>JAQMRL010000002.1:139157066-145142066 GCA_035578175.1 Catonia carolina
CATCTTATAACCAGTTTGCGATTCTTTATTACTTCTTATCCAAAAATTATTAATGCTTAAATGTCATGATTCAATGTTTTAATTTTAACGAGTGTCAAAATACACAATAAAGTAATTCCTATTAAACAAAACTTTAATTCCACTGTCTCTTTAATTTTATTACATATGATTTCAAACCTCCAATGATTAAGTAAAGCATAAGGATGGTTTGCATATAACTATTGCTTTTGGTTATTGATGAGTCACTTCTTCCACCGTTATGTTTTCCTCCACCACTTTTAGTAGTAGCAGTTCTTTCGGTTACATCTCCGTTAGAACTTTTTACAATCCAATCGTGAAAATTACCGATATTAGAAAAGAATAGATTAAAATCTTCATTGCCACATCGATCATCTCCTAAATCAGAACTTCCACTGCCACAACTGCCAGTAGGTGGACCAATAAAACGATTAAGACCCTTAACTATTCCATCACAGACAATAGCACCTCCATTACAACGGCAAGGTCCTTTACCTTTCTCATTTTTTAGGCAAATATCATCTCCTTCACTGTAACAATAAAGAAAAATTGAACTTTAGCAAATTCTTTATTTTTTTATTTATATGTATTGTTATCTAATCGGGAAATACTTTATACATCAACTCGGTGTGGCAATTGCAATTTCCAGTTTCATATCTGGCTTTAATAGAAAAGTAATTGAACAAACATTCATATTTTTACATGTTTGAATATCTAGTAGACGTAATACAACGTCTGTATAAATCTCAGACCATCAGGCAATCTATATTAATAAAAACCCAAAACATCGTTCTACCAGGAACTGACGGGTAGGATGAATATTTTACAATCGATTTCCAGAAACGATGCAATCATCAAATATCAAAGATAATACTGTAATGAAAGAAAATACTGAGAAAAAAACAATAATAATTGATTTAAATAACGTCCTAGAAATCCATAAAGTTCCTCTTTTGGGTTCAGAAGTGAAATAATTATTGGTGAAAAACTCCGGGTAAAATGGTATTTGACCCACCGGGTTGGTCTAGAGGTAAAGTCGTCGCCAAAATCAGCTGTTTAACAGCTGATTTTCGGAAACGAAGGTTCTGGTTCAAATCCTAGTAAAGGTAACTACCTTTACAAGTACCTTTAAAAGTAACTTTTATAAGGATTAGAATACTCGACAGAGGTTACCGGTGTACTTTGATGGTTGGGGTTTAATTAACCATACTCTCTCAGGAAAGGTCGGCCTGGGTCTGTACAAGACTACACCTCATTTACACGTCATACACATCATCCTCATCTCATTGGGTCATGGGGTTGCTTATTGTTCTAAATTGAACAGATTGCAACGTACACAAATTAGGAATTAAAAAAAAATGGTATTCACAACTCAAAGCAGAGAAACAAATTACTGACCATGTAACGAGAGACTACTGTATACCCAGTTATTATCCTATTATTTTAATCTTAATATTATATTCTTTTATTATGTTTTAATGTATATTGCGACAATATCTAAGAGCAAAGTCATTCTTTTATTATGGTTTAATGTATATTGCGACAATATCTAAAAGCAAAGTCATTCTTTTATTATGGTTTAATGTATATTGCGACAATATCTAAGAGCAAAGTCATTCTTTTATTATGGTTTAATGTATTTTGCGACAATATCTAAAAGCAAAGTCATTCTTTTATTATGTTTTAATGTATATTGCGACAATATCTAAGAGCAAAGTCATTCTTTTATTATGGTTTAATGTATATTCCGACAATATCTAAAAGCAAAGTATTGGTTCCAGAATGCTGTAGTAGGACTGAGATTATACATAAAATGTTAACGTAAATAATACGAGTTAAAAATAGAGTTTCCAAGAAATAGTTAGAAATTTGTATAATTGGTTATGTGACCAACCTGAGTGGTTGGTGCACCTATTTAGATAATTGGCCCTTTTGCAACCCCTTTTATTCAATCCTAATTTGTTTATCTTTCGTAAAGATCTATCCAGAAACCGACAGAACGATTTTGTATTTGTATACTTTTGTTAATGTAGTATTTTCTAGAAGCTAGAATACTATATAAAGAGCGGGCCGTCGTGAAGTTTAGAGTTAGTCTTGATCTGTCATTGAGTCAGTGAATTGGGTAGTGCTGCTTAACAGTTACGTTTGGAGAAGGTCAACGTGTACTGTGTGTTGTTATTGTTGTAACGCTTATTTTGTACCGTTTGTAGCCTAAGTAGTATTAGTTAAATTAATTGTGAGTTAAGTTTATTTATTTTCATTGTTTATTATAATTATCAATTTAATTGTAGTCTTTGTGATTTATTCGTAAATTTAACGTCACATTATTAATTGAAGTTAATAGTTTGTAATAAATACTTGTAATTATAAACTATGGTGTGTTAATAATTTATTTTACCCAGATCCCGAAACGGACCTTAGAGATAAGTGTCACAATATATTCCCTTCATTTTATTGTAAAAATTGTGTATTGTTTGGGGTAGAGCGTTGATCAAGTAGAGAATTAAAGTGAATGAGATGTTTTTCTTCGAAAGTAAGAAAGTTTGTTCTTATTTTTATTCCTTCTTCAAGCGGTGAAATAGCGGAGAAGGATCTTAAATGTTTGGGAACGTAGTTTGTTGTTCGATGCTCCGCCTGACAAGGAACAGCCAGCGCAACAATATGCCGCGGTTTTCTAGCGAGGATCCACGAGATCCACGGCTATGCCCGATAGCATTTGCAAGTAGCCAGTGACCGAATGAAGCCAAGATGCTACTTTATGGCAAATCCGCTCGATTTCAGCCCGGTGACCGCGTTTCGCTCTACAGACCAGTCAGGATCAAATGGAGGTGCCCTAAGCTAAAAAATCAATGGGAAGGCCCAAAATAGTCTTTCCTCAATCGCATTAACGACATGGTCTACTGAGTACAGTGATGTCCTGAAACCAAAAAAATGGTCGTTCATCTCCACCGATGGCACCATACTTAGGAGCTTCTTGGGACGAGCAGCCTTCAGAAGGGATCATTGTAAAATAGTTCGTGATTAGTAAAAAAAATGGTTAAAGTAATGGGTTGTTTATTTAAGTTTAAGTAAATGGGTTATTTTTGTTTGTATATGTTGCGCTTTTTTATTGTAAGAATTGTGTTATTGTATGGGGTGGACACAACAAGACCACTGCCCAAACCAAATTTTTCAAGCTTCTGTAAAAGTTATTTGTTCATAACCTTGTCGATAGCTTTATAAAAGTCTGACACAGGAGTACTTCTAGCGCCGGTCCGCAGTTAGGGTTTCATCCACCACATCAGTATCAGCTGTGAGAGGTTGTCACTCCTGCCGCTAATCAGCGCAAGTGGCAAATTGTCGCCTCGAATGTACGCTATGGGCGGATAAAAGGCGATACAGACTGAGCCAAGTTATACTCCAGCAACTCCTTTCTTGAAATTATAATAAAGAACCCCAAAACTTCGTAATCTTGTCCCCGAGCGATCAGGTGATCTTTTCACGACATCGCCTATTATGGGTCTCCTAACCTATTTTTTATTGATTCGATTCGATTTGCGAAGTTGTCAGTTCGATTTCATACCTCAAGCTGAAAGAATGAGCCTGGGAAGGTGGTGAATACTACACTGAGTTCAGTTTCTTTGCTCATCTCCCTGACAACCACTCACCTACCCTGCGGCCGCTCCTACCACAGGCAGCAGGCGAAGGTCATCTCCGGTTCGGCCACGCCGCTCATCACCACCACCTTCAACGGCACTACCACCACTACTACTATCACCCACTACCACCCACCTTCAACGGCAGATTCGGCAATTAGCGCAGCAGCTCCAGATCGCAACCAGCCAGCCGGAATCCGACACGCTGCAGCACATCCAACAGTAGTATTCTCTTCCTCACCCTATCAAACCTCTACTCCCATCACCAGTAAAGTTCTTCCCTGCAACTGTTCTTTTCCCTACCGATATTTTAACACTCCTCATGTCCTTCATCCAGACGACCCTCGCCAACAACGCATACCCTCATGTCTGTTCAGTATATCTCCTTCCCGTACCACCAACAAAATCCGATCCCTTTTCAATGGCTAAATAAAAATAAATTAACTGAAAAAACATTGGAGAAGGAAGCAACCGACTGGAATACAGCCGTAAATAAGAAGTAGATAACATCGTTATTAAACTTATATAATTATATGAAATTTACTATAAATTTCAATAATGTGATCAACATTATTGAAATTATTATTTGATCATGATGGCATACATATTTTTTATCATTTTTTTTTTCAAAGAAAAGCTATAATTATGCTTTCTTGTCATGTTATATTATTACCAGAGTAAATATTTCGATGTAAACCACATATTAAACTGGACTGCTATAATAGTATACTTACTCACGGCACCCGCAACTTTTTTCATCTCGGCCAAATTCCAATTCTAGGTACGACACTTTACGTGACGTTACAAAAATCTTTCCTTCACGTTTTCTCCCATACGCAACATACGTGCACTTTTCCTTTTTCTTATCTGGCCACTCACTTTTTGCAATTTTTGCATAACTAACACCTTTGTTAAATTTTGTGCTCAGCTGTAAAACAAAAGTAGTTATACCATTATAAAAGATAACAAAAGACTTCCAAAAACGCAAGGACACTAAAAATGAATCTAAAATAAGTAATATTTCGGTGTGTTTAATTCAAAGAGGAATAAGTCCGCAGTTACAGAATTCACTTTCGCGAAACTCTTTTAGTATTACTCCCGCAATGTTTTTTGGATTTTTAAAGGTAAATTTCTGTATTTCTTATGGTTGGCCACCTACAACAACCGTTAACTACCACAGTCCTCTTCAGGAACCCCAACCGATTAAACCACCCTCTTCAGGACCACCTATTTTGCAGGCGAGGTTTAGCCACGTGTTGTCGGCCTCGGTCGACGGCAATACAAAGTTTTTCTGTCGGTTCTGGATGAATCTTACTGAACAGTAAGAACATTATAATGTAAGAAAGGAAATTTTAACTTCATAACAAAAGAGCTAATTATCTAAACAGGTACCCTAGTATTTTCAAGAGGATATCCTAACCTATAATATACCTAACCATTTGTAAATCATTTTTCTAAACGTTTCTTGAAAATAACCCGATTTATCACTATTATTTACATTGAGTTGTCTTTACATTCAAACTTTTAGAAACTTTGTCCTGCTAGAGAATTCTCGAACCAACACTCTTCTTTTAGATTTTATCACAGTACAAATTGTTTTTGTGTATGAAGTACCATTACTCTGGAACGACTACACCACATTTAATGAAATTTAGAACATACATTTAGACATACCTGAGTTGGCCTGTTAATTTTTGTCAGAAAAGTTTAGTAGTATTTTTAGACATTAAAGAGTCAAGAACATAAACATTCACCACTTATGAACCGAGTCAAATAACCCTATTATTATGGCATGACCTGACTGAAAAGGACTGATTGTTTATTAATTATTAATATGGCCAGTGACATTATAACATTTAATGACTCACCTTTACCAAACCGATTTTATTGCCTAGAGAATTTCCCGGGTCATCATTCGTCGAAAGCGTTAAGACAATATCTCTTGTTTGCTCGTCAACTTCAAAAGTTCCACCACCATAAACCTGAAATTTAGAATTCGATTTAAAAATCCATTACCGGCATTAGGTATATTTTACTTGCTTAATAATTATTTTAAGAATACTTTAAACAATTTAAACGTAAAAATACAAAAGTGAATGCATGTCGTAATATATATATGACTTAAGAGAATATTACTTAGTAGTAAGTACATCGTTTCAATTACAATATCAATTGGAATGTTTGTAAATAGGACTATGATTGTTATTATGTTATTGTATTAAGTTTTGACAATATTACCTTACTGTAAGCAGTTATAACAGATGTGGTCTCGTATTAATAATAATAATAATAATAATAATAAATAATCTACTTATCGGCATTGGATTGGTATGGCTGAGGTGACCTTAACGCACGGTTGTTGGTCCGACTTTGTTTATTTTCTACATGAAAGATTTACTTGGTTTGAAACTGGGTAGAGACATAGTAGTCAGGGCGTTTGCTGACGATACTATAGTTTGTGTCACCGGTGGTATTTGTTCACACTTTCATCGATGGGCCAACCTGTGGATTCCAGGCTGTATCTGAAAAGGAACGATTCTGGGGAACATGCTTGTAACTTTTGGGTTCCAATAGAAAGAGTCGGGAGTTATAAATATGTGGGAGTTTTATATGGACAAATTTTTGAAATGACATGTAGGCTACACGTAAATTTTCTGGGGAAAAGAATGAGAGTCTTAACCTACCATCTTACAGACTGAACGAGAAGGTTTTACCTATTGTACTGCGCTTGGTTTATCTAAACTTGACACAAATTTTATTGCAGTATCGGATAACTGAATGGGGTGCTGCTTTCCCTATTTGGATTTCCCCTTTTGGACCATTTTCCTTTTTCGGCCGCTTATTGTTGTAAGAATCATACTGAATAAAGATTCAATGCAGACCTTACAACCTCCTTTTGAGCAGCTTGCTGTTTTAAATGAAATTGAACAATAAATCTTCAATATTACATCTAATTAAAGCGTGTGATTACGCTCCTGTATTCAGGCAGAAAGAACCAAAAGGGCAGTCACTGGCTTATTATAGAACGACTACAAGATTACATTTTGAATTACTTGCTCCTAAATTTTACAACTTTCTTCCGGAAAATGTATAAAGAAATAAAGAAATTGTAAAATTTAAATAATTTTCACATTCACCAACAAAATTTAAAAAATATATATTAACATACCTAGTAATGTTTATAATAAAATTTATTATTTGTATTTCAATAATATTGTAATACTTTATTTACCACAGGGTCTGGCTGTATAGTGAAATTTATAACTCTGACTACTGTCTTACACCTCTACCTCTTCTGTTCTTAAATAGTTCATCATATAATTGGCTAACTTCAGAACTTATATAAATTATTTATTTACACAATATTACAGTTAGTAGTTAAAACTTAACTTACGTAGTTAAATTTTGCTAGATTCCAGAAATGAAATCAATTACGAAACTTAAACTTAAATTACGTTTGAGTAACAATAGAATACTCTCCTTAAAAACCAAAACTGTTGGTTTACCTTTTAACAACCAGTTGCTACCATCCGCATGCACACGCACTATTTAACGTAATGTTATTCGGATCTAAAGCACGCCCGATGATGACTACTTTCTCCAGCAGTGTTCACTGTGAGACGTCCGATTAAAATATAATGGCCTTTCCTACGAGCAGGCTTCCGCTTGTAAGCGACCAGCGTTCACTGTGCGCTTACCCTTACAATACATAACTTCAGTTTTACAGATACAATAAACTTACTCGAAATTATTTAATATACGGATTGAATTAGTATGTCAAACTACTTAATACTATTATTTTTAGAGTTAGTTTTATAATTTTATAGCCTAGCGTAATCAATAATACAAAAATAACCTTTATACTCTATTTACTCTTCAGTCAGTTCTCGTAGCGTTAACATTGTATAGTGTATTGCTAACAAATAGCTGAACAAACAGTTTGCTTAATAGTGCAGTATTACATAGACATTTATTTATGTTTTTTTTTTGAAACGTGTAACTCGTATGTTATTAATTTATATTTATAATAACAAAAATGTGACGTTTCAGAATGTCGAGAAATTCAAAGCGCCCGTACTCTTATTGGTATTTTTTCAATATTTTAAGACAATGTTAGGTCTAAAAACAGTTGTGACAAAGTTTTAAAATTTCTGCGTTATGTTGCTGTTTAAGACAAAATCTGATATGCTTACTAATTTTCTCTTTCTTAGGTTTTAATTTATGAAATTGCTATTTTTATTGTTATTTGTATAATTTCTATTGTAGTCGCTAATAACCATTAGCAGTTGTTGCGACCTTTATAAATAAAATTTTAAAAAAATGTAACGTGAACACCCACGAAATTCGGCAGCGTACATCATTCCGGGATAGACGACGTGGAATCGATTTTTTCGGAGTTCCTCTGAAATTGAGAAAATTACCAGGGACTTTTCAAACCAGGGACAGGTAATGAATTTGAAAAAAGAATATTGCTAAAGTGGACTTTGATAATGTGAAGGAAAGGTGCAATAATATGGGCGAGTTAATGGGCTTGTAGTACAAAAGTGAAGATACAATTTATAACTAAGTTTAAAAAAAATTATAATAATTTAAAAAGTTTAAGCAGGAATTTGGACATTAAGAACACTGGTTAAGTATTCTTGCCAATTCCGGCCGCATTGGCCTAGTTGGTAACGTACTCGCCTCTCATCATGCGGTCCTAGGTTCGATACCCACTCAGGCACGGCATATTTTCATACGTTACAAAAAATCATTTCATTCTCTTTTGCATAAAGTTACACCCCAACGTCGTCGCTAATGACCGTTGCAGTTGATACAAAGTTAAATAAAAACACTGGTTAAGTATTCTTTCGCTGAGATAGTGAGATTACCGGAAAAAGACATCCAATCTGGAAAATCTCAAGGAAAGTGGTACTGGTGTAATTCAAGATCAGACATGGAACTGAGGAAGAAAACAGCAAAATAATCTGGGATTTATTCAAAAATATGTCAGTCGAAAAAATTGATATAAAATATATATTTTTTTATAATCCATTTATATTTTGTTAGATCCATTTAGTGTTGAATCCCTCAGTAAAGAAACTAGACTTATAGTAAAAATATTTTGAGACTGCAGTTGAAATCTAGCCAGTAACAGTAAAGGTCGTATGTAAAGTTGCAGCTTTGCTTTTTCACAGTGTTCCACTATACTTCAACTGATTGTCACTCTGTCATCCACAGACGGTGCGCGTATGTAGATGATGCCTAATAAGAGTATTTTTACATCTTTACAAACAACGTAGATTTATGTTTAGGGCTTATAAAATGTTTGTTGCAATACGAATATAATTTTCATTAACGTAACAAAATATTAAGCTGCCTCCGTGGTGTAGTGGTTAGAGGGTTGGTGAGTGGTTCTACCAAGCGAAAGTTCCCGGTTGTGATTCCCGACTAGGTTCTGGAAATTACAAAATATTGAAACCCAATGTGTTTTTAGCACAAAGTAGTGGCGAGGTACCAAGATCTTGATGCGACTTAAAACAAGGTTAAATAAATATTTATATAAAATATATAAAAAATATATATAAATATTTATATTAAAAATATATTTATATTTATATTTTTTAAGCCATAATAATTATTGTGACACTTATCTCTAACGTCCGTCTCGAAATCTGGGTAAATTAAATAATTAACAAACTATAGTTTAAAATTCAAATATTTATTACAACTAGAATTTACAATTAATAAAGTGACTAATATCTATAAGTAAATTACTTAAAATAAATAACAAACTAATTATAATTAACTAATAAGAACAAATAAACTTAACCAATTTATTAAACACTACTTAGAAAAATGATACAGAATAAATAAACGTTAAACAATATATAGTAATTCACAGTAACGTCGACCTTTTATAACGCACGTTATGCACTATGAAATTCGCTCACTTAATCACAGACAAAACGAAACTAACTAACTGTAAATAACTAACTGTAAACCGCTTCGCTTATATAGTTCAATCTTAAGTAGATTTTGAGAAAGACAAAGATTTTCGTTATAATAATGAATATAAAAAATCCTTCTGACGGCTTCTGGATGGATCTTAACAAATTATAAAGAAATTACGATCGAATTAAAAATGTTACAAAAAGGCCACATCATAATGTATGTACTGGGCTCTCTCACAATACCCGTAGGCTAATACAATAGGAAGGCCTACCTGTACTACCTACATAACCATATAATATATGGTTATGAATCATATATGCATGAAATAGTTATATTATAACTATTTCTTGGAAACCCTATATACCATTCGTATTATTTACCTTAACATTTTTATCTCGGTCCTCCTAGAAAATTCTCTAACACATTCATTTTAGATATTGTCACGATATTATAAACGGATTTTGTACATATTTTATAAAAATAAACCGAGGGTGACGACCGATCAGAATGACGTTCGTTTCTAGTCTGCAGATAGAATTTCCACTACAGACATATTGCATATATGATTCATAATTATTTAAATTGTCAGGCAAGTAATGCAATTTTATAGATTATAATTAATTTGCGTTTTGTAACAGCAAAATAAATTGTTTGCTGTGTTTCTCGCGAGACACTAATATTAACAACACAATAAATTATGCTATGATTACTCATTTTTTGTTTATACTAAATACAGCTCTTTCGTTTTTCTGTTATTAATGTGTTATTTAGGTCAACAGCCGAAAGGCTGGTATAAACCTCTAGAGGTTTTACTAAGTAAAAACGAGGAGTTAAGTGGTTTATAATTACCTTCCTCACTGAGTTAAAAGAATATGCTTATCAGCATGCCAAACTTTCCGAAAAGCACCCACTCTCCTCCCGATAAATGACACCTTCATTTCATTCACCACAGGGTCTAGCTGTATAGTGAAATTAATTACTCTCAGAGGAGATAACCCTGACTAGTGTCTTTTACACCTCTACATCTTCTGTTCTTAAATATTTCAGTCATATAATTGGCTGACCATGTGATAAGAAACAGAACTATTTTTTGTAGCCCTGGAACTAACAGATCGAGTGTATTAGTTTAACACTCCATCTGCCAGTTATGGGCAAGATGTTAATGTTACGCCTGTAAATAACTTCCTCTTCAAAATAAACGTATAGGTCTACTCATAATTTTTTTGCATCGATAAAACCAACTAGGTAAAACTTATACATCTTTTGATTATATTTTTGCTATGAGAATAAATCTAAAAACTCAACGATTAAAAGTCAATTACTAATACTGTAGTAATATCGATGTATACACATCGACAACAATTAAATTTTGATTTTATACGTGACATAGGAACGATTTTTAAAATGAAAGACATAAGTAGCTTTTACAAGAATTATTGACACGTAATATCTGTAGTGCTCCACTGAGCCCGATCGTCATTCCATTCCAATCTACTTGTTCGACCAGACATCCACCATCGGCTATCGGACTCCGATGAAGACCCATAGTCTACCCAAGAGAGAAGACGATACTTCCACGCGCCGACCTGACACCGTAAGCCGTCGACCGGGACCGTCATCGCCCGGGGCGCGAGCCATGCCTACAGCAGTCCCTCGACCGAGCCTTACACCAACGGATCCCGACAAAACAGCCATTGACGTGCTACTGCGAGGGAAGAAGATAACGTCTTTGCTGGACGACGACGACACGCCGTGGCGCCGACCTCCTCAATCGCAACGATAACTACGACCGACTCTTCCCGCCTAGACGATCACCGCTTAAACATTTAAGGTTTCCCCACGCCACTTAATGTCACCGTCCGGTAACATATTTAATGTAATTTTTGAAAAACAAAGTTAATCCAGAAATAAGTCGGGATTGCCTTAAACTATTGACATGAAACTTTCATTAAAATCTTCGCCTTGGTTTGATGTTTAATTCTTTAACAAAATTTCAAATTTATTTTATATGACCTTTCAAGAAGATGGAATCCAACATTTTTATTAACGTGAGCTGTGGTTTCGTAACGTAAACAGCGGGACCACAACGTGACAACACAGTATACGGTTACCGAAAGTTAATTGGCTCTGTGCTGTGTTATACGCCACTATCCTCCGCTTTCTTCTGTAGTACCTATTTAATTCGTTGTACCTTAATTAAAATAATGATGTGTGACACAGCAATAAGCAACCTCGTATTATATACGTATATATATATACACCCGATGGAAATAGGGCAATTAATGAATAATCTATACGATAGGAATTTGTGAAGGCGTGTCACTACCGCCTCCTCTAATTATTTACAGTGTTGTCAAGTAACAATATTTCTCCTGACCTTTGTTGCCAATGCAAAGAGCAATAACCGTCTTTACCACAGCGCCCTCAGTTACTATATATAAGAGCACTGCTTGAGCCATCTGTACATTCTTGCGCGGGAGAGAACGGTTTTGAGCACCCGGGAACTGAGCTCTGTTCTCTTGGAGTGACCATTCAATCTTGGCCGGAAGATCCCCAGTCAGTCCATAGAGAGAACATGTGCAACACCCTTTGGATGGCACGACCAAGTGAAGCCAAGTGGCAAAACGTTGGTTTCCTAAGTTAGGAGTCTATCAGTAACTGTGATTCTGCATAGGTCTTATAGAAGAGCATAAGTCTTTAGTTAGAAAGTCCACTAACTACGGATGAGAACGGAGATACTGAGAAAGGCGGGCTGCGATGGTTTTTGGAATTCGCGTAGCGACGGCGAGACGGCTACCCATCAACCGTAGTTCGAGTAAAATTCTAGTTGACATGGGGAGAGGAATGTTCAAGCACCCCTTCCGGATGAGGCGAGTTTCTCGAGCGGTGTCTATGCTGCGGCTTCAGCTGAACCTATTCATTGTACGCCCCAGTCCACAAGGGACGTATCCCCCAAAGAAGGCCGGTTTGCTACCCTTTGACCCAATTTGTGACCCAACCAGGGTGAATGGTTACGGCTGCCCGAAATATGCACGTGTGGTAGAGTGACATATGACGCCCTCTTCTGAGGCAGTGGCGCGATGAACTCGAACGGCACCCATCATGGCTGCTCGCAGAACTTGGCCAAAATTGGGAGATCTGAGCACCTGGCGTAGAGGTGTGCCCAGCGCGTCAAACTAGCCGTTTTGGCATCAACAACAGCATTCTCGAGAGGGACTAGTCATGATATGGCCTGGTAAACCAGGTTGCTCCTAGTAAAATGCGGGTACGTCCTTGACCACAGGACGTACCCTTTAAATTGAGTGGTGTCACTACCCTTCAACTGTTTCTCGAATTTCTCGGGAAGCACTGTAGAATGAAGCCACTCGTAATATTCAAGTGTGGCATACGACAACCTCCTTGAAGGCAGTGGGTGCGATGACTGGATCGCTACCCATCACGGGGTCCATGTTGGACGAGCCGTCGGCCAACATGGGGAGGTATTCCTCCTGACGGCTGTCAGTGGAACGTCGCCAACTGCACTGGCCTACACTGGTACATTACGCAGTTACGCCCCAGACCACAAAGGACGCATCTCAAAAAACGGGTAACACTGCTACCCTTCGTCTTGGGACAAGGGCGCAGCTGCTTGTGATGTACTAGTGCGGTAGAGTAAGATCCAGTGCCTCTTCGAGGGCATTGTAATGATCTCGACGGTGACTCATCCAACGTGGCTTTTGCCGACACTAGTATTGAGGGGAGTGTGACGCCCTGTGAATCAGATTGCACCCGCACGTTTGATATAGACTCTCACGGGTAGTTGTTTCCTAGGTGTTCTCGTTAATCTTCTCTGTCAATAAATCTTTTGTGGATTGCGTGGTGATTGATGTTTCAGTGTTTGGGATCTGTATGTGCATTGAACCGATCAACATTGTGCTCTTCAACTCCGACCAATATCGACGGACTGGATCAGCGAGATAAAGGAGTAAGATGTTTTTGGGCTTTACGCAGCAGTAAGCATCTCAGCAGCCATGCTGCAGATCTCACAGTAGCCGCCACCGCAGCAGCCGCAGCCACGTGCTGCCTTCGCACTCTCTTCCGAGACCAACCCAAATGCCCTTCTTAGGACCCACTCACTGAGGTCTTAACTGACCCTTTTCAGGGCCATTAACCCAATCTGCCCACGCTGGTAGAAACTTACAAAAACGACGCTTCTCAGAGACACCAAAAATCAAAGGTTAATTCACGTTAATTAATGTCGACATCAAGTGACAGGCGAAAATATGAATTTCATCTAACATTTTTAAAACACCAAATCGTCCCATTTGGTAACACCCTCCCCTGCATCGGGGTAATTTTTCGTTCACCTAATACAACTATACCGTCTTTAGAATCCCGAGAGAACCCTGGAAACGTTATCTCCTTCAAACCGATCAGTATTTGGGATCATTGTCGAATTTTAAGTTACTTTTATCTCATCGCCCGCGTCGAGAAACTAATGTCCTTTTAAATCAGCTACGTAGATGCCTCTATAATTCAACTTGTACGTATGTTATAGTTGGGGCAGGTAACGCCTTCTCCTGCGTTTCATTATTGAATCTTTCGAGGTCTTTTCTCAAGATGAGAGTTCTTGTAGCTCCTTGAGGAACTGTTCTAGTCTCCGTGGGTGCTCCAGCCGTTCCCGACACCTGCAACCTATAACAAAAATATTACTAACCCGTGTCACAAAAGCGTCGGCTAACCTCAAGTCATGGTTGACGTGGGGACCTCGACGAACCTTTCATAGCAGATCTGCAGGCGATATGCCCTTTTGAACTTGCAGATGGCTTCGTTGCAGTGAGACCTAAGCTAGCTGTACGTCTACCAGTTCATTTTCATTCTGAGGCATATTGTAATTTAACACGGACGTCACGCGCCCCTTTGTCTGCATTATAGTATATTAAAGTGGTATTGCTCTCTTATTTGCTCGTAGTCCTCGCGGTTCAACGCCATGGAGAACGTGCAAACCAGGATGACCATGAGAGCAATTGAAGTGGTTTGTAATATCATTTAGTTACGGCTAAGCTACAACTTGCTTAAAACTAGTTTAAAAATGGGGTTTTATCAACAACATTTTCGAAAATCTTTCCTAAATAGATGGTATACGAATCGGAGTTTAAAGATCAGGCAAATCAGGATTTTTCATTTTGTGTAAGTTACACGTGCGTCACACACAGTCGTAAACGTTGACATGATCGGACCTGTATAAAAAGCGGATTTTTACGTTTCTCTCCCTAAGGCTAGTTAAGACGATACGGTCTTGGTTCGGTTTTTTGACGTATCAGTTTTCTGCCGAATCGCTTGTTGTGCAACACGGTACGGTTTTCGTTCATGGTTCTCATCAGTCGTTTTGCTCCTGGTTGTGAGATCATGAAACATGGATATTAAAAATATACGCGTTTATTATTTATTATTGTTATTGCAAGTGGCAAAGAAAGTTGAGAAATAAAAATAAAAAATACTGGATACTTCGTATTTGGTATAGATTTGGAACTTTCCAAACATTAATGTTTTACTTACCATTAATGTGTAAACATTAATGTGTAGACTTTGAAACGACGTTTTCTTCAAATGTTTGTCTTTGTAGGATTTTAATGACTTGTCCCATATTGTAGGTCATTCTTACACTAAATCTATTAAAACTTATTTTGATATTACTAACATCTGTTATCATAAGTATTAGAATGAGTTTTATATAATGTAAGTTATTAAGACCCGCCCATTTGTGTACTGGTTAGCGTAACTGGCTTGTACGTCGGGGTCCCGAGTTCGATTCCCGGTCAGGTCTGGCATTTTTTCATCACACATTTTCATTATCATCATTGTCCACCTTCTGCATTAGCAAAACAGTTAGACGTAAAAACAGAGTTTATTCAAAACTTATTTCACTTTGAAAGAGAAAATACAACTGATCTGCACTGCCGTCTCTGTACAAAACCTTATCGCCAGAACAGCACCACTGCTATACAAGTGCTATCATTATATGACTCGGTTATTTTTCACTGAGTCGCTGATACGGTTTCCTGTTTGCAAAACCGAATGTTGATTTCAATAATTTCATCTGTTATGCCGGCCGCATTGGCGCAGTTGGTAACGTGCTCGCCTCTCATCGTGCGGTCTTGGGTTCGAATCCCATTCAGGCATGGCATTTTTTCATACGTTACAAAATATCATTTCATCCTTCACCGTCTGCATTAGCAGTAATTGCAGAACAGTCGGACGTTAAACCAAAAAAAAAAAAAAAAAAAAAAAAAAAAAAAATCTGTTATGCAGTTAACAGCCAGACTGTGCGAATGGACGTATTCTTAAACAAACGTCACAGCTAAAGACTGCGGAAAAACCCATTCGTTAAAACTACCAAAACCTTATCGTCTGAACTTGGCCTAAGCCTTTACATTGGAAACACTGACTCAGCGGTTTAACGCGATAACAAATTTTATCATCCGATTAGAATGGACTTGTGCATGAATGTCGCAACCTGTTTACCGAGAAAAAAAGACGTCAATTCCAATAACAAATTTCATCATACCATTTAAAATGATTACGTCACGTATGTTTATTTTTGTGGTCAGAGATCAGGTCAGGAGCCAAAGGTCAAAGTTTTAATTCTTGGATTAAAATTGTATTATTCCGGTGGTCAATATATTGACCACCTATCTTTCAGAATAATACCAGTCAACTTAGTAGACAGGTGGTCATCTGACGGAACAAATAGTAAAAGCGTGAGAGAACGACTTGTAAATTTTAGTTTATTGAAAACGAATTCATTTTACTGTATATTGTTTATTATTATTTATACATAATTATAAAGTTGTTAAGTAACTTATAAACAATTAATATAATTTTTGGATGATATAACTCGTTATTCTATTAAAAATATATAACTTATCTGTATTTATATGACACATTTTTCATAGACTATAGTTCACTATATTTAATAAAAAAATCACTTATTTTTGTTTGTTTCAATAACACGAACTTATTTTTTCTCGACCCAAATGTACACTGTTGAAACGCTGAATTTTGCGTTGCCTTTTCGAGTATTCCAGCTCTTCTTGCTGCGTGTGAGGCTATTGTGTTTCATGAGGTTCGTTATTCTCATTTTTAGTTTCGGGACTTTCATCTTCAGAATGAATATTTTCTTCATGTCATCTTCTAAAGATTACATACTGAGCATATCATTACGAACTTCCGGGAAAGAGATTGGATTAGATCACTCAATTTGCCAGGAGAAGGCGGAGAACTTTTCTCCTTGCTTCTTCTTCTTCTTCTTGAACCGAAAATCCACATTAGTGAAAACAAGGTCAAAGAGATTAACGGGATACTGTTTAACGCAGTAGATGGTCAATCAACACAGGGAATTTTTTATAAAATTAGGAAAACTAATGGTCAATGTACAACATTCAACTTTAAGCACAAAGGCTAAGTTGGCTGCTTCGTCTGCCATGATTATACGTGACTGGTCGACCAGATGTTGGACAAGCTGAGTCGCATGCGATCGGTTCGATCGAGGTTGCATCGTGGTCGCACTGGTGGGAGGGCAAACATATAAATTTACGGGTACGACTCGTATCGGACGTCGAGTCGAGGTCGAGTTGCAGTCGAGTTTCACCGGTGCGGGAGCGGCCTAAGAGAGGAGAAATTGTGACTAGAGGGAGTGGTGTCGTACATGAGCAAAATCCCACCCGCCTAAATTTATCGTGCTTATTATAATAAGTGTATTACAACATACGTATGACCTGATACTGAATATGGTATTTTTATCCTATCTATATAAAACTAATACGATCTGATTCATTTGGTACTTATTTAGGTGACATAATTTTTAAGTGGTAGAATAAACACACACAAAGAAAATTAGAAAGATTATAGACGCTACCAACATTTTTATATATTATGGAAAGAAAGCGTTTTCGCTGTGATTTCCATAAAGAAAAAATATTGAACTACAAAACATTATTGATTATACTAATTCGCATTGTTTGAATAGTGTTAACTACTGCAACTAAGGAATGGATCCTATGGAATTGTGTGAGTGTGTTGAAATAATGGCGTCAGTCTGACATCATTTTAAATGAATTTTAAAAAGCCATTTCGTTATATACTTGTTCAAGTGTTAAACCAAGTTTGGTTTTATATTTTTAATAAATAACGAAATTTATAATAAATAAATATATCACTAAAGCTAGGGGAACTACTGGAATCCATTTTTACTATTACATATTTCCTTGTAAGCAGCTTGAGTTTGTTATAATATTAAGGTAGTAGAAAGGAGACGAAGGGAAAAATAAACGAAACAAACTTAAAATGGTTAATAAAAGATATGAAATTTAACACGATCGTAGACATGAAAACTACATTTGTGAGGGAACTCACAGTTACAGCGAAAGGGTGACGCCTTTTAAAGTATGAATGAACCAGAAAGTTCTTTTCCCGAAAGTTCTATTCTAATACTACCTGCATGCTGAGCATTCTACTTAGAAACCTATAACCAGACTCTTTAGCATATTATTTATAGTTAATGCATACGATGAAGGGTTACAGATGAAACTGAGCTAGGAAATGTAACACCTTACCAAAAGTTTACTCTAATCAAAAAAATCAAAAAAATAGTTCACAGATATTTTATACTGTCTCGGTACAATTGCTCAAAGAAAAGTCGGTAAAGTCGTTCATCCGCTCATCTGCACACTAATGATTTTATTTATTTATTTTAGAGTTGGAGGAACAGGATGTCAATTAGGGGAGATGTGATTATAATAATATATTGACTTTATTATCTCTCTTTTGTGGATAAGATGACTGTCGAAACAAAAAAGGTGTGCACGGCCTCAATGCCACGTCACGAGCAACCTTAAAAATTACATAGAGCTAAAACGCTATAGAATTGGACTCAAACAATTTTCATGCATCCATATGTAAACACCAGTAGCATGAAAAGCAATTACTGCCATAAGATATTTGAATACATTTTATAATACATTACTAAATATAGTAATTAGTTTGGCAACTTGTGACCTCATCACCTGCTAACACAATAATATAAACCATAGTCCGATAAAGCTACTATAAAAAATAACTATAATAATGAAAAGCAATATTTACCTTGTAATCCTTTTCCTCCTCAACGATGTCGACACAATGTCCAGTAGTCAATACCCATAATTCTGCTACTAAAACTCCTGCGCAATCCGGATTTTCAAAACTTCCTATTCTGACCATGTAATTGTATTTTCGGTGAGTATCTTCTGTTCCACCAAGGACAGCCATATTTGGGTTTGATCCTGACGTATTGTATGCATTCATATTATTTCTTTGGAACTTAGGAGCGGGTGAACATGAAAATAATTCCATTGTGAACATTAGACCGATTAAAGACAAATAAATTCTTAGTTCCATAATTAAAATAAACTGTAGAAAATATTTTAAAAGTAACAAAAAATTTTTTTTAGGTTAAAATTTTCATTAAAACAGTACTTTTGTTCAACTGTAAACAATTTTTAACGGCTTGAAACAATGAAATAAAACAGGTGAAATTTCTGTAGATAATTTAAAAATAAAATTCATTTCCACAGATAATAATGATTATTTATCTAGCCAAACAAGTACGTTGACTTAATATAATATTTCTTAAATATTTATTTATTTTAAACCAGCCAATATCTAAAAATAATACAATACTTTTAAATATTTCTTAAGATTTTTAAACCAGCCACTATTTCAAAAAAAATAACAATATCTAGGAAGCATTATACTCCGTTACGACTGCAAGCTGGCGCAGTGAATAACTTTCTTAGCCAAACCGTATTAACAAAATTATGAAGTTTGCTCCACCATTTTTAACGACAGAAAAGTTAATACTTTATTATTTTTAGCGCGGTAAAATCAAATTATCCTTTTCGTACAAGGTTTACACAAATTGAGTGAATTTTTATACAGTTTTTAAAAACTAACATTATTTTGTTTATATTGGTTAATTTGTTTATTTTCGTTAAAAAAAAAGAAAATGTTTTTTTTGGTAAACTAAAATATAAAAATAATCGGTAATTATTACATAGAATCAGGGTCCGTCACCGATTGTAACGATTTTTTTTTTGAAATCGATATGATTTTGGACGCTGAATCCGAATATGAAACTATTTTTCCCCGCAAATCATTATGAAATTAGTTATAAGCCTTTTTTCATCATCTGTCAATATAACCTCACTTTTTTGTAATTTTCAATTTTCCCGTTATACAGAGTGTTTTATTAAGAACAAACCCTATTAAAAGCCACAATCTACGGCATATTTTTTATTTTCCGTACGTTAAAAATTATTAATCTAAATTATTATTTTACAAATGAATAGCAAATTGCAATGAATTTAACCTTTTATGTTTACAATAGATGTTCGAAGTGATTTCCTGCAACTTTAATACCGATACGAATTCGTTTAATGACATTTGCAGCAACTTTTGTTAAAGTCTGTTCACTAATGCTTGAAATCGCACTTGTAATGTTAGTTTTTAATTCATCAATCGTATGAGGGTTGTTTTTGTAAACTTCACCTTTTAAAGAACCCCATATGAAAAAGTCTGCTGATGTAAGATCTGGGGATCTCGGAGGCCACAAATCTTTCGATACTAAGCGGTGATTAAAGAATTCCCGTAGCATTGCTAGCGTTTCATTTGCAGTATGACATGTAGCGTTGTCCTGTTGAAACCAACGATTTCGGTCGACCAAATTCAACAATGAAATGAACTGTTGGATTATATCACTATAAACTACACTGTCTACAGTACTGTCAAAAAATAACGGCCCTATTATACGGCGGCGGGAAATTGCACACCAAACACCAATATTACGTGAGTGCAATGCTTTTTTATGGAAAGCATGCCTCATCACTAAAATAAAAATGATCCAACAATTGAATACCATTTTCTTCAACCAAAGATCGAAACCACCGACAATATTGTAATCGTTTCTGATAGTCTGTAGCTTTCAGTTCATGAGTTAAGCCAACGCGATAAGGATGCAAATGTAACTTTTTCGTAGCTCTGAAAACAGTAGTTAATGTTAGCCCAGCTTGCGATGTAAACTACGTACAAGATTCACAGCGCTAGTTTGTCATCTGTGAATAATTATTGAAAATAAATTGCCCAAACTTCTCGCTTCATTTTTCCAATAAATCTAACTTCTTTTTAATTTCCATGGCGTAGTAAACCTGTAGTTGGTCAATGACAAGGTCTTTTAACCTCTTCCACTGATTACCTCTCCATCAGATAACTTTTACTCTTTTAATCTCACGCTTTAAGTTTTTGTAGCTTGGATCCCAATCTCTTTTGAATGTGGCCGACATATTGAAACTTTAAAATAACAGCTACATTATCTCCATATGGATTAGAGACTGCACTACTGAAGGATATGATTAATTGTAACCGTCACCAAGGTTATTCACATATCGCACATTTTATTTGTCCAACGATCGGTCAAAAAGTCTTCTTACACCTGTCACCTCCATCCCACCCTGTAAAAAGTAATCTTTTTACAGGACCAGTAAAATATTTCTGTATTTTGCGATTTTTAAGCTTGGTAGGGGCGAATTTATAATGCAGCTTAACATTTTCGCAGCAATGAGGCCTTTCCCAATCGGCCGTACGCCATTTGCAAATCGTCTTACATATGTAGTACCTTAAAGGTAGTTACGTTTGTACGGATTTAAATACTAGACAGTGGTTACTGGTGTACTATGATAGTTGGGGTTCAAATAACTATACTCTTTCTAGTCTCTCAGGAATTTATCAGTCTGAGCCTGTACAACACTACACCTCATTTATGCATCATCCTTATCTCATTGGGTAATGGGGTTGCTTACTCTTAAATTGAACAGATTGAAACATACACACATTAGGGATTCAAATATTTCCAATTCTTTCCAACAAATGCAACCGTTTACTTTCCTTTTTTCGTATCCGAGGTGACAAAAAAACTCATGTTCAACCGTCCGCCCACACAATGGGAAAGAAGTGTTAGACTCTTGAGGCGTCGTTGTCCAGTCGCAAGGAGACCGCAATCATATACCAACCAAACACCTGGCTTGATCCTTAACTGAAAAAACCTCCTTCACCATCAGAACTATTATAATAAGACTACAAAGCAGCCACCGCTCACTTAGTTTAAAATATGTTTGCTACTGGGTTTTAATGATGGAGTACGACGACAACAATTTTATCATTCCGTAAGCCAAAATTTTAATAACATAGCTTTTACAGTTCCTGCATTAAAATGTTATGCTTATAGCTTAGTAACCACAGATTAAACATTTAATTTATTTATGAAAAACATTTGTGGAGAAACCAACATATGCCTAACGGCTAGCTCTGTCTGATTCCAAGAGACTGGATATCATCAAATATTCAGCTTTATAGTTGTTTAATAATATTATAACGTAAATAAAATGTTCATTTAATATTATAGATGATCAGCACTAAGTTAATTATAATTTCTTTTGATAAAATATACCTTCAATATTAATAAAGATACTAATTTTAAACGAATTTGAATATTAGACAGTGCTTGGTCTGTTTACTTTGATGGTTGGGGTTCAATTAATCAAACTTTCTCAGTAATGGTCGGCCTGAGTTTGTACAAGAGTATACCTCGATGGGTCATACGGTTTCTTATTGTTCTTAAGCTGAAGAGATTGCGACGAACATACAATGATATTTAAAAACCATTTTATGAAAATGAATAAAACTTATTTTTGAAATATTTTTCAATTTACAACATTACAGACGATCTAAAATATATGGAGTGTATATACTACATCCAATTCAGTAAATGATTGATTACAATCAGGCAAATGAGGTTAATTACAATCTCAACTTTCAACCTCCAACGAGTAAATAAATGAATATACCTTAAACGATTAAACACTCTGCAACTCTTTAAGCGGAAGGGACAAATGCAGTCGTTTTTTTTTATGTCTGACTCTTCTGCAATTACTGCTAACGCAGACGGTGAAGAAGTAAGTGATGAAGATGAGAGATAAAGGAAAGGCCAGACCTGACCGGCAATCGAACCCAGGAATCCGGCGTAGAAGCCAGTGGCCAAACCACGACGCTTAGTCAACGGCCTATCGGCCTAACGGTGTATCGGTGTAATGACGTCAAGATCTTTTTATTACATCTCATTACGCTTAACCTATTATTAGATATTTGCCGATCGTGGCAAATATCGCCGCAACAAGCGCAAGTGTTCAAGAAAATACGTCAACCTCAATTCGTCGTCGTTTACAGCAATTAGGCCTTTCCTACGGTATAACGCAGCACATTTTGACTAAAGATCTGAATTTTCATGCGCACAAGATCCAATTGACTCAAGAATTAAAACTGGGAGATCATCGACAGAGGCGTGAATTTTTTAACTGGGTGCTGGAGAATAATCAGAACGATGACAATTTTGTGAACAAAATCATCTTTTCTGATGAAGCTCATTTTCTTCTCAATGGCTATGTTAATAAGCAAAGCTGCCCCATTTTGGGACTTGAAAATCCTCATGGTATTCACATGAAACAAATGCATCCAAAAAAGGTAACTATTTGGTGTGGCTTTTGGGTTAGCGGCGTGATTGGCCCTTAGTTTTTTGAAAATGCTCGTGGCGATGCAGTTACAGTCAATAGAGAACGTTATTGGGAGATAATTATTTTTGGCAGCAGTTGGAAAAAATGGGTGGTAATACCAATTTGAAAGATATGTGGTTTCAACAAGACGCGGCCACTTGACATACAGTTTGAGAAACCGTGCAGTTGTTGCACACAAAGTTTCCCGGCCGTTTAATCTCTCGTTTCGGTGATCAACATTGGCCAGCAAGATCATGTGACCTAACACCACTTGGTTATTTCCTTTTGGGATACTTGAAGCAGAAGGTTTACGCAAACAAGCCCAACTCGATTCCGAAGCTGAAGGATGAGATTCGCAGCAGAAATATCCATCAAATTCCACAACAATTGAACGAGAAAGTGATGGAAAATTTCACAAAAAAGGCTGAAGTCTGTAAGGCTGCACGTGGTGGTCATTTGACGGATATCACTTTTCATGTTTAATGTCAATTTCTAACAAATGTGTCTGAATAAAAATAATAATTTTTAATTGTAACCTCTAACTGAATCACCCGTTATTATTGCTTTGAGTAACCCGATAAACAGATCTCACTTTTTTGTCAACTACTTATCAATAAATTAACAATGCTGACATGATTTAACGTTTAATTTTAATTTAATTTTAAAGAAAGTAAAAATATACAATGAAAAGAATCCAATTACACAAAAAGTTATTCCCAGTATTTAATTAAAATCTGATTTCAAACTTCAATCACTAAGTAAAGTATAAACATGGTTTGCATACAACTATTGCTTTTGTTTAAAGTTGATTCAGCTCCATTATTACGTTTTTTACCTCCTCCTCCACCACCACCACCACCACAATCCACCACCACCACCCCTTCTTCCTCCTTCTCCTTCTCCTCCTCCACCGCGCTTAGTAGTAGGCCTAGTGGTTTGGGGTATTGATCCGTTAGATTTTTCTATGATCCAATCGTAATTATAACCGACATTAGAAAAATAATAATTAACTAACTCTTGGCCACATCGAGCATCTCTATCTAAATTACATCCATTACCACATCTACCAGTGGTTGGGTCGCTAAAAAGCTGAATACCCGTAAGTATTCCATCACAAATTACACAACCTCCATTGCAACGGCATGGTCCTATGTTTTTCTCCACTTTATAACAAATTGTATCGGAAATCTTCTCCTTACTGCAACAACAAAGAAAAAAATAACATTTTTAGCGATTGATATCGACACGCTGATGTAAGAATCGTATACAAATGTGCCAATTGTATTTCGTTAGAACAAAAACATGGTTTTAGAAAAATTTTGATTTTCGGAGACGAAGGTTCCTGGTTCAAATCCTAGTAAAGGTAGTTACTTTTATACGGATTTGAATGCTAGACAGTGGTTACCGGAGTACTTTGATGGTTGGGGTTCAATTAACCATACTCTCTCAGGAATGGTCGACCTGAGTCTGTACAAGACTACACCTCATTGACACATCATACACATTATCCTCATCTCATTGGGTCATGGGGTTGCTTATTGTTCTGAATTAAACAGATTGCAACGTACACATATTAGGAATTAAAAAAAAAAAAAAATTTGATAGTCAGGTTAGCCAACCATTTGTTTATAATCTGACTGTTAGTAATATGTAAACGTTTCTAATTAAATTCTTACCTTTTATAAATTATTATTAAACTGAAATATTTTAATTAAAATCATATTTCTAAACTAATAAATGTAATAATTTAATAGGGTCTTTTCTGTTATCCCCCCTAATATAATTTCTCACATTTTGTGGTTATTTTGATATGTAGGTATTCTTACAGTATTTTTAACGATAAAAACGGGAAAAATATTTTTAAAAAATCATTGATCAATATTTTTTAAGTTAAAGTTAAAGTCTTTTCCTTTTTCAAGTTAACCTTAAACTATTTACTTAAATCTTTAAATTATTTAATAATATTCAATTTAATGGTGTCATGTATATGTATACTCAATGAGTTTATGTTTCATTATTACATACAGTAACAATATTGAGAAAAGCCACGTAGTTACCCTACCTATATTTAACCTTTACTTAAAAAATATTGTTGTAGGATTTTGTTAATTATTTTTCCCGTTTTTATCGTTAAAAATACTGTAAGATTGCATACGAAATATTAAAATAATGTGAAAAATTATGCTGAGGGGGAATAACAGAAAATACACACTTTATAATCTTAGCAAACAGTTAATAATCAACTGTTTATTTAATGAACAAGAGAACGAATGTTTTAAAATTATTGCATGAATCAAAAGTGTCTAAAAGTTACGAAAAACATTGATTAAAATTCTAAAATAAAGAAAATGTAAGAAACATCTACCATAAAAAACATCAGTTACATTCAAAAGACATATTTCTTACACAAAATTATATTTTTTCCCTAAAATTAAAAAAACAAAACCAATTTTCATATAAGCGGAATGTTTTAATATAAGTTTCAATCGGCGTCCTGTGTTGACCTGAGATAATTTATTTGTCGTGAATTTAATTTTTTTTTTGAGTCTCATTGAACGTTTCGAAAATTTTAAAATACTTTGTTTAATAATTAAAACCCTTTGCCCAACCAAGTTGTTACATTTTGGCTTGTCCAACTTTTGGGGGTTTTTCAAAAAAAAATCTATAGGCCTAATGTAGCTAAATTCTACACATTAGCAAATTATTGATTCGTTATTATCTTTTATTAGTACCTTAATCGGGAACTATTTTGTATATACATCATCTCCGTGTGGTTAATGGTATTTCCAGTTGCATAATTGGCATGAATAGAATATTGATTAACATGGACATTGAGTCATATTTGTAAACATTTGATTCATGTGGAATTCATACATCGTCGGTCAGGCAACTGCATGAACCCAAAACCGAATCACTATTTTAACAGCTGCCTGGCAGGTTTGTCAAATTTTTCGCAATCGTCTTCCAGAAATGCTGCAAACATCATCAGGCAAAGGTTCGAATAATTGTACTAATTATTTAGGCCTATAAAGAATTTGATAAATCTGAGTGAAAAAAAAACATTTTTATTTTAGTTCCAGATCACAAAAAAAGTTTTCTTAAGAACTTCTATATTTTATTAATAAAGCTTGTGATATTATATCTGATATCTAAACATGGAAGACAAGCTACATGCAATTTCTTGACATATTTATATAAACTTTTCATGCTATTTTTATTAAAAGATTGGAAATAAAACTATTAAATTTATTTAATAAAACAACTATGAAATAATTTCGATGGTTTTGATAACTTTTTTAAGTAGACTACACTGAATACTTGATTAATGAAATTGAACGATAAAAACCCCCACAGGCTTATTTTATTAGGTAGGCTTACCTTGTTAGTTTATCAAAATAAGCTAGGTAAGGCGAGTAAGGTGCGTGGGGCAGTTGAACCATGCTATTTTTAGACAAAAAATATTTCACCGAGATGGCTATGTGTGGAGGTGCAGTGTCGTGGTGAAAGAACCAGTCTCCTGTCTCCCATAAATTGGATCTTTTTTGATGAACACAGTTACGCAATCTTCTTAAAACTTCCAAATTGTCAGTCGATGGTCTGAGAGCACACACTCTTGAATTTTTTAAACATTTTCTTCCATTCGGGCGTTGATGGACGTCAAGAACGAGGTTTGTCATCAATCAACATTTCACCATTTTTAAACCAAGAAAACCATTGGTATATTTAGATTTTTCCATAGCATCATCTTTTTAAGCTGTTTTCAACATTAAAACAGTTTCTACATAATAATATGTTCCACTAAATAATATACTTACTCCCAGCAACCGCAAGTATCTTCGTCCCGGCCAAATTCCAAATCCATGTAATACACTTTAGGTTTGTATGCCAAATCGTTTCCGACATGTACTTTATCATACTCGACATACGTGCACTTCTCTTTCGTTCCTTCTGGCCAACCGCTATGTGCTATTGGTACGTAACTGACCCCTTTATCAAATTTTTTCTCCAGCTGCGAAATACAAAAAACAATTTTAAAACATATTATCATTCTATTATTAATTATTCCACCGTAGAGTTAACATGTAGTGTCAGCAAATAGCTAGTAACTGAAAATAAGAGGTGTGGCTATTAAATAACAAGACTGACGTTGTAAAAAATTGAATTTTAATTTTATACATAATCACTTATTGTCACCTTCAACATACACTCCTTTTCTATCCCTACAACGCTCCATGCGAATTTTCCATTGTTGGAAACAGTTCTGGAAGTCATCTTCTGTTAGCTCATTCAGGACATGGGCCGCTTTCTCTTTTACAGCTTCCACAGACTCAAATCTTGTCCTTTTTAAAGCAGATTTCACCTTAGGGAACAGGTAGAAAATAATAACATGTGATGAAATGTGGTTTTCTACTTATGATCCGGGATCGAAGCGCCAATCCATGCACTGGAAGAGCCAAACTTCACCGAGAGCTAAAAAAGCTCGAATGAGCAAGTCAAAATTTACAGCAATGATGATTGTTTTTTTTTATCCATGGGATTGTGTACCTTCACTGGGTTCCTGAAGGTCAAACATTTAATCAATATTACTACCTTGAGGTACTTTCTTAATTACGTCAAAGAGTCAGGGAAAAACGCCCCGAAATGTGGAAGGACAAATCATGGGTTATCCACCAAGACAATGCACCAGCTCATTCTACGTTATCTGTCAAAAGGTTCCTAGCCAAGTACAGCATCTTAGTGTTAGATATTCCAACTTATTTACCATATCTTGCATCATGTGACTTCTACCTGTTCCCTAAGGTGAAATCTGCATTAAAAGGGACAATTTTGAATCTGTGGAAGCTGTAAAACAGAAAGCGGCCCGTGTCCTGAAGGAGCTGACAGAAGATGACTTCCAGCACTGTTTCCAACAATGGAAAATTTGCATGGAGCGTTGTAGGGATAGAGAGGGAGTGTATATTGAATGTGACAATAAGTGATTATGTATAAAATTAAAATAATATTTTTTACAACAACAGTATCATTACTTAATAGCCACACCTTGTAGTGTTAGTGAACATATTATTATTTTCATTAAAAGCTGGTTACAGCATTTTAATTCATTGGTACTATTAATATTATGCGAGTACAATTTTTTTATATTTAAATTATTATTTAAACAACAGTATTATCTGTTGAAGTTTCTTTTACGTTTCCTTTCACCTTTTTGGGCACGTACATATCCCTCATCAGGCCATCAACATTCATTGTCTCGGAATTTGAGGAAGAGGATAATGAAGAACAATCATTAAAAAAAGAAACTTCACCAGAAAAATTAATAAGCCCTAGTAGCCTCAAAACTCCAACTGAACAATTCAATTCAATTCTTGGAAGGAGGCTGAAGGAAAATGGAAAGAAGTAGTCTAACAGTAATGCTATCTTCAGGCAACAACTTGAAAAGATACAAGTTAGATTAGTTTCACTAGAAACTAGTGGGCAGATTGGTGCTGTTGAGACCCTCAAAACTAGGGAATCTGTCAACAGTGCAACATCTGCGTATCAAATGATGAAACCCAACGTAAGAGTAAACATTACCCCAATTCCACCTACAATAGAAGATAAAGGTAAATCGTATAATTTATTATACGAAATACTAGTGGAACAGATTTGCAATGGCAGCTTTTCTATTAAACTTTTCACGAAATAGTTTGAAAATTAATTTAAGGGATGCAGAACAATACAGGATTGTTCACCAGAGTGCTAAATGAGGATCGTCTCACTTGGCGTTCTTATGAAAACAAGCAGACAAAACCAATAAGAGTAATTGACTACAAAAATAAAACTGAATTTTTTGTACTTATTTCAGTTTTATTTTTGACTTAACTTACATCAATTTGAAAGCTATTTTATTAGCTTTTCCAGGTCAAAGTACAAAGAAACCACAAAATTTTCCGCTTAATTTACCTTTCCAGAAGTTCAATATGACTATTTCACTCCTGTTAGTTTCTTTCATGGAGGTTGGGATGGTTGTCAGTGGTGAGTGAAAACCATAACAAAATATATTATTATTATTATTAAAAGAATCCAAATAAGGACGCGACATCCGTCGAAAACAAGACTTAACAAAACCAAGAGAACTGATTTTTTTCCGATACAACAGACTAAGAGAAGAGAGACAATTAGGTCTGAATTGAATCGAAATAAAATATTTTAAACGCTACGATTGCTTAATGGATTCGCTGTTTTCGTAAAATATCGCGGAAGGCCTGTAATTTTTTAATTTTTTGTTTCGCGTCAGACTGTTTTGCAATTACTGCTGATACCGATGGTGAGAAGAATGATAGAAAACGATAAGTGATGAAAAATTACAGATCTGACCGGGAATCGAACCCGGGACCCCGGCGTAGAACCCAGTTGTGCTAACCACTACGCCAACGGGCCAGCCATAAGGTAGGGGAAGGTTTTCTGAGAAAAATAAACTGAAATTTAAGACCAATAGAAAATAATTATATCATTTTATTGTGCTTAATTTTCAAGGTAGAATTGCAAACAATGATAATGCATTTAGAAACTACATATGCCCTAATAATAAATTAGGCCAGAATTTGACTAAATTAACAAGATTCATGGTTCATTCCAATGAAATAAAAACTATACAGTTTTATACCACCATAAACGTCACAGGGAAACAGGTAGGAATTATAAAATATAAAAAACCTATTATGCCTAACAGGAAAATGACACTTACTTTACAAACAAAAATACAGATTCATATTTTTTCAAAGACTCAAATTTTAAATAAACAATGGGCCAAACAAATTTTTTAAAACGAGAACAGGATTAGTAAGGTGGCAAACGTTACAACTATTAAAACTTAAAAATTTCAATCGGCTAGAAGATAGTATTTCCACTTAATTGCAGGCCGCTACAGCCACTCGCTGCTTTTAACACTATATGATTAGCCCGATTCTTCTTCTCAGAACATCCTTCCTTCTCTTATACCCTTTAGAAACCTAAATACCGTACTCAGTGGTCCTTCTCAAAACCCAGTGGCACTGTTAAATTAATTATCTTGTTAATATGGTTACACAGTGACTGTTAAGGCAAGCACGTCCGTGAAAAATGGTGTAATTCATAATATCACATTTAAGTGCGTTACTAAGAGGACCAAGGTAGATTTATAATTGTCTGTACTTGAGACAAGGGAATTGATTAGCAATTGACTCGTGGAGATGAATACGGTGAAGGTAGCAAATACAGGAAAAGGTTACAAGGGAGGTTCACTAGACTCAAGCAAAATACATATAAAATAGGCACTTACCTTTAAGCTCAAAATCGTTGGCGTTAATAAGAAAATAATCACGCAGTAAACGTCAGAAGCTGCCTTGTAGCAGGAGCGCACGTGACAACGAATAATGATTGAGCACAGTAAATAGAAATCCACTGGGTTGATCTAGAGGTACAGTCGTCACCAAAATCAGCTGTTTAAGAGCTTATTTTTGGAGACGAAGGTTTCTGGTTCAAATCCTAGTAAAGGTAGTTACTTTTATACGGATTTGAATGCTAGATAGTGGTTACCGGTGTACTTTAATAGTTGGGGTTCAATTAACCATACTCTCTTAGGAATGGTCGACCTGAGTCTGTACAAGACTACATTTCATTTACACATCATACATATCATCCTCGTCTTGGGTTGGTCTAGAGGTACAGTCGTTGTCAAAATCAGCAGTTTAAGAGCTGATTTTTGGAGACGAAGATTTCCGGTTCAAATCCTAGTAAAGGTAGTTACTTTTACACGGATTTTAATGCTGGACAGTGGTTACCGGTGTACTTTAATAGTTGGGGTTCAATTAACCATACTCTCTTAGGAATGGTCGACCTGAGTCAGTACAAGATTACACCTCATTTACACGTCATCCTCAACTCTTTGGGTTATGGGTTTGCTTATTGCTTTGAATCGAACAGATTCCAACGTACACACATTAGGGATTATAAATAAAAATACAAGGGTCATTCGTAAAATAAGGTTTCCATGATTTTTAAAAATAGACAGCTATATTTTTTATTTTAGTATTATACATAAATTTAAAGCTTAAAACTTACGCTATTTTTCTACATAATCGCCGTTTCTGTCCAAAAACTTTTGCAGACGATGGTCCAACTTTGCTATCCCCATGTTGTAGAATTCTGCCGCCAATCCTTTGAGGAATCGAATAACCTCTTCCTTGACTTCGTCATCGGTACTGAAGCGTAGGCCACCCAAGTATTCCTTTAATTTTGGGAATAAGTGATAATTACTTGGGGCTAGGTCTGGGCTATAGGGGGGGGGGGCACAACAGTCCAGCCAAAATCTGTCAGCAGTTCTTGAGCTTGATGTGAGACATGAGGTCGAGCGTTGTCATGGAGAAGCCTCACACCGCTGGACAATCTTCCTCTCCGGCAGTTCTGGATCACGCGTCTCAGTTTTCTTAATGTGTCGCAATATCTGTCAGAGTTAACTATTGTTCCATGATGAATGTCAATAGGTGAAATCCGTTTTGCATTTAAAAAACGTATCACAGCGCGAATTTCGCATCTGGCGGTAACAGCGATAGGGAACTCCATCTTTGAAGGCTGCTAGGCCGGCACTGATCGACTTAGCGAGGCGGGAGTGGTGCGGAAAAAGAGAGGGAGAGCTGATAAGTAAGACAGTGTTGCCATATTTCTCCCAGCACATCGCATTCTGTCTCGGCAGCTTAGGGAACCTTATTTTACGAATGACCCTCGTAGAAACTGAATTTACAGCAAAAGTCGTACATAAAGTTGATATAATGAACAAGCCTCAATCTTAACCAGTATAGAGCACACATAAACAAAGCCAGACACAATTAGCCAAGAGCAAGCGTCAGGGAGGCAGAGCGCCTTTACCGCGAATGTGTGCTTCACGAAAGCAAATTGCATAGTGCTGTGATAAATGGAAGAGGAAACAAAGGGGTGATGAAAACGGGAAGTGTGAATTCTGAGTGCAAACGTGTAAATGCAAAAAAGAATGACACAATTTAGTGATAAAACATATCGAAATGTGGGGGACGAAGCAGGTATATGTGAGATATTAAGAGCAGCCCGAAGGGTGGGGGGACGCGAGATTAGAATAGAACTAGCAAGGGTGAAATTGTAAATAATCCCAATCGTAATAGCGTTAAGAGTGACATTACTGCTTTAATGACTCACCTTTAACAAACCGATTTTATTGTTTAAAGAATTTCCCGGGTCGTCATTTGTCGAAGACACAGCGACAACTTTTATTGATTGTTCGTCAACTCCAAAGTTGCCACCACCATGAACCTGAAATTTAGAATTCGGTTTCAAAATCCAGTATTGGCACTTATGTAACATTTTAAATATCTTAATATATAATGTAAACATAAACGTAAATACAACAATGAATGAATGTCGTTAAAATTACCTAGGAGAATGTGTATCAGTAGCACATCATAAATTATATTACGTTATCGGCTTCCTGTATGCAGTTATAACAGGTGTGGTCGGTTACACTCAAGTACACTCCATTTGGCAATTTCACGTTCCACAAATATTAAAATGATGTATTTCACAAAAAGAGAAAAATAAAACCATGGGTTACTTACGGCCTAATGAATCTCATTCGGATAGAAATAGATTACATAAGCAGTGTCAACACCATACGAACCGTACGCTTTTCAACTTTTACAGATCTTATAGGATTTTGCTGACCCAGTTGATAAAAAAAACTACAAAAATATTTCACAAATTAATTGCAAAGGCCATCAAATACCAGGATCACATGGAAGGTAATTAAAAACGTCGTCGACAATCAATTGCCAAATAATACTATAAAAAAATAGTCACTGAGGATAAAGTACTAAATGGAGGCGAAGTTGATAAAGAGATTGGAAATTTGTTCAACTACTTTTTTCAGAAAATAGGCTCCGCCTGGCAAATAACATTAGAAATAAAAGTGCCTTGCAAGAGGTTGAGCTGGAAAGAAGACCAAGCAGAGCTCTGGTTTTTCTTTGCTCCCGTTGCTACTGAAAAAATAATAAAAGTAATCAGTGACATTAATGGAAGTAGTGCTCCTGGGCCTGATATAAAAATAAAACCAGACTTTTCAAGCGCAATAAAGGTTTTCTATCTGAATCTTTTCAGTACCTAATCAGCTTAACTTTTAAGACAGGCGTTTACCCAACAAATCTTAAAGAAGCCATTATATGCCCCACTATATAAGCCATTATATGGGTTCGAATCCCACTCGGTCATGGCATTTTTTCATACGTTACAAAAAATTCATTTCATCCTTCACCGTCTGCATTAGCAGCAATTTGCAGAACAGTCGGACGTTAAAAAAAAAAATTATATGCCCCATTTTTTAATCTGGCAATTTGAGTGGTGTAAATTGTTTTAGACGTATTTCCTTGTTAAACACAAAATTTCAAAATTGTATGAGAAGTGCATTGAAATCGAGGCTAATTTGAATTCTTGGATAATGTAATATCATGTCACCAAATCAGTATGGTTTCCGTAAGTCTCTCGGTAGGACTAACGCAATTCTTAAAGTTGTCTTAAGAATATGCAATGACATCAATGCTTTTAAAATACCCTTTTCTGTTTTCTTAGATTTAAATAATGCTTTTGATGCATATATGCATCAAAAGCATCAACTCATGATGAGATAAATCTCATGAATTATGTTCTTAACATGATTAAACAATTTTGAAGTAAGGGATTGGCATTAAATCTATTTAAGAGCTATCTGTATGAACGATCTCAGAGGGTACGAGTAAATAAACAACTAGTATAAATTATAGAATTTTAGTAAGTGGCAGATAAAATATAGAATATCGAGTGCCACAGGGTACAATTCTCAGTCCGTTCTCTTTTAGATTTATATAAATCCCCTAGGTAAGTTAAAGATAAATGGATATGTCGTTGCTTTTGCTGATGATACGGTGTTACTGTTTTGATAATACGTGTTACAATTCAAACAACGGCAGACGAAGACTAAAGGAAGTTTAAAGATGACTAAATAAGAGCTTGCTTTTACTTAGTGTACAGAAAACCCATTTTATATGATTTTCTGCAAACGCACAAAGTCAACGTGATGCTCTGATTTTATTATTCATAATTGTAATGATGTAGTTAGTCCCTTGCCAGTGTCACAGGTTAACAAAAAACCGTCGTAAAATACCTACTTGAGAATTGTAATCATATCAATGCTTCGTTGGGATTAGCATAAATTAATATTTTACGCTCAAAGCTTAGACGAGCTATCTATACGTTCAAGAAAGTAAGACCAGTACTTAATATTGAAACACTAAAAGTGGTATACTATGCCACAATGCAGTCGCTTTTAACTTATGTTACCGGAGGTTTGGGTGGAGCTGCTCATTGCTATATGGAAACATTGACAAGAACAGAAGGAAGTATTTTGAAAGTGATATCTATAAATTGGGTATATATTCTACGTACAAGATGTAGGAGATTTACAGATTTCAATGTAATGGATATAAGGCAACTGCAAAATAAATACAGTATGATTAACAATCTTCAAGTGAACATAAATAATAGATAAAATAGAGGACATCGATATTACACATGAAATATTTATCTACTCTTATCAGATAGAGCAAGAGTTGTTTTTTTACCAGCGTTTGATTACTTGGCACCAAAATGTATAACCTACTCCCGAACCATTAAAAAATCTAACGAGTTTGAAATTTAATAAAGAAGTACAAAAATTGATAGCCAATACAAGTAGAGAAAAAATTGTAAAAATTATCGCTAACAGCTATTAAAATGTAGGTAAACAAAGAGACAGGATAAAGATTAAATGTTTACCAATGAGAGTACGAGGGGGAACCCAAAAGAAACCGGAATTATTTTTCAAAAGCTATTTATTTTCAATTCTTTTACAAAACAACTTTAACCCCTCCAAAATACTTTCCATTACAACTAATACATTTATCCCACCGGTGCTTCCACTGTTCGAAACATTTTTTGTAGTCATCTTTAGAAATGGCTGATAGCTCCTCCATCGTTTTTTCTTGACCGCTTCAATGTTATCAAATTGGTGTCCTTTAATGTCCCTTTTCATGTGTGGAAATAAGAAAAAGTCGCCCAGAGCCAGGTCAGGCGAGTAAGGTGCATGGGGCAGCAAAACCATGCCATTTTTAGACAAAAAAATCTTTCACTGAGATGGCTATTTGTGCAGGTGCATTGTCGTGGTGGAACAACCAGTCTCCTGTCTGCCACAAATCGGATCTTTTTTGACGAACACTGATGCGCAATCTTCTTAAAACTTCCAAATTGTCAGTCGACGGTTTGAGAGAACACGCTCTCGAATTTTTTAAACATGTACGCTGATTCGGGCAGTTGATGGACGTCCAGAACGAGGTTTGTCTTCAATCGACATGTCGCCATTTTAAAACTGAGAAAACCACTCGTGTAGGTACTTAAGATTTTCCCAATGCGTCATCTTTGTAAGCTGTTTTCAACATTAAGACAGTTTCAGCAACACTTTTACCGAGTAAAAAACAAAATTTCACAGCTGCCTGCAAATATGTTTCATAACCTCTAAACATGCTGCATTAAACCTCACTTAATATTAACCCAGAATAAAACAAATTAACACTTTTACATGTAGAATTTTATCAATAACCTAAATAAAAATAATCTATTGCGTGTCGACCAAAAGAAAATTAAAACTACTACATTTATATACGCGTAGGTACAGAATAATTATGTTCGGTCATCGGCCGCCTATTTCTCTGCGTATTTGCTCACCGACAACCACGACAGTCACTTGTTTTTATTTCGAACATAATGACACAAATTAACAATTATTTCACACTAAAATCTCCCGTACAGCTGTTTCATCGTTACTTCAAAGAATAAAATACTGTGACAGTATCGAAGACGAATATGGTTCAAGAAATTTCTAGTACTTCATTCATAAAATGGTAAAGAGTAGATAATAGAGTGAAAAAGTAACAATAGGGCAATAGTAAATATAAAAGTAAACCAATTTATAAAAGGTCTTTGTTGTACAACTATTTATGAAAAGGTCGGCTGATTACCTGTAACAACTTTTATTCTATCTACAATAGATATATTTACTTGTTTACAATAGTTAAGACTTTTCCAGTAAAAAGGGTTTTTGTACTTTATTATTTTCATGGAATTTCTCTGCCACTCTTGAATTACCTTTTGGATCGAATTTCTGTGTCTTTCGAGAAACCTCTTTCATCTAACTTATATAAAAGGAGCCCCGGGTGCGGTCGAGAGTTAGTATCCGTTTGATCTCTGAAGAGTGTTTATTGAATGGCTAACGGTGCGTAGTACAGGTTACGTATCCCAGCACTGTAGTGGTTAACTTTTGTTATATTATCTTGTGTACGTGCGTTATATTCAGTTTTTGTGTAAGTGCTTTGTGTATAATTATTGTAAGTAGTACTAAGTAAATTATTTAAGTTATTTATTGTAACCTCCATTATAATAGATTAATATTTATTTTAAGTAAATTATTAAGTTATTTATTGTAGGCCTATTACTTCATTAAAATTAGTTTATTATTTATTTTGTAAATCTTTTAGTGTAATAAATATTTGTAATTGTAAATTTTAGTGTCTAAATTATTTAATTACCTAGATCCTGTTTTGGACGTAATTAGCCATTAAAATTATGTCCGTTAAAAGTAATCGTTGTAAAAATAAAAGAGAACAATCAATTAAATGTAACCGCTAACTCATAAATATGTATTAATATTCCTGACATAATAGTGATACATTTTTATGTATCTTTGTGTCGGCAAAAATTTAGTAAGTGTTTATGTGGGGAGAAGTCCGTTACTTGTCTCAATAACCTATTAAATGTAAAATTAATGTGTTGGTGTTTAAGTAAGCAATCACTACACCATAATATTAACTTGTATTGTGTGTAGTGATTGCTTACATGTGTCTTGGAGATTTTTAATGGAAAATGAGACCTTCGAAAGTTAAAAGAAGGGTTCTCATTGGTCCGACGTCATACATAGAGGGGGTTGTACAGAGTTTTTATATAGAGGGCAATTTTAATTTTTCAGGGAGTTCGTCGTTAATTTCAATAGATCATAGTTTGGCGTGAAGTGTAATTAATAAACTATATAACAGTCTTTACATTATTATTTTAGTTATTTATTTTAAAGTTGATTAAAGGCGCGGTATTTTAATAATTTATATTTTGAGCTGCGGAGAACTTCAGTGTTATGTATCAGGTTTTTATAAAAAAATAATATAAAATTTAAATTGTTAATATTTTGCATCTTGTATTCATCAATTGTTTAATTATAATTAAATTATTTAAATATTATCATAAAATTAATATGTTTTTTTTTAATTTTTATTCTGCATTTCATGAATGTTTCCATTCCTTTCAATTATTTGATCAAAATCACATCTTTGGAACAATATTGGTTTCTTTAGTTTTAATTTTGTTTTTAATTGTCTGTTAACCATACAAATTTTAATGGTACAATCCCGAAAAAGACCTTAGCGATAAGTTTCACAATACTTTCATTTAAACTCAGTTAATCTTAAAATTTGGAATTTTCATAAACAGCCCTAATAAATTTATTACTTGTGACGGATGAAAATAAGGGGAACCGTTATGATCAAATATATTAATTGTATTACTTCTCCTCAGTAGATAAAAGACAACTATATCAAAACGAAAAAGGTATATAAATATGGCCTCAATTATGTCTACATCTGGACAATTTTAAAACACTATTGTTTTTGTCATTAGTCTCTCGACTGGTTTGATGCAGTTCTTCAAGCATTTCTATCTTGCGCAAGTCGCTTCATATCTACATACCTGTAACACCCTACATCTTTTGTAATTTGCTTTATATATTCACCTCACAATTTACTCCCTCAATATTACCCTCCATTATTGATAGCCCAATATCTGGATGTCTTACGATATATCCCACTAGCCTATCCCTTCTGATAAGATGCTTCCATATACTTCTTTTTATCCACTCGTCTAAGAATCTCTAAATTGCTTATTTTGTCCACCCACCTAATCTTTAACATTTTCCTATAACACCATATTTCAAAACCTACTATCCCCTTTTTTCTACAGCCCCTATCACCCACGTTTCACTCCCGTATAATGCTACACTCCAAACATAATGTTTTAAGAAATGTTTCCTAACCTGTAAATCAATGTTTGTAGTCAGTAAGCTGTTTTTTATTTCAAAGGCTTTTAAAACACGATATGAAAGCCAAACATTACAGAATTGAACTCAAACCACTTCCGTGCACCCAGACGTAAAAACCAGTAATATTTAAAAAATTGGCTGTAGGATGGCATTTGGATACATAGTAATTGTGTTGGGAACTTGTGACGTCACCTTTCTTTCACATTAATACAAAACCATTGTCAGATAAATCTACTAATAAAAAAATATCAATAATAATGAAAAGGAGTATTTACCACAAAACTATTTGTATCCACCACTGTGACAGCACAATAACCAGAGGTTAATACCCATAATTCTGCTACTAAAGCTCCTGCGCATTCTGGGTCAACAAAATCTCCTACTCTGACCATGTAATTGTATTTTCTTTCAGTATCTTCCGTTCCACCAACGAGAGCCATGTGTGGTTTTGATTCTAAAATATTGTGTGCATTTATAATACTTGGACGCTTAGGAAAAGGTGAGCAGGAAAATAATTCTAACATGAACATCAGGCCGACTAGAAACAAATAAGTTCTTGATTCCATAATAAAATAAACTGCGTAAAATGTTTCTAAAGTAACAAATATTTTTTAGTTGAAATTTACATTGAAACAAGAGAGTAATTTTGTTCAACTGTATCAATTTTAAACACCTATAAAAACGGCTTAATCAGTTAATTTTCCGTTGATATTTTTATATGAATATGTTTCTATGGATTTTTTTGAAATTTTTTAAACCAGCTACTTTTTAAAAAATATAGTTATCTAGGAAGCATTTTGCTCCATTACAACCGCTATGCTGGCACAATGCATACATAATTTTCCTTCCCAAACCGTACAAACAAATTATGAACTTTGTTCAACCATTTTACCACAGAATAGAGTACTTCAATATCTTTAACCCTTTCAGTGCCCAAACAATATTTACAAGTTTGATCCTAAAGTGTTATATAATTTGTAAAAGGATGTACAAAAAGTGCTAGCCCTTATTTTGACCTTAAGCCTGCCATTGCCAATCAAAATTTCAACGTTACAGAAAAGTAAAAATTCCTGATAAAAATTTTATTGTGTTCATAAAAAAAAATAAATCGTTCTGATAACACTAAAATTATTTAAAATTTATTGTTTTAGTTTATTTAAAGTCGCATCGCCAGTTTGGTCATTAGCGACTACTGTGGGTTTTATAACATTAACAATGGATTTTAACGTGTTAAAATTTCCAGACCCTAGCTGGGAATTGAACCCGAGACCTTTCGCTTTGTAGGCTAAAGCGCTGGTCACTACGCCACGGAGGCGGTCTGAAAAAACATTATTCTCTTAATTTTTGTTTAAAAAAATGTATTTATGTAACCGTCGGCTATCCGGACGTTGGTATTCTATCCATAACTTATGGACGTCCGGTAAAACGGACGTTGTAACTACATAAAATTTATGACGTCCTGTTTTAAAAACCCATTTATAAGCTAAATTATGGTTAAAATGAATGTTAAACAAATGAATAAACAAACTTAAAATTGTGCAAAATAAAGTAATAAGCGATAATAAACAATAAAAAAGATAAAAATAAAAATAGAAACATTAAAGAAATAAAAAACCTTAAACAGAAATTTTCTGAAAACATGAAAAACACATAGTAAATCACAAAATATCGTAATTTTATAAAAATTAATGAGAACTAACTTTGAGAATTTGCCTATTACGAGAGATTACTTCATTACCGAATTATATAAAATTGTATAAAGAGAATTTTGTTTTAGGAATAAGCCTCGATCTGTAGCGTTCTATATTTGTTTAAAAATAAAAATCTGGTGTGAAACATTCACACAATATTCTCTTGCCAATGCAAATAATTAAAAACATAACCTAACATTAGTAATAAAACATTAGAAGTAAACAAAAAACTAATCCCAATAAACATAACTTAATTTTAATCGAGTGAAAGACGCAAAATGAAAATTAAAATAAACTTTAGTTTGGCTTAAAAATACGGAAAATCACTTTCACGCTAAACTAGGCTCTGTAAAGAAAAATGATCTAGATAAAAGTTGTTGATCTTTTAATTTCCTACAAATTTAATTATATACACTTTGTCGTAAAATGCTTAAATCAAAGGCTGAAATCGAAAAAAATCGATTTTCCACGTTTTTGTACGAAAAAAACAGAAAATTGCTAATTACCGCTAAACTAACATTTTATTCCTAACATTTGTTAGGAATAAAGGTTTTAAATTTTTTTAATTGTATACATATGTTATATAACTTTTATTATATAACTTCTTGCGTTAAAATGTATATTTAAGCCGCAATCTTAAAAAAACAATTTTTTTACATGAAAACAGCCTCTCCAAGAATTTCAGTAGACATGGCGCCTACCCTATCTTGTAAAGCAGAAAACATTTAATAAATCAGATGATTTTCAAAAAAATCGTAGAACCCGTTTTTGAGAAAATCGCAAAAAAGTGAAAAATTACACGAATAAACTACTACTCCCAGTCGACCGATTTTAATGAAGGAGTTTGTGTCGAGTCCATTTGTGGTATGTAACTTAAGTATCAAGTTTCAAGTTCGTAAGATGTTCCATTCTTGAGATATTCTGTTAAAACACATACACACAAACACACATACACACAAACACACACACGCACACACACACGCACACACACACGCACACACACACGCACACACACACACACACACTACACACGCACACACCCATACACACACACACGCGCGTGCGCGCGCGCATACACACACACGCACGCACACACACAAACACACACACACAAACACACACACACCCGTACACACACACACACGCGCGCGCGCGCACACACACGCGCGCGCACACACACGCGCGCGCGCGCACACACACACACACACACACCAATCGCTAAATACATGTTTTTTTCGGTTCAGGGGGTCTGAAAACGTGTAATTCGGTGAAAACTCGATTTCAAAAATCAACATGAAAACAATACCTTCCTTCCTATATATTCATTATAGTCAAGAGAAAGTAAAATATCCAAGGAAACAATTATTCAAACCCCCAGATAAAATCCTGAGTTAATTAAAATCCATAAAATTAATAAATACAATGACTGTACGAAGAATTTTAGCCAACATGTAACGTTCGTTATGGCAATAACTTATTTAGGGTTACACTGTTAAAAATTAGACCTTAGAAAGTCAAAATCAACACATTTTTGTATGAATTTTCTTAATCTATACTAATATAATAAAGAAGAAACGTCTGTTTGTTTGTTTGCATGAGGTAATCTCAGAAAATACTGAGCCGATTTTAAAAAATCTTTCATTGTTGCATAGCTTAGAGCTTCCTGATCAATATAGGCTATTTCGCAACTTTAAGTAACTTTAAGTAAGTGAGTTAAGCCACTTAAACTGTGACGTGTAGCATATTTTAGTTTATCGGATGCATACATTTATTTTTTTTAAGTCCTCTGGGTGGTGTATTTTTTTAGGCTAGAAACACATTCAACTTTTATATTTCATTGAAAAACGTGAAGAATAACATTCGATTCCAAAAGCATTAAAAATTCGGAAATATTCAAAATTTTTAATTTTGTACTGTATTTCATACGTTTGTTTTCATTTGACAGGAAGTAAATGAGTGATATTTTCAGTTACTCTGCGTACCTTACCCACGTATTACTGTCTCTTATCTCAGCCATACATCAACTGTCTCTCTCTTTTCCATCTGTATTCTTCTATGCATTCTATTCATTTCTGTTAAATCGCAGGGACAAACATTTAACTTAATACGGTGGGCATCGATTTGTGACAAGAGTGCTTCCTTCACTCATGGACGACTATATGTCGGACTTTTTAAAAGCAGAAAGTGCAGAAAAACAATTTATTTTGCTGCCACAGGGCAACAAAACCACAAATATTGTATATAGAGAGGATTTAAAATAATTTAGTGAGGCCTACATTAGCTGCTGTGAAGCGAAGCGAGCGGGGGTTGCTAGTTTATATCATAAATATTAAAAATAAATAGTTCAATAAAGATTTGCGACTCAAAATACAGTAAGATAAAATTTAATGAGGAAAAGAAAAAACTTCTCATTTTACAAATTTTCTATATTGATTTGCTTGTTGAATTGACTTAAGAAATATAATACATTAATACAATAAATAAGTTACACAATTTTTTCAATAGCGAAAAACAATTAACAATTGTCAACAAAAGACGATCAACTTCTAGACCTGAGAATCAACCAATAACAGAGTCAAGTCTAGTATACGTAATTTTTAAGTGGTTAACTTGCGTTAACGAATTTAAGCATTTTTGTCGAACAAGTTATCAGGATCTTCTCATCACCTCTCATTACATTAAACGATTATGCTTTTAATAACGCAATTAGTAGCTATACATAATAAGGTTGTGCTTCTTTGTTACTACTTACGAAAAAAATTAACAAAGCTGAAGCGCCATGATATAATGTTTTAATTTTAATTTAATTTTAACGAGAGTCAAAATATAAATGAAATAATTGCAATTTCACAAAAATTTAATTCCACTGTCTCTTTAATTTAATTAAATCTGATTTCAAACCTTCAATCACTATGCAAAGTATTAACATGGTTTGCATATAACTATTGCTTTTGTTTATTGATGAATCACTTCTACGTTCATGTTTTCCTCCACGTCTAGTAGTAGTGGTGGGAATTTCGTGATATTGTGATGCAAGCCACTCGTAATAATTACCAACATTAGTAAAGAATACGTGAAAGTTTTCATTTCCACATCGGTCGTCTCTAATTGAACCATCATCTCTACCAGGACAATTGCCTGTACTTGGACCGTTAAAAAGATTTAAACCCATAATTATTCCATCACAAACCAAACAACCTCCGTTACCACGGCATGGTCCTTTATCTTTCTCATTTTTTAGACAAATAGCATCATCTATAGTCCTGTAACAGTAAAGAAAAATCTGTTGTGAAACACTCATACAATGCCGATTCTCTTGCCAATGCAAATAATGAACAATATAATCCAATATTAGTAATAAAACATTAGAAATAAACAAAAAACTAACCTCAAAAAACAAAACCTTATTTTAATCATGAATAATAGATGCAAAATGAAAATCAACCTCAGTTTGGCTTAAAAATACGGAAAATCGCTCTTTTTACAGAATTTACGAAGGGGTACCCAAAAGTAACCGGAATAGCTTTGCCGTAGGCGGTTCTTGTGTAGTACGCATTTCTGCCGCATATACGTGTATAGAGCGCAACTCATTGCAACTGCGCAACTCATCGCAGTTTAGTGCCACCTGAGTTGTCGATCTGGCTTGTTCTGTTAATCTGCAGTGATTGTTTCTGCTAGCGCTGTTTTGAGCTTGTTTCGTTTTTTATGATGTCAAGTTTAAGAAACAACGAGCACCTGTGAAATTTTGTTTTCTACTCGGTAAAAATGCTGCTGAAACTGTTTTAATGTTGAAAACAGCTTACAGAAATGACGCTACGGAAAAAAACTCAAGTATACGAGCGGTTTGCTCGGTTTAAAAATGGCGACATGTCAATTGATGACAAACCTCGTTCTGGACGTCCGTCAACTGCCCGAATCGACGAAAATGTTGAAAACATTCAAGAGCTTGTGCTCTCAGACCGTTTACTGAAAATTTGAATGTTTTTAGAAGATTGTGCAGCTAAGTTCGTCAAAAAGATCTAAATTGTGGCAGACAGGAGACTGGTTCTTCCATCAAGACAATTCACCTTCTCACACAGCCATCTCTGTTAAACAGGTTTTGGCTAAAAATGGCATGGTTTCGCTGCCCCACGCACCTTACACGCCTGACCTGGCTCCGAAAAAGGTCAAGAAAAAAACCGAGGGAGAAGCTGTCAGCCATATATAAAGATGGCTACAAAAAATGTTTCGAACACTTTTTTGAAGCACCGGTGGGGCAAATGCATTAGTTGTAAATGGAGATTATTTTGAAGGAGATAAGGATTTTTTTTTAAATTGAAAATAAATAGCTTTTAAAAAATAATTCCGGTTTCTTATGGGTACACCCTCGTAAATCTCAACAACCACTACGCAAGAAACAGAATTGATTACTATGTTGCTAATCACAAAACTAAATTGTTTGAGAAAAACCTACTCATGCATGTATAAAATGGATCAATAAATTGCCACAAGCTTTAAAGGGCTATGGTAATTTTAGTTAAAAAAATCTAAAAAAGTTCTTGATTGTTGAAACATTTTACAGTTTACACGAATTCCTTTCTAAATAATTTTTTGGTTGAAAAAACATTAACAATGAAACTTTTTGACAAATTGTGTATAATTCGATACAAAAAATTGTAATGACACGCTTGCTTATTGAAGAAAGCATGTTAGAAGTGGTAATAAAATTATTGGTAAATAATAAATTTAACATACTGTTACACTTATCGCGTACATTCGTTTCGGGATCTGGGTAATAAAAATAATTAACAAACTATCGTTATAATTAGAAACAAGTATTTGTTACACACTATACATATGCAATAAATGTTACTTAAATCTACAAATAAATTACTATTACTACAATCAAGATACTTATATATAAATAATAAACTAATTATTAAAATTAATGACAATTAATGAACTTAACCAGTTACTAGAATAAGGTTACTTTCTGTCAGGTTCTAGAAGTCTTTATTAACGATAACCGAACATTATAACATAACATCAAAATAGATACACCGACCATTCCAGGTAGCCATCACTACAATAGGCCTATACAATACCTAACCATAATATACACTATATTTCTAACCATTTTTTGAAAATAACCCGACTATTAACATTTACCCTAATACTTCTTAAATCTCAGTCCTGCTAGAGAATTTGGGAACCCACACTTTCCTTTTAGATATTGTAAAAATATTGTTAAATTTAGTCAAGTTGTATCTTGACTTGGTAGAAAAAGTTATGGTTTCAGATTAAAATTTACTGCTCTTTGAACTATTGTATGATGTGCCAACTTTTAATGATATTAGTCTAAAGGCTTTTGTCTACGTACCAAAACAAAAATTTTAAAATTACTAAGATTTTTCTATGCCCCTTAATAAAAACGGTAGTGGTCGGTCCGTTGGTCACAAATGGAATTTGAAATTCAAATTCGGATCACCTGTTATGGAGAAAAACAATGTTTTGTAACATGTCACAATGTTTTATGACAAAAGTGTGTATAATTTTATTAATAGAAAATTAAAAGATCTACAACTTTTATTTAGAGCATTTTTCTCTACAGAGCCTAGTTTAGCGTGAAAGAGTGATTTTCCGTATTTTTAAGGCAAACTGAGATCGATTTTCCTTTTGCGTCTTTCATAAATATATGATTAAAATTAGGTTATGTTTATTGAGGTTAGTTTTTTGTTTATTTTTAATGTCAGGTTTATTGTTAATTATTTGCAGTGGCAAGAGAAAGTTGTGTGAGTGTTTCGCACCAGATTTTTTTGTAATAATTTAATACCAGAGTAATTAAATCTCTTGATCTATACCAGATATCAAACTGAACTACTACATAGCCTAGTATACTTACTAGCGAAGTTGGTAACGTGCTCGCCTCTCATCATGCGGTCTTGGGTTCGAGTCCCATTCAGGCACGGCATTTTTTCATACGTTACAAAAAATCATTTCATCATTCACCGTCTGCATTAGCAGTAATTGCAGAACAGTCGGACGTTAAACCAAAAAAAAAAAAAAATAGTATACTTACGTATCGCAGCCGCAACTTATCTGATCTCGGCCAAATTCCATTTCTATGTAAAACACTTTACGTGAAGTTACAAAGTGGCTTCCGTTCTTTATTCTCCCATATTCAACATACGTGCACTTCTCAGTCTTATTAAGTGGCCACCCTCTAGTTGCAACTTTTGCATAACTAACTCTTTCTTCAAATTTTGTATCCAACTGTAAAATAAAAGTAATTATTATACCATTATATAAGATAACAAAAAACATCCAGGATACCAGGACACAATTTCGTGTAAATTTTACAGGAGAAATTACTTTCGTTTAATTTTTTTTCGTATAATTCCCTGCAATGTTTTTGATGGCTTCAAAATTTTTTCGACTTGTTTACTTTCTCTTGCCTTTGTGAATATTGTGATATTCATATTCCGGCCCGTGATTTAATTAATTTAAGAAATTTAAATTTTATTCAAATAAGGTAAAAATAGGGCTAGAACAAAAATTCAAGTAGGTAGTTCTAAGTTTATTTTATTGCACACAAGACTGTAAAATTTAGTAAAAGTTTAAATTTAAACAAATTGTATATTATATAAATTCATATTTATTTGAGGTCTATCTCTGAATTAAATTTAATTTTTAGAGGTAATTGAGAATTATTCTTCAAGTTACTTATTGCTTTTGTTATAAAAATGGACAATGAAGTAGAATATTTTATGTCAAAGTAAGTTTTACCGGTAATATTGAATGACCGGGCGAACAAAAGAAAGACCTTTATAAGCCTAAATTTTATTCGTTATAGAAAAGTTAAATTATTTGGTAATATAGTTTTACGTAAATTTCAAGGTAAGATTTGAACTCTGGTTAAAATTCTCAGCAATTTAAGTAAATATGAAGTTAAAGAAAGAGCTATCAATTAGTTAAATGTAATGTATAAATAATTATTGTAATAGTTTTAATTTACTTTATAATAGTATTACACGTATGAAAAATATTATTAATTTTTTAAGCAACTAACGTTAGCTAAGGTTGGTTTTGTATAATTTAATACAAATAAAGGTTATTATTACTATTATTAGAATTTCTGTCTTTGATTTCGTAAAATTTTCAATTGGTAAATATTACAATAGGTATTTTAAAACTTGGCATTCTATTTTTTGTGGTTCTATTTTTGTGGTTTTGACTGAATTATTTGATGAATAATTAGATAAAAATATTAGATAAGATTACCAAAAGGTAAGTTACAATAAACTTGTCAAATTTTTAGTAATTCAGAATAAATGTTTAGGAAGACATGAGTATTCATTGATGAGGGGCGTAATGACGCACGCTGATACATTGGCTTTAGTAGCGGAATTAAGCGGCCGGAGATTCAAAAAAATATATACTGTATTAAGTTATGTAAAACGATACAGTTGCGAAACTATGATTTAAGATTTTCAATTATTTTGATCCGAGCGAAATTTTAACCACCCACTAGTCAGCGATATCCCCCTTAGTTGTTTGTTATCGATCAACAATGACGTCATTGAAACCATAAACTCCAATGTTATCTCTATACAACAAGTCACAATCGAAGATGAAACCTTCCACCAGCTAGAATCAGATACCTTAATCTGATTTATAAATATTTATTTATTTTGTTACACTTATTAAAAGAATCCAAATTACAAACGCACTTATTCTCTCATGCACAAAACTTAACAAAACCAAGTGACTGAAATTTTTTACAGCACAGCGGACTTTGAAAGATGAGAATATACAAAAGTGGGGAACCAATTAGGTTTGAACTGAGATGAAAAAGGATATTTTAAACGCCACGAGTGGTTGGTGAATTCGCTGTTTACGTGAAAAATCGTTCACAGCAGGTAAGGGAAGTTTTGAGAAAATAAGCCAAAAAGTGAAAGGCCAATAGAAAATATTATATCACAATTTATTATTGTTCAAAGCTCTGGGAAAAATTATGCAAGCAATAATTTTGAATTAAGAAAATTCATAATTATAAATTAGGTCAAAATCTTTTCAAATGGGAAGTATGTTACACAATTAAAAAACTAATATTGTTTGTAAGTCAGGCTTCAAGACAGGAATCATGTTTCATTTCAATGAAATAAAAACTATAGTCAGAATGAAACAGAAATTATCACGGTGATACAAAAAGTTATTTATTATTCACAGAAAAATGACACCTTTTACTTTACAATATAAATAAAGATTAAAATTTCTTCAAAGACTCAAATTTAAAACTAAGCATTGGCGCCAAACAATTTTATAAACGAAAATAGAATTAGTAAGATGACAAAACTTACAACTTCAAAAACTTAAATGGTTTTGTTCGGGTGTAGAATTGTATTCCCATTGGATTGCACGTCCTCTACAGCCACGCGCTGCTTTCAACAGTATTTTTCTGATTCGCCGATCACACTTTCTCACATTATCCTTCTTCTGCCGTTCAAGTATTAGACATCTCTGCCAGTTTTGAACCTCTCAAATCAGTCCTCGTTCTATCTTTTCCTCCGGTTTATAGCCTAGTGTTTGCTTAGCTATCCTACCCTCCCTTCGTTCTGCTCACATGCACCAACCACTGCCTTCAGTTCTGAGACACCCTGTCTTGATAGAAAAAATATTAAAGTTCTTTCCTTATCCTTATGTAACGATCTTTTCTACCACACCCATATGTGACTGTAGCTGGGTCTGCTATCGGGGTCCGCCCCTTATGATGAGGAAACTCGCCAACTATGTTGGAGGATGGTGAGGAAATAAAATACTCAGGGTGGACAAAAACCAGTGAAGAAGGTAAACGGCTTCACAGGTGGATATGGAAGATGTTCCTAACGGCGGAGGGGGCGAAACAGCCTAGCACGGCATCTCAAAGGAACTGCCCTGCAAGCTCATATGCAGTGAAGCGGCAATCCCACTAATGACCTTAATCTGCGCAGTGCTCATATCGCAGCTAGAGGATTTTCTTAACTACTAGTAAACCTGATTTTGCCTCGGATGATGGACCGGGATTTACGGATAACATCATCCGTTTAAAGAAAAATCCTTTTTAACCTTAGTGCGTAGGGAATCTATTTACCTCATTTAGTACCACACAAATCTTTCAGTCAGTGAGGTCCTCCTCAAAACTAACTTTCACTGTTTATTTATTTATTAATATGGTCATAGTGACATTATAACTTTTAATGACTCACCTTTATTAAACCGAGTTTATTTCCGATTGGATTTCCCGGGTCATCATTCGTCGAAAACGTCAACATTATGTTTTTTGTTTGCTCATCAACTCCGTGAGTGCCACCACCATGAACCTGAAATTAAGAATTCTATTTAAAAATCCATTATCGGCATTATCGGGGCTGGAGAGAACAGCCTCGGCCGTGCTATCGGCTTACGGCCTACGTAGACTCGACACTGTGGGGCTCTGGGGGCCACCGTTGTCACGCTGCAGTGGGGACCCAACTGCCGCTGAGGGAGAGCTAGGCCTGAACCCGGCAGCCAAGCCGTCACAATCCGGGCTCCGCTTCCAGCACGCCGGTTCGCCGCTTCCGACCACCAACAACGGCCCTCTTCAGGGCCACCAAACTCACGAGCAAGGTTTTGCCACGTGTCGTCGGCCCCGGTCAGCGACAGTATTATGTATATATTTTTGAATGTTTATTAATTATCAGATGTAGTTTATTATTGAAATTACTCAATTTTTGAAAAGAGTTTACAAAATGTTTATGTATAAAGTGGATCAATCTTAATTGAATTATTAAATAAAACATCTAGATTTAAACTCATAGTATATATTCGTTTATTATTTAATTTATTTTGTGAGTTTCTGTTCACCATAAGAATTAGTTTATTGATTATTAACAGGAAAATTAAAATACTTGGACATAACCTACAGTAGTTAGTAAATGGTGAGTAGGTTATCGGTTTTTAGACGCAATTAGAAATACATATATAACAACCAATAACTTTATTCTGAGTACGTTTTCGGTTGTCATGTATAGATATAACCTTTTATTTAAAACTGCAAATAACAACCAATAACCTTTAGGACTCATTTTTATAAAAAATTAGCCTGTAAAACTGCATATTGATAACCAATAACCTTATTATGAGTAGGTTATCGGTTGTCATATGTAGTTATAACTGCGTATAATAACCGATTACCAACTCACCATTTACTAACTATTCAAGTTTAATTTACAGTGTACAATAACCATGTGTAGGTATAACCTTTAACTTAAAACTGCATAAAATAGTAGCCAATAACCTTATTACGGGTAGGTTATCGTTGTTTATGCATTTATAACTAACTGCGAATTATAACCGATAACCTACTCACCATTTACTAACTAATCAAGGTTAGGTAAATTTTCAGTGTACAATAACCTTTAATTTAAAACTGCATATTGATAACCAATAACCTTATTATGAGAAGGTTATCGGTTTTTCAGTGCATTTATAAGTGCATACAACAACCGATAACATACTCACCATTTAATAAATAATCTAGATTAACTTTCGGTGTACACCATTATGCGGTACGAGTGATGACGTCATAGGTTACGGTTAGTTTAAAATGTCGTAAATAATTAATAAATATAGTTTTTAATTATTTATAAATTAAATTTATAAATATAGCGACCTTATTAATTGGTTGTGAGCATTTATACGATAATGAAGGGTAATATAACGGCAAAATTGAAAATAACAAAAAAGTGAGGTTATATCAGCAGATGATAAAAAAAGCTTATAAGTAATTTTATGGTGATTTGTGGGGAAAAATAATTTCATATTCGGATTCGGCGCCCAAAAAATATAGATTTAAAAAATCGTTGTAATCGATGACTGGCCCTGATTTTATAATTTCTCAGCGGTTTGCGCGCAAAAATTTGTTAATATTCGAATTCAGCACAAAAAAGTATTTATTACAAAAAGGTTTTTCCAATCGGTTTGGTGTCCTATAAGCAAATATTTACCTTGGATTCAAACCATTTTCATGTACACAGATATAAACATCATCAGTAAAATGAAAATCAGTTGCTGTAAGAAGATATTTGAATACATAGTAGACTATTTGTGTTGGGAACTTGTGACTTCAACACCTTGTCACATAATAATATAAAAACATAAGTCAAAAAAAGCTACTATAAAAGAATAACAATATTAATAAAAAGGAATATTTACCTGAAAATCACGCTTATACTCAAGAGTGTCGATACAATACCCAGTGGTAATTACCCATAATTCTGCTATTAAAGCTCCTCCGCAATCCGGGTCCACAAAACTTCCTATTCTGACCATGAAACTGTATTGTCGGTCAGTATCTTCCGTTCCACCAAGGAGAGCCATATTTGGTTTAGATTCTGAATTATTGTATGCATTCATACTCCTTGGACACTTAGGAGCTGGTGAGCATGAAAATGATTCCAATGTGAACATTAGACCGATTAAAAACAAATAATTTCTTAGTACCATAATAAAAGAAACAGTGGAAATTAAAAAAAAAAAAATTAAAATATTCATTAAAACAGAGTAATTTAGTTTAAGTGTATCCAATTTTCAAAGGCTTGTAACAATGAATTAAAACAGGTGAAATTCCGTAGATATTTTATTAAAAAGAAAATGTGTTTCCGTGGGTACAATAATTTATGTAGCCAAACAAATACTTTGACTTAATATAATATTTATTGAATTATTTTTCATCAGCTATTGTTTATAAATAATAAAAATAATATAATACTTCTAAAATATTTCTTAAATTTTTTAAACCAGTCACTATTAAGAAAGAATAATATCTAGGAAGCATTTCACTCAGTTACGACCGCAAGATGGCGCAGTGCATTACTGTGTAAACAAAATCATGAAGTTCAGTTCACCATTAAATGGTGTCGATAAATTTCATCGACAGAATAGTAGATACTTTAATGTCTTTAGTATGGTAAAATCCAATCATCCTATAGTTCTATATGGTTACAACTTGTAACTAATAGAGTTATTTTTTATACAGTTTTTGAAAACATTATCTTCTTGGTTGAAAAAATACAAATGTATATTTTGGTAACCTATAATATTAATAATAATAATTATTATAATAGTATCATTTATTTGTTATTAGGATTTTATCCCGTACAAAAGTTACACGAAAATAATATTTTGAAATTTACAAGAAAAATCAATACAAATCATTTAGCCAACTAAAACTAACAGAAAAATTGTTACTTGACAATTGCGTAGTTTAATTGAGTGCAGATAACAATAGTCCATAATCGAAAGTACAAAGCCACAACTTTACGATAAAATCAATTCAGTCTTGAATATAACAAATAATCGAAATTAAAGTCCAAATTTAATAATTCTGTTCAACACTGAAATGAACTTCAAAACAATAAGTACAATATTTTTAGTAACATAAATTACAATATTACTATCTTCTCGAACCCATTAACTTGCGGAGGATTTATCTCTCAAATGACTCTGCTTCTCTTAGACCAGCCTTTCCGGTATGTTAATGCGCTAACTCGCTTACAGATTGACAAGTTTTATCGCTGTATTTTGTCTGATTCTGGCTTGTCTTGAGAGTGCTTTCTTCTTATACAAGTGGTGAGTTCCTCGAAGTACACCAGCCATCTTTCCTCATCTGTTGTTCGCTTTCTTTTCCCTAATCTTTGGTTGTATAATCTTCGCGAGGAACTTGAATAACAATAACAATAACAACAACAACAACAATAATAATAATAATAATAATAATAAAGTTTAATTAATACCATTAAAGTTTACAAACAAGAGAAAACAAAAAATACAAAATAGCACACATAGAGTACAGCAAACCAAACCATAAATTAATTAACCTAAGAAATACAATACACTAATTCACTTTGTTATGTTCCTTATTATACTTAAAACACTTACCTCGTTGGTAGACCCCTTTACCATTGTTATATTAAAAGAAAGAAAAAATGAACAGAAACAATCCTGCACCCACAAAACTGCTTAAAACAATAGATAAAAAGTTTCATTACGCAAGGAAACAAACAAATGCAATAGAAAAACCTTTAAAAAATCCTTCGTTACGCCATTCACTTTATTAACGGTACAACACCACAGGACCCAAAACCCAGCGCACTGAGAAAAGAGAATTATCATAAAATTGTAGTATCCTTAAACCTTTTAGTACCCTTAAATTTCTTAGTCATTTAAAAATTAAATTCCTTTACTGGCTGGTACCGGTAAAGGCTGTACCAGCCAGCTTCTCTTAGATATTTTTCCAGAGTTAACCAATTCTTTCCAATTAAGTACTCAATGGTTTCCTCTTTACTCAACTCTCCCTTCCCGAAGCATCTCTTTCTCCCGAGCACTGAACAGGGAACACATCCACCTGGCTTCTTCCCTCGCAGGGTTATAATTTAACGATAGCATAGACGCTCTAGCCTTAAAAATTATGCTCATAGAGCCTCTACCAATATTGTCCCTCATGTACCTTTTTTCACAAAGATCCCCCATCTCAGGTCAGCATACAATCCGTGAAAACTCGACCTAGCTGCCCATCCTACCCAAACCTGTTCAGTTAATTCCATTATTTTCTCTATCCGTGACTGAGTGGAATCCGGCCAATACCCCAAACGAACCTGCCTCAATTCAAACCTGACTCCCATTCCAAACAACTCACTCAAATCCAACCATGCCTTAAACCAACCCACCTTTCTATTAATTATTAAGCTAGATAGCAGATGCCTGCTATCTAGCTAATAGTGTTGCCTGTTGCAAGCCTAACACTCTTAATAACCTGAATCCTCATCAAGCTTACACCCGTTTCCAGGTACTACATATACCCAGGGGTGCTTCTTGGTAGACCAAATAGTTTTTCAAGAAGAATGCCTGAAACCGTTCTATGTCCTTCCCTGTTTTTCTCCCATGGTTCAGCTCCTTAATACTATAATCTTGCAAGCTGCATCAAACACTTTCATCTTAGAGGATATCGGAACGTTATCTTTTGACAGAAAAAGCCGTCAAACACTATTAAGGGCAAATTTTGCTACTGATATTTTCTCTTGTATCTGTAAGTTAAAAGACAGGAAGGGGTAAAAGACACTCCCAAATATTTGTATTTGTTAACCACCTCAATATGTTTACCCTCATAAAATCATTTTTCATATCTTCGTAAACCTACTCTCTTCCTAAAATCCATTACTTCTGATTTGTTTGGGTTAACAACCAGGTTTCATCTTTGACATGTACTTTATGCCTGCCAAAATTTAGTTTTCCCTTAACTACTTCCAGCTAAGACCTATTTTCAATTATTTAAGTTCATCGCACCATTCAAAATAACTGGATTTATTTAGCTTTAAGTTTTTATACTGACGTCAGCTAACTACCATTAGAAGATCGTTTTCTAAAATGAGGTCTAAATTAGGTACACATTTAGTACAATGGAAGATATGCTAATAATGAGGCTGAAGAATGAATTTTTCGCTTAATTGGCTGTAGAACTCATGCTTTGTCACAGTAAAAAATAGAACACAGGTAACAAATACTTATCTGTTGATGAGGAATAATACAGTATACAACTCCGGCAGACAACTGGGAATCCGGTTATGCTCGATTAAAACTTAGATTAAGATAATTTGATATTTGTTGAAAAGAAAAATGAGAAATAAAGTTTTATTATTATTATTATATTATTATTATTATATTATTATTATTAGAACACAGGTAGCTGCAAAACACAGGTGCTGTATAAATACCCATAGATCCCACAGTATTTTTAAGATGTTAATTAATTACCAAATAGTTATTTTTTAATCTTCGAATTGCAAAGAAAAATTATTATGCGCTTTGGTAGTCAAATTCTGCAGTCTTATTATTGGTTTAAATAACAAAAATACATATTACAAATTTTAATTAAATCATATTAAAGTATTTTGAAATGAGATCCTTGTAATAAGTTAGGCTAATTATTTTAATAATGTATGAACAGCAATTCATTAACTTAATTTGATTATTATTATTATTATTATTATTATTATTATTATTATTATTATTATTATTATTATTATAGAAATTAAGAATAAATAGAAAATGGGTTAAGGGTTTATTTGACTTGAGCAGGTAGATAGTAGGGGTCAGGTAGAGTAGAAGAAAAGAGTAACAGAGGGAGAAAACACTGTAGGAAAGTATCAAAATGAGTGACTACCTTCGAAACATTACAAAAGAGGCTGTCAAAACAGTGTCCAAACATTGCCAACACACAAAGAGGGTATTACTGACTAATAGGGAAAGCAGCCTGCAGGGATACCAACGCCTTCCCGAAGAAGATAGAGAACACTGTGGAGAAAGTTACCACCTTTATCGAAATATAAAAAAGGGATCACGTTAAAACATGCCAGTACACACATTGGGTATTACCAACCCTTTTTGTCGACCACTCGGTACCGTGTACCATTCGGACCGGTACCGTTTTTAGATGATTTTAAGTTTTCAGATCCTCCGTTATTTAACGTTGAATATTGGTAAAAGAACTAACGTCATATGATTCTATTTTGTCTGAACTTAAAGTTTTTACACCACTATATGCTGTAAAATGTATGATGTTCTATCTTGCGCAAGTTTTTTTCATATCTACATATCTGCAATTATCCCTACAGTACGTCTTTTGCAATTTGCTTCACATATTCCAACCTTTGCCTCCCCCTACAATTCACTTCCTTCAATATTACCCTCCATTATAAATAGACCAATACCTGGAAGTCTTAAGATATGCCCCACTAGCTTATCCCTTCTTCTGGTATGATGTTTCTATATCCTTTTTGCATCCACTCGCCTAAGAACCTCTAGATTACTTATTTTATCCACCCACTTAATCTTTAACAGTTTCCTGTAACACCACATTTCAAAACTTCTTTCCAAACGTTTTATTTTGTCGGCATTTAAAAACGATGGCTCAAAATACAAATACTGTATATGTCTGTCTGATTATTACAACAGCTTTTTTATTGAGTATTTTCTAGCAATTTTTTGTTTAAATTTGCCTTCAACAAACCTCTGACGAGTAAGCACACTGCATTTCTTCTAACGGAAGGCTCAAATGCTGAGTCGTTAAAAGTATCGGTGGAACGCATCCACTCTTTGCAAATTTCAAAAAGTGTAAGTGAAGAGTGCAGAGTTGCAGAGTTGTTTTGTGGAGTAGGTCCCTGTTGTCGAGGTAGATATTTGTGAATGAATAACACTTATGTGAGTGGTTATAAACTGTGTTATCAACCAACCAAAACTTGAGCACTGTTGTCATACAAGATATCAGCATCTTGTCATCACCTCTCATTACGCTTAACGTATTATGCTTTCAAAAACGCCGTTGTAATTAGGTTACGCTTCCTTGTAACTACTTATGAATAAATTAACAATGATAAAGTGACAGGATATAACGTTATATTTAATTTTAACGAGAGTAAAAATATACAATGAATTATTCCAATTACACAAAAATTTAATTCCAGTCTCTGATTTAAATGATATCTGATTTCATACCTCCAACCACTAAGTAAAATATGAAAATAGTTTGTAAATAACTATTGCTTTTCTTTATTGATAAGTCACCTCCATTTTTCTTACCACCCCCACCTCCTCCGCCACCGCCACCGTGTTTTTTAGTAGTAGTGGAATAGGAAATATCTCCGTTAGAATTTGTTACAATCCAATCGATATAATTACCGACATTAGTAAGAAACATATTCACTAACTCATGGCCACATCGCTCATCACCCGCGGGAGTATCTCCACTACCACAATTGCCAACAGTTGGGTATGTGTAAAGCAAGAGACCCGTAACTACTCCATCACAAAGCATAACACCTCCATTACTACGGCATGGTCCTTTATTTTTCTCCACATTATAACAAATGAAATCGCCTCGGTTGCTATTACTGTAACAATAAAGAAAGAAGTAACATTAGCAAACTGTTGTTTACGTCATCAGCCGAAGGCTGGTTTGAACCGGTAAAGGTTTTACTAAGTAAAACGAAAAGTGAGGTGGTTTACGTTTGCCTTTCTCACTGAGTGGAAAGGCCGCCTTGTGTTGCGGCGCTCTGGTCATCATCCACAGGCGGCGGCGATTCTGGATGGCCTGCTGTATTCGGAGAGGTAGCTTCGAGCGGTGAGGAGTGGGACAAGTGCTTTGTTTTAAGGAGAACTGGAGGCAGTGGGTAACTAGGTCTACATGGTCGTCTAGGTCTGAAGGTGTATTAATGAGTGTAGGGATGTTATCTGGAAGGGTGGCTTCTACGAGGGAGTAGTATTTTGGCCAGGAGATTGTGAGTTTTCTAGGAGGGTATTTGTTGATTATGTCTGGGGGCGGAAGGAAAAGAGAACTGGCAGGTGGTCGGAAGAGAGGTAATTTACGACTGTAGCTTGTGGCGGGAGCAGGAGGAATACACCTATACCAAAGTCTAGGATATCCGGGAGGTGGGCAGGGTTACCCGGGATACAAGTGGGGGAGTCCGGAATGTGGAATGAGGTGGTGAGTGAGGCATGGCAGAGGAAATGCACCAGTGTCGTTGGTGGTTGAGCAACCGAAGAGGGTGTGTTTGTTGTTCCAATCTCCGGCGATGAAGGTGGGCTGTTGCATGTCGAAGAGTTGTAAGGCAGAGTCGTGGTAAGGGCGGCTAGGGGGTTTGTAGATGGAGACGAAGGTGACTGGTATGAAATTGGCTAGCACAATTACGGCTATGTGCTCTAGAGACGGGATGGTGGTGCGATGGAGGGTGTTATGCGTGAGGCGTCTGTGCACAAGGATGGCGACGCCTCCCGTAGAGTGACCGTCGGTGGGCCGGTCGGATCTATACATAACGTCGAAAGGTGTGTTGTGGTTGGAGGTGAGTTTCCTGGAGGAGGGTGACTTCTACGTTGTGTTTCTGCAGGAATCGTCGGAGGTCGTGTACCTTACGGCGTATTCCATTGCCATTCCACGTTAATATGGTGAGGGGCATTTAAACCAGGAGGGTGGGGAGGGACGTGATGAGGGTGGAAATTGCTTCAGCAGTGTTGGTTGCTGAGGTTAGTTTGGGTAGGGTGGCGAGTACCCAGGTGATGAATTTTTGTGAAGTGAGGAAGACTATGAGGGGGCCTAGCGGGTTTGATGTTGGGGCTGTTGATTGTTGTGGAGCGGAGTTTCTAGATTTTGGGAGGGAAGAGAATTCGGACGGTTTGAATAAATAAACCGTGTGACCGTGTGTGAACCGGGTGTTGCAGGGACGGGAATAGTGCGAGGTTTTGGGGGCGGTTTTGACTGACGTTTGGAAGGTGTGGTGTTGTAATTTTTGGGGAGTTTGAATATCGTTTTGTTATGGTGTTTCTGAGGTGGGGTGGTTGTTTGGTGGGGGCGGAACTCGGACCCGGTAAAGATATCTCTGGAGGCGGTATGCTGGTGGTGGGGGCGGTGGACTTCTTTTTCTGCTGAACCAGGCGAGTGTGGGGCGGGCACCCTCTGTAGTTGCTGTGTGGTCGCCCTTGCAGTTACAGCATGTAATCTGCCTGGTTTCGCACACTTTAGCATCATGTTCGCCCCCGCATTTGACACAGCGCGGGGGGTGGTGGCAGTTCAGCGAGGATACCCGTACCGCCGGTAGCGGAAGCGTTGCGGTAGGCCTGGCCTGGCCTTGAATGGCTCTACTGGCACCTGAACGTGAAATAAGTTAGTTAAGTCGTAAATGCGGTCGTACCCCGGAGTCTTATTAAGCTTGACTAGGTGTACGTTTATCGGTTTGCCGCCACTGCCCTTGATTGGCTGGCAGTGCATGACGGCGAAGCCTAGGTTAGTAAGTATCTCTTGTAGTTCAGACGGCTTAAGGCTATGGTGTAGCCTTTTAATTGCTACTTTGAGCTCCGTCGGCTCATCAATATAGTAGCTATGACACGCTATCCCTTTTGTAATGAATAGTCGCTTTATAGTGGTATAGTCTGTTATATCTTGTGCGTACAGGGCGTACGTACTGCCCTACCCTATCGTAAATAACTGTTGCGCTATACACTAACTAAATTGATATACACATTCCCTAACACTACTACACACATATATTTACAAAAAATCGCTGCTCTTTACACACACATCCGAACTTGTTGACTGTTAGAACTCAACTGAATGTGTCGGTTGCAGTCCAGAGTGGCCGCTTAAATACCGTCCGGCAAGTCAACTGCATGCTGAAGGGGAGGCACTGCTGGCTGTGCATCGCTATCTTTGCGTGTCGTTACCGCTCCCCGCGACAGGTTCTGGGACAGTCTGCAGCGCTGATAATAGCGGAAGTTGTATTACTCTTATACTTACTAGAAATTTCTTCAGTGTAAGTCTTATTTCAAGTAACTTCAACGACCCGCATTTCCTAGAACCAACGTACTATATTATTCAATTATTTTGATCGACTTGAATTACCAAATTTTCTATATTTCCCCTAAAAAATAGCTCTAAATTATGCTTTCCTGTCATGTTTTCTTTAACACTGGAGTAAATATCTCTATCTAAACAGTCATCGAAGTAGATTACTATATGTAAATATACTTACCATCCGCAATCCTTTTCAGTTCGGCCGAATTCCAAATCCATAAAATACACTTTATGATCAAATATCAAATCTTTTCCGACACGTTGTTTGCCATGCTCAATATACCTACACTTCCCTCTTTTTGCTTCTGCCCAACCACTCTGTGCAATTGTCGCATAACTAACACCTTTTTCAAATTTTTCCTCCAACTGTAAAAAAAAATTAATCATAACACTATAAAGGATAGCAACAAAAAACTTCAAAACATTCAAAAATAACTCTAAAATAAAGGGACGTTGCTTCTTATCAAATTCAAAGGGGAAATAGTTTGATGTTTACTAATTCACTTTCGTATAAAATTCCCAAATTATCTGTTGGGGAAATGAAATTGGTTACTGGTGTTTTGTTTAAATTGCAGCACATCTTATGGATTGAAAAAACTCACTTTATAAAAATATGTGTTGACCGTTTTAAACATTTTTATTGCCTGCTGTTTTTTGCAGTTTGCTAATTTTATTCTTCTTTGAGCTGAAGGCACTCTTCACTTAAATTCAAATTTAAATAACACGATACAGCTGACCAGCTCTCCAATACTATTTACTAGTGTCTCAAGAAATGATGTATTACCAAGGATTGTTTTTATTGCATCATCGATTATACTTTTGTGATCATGTTGCTGCTTATATCCCTGGCTTACGCGAGTGTTATATTTATTACCGGTCATGATAAGTTCCGGAAAATTGTAAACGACGAATAAAGCAGTTAAAAGAACAAAAACTAAAAATTGAATGAATATAGGGATTAAATTAAGCAATATTGAACAAAAATTGATGGTTAAACGAACAGGTTACACTTCGAGCAGGTATACAGCAAAGCGCTGAACTAACACGTCTATTCCCTTTGACACTTTGAGTTCAACAGTATGTATATTTATACCTATTTTCTCATTTTACACTCCTTATTGATAGATTTTTACGGTACTTTACGATTCTCCCAGTCCGACTACTTCCCTATAAGGGTAGGAATACCCAAAAAATCAATTTAAGGGGGTATTCAACCCATAAAATGAAAATCAAAACTACTGGCTATAATTTATCATTATACCTGTATATTTTAAATGAAAGAATAATGTACTAGTAATGGTCTACCACTTGAACCAGGCGAAAAATTAATTACAGCCCCTAATATAAGGGTGGGTGTGGAAAAGCGGGCTTTTACGGGGAATCAAGTATCCCAGAAACCAAGAAAGATATCAGCATGATTTTTAGCTAAAAAAAACAGAAAATTTCTCTCTATTATCTGTTGCATGCTCTTGTATGTATTTTTTCTTGCAAGAAATTAATTGAAGAAAACCCATATTTTCAAAAACATTTATTATATGTATTCACAAATTATTTTTTAACTAAATTCCTGTTAAGTTTTTTGTAATACTCGTTAGACAGATAATAGAGCAAGAAATTATAAACATTTGAAAAAATAATTCATCCAAATATCTCCAATAAAAACCAAAATATTTAATTCCCAAGAATGTACAATCATGCAAAAACACATTTCTGGAAAACTTAATTTAAAGTTTAAGAAATAATTTCACTCGCCTTGCTAGTGAGCTTTATTTTAAACAGATGTTTTTATAACAGTTTTTTCAACGTACAAAGTAAACACATGATGTGATTCAGAAACTTGTAAACTTCAAATAAATGCAAAAAACAATCGAAACTTTTTTAAAGAAATCATCTTTTTGAGTTGACTTCACTCTTAACTCCCTCCTTTTTCCTTTTTTCATCTCTGATATACCACAAATTCCTACAACATTGTTTGCTGCGTTTGCTAATGATACAGTTATTCTTTCATCCTCTGATAACCATGTTTGTTGTTTATACGACTTTTAATATCAGCTTGACATTCTCGAAGTCGTCTGGAAGATGACGTATAAAAATTAATGTACAAACGTATTAATGATCTTTCGTCGATAAACCACAATAAGTTTTGTTCAACCAGCTTTTTCCACAATAAAAGAATGTTTGGTATCTTTGACGGTTGACATGGAACTTACATGTCAGCCATCAGTAACAATTACTAAATAACGGAAAGTTACACATATTATCAACCAAGCGATCAAAACTACCCATGGACTTCAAAACTTGTATAAGGCGATTCTGCAACCGATCTGAATGTGTGGAAGTCAGGTTTATGGTGCAGCAGAGCGGTCAGTCATTTCACGAATACAGTGATACAGTTCTTATCATAAACTTGAATATCATATTATGTTCGAGAATAGGATTAGTAAAGTGGCAAATCTTGTAAACATGAAAACTTGTGAATTTTGATCAGGTTTTGATTGTATTCCTACTAGACTGTACGTCGCTACAGTCATGAGCTGCTTTCATTCCTCTCTCTGATGATCAGCACGTCTTTCTATCTCAGAACATCCTTTTAATTTTTCTTCTTCCCTTTTTTAGAACCACAAATACGGTAGTCATTGGTCCTCCTAAAAATTCACTTGCATTGTTAAATTAATTGATTTAATAATAGCGACAGTAACAAATGATTTAATGACTCACCTTTAACAAACCGACTTTGTTGTTTAAAGGATTTCCCGGGTCATCATTTGTCGAAGACACCATGACAATTTTTCTTGTAACCTCGTCACCTCCGTAGGCGCCACCACCATGAACCTGAAATTTAGAATTCCGTTTGAAATCCATTATCAACATTATGAAATATTTTTCTTACTTAATTGACTTATAACTATTAAAAACAAAGTAAATATAACAATGAATAAATGTCGTTAAAATGACATAAGATAATATTACTTGGTATACACTTTTTAAATTGCATTAATTTCATAGCCTAGTAATGTTTTAGGTTTTATCTTATTCTATTATTTATTTATTTAATTTACTATTATAGATGTTTTAATGTTTTTGTTCATAAATAAACAGTCCGGCTCTTTTTTCAGTTAGGTTTTTGTAATTCGTGAAGTGTAATGTAAGAGAATTTAATGAAATGGCACTAAGATAGACATATATTTTTAATAATCTCAATATATCAACTGGAGCAAGGATATTTTTCAAAGTAGAACTACTTTTACGGTCCACATCCTCCAGCAACGACTGTCCGTTTATTTTTCTTACAATCGGGTTTGAGACTTTAAAAACTGAAGACGGTCAACTGCCATGAAGGAGGTGCGTTACCAACGATGATGAATGCATTTATAAACAAAATATACCGTGGGAGAAAATCCTGACGTATCCTAATTTTAAGGTAAGTGAGCAAATAGAATAACAACTAGGACAGTAGTGTACAATGTAGCTAGTGAAACACCTAAAGAGGAGCTTACAAAGAAATTTATACGGAATATTTAGTGAATACATAGACTAAAACACGGCTTTAAAAATTTAATCCAGTATCTAACAGGACGTAGGCTAAGAACAAAGATCAGGTTCATTGGGTGGGTGAATGCATGTAAGAAAAGAGTTAACGGTAAAATGCGTACGTTGAATGGACTTCATGCAGGGCGAGGACTATGCTGAGATGTCTTCCTGCTACGAAATATCCAAATGCTGGAACAAATCGAAATGTTTGCAGAAGGGAACAGGGTACCTGAGATCACATTGAACAGGTGTAAGAAAGGGGTTTTATTACTTTTTGCTAGGGGTTTGCCATTACTTTTACAATTGCTTTTAAAATGAAATCTGGATAAACTTTCCCCAAATAAAGGATTTGAACTAGGCAGTTTACTATTATCATTTAGTGGATTTAAAGTGAACATATTCAGAAATGTTTTATGTAAATAACGTAATGCTTAAAGATATTCAGACTAGCCTGGTTATCCGTCTATGTGATTTTTTCATTCGGACAATCGTTTAACAAACTTAAGTAAAATTATGTAATATGTACAAGAAAAACCAACAAAATTAAATTTCTTTAATGACAATTTCATCTTTGCATGTAACTCCTACTAATTTCACTGATTGAATCCGTTCTACCGCTACCTTCTAGGATTATTCCAGCAGTCATTTCAGAATTATTCGAGTTAGGTGATGAGTTGGGTGGTAGGCCCAAAATATTTTATATTTGCTCATGTTTGTCGTGTTACTGTGAATCATCTGTCTCTAATCAAGCTAAAATTTTCCTGTGACAGTTTTCTCAAACGAGATTTATAAGGTAAGATTTGGTTTACTTCCTATTTGTAATTAAATAGGTAGTTAATAATTTTTTGAATTCCAAATAAAGTTTGTTGTAAAACAGTGGAGTGAATCGTAATATTGCATATTCAATTACAATATCATGCAATATTATGATTCCCTCCACTCTTTTTTAATTTTATTTAGTTTGATTTAATTCAGAGGAAAATGAGTGAATTGTTTTTCGTAAGGCCTTTCACTGTCTACGATGAGAGGCATATACGTACACTCACTGTGTATTACCAGGAGACTATGACATCAGAAGATTAGACGATACTAACATAATTACGTAATTAGAAAACGTTTTTGCTGTAACTCCCTTTATAGAAAAAATATTGACAATTACGTTACTAGTTTAATTGTATTGTTGGAAGAGTTTTAAGTATCGTGATATTAGGGGATGGTTTCTATCTGTAAAAATTAATGTATCAAAATTATGACATTACAATCTGACACCATATTTAAGACTTAAAAAAACCATTTAAACTGATACTCGTTAGAGTTTTAAAATAAGTTTTATACACAATTTAAAAAAAAACGAGACCGGAGTACATGTATCAAGAAAGCAAGAGAAAACTACTGGAATTAATTTTCACAATGCACACAATTCCCTAGTAAGGAACTTGATTTTTTGTTTAAGACGATAGGTAAGAGACAAATGCTTGTAGTAACCTATAAACTCTCTTTTATTAAGTCAGTTTATTTTGCATATTAATGCTATTGCAGACGATGAAGGGCGACAGATGAAAATGGGTGACGAGGATATGCCTCACCTTACCGGAAGTTTACTCTAGTCTTATTTCACTAATGTTTTATATTGTATTGGTAACATAAACTTGCATCAAACAGGAGTCGTTCACCTGTTTACCTGCACTCTAATGAATTTATTATTTGGTGGATCGGAATGACAACAATGGAAGACGTAAAGACTAAGATAATTTTGTGATTTCTCTTCTGTAGATAAAATAACTCTGTCGAACAAAAAAGGGGTGCATGGCCTCAATGTTATCCAAGTCTTGACTATCCTAAAACATTGTATGAAACCCAATTTCAGTCACCTATTTATAATTCCCAGTATTATTAAAAACAATAGCTGTAATACAATATTTTGATACATAATAGTAATTTGTGTTGCAAAATTGTGAAATCATTCTTCCTACACAATAATAAAGAATCTTTGTCAAAGAAAGCTACTATAAAAGAATGAAAATAATAATGAAAAGAAATAATTACCGTATAATCATCTTTCTTTTCAACTTTTTCGGCACAATTTCCAGTGGTCAATACCCATAACGCTGCTACTAAAACTCCTGTGCAATCGGGCTCATCAAAATTTCCTACTCTGACTATGAATTTGTATTTTCTTGTAGTATCTTCAGTTCCACCTAGGAGAGCCATCTTTGGTTTTGGTTCTAAAATATTGTATGCATTCATATTTCTTTGACACGTAGGAGCGGGTGAACATGAAAATAATTCCAGCGTGAACATTAGACTGATTAAAGAGAAGTAAATGCTTAGTTCCATAATAAAAGAAACTGCGTAAAATGTTTCAAAAGTAATAAAAATGTTTTTAAGTTGAAATTTACAGTAATTTTGTTCAACTAAAATAAATTTTAAACCGCTTCTAACAATGACCTAAATCAGGTGAAATGTTCCATGGACTTTTTTAAAAGAATATGCTTCCATGGATATTTCTTAATTTTTTTTTAACCAGCTACTAATTAAATATTAAGTTAATATTTAGGAAGCATTTCACTCCATTACAACCACTAATCTGGTGCAGTGGATAATTTTCATTCCCAAACCTCATGAACAAAATTATGAAGTTTAGTCCACCATTTTACCACAGAATAGTTAATACTTAAACACGGTAAATTCAAGTAATCCTCATTTTTAAAGGTTTACAACGTAGGTTAACAAATTTTTTTGAGTGAATGTTTATACAATTTTTGAAACTAACAAAACAGATGTTTATTTTGTTAAAGTAAAATACATTGAATATCATATGACACGTCATCATTATTTACAAAATATAATCAAAACATAAAAGACATTCCCTAAAATATAAAATACACAATTTCAATTTATTTTATTGAACTAATATAACCTCTTTTCTTAAATTGGAAAAAATAAATAAAGAATCCATATAAGATTATTCTCGTTAAATAGACTATATTAACGGAATTATATGAATTTCGTACGGCTAAAAGTCAATTCCCTATAAGAATATTGGCCGCCACCACCACTTTTTACAACTAATATTAGCGATATGTAGCGATGTTCTCGTCCATGCGATCCCTACCTTCCATGTTTTTGTTTTACTCGTTCACTAAATAATTTCGCTTTATTGTACTTTTTTTCTCAGCAACAGAATATCTTTGCACAGTTGATATTGGATTAACTCCGTAACAGTTTGAAATGAAAGTCACAACAGAATTGTCATTCCAATGACAAATTACAGTTGCCGATTTCTTATCTAAACAGCATCAAATGATCCTCTTCTTTCTTGTTTCATGTATGCGCGATCATCTATAGAGCACGTCTATTCTGTTAGCTCTTACTGTCCCGGTGAGTCCGATTCCCAGTTTAGAAGACTCGTTCACAATTTTAATAGATGTGAAAAATTATCTGCGTACAATCAATGGGACAAATAAGATGAATTCTACAGTATTTGTAGTTTTGTTTCTTTAGAGGATGTTAAAAGTTGTTTTTTCATTGGATTTTTAAATTTTTTAGTATCGTACTACATAGCCTACATTTTTAGGTGTCGCAGATAATCCGCTTGGTTCTTTAATTTTATTTATTGCCCTACTACGTATGTTTTTAGGTTGTAAAACGTATTGAAAGATAATCCGCTTGCAGGCCATCTAAAAAAAGTAATATTTTTGACAGTGATATTTTACGTTGACCTTCCTATAATCCTTGTCCCTGGTCTACGCTACCGGTGGCGGACGCTACATTCCTGCACCGGTCAGTCTTTGCCGGCCCGGAGAGAGCCGCCTCGGCCGCGCTATCGGCAGACGGCCTACGCCGACCCAACACTGCGGGGCTCTGGGGGCCACCACTGTCACGCTGCAGTGGGGACCCAACTGCCGCTGAGGGAAGGCTAGGTCTGAACCAGGTAGCCGAGCCGTCACTCTTTGGGCTCCGCTTTCACCACGCCGGCTCGCCGCTACTGATCCAGACAACGACAAGACGTCCACCACGGCACACGGCTGCTGGACTCCAGCGAGGACTAATCGACGACCCCGCAAGAGAGAAGATGATACTTCCGCTCGCCGACCCGTCACCGTAAGCCGTCGACCGGACCGTCATCGCCCGCTGACGCGAGCGATGCCCACAGCGGTTCCTCGACCGAGCCTTACGCCCACCGGACCCGACGAAGCAGCTATCGACGCACTACTGCGGCGGAAGAAGATGATGTCTCCGCTGGACGACGACACGCCGTGTCGCCCAGCTCCTCGACCGCCACGACTACGACTGACGCCTCTCCTAAACGGCCCTTTTCAGGGCCACCAAAATTATAAGATTAGCCACTTAACGTCACCATCCGGTGACAAAACAATAATAAAACATAGATATAATAACGACCCGAAACGAAGATTTGTACGAAATCTTCTGTTATCGGGAGTACAATGTAACTTTATAACACTGCCGGGCTACGCGATTCACCAGACAACTTGTCACACGGGCTATCCCTCGCTAACCGAAATTTAATATTTTAACTTATTATAAATTTAAAAACAATTAAAGATTGTTAATTAAAATGCGTGAGGCTATTTCCTTAAAGGATCGTGACCCTCGTTTAAAAATATTAATATAATTATTTCGACGTATACAGTTCAATTCGTATATACACCTAGCCCTTGTTCAAGTATTGGAATAATGCGTTGATTCCTTCTTCTGATGTAAGAAATACAATACCCAATTGCAGAGAGATTAACTACCACGTGCCCCGACATTGCTTTGTACAGGAAAAGTAGATCTTGAAGCTCGCGCCTATCACTTAACGTCAATACCTCAGGAAAACCACTCCTCTCTGTAGGAGTCATACATAGGCCCTACATAAACCCACGGTATCTTAACTTGGCGAACAACCTTTTCTGTACAGCTTCAACCTTATCCATAGAATTTAGTTTCATGCTGTTCCAGATCACTGCACCATATTCTAAGAGTGGTCTTTCAAGTGCCTTATACAAGTGCAAAATCGCCTTGGCTGAACGGAAGTATCTCTAAACATACAAAATCAATCCAAGGTCCTTCGAGCTTTAGAGAATGCTCCATAAACATGTTAATGGCTCATGAGCTGTGGATAGAAGCTTCTCATCAAAGATTATGCCCAAGCCACGGACTGATGAAAATGAACGAAAGTGATGAACATTAATTAATGATTATAATAAACTTAGTAAAAAACTGGAAACGTTTACTTAAATTTAAAAATTTCATTAGAAGTCAAAGTTAGGAATATACTTAGCCAATAGGCAGAGAAAATTTGCTTGATTGACAGGTCTAATTATTCATATAACCGGCTTGTACGCGGTCGAAAGCGGCACAATTCAAATAAGCCTACTTTGCCCATAGCTGTACTTACGAAAACATTAGCAATGCTAAAGTGACATGATTTAATGTTCTAATGACTTTCTCTTGCCCTATATGAATATTATACAAGGGAATAAAAGTATTGTTGCCATATGGATTTTTCGAAATCGAGGTTTTACCGGGTTTACTCGTAAAATTTTCACGCCCCAAAACCCAAAAATCATGTTTTTAGCGATTGGTCTGTATGTCTGTTTTGTCTGCCTGTCGGTATGTGTTTTTGTATGTGTGACAAAATATCTCAAGAACCGAATAACGTACGATGTCAAAACTTAAAATTTAAGTTAGGTATCACTACCGAACTGAACAACACTTTCATAAAAATTGAGCAACCGGAAGTAGTAGTTTATTCGAGCAATTTTCACTCTCTTGCGATTTTTTCAAAAACGGTTTCTACTAATATTTTTAAAATAGCCTCATTTACTATATTTTTTATGCTTTAAATGTTAAGGTAAGCTCCATGTCTGCTGAAGTTCTTGGGGAACCTGTATTCTCAGAAAAGAATTTTTTTAAGATTGTGGCCTTAGTATGCATTTATGAGAAAAGTGTATAGCCTAGCCTATAACAAAAATAAATAATAGGAAACTAAAAAACTTTTATTGTAAGTTTTTTCTCTATAAGGCCTAGTTTAGAGGCAATAACTGATTTTTCGTATTTTTAAGCTCCACAGAGGTCAATTTTTTTATTTGCTCTTTTCATTTATGATTAAAATTAGGTTGTTTTTTATTTTACATTGTTTACTTATGATTAAATATAGGTTATATTGTTTATTAGCAACATTGATAAGAGAAAGTCGTGTGAGAATTTCACACCAGTCTTCAAAATAATTTAATTTTAACCAGTTGTGAAATACACAATGAAATAATTCTATTTACATAATTCAATTCCACTGTCTCTTATCTGATTTAAATCTGATTTCAAACTTCTAATCACTAAATAAATTATAAACAAGGTTTGCACATAACTATTGCTTTTGTTTATCGATGATTTATTTCCTTTTTCTCCTCGCCCACCACGTCTAGTAGTAGTGCTTTTGTGTATATCTCCGTTAGAAGTTTTTACAATCCAATCGTAAAAATTACCGACATTAGAAAAGAATTGACGATAATCAACATCACCGCATCGATCATCTGCATTTTTTCCGCTTCCTTCGCCACACTTGCCAGTACTTGTATAGGCAAAAAGCATTAGACCTTTAAGTACTCCATTGCAAACAACACTACCTCCATTACAGCGGCATGGTCCTGTATCTTTATCCACTTTAAGGCAAATTGAATCATCTATATCGTCCTTACTGTAACAATAAAGAAAACAGTAACTTTAGCAAATAATGGTTCTTTATATTTTTATATTATTACCTAATCGGGAAATACTTATTCGTCACCTAGGTGAGGAATTTGCTATTAATTCAAAACCTGAAACACTGTTCTACCGATTGACTGGCGAGTTGGATGAATGTTTCACAATCGTCTTCCACAAACTCTGCAATCATCAAAAAGATAACTCTCTAATGAGAGAAAACACTGAGAAAATAACCATTAATAACAATCAAATTCCAGGAATCATATAGTCACTATTATTAATTTTAATTTTGATTTTTTATGTGAGTGCAAAGCCATTAGTAATGTGATGTGTGATAGAGGGGCACCACAACGTCATAACTAAAAATGCTATTGGTGTGACTCAAATGGCTCTGTGCTGTATGCGCGCTGTGCTGTGCTGCGCTCCATGCGATTTTTCTGTTGTTGGAAACAGTGCTGGAAGTCATCTTCTGTCAGCTTCTTCAGAACAAGTGCCGCTCAAAATGTTTGAAATAAAGCTCGCAAAAATATCTGTACTGACACTTTGTACGCGATTGATAATGACCCAATTTTTTTGGAAAGGATAACATGTGATGAAACGTGATTTTTTACTTATAATCCGGAAACAAAGCACCAATCCATGCACTGGAAGAGCCGAACTTCACCGAGAGCCAAGAAAGCTCGAAAAGCAAGCCAAAATTTAAAGCAATGGTGATTGTTTTTTTTTTAATGTCCATGGGATTTTGTACCTTCACTGGGTTCCTGAAGGTCAAACAATCAATATTACTACCTTGAGGTACTTTCTAAACTACGTCAAAGAGTCAGGAAAAAACGCCCCGAAATGTGGAAGGACAAATCATGGGTTCTCCACCAAGACAATGCGGCAGCTCAGTCCGCGTTATCTGTCAAGAGGTTCCTAGCCAAGTACAGCATCTCAGTGCAGAACATCCACATTATTGACCAGATCTTGCACCTTGTGACTTCAACCTGTTCCCTAAGGTGAAAACTGCATCAAAAGGGACAAGATTTGTACCTGTAGAAGCTGAAAAAGAGAAAGCGGCACGTGTCCTGAAGGAGCTGACAGAAGATGACTTCCAGCACTGTTTCCAACAATGGAAAATTCGTATGGAGCATTATAGGGATAGAGAAGGAGTGTACATATTGAAGGTGACAGTAAGTGATTATGTATAAAATAAAAATACAATTTTTTACAACGTTAGTCTCGTTATTTAATAGCCACACCTCGTATGCTATGAGTATTCCTTATGTTACCGTTCGTATAAATCAATTTACCAAATCATTATTAAATTTGTTAATCACTGAGTAAAGTAGCAGAGTTAGTCAATTTCCTACTCCTCAGATAAAGCTTAATTACCTAGTTTCAAAAAAGCTACAAAACTACAAAGTCGGCCGAAATATTATTGCTCATTTGCATATTGTGTTGGTGTGTTGTTTCCTCTTTTTAGTTACACAGATTATTTTACTAATACTATTTTAAAACTAATAATTAGAATGTACATCACAAATTATCAAACGAGAATTGATACAAATAGAACTTGGACGTTTACAAACGAAGATATTTATTAAAATCAGCGTAACGTGCACCATTTATCAATTACAATATTAAGAAAACTCCAATAAAATCTATACGCATTATTTATAATGCCTTGTAACAAAGGAAAAAATAGTAAGACATTATTCTTTTTTCGTAATCTAGCTCAGAACGACCATAAGTCTTTGCTATCAAAAGTATAGCAACGTCGGATGTTGCATGTCGCAATAAGTTTTAGATTATACGAACGTAATTAACAACCTTCATGATAATAATATCTGCAAAAGCAATTGACGCTACAGCGTTCTCTTATGCTAGTAAGTTAACACGATTAAATCTAGTAATTTTTTCTGTATAATGCGTACTCTACTCAACTTTTAAAATATTATTACGACCAAAATTTTCTATAACACCAAAGCTGAATGAAATAATCTGGTGTGAAACACTCACGCAACTTTCTTTTGACAATGCCAATAATGAACAGTATAACCTTACATTAGTAATAATAAAACATTAGAAACAAACAAAAAACATAACCTTATTTTTCCGGTCCGGAAATGCGTAGTTAACGAGTTAAGGCTAGCAGAAGATTTCGCCAAGAATTACATAAGTAGAGCCTACAAGGACGCACTTTCGAACATTTACAATGAACTTAAATTTACTTCACATTTTATTAAATGAACCTATACACTAATTTTCTTTTTGTTATTTTACTGAAATTTAAAAAATTTGGATTTGTTTTTTGAAATTTTTTCGTTTTCATACGCAAAGTGTTAGTTAAAAATTTTGATTTCATCTTAATGACTTTATTTACACCAATTTTCTCATAATTAAATTTTTTATAACTTTTGTTTAAAAATTTTGTGTGTTTATTACCTATTTAACAAAGTTTTTGTTCGTCAAACGTAAAAAATTATGTTTTTCGACTCATTAATTTTAGCTTGCGTAGAATATCGTAGAAACTAAGACAGATACAGTTGCGTAGAATATCGTAGAAACTAAGACAGATACAGTTCTCGGACCTGTTTTCTTTGATTCAGCAGCACAAACTATAAGAAACAATTTCATTTGTTTCTTACGTTACCTTCCTCGAATTCCAAAAAAATCTTCAATTCACCCATGGATCCAAGTTCTTGACAAAATCTTTCGCTTGCAGTAACTCGTTAAATGCGCATTTCCGGACCTATGTTTATATGAACTTTCTTCATTAGTTTTACTAGTACAATGTGTTCAAAGCGCCGGTAACACTAACCGAAACGCTCTGTATATTTCAATTTGTGTCGACTGTGATGGCATATATTTTTTATCTCTTTTAATAAAAAATAGCTCCAGTTATGCTTTCTTGTCATGTTATTTTAACACGAAAGGAAATATATCTTTATTTAAACCACATAGCTAACTGGACTACTATAATATTAGTGATTAGGGCATATTGTGACATTGTGTCAATATTAGGACATATTGATACGTGGTATCTGTAGCACATTTTACCACATACAGTGCGTAAATCTGACGGTTACAGATTTGGAATTTTACACCGATAAACAATGGTTTTGTAGTAAATGTAGTGCGGCGCGTCGTTTAAGTCGTAATCATGGGGATGATGTCCCTGTCACTGGCTTATCCTCTATGCTAAATGAGTCTGCGCTTACCGTGGGGACAGTTAAACAGCTTTTATCTGAGCTTAAAACACAAATTTTGGGCGGTCAGCGACATTTGGAAAACGAACTCAGTCAGTCAATTAATTTGTGCCACGATAAGATTGCTGAGCTGTCCCGGTCGTTGGAGGCGCAACTGAGAATCGTAAAGGAGCAGCAGGAAACCATTGATTATTTAAAAACCGAAAACATTTACCTTCGAAAAACGGTAGTTTCATTGGGAATGCAGGTGGATGACCTGGATCAATATGGAAGACGTAATACTTTGGAAGTTCGGGGTATACCTGCCTGTAAGGGCGAAAATCTTGTAAATACAGTCACCAATCTTGGTAGGGTTTTTGCAGTTGACATCGAGGAGGGATCCATTGATGCATGCCATCGTATGCGGAGAACACCTGATGGTCGTCCTCCTGCCATTGTCGTGAAGTTCAATAGAAGGAGCATCGTGGATAGGATCCTGGATGCCAAAAAAATCAAGAAAGACCTCTCTACAAGGCATTTGGGTGTTGCGTCTGATTCTCAGGTATTTATAAACTTGTCGCTAACTAAATCGAGGCGTGTGCTGCTCTCCAAAGCAAGAGCTGCTAGAAAATCTAATCCGAATATTAACTTTGTGTGGGCCGATCGGGCTGGTAAGGTTAAGATATCTACCAAGAACAATGAAGTATTTGTAATTGACACGGATGAAGATTTATTGAAGGTGCTGTGAACTGGCAAATATTTTGGTGTATTTTTTTTACGTTGTGGCTCACTAACATTTTTGTTTTTATCTTTTCTGCATATTTATTTGTTTTTTATTGAAGTGTAAAAAATATTTATTTTTTTTTCTACAGAGTTCTGTCAGCCCAGTATAGTTGATATGTGCTTTTTATTCGGGGTAACACGATTGGGCATGTAGTGATAACAATTTGCTTTTTACTGAAAGACAGTGTTCTGTAGAATTCAAACCTCTGTATTGGTTATTTTATTGTTTATTCTAATCTTTTCCTGAAGACTGGATTTATGCACTTTTATATTAATGTTAGTGTAGCCTTATTTAAATTAATTTCATTTTTACTTAAGTTAATCAACATTGATTATTGTATATTTGTTATTTGTACTGTGATAGAGTTAATCTCGTCTCAGTGGGATACATTTGTTTTCGAAAGTATAATTTTTATTTAGTAGGTCCTACTATTATTATTATTTTTATTTATTATCAATAGATTAATAGTAGTAATTGTTATTTATGTCATGTAATAATTTTTGTTATTATTGCCATTGTATCCCTTTAATAGTGGCTTAAATATGCTTAAAAAAATTTTTTTTTTTCACCTAACTTTCCACGTATTTTGATGCGTGGGCACGAGTAGATAATTTTTGTTTTCTCTTTATTTGTGAAGAGTACTATCGGCGAGCTGATTGTTTTTGATTCATATTGTTTTTGTTTTTTTTTTATATTTATGCGAAATTTTTTTCTCCTTTGATTTTCTGTCTATCTTTGTTCAAACTCTTATTGTTTGTAATTAATGAAAGATTTCAAAATTTATTACCAAAATGTTAGAAGTCTGAAAACCAAGACTGAGTTGTTTTTGTTAAATGTCGCTTGCTTGGATTTTGATGCAATATGCTTGACTCTGATGTATATACGTCTGAATTGTTCCCGGGATCGGAGTTTACTGTCTACCGTAAAGACCGTGATGCAGTTAAATCAGGTAAATCAAGGGGTGGCGGGGTGCTTATTGCAGTCCGATCTTGTTACAATTCCTTGAGGTTTGAAGAGTTAGAATCGGACAGGGAAGACATTTGGGTTAAGATTTTATCTCAAGACAACCCTTTGTATCTTTGTTCTGTATATTTTGTTGATTGTTCGCCGGCTGACTACAACCTTTTTTATGACCGAGTAGAATTCCATCGGAATTCTCTGGGTAAGGATTCTGATTTTGTAATTTGCGGTGATTTTAATTTGCCAATTTTTGGCACAGGGACGACCTTTCTTGTGGTGAGATTAATCGTAAAAATTTGTTGTTCTTCCTTAATCTGTGTAACTTTTTCTCTTTAAACGACGTCAGAAACTCAGTGAACGGGAAAACGTTGGATTTAGTTTTAAGCAATATTTATAATGTAGTCATTTCCGAGGAAACTTTTGTTATCGTCCCTCACGATCGTTATCATCCTGCGTTGCGTATAACCCTGAATAAGAAGCGACCGTTTAAGGGTACCCCTAATAATATTCTTGGCGATATCAATTATAATTTTCATAAAGCAGATTTTAATTTATTTTATCGCATTTTGTATCAACAAAATTGGGAACATTTGTATGAACAGGCGGACCCTAATATGGCGGTCGACGCGTTCTATGATATTATATATTCTATAATGGATCAAACAATACCTAAAAAGAGAACTCGCCCTAATTGTAAATATCCGGTTTGGTTTACAGTAGAAATAATCAAACTTATCAAAACAAAGGAAAAGATTCGTAAAAAACTTAAAAACGCAAGCGATAACTTCTATGCGGATCAATTCAAATCCGTTCGTAAGGAACTCAAATTTAAAATTAAGATGGCCTACTCCTTGTACTTGCGTCAAACTGAAAATAGCATAGCTAATAATAGAGTTAATGAATTGTTTCGTTTCCTTAAGAATAAGCCCGAGCGGGTGACACGGGGTCCGATCAAATCAGCGGATGGCAACCTCTGTGGTAGTGATGCGTCAAGCGCAGCAGCCTTTGCTGAATATTTTAGCAGTGTTTATGGTAAGTATGATGAGTTACCTCAGCTCAATCCTTCATATTCGCTGAACTCTAATCTCATTTTTATCCCGAGCTTCACTGAACGGGAGGTTGAGGATGCTATTAGACTTATGCCCTCTCGTCGCTCTTTTGGCCCTGATAACATTCCCCATATATGTTAAAGGCTTGCTCCCATATTCTGTCTAAACCACTAGCGTTTATCTTTAATTTGTCTCTAAGTAGTTGTATGTTCCCAAATAAATGGAAGACCACTAAGATAATACCATTACATAAAAAGGGTGATGTTTCCGATGTCAGTAATTATAGGCCTATTGCTCTTCTTTCTAGTCCAGCGAAAATTTTTGAACAGCTCTTATATAAGCATATTTTCTTTTACGTGAAATGTACAATTTCTGAACATCAACATGGTTTTTTTTCTGGTCGTTCAATATCGTCTAACTTGATGAATTTCACGGAATGTATAATCGATAATTTTGAGAAGCGTAATGTTCAAACTGTTGCAATTTACACTGATTTTAGCAAGGCTTTTGATACAGTTGATCACCAAATACTTCTTGATAAGTTACAGAATTTTGGTTTCTCCGATAATCTATTGAAGTTTTTTTGTTCATACCTGGTGGATAGACAGCAATATGTGTTTTATCACGGGTTTTCTTCTTCCTTTTTTACTGTACAGTCCGGAGTTCCTCAAGGATCAAATCTAGGCCTTTTACTTTTCCTGATGTTTATAAATGATATTGAATGTTCGATACATAACTCTGATTTACTAATGTATGCAGATGACTTAAAATTATTTCGCTCTGTGAGTTGTTTAGCGGACGCGTTACTGTTACAAGCGGACCTGGATAATATTGTAGTTTGGTCGGCGAAGAATAAATTGTTTTTTAATGTATCAAAGTGTTCAGTAATGTCCTTTTGCAGGAAAAAACCACTATTGAGTTTAATTATAATATGAATGAAAAAATTTTGATGCGGGTCTCTGAAGTGCGGGATCTGGGAGTAATCTTCGACTCAGTTTTATCTTTTAATAACCACATAACTAGTATTGTTAAGAAAGCTAGTCGGTTGTTGGGTTTTATTAAAAGAAGTTGTGGGAATTTAAATAACATTTCTGCTCTAAAAATCCTTTATTTTTCTTTTGTTGTGTCAGTTTTAGAATTTGGTTCGGTTATTTGGAGTCCATATTATGCTGTCCACATTCATGCCATAGAACAACTTCATATTAAATTCCTCCGTTATCTGTACTATAAGCAGAACCGTATCTACTCCTTTACAATTCCATATAACACTTTACTAGACACCTTTCAAATGCAAACACTGGAAAATAGGCGTCGATTAGCTTCACTAATGTATTTGAAACAGTTATTGTGTGGTGAAATAAATGATCCTTATACGCTTAGAAAAATTCCTTTTCGCGTCCCAAGTTTTTGTAACCGTTCAAAATATATGTTTTATCAGAAATCTTCTTCCACTAATTATGCAGCTTATTCGCCGGTTAACTGCATGATAGTCAATTATAATATCATGGACAAAATTGCGGCAATAGATCCATTTTGCCAGAGCCGAGCATCGTATAGGTCAGCCATTCTTAAGTCTTTCAAGATGTAAGTTTCCAAGCAATTCCACATTATGTGTGTGTGTGTTAAATTTTTTTATTTATTTTTTTTGTTTTTGTTTTGGACCTCTATCATGATTGTTAATCAGTAAATTATTTGTAAAATTTTAGTATATAATACTGTTTTAGTTATATTTAATTCTGTTTGCATTATTGACTATTTTTGATTGTATTTTTCTATCCTTTTATTTGCTTTTTACTTTTGTATTGTCTTTTGCTCTGTAATGAAATATTGTTTCTATAATTGGGCCGTGTTCGGCCTGTTGCAAACAATTAAATGAAATAAATAAATAAATAAATATTATTAACATAACAAGAGTAATAACATGGTTACTGGATTGAGAGAGTTATTGTGATAACAGATTAATAAAAACACCCTGTTATTTTAAAAACACCCTGTTAGCTGTTAACTTTATAACACCGTGATTCAAAGTCATTTAATAAACTGATATACGAATGACGCTTGTCCGACTGTTATAACAACATAAGACTGTCAAACTAAATGAAGTTATCAATAACCTTTTCGTCTAATAATACTAAAAAAACTAAATGAAGTTATCAATAACCTTTTCGTCTAATAATACTAAAAAACTAAATGAAAATGAAAAAATTAAATGAAGTTATCAATAGCCTTTTCGTCTAATAATACTAAAAAAACTAAATGAAAAGGAAAAAACTAAATGAAGTTATCAATAACCTTTTCGTCTAATAATACCACTTTTAAGTTTAACTGCCTTATAATACTGTTATTAATACAAACAGATGGTGGCAAATCTCACGAACACAAAGTTAAGGCAAACAGCACTAAATCCTGTAACCAAATACAACTACAGCAAACCTAACGCAATCTTTCGCAAACACAAGTGTGGCCAGCCGCGCTGAATCTTTCACGAACACACAGCGAGGCACTATAGTTACTATACATTGTACAACCAGCTGAGATGTCAGCAGCTACAAATCCATGAAGGCGTCGGCAGAATTAAAGCAAATCAATACTAAAAACAAACCGTCCAGCGAGTCATGATGCGCCCCGGACTTTTTGACTACCATCTTCTGTACCAATAAACCTTACTACAAAAAATTTACCTGTTACAGAATAATCTAGTTCACTTCTTTTCCGCATGTGTCGTGCTATTACCTATCATTCTACTACATTAATTTGTATGCTGGACGATAACAATACTATTTTAATAACTGGAAATAGAATCCTGTTATCGAGCATGGTTTTGTTTTTAGTCACACTATCAAAAAATAGCTTTATTTCTTAGTAATAAGAAATAAAGCTATTTTTTGATAGTGTGACTAAAATTAAAACCGTGCTCGATAACAGGATTATATTATATACTATGCTATATTATATACTTACGTATTGCAACCACAAGTATCTTCATCTCTACTGAATTCCAATTCCATGTAATACAGTTTACGTGTAGATACCAAGGCGCTTCCTTCACGCATTTTCCCATACTCAAGATACGTGCACTTCTCCTTTTTGTTATCTGGCCACTCGCTTTTTGCAACATTTATATAACTAACACCTTCATTAAATTTTGTGTTCAACTGTAAAATAAAAGTAATTCTGCCATTATAATAGGCACCAAGAAAATACCTCCAAAACACCAGGAGACAACGCTGTGTGTAAAAATCACAATTGAAAGAGTTTAAAGTTAAGGGTGAAGGGTTATTGGTTCCTTTTCGTATAATTCCCAAAATTTTTATGATTGCATCAACATTTTTTTCACAGAATTTTTATATGTAAATTACTATATTTCTTATGGATTGAAAGAAGCCACTTTACAAAAAATATGTACCAGACTCCTTGTAAACGTTTTTAACCGGTTTTTAAAATGAGTGTATAAGTTCAATAAAATTAAATTATAATGTAGAGCTACCATTACTCTAGAACGGCTACACCACATTTCATGAAATTTAGAAACATACCCCAGTCGGCCTGTTATTTGCTGTCAGGAAAAGTTTATTAGTATTTTTAGGCATTGAAGTGTTACGAACTTGAACATTCACCACCTCGCACCAACGTGCCGAACCGAATAATGCCATGTAAAGTCCAGGCTTTCTTAGTTTAGTCCTAACAAATAATGACGTCACTGAGCATGCGCATTATAATATAAAAATGAGTACACACTGATTAAAAAGTAAAAACAAAATAATTTTAAAAGTATTTAAATACAAAATACTTTTAATTTTTTTTTATATAAATAAAATTATTAGGCCTACATCATTTCATGACTGATTTTTTAAGTACTTAAAGTGCTTATAATTGAAAACATAGTTAACTTAATAGGAATACGACATCCATAAAGTCGTGGACTCTAGCGTGCACCCTGTAGTAGCTGGCTTTGGTTTTTTGACAGTAGGAGCAAACTAAGAACGGCTGAACTTTACTATATATTATGGATTTGTAATTGACGGGATGAATGCGGGTGGTTAATTGTCGTAGACTGACACTTTACTAATTCGATATCAGAGATAATTACGTACGGTAACGTGACGTTAATAAATAGAAATGTATGTTATTAAATAGGCTATTTATATGTGCTATTCTTTAAAAAAATTAGTGAATTTTGCTAGAAAATTATAGGGTAAAAATCCTGGATTTTCGCAAGATGAAATCCAGCATGACTGTAGGAATAATATACCATCATTTCTACCCCAGCAAACTGGTATTAAAACAACTTGAAATTAATTGGTTATTGTAAACTGCAATTAAATTAAGCTACTAAAGTAGATAGACAGTTACCGTTGTACGGTTGCAAGACATTGTAGATTTGCAAGAGGCGTTCAGACAAATCTTTGTTGAGAGCCAAGTTATGTCTAATAGAGAGGAAATTCTACAGTGTGTAGTACAGTACAGGAACTCAAGTAAGCGAATGGTTACAATTAAGTTTTCAGTGAAAAATCTAAGGGCTGGATTCCATGATAATTTCCTGCCAGATTAAAAATAGTTTTTTCAACTTTGAATTGGACAGACTATGTACTAAATGTGTTAGTGGAGTCGATGCATTTAATAAGCTTGAGATATTTATTGGATTAATGAATTACGTTAACAAGCATTTTACGTTATTACACCATTTACAAGGTTTTGTCGAACCCTTCCGCCTGAATAACAGTGAGACCTAGACTCTTACATGTTTATATAAACAAAAGTTAAGGGTTACTAAAATAAGACTGCTGGGGTTATTTACTGGCTGTTCTAGGACAGAAGAAAGAGTTTAGATTATTTTTTTCGTTTTACGTCTGACTGTTTTGAATTTTCTGCTAATGCAGACGGTGGAGAATGATGATATATGAACATGAGTAATGAAAAAATGATCCAGACCTGGCAGGAAATCGAACTCGGGACCCCGGCCTAGAAGTCCTTCGAGCTAACCACTACGCCAACGGGCCGGCCTAATCTAGACATCTAATCTAATTAAATATCCAAGTTTTCAAAATCTTACCATGTACAAAATCTTGCACTGTTAATTTATTTATTAATCTGGTCATAGTGACGTTATAACTTCTAACGACTCACCTTTATCAAACCGATTTTATTGCCTAAAGACTCTCCCGGGTTATCATTCGTCGAAAATGTGAATACAATATTTCTTGATTCCTCGTTAACTCCGTAAGTGCCACCACCATAAACCTGAAATTTAGAATTCGATTTCAAAATCTATTTTCGGCAATAAGTAATAGTTTACTTGCTTAATACAGTATCTGACGTCTATTTAAACAGTTTAGCCTAAACGTAAATACTGCGAGCGAATAAATGTTGTGAAAATGAGAGATACAAAAATATTACTTAATATTCCTTAGCCTATAATCAGACTGTTTTGTATATTAATGTTAATGCAGACATTGAAAGTGAGTGAAGAAATAATGCCACACATTTTATCGGAAGTTTACTCTGATCTTAGTTCACTAATATTTTTACTTTCTCTTGCCTATATGAATATATATGAAGGAAAGTATTGTTTTCATGTCGTTTTTTCGAAATCGAGTTTTCACCGGATCTATACGTTTTCAGACCCCCTGAACCCAAAAAACATGATTTTAGCGATTGGTCTGTGTGTGTGTGTGTGTGTGTGTGTATACAAAATATCTCAAGAACGGAACATCGTACGAACTTGAAACTTAAGTTACATACCCTTACCGGACCCGACACGAACATTTTCATCAAAATCGGTCAACCGGAAGTAGTAGTTTATTCGTATAATTTTTCACTTTTTTGCGATTTTCTCAAAAACTGGTCCTACTATTTTTTTTTAAAATCGCCTCATTTACTCAATTTTTTATTCACTACAAGATAGGGTAGGCGCCATGTTTGCTGAAATTCTTGGTGAGGGTGTTTTTATGTAAGAAAAGTGTTTTTTTAAGATTACAGCTTTAATATGTATTATAGCGCAAAAATGTATATAATAAAAAATGTAGAGAATTTAAAATCCTACAACTTTTATTCCAAACTTTTTTTGTATAACGCTTAGTTTAGCGGTAATTAGCGATTTTCTGTTTTTTCTCACGAAAACGTGTGAAAAATCGATTTTTTCAAGATTTCGGCATTAGTATGCATTTTATGACAAAAGAATATATATATAATCAAATTTATAGAAAATTAAAAGAACTACAACTTTTATTAAGAGCATTTTTCTCTACAGAGCCTAGTTTAGCGTGAAAGAGTGATTTTCCGTATTTTTAAGGCAAACTGAGATTTATTTTCATTTGCGTCTTTCATATATGATTAAAATTAGGTTTTGTTTATTGAGGTTAGTTTTTTGTTTATTTCTAATGTTTTATTGCTTATGTTAGGTTTATTGTTAATTATTTGCATTGGCAAGAGAAAGTTGTGTGAGTGTTTCACACCAGATTTTTTTATACTGTCTTAGTACAATTAATTGCATCAAACAATCTCGTTCATCCGCTTACCTGTGCACTAAATTAATTTAATACTTAGCGGAAATGGATGACAATAAGGGGAGGCGTGAATACAATAAGATATTCATTTTAATATTTCTCCTCTGTAGATAAAATAACGACTACATATGTCGAAACAAAAAAAGATGTTCACGGCCGCAGTTACATCCATGTCTCAACCTACCCTAAAACATCACATGAGCTAAAACACTATAGAATCTGACTCAAACAATATTTTCATGCAACCAGATGTAAACACCAGTAACATGAAAAGCAGTTGCTGTAAGAAGATATTTGAATACACTTTGTGTTGGGAACTTGTGACCTAATCACCTGTCCTACACAGTAATATAAAACCGTTGTCAGAGAAAGCTATAATTTATTATGATAAATAATACTTACTGTGAAATCCTTTTGATCCTGAATGGTGACGACCCAAAATCCAGACTCATTTACTTATAATAAAACACCAATTAAAAAAGAATATTTAAAAATCATTTACCGTATAATCTTTTTCATCCTCAAGGATGTCGACACAATGTCCAGTGGTCAAAACCCATAATTCTGCTACTAAAGCTCCTGCGCAATTCGGGCTCTCAAAATTTCCTACTCTGACCATGTATTTGTATTTTCGGTCAGTATCTTCCGTTCCACCAAGGAGAGCAAAGTTTGGTTTTGGTTCTGAAGCATTGTATGCATCCATATTCCTTTGACACTTACGAACCGGTGAGCATGAAAATGATTCCAGCGTGAATATTAGACAGATTAAAGACAAATAAATTCTTAATTCCATAATAAAAATAAACTGTAGAAAATATTATTCAAAAGTAACAAAAATTTTCTTTAAGATAAAATTTCCATTAATAAAGTAATTTTGTTTAACTGCATCTAATTTTCAACGGTTTTAACAATGAAATAAAACAGGTGAAATTTCTGTAGGTATTTTGAAAACATAATTTGTGTTTCCACGAATAACAACAATAATTTAATAATCTGTCTATCCAAACAAGTACGTTGACTTAATATATCTTAAATATATTTTTTAAACCAGCCACTACCATTTAAAAAAAAAATACTTTTAAATATCTTAATTATTTTAAACCAGCCATTATTAAAAAAGAATAATATCTTTGAAGCATTTCGCTCCGTTAACAACTGCAAGCTTAAAATTCAAGCTAAAATCTGGCGCAGAGCATAAAATTCTTTCCCAAACCGTATAAAAAATTTATGAAGTTCGGCCCACCATTTTAACGACAGACTAGTTAATACTTTAATAACTTTAGCACGTTAAAATCAAATCATCCTTTATTTGTATAGGTTAAAACTTGTAACAAATCGTTTGAGTCTTTTAACAAATTGATTCCCGGCAAGGGTCTGGAAACTAAAAAAGTCACAACCCAATATTCCATAACCCACTGTAGTCGCTAATCGCCAAGCTGTTGATGCGCCTTAAAATAAACTAAAAAATTAGTGGCTTTTTATAGTTTCTGAAAACTAACAGTATTTTGTTTATTTTGGTTAAAAAGCAAAATACAGATGTTTATTTTGGTACACTGAAATGCAATAATGGACCTATCATATGATACATCACTACTTATTAAATTTAATTCGAGTAGGTATAATTTATAGCACAGCTACACCCGCGTAACAAACGGGACGATCAACCGTAGCTAGGGTAAAGAAAGGAGTAGAGATATGTTATGACTGCAGTCTCGTCCGTTCCTGAAAACATTGTCTCTGCCCCACTACTAACACATTCCGCCAAAAAAGTATAACAATAACAAACGGAAAGTATGATTGCAACATGCAACATGAAAGCATGAGTGAGTGGGGGAGGAGAGAGAGAGAGAGTGGTAAAGAACGAAGAGCGTTGTACGGAAGAGTACATCGAGTTGCGATAAATGGTTTTTGTTCATGGCAGTATACTAAAGCTATGTCGTTGCACATCCCTATGTATACCGAGTTACCGAGCTTAGCTTGGTTGGAGATGAAAAAATACTGGGAATAACAATGAAACAAAACCCAGAAGAAAGTAAAGACAACCCAAAACTGACTAAAGTGATCCAATGCGGTCAGAGAAGCAAACCCCCCTTCCCGGTTTTTTTCAAAGCTGTGGGAGAAAATTCTAATGGTCAAGAAATTAAATTTTAATTCTCTCAATGTTTATGCATTTTGAGTACACTTCACAGTCTCTCAGAATCATGTGTTACGCCTTCCCGAATGCTCCCAATGTTCAAGATGCCGCTTCGTTCCATACTCTCTAATGATTAGCTAAGTGATTGTTCCACCAAGATGACTGTTTGGTTTTTTCATCAAGAGCGCTGTGTTATCGATGAGTTGTTCCACCTGTCCTAAGGCTTGACAGTCCCTTCGCATCAGAATAATTTACTAACAAAATAGGTATGACTTTTTTAATTCCTAATGTGTGTACGTTCATAATAAAAAAAATGTAGAATTTTCACTGTTCTGCACAACGTTTAAGTATATAAAACCCAAAGTTGGGCCAGCCAAAATGTAGCTATTAACTAAAAATCTTATGATTATTATGAAATGAAAACAAATCAATGTAAGTTTAAATGCTAAAATAAGTTTTTAATGAAACTCAAGAAAATCTTTTTAAATTTAAATTATATTACATAAATGTTAGGGTTAATTTTAATGTTAATTTAATAATTGTTTAATTATTAATAAAATTGAATAATATGAACCTATAATCTAATACAGGGGTTCTCAACCTGGGGGGCGTAAATGATTTTCACGGGAGGTGTCATCGTATTAGAATAGAAAAAAAGCTATGATTAACCCAGGTTAGTTCCTGCCTTTATATTTCAAACACCATTATTTTATTGTACACCACTCAATGAAACGTTTATCTTTTATTTGGCATATATTTATCCGACCTTTTTGAAATAATCAACAATCTGAATTTGAAACTACAAAGTCATAAAAACATTCTAAAGACTTATGATGCAGTTAAGAGTTTTACTGAAAAGGTAGCTCTTTGGGAACGCCGCCTTCAGAGTCCAGAGCCAAAATTTTCATCTTTCCCAAGATTGAACAACCTTTTTGATGATACAGAAAATCTACCCCTGCAATTAGTCAACGAATTTCATGACCTAGTATTACGGCATTTGATATCACTTTAAAGTGCGATTGGAGAGTATTTTCCAGATGTTAGTTCAGAGAGCTGGGAATTTAAGTTGACAAGAGATCCTTTTAAAATCGATGTAGATATACTTCCTGATCACATTCAAGAACAGGCAATCGACTTAAAATGTGATTCTCAAGCAAATGCGGAATTCCGAAACATAGGCGTTGAAGATTTTTGGTTGAGTTATCTTCCTGTTTACCCGCAAGTTCCTTTGGAAGCTGCAAAATTGTTAGTATAATTTTCATCTACATACCTATGTGAGTCAGGATTTTCAACGTTAGCTTATCTAAAGTCAAAATATCGAGCAAGACTGGATGTCGAAAGTGACCTACGATGTGCTTTGTCGCAGCTACAACCAAATATTTAAAAAATTGTGGAAGACAAGTAGTGTCAACCTCCTCACTAAGTTACAAAGTGACTGATATAATAGTCAAATTAATACAGTTTGAAGAGATCGTAAACAATTATATTTTAAGTTTTTTGGTTCTGTGATTTGACTGTATGTTCAAAAATGTATTGAAGGCAGTATTAAACATTTTGTAAAAAGTTATCAAATATTTAATTGCATTACCTGCAAGTCTAACCTTTATCCCATCCCTAAACTCGCTATAGTTACAAATTGAAATTCTACTAAGTAGGCCTACTTGTGTTGACCATAAGGGGGTAATAGTATAGGGGAGGCGTGACAATTATATTTTAAGTTTTTTGGTTCTGTGATTTGACTGTATGTTCAAAAATGTATTGAAGGCAGTATTAAACATTTTGTAAAAAGTTATCAAATATTTAATTGCATTACCTGCAAGTCTAACCTTTATCCCATCCCTAAACTCGCTATAGTTACAAATTGAAATTCTACTAAGTAGGCCTACTTGTGTTGACCATAAGGGGGTAATAGTATAGGGGAGGCGTGACGAAAAGTCAGTCTACTAGGGGAGGCACAGGGCCTGAAAGGTTGAGAACCCTTGATCTAATACATGAAAGCAGTTGAAAATCAAAGTAAAAGACAAACGTTTTTAATTAAGAATTTGGAATTTGAAACTGACTGGCTGAATTAATTGTTTAAATTTAGAATAATTTAGTTAATATTATTAAAGAAAAATGATTTAGAAGGTGGATTTCAGCTGTTATGAATAATTAAAATGAATTTTACCGGTTTTAATATGTGTTGTAGCGTTTCTTCAATCCGTAGTACACATCATCAATACTTGTTGTATTAATAGTTTTTTTCCATTTATATTTTACAACATAGAACTCTCTGTAGCTTTATACAAGGTGATTATAGCTGAAATAGTTTCAATAGCTTATAGAAAATTTATTTTTGAATAATTAAGGTGTTTACTTACATGATTATATAGAAGAATTCATAAAGTTTTTATTGAAAATATTTACAGATGTTCAATGTGTGCACCATTAACAATTAACACACACATAATTAATTAATGTAACACGACAGATATCAACACGGTAGTCGAATTCTTCCCACACACGATTAAGCATATGACGGTAATCTGTGGCAAGAGCATTTGCGATACGTTGTTTTAGATCATAGATATCTACAGGAAGCGGTGGTACAAAAACTTTCTCTTTTACATAACCCCATACGAAAAAGTCGCAGAGCGTTAAGTCTGGACTACGAGGTGGCCACGGCGTAAACACAATGTTTTCCTCACTTGCACGGCCGATCTATCGTCTAGGAAGACGTTCATCAAGATAATATCTGACCTGTAAGTGCCAGTGAGGCGGAGCTCCATCTTGTACAAAAATGGAGTTATCACTATCTTCCTGGAGTTAATGCATTAACCATTCGTTTAACATGTCCAGATAAATTACTCCAGTTGCTGATAATTGGTGAAAAAAGAACGGCCCGTAAACCTTTCACGAGATAATGAGCAAAAGACGTTTACTTTAGGGGAATCGCGTGTACGCTGTAAAGGTATTTTTTGGGATTTCTGTGCCCCATATTCTAACAATATGTCTATTAAATTTTCCACTAATGTGAAAATTACATTCATTACTGAAAATTATGCGATTAAAGAATTCGTCGTCATTTTCAACATAATGTTGCATCTCCAGACAAAAATTTTTACGCGCGACTTTATCACTGGCATTTAAACTTTGTATTAACTGCATTTTATAAGGTGTCATTTTCAAACGTTTCTGCAGAATTTTCCACAGTCGGTTGAGGAATTTGCAATTCTAAACTTCCTGATCTAGTTGATTTTCCTGGACTTCGTACATAAACATCACGAACGCTATCAATTTGTTCTTCTGTGACAGAAGGTCTTCCAGTACTCTTCTTTTTACACAGACATCTTCTGTTCTCAAAATGTTTATCCCAGTCATAGATTGATTACCTTGTTGGTTGTGGTTTACCGTATCTTGTTCTGAAATGTCGTTGCACAACCGTAACCGAGTTTGTTTTGGCTAATTCAAAAACACAATAAGCTTTCTTCACTTGAGTAGCGGCCATTTTGCTAGACTGGTCGTATTAACAGCAGCCAACAACAAAATGCTAGCAACAGTTGTACCAACATAAACTTTAAAAAATTCCCTACAAACATACTATATCATTTACTATATTCAAATAGGCTTACACCAGTTTGATGTTTAAGAAGCTGTCGAAAGTATCTATTTCATTTATAAACACTCTGTAGATTCATTCGTAATTAATATTAGCAGACAGTTCATCAGAAGATACGAGTAATTCAAAATTTAGATCCTAATATTACAATTAAATAGTTCAATAAATATTTGAATATCAAAACACTGTTAAATAAAATTTAATGACGAAATATCAAAAACTTATTTTAGGTTAGCCTATGTTATTTACAAATATATATAATAATTTTAAAAAATGTCTCAGGATTTATTTACAAATTTATTATATTGATTTGTTTGTTGTATTGACTTAAGAAATATAATACATTAATACAATAAACAAGTTACTAACACAAATTTTTACAATAATAAAATTTTTGCAAAAATAATTGACTATCAACAAAAGACGATCAGTTTCTAGGCCAGAGTTAATCAACGACCAATATCAGTCTTGTTTACCTGATATGGGTAATCTAAAAACATCAGTTGGCAGTGAAGTTGATGTGAATGACAATAACATTTTTAAGTGGTCAATTTGTGCTATCAACGAGTTAAGCACTGTTGTCAGACGAGACATCAGAATCTTCTCATCACCTCTCATTACACTTAATAACGCAATAAGTACTATATATAATCAGGTTGTGCTTCTTTGTTATTATTCATGAAAAAATTAATAATGGTAAAGTGACATGATTTAATGTTTTAATTTTAACGAGAGTCAAAATATAAATGAAATAATAGCAATTTCACAAAAAATTAAATTTCACTATCTTTTTATTTAATTAAATCTGTTTTCAAACCTCCAATCATTAAGTAAAGCATAAAAATGGTTTGAATGAAACTATTGCTCTTGTTTATTGATGAGTCACTTTTTCCCTTATGTTTTCCTCCTCCTCCTCCTCCTCCTCCTCCTCCTCCACCACCACCACCTTTAGTAGTAGCAGTTCTTTCGGTTACATCTCCGTTAGAATTTGTTACAATCCAATCGTGAAAATTACCAACATTAGAAAAGAATACATGATAATTTTCGTTGCCACATCGATCATCTCCACTTGAACCATCGGCACTGCCACATTTACCAAAACTAGGACCCATAAAAAGGTTTAGACCCATAATTACTCCATCACAAACCAAACTACCTCCATTACAACGGCATGGACTTTTATTTTTCACCATTTTTAGGCAAATTGCATCTTCTACACTCCTGTAACAATAAAGAAAAATTTAACTACAGCAAATTATTGATTCTTTACATTTTTATATTGTTACCTCTGCCTATAACAGACAAGTGGAGTGTCAAATTATTTACACTCAATCTGTTTGTTGCAGGGCTAAAATAAATAGTTCTGTTTCTTATCACATGGTCAGCCAATTAAATGACTGAATCATTTAAGAACAGAAGAGGTAGAGGTGTAAAAGACACTAATCAGAGTTATCTCCTCTGAAAGTAATGAATTTCATTGTACAGCCAGACCCTGTGGTGAATGAAGTGAAGGTGTCATTTACAGAGTGGAAAATATGTGCTTTTCAGAGGGCCCGGCATGCTGATAAGCGTACTTTTCCACTCAGTGAGGAAGGCAATGGTAAACCACCTCACTCCTCGTTTCACTTAGTAAAACCTCTAGAGGTTCAAACCAGCCTTTCGGCTGTTGACCTAAACAACAACATTGTTACCTACTCGGGCAATACTTTGTAAATCATCTCGGTATGGCAAGTGCGATTTCCAGTTTGTAGCAATACAATTTATGTGTTTTCCGTCGTTGATTAGTGATTGTAAAATTGTGAATAATTTCAACAATAGAAAATTAAAAGTATTTTTAAAAGTGATTTAATAACAATTTTCTCTGAAATTATAAAATATATTTATACCTTCGGACGATATTACTTGAAACAATTTTTCGTCATCAAAAAAAATTTTTCTTTGTCAGGAGTGTTATAGACTGGTTTGATGCATTTTTCCAAGCTCTTGTATCTTAAGTGTTATGACAACCTGTTCATACTAAATGATCAAATCGTTTCATATCTACACACCTACAACACCTTACATTTTTTCTATTTCCTTAAAACTTGTTCTAATCTTTGCCTTCCCTACAATTTATTCCTCAATATTAACTTCCTTAATTAACAAAGCAATAACTGGACGTTTTAAGTTATGCACAACTAGCCTATCTTTTCTTCTGGTAAGATATTTCTAAATACTTTTTTTATCCACTCGTCTAAAAATCTCTAAATTACTTATTTTGTTCACTCACCTAATCGTTAACATTTTCCTTTAACACGACTGTTGAGAATAATAGGCTTATTCTTGGAAAATTAATATAATTTTTATAATAACTCGTTTTAAATGCGGTTTACCACGGAGGACAGTGTAAGTTTAACGGGACTTTTTTTCAAGACAGAGTTATTGAGCAATAACAAACTTAATTTATTGCGGAAAACGTGAAATGAAGGTAAAGTCGTATAAGGAAACTAACATTGAAAGTAGGAATACAACGAAAAGTAATTTACAAATGAAATTAACTCAATTAAAACATACAATCAGTCACTTACCAGGAATTTCCAAAGCATATATGGAAAGCGTTGTAAATTGCACGTGAAGACAGCAATCGTAAGTCCAATTTGAAGCGTCGTTTAATTGTCAGAAACAGAATAAAATCGGCAAGCTCTAATATCACACAAACATAAATACACAAAAGAGTCCGTATGGTGCGGTCGAAATAAGCATTAAAAATTGTCAAGAATTAGCATAGCCAGCTATCGTCTGCTGGGCTACACCACGAAAAGTACGATGAGTGCAAACACAACTAAGTGAAGATCACAAGTGAATTAAAAAACAAGAGAAGCAGGAAACAGGTGAAAAAAGAAGGAAGAGATGTATTACAAGATCACGCGGTTGACAAAGCAGATCGGAACCATATTGGGATGAAACTACCAACTCAGTGCAGGTTATATGAAAAAAACAATGCATGGGTAAAAAATAACTGATTATTTACGCCAAGGTGCAAATAACGTTAAACAACGACTTTTCAAAAGCTTCTATCCTCTCCTTTCTACAGCTCTTATCACCCACATTTCACTCCCGTATACAAAAATAAGGCCTATACTACCACAACTAACCTGAATGAAAGAACACCATATCAAACTTATTATACGAGGTGTGGCTATTAAATAACGAGACCAACGTAAAAAAATTTATTTTAATTTTATACATAATCACTTATATTGTCACCTTCAATATACACTCCATCTTTATCCCTACAATGCGAATTTTTCATTGTTGGAAACAGTGCTGGAAGTCATCTTCTGTCAGCTCCTTCAGGAAAAATGCCGCTTTCTCTTTTACAGCTTCCACAGACTCAAATCGTGTCCCTTTTAATGCAGATTTCACCTTAGGGAACAGGTAGAAGATAATAACATGTGATGAAACGTGGTTTTTTAATTAAGATCCAGAAACCAAGCGCCAATCCACGAACTGGAAGAGCCAAACTTTACCGAGAACCAAAAAGCTCGGATGAGCAAGTCGAAATTTAAAGCAATGATGATTTTTTTTTATATCCATGGGATTGTGTACCTTCACTGGGTTCTTGAAGGTCAAACAGTTGATCAATATTACTATCTTGAGGTACTTTCTACGTCAAAGAGTAAGGAAAAAACGCCCCGAAGTGTGAAAGGACAAATCATGGGTTTTCCACCAAGACAATGCGCCAGCTTATTGTGAAGAGGTTCCTAGCAAAGTACAGCACGTCAGTGTTAGAACATCCACCTTATTCACCAGATCTGACACCATGTGAGATCTACCTGTTCCCTAAGGTGAAATCTGCATTAAAAAGGACAAGATTTGAGCTGTGGAAGCTGTAAAAGAGAAAGCGGCCCATGTCCTGAATGAGCTAACAGAGGATGACTTCCAGAACTGTTTCCAACAATGGAAAATTCCCATGGAGCGTTGTAGGGATAGAAAAGGAGTGCATGTTGAAGGTGACAATAAGTGATTATGTGTAAAATAAAAACAAAATTGTTTACGTCAGTCTCGTTATTTAATAGCCACACCTCGTACACATGCAAATTATTATAATTATACTGTTTGAATAGTTTGTGATCGACCATGATAGCATAGGCCTATATATTTTATCCTTTCTTCTAAAAAATAGCTCTAGTTACACTTTCGTCATGTTATTTTAATATCAAGGTAAATCTTTGATGTAAACCACATATCGAACTGGTCTACTATAATAATTTACTTACGTATCGCAGCCGCAACTAACTTCATCTCGGCCAAATTCATTTCTATGTAATGCAGTTTACGTGAAGTTACAACGTGTTCTCCTTCACGCATTCTTCCATACCCAAGATACATACACTTCCGCTTCTTTTTATCTGGCCACCCACTAGTAGCAACTTTTGCGTAACTTACACCTTTGTCAAATTTTTTGTCCAACTGTAAAACAAAGGTAATTATACCATTAAAAAATATACCAACAAAAGATCTACAGTAGACCACTAGGTGTAAAATTTACAGGAGAAATAGTCAGCAGCCCACTAATTCACTTTCATGTAACACTTTTCGTATTATTCCCATTAATTTTTGTTCATTTAAATTTTCGTATTGTAATTTACTGTACTGTATTGTACCATTAAATAATATTGTAAATTACTGTTATTATGGATGGAAAGAATCCACTTTTTAAAAAAATATGTACCAGGTTCCCCTTATAACGTTTTTCTACCGACTTTTAAAATGAGAAGTATAAATTATTTTTAATGTACCATTGCTCTGGAACGGTTACACCATATTTCATGAAATTTAGAACACATATTAAGAGACAGCGGCGGAGGATGAAGTGAACCCTTTCCAATACACCTCCGACGTCGAAAAATTTCAAAATCTCCGACGTGTGGTCACTATTGACAACTTTGAACTAAATATAATGAAAGCGGCACGTGTTTTTACTGGAGAAAAATACCACTGACGTCTTTTGTCGTTTCAAATATCGTGTGAACAAGAGACTGAGTCACCAAACTTATGACAACGGATGATGGCCTACGTATTTCCAGTAACATGCGAATCAATTTCTCCTTCAATCGAGTTATTATAAAATTCTTATTGCTACTAGCACCCTAGTATTATTCTAATAACTTGTATCTGAATATATTGATGGTCCATTTCCAGTCCTGTGTAAGTAAATTCTTTATACAATCCACTTGATTCTTATTGCAACAGGCAATTTACATCAATTCCTAAAAAATTGTAACATATAAAAGTAAACAAGTAATTGTCTACCAAATAAACACTGAAAATAAGTTCAGTTGTCTGTTTGGCTTTTATCTGTTTGTATGTTACGGCATCACGGAAGAACCGCTGAACCGAATTCAATAAATTTCGGTAGACCTATTTGGGTTCTAAACATAATTAAAATGAAAGTAGGCCACTTTAAATTTTTTTTAATATCACTACGGCTGGAGGATTTAAATTGAGAGGTAAACAAAAAAACTACGAATATCTCTGTTAAAAGTCAAAATATATCAAAAAATGTTATATAATCAAAATTATGAGAAGTAGAAAGACAGTTAAGTTTTGTTATGTAAACTTTTTCATTTTCATGAATAACAAAGGAGGATAATTAAAAAGGCTAACAGAATTTTACTGGAAGAGGAAAACCCAACCCAAGTGGCTCAGAATGGTTGTGGACGACATGAGGGAGCTGAATATAGAGAGAAAGGATTTGGAGGAGAAGTCTGTAAATTACAACCTACTGAGAGACGGAAAGATAAAATTCAAGAGAACGGAAACCAACAGGAAAAAAATGGTGATATCCGAAGCGGAGAGGAAGAGTAGATCTGACCGAATGAAGAACTACCATGCGAGGTTAAGGGTGAAAAGGAACAATAAATGAACTTACAGTGGTCCCCTGTGGCCGTACAAGCTAAAAAAAAAAAAAAAGGAGGATAATCCAATTTTATGAAAATAAACAGATATATTTTAGAATTAACATTCAAAACAAACAGAACAATAAACAGACGCCTACGCGGCGGTAAAACCCAAATCAATTCTGTTGTAAGGTATTCGGTTCTTTCAATTTAGAAAAATAAATCTGAGAAAGCTCTTAAATGCACTCAGTCTATTTAAGAAGGCAGTAGGCCTATAATTTATACCGGAGTACTTTATTATTTGCTGACGAAAATCAACTTTGAAAGAACAGTTCACTACGCTTAAAAATGTGTAAACTTTTATATTATCTAATTTCGGCAGTCCTTGGATTTAGGACTTCTTTACTAGTTCTTTAGTCAGTGGACCCCTCAAACCCATTTCCACTTTATTTATTCATGAATATGGTTACAGTGACAATATAATGTTTAATTACTCACCTTTAACAAACCAATTTTATTGTATAATGATTCTCTTGGGTCATCATGAGTCGAAAATGTGAGTACAATATTTCTTGTTTGCTCGTCAACTCCGAAAGTGCCACCGCCATAAACCTGAAATTTAGAATTTGGTTTCGTAATCCATTATCAGTATTAAGCAATATTTTAGTTGCTTAATTATCTTACGAATATTTAAAACAATTTAAACGTAAATACAAAAGGGAATGAATTTTGTGAAAATGACAAGAAAGTGTTAGATGTACATACTTATACTATTATTTTTGGGAGAAGAGTCGTAGGTTACTCGAGTGAACGCAGTAAAATGGGGCTCGTTGCTGGGCATCAAAGTCTAGACAGGGATGACTTATCTATGACAGACAGCACATAAGACCACTAAATTTTTGCATAATTATCTCATTTCCTCAATTTTCAAAAGAACAAATATATAAAATAAAATTTCTTTAGCAACAGTTACCTCTTTGCATATTGACTCCTACTAATTCCATTGATTGAATTCGTTCTATCCGTATTTACTAGAATTTTTTAACTAATAAATTATTTACATTTCCAAGTCATGAATATTACACTGAATCGTCTGTCTCTCAATCAATCGAGCACAATTTTACTGTCAACAAATCTCAAACGAGATTTAAAATTCATAATTTGAAATTTATTATTACAATTAGTTAATAATTACTTACTAATTACTACTAACCACTGTGCAAATTAATTGTCGAAGGAAGTATCCTAAACCTTATACTGTATCTTACACACACATACACAGATAATCAGTAGTATGATGCTATGAAACTGTGTCAGTGTATTAAATGATAAGCGTCGAAATAAAGTCGTTAGAGCCTGACATATTCAGGATTTTAGAAATACATTTCGTTTGATACACGTTAAACTAAATTTGACTTAGATATTTAATAAATAGACGAGATAAATAATAAATAAACGTATCAAGAAAGCAAGGGAACTACTTGAATTCATTTTCACAATACACATTCTCAAGCTGCTTAAGAAAGCAGGTTGAGTCTTTTGTGCTAAGATTGACAACAGAAGAAGGGAAATGTACCCGAACTTAAGGTTTGTAGACATACAAATTATGATTACGAGAGAACTAACAATTGCAGCGACAGGACTACGTCTTTTAGAGTATGAATGAACCAGAGAGGTTTTTTCTTTTCCCGAATTGTAAACAGGTACGTTTAAATGGTGTATTAAGAGTTTCTCGTAATACTGTTTCCATGCAAATCATTCAAGTTAGTAGGCAATAATCAGACTGTTTTGCATATTAATGTTAATGCAGACAATGAATGGTTACAGGTGAAAGTTAGTAAAGAAATGCCACACCTTATTGGAAGTTTACTTTAATCATAGCTCAATAATATTTTATAATTGAATCAAACAAAGTCTTTCATCAGCTTACCTACACACTTATGGATTTATTACTTTATAATGGAACTGGATGTAAACAAGGGGAGACGTGAATAAAATAAAATATTAATTTTATTATTTCTCTTTAGATAAAATAACGACTATGTCGAAACAAAAATAAAGGTGTGCATGACCTATTATATTCACGTCTCGACTTATCCTAAAACATTGAATGCAAGCTAAAACACTATAGAATTGGACTCAAACCATTTTCATGCAACCAGATGTCAATACCAGCAATATGCAAAGTAATTACTGTAAAAAGACTCTTGAATACATAGTAATTGTGTTGTGACTTCATAATCTTCTTACACAATAATAGAAAACCATTGGCAGAGAAAGCTACTATAAATAAATAACAACAATAATGAAAAGGAATATTAATTACCTTATAATCATTTTGGTCCTCAAGCATGTCGACACAATGTCCAGTGGTCAATACCCATAATTCTGTACTAAAGCTCCCGCGCAATCCGGCTCATCAAAACTTCCTACTCTGACCATGTAATTATATTTTCGGTGAGTATCTTCTGTTCCACCAAAAACAACCATGTTTGGTTTTGATTCTGAAATATTATGTGCATTCAGACTCCTTGGACACTTTGGAGCGGGTGAGCATGAAAACAATTCCAGCGAGAACACTAGACCGATTAAAAACAAATAAATTCTTAGTTCCATTATAAAAGAAACTGGAAAACATTTTTTAAAAACCACGAGAATTTTCTTTATGTTAAAATTTTCATTAAACACAATAATTTATTCTACTGTATCCAATTTTCAACGGCTTGTAACAATGAAGTAAAACAGATGAAATTTTCTGTAGACATTTTAAAAACAGAATCTTTTCATGGATAATAATTTAATAATTTATCCAGTCAAACAAATACGGTACGTATTATAATATAATAAGGCTTAATATAATATTTCTTATTTTTTTAAACCAGCCTCTATTTAAAAATAAAATAATAATACAATACTTTTATTTATTTCTTAAATTTAAACCATCTACTGTCTAAAAAATCATAATATCTAGGAAGCATTTTGCTTCGTTACAACCGCAAGCTGGCGGAGTGTATTTATTTTCATTCCCAAACCGAATAAACAATTATGAAGTTCTGTCCACAATTTAATGACAGAATTGTTAATACTTTAATATCTTTACACGGGAAAATCAAGATATAAAGATATATAGATAAAGATAGATGGAGGCATATCGTCCACTCAAATCCTACCCGGCCTGCTGGAAGGATACCCAGATGATGATGATGATGACACGGAAAAATCAAATCACACATACTTTATTTCTATAAGGTTACAACTTGTAACGAACTGAGTGAAGTTTTTGAAATTAACATTTTTTTTTGTTTTTGTTTTTTTTTTTTGTTAAAAAAAAACACAAAATATTTATTGCGGTAAACTAAATAGGCTACAATTGACCTAACCTTGATACAACATCCTGTTTTACATTTTATTTAAATATAACTCTGTATTACAGTCTCCCTGAATTACAAAACAATTTCAATTATTTTTTCGAACATATTTATAAAAATCTTTTATTTTAACTGGCAAAAATAAATAAATATACCATGTAATTAATATTCATTTAAAACTAAAGAGCACAAAAATATTTTTTCGTAATCCGTTTATAAGCACTGAAACAAGAATCGGATTATGTTCAACACTTATAACCCATATTGTATACATTATTTTCTTTATTTGTTCATGTTGATAGTGCAGAATCAAAGCCACTTATTCTCAACAGCGTGGTTGTGAAAAACTCCATAAATCAGATAAAATAAAATCATTAGTCCTCTTACCAATATTCAAGGTTATAATTTCCCTTGTAGTATTATATAAACAGTTCTGAGGGAGGTGGAGGGTTGTTTGCTGATGTCGGATAAAGTGGCCAGGCGGCGGGTTTTTGGTTGGTAGGCGGTTGCGGTCTCCTTGGGGCTGGAAGACGACGCCTCAATTGAGTCCAACACTACTTCCCCCATCGTGAGGAAGTGAACATGAGTTTTTCTCGCCGCCTCGGATAAAAAAGGTTAGAATAACAGGATCTGAAAACGTAAAATCATCCAAAAACTAACTTGTTACATTTACATGGGTTAAACAATGGTGTTTTGATGATGTGTTTCTATTGTGTGAGTCAAGCGATGGTTGCAAATTGGTCCTTATTTTGATTTAAGAACATGTTTTTTTTTTAAAAGTGGTCCTTATTTTGAAACTAATTCGTCCTCAACGTACCCATATACTACTGATATTCATGAAAACATTATAAACGTTCCTTAAAGTGTCTACTACAGTACAGGCCCTCTTACCCTAAATGAGAAAAATTTTCACTTTCAATGGAGAGATAGAACCAGTGACCGAGTCTGTCTTGTTTACCTGAGACGGTTAATCTGAAGACGTCAGTTGGCGTGGGAGGTGGTGTGAATGATAATAACATAATGTGAGTGGTTAATTCGTGTTATCAACGTGTTTGAGCACTGTTGTCAGACAAGAACTCAGTTAAAATATAATCATATTTCGCGCTTCTTTGTTACTACTTATCCAAAGATTAACAATGCTAAAGTGACATGATTTAATGTTTTAATTTTAACGAGTATCAAAATATACCATTAAATAATTCCTAATACATAAAAATTCAATTCCACTGTCTCATAATTTTATTATTTCTGATTTCAAACCTCCAATCACTAAGTAAAGCATAAACATCGTTTGCATATAACTATTGCTTTTTTTTATTGATGAGTTACTTCTTCCCCTCCTATGACTTCCTCCTCCTCCTCTTTTAGTAGTTGCAGGTCTTTCTGTTAGTATATCTCCGTCAGAATTTGATACAATCCAACTGTGAAAATTACCGACATTTGAAAAGAATACATTATAATCTTCAACGCCACATCGATCATCTCCGTCTGCACTACCGCCATCACCACATTCGCCAACAGGTATACTGGTAAATCGATTTAGACCCTTAACTACTCCATCACAAATAACACTACCTCCATTACAACGGCATGGTCCTTTACCTTTTACATTTTTCAGGCAAATATCATCTCCTTCACTGTAACAATAAATAAAAAGGTAACTTCAGCCGATTCTTTATATTTTTAGTTTGTTACTAACCGGAAATGAAGATATCTGTATGTATACCGAGTACTCAGAATATTTTTTATTAGAGGTGGGAACGTACTGAGTAATTCTAAAGTGTAATCAAGTCGATTAAGGTTGAAAAATCGGATTATTATCTAATATTATCCAAATATTGAAGCATACCGTAGATTTTTCTCCTTTTGTTCATTAAAGTTTTTTAATTATCTACCTTCAAATGTAACCTCTTGTGTAAAAATTGTTACCATTTAAAAAAATTAAAATTTTGGTTATTTTTACAAGATGAGGTCGAATTTTGTTTCACTAGGTATATATGTATTTGTTTAATATTATTTATATATAAATATCGTTTCTCAGTTTTATAATGTAGTTCTTACTCGTATATTTTAAAATAGTACTCTATTTGTTTTTTCGTTTTATCTGTTCCGTCATTTAAGTCTAAAATTAAAAGTTTATATTGTTTTTTTAGCTTGGCTCTAGCCTTTCCTTTCTTTTCCCGAGCTTGATGATGCCTCAACACGATTTTCAATGAGGTACCTAACCACATTTTTTTCCAAGTTCGTGTTATTATAATGTTGTTGTAAGTTTTGTTAATTATTGTGTTATAAAATTAGTTTAATTAGAAAATGTACTGTGTGTGAATAAGTAAGTAACTTATTTTATTGTTTCAAAAACCAATGTAAAATTTGTATCTTGGAAATTATGTGTGTGAGTAAAAAACAAATTACTTTTTACATCACCTCGGTATAGCAAGTGCTATTTCCAGTTGCATAACTTTGTTTAATAGAATAGTAATTGTAAAATCATTCATATATGTACACGTTTTGATGTCTGGTGGACCTCAAGCAATCTGAATCAAGAGAAAGCCCAAAACAACTTTCTACCAGTTGACTTACGGGTAGAACAAATATTTCACAACCGTCTTCCAGAAACGCTGCAATCATCAAAGATAACTCTGTAATGAAGGAAAATACTGAGAAAATAATAATAACTTAATCAAATAAACTCCTGGGAATCCATAAAGTCACTGTTTTGGTTTCTGAAGTGATGTAAACTATTTTGAAATTCGTACTCCGGGCAAAAATGGTTTTCACGACTAAAACCAGAGGATGAAATTACTGACCATGTAATGAGAGACTACTCTACATTTCATACTATTATTTTATTCTTAATAATTTATTAATTATCCGTTGTTTTCATTTTAGTGGAGGAATTGTGAAATCATTAAACCTATTATATAATATATGAAACTTATTAGGCCTATATATTTCAATAATTGTGATCGACCATGATGGCATTTATGTTTTTATCCTTCCTTCTAAAAAAATAGCTGTAATTATGCTTTCTTGTAATGTTATTTTAATACCAGAGTAAATATCTCGATGTAATCCACATATCGAACTGGACTACTTATATACTAAACTTACTCCCGACAGCCGCAACTTTTTTTATCTCGGCCAAATTCCAATTCTAGATACGATACTTTACGTGACGTTACAACAACTTTTCCTTCACGTTTTCTCCCATACGCAACGTACGTGCACTTCTCCTTCTTATCTGCTGGCCACCCCTTAGTTGCAACTTTTGCATAACTAACACCTCTGTCAAATTTTTCGTTCAACTGCAAAACAAAAGTAATTATACCATTATAATAAGATAACAGCAAAATAATTTTAAAACACAATGCCACTAAAAGAACTCTAAAATAAGAACCACTGCTGTGTGTAAAATTCAAAGGGCAATAAGTCCGCAGTTAACAAATTCACTTTCACATAATACTTTTTATATAATTCCCGCAATGTTTTAGATGGCTTAAAATTCTTTTGTTGGATTTTTTAAATGTAAATTTCTGTATATCTTATAGTTGGAAAGAAGCCGCTTCAGAAACATCTGTACCAGACAAAAAAAAAATATTGTGACAATATCGATGAAGAACATGGTTCGCGAAATTTCTAGTACTTCATTCATAAAATGGTAAAGAGTGGATTATAGAGTGAAAAGGTAACAATAGGGTTGGCTATAAAAGGATGCCTATTCATGAAAGTTGTTTGAAAGGACTGCGCTAGTGTGTATGATAAGGTCTTTGTTGTAAAACTATTTATGAAGTGTAGATTGATTACTTGTTTACATTAAATAAGACTTCTCTAGAAAGGACTTTTATATATAATGCCGGTGTCTTTCGGGAAAATTCTTTGAACCGCTTATATAAATAGAACCCCGAGCGCGGTCAGTTAGTTAGTATTCGTTTGATCTTTGATGAGTGACTATCGGTGCGTAGTGCAGGTACGTATCCTAGCATTATGTTGATCAACTATTGTTATACTGTCTTTGTGTGTGTGCATTGTGTAAAGTTATTGTGTATGTGCATTAAATTCAGTTTTTGTGTATGTGCATTGTGTATTCAGTTTTATTTTGTATGTGCATTCTATATAATTGTTGTAAGTAGTTTTAAGTAAATTATTAAGTTATTTATTGTATTACTTTACTATAATTAGTTTATAAATTATTTTGTAAATCTTTTAGTTGTAATAAATACTTATAAATTGTAAACTTTAGTGTATTAATTATTAAATTATCTAGATCCCGAAACGGACCTTAGCGATAAGTGTCTTAATATGTTTACAATATTATATTGTTTAACAAAGAATCAAGATAAAAACTACGACGTTATAACTTCATTTATAAATAAATATTTTTATTTTGATAAATAAATAAGCTATGTAGGTACTGTGTATTATTGTTTTTAAAACGATAAACTGTTAACAATTGGAAAAATGCGTTACAGAGTTGTATATTGCATTATTATTGGCGATAGAACGTCGATGAAGGTTCATTATTCTTCAAATAGAGTATCAAAAATAACGTCGTTATTTCTGATAGCAAGGCACTGTCGGATCGTGACGTCACAAGCTTTTTTTATATTCATCTGGTGTATTGTACATCCTTTTAGGGGATCTACTTCCCTCATGTAATATCACATAATTGTTTTAGTCAGTGGTCCTGCTCAAAACCCACTTACAGTGTGACTTTATTTATTAATATTGTCACAGTGATAACACTTTTAATGACTTACCTTTATCAAACCGATTTTATTGCCTAAAGAATTCCCCGGATCATCATTTGTCGAAAACGTTAAGACAATATTTCTTGATACCTCGTCAGTTCCGTAAGTGCCACCACCAAAAACCTGAAATTTAGAATTCGGTTTCGAAATCCATTATCGGAATTAAGTATAATATTTTACTTGCTAATTTTTTTATTATTTAAAACAATTCAAACGTAAATACAAAAGTGAATGAATGTCAAGAGAATATTGCTTTATAGTAAATCTTGTAATGTTAATTTTCCCCACAAGGATGATAAAATATATTTGTAATGGTTGATTGTCCCCATAAGTTGAATGGAAAAAGTGAGATAAAAATTTTTTTAGTTTCAATTATTTTATTTACTCTGATGATGGTGGATCCACCGAAACACGTGTAAGTAGAATTTTTATATAAAATATAAATAATATTGTATTACTTTTAAAATTATTGTAAAGATTAAAATGAGTGAAAAATTTTCCGTTAAGGAAAAGCCAGCCTTGCACTGTGTAATAACACACACGCGCGCGCACACACACACACACAAAGAGAGAGAGAGAAAATTAGCAAACGATTACAACAGAAGATTACAGACGATACTAACATTATTTATAAGTATTATGGAAAGAAAGCGTTATCGATGTGATTCCAAGATTCAAAAATATTGAATTATATTTATTATTGGCTATACTAATTAGCATTGTTTAAATAATTTTAACTATTGAGATACTAAGGAATGTTTACTATGAAATTGTGCCAATGTGTAGAATGAAGTGTGTCGAAATACCCACGTTACTCTGACATCATATTTAGGGTTTTAAAAAGCCGTTTCATGTGATACTTGTTCTAGTCTTAAACTAAGTTTGATTTTATATTTTTAATAAATAACGAGATAAATTGTAAATAAATGTATCAAGAAAGCAAGGGGAAAATACTGGAATTTATTTTCACAATACACATTCCCTAGTAAGCAGCTTGATTTTTGTTTTAAGATGTTTGGCAGAAGACGAAGAGACAAATAAATGAACCAAATTTAAAAAAAGGTTAATGATATATAGCACGATTATGCAATTATGATGTAAGGGGAGTGGCGTTGAATTTACTTCAGAGCTACCTATCAGAACGATCTCAGAGGGTACGAGTGAATGAACAACTAAGTGACACATTAAACATAGAATACGGAGTCCCACAGGTACGGTTCTCGGTCCGATCCTCTTTCAGATTTATATAAATCCCCTATGTAAGCTAAAGATAAATGGATTTGTCGTTGCTTTTGCTGATGGTATGGTGTTATTGTTTTCGGGACCAGACTGGCTCACGGCTCAAAAAAAAGCAGAAGAAGGACTAAGGAAAATTATCAGAGGGCTAAATAAGAGTTTGCTTTCACTTAATGTTCAGCAGACCCATTTTATATGTATTTCAGCGAACCCACAAGGTCAATCTGATACTCTGAAATTAGTCATTCATAATTACAATGATGTAGCCATTTGTCAGTGCCAGAGGTTAACAAAAAAGCCGTTAAAATACTTGGGAGTCGTAATCTATTCCATGCTTCGTTGGGATGAGCATATTAACATCTTTTGCAAAAAGCTTAGACGAGCTATTTATATTTTCAAGAAACTAAAACCAGTTTTTAATATTAGAACACTAAATGTGGTATACTTTGCCATTGTGCAGTCACTTTTAGCTTATGGTACAGTGGGTTGGGGTGGAGCTGCTCATTGCTATATGGAACCACTGATAAGAACACAAAGAAGTATTTTGAAGGTGATATCTAATAAACCGCGTAAATATTCAACGGAGCAGATATTTACAGATTCAAATGTCATGGATATGAGACAACTGTACGTGAAAGAAATAATTAAAAGACTTTAAGTGAGCATAATTAACCTGCAAAATAGAGGGCATTAGTACTACACACGAAACAGAGATCTGCTCTTATCAGAGAGAGCGAGAATTGCTCTTTACCAGCGTCATTTTGAGTACTTGGCACCCAAAATATATAACCTGCTCCAGTTAGATTAAAAAAATTTAACGGGTTTAAAATTTCATAAGGAACACAAAAATGGATAGCCAAAACAGGTAGAGAAAATAGCAAAAATGGTTGGCAATATTCAAATGTAGATGTAACTAAAGATTTTTTTTTTTTTTTTTTTTTTTTTTTGTTTAACGTCCGACTGTTCTGCACTTACTGCTAATGCAGACGGTGAATGATGAAATGAGTTTTTGTAACGTATGAAAAAATGCCGTGCCTGAATGGGATTCGAACCCAAGACCGCATGATGAGAGGCGAGCACGTTACCAACTTCGCCAATGCGGCCGGCCTAAAGAGACAAGAAGAAAATAAAATAGTATATATTTTTACTTTTTTATTGTTTTATTATTTTTTGTTTTTTAATGTAATAATAAATTTTAGGTTGTATTAAATTATCTTTATTTATTAAAAATAGTGTAAGTTCAATAAATTATTGAAATGTTATGTATCATAATAAAAATATAAATGTATCATACAAGGGAACTCAGAGTTGCAACGACAGGGCGACACATTTTACAGTATGACTGAACCACAAAGGTTGTTGCTTTTCCCAGATTGTAAATAGGTATTATTAATTGTTTCACTGTTTCATTCATGTTGGTAGGCAGTAATCAGACTGTAATGCATATTAATGTTAATGCAGACGACGATGGGATACAGATGAAAGTGAGTAAAGAAATGCCACAACTTATCGGAAGTTTACTGTATTCTCAGTTCACTGATATTTTATATTGTCTCAGTACAATCGCAACAAACAAAAGTCGTTCATCCACTTACCTGCATACCAATGGGTTTATTACTTGGTGGAAAGGGATGGCAATAAGGGGAGACCGGAATACAATAAGATACTAATTTTATTATTTTCTGTAGATAAAATAACTAATATGTCAAAAGATAAAAAGTCGTGCGTAACCTCAATTATATCCACATCTCGACCTATCATTAAACAATGAATGAAAGCTAAAACGCTATAGAATTTGACTAAAAATCATTTTCATGCCCTCAGATGTAAACACCAGTAACATGCAAAACAGTTTCTGTAATAAGATGTTTGAATACATAATTGGGAACTTGTGACCTCATCACCTTCTTACACAATAAAACAAAACCATAGTCAGAAAAAGCTACTATAAATAAATAACAACAATAATGAAAAGGGATACATTACCTTATAATCATTTTGGTTCTCAAGGATGTCGATACAATGTCCAGTGGTCAATACCCATAGTTCTGCTACTAAAACTCCTGCGCAGTCCGGCTCATCAAAACTTCCTATTCTGACCATGTAATTATATTTTCGGTGTTTATCTTCCGTTCCACCAAAAACAACCATGTTTGGTTTTAAATCTGAAATATTGTATGCACTCATACTCCTTGGACACTTAGGAGCAGGTGAGCATAGATAATTCAAGCGTGAACATTAGACCGATTAAAGACAAAACAATTCTTAGTTTCATAATAAAAGAAACTGTGGAAAATATTAAAAAAAAAACAACAAAAATTTTATTGTGAAGTTAAAAGAAGAAGAAGTTAAAATATTTATTAAAACTGAGTATTTTGTTCAAGGGTAAACAATTTTCAAGTTAACTGCAGAACAGTCGGACGTTAAACAAAAAAAAACATTTTTAACGGCTTGTAACAATGAACTAAATCAGGTGACATGTTCCGTAGAAATGGATAATATAATAATTTATCTAGCCAAACAAGTTTGTTGACTTAATAATATAATACTTTTTAAATATTTCTTAATTTTTAAACCAGCCGCTATTTAAAATAATAACACTAACATATGGCCTCTCCGTAGCGTAGTGGTATTGCACTAGCCTACAACGCGGAGGTCCCGGGTTCGATTCCCAGGTAGGGTCTGAAAATTATAACATATCAAAACCCACCGTAACAGTTACATAACTCACCGTAGTTGCTGATAACCAAGTTGTTGATGCGACTTTATATAAACTATAAAAATATTTAGGGAGCATTCCGCTCCTTTAAACCGCACGCTGGCGCAGGCATATTTTCGTTCCCAAAGCGTATAAACATAATATAAAGATTTTTCCACCATTTAACGACAGTATAATTATTAATCCCTAATATCTTTTTTTACAATAAAATTAAATCATACTCTATTTCTATGTTACAACTTGTAACATATTCAGTGAATTTTGAATTTTTTTGTTTATTTTGGTTGAAGAACAAAATACAAATTTTTATTATGGTCAACTGAAATACAAATAACCTATCATAATATTATACATCACGTTGTTGTTGTTTACATCAGCCGAAAGGCTGGTTTGAACCTGCAGAGGTTTTACTAAGTAAAACGAGTGAGGTGGTTTACACATGCCTTCCTCACTGAGTGGAAAAGTACGCTTATCAGCTTGCCGGGCCCTCTAAAAAGCTTCTACTTTCCACTCTGCAAATGATACTTTCACTTCAATCACCACTGGGTCTGGCTGTGTAATGAAATTCATACTTTCAAAGGAGATAACTCTGACTAGTGTCTTTTACACCTCTACCTCTTCTGTTCTTAAATGATTCAGCCATTTAAGGTTGTTTTGTTGCCATATGATTTCATGAGTAGAACGGACTAATACAAATATCAGCAGTACAGTGGCTCTCCTTGTGAAGAAAATGAGAACTACATTTCATGTAGTTTTCATTTTCGGAAAGAACCAGTTATTATTCCCCCACTACTATAAATCCATCAACCCTTACTAAACTACCTGCTCATTTTTGACCACACACAATCCGTAATTTTGAACGAGGCCTTTTATTCACATCTCTGTAGTGTCGATATCTAAGAGATTCCTGCCGTAATAGTGTACTGTTTATATTTACGGTCACTGTATTTCTTCACTGTCGGAAGTTACTCAAATGTAACAATATTACGAGTTTTGTACTTATTACATTATACCGTTCTATTCAATTTATTATTAAGTAGATGTTACTAAACATGTTAAAATTATTAACATTTTGATTAAATGTTCACAATAAATATCCTAGATAGTTGTAACCGCTTCCGTCGCGTAGTGACTAACGCGCTAGTCTACAAAGCGGAAGGTCCGGGGTTGGATTCCCGGCTAGGGTTTGGAAATTTTAACACAATAAAATCCACTGTTACATGATTTTATTGCCCCTTTCCAAAACCCACACTAGTCGCTAATGACCAACCTGTCGATGCGACTCGAAAAAAATTGGTATTATGCTTTCTCAAAATTCCTAGATTTTATCAAAACATTTGAAATACTGGTTTCAAAATAAAATATAAATAAAAAACCGATTATGTACACAACCTGATTCATTTTTTAATTTTACGACAAAAATATAGATTATTCTGATCTGTGAACTTTTTATTTCAAACATGTTTTTGTACATGTTAGCGGCAATTAGTGATTTTCGGTTTCTTTCATGAGAATCTGTAAAACATGGGATTTTTTAATATTGCGGTCTTAGTACGTATTGTGTGACAAAAATGTATTATTGAAGTTATAGAAAATTTAAAAACTCTATAACTTTTATTTCTCACATTTTTTAGTACAACGCTTCAGTGATTTTCTGTTTTTTTTCTCCATGAAAATCTGTTAAACAATCGGACTTTTTAAGATTGCGGACTTAGTATATACATTTTACGACAAACATTTTTGTCGCATGTACCTTGGAGAGAAAATCAAATATCACATGACGTTTTGTACGCGGATGATGTTAATTTAATTAACTGTTGTAAGCACGTAAGGATTTGGAAGAATTCATAAAAAATGACTTGCAGCTAATTCATTGGTGTTAAATAGACCTATGTATATATAAATGTACTTAAAAACGAATATTGTCTTTTCACGTTTTAAGGTTATCACCAGCCGTAATACAGTGGTACAATTTTTAGGTTACATTTACATTCTGACTTGAGCTGGAAGTGGCATTTACAGAATGTTTGTGGAAAGTTATCAAGGGTGCTTCTCATCCTCCGTAAACTCAGACCTTTGCTCCTTCTAAATACACTCTTGTCGGTTTATTTTTCACTTTCCAGAGCCAGATTACCTATGGCATTCATTAATGGGGTCATAGGCCTACCTTTTCAGGTTACAAAACTTTGTTGCCTCAAAAAAAGCAATGAGAATAAAACTTAACAAACCTTTGCGACAGCATTCCGAACCCCTTTTCAAGGAATTGAAAATTATTCCAGTATAAAAATAATTTCTACATCTTCTATTCGCTGATACACGTAACAAAAACTTGAATACGCATCAGCTAAGGGTTGATATCCACGGGTATCAAACAATATTTAGGACAGATCTGGACGTTCCCCATACTCGTTTGAGGGATACAAGCCCTAATGTTTTACACATGAAGTAAAAATATTTAACAAATTGCATTTAGCAGTTATGGCGGTGCCAATAAAACAATTCAGGACAAAAATCCGCTCTTGGTTGATGAAGAGCTTGTTTTATAAGACGCTAATAATTTTCAGACCCTAGCCGCTTAGAGGCTTGAGCGCTATCCACTACGCCACGGAGATGGCTATTGTTCATTTTACGTTGTTTACTAATGTTTAAACATGGTATTATTGTTCATTACTTACATTGGTCAGAGAAATTCATGTGTATTTCACATCAGATTTTTTAAATTGGGACTAAATTTCGTTATACTCTTGTAATATTTGCTTTAGAATATTGGCTTTAGAAATTTTAACAAACAATATTTTTTTTACGATTAAACCCTTAAACTACTAAATATATATTAATTATAAAATTATTGCTTTTAATATTATTTCGTTGTAATATTATAATTATATTAAAAATTCACGTAGGCTTTTTTTTAAATAGTATTATTTAGGTTACATCGCATAATTAATTAATCAAGCGGATGACAGAAATATTCGATTGCCGACTCGACTAAAGATTAGCGTTAAAATACTGAAACTTGCGCGCTTGAGGTAGAAGGCTATTCAACTAATTTTTTATTTCATTCGAATGATTTGATAGTATTAATAATTTTTCTCTATAAAAACCTTGTTATTTCATAACACAATATTATTATTATTATTATTAATTCGTTGATCGACCGACTAAGGATCACGTTAAGCACTATGCATTTTGGTCTCTTCTTTGTTGTTTCATTAGTCCCACATCAGGATATTATATCCCTCCGCTGCTCAATTACTTATGAATAATAATGAACGATTCTGAAGTGTTATGATTGATCCTTAATTTTAATTCAATTTTAACGAGAGTCAAATACTAGAATTACACAAAAATTTAATGCCACAGTCTCTTTAATTGAAATCTGATTTCAAACCTCCAATCACTAGGTACAAAATAAACATGGCTTGCATATAACTATTACTTTTCTTTATAGATGATTCACCTCCATTTCTTTTTCTACCTCCTCCACCACCACCACCACCACCACCACCTTTAGTAGTAGTGGATTGTGATATTTCTCCGTTAGATTTTGATATAATCCATTTGAAATTATAACCGATATTAGAAAAAAATATATTGACTAATTCACGGCCACATCGATCATCTCCAGGCTGACTATCTCCATTACCACATTTGCCAATAGTTGGGTAGGTAAAGAGCATATGACCCGTAAGTATTTCACCACAAATCATACTACCTCCATTACAACGGCATGGTCCTTTATTTTTTTCCACTTTATAGCATATTGTATCGAAAATAGTGTCCTTGCTGTAACAACAAAGAAAAAAGTAACATTAGCAAAATTTTGATTTGTTATATTGTTATCTTTCATTAGTACTTAATCGGGAAATACTTTATTCAGCATCTCAAAAGAATACATGTTTTAGATTTATAAATAATTTTCTTCTAAATTGTATAATTATTATAAATGTACAAAAAAATCTCCTTTTTTATGCTGTTACTGTAAATAAGGTTTAACCTATCTTTAATTTTGTTAAAAAAAAAATTTTTAATGTTTTAAATTCGTTCTGAATTTTGTATCCAAGTTAATTCAGTGTATATAGGCCTATTTTCATGAACTTTTTAATTTGTGTAATGTTATCAAAACTTCAATGTTAGTATTTTTTTTAGGAGAACCATCACTGCGTGGCCTCCTCTCTTGTCATATTTATTTCATAATAATTTACTTATTGTTACTTACATAACTGATGGTAAAAACATATATAATGTTTAACAAAAAAAATCACATTTCAGTGTGGTAAGTGTTATTTTCAGTTGTATAATTGGGGTTGAACTTCCAGCACTCCCCAGCACAAAGGGAAAAATCCTTCCCTTTTAATGCGCACCTTATGTTCATGTTTCGACATAAGAGGTTGCATGTTCTTCCTACCATGACGAACTGTGTCTGGTATTGTGAACTGGTCGGCACAAAATTGATAAGTTTGCTACTACTGTATCAGTATTTTTTTTTTTTTTTGCTTTTACGGCCTTATTAGACCATTCGAATAAAATTTAAAAATTCTTCTTTGTTTGGTTTTAGGATTCTTACGTTTTTCCTAATAATAATTCTTCATATTTTATCTGTCCAAATCATTGACGACGTAGTTCGTGTTTTTTTCGACGAATCTTGTGTCTTTAAGTAAATTAAGCTGTTCAGATCTTTCTAAAAGATCTTGTTCTACAATGTTAAGTTCTTGCATATCTTGCTTTATTTCGGCCAACCACCTTGGAGGATTTTTCCACGAGTTAATAATTATAGAAATGAGTTGTTTAGTTACTCGATTGTCCAGTATTCTAAGTAAATGCCCAAAGAAAAACATTCGTTTCCTCCACATGATGTCAGTAATTGGCTCGATTTCATGGTAAAGTTCAGAATTAGACATTAAGATCAAGATATAGTTAAGTTTCCGTTTTTTATTAATGTAAGTCCGAAGGATCCTGTTACTTTCCATCTTTAGAATTTCTCTCGTTTTAGTTTTTAAATTAGAAATAGTTTCGCAGCAGTAAGTGGCTTCGGATTGTACTATCAACTATAGTGTTGCAGTTTAGATTGGATAGGTCTTTCTTGTTGTATGTATTCTTGGTAAGTTGCTGGGCTTTCGCTATTTTTTTTTCTAATTTTCCAGGTCACTTTCTCATTTCCGTTGTAAGTTATTGTCTCGCCAAGATATTTAAACTCTTCGGCAATATCGACCGACCAAATTATCATTTACATTTTCGCGACAAATGCAGAGCGGTTCGGTGATCATGATTTTAATTTTTTCATAAGAATTTTTGAGACCAATTTTATTTTCTATTTGTTCTAAGGTTGTAACTTGCGTATCTGTATCGTTGATGTTAGAATTTACTATTTTAAATTTATATATAAAGTTCAAAGTCTTATAGTTAAGACCTTAAAGTTTAAAGTCCTGTTGTTAACGGAAGTGATTTTAATAAGAAATGAATATGTAACAATAATAGGCATATTTAAATGCACTTTTTAAATAAGGTTGCCTTAATGTTAATACATTCAATTCCGTAAAAGTATCTGAATTCGAATTCACCAACAAAAATTTGCTAATATGGTGTTAATTATAATCTTTTGAATTATAAAATAAATTTAAGAGACTATCAAATGTAGCAACACAGACGGTTAATCCGTAACACAAAATAAATACTATAGTACAAAGGAAATACATAAGTAATATTGCTTCAATACAATATTTACTGAAACGATAAGTTTATTAATAACGATAATAAAACCATACCCCAAGAATAAAGCGAATAAAAACAAAATAATTAACCTTGACAGAAAAAACCTTTAAAAAGAATGAAGAAAAATCACACGCGCCGGGGGGTATTGACCCGTACAACATTATTTAAATTTTTGTGATTGACCATGAATTAGCATACCATTTCCATCTTTTCTCCTAAAAATAAATCTAATTATGCTGTCCTGTCATGTTTTCTTAATACCAGAAAAAATGTCTCTTGACGTAATACACTCATCAAACTTGAAATTATACTTTGTCAGCTAAGCTGAGACAAGGTCTAAACAGTTTTTATAGAAAAATATTACGTAGCGCGATCCAACCGAAAAAGTTTACGTTCATTAAACAGGAAATTTAAAATGTTGTTAATTTTGTAATAATTAATTTACATTCTTATTACTATGTTGTTGTTGTTTAGGTCATTAGCCGAAAGGCTGGTTTGAACCTGTAGAGGTTTTACTAAGTAAAACGAGGAGTGAGGTGGTTTACAAGTGCCTTCCTCACTGAATGAAAAAGTACGCTTATCAGCATGCCGGGCCCTCTGAAAAGCACTGATTTTCCACTCTGCAAAAGACACTTTCTCTCATTCACCACAGGGTCTGACTGTATAATGAAATTCTTACTTTCAGAGGAGATTACTTTGATTAGTGTCTTTTACACCTCTACCTCTTCTGTTCTTAAATGATTCAGTAATTTAATTGGCTGACCATGTGATAAGAAACAGAACTATTTGTTTTAGCCCTGCAACGAACAGATTGGGTGTAAACAATTTGATACTCTACCTGTCTGTTATGGGCAACTTATTACCATACCTAATAAATCTAATTATTATAAACATTTATTTGTAACTAAGCTTCAGGTTGTTAATTAATTTATTTATTTATTTATTTATTTATTTATTTATTTATTCATTTATTTTTTTCCCAGTGCTTACAAAAAAATATCAAAAAATAAATAAAAATTTATTTCCTTAGTTATACTTTGATAATCTAAAAACTATTTTATTTTAATTCATGGTGGGGAAATTAATCCACCCAACTATGGTTTCCAATGTTCAAGGGTAGATCAATTTAGTGCTTCTTTGTTCATTATACTACTGCAACTACTGTACTATGGTAATCTATTAGTGTGCTAGTAAGTACAACTACACGTTAGTAATTTAAACTCTATCCAAAGGAATACACAGGACTTTACTTTCCAAAGTAATAATAAAAAAATACTAAATTCGTACAAAGAAAATATAATCCGTAGAATTATATTATTACTTACTAACTTAACCTTTTTTTTATTTGCATACGGGTCGCATTTTAAGTTTGGGTAGTTGTCAATTGTAAACAAAGTAGTACTGCAACAGAGTTACCTTACTGTAATTCTTCTACACCCGATAAAACTTCTTCAGACGACACATCGTCTTCGTTATCACTACTTGAATCATATTCCAATTTTTTGTAGCTTTCATTTGTTATCGGGAACTGTTGACAACTACCCATTTGATCGCTGCTTTTGGCTGTATTATTTTGACGTGGATTAGAGGAGAGTTTTAACAGGGACTCCCAGTAGAGTTTGTCCATGGATGGCTGTCAGTTGGTCACCATACAAAGTCGCTTGTCCGATCGGTGTTACTTAACAAATAATAGTGACTTTCTACCAGCTGACTGACTGGGCTGGCCTGAAGGCCATTTTTCAAATTTACAACATATTTTTCTACCTGAACTTCACTCAAAGAATCTAAACCCCACATGCGTTTTTCCTACTTTTCTACGTGAGCTACATAGTTTTTCCACTTATCCACTGACACTTTAGAAACCCCAATATCCAAAAGTTTCCTTAGTTCTTGGAGCTTAAATGTCTTATTATTTGTAGCCACGTAATCCTTAACCTGAGCCCACACTAACTCAATAGGATTCAGGTTATAGTCGTACGGCGGCAATTGTACCGTGCAGTTGATTGCCTTTACCAGTTCATTTACTAGGTTTAATTAATTTCAATATGCTTAAAGGTTCAACTTTCAACATGTTATTGTCGCACTGTACCCCTTTACTTTTTAACCACTCAACAAACGTATTTTTCTTTGAAGATCGATTTAGAATATTTTCTTTCCTTACCGAGTTGTACGATTGCTGCGCTATCTCGGGGGGTCCAGACGCCGGCTGACCCTGGAGCTTTAAGGCGAAGAGGAATATTGGCCTCTCACGGAACGTTCGAGCTTGTGCCGTGAGGTGCATGCTCGGTCAGTGTGGGGGTTTCTTGACGAGGAAGTTACGTTCTACCGTCGTCGTATAGATTAGTAAGGGATAAAGCTGTCTCATCTTGACTCGTTGACACCGAGCTGAATTTATATTGGCGGACAAACACTTGCTGGTAATTAAGGCGACTTTAGGTCCTAACTTTTCTTTTTTATGTAGTCTTAGTTTTTGACTGTTAGGATCACTCTAACTCCGCCATTGCCGGTCGCAAGCCCGGGGCCTTATTGTGCAAGTGATAGGGAAGGAGGAGCGGGAGGAGATACACCTCGTGAAAAAACCAGGGTCCATCTGGCTCCGGATGGTAGCACCCTGTCAGGGCCCCTGCCTAGGGTTACTAGGTAAAAACCGGTCAACGGTCTCGAAGGCGGATGAGGAGAAATCCCAACGGCGGAGAGGGCGGAAGAGCCTAGGGAGTAAACCCAAACAAAATCCAGGGTAGGCTACACTCTGAAAGCTGCAGTGAAAGCAAGTGCCTAGGAGAAGGCAACTCCAAACAAACGGCCCTGGTCCTCCAGGTTGGGGGTTAGAGCGTTGGGCCTGCGACCCATCATCTGTTAAAACTTTACCTAGCAAAAAATCCCATAAATTGGCCTCGGAATCGGACAGGAAAAACGGAAAAACAAAATATGGATACGAAAAAAAAACGGATAAGAAAACGGAAAATGATTTTTGCAACATGGAATATACAGGGTATAAATACGAAAAAAAGAGAAATAGCTGAAGAACTAAAGAAATACCAGATTGATATTGCCGCGCTTACTGAAACTAAGAAAAAAGGAAACGGTTTTGAAGACATGGGCGAGTATATACTTTATTTCAGTGGAGTCCTAAAGAGTAGCAGGGCACGAGCAGGTGTTGCTATAGCCATACACAGAAGACTGAGAGCTTATGTTAGAACATGGGAGGAAATTGACGAAAGACTAATGAAATTAGAACTGGATATATGGGGCCACGAAATTATTCTTATAGCAGTTTATGCCCCTACAGATGATTCGAACAATGCAGTAAAAGATGATTTTGAGGATAAGCTAACTGACACACTAACCAACATAAGTTACCGAAAAGAAGTAATCCTACTAGGTGATTTTAATGCTAGGACAGGAAGGAAAATGAATGACTCGGTAGTTGGAAGTTTTGGAGAGGAAATCTGTAACAATAATGGGACTCGCCTTATAGAAACATGTCAGATATTTGGCCTGAAAATATTAAATGGTTTTTTTCAACATCGAGAAATACATAAGTTCACATGGAACCAGCCGACTAGACAGTTGAGATCCATTATAGATTATGCCATAGTGAAGCAAGCCACTTTAATGAATATCCAAGATGTAAGAGTCTACAGAGGTGGAGAATGTGGAACTGATCACCATTTGTTAAAAATGACACTGTACCTGTTGCATAGAAGAATACATAACCGGGTAAAAGACAAAAAATATGAGGACAAGTCGAGTAAGTTAACTCAGATGAAATATGCACTGGACAGCCTGAATATCGATTCAGTCAGTTTTCTTTACAAGTTAAGACTTTTGTCTAAATTACCTGACAGCACAACAGGTACAGCAGAACAGGAATATATCAAATTGAAAGACGCAATTCACAAAGCCGCTTTTGAAGCACTTGGACAGGAAAGAAAATACAAGTGGCAGGGAAAGGAATCATGGTGGACAGAAGATTTGGATGAACTGATAAAAGAAAAGAAAAGATTATATAATATTTGGCTTATGACAAAAAACAGCTGTGATAGAAGAGCATACCAACAAAAACGTAAAGAAGTAAAATTAATGACCCGACATGCTAAAAATAATGAGTGGGAGAATACATGTAACAAAGTGGAACAACATATAGGGGGCACAAAAGCAAAGGAAGCATGGAGAGTCATCAAAAACTTGAGGAAGGATAAAAAAGGTACAGCGGTGGATATGATTGGAATTAATAGATGGCAGAGCTACTTTTCTAATATATTAAAAGAAGATAGACCACAATACTTGCAACCTAGAGAAATAGAAGATATACCCGAAGATCAAGTGATTGAAATAACAGCAAAGGAAGTGCAAGAAGCTGCTAGAGAGATGAAGAGTGGTAAATCTCCTGGTCCAGGAGGTATCCCTGTTGAGCTTATAAAACATGCAAACTCAAGAGCTTTTGAAATAATAGCATACATATTCAATAGATGCCTCTTTACGCATGATAAACTACCTTCTGATTGGAAGCTTGGTTACCTGACACCAATCCACAAAAAAGGACCAAAAAATGACTGCGCAAATTATAGAGGAATCACAGTTTTAGCCTCAATGGGGAGACTATATGGACGTGTGATAAGGAAGCGACTCGAAAAAGAAATAGTTATAGGAGAAGAACAGAGTGGATTCACTGCAGGGCGTTCATGTACCGACAATTTATTCTCACTGAAACAAATAATAGAAAAGCGGAAATTAAAAAATTTGGAAAGCCATGTAATATTTATTGATCTTGAAAAAGCATTTGACACCGTACCTATACAAAGACTCTTTTCAATCCTAGATAAATTAAATGTCAATAAACACTACATATGTGCCATAAAGGAAATGTACACAGATCAAACAAATGTCATAAAAACTTCAAATAAAATATCAGTTCCCTTTGTAACAAATAAAGGGGTACGTCAAGGGTGTTGCCTATCACCAACCTTGTTCAAAATATATATTGAGGCCGCATTACATGAGTGGAAAAGGAAGTGTAGATACATGGGTATTAAGATAAATGATGATTACATGTATTCGCTGTTATTTGCTGATGACCAGGTAATAATGGCAGGAGATGATCACGATATTGAATACATGATGAGAAACCTGGCTGAGACTTATGAGCAAAATGAGATGAAGATTAACTACCAAAAAACCAAATATTTAGTGGTAGCAGGGCAGGCAAGAAATCTGCAGATATATGGACACACTATTCATGTATGTGATCAATATAAATACCTGGGAAGTGTAATAACGTCGGAAGGAAACTCTAGGAAAGAAATAACAAACAGGATTGGACAGGCTAGACAGGCAACACAAAAATTAAACCCGGTACTCTGGTCAAAAAGTATCAGGAATAGCACAAAAGTTCGTCTATATAATACTGTTGTGCAAAGTATTTTGACATATGGATCAGAAGATTGGGAGATGACCAAGAGAGATCAGCAGAAAATAAATGCGGTAGAAATGGACTTCTTACGCAGAAGTTGTCTGGTTTCTAGGGTAGACCGGGTTAGAAACACCGAAATTAGAGCTCGTACACAAAAACAAGACACCACAATGGAGGAAATCGAAAAACGACGTCTGGTATGGCTGGGACATGTGCAAAGAATGGGAGATGAGAGATGGCCAAAGAAAATAATAAACTGGACCCCTTGGGGACGAAATAAGCGTGGTAGACCACCTGAAGCATGGATAAAGCAAGTATCGAAAGATATGCATGCTAGACAATTGGAGGGAGGAGACTGGATGGATAGAGAGGGGTGGCGTATGGGATGCGAGAGACGGCCAGAGCTGTAGAATAACTCGCTTGATATATAGGATCACTCTATTCTATTTTAACTTTCTGACGGGGGCCTTGAGCCCTAAGATTTTTTTTTTCTTTTTTTGGGTTTTACGTCCGACTGTTCTGCAATTACTGCTAATGCAGACGGTGAAGGATGAAATGATTTTTTTGTAACGTATGAAAATATGCCGTGCCTGAATGGGATTCGAACCCAAGACCGCATGATGAGAGGCGAGCACGTTACCAACTGCGCCAATGCGGCCGGCGCCCTAAGAGGCATAATGACAAGAGGGCGAGTAGTACAGACTCCCCAGGTGGGCCGACCTGGCTCCAACTCACCCTCGAATTAGTTTTAATTTACAACTTAAGTTTAGCGTAATAAATTCAGGTGACTGTCGCAGTCACATTCGAACAAATTGAGAGTTCTTAGGAACAGCCTCCAGGTCTATGCTTTCGGGGCGACCAATCGGAGGGGAGGTGCTGGGAGAAATGCCAGCAAACCAATTACTAATTACCGAATGGTAGCATTGTCCATAACAATTAGATTAGAATATAAAAGTAAATTTAAATAACGGACTGATTCGATTGCTAGTACAGGATCTACTGAAATGTAAAATATTGTAATTCTTTTACAGTATACAGGTGATTCCCGAAGATATGCAGTAACTTTGGGAGCTCATTGTACATGTAAAAATAATGAAAAAAGTTTTTATAACCATGGGTCCGGAAATGCTTCGTTACAGAGTTACGGCTAGCGAAAGATTTTGCCCGGATTTCAGCTCACCAGGTGAAATGAGGTCTTCCTGAAATTCTGGTAAAGTAGATTAAGGGATGAATTCAATAGTTTCTAATAGTTTTTGACCTGATAAATGGAATAAAACAGGTCCCTAAACTGCAAGTTAACTAGTTTTGGAGAAAACCAGTGTCAAATCCAAAAAAATGGAGTGAAAAACATTTTTTCATGTTCGGGCCACAATAACTTTTATTTCACCAAGAAACAGATAAAAATTTTGAATAAAGCTTGCAGAAAATTTTATTCTCAACAAAATGGTGTAAATAAAGTACACAGAAAGCGAATAGTTGTTTTATTAAATGAATTTTTTTTCATAACAGTACAAAGTAAAATTAACCGGAAAAACATTAATCTAAACCTATTCAACCAAATTACAGTAAATTTTCAAAAGTGTCTCCGCCGATTTCAATGCATTTTTCTGCTAGTTTAAAAACAGCTCTTGTTGCTTTCCGTAGTTCAACAGGGCTTTCCTTTAATAGTGTAAAATCTTCATTAATACGTCTAAGTATTAATGTAATTTTAATAAATGATTTTTCACTCCATTTTTTGCATTTGACCCTGGTTTTCTCAAAAACTATTTAACTAACAGTTCTGAGACCCATTTTATTCAATTTATCAGGACAAAAACCATAAGAAACGATTGAATTCGCCTCTTAATCTACCTTACCAGAATTTCAGGAAGACCTCATTTCACCTGGTGAGCTGAAATCCGGGCAAAATCTTTCGCTAGCCGTATTTCGGTAACGATGCATTTCCAGACCCATGTTTATATAAAAAAAATTTATTATTTTTACATGTACCATGAGTTCCCAAAGTTTCTGCATATCTTCGTGAATCACCTGTATAGAAATGAAAGCGGGCAACGGGCACCAGCCATCCGGTTACACGTAGTGTAGATACAACAGATCCAACCTTACTTGGTAAAATGTTGTTTATAAGTAGTTCTCATCTTAAAAGAAATAAGAGTATATAAGTATACTTACTCCCAGCACCCGCAAGAATCATCATCCCGGCCAAATTCCAAATCCTGGTAATATACTTTATGTGTGTATATCAAATCGTCTCCGTTACGTATTTTGCCATACTCAACATACCTGCACTTCTCCTTCTTTCCTTCTGGCCAACCGTCATGTGCAATTTGTATATAACTAACCCCTTTGTCAAATTTTTTCTCCAACTGCAAAAGAAAAATAATTATTATACCATTATAAAGTAATATATCAACAAAAAAAACTTAAAACATAAGGAAACTTAAAGGATTTATAATAAAGGAACCGGTAAGTGTAAAATTCAAAGGAGAAATATTCCCCAGTATCTAATTCTCTTTCGTGTAACTTCTTTGATATTTTCTGGAAGATTGAAGTTTTTAAAGTAAATTATTGACCATTTCTATTTCGATCAGGTAGGTGGAAGATTGTATTCCCGCTTGATTGTAGTACATCAGTACAACCACGTTTTCAACACTTTCTGATGATTAAAACTATCTCTTTTTCTTAGAACATCCTTCCCTTTAGGACTTTAAATAATCATCCTCTTCAACCTTAAGTTTATAACTTAATATGTATATTAAGTTTATAAGGTTAATTAGTATATTACGTTTTAACATTATGTTAATGGTCCTCCTCAAAACCCACTGGCACTGTTAATTTTTTTCAATATGGTTACACAGTGATGTAACTGCTTTAATGACTCACCTTTAACAAACCGACTTTACAGTTCAAAGGATTATCCGGGTCATCATTCGTCGAAAACACCTCGACAATTTTTCTTGTTTGCTCGTCAACATTGTAGGTGCCACCACCATGAACCTGAAATTTAGAATCGGTTTCAAAATCCATTTGGTAGAAATCATTCAAGTCCTATTCTAAAATTCAAAGAAATCCATTCTTTCTATTCATTCTATTATATTCTATTATATTTTCATTCTATTAATGTACAAAATATTATAGGTAATATTTTAATTAATTATCTTACAACTATTAAAAACAATTCAATCGTAAATGCAACAGTAAATGAATATTGTTAAAATGAAGTAAGAGAATATTACTCAGTAGTACGTCGTTTAAATTTTATTATGTTATCGGCTTCCTATCTGCAGTTATAACAGGTGTCGTCCGTTACGTAAAGTACAGTCCATTAGGCAAATACGCCCTATATTATTTTTATTTTTTATTACACATTTACATACAGTAACTCATTACCTGAACATTAATATAGTAATTCTACTTTTAAATGGAAAGACCAAGATGCACACCCTAACAGTAAAATCTTAAACTCGGAATTATGTGACATGAAACATAAGTAACCCGAAAACCTCAAGAAAATCTGACGTTTTTGCAAAAAAACACCTTAACACTCCTGACTGTCTTTTCGTCAGCAATTTTCAAAAGCACTATAATAATTTTATTACTTAATGAAACGGGATGACAATAAAGGGAGACGTGATGTCCATAATATAATAATTTTATTATTTCTTCTCTGTAAACAAAATGACATTACTTACAAACAAAAAAAGTATATATAGCCTCAACTATATATTGTCACTGACTGCCCCACCATTATCAGTGCCTGCAGACAGTCCCAGAACCTGCCTGCCGTGGGGAGCGCTACCAAATGCGCAGCCAGCAGTGCCTCCCCAACACCATGATGTGTGGGAGGGGAATTTAAGCGACTCGCACTGAACTGTGGGTCGCACTCGCCATCCAGCTCCCGACCTGGGAAGAACAAGAAAGAAGAAGAGCCCAGCCGAGTCCAGACGGACCATCCGTGGTCGAAGCTACCGGTGGCGAACTCACATTGCCGCACCGGTCAGTCTTCTCCAACCCGGTCGCCGAAGGAAGCCCGTGCGTACCTGATGGCACCACGGTGAAGACTTAAGTTCAGCGCGGGACCGGAAAGAACCGCCTCGACCACGCTATCGGCCGACGGCCTAGACCGACCCGACACTGCGGGGCTTTGGGGGCCCCTACTGTCACGCTGCAGTGGGGACCAAACTGCCGCTGAGGAAGAGCTAAGCCGAGGCCGTCACTCTTCGGCCTACACTCTCTACACGCCGGCTCTCAGCTTCCAAGCACTAACAACGGCCCTTTTCAGGGCCACCACAAAAACCCAAACGGTCCTTCTCAGGACTCTCAACCAATTAAATTTTCCTTTTTAGAGCCACCAATTTCACAAGCAAGGCTTCACCACGTGTCGTCGGCCCAGTTCAGCGAAAATCTACATCTGGACCAATTTTAAAACATTATACGAAAACAAAATATTACATAATTGAACTCAAACTATTTTCATACACCCATACGTAAAAATATTAGTTTGTTATTAATTTGTTTTGTTATAGTTATTCCTATTATTATTGATTTGTTGATAACTGCTTGAGTAATTTTGTATATTAATTTGATGCTTAAATTTTTAACTGTGAATCTTGCAATGGATAATTTGTTACATGTTTTGCATTTCATAAATGGTGTATACCGTATATAATAAATAAATAATATTAAAACATTGGCTATAAGACGATATTTTATTACATAGTAATTGTGTTGGGAACTTGTGACGTTACCATTCTTACACGCGACAAAACCATCGTCAGAAAGCTACACTGTAAAAAAATAATAATGAAAAAGAATATCTACCTCATATTTATGTCTCATTGTAACAGTGTCGGCACAATATCCTGAGGTAGTTACCCATAATTCTGCTACTAAAGCTCCTCCGCATTCTAGGTCAACAAAATCTCCTACTCTGACCATGAAATCGTATTTTCGGTGAGTATCTTCCGTTCCACCAATTAGAGCCATGTTTGGTTTTGATCCTGTAATATTGTATGCATTCAAATTCCTTGGATATTTAGGAGCAGGCGAGCATGAAAATATTTCCAATGTGAACAACAGACCGACTAAAGGTAAATAAATTTGTAGCTCCATAATAAAGTAAACTGTGCAAAATGTTTAAAAAGTAACAAATAATTTTAAAGTTGAAATTTACATTTTAACAAGAAAGTAAATTTGTTCAACTGTACTCAGTTTTAAACGGCTTGTAACAATCAGCTCAGCCAGGAGAAATTTTCGTGATATTTTTAAAAGAATGAGTTTCCATGAATTTCTCTTATAGTATTTACTTTAAAATCTTTACCACGGTAAAATCAAATCATAATTAATTTATAAGGTTACAACTTGTTACAAATTGAATGAATTCTTATACAATTTTTGAAAACTAACAATTTGTTGGTTTATTTTCGTTGAAAAACAAAACACAAATGTTTGTTGGTAAACTGAACTACAAAGAACCTATCATATGGTACAAACATCATGTGTATTAAATGTAATTTTATTAAGCCTCCTTGAATTACAAATCGCAATTCCAAATTTTTTTGTGTTGAACGTTTATAAAACACTTTTCTTAAACTGAGAAAAATAAATAAAAATAAACCATATAACTGTACATTATTATTTTAAACAACAGCACAAAAATATATATTTTTCATGTGGTTATAAGCTTTGAAACAAGAATCGGATCTAATTTAACATTTATAACTAATTTTTACGCTTTAACTCCATAATGAACTAATAATAATTATAGTAGAGAATCAAAGTCTTCTTAACAGCATAACTGTGTAAAAACTTTATAAATCAGGTAAAATAGTTGTAGTTTGTATACACAGCTTGTATACACAGCTCAGGTTGGATAGTTGTAATTTGTATTTCGTAGAGTAAAGACGTATCTTATCTTTGTTCCGTCTAATGTATTTGTTTTAAATTCCTACAATCGCTTGTCGATTAGTATTCTGTATTTACGCTCTACTCTTTCGTTTTAAATAATTATTGTGGAGTTATAAGCTACAATTTTTTTTTGTGTTTTTTTTCACTTTTAAAGTTTTGTCTCACTGTGTCGTTTTTATTCTAAATTTTGCTAAGATGTCATCGTGCGGAATGTGTTTAAAATCTGTGAATCGTACCGGTCAGGAAAAGGTCATATGTGGTATCTGTAGCACATTTTACCACATACAGTGCGTAAATCTGACGGTTACAGATTTGGAATTTTACACCGATAAACAATGGTTTTGTAGTAAATGTAGTGCGGCGCGTCGCTTAAGCCGTAATCACGAGGATGATGTCCCTGTCACTGGCTTATCCTCTATGCTAAATGAGTCTGCGCTTACCGTGGGGACGGTTAAACAGCTTTTGACCGAGCTAAAAACACAAATTTTGGGCGGTCAGCGACATTTGGAAAACGAACTCAGTCAGTCAATCAATTCGTGCCACGATAAGATTGCTGAACTGTCCCGGTCGTTGGAAGCGCAACTGAGGATCGTAAAGGAGCAGCAGGAAACCATTGATTATTTAAAAACCGAAAACATTTGCCTTCGAAAAACGGTAGTTTCATTGGGAATGCAGGTGGATGACCTGGATCAATATGGAAGACGTAATACTTTGGAAGTTCGGGGTATACCTGCCTGTGAGGGCGAAAATCTTGTAAATACAGTCACCAATCTTGGTAGGGTTTTGGCAGTTGACATCGAGGAGGGATCCATTGATGCATGCCATCGTATGCGGAGAACACCTGATGGTCGTCCTCCTGCCATTGTCGTGAAGTTCAATAGAAGGAGCATCGTGGATAGGATCCTGGATGCCAAAAAAATCAAGAAAGACCTCTCTACAAGGCATTTAGGTGTTGCGTCTGATTCTCAGGTATTTATAAACTTGTCGCTAACTAAATCGAGGCGTGTGCTGCTCTCCAAAGCAAGAGCTGCTAGAAAATCTAATCCGAATATTAACTTTGTGTGGGCCGATCGGGCTGGTAAAGTTAAGATATCTACCAAGAACAATGAAGTATTTGTAATTGACACGGATGAAGATTTATTGAAGGTGCTGTGAACTGGCAAATATTTTGGTGTTTTTTTGTTTTTTTTTTACGTTGTGGCTCACTAACATTGTTGTTTTTATCTTTTCTGCATATTTATTTGTTTTTCTTTTGTTATTTATTGAAGTGTAAGAAATATTTATTTTTATTTTTTTTCTACAGAGTTCTGTCAGCCCAGTATAGTTGATATGTGCTTTTTAATTCGGGGTAACACGATTGGGCATGTAATGAAACAAATTTGTTTTTATCACTGAAAGACAGTGTTCTGTAGAAATCAAACCTCTGTATTGGTTATTTATTGTTTATTCTAATCTTTTCCTGATGACTGGATTTATGCACTTTTATATTAATGTTAGTGTAGCCTTATTTAAATTAATTCCATTTTTATTTAAGTTAATCAACATTGATTATTGTATATTTGTTATTTGTACGGTGATAGAGTTAATCTCGTCTCAGTGGGATACATTTATTTTCGAAAGTATAATTTTTATTTAGTAGGTCCTACTATTATTATTATTTTTATTTATTATCAATAGATTAATAGTAGTAATTGTTATTTATGTCATGTAATAATTTTTTTATTATTGCCATTGTATCCCTTTAATAGTGGCTTAAATATGCTTTAAAGAATTTTTTTTTTTTTTTTTTTTTTTTTTTTCACCTAACTTTCCACGTATTTTGATGCGTGGGCACGAGTAGATAATTTTTGTTTTCTCTTTATTTGTGAAGAGTACTATCGGCGAGCTGATTGTTTTTGATTCATATTATTTTTGTTTTTTTTTATATTTATGCAAAACTTTTTTCTCCTTTGATTTTCTGTCTATCTTTGTTCAAATTCTTATTGTTTGTAATTAATGAAAGATTTCAAAATTTATTACCAAAATGTTAGAGGTCTGAAAACCAAGACTGAGTTGTTTTTGTTAAATGTCGCTTGCTTGGATTTTGATGCAATATGCTTGACTGAGACTTGGCTTGACTCTGATGTATATACGTCTGAATTGTTCCCGGGATCGGAGTTTACTGTCTACCGTAAAGACCGCGATGCAGTTAAATCAGGTAAATCAAGGGGTGGCGGGGTGCTTATTGCAGTCCGATCTTGTTACAATTCCTTGAGGTTTGAAGAGTTAGAATCGGACAGGGAAGACATTTGGGTAAAGATTTTATCTCAAGACAACCCTTTGTATCTTTGTTCTGTATATTTTGTTGATTGTTCGCCGGCTGACTACAACCTTTTTTATGACCGAGTAGAATTCCATCGGAATTCTCTGGGTAGGGATTCTGATTTTATAATTTGCGGTGATTTTAATTTGCCAATTTTTGGCACAGGGGACGACCTTTCTTGTGGTGAGATTAATCGTAAAAATTTGTTGTTCTTCCTTAATCTGTGTAACTTTTTCTCTTTAAACGACGTCAGAAACTCAGTGAACGGGAAAACGTTGGATTTAGTTTTAAGCAATATTTATAATGTAGTCATTTCCGAGGAAACTTTTGTTATCGTCCCTCACGATCGTTATCATCCTGCGTTGCGTATAACCGTGAATAAGAAGCGACCGTTTAAGAGTACCCCTAATAATATTCTTGGCGATATCAATTATAATTTTTATAAAGCAGATTTTGATTTATTTTATCGCATTTTGTATCAACAAAATTGGGAACATTTGTATGAACAAGCGGATCCTAATATGGCGGTCGACGCGTTCTATGATATTATATATTCTATAATGGATCAAACAATACCTAAAAAGAGAACTCGCCCTAATTGTAAATATCCGGTTTGGTTTACAGTAGAAATAATCAAACTTATCAAAACAAAGGAAAAGATTCGTAAAAAACTTAAAAACGCTAACGATAACTTCTATGCGGATCAATTCAAATCCGTTCGTAAGGAACTCAAATTTAAAATTAAGAAGGCCTACTCCTTGTACTTGCGTCAAACTGAAAATAGCATAGCTAATAATAGAGTTAATGAATTGTTTCGTTTCCTTAAGAATAAGCGCGAGCGGGTGACACGGGGTCCGATCAAATCAGCGGATGGCAACCTTTGTGGTAGTGGTGCGTCAAGCGCAGCAGCCTTTGCTGAATATTTTAGCAGTGTTTATGGTAAGTATGATGTGTTACCTCAGCTCAATCCTTCATATTCGCTGAACTCTAATCTCATTTTTATCCCGAGCTTCACTGAACGGGAGGTTGAGGATGCTATTAGACTTATGCCCTCTCGTCGCTCTTTTGGCCCTGATAACATTCCCCCATATATGTTAAAGGCTTGCTCCCATGTTCTGTCTAAACCACTAGCGTTTATCTTTAATTTGTCTCTAAGTAGTTGTATGTTCCCAAATAAATGGAAGACCACTAAGATAATACCATTACATAAAAAGGGTGATGTTTCCGATGTCAGTAATTATAGGCCTATTGCTCTTCTTTCTAGTCCAGCGAAAATTTTTGAACAGCTCTTATATAAGCATATTTTCTTTTACGTGAAATGTAAAATTTCTGAACATCAACATGGTTTTTTTTCTGGTCGTTCAATATCGTCTAACTTGATGAATTTCACAGAATGTATAATCGATAATTTTGAGAAGCGTAATGTTCAAACTGATGCAATTTACACTGATTTTAGCAAGGCTTTTGATACAGTTGATCACCAAATACTTCTTGATAAGTTACAGAATTTTGGTTTCTCCGATAATCTATTGAAGTTTTTTTGCTCATACCTGGTGGATAGACAGCAATATGTGTTTTATCACGGGTTTTCTTCTTCCTTTTTTACTGTACAGTCCGGAGTTCCTCAAGGATCAAATCTAGGCCCTTTACTTTTCCTGATGTTTATAAATGATATTGAATGTTCGATACATAACTCTGATTTACTAATGTATGCAGATGACTTAAAATTATTTCGCTCTGTGAGTTGTTTAGCGGACGCGTTACTGTTACAAGCGGACCTGGATAATCTTGTAGTTTGGTCGGCGAAGAATAAATTGTTTTTTAATGTATCAAAGTGTTCAGTAATGTCCTTTTGCAGGAAAAAAACTACTATTGAGTTTAATTATAATATGAATGAAAAAATTTTGATGCGGGTCTCTGAAGTGCGGGATCTGGGAGTAATCTTCGACTCAGTTTTATCTTTTAATAACCACATAACTAGTATTGTTAAGAAAGCTAGTCGGTTGTTGGGTTTTATTAAAAGAAGTTGTGGGAATTTAAATAACATTTCTGCTCTAAAAATCCTTTATTTTTCTTTTGTCGTGTCAGTTTTAGAATTTGGTTCGGTTATTTGGAGTCCATATTATGCTGTCCACATTCATGCCATAGAACAACTTCAGATTAAATTCCTCCGTTATCTGTACTATAAGCAGAACCGTATCTACTCCTTTACAATTCCATATAACACTTTACTAGACACCTTTCAAATGCAAACCCTGGAAAATAGGCGTCGATTAGCTTCACTTATGTATTTGAAACAGTTATTGTGTGGTGAAATAAATGATCCTTATACGCTTAGAAAAATTCCTTTTCGCGTCCCAAGTTTTTGTAACCGTTCAAAGTATATGTTTTATCAGAAATCTTCTTCCACTAATTATGCAGCTTATTCGCCGGTTAACTGCATGATAGTCAATTATAATATCATGGACAAAATTGTGGCAATAGATCCATTTTGCCAGAGCCGAGCATCGTATAGGTCAGCCATTCTTAAGTCTTTCAAGATGTAAGTTTCCAAGCAATTCCACATTATGTGTGTTAAATTTTTTATTTATTTTTTTTTGTTTTTGTTTTGGACCTCTTATCATGATTGTTAATCAGTAAATTATTTGTAAAAGTTTAGTATATAATGCTATTTTAGTTATATTTAATTCTGTTTGCATTATTGACTATTTCTGATTGTATTTTTCTATCTTTTTATTTGCTTTTTACTTTTGTATTGTCTTTTGCTCTGTAATGAAATATTGTTTCTATAATTGGGCCGTGTTCGGCCTGTTGCAAACAATTAAATGAAATGAAATAAATAAATAAATAAATAAATAAAATACAATGAATGTAGGCTAAACAATGGTGTTTTAATGATACGTTGCTATTGAGTGACTTTGGCAGTGTAATTTATTGCTTGTCTTTTTTCAAATACGGCGAAATACGACTTTATAGAATCAGAGCTAGCCTGAAAAAATATTTTTCCTGGAATTCAGTGACCCTGGTAAAATGACGCCACACTCACATTTTTTAAGACTTCAAGTGGCAACTGTAATGACAACATTTATTGTTTTAACTTGAAAAATTCGATAAAACTGGACCTCTTCCGTGAAAGAATTTCCGAGTTCATGCAAAATTTCACCGTACAATGCTGTTCACGCAAGTCACTCATTTTTGCCTCTGACAAACGTGTAGAACACACCTTCATTAAAGCAGCCGGCCGCATTGGCGTAATTGGTAACGTGCTCGACTCTCATCATGCGGTCTTGGGTTCGAATCCCATTCAGGCACGGCATATTTTTATACGTTACAAAAAAATCATTCCATCCTTCACCATCTGCATTAGCAGTACTTGCAGAACAGTCGGACGTTAAATGAAAAAGAAAAATGGAAACAGCTGTTTCTCTTCAACTAAGCAAGGTATCAACCACGGTAAATAGAAGAGACGGTAGGGGTCACGCGCATGACCGGCCGTTATGAGTAGGCCTACATAACGTCACTAGCAAATGACGTCACCAGTGCGAAAAGCACCAGGTTTTTTAACTTCGTTCTTCTATTTTCAAGACTAATACAGGGATAAAATAATTATGTTTTGTCTACTATAATAATTACAGCGGGAATAATAATGAAAAAGATTTTAATGAAATGTAAGTAAAATATAAAATAATTACCTGCCATTTTTCGTTGACGATTTAAGTAAACAGATTATCTTTAGATATTCACATTACGAAAAAATGATTAAATAAGTTTGTAATTGTACTATAAATAAATTCATGATATTCGGTAGCCTACTTGTAGGAAAATAAAATGGTTGTGAATATTTAACAGTTAGGCCTAAAGTTAGACTATAATATGTTATTTTTCTCAAAAAGATGTTTTAAACTCGTATTCAGCGAGTTTTTTTTTAATCTGTGTTTCCGGCTTTAATATAGGCCTAAGTTATTTCTCGCAAAAGTTCAGTAATTTTTTTCTCGCAGACTTAATTTTTTGTTTCTCAACGCTATAAAATTTTCAGATTCTTTTGCGTTGTAGGTTCGGTGTGAAATAGGATTATTTTCATTAGCAATAGGAGGTTCATAACAACCATAATTTTCTCCTTGCAAAACAAGAAATTCTACTATTTTTCTCTTTTTTCATGTCTCAAATTTCTTTCCGAGTCACTAAAATTTTAAAAAGTTCCGCGAGTTGGTATCTTATGATGTGGAACTGGAGACGATTTTTATTTTTTTGTTTCTTTAAAGTTACAAAGTTCAGATTTTAAATCACGTTAGACGTCACAGTGTTCAACATGAGCACCACAAACACGCGCAGAATCAACCGAAAAATTGTCTGTACGTCGACAAGCATGCAATCATGCTTTTCTTAAAAAGTTCATCTTTCGGAAAACGGTGAAATGAAAATTTTTTATGTATATTTTTTTCATTGTTAGCACAACCCGCATCAATTTTCAATGTAATTATATTAGAACTCACAAGATATAAACACGAACTAAATATCAAAAAATGGAAATACATAATAACTATTAGTAGGCCTAAATATTTACTAGATTTTTTATGTCCAATAATATATTCATTAAACTAACTGCAAAAATAATTCACATAATACCGTTTGGCGGTAATTAGATGGACTTACAATATTCACAAATCCCGAAATAATACAAACAGCTGGTCGTTTTATTAAGCACCGGTGACGTCATCGGCTACTGCGCATCCTAACGTGACCCCTACCGTTTCTTCTCTTCTATTTACTGTGGTATCAACAAACTACAAAATGGAGGTTAGGCCGACTCGTGATATTTCTGTGAACATAATGAGCCCTGGCGGATCTCTGTGGAACTTACTGTAGGAGCGCTATAAAACAGGTCAAGAGCTTTTTGCACAGTAAATAAAACACAGTGTTTTAGTTAATGTGGCTTTCTAAACAAACCTCATGCCGACTACCGTGTTTCCTAACAAATCTGACGTATAGGAAAATTAATATTGGACAACGTACTGTCAAAATTAATCGTATTACAAGGGTGTCATTTTATTTGTATTACTCCAGTCTTTAGGAAACAGAATATCGCCGGCCGCATTGGCGCAGTTGGTAACGTGCTCGCCTCTCATCATGCGGTCTTGGGTTCGAATCCCATTCAGGCATGGCATTTTTTTCATACGTTACAAAATATCATTTCACCCTTCACCGTCTGCATTAGCAGTAATTGCAGAACAGTCGGACGTTAAACCAAAAAAAAAAAAAAAAAAAGAAACAGAATAAAATGAGTCTACAAAAGATTTTAATAACTAATAATTTAATTATTATTAGTAAACAAAGACAAAAATGTTATTAAATTTCGACATAGCGCGATGCTGAAATAGGAAAAAATTTCGCTTCTTTTGTTGTCTGAACAGTAGCCGGGCGTGTTAAGTGGTCAGTTTATTAGCATTTTTAATATTACAGCACGAGAGGCCGTGAGTTCGAATCCCATACACTAGGCAGTTAACTTTTTTGTTTTTGTAAATAATTTTATAAAAATTATTATTAAATAACTTAACTTAATAATTTGTTAACTTCATTAAATAAAAAAAATTTTAATATTTCGTTAGTTACATTCTGTTGAATTAAAAATTACAAATTATAATTTTAATTTTTTTTCATTATTTAATTAATAATAACCAATGATCAATTAACAAAAACAAAATACAAAAAAATACGAAAAATATGTAGGACTTACGTCTTCTCGTTCGGTAATTTATGAAAAATTAAAATAAACTGACCACTTTACAGGCCCGGCTAATGTTTAGTCAACAATAAGGCGATTTTTTTTCTTATGTATGTACCGCACTGTATCGAATTTGAATAATATTATGTTTATTTATTAATAATTAAATTATTAACTATTAACATCTTTTGTAGACTCATTTTTATTCTGTTTCCAAACGACTGGAGTAATAAAAGCAAGATTACACTCTTATAATAAGATGAATGTTGACAGTACATTGTCCAATGTTAATTTCCCTATAACTTACTTGAAATTTGTTGGGAAGCACGGCATATGTTTGTGCTAGGCTATCTAAGTTATAAAATTGTTTTTTAAGGTAATAAAGAATAATGATTATAAAAAATTAAACAATATATTTTTTAAGAAGCTCGTTCATTATTAACGATTCATTTTGCAATAAATGTTTAATTAGATTTCATACAAATTACCTCTACTTTAAAATTGTAAAGGTTTCTCATTGTTTTTCATCTATTATTGTACTATTTTTAGTACTTATTTTTTCCAAAAAAAACTTATTCTATGAATAATTATTATTATTACTTAGAAGGATTAATAATTATTGAACGTAGATTTTTTGGACATAAAATCATAGTACAATTAAAATTAAAATGATTGTTGGTTGGTAGCGATAATACAACATATTGAACTTGTGATTTCTTAATTGTTTTATACAGCAGAGAAAAATTATCGAAAAATATTTATGATGTACTAAAAACATAAATAAAATACTAGTAACTTAATTAGTTGAACGGAAAATAATAATTCAGTAGGCTTAATACTGAGTAAAGAAAAAAGTAAGAGTAAGTCTGTTTTTGGCCATGTCCGTGGCTCAGTAGTTAGCGTACTGCACTGAAAAGTGGGGTCCTGAGTTCAATTCCCGGGCAGGGTCTGGAAAATTTTTACTAGTTCAAACCCACCGTTCATTAACACAAAAATATTAGTTACTAATAATCAAGATGTTGATGCGACTTTAAAAACATTAAATAAAAAAGCAAGCCTATTCTTAAAAAATCCTTTGTACAGACGGTTCAATTTATTAAGACAGTGTTGTTTAAAATATGGAACGTATAAAATGGTTAGAGAGAAATTTTGTTATTAGTATAGGTACTGCATTCGTTATCGCTAGAGGGATTTTTCGTAGTTTTGTAAATTACCATAACAGCTGTTTAAAGTAGAAATCAATTTATTTATGCAGCATACGAGTATTACAAGAATTTTGTAGTTACCATTGTAAAATATAGTTTAAATTGTTCTGTAAACTTTATTCTTAAATAAATACAAAAAATGTAAAATACTTTATGTGAGATATATAAACTTTTATTGACATATTTTATGTAACATTATACTATGAATTAGGACAATACAAATAAATTAGCCAGCCGCATTGGCGTGGTTTGTAACGTGTCGCCTCCATTATGCGGTCTTGGGTTCGAATGTCACTCAGGCACGGCATATTTTCATACGTTACAAAAAATCATTTCATCCTTCACAGTTATAACACAACGTCGTCGCTAATAACCACTGCAGTTTATGCGACGTTAAAAATAAACAAAGAAAAAAATAAAAACAAATAATAAATTAAAACTTGTAATAAAAACAATTTATAAAATTGTAGAGGGAATTTTTTAATATCAAACTGGGAAATTAATTTAAAAAAAAATCTAAAATATCCTCAGAGGAAAAGTTTCCATCTTCATAAATTGAAACAACTGTATTTAGACTTTCCTTTCTAAGAAAATAAATTTTTTGATTTGGAGTGGGTAACCTTTAGCGAATTCTCATCAAACTTTTCTTAAACCTAATGCGTCGAGTGGCTGGCCCGTTGGTGTAGTGGTTAGCGCAACTGGCTTCTACGCTGGAGTCCGGGGTTCGATTCCCGGTCAGATCTGGCATTTTTCATCACTTATTTTCATTATCATCATTATCCACCGTCTGCACAAGCAGAAGTTGCAAAACAGTCAGACGTAAAACAAACAAAAAATGCTTCGAGTGGCTAAGAAACACTCTCATACGGGTTTTCTACTAAGGTTTAGAATAACTTTTCGATGATTTGTTTGTACTGTTTCATAGAGTATTAAAATAACAAATGTCTAGACTGGTTACTTGATATACATCCTAAGGTCGCTTAACTAATAATAGCCACTGTTTACATGGTATATGAATGGTCAAATGGCATCCCCGGTCATGGCGTTCTGTTCTGCATGTTGTTTCGGTCATCAGCCGAAAGGCTGGTTTGAACCTGTTGAGCCATTATTAAGTAAAACGAGGAGTGAGGTGATTTACCAGTACCTTTCTCACTGAGTGTAAAAGTAAGTTTATCAGCATGCCCAGCCCTCTGAAAAGCATCTTCCAACATGTAAATGACACCTCCACTTCATTCACCACAGGGTCTGGCTGTATAATGATGAAATTCATAACTCTCAGAGGAGATAACTGTGCTAGTTTCTTTCACACCTCTACCTCTTCTGTTCTTAAATGTTTCAGTCATGTAATTGGCTGACCATATGATAAGAAACAGAAGATTTTTTGTAGCCCTGGAACTAGCAGATCGAGTGCAAATAATTGAACACTCCACCTGCCTGTTATGGGAGGTGACTGCATGTAACTGTTTTATTTCTCGGTTTAATTTTTGCAGTTCTGAATAAATTTGGGATGGTTCCTGTTTAAAAACATTGATTTATACTATATGACAGACGTTCAGCAATTTCCAATGGTAATTTTTGAGTAGGATTTTTAATATCGTCATTTCCTGGCGTAGAGTTTCTTTAACTTTTATTCTCTATTTGGAACTATAGAAAAGTGCACACCGGTTTTAGTGAACAATAACATACGAGATGATAATATGATAGAAACAATTTAAAACTTTGAGTATTGACACAGTTTTACTATTCACAAAAACGGTATGAGAAAGAAGTGTACATTAAAATACACTTTTATGAGAAATTATATGAAAAAACAAGATTGGATGAATAAGTTAACGATTAAAAAACATGAACATTAAACATTTTTAATTTTAATTTTTTTTGTTTTTTTTTAATATATATCATAAGGACCCATCAGGTGCAGAACAATGTAAAGGGTGCTTAAAATTATGCGGTTAAATAGAATGTAATGAGCTTGATTGAGTTTTATGACACGTTAATAACACCTGTAACTATAATTAATGCTCATTGCCTACCACCGCACCGCACATACACAAGGTTTTAACAGGAAAATCATACTCGTTCAAGGTGAATAGTTAACTGTTTCTTTTCTGAAAATATTATGAATACGCTTAGCATAATTAGAAAAATATAAAATCAAATCATCATGTATATTACGACAGTTCTAGTAACAGGGTATGTATTTTGTTAATTAATATATATTTTATCATTAATTGTATCAAAGATTTTTATCAATTGTTATTATTTTTTTGCTACGATATTTTTTTTAAATAAAGAACTCAAAGAAAATGATTATTTTTGGTACATATTAATTTTTGGTACTTTGGACCATTCTAGTGAGGTTACTTAGAGTTTTACAGATTTATTATTCCTGCAGTATTATTTCATCCTTTACGATGTTTTATTCGTTTCTTCGTCTGAAAAACCTTTATTAGTTTCCTTGGTTTGTTTAATAGTTTTATCTTTTGTTTTTAAAAAATTTTACGTTTGTTTTATTTTGATTCATTTTTAGTCTTATTTGTCTTCTTGTTTTTCTTGTACCTAGTGTTTGGGAATTTTCCGGTTCCAAATTTTGGTTAAAATTCTTTTATATTTTGTTTTTAGGGTTCTTAATAGTGTTATATTTCCCTTTTTTGGATTTCACTTTTAATTTGACTGGTTACTGGTTCTATGTTTTCGTATTTAAAACATTGTTTATGGTTCCAATATTATTGAAATGTTCATTTTATTTTCAAATTTTCTTATAAAATAATAATAATAATAATAATAGCCTACCTAACAAAAAAGTCTTCGTAAAATAAATAATTTGATAATAAAATATTACTATTATACATAGGCCTATTCAGAGATTTCCTGACGAAATTTGACATTCACAGCGATTTTTTTAAACTAAAGGCTAAATTGTTTCAATTTTTATTTTACAGATTTTTGTACATTGTTTAGCTTTCTCGTCTTAACAGATTTATTTTTAAGAATTTTCATGAAAATTTTGAAGATCTTTCTTGCGATAAAAAATCGTTTCTGATTTTCACAGCAAATATTTTTCATTTATTGTTTTCCAAATTTTTGTTTTTTTACAGATTTATTTTTACAGATGTATCTGTAAAGGGTTTCGTTGTGAGTCCCATATGCCCGATGAATGTAAGTACCTATATAACACAATTTGTCAGTTATCCTGCCTTATTAACGTAAATTTTAAAAATAATTAGCCTATTATAGTATAATTTTTTATCAAACTTATCTCATCGCAAATATTTTTAAAATATTTTTTAATAACTTGTCACTAAATACTACTATTATTTACATTATTAAGTAGTAGTCCAATGGCAGTATTATTGTACTCGAAGTATTTTTGATAAAGTATAGCCTATACCGGGTGATTACAAACGAAATAGTCATTTTCGGTAGCCTCTAAAAAATTGAACTGGTGTATTTGAATACAGAAAATGTATCAACATAAACTTCAAAAAATTCCCTGTAAACCTGTAGGTTTAGGCGGATGGCAAACTATCTCGTAGTACTGCGCCCTCTGAACTTGTCTTCACGCCTCCCCTGGGGGGCGTGTCCCCCACTTTGGGAACCATTGCTTTAGATAATTACTATATCAATTGTTTCGTTATTATTGTTCATATTGATACAGATTCAAATTAAAAAATAAATACAGAATAGTCGGCAACCGAATGGCGAAATCTGTAGTTTTCTATATTACGTTTTCTGTGTAGAGTTTTTCTTAAATCATTTTAAGATACATCAACATCTTGGTTATTAGCGACTACTTTAGGATGAGAAACAGTGGGTTTTTGACACATAATCATTTTCAGACCCTAGCCGGAAATCGAACCCGAGATCTTCCGTTTGGTAGGCCAACGCACTAAACACTACAACACGGAGGCGGCCTCCGTTTAGTTCTGTTTTGTTAAATTTAACGTGACACGTCACTGGTTTGTTTACATGAAGGTGTAATATACAGCATATCAATAAAGTAAAAAATAACTGCAGAAAAAATCTAAAATTAGTTCCTAGACAGTTTTACATAATACTATCTAAGGTGTTTTTGTTTAATATTCGCTTTATTGTGTGTCTTTTAACTTGTATACTTGTTCCAACGCCGTGAAATGATAATATTGTTGTTTTGTTGGGCCAAGTTTGTACCCAGGTATCAGCGTGAGTACTTAGATAAAATCAGATATCTTTAATAATAACTTTTCTTTATTTTTGTCTCTGTTTCAGATGGTTTCAGGGGGTTTTATGCCCTTTGATTTCATGAAGAAGCAGATGACAAAAGGCAACAGCCATGAAAATCACCATGGTGTTATTAAAGCTGCAATGTTCGCTTCTTGGGCAATCCCTGAAATAGAAGCAGATTTTTATAAAAGTATAAAAAAAATTGAAGAAGCCGCAGCTATGGTAAATGTATAGTCATCAGTCATTTGTCATTGTTTTAATTATTTAGCCCATTTTAATCCACCACCTCTCACTGTTTGAAACAGGCGCACATAAAAAAAATAAAAGTTTTGCAGAAAATGCTTGAAGTTAAAATAACCAGTTAACGTACAAATTAACATGTTACAAATTTCATTACACATAGACTGAATGCTGTTTAGGTCAACAGCCGATAGGCTGGTTTGAACCTCTAAAGATTTTACTACCTAAGAAAAACGAGGAGTGGTGTGGTTTACTATTGCCTTGCTCACTGAGTTGAAATAGTATGCTTATCAGCATGCCAGGTCCTCCGAAAAGCACCCACTTTCCACCCTGCAAATGACACCTTCACTTCTTTCACCACAGGGTCTGGCTGTATAGTGAAATTCATTACTCTCAGAGGAGATGACTCTGACTAGTGTCTTTTGTACCTCTACCTCTTCTGTTTTAAAATAGTTCAGTCATACAATTGGGTGTGTGATAAGGAACAGAACTATATTTATAGCCCTGGAACCAACAGATCAAGTGGAATTAATTTACCTAACATTCCATCTGCCCGTTATGGGCATAATAGACTGAATATAAACCATATAGAGGTTGTTGTACAACCGTTAAGTTTCAATTGTATTTTGTGTATAATCAAATCCATATTTAAAAATCCCTTATATGAGACGACACGTCTCATCGCTGGTGGTAATTTTTAAAAAGGCTTACCTTTGACTTATGGCAACAACCATTAATAATTTCTGTATCTACTCTTTATGAGGAATTGAATGACACTATTTTTGTTTCAAAGGTCCGACTTTGATCTCTTGACTTCCGATTTTGGGCCACTTCCGGTCAAAAGCAGAAGTTCAAACCCAATCCAGGCCCTCTAACTTTTTTACAAATACGAAAACTGTTTGTTACTATCTCTTGTATTTTCTGACTGATTTCTTGACTTTCGGTCAAAACCAGGACTTCAAATTCCATTTAGGCCCAGCAACTTTTGTAAGCATTAAGAATCCAAAAACTGTTTGTTGTTATCTCTTGTAGTTTCTGACATCTGGGTGTGGCGGATGGATGCAGGTGGACAAAACAAAATGATAAATGACAATTTTACAAACTGCTACCAATAAATCTGAATCAAGACTACGTCAATAATAGTTTAAGCTCTATATTGCCCTGGACTCCATGGTGGAAGAGCTTGATTTTGGTCTGGAAATATTTAAAAAGATAAAACCTACCGATAAGTTTCCTCGACTCATTGTAGTTGGTAAAGACAATGCATTATAAATTAATAATATCTTTTTCTGCCATTCAAGGGTTAGGTCTCAGGACCTGTTTCAGCATCCACCTAGACACTGATCGCCTCGAATCACGCCTTCCAATTGGTTTGTAACCTTTCTCCAGCCTAGGAATCCTATGTGGAGGTATTCTTTGAAGATGATTGATCAATTTACGGTGGTACTCCATAACTGTCTCCTTAAGAGAACCAACACCTAATTCTCTTCTGATAATCTCATTTCTGATCCGATCCAGTTTTCTTCAGTCCTTAACGCTTCTCAAAAAGCGCATCTCTGCAGACTGAATGGAGTTCTTATACTTCTTCCACATCAGAACTCACTGTCATATTTCAATGTTAGAACTGCCATTGCCTTAACGAATTTGGTTAATGTGTCAGTTCTTAGTCTAATTATTTAATCAATGTTTCATGTCACACTATACAAAATAGTTTTGCTCAAAACATAGCCATAACTTTCACATGAAGTTAATAAATTATCTCTAGCGTTGCAAACAATCCGTGAAGATGAGGTCATGTTCCGTAATTTGTTAGTTAAGCAAATTGATATTACTTTTTTTAAACGTAAATCAACAATAAATCTGTTTGTGTTAAAAAAGGGATGAAAATTTATATTTTTTTCTCTCCGTTTTTAAAATTTCTTTGTATAGCTCCGTTCAGGTGATTATATTAGAAATACTTTTTAAGGAAGGATGAATACAACATTTATCATGTTACCAATCGGTTCTATACTAACGTTTACATTTTTTTAAGTTTATTTTAAGTTCCAATAACATCTTGGTTATTAGCAACTACATCATGCTGAGGAACAGTGCGTTTAAACTTTAATTCATTTTCCAGATTCGGACCACGAATCAAACCCGTTATCTAAAGGGTTAAAGGTGTCAATTATGTTATCGTTCTGTGTTAACAAAAACTATTCAGGTTTGGACTATTACCAGCAAGGCAGTCCATTAGGATATTCTTCTCTTTATCCTTTCTATAGTTATTTATTATCTGAATTTATCTAAAATTTTATTCTTCTAGTTTCTATTTCTGGTTAATTCTACAGTGTCATTGTTTGTTTATTTATTCGATAGTATACTTTCTTTGAAATTCTAGAAATTCTAAAATAGTTATATAGAAACATTTGCTCGTTAAGCAGTCATTTCGTTCATCATTTATTACAACCAGATCCTGAAAGAACCTGGATTAAAAGTTACAATATTATGCATTTCATTTTAATAGCAAATAATAGGCTAACAGAGTTTAAAAAAGAAAATAATTTAAAAAACAAAAACTTTCATGATCATTATAGAACTTCTCTTACTTAAGGATTCAAAATTGTGGTCAACCACCAGTTCATCACAATGCCTACAAAATTATTAATTAATTAATTATGTATTTATGTTTTAACAGACTAATTTAGGTGAGACTGTGTATGCTATACGAATGTCTTTAAAGAAATTCATATGTGAAAAACCTCAAAGAGTTCCTGACGAATGTAACGAGGAGAAGGTGAGCAGATTTTTGCAATAGTATGTTTTGCTCCCCTACTTGGACTCAAACCCCAATGCAAAAATTTTAAAAATTTACAAACAAAATTTTGTCATTCAGTAAACCTAAGAGCTTTGGGCCAAGAAAAATAAAATTTTTCTGAAACTAGATGGATTGGTTTTTAGGATGCTTAAATCTTTTACTTGTAACAGGCAGGTGGAGGGTTAAATTATTTGCACTTGATCTGCTAGTTCTATGGCTATAAAAAATTATTCTGTTTATTATCACATGGTAAGCCAAATTATATGACTGAAACATTTAAGAACAGAAAAGGTAGAGGTGTAAAAGACACTAATACTTTTCACGGTTGATAAGCTCTGCTGTTCCACGCTTTTAGACTAATCAGAACGTTTGCCAGCATTGTCAGATTGTGAAATGTATTGGCTTGACAAATATTTTTTGTTTTACATCTGACTGTTTTGCAATTGCTGCTAATGCAGAAGGTGAGAATGATGATACATGAAGATGAGTGATAAAAAAAAGTCAGACCTGATTAGGAATCGAACCTGGGATGCCGGCATAAAAGCCAGTTCCCCTAACCACTACCAGGGGCGGTTTCAGGGAAGGGGCCATGGGGCTAAGGCCCCCCCCCCCCGAAATACTAAGAAAACTTAGTTTAATATTTTCTATAAGCTATTATTTCTAACAAAACTTAATCCCAATACTCTTACCTGTCAATTAACAATAATTATTTTAGTATAAAAATGAGTCAAACAGAAAGTATCTATTTTTAAATAGTATTAAGATAACAATCAGTGTCAGTAGTCAAAAGCCACTCGCATCCAGTCAGCGCCTTCATTTTTCAAGATTTTCTTGATTTACAAGGACTTTGACGTAGCGAAAATTTCTCAATGAATTAAAATTGTGGTTACAGCAATACAGCATAAAAGAGGACTTTTCAATGACTCAATTACAAACAGTAAGAGCTACATAAAAACAAGATAGCCCCCCCCCCCCTGTAAATCAGCCCTGGAACCGCCCCTGACCACTACGCCAATGGGCTGGCCGTAATGGTAATAACTGACATCATATTGTTGCTACAGTAGTGTAGTAGAGAATCTACTTTTTTGCAAATCTCAATTACCATTCGTTGCATGTTGCATGTCACTTCTGCTTATTTTATATATAGCTCAGTTCATCTTTCTGTTTTAGCAAAGATGAATATGTTAAGTGCCCCCTCATCTTTTCAATGAAACCAGTAACTCTCATACAGAAATTACAGCTCTGGAGGTTGAACAAACCTTAGGTGACTTATTACTAGCATGAAAGGGGTTTCTGCAAATTTATAAACCAGAAAATTAAGTGAACATTTGCATAAATAAGCATTTGGCATTTTATCCTTCACTACAAACTAATTAAAAAATTTATAATTGTTTTAGTTTAATGTTGTTTCTCAGCTACTAGTAGGCCATAGCAGTTACTATGGGTTATTAAACAGTGTCTAAAACTATATGTTTTTGTTTTCTCATAAATTAACACTTAATTATTTACTTTTTTAGGAAAAAGGATATAATTGCTGTGTCCTGGTAGCTGATCGTTCACCTGATATCTTTCCTCGTCGGCTCATAGAATACGAATGCGTCGATTTTTCAGCATATGTTAAAGGTCTACCAAATGAAAAGAGGTCATTGGAATTTAATCAAAAAAATAAATATATTTCTAGAGAAAAGCAGCGCATCGTCAATCAAGAGGAACGCTTACAGAACTTTACTAACAAGTTTCACAAAAAATTTAGAAAAAATAAGATAATTTTAAATCACCATTAGAGAAGTAATTGTAGGAACTATGGGTGCTAAAATATTTATATTAGTCTAATAATATACAATTATATAATGTAATACTGTAATAATATAATAATAATAATAATAATAATAAACAGACAGGTGGAGTGTCAATTTTGTTACACTCAATCTGTCCGTTGCAGGGCTAAAATCAATAGTTCTGTTTCTTATCACATGGTCAGCCAATTAAATGACTAAATCATGTAAGAAAAGAAGAGGTAGAGGTGCAAAAGACACTAATCAGAGTTGTCTCCTCTGAAAGTAATGAATTTCATTATACAGCCAGACCCTGTGGTGAATGAAGTGAAGGTGTCATTTGCAGAGTGGAAAATCTGTGCTTTTCAGAGGGCCTGGCATGCTGATAAGCGTAATTTTTCAGTCAGTGAGGAAGGCAATGGTAAACCACCTCACTCCTTGTTTTACTTAGTAAAACCTCTAGAGGTTCAAACCAGCCTTTCAGCTGATGACCTAAACAACAACACTATAATATTGTGATATAATTTAGTAGAATTAGGGCAGGGAATGTGAAGTATTGTGGCTAATGTGAAATAGCTCTGTGTAGCCACCGGTACACACTATAGTCTCTGTAGTCTAGTGAAATGTGTGTAAAATACACCGAAAACTTCCCCACCATGGATAATGCATTCCCTGAGATACCACAAAGCCCAAAACAATGTGGATGAAACAATTTAGTTATAATAAATATACACAAATTGTTCCAGGTTCGACAAAAATGTAATCTAAAATGTAAACAAAAACAAAATTAAATCCCAGATTTTTATGATAATGCAGTATTAATGGAAACCAAACATTCGAAAAACTAGCTGCAATAAGGAAACTTCAGAGGGAAGTATGATTTTATAAAAGAAAAATACAGCTTGACTTTTTGCTAACGAGAAACTATGGTACTAGTTTAATAAAAACAAATCCTTATAATGCATCCTGCAGCTTGAAATCAATTATATTTCATATATTAAATTTCACTAACCTTTTTAAGCTGCCTTGTATAGAAGCTGCTTATATAGATGACTAAACAATTAATATCTTCTACAGATTTTAAATAAAAATTTTAGTTTCAAATGATATTGTGTACTCTGATGATGACACATGTAAGCAGCAGATAGTAGAAACCAAGCCAGCTTAAAAAGGTTAGTGAAATTTATTGTATAAATTTATTTTATGAGCACCAAGTATAATATTAAAAACCACTAAAAATTTTATTTAAAAACTGTTTTCTTTCTAACTGACAAAGTAAAAATCTAACAACTCGGATTGAAAATTTTCTAGCTTCATGATCAGTTGATACTGATGCCTACTCGCTGACTAGTTCACATTGTGCAATGATAAATATGATGTTTAAATTTCTGAAACGAACCATAGTTTGCTTGAAATTCTTTTACATTTTTGTCCGTACGAGTTTCATTTGTTATCAGTTCATACAACTTTTTTTGGTTTCCTTCTTATAATGAGACCACAAGAGGTGCATTTTTTGGCCTGAACTTCTAACCAAGTGTTCAAAACTTTTTCTAATTCATTTAGGTAGTTTTATAGATTTGTTTGTCAATTCATGCACGGACTACACAGTGCAGAAAACATTGAATTTTGCTTCTGTGACTTGGGATTTTTGTTTATTTAAAAGCAAACAACCAAATGGGTATCTACCCATTTTAATGGGTATCTTACCCATTAAAAACTTATTAATTTTTAAAGTTTTAAAACTATTTTATAAAAAAAGTGACAAAAGAGGCACTAAAAACTTATATCACAGAACTAGAGGTTCAAGCCAACAACTTTTTGTAAGAGCGAAAATTAATAAATCCTTTTTTGCTAAAACTTTTGTTTATTTAGTTCCGAAGTGTTTTAATCTGTTGCCTATTGAAATTAAAAATAGCTTAAACATGTTAATATATTTTTCAAGAAAGGTTAAAGATTGGCTTTATGACATAACTGATGTTGATTCACTTGAAAGAACTGTTGGTTATTCTTGATTTTAGTGTTAGTCATGTACAGGTGAATATCTGCTCTGAAGACTGACGGCTTGGTTAATATTATTGTTAAAAATAATATAGTAAACATGTGCTGTAGCTGCCGTTACAATTTGAATTGTCATTTATAGTGGATGACAACATTGGTTGTAATTCTTTTTTTTTTTTTTTTTTTTTTTGTTTAACGTCCGACTGTTCTGCAATTACTGCTAATGCAGACGGTGAATGATGAAATGATTTTTGTAACGTATGAAAAAATGCCGTGCCTGAATGGGATTCAAACCCAAGACCGCATGGTGAGAGGCGAGCACTGGTTGTAATTCATTTGTAAACCGGTTCTTATGTATTTTTTTATTTTTTTTATGTAACCTCATTTACTTGAGTTGGTGGTTATTTATTCCTAGTAGATAAGATATAACTTTGTATTTGTATAAAGTAGAATAAACAAATATTATTATTATTATTATTATTATTATTATTATTATTATTATTATTATTATTATTATTATTATTATTATTATTATTATTATTATTATTATTATCTGCATTTTCTGATCTTCATTTTGATTCTTGAGTAAATGTATTGAAATGTATCATTCTCATGTACTCAAGAAATTTATCGAGGTTATTGTTTAACTGTTTAAATAAATGATGATATTTGCCCAAATCTTGTCTCCTCTGATTTATCGGATAAGCATCAAATCGGCAATTTGATGTATTCAAAAATTATCCACTATTTTGTACTTAGAGACATAGGTGTCGTCACTGTAGCTTGATAACATAATACTAATAATGATAATAGACTAATAATAATAATAATAATAATGTAATTTATGGAAAATAAATGAACAGTTAAGAATAAAGTTTACATTTTCTGTAAATTTGGAGTAGAATATGGCTACACTCATTTGCGAAACACAACATGACTGCCAGTTTTTCAGTATTTAATGTCTACTTGGCATGTGTGATTGTCTACATGTTGCCTTGTCTTACAGTAAGTATCACAGTATGTATAATGGTAATGCTTCTTCGACATATCTTTACTCTTAGGGCAGATAACCTCATCATGACGAACTACCGAGTGGCTACAGTGACTACAAAGGATAAAAAATAACAAAATTTTGACAATACTGATTTGTAATTTATTACTTTATATTAACATAAACATTATTCATAAATATACATCACATTTTTTTTTATTAATTAAATTTATGTACATTCTAACATCAGAACTCATATCAGTACAAACTAACTTTCTAATACATTCATCTCGGACAAAACATTTCACAAATTTACAATCATTTATTTTTAATGCACACAATAGATTTTCTCTTAGTTATTATTTTAAATACTAATCATTACAAAAGAAATTTAACTGACAAAATATATTATATACGTATAATTTATTGTTATTATATTTTTGATAAATTAGGGCCTATAATTGCTTTGTAGGCCTGATCATTAAAAATAAATATGTAAAGTAGGCCTGTTCTCCAAAAATAAGTTTTTTATAAATTATTTTATTCAAGTAAAATTATAATTTTTTTCATTAAATCATTTATAACCTAAAGAATTGTTACAATTACAAGATCGGAAAAAAACCTGGCTACCTCCATAGTGTAGTGGTAGTGCACTAACCTACAATGCGGAGGTCGCTGGTTTGATTCCTGGCAAGGGTCTGGAATCACATATTGGTAAATTATAAAAATATTCTGACCAACAATTGATACAGTTTAAAGTACACTAATGTACTAAAGTTGCCAATTTTTTTTTTTTTTTTTTTTTAAGTTACATTGACTGAAAATAAGTGACTACAGTGAGTTATCGTACAATATCAGAACAAGAGTTTACTGTTTTTGGTACAATCCTAATGAATATTAAACGGCACTGATACAAGTATTTGGTACTTTTAGTACTGATACAGAAATAATACTAATAGAATAAAGAAATATTGTTTATTTCACTGACTCGTAACTATTGGAACTGGTGATAGAGTGAACCGCAGGAAACTGATACTTTGGACTGGATACAAAAACAGAGTATTAGGAATTAAGGACTAGGAATAGAGAAGTGTCTTAGTTCTGGTTTCAGTTGCGTTGTACCTCCTTAGCACAATGTGGCTGTAACAAAGAGTAATATTAACCCATTACGCATACAAGTATAATTCTACTACAATGCAATAGATAAATATTTTCTGCCTTGTTAAATTATTTTAGTAACACACGACGATGGAGCGTATTTTTAATTTGTGTCTTCTTTCTGGGTACAGAATTCATTGTTTACTTTTGCTGCGTGCTCAATTCCTGTTCCTATAGTACATGATATTAGGAATCAACAAGAATGGAGCTTATTTCTCCACTAATAATACTAACAGAAAGTTTTCAGAACTAGCCGTGAAATTTTTTTAAATGTTTTGTAGTTTTTTTAGAGCCTAAAATAAAACTAGTTTGCCTTCATGTGGAAGAACATAATACAAATGCTGTTGAGGTAGTTAAAAAATAAGACAATGAAAAATTGAAACACTTGTTTTAGAATAGTTGTTCTGAGAGTGCATTTTGAATTTTGCAAATCTTCTATTTAACTAGTAACAGTCCGTTTCCAATGGGTTAAGCTACTTTACTATACTTTCATTCACCAAGCAAATTAAAACACTTGTCAAGTTTTGGCACAAATTTTAATGCAATTGCTCCATAGAATTTGCCTGGCTGTGATACGAACAGGTTCTGGATCTTTTTCATCATTTTCTTCTGAAAACAAATTAAATGTATCCACATTTCATTGCCTGGGAAAATCCATTCTGAGAAATTGTTTTGTTTTCTCATAATGTTGCAAGAATTTAAGGGAAACTTCCAAGCATTTCATTCTATGAATGTCCGTTAATTTTTGGCACCCAACTTGGACATAGTTTTTGTTATGCAGATGTGCCATCATGATTTCATTGAATAAAGACCATAAAAAATGTTCTTATAAATAGTGTTGGGTGTCTGCTGAAGGGTTTTATTTTTTGTAGCTTTTAGTTATACAGGTTTTTTTTTATAAAATAATCACATAACTTACTTTGCCATAACATGCCTCTGTAAATTAATTAAGTGATTAATTTCTAATAATAATGCATAATCACAATCATTAAAATAAATATAGCTATTTAAATCCGAGGTAACCAAGAATGGTTCATGCAGATGCAATAGTCATGTTATTTGTCTTACTGCAAATAGTAGGCTATATTAAAATCATTTTATATTTACAAATTATAGTTACTGGAATTTTAGAATGATGTATATCCTAAGATAATTTCAGCAAATTAAATAATTCGTTGTCACAATAAGTTAGTTGAAACCATGTAGGCTACTGTAAGCGCCAGTTATATTGAATACATCAAAAGATTTAATTTTACAAAAACTAGAAAATTAAAGATTTAGTTCATTCCAGACCCAGGCCAATTTGTCAAAAATTCATTTAACACGACATTATGGCTCATAAAATTAAAAAAAATAAATATGTATAACATTCTTACTTATCTTTAAATCTTGCCAAAGCCATATATCCATATTATTAAAAGATTTTCATGAGAAGAATAACAAAAGTCTGCTTTACATGGTTTTGTACCAAATCAGAAAAATTCAGCATAAAATGACATAAGAACATAAAAATGACTCCCAACCAACATTGATAGAAATTTCCTGTATAAATTGCACTTTAAATTGAAACAAAATGTATTGGAATCAGGTTAACTCAAAAGGAAAATTTATTATAACGATTCCAAAAATAAATATGTTTCCAAATGTAGAAGTTAAAAATCATCAGAGTTTTACTGCAAAAAAAATACAAAAATTGGAACTAATTTATTAAAACTTTTTTAGTATGTTGGTGTATCTTCAACCACTTATTTAAAACCAACTTGTAACAGTTTTAAACAAGTTACCTACTAAAGATATTTTTTTATAGTAAATAAATAAATATAGAAATATAAATAAATTGATTTCTATTATTGTATGTTTTATATTCTCTTACAATCGTTCTAACACCAATATATTTAAAATACATAAAAAAGCTATTAGGTGTATGATGGGAGTCAACCACCTTACCTCATGCAGATCACTATTTAAAGAGCTGCAATTGCTCAAGGTTCCTTCTTTGTACATTTTTGAAGTGATAATGTACGTAAAGAAAAATACCTTTTTACAGAATTTAGATGTTCACAACCACTACACAAGAAACAGAATCGATTATTATGTTGCTAATCACAACACTAAATTGTTTGAACAAAAACCAACTTATGCAGGTAGAAAATACATCAATAAATTGCCTCAAGGTTTAAAAAGTTGTGACAATTTAAGTCATTTTAAAAAAAAGCTAAAACAATATTTGATTGATGAAACATTTTACAGTGTGCACGAATTCCTTTCTAAATAGTTTTGGTATTTAACTTTTATTTAAACAAATATTGTGTACAATTTGATACAACGGGGTTCATGACAAGCCTGCTGAGTTAAGCAGTGGTAGGGGGAAATTATTGGTAAGTGATGAATTTATCATTGTGTTTGATTTATTTTTATTATTTATTGTGTGTGATATTTAATTCAATAGGGTTCATGACAAGCCTACTGAAGTAAGCAGTAACAAAAACAAATTTTGGTGGTAAGTAATAAATTTATGACATTGGTGATAAACTTTCAGTTCATCAATTTTATCTTGACATGTCCTATACTCCCTTTGGAGTCTCCAGGATGCAAGTAGCAAAAAAGTGTTATGTAACTGTGTAGAATAACAGGTAAAAATGAAAATTAAAGCAGCAAAAAACAAATAAAAGGAAGGTTAGTAAAACCTTACAGACTTTTACATTCAGATTAATTCCAAACAAAAGATTTTTTTTAAATTTATTCCTAAGTAATAATTTTATACTCCTTTCAAAAAGTAAAACATTCCAAAAATCCATGAATTTAATAATTTCTTATTATTCACTTATGCTGAATGTATGAATTCCCAAATGCATTTGATCTACACAAAATCCCTCGATCAAAATGTCAATAAACAAAACACTGAACACATTAACTAGCGCCTACTAAAATAAATTATTTTGTTCTTTAATTTTATACCTTTTTTTCAATAACACAGAAATTGAAATTTGACTAGTTCCACTCAAAATAGAAACAATTTATTTTTAAATTATAATATTTGGTATTTTTAAGTTTCAAAAGGTGTTTAATTTCGTTATAATTTTAGGCCAAAATATTATTGTTCCTATGTTATTATTTTCTAAACATAAAAAGAATATATAGATATATTATGCCTCGAAATATTATTAATATTGAGTTTGCAAGCGCTAAAACATATTTCGATAAAATATAAAAATTAAAAACTAAAAATATTTTGGTATACAATTTAAAAATTTATAATTAATACATTAATTATCTCTTTTATGTACATAAAATTGTAAAACCCTATAAAAAAGTTAAAAATAAAAAGTAATGGCACATAAGAAACTCGGTAAATAATGTTTGTACTCTTATTTGATTTTATAAATTTATAACAGTTTCTGGATTAATAGTATCTAATTTCTTTTAGATAAAATTACCTAAATTATACACATTATTTTTTAGTTACCTGCTACCTTTATCATTCTGATGTAATCAGGAACACAAAAGAGTTACATTGATGTAAAATTGTAATAATGTATAATTTTAACAAATATCAATAATTATTTATTAGGCGTATTGATTTTATTATTTAAGAAAAATTAGGCCCATACAATTATAATCTCCAAGCAAAATAAATTATAATTATTTAATAAAAAAGAAATTTTAAAAATTAACTTCCAAATCTTCAAAAAAAGAAAATAAATAATAATAAATTTAATTAATTTTCCTGGTAAGTGACTTTTTAAACAATAACCTAACCAAACGTGAATTGTTGTTTAGGTTATCAGCCAAAAGGCAGGTTTGCACTGTACAGGTTTTACTAAGTAAATCAAGGAGTGAGGTGGTTTACCTTTGCCTTCCTCACTGAGTGGAAAAGTATGCTTAACAGCATGCTGGGTCCTCTGAAAAGCACATATTTTCCACTCTGCAAATGACACCTACACTTCATTCACCACAGGGTCTGACTGTATAATGAAATTCATTACTTTTAGAGGAGACAACCCTGATTAGTGTGTTTGCAACTCTACCTCTTCTGTTCTTAAATGCTTCAGTCATAAATCAAACGTGAATTATGAAATCAATAAATTAGGTAGTAATCCTAAAATATCAATACTGTACTTATATCGAGCCAAACGAATATCTGATAAATATTTCATCATTCTGAACATTGCTATCTAATACCATCTGCCAAAAATATATCATATTCCTGCACCACTCGGTATAAAGACATAAAATTTTATAGCAAGTTTGCCTCTGACCTTCATCACTAAATACCTAGTTTTTCACTCCGTGAAAATGTGTATCTTGACAAAGAGTATCTTTTCACTGTCCACATACTAGAGGTAAGGGTGCAAATATGGAAACCTTTACGATTTTTATTTAGTTTTTGTTTCTTACACTACACCAATGTAGTAAAAATACCCACAAATACGATAACTAGTTTTGCTAAAATAATAAATTTCTTGTAAGTTTTGAAGGTCATTTAGCGATTCCAAAAAAATTATTGTTTTAAAACTACATTTTTTGTGTTTTTTTTTTTTTCAAAAATTGTTTGTAAGTTAATGTGGAAACTTTTGAAAATGACATTTTTAATGGAACAAGAAACCAAAAATAATTGTTAAAAAACCAAAAACAATAATTTTGGCTTCCATGCAGTGGACTTCTAGCATCTGGAACAATTTGAAATGGCAGATGTAGAAGCCTTTTATTTGGTTGGTAATGTGGAAACACAAAAAACGCGTTTCCACATTACCAGCTCCACCAAGTTTAACAAAACGTTTTACATGACTAACACTTTTCAAGTTCCAAACTGTTCAACTACTTGAACATTTGCTACAAATGACCTTCTATCAGATGGTGTACATTTCAGAAAAGACATGAATATGTGGGTATATGTGAAATAATGTGTTAAAGCTTCCCTTTCAAAGTTTCAAAAATGAAGACAATAAAAAAACAATCAACAATGTTCACAAAACGACTGGAAATGGTGGTAAGCGCTACTGTGACGCATTTTGGAACTACAATAGTCCAGCTACATATTTTACCAGTGTACTGGAGCACCAATCAAGCCCAAAACAAAGCGTTTCCACATTACAGACAGTTTCCACATTTGCACCCTTACCTCTACTGTTGTTGTTTAGGTCATCAGCCAAAAGGCTGGTTTGAACCTGTAGCGGTTTTACTAAGTAAATCAAGGAGTAAGGTGGTTTACCATTGCCTTCCTCACTGAATGGAAAAGTACGCTTATCAGCATGCCGAGCCCTCTGAAAAGCATATATTTTCCACTCTGCAAATGACACTTTCACTTCATTCACCCCAGGGTCTGGCTGTATAATGAAATCCATTACTTTCAGACGAGATAACTCTGATTAGTGTCTTTTACACCTCTACCTCTTCTGTTCTTAAATGATTCAGTCATTTAATTAGCTGACCATGTGATAAGAAACAGAACTATTTATTTTAGCCCTGCAACTAACAGATTGAGTGTAAATAATTCGACACTCCACCTGTCTGTTATGGAAAATTACCTCTATTACTACAGACTGAATTTTCAAAATGATTAGTAATTATTACTGACTTAAATTTAACAACTCTATAAATTAACTTAGGCCTAATTCAGAGGAATAACTCATAAAAATAAAATTGCAGGAGTATATCCAGTATTCAGAACTGTTACTGACTAAAAACACTGCCAAAATAACTGTAGTTTTTAGTGAAACGTTTTTTAAATATTAGTGAAATCACACAATTATTTTTTGAAAGTCAATAACATTTTAGTTGATTCTTTTAAAATTTATTTGATGTATTTAATTAAATGGTAGCAGATAACCAAGAAATATTTTATAGTATGAGTTCAATTGTTGACACTTTGAAAACAAATTAAGCATCTTAAACATTATAATCACATTAAGGTTACCTACATACAACTTGTACGTTATAAAATAAGGTCAAAATTTCTGGTTAATACTTTTTCTTCAGATATTTTACAATAGAAAGGCTATCTCTAGTTCATGGCTATTGCTACTGGTCTTGGGTCAGAACACAGAAATTTGTGTTCCTATTGGGCTTCAACATCATACTGGTACCTACAAATTACCTGATACTTCTAAAAGGTAGGTACCTAGTTCCGATACAGAAATAACAACTGAACAAAGAAAGATTATTATTTTTGTTGTACTTGGTTATAACAAAATGATGATGAGGCTATTCATAGGAGACTAATAATGCCCGTTCCCAAGCTTTGTGCAGCTGAGAGGAATGCATTACGTCACTACTACTGTGAGAGATTGCGTTAGTAGTAGTAACGTTGTACCAGTCACGGGTACTATCCAACTACATAAATATTCTGGATCGGCATCTACAGGCAATAGTGAAAACAACACCCACGTATGTCACCGCACTAGGCACCTTACAGCCTAGCGAATAGCAATGAGATGATTAGTACAGTGTTATGACGTAGCAGTAGTTTGGTACTTCGTTTGTCCCCTTCATCCTGCAGCTGCACAAAGCTTAGACTCATACAATACTTTAAATCTGATACAAGAAAATACTAGGATAGAACTGCTGTTGCTACATCATTTCTAATTATGGCCTTCGGTCTACTCATATTAGTTCAACCTCACATGATTTTTTTCTGTATATTCAGCACATGTTCCAAGTACACTCTTGTACCTGGTACCAAGTATCAGTCCTATTACTCATCCTGTCACATATTGCTACTGTATCTACCAGTTAAGTCTGAATATGTTTTTATTGTTTCCAGTTATGGGTGAATGCTAAATATCAGTTGTGTGAAAAAATACAAAAAAATTTAATTTCATTGGAAGATGACCCACCGGTTGGTCTAGAGGTAATGTCGTCACTGCGAGTCAGCTGTTCAACAGCTGATTTTTGAGTTGACGGTTCCTGGTTCAAATCTTAGTTAAGGTTGTTAATTTTATACGGATTTGAATACTAGACAGTGGAAAGTACTGGCTTACTTCGATGTTTGGAGTTCAATTTACCATTCTCTCTCAAGAATGGTTGGCTTGAGTCTGCACAAGACTACACTTCATTTGCATGTGATACACATCATCCTCATCTCATTGGGTCACAGGGTTGCTTATTATTCTGAATTGAACAGATTGGATGGTATACACATTAGGGTAAAAAAAACTGGCAGATAGAAGGAATAAAGAAGTTATTTCTTGGAATGGTATGATGTAAAACCAATGAAATGGAATGGTATGAAAGATCATACAGAATTATTATTGTTTCAGAATCCTAGAAATGCCTGTTCTTTCCTGCAATTATTGGGATGTCAGATTTTTTCATTCATCTGAAAAATATTACATTAGTCACGATCGTTTGTCCGGCCTGAATTGCAACGCTGTTCGATGACATTGTTCCCATATCACTGATTCAACAATCGTGTGTACAAAAAGTCTAGTTTTTTAAATTCCCTTTCATTGATACTTTTTCCCATCAGTATGCGATTACAAGTACCTGTTGTTAGTTATTATTCTTGTAATTTTTATTTATATTTAGCAAAATTAAATAAATAAATAAAGATGATATTTAACAAAAATTGGAATACTATAATTGGTCAACTAAAAATGTTGTACCTACAATAAAAGTGGAACTCCCCACTTAATGGCCGGCAGTGTCTCTTCGTTCAGTTTTACAATAAAAATTATTTCTCAACTTGAAAAAGTATGTGCTGATATACAGTTTGAAACTACATTAATTACGGTCTGAAACTGAATTCTTTAGTTTTCTGGGTCTAGGAATGGTTGCATTTAGGTCAAAAGTTTAAAGTTTCAAAAACTTTAATGGTTGTGGAGATACCTACTTTTTTGATTTTCCGGTAGGATTTTCTAAGAAAAAGAAATATTTGGGAAATTTTAGCAAATCTATTATGGCAATAGCTTTCAAACGACATCAAAATCATTAAAATTGGGCTGATACAACTCCAGAAATAACTATCACAAAAAAATATTTTACCGTTTTATACATGGTATATAGATAACAAGTAGAATTACGTTAACCATTTATTTAAAATATATTTTAATTATAATATTCATAAAATTACAGCTTCTCAAAATAATTAGTGTGAAAAATAAAGCAAGTAAAAAGAATCTGAATGTTTAAATATCAATTACCACAATAATCATTAAATCAGGTATAACTCGCACCGTTAAACAGTTAGGTATAGTTAGGAAACACAACTAAATCAATACGTGATAATTTATTATTAAATAGTCCTACTGTGAAATAAATAAGAAAACAATATTAATGAGGTAATATTTTTATCATTAAATTTCCCACAGAACAAGTACAAATAGTGGTTCCATATGTGACAACTACAGCTGCTATGTACAGCAAATCTGTAAATCCAAATATAGAAGAATTGATAAATTTTCTTATCTCTAAAGAGAACTAGTAATTGTTACGGCTAAAATCAAATCAAGTCAAGAAGTTGGTAGGAAGGAGACAAAGATTAGATATATAGATAATATTGATATATTAATTTTATATTAATATTGATATAGATTGAGACATATAGATAATATATGATTTTAAAGAAATAATACGTTGATTTTTGGCAGACAGTGGATGGAGCCTACATTTCTCCTCTAATTCTTCTCCAATAAGTAAATGAGTTGTAGGCATAATAGTAACATAGGTGAAAATAAATAAATGGCTGATGTAGAGGTTAGCTACCACGACAGGGTAGTAGTGGGAATAACTATAGGTCTGGCATTGCATTGGTTCTTCTATCTTGAACTCTACATACGAGTATTATGCAAAGAAAATTATATCATTGGTAAATAAAATTAAAACTTTTAAAATACCCTCAATCATGTACCATTGTCATTAGTTAGGCTATATAACTCAAAGTTTCTCACATATTGTTATGAAAATAATTTCAGTACTCGTTACTTTCAAGGTGTCAACAATTGTTAAAATTAATAAAAAAAACAATTTAATTACTACACAATAACCCTGCTAATCCGTATTAAACATAGTCGGGACTTGTTCCCCTTTCATAATGATTAGATTATCAAAAAAATATAACACATAATACTGTAACAAAATGATAGCTAAAATTAATGTTACACATATATCATTATCAAAATGGTTTGGCCAACTGTGTAGCCTACAATTAAGTTCAAATAGAACACACATTAATTTTGTACAAATACAAAAGTCACTGAATGGCTAGATCTAGCCAGAGCTCACCAGAAAAGGAATGGAAGCTTCTCTGGATGAAGAACTTCAGTTTAAGATGAAGAAAAATAGTTTCCATATTCAGAATGGACCCTGGTGAAGGTCCAGGAGAAACTAATGAAATACGTAACATGAAGTCATTTATTTCACATTCAGAAGCAGCAAAAGTACTGTAGCAAGTACAGTACACACATAGATATCATGTTTGTAAGGGGGCAAAATATTGAATCTTCATCAATGTTTCTGGCATTATGGCAGCAAACAACTAGTGATTTTATGCAGTTGGCAGTTCAGAAAATATCTGTTTTACCAGTAAGTAATTTTGTTTTCAAGTACATCTTGTATTAAGAACTTGGTTATGTTTGTTCTTTTATTTTTAAATACATTAACATTTTATTTTTATGTTTAGTAGAAGCATGTTAAAAAATTATAAATAAGTTTGGATTAGCAGCATTGCTGTGTATGTACCTAAAAAATTAATCACAATAAGTAAATTATTTATAATCTATAAAAACACTATTATTACGAATATAAATACAAGTTATGATATGATGTCATAATTAATTAATTAAACTAATCACAAATAATAAATATTAATTAGGTAGTATTAATTTTCTTCATTTAGGCCTATTTGTGTATTCTGTACAGCCCCATTTTTTGGTAACAGATCAACTTCATCAGTCCATATTCAAGCTTTTCCATTACAGTCTCTGCCTACTTCAGTTTTTATTATTATACCGTAAAAATAGTTTACAGTATTAGGCATCATCTAAAAGAAAAAACAAGAAAAATTAATTATCATTTTAACAAATTAATATAAATTACTATAAAAATTTTATATATAATTTTGGTTCAATATACCAACTTTTAAATGGTTTTTCTTTAAAATAACCTTTGATTGTGATTGTAAAACGAGTTGTGGAATAAATCATAAATCGTATCCATCAGTATCAGAATAACAGACAAATATACAAAAGTGTTGCATGAAGAATTTTAAAAATAAATCTTTATAATGCATCCTGCAGTTTGAAATTAATTCTATTTTATATAATGAATTTATATAATAAATTTTACTAACCTTCCTTTTTAACTGCGTCAACTTTTATTTTCACTTACACGTGTTTCGGTGGATCCACCATCATCAGAGTAAATAACATATAATTGAAACTAAAAACTTTATTTATTAAAAGTCTATAGAAGATTATACATCTTCAGCCATTTGCATAAAAGTTTAGTATAAATCAGTTTTGTACAAATGACTGAAGATGTATCATCTTCTATAGATTTTTAATAAATAAAGTTTTTATTTTCAGTTATATGTGATTTACTCTGATGATGGTGGATCCACCGAAACACGTGTAAGTGACAAATAAAAGTTGACGTAGTTATAAAGGAAGGTTAGTGAAATTTATTATATAAATTCATTATATAAAATAGGAAGAACTTTAATTATTGAATGGTTCAAATTGTATTTTGATTTTGCTGCTTATGCCGCCTCTCACATCACGACACAGCCCTGAAAACTGAGAATAACCATTGATTAGAGGAAACTATACAATTATTATGATAAAAAAACAATTGATGTACTTGAGTGAATTGGTAATTGATGTACTTTTATTGTGAAATAAAATAATTTTCTATTTTACTCATATAATGAACTGGGTTTAATGAATTGAGTGTCTTAAAATGGCTGGTATAAAAGAAGCAGAGAAATTTGAGTGAAAGATCCTCAGCAAGATAATGAGTCCGAAAATAGTAGACAGACAATATAGATTGCAAGGTCAAGAAGAACTGTACAAGGAAAATGAACAATTAATGGAAACAATTAGAAAACGAAGACTAAAATTTTTCAGACACCTGAATAGAATTGATGACATGGACGTTGATGAAACAAATTTTCAAGATACTAAACAATAGACCTAATGTGCCGGATAAATGGTTTAAAGAAGTCAGAAAGGATATTGAGAAAACTGAGAAAACTTAATGAACCGAACCAAATTCAGACAATTAATTACGGACTTAAAGAGCTTCCATGAAGAGTAAAAAATTAGAACATTAGATGGACAGAAGAAAGGAGAGAAGCTTACAGTGAGCAAATGCTGAGAATATAGGCTACAGAAAGAGCTTCCAAATACATCTAAAGTCACCTCACATGGTCTAAAATTGGCCCTGTACGAGAAAAAAAATGAATTGGGTTTACCTGAACAGCTAATCTTGTAGCCTGGAATAAACCGAGAAAACTTAACCCTCAGTCACAGTTGTGGGGTCGTCAATGATACCGGTTAGAATACATTACCCCACCATTTTTTTTAACTGAAGTTCTTGACTTTGACCATCTCAGTACCTTTTCCTTAGTTTAAGTTTGACTTGTATGATGTGTGGCTGTGTTGTGAAATTTATAGGGTATTTTGTTATATTTTGAGTTTTATTCGCTGTGGTGCCATAAATGACCCCAACACTGTGAGCCCGTAAGTTTTTATGCGGTTGAGTTTTTTTTGTTATAATCATTTACATTAGTTCGAGTTTATAGTTTTCATATTTTTATGTGTTATACGTAATTGCTGTTTGATTATTTGATAATGGCATCATCTTTGCGTGACGATATGTCCGTTTGCCACGAAAAATTTTCTGAATTTATTGTTAACGAGTTAAACACATCATTAGAAAATAAAATAGGTAGTGACAATAGTAAACAAGATGACAAAAATCATCCTGATTACCATTCTGAACATGACACAGCTTCTGAACAAGAATATGAATCTGATAATTCAGCTGATAAAAACAATCGACAAGAGTATACTGATTTCATTTACGGTCATAATAATTTTTAGTGGTCAACGATAAAACCCTCAAAAAACGTCAGGACTCCAGCTCATAATTTCTTAAAAACTAAGTTACCAGGACTTAAAATGATGTGAAAAAATTCGGAGATTCTTGCACACCATTACAAATTTGGGAATGTATATTCTCTACAGAAATGATTGACGAAATTGTTAAATTTACAAAAGAAAAAATTGCTGCTTACAGAGGTACATTTTCTATTGGAAAACGAACAGAACTAAATGACACCAATATTACAGAAATGAGAGCACTAATTGGTTATCTGTACTATTCATTAATATTTAAATCAAACCATGAGAGTTTACGATTAATGCATGCAACTGGCGGCTCCAGAAGAGATATTTTTTGCGCCACAATATCAGCAACACAGATTGAGGTCCTTTTGTACTGTATGCGATTTGATGACATCAAGGCACGCTCTGAGAGAAAGATAGTAGGTCGAGCAGCACCAGTGGCTTACATTTTTCAAGAAATGGTAAAAATTCACAGAGTTGTTACACAATATGAGCTCATGCTTGTGTAGATGAAACGTTAGTTGGATTTCATGGAAATATTAAAACAAAATGGCTCAAATAAAAATGTAATTTAATTCCCTTAATGAATTTAATGTGAAATCAATTAAATAAATATTGTTTTTCATCACTAAGGATAGTGGTATCTTATTCGACCCCACCACTGTGGTAGTGTTCACAAAAATAGACAACTGTGACTGATGGTTAATGAACCGAACCAAATTCAGACAATTAATTATGGACTTAAATAGCGTAAAAATAGAACATTAGATGGACAAAAGAAAGGAGAAAAGCTACAGTGAGTGAACGCTGAGAATGTGGGCTGCAAAAAGAGCTTTCAAATACATCTAAAGTCACCTCACATGGTCTAAAATTAGCCCTGTACGAGAAAAAAAAATGAATTGGGTTTACCTGAACGGCTAATCTTGTAGCCCGCAATATCAATTCTTTCTTAAATATAAAAGTGTATTTCATTTCCGGTCCCAGCCGGTCGAATTGTAGAACCAGGAAGACGAATCTTCTCTCTTAACCCATGAACTTTCCAAACCATTTTCCTGTGGATAAATTCAAAAATATATTACAAATTGATACCAAAAACTCAATTGTAATTATGAGTAATAATAGAGTAAAGACAAATGTTTAAATCTATACCTTAATTTGTACCGCACATTAAAATATAAGATTAAGTCAATTATTTATTCAAAAATAAACCATTATGATGCATCCTACAGCGTATAATTAATTTTATTGTAAAATAATTGTATTTTTTTACCAACCGCTTACAGTTGCTGTATTATTTATTTGTTGATATCCTGTTACCAATAATATTTTTTCATCTTATACTAACAAGTTTCAGTGAATCCATCATCAGAATACAGTGTAACCTGTCCCATACAGCCCTGTGATATCCAGATCCTCCCATATCTGGACATATCTTCAAACTGATTTTTCAATTTTGGTTAGTGAAGTGATTAGGGATAAAAAAGTTGCAGCTGGAATTTTTTTGCACGTGCCTTGAAGAAGAGTCAGATTGCAGAGCTCGTAAAAAGAAATGCTGCTTGGATGTAAAGAAATGACTGACGATGAATTCAACGAAATTACAGACAGTGACATAGAAATGGTGTGCAATAGCGTTGAGAAAATATCTGAACCCGAAAAGGATGACATCAAGCTAATAATGAGTCACTCTGAGGCATTCAAAGCTATAGAATATCTGATCAGTTCATATTCAACATCAAGATGAAACAAAGTGAAACTGAAGTGATGCTTTCAAGAAGGTTTAGAGACATGGTTTCCAAAAAAACACGTGCAGTTTATGAAGCAGATGAAAACCACATAATTTTTCAAGTGGTATAGTTCTCGTATGTACTGATTTAGGTGTACCATAAGTAAAAATTTTTAACCAATTTTACTTTTTGTATTTTAAAGAGTAGAGCTACCATGAACAAATACAAATGCTGAACCAACAGAAACGTCTAAAATGACATTTGACAACAAACATGTTTATTAATTCTGGCACTCTAGAAATTTATAAATGATCATGTGATTTTCAGATTTTTCCATTTCCGGATCAGCCGGTCGCCACATTAGTCCGGATGTGATAGGTTTTACTGTAAATAAATTTTTCAAAATTGATACTGCATTAAAATATTGAGTTGTTGTAGTCATTTGTACAAAACTCTTCCTAAAAGTCATTTATACAAATGACTGAATATACAACATCTTAAAATCTTAATATCCCTATTTACATTTTTTGAATTGTATATATTTTTTAATTTATATACGCTGATGATGGTAGATCCACTGACTAAAGGCACTTTTCGAATCGTACTATTACAGTACATACAGTACATCATAACATACAGTAGGTAAGTATTGACGCAACCCACATAGTCAACTAAATAATTAAAGTTAAATAACATAAACAGTCAGCCAGTCAATTTTAGAAAAACTTGATTTAAAAACAAACAAGTTTTATCAGTAAAATTCTTTTCTGTAACAGTGTGTATTCTGTGATGAACAACAATGTTTTCATTTAACTGACAAATAAAAAGACTGCAAATGCATTTGGAAGACTAAGTAGGGAAAGTCTATGAACATACAAAAGTTTGATGATCACTGCATGTTCTAGTCACCGGTACTTCCAATGTATTTTCACCTAAACAGCTAAATTACAGGAAATATAGTTTCACCAGCCTGTCTTTATAATATTATTATTATATTTTATGACTGCGTAGGATCACTTAAGTCAGTTCATTGTCCAAGTCTCTTGCAATGAACTGTTTGGACCTTGCAGTCCTTCCAGTAGTTCCTCCTACGTTCTGATCTTCTTCCGCTTTTTAGTGCTGAGAATGTTAATGTTGTCAGTGACAAACGGGTGTTTCTGTCCTGGATCATTTTGTTCAGTTTTTCCTGACAGAGTTATCTTCTGGTGTAAGACAACTCAAATTCCTTCTCATTCCTCTAAGAACAAGACTCACTCGCCAGTACGCGCCGTAGACAGTTGGTCCGTTCGCTTTATTAATTAATTGTATCGCTTTTATGCACCCGGAATACGACATACAACCATGGGTCCTGTGAAGAAATCGCCTGGAAGAAGACAGCAGTATAGTGGGTATACCTACTCCTTTACTCCTGTCTTTCCTCTTTTACTCCACCACTCGTCACGAGTACTATTCACGCTGCAAAAGAAGGTAAGAGGCTTCATCATTTTGTATTTCTTTACATTGCATTCTGTGTACGCAAACCAAATAAAAAGTTCCCAAGATGCACAGCAGACCACGCAACGCATACAGTCCACTGCTCAGGAGGAGGGTCCGGTGGGATTCTTCCTTGATTTTGTTCTTTGTCTCCGCTCCGCTCGCAACCACACCAACATTGTTTTTATTCTAATTATTCTATTATTTGTTTTTATTGCTTTTTGTTCTTTTTATTCCTTCTTATTTCTCTGATCCATTTGCATCCTATCTTGGTGTTTTTTGAGTCAAAAACACCAGTACTTCAGTACCAGTTGTTTCAGAAGTTTCGAATCTTGTATCCTAGTGATACTTTCAAAGAACCCTACTCTCCTCTCACACATAGTATCAGTAATGGGTTCCAGCTTCTTGTACATAACTTTGTAATTTACTAAATATATTTGGTAAGATTCTTCAATTGTTTTTGTGACTACATGAACATGTTTTGTTTCATTAAAAACATTTTCTGTTTTCAAATTAATTTCAGTCAGAATTTTTTCCTTTATGCTGTGGTGAAGTTAGAATTTTTGTTATCCTACAGGGACTGACGCTGTTGCATTTTTGCAACAGATGTCATTTTTTGTATTGTTTTTTAAATGTAGGTAATTAGGCCGGGTCCCCTTCTTGTATTCCTTAACTCATTCGTACTGCATATTATCATTTCATCAAAAATTCAAAAATATTCTTATTTTCTTAGATATGGGAGTTGGGAGTTTTACTGCGAACCAAGCAGGAATGTTGAGAATTCACAATGGTGCCAGTCCGGATGTCATACTTTTGGCTCATTGGTGTTGTATGTTTACTCTGCATAATTCGTGCCCTGTCTATAGATTGTACAATTTTACCACCTGGGACAGGCATGCAGTTATTGAGAGCTGCCATGAGCTATTATAGAGTCTTATTTCTTCTAAACTGCATCAGATTTGATGATCGTTCCACTAGCAATGAGAGATAAAAAACAGAAAAACTGTTCGCAATCAGGGAAATATTGGACTTGTTTGTGTCAAAAATTATGAATTGTAACATTGCCAGTGTTCATTGCAGCAAATGCACCAGATTTATTTGCAAATAACACTTGAAAGCAATTTATAATAACTGTAGTGAATCGATTGATCAGGAAAGTATGAATGAATGATTTAAAAAAAAATACATTACAAATACTAGTAATTCAGTAATATTGTAGTAGTAACTTGAAAATATTGTATAAAATAATTCCTTGCAATCTGTAATATTTTGTTTTTTAATAATATAATTTATGTTTTTGTAATAGTATAATATTTACTGTAATTTTCATATTTTTTACAAAAATCCAAAATTGTTATAATACCTATTTAATAATATTGCTTCTGCTAGAAGCATAAGTGATATCAAAAGTAGAATTGCTCAAGCTAGAAAAGCCTTTAAAATGAAAAACAGCTTACTGACTACAACATTGACTTACAGATTAAGGAAAAAATTCTTAAAACACTATGTTTGGAGTGTAGCATTATATAGAAGTGAAACATAGGTGATAGGGGCTGTAGAAAGGAAGAGGATAGAAGCTTTTGAAATGTGGTGTTATAGGAAAATGTTAAAGATTAAGTGGATGGACAAAATAAGTAATTCAGAGGTTCTTAGGCAAGTGGATGAAAAAAGAAGTATATGGAAGCATCTTACCAGAAGAAGGGATAGGCTAGTGGGGCATATCTTAAGACATCCAGGTATTGGTCTATTAATAATGTAGGGTAATATTAAGGGAGTGAATTGTAAGGGAAGGCAAAGGTTAGAGTTTATAAAGCAAATCACAAATGATGTAGGGTGTTACAGGTATGTAGATATGGAACAACTTGCGCAAGATAGAACAGCTTGGAGAACTGCATCAAACCAGTCGAGTTACTGATGACAAAAACAATATTGCTTCAATGATTAGATAATAATATTTAAATAGCTAATAGTAAGTGTTTGTAGGAATATTTTCTATATTACAAGATGTTGCAAAAATGCAACGGTGCCAGTCTCTGAAGGTTAAATTAACCAATATATAAAAATAAAATGAAAAAAATATTAAATTTAGAACTTTTGAAGTTTATAAAACAAGTAATATTCAGTTAATCTAGTTATGTAGGTAAACTCACATGGTATTTATTAATAGATATATACAGTGTTTAGTAATCAATAATGGTTTCCCCATATTATGTTTACTTACAGGATTGAGCTGTGAATGGGTGATTGCAGAGGTGGGTCCTAAATAATCCATGTTACTGTAATAAGGACTGTAATTTTGGTGATGTGTTGGAGGATAACAATTCGTAGTTGTAGTTGCAGCGCTGCTACTGCTGCTGCTACTGCCAACATAACCTGATCCACTCGACCCTCTCTGACTTTCTAAACACGAATCTATCACTGCCGGACTCCATATCGACGTGTTCGAACCTAAAAATATAAATAAAAGTTAAGTACATTTAAAACCCTTTCTAAATTATCTAGAAATATATTATTACAATACATATTATATATTTTTTTAATATCAGCAATTTTTTTTAACCCTTATGTGTATACGTTGCAATCTGTTCAATTCATAACAATAAGCAACCCCCGTGACCCAATGAGATGAGGATGATTTATATGACGTGTAAATGAGGTGTAGTCTTGTACAGACTCAGACCGACCATTTCTGAGAGAGTATGGTTAATTGAAATCCAACCATCAAAGTACACCATTTACCTCTGTCTAGTGTTCATATCCATATAAAAGTAACTACCTTTACTAGCATTTGAACCAGGAAGTTTTGTTCTGAAAAATGCTGACTCACGGTGACGACTTTACCTTTAGACCAACGTGGTGGGTTATCAGCAAATTTCAATTTATTTTTAAAATAGATCATTGGCCTTTCGGCTGATGATCTATTATTATTACAACATACGTATTATTACAGAATGTTCTGAATAGAAGGAGGGATATCCTCAACAACTGCAGGATAGGCTGTTGTACTAAAGTAGTGGTACTTTTGGGGAACGAGAAGTACATAGACTAACTAGATAGTTATTCAAAAAATAACAGGTCTTCTGTGAATTTTCAGATAGGGCTAACTTTCCTTGTTACAACACATAATTAATTATGAACCATTTTTTGTTGTTTATGTCATCTGCCAAAAGGTTGGTTTAAACTTCTAGAGACTATTCTAAGGTAAACGAGGAGTGAGATGGTTTACTTTTGCCTTTCTCACTAGGTGGGAAAGTATACTTATCGGCATGATGAAGCCTCTAAAAAGCATCTACTTTCTAGCCTGCAAATGACACCTTCACTTCATTTACCACAGGGTCTGGCTGTATAGTTAAATTCATTACTTTCAGAGGATATAACTATGACTAGTATCTTTTGATACCAGGTTGATGGTGAGCATACAGATGAAGTGGAAATCCTGCGAGGGGTTAGACAGGGGTGCATATTATCACCAATATTATTCAACCTGTACTCCGAACACATCTTCTGAGAGGCTCTACAAAACTTAGAGGAGGGCATTTTAGTTAATGGACTTAGGCTTAACAACCTGCGGTATGCGGATGATACAATTGTTTTTGCGGATTCAATAGAAGGACTGCAGACGCTCATGAACAGAATCCAAGAAACAAGCAGCATATATGGGCTTGACATAAACACCTCCAAAACTAAATTAGGGGTGCTAACCTGTATATAAATCAAGAAAGAATTGTAAGAGTCTCTAAGTACGAATACCTCGGAACAGTCATTAATGAGGCATGGGATAACTCACAGGAGATCAAGAGTCGCATTGGTAGGGCTAGGAACATCTTTAGCTCTATGGGTGCGGCTTTCAAAAGTCATGATCTTACTTTGGGGACCAAACTGAGACTTCTGAGGTGCTATGTTTTTTCTGTCTTGCTGTATGGAGTGGAGTCCTGGACTCTAACAAAAGAAACGACCAACCGACTAGAAGCCTTCGAACTCTGGCTCTACAGAAGGATTCTGAAAATACCATGGACCCATAAAGTGACCAACGTTGAAGTTCTGCAAAGAATGAAGAAAACCACAGAACTTGTTAATATTGTGAAAGCAAGGAAGCTGCAATATTTGGGTCATATCATGAGGAATTCGCAACGTTATGAACTGTTACAACGCATCCTGCAGGGAAAGATAGATAGCAAGAGGAAGCCCGGTAGGAGAAGAATATCCTGGCTTGGGAACTTGCGAACCTGGTTTGGTAGGAGCTCCATGCAATTGTTCCGGTTGGCAGCGGATAAAGTCAAAATAGCCATGATGGTCGCCCACATCCGTAGCGGATAGGCACTCAAAGAAAAAGAAGTATCTTTTACACCTCTATCTCTTCTGTTCTTAAATGCTTCAGTCATATAATTTGCTGACCTTATGATAAGAAACAACTATTTTTTGTAGCCCTGGAACTAGCAGATAGAGTACAAATAATTTAACACTCCACCTGCCTTTTGTGGGTATACCATATACCATATTATTTAATATTTTACAAACTATGAGTATATCTATAATGAAATATTGTCGAATTAGTCTCAATGGATGAGATCCATTACACTAATAATTTATTTGGAAATGTTTTTACAAACACAGCCTATTTATAGTATGTCCAAACTAAATTATCGTATCAACTCGTATAGCTATACAAGTAGAGAGTGTTTCCTAAGATCACAGACTCTTTAAACATTTTATCCTTCTAATTGAGAAAAATAAATAAACAATTCATTCATTTTTTGTCACGTTGGTTGTGAGTTATCTTCTACATGTAGACGAGGGACGAAGAAAGGTATGATCACAACTCTATAGCTATGTCTGCCAATTCAGATTGGACAAACTATACATTAAATTCCATTTATGTTCACCTCTATTTCCAAATGTACGTAAGAGGGAGGAAATTAATCTGTCCAATTAACTTATGGTTTCCCATGTCTCAAGATAGGTCTGTATAGTGTCTCTTGTTTAGACACCTAGTCTCACAGAATCAAAAATTCAACTTACGAGCTCATCAATTTAAAGAGGCCATCATCTCTTTTGTATTTCCCCAACCGACCAAACAAATCATTTCTGCATTTTCACATTAAACATTTTGATGTTCTGTAAGTTATACTTTTACCATTTTGAGGAGTAGGTTGTACAGTTTGTGAATCCAGTATACTAATGGAAATGTTTATTTTTTAGAATAGCGTTTTATAAGGGGAGTTATTAATGTATTAATTTCCACAAAACTTTTTAAAAAATTAGATATTTAATATGAGGGTGCTGACCTAGCCTATTTAACTACAGAGGCTAATTGACATAGCCTGCAGAATCAATTCTAAAATAATTGTACACTAGTTCATTAGATTTTAGGTTATTGTGATATTCTAGTAAATTTGAATAGAACTTAAGCAATAATTTTTTGATAACACTGCGTTAAAAAGCAGTGACTTCTTTGCTATGCTGTCATCATACGTTATGGTGATCCATAATGCAATTTTAATTTTTATACCTATCTAAACAGTTTAATGTTCTTGGTTTTCTGAGCCATTTTCCGAAATACTTCAACTGGAATTTTTTCTATGACCATGACTTCTTTTGTAATGAAATTAATCTTAATTGTATTGAAGCTAAATCATTAGACAAAGTTGCAGTGATATATTTAACCGTAGATGGTTGACCTTATCCTTTGTTTGTTTCTTTTAATTTAAGATTACCTGATGAGGAATAAACGGTGGGCACAGGGGGTGTTGCGGTGAGCAGCGGCTTGTAAGGTGAATCTCGGGTCGTTGGTGCGGGAGGTGTTGCAGCAGTCGGTGCTGGTGGCGTCTTAATTGGTGCAACTGGAGAAGGTTTTGTACTTTTACTACCGACTGTTCTATGATTATTTTTTTCTGTCCCATTTTGTTGTTGCTGTTGCTGTTGTTGTTGCTGTTGTTGGTGTTGTTTTACTTGCTGTCTGCATTTTGCGCGCCGATTTTTAAACCATACCTGTTAACAAAATTTGTAATCAATTAGTCTCATTATATTTATTTAAACTACATTGTTTAAGTATAAAAATTGGTATTATAACAAAAAAAAAAACAGGTCATAATATTACTCTGCATGCTACAAGTGTAGATCCTAACAGTGACTATTTAGGTGAGTATGTAAAAATCCTCTTCACCTATTTTCTGGAAAGTATCAAGATTTATTTTTCTCTCACAAAATAAGTATAATTTCTGTTATAACTACTTTTTATTTAACAATAAATGAAGGACGTCGTGTAAAAAAGTACATAAACTAATTGTATCTGCTTAGAGCGTTTCCTAATATTTTAAATAACCGCTGTAATGGCCTTTATACTTAATGTAATTCCCTAAGTGAAGAGTTAGACGAGTGGCTGCCGCTTCTCTTCCAGCAGGACGAATTGCCATGACAACATAAATGTCAGCGGCAAATGTACACGCCTAGCTCCCCTCGACTGTACCAGATAGTGAAGAGGTTGCGACAGGTTGACTAGCCTACTGCACCTGCATGTTCTATGTACGTGCACTTGGTTGTTTTGTATTCGTGGTATCACACAGTTGTTTTGTTTGTTTTATTTTACACATACACATGTATTTTATTTGTATGTGTATTTTACATTTTTTTTACTCTTTGGCGTCTCAGATACTTATTAGGAGGCTATATTAGTTTTTCTCATTATTTCTGTAATTCTTCGCCTATTTTTGAAGGCATGAGCCATCACACGTAGATCAGGAGTCTCGCGTGTTTGCATCCACACATGAAAATATCTGAGTTATTTTTAGCCTTATGTACCGATTCAAATGAATTCATCATCTTCATTTAACAAGTAACAACTTACTTAATTGCTATTATATTATCAGTATATTTAATACATGAATAGCAGTGAATAACAAATAGCACAACTTATTATTAAAAACTTTCATTACTTTCATTCGATTTAGCAGGAAAATTTAAGAGTTTACCAATTAAATTTTGAACTTCAGTTAACGGTTTCTCGAGTAAATAAGAAATATTATTCCTTTGTGAAAAATCTAAATACATACATTGATGGCTATAGAAAACTGAAACCTACAGTTTTCCCTGGTTTTTTCCAAGAATTTAATCTAACGTAATTACTTGAAATAACTGAAAATTTTCTCTATTTTTTGGATGTTGTTTTCTTCTGTTCTTCCCAGTACTTCAACATTGTCTCAGAAATCGCCTTTTGTCTTTCTTCTGAGAAGTTGTGGTTTATATTTCTTTATCTTCTTTGACTTGAGTTCTGCAGGAATTTCCAACCCAAACACTTTACCGCTAAATCCCATTCTATTGCAATAGTCGTTTTATGTAAACCTTAGCTTTTCTATTCCCAGCTGTTGTCTATGGTTAAAGTTTATTCTGTTCTTATTGTTGCAAATTTTGAATATTTTTTTATTTAGCCTATTCATTCTCATTCTCTGTAGGTGGCCAAAGAATCTTGCCCTTTTCTTTATTGTTGATTCCTCTATTGTTTCAATGTTCTTGTATAATCCTTTATTCGATTTAACCCTCTTTCCCCTGATTCCAACACTGGTGCATATATTATTTTTTGAGGAGTTTTTTCATTGTTTTCAAAAGTTTGCATTGGACCTTTCATTGTACAAATTGTTTCATTTCTGCAGAGAGTCACTGGTTTGAAAACTATGCTATAATATTGGAATTTACCACTCTTAGAAACGTTTTCTGGTTGTAGACATTACTTGATATGAAGAAAAGTGTATCCAACTTCCCTATTTTATCCTTCATAGACTGTTTATTGTCATTTCTTTTTCCAATAATTTTCCCCAAATATTTTTAAAAATTAACTAATTTATTTCTCCCGTATTTTGTTTTGTTCTATAGGGTTCTGTGAATTGTCCCGCAAATGTGTCTAAATCTATTGATTTTACTCGTCACATCATGGAAGAATTATTTCATAATAAATAAATTATCAGAAAATTTTATGGGTTTAACTTTTACCCTGTTTTGTACTTCTAATTTTTTTTGTCTCACGACTAGTTTGATGCAGTTCTCCAAGCTGTTCAATCTTGAGCAAGTCGATATCTACATACCTGTAACACCCTACATCTTGTGTAATTTGGTTTATTTATTCTAACCCTACAATTCACTCCCTCAATATTACCCTCCATTATTGATAGACCAATACCTGGATGTCTTAGGTTTGCCCCACTAGCTCATCCCTTCTTCTGGTAACATGCTTGCACATACTTCTTTTTCCATTCACTCACCTAAGAACCTCTAAATTACTTATTTTGTCCACCCGCCTAATCTTTAAAATTTTCCTATAACACCACATTTCAAAAGCTTCTATCCTCTTCCTTTCTACAGCCCCTATCACCCACGTTTTACTACCATATAATGCTACACTCCAAATAAAGTGTTTTAAGAAATTTTCCTAATCTGTAAGTCAATGTTTGTAGTCAGTAAGCTCTTTTCATTTCAAAGGTTTTTCTAGCTTGAGCAATTCTAATTTTGATATCATTTGTGCTTCTACCATCGTTATTTTACTCCATAGATAGCAGAATTCTCCAACTTCCTGTATGTTTTCGTTGCCTAATTTTAAATTTTCCATCTTTTCTAAACCACTCTTGCTGCTGCACAACACTTTCGTTTCGTTCTTATTAATTTTCATGAAGTAATCCTTTCTCATGATCTCATCATTTCTAAATATTTCTTTAATAACTGAGAAAATGATGAAAGAAATTGCAACTTCTGACTATACGTGACGGGATATTTGAATTTTTGGAGGGGATGAAATCGAGTTTTTTGACAGACTTTTTTTAATTATTGTTGTTGTTGTTTAGGTCAACAGCCGAAAGGCTGGTTTGAACCTCTAGAGGTTTTACTAAGTAAAACGAGGAGTGAGGTGGTTTACCATTGCCTTCCTCACTGAGTGTAAAAGTACGCTTATCAGCATGCCGGGCCCTCTGAAAAGCACATATTTTCCACTCTGCAAATGACACTTTCACTTCATTCACCACAGGGTCTGGCTGTATAATGAAATCCATTACTTTCAGAGGAGATAACTCTGATTCGTGTCTTTTACGCCTCTACCTCTTCTGTTCTTAAATGATTCAGTCATTTAATTGGCTGACCATTTGATAAGAAACAGAACTATTTATTTTAGCCCTGCAACGAACAGACTGAGTGTAAATAATTTGACACTCCACCTGTCTATTATGGGCAGAATTATTGTTATAATAATTCTTATAATTGTTATAATTATTGTTATTAATAAAAAAAAAAATTACGATCTGCTCACTTTTGGAGCAATTTAACCGTATTTAACTTCCGAGGAATAACTGCCTGGAATTATCCTAAAATAGGTATAGACTACTACTCGTATTTACAGTAGGCAAGAAAGTGTATACTATGTTGATAAGAAAATTCTACTAGTTACATTAATATTATTAGAGTAAATTTTACAAATAATTAAGAAAATTCTGTTGTATGTTTTCTTATAAGTCGTCTTCGTGTTTCACTGTGATTTAATGGCGAAGTGATTGCTGTGATATTCTAATTTTGTCATATTTCACGCGATTCCTTATTACCTCTTCGTCTACTGTTAGTATGTTAGTGTCTCGGTGTATTATATTATTTTTAATGTACCATGTTGCTGGTACGAAGAAATTTTGACTAAAATCTTTATATGATTTTGAAGTTAGAATTGCAAGCCGTGACATTTAAACAATGAAATTTTTACACGTCGATTCAAATAAATAATTAGATATACATTGTTGCAAATAACTAGAAAATAATAAAACAGAAGGTTCAAAATCACTTCATTGTGATAAAATTTAAATTAAAAAGTTTTAGACTAAATATTTCATCGTACAAGACGATGATTTCAATTTCATCATTATTCATGAATGGAGTTTTATATTTTTGCTGTTATTGTTTATTTCAGTAATGTAAGGAATAAGTTTAAATTTCATCGTAAATATTGATAGAAAGGAATTTGACTGTTGGTTATATCTTGGCCAGAGTTTCTCAGTACAGGAAGCGTCAAAAGTGCCCCTAATAATATTGATTTGCACTAGAGTTCAGCACATCATTCTAAGGTTTCGACTCTACAGCCGGTCGGAGGTTTTTTTTATTTAACTTCTCTTTTTTGTTGAAACTCTTTGTTGTGTAACATAGTCAGGCGACGTATTATTCATAAAATACTAATAGAACTTTAATATAAATATAATACTGTATTTAAGTCTTGTTAATAATTAACAAGACCATCTTACCTGAAATATTTTAAGTAGGCTTACACAAAATATGTGCTTAATACTAATTTCCAAAATACAACATACTCTTATGCAGCTATTATTTTGAATAACAGTTATAAAATCTGATTGATTAATTTTTGATGTTTTCTGTTTAAAAATTAGTTCACCACGGTGTTTGTTTCACGTTACAGATGTCATTATGTCGGTTAATTTAACGAGGACATTGTTGTAAGTGCTACAGTAAACGTTCTTAGTAACAAACGTTTAAAACAGCGATCACAATTTTATTTTTATTCATAGAAAATTTATTTACCGAAAGGATTAGTGACGTAATTCCTCTTTTAATATATGGCGCTAAACATTTTGGGACATACTTAAAAATATATTTTATGCAATGATAATAGTATTTAGGATAAACTATTACAATGAAATTAGCCTACTGTTTCTCAACAGAATGAAATAAATTTCTCCATAAGTTGGCATTAGCAGCTTAACTATTTTATTCAATTCTGAAAACAATGAAGAACAAAATTAAAAGAATAGAGGTGTTATTCATTACTTAAAAAGTTTTTTGCAACAAATTAGTTTGGTTTTCTTATTAAAAAAGTTAAATTTAAATACAATGATTTTATTTTCTACTTACAAAATTTACATCAATTTTCGTAGAATTTAATTTTCTCCGTGTTGAATATAAAAAAAGTAATGAATTACAGTAATTACATGACATTTAACTAAGTTATTGTACGTTTAACCTAAAAAAGTGTTATTTTTTACCGTTCTTTATTTTGTGTTTTAAGTCAGATTTTGTTGAAACTATGGGATATACATATATACTGTTTTGAGACCTTTTTTATTCAATTTATCAGGTTAAAAACCTTAGTATGCCGCCAAGTTTGCTTCTTAATTAAAGCCATAAAATTTTGAATAAGGCCAAATGTCATCAGGTTAACTGAATCCCGGGTAAAATTTTTCACAAGCCGTAACTCGCTAACAAAGCGTTTCCGGAACTACATATATTTAAATGAACTGTTTTTTTTTAATTTTTGACAATCGAATTTTATTTTTCTTAAATTAGTTTTTATTTTAAGTCGCATCAACATTTTGGTTATGAGTGACTATTTTGGGATATGAAACAATGTGTTTTGACACGAACTTATTTCCAGACCCTCGCCGGGAATCGATACCGAGATGATCTTCTGTTTGGTAGGCTAGCGCGCTAACTACTTCGCCAAGGAGGCGGCCAGAATTTTATTTTCATTCACCAAAAAATTGTAGTTGAAATTTAAATAAAGGCTTAGACTACATGTAAGTATAGTAGGCCTACGTTTAAAGATTTTATTTTTTCCATACAGAAGGCGTAGGGTAGGCCTACATATATTAGTTTTTGTATAAAAATATGCCAGGACCATTATTTTCAAAGCTTTGTTGTAGGGAAATTTTATTGAATTCTTTGTTTTATTTTTAATTATTGTGTACAGATCTGCATAATAGCAGACAACATGCATTCTCTAGTTTTGCGTTTACCTCATTTTATTGGGTATTCAGATATATTTTCGACTATTCAACTGTTTTGATTCTGGAATTAAAATAAAAATTAAAAGAAAAACATGACATATGTAAAAATAAATATACCAAATAAGGTTTACGGAGCCGATCTCATTGTTGCATCCCTAAGCATTTTAATGACAAATTAAGTGGCATACAAACCGAGGAAAAAAGTTATCGACAAAATAAATAGTTTTCATTTATCATTGAAAATCCGCTTTAAAACTTTTGATGATAAAACGAGTACTGTGATCTAAAAAAAAGTAAATAAAAAAATGACAAAAAATACGAAGGGTGGCAGCGATCTGGGCCTAATTGGCATCTCTATGACAGTATAAAAGGGATACAAATACATACATGTATGAGCAGCCTTCACCTGCCTTTGGCCCTGGGGTGGCCATCACAAAGGCGTGTGCGTGACGCCTGTATAGGATAGTTCTTTCGTACAGCTTGTCAGCCTGCACTGTCACCATCAACGAGCAACACCTTTGTGCAACACAAAATATAGCTATTCTTAAAATTGTTCACTGTCAGTTTTTAGAAACAGATGATATAAATCTCGTATTGATAGGTTGTTTCGTTTCAGTTCTTCCTACATCTTAAAAGAACTGAAGAAGACTGGTTTCATAATCTTCTAAAATTACACCACTTCTAATATAACAGAAGCTGCGTGCTTATTGTACTATTGTAATATTACGAATTACTTCTTGGTATACGGTTAAAAATAGGTGTTAGAAGTCAATACTTCCGAATCTTAAACTGGGAGTAAATTCAGGAGATATAATCCAGATTTAATCAAACAATTGTAAATAATTAACCCAAAGAATTAACAGTTAAGAAATTTTTTTTAAAAATAACGAATATATCAATTAAACACCACTCAGTAAATTCTTTTATGATAGGCTTTCAATCCAGTTTTATTCTATAGTCGTTTGCACGTTCAGTTGACACAATGGATCTTATGGGAATCGTCACTGCTATTAGCGCAACCAAAAACGTCAATTACGACAGGATTTGTATATAAATACATTTTTTAAACCTTTGTAGAACATGCATTTTTTAAAGGTAGAACTACAATTCAAGTTTTGCTTAACAGAAAAAAAATTATGTATTATGTAGGATGTTTAATGAATTGTAAAAAATAAAAAACCTGTAAAATCATTTTCTTCCATTAAGGGGGGGGGGGGTAATTAATATCTTATCTATTTTACTGCAGACCTATATATAATAACAATGCCTTCTCCACATTCCCTCACCAATCTTTCTAAATAATGCATGATAAATGTAAACAAATGACGCAATCGGTTAGTAAAAATATAAAAAATCTTTCCCAGTACAGATGTCGAAAAAAATATTTCAGTCTCAAAATATTGGAATCCGCATATGAAGTTGAGTATAAACTTATAGTGTTAATTAAATTAATAGTCATATAGACTACTCTACATAATAAAGGTTTGTTATCGATGGGGCCCGGAGGAGAGGAATGTCATTGGTTATGATGGCATTGACAAAGCTGATGTTTGTGTATGTGCTAGTAGCAGTCAGAGCCCCATAAGAAATACATTGTCCCATACTGCTCTGTTGTGTCAACTGAACGTGCAAACGACTTTAAAAACTAAATTCTGGAACTGCTAATATCATACATAGAGTATTTAACGATACAAATTGTATTGTATTTAGGCCTACTACCAGATTATTTTGCTTTGGCGTGGAGGTAAATTAAAAATAATAAGACCGCCACCGTAGCGTAGTATATAGTAGCGCGCTAGCCTGCAACGCGAAGGTCTCGAATTCGATTCCCGGCTAGGGTCTGGAAATTTTAATTGAAAAACCATCGTTAACAAAAGAAACATTTTCGCTTTCCTTTTGTTTAAATCTTGTTTTAAATCTTTCCTTTTGTTTTAATCTTTTATTTGTAGAAGATTAGATGATAAGAATTTCAACTGTTCATCTCCCAAATACGCTATAAATTTTGGCAAAGAAATTCTTAATTTTAAAAAGAATGTCCTCCACGTTTCAAAACATTTTAAAATACGAGGGCCATCCGGAAAGTAGTACCCGTTTCCGCCGCATGAGGCGCTGACGAGGCGAGCAGCCGCCGGTCAAGGTCAGATCGCTTCAGTGGCTTGTCTGCCTTCTCTGTTGTAAGTTCCGCGACGCTAGCATTGCCTGTCTTGTTTCTGTGACCGTTCATAATGTTTAAAAAAATTGAGAACGCCGCCAGTTGTGAAGTGAGGGCTGTAATAAAATTTCTCAATGCAAGAAACGTTCGACCTTGTGATATTCATCGCCAATTAAAGGAAGTGTATGGAGACGATGTGATGGATGAGTCATCTGTTCGGCGCTGGTGTCGTAATTTTAACTTGGGGAGGGGGAACACACACGACGATGAGCGTTCAGGGAGACCATCTGTCATTACAGATCAACTGCTGAGGTCAGTAGACGAATTCGTGAGGCACGATCGGCGCGTTACAATTGATGACATCTGTGAACATTTCCCTAATGTTTCTCGCACAATTCTTCATGAAATTGTCAAAGACCATCTGCATTATTCAAAAATTTGCGCAAGGTGGGTCCCTCGCATGCTTACAGATGAGCACAAAACCAAGCGTATGGCTGCTGCATTAACATTTTTGGAACGTTATTCTGATGAAGCAGACGCGTTCTTGAATCGCATAGTTACTGGTGATGAAACGTGGGTTTGTTATGCTTCACCTGAGAGTAAACGACAGTCAATGGAGTGGCATCATCCTCATTCACCAAAGAAACCAAAAAAATTCAAGACTGTTCTGTCCACCAGGAAACTTATGGCAACCATTTTCTGGGATCGACGTGGTATACTGCTTATTGATTTTATGACCCGTGGAGACACTATTAACGCTAATGCGTATTATGAAACATTAAAGAAATTATGGCGGGCAATACAAAATCGACGGAGAGGTCTATTGTCTGATGGCGTCATTCTCCTCCATGACAATGCCAGGCCTCATGCAGCGGGGATAACACAACAACTTCTGCAGCAATTCAATTGGAAATTTTCGACCATCCACCGTATAGCCCGGACTTGGCCCCTTCAGATTTTCATCTCTTTACAAAACGTAAAGAGTTTTTGGCGGGAAAAAGATTTGACAGCGATGAAGAACTTAAAGAAGGTGTGACTACGTATTTCGATCGGCTGGCGGCGGAGGAATATGATGCTGGAATACAAAAACTCGTCACACGTTATGACAAATGCTTAAATTTGCTTGGAGATTATGTGGAGAAGTAGTTTAAGGTATGCTCTTTTCAATAAAAATGTTTACATTTGTTAATATTTACTTCTGTGTCTTTATTTCACAAACGGGTACTACTTTCCGGATGGCCCTCGTAGGTCATGCAGATAAAAATGGCAATGAAATGTAGTATACTGTAAAGTTGAATGCCAATAATATCCCCCCATGGGTAAGAATTTGGGCTTCATCCATCTATGTACAAAGTTCTAATTTAATGAAATTAAAAGTGAAAAACAGAATTACTGAACAGTTTAAATACCTAGGAGAAATCATACTCGTATCTTATAAAATTAACGAAAACTTGTCCCGGTAACGTAGAATTTTTAATTTTTAAATTAACCAAAATGCAACTCATAACCAGAGACACATACAACAAAAACAGCGAATCCATAGCCACTAAAATAAGGAATTATAAAACGACCACATTACTAGCGATAAAATAAATGCAATTTTCAACACGAATAATTCAATTGAAATAGATAACATTATTCTAAAGTTAGAAGGAAGAATAATTAGAACATGCTGATCAAGAAAACATGGGTAAATGGAGACTGAAAAATAGCATCCAATGAATCCGTATATCAAGTAACGAGCACAATTAATAAAAAGAGAATCTCCTTCTTAGGACGTATAATCATAAACACCGGAAAATAGAGGCAATTTGGAATAAGAAATACGAAATAAAATAGATCAAGGAATTTAAAAAGGATATGGAGGAAATTCAGACACATTGGAAGATTTAAAACATAAATCAGAAAAAACCTAAATACTTTAAGTTAAACACACCATATTACAAGCTAAAACTACAAAATACACAGTAAGGGTGTTTTCAGACGAAGAAAGCAAGGTCCTTTAGAATGAAAAAATTCTGGGAACAAATACTTCAAAAAAAATTCAAGAAGTAATTGACTAAAGCGATCCAATGGTGGTCAAACAAGAATAAAAAAACCATTTTTCGTGTACCTAGAAGTTCTTTTAACATACCTTTCTGACCTTTTAAAATTATTTCTTGGTGATATCAATTTCTCTCATCGAAAATTTTGAAGAAATTTTACTGTATTGTTAAAATTCATTTGCTCATTCGAAAAGTAAAATTCTGATTATTCTGTCGTTTTAAGCAAACCAGTTTATTTCTGTCTGAAGTTAAATAAATTTGCCTCTTGACATCCTTCAGACAATCTAGGCTAAATACATTTTACTGACAGTATTTTGTAAAGAAGTGTAATGAAGAAGTTTAGGGAGCATTTCGCTAAGAATTTTCTCTGGCAAACTGTGCATTGAGTAAACTTCAGTTGTTACATTAGTTAAGTCGACAAGTTTATAAAACTCATATTTCCGTATAACATCTCTCGGAATTCCTTTTTAAATAAAAGACAAAAGTTTCTGACATATAATGAAACATTATACAAATATTATGAAGAAATATTTTCGTCTAAAAGTTTGAAAATAAGAAACCGAATAATAATTTTCGAATACTGATAAATAAATTCATTTCTCAAGAAAATGAAAATGCTACCTTTTTGTATTCTCATCCAATAGTTTAGCGGGTCCTATGTAATTTTACAAAAAATAAGTTTTTTTAAAATATTTAAAGCTTAAGATATTTTAGGTCAGAAATACAGATATGTTACTAAAATTTTACAATTTTTTGTAACATTTTTTCTACTAACCATTAGTTTAGTAGCAATTTATGACATTCTGCAAAAACCCATGTTCAAATAGATTTTACAATTTTACATCCACTATTTAAGGTAGAAAACGTCTAAAATAAAAGAAGGAAATTAAAAGTGGTAAAACTTTTGTTTTAACATTTATCTGTAAATAAAAAGAATAAAGTATTTAGGCCTATGAGTATGAAACATAGGATGTCGCTGGTAGCTTATGAAAATATCGGTAATATTACTCTTTTAGTTTTTTTAAAACCTATTTGATAGGAAATTTTTTACTGTACAGACTATAAATAACCACTTATTTGACTGCTGCATTACGAGGTGTGGCTATTAAATAACGAAACTGTCGTTGTAAAAAATTTTATTTTCATTTTATACATCATCACTTACTGTCATCTTCAATATACTCTCTTTCTCTATCCCTACAACACTCTAAGCGAATTTTCCATTGTTGGAAACAGTGCTGGAAGTCACCTTCTGTCAGCTTCTTCAGGACACGTGCCGCTCAAAAATGTTTGTACTGACACGCGATTGAAATTGAACCAAATTTTTTGGAAACTATAATAACATGTGATGAAACATGGGTTTTACTTATGATCCGGAAACGAAACGCCAATCGATGCACTGGAAGAGCCGAACTTCGCCGAGAACCAAAAATGCTCGAATGAGCAAGTCAAAATTTAAAGCAATGATTGTTTTTTTTATATCCATGGGATTGTGTACCTTCAGTGGGTTCCTGAAGGTCAAACCATCAATCAATATTACTACCTTGAGGTACTTTCTAAACTGCGTCAAAGAGTAAGGGAGAAACACCCCGAAATTTGGAAGGACAAATCATGGGTTTTCCACCAAGACAATGCGCCAGCTCTTTCCGCGTTATCTGTCAAGAGGTGTCTAGCCAAGTACAGGATCTCAGTGTTATAACATTCACCTTATTCATCAGATCTTGCACCATGTGACTTGTACCTGTTCTCTAAGGTGAAATCTGCATTAAAAGGGACAAGATTTGAGTCTGTGGAAGCTGTAAAAGAGAAAGCGGCACGTGTCCTGAAGGAGCTGACAGAAGATGACTTCCAGCACTGTTTCCATTAATGGAAAATTCGCATGGAGGGTTGTAGGGATAGGGAAGGAGTGTATATTGAAGGTGACAATAAGTGATTATGTATAAAATAAAAATACAATTTTTACAACGTCAATCTCGTTATTTAATAGCCACACCTCGTATGCTATGAGTAGACGTATTTGAGCAGGTACACAGAGTCCACATTACATATGATTTCCATAAAGGCTAAATTTGGTCGTTTAACTGGTGTTACTTAAGAATGCAAAGTGAATTTTAACCGGTTGATGTTTGGGACTGGCTCAGAGACAGTCAATTAAAAGTCGATCTAAGTCTGTTAGTCTTAGTTTTTAAGATTTCGTTCTAAAATTACATTTTATTTAAGCAAAAAACCCTCCACGTCGATTCCAAAATGACGGAAGTAAGACAAATAGCCGCGTCATTCTGTATTACCACTCAAAATAATCTGTTCTTTATCTGACTATAAGAATTATCCAATCGTACAACGTCTTAAGTGGAAATAGAACCAAAAACTCTTGATATGAATAGTGAATTACATCCACGGTTCCTACTGGAGATTGTAAGTTACTATTGGATAACTACTCCTAGCAATACATTCCCCATCGTTCGTAAAATTACTTTTGATATCATATGAGGGATGGTGTCGCTCAGTGCCCAGTAACTTCCAAAATCAACTATAAAAATAAAGTTTCACCATAACTTCTCCTGAGAGGACACCTTTAAAAACAACCTCTTGCTTAGCTCTTCGTCGTTTCAAGAAGTTTCACCGGAATTATAAAAACGTTTAAGTTCTTTAACTACCCTAAGGAACACTACATAAGAATTCTAATGGTGCCGTCAAAAGGATCTTGATTTTTCATTAATCACTCGAAGTTTAAAAATTACCCATTGACATCTTTGGAAAGATTTGACCTGAACCTTCAGTAAAAGAATACAAAGTAGCATTAGTAGCGTGCAATCGTGATTAGTTGAATGAAGACGACTGTAACAAGTCATCATGATGTTTATTCCGAACTGTATCACATTATGGACGAGGGGAAGGGACATGCCATAGGGTGGGTGTTATAGCAACACAGAACGCAGTACGTGACCGTGCATAAGGTAGTTACTTACGCCACCCTATTTGCTGCTTTATGACCGAGTCAATTTATACTCACCGCGCCTTAGGTGCCTTTTCACAAATTGAACAGTATCTTCGTTTCTCTTCCCTATGGTACAATACCACAACGAGGCTATCTAGCTCATTCTTTTTTCTTCTCTTTACCCTTATTTCTTCCCGCTCCATAAATAAAATACACTTACGCGCAAACACATGCATTCAGATTCTCATCCACCCTCTTGTTTCGACCCCACTCAGTCTGTCGGTTAACTGTATCATTTCCCAGACCCGTTGTTGTTACTCTGTTACATACATCCTCCATTAACGGGCAGTAAACAAATACACTAGGAAATTACGTAAACAACAATTCAATTTCAACGTTTTTGTTAATTCTTTTAAATGGAAAATTGAGTTAGGTTGTTCTCACAAAAAGTATTATTCTGTCTGGTTTTCTTTTACCATTAGATTCAGTTACTCTAATCGTCAGACACTTTTAATGCAGAATTATTGAATTTTAAAGTTAAGACAAATTCTGAGCTGAGTACGGTTATCCGATTGCTACACTACATATTTATGTCTACAACTGCATTTTTCTTTTAAAAATTTAATAATTTAATAGTGTCATTGAGGTGTATTAAATAAAATGTTTTTTTCTAAACCTGGTATTCTGATTTTAAGGAAAGTTTATTCATAATTTTTAACATGAAAGAAGCGATTTAAAACTTATTTAGGTCTATTTGTTTAAATTATAGAAAAAACAGCCAAAAAAATTAAATATAATTATAACACACACCTCAGAGTTGTACATCATCAAGACATCTTTCGTCTCACACGGAGACATTATCAGGAAAGAACATCACACAAAACATTTAACACAAATAAAATTCGTAAGGTCGAAAACCACGTCAATAAATTTATTGTAATCGTTGCAACTATATTACGCGCGACTATCCGGCCGAATCGAAACTATCGGCCGGATAGTCGCGCAACGGTTACATTAAATTTATTGACGTGATCTTCGACCTTACGTGTTTTATTTGTGTTATGTGTTTTGTGTGATACGTGTGATGTTCGCCCTGATGATGTCTCCGTGCGAGACGAAAGAAGTCTTGATGATGTAGGCCTAATACGAGTACTCTGAGGTGAGTATTATACTCGTATATAATTTTTGTTTGGCTGCTCATTCTATTATTTAATATATGCAAACAAAGGAAATAGTGTTTAATAAAATACTATTTGTTTAAATCTACTGCGATATTTTGTTCACCAATTATTATTATTAGGTCTATTTGTAAATCAAATAATAAATTTATTACCTGAAATATTTTCCGGCCTCTAGATTTTTGACTACACCGTTTTGATTTTGATATTCACCGGTTTCAAGTGTTATCTTCTCCACAACTTACATAGAAAGAAAGCTTGCTTATTACATAGCTATTAAAATTCAACTCAATTATTTTTTAACCCACAGTAATGCCAATAATCAAACGATTGATACGAGTTAAACAAAAAGTAAAGCCAATTACAAGTGTAGCTCATTATTTAATTGAATAAATAAGTACTACAATTTAATCCTATAAATTAGTATAAATGTTGTAGAATGTGTAATTGGATTATTAATTTAGCACTACGCCTACAGTGGTTGGACAGAGAAAGTAAGCCCTATATCTATTATTGTATATAAATACAATAGTAGATCTACAAACTGTTTAAGAAAACAATAACAACTCTCTCCACAAAATATTTTGTTTTGTAAGCCTAATTAAGAACTTTCTGTTACAATTCAATAAGTTACTTTAGGGTAATTGACTTTGCCTAACTTTTGGTTACGTCAAAATGAGAATAAAGTTGATAGAATAGATTATAACCTTTAAACAGTTGTAATATTTTAAAATATTCCAATAAATAATTTTTATTATATTAATCCATAAAAAGTTTTTTTTTTGTAAAAACCTTTATTAATTCATCTTTAAAAATCAATCTATTTTTTAAAAATTTCAAATTAAAGCCAAATAAACATTTTTTATTTTTTTGTCATCAGTTTCTCGACTGGTTTGATGCAGTTCTCCAAGGTTTTTTATCTTGCGTAAGTCGTTTCATAGCCTGCAACACCCTACATCTTCAGTAATTTTCTTCAAATACTCTAATCTTTGCCTCCCCCTACAGTTCACTCCCTCAATATTACCCTCCATTATTGATAGAGAAATATGTGGATGTCTTACGATATGCCCAACTAGCCTCTCCCTTCTTTTGAGATATATTTCCATATATACTTCTTCTATCAATCATATTAAAGTGTTTGCCCAGCGGTAAAGTTGACCGTGGTACACATTATAAGTTTAAGTTTAATAATAATTATTTATTATTGTCAACTAGAAAAGTACAGTACAGATTTTCTTTTGTCTAAAGAATACAACATTTATCATTAAGTTTTATCATTATAATAGCAATAGATTTAATCATTAGTTGGATCCCTCTGTAGGTCTAGCCAGTGATGAGAGATTCACCTCATAATCTCATTTAAGTGAGCAGTTGTAAATTTCTTACTAAGAATACTTTAATTTTTTACTAGGATATTATTGTTAACTTATAAGTAAGACTTGATTTGACTGATATAAGACTTTAATATTTTACAAGAAAAAAGTTAAACTTTTAAAGTTATATAAGTAGTTATAGAATAAAAATAAAGCTAATAACACTTTACAAAGCAATTAGAAAAGTTAGTATATATTCTATTACAAAGTATATAGTTATTCAATAAGAAACCACTATGCCGGCCGCAATGGCGCAGTTGGTAACGTGCTCGCCTCTCATCATGCGGTCCTGGGTTCGAATCCCACTCAGGCACGGCATATTTTCATTCGTTACAAAAAAAAATCATTTCATCCTCCATTGTAAACAGTTCCACCCCAACGTCGTCGCTAATGACCGTTGTAGTTGATGCGACGTTAAATAAAAAAAAAAAATAAAAAAAAGAAACCACTATCTATTCTATGTTTTTTAGCTTTTTAAGAAAACATAAATATAAGATCAATTTTTTTGCAAAATAAAATTAACTCCTAAAAACCATTTTTTATTCAGCTACCACCAACTGCTTTTATACTATGTTGTCTCTCATCTTACATTTTATTTATTTTTTTAATAAGGTTATTTTAGTTCAGATTCTATCATTTAATTTTAGTTGTGTAGTAATTAAACAAATTGTTATGTAAAATATTAAAAAAAACTTAAAATTAATAAAGTGAATTTTCCGGTATTATGGTACCTAATCAACTTTTGCATTCCTTCAATCACTTGCCATTTTTACACCATGTCTATTATACGAGTATTTATTTTTGTTTTTAACTTTTAATTTGTTAATGACAGTGTGACAAATGTTAAATAATAATTAAACTGTGTGTGGCTTAAACTTGAATGACAAGCACATCAATTTTCAAGCTTAATTCCATCGAAATAAAATTGCACTTAATATCTGTTTTATAGATGAACAAATTAAAATATTCGTGGAAAGAAAATAGAGTAAAATTAACAGATGTAGGGCTATATGGTGTAAAAACTTGAAGCCTTTTTGCAGTATATTTACAAAAGAAATAACACATGAAATAAAAGAAAAACCCTGATACGGGTCAATTAAAATCATGTTACATGAAAATACTTCATGTTAAAAATATTCTTGGAATATTTAAATACAGATGTATAAATAAGAATACAAGAATATTGAATAAAACTTAAACGGAAAATGGATGGTGATATGACAGACATCAGGCAACTGACACTGCAGACAATAATACAACATTGATTTAAAGGACTAAGAGAAAGTTTAAACATGTTTAACATATTTTTTGTATGTTATTTTAATCCGTAGATGAACCATAACTAATATACTTGTTTAATTTTGAACTGTAGATTTTGATCTGACCAGGTGTGTTGAATCGATCAATTGAAGATACTTTAAAAGGCGTGACAACCAGAACTATATAATTTTTAACATGCGAATAACAAAAAAAAGAGATAAAATAATAACCGTAGAAGTATGTGACGCGTCAGGATGTAGGATTTACTTTATAATGTAATATTTCCCAGACGGTTTGACAGCAGATGTTTACACCACCCTGAAGAAGTATCCGAATATTTTTATTCCAAAGCTACGAGACGGTGAAGATTAGTATAAAATGTAATAAAAAATTACAAACCTGATTTACCGGTTTCTATTATTTAGTTTGTTCTGATCGTGATTGGCACGCGAGAATTCCTGACATTAATTTGTCTAACTGGACGTTAATGTCACTTTCAAACAATCGACTTAATTTTTATTATTTATTAAAATAGTACTCATATTCAAAACGGTAATGTCAGACCGTACACAACAAATAGGGAAACAGAAATGTGTAACTCTGTAAAAAACCAATGAACTATTGACTTCTACTTTAATTAAGCATCGTATAGAATATTTCTGTTTTTTTAAATGGAAAAATGAACAATATTCAAATCTCCAAGTAATACGTAGTAGAAAAAACTACTAAAAAAACTTATGAGCTCAAATTTTGCCTCGTCCTTGAGGAGTACATGGACGAGTGGCTTAGAAGAATTGAGGCTCCCAGAGTCAAATATAGGTAATTCTTATACAAACGTAGCCGCTATTATCATTCCAGAATATATATAGTGACTGTAACTATTAATACCCCTCGAAAGGGCACCCAAATTAAATTTTATAGACCAATGGCTGCACCACTCTTAACATATGGGAATGAAACATGGGTGTCATTACAGAGGAATGAATCTCGTATCCAGGCTGCTGAAATGAGATTTTTGCGGGGAGTCAAAGTTTAGTACCCGGTTAGATAGAGTACGCAACAAAGATATCCTCGCCGAGTTAAATGTTTAGTCACTATCAGAAACGTTAAGAATAATTTAAGAGAAACTAGTCCAACCATTTACTTCGCATGCCAGCTCACAGACTTCCTCTGCGAGTATGGAAATATAAACCTTGAAGGAAGGGAGGCTTGGGAAGACCAAAAAAGAGATGGATGCCGTAACAGGCCATGGAGCCTAATCCTTGGCAGATGATGATGATGATGAATCCAGGCAGATGATTATCACTATTAATAATGACAATGGCACAAACGTATTGGACCGAGAAAACTTATTGGCACAACAGGTTTTACTAAGTAAAAAGTGAGGTGGTTTACGATTGCCTTCCTCACTGAGTTGAAGAGTATGCTTATCAGATGCCAGCTCCTCCGAAAAACACCTATTTTTTATTTTGAAACTGCAAATTACACTTTCACTTCATTCACCAAAAAGTCCGGCTCCAATGATATTTATTACTCTCAGAGGAGATAACTCTGACGAGTGTCTTTTATCCATCTATCTCTTCTGTTCTTAAATGATAGTCATATAATTGTCTAACCATATGATAAGAAACAGAACTATTTTAAATAGCCCTGGAACTAGCAAATCGAGGGTCAATCATTTAATACTCCACCTGCCTATTATGGGCGTTAAGAAGAACTTAATAATGTTTTCTTAGTTTTATGTAATCGCATCAACTGCATTGGTTATTAACGACAATTATAGGTAGTCTACTTGGGTTTTAACTTGTAATAATTTCCAGACCCTCGTAGTTATAGTTTTTCTCTTCTCGTAGCCAGTACTGTCCGTCTACTTGTAGCCTATTTATTTCTTTTTTCGATACAAAATAATTTTATTAAATAAAATTTTGATTCTGAGTGAAATCGAACATAAATTTTGTCCCTACTGGTTGAACTTAACTATCCTAAAAGTTTCTGTTTGAGAAAACCGGTTTATCATATTAGGCTAAAGTTAGGTAAAGTAAGGTTAAGTAATGTGTGGCGTAGTTTGTAACGTGCTCTCCTCTCATCATGCGGTCTTGGCTTCAAATCCCATTCAGGCACGGCATATTTTCATACATTACAAAACAAATAATTTCATCCTTCACCGTCTGCATTAGCAGTAATTGCAGAACAGTTGGACGTTAAACAAAAAAAGGTAATGTTTAAACTAGACTTTATTTTATTTTTTATTTACCTTATCATGAAAAACTACCATATAAATATTATCTAATTTATTTCCCAACTTCCACATAAGTCAATACACGGGAATTCTCCAGTCAAGAATCAAATACAGGAACTTTCGCATGACAGTGTGCAACGCAGGCTAGCGCTCTAACCATTGGGCTACGAAGGCAAACTTGCAATTTTAAATTTAAACGATAATGTTCATAATCAAGTCTAGGTTGTTTTTGTTTTGTACTCAAGTCTTTTTTTAAATATTTAAATACATTTCAGCGAAACATATTTTAGGTTTCTTTGGAACTTCATCAACGACTGGTTCTAAGCGACTACAATGAGTAATGAAACAGAATTGTATTTCAGCGTTGTCCCGACCCTGTCGGGAATAGCTTAGCAGACCGGTGTAAACGACTGCGCCACGGAAGCGACTAAATTAACATTTTTGATGAGTTATGTTGAAAAATGTCATTGAATATAAAATATAAAAAATATTATATTATAGGCCTATATTAAAAAATCTGTAGAAAATCATATTTGTTTCTTTAAACCGAAACCTAGAAAGCACTCGTCATTTCTTTTTCTAAAGTCAGTTAATCTAAGTACGAAAATTTAAATAGTCGTTCAAATAACTAATGAGTGTTTCTATATTTATACTTTCAACACTTATAAACGCCGGTAAATACGCCTACTAAATTATAATTTATTATATATATATATTTGTTTAGGTAATCGAAAATATTATAAAATATTTTGAGGTAACTTACTTGAACTCTTGATTCGGGAAGGTTGATCTTAAGAGCGACCTCCTCTCTCATGAAGATATCTGGATACCTTGTCTTTGCAAATAAAGCTTCCAAGACATCCAATTGGGCACGTGTGAATGTTGTTCGTTCTCTCCTCTGTTTTCTTGGATTACCTAGAACCAGCCCGTAAGCTTTAATTCAATTGATTTGTGTTATTTCCAAAGTATGACTGATTTATTCACATAACTTATAAATAAAACTAATAATAATATCAATTTAGGCCTACTAAAATTTCTTAATAGTATAAAAATAGTTTTGAATGTATATTTTATATTCTTTATATTGTCAACTACCAACCCCCCGCTCGCTTCGCTTCACAGCAGCTATTGTAAACCTCGTTAAATTATTTTAAATCCTCTCTATATACAAAATTTGTGGTTTTCTTGCTCTGTGGCAGCAAAATAAATTGTTTTTCTGGACTTCCAGCTCTAAAAAGTTAGACATATAGTCGTCCATTAGTGAAGGAAGCACTCTTGTCTCAAATCGATGCCCACCGACTTAAATGTTTGTCCTTGCGATTTAACAGAATTGTATAGAATGCATAGAAGAATACCGATGGAAAAAAGAGACAGTTGATATATGGATGAGATAAGAGACAGTAATATGTGGGTGCGGTACGCAGAGTAACTGGAAATATAATGTCTCATTCACTTCCTGTCGAATAAAATAAATTACGAAATACAGTACAAAATTAAAAATTTTGAATATTTCCGAATTTTTAATGTTTTTGGAATCGAATGTTATTCTTCACGTTTTCGATGATATATAAAAGTTGAATCGTATTTCTAGCCCAAAAAATACACCACCCAGAGGACTTAGAAAAAATAAATTTGCTATGCACCCGGTGGACTAAAACATGCGACGTCGTCACAGTTTAAGTTGCTTAACTTACTTAATGAAAGTTACTTTAAGACGCGAAATAGCCTATATTGATCAGGAATCTCTAAGCTATGCAACAATGAAAGATGTTTTAAAATCGGTTCAGTAGTTTCTGAGATTACCTCATACAAACAAACAGACGTTTCTTCTTTGTTATATTAGTATAGATTATTATTTATATTTGTACGTACATAAGGTTATGCCCATAACAGGTAGGTGGAGTGTCAAATTATTTGCACTCAATTTGTTTGTTCCAGGGCTACATAAAATATTTATGTTTCTTATCACACGATCAGCCAATTAAATGCCTAAATCATTTAGGAACAGAAGAGATAGAGGTGTAAAAGGACACTAGTCACAGTTATCTCCTCTGAGAGTAATGAGTTTCATTATTACACAGCCAGACCCTGTGGTGTATGAAGTGAAGCTCAATTGCAGGATGGAAAGTAGATGCTTTTCAGAGGCCTTGGCATGCTGATAAGCATACTTTTCCACTCAGTGAGGAAGGCAAGGTAACCGCATCACTCCTCGTTTTACTTGGTAAAGTTTCTAGAGGTTCAAACCAGCCTTTCGGCTGATGACCTAAGCAACAACACGGTTGCCATTTTTATGTAGGATATTACATATTTTTTTGGGGCACTTAACGGCTTTTTCTGAAGGTGAATTAATTTCTTATTCACTATTTTCTAAACCTAATCCCTTTCCAGTGTAATTTCTTTTGAAATAATTTTTGTTTGAGCATTTTTTATTTTGTTTTTTTAAGTTATTTATCAGATTTTTTAAAAAAATAATAAATTAAAGTGTTTTACTGGCAATACAGTTCGTACTAAAAACATAATCTGTTGAGTCTGTATTAGTAATATATAGCGTAACCTTTCACACACTGTAAATAAAGCAATCTGTATCGACAAAGTGTTGTTTGAAAACAACTATTACAGTTATTTCTTAAGTACTTGTAAGAGTAGGCATGTAGCCTGAATTTTGGTTTGGGGCAGGAGTCTAGAGAATTGAAACAGGGACCAGCGGCATATTAGTCTGGTATGAAATTTGAATTTTCATTCTGGGGGCTGAAGCCCTCAAGCCCCCTGGCTACGTGCCTGGCATGTAATTCTTGTTAACTTATTTAGTCCTATTAATGTGCTTTCTTAAAGTTAAATTATTTTTCAATTCTTTTTTTATGTAATCTCCAAAGGTTTGTAAGTTGACTAAGAACACTCTCTGCCTTTTAAATCTGATGGCTCTTAAGTAATCCATTGCTGAATAAATCTAAATCACTGTGTGAAACTCCCTGATGATAGCCTACAACAATACTTTCGTATTGACCTACTACATTATATTCATTTTATTCTATGTAAAAGTTACTCATTAAAAGTTTTAAATGAATATCAACCTAATTATTACAACACAAGTGTAACTAATAAATTGTATTGACAGTAGAAGGAAGTCTTCAAAATATAATTTACTAGTTAACATATTTTAATTATTTTGTTACGATTTGTTCTTTATCTCAGTTAACAAATGTTATAAATTTTTACATTAGTTATGAAAAAAGAAAGTTAATATCTGTTTAATGAATATCAGCTTGTATTTCCTCAGTTTTACAACAATACAAAGTAGAGGCTATGTAACAGTTCGTTGCGTGCCTGAAGTTCAGGTTCTTTGTCATTGGTGGGGCTTCATTCCAACTGTACTGCCTTACGGTCTATATCAAATTTCAAACTGGGTTACTTTCTGTTCTTATTGTTACAACGTCTGCGAACAAATACTCACTACTTATTTAAATTAACTACTGTAAGACTATTCAAACAGTTTTTTGTCAACATTATAAGCTAATCTTCATTTAATGAATGAAAATTTATGAAAGATGTTAATTTTCACATAAATAAAATTGCTTTTATTTTATGCCAGCCACATTGGCGCAGTTGGTAACGTGCTCGCCTCTCACCATGCGGTCCTGGGTTCTAATCCCACTCAGACACAGCATATTTTCATACGTTACAAAAAATCATTTCATCCTCCATTGTACCATAGTTACACCCCAACGTCGTCGCTAATGACCGTTGTAGTTGATGCGACGTTAAATAAATAAATTTAAAAAAATTGTTTTTGCCGTCAGTCTTTAGATAATCGCTTAAAAAATTGAATTGAGACGGTAATTTTTTTAATCTACTAATTTCTATAAGTAAATTTTATTGTATACGATTATAGAGACCGAGGAACGGCGTACGGCTTAGAAAATACATTTAGGTGAAAAATTAATAAAGCTATTCTTTCGTTTTCCTCTTGTTAATTATATTCAAATACTCTATTCCCATGGTGCAGTGATTTAGAGAACTAGACTACGGTAAACTGTAAAGCTGAGGGTCCCGTGTTTGATTTTCCTCTAGGGTCTGGAAAATTGTGGCATTAAATCCCACTCACGGAAACTGTCAATGCGGCTTTAAATAATGACTATGCCATGTTATATTATGTATAACCACACTCACACACTTTAATATTTATGTTGTTATTTTTTGTATTGTGATAGCCTAAACTGTTTGGAAAATTCTGGACTTACTAGCTTTCAACTGTTTGTAACCTTTTAGAAGGCTAACTTAGCAACGTATGTAATAAATTCACCTATGTAGGCCTATAACCTATGTATAAACCTATGCATAAATTCAGTAGGTGTGTACTAAACAATTGATCTAGTTTTTGTTCTGTTAAAAGTTGAATAAAGTTTTGTTGTCGTTCAGTGTTTGATGTATAATTTTATTGTAACGAATTTTACTTCTGTGACGTTAATAAACTAAGAAAGTCTTTCAGATAGTCATGGGTACTGCATTTACTCGTGTAATGTGTAATCTACCCTCCCAAATACTTTAACTAAATACTTGTTTAAGAAAAAAAATTTTTTTTGGTTTAATTTTTTTAATGTCTTTTCTATTATTAAGTAATTAATTCAGTAAAGTTCAAAGAAAAATAATTATTAAAAAATAGATCAATATCTAAATAATTTACTTACCCAAAATATCCCGGTTAGGGTAGACATTTTATTTTCCGGACCATCTCAGATAATGAAGTAGGCCTATTAGGGAAAAGCTTTAAAAATTAAGTTACATTGACTGGGTTTTAAAATGTTAATAGGTTTTGATAAGAAATTAAAGACGTTCTATGTTTTAAATAAGGTTTGTGTCTACAAAATTTTAAAAATACATGTAAACAAATAATAAATCGATTAATAAGTTAAATTAAAAGGCTTGATGCTTTTGCGCGAAGCTACAGGTGTGTAATAAGACTCTCCTTGGGAGAAAGAATCAGTATCATTAAACTGAAAACTAGAAAGAGTAAGAAGTTCGGTGCTAAGCTTGAATATTTAAACACATAATTTGTAATTACCTGCTCCCGTTAGATTTAAAAATCTAACGGGTTTAAAATTTCATAAGGAACAAAAAAAATGGATAGCTAAAAAAGGTAGAGAGAAAATAGCAAAAAAGGTTAGCAATATTCAAATGTAGATGTAACTAAAGAGACAAGAGGAAAATAAAATAGTATATATTTCTTTTAAATGTAATAATAAATTTTAGGTTGTATTAAATTATCTTTATTTTAGTCTATTAAAAATAGTGTAGGGCTTATATAAGTTTAATATAATTATTAAAATGTAATGTATCATAATTGATACAATCGAAATCTTAGTATATAGCAAAGTATTTTAAGTTAGTTAGTTATGTTAGTGTTGTAAGTAAGTATAGTAGGTTTTGAATACTATTGCTAATAGTTAATACTTTAGTTTTTTGATATTTAATTAAAAGTTTCCAACCCATCCTAGTACATAGTTTTGTCCATAGTTGGATAGGATAATTATTTCCACCACCTCTTGCGTAAGAAGATAGTAGTTCACTGTATGAAATTTTGTATTATCGTAATTTATTTTTTATGTAATGCGTACCCTAATATTATGTGAATAAATAATTTATTATTATTATTATTAATTTCAGAGATACGATCTACTGATACTTATCCTGAAAGGAAAAGTGTACCGCAGAAGAGTTCACGAAGAAAAATCATTTTCTGCCTCCAAAATTTAAGAAAATTATTTCCCCTGAACACTAAGGAACTTTTGATAGCAATAACCAACAAATCTGAAAAGTCGTGCCGGTGTCTAGAGCGGATGGACACTACACAGAATATTACTAAGACATAATTAAAATTGCTCGAACAGCCTTAAATGATTTATTTACATCGACAGTTCTATTACTGTCCTACAACCGGTCTATAAATATAATTCACCAAGATATTTAATTATTAATAGAATGAGAGAATACTTTTAAAATATTGTTATAATTAGGTATCTTCTTAAATTTAGAATGACAAAAATAAATTTTTATTTAAAGTTATTTTCCTCAAAATTAACAAGTATAAGGATTTGTTTTGATTTAATATCTATTTAAAATTGATCTTATTCACACACAACTGAATGCATTTATAATTTAAATTATCTCTTGCATTTTGATAATTTATCACTATTATTTAATGCCATAATATAACCGAACTCAAACCACGTGGCCTCTGAAATACGCCGGCTGTGTGAGAAAGAGCTATTTAGAAATATATGGGAATACTGTAACGCTCAATACAGTCTGATTGAAAATTTAAACTAAATTTTTGAAAATATATTTTATATATGACGCTAAAAACTAAACTACTCGGAAAATAAATATTAAAAATCAATGTAATATTTAAGATGATATCAAACTAGAACTTACGAAACTCCAAGTTAACTACTCACGCTGAAGGAATATAGTACTAAATAACATTTTTGCTTCAAGATATTCAGCTTGTAATTGGAGTGCGGACTGTACCGGCCGCCTCCGCGGTCGTTTATCGTCATACTAGACAACTGCGCATCCACCATTGAGAGGCCACTTGGTTTGAGTTGGGTTGTACTGTACTTTACCGGGTACTATTTATTATACTACTACTTTTTTGTAGACCCACCGATTGGTCTACCGGTAAAGTCGTCGTCGTAAGTAAGCTGTTTAACAGCTGATTTTCGGAGACGAAGGTTACGAGGTTCAAATCCTAGTTAAGGTAGTTACTTTTATTCGGGTTTAAATAATAGACAGTGGTTACCGCTGTACTTTGATGGTTAGGGTTCAGTTAACTATATTCTATCTGGAATGATCAGCCTGAGTCTGTAAAAGGGTACACCTCATTTACACGACATACCATTCTTATCTCAATGGGTCATGGGATTGCTTATTGTTCATAATTGAACAGATTACAACGTAGCCTACACACATTCGGAATAAAAATATTTGGTAGATTTTCTACTGCGGAACAATTATAAATGATCATTTTCTTACAAAATTTTTACTATTTCCTGGCTACATAATTTAGAAAAGTACAAACACCATCGCAAACGTGGTAAAAATTATCCTATTATAAGAAGAGTACTATTTCTGTACTTTTTAACTCATTTTAAATGTTTACCACACTTTTTAAACCTGTAATTTATAAAACTTTGTTTTTTGTGTAGATCTGTCTAACTTACGTTCTTAATACGACAATATATTGTTTGGAGTGAAACCAGATTTTTAAAAATATTTTCCCGATTGTTTAAAATCCGCTAGAAGAAACTTACAGAAACCTTTTTTCTCAAAAAGTAGCCTAGTCTGGTAATTTAATTTCCCTGTGTAAGAAGATAGAATTTATGATTAACAAACTCTGAAAATTTGCTTACAATATCAATTATTATTAATTGTGAAAAAACAGATAGCCTACAGAAATTTTAAAAAATTTACTTAATTTTTAGAGAATGAGCATGTACTAAATGGGCTTGTTCACAAAATTAGCAGACTTATATTATATTTTTTTAAAACAAGATTTGTATCATTCGAAATTGCACATTTCAAAATATAATTAAATTGTTAAAATCTGAAAATTTATTTTTCATGATTTTGAATTCAAACTATTCTATATTGGAATCTCAAGTTTCATGCTTTTACAAATCACAAGAAGAATTTTGGATGAGAAATTTCTAAAACTACTACTACTAGCCTACTACTACTACTTCTAACAACAACGGAATGGTAAAGGTACAAATTGTATAAGCGATAAGGTTCAGAGATTATGTGTTTATACCTATGTCTGTTAACATCTTTCTCCAAAACTAAAAAACTGAATGTGATGTATTTTTGTGTTATGTCTGGCTCTCAGTCGCGTTTCATTGTGCCCCAGGGAGTGCTAAAGTTAAACGATAAAACGTATTAACCTGTTAGGCTGATTTCAAAACAAATTCTTTTGTTGATAGACATTAATTCATTGCTAGTATTTAATTAATATTTTACGGTATCAGGCCTCCAGAGTAGCTACAGGTAGTATCACAGGACTACATTTTTATTTTAATGATTGCTTTTTACTTACGTTTTGGTCTTCAGAATTTTGTAATCTTATATATGTTGAATTTTACAGTTATCACTTAGTAATTAAATTTCTGTAAAATCCAGACTACGGATACAGATACAGTAAATACAGTAGCTTCAGAGTAGCTACAGGTAATATCACAGGACTACATTTGTATTTTAATAATTGTTTTTTTACTTACGTTTTGGTTTTAAGAAATTTATAATCTTATTACATGTTGAATTTTGCAGTTATCACGAACTTAATAATTAAATTTCTTCTGTAAATTAATTATTTCTGTAATAATTAAATTTCTTCTGTAAATTAATTATTTCTGTAAAACCCAGACTACTCAGATTTAAAATTATAACTTATGCATAGGCTAATGGGGCATATCTTAAGACATCCAGGTATTGGTCTATCAATAATGGAGGGTAATATTAGGGAGTGAATTGTAAGGGAAGGCAAAGGTTAGAATATATAAAGCAAATTACATAAGAAGTAGGGCGTTAAAGGTATGTAGATATAAAACGACTTACGCAAGATAGAACAGCTTAGAGAACTGCATCAAACCAGTTGAAGAGACTGATGCCAAAAAAACTTATGTATTTAATATACATAATTAATTAGTATATTCTGAATAATTTTGCAAAAAGTTTTTTTTTCATTTAGAATTATTTAAATGTTAAAAATACATTAACGCTGTAAAACTAAACAAAACGCAGAATTTTTTACTCAAAACATTCGAAGAGATTTCGCATGTTATAGCGTACTTACAGAAAAAAGATATTTAGAATAGTTCACACCTACATAAACAGTCAAAATTTGTGTAGCAATTATAATAAATATGTTTATAAACATGTTCGACTTCTTCTTAAAACTTATACTAAAAAGTAATCGGCCTTTTATTTCAAGCAACTCTTTAAAATCAATAATATTAATAAGTTACTGATGATAAGAAACATTCAATAACCTTCAGTATGATAATTATATCTTAGAAATTAAACAATGTAATGGCCTACTTAAACAAGTATTGAAGTATTACTATTTGACAAGAATGTTCGGAATTTAAAAAAAAAAACGTTAGCATTTCCTTTTCATCAATATACACTCTATTAATTTAATTTAACCATAATTTTAATCATTCAAACATGTTATTTTATTTGTAGAAAAAAAACACGTTTGAAGTTGAAATATTCATATAATTACCTGTTGGGTAACCCATTGAGGAATGTAATGAATCCATGGCCAAACCGATTCCATTAACGGAATATGGTGTCGCCGATTTAAGGTAGGAAGCCATGCCGGGGCCAGCACCTGATCCGCAGGGACTACTGAATGGAGGGAACGCCAACTCCCCATCCGGGTTACACCTGAAACACATAAATTAAATCAGAATATTAATTAAGCAAGTTATAGTAGGTATCACATTTCACTTTGACTTTTCAAAGTTACCATAATAATTGTTTTGATTCATATCCTTAATCAGAGTTTTATAGATGATATATTTTTTTAAATAAGATTCGTTTTGATGTAAGAAAAATTTATTATATTTCGGTAAAATCTAAATGCACACATGATTTCCCACGCAATCTCATTAACTTTAACTCATCTTTCTAACAATTTGTTCTCTCTCGCTTCAAATATATTTCCTGATGGCAATACAAAAATATATTTTTTCCTGATGGCAAATGTAAATAAATTTAGTAAATATTTCTTATTGTTCTTTCAATTCGTCATAATTTTCAAACGTAAAAAAAATATTACAATGTACAAATTGTTTAAAGGGTTAAAAAATAAATTTCCTGATTTTTGTTGGAGGGAACTGAGTCTGGAGACTTGTTTTCGTTTTACGTAGAACTGTTAAGCCCATTAGGGTTAGTGAAGAGTGATAGATGATAACGAAAGATAAAAAATTCCAGATTTGACCGGGAATAGAACCCACGACGTATTAGTCTTATATGAAATTTGAATTTTCCGTTCAGGTTTTCTTCCTTTATAAGTGCCTGTCGTGTTTAGTTTAAAGTAAGGACAGTATAGTGGATAATTTTCCGATGGATTTTTTTTCAACTCTCAAACTTTGCATCCGTTGACAATTTCGACACCCTTCTGGTACAAAACTTTGTGTAACTTAGTTTTTCCATTAAAATAGTCTTCCGCGTTCTGCGCAAAACGCTGAACGTGAAAAGTTAAGAAAACAATTCTACAATTCTAGAAACTATTCTATACTCACGATTTTAGAACTTTTTGCTAGAAGAAACGAATCGTTTGTTTGATTCGTGCACTTGTAAGGATTATTTACTTATTTTATACCTTATTTTAAATGCATTTTTCACGACATCCGAATCAAATACAAATAAATTATTGCTATAAAAAGGTGACAAATCGTACAAATTATGTAATGCTGTATGATACTGCACTGATAGGACTCAACACAAGGGCGTAGAATGCCCAGAGTGCGCGTGTTTCTTACATTTAAAAATTAACCTTTAATATAACATCAAAATCTTTACTTTAATGGATAATATTAAAATATATAATACAAACTAATAACTTAAAACACACAATAGGGAAACATTTACCGGAAACTTAAAACTAAGTAAATCGAATAATTCGCGCCATTCAAAACTATAAAGGGGTCTTGTGTGGAACGGTAAAAAAATCATAAATAACTTAAGTAGAAAAAATGAGTATAAAAGATATGGGTGTTAGGAGAGCAGGATGGTACAAAATTAGTAGACAGTATTTTTTTTATTTAATTTAAAGTCGCTTCAACAGCTTGGTTATTAGCAAGTAACTGTGGGTTTTAACTTGTGAAAAATTTCCAGACCCTAGTTGGGAATTGAACCTGGGAAATCCACTTTGTATGCTATTGTGCTACAACTACGCTACGGAGGCGGCTTCTTGTATTATCTATGTAATTTTCAATGAAATACGTTTAAGTAGACCTAGATGATCCCTTCCACACAAACTAAATTTGGTTTTTATTAGTTTAAAACAACTAATGCATCCAAAACTTCTACACTAAAACGAATTTATTAAAAAATGGATTTCCATTGGGGGTTAACGCCTTGTAAATACGTCGGGTTACTAAAATTACATAATCAGTACGCCTAATGAGGTCAATTACATAATCAGTAGGTCTGATGATGTCAATTACACAATCATTAGGCCTGATGAGGTCAATTTCATAATCAGTCGGCCGATGAGGTCAATTACATAATTAGTACGCCTAATGAGGTCAATTACATAATCATTAGGCCTGATGAGGTCAATTACATAATCAGTCGGCCGATGAAGTCATTTACATAATCAGTAGGGCTAATGAGGTCAATTTGCATAATCAGTAGGCCTGATGAGGTTAATTACATAATTAATAGGGTTGATGAGGTCGATTGCATAATCAATAGGCCTGATGAGGTCAATCACATAATCATTGGCCTGAAGAGGTCAATTACATAATCAATAGGGCTGATGAGGTCAATTTCATAATCAGTAGGCCTGACGAGGTCAATTGCATAATCAATAGGGCTAATGAGGAAGAACTAAATTGAGAAAGACACAGTAAATCACCTCACTTCTCGTTTTTACGTAGTAAAACCTCTAAAGGTTCAAACCAGCCTTCCGGCTGTTGACCTAAACAACAGGGTTAATGAGGTCAATTGCATAACCAGTAGGCGTGATGAGGTCAAGGATAAGATATAATAAATGTTAAGGAGGCAGTTTTTAATGAGTATGTATGGTTCAGGTGAGGAAATATTTATCATACTGGTGTGACTCGATAAGACGGGGATTGAAACGAGAGTAAAGGGTGTGTCATAATTAAATCACTACCGTTTCATTTATGTTTGGATTTAATTTTGTCACTGTTTGAAATGTAATAGGTATGCAACAATAACAGTTACACGTGGCCAGCGTAATGTTCGTTAAACAGTATTGTTGATTTCTGACATCCGGCGAGAAACGATGAACTTGTGTCCAGTTGTTGTGAACATGTTTGACACAGCGGCCCATCACAATAGAAATTGCGACCCTGCTACGCACTACAAATAACTATAGAAAACTCCAGATTTTACAATTGGGGTGGTTTCCGCCTGATTACTCTTAGTAATTGCTTTCACTCCCTCTCTTAACAGACGAATAATATTCCCCCAAACCACTCTTTTCGCCTTTTATTAACTAGACCCCACAAAAATTGGTACATGAGAATCTCCTTTTATTTCTTCCCTCACCTATTTTCCTATTTTTTAATCTTTTATTTATTATTAACAACAGTCACTAAAATTTGTTAAGCCATATTTAAAAAATAAAATGGAAATAACTTATCAAAATTTTCATTTCAAATAAATTGAGGTTTAAATGTTAAATGTCTCCCTGTTAACAGACGACTGAAACAAAGGTGGAATAGGGATCTTCTCCGACACCATAAAAATAACAAAAAAACCTTTCAATTTAACTTTTCATACCTGTTTCATTTCATAAAAAAAAATCATCCATCATAGTTTATAAGTCATTATCATTAATGGCACCACATCCTTGAAAAATTTCACGCCGAAATTGGTCACTGGATCGATTCACATTCACGTCACTTTCCCGCCATTCCTTTTTCATTCCATCTAATTTACTAAGTTAGTTGTGCTTTAAAAATTGTACAGTTGTAAATAAAAATAAAGATGAAGCCAAAAAAAAAGAAAAGTGATATGTAAAGAAGATTTATAATCCCTGAGGTTATTACCTCTACGGTATCTGTACTTCCATAGATTGTTTACTGAGTACTATAAAATTTATTCTCAGGATATTATCCGACCCACCGGGCTGGTCTAGAGGTAAAGTCGTCGCCAAAATCAGCTGTTTAACAGCTGATTTTCGGAGGCGAAGGTTCCTGGTTCAAATCCTAGTAAAGGTAGTTACTTTTATACGGATTTGAACGCTAGACAGTGGTTACCGGTGTACTTTGATGGTTGGGGTTTAATTAACCATACTCTCAGGAATGGTCGACCTGAGTCTGTACAAGACTACACCTCATTTACACGTCATACACATCATCCTCATCTCATTGGGCCATGGGGTTGCTTATTGTTCTAAATTGAACAGATTGTAACGTAGGCCTACACAAATTAGGAATAAAAAAAAAATAAGGATATTATCCAGCGTATCACTTCCACTACAACTACACGTCATGATGATATGGTAATACCACCCAGGCGTAAAATTGAGTTATTTTAACGATTTTATTATAAAACGGTTTTATTGCGTGAAAACGTGTATTCCCGGTGAAATTCAATTTCAAAAAATCGACATGAAATCAATACTTTCCTATTTTTATATTCTCATATAGGGCTAGAGAAAGTAAAAAAAACAATAAATGAGGAGCCGGGTGGAATAAGAGCAATATGGTAAAATTCCCCTTTTTCAGTAAAAATGTAAAAATGAAGCAGATCGCTGATAAAAGAATTATTGTGATATCTCTTTTGGTTGATAAGTTATTCCTCTTTGTGCAAAGAAGAAATATTGCTCTTTTTCCATTGAACATATTATTCAGTATCACTTAGCTTGACTGCACATAAAAATTACCTATAGTAGTGTTATGGTTTAACCTAGAACCTATCTAGAATCGTAAAAATAACGTAAAAGGACAAGAATGGTTTAATAATAATGTATTTTCCCCGTGTTACATTTGTTAATGAAATGTATTGCCCTTTTTCCATAGAACAGTATCACTTTTCTTGGCTGCACATAATCTACAAGGGCAAGAATGGTTAAATAATAATGTATTTAATGACCCATTGCATTAATAAGTATTATTCACAAAGAATTTCATTGTAATAACGTTGTCTGCTGAAATTTTTTTAATATTTATAATATCACTATTTTAATGATTTCTATTGAAGAAAATCAATATTCTATTTATTAAAATAAATAATATAATTAAATTGAAAAATGTTTTATTGATTTAACAAATTACATTGTATCAAAAACGTTTTAATAATATCATATTGTTAATATTAAATAATAGAAAAAGTCCTTATACAATATGTTAACATGTGTAAAATATTTAGTTAAAATATTAGTTTCTGAAAACTACACTTTTGTACTATTGCCCTTATTCCACCCACCTCCTAAATTTTAGATTTCATTCGGAGTAGAATAAAAATTTGACAAATTATTGCTTTGTGTGTATAACTTAATAGGGATAGTATATAAAATTTATTTGCAATATTATGTAAGTTACTATTAATGTTTGTACTATTTTCTTATCATATTAGGAAGACTACATAATTCTATTCTGGAGAATGAAATTTATTCAGGGATTTAGTAGCATGAGAATGGAAAATGGTTTAAGATACACATTTTATAACGAACTGCATGAATATATTTATTATGAATGAGAAAGTTGGAATAAAGGGTATGAGGTAACAACTACTGTAGCTAACTTTCGATGGTTTCTAGTTTATGGGGGATGAGATGATAAAGAGGGTGAATTCGAGAACGAGAAGGGAATGTGAGGTAGCAGCTGCGGTAAAGCCGCCCCCGTCAATCTGGATTAGCATCAGGAAAACGGGGCCTCCGCGGCTTTTGGCGGGCCTGTTTTTGTATCGCAAAGTCTAACATTGTTGTTATTGTGTTGTTTACGGAAAACTAATAACAATTTGATTGATTGAATGAATACCTAAATGAATGAATGTATCTGTGAACGATCTATTGAAAATTCTCATCTATTTCTTTTGTGTTTTCAAAGTTATAACATTTAATTCTGAGTAATGATTTAATAATACTTCATTCTATTTCCTATACTGTATATTCATCAGATTTATTTTCATTATTTTATAGCAAACTGTAGTGGTACAGCTGAGCTACATCTATTTATTTTTATCTGTCATTATTTAAATCAAGTTGCAATGAAATTATATAATATTTATTTCCGCAAAAATATACTAAACAAACAATTAACATTACCTTTTAATTCTCATAAATTACTTTTAAAACAAAACAAGTTTAATTACTGGAAGTACCTGCAAAGGAAGCATGTAGGCATGCATGAGTCTACTTTGTTATTTTTGTATTTAATATTTTAGTTAGGGCCTAGCTATATTTAATTTGAAATTTTACATTATAATAAATATTTATAATGTATGAAAAATTAACATCGTAGTTACTAAAAACAGTGAGGAAACATTGTGAGAACTGAGTTCGTGATTCTTTAAACATTTAAAAAACTGAAAAATGTAATCAATATTTTTTTATCTATTTATTTAACGTCGCATTAACTGTAACGGTCATTAGCGACGATGTTGTGTTGTAACTGTGAAGGATAAAATTATTTTTTGTAACGTATGAAAATATGCCGTGCCTGAGTGGGATTTGAACCCAGGACCGCATGATGAGAGGCGAGCACGTTACCAACTACGCCAATGCGGCCGGCATTAATAATTAATTAATGTAATATTATTATAATTATATAATATTAGTTATATATATTTATTATATTAATTAATATTATTAATTAATCAATATTTATATTTAAAAAAGAACAAAATGAAAAAATTAAGATATGTAAACGTTTGTAAAAAATTGTTTGGTAACATGAATGTTGTATTCATGATCTTTAAAAAGTATTTCTAATATATTATCTGACGGATCCATTTTGTTGGTGTCCTTAAGAAGTGTTTTATTTAAGTTAGAAAAAATAAATTTACTTCGAATGACATTTATTATTTTTCAAGAAATGTACATGAGCTGTCTTCTACAAACGGTTGAATCTGAATGGTATGTTTGAAAAATGATGTTAGTGGTCACAGGTTATATGATTTGCGTATACTGAACAAATTTCTAGTCTTATTCATAAACGAAACAAGAATTTTAATATGTAGGTAATTGTCTAACACATTAAATTCATGAAATAAATCCTTACTAGTAAGTTAGATACATTAATGTTTATTTAAAATTGCATTTTTTAATTTAATTTGTTACTTTTGTTAAATATTTTAATTTATAATTTATTGTTTATGTTTACCTATTCATATTTAAAATAATCATTGGTTAAACTTGTTGTTTAGTGAAGAAAAATAACTTTTTTCTAGGAATTTATATTTGGAGCTCAAAGAGCATGGTGTTGAGTTTCTTAAATGCCAAAGGCAAATAAATTTATAATATAATATTATAGAATCAGATCTATACAACGTATTCAGTAGGCCTACAATAGATTATTATTATTTAACATGATTATAAAAAGACTGGATACCAATTAAAAAAAAAAGATATGTTACACAATCTATCCTATTCTTATTCGTTAATCGAATTCATTTATATATTAGTCTCTTATAAGCATTTCAGATTTATTTTTATGTAACATCACCTAAGGTGAATGTTACAATACTTCTTAAAAATACAATTTAAACATTCCTTTCTATTTATAAATTTTTCACAAAAAAAATCAAAATTTAAATTTTCTTTTGACTCCTCCTTAAATAGATGCTTCCAGTATAATCATTTAAAAAAATAAATAATCAGTTAATAAATAAAATGAATGTAGTTAAGTTCCGCCATGTATTATGATTGATCATGTAATTATTTTTCTATAATACAGAGAAAACCATGATATTTATGTTCTTACTAACATAGCTTTTTATTTATATTTTTAACTTTAATGGACCACGTTAACAATAAACGTAAATTATTAAATAATATAAATTGTAGGCTATCATTAGGCTCTAAATTTTAAATACTAAGCTTTCCTGAAACCAATTTGGGTGTAGAGCCTATGTCATTCAGATCTACAGCTCAAAAAAAATCTGCTATATTACGAATTTAAAGATTCCAATCCAAAAATATCTAAGATTAATTACTATACTAACGCTTCACGTTACGTATCGAACAAAACTTTACACGACAATCTCCATGTTTCTTATAGTTACGAAACTTTTTAAAGTTTTATCATGATTTAAAGATAAATTAGACTAAAACGAAAATCACTGATTCGGAAGCTAAAGTTTAATCAATTACCAGAGAATCTACAACGAACACTGAAACGACGCTGGAATAGGGATAAAGTAATCCTTATTTATCCATTTCAATTTTTAATAACGTAAAATTTAAAATTAATAATAAAATTTAAAATAAGTAAAATAAATTCTATTTTTATTTGGAACAATACTATTGTGTGGTTCTCTCCTGTAAATAATTTTAAAGTCATTGTTTTGTACTTTTATTATCTTGTTCAGTTGTTGTACTCACAGTAGTGAAAATAAAATAAAAAGTAAAGAGAAACTTTAATAAATTGTTTATATTCTTATTGCTTAGTCACAATTTACTTTGTACTTAGTACTTCAATTCTTTTATATAGTATTTAGTACTTAAAAAGTAAAAAGTCGACAAATCAATTAGCTGTTTATCATCTCTACGATACTACAAAAGATCAAATTTTAGAAGTCAGAATATTAGATACTCCTAACCGATTTGCCCAAATTAAAATGTTCAGTCATTCGTTCAAAATTTAAGAAAAAAAAATCCTATTACAAATAAATAAGGTTTAAATTCACAAATAAAATGTTCGCATAATTATCTTTATTATCTTAAAGTTTAATCTTAAAGATAATCATCAATCAAACAAAAAATTCAGTTAAGTTAAACAAGTTATATCTTCATTCCAATTCCTCGTCATTCAACGAAAAATCGCACATTGTCTGGATCTAAGAAGAAACCATATAAAACTTTTAAAATCTGCTGAAAATCACACGGAAACAGCACTACTAGTGTTTTTTCAAGATATATTTCAAACTTTTAAGAAATTTACTAAACATTTTTACCAAGTTTTTAGTGGAATTAATAATTTTGGCAGTTACAACAATTTTTTTTTTAAACCATACAATAATGAGTTCACAATTAGTTAGAATGGATAACAATTTTCTAACAAATAAGGAATAATAACTGAATAACATGATTTCAATAAATTAATACTACTTTATTATACGGACATAATTTTACAAATGACAAACGAAAGAGTAATAAAATTTATTAAAAAAAATACTTTTATGAAAGATTTTATGTTAAAACATGTTTGAATACGAACAGTATAGATTGATAATGTATGGATATTATAAATGTTTAAAAATAACTTTTTAAAATATCTCAACTTCATTTTCGTTTTAATCTTCGTCGGTTTGTAAATAAGTATTAACGTAAGTAAGTACTAACTTACCCTTTTAAACAATATAGTCTAATGAAAGTACAAAAAGAAATTTTAATGAAATTTAACCGGTGGCTTTGCGCTGTCTATGAACTATAAAAATCAATCATTGATTGGCTCAACCATTCATCACGATATCTCCAGAACTAAAACGACTGGAATCGAAAATTTTGTTGATTCCATTTGGGTAATAAGCGCTACACTGGTTAGAAAGAATTTTGAAATATCTAATCTCAAAAAAAAATAAGAAAATATAATTTAGCAGGTGTTGAATGCTTAGGTTTGCAAAAACAATTTTTAGTTACCTGTTAAATATCGAAAAGGTTTATTTGTACGAACAAAACAGTAGGAGAGTTCAAAATATTCATAAAGCGAGCAAAAATTTGTACAGATAAATACCATGATGTTTCTTTGTCTAACAAAATTATTTATCAATGATTTTTATTTTCGTACTCAAAATAGCCTAAAAATTGGGTAGTAAATGGTAAACATGTTTTGGTAACTTTACGAACCATATTTTCTGTAGAATTTTTTATATTTGTTTGTGAATGTAAGGGTAGTTTTGGTTTGAACACGATAAAGTATTCAATACTAGGATATATTATTAGTAGTCTACGCTACCTCCCGTAGAGATATGTTTGCACAGATCTCATATTGCTACCGCACTCATTCCACCCCCTAAGACTTTAATAATATACTTGCCACGTGGTTCTTAAGAGTGGTTGCTCTTTAAACCCCTCTAAAGTGCAATCAAACTCTGTTCCTGCTCCGGTTAACTGCAATATTCCACTTAAAAAGCCACTCATTTGTGTTTAAAAGTAAATTGTGGTTAGCCACACGATATTACTATTATTATCCTTTTGAAAATCATTTACCTACCCTGTATCAAAGCATCCTGTTATAGGGTTGATCCTAGATACTATATAAAAAATTAATAATGCGCCAAAACATTTACAGGAATAAAATATATGAGCAGTAGAAACTTTATCTTGCATGCAATGAATATTAAATAAGAATTATAATAAAAAATTCATGTAAAATGTCTATTACTTGACTTACCCTCCAGACAGGCTGTTTGGCCACATCCGGCACCTAAAATCAAAATAACATAATATATCAATTTCGCACAGTTTAGACTTAAAGAGATAATACATACAGTATCACAAATACTTAGGTTTAAAATTTTGAATAAAATTTATCTGTAGGCTACATTATTCAACGGATAATAAACTAGTTAGTTGGCCTAACTTAATTAGTTATGTATCATTACGGTAAATCTTTAGAAAATTCAGAATTATAAGTGTAAATTTTAGGCTATTTTAATAGATTATAAAGTAATGTAGATTTTTTCTTGTTTTTCCTCAGAAGAAAATATAAGTTACTTGCTTTATTTTTTGTCTCTAGGAACGAGTGAGCGGGATATCAGGAACTGCATGTATCAGTAGTAGAGCGGCTCTTTAGAGATTAAATGCTCAGTTCTGGTCAAGCAAATCCAAATGAAAACGGAGAAAGCAATATTATACGCTTGCATCAATACTAGGATTTGAACCAAGAACCTTCGACTCTGAAAATCAGCAATTAAACAGCTGACTGGCGGCAAAGAATTTAGGTGGTAAATTAGCACCAGAAATAAACGAGGTTGGAGGCATTAGATATGGACTTGTTACGAAGATGAAGCATGCAAGAAATGAAGACAGAAGGCAACGTATCTGTTCTCAAAATATCATAGGCCAATCGAAATGAATAAAGACAAGAAAGTTATGAACATGTCCAAAGAATGGCAGTGGACAGATAAATCAAAAGGGCGTTCCTTTTCCGCCTTACATTTAAAAGATGATGAAGTTACCCTTAGAAAACATGGATAAAAGATGCTGTGGTAAAGATAAATCTTAGAGAGGGTGACTGTGAAGACTGGGTGACTATGGGCTGTAGGCCTCCCCCCCAAAAAAAAAGTAAAAACAAGTACAGTTCTATCGAAATAGCATGATAGTATTACTTAAATGGAATAAAGAACAGAGGGAATTTTGTAATGTACTCATTTGTCTCTGCTACCACTTAGAATAATAAACAATACCACTAAGAATAATTAAAAAGAAAATTATACTTTCGAAAAGGGAATTTTATTCAGAAAAGTTACCACTATTCAAACATATACTTTCATATTATTTCGAATGGACTATTATTCTTATTTGAAAAGCTTTAATACAACTTTAAAGTGAAAGATCCTATTAGAAAATTTTAGAAATTTAAAATTTCTTGGAAGAGAATTATTAGAAAATATTAGGAAAAATACGTTAATTGTTTACTTTTAATTAAAATTTTAGTTTTTTAAATAACATTCATAAACTTTATTATAACGTTATCAACATTATTACATGGTGATAACGTCTAATTTTAACGTATTACTTTTGAGAAATTTTTGTGAACTGTTAGTTTATAAGAAAATATTTCTTGAGTTTATTATAAGTGTCCGTACAAAAATTAAGTTAATTGAATTACAAGGTTTTTTTTATAATGTAAACTAATAGAGCTATTCGATAAATCAGCCTAGTATTTTATAGTTCTGTTTCTTTTTTAACAAATGACATAGATACCAACTTAATAAAAAAACCATAGGTTTACCAAGTCGCACACCGAACTAGTGCATACAAACGTCTTGAAGTAAATTTTTACAACCTAACAAGCTGGGTTGATCCAGAAGCCACCAATACATTCTTTCCAAAAAGTCTTTAAGTACAGATATACCATTCAGAAAGTTCTGAGTAATTAGTTTTTTGTTTCCAGATTTATTTATATTTTGCGCACCATTTCGTCATGCATGGTACAGGGCTGTGACTTATTAACCGTATAATATATCTAGTTGTCCCCGAGGTTATCGTTGAAAAAAAATAAAATATGAATAAAACTACCTACATCCTTCTTTACAAAGGGGGTTATAGTTTACTCTAAAGCACTTTTAAAATACACAATAAAGTTACGTTTACAACACAATCTCCGATACACAATGTAACATCTAACCAATCTTCACTTCGTATCATAAACGTATCCAGAAAGTAACGGGAACTACTGAAGTACAAAATTTTTACAATACTTAATATCTAATAAGTAACAAGAATATAGAGTTTGAAAGAACACACAGTTGTAAAAACAAAGTGAAACCTTTAGAATGTGAGTGAATGATTATTTACGGCATTTGTCATTGAACTATTTTTTAACATGTAGAACAAAAAAGTTTGAATTATTTAAAATTAATATCACTAAAATATTAGTTTTAATAACGAGGTAAAAAAAATGAAATTAAAATAAAATACAGTATGTTTTAAGTAAGGCGTCGATCAGCAAAGTTCAATAATTTACTCCTGGTGAAAAATAAATATTTTGTTTGTAATTAAATCGTTTAATTATAATTGATACAAGTTAAATGAGTATAAATTTAAAACCTAACAAAAGTTCTTCAGAATTGTTTCTTTCATGTGATTTGAGAATTCTGGAAAGGAGCTTTGTCTACCTACACCATCGCTAGGTACGGTTTCAATGGTTCTGAATTAGATATACATGAAATCAATTTTTGTTTTACGTCCGACTGTTTTGCAATTGCTGATAGTGCAGACTGTGAGAAGGATGATACGTGAAGATGGGTGATCTACAAATACCAGACCTGACCGAGAATCTAACCCGAGACCTCGGCGTAGAAGCCATTTGCACTAAACACTATGCTAACGGGACTGCCAATCAAACAAGTAGTATTGAAAAAAAATTAAATGTTAACAATTAAGTATTTTTAAATGTTTCTAAGGAAAAAATTTATAAAATTGATTCATTTTAATTTTAACATTGATACAATGCATTTGGCTAAATATAAATACATTAGGCCTATTTGCAGAAAAAAAACATTATATAGCCTACATAATTTTAAATCAGCTAGAATCTTGGTAGGAGATGTATCCCCTCCGACCCAATATTAGTCTTGCAGTACAAATTGCATGATTTATAGAAACCGGCCTAGACATGCACTGTAAGTTGTCAATGTAATTGTGAAGTGATATAGCACAATTTAATTGATTTAAGTTTATTTAAGTTTTAAGACAATTTAATTTAAGTGATATAGCACAATTGGATTGGATCAATTATATGACGTGTAGAGCAACATTTAGACATGAATATTGCTAGTGTGAATAGGAATTGTGTTGCGGAAAAAGTGGTAGACAGTCTATTAGCGAAAACTCAGCACCTGAAGACAACAAAAGAGGAAATAAAAAGCTGCTTCGATTTTCCCGCAACATTATATAGACGATAATATTGGGAGGGAGTGGATATACTACCTTCTAACAAAATTCTACCGAATAATTTTTAAAATAAACACCTTAATGATCCATTGGTTATTATAAATTAAAGATTTTCAATCACTATTGCAAATTTTCCTCTCAAAATAATAAACTCTTGTTATAATTTCTGAACATTAATATCTTCTTCTTCTTTAAGTGCCGTGTCCTCCTAGAACATTGGCGATCAGTCGCATGACCTTCACTCTGTCCACAGCCAACCGAAATAGTGTCGTGGTGCTCACCCCGTACCACTGGCGAAGGTTCCTAAGCCAGGACGTTCTCCCAAGTCCGGGGCCGCGCGTCCCCTCTATCTTCCCCTGGATGATCACATGCAGCATTCCATATTTCGGATTTCTCATCACGTGGGCAAAGTACTCTAATTTCCTTCTTTTTATGATATTAAGCACTTCTTTTTCTTTGTTTAGCCGCTGCATTACCACTTGATTCGTCACTCTGTCCATCCACGATATCCTCAACATTCTGTATGATTCCTCAACATTAATATAGTGTAACATAATCAGAGCTGTTTTATTCATTTAATCTCGTGTTTATTTATTACATTTAGGCCTACTTGTTTATTTATTTGTACATAAATGGTCTACAACAAAACAAATGAATGTACAATAATAGTAAAAGTAATTTGTTATCGTCATTATTTTGATAGTGTCTTAAAAGCATTACTTATAAACACAGGTGTATTGAAATGCGATGCTTTATTTGCTTTTGACAAGACGAGAGTAATTAGGTTGAAAGCGGTATTACTCGAATACCCTCCCAGTAAAATCGAGCCCATATTATATTGTTGGATTTGTTGGGCTGCCGGCCGTCGTTCGGAGTGGGTGTAGGGAGTCAATGGCGGGGGAAGTGGTTGTAGGGTGTACGGAGAGAATATGATGTATTCATGTGTTCCGTGTGCTACGCTCTTATGGTGGAGAAGTACTCTCGCCTTTCGCTTCACTGCTTCTATTCATTCGTAATCCCTCAGGATTTGCTTCCGAGACCAAATGTTAGCCTGTTGCAAGGTTTCCTTCGGGACTTTACCATCAAATTAAAAACAAGTATCTTCTCTTTTATCCCTATTTCGCGGTACATAGTAGTCTACACTCCCCCGTCACTCCTCTTATTAAATTCAAATTTCAATCTCGATGAACCGAAAGGGAGAAACCACAATGTCTGTTCTCCCTCTTACCAAAAATTAAAATCCAGTTTACCTCTTTCTAAATAATATCGTGATCAAAATAGAAATGTTCGTTAAAATTGGCCACATGCCTATATGAAATTTAGTTTTCTTTCTTATTTTCATAGACAACAGGAAAATCTGTAAATTTTCTGTATTTAGATTAATTCTGAACTTAAATAATAAGTGAACTCCTTGACAACTCAGACGTAATGAGAAGACTTAAGCGTCAGAAAACCTTCGAATTGGTTTGATTTAGGAGATATCTTATATTAGTCTATTTTGCAATAATTTGTAAATGATCAATTGTTATAAATTATCCTATAAATCAGCTGTACATCAATTATCTTGTAAAATCTTATGTTTTGTTTTATAAAGTAAGAAATTTTTTTTTTAGAAAATAATAATAGTAAGTTACCCTATGTTAAGTTTGAAAATAAGAAATGTGTAGCCTATTTAGAAAATAAGATAACTGATATATAGTTAGTTGTTTCATAAATGTATTTTGTGTATTTCGTACAAATTTTATGAATCAGTTACAAATTTTGTATATTTCTTAATGATTATGTAAATGTGTAATGATAAGTAAGATTAACTACAAAGCTGTAGTCTACTTAAGTAAATTTAATATAGAAAATAAGAATAGGAATAGGAAATACTAATCTTAAAAAGGTAGAGTAGCATTAGAGTTGCATCTTAAATAATTGTTATTGTTAGAAAATAAGAGTAGCCATTGGGTTTTATTTCTCTTATGATAATGTAATCCTTCGGTAGTTTAAGTTTGATAATTGTTCGTTAGTCTAAGACTAGTTACAATAAATAAAAATAATAATAATAAGTGAATGAGATCCTTTTCTAAATTTTTTTTCAAAATTATTTAGAATGATTTATTATTTTAGTAAAATTTACAGACTTGTGAGTTTGCAAGTAGCAGATGTCGTTACCAAATTACAGAAACAGTTTTTACTATTATTGCTCTGTGGGAGATTAAGCTTTAACAATATTACCTGATCGCTATTATTTTTCTCGTTTATTTTACGGTATTTAATTATAAATTCTTGTGTATCGATTTGTTCTTTTTTAACTGTAACTGATAAAACAATACGTGATTTAAAGGGTTATCGTAGTATGTAGGCGTTCAGTTTCTTTCTGTTTTATTTTACACACTGATTAATTATTAAACACTAAAGTCTTCTTTAACCAATAGTAGAAAAAGATTTTCTAGTGAATTTTCGATGTGTGTATGTGTGAGTGTGTGTCTGAGAGGTCATCATCAGAGGGGAAAAATAAACTAACATTATTTCCATGAGAAATTTTGATCTCATATATTACACAAATTATTGAACAAGGGACGTTCAATATTAAACAAGAAAAATTGATGTAGAGAAAAAACTATTTATTTAATGACAATGAAACTTACACTACTTTTCAACATAGTCTCCAAGAACATCTAGACGTTGTCCCACAGTTCTGTGAGCTTTCTGTCATCCGCATTGTAGAATTCTTTACCACAATAGAGTTCTTTATTTTATAATATTCAGTTAATAATTATAATTCATATCTTGTTATTGCTTAGGTCATCAACTGAAAGGCTGGTTTGAACTTCTAGATGCTTTACTAAGTAAAACGAAAAGTGTGGTGGTTTAAAATTCGCTTCCTCACTGAGTGGAAAGGTAGTATGCTTAGCAGCATGCTAGAGCCTTCAAAAAGCACCTGCTTTTCACCCTGTAAATGACGCCTTCACTTCATTCACCACAGGGCCTCGCTGTGTAATGAATTCATTACTCTCAGACAAGATAACTCTGATTAGTGTCATTTACAACTTTACCTCTTCTGTTCTTAAATGTTTTAGTCATATCATTGGCTGACCATGTGAAAAACAAAATTATAGGGATATAATGTAATAAATTAAGTAATATCTTCAGATTTTGTCACTCACTGCCTTGTTTAATTATTTTAATAACTCTCAACCACGGAATTTACTTGCATCGGTAACTTATAACTGATACATAATGTATCAGGTAGTTTTGCTCCGTACTCAATACCTTTTCCTGGAACAAGCTTACACCTGGTCCAAAGCATAAATTTCCGACGACTCACTCCGTGACTAATAGACTATAAACAACACATTAAAATAGCTGTTATAATTATATTATAATTAATGGTGTTACTAGTTGTAATATTATTAAAGATTTTAGGATTTCCAGTGATAGTTTGAAGTCAAATTCCTGCAAGAAAATTTGATTGTTGATGAATCGAAGAATTTTGATGGATTCTCGGAATAGCGGTCGAATTAGGTTGAACTGATCCTTGAAATACGGTGAAAAGGTTTTGTTATGCCTATTATTAGTTCTTCATTTTCTTCTATTTCATTCTTGAATCTTTTATTATTCTTTCTATTTTGCTTTAAATTTTTCTAGTCAAATGTAGGTTTTTAGTAGGGTCTACTGTCCTTAACTTATTTAGATGTTTTTCACCTTTCGAGAAACAATTACGACCGCTTTTATATAAAACGCTAGCCCCTATGTCAGCCAGTTCTAATTCAAACTCGGATTATGAATGAGTTAGTACTGTTAGAAAGTGTTAACCAGTTTATGCACTGTAACAAAGACGTCAAGGAAAAGCAGATCTACATGTGATAAAAATTGTATAATTTATTGCAGATAAGAGTCGATTATTAAATGTAAATAACCAATTTTATTGTTAGTTAAGTTAGTTTAAGCTTTAAGTTCTGTAATAACATTTTTGATAGTAAAAGAATTTCATCTCTTATTATAACCAGATCTCGAAAGAACTAGAACTAATTATTACAATACTATCGTCTATATTACATTTTTATTATACGCCCCTATCCAAATAGGTCTACAACGATGATGTACGGGTTTGATAAACTCTTGAAACGAATGGTTAAATTTCTTCGAATCGTAGTCGACTAGTTTGAGCTTATAACTATAGCATATGTATCATCAATAAAAGTTGTATTTTTTTGAACGGTGGAAAATGTATTTAAGTAACAAAATGCAGCAGTGAAGCGACGTTTAACGTTAGGAGGGGTAATGAGTGGTAAAAATGATGGTCAGGGGTACAGGGGTAGTTGTTGAGTACACTAGAGAAGAATACCAGCAAACGAGACGAGCATCGTATGTGAAGTGCCCGGCAAATACGCCCTGTGATTTTGTTCTGGTACTCCCCTTTGTTCAAATCTCCCTTGTCTCCAGGTATTATGTAAGAGAGGGCGCGCCATTTTTTTGATTCTAAAATTATTGTTTGATGGCGTTACTAAAACCCTTCCCCCTCGAACTCACTTCTCCTCTTTACAATGCCCAAAAGGCTGCTGGAGTGGCTTAACTTGCATCTACTACAAATGGAGGTAAAACATTATATTTAGTCCCTTCTGCTGCAAACAGAAAGGTTCTTGCCTCGGGACCTCTTTCACATTTAATTAATAACTTTCTGCGTAGGTCTACCAGCGCAAAATAAACAAGCCTCTTTGAATCTCGCCTGCTAAACAATTACAATATTAACTACCCGTGAACTCTTCATATTAAAATTTTCAAGAACGTTTTACATTACTTCTATTGCACTGATTATTTAATTACTATAAAAGCAGTCAATTTTACTAGTGACTCATTTATTTAATCAAAACATACTCTCACTTATCTTGTATAATACCTGTAGTAAGATAAGGTAAGGCAAAATGCACTAAGTTCCTCGAAAATCTCAAACAGAATTTCACACACTTACTTTCTCTTGCTCTTTATGAAATATAGGTAAGAAAAATAGCCTTCGATTCCATGTCAAATTAAAATTTGCAGTAATAATATCTAAGAAAAGCTACGTAGGCAAAATTAAAATTTTGTTTTCCAAGAATTTCATTTTTTTGTAATTTTCTTCTAGATAACTGTAATTGGTACAAAAATAGGCTTTTAAATCGATCAGTGACTTTAATATGATTAAAAGGTTATTATAAAATGAATGATTCTTTAAAGAAAAACAAATCCTCCCAACACTTTTATCAAACGTGGGGATAATATTTTTTTTAAATATTTTTATTAATATCAATACAATATAAATTTCACTAAAGGAACAATTATTATGCGTGTATTCCAATTTAATAATTCTTTCCTCTACAAGGGGGTCATCACTCCCTCAGTCATCGCCACAAGGTATGCTTAACTCGGGTTGTTTAAAGTCTACATCAGTTGTACAGGAACGTCAGTGGTTGTTTACTAATGGTTAATGCATGAAATAAATATTACATTGATCAGCAGTGAATGAATAATAATAGTATGGTTACACAAACGAATAAAATTCTTTGTTTTATTTACTTATTTGTTTTTTGTTATTCCTGATTTGTGTAAATTGCAATATGTTCAATTTAGAACAATAAACAACCCAATCACCCAATGAAATGAGATTGATTTTATGTATGATGTGTAAATATAATATAGTCTTGTACAGACCCACTCCTGAGAGAGTATGATTAATTGAACCCCAACCATCAAAGTACACCAGTAACCACTGTCTAGTATTCGAATCCGTATAAAAGTAACTACTTTTACTAAGATTTGAACCAGAAACCTTCATCTCCAAAAATCAGGTATTAAACAGCTGACTAGCGGCGACGAATTATTTACCTCTAGACCAACCCGGTGGAATTTGTTTTATTTTTGAATTGGAAAATTTAAGTCTGTCAATTAGACTACCGTTTTATTTTTTTATTCTGAATCATTACATTCTTAATGATTTAATTTGACTATTACGTGAAACCTTGAAATTTTTCTACAAATAAATATATTCTATCGTTAACTACAGCCCAAACAAACATCTCTAATCGACCTATTTTTCTTATTTTTAAAGTTATAGATGTTATGTAACCCAACCACCGTATGTATTTCTCACCCCTGTATTATTAATCAATATAGGGTATCTGTTATCTTATGATATTAAAAATTAATTATTATTTAACGGCTTCGTTAACTCACAACTAATTATTAAAAATAAACTTTGATTTTATTGTTTATTTATAAAATTTTAAATAACTGTCAAGCCTATTGATTTTAAAATTCTATCGACTATTAACTTCTCTAGGTAATAGAAACATTATATAATCATTATATTGTTAGTTTAAAAAAATCTGGTGTGAAACACTCACACAACGTTCTTTTGCCAATGGAAATAATGACCAATATAACCAATACAAAATTAGTAATAAAACATTAGAGATAAAAACTAACCTCAAAAAACATAATCTTATTTCAATCACGAGTGAAAGACGCAAAATGAAAATCAACCGCACTTAGCTTAAAAATACGGAAAATCACTCTTTTACGCTAAATTAGGCTCTGTAGAGAAAAATTCGTAAATTAAAAGTTGTAGATCTTTTAATTTCCTACAAATTTGATTATACTTTTTTGTCGTAAAATGCATAATAAGGCTGAAATCTTGAAAACAAATCGATTTTTTACACGGTTTTGTGAGAAAAAAACAGAAAATTGCTTACTACTGATAAACTAAGCGTTACACAAAAACTATTTGTAATAAAAGTTGTAGGTTTTTAAATTTTCTACATTTTTGTTATATAGGGCTACATTTTTGCGCTAAAGTGCATATTAAAGTCGCAATCTGAAAAAAACAATTTTTTTACGTGAAAACAGCCTCTATTAGAAATTCAGCAGACATGGCGCCTACCTTGTAGAGCATAAGAAATATAGAAAATGAGGCGATTTAAAAACAAAAATCGTAGGAGCCGTTTTTGAGAAAATCGCAAAAAAGTGAAAAATGACACGAATAAACTACTACTTCCGGTTGACCAATTTTGATGAAAATGTCCATGTCGGGTCCTCTAGTCGTATCTAGGCTAATTTAAATTTCAAGTATCGAGTATGTACGATGTTCTATTGTTGAGATATTCTGTTCACACACACACACGCACAGACACACAGACACACACACACACACACACACACACAGACTAATCGCTAAAACATGTTTTTTGGGTTCAGGGGGTCTGAAAACATGTAGATCCGGTGAAAACTCGATTTCGAAAAATCAACATGAAAACAATACTTTCCTTTCTCTTGCCTATATGAATATTATTATATTCAATATGAATATTATTATATTCATATACCTAGGCAAGAGAAAGTAAAAATTGTTTGAGCTGTTTTTGAAAAAATCGCAAAACAGCGGAAAATTGCACGAATAAACTACTGTTTCCAATTAACCGATTTTGATGAAAATTTTTGTATCGGGTCCCGTAGTGGTACCTACGCTACTTCAATTCCAAGTTTCAACTTCCTGCTTGTAACGTTGTATTAAAAGGAAAAATTTGAAAATAAATTAAATTTTTAATGAACGAAAGTTAAATTAATTAAACAAAAATTGATGTTACATAAATTGAATTGATTTTGTTGAAATAGTTTTAAAAATATTTATGATACTGTAAATATAATTCTAATTACGTTAATGACTTTACTGATATAAAATATTGCAATATATGTTGACCTGAAAATATTAAAATTTTATTAATATTGTAGTGCAAATTAATATGCAGTCTCTTTACAATTTCAGTAATGATGCTTCAATCTTATTTCAAAATTCCATTTATTCTTGATATATTAAAATCTAAATACAATATAACAGTATTTAATTCAAAATTATTTCAACACAATTTATCGATTCAAAAATTAAGTACACAAGTTTCAAATTTACAACGCGTCCGCCTGTAATATCTAGTTAGGAATTATATAAACTAATGACTACATACATGAATTTCTAAAAAGAAATCAATAACTAAATAATTACAACACTTAACTTTGAAGTCTTGAAGTTTTATTAGCCTATGATAAATAATTGTTCTTCCGTATTCAGTATTATTATATTTAAGTAGTTTCTACTTCATGCATGAATATAATTAAATATACTCGGATGATAATATAAAAATATGATATATAAAAAAACTTTCTTTAACTCTTTCCAAAACTGGAATGAATACAACAATACCCTACATTTTCTCGTAATAACTTAATAAATATAACTTTTAAAACAATACAGGCCTACTATATCAAATTGTCTTTAATAATTTTAAATAGTAAATGTTCATTTTACTTGTTCAATAATTAAATAATTATATATAACACAATTTAAAAAAAAACATTTTTAAATAAAATTATTAATAATTGTTTATCATACATCAAACATGTGTTAGTCCATTTATGTATAATACAGTATATATTATAAATTATGTAAGAAGTGATGCGTATTGCTACACGCCCCACCTGAAGTAGAATCTATAATAGTAGGATGTTAAAAAATGTTTAATGAATTATTACCCTTATTAGTATAGTTATAAACTAATTCATTCAAGGGTTATCAACGACTCTACACGTATTGCGTTTAGAATAATTTGGAAGCCTAAAAAAATTGTTACATTCAGACCCTAGTCGGGAACCGAACTTTTAGCTTAACACTTGAGTAAATATTATAATATAATAATCCCTGGGGATGTTTTGTTATAGAAAGGCTTAAACAAATATTTTTACACGTAAATTTCACAAATAACTAAATCTTTAGCAAGAGTAAAATATAACTCTAGCCGTCTTCGTAGCGTAGTGGTAGCGCACTTGCCTACCAGGTCCCGGGTTCAATTGCCGGCTAGGGTCTGAAAATTTTCATAAGTTAAAACCCACTATTACATTTTTTACCGTAGTCACTAATGACCGAGCTGTTGATGAGACTAAAAATTAAACTGAAAAAGAATTATCTCCATTCTGAAAGCCTAGGTAATTCTTACAATGCATTTTATTAGGTCGTTGTATATAACATATAAGAATTGTAACAGCAGAATTCAAGAATATTTCATAGATGGAGTACCATTAGTAATTAGATGTAATTAGTAATGATTAGAGTAAACATTTGGCTGATACATTTAGGGAGAAAGCATTCCGAGACTTAATCAGCTCTATAAACCTGAGTTAATTGAATGTGCTTCCAAATCACTGGCTCCCTTGATTCAGTCATGTATTTTATTTTGTCATAGAATTGTAACCGAAAGCCAGCTTTCATCCTCTACTATTATCTGTCCAACATTCGGAGTATACCATTGCTTAAGCGGCCAGTACTTAAAACTTTACAAACAATACTTAAATTTTTTTAATTTAAGTGCATTTTAAAAATTTCGTATTTCCGAATAATTAGTTAGTAAAAATATGTCTGGTACCCTGGCACCGCCCCTTCGGTGTAGTCGCGTATCAGTGGGGCATAAAAACAAGATGGACTCCCGGTCGCCAAGATAATTCCGGTGGTTTTTTTAATCTTAAAAAATAGACAGGTCTATAAATAGTGTTTTGATATATGTTTCTAGGTGATAAATTTTAATTAAATTTTAAAAATTTCGTATTTGGGAATAGTTAGTAACAAAAATATGTCTGGTACTCTGGTACCGCCCAATAGGTGTACACGCGTATCGGTGGGGTATGACATCAAGATGGACGCCAGGTCACCAAGATAACTCCCGGTGGTTGTTTTAATCTTTAAAAAAAATATACAGTTTTATAAAAAAAATTTTGATATGTGTTTCTAGGTGATAAATTTTAAATAATTTTTAAAATTTCGTATTTGTGAATAGTTAGTAAAAAAGAAATGTTTCTGGTACGCTAGTACCACCTCTTCGGTGTACTCGCGTATCGGTAGGGTATGACAACAAGATGGACTCCCGGTCCCCAAGACAAATCTCGGTGGTAGTTTAATCATAAAAAATACACGTTATAAAGAGTGTTTTGATGTGTGTTTCAGGGTGATAAATTTTAAAAATTTCGTATTTGGGAATAGTTAGTAAGTAAATAAATGTCTGGTACGCTGGTACCGCCCATTCGTTGTAGTCGCGTATCGGCGGTGCATGTCAACAAGATGGACGCCAGGTCGCCAAGATGATTCCCGGTGGTTGTTTTAATCTTAAAAAATATACAGTTTTATAAAAAGTTTTTTGATATGTGTTTTTAGGTGATAAATTTGAAGAAAATTTAAAAAATTTTGTATTTGGGAAGTAAGTAAAAATATGTCTGATACGCTGGTACCGCCCATTCGGTGCAAACGCGTATCGGTGGGGCATGACAACAAGATGGATTATCGGTTGCCAAGACAATTCCTGATGGTTGTTTTAATCTTAAAAATATACAGTTTTTAAAAAAAAGTTTTGATATGTGTTTCTATTCTCTGTGTAACAGTCCATTACTATTGCTTAAATGGTCAGAGCGCTGTTACTACTGTGTTAAAAACATTGACTCGCGCTATGAAAATAAAAGTGTTTATCTTAGTGCAGGCTATATTATACTTGTGATATTGAAACTAATTACTTTTATACTATTACTTTTTTAATTATTGCGATTAAAAATGTTTACTTTATTATCTGAAATATTTATAATTATGTGACGAAATTGTTGCAACATTAGTAATTGAATATAATTATTTGTAGAGTAATGTACAGCATTTTGTTTGTAAAATTATTATAATATGTTATGTAAAGATAATGAGAAACTTAACTGGGCAGAAAGATTCAACAAACTCACAAAATCAGCAAAACACACACAAAATGTTTACAATAAAAAGTGTCTTTCAATAAATTCAAACTCCGGCATTACAACACCGTAATTCTTCCGGAGATCACATACAGCAGCGAAAAAATCTTCAGTCTCAGGAAGATAAACACGGAGCACAGAATCTCACAATTGGAGCGTCGGATCATCAGGAGATGCCTGAACAAAAGATGTTTCTCTGATGGGATATGGAAACCCGTCCCGAAAGAAGAAGTATACAGAAATACAGAACCTCTAGCAGACCAGATGAGGAAAAAGAGAATTTCCTTCTTTGGACATCTCTTGAGGACCGACTCTTCCAGAATTTTAAAACAAATCATCAACTTTTTTCTAAACAGAAAAACTCAGCCCCACTGGATCAGGAAAATTAAGGAGGACAAGAACGGACTCCAAATCTCACTTGAGGACCTCAAAACAAAATCCAGAAATCACCACAAGCTGCAGACCACAGACTTGAACAGCAGAAACCGACGAAAAGACAGAAAGTTGTGTATTCTGACAAGGAACGGCAGAGAAAATCGGATGGATTGAAGGAATACTGGAGAAAGTTCAAGGAGGGAAACATCAGAAAAGGACTCCAAAAACTGAAAAATTGAACCGCAAAAATTGAAATGAGTGTTTTTTGGTTTGATGACCTTATGTAGTCTTATGTGGCTTTAAAAGAAAGATAATATTAAATTAAAGATTTATTTTGATTTTTTCAAAATCTATATATTTATCCATTTCATCGGCATATGCCTATAAATTCTATAAATGTAACTACATATTTACATTTATTTTAAAGTATTTAATTTCTTTTAATTTTAAATATACTGCGTCTTTAAATCGAATATTAGGGCCAAACATTATTCTTTAAATAATAGTCACTTATCATTTTAACTTTAGTTTAAATTACAATTATTACAACTAAAACTAATACGTTATTAATTAAATACTAGGTATTTTTGTAGGACAGATAGTAGCGGAGAGGTTATTGCTCTACACAACATTAAATTGGAATCACCTATCTTTCCCACAGTCTCAAGTGGCTGTTGGGTGTAGTATAAATGAAACATTTTTTTTATTATTATTTAAACTTGAACCACCGGGTTGGTTTAGACGTAAAGTTGTCACCGCGAGTCAGCTGTTTTAATGCTGATATTCGGAAATGAAGGTTCCTGGTTTAAATTCTAGTAGTAAAGTACTTTTATACAGATTTCAATACTAGAAAGTGGTTAACGGTGTACTTTGTTGGTTAGCGTTCAATTAACTATACTCTCTCAGGAATGGTCGGCCTGGGTCTGTGCAAGACTACAATTCATTTACAGTGATGTTATACATTATCCTCATATCATTGGTTCATGGGGGTTGCTTGTCGTTCTAAATTGAACAGATTGCAACGTAGGCTACACGCATGAGGATTAAAAAAAATTTAACTTACGTATTTCTTACTATGTTATCATCTTTTGTTAGATTTGTGCAATAGCTGTAGTAAATATTGTTTCAAAAATAACAAATTAATATTTTTAATATTATTATAACAGATCAATAGCCATTTTTTTTTTTTAATGTAATTGTTATGCATAAATCTTGTTATGCATAAATTCTTATGCATAAATATTATGTAGATCAAACAAAATTAGCTCTATATAATGATTAGTTTTAGTTAACTAAATTTAAATTTAAGCATGCAACTCACATGGGCAGAAAACTTACATGGAACGTACATGTTACACACACACGCCACACACTCAAAACACGCTTCTATCAACTGAAACGCTTACTCGATAGACGTTCTAAATTAAACATGTCACACAAATTGACAATATACAAGACAGTCTTAAGACCAATCTGGACGTATGGAGTTCAACTTTGGGGATCTGCTAAACCTTCACACACGAAACGTATACAAGCGATTCAGAACATAATTCTACGAACGATAACGCAATGCCCTTTTTTACATCACAAACTCAGTGTTGCACAAAAACTTACAAATCCCATACGTAATTGATGTCGCGAAACAATTATACAAGACGATGCATGACAAATTTGAATGATATGACAACCCTCTCATACAAAACATGTAGGGCCTACACTAGGGCGATACCGGGTGCTCAGCGCAGACGTTTGAAGCGCCTCTGGCCAAGAGTTCTTCTTAGTCAACTTTAGGACTGCGGTGATGACTGCACGCTCCTTCAAGTAAATCAAGTTTTGGAACATGAGCTTCACATTTAGAAATTGTTGTATTAATATGATAACAGACACTAAATTTCAATTGAAAGTTTTAAAATAAACACATACAACTCCTTTTTTCGCCCAGGCTAGGCTTATGCGGGGAATTGGAAAGCTACTTATAAAAGACTTTATAGTTTGTACATATTTTTTATAAATAAATAAAACCATTGATTGTTTGAAATAAAATCCTAGGTTTGAACACGACCCCTTGAATTAATTTATTAGAATTTTAAAAAACGGCTGTGAAAAAAAATTACTTTAATTTTGTTAATTAATTGTTTTGTTAATTAGCGAATAAATATTTAACAAAGTACTTTAATTTAAAAATTAATGTTTCACTAATAATAAATATATTATTTTTTAACTTTTATTACTTTACTACCGGCAGCCATTTTATTTTATAAATTTTATAACCGTCATATTGAGGTACAGTATCAACATATATAAACGCACGTAGTTTAGAGGAGGGGTTTATAGAAGAACATTGTCATCCAATAATAATTTTTAGAGAGGGAGTTATATAATAGAGAAACGTTACGTTAGAAGGGAGAAAATAAATAAAATTGTGGGTTCGGTTATATTTCCTATGAATATTTCATGAATAAAGACATTTCTCATCCACAATTCATATTGCGGCATTCGCTCAGACGTACAATACTTATAGTAATACTGTTTCTAAATAAAATTCAATATTACTTATATTATAAGTTACCAACCAGAATCAATGAATGCAATCTGAAATATTACATACGAGGGTAGGCTGATAAGTAATGCACACATGCTTGTAGAAGACAACTAAATAAACTTCAGTAGCGCGCCTGGTGGCATGTGGAAGTACTATTTCTCCTCTACAAGCCTGCGCAGTTTGAAGGCGTTGCTTTCATTCAGTTTGTTTTGAGTAGTGGAAGTATGGCGTCGTGTTCTGGTGCTATGTCAACGAGAATTAAACAACGCGCTGTTATCGAATTTTTAACTGCTGAGAAAGTGAATCCTAGTGAGATTTATCGTCGTTTAAAGGCTGTTTATTGTGACGATACTGTTGATAGGTCTACTGTGAATCGTTGGGTAATAAAATTTTGTGATTGCCAACCTGGAAAAGCCTTAATTGTTGACAAAACACGCAGTGGACGACCAATCACTGCCTCAGACGATAATCGTCGCAAACTCATCGATGATTTGATTCAAAATGACCGGCGAATCACTCAACAGCGTATCGCAAACCAAATTGGAATATCTAAGGAACGTGTTGGCTTCATTATTGAACAATTGGGATACCGTAAAATCTGTGCACGATGGGTACCACGCCGTCTGACAGACGAGAATAAACAGCGTCGATTGGAATGCTGTGAACAACTTTTGAAGCGCTACCGTGACGAAGGAGACGACTTTCTTTTGAATATTGTGACGGGGGACGAGTCATGGGTTCATCATTACGATCCCGAAGAAAAAAGGCAGAGCGCTGAATATCGTCATCCACATTCTCCTGTTGTGAAAAAGTTCAAAACACAACCGTCCGCAAAAAAAATTCTTTTGACTGTGTTTTGGGATGCTCGCCGAGTTTATGTGACTGATTATCTGGAACGAGGGGCAACGGTAAATTCTGCTCAGTATATACAGACTCTGAAACACCTCCGACGTCGAGTTTGTCGTGTTAGAGGCAACCTGGCGCCAATAATTTTGCAACACGACAATGCTCGTCCACACACTTCGCGTGCAACTGGAGAGGCTCTGAGAAACCTGAAGTTTCAACCAATTTTACACCCTCCGTAATCTCCCGACCTTGCGCCTTGCGATTTTTATTTTTTTCCTCTACTGAAGAGAGACCTTAAGGGTAATCATTACAGCTCGGACAATGAGGTGAAGGCAGCTATTGCGTCCTGGGTTCGAGGAAAGTCGGAAGAATTTTTCAGTGACGGAATGAAAAAACTTGTTAAACGTTGGGAGAAATGTGTAATGCTTAACGGTGACTATATTGAAAAATAAATAGATAATTTGGTAGGTTAAGATTTGTACTTTAATTTGTTATTTACCCCATCTTGCTATTTCTTTTTGTTCGTCTTCTACAAGCATGTGTGCATTACTTATCAGCCTACCCTCGTAGTTTCTCCTTATACTTTTACTCGTTCAACAAAAAAATAGACAACATAAAAATAATTTGTTGAAAATTTAATTTAATATTTCTGTATTATATTAACACTTATTACCAGTGCGAATATTTTTTTAAACTATTCTATTTCATTTTCATAATTGTGATTACAACCAATAAAATTACAAAAAGAATTTTTCTGACACTTCTTTAATGAAAATTTAGTAGGTAGGCCTATTTGTTATTAAGTACAATATATAACACTTTGTAAATATGACGCTTAAGATTCCAAAACTTAAATTACTTACTGGAACTTGAAATCATCACTACAGTGCTACAACATGAAGATCCCTTAGGCCGAGGCGTTACTTATTTTATATTACTTACAGGGGAGAGCAAGGGACAGTATCAGTGTTCCAAAAAGAAAACTTTAATTATGATGAAGTACTTATTTTATATTTATCAGCTATTAATTTTGATTTTACGTAATTAATACTTAAAATGGATATATCATATCCCTACTCCAGCGTCGTTTTAGTCTTCGTTGTGGATTTCCTGGCAAGTGTTTAGAATTTTGCTACCAAATCAGTGTATATTTGTTTAACCCTTTCAGTGTCGAAACAATATTTAAAAGTTTGATCTAAAGTGTCATTTAATTTTAATAAGGGTGTACAAAAAGTGCCAGCCCTTATTTCGAACATTTGTAGGCGTAAGCCTGCCATTGCCGACCAAAATTTCAAAGTTACAGAAAAATAAAATGTCCTGTTAAAAATTAATTTTTATTGTGTTCATAAAAAAATCGTTCTATAACACTAAAAATATTTAAAATAGTTTTTTAGTTTGTTTAAAGTCGCATCGACAGCTTAACCTCTCGCTTTTTAATAACTTAACGGTGGTTTTAACGTGTTAAAATTTCCAGACCATAGCCGTGAATCGAAGCCGGGACCTTTCGCTTTGTAGGCTAACACGGTAGTCACTACGCCACGGAGGCGGTTTCAAAATACATTATTCCATTAATTTTTGTTTAAAAGTTTTTTTTTGGAAATGTTCGGTTATCCGGACGTTGGCACTTTATGCATAACTTGCAGACGTTTGGTAAACCGGATGTTATAACTACGAAAAATATATTAACGTCCTGTTTTCCAAACGTGGGTAGTGAAAGGGTTAAGTCTTATTTATATTTAAATCACAGATAAATCAAAAAAAGGTTTCGTAATATAAGACGTGTCGAGTAAATTTTTGTCCCATTTGGAAATGTAGGTTGAAATTTTGAATTCATATTGCTACAGAATTTTTCGCTGAGTCGTAGATCTGACTATGATACGTCCAAATTCGTTTCAGTAAAACCTTGTATGGTTGCAATTTAAAACCTAATGATAATTTAGATCATCTAGAAAGAGGATAAATTAGAGGATAGATCAGAGTTCCCAAGTCAGAAGATAAATCAGAGGACATTTTATCTCTCTTTAGCATAAAAATTTATCTGATGTGTCTTCTCAGCGCTGACTTGGCGCTAATAATTTTAAAATATTTTGTACAAATCACTGATTTCTTAACATAAAATATACATTTTAGTACCGACAACCGAAGTTTTGTGTACCTTTATACTAGCTAGAATTTTTAATAGTGTCTTTTTGTGTTTGGTTTTGTGTACTGTAGTTTACTGAGTGGAACAAATTCCGTGTATGTTATTAAGAGTTATTTAAATGTGGTGGTGGTGTTGGAGAGGAATTTTACTGCCAGTAATTAATAACCTACTAAGAATTTAATTAAGTTTGTATCGACAATTTCATAAATACTTCATTAAATAAATTTAAAACTAGAAATAATTGTCATAAGTTGAGTATGATAGTACACAATTATTTTCCACGTAGGCTAGATTTATACGGAAATTTGGAAATCAGTTGTAACTACTGTTTAAGACTTATGTGGTGTAACCTACAGTAAGAGCGCGAGCGCGTTATTCGTGTGAATTTCTATTACGGCATGCAGTGAAAGATTATACTATTCATTTAAAAAATATTTACCTTAATCTTTAAGTCATTATAAAGTAACCTTTTTTTATTTAAATTTATTCTATAATGTAGTTACTTTTTACTTTTCTTTCATTTTTTAACGTAATACAGGTATGCTCCTTTACGTAATTCTTCGTCACAGTTTTCTATAACTGATGAAATAATTTGTGTTGCTCTTCTGAATGAATTACCGCTTTATTTTTCCGATAAGATAATATATTACATTAAAACAAAACATATATATGATAAATATACGTTGAAATTTGCTTAACACAATAAACAATACCATGAAACATATAACGTTTGGCACGTTATATTATCGTGCAGTACAAAAACTTAGCAAATGTTTTTTGTACTGCACAATAAGACAATGGAACTCACATTCTACTACTCCACCCACCCCACTACCAGAGATGACAGAAATCATGAGCTGGCACGCGTACAGCATTCCTAATAAAAAAACAATCAATACAACATGGAATAGTCAGTCCAGATTTGAAGTAGCTAAAACTAAATTTTTAAATTACTAATAATACAAGAAACTAACAACTCTCGTTACAATAAAATAATATGAATCGCTTCCTTCATATTTGATGTAAGCCTACACAATTAGCATACTATCTACGAGACCGTTAGTAGAACTGTTTTGTAAATGCGTACAACCTATAGTCCTTTGAGTCATGAGTTTGCCCTTGTTTGCACCGAGGGCTAAAGGGGGAAAAGTATCAGTCGCATGTCCGACTGCTTTAATTTCAGTACGACAAAAATAACAAGTTATACTATACCCAGAGCATATACAGTATATCACGGTACCTGTTGCAGGTTAACTGTTAGTTACAGAAATGTCGGTTTCTCGAAAACTTGGTCGAACTATTCACAATGTTGAACGAAATCTAATATGCAATGTAATAATGTGTTATGAAGTTGAAGCTAAACAAAAATGCCTATCCGTGCCTCTTAACAAAAGCCGTGAGCGAGCGGCTAATTACTGTGATGTTTCTCTTTCCACAATTCGAAAAATAAAGAAGGAAATTAAGGACGTGAAGAAGCTATTCTTTAACAGTTTTGTTGACACCTGGTAAAAAAAGAAAACGATTAGGTAGATATTAGAGAGACTGATAATGAAAACGCCGGTGACAGCAATAGTAAGGAAGGCAATTCATTCGAAATTACTGTAAATCAAATATTTTTAGTCATTTAATTAAGCTATAGGCAATATTACAGGTCATATTTATTTCTTATAAGGTTTGTGAAGAAAACATTTTCTCGGAATAAACCACAGCTTACAAAATGTATGAAGAAACTTCACGGTAGTGAATTGTACGAGTAGTATCTCACTGTTGAGGTTGGCAGCACTGCAAATATATCATTTTCCTTCCTCAAAGCCCATATACACCCAAAAGGCAATCTCGTGACTTCAGTATCTATACCCGTATTCTCATGACAGGAAAAAAATAATATAAATTTTAATTATATAATTACTTAAGAAATTCCTTAGCTACTATTATAAAAAAACACAAAAATTTGTTTATTTTCTTTGTTTTTTTAACGTCGCATCAACTACAGTGGTCATTAGCGACAACGTTGGGTTGTAACTGTGAAGGATGAAATGGTAACGTATGAAAACGTGGTACGAAGGTTTTGTAACGTATGAAAATATGCCGTGCTTGAGTGGGATTCGAACCCAAGACTGCATGATGAGAGGCAAACACGTTACCAACTACGCCAATACGGCTGGTGCAAAAATTTGTAATTGTATTTGGGATAAACATTGTTATTTAAAGATTTTATCGAAACTAAATCAGTCTGCTGATTTTTATAAAACAATGTGCAAATATTAAAAGGGTGTGTTACGCAATATTAAATGTTACACATCCGGTGTTTATATGATTCAAATGAAAATATCGAATAACTGGTGGTTGAAGGGTAGCAAATTAGATAGTGATTGTACGTAAGCAGAGGAGATGATGGGTTGAGGGGCGCGCGGTGGCCCGCAGGGCTGTTGACGTTTTATTAGCAGCCACGCACCGGACCGCCCCACTTGGATTTAAGAGTCAATAACCAGTAGTAGCGGCGGTGGCTGGTAGTCGACTCTGATGTTATCTGAACCAATATTTGACATAACATTAGTTCACTCAATTACTCATTGTTTCCAATTGGCTATCCCTTGTTACCAATAATTCTTTTATCACGCCATTTGTTTATTTTTTTAATAATCTTCACTCATATTTTTCTTAAAAGTACATTCATGACTGCAATTAAATTTGTTACTTATATCTTCCGCAAAACACAAATTTCACATACCGTAATATTTAGGTAATTATTATCCCTTCGGCTTAGAAGACCTACTTGTTGAGCATAATGTCAAATTAATAACAGAGGCGGTTAAATATGTTTTCTACCGAATTTTTTAAACACCACTTAAACATTTTGTTATTTTAATTTTTATTTTCGAAATTGTAAAAATCTTTTTCTGATTTTTATTTTTTGTTTTTTTATCAGAAACAAGTTTCGTTGTTAGATTGTTACATACGTTGTACACAAACTTAGTTTTATTTTAAAATATAACTTATATTGTTTATATAATATTATGACCGGCCTGTTGGTGTAGTAGTTAGAGCAACCAACTTTTGGGCCAGAAGTCCCGAGCTCAATTCCCGGTTAGAACTAGCATTTTTCATTCCTCATTTTTATCTATCATCCTTCACCGTCTGCATTATCCTTCAACAGTCAGATGTAAAACCCAAATTATAGATTACGAATCGTCTGTTGTTACTTTATTTTTGAAAGTTTAGCTTCATTACCACGTGTACTTTACTCTCCGATAAAATGCGATATAAATACTTAGTATCAGTGTTATTCTATTGGTATATATTCTTTCAGTTAACTCTTGGTTCATATTTCACCTTACGCTGATTACAAATAAAATATCTAAGAGAAAAATTGGGATTTTCGGTGTGTAGTATGAGTAAACTTTTAATTATGACAACTTTGACATCAGAAAGATGAAGACAAACTTGATTTATTGGTTTCTAATGATGCCTAAAACTTAAATTTGTATGTATAACTTATTCTGTAACATTTTTTAACATACCAGCACTGAAATACACACAAAATATCTTATCAACTTAACTCCATAGTTAAAAAATCCAATGTACAAAATCATTAACTTATTAATGTCTCAAACTGGTACATACTCTATATTTTAACTTTCAGGCAACATTTTGCTTACTTTGATAGGCGACTTTCTTGCTGGTGCATAGCAACTGCTGTGCATAGCACAATGCTATACTGTGCAAAGTAACCAATGAATATCATTACAACAAAACTTGTTAACCACAGTTTAATCATATAACACACACATTTGATTACTGTTTTCCGAGTTAGTAATTCTTTCTGATTAATAAGTAAGCCTACGTGTTAATTAAAAGTCCGTAATTAACAGATAAAAAATTTGAATTACATCGCAGTGTTATTACAATTCAGCCCAGTCAATCAGCTGGAAGAAAGTACTTGTGAATTGTCAAGTAACAGCAGTTTCGATAGCAATCTTGCATGATGAACACAGCTGACAGCAATTACATAGACTACATGGACTACATTATACATGGACATAGACTACACCAATGGGTGTCCATTTTAAAATTCCTGTCAATTAAATTACACAAATTAAGCATAATCGGGTACTTGTTTTAAAAAGAACAGCTTTCGATAACAAAGATAAAAGTTAAAAAATTAAAAAGCCTAATACTTCTGTATAATCTAATCTTTTTGTTCTTAAAAAATACCTTGTTTACAAAACATATAACATTTTTCAGAACGAAATTCCGTTACGTCAGTCAATTTCGTATCGAAAAGTTATTGCAGGTCTACCTTTAAAAAAGATTCATTTATTTAAATATTACATTTATGTGTATTCGATTCATTTTGTAACTAATAATTCTGAGAGCTCACGAGAAGATTTAAACAACACGAAGTACATTTTCATTTTACTTAAGCTGATCGTGTAACAAAAAGGGTGTTTTTTTTGTGAGTTGATCGAATTCTGAATGTTCTCCCTACGAGATTAAGCGCTTCTCGATTCTGCAAATGTATTTTTGTAGCTTGAGCGGCGTTTAAGTGGTAGGCGCACGTGAAATTCAGCTGAACCCCCTCGACCCCCTCTTCAACCATTTCCTACGCGTTCTCCTCCACTACTTCGCCCTTCCTCTTCGTACTTTTCATGTTTTCTGTTTAAGTCGCACAGTGCTTGATACTCATGAAAAAGAATTAAATCGGATTGCAGTCGCTACTGATAGGCCATGTTTGCTATTCTAACACGAATCGCTCACCCTACGTCAGTTTTCTCTCGCACTCTTATGAATAGGCTATACAAACTCAGTAACTGATAGAAAGCCTCTAACAGAATTAGTCCTGTAATAATTTATTTATACAAACACTCCCTATCCTACTCGATGTGCAAATGATCGAAACAAAAAATTATCAAGCCATCAGTGCTTAATTTAAACAAATGATGTACAAAAATGTTTGTCCGGTATAAATCTCTTCAGCCGGTTTTTTTTACTTAGGTCTATTTCCTCATGCAACTTTTTTTACAAAAATCAACTGAAATTGCTATTGTTAAATTTTAATTAAGTTGTCTGAGTAGTATTTAAAGTATTATTACTTTTTCGTCTCATAAATGTTGTGTTTACGTTTAATAAAGCAGGCCTACTGGGCATTTTATAAAACCGGTTTTTCACGAATTTCAGATGTAATATGCTTAAAAATTATACAAATTTACAGAAGTCTTTAAACATTGAATTACGAGTAGTATAACATTATACTCAGGTTAACTGCTGATGAAAATGACCTGCTGATCTCCTCAGAGAAGCCAAGATTCTAGGAGTACTGATCATCTCAAAAGCAAAGTAATTTTGAATGGTTGAACCTTAGAATAGTTATATCTTATGTTTATGTATTGGCAGAAACGTTAAGGTCTCGTAACAAGTAGTGCATTTAAAAAAAAAGGCTTACGGGAAGTGTAGGCCATAAATGGCTTGTATCCGGCCGGTGAAACAATAAATGTTATCGCGAAATATAGCAATTATTATTACCATCATCAAAAACGATACGGATTACGCCTCCTGGACTCTTTCTACTTCAAACGCTTCTTCATTTCTTAAAGAAATTGGGATGCCCATCTCTTTCGAGGTCATCTAATAATACTTCGTCCGGTTTAGTCGTAATTAAACACCTGTTTGTGTGTTCGATCATCTGGGATCACCAACAAATTACCACACCACTCTCGCCAGCAATTTTATATGATATTACCCGTGGAACATTAATTTCATACCTAACATCTATATTCATTTCTTTTATGGTCCACCAAGTGCTACCCTGCTAGTGCGTTTTACAAAAAAGGTTTTCGGGAAGCGTAGGCCATGTAGTACAATATGATAACCCGATATATAACAGCTATTATTACCATAATCAAAAACGATACGGATTACGCTTCCTGTCGTCTTCCTACTTCATTTCATACTTGGTTCTTCATTTCATAAAGAAATGAAGAAAATAAGTAGGGAATTAGATAAATAAGTAGGGATTTACGGCTTGAAGAAAAACACCATTCAATTGTAGAACTCCGACGGTACAAATAGACTGTTAATAACAAAATAACAATGATAAGTAAAATGCAGTCTACATTTTTACATTTATCAAAAACTATTATCATTGAGACAATAATATTCAAATCATTTTTATCTTTATTTTAAGTTACATCAACTATTTAGTCATAAGCGACTACACAAGTAAATACAAGTTTAAATTTTAAGTATATATACAAGTATAACTAAACAATTTCACAACAAAAAGTGTGTTAACAAGTTTAATAATGTAAGAATTTTAACTTAAAATATTAGACAATTTAACATATTAGTATACCACTGTACAAAATTAAGAAAAAAGGATTCTATTGATTTTTTAACATAGAATTTGAATCAGTCATTTCAGAAAGCCAATAAGTCAAAAATTTTTACATATTTTCTTTAGTGCATTTTAAGACTAAATAAATGTAATCACACCATCCCTACAAAAAAATAACATAAGTGGCATTCCTTAAGCAATGTAACACTAATAAAAAGGCTTATCATACAGGCTTGGTTTCTTCTAATAAAAAACGGAAGTGGAAGGTCTTTTGGAAGCTCGAGAAAGAGACTATTATATAAGAAACACCTGAAGTCAGAATTTTAATTTTCTTTTTAACAAATGATTTATCTTTAAAAAGACAACAGTAGGCCTATACATCTTGTATTAAATGGAACAGCCCTCTGAACAAATTATTTTTTTTCTGTTGAAACGTAGTAAATAATATCAGCTTTTAATGTTTCCAAAAATTAGTTTTTTTGACATATGGGTTTTTTGAAATGACTGATTCACTTGTTTGATGTGAATATATCAAATTTATATTTAATCTTAATTAAATATAAATAAGATAAGAATGTGGTGCCCCTATCTCCAAAATTTTATAAGATCAAAGTTTTAAAATCTGAAAAAATAACTATTTTAGTTCTTTGTACAGACCATACCATGGTTGACCAATCAATATGATCTATTACCTTTTCTATTCAAGTTTGTAAGGTCTATAATTTATTTGGGAAATCTATAGTTATTTAAAACTGAAAATGTTAGTTGCACTTTTTAATGTTTTAATATTAAATAAAATTGAAAAAAGTTTCAAGTAGAATTTGATAAAGTGTAACAATAAAATATTTAATTTTTTAAAAACAGTATTTTTTTACGAAATATAGCTCTACTTTTGTGAGATAATACGGTTACATGAAAATAATATTGTACTAAATAATTCAGTACACAGTTAGGTCTCATGTATGAACCATGAACCGTTCTGTTAAAAAAATTCTGAAAATTTCTACATATGAAAGTGAAAACTGTTAATGGTTTGAGAGGTAGAAAGAAAGCGTAACATTAGCAGTGTGATTTGCCTTGTTTACTTTTCATTTTTTGAAGTGACCGGGGGCGCACGCGGTCGCCATGTTTGTTGTTTGACGCGGGATTTTCTCACATAGCAATCCGGCCCCGAGGGCTCGCCCGAATCAAATTCATTTCCATTTTACCTCTATCAAAATACCCTTCTCTCTTCAGCCCCTGCATTTGTGTTTCATTTATATTTTTTTATAAACTGAAATCTCCCCTTTCCATTGCGCAGCCCGTTTTGCAACCCGTCAGCTTCACACTCCGTCGATCTGTTCACTGTTTGTTCTCTGCTTCTATTATATGTATTAAAAAAAATAACAATAGAATAAAAAAAATCTTAAGTAAAAAAGAAAAATCCCTCTTCAATTTTTATTTTTTAAACAAAATTATAAATTTTTGATATTTTTTCATTACTTTGTAATACTAACAAATACAGCGAAATTTTAAACTAGTCATAGTTTACCTAAAAGTGTCTCTTTTCTTTTCTTACGAGTGCTTCTATAAATTAAAACAACTCTCATTCAATTATAAAAATATAAAAACACACGTTTACTAAATTTTTGTAATCTGTATTGTTTACTGTTATCTCCAACTGTAGTGCTACGGTTTAAGAAATATTCTATTGCATTATCTTACAATGATTTTCGTGGCATTTTCGGATTTAGTTAGTACTCTAGATAAAAAAGCGATCGTCCGAAAAAATGTACTAAACAATAATGGTGTAAAGCTCTATTTATTATTGTATTTATAGCTCTCCTCAAGCTCTTTTTGTGGACAGAGAGGCAACCGTATCAGGCGGAACCGTAAGAGGGAGCATAAAACACAATTTGTACCATTTAATAATTTAAAATTTTTACGCAATGCTTTCCTATAATGGTCTATGTTTTCGATATTGATGTGTACAATTTAATTTTTATCGCACGCTTCTGACTACCCTTCTATTTTGGCTTCTGGTGAAGTAGGCCTATGCTGTCGACGTACGCTCGCCAAAAGACCTTCGATCTGACAGTCCGAAGCTGTATTTTTTGTTTGTGATTTACTACGTGACCGCTCCTAGAGAATGAGACAATAAAAATATCACAAAAGACAATTGCACGTGTTACATTTTGATACTTCTTTGAGTTTTCAATCATTGACAATATTTTATTTTAATGTTAGTTTGCCTCTGGAAGTAGCAAGTGATCGGCTATGTTATATTTTTTGACAATTCCAATTGAAATTTAGTATCTGTTATTACATTAAATACAACAATTTCTAATTGTTGTAAATAAATTTTGTAATTGTTGTGAAGCTAATGTCCAAAACTTGATTTACTTGAAGGAGCGTGCAGTCATCACCACAGTCCTACAGTTGGGCAAGATCTCTTGGCCAGAGGCGCTTCAAACGTCTGCGCTGAGCACCCGATATCACCCTAGTGTACATGTTTTGTATGAGAGGGTTGTCATGTAATTCAAATTTGACATGCAACGTCTTGTATAGTTGTTTCGCGACATCGATTACGTATGAGATTTGTAAGTTTTTGTGCAACACTAAGTTTGTGGTGTAAAAGGGCCATTGCGTTATCGTTCGTAGAATTATGTTCTGAATCGCTTGTATACGTTTCGTGTGTGAAGGTTTAGCAGATCCCCAAAGTTGAACTCCATACGTCCAGATTGGTCTTAAGACTGTCTTGTATATTGTCAATTTGTGTGACATGTTTAATTTAGAACGTCTATCGAGTAAGCGTTTCAGTTGATAGAAGCGTGTTTTGAGTTTGTGGCGTGTGTGTATAACATGTGCGTTCCTTGTAAGTTTTTTGTCCAAGTGTAAGCCTAAATAGCATGTTTGAGTAGTATGTGGCAGCAGAATATTATTAATGTAAACGGCGCTATGTTTAAAACAGAAAATCAGAATATAAATATATACTAGTATATAATTTGGCATTTATACTTATTGGGTTCCTGAATTTACAAAGTAGATTATGATAGAGAATTACTGCTTTTTACAACAACTGCAGCTACTTATGATAATAAGTATCATTTATATGAAATAATTAATTAATGTCAATAGGGACTCATAAAAGATGTAATAGGCCTACTTAAGTTCTTCATACATTAATAATACTTTACTACAACTTTTTATATTGTAAACTGTTAAGATGTTTTTTTTTAAAATATCATTTTTAAAATATTTATGCTTAAACGTCTAAGTTAGTGTCAGAGATTAAAGTAACTAAAAATATTATTTATTCCAAAAACTATGAAATTTAGAATTTCAGAGTTGAGTTCGTTTTTATCTAATGCAATTTATAATTATTTATTATTTTTACTATCTTTAATATAAAAGCTATTTTTTATTATGATCTAATAAAAGATATATTTTGCCCGTCTTCGTGGTGTAGTGGTTAATGCGCCAACCTACAAAGTGGAAGATTTTGGGTTCCATTCCCGGCTACTCTGGAAAATTATGGCACGTTATAATTCTTCCCGTTTTATAACTCACAATAAGAGCTAATGAAAAACCTGATGATGAAACTTTAAATAAACTAAAGAAGAAAAGTTATAATTTAATTTCAAAATTTGTAGATTTTTTAAATTTTGATAAGAGAAAAAATATTTAATTAGGCCTATAGTAGGCCTATTCGTGTGGTAGTACCATTGGTCTAAATCGTCAAAGTTTATTTCAGAGAAATAATTTAAGCATTATCTTTCAATGATTAGAAAATAAATAAAAATCCATTACTAAAGACTGAGAGGGAGGTGTCAGGAAGTATACTTTTCTGAAGGGTGGTTGAATCACCCTTTGTGGAAACCACAAGCTGCATCAACACGCCTTTTTAACGCTATTAAAACAGAAATCAGAGCATCCAAAACAAAACACATGACTCACTGTCACATAAAATAAAACGGCGTGTTTCAATCCATAGTTTTATTTTTACTTTGTTGCGTCTCTTATCAGTATTATCTATCAATAATATAATAGTTTAGATTGAGAAATTAATGCAACCGAAGCAAATCGGAGTTTGTTTCTAACTACGATTTACAATTTTTTTCTGAAAAACAATAAATTAATTAGTTTTCAAAATATCTTGTGCGTGTGTGTGGGCTGTTGTTTATATACGTGCACGCGCGCATTTTATATTTTTTAAATTTTAGACCTGATTTATTTTATTTAGATTAATTTTTATACCAGGCCTATCAACTTTAAGAAATGGTACTCCATTTGATCGATCGGAAAGTTAGTAAAATACTAGAAGAGTAAAGAAGCTACTGAAAAAAATTAACAAGAAAATTAGAGGTTTCCCGTTTCATATTTATACATTAACCAATTGAAAAATATCTGCGGGTAGGCTCTTAAAACGATAGAAGGACATATGGTCATCAGTATCACAAGAGATCTAATCTGACATATTAATTGGAACATATTCCTATTTCAGAGACAGAAGACAGAGTGGATGTTTAGTTTTGAATTCACAACATAATGATGTAGGCCTACGTATGAAATATTAGATGTTATAACGATAGGTGAAAGGAAAAATTAATTTTCTGTTTCTCCTAAAATTAACGTTTTTCTAAAATTTTCCTTTTAACATACAATACTAGTTTGACTGTCTTGCTCTTACAGATGACTTGGCAATCGTTTCTAGGGATACGGAAACAGCAATGGAATGGATTAGTGTGTTAAAAAACCAAGCAGATAAAGTGGGAATACTACGAAAAAACTAAATACAAATGAAAATTAAAACAGCCGCGTGTTACTTGAAGACACAACAACAAAAATTGAAAAAGTTGATAGCTACAAGTACCTCAGGTAGTCAATATCATAATCAATCAGCTCACATGAAACACACACGGTACAAAAATTTAGCACACACTTAAAACTCGATACTTTCAACTAAAACGCTTACTTGATAAACGTTCAAAATTAAACATGTCATAAATCAATAATTTGCTAGACAGTCATAAGACCTATCTGAACCTACAGAGTTCGAAATTGCGGATCTGGTAAACTTTCACACGCGAAACTTATAGCTACAAAATAAAATTTTACGTGAGATAACACAATGTCCATTTTACGTCACAAATCTAATTCTACACAATGACTTCGAAATAAATAAGCCTACATATACGTAAACAAATCAGTGACGAACGTCGTGAAACAACTATACAAGACAATGCACAGCAAATTTCAGTCACATCTGAACCCTCTGAAAAACATGCTCTAGATCCACATGCCTCTACAAAACACGTACACTAGGGCAATAACGGGTATTCAGTAAAGATGTTTATAGCACCTCTGGCCGAGAAATCTTCTTTGATAGGGCTAGTTTATATAACTTCAGTGATGACTGCAAACTCTAACAGATCTGAATAATTGCATCAATCTATTATACACAATATCCATAACAATAATATATGGCTAATCAAATTTCAGATAAATAATTCTTATCACTGATAAAAAATAAAGTCACAAAAAATATCCCATCAACAATTTTTAAAATACTAGTATCGGTTTCATAATCATAAACACCCGAGTTTGAACCTTTGCATTTCCAAAACTAATAGTCGGATTTTAACATACTTTGCATACAAATTTAGCTGATTTTATTCCGCGTTAACCCATAAATAAACCTTTATTTTTAATGTTGTTTAAAACTGGCATATCGAGGTTGGAAGACAAAAAGACCCGGTTTTTTTGCTACCGCAACAAATTTCATGCGTTTAGAGGTGTGTAACTCTATAATTATTTGAGCAAAAAGTTTGAAATTTTAACACAGCATAGATAATTATATTTCTACAGCTCCAACCTCGATATGCCAATTTTTAAACAACATAAAAAATACAGGTTTATTATGGGTCAACACAGAATAAAATGAGCTAAATTGATATGTGAAGTATGTTAAAATCCTACTAATAGTTTTGGAGATGCAAAGGTTCAAACTCGGGTGTCTATTATTATGAAACTGATAGTAGTTATTATTCTTATTTTAGGTTTTGTCATATTGATAATTTTATATTCTACCCGTTGAAATACTCACATGTACCGGTTACAAGACTATGGAATGTAAGTATATACAGTTGAACTTCCATGACTCGAACGTCTATAACTCGAATTTTCTATTATTCGAATTAAATTTGGTTTCCCTAGGATTTACTTGTTAATTTACATTAACCCACCGGGTTGGTCTAGAGGTAAAGTCGTCGCCAAAATCAGCTGTTTAACAGCTGATTTTTGAAGACGAAGGTTCCTGGTTCAAAACCAGGAACTTTACTTAAAAAACTTTACTATTCAAAACCAAAAAGTAACTTTACTTTTATACGGAGTTGAATACTAGACAGTGGTTACCGGTGTACTTTGATGGTTGGGGTTTAATTAACCATACTTTCTCAGGAATGGTCGGCCTGGGTCTGTACAAGACTACACCTCATTTACACGTAATACACATCATCCTCATCTCATTGGGTCATGGGGTTGCTTATTGTTCTGAATTGAACGGATTGCAACGTACACACACTAGGGATTAAATTTACATTAAAATTGTAAAATTGAAATATAAAAATAAAACATAAAAATTGAATTGAAATTTACATTAAAATTAGCTTCCATAACTCAAACTTCTTGTTTTAGATTTTTTTTAATCCGAATTCTTTTTTGTTTTTAATGCAAATGTGTACGAAAATATTTTCGTAGCTTGAAATAGTTAATGTTTAGTTCATCAGTCGAAAGACTGGTTTGAACCTGTTGAGGTTTCACTAAGTAATACGAAGATGAGGTGGATTACTCTTGCCTTCCTCACTGAGGAAATTGTAACAGAAGAAGGTGTATTAAACTCGCTGCAAGAAGCAAGAAGTACGCGAGAAAAACTTTCCCCTATATATCAGGTGTAATGCTCCGAGAAAAATCAGATCAATTAGCGATGCAACATGGTCTTATCAAATTCAAATCCAGCAGTAAAATATGACTGAATAATTAAAAATCGTCATGAAATCGTTTAAAAGGTTATTTATGATGAAAATCCCTCAGTTTCTAACGAAGACTGCTAAAATTAGAAGCAATCAATATTACTTCTCCTCGTCAAAAGTTACAGCGCAGAATATTTGTTTAATGCCATTAAAAAAGAATTATTTAAAAAAAATTTAACATTATCTTTAAATAATGTTAAAGGTAATGGCCGGCCCGTTGGTGTAGTGGTTAGCGCAACTGGCTTCTACGCCGGAATTCCGGGTTCGATTCCCGGTCAGGTCTGGCTTTTTTTCATCACTCATTTTCATATATCATCATTCTCCACCATCTGCATTAGCAGAAATTGAAAAACAGTTAGACGTAAGCTAAATGTTTGTTTAGGTCATCAGCCAAAAAGGCTGGTTTGAACCTCTAGAGGTTTTACTAAGTAAAAAACAAGGAGTAAGGTGGTTTACCATTGCCTTCCTCACTGAGTTGAAAGAGTATGCTTATCAGCATGCCAGGCCCTCCGAAAAGCACTCACTTTCCACCCTGCAAATGACACCTTCACTTCATTCACCACAGAGCTAAATGAAAAACATTAAATATTTGTTCAAAATTTTATAGTTTTTTTTAAATATTTTCAACGTCGCATCAACTGCAAGGTCATTAGCGACAACTTTGGGGTGTAACTGTGCGTAATGAGAATGAACGGACTTTTTTTGTTTATAGTTTTGTTGTTCTGTATTTCGAATTTTCTTTAACTCTAATTGATAGGCTACCATATTTTCTACATGGTTCGAGTTATGGAGAATCAACTGTAGTACATACTATTGAATAGCTAATCTAAAAAAGGTTTTGCCAGACAGTATGCCTCCGTCAAGCAGGTGTTATTCATTTATTTTTAGCTTTGCATTCTTCTACAAACCTACCATTTACATACCTAAGATTGGTCCTTAAGTTTTCACTTTTGTCATAGTGTACCTACGGAACATAAAACCGAATTCTTTTCTTAAATGTATTTTTTTCGTTTTGTAGTAGCACATTTTATAGCAGATGAATAAACACGAATAGATCTGTCCAAGTTGAAAGCAAAGAGCCATTGTCGCGGCAGGAATAAAAAGGGTTTGTTCCGCTACAAATACGACGTAGATACGACAGTAAACTTCAAGTAAAAAACTATTTGATACTATTATAACTAACAAGGTCTGTCTAGCCTAACAACAAACAGCAATGAATCAGAGTTAGAATTTAATTCCACTTAAGTATTATTTTTTTGTCTTCAATTTTATATTAAGCATTGTACACTTTTACTCAACCTCTACATGTGAAAACTTTCATCTTCTAATAATAGTATGGGAAAAAATTTGGTGTGAAACACTCACACAACTTTCTCTTGCCAATGCAAATAATTAACAATAAACCTAACATTAGTAATAAAACATTTGAAATAAACAAAAAACTAACCTCAAGAAACATAACCTAATTTTAAACATGAGTGAAAGACGCAAAATGAAAATCAACCTCAGTTTGGCTTAAAAATACGGAAAATCACTCTTTCACGCTAAATTAGGCTCTGTAGAGAAAAATGTTAAAAATAAAAGTTGTAGATCTCTTAATTTCCTATAAATACGATTAAATACTTTTGTCGTAAAATTCATACTGAGGCCAAAATCTTTAAAAAATCAATTTTTCACACGTTTTCGTGAGAAAAAAAACAGAAAATTGCTATTACCGCTAAACTAAGCGTTGTAGAAAGAAATATTTGAAATGAAAGTTGTAGGATTTAAAATTCTCTACAACTTTATTTGTATAGTACATTTTTGCGCTAAAATGCATATTTAAGTAGCAATCTTAAAAAACAATTTTTTTACGAGAAAACAACCTTCCCAAGAATTTCAGCAGAAATAGCACCTACCTTATCTTGTAGAGAATAAAAAATTTAGTAAGTGAGGGAATTTATAAAAAAATCGTAGGACCAGTTTTTGAGAAAATCTCACAAAAGTGAAAAATTACACGAATAAACTACTACTTCCGGTTGACCGATTTTAATGAAAATGTTCGTGTCGGGTCCTCTAGTGGTATCTAACTTGATTTTCAAGTTTTAAGTTCATATGATGTTCCGTTCTTGAGATATTCTGTACACACACACGCGCGCGCGTGCACACCCACACACACATACACATACACACAGACCAATCGCTAAAAACATGTGTTTTTGGATTCAGGGGGTCTGAAAACGTGTAGATCCGGTGAAAACTCGATTTCGAAAAATCGACATGAAAGCAATACCTACTTTCGTTCCTATACAGCCTATTTATATAGGCAAGAGAAAGTAAAAATGCTTCCATTGAAGGATTCCCAAGAGATTCATAAAAGGATCAAGTTAAATGATCACAACATATAAATGCTGTTTTAATGTGTTCACAAGATACTTAGCGAATGAAGGCGATTGTTTTGAAATTGTACGTAGTAACCATGAAAGGTAAAACAAAACTCAACGATTTTCAAAGTTGTTTACAAATTTGGAAATTGTCTCACTGATATTTTGAATGCTTCTGAAACTTGTAAAAATATTCAAATGAACATGTTTGTTTGACATGTATGTTTGACAATATTCTTTACAAGATCAAGATGAATTTTATAGATAGAATGGATCTTCATTTGCAATCCTCACAAATGTTAAATGAAAATCCTGGATTTTTTAAATTTTTCTTACTTCTGCTGGTTCAAATAGTATCTGTAGTCTGTATACTCGAATTGGGCAAATCATTGATTTTTTCAGCATATTTTGTTGTTTTATTGGAGTGGACAATTTGATTAAGAATTTACAAAGCAGTAGAGCTGTTTGACTCCGTTGTTGAGTTGAAATTGTTTATTTTGAATTATGGGTGCTCTATGTTAGATTTCGGTCCAAGGTATTGCTTGAGTCCCAGCTCCGTGTAGTTGGGAGGAATGCAGTGCGTTGTTTTATAGTAAAGGGAGAATGAAATAATGATCAACCGGTTATGTATAAACAAGATAAATATTAATGGGAATCCTATCGACATTGTAGAGAGTTTTAAATATTTTGGAGAAACAATCACATATAATCTTAATGAAAAGGCTGCATGGAATGAGAGAATTTCTAAACTTTCCAAAGGACAGCAAATTACTAAAACCACTTACAACAAAAAATGTCTTCTCATTCACACAAAACTTAAACACTACAAAGCAGTTCTAAGATCACAAGCAATGTACGGCAGTGAAACCCTCTTCAGTACTGATGGAAACAGAATAAAAGAAACAATCAGAAAAATAGAAAGACGGATTCTTAGAACCTGCATAAACAAAAAACACATAGTTGACAACCAGCACAGACTTTTACCAAGAGAACAAATTTATAAAGAAATAAAACCAATCACTGATGCAATGCGCTAAAAGAGAATTTCTTTCTTTTCGCATATCCTCAGAACTCCAGAAAACCGTTTATTAAGAAAAATTGTAGAAAAATTCGTGTGTTCAAAAACGGAAGGAGCTACAATTCCTTGGCTTGAAGAAATCAAAAAAGACAGAACAGAACTAAATCTAACAATTGCTGATGTCAAAGATCGCACACCGGTTTACAAAGAAACAATTAAAGCCAAAAACAAAATTTTATCAGTAAGAACAATTAAAAGAAAAGAACAGGTTTGTTCAGACGAATTGAGAAAGGCAAGATCCGACAGAATGAAAAAGTATTGGCAAGAAAGAAATGAAAAGGAAATAAACTGCCGAAGAAAAAGAACTAACCAAAGAGACTAAAGTGATCCTTTGTGGTCATAAAAAAAGGGAAAATCAATGAGTTAGTAGTGTTTCACAGCTGACGCATTTGTAGTGGTAGCGTGTACTAACTAGACTAAAAAAATATTCTTATCATCCAGCAAATTAATTAAATAAATACCTACCGGGTTATTAACTTGGTCGGATTCATAATATTAAACTTCTCAATTTATATCAAAATATGTAAATAAATAAATTTAATAAATACAAACAAATATGTTAAATACGGAAAGTTTGAATACGAATGTTTTATATGAGAGTAATACAACAATCTCGTTCTCTCAGCATGCGTCACTCGTTCATTATATAGAGTGATTCAAAAAGAGCGCCGGTTTTGATATATCAAATTAAGAGATTTATTTTATTGAAAAACTGAAAATAAATACATCAACAAGTTCATCTTTCCTTCCGATTTTATGTATGAAAAATGATGTCATGCATGTGTCCTCCTCTACTGCGCTGGCACGCATCAACTCTGTCCATGAAATTGGATATTACTGCACGACAAGTTTCGTCTTCCATTTGCCCGATAACCCGTCGAATTTCCTCCTTCAAGTCATTGATGTTTTGGGGTTTATTGGCGTACACCAATGACTTCAGATGACCCCAAAGATGAAAGTCACAAGGCGTCAAGTCACACGACCTTGGTGGCCATTGATGGTCGGAATTACGAGAAATGATGCGATCCTGGAACCGTTCACGGAGCAACAACATTGTTTCTCGTGCAGAAACTGAATTTTATACGGGTGATATTGGAGATCGTACCGAAGAATTCTCCGTACAGAAGAACATCGTAAACCCAATTGTTGAGAACGGCGACGTATTGATTTTGCTGGGCTAACAGCCACACTGTCACGAACCAACGCAACGTTCTGCTCAGTTCGGCCCGAACGACGACGTCCAGAACTTTTAAGGTCGACTGTTGAACCCGTCTCAAAAAACTTTTTCATGAGCCTGCGAACTGTTGATTCATTCGGTGCTTCATTACGTCCTAGAGTACCGCGAAGTCGCCTGACAGTAGCCGCATAACTCTCTCCACTCTGGTAAAATGTTTTGACGATTAACACTCGTTGTGCAATAGTAAACTTCTCCATGGTTAGACACAGACTGCGAGAGTACTACACTGCGAACAAGAGAAACTACAACTGAATCGTCAATCGGAATGTTCTCCGAAATAGAAATGAGGTCTAACAATGTTGCCAACCGATAAACAAAAATTTACCACCCGTTTAAAAACCGGCGCTCTTTTTGAATCACCCGTTACTTCACCCGTACCCTTCACTCCGCAACTACACGGAGCTTGGAACCGCACAATATTTTGTAGTACACTTTTCTAGTGGCATTATTACGTAATTCATACAGAGTTATCAGTCGGGATATTTTTGCAGACACTCCAGTTACATGAACCGATATCTATGAATTCACGTTAATCAGGAAGTGTCTTAACAGAGTTTCTTAATGTTACATTTGGACTCGTTTAACTAATTTATTGTTGTAGCCTATTATAACCGTATTAGTTAGTATTTTTCTTTAGTGATTCATTTACAAATGTTACAAGTAATCGTATGATCGTACGATCGGTTATCGTGTTTTTATGACTTGACAAGTGAAAGCGTTTGTATAGGTGTTCCATGTAATTGTGAACAAAAGGTATTTGCAAATCTGTGTGTAAAGTTTTGTAAATAACATAAAAGGGTGCTTTTACTACAAGACGCAATGGTTTTCACTGAAATTCCTGAATGCGTTGCAAATTTGAATGTTTGGTTAATTCATAAATTTGGGTTCAACAATAAAATTAAATTTAGTTAAATTTAGAAATTATTTATAAACGTTTATTACATTACCTATATAAATATATAAACACAACCCCGCTAATCCAAACTGATTTCTATGTATTTATTTATTTATTTATTGTAATAAGCTTGTTACGTGTAAAACGTGTTATAACATAAAAATTAAGTGATTTTATAATGAAAAATTTTCTAATAGGCTGGTTAATATAAAAACTAAATAAAAAAAATTTAACTGAAAATAATCAAAAAAAATGAAAAAATCTGCTGTTATTAGAGATCCTAGATTTCGCGCTTCTTCTGTCAATATACAACTTGATGTTAACAGCTGTGATTTACTAAATTCTCAGACTGAAATTGCTACTTGGCAACAAGTTGGTAAAAATAAATTTACTAATAGAAAGAGAGTTAGCTCTGACAAAAGTAATGAAAAAAATAAAGTTACGAAATTAGACGAAAATAGTGGTAGCCCTATTTTAAGTCAAAATAAATTCAGTGTGTTAACTGAATTAAACTTGGATAACGTAAACAATGTCTCTGACTCAAAGAAAAGTGAACCTAATCCGCCTCCAATTTGTGTGCCAGAAGTAGAAAATATTAATGATTTAGTTAGAGAACTTGAAAATATTATTGCAAAAGATGATTTCTTTTTGAAAATAGTTAATCGTGATAGTATAAAAGTTAATACAAAGAATTAAGCGGCTCATGAGAATGTTGTTTACATGTTTAAGCAGCGCCAAATACAGTTTCACACTTATCAACCACGTCAAAAGAGGGCGTATCGGGTCGTCTTACGCAATGTGCATCATTCGGTAGCAGCTGATGAAATTGCCGAAGCGATTACTCAGTACGGGCACACCGTTAGAAATATTTCCCCCATTAAACACAGGGAAACAAGACAACCTCTTTCACTGTTTTATGTTGAACTTGAACCTAAAGGTAATAATTTAGACATTTTTGAAATAGAATTTTTGCTTAATATGAAAGTTAAATTCGAACCACCTTACAAAAAGCGAAATGATATTCCACAGTGCAAGCGTTGTCAACGCTTTTTCCATACCGAAAAGTATTGTCAGCGTGAACCGAGGTGCGTTAAGTGCGGAGACAACCACAGTACGATTTGCTGTACTATTTCGAAAAATGAACCAGCTACACGTATTCATTGCGGAAATAATCATCCTGCAAGTTATAAGGGCTGTCGTGTTTTTCAGGAGATTATTAAATCCAGATCTTCTGCGGTACCTGCCAAACGGTCTAATGCCGTCAAAACTCCCGTTATTGAGGTCGGCAATAAAGATACCAGAACACGTTCAGTAGTTTCAAGTATGATTTATTCTCAAGCAGTTAAGAAAAATCATTCTGTCGACAATTGTCCTCATGACAATCAGCAGGGTCCTGATATAGCATCTGTTATGCAAGGTGCGTTTACACGGTTTGAATTAATTTTGTCAAAACAGGCGGAACAAATAATAACATTGATTAACTTATTAACTGCCGTTATAAATAAATTAAAATGAAATATTTTTATACTATAGCGGTGTGGAATGCAAATGGTTTGATACAACGCCGTCATGAAATAGAAGTATTTTTAAATGAAAATAAAATAGATGTGTTGCTTGTATCAGAAACCCATTTTACTGAACGGCACTATATGCGACTTTTAAATTACAACATATATGTCACCACTCATCCCGATAATAGGGCGCATGCAGGAACGGCTGTAATTATACGAAGTTCGATTAAACACTTTGAGCTTCCTAAATATAGAACAGATCATATTCAGGCTACAAGCGTTTGTATTACAGACTGGGCTGGAGATTTAACTTTAACATCTGTTTACTCCCCGCCTCGGCATAACATTAGCAAAGATCAATTTCAAGAATTTTTCAACACATTGGGTGCACGATTTTTAGCTGGAGGAGATTATAATTCTAAGCGTACGTTTTTGGGGCTCGAGACTTATCAATCCAAGAGGTAGGGAATTGTACAAAACAATTCAATTTAATAACCTTAACACTTTATCCTCTGGTGAGCCTACATATTGGCCGACTGATAGACGTAAGTTACCAGATTTATTGGACTTTGTAGTTACAAAAGGTATTTCTCACAATTACCTTGAGGTACGGTCCAGTCAGGATCTGTCTTCAGATCATACGCCTATATTAGTCACGGTCAGCACAACAGTACTATGTTCTGAAAAACCTTTTAAATTTTGTAGTAGGAGAACTGACTGGTGTAATTTTCGTAACTTATTACAATCAGGCATCCAACTTAATATTCCTCTACAAACGTCAGATGATATTGAAAATTCTGTAGAAATCCTTAATGAGGCCATCCAGACCGCTTCTTGGCAGTCAACACCTGAAGAAAAAGCTACGACCAAGTACTTGGATTATCCTACAGCGATTAAGGAAATGATTGTTGAGAAACGCCGATTAAGACGTTTATGGCAGTATTCTCGTCACCCACAGGATAGAACCGACTTCAACAGAGCTGCACGTGAACTAAAGGAGATGATCCTGAATGTAAAAGAAGAAACGTTTAATGATTATATTCAGAATCTAAGTCCCACGGCTGATACAGATTACTCCCTGTGGAAGGCGACTAAAAGATTTAAACAGCCTTGCCGGCCTATTCCACCGTTAAAGATGGAGAACAATGACTGGGCTAGAAGTGATGGTGACAAAGCGCTTCTATTTGCAGACCATTTGGAGCAGCGTTTTCAGCCCCATGATGTACAATGTGACCCGGCACAGGAAGCAGAAATTTTAAGGTCGGTAGTAATGGATCTGCAGCAGCGACAGCACCGTTTGGAAAGGGTTTCAGTTCGTGATGTTAAGCGTGTGATTTCTGAATTGCATCCTCAGAAAGCTCCAGGGTACGATCTCATTACAGGGAGGATGTTGCAGGAATTAACGAGAAAAGCCCTGATAATGCTTACTATGATAATTAATGTTGTGTTCCGCTTAGGATATTTTCCTAGCCAGTGGAAAGTAGCAAAGATTATTATGATATTGAAGCCAGGTAAATCGGAAAATGAGGTCTCCTCGTATCGTCCTATTAGTCTACTCCTGGTGATGTCAAAGGTTTTTGAAAGAATATGTCTAAAGCGGTTGAAACTAGTTATAGAAGATTGTCATCTTATTCCGGATCATCAGTTTGGATTTCGGCAGCAGCATAGTACAATAGAGCAGGTGCATCGATTGACAAGCGTAATCCGTGAATGTTTAGAGGAAAAGAAGTACTGTTCGGCTGTGCTGTTAGACGTTGTTCAAACATTTGATAGAGTCTGACATCCTGGTCTACTCCATAAATTAAAAGCTGTGTTTCCGGAGAATCTGTAGTGTTCTGGTTTCGTATCTTGACAAACGGTTATTTCAAGTCCGGGTTGGAAATTACTTAACGGGTTTGAAAGAGATCAAGGCTGGTGTTCCGCAAGGAAGCGTTCTGGGACCAATTTTATATGTTCTGTTCACAGCTGATTTGCCTGTTCTTGAAAATGTAACCATTGCCACCTTTGCTGACGATACAGCAATAATGTCATGTGATGCAGACCCAACTATTGCGTCACGCAGAGTGCAGATGTATCTAAGTGAGCTGGAAGTCTGGCTGACAAAGTGGAAGATCAAGGTGAACGAGGGCAAATCTACGCATGTAACGTTTACTACCAGAAGGGCAATTTGTCCTCCTGTCCAACTGAATGGCAAGAATATTCCACAGGCAAAAGATGTAAACTATTTAGGAATGTACTTAGATAGAGGTCTGACTTGGCGCAAACACATTCAGATGAAAAGGAAACAGCTGGATTTAACATTTAGGAAGATGTATTGGCTCGTTGGTAGGCGTTCTCAGCTTTCGATTGACAACAAACTACTTTTGTACAAATCCATGCTGAAGCCGATTTGGACCTACGGAATTCAGTTATGGGGGACAGCATCAACTTCAAACATCGAAATTCTGCAAAGGTTTCAATCAAAAATTCTACGGACCATACTGAATGCACCGTGGTATATTACCAATGCCGATATACATCGTGATATGGATGTGCAGACGGTACGAGAAGAAATACGAAGTTTCAGTTGTAAATACATCGAACGTCTAAACAACCACGTAAATCACTTAGCACTGAATCTCTTAGACAACAGTAATGATGTCAATAGGCTAAAACGTGCTACAGTACTGGATCTCCCAGGGCGATTCTGATAGTGTGATTTTAAAGTTGTAAATAATATAATGTTAGTGTTTTGTAGATGACTGTCGTGTTTGAGTGTGAATGTTGTAAATTACTGAATGAACGTTTCGAATTATTTTCGGAAAAGTTAGGTGTTCATATATTCGGAATCATGTGCTTATTATTTATTACTTCTTATTTGTTTTTCGTTTTAAAGGAAGTTTTGGTTATTTTTTATTTTATATTTATTTATTCATTTTTTTGTTTATTTATTTAAAAATCACTATAAAATTTTGACTGTAAATATTAATTAAGAACAGTATGAAATGTTTTCATGTTATAATTTGTTAATTACACCAGTGGGTTGTTTTTTTTTCATGAGTTGTGTCTAATTGATGAGTTGCATTTATTGTTATTTATAACAGATTATGCATTAAATAAAAAGTTATAGGAAAAAACAACTGAAAATAAAAAACACATGATCAAGTCTTTATGAATTTACAATAAAATATACTGTTAAAATATTTCTTCTAGCTCATTAGCTATCAGTACCTCATAACCGTCTTTGTGTGAATCGTTTCTGTATTGCTCAATGTAATGCAGTCCTATTTCCAGCGCTTTTGCTGCTTCGGAATGTGATATAAGCCGCTCTATATTACATTATTTTATCAGTTCCTTCTGGACCATTGCTGGAATCCCGCATGATTACGGAATTTATTTCTTCGTCTGTAAACTGAAGAACTTCATCGTCAGCCGACAGCCACTCGTTCAAAACAAGATTATCAATTTATTCTTACTTAATTGAACACAGTTCGCCACTCGATAATGCACACGTAATATTGAATTTTGCTATTTTTGGACTATTTCTTATTTTATAAGTTACACATTTTTCGTATAATATGAACATTACGAAATCCGAACTAGTTTCAATCAGTTTGGATTAGCGGCGTTATTGTTTAGCTACATAAAAATGGTCATGGTTTAGAAATATGGTTCAACGTAGTATATTATTGAAATGTATTTCTTTTTTAAATTGTATCCTTTTAATAAATAAAAACTCAATTTAATAATACCACTTTATTATTAAATTAAATTGTGCCCTCCGTAAATAATTATTTTAAAATTAAGTTTGTGTAGTGGAAGTAGCTACGTAATACATAAATAGTTAAAAACCTAAGCAAAGTATATCGAAATAATTTTGTTTTGTCAATTTATGAAATGAATAAAAGTAATTTATTAAATGCAAACGTGAAACCGTTTCGTTTGTGTTGAACGAGTAATCCCGCAGGCTTGCAATAGTAGCTGTAGTCATTTAAATTTATGAAATATTTTTATTATTTTATAACCCCATTTATTCAAACCCCACTCAAATGGACTTCCATAATACGGACGATACCTTGTTTGGAACTTATAAATGTAATTTGTGAATTATTTTATTTCACATTAAATAGCCTATAGGCTACATTTTTTTTTTACGTTTTGGCCACTGTGGACCGCGTTGAACCTTGACAGATTTTTAGTCTTCTTCGTTCCCAGGATTCCCTCATTTTCTGGCTGAATAACTGCTTGCGTTCACTTGTCCATTCTGTGCCCGTTCGTTGGACCTGATGTGATGGTTCCCATCTGTCAACTGTTTCCTTGAAAGCCTTCCTGTCCAGAATGGTATTCTCATCGATGTTCATTTCTTGCAAGTCTTTCTGTACTTCTTTGACCCATGGGGTCGTTGTTTTCCGCTGTGTGATGAAGGTGAAGATTTGGTGTGTGAGTCTAGATGGGTCCATTCTGTAAAGGTGTGCGTAAAATTTTGCTCGTCGCTTCCTGAAGGTTGTGCTAAAGGTTTCTGTTTCCCTATATAAATCTCTGTTACTGCGTAGTCTCCACTGTCCTTCCTCATCCTTTCTCGGCCCAAGTATCTTCCTTAGAATTCTTCTTTCCCGTTTTTCTATTTCCTCCATTCCCTTCTTGCTATTTGCTGCAAGGCATTCTGCGGCATACAGTCGCTCTGGTTTGATCACTGTGTTGTAATGCAAGATTTTTGCTCTGTTGGAGATACACTTGTTGTATCTGTTTTTGGTGATCCCATACGCCCTGTTCATTTTGTCCACTCTGGTTTGTAGTGCCACTTTTTCTAGTCCATTTGGTTGCATCCATTCCCCCAGGTACTTGAAGTGATTTACTCTGTTAATTTTTCCATATTTGGTTTCTAGGTGTTTCTCTCCTTTGTGTTTCCATTCCATATACTCTGTCTTCTCATAAGAGATCTGCAATCCTGCTTTTTCTGCAGTTTCCTGTTTTTTTCTAAAAAAAAAACCATTAATGTAGATGACAAACTTTTATTTGAACATTTTACGTAAAATTCTTTGTTTAAAGAAGGTAGAAGTAGGTACGTAAAAATTTCAGTTTTAATCAGGTTTATTTGTCACTTCATTCTCTAACTGGTATAAACGTCTTGTTCTTGTTAACATTTAAACCGAAATAATTAGTCTACTAAAAACAAATTACGTTACAAATTTAACATTGCATTCCATCTTAAAAATCCCTTTGAATCAGAAACTGCTAAAATCAAATATTCAAAAATTAACGGACCACATTAATCTTCAATTGCAGTATATATGTGTCAAGACAAAACTTAACACGCCGCCATCTACGAAGACGGAGTAGAGATCTACTGATCTATTTGCAAAAAATATGTAATGCTTAAAAATTGTGATATAGGCCTATTATTTTTGTTATTGTACAGTTTTAATTAATAAACCTTGAAAAATTCACTTTGAAATTTAATTTATTTTATTTTTGTTATTACCGCATGAAGACACAAAATTTAGAAACATTGTTTTAAATAATGTAAATTAATTTTATAAATTCTTTAAAAAATATCTAAATGTTGCTGTAAAAAATATACCAGGTGATATACCACGAAGAGTTTGCTAATTTTGAATTAATATACCGGACGTTTCGCACACTCTACAGACTGGAAACTTTACAGTTAGGGCCTATAATAAATAGATTGTATGTAAAAGAAGTACCTTCGAGTTTCATTTGCTTATGATTAGGCCTAATCAAAACATAATGGTGGAATAATAAAATAATATCAAAAATGAACAATAATCTTGTGGATAAAAATTTATCGTATCGTGCATACCCCCATCAGACAATGACTGGAGACAGATACGCATCAATTTTAACTTATCACATAGTTCCTCATCTTTTTCAGGCGGAGATGGAGGACGTTTTTTTTTTGAGCATGATGGAGCTCCTCCACATTATGTTAATGTAGCCAAAGCAGTTTCAAATCAAAATATTCCTAATCGTTGGATAGGTCATGGCAGCGGCCTCATGGACTGGCTTCCAAATCTTCAGACTTGTCTGTTTGCGATTTTTTCCTATGAGGCTTTTTGAAGGGAAAAAGTTTATTCTCACACCATTGCAACAGACAATGAATTAATGAAGCTGATTGAAGAGAAACTGCTGTTGATACCTCGGAAATTTTTCAAAAAAACACTTATGACTCTTTTTTATTTCGTTGCTATCAATAAATATTGATGAAGATCACTTCGAATAAAGGTTAATGAAACAAATTGTGTTCATTAATAATTTATCACTTTCATATTTCTTTCATTTTATTACTTAAGTAACATTGTAACAAATCACCAATTTGAAATGATTATGCAAATAAAATTACTTTCCGCCATTTTGTTTTAATTAATCATAAGCAAATGAAACTCGAGGGTACTTTTTTACATATCTATTTATCATAACACGGCATAATTATTCAAAAATAGCAACCACGTCGTGGGACACCTGGAATATAAGTATACTTTTTATATTACACTAAAATCTACAATCAATTCTTTAGTAGAATAATGAGTAAATGAGTTTTCTTTTTTACATGTCGTGATCGAAGAAACCCTCTCCCCACAGGAGAACTTCCATGACTTAATTTACGTGTTGTCTTGTTGGTTTAAAATAAGTTCATAGGATGTATTCATTTCACTCGGCGAATGTCGTTTGAATTGTCTAAGAGTGTGATGTGAGACGATTCGTGCGTGATTCAAGTCTTCTTTGGTATTTTGTATTGCATGAGTTGATTTTCTTGTTGAACTGTGGAATGTGTAAATCTCTGCATAGTATGTTGTTCATTATGTACCAAGGTGATTCTGTGATTGTCCTGAGCAATTTTGATTGGAACCTTTGCAGGATTTCAATGCCGGAATGGCTTTCCGAGCCTCATAATGGGATTCTATAGGCCTACATTCAAATTTGTTTAAGATTCGATTCTTCTCTAGGTGTGTTGTACTGTAAGTTATTTGTTCATTTCTTTGTCGAACTGTAGAAATGTGTACATCTCTATGTAATTTATAGATTCCTAGGTGATGCTGTGATTGATTGGCTTCAGTAGTTTCAATTGAAACCTTTGCAGGATTTTAATGTTGTAATGGCTTCATGACCCCCATAATTGGATTCTATCCGTTCAAATTTGTTTAAGAATGAATTTTGTAAATTAAAAGTTTTTTGTTAGGATTTTGGGTCGAACGTTTATCATGAATCCAATAAAACTGTTTCAATTTCGTGTTCAGCTGTTTCCTTTTGTTCTATAGATGTGTGTTTTTCAATTCAGTTGTTTGTTAAGATGTATACCAAGGTATCTAGCGAAGTCTTCTTTAGGTATCTATGTATTGTTTATGTAAATTTGTGGGCATGTGCCTTTTCTTAAAGGAAATGTTATGTGTGTGCTTTTTGTTTCATTTGTATTCATACACCATTTATTCTGCTATTCTAGTACTTTGCTCATCTCACTCTTAGACAATTTAAACGGCACTCGCCTGCTGAAACGAAAATATCTTACTAAACGAAGATTGATTTTTAAGTAACTAGACAACACATAAAATCCGCGTATTTTTCCCATTTGGGGGGTTTTCTTAGATCATGGCATAGGCCTATAACAAAGAAAACTCATCCACTCAATATTTAGCTTAAGAATTTATTGTAGATTTTGCTGTAATATAAAAAACAAATATTTCTGCGATAATTGTAGACTACCAATTTCAAAATTGTTTTAAATGTAGAAAAAATAAGTTTTTTTGCCGGCCGCGTTAGCGTAGTTGGTGACATACTTGCCTCTCATCATGCGGTCTTGGGTTTGAATCCCACTCATACGTTACAAATAAAATCATTTTATCCTTCACAGTTACAACCCAACATCGTCGCTAACGACCACTGTAGTTGATGCGACATTAAATAAAACAAAGAAAAAATAAATTTTTTAGGTAGGCTATCTCTGTGATATTTATGTAAACTGACGGGCATCTGTTTTTTCTTGATGTAGTACTGTGACCTGTGTGCTTTTTGTTTCATTTGTTTTCATACCCCCATTTACTACATATAGGCCTATATATCTCAAAAATATGAATTAAAAAATTATATACAAAGAAATTTCAAAACGAATGCCATTGGAAACAAATCGAACAGTTAAAAATAATTGATCAGCAAAATATACCAACAGTTTATTTAACATTTTCACGGTACAAGTTATTTAATTACACAAAATACTGTGCTTACATTTAATTTTTTCTTTATTTGCTAAATTGTCATTACTCTTTAATGAGCTGAGAAAGAAAGAACAAGACGGGAGGTACAGATAGAAAGAGAGGGGAGTGATAAAGAAAGAACGTGTGAGAGTGAGAGGGGGTTTGACAGACATCTTAGTAGAATAAGTCAGTTAAGAAGATTTACTTTTAATTAAGAAGTCAAATCAAGAGGAACTTAGAAATTAATAATTCCCAATGCTTTCAATCTTGGTGCAACATTAATGAACGAGCTTTACAGACTGACAAACTTTACCAGTTCTATCTCTGATAAATAAATACAAATAAATTTATACATTAATACAAACGCACATATGTGCATACTGTAATTATATAAAGTAACGTTTATAAATAACTTATACAATCGTTAAATTAACACCAGAATTATTACTATTCGATTTATGTTTATACGTAGCCTCTACTTGGCAAACAATGTAACTTTGTAATTACTATTGGATTCGTTTTTGAGACCGAAAACAAATTATTATTATTATTATTATTATTCTAAAAATTTTAGCGTTATCTAAAAAAATGTATGCTATTCAAGCATATTAATACCTACTTAACTTATTTATTTATTTTTACATTACTTTGCCAAAGGGTTTAGTTCACAACTTAAAATCTAAATTTACATATTATAACTAATTGAATCGGTGAGTGGACAAAGGGTAATATTCCAAAAAATGCGAAATTGAACGAAGATAGCAGTTTTGTTAAGTTTACTTCGGCGCATCTATTGGTTGATAAAAGGGAAATATTCTATGTATCTAAAAGCAGCTAAGCTACATTAAAAATTTAATTGAGTGGAAAAAGGATAATATTCCAGGAATATTACCCTTCTTCCATTCAATAGCGAACAGCTGTTGGACCACTGGTTTCTGTCTTATTATTATCAAAATGTAACTGTACATTATTTTTTTTTTGACACTTTTAATTGAAATTTAGTATCTGTTATTAAATTAATATAACAATTTCTAAATGTGAAGCTAATGTTTCAAAACTTGATTTACTTGAAGGAGCGTGCAGTCATCACCACAGTCCTACAGTTGGCCAAGAAGATCTCTTGGCCAGAGGCGCTTCAAACGTCTGCGCTGAGTACCCGGTATCGCCCTAGTGTACATGTTTTGTATGAGAGGGTTGTCGTGTAGTTCAAATTTGTCATGCATCGTCTTGTATAGTTGTTTCGCGACATCAATTACGTATGGCATTTGTAAGTCTTTGTGCAACATTGAGTTTGTGATGTAAAAGGGGCATTGCGTTATCGTTCGTAGAATCTTGTTCTGAATCGCTTGTATACGTTTCGTGTGTGAGGGTTTAGCAGATCCCCAAAGTTGAACTCCATATGTCCAGATTGGTCTTAAGACTGTCTTGTAGATTGTTAATTTGTGTGACATATTTAATTTAGAACGTCTATCGAGTAAGCGTTTTAGTTGATAGAAGCGTGTTTTGAGTTTGTGGCGTGTGTGTGTGTAACATGTGCGTTCCATGTAAGTTTTCTGTCCAAGTGTAAGCCTAAGTAGCGTGTTTGAGTAGTGTGAGGTAGCGGAATATTATTAATGTAAACGGTTGGGCAGTTTTGTCGTCTAAGAGTAAACGTCATTTGTTGCGATTTGTTTTCACTAATTTTAATTTTCCAAAGTTTAAGCCATGACTCTATCTGGTGTAAATGGTTTTGTGTCTTTCGAGTTGCAATTACAGGATCGGCATCAACCGCAAGAACTGCCATATCATCAGCAAACATGGCCATAGTTGTATAGATACAATTTGGTATGTCACTGGTGCTTACAGAAAACAGCCTTGGTGCAAGTACGCTTCCTTGTGGTACACCAGCATTGACTTCGTACATTCCAGAAAGTTCGTCACCTTGTTTTACTCTAAAGTAACGTTCCACTAGAAACGATTTTATTACTAGATACAGGCTATCTGGAAGTATTAGTTTCAATTTGTATAGGAGTCCATCATGCCAGACCCGATCAAAGGCTTGAGATACATCAAGAAACACGGCCGAACAATACTGTCTGTTTTCAAGAGCTGAAGAGATTATATCAATTAGTCGGTGACATTGCTGAAGCGTGGAATGAGATGAACGAAATCCGAACTGATGATCAGGAATTGTGTTTGAAGCATCGATAAACTATACTAGGCGTGGTAGAAGGAGTTTCTCAAATAGTTTGGACAGAATAGAGAGTAAGCTAATTGGCCTGTAAGAAGTTAGTTGGTGAGGTGGTTTGTCTAGTTTTAAGAAGAGAATTATGATAGAGTACTTCCACTGAATAGGGAAGTGAGTGACTCGGGTACATTATTTTGAAATTAAAATAAATTTTTGTTGCATATAGGCAATAAAAATACTTAACTACTTAAATAAGAAATGAAACAATTAGCCTACTCTACAATTAATTATATTGTTTTTTCAACCTAATTTTTCCTAATCACTTGTACTAAATCTAGTAAAAGGTGAATATTCAACATATTAATAATCAAAAATCAATCCCATGATTATTGTAAAACAAATTCTAAAGTCACCATTAAAAGGCTTTAATATAGGTAGTACTACAAATGACTAATTGAACATTTTACCATAACAGTTTTTTTTTAATATCTCGAAAATAAGGATTTTGGAATATTACCCTTTTTCCACTCACCGATTCAATTGGTAGTGGGAAAATAAACTTGCCCAATTATTATTTCCGATGCCAAGGGTAGACTAAAAGTAGCCTACATCTGTGTTAATTTTTCTACTATTTTTACGTATGTTTTGTATTAGTGTGTTAGAAATTAAAACAATGCGTTACTAACTTAAATACTTATGTATTTACTGTTGTTTAGGTGATCAGCCGAAAGGCTGGTTTGAACCTGTAGAGGATTTACTAAGTAAAACGAGGAGTGGGGTGGTTTACCATTGCCTTACTCACTGAATGGAAAAGTACGCTTGTCAACATGCCGGGCTCTCTGAAAAGCACATATTTTCCACTCTGCAAATAATATCTTCACTTCATTCACCACAGGGTCTGGCTGTATAATGAAATTCATTACTTTCAGAGGAGTTAACTCTGATTAGTGTCTTGTACACCTCTACCTCTTTTGTTTTTAAATGATTTAGTCATTTAATTGGCAACGAACAGATTGAGTGAAAATAATTTGACATTCCACCTCTCTGTTATGGGCAGTGTAATTACTAAAGGATTATTCAAATACAGTATTACACTATAATTTATAATAATTTCTGGGGATGTACAAAAGCATCAAACCAATTAATCATACAAAGATTCCAGAACAAAGTTCTCAGAAGCATTGTCAACGCTCCCTGGTAAGTTAAGAACGACGACCTGTTCCAGGACTTGGGAGTGGATTCCATAAATGAAGTAAACTGGAAATTTGCCAGAAGTCGTGAAGAAAGATTTCTTCACCATGTGAATGCCAAAGCTATTGGACAATACAAATCTGAATAGAAGGCTTTCTCGTGTGAAACCATTTGAACTGGTGTAACGAACAATACAAAGTTAATCGTATCAATGTTAAGAGTTAAATTTTCAATAAGTCATACATAATGATTTATTTAACTAGCACGATAGCCTTCCGTAATATTTCAATTCAGTTTCGTTTACTATTAAATTAATTTTAAATCTTGTATTTCGCTTGTAATGATAACTAGTACTATGTTTTTCTTATCTTCTATTAAAAAAACTCTGTTGTGAAACACTCACACAACTTTCTCTTGCGAATGCAAATAATTAACAATAAACCTAACATTATTAATAAAATATTAGAAATAAACAAAAATTAACCTCAAAAACATAACCTTATTTTAATCATGAGTGAATGATGCAAAATGAAAATCAACCTCAGTTTGGCTTAGAAATACGGAAAATCGCTCTTTCTCTCTAAACTAGGCTCTGTAGAGAAAAATGCTTTAAATAAAAGTTGTAGATCTTTTAATTTTCTATAAATTAAATTATATACACTTTTGTCGTAAAATGCATACTAAGGCCGAAATCTTAAAAAAATCAAGTTTTCACACATTTTCGTGAGAAAAAAAACAGAAAATTGCAAATTACCGCTAAACTAAGCGTTATACAAAAAATTGTTTGAAATAAAAGTTGTAGAATTTTTAATTCTCTACAACTTTTATTATATAAAGTTTTGCGCTAAAATGCATATTAAAGCTGTAATCTTAAAAAAACAACGTTTTTACGTGAAAACAGCCACACCCAGAATTTCAGCAAACATGGCGCCTACCCTATCTTGTAGAGAATAAAAAATTGAGTAAACCAGGCGATTTTAGAAAAAATCGTAGGACCAGTTTTTGAGAAAATCGCAAAAAAGTGAAAAATTACACGAATAAACTACCACTTCCGGTTGACCGATTTTGATGAAAATGTTCGTGTCGAGTCCGGTAGTGGTATGTAACTTAAGTTTCAAGTTTCAAGTTCGTACGATGTTCCGTTCTTGAGATATTCTGTTCACACACAGACACACAGACACACACACACACACCCACAGACCAATCGCTAAAAACATGTTTTTTGGGTTCAGGGGGTCTGAAAACGTATAGATCCGGTGAAAACTCGATTTCGAAAAATCGACATGAAAACAATACTTTCCTTCCTATATATTCATATAGGCAAGAGAAAGTAAAAATCACATTTTTTTAGATACAATCAGTGAAAATATGACAACAGATACTACGAAAAAATTAACGTGGTAAAAAACCGTGAGTAGAGGCACAATCCGGTGACAGAACTCTGACGTGAATAGATTAGTGCAGAGTTTAGATAATTTCAAATTTTATTCAATTACAGTAGGTATACTAAGTTAGTTGATAAAATTTGGGCTCCGCCGCCGTTTTATTCGTAGTTAGATTTAAAGTCAAAGGGTTGATGTTTCAAATTGGATTTCTACTAATTTAAATTTCTTTAAAAAGCTTAACAATTTAACAAAGTAAATTTTGGCCTAACTTAAGAATATGTGTATTTTAAAATAAATTTTTTTTATGTTTATTTATACCGTGGTTTTAACTTTCTATAAAGTTTAATTTACGTTAATGGAAGCGGCCCTTAATATTATCAAACTTAAATATTTGTAAATTTCACAACTGATACGTGATACCATTTTCTAGTAGGAGCTTCTCATTCACCCTACTACACGTGTTCACTAATGCACAATTTTATGAGAATGTTTATTCTTTGCTGTTATTTACAGTTGAATTTTTGTTAAATTATTTTATTTCTATTGTATTTTTATAAAAGAATATTTCGCATAACTTTTGTCAGACCTTCAGGGGAAATGCGTTCCTTATAAAGGTGACAGGTACCCTACACACAAGCACACCTGTGCAAGTTAGTCATATGAACCGTTATAGAATTCAGACCTTTTTCGGCTTTCTTCTTCAATGTTATAAGATAGTTTCTTACCCTTGAAAATATTAGCATACCGATAATATTGATGAAACAGATGTGTAAGTTAGGTTTACATCTTGTTAACAAAATCGGTTTATTTATTTACTATGTGTGTCAAAAAGTACGAGTAGTCTGTACATGCTACACAATTTATTAAAATTACTAACCTCATTTAAAAACATGCCTTTCAGTGGCTTACAGATCAGATTTAAAATCGTGAGTAACAAAACATTACACTGAGACCTTAACATCGATTTGGAACTCGAAAGAGTAAAATATCTGAACAGACGTTTTCATACCTAACTACACTATCACACAAATCTACAAATCCAGTCACTGTCCGCTCCTCACCTACCACAAAACCCACCTAGAAGACTGAAAAGGCAATGAAATAGAGACCTTTTGTAAATTGTCTTGAGGGGTTGCCACTGGGAAATTTCCTCACACAAGTGACACCAAGAAAATATAATAGAACTATTAATATTATTACTGCTGGTTGTGTTAAAATGTTTCACGTTGCAGTTTCTTTTTATTACATAAATTCAAAAAAAATTAATAATGTACAATAAATACGAAGATGTTAAAGTTTTCCGTTTTTTTCATCAGTGATGATTCAAGATTTAAATTTTATAACCTACAGCAGAAACGTTTAAACTTAAGTAATCCATAAAACCTAAATACCCAGATCCAAAACATAAAAGACACTTCTTTTTAAGCAGGAAACCAATTTACAGGAATATTCACAGCTAACAGCGTTTTCTTTTCAAACTTGAATTGTTCGAATTATTGTTCACAATGGGTTCGTGGAAAGAATGTAGACCTAATGGTGAATTTGTAAAACGAATAACTTTTAACTAAACAAAAAGCACCCACGTAAATAATATTTTATTTACTCGTGTACACAGTTGGATTTTGCACGTAAAGAAATTCTGATTGAAATATTGTTACTGAAAGCGCATTGAATAGCTTTCAAGACATCTCTCATTACCTTCTGGTTGGATGTCAAAAATGAATATGAACATCTGCCTGACTTGGCAATGATGGTGTTGTTGTCTTTTCCATCCACTGTAATGATAGAAAAAGCTTTTTTATCTTACGCTTTTACAAAAAAAAAACAAATAAGTTATATATATCAGTTGGGTGCTGCCCCAGATATGAGACTGCACTTGGCTTCTTTTGAGCCCACCTTCAAAAAAACTGTGTGTAGCAAAGCAAGGACAAGGCTCCCGTTAATGACCAAGAAAAAGATGTGACGAATGTGTTTACATTTTTCAAAAATCAACTGTTTTGTACAAACGACAAAACAAAAAGACAAGTTGAAAATTTTAAAAAACTTTTAGTATAACTTTATCAAGATTGTAGTGCTAAAACGTAATTACAAAATAAAGTATAGGCCTATAGGCTATCTAATCATACTATTTTAATTTGATTTTACTACAACTCGAAATTTAATTTTGTATTATTGCCTCTAGAATAGAATCTAATCCAGGGGTACAATTTATAAAATTAATTTGGTAAGGGGTACCTACACAATTGAAAAAAGATTCAGAACCCCTGGTCTAAAAAATAGTTCAGAATAAATAAACAAAAAACCTTCAAATACTGAGCTACAGTTAATTAGCTAAATTTTGCTAATTTTTAGTTTAGGAACAAAGAAATAACAGAAAATCGATTTATTATAAATTAAAGTGAGGGATACTCAACAGAAAAAAAGATTAAGAACTACTGAGCTAAAGAACAGATGAAACAAAATAAAATCTGGTGTGAAATACTCACTCGACGTTCTCTTGCCAATAGCAATAATGAACAATATAACCTAACATGAGTAATAAAACATTAGAAATAAACAAAATAACTAACTAACCTCAAAAAAACAACGTAATTTTAATCATGAGTGAATGAAACAAAATGAAACCCAACCTTAGTTTAACTTAATAATACGAAAAATCGCTCTTTCACGCTAAACTAGGCTCTGTAAAGAAAAATGCTTGGAAAGAAAGTTGTAGATCATTTAATTTTCTATAAATTTGATTTTATGCATTTTTATCGTGAAATAAATAGGTATACTAAAGCCGAAATCTTAAAAAACCATTTTTTACAGATTTTCATAAAAAACTGAAAACTACTAATTACCGCTAAACTGAGCGTTATACAAATAAATTAGAAATAAAATTGTAGTTATTTAAATTTTTTACAACTTTTACTATATAAAATTTTGTGCTAAAATGCATATTAAATCCGCAACTTAAAAAAATAAATCAATTTTTTTCTACGAGAGCACAGTATTTCCAATCAGCAGATATGACGCCTATCCTATTTTGTAAAACATAAGAAATGTAGTAAATGAGGCGATTTAAAAAAAACGTAGCCTACAAGCAATTTTTTAGAAAATAGCAATAAGTGAAAAATGACACGAATAAACTAATTTACTACTTCCGGTTGACCGATTTAAATGAAAATGTTCGCGTCGGATCCTCTAGTAGTAGCTAACTTAAGTTTTAAGTTTCAACTTCGTATGATATTCCATTCTTGAGATATCTTGTTCACACCCACACACAAACTAATTGCTAAAAACATGTTTTTCTTGGCTCAGGGGGTTTGAAAACATGTTTATCCGGTAGAAATTCGATTTCGGAAAATCGACATGAAAACAATACTTTCCTTCTTATATATTCATGTAGGCAAGAGAAAGTAAAAATAGACAGGTACAAGTTAAATAGATGAAGTGTAACGTAACTATTATGTTAAAGAATATACTTTGTAATGTTAAATAAACGTAGGCTACATAAAAATAATACAGCAGCAACTAAAACCGTTCGTGACGAACGTAATAACAAGTATTGTTATGACAACCCTTAATAGAATAAGTGTAGAAAATTTTGATAAGTAACTTCATGTCGTGTGTTTTTAGACAATATTCTGTGCATGTTTATTTAATTCATTTTTCTAAACAGTTTACTTTAACTTTAGGACCATACGTTATAATTTTAATGAATTGATACCAAAAACGTACTCATGCAAGAATATTAAGTGAATTATCTAAGGGATTAAAATTAATAAAATAACTACCATTAGAAACGCACAATTACTTACATTATTATTCAACTAATGATTAAAATACAACAACTAAAACAAAAAACATATAAAATAAAATTTTAAATACACTACATTAACTCTACATAAATGAAAATAACGTGTCAGATAATTAACCTTTTATTGTTATTATTTCCATTTTTTTTTGTTATAGATAACCCTGTAAAGATTACAGTTGTTGAAAAAAATGACATTTCTTAATTCCGAATAAACCTATTAAAACACCTTATTCTACTTTCTTAATTGCATTAACTAATATAAAAAACTTTAATTAAAATTTTTAATTTCCAATTAAATAAATAATAGCCTATATATCTCTGAAATTCCATTTATAGGCCAGTTTAATATGTTGACAGATGAAAAACACACGTTTCCGGAAATTTATCTGACAAAAAGTACTAGAATTTTATTATTAGACTACATACACTTTTGTTTGATTTGTTTGTTTGATTCATATCAAACAATGAACTTTTTTTATAACTTTTGCATTCATTCTAGTTACGAGGTCCTATTTATCTGAGGTAACATTTTAGAGTATTATTCTTAACAAACATAACGTTAATGTAGTGTTAAATTTTATAACATTTTACTGGTTTAGTGGTTTTTCATAACATTGAAACATTCGTTGGCATTTCTTGTTATAATAAATAAATCTAATTAAAAAATTTGATTCAGATTTTTTATTTCGTTAAATATAGGTTCACTATATATATTTATGTTGTTTAGGTCATCAGCCGAAAGGCTGGTATGAACCTCTAGAGGTTTTGCTAAGTAAATCGAGGAGTGAGGTGGTTTACCAAGGCACACTGAGTTGAAAAGTATGCTTATCAGTATGCCGGGTCCTCTAAAAGCATATATTTTCCACCCTGCAAATGACACTTTCACTTCATTCACCATAGGGTCTGGCTGTATAATGAAACTCATTATTCTCAGAGGAGACGACTCTAATTAGTATTATTTACATCTCTACCTCTTCTGTTCTTAAATGCTTCAGTCATATAATTGGCTGACCATGTGATAAGAAACAGAACTATTTTTGTAGTCGTTGAACTAGTAGATCAAGTGCAAATAATTTAACACTCCGCCTGCCTGCTATGGGAATCACTATATTTAAATATAACCTATTACTGAATTCTCTAATGGGCCTATTCAGATAAAAACAAAATCAGCAGTCGCGGGGACTGACCGACAGAATTTACTTCTTAATTATACTAATTAATCAAATTAACAAAAATTAAATAAAAAAGACTTTTGTAAATTAATTAATGGTAATTGTTGATAGCCGAGCGTGACGTGATGGCAAACGAAAGATTTTTTCAACGCTAGTTTCTTGTATTATAACTTTCTTTCAAAAACGACACGATAATATAGTTCTAAGATCTATTTCATTAGATATCTCAGGTCAAAAAATACAAAAACCATTAAGTTTACTCATTAATTGTGGCTTTATTACTTTCGTATGACTTCATTTTACTGAGGCAGCTGAAATCCGGACAAAACATTTCTATAACTCGGAAACGTTTCCGGATTTGTGTTTATAAAAAGTTTTTTTCTTTTTTTTAGCTCTAGAATCAGATCCGAGAGATTGTCATGAAGTTTAGTTTCATCACTCTGAATATAGCTACATATTATGTACGACATATTAAATTTTGGGGTAAGAAAGAAAAGATTTTGCTAACGTACGATAAGAAAAAAAATATTACCTAAGTATTATTAGCTAGAATTGTAATTAACTGAGCAGAAACACTCAATACAATGATAAAACCTAATACAACCTACATTGGATAAGAAATATAATTGTAAAGACCACTAATTATTTTTTGTGTAGTAAATTATTAACTAAAAGTATTCCATAATAGCAATTTGTATTCACAATTACTCTACTTGCAGGAGCTAAGTAGTCAGTACATTAACTTTCATCCGTCAACAATCGGAAATTTAGATTGTAAAATACATAAACATTATAAAAAAGTCCATTGTAGGATATAAAAAATACATGAAAATTTTAAAATAAATATAGCTTTATCTAGTCCCATCACCTAGATTAATCTGTTCTTCTATTGGTTTAATTTTTACGAATATCTTTTATGGTATAGGCTACTTAGTTCAGAAATATATATATTTTTTTTGTTTCAATTTAATTTTTATTTACAACTGTACAATTTTTTAAGCACAACTAGTAAATGAGATGGAATGAATGAGGAATGGCGGGAATGTGAATCGATCCAGTGACCGATTTCGGCGTGAAATGTTTCAAGGAATGTGGTGCCAATTTTAAATGATAATGATTTATAAACTATGACGGATGATTGTTTTTTTTTTTAAATGATTTTCATTTTTATGAAATGAAACAGGCATAACAAGTTAAATGTAAATGTTTTTTTTTTGTTATTTTTATGGTGGTCGGAGATGATCCCTACTCCACCTTCGTTTCAGTCGTCTGTTAACAGGAAGATCGTTAGTTGAAAGAGATTGGACATTTGGATTTATGTGGTCAATAGTTTTTGTGTGTAATGAGTTGTATGTTGCGTTGACAATGTCTCGAACCGTTGGTATTTTCAGGTCTTTGTGAAGCGTATGACTGATTACGTAAAAAGGTGCGTTTGTTATTGCTCTAAGTGCTTTTGACTGGTGTCTTTGAAGAATATTCAGTGTTGTATTGTGACAGGCTCTAAAATTGGTCCCTCATATAGCCAAATTGGCCGTAGCCTACTAGTGATTTTAGAGGATGAATTTTAAGTGTAGAGGTAGCGAGGACTTGCGACCTAAGATGCCATACAGAAATATATAATAAAGAATTTATTAAAAGACGTAAAGAAAGATATTACATTTAGAAAATCAATAAGCAGTACAAGTTTAGAGGTAAAATAATTAGATAGGCTATTTTAATTTTTCTAAATGAAAATAATAAAGGAAATACGAGTAATTTAACCTTCTATGATAAAATACATAAAAATACTAACAACGGTATTCAATAGAGCAAATCATCTTACACAAATTAAATAAAAAACAACAAAAATTCTTATTTAACATATTAGGTAGATATTAATTACATAAACTAAGATCTAAGTGGATTAATTAATTAATTAAAATATATCGGATAGTAAACCTAAAATAACTCATGTGTAAAGAACAGTTTCATCATGATAATTTTATAAATTTGTACTGTTTAATCATTTTTCTAAGTATAGAAACTAAAAATAATTTATTTAAATAATTACATTTTGTATCAGGCTAATAATATTCATAATTTATAAATTAATTAGTTAACTTTAAAAGATTTTGTGTTTATCTAAGTAGTCAATCATGTTAACAAGAGTTTTTATCCTCGGTAAAATTTTAATCAAATTAAACACATTTAATAAATTTTATTTAACCCTACTTTTACGCTAGACTACTTCGTTCAAAATTTGAAGTTATTACACTGATATTCTGCTTTACTGAAGGTCACGATATAACTTTTCCCGAAAAAATATCCTTTAAATTTATTTTTGTTTGTACAACAAACTTATGTGGGATATTTAGAAATTATTTAATTTACAAAAACCTGTAAGCGTCCAGAATGTAAAATGCTCACCATGAATACGAGTATATCATAATTACAACGTAAAAAATTAATTAGAAAAACACTTGTCACATTATTTAAGTAGGTAACTTTAATGCTATAATTACTTTTGTTTATTTTTAAATCTAATTGGAACTTAACATTATGAAAACGACTCCTTGTAGGAAATACATTATCCTTTTTTTTAATTCGATTATTGTACATAATAATACGAACGTGTACTCATCAAATTGGTTGGCAACATAAGTCGATTATTTTTATATAATTCTACTACCAAATTTAGAAAAAATACACTTAGATCAGATGTAGAAATCCTTAATATTAGTTAATATTAAAACAAAACAGTTATTCTCGGACTTAAAGTAATCGATCCCTTCCAAAAAAATAATAATTACTCTGTATAAAAAAGTTGACTTTTTGTGGAATAACTTTAAAAATAGAGCATCCACCCTTAAGTCAAATTCAAACCCTATTAGTAAATAATGAAAATATTAATATAAAAAGAATAACGCGTTAATTAATTATCGTTCAAATTAAATTATTTATAATTGCACAAAATTCAAAATGATCTGGATACGCCATCGTTCATAGACTAACATGTTCTCAATTAACTTGATTTTGTTTATAAACCTGTATACACAACATATTTTTAACACTTAATTTTTAATTAGGGTAGTTTAAAAATAAATTTAACAAACGTTACCTTCCATAAGTGATTTTCTCAAGGACGTAGGCAAAACAATTCTTCAGGATACATTTAATTTAGCTAATTTACATAAAGATATTGAATTCGTTTCTTGAGTACACTTCCTTTCCATGTAGTTACGTCATATTAAACTAAAGTAGGTTTCCTACTTCTGTTTATTTTGTAGCAGTGTTATAACCTATCGTCATTTCTCTAAAACTAATTGTTTTGGTATGACCGTTCATGAAATTTCATAATTCTTCGGAATGTGGAATCTAGGCTGATTATACAACATAAACAGAATTTCTATGTCAAATAACTTTTATAAATACAGTGTTAATTTAGGACTAATTAACCTACACTTTTAAATAGGCCTTTCATCACTTCAGTCACGTGTTTCCTAGTTATTATTTTGATTTTTATAGCACTTAACAAAACAGTATTTGGTGTTAGTGAGTGTTATAAACGAATTGGTAGGTTATGACAGTTGGTTAACGGAATAGCCGTACGATACGCGTACATGGTGTCAGCTGTTTACCGCATGAATAGGCCTAAATATTGTTACAGTGATGTTAGTTAGTTGTTATCATTACCGTGCTCCATTTGATCGCCGGAAGTTTCTAGGCAAATGCGTTAGATGTCGAGCGCGATACCAAGTCCAGTGGCTCTCTCGCCCGTAGTCAGGAAGAGACTGGATAAGCCAAGCTGGTACCTTGTATCATAGCGAGAAGCTGAAACGCACAAAAAGGGATCATTGTGTTTAATCTTCTTAGGGCAAAGCTGTTTCGGCGCCGGAGGCAACAGTTCGCGGTGGCAGGGCTAATCGGTTCCATTAATTCCTCATCCTAATAAGATCGCTGATGAATCGACTACATCTATAAAAAGCACTTACCGAGTCTTAAAGCTGTCACGGCGGGAAGGATCGGATCCAAAGTTGAATCGCTACTTAGGTTTTGGGGTTTGCCGTCTCTTTCAGGGCCGGGTTTTTTCCCCCGTCCTCCGTCTCACTCTCTCACACGTAGGCGCGCACACACACTCGCAACCGAGATAAAACAAGCCTTAAGCCTGTTACTAGAGCGGCTTAAGGGCTCCGCGACTGGTATTAAATAAGAACCCTCGATTGATCCGCACTGAGCACACTGAAATCCCTCCTAAAACTTTTTCAAAAACACATACAAAAATATACTTAGTTGACATGTTTCTAAATGGGCGAGAGCAAGAGAGAGCGAGAAACGAGCTCACCCCTGCGCGCCAGCCGATGCGCACCCCAGCCACGTGATCCCTTACGACCAATAATAGGTTTGCCTCTCCCGCCCCTAGCTGTGGGCGTGCATTATTCTCCTACCTGCTCGCTCTCGTGTTCCTTCCATCGATCTCAGATCTCAGACACGCCGCCAGTAGATTGTTCTCCATCACCGCACAGATTAACTCCCTCGAAGAAGTTGTAACAGCGACCTACACCCGGAAACGCTAACCCGTCCGTCCGGCCCTACCCTCCCCGGTGCAATACCTATACCAATACATTTTAAATATTATTGTCAAAATGGCTGACAATGGATTATTGCTCTTATTATCACGATCGGCTTAAAAATAAAAATTAACTTATTTCAACGTTCCATTTCAATTGAATAATAGAATTCACTATTTCTAAATTAAGTCAAGGTCGAATAAAATATTTATTTAAGTAGCGTAGCCTCCATAAAGTCAGTCATACAACATAGGCTACCTAATTATCGTTGATTTTCTGAATGTATTTACAACTAAATAAATTTCAGTTCAAAATCACATTTATCTAATCAGATTTATCGCCTGGCCTTTAGCCTAAAGGTGTAAATTAAACAAAAATGACAACAACAAAATATAAGATAAGTAGCCTATATAATGAATTTTGTACTAAAACAAACCTATTTAATGTATTCTTAAATATTTTTAAAATATTAGGCTACAATTTCAGTGCACTTTTTAATACGATAGTATTAAACTTTATACGGTAGGCCTACTTTATGCGTATTAAACTTTACGATAGTACTATAGAACTTTGTCTGATAAGCACTGAGTTTCTTTCCAGTAGGCCTCCTCTCAGCACCTTGTCAGGAATAATTCATGATTTAGAACTAATCAAATTTCCAGGTAATAGCTCAAATTTTTCAACGCTACTACAGAAAATAATTTATTGAATAATTACTATAATAATAACTGGATATAGTATATGCCTAATTCATACTACTCATGGAGGAGTTGGTTCAAAACAAATTTCTTTCTTTTAGTTCGGTATTTAACCCTACAGCCGGCAATAACATTTTTCTAGACTGGCAGAGAATGTTTAGTTACCGAACCGTAAAAAAATCATTTAAAATTTGCTTTATATCACAAACTTTGTCACGTGACATCAAATAACACTTCGGAAGATAGAATAGGGCTAAATAAATTACTAAAATTTCAATCTGACAGTAAGGGATGCTGAAACTATTTGAAAATAATTTTTTAGACAAATATTTTTTTAAAATTTCAGATGACACTACTGTTTCAAACTTTCTTATGCGCTACTTTCAAAATTCATCATTATACGAAATCGTTACTTTTAATGTTTATTTTAAAATAACACCAAAAACACGAATCTATGTTCAAAACTTAAAATTTGTGTAGAAAAACACATCATGTAAACCAAGAAATAACCAAATTCAGCTCTAGTACAGCATGGTTTCAACAGAGAAACACAAGCAGATTATGCAACTAAAACTATTGTTATTATAGGCCTACAAAAGAATTTACTTTATACATTACTAAACTATTGTACAAAACAGCAACGCTGTCTGTAGATGAAATTAAAACTAAAACGACAACATTGAAATGCTATGAAGCAAATACGATTTTGCGACGCGACCGGTTCAAGAACCGGTAACATCGTCTCAAAATCGACGATTGCCGGCTCTAGGGTTAAAGCGCGATTTTAAAAATGCATCTACCATTACTTTCGTAAAGAAATATCTTCTATTCCACCGCTTTGTTTATAGTACGAAATTTTTAGTTTTCCATTAGCTACTACACACTGATTAAAAATCTGTCGAAATTTCGATCTAATGATTCATAGGAATCAGTTTGAAAATTAGAGCGAATGGTCACAAGAATTGATGAATATTTGTTGTTGATTTAGGCGGAAGTAGAAATAAGGCAATTATTAATCGATTCTATCAAAGAATAAAAATTATATAATTATAAAAAAACTTAACAAAATTGTTAAACTCGTTGCATAATTAAAACTTGAAATCGTTTCCAAAAATTCAGTTGAGTAATGAAAAGCATACTTCACAACAAAGAGCATTTCCTACAAAAACTGTAGAATACAGATTCTAATGAAATTTGTGATTTCAGAACTATTTCTATCCCAAATATAAATTACTTTTAATTATGTTCATAAATGTAATTTAGAAAGTAATGTAATGTTTCAGATGAATTTTAAAACTAATCTTGACGATTTTAAAAAAGTAGGCTATTCAACAGAAAATTTTAAAAATTGAATTAGCCTGTACCTATCTGTTGAAATTGTTGCACGAATTCTTAGTTCAATTCTAAATATTGATAGCCTTCTACACACTTTGCCCTGTTTTCAGTGCACTTCAACATAGATCATACCTACCACAAGTAGCCCAGGCCACAGCTCTTTACATCACAGGCTCTTAATACATTACTACAGGCCTACCACGGAAAATCGGCAGATTTAAGGGTAACCGGAATGCCTATCTCCGTATTGTTAATGTAAGGTACATTTTCTCATAAACTACTACAGTTATCCTGTTCAATTTTTTTGTGGTTAATTTTCAGGCTATTCTACACCCACAGAATAAGTAGCATCTGTATATATGGCCTATTGTTAGGAAGATAACAAAATGATTTTTGAAATTACCACTCTTGAAAAGCATAAATTTTTGCCTATTTAAGTGGAAAATAATATTTAAACACATTTTTATATAGTAATATTAACTCCGTAGATTTAAATTATAGTATTAAAGGCTGTGCAAAAATTTCATTAAAATCCGTTCTCATTTGGCTGAGAAAATGTTCCCTATGTGTCGAAAATTGCTGTTTATGGGAAACACAAATACCTACCACTACAAAATAGTTACCTCTAATACATTCCAGGATCATAATCTGGAAATTCCTCAACTGATACATTCACAGCTGGTCCAATGCCGACTTAAAGTTTTAAAACAAAAACAAAATTATGAGTTTATAGTTTGTCATTCAAAAAATAGATGTGTTTATGCAAACTGATAACGTTTATAAAATAGTGTAAGGGTTCAACATATTTTTAATTTTTTTTTGGGTTAAAAATTGCAAAAACACCAACAAATTATACATCATTGGATGCAGAAAATTCTGAATTCTAATAATGTGTAAAACACCGGACATGTGAAAATTTTTAATTTTCTCTGTTCCGGGTACCCTTAAGAATTGTATTAAATTATATAAAAACTAGCACTAGCAATGTATCTAGATTTCAAGAAAAATATTTACAAACTCCAACACTGAATTACATAATCGTACGATTTGAGGATATACTGGCCTGAAATTTATGGGTGTAATTTAAAAACAGTAGTACATTTTCCTAATAACACTAGTATAGTTGAATATAGAAATAGCTATGTAGGAAAAGTTGCATAAGTTTAGGCGCTGCAATGTTCTTTGCACAGTCTCCCATGTCAGGTCATGTCGCATAACATCTAAAGTACAATATACGAGCACAATATAGGTATATATTTTTCGAATATATATATGTGTATATTAATTCTGATATTTACTTCGTCTCCAAAGTAGCCATCTGAAGAGAAATGACGTAGACGTTTCTTCTATAAAATTAATAGATAAGAGATAATTTCGTATTATCCATAGATTTTGTTTGATTTTCTTTATTATCTCTATAAAGTAACTATAATAGTTGTCTTATGATTTATTAACTCTAGATATTTAATTTAGCCTATTGTTGAAGTAATATGTCATCACGATAGATCACTCACCGGCTCTCTTCAGTAATTCTCGGAGAAAGACTTTTGATAAACATCTTCCATGAATAACCAAAAGTGCCCTATTGAACACATTTATTTTCTTGGTAATATTATTTAACAAGACATTTTTTTGAAACGTTAGTTTTTTGTAACTTTTGTTAACCCTAGAGCTGGCAATCATCGATTTTGAGACGGTGTTACTGCTTCTTGAACCGGTCGCGTCGCTAAATCGGATTCGCTTCGTAGCATTGCAATGTTGTCGTTTTAGTTTTAATTTCATCTACCGACAGCGTTGCTGTTTTGTACAATAGTTTAGTAATGTATAAAGTAAATTCTTATGTAGGCCTATAATACAATAGTTTTAGTTGCATATTCTGCTTGGGTTTCTCTGTTGAAACCATGCTGTACTAGAGCTGAATTTGGTTATTTCTTGGTTTACATGATGTGTTTTGTATAGGTACATTTATTCAGTTTTGAACATGAAATAAACATTAAAAGTAACGATTTCGTATAATGATGAATTTTGAAAGTAGCGCATAAGAAAGTTTTAAACAGTAGTGTCATCTGAAAGTTTAGAAAAACAATTGTCATAAAATTATTTTCAAATAGTTTCAGCATCCCTTACTGTCAGAATAAAATTTTAGGAATGTGTTTATTCCATCTCCCTAAGTGTTCTTGTTATTTTGATGTCACGTGACAAGGTTTGTGATATAGCAAATTTTTAATGATTTTTTTTACGGTTAGATGACTAAAAATTCTCTGCACAAAATATGAAACTCCTACTATTGGGTATCAAGAGTAAGTTAATAGTTTTATTAACAGTTAATAAATGATTCACAAACAGTTAAACAAAAACTTTCAGTAAATGTGTTAAAAATGTTTGACACATCTTGAAGAAGACAGCACTCAGCAGAGTTCCTTACATGTACTTTCATGGTTATAAAGTGATAAAGTGTTTCTACTTGGATCCTGACGATGTACAACTTTTTCATAAATATGGAGAAAGACGTAGTTTCCGTTTTAAAATTGATGGATGAGGTGAATGAAGGTGTGAAAAGTAGAGAATGAAGACGTGATACGTAAAAGAATGAAGGTGTGTTTAACTGATGAAAGAATACTGAATATTAATTTGATGTTTGAGTTTTTAGATTAATGAGTGTTATTAAACATAACCTGTTTTTTTACCTCAGAGACAGTTACAAAAGACATTTTTATTCTTAATGTGTGTACGTTTCAATCTGTTCAATTTAGAACAATAAGCAACCCTATGACCCAATGAGATGAGGATGATATATATGACGTGTAAACGTCTCCTGAGAGAGTATGGTTAATTGAACCCCAACCATCAAAGTACACCGGTAACCACTAGCATTCGAATCCGTAAAAAAGTAACTAACTTTACTAGGATTTGAACCAGGAACCTTTGTCTCCAAAAATCCGCTGTTAAACAGCTGACTCGCGGCGACGACTTTACCTCCAGACCAACCCGGTGGGTTCAAAAGACATTTAATAATAAATTTTGTAATTGTTAAGTAATTGAGTTCGGTAATATTTTTATTGTCGATTCCGTTCTTAAATAAATAAAAATAAAAAAGGATACAGTTTAAGTGAAGTATTATTGTGAATTACATGGGAAAATAATCCAACCAGTTATCGGTTTTGAAATGTACTTTTTTTTTATTAACAAGAAAGGAAAATGGGCATACAACGTATAAAATAATTGTTAATGGTTTTTCATTGATTTTAGAAGAATTAAATAAAGTTTGACTGTGTTGAAGATCTCTAGTACTTCATATTATTTTCATTAGCCTACTTATCAAGTAGCCATGTTAAAAATTAAAGTAGGGTAAGTACATGTCAAACAATCTTCTTTTAATATCCATCTAGTTATCAGAAGAAACTTTTGCAGCAGCCTTTTGTTTCATCTAAACATTGTAGCCTACATTGTGTATGTGGAGCAGAATAGGTTAACTTTTTATTAATAAGACAATATATATACCTAAATTTTTGAAATTATAACAGAAAACTATTACTTAAATTAATGGATGATTTTTTTATTTTTGTAGTTTATCTAATAAATCTTATTAACAACTTGGTTATTAGCGATTACAGTGGGTTATGTATTTATAACGGTGGGTTTTTCACTTGTTATAATTTCCAGACCTAAACCGGAAATCGAATCCTCCAAGTTGTAGGCCACCACTACGCTACGGAGGCATTCAATTTAATTTTTGTTTATTTCAAAATATTTAATCTACTATTTTAAAAACAATTAGCAAAAAAATGTGAAGACAAGAGTAAAATTATGTAACTTAGTACCTACTTGTATCAACTTGAAGGTGTTAACACCCCGTAAGTCTTCTACGCGGATTACCTGCTCTGTATCTCGAACGCATTGTTGCTGTAGGCTACGTGGATTTAGGCTATGTGTTTGAAATTTTTTGTGAATAATTTTTGCGGATAGTCCTGTGCGCGTCCATCTTCTACGGAGCCTTCTTTGAGGATTGATGAATGCGATGCATCTAGCTCAAGTATAAGTGGGAAGTTTGGTATTGTAGAATAATTTTATTTCGTTTTTTACCTTATCAATTTACCCCTTCCTAACCCACGGCGCTTTCTAATCAGTAGAATTGACTAATGACGATTATCGAAGGTACATCGTTATAGACCGCTAGCTGTTCTACCTACCGCCAACCACTTCTCCAGAGCAGCCGCCCCCGGCAGACACCGCAGACCAAGGTTCTGTCACTCCAATTGTAATTTTTTTCTATATTCTTTTTTTTTTAACATAATGTTACAGTCTACTTTTGTTTTTCTTTTACGACCCTTTTACTTAGGCGGTTAATTTGATACTTAACATGGGATTTCGCTGATTTAAAGCTTATTCTTTAAACGACAATACATTTAACAAATAGGCTACAATTGTAAATGTAATGAGTGTGTAAATCTGTATAGAAAATTATAGTTTATAGGAAGAATCACCCTGGGTTTTTATTAACCTTTATTCAAGAAATTCAGAATCTGTTAGATACAATCAGTGAATACGTTTTCATCAGCCGAAAGACTGGTTTGAACCTCTAAAGGTTTTACTAAGTAAAACGAGGAATGAGATGGTTTACCAGTCTTCCTCACTGAGTTGAAAAAATGCTTATCAGCATTCTGGGCACTCTGATAGCATATATTTTCCACCCTGCAAATGACATCTTCTCATTCACCTCAGGATCTGGCTGTATTCTTTTAGTCTGGGTTGAAATTCATTACTTTCAGAGGAGATAACTCTGATTAGTATTATTTACACCTCTACATCTTCTATTGTTAAATGCTTCAGTCATATAATTGGCTGACCATGTGATTAGAAACAGAATTATTTTTGTAGCCCTGAAACTAGTAGATCAAGTGCAAATAATTTAACATTCCACCTGCTTGCTATGGACAGAATATAATAGAATATGATGATCAGTGAATAAGATAACACAAAAAATGAAAGAATTAACATGATAAAAACTGAGTGGAGACACAGTCCACTGACAGAACTCCGACGTGAATAGATAAGTGCAGCATTTAGATCACTGTAATGGTTAGTCAAATACAGTACTAAGTTATTCGATAAAATCTCGGCTCCATCGACGTTTTTGTCGTCTTATTGGATTGTTTGGGAGAGTCTGCGTAGTCAGATTTGAAATCAACGGGTTATGGTGGTTTGTGAGTTTCTTCCTAAATTTTGTATAGAGTTTAAAGAATGTTTTAGATCGAAATCTTTGGTTTTTTTATAAATAGGCCTAAGAAACGGTTTGGCAGAAAAATTATAAATTGGCATAATATTAGATTAACCTTGATAAATATTATTTCAAAAAAGTTTCTTAAATTTATTTATTTATTTTATTTATTTATTTCCCATTGCTTACAAAAAATAAATATCAATACATAATAAATGTTAATTTCCTTAATTATACTTTGATAAATCTAAAAACTATTTATTTTAATTCGCGGCGGGGAAATTAATCCACCCAACTATGGTTTCCCACGTCCAAGGGTAGACCAATTCAGTGCTTCTTTGTCCATTATACTACTGCAACTACTGTACTACGGTAATCTATTAGTGTGCTAGTAATTACAACTACATGTTAGTTACTTAAATACTTATTAAACTACCAAGACATTTTTATTAAAAAAAAAAAATATGCTGTTATATAATTACATGTACAAATGAAAACCAAAACAAACAATATAATATGCAAGACAAAAGAATTTTTTTAAATAGGCTATAAAAATAATATTAAAACTGGTAGACGAGCTCACAAACCTATACCTACATGTTTCCTGGAGTAACCATTTTTCTATAGCGTCTCTCCCTACTTCCAATAGCCAAATGGTTACTGTTTTTTTATACCTTGTGATGTCCGGCATATTTTTAATTTGTAGGGGGAGCAGATTAAGCAGTTTGGGCGCTAAATAGCAGAAATGCCTTAGGTATAAAGTTTTTGAGGCCTTATGTAAAAGAAAGAAATCGTTGTTCATGGTATTATAATGTAGAAAAGCTATTGTAGTAAAATCGTTTATATTTTTGTACGCGATAAATGAGAGCTTCTCTTGCAAATATTTGGCGGATGTCAAGCAGGCCTACGTAAAATTTTTGAAAAAGCTGTTCCGATGGATACATTGGTTGTCTTTTATTGATTATTCGTAAAATCAACTTCTGCACCTTCTGTACGGAGTCGAAAAAAGACAAATTGGTACCACCCCACCCAATTATACCGTACGTTAGTACCGACTGCACAATAGCTAAATAAACAATTTTTAATGTAGGCCTATCCCCATTCAGTACTCCTCTAAGTTTCTAAGTTCTTCTAAGTTATTCTGAGTCTCTAAGTTTCTTGAAATTAATTCACTGAAATTATTTTCAAATTTTTGAAGTATTTAGGTAGCTAAATTGTTACTAATAGGATTTTATTTGTGGTTCAATGGAAAAAAGAAAAATCTGGTTTGGTAGAGGATCAATTTAATCACATGCTACGAAATCGGAACAGATAGAGTTTATTATTTTGAGCGACAATACAATTACAGTAATAATAGGGGAAATTCACAAGGATAATGAAGAAAGTTAAAACAGGAAATCTACTCTTAAGAACATGAAATTTGTTTATCCAGAATATAGGGCTGGCTGATCTGATGATACAGACGGTTGCCTAAATCAATACACAACTCGCGTTCATAGGCCTTCTCGTTCATTCATTCTATCATACAATATTCACAACTTCCCACTTCTACCCCCATCCATTACACCTCCCCCACCTTCAACCCTAAACTAAACGAAAAACCATCTCTTTCCATCTCATCAAATTTATCCATCCCTATAACAGCAAACATAACCCCTCGGTAAATATATATTCTTTTCGGATATTATATTTTTACGTTTTTACTCCACTCCCCTTTTTCACAATTACATGATTTTTATTCCCTTGCGCATTTTCGCTACATTACAACATGATGTTTTACTACAGAGTAAGCCTTTAAGCTTACACAGAAAAAGATTCTTTAATCTGTGAATTTTAGAGTACGTTTACAAGTAGGTACATTTGTCTTTTGATTTGTCTTTACTGAATCTATTTGTAACAAAAGAAATATCACAACTTACTTTATTTCTTTTTTTAGATTCCATAATCGTATTCAAAGATATATAAGATCAAAAGACTTTCGTTACTTTTCCTTGTTATTAAACATTTTTAGCTATTTTTAAAATAAACAAAAAACGAAGTTGTAAAAATGGAACCGACTCGTCTTCAAATACATATGGAAGGAATCAATCAATGAGGGTTCATCCGTTTTTATACGACATGCCTTTGTTTATTCACATTTATTATTAAGCAGGGTATCTTGATAAAAATGTATTTTATTATAAATAGACCTGCCAATAAAGACAAGAAAGAATACTTTCTTTCATTTACTAATATGCACGTACATAAATTCAAAAGATCTCACTTATTTTCTAGGTTTCAGTATCTTAAAGAGCTGAAATTCAGCACATACGTACCTTAGAGGCTACACAGAAAAACTAAAGTGCTTGCCTTATAGGTAAACAATTATGATAACCCTAAAGTAACACTTCTGCCCATAACAGACAGGTGGAGTGTCAAATTATTTACACACGATCTGTTAGTTGCAGGGCTAAAATAAATAGTTCTGTTCCTTATCACATGGTCAGCCAATTAAATGACTGAATCATTTAAGAACAGAAGAGGTAGAGGTGTAAAAGACACTAATCAGAGTTATCTTATCTGAAAGTAATGAATTTCATTATACAGCCAGACCCTGTGGTGAATGAAGTGAAGGTGTCATTTGCAGGGTGGAGAATATGTGCTTTTCAGAGGGCTCGGCATGCTGATAAGCGTACTTTTCCATTCAGTGAGGAAGGCAATGGTAAACCACCTCACTCCTCGTTTTACTTAGTAAAACCTCTAGAGGTTCAAACCAGCTTTTTGGCTGATGACCTAAACAACACAACAAAGTAACACTTAATATTTCTAAACCTTTCCGAAGAACCACAGTTCTGAAAATCGGCATACGCGTTATCTAAGTGACTTTTTTTATTTATTCAGCCGTGAACCCTTTTTATTGAAAACAGGGTATAATTAGCCTAGTGCAATTATTATTCTATAGTTTACAATGACCTTAAACATAAATTACGCACTAAGTATAAAAATAAATATTAAAGGGACAAGATTTGAGTCTGTGGAAGCTGTAAAATAGAAAGCGGCACGTGTCCTGAAGGAGCTGACAGAAGATGACTTCCAGCACTGTTTTTAACAATGAAAAATTCGCATGGAGCGTTGTAAGGATACAGAAGGAGTGTATATTGAAGGTGACAATAAGTGATCATGTATAAAATCAAAATAAATTTTTTTACAACTTCAGTCTCTTTATTTTATAGCGACATCTCGTATAGGCCTAGTAGCTACTTACTAATTTCTGTTCACCCAGTAATGTTTGCAAACCCTATTTAACGCAACCCCTTCAAGGCTAGTAATAAGCCCTTGTTAGTGCTGACGCAATTAATAATAAAGGTTTTATAAATAGTAATTTAATATAAGTAAATAATTTTGTACTATAGCTATTAAAAATGTTATCTGACTTTATTGTTTGAATTGTTGACAGACGTACGTAGGCCTACAGTCTATCACACCTCCGTCTGAATCGATTGTAACTCTTTTACAAGAGATTTCGAATACGCTAAAGGTATTTATTGTTAAAGCAAAGGAAACTGTCTGAACTGTCAAAATAAATTGGTTAAACCAGTATTTAGATTCGATATTTCTAAATCTGTAAATCAAGATAAAATATTGAGTTATTTTCAAAATGCGTGGCAACACTCCTACAAACTACCTAATAAAATATTGACAAATCCTATCCAAAGGTTCCATATTGATCGAAAATTATTTTGTTTAATCATTTCAGTTAAAATAATTTTTTCATTTCCAAAAAGAATGTTCTCTCTTTTACATCGCTTAGCTATCTCTATCAACACTATTATTATTATTATTATTATTATTATTTAGATCATAAGCCAAAAGGCAGTTGTTTAAGACTAGTTGTAGAGGCGTACAACCAGAAATGGAGAGAAGACCACTGAAAAACAATTGCAAAACTCCCAAGAGTTTGTTGGAGAAACCTTACTTTTGAAATCTCACCCAAAATTAGTTTATAGGCTTAAATATTGACAATAACTAGCAAATGAAGTGTAAAATTATTTGCACTCGATCTGCTAGTTCCAGAGGTACAAATATAATTCTGTTTCTTATCACATGGTTAGCTAAGCCATATGACTGAAGCATTTAAGAACAGAAGAGGTGGAGGTGTAAAAGAAACTAGTCAGAGTTATCTGCCCTGAAAGTGATGAATTTCATGATAAGCCAGACTCTGTGGTGAATGAAGTGGAGGTGTCATTTGCAGAGTGGAAAGTAAATATTTTTCAGAGGGCCTGGTATGCTGATGAGCATACTTTTTTAGTTAGTAAAAAGGGCAATGGTAAACCACCTCACTCCTCGTTTTGCTTAGTAAAGCCTCTAGAGGTTCAAACCAGCCTTTTAGCTGATGACGAAAACAACAAAATATAAATTCTAAAACAATTAGATGATGTTGCGATTGAACTATACGTAAAGTGCAGAAGGAGCCAAAAAGGTAAGCTTATTAGTATTTCAACAGAAAACGAAGCTAAGAATATAAATAACCAGATATTGGAACGTCGGTAGTGTAAATGTTGGACAGTAATGGAGAGAGAATAGATCTTTGTAATACTCAATATTTATCAATAATTTTAAGATATAGCACCGTTCAGAGACGTTCAGAGCGGGAAACAGAGAAGTACCGGAGAAATATCTTTAATCAGATAATAAATAAAGAAATTATGAAATAAAAATATCAGATAATAAAGAAATTAACGTAAGTTAAATAAAATCCCATCAAACCACACGGTGTCAAACGCTTAACTGGTGTCAAGGAATATTTCAGCTGCATATTCTGGTAACTTAAATCTAACACTTATTAATGATAGAATCTTCTAAAGTTATCTATGAAATGAAAACTCTTACATTTTTCATCCCAGAAATAATTTTTTTACAATAATTCGTTACTTTTAATTTTTTTTAATTTAAGCGAATAATGAATTTGTCTAAAACAGTGATCTATTTTATCACAGATTTTACTATAAGCTGTAGGCTACTTGTACATTTTCTGCAACAGATTTATTTAAATTTAAATGGTTTATGTATAACTTAGATAAAAACTGACTTTCATATCCAGATTAAAGAAAAATGCTATTTGTATTTTTACTGACATTATGTAAAATAGATTCATTTTTTTGTTTAATTTCATTAGTAAATTTATTTTTTTATTTTTATCGGTTCAGTAATTTATTCCTATTTTAAAAATACCAATGACATCTGCTTTTCTAAATGAAAGAATTTCATAGGTCGATCAGGTTATGTTAGATATGTTAGGTTGTTGGCTGTGTTAAAGGAACGACAAGTTTCAAATAGCAACTTTTTCTCTTCCGTTACTAACCCGAGCCGTAGACAGGCGAATGTGACAGGCTTGACACCTGGGATAAACATTAATGGCCCCTCTCCCACACCTCCCTCCCGAACCACTTTCCTCTTCGATTTTGAACAAAAAGATACTGTTTGGAATGTTAGTCTCGCCTTTCTGCTGTCCAATATCTTGTTTAATTGTATCATTCCTTGTTTTCTATCATACTGAAATAATTCATTTCCATTTTAGATGCATTAAGTTGGGTGGTTAGGTTGTTTTTTATTTTTTATTTTAGGTCTACACATAATTATCTGTTGTTTTGTCAATTAATTTAGGTATTTTTAAACGATTATTTTCTATATTCGAAAAGTTTTCATCAACAATGAGTTTTGAAGAAATTTTAATGGAAATTTGTCAATACGTTAAAAGTATTTATTATAATAACTAAGTAGCAATCAACTTTTTTAACTTTGTTTGTAAGCCAGATCTATACGGAATCTATGTTTTACCAATTATTATATAAAAAGAAGAAAAAGGTTTCCTTTTCAACGTCAAAAAACTATATTGGAATCTTAGTTTACAAAGTGGAGAATTAAAACTTTGATAAAAAACATATTACTTACTTCTGCCCTCAGACGATAACCTGCCCAGGAGTATTTTTACATATAACTCTCTCACAACACAACTATAAAATTTTCTATCTCAGACTGCATTTGAACACAAAGGCTTACTTTAAATGAAACATGTAGACGTGAAGCGCAAGCTACCCCTCTTCTAAAGGAAGGATACTTCTTTATAAATCCTTACCAATGTGAATGCACGGACGCCAGATTCATGCCTCAATTAAACCCTTGTTGTTTAGTTTAGGTTAAATTATAACGTCTTCAATCAAAAATTCTGAGGACAATTTGCTAACGTTCCTTCATAGCTTTCCAATCAGACACTCCACACAGATCTTAAACATACCTAGGTGAAAAATCCACCACATACCAGCAATTTAATTCTAACTTAACTTTGTTTGAACCTATTTACGACCTGTTCTTTAAAGATCGTCTGCCCCGTTGGTGATTTGATCAGCGTAATTTACATCTATGCCAGGGGTTTCCATTCAGTCCTGGCAATTTTTCATCACTCATTCTTATCTGTCACCTTTCATATTAAGGCATTACGTGCGTAACAGTCGGATGTCAGAAAAATGTTATTTACAAAACAATAAATAATAATTGTTTTATACAAAATAAAAAGTTTCGCCAATTGAGACCCTTTTATACACTAAAATATTCATAAAATCTGTGTAGTTTCTAGTTTGTCATATATTGCAAAAATAAAGAGAAACTAAATTTTTTAAATTAAAATAAGAATTTAAGTTATTAAACTAATAAATAAATGTAATTCCTCCATCTAAGCTTCCTTATTGTAGGCTACCACTGTTGTCCAATTAGATGGACGACTAAGTTTCCCGAGATTCAAGCCATAAATTGGTCTACATTATATTTTAACTAGCATGTCACGCCACGGCTTTGCACGCGAAAAATGGTGTAATAACTTTTTTTTAAATAATTGTCAAAACCAAAAACATAAATCTACGTTGAATAAAATAAAAGTCAAAATAAACTATCAAAGCAATTGATCACTCACCAATTAAAAGAAAATTAAAATAGAAACACAGAACTTTACTTGTATAAAATACTTAACAATACAAAATCATATCTACATAATAAAATACAATAAAATTATCATGTGATGTTGTCACCAGCTGATCCTTAGCACCACGCCACTACTGGCTAAATCGTATGACTTTATTTATGGCAAATCTTTATTTGAATCACGTCAGCTGGTTTAAAACAGCAGATTATCTCATAAAAGCCTTAAAGTAGGATATAAACATTATTTTCTACCCTTTAGGGCTAATTTTTTAAGGGTTTCAATAGCCTGAAACCTGCACCGGCATCATAGTTACAACATAAAAAACTGCATGAAAATTGGTTCAGTAATTCAGGAGATAAAGGGGAACATACACACACACACACACACACACACATATATCGAATTTCATATACATATTTATATACATATAAATAAAATAAATACTAAATACGTATAATAAATACTAATACATATGAATAAAATTTAGTAAATTATCAGGTACACTAAAAAAAATTCAGCATAACTTAATACACGCTTAGTAGCTACCGAGAACAAGTTTACCTATGCTATCACTAATCTGAACTTGCCTGAACCTTAAGATATGTTTTTAAGTAAATTTTATTAGCCTAAGTTAGGATCGTGAAAATAATTTACAGAAAAAAACAAAACCACAACAAATCACTTAAAATTTTGTAGGGTTTATCTTCACAAAACTAACATCATACAACACAATTTCTGGGACGACACCTTTAGTTCACTCAATGAAACATCTGACTGTAAGAAAAATCATGTTTAAGCTGCAATAATTGTCATTTTTCTTCTATATCATAAGTGTGGATTACTATATTAATTTATGTTGACAGATTATATGACATAAAAGGCGATTTAGGATTAATAGTGAATAATAATAAACATATAAGGTTAGGAAAGTTTAATCTGAGAGTAATAATAAAAACAAAGACTACTTTTCATTTATAGTTCGTCGTATCTTTTCGGTGTAGGCTCTCAGTCATGCGCCTAAGCCCACGAGATCTAGATTGACACAGGTCGTTGGTGAAGCAGATTAATTCCTAAATCACTTTACTTTAGACCTACAACCATATGAGTTTGTGTTAAAGAATTACTTATTTATCTTGGTTCAGCCAAACGATTTTAACCCCACAAAATTACTCTGTACTAAAATTACGGCAAAAACAGTTCAGTTCTAACTTATTCTTGTCGCCCTCTCATGCATAGGGTCGTATCTGAGTACATTAGGGTTTTGTGCGTAGATGTGTGTTTGTATAAAACAGAGTATTTCTCTAGAAGTACACGCTTGTGTGTATGGAAGAGATAATGAGTGTGAGCGTGCGTGCTTGCGAAATCACAATTCATTGCTGCTAGTTCACACCTCGTGTAACATCTCGCAGTAATCCCTTGCCTCCATTATGATTTAGAATTCTACGAGGGGAGGAGACATTAACTGTTTGTTTGTTACTCAGAATTCAACTCCGTTCTATTCTTCACACTGCTCATTCGAGCAAAATCATTCTTGCTCGGGAGACTGACTGAACGTTTATGATGTTCTACTATTTCAGTTTCTCGAATGAATTTAAAGTGAACCAATCCTTTCATAGCGTGGTCAACACCTGTAGGTAGATTCCCATATCCGTTCGAGACAAACTTAAAAATAGGCTGTATGTGCCTATACCCTCGTATAATAATTCGGAGAGATTGCTGGTAAACTTTTCAAAATGATGGACAGTTCTGTGAACATAATAAAAACAAAATCATTAACACTAAATTCAAATAAGACAGTAAAACAACTTTTACATTCCTCAAAACTTTACAGCAACACACTAAAAATTCTGTATCTTTCGTCTCTTTCGGAGACATCGTCAGGACGAAGTCACATAAATCACACAAAACACATAGGTTAATACACATAAAATACATACGGTCGAACACCATGTTAATCAATTCAATTTAACTGTTTGCAACCATATCATGAGCGACTATTCGACCGAATAGTGGAATTGATTGACTTGGTCTTCGACCGTATGCGTTTCATGTTCATTAATATGTGTTTTATAGATGGTGTTTTACCTCTAGACCAATCCACCGGGTTGGTCTAGACTCTAGACTCTAGAGGTAAAGTCGTCGCCAAAACCAGTCGTTTAACCGCTGATTTTTGGAGACGAAGGTTCCTGGTTCAAATCCTAGTAAATTTGAATACTAGACAGTGGTTACCGGTGTTCTTTGATGGTTGGGGTTCAATTAACCATACTCACTCAGGAATGGTTGACCTGAGTGTGTACAAGACTACACCTCATTAACACGTCATACATATCATCCTCATCTCATTGGGTCATGGGGTTACTTATTGTTCTGAATTGAAAAGATTGCAACGTACACACATTAGGGATTGCAAATAAAATATGTGTTATGTGTGATTTGTGTAATCTTGTTCCAGATGATGTGTTCGAGAGAGACGAGAGATATCTCGATTATGTAATATTCCGAGGTGAGTATTATTGTTTTTGTTTTCTGTTCATTATATACTATTTAGAGTATGCAAACAAAGGAAATAATGTTTAATGAAATAATAAATAATAGCTATTATATATATATGCTATATATATTTTTTTAAATAACCTATTTAATAATTTGTTTATTGTGTAAGGCAGACAAATACAAGTTTTGTTACTATTGATTTTTGTGTTCATGTATTGGCCAATAGATAAACACAATTTTTTATGGAATTGGAATAAGCCCCATATATTATATAAAAGAAAGAAGTATTGAGGGGCCTCACAAAGAAGTTTTGCTCCGGGGCCTCCAAATTTATAGTTACGACACTGCGATAGCCCGTCTCGCCTAATCATATCATCTTAATCATTTTTAGCCTAATGCCATCCCAGATGTCGGCTATAATAACTTAAATTTATAATGGCAAATTGAAAAAAGAAAGGGTAACAATGAATATTACTAAAAACAAAATCATAACTGCAAAAAATTAAATAAATAAGAAAGCAAATAAAAAAATCTAGAAAGGAACAAGTACAAAGGCTTTCTTTCAAATTTTGGAAGATAAACGATTCTGGAAGATAAGATTGTATCAGAAGAATAGACCTACCATAAAAATATTCTCAGACATTTAGTAAATGAGAATAGTAAATAATAGTAGACAATAGTAAATGAGAACTGAGTATTTCATGAAATAGCATACACAAAGCCCCATACATATAAAAAAGAAATATTTATGGGTCTCACTATGAAGTGACATTAATACAGGTTGATATTATAGTCCAACTTCGATACAACGAAATTGAGAATCCTGGGAAAAATACTTTAAATCGAGGTATTAGTTATATCGAAGTAACAAGAATTTCCAAGCTAACTTTTATTAACGAATTTTTTCACTTGTTTGATGAATTAAATCAGTTAATTTTCTTAAAGACACGTCTTATCTAGTAAATTAATTTTTTTATAGACCATATTTTACGTAATTACAGTTAATAGTACAGTTAATTACGTATAATAGTACAAAAAGTATGTATTGATTTCAAGTAGGAACTTACCTCGTACACAGATATTGGCTATAATAAAAAGCATCTGAAACTCATTTTTGTAGCTTAATACTGTATTTATATAAGTAAGAAATTCAGGTTACCCCGTTAAAGAATTGAATAAAAATAACCTTTCATTATTGCATGTAGTTGAATGCGTTGTACTTGTAAACAGGTACAATTCAGGTACGAAAATCAAAAGAATCTACTTTAAAACTCACAGAGAAATCATAACATAGCGTGTCACTTCGCATTTATTGTATAACACTATTTCGTTACAACAAGGTACTTATTCGTTAAATCTAGGTAAATTTACGTATAGTTCAATTATAACGACACGGTGCAGTAAAATAAATCGTATAATCAAGGTTTTCGTTATATCGAAGTTCGACTGTATTATGTATGTAGAAATGGGTGATGGGTACTAACAAAATGTAATAGACTAACTCCTGGATTAGGCATACGCACAAATAGATTCCAAATTATTTCCAAAGATATAATTATTATAAACAAAGTTTGAATATAAATATCGAAGTATTTATTTTCTTAAATTTATTTTATTTACTTCAGTTTCGTGAAACATAAAAATATGTACTGGTTTGTTAATGTTATGATAAAATATTATGGAACGACGAATGATATGGAAGCGTAGAAAGATGGCAGACAAAAGATTAAAAAGACAATATGGAGATACATTATGGCCTCTCACTATAGGCCTATACGGGATTAATTGACAAAAAAATCTTAAAAAAAAAAATAAGCGACAGACTGGGAATACGACGTGAAATCGGAGAACTGAGTAACTTTAGACTCTAGTTCTAGACTAGTCATGATGTTGGGACGTCGCGATGGCGGACATGTCGGATTATAAGCTCTTCCCAAAAAATACAAAGTTACACCTCATCGCTGCGTTAGGAAGGGCTTAATAATATTATATTAAATACAAGGGGGTAATATATCGTATCTGCTTAATGTCGGCTTAGAACCGTTCTCAAATTTAAACGTTGGTAAAATGAGTACCGAATTCAAATAAAAAGTACCAAATAACTTCTGGTAGGCATAGGCCTACATTTTACGATAACTTTCATACGGACTAGACTATATTTTTATATTTTTAATAACTAATAATTTATGTCTGTTTTTGACAGTATTAAAATATTACACCCATGAATAAATACAGTAGCTAAGTTCTATAATTTATGGTTAAAAACAGATGTAATGCTTTATTAGCTGTATACCTTTTCTATAATTATTAATATAAGCTTACAGAAATAGCTCTGGAGTTAAATTTATATAATGTAGTAAGTAAACAATCATAGTTTGAACCGTATCTAATTAACCTTTGCCGAAAGTTGTGCTTTTTAAATTTAAATAGTTCATGGTTCTTACATAAACTATTTTGTGATTTTTTCGCTTCATATTCGGTGTGCTGCAATCAAATCTGCACATACTAGGTGTGGCTATTAAATAACGAGACTGACGTTGTAAAACATTTAATTTTAATTTTATACGTAATCACTTATTGTCAACTTCAATATACACTCCTTCTCGATCCCTACTACGCTCCGTGCGAATTTTCCATTGTTGGAAACCGTGCTGGAAGTCATCTTCTGTTAGCTCCTTCAAGACACGTGCCGCTCAAAAATGTTTGAAATGAAGCTCGCAAAAATGTTTGTACTGACACTTTGTACTCGATTGAAAATGACCCAAATTTTTTTGGAAACGATAATAACATGTGATGAAACGTGGTTTTCTACTTATGATCCGGAAACGTACCTTGAGGTACCTTGAGTACCTTGAGGTACTTTCTAAACTACGTCAAAGAGTAAGGAAAACGCCCCGAAATGTGGAAGGACAAATCATGGGTTTTCCACCAAGACAATGGGCCAGCTCATTCCGCGTTATCTGTCAAGAGATTTCTAGCCAAGTACAGCATCTCAGAGTTCGAACATCCACCTTATTCATCAGATCTTGCACCATGTGACTTCTACCTGTTCCCTAAGGTGTACAGGTCTAGCTGACCCTGTGGTGAATGAAATGAAGGTGTCATTTGCAGGGTGGAAAGTGGATGCTTTTCGGAGGGCCTGGCATGCTGATAAGCATACTCTTTCAACTCAGTGAGGAAGGCAATAGTGAACCACCTCATTCCTCCTTTAACTTAGTAAAACTATAGAGGTTCAAACCAGCCTCAACAACCTCAACAACAACACATGAAAATAATGAATTTATTCCTTTAACATTATGTATACATTAATAAACAATATACATATAAATCTCGGAATTTACTAGCCACAATTACCAGTACGTGTGGATAATTCACCAAACAAAACAAAAAATAAATGATATTCAAGAGTCCACTCTTTACATAAAATATCTTGATCCCCTGATATCGGCTCTCCGCAGCACCAATACTTAAATTACAATTTACTATAAATACATAAATGACTAAATGATTAAATGATTATAAAAATATCAATGATTGAATCACTATAAATGATAATTGTAAATGTACTCCAAACTCTGTAATTTTAACACCATTTTAACATTAATAGAACAATAATATTGTAAATACATAGTTATCACAGAGGTACACAAATAGTCATAACAGAGAATATATTAAGGGGAGTCGGATGGTTAATTTCGATAAAAAAGAAGTATCAATTCTGAGATTTTTGATATATCGATTGCTTGAATTATTCAGGGATTACATTAAAAATAATCTGTACCACAGAGGTAAAGGGTGTTAACTACAGTTTTGACAAAACTGGGTTAAAACTGCCTTTAAAATCAAAAATAAATGTTCTAATGCTGGAATTTTGTAGTTTATATGCAAGAATTTTTGTAAAATCAATATTGAAGGTGTTTTACTAATAATTCTCAAATTTTGTTTGAATTTTCGTTGTATTTAGTATTTTATTTATCTGTTACTAAACGGTACTGAGTAAATTTTGTATTATTTTCAAACGTTGTGTATAAAATGTTGCTTCTTATAAATCTAGTGTTAGCACTAGATATTTTACTAAAGGTTTTTTTATAAAATCGCCTTACATTGGAGTTAAAACTAATATATAGAACGTTAAAAATTGACAATACACAGAAAGCGGTAAAGGTATTAAGTCCTGTTTAGGTGGGAAGCAGTATAGAAGTTTTTAGTTATGAAATAATAAATCTGTAGATAAGAAACATTTTCTGTAGAAATCGGGAGTAGCCTACATTTCAAGTTTCTAACACGTAACTTACTGAAATTTTGTTACCTACAATAATGAAAAGAAAATATTTTTACTTTTTGGCTCTCCTGAAAAATCACCAAAATGGAGTTAACACCTTTTACTTCTTAGGTACAGATATAGTATTTCAGATGGCAATAAGGAAGATAAATATTAATTTCAACTATACGGAAGTGCAAAAAAATCAGATCTCCCCAAAATTTACATATTCCAATCAATGCGGATTGAATAGGCTTGAATTCAGTAATTCCTACCTATTTGGGACATTGTTTTCAAGATACGTTCATGAAGAGTATTGCAAGAAATATTAGGTGAAATCTGTTTCTTGAAATAAAACTACGATCTCCTTGATTTTTGGAAGTTTTATATAAATTTCTATGCAGAAATCAAATGTGACATATTGTTTTTTAGATGTCTATTCCGTAAATAAAATTATAAAAAAATTTTAAAATAGGAAAGAATGATATAAGATTATGGTATTGTCGTTTAGGTCATCAGCCGAAAGGCTAGTTTGAGCCCGTAGAGGTTTTACTAATTAAAACGAAGAGTGAGGTGGTTTACCATGCCTTCCTCACTGAGTGGAAAAGTACGCTTATCAGCATGCCGGGCCCTCTAAAAAGCACATATTTTCCACTCCGCAAATGACATGTTCACTTCATTTACCACAGGGTCTGGCTGTATAATAAAATTCATTACTTTCAGAGAAGTTAACTCTGATTAGTGTCTTTTGCACCTCTACCTTTTCTGTTCTTAAATGATTCAGTCAATTATTTGGCTGACCATGTGAAAAGAAAAAGAACTATTTATTTTAGGCCTGCAACGATCAGATTGATGTAAATCATTTGACACTGCTTATCATTTGTCAATCATTATGGTATTATTGTAGCGATATACTGTCACTACCTGATACCTAACTGCATAATACAATAGAGTGTATATAATAGATGGTAAAATAATAGATAAAACAATTAACTTCTACGAAATAAAACAAAACATGACTTCATTTTATCAATCTCAAAGTTCTTTTTTAAAGGTTAAAAAACATGTAGGCCTAATCCATATAGCCTTTATTAGTTACTTAAAAAGTTCTAAGCTTTCCATTAATGGAAGAATATTTAAAAGCGGTTGGGTAGTTCCTACAACAATATGATATTATTATAGAAAAGGCCTGATTAGCCAAAATCATGTTCTAATCAACTACTAACATTTTTTTTTACTTTCTACATAAAGTGAATGTTTTGGAATACAGATGTTCGTAGTAATATTTTACACGTTTGTGGTTTAGAGACAGATTGAAAACAGAAGCTGGTGGTGTAATTAGTACTTTCTGTGACCGCGGGCAAGAGCCAAGATGGCGCGGCGGGGGGTGTACTTCTTCGGTAAGGGTAGGGATTGGTTCAGAATGCGCAGACTCCCTCAGGACCCTCTGAATCTTTTCTGTTCGCTTTTAACTACAACTCTGAATCCAGAATTGAAAATATCTACCATCACTTCTTTACACAAAAATAAAAATTGAAAAACATCCTGCTACTTTTACTTTTTTCTACTTCGTTGGACCCAAGTATTTTTTTTCTGTTTTACTCGAAAATTTTATTCAAAAGTCATTGTTTAATTCTTGTATCAGATGCGTTTTAACAACTATTAAAAAGTGAACAACAGAAAATAATCAAAACAATAAGAAAGTAAAATAAGTAGGCCTTACCAAAAATAGTAGATGTAAGCTAACTAAAAAAAAAATGTTTAAATGAGAATTATCAGAATTATTTTTTTCATATAACTTTTTTAATGCATAATTTGTTAAAAAACAATAAATGCAACTTATCGATTAGATTTAACTCATAAAAAAAATTACAACCCACTAGTGTAATTAACAAATTATAACATAAAACATATTATACTGTTCTTGATTATTATTTACAATCAAAATAAGATATTGCTTTTTTAAATAAGTAAAAAAAATAAATAAAAGATAACAAAAACCTCCTTTAAAACGAAAAAAACAAAATGAGAAATAATAAATAAGCACGTGATTCCGAAATATGTGTAGGCCTACACCTAACTTTACTGAAGATAATTAAAAATGTTCATTCAGTTATTTACAATATTCACATTCAAACACGACAGTCATCTACAAAATATTAACATTATAATATTATTTACAATGTAAAATCACACTATCAGAATCCCCCTGAGAGATCCAGTAGTCTACTGTAGGACGTTTTAGCCTATGGACATCATCACTGTTGTCTAAGTGATTCAGTGCTAAGTGATTTACGTGGTTGTTTAGACATTTGATGTATTTACAACTGAAACTTCGTATTTCTTTTCGTACTGTCTGCACATCCATATCACGATGTAGAGCACAGAATTATTAGCGAGATAATTATTATCAATGGGACCAAAAAAATAAGTGTAAGTTAGTGGATTTTTATTAATACGTATAGATTTGCTCCGTATAAAAGTATTTGAAATCGTCCTTTGAAAGAAAATTAAATTTTTTGTATGTTTCACGGAATTAAAATTTTTACAAAAAACCAACCCTATTGGGATCACATGTGGTTAGAACCCTATCCGTTTGATTGACCATGTGACTTGCCATCAAGAGTTAAACTTAAATATTTTACCGTTTTAGATTGCGGAATGGGTAAGTTGTTAATAGATACACGTTACACGTGTACTAGGACGTAATAGGATGTGTACGTGTTATAGGACACGTTTACTTGCAAAGAGTATAAGTTCCATGTTTAGATTTTGCGACGTTCACCTTCATTTTAGAGTTCTGTATTCATTAAAAATAATATCAGGTTATAAATGGTAGATAAAGTGTATACTATAGAAGAATTTAAGCGAGATAATTTATATGTGTTTATCAGCAAACATTACACGCAGATATTTGATCTATTTGAATCGACATTAATTCTTTCATCAGATATTTAAAGTTTGAACTTATTTTATATCGGTCACCACTGGTAAACTGAGTAGACTTTGGCGAAGTGATAAGGTATTTATTCGTTGAGCCTATATCTATATCTTTTATTCCTATAACAATTGGATTAAAAATTTATCAGATAGCGTAGATGAATGAAGTATAGGATTTAAGACAGTATTGGTAAATAATTGATTACGTAACAATGAAAGGGTAGCTTCCAAACAATCTTCATGGGCTTACCTATCATTTTCTTTCTTTGTTGGTATTTTACAAAATGTTTTCGGAATAAACATATCAAATAGAAAAGATACATTTGTAAAAATAGTGAAGTGTTACTACAAGTACAACATATCGTATATGAATAGAAAGACTACTCATTCACAATGACAAATGGATATAAAAATGGAGAACGTGTCGTAAGAAGATTTATAACAAGCTTCGTAGTTCTTTGTGAGGGTGTGACTGACTAGTTTGAGATCTATTGTAATTGAGACAAGAGTGACATTGCATATAAGATGTTCAGATGATTATTTTGTGTTAGCATAACAAAATATGAATGTTAGAACCCCGCGTGCCCCCTCGTGCAGAGGAATGACCCCCTAGTAGCAATCATCTATCACCGCAAAAATCAGCCAGTCATTGGTGATCTAACGAAACATATTTTATTCAACCTAGAGGCTACTACTGTAAATTTGTTGAATAACATCTTAGTCATCAAGTTAGTGTCTAGATAAACTCATTCATTTAATATTTGTTTCTATTTTGGTTGTTAGGCTTGATAATACTGTTGAGTAAAGTATTGTCCTCAATACTTAGACGTTTACAAGTGGTTATATACATTTCTAAAAATCAGCTGTTTATGAATAACACTTTCTGAATAAGGAGAAAACAAAAGTTATGACATTTTATGGTGAAAATCCAGTTCGTTCAAAAACAGTTATTGACTATACGGTTTTGAAGCATGTTACGAGTTTTTAATACCTCGGTTGTTATATCAGTTTCGAATTAGATAAAGACATTAAGTCAAACTTAACAAGTTTCTATCAGTTTATGGCACCATCTATTGTACTTTGAAAGGTAAAAGACGCAAAATTTAAACTATATGAGATTATGGGATTGGCAACCATTCTGTGAGTCCTTAAAAGTTTTAAAGTTTGTCAACGTGAAAAAAATTGCTAGTGTTTAAAGTTCAAAGATGATATTTTTGAGAACTGTAAAATGGTGTCGTTTGAGGGAAAAATTAAGAAGCAGCAAGATATGAACTAACTTAAATTAACCTTCTGTCCACTTTATTAGTGAAAAAAGGAGAACGAAGTAGTTTTCCTTCATTGAGCATACGACTAACCGTTGTTTAAGAATTGCGTAAAATTATCAACTGTAGAATACAGGTGGTTAGGATTGTCACTGAGAAAATGGAGGGATTTCTTTAAAAACCAGATCAGTCTGTTGCGTAATCCTTTGCTCAAAAAAGAAACAGATTTTTGGATGGTATATTAATATCACAAAGTATTGTACTAAATATATTTCCCAAACCTTCAATAAGTTCAAATTCCAACACAAAATATTATTTGGTTTATACTAACTTACTATAAGCTTTTAAGCCTAATATAAATCCCAAGAGTTTTATTGATCTATTATAATTTACTTAAAATTATTTTTTTTAAATCTTTGTCGTATATATATATATATATATATATATATATATATATATATGTTTTTGTCTTGCACCTGTAATTTAAAATATAAAATTATTCACCTCCACATTACTTGTGGATCCCAATATTGTTAGTTAACGATGTTTCTCCGAACTTGTAGAGGTACATTGATTTTATATTTAGCTTCTACATCAGATATAGTATTATACAATATCTGTAACACATTCATATTGCATGATAATTGTACAACGTTGCGAGCAAATCAAACTAAAGTAAGAATTTAACAACCGTTTATAGACTGTCCTGAGAAAATTTCTTGTAAAAAATTGGGAAAAGCTTCAATGCATGAATAAAAAAGAAAAAATTAAATATTTTAAAAATAATTTTAGTGTTTGAATATTCATATTGATATTAATATGTTTTTGCTGATAAAATGATACGATGAAATAACTTATTAGTAGGCTATTATTTTTATTATTATTATTCTAAACGAAAGAAAAATGAACAATATTAGAAAAGTGAATCATGAGAAAATGTGTGTATAAAATATAAACTATTTGTTATCGGATTAAAATCTTGTTTTTCAAAGTAAATTTTGATAAATGTATCAAAGAAAATTCTGTAAATAGAATTTACCAATACAGATACGCTAAAAAAGACAGAAATAGATTTCTAAGAAAATGTTTTAAATAAAAGTAAACCTTATTTATAAGAAATACACACAAATTATGTTATAACAAACAGAGGTTGTTGTTACGTCATCAGCCGAAAGGCTGGTTTGAACCTGTAGATGTTGTAAAACGAGGAGTGAGATGATTTACCATTGCCTTCCTCACTGAGTGGAAACTAAAGTAATTGTTATTAAAGTTACTAAATCTAAGTCTCATTCATCTCATTCAATCATTTTACGACGATTTACATTACCTACCGACCAAAGTTTAAAAATCATTGCTAAAATTCCTCTGGATACATGTCAGCCAAATATAGATATGCAAAATTTCAGAAATAAAAATACTCAAAGATTCTTGTTTGAAAAATTACAACTTGTAGTACCTCCCTTTAGCATGCCGGGCCCTCTGAAAAACACATATTTTTCACTCTGCAAATGACACCTTCACTTCATTCACCACAGGGTCTGGCTGTATAATGAAATTCATTACTTTCAGAGGAGAATACTCTGATTAGTATCTTTTACACCTCTGCCTCTTCTGTTCTTAAATGATTCAGTCATTTTATTAGCTGACCATGTGATAAGAAACAGAACTATTTATTTTAGCCCTGTAACGGACAGATTGAGTGTAAATAATTTGACACTCCACCTGTCTGTCATGGGCAGAAACAGAGGTTATAACACATAAATTCTAACTCAGTAAAAACATTAGCAGTTGAACCTGTTTATTATTTGTCAATGTTAATCCATTTTAAAAAGAATTAATCATATGATGTTGAATATAATCTTATGTTTGTAAAATACGGTTTTTCATTATTGCAGGTGATTGAACATGTTTATCCTCTCATTCATAGGCCTATCATTTCCAATATTCGTTAAGAAATAATTTTAGACAATGATTTAAACTTGGACAATAGTTACGGTGGAGGGGAGATAAATGCATTTGTATGTAAACAAATACAATTTTAAGTGTTCTACTGACATTGTCAACGCAACATACAACCCATTACACACAAAGACAATTGACCACATAAATCCAAATGTCCAATCTCTTTTAACTAACGATCTCCCTGTTAACAGACGACTGAAACGAAGGTGAAAAAGGAATCTTCTCCAACCACCATAAAAAAATCAATATAACTTATCATGTCTGTGTCATTTCATAAAAACTAACAAAATTATTTCATAGAAAAAATAATCATCCATCGTAGTTTATAAATCATTATCATTTAAAAATATTGGCACCACATTCCTTGTAAAATTTTAAGCCGAAATCGATCACTGGATCGATTCACACTCACATCACATTCCCGCCGTTTCTCATTCATTCCATCTCATTTACTAGTTTCACTTTAAAAAATATGTATCCTACTGTTGTAAATAAACATAAAGTTGAAGCAAATAAAATAAGTGTTCTACTGAAAGTATCTCAGAAAGATGTTTATTCACTATTCGATTTTCGTAAATATAAATAATCTTTTGCGTATTTTTATGTCAAAAATTCAACAGCTACTTCAATCAGACCAACTTCACTCCCTTGGATTACCTAGGCAGACAAAGAATTCTCATTTAACTACCAAACAAACCAAAAGCAGTGAAAACAGCTTAAGACAACTAATTTCTCTTATTTTACGACGATTTACATTACCTACCGACCAAAGTTTAAAAATCATTGCTAAAATTCCTCTGGATACATGTCAGCCAAATATAGATATGCAAAATTTCAGAAATAAAAATACTCAAAGATTCTTGTTTGAAAAATTACAACTTGTAGTACCTCCCTTTACGCTAACGCTGTTACTAAAAAACTAATAAACTACATAACTAATGCTGTTTTGCAAAATAATTAGGATATAGCCTATGAGAATACCCTACGTCAGGGCTACACAAAGTGTGCTTCACGGGGCTCCGCAAAGCCTTTGCGCGGGCTCCAAAAAATAATATCGACGTAAAGAAAATCAAGTCTTATCGCACACTTTGAAACAAAAACTCTTATAAAATATTATATCAATGTTGGTTCTATAAAAGTTATTTTTCTCTCAGCGTATATTAGCCGAAAATGAAGCGACAAGCAGAATAATAAATTTACAATGCTACGATGAAAAACTATAAACATATCAATTCAGTGTTATTTTGATGTATTGTATTATTGTGCGTTGTTTTGTATATTGCTGTAGAGGTCATTAGTGTATAATGTATCTATTTTTGTATGATTTTCTTTAAATTAAATGATAACAATTAAAGAATAAATATAAAAATAGGTTTTGCTTGTTTTAGGGCTCCGTAAAATATTTAGTGTTTCAAAAGAGTTCCGTCGGTAAAATTGTTAGAAAACCGCTGCTCTACGTAAATGACACATACTATTTCCTACTTTTCATAGATTTCCTTCTATTGCATAGACTTTTTACAAAGAAATTATTACACAATACTAACCGATTAGTAATTTAGTATAGGTTATCTTGTCATTCAATAATCTGTGGGGTAACACTTTGACGTTTCCGATGTTCCTGGAGCAGGGACGACAGTAGGCAATAATTTTTGTAAGTTTAAAAAATGTATCTTATTCTTCTTCTTCTTTTTCTTACTATCAAGGATTAGGCATAAGCCTGTTCCGAACTCACAAACCATCCTTATGTCCACACAAACACGAGACACTCCAGCCCGTACATATTCCGTCACTTTTAGAGGTATTCTTTCCTCTGGCATCTTTTTCTAATACTGTAATTATCAATTTTTAATTAACAATTGATTTGTAAAGTAGTCCTTCTCAGTCATTTTATTGAATTTTATTATTCTCCAAGCTGTAATGTCGATATTATTAATTTTCTTCACTTTATTCATAAGTTGTTAGTATTGTACACTTGTGGATAAAATGAGAAAAAGTAAAAAGAAATCAAGGAAACAATAGTGTAAGATGTAGGCTTTAGTTTTTAAGTTACATAAATCAAAACAAGATAATTCATAGTCCCAGAGACCAATAGATTCTCTAATTGATATTCATTTGTTTAGTTTAATAAAATACTCAACACAAATGAAAGATCAGAACAATGAAGATTAAAGATAATGAACGTGTATTTTGTTATAGGTAGGGTTCTAATCCATGAGGGTTAGGGCAATGAAATAGGTCGCAGGAGGTCTAACCTCTATTGTATTTGACTACTGTTAGAACCAACTTCATAAGTACTCAATCTAGTTAGGTTTCTCCTGCAAGTCATCATTCCTTTTTCACCTCAGAAAGATGGTATCGGTTTCTTTTTATACAATACACTCAATTAGTTTAGCTATATTTCATCCTTTTAGATGGTCTAACATTCGTTACGTTTTAAAAAAATTTCGAAATAAAAATTATGTCATTTGTAATGTGTATAGGTTCCGTAACAATGTCAATCAGCTCACTCTGTTTTTAACAATCTTACAAATGGGTGTAGTGTATATATACTAAACTCTGATCTAGTTAGGTACTAAATTTTATAAATTTTTTCTTTGATCGCACATCTAACTAACATTGTACGCTTTCACAAACTCTGGACTTGAACACTTACAGATAACACTTTATTTACAGATGTAGGTCTAAGCGTAGATGTTCTATTGAAGCATTACCTAGACTCACAAAAATTCCAATTTAAATTGTTAAAATTTAAATTCTGTTTTGTTGAGATCATAAAATACGTAAAATTGAAAATAGATCTATAAAAACGCAAAATCTTTATTCCACGATTTTCCAAGTTTTCGGGAATTTGAAAAACTGTCTTACTGATAAATTTTGAACGAATTCATTTGGGTGTCACGTAGTCGTTAATGTATTTCTTACCGTTTTCCTTCACAAGATTTATCTTCAAATGATGATGTAATGGCACGGTTGATAGATAGAAAAGAGTTCCAGTTGCGATCTACAGAAATTTCTACTGTATTTTTTCTAAATTTTGTTTTGTTACTTTTTGCTGCTGGTTTAAATTTAATAGTAGGCCTACGTGAAATTTGTATATTCAAATTGGAAATAATATTAATTTTAAATTACAGCAACACTTTATATTAAAAGATGTGATCAGGAATTTAAAAGGCAGTAGATTTTTTGAGTATTTTCTTGAGTTGTAGTCATTTGTTTTTTAATTGCGGGTGCTCTATGGTCTTCGGTCAGATCAAGGGACAATATATGTATTTTATACAGTTTTGAATTTAAAAGAAGTTTATTTTGTAACATTCTGTTATTGAATATTTAGTGTCTGTCCAAAACTACAATATTATACAATACAATACGTACAATACAATATTAACATAATTTTTTAATTTGATTAGGCCTATATTGCTCCCAAAACTTGAATTACTTGCTGAAGCTTGCAGTCATCACTAAAGTCCTATAAGTAGCCAAGAAGATCCCTTGGCCAGAAAGTCTGTTTTAAAAGTCTGTTCTGAGTACCTGGTATCGCCCTAGTGAACATGTTTTGAGTTGTCATAACATGACAACCCTCAAATTTTCGTGCATTGTCTCGTAGAATTGTTTTGCGACATCAGTTACGTTTGGTATTTGTAATAAGTCTTTGTGTTACATAAGAGGGCATTGCGTTATCGCACATAAAATCTTGTTTTGAATCGCTTTTGTAAGTACGTTTCGTCTGTGAAGGTTTAGCAGATCCCCGAGGTTGAACTCCATTTGTCCAGATTGGTCTTATGACTATTAAAATAAATTTTTTTTTGTAATGTTCCAAAATTGTAAACGTAACTAATTTTACTGTTTATACAACTACAAATAGGTTACGTTTATGAAAATTACAGTAGATTTAGAGAAACCGTAAATCCGCTCAGAGTATTTAACGTCGGAGGAAAAATTTGAGTAGTAATATTAGGTACAATTAAAGCTCAATGAATAATTTTTCAATAGCTTTTTTTGTTAATTATGATATACCACTGAAATCACTTATCAAGGAATTTTAAAGATACACAAGTTTTTGTTACCTACGGTAATTTACAATAAATAAATGATTAAATATCTCTAATAATTTAATAAAACTTTAAATTGCGGACAAGAATCAATTTACTTTTTAATACGGTACGTATTATAATAATTAATTACATAACTTTATTGAGATCTTTTATTTGAGAAAATGAGTAAGTAAAATTCCAGTAAAGTACTACCTATCTATTTGATTAAATGACGATAAAATATACGTTGTAGATTGGAAAAGCTTGGTTAAAGTTTTAATGGGAAAGGAAAGGAAGATGAGAGAAGCGAGAGTCTTGCAGGGTGCAAGGATGATCAATAGGCAGCCTACCCTCGCCCTCGCAGGGGCAGAACACGTCAATACTGTACAGTCAGAACCAAAATCTACCTGGTTGCCTATTACCGTACCATCTTTATCTGTGTACGTTTCATTCGTCTTCATAATACACACTATTATCCTCCTTTTTATTTGTTGTACTCTTTTAACTTATTGTTTTGTTAAATAACAATTTTTATTCGCCTTCAATGTTACCTGCGATTGCATCTTAAATTACAAGCTGCCTTTAAACTAGCAAAGAAATCAAATCACAATGTATGAGTATTTATAATCAGACTGAGCAATTTCTTGTAATAAATATAAATTTTATCACAAAATTATAAACAATTCCTTGATAATCCTAATTATTTTATAATTCGAATTGATTTCTAACTTTTTAATATTAAAATAAAAATTAAGTAATTTTAGCCTTCGGGCCAGCCCAATCAGTCAGCGGGTAGAAAGTTGCTATTATTTGTTAAGTAACAGTAGTTGGGCAAGCGACTTTGTACGGTGACCAGCTGACAGCCATTTCTGAACAAAATCCACTGGGAGTCCCTGTTCAAAAATTCATGCCCAATCACGTCAAAAAATACAGCGAAAAGCAGCGATCAAATTGGGTGGTTGTCAATAAAGCACAGTTCCTGATAACAAATAAAAGCTAGAAAGAAATTAATTTTATAACGAAAATTATTTTAATAGACTTCTAACCATAATATTTAAAATTGAATGTATTTGAGAATAGACAACGAACATAATCAAGTTTTAATAGAAAATGTAATTACAATATAAATTGCTTACTATTTAGACAGTTCTTCTAGTTTATTAAAAATTACACAAAAGTATACATTTTCACGATTACCTGGCTGCATAAAATCATTAAAATTGTTTTCTCTAATAATACCAGAAACCTCGATGATGACGCAATAGTTCGCTAGCGCCTATTATAAACATGACGTCTGGTGCTTATCGTTGTTGTGCTGCTCTAAGAGTACTTCAGTGCTTTGTCTACTTCTGTATGTGAAATACTTCACGTGTGAATCATATATTTCGTCAGTTTCTTCTGAATTTTCGCCGGAGTCCAGCATGATTAAAGCAACTATTTCGTTCTACTATAAACTGAAGACCTTTATTATCAGCTGACAGTTTGTGTCAATTTCATCTAAATGTTCACAACAGCTAACACTATTTCGATAACGCGTGCGTAATATTAAATTTAGCTATTTTTTAATATGTTTTTATTTTGCTCATTTTTTTAGATAATCGGTAGTACAGGTCCTAGGAAAAAGACAAAATTGTTAAACTAATCGTATTCAATTCGGCTTAGCAAAACAAATCCGAGGGTTAAAAGTGTAAAAACATTGTATGGTTTATGTTTTTTGATTACATAAAGAAGTTAGGCCTACAAGTAATTTCTTTTCTTTCACCTCAACAAATAATGAAGAAAAACAGGAATTACAACGCTTTATTGAACCGATACCAAGTATTGGCCGCAGTATTTGCTAAGAGCTAACAACTGCATATAACAACAGATTATTGTACTAGGATACATTAGGATATTATTACAAACTGTTACAGCAATATAATTTTGTTTAAAACATATAGACAGTTGTAAATGAAAACGTCATTATTCTGATACAAATTTATGACACCAACGATAATAAGTTTGCTTGAATTAAAAATCCATGGATAGGCTACCTTTCTTTTATTTAAATTCAGGCTATGTTGTCGCTGATGACCTTTATGATGCAATTTTTTTTAAACAAAGATATAAGTTACTAGATTCTACTTCAGTATATTCAGTTTGTAACCGGAAAGAATTTCAAGATAAATTCTAGCCCTTTACTTACACCAGATTACATGGTTCAATAAAATATGGTGTTACACCGGTTAGCCAAGGCAACTAGCTGACAACCATTCATGAGTAACCATCTAAAACAAAATTCAAATCCACAGTCATCTAATGCATCTAAGCTACATTGTTCCTGGAACAGTTCTAATCTGTTTATAGAGAATTTTGTGGCAGTTCAAACGTAAAAACATTATTAATTTTATATTTTAGGCCTACCATATTCTATCTGTTGTATATTTTTCTCGTATTATACCAATTATCATAATCATATAAATATTTTTACCAATTTTTAAATTGCTGAACAGAAAAAGGTTTTGAAAGTTTATTTGTCTGAGCGCCCCCATTCTGAAATTTCGAAAAACTGTAACCTAAATTCTAAAGTAAAAAATCTCGGTAAAACTTGGTATGCTTATAGTTTGATTTTAGAAAATACTTCACAGATCTCTTATAATTTCAATTACTTACCTTAAAAAAAAGTTACTTAAGTCTAAACATAACGATACAATTTTCTAAAAATATTTCCACAGCAATTTTAACAATTTCCAACATTTTATTCACTATGCAGACCTACCCAGTCAACACTTTTCTTTTAATTTCGTTTTTCTTTACTACTTATTTTGTAAATTATAAGTAGGTTCAATACGAAAATTCCAGTTGTAATCTAACCAAGTTCTTTTACGTAAATAAATTTTCTGGATGTAATAAGTACCTGAATGAAAATGTGTTTGGAAAAGTATAGAAGTTGCCATAATTATTAAACTTAGATTATCAGTATTAACAAATTAAAATCGAGTTACTTAAATTAATTACAAAAACATAAAGCTTAAACTAAACTTGACTATATTTAATAACTGTCACTCAAAATTAAAAACAATGATTTACCTGTCCACAACCACTTGCTACCATCCGCACGAAACGTACTATTAACGTAATTCAGAACCTGTTCCGTAACGACACTATTTCGAACGGCCCAACACGTTTCATTCGCAATTCAATTAACAACTAACTCACTACATAGATGCTAATTGTTTTTTTAACTGCGGTCTGTTAGTTTCTTAAACAATCAAGATCAGTCTAACAATTTCGCTACTTTACCAGAACATAGTTGAATAAACCAAAATGAAAACAAACGTTTCTATTAGTTTCGATTTCCGAGAACACCTATTCAACACACTTCATTTATCGCAATTCATTATCTTTGTTCAATTCACAACCCTTCATAAGATGCAAAATTTCTTAGAATAAACAATTTATTTATTAAGCTATTTCTAGAATACCACTCTAGGCCTACTATGTTACAATACTATTTACGAGTAGGCCTAGTATATTGTCTTATTAAAGTGTACTGATTTTCGGAGACGAAGGTTCCTGGTTCAAATCCTAGTAAAGGTAATTACTTTTATACGGATTTGAATGCTAGAGAGTGGTTACCGGTGTACTTTGATGGTTGGGGTTCAATTAACCATACCTCTCAGGAATGGTCGGCCTGAGTCTGTACAAGACTACACCTCATTTACACGTCATACACATCATCCTCATCTCATTGGGTCATGGGGTTGCTTATTGTTCTGAATTGAACAGATTGCAACGTACACAAAAAAAAGGGATTATTAAAGTGTTGTGTTGTTTAGGTTATCAGCAGAAAGGCTGGTTTGAACCTCTAGAGGCTTTGCTAAATAAAACGAGAAGTCAGGTAATTTACCATTGTTTTCCTCACTGAGTGAAAAAGTATGCTTATTGGCATGCCAGGCCCTCTTAAAATCATCTACTTTCCACCCTGCAAAATATATTCACCACAGGGTCCCTCCATGTCATTCACCACAGGGTCTGGCTATATAATGAAAATCATTACTTTCAAACGATTACTTTACGCTGATTAGTGTATTTTACACCTCTACATTATTTGTTCTTAAATGCTTCAGTCATATAATTGGCTGCCTATGTGATAATAATCATAACTTTTTTTTGTTGCCCTGCACTAACAGATCGAGTGCAAATAATTTAACACTTCACCTGCCTGTTAAAGGCAATATTAAAGTGCATTGACCTTGTATAAAACATAAACAAAAGTACAACAATTAAAGGTTAATTTAAACATTTATCCAGTAATCGGATATTTCACCTCTTTTTTCTGAATAATTGAACAAGGTGTATTGTGCTACGTTAAAAATCCGTAACTGCCAAAACCACTGAAACAAAATCTTCTTTTTTTAATGGTTGTTATTATTATAAATCGTGATTATTATTAACTTGTTAAAATAAAAATAATAATAAATACATTTTTACAGCTTTATACCTTTTTTTTACTTGTCATATAATATCGGTAAAGACTTATAAAATGCATTACATAGTGTACAGTATTACACAACGGCGTTCACCACTTCATGACAATGACAGCTTTAGCGCGTATTAGTGACCACGTTTTGAAACCCAGTTCAGCAACATTTTAATCCGATATAAATTTATGAGATGGTTTTATCTAACTGTAAACTTATTTATACTCAATTTAGGCTAAACCTGTTTCTGTATTAGGCCTATTCAAATAAATTTATAATTTAATTATAAATAAACAATAACAATAATAAACAAACACATTGTTTATAAAGGCGTACAGAAATCAACTTTTAAAAAATAATTTTATTGAAATAATTTTTAAATCACGAGAGTTGGTAATCGTTAGGAATTTCTTTAATGTAATTTAAATTGTAATGAATTCTTGATTCAAAAGTTCAATTTTTTCAATCAAAACACCTTTTTTTTTAAATGTTTACCCTTTTCCTCCTACACTTAAAATTTGTCGGCTTGTTTTGTATTTAGGGGCTACGCTTGTACACGTATATTAGTTTACGCATACAAAATGTAGCCTACATACTACGTATTGTCCACACATTATAATTTATTAGAAAACAGAAATTTCCCGCTAACTGCTCTTTTTAGCAAACTAAACTTAAACCATTTAACTTTAAAGAAAACTTTACACGTAGATCCGGTGAAAACTCGATTTCAAAAAATCGACATGAAAACAATAGTCTAATTTACTTCCTAGGCCTATATATTTATATAGGCAAGAGAAAGTAAAAAAGCAAGTATTTCTGCGGTACATGTAGACTACCAATTTTAAAATTGTTATAAATCGAGAAAAAAATAAATATTCAAAGAAATAAAGAAGTAGCCCACCGTTGGACTTAAGATATTTTGAAGAGCTTTCTAATTAGATATTTTTCTCTCAAAAATTTTAGATCAAAAATTTATCAAACTTAAATTATTTTATATTAATCTATATAAATATAAAATTGTGATTTTGTCTGTACAATTTTTCAAAATGTCCCAAATTTTGTTTCTACACCAAATCTACTAAGTAATCACCAAAAATCAGTTTAGCTGAATTTTTGTCTATTAGTCTGTTTATCTGTTTGTCTGTTTGTATGTTACGCATCACGCAAGAACCGCTGAACCAAATTCAATGAATTTCAGTATTTAGGTTCTGGACATTATCGAAATGAAAATAAGTTAATAAAAACTGCGAGTATCTCCGTTAAAAATCAATCTATAAAAGAATCTTATATAATCGAAATTACGAAACGTTTAAAGACAAATAAGTTTGATTAAGTAAAGTTTTTCATTTTTATGCATAATAACGGAGATATTACCAATTTTATAAAAATAAACAGCAATATTTTAGAAAACAAAATAAACAGAACAATAAACATAGGTCTACGCGCCGCTGGTATTCATTCCAAAGCTCTGTCCCTACCCCTTCCACCACTACCTTACCTTACACGACATATCCGTTCTCAGTCACATTGTCAAAAACGAAAGACAGTCACCTTAGTAGTTAACCATCGCGGAGTGTTCCAATATTGTGATTTAACTTTCATTTCAATTTTTATTACTCTGTAGAGAATAATTAAATTACCTACAGTTACATTACACACAGATTTGTGTGAGTTAAACTTCAAAACATCAATTTTCATTGTTCTATATAAATAGTAAATCTTTTATTTATGTAAAATAATTAACTACGCTTCTAAAAAAGCTCTTAATAAAGCGCTGAGTAAATTGATTTAAAAACACCTAAATCTCGCTTTAATTTACGTCTAACAATTTTGTTTTGTCATTAATAATAATGCTGACGTTGAAAGGAGGTACGAATAGATAATAATGAACGATTTCAGAGGATTAGACCTGGCAGGGATCGAAGTCGGTTCACCAACAGACTGTACACAGCACCAAGAAAACCGTTCGAAGAACGGGCATTTTAACTAGTATTAGGTATAGCCTAAATTAAATTTAAGTTCTGATATTTTAACAAATTTTAATATGATTAATTCTAAAAGAGGTTAAATCACTGTCACCGTAAACATTGTATTAAAAGAAAGAGAATATATTGAGGGGCTGGTTTAGGGAAGCCCAATCATTACCAACTGTTAGGAAGTACTTTCATGGCTATTAAATGTCTGTATTAGTAGGGCAAGTGTACCGTATCACCGCAGACTCATACAAGCTGGGGAAACTCAATACCACCATAGGGAGCATGTGTCAAATAACAGTACATTACTCTAGGGACGTGTAATCCTGGAGCTATTTTATTAAAAACTCATTCATCTGATGTGTATTGAGGAACTCTCAAGGGATGTTACCAGCTCATTAGAACGCATTCCACCATCTCCTAAGCGCTTATGTTCCTTCCATTATTAACTAACCTATCAGACAGTTCTATCGATTTTCTCTCAATCAGCACTGACAAAATACATACGTACCCAAGTTCGTAACACTAAAGTGATGCTAACATAAATTTAGGTAACTTATTTTTGTCATTTATATCATACATCTACTCATTATAAGTAACTAAGTATTTGTCAAAACTTTAAATATTTAACTTTCAAATTTTAGAAATCTGTCATAGTATAAAACAAACTCTTCATGCTGTCGTAAATTTATTACCTTACCTTTACATTACGCTATTTTATTGGTTTTGCTAAAGTTTCTTCCTTCAAAATCTCTCACAAACTTAAACATTTATAAATTTAATTAAAAGTTTCATAATTTAAATATTATTTTTACAATTTTCTACATATACTTCATCATAGAGTGGTTTTGTTTCACAAAAACAAAATATTTATAATATTTTATTTATAATTTCTGAAGATCTTCTGTGGACTAGTTTAATTACGAAAAAGTAGGCTACTCATTGCAATCCCTAACAGTTCCTTGATATCTTGTCACTGGATCAGCTTAAAAGGTTATATCCTAAATTTAAAAAAAATGTTGTAACCGAATTCACTTAAATTCATTATATTACTCGGTAAATTTTGTTTAATTTATAGAACTGTAACAAAAACAATCTCATTCTATTCTGAGTACATTATTCATGATTTATTTTATAACTGTTAAAAATATCTATGTTAAAAAAGTGTCTAATCTATTTTGAAGAAAGCAATAGTTTACTCAATTGTTTCCTTATGATCTTCTGGTTATTGCAGATTATAAAAGATTTTTTCTTCTAGAATCCAGTTGGTGTGCAATTTTTCGTTTGATTACAGTAGATGGAATGAAGATGTGGCTTTTACATTAGTTTAATCGTTAACTGAATTATATTTTTTAACTAATGAATATGCTTAAGATTAATTTTATTAATAAATAAAAATTAATTTTATAGTTTTTTTATCAGTGGTTTGAAAATTTATTTATTGTAATATAATTTTGTCTTCAATATTTAATACCCTTCGGGTTGGTGTCTAGAGGTAAAGTCAGCTGTTTAACAGCTGATTTTCAGAGACAACGGTTCCTGATTAAAATGTTAGTTCTTTTTTTTGGTTTAACGTCCGACTGTTCTGCAATTACTGCTAATGCAGACGGTGAAGGATGAAATGATTTTTTTAACGTATGAAAATATGCCGTGCCTAAACGGGATTCGAACCCAAGACCGCATGATGAGAGGCGAGCATGTTAACAACTACGCCAATGCGGCCGGCTCAAATCCTAGTAAAGGTAGTTAATTTTATGCGGATTCGAATAATAAACAGAGGTGTACTTTGAGATGGTTGAGGTTTTCAATTAACCAGACTCTCTCAGGAATGGTCGGCATGGGTCTGTACAAGACTACACCTCATTTACACGTCATACACGTTATGTGTATAATATAAAAATTCATTTAAAAAATGAATGTATGTATGCATGTATGTATGAATAAATGTATTAGTAAATATTCATTAGGTCATGGGGTTGCTTATTGTTCTGAATTGAACAGATTGCAACGTATACAACATATTAAAGATAAAAAAATTAACGGTTGATTAAAACGTTTAATTCAGGCGATGAGGAAGATTCTGACTGTTTTTCAGTCTTTAATCTTCGGCACACTTATCGAAAAGATTGATAGCCAGATGATTACCATGAGTTACATTAGTTGTCACAAAAAAATTAGGTAATAATTTATTTTTTTAATAGTAGTCTACTTCATCCCAATTTAAGGATACCAATGCGAAAACATTTTTGATTTAACAACTGAGTTATTTTGAGTCATTTAATATAAAATTTGGCATCTAAAAATTAACTTTGTAAGAAATAATCAATTAAATTTCATTGCAATAAAAAGCCAATCAGTAATTAAACAGGAGTAAAATATCGAGATGAAAAACTTTTTTCTTATTGAGTGATGATTCCTACCTAAACCTTGCCTTGTGTGTAGTTAATGACATGCGGTGATACACAGATGAAAAAATGCAGACCAGACCAGGGAATCGAAGCAGGATACCGGCAAAGAAGCCAATTGCACTGACCACTACACCACGATCCGGCCTAAAAAACTAAAAATCAAATAGATGTAGGCTAACGAAACAAAAATAAAATGTTATATCGCTCGAACTATCTTATCGTTTTTTTTTTTGGTTTTTTTTTACGTCCGAATATTTTGAACGTTACATTGATAATAGTAATAAAATAAAACACTGACAATGCCGGCCACATTGGCGTAGTAGGTAACGTGTTCGCCTGTCATCATGTGGTCCTGGGTTTGAATCCCACTTAGGCACGGCATATTTTCATGGGTTACAAAAAATTATTTCATCCTCATTACGTACAGTTACACCCCAACGTCGTCGCTAATGACCTTGCAAAAGATGCGACGTTAAATAAATAAAAAACATTGACATTAATTATCTTTAACATTTCAGATGGTAGTGGGGCAAAACTTACCACATTATCATCACTTCTATCATCGGTGTTTTTCTAGTGAAATTGTTCAAGTAAAAAACAATCAAGGAATGTTGTTTTGGTCATTACCCGAAAGACTGGTTTGAACCTGTAGAGGTTTTACTAAGTAAAACGATGAATGAGGTGGTTTAACATTGCCTTCCTCACTGAGTGGAAAAGTACGCTTATCAGCATGCCGGGCCCTCTAAAAAGCACATTTTTTCCAGTCTGCAAATGACACCTTCACTTTATTAACCACAGGGTCTGGCTGTATAATGAAATCCATTACTTTCAGAGAAGATAAGTTTGATTAGTGTCTTTTACACCTCTACCTCTTCTGTTCTTAAATGATTCAGTCATTTAATTGGCTGACCACATGATAAGACACAGAGCTATTTATTTTAGCCTTGGAACTAACAGATGAGTGTAAATAATTTGACACTCCACTTGTCAATTATGGGCAGAATCAAGGAATAATAATGCGAAAATATACAGAGAATTCAACATTAAGTTTCTAAAATAATTTATTAGACGAATAAAAATTATTACAAAACGTTGAAAGCCCTACTCGAGCTTTATTTTATTTTTACAGGGATATTTTTATGTATAATAGAATAGGCTATATCAGTTCAATTTCCAAAATATTTAACGAAATCAAAGTGTTGCTGTGTTAAAATAAAACTTTCTCGTACGGTCTAAAGTTAATATTTATTATTTATAAATACCTTAAAAAAATTGTCGTCCATTCTTAACTTAGAGCAAATAAAGCGCAAGTAGCCTGTATTGTTTGACATGAATGGCCTACATTGTACCATGCATCCTACATTCAAGTTTTACTTTGTGGTTTAAAAGTACACTTAGGTAGGCTTACTTACTTTATTATTTACCAGACTTTTTACTTTCTCTTGCCTATATGAATATATAGGAAGGAAAGTATTGTTTTCATGTCGATTTTTAGAAATCGAGTTTTCACCGGATCTATAAGTTTTCAGACCCCCTGAACCCAAAAAACATGTTTTTAGCGATTGGTCTGTGTGTGTGTGTGTGTGTGTGTGTGTGTGTGTGCGTGCGCGCGCGCGCGCGCGCGTGTGTGTGTGTATTTGTGTGTGTGTGTGAACAGAATATCTCAAGAACGGAACATCATACGATGTTGAAACTTAAGTTACATACAACTACCGGACCCAACACGAACATTTTCATCAAAATCGGTCAACCGGAAGTAGTAGTTTATTCGTGTAATTTTTCACTTTTTTGCGATTTTCTCAAAAACTGGTCCTACGATTTTTTTAAAAATTGCTTGATTTACTCAATTTTTTTATTCTCTACAAGATAGGGTAGGTGTCATGTTTGCTGAAATTCTGGGTGAGGCTGTTTTCACGTAAAAACAAAGTTTTTTTAAGATTACGGCTTTAATATGCAATTTAGCGAAAAAATGTATGTAATAAAAGTTGTAGAGAATTTAAAAACCTACAACTTTTATTTCAAACATTTTTTTGTATAATGCTTAGTTTAGCAGTAATTAGCAATTTTCTGTTTTTTTCTCACAAAAACGTGAGAAAAATCAATTTTTTTAAGATTTCGGCCTTAGTATGCGTTTTATAATAAAAGTGTATATAATCAAATTTATAGAAAATTAAAAGATCTACAACTTTTATTTAAAACATTTTTCTCTACAGAGCCTAGTTTAGCGTGAAAGAGTGATTTTCTGTACTTTTAAGCCAAACTGAGGTTGATTTTCATTTTGCGTCTTTCACTCATGATTAAAATTAGGTTATGTTTATTGAGGTTAGTTTTTTGTTTATTTCTAATGTTTCATTACTAATATTAGGTTTATTGTTAATTATTTATATTGGCAAGAGAAAGTTGTGTGAGTGTTTCACACCAGATTTTTTTCTTATGAATTTTTGAATGAAAGAAATCAACGGTAAATCATCCTTCTGAGGAAATGTTATGTTTTATAAAAATTGTATCTCTATTGTGTACTTTCTCGAGTGTAAAGGTTTACCTTTTTATTTATTTGGTGTAAATCTGGCAAAAACTCGGTAGTTTAAATTTGTAGGAAGAGAATTCAAGATAGTACTACAGTGTAAAAGTCCAGGAACACACTTCTCCGTATAACCTAGGTAGCTAAAGTGTTCAGTGGACGATATAATCCTTGATGATGTTACTGGGGTAGTTTTGAAGAGGAAGAAAGAGGGTTGGTTGAACAGGACTGTTGAGGCTGGGCTCTCTGTTGAGGGTGGATTACCGCTGGAAGGAAGTACAGTAGAGACCACAAGGATTTGCCACTCCGTTCCTCTATTATTCAGGCACCTTGTACTGTGTACTCTGTACTCTCTTACACTTTCTCTCTCTTCGGTTCTCTTTCTCTCTCGTACTCATCTTTTTGTGGTTCCCCTACTGACGTTTCTGTTACCTTAGCAACTACCTACCAGATATGTTTACCATAATTCATTTGTTCCAAAAATTTATATCTTTCTTTCCAGTAAAATAATTTTTCCAAATTCGTTCAGTGGTACATAAAAACAAGAATACCATTTATATACAATGAACTTTGCATCTTCTCAACAATTTGTCATAGAAATGTAAATTGTTTTAGTAATATTCACCTTGAAAAATGACAATACAGTCGAACTTCTATAACTTGAATCCTCAGAGGATGGGGAAAACAATTTGAGCTACAGAAATTTCGAGTTATGGAAAAATAAAAACAAAGAAATAATTAAGAAACAAAACAAGAAATAATTATAAAAACAAACTAAAATTAAAAACCTACAATATGTGGAATATGTAGGCCTACTGCACATGCGTACTGTACGTTGCATTTAGCTTACCTATTGGCTGCAGTGTTAAGTACTGTACATATTGTTTACACTATTCCAAAATTACGCAGTACATGCTGAATACGGTACACTGTACCGACAGACAATGGTTCTATAGTTCTGTGCTCGACCAACGAACGATTCGTCGATTCAAAGAAATTCATTGTTTTATTAACGCCTGTGAGGCCTATACAAAGGCAACCAGATGACTCTGAAGGTCTATTCCCTTTTATGGTCGAACATATCCTCTTATAATAAAAGAAGCAGTCATGCACCTTCATTTTTCAAAAGACCAAAACCACTATTTTGAGAACTATGTACAAATTTTGTCAAAAGAAACGAAATAATTAGTTCGACTTAGAGAAATGGCAGAATTTGAGTTATAGATGACTTTTCATACGGTAAATGCATAAGAAGGTTAAAGGGGACTTAAATTCAATTCGAGATATAGAAAATTCGTGTAATAGAAGTTCAACTGTATTAGACGTCTAAAATGATTTCATGTGGTCGGCCTGAGTGAGAAATGGTAAAAGATTTTTGAATACAATTTATAATTAATTTTCTTCATTGTTCATAATGTAAATATTATTAGTCATCAATTTTACTTTGTTTATTTTTTGGTCTATAGAAGGAATAGGCCTACTATTGAGTATCCATTGTTTTTTTTTGCCTTTAATTTTTATTACGGTATTGTACATTGAGTTCCACAACTTCCGTGTTTGATATTTAAGTTCAAAAATTCGAAATAAATAGTGGGGAATTTTACTTTAAGGAGATAAGGTACCCAGTGGTACATTCTCTGTTCAAAACTTCGGGTATTGTCCGTTATTCAGACCAAGAGGTCTCTACTCCATTTTCGCTTTAAACGACGCACAGTTGGAAAGTTCCTTTTAGCTAGATCACGAGCTAGTTGGTTTGGATGGTCATCTAGTTTTTCGTGAAATGTACTATACAGGGACGCGGTTAGCTCCTTTACTGTAGGAATTTTGAAATCGTCGTGGAGGGTTTTATTGCTTACGTAAAAAGGAGCGCCAGTAGCAAGTCTTAAGAATTTTGATTGAAAGGCTTGGATCGACTTTAAATTACTCTCTGCCACTATTCTAAAGAGCTGGACACCATAAGTCCAGATTGGTCTTAATAGGGTTTTGTATATTATAATTTTGGAACGGAGGTTCAATTTCGATCGAGGGTTAATTAAGTAGAAGAGTAGCTTCTGGCGGCGGTTAAGTTCTAAACGTTTCGTACGCAGATGATGCTTCCATGTTAGTCACCTGTCAAACCATAAGCCAAGATATCGCACCACTTTGGCCTGTGGGATGTGAATGTTATTCAGCATCACAGGTTAACAAGTTTGACGTCGTAAGGTGAACGTAACCTGTGTTGATTCAACTGGGTTCACCTTAATACGCCATTGGGTAAGCCAGTCCTGTATTAATAAAAGATGTCGCTGCACCAACTTGGAAACCTCATCCACGCTCTTTTCCCGTACAAGAATTGCTTGGTTGTCAGCATACGTCGCGGTTACCGATGTTTCCAAGATAGCCATATCCGATGCAAATACGCTATACAGAAATGGGGATAGTATTGCCCCTTGGGGTACTCCAGCATCAATTTTGTGCAGCTCAGAGTAAGCAGTTTCGTACTGGACCTTAAAAAAACCAGCCACTCCACCTGGCCAAAACGGGCAGGTGGAGTGTTATTTTAATTGCACTCTATCTGTTTGGTCCAGGGCTATAAAAAATAGTTCTGTTTCTTATCACATAGTCAGCTACTTATATGACTGAACTATTTAAGAACAGAAGAGGTAGAGGTGTACTGTGACACTAGTCAGAGTTATCTCCTCTAAGAGTAATGAATTTCACTCTGCAGCCAGACCCTGTGGTGAATGAAGTGAAGGTGTCATTTGTAGGGTGGAAAGTGAGTGCTTTTCGGAGGGCCTGGCATGCTGATAAGCATACTCTTTCAACTCAGTGAGGAAGGCAATGGTAAACCACCTTACTCCTCGTTTTTACTTAGTAAAACCTCTAGAGGTTCAAACTAGCCTTTCGGCTGTTGACCTAAACAACACTGAAAATGTGTTTCAATTTAACGTTTCATTGTAACGCCATTTTATTTGTGACATGTGAATGTAGAAGTTCTATAGCTATTGGACAACACAGGTCTGAGTAGAAGACTTTCTTATTTTAAGTCATTTGAACCGGTGCAGTGAACAATACAGCGTTATTAAGTAATTAATATATATAATTATCCTTTATTTATTTTTAAACGTTATAAAGACAAAAATATCATCACTGTATTGATAAGTTATATATACTTAGTGTAGGTATTATAAAATACATAAAACAAAAACTAAGAACTTCTGATTGTTAAATTCTTAGATTAAGCAGTTAGATCAATTAAGTTTGAACAAAAGTGTAAGTTAGTTTAAGTAGTTAAGTAGTACGAGTATATTCATAAAAAAGTTATTCGCAATAATTACTTACTTACAGCTGCTTTTTTATTGCATGGTTGATTTATTTTTATGGTTTATTTCATGGTTGATTGTAAATAGAATAAATGAACGTTAAAAAAAGTAAAACTCTGAGAAACGCAAAACAAGTTATTTTGAGCCGCTCAATCTAAAATGTGTCATTTATAAAAAGAATTTGTGCATCTAAAAATTAACATAATAAATCTTAAAGAAATAAATTAATTATATTTTATTGAAAGAAAAAACGATCAGTAATTTAACCGGAGTATAATACATTAAAACGAAAAACTAAAACGCGAATAGACGTATCTATATAAAAAGAAGGTATCTTACTATATAAATACATTTAGCTTTTGTTTTTCTTTACACCCGACATTTTTCACGTTAATAATTCAAACGCAGACGATTCCTTAGCATTATGCTGTAAATGGAGGTTGATTGCATTTCATAAGTTAAACGTGGTAATGAATCAATATACTTAGAAATTGAAAACAATTTTATTTTATTTTAATTTTAAAATTATTATATTGTGACAATATCGAAGAAGGTAAAATGATAAAATGTTCATAAAATGGTAAAGAGTAGATAATAGAGTGAAAAAGTAACAATAGGACAATAGTAACAATAGGATACCTATTTATAAAAGGTTATTTAAAAGGTGTATGAGAAGGTCGGGTTATTGTTGTTCAACTATTTATGAAAGGGCAGGTTGATTACACTTTCTATTTACAATAGTTGACTTGTTTACAATAGATTTTTCTAGCACTCATTTATAAAGGGTTTTTTGTACTTTATTATTTGTATCAAAGTTCGGTGTCTTTTGGGAAGATTCTTCTTTGATTCACTATAAAAAGAGACCCCCGAGTGCGGTCAGTGAGTTAGTATTCGTTTGATCTTTGACGAGTGACAATCGGGGTGTTATATCAGGTTAACGGTTCTGAGGTGTTGTTATACTGTTTTTGTGTGTGTGTATTGTGTAAAGTTATTGTGTAGGTGCATTAATTCAGGTTTTGTGTATTCAGTTTCATTTTGTATGTGCATTCTATATAATTGTTGTGTAAGTAGTACTAAGAAAATTATTTAAGTTATTTATTCTGTTACTCCATTCTAATTAGTTTATTATTTATTTTGTAAATCTTTTAGCGTAATAAATATTTGTAATTGTAAACTTTAGTGTATTAATTATTTAATAACCTAGATCCCGAAACGGACAATTAACAAGTGTCACAATATAATAATAATATAATTTTTAAGATGTGGCATATAAATAGTGTAATTGCTTTAATTATAAATTAATTTATCGTAATTTATGTTATCTAAAAATATTGCACTTATTGTTTTGAGGTTTATTTCAGTGTTGAACAAAATTTTAAAAATTTGTAGCAAATTATTGCTTTGTAGATAAGTAGGCCCTACTGATAAGTTAGGTAGTGTAATGATATTGTTTGTAGACGGGTGCAGAAACTTCGAGTTGTAGAAGAAATGTATTTATTAATAACTTTTAAAAAATGATATTAGGAAAATAAAAGTTAAATTAAAGAAAACCTGTTTCTACTATTATCAGGCTTAATCATATTCTTACTGCTATATGTAGGCTATATTTTAGATTGTGGTACTATATATATGCTAATTATTATTATTATTTTTTAGACTTAAAAAATAATAATTAAATTTGGACTTTAATTTCGATTATTATTAAATTCAAGACTGAATTGATTTTATCAGAAAGTTGTGGTTTTGTGCTTTCGATTATGGACTATTGTTATCTGTACTCAATTTAACTACGCAATTGTCAAGTACCCATTTTTCTGTAATAGTTTTAGTTGGCTAAATGATTTGTATTGATTTTTCTTGTAAATTTAAAAATATTAAGGTTCGCGTAATTCTTTTGTATGGGACAAAATCCTAATAACAAATAAATTATATTATTATTATTATACACGTTGCAGATCCTTGTCGATCACGTGAAGCTTCTACGGTTCTTCCTGCGGGCTCTCCATGACATCTGCATCTTCTCACTCATGGCTCTCTTCTTCTCCTCTGTCCACGTAGTGCCGGTCTTCTTGGCTCTGATCTCTGGCTGCACTTCCCACTCGTCTATTCTCTTTCTATACGTATTTTATTATTATTATTATTATTATTATTATTATTATTATTATTATTATTATTATAAGTTAGACATGGTAATGAATCAATACACTTTGAAATTGAAAACAATGTATTTTTTCAAATTATTTCTATTTAGCTAGGCTACCTAATAAGTAAAATACCAAGACTACTCATTAAATATATTGCTAATTTAATTTTATTGAATATATTAGGCTCTAAGCACCGTTCTAGAAATATGTTTCCGCCATTTTATGTAGGATTAATAGCTTAACTATACTCGTTAAAAATTTTCAGGTGTTCAACACTATTACCTATGTTATGAAACAACATAGTTTTAAACTCGGCTCACGCTCCTTTAAGGAAATAGTCTCTCGTATTCATTAACAATTTTTAAGTTGTTTTTAAATCTATAAGAACCTAAAATCTTAAATTTCGGTCAGCGAGGAAAAGCCCGTGTTACAAGTTGTCGGGTGAATCAAGTAACCCGGCAGTGTTTTAAAGTTACTTTGGACTCCCGATAACGTACTCATCCTCGTTTTTGGTCGTTATTATTATTATTATTATTATTATTATTATTATTATTATTATTGATTTATTTATTAATTTAACGTCGCATCAACTGCAACAATCATTAGCAACGTCGTTGGGGTGTAAGCCTAACTGTTTACATGGAGGATCAAATGATTTTTTTGTAACGTATGAAAATATGCCGTGCCTAAGTGGGATTATTATTACTATTATTACTTTTAATTATTGTTTGCAATTTGTGATCTATGGTGTAGATTTTTTTATTGTATGAGTTATAATGTTTACTGACACCATGTGATTAGGTGCCACACTTGATATTTAAATTTAGTTAATTTAGGTGTTTATTATTTTGTGTGTGTCTTGACTCCCCTTAGTTCACGATAGGTGTGAAGCAAATTAAGGATTTTGATCTGTTCTGCTACCTTTCTTCCATTAAGTAGGTCCGTCCCGCCTCCCTGTTTGTATTTTTATATTGTTTCTCGGAGGCTAGAGATGGTTATAAGGGGTAATGCGAAGGCCAACAAAAAATGATCTGCATACAAAACGTTTAGAACTAAATTGCTATGAGAAGCTACTCTTCGGCTTAATTAACCTTTGATCAAAATTAAACCTTTGTCCCAAAATTTTAATTTAAAAACCCTTTTTTGCCTAATCTGGACTATGGTGTCCACCTCTTTTGAGTAGCAGAGAGATTATTCTTTCGGTCTTTAATCAAAATGTTTAACACTTTCTTCTACGCTCCTTTTCATGTAAAAATATATCCTCCGCGACGATTTAAAAATTCTGACAGTAACAGAACAAGGCGCTTTATTCTACAGTAAATCTGACTAAATACTAATAAACCACCTAAACCAATTAGCCCATGACATAGTTAGACTATAGGAAACTGCCCAGCCGCACAATGTCTAAACAGGAATTGGAGCAGAGATCTCTTGATCTGAATAGCGAATAACACTCAATAGTTTCCACCGGAGAAAGCAACCCTGGGTTCCTCTTCTCCTGGAAATACAGTACAATTTCCCACGGCCCGTTGTATTATTTCTAGTGTAAATATATCCAGAATTGGTGCCTCAGTCCACTGTAGACGTTCGTACCCAAAATAAAATTCTATTTTGTAATGTAAGTTACCTTCTAATACTTTTATTTTTCTCTCGTGATAAGCCTACATGAATATAAGGGAAGGAAAGTGGCCTATCGTTTTCATGTCGATTTTTCTAAATCGAGTTTTCACCGGATATACACGTTTTCAGACCCCTGAACCCAGAAAAATATGTTTTTAGTGGATTGTGTGTGTGTTAAAGTTTTATTTCAAAAAATGTTTTGTACAACGCTTACTTTAAATCAATTAGTGCTTTTTTGTATTTCTTTCATCAAAATTGGTAAAATATTGGATTTTTAATATTGTGGTCTCAGTACTACGGATTTTACGACAAAACTTTATTAAAGTTATAGGAAATAATAAATCTAAAACTTTTACTTATAGCATTTTCTGCTAAAGAACTAAGTTTAGCGTCAATTAGTGATTTATATCGTATTTTGAAGTTCTGCATAGGTTGATTTTCATTTTGCTACATTCACTCATGATTAAAATTAGGTTATGTTTTTCATTTTGCATTGTTTACTCATGATTAAACATAGATTATAAATATATTGTTCATTACTTACATTGGTAAGAGAATTCATGTGAGTGTTCCACACCAGATTTTTTCCATTATTGTCGCAGTTCCGGAGTAAAACATGCCTAGATATATACATATATAGTAATTTCTTATTAAATAAAATATTACTTTTGCTCTTAACTACAACAATATAAAATACAGGAAAGCTTTTTCTAATAAAGTTAATTTCCTTTAATATTAACTTAACTAACAGTAGATATTAAGTTAAAAGATTTCATTTTGTTCCGTGTAAGTCGAGTCAGCACCAAAACGAAAATTTATAACGGTTAGGAAAATTAGCAATAACAGCAAAATAAGGTGGACTGGTGGATTAGCTTTGACATGCGAAGCGATTCTAAGTGTTTTATTTCATCACAAAGCATAGAAGAAAGAGCGGCGTTTTAAAACTGATTCTCTCGGCTGAATAAGCACCCTGTTGTACAATTTTAAAAGCATTCGCAGCAGTTAGGGACATAGGATTACCCCGCGTAAAACAATGCAAGCATATAATCTTTTTTCCTATCCATTTATTGATTTTTATTGAGAATTATATTAGAATCTTTGTGAAATAAAGGTACTTTAAAAATTTATATCTATACTATTTCTCTAAACGGATAGTTGTTTAGGTCATCAGCTGAAAGGCTGGTTTGAACCTCTAGAGGCTTTACTAAGTAAAACGAGGCGTGAGGTGGTTTACACTTGCCTTCCTCACTGAGTGAAAAAGTACGCTTATCAGCATGCCGGGCCCTCTGAAAAGCACATATTTTCCACTCTGCAAATGATACCTTCACTTTATTCACAGGATCTGGCTGTATAATGAAATTCATTACTCTCAGAGGAGATAACACTAGACTAGTGTCTTTTACATCTCTTCCCCTCTCTGTTCTTAAATGTCTCATTCATTTCATTGGCTGACCATGTAATAAGAAACAGAACTATTTTTGTAGTCCTGGAACTAACAGATTGAGTGCAAATAATTTAACAGTCCACCTGTCTGTTATGGGCAAGAAAACGTATAGGTCCTAACAAATTTTCAATTTGTCTACTTTTTTAAATTTTCAAAACACCATTTTAATCTCATTCAATTTTATTTGTAGCGGCTAAACGGTAAGTCTAAATTAAAGATCTCAAAGGGGAAACATTTGTAAAGATTTAAATGCTCTACAGAAAAGTTACCAATTAATTTCTTTGGTACAGTAAATTCCCGATTATATGTCGTTCGCTTATCCGTTTTTCGTTTACAACTATTCTGCAAAAACGTGAGCAAAACGTATTATAAGAATGGGCAGATAGCGTGCCGTTGATACAGGAACAAAAATATGTGAGGCAAGAGTTTAGCCGTTGAGTAAACCTATTTTACGAAAAAACGTCAAACAGTAGGGAAACCAATATAACCTACACATTTTTTTTTGTTTTAAATACGAGTAAATAGTAGATTGCAAAATAAACGATGTTTTTAAATTAAGGAATGTTATGAATATAAATAACTTTTCATTTTCTTTTCGTTAACATATTTGTTTATTTGAAATTTAGGATAAGCTATTTTTTACTTACAAGCTGAAAGTATAAAAGAATAAGTTCAAAAGCAGTAGACCTATAAGTTTTACGTAAAAAACCTTAATTTTCAAATTTTATCTTTAGTTTTCATTATTGTGTTTATTTCTTAGCAAATTAAGATCATTTAAGAAAAGGAAATGGATTTAAAGTACAAGTATTTTTTGTAAACTTCTGGCTAATCCGTCTTTCTGGATCATCTGACTCCTGTTCATGACTGTATTACATTGGTTATTATTACTTTGATTCATCGTTAAACTACTGTCTGTCTATAACTGGATGGTCTCCGGCAGAGAGGAGCAGAATTGGCCCTCTACTAGCCTTCTCAGTAACATTTCATTATGTACTACTACCAACTAGTACACTGGAATTGGTACACAATGAAGTGTTATTGGGAAGGCTAGTAGCAGGCTGATTCTGCTCCTCTCTGCGAGAGGCCATCAAGTTATAGGCAGACAGTAGAAATCAAAGCGTGCGTAAACTGAATCTGGGTGCTCAAAAGATCTCCAGCTGGATTTTAACATCGTCATTATTACAGTAATAGTTAAAATTAAAAAAATATCCTATTGTGGTGATCTGATGATATTTTTTTGTCTTTGTTTACGTAACGTCGCATTAACTACTGTGGTCATTAGCGACGACGTTGGGTTGTGACTGTGAATGATGAAATGATTTTTTGCAACGTATGAAAATGCCGTGCCTGAATGGGATTCGAACCCAAGACCGCATCATGAGCGGCGAGCACGTTACCAAATACGCCAATGCGGCCGGCCTGATGTTGTTTTTATTTGACAAAAATTTAAATAAATATTAAAAAAGGTTTAGATAAACCCAAAAGCCCTCTCTGCCCACTTTTTACTATTTTCCTATTTCTCAGTGATATCCTATAGGCTATACTTCGTAATTTCCTATAAGCTAATTAAAGCTCATATTCAAACGGGAAAGACTGCTTACCTGGTTCGCTTATACAGAGGAGTTAAGTATGGGTTTCTCAAACTTCTTCTCGAGGGTAAAGTTGGTGGTGGTCGCAGATCTGAACGAAGAATATCTCGTAGAATAAAACATCAAACTGGAAAAATCAAAGTTCGCACATAATTTTAAGGGTGGTTCATTATATAGAACAATTTACCAGAAGTGTTGCCAATCTTAAATTAATGGCGTCAGAACTCTGAGAAAATTCCTTACTATCATTACTATTGCGAAAAGACCACAATTACCTTGCGTTCGCCTAAATACAATTTTCACTTCTTCCTTTTAACCAATCCTTGCCTTCTTCCAAACATTACTAATTTATTTCACTGACATTACTTCTTCAGAAATTTCTCTGGTAGCTGATGGTTGATTACTTTTAGGAACTATTCTAAGATCATAAGTTTTCTTTCTGTAATAGGAAGTATTCTAAGATCATAAGTTTTCTTGTTATAATAATCTCTATTCACATATCCTATAGAACCTACCTTTAACTCAAAATTAATCGTTTTCATTCATTTGCCTTTTCAAGCTGCGTGGCATGCTTTTGATTCGTTTGCATGGGTAAAATCTCTGCCTGTTTAATCATTTTTCATCCATTTGCGCCAAATGTCTATAAAATTTTAGGTGCCTTTTGAATATAGTATCTTTAAAATTCTTTATTGTTTATTATTACTATAAGATATAATTATTAGCTTTTGTTTTATTATTTAGGTAGGGGCTACTGCAAAGCAAAATTTTTCAAAATTGAACACAAAGCTACGCAAACTCTCTAATCTGTAGGGCTATACACAGAACTAACCGCAACTTTGTTACTACCGGTAAGATGTCTATAAAGATGGCGACGAGATCTTCGTTCATAAATATTTTGATTCTTATTACAGTAGGCCTAATTACATTTATTCTGCCAAATGTACGATTTCCTAAATTGTCTTATTCATTCGTTGTCCTATTACCATTATTACTATCTCGTTATTATTAAATTTTTAATAATCCTGTCATTACTATTTCATTATTATCATTTTGTTGATAATAATTAATAAATAATAAGTAAATATATAATATATCAATGTAAAATATTATTATTACCTAGTATCAATTATTATTATTATAATTCCATTAATGTTATTATATATTATCATTCATTGTACATAATCGTGTTTTTTTTTAATTATTTGTGTGTTAAATCAGAGAAAAACTAATGAATTGCTCTCCTCTTTATTGTCAAATTTCATGTCAATTTATTTAAATGCAAGATTCCATTTAGTTGTTGTGCATTTTGTATAGTTCTGAATTAAAAATAAAAGTTAAAAAATTGTTTATTTAGAAAATTAAATTAAATTTTGGGACTATTAACCCTTGAAGGCCAGGGTGAACACCAAATCGGCACCCTACCCCCTACCAATATAAAAGTTTTTGGATTTCACTAACTTTCTGGCTTTATATAATTTCTACTAGCTACAAAAATAACTACTTAAATAAACCAATATCTGAATCAATTAACTAATCAGTAATATGAAATTAAAGTGGTTATGTTGTTAGATTATCATATTAAAGAAATTCACAATACACAATCTAAAATACCAAAAGGTATTTACCAGAGGTGTATATGATGTAATAATGTAAAAGGATAACATATTTATTGCATTTGTTGAATGTTAATTTTGACTGATATAAACACGATTCTGTTCTTGTCAGATTTATATTCATTTGACTCGACCATCTGGACTGGCAATCCCTCATCGAATGATTCTTTTCCACCCTCTCAAATCTAGCTATTAGTCGATTCTTAATAATATCATGCCGATATAAATCGAACAGATTGTAATTCGATATTAAACAATTCAATTGATTCTGTAAGCTGCTTTTGTTATTATTCTCGTACTTGAATAATATTCATATTCAGAACCACGTATCTATGTGTATGTGTGTATGTACATAAATACATAAATAAATAGAATAAAACGATTAAATACAAAAACATTTTCATTTTAGTTGGATTGAATATATTACACATTACATAAGCTATCATCATAATTAAAGTGCGCAAATAAATCTTGTTAATAGCATTCAAATTTAAATAACTAAACAGTAATTTCGATTGCAAAGTTTAAATTTAGATATATTTCACAAAATTAATACATTAGTGATTTAAGTTGAATTTTACATACCTACGAGGTGTGGCTATTAAATAACGAGACTGGCGTTGTAAAAAATTTCATTTTAATTTTATACATAATCACTTATTGTAACCTTCAATATACACTCCTTTTCTATCCCTACGCGATAATGCTCCATGCGAATTTTCTATTCTACGAAACAGTGCTGGACGTCATCTTCTGTCAGCTCCTTGAGGACACGTCCCGCTCAAAAATGTTTGAAATGAAGCTCGCAAAAATGTTTGTACTGACACTTTGTACGCAATTGAAAATAACCTAATTTTTTTGGAAACGATAATAACATGTGATGAAACGTGGCTTTTTATTTATGATCCGGAAACGAAGTGCCAATCCATGCACTGGAAGAGCCGAACTTTATCGAGAGCCATAAAAGCTCGAAAGAGCAAGTCAACATTTATAGCAATGATGATTGTTTTTTTTTATACCCATGGGATTGCGTACCTTCACTGGGTTCCTGAAGGTCAAACAAGTAATCAGTATTACTAACTTGAGGTACTTTCTAAACTACGTCAAAGAGTAAGGTAAAAACTCCCCGAAATGTGGAAGGACAAATCATGGGTTCTCCACCAAGAAAATGCGCTAGCTCATTTCGCGTTATCTGTCAAGAGGTTCCTAGCCAAGTACAGCATCTCAGTGTTAGAACATCCACGTTATTCACCAAATCTTGCACCATGTGACTTCTGTCTGTTCCTTTAGGTGAAATCTGCATTAAAAGGGACAAGACTTGAGTCTGTGGAAGCTGTAAAAGAGAAAACAGCACGTGTCCTGAAGGAGCTGACAGAAGATGACTTCCAGCAGTGTTTCCAACAATGGAAAATTCACGTGGAGCGTTGTAGGGATAGAGAAGGAGTGTATATTGAAGGTGACAATAAGTGATTATCATATGTATAAAATAAAAATAAAATTTTCTACAACGTCAGTCTCGCTATTTAATAACAACATCTCGTACGTTTAAGGGTTTCATTAAAATTATAAATAACCAGATCCTGAAAGAACCTGGACAAAGCATCACAATATATGCTTTTTTGAATTTAATATAATCACATTTTGAATTGATCAAAATTTAATAAATTATGCATTATTTAATGTGTACATCTAAAAATAAAACTTATAATCGAGCTTGGTTTGTTCCTTTGCTTCTTCTATACCTTGAATGTTTTTATTTTAATAAAATCAAAATAATTGGAAAATGAATCCTAATTTAAATGTTCATTATGGATATGTAGGCGTGTTTTAATATTTCATTGATGAATTTAAATTGTATGACTTTAATTGATAAAAACAAATTTTTTCCTGTTAACACCTTACATTTTTCAGTATTTGATATTAAGAACGTATTTTACCAATAAGTGATTGTTTATAAAACGTTCGCTGCGTATTATTCATTTGATTGAATGTTTCTCACCCTTTCAAGAAAATTTAATGATTTATAAATTAATCCGCTTTAAAAATTAGTATCCATGTTATTTTATTTTCATCTATTATAATCTTTAATTCGTATGAGGAAGATTGAAATGATTTTATTGAAACCATTTCCTTAATGATTATTTCAAATATGTTTTATTTTTAACGCTAATTACCTACTCATATAGATACGTTTTACCAATAACTTGAGTTACGTTTTTAAAAATCGGCTTTTCTCTAAAACAAAAGGGATGGTTATATAACATTGTATTTTAATTTTTATCCCCAAATTAATAAAATTTATCCAAATTCTTTAATCCTGCAGACGTAAAATAATTTTACTAAAAATTATAATAGACATATTCATCAGTAAGGCGGAATAAATATTATAAATAAAGTATATACTTTTCGTATTACATACCCTACTTATGCATGTTAATACCCCCTACTTAATTTTTGTAATATATTCTTCATGTAATTTATTCATAAAAAAATAATCAGACCAACACGTAAGTAATAATTGCTTATTTTATGTTATTTAAAAATTTATAAATATCTGATATCCTTTTTTAAGTCGTTGAATAATTTGTTAGGTTTCATAAATAAATATTTTTCATTGACATTGTATTTTTAAATATTTTATTACACGATGAAGCTGAAGATTTTTATCCGCTTTGTTATAAATTAAAAATATTTAATCTACGTGGCTGGTATTTTTGGGTCAGTTTCCGCTTGAATTAAAATGGCGATATCCGAGTAGGATTTAAAAATTTTATCCACCAAAGCTGATTAAAATGTACAATGACCATTCATACACTCCTGTTATTACTACGGTATTATTAACGTAGTATAAACATGTGATCTGGTTCTTTTTATATAATTTATAGGTCAAATACTATATAAATGCGGAAAATATTTACGACATAAGAATAATGTTCTTTGTAACCTATTACGTCATACATTCTACATGTACTTTTTGAACGTTGACTTAAATTAAATAAATTTTACATTCTCAAGAATACAAAACAGGAAAAATTAACGCCGTTCTAAAATATTCAGTTATTTAAATTTATTTGGTAACTTATATCAACATGCCTACTTAATGGAAAATTTCTCAACGCTCTTCTTCTTCTTCTTCTGCTTTTTCTTCTTCTGGTGCCGATCCACTACCGAATGTTGGCAATGATAATTCTATTTGCTGCTCTTTTCTTGAAGAGTCCTCTAGTTAAAGTTGCAAAACAGGTCCTTAAGGTCTTTAGCCAGAATATTCGTCGTCTTTCGAAGCCTCTTTTACCCTGTACCTTTTCTTGCAAAATCCATTTAAGTAACTAGTACTTATTGTCATTTCTAATGATGTGTCCTAGATATTAAAATGTTCTTCTTTTCACTGTGTGTATTATTTCCTTTTCTATCCATCCATGATATTTTAAGAATTCTTCTGTAAATCCATAACTCGAATGCTTTCAGTCTCTTCATCGTTGCGTCCGTTAAGGTCTAAGATTCCACTTAGTACAATAAGTTGGAGAATATGTAGCATTGGAGGAGTCAGATTTTCAATTAATTGATTAATTAATTAATCAAATCATTGATTAACGCTCTTACTTCGTCAGAATTATCGGGGTTTCCGGGGTAATATTATTTATCTGATAGAAAGGCGCTTAGAGATATTAATTAACACCGATTGAGCGATCTACTTCGTGTAGTGACCAAAAAACACTACGGGTTGTTCTTGATCAAATCCAAATCAAAAAAGTTTAGATTACCAGCGAGAAGCAGCAAATAATTTGGATGGTTATCAATTATGCAGTGTATAGTTCTTGATACGCCCATAACAGACAGGAGGAGTGACAAAGTATTTACATTCAATCTGTTCGTTGCAGGGCTAAAATAAATAGTTCTGTTTCTTATCGTAAGGTCAGCCAATTAAATGACTGAGCCATTTAAAAACAGAAGAGGTAGAGTTGTAAAAGACACTAATCAGAGATATCTCCTCTGAAAGTAATGATTTTTATTATACAGCCAGACTCTGTGGTGAATAAAGGGATGGTATCATCTGCAGAGTAGAAAATATTTGCTTTTCAGAGGGCCCGACATGAGGAAGGCATTGGTAAACCACCTCACTTCTTGTTTTACTTAGTAAAACCTCTACAGATTCAAACCAGCCTTTCGGCTGATGACCTAAACAACAACAGTTCTTGATAACAAATACAAGCTAAGGACGAACCATGATGCAGAGGTTAGTGTGCTAGGCTACAAAGTAAAAGTACTTGCATCTTGTTTATTTACCACATCTTGTTTATTACGTCATACATTACTTCATCCAGATCAGATTCAGATCTGTTACCAAAAACAAGAATAAGTAAATTTAAACACTATGATAAAATTATTTACAAGTATATGTACAATTTGGTTTTGATATCGCTGCTGCTCTACACTAGTTCCTATGGAGAGTCCCTGGAGAAAGGCGCTTGAGTCTTCTCCGAGGATAACCTGTGTTGCGAATACATGAGCTGTTAGATTTGTTGGTGTTTCAATTTTAGAGTGCCGACCGCATTGGCGTAGTTGGTAACGTGCTCGCCTCTCATCATGCGGTCGTGGGTTTGAGTCGCACTCAGGCATGGCATATTTTCATACGTTACAATAAATAATTTCATCCTCCATTGTAAACACCCCCACCGTCGTCGCTAATGACCGTTGCAGTTGATGCGATGTTAAATAAATAAATAAATAAATAAAACATTTTGAGTGAATATTTTGTATTACTGCAAATCTAGCCTTCGGGCCTGCCCAGTCAGTCAGCTAGTAGTAAGTCCCTATTATTTGTTAAGTAACACCGGTTGGGAAATCTACTTTGGAAGGTAAGCAGCTGACAGCCATCCGTGAACAAACCCTACTGAGAGGCCCCTGTAAAACCTCACTCTTAATTCACGTCAAATAATACAGCCAAAAGCAGCGATTAAATTGGGTAGTTATCAATAATGTACAGTTCTCGATAAAAGATAAAAAGCTAATCAGAACTAAATCTACGATCTGCTCTCTTAAAACAATGAGTAGATGTGTTGTGAGTATTAATCATGATTGAATAATGCCCCTCCTATCACTATAAAATTTATAATTTTTTTTTGTTCTTTATGTGATGTAGAATAAATAAAATAATGTATTAAAATAAATCTGTAGATTGTAGTCTGTTTAGTCGTCTGTGTGTTTCGCCGTTCTGGATTCTGATGATTTTCAAGTCGTGTTTGGTAACTGATCCAAATTTCTGTATTTCTTCGTGTACTGCGTGAGTGTTCGTGTCTCTGTGTTTTGTAGTAGTGTCGGAGAGTGAATAGAATTATAAAGGTATTTTGATAATTCGGGTAGTTTGATTTAGATAGCTGTGTAGATTATGGGAATTTTACTACTGTACGTAGTATTTTGTTTTCTCATTGCCGGAATTTGCGGTTTTTTTGTTTAAGTAAAATCGTGTCAAAATCTTGGTCATTAACAATAATTAGGTACTGTAGGTTATGTAACAGTGAATTTTGACTTACAGTAATTTCCATAGCCGGGAATCAATCCCGGGACTTTTCGGCTTGTAGGCTAGTGCACTAACCCTATCGCCACAGCAGCGTAGTGTTTATTTAAACAGTAGTCTACTTTAAAGTAAAAATTGTATCTTGTTTTTGTTGTTTAGGTCAACAACTGAAAGACGAGGAGTGAGGTGGTTTACTATTACCTTCCACACCGATTTGAAAGAGTATTCTTCTCAGCATGCCAGGCCCTCCGAAAAGCACCCACTTTCCACTCTCCAAGTGACACCTTCATTTCGTTCACCACAGGGTCTAGCTGTATAATGAAATTCATTTCTCCCAGAAGTGATAACTCTGACTAGTGTCTTTTACACCTCTACTTCTTCTGTTCTTAAATATTTCAGTCATATAATTGGCTGACTATGTGATAAGTAACAGAGCTATTTTCTGTTGCTCTGGGACCAGCAGATCGAGTGCAATTAATTTAACACTCCACCTGCTTATAGGCAAAAAAATGTATAAAAAAACTTAATTTTTCTTCACTTTAGACTTCAATTTTATTTTTTAACTATAACATTTTTTGACATCTAAAAAAAATTTTTAGAATTTTAAAATAGTATAAAATTTGATATCTATTCCCATATTGAGTCAAAAATAAAAGATGGGTTTGTTTATTATTTTATTGATCAACTAACGTAAATATTTTTGTTCTTTACTTTTTATTTTTACTGTTTTATTTTTTTTTACATTATGTTTTACATTCATTACAGTAGAATAAGTATTAATTTTATATACATTCGTTAAAAATATGCATAAAGATTCCAACCCTGTGATAAAATGTTACAAAAGGCAATAAAAACACCGCCTTTATTTAATAAATAACTTACCATAAAATGGATTTGTTGTGGTGTGTTGAAGGAAGGTAACATTCATCAGGAGACAGAATCAGGTGCATTATTGTGTAATAAATTTTTAATAAAATATACCAGACGGGAAATAATCTTTGTATTTTTTATATATTTGTATATTATGAATGATTTTTGTATATGTGTGTCTGTGTCTTGTATATTTTCGTATTGTGTTCAGTAAAAAGAGTCGTTTCGTTGTCACCTATGCTGATATACTGTTTCCGCCCTTATATGAATTCCCCTTGACCATTCAATCCACCCCTTGGGAAATCTAGAGGGTTGTGGCGATCCTTCTGAATTACATTTTCTTAAATTGATTTTTTATTACATCCGGGCTATTCTATAAAAATATAAAATCAAATTCATTCTTCGGTAATATTATATTTTTATATCATGTTATAAAAGTTTAAACGGTAGTCTACATAAAAATGCTATTGAAATATTGTTCAAAAGATAATCAACATACCTACTTAAAATATAATTATATAAATTTAATACATTAAAATCATAAATAAATAATTAAAGATATGATACAGAATAAAGAAGATACAATATTGCACGAAACTTTATCTTAGCGTAGGCTTACATCACAAGGTATTAAATTCTATAATACCAAAGTACTGGTTTTAGTATGAGGTCATGACAATTTTTGTTTTTTTTACTACACAAGATATTTTTATTTGCAGCTGTATAAAATTAACAACAAGCAAATTGTATAATTTTATTTTATTTGCATTCAGTTTTTAAAAAATAAACTATAAACAAATCTTTTGAATTTACAAATCACCAAGTTGAGGCCTCATTACCCTGAGTAGGGTACCTCTCATTATATCAATTACTCATGTGTTATAAGAGAAAATTAATATGTACAAAGATATTTACATTTTACAATATGGAATACTTTTCACTATAATTTTTGTACATTTAAACTCTTTCAGACAAATCCAAAACATGGTAACGTTTCAGGCGCCTAACTTCTTCTGCATTGTTTAGAAGATTTATGGTTAATTCATTTCGTGACTTTCAAGTCTTGCCTGATATTTTCTATTAAACCGCCTGACTTCGTCGATTACATCAAATATTGAAAATTATTTTAATACATTGAAGAGATAGCTGCCCATTGGAGGTAATCATTAAGTTAGTTTTCTTTTATTAACTTATTATTTTATTTTGTTTTTTTTTTAATTTTGACGTCTCATGATGTCCCTATTCCAGTGTCGTTTCTGTCTTCGTATAGGGGCATTTGATAAATCTGCTGTGTCTAGGTCAACAATGATTTTTTTTTGAGCTGGTTTGGATTATTGTGAATTTTTTTTAAATTGTGTGTATGTGCACAAGAACACATGGATGATATATGGGCGTTTAAGTATGTGTGTAGTGTATCGTTCGTTACGTAAAAGAGAGCACTAGTTATCTGTCATGACAGTTTGGACTGAAAGCGTTGTATTTCCAAAATGACCGAATGTTTGGCACAACAGTAAATTTGGCTACTATACATCAAAATGAGTGTAAGATAACACTTATAAACTAGTAGTTTTAGATGGAGTGGGAGTTTAGAAGATCTGGAAATCAACGAATACAGTTGTTTACGTCTAGTGTCCAAAGTTTTTAGAGTTTCGTTAACATGTTGGTTCCACGTTAGTCTTTTGTCGATGTAGAGACCAAGATACTTTATTCTGTCATTTTGAGGAAGTGGCGCACCATACAAATAGACTGGAGGAAAAAGTTGTTTTGGTAAAGAAAATGTGTAGTCACGACAATTGTACTGTTTTTAAAAATATATTGTTAATCCATAATTATTGTGTATTATCAATACTAAAATTCTCTGCAGGACTAAATTCATTGTTACATTTCGATAAGAAGTTGCAACCCTATACGTACGAGAACGTAGATCCAATAATTCTATTAGCTTTCATAAATTACCATTCGCAAAAAAGCTTGAGAATAAATTATTTTATTTTACACTGTTTTTCGATAGTAAAAATTAATTATTTTGAATTCGGGGTTGCATAGAATTATTTTATTACAATTAACATGGTGTAACTCTACAAATTTTTACTCAAGTATGTGCTTAATATTGTATTACAGAGCAATTAAGTTACACTGCATAGTATGATCTCGTAAATTAGGTATATTCAAGCTAGGCCTACTCAATGGGTTGGTAATATTACATAGTACTTCATAAGTATCAAAAAGATGTGACAACTCAATTCAAGAAAATCGACTCATTATAAATTAGAGGATGACATTAAAATTACAAAATTGGGAAGACATCTAGGAGATTTTTTTTACAAGCTAAATTGTTTTTTCTTATGAATCCGTAACACACACCTTTTCTAAAATTTGTAGCACCATACACTATCTATTTCAGCACACAAGTAACGCTTCATTGGGAAATCCGCAATTTTTATCCATAAACCATGGAAACAATAATTTTAATTAAAGTTATTTGACCGACATTTTCAGTACAATATTGTCTGAAGTACGCATGTACGTTACTAGTACTAAAATACTTGTACCAGTATTAAAATTTGGGTAAGCTTTTATTTTTATGGAAAATAAATCACAATTGAATGTAAAGTCAGAACTGATTTTAAAAAATGAAGAAATTTAACAAAATATCCGTAGAAATAAAAATGAATAATAAACGTAGACCGTCTCTGTGGCTGTTGTGACTAGCACGCTAGCTTACAACACGAAAGATTCCAGGTTAGATTTCCGGCTAGAGTCGGGAAATGTTAACACGTTGAAACCCACCATTACAGTACCAAAACCCACAGCAATTGCTAATGATCAAGCTCTCGTTGCGACATTAACTAAAAAATAAAATATCAAAAATAAGCCCAGAAATCCGCTGCATTCTTTCATTCACTGAAAAATTTGGGGTTCTTTCCCTGTGCATTAGTATGTTAAAAGAAACATACACTCAATAATGTGGGTTATAAATTTTAGGGCAGGTGCATTACACAAAAATGTATTAAATAATTTATTATTAACAATAACTAATTTTTTAACCTAATCTTTAGTTATAGTATACAATTTAGAACGTATTTATTTTTTTGTTAAAATAGCAAATAGTTATTGTGAAATAGAAAACATAAAAAGCGAGTTAAAATATCTATTTCAGGTGTATTTCCATAATCTTTTAAGGAAATAAATTGTTATTAATAAAAATGTGACAAATTCGTATTATGAAACGTATACGTAGGTGGACAAAACGAAAGAACTGATTAACAATGGATCTAGAGATATGATTTAGTGGCGGCAATAGCGGAAGCTAAACTGTTTGCTTTTCTATCCGTGTGAACCTGTGAGAAATGAAGTAACCCCAATAGTTTGTTTCATTGATCATTTGTCACCCTCACCTGAGCTAACAACTGCTGGCTGACTGGATGCTGATGACAACTATCTTTTCTCCCCATTTCGCAACATACGCCCTGTGTTTGTTTATTATTTGGCCCCTTTTCTTTATGTTACCTACCTTGTCCATCATCAGTTACGTTAAGAAATCCTTTCTCTCTTTCTTTCTATTATAACCAAAGAATCTTTTGTCAGAACGGTATTGTAACCACTATTTTATAATGTTCCCAAAACTTTCATGAATCATATTTTGGGAAATTGCTTCTGTTTAATATATCCCTTATAATTTTTCTTCTACTAAAAACGTAAAAACGGAATCGGTATTAATTTTATTAGGTACATTTTACCTTGAAGTAAAATTATTAGTTTTTCCTTAATTGTATTCATTAAGGTAGTAAGTTAAATTTCAGACTGTTACTTGAGAACCAATAAATAACAATAAAACCAATAAAATAAACCATTAACCATGAACCAATAGAACCAATAAAACAAATATAAAAGTGTTCTTGTTTAGGTCATCAGCTAGATTGAACCTCTAGAGGCTTTACTACGTAAAACAAGGCTGAGGGGGTTTACTATTGCCTTCCTCACTAAGTGGAAAAGTATGCTTATCAGCATGCCAGGCCCTCCGAAAAGCATCTACTTCCACTTTGCAAATGACACCTTCACTTTTTTTTTGTTTGTTTAACGTCCGACTGTTTTGCAAATTGCTGCTAATGCAGACGGTGAAGGATGAAATGAATTTTTTGTAATGTATGAAAAAATGCCATGCCCGAGTGGGATTCGAACCCAAGACCGCGTGATGAGAGGCGAGCACGTTACCAACATCGCCAACGCGGCCGGCTGAACATTCACTTCAATCACCACTGAGTCTAGCTAATAATGAAATTCATTACTCTCAGCGGAGATAACTATTAATAGTGTCTTTTACACCTCTACCTCTTCTATTCTTAAATGCTTTAGTCATACAATTGGATGACCATATGATAAGATAGCCCTGGAACTAGTTGATCAAGTGCAAATAATTTAACACTACCTATCCTTGATTTGGGCATACAGCACAGTATTCTCGTATATTCACTTTCCCGCTGTCATTTCGAAAGATGATGGAAAACATAATTGTATAAGCAATCTGAGCGTCTTATTAAATTATTTATCTTACTTGCTAAATTTGTGTAACAAGAATCAATTAGTTTTTGTATTTAATTCGGCTGTCAAGGTTTCCGTACAGTTTTCCTTGGTCACTCCAAGCGAATGACTGGTCAGTCTATCTATTTGTGATTTGTTCAGTAGTAAAATCTTTTCATTCCTATTCATTTTTCACTTTCCATGTAATGTATATTATTATTTTACGGGACAAATAAGTTAATTTTTCTGAAATAAATGTTACATCAAGAGAGTTTTCTTTGGTTTTATATAAAAAAATTAAGTATCATCTCCATCATGGTGAACGTTCTCTTCTTAAACTTCATTTAATTCTTGTTTCAAATTAATTATATAACTTAGTTCAAAATTTGGTTTGTAGTTAAATTTTGTTTAATTTAAGTTTCTGAAACAAACTACTGAGATTGTTTTTAGTTAGTTGTTTATAATATTTAAGAATATTATAATTCAGACTTTTATAGGTTTGGCTTAAAGATTATACTTACATATTTAAAAACAGACTATAAAATAATTAATTTTGTTAAAAAAAATTAGGACGTTGTTTTTATATAGATCTCGTAAATTTGTTAATCCAACTGTTATTTTTTTGTTGAAGTAAGTATATGTTTGATGGTGTACTGTATATCAAACGGTTGTAGTTTATTATAAAATAAAATGACGAATGATTGTATTGTATTGTATTGTATTATAAAATCTTGGTAACGAAATAGTCTTGTGTAGTGGAGTAGAATATTACATGTTGAGGAAAAAGGCAGAAACTGTATCGTTGCTAATGGGAATTGGTGAGCCGGCTAACCAGCAAGCAAGCACAACCCTGTTACCTTAATTATGGACAGATTTGGTATTACAGAGTCCCTGGAGGCTTGTCCCTTATCATAATATTCATATCTTTCTGTGTACCCTAATGAATTCTATTCCCTTTTCTCCATCATCATCATCATCATCCCACTATCCTAACCCTCTTCTGCTTACAACATTCAACCCACCAGCGCTTTCGTTTGTAGTCTGTTGAATGAGTGTATACTGTAAAAGCTCGGTATATCAGAGTTGCCCGCTTGCTTTTCACGTCTTAATTAATTACACGGCAGCCAAGCTCCCATCTTTCCCTGCCTTTCCACTCCCTTCTCCCAGGGGCCAACCCGCTGTAACATTCTATCTACTACCACAAGTTCTTCAGCTTAAAGACCGACACCGGTTGGTTAGATAAAATACCAACCCCTCACTCTTTCGTCTTTTCATGTTCCTCCTCCAAATAGAAGCTTCATTTGTATATTTTGTTAAACTTTACAACACTTGAATGCTAATTTAATTTAAATTTTCTTTAATACCTAATATTCTATTAAAATCTGTGTTCAATTTGTAAACTTTCCCTTAAATTTTCTCATTATATAAAATTAAAAATCACAATTTAGTTTGAACTACTACCTCATGCTATTGGTACTTATATTAATTAAATGAATATTTGTTTATCAGCGACCTAAAACAGGAATCAAAATCAAATAAAATAATTCTCTATTAATAAATTTAAAACCCATTTGCACATGTAAAATACAACTTTGGGGTGTTTCTGCAAGTCCGACGTTAAAAGTTTAGATTCCAATAACATCATTCAGAAACATTTTTAACATACCATTGTGCATAAGCAACAGATCTTAAAAGATCTCAAAATAAATACAGTAGACCTAATAGAAGAAATTCGAAAGTTCAGCATTAAATATGTGGATAAATTACTCAAACATAAAAATTTACTTGGAATAGTTTGTCAAAATTCAAGGTCAAAATGTTAGAGTTTGAACGTGTCCTGTAAATAGTCTACTTTAATAAAAATTTAACGTGGCATTCTTTATATTTTATTCATTTTATTTTTCTCGTGAGTATCACAAAAGATCGCCTTCCCTGAATTAATTTTTTTCCATAGTTCAATCAATTACCAATTTTCAAATAAAATATACATAGGTTTTGTAAGTAGTAAAAAAAGAAATAAAGAAACGACATCGCACATAGAATAAAAATTAATCTATGATTTAGTTCTAGATTTTACAGTTTATTAAATTTGATGAAGAGCATTTGTTTTAAGATAATTTGAAAACTCTTGTTCAGAATAAAACAGAAATTCTATTCTGTTCTACATAATTTTACAAAATTTTAAGATTATAAGTTAATTTGAATGCATTCGCATAATTGAAGTGATGTTTTTTTCACAGAAAATTGGTAGTAAGCAAAATATTAAGCCTCCTAGCCTGTTCCAGATTAAAACTTAGTTGTCTGGTATTTCATGAAGAAGTTGGAATGCCCATCTCTTCCGAGTAAGTCAAGTAGCCTACTATTTGTCTGGTTGGCTTGTAAGTAAACACCTTCGGTACTTAATCATCTAGCATCTTGAACAAATTATTATCTTGAACATTATTCTAGCATATAAATATATAATGTTATCTTGAACATTATTCAATTTCGATATAGCGCGGTACTTACATAAGAAAAAATTCATATATATTGTTTTCTGAACATGTCCGGGCGTGTAAAGTGGTAAATTATTATTTTACTTCTGATATTTCGTAGTACGAGAGGCCGTGGTTCGAATCCCACACACTATTGAAAAATTTTTTATTTATTTTTGCTAAATAATTAATTTGTTAATTTAATTAAAAAAAATTTACTAGTTAGTTATATGCTGTTGAATTAAAAATAACAATTATAATTTCAATTTTTTTTCATTATTTAATTAATAGTCTAATAATCAATAATCACTTAACAAAATAAAAAGTTTTAATGTGTAGGATTCGAACTCACGGCCTCTCGCACGGTAAATCAAAAATAAAAGTAAACTGATCATTTTACACGCCCTGCTAATGATTAGACAACAATCAACGCGAAATTTTTTCTTATATAATTACCGTGCTATGTCGAAATTGAATAACATTTTTTCCTTTATTTATAATTAAATTATTAGCTATTAAAATCTTTTGTTGACTCATTTTTATTCTGTTTTCTAACGACTGGAGTAATAAAAGTAAGATTACACCCTTATAATTAGATTAATGTTGACAGTACACTGACAAATGTTAATTTTTTTGTAAGTCAGATTTGTTGGAAAGAACGGGTATTGTTTCCCATTCATTACCTAAAAATACTGTTTTAACTTTTATGATAATTTACTAAATTGATGAGCGAGACGATTTGATTAAGTTTGGTATTCCAGATTGGTTTGTCGTCACTTCTGTGCAGTAGAAGGGAATTTAGAATGAGCACTTTTATTTATTTTTTATTAATAGTTACTTTTTTATAAAATGTAACTCTCATTAAATAAATGGTAAATACCTACCTACCTTCGTGACTAAACGGTCAGAACACTAGAACTGCGCTCCAAACAGCAACATGGAAAGTCCCGGGATTGATTCCCGGCAATCGATTCTGAACAAAATTTATTTTTCATTCGAAAAAATAATTTATTAAGCTTCGCTTAGAAATGTAGTAAGATTCACTTAGTAATTTAAATTTCTAAAATACAATTATGCGAGTAATATTTAATCCTACATCATAAAATTAAAAGTTCTTTTTATACCATTTATTACGTCACATAACATTCTTTTAATATAGAATTTAAGTTAATTCTTTAAAAATGTGCTCGAGTAATAGAAGACACTAAAGGAATCGTTTGTGGTTCAGTTTGTGTTGTCAGTGTGAAAAGAATCTCGAGAATGACGATGACATTTTTGTTTGGTTGATTTCTCCTCAGATTAAATCAGGGCTTGGTGAGAATGTTTAGCATATAATGGCTTTGCGTTCAAGACACTTGGTTCCCTACAAATAGAGGCAGGTAGGTAGGTAGGCTTTGATTGAGCCCCACCTTTACACAGAAAGCCTACGTTTTCAATTTTTTTTTAATTAGTTTAATACTATGATTAAATGACTAATTTTCATAGAAACAATTTGTTCATTTGAAATGCATTTTAAAAGGTTGTTTTTCTATTTGAGCTTTTATAAAGCTTTGTGTAGCTTTTCAATGTAGGATTCATATTAAAATTTTGTAATCATGTATCAATGGGTTATTAATAATTTTTATTTTATTTTTAATGAAGCATTTTCTCGATGTTTTTAACATTCTGTTTTAATTTTTTTGTCGATTACGTTGTTTGCTATAAATTAAATCGTTATAGAACCTTAAATTACTGCTTGGATTTTTATTGCATGTATCCGGTTTCACTTACCTACTATTAAGTTTCTGCGGATTCCAATAATACTTTACCGTTTCTCTGTGATCTAGGGTGCTCCAAACCAAGGTTACTTAAAAAAACATACAGAAAGAATAAAAAAATATTAAGAAACAAACGAAGTAAATTAAAAATAAATAGGCTTGTACGTTAGACTAGTGACATCCGCTCACTTCGTTTTGCATTGATAGATATTTTTTTATTAAAAAAACGTTAAAATAAAATGAAGTATGGTGACATTTGTATTACTTTACTTTGATTTTCAGTTAAGTATTCAAGGCAGTAATTTAAAAAAGGGCTATAAAGGGCTTCTGTCGTCAACTGGAAGGAGACCCCTTAATTCCTTTTACAAAAGGCTTAAGGGAACCAGCCGGGATAGAAGGCTAGTGTCCTATCCATACATTCACGTTGCGTGGCCTGTTAGTAACCATGTGACGGCTCATCAGCACGATAACCGGCTCATGGTGAACGGAACTGGAAGGGCTGCCCATTCCACCCTGGCAGACGGTGGCTTGGGGCACTCAGTCTGCCAACCAAAAAGCTGAAAGCAACAGTAAACTACAGCTTTTTCTGTCTGACTAGAATTATCGTAAGGAAACTCCTTCATGTATGATTCTGGTTAGGCTTACTTAGTATATGCAGATCTTCAAGAACTTCGAGAACTTCAAAATATGAAAAATTTATGGTGGCGTCCTCTCTGATAAAACATTCCGGAGATAAACTAGTCCTCCATTCGGATCTCCGGGCGAGGACTATCAGAGGGGACTTCATCAAAAAAATAAAAGTTTCTGAAATTCTGCGAGTTGGAACATGGAATGTTAGGAGTTTAAAACAAACTGGTAGGTTAGAGAATTTAAAAAGGGAAATGGATAGGTTGAAGTTAGATATTGTAGGCATTGGTGAGGTACGCTGGGATGATGAACAAGACTTTTGGTCCGGGATTATAGGGTTATTAACACTAAAGCCATCGGAGGGCAGGGCGGAGTGGGTCTAGTAATGAATAAAAAATTGGACAAAGAGTGAGTGACTTACTATAAGCAGTGTAGTGATAGGATTATCATGGTTAGAGTAGATACGAAACCAAAGTCTACCACTATAGTGCAGGTCTACATGCCTACGTCTTCACACAGAGAGGAAGAAATAGAACAAGTATATGAGGAATTAGATGAAGTAATAAAATATGCCAAGGGTGATGAAAATTTGATAGTTATGGGAGACTGGAATGCAGTAGTTGGAGAAGGAAAAGAAGGAAAGATAGTCGGAGAATATGGTCTAAAGAAGAGAAATGACAGAGGGAGTCGGCTGGTAGATTTCTGCTCCAAATATAATTTAGTGATAGGCAATACACTTTTTAAGAATCACAAAAGGAGGTTATACACTTGGATGATGCCAGGTGACAAGGGAAGATACCAAATAGATTACGTAATGGTTAGACAAAGATTCAGAAACCAGATAATGAACTGTAAAGCCTATCCAGGTGCAGACATAGGGAGTGATCATAACTTAGTAGTAATGGATAGCAGGCTTAAACTTAAAAAACTGAAGAAGGGACAGGGAAATGCTAGGTGGGATGTAGACAAACTAAGAGAACAAGACAACTAGGTAGGTTTCCAGGAGAGTATTCAAAAAGGGATAGAAGAAAGAGGTAATGACACAGGAAGTGTAGAGGAGGAGTGGATAAACTTCAAGGAGGTGGTAGTGAAAGCAGCAGAAGAATGGTTAGGACATACTAAAAGAAAAGGTAGGAAACCGTAGATTACTAATGATATTTTAGAACTGATGGATGAGCGAAGAAAATATAAAAACGCAAAGGACGAGAGAGGTAAAAGGCAATATTGCTACTTGAGAAATACCATAAACAAAAGGTGTAAGAAAGCGAAGGAAGAGTGGATCAGAGCGAAATGTACGGACATTGAAAGTAAAATGGCAGTTGGTAAAGTGGACGCAGCTTATAGAAAAATAAGGGAAAACTTTGGAGAACGAAAGATGAAAGCTGTTAATTTACAAAGCGCAGGTGGTAAACCATTGTTGAATGGCCAAGAGAGAGCTGAAAGATGGAAGGAATACGTAAATCAACTCTACATGGGAAAAGAATTAGAATATGATGCGATAGAACAAGAAAATGATGTTGAAGAAGATCAAAAAGGGGACCCTATACTACGAGAAGAATTCGATCGGGCACTTAAGGATATGAATATGAATAAGACACCAGGAATAGATAACATACCATCGGAATTATTATTACGATGTGGCAAAGTTGCTCAAAACAAATTATACGAACTTGTGTGCAGAATGTATGAGAGTGGAGAGGTACCATCGGACTTTAAAAAAAATATTATGACTCCAATACCAAAAAAGTCAGGAGCGGAGAAGTGTGAACATTACAGAACCATCAGCCTAACATGCCATGCATCTAAGATACTGACAAGAATTATATACAGGAGAATAGAACACCGAGTAGAAGAAGTATTGGACGATGACCAATTTGGATTTAGAAGGAGAATGGGAACTCGAGATGCAATATTGGCTCTGAGACTGATTATTGAGAAAAGGATACAGAAAAATAAAACTACTTTTATGGCATTTGTAGATTTAGAGAAAGCATTTGACAATCTGGACTGGAGTAAAATGTTTAAAACTTTGAAAAGGCTAGGAATTAAATACAAAGAAAGGAAAGTTATCTACAGTCTGTATAAGAATCAAACGGCTGTTTTGAGAATCGAGGGGTACGAAAAAGAGGCTGCTGTAAGAAAAGGTGTACGACAAGGTTGTTCTTTGTCACCACTACTTTTTAACTTGTATATAGAAGAGGATATAAATGAAGTGAAGGAGAAATTTGACGTAGGAATAAAAATTCAAGGAGAAACAATAAAAATGTTGAGATTCGCCGATGATATAGTAGTCTTAGCCGAGGCAAAGAATGAACTAGAGGATGCCTTAAATGGAATGGATGAGATCTTGAGGAAGGATTACTTCATGAAAATTAATAAGAACAAAACGAAAGTGTTGTGCAGCAGCAAGAGTGGTTTAGAAGAGATGGGAAATTTAAAAGTAGGCAACGAAAACATACAGGAAGTTGCGGAATTCTGCTTTCTAGGGAGTAAAATAACAAAGGATGGTAGAAGCACGAGTGATATCAAGAGTAGAATTGCTCAAGCTAGAAAAGCCTTTGAAATGAAAAACAGCTTACTGACTACAAACATTGATTTACATATTAGGAAAAATTTCTTAAAACATTATGTTTGGAGTGTAGCATTATACGGAAGTGAAACGTGGGTGATAGGGGCTGTAGAACGGAAGAGGATAGAAGCTTTTGAAATGTGGTGTTATAGGAAAATGTTAAAGATTAGGTGGGTGGACAAAATAAGTAATTTAGAGGTTCTTAGGCGAGTGGATGAAAAAAGAAGTATATGGAAGCATCTTACCAAAAGAAGGGATAGGCTAGTGGGGCATATCCTAAGACATCCAGGTATTGGGCTATCAATAATGGAGGGTAACATTGAGGGAGTAAATTGTAGAGGGAGGCAAAGATTAGAATATATAAAGCAAATTACAAAAGATGTAGGGTGTTACAGGTATGTAGATATGAAACGACTTGCGCAAGATAGAACAGGTTGGAGAACTGCATCAAACCAGTCGAGAGACTGATGACAAAAAAAAATCTTTTAACGCGGGTTTTATCTGTAATTTATAAGAAATCAATTTTTCATAGTTCTTCTTCTTCTTCTTTTTGTCACAGTTTAGGTCTGCTAACCTGTTCCGATTTCACTGCCCAACTTTTTAGCAGTCTACCCATATATCTTCGTCCATCAGGAATATAGTTCAAAGCTCTTTTCATCTATCAACCCTCACTCATTCATATCAAATACTCCTCCCATTTCTCTCTGTATGCACCAACGTTTTCTAAGTTAAGTTAAGTACAATTTTCAAAATCTTTTATATGCTTAAAGAGTCAGACATAATCTATATTCCTAATTTGAAGTTTCTACAGTCTTGTGGTTCTATTGTCTTCCTGTCGCCTTGGCATTATTGTTCGTAAATGACTTTGCCCTAATTGATTCCTATATTTGGCGTAGGGTCTTGTAAATGATCTGACAGTATGTAATTAAGGACATTTTGTAATAGGAGTACTTATTTGAGAAATGTATGCAAACTAACGAGAGAAGCGTAAATTGATAAACCTTGAACATAAAATTTTCGAAATGCTTACAACTCGATGGCATAAATTTAAAGATTGAAGTTCCCACTACAGTGTTCAGTTTAGTCTAGCCTGTAACTTATTAACTTTCCTGCTACACCTAAGTTTATTTTATTTTTTTTTTTTCATTTTATGACCACAAAGGATCACTTTAGTCTCTTTGGTTAGTTCTTTTTCTTCGACAGTTTATTTCCTTTTCATTTCTTTCTTGCCGATACTTTTTCATTCTGTCGGATCTTGCTTTTCTCAATTCGTCTGAACAAACCTGTTCATTTCGTTTAATTGTTCTTACTGATAAAATTTTGTTTTTGTCTTTGTTTCTTTGTAAACCGGTGTATGATCTTTGACATCAGCAATTGTTAGATTTAGTTCTGTTCTGTCTTTTTTGATTTTTTCAAGCCAAGGAATTGTAGCTCCTTCTGTTTTTGCCAACATGAATTTTTCTACAATTTTTCTTAATCGGTTTTCTGGAGTTCTGAGGCTATGCGCAAAGAAAGAAATTCTCTTTTTGCGCATTGCATCTGTGATTGGTTCTATTTATTTATAAATTTGTTCTCTCGGTAAAAGTCTGTACTGGTTGTCAACTATGTGGTTTTTGTTTATGCAGGTTCTAAGAATCCTTCTTTCTATTTTTCTGGTTGTTTCTTTTAATATGTTTCCATCAATACTGAAGAGGGTTTCACTGCCGTACATTGCTTGTGATCTTAAAACTGCTTTGAAGTGTTTAAGTTTAGTGTGAATGGTTATTTATTATTATTTTATAACATTTACTAATTTTTTTATTAATATTTCCCACTGTCATAAATAAATACTTTTACTTACCAAGAAAATCAGAAGGAAAGACAAATAGGCGTAGGTCTTTAACTACGACAGACTTACATCATAGCTTGGATCACCAACGTAACATCAATAGTTTACATGATAAAAAATAAACAAAAAACTAACAAATCAGAAACAAACTCTTTCCTATAACATAATTTCTATTATAAAAAAGATAATATCTAGTTTAAAATGTTTATAAATGACAAGTTATGACAGAAATATACAAATGTAATCCTCATAACAAGTTAAAATTATGAGAAACACACTAAACTTTTATACCGAGATTAGTTTAGTGAATTAATTATGTAGATTCAAAATGTTAGAATGGTATTTCAATAAATTATTTATTCTTCTCATAAAATGTAAATGTAATTCTACAGGTAACGGTCAGTTATATAATCATTGTAAATGTGAACAATATTTAGATAAGTAATTTTAATATGATAGCTAATTTCATTTCTTATTTTGTGATCGGAAATTTTACTGTTTTATTGATTTTTGTGGTTTAATACACTTTGATAACTTAACTATGATTCCGGTTTTTTATTGAGTTAAACTTCTACTGATAAAAAGCCAGTTTTTATACCTGCCTACGTGATTCGGAATACGTAGATGCCATAGGCAGCTCCCTGATTCAATGGACTGTAAATGTTATGTACATTTTATAAGCACAATAATACGAGGTGTGGCTATTAAATAACGAGACTGACGTCGTAAAAAATTTTATTTTTATTTTATACATAATCACTTATTGTCACATTCAATATATATACACTCCTTCTCTACCACTACAACGCTCCATCCGAATTTTTCATTGTTGGAAATAGTGCTGAAAGTCAGTTTCTGTCAGCTCCTTCAGGACACGTGCTTTCAAAAATGTTTGAAATGAAGCTCGCAAAAATGTTTGTACTGACACTTTGTACGCGATTGAAGATGACCAACATTTTTTGAAAATGATAACATGTGATGTAACGTGGTTTTTTACTTATGATCCGGAAACGAAGCGCCAATCTATGCACTGGAAGAGCCGAACTTCACAGAGAGCCAAAGAAGCTCGAATGAGCAAGTCAGAATTTCAAGTAATGATGATTGTTTTTTTTTATATCCATGGGATTGTGTACCTTCACTGGGTTTCTGAAGGTCAAACAATCAATCAATATTACTACCTTGAGATACTTTTTAAACTACATCAAAGAGTAAGGAAAAAACACCCCGAAATGTGGAATGACAAATCATGGGTTCTCCACCAAGACAATGCGCCAGTTCATTCCGCGTTACCGCGTTATCTGTCAAGAGGTTCCTAACCAAGTACAGCATCTCAGTGTTACAACATCCACCTTATTCACCAGATCTTGCACCATGTGACCTCTACCTGTTTCCTAAGGTGAAATCTGTATTAAAAGAGACAAGATTTGAGTCTGTGGAAGTTGTAAAAGAGAAAGCGACACGTGTCCTGAAGGAGCTAACAGAACATGACTTCCAGCACTGTTTCCAACAATGGAAAATTCGCATGGAGCGTTGTAGGGATAGAGAAGGAGTGTATATTGAAGGTGACAATAAGTAATTATGTATAAAACTAAAATTAAATTTTTTACGTCAGTCTCGTTATTGAATAGCCACACCTCGTATTACCAATGAGCTTTTATTGTTTTGTCATTTTATTTTAAGTTGAATCAGTGGGCTTTAAAGTACTATTACACAATTTTTCAAACCCTGACCGGAAATCGGATCTGGGACGTTTTGCAGTTCTTCTTCTTAGAATATCGGCTTCATCTATAAAGATTAACTGCAATTCTGGTATACTATGTTTTTCTTATTTTGCTTTTTCGGCTGACATAGGACCACTTTAGTCAAATCGTGTTAAAAATTTTTTAGAATTCTACCTTTTTAACCAACACCTTTTCATTAAATCGTGTCTATCTTCTTTCTTTTCTCTTTGGTATTTTATTTTTTGTTTGGTTTTGTTAAGTTTATTTAATTCTTAAATCTTCTAATGTAATTAATGTTTAATCTAGTATACTATTTATTAATTAGAGATTAATAGTCATTTTGTATTTAGCAAAACTATGGTATTTATTTATAAATAATTTTCCTAAAATTTAAGGCACAATGGCTAAACTAACATTCTAAGAAATCTTTTAAGATATGTGATAGGCTACTAAGATATAAACCACCAGAGATGTCCGAAAAAGCTAAAAGTTAGGAATTAATAGGTACAAATATTTATACAAAAAGCAATATCCATTTTTTATTATTTTGGACAGTTTTCAAAAATAAATTTAAGTGATATAAAACTGAAAAGTATTTGTTGTTCTGGAGAACACTGGAAAAAGTTTTATTTCAATTGGTTATTTTTTAATATATATAGCTAACCTACAATTAGGTTTCAAAAAATAGTGATATTGATTCAGGAATTTAGCATATTGAATTCTAAAACAGTGATATTGATTAAGGATTTAGCATGTGCAATCAAGTATCAATAGTTTGAGTTCTTTTTCTTCCTTGCCACGTACCCTCAAAATGTTATGTGGCAGCCAAAACAAAAATTTACCATTCACAAGTTACTCTGATTCTGGACCATTTCAAAAGTTCTCGTAGTACCCGTGTTAAATGCCATTCAAAATACAGAATAGGTTTTCTGATCATCTGTTGAAGATGTAAACAGACGTAGTAGACTAAGTACTACGTAAGTTATTATTAGTTCGGCGTTCGATAAGGTTTGGCATCCCGGGCTTTTGTATAAATTAAAATCTATTTTTTCTGATACATATTATGGAATTCTGAGATCATTTTTAGAGGATAGATATTTTGTTGTGCGCCAAGGTTTGGAATATTCTAATATCTGGCATATCGAAGCAGGAGTTCCTCAAGGGTCCATATTATCCCCTGCTTTGTACTCCATATTTACGTCTGACTTCCCGGAAAATGACTTCACGACAGTAGCAGCGTACGCAGATGATACCGTTCTGTTATGCAGCAGTGAATCTCCAGAAGAAACTTCGATGAACATCCAAAATCACTTGTATGAGGTATCTACATGGCTCAAAAACTGGAGAATGAAAGTTAACCCGCTGAAATCTGTGCAAGTGACTTTTACTTTAAGAAGAAGAACTTGTCCAACTGTTTACCTGGATAACAATGAGATACCGCAAGAAAATAAAGTTCGATATCTGGGCCTCTATTTAGACCGTAGAATGACTTGGGGGTATCATATCAAAACAAAACGTTTGCAACTAAATAACCGTACAAGATTACTTTCAAAATTCATCAACAGAAAATCAACTCTATCATTAAAATTTAAATTATTAACATACAAAGCCTATTTACGACCGATATGGAATTACGGTATTGAAATTTTTGGGACCGCAAAGAAAACTCACATTCAAAAAATTCAAACTCATCAGTCAAAAATACTTCGGATGATAACGAACGCCCCATATTACGTAACAAATTTAACATTGCATTCCGATTTGAAAATCCCTTTTGTAACAGAAACTGCTAAAATAAAATATTCCAAATTTAACAGAAAATTAACAGATCACATCAATCCCCTAATACAGCAAATGTCAAGACGAAACTTACTACACCGACGCCTACGAAGAAAATGGAGTAGAGATCTATTGATCTAATTGTTCTATATTTTTATTAACTTATTTTTTGAAATCCACTATACTTTTGAATTATCCACTGGGATGTATTCTTTAAAAAAATATTTCTGTTTATTTATCAAGTCATTTGTTTTTTTTCAAAATTTAGTTAAGCTTTTGGATGGTTATACTGTACTGTATAGTTTCTAAATAAAATTAACGTTAAAAAAAAAAAGTTTCCCTTCCACGCCCCGCTGACAGTTTGTAATTTTTTTAACCCAACTTTTCCCAAGGGGGGGTGGAGTGTTGTTTGCTGATGTCGAATCAAGTGGCCAGGCGGCGGGTTTTTGGTTGGTAGGCGGTTGCGGTCTCCTTAGGGCTGGACGAGTTTTTCTCGCCGCCTCGGTAAAAAAAATTGTAAATATGTTACCCTAATGATTTAACTTTTAAATTATTTACTTTTTATTTTTAGGAATTTAACATAAAGATTTTTGTTAATTGGAAGATATCCTACTGAGAGTAACTTCTCATTGCATAACTTTTTCACATAGGTTACATTTTCTTAGTCTGAACTGATTATAAAATAGGAATTCTCAAAAACTTATGGATGTGGCTACAGAATACGCTTACATTTATAGTTATTTACTCAAACTTTTTGTGTTTCGTGACTAAAAAACCTGCAAGTTGTCGTCTTACTATATCTGTTTTTTATCATATTTTTGTTATTGTCCAGATTTGAAAAACGAATTTTATATAAATATTTTATTCACTCAATTAATTGTATTTTATCCTATTGTGTCGACTGCACCCAATTTTTAAGCTACTGAAGTCCAATCCGAAACGAGTGACAAGAGGGTTTGATTGTTTAGAGAACGTACGTCACCCATTGAACAATGGAAAGAGACACGCGACGTTATGCACGACACGTGCGTGACAACTCCATTGCTAGTTCAATCAATCAATCGGAAACTTCTCTCTCTTCTATTTATTAACGGTTTGTATGTTATCAGTAGCTCCAGACCACTTTTCGGTTGTCAATATGAAGACATACACACTCCTAATAAATGTGGCCAGAGAAGACACCGACGATCGATTAGAACAGCTTTTATTACGGCAAAAATAAATAGAATTGAATGCTATTTATTGTTTTATTAATACATTCATCACTTTCGTAAAAAAAATCTGTTGTTCAGTAGTATTACTGCTAATAATTTTCAAAAATCTTTATAAAAGATAAGAAAAACTGAAAGATGGCCTAACAAAATCATTAAAACAGAAAGATAAAAGTATGATCTCAATTTTGCTACTAATTATATAGCCTACACTATTCTCATACTTTTGGCAATGGTTTTTTGTTTCTCGCCATAATGAAGAAGAGCACACGCGTTAAATTTTCATCTGGCATTTTTTCATCACTCATTTTCATATATCATCATTCATCAACATCTGCATTAGCAGAAATTGCAAAACAGTTAGACGTAAAATAAAAAAAAAACTGTGTACTACCACAAATTTCAGATCTCCACAATCTCACCGTAGAATGTTTTGTAATCTCTTAGCTTTTGTTTTAATATGTTATATATATTTTAGTTGTACGTGCAAAATTTAATAGAATAGGCGAATATTTTTCCAATTATTAGGTCGATCGTTGTTTTGTTAACATTTAGAGAGAATCTACAATCAGTACTTAAAACCTCGAATATTTAGTAGATATAAATTATTTGAAATATCAAATGACTGAAGTCCTTTTCACCGTAGTATGTTTTTTAATCTCTAAGATTTTATTTTATTTATTTAGTTCGTTTATTATTCCTCCAAAAGAAAAAAGCCCGTGCTTGGAGAAGGATTACTCAAATTACAACAAAACAACAAAAACCACAGTAATAATCAAAATACCAATAACAGCGCTGCTAAAAAAATAATTTATACTAACTCATCACTTACTACATAAAAAATCACAAAAAAAGAGGAAATGATCAAATAAGTATAAAAAAACAAATTATATATATGCTTTTAAAATTATATACCTAAGCATAAAAACAAATTATATATTCTTTTAAAATTATATAGGCCCCTACTATGTTATACATAGTATCTTTTAGTTTTACGTGCAAAATTAGTAGAATAAGTCAAGAATCGAATTTTTTTCCAAGTATTACGTCTGTCGTATTTTTTTTTAAATTTACAGAGTGAATCTACAGTCAGTACTTTTTTGACTATACAAGATATTTTTATTTGCAACTGTATAAAATTAACAAAAAGCAAATTTGATGAAAAAAGAAATACAAATATTGATAAATTTTAAGACATTGAGGAGATTGCTGCCTATTGACAGTACTCCAACCGTAATCATTAAGTTAGTTCATTATTTTTTTAATTCTTTACTTAATTTTTTCCTTTAATTTTGATATCTCATGATATCCCTACTCCAGAGCTGTTTCAGTCTTCGTATAGGGGCAGTTGGTAAATCTGGTGTGTCTAGGTCAATAATGAGCTGGTTTGGATTATTAGGTAACTTTTTTTTAAATCATGTGTATGTGCGTAGGAACACATCGATGATGTATGGGACGTTTAAGTCTGCGTGTAGTGTATCGTTCGTTACATAAAAGGGAACACTAGTTATCAGTCTTAACAGTTAAAACTGAAAGGGTTGTATTTTCAAAATGACCGACGGTTTGGCACAACAGTAAATTTGGCTGCTATCCATCCAAACGGGTCTAATGTAACACATATAAACTAGTAGTTTTAGATGAAGTGGGAGTTTAAAAGATCTGGAAATCAACGAATACAGTTGTTTACTTCTAGCGTCCAAAGTTTTTCGCGTTTCGTTAACATGTTGGTTCCACGTTAGTCTTTAGTCGATGTAGAGACCAAGATACTTTATTCTGTCATGTTGAGGAAGTGGCACACCATACAAAGCAGTAGGGCACTTCCTCAAAAATTTAGTGTAGGTATAAGTTATTTGAATTATCTAATGAATGAAATAATTTTCTTACGGTGACACTTTTAAGAAAATCTTATTTTGTTAAAATTAAATTTTTCGCATTTTAGTGATGATTAAAATGCAATCTTGTAAAAATGTGAAAAGTGTTTCAACGTTTATTTAACACACGACGGACGTCGGCGTTTTAATTGTCTTGTAAAAGTACGATTCCGATCTTTTCTGAAATTGAAAATTTGTTACAATATTCAGGGCTTTGTGTAGTACTCTGTTTTCTATCTATGAAGCTCCACTTGTGATTGAGCGTAAAAATGTATGTTAGTATCTTTGCAGTGAGCAGTAAATTAATATTAAAATCTTTGATGGCCCTACATAAACTACACATTATACACTTCCATATAGGTTTGACTAAGTTTATAAGCTTGTTGTTCAGTGAAAATTTTGGATTTCATCCATTTAACTCGTAGTGCCGTTTAAATTTATGGTAAGCTTCCTTTTAGATTGTAGGCCTACGTGAGAATTCTATGTTAAATGTTTGTCAAGATGTAATCAAAGATATTGGGCGCTGTCTGTTGTTTTTAAAATTTGAAAATTTATTCTTCTGTATAGGTGGTAAGGTAATTCTTCTGTAAGGAACCCTAATACCATCATCACTACTAAGTAATAAGTGATTATTATTACTATACTAATCTAGTTATTACTACTAGTGAATACGAGTTGTGGCTATTAAATAACAAGACTGACGTATAAAAATTTGTTTTTATTTTATACATAATCACTTGCCATCTTCAATATACACTCCTTCTCTATCGCTACAACGCTCCATGCAAATTTTCCATTGTTGGAAACAGTGCTGGAAGTAATCTTCTGTCAGCTCCTACAGGACACGTGCCGCTCAAAAATGTTTGAAATGAAGCTCGCAAAAATGTTTGTACTGACACTTTGTACGCAATTGAAAATAACCTAATTTTTTGGAAACGATAATAACATGTGATGAAACGTGTCTTTTTATTTATGATCCGGAAACGAAGTGCCAATCCATGCACTGGAAGAGCCGAACTTTATCGAGAGCCAAAAAAGCTCGAATGAGCAAGTCAAAATTTAAAGCAATGATGATTGTTTTTTTTTTATACCCATGGAATTGTGTATCTTCACTTAGTTCCTGAAGGTCAAACAATTAATCAATATTACTACTTTGAGGTACTTTCTAAACTACGTCAAAGAGTAAGGAGAAACGTCCCGAAATGTGGAAGGAATTATATTGAAGGTGATAATAAGTGATTATGTATAAAATTAAAATTAATTTTTTTACAACGTCAGTCTCGTTATTTAATAGCCACACCTCGTATGTCATTCAGTAATTGTCGCTTATACTTGTACATCCCAAGACAACAAAAATTGTTTGCTTGGGGAAGGGGTTGCTTGAGTAAATTTTCACTTAACCAAACTCTTTCTCAAGCAAACAATTTTGGTTTTTATTTATTGGAAAATTTGGTAATTTTTGGACAGGCGTGTCTTCCATCTTCTAGATAGGTGGATTCCAGATAGGACGTGTTTGTCGACGAGAGGTAAAGGTCATTCAGTACTTAAATTTTTATACACTATTTACATATTTTAATGTAGATTAAAAAAATGTATTCTCAGAGCAGATTCAAAGCAAAAAATCTGAATGAATGATGATATTATGTTGAGATGAAAAATTAAATAATAAATTTCCGATTGATCTCAGATTTTAGACCACACTGGCAGTAAAGTAGAAAATATCCTTTGCGTGAAAGATTCATTTAGGGTTCGAATGAAACCTTACAGGCTTTCTAATTGTATAGTCGTCGAATAAAGAGAACGTTATCTGTTATTTTTACAACAAAAGGGAGTCGCGTGCTATGACAGAGCTCCGGTTACTTTCTGATGCTTCTTACTAAGGGGTTTGCGTCCCTATTAGCTTGCACTCTAATCATCCCCCGATAATATTGCTCTTATCAATAAATTATTTTACCCTCAGAATATTCAATAGACTTAAACGACCGTCCATTCATTTTCTTTGTCACTTTCATCAGGTCAAATCATGACAAAATCTTTACTGGGATTGAATCATTTATTCTATGTCCGTCCCATTTGTGAAATTAAACTATAAATACTAGCTATACTTAATAATAAACTAGTTTATCCTAATTTATCTATTATTGACCAGTGTAATTTTGTGATCAATCAATGGAGATTTTGCCATTGTGATGATGTAACAGTATAACTAAGAAAGTAAGTAAATTATAATATTGGTTTATTTTACTTACCCAAAAAATAGCTGGGGATTTTATTGTTCTTCAAATTCAAAGTTTATTGGGCAACCTTCTTCAAAATCTTCAAAATAAAACTTTATATTTTAAAAAAAAAGTAGGCCTAACTGTTTTAAAATAACATTTACAGGTTTTTATGAACTTTTATTCAAATCTTTGTATTATTTGAACTTTATAGTTAATTTTATTGTTCGCAGTTTTGTTTTAGAAGAGTTTGTTTTGTTTGCTGATAATCTTTTACTTTATGTTACAAAATAGAAACACACATGAATAAACAATTTACTTTTCAAAAACATTTCATTAGGGCTGCCTTAAATAAACCAAGATTATACCCGAGTAAACTAATGTTGACCAATTCAATGTAATGACACTGAGACAAACATATATTAAAAAATAATTTTGTATATCAACAGAAACAAAGATATCTTTCAATGCAGAACTACAACTTACGATACTCGCCCTGCAAAAACTAATCTTTGTAGTATAAAAAACATAAAATTGAATGTGTGTAGACGTCAGGTAAATTACTATAGCAGTATGTTAATAAATAAAATCCCCCAAGAATTTATTACCAGCCAATTAACAAAAATACTTGACAAAAAAAACAGAGGCTTGGGGAAAGAATAAATTTTATTTTAAGCTTGTCTTTTATTAGGTAGAAAATGATAAAAATTCCTATCAATTTTCAATAAATTTCAAACAAACTTTTACCTTGATTTCTTTTGTTTGTATACGTTTATTTATTGTAAACTTTAACCTGTGATCCCTTAAAAATAATTGATTAACGGTCTTGTATAATAGTTTGTAACCTACATAGTGTTCTAATGAGCTGAGGAGATTTTTGCAGAGAATAGTATAATTTTTCTTTAGTAAAGTAGGAACATTTATTTGGTTTTAGTAAAATTTATTTGGTTGAAAGGAAATTTTATAATATTGTAAACTTTAATTATTTAGAATTATTAATTCAATAACTAATTAGTTTCAGTAGGCTGTACTTATAATGAAGGGATTTTTGAGGCAGGAAAAATAAAAGTATTTTTTAGTAATTATTATTAATAGTTTGCACATAATGTAGAACTCATTCCCGCGCACAGGCTCATCCTATGCGGGAGTTAGTATATATGTTAATGTATTGTATTGTATTGTACAGTATATTATAAATAAATAAATAAAAAGAAGCATATGTTTTTAATTCTTAAGTGTATTAAACACAATTTTGAATTCTTTCAATTATTTTTAAAATACCTATCATTTTTATATTATAAATATTATTAGCGGCTACGTTTGTTACAAAAAAAAATACAAACAGGATATTTTTGAATCCTTTTAAAAAAAATCAATTTTTTATAAATATTACATTGTCACAAAAAAATAAATTATAAACAAGAATAAACTAATTTATAATATAAAGTATTTTTCCTTTAAATGCAATTTATTTTTATTTTGTATAGTTCAAAAAAAGGAAATAAAGTTTAAGTATTCCAGCAATATCTATCCGTTATCTAGGTTTATTTCTAGATAAGAGGCCCACGTGGAATGTACACGTGAATAAAACGAGAAAGGCACTCTAGGACAGGTTCAAACAGTTGTACAGACTTCTTTCACGCAAATCCAAGTTACCAAATACATCCAAATTAACTATTTACAACTCCTACCTTCGACCAATATGGACCTATGCCAGTCAGCTTTACTTTTATTACTTATTTTACTTTTATTTTGAAATTAATTCTCTTAAGTTTTTGTATCCAATAGTAATTAAGTTTTTAACTTTTCTGAACAACCCTGATGTTTATATTTTAAACCTGCGGTTAATTTCTAACTCGGTATTCTACCAAGAAAATGTAGGAAAATCAATCAAAATAACCAAGTTATTCATTTGTTTTTCTATTTGGAGTAACTTAAATGTCTAGAAATTGTATCAGACACTACAAATTTTAAAAAATTAAGGAACAGATTTCCTACTTTAAAATCAATCACCTGTAACACATGCCAAAACTTTATATTGCAAACCTTAGTAGGGCTACTTGGAGCGGTACATTAGCGTTAATAGAGTATGGCAGGAAGAGGGTTAATGCCTCCGTCTAAAATGTCGATGTCGAAATTGGTAGAATTGTCAAAATAGGTCTTAAAATTGATTATTTTGATAGAAGAAATTCATTGCTCAAGAGCCAATACATTTCACAGAAATTTAAATAAAGTTGATTAATTTTTAGTAGATACAAATAAAAAGTTTTTTTGCCAAATGATGCGTCGCAGCAGGATACAAACTAAACACTCCATTTCTTCTGCATTTATTTTCTTCAGAACTGAGATGCCGAACACTAGCCAACCTGTTCCTGGAGAAGTCAGACTATGACTAGAAAATCGTAGGTATGTACCACCACGGTACGACGTCATTGCACACAGAGTGCAATACCTGTGTGGTTCATGGTTTATACGTAGGCCTACCACATTACTGTCTACTGACGTTCCTGCCACCTGTTTCAACAGAAATTCACTGACTTTGCTGCCTCCAATTTCAACAAAAAGTTAATTCTTACAAACTATTTAACTGAGACTTGTTGGGAAATACGGTTTAAAAATACAAATGGTTCAGCAAAACCCTAAAACATTAACTGTGTACTAAATTCCCTCAGTACGTGAGTAACGCCACATTTCACCAAGACCTATTAATCCAGACATTTGGCGAAACGACTAAGAAATTATACACTCGCTACCAATCTAAATTCAACTTCCACACTTACCACAATCTACGTAGAAGCCAAAAGAAATGTTGGAATAAGGACTCATTATATAAGTACGAGGTGTGGCTACTAAATAACGAGACTGACGTTGTAAAAAATTTAAATTTTATTTTATACGTTCACCTTCGATTATACACACTCTTTCTCTATCCCTACAACGCTCCATGCGAACTTTCCATTGTTGGAAACAGTGCTGGAAGTCATCTTCTGTCAGCTCCTTTAGGACACATGCCGCTTTCTCTTTTACAGCTTCCACAGACTCAAATCTTGTCCCTTTTTAATGCAGATTTCACCTTAGGGGTCAGGTAGAAGTCACATAATGCAAGATCTGGTGAATAATGTGGATGTTCTAACACTGAGATGCTGTACTTGGCTACGAATCTCTTGACAGATAACGCGGAATGAGCTGCACAATGTCTTGGTGGAGAACCCATGATTTGTCCTTCCACATTTCGGGGCATTTTTCCTTACTCTGACATAGTTTAGAAAGTACCTCAAGGTAGTAATATTGATTAATTGTTTGACCTTCAGGAAGGTACGATTGTTTCACCTTCCAGTGAAGATACACAATCCCATGGGTATCAAAAAAAAACAATCATTGTTTTAAATTTTGACTTACTCCTTCGAGCTTTTTTTGGCTCTCGGTGAAGTTCGGCACTTCCAGTGCATGGATTGGCCGCTTCGTTTCCGGATCATAAGTAAAAAACCACTTTTCATCACATATTATCGTTTCCAAAATAAAAATGGGTCATTTTCAATAGCGTACAAAGTGTCAGTACAAACATTTTTGCGAGCTTCATTTCAAACATATTTGAGTGGCACGTGTCCTGAAGGAGCTGACAGAAGGTGACTTCCAGCACTGTTTCCAACAATGAAAAATTCGCATGGAGCGTTGTAGGGATAGAGAAGGAGTGTATATTGAAGCTGGCAAGTGATTATGTATAAAATTAAAATAATTTTTTTTTACTACGTCAGTCTCGTTATTTAATAGCCATAGGCTACCTCATATGATTTGAGGATATGTATTTCTGGTTGTGCTCTTTCACAGTTGTAATTTTTTATAAACTAAAAAAAAATCTTAATATTTTCGAAACAGTTCTGTGAAAATAGCATTACCAAAATGTGAGGGCTGTGATCATGCTGTGATCAAACCTCTCTTTGTCCCTACATGTACAAGACAACTCAAAAACGTGACGGAAAATGAGTGGATTGTTTATTTATTCTTCTTGATTAGAAGGATAAAATTTTTACACAGCCAGTGGTCTTCTCCGCACTTGTATAGCTATTCAAGTTGATGTGCCAATTTCAAACTGGATGTTGAACTACGGAATTGAAATTTGAATTAACAAACCAAAAACTTAAGTTTTCACACGGCTTCTAAAACTAAGACATGGAATGGTGTTTTATAATAGACAATGATATTATTAGATCTCTAGTTGTTTTTTATTTTATAATCTAATTTCTTTTGGACATAGGATTATTAAACAGAATTAGAATGGATTATGAATAAAAACATCAAAAACGTTCAAGAAAAATCATTTTATTTTAAACGAATATAATCATGTTATTGGTAAAAAAATGAACGTAATATCAATTTCTGTTTAATAAGATACAGTTTAATTAATTACTAATTGTCTTTTTTACAATTGTATCCTTACTTCGTTATTTGTTTCACCTTATATAATTAATTAAAATTATATTTAAAATAATTATTGTTTTCTCTTTCCTTTCCTACAGAAAAATATGTTACCCAGAATTGTTTTAGAGAGGATATCATTTTGTTTAACATAAAATTAATTCTGTAATAATTTATTTAAATTATATTTTATAATACGAAATTAATTAATCACAATTTATTATTTACATTCAATAATCACACTTACAATAATATTAATTATTTATAATTATTAATTATTTTTAATTGAGGCAAGAAATATATGTATATACTTTTTTTAAATATAAATAAAATTCTTATAAAATATTTAATTACTTACATAATAAAATTAATTCGAGGTAATATATACAAGTTTTTTAATTTCAACCTATATTTATAATTATTTTTATATATTTACGATTAATATTTCAAATAGGCTACATCTGTACAAATATACCATTGATTAGTGTTATTGTGCAAGAATAATTATTTTATTTATAACTGTTGTATTTTTTTATTGTTACTATATACAATATCATGGCACGTGGTTATGTCTTACAATTTTTTAAACTATTCAATGATCTGTTATTTCTATGAACTAAATCAAAATTGATTATAATTCAATCGTTTAAATATCGGTCATTATGTTCTTAGTTAACTTTACACTAAGTTAATTTGAATATTATATAAAACATTTAAATATCATGACAAGATTGAAAAGAAAGGAAAAATAGGTGGACAAGATTACAAGCTACGCTGTAAGCGGAAAGAATACCCAGAAGGATTGAAATCGATGGAGGAAACCCAAGTGAACTGGTTCATAAAGCCTATGAGGACTTGAAGAGAACAAAACATAACACAAGAAACGGAACAAAACAGATGACAGTAGAACAGTACAGGAATGATATTTACGGATTCCAGAAGCAAACCAAAAGAAAGAAAAACGAACAATTTGGTGTAAAGGAAAAAGGGGAGCAAAATCTGTAATGTAGAAATATTGGATTGCTACGAGGAAGGAAAAACTAATACAAAGAGGATTCTTAGCGTAAACCACAGTGATCTAACAGAGAGTACAAAATAAGATTTGAATTAAAATTATTAAAATAACACAAATTTACAACTGTCGTGACACTTAAATTTATTTATAATAAAATTCTGAGATCACTAGTAATAAATCCTACTGCCATCATAAGGTTTAATCAAAAAATCCTCGAGCTACATTTATTCAATTTCGATGACAGATAATCTTAACAAACGTTTTTAAAAATATTATCTTTGACTTTTCTACTTACTCGTATGAGAGCAGTAAAATGGTAAAATAACAATCAATATTATCAACGAATAGCCTACAGGATTTTACAGTCCAGCTGTTATAATCTCAAAATATTTATCAGTTTAAATATTAGTAGTAAAATTAGTTGATTGTTTGAAATAATAAACATGTGGGTTAACTAATTTCTAATAGCTGGCAGTTATTCTGTTACAACTAATATATTTACTTAAATCAAAAGAATTTGGTTTTTTATAACCTTTAGTTAGATTTACAGTATATTAAATATTTAATTATTGGTAGGCCTAAGTTTTATAATATTTGAGAATAACTTGATTGAAATTATGTTCATTGTGCCAATTTAAAAAAATTAGGCTTTCATTGGCGATCAGATTAATTTTCAATTTTGTTATTAAAATAAGCTAAGTACATTTGTTTTCTTAATATTTGTCGGTTAATTAAAATGATTTTGGTCCGCAATAGTCTTCACTGCTGCTGATTTCTTATTTTGTTTTTACAAAAAGTCTAAAATTTTGAAACATTTAGGTCGGCGGTATTGGTCAATTGTCAGAGGGTTTTGATAGAAACCCTGTTTTTCAATAGTTCAGACTTATATCTACAAGAAAAACATTAAATTACGTCAAAAAATTGTTTTAATGAAAAAATTAAGTTTTTAGCAGGCATATCCAGAAAAATGATCATTTCACCAAGAACCAATATTTTTCGTAATTTTTATATCAATAGTTTTAGAGCAAAGGGAATTTTAGTTTTTTAATAATCTGCGTTATTCTTTCTGATATACTCAGCTGTTGGTACAGCTTTCTAACCAAATGTTGATGGGAAATTTACTTGGTTGTGTAAATTTTCTTTTTGATTTGGTCCTTTTTGTTTTTTGGCTGTTCCCGTAAATTTAGGTTTTAAAATTTAGGTAGATTTTTCTTGGAACCCATTAAATTTAGCTGGCTGAATTTTTTACCAGTTATTAATTATATTGTACATGCACAAATACAGACATTTTAATGACTTCCTTAGATGCTCCAACAAATACTAATAGGCTATGCAAATAACGAATAAAGAAATTTGTAAATATTTTATGTTATTTGTTAATTTGTTTTTAATTTTTTGGGCTCACAGATTAAATTGAAAAACTGTGAGTAGGTAGAGAAACCCGACAACTAAAAGTATGTAAAGTTTCATTTATCTATCTTTTACCAATCCTATGAAAAATGTAACTAAAAATCTGGTGTGAAACACTCACACAACTTTCTCTTGCCAATGCAAATGATTAATAATAAACCTAACATTATTAATTAATTATTAGAAATAAACAAAAACTAACCTCAAAAACATAACCTTATTTTAATCACGAGTGAATGACGCAAAATGACAATCGAACTCAGTTTGGCTTAAAAATACGGAAAATCACGCTTTCACGCTAAACTAGGCTCTGTAGGGAAAAATGCTCTAAACAAAAGTTGTAGATCTTTTAATTTTCTATAACTTTTATTATATACACTTTTGTCGTAAAATGCATACTAAGACCGAAATGTTAAAAAAATCGATTTTTCTCACGTTTTCGTGAGAAAAAAACAGAAAATCGCAAATTACCGCTAAACTAAGCGTTATACAAAAAAATGTTTGAAATAAAAGTTGTAGGTTTTTAAATTCTCTACAACTTTTATTATATAAGTTTTTGCGCTAAAATTTATATTAAAGCCGTAATCTTAAAAAAAACAACGTTTTTACGTGAAAACAGCCTCACCGAGAATTTCAGCAAACATGGCGCCTACCCTATCTTGTAGATAATAAAAAATTAAGTAAAATAGGCGATTTTAAAAAAAATCGTAGGACCAGTTTTTGAGAAAATCGCAAAAAACTGAAAAATTATACGAATAAACTACTACTTTTGGTTGACCGATTTTAATGAAAATGTTCGTGTCGCGTCCGGTAGTGGTATGTAACTTAAGTTTCAAGTTTCAAGTTCGTACGATGTTCCGTTCTTGAGATATTCTGTTCACACACACACACTCACAGACCAATCGCTAAAAACATGTTTTTTGGATTCAGGGGGTCTGAAAACGTATAGATCCGGTGAAAACTCGATTTCGAAAAATCGACATGAAAACAATACTTTCCTTCCTATATATTCATATAGGCAAGAGAGAGTAAAAATAGCAAATTTAACATTAGCGTGATACAACGTAGTCTCCCCTTAAGTCTGTCTTGGTAATCTTTATTTTGACTTTATATTTCGTCTAAAATTGTGTTTGTATGCAAGTTGTGGTGAGTTACGTCACTACTTATGAACTACTAGGAGTTGGTGGGCTAATAAATCGATTTGGATTTCAAATTGCATACACAGCAAGATGGCAATGTTAGATGATCTGCCGTTCTCCACAATTCAGTTCCGTGCGACCATCCTGGTTTTTTACAGTATTGTATAAATAGGAAATCTGTTGGCTAGGGAAAGAAACAATTTCTTTTCAAGCAACCAATACAATTGGCGCAATTTAATACCTGACTGCTTACGTTTTGTCCAGATGTTTTTCTGAGTGTTTATTTCTAAATATCTTAGTACCTCTCTAATACCTTACATGTTATAATTTAGATCTGCTTGACAAGAGCCTTTTAAAAAATTAAAAGTAATGTATGTAAGATTTTGTTTCATTTATTTTAAACTTTCAGGTTAATATAAATAAACTGAGGTCACCTTCATGGCCCAATGGTTAAAGAGCTAAAATGCGCTGCACATTGCAAAGCGGAAAGTTCCAGGCTCGATTACCACCAAGGGTCTGGAATTATCTCGCATTAAAACCCTCCAATTCTGTACCGTAACAATAATACTCTCTAATAACGAAAGACTTTAAATAAAAATTAATTGAAAATATAAACAGGTTTTTCTTGTTTTAATTATCAGCAAATGAAACTGCAAAAAAATAATGTATGTTTACTTTTTCACCTGGAAAGTTAAAAACCGAATTCAGTTAGCCCTATTAACATGCACATAGTGAGTAAATACATGTGGAAATATAGCCACTACAGTACTAAAGACCATAACAGGATTTTACCACATTGTGAACAAATTATCCGGTTACAGGCCAATGAATAAATACGATGTGATTTTACTTAGATTCTACTTCAAAACCAATGAGCGCAGAGTTTTTAACTCACAGCATTTTGTAATCACTCTTTAATGCCCTGTAATTCCAACTAACTTAAATACAGTAACATAATAAAACTGACTGAAGTAATCTACTTTAAAAATTATATTTCCCCAGTTTTGTATATATTTTTTAAATTGATGATTCTAAAAATAATCTTTTGTCTTCATTTTTAAAATTTAATAAAATTAGGCATATATGGGATACGGTTGATTCAAGAGGAAGAAACAATACTTTGACAATTGATTCTAGAACTAAAAATAAAAAAAACAACTTCATATAAACATGGGCCCGGAATCGCTAAATTTTCTAGTTAACGGCTAGCGGAAGAATTCGCCCTGGTATCTTCTACAATGGTAAAGTTATGCAACTTTAATATTCTAGGGTTTTCCAGTTTTCGATAAAATTGCCATAAAACACAAAAATTTGAGTCAAAAACTTATTTTTTTTAGGTTAGGAGTAAATTTACTTTGCTGAATTGTCAGTATATAAAAGTTTTCGACAAAATTTGTAGAGAATTTTATTTTTTAAAAAGTGATGCAAATAAATTTAAATTACAGTTCTGGAACCCAATTTTTCAATTGCTTAGTTCAAAAACCATCAAAAATCCTTTAATTTGAGTCCATGGAATTTCAGTGCTGCATAACTTTACCATTGTAGAAAAAATCAGAGCGAAATCTTCCGCTAGTCTAACTCGAAAAAAAAGCGTTTCTGGACCTATGTTTTATATAAAAGGTTTTATTTCTTATTTTTAGCTCTTGTATCAGTTGTCAAAGTTCTTCTCTTTCTTCTGAATCACCTGTATCACAGAAATTGATCGCCAGGTTATGAACAAAATTATTATTGATAAATTTTAAATATATTTTTAAGTTTAGGCCTACAAGATAATCGTTGTTTTATTTTCATTTCTTACAAATGTAATGGTGAGAACATACTTCAGTTCTTCAACAATTTATACATTTTGTGTTTAACCAAACACTTTATTTACATGATGAAAATTATTGTATAGTTTTCTTATTACAGTAATTTCCCGTTTAAGCGGATTTATCGGTACTGATTTTTGAATTTGTTTCAAATTTATCTTAGATGACAGTTTTGGCGAGGAATATACATGTCCAAAAAAAATTATTTAGTCTACACGAAAACTATGTCAATGATAAATGAGGAAATTCTTAAAAACCTCACGTGTCCACTTCTGAATAAAAAATTAAGTTGGGAAGGCTACTGGATATTATTCATCATGTTAGGTAGGCCTATTACAAGTTAGAGCTCATATGCCTAGTTTTGGTTTAACCAGAATTCTATACGTCCAGCCAACCAAAATAAAATGAATTTCAGTGACATAACCAAAGATTAAGTATTCGATTTAACAGGTTAGTCTCCTATTGTTTAAGGTTGGAAGTATTATTAAAAACCTACTGGAATTATTTCTTTATTAACTAGTTCAACACAATTTTGGTAAAATGGATGGAAAGGAAAGTTAAGTTTTATTTTGTAGCAGAAATGAAGGTGCTAGAAAAAATGTCTTAGCGTGAGGATTCAAAAAAATCTAAATATGAGTCTCCATCATTTAATTATATCTATAGGCATAATACAATGAAATCCTTGAAAATACATCCTAAATAAATAATCAATTGGGAAAGAAAACTATATAATAATAATGGTTAATAAATAATGTTTTCTTTTGTTCAAGTAATAACTTTGACTACATGGACATGTGAGGTTTGAAAATTACATCCTCAGACTCATTTTGAAAAAGGTCCGACAGAACTGCGAATGTAATTCTGATCTTATAACTCCACCGTGATGCAAGAAACAGCGCATTTTCTATGAATCACAAACCTAAGAAGTATTGCTTTTATTAAAAAATTGATTATAAAACTAGGCTATGCGATAGTTCGTAATATACACTAACGTTTTTTGTTTGTTTTACATATTATGGAACAACACTTTTAATGTTTAGTAACTTACTACATCATGTTTTAAAGTAAAAATACTACTAGACTTCACTAGTATTCTATTTAATAAGTCCATTTCTTACGAAAAATATAGTAGTCCTACTAGTATTTTTATTGTTTAGTATAGTTAGGCCTATACTGAAATTGTTTGTATACTAGCTTTTTGAGGTTACTTTTCTAGCTTAGAATTAAAGGTTAGTGATTAAAGCTTACACAATGACTTCGTTTTTTTCTGTCATCAGGATTCTCAGGTATTTGGATCGGTTCCATCAAGTTCACTTGAACGGGAAACTACATTACAAAAAAAAAATAATATTAAAGTTTGAACTTGTAAACTTAGTAATAACGATTAAAAGATATAATAACAAGATCTTCAATATATTTTTTGTCCATAAATTTAATTATAACGAATAAGAAACATTAACAAGCTTAAAGTGTACTTAGTCAAAATTAAATAGAATACTCAATTCTTTGCAATAGATTTTGCTTCTTTTAGCTACCAGAATTTTTCATACAAGTTAAAATCTTTTGTCAATAATTAGGCCTACTATTTCTTTAACAGACAAATCATTTTATCAATCTTAACATATGAATTGATTAATTAAATATTAATATTATTCGTTGAAATATAGGCTTACCTGATTTTTAATGTTTCAAATAGGTTACACATAATAAGTTTAAATACAATTTTCAATTATCGTAATTTATACAATTCAACTAAAATACAAAATAATGAGCTACTTATCAGCTATTGTCAAAATTCGATAATTGTTATACCTACTTACATTGGACTCGTTGCTTAGTTTTATTTACATTGATTTACAGAGAAAAAATTAATTTTATTTTCTATGGAAACAACACCATTGTTAAAAATAACTTGTAACAAATACAAAAAAGCAACTGAAATTTGTTGTAGAAATAATCATTTTTAGATGAATTGGGGAGAAAACCTGTAGTTCTCAAAACCAAAAATTACGGTCAAAATTCTCCTGTTTTCTGATACGAAAATTTTGATTTAATGCTAATTTTTTGGTACAAAGTTGTATTTTCAACGTGTTTAAAATTAAGAATAATTTTTATCATACTACATTGAGCCTACATGAAAATTGCAAGTAGCGTCGGTCATAAAGAAAAGAAAATCCGAAAATACAAAGCCAAAACATGTCTTGGTTAATATGTAGGCTTAGATTAAATTTTAAACCCATTTTCAAACAAGCAGAGCACTTATTTTATAACGTTGTTTTTCGTTACGCTAGTCGACTGAAAATTTTCCAGTTGATTTAGGTAAGAGACTTGCAACGGCGATATTATATCACAGAATTCAGTGCATTTATTTATCATTCATCGGTGATTTTGAAAGATGTAACCAAACAGTTACATCTTTCAGAGATTAAACTATTAAATTGTTTTTGTAAGTTAGTTGAATATGAGAACTGTAATTACAGATAAATAGCAACAGTAAAATATCTTTTCCAAGCTAATTTTATTCATGTTTTAGTAAATTTACTCAAAGTAGTAGATATTTTTCATATGAGTTCAGATGAACGACAACAATTACTTTCGGATAAATTACATATCAGAAAGTAGTTTTCATGATTTCCTACAACTTTACTATAACTAATTTTTTTAAGTCGATAAACCTTGGTGTTAACTCTGCCTGTTGAGTTTTACTTAAGCTTCAAAAATGTAAAAAAACAAGTAGACCTAGTGTAAATCTTATTGTAGGTTTAACTCATGGTTTCTTAAGAATATGGTAGCTACATGAATCGTTTCATCAACTTTGATAATTCATGAGTCACTTTGCATTTCACTTTGATTATTTTTCAGGTGAATCATCCGTTACTCAGTTTAACTATTAGATTACTACTAGTTACAATCCCAAAAATTACGGAAACCTTTTTATTTGTCAAAGTTGTCGTTACTTAAATGTCACAGTACGTTTGAAAATGGTTCGAAAGGATAATTAATAAACTTTTTCTAACATTCTGAAAGTTGTTGTACGGTGTTTAAAGTAAACTGTTAATAATAATAAAATTACTTCAGATTTTGGCCTAATTAGTCCATTACAAAAAGAGCCTTTAGCAGTTATAGACAATTTATTTTTAAATTTCTTTTGTCTAGTGTTTTTTAACTTTTGCTGTTTCTTACAGAAAATTTACATATTTTTGTAAATCTCCCGAAAATTTTAATAGCAATATATTTATATAAGATGAGCAAAACCATTTTTGTATTTAAGAATTTAGATAGCCTACGTATAGGTACCTGATAACATTAATCAAAAATATAGACATCGCTTTGCCTACTAACATTGAAAACTTATTATGTTTTTGCTTATTAACATTGTAATTTTAGGCCTACATTTTGTAATTGTACGATAATTACCTATACACACATATTACTTTATTTTTTTATAGTGTAGAATATTTGATAAAAATAAATTTAGGCATATTTCAATTAATATTTGTGTGGCAGCTCTTTGAATCCTGGCTTGGGTTCTGAAAATGTTTCACACTTTTCAATCCTACATTTGCTATTCAATAAACACAGCATTAAATATAAAAAAGAAATATATTAGTGTTATTTTCAATTTCTTTTAATCACAATTAATTCTTCATCTTACAGTAATTTACAATTTTTACATAGTTTTAACAAAAGAAATAATAAGCTTATACTAAAGTTTAGATCTAAAAATACAAACATGACTAAATTAAATAATTTTTTATAATTATGGAAGACAATTAAAACTGTCTTTAGTCAAATCAAACAATTTTTTAAATTAAAATATTTTCCTTTAAAAATTAAAACGGTTTTTCTATTAAAAATTAATAATAGTCTAATAATAATTAGGCCAATATATTGAATTTATAATGAACGTATAACATACAATTTTGGATAATCACTACCCAGGAAAAAGAAATTCAAAAGCGTACCAACTACAAAAAAATGACACTGATAACAGTATTTCCTCTTAAATTTCCTTCTCTTTCTTCAAAATAATATTAGGCCTAAATATATTTTGTATTAATTATGCGGTTTAGGCCTAATATTTCATATGGAGATTGCATCAACACGTAGAAAATATTAAACAAAAATTTAGTTAAAATCAAATTATTTATTTAATCTTAAACTATAATTAAATTAAGCCACAATGTAGACCTAAATTTTATAATTCTTTATGAATAAAAAACAAAATCAAATAGTTCACATAGATGATATTGAGTACTACACAAATATTTAAGAGATTGTTTAATAATTTGTGTAACAGATTCGTTGTAAATTTTTATATTTTATTATATTCTAATTATATACCAATTTTATTTTGTTCTCTAAAAATATTAACCTTGGTTATTTAACTTTTATTTAATAATACTGGTGTGCCACCAGCTCCGTTTGTCTGAGATGAATATGGTGTGGAGAATTCGTATAGACCTTAGAAGTATATTTACTAGCCTATTCAAAAACATGCGACCCGTATTACTTTTGGATAATACCTTGCATATTATTATAGTAACCTACCGGAAGAAAATTTTCTTAGTTATGTAATAAAATAGGGTAAGTTTTAAATTAATAAGATTAAAATAATCAGCAGCTCTTTTCGTAGCCTGTTGATAGGTTATCGGAATTCGTTGGGTTCAGATTTGTCACGGTTTTTTCTATGACTCCGAATATTATCTGCCAAGTTTTACTGATAACAACAAAACTATCGTAGTTTTTCTTGTTGAAACAGTTTGTCGAGGCTCGTACATTGTTCTTATAAAAACCGCACCAAAATAAAAATGTAACAGTAAAACTACCGTAACGTGTTATTTAAACTCTATTATTTATTTAAATATTATCAGTAACATTAAATGTAATAAAATTAAACTACTGTCTGTCCATAATTTGATGGCCTCCGGTAGAGAGGAGCAATATGCGGATTGTAAAACCATTTCAGGAAACATTTCTAATTTTTTAAGTAACTAAAACTTGTCGAAAGTGAAGTTATTTTATAAAACAAAATATATCGCATGTTTTTGTTCTATATTTTTTTAACGTGGCATCAACTACAATGGTTATTAGTGACGACGTTGGGTTGTAACTTTGTGTGTAATGAAGGATGAAATGATTTTTTGCAACATATGAAAATATGCCTTGCCTGAGCGGGATTCAAACCCACGACCGCATGATGAGAGGCGAGCACGTTACCAACTACGCCAATGCGGCTGGCACATTGTATAAAATTATTTCGAAAAACACGCTTGATAAGATAATGTAGTAAACGTTTTGTTTTTGAAGAAAAAAAATCTGTCCTCATAACTTAATAAGTAATGATTTTCTGTTAAATTTTATTGCATCATCGTTTTCCATTATTATTACAGGAAAACCCTGCCAAATATTATGTTAATTATTATGTTATTATGTTTTATAAAAATACGTAATTTCCAACAAGTTTCAGTTACTTCAAAAAAATTAGATTTATGTTTTTTGAAATGGTTTCACAAATCGCATATTGCTCCCGTCTACCGGAGGCCATTAAGTTACAGACAGACAGTAGTACATTACTTGACAGTAGGCCTAGTAGGCAAGCTACTTTAGAATTAGTGACAAGAGAAATTTATTTTCTGTTAGATTTTTACTGTCAATGTTTTCAAAACCGTATAACATACTTTGAAAGACAAACTAATTGATTAAGTCAGACAAATATTTCTTTCAACTTTCGACCCGCAAACGTACGGAGCTAGCGGCTACGCAGTACTTTTGTGTTTTTATAAGCCATATTTAAAAAGTATAGTTTAGTTGGTGACGTATTTGCTTAATTATTGAATTATAAATTAGGATAATTAATAATTATTCGTTTTTATCTTGTTCTGTAGTAGTATAATTATTTAAGTCACGAGTTTGCCCTTGTTTGTAAAAAGTGGTAAAGGGGAAAAAGCATTATTGCGCATGCGTGACTGCTTAATTTCAGTACAACAAACAACTTATACTACTATACCCAGAGCATATACAGTATATTGCGGAACCTTTTTTAGGTTAACTGAACGAATATAACTGTTTGTTACCGTAAACAGAAATATTAGTTTCTCGAAAACGTGGGCAGACTATTCACAGTGCTAAAGAAATTTAATATGCAGTGTAATAAAATGCTTTGTAGTTGAAGCTAAACAAAAATCCTTCCTTTTAATAAAAGCTATGAGCGAGTGGCTAACTATTGTAATGTTTCTCTTTCCACAATTAAAAAAATAAAGAAGGAAATTAAAGACGTGCAGAAGCTATTCTTCAACAATTTTGTTGACACCTGGTAAAAAAGGGAAACGGTTAGGTGAGATTGATAGTGAAGATGCCGGTGATAGTGATAGTAAAGAGGGCTATTCATTCGTAAAAAATTTAGTTCCAATAAAATAAGTTAGCTGGTAATTACAGTAAATCAAACATTTCTAGTCATGTAATTAAGCTATAGACAATATTACAGGTCACATTTACTTCTTATAAGGTTTACGAAGAAAACATTTTCTCGGAATAAACCACAGCTTACAAAATGTATGTAGAAACTGTACAATAGTGAAATGTACGAGTAGTGTCTCACTGGTTGGCAGCACTGTGAAATTTTCACTTCCCTTCCACACACCCTATCCATATGCAAAGGGCAATCTCATGACTTCAGCATCTATAGGCTACTACATCATTCAATTATAATTAAAATTTGTCTAAATAAAAAATATTTCATAAATCGTATCTTGTTAAATATACCTAAATAATTTATTTATAATTTTGCAAATATAAATATTTTGTGAGCTAATGATTAGTTCGTATAATAAACTTTCTATACAAGTAAAATAATAGTATTACAAATCCTACAAGTATGTACGCACGAATAGCCTATAATATAGTATAATTATTTTCATTGTTTGTTCACCAATATTATTATCATAACCAAGCGAAAATTATTATTCGTCTTGTTATGTATTTATGTTAACACTACACAAGATGATATTTGTCGGGGGTTATATAATCTTGATTTGCGCAATCTTGAAGTCGCATGTGGTGAGACGAAGACGAGTAATGCGAACTCTGGTGGTAATGCCCTTCGTAAGAACTGCTAGAATAATAATGGTGAAAATTTGGGTTGCTTGACGGTTGGTGAGAGCCCGCTGGAGGTGGGAAATAATCGTGTACGTTGGGCGAATAATACGGTGAATAATTTTGCGTGTGATTTTGACCGGCTGATCCCCAACAGAAGGCATTGTAGGAAGATGTAAGGTCATGTTGGTAATTTCCAGGAGTCAAAGGCGGACTCGGAGTTGCACCAGCCGGTGATGAACAAGCTTTATTGTTATTACTCAATAGTACAGGTTTTAAGTCCACCGGTGAAGTTTCCGTTTTTAATTCTGGAGATTTACCGGGAGGCGCTTTTAAGGATTTACTACCAGGAGCCGGTCCACGTTTTCCAGGAGATCCTAACGAAGCACCGCCTTGTTGCTGTTGTTGTTGTTGTTGTAGTTGTTGACGACATTTGGCCCGTCGATTCTTGAACCAAACCTGTAACAATTATTTTTTAATTTAGTAACCATTATAAATATAATTTAGTTTTATAAATATAACATAACAGAAAAAGTCAGACTCCAAATCTCCTACGAAAAGAACGAAATAATACCAATCACAAAAAATAAACCGAATTGCGTCACCCTTTTGAACGGAAAACTGATAAAAACCACTGATAAATTTAATTACCTCGAAGAATTAATATCAAGGAACATAAACGAAAATCAAGCAATCCAAAACAGAATCAATAAACTGAGACTTGCACAGAAACTAACTCGGCCCACGTACAAAAAAGGTCTCTCAATTAAGACAAAAATTAGACAATACAATACAGTAACAAGACCAAAAATAACTTATGCATGTGAAACACTGTTTAACCTAAAAGCAAGAACAGAACAGAAGAATTTCAGAGAGGGGACAGAAGAATTCTAAGAACGATCATTAACAAAAAGACATATAGTGAATGAAAAACACAAATTTCTTCCTAATGAAATTATATATAAGGAGAACGGACCCTTACTAAATATTATAAGGAGAAAATTGGCATTTTACAGTCATCTAGTAAGGCTACCTGAAGAACGAATGACCAAAAAACTGCTAACTTACTAAAAGAAATAATGTTAGTATTAATTGGCTACGGGAAATAGCGGAAGAACTTGAGGAGCTAGAAATAACGGAAGAACAGATTTTAAACAGGGAGGAAAACTACTCTCAAAAATAAAACAACAAAATTAAAAATCAAAACTCCAACACAAAAAAAGTACAATATAACAGAGGATCAGAGATTCCAGAGATCTGAAAGAATGAAAGATATTGGGCAATGAAGAAAAGTTCTCAGAAACAGTTTTATCTTTCCGCCCTTGGTAAATCTGAGCTAATCAACGTGAGAAAACATGATAATCAACATTTTACCATCTCATTAAAAATAGCAAGGTTACTTCATGAAGTTTTTTGAAATTGAGCTCATTAACGGGGAGAAGCATGACAATCAATAGTTTACCATCTCATTAAAAATAGCAAGATTTTTTAATACTACATCATGAACTTTATGGTTAAAATCAAACTTTTCCTGTTTCCCTGCGTTTCTAAAGCTTGTAGTAGTATGTTGACAAAGAAATACTTTATCTTTAAAAGAAACTTTTATTCCCTTTACGAACTAGATTAACAATTAATAGTTATTAGAAAAACAAAATACCACGTGCATATTAGGCTACCTTCATATAATATTTATGTACAGAGTGTAAATATTGGATTTACAGTACAAAAATTAATCAACTCAACTGCCCGGTCTCTCCCAACCGACTTCAGCCACAGCTGTTTTAATATTTTTATCTTAATATTATTTACCAAAATCAGCTGTTTAAGAGCTGATTTTCGGAGACGATGGTTCCTGGTTCAAATCTTAAGTAGGTAGTTACTTTTATACGGATTTGAATGCTAGACAGTGGCTACCGGTGTACTTTGATGGTTGGGGTTCAATTAACCATACTCTCTCAGGAATGGTCGACCTGAGTCGGCACAAGACTAGATCTCATTTGCACGTCACACACATCATCCTCATCTCATTGGGTCATGAGGTTGCTTATTGTTCTGAATTGAACAGATTGCAATGTAAACAAATTAGGAATAACAAATAAAGTAAAAAATAATATTTATTTTACAATCCAAATTATTAATTGACAAACTTTTTTATAAATTGTTTTATCCTAATTTAAATAAATTTACATTAATTAATTTTAAATTGAAATTACAGTATTAAAATTTTTAACTCTAAATTTTGATAATTTTGTATTCTTCTTTAATAATTCATAATTAGATGTAGCAAAATACTGACTGCTACAAGCTATTAGAGGCTTAAATACGAATCCAGCCATGAAGAGGCAATCTTAGCTCATTAACTGTGAGAAACATGACTTTCGATATTGTACCATTTCATTAATGAATACTAGAACTACATGGTTTTGGTTTTCAATTGAATTACCTGGAAGGAATGATTAGACCTATAAATGAACGGTTTTAACTAAAAACTGTAATTAATTGTATTGGGGTTTTTCATTTTAGGATCCAAAATTAGAGACCTGCTGTTTGACTTTCGGATTTCTTCTACTCAACTTTTACGGAAAGTATTTTAATATCATCATTCATTTAAGACTTAGTATATCATCCCAACAAAAAGTTGAGGCATATAATCCATGTTTTGTAAAAGTAAGCCCCAGTTGTTTTACCCGAGTTCAGTAAAACTTGTACTTTGGTATTTTACTGTATATAAAAATAGATCATTTAGATTTCCTTTTCATTTTTTGTATGCTCTAAAAAAAAAGTTGGTGTAAGTTATAAAAGTAAGATGCGTCGTAATAAACATAATTCTTTACTGAGTACAGAAGTGCTTTACTTTAAATGTAATAATAATCAAAATGGTGAACTTTGGAGACGAGTTTGAAAAGTAGCTGACTCATCGCAGAAACATTAATAAAAGGCAACGCGATGTTTGGTTTCTTTGAGAGCTTATCGTTTACGCTAACGAGCAGTGAAACTGTAGTGTTAAAGAAGGAGAGGGGAAGGAGAAAGAGTAAAGATATATGTCGAAAGAGGAAGGCAGATTATTCTTGTTAATTAAATAGAGTCGAGAATAAATACTTCAAAGGCGAGAATTTATTTTATACCAGAGTAAATTTACAGCGCTGCCTTTTGATGATGTAAAGATATGAATGTAGAGAAAATAAATTTTTCATTTATGATCTAAAATATAAGTCGAGAAAGTTGATTTTCAAAAGTGGGCTCTATCGAATATGCATGTATATATATGTATAATAATGTAACTTATACTTGTATGGATTTTTATTCGTTTTTCCTTAAAGTCGTATAAGTATAAAGTTGAAATTTAAAAATAAATAAATAAAACACACGATTGAGCTGATAGATGAATTAATTTATTCTTTATGTTATATTAAAGTACTTTTGCAGAATACTCCTTTGAATGTCACTTAATGGGCGTAATATCGAAATAAAAATGTACTAATTACAGAAAGCTTAGAATTTTACATCAGATATAAAATGATTTTACTATATTATTTTAAATTCAACAGGCGAGGAGCATACAGAGCCTGCGTATGGTTAATTGACTGTGACTGCCTCTGTTTGTTATTATCTGATCATTTTTAAGTGTTTTAAGTAGTCTAACTACTTATGTGTCATTCGTCGTAAGAAAATTATTTTCATAAATTAAATGTCCGTTGTTATTTTCCGTTTTATTTATTTATGTAGCAGTTTGGTAATGGATAATAATATAGACTATAACAAAAATTTATAAACAAAAAAGAATTCCAATAAGTCACTGACGTATTAGATTGATGCCAAATGATAGGGGAGAAGAAAACAAACTTTTCCAAGTTTTAAAATAACTGTTCTTTGGTTAGTTTTTACTTTTCTCTTTGCGATAGTTTATCTGTCTTGTTATCCTCATTCATTGAATTAATTCCCGTAAGGTAAAAATATCCACAGTTTGTTTCATAAAGTAGTTATAGTTATAAAATAAAAGTATTTTTAATTTATCTTTAGATGACAAATGTAGGCTTACATAATCTTAAAGTATTTTTTAATTTGTATTATTTTTTTTGACACTTTCAATTGAAATTTAGTATCTGTTATTATAATAATACAACAATTTCTAAATGTGAAGCTAATGTTCCAAAACTTGAAGATCAAAAATGAAGATCTCTTGACCAGAAGCGCTTCAAACGTCTGCGCTTAGCACCCGGTATCGCCCTAGTGTACATGTTTTGTATGAAAGGGTTGTCATGTAATTCTAATTTGTCATGCATCGTCTTGTATAGTGGTTTCGCGACATCAATAATTACGTATGGGATTTGTAAGTCTTTGTCCAACATTGAGTTTGTGATGTAAAAGGGGCATTGCGTTATCGTTCGTAGAATCTTGTTCAGAATTGCTTGTAAACGTTTCGTGTGTGAAGGTTTAACAGATCCCCAAAGTTGAACTACAAATGTCCAGATTGGCCATAAGAGTGTCTTGTAGATTGTTAATTAAAATAATTTGTATTATTAAAATTATTATTATTGATATTTATGTAAATGTAATTTAAATTATCATTTATTTTCTGCTTTTTTAAAAAATCAGTTTAACGTAATCCTTAAACCCTATTTAACTGTATAATAACTTAGTAATTTTTATAGTAGTTTTAAGTATTTGAGTAATTAAATTTTTTTCTGTATACTCCTATGCGCGGACTGAACTCTTTGTGAAGAAGGTTTTGCGTATAAGTATATTTAGATATAATTATTGTAATACTTGAACAGCTTAGTTTAGTTTGTAATAAATCTTAATGTATTTTAACTAAATAAAATAAATCGAGGAAATAGTTTTGTGAAAGTAGCTACTAAGATGTTACAGTTGCAATTTATGAAATTCATAAATATAAATTTGAATATGAATATAAATTTATGAAAAATATAATCAGATTGATTTTTGCTTTGACCAATATACTGAAAAGTTGCTTTACCGTTCTTTAATTATCAATAATTTTTCAGAAACATTTCAATAATCATTATGAATAAATCTGTTTTTGCAGGCTAGATATGATTCTACTAAAAAAAATGCAACAGGCCTACTCGAATACATTACAGAAAATCCGATCTTATAATGCACTTTATTTTTTGTGTTTTTCAAGTATAAATCTTTTGGCTAAGAAAAACTTATTCTACTTCAGGCTTCTGCTAGATCACGATCAAAACGACTTAGCTTAGTTTACTTAACCTCCGTAATCCCTTAACCGCAATTTTAACACATTATTAAACCGCATTCTTATATTTTATTGTTGAAGAAATAAAGTTTTTTCATCTTTATTTTTCTTATGAAAAGATTACCAACGACTGAAAATTTGTGCATACGAGGTATGCCTATTAAATAACGAGACTGACGTAGTAAAAAATACTATTTTTATTTTATACATAATCACTTATTGTCACCTCCAATGTACACTCCTTCTCTATCCCTACAATACTCCATGCAAATTTTCCATTGTTGGAAACAGTGCTGGAAGTCATCTTCTGTTAGCTCCTTCAAGACACGTGCCGCTTTCTCTTTACAGCTTCCACAGATTCAAATCTTGTATCTTTTAATGCAGATTTCACCTTAGGGAACAGGCAGAAGTCATATGGTGCAAGATCTGGTGAATAAGGTGGATGTTCTAACACTGATATGCTGTGCTTGGCTAGGAACCTCTTGACAGATAACGTGGTATGAGCTGGCGCATTGTCTTGGAGGAGAACCCATGATTTGTCCTTCCACATTTCGGGGCGTTTTTTCCTTACTCTTTGACGTAATTTAGAAAGTACCTCAAGGTATTAATATCGATTAATTGCTTCACCTTCAGGAACCCAGTGAAGGTACACAATCCCATGCATATAAAGAAAAAACAATCATCACTGCTTTAAATTTTGACTTACTCATTCGAGCTTTTTTGGCTCTCTGTGAAGTTCGGCTCTTCCAGAGCATGGATTGGCGCTTCGTTTCCGAATTATAAGTAAAAAACCACGTTTCATCACATGTTATTATCTACTAGCTCTTCTCTAAGGTGAAATCTTCATTAAAAGGGACAAGATTTGAATCTGTGGAAGCTGTAAAAGAGAAAGCGGCACGTGTCCTGAAGGAGCTGACAAAATGACTTCCAGCACTGTTTCCAACAATGGAAAATTCGCATGGAGCGTTGTAGGGATAGAAAAGGAGTGTACATTGAAGGTGATAATAAGAGATTATGTATAAAAAAAATAATTTTTTTACAACGTCAGTCTCTTTATTTAATAGCCACACCTCATATAGTTTTTACAAAGTTCACCAGAATAAACGACAAAAAAATTAATTAAAATTTTGTAAATATTAATACAGCTGTTAATTAATTATACACGACCTTAGCAATTAAAGTGTTATAACACACATTATTTTGGTTACCGATTAACGAAATTTGAATTCCTTGATATTAAATTAGGAAAAGGGCCTAGTGTACATTATTCTCTCTATTCAGGAGAAAACATCACATCATCGTAGTCAAATCCAATGTCATAGTGATTTGTCATTCGATCAAAATGCCCAATCATTTTAATAACTTAACAATAAGGAAGAAACCCATTTACATAGAAACCCCTCTAGCCAAGGTTTTACAAGTAAACTAAATGGCAATGGTAGGCCTACGTAAGTACGTATAGGCTACGTTGTACTAATCAATTTATATGAGAAAAATATCCTGTCAAAAAGTTCAACTACCTGCTTTCTCAATTGGATGGGCTTTACAGAAAAATATTATTTAAAATATTCCATGATATTTATTAATTAAAATTATTGAAATTTTTGACCATAAAATTTCTATAGGGCCTATTCATAATTTTTGATGAATTAATTTTATTTTTTTCACTATCTTGGGACTGAGTATTTTTGACAATACATATCTGATTATGCCAACGAATAATGATTATATTTAAAATTCTCTCATTAATATTTTCGAAAATTAAAATTATTTCCGGAAGACTTTTAAAAATAACCTTAGAAAACTTTGGAGAGGTTAGGGCTATCGTTGACATTGATTACAAGATAAGAGTGAACGAATTTTGTTGATATATTTATCAAACGATATTAAATATTTTTTACCATTGCAAGTTTAAGTTAATTTTTCATTGCGTATCTACATCTCGGTTGCAAGTTCTGCAAGGAGCTTTGCCGTGATTGTCTTTCAATAGAGGCCTAAGCTACAAAACAAACAATCAACTTAATTCTTTTGAGAGTTAGCTGTTAAAATTACTGTTGAGTACTTCAGACTTAAATTTTTTTTAACTATTTAATAACGCTGGATTAGTCAATGCTACATAGTTAGTAGGCTAAATAGTAATACATTCGTGACCTACGGCATAAAAATCTACTGACTAAACTTGAACCACCAGGAAGGACATAAGGTAATTTTCTTTTACTTAGAATAAATTAGTTTAAAAACTCAACTATACATGCAGTGTAATTACTATAAGTACGTAATTGCTTTGTTTGTCTCAGAAAAGTAAACAGATTTAAGTAATTTGATATTTTAATAATCCTTAAAATTTAAATTTTTTGAACAAAATAATTAATAGGTAACTTCAGCCATTATATTTGTAAAAAAACTGTAGTGATTTATAAACAGTTATTTTTAAATAATATATCTTCAATTGGAGTTACACGTAGGCTATTGTATATTATTTATCTTGTCAATTTAGTATAAGGCAATTTATTTCCACAATTCGATTTATTGTTCTAAAAATAATAATTGACTTATGTGGAATAAGGGTAATATTGCAAAATGCAAGTATCAAGGAAACATAATTTTAAAGATTTTAATGAATAGGTAATAACAATTGTTTATCGAATGTAATTCTTATGATATTTTGAAACAGATAATGGATTATTTATAGCCTTGTTGACAGGGTGGAATATACTAAAAAGTGGAATATATTTTAATTTTAGTGTACTGTAATATTTTATGAGCACTCTAAGAAATATTTAAGAATATTTTAGAAATACTTTATGGGAATTTTTTACATATTTATCTCATGAACGAAAACAGAGTAATTCAGTTGTATTCCTCCAAAAGAGCGCGCTAAGATCTAATATTTTAACACTTTTGCCGAAAAAGGGCAATATTAACCGTATTGCCTATATTTTACCTACCTCTTCAATTAGTAATTGCAAGTGAATTCTCTTAGTAAAAATAAAAGTAGGTAATGACGTGAAAAATATCAGAATACCTGCAATTGTTGTAGTTCACTCTCTCATTAAAAACATAAATTAATAATCAACCCTAGATCGAGTATAGGCTAAACCAAAATTATCATGTTATATAGGCCTACCTACCTGAAGTTTGATTTAAACTCCATCTTAGTCACTTGTGTTATAATTAAGAAGTTTTACAAACCACATAATATACTGTTTGAGAATTTCGTTGGTAGCAAATTTTAAAATCGTCATCTATCATTTTCCTTTTTGTCCGTCTGACCGCCACATCCACAAGTCAGAAACTGCAAGAGATAGCAACAAACGGTTTTCGGATTCGTAATCTGTACAAAAAGTTAGTGGACCTAAATTGGACCTAAATTTTTGAAGTTTCAGTTTTGATCGAAAGTGACCCAACACTTGAAGTCCGAAACTAAAAAAGGTAGGAACAAATGTATTTCTGATTCGTAATATACACAAAAATAATTTAGTGAGCCTGGATTGGGTTTAAAGTTCTGGTTTCGACCGGAAGTTGCCCAAAACAGGAAGTCAAGGAAACAAAAAAGTCATTTAATTCCTCTTAAAGAGTAGAAACAGAAATCATGAAGTTCCGGTATCGACCAGAAGTGACCCAAAACCGGAAGTCAAAATATCAAAGTCGGAATTCGGAAACAAAAATAGTAACATTCCTCCTAAAGAAAAGATATACTACAGAAATCGCTAATATTTTTTGCCATTATGTCAAAAATAACCCTTTTTAAAATTTCCAATGCTATGGGACGCGGTGTCTCATGAAAGGGAATTTTTTAATTAACTTAATAGTTTTATACGGTCATTAATTCTATAATTTAAGTATTAGTCGGTAACGTTTGGAAGTCGACTGATAATTAAGTGATAGACAAATGAATTATTTGACCCTTTACTCTAATCTTAAAGATACAACGAAATAAATCCATTGGAATCATTCCGATCTATACATACATAAATGATAGGATTAAATAGCAGAAAGTTATGCACAAGAATAATAGATAATAATACTATTGTAGTATTCTTTTATATTTAGAAAAAAAAATAGTACAATGAATATAAGCAAGGTTGTTTTAATTGCTAAAAGGGGAGGTTAGGGTAATGTTTTATAGCAGTAGGGCAGATAGGGTAGTTTTTAAGGGTTTAAAAGAGTTGATGCTGCATCACCTGAAGAATGATTGAATTCAATTACCAATCAGTAAAGAGCTAAAGTAGAGATAAACATCGGACACGCTTCATTCTTCTCGTCTCTCTATACTCTACGGTAATCATCTCTTTCCTTCTCGCTTTAATTCACTCACCCCTCATCCTATTTCTCATTTTATTTAGTTAAAAGGCCTACCTACGTCTTTACTGCATCCGCTTCCTATTATCAAACACAAATGACTGTGTACCTATCACAATAGACCTATGTTATTATCTGATAACACTTATGTTTATACTCCTTAACGATCTCCACAAACTAATCATTTAAATGTTAACGAGGATGAGTACTAATCACAAAACATATCGACAGTTTATTGCCTTTGATATTTTAACCAATGTAAAGGCATACATTTCAATAGCCTGCACGGTTTTCCTACTTGCTCCCTTCACAAACCATCTTCATTTTAGTCGATTCACAAAATTTAATGTAAATAGGCCTAAAGCATTTCTTTATGTTTTTCAGTTATTATAAATTTTTTTAACAGTTAAGAATAAAATTATTTAACAGTTTAACAAAAACTTTCAGTAAATGTCTCATAAATGTCGTATATGTCTTGAAGAAGACAGCACTCAGCAGTGTTGCTTCCGAATAATCGTCTAGTTATAAGTGATAAAAGGTTTCTTCTTGGGTCCTGACGATGTACAAATTTTCATAAATACGGAGAAAGATGTAATTTTCGTTTTAAAATTGATAAACGAGGTGAATGAAGACGTGATACGTAAAAAGAAAATGAAGTTGCGTTTAACTGACGATTGAATATTAATTTGATGATTGAGTTTTTAGATTAATGAGTAGGCCTATTATTAAGATTAAATTTGTTGAGAAATTGAGTTAACTATTCGTGATCTAATTTTGTGTATTTAATCTTGAGAGGATGGTTAAATATTTTTGATCAGGTTAACGAGAATGGAAGATCAAATCTATTTTCGCCTTTTTGAGTCTTTGATTTTCAATATTGTCGTCGAGAAGATTTATAACCAAATGATTAGGATGAATGTCTAACTTGTAAATTTGTAAATAATTCACTAGTTTTAAAATTTCGAAATGATTATTAATACAATCTTGTGTAGGCCTATTGTAATTAAGAGAATAAATTTTTGGGTAGGCCTATAGAAATAAAAATTAAGTTTTTAAATAAATGTCTATTTCAATATATTTTTATGAAATAAATTAAAATAAGAACATAAAAAAATTCTCACACGTTTAGTTGTTATTCTTAAACAAAAATCAGCTCTATATTTTTTTAATTCACCAAAATCTACAATTTATTCCAAAGAAGAATATTGAGAACTTTTCTTTTCTTTTTTTAGGTTATAATTGAAGAAATTTCTTAATGGGGGACCTTCGTGGATGTAAAGTATAAATGTCGTCTTGTCGTTTTAAAATAAGTTCGTAGAATTTATTTGTTTCAGCCAGCGAGTGTCGTTTAAATTTTCTGACAATGAGGTGGCTAGGTGATTCGAGTCTTCTTTGGTATTACTGTATGTGTTGATTTATTGTTGAACTGAATGAATATGTTCGTTATGTATCAAGGTGGTGCTGCGATCCTGAGTAGTTTCGATTGGAACCTTTGCAGGATTTTAATGTTGAAATGGCTTACCGAGCCCCACTGTAAGCCTATCCAAACTAACTTATTTCAATTTTGTGTTCAGCCGTTTTCTTTTGTTCTGTATATGTGTTTTCCAATTTAGTTGTTTGTCAAGATGTATACCAAGATATCTAGCGGAGTCTGCTTTAGGTATCTGTGGGTTATTTATGTAAACTGGTAGGCACGTGTCTTTTGTATATAATACAATAATTTGTTTATCTCCAATGTATGCACACAATCTGTTCAATTTAAGAACAATAAGTAACCCCATGACACAATGAGATGAGGATTATGTATTACGTATATATGAGGTGTGGTTTAGGCCAACAGTCGATTGGCTGGTTTGAACCTCTAGAGGTTTAACTGAGTAAAACGAGGAATGAGGTGGTTTACAATTGCCTTCCTCACTGAGTACAAAAGTAGCCTGAGCTTATCAGCGTGCTAGGCCCTTCAAAAAGTATCTACACTTCTTCACTTCATTCACCACAGGGTTTAGCCGTATAATTAAATTCATTACTTTCAGAGGAGATAACTCTGACTAGTGTATTTTACCTCTCTACCTCTTCTGTTCTTAAATAGTTCCGTCATGTAATTGGCTGACCACGTGATAAGAAATAGAACTATTTTTTGGAATTAGCAGATCGAATGCAAATAATTTCACATTCCACCTGCCTGTTATGGGCATAGGCCTATATATGAGGAATATATCATTTTCACAGACCATTCCTAAGAGAATATGGTTAATTGAAATCCAACCATCAATGTACATCGATTCGTACTTTCTAATATTCAAATGCGTACAAAAGCAACTTGCCTACCTTAACTAGGATTTAATCAGAGAACCTTCGTCTCCGAATATCAGCTCTTACACTGCAGACTCGAAGCAACGACTTTACCACTACACCAACTTGGTGGGTTATTATACGATAGTAACAAAATTTAAACCGACAATATTTAGGTTTGTCATGTACTGAGAAAAATGTAGGCTTAACATACCTAGATTTTTTTTAATGAAAGAGCTGGCTTGTAGCACTAGGAGATTGAAGAAAAATTTAATCCCTTAATCAAAAAACAGACTGTTTTACTTTAACTATACGTAAACAGAAGCTGACTATTTACAGATTTATATTTTTTTCATCAAATTTTTATCAATTTATGAATAAAAATAAATAAGAATGGTAGACCTATTTTAGAGCAAGTACGAATAAACATTAGGCAAGCATAGGCATGTTATAAAATTCTTTTACCATCAAAAAACGAAGATGAAAGCAAAGCTTATCAAGAGAAATCATTCATGAATAATACAGTGCTTTAAATATATAGTTTACCTAGATTTTTTTGAAGTGAAAAGATTGAATCGTTTAAAAGATTCGATATTTGTTACATGAATAAGTTTTTTGTATGTTAAGATTTATATTTTTACAAATATCAGAAGGGGAGGTCGCTTACTTCAAAGGTAGGCAATAATAATACTATACCAAATTTATTTAAGAATCGTAAATCTTAACCATTCTTAATGCAACATCTTGCAAGTTTCTATACTTTGTAACGTACGGTAATGCTAAATTTTTATAATGATAACTGCATTTTATAAAGTTACTAATCAAAATTAAATTTAAAATATAACAGAAATTGATTTGATGAGGCCTACCTGTACTCTTGATTCGGGAAGGTTGATCTTGAGAGCGACTTCCTCTCTCATGAAGATATCTGGATACCTTGTCTTTGCAAATAAAGCTTCCAAGACATCCAATTGGGCACGTGTGAATGTAGTTCTCTCCCTCCGCTGCTTCCTTGGATTCACTCCTGCAGACCACCAACTTTCTGTAAGTTAATTCGAACTATACTAAGTGGACAGATATAAAATTTATGTTGTCTTTTAAATTGGATGTAATCATTAGTCTCTTTCATTCGCTCTCAGTGCAGGATTAAACTGAACTATGGAAATACAAGAATGGTCTAAAAATTGCATTAGGATTTTATAAAGATATTTGCTATCTGTTCAACAAGGTGATTAGAGGGTTAATAACATGCAATAAAGGTGCTTCAGTTTACCATCTTGCTAAGACGTACCCATATAATTTAATTTATCCTCAGAGAAAAACTGTCCAAAAACTTTGTACTTTTATTAGATAAACTCAGACATAAGAAAAATTTAAATAAAATTAATAGAACCATAATCAGATTTATTCTGCAATTAAATTTTTAACTACCGTAAAAATTTGTGGCTTAAAGTGGAAAAAGACGTACAAATAAGTAAGGGTCTGCAATTTTGAAGCAAACTGTAAATAAAGATGTTACTTGTGGAAAATAAACAACTTTTCTGGATGCTCAAGTAAAAGCTTTCGATTTCTAACAAAATTATCTCATACAGTCATTTTAAAACCCATATGGAGGACTTATAGAATTTAATTTTGACGAATAACCAGTAAATTATTTAAAAATACCAACTCAACATTTTTATAACTCTTACTTAATCACCAACTTATATCTCTAACAAAATTGTACGCATAGATTTAAACATATAGTATAGCCTATAGGCCTACTAATAATTAAAAAATACAAATTAAAATTTTCCTCATAAAATTATACAAAATTAGACAACCTCGATGTTTTTAGGCAGTACCTAAACCTTTTAGATGACACAGACACCCTCTGAAAAATTTTAAGAGATCTTTTGTGAGGATACATATTAACATAATAAGAAACATAATCAACTAGAGGAGGTGCATTGATGGGTGATCAGTCAAGACATACACTAATTTATATTTCATTTAAAATATACCCTATTTACTGGTTAAATTGAACAAAGTTTAGAGACTTTTCTGTAAAAACAAAATAATACAGGTGGAATTTTTTCTAAACTGCAAAATTAAATTTTGAATATTCAGTTTACTTAGGTCGGAGTTAATTAAACCTTAATCTGATCATTAATACTAGGTCTACAACACCAAGGCTTACAATAATGTAATGTCGGCTTAATGCCTAAAACGTGTTTTTATTATATTTAATAAAATAAAAATTGTACTTTAATGTGCTTCGTATAGTTTTTACTGCAAGAAAGAATACTGTACCAAAGTGGCACAATCTTTATTAAAAATATTGTCGTCAATTACAGTAGCCAGCATAAAAAATGACGCTTTTTTCATTTCTCCCCTTTCAACTCAGGTTTCTATTTCTCGTACATTTTTCATACAAAGAATGGGTATATGGTATGCATAGGGTGTACCCTATGTGTATTTTATTCGAAATGGTAATGGATTGAGCAACACCGACTCGATTTGGATTGCTGTTCGGTCGTATGCTTGCTTCTACTGTTATTTGGTACAGTCTGCCTGCCGGGGAATAAATATTTTATCTGGCGGGTGAGGGAGAGAACGATAGAGTAAAAGGGAGAGAGAAATTGAGTGACAGAGAGAGAGAAAACATAGCGTAACAATACGGGGACTGTGGGGCCCTGATAGGGCCGGACCCCCGCCCTTTTAGTCTTGTGCCTAATCCGGCTTAAAGTCTCCTTCTGATGGAGCCCGGACAGTCCCATACAAAACTCTGCTTTTACCGGTACCGTCCCAAGACAAATGTAATCCAGATCGCTGAAATTAATTGCGTTCACTTCGTAATCAAAATTAATTAATAGGTCTATAAACTACGACAACTAAAACACCGAATTCAGTAAGTTTAAACAACTTAAATTGCTTCAGAAACTACTTTAAAGAAGTAACATTAATTTCGATTCAATTTTTAAAATCTTATTAATAAGCTTAGATTCTTCATATCCGGTCGTGGACAAAATTAACGCTTCATTTTAAAATATTTTAAATGGTTTCACAGTATTTTGATAAAGTAGGTATTAACCGTATCATCTGACCAGCCAACAGCTCAGGTTTAAATTGTATTGAGCACGTTTGAGTTATACTTAAAAAAAGAGTTCGTCACCGTAATGCTGTGAATCTTCAATAGCTGTCATGTGGCGAAAGACGAATGGGAGAAAATTGACCAGAAAGAAATCCAAAACTTGAGTCAAGGAATGCTGAGACGGATGCTAGCTGTAATTAAGGCAAGAGGGGGGTGTACTTGTTACTGAATTACTAGTTCATTATAGCCCTACATCACCCAATAATCATTTAGCCTACTTAAAATTTTTTTCATTATGTATGAACTTAATATGGAAAACTTTTATTCAATACTGTAAGTAACCCTTCCGTTTTTGTTAAATAAAACTTCGTGTTTTTAAAACAAATTATCTTATTATTTCATTATATTACCATAAATCAAAATTACAACTAATTTTTTGTAAAAAAAAATTAAATATTGCTTAAAATTATGATATAAATAAGAACACTAACGGAAATGAATCTGACACATTGAATTTTTTTTTTGCATTTAGCCCAAAATCTTTTATGATGCATTATTAATTTTGTTCAAGACTTCATTTATTTATCAACCCTAACTTACGAATTTAATTATTTTAACGTTAGATAAAATTCACCGAACCGGTGAATGATAATGTACAAACAATTAAAGAGAATTAACATTTTGATTGTGTTGCGCTTTTTGAACAAATAACCCAGGGAGTTTGCCTATGAGGCTAATATTAGACAGAATTGTAGCTACTGTAGTAGCTACGCAAAATGAAAGATGAAGCCTGTGTTTTTAGAAACGCCTATCTAAACCCGTAAAAAACGGAAAATTTCAGGTACGGGTTGGTTTAAAGCTTGGCTTTTTGTTATATTTATTCGTATAAATTACGAAACACGGTAGTCTATTAGGCATTTTCTAGCGATTTGGAAATAAAATATGTACCCGTTTTTTACTTAGGATCCATGTTTCAGAACATGTAGCACGATTAATTTTAAGAGTGAAAATATGGCGTTTTACAGGAGTGCTCCTGCATATTTTCTTATTAATGTCTGCTAAAATTTAGCTTTTTAGTGCCAAGGGTAAAGAAAATTAGAGCGTTTTTTAAGAAAAAATGTTATTTTGGTTCCCGATGGACGTAACGAGTTAGAACAAACGCTGTATTCCTCCTGATTAAATTATACGAATATAATTAAAAAATAATATATATTTTAAAAAGAACTGTACCTGAAATTTTTATGATTTTTACTCGGTGAGATGCGCGATTCCAACCAAAGGCTTCATCTTTCATTTTACGCACTACAGTTATTGTGCTGAGTACTAACACGAAGCTTATAGGCCCAGTATAACCTATAGACCCAGTATAACCTTCACCTATAGGCCCAGTATAACGTATTCGATATCGATGTTGCATTACAATCTCCCTTAAACAACATTATTTGAAATAATTCTGGGCTTTCAAACACTGTTTAATTCAATTCTGTAAAATAAATATCTGCCCATGACGGACAGGTGGAGTGTCAAATTATTTACACTCAATCTGTTCGTTGCAGGGCTAAAATAAATAGTTCTGTTTCTTATCACATGGTCAGTCAATTAAATGACTGAATCATTTAAGAACAGAAGAGGTAGAGGTGTAAAAGACACTAATCAGAGTTATCTCCTCTGAAAGTAATGAATTTCATTATACAGCCAGACCCTGTGGTGAATGAAGTGAAGGTGTCGTTTGCAGAGTGGAAAATATGTGCTTTTCAGAGGGCCCGGCATGCTGATAAGCGTACTTTTCCACTCAGTGAGGGAGGCAACGGTAAACCACCTCACTCCTCGTTTTACTTAGTAAAACCTCCACAGGTTCAAACCAGCCTTTTGGCTGATGACCTAACCAACAACAACAAAATAAATATCTACATTACTTTTCTTCCTAGCTGAATACGCTAACTTCTGGCCTAAAATCAAAATTTTTTAACAAGGTAACTGCTGAAAAAAATTAAGCTATTCTATAGTATTCTATACATTGGTTATTTAAATTTGAATCTCGTAACAAAATCTGAAAATATTATCTTCATCCCTTTATCGGTAAGACTAAATAGGCCTAATTAAGAAAAATATAAATATTTTTATGAAAAAGACTAATTTATTTATTTATTTCCTTTTTATTTTAATTTACTTATGGTTTCAGTACAACTCTTATTTTGAAATTAACTGTCTTTATTTTAATACTAGCAAAACGAATAAAGTTTATTGGCTAGGTTTATCGATTGTAAATATCCTAGCTTCTGTTGAAACCGACTTAAAAAACATCTCAGGAAAAAAGAGACTGAAGTTTTTTGACTTTTATTTTCATTACGGTACTGTACAATGAGCTGCACAATCTTTGTATCGGTAGGGAATTTGACTTTGAGCAGAAGAGGTACCCAGTGGTAGGTACATTCTCCGTTTAGAATTATAGGTATTGTCTGTTATTCGGAACAAGAGGTCTCTGCTCCATTTTCTCTTTAGAAGTAAGTATCTTACAGATTGGAAGTTCCTTGTAGCTAGGTCACTAGCTAGTTGGTTGGTATGGTTATCTAATCGTTTGAGAAATAATTGCTATAGAAGGATGCGGTTAGTTCCTTTACTGTCGGAATTTTGAAATCGTCGTGGAGGGTTTTATTGCTTAGGTATACATAAAAGAGAGCGCCAGAAGCAAGTTTTAAGAATTTTAACGGAAGGCCTGGATCAACCTGGTAAGTTACTCTCTGCCGCTGCAACAAAATACTGACCAACATAACTCCAAATTGGTCTCAAAAGGGCCTTGTAACACTTTTGAATGGAAGTTCAATTTTGATCTAGGGTTTAGTAACAGAAAAGTAGCTTTTGGCAGCAAATAAGTTCTAAACGTTTTGTACGCAAATGAGCTTCCAAGTTAAACAAGGTAAAGTCAAGGTACGTTTTACTAAGGAACCTTACCTAGAAAGATAACAGTAACGTCACTCACTGTCAAGCCACGAGACTGAATTCTACGAGCAACTTTTGTAGTAGAATCAAATTAAAATATCTAATAAAATCCCTTTTCCTAAAACGTTATACATTATTTTAATGAAAGAGAACATTTAAATAATATTTTTTTATTTGAATGATCGAATACTTAGACTATTAACCGCAATTTAATTATTGAATTTCGGAATCGATCATTTCTAATTTCCTAAACACAATTTGTTTCATAAATAATTATTTATGCTATTATAAATTGCATAAATTATTGTATAATACTTTATATATTCTAGGTACGTTTTATTAAGGAACGTTACCTAGAAAGATAACAGTGACGTCACTCACTGGAGCAAATTCATTGGATGTACCTAGTTTCAGTTTGTAGTTAATGTAGCCTATCTAAATGCTTCAATAAACGTAGACGGAAGGGAATTAATAGTGGGTAACATTGGAAATAGTAGTTGTGTTTGCGGAAGGTGTGGGTTTTCGACTGTTGTGCCCACTATTACAGGCACACTGTACTGTAGTTAGTGAATAGTGCAGTACAGTGATACCTACATCACCTAGTTGCATTGTATATATAATGCCATGCAGACAATACAGTGTAAGGTTCAGGGGAGGGTGTAGGAAGGGAATTTAATCCGGCATCCCGTGGGATATACCAGCTGCACTCCCGTCCTATTTCTCCTCGTCACCCTTTTCACTTCGTGACACAACCACCGCTCCCCAAACATTTGGAATCGCAGGCAAATTGCTCACACCGTCTGTCAAATCTCAGCACAGCAAAGTACAAGAGGGGAATCGTAAAACACTTCTTTTTTGTCTCGTTTCATTGTCTTCTTTGATTTCGGTTGGCCAATTACGTTTTATGTCAGCCATAAAAATAAACAGTCTTAAGTTTCTACTATTTAGGGCACATAAACTTTGAAAGGTTTTGTAAAATCATATGGCCTTTTATCTCAAGGAACAAGGCGTTTCTACGTTTAAATGCGTCTTTATGGTTTTTCGTTTTCAGGGAGACCAATTTATATTAAAATAAACATCCATTTTTTATTACTTACGATTTTTTAATCTATTATTTCAATAATAGTTCGGTTTATTCAATTAAGTAATAAAACTAGCTTATTTCGATGACGCTCTTAAAGAAAATGAAAATTTGAATTAAAATAGTAAGAGATATAGACATCAAAGAGTTTCACTACAGGTTCCCCGCTTAATAGTCGCTGTACATCATTATAAGGATAAATAAATAAATTTCAGAAGGCCCCTAATGCAAAATTTTAGTTATTTTTCTTTATTAAAATTTTAGAACTAAATGAATGTAAACACACCATCCCTAGAAATATCACATAAGTATGGCTTTCCTTAAGTAATACGAGGTGTGGCTATTAAATAACGAGACTGACGTTGTGAAAAATTTTATTTTTATTTTATACATTATCACTTATTGTCACCTTCAATATATACATTCTTTCTCTATCACTACAACGCTCCATGCGAATTTTCCATGGTTGGAAACAGTGCTGGAAGTCATCTTCTGTCGGCTCCTTCAGGACACGTGCCGCTCAAAAATGTTTGTGCTGACACTTTGTACGCGATTGAAAATGACCCAATTTTTTTGGAAACAATAATAACATGTGTTGAAACATGGGGTTTTACTTATGATCCCGAAACGAAGCGCCAATCCATGCACTGGAAGAGCCGAACATCACCGAGAACCAAAAAAGCTCGAATGAGCAAGTCAAAATTTAAAGCAATGATGATATTTTTTATATATCAATGGGATTGTGTACCTTCACTGGGTTCCTAGAAGTCAAAAAATTAATCAATGTTACTACCTTGAGGTACTTTCTAAACTACGTCAAAGAGTCAGGAAAAAACGTCTCGAAACGTGGAAGGACAAATCATGGGTTCTCCACCAAGACAATGCACCAGCTCATTCCGCGTTATCTGTCAAGAGGTTCCTAGCCAAATACAGGATCTCAGTGTTAGGACATTCACCTTATTCACCGGATCTTGCATTATGTGACTTCTACCTGATCCCTAAGGTGAAATCTGCATTAAAAGAGACAAGATTTGAGTCTGTGGAAGCTGTAAAAGAGAAAGCGGCACGTGTCCTAAAGGAGCTGACAGAAGATGACTTCCAGCACTGTTTCCAACAATGGAAAATTCGCATGGAGAGTTGTAGGGATAGAGAAGGAGTGTATATTGAAGGGGACAATAAAAGATTATGTATAAAATAAAATAAAATGTTTTACGTCAGTCTCGTTATTTAATAGCCACAACTCGTATAACACTAAAAACGGCTTACCTAAATTATTTATATTAGAAATTCAGTCTAGATACGCAGAAAATAATAGTAGGCCTTAACTATTAACTTTACAATACATACTGATCTGCGTCTCCTTTATCTAATATATTATTGGTATTTATTATTAAAAATTGCGTACGAAAATTTTAAACTGTAATTTTTATGTAAACGTAGCTACAAATTTTTATATTTTAAGTTTTTCTTTTCAAATATATTAGCATATTTTTTCATAGGCTATGATATTATGGAGAATACTCTAGGTGAATCGGTCTTTCTTAGAAGAACGAGCTACAAAGTAAACCTATTTATCATTGTGCAACAAAGAACAGCTAAACAGTATCCCTGATGGTATGTAATAATTGGTTAGCTTTATTTCTACAGCAAGCGCAGATTGTTCGGTTCATTAGACAATAAAGCATCTTAACGCTGACACACCACGTGATTGCTGATTCTACGAGTTACGGCCTAACGTTATTAATATTTATGGGAATGATTTATTAGGTGAGGATGGGTGTGCGTGAGGACACGGCCTATCACAGGCCTACACATTGGGGATGAAAGTACAGCTGGCCGCGAATCTACCTCCTCGGCTTGTTTGCTCGGGGGGTGAAAATTGATAGCCTACTTAACGCCCTCGTCTAATAACAAACACGCCCCGCTCATTTGGCTCCCATCTATAAATCATTCATGGGCCGCCCTTTTCCAAATGTCATTATCAATCTCCAAACAGAGATCGGCCGACCTTTAACTCCAATATAAGCCAACACACTCTTCTTAATTCTAATCGTATTGTATAATTTTTATAATATTATTTGAAATCGATCGGATTAAAAATAAACTAAAAGTTTTATTAAGCAATTTTCGTTCATTTATAATAACATTGTAATTTATTATTTCTCCTACGAACTAATTTTCAACTTTAATGTCAAAACAGCATCTCCTGTAATGCACAATTGAGCAGAACGAAAGCTAAGTGCATTAAAGATTTTATTTTTAAAAAAGAAATATATTAAACAAATTTTAGAGTGTCCCATGGCATAGTTTAGATTTTTGTATTCAAACTGCAAATCCAAAAATTTTCGTACTCGATTCTCGAATAAGGTCTGAAAATGTTATGATCGATTAACCCCTCTCCCACCGATAAGAACCCAAAGAAGTATTTTGAAGGTGATATCTAATAAACCGCGTAGATATTCAACGGAGCAGATATTTACAGATTTCAATGTCATTGATATAAGACAACTGTAGAAAGAAATAATTAAAAGACTTCAAGTGAACGTAAGTAACGTGCAAAATAGAGGGCATCAGTACACGCGAAACAGAGATCTGCTCTTCTCGAAGAGGGCGAGAATTGCTCTTTACCAGTCTCATTTTGAGTACTTGGCACCCAAAATATATAACATGCTCCCGTTAGATTTAAAAAATCTAACAGGTTTAAAATTTTACAGGGAATGGATAGCCAAAACAGGTAGAGAGAAAATAGCAAAAATGGTCAGCAATATTCAAATGTGGATCTAACTAAAAAGAAAAGAAAAAAAGAAAATATATATATATATATATATATTTATTTACTTTTTTATTGTTTTTGTTATTATTTTTAATTTTTAAATGTAATAATACATTTTAGGTTGTATTTAATTATCTTTATTTTATAAAAATAGTGTAAGTTTAATCTAACAATTATTAAAATGTAATGTATCATAATTGATACAATCGTAATCTTAGTAAATATAGTAGGTATTGAATGCTATTGCTAATAGTTAATACTTCAGTTTTTTGATATTTATTTAAAAGTTTCCTACCCATCCTAGTGAGTACATGGTTTTGTCCATAGTGGGATGGGATAATTTCCACCATCTCTAGCGTAATAGTATAGTAATTTAAGAAATTTTGTATTATGGTAGCCTAATTTCTTTCTTAAGTAATATCATGGGAATAAATAAAATTATTGTTGTTATTATTATTATTAAGCTGACAGTTACTGCAATTATCCACTGATCTCTAATAACGGATTAGTAAGCCTAAATAAACTACTTAATTTACTACCTGTAATGTACTGAATATATTTTAATTAGTAATTAAAATAGTATAGAAATATTTGGGTAAAGATTGGCTGCTCACTAATACAGACTGCATAAGTAGGTTTTTGAGGTCTATGGTGGGTTATTTCCGACTAGGTAGATTGCATATTGCAGATATTAGACAGTAACTGGGTCTTTTTCACTAATGAAAAAGTCGACAACAGAGAAAAGAGATTGGTTCAAACTGTAAGGAAGGCGAGTGTGGACCGACAACCCAAAATGACTGAAGAGTAGGCTACAACCGAGAAGGAGACGGATCTATGGAAGGCCAAGGAAAATGTGGAAGAACCAATGATGTTGGGAGTTGGATGGGATAAAAGGCAGTAGGTATACCTATTATTTGACAACAAGAAGATTTTTTTTTCTTTTTTAACCCCTAATATGTGCGAGGTACAATCTGTTCAATTTAAGAACAATAAGCAACTTATGACCCAATGAGATGAGGATGATGTGTATGACTTTTAAATGAGGTGTAGTCTTGCACAGACTCAGATCGAGAAAGTATGGTGAATTGAATACCAACCATCAAAGTATACAGGTCTAGTACTCAAATCCGTACAAAATTAACTACCTCTACTAGGATTTGAACCAGGAACCTTCATCTCCAAAAATCAGCTGTTAAACAGCTGATTCACGGCGACGACTTTACCACTAGATCAACCCGGTGGGTTAAAAAGAAATTTATGTACCATTATCCAATTTTTTTCATGTTTCTTTAAACTACAAATAAAACATCTTTTCCTAACAGAGAATAAAAAGATTTTTTTCTCGCTAACACCTACCATTTTATTTTTGAGAACGTACCTCGACATCTAGATATAGCCTCGCTCAAGAGAAAATATTTTTCAAAACAATTCGGATTTGCTAAAGTCAGTGGAAAGGGCTGCTTGTTTCGTAAACATGTGAACAACTATTTATATAATAAAAAATAACTGAGAGCCACTCTGTGACCACTTCTTTTGATTATAATTCTTTTAACCAAACTATCTTTCTATTATACCGAAAATAACAGACATGTTAGTGCTACAATAACTTTGATAAAACCACAAATGAGACATGCACGAATGGGCTTAAAAACCTATTTTTAATTTCTTCAAAAGATTAAACCAAAATTTTGTTTTTTCACATTTTGGCATAAAACCAATGTCCTGACAGTTTAGTGATTCATGTGAAAGTAAAACTCTAACAGCGTAGTATCATTTAATGTCATCGGAATGGTGATTCGAAATTAAATAGAAATCAATTGTGGGTGGAAGGGGACGCCTGGCATGATACATTGGTTGTCTAACAACACAACAGTGGCTCTATAAATGTAAATAGAATGATGCGTTAGAGTAATGTTATCAATGGAGGGACCATCCCGTCACGTCTTCATGATTAGAACGGATGTTGACAACACTTTGCACTTCCGAGGGGATTGAGGGTAATTGTTTCATTCCCCACTTGTTGGTTCCTTTCCAGACCACTCTGTTTTCTTTTCGAATTCTGCCTCCGGCGTGCATGAAATAAAAGGGTAGGGGAACAAGTAGTTTAACTTTCAATGTCCACACTTGCAGTCATGAAGTGTTATTTCAAGAATCTCTCAATAAAAACAATAAGGGAAACATTGTTTTACCAAATAAACAACAAAACTTTTTTGATGTTTACAATTTTAAAATTCATGTGTTGCGGCATCGAAGGAGTACATGAGTAGAAGTTTAAAAACAAATTTCTTTATGCAATAACCGTTAGGCCTATACTTTCCTTACTGTTTTGAGAATTTAAATTCAGCAAAATCTTTCCATTTATCACATAAAAAAATCTAGTGTGAAGCACTAAAACGAATTTCATTTGTTAATGAAAAGAATTAAAAATATAATAACCTATGCTTAATCATTTGTAAACAATGTAAAAACATAATTTTACATAATTTTAGTGAATGACGAATAATTAAAATCAACCTCTGCTGAACTTAAAAAAAAGAAAATCACTTATTAACTTCTCTATAGAAAAAAATGCTTGAAATAAAAGTAGTTTACACACTTTTGTAGTAAAATTCATAAGACCAAGACCGCATTCTTTAACACTCCCATTTTTTACCGATTTTGATGACGAAATTATAGAAAATCATTAATTGACGCTAAACTAGACGGTGTAGAAACAAACATTTGAAATAAAAGTTGTAGATTTTGTGATTTCCTACTTAAAATGTATACATTTTTGCTCTAAAACGCATATTAAGGTCCCTATCTAAAAACAACTTATTTTACCAAGAGATCACAGCCCCCAAAATTTTCATCAGACATGGCACTATCTCTATTTTGTAAAGCATAAAAAATATATAGTAAATGAGGCAATTTTTTTTAAATCGTAGGAACTTTTTCTGAAAACATCATAAAAGTGAAAAATTGCACGAATAAACTACTACTTTTGGTTGACTGACTTTGATGAACATGTTTGAATCGCGCTTCCTAGTGGTAGTAACTTAAGTTTCAAGTTCCAACTTTGTACGATATTCTGTCCTTGAGATATAATGGAAACATGTTTGTTGGGTTCAACAAGGCCTAAAAACGTGTATTTCCAGTGATCAATCAACATGAAACAATACGTTTCTTCCCAGTATATTAATAAAAGGCTCGAGAGACTAAAAATTGCTAATCTCAATTTCTTAAAGCTTAATAGCAAATATCCTTTACCAAACGTTGCGTTGGAAGAGAGAGAGGAAAGCAAGAAAACGCAATTCGCGCACAAGCTGTGTGTGGATTTCTACAATAACAAGTCAATGTATCAATGCAAAGCTTAGACATTACAATACAGACACCTGAAAGTATCTACGCTGTAGAATGTGTACTAAACAATACGAAAGGATTGCTTAAAAATATTGACAAATTAAACGAATATTGTTTAGGCTGTTCAACTTAAGTGAGACTGTATGATGGTTTTCTCTGAAAATTTCAATTTTCGGTTTTATATGTTTTTCAATAGTTCAGACATATCTACAAGAAAAACATTAAATTGCATCAAAAAAATTATTTTAATGAAAAAATTAAGTTTTTAGCAAACATATCCACAAAAAATGACCATTTCACCAAGAACCAATATTTTTTGTAATTTTAGACCAATCGTTTTAGAGCAAACGGAATTTTAGATTTTTTAAATAGCTGCATTACTGTTTTTGATATTCTCAGCTGTTGGTACAGCTTTCTAACCAAATGTTGATGGAAAATTTACTCGTTTATGTACATTTTCTTTTTGATATGTTCCTTTTTGTTTTTTGGCTGTTCCCGTAAATTTAGATTTTAAAATTTAGGTACATTTTTCTCGGAACCCATTAAACCTAGCTGGCTGAATTTTTTACCAGTTATTCATCTTGTACATACACAAATACCGACATTCCAATGGCTTCCTTATATGCTCCAACAATTTCTAACATTCAAAAAACATATAAACAAATTTGTAAAAATATTTTATGTTATTCGTTAATTTGTTTTTAATTTTATGGGCTCACAGATTAAACTGAAAAACTGTAAGTAGCTAGAGAAACCCGACAACTAAAAGTGTGTAAAGTTTCATTTATTTATTTTTTACCAATCCTATGAAAAATGTACCTAAAAATAGCAAATTTAACATTGGCGTGATACAAAGTAGGCCTACAGTCTCCCCTTAAGAATAGGCCTACTTGAATAACCAACTAACTTAGCCTACGTATAGGCCAGGGCTATACCTACTTCATACGTTGTGTTTGTTAAGTAATACTAAATGCATCATTTAACGTGTCTGCTTGCATCAGTACCTCATTTAGATCTTTAGTTTGAACACAACGTGAAGTGATCGTTAGTTAAATTGAGGATTAAAGTTTACACTACAAGTTTTCTTTATTCAAGTAGTCCATGTTGTTGTTTGGTCTGTATTAACAAAATAACAATACCTTACTTTCTTTGAAACACAGAATCAAGTAGATCAGTAGCCGTCCTTTGTTCAAAAAGAAACCCACCTTACCAAAAACCTAACAACTGTTACAATAGTATCGAATTACCTCTCTGCCACTTATTTACCCAACTCTAGCCAAGAATATTATTTATTCTTTTAAAAACATAAAAAGTTACAGGTTTCACCCCGTACCTGTCATTGGAAACTCAAACCGTTGACTCAGTTCATCCAGGTGAGCTACTTATCTGATTTACCTTTAAAAATTTTAAGTTTTAAAGAAGTAGTACAATTCAAATTTTGGCAGGAAGTTTTTAATCCAGAATAAATAAAATGTGAGGTGGAAAGCGAAAAGGGATCTCTTGTTGGAAGAAATATGAGTTGCTGGGGTCGATACACCGATATTTGAGGTTTTTCTTGTAGATTTTTATAATTTATTTTGTCCGATTATATTTTAAATGTAGGCTAATTACTTCTGTAGGAATCACTACGCAATAAAAATAATATATATTCAAAAAGATCAAGATATTTGGTAAAGAAGAATGCTGAGACCTTCTAATGGGTATCCTAAGCCTGAATCTGACCTACCGGACTCGGTTGCAGAACCGCTAAATAAAAGTGAAAGCACTCAGTTTAAAAGAACCTTCAACACAGTGTCAAACAAGAAAATTTTTAATTAAAACATGAAAATTATTGTAATTTCTATGTTTAATTTATCTTAAATATGTAAAATTTAGTAGAAAGAGTGATGCAAAAGTTTAAAATGTATTCAACACCGATTTTTTCATCAAAAACTTTTAAGTTGCTCTAACTTACACAATTTTTGAGAGTAAATTCTGAATTTTGCATTAAATTGGTAAGAATTCAATGGTAAATTTTAAAAGAGTAACAGCTCATAATATAAAATTTTCGACAAGAGGTCCCTTTTTGGATTCCGGCTCACTTATTAAGTGGCTGCCTCTGTTACCCAGTGGTCAGTGTACTACGCTACAAAGCAGAAATCCCAGATTAGATTACCGGTTAGGGTCTGAAAAATTATTACACGATTAAACCCACCATTTCATAACATAATGCAATCGCTAATGATCAAGATGTTAATGTGACTAATTACACCTAAAACAATATTTTTCCTTCCTGTACAGGCCTACTATTCAAAAAGGGCCAGAGAAAGTAAAAATGAATAGATTCATTGATTTACTTAAAGGCAGTTAGCCTACTTTTATACGGATTTGAATACTAGATAGTGGTTACCTTTAAAATACTTTAAACTTTACTCTGATTACTTTGATGGTGGGGTTCAATAAACCATACATTTTCAGGAGAGATCGGCCTGAGTCTGTACAAGACTACCGTGATTCAGATTTTAATGAACTCAGTAAAGTAGTTTATGCCACGATGCACAAATGCCAAGGCATGTCAGTACACTCATTTAATCAGAATCGGTTAGTTCACTAAAAAGATAGTATTATATGCGAAACCTACGTAGGCCTAGTTGTATTCAAAAATTAGCTAATATACGTACACAATAAACATTTTTTGGGCCTTAGATATAAAAATATAATATGCATTTTTAGTTTGTTTGTTTGTGTAACAAAACATTGCTCTTCTGAGAATTTGATTTTAAAAGATAAAAAATAAACAGAAAAGAACGCGTTAGAAGGCTGTAAAGGTAAAAAAGATTATTATCTCAGGTACGTGTCTTTAGAGTGTCAGATATCTAAGGCATTCTCATTTGCGAAAATGAGATCTACAAATATCAGGTAAGGTCAGTTAGAACCTTTTGCTCCAAATGGACACTATTGAAATCCATCAAACACACGTTTCTGTGTATTGCCTAAACCGCCACAACGTATCATTATTTTCGCCTATCTACGCATCAATTGAAATTTTTGAAAGAATTCTTTTTTCTATTTTCCATCTTTTATACTGAATTTTTAAAGTGTAGAAATGAACAAATAGAAACATCATTTTTAATATCATCGTAACAATCGGTAACCTTGAGTTGTAACTCAAGTTGTCCTATTATCTAAAGCTATAAAAATCAAATAAATTATTCTTGGTGCTTTGCGGAAATATTATACGTCGTAAACAACAATAAAAGTTTTGCATAATAACCTAATAATAATAAACGTAAGGAAAAAATATCGGTCAGCGTCGTAAGAGAGTTGAAGGCCTTAACGAATTTTTTTAAATTAAAATATTAAAACTTTGTTTTTTGAATTTTAAAGTCACAACATCTTGGTTATTAGAGGTAACTTTTTTCAAAGGAATTGTTTATTTTAACGTGTAATAATTTTGCCAGACTCAAGCCGGGACTTCCGCTTTATAGTGTAGCACGCTAATCACTGGGGGCTAAGTCAGCGGCCAAAAAGCCCATTTTTTAAAATCATTTTGTTATTCATTGCATGAAGGAAAGATAAGTCAATTATTACCCTGATGGAAAAGATTAAATATTTGTACAAAAAAAAGAAATTGCCCATATCGGGCAGGTGGAGTGTTAAATTGCACTCGATCTGTTGGTTCCGGGGCTAAAAACATAGTTCTGTTTCTTATCACATAGTCAGCATCACATAGTCGCATAGTCATATGACTGAAATATTTAAGAACAGAAGAGGTAGAGGTGTAAAAGACAGTAGTTAGAATTTTCTCCTCTGAGAGTAATACATTTCCATTATACAGCCCGACCCTGTGTTGAATGAAGTGAAGGTGTCATTTGCAAGGTGGAAATTGGGTGCTTTTCGGAGGGCCTGGTATGCTAATAAGCATACTCTTTCAACTCAGTGAGGAATGCAATAGTGAACCACCTCACTCCTCATTTTTACTTAGTAAAGCCCCCTAGAGGTTTAAACCAGCCTTTTGGCTGTTGACCTAAATAACAACAAACCAAGAACATATTGACTTAATCTCTTGCCATACTGACAGCTTTATACGGTTATACCCTACTTATTACGAAAATTATTTTTCTACACAAATATTAAGCAAAGATATTTTAAAATATAGAGAAACCCAACTACAAAGAAAATGAGTTCTTTGATTAGCAAGATCAGTAGGGCTAACATTATTTAGGTATGTTAGAATCCAAAATAATCCATAATTGATTAAATTAGAGGATTATTAATTGATTATATTCAAAATTTCGTGGATATTTTAACAGGTAATCTATGAAAATAAATTTCTTTAAGTTTTGAGGTAAGTATTTCGGCTACCGTTTCGTTTGAATTTATTAAATACATATAGTAGGCTAAGTCCTCGATTTACCGTACTGAAGTCTGGTTGGACACCAACGTCAAATTCGAATCTTCAAAAAAGGGGTCAGGGAAGTTTTGTAAATAAGCCTACACAAATTCGTATGTGTAGTAATCTTACATACTTCATTAGGACATTATTATACATATAGACATGTTACTAAATGAATACGGAAATGCTATCAATAACTTATTGTCCATTGTTAATAAATTTTACTCAAATTTTATGGAATTACAAGGCACTTTTGTTAATTCTCAAACAAAAGAAGGGATGGAGTAAAATTTTGTTTTCTCAAGTGAGTGACGTTAAATCCCAGCCGACCGGTAAATTGAGGAGCTCTGTACAAGTACCAAAGTCACATAGAATAGCCATTAATAAACGTTCATATTTTGTTATGATTTAATTTTTCAATTGAAGGCTCTTTTAGCTGAAAAAAGGCTAAATACAATATTGGATAAACTACCCACAAATTTAAAAGGTAGCGTCCACTTTTTGATAACATAACGGGAATAAAATCAAGAACTTTATTTTTTTGAAACTGGCTATAGTTTAATGACGTTACAAGGAAACATTAAATTAGTTTAGTCGACGTTGTATTACAACAAACTCTTACTGGCCTACTAAACAATAAATCGAATTTTAGGAACACTATATTAGGGTTTACAGTTATGCAACATGTCCCATTTAACTTGTCATTTTTACGGCTTCATCAAAATAGAGGAAAACTAGACACCTTAAACTGACCAAACTTGAGTAGGTACAAGTTCTCTAAATTAATTAGAACCTATGTTTGTCTAAAAATGAGAAAAAACTACTTTAAATATCTTCAATAATTTTAATGAATTTCAGTCGTTATCAGTCCAATCAATAAAACAATGCTTTTCCAGAAGAAGTAGGATGTTTATTATCTGTTGTAACATCTTTTCTAATTTCCGCTTCCTATTAAGGAATAAATTGAAATAGATGTCATTTCATCCATCAGACAACATTATAAATACATTATTTACTTAACATTCTCGATCGCATACTGATTTATGAAATGATTATCAAAACAGGGAAAGTGAAAATATAGGGTAGTACGGCACTAAATTACTATTTTTTTATTTTAGTTTATATTTTAAAAGTTGCATGAACAGCTTGGTCATTAGCGACTGATTTCAGTACTGTAACGGTGGGTTTCAACGTTTCAAAATTTTCAGACCCTAGCTGGGAATCGAACCTGGGACCTTCCGCTTTGTAGGCTAGTGCGCTAGTCACTACGCCACGAAGGTGGTCATTAAATTACTTTATAAATAATGAATTCATATAAAAATTTATTTAGACTTTATCCAGCTTACTGATGAAAAGTTTACGTAATCACTATCGATTGTCTAACCTATTCATTGAAATCTAATGTTTCAAGAAAAGACTTTTATTATTTTTCAAATATAGGCCTCACTGTAAGTCACTCAATAATCCTCTATATAATATAGGCTACGCCCATAATGGGCAGGTGGGGTGTTAAATTAATTACACTCGATCTGCTGGTTCAAAAGCTACAAAAAATAGTTCTGTTTCTTATCACATAGTCAACCAATTATATGACTGAACTTATTAAGAACAGGAGAGGTAGAGGTGTCAAATACACTAATCAGAGTTATCTCCTGATAGTTGTGAATTTCATTATACAGCCAGATCCAGTGGTGGATAAAGTGAAGGTGTCATTTGCAGGGTAGAAAATAGGTGTTTTTCGGAGCGCCTGGTATGCTGATAAATATTCTCTTTCAACTCAGTGAGGAAGGCAATAGTAAACCACCTTACTCCTCGTTTTTTCTATATAAAAACTTCTGGAGGTTCAAACCAGCTTTTCGGCTGTTGACCTAAACAACAAGTACTATAGGCCTATACAAATTATTAAAATTGGAGAGCCTATTAGTGTAGTGGTCAGAGCAATTGGCTTTTATACCGTGGTCCCGGTTTCGATTCCCGGTTTGGTTTGGAATTTTTTCATCTATATACTTATTACTTACGCACAAGCTAAGCCTTATGTAGATATCATTGCTCAATAAAACAAAGAATTATATAAAAATTACAAGTTAGCTATAAACAATTGTAAGTTACTTTTAAGTCATAGATAGTCTACAAGTTTCTAAATTAATGTTTAAGTTGAAAATTTAATTAAGTTTGATTTTAGTTAATATTTTGTTTATAGAACACATGATATTAAAAAGAAAGTGCTAGTGCCAGTGCGTGACTGCGTTATTAAAGCGGTTGGGGGTATTTTATCGCTAAAGAAGAACTGTTCGTTAGTTTTAAGTAACTAGTTGCAGTAAATTAAAATAAAACAATTCTCTCTGAATCTTTGTAAACAATATATTTTTGTCAAAGTTTATTCCCGAAAAGGGTCGCCAATTAAAAAATATCTATTTTAACTATAACACGAACTTTCTGAAATGTACGAAGTCAATGCTGGGGTACCGGAAGGAAGCGTACTTGCACCAAGGCTGTAAGCACCAGTGACATACCAAATGGTATCCATACAACTATGGCTATGTTTGCTGATGATACCTATGGCAGTTCTTGCGGTTGATGCCGATCCTGTAATTGCAACTCGAAAGACACAAAACCATTTACACCAGATAGACATGGCTAAAACTTTGAAAAATTAAAATTATGAAAACAAATCGCAAAAAATGACGTTTACTCTTAGACGACAAAACTGCCCAACCGTTTACATTAATAATATTCCGCTACCTCACACTACTTAGGCTTACACTTGGACAGAAAATGTACATGGAACGCACATGTTACACACACACGCCGCAAACTCAAAACACGCTTCTATCAACTAAAACGCTTACTCGATAGACGTTCTGAATTAAACATGTCACGCAAATTAACAATCTACAAGACAGTCTTGAGACCAATCTGAACATATGGAGTTCAACTTTGGGGATGTGCTAAACCTTCACACACGAAACGTATATATATAGGCCTAAGCGATTCAGAACAAGATTCTACAAACGATAACGCAATGCCCCTTTTACATCACAAACTCAATGTTGCACAAAGATTTACAAATCCCATACGTAATTGACGTCGCGAAACCACTATACAAGACGATGCATGACAAATTTGAATTACATGACAACCCTCTCATACAAAACATGTACATTAGGGCGATACCGGGTACTCAGCGCAGACGTTTGAAGCGCCTCTGGCCAAGAGATCTTCTTGGCCAACTGTAGGACTGTAGTGATGACTGCACGCTCCTTCAAGTAAATCAAGTTTTGGAACATTAGCTTCACATTTAGAAATTGTTGTATTACTTTAATAACAGATACTAAATTTCAATTGAAAGTGCCAAAAAAATCTATAGCAATATAGAAACTTGAAATTTTAGTACCGATGCACTGAAATTTTAGTTTCGCATAAGAGGAATCTCCTGGACCCTCCTGTAATTAGTGTCCCCATTTCTTTATGAAAATTTATTACAACCTTAGTTGTAAATGAAGGAAAGTAAGTTGAACCTATTTGATATAGTTTTAATTATATTAACGCATTCCAACTCGATTTTTAATTGTATTTCATACATTCAGAAAAGAAAGTTAGGATAATCCTTACATAGAATACAAAAGTTTTTTCGAAACGTTAAACTATTTACAATAAGAATACAGTTAACATAGAACGTGTCATTTATTTATGTATCGCACGTGATGATAAAACACTAAAGCAACCAGAGCACGAAGATATTTTACATTCCTACGGACGATGACTCGAAAGCCAGATCAATGCAGAACTGTACTGTAGGGGAAGATCACGATGGGGCTTCTTTAGAGATGCAAACTGGATTAGTCTACAGTAGGAACCCTTCTATTGTATCACTTGAGTACAAAAAAGTGTCACCGCATTTCATACATAAAGGAAATTTTTACTTTTGAGAATGTTGTAAGCCTAAACCCAATTAGGAAGTCTTTGACGATTACTGTAATTTTTGTACCTTTCATAACTCTATACGAGATTAAGCATGTACATGTATAACTTCGTTTCAGTTTAGACTTCCTGTATCAATTAAAACTATCAAATGAAAATACTGTATTAAGAATGCGTACAATACTGTAGCCTAATAATAATGAAAGTAATAAATTGGTTATTGTATGAAAAAGTATGGGTACCTTACGCCTAAAAAGGGTAGTGTTGAATTTTAGGTAACCAATAAAATTATTGACCTATTTATTGTTATCTTTTTTTATTCTTTCCTTTTGATCCATTATCTGGAACTGAATTCATCTACCATTGCATTAGTTTTATATTCTACTAGCTAAAATGCCCGTTCTTCGAACGGTTTTCTTGGTGCTGTGTTGGTTTACCGAGTTTGATCCCTATTAGGTCTGATATTCTTAAATCACTCATTGTTATCTATTCGCACCTCCTTTCAACGTCAGGATTATTATTAATGATAAAACAAAATAGTTGGACGTAAAATAAAAGTGAGATCTAGGTGTTTTTGAATCAAATTACGCAGCGCTTTATTATTTTCAGAAGCGTAGTTAATTATTTTACATAAATAAATCAATTTACTATTTATATAGAGGAATGAAAATGGATGTTTTGAAGTTTAACTCACACAAATCTGTGTGTAATGTAACTAGGGGTAATTTAAAAATTCGCTACAGAGCAATAAAAATTGAAATGAAAGGTAAATCACAATTGGAACACTCCGCGATGGTTAACTACTAAGGTGACTGTCTTTAGTTTTTTACTATGACCGAGAACGGGTGTGTCGTGTAAGGTTAGGCAATGGTGGAAGGGGTAGGGTACAGAGCTTTGGAATGAATACCAGCGGCGCGTAGACCTATGTTTATGGTTCTGTTTATTTTGTTTTATAAAATATTGCTATATTTATTTTTATAAAATTGGTAATTGGATATTATGCATAAAAATGAAAAACTTTACTCAATCGAACTTATTTCTCTTTAAACGTTTCGTAATTTCGATTATATAGGCCCTAAGATTTTTTGATAGATTGATTTTAAACGGAGATATTCGCAGGTTTTTAATTACTCCTCTCTTTGAACTCCTCCATCCCTTTGTAATATTAAAAAAATGTACAGCTTATTTTCATTTCGATAATGTCCAGAACCTAAATACCAAAATTTGTTGAATTTGGTTCAGCGGTTCTTGCGTGATGTCGTAACACACAAACAGACAAAAATTCAGCTGAACTTATTTCCGGTGACTACCTAGTAGATTTGGCGTAAAAACAAAATTTGGGGAATTTTGAAAAATTGTACTGACAAAATCACAATTTCATTTATATAGATTTATTCTGAAAAATCCTAAACTTATTGTTTATTTATTTTCTAGATCTTGCTAGAAATTCTAGCTACGGTTGGGTACATACACAGTCAGCTCCATTATTAACTACTTTAGTAGAAACTCGGATAGCCTATAAGTGAAACCAGTACTGTTGTGTGTTCGATTTTTGACCAGTTTATGCATTGTAACATGTTGACTACGTTTAGAAAAGCAGGTCTACGTATGGGAAATGTATAAAATTGATTGTAGGTACAAATGTATGTATAAATTGGTTGTCGATTATTAACTGTAAATAACTCCCCCTGTTTTTAGTTAGGTTTAGTTTAAGCTTTAAGGTTGTAATAATATTGTTGTAATTAATCTCGTTACGTAATTTAATTGTAATATTTTATTCTATTAATAAATAGTTGTTAAAAGTGTAAAAGAAGTTTGTCAATCTTTTATTATAAACAGATCCAGAAAGAACTTGGAATAACTGTAACAATATGATAAACAAATTTCTTTACCAGATTTTAGTCGTGTTATAAATGAATGACAGATGTAAAAATAAAAATGTTTCATTAAAAATCTCAAGTATTCGTATGAAATTTAAAAAGAAATTATTGTAATATTAAGAACTTTAAAATAAGATACCTTCCGTTGCAACTTGCCATTTCGCAAGAAAAAAAATTAAGTGATATTGAAGTCGTGGGTAAGAAATGTTAAAAATGCACACATAATGTCATCAGAGTACAAAATGTAGAGTTGATTAGGCTAAGTCTAGCCTACATAAAAATTTATACAACTTGATAGGGACAAAAATTTGTCAGTCAAAAAAATTGTTAAAAACTAATAGCCTTTAACATATTACGATAAATTTAGAATTAGATTTATGACAACGCAATTTAGAGTAAAATATCTTAAACATAGTGAGACTACGTGAACATTTATGTAGAAGTTACGTCCAAAAACATATACTTTTATTCGTCAGGACCTCAGTAAAACTAATGCTAAGAAGAAATTGACATGAAAGTCTGTAAATTACGTAATGAGTTAAAAAAAGTACAGTTAATTACAATAAAACCTCCTAAAAACGACCACGTACGGTGAACTCAATAAGTGTTCGGTTTGAGAGGTAGTCGTTTTGGAGAAGTGGAGGTCAGGAAATACCCTAATTAAAATAACTTCATTATTATGAAAAGTGTATGATTATTTACCCCAAAAATATTGTTTACATAAAATTTTAATTTTTTATACTGTAACATTACATCCGACGTACTTACAAACCGACCGAAATGAATAAACTACACTACTGAATTGTATGAATGTCTTTAGGGTTCTGTACATAACGTTATCTATGGTCAATGGCGTACGTGCAACATTACATTATTTGTGGTAGAAAAGAGCCGAAGATGTTTTTATGGTTTTCCCACTAATACAATAGCAGTTGAAGCTTGTTAAATTGTAGTCTACGTGTTATACTGTATAAACTGTATTAGCTTATAAATCTGTCAAAACTCGAGGGAGCAGTATCAATATGTAGCGCATGGCTATTCTGTAGGCTATTAGGCCTACATGCGTTTGTCCATCTACCATATATTATTAAATTAAAGTGGTCGCTCTTGCTCGTTTTTACCGTCGCGGTCGGATTAGAGAGTAATCGTTTAGCGGAGGTAAATTTTTATGGGGAAGAATAGTTAATATTTTAGTTCCCGAAAAAACTGGTCGGTTAGAGAGTTGGTCGTTTGTGGAGGTTTTACTGTATTATTAAAATGGAAATTTGGAAGATGTTGAGGTACTGAAAATTAATTCAAAATTCTTCCTAGCTTCTCTAGTTTTAAAATATTATTGGTAGCCACATAAAAGTGAATGTCTGCGTTAAAACAAAAATTTGGATTTTAAAATTTTTGGTTACACTCACCTTGTGGGTATCCGACCGGAGAGTCAAGGTGATGCGGTAGAGCGAATGGCACTGGAGCGTGGAACTGATGAGAGGGCAGCACTGGCTGCATTGCTGCAGGCCCCTTTAGGTAGCTGCTGGCCATTCCACTCGCCAGGCTGTAACAGAAATAAAATCAAATTAAAAAATCTGGTGTGAAACGCTCGCACAAGTTTCTCTTGCCAATGCAAAAATGACCTTCTTCTTCAGGTGCCATCTCCGCTTCGAAGGTTGGCAATCATCAGAGCGATTTTTATCTTTGATGTCACAGCCCTAAACAATTCGTTGTTGCTGCAACCATACCAATCTCTTAGGTTTTTCAGCCAGGATTTTCGTCTTCTTCCCAAGGATCTCTTTCCTTGGATTTTCCCCTGGACAATCACTTGTAATATTTTATATTTTTCTCCCCTCATGACATGTCCCATATACAATAATTTTCTTTTCTTCACTGTTAATAGTCTACTTCTCTTTCTTTATGCATACGTCTCAACACCTCCACATTCGTCATCTTTTCCACCCATGAAATTCTCAGAATTCGCCGGTACAGCCACATTTCAAATGCATCCAGTCTCTTTTCATCAATCTTCTTCATTGTCCAAGCCTCCATCCCATAGTACAGTACGGATAGGACATAGCATCTTAGGAGACGTGTTTTTAACTCAAGGCTTAAATCTCGGCAGCAGAACAGTTTCTTCATCTTTATAAATGTTTTTCTGGCCTGTTCTATTCTGATGCGAATTTCCTGAGAGCTGTCATTGTTTTCATTAACAGTTGTGCCTAGGTACTTGTAAGCATGGACTCTTTCAATGCATTGGTTCCCTACATATCCTACCAACGTTCTGATATGCTTTAGCTATTAACATATACTTTGTTTTATTAATATTAAGTGAAAGACCGTACTCTTCACTAACTGTGGCCACTCTGTTTATTAGCATCTGAAGGTCTTCATGTGTTCAAGCTATAAGAACTGTATCATCAGCATATCTCAAATTATTTATCGTCATGCCATTGATTTTAATGCCTGTGTCCAGCTCATTAAGTGCCTTATTTACTATATCTTCCGAGTATACATTAAATAGGATAGGTGAAAGTATGCACCCCTGTCTAACACCTCTCTGTATTTCTATTTCCTCGGATGTCATGTCTTCCATCCGTATTGCCGCTTTTTGGCCATAGTATAGGTTCGATATTATTCTTATGTCTCTGAGATCTATTCTTCTCTTTATTAATGTTTCAATGAGTTGATCATGCCTAAATTTATCAAAGGCTTTGTTATAGTCTATGAAGCACACATGTAGTTCTTGGTTCATGTCCAGACACCGTTGAAATAGTACATTGAGAGCAAACAGTGCCTCTCTTGTTCCTAGGCCATTACGAAACCCAAATTGTGTGTCACTGATATCTACATCTAACTTTCTGAATATTCTATTATGGATTACCTTCAACAGGATTTTCAATGCATGTCCCATCAAGCTTATTGTACGGTAGTCAGAACAGTACTTTGCATTTTTCTTTTTAGGGACGGTTATAAACGTTGATAGCAACCATTCATTTGGTATTGTTCCTGTTGTATATATTAATAAAAACTCAGAAATAAACTAACCTCAAAAACCATAACCTTATTTTAATCATGAGTGAAAAACGCAAAATGAAAATCGACCTCAGTTTTTATTTATTATCTCACGACCTCATTTATTTATTATATTATAATAAATAAATGTAAAGATTTAATAAATGCTGAGATTCGCCGATGATATAGTAGTATTAGCCGAGACAAATAAAGAACTAGAGAATATCTTAAATGGAATGGATGAGATCATGAGAAGGATTACTTCATAAAAATTAATAAGAACAAAACGAAAGTGTTGTGCAGCAGCAAGAGTGGTTTAGAAGAGATGGGAAATTTAAACGTAGGCAACCATAACATACAGGAAGTTAGGGAATTCTGCTATCTAGGGAGCAAAACTAACACAGTATGGTAGAAGCACAATGTGGTATCAAAAGTAGAATTACTCAAGCTAGAAAAGCCTTTGAAATGAAAAACAGCTCACTGACTACAAACATTGATTTACAGATAAGGAAAAATTTCTTAAAATATTATGTTTGGAGTGTAGCATTATACGGGAGTGAAACATGGGTGATAGGGGCTGTAGAAAGGAAAAGGATAGAAGCTTTTTAAATGTGGTGTTATAGTAAAATGTTAAAGATTAGGTGGGTGAACAAGATAAGTAATTTAGAGGTTCTAGGCGAGTGGATGAAAAAAGAAGTATATGGAAGCATCTTACCAAAAGAAGGGATAGGCTAGTGGGGCATATCTTAAGACATCCAGGTATTGGTCTATCAATAATGGAGGGTAATAATGAGGGATTGAATTGTAGGGGGAGGCAAAGGTTAGAGTTTATAAAGCAAATCACAAATGATGTAGGGTGTTAAAGGTATGAAGATACGAAACGAATTGTGCAAGATATAAGAGCTTGGAGAACTGCATCAAACCAGTCGAGACTGATGACAATAATAAATAAATGTATAATAGACTTTATCAACACGTAAAATAATATAGCCTACATTAAGTAATAATATATCAAAAAATTTGAAGTACCAAAATGAGATTGTCAAGGCATTTTCTGGAATGACCAAAGATAACTGTGTGCAAACCTTGAACAGGAAAGCTAAATATTACAATGAAACAAATTCATTTTTAATAATTTTGTCGATGATTGTATTCATTAGAAGAAAACCAATTAACTCTCCATTAAATAATTTAGTCTGCAATTTCATTAGAAGTAACAAAAAACGAAACGTTAGAATTAATTATAACTTAAGTTATGGTGGAACAATTCAAAGTATTTACGTAGGGTTATAACTAGTTAAGAAAATTGAACATAATAGTTCGATACACATTTTTAACATATAAGTATTGTGACCGAGAAAATTGCCCATACCCAGAAACCAACTAATCCTCACGTTTTATGAAACTGTTAGCCATAAAAGTCTTTTAAAGTTCCAAAAACCTTAAAATACTTTACTTGAATTAAAACATTACAAAATCTCTATTTTTTCAAAAAAGGACGATTTTTATCTAAGTTTCAAATTTTACCTTAACCCTTAAATAGTTTAAGTAGCCTATTAAAAAATTATCAAACAAATCGACAAAAATATTTAAAAGCATCACCTCACACAATTGCTTTCAATAGATATTTATAATTATTTCAAAATATTTTAAAAAAATAATAAACAATGTTAAAAAGTAAAAGTTATACTTAAGCTGACATACCTTACGGTCGTGTTCAATATATTTTAATCCTGAAATAATTGGATACAGACTAAAAAGTTGTTTTCCAAACCACGCCGAGTTGTGTCAGTACATTCACCTCCGGTAACTAGAAAACTACAACTAACTTTCAAGAATAAGGGTAAAAGAAATAAACACCATTATGAAAGACGCTGTCATATGCAACATAGAATACAGGTGGATATTTCATTTCTCTTTAAATAAAGCGGGGTTGAAGTTTCTTAGAAAAAAGGTGAGTGACCTGTTTCTATGCCCCAACCCTTTTCAATGAAATTCTAAAAATAGTAACTACCTTAAAAACAGGTTCATCTTAACAGCAAACAATATTTGCTCATTTTTCCATTCAAGAACTAATATAATAGTTTGACTATACAATTAGTTTAGCGGTACTTTTCCTACATAAACCGTATGCCTATGGTTATAAAGGATTATTCTAGGTAAACGAAGGGAATCTAACAACTTAACCTTATTATTGCTATCCTAAATGCTCTTAGTAAAATATAATTACAGATTTAAAAGTAACCTTTCAATTTATAAATGCCAACAATAAAATATTTGATCTAAAGCGACTTGAACAAAAATGTAATACTTAGACCATATATTTAATAGGAAAGTCTACCTTGAAAACACAAAAATGTGTTCAATTTTTTTACCTTATTTAAAGTCGCATCGACAGTTTGATCACTAAGCGATTACTGTGAGTTTTGGTACTCTAACGGTGGGTTTAACGTGTTAAACTGGCAGACCCTAGCTGGGAATCGATCCTGGGACCTGTCGCTTTTAGGCGTTTATCACTACGCCACGGAGGCGGTCAGTTTTAATTAATAAATTATGCAAATATAATAGAAAAATAGTTAGCTAATTAATTAAGTTAGCAGAATTTAATTGCTAGAATTAAATTAAAAAATGAATAATAAATGTACCCCTTAAATTTTTTTGGAATACAAAGGAGTTTAATGCTTCTGAAGAAATATTTGTGTAAGTTTTAGATAAACGAGCTGAAGATGTGGTGATGCCACAAAAGCGCTCCTCTTTCGTTAAGTGTTCTTACTTATTGTTTGACCGTTATGTTGGTTTGTTCTTCAATTTTATTTACAATAAATAAAATAACGAAATCAAACGGTGAATATATACCATGATTTTTAATAAATTAATAGTCTATTTAAAGATACACCGAATTTTGTAATATATATATCTGGAAGCTAATTAGTTTTTGCGGTCTACAGTGGCGCGGTTTTATAAATAAAAACCACCAGGTGCTATGAGATAGGAAGAAAGCTCAAGCAAGATAAGGGTGCTGATGTTCTAGCACCCACTTACCAATGTAACCATCCATACATAGTTTACAGGTAAGGGTGCGGCACCACTGAAGCGAAAGATAACACAGCTACCTGAAGGATACCTATCTAACTAACAAACACCCAAAAGAGAGAAAACTGCCATTCTAGCCTTGTCTATTATACGAACTTCATCATTATAACAAACTATGGACATTTTTCGGCTTATTACACTAATCTTTAAAAAATATCTGGTAGTAATGAGTTATTTAGTGAAAATGTTTGCAGTTATGAAAAACTGTTTAAAAAACTTTATTTTTCCTAACAGTTAATACAAGCGATCTACTTGAGGGATTGATTGTTTATACCTTAATACTCGTAGATACAGTTCCTTATTTCAAAATAAATTTTTATTCGTTAAAATTCTGTATTAGTTGCAAGAAATAAGTAACTTAATTTTTCTTTTTTCTTATTTACGTATCTACTCAATATCCTGGTAGAATTTACAGAAAATGTTTTAGGCGTAAAAAATACTAACAAATGTCAATTATTTAAAGTGGTAGGTTGTATTGTGTTGTTCTTTAGGTCATCATCTGGGAGGCTGGTTTGAACCTCTAGAGGATTTACTAGCTAAGTAAAACGAGGAGTGGGTGGTTTCCCATTGCCTTGCCTTTTTCACCGAGTGGAAAAGTATGCTTATTAACGTGCCAGGTCCTCTAAAAAGCAACTAGGCTACTTTCTACTCTGTAAGTGACACCTTCACTTCAATCACCACAGGGTCTGTCTGTAAAATGATGAAATTCATTACTCTTAGAGGAGATAACTCTGACTAGTTTATTTTACACCTCTACCTCTTCTGTTGTTAAATACTTCAGGCATATAATTGGCTGACCATGTAATAAAGTATTGAACTATTTTTTGTAACTCAGGAACTAGCAGATCGAGTGCAAATAATTTAACACTCCACCTGCCTGTTATGTGCAGTTGTTATTATGTTAACCATAAAATATAATATGTCTTTTTAATTCCAAGTCAACATTTGGTTTACTAGATTAATAGCTTGATTATAAACAAGTCAGTCCTATTTTTAAATATTCTGAAATGTTTTTAATAAGTTAGTAATTCAGTAGCTACAACATTTTTATTTCTGAACTAATTTTACAGTCATGAATATGTTTATGTGAGCGTTTCTATCCCTTTAAATGGTAATTTTTATAATTTGTTTTCTGGTAAAATATAAAAGATAACAAGAACAACAATATGAGAGACGTTCCGCCGCGCCGTATGATGAAAGAATGCTGGTGGGTGGTAGGTGGAAGGACGTAATCCTTCTATTGAGAATCTATTGCATTGATGGTCTCCCTATTTGATTCGACTATAACAGGACACAGGACAGGAGTACAGACAGGCAACTGGAAACTCCAGATAAAGTAATGAACCGTAGAAGGCAAGGGTTTCTTTATCCAATAAACATGGCAACAATCCCCTTCTTTCAACCTTTGATTTATCCTTGTTAATTTTTTGTCTCTCTTTCAGATCCGATATGCCGAACAGAAAAAAATCAACTAAAATACCACGATAGTGAAGATCCCGACGTCTATTCTATGATCTAAATTCTTGACTTCAATGGAAATCAACTGGACCTTAAAAATCTATACATCAGATTACCTAGGCTTCTTCTTGCGGAAATTTTTCACAAAAAACGAAAAGAAGGACTACCTTATGATAAAGACGAAAGGAAAAAAGAAATCCAATTCTATTATAAAAACCTAAATAGCGTCAATTGTATCAAAGTTACCGAATAATAAGCACCGACGCAAAAATACATCCTGACTGTAAAAACACGTGGTACACAGCCGGTCATTAATCTATGAAATAGAACTGTTGTTACAGATGTTTACAAAACTCTCCTTTAAATCGTATTAACAAATCAGTTATTGAACCTTACTGGTTTTAATAGACGATCACTGAATCTTTACAATGGAAATCGATGAGAAATCAACTCACCAAAAAGAAAAAGAGATTTTAAACAGAACTTACGACAAAATTATAAAACATTTAACAGCTAAATAAATTTTAATGGAATATTTGCCAGCTTAACTACTCATTTTCCCTTCAACTTTTAGGAATCTCCTAGTAATAGGCTAAATTTATTTGATTCTATCTGTAAATCTTTTATTTGGTATTGGGAATTATACAGTACCGAAAACCTTTCATTATAATCACTGCCTTCGCTATATATTCGACATGTCCTATACTCCTCCTGAAGTCTCCACAGCGCAAAAAAAAAAATTTTAGAAGTGATTAAGCTTGAATCTTAATCCCTTAGTAGAATTTTCTCATATGTGGTGTCTGTCAGCAGGTTATTACACATAGTTTCTCGCTCAACCAGTGTTACTTAACAATTAGTAGCTTATCTAATTCTACTGACTGCCTGTACTGACCTAAACGCCTTATTTTATAACTTATTAATTAACTAACATTTTTGAGAATAGTTTTGAATCGAGTAGATGTCATTATATTTTGCCTTTAACGTAATTTTACTTCTTTCTATAACGAAGTATACTAGGAATTGCGCTTTCACTAAATAAACTGTAGAGTAATTTCCCGGTTTCACTCCACACGGTTTTTTTTCTAGTTTGATAATTTTAATAATATATTACTAATTCCGATATTCAGAGTTAAAACTCTTTGGGAATGTAAATAAATAGTATTTACTGCGACAGGGGAGTTACTACGACTTTTAGATCTTATTTTGGAGCAAATAGTAGAAATTTAAAGCTTTCCGTTCCTGTAAGTCACTTACAAATTAACATACTGTCAGAACTGCAGCTTTTGAGAAATAGTATAAAAAACATAACTTAATATGAATTTCTTTGTGGGAATCACATTTATTTAATCCCTTATGCAGAAGTGGTTAAAATGCAAATAGGCAACTTGATTTTCTATTCAACCCATAAAAAACATTCATTGAGGTTCAGATTTCTAGGTTTTCAGGAATTTACAGGATTAGTAATGAGTACTAAAATAAATGTGGGCTTTGTATTTTTCATATAAGCTACAGTATACAGATCTGAGAAAAACATTTTGAGGATAAAGTACTGAAAACTACCTTTTAGTTCTTGACAAACGATTTAATCCCAAAATAAGAGAAAATATAGTTTACTGGGTAAGTCGGTATAGTTTACTCGGTAAGCCTGGTTGATAAAATCCAATAACATCGATTCTAATTCGTTCCAACACATCAATTAACCGATTTCAACAGAATGTAACTTGATAAAATAGACACAATGATTATCGACTAATAAACGGAACCCTGCTGATAATTTTGTAAAGTAGAAAGAATAGATTTTAAAAGAGCAGAATCTAATTAACAATGACTTTTTTTGTAAACTGTTCCCAATTTGTACTTTTTTCAGAATGCCTATAGAATAACCAAAGCGAGGCGGTGAAGGGAAGATGTTTTATCATAAAACCACACGGAAATGAATCTCGAGTTGTCTTCATTTGACTAAAGATACCTTTTCTAAAATGTTTTTAAGAAAACTTCAACTAAATTTAAAATAGGCCTACAACTAAATTATTTTGATAATTAATTCAGCTTATACTTTAATAGCCTAATGCATTAATAATCTGTTCTTACTAACAGATAAACGGAATTTAACTAGATTTAATGACCTAATTTGATAGTATTTCTACTTAGTTAGTTATAATAGTAGGCTATATTAAATTTATCAATTTGTTCTATTGTTATTTGATATACAAAGTAATTAAGAGGAAGGACTTCTGGTCTACTTTATTATCTGAATTAGGCCTATACTAAAATTATAAATGAAATTCACAAAAAAATCTTATTAATTGCATTGTATTTTATTTCATTTAAGTATATCTTTTCCCTGCATTTCATTATTCCTATAAAACTCTTTCGTTTGAACTTTTATAAATTTTTTTATATTTGTGTTTTTTGTAAGTTTTACGATTTTACGTTCAGTACCGCTGTTGATGAGAGTTTAAATAAACTAAAAAAAGAAAATGATACTGAAAACGGCACTCAATCTTTTGTTGATAAAAGTAGGTTCCTACTACTGTAAAAATTTTTTGAACTAAATTAATAATTTAATATTAAATAGCACACTTATCATTTTTATAAACAATATTAAGCATATTTTACGAAAAGTTTTTAGAAAAACTCCCTTTCTACGGTAGTTAACTGAATTAACCCATCATCTTTATTAAATAAAATAATCCACCTTTAAATAGACCTACATTTTATCGAAAGTCAAACGCTTATGTAAAGTATTTGCGAAAATTTTAAAATAACTTAATTAAGCTACTTCACTTTTACACCATAATATCACTAATAAATTGATATCTCGTTTAGAGGATCAGATCAACTAAACCAACCCATACTAAATGAATTCAGGGCACCCGAGACAAAATTATTTGTGCAATTAGGCTACACAATGCCTGTTTTATGTCAGAAACAGTAACCTTCACAAAAATTTACAACTTTGATACGTATTTCTAATCTGGCTAAAATATGAAACAGAAATTTAAATAAATAATTTAGGAATATCAAAGTAAAAAAATTAGATATAAGTTATAGCTACCTTAATAAAGAAACTCTATTTAAAATACCGAAACTTTATTTAAAAGACCGAATGGTTGATGTTATAACTTTTGTATCGTATCTCTTGTATTTTGTTTTAATTTCATAATTTAATATTCGTTTTCATTCTGGCTACTTCTAAAAAATTTAATAATAAATAAGCGGTACAAAGAAGAGTTGTTGTTTAGGTCAACAGCCGAAAGGCTGGTTTGAACCTCTAGAGGTTTTACTAAGTAAAACGAGAAGTCAGGTGGTTTACCATTGCCTTCCTCACTGAGTGGAAAAGTACGCTTATCAGCATGCCAGGCCCTCTGAAAAGCACATATTTTCCACTCTGTAAATGACACCTTCACTTCATTCACCACAGGGTCTGGCTGTAGGCCTATAATGAAATTCATTACTTTCAGAGAAGATAACTCTGATTAGTGTCTTTTACACCTCTACCTCTTCTGTTCTTAAATGATTCAGTCATTTAATTGACTGACCATGTGATAAGAAACAGAACTATTTATTTTAGCCCTGCAACGAACAGATTGAGTGTAAATAATTTGACACTCCACCTGTCTGTTATGGGCAGGGACAAAGAAGAGTAAAGTTATCAAAGTGTACAGTATAAATGTACATGTAGGTCCATACTACAAATCTAATACTACTAATATAATACAAAATGAAGGAAGGTTGGCCAACGCAGGGCTAAACGTTAAGTGGGAGTGTAATTTAGAAGGGCTCGTTCAAACATAAGCGGCTTAAAGACCTTGAATCCTGAAACGCACAGTTTGTACAAATGGCATAGAAATTTGTAGGCTACGATACTTACTTCCTCAAGTAGTGCCTCCAATCCATATTCCTTCGTCAAGATACAACAGATCTATACTCAATATTATAGTCGGGTTCTTATATAACTTTATTTCAAAATAAAACACTAATTTTTAAAACGATTACAAATTTAATATAATAAATATATCCCGATTAATAAACCGATCGCACAAGTTATCGACCTGTAGATATTACAAGTTAACGATATGAGTTCCAAAAGAATACTGATGGAAAAAGAAATGACCTGTCATATTAGTAACAATGAATGCAGCAGTAGTCCACGGTAATACAATAGACAAGTTTAGTTTTGCTAAAAATATTGTATTTTCAAAACCGGACTATCTTTTAGATAAGTAGGTAGGTAAAGCCTATACCAAAAGTAGCCTATTACAACTGCTACTAGGCCTATTATTCAATTTAAAGGTTGTTTACCCCTTCTGAAGGAAACTACAGAATTTTACCTGAAATATTATTTTTACTACCCTTTCACACAATATCAATTTTTCATTAAATCCTAAATATTTTTCAGGCCGTTCTACAGGTGGTTAAGACAATACGCTTATAATAACGAAGTTTTTTTTAAACATTTTTTTAAAATGCTTATAGGCCTATAAGACTTGGCTTGTGTAATGATATGAGGTGATGTACAGATAAAGAAAATGCCATACCTGACCGGGAATCAAACTCGGGGACCCCAGCTTAGAAGCCAGTAGTGCTAAATTTTTTTTTTAGTTAAATTCAGTAAAACATTTTTAGTTAATTTTTTAGTTATTTTCACAACTGTAACTACAACACTTGCCCATCAACAGGCAGGTGGAGTGTTAAATTTTTCGAACTCGATCTGCTAGTTTTAGAGCAAGAAAAAATATTTCTGGATCTTTTTACATGATCAGCCAATTATATGATTGAACCATTTTAAGAACAAAAGGGGTAGAGGTGTAAAAGACACAAGTCAGAGTTATAATGGTTTTTTAACAAATTATCCATTTTATTCTGAACACGAGTTCTTAAATTATCTTACAAAGATATTCTTTAAATGTTACCTAATCTGTGTAGAATTTAGACATATATGTAACAGTGTATAGTGTAAATGATAAACTTAAAAAGGCTGGTTTGAACCTCTAGAGGCTTTACTAAGTAAAACTAGAAGTGAGGTTGTTTACCATTGCCTACCTTAAAATGTCAATAATGATTAATGTCCTATTGTAAATACTAATAAAGTACACACGATCACTGTACATAAATGAGTACACAAATTTCCCACCCCTTTTTGAAGGTTTGGATTTAACGTCGGTGTCCGACCAGAATTTAGCTCGGTAAATCGAAGACCTAACTTACTATAGGCTACTTATCTCACATAAACAGTACTAATTTGCTTTACGCAATTAACATTTCACATGAATGATCTGTAATTAATAGACTATAGGCCTACATGTTAAAACTTCAGAATCGTTTCAGTCTTCGCTGTGGATTCCCTAGCAAGTGTTAAAAATTCAGCTCCCGAATCAGCGAATTTTCGTTTTGAGTCTTAATTCATCTTAAAATCGTTGACAAACTTTAAAATAAAAGAACATGGAGATCGTCGTATACTCTTTTGTTTGATAGGCCTACGTAACGCGAAGAAATTATCCTTAGAAATTTGGGTTGGAATGTTTGAGTTCGTATTGTAAAGGAATTTTTGTTGAGTCGTAGATCTGATTGCCATGCGTCCAAATTGATTTCACTAAAGCCTTACATGTTAGAAATTTAGAGCCTAATGATTATTTAGATGTAGAAAGAAAACAAAATTAAGTTTGTAATTTAGTAATTTACGTATAACGTAGTTGTTCCAAGTTAGACATCTATATAAATGAAGTCCTAGGTATCAAATTAGTAAGTAGTAGCCTATAGTTTTTACACATTTATTCACACAAATGTAGTCTATAGGTAGACCTATGCTAATGAAGTTATTTTAAACAAATACAGCAAAATGTAGCTACAATCTATTCTTAAGCAGAATAATGAGTAGGCCTGAATGAATTTCTTTGTTATAAGACACTAGCATGCTCCGTCGCGGCTTTGCACGCGAAAAATGGTGTAGCCTAATCACTTTTTTTAAAATATGTAGCAGAAATTGTGTAGCTGCTAGATTAAAAATTAAAGCAATTGATCACTCACCAAATAAAAGAAAATTAAAACAAATTAAAGAAACACAATAATATAAAATACACAACAATACAAAATCTACATAGGCCCCTAATAAAATAGGCTACTTACAATAAAATTATCATGCGATGTTGTCACCACTGATCCTTAGCACCACGCCCCTATTTGCTAAATCATATGACTTTATTTATGGCAAATCTTTATTTGAATCACATCAGCTGGTTTAAAAGCAGCAGATTAAGTCAGTAATAAGTAATAAGTCAGTAATAAGTAAGACCTTATAAAAGCCTTAATGTAGGACGTAAACAATATTTTCAACCCTTTAGGGCTAACTTTGTAAGGGTTTCAATAGCCTAAAACCTGCACCGGCATCATAGTTACAACATAAAAAAGCTGCATGAAAATTGGTTCAGTAATTTAGTAGATAAAGGGACACACACACACACACACACACACACACACACACACACACACACACACACATATATATACGTCGAATTTTATATATATAGATGGATCGAAGACAACCCCTAAGTGGGGAACTTCTTGGAAGTAAGTCATGTGTCGTCTTCTCACTTTAACCCTTTATAGGTCTTTGGTAGTAGCCTATACTCACCACTGGCAATAATGTCGATTTTTTTAGAATATATAAGCTATGCAGTTGAACCTTACTGGCATTTTATGGTTTTATAGGTTATCTCTGATAAGTAGGCTATCCACATTTTGAATTAGTGCGCAGCGACCATTTGCTTCGTGAGTTACACGAATGTGGTAAGGATTCATACCAGCGTACGCAACCGTATTGTTTTGTTGTTACTTTCTTACATGCTCAGAAAATTCGAATTTTTACGGGAAAGTAAGCATTCATGCTGATAAAAAGTTGAGATAAGTTATTCTACACATTTTTCTGTTATATAGGACTACAAGTTGTTTTAATAAGTATTCTTACCACTAAACATGATGTGATTTTCATTTCAACAAATGTTCCTTGGTAAGTAGCTATATTTACCAGAGCTTAACATAAAAAAAGAAATTTCTTACTGTTCTGGCACTAGAAATAAATTATTCAAGTCCCTTTGAAACAAAATTTTAAACAAAATATGAAGGGTTAAAATAAGTCCTGTAGATGTCTTCATTTAAGTTGGCGAGTGTTGTTTAAATTGTCCTAAAGTAAGATGGCGAGGTAATTTGTGAGTGATCCAGGTTTTCTTTGGAATTTTGTATACTTACTGTTATGTGTTGATCTCTTGTTGAATTTTAAGAATGTATAAATCTCTGCGTAATATGTCGTTCGTTATGTACTAAGGTGATGCTATGATTGTCAACGATAAAATGACTTACCGAGCCACATAATAGGATTGAAGTCCAAATTGGTTTAAAATGTTGCTTTGTAAGTTGTAAATTTGTTGTTAAGACCGAGTGTTGAACGTTTACCTAGTATCCAATAAAACTGTTTAAATTTTGTGTTACGGTAAAAGAGCGCGGATGAGGCTACCAGGTTGGCTCAGTGACATTTTTTATTAATACAGGACTGCCTTACCCGTTGGCGTATTAAGGTGAAGCCAGTTAAAAAGACACAGGTTACATTCACCTTACGACGTCAAACTTGTCCACCTCTGATGCTGAATAATATTCATATCCTACAGATCAGGGAGGTGCGATATCTTGGCTTATGGTTTGACAGGCAACTAACTTGGAACCATCATATGCGTACGAAACGTTTAGAACTTTACCGCCGCCAGAAGCTACACTTCTTAATTAACCCTCCATCAAGAACGAACCTCCGCTCCAAGATTTTAATATAGGCTACAAATCCCTATTAAGACAAATCTGGACTTATGGTGTCCAGCTCTTTGGAATAGGGCAGAAAGTAATTTAAAGTCGATCCAGGCCTTTCAATCAAAATTCTTAAGACTTGCTTCTGGCGCTCCTTTTTATGTAAGCAATTAAACCCTCCACGACGATTTCAAAATTCCTACAGTAAAGGAGCTAACCGGTAAACGCGTCCTTGTATAGTACATTTCACGAAAGACTAGATGACCATCCAAACCAACTAGCCCGTGATCTAGCTACAAGAAACTTCTTAACTGTGCATCGTTTAAAGCAAAAATGGAGTAGAGACCTCTTGGACTGATTAACGGACAATAACCGAAGTTTTGATCGGTAAATGTATCACTGGTTACCTTTTCGCCTTAAAGTAAAATTGCCCACCGCCATTTAAATATCAAATACGGAAGTTGTGCAGCTCAATGTACAGTACCGTAATAAAAATTAAAGAAAAAAATTTGTGTTCAGCTGTTAACATGTTGTTCTTTACTATGTGTGTTTTCTAATTCAGTCGTTTGTAAAGAAGTAGCCTTGTATAGACCTATATAGGTCTATACGAGGTATCTAGCGGAGTCCGTTTTAGGTAAACATGTGTGTTATTTTATGTACCTTAACTGGTGGACATGTGTCTTTTTTTAGTGTAAATGTTACATGTGTTCTGTTTGTTTCATTTTTTTACAAACGCCATTTAATGAAGTTAATAAAATGTAATAATAGGGTATCAGCAGGCCTAGTCTGTAGTCTTTCGAAGGAACGAATACATTTTTGGTTAAACGATTTTTTTAATTATTTGAAAAATACATCTATAATACGTCTTTTTGAATTCATATAAAAAAATTGTAGGTGTACCCTAATCAGTAGAAATCATTGAAGCGTAAGGTTTGCAATAATCATAAAGCACAGGAGGTTTGTAGAGAATAGAAGTACTCTCAGCTGAGAGTATTTCAAGGGTCCATTGACAAATAACTGCATTGTTTCTAGTACTACTTCAAACCTAATAGTTCTACTTCAATGATCCCTAAAAAAGTCAACTAGTTTGAAGAAGTGCTTACTATACCGTTAACGAGGGGTTGCATGAAACAAGACAAAATAGAGCTGTTGAATTAAATTTAAGTTTTGATACAAGACGTTTTATGACCCATTGATAATTACATGCCATAGTAATAAAAAACCTAAACCAAAAACCCAGTGTTTTTTTTTTTAAACTTCTACCTCACAATTAACAAAATGATAGTTAAATATAAATGGAGCCAACACATGTAAATCATTTGATTCTAAATTTATTGGATAATAGTCAAACCACCAGACGTTTAAAGCGAAATCATGTTTTAGATCTTCGTGGCAGGTTATGAATAAATAAAAACTAAATAATTTACATTAATAACTAATTAACTAAACTATTTTTTAATACAATAATAAGGTACAAGAAATTAGTATTAAAATTGTATTCTAACTGATAATTTTTAAATACTAACTTACTAGCAAAATATTTTCTTAATATAAAAAGACTTTTAAAAAACAATTTAGAATAACAAAAAGTTTAATAATATAGTTGTTTTTTTTTATCCGAGGCAGCGGAAAAACTCATGTTCATTCCCTCACGATGGGGAAGTAGTGTTGGACTCAATTGAGGCGTCCTCGTCCAGCCCCAAGGAGGCCGCAACCGCCTTACCAACCAAAAACCCGCCGCCTGGCCACTTAATCCGACATCAGCAAACAACCCTCCACCTCCCTCGGAACTGTTTATATAATACTACAAGGGAAATGTCGGGTTAAAAAAAAATTACATAGGCCTACTGTCAGTGGGGCGTGGAAGGGAACCGTAGCCTAATTCCCCTCTCGCTGTTTTGTTTTAGTAGTTTTACTTTTAGTAAACTGTTGTTTTACCAAACAACAATTTACTAAAAACTAGTTGTTTTTTTTATGAAAGAGCTTTAATGGAAGCCCTCTCCTTCGCGTTATTTTGTATCCCTATTAAATAATTTACTTATTGTAACTTCTTACTGACTATAAATAGAAATTAGGCGATTTTCAGTATAAAAAAATATGAAAATAGAAAATTCCATCATTGGTAGTAGAACTGAATATTTCTGTATCGTGTTATGGCTCAAACAGTTCTTTTTTACTCATGCGCTCTTATTTAAGCGTAATACACTGTTTTTGTTGTAGGTCATCAGCCGAAAGACTGGTTTGAAAAGCTAGAGGCTTTACTAAGTAAAATAAGAAGATGGTTTACCATGTTTCCTCACTGAGTGGTAAAATATGCTTATCAGCATACCAAGCCCTCTGAAAAGCATCTATTTTTCACCCTGCAAATTACACCTTCACTTCATTCACCACAAGGTGGGGCTGTATAATAAAATTCATTGACTCAACTAGTAACTTATCTTTTACACCTCTACCTCTTCTGTTCTTAAATGTTTCAGTCATTTAATTGGCTCAAGGTGAGAAACATAACTTTTTTTAGCCCTGGAACTAGCAGATCGAGTGCCAATAATTTAACACTCCACCTGCCTGTTATGGGCAGAGTAATACACTATGTGTCGAAAAAAATTTAAATTATTTGCATAATAATATCAGGTAAATTGGCTACGTACTTTCAACGCAAGAATTTCTGGTAGCCCTAAATAGAATATTAAGTCTGTTTTCAAAAATATTTTCTTTATTAATTCAATTGTTAATAGGCTATTACACAGCCCTAGTAAGCTATTTTAAAAAGAAGATAATTTGGCATGTGTTGTTTAGGTCATCAGCCGAAAGGCTGGTTTGAACCTGTAGAGGTTTCACTGAGTAAAACGAGGAGTGAGGTGGTTTACCGTGCCTTCCTCACTGAGCGGAAAAGTACGCTTATCAGCATGCCGGGCCCTCTGAAAAGCACATATTTTCCACTCCGCAAATGACACCTTCACTTCATTCACCACAGGGTCTGGCTGTATAACGAAATTCATTACTTTCAGAGGAGATAACTCTGATTAGTGTCTTTTACACCTCTGCCTCTTCTGTTCTTAAATGATTCAGCCATTTAATTGGCTGACAATGTGATAAGAAACAGAACTATTTATTTTATCCCTGGAACGAACTCATTGAGTGTAAATAATTTGACACTCCACCTGTCTGTTAAGGCAGTAGGCCTATATAATTTGGCATACTAGGCCTGTAGTCTAATCAGTGAGTTAACTCCGTTTTATATTAACATTACGACCCTAATCATAGCCACAGGATCAGGAAAAGTATCATGGTGTCTCTTTTATTTGGGAATGAGGACGGTTTCTTTTTTATGTATGATAACGGTATTTAAATTGTATAGATTGCGAAAGAAAGTAGAAACTTAGGGATTATAATATATTGTCAGCGTAGTTATACCAAGGTATTCAAAATGACAACGGGAACAATGTAGTGTAGTAAAATTGATAACTCAACCATTTAACGATGCGTTCGTCTCCAAGGCTGAAAGCCTTCTGGTTCTGGTAGCTATGGTAGAGTTGTACAACACTCTGGTTGAGGAATGCGGTTGTAAAAGTAGTGGGGAGTAAAAGGCGGTTCTAGCCACGCCCCATTACCCCATCCTTTTGCTCTCTATGCATCTTGCGCAAAAACAATTATTACGTAGTGGATGTAGTAGGGATAAAGGTAAAAGCCGCCTCTTGCGGATCCAGTCATTACTAAGGTCAAATGGAAATTATTGTCGTAAAATTAAACACACTTCTGTCTGTGTCTACCTTTCTTTCTGACTTAAAGAAAATATGACAATAACACTGGATTCCAATGTTTTGTAATGTAGAATACAGTTTTATTTCTATTTTTATTTAAATAATGCATTAGCATTTATATTTTATTCAGTCAACGTAAACACACCCAGCACAATGAAACATTCAAGCGATGTTCATTTCTCATTGTTTTCTATCGAAATAACAGATTAAACTTATTTCAGTTTCTTAAAGTAATTTCAGCCATTATTATGCTATGTACTGTAATTACAGATTAGGATAAGTAATTACTTTCACGTTAATATAATTTTTTATTGTTATGTAATATTTTATATAGCTACAGCAAATTAATGCTGTTAGTTCAAAAAAATGTTTAATACAATTAAGGGGAGACTATGATGGTTTTGACTGAAAATTTTGATTTTCGGTTTTTCTATGTTTTTCAATAGTTTAGACTACCACAAAAACATCAAATTACGACAAAAAATTATTTTAATAAAAAAAATTAAGTTTTTATCAGGTTTATCCTAAAAAATTAACATGTCGCCAAGGTCAAATATTTTTCATATTTTTATATTGCTCGTTTTAGTGCAAAAAGAATTTAAGTTTGTTTTAAAATATCTGCTTCACTATTTTTAATATTCTCCGTTGTTGGTGCAGCTTTCTAACCAACTGTTGATGGGAAAGTAAACATGTTTGTGTATGTACATTTTGTTTTTTATTTGTACCTTTTCCCGTAAATTTAGAATTTTAACATTTAGGTAGGCTACGTTTTTCTCAGAAACCATTTTCTACCTACCAGGCTAAAATTTTTCCCTGTTAATTATCATGTAGGCCTACATGCACATTCACGGACATTGTTTTTACTTCCTCAGGGGCTGAAAAAATTAAAAAGATTCTAAAGACGTAGAAAAATTACAAAAATTTTATGTTTTTCCTTATTCTTTTAAAAACTTTATGGTCCAACAGATTAAATTGAAAAAATGTCAGTAGCAAAAACCACCCTACAACTATAAGTGTGTGAAGTTTCATTTTCGTATCTTTACCAATCCTATGAAAAATGTAGCTACTACCTAAAAATATCAAATTCAACACTGGCGGGAAAGTACAGTCTCCCCTTTTAAAGATAGACTATGCTGATGATATTACAATAATTATGATGAATGATTTTACTTTTTTTGTGTATGCGTAGGCTACTATGTAGGCTAATTGCCAAACTCCAATGAGCTACAGTTTTCTTTTATAAATTTGGCGTAATTACGACCTTTTCTTTCCACATTAGTGTTTAAAAAGTACCCTAAACTATTTTATTTATCCTATGCATCTCAATAAGCCCTATGGAAATTACCAACCAGTTGAAATAAATTCCGTATTTCTACTAGCTTACTATTAGTAGTAGGCTATATTTTGTCAAATTTCCTGAAGGATTGGCCTAGCAAGTTAAAGGTTTATATGCCTACTAGGCCTACTATCAGATAAGATAACTTTTTATAGGCTATCGGGATTTTAAGTTTTCTTGTTTCTTCCACGCTTCTTTTTCATTTCTAACTCGAAGTTTACGTTTATAGTTAGTAGTTTGAACCTACAATTTAAAATGTTGTTGGTAAAGAGTGGAACCAGCTAACTACATTTCCTGAAACTTTACAGGAGAGCTGAAAACTAAATAGAACTCGGATAGGTCCCATGGAAATAACAGAAAAGATTGTCACATTTAGTAGTAACTATTAAATTGTAACCACAATAATTTTATTTATGTCTGTTGTTTAGATCATCAGCAGAAAGACTGGCTTAAATCTCTAGAGGCTTTACTAATTAAAACGAGGAATAAGGTGGTTTACTATTGCCTTCTTCACTGAATGGAAAAGTATACTTATTAGCATGTCAGGCCCTCTGAAAAGCATCTACTTTCCACCCTGCAAATGACACCTTCACTTCAATCACCGCAGGATCTGGCTGTATAATGATGAAATTCATTACTCTCAGAGGAGATGACTGTGACTAGTGTCTTTTACACCTCTACCTCTTCTGTTCTTAAATCTTTCAGTCATATAATTGGCTGATTATGTGATAAGAAACCGAACTATTTTTTGTAGCCTTAGAACTAACAGATAGAGTGCAAATAATTTATCATTCCACCTGCCTGTTATTTACTGTTACATTAAATTAAAAACCGACCGCCTCTTTGTCAGTTAAGATCAAATTCTGGGTTGGCTCTAGTTTCACAGAGTCGGTCTTTTCTTCGTAGCCTAACGTTAATACGAGTAGCTTAAATATGTTGTAAAAGTATAGTGCACTACCTACATGGGTCTACATTTTAATAGACGATAAATATCGTCCACTTACATTTATCACATACCCACCGGGTTGGTCTAGAGGTAAAGTCGTCGCCAAACAGCTGATTTTCGGAGACGAAGGTTTCTGGTTCAAATCCTAGTAAAGGTAGTTACTTTTATACGGATTTGAATACTAGACAGTGGTTACCGGTATACTTTGATGGTTGGGGTTTAATTAACCATACTCTCTCAGGAATGGTCAGCCGGGGTCTGTACAAAACTACACCACATTTACACGTCATACACATCATCGTCATCTCATTGGTTCATGGGGTTGCTTATTGTTCTAAATTGAACAGATTGCAACGTACACAAATTAGAAATACAAAAAAAACATTTATCACAGAATTAGCTTTGTATAGACTAATATGAAACAATTTTCTTTTAGGAATAGGCCTATATCATTTCTTTTACTCTAGGACCCTAACACGGAATTCTGGTTGGCCCCCGGGTCGTAAGATCCTAGAACCACCACAGTCTGGAAATACACTAATGTAATTAAGGTTTTAAAAGCCTTCAAACAAAATGTGGTTGCTAAATAAATAAACCTAGCAGTTGATGGGACTCAGCGGTATTAATAAAAAACAGCGTAGTTGCATTATTTTATCTAAATTATAACTTATTATCTAGGCTACTATAAGCAAAATTAGCGTATTAAAAGATGGAAATGGAAAGGCCTGTATTCAGCAGGTGTGGTCTCTAACAAGCGAGCAAAATGAAATAATACGTTCGGACAATGTGGCAGCTGAGAGAATACTGATCTAAAACTTTAGCAGCATGTAGATTAATTAAATTGTATTGACCTAAAGCAATTAAGAAAAATTCTTATATTATTTTTTTACAATAATTTATAATAATTAAATTAATAATGTAGATTTCATGTTTTAGCACTAAAAGTTGGATTAACTTAGACCTTAAACGGATATTTAAATAAGGTGGGTTGGGGTAATAACGCCAAGTGGGTAATAACGCCAACTCAATATTTTTTGGTTATTCTACAAGATATCCGACAGATAGCGTGCACTATACCTTCAATAGAACCGTGTTAATACGTCAACAGCCGCCATTGCCGTTTTTAACGCGTAGCATTCATAATCTTCTTCATGAAAGTTAGCGTCTGTTTGTTTTCATCATCTGATATAAAATCAAACTGGTAAGTTTTTGCTATTTTAATCATAATGTTTTAAGTTAATTATTTTTGGTATACATCATTTTAAAGCTTATTTTATTATCTTTAGAATGATTAATTGAAATTAAAAAAGTACTTGCATTTTGCCGTCTTAATATAACCTAAAATGTTAACACATTGCTTCGGGGGAATAACGCCAAGATTGGCGTTATTACCCCATCGCTAATTTATTGAAGTTTATACGACTTAAAAATACATCAAATATTAATTATAATAATTTGTTCATACAAAATCTTTCGTGGCAGTTAAATTAAATGCATCATTATGTTTATGTTTAAATAAACAAACATATATTACCTACGTTTACAATATTTGATATTCTATTACATGCTAGCAAAATTACCTTGGATAATACCTTATCTTTTTTACTTAGTATTTTGTTGTTAACTTTTTAAACGTTTTGTTATGATTCACATCTACTTAATTTGTGTCTTTCTTTTGCAGAATAAAATAGAAAATGCCGAGGGTTTACATAAAGAAGAACCTACGTACTGCGTGGTCTAAGGATGTGTTAGAAAGAGCTGTCAAAGAAATTCAGGAAAAGAAACGTTCTGTAAATGCTGTATCGATAGAATATAAAATTCCACGCCGAACGTTACGAGATTACCTTCTGAAAGGTACATGTTCATCTAAACTAGGTAGGAACACCATTTTATCTCCACAATTAGAATCTGATTTATGCGATAGAATTATTCGACTTGCAAATGTTGGCTATCCTTTAACATCTAAAGCCATTCGTAGCTCTGTTTACACATTTTGTGAAACAAACAATTTAAAACATAATTTTAATTCTGAGGTAAAACTTGCTGGACGTGATTGGCTGAAATCTTTTTTGATTCGTCATCCTAATATTGCTAAAAGAAAAAGCCAGTCAATGAACCCTGGCAGAGCTGCTAAATTAAATCGTGTAGTGGTGGGAGATTATTTTAAAAAACTGGAGGAAACGATGGAAAGTCTAGGTATGATGCAAATGCCAGAGTGTATCTATAATGTTGATGAAAAAGGTTGTAGACTTAGCCTTCATAAAGACCAACAAGTATACACTCAAAAGGGTGCGAAAAATGTGCACTTAGTAGGTCAGGAGCACGGTGAAAGTGTGACAATAGTATCATGTGGTAATGCATTGGGAAATGTCATTCCACCGATGATATTATTTAAAGGTGTGAGAATGAAATCCGAATGGATGGATGGGCTTCCGCCTGGTAGCATTGCTGCAATGACACCTAAAGGAAGTATGACATGTGAGATACTTATTCACTGGCTAGATCACCTTGCTAAATACAAAAGTCAGGGTAAATGTTTGTTAATATTCGATGGTGCTACATGCCATCTTGATTATCAAATTGTTGATGCAGCTGAGAAACATGGAATCACACTTTTGTGCCTTCCTAGCCAAACGACACATGAATTGCAGCCAATGGATAAAGCGGTTTTTGGCCCTTTCGAAGCATATTGGGATCAAGAAGTACTGGAATTCATGAGGCAAAACCCTGGAAAGTCTTTAACAAAGCTAAGATTCAGTAATATTTTTACTACAGTGTGGGACAGAGCTGCGACATCCGCCAATGTTAAAGCTGGATTCAGGGGAACGGGTATTTACCCATTTAAACCTGACGTTATCGCAGATACTGCTTATGCACCTAGTGCTGTTACGCAAATAACGTTCACCCCACTGCAGACTTCCAATGAGCAGAATCTTACCATGACAACTTCCAAGACACCTGTAATAAATGACATCAGTGTAACATCTACTGATAGTGCAGCTAACACTCCAACTCGTATTTCTACAGTAGACCCTAATGATATTCCTGGACCATCGCAAGCAACCACATCTGCATTTAAATCAATTTTATCAACACCACAAAAAGTAACACTGTCAGGAAAAAGAAAAATGAAATCCATAAACATTCTTGCAGTTGTCCTAAAAAAGGAGCTGTTTCCCAAACGTGGTGAAGAATCAAAAAATCAAAAAGCTCCACCAATAAAGAAGAAAAAAGTACAAAAGACGAAAAAAATTGGGAAGGAGTCGTGGTACTGTCCAGTTTGCTGTGAGGACAAAGTTCTTGACATGAGACAATGTTTGATTTGTCGTGTTTACTTTCACGAAGTTTGTGTCGGGCTCACAATAAATGATAAAAAAAAATTTGTTTGTCCAAATTGTTCATAATTTTATTAACTTCTTAATTTTGTAATACAAATACCTATCATTAAGTAATATTATGTTTTTTCATCATTTAATACATTAAATACTAAATAAAATCATTTTAAAGCAATATTTATTTATTTCAGAATTTATTAATCAGATTGGCGGTATTACCCCTCACCTGATGGCGTTATTACCCACATGGTTGGGTAATAACGCCAAATTACATCATGTTACAGAATGTGTTAAAAATAACTGTGTTCTTGGATCCTAAGACCCAATTTTTTTTTAATGTTCACAAAAATAATATTTTTATCAGATTCAGTAGTTAGTTGAGCACAAAAATCCCACTTAAGACCAAAAAAAATTGGTAATCCTTAACTTGGCGTTATTACCCCTACCTACCTTATCACAACTTAATTTTTTCAATATCCTCGGGCCAAAAAATTTGTTGTTTGTTGAACCTATAAGAAATTTTTGGTAAAAATGATATTTTGTTATTACATAATAGACCTAGGCCTAAATTAGGCCTATATTCTCTTGGACTAGCCTACATTTTTTATTTAGTCCCGGCTTCACTAAATTTAATCTTTTCGCAAATCGATATCTATTTTTAAGTAAGTAGGCCTACTAACAACACTAAATGATTAGTAGGCGCCTACTTAGTAGCTGAATCGAAAACAAATTTTCCAAAAACAAAATTGTTTCTCTCTTTAGTCTTCGAATTTTTAAATGGGCTTGTTGGAATACTTCCATTAGTAGGGTTAAAAGAGAAATAACTGATTTTGTGTCAAAACTGAGTCAAGCCACCGAACTAGCCGTTTGTCAACCAGTAAAGGATTGGTTGGAATTGTAGGCCTAATGTTACCCAAGTGACCAAGCGATGTATGTATGGTAACCTATTAGAATCAGACAGGAACATGTCAACCGGGCGTCTCTGTTATAATTAGTACCAAAAAAGCTCAGTGATCGGTTCATATGGCTATTAAAGAATAAAATTCTACGTAACAAACGAAGATTTTGAAAACCTATATTAGTTTATATCAAGGTAGGCTAATAGGTGAAGGTATAACTTACCCATTTCGATGATTCAATTGAAAACAATTTTTGTGAATTCTTAAAAATATATCCATTTAGGCTACGTTTATTAGGGAGGTTATGAATTAGGACTGAGTAATATCAAAAATGATCTCATACAAAAGAACTGGTCGCAAGATTGGAGGCTTTTAGGGAATTTATAAAACTATGTTAACTTATTTTGAAATTTAGCCAAGTTAAAATTATTCCAGGAGTTTTCTTAGCGGATTGACCGGTCAAATATTTAATTCCTTGACAAACAACTTTAATACTTTTGAAAATCAACACTATATTGAAACAAACAAACAGAAATCAAAATTTCAAAAATGTAAGTATCAGATAAAGAAAAAGAGATTTATGCTGGCGCAAATAACTGGAATTATATCAACACCGCAGATATTTGGCGCGAGAGTAGGGCGATTGAAAATATTATCAACTTAAAATCGATGTATCAAAAAATACCAAAAAACACGAGTACAACGAATGTTTATTATCAAAATAAAAACTAATAAAATCTGGTGTGAAACACTCACACGATTTTTTTACCCATGCAAATAATGAACAATATAACCTACATTTCTGTACCGCAGACGTAAAGGGTGTTAACTCCAAATTTGTCGAAATTGAAACCTTTTAAATAAGAACAAATGCTCTACCTGATCTTATACAATATTAACTTCTTCCTGCCTAACTTACAATTTTACAGCTTGTAATAACCGTATTAACTTCGATTTTGTAGTTGAAGTAGGCCTACAAGATCGATAAAATCATTAGTGAATGTGTTTTGCTGATAGTCCTCAAATGTTGCCGTCATTTTTGTTGTATTAAGCATTTTTATTCATCTGTTACTGCATAGTTACTGAGTAACTTTTGAAATTTTTTCAAACGTTGTGTATAAAATGCTGCTTCTTTATAAAAGTAGTGTTAGCATTACCTAGGTATTTCACTAAATTTTTGTTCCATTTTTTTATTATTTTGATAAAATCAACTGAAAAAGAAAGCTGCAAAGAGTATCAAGTTCTGTTATAGGAGAGAAGGAGAATAGATAAAAAGCAATTCCTGTAGAAATTGGGTGTAAATTTCAAGTTTCTAACACCTAGGAACTCAAATTTTGTTACAGTAATGAAAACATATTATTTCTTCTCTTTTGCTCCCGTGAAAAATTACAAAAATAAAGTTAATAGCCTACCCTTTACTTTTTAGGTACAGATTTAAGCATGAGGAAACAATGAAAACGAAAACATAGCCTAGTTTTCATCATGAATTAATGACGCGAATGACAATCAACCTCTGTTCGACTTAAAAATACATAATAATCACCAAATTGACGCTAAACTAGACTCTAGAAAAAAGTGCTAGAAATAAAAGTTGTAGGTTTTTAATTTTCTGTAACATAGTTATATAGGCCTACCTTTGTCGTTAAATGCATAGGCCCTAATAAGGCCACGATCTTTAAAAAAACACGTTTTTATACCTATATTTATGAGCAAAATACAGAAAATAAATAAGTGACGTTAAACTAAGCGTTGTAGAAAACAATGTTTGCCATAAAACTTGTAAATTTTTGAAATTCCCACAACTTTCATTATATAAGTCTACACTTGTTCCCCTAAAATGCATAAGTTATTAAGATCACAATCTTATAAAATAAAATTTTATCAAGAGAGTACAGCCTTTAAGAATTTCAGTAGATACAGGAGTTCTCCTGTCTTGTAGAGTAAAAATTTAGTAATGAGGTACTTTTTTTAAATCGCAGGAGCCGTTTTTTGAGAAAATAGCCAAAAAGTGAAAAATTGCTCGAATAATTTATTACTTCGTACGCTATTAAAAACAAATATTTTTCACGTTCAGGAGGCCTGAAAACGTGTATATCCAGTGATAACTTGATTTCAAAAAATCGAAATGAAAACAATACCTATCGTATACATTCATACAACAAAGCAAAAGAAATTAAAAATTAAAGAAATCAATAAAAAAAGGAAAGAAATTGGTGCATGGAATTTCTAACATCATTTTAGAAAAAGATCAACAGGCGGGTGATTATGTGCTACGTAAATTTGTAAAGAGCAACTTGCAAGCGACATTTAATGTTTTACAAGCATTATTTTTATGACGGAAGCTAATATGATACGTAGCCTATGTACTACAAAGAGACAGCTAAAAAATAATAGGATTATGCGTCAACAAAGTCTTCTAACTATAACCTCACCCGCCTATTGATTTTCAAGGACTAATTAGCTACTATGGTTGATTTTACGTTCAGAATGCAGTACGGAAAGTCCATAAGCAATGTATTTCAGATGGAGGTTTGAGCGCTACTACACTAAGTAAAAATATAGACTCCGCGTCACAACACGTTCACGTTTACAAACTTCTAATTGAATAACGTAATAGGCCAGCGAAAACATACTTAATATTTGTATCGTTTTAAGGATCAGGTGACGACAAATTATTACAATACTGGAATTTTTTATCAATTTTTATAGTCTTTTTAATTATTTTAAAGTAAAGAATAGTTATTGTTTAAATCTTGTTTGAATAACAGCGTTAGTATCTCGGTAAAATCTATAAATTTTAATAAAACTACCCTGGCCCGACAGTGAGGGTGACGAAGAGAGAGACATCTTACCCCTTTCTCTTATACGTACCTACCATCTCTTACCTAAATATCAGAGAATAATAACAAATATTTACAGTGTAAAAAAATAATTACAATTTATTAGGAAGCGAAAGTATTTTTTTCAAAATTTTTTGAATTAAAATGAGCTTGTAGAGCGTGGTAAGCAAAACTCCAATTATTTTTGCCGGTGACCTTCGGATGGTGCCGTCCGTGGAGAATGATTTTATTGGCTGTACCTGATGTTTTTTGTACGCCTTATAACAGAACGGGTTCTCATACTAGAGCTGTACTGCATTTTGAAGGTGAAATAGAGTATATATAGACATAAAGCCTTTACCTCTATTATAGAGCCCTTTACCTCTATTCCAACGAAAATACCTATCCCTCTACAAGATGACTGAACTTTATGATCTAAAGTAAAAAAAAACAAATAAAAAAAAACAAGTAGGGCCTACCTAGATTTGTTTAGAATATAGGCCTACTCTACTTGTTGTTGTTTAGGTCGTCAGCCAAAGGGCTGGTTTGAACCTCTAGAGGCTTTACTAAGTAAAACGTGGAGTGAGGTGGTTTACCATTGCCTTCCTCACTGAGTGGAAAAGTACGCTTATCAGCATGCCGGGCCCTCTGAAAAGTACAAATTTTCCACTCTGCAAATGACACCTTCACTTCACTTCACCTGACTTTCTCTTCAGACAGGGTCTGGCTGTATAATGAAATTCATTACTTTCAGAAGAGATTAGGCCTACTCTGATTAGTGTCTGTAACACCTCTACTTCTGTTCTTAAATGATTCAATCAGTTTATTGGCTGACCATGTGATATGAAACAGAACTATTTTAGCCCTGCAACGAATACTCTACTAACAGAGCTAATATTTTCAAAAATGAAAAAAATTCCTTGGATGGTAATTAGCCTGCCATATTTTTCTTACTTTCAAACCGCCTAATTTTATTATAGCACTAAACCCCAATAATTTCACGTTCTTAAGTCGATACAATATAAGCATGACTTAATTTCATATCATGTTCATATGCAATGTAAGTTAATTCATTTACCTGTCATTAAAAAATAATTTTACAGAGGCCTACAAGAATTAAAGCATGTTATATTTTTTTATTATAATTTCTCCGTATATATACAAACATAAACAAAAAATATGTACAGATTATTTAAATTATTTCAAGCTTATTTGTTATAGAAACATTTATGTTCGTGTACAAAATTTTGTTATTTATATGCAAGTAAATAAGATTTATTAGAGAAACATAGTAGTAAGTACATTTTACATCAACCGGCGCATTTGCTTGTTTCATATAAATCGTGTAATGTAAATAAACTGATGTGAGGTGGTACTCGTAGATTTTAATCAGTTATTTATATTGAAATCTACTTCTGTTTTGTTTTTAGTCAAATATTGTCAAACTACTTTTGTAATCCTCCATCAGTGTATGTTATTTTTTATATTTATTTTTGTGTTGTAGTGAGGTAAAGTTTATGATGATTTGTTGCATACATGCTATGCATACTTGCATATATAGTCATAAAAAAATGTTGTTCATGAATTATACTTTGATTTGCATAAACTAAAAAATTCTATTATTAAATATTTATACTACACAATATTCCTTCAAAATATTGAAACTTTTTTCATAGGCCTAGTTTAGTATAATTATCGTCTAAAGACTTTAAAATTTTAATAAGTTTTACTAAAGTTTGTTAGGTAGGCCAATACCGGTTGTCCCACGGAATTTAAACCATAAGGAAAGCGCAATAAAAGCGCACTGATTTTCATTAGTTTGTCAATGTTTTCTTCCCACGAATAAATGATGACTTGTCATAATCAGGAATCATTAGCAAATGTTTAGATCGTTAAAAAATATGAATTTTGATACATTTTAAGCTGTATTTCAGCTTAAAACACTTAAATTTGTAAACCGTTTTCTATTTAATAATTGCCAATTTTATGAATTTGTTGATTTAACTTTCAGACGTATTTGTTAGCGTTCTAGTGTGAAGAAAACATAATTGGTCTTTCGAATCCATCTACGGTAATTTTTTTATTGTTAAAAAAGTATTGGAAATAAATTATATAGCCTAGCCTAATAATAAATAATATTATAATAATTTATTTTTGTTTTATAAGCAAAAATTTTATAAATGAAAAAAAATAGGCCTATTTCTATTACTTCTGTATTGCTCACACAAGAATGCTAACTTCTGTAGTAGTTTGCGCAGGCACTAAAGGTTATTTATTACTATAACATTAATTTGTCAAGTAGGTATAATAATTTGGCTATTTCTTGAATGGGGCTGTAAATGATAGTGATAATTATTTTCAGTTTCAAGACGATTTGCTGAAGATTAAATTATTTACCTATCTTTCTTAAAATTTCCTTTTGTAATTTGCATTTTATTCATTTTAGTCTATTTTAAATTATTGTTAAATTCGGATTTTTTTGTATATATTTTTTTTTTACTTTTTCTTGCCTATAGCCTATAGAATATAGGCCTACAGGATGAAAAGTAAGCTATTGTTTTATGTCGATTTTTAAAAATCGAGTTTTCACCGGATATAGGCCTACACGTTTTCGGACTTCTGAACCAAAAAAAAACATGTTTTTAGCAATTAGTTTGTGAGTGTGAACAAAATATCTCAAAAACGGAACATTGTACGAAGTTCAATCTTGAAACTTAAGTTATGTAGGCTACTACTAGAAAACCTGATACAAACATTTTCATCAAAATCGGTCACCTGAAAGTAGTAGTTTATTTGTGTCATTTTTCAGTTTTTTGTGATTTTCTTAAAAATGGCTCCTACGATTTTTTTTAAACCTCCTCATTTTCTACATTTTACTTGCTTTACATGATAGGGTAGGCGCCATATCTGCTGAAGTTCTTGGGGTGGCTGCGCTCTCGTAAAAAAAAATGTTTTTTTTTAAAGATTTCGGCTTTAATATACCATGCGTTCTGAAAGTCGCTGTGCACCAAGTGACATGACAGGGAATAATTTCATGGCTAGGTTGGTAGCTCTGTGCTGTTCAATTGTTGCCGAACACGTCGAGGCCTGTCAGTCATTGAGTTGAAGTTGTATATGTTTCATTTATTGCAGTTCTGTTGCACGTTTTTTGTTGTTGGACGCGATGGTTCTTTCAGTAGAGGAGCGCATTTTCCTCGTTGAATACGTATTTCGCGAAGGTGACAAGTACAGTGATTTAGTGAAGCGCAAATTTTCTGAAAAGTTTCCAGATTCAATTATTCCTCACCGTAATGCAGTACGAACACTGATAGAAAAATTTCGGGCAACTGGCTCTGTTGAGGACGCTGAACGTAGTGGTAGGCCCCCTAAGCTAGACGAACAAAAGCTGCTGGATATTTCTGATTCTATGGCACAAAGTCCAAAAAAATCAATGCGTAAGTTAGCACAACAGCATAATATCGGACTTGCTACCGCACATAAAGCTGTCAGACAAGAACTTAAACTATTCCCATACAAAGTGAGGTGTGTTCAAGAGCTGAAACCTTCAGATAATGACAAGAGACTAAATTATTGTCATTGGTTTCAACGTTTCATCAACCAAAATTCCGAAGACATCCTTGACGTAACGTTTTATACAGATGAAGCGTGGTTTCACTTGGGAGGGTATATAAGTTCACAAAATACTCGAGTATGGTCGACAACTAACCCTTGCGCTTTACATGAACAGTCCTTACACGAAGCAAAAATTGGAGTCTGGGTTGCTGTGAGTAGAGCACGTATTGTTGGACCAATTTTTTTTGCAAACACAATCAATAGTGAACGTTATTGTTCTGATATTTTAGAGAACTTTACGCATCAAATAACACAAGTGGAAATGAATAATGGTTGGTTCCAACAAGACGGGGCAACAGCACATACATCTAACATCTCAATGGCTTTCCTGCGCAACGTGTTTGGTGAACGAATAATTTCAAAGAATTTGTGGCCTGCAAGATCTCCTGATCTGACTCCCCCCGATTTCTTTTTATGGGGTGCGGCGAAACAAACTGTGTATCGGAACAGACCACACACGATTGACGAACTTAAAGCCGCAATAACGGCATACATTCAAGGAATCACTGTTCTTCAGTTGCGAAAGGTGTTTGCAAACAAAATGAAACGAGTACAATGCTGTATTGATGCCAATGGAGGTCATTTCGAACACCTTCTATAAACAATGTAATCACGGTTTAACAATGTAATTAAGGTATTGAATAAATTTTTTTCCAAAATGCTTAGTCATTTCTTTATACATATTTTCATAAATTCATAGTCACAATTCCAGTGCACAGCGACTTTCCGAACGCACGGTAGTAGCCTACTACATTTTGAGCAAAACTGTAGGCTATATAGGTTAAAAAAAATTGCAGACAATTTAAAAATCTAAAATTTTTATTTCAAACACATCTTTTTATAACGCTTAGTTTAGCGGTAATTACTGACTTTCATGTTTTTTCTTGAAAACCTGTAAATAATATTTTTTTAAGATTTCGGCCTTAGTACCCATTTTATGACAAAAGTGTATATAATAAAATTTATAGGAAATTGAAATATCTAAAACTTTTATTTAGAACATTTTTCTCTACAGAGCCTAGTATAGCGTGAATAATTTTTCGCATTATTAAGCCAAACTAAGGTTGGTTTTCATTTTGCAACATTCACTCATGATTAAAATTAGGTTGTTTTTGATGTTAGCATTTTTTTTATTTCCAGCAGTAATGTAAGGTTATATTTGTCATTATTTCCATTGGCAAGAGAACGTCTTGTGAGTATTTCACACCAGATCTTTTCTTTTTCCCTGTTTAGAAACTGTTGTTCTCTGTAACTGTATATCTACGCAAGTCCATTTGTATGAGTATTATTAGTATTACAACTATTATTATTATTATTAATATTATTATTATTATTATTATTATTATTATTATTATTATTATACAGAAAACGTTGGATGTCAATTCGACTATTGATTAAGTTGTCTTACCAAAAAAAGACGAAGTTTTTAATTAGAGTTTGAAATTCAGTAGCCTTTTGTAACTTTGCCAAAAATGATAGCATTATAGTGGTAGTAACTTGTGCACATTGTTATTAATAAAGTTCTGTAACAACTTTGTCTTAAATTATTATGTGGGAAACAAAAGGTGCTACCCTTTCCTTTATCATAAAAATACCCGCATATCGGAAAGAAAAACATCAACACATTGTTCGCATTCAGAGTATTCCTTACCATCGGTTTTCTAAATTAATGCAATCGTTTTTATTCAAGAAATTAAAAAAATTAATTTGCCCTTTTAAAAAGTTGTGCGTAATTATTTAGTTAAATACTGACATTGTGTAGACTTATTGTTCGTTACAGTTTGTTTTAAATAATTGTAGGTTTGGTTGAATATTTTTTACATCAACTGGAAATATTTTTACTGAAAATTTTAATTTTTTCAGCATTGTTTTTGTTTTTTTTAACCCACCGGGTTGGTCTAGAGCAGTGTTTCCCAAACTTTTTTTTCTCGCAGCACACTACAAAAAAAAACGGCCAATAGCCGCGGCACACCTATTACTTTATGCCATTGATTAAGCTTAAGTACTTGATATAAACGTACTTATATCATACTTATACATACTTACTTATAGTTATCGGCTAGGCATTATTTTGTTGGACTGTTTAAATTTAATTTAATTTATTTTCCTTCAGTTCCGCGGCTCTCTTGGCCGGCCTCGCGGCACACCAGTGTGCCGCGGCACACAGTTTGGGAACCTCTGGTCTAGAGGTAAAGTCGTCGTCAAAATCAGCTGTTTAACAGCTGATTTTTAAAGACGAAGCTTCGTGGTTCAAATCCTAGTAAAGGTAGTTACTTTTGTACGGATTTAAATGCTAAACAGTGGTTACCGGTGTACTTTGATGGTTGGGGTTCAATTTACCCTAACTCTCAAGTATGGTCGACCTGAATCTGTACAAGACTACACTTTATTTACACATCATACACATCATCCTCACCTCATTGGGTCATGGGGTTGCTTATTGTTCTGAATTCAATAGATTGCAACATACACACATTAGAGATTACAAAAAAATTATTGTTTTGTGTTTGGTTAACAGATTATTTTTTTTCAAAATGAAGTAAAATATACTGAAAATCTGAAATTAAAACCCTCTTGACACGTTTGTAGAACAAGAGATTCTCAGCTAAGATAAGTAGCCTAACTGCTATTCACCGTAGTAGTTAAAAAAATAATATACACATTGACAAAGGCAGGGAAAATTAATTTAATTAAGCTACTTGATATTTGCACTTTCCCCTTTTACTCTGTAGGGAAGGAAAGTAAGCTGTTGTTTTCATATCGATTTTTCGAAATCAAGTTTTCACCGGAAATACAAGTTTTTAGACCCCCTGAACCCAAAAAGCATGTTTTTAGTGATTGGTCTCTGTGTGAGTGTGAACAAAATATCTCAAGAATGGAACATCGTACAAAGTTGAAACATGGAACTTAAATTAGGTTCCTACTATAAGAGAACTCGACTAGAACATTTTCATCAAAATCGGTCAACTGGAAGTAGTAGCTTTTCGTGCAACTTTTTATTTTCTTGCAATAGGCTATTCTTTAAAAGGGCTCCAACCTTTTTATTTTAATCGCCTCATTTAATAAATTTTTATACTCTTCAAGACAGGGTAAGCGCCATGTCTCCTGATTTTTTTTCTTTTAAGCAATACTTAGTAAAACATACGTTGATTGGAGTTTCAATAATTCATAAAATTAATAATTAATTTTATGAAAGAACAATTAAAAGTTAATTTTATTCGTATCACTGCAATTAAAAAATATTAATAATTCAGTTACAGTAAAACCTCATTTATCTGGCCCTCGTTGATCCGGGTCAGATTTGTAGACTTTTTTTATTTAATGTTCACATAGATAATACTTTTTAACTGTGATAGGAAGAACGTAACTATAATTACATCAAATATTCGCTTTTTATTTCGATTAATATATGTACAGTTCCTGCATAGATTGTACAATAAATAATGCCGCTTTTTTTCTATTCGCTTTTTTTTTATTAATACGCTTTTTTCGAGTTTAAGAACACTTTATTAGAGTGTAACATCAGCTGATGAGCCAGAATTTGAAAAACTTTTCCAGATCCTAAAATAACTGTTCTTATTAGTTTTTACTTTTCTCTTTGCGATTGTTTAACTGTTTCTTTATGCTTATCTATTGAATTAATTTCCCATAAAGTTAAAATATTTATAGGCCTATTGTGTTAATTAAAATATATTATTGTAAAGTATTTATAGTTATAAAATAAAAGTTATAGGCCTAATATAGGCTTTATACATATTTTTCTCTCTATTACAAAATATACAAACATAATCTTAAAGTTTTTGTAAAAAAAATTCTATTGTTATTAAAAATAAAATAGGCTATAGCTACTTAATATTGATATTTTACTATGTAAAATGTAGCTAATGGAATTTATCATTTATTTTATGTTTTTTTTTAAATTCTGTTTATCGCAATCTTTGTAACCTATTTAACTTTAGTAATTTAACTTAGTAATTTTATCGTAGTTATAAGTATTTAAGTGATTTTATTTTTTTTTTGTTCTGTTTACTCCTATGCGCGGACAAAACTCTTTGTGAAGAAGAGTTTTTGCGTATAAGTAATTTAGTTTAAAATATTGTATTGGCCTATACATAGCTTAGAATAGTAATGAATTGTAATTTTAATGCAGCTATATTTTACTAAATAAAATAAAAAATAAATAAAATAAATTTATAATCTATATTTTAATTTGAGTTTTCAACCTTTAAAATAATAAATAATTTGGTTTTATTGTAGTAGGCCTATTTATAATTCAAGAGCTACCGTTTAATAGTTTTTTTATGTGTACAACTACGACTTTAGTCGTTAAAGGTTAAAAGTAAAACTGCAAATAAAATTATTCTTTACCGTTCTGGTCAAACTAAACCTAAACATACCTAAAGCTTATTGTAGTTTACTTATGCTGTATTAGCTTACTATATTATAAATAGTAAATGAAAAGTACAAAAGAAATGAACGCGGTTAGGTGTTCAGTGGATTTGCATGTAAACATGCGACCTGACGCGGCCGCACGCTATTCTAAAGTTGAAACTGTAATAAATGGTTTTACCACCCTCTTCCATCCCACCCAAAGCGTAACATTACGTATTATAGGCCTACAGAATTAATACTGGTTACTAGTAGTATAACAAGATATATAACTAACGACAGTTCTGTTCACCCACACTGGTTTTGTATTTACACCATCTATGCCCTTGTTTACTCCCACCAACAACCAAAATACACACTAGTTTACCTACCGGCCATCTGTGATTTAATTACCTTACTACAAACCATGTTTACAAACTATTTACACTATTTGTAAACATGTTCAGTAATAATTCTAAAAAAAACACTTATTTGTTTATTTTATATATAGATTATATTCTAATATTTGACATTTAACTGGTTTAAATACCGCTATTAGTAGGATGCGGGAACTTGAAATTAAAATTTGATTTTCTCGGTGGTGAAAAAAAAACACTTCAGGTTAACCATTGCTAACGTGCTAACCATTGGGCCACGGAGAAAATAAACTTTTACTAATAAAATTTTATGGAAATAGGTATATAGGCCTAAGTAAATACTCAAAGGTAAACAAAATGAAAGGAAATTTATTTTTAATTTTTCTGGGTGGATGTAGCCTAATATCTCTTTAATTTACTGTTAAGTTTTCAACAAAAATGTATTAATAAACTCGGTTAACTCATCTGTAACAAGTTTTAAAGCTTTTGTAAAAAAGATTTGATTTTATTTATATATTTATTTTTATTCTTGTTTTTCCACACTGGATCACTGTAGTCCACCTTGGATATCTTTCGAAATTTTTGTTCCCAGTATTTTTCATTCTATCATCTTTTTCTTCTTCGTTTGAAAACATACTTTTCTTGTATTTTCTAGTTTTAGCTTGTAAGGCTACTATGGTGTATTTGTCTTTTAGTATTTTAGTTTTTTTCAAATTTACGTTTTAAATTTTCTAATGTAATCTGGATTTCCACCATATCCTTTTTATTTTCTTTGATCCAATTTAATTTGTAGTATTTTATATTCCAAATCACCTCAACGATTTATCTAAGTAGGCCTACTCTATTTTCCGGTGTTCTGATTATATGTCCTCAGAAAGAGATTCTTTTTCTTAATTGTGCTTAGATTATTGGTTCTATTTCTTGATACTTTGATTCATTAGATTGCTTCTTTCAGTAGCCATTTTCTATGTTTTCTTGTTCAAGTACGTTCTATTATTCTTCTTTTTAACTCAAGGGGAGATTGTACTTTGTATCCCACCAATGTTAAATTTGCTACTTTTAGCCGACATTTTTTATAGGATTGGTGAAAGATAGGGAAATTAAACTATACACACCATAGGTGTCGGGTTTCTTCTCGAGCCACTGACTTTTTTCAATTTAATCTTTGGACCATACCATTTTTTTTTTAAATTATGAATAACATAAAATTTTTACAAATTGTTTTCTACGTTTTTGGCGTATTACTAATTTTTGGAGCACCTGAGGAAAGTCATAAAAATGTTAGTATATGTGGATGTACAAGATAATTAACTAATAAAAATTTCAGCCTGGTAGGTTTATTGGTTTCTGAGAAAAATGTACCTAGTGTTAAAAATTTAACTTTACGGGAAAACGCGAGAAACAAGAAGGCACAAATCAAAAACAAAATGTACACAACAAGTAAATTTCCCATCAACAGTTGTTTAGAAAGCTGAACCAACAGCTGAGAATACAAAAAAAAAGTGATACAGATATTTTAAAACTAAAATTCTCTTTGAACTAAAACGAGCAGTATAAAATTGTGAAAAATATTTGTTCTTAGTAACATCATGATAATTTTTCTGTGTAAACTTGATAAAAACTTAATTTTTTCATAAAAATTATTTTTTTGGCGTAATTCAATGTTTTCTTTTGGTAGATCTAGGCCTAAACTATTGAAAAACATAAAAAACCAAAAACCGAAATTTTGAGTTAAAACCATCGTGCCATCTCCCCTTAAACATTGTATCTAGGCTACTTCAATTGAGTGACTCGTATTAAAATTATGTATATTTTTCTTTAAATATTAACGCACCTACGTTTGTAGTAACCAATAAGCGCCCTTTTGACTCCTTAATAATAGTTAATTATTGTCTTAGTTCCAACCCCTGTGATATTTGCAACCCCTTCTGAGACTCGCCATAATCCCATAATTAGTGCGGGCGCAATTGTTATTTTTATAAAATGTATTTTGATAAATTAAATGGTCATAAGTGTTTTGTGGTTTGATGAATCCTAAGCGTTATCGATAACTATTAATCAAGTAATTAAATCAATCCATTAATTAATGGATGTTTTCCTTTCGTTCTAATCAGCTGATTTCTATCACACAAACATCGCTAATAAATTGTATATATGGAGAAGTTATTTGTAGTAGACCAGTTATTCAATCTGTGAGCGACCTGCATTACTAACTGGTTGTTTGATTGACGTTATCTGCTAATGCTTCACCCACTAATATCAGTCTGTATTTTGAACTGTCATATCAAACATTACGACAGGTAAACTTAATTTCTCTCTCTTTCTCCTTTTTCTTCCTTACAACCTCTCATTCTGTTTTTTGTCCCACTGATAAAAAACTAACTTGGATTAAAAGCATGGCTAGAGATGGCATTCCAATCATAAAAACTAAACTCGTCTTAACCACTTCCTTCCATTTTCTTTCTCATTCTTTTAGTAGGCTATATAATGTTCAATACAAAACATAATTATTAAAATTAAAACAATGCAACATAGTTACTTAATAAAACTGTGCAATTATAAATATTTTGGATCGTACTATTGTTTTATTTATAAAAAGTAGGGTAGGCTTCCATGTACTAAATAGTTTTAAGTTAAATTTACACGATAATTTTTTATCGAAAAGGACACTCATAAAACTGATCACGCCATTTTATGTACAGTATTACATAATATGTATGCTACAATAATTATTTTAATAAAGAATACCCCACATGGGATGCTATTATTTGCTATATGAAAAAATGAAATCTTAGGTTCGTTCTAAAAGAAAAATCCTTCACTGCATGAAAAGGTTTGATTTAAACAAAACATGAACACATTAAATTTTTAATATTATAATTAAATTTAAGTTGTTTAGTGAAAAAAAAAACAATAGATATGTATTACTAGTAATAAAGGTTATAAATTTTAAATTATTTTTCTTAATAGCGCTTTAAATTTTTTAATTGAATGTTTGTTGTTGTTGTTTAGGTCATCAGCCGAAAGGCTGGTTTGAACCTCTAGAGGCTTTACTAAGTAAATTGAGGAGTGAGGTGGTTTACCACTGCCTTCCTCACTGAGTGGGAAAATATGCTTATCAGCATACCGGGCCCTCTGAAAAGCACATATTTTTCACTCTGCAAATAACACCTTCATTTCATTCATCACAGGGTCTGGCTGTATAATTAATGTCATTACCTTCAGAGGAGATAACTCTAATTAGTGTCTTTTACACCTCTACCTCTTCTGTTCTTAAATGATTCAGTCATTTAATTGGCTGACCATGCGATAAGAAACAGAACTATGTATTTTAGCCCTGCAACGAACAGATTGAGTGTAAATAATTTGGCACTCCGCCTGTCTGTTATAGGCAGAATTGAATGTTTATTGTGAGTTAACTCAGATTTTTTGTACTTGCCGATACTTTAGGTACATAGTTCTGTAGATGTTGAAATCATTAGTTGGTGTTCATAGTCTATGTATAGCTGATGGTACAAAGTTTTTCTGCAGATGAAATATTTAAATGATTGGTAATCTGATGGTTCATTCACATTTAACTAGAATTTGCTCTCAGTACTTGGCACTTTTTTGAATTATAATTTATACATTTTAACTTTGAATTATTTATATTTTTTTTAACTGGTGCACAAACAAATCTTTTCAACTCGGTGGTTACAAGAGCACCCTCCTCCAAACTTGGTACCAACATAGCGTCTTTACATTTGGTCTTCAATGTTTCCGTTAAATTTAAAACAGCCAATTACACCCTTCTATTAAAATAGCTTCCACCAATCACTTTTAACTTTACTTTAACGGTTTACACTCTCTCTCACTTCCACCACGTGTATGACTTTATTTTTTTTATAAATACAAAGTTTCAATTTACTACAGTTTAACAAAGACTAATTATTATTTTGACGCCGGCTTTTAACCGTCAATAGTTTACTGAACATTAACAATCATACTTTATTATTTTTATACATATTACAAACGTATCATTTTTAGTGTACTGCATGTATTTTTATTAACTTACAACGAATTTAATCCGTAATAATGAGGACTTGTGATGAAGGCAAAATAAATCACGTCACTCCTCGTTTATCGCTAGTAAAACCTCTAGAGATTCAAACCAGACTTTCGGCTGTTGACCGAAACAGCAACAATGAGAACCTACGGTACTCAAAGAATATATTCGAGCTCAGAGGGGTAACTATCTGAAGTTGTCGAGAAAGAAAATCTTCTTCTAAAAGTTTGTTTGGCTTGCCCTCTTAAAATTTACGTAATAATCGATGTTTCGATCAAGATGTTTAGAGAAGTATAGTTATTTTTGGGATACTACCGCTCAAAAACATTTTTGTTATAATATAGAGAGAAATTGTCGAACATGGAGAGCCCATCAAAACTTAAGTGACAACTGTTAAGAAAATATCAATATTTATATATATTTCATTTCAGTGGGAGTTTGGAGGAGAGTGAATGAGAAATTGGGGTGTGAATGTGTTGTTGTGTTGAAAACAAACAAGAGGAGGGTGAATCAAGTGAGATGGCAAATGTAAAAAAAATAATAAGATCCGAGGAGGGTGAGGGTCAGCTAGGTTAGTGTTGGGTTATGAAAAAGATGCTGAAAATGAGATGAAGCTGTCATTCATGCTGCGGTCCTGTTAAGGCAGGTGTGTCGAATCACATACCCATTTTAAATACGCCTACCTATTTACTGTATATAATAATAAACCTTATAGCCTAAAAGATACCCACACGTACCGCCCGAATATTTCTACCTTAGATTTTTAACCGACCATCTTCTTCTGGTTACCGGACAATCAATTTTAATAAACAACGTATCATTGTAACTGACAAACATTATAGATATGCGTGTCTCGTAACAATACAGCATCCAGTGTAACAATATCACGCGAAATTCCTTCTATTCGTTCAATCATTCGCTCGCTGGTCCTTTTCGAAGACGAAAATATATTCAGAACTTCTTAAATGGATTCTTTCTTTTGTACACAATAAACCTTACTTTTTTTATCCCTAATTTGTGTCAGTTGCAATCTGTTCAATTCAGAACAATAACCAACCCCGTGACCCAATGAGATGAGGATGATGAGTAAAATCGATAAAAATGGGGAAAATATTTGGAAAAATCCTACACCAATATTCTTCGAGTTAAGGGTAAATATAGTTAGGGTAAATAGGCCTATATTGTTTTTTCTCAATATTGCTACTGTATGTAGGCCTAACAATCAAATATAAACTTATTAAGTACATGACATCATTAAATTAATTAATCATTAAATTAATTTAAAATAATTAAATTAAATATTATTAAATAATTTAATAATTATTGTCAATAAATAGTTTAAGGTTACCTATCTTGAAAAATATTGATACATGATTTATTTTTAAATATTTTTCCCGTTTTTATCATTAAAAATAGGCTACTGTAAGAGTACCTACGTAAGAAATATCCACAAAATGTGAAAAATTTTGTTGAGGGGGGAATAACAGAAAACACCCAAAAATTGGAGTTCACACTCGTTACCTCTTTGGTAGTCTACAGATATATATATAGGCTATACATATTTTATTTCAGCAAGTTTTAGAACGTAGACACTTTTTATGGCTAAAAATAATTTTAATCGTTACTTATTAGGTTAACTATTTGAAAATAGAATTTTATTATGCTGCAACATGAGAACTATTAAGCTATAGTGATAGCAAGCCCTATTGAAAATTATGGAACATGGAACGTCATAGAATTCATCATCGTAGAACGACAGGATGGCCGTGATGTCTCAGTGGGGGGCATGACGCGGCTTCTGAATGTGCACGCCTTGATTTTATTTATGTGTCACGCCTTCAGATCATCGGTCCATGTTCAAAAGAGCCTAGTCATAGTCATTATTCCTTTTACAGATGCAGTTATTTCATTTAACGTTCTTTTCTCCTATTGCTAGAATTCTTCAACGACTGAAATTATCGCCACATCTTTTTGAACTAACTTCCAAGTATCGCCAGATAGAAAACATATTTTCTTAAAAGGGAAACAATTAAGAAATGCTACTGATTAATACGTTCTCAATTTCTTCTCGTAAATTACTAACAACAAAGAAATAATGAACAGAAAGAGTTGATAAGTGATTTTAGAACACTTTTTAACCAAAATTTTTATGTTAGGGTAAGCCTATTGGCTCTGAAAAATATTAATTAAATTTTGTAGATTTTTTTATCGGAAACCTGTAAATTAATTATTTTTAGTTTGTTTTAAAATCACGCTGAACCCCCAGTAGCCTACTAGAGATACAATAAGTTAATTAAAACTCATATTTAAATTTTTTTGCGAGAAACGTAAACTATAAGAGATAGTTACAACCCAGACTAAATATTCAAAATTAAGTACCTAAGTTACGCGATCACCAAAAAGAAATAACCTATGAAAGAAAAGCATCCCAAATCAATTATTGTTTTATAGGCTACTTCCTCTGACATAAGGATATCCTATTTCAGCATTTTTTTAATTCGAATTTTGATATTGTAATGATAAATAAATTTTTTTCGTAAAAATGAAAAGTAGGCTACCCATAAAAGGAAGGTGAAATGTTAAATTATTTGCATTCTATCTGCTATTTCCAGGGTTACAAAAAATAGTTCTGTTTCTTATCACATGGTCAGCTAATTATATGACCGAAGCATTCAAGAACAGAAGAGGTAAAGGTGTAAAAGACACTAGTCACAGCTGTTTTCTTCTCTGAGAGTAGTGAATTTCATTATACAGCCAAACCATGTGGTGAATGAAGTGAAGATGTCATTTGCAGGATGAAAAGTAGATGCTTTATAGAGGTCCGGGCATGCTGATAAGTATACTTTTCTACTCAGTGAGGAAGGCAATTGTAAACCACTTCACTCCTCGTTTTACTTAGTAAAGCCTCTAGAGGTTCAAACCAGCCTTTTGGCTGTTAACCTAAACTAAAACAACAAAAATAAAAAGGGAAAAATACCCAATAATCAATTATCATACTCTGCAATCTAAACTTTATATTATTTTAAAATCAAAATTGAATGCATATTTCTTCCAAATTTGCTGATTTTCAAGTAGGTTGATATAGTAAGCTACACAATCATCTCTGTTTAAGTAAACAGTAATGGTTTGTTACCGACTAAAAACTTTGTACTCTCTACTTTACCGTAGATCAAATTTACCCTTTTTTTTTGTTTAACGTCCGACTGTTCTGCAATTACTGCTAATGCAGACGGTGAAGGATGAAATAATTTTTTTTTTGTAACGTCTGAAAATATGCCGTGCCTGAATGGGATTCGGACCCAAGACCGCATGATGAGAGGCGAGCACGTTACCAACTCAAATTTACCTGTTAAACAAAAACTGAATGGTTATAACTACCTAATTCGTCCGATGTGAATGTACGGTGCTTCTTTTTATGGTTTATAGAAGAAATCAATTGTAGCCTAAATAGAATAGGTACAAGCTTTCCGAAAAGATGTTGACGTTTAGTCAGACGTAGTCCCTATTACGTATGTAATTTTATCATTGTAAAGTAATACAATATACACATACTTTGTCTTTTAAAGTTGGTAAGAAAAATCCTTTAAAAATTACATTTCGTATTTTTAAATTCTTTTACCCATACAGTTTTTTTCAAACTATAACAAGCTTGAGATGTGTTTTATTTATCTAATTTCATAATTCCCAATTATAAAATTGACTCCATACATATTTCATTTCGTTTTGATATCCGTTTTTAAATTTCTTAAATCATAAGCATCGTTGTGAGAAAATAAGTTATTATTTTTAATAAATTAATTGCCACGCTAGCTTTGAAATTCCAATGCGTTACTCCATGTATTGCCGGTAGATGGTTTTAATGTAGGTACATGTGCCTATTTCAAAGGAATCCAAGAAGAAAATTTTTATTTTTATGTGACAGAATTTAATGCTAATGAAGTAAGTGGAACGCAGTTTAGAAAGCGTCATTTCTTGACAGCCACTAAAAGTGCGGTCGGGCAAGGGGGGCAAGGGGGAGGTTGTATACTACGGAATAAAGCAGAACAGTAGCCGTAGTCATGTTGTAGGCCCTTCTTCTGTAGTTTGGTGGCCGGAACAGACAGAATGCCGACAGAGCTCTTGACTACGGCGGCTTGTTCGACACCACCACTCCGCCGCTCTCTCGAACAGGCAATCTATTGCGTTAGAACCGAACTGAACCGTGGGTCCTGATAATCGTTGTGACAGGCGGACCACCGGCGTGCCAGCCTCCTCGCCTTTCATCTTCAATCGCTCTTTAATGCTTTTTCTAAAGGAAAACATTGTATAGTTTTTCTGCTCAGAAAAATTCAGAAATTCTCTTGGCACGGTCACCTGTCATTTTTAATTTCCAGCCCGGCAATCGTACTCTTGAAGCAGAAAATAATTCTTTTATTGTCGGTAAAAATCAGAATTGAATTTTTGTAACTTAGATTCAGTTTTACCGCGGCATGATTGCTCTTCATTTTTATGAGAAGTACTCAACCGTTATGGATGGCTCTCATGAACAATTAAGACCCTTATGTTCACAACCACTTAAGTGAAAAATTACAAATCGGAACAACACATATGACCACATTCATCGATGTTCATTTAATAAATTGTATAAAATAATCAAAATAATAAATATATCGAAAATATTTTTAAGTCTATTGACAGGAATCTGTAATTTGTATGTATAATTAAGTCTACATAAAATTTCAAGTTAAAAACGATATTAATTTAACGCCTCTGTTATAAATGTTTGGTACATAAAAGTAAAGATACCTGCCGGACATAACGTAAAACCATTTCTATGGTCTCAACTCTTATGTTTGGTATTCAAACCATCACTACTGTTAAATTAATCAAAATGCACAAAGCGGATAATATTATATTATTACATTGAAACATTTTCAGATAAGTTATGATTTTTGTACTTTTAAAATAAAATAAAATCAAATAAGGAATAGGCCTAATAATGTTCAAATTTTCCTGAACAAAATTCCTCATAACATAATTACAAAATTTTCATGTATAATAATAATAATTTCTCTGGACAAACAAAAATCCTTGACACTAAAACGAAATTCATGAAGTGTTATGTGTTCTCAGTCCTATTGTTCGGAGTTGAGGCGTGGACTTTGACAGAAACGACACTCAGCAAATTGAGAGCATTCGAACTTTGGCTGTATATGAAAATGCTGCGAATATCCTGGACGCAGAAAATTACTAATGCGGTAGTGCTACGTTGAATGAACAAGGCAGCGGAACCGGTCAGCACAGTAAAGGTGCGATAGCTCCAATATCACGGTCGTATCATGCGAGATGAGCGCGTCTCGATTGGCGTTCTAAATTAAACATGTTACATAAATTAACAATCTACAAGACAGTCTTAAAACCAATCTGGACGTATGGAGTTGAACTTTGGGGATCTGCTAAACCTTCACACACGAAATGTATACAAGCGATTCAATGCCCCTTTTACGTCACAAACTTAATGTAGCACAAAGACTTACGAATCCCATACGTAAATGACGTCGTGAAAAAACTATACAAGACGATGCATGACAATTTGAAATACACGACAACTTTCTCATACAAAACATGTACACTAGGGCGATACCAGGTACTCACCACAGACGTTTAAAACGCCTCTCTCTGGCCAAGGAATCTTCTTGGCCAATTGTAGGACTGTAGTGATGACTGCAAGCTCCAGCAAGTAATTCAAGTTTTGGAACCTTTAGTGTCATATTTAAAAATTTTTATATTATTGTAATAATTGATACTAAATTTTCAATAAAAAAAAGGTAAACATTGACGTGATGGTCACCAACCTTCGAAACGGAGAGGCACTCTGAGAAGAAGAAATAAAAAACGCTAACCAGAGGAGTAGCTACATCTTGTAAACGTAAGCCAACTCACAATTTCTCCGATTTCTGATATTTAAATTATTGAAAACGACATTCATTTAACTGGTGAGAATTAATACTACGACTAGCCTACCTAAACCTTTTTTGATTAATTGGATTACTAGTCAGGATCCCAATCAATCGGCCGTCTCGTCTAGTCGGGTAGCTCCATCCCCTAGACACCAATTTGTTCACACAACTTGTGATATTTCAAAGAACTTAGTAAAGTTACTATTAAAAATCTGGTGTGAAACACTCACACAACTTTCTCTTGCCAATGCAAATAATTAACAATAAACCTAACATTAATAATAAAATATTAGAAATAAACAAAAAACTAACCTCAAAAACATAACCTTATTTTAATCATGAGTGAATGATGCAAAATGAAAATCAACTTCAGTTTGGCTTAGAAATACGGAAAATCACTCTTTCTCTCTAAACTAGGCTCTGTAGAGAAAAATTCTTTAAATAAAAGTTGTAGATCTTTTAATTTTCTATAAGTTTAATTATATACACTTTTGTCGTAAAATGCATACTAAGGCCGAAATCTTAAAAAAATCAATTTTTCACACATTTTCGTGAGAAAAAAACAGAAAATCGCAAATTACCGCTAAACTAAGCGTTATACAAAAAAATGTTTGAAATAAAAGTTGTAGAATTTTTAATTCTCTACAACTTTTATTATATAAAGTTTTGCGCTAAAATGCATATTAAAGCTGTAATCTTAAAAAAACAACGTTTTTACGTGAAAACAGCCTCACCCAGAATTTCAGCAAACATGACGCCTACCCTATCTTGTAGAGAATAAAAAATTGAGTAAACCAGGCGATTTTAAAAAAAATCGTAGGACTAGTTTTTGAGAAAATTGCAAAAAAGTGAAAAATTATACGAATAAACTACTTCCGGTTGACCGATTTTGATGAAAATGTTCGTGTCGGGTCCGGTAGTAATATGTAACTTAAGTTTCAAGTTTCAAGTTCGTACGATGTTCCGTTCTTGAGATATTCTGTTCACATACACACACACACACACACACACACACACACACACACACACACACACACACACACACACACACACACACACACACACACAGACACACACACACAGACCAATCGCTAAAAACAAGTTTTTTGGGTTCAGGGGGTCTGAAAACGTATAGATCCGGTGAAAACTCGATTTCGAAAAATCGACATGAAAACAATACTTTCCTTCCTATATATTCATATTGGCAAGAGAAAGTAAAAATTGAAGATGATTAGTTGAGTCGTGCTTGGGATTTTGCGAATACTCAAACAGAAATTTCCTGTGTATTAAAGTAGGCTAGAATAAGGATAGGAAAATGTTAGGTTATATGTTTCCACGGTAATATATAGTAGGCCTACATAACAGTGAACTCTATATGCCTACGTAAATAAAGCTTAATTAAACGCCATAAGATCTGTAATCTATTGTCAATTCGGATGTGTAAAATCATAACTTACAATATCTGAATAAATTTATCTCAAAAATTTAATTTGTAACGGGTTGGTCTAGAGGTAAATTCGTCACCACGGGTCAACTGTTTAATAGCTGATTTTCGAAGACGAAGGTTCCTAGTAAAGGTGGTAAAAGCAGGACGTACTTTATACGGATTTGAATACTAGACAGTGGTTACTGGTGTACTTTGATGGTTGAAATTCAATTAACCATACTCTCTCAGGGATTGTCGGTTTGGGTATGTACAAGACTACACCTCATTTACATCATACACATCATCTTCATCTCATTGGATCGTGGGGTTGTTTATTGTTCTGAATTGAACAGATTACAACGTCACACAATAGGAATCAAACAACGAAATTACATAGTACAACACGTACATAAAGCAAACTTAAACGTCAAACAATCTACAATGTACCTACTCGTAATTCGGAGGTGTAGAAAGTGTACAATACCTGAATAAATGCATCTAAAAAATTTAATTTGTAAATTTTTTCTCTTTAATCCCTAAAGTCCCTTATTAAAATAAATTTATAACATAAAAAAACCTGAAGTTTCAGCAATTTGATCGTAAGATCCTTATTAAAATTGGTTCAGTGGTTTTCGAGTTTATGAAGGACATACATAGGTATATACCAAACTTGTCCTTTTTCTTGTTGTTGTTTAGGTCATCAGCTGACAGGCTGGTTTGAACCTCAGGAGGCTTTGTCAAGTAAAACGAGAAGTGAAGTGGTTTACAACTGCCTTCATCACTGAGTAGAAAAGTATTCTTATCAGCATGCCTGGTCCTCTAAAAAGAATCTACCACCCGGAAAATGACACCTTAACTTCATTTACGACAAGGTCTGACTGTGTAATAAAATTCATTACTCTCAGAAGAGTAGTAGCACTCTGACTAGCCCTTTCTGTATAATTCCATTATTTAAGTTCTGGTTAATATTATTTGTAACCTACACATAATATTGAACTATTGCTAAAAAGGTCCTCTGAAAAGAATCTATCCTCCCTGAAAATGACACCTTAACTTAATTCACCACGAGGTCTGACTGCGTAATGAAACTCATTACTCTCAGAGAAGATAACTCTGACAAGCCCTTTCTGTGTAATTCCATTATTTAATTTTTTCTTCATATGATTTATAACCTACACATAATATTGGACTATTGCTGAAGATCTAAATAACCTACTTAAAATATTCGTGTTTATTTTTTTCGCAATTTCAGTTAAATCGCTAACGATTTAATGTAACCAAAATCAAACTTTGTTCATACATAATATCTCAACCAGGTTTGGAATGATTATAGCTATTGTTGGGTGCCAGTTGTCACTCCGAAAAACATGATAATGAGAATTCACAAAGAATAGGAGGAGGTGGGGGTGTTATAACCATGCCGAAAGGTATACCTTCCGTTGTATTCGCGTGTAGGTTAAATTTGGAATAATTGAGAACTAGTTTTGTCAACATATTTGTGACAGCAGGATGTCTTCGTCGACCCCTGTCATTTTCGCCCCCGAGCCGTCCTCTAATTGTCTCGCCTCTTCGTCACTTTTGTGCCGTCTTTCTCTTCTCATCTAACACCTCACCCTCTCGCCATATACCAATTCTCTCTTTCTCATCTTGAATATCATATTAGCCTATTATTGAATGTGCGTGAGAATGCTCTTGTTATACGGCCTATTATCCATATAACCTTTTTATTCAACACGTTTATCTATAGGCTATCAAACTTCTTTCTAAATGAAATATAAAATAAATCTTAACAGCAGATTTTTACCTGCCTCCAAAATGAACCTGACTAAAAAACGAAAACTATTAAAAGCTGTCTTGTAGACTACTACAAAAAATGATGCTCCTACCGATTCGTTTTTTAAACTGACTACGTTGAATAGTTTTGAATAGATAGTTGATAAGATTTTTATTAATTTACTTAATGGAGCCTATTTTAAATTAGAACATTATAAGAAACAAGAACAATAATCATGAAACTATTTAGGTATTTTTTTAAATAATAAAATGATAATTTTCTGTAGTCCTTATACATGCAATTGCGTACCTACATTATTTAAATAGTAGGTCTATTTTAAAGCCTGCAAAGGATAATTATGATCACATGTTTAATATTTGAAAATAGAAAATTTAAGTAGTAAGTACTAAAATTGTAAATTTATTTAAAATATTTGCTAAGTGATGTTTTGTAAGGAAAAACTTTTAAAAGGAAGTAAACAATAAGAGACGAGGAAACATGGCCGGTGTACTTCGAGGAACTCACCACTTTTATACGAAGAAAGCACTTTCAAGACAAAACAAGATTAGACATTACAATACTGTGATAAAACCTGTGTGTTTGTACGCGAGTGAGTACCTTAAAATGACCGAGAAGGTTGGTCAAAGGGAAGCAGAGAAATTGTATAAAAAATGCTTTACTCCATGATTCCTGAAGATTAATATGAATAAAACAAGCTATATTATAAATACTAAAAGAAGATTATAGTCATCTGATTATTATTGATGAACAAAACGTTATGGTAACGCTGTAGAGTTTTTTTCTTTAAGTAAAATGTTAACTTACAAACTGTTATCAAAAGTTAAAAACTATCCAATATTCTGCGGTTCTCGTCACACCCGTTCCTAAGAAAGTCGCATGTAATAGAACAAAGAGTAAACAGAAAATAGTCAAACAGATGATTATAGTCCCATACTCCATGATATAGCTTGTTATTAACAAATAGAACTCAAAATAAGGTCACCAGAACGGACTAGAATCATTAATACAGTTGATGTTGCTTCTGAGCTACACCATGCATTAAAAGGTTAAGGGTATCCACGAAAATGAAAACCAGAACACCAAGTGGACAGACAAAAGGAGGAAAGCGTTCATTCTGATTAATTCTGAGAATGTGGGCTGCAAAAATAGCTTCCAGAAACGTCTAAAGTTACCTCACATGGTCTTAAATTGGCCCTATACGAATAAATGATGTTTTAAAATTTTAACTTATTTAATTTTATATTTTAAAAATATATTTAGAATTTAAAGTAACAAATTAAATTAATTTTAATTTTATTTAAGAAATATATTAAGAAGAACATTAAAGAACATGGTTAAAATATTCAGTGGTGCTTGAAACAAGAAAAAAGAATGGCGTCTCGCACCACCATGCCACCGTATAATAAGTTATGAATTAATAAACAAAAGTTTAAATAGTCTGAATAGAAGTATATTTATTATTTTTATTGAATCTAAACAAAATGTTACAAGCCTACCATTTTTTTGTAAGATACATACATAAGTCTAATGAGTTACGTACGCTGATAGGTATAGATTTCTTTGGGTGTCTTCTCTTAACGATAATTCCGATAAATCCCACAAAAAAAATAGGTAAAAAGAATCTAGTTTAATTTTGTATATTAAAATTAAACTAGATTCTAAACTATAGAATTACAGGTATTAAATTAGAATTATGGGTGTCTTCTCTTATCGGAACTACCCTTAAGACAAGACACACAGAAAAATTAGTAAAAAGAATCTAGTTTAATTTTGTATATTAAAAAAAAAATATATTTAGGATGTCAAAATTGGAATATATATTTTATTTAAATTTTTTTAAAAATTTGGCTTAAATCTCATATTCTTCGTATGAGTGCGAAATCATTGTTGGGTTCTTTAGTGGTGCTTGAACACAAGACACAGAAGGCGGATTTTTTGCAAACACCAATAATATTTAAATATATAATGTATGTTTGTTTTAACTTTCAAGAAATAATTGAATATTTCGTATAAGTCAAAATGGTAATAGAGATTAAACTAAATACATAAATTAAATATTTAATTATTTATTCTTGTAACTTTTAGTGAGATCAAATGCAACAAAAGATAGGTCAAAATGGTTATGTTTTACACGTTAAATTTTACTTCAAAACAAAGTTTAATTAAGCTATTTAAAACAATGGGGAGTTGTAGAATTATATGCTCAATGAACTATTCGGATTGTAGGCCTATTTTTCTTTTTCTTTTTAACAGTAGAAAACTGTCCGTAAAAGTTAAAACAATGGAAAATAATAATTAAAATTCGGTTATTTAATGACTAGGAGTACGAAATTTTAAATTAAGTAAACCTGTAATTTTAGGCAACTTAATGAAGGTCGAATTATGTTCTGGTTGGCTGACGTTACGTATACACTGGTTCTAATATAATTTAGACTAAATATAATTTAGACTTTATCTATGAAGCTGTAGGCTTACTGATTAAAACAAAAATAATAAAATTTTCATTCACTTTTGATTGAAACCCCTAATGGGTTATATTACGGTTATTAATAATATATCAATTTGAAAAACTGCTCGAACAATTTTTATCTCTTATACCAACTGTACGAAACAATAAAATTAAAATTAGATCAACTTTAAATTAACTGAAAATACATTAAAAACTTATTCACAAGATATATAATATCAATGTCTTCAATCATTCCATGTCATAATCAAGTATAGGGGTTTAATGAGAAACGTTTCCTGTTTTCATTTGTTGTTTTAAACCTTTTTCGGATATTTATTATATCAAATTATTAACTTAGAGTAAAACATTAACAAATGGGAGATGACTTGGTAAGGTTCAGATACACCTAAACACACCTTAAAGCCTTGATGTAATCCTTTAAAATAGGTACTCAAGGTATATAAAATAAGCGATTAAGTTGACTGTCTTTTTATTATTTTGATTAATTGACGTGAGACCACATATAAATAAAGAAATAATTATTTATTTTTATTAGCTTACAGTTTTATTGTTGATTTTATACTTAAGTCTTTACAGTAATATTGAGTAAACTGTAGCCTACATTTATTCTACTGAAAATAAATTAACCAAAATGTGAAAAATGTGGTATGAAACACTCAAATGACTTTCTCTTTCCAATGTAAATAATTAAAAATATAACCTATGTTTCATCACGAGTAAACAATGTAACCTGAAACACATAACCTAATATAAATTTTGATTGAATGACGCAAAATGAAAACAAACCTCTGTGGGAGGTCAAAATACGGAAAATCAATAATATCGATGCTAAACTTTTTAACGGTGTATAATTCTTTTGTCTCTGCCCATAACAAACAGGTGGAGTGTCAAATTATTTACACTCAATCTGTTCGTTGCAGGGCTAAAATAAATACTTGTTTCTTATCACATGGTCAGACAATTAAATTACTGAATTATTTAAGAATAGAAGAGGTAGAGATGTAAAAGACACTAATCAGAGTTATCTGAAAGCAATGAATTTCATTATACAGCCAGCCCTGTGGTGAATGAAGTGAGGTGTCATTTGCAGAGTGGAAAATATGTACTTTTCAGAGGGCCCGGCATGCTGATAAGCGTACTTTTCCACTCAGTGAGGAAGGCAATGGTAAACCACGTCACTCCTCATTTTACTTAGTAAAACCCCTACAGGTTCAAACCAGCCTTTCGGCTGCTGAAACAACAATTCTTTTGTAATCAGTTTTTTATAAATATAATTATAAACTTTAAGCAAAGATGTTAAAAAACTGAGTAATAACGTTCTTAGAATGAAAATATAGCCTAAACCACACTCAGTAGTGTGTTTCAAAAAAGACTTAACTGCTAACAGAAAATGAAATTAATTTTGACTGTCACTGCACCAGTGACATACCAAATTGTGTCCATACAACTATGGCTATTTTAGCTAATGATATGGCAGTTCTTGCGGTTGATGCCGATCCTGTAATTGCAACTCGAAAGACACAAAACCAGATAGTCATGGCTTAAACTTTGGAAAATTAAAATTAATGAAAACAAATCGCAACAAATGACGTTTACTCTTACACGACAAAACTGCCCAACCGTTTACATTAATAATATTCCGCTGCCTCACACTACTCAAACACGCTATTTAGGCTTACACTTGGACAGAAAACTTACATGGAACGCACATGTTACACACACACGCCGCAAACTCAAAACGCGCTTCTATCAACTGAAACGCTTACTCGATAGACGTTCTAAATTAAACATGTCACACAAATTAACAATCTACAAGACAGTCTTAAGACCAATCTGGACATATGGAGTTCAACTTTGGGGATCTCCTAAACCTTCACACACGAAACGTATACAAGCGATTCAGAACAAGATTCTAAGAACGATAACACAATGCCCCTTTTACATCACAAACTCAATGTTGCACAAAGACTTACAAATGCCATACGTAATTGATGTCGCGAAACAACTATACAAGACGATGCATGACAAATTTGAATTACATGACAACCCTCTCATACAAAACATGTACATTAGGGCGATACCGGGTACTCAGCGCAGACGTTTGAAGCGCCTCTGGCTAAGAGATCTTCTTGGCCAACTGTAGGACTGTGGTGATGACTACACGCTCCTTCAAGTAAATCAAGTTTTGGAAGATTAGCTTCACATTTAGAAATTGTTATAATAATTTAATAACAGATACTAAATTTCAATTAAAAGTGTCAAAAAAATTTTTTTTGACTATTGTAGGCCTACCTGCATTAATATCTTAAAACATGAAGTCGTTGAACCTGAAGATGACCATAATGGAGATGATAATGATGCCGATTTTAAGATGACGATGATTAGTAAAGGTGTATAACAAAAGGTTAAATGAGTAAAATGATTAACAAAATCGTTACGGTAACTTCAATGTTTTAAAACGTTTCAGTCTGTGGAGAATCTTCGCTGTTGTGAAGAAATTAACTGTGGAACGATTTTGAAGATTTTCTTATTTTTTTAAAATATTTTCGCTATGTTATTTTATTTCTTGTTTTATGAAGAGCAGGTTTAGATTGTTGTGCAGTATTTCACTGATTAAGCTCAGGTATTTTGATTGAAAGCGCTGCAGTATTTCTATATTTGATAAACTTGCTGCACTCCGCAGTAGCTCTAACCCGAAAATCTAAACTGGTTTGAGTATTACTTTGTTTGTATGAGAGAAATTTAGTTCCAAGAGAGAGAGTTGAGACTTAACTGCCAGAACTTAAGAACCAGAACAATTGAAGTAACTTAGTCTTGATTTCATACTATTAGTCTTAACAGTAATATTGAGTAAACTGTGTACTGTAATAAATTAACAGCAATGGTAGCCCTATGAATATTCATAAAAAATCTGGTGTGAAACACTCACACGACTTTCTCTTGCCAATGTAAATAATTAGAATTCTAACCTAAGTTTAATCATGAGTGAACGATGTAAAATGAAAAACATAACCTAATTTTAATCATGATTGAATGACGCAAAATGAAAATCAACCTTTGCTGAACTTAAAAATACGGAAAATAAATAAAATTGACGCTAAACTAAATTGTAGAAAAATATGCTTTGAATAAAAGTTGTAGATTTGAATTTTTACAACAAGATAACAAAATCTATCTCACCTTTAGTTGAAAAAAAACTTAAAAACTTAAAGTAGGTAGTTGATAACAAAAACAAATAAATAACAAGGTGAAATTAACGAATGTCTAATATAATAATCAAATTAATTAAGACACAAAGACCAATTCCATATGGTTTTTTAACAATTGGGTAACTAAGATGAAATGGCCAATGGTATTACTTACAATACACGAATGTTTACAACTGGTTTCATGTCTAAAAGGTCCAGCTATTGTTACTGTCCACGAAATTTATTGAATGGAACCGTAAATTAACAATTCGGTCCGGTTAGTAAGTCACATGTTTAATAGGGTTTCTCCAGTGTCCTCCTGGAGGACATGTAACCATATCGGGATGAAATACGTCGCCGTAAAATCATTATTACAATATGACAGCCCATAAAAATTACAGCGCGCATAAAAAAGTAGGTATCCATTAGTTATGTGTTTCAAATGGTATCGCTTGTGAACACGTGTTTAATAAATACTTAAAGGTGACGGCCGTTAAATGTCCATGCAATTTACAACCGGTCAATATCACATTATACTCGCAGCTGAATAAAAAATATTTGAGCGTTCAGATTTGTTCAATAAACATTCAATCTGCTGGTACTCTCTTCAGAGAGAATTAATGTTATTGCGTTGGCAATCAATTTGAACAGCTTCTTCTGTTACTCTTAAGAACATGCAAACAATAGACAATCTTTAATATTCCAACCTGGTGGTATCATTAAGGTTCTGAAAACCTCTAAACCTTGAAACAGCTATAAATGTGTCATTCGTACTGGAACAGAAACGTTCCAGTAAATTATAAGTAGAGAACTAAAATAACATAATATATAACGAATATTAAATTTTATTTAAAAATTGAAACTAATGCACTTAAAAACTTTAATCTATTTTATAAGAATGCTGTTGTCTCACTTATGTACATTATTTGCAACTCAAATCCAATATATTGTCACTAGAATTTTTCTTTGAAAATTTCTTATTATAAATACTATAAGTTACAACAAAATTTTTGATTTGAAATAATAAGATACTAAAATAAGTCGTTTTAGAAATTTTACTCTTATTGAATTTATATTTTAAGTTGTAACTTATAGAAAAATTCATAGTTAAGTCGTTTTCATATAAATTATAAATTCGTGTCATTTTTTACTTTATAAGAGTAAAAAAAATCGATTGTGTTTGTGATTCGTCATAGAATTCTGTTTATAATTGTTAAACATCGTTAATAGAATTAAACATCATAAGGTCTCCGAGCTAGCCCAATCTGTTAGGCGATAGAAAGTTACTATAAATATTGTTATTGCTCCTTTTTACGTAAGAGATAAAACTCTCCACGACGATTTCAAAATTCTGACAGTAAAGGAACTAACCACGTTCGTCTACTAGTAAATTACGCGAACGACTAGATGACCATCCAAACCAACTAGTCCATGACCTAGCTACAAGGAACTTCCCAACTGTGCGAGCTCTAAAGCAAAAATGGAGCTGATATATTATATTTAGGTGAATAACAGACAACACCTATAGTTCTATTTGGAGAATGTTCCACTGGGTACCTCTTCTTCTCCATAATGTAAAATTCCCTACCCCCCGTTAAATATCATAAACGGCAATTGTAGAGCTTAATGTACAGTATACCGTAATAAACATTAAAGACAAAAAAATAAAAATAGCTGGCAACTTTGTTAGGCGATCAGCTGACGGTCGTAATAGGATGCACCACTCGAGGTCCCGATGAAATTCATGTAAACTAAATATGTTCGAGACCAAAACTACAGAACAAAATAAATATATAATTCGATAGTTAGCAATAGTACTGTACGGTTCTCGATAGCAAGTAAGCATAAAAGCCAAAAATCATACATCTATCTTTCGAATTTCAAAATTTCTAATCATGTCTGTACGAAAATTCTTATAACGGCTATTTTGGGGAAATTAAAATCTCATAAGAATTCTGGTGCCCTGTACATCACCATACCGAGTCGCTCCCGCGACAAAAGCAACATAATTATTTAAAGCAAAAGTCTACCTGGGCATTGTGATCTGATATGAACGAAACTAAAAACTAAATTGGTTCGTAAACGTAGTTAAACTGAAGAATATTTTTTTAAAACGACAGAAGTAAGAAGCGAATCATTCTTATACATTATTTGTGGCCAACCGAGTGTGATAAGCCGAGATCTGAACTTATTTACAAACAGTTAAGTTACATCCCTTTGTGAATACATGATTGGCCTACAGATGATTGCTAAGAAGGTTAACAAATCAATAAATCTTAATTATTGATACTTAAAAAAATACATTATAATTTTTCACAAGTTATGAATACAGAGGAAGAAGTAGTATTACCCCACGAAATTGAAAAGGGATTGTTTTACTTTATTCGATCGGAAGAACCAAGATAATCTTTGTGAAAATTTTAGTCAGGTCAGTAGAAAAAGATCAGTTAATCTGCATAGCCTGTGAAAAAATCTCAAATCCTCATTAACTAACTTACTGATTAATTGACAGATTCAGTCACTGACTCTTTCTCTAATTTATCGATCACCTAAAGAGCTGAAATTTGGCAGATTTTTTTCCTTTAAGGGTTGAATAAAAAACGTTTTCCATTTCGTCCATTTGTACATTAGGAGTGACTATCCTAATACAATACATATTATTGTAGTCTATAGCCTACATTCTCGAAGAGCTTACTAAAAATCGTCATGTAGCCTATACTTTTTAAGTTAGCAACATCTAGGAAATGTAAAGCATTTGAATTTTGACCACATACTTTTAAGAGGTAAAAACAGTCATCTACACTAAAACAATAAACATAAGATGTAGGAAGTGGTCAGTTATAGGCCTACTCTTAATACTTTGGGGTTAGTTATATTTAAAATTGTAAATTTTATCTAATTACTATTATTCTAAAAGTTTAATTTTTATTTTTTAAAATATCATAAATTTAAGCCGTGAATTCTGGTCCAATGTATTTTGAATGGAGATTCTGTGTGTTCTTAAATCCAGAGTTCTTCAAAACGGAAATAAAACTTTTACATGGTTGTTAAGAGGACACTTTTGCAATTCTTCAAAAACTCGAACAATGAAAATTGGTAAAAGCATAAACGGGATATAGCGAAGTAAATAAATAATTTAATTAAAGTTTCCATGGTGCTACTATTCTGGTAGCGGTGCTACGAAATTCAGTTTCTTTTGAAGGGTTGTTATGGTGCCGGAAATGATTTGTTTAAGTGCATTTTATCGTATTTCATAAAAAAATCAGTAGTCGCGGGACTGACCGACAGAAGTGACTACTTAATTAATTAATTAAGTTAACAATAACTGATACCCGAGCGTGACGTGACGGCAAACCAAAGATTTTTCCCGTGCATAAAAACATAGTCCAGGCGCGCAAAAAGAAGTATAGTCACTTCAATAACACTGATACAAAACAGCGCAAAACTAGAGGTTAATATAGGCCTAGCTAATAATGAAACATGTTGCTAAGAATAAATTAATATTATTGTGTGAATTAATTCGTATGAATCAGCTAGCAATATTTATTTCTAAACAACTTCCATATGTTTATTAGTAAAAGAAAACAAAAATATGTTTTTATAAATATCCCTTAGGACTTAATGACAAAATACTAATTTTATAATTTATTTATTTTGAAACCCACCAGGTTGGTCTCGTGGTAAAGTCGTCGCTGCGTATCAGTTGTTTAATAGCTGATTTTCGGAGAAGAATGTGCGTAGTTCAAATCCTAGTAAAGATAATTGTTTTTGTACGGATTTGAATACTAGACAGTGGTTACCGGTGATTTTGATAATTAGGGTTCGATTAACCATACTCTCTCAAAAATGATCGGTCTGAGTCTGTACAAGACTACACCTCATTTACACATCTTATAGGCCTACATCATCCTCATCTCATTCGGTCATGCATTGATTATTATTCTTAAATTGAACAGATTGCAACGTACTCACATTAAGGATTACAAAATAAATAAATAAAATTATATAAAATACATTTATATTGTTTTTATTTGCATAATTCAAATAGATTTAATCTTGTTTCCGTCAACGCCAGCATACGCTTATTCGCTGGTAAATGACTATAATCGTCAACAGAATATTAGAAAATTAAAATCCAAATTTTTAAACCAATAGAATCAATAAACCTATATTCAAAAATTTAAGAAGTTAAAATATTTTACTTTTCTTTTTCAAAATAAAAAAAAGATAATGACGACAGAAAGGTTGACCCTTAGATGGTGGTAAACATAGGCAATCAACTTTTCACACATGTAAAAATTAGTTCAGGTTAGTAAATTGTAAATATTATTATCCCGTACCTTACGATCTTTTCAACATGAGAATTAAAAGCCTTTCGCTATAAATAAACTAATATCCAACTTTAAATAATAAATAAATAAAAAATTCTTACAATTTACTACTTATACCACTACCATTTCTACTACTATTACTACTACTACTACTACTACTACTACGAACATTTCTAAACAGCCCTTGTTTCGCTGTTAGGTCAGGAAAGGTGACAAGTCAAGTATACAAACTGGTTTTCGTTCCTAATTTACTTCACAAGTAGCCTAATTTAGTTTACTCCGCGTTCTATTACTTAGCAATGGTTGGTTTTTTAATTCCATCTTTTAAAAACGCTGACTATATATCTTTCTTCTTAATTATTTATTACTTATGAAAACTTATACACATAAAAAAAACTTAGGACTATATTCATCTCGTACCTACCCCACACAAAGTTTATTTTGGTCTATTGTTAAAGGTAAATTTACAGTAGGGACATATTATATTATAGAATTAAGCTTTTACATACATAACCATTGTATTGTTACAATTTATAATATATTATTATTTTTTTATAACTTAGTCTATACAGGGTACCTATTAAAATCAGAAAGGTACCTTAAAGGCTACCTTGGTAGTGCTGGATGTAGGATTTTTTACGAAAGGGGGTGGAACTTGATTCATTCATCCCTTTAGACAAAGCGATAGAAACGTTCTAGAATCGACACTTCTTTCAGCATTTGGGGGGGGGGGGAATAATGTAGTCGAATTTCATTAGAGGCTTATTAGTAGCTAAATAGCTTGTTTTCCAACAAAAGGCAGTTGGAGTGTTAAATTATTTGTACTCGATCTGCTAGTTCCAGGGCAACAAAAAATTGTTGTTTCTTATCACATGGTCAGCCTATTATATAGCTGAAGCATTTAAGGACGGAAGAGGTAGAGGTGTAAAAGACACTAGTCACAGTTATCTCCTCTGAGAGTCATCCATTTTATTACACAGCCAGACCTTGTGATAAATGAAGTGAAGGTGTCATTTACAGGGTGGAAAGTAGATGCTTTTTAGAGGACCTGGCATGCTGATAATCATACTTTTCCACTCAGTGAGGAAGGCCCGGTAAACCACCTCACTCCTCGTTTTATTAACTAAGCTTCTAGAGATTCAAACCAGCCTTTCGGCTGATGACATAATCAATGATATCTTAGTAGAGGGTTTATTAGTAACCCCTGAGCCTCACGAAAAATTAAACTTAAAAAGCGTTTAACTTCTCACACAACCTTACCGTAATTTTAGCTCCTAACGTAGGCTAATCTCCTAACGTAATACCTCTTAACGTACCTTCCTCCTAACCTTCCTCCTTCCGTACCTTCCTCCTAACGTACTTACCTCCTAACGTAATCTCCTAATGTAATTTTAGTGTACACTAAAATTACCTCCGTACAAATAAAATCAATTAGTTAAACTGGAATTTTGTTGACATCGGTATGAATCTCGCCAGTGGAAGGCGAAAAATATGATCACAAATAACGGAGCATTTGTTATAAGATAAAATAGAACATTTTTAAAAAAATGGTACAATCTCTTTGATTTTTTGTGAAGGTTTACATAATTTTCTATGCAGAAATCGGACACATTATTTGTTGTACAGGTCATATCTTCCCCGTAAGTACTTTTCAAAAATTTTGAGAATGGATGTACGTGGTAGAAAATGATGTCATATTGTAGGACGGTTCTGTACCGTACCTGGTTGTATCATGCAATAAGTGGTATGACACTGATACATCAAAGAACTAACCATCATATACGAACTTACACAAAACAAATAAAATAAATGATAACGTCATTTTAAAATCACACACTTTTTCAAAATATAATAATTACATAATGTCACATAACAAATGTTATTGAAGGAGCTTTAAGATTTTCAACATCAAAGATTTTTTGAAATCAGTTGGGTAGTTTATGAGATTACTTCGTACAGACAAATAAACAAAAATTATTTCATTGTAACATTAGTAAAGATAATTTAGGAATTTGTAATTTTCTCAAGCCGGAAAAATTTCTTTCATATTTTAATCTTTCTAGTAGGCCTGTAGTCTTTACTCGTATACCTACATATTTTTCCATAATTCCATGAATTATCTTTCCATTCTCGGTACGTTCCTCCCTTTTCCCTCCCTAAAACCAGCTGTGTACCTTGAGATATAAAAATAATATAACAATCAACGGTTTTAATTTATATCTTTAATAGCCTAAAAAAATTAACTTATCATAAATGCATTTTCATTTTTTCATTTTTTTTTAAATGTGGGAATGACAATTATGCCCTTTACAGGTAGTGGAAAAGTTAGCATATTCAATACACTTGAACTCCGAGTTCCAAATAAATAGTTATGTAAATGTAAATAGTTAATGTTTCTTTTTGCATGATCAGTCAATTAAATAATTAAAATATTGTATACCAGTAAAGGTAGAGGTTAAAGATATTATCAGATATTATAATCTAAATAATGTTATTTCTAATTAACTCATATAATTAGTTATAGCCTAATCTTCGTTAAAAATAAATTTCTTAATTTTTATAACAAGTAGGCCTATATGTGTTAATTATAATAAGCCTACGTTCTTATAACCAAAAAGAGACCTTTAGCGTTTAGTTTTTGTCACTGACTAAATACTTAATTTTAATTAATTTTAACGTTGAAAATTGTAGTTAACATAAATTTTAAAAATATAGCCTAAGCTAGTTCCGGTTGACAATAGTGTCTCTCTAGGAAAATAGTCTTAAATTTCAATTGTGTTTGAGAAAATGTTGGTTAAAACTATTTTAGCCACAAGAAAATTTTAAAAAAGTTTTAAATATACACGATTTTAATTGGCAATTAATTAAGCAATAAGGTGCAAAAAATTGATTTTCATAAAAACAGATTTAGGCCATATTCTTGTAACTTCCGTGTAAATCAAGTAGCCTCGGTTAATACTGTCCGCACAATTAAATTGTCAGTGCTTTTAGTGTTATTGAATCTGTTTCTTCACGTAAAAAACAAATGGATAAAATTTCGGAGAGCTGTCACTGGATGTTGCTCTTCGAGTACGTCACTCACGTCATGTCATTCATTCTTTCTCCCGTTTATCATGTTCACCGGTTGTTTACTTATAACAGTTATAAATTTAAGTAATAACGTTAATATAAAATTATGATTTTTTTGAAAAATATTTGCACTGTTAGTATATTTCTTTTTTTGTTTAGTTATAGATCGATGAATAGAAAAATCCAGTCGGTGTTAGACGGGGACCTAGTATTCACAAGTATATAACCTATGTAACCAAAACATTTGCACTAATTCATTATTTTAATATTTTTTTTAGTTTTTTTCTAAGTTGTAGCAGTAACTTATATATTGCTTGCTCATTATATTGACTACGTTGGGTTATATAGTACAGTAGATGGGTTTTAAGAGAAAATAATTTTGAACCCTGACCGCCTCCGTAGCGTAGTGGTAGCGCGCTAGTCTATAACGCGAAGGCCCCGGGTTCAATTCCCGGCTACGTTCCGGAAATTTAACACCTTAAAATCCACTGTTAAAGTACCGAATTCCATAGTAGTCACCGAAGTAGTAATGTTAATAGTAATGACCAAACTCTTGATGCAACTTCAAATATATTAAAAAAAATAATTTGAACCCTGGACATTCCACCTTGCTGTTATGCGTCAATATAATGCTCTAAACTACTGCGGTATGAATTCAGACATTTTTGAAAATTTGAAACATAATTTTATTCTAGCTGATTTCGATTGTTAACCATAGCCAATTTTACCTGCAATTCTACTTAAATTTTTGGGATTTTTTATCTAATTAAATGTAGCTTATCTCCTAACGAACTAAATACACAGCCGGACGTAAAATTCCCAAAAAATAAAATTACAAAGAACACAAAAGTTTAGTCCAAACTGTTCAGATAAATAACTACTGCTCCCTTTTACGTAACGAACGATAGGCCTACGCTACACACAAACTTAAACTCCGATACATCAACGATGTATGTGTTCCTGTGCACATACTACACACGATTTAAAATAAAATTACACAATAACCGAACCAGCTCTTCGTTGACCTAGACACACCAGATTTACCATCTGCCCCGATATGAAGACTGAAACGACTCTGGAGTAGGGATATCACGAGACCTCAAAATTAAAGAAAAATAAAATACGTTTTATTAAATAAAATAAAAAACGTTTTAGTTTTAAATTCAACTACAGACAGCGTTAATGTTTTGTACAATAGTTTAGTAATATATTATAAAGTAAATTTTTACGTATAATAAGTTACAATAGTTTTAGTTGCATATTCTGCCTGTGATTCTCTGTTAAAACTACGCTATCCTAGAGCTGAATTTGGTTATTTATTGGTTTACATGATTTGTTTTGGTTTATATTTTCTTCAGTTTTGAACATAGAATCATTTTTTTGTTTTATTTTGAAATAAACATTATAAGTAACGATTCGCATGTCATGAATTTTGAAAGTCGAAAATAAGAAAGTTTTGAACAATAGTGTCATCTGAAATTTTAGAAAAATATTTGTCTAAAAATTATTTTCAAATAGCTTCAACATTTCTGTCAGATAAAAATTTCAATTATGTATTTATTCTATTTTCCTAAGTTTTCTTGTTATTTTGATACGTTACATGGTAAGGTTTTGATTTATAGTTATTTTTAATGATTTCTTTACGGTTCAGTGACTCATATGCTAGAAATTCTCTCCCGGTCTAGAAAAATGTTATTGCCGGCTGTAGGGTTGATGTCTTAAAATTGTCAATATTTGGATCCCTTCTTATCAAATTTTGTTGTTTTTTATTTCATACAGTTGCAAATAAAAATATTTTGTATCGTCAAAAAAAGAACACACTAGATTTTATTCATCTAAGAAATTTGAATAATTTCATCTACAAATTTGAATAGATGCAATAGTTTTATAATAAAATTACAGGCAATTCCGTGGTCAATGCAACTGGCTTCTACACCATAGGTCCTGAGTTCGATTCCCGGTCAGGTCTGACATATTAGTATCTTCATTACTCATTTTCATCTAACGCCCTTCCATGCCTGCATTAGCATTTATTTGCAAAAACACCGGACTTATCAGAAAAAATCATATATTTTTATAAAATCACAGATTTTACTGGAAGATTAGACTGAACATTTGCAAAATGTTTATATATAGGCCTATACTATAATGAGAAATTACGTAAAAATTAAAAGAAAGTTGTTAACAATCTTTCAAACCAAACTTACACGTTTTTAAATTTTCAGAATGACACTAGCTGTTAAGTTTTCATGAGTTTTAAAATACTAAAGAATATAACTTTCTTACTGTAAATAAAAATTTAATTTGTAAAGTAATTAGGTTTTCTAATTGTATTCCTTTTGTTAGAAACAATGAGTTTAAACCAACAATGGGAAGAAAATAATCATTCATAATACGTCGTGCTCACTTAATTATGAACGAAATAAACAACAGCCTTAAAATTCAGGAAAAAACTATTGTTATCACTCTCAAACTTAGCACTGATAATTCAAAAAAAATTCTACAATACATTATTTTTTTATTTTACTGAATAAAATGTTTAATTTTATTCTACTGAAACTTAAAATAGTCATTATGAAATAAAAAATTAAGAGAAATTTCAGAAAATTTAAAATATTTAATAAATTTTTACTTTAAAAACAACTCTATTTTGGTACTTACCTAATGTAGTAAAGATCAATCAGTGCAAATGAAGAAAAATTTAACTCAGCGTTTTGACAAAATCGTTGATTTTTTTAATTTTTACATATAATTATTTAAACTTCTTTTCAATGTCTTCATATTTGTGGTGTTTCTTCTTTATTTTTTCAGTTTAAATATTCATTCCATCCGAGACAAAAACCAACCAAAATTTTAAACGTTGCCATACAATTACCCAACCTCCGACTCGGTTTTCAGTTTTTACTCAGCCACACTGAAATCATACAATTAATTTTAATTGTTATAAATGACTATAAAAAACATTATAATACAACAAAGATGGTTGTGGATGCGGGTCATTTTTATTAACAAACGAGTAGTGGTTTTTCTCGAATAAAAATTAAAAATGTTTTATATACAACTAATAAAAACTGCCCATAACAGACAGGTGGAGTGTCAAATTATTTACTCAATCTGTTCGTTGCAGGGCTAAAATAAATAGTTCGGTTTCTTATCACATGGTCAGCCAATTAAATGACTGAATCATTTAAGAACAGAAGAGTAAGAGGTGTAAAAGACACTAATCAGAGTTATCTCCTCAGAAAGTAATGAATTTCATTGTACAGCCAGACCCTGTGGTGAATGAAGTGAAGGTGTCACTTACAGAGTGGAAAATATGTGCTTTTCAGAGGGCCCGGCATGCTGATAAGCATACTTTTCCATTCAGTGAGGAAGGCAGTGGTAAACCACCTCACTCCTCGTTTTACTTAGTAAAACCTCTAGAGGTTCAAACCAGCCTTTCGGCTGTTGACCTAAACAACAACACATACAACTAATATAAATATTTTTTAATATCTTTTAAATTAATCAATGGAACTGTGTAAAAATCTTGATTAAAACAGCTACATCTATAAATAATTAAATAGTCTAAAACTAAATGTCTAATTTTTTTATTTTATTTAAAGTCGCATCAACAGCTCGGTCATTTGCGACTATAGTGGGATGTGAACAGTGGGTTTTTTTTACCTTGTGAAAATTTCCAGACCCCGGCCGGTAATCGAACCCGGGACCTCCACGTGGTAAGCTAGAGCGCTACTACTACGCTACGGAAGCGGCCTAAACGTCACATTTTCTCCGCTTTCGCAAGTCATCTTAAATATTTCTTATCGATTAATGAACACTTTAGAAATAACAAAAAAATAACAACTGATAGGGTAGGCCTATTTTAGAGAAAAACGATGTAAATGAGCAAATAACTGAAACATTAACAAATAAAACTATATGTTTTTATTTAATTTTTTTAACATTGCATCACCAGCTAAATTATTATTAGCGACTTCGGTGAATTATGTAACAGTGGGTTTAAACTTGTAAAAATTTCCAGACCCTGGCCGGGAATAAAACCCGGGACTTTCACGTTCTTGCGTCCATAAAACAATTGAGTGTTTATAAAAATAAATCAACCATTTCAATTATTTAAATTTTGAATTCAAAAATTGTCATATTTTAAAGATATTATCATTCTGAACAATTGTTTTAAAGCTACCAAATATTCTAAAAATAGGTTATTGTTTCTGAACAAATGGTTTGTCGTGTTTAGGGAATCAAACTTTTCTTTACGAAATAGTTTGGCTGACTATATTTTTTTCAATAAGAGTGGAAATAATTTTGTTAAGGGCTAAAATAAGATCTTAATACAACTGGAAAGTAAAATTTTCAAATTTATTTTACTGAACATTGGTTTATATCAACTAACGCCATTTTATTAACATTCCTGGGGGTTCCATCTCTTTAAAAAGTACAATTAAGTGTATATTTTTATTTTTTATTATCTAGGCAGCAAAATTACAATGTGTTTTTACATTCGAAAAACAAGAACAATAAGTTATATAGATAACGCAGAAAAACACGAAATCAAACAATGTCATCCATAATAAATGCTACTGATGGAATAAAAATAAAATAAAGTTCAAAGGTCATCAAATTTGCTAGTTAAGTCAAATACATCGTATCAATTAAGTCCATAATCAATTAATTAATGTGGGAGATTAAAAGTAATCTCTTTTGTGTACTAGTAAGTTAATCACGAAATAATTCGGATGTCCGTTCAGACTTTGTTCGTACGTTCTGATAAATCGTTTAATTTTCTGTTCTTCTGAGAAAAGCCCTATGTTGTAGTAAATATATTTATTTCGTTTGTACCATGGTACCTTAGCTGTGCCTAAAAATTTTGTCTGTAAACGTTCTACATCAATATTGATTTATTATATTTGTCTCCCACAGTTGTATCCCGCGTACGTCCTCTGCTTAAAAATTGTCCTGTATAGCGTCAATTTTGAGTCAATTGATAAATGAGCGTCTCTCAGTTATCCAAAACATAATTCGTATTTTCAACTGTCTTTGTTTGTCAGAACGTGTTTTTTCCACGTCAGTCGGTGGTCAGGACGAAGCCTCAGGTAATTTACGTCTTTTGACTGTGGCAGAACAATGTTATTAAATATAAATTGTAAAATAAAATAATATAATTCAATAATAAAATGGCAGGCCTGTTGGCGTAGTGTTTAGTGCAATTGGCTTCTACGCCTGGGTCCCGGGTTCGATTCCCAGTCAGGTCTGGATTTTTTCATCGCTCATCTTCATCTATCATCCTTTTCACTGTCTCCATTAATTTAGCAGTAATTGAAAAACAGTCGGATATAAAACCAAAAAAAAAAAATCTGGTGTGAAACACTCACACAATTTTCTCTTGCCAATGCAAATAATGATCAATATAACCTAATATTAGGTCTAGTAATAAAAATATTAAAAATAAACAAAAAACTAACCTCAAAAAACATAACCTTATTTTAATCATGAGTGAAAGACGCAAAATGAAAATCAACCTAAGTTTGGCTTAATTATACGGAAAATCACTCTTTCACGCTAAACTAGGCTCTGTAGAGAAAAATGCTTTTAATAAAAGTTATAATCTTTTAATTTCCTATAAATTTGATTAGGCTATATACACTTTTGACGTAAAATGCATACTAAGGCCGAAATCTTAAAATAATCGATTTTTCACACGTTTTCGTGAGAAAAAACAGAAAATCGCTAATTATCGCTAAACTAAGCGTTATACAAAACAATGTTTGAAATAAACGTTGTAGGATTTTAAATTCTCTACATTTTTTATTATATAAATTTTTGCGCTAAAATGCATATTAAAGCCGTGATCTTAAAAAACAATTTTTTACGTGTAAATACCCTCATCAAGAATTTTAGCAAACATGGCGTCTACCCTATCTTATAGAGCATAAAAATTTTAGTAAACCAGGCGATTTTTAAAAAAAATCGTAGGAGCAGTTTTTGAGAAAAACACAAAAAAGTGAAAAATGACACGAATAAACTATTACTTCCGGTTGACCGATTTTAATGAAAATGTTCGTGTCGAGCCGGTAGTGGTGTCTAACTTAAAATTCAAGTTTCAAGTTCGTACGATGTTCCGTTCTTGAGATATTTCGTTAACAAACACACACACACACACACGCACACCCCTCCCCCACACACACACAGACCAATCGCTAAAAATATGGTTTTTGGGTTCAGGGGAAACGTGTAGATCCGATGAAAACTCGATTTCGAAAAATCAACATGAAAACAATACTTTCCTTCCTATTTAATATTCATATAGGCAAGAGAACGTAAAAATCAATAAAATTGTTTTCAACATCAATAAATGAAATTTCTATCAGCTGATTGATTTATTTGGTTGCAAATGTACTTTAAGAAAGTTCAAATAATAGAATCAAACAAATGGGAAGTTAGTTTAAACAGTTGCACAATAAACCAAAACAAGAATAGGATTGACTGACAATCTTCAGACCTTCAAACGTGATCGGAAACTTCATTTGACAATCTATTTAAAAAATTACCTACCCATGCGTTGTAAATAATAACCAAATCACTTAAAGTTGTATACAATACGACATGCTAGCCATAATAAACAAATCAGATAATTCTGATGTCTGCCATCTTTTAAGATCAAAAGATAGAAAAAAAATACTATAAATAGGTCTACTTATCGACCCCCGAAAAACATTGACAGCATTTCGTAGAACTGGTTAAGCTTGACATCTTTTTTTTGACGTCTAACATTATGGCCTATCTGTCCGAAAAGTTTTACCAGTCTATTGCGTTAATCAATTTAAATTCAAAATTTATTCATATTTGACATCGTTTCTATTCTTACCAAATAGAACGTGATTTATTTGAAATAGGCCTATCACGCCTAAAAAAAAAATCATCAAAATTAAAAAAATTTAAATTATCCTCTGAATTTTTTTAACAATATCTAGTCTTTTTTCTAGTTTTAGTTATTATTGTACTATTGAATGACAATTTTTTAGACTATATACGAGATGTGGCTATTAAATAACGATACTGACGTAAAAAATTTTATTTTAATTTTATACATAATCACTTATTGTCATCTTCAATACACACTCCTCCTCTATCCCTACTAGTGTATATATAGTCTAATAAAAGTTGTAAACAATTTAAAAATCTATTACTTTTAATGTCAACATAATTTTTGTATAACCCTTGTTTAGCGGTAATTCGTGATTTTCTTTCTTTCTTTCATGAAAATTTAAAAAAAATTTATTTTTAAGATTTCAGCCGTAGTATCCATTTTACGATAAAAATGTATATGATCAAATTTATAAGAAATTAAAAGATCTACACCTTTTGTTTTAAGCATTTTTAAACGCTTTTATTTAACTTACTCTTGGAAGCATCAAATCTTGCAACTTAAAATTTTAATACTTCTACCGTATCAATATGAATCAAACTTTGCACACTTGTTTATCTTCGATGACAATACGCTGTGGAGGTGTTTGTAAAAAAAATTTTTTAAATTTTAAAATTTTATAACGCTTTTAATTTAACTTACTCTTGGATCCATCAAATCTTGCAACTTAAAATTTTAATACTTCTACCGTATCAATATGAATCAAACTTTGCACACTTGTTTATCTTCGATGACAATACGCTTTTGTAAAAAAAAAGTTTTTAAATTTTAAAAAAAATTTTAAAAACGCTTTTATTTAACAATTACTTAAAAAAATTAACTAAAAATAAAAAAATAAAAAAAAATTTACAAAAAAAAAATTAAAAAAAAATTTTTTAAGAAACGCTATTATTTAACAATTAATCAAAAGAAAAATGAACTAAAAAGAAAAAATGAAAAAAATTTACAAAAAAAAAACAATCACAGACATTACAGTTAAAATAAAAGCGTGGCGCATTAATATATTATAGGCCTAATACCTATCTATTGTAAAATATTCGTTGTAATATTATAGGCCTATATATTAATGCGCCACGCTTTTATTTTAACTGTAATATCTGTGATTGTTTTTTTTTTGTAAATTTTTTTATTTTTTTCTTTTTAGTTCATTTTTCTTTTGATTAATTGTTAAATAATAGCGTTTCTTAAATTTTTTTTTTTAATTTTTCATTACAGAGCTTAGTTTAGCGTCAAAAAGTGATTTTCCGTATTATTAAGCCAAACTAAGGTTGGTTTTCACTTTGCATCATTCACTCATGATTAAAATAAGGTTATGTTTTTTGAGGTTACTTTTCTGTTTATATTTCTAAAAATAAGTTATATTGTTAATTATTTGTATTTTTGCCTCCGAGCCAGCTCAATCCGTCAGCTGGTAGAAAGTCGCTATTATTTGTTAAGTAACACCGGTTGGGCAAGCGACTGTGTATGGTGACCAGCTGACAGCCATCCATGAATAAACTCTACTGGGGGTCCCTGTTCAAACTCATGCCTAACACACTTCAAAAAACAGCAAAAAGCAGCTATCAAATTGGGTAGTTTTTAATAGTGTACAGTTCACGGTAACAAATAAAAGCTGAAGAAAAAAATTATTTGTATTTGTAATGGCAAGAGAAAAAGCTGTGAGTGTTTCACACCATATTAATTTTATGTTATGTAATTGTATAGGCTATTGTTTCTACTCGGAAAGAAACTGATCGAATTTATCTAACGTTTTTATGTAGACACTGATAAAAACATTGACAGTTAATCAAGAGTGGCCTGAGCCAGTTTTTCTACTTTTGCAGCGTAATAGGCCTTTCTACAAATATAATTTTAATTTTATATCTGATAATAACTTATGTTGTTAGCACGGTAGACAGAGGTTCAGGAATGTTACATCGCTACTAACACACCGTTGTCAGACACCTCTCGAGCTTACAACTTATTTGTTCAATAAAAGCTTCTGTCAAGCTGCCAGTTTGCTTTATTTTATTTTATTTGTAGGTTATGTATTTTATATAAAAATCGTACACATATCACTTTTCAACTGGAGTTCTTTAAATATTGACCAGATTTTTGTGACAACTATAAAATACAATAATTTATTATACTTTTAATACAAAAATGATTACATATTTAGATTGTAAAACTTCAATTTTTCAGTAAAAATTTTAAAGTGATTCAGAAAAGTTATCGTTGACTGTGTGAATAAGATTTTAGTTTTCTTTTTGATTATTTAGTTAGCCTTTAAATTTTAAAATTCTTTCCCTGATATTGCTTTGTGATATGTAATCTTTGAAATATAGGCTACTTAAATATTTACATCTTATTAAATTTCTTATTAGATTTCTTTATTAGATTCGGCCGAATAACTGCGCGCGGCATGGTGAAATAGTAAATAATCGACGTGGTCTTCTACCATATTTGTTTTAATGTTATATGTGTTTAGTGTTTAGTATATAATTCCTGAGGATGTCTCCGAGAGAGACGAAAGATCTCGAATGAATGTATAATATAATACTCTGAGGTGAGTGTTATATTTAATTAGTTTTGTTTTGACTGTTCATTATACATCATATAATGTAGGTCTAGTGGTGCAAACAAAGGAAAAATAATGTTTAATAAAATATTATTAAGGAAAAATAATGTTTAATAAAATATTATTAAATTTATGACGGGATCGTGCCGTTAGGTTGATCTTTGAATATTGTGTTGTGCTTGCTGATATATGTGTAAACAGTGTTTTATTAACATAAACTGTGTGTAAAAGTGAAATTAAAGGTATTTATATCTTATTCTGTTTCGCAAATTAACTTCCATTTTATAATTTTGTTTTATTTTAATTTTAAAATAAGTTATATTCATTGTTAGGTTATTGTAAACAAACCGTCTGACATGGCGATTGCCGGTTCGTTAGTGAACGACTCAATTAGATCAGTTACATCTAATGAGGCAATCATGTCCGATTCTTATGCTAATTTACATGCGGGCTGGAAAGACGTCATTAATAACAGAAAACGGCAAAATGACGAAAGTTCTTTGGAATCTACATCGACCAGTAGTAAAAGATCTCCTAGAGACCCACGAAAAGAAACAGCTTCATATACTTCCGCCAACAAGTTCGACGTGCTATTGTCTGTAAATAGCGAATCAGCGTCAAACGAATCATCTTCAAATGAAGCGAAACTAACTCGTCCACCTCCTATCTACCTAAAATCTGATGTTAAATTTATACCTTTTTATAAAATGCTTGAAAATGTAACTGGACCTGATGCCTTTAAATGTGTCTCTACCATAAATGGTTTAACAATTTACCCGACCACACCATTAGCATACCGTACTATTGTAAAAACTCTACGAGACAACGGTGCTGAGTTTTACACCTATCAGCTTGCTGATGACAAAGCATTTCGGGTCGTTATTCGAGGACTTCACCCATCAGTTGGTGAAGACCTAATATCTGCTGAACTGAAAAATAAAGGTTTTCCAGTTAGAAATGTAACTAACATTGTCTCCAAAGAAAAAATTAAATTACCGTTGTATTTCATCGATTTGGAACAAAATGCAACAACTAATTCTATCTTTGACCTTAAATTCCTACTTAATTCTAAAATACAAGTTGAAGAACCTCGCCACAAAAGACAAATTATACAATGCACTCGTTGCCAAAGATATGGGCATACAAAATCATATTGTAATTTACCACATAGATGTGTTCGCTGTGCGGGCCAGCATGATTCTAAAACATGCACTAAACCAAGAACCACTGAAGCCGTATGTGCTCTATGCAATGGTAAACATCCGGCGAACTATCGCGGTTGCACCGTTCACAAAGATCTACAAAACCGACGCTCCCCTGCTCTCGCAACAAAATCAAAACTTTCTTGTCCACCTCAACCTCCATCAACTGCATCTATAACAGCTTTCCCGCATCTACCAAGTCGGAACAGCAGCCGACAATTCTGCAACACCAATACATCTATTGATTCGACATCCCCTTCAAAAACAGAAGAAATATCCACCACTAACTTAAATCCACACCGACGCCCTTCTGTTTCGTACAGTCGAGCAGTGGCCGACGACTCTACGTCACCCTCTCTTAACGTCTCCGAACAAATTACGTCTTTTATTGCAGAAATGAAGTCCCTTTTTACTCCAATGATAACATTGATGTCACAACTAATTCAAGCCCTTCTACAACAAAATGGCAAATAATTATACATCTGGTTCTCTAACTATCCTATTATGGAACGCTAACGGCATATTAAATCATTTTAATGAGCTTGAAATCATTTTACATAGCAATAGAATAGACGTATTGCTTGTTTCAGAAACGCATCTCACTTCAAGATCTAAATTTTATATTAAAGGTTACAAAATTTACAGGGCAGATAGACCAGATGATAGAGGATATGGAGGTGCTGCTATTTTAATTCGGTCTTCTATTCAACACAACGAATATCCTCTTCAACATCCTACGGAATCGTTTCAGGCTGTAGCTGTCACTTTAAAGTTAAAAAAATTTGACATAAACCTAGCGGCAGTGTATTGCCCTCCACGATTCTCTTTGAAATGTGAAAACTTCACTGAATTCTTCTCTTCCCTTGGTCAACGTTTCTTGTCTGGTGGAGATTACAACTCAAAGCATGTACAGTGGGGATCAAGGATTATCAATCCACGAGGCCGAGCACTACTAAAGGCTATCCTAGAGAACCACCTTGATATTCATTCCACTGGAACACCTACATACTGGCCTTCAGCAAATAGTAAATTACCTGACCTTCTCGACTTCTTTATTTCAAAAGGCGTTTCTCATCTCCACTCTTCAATTTCGCCCTTAGATGATTTGTCGTCCGATCACTCGCCGGTTTTACTTGTTCTTTCTGACCGACCTACGGAAATTCCCATTAAACCTTCTTTAACAGCTGGAGTTATGAACTGGGATATGTTTCGAGAATCACTTCAACCTTCACTCAACTTACATCTCCCGTTAAAAAATTCAGTTGACGTAGAATCTGCGGTTGAGCACTTCACGACGATGATACAAGTTGCAGCATGGAACTCCTCGACTCCCCTTCAACATAAGGTGGAGAGAAAACATTGCTATCCACATTACATAAGAAAATTAATTGCTGAGAAGAGGCAAGCTAGAAGACAATGGCAAAACTCAAGACTACCTACTGATAAAACACGACTCAATCAACTTACGAATACCTTGAAATCTATCATACGTACAGTGAAAAATGAAAATCTAGAAAATCGTGTTAGGAACCTGAATACGAAAGATGGAAGTCTATGGAAAGAAACCGGTAAACTCCTACGCTATACTCCTCACTGCCCTCCTCTTCGGAAACTGGACAACACATGGGCAAAATCTGACAATGAAAAAGCCATCCTATTTGCTGAACACTTGGAAAAGACGTTCCAACCACATGGTGATACTTTACCAGCTTTTACAAAATTAATAGAAGATAAAGTATCTTCACCTTTACAGTTGTGTCTACCTCCACTCAATTTTACTGACCAAGAAATAAAGACTGCAATTACTCAATTGCCACTAAAAAAATCTCCTGGATATGATTTGATAACGGCTGAAGTACTACGTGAACTGCCACAAGCAGGAATAACTCTAATTACGCAAATTTTTAATGCTATTTTGCGGACCACCCACTTTCCTATACAGTGGAAATTTTCACAAGTTATCATGTTTCATAAAGAAAATAAACCAATCCACGAACCATCTTCTTACAGGCCCATCAGTTTACTTTCAACAGTTTCAAAATTATTCGAAAAACTTTTACTCCCAAGACTGCTTATATTTGTAGAAGACCAAGGTATAATCCCTAATCATCAATTTGGGTTCCGTCGACGGCACAGCACAATTCATCAACTACACAGAATCGTTGATCAAATTGCCTCTGGCTTTGAACAAAAAAAATATGTAAGTGCCGTCTTCTTTGATGTTTGCGCAGCGTTTGATAAAGTTTGGCATCAAGGTCTGCGATATAAATTAAGAAAATTCTTGCCAGATGCCTATTTCTTAATCATCAGCTCCTTTTTAACGGACAGATTTTTTCAAGTAAAACATAACACGGCTCTGTCTGACTACAAACAAATCGTCGCTGGTGTTCCACAAGGATCAATCTTGTCGCCACTGCTTTACAGCATCTATACATCAGATCTACCTGCATCTGCTAACACCACCTTAGCGACTTATGCTGACGATACAGTCATCCTTTCTTCTGATGTAAAGCCAGAAGCAGCAAGTAATAATTTACAAAGTCACATTAACTTTTTAAATTATTGGTTAAAAATCTGGAGGATCCAATTCAATGCTTCAAAATCAGTGCATGTCACCTTTTCTCTCCGGAAAGGCGAATGTCCTCAACTATTCCTCGACAATAAACCGATACCACAACGACAAAAAGTTAAATACCTTGGACTTCACTTTGACAAGAGACTCACCTGGGCGACTCATATAAAAACCAAAAGACTGACTTTGAACTCCAAATTGAAAGAACTATTTCGACTTCTTGGACGCCGCTCTTCACTGACTCTAAAATCTAAACTATTACTATACAAAGTTTATCTCAAACCAATATGGACCTATGGACTACAAATTTATGGCACAGCTAAACCGAGCAATCTACAAAAATTACAAGCCTTTCAGTCAAAATGCCTACGTTTAATCACCTGCGCACCTTTTTATGTCAACAACAAAATTCTACATGACGACCTTAATATTCCGTTCATAAATGAAGTAGTTAAGTCCAGCTACAGTGTTTTTCACAGAAAATTGCATGATCACCCCAACGAATTAATCACCAAACTATCGGATGCATCATTACCAGGAAATCCGCAGCGCAGGTTGAAACGTCAATGGGCCAGAGATCTTCTATAAAGTGATTTATTTTATTTTTCTTTCTTCTTTTTTTTCTTCTGTTGTTATTTATCATTCATGTATCATGAACTTTATTTCATAGAACATATACCACTGGGTATCACTGTTCTTTTTCATTTATTTATTTTTATTTATTTTTTTTTTTATTTTTTTTTCCTTGTCATCATTTGTTTACTGTTATCTAATTTGCTCGTTGTATCGTAGTATATAGTTGCAAATAAAGTTATTAAAGTTAAAAAAAAAAAAAAAAAAAAAAAAAAAAAAAAAAATTTATGTATTCATCCTCAGTTAAAATAAGTGTACAAAAATTATTTTATAAAACTCCCTTAGCCACCTTGTTATCCGTAGATAGTATTACTATATTTAAATTTGTAGTTGTTTATTAGTTATTTTTTAATCTTGCAATTAAGCGTATGATATATATTTAATATTTTAAAATATTATAAAAATAACATAAAACTAAGCTTACATTTTTATCGACTCGCTTAATGGTTCAATCAGTTTATTCTAATTACCACGATGAAGTACTGAGGTTTGGATATAGCTAAACAGTGACGTACAATGTAATATTTATTTCATTATAAAACCAGACTCACACACTTTAATGTTTGCGTAGTTGTTTGTACTGTGTTAAAGGTTTGGAACATTCTGTTTGGTGTTTCTAGAAGGCTAGCTTAGCAACTTATAAATAGGTGTGCATTTGTTAAATCATGACAAATCTTTTATTATGTTCTTTTAATTTTATACAACTTTAATTATAGGTTACTCACTTTTGCCCAAAAATGCATACAAGGCAGCAATCTTTAAAAAAAGTAAATTTTTACCACGATAGCACAACTCGCAAGAATTTTAACGGACATGTCACTTCCTACCGTATCTTATAGAGCATACAAATGCAGTAAAAAAGACGATTTTTAAAAATACTGTAGAAGCAGTTTTTGAGAAAATTACGGAAATATCAAAAATTGTTGAAATAAATTACTACTTCCGGTTGACCAATTTTGATGAAAATATTCGTGGTAGCTCCCCTATTAGTAGCCTAACTAACGTAAGTTCCAAGTTCAATTTCGTTTGTTATTCCGTTCTTGAAATAATTTGGTCCCTCGTACTCTCTCTCCTTTATACTCGCACGCGAGCACACGCACGCACGCGTGCGCAAATACACAAACCAATCGGTAAAAACATGTTTTTTGTGTTCAAGAGGCCTGAAAACGAGTATTTCCAGTGAATACGCGATTTCGAAAAATCGACATGGAAACAAAAGTTTCCATGTCGATTAAAAAAAGTATGATTAATATATTAATATTATAAAATATTATTTATTAATATTAATAAATTAAAAAATATATAATTAAGGATTTTCATTAAATTAACAATTACAGGAGTCTGTAAAAAGTTACATTTTTACAACTGCCATAAGTTAAGTACATCAGAAAAAATGCCATGGATTGATGTGTATATGCGTGAACCTATCTACAGGTTTACACACTTTTTGATGACTAACTTAGATTAATAGTAGGCTAATAATAATAAAATTCATAACAATCTATTAATTTCGGAGAAAGATTCTCGATGATAAAAGCACCACTTAAATACCATGTTTTTTTTATATTCGGTTTTGATGATTGAATAATGATTCAATGACTCAGCAATCATTCAGTTTATCTACTTAACAGGATTATGGTTATTGTTGATAAATATTATTATACCTATAAACATATTGTTTATTCTTTTTATGCACCCAGGTAATTTGTAAAACGTAATAGTAGTATTTTCTTAGGTGATGGTATACCGCTGTTATAAATCTGGTCGATGTGTTTTAAAAAGTAATATATAATAAGATCCAGCATCTTCAGGCGTAAATATGTGTAGTATAATGTAGGTAGACCTAACGAGCAGTGTGACTCATTCCTTGCACCCCACCCCACCCACCATATCATACATACAATATATACATATTTATATATGTCTATTAGGAGGCCACCTGTTCGGAATATCGTAAGAACGACCCCATACCTGCTTGCTTCGTTATTCAAGCTATATAAAGTCTACCAAAAGGAATTTTGATTCAACATCTTTACAATTTTACCCCATCAAAGATGACAGTTAAATATAATAGAACTAATTTCAATCCTTTTATAGTGTGTGTTGACTGCGGAAATATTAAAAGATATTTATAAAATTTGAAGAAATATTTTTCTGTGGCTCGTACGAATAATTTATGTAAACTATAAAAAATTACATAGAATTAATACGTAATATTAAATTTAATAACCTTTTTGATGTTCATTTTTATTGTAGATATTAAAATATTTTATGAAAGTACGAACAAGTAAACAATTTATTATTATTATTATTATATAAAATTTAACATCAATTTTGTAGTTTAATAGGCCTAGTGTATTTTTCAGTGCTATTTAGCTATAAAATTCTCAAGATAATAATTCCATAATTACTGTTGTACATCTCTAACAAAATTATACACACAAACGTTTATTTTATCTAGGGTAGGAATTTCACTTGGAATCAGTAATTTCCTTAAACTAATACAAAAATTGTTTGTTTAGGTCATCAGCCGGAAGGCTGGAAACCTGTGGAGGTTTTACTAAGTAAAACGAGGAGTGAGGTGATTTACATGCCTTCCTCACAGAGTGAAAAAGTACGCTTATCAGCATGCCGGGCCCTCAATAAAGCACATATTTTCCACTCTGCAAATGACACCTTCATTCACCACAAGGTATGGCTATATAATGAAATTCGTTACTTTCAGAAGATAACTCTGATTAGTGTTTTTTACACATCTACATCTACTGTTCTTAAATAAACAGGAAAGTTGTAATAATTTGAAAAGAGAGTAAATATATAGGTATTTTATGTAAACATTAATCTTCAAACAATATGAGTAGATTTAGGGTTAAATCCTAGGTAAATTGACAGTCGTAGCGTTGTCTCTTAGGTTACATTTAAACAAAGGGAAGTTCAAGTTTGAAAAGTATTGTTTGTTAGTCTAAGAGTAGTCACAATAATTAATTTAAAAAAATGTTCTTCCATTTTTTATCCTTAGGCCTATCTATTATGTACATTGTAATCTGTTCAATTAAGAAAAATAAACAACTCTTTGACCCAATAAGATAAGGATGATGTTTATGACGTGTAAATGAAGTCTTTTATAGATTCAGGCCGTCCATTCCTGAGAGAGTATAGTTAATTCAAATCCAACCATTCAAGTACAATGGTAAAATATTTAGATAGAGGTCTGACTTGGTGCAAACACTTTCAGATGAAAAGAAAACAGCTGGATTTAACATTTAAGAAGATGTATTGACTCGTTGGTAGGCGTTCCCAGCTTCCAATTGACAACCAACTACTTTTGTACAAAGTCATGCTGAAGGCCGTTTGGACCTACGGGATTCAGTTATGGCGCACACCATCGACTTCAAACATTGAGATTCTGCAACGGTTTCAGTCAAAAGCTCTGCAAACCATACTAAATGCACCATGGTATATTACCAACGCCGATATACATCGTGATATGGATGTGCAGACAGTACGAGAAGAAATACGAAGTTTCAGTTGTAAATACATCAAACGTCTAAACAACCACGTAAATCACTTAGCACTGAATCTCTTAGACGACAGCAGTGATGTTCATAGACTAAAACATTTAAAGGGACAAGATTTGAGTCTGTGGAAGCTGTAAAAGAGAAAGCGGCATGTGTCCTGAAGGAGCTGACAGAAGATGACTTCCAGCACTGTTTACAACAATGGAAAATTTGCATGGAGCGTTGTAGGGATAGAGAAGGAGTGCATATTGAAGGTGACAATAAGTGATTATGTATGTATAAAATTAAAATTAAATGTTTTACAACGTCAGTCTCGTTATTTAATAGCCACATCTCGTAAATTCACGGAATTTCAGTGAGGAATAAATAGCTGATAAATTGATGAGAAACCGAATATTTTCAGTAAAAGTAGCAGACAGCCAATTTACATTTAAAAAAATATGTGCATAGTTTCTCCTACATTCCATCTTATTCTTGAAAGAGCAACCAGTATGAACTCTAGTAGTACTAGTATTTTGTTATCTGCCTATACATTCGTCTTAAAATAAATTACTGTTCATTGTTAACCCACGAATATTTGCGAGACAAGGTGTCACCAACTTTTTACTGTTTGAATAAAATTATTATATTATTAAAAAATAACAAGTATAAATTTTAACTTTGACACATACAGAATTAGTTATCTCACCGATCCGTTCACTGTATAACGGGTGTTGTTATTTTTTGTAAATTATAAAAATTTTATAAAATAAATTATAAATTATAAAAACTTTAAGAACTTTGGAAAATTAAAATTAATGAAAACAAATCGCAACAAATGACGTTTACTCTTAGACGTCAAAACTGCCCAACCGTTTACATTTTGTTTATAAAGAAACAATAATAAATACACACAGTTACACCCCAACGTCGTCGCTAATGACCTTGATGTTGATGCGACGTTAAATAAATAAAAAAATAAAAAATAAATAATAAATAAATAGTGAAATAGCGAATTTACGAGATGTGGCTATTAAATAACGAGACTGACGTTGTAAAACATTTTTTTTCAATATTCCGCTGCCTGACACTACTCAAACACACTATTTAGGCTTTCACTTGGACAGAAAACTTATATGGCACGCACATGTTACACACACACGCCACAAACTCAAAACACGCTTCTATCAACAGAAACGCTTACTCGATAGACGTTCTAAACTAAACATGTCACACAAATTAACAATCTACAAGACAGTCTTAAGACCAATCTGGACACATGGAGTTCAACTTTGGGGATCTGCTAAACCTACACACATAAAACGTATACAAGCGATTCAGAACAAGATTCAAACTCAATGATGCACAAAGACTTACAAATCCCATACGTAATTATTGATGTCGCGAAACAACTATACAAGACGATGTATGACAAATTTGAATTAATGACAACCCTCTCATACAAAACATGTACACTAGGGTGATACCGGGTGCTCAGTGCAGACGTTTGAAGCGCCTCTACCCAAAAGATCTTCTTGGCCAACTGTAGGACTGTGGTGATGATTGCACTCTCCTTCAAGTAAATCAAGGTTTGGAACATTAGCTTCACATTTAGAAATTGTTGTATTAATATAATAACAGGTACTAAATTTCACTTAAGTGTCAAATAAAAAATAAATAAAAACACATGTAGTAGATGTTATAATATTTTCATTTAAATACATTATCAAAACTTAATTTTTTGAACAGCAGTTGAAGTGATTGCAACTTCTTTGTTGGTGGTACTAAACAGATTACATTGGCACCGATTCAAAATCACACTGACAACAACTGCTTTATATGATTACTATTAATTAAAATACCTGTTCACTGTTCACTACATGAACAGTTTAGAATACTGGCTATTGCTATGTTTCCATTTGTGATTTCATCACGCATAATATTAGTGTATGCCGTGTTCACTTCACAGCTATATGGGTATATTCTGTAGGCCTACCACAAACAGCCTTTCATAACAACCTGTTAAATGCCTTGTTATTTTCATTTTATTGCTTAGAACAACTTATTAAATCGTAAATGCACTTTGCAAAGAAATTAAAAGGTAATCAAAATAGGTCTACCGTAGCAGAATAAAGTTGCATGAAACCCTTGCAGTTTCTGTTTAATTTTTACATAAATATAATACAAGATCACGATTTTAATTTATTTATTGTACAACATCTAAAAAAATATAACTCAACTGGGTTTTTCAATATTTTTTTTTTACTTTAATTTATTAAATTCAATAAATTAAACAATCCCTTTCATAAGACGAAGGGGCTCATGGCTGGTGGCAATTTTTAAAAAGGCTTAAATTTGACTATTGGAAAAACTATCAGTGATTTCTGTATTTACTCCTTAAGAGAAATCGAATGACACTATTTTTGTTTCCAAATTCTGACTTTGAATTTCTTTTTACTTCCTGTCAAAACTGGAACTTCAAACCCAATTCAGGCTCACTAACTTTTTGTACAGATTACTATACAAAAATTTATACACTGTACGAATCCGAAAATCGTTTGTTGCTATCTCTTGTATTTTCTGACTTTGATTTCTAACTTCCGGTTTTTGGACACTTCCAGTCGAAACCGGAACTTCAAACTCAATTTAGGCCCACTAACGTTTTATTTAGATTACGCATCCGAAAACCGTTTTTTGCTATCTCTTGTACAGTTCAGCCGTTCTTAATTTGCTCCCACTGTCAACAAAACAAAGCCAACCACGACAGGGTGCACGCTAGAGTCCGCGACTTTATGGATGTCGTATTCCTATTAAGTTAATTATGTTTTAAATTATTACTTAAAAATCAGTCATGATATGTTACAGGCCTAAAAATTTCATTTATAAAAATACTTTTAAAAGTATTTTGTATTTAAATACTTTTGAAAGTATTTTGTTGTTACTTTTAATCAGGGTGTACACATTTTTATATAATGCGCATGCGTAGTGACGTCTTTATTTGATGACAGTAGGAACAAACTAAGAAAGGCTGAACTTTAGTTTCTGACATCTCGGAGTGAATAATGCAAGTTTAAAAATAATACTGCACGCGGTACTTTAGGTAACTTTGTGAGGAGTCAAGTTTTTTGCTTGGATTGATTATCTAACAATGTTGAAAATGACATAAACTTCAGAATTTGTATTTTTTCAATGGTAAAATGCCTTGCATTTTGTTAGTTAATAGTCTATATTGCCTAGAATTTATAACACAAAAACGTTGATGGAGATATCATGATAACTCTATAGATTTATATAGATCGTAGGAATTGATCTATCTGTTTATTTTTTATTTTATTTTTTTATTCAAAAGCTTTTATAGTCTTGAATAAGAAGATTTTGGTTGGAAGTAACATTAGAAAGTCATTTGACCCTATTTTCAGGCTCATATACAAATAGTATTATTAAGTTCCGTGTTTTTTGAATACACATGACTTTTATATAGTTAGTTAATGATAATTATAGTTAACTACGATATTAGCCTATTCTGTTATAAAGAGTGACACAAATTTCTAAATAATAAATTAATAATTTGTATTCTAGTAGATTATTACTGGAGTAAAGTAAAAATGTTTGATATATTTACGATTTATTCTTCGCTTAGTTCTGATAAAATATAATATTTTTCATTAAAGCAGTTTAACAGATCGTGTTTTGTAGTAAAGTCCGGTTGGCAAAAAAAGTTATCCTGGGAAGCCCGGTTTAGCTTGTGTGGTGCTCTGCACGCGAGGACAGAGAAGAAGTACGGCAGAAGCCAACATCGGAGGTTATTAGCGCAGATGGTTTTATAAACGGTGAGGCCGCGCACAGAGTTGACTGCATTAAGTCCTTTAATGCTCACACCTGTGTCCCCATCACGAGCCTAAATTTATTCCACAACAATAAATAAACAGCGTAAATAAATTAAAGTAACTCTTTGGCGCTGTCATAGATCAGGGACCTTACAGCCGAGGAATAAAATCAACTTTTATAAAAATGATAATTCCGAGGGCTGAGTGTGAGAGTGAGGTGGTAATTTATAATGGACCGGTAGCCGGGCCGCGGTCGTATATAACATCTCGATATGAGCGGCTCCTGATGTGTTTATGAAGAGAGGACAATGACACCTTTCTTTGTCCAAGCATTCCTCTCCGCTCACTGGAGATGCCCATTGAAATGGGATAGGATATTACCATACAGAGGGCCCGCCGACCGCCATCTCACAGCGCACCTGGACCAGGTCGGCTCGACACGACTGATGCTGTCAGCGCTGCGGTGCTACCCGCTGTGGTGGACACCACAATCGCCCGGCGTGCATTCGCTTCACCACCGAGAAATGGAAAAATAACACCGGCCTTGATATTGTACAACTAATTTACAAGTATTGAGTTTATAATTATACGAGAAGCTGTTAAATCACTCTCCTCTGTTTATAATCATTATTTTTAACTCAAACTTAACAAAGAACATAAAAATCACACTGACTATTAAAATTAATGATTAAGTATATTAATAATTAGCATCACCACTGACTGCATCCGTAAGTAATAATATGTACATGGATTAATGGAACTGATTTAGAGATATTGAATAATCTTTTCCAGTTATAGAATTAAAACTCTGTTGGTTTTTAATACTTTATTTTGACTTTCGAGTTAAGAGTTTTTACAAAATGAAGTCAAAATATTGTATCAATTTTTATTTCTTATACCGAAGTCACCTGGGTACTGACGAAAGACATTTTTAATGAAACAGTTGGGTTCAATTAAGCGCCAATTTTTGTCATTAGAAATTTTTCTTATAATAACATTAGTACCTGTAACTGCCCATAACAGGCAGGTGAAGTGATCAATTATTTGCACTCGATCTGCTAATTCCAGGGCTACAAAAAATAGTTATGTTTCTTATCACGAGGTCAGCCAATTATATGACTGAACTATTTAACAACACAAGAGGTAGAGGTGTAAAAGACACTAATCAGAATTATCTACTCTGAAAGTAACGAATTTCATTATACAGCCAGACCCTGTGGTGAATGAAGTCAAGGTATCATTTGCAGAGTAGGAAATTTGTGCTTTTCAGAGGGCCTGGCATGCTGGTAAGTGTACTTTTTCACTCAGTGAGGAAGGCAGTGGTAAACCGCCTCACTCCTTGTTTCACTTAGTAAAACCTCTAGAGGTTCGAACCAGCCTTTCGGCTGATAACCTAAACAATATCAGTAGCAGTAAAAAGAGTCGGTTATTTAGAACACAAGAAATTGCGTTTAATATTACTACCTAAATTTTCCAAAATTAGAGAGAATGTCCGATTGAGAAGCAATCTTTTTTATGTAAAACCGTAGTAAACACTCAATTCTAGTAAACTATGGATAATTTGAGAACTAAGATAAATAAATTCATTTGCAATTACTGCAAAGTAACGTAAGTTTGCCAAACAGCAGTTAAACGTAACCTATATATTACTTAAGTTTTGAGTACGTAACCAACTGAAACTAATATTTTTAAACCGTTAAAATAACAAATACTAGCCTATATGACACTGAAACGTTTTAATAAATTTTTTTACTCTCAACGCGTTAACTGGAAAAGATCATACTGAAATTCGATAACACACACTAATTACCGCAAAATATGTTTTTTAGGTTATAAACAATTTAGCTTTACTTAAAATTTTCTTGGCAATAAGTCCCGGATTCCCAATGAAAAAAAACAGTAGTTAGTGTTACATTTACGTTCTACTGTATATTGTAATGAAGTTTCAGTAATTAGCCTACACAAAATGATTCAGAAAATAGTTTGTTCTGTTCGTGAACCATGAACGACTTACGGATAGCAAAATATTTGGCCTGATTTTACTGATAATCATTTTTATAAAATAATACACAATTTCCTCACCATATACTTAGAAATTTATTTATTTTTCAACAACTATTTAGAAATGAATTCGAATACACTGTAAAATGTTTCATCAATCAAGTATTTTTTTAAAAAAATTTAGATTACCACAACTTTTTGAAGCTTTTAGTAATTTTAGTTCTGATTCTTGATTTATAATCTACAGCGTTCGATTCTCGACTTGGGTCTGGAAATTATAGCAAGTCAAAACCCACCGTAGCCGCTAAAAACCAAGCTGTTTATGTAATTTTAAATAACACTTAAAAAAGGAGGGAGTTAAACAGGATATAGGCTAATCAGTGTACGACTGATTACATAATTAATTTTTTTTTAATATGAACTACTCCTTTGCTATAAATAGACACAATGGGTGTATTCATTGATGTTGACAATATTCTTATACCACACAGTATACCCCTACGTTAATTTCAAATTTGATGGAGTAAAACTACCTAACCAGTGCAATAGACTTACTGAAGAAAATTCTTAAAGCCTTCTTTGTAGACCATTTAATTCGTTACCAATTTTTTCTTTCAGATCTTCTCTTTAGGCGAACCATTTAGCTGCTGCAAATAAAAACATAAGTAAAGAAGACAAATTTCAAAGTTGGTGGACAGAGCTTAAGCATAAGGGTGGAGACATTTGATTTGTTATTCAGATATATGGCAGAAATGTGTTTGCAAAATTTGAAAATTAGGCTATTTGACATATTTCCACTCAAAAGTTTAAATCACTCGGTGTAGCACATAAAAATAGTCTATAAAAATGTTTGTCCATTGAAAAAAAATTAAACCAAAAATAATTTTAGACTGAACAGAATGAAATAGTTTACTTTTTTTTTAAAATGTTCAAATTTATTTAACTGTTTGTGAATAATTATTCTAATAATGAAGTAATATAAAATTCAGAATAAAATTAATTATATTTATATTTTGTCATATACAAACAATTAAAAAAGTATATTAATTAAAAAACCATGGTTGTCTTAGTAAACTAATTGGAATAAATTGAGTGAGCAGACTAGATTAATATTTTATGCATTAATTAAATTAACCTGTAGGTGATTTTATTTTTAATTAATGTTACTTAGGTTATCTTCCTGCATTAGATTGACACGTGTTACAAAGGTGGTTTACAGTAGATATGTTTTATAATGAGATTTGATGGACAATTAAAGATCATTGATAAGTGTAATTCAATGAGTAATGTAACTAAAAGCGTACAGTATCAATCCACCTACGTACTACGCAAAATTTATAAGCATTTAGAATATGAATAAAGGTGAAATAAATAAATATGAATTGATCGACCTTCATCTTGATGAGAAACAACAAATGATGTACGAGGTAACTAAATAAATTTACTACAGAACAACTCTATATAACTAGACTAGACTAGACTAATAAATGATGGACGTAATTCGGATGTCCAGAAATCCGAATCCATTGAGACAATCACAAAACTTGGATTTACTTCTCCTAATGGATGTTGACAAACAAAATTGTACTTTCAACTTTTCACTCTGTCACTCGAAATACATCTGTAGATACGCAGTAGTACCATTCTCTTTTGCCTATAACAGACAGGTGAAATGTCAAATTATTTACACTTAATCTGTTAGTTGCAGGGCTAAAATAAATAGTTCTGTTTCTTATCACATGGTCAGCCAATTAAATGACTGAATCATTTAAGAACAGAAGAGGTAGAGGTGTAAAAGACACTAATCAGAGTTATCTCGTCTGAAAGTAATGGATTTCATTATACAGCCAGACCCTGTGGTGAATGAAGTGAAAGTGTGATTTGCAGAGTGGAAAATATATGCTTTTCAGAGGGCCTGGCATGCTGATAAGTGTACTTTTCCACTCTGTGAGGAAGGCAATTGTAAACTACCTCACTCCTCGATTTACTTAGTAAAACATCTACAGGTTCAAACCAGCCTTTTGGCTGATGACCTAAACAACAACAACCATTCTCTTAGGTCCTTCAGCCATAAGGTCGTAGTTTTCCTGGATTCCTTTTTTCAGATATGTTTCCGTATACAATAAAAAATAAACTTTTATTGTCACATAAAATACTGCACGAATTGCATGAACGAGGCTCACAAGGTATTTGCTTTGAGTATTCAAGGGAAACTCTGCAAAATTATAGAGATTTTCTTCACGTAAGGTTCATTTTCACAAGTCATTAATTTGAAAAAGTTCTTCTAGAGTAATTTATTATTTTAAAATAATAGAAATTATGGAACATAAGCTAATTTAAAGGACAAACTATGTACATAAAGATAAGCCTGAAATATTTCAGGTCCCTTATTCAACGGCACTGGAAACATTTACCAATAAATACAAAATTAATAGTAATATAATTAGGCTTACACAAAATACAAAAACAAAAACCATTGAGATTTCACGTCCGCAATAAGGCGGTTAAGGTTCAGAAATTAAATTGTTCTAATAAGTAAATTTAATTGTTTTATAAATTATTTTACAAATATTTATGCATTTTTTATATTTACGCTGCAAATAAATTTTGTCATTAAGGAGATCTTCAAAATGTGTTAATTTCCTATTTAGTTGCAGACGGCCACTGATGTGTAATTCTTGAAAAAGATTACCGAGATATTGCAGTTTTCTTTGTGTGTTTATTCTTAAGTTATTTTCTTTTATTAATCAGATGCAGGACTTCTTACATTTTCTTCTCTGTCCGAATTACTTTTTAACATATGGCGATACACAAAAAAATGAAAAACTTGGATTTTAACAATATTTAGTTTTTTGAGAAGCTAATAAATTTCTCCATTCTGTAAAGATAATTGTAAAGATGTAATATCCCACAACTCTGGGTCGAATTTTCAAATGTCAGTCATTGTTATGAAACATTCTTCATTTTCATTACAGCAATCCTTTCTATCTCTATTCTTAACTTATTTTTCTTGTTTTTGGTCATTATTTTCTCGAGTATTTATAAAAACTGACTCTTTTAATTTGGATATTAGCTACTTATCATTACACGTGGTCCCATTGATGTTTTGGATATAATACCAGTTTAGTTATCTTGGTGGTAATTTTCACACCATATTGTTTAATTGCATTCAAATGTTTTACCATTCTCTACAAATCTCTTCAAATTTCAGTGTATAAAATATTGTCGGACATCATTAATTTGTCGGCATGTCTCATACTGTTATGAAAATAGTCGTGAATAATTATTTACAAAATTAGATTCTACGATTTTGTACGGATAATAACAATTATTCTATTTTATTTAAGCCTAATATAAATTTCACTTATTTTATTAGTTGCCTTGATCCTTATTTACTTATACGTGTTTCTGTGGATCCACCATCATCACATTATATCGTCGCAACAATAGTGAAGTAGCGAATCTGCGTTTTTTGCGAATTTGAGTTATTACCATTATTGGACACTACTTGTGCCCATATACACTGTGGTGAAGTATTATATCTGTATTATATTCCGTTATCGAGAAAACACCATGTGTTTTTTAGCGAAAGTGCATGAGTTAATAATTTCACCACCGTGAACTGTTGAATCTGAAAATTCGTTACTTCACTAATGCGAGTTTTGTTCACTGTCCCCACATTCACAGTGATGAAGTAACGAATCTGCCAGATACGCTACTTCACCATATTGTTTTCTACGTTCATTTCAGATTCAACACGGTGAAGAAGCGAATCTCGCAAATATTTTATTATTCACAACTCTAGTTTTTCATATAGCTTATTTTATAAGTCACTAAAGTGAAGAATAATAAATACAGTAATGACAAATTAGTATGTTTTAATGATGTCATAATTGCCTCAACGTTAGTGAACTTTTAATTGCTGTTCTCACGAGCCATAAGGCACTTTGTCATGTTTGTTTATTGGTATGCCTATTCCAGAAATTCACCATTCTGATCAACAAAAATAGTATTTATTATGTTTGGAGGTTTACGTCATAGTTCATTAACCATAAAAGCTATTTAATCTCCTGGTAAATCAATTTTCATAATTATTTGTCGCATAAATATGTTGTGACCCACGTATTCAGTCATTTATTTAACCATTCTCGTTCGATCGAGATCTATTATTGTCAAGTTATTGGCTTTTGTGATTGTTATCATTTTTATACTTTATTCAACTTTATTTTTATAGTTAATAGGCCTACTTTAGTTTTCGTAGTTACATTTTCATACTTATTTAATTTTATATTTATTGTTACTGTAGTATTAAGAAGAAAACATGAATATTAAAGAATTTCAATTTTTTCCTAATACGGTATTCAGAAAAATTGATTACGATTCGGAGCAGTTTGATAAATTTGAAGTGAAACTCATACAAGGACGATCTTTACTGTCACGAGTTGTAAAACCCTACAAAAATCTCTTGAAAATTTTTACAGCAAAACATAAAGATTTAGTAAAACTTTATAACGAATTAATAATCCTTAAAGCCTATCATGAATTCTATTTCAATTCGCCGTCAACGACAAATGTTCCTGACAAACAACCAGAAGCTAATGTGCATGAGAAGTCTGAAGTTGATGATGAATTTTAACACAATTTGATGTTCTGCTTTAAAAACACTTTGTTAAAGCTATGATTTAAATTTGATGTTTCTTTAAAATAATTGTAAAAATAGCAGCATATTCTATTAACAATATTGCATTTATGGACTTAAAATCTCAGAATCGGGACTGGAGTAAAATGTTTAAAACCTTGAAAAGCTAGGAATTACACAATACAAAGAAAGGAAAGTTATCTACGGTCTGTATAAGAAACAAACGTCTGTTATGAGAACTGAGGGGTACGAAAAAGAAGCTGCTGTAAAAAAAAGGTGTGCAACAAGGATGTTCATTGTCACCAATACTTTTTAACTTCTGCATAAAAGAGGCTATAAATGAGTGTAGAAAAAATTTAACACAGGAATAAAAATTCAAGAAGAAACAATAAAACTGCTGAGATTCGCCGATATCGTAGTATTAGCCAAGACAAACAGACAAAGAAAGAACTAGAAGAATTAGAGGATATCTTACATACGCGTAGAATGGATGAGATCCATGAATCTATGAATGAATGGATGGATGAGATCATGAGAAAGGGTTAATGACAATTAATAAGAACAATATGAAAGTGTTGTACAGCAGCAACAGTGGTTTAGAAGAGATGGGACATTTAAAAGTAGGCAACGAAAACATACAGGAAGTCGGGAAATTTTGTTATGTAGGGAGTAAAATAACAAAGGATTAGAAGCACAAGTGATATAAAAAATAGGATTGCTCAAGCTAGAAAGGTCTTTGAAATGAAAAACAGCAGACTACAAATATTGATTTACAGATTAGGAGAAATTTCTTAAAACACTATGTTTGGAGTTTAGCATTGTACGGAAGTGAAACGTGGGTGATAGGAGCTGTAGAAAGGACGGATATAAAAGCTTTGGAAATGTGGTGTTACAGGAAAATGTTGAAGATTAGGTGGGTAGACAAAATAAGTAATTTAGAGGTTCTTAGACGAGTGGATGGAAAAAGAAGTTTATGGAAACATCTTACCAGAAGAAGGGATAGGCTAGTGGGGTATATCTTAAGACATCCAAGTATTAGTATATCAGTAATGGAGGGTAATATTAAAGGAGTGAATGATACAAGGTGGCAAAGGTTAGAATATTTAAAGCAAATTACAAAAGATGTAGGGTGTTGCAGGTATGTAGATATGAAACGACTTGCGCAAGATCGAACAGCTTGGATAACTGCAGCAAACCAGTCGAGAGACTGATGACAAAAAAAGACTAAAAATAATAAAACTTTTAGTTCATTACTAAACATCTGTGCAGATTCGTCAGTTTATATAGGTAAACCTTTACCAGTAGAACAAAATATTAATTATTCACCATGGTCAACTAGCGAATCTGTGGTTTTTGGTATTGTCAAGCAATTTTTTTAAATTAATAAATTTAATTCATTCATTAAACCATAACCAACGTGTTAAACATAAAACGTAAATACAACTTCTGCAAAAAGATAAAAGATTGCATTAAAATCTGATTTTATAAAGATTGGCAAAACTTGTTTTCCTTCTCCTGAAAAATCGTACTTTTGCAGATTCGCTACTTCACCATTTTTGCGACGATATGAAATATCAAATGAAACTTTAAAATATTTTTAAAACCTACAGAAGATGTTGCTTCTTCAGTCATCTATATAGAAAAAAACATTTATATAGATTACTGAAGGTGCAACATCTTCTGTAGGTTTTAAAAAAATATTTTAAAGTTTCATTTGATATTTTATATAATGTGATGATGGTGGATCCACCGAAACACGTGTAAGTAAATAAGGATCAAGGCAACTAATAAGGTAAGTGAAATTTATATTATTATTATGCATTAGAAAGATTTATTTTTGAACAGATTACTAAAACCTGCTAATTTGATATACAAATTTCATTCTTGGGAAGGCACCAATGGGGGCCCTACCCCTCTCATGCCTATCATGTCATTTACATTATTACCATAATCATCACATTTACTTGTAAAATTTTACAGTTGTAAATAAAGAATTAAAGAGAAATAAACATTTAAAGTAAAACAAATTAATTTATTGTTTTAATAAAATTATGAATTAGTTTATAAAACTATAAAACACCAAAATATATTGCTTTTTAATATTATTTGTTTCCGTCATGAATACCAATGATAAATTATTAAAATAGCTGAAAAAATTTACTGGTTTTGTTCGTATTTACAAGCACAGATCCATGAACAATTTATTTCAGTGGTATACCATAATGATTTGTATAATTTTATTTTGTATTTGAGATGCAGTTACACCAAGCCACATAATATGTTGAAATGTTTAGAATGTTACAAAATACAATGTAGATCATTTAAATTCCTAAGAATTTTAGAATTCAATCTGAATATTTTCTTATTGTAATATGAAATTATTTAGTGATTCACAGAACTAAAGTAGTTTTATTTTATTTTGTTTTTTTTAGGAATGGTGTTAAAGAGGCCGCTCAGTCCATTTTAATATCTGCCGACCTGGTGTGAACTCACATAGTTGACCGCAAATGTATTGTATCGAGAGGACTAATTTTCTGAGAGAACTTAAGTTTTCTTATTTTATTTTTTCCTTTTTTAACAGTTAAGGACACTCCTTAATAAATATAAGCTGTCCTCTAAATAAGGCCTCCACGCGAACCTACCATCTCATAAAGGAAAAGCATTCTTGCCGAGTCTATTCTCCTCCTTTCTTAAAGAAATCGTATACGTCATAATTTATTTATGTTCTTATAGGTCTCTTGCACATGCAAATTGAGACACTTCAAACATATGCAAATTATTTAACGTTTCGTTTAATTTTTATTAATATAACTTATAATCCATATGCATCTTGCTTTTCAAGAATATTTTGCTAACAATAACGACGCGATATCCAATGCATATTTGCTATAGAATTTTCTTGTTAATTAGCCTTTCTGTTTATTTTTTTTATAAGAAATTATACTATTGTAAGTTTCTAATACACTCATTTAAGTACACTTGCGACTACTTAATGTATTCAAAGATTTCTTAACTTCCCCGTAATATAAAGTAAATTATTTTATGTTTATGTGTATGTTGTCGTAAAAAGAATTTCCTGTTCTTACTTTGTTTTAAGAAATTTAAAAGATTCTGTACTATTTTCTTTGTTATTTTACCACACAAAAGATATTCCAATGAAGACATTTTGAGGTAAATTATTTGGAATTCTATTAACCTCTTGAGGGACAAGTTAATTTTAAAAATTAACCATAACCTCGCTCGAAGAAACACGCAATTACATATTAATGTTGTTGTTGTTGTTGTTTAGTTCCTCAGCTAGAAGAGGTAGAGGTGTAAAAGATACTAGTCAGAGTTATCCCTTCTGAGCGTAATGATATTTGTTTTTTTTGTTTAACGTCCGACTGTTCTGCAATTACTGCTAAAGCAGACGGTGAAGGATGAAATGATTTTTTGTAACGTATGAAAATATGCCGTGCCTGAATGGGATTCGAACCCAAGACCGCATGGTGAGAGGCGAGCACGTTACCAACTACGCCAATGCGGCCGGCATAGAGAGTAATGAATTTCATTATACAACCAGACCCTGTAGCGAATGAAGTGAAGTCATTTCCGGAGTGGAAAGTAGATGCTTTTCGGAAGGCCTAGCATGCTGATAAGCGTAGTTTACTCTTTTAATTCAGTGAGGAAGGTAACAGTAAACCACCTCACTCTTTGTGTACTCTAAAGGATAATGGGCTATGATTCCACTAATAAAGTTAATGCTAAAAAATTAAACAAACTTGAAATGTCGGAGATGATCAGATACAAGAGAATGAAAAACAGAAAAAAGTGAGCAGAATGTAGTAATGATTTTTATTATTTGAATTTAAATTTACACCTTATTATAGCTTAGTAACAGAATGTTAAAAACGACTCTTTCTTTTCTTCCTGAGAGATAATTTATCTTTTAAAATTAGTAAGTGATGAAAGTTTAATTTCTCATATAGGCCTACAAAATAAAATGATCAGTTTGTTGGTATTTTGAGATTACCTGGACGGTTTCATTATTTAAGATTCTTGTGAGTGCAAAAATTGACTCGTGTACAGTAAATTAATAAGTTTTGAATAGCAATGAAACCTAAATATAAATCAATTGTTAGTTAAAGAATTTGGTTCAACGAAAAAATTACTTCCTATAAAAGTGAAATTTATTGTTAAGACTCCGAGGAAGAGTTAACTTATTAAGTAATTTCATTCTTGATGTTAATTTCGATTATTTTAATAATATTATGTAGTAACAATATAGTAAAAGGCCTAATTACAATGACTTTGGTAAATATAAAAAAGAAAAGAACAGAAAGTTACTTTTCATGATATCCAATTTTAGGACTTGTCCGTGTTAGCATTTCCTTCTTAGGGGGTTGTGTTACGATATCGTTTGCATATTTTGGGTTTACATTTTGAGTTTTAGAATATTGTATCTCATTAGAAAGATGTAGAACTTATATTTATTATTCTAGGGAGCTTACCCTCTTAGCAAAAATGACCGCAGTTAAAATGTTTTATTTATCCTTATTCATAGAATAATACACGTACTCATTTCAGAGCTGTAGCTCTTCAGGAAGATATTATAAATAATATATGAGTTGCTTTATGGTTGTCACCCATTTTTTTTTTTTTTTTTTTTTACTACTTAAGCACTTTTGGTAAAGATGTACTAAATGTTTTTTTATTAAACCCCACAGGAACAAAATATGCTGTATTTCAGCTTATTAGATGATCGGGAATTTGGAGGATTATTAATGAGCGAGTCAATCAGAACTTTATCATTAATGCAGCTTATACAGAAGTAAAGGTGAAGTGCGGCTTTGTGCTACAGATTACACGATAAAAACTATAATCAACTACTGCACAAAAATTCTTGAGGTTTTCCGTAGATTGTGAAGCTATCATCTTTAATTAGAGACATATTTTTGTCCAATATATGCCTATATATATAAATATATAACGTCTTAAAATATATTTTCAGTATTAAACTACACGGAAGTAACATTTAATTTAATAAATGTATTAATGTTCAAGTTTTAATTCCATAAAACCTAAAAGAATTATTTCGCTAATGTTTTATTTAAATAGGTTAAAATTTTAGTAAAGGTAGTTACTTTTATCTATACGTATTTGAATACTAGACAATGGTTACCGGTGTACTTTGATGGTAGGGTTTCAATTAACCATACATCTCAGTAATGGTCGCCCTGAGTCTGTACAAGACTACACCTCATATACACGTCAAACATATCATCCTCATTTCTTTGGGTCATTTCTTTGGGTTCTTTGCTTATTGTTCTAAATTGAACAGATTGCAACGTACACACATTAGGAATAAAAAAAATTTAATAATCTAATATAATAATCACATACCAAGGCTCGTGAAACAATTGTTCAACTACTTTTGGAAAAATATAACCAAGAAAAATTGGTTTGAAGAGGTCCAGAGTGATTTAGAAGAGTTAAATATAATTATGCAACAGGTTGAGGGCAGATAGGAGAAGAGGATTCTAAGAAATAGTAAGACGAGACTTAAACTAAATACATTTGAACGGCAACAATACACTACCATAACTGACAAACAAAGGGAAACCAGATCAGAAAGAATGTAAAGGTTTTGGTAGCAGAAGAAGAGCTTTAGAAGCTTTAGCTAATACTCTGAAGACTTGGTTTTGTGTGGAAAAATTCAAATATTCCAATGTGGGCGTAAAATATAAATAATAAATAATAATAATAATACATCTACTTAGTCTTCAATTATTCCTCCTTCCAAATTTCACCAAATTGCTGTATTTAACTAATGTATAACCTTTAGGCTCCTATTACTTAATTTTTTGTATAAAGATACCTACTGTTAATTTGGAAATATTTGAGATAATACAGAAATTAGAGGACTTTCATTTCAGATAAGTACTTTATAATTGAGGAGCTCTATGGAATACGGGCGTAAGCCATTTCCTGCCCTTTTTTCGTTCAACGCTTTTTTAGAATCTCCGTTGTTCATTTGGTACGCCTGAAAAGTTTCGTTTCGATATCATACTTTGTGGTGGTGGCATACGTTTTTCTGAGGCTATGACAGCTGATTTTAAGCGCCACAAATGTGTGATGATCGTTTTGTCGTATTACATGGTTGTTTTGCTGTGGTATTTTACTATTGAAACTGCATTGAATATTATAAAATAGTTTGAAAACCGTAAATAATAAAATATTAAATCATTTTTTTTAGATTATACATCATTATTTTTGTTTTAAATCATTTCATTCAGGCTGTTAGGGGCCTAGTATTATTTTGAAGCTTGCAGTAGGCCTACATTCACACGGATAATGGCAATTGCTTTTTTCCACTCACTGGTTCTTGAATGGACGAAGGCCAGTATTAACCTGATGAATAGAATAAGGGCAGTTACAAATACATTACAATTATTAAATTATATATTTACTGAGATATATTTATAAAAATTAAAATTTTATTCAAACCAGGATATACTGAAGAACAATACAAATTATTTTCAAGTATTTTGAAAAAAAGTCAATATTTTATAGCTAATTAAAAACTTTAACGTTTGTTTTCTCAAAATCTCAGTTTCTGAATTACGCCCCTTTTCCATTCAACTTCTCAATTATGAGTTACAATAAATGGAATATTCGTATACATTATTCTACTCGTCACCAAATCACATGATTCATTTTCTCTAATTCATACGAGACTGATAAATTTGTATTAAACATATAAGCAAACGCTAAGCTCAAAGCTGTAATGCAAACAGCAATAAGTTCACCTACAGTACATAATCTGTCTTTCTCCATGTTCAAAATTAACCCTTCTACCAAAGTTATTGCTTCGTTTCTTGTATGAACCCTGAGAAAGCATTTAAGATATACTGATGTATAATCCTCCATTCGAAATAATTAAAGTTTTCCCTTATGTAGGTACATGAATTTCGACTGAACTCATTTGATGATCCCTTATTTTCATATATTTTATAATATTATTTTTTATTCCTCATGTGTTTACGTAGCAATATGTTCAATTTAAGAACAATTAGCAACCTTATGACCCGATAAGATGAGGATTATATATAGTGTCCAGGTGTAGTCTTGTACGGACTCAAACCAACCATTCCTAAGAAAGTTTAGTAAATTAAACCCCAACCATCAAAATACACCGGTAACCACTGTCTAGTATTCAAATCCGTATAGAAGTACCTTTAATACGTACCTTTAATAGTACTACCTTTAATAGGATTTTACCAGGTAGGCCTACATACCTCCGTCTCCAAAAATCAGTTGTTAAACAACTGATTCACCACGACGAATTTACCACTAGACGAACTCAGTGGATCACCACAAAATAATTACAGGAATTAAAAGAGAGAGTAAACAATGGATGATTCTCTAATTAATATTGAACAACAATAAAAGTATCAAAACAATAAATCCGTTGCTTGATGTAGGCTACGCTGATTTTGATTTTATTCAGATTTTGATTTTGTTCAGCATTATAGATCTTAATTAGTTTTTTACACAGAGAAACAAAATATACAACTACAATAGCTACCTACTAAGAATTAAACTTTTGTGTGATTTCACTTTTACTGGAGTTTATACACTTGGAAAAATTTGTAGGCCTACTAAAAACCTGATTTCATTCAAATATTGTCCATAACAGGCCGTTGAAGTGTTAAATTATTTGTACTCGATCCGCTAGTTCCAGGGGTATAAAAAGTAGTTATATTTCTCATCACATGGTCAGCCAATTATATATCTGAAGTAATTAAGAACAGAAGAGGTATACAAGACACTAGTCAGTTATCTTCTCTGAGAGTAATAAATTTAATTATACAGTTGGATCTTGTTGTGAATGAAGTGAAGGTGTCATTTGCACAGTGGAAAGTAATTTTTTTCCTGAGAGCCTGGCGTGCTGATAAGTATCGGCTACTTTTCCACTCAGTGAAGAAGGAAAATATAAACCACCTCACTCCTCGTTTTACTCAGTAAAGCCTCTAGAGGTTCAAACTAGCCTTTCGACTGATGACCTAATATGAATATAATGTAAAAGAAGAGTGTTAAACTATGTTTACTCGATCTGCTAGTTCCAAGGCTACAAAAAATAGTTGTGTTTCTTATCACTTGGTCAGCCAATTATACGAGTGAAGTATTAAAGAACAGAAGAGATAGAGATGTAAAAGACACTAGTCATAGTTATTTCATCTAAAAGTAATAAATTTAATTATACAGCTAGACCCGGTGGTGAATGAAGTAAAGTTGTAATTTGCAGAATGGAAAAAGTAGGTGTTTTTCGGAGAGCCTGGCATGCTGATAAGCATAGCCTACTTTTCTACTTAGTGAGGTAAACCACTTTACTTCTCGTCGTACTTCGTAAAGCCTCTAGAGGTTCAAACCAGCCTTTCGGCCGATGACCTAAACAAATACAACAACAAATTCAAATCAAGAAATCCCGATGCAAGGAATTAAAAAAAGATCTACAAGAGAAACATAAAATTAAAGTCCTATTTTTTTACAGATGTTGAGAAATATGAAAAAATTAAAACCGAGTTATATAGGAAATTGGACTCTCCTTAATTTACAATTTTATCAATTTTCTTGCATTTTAATGTGATTTATTTTATTGTCAGTAGACTATTAAGTAGTAGTGGTTTTTTTTAAAATTTATTAATTAATAGTCGTAAAATAAAGTAGGAGTAGGTCCTATGTATTTCTGTTTTTTAAAATAAATTTGACCATCGCTTGACTCAAGTCTACTAATATGAATCGTTCAAAACATTTATTAAAATCGTGGATGTAGGTCCAGGAGAAGATTGGTCCGGAGAGACGTATCTTGACATCTGCGGCTGGCAACCATAAAACAGCGGGTAGTCGTTTTCAATAGGTGTTAACCAAGCCTCCGGACCGGACACTCCATCTAGCTGTTCGCTTGACCACCTGTTTCTTTTAATCTTGTTAAGAGTTACAGCACGTTGCTCGTAGTTAGTTGCTCTATTATCTGTTTAATCACATGACCACTACTCATATTTTCTACTCTACTACCCCTTTCCCCTTCTTAATATATCAAAAACCCCCCTTGCCAATTTACATGCATTATCGTTATATTGTACATTATACGTCAACTATTTTATTTCGCTTTCACTTTTTCTTAATTTACTATTTATTCATACCCACATAACTTTCTATAAACTTTAGGTATTAAATATTATCCTACATATATAAAACTTATTGATTATTGATTAAAAAACTCAAGCCGACCTACCAATTTTAACATTTTTAAGTGTAATTTTATCATGTAAAGAAAATTTCAGTTAGTCAACATTAAAATATTACTTGAAATTATTACTTAGGCTACATAAATGTTATCATTAAATAAAACTTATCATCATATCTTAAAATTCGAAAAAGGATGTTCTTATTTTTATGACAACATGAAAAATTATTAAAGAATAATGTGGATGTTGTACATTGATTACTATCCATTAACCCTAGAGCCGGCAATCATCGATTTTGAGACGATGTTACCGCTTCTTGAACCGGTCGCGTCGCAAAATCGGATTTGCTTTATAGCATTGCAATGTTGTCGTTTTAGTTTTAATTTCATCTACAGACAGCGTTGGTGTTTTGTACAATAGTTTAGTAGTGTATAAAGTAATTTTTTACGTATAGTACAATAGTTTTAGTTGCATATTCTGCTTGTGTTTCTCTGTTGAGAAACCACGTTGAGCTAATTAAATAACCACGTTGAGCTAATATGAATATAATGTAAAAGAAGAGTGTTAAACTACGTGTACTCGATCTACTAGTTCCAAGGCTACAAAAAATAGTTCTGTTTCTTATCACTTGGTCAGCCAATTATATGAGTGAAGTATTTAAGAACAGAAGAGATAGAGATGTAAAAGACACTAATCATAGTTATTTCCTCTAAGAGTAATAAATTTAATTATACAGCTAGACCCTGTGCTATGATAAAAAAACATGTCCTAAAACTGGATTTGGTTATTTCTTGGTTTACATGATGTCTTCAGTTTTGAACATAGATTCGTTTTTCTTTTCTTTTTTTTGAAATAAACCTTAAATGTAACGATTCGCATATAATTAATTTTGAAAGTAGAGCATAAGAAAGTTTTAAACAGTAAAGTCATCTGAAATTTTAGAAAAATATTTGTCTCAAAATTATTTTCAAATGGTTTTAGCATCCTTTACTGTCGGATTAAAATTTCCGTAATGCATTTATTCTATCTCCCTAAGTGTTCTTGTTATTTTGATGACACGTGACAAGGTTTGTGATTTTTAACAAATTTTTAATGATTTCTTTACGGTTCGGTGACAAGAAATTCTGTGCCGGTCTAGAAAAATGTTATTGCTGGCTGTAGGGTTAAGTGTTTATTAATCTGTTGTTGTTTAGGTCAATAGCCGAAAGGCTGGTTTGAACCTCTAGAGGTTTTACTCAGTAAAAAACGATGAGTGAGGTGGTTTACTATTACCTTTCTTACTTACTGAGTTAAAAGAGTATGTTTATCAGCATGCCAGGCCCTCCAAAAAGCACCCACTCTCCATACCCTGCACATGACACCTTCACTTCATTCACCACAGAGTCTGGCTGTATAGTGTAATTACTCTCAGAGGAGAAAATTCTGACTACTGTCTTTTACACCTCTATCTCTTCTGTTCTTAAATAGTTCAGTCATATAATTGGCTGACTATATGATAAAAAACAGTACTATTTTTTGTAGCCCTGGAACCAACAGATCGAATGCAATTAATTTAACACTCCACCTGTCCGTTAAGGGCAAGTTTATTAATCTAAGGTTGCATAAATAAAAAGGTAATTACCAACCATAATTACATAGGTGCCTGTAACAGACAGGTGGAGTGTTACATTGTTTTTACTTAGTATGTAGGTTCCAGAGCGACAAAAAATAGTTCTTTTTCTAATCACATTGTCACCCAATTAAATAACTGATCATCTAAGTACAGAAGAGGTAGAGGTGTGAAAGACCCTAGTCAGAGATATCTCCTCTGAGAGTAATGAATGTCATTATACATTTACTATCTGTGGTGAATCTGTGGTGAAGGTGTCATTTTCAGGGTAAAAAAATAATATGTGCTTTTCAGAGGGTTTGCTGATAACCATACTCTTCAATTCACCGAGGAAGGTAAACCATCACACTCCTCGTTTTACTTAGAAAACCTTTGAGGTTCAAATTGAATTTTGACTGATGACCTGGAAATCAAGACAATTACATAGGCCTATTAATTAAAGTATTTTTACTAGACTTTGATACAAAAAAAGTAAAATAACATTTAACATAGGTGAACATTTTGAAAAATTAACAAAAATTGAACATTACACATGAAATTTAAACATTTTGTTTCAAAATGTTTTTGTAGGTGTTAGCCAAATTGCATTAGATAATACATTTTATTCTGTAGCCTACCGTTGATCTCTGCTGGTAGGCTAAGTGGTTTTTTATAACGCAAAACATACTATGAGAAACGAATTGTTATTTTCCTTGAATACAAAAGTTCTAAAATTATTAAATACTTCATTCTTTAATATAAGTTGTAAATTTTAACTTTTACAATATAACGAATAAAGGATCAAAAATACACGGGTTTTTTGGATATACAATAACTACATAATTAATAATGAAATAAAAAGGAAATCTTGTTTTTTTTTTGGTTTTATTAAAAGACCCATCAGTTGTTGATAAGCCTGTTACGAACAAACCAATCATAAGCGATTACAACGGGTAATGTAAAGGTGCGTTTTAACTTGTTATTATTTCCACATTCTTGCCCGGAATCAAACCCGGCACCATTCATTTTGACGTTTATCACGATAATCATTACAACACAGAGGCGATCAGAACGAAATCGTTCATATAATTATGTCTAGTGCGTTGGTACCGCCCATTCGGCATACTTTCGTATCGGCGGGGAATGACAACAAGATGGACTCCTGGTCGCCAAGATAACTCCCGGTGGTTGTTTTAATCTTTAAAATTATACAATTTTATAAAAAGTGTTTTTATATGTATTTCTAGGCGATAAATTTTAAGTAAATTATTAAATTTTCGTCTTTGGGAATAGTTAGTAAAAAAAAAAAATATCTAGTACGCTAGTACCAATCCTTCAGTGTACTCGCGTACCGGTGAGGCATGACAAGATGGACTCCAGGTCGCCAAAATAACCCCCGTTGGTTGTTTTATCCTTTAAAAATATGCAGGTCTATTAAAAGTGATTTGATATTTGTTTCTAGGTAATAAGTTATTAAAATTTCGTATTTGGAAATAGTTAGTACGTAAAAATATTTCTGATACGCTGGTACCGCCCATTCGGTGCACACGCGTATCAGTGGGGCATGACAACAAGATGGACTCCAGGTCGCGAAGAGAACTCCCAGTGGTTGTTTTAATCTTAAAAATATAGCCCTACAAGTCTATAAAAAGTGTTTTGATATATGTTTCTAAGTGTTAAATTTAGTAAATTTTTAAAATTTCGTACTTGGGTATTTCGTAGTTGGTAAGTAAAAAAATGTCTGGTACGCTGGTACCGCCTCTTTGGTGTAATCGCGTATCGGTGGGGCATGACAACAAAATGGACTCCTGATCTCCAAGATAACTCCAGGTGGTTGTTTTAATCTTAATAAAATATATATAAAGGTCTATAAAGAGTGTTTAGATATTTGTATTTAGGTGATCAATTTTAAGTAAATTTTTAAAATTACATATTTGGGAATAGTTAGTAAGTAAAAATATGTCTAGTGCGTTGGTACCGCCCATTCGGCATACTCTCGTATCGGAAGGGCATGACAACAAAATGGACTCCTGTCGCCAGGATAACTCCCGGTGGTAATTTTTGATCTTAAAAAATATACAGATCTATAAAAAGTTTTATGATATGTGTTTCTAAGTGATAAATTTTAAGTAAATTTTTAAAATTTCGTATTTGGGAATAGTTATTGAGTAAAAATATATCTGGTACGCTATACCGCCCATTCGACGTACTCGCGTATCTGTGGGGCATAACAACAAGATGGACTCCCGGGGACATAGGGCTAGTTATAAAAGGATACCTATTTTATCTATAAAGAGTCTTTGTTGTACAACTATTTGTGAAAGGGTCGGTTGATTACCTGTAACACTTTTTATTCTATTGTTGACTTGTTTACAATAGTTAAGATTTTTCCAGTAAAAAGGGTTTTTTTGTACTTTATTATTTGCATAGAATTTCTCTGCTTTTCTGGAATTGTCTTTTTGATCCACCTAAATAAAGAGACCCCCGAGGCGGTCAGTTAGTATTCGTTTGATCTTTGACAAGTGTTTATTTGTGTGAGCTGTCGGTACGATTAGATCAGGTTAACGTACGCGGGCATTGTGTTGGTCAACTATTATTATAATAGTGTTATTGTATGTGCATTGTGTATTCAGTTTTTGTGTATGTGCTTCGTGTATAATTATTTGTAAGTAGTACTAAGTAAATTATTATTTAAGTTGTTTATTGTAGTAGGCCTACTCCATTATAATTAGTTTATTATTTATTTTGTAAATCTTTTAGTTGTAATAAATACTTATAATTTTAAACTTTAGTGTATTAATTATTTAATTACCTAGATCCCGAAACGGATCTTACTGATAAGTGTCACAATATATTTCACCAAAAGTAAACCTACAGATTTCTCAATTAGAAAAAAGCTACTATTTTTTATAATTTTTCCTAAATTTCTATTTAGAAAATAAACTTCTTCTAACCTACAACTAAAAAATTTCAGTTAATTTCTTTATAACGAAGATAGGCCTACTATTTATCAAACCAAGTTGAATTAAACAGTATGAGTAGTTTATCATGTAAGTATATAAGTTTCTTTACGCATATTTTGAAACTACAGGAAACTCTTTCTCTCTTTAAATAGTTATAATATATAATTAATAGTGTGGTTTTTTTCTAATATCTTATCCGGTATGTACGTATGTATATCTTGTTCATATTTGTCAATGTCGTAGCCTTAGGAATGAATAGTTTATTTCAACATATTTTGCCCGTATATATTGCCCATAATTTATAATTGTAGAGCCAAAAATTAATGCGGTTAATTTTACTGGTTTTTTTTATAAGTTGTTGAAATTAATCTTTGTAATAAAAGTGTTTTATTAAATCGATCATTTGAAAATTATCCCATTTAAAACAAGAGTATGAAATAAAATAAACATATCGGTAAAAATAAACACAAAGTATAAATTACAAAATTTATTCAAAACTTTCTCAAGAAAAAAAAAGACTGATAATAATCATATTGGCATAAGTCCTGTATCTTGTTATTATTATTGACCTTACTCTACTGGTTAATTAAAATTTTTCGTTCTGAGAAAGATAGTTGTAGTACATTTTAGCCCGTATATTTTTTTAAAACATTTCTTTTAGTATAGGACGTGGTTATAATCCCTCATAACAAACTTATTGACTACGATGATTTATAAGTTTAAAACCTTATAATGAGCTAATTAAATTTTGCAGGTTTTTTGTAATGCCGTGCTTTGTAACCGCACTCAGAATTTCAGAATATATTTTAGATAGAAAATGATTACTTTAAATACATATAGTCTACCTATAAAATAATTTAATAATTTTAAATTACCTATTAATTTAATTTATAAAAAAGACCACTGACTGAATTTTTCTTTTGAAAAATGAAATATTTAGTATATAGCCTACTACTGTAAAATAAAATTTTATAAATTCGGTTTTGGTTGCGTTGTATCAATATTAAAACAATCACTACAAAAGGCCGCCTCTATGATCCAGTGTTTAGAGTGCTAGACTGCATTATACACTGCAAAGCGGAAGGTCAGGGTTTCACTTCCGGTTACGGCCTGCAAATTGTCATAAGTTAAAAGCTACCAATTTCGTTTCTTAACCAATAGTAGTAGACTAATAACCAAAGAAGTTGATGCCACTTTACAGAAGTATTTTATTATAATATCTAGGCCTTCGGGCCAGCCCAGTCAGTCAGCTGGTAGTAACTCGCTATTATTTGCAAAGCAACACCGGTTGGGCAAGCAACTTTGTATGGTGACCAGTTGACAGCCATCCATGAACAAACTCTACTCGGGGTCCCTGTTCAAACTCATGCCTTTTCACGTTAAATAGTACAGCTAAAGCAGCGATCAAATTGGGTAGTTGTTAAAAAAAAATGTACAATTCCCGATAACAAATAAAAGCGAAAAAAAATTATAATATCTTAAAAATAATAATAAACATAATTTGTAAAAAGTTTAACTTTTAACTAATTTCCCAAATTTCACGGTTTTTACTTAGCCTACACACTTATCACACAATCCATGTTGTTTAGGTCATCAGCCGAAAGGCTGGTTTGAACCTCTAGAGGTTTTACTAAGTAAAACGCGGTATGAGGTGGTTTACCTTTGCCTTCCTCGCTGAGTTGAAAAGTATTCTTATCAGCATGCCGGGCCCTCTGAAAAGCATATATTTTCCACCCTGCAAATGACATCTTCACTTCATTCATCACAGGGTCTGCTCGTATAGGACTAATGAAATTCATGACTCTCAGACGAAATAACTGTGATTAGTGTCTTTTACACCTCTATCTCTTCTGTAATTAAATGCTTCAGTAATTGGCTGACCATGTGATAAGAAACAACAATTTTTGTGCTCCTGGAACTAGTAGATCGAGTCCAAATAATTTAACACTCCACCTGCCTGATGGTGGGCAAATACAATCCATGTAGAAGACTAAAGAGATGTTGAGATTGGGACCTGTATGTAAGCGTGGCCTGAAGGTTGGCAAGAATAAGTTATCAGTGCTAATTAAAACATACGTACCCCTACTTATTAATGATGTCCTCTAGCACAGTTGTCATTTTTGCAAAAATAAAGTAAAAAAATTAACCAAAATTTATTTGGTTTCTATGAAGTTGTTAACAACTAATGTTGAAAAATCAAAATAAGGTTCAAATCAATGAAATTTCCACAATTTATGTTGGAGTGTGTTTTCATCATATAAATTATGTTAAAAACGAGATGGATGTCAAAATAAATCTACTTTTTAAAATGGGATTTTTTATTACGAAAAAGAAAACCATTACAGGAAGATAATATTGGTCTGCATTTTATTAAATTGAGTTTATATTTTAAAATCAATCAGCGTTTATTTACAGGAGTTCTTTTTGAAAACTGATGAAGTTAAGTGGTAAACTAAAGTAGCACTTGGTAAACTTAAGTGCTAATGTAATGTGTGGCTTTATTTATCACACAACTATTAATAGATTACACGCTGAACTACTTATTAGTTTTTAAATGAATGTTTACAGTTGTAAAAGTAGTTTGTTTCTTCCATACTGCATCAGAAATCCCAGTGGATGCGTTTTATCATGCTGTCAAAAGGTGTGAGCGCTTGTACATAACTACCTACCAACATTCGCCAATCAATACTTGTCCACCGATGAACAAATAGTTCTCCACGGGTCGGTAAGCGGTACGTTTAAACGTGTGCGTGTTTGTGTAGCCGATGTTTATGTGTGTATATGGGGTGGGAGATTAGAGCGCAGCAATAATTTGTCATTAAGCCATTAAAGAAAGGCATTAAGCCTTGTCTGAGGTCGGATGATAAACGACCCCACGGCTACTGAAACACAGCCTGTGATGAATACAGCCGCTACCGTCTTCACAACTGCCTAATCAACTACTCTTGCTCCTATCATACGCTCTCTCTTTCGCCTTTTTCTCTTTTTCTGTTACAAACCTCACACCTCTCTCGCTTCTTTATTTGACTCTTTCTCTCTCTGAATATATTAATTTATTATAAACGCTTGCTCCGTGACTGCCGTCCCCTTTACAATACACATACACTAACCAATTCTCATGCGGTAAATATATACACATATTTACAAACACATAAACACATTCTCAAAGGTCACACCGCTACATCATACAAAGCCTCCGAATTCTCTATTCTATGTGCCACCGAAGAATGCGTTGATAATTTCTATCTACTTCGCTGCTTTATATGGTAATCATATACCCGCATCTATCTCTCTCTCGCACTCCCTCACTCCGTCTATTTTTATCTCTCTCAGTCACTCCGTATTTTCGCAGTAGCTTTTCTTCATGCTGAACTTCTTAAATGTACAAATAAATATCAGATTTATCATTTTTAATAATTCCAGTTTTTCTTTATATTCTATTTAATTTTATTGTTGCCTACGTATAGCTAGTTCCATTTTTACTTAGTACTATACTGTAAAATTTCTTATACTACGGTTTTAGTGTATAAAATTTATTGTATTTAAGTTTAAAAAATTAAATTTAGGTAGAAAAGATTAGGAACTTTTAGAAATCGACAACTCTAACAAAAATTTTGAAATCATTATAGACATACTTTCTACGGCTTTGGGGAGAGAGTGTTAACTCAACTGTTAACTTTATCCAACGTTAACAAAGAAAACTATTAAGAATTTCAACTCAAGATTAGTGGTGAATAAATAATAAAGTAATTCACGAGGATCTCAACATAATATATATTTTTTTTATATAAATTAAGGATATTTAAAAAACTAGAAAGATCCTTAAACGCCTTGGCTGTCAATCTTCTAGACAACATTAACGCAACGAAGCGGCTAAAACCTAAACAAATTGTAAGTGATCAAAAGGTTTATCGGAAAATGAAAATTAAATGCGCAAGACATTCCTGTGATCACAGCTTTATACGTAAATTACTTTATGGTAAAACAAGTTAACTGTTTTGTCAAGGCAGTTCAGTAGTGAATTCCTTTTCCTTGTCATTTTTTAAACTAGCTAATTGTTAGTATGCTGGCCGCATTGGCTCGCCTCTCATCATGTGGTCTTGGGTTCAAATCCCATTCAGGCATGGCATATTTTCATACGTTACAAAAAATCATTTTATCCTTCACCGTCTGCATTAGCAGTAATTGCAGAACAGTCGGACGTTAAACAAAAAAAAGAAAAAAAATAATTAGTAGCCTATTTTTTAAGTTTATTTAAAGTCGCATCAACAGCTCGGTTATTAGCGACTGCGGTGGGTTTTCACTTGTGAAGAATTTCCAGACCTTAGCTGGGAATCGAATCCGGAACCTTCGCGTTGTAGGCTAGCACGCTACCATTATGCTACGGAGGCGACCATTGTTAGTATTTGGCAAGTAGATCGTCCAAGTCGACTGATTATTAAGAAGAAAAAAATCTAAAAACGAACATATTGTTTATTGAAATAAATACAAGAAAGAAGTTTAAATAAGTTAATCCTTCAGGTTTTAGAAGTTTACTTGTGTGGCAAATGGTCCCTAAGTTTCCTCAATTATCGTCAAGTTGTTCTTAATTCGTAATCTTGAGTTTAATGAAACAGTAGCTTCAGTAACTTACAACGATTTCTTTCCCAATATACATTAGTAAGTTCTTTAAAAACCGAAATTAAAAAAAAACTAAAATTATATTAGGCCTAAATTAATCTTTTTTTTCTCTTCCTGTCATGGATTAAGCCTTACAACTTCTTCCGACTTCATTGCTCATGTTTTTCTCGGCCTACCCCACATCTCTTCGTCCACCTGAATGTAGTTCAATGTTTTGTTTGCCCAAAAATTCTCACTGATTTATATCGAATGCTCCTCCCTATATTTACCAAATTTTTCCAAGAGAAGGAGACATTTAAATGCACACAAATTTTCTCATTCTTAATAGACTATAATCTATCAAACTGCAACCCTAATTCTTCTCAAGAACCGCATTTACACCGCTTGAATCTGACTTTCATCTTTCTTTTCACGTACTCAGGACTCACTATTGAAACAGACGTAATCTTGTAAGATTTCGACAATTTGTCCCACAGAAATATTGATAATAATTCAGCTTATTCTTCATATCTGCACTTCTCTCATATGTTAAGGCACATCCCAGGTATTTAAAGCTAGCCCAGGTATTTAAAAATTTAAAACTATTTTTGTCCGTACGGGAATTTTTCCCCCAGAAAAAAATAGATTTTGTCTTTGCAGCGAAGATTTAAATATTATGATCTTGAAACATTTTACTTTAATTATAAACCCTTTTACGTAAATCATTTGCTCATAACGGGCAGGTGAAATGTTAAATTAATTGTACTAGATCTGTTGATTCTATGGCTACAAAAAATAGTTCTGTTTCTTATCACATAGTCTGCCAATGATATGACTGAACTATTTAAGAACAGAAGAGGTAGAAGAGTAAAAGACACTAGTCAGAGTTATCTCCTCTGAGAGTAATGAATTTCACTATACAGCCAGACCCTGTGGTGAATGAAGTAAAGATGTCATTTGCAGGGTGGAAAGTGGGTGCTTTTCGGAGGGTCTGGCATGCTGATAAGTATACTCTTTCAACTCAGGGAGGAAGGCAATAGTAAACCACCTCACTCCTCGTTTGTACTTAGTAAAACCTCTAGAGGTTCAAACCAGTCGTTCCGCTATTGACCTAAACAACATGTAAATATGTCAATAGTACCTGATAAATCTGTAAAATAATAGCATAGTATTTAAGTACAGTAATTCCTTCTTCCTACTTTGATTCCCTTAGAACTAACTGTTTCCCGTGAGCCTACTCGCCGAGCATCATCAATGCATGTAGGCCTACTGTTAAAATAATCGGAGATAAATTACACCTTTATCTTACACTTAAATTTATAGTGAAACTTGTATTTTTTTGATACCCAGCACTCAAAGAGAGCACATTTTAATAAATGTAGGTGTAAGATATCAAATTATTGTAAGAAAATTATAACTTTCGTGAACAAACCCAATTTTTATACTTTTTTCACTCGTAGTAAATGTTGTATCAGATATCTTTAAATAAAAAATGAAGGTACTTTTTATCAAAACATTGCTGAAGATACCTAACTTAAATGTGAAAATTTTGTTTTATTATTAATGAATAACAAAAAGTTGGAAACTAAAATAAATAAGTGGCCTACATGAGCTTTATGTTAGTAAAGTTTTATACAGTTACTTTCTATATTCTTGAATTTTATCATCAAACCTGATTTTAACTTGTTTTGAAATTTGTTTTAAACAAAGCAAATTTTTGGTTAGTTAATAGCTTTTTGATAAGTTTACTAAACTTTCCCTTGAATGTAATTAAGTTTAAGGAAAAAGGGTTTTTTATATTTTTTATAAAGGAAATATTTTTTTGGAGCTTCTGAGGAAGTCATAAAAATATCGGTATATGTGGATAGGCTATACAAGATATTTAACTGGTAAAAATTTCAGCCTGGTAGGTTTATTGGTTTCTGAGAAAATGTAGTCTACCTTAGTGTTAAAAATCTAAATTTACGGGAAAAGGTAAGAAACAAGAAGGCACAAATCAAAAACAATATGTACACAAACAAGTAAATTTCCCATCAACAGTTGTTTAGAAAGCTGAACCAACAGCTGAGAGTATTAAAAACCGTGATGCAAATTTTATTTTAAAAACTAAAATTCTAAAAACGAGCAGTATAAAATTATGAAAATATATTTGTTCCTTGTAACATGATAGGCCCTAATTTTTCTGTGTAAACCTGATAAAAACTTAATTCTTTCATAAAAAAACATTTTTTTAACATAATTTAATGTTTTCTGGTAGATCGAAGCCTAAACTAAGAAAAACATAATAAACCGAAAATCGAAATTTTAAGTTAAAACCATCGTGCAATCTCCCCTTAAGTTAAAATGAAATTACTCATTAGTCTTAAGACTCGATCTTAATATAATACATCAAAAAAAATAAAATAAAATAAAAATAAAGAAGCTATTGTTAAATTTCGCGTAATTTTCTTTTAATGAATATGTCTGCTGTTTATGTTGTACATAATATTACACCCTTTCTTACAACCAAAGACAAGACAAAGTAGGTGAATAATCCTGAAGAATAGGCAAAGGGGAGTGAGAAGGTAAAAGCCTGTCACATTATGGCTGCGGCTTGGTTTGTGGATACATTTCTTTCAGTTTCTCCACTCAGGGAAAAATTTCAAAAAGCCTTGTTCCTTGTTACTTTCATTCTTCAGTACCTAACGCTCATCGATCGGCTGTCTTTTCTCAAAAATTTCACACAAACACTTTCATCACAACACTTTTAATGGGATGCTGGGTTTTCTTAGGACGGTAAAAGGGAGAAGGGAATTACGGTTGGGGGGGGGGGCAAGGTGAAAAGTACTGTAAAATTGTTCAACCAGAAATTTTCTATTCCACAACAGTGAACAGGAGAATGGTACTGATAATAAGAATCGCCCTAACGTTACAATGAAATTCTTTTTTTTCTTAGCATCGAGATATTCATTTAACAACATTGAACCAACCAATTCTTTTTCAACAACATTTAACTTCGATTTTTATTTAGGCTAACTTATTCGCCTGTAATAATATTAAATAATAAATTATTTATTTTCACTCCATTTCTTCATACATAAACAAAATTAGACAAAAATTGAATCATACAAAAATAAATTAAATCTACAACCTCTTATATATCACTTTAAAATAATTTAAATACAAGTAAAATAAACTAAATAATAATAAATGCATTTTAATTTAATACTATAAATAAAAAAAAAAATCACAAGTAAAAAGATGTACAATTAATAGTTCTAATTTGAAGTGAAAATTGGGTAGGCTACCTCCATAAGGTTAACCTTTTTCGTAGGTTACCACCAATTTGACATTTGAACAAAAAAATATATTTAAAAATAAAAATAAACTTGTAATACACAAAATCATGTAAGATTTTGGACTATGTGCAAAAATAACATTTTCTTCAATGTGCCGGGTTCATTTGTGTTACTGTTTTGTATCATAATTTTAAGCAATATGCTTATTTAATATTTTTTAACAAAAATTAGAGAGGTAAATTTGATTCATGGTAATTTAATAAAAAAATAAGATAAATTAGATTTAAAAACACAAAGTTTTATTCAACTAAAACGGAAGGGTTACTTACAGCTACTGAATGAAAGTTTTCCATATTAAGTTCATACATAATAGAAAAAAATTAACGTGATTATTATGTTATTTATATTAAATTAGTAATTCAGTAACAAGCACAGCCCCTCTTGCCTTAATTACAGCTACCATCCGTCTCAGCATTACTTGAATCAAGTTTTTGATTCATGATCGATTTTCTCTTGTTCTTCTTTCGCCATATGACACAACTGTAGAAGATTCATTGCATTACGTTGACGAATTTTATTTAAGTATAACCAAAACGTGCATAATAGGATTTAAGTCTGGGCTATTGGCTGGCCAGATCATACGGTTAATAACTACTTTATCTAGATACTGTAACCATTTATAAATCTTTTAAAGTGATGCGTAAATTTTGTCCACGACCAAATAATAAAATATAAAAAAGACATTCAACTTTCGAATGTGAGGCAACTCATAAATCGGTAAAAAAAACAAATATATCTTAGGTAACTAATCTATGAATCAAAAGAAATATCTATCATTAACTGAAAATAATTGATCAGTTATTACTTTTCCTATCTGTAGGCCTATAGCTTTTATTTTCAAAAACTAAATTTAAAAATAAATTTATTTTTAAATTTAGTTTTTCATTAGTTTAATTGAGTTTAAATAATTATAGTAATTTAGTTTAAATTTAGTTTTTAGTTTAGGTTTAAATTTTAGTTTTTAGTTTTTATTTTTAAATTTAGTTTTTTGCATAATTTAATTATGCATCTTGGGTGCCTTAGGTTATATACATTAATTATTTTAAAAAATTCTTTTTAAGGTGCGGTGATATGATTTTTCCAAAGTTTCTTACCTGTTTCCTAACTATCATAATTTATTTATTATAAGGAAAATATTTTTTAATAATATGAAACTTACTTAATTTTTGCACCTTTTATCGGAATATAAAAGTACAATGAATTATTTTGCATTTACGTTACACTGAATCAAACAAATAGAACCAAAATTGATTATCTGATTTTTGCACTGTTTAAAAATTTTGGTTTTTCTGAATCTGCCTGATTAGCAAACAATATTTATTATTTTCTACAAGATATAATTATTGTATTTTTTAATCCCTAATATGTGTACATTGGAAATTGTTTAATTACAAACAATAAGCAACCCCATAACCCAATGAGACGAGGATGACGTGTAAATGAGGTGTATTGTTGTACAGACTCAAGTTGACCATTTCTAAGAGTATGATTAATTGAACCCGAACCTCCAAAATATACCGTTAACCACTGCCTATTATTCAAATTCACATAAAAATAAATACCTTTACAAGGATTTGAAACAGAGATTCTTCGTATCCGAAAATTAGCTTTTAAACAGCTTACTTGCAGCGACAACCACTATCTTCAAACCCCTGTCATTAAATAAATGATTTAAGTTAACAACAAACTTAACTGTTCTTAGAAGAACGGTGAGTAGGCCTAACAACTAAAGCACATTAGTACGATAGTTTTGTCCTGAAAAGAACGGTTTTAAACTGAAACTTTAAATAAAAGAACGTTAACACAATGTTTACTGGCTAAGTCTGTTCTGCGATAAGAGAAGTGCTCATATCCTGTATGCTATGTAGAGAGTAAATGTGGGATAACCGCACTACATTACGTTGTAAACGAAATTTAATCTTTTCATTTCGTAAAATGAAGCTTATATTAGCATGAATTTCAAGTTTAGAATTTTTGGGCTAATCAGGAAAGAATATTCTTAAAAACCAACTTATTATAAAAATTCGTTCAGTAGAACTCTGTATTTAGGAGTTCATAGAATTTCCAATTAAAATACATGGGAACCGCTTTGCGTTTTAAATACATATAGGCCTACCAGGTGTGGCTATTAAATAACGAGACTGACGTTGTAAAATAATTTATTTTTATTTCATACATAATCACTTATTGTCACCTTCAATATACACTCCTTCTCTATCCCTACAACGCTCCATGCGAATTTTCCATAGTTGGAAACAGTGATCTTCTGTCAGCTCCTTCAGGACACGTGCCGCTTTCTCTTTTACAGTTTCCACAGACTCAAATCTTGTCCCTTTTAATGCGGATTTCACCTGAGGGAACAGGTATAAGTCACATCGCGCAAGACCTGGTGAATAAGGTGGACGTTCTAACACTGAGATGCTGTACTTGGCTAGGAACCTCTTGACAGATAACACGGAATGAGCTGGCGCATTGTCTTGATGGAGAACCCATGATTTGTCCTTCCACGTTTCGGGGCGTTTTTTCCTTACTCTTTGACGTATTTTAGAAAGTACCTCAAGGTAGTAATATTGATTAATTGTTTGACCTTCAGGAACCCAGTGAAGGTACACAATCCCATGGATGTCATATAAAAACAACCATCATTGCTTTAAATTTTGATTTGCTCATTCGAGCTTTTTTGGCTGTCGGTGAAGTTCAGCTCTTCCAGTGCATGGATTGGCGCTTCGTTTCCGGTTCATAAGTAAAAAACCACGTTTCATCACGTGTTATTATCTTCTACCTGTTCCCTAAGGTGAGATCTGCATTAAAAGGGACAAGATTTGAGTCTGTGGTAGCTGTAAAAGAGAAAGCGGCACGTGCCCTACGGAGCTGACAGAAGATGACTTCCAGCACTGTTTCCAACTATGGAAAATTCGCATGGAGCGTTGTAGGGATAGAGAGGGAGTGTAAATTGAAGGTGACAGTAAGTGATTATGTATAAAATAAAAATACAATATTTTTACAATGTCAGTCTCGTTATTTAATAGCCACACCTCATATTCATTAGTGATAATACAGATTTCCTACCCATAGGTAACCTACCAATGATAATAATTTAATAACCTCATGCGCACTACACTACCTTACAAAAACAAATGTAATTTCTTTAAGAATTCTTAAGTTACCTGATGTAATTAAAATTGATCATTACTGGAATGGATCATACAAATACACTTTTCAGTGAAAAATACAAAACTAATTAAAATTTTAACAAGTTTTGTCGTTTTTACAGTGAAATAAACCGTGTTATTTATAAATGAATCGTTTTTATTGACTTGAAAACTTGTTTAAAAGTGGGAGTAAGCCCATTTAAATACTAATTAGGTTATTTAAATTCTTATAATTGCATTGTAAAATATACAATTAACCCATTATACTTTCATTGGATTGCTTCAAAACACGGCACGAAAATGCAATCGATAAATAAGTTATTAAAAGGTATATTAGTGCTGCACCGTTTAACTTATGAGGTATTTTAGGTACCTTAATATAATATAATTTTATGTCCATTTTACATTAATATTCTTCAATTAAATTTTATCAGTATTTAAAATATCATAATTCATTTCCGTTCATTAGTACTATATCTAAGCACGCTAAAATCGTTATCTACCTAAATGTTTTATCAACAATTTTACAATTTTTAAAATGTATTGTGACGTTCAATTTACCCTATTTCAGTATTTAAATTTATTTTTGTACTATTATAACATTATAAGTGCAAGAAATTTATTTTCACCAAATAAACTATCTACTCATTGTATAGTATGCACTTAACAAATTTATTTGATTTATTTCATAAATTTTTCCCTCCTTGAAGATTTAAAAATGTTTAACTCATTAAATTGTCACCATGAACTCTCTATTTTATAATTCACATCTATTGTCTTAACAGGTTTTTGTTTGAATATGACTGTCTATTGTTTCATTGAGTCTCAGAGAGTGACTTTGAAATTTTTTAGGTAAATTCTTCTTCTAATTCTTCTTAGAGTGGCAACTCCATTAATGAAGTTTGGCTTTTTGACTCTGGTAAATCGCTCTCAATCTTGAGTCACCCTCAAAAGAGTGTGCGTAGTTTTGTTTCTTCAGTCTAAAATATTAGACTAATTTTGGAATCAAATATTTTAGATACTCAAAGACTGAACCGTTTTACAACATTGGACTTAACAATTTTATTTTGTTAATCTTTTTTTTAATTTTTACTACTAATCTTCGTCATTTCATAATCAGCATCATTATCATCTCCATTATGATCATCGTTATCTTCAGCTTCAACTACATCGTGTTGTAAATATTAATCCACAGTTCAAGTTCAGATTTTTTCAGAGTTTATTCTATTTATTTTGAAACATTGCTGAAAGTGTTTTAAATTTTCATTTGAAGAACGTCATTATTCAGATTTTAAAAAACTAATATATACATTTAAAAACTGATTGCAAAATAATTGTGTGTTGTTTACGTCATCAGCCGAAAGGCTGGTTTGAACCTGTACAGGTTTTACTAAGTAAATCGAGGAGTGAGGACGTTTACAATTGCCTTCCTCACTGAGTGGAAAATCATGCTTATCAGCATGCCGGGCTCTCTGAAAAGCACATATTTTCCAATCTGCAAATGACACCTTCACTTCATTCACCACAGGGTCTGGCTGTGTAATGAAATTTATTACTTTGAGAGGAGATAACTCTGATTAGTGTATGTTACACCTCTGCCTCTTCTGTTCTTAAATGATTTAGTCATTTAATTGGCTGACCATGCGATAAGAAACAGAACTATTTATTTTATCCCTGCAACTAACAAATCGAGTGCAAATAATTTGACACTCCACCTATTATGGGCAGGAAAAATAATTAAACTTAGTTAAAAAAAATTATTAAATATCTACTAATTAATGATATTTTGTTATTTTTTGTAATTTAATTTAAGCTACTGCTGCATTACAAAAAAACTATTTATTTTCTTTGCATATAAACAACTAAGAATGAGAGAAACATCCATCGTTTTTTGAATTCTGTGATATGAGTATTTAAGCCTACAGAAAAATAAGATAAAGATGCCATAGGTATTAGATTTTGATTACATTGGGCATACTGTAGTGTGCATTATAGTAGAGGCATAGTATACAACGAAAAAAGATTTATTTATTTTTTTGTTTACTTAGTCGCGATCTATATGGTGTGCTGTGAGGTACAGTTGCTGAGTTTGTCCACTGTTTTCTGTTAAAACATTGTTGATTTGACGATTGTTTTTGTGTGATTGTGTGTGAATGGTGAATAAATATGTAAGTTGCTAATTTTATTTATTATTTGCTAAACGACTTTTTAAATTTATATTTTTTTGTTTGTTTTATTAAAATAAAACATTGTGAGGTTACATTTTAAAATGTCGACACAGGGTTCTTCTTCTTTAACCCAATCATATGATATCGATTGTTCTAGTAGTAGGCATATAAATAACAATTTATCGGTCGCCGAATTTTCAACCTCTTCCGATCAAGAAGGCGCTACTAAAACATGTGTTGATAAATTTGCAACTCACACATCGGAAAAACGATTCATTCGGGATCCAAGACTCGTTAATGAATCACGTAATTTATCGGCTGACAAGGACATACCGACATTACCATTAAAACCACAAGACGATTTTACTGTTGTAAGAGCGAGAAATAATAAAAGAAAGGCAGAAAAGTCATCAACTGATTTGCGTGCAGGGAAGCGACTCGATAGTACAGCCACAGCGTTTCCACTCAGCAACGCTTACGATGTGTTGTCAGACAATTCCGACATGGAAGACGATTCATCTACAACAGAACCAAAGCCGCCCCCTGTCTTTATTCCCAGCGTTAGCAACCTGCAACTGCTTTTAAATATAATCACCAGCAATGGTGTAAACAAAACCGATTATGTGTACAAAATTATCTCTCGAAGCCAAATGAAATTGAACGCCAACAACAGCCGTGCATATTCGACGATAATAAAAAATCTGAAGTCTTCTAAAATCGACTTCCACACCTACCAGCTAAAACAGTGCCGTGCATTCCGGGTTGTTCTACGTCACGTCCACTACTCAGTTGACGTCAATGACGTGATACAAGAACTGGCTACGCATAACCATGCCGTACGGAACATCTCGAACATACGGCACAGAATTACAAAGGAACCTCTTTCGCTTTTTTTGTAGATTTAGAACCGGCTTCTAATAACAAAGATATTTATAAAATAGAATTGTTGCAAAACGCCAAAATAAAATTTGAGCCACCCTACCAAAAAAACGATGTTGTTCAATGTAAGGGATGTCAACGGTACGGGCATTCAAGAGCGTACTGCAACAGACCATTTCGTTGTGTGAAGTGCGGTGATAATCATGACACTACTATTTGTGGTAAACAGAAGGACGCCCCACCATTATGCGCTTTGTGTGGAGGAGACCATCCCTCTAACTACAAAGGTTGCGAAATATACAAACAGATTAAACAACGAAAATTTCCACCTTTACGCGAAAGAACAGTTACACCACCGGAAACTCAGACGGTCAGCTCAAAATTTGTCACCCAAGTTGTTGCAAAAAACAGCGTACAGGAAACATTACATCAGACACCAAACGGTAACAGTATTTTAGACTATGCGAGAGCCGTAAAGGGCAATTCTACGCAACCAATCACAACCAATCCGTTGCAAACTGATCCGATTTCAAATCTACAACAATCATTTCTAGAACTACGGAACGTAATACAAAAACAAACAGAACAAATTGCGACACTATTAAATTTACTTACAATCGTTGTTTCGAAATTGAATTAAAATGGAGCAAGTATTAGTGTATAAAATTGCACTCTGGAACGCCAATGGCTTAAGTCAACATATTCAAGAACTAATCACATTTTTAAACATACACAACATCGATGTCATGCTTTTATCAGAAACTCATTTCACTAACAGGAGTTACATCAGGTGCAACGGTTATTCTCTATACTTTACTAATCATCCTGATGGTACGGCGCATGGAGGCTCCGCTATATTAATAAAAAATAATATTAAACATTACGAACTTCAAAAATTCGAAACACCTTATCTACAAGCAACAAACATTGTCATTGAGGACGTGCGCGGACAAGTAACAATTTCAGCGCTATACTCCCCCCCACGGCATCACATTACGGCCGCTCAATTTGAAACTTTTTTTGAAAGTTTAGGTAACAAATTTATTGCGGGAGGTGATTACAATGCGAAAAATCAGGCTTGGGGTTCTCGTTTATGTAATCCAAGGGGTAGAACTCTGTTTAATGTTGTACAAAAACATAATTTAGGCTTGCTATCGACAGGTGAACCAACGTACTGGCCAACCGATCAACGCAGGATTCCGGATCTCCTCGACTTTTTTGTTACCAAAAATATAAGTCAAAATTCTATTCGAGTAAAATCGGTCCTGGATTTGTCCTCAGATCACACTCCTATAATCGCCAGCGTTGGTTGTAAACTACAAGAAAAGAAGAAACTCCCCGTTCTGTGTAACAAAAACACAGATTGGGTCTCCTTTAAGCGTCTGGTTACCGAAAATATAATTCTGAATGTGTCGTTAAAATCACAAGACGAGATTGAGGAAGCGGTTGAGCATTTTAATACGGTAGTGCAAAATGCCGCATGGAAATCAACTACAGATGCTGACAAAAACACTCATGGCAACAGTTGTCCTGCTACCATTCGAGAATTGATAAACTACAAACGAAGATTACGTCAAATTTGGCAGCATAGCAGACACCCAGATGACAAAACAAGATTCAATCGTGCAGAACAACATCTAAAGTACACGCTTCTAGAACTGCGTAATCATTATTTCCAAGACAGGTTGGTTCAATTATCTCCAACGGCAGCTACCGACTATTCATTATGGAAAGCTACAAGATACATAAAACGATCAAAGAAACAAATTCCACCTCTTCGTCTATCGGATGGAAATTGGGCTAGGACCACAAAAGAAAAAGTGGAAGCGTTTGCGGAATATCTGTCCACTGTCTTCCGTCCACACGACGATGATATCGATCGAAAATTAGAAGAAGACATTTTGGAACATCTTGAAGCCCCATTTCAGCTATCACCTCCTATCAAATCTTTTACTCCAGCTGAAGTGATAACTACAATCCAAACGCGCCTGAGTTCCAAAAAAGCCCCTGGCTATGACCTAATTACCGGTGAGGTGCTAAAGCAACTCCCAAGGAAGGGAATTTTACTCCTAACATTCATTTTCAACGCAATTCTAAGGACGGGTTGCTTTCCATCTCAATGGAAAGTTGCCCAAATAGTCATGATTCTCAAACCTGGCAAGGAACCTACCGAAATTACGTCATATAGACCGATCAGTCTTCTATCCGTGACATCAAAAGTTTTTGAAAAATTACTACTTGATCGTTTAAAACCTTTTTTGGAAGAAAGTGTTTACCCGGATCATCAATTCGGTTTCCGTGAAAAACATTCTACGATAGAACAGGTACATCGGATAGTTAACCAAATTCGATATACCTTAGAAAAAAAGGAATTTTGCTCAGCCGTCTTCTTAGACGTAGCTCAGGCGTTTGACAAGGTATGGCATTTAGCTCTTCTACACAAAATTAAATTAAACCTGGATCATAATTATTTTCCTATTCTAAAATCATTCTTAACCGATCGTTTTTTCCAAGTGAAATTTGATGATGAGTTATCGACCTTGCACCTAATTCGTTCAGGTGTACCTCAAGGTAGCATTTTAAGTCCTTTTCTATACACGCTATTTACGGCAGATATTCCTGTAAATGAACTTGTAACAACAGCAACTTTTGCCGATGACACTGCTATTATTGCGTCTGATGCCTCCTCAGTCCACGCTTCTGAAAAACTACAGCAACATCTAGATAACATTCAAGACTGGTGCCAAAAATGGAGGATCAAAGTAAATGAACAGAAGTCTGCACACGTAACCTTTACGATGAAACGAGAATCATGTCCACCAGTAACGTTTCGCAACAACGTAATTCCACACTCAGATGATGTGAGATACTTGGGAATCTATCTAGACAGGCGATTGACGTGGAAAAAACATATATGGACCAAACGGAAACTACTCGGACTTAAATTACGACAACTGTATTGGCTTGTCGGGAGGCGATCACAGTTGTCTTTGGAAAATAAATTGACGCTGTACAAGGTGATGATAAAACCAGTTTGGAGTTATGGAATTGAACTCTGGGGCACAGCAAGTACGTCTAACGTAGAAATATTACAGAGATTTCAATCGAAGTTTCTTCGCCTTATATGCTGTGCACCTTGGTATGTGCCTAATGAAGTACTCCATCATGACCTGGGCATACCTACGGTGAGAGAAGAAATTAGCAGCCGGAGTGAAAAGTATTTAACCAAGTTGGACACTCATTCTAATCATTTGGCTATAAATCTTCTCGATGACAATATTGAAAATCAAAGACTCAAGAAGGCGAGAATATTAGATCTTCCATTTCGTTTCACCTGATAAAAAATGTTTAACCATCTTTTTAAAATTAAAAACACAAAGTTATATTGCGGATGGTCAACTCTTATTTCTCAATGAACTAAATCCATAGCTCTCATTAATCTACAACTAATCATCTAATGAATTTTCAATCATCAATTACACAGATCGTCAGTATCACGTCTTCATCCACTCCTTTTCACACCTTCATTCACTTCATCCGTAAAAAAAAATATATATACGTCAGCAGGATTAAGAAGAAACCCTTCATAACTTTTAACCAAACGATCACACGGAAGCAACGCTGCTGAGTGCTGTCTTCTTCAAGTTATATTCATTATCACAATATTTACTGAAAGTTTTTGTTAAACTGTTTGTAAATAATTCTTATTGTTAAAAACTTAGTCGCATCAGCGGCTTTGGTTATTTGTGACTACTACTATGATTTAGGAAAGGGAATTGGTGGAGTTTTTTAACATGTAATAATTTCAGACCTTACCCTGATCTACCGCTTTGCTGTGTGCAGCGTGGTCCAAACACTGAGTCTATGAGGCTTTAAACGTTAAATTTTGAGTTAAACTATTGCCTAATAAAGTGATGACTAGTAAATTTTGATGTAAGTACAGTTTTTACAAATATTTTTAACTGAAATCTGAGATTTCTTGTTTTGCTCTCTTTAAGTTTAGTAAGTTTGCCCATAACAGGCGGGTAGAGTGTTCAATTATTTGCACTCGATCTTCTTGTTCCAGGGCTACAAAAAATAGTTATAATAAATAGTTTATTATCACATGATCAGCCAATTATATGACTGAAGCATTTAAGAACAGAAGAGGTACAGGTGTAAAAGACACTTGTCAAAGTTATCTCCTTTGAGATTAATTAATTTCATCATTACACAGCCAGACACTTTGGTGAATGAAGTGAAGGTGTGTTTTGCAGGCTGGAAAGTAGAGCTATTAAAAAGGCCTGGTATGCCAATAAGCATACTTTTCCACTCAGTGAAGAAGTCATTGGTAAACCACCTTACTCCTAGTTTTACTTAAAGCCTCTAGAGATTCAAACCATCCTTTCAACTGATGACCTAAACAACAATAACAAGTTTAGATCTCCAAAACTAAATTTGTTAACCATTGTATGTATAACATGTTTTTAATAATTTTTCACTGGAATCCTTTTAAAATTTCTATGCAAGAATCTACAGAAGTGCTCTTTAAGTTCTATACCATAAGATGTTTTAACAATAAAGTTTTGTACTAAATTATTTTCGTCAATTCTAATTGGAGTATTCATCGTTCAAAAGCCCATACACTAGATGAAAATTCTATACGAATTTAGAGATTTCGTTCCCGCATCTCATTCATAAAACTTAATCCATGTTGAAATTTATGAATTATTATCAAAGTGTTTTTATAAATTTGTAAGAAGTACCATCATGTTTAAATTTTTAAATTCATACGATCCGATTCTTATACAAAATGACGAAATCAATGAAGCACCCAAATGCTGCACAGAAATGGAAAAATAAGCTAGGACCTCTCCCTTCTCCTACCTTTCTGTTTTTCATTTACTAGAATACGTGCTATTTGCATTTATTACCATATTTCATCACGCACTTTTCCGTTTTATTAAAAACTTCTATTATATTTTAGATATCACTAAACATTCATAAAAAAACAAATACAGAACAAGAGAAATCTTTATTATAAAAATTAATTTACAGAAAAAAATTCTGAAAAATCCGTACATTGTAAATGTTTGAAACCTTTAATACGCAGCAGACCTCTATTTCTACAATATGATGTTCTCTTGGATTATATCTGATAACGACATAATACTAGTGTTTATCTTGTCGAGTATGCACAAATTTTTTATTAAGAAGAGGTAAGATTTTTCTCAGGATCAGAAACACATTTTTTGTTTTACGAATATTCATGTTTTAGACTGATAATTTTTTTTTATTTATAAGTAACCCACCGGGTTGATCTAGAGGTAAAGTCGTCGCCAAAATCAGCTGTTTAACAGCTGATTTTCGGAGACGAAGGTTCCTGGTTCAAATCCTAGTGAAGATAGTTACTTTTATACGGATTTGAATACTAGACAGTGGTTACCGGTGTACTTTGATGGTTATGGTTCAATTAACCATACTCTCTCAGGAATGGCCGGCCTGGGTCTGTACAAGACTACATTTCATTTAGCCTACACGTCATACACATCACCCTCATCTCATTGGGTCATGGGGTTGCTTATTGTTCTGAATTGAACAGATTGCAACGTACACACATTAGGTATCGAAAAAAAATTTAAGGTAATTGAACCCGACGGGTTGGTCTAGCGGTAGAGGCGTCGCAAATGTCAGCTGTTTATCAGCTGATTTTTGGAGATTCCTCGGTTTAAATCCTAGTAGAGGTAGTTACTTTTATACGGTTTTGATTACTAGAGAGTGATTACCGGTGTACTTTGATGGTTAGGGTTCAATTAACCATACACTCTCAGGTATGGGCGGTCTGGGTCTGTACCAGACTTCACCTCATTTACACGTCATACACATCATCCTCATGTCATTGGGTCATGGGGTTGTTAGTTGTTCGGAATTAAATTGATTGCAACGTGCACACATTAGGATTAAAAAACAACATTATAAGTAAGAAATTTTTCCCATATCAGGTAGGTGGAGTGTTAAATTATTTACACTCGATCTGCTAGTTCCAGGGCTACAAAAATTAGTTCTGTTTCTTATCATATGGTCAACCAGTTATATGACTGAAGCATTTAAGAACAAAGAGGTCGATGTGTAAAAGACACTTGTCAAAGGTATCTCCTCTGAGATTAATGAATTTCATCATTATACAGCCAGACCCTGCGGTGAATGAAGTGAAGGTATCATTTGCAGGGTGGAAAGTAAATGCGTTTCAGAGAGCCTGGCATGCTGATAAGCATACTTTTCCACTCAGTGAGGTTTTATCACCTCACTCCTCACTCAGGCCATGTTTTAACACGTCATTCCTCGTAAATGTTAGCCTAAATGTACCACGAACCCAACTGAATAAATATTATTTCTATACTTTCCTAAAAATTAAAAACAGTCAAACGTAAAACCAAAAAAATATGTAATGTAGCCTAATATTTTCCCAAAGAGATAGGCTAACAGTTCTAAAACTCAGCATGTATATGCTTATTCAATTACTAAAACTAACTTTAATTCCCTTCCAGTTATTTTGCAAAACCAATCTTTATTCAACCCCGCCAAGGCTAGAAATAAACCAGCGGTAGACTAAGTGGTGAAGCAGTCATTAGTTTTTTAAATATCGCATTAAATTTGGCTTTTAAATCTTAATTATGAGTACTTTTACAAATAAATAAAAAAACGTTGTAAAAATGCTAAAAGTCTTAATAAATCATTTATTAATATTATAATATTTTGTATTCTTTATTATTATCATTAAAGATAAATAATGATGTACTGTGTAACTTTTTAATAATTTACCAATGTATATGTCTTACAAACTATTTTAAAACAAGTCTGACAACTTTTTGAAGTTTTTATTCCCAAGATTATTTCAGACAGGTTATTTCCATTTATTGAACTCTATATATTTTTTCTTCTTTTTATGGATTGTTAATTGATATAGGTAAAATATGTAGAATAACTCGATAAAATATATACATTCAATATTATTAGAATGTCTTGTAAGTAGTTTCGTTTCTCAATTGCAACTTGTCGGTTGGTCCTGCCAAAAATACAAAATACAAAAAACCTTGAGATCATCGCGTATTGTGTTCATGACAAAAAAATCTAAATTCTGTGTGGTAGTTGTTATGATTTGTTGCTATTATTACGACGAAGAATTCCTCCAAATTTTTCGTAGCTTTTCGTTTATATTTCATCGTTTTTATTACTTTTGTATAATCCAAACTATTTCTTCTCCGTATTAGTTCAACTCACGATATTCTGTAGGCTACAATCAAATCGAACATTAAAACCTTCACAAAAGTTTTCACAATAATTTTGGAATGAAATCGGAATAATCTAATTTAAAGTACTATTAGTTAAAAGTAACAAGCCACGCTACATCTGTAATGTTTTTCTGCCAAATTTTATAGTTTATATTTCATGTAAATATGAATTTATATTTATCTAATTTTTTTTAGTACTGAGGGACAATGTCACGACCACTGGGTAAAAGAGTTTGGAAAGAAATCTTGTTGAAATTTTACAAGACTATGGCTGTTCTAATATTGCTATAAGGTAGTCCAGGTAAGTCCAGGGTACTTGGGAGGAAAGATGAAAGCCACATTCAGATGGCGGAAATGCAGCTCTTGAGAAGAATTAAGCTTTATTTTGTTGAATCACATTAAGAATAATGATAACCCGTGAAACGTCTTCTCTCTCTTTGAAAAAGTTGGTACATACAAAGAGAAATGGGGGGAGCATTTATTATGAATTTGGTACATACGAACAGAAATGAGGAGAGCATTTGTTATGAATTTGGTATATACAAAGAGAAATGGGGGGGGCATTTTTAGGAATTTGGTACATACAAAGAGAAATGGGGGGAGAATTTGTTATGAATTTGGCACTAACAAAGAGAAATGGGGGGAGCATTTGTTACGAATGAGTGTGGATCGATAGGAAAAACGCATATTGAACTTCCTGAATGGCGAGGAGATGTAGGTAGGACGTAAAAAAGAATGGGCAGTAAAGACGAAACAGATTGGAAGACCTAATCATGACAGGAAGAAAAATAATGAATTTACGAGTATAATAACTGTATATTTTTTTGTTATAGCTTATGCACCTACATTTTTCAGTTTTTGACACATGTTCATCCCCTTATTGGGTTGCTTACAGGTTAATTATTAAATATTTAGTGAATAAATTTAATCTTTACTTTTATTTTTATTATTAAATTGGTTTATTTACTAAAAATTATACACGCAATCACAAAGCAAAACTCCGCAATCACTCAGTGATGAATTCTGATAAAATTAATTGTTTTGTTGTCATTGAATAAATAAATATATCTAATTCAGTAAAGAAAACTAATCTGTACCTGCTGAAGTCACATTCTGATTTGGAAATTGTAATAAATTTACCATATTTTACAAAAATAAATTTCATTATACATCCAGACACCGTGAATGAAGTGAAGGTTTGCAGGGTGGAAATTAGATGCTTTTCAGAGGGCCTGGCATACTGATAAGCATACTCTATTCCATTCATTGAGGGAGGTAATTGTAAACCACCTCACTCCTCATTTTACTTAATGAACCCTCTAGAGGTTCAAAACAGCCTTTCATAATCTCATATTTCACTAGCCACCAATTAAATACGTAATTGGTTGATTCCTGACTTAAGATGCACTGAATCAAAGATCGATTGATCGGTTGTGCCTTATATATCGATGTACATAAAAAAGGGACCAATTTATAAACAAGATATGTTTTATAAAATGCTATTTAGACACCGTAGATCAACATTTCAATGAAATCTAGCGATAGAAGACTGTTGATCCACTAAGTTGGGTGAGAGCGGTCCAACCAACCCGGGCAATTAGAGGGTGATGTCTTCATTTGGAGTAATACCGTTTTAATGGGACTGGAGTCCATCAATCACATCGCACACAATGCTTTGACCATTGCCGATGTCGGCGCTCTCGTTGCACTCAAACCTTAATTAACTCTTTGCGCTACTGTAGAAGTCGACCACGTGCTATTCTTATTTCTACTACTAATAGAATCCAACATGAACTATAGTGAAAGTAACGACAATTACTTACTTAAATTGAGATAAATGGAAAAATATCTTAAAATTAAATTTAACTGATGTTTAAATGTAATTTATCAACGTCTTCGTAATTCCTGAAATTACTGAACGGCTTCATTTTATTTGGATTCTCTTGAATTATTTAAAAATATCATACAAATTGTTTACAATTCTATTGATAAACCAATTCTTGTTATTAGTGTCACCGGATGGCAACATTAAGTGGCAAGTTAAAAACCTTTACATTTTGGTGGCCCTGAAAAGGGCCGTTTAAGCGGTGGCGTCTTGATGAGGAGCTTCGGTCGTAGTCGTCGTGGCGGTCGAGGAGCTAGGCGACACGGTCGTCGTCCAGCGGAGACGTCGTCTTCTTCCCTCGCTGTAGTGCGTCGATGGCTGCTTCGTCGGATCTGGTGGGCGTAAGGCTCCGTCGAGGGACCGCTGTGGGCATCGCTCGCGGCAGCGGGCGATGACAGTCCGGTCGACGGGTTACGCTGTTGGGTCGGCGAGCGGAAGCATCATCTTCTCTCTAATAGGATTGTCGATGAGCCGTCGTTAGAGTCCGGTAGCCGTGTGCCGATGGTGGACGTCTTGTCTGCTGTCTGGATCGGAATTGAATTTCTCGGCACAGTGTAGCGCTCTTTAAGTTATATAGTTGCCGAGAGCGCTGTGGTAGAGGACGGTTATTGGTATAGCCTTGATGACAAAGGCCTCTGTCGGTACGCCGCCACAAGCCTACCACCCCTCTCTTAAGTTAATGTTCAAATTTTTTGCTCTAATTATAACTTTATTTTAATTTCACTCGTTATTTTGAACATTGCATTTAAAACATTTAATTTAAATTTTTGATAAAATTCAAAGCTAGTTTTTTGAATAGGAAGCCTAGGACTGGTATTGTTTATAATTACGGGTTTAGTATATCTCATAGAACCGTGCAGCAGATATAAACAGATTACGGGTTGAACGTCAGTAAAAATGATGCGTAATCGTGTTTCACTCTACCAACGCCTTCAGTCAAAACAACCGGCGACAGACCGAATGTTTTATAATAGGCCTATTGTATGAATTCTTTCTACTGGTACTGTCGTATTTTATATTTAGTATATGTTTCAATTAGTGCATAAAAAGTTTCATCTGATAAGCAAAGAACATGTTTTCTAACTCAAATGGATTGCGCTAAGTTCAATCACAATTTTAATACATTTATGTTTTGATATGCTGCACTGTTCAATTGGATAGAGTAGGCCTATAGTACTGGACAGTCCATGTACAAATTTTTTTAATATTTTTAGTTTATTTAACGTCCCATCAACATTTTTTGTCATTAACAACTACGAAGGGTTACGGCACAAAGCGTATTTGCCTATAATAAATTCCAGCCGTGAGCTTAGAAGCGAACCTGAGATCTTCCTTTTGGGCAAGCTTGGTAATTACTGAGGCATTGAGACAAAATTTTAATAATTGAAAAATTATGTTTAATAAGTTTTCTGACAGAGAAATCTGTTTTTATTCCTTAACCACAAAAATACACCTATTTTAGATTCAGCAATTTTGAATTCCCAAGATTTGCATGGAAAAAATTACCATCTTTCGACTTAATTTAAAGAGCAACCCTCAAAAACTAAGTTTCTGTTTAAAATTTGAGATTTTTTAAAGAGATTATTATATACATCTAAAAGCTAATTTCCAACAGCGCATATATAAAATAATTATAAAAAAACATTGTGTAACCAATATACAAGTTTAGGAAATTTCTAAATACAAAATATTAGAGATTGTAGAAAAAACAAACATAGTCTATAGGCCTAAATACCATCTTTAATTTACGATTAGAGCAGGCTAAAATAAACCTTAATAAATATTAACATAAGATAATAATCTGAGTGATAGTTAAACTGTAAAATATTTTATAACAGAATTCGCAATATTACGGTAGCAAATTTTGTTTCATAAATTTCTCCAAATATCATAGTCACGACTTTTAATCAATGGGAAAACTAAACAAGATACGATCATTATGTACTTTGTGACGAGAAAAAATTAAATTAAATCCTTATGTTTTTTTTTAACATAACGGAAAACTTATAAATGCTTATAAATCTATCTGACCAAAAGTATAGAAAGTAGGCTTACTAAATTATTTATTCTTCAACTAAATGGTCCATAGAATCAACAATACCAGGAAATATAATTAATAAAAAGCTGTAACAAATGAAAAATGATTTGAGAAAGATCTATTTGACCATATTTACTATTAAGAATTAGGCCATAATCATCATTAAGAATTAGAAATAAGATTAATATATTCTACTGTATTACAAAACGCATTTATTTTATTATTTATTACCTCTCAACAACTACAGTAGCTACAGATGAATATATTTAAAATATGTACAGAATGTAGGCCTATGCCATTTAAAAATTAAAAATAATAAATTTTTATGTCACCTACATTATCTTTGGTCCTCGTGTATTTCTTTATATGTTTGGTATACCAATCTTTTAAAGAAGTGGTTCTCAAACTTTGTAGACCCACGGCTCCCTTGATCTACAAATCATTTTCGTTTGTGCCCTTATTATCAACCAACCATTGTACAGTTCAAAAATTCTAATTATGTTTCTAACTAGATTACTTTTCACTTAATAGTATAACTACAAATATTGGTAGAGGTAAAAAAATGAAGATAAATCTTAACATTTTATATAAATTTTGTACTACAAACATCCATTCCTATTACCACATTCATATCAATAATCGAGGAGGTGGAAATTGACATATATGGTAAAACAAATTAACCAACTATGGTTAAAAAACCATGTTCCAGGATATCCTATATAAAAAAAAATTAATTCACTTATTTTTTGAACTATTTAGGCCTATATACCACAAAAAATACCTATGGTAAGTGAGTTAACTTCGTTAACTTTGTGTTTTACCTAGAATCACTTCCATGATGTTGTCCCTTCCAACATTTATTATCTATTTCTGCATTTAATTCTTAAATTTAATATCATTCTGTTCAGTTATATGCTTAGGTAGCAGGTTATAAAATTTGGGGCCCAAGTAAGAGAAGTGTTGCTCGTACAACCCACTTCTCGCTTTATCTGGAAGAAGTAGGTGTTTGTTCCTTGTGATAAATAATGATAAAAATGTATATTATATTTAAATTTAACAACATTGGGGTTTATATTAGCTTTATTATTAGATATTTTCAGAGGACATACGAGTGTAAGACCTTTTTATGTAATAGATGAAACAAATTTCCATTTCAAAAATCGCTCAAGTAGGCTATCTGAAAACTAAACATTAGTTAAATTTTCTGTCCAAATGAGAGGGATGTGCTTGTTTACCCTTGATTAGTTCATGGTATATTGGTGTTGATTAGTTGTTCAAAACGAGGGCGGGCGGTCGCCTAACAAGTTCCAAGAAAACTGTTCGATTGCGAAAATGGAAATGACAAACTGCGTGCGTCATCACGTACGTTACGCGGTTGCATCCATTCCTAAAGGAGATAAGAAGGTAAAACATTTAAAAGGAAATGATTGCGTACGCGAGGCACGACGCCGAGACAATGTTTGGCAGTGCCTCTGGGCGTCGCTTTGGGCTCAAACTTGAGCCCAAAGTGCCAAAGCGAGTCCAAAGTGAGCCCTGTGAGAACCACAGTTTTAAATAATTGATTTTGTTATTCTACTAACCATATCCGCTCGTTTCTCTTCGAATTCCTAAACATTTTATTCACTAATTCTACAATACTGGGTTTTAATAATACGAGAGAAGTTTATTTTGCCTTCATTAGGCCTATCTTATTTTCAACTAAAACTTGTCTCTCCTTACTTCTTGAATACGCAATACCCGTAATATTAGCTATATCTGTAAAATGAATAGACTGATTTTGATCTAGTTTTAAAGGAAAAGATCGTTTTGTCTTCCTTTAGAACTATATTTTTTCGAATTCATGTTTTAATGAGCACCTACGACTGAAATAGAAACTCCTCCATACCAAACTTCAAGTTTGTAGTTCTTGTTGTTCCGGAGATTACGTAATGAGTGAATGTGTTACTGAGTGTATTTCGCTTGTATATATTATATAAATTTATATTTTACGGACACCTGTATAGAATGGATGACAACCGGTTGACATAACAAATTTTTAAGACACTAAACAATAGACCTAAGGCGTCAGATAAATGTTTAAATAAGTCAGAAAGTATATCGAGAAAACCGGAATAAATAAAAAAAAACTTAATGAACCAAATTCATACAACTAATTACGGACTTAAACGGCTTCCATGAAGACCAAACACAGAACACCAGGTAGACAGAAGAAAGGAGAAAAGCTTACAGTGAGCCAATGCTGGGAATGAGAGCAGAAAGAGCTTCCAGAAACGTTTAAAGTCACCTCATGTGGTTTAAAATTGGCCGTATACGAAAAGAAAAAATTATTAAAGTAGCCTATATATTTTTTAAAATCTGTATAGTAATATTTTAATACTAATATATCTATATAGTAAAATGAGATTTTAATTGAAACTTGATTAATAAATTACCAATTAGCTTTATGTAATTCAGAGTTTCTGTGGACCTTCAATGCGAGTATAATCTGCTTTGATGCTCAACTGTGGAATACAGTTTGTTGATAATACCCCTCGTTAATAAACCTTTACATATAAATAACCTTTATCATAAACAATAACATATAAACCTTTAATAAACAATTACATCAGTCAACAGTCAATATTAGGCCTAATCGCGAATCTATAATAACGATAAAAATGGTCATGAACTATTTTGTAAAATGTAATTTATATGGACTATATAAATTCATTAACCTTTTGTTTGTTTTTTTAAATTTTCTCCATATTTTCTTGTTACTTGTTACAAAGCAGGTCATATTTACAAAGACTAACAACTATAACGAACCACAACCACTCTATAAAAACCAAAAGTTATTTTTTCCACAATGTATTGTAATTTCATTAAAATTCATTTTTATAACACAGCCTAACACATACGCAATACATACTCTTGATATAGGATAGAGAGTCTATAACGTAAAAATCTGCTGTAAAATAGCAGCCAGATGGAAAAAGTATTTCTGAACGAAAAGAAAAAAAGCTTCAAAAAAAGAAATCTTCACGCTATTTGTATTTTATGTGAGCCTAATATAAACCTAATATAATTTATTAATGAGAAGTCTAGAACAGGCAGGTAGAGTGTTAAATTATTCTCACTCAATCTGCTAATTCCAGGGATACAAAAAAATAGTTCTGTTTCTTATCACATGGTCAGCCAATTATATGACTAAAGTATTTAAGAATAGAAGATATAAAAGTATAAAAGACACTATTATAGTCAGAGTTATCTCCTCTGGAAGTAATGAATTTCATTAGGTATACAGACAGAACCTGTGGTGAATGAAGTGAAGATGTCATTTGCAGGATGAATGTAGATGTTTTTCAGAGGACTTGGTATAGCCTACCGATAAGCATACTTTCCACTCAGTGAGGAAGGCAAGATGGTAAATCACCTCATTCCTCGTTTTACTTAGTAAAGCCTCTAGAAGTTCAAACCATCCTTTCGATTGATAACCTAACCAACATTGGATTGGATTGGATTGGGTAGAAATATTAAGTTAAACATTAAAAATTAGAAGAGTTGCTTACATTTATTAAGATTTTGTAATAAAGTCTAAGTATAAATTTATTTTTAATGTAAGGGCCTAATTTAAGTTACTTACGGTGCTAATATTTACGATTAGTTTATCTCTTTAGAACATAGATACCACGATTTTTCTTTATTTGAACTAGTTATAAAATATATAGCTCTGTTCACTAAAATTTAGCTTAAAGTAAAATAGTTAAACCTATGAAAGTTTATATCCATGTCTTGCTTAGATCAGTATTTCCAGCTAAGTTCAAAAATTTATATTAGGCTTACCTACTGATATATTTTGTACAACTGAGTTTTGGTGAGCTGCTTTAGAAAAAATAAGTAGATTTTCAACGAAGAAAATTCCGTAGAAAACTTTGGGTTAGCAATAAGTTAATCATATATTATTTTCCTCAATTCGAAATAACAATGGAGGTAAGAAGCTTTGTCTCATATTTTTAAGTTATAAATATCCAAAGATAAAGTATCTATTATGTTTTATACAATCATTAAAAAATGAAATAAACAATAGTCTAGAAGTTTAATAAATCTTATAAACTAAACATTACAAATAAAGAAGCCAATATTTAGGCTATTTATTTTGTAAGCATCATTTCAAGCTGTATCATAGGGCCTGCATTGTATCAAAAACAATCATAGTTCATACGGGATAGCTCATCCTAACCTAATTTATTACAGTGGTGACAAATTTGTATAACAAAATAGGTATTAAGTACATAAGTATTGTTACAAAAGAAAGGGGGATTGATGCCGTAAAATAAAAAGATGCATACAAATTCAACGGATATATGCAACTGTAGCTACGAATGCTGTCGCCTCAAACGGGGGTGACGAACCGAAGCAGCTGTTGAAATATTAACCCCAACGATTACATTGATTTTTCCCCTTTCCGGAACCCTGATCATGCATGATAGTAATGTTCTCTTGTGTTCCTTTGTGGGGAAACTGAAATTCAATCACTCGCTACATGAACCGAGTTAATTGTTTTATATTGGTTCCCTGAATAATCGGGAAACCGCCCACGTGTTTATAAATTTTGTTTTTCTTTTTAAACAGTTAACTAAATATAACTTAACCCACTGTTCATTGGCAACTGTTACTGGTTATATATTTTTCATTTATTTATGTCATTACTTCGTTTTTTATGAATTACATATTGTCGAATAAATCGGTTGATATTCTAGTGTAAAGATTCTGCCTACTAGATACGTGATCTAGTCATCTAGATGCAGAAACCGCATCTGCAAATGTGTTTTATACAGAATTATTTTCAGACAAATTAATAAAATAACCAATTTTTGCGTCATGTAAATTAATAGTAGTAGGTAATAATTATTAGTAGGTATTAGTATTAATTTTTAATTGTTACAGCCTATGTACGCCTTAAAACTATTAAAAATTGGCGATACATAATGGAAAGGTTCTGCTACTGAACAAAAGCAAAAAAGAGACTGATGATTTTTTTTTTTTTTTTGGTTTAACGTCCGACTGTTTTGCAAATTGCTGCTAATGCAGACGGTGAAGGATGAAATGAATTTTTTGTAACGTATGAAAAAATGCCATGCCCGAGTGGGATTCGAACCCAAGACCGCGTGATGAGAGGCGAGCACGTTACCAACATCGCCAACGCGGCCGGCTAAAGAGACTGATGAAGTAGTCGCTTTGAGTATCCCAATAAAACTCTTGGAAGACCTCAATCAGGAAAGCCAAACATTATAAATTATACTACATTCATTGATTCTTAATAGTAAGCAGTTGATGTGAACAACTGTTTTATAGCTATACCGAAAGGATGTTGCAGTCCCAGTGCGCATGCGTCAGAAAGTGGGGTAAATCCCCACTACAAAATAGCCTCACTACGTTAATATCAAACATTCTGTTGCTGAGTCTCTACTGCGAAATACTACAATGGTGGGGTAATGATTCCCCGCCAATGTTGGCGCTTGGAACGCTCAAACAGCAATTTCCTTACAGCCAACGACTGTTCAAGTGATCTACTGGCTACGAGCATACCAGTTCACACGCAGAATTCATTCACAGCATTTGGTCGATTTAGTATGTAATCTATTTAAAAAATATTCACAAATCAATTTAAAAATTCCCACATTATAGATAGCAACATCGGATTCGTAATTTATACAAAACGTTAGTGAGTCTGGACTGGATTTGAAGTTCCGGTTTTGAAGAATAGTGCCCAAAATCCGGAAGTCAAGAAATCATAGTCGGAATTTGGAAATGAAAATAGTTTCATCCGATTCCTCTTAAAGAGTAGATACAGAAAACAATAGCTAATGGTTTTTCCCATAGGTCAATGGTAAGCTTTTTTCTTTCTTAAGAAAGCTACGTGAGCTTGATCTCTTAAAATTAGAAAAAAATTGCGTTATCTTAGAAAAATGAAAAGGTTTTACATTAGGAAAGGCTACCTGCCCATTAGTATTTTGTTATAAAAAACTATAACTACATATTTTTTAAATTTATTTAGGCTATTTATGATACAAGTTAATTAAGACCACCTTCACGGCGTAGTGACTAGCGCGCTAGCCTTCAAAGCGAAAGGTCTCGGGTTCGATTCCCGGCTAGGGTCTGAAAATTTTAACATGTTAAAACCCACCGATGCAGTACCAAAACCACAGTAATCACTAATGACCAAGCTGCCGATGCGACTTTAAATAAATTATTAAAATAAAAGTTAATTTAATTATTTAGTAGGTGTCAGAAAATTAAGGAAATAACATCCTACAGCCCCTATTTTAATTTAGTTGAAATTGATTGAATTTGTTACTTTATTAACGGTTATCAAAAAAACATGAAATAAATTTAAAAACTAATTACTTGTTCATTTAAGTCTAACTGTTTAAAATTAAATTAACGGAAACAGATATGAGTATCATCATCAATAAATAAAGAGTAGATCTAAAGCGAAAGCTCAGTGTCGGTAAAATCTATTTATCAGTTAAACGAATTCCATTAGAACTAGCGAAAGCAGTCGTGTAGAAATTATTAGAGGGTTATGATTTTAGTAATAGGAAAAGGGGAAGAGAATAGGGAGTTGTTGGCCAATAGTAATGAAATTAGAGGGAGAAACACACGCAATTAAAATTATTGATGCACGAATCGGTCCACTTCATGCACGGTTTGTCTGGTAGGCCTAGTCCTAACATGTTATAGACATGCAACTTAAAGTATCTTTCATAGAGATGGCAAGAAAGGATTAACTGACTAACAACCAATGTACAATGTAATTTATTTGTAACCCAACATTAAGTAGACGAGTAGACCGCTACAGAAATATTTTACATTGAAGTTAGATCAGGTGATTGAATTAATTTTTTCTTTATACAAACCTGGTACACAAAATATGGACTCCTGTATCTACCACAGTAATAACATTGTTTAGTAGAATTCTTCCACATGATAAAAAAAAATCTACATTTAGTAGTATATTAAGTAATTTTGGAATTAATTTAAATATCCAATTTTAGTCACCATCATCTTGCTGCTGTACAAAACCCTTGGTGGGCTTTGGCTTCCTCCATAATGCTCCTCCAAAACTTGTCACAATGTATTGAATTATTATATGTATTAAATGTATTAATTAGGGTATAGGCTATATGTATTTAATTATTATATGTATTGCATTATTATTATTTCTTCCACAATACTCCTTCAGTACTTGTCACAATGTATTGAATTATTAGTAAATTAAGTTAGTTTAAGCTTTACGTATTTTATATGTTGTTGTTTTGGTCAACAGCCGAAAGGCTGGTTTGAACCTGTAGAAGTTTTACTAAGTAAAACGAGGAGTGAGATGGTTTACCATTGCCTTCCTCACTGAGTGGAAAAATACGCTTATCAGCATGCCGGGCCCTCTGAAAAGCACATATTTTCCACTCTGCAAATGACACCTTCACTTCATTCACCACAGGGTCTGGCTGTATAATAAAATTCATTACTTTCAGAGGAGATAACTCTGATTAGTATCTTTTACACCTCTACCTCTTCTGTCAAATGATTCAGTCATTTAATTGGCTGACCATGTGATAAGAAACAGAACTGTTTATTTTAGCCCTGCAACGAACAGATTGGGTGTAAATAATTTGACACTCCACCTGTCTGCTCTGGGCAGGTATTTTATATATAATGTACTAATTCAAATAACTCAACTGTAATGTGTTAGTAATCAAAGTCCAATAATTATATAATTATAATTAGTGTGTCAATAAAATAATTGTTATAAGTTTAAAAAATCTGTTTATTTTTTATTATACCCAGATTTTGAACGAATCATCCATAGTTGTTACATGCTTTGAATTGCATATCAATGGCCGATGAATCAGTATTTTTAAAAGTTGTTTGGATAGTCTTTTGTAATGCCAAAAATTTGTCGTATTACAGATGATGTGCTATTTTACAAAACACGCGTATGTGTTATCTCTATTGATGAGAAATTTGCTAAAACTTCACAACAAACTATTGTAAGTAATTAATCCTGCTCCTCCTCCTCGTCCTACTCCTCCTTCACCTTTAAGGGCTAAGCACGTGCCTGTTCCAGTTTCTATCCATTGTCTTTTCGTGGTCTACCCAATGACAGTAGGGCCTACTCCTTGCGGACGGTATTGTAAGGCCAGTAGCGGATACCGATCCTCTGGCACGCGACTTACATGTTGTAACCACCTCTCCCTATATCGTTCAATCCTCTGCCTCACAGTTTCTGTTTTATCCGAATCATGCCAGATTATCTCACTCACGATGCAACCCTTACGACTGAGGGTTAAGACTTCGGGGAGCAACACTTACTGTTGCTCCACTCACCGATCTCAAAAAACGCCTTCAGGTGCTTCCAACTTCTTACCCTCAGATTTCCTTGGGACCGTTGATTCACTACCGTACAACAATAAAGGCAGTGTCTTTTTTTGTAAGTAATTAATAGCAATATTAATTTTATTTTAATAAAAATAATTGAAGTAATTTTTAATTAATACTTAGTATATTTAAATTTGTTTCAGTCAGGACCTTTATTAAACAAAAATGTCTTTTTTGACACTTTTAATTGAAATTTAGTATCTGTTATTAAGTTAATATAGCAATTTCTAAATGTGAAGCTAATGTTCCAAAACTTGATTTACTTGAAGGAGTGTGCAGTCATCACCACAGTCCTACTGTTGGCCAAGAAGATCTCTTGGCCAGAGGCGCTCCAAATGTCTGCGCTGAGTACCCGGTATCGCCCTAGTGTACATGTTTTGTATGAAAGGGTTGTCATGTAATTCTAATTTATCATGCATCGTCTTGTATAGCTGTTTCGCGACATCAATTACCTATGGGATTTGTAAGTCTTTGTGCAACATTGAGTTTGTGATATAAAAAGGGCATTGCGTTTTCGTTCTTAGAATCTTGTTCTGAATCACTTGTATACGTTTCGTGTGTGAAGGTTTAGGAGATCCCCAAAGTTGAACTCCATATGTCCAGATTGGTCTTAAGACTCTCTTGTAGATTGTTAATTTGTGTGACATGTTTAATTTGGAACGTCTATCGAGTAAGCGTTTCAGTTGATAGAAGTGTGTTTTGAGTTTGTGGCGTGTGTGTGTGTAACATGTGCGTTCCATGTAAGTTTTCTGTCCAAGTGTAAGCCTAGAAAGCGTGTTTGAGTAGTGTGAGGTAGCGGAATATTATTAATGTAAACGGTTGGGCAGTTTTGTCCTCTAAGAGTAAACGTCATTTGTTGCTACAAAAATGTAGCTGAGAACTACTGGTTTATCCCTTAAGATAGGCCTAAGCTTAATTTAAAATATTCTGAAAAAAGTATAGGAATATCAGCTGATCTTTTTCATTAAACTAATAAGTAGATCCAAAAACAGATCCTGAATTTTCTTTTTAATACTTTGTTTTGTAAGTTACACTCTACGAGTTTATATATTAAAACCCTTGTGATTAAACCTATAAGATCATTATAACAGTACACGCTAGAAAGGCCCAAAACTTTTAAAGGATGAACTACAATGAGTTCGTTTCTCAGATGTGTAATGATGTTAAGCTAATATGACAGAGCAGTTAAGTTCCATTAATCAACCCGACGAGGATACTTCATCTAATTTGTTGTCACCATCGTAGGCTGCTTTGTTAGCATCTAATAACTAATTAAAATTTTTATTTTTTAAAACCAATCTTTTAAACGACTCAAAGATAACCTATGGTAAATTTACATTCAAATTAAATTTTTATAAAAATTTTAGTGTGTTTTTAAATAGTTTATATTTTTTTCTATAAAAACTACAAACGCGGTAGCTGTTGTGATTAACAACATTAACAGCATACGTAGGCCTAGTTGACCAATAACTTAACAGTCATGATTTAGGAAGCGTTTATTGTAGTTTATTATTTAAAATTTTAAACCACATTGTTCTCTTTCATTTGTATAAAGTTCTGCAATACTCCTGAAGTAAATTTTTGGTTAAATTTTTTTTCATTTCCTCTGAAGATTGTCTGGGATTATTGTAAGGGAGTAAAAAACAAAAACTATGGCTCTACAGAAATACTTTTGGTAATTTTTTGCACATTTCAACAAATAGTGGAAGCGTTTGGAGGTTTCCCGCGTGTCATATTTACAACGTATTGAATTTTTAATATAAATACCGTTCAAAATTATCGATAAAAGGCTACAGATTTTTGGAATGATTTTGATAGTCTGTACAAGTAGGCTATATGAGAAAGAAACATAAAACTTTGGCCGTTTAATCAGAAAGATTGGTAGTGTTCAATGCTCATTAAATACAGTATAATCAAGTTATATTATTTGTTTGTGTTTTGCAGCCTGTTGGGGTTGCTAAAAACTAAAAATGTTAATTCGACCATAATAAAATTGACTGTAAAAATTATAAATCAAGGCCGATATTTAGCTTTTTCACTGTAGCGTAGTATTAGGCCTACCATCTAAAATAAGACTCCTTAATTTAAAAAACTTTGATTGGGCAGTAAAACGTTTTTTAACAAAACATGCATTTTATTCTGATTAGGGGTTATTAAATTATCTTACAATGAATGTTCTTTAAATGTAATATGTGTAGATTTTAGAATTATGAAATATTGTTAGGTAGTGTAAATAAATAACAGATTTCTAATTTACAATTAATTAGTAATTTAATAAATTAGTTATTTTTGTTTTGTTTTAAATATTACTTAATTGGAAAAAAATATTGTTTGTTAAAATAGATTTAAAAGTATCCTATGTATAACTGTAAGTAGGTATCTGACGATGTCTATTCCATTTTTGGTCGCTGACAAATAAAGATTTATTTATTTATTTATGCTTAGCTAGATAATCAAAAGTTAGCTAAATTAAAACTGTTCAATAGATTTTAATTAGTAGGTATAACCGTAGTTTTCAAAATTTATTTGAACAGGTAGGTTAACTGCAAAAGTTAAAAAATATATAGGCCTACATGCTACATTTTTGTAATAAAAATAATTCTTTATTTCTAAAAATGTAGGCCTAAATTTTTGAAATGATTGTAGTACCTACATTTTTGGGCAGCTAAACACGTTGCAATTTTAGGAACAGAAATGATTTATAGTTTACATTCTGTAATGTTTGCACTGCAAAAGTTTAAAAATCAAAATATTTAGGTCTAAAATTAATTTTTCGATGGTAAATGTCTAGATTTGTCAGTAGTTAGACCTATTGTTGTAGCCCTTGCAAAAACACAACATTGAAAATGATTTTTCTTTATGTAGGTAGTAGGCCTACAAGGCAACAAATAATTATATAGGACTAATTATGTAGTTTAAAGAAATTTTATTAAAAATTTATATTCAAATAATTTTGTTCGTTATATTTTGGTGACAATGTTTTTTCGCTAGAAATTCATTAAAAACCTACAGGGTAAAGAAACTGGGTAGCATAACATTTTAAAACAAAAATCAGTTAACATTTTTTAAAACCCAATTTAAAATGTTCAATAATTTTTAATTAGGTACTGAAAATTTATGATAGATAGTATTATAATTATAATGTACTGTATAGTTTGTTTTAGTTGTTAATCTACTAGAATACTGGTTATAGGATATTGCAATCACTCAAAAAATAGGCAAGTAAGCTAGTAAAACAGTTGGAATCTTTTGACTAAAATATTAGCTGTTGTTGTTTAGGTCATCAGCCTGTAGGCTGGTTTGAACCTGTAGAGGTTTTACTAAGTAAAACGAGGAGTGAGGTGGTTTACAATTGCCTTCCTCACTGAGTGGGAAAGTACGCTTATCAGCATGCCGGGCCCTCTGAAAAGCACATATTTTCCACTCTGCAAATGACACCTTCACTTTATTCACCACAGGGTCTGGCTGTATAATGAAATTCATTACTTTCAGAGGAGATAACTCTGATTAGTGTCTTTTACACCTCTACCTCTTCTGTTCTTAAATGATTCAGTCGTTTAATTGGCTGACCATGTGATAAGAAACAGAACTAATATTTTAGCCCTGCAACTAACTAACATAATCGGCTTATTATGCTATAAAATTCTTATTTAAAGGAATAATACGTAAACTAATGAGCTTCAGCTACTTTTTAAAAGTTAACTTTAAGTAAATAGTAAGTTATTATCTAAAAAAGTTAAGTTGGATTAAGTCGTCATCGTAATCGCCGGATTTCTTCGCTGTTGACTAAGAAGTTAATGTTTGGAAATGTTTGGAGTCTTGGCTTCTATCTTGTGGTGTATCTTGAGATTTCTCCCTTAACTGTTATAGGCCTATGTTATACTGTTGTTATGTTTAGGTAAAGAATATTGTATTTTTTTTGTAAACCTTAATGAGCCAGTAATAGAGCATAGAAATGTTGATTCAAATCGTTGTCCAATATTGATGTTGGATTCACCCCATAGATGGATTTAATTTGTCCAGATAGGTTTTAAGACGGATTTGTAAATTTGTTTTCGAGAGATAACTTTCTTCAATAATCCAGTAGGATTACATTTGAGAAAATTTATTATTTAATTGTTTTATTTTGTTCGTAACGTGTGTTTTTCAAGTAAGGCGTCTTTCAAGATTTAGTCCAAAATACCTACCTGAAGGAGTTTGTTTGAAGTAACGAAATATTTAACTTAGTAGGCCTATTACTGGTAAGCAGATTTATTTTCTGAGCGTAAATGTAGGCCTAGGCCTACGCTTTTCTTTTCGTTAGTTTTTACTTTCTCTTGCCTATATGAATATATAGGAAGGAAAGTATTGTTTTCATGTCGATTTTTCGAAATCGAGTTTTCACCGGATCTATACGTTTTCAGACCCCCTGAACCCAAAAAAACATGTTTTTAGCGATTGGTCTGTGTGTGTGTCTGTGTGTGTGTGTGTGTGTGTGTGTGTGTGTGTGTGTGTGTGTGTCTGTGTGTGAACAGAATATCTCAAGAACGGAACATCGTACGAACTTGAAACTTGAAACTTAAGTTACAAACCACTACCGGACGCGACACGAACATTTTCATCAAAATCGGTCAACCGGAAGTAGTAGTTTATTCGTATAATTTTTCAGTTTTTTGCGATTTTCTCAAAAACTGGTCCTACGATTTTTTTTAAAATCGCCTATTTTACTCAATTTTTTATTCTCTACCAGATAGGGTAGGCACCATGTTTGCTGAAATTCTCGGTGAGGCTGTTTCCACGTAAAAACGTTGTTTTTTTAAGATTACGGCTTTAATATAAATTTTAGCGCAAAAACTTATATAATAAAAGTTGTAGAGAATTTAAAAACCTACAACTTTTACTTCAAACATTTTTTTGTATAACGCTTAGTTTAGCGGTAATTTACGATTTTCTGTTTTTTTTCTCACGAAAACGTGAGAAAAATCGATTTTTTTAACATTTCGGTCTTAGTATGCATTTTACGACAAAAGTGTATATAATTAAATTTATAGAAAATTAAAAGATCTACAACTTTTGTTTGGAGCATTTTTCTCTACAGAGCCTAGTTTAGCGTGAAAGCGTGATTTTCCGTATTTTTAAGCCAAACTGAGTTCGATTGTCATTTTGCGTCATTCACTCATGATTAAAATAAGGTTATGTTTTTGAGGTTAGTTTTTGTTCATTTCTAATGTTTTAATACTAATGTTAGGTTTATTATTAATTATTTTCATTGGCAAGAGAAAGTTGTGTGAGTTTCACACCAGATTTTTTTTGTTTATTTAAAATCACATCGAGAGCTTGGAAATTGGCGACTTCTGCAGGGTTTTGTACAATAACGGTGGATTTTAACGTGTTAAAATTTCTAGATCCTGGTCGGGAATCGAACCCGGGACCTCCCACTTTGTAGGCTATCGCGCTAGTCAATACGCCACAGAGGCAGTTCTTTAGATTTAATTTATAAAGAAATTAGATTTTAATAATAAACCATGTATGCGTTTAAAATAACACACGTTCCAATGAACAGAGAAGCCTAAGTTCCTTTCCGTCAAAGTTTACGAATATTTATCTTAAGTCAAACTAAGATGAATCATTGTCAAGTTTTAAGTCTGTTGAGTTGTATTTGTTTCGAAATTTGAAAAATAAGTTATTAAACATTTTTTGGTACCGTAGGTCTTTGTTAGTTCTTGGAAGACGGATATTAAAAATTGAATCGGCGCTTTTAAACGGAGTCTATAAAATAAACCCACAAAATCCAAATATGAATAAGCTATGTGTATGAATACAAGCCAACAAATTGATCGATATCTTTAATTAATGGTAAACTTACCTGGGCTATATAAATTCCTAAATTATAAATAATAATAGAAATGGATTAGGCCTATAAAGAAATAGGATAGGCCTACAGTGAATGGCAATAATATTCAGAAGTTTATCTTTGAGTCTCTTGCAGGCTACAATACAATAATTTTTAATTCCAGGAAAAAATTAAATGTCTAGTCAAAATGAATTGCGAGGTAAAGATTATTTTTTAGGTTTTTTTATAGGAGGTGTACCTTTCAATAAAGCAAACAAATATGAATCACGATTAATAATATTTGTACAAACCTTTCTTTTTTAAATTTATAAATCAAATTACTCTTCAGGCAAGCCTGATCAAACATCTGGTAGAAATTTGATATTAATTTTACTGCATGTATCTTAAAACCTACATGGAACATCATCATAAAGATCTAAGATGAATTACACAAAATGACTCTTTAGCATCGGTAGGTAGTCCACGAAGGAAATGTTTACATTATTAAATCTGTGAGCTGATATCCTGGTATTTTGATCCTGGAAGACCTGGTATTTGAAAAAGAAGTACTAAATTGACCGATCTTAGGACATAAAGAACCGTAGTTGAATAGATTAATTCCCCAGCTGATGTATATAGGCTACGATTATTTAAAATGGAGTTAAATGGAGGCTACTACTATATTTTGTAAACGTAAAAGATTTTCCCAAAAAAGATTTTCAAAAAAACACAATCCAGTCGCGCCAAAAGAAGTAGTCGCTTCAAAAAAAATGTATTATTATTCTTCAAAATTAAATTTTTTTTTTTGTTTTAACGTCCGACTGTTCAGCAATTACTGCTAATGCAGACGGTGAAGGATGAAATGATTTTTTTGTAACGTATGAAAATATGCCGTGTCTGAATGGGATTCAAACCCAAGACAGCATGATGAGAGGCGAGCACGTTACCAACTACGCCAATGCCGCCGACTCAAAATTAAGATGATTTCAATGGATTTCAATTTTACTTATAAATCTACTTTTATTAGGCCCTATGTAACCTACTTTTTGTTGATGTTATTTTCATTTTTTAGTTGTCTTACATTTCAGCAGCCTATGTGTTTGTTATTATAAATCGTTAATAGTATTTCCTTGTAGTAATTGTTTATTTTGCACACGGACATCTTTAATGAAGTGGTAAATGAATAGAGTCTTATTCATGATTCTCAGAGTTGTTAATTATTCCCAAACAATTAAAAAACTATTTAAGTATGCAATTAAATTAAATACAATACAAAAACAATTTGTTTTTTATGTATTATGAATTGAATAAGTCACAAATTACTTAAATTCAGGCTTGTTAGATCATATTTAAACATAGATTCATTTGTTGTCATGTTAGGCTTAACAAAATAGGACTATTTTAAAGGAAGTTTGCCAAATAAATAGTTTTCTCCTTTAGCGATTACAAATTAAAAAGTTACTGTTTTTTCGAATGTTTTCAATTAATTTCTAGTATTTTTAGTAGGCTAGACAATAAAATATCGGTAATCTCAAATATCTATTTTAAAATCGATTTAATGACTGTAGTCTACTGTGTTATACCATCTATATTTTATTGTGGTCAGCGCAAATGGCTTCTATGCTCGGGCCCCGGGTTCGATTCCGGGTCAGTTCTGGTATTTTTTTTATCTGTACATTACCTCACATCATTATTTACACACAAGTCAAGATTTAACCTATCATCACTAAAAAAAACAAAATTGATTTTAATGAACAGTCTTGTGTGTGTATTTTTTTAAATATTGTGATCACAGTAGAGTTTTTTATAATAATATTAGTTCGTAAAATGTTAATTTGCCCAAAACGGGCAGGTGGAGTGTTATTTTAATTGCACTCTATCTGTTTGGTCCAGGGCTAAAAAAAATAGTTTTGTTTCTTATCACATAGTCAGCCACTTATATGACTGAACTATTTAAGAACAGAAGAGGTAGAGGTGTAAAAGACACCAGTCAGAGTTATCTCCTCTGAGAGTAATGAATTTCACTATGCAGCCAGGTGTCATTTGCAGGGTGGAAAGTGAGTGCTTTTCGGAGAACCTGGCATGCTGATAAGCATACTCTTTCAACTCAGTGAGGAAGGCAATGGTAAACCATCTTACTTCTCGTTTTTACTTAGTAAAACCTCTAGAGGTTCAAACCAGCCTTTCGGCTGTTGACCTAAACAACAACAAAATGTTAATAAGTTATGTAGCCTAATTATTTGTTAGCGCATTATTTTCAATATAAATAAATTTCATAATTATTATCTGATATAAAAATACGCTTCTATTTAGATAAATCAGCAAATAATATGTGCTGTCTCAAGACATTAGGAGCATTCAAATAATAGCTATATTATGTTGCGATAAAATCTTCCGAACAAATCCTGAATTGTTCCCTATTTACCTTTGTAGAAGAATTTTTGTACGAGTTGCCATTTGTATAATTTTGAATTGTTTCTGTTTGAAAACACGCGCAAATAAGAATCCAACTTAAGTGTTTAACAGACACATTTATAAAGACATCATCCGAACAATGTTACTAACATTGTTACAAAATTGTTAAACATCTTTTATTTATTTTAAATAATCTAGTGTTATATAAATTAATAAGTTATTTTACTTCGACATTTTATGATACTGATAGATAAAGCAATTTGCCATTACTTAAAGTAGATTCCATACAAGATTCGATGATCGTTTATGGTGCTTAAAATGAAGATTTTAGTTACAATTTGGTGCTTGTTAACATCCAAAATGTTTATGATCTTAATTTTTATGATCTTTTTAACACTATTTGAATTTACATGTTTACCTTTTTTATTATCTTAATTTTAATAGCCTAATTCTTTAGTGCTCACTAACTTTAATATTTTAAACGAACATTTTTTCCGGTAAACCTTTGTTAAAGAAATAATTTGTTGACAAAATAATTTTTGCCCGCCTTCATATTGTCATTTTTCAAAGAAATTTTTAACTTTGTATTAACTGCAATAAAATTTTTACATAACTTTCAAGGGGTAAATTTATACACTAGCATAAGTTTTTAGTAAGATTTTATTAGTCTAAATACTAGTAAATTTGTGATTGATTCAGCCGAATTTACTAAGTTAACTTTGAGAGTAGGCCTAAAGGAAAAACAGTAAAAGCAAATCCAAACTTATTAACTATGTAGTACGAACTTAAGATAAGGTGGAATAAAGTTTTATCTCCGTGAAAACTTAGATCTAATTATATAAATAGAACTTTGCGTACACTATAGAGATTCAATTATTGAAAAAATAAGAAAACTGAGGGTGTAATTTTCAATAGGGTAACCGTAAGTTTAACTTTATTCATTTTGTGAAGTAAAAAAATAAAAATAGCAAGAACTTAATGAAACTTAAAAATTGTAAAGATTATTTTATTACTCTATTATTTAGCATAAGTTACTTTTAACTTATATCAACAAGCTGATAAACTAAATGTTAGCTTTTGAATATTATTCTCTACGCTACTGCTAAATAATATCCATTGATGACTTGGAAAATTTTCACATGTTAAGTCTCAATTTTCGCCTGTGAGCTAAAAACAATTTTGTTCATCCTTATGTTTCTTTTGTTTCCTTCACCACAAATTACTTTGAGTTTTGTTCATAAATATAATCATAAAACGAATAAATATGTTAAATTGTTGATTTTACAGAATAAGCAATCTATAGCATCTACCTACTACTAGCCTATATAAAAATGAATGATCGTTCGTTTGTTTGTTAGTTTGTCCCTTATGCATTCCTAAATTTTTTAACCGATTTAAATCAAATATTAACTGTAGATTACTCAGTTTCTGAAGCAGTTTTAAACTTTTGAAAACCTCGATCTGATGAGTAGAAAGAAATTTAGAGGCTTAAATGTTGTTTTTGTGCTTCTAAAAAACGTCAGACGTTATACTTTTAAAATACAGATGTTTAAAACAAAGGACAAATAGAGACAGGTGCTTTTGTAAAATGAATTACACTATGTAGGCATAGGCTATTATCGTTTTAATATGACCATCAACAAAGCACAAGAAAAATCGATAGGCCTACAAGTTTGTGGATTAAATTTGGAAAATTCATGTTTCTCAAATGGACAGCTGTATGTGGCCACCTCACGCGTCGGAAAACCTTCCAATTTAATCGTGTTCGCACCAGATGGAAAAACAAAAAAGCGTTGTACATCCAAGAGCACTTCAATTAAAATATGAGCACAGAATTGTTATTACGAGTTCTTTTTAAATTCGATTTTGGTAGGCGTAGCAGCGCACGCAGGGTACAGGTAGTACTTAACCTATAAAAGAAAACCTTATAGTGTTTTTTTTTAAATATCTTAACCTATTTACTTTCATCGTTTATATAGCTTAAGGGGGGTAGACCTAGTCAACCCAGAAAATGAAAATCCAACCTTCTGACTATAATTTATCATTATTTATTTTAAATGAAAGAGTAATTACTAGTAATGATCTACCACTTGAACCAAGCCAAAAAAATTAATTACAGCCCCTAATATGAGGGTGAGGTTGCAAAAGCGGGCTTTTTCGGGGAATCGAATATCTCAGGAACCAAGAAAGATATCAATATGATTCTTATGCTACAAAATACAGAAAATTGCTCTCTACTATCTGTTGTATGCGCTTGTAGGCCTATGTATTTTTCTTACAAGAAATTTATTGAAAAAGAACCATTTATCCAAAGCATTTATTTTATGTAGTCTATTTTAACTAAATTCCTATTAAGGTTTTTGTAATAATCATTCCACAGAAAATAGAACAAGAAATTATGAACATTCGAAAAAAACATCATCCAAATATCTTTAATACTAATCAAAACATTTAATTCCCAAGAATGTACAATCATGTAAAAACCACATTCCCGGAAAACAAAGTTAAAGGAATAATTTTACTCGCCTTGCTAGTGAGTTTTATTTTAAACAGATGTTTTTATAACATTTTGTTAACGTACAAACAAAGTAAACAAATGTTGTGATTCAGAAAATTTTAAACTTCAAATAACTGCAAAAACATCAAAATTTAAAAAAATATATCTTCTTGAATTGACTACCCCTTAAATATTTTTCTTCAGTGTGACACAAACATGAAAGTAATTAAATTATGTTATTGTAAATTACTACGTAAAAAGTAAAATTTTGTTTTCGATCTTTTTGTAACTTCACTGATTTACACGATTGTAAAAGGGTGTACAGTAGAATCCCGGTTATCCGAAATAATTGGAGATGGACTCGTTTTGGATAACCCAGATTTAACAAATATGGATAGTAACATGTGGGGTGAAAGGTTAATGATTTTTTTAAACTGAAAAATGTGTCTATTTAACAAGCATTCAATATGTTTTAACTGAAATAGTAATTAATATATTGTACTAAATAAAAATTATACTTAATTATTATGTTTACTGTTTTAGAAACAGGAAATCTGATATCTCTACGTTGTTTTGCTGCAATTACAAGCCATCTTTTGGGTCTTTTATTTATGTTAGACGCCCCGCACTCTTTTAGACTGAACACTGTTTCCCATTGCTTTCTAATATTTCTACCGAGTAGAAAATAACCAAATAAAATAACAAAAGATAACTCTAGTAATGACATTTAAAACTAGCCCTACATGTTAATAAAAAACACTTATGCAAATAGAACAATTTCAAATGTTAAATTTTAATATTATCACAAATTTTGAAGTAGTCCTATGATAAGTTAATACAGACTTTAGGCCTAAATATGAAGTTTTTCTATTATGCTTAGTTTTACTTGAAAATACCAATAGATCTTTTATTTTTTTAACTAAAACTTCAAATCTTAGAAGATCTTACTAACTTTTATAAAGTTTTTGTACCTTTTATGAGCCCAGAATTTTAAAAATGTTTCATATAATTTTAATTGCTTAGGCCTACAGTTAGTAGACTACTTCATAATATAGCCTATTTTTGAAGCAATAATGTTAAGTGAAGCAAAATATATTTTCACAAAATTTATAAGCCCACAATTACAACACGAAAACAGATTTTGCAGTTTTTTGGCAGAGTGCGGGGCGTCTAACAGATAAAACCCCATCTTTATACTAGAATTAGGCTACATCACAACGTAAATAGCTAGTCACTTTGTTTAACAAAACGTAGTGAAACCTGAAATGAAAATAAAATACCGATTGAAAGAAATAGCATCGTGTAGGTGTAACATATAAAATGCGCTCACAGTGTGCAAAGTAACCACTGTGTTCAAATTTAACGTAAACAAACATCTGTTTGGGTAGAATTCCGTAAACTGTAATTATGTTAATTGTATGTAGACCGCAGTAGTAGGCCCTTACTACAGTCTGTAGGCCTATGTAAACTACATAATCTATTTCATTTAGGCCTACCTAGTTGTTCGCCCTTAGCGGGCAGGTGAAGTGTTAATTGCACTCAATCTGTTTGTTTCAGGGCTACAAAAAATAGTTCTGTTTCTTATCGCTTAGTCAGCCAATTATATGATTGAACTATTTAAAAACAGAAAAAGTAGAGATGTAAAAGACACTAATCAGAGTTATCTGCTCTAAGAGTAATGAATTTCACTATGCAGCCAGACCCTGTGGTGAATGAAGTTTAGGTGTTATTTGCAGGGTGTAAAGTAGGTGCTTTTTCAATAAACTGGATATTTACAATTTCACTTGCCTAAAAATAGCACTGCATTTATTTTTTTGATATTAATACTTATTTACCTAGGCTATATGAAATTTTGATTATTATCGAGTTGAAAATATATTAAACCAATGTTATTACCATAAAAATCATAAAGATTATAAATGTTAACAAGCACCAGATTGTAACTTTAATGTTTATAAACATCATTAACGATCATCGAATCTTGTATGGGATTACAGTTTATCTAGGCAATGATGAAGTAGGCCTAAAATAAGTTTTCATTACACTTAATTATTAAAAATAAATTAAAAATATTAAATAACTTAGTAGCAATCTCTTAGTAACATTGTTCGGATGATGTCTTTGTATAAATGTGACCGTTATGTTATATTATTTTTTAAATAGATTCTGTAAAGCTTTAATTATATTATTTTCGAAAGCAGCTTCATTAAGCTCCCTGAGTATTTAGTAAAAGAAATTTATGATAGATTAAGGTATAAATCATTAATTTTGAAGCTTTTGAGCAAACAGTGAAGTAAGTCTTTGACAGCTGGAAAATATTAGACTACATCTTTCATTTTTTGACAACTGTAATTGTTTTCTATTTGTATATACTCTTTCAAAATTGTTTTCGGACTGTGTAAAACCTACCTCAATTTAAAATGTAAGAATGTTAGTAGGATACCTACTATTGCTAGATTATAAATAGCCTACTAGGCGTAGGCCTATAATTAAATTAATGCCTGGCACGAATTAGACCTACTCGTAGATTAGTTAAGTATTCAAACTACTTTAACTGTTGTGTTTAAGTTACTGTAACCATTGGGCTAACTTTGAAAAGATAGCCTACGTTCATTACCTAATAAACTAATGAAAATTTTTAAGTTATTATTTGAAATTATGAACGTACCCGAAAAAGTACTTTAACATCTATTTTTCACTTAAAAACAATTAAGCATGCAGAACTTATTTAATATAATAACAAAGGCCTACCAATTTCAATTAGTTTAACTTTATGTTTAACTAATTCTATGTCAATTGGTGAATGATTTCTATGCAGATATATAAAATTGAGGCCTACAATAAATAAAGTAGGCTATATCGTGAGTCCAAATTATAAAGAATTTAATTAAGTTATTAAAAGACCTTGAAACTTAAATTATGTAAAACTATTAGTTCAAATGCCAGTTTATGATAAATTTAATTTTTTTAAACAAGCTTATTTGGTAAAGTATGTAACAACTTTATCGAGTAACAATTTATAACCCTAATTATTTTAATGTAGGCCTATTAGCCTACCTATCTTAATTTGTAGTCAATAAACTATCACATTAATTAGCCTACAATTTAGGCGAACTAAATTAGTTAGCCTATTAGGAAAATCGAATGTTTAAAATGAAATTTTTTCTGATTAGGTAAATAATTTGATATGAAGAGTTAATTTTATAAACAACAGTCTCTTAAACCAATTAATATCCTAGTTATAATGTGATATAATCTTTAGTCAATATCTAGGCCTAATCTTTAATAAATATATCTCACAGAACAATAAATAGAATTATAATGCGATATAATTATTAGTCAATATATAGCCTAGAATTAGCAATAAATAGAATTATGATGTAAACGCTAAATTAAAAATCTTAAATTAGTTTGCTGTATCTTATATATGTAGCCTATAAAACTATTTTTGTAAACATGCCTAAGAAATTATTAGCTATACTGATAATCTAATAATATTAACAAAATATCTGGTTAAAATTACACTCGATTTAAGAATTACGGTCAGTTCGAAAGTCCTACAAATTAAAATTAGGTAAAATTAGGTCTGAACTATACTGTAGCACTTTCTTTTATTAAATATGTAGCTACGTTAAATAACTTCAAAAATAACCTAATTTTCACAGTAGGTCTTAAATGAATTATGTAAACATATATTGGTAGACTAATTATTTTATTTATACCAGTAACACTAGTTACGTAATGTAATATGCTGTTGTAAACAAGTGCTTCAACAACTGAAATCAATTTATTGTAAACAAAAATACTTCGGTATAACATAAATATGATTCGTTTTATAAGAGACTTAAGCGACAGGACTTAAAACGTTATTTTGATTTGTTATATTTTTCAACACTTATTTCTATTGGCTACTCTTAAATTAACTCTGTAAATACAATACAATGTTTTTATCTACATTTAAAGTTAAATCAGTATATTTTAGCTTATGCACGTTTAAATTAATAATATTTTTTTAAATTAATTAACCAAACAATCAAACTTATAATGATGTTTAACGTTTACTTAAAAGTTTTTACGATAGAATAATGCGCGCTACAAATTTGTGTCACAACTTTCTTTCTTTTCGTTTAAATAATATAATGTCATACTGTTTTTAATTTTATAAATTAATTTATTGATATAAAATGTAGTCTCTTTAATATTTAGCTTATTTAAATACATATTTATGTAAACTTTTCAACGTGTGTTTCACGCGTGTTAGGTGATCATTTCCCAGTGACAGATCGAAATAACCTATAAAAATTTTACAGATATAAAGTTAATATAATTGTTGATAAATTACCTGGATTAACAGTTCGAAAGTCGGAAGCAGTGGCTCAACTTGAACAGTCGTCGTCAGAACATCGCGAAACTGTTAACACTCATACCACGGTTCGTCCTGTGCCGCGGTGATCGTGTGCTTTTTTATCGATCGTTTTTGAAAGGGGTCGAGGAGGAACTAACTGACAGTATAATTCGAGAGTGTACCGCCAGGTGCTGCTGTGTTCGTTCACGTGACTTAAAGATGGCTGCCATTGCTGACCTTCTATTGGTCCAGGGGCGGTCCTCTACACAGCATCCTTCGCATAGGATGGTCGCTTTCTATTGATCAATCCTCCCGCTAGCTATTATTTTCCACCGTCCGTCGTATTTCATATACTGTCCTTAGTCGTGGACAGGCACCTTACGACCTCAGCCGGTCGTCGTGTTTTCTTCCAATCTTTTCAAGACCATTAAATTTTTTTTTTCTTTTATTTCTACTTTATTTTTTCTAACTATTTGGTTTTTGACTTCTGTAAAGTACAAATAAGTTATTTTACTAAAGAAAAGATTTACAGTTTGTAAGATAACGCAGTTGAATTTTATCCAGTAGTAAAAGAAAAACACATTTTAAAGTCGATATTTATTTTTTTTATTTTACAAATTTATTAAAAGATAAAATACGTAAATTTAACAAAATTGCTTGGAATAACGTACACATTTGTAATTTATCAACTTGAACTTCAAAAACAAAAAATAACTCCAACACAGGTCATTAACTTTAACGTAAATCTAGCTGACAAAACGGAGCAAATAAACCTTGAACCTTATCCAAGTTAAACAAAGTTTGACTTTTAGTTATACTAGACCAAGGAATTGATTTACGCTAAAACTAATTAAGCTCCAGACTAGTTTTTAGACTCAGTCTACCTAAAAACTTTTTAGTCACAGTTATAATATTAATAAAAACTAAGTTACTAAAATTGATATTCGAGGCAAATTAGCATTAGCTACTTCTTTTTCTAGACAAAACCTAGCCTATCAGCTGAATCACTCAGATTGAGTTAGACTGATTAAAATATTGCCAAGAGTTGTAAGTCCTCCTTATTTTAGTCCGTTTGATGAGCTGAGCGGGCTACATTTGTCTTAGAAATACCTACTGTAGTAATTTATATGTATATAGGCCCTATTTACAATAATTTGTATTCGGGTAGCTATCCCCATACAAATAAAGTTGCTAGGTAGCCTACATCTAACGTAATTAAAAATTTACTATTTAGATTATCAATACATATATTAATAATCTTAATCCATTTATTAGTAGTAACTACCATACGTTACAAGTAAAAAGACCATCAATCAGAACAAAGATTTTGATAATTTAAATTTAACTTTATGAGATTAGCCTGTTTTGAAGCTATTCGGCGAATTATCCAAGTTAAAGATCCAGTTTCGGCAAATATTTAGCAGTTTGTAGATTGGTAAAGACTCTGTAGAAATTATTTAACACTACATCTGCCAAGACCTGGAAGTAGGCCTAATAGAAACTTAACTTTTTATACAGAAACCAACATCGGTGCTAATATCGACTTATCGACTTAAGTTGCAGAGACTCTAATGTTGGTCAAATATTTTAAAACATTCAAAAATACATGTGCTTGGGTATTATAATTTAAAAAATAGGCCCACATGGGCTTGGGTATTAGCATAATTTCAAAAATACATGGGCTTGGGTATTATAATTTCAAAAATGCATGGGGTTGGGTGTTATAATTTCAAAAATAGGCCCACATGGGCTTGGGTATTAGTATAATTTCAAAAATACATGGGCTTGGGTATTATAATTTCAAAAGTGCATGGGGTTGGGTGTTATAATTTCAAAAATAACTTAGCTACATGGGCATGGGTATTATAATAGCCTAATATTTCTTATCATGTGCATAGCCTAGGTGTCTGACAATTTTATCCTAATTACTACCACATTGCTTTAGCATTCACTTATAAACAACCAGCGGTAATCCAAACCTGGAACTGTTTTCTACTAGAAGCAAAAACGCTAAGTTGCTCTTTTGTCTATGATATTGCCTAAAGGGTATCATCAGGTTTGCATATAGCCTACTACCTAAAGGATCTACACCTTCGCAGTAAAAATATTCACTGCTTTTTCACACATCACTACAAATTAATTAATTATAATTAACTTTTTCGTGTTCTCCAAAAGAAATCAAATCCTTCTCCGTTAGGTCTTTAGAGAGACAGAAAAGATTTTGTTTTAAATTCCAAGTTATCAAAATTTAACGCTCAGGCTACCGACTAACAATATAAAAGAAACCCACACTGATGTAGGCCAACTAAATTTCGTATCCCCACTATCAGTTTGGTGTAGTGATAAATTAGTGACTAATTGAGGGAAATAGTGACTAAGGGAAGGGAATTTAAGTTAAGCCAATGTTTTTTAAAATGTCTTAAGTTTTTCCAATTTTTATTTTCCGTTGCCTTATTTCGATTTTTTTAAATCAAGTTTTCACAGGAAATGCACACGATTTTAGGCCCCCTGGACCCAAAAACATGTTTTTAGCGATTAGTCTGAGTGTGTGAGAGCAAAATATCTCAAGAACGGAATATTGTTCGAAGTTGAAACTTGGAACTTAAGTTATGTACCACAAGGGGACCTGACACGAACATTTTCATAAAAATCAGTCAACCGGAAGTAGTAATTTATTCGTGTAATTTTTAACTTGTTTGCGATTTTCTCAAAACCGGTTCCTATGATTTTTTTAAAAATCGCCTTGTTTAGGATATAGCCTACTACATTTTTATGCTCTAGCCTACAAGATTGGATAATTGGTTTACTGGCATTCTCCTGCCCCTCCCCTCCGATTGGCCGCCCGAAAACATAGCCCCGGAGGCTGTTCCGTTGAACTTTTATATATCTCGTGACTGGCGACTGTCACAGACTAAAGTAATTATTAGTATAGGCCTAATAAAACTTGAAACTAAATTTGATGAATGAGGGTGAGCCAAGTTGGCAATCTGGGGAGTGTGCATAAACTTGCTCTCACGCCCAGGGAAGCTTCTTGGCGCACAAGACGACCATCATCAGAAATTAAATAGCCTAGAAGATGGTCCTAACAGTCAAAAGATAGGGTAAGCGCCATGTCTGCTGAAGTTCTTAGGGGCCTGTGCTCTCGCATTAAAAAATGTTTTTCTTAAGTTTGCAGCCTTAATAACCTTAAATCATCACTTTAGGGAAAAGTTTATGTAGAATTAAAGTTGTAAGAAAGAAAAAAACAGGCATTTTAGATCCAACTGTTATGGACATTAAGACTAATGCAAACGGTGAAGGGTAATAGATAAAAATGAGTGGTGAAAAAAATTCTAGACAACCGGGAATCAAATCCGGAACCTCTGGTGTAAAAGCCAGTTGGGCTGATCACTACACCAACGGGTTTTATAATGTATTTAAATTAATTCCTCAAGTTTATGAAATATGGCGGTTTTAGTAGGCCTATTCATGAAAATAAATTAAAAATTAATTAGCCTATGAAAATTAGATTACACAGGAGCATTGATTATCTGAATGTCAGTCATCCGAACCGTCAATTATCCGAATTACCATCAATGGGAAAAAATACATAGGCTATTTTTTACTCACGCAGAGTGCTTTCTGCCCTAAAAACTGCAATGCTGTGGTGCGAACAACAGTTTGAATTTAGTGCTGCTGAAGCATTGTTACTATAAAAAGAATGAGAGATGTTGCTGCTACAATAAAAAAAAGTCAGTCGAAGTTTAAAAGAAAAAAAGAAAAGAAAAGAAAAAGAAAAGAAAAGAAAAAAGAAAAGAGATTAAAGATTTTTTTAAAAATTACTTTATAGCCATGTACCCTACAAGTGCGTTAAAAATATTTCCCAACAGATTTTACCGTAGTTTATACGAAATAAACTATAAATTAACCAATAATTTATTTAGTTTGTTAATTCTGTATGTTTCAGTTTGTTTTTATAATTGTTAGTAGACTACTCTATATTTGCAATAAATTATTGTTTTTTTTTTTAAACTAAAGTTTATGTTAGTCCTTATTATTAAACATTTAGGTGGTTATATTGCATTGCTCTGCCCATAACAGACAGGTGGAGTGTAAAATTATTTACATTTACTCTGTTCGTTGCAGGGCTAAAATAAATAGTTCTGGTTCTTATCACGTAGTCAGCCAATTAAATGACTGAATCATTTAAGAACAGAAGAGGTAGAGGTGTAAAAGACACTAATCAGAGTTATCTCCTTTGAAAGTAATGAATTTCATTATACAGCCAGATCCTGTAGTTAATGAAGTGAAGGTGTCATTTGCAAAGTGGAAAATATGTGCTTTTCAGAGGGCCCGGCATGCTGATAAGCGTACTTATCCATTCAGTGAGGGAGGCAATGATAAACCACCTCACTCCTCGTTTTTCTTAATAAAACCTCTACAGGTTCAAACCAGCCTTTCGGCTGATGACCTAAACAATACATGCATTGCTATGGTTCATTGTATTATCAAATTACAGTAGCCTATATATTTAGCGTCGTATCTGACTATCAGAACGGCTCTGATTTCAGTTAGTTCAAAAAACTGACGCTCGACTGTAGTATTGTAACACCCAAGGCTAATTTTGGTATTACGAGTATTAAAGCCTGTTGATATCTAGACTATATAACGTGTTTCTTGGGAGAGCGAGAGACTGTTGAGAATTAATTAGGACAAAAGCTATCTCTGTGAAGGGATAATAAGCTTTACTTTAGTACTTTTTTCGGGGGTCCTACGGATTTCGCTCTTTTCGCATCCTAAATCCCATCATTTTCTATCTTCCTAGTCACCCTCACTCAGATTTCTTGCATCGTGGATAGCGTCTTACCACAGCGTCTTGGTTGCCTGCATCCATGGTTTTCGAAGGCGACTTTTTCTCCTTCTATTTTCTAGACATAAAATAAATTTGGAACCATCAGTCCACAGCCATTCTATGGAAATATCCAAACCATACCAACTACCTATGCTAATAACGGGCAGGTGGTTTGTTAAATTAATTGCATTCGATCTGCTGGTCCCAGGGCTACAAAAAATACTTCTGTTTCTCATCACATAGTCAGCCAATTATGTGACTAAACTATTTAAGAACAGAAGAGGTAAAGATGTACAAGACACTAGTCAGAGTTATCTTCTCTGAGAGTAATGAATTTCACTGTACAGCCAGATCCTGTGGTGAATGAAGTGAAGGTTTCATTTGCAGGGTGGAAAGTGAGTGCTTTTCGGAGAGCCTGGCATGCTGATAAGCGTACTCTTTCAACTCAGAGAGGAAGGCAATAGTAAACCACCTCACTTTTCGTTTTTACTTAGTAAAACCTCTAGAGGTTCAACCAGCCTTTCGGCAGTTGACCTAAACACAACAACACCAACTATCTATCTGGTCTCTATTTTGTTTACTTTGGTATTCTAAGAACCAGACCGTTTCTTTACATCTTCATTTCTCACATGCTGTACTCCGGTACAAGCTCCTGTACAACAAACTTTCATAACCAGTTCATCTCTAAATCTGTCAGCTTTATTTATTTCTGGAGCTTATTTCTCAGCACTCAACACATTTTGTAATGATGGGCTCCAGTACTGAAGTAATCACTAACTTCTTCGTCCTCATCTGTTTTTTACTAGACCAGAGTATGAAATATATTTTTTAAGGAGGATACTACGCTAAAAGTTAAAATAAAACGTAGGATAATTAATAATACGAGTAAGCCCTATAAATTTCAGTTTTTATTTTATTTAAAGTCACATTAACAGCTTGGTTATTTAGCGACTACAATGGGTCACCTAACTGGAACCGTGAGTTTTTTGACTTGTAATAATTTCCGGACCCAAGCCGGGAATCGAACCTGGGACTTCCGCTGGGTAGGCTAGTTTGCCAACCTCTACTTCATGGAGGCGGTCAAGTTTAAAGTTTAATCTGAAACTGTAGGTCTATAGAGTAGAGTATCTACCTTTAAAGCATCGAAAATGTGATAACGTGGTAGCCCTATACTCGTACAGGAATCACACACTTAACTGTAAAATATACGTCACCAAATTCCTTCTCAGTCCGGAAAATTCTTAAAAAATTTAAACTAGGTATTTGTTACTATTTTATATTAACCATGATTGGTAATAACTGTGTAGTTGATATCATATTGAAAAAAGTTAGCAGTCGCGGAACTGACCGACTGAAGTGACTACTTAATTAATTAATTAACAAAATAAAGAAGGGCCCAGGGGAAAAACGATGAAGGTCCGCAATTGATTATTTTTCAGAAAACGAAAAACTAAGTTTCATGTCTTCTAGACGAGTAAAACTCAATGCAAAAAATTTCCAATGGCAAGATACAGTAATCGCGTGGACTCTCATCGTTATACCCCTGTACCATGAATCTTTCACTGTATTTTTTTAACGGACTGTCAGCGTTTTTCCCCTGCTAGTACTTAATATAATAAAATTTAAATCTATAGCAACAGAATGGCATTAATATCTTAAAAAAAAATTGGACGTTCGTCGTCTTTCCCCTGGACCCTTCTAAAAAATATTTTTGTAAATTAATTAATGGTAATTTTTTCCACGGTAGTCTAATTGTTGATAGCGTGACGTGACGAAAAACCAAAGATTTTTCTCGTGCAAAACACACAGTCCAGGTGCACCAAAAGAAGTAGGCCTAGTCGCTTGAAAAGTAAAAAAGTTGTTTTATAAATCTTTTTGGAACCTTGTTAACCAAATTAAAGAAAAGGAGGTTAGAGTAGGCCTATATGGTCATCTGATAAGACTGCGTGACATAGATAATGAGACCCATAAATTAATTAAGAGGAATCAAGAGTTAAAAACAAGAGATAAATGGATCAAAGAAATCGAACTTAACCTAGAAACTATGAACATTTAAGAGATTGAGTATAGCTTAAATACTTTGATAGAAACAAATTAAATTTTTTTGTAAACTTTCCGGTTACGAAGGTGCAGAGTTGGGCAGGCCTGGACTGAAGAACGAAAACAGGCTTTTATTTTAAAAAATGAAGGAATTTCATGCCCAAAGAAAGCAGCTCAGGAATCTAACTAAAAAGCGAAGAAATTGACTACGTAACTAGCGCGCTCTTCAATGGTCTAGTCAAATTAAAAAAAAAAATCTTTTAGGTTTTTTTAATAACTTTTCATTTCACAATACATTCAATTTTGTATTTTTGATGAAATGAAAAATATTTTTAAACGCTATTTCTTTCATGTTATGGCTAAGATGACAGAATGGAATGAGCCACCTCTTGGTATAAAAGAGGACGAAGAGAAGAACTATTATTAGTTTATCGTGTCTGAACAGTAGCAGCGAAATGAAAAGGTTTGAAGAGGAGTGAGTAGGCCTACGTGTAGGCAGTTGGTTGTCAGTAACGCTATAGACTACATACAAATCAAAAAGAAATAGGAAAATAAGAAAACAACCGTGTAACTATCGCAGTCAGAAAAAAAGACCTGAAAATATCTGAAGTAAAAAGAAATTAGGATATGTTTGTAACGCCGTCAGGGTAGTTTTGACATTCTTAAAGTGTATAGAGACCCATATCACGTGTTTGTTGTGCGAGAGGGGAAATCGCGAATTGTGTAGTCCTTTCACCACATTTCCACCCACCCGACCCTTTGCAATAGTGGAAGAATAATGTAGGCCTACATCACCCCTCAACACGCCAAACATCACCTACACCTGCCGTTGAATACAAACAATTGCTATACAATACTGTATTTAATACCTTAACAATTAATAAGGTATAGACCTATCTATAAAAAATCTGATGTAAAACACATTTCTTTTGCCAATTTAAATAATAAACAATATAATATATATTTAATCATGAGTAAACAATGTAAAATAAAAAAATATAACCTAATTGTAATCATGAGTGAACAGCGCAAAATGAAAATCTTCTGTAGAACTTAAGAATTTTTCCACTCAACGAAAAAATAAAATTGTGACATTCCCAATGGGTTGATCATTTTAATAGAATGCCAGAAAGCCGCTTGCCTAGTGTATCGAGAAGATACAAACCAGTGGGAAGTAGAGATATTGGCAGGCCGAAGAAAAGATGGGTACTGGAGCAGGTAGAAAAGCCTAACCCGTGAAGAGATGAAGAAGAAGGACTTAAGAAAACAAAAAATCACTAATTATTGCTAAACTTGGATCAGTAGAAAACACTTTTAAAAGAAAAATTGTAGCTAAGATTTTTTTTAAATTTTGTATAACTTTGATCATATAGGCCCTACACTTTTGTGTAACCTTTTGTCATAGCCTACTAAAGGGCACAATATTTAAAAACACATTTTTTACCACAAGAGCCGAGTCCTTCAAGAATTTCAGCAGACATGGCTTACCCTTTCTTGCAGAGCATAAAATAAATTAAGTTAGTAGTAAATGAGGCGATTTTACAAAAAAAAAATCATAGGAGCCGTTTTTGAGAAAATCACAAAACAGTGAAAAATTACACGAATAAACTAGGCTCCTATTTCCGCTCGACTGATTTTGATGAAAATGTTCATGTTAGGTTTTCTTGTGGTACCTAACTTAAGTTCCAAGTTTCAACTTCGTACGCTATTCTGTTCTGATGTTTTTCAACTTATAAGTTATTCACGGTTCTTTTGACGATGTTACTTATTACGTTATAAAGAATATATTGTAGCCTAATGTTACAGATTATAAAATAAAAAAACTTTTCTTTGGGTGTGGTGAATTTACAAAACAAAAGAAATATGACCAAACTTCATTGTAAGATTTCGTTTAGTAAAATAGAAATATTAATCTACAATAATTTGATTCTACTTTTAGCTTCTTGTTGTTTAGGTCATCACCCTAAAGACTGGTATGAACCTCTAGAGGCTTTACTAAGTAAAACGAGGAGCGAGGTGGTTTACCATGTCTTCCTCACTGAGTGGAAAAGTATGCTTATTAGCATACCAGGCTCTCTGAAAAGCATCTACTTTCCATCCTACAAATGACACCTTCATTTCATTCACCACAGGGTCCGGGTGTATAATAAGATTCATTCCTATCAGAGGAGATAACTCTGACTAGTGTCTTTTGCACCTCTACTTTTCTTAAATGCTTCAGTCATATAATTGGGTGACCATTTGATAAGAAACAGAACCGTTTTTTGTAGCCCTGGAACTAGTTAATCGAGTGAAAATAATTTAAGGGGAGACTGTACTTCGTATCCCGCCAATTAAATTAAATTTCGCCAGTTAAATTTGTTCTTTTTAGGATTTTAAATTTTTCATAGGATTGGTAAAAGATAGCGAAATAAAACTTTACACAGTTATAGTTGCCGGGTTTCTCTAGCTACTGACATTTTTCAATTTAATTTTTTGGATCAACATTTAAAATAAACCATAACATAAAATCTTTACAAATTTTTTTCTACTTTTTTGCGTATCATTTTTGGAGCACATGAGGAAATCATAAAAATGTTGGTAGATGTGTGAATGCAAGGCGAATAACTGGTAAAAATTTCAGCCTGGTAGGTTTAATGGTTTCTGGGGAAATTGTATCTAAGTGTTAAAAATCTAAATTTACGGGAAAAGGTAAAAAGCAAATTTTACACAAACAAGGACATTTCCCATCAACAGTTGGTTAGAAAGCTAAACCAACAGCTGAGTAATATTAAAACAGCGATACAGATATTTAAAAAAACTAAAATCCCCTTTGCACTAAAACGAGCAGTAGGCTATAAAATTATGAAAAATATTCGTTTCTGGGACCATGATAATTTTTCTGGGTAAACTTGATTTTTTCATAAAAATTATTTTTTTGACGTAATTTAATGTTCGTTTTCTGGTAGATCTAGGTCTAAACTATTGGAAAACATAAAAAACCAAAAATCGAAATTTTCAGCAAAACCATCGTGCAATTTTCCTTTAACACTCCATTTCCTGTTATGGGCGTACTTTTAGCCTATGTAAAGCTAAATACAAATTCTGTCGATCAGTGAGAAGATTTAGGGTCTAATTTAGAAAATAATGTAGTTCTTGTACTGACAAACCTGGAAATATACAGTTCTACTTAATAAATAGGCCTACTAGTATGCCTATATGTTAACTAATTTTATGACATAATTTTTAGAGTAATACTTTTTGTTATGAGTGATGATGCATATAAGCGTTGACCGGTAGGCCTACACCAAAGGACCGGCCATATGGTTCAGTACTTCTTTTACTACTCAAACCCTTGGTTCAATGGAATTTAGTGCACCCTACAATGATGATCACATTACACGTATTGCGGGTTGCATGCAACCGTACTGCTTTTAGAATGCGTAGTTTGCAGCACAAAGGACAAGGCATATCTGTTGTTTTTTACTTCTCTTTAACTATATAGTCTATAAAAACCAATAGCCTATGAATATAATATACAGGAAGGAAGTTTGTTCTTCATGTTGATTTTTCGAAATCGTGTTTTCACCGGTTATACACGTTTTCTGATTCAATGAACCCAAAAATATGTTTTTAGCGATTGGTCTGTGTGTGTGTGTGTGAACAGAATATCTCAAGAACGGAACATCGTACGAACTTGAAATTCAAGTTACATACCACTACCGGACCGGACACGAACATTTTCATCAAAATCGGTCAACCGGAAGTAGTAATTTATTCGTATAATTTTTCACTTTTTTGCGATTTTCTCAAAAACTGGTCCTACGATTTTTTTTAAAATCGCCTGGTTTACTACATTTTTTATGTTCTACAAGATAGGGTAGGCGCCATGTTTGCTGAAATTCTGCGTGAGGCTGTTTTTACGTAAAAACATTTTTTTTTAAGATTGCGGCTTTAATTTATGCATTTTAGCGCAAAACGTTATATAATAAAAGTTGTAGAGAATTTAAAATCCTACAACTTTTATTTCAAACATTTTTTTGTATAACGCTTAGTTTAGCAGTAATTAGCGATTTTCTGATTTTTTCTCACGAAAACGTGTGAAAAATCGATTTTTTTAAGATTTCGGCCTTAGAATGCATTTTACGACAAAAGTGTATTAAATAAAATTTATAGAAAATTAAAAGATCTACAACTTTTATTTAGAACATTTTTCTCTACAGAGCCTAGTTGAGCGTGAAAGAGTGATTTTCCGTTTTTTAAGCCGAACCGAGTTCGATTTTCATTTTGCGTCATTCACTCATGATTAAAATTAGGCTATGTTTATTGAGGTTAGTTTTTTGTTTATTTCTAATGTTTTATTACTAATGTTAGGTTTATTGTTAATTATTTGCATTGGCAAGAGAAAGTTGTGTGAGTGTTTCACACCAGATTTTTTTCTACAATGTACTGGAATAGTGGCAAAGCATCTTGAATGTTTGGAAAACCTTTAGACTGAGGTATAAAAACAGTTAGTACCTTTGTAGTGTGCCAGTCAATAATTAAACTTGTGAATGAGAAGTGTTATATGACTGTTCAAAATAGTGTCATGACGGGACCAGTTCTGAACTACATTTGTAGTGGTTGTTGACACGGATGACAGCAAGTGTTTGTGGACAGGTAATTGTTTCGGTTCTTAAGAATACGCTTAAGTTTTGTAATTGATTTAATTTATGTAATTATATTCGTTAGTAGGCTAAGTTAGTCATTGATTGTATGAATAATCATTACTTTGGTCAATAAATAATTTCAATAAATTGTTACAAATTTATTATTTATTAAACCTAGATCCCTAATGAACCTAGGCTTGGATGATACAATATGTCTGATACAAGGCTGTGTTGCATTACTGCCACCCGAATTACCTGTAACCAACTGGAAAATTTAATATATTTTTTTCTTTAATTTCATAACATGAATTTTAAAATCTGTAAATGTCTTCCAACATATAATTAGAAGAAAATACAAACAGTTGTGAGGAAAGTAAATAAAATTGAAATATGCAGGCATGAAATGTTATCCAATGGTAATACTGTACCATACGTTTTGAATGACATAAGAGCTAATTTTTTTCTGTAATTGCAATATCTACAATTAATTGACTGCAAAAAGGATTGTTAAAAGGTATATAAAATACAATTAATACAAATATAAAAATTATTTATTAAGTGTTTCAGCCAAAAATTTTGTTCCTGATTGTAGAAATTACATAATAATTCAATTTAAAATTGAAGTAAAATTTTAACTGTTTTTAAAATAAAAATAATTATTATATATTACATAATTTTAAAAGTTTTAGGATCACTTGTAAAATGGTTAAAATAAAATTTTGTTTTATTATTGTTCAGGTGGTTAAACTAACATGACAGTAGTGTGTATACAGAATTGATGTTATGCGTAATTGAGTTTTTTTCTATATCCTCAATGGCCGTAAACTATGAACTCAATATGTATTGTAACAATATACATACTGTAATATGTACTGTACTGTAAGCCTATATACATAACAACTTAAATTTTCTAGCGTTAGAAGTCAAAATTCAATTTTAACAAATCAACTTTTGGTAATCTGACATTTATGATAATTCAACTCCCCCTCAGTCCCGTAACTGTCGGATTATCACAAGTCAACTGTATTCACAAAAAGAATCCGTTTCTTACATTTATGAAATACCATCTGTAAGACAATAATTACATTTCATAAAAAATATTACTTACAGTAATAACAATACATTGTTATACGGTGCTATCAACTTTTTTATTTTTACACATTGTAAATGTATTATTTTAATTTACAATAATTTTTTAAATACATATATGCTAATGATTGCACTACAGATTTATGGTTCTAAATTTTATTTACACTAAATCAATCAAACCAAGTTCAGGTAAAGTCATAGGGACTCCCAGTGAAATTTGTTCATGTCTGTCAGTTGATCACCATAAAAAGTTACTAGACAAACTGTTGTTACTTAACAATGAATAACAACTTTCTACAAGCTGACTGACTGGCTGGCCCAAAAGACTAATATTACTTCTATGTAAACAAATCCTATTTTGAAAAAATTAATGTAATAAAACGTGACTTTTATCCTTACCAAAATTTAAAAATTTTTAACGTGGTACCACTTATAATCTAAAACAAAATTCAAAACACAGAAATAATGAAAGAATTCATAGAGTTAAATTTTCCAGAAATATAAAAATACATTTAAAAGCATGTCCTACATAGGATGTTTAATAAAATAAAAAATAAAAAATAAAATTAAAAGCATGTATGTAGATGTATTGTTCTTTCGTAATATTTTTAGTAGAAGATAGACATGTTAGAAGCCTTATATTTTTACTTGATACCACATCCATCAGTCATAATAAACTGAAACACTGATTAGTCATAACGTAGAAAGATCTTAATTGTATAAACTGTTTTAAGTTAAAACCATTCACAGATTCCTTAAAATTCGCTGTTTTTTAATAACAAAAACCACTACTTGTATGACTTTACATTAAAATTTCAAACAACAAAGATTTATACCTATTTAAAAGACAATAAAACCTACCATATTTATCACTACAAAGACACTGGACTAATGACCTATTCCCACGAAGCTAGTTTACTATAATGGTTTTCACAGTTGATGAGCTCTGCTGTTCCACGCGTTTAGACCAATCAGAATGTTGGCCAGCATTGTCAGAATGTATGAATGTACAGCTCAACAAACATTACGGATGCATGCGTACAAGAGCCGCAGTAGTTCACTCATGTCTTGCATCTCGTACTGAACACATCGATTACAAAGCGCGTTAACATGCAATAGTTTATATAATATTAATCAGCTGGTTGTATGTTTACAGGTTATAATTGTTATCGAAAGACCAAAAAATGGATGACAAAATATATAACAGAGCTACGGGAGCATGAACTGGCAAGCCATTGGCTAGCTATGAAGTGGGTAGGGGGCAATGCGTACATTAAGAGCTCACCAGCTTTGAAAAATAGTATAGTTGCTTTTACTATAGTATATTTCTTTTAAACTGTAAACATTTTATGAAGAAAGTTTGAATCTGTTGTGTCTATGCTACATGTATCCAGATGGCTGGCCCGTTGCCCACTTTCATTTCTATATACCGTTCGTAACCTGTATATCATTTATAACCTAAATCCTATTGAGTTAGTGTGGGCTCAGGTAAAGGAATACATGGCTACAAATAATAAGACATTAAAGCTCTAAGAAGTAAGGAAACTTTTGGAAATTGAAGTTTCAAAAGTATCGGTAGATAAGTGGAAAAACTGAACAGCTCATGTGGAAAACGAGAAACCCATGTCGGATTTAGATTCTTTGAGCAAAGTTCAGGTAGAAAAACTTGTTGTAAATTTTTAACATGATTCAAGCAGTAACAACAAGGATGAAGAGTCATCTGATGAAGTTTTATAGAGTATAGAAGAATTACAATAAGGCAACTTATTACAGTACTTTGTTTACAATTAAGTTAACAACTTTAAGCCTAGATACAAATAAAAATATTTTTAATAATATCGTAATTGTAATAAAAATGTAATAAATTAATTAAAAGAAAATTAACAATTGTAATTCCCTGTATAACAAACGTAAACTTTTTTGGATAGATCGTGCTATATAATATTTTTTTTTTAACCGTTTTGATCAGGTCTCAGCTTAGCTGACATGAAGTATAGCAGAGCCTACTAGCGCATAGGTGATGGTTCCCACGGAGCTAGTTAATTAATGTGCTTGCTCTAAAGACATACTATGAGAGTTGTGTAGTGTATTGCTGTACAAAGTACAGCTTATTACCAACTAGTAACGTTTCCAAATGTTCACACCGAGCTAGTTTACTAATGCTAGATAATTACATGACCTTTTCTCCCCTACTAGCGCTAGTAAAATCAAACATGTTCAAAGTCACTAGTGCACTAGTGGATACTAGCCCTTTAACTAAACTAGCTGCTAGTTGTTCATTCCCATTATGCTATTTTGCTAGCTGCTAGTAATATGATATTATACTATTTCTACGCCGGTCCATCGTTAAGTGTTTTGGCTGCAGTTTGGTGGTTGCTTCTGCTGCCGTGAGATAGCGCGACAGAAACTTCTCACAGTGCTTGTACGACTACAAGTGGCTAAGGCATACAGCAGACTTGGCTATTCGAGGCACTCAATTAGTAGAGTCAAGCAGTATCAATCTTCTCCACAAGAAGGTCGACACTGGGATAGTTTGTACACTATCATTATTAAGTATACTCTTTTTTTGCTTTCCAACTGACCCCCTTCTCTTCCTTTCCCTTCACCAGCGACTGCTCCTCCTAGAGGCAGCGGTAAATGGTGTTCGCCACGTCAGCGACTGCTCCTATTTGCAGTGGTATAGACGTACTCGTCTCACCAGCAGCCACTCCTCCTACCGAGGCACCAGTGAAAGGTGTACACCTTGTCAGCAATCACTCCTGGCTTCAGGCAGCGGTAGAGACGGTACTTGCCTAGCCAGCAGCTGCTCCTCCCCAAGGCAGCAGCAAAGGTTACCGACAGCTCCTCCCCCTTCAAAAAGCAGCCACGCCACCGGATGTCCTGCCTTTCCGGTCAGAAGAAGAATGCCGTCTAACTCAACTGACGAGAGCTACAGCCTGTGAAACATGTGGCGTCCAATCTGGGGACACTTCACTTTATCAACTGAACTACAGCCAGGGTAACAACTAACATCGTGAGAATAGACCAACAAAAACGTACCATAGGATTATGTCTCCTTTGACACAATAATAACCTACTCTAAATTATTTTAATTTTTAACAGGTTTTAAAGATTTTTTAAACCAAGATACGACTAAAATTTCTTAAACTACAAAATTAGGTACTTCATTCTTATGTTAATTAACATAATATATTATTCTTAAGCTAATTAATTAATACGTATACAATTTTAAGATACACTGCAATAATTTAAGTTCATATTGCATTGTTAACTCATTACTTACATAAATCAATATAATTTCATAAAGTAGTCTTATATTTATATGACTTTTAATATTAACCAAAGTGTTATAGTTGAAATATCCCACCAAATAATTTTTATTCCTAGGTACTTTTAACCAATTATCTCGCGTCAAGTACCATTTTGTGTACAATTTAAGTACCAGCCCTTCTAATTAAATGGTTAGTATACTTTCATAACAAAAAGGCCACAGGTTCAATTCCTTTTTAGATATTTGGCATATACCCATAATAATTAACACATTGATATACTTCAGATTAATAACATATTCAGAAAAAACTTGTGACAGTAAATGTCCGTTTATGTAATCATAAACCAATCATTTCTGAAACGGACTGTTTCCTACACAACATCTGAGCTGTCATTCATATCATAAGGCAATAACGAGCACTGGAAGCCAAAGTGTTCAGTAATAAGGTAACGTGAACAGAGGTAATTTTCTATTATTAGCATCAAAATCTTAGGTCTCACTACTGAAAATTTGTCTGTGATAACAATGTTATTGATATAAGATGACATAGAAAACAATCAATATAAATGTAAGAAGTTTTCAGCAAACAAAATGTTTAAAACTAGAAAAACTGAGGGAGAATACTGAACTCTTTAAAGAACTGATGGTTGTCAAAAAAAAGTTTTTCAAATACTTTCAGTTTAATAGTTGTATTTAAAAATCAAACCGGTGATAACTAAACAAGACACTATTTTTAAACAAGCAATAAAGCCAAAAAAAATAAGCAAAAAATAAATACTCGCTAACTAACTCTATTAGTTTTTCATTGTCCCATCGTAGTAACAAAATGTCTACTCACGAAAGTCAAGTTAACCTGTATGATAGCTAGTTCATACTGAGCGTGTTATTTACGTAGCTACGCGCTCCGACATGTTCAGTTTCCAGTAAATATTGTCACTGACAATCCTGCACAGAGATGGCGCGTGGCACATCGTAACGTAACTTATATACCATGCTTGATATGAATCCTCTCATTTACAAAGCATGAAAAATTATTTTTATTGTAATAAACGATCCGTTACAGAAACGATTGGTGCATAATGATATGAACTGACCTTTAAAATTAAGTTTAAGCTTGAACAGTACCCCAACAAACAAAAAAACAGGAAAAACTGTTTACAGAAATTATCAATACTCTTACTATGTCCCCAAATCCAAAATTAAACCAAACATTTTTTAAATATTAAAAGAAAATGGACTGCAGGACAAACTTATGTACATTATTACAGGGCAATAATCATATAAAATTACCTAATACAGTAACAGCTCTAATATTTGGCACCCTCGGGGTTGGGTTGTTGCTGGTTATCCAAAATTTCCGGATAATAGATCGTTGTTTTCAGTGCGCGTAAATTGGTCGCAGAAAAACAGTAATTTCTTAGTACTGAACCTAAAATAAAACTTTACATTTTAATTAATAATGTTTACACTGTTACGTTAATAAATTAATACTTCCAAGTTAATAAAATCACACATTAAAAGATCATGGAACATCTCAGAAAAGAAAACGTGAAGAAAGGACCTGTTTGTTGAGAAACGTTGAATTAATAATTCGCCATTGTAACTTCACAAGGTGTTAGTGTCAATGGTCCAATGCTTAAAACCAGGTTTTGCTAAAAAGTTAATCATTGTTCTGATACCCTTTTATTTTTTTCCGTGTGTATATGGTAGAAATGTAATGGTAAAAATCTATGTATGTGATAATTTTAATGAAATACAGTATTGTATATGCCAGTTTTCAAATTAGTTTACTAGGGCCAGCCGTTTAATTGGGCCAAAATGTTCCGGTCCCGATGTGCCCCAATTATTAGGAATTGACTATATATGTAGTTCTTGTTGCAGAATTGCAGTGCCGTAAAAGCCTTTTCAATCTTGTTAGATTTTTTCGGTTGAAAATATGCCGGTTAATACAAATCGTTCCGGATGATAGATTCTCAGATATCAGAGCTTTTACTGTACATTGTTCCATTTACAATTTATTTCCTTAAAATTATTTTTATTATATACTATTGCAAGACCTGAAGTGTACCCAGATATACAGTTGGGATAAAGTTTTTTTTAACATCAATACATTATACTACATAATTCCTAAAGAGACAGAAATCAATAAAGTAACATTTTAAATACAGAAAATATGTTTTACAAGATATACTATTCATAAAAAATCAAATCAAAAGTAACAATATAAGAGAGACTACTTCTGTACCACTTTACCATTAATGTACTAAAAAATAATAAAATTAATTATACTGTAAATATGAGTTAACTTAAACAATTTAAATGTACAAATACTAAAAAATACAAAAAAGGTACTAGAAAAATTAGGGTCATTAACAGAACTAAGAAAGGAACATTAAACTATCACAATACTCTATTGCAAACTAGATACAACGGAACGTCAGTTATCCTAACTAATTGGGACCAGAGCAGTTCTGATATTCAAATATGCTAAATACTGTAATATGATACACTGTACCATAACATTGTAATACAACCTAAAGGTTTAATAAATTATTTAAAAACCTAATTTATGCAAAAATGTACAGTACTAAAGACTACTATACAAACAATACAAATGTAAGAGTACAAACATAAAAAATACAGAATTTCAAAACTGAACAAATAAACTACAGTAAAATCCTTTATGAAATATTTTTTAACGCACTTGTACATATTATACAGTAATTTTTTAAAAATTTTAAGTTTTGCTCTAAACAGTCTCCACTGTTGCCATTTTTAGTAATTTTTCATTTTTAGTATGTTTTTTTTCATTTAATAGCATATCTGTATTTTGGTAGTACATATCTATTTTTTGACTGACATTCAAATAATTGACACCCCTGTGTAAGTTTTAATAATAGGTAATATTTTTTCACTTTAAAAAAAAGAATATTTTTTTTTTTTTTTTTTTGGTTTAACGTCCGACTGTTCTGCAATTACTGCTAATGCAGACGGTGAAGGATGAAATGATATTTTGTAACGTATGAAAAAATGCCATGCCTGAATGGGATTCGAACCCAAGACCGCATGATGAGAGGCGAGCACGTTACCAACTGCGCCAATGCGGCCGGCAAAAAAAAGAATAACCAATGTAGAGAGAATCAAATTAACATATCAGTGGTGACGCATCCAGTTATTGACAAATCTGGTGATTACCAATGACATAGAAGAAATTAATAAAAAAAATTCATGGAAGAGGTCAATTTCACAAAAATACTAGAAATAGAAAAAAAATTCTGATATTTACTGATGAATGTAAAAAATTTCATGGGTGAGAAATTTACTAATGTACAAAATGAGATGATGAAAGGAATTTAATTCTATGATAAAAAATTTAATTTTAGGCACCGAATCTGTAAATTGCAATTTCAAACCCAGAATTTATATTTGTATTATACTCGGGTGACATTTTAAAAATATTTGAGGATTTACATTGGCTGTAGGATCATCAAAACTATATTAGTAAATATTTTTTTCAATAAAATGTTTTAGTGTAAACTTACTTAACCAAGATAACTGAGACCAAGAGTATCTCAGATAGCAAAAACTTAGATAACATGAAACTATTATATTAGACTGTATATAAACTACAAACTTTACATGTACCACAGCCTCTCTCATAACCAACTTGGATGGGACAAAGTCGCAGTCAGATAATTGAAAACTTGGTTAATAGATCAATAAGTCATTCACAACCCTAAAGAACTAGAATTTATTATATGAGGCTGTCCAAAAAGTAACCAGATTTTTTAAAATTTGCAATCCATATTCATTTGATTGCAGCCGGCATTCAATTTTCAAAAAAGATTTTTGCTTGTTGGTCATGTATCTAACACATGTAAACAAATTCAGTTATTTTGTATTTATACTTTTTTCTAGACAGATGAAACAGTAGTTGTGTTTTGGCGTGCTTGACGATTTTATACTCTTGTAAAAATGTATCAAAGAATCTGTATTAAATTTTGCGTTAAAAATAATATCGGCCTTCGGGCCAGCCCAGTCAGTCAGCTGGTAGAAAGTTGCTATTATTTGTTAAGTAACACCGGTTGGGCAAGCGACTTTTTATGGTGACCAGCTGACAGCCATCCATGAACAAACTCTACTGGGGGTCCCTGTTCAAACTCATGTCAAATCCACTTAAAAAAAACCCGCAAAAAGCAGCGATCAAATTGGGTAGTTGTTAATAATGTACAGTTAGTTCCTGACAACAAATAAAAGCTTAGTTGCTACACTCTGTTCTGTCTTCAGTACAGCCATGAGTGAACACGTAGTGCATCCAACTATTGCACAAAGCATCGTTATAAAGTTTTTAACAAATTAAGGTGTCAAACCATCGAAGATTTTAACACGTTTAAGGGCGCAGTTTGGAACACTGTACTCTCACAAAATTGAGTGTATTTTGGACTCGAGAATAAAGGGTACGCGTAAAACTGTTGAAAACTACAGTCATGATCAACACCCAAGGACAAGTTTATCGGTTAGCAACATCAGTGCAGTTCAAGAACTAATCGAACTTGATTGCTGGTTCACTATTGAAGAAATCACGTTAAAAGTGGTTATTAGCTGTAGGAGTACCCAATCCATTATCACTGATAATCGTGACTTCTGAAAAATTTCAGCAATCAAGTTTGATTAGCTCTCGAACTGCACTGATGTTGTCAGCCGATAAACTTGTCCTCGGATGTCGATCATGACTGTCATTTTCAACAGTTTTATGCCCACTCTTTAATTCTTGAGCCCACGAATACCCTCAATTTTGTGAGAGTGTATTTTTCTCAAACTGCAGCCTTAAACATGTTAATCTCTGATGATTTGATGCCTTCATTGGATAGAAATTTTATAACAATGCGTCGCGCAACGGACAGACACATTTCCTGCTCACTAATGGCTGAACTGGAGTCAGAACAGAGTGTAGTAATTAACTAAGTCGGTTCTCCCAGTCGCCATAAAATGCCTTCTCATCATGCACTCTCACCTAGCTCAGAACTACTCTCCACGCTCGTTAGCAAAATTACCGTTTATATTTGATTCACCATCGTATAATACTATCATGTTACATTAATTTTCTTTTTCATAACACTATAATCATATCTAATTTATGAAAGATAATTCAAATAGGTTTCAGCTTGAACAAAATATATAATAAATATTTACACATATTAAAATCTATTATAAATAAGCACAGTCTACTAAAAAAATTAATAAATAATAACGTAATTATATAATTAAATTACAATTCAGAAGGAAACAAATATTACATACTGTACAGTTATATACTACGAGAAAACTGTCTTAAACATTAATACTGTAGATCATATTTAGGTAACAAAGTGTAAAATTCACAAATGTCAATAAGTTATTGAATTAATAATTGATTACCATAAGAATACAAAAATTAAGTAAGCATAATTTGCAAACTTTTTCTTTCGGAAATAATTCTGTTAATTGTCCAATTATTAAATGGTAACACAGCGCAAAGATTGATAAGACCACAGACGACTTTTACGACATCTGTAAATAACACAAATTCATCACTCGATAAATCGACCCACTCGCAAGAAATATTATCGTACAAAAATTTATATTTAGCGATATCGCTTACAGTTTTCTTCATTCGAATCACATCATTTTCAACATCGCTTCCGAATGGTCGAGTACAGAACGAATCACGAGTTTTAGATAAAACTGACAGAATGGAAAATTTGTCGTCATTCATAGAAGAACAATTAATATTTTCATCGAAAATAATTACATCTTTTTGTACAAGATTATTAATAATTCCACTAAATTCAAGTATATCTAATTTATTAGTGTATTCTTCTAATATCGGTTTGGATATGAAATGTATCGGATGTCCTGAATTCGATAAGCAGATGAATATTCTCTTATCAATTTCCTTTTCATTACAACGGTTAGAGTTTAATTTGATACTGTACACATACAGATTCTGTCCACCTCTCGGCAAATAAATACCAGTATCGTAATCTTCCATAGGCCAACTAATTAACCGTGATAAACATCGCATTAAAATGTACAAAGTGAGCCCAAACGTATCTTTAGTGACTTGAACACTTCGACCAAATCTATAACCTAAATCGGTCCAATCCAGATTCAATCGTATTTTCATTAACGTTAACAATAACATTTGAAAAGGCGATATCGTATTATTGTGCGGTAAATTCAAACAGTTTAATAACGCCACAAAATATGAATACTGCGGAATACCAGTGTAGTAATTAATCTTTTCATTATTATTAATGAAATCTTCTTGCGTTAAAACATCGTTTAATGAAGTTCTAATGTTGACAGCGAACGTAAACAGAAATAATTTATTATATGGCTGTGGTTTTTTAATTCGGTCTAAATCTACACATCTCACACTGAATACTTTACTTTTCTTATCTTTTTTCTTATTGATTTTATTATCTTTTCTGATCAAAAGTGATGACATATTATTATTATCGTTTAAATTAGAATAAAATACACATTTACTGTTAGTCTGGACCGCTTTATCTTCTTTACCCAAATTTATAATTGTCGATTTTTCTAAAACATCATTTAGTTTCTTCTTCTTTTGACTTTTAACATAATCATCATATTTAATTAAAGGCACATTATTATTATTATTATTATTATTATTACTGCTACACTGTATTTTCTGAACTTCGTTAGTTAATAATTGTGATTTCTTAAAGTTAAGATTTACTGAATTCAACTTTTTAACGTTTACAAAATTTTGTAAAGGTATAACTTTACTTATAGAAGCTGATTGTTTTGTTAACATTTGCGGTGGTATTATATTTGGTTTTAAATATTTTAAAGGAAGTATTCGCAAATTTTCTTTAGAATTACCGCACACATTTATTACGCTGTTAAGAAAAACATTATTGCTACATTTACTATTATTGTTGTCCTTACTTTTTCTGTGATTATTGTTAGCGGTCTCAGAACTTTTAAAGAATAAAAACTCATTGAGCGTATCACTATTTTTATCTTCAGTGACAGAATTTTCCGGATTAACAACCAATTTGTTAACCTGACAGTTAATATTTATCTCAGGTTCCTTACTGGTGACATTAAGACGGCTTTCATTTTCAGGTTCATTTGGTAACGACACGGATTCGTCTCCAAATGAAAAGTTATTATGATTAATATCATTATTTGTAAATGTATTTTGATATAAATTAGGAACGATATTTTCGAGATTGTCGTTAACAGAACTGATTTCTGTGTCAGTGACAGTCGGTAACGTATCACATTTCGGTATACTATTGTATGGTATATTATTAATCAGCGATTCTAAATTGTTTGAGTTAGTCAATTCGAAAGAATGGTCAAATAAGATTTCATTGTCATTATTACTGCTGTATAATGTGACAGACTCGTTATAAAAATTTGTACTATCAGACACAGAACTAAGAATGTCATTCTCTGTGAGTGAATATTCGTAATTACATGAAACTGAATTAATAAATGATAAATCATTATTATTTACACTTAATTCGTCAATATTACTCATATAATCTTTATCACCGATGTTTTCAATACTGCTGGGTATCACAGTTTCACAAGCTGGAAAAATATCAAACTCTGAAGACATTTCTTTATTGTGATGCACAAGAGAATCATTATTGATTCCAACATTGATGAAAAATTTCTTTTCCTCTACGTCTTTGACATGTTTGTGTTCAAAATCTTTTAAATTTATTTTACGTTTTCTTGACATGTTTGATAGTAAAATTTTAGTGTCCCAGTTTCATAATGAATCCATTGGTTTCTGAAATCATAATACATAAACTTAGTTATAAATAACTTTAAATAAATAATGCTATTTAAAACTTACATCGATGTTTACCTATTTTAAATAAATAATTTTGTACTATGGAGCAAATCTTTTGTCGTGTAAGAGGATAGTCAGTTAATCTATACTTTTACGCTCGTCATTTCCCTCCTGTTGACACAAGACGATATGCATGTCTGTGATGATGCATACATTAATGTGTGCTACCAAAGTACGCGGCCTACTGCGTTATGTTTAGTGAAGTTTGTATTTGTTGATGTGGTAGCACTGTCCACTAGTGCTTTTCGCATACTTTTACAATAAAAGGATAATTTAAAAAAAGGATAAAATAAAGACAATCAAAATGATAATTTACAATAAAAGGGTAATAATAAAATAATTTACAATAACAAGTAATACTAACTAATAATACAAAAATACCTGTTCCGTAAGGTGAAATCTGCTTTAAAAGGGACAAGATTTGAGTCTGTGGAAGCTGTAAAAGAGAAAGCGACACGTGTCCTGAAGGAGCTGACAGAAGATGACTTCCAGCACTATTTCCAACAATGGAAAATTTGCATGGAGCGTTGTAGTGTTTGATAGAGAAGGAGTATATATTGAAGGTGATAGTAAGTGATTATGTATAAAATAAAAATAAATTTTTTTACGTCAGTATCATTATTTAATAGCCACACCTTGAATAGTTTTTTTATGTATTTATGTGTGTATTTCATTTATTTTTATATAAAGTCTGTATATATACCATATACTCTATGAATGTCACTAAGAAAAGTAACAAACAAATCAGGTTCTTCTTTTCTCAAAATTTTTCATGATATATGGTCGAGTTTTATGATATAACTGTAGTTAAGACATAACCTTAATATAAAATAATGTGAATCTTTACGCGCAAAAAGTGCTAGTGGGCAATTTGCACGAAGCGTTGTAGGGATAGAGAAGGAGTGTATATTGAAGGTGATAATAAGTGATTGTTGTTGTTTAGGTCATCAGCCGAAAGGCTGGTTTGAACCTGTAGAGGTTTTACTAAGTAAAACGAGGAGTGAGGTGGTCTACCATTGCCTTCTTCACTGAGTGGAAAGTACACTTATCAGCATGCCGGGCCCTCTGAAAAGCACATACCCTCCACCCTGCAAATGACACCCCCACTTCATTCACCAAAGGGTCCGGCTGTACAATGAAATTCATCCCTTTCAGAGGAGACGTCTCTGATTAGTGTCTTTTACACCTCTACCTCCTCCGTTCCCAAATGATTCAGTCATTCAATTGGCTGACCATGTGATTATGTAATAAGTGATAATAATAAGTGATTATGTAACAAATAAAAATAAATTTTTTACGTCAGTCTCGTTATTTAATAGCCACACCTTGTATAGTTTACATTTATGTATTTATGTGTGTATTTCATTTATTTTTATGTAAAGTCTGTCTATAAACTAAACATTATGTTGCAAGCCGCATACTATATTCTCACCCATTAATGTTACCTTATCGGTTAATGATTTTATATTAATATAGTATTTCCTAGAAATACCACTCTAGTTTCTTTCTTTCTTACTATCATTTCCTCTACACTTCTTTTGATGAAACAATGATTTATGTACTTATCGAATTCAAGAAAAGAATAATCACATTAATCCCTTTTGTTGATTTAACAAAAATAACCTAAAATTTTGTTTAAAAACAAGCAATGCCACGGCCTAAATTTTTTAAAAATTTTCTTTCATGATTTAGGAATTTTATCTTTCTTTTACCCTTTTAACAAATTAAGAGCTAAAATCTAACACACAACAAATTATTAATACAAAATAAAATGATTCATTATTTTCAGAAAACAAAGTAAAGGTTTCAAATTTCCGGTTGACACTAATGACTTTTAATTCCGCAACAATTCTATATACTGAAGGCCTACACAAGCTTACGCCACAGGCTTCAGCTGTGGCTTTTTGAGGTGTACGAAGGATTTCTTATCTGTTTTCATTGTAGAGCAAACTTGAAAAACTGCAACATGTTAAAAATTATTTTTTTGCTTTGCCACTCACATCCAGTCTTTTGTGATTGTTGTTTAGGTCATCAGCCGAAAGGCTGGTTTTAACCTGTAGAAGTTTTACTAAGTAAAATGAGGAATGAGATGGTTTACCATTGCCTTCCTCACTGAGTGGAAAAGTACGCTTATCAGCAAGCCGGGCCCTCTAAAAAGCACATATTTTCCACTCTGCAATTGACACCTTCACTTCATTCACCACAGGGTCCGACTGTATTATGAAATTCATTACTTTCAGAGGAGATATCTCTGATTAGTGTCTTTTACACGTCTACCTTTTCTGTTCTTTAATGATTCAGTCATTTAATTGGCTGCCCATGTGATAAGAAACAGAATTATTTATTTTAGCCCTGCAACAAACAGATTGAATGTAAATAATTTGACACTCCACCTGTCTGTTATGGGCGTCTTTTGTGATTATAAAACATAATTAAAAATAACATACCTTTTTAATTAATAAAGTTATAAAGAACAGAAGCAACCCTTACAGTTTAACACTACAAATAAAAAAACACCAAAGTATTTACGAGTTTGAAGTAGTGACTAAATATGAACATTTGAATGGTAGCTATAAATTCGTTAAAAGGATGTACAATGTTAACCCACTCCAACTGTAGAAATTATGAATATATCTAGCTCGCATCTATTTGACAGCATAAACTAACATAAACGTTTATGGACATTGTACTCCCACCACTATCATTTGTACATACTAGCTCAAAAAGTAAAAGTGGGAATACAGAGTGGAGTAATAATAATATATTTATTGTCATTCAAAAATAAACTAACTGACTAGTCGTAATTTTCAAGTAAGGTATAATGAACATAAAAAAGCACTGAAATGTGACTACATTATATCTAACTATACCAATCATATAAAAGAGGAAAAACATAAATTTGGTGAAATGGATAAACATTTTAATGTAATAGAAAAGTGTAATATAAAAAATAAAAATAAAATTGAAAAATATGAGATGTTCCAAATTTATAAATATTTAAAAGAGCAAAAGCAGGACATTTTGAATGAACAGGTCAAATTTAGGAATGATGAAGTGATATTGACTGTTGCTGCTATCTATAGTGAACATGAGAAAGGAAAAATTAGAGGAAATTAATTTTAAGTCAGTTTTATACAAATGACTGAAGATATATTATCTTTTGTAGATTTTTAATAAATAAAGTTTTTAGTTTCAATTATATGTTATTTACTCTGATGATGGTGGATCCACCGAAACACGTGTAAGTGAAAATAAGAGTTGACGCAGTTAAAAAGGAAGGTTAGTGAAATTTATTGTATAAATTCATTACATAAAATAGAATATTTATTGTCATATACCATTTGATTTTAGTGGATATCCGCTCAAACAGATGACTTGTCACAATCATAAACAATAAATTCCATGATATAATTTAGTAACACTAATTACACAGTTAACCCAGTTCAAACTGTTGATCTAATTTTAGGCCATGCACAATTGATGGTAGGGGAGGCGATGAAACATGCTCCAGCTAGTTATGTTTAAGTCGGAAACAGGTAAATATTGTTCTTTTCTAGTAGGGAAGTCTTTAACGCATCTAATAGTGTTTACATAAATAGAATATCATAACAGGGAAAATTTTTATTCCTTCTATAGTGTGTAGGTAGCATCGATAGTTTGGGAATTGTTTGTTTTGAATGGAAGTCCATCAAGCTCGTGTGTAAGTCAACGTACAAGCATGTTCTTTAGTTTGTGTTAAAGCTATGACATTTCTATAACGGACATTGCCCTTGAAAAGGGAAGACGAGTCCATTTTACTGTTCAAGAGGGGGTTTACAATCACAGAGGCAAAAAAATTTGAACTTTTGCAGGGTTGCAAAGGATGTGTAACGGCTTCCTTCTAACCGCACCTACAGAATTTTTCAAAACACATGATGTGAAATGTTTCATGCTTCCCTGTGTGAAATGGACTCATGTTGAACATTTTGTAACTTTGTCACATATTTATGGAAATTTAAATAAAAAATAACATTTATTCCAGTAAACTCTTTTCTACAAAACATTTTTTATAAAATTTTTGCTTAACTCAAATTAAAGCCCATTATAGTAAAAAATCTAAAGTAAATACAAAAATTTTCACAGATGAAAATTTCGCTCGCCTAAACGCAAAGAATTATGAAGCGATTTTCTTCTTGTAATTATACTCAAAAGGCGTGAACATATTATAAGAATCAACTGTAATTTTTTCAGAATTTTTCATCAGTAATGACGTTAGATATTAGATAAAACAGTTGTTTTGAGAGCGCATTTTGATATTTGTAATTCTTCTGTTTTATGAGAAATAGTGCGCTTTATAAGGGTTAATACATAAATAAATTTAAAAATACATACCAAATAAATATGACACATCACAATCAGTAAGCTTCCATATGACAAAATATTTGCTCCCTGGTGTAGTGTACTTCACATTCCTATGCAAAACAATGTGCAGTGATTTAAATGTATTACATAAAAATAGATACACAAATCTTATAACAAAATTGATATTTACTACAATCAAGAGAAGTAATCTGCAAAAGGATTTTGTGGTCTCACATAAGAAAGAGAGTACTTGAATCACACATTATAAAAAAATAACTTGAAATTTGATCGAAATTCAGTCTAATCATTGACCGCTTTAAAAATCACACATTAAGATCACAAACTCAATCATTTTCAATGTGTTTCCATACGCAATCATCCACGCTATTCTAACCCTCACCACTGTCTTCGAATCATGACAAAATAATAACAAATCAAAGACAGTAAAATATTACTGATAACTACTCTTCAAGCTTATTTACGAGAGAATCAATTTTCAAAGCAAACTACAATGACACACATTTGAAGCAGGCATAGCTGCCACCACTCTTCCACTAAATACTATTCAAACTGCATCAACCATTCACATCTGAAGTCACTGAGGTTTAATATTTTTAAGTGACTGAATTTTGTTATAATGGTGTACTCTCTAACATCAATGCTCTAGGATGTACAACCAACACTCATTATTAACACATTAATTACTAGATAAAATGTATGTAAAACAAGTTCAAGACTATATATTTAGGATGCAAGATTTCCTATGACAAAAATGATGACGTGAGTGAAAAACTGGCTAAATTCAGCGCTAGGAAAGAAAACGAAGAAAGGACACCCAAATAAAATTTGATAAAATAATGGCTGCACCACTAATAACATATGGGAGTGAAAAATGGGTGTCATTACAGAGGAATGAATCTCGTATCCAGACTGCTGAAATGAGATTTTTGTGAGGAGTCAAAGGTTGTACCCAGTTAGATAGAGTACGTAACAAAGCTATCCGCGTTGAGTTAAATGTTCAGTCACTGTTGGAAACGTTAAGAATATATATAAGAGAAACTGGTCCAACCATTTACTTTACATGCCAGCTCACAGACTTCCTCTGCGAGAATGGAAATATAAACCTAGAGGGAAGCGAGGATTGGCAGACCCAAAAAAAAAAAATGGATGCTGAAACAGGTCATGGAGCCTAATCCTTGACTGATGATGATAAAAATGTATGGTCAAATTCAGTTATATGCCCCCAAATGTTAAAAGTTCCTGACACTTTAAATTATTATAGCTACACAGCTACAGTATTACTTATGATTATTGCAGAAAGATTACGCAGTATTTTGGTCTGCCGAGGTGATAGTATTCTTTAACTATCGCTAACAGTGATATGGATTGGATTATCACTGATCACATGAAAGGCGGTGATGCAGGAAAACTTGACGGTAGAGTTGATGTTCAGTTGCGTAGGCCTACTCATAAACGGCTGGCTAGATGGTTCCAAATTAATATTTAATAAAAATTTTATGTTAATTTTTTCATGGGGTTTTGCGTATATTGCATTACATCACAACACAACAGTTAATTGGAACAACTATTTGTGAGTAGTAAGCAAAAATTTCATACAGAACATCTAGCTAATTGTTATTCATAATTCCACACTATCCAAATTGTAAAGAAAATAATTATGTTTAGGGGGCATATAACGGAATCTAACCATTTATTAATGAGGTTTTCCACACAAGAAAGTATTTTTACTACACCTGTTTAAAATATACACTTGGCTTCTTTTAGCAATAGATTAAAAAAATCTACAATATTAAAGCATTTTAAAGAGAAAATTTTGCAATTTAAAAGATAAAAAGTATTTTTAAAGAAATGTTGTATTATTTCTTAATGATGTTTTCACAAAATTTAAATGTACTGCACTACTACACAGAAAAGCCAGTACATGAATGTACTGGTACCTACTACATAAAACGGTTTGACTAACACGCCCGTGAAAAACAACACCCATTCTCGTCTCCAATTTTCAAGGCCAAGGAAGTAATTATTTTAGAAAGAGAATTGGTTACCAAAGAATTTTCTACAGAATTACGATGAAGAATATTAATTTTGTAATTTAACACGGAACCCTAGTTCGAACGTTTTAAAAATATAAATCGTCAAAATTGGAGGCCTAATTTTCATGTACCGAAAACAAAAATTAATTACCTTGATATATATTGAATCATATAATCATAAAGGATGACAATGTAAGTATTAAATTTACTTTTCAATGTTAAAAACATTCACGTAATTCAATTACAACCCAAGTAATACCGGCTATGACATAACCTTCTCACATTCCTCACAAGGTGCAGAAAACCCGATAATAGTCATAACCATTGGTAAAGCACCAAAAGTATTGATTTAATATAAGTTTATACGGCTTATAGCCACTACAAAATTAAAATAATGGTAAATGACTTATTTGTTTATAAATTAATCTTCCTTACCTTTCAACTATAAACAGATAGAATTTTTAATCAGCTGATAAAAATCAAATGTTTAACAAAACACCACACTATCGATGACAACTTGATCTGTCGTCGTCGTTTAGAAATTAATTATACAAAAGACCCAAGAAAAATCCCAAAAACCACTAAAAATTAATTATTTACAATTGTTAGGGGTTCTGTATACGGTATTCTCTGTCATAAAAAAGCATCTGATGCGGAATTTACAAATTATCAAAGGGAATAAAATTACCATTCCTACAGATTTGTCCGAATGGCAATGGCTTTACGAAATTTAGTAAGCAGAACTTTCACAACACATGATTTTGTATTTTCTTTTGGAATGTGTGATATTTGAATTGACAGTGATTTGAAGTAAAAGTTGAAGACAGTGGAGTATTGTAAAAGTTTGTGTACTGTACAATTAAGAGTAAATGGTACAGACTTCTCGTCAAACGTTTAATTTTTCTGTTATAGAACCATTCAAAACGGCAGTCAGGTTATTTTGTGGCAATTCGTGTTATTTGGGATTAGTTTCTCTAATAGACAATGTGATGTTTTTATTTATGACAGTTTTTGACGAACAGTTAAAATTTGTGCTACTATAGCGTCATTTTCTGTTTAAGGGTTTTAAGGAGTGGCATTTAATAAAGTGGTCGCTTTTTTATAAAGACGTGTTAATACCGAACATTTTAAATTTTACATGAGCCTAAAATAAAATATTTCAAAAATGTCTACCTGTACTGAAATTAATTTACTTAATGTTCCCGAAAAGTTTATTTTGTCTCTTCTGGAATCGTATTTTAATAGATATGATTCTCATAAAACTATCACTACAAATACATTGTTAGTTGGAAAAGGATTTGAAAACTATTTTACCGGAGGTAATGAAAAATGGATAAGTGTTGAGTTTCTTGTTCCTACAAACTCTAGGGATGGTAATTCCGTTATATCACGACCGTTGCATGTAATTTATTTACCGTACTTAACATCTGAAATAATCATAAGTGAAAATGATTTGTTTAATTTACTGAAAACTGAATTACCAGCTAGTGAGGTGCCTTATGTAAAGTCAGTTTGTGAATTAACATTTAATAAAGTGTATGATAAGATGCCTCTAAAAGCAAAAACTGTTAAACTTTGTTTGTTGAATAATGTAGTAAATGTCGAATCTGATATTATTGATACAGTTCTATTAAATTATTTTAAATGCAAGCGATTCTTGTTCAAAGGTGATGTATTTGGCGTAGATGTTAGTAAGTACTTGCCTGAACTACAATACGCTAAAGGTTATCACAATTTAAGTACAATATATTTTAAAGTGTGTGAAATTGATGTCAGTTTAATTTCAAATGAACCTTTTAATGCAACAGATTTTATAAATGGTTATATTGTAGATGATACTGTAGCATTATATCAGTTGTCAACACAAAATTCATTTTTACCTTCTGTGTCATATTTGGTGTCTGATCATGAGTCTTCTACCGTGCAACAATTAATCATCAAGGACTTTCTGAAACCTCTTCTTCCACCTTACCTAGAAGTATATGCTGATAAACTTATAGATTTATTTAGGCCGTTTATGATTTACAAATTAGAAGGTAAGATATGAAGTAGATTTAATACAGTATTAATCCTATACAAGCTACTGTATAACTTGGTTATTTTAAACTTGGATAGTTCAAATAAACTGGTATTCCCCTCGAAAAGCATATTAACCCTTTCAGTTCGTCCGGAAAACAGAACGTCCATATTCTTAAAGTAAAGTGCCAATGTCTGGATAACCGAACGTTACAAAAATAATTTTTTTAAACAAAAATTAATGGAATAATCTTTTTTAAGACTGCCACGGTTTATGTATTGTTTTAGTGACTAGCGTGCTAGCTGACAAAGCAAAAAGTCCTGGGTTCGATTCCCGGCTAGGATCTGTAAATTTTAACACGTTAAACCCACCGTTACAGTACCAAAACCTACAGTAGTCGCTAATGCCCAAGCTGTCGGTGCAACTTTCAATAAATTTAAAAAAATGTATTTAGAATAATTTTAGTGATAACAGAATGATTTATTTTTTTTATGAACACGACAAAAATTAATTTTAACGGGTAAATTTTATTTTTCTGCAACGTTGAAATTTTTCTTGCTAATGGCAGGCTTATGTACCTGCAAGTTGTCAAAATAAGGGCTGGCACTTAGTATACAATCTTATACAAATTAAATGGCACTTTAGGATCAAACTTTTAAATGTTGTTTGGGCACTGAAAGGGTTAAAATCTTATTAAAAATGTAGTGCCTAATTCAAAGTTTTTCAAAGAAAAAACAATTTGTTTACTTAAGGTTTTCGTAGACAGGTAATGAAATTTTTACGTGCTGCATTTGAATTGAAAATAGACATAATAGAGTCAGTTTTTAATGCGTGAGTAGCCTAATCTAAGGATTCTACCCTATACGCCATGTAGGTTTTGAACATTGTAAAGTGGGTTTCACTTTCACAGAGCAGGCCTACTGTAAAGTACACAAGTGCATACAGTTTGTGGAATTTGTGTTGTTCCATTTATGTACGTACATTTTTGGTAAACTAGGTGCAGTATATTTAAGTACTGTATTGTTTTTAATTCAGTTAGGAGTTTAATGTACAATATTTAAGTTCATTTTATTAACAATGGCCTGTACAAGACGTTTAACTTTGGATGAAAAAATTAAAGTGATTCAAGATATGAAACGGGGTACAAAACACAAAAGTGTGACATAGCTAAAGAATATGGGATTTTACCGAACACTTTGTCGTATTTCTTAGAAAAAACCACAAGTATGGAAAACTGGAATCAAACAAATGGAAAAAGTTGAAAGCGGGTAAGAACAGCAGAATATCTTGCAGTGGACAATTGTGTTTTGAAGTTTTGTTTAATAGATTCAATAACTTGCAATGCCGTAATTTATACATAAATGTATGTAGTCCTACATAATACTCTGGTACTTTATTAATGAAATAAATTGGCGAAGCTGGTAACGTGCTCGCCTCTCATCATGCGGTCTTGGGTTCGAATTCCATTCAGGCACGGCATTTTTTCATACGTTACAAAAAATCATTTTATCATTCACCTTCTGCATTAGCAGTAATTGCAGAACAGTCGGACGTTAAACAAAAAAAAAAAAAAATGAAATAAATCAGTGTTTGCCTGTGAAATTGGCGTTCCACTTTTTTGTTATTATTACATAGTACAGTATAACAAAAGTTCGAATTTCATAATTTTTTAACTTTACAATACCGTTCTGTATGATGTTGGATAATTTGAACATTTTCCATTACCCATCAAGTTCAAATTAACCAAGTTTTTCTGTATCACACGCACAGTTTAACCTTGTAAAGTCAGATCAATCAGAAATGGGGCAGTATGGGATATCAGAAATCCAAGCTATACTCTATTTCATGTTCAGAATGCAGTACAGCTCTAGTATGAGAACCCGTTTTGTTATCAGGCACAGCCAATACAATAACCCTCCACTGACGACTCCATCCAAAGGTCACCGGCAAAAATATTTGGAGTTTCGCTTACCGCACTCTACAACCTCATTTTAAATCAAAAAAATTTGAAAAAAATATAAATATTCCCTGGCCCAGTCGGGCCAGGGAAGTTTTATTGCCAGTTTTAGATCTTTCCGAGATACTAACGACTGTTATTCAATCAAAAAATTCTGAAAAAATACTTTCGCTTTCTTATGAATTATATTTTATTACGCTATAAATTATGATACTCTGATATTTAGATAAGATACGCTCGTACAAAGTTTGGCTTTTAAATCTCATCACATTTTTTGTGTTTCACAACATATAACGTTTTTCTTTCAATGAAGTTGTGTTTCAACAATGTGTTTTCTTATTTTGTTATAAAGTATAGAATTTTATCTGTAATTTGGTGTAAGTCTTATGTTGGATGGAAACAGAAGTAATAAACGAATTAAAAAAGCACTGATGTTTTCGTATTACGTTATTTAATAGGAGTTTGTAAATGAAAACTCGTTGTGGTGCGGAGTCGATATTTTTACAAAGTGTTGTATTGCTTGGAACACCCATATGAAATACATTGCTTATAGACTTTCTGTACTGCATTCTGAACATGAAATCAACTATAGTTGGAGAACGTAGGAAAATTTGTAAAGAAAAGTTCTTATGTATAATTATTTTAAAAATACTATTTTTTTGTAGTTGCCTTGATTTTAATTTATTTATGATTTTATTCAAAATTTATACTCAATTAGATCAGATAACTGACACTCCACTGTTATATTATTTTTGTAAATCTGTAATTATGGAAAAACGGAATATAGTACAGTGATATTGTTGCTATGTCATTATGTGCTGAAAAAAGTCTGTACAAAATACTGTACTATTTTAAATATATTCTGTGTTTATTACTTTTAAACTCACATTGAATATTTTATATTTTTTGTGTTAATGTGATTACAGAGCTTCAGTTAAAACCACTGTTTGTTTTAAATGGGCCAATTGGATGTGGAAAATCATTAATTCTTAAAAATATTGCCAAAAAGTTAGGGTTGCAATATGTGCGAGTTGAATGCAGCTCTCTTACAGTAGGGCCTGCTGGATTCAATGAAGGAAAACTTCGAGCCACATTTGCCAGGGTTAAGAAATGCCTTCCTTGTTTGCTTCAGTTTAGCAACTTTGAGGTGAGCTATAGAATTTTAAGGTTAAGGTTATATTCTATAACAAAAACAACATTTTCTTTGTGATATAAGCTGAATTGTATCTAGATTTCTGTTTTTATTTTTTCTTCGTGCTCTTGATGAAATATAGGTAAGGAAAGTATTATTTTCATGTCCATTTTTTGAAATTGAGTTTTCAACAGAGTACATTTTTCAGGGCCCCTGAAGCTAAATAATCATGTGTTTACCAATTATTGTGTGTGTGAGTAAGTGAAATACGAAGTTAAAACTTGGAACTGAAGATACCTCAAGATTATTTTAAGTTAGATGTGATAATTTTCATCAAAATCAGTCAACTGGAAATAGTAGTTAAATCATGAAATTTTTCATTTGTTTGTAATTCTCTCAAAAATGTCTCTTATGGTTTTGTTTAAATCACCTCACTTCAGGGTGGGATAAACAGCATATCTGCTGAAATCTGTGGGGAGGCTTGACTCACATGGTAAAAATAGTTCTTTAAAGATGGCAGCTTTAATTTCATTTTATGAAATAATTGTATATAATAAATAAAGTTATAGAAAATTAAAATATGTATAATTTTTATTTCAATCTTTTTTATCTACCGAGGTTAGTATGCCCAACAGGGATTGATTTTTAATTTAGTGTCATTTACTAATGGTTAAACTTAGGTTATGTTTTTCATTATTTACATCGACAAGAGAAAGTTATGAAAATCGTTATTTATTTAGGTGCTCATCGCACCCTTAAATATATATTACAATCCTGAATTTTAGATTGCTATGGCCACTTTTTATTTTTTGTCCTCTATGAAGGTCTTTATGGTGCTTGAAGCTTTGTTGAAACATTGTTTATTCTGACAATTTTGGAATTTAAACCTTCTCCATGACTAGATTATTACTGTTTCAGCATGTATTGCATAATTAGGATTTTTTTTTATTTTTATTTTGTAAAGTATATAAACTTTATAAAGTTATGGTAGCTCCATTTATTCTATATAGAAGTGAGGCATAGACAACAAAAAAAACCCAAGAGCGGAGAATCCAGGTGGCAGAGATGAGATTTCTGCAAAAGACTAAGGGGTGTACATGCTTGAACAGAAAAAGGAATGTGGAAATTAGGTCAGAGAATTGGGTATTTACAACTTGAATGAAAAGATAAAGGATTATCACCAAAGTTGGTGACAACACATGGCAAGGATGTCAAGATCACAGGATATCTAAGCAGGCTCACTGGTATGCTCCAGAAGGTAAAAGGGATGTTGGTAGATCTAGGAGAAGATGAAGATAGATGATATAGTGTGTGAGTTTGGAACAGGCTGCGGCCTAATCCTTGGTTGAAAGAAGAAGAATAAGAAAAAGAAGTTTATAAAATATTCTGTCTTAATATTGTTAGTCTTCTGTAAAATAATAGATTACTTCTTCTGTAGAAAGAACATTATTTCTTCATTAATTTTTTTTTATTTTATTTTATAAAATAATTTTAATTTTTTATAGAATTGTTGTAAATTGTTACTTATTTTTGTTTGCAGGCACTTACTGAAGACAGAGAAGGGAATGATGATGGTCATATTGTAAGTTGTTTCAATAAATTATTGATAGGAATGAAAAATGATCTTCCGTTTGTTGTTGTTGGAACTACTTCCTCATCAGACAAATTTAGTTGTGAATTACTTCAGAACATTCTGCAAATAATTAATATAGAAAATCCTTCAGTTAGTGATCGAGCTGGTACAATTTCTTGGCTCTGTCAAATCCCCCAATCTACTGTTCTAAAAGTTGCTGAAAGAACTTCTGGTTTCACATTCTCAGATCTTACATTTCTTGTAACAGAAACATACAGGTAAGCAAATTAAAATTTGCTGGTTTTGTACTCATAGCAGTTAATAATAACCAAAGCAGTGATGCAACAAAATAAATCAAAGAGAAAATAGATTCTCATCAAGCATGGTTTTTGAGCTAAACTTGTTTTTAAAAATTGAAGAAATTGACTTGTGTTAGTGATTACTTTCATTTGTAGCTATTCTTCACAGGTGCAAAATACCATGGCTTTAGAATCAAAGAGAATAGTTTTGCTAAATTTTTAAACTATTGTTTATAGCTGATATTAACCCTCAGCTGGCCATGCCCGCGTATACTCGGGATGACCTAAGGTGCAGCAAGAGGCCATGCCCGAGTATACTTGTTTTTGAGAGTTTTGAATTCTGCGGTCGTATAGTACTATAGATATTCCATTCTGTGGTTTTCTAGTTGTCTGCTGTACAACTCGTCAATATTATTTACCTAATTGGAACCGTGGTCGAACGAAATACAGGCATCAGTCTCACTGACGTATGGTCAGCGAATTAAATGACTGAACCATTTAAGAAAAGAAGAGGTAGAGGTGCAAAAGATACTAATCAGAGTTATCTCCTCTGAAAGTAATGAATTTCATTATACAGCCAGACCCTGTGGTGAATGAAGTAAAGTTGTCATTTGCAGAGTGGAAAATGTGTGCTTTTCAGAGGGCCCGGCATCCTGATAAGCGTACTTTTCCACCCAGTGAGGAAGGCAAAGGTTAACGATCTCACTCCTCCTTTTACTTGGTAAAACATCTACAGGTTCAAACCAGCTTTTTGGCTGATTACCTAAACAATAACCTCTCACTGTGTTTCAGCGCAGTATTTTTCCAGTTCATCTGGTGTTCCTTTGATCCACTACAGAGAGGTGGCTACACGAATCAGTGACAGTGGACTTTTAATAATATTTTCAGCTTGTAGATAATCTGTCTACGTGCATTCTTTTGACGTTAAACCAAAAAAAAAATCTTTCCTGATTGATTCTCCCACTCCTAACCTGATTGATCCTCCCGCTCCTAGATTGTGACCAGCCATTGTCATGAGATTCTACAGGAATCTTCCTTTCTGGTGAATGCTAGCACTATAACAACACTAGCTGTTTGAGTCTACAGTGCCTTTATCTATACACCCATATCTATTTACACTCTGTCGGAGTGTAAATGTCAGTTATTGTATGAATCGAGTGTTTGTAATTTATTTGTGTTATAATAACCCATTATTAATTACTTCATCTTCTATAAACTGGAATTATTAATTAAGAATGATAAGATAAAATTGAAAAAGGATATTTTACAATTAATTGTGAATTTATTTTACAGAGAAAAATATAAGCGGAATTATGGAAATGACAATGATTGTAAAAATAATGAGTTAGAGTTTGAAGATTTAGTTACAATCATAGGTAATAGTTTAAATCATATTTCCTAATATATCTAAGACAATTTTACTTTCTCTTGCCCTATATAGGGAAGGAAAGTATTGTTTTTGTGTCAATTTTCAAAATTAAGTTTTCACTGGAAATGCACTTTTTCAGGCCCTGAACCGGGAAAAAAAATGTTTTAGCGATGTTTGTGTGCAAACTATCTCAAGAACGGAATCTCGTACAAAGTTGAAACTTTGAACATTAAGGGTTCTACCACAAGGAAACCCGCTGCAAATATTATTATCAAAATTAGTGAATCAAAAGATAGTAGTTTATTTGTGGAGATTTTTGGGATTTTCTCGAAAACAGCTCTAACGGTTTTCTTTAAAATTGCCTCGTTTAATACTCTTTTTGTGCTCTATAAGGTAGGGTAAGCGGCATGTCTGCTGAAATTCATTAGGGGCTTATGCTTTTTTCGTAAAAAATTTTTTTTTTTAGTTTTTTCGTATGCATTTAAGGGCAAAAGTTTTTATAATCAAAGTTATAGAAAATTAAAAAATCTACAACTTTTATTTCAGACAATTCTTTCTACAGTTTAGTGTTAATTATTGATCAGTGTAAAAAATGTGGGTTCTTTAAAGATTGTGGCCTTAGTATGCATTTTATGACAAAAGTGTATTATATTCTAAATTACAGAAAACTAGCATGCCCCCGCGGCTTCGCTCGCAAATAATGTGTAATCAATTTTTAAAAAATAAATATGTAACAGAAATTGTGCAGCTGCTCGATCGACTGTATACTCCAAAGCACGCGTGTGCACACACACACACACATAGCAAATGATGTTTTGATAATTTCCTCCGTGTACATCTCGCCGCCATCAAACCCCCTTCATCTACTTCAACAGCAATGCGTACTCACATGTACACACACATACATATTTATGAATATCTTCATTAGGGGCCCTTAGGGTTATCATTTTTGAAAATTTAAAAAGAAAATGTTACTGTGAATATAAATACGAAATGCTGTCAAAATTTCATGAAAATCCGTTTAGTAGTTTTGGAAATTAGCTTGCACAAAAAACACACCTTGTCTTTATAATATTAGTACAGATTAATAAACCTACAACTTATATTTGAAGCTCTTTTTTCTACAGTCGAGTTTAGCATCAATTTGTGATTTTCCTTATGTTTAAATCCTACAGAGGTTGATTTTCATTTTGCGTCATTCACTCATGATTAAAATTAGTTTGTGTTTTTCATTTTGCATTGTTTACTCATGATTAAACATAGGTTACCTTGTTCATTATTTACATTAGCTAGAGAAAGTTGTGTAAGTGTTTCACACCAAGTCCCAGTAGATAAAGAATTAATTTTTTATTGGTGTTTTTATTTTATACAGATAGGATGAATGCACAAACTGCTAGTGCGATTGGTGCTCCACAAGTTCCAACTGTTGCCTGGTCAGATGTAGGCGGCCATAATGAAATAAAAAGAGAAATTGTTCGCTCACTCAGTACTGCTGATTTTGGAACAGGTTTACGAAGATCTGGTAAGTGTATCAGCTGGTTTCTTTTTAGTAACAAAATCTATTTAGAAAATACATTTCATTCTTACAATAAAGCTTATGAACTATGCAAGATGGAGGTGATAAACTGTGTGGGCAAAGATGTTTTTGTGTCGGAAGCACAAAAAAATGAATGTTGTCATTTTAATCTTCACAAGGAACAGTGTGACTTTTACTTCAGTTTTAGACAGATTAATATTTCTGTGGATGTTTATTCAATACTTAACAACAACAAAGTTGATTCCAGACAGCAAAAAAACCACAGACAAAGAAACTGGAAATGTTTGTGCCTTCACTGTAGATGTATAAAATGTTCAGCTTGTTCCATCATTACTCACTCCAGTATGATTTATTTTAAACAAAAAACTAATGTGTCCCAACTTTACTGTTTTTGATTTAGCTACTGAACATGTCTGTTATGTTTGGCTTGAAGGAGAGGGTGGTGGTGTCGATGCTAACTGTTATACTTCATTTATGGTGGATTTGGAGGATTTTCTACAAAACTTATTAATAATAATCATAAAACTAAAAATTAACAAGTAAAATTTATTATGATAACTATACAGTAAATAAAATGTTATTATGATCATGATTTGAAAACAAAGGAATATACAAAATAAAATGTGGAAACAACAATTACAATATGTTTTATATTGGAATGACTACTTGTAATTTTTATACGAGATTTAAAGAACATGAAAGAGTGTATAACAATAATTTTGAGTCTATATTGTATGCTAAACATATTAAAGATGCAGGACATAATTTTGGAAAAATAGAAGATTTATATATATTAGAAGAACGTACATTATATGCTAATAAATATCAAATTGAAAACAATGAAATATTTCAAATATATGTTCACATAAATTTAAAAGGAAATAAAATAATTAATGAACAACTAAAATTGAAAGATGATAATTTAATTAGAGAAGCTGCTGCCATCAATTGTAATAAATATATATATAGATCGGGTCCAAGCTCCGTGTAGTTGCGGGGTGAAGGGTACGGGTGAGGAGGTATAATGAATGAGTGATGCATGCATGGGGAATACGATTGTTGTATTACTCTAATACAAAACATTCGTTTTCAAACTTTCCGTATTTAAAATATTTGTTTGTATTTATTACATTTATTTATTTACATATTTTGATATAAATTAGCAAGTTAAATATTATGAATCCGACCAAGTTAATAACCCGGTAGGTAAGCCTATTTGTTAAATTAATGCGCCGGATGATAAGAATATTTTTTTATTCTAGTTAGTACACGCTGCCACTACAAATGCATCAGCTGTGAAATACTACCAACTCATTCATTTTCCCACTACTATAACAACGCACTGCATTCCTTCCAACTACACGGAGCTGGGACTCAAGCTATACAAGTACAGGAAAGATAAATTTAAGCCAGTTTTATTTGATATGATTGAGTGGAACAACCATTCTAAATTTAATATTTTTAATTACTCTGAAGAAGGTGGTACCACCGAAACGAGCGTATTTTAGTCCAGCCACAAAGATAGGTAAGCTATTTTTATTTATGTTACAATGTATTATGGTAAATGTTTCACGTGTAATTGTTTTTATTTTTAGGAATACTGCTGTGGGGTCCACCAGGTACAGGAAAGACATTATTAGCCAAAGCTGTTGCTACAGAATGCAAGTCAACTTTTCTTTCTGTTAAGGGCCCTGAATTATTAAACATGTATGTTGGTCAGAGTGAACAAAATGTTCGTGAAGGTACACATAAATCATTTTAATTTTTATCAATGAAAGAAAATAATAGAGTGTAATTTTTGTCCTAACCCTTTACAGTTTATTGACGGATATATATCCACCAAAAATTCTTTCCCGCAGATCGTTTTGCATATATATCCGCATATGGTTTGGAATAGTTGTGGTCATTTAATGGATATATCCAGATATCTATATTTTAAATTATTGGCATATTCTGTTCACATTTTACTTCAACTGAAATTTTGCGAGAACTTGTAAAGCTGTGATAATATAATATGGAGGCTTAAAATTCTTGAGACATTACGCATTATCGAACGAAATGTGTGTTAATTAATTTGGTCCAGCTGATCTAAAGTTACAGTAGTATATAAAAATAGCAAATGTCTGACAATAACTTCAGTACAAATAAACCAAATTAGATAAATGAGAGTTCATTCAATAGTGTACAATGTCCCGAGTGTTTTAGTCTACGTTCATTATTTTAACTCCTATAGAACTTGAAATATCTATAAATTAATTTCAGTTTAAGTTTGTGTTAAATCTAACTGGCTGGTGGCTGGCTTGGTGTAGCTCTTAGCATGTGGCTATTTTCCATATTGCTTTGTGCTGTCACCGACCAGGGCTGACTACACGCGGCAAAACCTTGTTTAATTGAGTTGGTGGCCCTGAAAAGGGACGTTGTTGGCGGTCGGATGTGGCAAGCCAGCATGATGGAAGTGGAGCCCGAAGAGTGACGGCTTGGCTACCGGGTTCAGGCCTAGCCTTCCCTCAGTGTTAGTTGGGTCCCCACTGCACCGTGGCAGTGGTGGCCCGCAGTGTTGGGTCGGCGTAGGTCGACTGCTGATAGCGCAGCTGAGGCAGCTCTCTCTGAGTTGGCGAAGGCTGACTGGTGCAGGAATGTAGCGTCCGCCACCAATAGCGTAGACCAGGGATGTCGTATCCGGTCTCGGCTGGGCTCTTCTTCTGTCAGGAGCTCTTCTTTCTTGGTCTTCTTCTGTCAAGAGTAGATTGAAGAGTGACTCTCGCTGGCCAGGGATCCGCTTAAATCATACTTTTTAAGTACAAAGAATATACTGTGTTTAAATGTAGAAATACTGCACGAATGTTGGAAACTGAAAACATGCAACTGTTCATAGTAATTTTACTCTCTTATCTCAAAATTACATATTTCTTGTTTTTCTTTAGTTTTTGAACGTGCAAGAGATGCTGCACCATGTATAATTTTCTTTGATGAACTGGATTCATTAGCACCGAATAGAGGAAAGAGTGATTCAGCTGGTGTTATGGATAGGTAAATAATGATCTGTGTACTTACTGTTATTCCATACAAAACCAAGGTGTGAAACCTTGTTTTAGAAATATTAAATTTATTTTATTTGTTGTTTATGTCATCAGCCGAAAGGGTGGTTTGAACCTCTAGAGGTTTTACTAAGTAAAACAAGAAGTGAGTATGTTTACCATTAATATTGTAATGAAATTCATTACTCTCAGAGGAGATAACTCTGACTAGTGTCTTTTACACATCTACCTTGACTGTTCGTTAAATGCTTCAGTCATAAAATTGGCTGACCATGTGATAAGAAACCCTTTAAGATTTGGTGACTCTGAAAAGGATCATTTATGTGTGTCTGCCAAGGTGTGGTTCTGAAATGATTTTTGATTGGTTAGTGGTCATGAGAAATACTGTGGTGAAAGCAGCTCATGACTGCAGTAGCATCTTTTTATTCTTTCATGGGTTTTGTCAAGTGTTTGTTTTGGAGTTGTAGAGCGCATTGACAGCTGGGGCTGAATGCACCTCCCTTTACCCCATTCAGAGAGGAGACAGCATCCAACTTGATCTCTGATTAGAGGAAATTATATCTTCTGTGATTGGTGGAAAATCGTGATATATTTAAAAAACATTTATATGTGCTTGTCTACTTCTCTTGGCCGGAATCTATTGTTCTTTCTCCCACAAGATTGTATGGAAAGCGCCTGGCAGTGCAATGCCTAATTAAAACGGGGTAAAGATGACATAACAGTAGATAATCTTTATGAATATTCTATATTAATTGTTTGTGAAAACATTTATTTAAAAAGTAGATTTATCAATTGCATAATTTTGTATTATGCACATATTGAACTGTGAATTTAATATTGTAGTTTGACAATTGTTGGAATGCAATCGTACTGTGATACAAGTTGTATAATATTTTTTAAATGCAGATAAATGTTGAATTTTTTACAGAGTGGTGTCACAATTACTGTCCGAAATGGATGGATTACAAAAGAATGAGGGTGTTTTTGTTCTTGGGGCAACTAATCGACCAGATTTAATTGATCCTGCACTTTTGAGACCTGGCAGGTAAATTCATTTTAATTATTATCCAAGCATAAATCTTATGAAGAACCCGTGTTAATATTATGTTTATTAATTGATTATTAAATATTTATATGTTTTGTTTGATAGAATTTAATAAAAAATCTGGTGTGGAACACTCACACGATTTTCTCTTGCCAATGCAAATAATGACCAATATAACCTAATGTTAGTAATAAAACATTAGAAATAAACAAAAAACTAACCTCAAAACACATAACCTAATTTTAATCATGAGTGAGAGACACAATGAAAATTAACCTCAGTTTGGCTTAAAAATCCGGAAAATCACTCTTTCACACTAAATTAGGCTCTGTAGAGAAAAATACTCTAAACAAAAGTTGTAGATCTTTTAATTTCCTATAAATTTGATTAAATATACTTTTGTCATAAAATGCATACTAAGGACAAAATCTTAAAAAAATCGGTTTTTCACATGTTTTCATGAGAAAAAAACAGAAAATTGCTAATTAACGCTAAAGTAAGCGATATAAAAAAAGTGTTTGAAATAAAAGTTGTTGGATTTTGAATTGTCTACAACGTTTATTATATACATTTTTGCGCTAAAATACATATTAAAGTCGCATTCTTAAAAAACAGCCTCTTCAAGAATTTCAGCAGACATGGCACCTACCCTATCTTGTAAAGCATAAAAAATTTAGTGAACCAGGCGATTTTAAAAAAATCATAGGACCCGTTTTTGAGAAAATTGCAAAAAAGTGAAAAATTACACGAATAAACTACTACTTCCGGATTTTGATAAAAATGTTCATGTTGGGTCCGGTAGTGGTATGTAACTTAAGTCTCAAGTTTCAAGTTCGTACGATGTTCCGTTCTTGAGATATTCTTTTCACACATACACACACAGACCAATCACTAAAAACATGTTTTTTGGGTTCAGGGGGTCTGAAAATGTGTAGATCCCGTGAAAACTCGATTTCGAAAAATCGACATGAAAACAATACTTTCCTTCCTATATATTCGTATAGGCAAGAGAAAGTAAAAAGATCTTGAAATCAGACCTGTTGTTCTGTCCCACCAGGTAGAACTTTCGCACATATGGTAAGGACACAAATGTTTTCATTGGAAAGGAAACTTTTGTCTAGCTACCAAATTAAATTTGTAAAAAATTGTAAAAAGATAAAAATCAGTTTGTCTTTGTTACATACACACATTTACTATAAACACAAACATGAACTTTAATACTTAGAACATATAAACACTACATTTGCTTCATCATTATAAATATTCTATTTAAAAAGCATTGCGAGCGTGGTTTGTCAAAGTAAGCCAATGGATTTCTCCCGCAAGCGAGACTCATCAAGGTAGTTTACGACCCTTTGCGCTCCCATAACATTTCGCAGCGAGCTACACTCATCAAAGTACAGTAATGGGTTAAAATTAATAACTAAAGATCCAGGGAAATGGATGTCAAATTCACAATAAACGATTAACAATTCGCACTGTTTTTAAATAGTGATTGTTTGGTCTGGTTGATTGGTCACTGACCAATAAGTCACATGACCATTAATCAGTCACATGACTAACCAGTCGTGTGACCGATCAGTTAAAAGTAAAAATAACTTTATTTCATAGTTCGGTGTTGAAAATTTGTGAAATGAAAGAAGGTAAGTACAAATTGGTTAGTGTTGAACAAGAACATGTATTAGGATAATTTTTATTCCACCGGGTTGGTCTAGAGGTAAATTCGTCGCCAAAATCAGCTGTTTAACAGCTGATTTTCGAAGATAAAGGTTCCTGGTTCAAATCCTAGTAAAGTTAGTTACTTTTATACGGATTTGAATTCTAGACAGTGGTTACCGGTGTACTTTGATGGTTGGGGTTCAATTAACCATTCTCTCTCAAGAATGGCCGGCCTGGGTCTGTACAAGACTACACCTCATTTACACGTCATACACATCATCCTCATCTCATTGGGTCATGGGGTTGCTTATTGTTCTGAATTGAACAGATTGCAATGTACACAAATTAGGAATAAAAAAACAAAAAAAGGATAATTTTTAATCAATTTTGTAGTAATATTCAAGTAATGTAAATTAAGAACAGTTTTCTTATTACACAATACCGAATTGTACTTCAGTTAATATCTGTTTTCAGACTTGATAAAATGTTATATGTGGGGCCATGTGAAGGAACAGAATCTAAACTCAGTGTACTGAAGGCTCTTACAAGAAAGTAAGTTCAGTTTTCTTAATGTGTGTATGATTTATTACAGGTTCTGATAGCGTTTGATTTTTAGCTCTTTTAATTTTTTACAATTACTTTATATCTTGATTTGAGTTCCAAAGGACAATATTTAATCATATAATTTTATAAATTTACTGATAATTTGGCAAAATAAATTTTGATTTCATTTTTTTTTAAAATGTTTAATGAATTTTGTTTTACTTCAGTGCTTTGCTTACTTGATTGCTACTATGGTTCAAACATTTTGAAAAAAATAGTTAATGTGCTTGTATGTCTGTTAGACTTTATGAAGATATACTTTTTGCTGTGAGAAATTTGTGTCTACAGTAAAATTCAGTTATAGTGAAGTCAGTTGTAATGAAAATCTAGTAATAACGTACAGAAATAGATAGTTTAATTACGTATTATTAACACATTGTAAAGTCTGATACAACAAAAATTGGATCCAGTTGTAACAAATGAATCACCTTCCTTGAAATAATAATTATAGACAAATATATTATCTGGGAAATTAGAAACAAACAGTTTTGCAATACCTACATCAATACTGTGAAAAATATTACTGTTCAGGTTATTGTACAGTAAGAAGAGGTAACATTAGGGAGTTATTTGTAAATTGCTGTATTATCCTGATTACCTCAGTCCAGAACTACCAGGATTGAACCTGCAACCTTTTTTATGCCTAGAACAGCTGACAACTAAACATCGCTAACCATTCGGCCATGTAGGTGGTGTAAATTATTTTTTTTCATGGTTTTTTACTTTATTTTAAATATTGAGACTAATATTCGTTATTCCGGTAATTGGCTGGGCACACAAGATAATAGAGTATTACATAGACATTGCGGCGTATAGGCTCATTCGGTTATAATAAACACGCGTATAAAACGAGCAATAATGGCCTTGAATTTCATTATAATCAAATTTTACTGTAATTATTTATTTTTATGTATTTTCTTATTCGATAACCTGAAAGCGATCAAACACACAAATATCAGGTTCAAAGAAACGGTTAGGAAAATGCAGAACCCTAGAGTTTTTTCAGATACTGAACGGGCTGCTAAACCCCAGAGAATGAAGAACTACTGGGAGAGGATTAGGAGGAAATCAAGGAACTGATATTATTTGACTAAAGTGGTCCAATCGGCCTTACAAGAAAAAAAAGTTTTCAGTATGCGTGAATTAATAACTTATAAGTGAGGATTGTCGCCTCAGTACCCCAAATCCTGTGCTGCATACATTTAATTTAAGTACCTGTCTATTGTATATTATTATTTTCAGGTTCAAGATGGATGATGACGTTGATTTGCATCTGATAGCAGAGTTGTTGCCACCATCGCTAACCGGAGCTGACCTCTATTCTGTGTGTTATAATGCTTGGCAGAACGCAGCACGCAATGTTATTAGGCAAATGAACTTGAGTAAGTGTTTAATGATGATATTATCAAATTGCAAACCAGAAATTGAACTCAGTTGGCCTTCTTATTGGCACCCAATTACCCGGATCGGTTGGGTAAACACCTGCTCCTCACTTGACAATCTTGTCTAATGATTACTAACCCCAATTGGCTCACCAATACAGTTTCCTGCTGGTGTGGTTACCCAACATAAATCAGCCAGTTAGGAGTGGAGGACAAAAGGGGAGGTAGCCCCAGTGACAGCCAAGACTCAACTGTCAGCTAGCAAGATTCTTTTGACAGTTTTCTTCGACCGGCGGGGCATGCTCATTGACTATTTGCATGAGCAACGCACAATCAATGCTCCTTACTACTGCGACCAAGGTCCCCTTGTTGAACAAGGTGAGGGATGCACATCATGCAAAAGACAAGACCAACCGATTCGAGAGGTTATCCTCCTCCATGATAATGCCAGACCCCCATACTGCAGCTTTAACAGTCTTCAAACTACAGAAAAAGCACTGGTCTCCTCTTGATCATCCTCCTTACAGCCCTGACTTATCGCCTTATGACTTCCATTTGTTTGGATCGCTTAAAAAAGTTCTAGGAGGGAAACGATTTGAAGATGACAAAGGCGTAGAGGGATTCATGTGCAATTGGCTCCTGATGCAACCAGCTTCATTCTACGATGCTGCGATAAAAAACCTCACATCTCGCTGAGAAAATTGTATTTCTAAAGCAGGAAATGTGGAAAAATAAATTGTAAGTGCATTTTGTTTATCAATAAATGAATTTTTTTTTAATATAAAATACCATGTATATTTGATTCACTCTTGTACTTGCTTTTTAATTTATCTCTTTTTTGTTTCTAAAAAGTTGAGAGAACTTATTTAGAATTGAACCAACTAGTTTTCTGTATCATTGCGTTATTTCTATCTATGTATTTGCTAATTCATTTTTTATTAATTTGCAGATAACAGTGAATCAGCTGGAACTGTAGTTGTATCAGCTGATGATTTTGATATTGCTGTTAAAGACCTTCTTACATCGGAAAATTAATTACGCTGTTCCAGAAGATTCTTCGTCTAAAATAAATTATTAGATTTCGGTGAGTTTTTAATTTGTCACTAACATGCAGAAATTTAACCAGATCATTCTTATTTTTAAAGTTTCTTCTTATCAACTCCCTGAATCTTACACTACCTGACAATTGAAAACAGAATGTTGTGGAAATATCTCGGTGTTGTAAACATTGAGAGCTACTATTAGATTAACTTCCCAATTCCGGGTAGTATTTAAGGGTTCTTGGAGGTAAATTTTATACATTGTTATTCTGGGATAATTAATAGTCAAGACAAAACAGAATAATTTCAGAATATTAATAGTTTAATTTCTTGTTTTGATCTACATGAACGAACAGCTCAGAAGAGCTAGTAATTCTGCTGACAATTAGACCAACTGTTTTAAAAAAGTTTTTTTCGTAATGTTTATATGGTTGATATTTTGAAATTATGGATTCTGTATTATTGTTAAGCCTAGTTACAAATGAAAATAAATGAATGCATTGAGACGGTTATAGTATTGTTCATTTGTTTGATTTGGTACTACAAATGATGTAATAACAATTACGAATAAAATTGTAAAATAGCTGGTCTAATTGTCAGCAAAATTACTGACTGCTACAGACATAAAGAAACACAACTGTAGCTATTATTATTGTATATTATATTATTATATTATTGTATATTATTATTATATAGCTACAACTGAAGCTATTATTATAATAGAATAAATAAAATAAACCAACTCATACCCGCGCACAGGCTAGACCTATGCGGGTATTAGGAAATAAGATAGGATAAGATTCATTGTACTTGTTTTTAGCAATAATAAATAAATAAATAAATAAATAATAATAAAGTTGCTATACTAATAACCATGAAATTTACGAGCCTGAATCTAGTTAGTAATACAGTGTTACCGTATTTGGCAGAGTGGGAACGAACTTTCTATCTTTTATTATTATCTTATTATCAAAAAGAGTATGAGATTACAAACTTATTAAGGGTGGGTGGAATTGGCAACACTGTGCCAATTGGCACAGGCAGGATGGGTGGAGGTAAACCACTGCTTGGTTTACAAGGAAGCTCACAATTTCTTCTTTTTTTTTTTGGTTTAACGCCCGACTGTTCTGCAATTACTGCTAATGTAGACTGTGAAAGATGAAATGAATTTTGTAATGTATGAAAATATACCGTGCTTGAATGGGATTCAAACCCAAGATCGCATGATGAGAGGCGAGCAAGTTACCAATTACGCCAATGCGGCTGGCACGCAATTTCGTGGTTATTGGTATAGTAACAATTAGGATTCTCTCTGAAAACTTTTTTAACTACTCTTCCATAGCTTAAAATAATGTAGTTCATTAAATAATATTATCATTGATTTTTAACCCGCCGGATTGATCTAGTGGAAAAATTATCGCCACGAGTCAGCTGTTTAAACAGGTGATTTTTGGACGCGAAAGTTCCATGATTCAAATCCTGGTAAAGGTAAAGTCCAGCCTTCCTTAGTTTGCTCCTATTGTCAACTAATAATGACGTCACTGAGCATGCGCATTACTTAAAAATGTGTACACGCTGATTAAAAAGTAACTACAAAATACTTTTAAAAGCATTTTACTATTTTTATAAATAGAACTGTTCAATCATATCAACTGTTAATCATATCATGACTGATGTTTTAAGTATTGAGCAATAAATATAAAACGGTGTTCATTATTTCCATTCTTTTTCATAAATATATGTGGTTACAAGTTGTGTGTACGTATTACCTCTGATCTGTGTGACGAAAGAAGCGAACTTTAAAAGAAACATTTTAATTTTAATGATCTGTTATCTAGTTTTAGTATAGTCACTCGTTATTTTACAATTGAATTTGATGATGACTAATCCAAACCCACATATCTCTCCAAATTTTTGACAAAAAACATGCATCGTTTTAATATGCTACCAGTTTGCTTATGATATCGTATTGTCCCGTATCATTCTTACGTGCATTATAATTTATTTTCAATTACGAATTTAGTGTTATAGTATTTGATTCTTCATTTCTATTTATAGTTTTCTATTTGGGCAAGTTACTAATTATATAAATCATGTAACAAAAGTCGTAGACCCTAGCGTACAACGTGTAGCGGCTGGCTTTGGTTTGTTGACAGTAGGAGCAAAGTAAGGACGGCTGAACTATTGTTACTTTTATACGGACATGATTACTAAACAGTCGTTACCAGTGTACTTTGATGGATGGGATTCAATGAACCACACTCTCAGGGATGGTTGGCCAGAGTCTGTACAAGACTACATCTACTTTACATGATATTCATATCATCCTCATTTGATATGAAAATGGGCCATTAGGTCGTGAGGTTGCTTATTGTTTTTAAATTGAACAGATTGTAAAGTTTACATGTTAGATTTTTAAAAAATAATTTTTCACATTACATTGTTGCTATGGTTTCGTTTAAGATTATTGGATTCAATTTAAATTCAAATATTTCTTACTTTAAACACACATTACATTAAGATTATCATTTCTACACAATATTTAAAAATTTACTGCAATTATGATCTATTGGTATGTTCTGTTAGTTGTAAATCTTCATTTACCAGGTTCATTGTACGGAGGTGAGAACCCAGAATTGGCCAGTACGTCGGCTAAAAAGAAACAATGATATTCAATTAGCGAAAAATCTCGTGAGATGAATTAATAAACAAATAATGTTCTAATAGGTTGTTTATAAATTTGTATTACAATTACATATTGTAATTGTTTTTCAGGGTGAAGGTAAATGTCAGTGATAGGGGTACAAAACTATTAGGACTTCTTAGAACTTGATGGCCAGTTATATTGTGTAACACTATAGAGGAAGGTGTGAAGGTATGTTTAAAGATAATCTTTAAAAATTAACTTTTTTTTCAGTGTTATGTACTAGTGATGGGACTTATTTTACATAACAGGATTAATAACACGGTTACTGGATGGAGGCAGTTATCATGATAACAGATTACTAAAAACACCCTGTTATAGATACTGAAGTCACGAGATTGCCTTTGGCGTATGGATGGGCTGTGAGGAAGGAACGTGATAATATGACAGTGCTGCCAACCTCAACAGTGCGACACTACTGGTACATTTCACTGGAGTGCAGTTTCTACATACATTTTGTAAGCTGTGGTAAAATCCGAGAAAATTTTCTTCAGAAACCTTATAAGAAATAAATCTGTCCTGTAATACTAACTATAGCTTAATTACACGACTAGAAATGTTTGATTTGCTGTAATTACCAACTACTTTTTTCCTTTGGAACAAAATTTTCTATGAATGAATCGGCTTCTTTACTATCGTTGTCACCGGCGTCTTCACTATCAGTCTTACTAGTCTATCTAACCGCTTCTTTTTTACCAGGTATCAACAAAACTGCTGAAGAATAGCTTCATCACGTCTTTAATTTCCTTCTTTATTTTTCGAATTATGGAAAGAGAAACATCACAGTAGTTGGCCACTCGCTCATGCCTTTTGTTAAAAGGCATTGAAAGGCATTTTTGTTTAGTTTCAACTTAACAGCATTTTATGACTCTGCAAATTACATTTAGTTCAGTACTGTGAATGTCTGTCCACATTTTTGAGAAACTAACATTTCTTTTTACGGTAACAGACAGTTATATTCGTACTGTTAACCTACAACAGGTTTAGCAATATACTGTGTAGGCTATGCTCTGGGTATAGTGTAAGTTGTTATGTTTGTGTACTGAAATTGAAGCAGTCGCGCATGCGCAGTGATGCTGTTCCCCCTTTACCCCTCGTCGCAAACAAGGGCAAACTCGTGACACAAGTGACTGTAGCTATTTACTTTATAACACCGTGATTCAAAGCCATTTGCCATTTAATAAACTGATGTATGAATTTCAGTTGTCGAACTGTTATAACAGCATAAGACTGTTGAAACAAAATGAAGTTATTATTAACCCTTTGGAAACGGACTGTTTCTTGTTAAACAGATGAATTGCAAAATTCAAAACGTGCTCTCAAAACAACTGTTTTATCTAAGGTCACTACTGATGAAAAATTCTGAAAATGTTACAGTTGATTCATATAATACGTACATGCCTTTTGAATATAATTACAACAAAATCACTTGATGATTTTTTGCGTTAAGGCGAGCAAAATTTTCATCCGTGCAAATTTTTGTGTTTACTTTATATTTTTTACTATAACGGGCTTAAATTTCAGATTAGCAAAAAAATTTATAAAACATGTTTTGTAGACAAGAGTTTACTGTGATAAATGTTATCTTTTATTTAAATTTTCGTAAATATTTGACGAAGTTACAAAATGTTTAACTTGAGTCCATTTTCACATCACAGGGAAGCATGAAGGGATGGTATTCTATATTCTTTATGGTGATGTCACAGAGCCACTATTATATTTAGGTTACAGCTGCATTTTTTTTAAGTAATCAGTTCTTTTTAAATATTATGTAAAGCTATGTATGAACTCCATTCCTGACTTAAAAATACAACAAAATTTTAGTTAATAATATTAGATTAAGTTAATAATATTTAAATATAACATGTTTCTTACAGATTTCAAGCTGAATGCCGTCTTGCAGTTTCCAGTAGTAAGGAGCCTGCAATTGACCACAACAAAAAAAATATGATAACCTTACAAATGAGTAAGAATACTTCCACATATCTCAGGAAATTTTTTTTAATGTTATCAGTAACATTGCACAGATTGGTAAGTTAACATTACTGTTGAGATGAAGGAGCCCTGCAATTGCCACAACAAAAAAAATATGATAACCTTACATATGAGGAAGAATACTTCCACATATCTCAGGAAATTTTTTTAGTGTTATCAATAACATTGCACAGATTGGTAAGTTAAACATAACTGTTAAGATGAAAGAGCCTGCAATCGACCACAACAAAAAAAATATGATAACTTACAAATGAGTAAGAATACTTCCACATATCTCAGGAAATTTTTTTAATGTTTTCAATAACATTGCACAGATTGGTAAGTTAACATGACTGTTGAGATGAAATAAAAATTTTTCAAAACTGAACCTGTGTTTATTTTTATTAACTGTTGACCTTTTCAGTACCAATGTCCGGAAAACAGGACGTCGATATCTTTTACGTAGTGTCAACATCCGGTTTATCAGATGCATGTAAGTTATGCAGAACGTGCCAACGTCTGGCTTACTGAACATTTACAAAAAACTTTTAAACAAAAATTAATGGAATAATGCATTTTGAAACTGCCTCCATGGTGTAGTGACCGGCATGCTAGCCTATAAAGCGAAAGGGTCCCAGGTTTGATTACCAGCTAGGGTCTGGAAATCTTAACACGTTAAAACCACCGTTAAGGTACCAAAATCCACAGTAGTTGCTAATGACCAAGCTGTTAGTGCGGCTTTAAATAAACTAAAAAAACTATTTTTAATATTTTTACTTTCTCTTGCCTATATGAATTTATAGGTAGGAAAGTATTATTTTCATGTCGATTTTTTGAAATCGTGTTTTCACCGGATCTACATGTTTTCAGACCCCCTGAACCCAAAAAAACATGTTTTTAGCGATTGGTCTGTGTGTGTACAGAATATCTCAAACGGAACATTGTACGAACTTGAAACTTAATTACATACCACTGCCATACCCCCTATACAGTGCTAGTTCTGTAGGTGGTCGCTTCTGCTGCCATGAGAAAATGCAAACGGAAACTTCTCACAGCGCTTGTACGACTACGAGTGGCTAATGCATACGGCGGACTCGGCTAGTCAAGGCACTCAGTAGAGTCAGTCAGTGTCAATCTTCTCCATGAGAAGGTCAACACAGAGAAAGATTGTAACACTCAACATTGAGTATACACTTTTCGCTCTCCACACTGACTTCCCCCCCTTCCCTTCACTTCACCGCAACTGCTTCTCTGCAAGGCAGCACTGAATGGTATTTGCCACCTCAGCGACTGCTGCTATTTGTTAGGTAGCAGTGTAGACGTACTCACTTCAGCGATTGCTCCTACCGAGGTAGCACCAAAAATGGTGTGTACGCCACGTCGGCGACTGCTCCTTGCTTCAGGCAGCGGTAGAGACGGTACTCACCTAACCAGCAGCCCCTTCTCTAAGGCAGCAGCAAAGGTTGTCTCCATTTCCTCCCTCCCCCTTCAAAAAGCAGTTACGCTGCCAGATGGCCTGGTACTCCAATCAGAACAAGAGAACACCGCCTACTGTACCGACTGGACTACAGCCTGTAATACATATTTGGGTATTTTTACATATACATGTTTATTCTATTTTATATATTAATTTCACTAACCTTTTAAGCTGCCTTTATTTTTTATTTATCACTTACACCGTGTTTCAGTGGATCCACCATCATCAGAGTGTATTATATGGTTTGAAACTAAAAAAATTTTTAAATCTATTGAAGATGATAGATTTTAAAAAAAACTATTTTAGTTTCAAACAATATAATTATACTCTGATGATGGTGGATCCACCGAAACGTGTGTAAGCAATAAATAAAAAATAAAGGCAGCTTAAAAAAGGTTAGTGAAATTTATTACAGTAGAATCTCAGTAGTCCGGCCTGTTCAGGATTGAGAGGGTGACGGATTACTGAAAATGCCGGATTACTGGATGTGTTGGAATTTTGAAATTGAAAATTTAAACAAAAAATGAATATTCATTGATTTCTATGTGATTTTAAATTAAATTAACTAATTAAAAAAAGGTTTGCTGAGTACTTCTGTAGTCATTGTACTAAATATAATTATCAACTATTGACATCGCCTAGTGCGGTGTGGGGGTGCTCGTGTTCTGAGAATTACATTTCGTTGTCAATGCAGCATGAAGTATGAGTACGACCCAGTTCTGGGTTTTGGATAAAAGGCCAAAAATTATTCCATTTAACAATAATTAAGGTCTCCTTATTCATTTCTTTAATCAAATCCTAAACATGCATGTTATATTAAATCCACTGTAATTAGTTAGAGTAGATTTCCGTAATTAAATTTAAATCTTTTACCAAAATCTGTCCTGGGTGAGGTTTCATACTTTTAGGGCTAATATTTTAAGGGCCGGATTACTGGAGGTGTGCCAGACTACTGAGATTCTACTGTATATAAAATAGAACTAATTTCAAGCTGCAGGATGCATTATAAGGATTTATTATTGAATGAACATGTTTATTGTATAAGTGTTATGTACTATGCATGTAAGAAAGGAAGCTGGTATGTATTACTGCATGAGGAAACTGTGAAAATCTTTGATCCCATTCATTTTGGGACAAAACACATGTGTATTAGCGATAATATAGGGTGATTCAAAAAGAGCGCCGGTTTTGATATATCAAATTAAGAGATTTATTTTATTGAAAAACTGAAAATAAATACATCAACAAGTTCATCTTACCTTCCGATTTCATGTATGAAAAATGATGTCATGCATGTGTCCTCCTCTACTGCGCTGGCACACATCAACTCTGTCCATGAAATTGGATATTACTGCACGACAAGTTTCGACTTCCATTTGCCCGATAACCTGTCGAATTTCCTCCTTCAAGTCATTGATGTTTCGGGGTTTATTGGCATACACCAATGACTTCAGATGACCCCAAAGATGAAAGTCACAAGGCGTCAAGTCACACGACCTTGGTGGCCATCGATGGTCGGAATTACGAGAAATGATGCGATCCTGGAACCATTCACGGAGCAACAACATTGTTTCTCGTGCAGCGTGACAGGTGGCACCATCCTGCTGAAACCACAACTCGTCAATGTCCATTCCATCCAAATGACGCCACAAAAACTCTCTAATCATCGTACGGTATCGGTCTCCATTTACTGTCACGGCTTGTCCTTCTTGATTTTCAAAAAAGTAAGGGCCGATGACACCGCCCGACCAAAAGCCGCACCAAACTGTCACTCGCTGTGCATACATTTCCCTTTCATTAACCACGCGAGGGTTTTCTAAACCCCACATCCGGCAGTTCTGTTTATTAACAAAACCGTTTAAGTGGAAGTGCGCCTCATTACTGAAAATGATTTTGTTTGCGAAGGTGTCATCATCCTGCCGTTTTCTCAATACCCAGTCAACAAACTGTCGTCTCTTCTGGTTGTCTGCCACTTTCAAATGTTGCATCAACTGAATTTTATACGGGTGATATTGGAGATCGAAATGCCCAAAACGGGCAGGTGGAGTGTTATTTTAATTGCACTCTATCTGTTTGGTCCAGGGCTAAAAAAAAATAGTTCTGTTTCTTATCACATAGTCAGCCACTTATATGACTGAACTATTTAAGAACAGAAGAGGTAGAGGTGTAAAAGACACTAGTCAGAGTTATCTCCTCTGAGAGTAATGAATTTCACTATGCAGCCAGACCCTGTGGTGAATGAAGTGAAGGTGTCATTTGCAGGGTGGAAAGTGAGTGCTTTTCGGAGGGCCTGGCATGCTGATAAGCATACTCTTTCAACTCAGTGAGGAAGGCAATGGTAAACCACCTTACTCCTCGTTTTTACTTAGTAAAACCTCTAGAGGTTCCAACCAGCCTTTCGGCTGTTGACCTAAACAACATTGGAGATCGTACCGAAGAATTCTCCGTACAGAAGAACATCGTAAACCCAATTGTTGAGAACGGCGACGTATTGATTTTGCTGGGCTAACAGCCACACTGTCACGAACCAACGCAACGTTCTGCTCAGTTCGGCCAGAACGACGACCTCCAGAACTTTTAAGGTCGACTGTTGAACCCGCCTCAAAAAACTTTTTCATGAGCCTGCGAACTGTTGATTCATTCGGTGCTTCATTACGTCCTAGAGTACCGTAAAGTCGCCTGACAGTAGCCGCATAACTCTCTCCACTCTGGTAAAATGTTTTGACGATTAACACTCGTTGTGCAATAGTAAACTTCTCCATGGTTAGACACAGACTGCGAGAGTACTACACTGCGAACAAGAGAAACTACAACTGAATCGTCAATCGGAATGTTCTCCGAAATAGAAATGAGGTCTAACAATGTTGCCAACCGATAAACAAAAATTTACCAGCCGTTTAAAAACCGGCGCTCTTTTTGAATCACCCGTTACTTAATAAATTCTATTAGCGATATCCTTTTACCCAAAAATACTACCGAAAAATTTACAATTTATACATTGCCCACAAAACATGTGTGAATGTGTCTTTTTCAACATGTTTTACATCAAGAGAGAATCCATTCACTGACTGTGAGTAACATCCAGTCACTACTGTAGTACACGTTACATGTTTATGAGAGGTATTTTCCAGTAAGTATAACAAAAAGCGTGCCCGTTACAGACAAGTGGAGTGTCAAATTATTTACTCAATCTGTTCATTGCAGGGCTAAAATAAATAGTTCTGTTTCTTATCACATGGTCAGCCAATTAAATGGATGAATCATTTGAGAACAGAAGAGGTAGAGGTGTAAAAGACACTAATCAGAGTTATCTCCTCTGAAAGTAATGAATAATTCATTACTTATACTGTAATAATGTAATTATTACATTATACAGTCAGATCCTGTGGTGAATGAAGTGAAGGTGTCATTTGGAGAGTGGAAAATTTGTGCTTTCCAGAGGGTCCGGCATGCTGATAAGCGTACTTTTCCACTCTGTGAGGAAGGCATTGGTAAACCACCTCACTCCTCGATTTTACTTAGTAAAACCTGTAGAGGTTCAAACCAGCCTTTCGGCTGATGACCTTAACAACAACAACAAAAAGCATCTGGTTTTAGTTCTACAGCATCCAGTGTTTAGTTATAATATAGATACTTTAGTCACGAGATTGCCTTTTGCGTATGGATGGGCTGTGAGGAAGGGAAATGAATAATTGACAGTGCTGCCAACCTCAACAGTGAGACACTACTTGTAGTATACATTTCACTACCGTGCAGTTACTACATACATTTTGTAAGCTGTGGTTTATTCTGAGAAAATGTTTTCTTCATAAACCTTACAAGAAGTTAATGTGACCTGTAATATTGCCTAAAGCTTAATTACATGACTAGAAATATTTGATTTACTGTAATTCGGCTACCATTCCATTGGAACAAAATTTTCTACGAATGAATCGCCTTGTTTACTACCACTTCACTGTCAGTCTCACTAGTATCTACCTAACTGTTTCATATTTTTACCGTGTCAACAAAACTTTTCTACGAATGGATCGCCTTGTTTACTACCGCTTCACTATAAGTCTCGCTAGTATCTACCCAACTGTTTCGTTTTTTTACCACGTGTTAACAAAAATGTTGAAGAATAGCTTTTTCACTTCTTTATTTTTCAAATTGTGTAAAGAGAAACATTACAGTAGTCAGCCGCTCGCTCACGGCTTTTGTTAAGAGGCACGGATAGGCATTTTTGTTTAGCTAAAACTTCACAACATTTTTTTACATTGCATATTAAATTTTTTTCAGTACTGTGAATAGTTCGACCACGTTTTCAAGAAAACCAACATTTATGTTTATGGTAACAAACAGTTATATTCATGCAATTAACCTACAAAAGGTTCCGCGATATACTGAACATGCTCTGGGTATAGTATAAGTTATTATGTTCGTCGTACTGAAATTAAAGCAGTCGGGAATGTACACTGATGCTTTTCTTCCTTTACCCCTCGTTGCAAACAAGGGAAAACTCGTGACTCAAGTGACTATACTACAGTAATTTCCTGTTGAACCAGATTAGATGGTACTGAACCTGGTCTAGAAAAACGGAAAATCCAGATGAACATGAAAACAATTTTATTGCTACACTACGAGGATCATTCAGAAAGTAAAGAAAATTTGATTTCTTTGACAATCACTTAATACCATGAGCGAGGGTATGCATAAAGGTACTTCTTTATAAATGGCAGAATGACTTGTTTTTTGCCAAATCCTTTAGTAATTTTTCATAATTTGCCTTTAATGCACCATAGGATTCGTGAGTATTTAATAGTTATTTCTATTAAATTGTCAATAGCCATTTCATTTCATTGCTTTGCTTCATTAGCTTTTTCATCTTCATATTTGTGCGTTGCAATCTGTTCAATTTAGAAAAATAAGCAACTTCATGACCCAAATGAGATAAGAATGATGTGTAAATAAGGTGCAGTCTTCTACAGACTCAAAGAGTATGGTTAATTAAATCTGAACCATCACACTGGTAACCACTGCCTAGTATTCAAATCCATACAAAAGTAACGTACCTTTACTAGGATTTGAACCAGGAACCTTTGTCTTTGAAAATCTTGTCAAAAAGTTGACTCGCATGACGTTTTCATCACTAGACCAACCCAGTGAGTCATTCATTAGTTGATTGTCCAGAACAGTCAGTTATTCTTTTTCTGACTGCATGATCAGGACTGCTATTAGTTTTCATTGGACGTGGTTGAGAGCAGTCTTCTCTTGTTCAGCTTCAGTTTTGAAAATGTTTATATTTTCCCTTTAAATCTGTGGACTTTTGATAAACGACTAACTTGGAGCACACATATCAAACGGAAACGTTTCTTACTGAATTCCCGACTTAAACTTCTATATTCCCTACTTCACAAACGATCAAAATTACCAATGGCACAATATATTGTTCTCTTTTGAAACCAATATGGACCTACGGGTCCCAAATTTACGATTCAACCAAACCCTCCAACTTGCAACGAATTCAAGCATTCCAGTCAAAAACATTACGCCTTATAGCAAAAGCACCTCTTTACGTTAGCAACAAAACCTTACATACAGATTTGAAAACACCACTTGTTCAAAATTCCATCGAATACCTATACAAACGTTATCAGGACAAGTCACATGAACACAAGAACCCACTGGTGCGTTCACCTTCCATTTACCTGATAATCCCCCTAGACGCCTTAAACGACACTGGAGTAGAGACCTGCTAATTTGATACACAAATTTTATTCTTGGGGAGGCACCAATGGGGGCCCCCCTCTCATGCCTATCATGTCATTTTTACATCATAATCATCACATTTGCTTGTAAAATTTTACAGTTGTAAATAAAGAATTAAAGAGAAAAATAATCTGTTGAGGCACCATTTTGTGTGTGACAGGAGCGCACTTCGGCCAGATGGTCAGTTGGCCGACTTGCCAGTCCAACCCTGATAAAAAACAATTTTTTTCGTTTACTGCTAATGCAGATGGTGAAGGATGAAATGATTTTTTTGTAACGTATGAAAATATGCCATGCCTGAATGGGATTCGGATTCAACCACCTTACCTCATGCAGATCACTATTTAAAGAACTGCAATTTCTCACAGTTCCTTCTTTGCACTTTTTTGAAGTGATAATGTACGTAAAGAAAACTACCTTATTACAGAATTTAGATGTTCACAACCACTACACAAGAAACAGAATAGATTATTATGTTGCTAATCACAGCACTAAATTGTTTGAACCAAAATCAACTTACGCAGGTAGAAAATACATCAATAAATTGCCACAAGGTTTAAAAAGTTGTGACAATTTAAGTCATTTAAAAAAAAATAAAACAATATTTGATTGATGAAATATTTTACAGTATGCACAAATTCCTTTCTAAATAGTTTTGGTTGAAAAGTATTTAACTTCTAATTAAACAAATATTGTGTACTATTTGATACAAAGGGGTTCATGACAAACCTACTGAGTTAAGCAGTAGCGGGAAAAAATTATTGGTAAGTGATGAATTTACCATTGTTTGATTTTTTAATTTTGTGTGACATTTGATTCAATGAGGTTCATGACAAGCCTACTGAAGAAAGCAGTAGCAAAAACAATTTTTTGGTGGTAAGTAATAAATTTATTATTGGCGATAAACTTTCAGTTTATCAGTTTTATCTTGACATGTCCTATACTCCCTTTGGAGTCTCCTGGATGCAAGAAAAAAAAATTCCCATTTGTTTTTTTGTTTTTACTTTTACGGCCTTATAGAACCACTTGAATCAAATTTAAATAACATTTTTGCCGATTTTATTAATAATTAAATTGTTAGCTACTAAAATATTTTGTAGACTCATTTTTATTTTGTTTCCAAATGATTGTAGTAATAAAAGTAAGATTACACATTGTAATAAGATTATTGTTGACAGTACATTGTCCAATGTTAATTTCCCTATACGTCAGATTTGTTGGAAAGTACAGTATATTATGTACTGTACATGAACAAACTGTTAAAAATTAATAGTACATGGACAACACAAAACTATGTTATTCATTTAAAAAGTACCTGTTTTTGTCCATAGAATTATTTTCAACAATGTAAATGAAGAATTTGTATTAAAATACAAGCAAACGTAAAACATAACGATAGCGGCCCTTGTGTAAACAAAGTTGGCTGACACATCCACTGACTAATGGTGTATGGAACTGACTGAGGCCGATGTTGTGGTAATGATATGTATTTCTGCATTCTTTGCAAACAACGGTGCCCTTGTTATAGCCCAAATAACCTTATTCTGGAACCTTTGAATTACCTATATGTTACTTCTGCTGGTAGTTCCTCAAAGTTAGACGCCATACAAACAAACTGATTTAAGCAACATCTTGTTAAAAATTTACCAATTATTAGCAACTTATTTTCAAAGGAGAGTGAAGAGTTCGTGCCAATCAGTCATACATCCTTTTATATTTTATATTCAATTCATTCCTCTTCATTCTCACATGGGTTTTCCAAGTTAACCGTCTGTCAAGATGCATACCAAGGTACTTCTCAACTTAAGTTTGTGGTAAATCAACACAGAAGGTAAATAATTAAAACACAATTATTATGCAGGATTTTAATATAAAAAACAAAATATAACTTAGAGCTACATTTTTTTACAGAATTGGATTTTGGCATATTCTGTTTTAATATAGCAATTTACTTCAAAGAGACAGCAACCATTTACTGTATTATAATTATCATAATATAATAATATTAAAAATAATAAAAAAAATTATTAATATTATTATCATTACAATACAAATTATTTATTATTTTCTTAAAACAGACATTTTAATTATTTTTTATTGTTACTTCAACAAAATATATTATTATGAACACTTCCAACACACTGTAACACAGATGTCTTTATGTTTTTTTTTATTTATTTTTTTATATTATGTATCACATCAACAAGTGGGGAAATAACATAATACAATATCTTCTATGTAGGTAATCAAATAACTATAAAGTGTTTAATTATCTAAATAAATTATACATTTATATTTAATAAAAAAAAATTAAATTAAGCTTTTAAACTCTAAAAAAATAATAATTTTATAAGTAAAATAAAACAACATTAATAAAACTATTCTACAATCAGTTTGCTAAAAAGCGAAGGTATTTTTTTTTTTTACATGACTCAATATTATAGCAATAAAATATTTACATACTATGTAATGTGGAGTCAATAAAAAGCAGTTGTTCGTTTTATATTTATTATATATACAAAATTATATTATACAACAATATAAATACCTATTAAATAATACCGTTACAATAACCACTAAAAACATAAAAATTGCAATTAAATAAATCTGTTAAAAGAATTATTAAAATTTACTACCAATAAATTCCAGTCTTATTGTCAATAACATGCAATTTTAATTAATTATTTCATCAATCAATATTTAAAAAACCCATTAAATTTCATAAGTTTTAATGGTATTGTATTATAAGATTTGCTTGAATTTTAAATTAATGTAGAATAAAAAGAAAAGAAAATAGTTGATAATCATGTTTAAAACTGTTCTTAGTATGTTTATTGATATGTTAATTACCTCATTAATTATATAACTAATATTTTTCATATATTTTGTTACATAAAAGCAAAACAAAATTTAAATTGTATAATAAAAAAAATAAAATATACACTTGATTGAAACAACACAATAGTTATTTTTAAATTGAATTCAAAATTAATTAATATTTTAATTGAAAGAATTTTTGGTGCTACTGTAGTATGTGGCCTACCGCGTTATGTTTACTGAAATTTGTATTTCTTGGTGTGGTAGTACTGTCCCCTGACACTTTTGGCGTGTAAATATTTACATATTTTACAGGTTACGTGATATTAAGAAAAAAAGGACAAATTACGTACAATAATTTACAATAGAAAATAATACTATAACTAATAATATGATAAGAATTCACCCAGTTATTTTTAGTCAGTCTACACATGGTACACACTGAATTTCATTGAGAAAAGCAACAAACAAATCAGGTTCTACTTTTCTCATAATTTTCCATTATATATGGTCAAGGTGCGAATGAAATAATTCTTTCGGAATGCCTATTTTTGTTTAAGAATGTTTATTTTTGCGTCCAACCACAATCAATTGCTTGTGTATTAGCTCCTGTTAGTGGATCTACATAATTTTGCTGATGGTTAACCGTTGAATGCACGTAACCTAATGTTCACATAACCTTATGTAGTTCACATAACCTGTAAAATATGCGATTATTTACGTGCCAAAAGTGCTAGTGGACAGTGCTACCACATCAAGAAATACAAATTTCACTAAACATAACGTGGTAGGCCACATACTATATAGTAGCACCCACTTTTTCCTTCTTATCGAGAAAAATAAATAAACAATTCACTCATTTTCTGTCATGTTGTTTGTTAGTTACTTGTACATGTAGGCAAGGGATGAAGTGAGGTATGATCATAACTCTTTTGCTACACGCACCCATTCAGATTGGACGAACTATACTATAGTGTATTCATTTAAGAGTAAGCAATTCACATGAAAAATTGTTTCGACCAATGACTATGACACTTTTCATGTTATAGTGTTATACGAGGCGTATTTTTAAAGTAAGTACCGTTTGAAAATAAAAAAAAAAATAAAAGGAAATTTGCAAAAACTAATTTTATTTTCGGAATCTACATACTTTTATCTATTTTTCTACATAGTTTCCAAGTTTTTGTAAACACTTATCATATCGCACAACTAAATTTTGGAAACCTTCTTCATAAAAACTTGCCGCCTGCTGTGATTTGACCTTTGGCTTAGACCTTTACGAGAGAGTGCGTGTGTCTCCAATCCATGCTTTGTTGTTTCGATTCGGGAGTGAAATGCGAAATCCACGTTTCGTCTCCAGTTACGATCCGACTCAGCATATCGTCACCGTTTTCGTCATAACGTGTCAGAAAATTCAAGGAACTGTCGAGTCTTTTGAACTCTCTCGAGCGGCCTCACACTGCCGCTCAGACCCGAGCTGCATTGGACTCTTTTGGCTGGGAAGTTTTGGACCACCCAACCTACAGCCCTGACCTTGTGCCGAGCGACTTTCATCTCTTCCGTCATCTGAAACATCACTTGGGCGGCAGCCGTTATGACGATGACGACGAATTGAAAACGGCCGTGAATTCTTGGTTATCACAGCAGGCGGCAAGTTTTTATGAAGAAGGTTTTCAAAATTTAGTTGTGCGATATGATAAGGGTTTACAAAAACTTGGAAACTATGTAGAAAAATAGATAAAAGTATGTAGATTCCGAAAATAAAATTAGTTTTTGCAAATTTCCTTTTATTTTTTTTTTATTTTCAAACGGTACTTACTTTAAAAATACGCCTCGTATTACTGCAGTTTCTTTTCTTATAAGCATGTAAAATGTCCGTGATGAAGATGTGTTTTGAACAGCCTCTTAAGTTAGTGGTCTAGGTGGAGTGTAATGGCTAGAAAACTGTTCGAACTCTATGTTGATTCAATAGATAAATAAATAATGATTCAATCTGAATAATATGAGTTACTAATATTATAAAAATATGGAGAACACGTATAAGACTTGAAATCACAAGTAAACAATACAATAGTAAAGAAATTAAAAATTTAAATACAAAGTAAATAAACTATTATGTTGCTTCAAAAATTATATTAATTAATTTTAGAAATATTAAATAAGATTATGTTAAGATCGGAACAGTTTTATAACATTATTGAAGGCTGTGTATACAGTATATGTAATGCAAAAAAATATAAATAAATAATATATGTAATTTGTGTTGTTTAGGTTAACAGCAAAGTAGGTTAAGCTCTTAACTGACAAATAACAGAAACCGCACTGATGCATCAACATGTAGAGTGCAGAGTGAATAAGCTCTTTGTCCGTAATTGTAATTATATTGACATGAAAATCAATTTGTTCACATTAAAACGATCTAGTGCCAAACTAAATTTTTTTGGTCTATTTTCACGTGGTTTGGTAGCAGTGGAAAGGGAGAGAAGAAAAAAGAAGGACAGAAACATAAAAATGTTCTCAGTATTTTTATACAGTCGTTTTTTTGAGCAAATCAAGTCTTAATTTATTTTAACAGTTTTTTTGACAGCTGTGAGAAAAGAATGACTTTATAAAAAATGACCTGTCTGGGTAGATTATTTCCTAACTAAAAATAGTTTTGTCTTTTTTCTATTACTATTATTTGTTTTTTTTTACTTCTCTTGCCTGTATGATTATATAGGAAGCAAAGTATTGTCACTACTATTTTTACTTTTTACATGTATACCAATGTAGTTTAGCATTGAATTGGACAGCTTCATTCAAGTATTGCCTTTTACATGTCGCATCATTCAGTGTTTAGCATCATCCTTATCCCTTATTTTCTACATATCTTTACTTTTTTTTAGTACAAAATTATTTACTGAAATTTGATGTTCAATAATATACAAGCAGTTTAACATAAAAAATTAGAAATAAGTCTGTAAAATAGTGTAATCGTACAAGGATTCCAAGTTTTCGGACTATTTTCAAACATCTAATTTTGAACCACTATAACAAGTACTGATATGTAATGATAAGATGTGAACCTGGGACTCAGTGTGGGCGATGCGCTGCTGCTAGCGTTGTCCGTAAAAACATGCAACTGTGTAGTATATATAGTTTATTTTTTGCTTCTTCGTTAAAAGACTTAATTACATTCCGTTCCGCACTTCAAATTGTTTTACCCTACTTTCGAACGGTCGATATGATAAACTTATAATACACTCATAGATAATTAATTTATAACAACACTACAGAATAATAAATAAAATGTGAAGAATTAAAATGAAAAGAAACGGAATGAGTTTTAATGAATTAAAATACTTTTATTTGTATAAATGTAGCCTAAAACATAAAAACAGAATAGCCAAATCAAAACGATATTTCCTGTGCCACTCGTCGCGTAATAAAAAAAGGACTGTGTATTCCAATGAATATCGAGTGTCAGTATGTTTTTACGATAGTAATAGAGAAACTGGGCATGCACAGTAGATTGTTCCCCTCTTACGCTTTGTCTCAAACAAAGTTCATTTCATGACTAACCACAATACAAATAAAGCTCGTATTCTAGTAAACCTTCATGAAATTTTTTTTTTAAATGGCTCAGGAATGAGAGTAGGAGTGAGAGAGATTTGCGGCTGGCGTTCAGCTGCTGTTTACCGTACATCTAAAGTTAAAACTGCTTTGGTAATTGGCAACTACTAAATGGGTTATGGTACAAAATCAATGGGTTTAAAATGTGGTATAAATGCAGACCCTAGCCAGGTATCAAACCCGAGACCTACCACTTTGCAGTGTGCAACGTAATAGCACTCTAATCACTGAAACACAGAAGAAACCAATTATAAATTAAATACATTACAAAATAAAGTATACACAGTATAATGTATTAATTTAAAATAATATATAACAACATTTTTTCTTTTATAAATTTTTATCGATAATTAAAAATAAAAATGAAAACAAGACATATGTTATTTTACGAATTGACATTTTGTTTATCTTAGAAATATTATTTCTCATTTATAATAATAATAATAATATTATAATTTATTATTCCAACAGGATCTAACTTAACATGTTTCATTGAATAAATAACATAAATAATAATAAAATGCAACACAGTTTGGCTTGGACAATGTTATTAGTATTATTATTATTAATATAATATTATGGTAACAATATATAAATGTTTATTTCCTTCAATATTATAATTAATTAATTTTCACACTCACCCACCCATTTCACTATGAATTAAACACTGAAATGAATTAACATAACACAGTACTTGTTAATTATTAACGTAATGAAAACACTGGACGTATAAAAAAAGTCTTATTTAGCTTAAAAATTTTTTCTGTTTCTACAGCACATTTAATTAATTAATTAATTGTTATCAAACACATTAATAAAATCCATTGTTTTGTGCTTACAGATCCAATATATAATAATATTATCTAATTTAAGAGTTGTGTCCTTCCATTGAATATCAAATTACTTTTTTAAGAGTTAACATTTATTAAAATATTAATTAATTTAAAAATAAATATAATGCAACTCATACGACTAAAACTGGAAAATAGAATATTATACAAAGTTTAAAAAATTAATTTGATTTTTCAGATTCTGTTATTTAACTTTATTCTGTGCAAATATTTTTTAGAAAACTATTTTTTTTAAATAAATCAGTAGATCAGTAAAAAAAAACCTCTTAATGTGCTGAAATTATACAATAATTATTATTTAAATATATCAAGCATATATGTGTTTATAAAAAGTGGAAAAGTTTGCTTTATTGGTCTGTTTTAATTGAATAAGAAAATAATAAAGAATAATAATACAAAAACTGAACAATTAATAGCAAACAGGATCAGTCCCTAAAGATTTAAAAAAATTTTCTTCATTGCTGAAGACTATGTTGAAGACCAAGTTAGATGAAGGAAATGAAGATGACATGAGATCTGTAAAGAAAAAGGGTATTAAAGATGTGACCAATAGAAATAAATGTCATTTAGCTTTTCGGTACATGACCTAATGATACAAAAACAACCACTATAAAAATAAATTTGGTATTTTAAATATAACAGTTATATTTGCACATAACAGGCAGATGGAGTGTAAATTATTTACACTTGATCTGCTAGTTCTAGGGCTGCAAAAAATAGTTCTGTTTCTTATCACATGGTCAGCCAATTATATAACAGAAGCATTAAAGAACAGTAGAGGTAGAGGTGTAAAAGACACTAATCAGAGTTATTTTCTCTGAAAATAACACGTTTCATTATATACCCAGATCCTGTGGTGTGAAGGTGACATTTGCAGGGTGGAAAGCATATGCTTTTCAGAGGACCTGCCAGGCTGATAAGCATACTTTTCCACTTAGTGAGAAGGGCAGTGGTAAACCACCTCACTCTTGGTTTTATTTAGTAGAGCCTCTAGATGTTTAAACAAGCCTTTCAACTGATAACCTAAACAACATTTTAAATATCTGCACTGAACATATATAGAAATTAAGTTTTAAGATAAAAAAAATAAAAAACTGTTACCAAAAATAAAAACTGTTACCTTAGTACATCACCTACTTAAGTACTTCATGTTTTTAAATTATTTTGCCAAGAGCCCAATTTTAAAGATATGGTTATATTGTAATCATTACAAATTAGTGTAATGAACTTCTCGATTGTTATTTTATTAATACATATTATAAAAAGAATTCATTCCTGATTCTATTAAATTTTTGTCTCCTCTCCTAATCTGGGAAGGGCGGGAAGGTTTTTGAAGAAAGAAAACATAAATAAACATAAATGAACATTTTTGAAAGAAAAATGTAAAAATTAAAAAAATTCCATAATGGAAAAATACCCTTAAAGTATTTTAATTTTTAAACCCTTAAAATATTTTAAAGTAATTTTAATCAAAATTTTTTTCACAATGGGACCTGTAACCAGAAATTTGAAAAAAATTACACGTTCTTCTGCATAATGATGTATTTTAGTATTATTATAAGATTGTTAATAATTATGCAAAGATTTTAAAAGTTAACATTACAGAATTAAATTATGTTTTAAAAAAATTAACAAAAGCTATTTTTAAGGAAATTTTTAGTTTAGAAATGGATAATTTTTCTTTTTACATTTTGGAAGTGTTTATTTTGTTTATTATAAAATATTGAGGTTACCTCAAAGTTTTGGTATGATTTTTGTGAAAGTTTAAAACTTTTATGCAGAATTTCCGTAAGTTAATTTTTTCTATACGAACAACCCATTATAAGAGAGATGGTGGATACATCAAATTTGAAATTTTGGGAGCATACATTTACGTCCATTCTAAACTACTGTAGTAAAATTATTAAAACATGTTTCAAATTAACTTAGTTTTTAAAAATAAAGTTAAGCATAAAGTTTCAGTTATGCTGGCTATCTGGAACGGTTTTTGAGAAAAGGGGTCATAAGTATGTCCCATTTTACCATTTGTCTAGATACCAGTTACAGGTACCCTTAGTTAAGCTGCAATTTAAATGTGTTTTTAACATATAACAAAAGAAATTCATATAAAATTAAATCTTTTCTTGTGTATTGTTTAGAATTATATAATTTAGAAAAAAACTATCAAATACACAATAGAAGACTCTTAAGTTTATTAAAATAGTCAATAGGTCCCTTTGGATATCATGTATCCATCGTTAGTTGCAATATAAATACAGTAAAACTCCTCTAATTTGGGCTATTTGGGAAAGCACTAGTCCAAATTAAGGAAAATTTTGAATTGTAAAATACTTTGCGAAAATTTGAGCCAAAGGACCAATTGTTATAAGTGATCGTTAGATTTTTTTTTTTAAGGAGAAGTTAAAAGGATATCTGAACTAAATTCAATTACTGACAAATTTAAAAAAAAATTAATTTAGATAATTAAATATTTTATTGATAATATTTTTATTTTATATACTATTATATTCATGTTAGTAATACATATTTTGTTCTAAAAGCAGTCCGAATTAATGCAAAATCCATATTACAGAAGTCCAAAATGGAGGGTATGAAATCAATGCATGCATTGTTATACAGTTTAACCTGTCACATCCAGCCTAATGTGGCGACTGGCCAATCCAGATATGAAAAATCTGGGTATCACTAGGTCATTTATATCGCTAGTGGGCCAGAAATAATGAACACGTTTATTGTTGATTATTATTTGAGATATTTCTGTTGGTTTATCATTTGTATTTTTACAATGTGTTGAAAACACAAAAAAATACAAAATTTTATTTACAGTACGCCTACATCAGTACATCAGACTATACTTGAAAAAGTTTGCGATTTTCGTGTGCTTCACATAATGCACATAAGTTTTGGAAACCATATCTCTCAATCTTCTTAAAAGCTTCACTTTAGTTTCGTCTTGAAGTTGAACATAACTGATCAGAGATTCAATGGTCTTGAGTGTCTCATTTTGACTCGTTATACACTTGTCATCCTCTTTGGGTTGAAAATCTTGTTGTCGATGACCTGGTTGTTGATAACAACCTTGTTGTTATCCTGTTCAGGATTCACTTCGTGACGTCAACGTCATTGATTCTTCACATCCAGGCAGGGTTTATACAAACTCCGCAATCTGACAAAAAACATTCCAGCTGTAAATTTCTCTTTTCCATTCCCAACCATTTCGTGAATCATAATAGAGAAACAGTTTGGAGATACGTCCGAATATGACAGGTTCTACCATATTTATTTTGCAATAGATGATGGATACATGAAAGGACCTATTCACTTTCTTTTATCTGATGAGAGTCATACATTGTGTGTTTGGCGGTTTTTTCTATATTTGTGATAAAATATTAACATTTTACATAGTTTTTTTTGTTGGTTTAAGGAATGAACACAAAAATTTCATCGTCATTAACCTGGCAGAACTGAGACAATTACATAAAAAGATTAAATCTCATGAAATGCCTGTTATTTAATTTTCATTCAATTCAAGAAACACATTTTTAACACATTCAGTGCGGTGTCAATATACGTGATAAATACCAATTACGACAGAATTAAATGATAGGTGAAACGGCTTCACCAAATTACGGATGTGGTACGGTAGGACTACCACGCAGAGATTTTTGTGACTGATGGATGTGGTAGGACTACCACTTGGATATTTCAAAAACACTATTCGAGATTTTTGTCAGTAGGGTTGGTGATCTGATTTTTTAGAATTATTGTAGTTCAGTAGTAATAATTAGAGTAATATATTGAGTTGAGAGTGTGTGAAAGCTGTTCCTTGATACATTGAACTAGTTAATAAGGACAGAAAGTTTATGAAAAGGACTGCCGTGGTATACTTCTACGCTCGTCACTCACAAAAATCCTTACGTAGTAGGTATACCACATCCGCATGGAATGTGTTAATTTTGTTGAAAATTTTATAATTAGGCCAAATAACTATTTATATTTTAACATAGAGAAGATTTCTTTGATGATGACAGAGACGTATAATTTAAATTATAGGAAAATTTAGAATAAATTAGAAAATTATAAGTTTATCTAACAGTAAATTTCAGAAGTTATATTATGCTCCTGGTTTAAATTTTTAGTAATCAGAATCACGAGTAAAAAAACAAATATTAATGAAATAAAAAATATTTAAAAATATTTTTTATAAGATAGAAGATAATTTCAAAATAATAAATTTTTTTAATTTACAAAATTATATATAAATAATAAATAAATAGATATACAAACAAGGAACACTGATAAATGAAACGATGTAACATACATAATACATAAAATACAAAATAACACATAGTTATGATACAGTATTAGCAACATAAATACAATTATAATATTATTATAATTACATATAAACATATTGTTAATTATAACACATTTTTCTTTTATAATATATAACATATAATTCACAGATTATGTAAATAAAATATGAATAATATTTACTTTTATTGTTTAAGTATTCACAGACATACATTTACATTTATTCATTTATTACATTTACATTCATACATTCTCCCTTACAACAATTTCAATATTTATACATCCATTCGATACATTTCAATTATATATAATACATAAATTTCTTTGCCATTATTTTTATATAAATAAGTATTTAAAACATAAAAAACAAACCATAAAAATTACAAAAATCTAACATAAATAATATTATTCTAGACAAGTATGGCACATGTATTTTTCTAATAAATCTTTAACCTTATTCCGCATTCCCAATTAGTAGGAATTTTATAATTAAATAAATATTATAAGCATAGTAATAATATTTACACAGAAAAATATAGTATGTATTTTTTGTAATTACATTATTTTAATATAATAATTCTTTTTATAAATTTGTTTAATAATATAATAAAAATAGAAAGTTTTACACACACTTTCTAATATTTAAAGTTGATCTTATTTAACTATACATTTTATTTAAACAAAGATATTGGGGGTTTTATTTGTTTGAAAAAAGTTTCAAAAATATATTATTCAAGTACTACAATTTATTATCACCAAAATTTTAATAATAAATAACAATTTAACTGTGACAAATTCTTTCATGGGATCAGATTCAAACATTGTCTAGAATGTAAAAGAATAATTTTATTTATTATTCACCAATAGACCACTGTCGTAAAGGTCATCAAAAGTGCTGCCAATGTGGAGGTATATTTCTATCTAAAAACATTATTTGTCATCTGTATTAACATTAATACACAAAATAGTCAGATAACATAATACCAAAACAATGTTATCTTTATTAAAAAATTGAAAAATTTTTAATATACTACTAAACTGATTAAATGAACCTATTAATACAAAATTTTATGTCAATTTTTTTCAAAAGTTATACACTAAAGATGTGCCTATCCTAACTTGAATCCACCAAATCCTTTTTGGATAAGCTGGAATCACATAAACATTTTTATTATTACACCAATATCCATTTTTATTTTTTTAGTTTATTTTAAGTTGCATTGAAATTCTTAAGATAGAAAGAAGAATCCTTAGGACTTGCATAAACAAAAAACGGAAACTCAATGGTATCTGAATTTTAATGTCTTTTATTACAAATTTTTCCATGTGTTTTCCTATTTAAGATTATACATGAACAAGTAAGGAAGGTCGTTCCTGTGGCCGGATGATGCTTATACGTGTCATGGTATCTTTTTACTGCAATGGAGAATCGGCACAGCAAAGCGTCTGTGATTCTAGTCTCCAAGCTAAATGTATTAATTATGTGTACATTTAACTTACATATGATGACCATTTATTAATTTACGTGAAAAATTTTACAATTTACCAAATTTTGTTTTTTTCATCATTCAAAATAATATTTTTTAAACTATTTTAGATAAATTGGAGCTTGGGATTTCCAATTTCATCTCTAGTGTATAAATTCTTTTCTGAACTATAATTACCATAATAGTAAGATTTAGGATCACCTAAAAGTGGTGGAGATGAATTTCTGGAGGCAGAGCTGTGGTGTGTTGTGCATTGATCGAATTCCGAAATTAGGAGAAGAACTGGCGTTCAAGGAAATATCATAGATACCATATTGTGGAAGCAATTAAAATGGTTTGGTCATTTACAGAGGATGGAGGATGGTAGGTGGCCAAAGAGGGTAGGTATGGGAGTGGATACCAGCCGGTAGAAGAAGGTGGGATAGGCCAGAAGTGATACGGTTGGATGGCGTGCAGGAGGCAATGTCTTTGTAGCGGCTGTCCGATGGGGACTAGTGAGACAAAGAGAGGTGATCCTTAGGAAGTGAAATATGGCTGGGGCTGTAAATCCTCACATGAATAATTATATATATCAAAATATATACGAGGGTCATTCGTAAAGTAAGGTCCGAATTGCGGTAACCAGCCACACGGCGAGCGAACAGCGCAATGCGCATGCGCGACGACTCCCAGCATGGCTTGCATACGAAACGATGCCATTTGCAGTAGTATCTTTGTTGTGTGCTGTTTACTGTGCATCTTTAAGATGTTTAAGACAATTGATCATCCCGCCGACTGCGAAATACGGTCAGTGATTCATTTTTTGACAGCAAGGAACGTTTGTGCAGTAGATATTCATCGACAAATAAGTGAAGTGTACGGCCCTAATGCAATGAGTGACAGTAAAGTGCGCAAGTGGGTGAGATCTTTCAAGGAGGGAAGGGATAATGTCCATGATGAACCGCGATCTGGCTGACCATCAGTGATCACGGAAGATTTGGTCAAAGCCATTGAAGAAAAGATTCGTGAAAATCGGTGATTCACAATTTTGTCATTAGCATTGGAATTCTCGAACGTGAGTAGAACAGTAGAAGTTTCTCGGCGGTAAGCGCTTCAACTCTGATGACGAGGTGAAAGAAGCTGTTCATGACTGGTTATATTCGCAGGCGGCAGAGTTCTACGACACTGGTATTCAAAAGCTTGTAGAACGTTATGATAAATGTTTAAAAAAAATGGAAACTATGTAGAAAAATAGATTAAGACGTCAGGAATTAAATAAAACAAGGTTTTTGATCTAATCTGTTGTGGTTAATTTTTTATACAAAAACGGACCTTACTTTACGAATGACCCTCGTATTAATTCTTTAAACCACCAGTAATACGGTAAACAGTATACATTTACCCATTATAGTGTTTTCATGCATAAAATTCACATCTTCAGTAATTTTGTTTCCTTTTATGTTATTTAAAGTTTAAAACATCCTACTTCCACCATGGTAGATGTGAAAATCCTTATCTTCCATGGTGGAAGTAGGATGTTTTAAATTTTAAATAACATAAAAGGAAACAAAATTACTGAATATGTGCATTTTATACATGAAAGCGCTATAATTGTAAGTGTTTACTGTTTACCATATTACTGGTAGTTTAAAAAAAATAATATATATTTTCATTATCAATATATTACGGCTGTTAAAAATTCTTATATAGAATGTTTGATTTACAAAAGGGATCCATCCATATATATTTTATTTTAAGTGTAAAATTAAAAACATATGAAACATATTTCTTCCCAGAAGAATACTTAAATTTAATATTGATTATTTAGAAAGAAAAACAAATAATAACAGATGTATAGTTGAATAAGATCACCTTACTTATTCTCATTATAATAAACACTTACAATATATATCATTATTCAGTCACAATAATTCATTTCATACTTAGAAATGAATGAATTACAAAAATCCAAAGTAACAACTGAAACAATTTTTAAAATATTTTATGCGCCGTAAAGCTTAAATTTTATGAAGTTACCATTAATTAGAAAGCACCATTATAAAAATAATAATCAATTATTCACGTAGTAATTAAAAAGGCTTTATTTTATCATTTGGTATTTTTATGATCACCAATTAAAAAGAAAAAATAACACCTCAATAATATTTTCATTAATTTATTACTTTATTTACAAAGTTAAAATGTTTCTAATCAAAAATGGTTCTCTAAAATAACCTTTCATTCAAATAACCAACCAAATCAAACAATAGATAGCTTTAATATTGTAGTTTTGCTTTTGTAAGGTTTGAAACACATGGAATATCTTTAGGCATTTTACATAACAGTGAACAAGACATTACAATAACATGTCAATCTTACATAAATACAGTAAAATCCCGCTTAACCAAAATGTAGGGGGGGGGGGGAGCGGATCTGATTCCAGATAACATGGAGACTCATACTTTTAACGTTTAAAAATAGTTAAAATGATTTTACAGTATTCTTTACAACTGTTTATTAGCATATATAAACAAAAATACAGACATTTCAAGAGAAAACAAGTTAATATTGTGGAGTAATTAATATTTACTGAATATTTAAAAAAATTATTTAAAGTCTTTTTTAAAAAGTAAGAGATTTTTGATGAAACAGTTTTTTGCAGCAATATCACACAATCGTTTATTAGAAACACGTTCTAGATGTGAAGAACGCATAAAAAGATTCAGAGAATGTGAAATTTTGTATTTGTATACAACTTATTTCATTGAACGCTATTTATTTAAATGCTGTATTGTGTGTACACACAATATTGAAATTGAATAATCACTGAATTAAAAAAAAAATTTGAAATCTGTTTTGGTTAAAGCGATTTTTGGATAATTGGAGTTTTACTGTACCTTTATCAAACACATACAATGATTAAAAAACCAAACTGAAAATCTTGTATCTTAAGTTTTACATAAAAAGAGTAAAATTATTTTTGACAGGAAATAATATTTAAGATTAGAAGTAAAATGATTTATTTATTTTTCCTGTTTAAGAAAACCATTATTAAAAAATGATTTTTTAGTTTCATTAAAACATATACTAACAATTTAAAAAAATGGGCCACATCCATGGTCCAGCGGTTAGAGTGCTACATTAAGCTGCACACTGCAAACCTAAAGATCCCAAATTTGATTCCTGGCTAGGATCTAAAATTATTATTCATTAAAACCACTAATTCCATACCCGTACTGTAATCTAAAGTAGTCTTTAATAACCATAGCAGTTGAAGTAACTTTGTATGTATAAAACTTAATAAAAAAAAAGCATTGAGGTGTTAATTCAGTAGACCATTAATTATTATTTTAGTTCTCAGATATCCAGAATTGTAATAATTTATCAATAATCATCATTGTTAGATTTTGCGAAAATGTGATATGTTTAAAATGAGCTCTTATTAATGTCAAGTATCTAAGTTTAAAAAATTCATAAGAAATAATTTTTACCTTGATGAGATTATCTTCTAGCCTGAAGGTATTGAATATAAATTTAAATCTTGTTCATCGAGTTTGAGTAGATTTATAAAACAAGAAACAAATTCAAAAATAAATTTTAATTTTTGAAAAAATGAGCATTAATAAAACAAATGTACCTACTAAATTTTGTAAAGTAATAAAAAAACATAATTTAATAAATTATTAATGTTTAAATAATTAAAAAATGTTTTCTTATTTCATAAAAACATTTAATTGAATATCCTGAAAAAAATTTTTGATTCAGTAAATTATCTTAAGCAAATTTTTTCTTAAGGATTCATCATTACTAACAGCATCGGTGTATGAAAGAAATAATACATGTGTTGTGAATTTATATAAAATAAAATTTGTATTTTTGGACAAGAAAATATCTTGTCCAAATCTTCCAAAATCGAGATTTTGGTAAGAATGAACGATAGCAGTTTGATAAAACAAATTTTTGATAAAATGAAAAATCTCAAAACCAAACAAGAATGGTTCACAGTACCAATGACTAACCTTAAATATGCAAAAATTGACACTGGAGACATACAGAATAGGGAAATTTATAGAAAAAAGCCAGGGAGAGATCTTTTAGGAGACAGAACGAAAAGAAGAAATGTGATTCTGATCACAGCTGGTACAGCACTGACTCCCACCACTCGCTGAGGTAACCGAGCACGCTATTACTAAAATAAACCTTCTGCGCACTTCAGAAAACCGGCAAGCTTATTTGGCGTCCGCTCTACACCTCTATCTATTTCTTCTTCTTCAATACTTATGTCTTTAATTGATTGATCATTTGAGAAGAAATGAACCAGTTTTTATAATCTTTTTCTTTTTAATTAATAGCTACATTATTATCACTATGGGTTAAGGAACGGTGGGTTTGAACATCAAATAAATTTTCCAGATTCTAGCCGGTTTTTATACCCCTGGAGTAAGTAGGACATATGTACAGTCTATTCATCTCTGAACTATCTGAGATGAATAACAGTAATATTTACAACAGTTTTACCTAAAAATAGGAATTAATAAAAATACTACTAAAAATTAAATTTAAAAAAAAAATAAAAAATATAATTTAAAAATTCCAAATATAATTTAAAAGTAATCTTTCGTCTACCAAGAAATTGTTTTAAAGAATTATATATTTTGAAAGCTCACTCAAAGCAAAATCTGTCAATTCTGGATTAAGACAGTTCGAGGAATGTCTACTGTGTTGTAACCTTGAACAAAAAAACCAAATAGCTTTCTATGATTATTGATTTTGTTTAAGTCCAGTATGATATGACCATTAATGAAACAAGTCATACAATAACAATTACCATTAGTTTAAATTCAGTTTTATATACTGTATCGTAATAAAAATAATTGTGAAGTTTAGTATTAGTAATAATAATACCATAATTTTATTAAGAAATAAATTACATAATAAATACACAAATGGAAAAATATTTCCTTCCTATCATTTATTTTAATAATATTTTTAATTCTTTTTTTCTCCTAAAATTTACGTACGTAATTTCTAGATACAAATATTTTTATTTACATAAGCTCTAAAAAATCATCACGCGATATAAAATTGTTTATCTTTTACATTAACATGTCTTTTTTTTAAAATTTGTTTTATAAATATTTTTATTAAAAATGCCTGCTAACCTAAAGGCAAAACACAATGCCACACAAAGCCACATTTTCGTTTATTTTTTTTTATAAATACACGATATACGTAATTTCATTACAGAATTTTAAAAATATAATCTAATCTGTTTTAAATTCAATTTTCAAATTTTTTACCAGTTTTACGACTTAAAAATATATTTAATGTGATCGACTATCATCTTACAAATAAACAACAATAGAAATATACACCCTTACAATGAATACATAATAATTTTATTACGTAAAACAGTATAACTTCTTTTATCAGAATCCCAATTACCTACAATGCTTTTCACGGTTGATGAGCTCAGCTGTTCCATGTTTTTAGACCAATCAGAGCATTTTCCAGCGTTGTCAGATTGTACAAATGTATCAATTTGACAAACATTGCATGTATATAACAGTCTCAGTAGTTCACTCGTGTCTTACATCTCGTACTGAACACATCGATTATAGAGCACGTTAACATGCAATACTTTATAAAGTAAGCAGCTGGTTGTATGTTCATAGGTTATATTTGTTACTGAAAGACCAAAAAAATGGCTGACAAAATATATAACAGAGTTACAAGAGCAAGTCATTGGCTAGCTGTGAAAAAGGTAGGGAATAATGTGTATGTTCAGAGCTCAGCAGCGTTGAAAAATAGTATAATTCTGTCAATATATGAAGGTCGTTTCTATCATCTTTCAATAGACCATAAATAAAAGAAGTGAATATAATAAAGATTTTTATTACTAAAAGTAACGTACACTTATGACTATTTTTCAATATAATCATCTTGATGTTTGAGATATTTGTCGTACCTGTGACTAAGCTTTACAATACAGTCTTCATAAAACGCTGTTAAAGGCCAAGCCAATTGCTGTGAGCGCTGGACTATGTATGCGCATACATAACTTCGACCCCTCGTACCCCTCTGACCTAACGTAAGATGTACAGTCAGAGTGTAGTTGAAAATTGACAACACCCATTGTATTTTGTAGGCATGCTGTTCCATTGTTGATAATATACGCTGCAATAATGCAGTGCATACAAGACTATACCAATGCAGACGCACGATTTTCCCAGTGCTCCCCTTACGAAATCAAGCTATACCAGTGCATTTAAATGAGTCTTGACATTACCTTGAAGCTCCTCATTAGTTTGGAAGTGCTGCCCTCCTAACTACAGCTACTTCTTCAGTTCAAGGAAAAGATTTAAGCAACTCTGTGCTACGTCAGAACTATAAAGTGGGTGATTGAAAATGTCCTATTGAAATAGCTCAAGGAGGCATTGAGTTGTTACAGCAACTGTGAGGATAGGCATTGTCACGGATTTGAACAATTCCCAAATTAACACTTTCCCCCGTCAACTGATGTCACAAAACTTGTCTCTTTTGCAGATCCTGTCAATTGATGTCTTCAAATTCCCCGTGTTGTATTAAGTGATTGAATGTCTATGGACAGCATTTCATGTGTTACAAATATTATTTTAAATTATAAAATACACCACTAAAGCGCTTATTAAAAGTTTTATTTCCTGTGTGTGGTTATTTTTATGTATGTTATGGTAGCTCATTATGAAACTGATGTAAAACTTCCTCGGACATCCTTTTCTTGGTCCATAATATCCTTATCGCAAGACTAAATATCCATAACTCATTTCTTAAGAGTCATGGCCTCTATTCCACATAAAATAATAGAAAAGATGTGTCATCTGATTTGAATATCTATAATTAGATCGCTGTTAAATAACAAATGAGTCATTTTTGTAAAGGCCACCTTCATCATTTCTACCGGTGTTGTTCAAATTATTTTCATTTATTATTATCCCCAAATTTTTTATTTCTTTTCTAATTATTACAACAGGCATACCCAAGAAGTAAAAATTAAAAATAATATCAATTTAATAATTCTGGAATATCTAATTAAAGATCAGTCATAATAATTCAGATAATAGAGATTATACTGTTAATATAGTTAAAAATAAAACCAATAAGGACTCAACAAATTATTATTTACGAACAACTATAAATTTTTCGTTCATAGATAAACAAATCAACAGATATTACACATATATACAAACAGCTATTAAATTAACAACACACAGTTAATAAGTCCATATGGTTTATATTTTTATCATATTAAACCATTTAACTACGATTTAATATGACAAAAATATGATTTGATTAAATGTAATTGTGGCATGGTACAGCATTGAGTAGCGGGCATGACTAGATGGTAATTTAAACAATTGTTATATACTATCGTTGGGCTTGGACGTTCTTTTTAACAAACCTTATATTAAATGGATCTTCCGCTAATTCCGGATATCGTTCTACATCGCGCACATATTCACCATCATAACCACTCGCTGAACCTATTTTAAGGATATCTTCGACTTCTAATTGTGCCCAATCGCGACTTGTCGGCACACCATTTCTTAATGCGTCACGCTCTCTATGCCACGCCTTTTTAAGTGCACCGTTTCTGGCGTGATGTAATAATCTTTGGCGTTCACGTGCTACTGTCGTCCCGTACCGAAGGTTGACAACAGCTGTGGGCCGATGTATTCTAACATCCAATACCTAAAAATACAAAATCAGTGTTGCGAAAATTAGGAACTATTAAAATAACAAATAATAAAATAAACTTATTACTTTAGGATGTTGTAAAATTACAAAGAATTAGATTTTTCAAACATATTTACAAAATGGATTACAGAACACTTTTTTTTGTCATCAGTCTTTTGATTAGTTTGATGCAGTTCACAAAGCTGTTCTCTCTTGCACAAGTCGTTTCATATCTACATAACTGTAACACCCTACATCTTTTGTAATTTATTTTATATATTCTAACCTTTGCTTCCTCCTGCAATTCACTCCTTCAATACTACCCTCCATTATTGATAGACCAATACTTGGATGTCTTAAGATATGCCCAATTATTAGCCTATCCCTTTTTCTGATAAGATGCTTCCATATAATTCTTTTTTCATTCATTTGCCTAAGTACCTCTAAATTACTTGTTTTGTCCACCTACCTAATCTTTAACTTTTTCCTATAACACTGCATTTCAAAAGCTCTTCTATCCTCTTCCTTTCTACAGCCCCTATCACCCATGTTTCACTCCCATATAATGCTACACTCCAAACATAATGTTTTAAATTTTTCCTAATCTGTAAATCAGTGTTTGTTGTCAGTAAGCTGGTTTTCATTTCAAAGGCTTTTCTAGCTTGAGCAATTCTTTTTTTGATATCACTTGTGCTTCTACCATCCTTTGTTATTTTACTCCCTAGATAGCAGAATTCCCCAACTTCCTGTATGTTTTTGTTACCTACTTTTAAATTTCCCATTTCTTCTAAACCACTCTTGTTGCTGCACAACAATTTCGTTTCGTTCTTATTAATTTTCATGAAGTAATTCTTTCATGATCTCATCCATTCCATTTAAGATATTTTCTAGTTCTCTCTTTGTCTCGGCTAGTACTACTATATCATCGGCAAATCTCAGCATTTTTATTGTTTCTCCTTGCATTTTTATTCCTGCATCAAATTTTTCCTTCACTTCATTTATAGCCTCTTCTATATACAAGTTAAAAAGTACTGATGACAATGAACATCCTTGTTGTACACCTTTTCTTACAGCATCCTCTTTTTTGTACCCCTTAATTTTTAAAACAGCCGTTTGACTCTTATACAGATCATAGATAACTTTCCTTTCTTTATATTTAATTCCTAGCCTTTTCAAAGTTTTAAACATTTTACTCCAGTCCAGATTGTCAAATGCTTTCTCTAAATCTACAAATGCCATATAAGTAGTTTTATTTTTCTTTATCCTTTTCTCAATAATCAATCTCGGAGCCAATATTGCATCTCGAGTTCAGAAGTACAGAACAGTTATAAAACAAAAATATTTGACAAAATAAGAAAATTATAGAAACAAACCTAAATGATCAGAATCGCTACAGGTACTTAATTAATCACTATAAAGAATTATCTATCAGCAACAAGACGTGATTAAAATTTACTTTCACAATAAATTGCTCTTGAGTATTCTTTTAAAGAATTAAATAAAGCACAAGGTTTTTAATGTGAATTGTATACAGTTTATTTATTCCTTCAGTATTGAACGTTAACAAACTTAAAACACACATGTTTGATGTTATAGTACCACAAATTTATACATTAAAAGTGAAAATTAATTTGTTTGGCTTAATGTTTGCTTGTACTGAAATGATGTAGGATACACAAAAAAAATTAAAAAATGAAAGTACCTTTCCAGAACCAGTTTCGCCCTCCTTTTCATGGAATGTCGTATTGAACTGGCTACCAAATCGTTTGAGCTGAGCTCTGTCTTCAGCGGCCCGCCAAGCGTCTTCTTTGACAAAGTAAAAAGCATCTTGAAGTGCTCCATGCACAACTAATGAAAATGGTAACAGGAATGTGTTATTAAACACCGATGTGATCACATCTCTATAAATAGGATTTGCTGAGGGGACACTATGCACAACTGCACGGCCCTCACTGGTTCTTGATATTAAGATACCTCTTCCGAAAACTGGTTCCGAGGATGATCCAGGTTGCAGTTGAAAGGAAGGTCTTCTCTGTGACACCAACTCTCTGTAACAATAAATCAAAAGACATGACATAGGGGGGATAGACTCGTAATACTTAAAATTAGAAATGAGCTTCACAATTTCTTTTTTTGTATTTAATAAAGTAGAATCCATCCTGAGGTACAATATCTCAAATTGCTATGAAGTGTATTTGAGAATTTCAATACAAGCATACAAAGGTTTTATATCAACTGTATAATTAGTTACAAATTAATATAAACTCTTTGAGTACTGAGTTGTTACAGGAAAAACATGCTCAGATTAGGTCTTTTCACAATTCCTTACATCATGATGATGCTACATTTCAGGATTTTCTATCTATCTTCACTCATGTGTATTAAATGTTCCACCCACTTCCCTCTGTATTTGTCAACTGTTTCTAATAAAAGGAAAACATATAAATGGACCCGAATTTCCTCATTTAAAATGTTATCTATCAAACTACACCCTTGAACTCTTCTCAAGAACCGCTTATCTGCCGCCTGGATCTGACGTTCAACCTTCTTCCTAAACACCCACGACTTGCTACCGCACAGCAATACTGGAACAGCCAGAGTCTTTGTTGGAAAACTTCAACTGGGTATCTTTTGCAATGGAAGGTTGGGTAACCAAACCCAGCAGGAAATCGGGTTGGTGAACTGATTTGTGTTGGGGGGACTCTCACAACCTGATGGTCCTATTTCATCAAGGATGTCTCAGGTGATATACATAAAGTTAATGGTTTCTTTTTTTACAATAATTATAATTATTTAAGTTAACAGTTTGCATAATAGCAGCAGAATCCATATTAATGTTTTGTTTTTTTTATGTATATACATAAAAAAACTTATAATTACCTTATGCTGCTTCTTATACTTTGTTTGTTACAAGCACTTTTGTAGTGCGCACAACTTCTTCAGGTAATAATAATAGCTTCTAGAAATTGTTTACAAAGATTGCATCTTTATTTGTCAATGGTTTGAATTAAACTTAATAAAATTAACCATGAAGTGATGGTTGTACTAACCCCCGAAGTACACTCCATTTTTCAATTTCTTAGTTCATGCATTGTTATACTTAAACAGTTTTTTTTAGACGATTATTAACAATACCTCATAGGATCGGAATTGCGAGAATGTTGAGTCACTGGTTTATTTGGTTGATCCGGTGAAAAAGGATCCAATCGCATTCTTGACCGAGCTAATGACGAGAGACCACGAGTCATCATTCGTTCAGTAAGGTGACTGACAAAACCAGATGCAACGTGGAAAGGAGCTTGTTGTGGACGAGATTGTTGCATCAATTGAGGCGCTAAACTATTCAGATCATAACCGAGTTTTGTCAACCAACTTAATTCATCTGAAAAAGAATTACATTCATTTATTCAATTACATTATACTAACTGCAAAATCAATCCAGAATGATTTAAAAAGATTTGAAAAAATTGATAGTATTAAAGAAAAGCATACAATATACCAGCATGGTTCTAAACTTTTTGTACTTCAAGCCCCTTTTCTGCCTTGGATAATTCTTTTTCCCCTGGCAATACACAACAGAAAGATAAATGACAATAACCCAAATTAACACTGCAAAATGTACATTTTGCAAAAGACATTAAATTGAGGGGTTGGAACTGCGTAATGAATCTATTTGACAGTACACCTACCAGACTACCACAGCAAGAAGAAGGATAGTAATGATACATCTTTCTTCAAGTAGCTCGGAAAAATAAAATTTAGTAAATACATTGTTACCAAATTTCTGGAGTGAACTATTCAGTACTTATTCTCGTATTGAAGCAAAAACGCTTCAGATACTACCTTTTACCATATCTTACAGCTGATTTAAAATAGGATGAGAGTAAAGCTACATGATGATATAGCAATGGGAAATTTTTAATGCAATATTTCCCTCCAGTGTTTCACAGTCTGGGAAATTTTTTTTTTTTATAATGGAACGGCTGATTTATTAACATTTACTTTTATTGTTAAACAACAAGTTTGAATTATCATTACTTTACAAAATGTAGAAAGGTAAATTATTTATCAAAAAAGGGAAATTTAAAATTTACTGTAGGAAAAATATTCGCTCGTGAATATTGTTTTTGCACTCTCATCATATTTTAATCTAACTGTATCTTTGAGAAATTCTTTTTCCAGCTTTAGCTGCATCAAAATCGAAGTATAGAAACAAAATCAAAATAACCACCTCTGTGGCTTACTGGCTAGCTTTAACACACTAAAATCCACCGTGCAGTACCAGAACCCACAATACATGCTAATGACCAAGCTGTCAAAGCGACTTTAAATAAACTACAAGAATTAAAATGGAAAATAAGCTCAGAATGGTTATACCAAATAACCAGAATGGCAATACTTAACCTGGACAGGCTGTTTAGTTCAAAACAGGCAAGTATTTATGCCTTAGAAATTTTTTTTGTTTTGATTGTATTTTAAATTTGAAATAATACTGTACAAAAATTTTTTTTGTTTATTTTAAGCCGCATCAACATCTTGGTTATTAGCAAATACTTTGGGTTAGAACTTGTAATAATGTTCCAGACGCTGGCCAGGAATTGAACCCAGTACCTCCGCTTTGCAGCATCATACACTAACTGTAGGCCCATGGAGGTGCCAGTATAAAAACTATTTTTTATTTTGTTCACGTAATTGCACCATCTGTGGTTCATACCCCACCATTTGAGAATCGCTGCTATACGCAATATTTCAATATCTTTGTTTTTAAATACAAGAAAAACAAATAAAGAACAGAAAAAATACATACCAGTCAGATGTTGAGAATCTTGTCCGACATTAATTGGATCATTTCCGTTAAACCTGTACAGATGTAAATGTCTTGGACTTGTAACTCTATCCAAAACATTTTCCCACATCGGTGACATCCACTGTCCTATCAGAGGATCATATACTTTACCGCCAGACATATGAACCAAAGATGTAACCTGAATAAAAACCATAAATACAATATTCATAAAAATAAGAAATTATAAGAAACTAGCACACTGGACCCGTGCGAATAAATTCGCACAGAATTCTTGGGTTTCAAACACCTATCATTAAATAAATTATTTAAGTTAACAACAAACTTAACCATTCTTAGAACAATGGTGAGTAATGACTAAAGCACAGCAGTATAATAGTTTCGTCCTGAAAAGAACGGTTTTAAACTAAAACTTTAAACTAAAACTTTTACAGGAAGTCTATCCTGTATGCTTATGGAATATGGCTATGGGAGGGGAAAAATGGCTCTTACATTACGTTGTTAACAAAATTTATTTTTTCGTTTTGTAAAATGATGCTCATATTAGTATGAATTTCAAGTTTAGAACTTTTGGGCAAATCAGGAAAGAATACTCTTTAAATTCATGTAAAAATGATAAAGTTCCGTTCAGTAGAACTCTGTATTTAGGAGTTAACAGAATTCCCATTTAAAATATTGGAAGCGATTTTGCGTTTTAATTATATAGACATTATTATAAATTATAAATACTGTAATTATTTATAATTTTATGTTAGTGTGGTAAAATAATGTTGTGGAGAAACAACTAATAGTGTGCAAATCATATTATGCAATAATTATTAATTTTGAAGTCAGCCTATTAATAAAATAATAAGGTTAATTTTTGTCAATGACCAGTTACCAATATCCAGTCATTACTCTAGTATTGTAGGAATTAAAGTATTGTAATAATAAAAACAACCCACCGGGTTGATCTAGGGGTAAAGCATCACAACGCACAACGAATCAGCTGTTTGACAGCTGATGAATGGAGCAAGGGTTTAATGGACCAAATCCTAGTAAAGGTTACTTTTACATGGATTTGAATACTAGACAGCTATTGAGTCTTTACAAGACTGCACAATGAAAGCAAATTGTTAATGATCTTCACATTTTTTTGTTTTGTAAGCCACATTGGATTACATAAGTTCATTAAAGAATAAACATCTCATTTCAATTTTTGTTGTGTTATAGTCCTTTCCCTGATGTTTTGTTTCTTGATTCTTCTCCAGTATTCCTTCTGGTGTTCTTCACCGGAATACACAATTTTCTGTCATTTGGTCGATCTCTTCTGTTCAAGTCTTGTGTTGTGCAGTTTGTGGTAAATTCTGGATTTTCTTTACAGGTCCTCAAGTGTGATTTGGATTTTGTTCATGTCCTGTTCAATTTCTTTGATCCAGTGGGGCTGAGATTTTCTGTTTTAAAAATAATTGATGATTTGTGTGGAGATTCTAGCGGAGTCGTTCCTCAGAGATGGCCAAAGAAAGGAATTCTCTTTTTCCTCATCTGGTCTGCCAGAGGTTCTGAATTTCTGTAGACTTCTTCGTTTGGGACGGGTTTCCAGATCCCGTCAGAGAAACATCTGTTGTTCAGGCACTTTCTGATGATCCGACATAATTTTGAGATACTGTGTGCCATGCTGATTCTCCTGAAACTGAAGATCGTTTCACTGCTGTATGTGATTTCCACAAGAATCACAGTGTTGTAATGTCGGAGTTTTGAATTTATTGAAAGGCAGTTTTTGTTGTAAACATTTTGTGTTTGTTTTACGGATTTTGTGAGTTTATTGAATATTTGAATCTGAATGATCTTTATATTACAATAAAGATAATTGCTTTTACCATGATAACAAATAACAAATAGTTAAATACCTGATCAAGAAGTCCTCCGCAAAAATCAACTGGAAGGTAAAGGTACGGATTTGAATCGTAGACTATATGACCATATGGTGATCTCATTATTTCTCGAATACCTTCACCATACTGATTGAATATCATGACTGGAGTACCACATTGATCAGTAGCAACATAATACTTGTGTTTGAACACTTGTGCGTATATCAAATGACCTCTGTCATCGTAAACTAATGACATTAATTTTCCATCACGAGGGCTGTATATGTGCGAGACCTGCCAAAAAATGATAATAATTTAGACAAAAGAGTTTAAATTTATTGAAAAATATCCCTGCACTCCCAAATCCTTAGTTTTTACATCTCAACTACTAGAAGGTTGTGGAAACTATTGGATTTCAGTAACACCCCAATCAACCAAAATATAAGAAGTGGACCCGATATCAGATATGCAAAATTAAGGATAACAAGCAAAGACACACTTTTAGGGTTTTAAAACAGTTAAGTGAATACAGTAGAACGTCGATAATCTGGAGTAATTGGGCCGGACCCCATCCAGATAATGAAATTGTCTGGAATTTTTTAATGAACAAAAGACCTGGTAGATATCTTCAACATAAAATAATAGCAACAATCGGTCATAATTCACTGTGAATTTTACAGAAGAGAAGCGGAAAATGAAACCATTCATATAAAAATGTAGTAAAAGTTTTACATGTTTAAAATCTGATATGTAGTAAATCTATTTATAGTGACAGAATTTGTGTTTAGTTGTCATTAGACCTATACTATTTTTCAAAGCTGATGAGCTCTGAACGTACGCATTGCCCCCTACCCACTTCATAGCTAGCCAATGACTTGCCAGCAATGTTGCCAATACTTGCTCTCGTAGCTCTGTTATACATTTCGTCAGTCATTTAATATTTAGGCTTTTCAATAACAATTATAACCTATGAACATTCTACTAGCTAATTATATTATAAAGTATTGCATGTTAACGCGCTCTATAACCAATGTGTTCAGTACGAGTGAACTACTGTGGCTCTTATACACATGCGCACATAATGTTTGTCAATCTGATATATTCGTACAATCTGACAGTGCTGGCAAACGTTCTGATTGGTATAAACGTGTTGAACAGCAGAGCTCATCAACCGTGAAAAATATTACAATTATTCATTTTTAGACATAATTAATAATTCCTGCTAAAGTACCGGGTGGGCCACAAATGTTTGCACTTTTGAAATAATCATGAGAAAAAAATACACATTATATTCAAATAAATGTTTGTTTACTAGAAAAAAATATAAGGAAAAATCATTAAAATACAGGAAAATTATTTCTTAAAAATAATATCATCCAAATGGGTGCCATCTTGCCACTGGCATTCCTCAAATCTGGCCCTTAGGTTTACGAAAACTTGTGGACACAAAGCTGGGAGTATGCTGACCATTTCTTGACGGATGTTCTCCTTTAATTGGTGTATCATTGCTGGTTTATTTACTTACACTCAACTTTTTAGATAACCCCATAAAAACAATCAGCTGGAGTTACATCCGGGCTGCGAGGAGGTCAAGGAATATTTCCTCTGTGCGAGATCAGCTTGTTAGGGAACACTTCTATCACTACAGATATACTCTCGTTGGATGTACAGCAGGTTGTGCTATCTTGCTGTATCCAAGTCCTACTATTGTATCCAACGAAACGCCGTAATTATGGTCGAAAAAATTCTCTTAGAACTTTCACATATTCTGCAGAGTTAACTGTTACAGAATTACCACGTGCATTTTCAAAGAAGTACAGGCTGATAATGCTCTGTGAAGAGATTGTCACCCAAACCATAAATTTTGGAAAATGTAAAGGTGTTTGGTATTTCAATTTTGGTTTTTCACTGCTCCAGAATCTGGTATTCTGTTTATTAACATGTCCATTTAAGTGAAAGTGGGATTCATCCATGAGGAAAATGTTACTGAAGTTGTTGAATCGCTCGAACATTGTATCGACAATGATTTTCCCAAAATTAAATCATTTTGCTTTAACTCTTGAACTAATTGTATTTTATAGGAATGCAATTTCATTACAGTGCAAGGACGTTCGAGCTATCACCAAAGCATCTGAACGCTTGCAAGTCGACATATTTGGATTGTCTCATACAGACATGTTTACTTGGATTACATTCTCTTTGCTTCTCCTGGTGCTCAGCCGCCCTGTTTGGTTTTGATTAATAGTTGAGCCAGTTTTTTCAAAGTTTTTAACCCATGATTTAATTAGGTTAACACTTGGGCACTGATTAATACAGTGCAATTGGTAATGCGAATGAAAAAGGCGGCGTACAGCGATTTAATAATCATTGTTTTTGTAAAAACTTTTTTACACAGAATGCGCGTTGTTCTCCCATGAAGTAATCCATTGCGACTAAATTTCCAAGAAACGAGGAGCGGGGTGTGAGTGGCCTGGCTCTCCTCCACCATTCGGTTTCCCTGCTACCACAACTACAAAATGCAAAAATTAATGGCCTTTCCTTTATTTCATCATCCTCACTACCACTCTTTACATCTTTTTCGCTCAATTTGTCTGTATTCAACAGATATTCACTTATTTCATTATTACCTATGTAAATTTTTAAAATAAACTTTGAACAAAAGAAGTAGTACCTGCCACAATGTTTTTTGTTTATTATTACCACACTGCTTCTTGTTTGGCTAGACTGTTTGGTAACAGAATGTTCTGCAGTTGGTTTTTTTCAATTTTAATTGGTCCAGATTTGATAAGTCGATAGAGTACTAGCTCATCAAAGTGGTTGTATTAACTGGACACTAGTACTTCTCCCATAAAGTTTGAAAACGAGTTTATGTGACAGTAAGCAATAGCCAGCATGTGACTGCCGTCATGTATATATGACACTAGAACTAAAATGGTTAATAAAATAATTACCTGATTAGGCCACTGGTGATTTGTGTAGAAAAATTGTGTAACATTTCCGTAATTATCTTTCCTAGTAGCTAATCTATCTAAGTGGTCATAGTAATACTTTACATCAAATCGTCCTCGCTTTGTCGCTCTCACCTGAAATAAATATATTTTATCGATTGAAATTGTTTCTAAAAACTTGATCACTTTACTTTTTTGATAATAGTGAAACTAATCTTGTACAAACTTCTCGTTAATTTTTCTCTAATGAGACTGATCAGCTGTTTGTTACATTAGTTTTTGACCCACCACCACCGAGGTACCACCAGTCTCAAGGTAGCTCAACCTAAACCCTACATACAACCACAGATAAATTACTATTTAGCTACCACTACCCCTACGAGGCGAAACCCAATTAAGTGTGTAATGTTAGCTACAGAAACCACTCGATTATTAGCCACAGAATCGATTATTATGTTGCTAATCACAACACTAAATTGTTTGAACAAAAACCAACTTATGCAGGTAGAAAATGCATCAATAAATTGCCACAAGGTTTAAAAAGTTGTGACAATTTAAGTCATTTTAAAAAAAGCTAAAACAATATTTGATTGATGAAATATTTTACAATGTGCACGAATTCCTTTCTAAATAGTTTTCGTTGGAAAGTATTTAACTTCTAATTAAACAAATATTGTGTACTAATTGATACAAAGGAGTTCATGACAAACCTACTGAGTTAAGCAGTAGTGGGAAAAAATTATTGGTAAGTGATGAAATTATCATTGTGTTTGACTTTTTTATTTTTAATTTTGTGTGATATTTGACACAATGGGGTTCACGACAAGCCTACTGAAATAAGAAGTAGCAGAAACAAATTTTTGGTGGTAAGTGATGAATTTATCATTGGTGATAAACTTTTAGTTTATCAGTTTTATCTTGACATGTCCTATACTCCCTTTGGAGTCTCCTGAATGCAAAAAAAATTAAAAAAAATCACTAATAACTCATGTTGACCTTACTCCTCTGACCACAGTGATGGGGAATCACTAAAATCATAGTTGCTAATCTGAAGGGGTGTCGTAGGTTACTATCACATGATGCTTAATACAAACAAATGCATCCTTCCCTACATGTCTCCCACAAGACAAATAGGACAGACAGTGTATAGTTATTCGAGTCATGAGTTTGCCTTTGGGTTTAACGATAAAGAGGAAAAAGCATCAGTGCGCATGGGAGACTGTTTTGGTATCAGTTCGCTAACACAACAACATAAACTATACTTAGAGAACATACAGTATTTCCCTAAACCTTTTGTAGGTTAACTGTATAAATATCTGTTTGTTACCATAAACAGAAATGTCAACGGAAGTGTTACAGAAACGGAAAGGTTCTCGAAAACATGGTTAAACTGTTCACAGTGTTAAACAAAATCTAATGTGAAATGTAAAAAAAAGTTGTGAAGTTGAAGCTAAACTAAAATACCTTTCCGCGCCTCATAATGAAAGCCATGAGCGAGTGGCTAACTACTGTGATGTTTTTCTGTTTCCACAATTCAAAATATAAAGAAGGAAGTTAAAGGCAATGAAGAAGATAATTCTTCAATAACAGTTTTTTGACACCTGGTAAAAAAAAGGAACCGGTTATATCAATAAGAAAGTGATGCCGACATGTGAAATGTTATTACCAGTTATGAAAAAATAGTATATTAATTGAAAGGCAACATGCGGTTAACTGAAGGTGCAATTTCACGGTAGTAAAATATAATGTCTCACTATTGAGGTTGGCAGCCCTGTCAGATTACTCATAGCCCATTCATACGCAAAAGGCATTCTTCTGACTCACTATCTACACCTGTCTTTTTTTTTCTAAAGTCCTATCTGCTCTAACACAAAAAAAATACGAATGGCTGACTTTTACATCCATTTACCCTGAATACCTCTCGCAAGGCAAGCTGGTTATAGAGCAATTAAGCCATCGTTTTAGGAGTACCCTCTCTCTGGTCTGGGGCATAGGCTACCTGCAGTTGTTTGTTACAGTAAAAATTAACAATAGCGATTTAGTTGAAAAGAAATTAATTAAAATTCTAGTGAAATAACTAAAAACGAAATAAATAATGTAATATATTAAAAATTTTGTTAAAATTTTACTTACCAGTAAGCCTTTTGCATTATAATGGAATTTTTCTTCGCGGGCATTTTGTACAACTAATCCTCTATTATCATACCTATAAAGTCCTTCACCAAATTTAACTATTCGATCCATCACATTGTATTCCATCGGTATTGTGTTACCCCTGAAATAAAGCATTGATCAAAGTAAGTAAAAAATAAATTGATACCAAATAAAACTTACAGGTTGTACTTTTACAGATTAGGAAAAAATTCTTGAAACACTATGTTTGGAGTGTAGCATTGTAGGGTAGTGAAATGTGGGTGATAGGGACTGTAGAAAGGAAGAGGATAGAAGCTTTTGAAATGTGGTGTTATAGAAAAATGTTGAAGATTAGGTGGGTGGACAAAATAAGTAATTTAGAGGTTTTTAGGTGAGTGGATGAAAAAAGAAGTAGGGCTATATGGAAATATCTTACCAGAAGAAGGGATAGGCTAGTGGGGCATATCTTAAGACAATCAGGTATTGGTTTATCAATAACGGAGGGTAATAATGAGGGGCTTAATTGTAGGGGGAGGCAAGGATTGGAATATGTAAAACAAATTACAAAAGATGTAGGGTGTTACAGGTAAGTAGATATGAAACAACTTGCACAAGATAGAACAGCTAGGAGAACTTCATCAAACCAGCCGAGAGACTGATGACAAAAAAGAAAGGTTGCATTTAATAGTTACTGGAGCTGTAGTCAAATACTGGCATGATAAATGAGCGTTGGTTCATGCATGCACAGTTGACACATTCACCGCATCTCCTGTAAAGTACGGTCAGTAAAATGCACAACAAATCAAAACGTTCGCATTATACAGTCAGAGTACGTATCTAGTTTATCTTTGTTGTGTCTTGTTTAAAGGTCTAGTTTATGTAGGAATAATTTTAAATAATATGAAGAAAATACACGATTGATTAAATAAATAAAGTTTAGAAACAATAAATTAGCAAAAAATAAAATTTGTTTATAAAACAATGAGGTTCAAAGAGTGGAAAGAAGAATTCTAAGATTGATTATTAACAAAAAACATAAATTGGATGGAAAACACAGACTTCTTTCTAATTAAATGATGTATAGGCCTAAGGAGAACAAACCCTTACTAAACATTATGAGGAAAAATCTGGTGTGAAACTCTCACACAACTTTCTCTTGCCAATGCTAATAATGAACAATATAACCTAACATTAGTAATAAAACTTAGAAATAAACAAAACACTAACCTCAAAAAAGATAACTTTATTTTAATCACGAGTGAAAGACGCAAAATGAAAATCATTCTCAGGTTGGCTAAAAAATATGGAAAATTGCTCTTTCACGCTAAACTAGGCTCTGTAGAGAAAAATGCTCAAAGTAAAAGTTGTAGATGTTTTAATTTCCTACAAATTTGATTATACACTTTTGTCGTAAAATGCATACTAAGGTTGAAATCTTTAAAAAAATCGATTTTTTACACGTTTTCATGAGAAAAAAACAGAAAATTACTAATTACTGCTAAACTAAGCGTTATACAAAAAAATGTTTGAAATAAAAAAATGACTTAAAAATTTATGAGTAGATTTTCATAGACAAAGAAAAGTGAAATGATTAGCAAAACTGGACAGAAGAAAGGAATAAATTTACAGAGTGAAAAAGTAAAGAAATTTTGGAAAAGAAAGTAATCTAAACAATGCAAAAGTGATCAGAACATAAAAAATCTAAATAAATAATTATTCACACAAAGAATATGAAACGAATAGCTAAATATTTTTTTTTAAACAATTGAATACTAATATTTACCTGTATGTGAGAGAAAGCATGTTGCCATTTGCATCATATTTAAATCCCCACGGCTCTTGTGCTTCTACAGCAGCCAACTGACCATCAGCGTCCCACGTTAAATTCTTTACATTTGTGTATGTATTAACACCAATATTCCGAGTATATGTTCTAGTTTGACTAATACGGCTGAAAAATTAAAACCATACAAAATCAATTGAATGAATAAACTGAAACAATTATTTTTTCTACATGAATTACTAATTCTGTTGATTACTATTTCATGTACTTTTGTTTAGCATCAGTAGCCTAAATTTATTTTGAACTGTGTGTAACTGTATAAATTACATATTACAATTCCTATAGCAAGATAGGAGTAGCTGAAGAGAGCCTGTGTAGATTCTGTCATGAGGCAGAAGAGAAGGCTGAGCATATTTTATGCAGTTGCAAAGTGGTTGGCTGCAAAAGAAGAGCGCTGATGGGTAAGGACGTGTTAACACCTTCTCAGGTAAGTGCACTAGATCCTAGACGGATCCTGCGCTTTACTGAAAGTGTGGGTCTTGCATAAATAAGGAATAGGGGCAATCACAAAAGATCTTTTAGGTCGCGGTGAGGAGGGGCTGCAGAAGCCTGAACGCCCTGGTTGTAAAGTAAAGTAACTGTATAAATTTGGCTAGCAAAATGTTGTACAAGAGTGGTTGAGAATGAAACCTCCGTTTCGATGTTAATAAAGAATCTTCCATAGAACAAATATTTTACTTTAGTTATACATCTTAAAACTATAGCTTTTAACTATTTTTCAAAATAATTACCATTAAAATTAAAGCATTTTGTCATAGCGTTTCATTAAATTGCAAATTCCTTCTACATAAAATTTAGCTGTCTGGGCATGTAGCCAATCGTTCACAATATTTTGAAGTTTGCCGTCATCATTAAAGTGCTGAGACACAAGCTACTTCTTCATGTGATTAAAGGGATGAAAACCAATTGACGGCAAGTTGGGGCTGTAAGGTAGATGATCAAATATGTCCCATTTGAATTGCTTCAAAAGCTCATTTTTAGTTTTTCGAGCACTGTGAGAATGAGTGTTGTCACAGACTGGATGTCAGCATACCGCAATGTTTGTTTTGAATGGCTTGCTTAAGTTTCTTTAAAGTTTCACAGTAGACATCTGAAGTAATTGTCATAACATGTTTCATAAATTCAACCAGTAAAACTCCTGCGGCATCCCAAAAACCTGAACCCTTAACCTTCCTCGTTGAGAAAGTTTGACGGGCTTTTTTCGGCTTGCATGGAGAATTGGTACAGCTCCAAGCCATCAATTCTTCTTTTGTTTCGACATTTACATAAGCCGCCAAGTTTCGTAAAGCAAGAAGTGGCTTGCATCACAACACTTCAATTACGACAACAAACTTCAAAATGTCGTAAAAGATTAGTTATGTGACCAGGCGGCTGATTTTATAAAGAAGGCATTATTAAATTAGTGAAATGCTATGACAAATGCTCAAATTTAAATGGTGACAATGTTGAAAAATAGCAAAGAGCTGTAGTTTTAAGAAGAATAAATTATAAAATATCTTTTCTGCGAAAGTTTTTTATTAACAGCCAAACGGAGATTACTTTCCGAACTGCCCTCATACTAATAACTCGAATGTAGGCAGACAAATATAAAAGCTTTGTTGAAGAAAAAACGATTTCCAACGTCAGCTCACTTGCTAAGAAATGGTTTTCTTACCAACTGTAATTAATTTAAGGATTGAATCAACTCAACATAAGCTATGATGTAATATTGTAACACATGATAATTACGAGGGTTGTTTGAAAAGTCCGTGCAAAGTCAGATAAATGGCACTACTGGCGCATATCGAGCATATGTTTAGTTAGTAGCATCTGTTGGAAAAACACATGTGTAGTTTCAGCCAGATCGGTCTATTTCTTTGTGTTTGACATTCCTTTTAATCGAGGGAGTTGAGTGATTTTCAAAAAATGGATGAAAAAGAATTTCGTGTGAAGTGTTGCAAGGACGGTTTGCAGGTGTTCCAGAAGAATTTGCAGGACTTTAAGCGTCGTTTCGTCACTGTGGATGAAACATGGACACATCACTACACTCCTGAGACCAAAGAACAATCTAAACAATGGGTTATGAAGAAGGAATCTGTGCCAAAATAGGTGAAGACAGTTCCTTCGGCCGGAAAGATTATGGCGACTGTCTTTTGGGATTCACAAGGAATAATCTTCATCGATTATCTGGAAAAGGGTAAAACTATTACAGGTGCATATTATTCATTGTTATTGGACCGTTTGAAAACCAAGCTGCAAAATAAATGCCCACGATTGCCCCACAAAAAAGTCCTTTTCCATCACGACAACGCACCAGCTCACGCCTCAGGAGTTGTGGTTGCAAAATTAATGGAAATAGGGTTCCAACTCGTTTCACATCCCCCCTGTTCTCCAGACTTGGCTTTCTCGGACTACTATTTGTTTTCCAATTTGAAGAAATGGCTAGCGGGAAAAAGATTTTATTCAAATGAAGAGGTGATTGCACGAACGAATGGCTATTTTTCAGACTTGGACAAATCCTAGTATTCGGATGGGATCAACAAACTAGAGTAGCGTTGGACGAAGTGTATAAGCCTAAAAGGAGACTATGTCGAAAAATAAAAAAGGTTTACCCCAAACAATTAAGTAGCTTTTATTTTTGCACGGACTTTTCAAACGACCCTCATACAACATTTTAATTAACTAACCAGTTATTCATATTTAATGTTTTTTGAACTATTGACAGATATATCTGCCAAAAATTCTTTCCCACAGGTTGTTTTGCGGATATATTCGCACATGATTCTGAACGGTGATGGTCATTTACCAGATATATCCGTACATTTACAAATTAAATAAAAAAAAAGATTTTGACTAAATGTCTTAATAGTCAGCAAAATTATGCCAAAACATTTAAAAATTCCCACAAATTTGCACCTGCAGAAGATGGATTGAATGCACTGCCTGCCAATGTTTCCAAGCTGGCATAAGGTTGGTATTCCATATCAGTTGTGCTTCCTATTTTTGTAAATACATACGTGTGTTATGTTCACCCAATTAACTCATAATATTTCTTAAACAATTTTTTGTACTTAAAGATTTGTTTTCTCCTTTTTATTCTGCAATTCAACATACAAATAAATTTTTATCGTCAGTTTTAGTTATGGATGTATCCATATAAATCACATCACTCAGGACTAACGATGGACAACCACATCCATTTTTATTAAGTAAAAATGAAGAGAAAAATATGTGATGAAATCCGTTTGGATTCTGCACCTTTAAAAACAATTTTCTTTAATAAAGAAAAAAACACATGTTTCTAAAAACAATTATTTGTTTACTCCAACCCATAATACAATCCCTGTGACATGAAACTAATTCTGTCCATGAAGGGTTAAAAGAAAATTAAATATATTTATACAAGAATACATACTTCCTAGAATCATAGGTGAATTCCATTCTGTACACTTCCATTCTATGAATAGTGACAGCAACTTGAGAAACTTGGAAATGTTCATTTGTAATTCTACTAAATACAGCTGTCCCATCAGATAACGATGTTACATTTGGTTCAGGCCATGACACCTAAAAAATAAAATAAATGTATTTAATGTAAATAACTAATTGTAAATAAAATAAATGTATTTTAAAAATAACATAAGAACAACCCTTACATTAGATAACAAAACAAAACAAAAACCATTATTCATTAAAACATTATTTCATTGAAATATAATAAAACTATTAATAATAAGTTATACAAAATGTTAAATAAATTTAATAAAATCACATACGCGTACATATGTAATAATAAAAAACTACTGTCCACAAATATAATTACAAATAATATAAATGAAACACTAAACAATAAAATGGGTGTGTATAAAATAGATTGTGGTAATTAGGATTGTAAAAATTTTTACATTGGTATGACTAGTCATAATTTTCAAGTGAGGTATAATGAACATAAAAAAGCACTGAAATGTGACTACATTATATCTAACTATACCAATCATATAAAAGAGGAAAAACATAAATTTGGTAATGAAAATTTTAATATATTAGGACAATGTAATATAGAAAATAAAAATAGAATTAAAAAATATGAGATGTTTCATATTTATAAATATTTAAAAGCAAAAGCAGGACATTTTGAACGAACAGGTCAAATTTAAGAATGATGAAGTGATATTGACTGCTGCTGCTATCTACAGGAAATATGATAAGGGATAAATTAGAGGAAGTTAATTCTAAATCAGTTTTATACAAATGGCTGAAGATGTATCATCTTCTATAGATTTTAAATAAATAAATAAATAAAAAAAAATTTTTTAGTTTCAATTATGTTATTTACTCTGATGATGGTGGATCCACCGAAACACGTATAAGTAAAGATAAAAGTTGACGCAATTTAAAAAGAAGGTTAGTGAAATTTATTATATCAATTCATTATATAAAATAGAAATGTATTTAAAATAATAACTAAAATTTAATATCAAGTCAATTGGCAGCTCTTGGTGGTAGATGAAATTCTTGAGCATTAGTAATCAGTGGTTAGATTCAGGTTTTATATCATAAAACCAATGTATGAGGGTCATTCGTAAAGTAAGGTCTGAATCGCGGTAGCTAGCCACACGGCGAGCGAACAGCGCAATGCGCATGCGCGACGACTCCCAGCATGCCTTGCGTACGAAACAATGCCATTTGCAGTAGTATCTTTGTTGTATGTTGTTTACTGTGCATCTTGATGTGCATCTTGAAGATGTTTAAGACAATTGATCATCCCGCCGACTGAGAAATACGGTCAGTGATTCGTTTTTTGACAGCAAGGAACGTTTGTGCAGTAGATATTCATCGACAAATAAGTGAAGTGTATGGCCCTAATGCAATGAGTGACAGTAAAGTGCGCAAGTGGGTGAGATCTTTCAAGGAGGGAACGGACAATGTCCATGATGAACCGCGATCTGGCTGACCGTCAGTGATCACAGAAGATTTGGTCAAAGCCATTGAAGAAAAGATACGTGAAAATCGGCGATTCACAACTTTGTCATTAGCATTGGAATTCTCAAACGTGAGTAGAACAGTAGAAGTTTCTCGGCGGTAAGCGCTTCAACTCTGATGAGGTGAAAGAAGCTGTTCATGACTGGTTATATTCGCAGGCGGCAGAGTTCTATGACACTGGTATTCAAAAGCTTGTGGAACGTTATGATAAATGTTTAAAAAAAAATGGAAACTATGTAGAAAAATAGATTAAGACATCAGGAATTAAATAAAACAAGGTTTTTGATCTAATCTGTTGTGGTTAATTTTTTATACAAAAACAGACCTTACTTTACGAATGACCCTCGTAATATAGAAAATTTTAATTTTTTAATTTTTACTTGATCATTCTAGATGCAATTTAAAATAAACTGCATAAAACTTCAAGATTGCAATATACACTTACCATAAACAGTCCAATTTGTTGTTTAGCACCAGTCTTAGGACTGTATTGTAGTGAATGTTCTGGAAGACTTTGACCACCAATACGACCTGAAACAGATAGTACATAATAAGAAAAGTTTAAGACTTGTCAGTAATGTAATAAATGGCTGTAATAATACTGAATAAAATGCAATTAGCAGTAATATAAATCTTAATAATTATAGAAATGAAATAGTACTGAATATCTGTGAACAAGGTTATAACTCAGACATCACTACCAAGGGCTTTCTGATGTTTTGAAGGTAACTGAAATGAAATAAAATCATTCAAAAAATTTGTTGAAGTAAAATTGACATTTTATAATAAGAAATAAGCTTTCAATTTTCAGTTGTTAAGAATTAAGTTATTAGTAGGCTGGAACTGTCACAGAGTATTAGCTACGAATCCAATGAAATACCTTTATACAAAATTTAAGTGCCGATAATCACAACACGATAAACAGAAAAGATTACTATGTTGCTAACCACAACACTAAATTTTTTGAACAAAAACCTACTTATTCAAGGAGACAAAATATCAATCAATTGTTGCAGTATATTTAAAAAGTTGTGCTAAACTTCTTTTGCTTAAGAAAACACTTTTGTTGGATAAAACATTTTACAATGTAAAGAATTTTTTGTCTAAAGAATCTGGGTAGAGGTGTTCTTCAAAGGCGAAATAATATGCTCTGGTCTAGTAAAATACTCTAAGTTTTACTGGTGGACAAGTATTTCTCCGCATTGTAAATGTAACATGCTGTGATTTTGCAGTATTGATCTTCACTCTCCATTTTTGAAGCCATGGTTGGATTTGATCTAAACATTTCTGAAGTTTGTTTGAAGGAACTATAGGATCTTCACTTTTAGCAAGCAATGCCTTATCGCGAGCGAATGTAGCTTGAACTAACCCTTCAGTTGTTGGTAAGTTTGCTTCATACAACGAGTACAAATACGGGTGTAGAACTTGACCCTGCGGTACACCAGAGGTAATGTACATGGAACAGACAGCTCATCTTGGTATTTCACTTATGAGGATGAGGAAGTTAGTGGCTACATCTGTATTGGAACCCACATTTACATATGTTACTGAGTGCTGACAATTAAGCTCCAGGAGCTGAAGACTGTAAAATCTAAAATGAACAGACTGTGAAGGTTGCACAGGGTCTTTACATGGAGTATAAAGTATAGCACATAAGAAACTAATCCATTTATAGATTATGGCGAGTCAGAGTCGCTGCCATTTAAAGACACAATGGTGACTTTGATGAGCTGGGCTCGCTGCTCCTATCCCATGACTGTCTTTGACGTTAGTTGCTCACTGTGTATTTTTAATGTAATTTCGGTTATTTGTAATATTTCTGAGAAGGCCCGGTAGATTTTAGTAACAGTTCAATAATGATGTGTATGTATTCTGTCTATTATTTCCGTTGTTGTCGGTGTAGGAACTATCTGTGTTACAAGTGTTTCATTGTTTACACAATGAGTTCAGGATGTAATATTAAACCTTGTGGACAAAATAATTGAAAAGTAATAATCATTTAGCGATGACCAAAAAAAAAAAAACAGATGATGAAGATTTTGAAAATTCAAAATTATAAATTTGAAAAAATCATCAAACAAAAGTGGAAGCACTTTTTTTAAATTTAAAAATCAGAATAAAAGTTTGGTATAGGATTGGATCCCCCCTTATGCTGCGTTAAAAAATGATGTGTTAATATTTTGGTCAGTTAAAAGTATTGTAATAGCACCAGCTCATACCGGTGTGAGAAACAAGTTTTTCTTTGATGGTTATAAAATAACTTTTGTGCACAATATTATACAAACCTTGGACAGAAATTATTCTAAAGTTGTCGTCATATTGATAGGTTAATTTTGCATTACTCAATCCAGTTTTTGGTCCATAATCAAGTCTTTCTTCAGTCAAAAGACCACCAGAGTACTGGTAATCCCAACGATACTCAAAATCTTTTTCAGAATGCAAAACTTGGCTGGGAAGACCAGTTTGCACCCACTGTTTTATTTGGGTGATTCCATCTCCATGCACTATCTGTTAAACAGAATACAAGTCTTAAAAAAATGAACTTCATTTTAGTACGTAACATAAAATAGAAATTAACATCTTACCAGTTCACCATAAACTGTTTACCATGTAAATGTTTAATTTTTATAACTAATAAAATTTTGGGCGCCAGTTCTATCAATAGACCATGAGATTAACTAAATAAATAAATAAATAAAAAGTAAAAAAATAAAATTAAATTAAAATTCTTAAAAAAAAATTTCCCACCAAAATTTAAAACTTCCTACTCCTACCATGATAGATAAGGAATAGTGATTCTTATATCTATAACAGTCTTGCCAACTTAATCAGTTTATTGTCACATTCAATTTGTGTGTTCATTAATTTTTCCCTGTTACTGTATTTATAAATATAATATTTTTCCAAAATTTCAATTTCATTTTGTCTATTATTCATTTCTAATATTTCTAGATTATTTTTTATACTTGACATAGTATGTTTATTTTTGATCATGTGTTCAGTTACGTTGTAGAATTTTCGGTTTCTTTTTTATAGTTTGAATAGTGTTCTGTAAAGCGTTTTTTAAAAGATCTGGTGGTTTTACCTATATATATTTCATTACATTCATTACATTTAATTTTATAAATTCCACATGTATTGAAATGATTACTTTCTATTTCTTCATTATTAACATTCATATTATAAAAAAAAGAAACCGAAAGTTCTCCAATGTAACTGAACACATGATCAAAAATAAACATACTATGTCAAGTATAAAAAATAATCTAAAATATTGGAAATGAATAATAGACAAAATGAAATTGAAATTTTGGAAAAATATTATATTTATAAATACAGTAACAGGGAAAAATTTATGAACACACAGATTGAATATGACAATCAACTGATTAAGTTGGCAAGACTGTTTTAGATATAAGAATCGACTATTCCTTATCTACCATGGTAGGAGTAGGAAGTTTTAAATTTTGATGTGAAATTTTTTTTTAAGAATTTAATTTACTGAAGATGTGTACAAGATACATGAATGTGCTACAAACATTGGTAAGTGTTTTCTTTTACTGTATACTGGTGGTTAGAAATATATATTTCAATTTTAAATAAATAGTACGGCTGTTTATAGTCCTACATAGGATGTTTAATAAACAAATAAAAATAATATAAATGAATATGATTAAATTGTTACTGAAACTTACTTCAGCTAGCTGTCCAGATGTATGATATCTATATAGGACGCGAGCTCCATCTCCAGGATAAACGGTTTGGAGTAATGCACCTGAATGGCTGTAATGTTGAAGATACGCTCTGGTACTTCCAGGTGCAGTGTACGTATAACGACAAAATCCTAATGAGGCTTGAGCACTGAACGAATGCTTCGTACCAGAAGGTAACGTTACATGTCTTAGACCACCCATTTCATCATATACTAAAGTGAATTTTCTTCCGCTCGGTAATGAGATCTTTGATAACTGTAACAGAAATACATAATTTTAAAATTTTTAAGCTCTTATTTTCAACTTTATTGGCTTAAGATTAGGGTTACAAAATGTAAAACAGTCTTCATGCAAAAAACAAATTTTGATAAATTTTAAAAAATATAAAATTTTTCACTGATGTATAAACCACTCTCTGTTTCATCATTGCAGTTCATACTAAAACACAGAATTTTATTCACATTAAGTGATTATACAAATTCAACAAAATTTAATATATCTAACAATTTTTCTGAGATACTTAAAATTAAAAATTGTAATGACCACTATTTTGAACACTTAAATGAATTTTTACTTACTCTTGCCATATATTTATATATAGGGAAGTAAAATATAGTTTTCCTGTTGAGTTTTTACTGCAGATACACTTTTACTGGCCCCCTGAACCCAAAAAAGGTGTTATTAGTGACTGGTCTGTGAGTGTTTTGTGTGAACAAAATATCTCAACAATTGAATATCATACAAGGTTGAAACTTGAAACTTAAGTTAGGTACCACAAGAAGACCTGACAAACCTTTTCATCAAAATTGGTCAACCGAAAGTAGTAATGTACTCAAGCGATTTAAAAATATAAATAAATAGCCTTTTCTGCATTTTTAATGCTATACATAATAGAGTAAGCGCCATGACTGCTGAATTCTTGGAGAATGTGGTCTCATGGTAAAATAGTTCTTTTTTAAGATTGGGTTATAATATGGATTTTAGTGAAAGTGTATGTACCTAATCAAAATTATAGAAAAGTAAAAATCCCACAACTTCCAAATCATGTAGTTTTTTTCTACCGCGCTTTGTTTAACATCAATTAGAAATTTTCTGTATTTTTCTCATTAAAATCTCTTAAAGAATTGAATTTTTTAAGATTGCGGCCTTAGTATGCATTTTACAACAAATGAGTACATAATTTAAGTTATAGAAAATAAAAAGATCTTCAACTTTCATTTTAAGCATTTTTCCTACAGAGGCTAGCCTTAGGGTCAATTAGTGATTTTCCGTATTTTTAAGTTCTGCAGAAGTTGATTTTTGCACCATTCACTCATGATTAATATTAAATTGATTTTCATTTTACATTGTTAATGATGATTAAACACAGTTATATTTACATTGGCAAGAGAAAGTTGTGTGAGTGTTTCACAACAGATTTACAAATATTTCACCCAATAAAAAAGTTTAAAAAAGTAGTAAATTTTATTGGATTAACTTAAGCCGTAGTTAAGAGGTATAATTTTCTTAGTAAAAAACACAAAATGGTGAAAACAGACAATTAATTACACAGTATAATTAATTAAACAGTATGAAATTTATGACCTTACCTTTGGTCCTTTTTGGTTAAGAAAACTTATGTGTGTTTCGGTGATACCACTTCTCCAGAGCAATATTATTAAAATTAAAAATAAAAATTTAGAATAGTGTTTCCATTCAGTCATTTAGATTAAAATTCAATAAATGACTGAATGGAAACGCCGTTCTAAATTTTAATAATATTGCTCTGAAGAAGGTAGTATCACCGAAACACACATAAGTTTTTTAAACTTAAAAAGTAACCAAAGGTAAGATGATAAATTTCATTTATACTTTAATTTATATTAAATTGTTGGCACGATACATTTAAAATATTTATTTGTGAATTGATTATACGTTTTTGGGAAATTTTGTTTGTTCCGAATGTTGATAAGATTCACTTTCCAGACTTTGGCCCATCTTTTTAAAACAATAATAAAAGAGGTTCTCACCATATTCCAGTCATTATACGTATACTGAGTGATTCCATCTTGTTTTGTCTTAATTTCAGCCAACAGACCATGGCGATCATAACTGTAAGTTTCTGACTGACTGCCCCAACTCCAACCATCAACTCTGTTGAATCTGTAAATAATTTAAATAAGATATAGCATTAATCCAAACATTGATCACATCGGTATTTTTAATTTTTAACCCTTTCACTGCCAGATTTCACAGTTCACTGTAAAATGTCCAGGCTCGGTAATTTTTTGATCATTATTTTGAATATAAAGAGAAAGTTGTTATTCAAGATAAATTTATATTACTATTTAAAAGACTAGAACACTTAGTAAATATTTAAAATAAAATTATTTCAGTTTTTTAATGTCAAATCATAAAATCAGTACAAATGTATCAGAAGCCTAAAGTTTCCAAAAAATGTCTAACTTCTTTACGGCTAACATTTGTGGGTAAATGTTTGACAATGGGGCATTTACTCATGTATCTTCGCAGAGGCATAATGAACCTGCGGGATTGCGATACTCAATCCCAGGCTACTGGTTGTAAAAGATTCGTCCCTGGAGGGATGATGTGTGGTAGCATTGTCTCACAAGAGCCTGTGGAACCACGTGTCTTTTATCATTAAAACAACCAAAAATATTCAGTAGTGAAAACCATGTATTTCCTCTGCTCCACCGTTTGTTAATTCGACCACTAAATTCTATCAACTATTATATATATAAAAATTTACAGACTTAACTAGTGAACACTTTTTTGAAAATAAAAATCAAAGAATAATATATAATTATAGAAAAAATAATATAAATAAAATAAAATTATATCTAGTTTGTTAAGTACCTGTCATATGATATATTGACGGGATGTACAGAATTCCCAGGTCTCCATGACAGAGGAAGACCAGCTGGGTCAAAAGTAACACTCAACAATGGTTCTTTATCTTTATCATACACAGTCTCTTTTCCAGCTGCCTGATCATACTCAACTCCTAGAATATGTGTGTTGTTCACCTATAAAAACACAGTTTAAATGCAAAAATAAAAATACAGAAACCATAGCAAACAAACTAAACAGTATCATTTAAATTATAAACAAACAGATCTTATAATCGAAACCATAAAATTAGACTTTTGCAGTGTCTACGTAAAGATAGTGCTAACAGCCAGATTTGTGTAGAATTTAAAAAAAAATTAACCACATAAAACGTTAACTTCATTAACTTTTAAAATTTCTGTGCTACAAATAAAATTTGTTTTAAAAAAATTACAACTTTTATAGTGAATTCTAAAATAAATTACAAATACTTTCATTCAATAATACTCAACCAATGTCTTGAAAGTGACGTTGATAAGGAGAAATGTTGGAGGCTATTACTCAGCAGGTAGCAGAGGAGATGGAGTTAAGCTACGGTCGGGGATTGGACAAGGAGGTTTATTTTGAATGTCGAGGTGTGGATAAGGAGGACATTTGGTGACACCAACCATGAATAAACACAGTTTGTTAATTGGGCAAGGTTGCTTTGGGGCATAATTGACGAGATTTAAACTTGGTGAAGTGCCAAAATGTTGACTACGTGACAGTATCCATTGCGCGTATCTTTGAAAGATGTCCCTATTTTGGCCTCAAAAGAATGAAGACATCTGAGAAGATAGGAGTTGCACTGTGGAGCCCAGAAAGAGTAGGGGTAGTGACGCTGCGGGATGAGGAGAGCTGGAAGTAGGCCACTCAGTTTACAGAGAGGCTGATCGAGAGAGGGAGGAGACATCTGGAGACCAGTGGAATAGCCCTATCCCAGTCTCATGAAATAAACAAACTTATTTCTTGAGCTGGTGATGAAAGAGATGAATGAAAGTGGGAGAGTGGTTGGTCGGAGACAGTGAGGGGGGAATTAGGCTATGATTCCCTTCCATGCCCGGTTGACAGCGCGTAAATTTTAACCCGACATTTCCCTTGCAGTATTATATTAACATCTCTGAGGGAGGTGGAGGATTTTTGCAGATGTCAGATCAAGTGCGGCCTCCTTGGGATGAGGTCATCTCAGTTGAGTCCAACACTACTTCCCCATTGTGAGGGAGTGACCATGAGTTTTTCTCGCCTCCTCGAACACAAAAAAAATGTTTAGGTCACTTCAGGCAACAGAAATCTGTCTAGTTATGGAATCCATTCATACACATTCTTGTAACTAAACTGATACCTTTTAATTATTACAATAACAGAAATAATATTATTTACTAAATTGTTAATAAGAAGTTTTCATACCCAAAGTTGCCTATGAAGCGTTTGTTGACTAGTTCCTGCATCACCAATCAATGTATAAGTCCAAGCCATATTATTCGACAAATCACCACGTGTGGTTATTTGTCTACTCCAAACAGGAAACATTTCAGCTTCAACTGGTAATGACAATTCTAACAGAGGATGTTTTGCTTCAGCAGTGACTACTGTTACTCCGCCCCATCTGTGTACCATCCATAATGATCCATTTCGGAATCGCATTGCTTCACTGACTCCTTGCAGACCTAAGTAAAAAACAAATTCAAAATAAAAGAAAATTTGCTTTAATTTTGGGATCGCTAAATGATTATAGAAAAAATTATAGACTGGTATTCAAAAAACCCAAAAATTTTTATTTACTTTCAAAATTCCACATAAATGTTTTACTATTTAATTCCAGGGACAATACTTTTCTGAAACAGTTCAGGAAATACTGAATTTATGCTTTTTCATTTATAAAACATCCAAACAAATTTAACATGAACAAGAACTTTTTTTTCTTTGATTATTTAACGTCGCATCAACTACAGTGGTCATTAGCGACGACATTAGGTTGTAACTAAGAACAATGAAGGACGAAATGATTTGTTTGTAACATATGAAAATATGCCGTCTGAGTGAACTTTTGTTTACATACTAAAAAAATAATGATCAAAAAATACCTCGAATCAGGTCTAGACAGTATACAGTTAACTGTGAAACCTGGCTGTGAAAGAGTTAATAACTCTTTAGGTTCTAGAAAAATTAGTAGGATAATATTTGGTCTTGACTGCTGAGTTTAATTTATTTAATTTGATCAGATCTGAGAAGTAAGTTAATTATAGTTCAGTTGTAAACAACAACTTTTTAGAAAAAATGTTCAATAGGATCATAACAAAACCAATTTTCTACTTAATATTTTATTCAATTAGTTTAACACAAACATAAACTGATTTTTTAACTTTTTTAATAATAAAAAAATGTATTTGTAAACAATAGAGTTTTATGATATCCCAGTAAATCCGAGCTTTTGATAAATCTAGTACAGATGTAAATCAAGTCAGTTAAATAATTATATGTTTCTTAAGAAATAACACATCCTCGCGTATGATTACAACACACTTCTCCAAAGACCTTTTAAATAAAAAGAAATAACACAAAAACTAAAGAAAATCATAACATTTTAAAAATACCATTACATTGACAAAAATAAATATCAATACTATTTAAAAGTACTTACTATCTCTTATGGTCATCTTTTTATCGGTTTGTCCTTCAAGCTTAATATTGATTGTATGAATATTTGAATCAGGGCTGGTTACAGAAGACTGAACTGGTTCAGTTATTTGTACTTCCAATTCATCATCAGATGTCAGTTTTGATGCCAAATTCAATGTTTCACCACTCGGTAATACAACATGTCTAATTCTGCCCTGATTATCATATTGGTACATGTATGTTGAACCACCCTAAAAAAATAATTAATAAATTAAGCGTGAACGTAATTAACTTTCTGACATTTCACAGGTTGTTGGAATATCATGAAAATGAACATTTTTACAAGGTTTATCTGGAAAGTCAGGTTACATGACATATAGCTCTCACAGGGGAAGTTGGTACCACTGCCATATAATGGAAAGCCATTGGAAGTGAACAAACAGTTCCAATAGTCAGTAGCTCATCATGATGTTGTGGTGAAGAATAAAGATAAGCATCCTCATTCTGTTTCTTGCCAAGTGTGAAGAGCATCTTGTAATACACTACCTAAATGCTAAGTGCATGAACACCGCTGCAATTCATCCTGAAATCATTGGAGTTTATGGAGAATACATGTCAAGACTGCATGTGACAAAATGCACATGGAATTTCAATTTCAGAGAAACTAAAATTCACAATGAATACAGAAGTGGATGGCCGTCCATTGTGACAGATGATGTGGTGCAGAAAATTGAAGAAAATCTTCTCTCTGATCACCTTTCAACAATAAAATAACAATAAAACAGCTTGGTTTCAACTATAGGTTATTATAAGCTCTTATTTAAATCTTTCGGTTCTCAAATTTATCACTACAAGAGCTAACTATTTAATGTAATAGTTTTTATGACTATAAACTGAACAAGTTGTGTAATGGTGTTAAGGTTTTGCCTTGCTTGTTATTTTTGTGTTTGCTGTCTTGTTTTTGAAATTTGTTTCTATTATTCTGTTTAGGTTTAAAAGTGAGTATATAGTTAATATATGTAATATTATTAGTGTTTATTGTGATTATTTGAATTGATCCTTTCAGAAAGTCCATAAGTCAAAAAAAACTAACTTTTGGAAAAACTAAAAAAACTTGTAATTGTAAACTTGTAAATTTTATGTTTCAATTTAAAAAAAATCTGGTGTGAAACACTCACACAACTTCCTCTTGCCAATGCAAATAATGACCAATATAGCTTAACATTAGTAATAAAACATTAGAAATAAACAAAAAACTAACCTCAATAAACATAACCTAATTTTAATCATATGAAAGACGCAAAATGAAAATCAACCTCATTTTGGCTTAAAAATACGGAAAATCGCTCTTTCACGCTAAACTAGGCACTGTACAAAAAATCCTATAAATAAAAGTTTTAGATCTTTCAATTTCCTATAAATTTAATTATATACACGTTTGTTGTAAAATGCATAATAAGGCCGAAATCTTAAAAAAATAGATTTTTCACACGTTTTCGTGAGAATAACACAGAAAATGGCTAATTACCGCTAAACTAAGCATTATACAAAAAAATATTTGAAATAAAAGTTGTAGAATTTTAAATTTTCTACAACTTTAGGCATACATTTTTGCAGTAAAATGCATAATAAAGCCGCAATCTTAAAAAAAAACAATTTTTTTACGTGAAAACAGCCTTACCAAGAATTTCAGCAAACATGGCGCCTACCCTATCTTGTAGAGCATAAAAATTTAGTATACCAGGCGATTTTTAAAAAAATTGTAGGACCAGTTTTTGAGAAAATTGCAAAAGAGTGAAAAATTACACGAATAAATACTAATTCCGGTTGACCAATTTTGATGAAAATGTTTGTGTCGCATCCGGTAGTGGTATGTAACTTATGTTTCAAGTTCGTACGATGTTTCGTTCTAGAGATATTCTGTTCACACGCACCACACACACACACACACACACCCACAGACCAATCGCCAAAACATGTTTTTTGGGTTCAGAGGGTCTGAAATCGTGTAGATCCGGTGAAAACTCGATTTCGAAAAATCGTCATGAAAACAATACTTTTCTTCCTATATATTCATATAGGCAAGAGAAAGTAAAAATGTAAAAAATTATTCAGAGCGCTGTTACCTTTAATATAAAATATACTTTTGTCTTTTTAAAGAGAAGCCACTTGTTTAAAAAAAAATTGAAAATTTAGACTAAAGGTGTTGCTGAAATATATTTGAGTAAAATGTTAAACTGTTAACTTACGCTTTTTTTCAATTTATTTATTTCAAGTTGCATCAACTGCTTGGTCATTAGCGACTACAGTGGAGTATACAAAATTAACTGTGGGATTTGACATGTGAAAATTTCCAGACCCTGGCTGGGAATTACAGAAAACAACTTATATTGTATTCTGGAAAATACGTTGTTAGACCAGAATAGAATTGTGCTGTACAATAGTATTCATTTATTTATTTCAGTAGTTTACATTACGACTTAAAATAGCTTTCTCTGATTTTTGCATAGAATCTTTGTATGGCCTCTTCCACTAGAAGGTAGAGCTTAAGCTTTAAAAGAACATATACTTTAATTTTTTTCCTTTGTTTATTTAACGTCGCATCAACTACTGTGGTCATAAGCAACAAAGTTGGGTTGTAACTGTGAATGATGAAATTATTTTTTGGTAACGTATGAAAATGACGGGCCTGGTGGGATTCGAACCCAAGACTGCATGATGAGAGGTGAGCATGTTACCAACTACACCAATGCGGCCGGCACTTTCATTTTTTAATTAGAAGGAAATCCTTTATATCCTTACGGATAAGCCTTTTCTTAGTGTTATGTATTACTTAAGGAACGCCAGACTAATATGATTTTTGTAGGGATGGTATCTTTACATTCAGTTCTAAAATGCACTAAAGAAAAAAATGTAAAATTTTGACTTATAGGCTTTCTGAAATGACTGATTCATTTATGGTTAAAATTTTCATTATTATTTTACAAATTTAGAATATTTCATTCTACAAGAACTTTTTTACTCATAAAATGATGTCACTTATAAATAAATATTTCGTTTTCTGATTACTTCTTATTGTTAATATTTAAATTTAATGAAAGAGAAAATTTAGAGCTTTTGTAGATGTCAATTTCAAAGAGGCAAATGTTGTAGTTAATTTACTAAGAACTTTAAAAAAAAATAGCTAAAAATTCCCAGGATCTAGTGTCATTACTTTATGGAAAATGGTAGGCTCCAATGTGTTAACCAAATTACACACCGGGCTATTGCAATTTAGATTTTAAAACAAATCTATTGACTAACTGGGGTGACAAAAGTATAAAACACAAAATTTTAAATATACTTACTCCAGGCATGGAATCAGATCTGCTCGTTAATAAACCAGTATTTGAATCATAGTCTAATACAACTTCTGATCTACCTTTTTCAGAAAACTTAGTCAAGAAACCAACACCAGAGATATTTAAGTCACACTTGTGATCTTGAGTATTTTCAATGGCACTGACCTGAAATAAATACAATAACAGAATTTATAAACAATCAGAAAATAAATATTTGTAATTTTGCATTACACCAACACAATATTCTACAAGAGAGTAAAAGAAAACTATTTTATACACAATTTTAACCTTTCATGGATAGAATAAGTTTGATGTCTCACAGATGCATTTACTTATGGGTTGGTGTAAAATTTTTTTAGGAAAAGTGTTTTCCTTGTTACGAAACTGTTTTTAAATGCTCAGAATCCATGTAAATTTCATTGAATATTTTTCTTTTCACTTTTGCTCAATAATAATAGACACGGATATATCTGTCTTGATCAATCTTGAGTAAGATGACTTATGCAGATAAATCTGTAAATAGTAGTCACTAAAAAAATATTTTTACATTGAACGCAGAAAAAAAGGAGAAAACAAAGGTTATTAAAGAAATATTATGATAGAATCGGGCGAAGTTAACAACACTTTTTTGAAATAAAATTTATAGGTTTTTTTTAATGTTCTACAACTTCGATTACGTACACTTTTGCCCTAGATTGCATATTAAGGACAATATCTCAAAAAAAAATTTTCCTTCAAGAGGACAGGCCTTGCATGAATTTCAGCAGATATGGTATTTTCCCTGTCTTGTAGAGCATAAACAATTTAGTAAATGAGGTGATTTTAAATAACCTGAAGGAGCTGTTTTTGAGAAAATTACACGAATAAACTACTACTTCCGGTGGATCGATTTTGATAAAAATGTTCATGTTGGGTCCCATTATGGAACTTAACTTAAGTTCAAAGTTTCAACTTTGTACGCTATTCCTTTCATGAGATATTTTGTTCATACACTTAGAACAAACAGTAAAAACATGTTGTTTTGGGTTCAGGAGGGCTGAAAACTTGTATTTCTGATGAAAAAGCGATTTGCAAAAGTCAACATGAAAACAATCCTTTTTTTCCTTTATATTCATACAGGGCAAGAGAATGTAATAATTATGTTTGTATCTTACTAAACAATTAAAAAATGTAGCCTATATAAAATTTCAAAAAATAATTTTAATCTTACCAGGTTGCTATAATCTCTCAGGAACATTAGCTTATTTCCAGAACTATCAGTAACAGTAAGCAACTTTCCAAAACTGGTATTTTTACTGTACAAAAAGGTATATCTTGTTTTACCAGTAGTAATATCTTTTGTTGCAATATGTTGACCATATCTGTTAAAAACATATTCTTCACCAGTAGCAGTGTATGGTATTCTAAATTCTCCGTTTTCGTCATGTGCAGCTAAATAATGTTCTAGAGACAATATGTGAAGGTTACCCTAGAAATGAAAACAGCAACATATAATATTAAACAAATATAAAAGAAGAAATTATAGTTTACTAGTAAACTGTCAAACTCTCTTATACACAAGGGCGTAACAAATATAAACGGACTGATTTTTTTAAAAATTCTGGAGATGTCTTAGACCTGGAAAGAGTTTATTTGCAGGTAGTCTATACCGTTGGAGAGAGGGGAGAACCAACCCCAGCTCTCTTGGTCCTTTTAGTATCAAAAGAAACTATGAACAAGGAAGAAGTGCATATCTCTCAGGAGCAGCGGCTCACCATTTAGAGGGAAAAACCCAACCATAAATAAGGGAGAAACCCAACCAAAATTTTGAGTTGGACGGGCCAATTGGTGTAGAGGTTAGTCCAACTGGCTTCTACCCAAACTAGGGTACTGGTTTCAATTCCCGGTCAGATCTCATATTTTTTCATTACTCATCTTCATCTATCATACTTCTCACTGTCTGCATTAGCAGTAATTGCAAAACAGCCGGACATAAAAAATCATAAAAGAAATTTTGAGGCAATTACAGGCACAGTTTGGGGACAACACCCTATCAAAAACCCATGAGTACAAATGATTCAAAGATAGACGAACAACAGTCGACGATGAAGAGCGTTCAGGATGGCCATCAACAAGCACAACACCGGAAAATATTGCAAAAGTGCGAGAGGCTATTGTTGCAGATCGTAGATGAACAAGCCCTAATGTTCGATCAATTGCAAAAATGTCACTTGAGTTCATGCAATCCATTTTGTCAGACAATTTAAACATGAGATGCATCGCTGCAAATTCATACTGAGACTGTTGAAATGCGACCAGAAAGAAAATCGCATAACTTCTGCAGTCAACTGAAAAATTCAGCAAGAGATGACCCTACTTCATCTCCAATATCATAATCTGTGATGAGACATGGGTGTACGGTTATGGCCCTAAAACTAAGCAGCAGTCATCGCAGTGGGAGGAGTCACACACAACTGAGGAGATCCCGGAAGAAATGCAGAATATGCTTTGAACACTTAACTTGCACACTTCCAGGAATCATGGAAAAACTGCTGGGATCACTGTATCAACGCCCAAAGGGACTATTTTGAAGGAGACAGTGGAAATTAGAAGTTATGCTAAGCTATTTTATTTTTATGGTGGAATTCCCCGAACTTTTGGGTAGGATATTGTATGCAAATTAAATTTATATAGTTCAATATTTTATTATAATAAAGAAAACATAATAATTAACAAATACTGTAGTCGTATTCTTTCATTTAACTTTCATCCAGGATAATTCAACATTTCAAAAACTCCACAACCTCAAAGATCACAAATTATTAAGTTTTGAGGTTTTAGTATAATTGATAAATCGAGGCTTTCTGAAGAATAATTCCTTCTTCAACAATAAAACTAAAAGATTTAATTAAAGAACTGATAACAGTACAATTAAAAAGTACCTAAAATTAATTATTTATTTTATAACTGGTGACAACAGTTTAATAAACAATAAAACTTTACGCTTACCTGATCAGCAACATTTACAACACCATCTGGTGATACAGCCAATGCAGATATTGATGTAAACCTAGCAGTAGTTGATAAAAGAGTCTCCCTAGAGTTAACACTTGAATCTGAACCACAAGCACACGGAACACTTGTGTTATTGGTAGTACAATCACATTCCCTGTGAATCAAATTAATACACAACAATTATTAAGAATTGATAATATTTTTTTAAAATTAGTAAAATTTTAGTAATTAACTTATGATGTATTAAATGAACAAATTCCTGAAGTACTCTGTTATAGAGATAAGGCTCATTTAACACAACATGATGAATAACGTGATTACTGGATTGAGTCAGTTATTGTGATAAATGGTTACTAAAAACACCCTGTTACCTGTTACTTTATAACACCTTGATTCAAAGTAAACTGAAGTACAAGTGATGCTTGTCTGACAAATAACAGTAAGGACTGTAATAACAGCATAGTACTGTTAAAACTAAATGAAGTTATAAATAACTTTTTCATATAATAACACCACTTTTAAGTTCAACTACATTATAATACTGTTATTAATACACACACAAGGGTGACAAATCTCACTGAATCTCTCCTGGACACAAAGTTAAGACAAATAGCACTATTTCCTGTAACCAAATACAACCACGGCAAACCAAATGCAATTTTTCGTGAACATATGGGTGGCCAGTCACACTGAATCTTTCACGGACACACAGCAAGGCACTATAGTTGCTCTACATTGTACACCGAGCCAAGAAGTCAGCAGCCATGCATCCATTTTGCGTTGGCAGGATTAAACCAAGTCAATACTAAAAACAAACCGTCCAGCACGTCATGATGTTGCCGCCGGACGGTTTGTTTTGACTACCATTTTCTGTACCAATACCTTTGTACAAAAAATTTACCTGTTAGTGATAATTTAGTTCACTTCTTTCTCGCATGTGTCGTGTATTACTGCATTGTATTGTAGGCTGGGCGATAACAATGATATTTAAATAACAGGTTATACAATCCTGTTTTCAAACAGGCTGTTATTTTCAGTAACACGTTATAGAAAATAGCTTTATTTTCCATCACTACTGTATTATCAATTGAAAACTATATGTAGGTGGTATTTAATTTTCAGAACAATTAACCAATTTAATATACAAAATAAAAATAATAACCAATCTTAGAGTTTTGCAACTTTATATTATAAATACTTAGGTTTAGTGAATTATTTTGTTAAATAAGACAAAATCTGTGTATATAAATGGGAAAGCCCTTACTGACTGACTAACCCAATAATTTACAAGTTCTTTCCAGTAATGACCATACAAACTTCATACAAATAATGCTAATGCTTTCTAGAAATCTTTTTTTTTAAATTTTTTAGGTCATCAGCCGAAAGGCTGGTTTGAACCTGTAGAGGTTTTACTAAGTAAAATGAGGAGTGAGGTGGTTTACAGTTGCCTTCCTCACTGAGTGGACAAGTATACTTATCAGCATGCTAGGCCCTCATATATTTTCCACTCAGCAAACGATACCTTCACTTCATTCACCACAGGGTCGGGCTGTATAATGAAATTCATTACTTTCAGAGGAAAAACTCTGATTAGTGTCTTTTACACCTCTACCTCTTCTATTCTTAAATGATTCAGTCATTTAATTGGCTGACCATGTGGTAGGAAACAGAACTATTTATTTTAGCCCTGCAATGAACAGATTGACAGTAAACAATTTGACACTCCACCTGTCTGTTATGGACAGCTAGGGAATGTATATAATGAAAATAAATGTTGCACTCCTGTAATTACCCATTTTTTTCTGGATACAATCATGATATAAAGTGTAAATTTATATGCATTTGTTATGAAAGTACTTGTGGTTGCTCTACAAGTCCTGTTGTATAGAACGCTGCAAGCCCATAAGGTGCAACCTGTATGCTGAATGGGGCACATTATTCAATAACAGCACAAATTTATATAATTATGATTTTTTGAAAAACAGAAAAAGTTTCCGTTACACATTGCATAATATTTATTCTCATATTCATTACTTTTGGAAACTAACCTTTTGTCATTCAGCTGTCCTCGACCAGCAAAATCAGACATTCTTCCTGCAGAATCCACAACACGTATTGCATTGACCTTTCTTGAATCACTGTCCGCAATAAACAATTGGCCGTTTGGACTGAAAGCTAATGCAAGTACAGATCCCAGAGCAGTACTAGTAGCACGAGATCCATCCTCATTTCCTTGCTGTAAAAATAGAATAAATACATTCATTAAAATTTTAATAGGACAATACACAAAGGTTCTTCAGAAAGTGTGTTCAGATCATCAGCCAAAAGGCTGGTTTGCATCCCTAGAGACTTTACTAAGTAAAACAAGGAGTGAGGTAGTTTACAATTGCCTTCCTCACTGAATGGAAAAGTAAGCTTATCAGCATGCCAGGCCCTCTGAAAAGCATCTACTTTTGACCCTCCAAATTACACCTTCAGCTCATTCGCCACAAGGTCTTGCTGTATGATGATGAAATTCATTACTCTCAGAGGAGATAAATCTGACTTGAGTATTTTACACCTCTACCTCTTCTGTTCTTAAATGGTTCAGTCATAACTAGTTGACCATGTGATAAGGAACAGAACTATTTTTTTAGCCCTGGAACTAGGAGATCAAGTGCAAATAATTGAATACTCCAACTACCTGTTTTGGGAAAATCCGGAAAGTAAAGAACATTTTGATCTGACAAGCCGTGCAGTTCCTCCACCACTTCCGCTGCAGAGTCACTGACCTTCCATTCACCTTGGCTCAGTTTGTGGCTAACAGCAAGCTGATACAGTCATGTATTGATTATTAATAAGTCTTTGTGGGACAAAATTAACGATCCTGTCAAGTATGGGGTTTGTAGTGTAATACGCTTTTTGAATCCTAAAGGAGTCCGACCTATCAAAATTTAGACAAATAATGGAGGTTTATGGTATTGTCATGAATGAAGCTTCAGTTTGAAAATGGTGCATTAAGTTTAATGGGGGATGGATGAATGTTCTCGATGAAGAGCGCTTGGGCTGACCTTCAGCTGTGACTGTTAAACTCAAATCAAGGATTGAGGAAAAAATTCAATAGGCCAGACATCTTATGGCCTGTACTTGACCCCAAGTGATTTCCATTTGTTTCCCAAACTGAAGGACTTTTTGGGCGGGAACCGCTATGGAAGTGACGACGAACTGAAAGAGGGTGTTAGCGAGTGGTTAAACAACTTGGCGGCAACCGGGTATGCAGAGGAGATAGCAAAATTGGTAGAACAGTACAAAAAGTGTTTAAATTTGTATGGTGACTACTTAGAAAAATAGTTTAAGTATAAGATATGTTGTAAAAACCCGTTGTGTTCTGACTGGTCTAAACGCATGGAACAGCAGAGCTCATCAACTGTGAAAAGCATATTAGTCAATCAATCCCCAAAAAATTCTGATTTATTTTCTTACCAAGATGATTATTGAAAAAGACAGATTAGGAGTAAACATTGCATCAATAAAAAAAGTGTGGCAGAAAATAAATACAAAATTTGTGAAAACTGTTGCATTAAAATTATATTGAATGACTATTGACTGATTCTCTATGTAAAAAACTACTTTACTTCAACAATTAATTTGCTTTAAAGAAATATGGTGTGCAACACTTACATGACTTTCTCTTACCAATGTAAATAACGAAAATGTGACCTATGTTTAATCATAAGTACGTAAATGGTGAAAAATTAAAATTAACCTCTGTAGAACTTAAAAATACAGGAAATCGTTAATTGACGCTTATCACCGTAGAAGAAAATGTTTGAAATAAAAGTTGTAGGTTTTTTATTTCATACAACTTGAGCTATACATTTCTGTCATAAAATGCATACTAAGGCCGCAATATTAAAAAATTTATTTTTTTACAGATTTTGTTGAAAACCATACAGAAAAATCATTAATTGCCGCTAAACTAAGGATTGTACAAAAAAAATGTTTGAAATAAAAGTTGAAGGTTCTTTAATGTTCTACAACTTTGATTATACACCGTTGCTCTAGAATGCATAATAAAGCTGCAATTTAAAAAAAAAAAAATTTTTCATCCCAAAAGCACAGGCCCCCTGTGCTCATTGCATTCAATGGTTCAGGGGGCCTGAAAACATGTAAATGCGATGAAAACTCAATTTTGAAAAAATCAGCATAAAACCAATACTTTCCTATCCTACATATTCATATAGGGCACGAGAAAGTAAAAATATATAAAATAAAGAAATAATATTTACCTGCTGATTATTTATAGTATCAGGTTCAGTAGTAGCTTCAGATTGGTCACCCTTGTGTGTATGGCAATGTAATGGAGTCCCAGCAACAACTTTAACTTTAAGATCAGCTGTTAATTTCAGTACAAGTCTGTCATCGATAAAATGTAGAGTTCCATCAAGAGGACTGAGCGACAAACCAGTTGGCCACTGTAATTGAGCCTGTAACATTAAATTAAAATAAAAAAAATCTCTTTCAAAAGACGACTGTCTCATGGCTGGTGACAATTTTTAAAAAGGCTTACCTTTGATTTAAGGCAAAAACCATTAGTGATTTCTGTATCTACTCTTTAAGAGAAATCGAATGACACTATTTTTATTTCCCAATTCTATTATTTCTGGACTTCAGGATTTTGGCCACTTCCTGTTGAAACCGGAACTTCAAACCCAATGATTTTTGTATCTACTCTGTACGAGGAATTGAATGAAACCATTTTTTTCCAAATTCCGACATTAATTTCTTAACTCCCAGTTTTGGGCCACTTCTGTTTAAAACCAGAACTTCAAACTCAATCTAGATTCACTAACTTTTTGTGCAGATTACGAATCTAAAACCTGTTTGTCGTTATCTCTAATTTTGAATGGTGCGCTGTAACTTATGTATAGTTTCACAGAAGGCATGAATAGTTCTTCCACATGGCATGAAATCAATCAAAAGTATGCCAAATCGATCCCAAAAGACTGTGGCTTGACCTTTGTAGGTCATGTTGGTGACTGAAGATGATGCATTTCACTTGACTACTGTTTTCTCTCTTGTGAGTAATACAAAATTTATGTTCGATTGCTGATATCATCTATTGAATTACGGAATTATGAACACAGGTTCACCAACATCAAGGAGAGAAATTTCCCCGCAGTTTTTACTTTAGAGATAACCCTTATAATTAATTGGAAGGTTAAATCAATAAATACTGGACATACCTGTTGTGCAGGTAATGCTCCTTTACATGGAATAGGTTGCCATACATTATGATGTCTATGATGACCGATCAGTGTATGAATAATTCCATCTGGATCAACAGATCTGATATTTGTACCATCAGCAATGTACATTGTTTTATCCGCAGCTATAGCTAGCCCTGTTGAAATAAAATACAAATTTTAATAACTAAATTAATTAAAAATTTATAATTCTAGCTTTTATTTTAGGAGAAACTGTTTTATTCTAACATGTTGGTGTTGAATAAAACCTTAAGGTATCATGGTACCTCCTCGTTTTTTATGGTATTTAAAAATTTAAAGCAACTTTTTATTACCTGACTCGTCTGAGATACCCTGGAGTTTTTACTCAAATTAAAAAAAAATATTAAAGTGAATCACTTAGGGGCCAATTATTTTTGTTATTCAGACAAACTGAGCACAATAATCAAATTACCTAATAAATTAATTCTAAATAATGATACAATAATCCTATTTTGTATTAGTTTTTGATGATTGTTACTTAGTCCCTATTTTGTGTAATGCGCTTGTTTTGGTACTGCACATGCGTGCTTTTCCTCGTTTCGTTTTTGCGGGTTTTTTGCCAGTCCTGCAATGGTCCTGTTGGTGAGCAGGAGTCTTTCTGTAGCCATGGTGAAGGACGGCAGGAAATAATAATTATGGCATATTTATGTATGCGCACATAATAGTGTTCTACCAGACTCGTTTTCAAAGTTCCAAACAGTGAATTTCATTACAAAATTACCATGTTAAAATGCAAGTTTCTTTACAGTGTATTTTTTTGTTTTTATTTTATTATTATTTTACAGTTTTGAGAAAATTTATAAAATTAGTTTATACGTGCATATTATTTGTTTATATTTATTAGTATAAAAACATCTGTTTCCTTAAAATTTATCTCTGCTCACTGAGTCAAATCCAAATTCAAAAATTTATTTTAGTTCATTTTATATCTTATTTTGTGCACGTTAAAAGTTTCAAAAACCCACTTATAATTCAAGTAAAAAATTAAAAATTTATCTTGGAAGCCAAAATTAAAAAACAGATAAATATAGAAACCATAGACATAATTTTGAATTACCTTTTGGATGAGCTAACTTGGCCACATCTGCTGGTCCTTCATCACCACAACTATTTTCATCCCCTGGGATACAACGTTCACCAGAACCAACAACCGGTTCATAATTAATTGACGGATCGGGTACAGAATCCAAACTTAAAATTCTTAAAATCTGATGTTTTTCTGGATCAGAAATGTACAGTTGGCCATCAGCGGGTGACAGACTCAAATAATACTGATAAGACACTTGTGTTGCACTAGAATTAAAAAAAACAAAAATATTTGTAAATTAATACAGGAAGTTTTAGTAACTATCAGGTATGATGGTTTGACAAACAAGGTTGAAAAAACCACAAAAAAGTGGGAAAATCTATTTTTATCCGATGGAAACAGCTTCAAACTGCATTTTAAGCAGTAGAAACAATAGAAACGCTTAAATAATATACTTTCCATTTACTTATTTTAACGTAAAATTTTCCACTGAGTTCAAATACCTAATCAAACAATTGTAAAAATGCACCATAGGGCCCAGAAAACTACTTGAATGCAGAAGAAACAATTTTTGACCACGGCACACTATTTGAAAAATCTGAAATAAATCATTTGAATAGCTATTTTAATGATAAATTAAATGCACAAATAAAATGTTCCATTCTTATCTGATTTTTATCTTTTATGACGATTTAAAATTTTTAGTTGTAGTTTTCAAGGTTGTAATAACCTGGATGACCTTGAAAAACTTCTGAATTCACCCAAAATTTGAGGTGTTTGTGTCGATTATGCCGTCTGTACATTTTAAAATTTGTTCATCAACCCTATTGCAACAAAATCTAATAATATAAAACAACACAATTTTACCCCTGGGAGCCCAGGAAAGGGGGTACCAACAAATTAATCATGGGTATTCATTTTTTCAAACCAAGACACCATGTTATTGGGTCAATTTTAAAATTTTGGAATTTATTTTAAATTTGATGATAGTAGTTGAACTCTTTTGAACAATAAGTAATTGATAATAATTTACACTACCTTAACTGGAGGACGGTATAAACATTTCCTTCTGGTGTAAGCCGGCGTACTAAATTAAAATCTCCGACGTAAAGTGAACCATCAGGACCTGAAGTTAAAGCTACAGGAGTTAACAGTCTAGCATCTCTAGCCAAACCATCACAGTCTTTACAATGAAGTGGCCTTTGTAAACCGGTTCCCATTACAACACGAACAGTTCTTGGAAATTGTTTTAAATGAAGTGTTGAACCATCTCCTTTTTGAAGTATACCTGTAACAGAATATTATCGGTTAAAACATTAGTGTCCATGATAATGTGGAACAGTCAAAAAGAGGTAAAAAATTTTAGTCTGTTCCATGACAACACATCTAGGTATTCTGAATCCCTTCATCATTCAATTGCTTTTGTAATGTTAAATAAATAAAAGTTTATTAGTCCTTTCAATGAATTTTCTTCATATGAGCAGATACTTGAAACTCGTCAACACAATTAAATGCCGCAAACTGTCATACTCGGGCCACATTATGAGAAATGAAGAAAGATACATCCTGCTTCAGCAAATACTCCAAGGTAAGGCCACAAAGATAAGCAATAGGACGATGAAGAATACCCTGACTGGCAAACCTTAGGACTTAGTTTGACAAGAGTTCAGCAGAACTGTTCAGAACTGCTACAAATTAGGTGCAGATAGCGATGATGATCGCCAAAATTCAAAATCTGATTGGCACCTAAAGAAGAACATGAATTTCCTAAATTGTTGAAAATTCTGAGCCATAAAATGTAGTATCTAGGTGAAGAACAATGAATTTTCAGTAACCAAAATATTTTTATACACTACAAAAGTTACTTTCTTGTCTACTTTTCTGTTTTTAAAATTTATGATTGTGAGATACAAAGTTCTACTTCATGGGTAAATAGTTGAGGAAATTATTTATTTTTATTATTTCGGGTGTTCCAGTTGTATTATTTCATAAAGACAAGAGTACAGGAAGCTATGGGTTGAACAATAAGGAGAAGTTAAAAAAATAAGCACTGTATAGTTAAAATACAAAAATATTTTTTTCAGATATCTTGACTTTTTTCTTTCATGTACCTAAGTTATCAGTGAGCCCATTAGTACCAATTTCCAGGAGCACTGCCATCTGAATCAATAGTAGCAGCTGGTAGTGCTGAATAATCTTCTGGTAGCAAGCAGTCCAACCACAGAAACTGGAAATGAAGCTGTCCCTGGTGCTGCCAAGTAACTTTGAACTGGATCGGTTGGTTCACCCCAGTTATCCTGAGGTGGTAAATAATCATCAGTATTGATAGGCCCTGGGCAGGAATTTTTTGGTAGCTTCTTCCTTAGCAGCTTCTTCTAGACCTCTTTTTCTTTGGAATTAGAGAACCCCATGAGGCAGTAACTTTCACATAAGACCAATTAAATGACAAGCCTTTCTACTGCATGGAATAGCTATGTCGATAAATCTCGGTGGTTTTACGTAAGCTAAAGTTACAAAAACTTATGGTTGTCCATACAGTTGTATGGGTCTGAAACATGATTGGTTTGAAGCACTGATTAGAGGTTGTGAAGATGGCATGGATACCATTTCTACTCTTGAACACTTTTTTCATGCAGAAAGAAAGGTAGTTCGTGAAAAAGAATGGAAGAGAGTTGCATTCCAAAATTAATAAATTAGTATTAAACTTCTGGATATCACATGAGTGATGGACCTTGTATAAGATGGAGAAGCTGGATACCACATGAGAGAAAGATCTTTTATAAGATGTCAAAGCCAAATACTACATGAGGAAGATTGGATATGTAACATGAAGGAGCTGGATACCACATGAGAGAAAGACCTTTTATAAGATGGAAAAGCTGGATACCGCATGAGAGTATGAGCTTTTATAAGATGGAGAAGCTGAATACCGCATGAGGAAAATCTTCATAACATGAAGGAGCTGCATAACACATGAGAAAAAGACCGTTTGTAAGATGAAGAAGCCAGAAAAGGTCAATTAACTAATCCTTGATGGAAATGATTATACTCATAGTATTTTATGTTTAAAAATCTGATAGATATAATAAGGTTGATTACTCTAGCTGGATTTAAAACATATGTATATCAAATATTGATAAATTATTTTTAAAAGCTCCTGACTTAAATTTTTTTTTATTTAGCATTGACCTGTTCATTTAGTATGACATATGCCATTATATTTTTCGATAAGGTACACTGATTTAGCAAAGAATTTCCTGTCAATAAATCTATGAGAACCAGAATTTTTGTATGAACAGAAAGCTACAAAATAATTTATAAATTGAGAACCAGGTACAACATACCTTCATGGAAGTTATAATGATGATGAATGTCTAAACTCCATCCTCCAACATCAGAAATATCGACTTCAAAACCTTGTAAAGTTGCAGTTTGTGTTTCCCATACAATGTGTTGGCAGGTCGAATGTTCATAACCGACTGATACTTTAGCTTCAGCTACACCATACACCTACAAAAAAAAAGTCATTACATCTACAATTCATTTTCATCTTAACCAGACAGATGGAAATTAATAAAAAATCTGCTGAGTGTCCAAACCTTAAAAAAGTTTTCGTTTTTGTTCTTTGTTAATATCAATTAGAGTGGAACTGTCATAAAAAATATAAAAAGTTTCCACTGATTTAGGATTACTTACACTAAGTATTCAGTTTAATGTCTTCAGAAACTTTAGGCTTCTGATACATATATCCCAGATTTTAAGATTTAACATTAGAAAACTGAAAAAAATAGCTTTTCTTTAAAATAATTTCTTAGGTGTCTAGTGTTTTAAATTGCAATAAATATACTCAAACCTCGTTAATCCGAATTAATTGAGACCAAACCCTGCCCAGATTACAAAATTTTTGGATTAACTTAAATACAGTACAATCATACAAACAAATTTTTATTAACAGAATTCAATTCATTTAAATGCATCTTGAGTGAACTGTCCTCCCGTGGGTGGGCTTGACGCGTGTCTATTAACTTAATGTATTTCAATTTTGTCACCAAAATGTAAAAAAAAAAACATCCTTTTCATATTAAAATTATTAAAGAGCCCAGAACATGTTCGAATTAACCAAATTTTTGGATAAGTGATGTTCAGATTAACGGGTTCATGTGTACACAAATCTATAACGAATAACAACTGTTTCTTTACATCAAAAATAATTATAAAAAAATATCTCCCTGGATAACTTACTGCGAAACCTGGCAGTAAAAGGGTTAATAACATATAAAATAGTTTGACTGATTTACCTTTTGTTTATAAACGTTGCGTTTATTCCAAGCAAAAGTATGAGTGAGATTTGGATCAGCCTCATATATTTTAGAGTGGACAGAACCTTCAACTTCGACTCTCACATGAACTCTTAACAATGATGGTGGCACTTGTGAATGTGTAAGTCTCATCACAATAAGTGACAGATAACCAGATGCTAAACTACTACGATACATCAAATGCAATCCTGAACCAGGTATTCGAATACTTTCCTGAAGCATCTGCAATAGAAACAAAAACAATATACACTCAACAATTGGATTCAAATAAATTTGTTAATTTGTAAATACGGTGTTTGGGCCAGCCCAATGGTAGGAAGTCGCTATTATTTGTAAAGTAACACTGGTTGGGCAAGTGACTTTGCATGGTGACCAGCTGACAGCCATTTGTGAACAAACTATACTGGGGGTCCCTGATCAAACTAATGCATAATCCATGGTAAAAAAATACAGCAAAACGCAGCAATCAATTAGGGTAGTGATCAATAATGTACAGTTCCTAATGAAAAAAATCTGGTGTGAAACACTCACACAACTTCTCTTGCCAATGCAAATAATTAACAATAAACCTAACATTAGTAATAAAACATTAGAAATAAACAAAAAACTAACCTCAATAAACATAATCTAATTTTAATCACGAGTGAAAGACGCAAAATGAAAATCAACCACAGTTTGGCTTAAAAATACAGAAAATCACTCTTTCACGCTAAACAAGGCTCTGTAGAGAAAAATGCTCTAAATAAAAGTTGTAGGTCTTTTAATTTCCTATAAATTTGATTATGTATACACTTGTGTCATAAAATACATTATCTTATTATATATCATTATATTATCTAGAACACAAAATGTGCAATGTCTGCAATTTATCAAATACCTGAGTCTCAGCAAATAATACACTTTGACCAGGGTGACCACCAACTTTTTCTGGCATCCATGTTGACAAGATAACAGGAACAAGGTTGATATCATCATGATCTAAACATGGCCCTACACTGTGTAAAGCTGTGTCCAACCCAGGAGCTCCTGCAAAAACACAATAAATAATTTAATAATATAATAATAAATCTTTTTATTTCACTTATTATATTTTGCAACTATAAAAATACAACCAGCTAAAATGTTTACATTGTGTATCAATTAAAAACAAACCGTGTTAATGGCTTTGATGAGGACACCATCCAGTGATAGCTCTCCAGATAACGAAAAATGTGTTAAATTTTAATTTTATATTTTTGTACACATAATTAATGTTAAGAGTTTTGCTAATAAATCATGTCTCCGCTCCATTAGCATTTCAGTCGTCTTTGTGCTATTCCCGGTAGGTCTGGAGAAATTCATGTTGCATGTAAAGGGATTATTATGATTTTGAAGTTTGTCTCTGAACCTATGTTACAATTTTAGATATGTGTCATTGACATAAGGGATGTGTAAGTCATCATCTAGTGTGCTCAGGCAATTAGTAATGAGATGCAAGAATTTACTTTGGAAACGTTACACAAATCTTATTAATAATTTTACTACACCGTCTCTATGCCCCAGTAGGTTGCGATTACACTACAAATTGGAGGTCCCAGGTTTGATTCTCGATCAGGGTCAGGAAAATTATTACATGTTCTCCATAAACCAAAGTAACTGCTAATGACCCACCTTGTATATGCGATTTTTTTGCAAAATCAAAAAAATTATTAACTAACACAAAAATTTTATGTTTTCGTTACAATGTCTTACTGCCCATAATTGTAACTATACTTAATACTATTTTCCACGGTTGATGAGCTCTGAATGTATACATTGCCCCTAACCCAATTTATAGCTAGCCAATGACTTGCCAGCAATGTTGCCAGCACTTGCTCTTGTAGCTCTGTTGAATATTTCATCGGCCAATTTTTTGGTCTTTCAATAACAATTATAACCTATAAAGATACAATCAGCTGATTATATTATAAAGTATTGCATGTTAATGCGCTCTATAATTGATGTGTTCAGTACGAGATGCATGAGGAGAGTGAACTATTGCAGCTCTTATAGGCTTGCGCACGTAAAGTTTGTCACGTACAATCTGACAACGCTGGCAAACGTTCTGATTGGTCTAAACATGTGCTCAGCAGAGCTCACAGCAGAGCTCATCAACCGTGAAAAGCATAATTACTTTATATACTCTATTATTATTATTATTATTATTATTAATTTATTACAAATACTCTAAATAATTAGATGCACTTTGACGCATTCACTCTTTGTTCGTAGTTTTATATTATGAAAAATGAAGAAACCCCACTTGAGTAATATAAACATCATAATGTAACTTACTACAATTTCTTCATCATGAAATCACTATCTCATGAACTGGTTGTATTGAATCATGTTCGACTTCTTCCATAGTTTGATAAGCGACTTACTCGTTCCTTTTTTTGGATAGCCATATATTCATATTAAAACGAGTGGTCAGACTCTAGTAAATGATTGAGATTCGTCTAATTAGTTATTTAATTTAACAAATTTTTCAAATGGAAAAGTATTTTTTATTTACTCCCCTAAGCAAAAATTAACCAACTGTATTAATATTTAATATATTTTATTTTAGAAAATTATGGAATTTTTGCGTAGTATGTTTGGCAACATGATGAGACAACTGGAATGTTTGACAACTACAGAATCGGTATTGAAGAATCAACTTCTTAACGTCAATTCTCCATACTGATTATTTTTATAAGATTCCATGACATCAAGAGTTGAGTTTTGGAATTGACACATCCCTAATATTTTCAATACTACCACAATTAACTCTTTATTCAGAAATCACTTGAACATGAGAAACATTACCTCAATGGACAGTGTTGGTAAATTTTGATAATATTTTTCTAGTAAACAATGATACAAGAATTCTTGATTAAGCTTAAATTTATAATAAAATTATATGCAAAAATGTGGTTTCAAATTATGTTTTTTTTAACTTTATTTAAAGTCACATCAACAACTTGGTCATTAGCGACTGCTGTGGGTTTCGGTACTATAACAGTAGATTTTAATGTGTCAAAATTTCCAGACCCTAGCTGGGAATTGAACTTGGGACCTTCCACTTTGTAGGCTAGCATGCTAGTCACTACGCCACAAAGGTGGCCTATGAATATTTGCAACAAATAATAACTTAATTCAAGAAAAATTAGTTGAAAATTTACCAAGTGCAAGAACAGATGGTGTTGGATGGTATCCATCAGATTCATCACTTAATTGCATGGTAATAGGTGGAAGGACAACGATTTGGTTCCATGGTACAAACAGAGTTTTCGTCAATGGTTGAAATGGATTACGTTGAAATTGTAAAGTAACTGCACCACCACCATTTACTAACACATCAAACCTGCAAAAAAATAGTTAAAAAAGTTATCAATTGTTGATCATTTCTAAACAAAATTCTTGAAAAAATGTAAAATAATTCAGAAATTGTAAATGATACATCAGGATGTTTCACGTCATGGTATATTAACCATTTTCCCACACTAGATCTTTACTGGAAAATTTATAAAATTATGTTTTTTTTTTCAAAATTTGTTGAATTGTACTATAGAACATATACTTACTGTCAAAAATAATTAATTTTTATTAGCATTCTTCTGCGTAGAGCAAACTCCATTAATGAAGATTGATTATAACTCTAGTAAATCACTCTCTGTCATGAACGACCTTCAAACAAATCTGCGTCCTCATGTTTATCACTCTTAAATATTCTTAACTATGAGCAAGTCTTTTCTCCAGACCTGTGCAACCATTGACTTTTCCCTTAAGAACCAAGGCAGACAGTTTTCTTCTTTTCTTTTACTCATTAACACTTTCATTGTGGAGCACAGTATATGCTGTGGTGGATTCTACCTGGCATGCGGTCACACAGTATATTCTTTTTGTCATCTGCTATAATCTATCTGCAAGGGACGAAAGATACACTTTGTATCTCTCTCATGTTAGGGAAATATTTTTACAATGTTTTCTACAGATTTAAGCATTAAACATTTCCTGGTATTACTCTTCAGTCATTTTCTGACATCATTCGAAATTATACGTGAAAGAATATAATTATTAAATAAAAATAAAATATAGGGTGATTCAAAAAGAGCGCCGGTTTTGATATATCAAATTAAGAGATTTATTTTATTGAAAAACTGAAAATAAATACATCAAGAAGTTCATCTTACCTTCCGATTTCATGTATGAAAAATGATGTCATGCATGTGTCCTCCTCTACTGCGCTGGCACGCATCAACTCTATCCATGAAATTGGATATTACTGCACGACAAGTTTCGATTTCCATTTGCCCGATAACCCGCCGAATTTCCTCCTTCAAGTCATTGATGTTTCGGGGTTTATTGGCATACACCAATGACTTCAGATGACCCCAAAGATGAAAGTCACAAGGCGTCAATTTTGTTTGCGAAGGTGTCATCATCCTGGCGTTTTCTCAATACCCAGTCAACAAACTGTTGTCTCTTCTGGTGGTCTGCCACTTTCAAATGTTGCGTCAACTGAATTTTGTACGGGTGATATTGGAGATCGTACCAAAGAATTCTCCGTACAGAAGAACATCGTAAACCCAATTGTTGAGAACGGCGACGTATTGATTTTGCTGGGCTAACAGCCACACTCTCACGAACCAACGCAACGTTCTGCTCAGTTCGGCCAGAACGACGACATCCAGAACTTTTAAGGTCGACTGTTGAACCCGTCTCAAAAAACTTTTTCATGAGCCTGCGAACTGTTGATTCATTCGGTGCTTCATTACGTCCTAGAGTACCGCGAAGTCGCCTGACAGTAGCCGCGTAACTCTCTCCACTCTGGTAAAATGTTTTGACGATTAACACTCGTTGTGCAATAGTAAACTTCTCCATGGTTAGACACAGACTGCGAGAGTACTACAATGCGAACAAGAGAAACTACAACTGAATCGTCAATCGGAATGTTCTCTGAAATAGAAATGAGGTCTAACAATGTTGCCAACCGATAAACAAATATTTACCAGCCGTTTAAAAACCGGCGCTCTTTTTGAATCACCCGTTATTAATATTTAAGGTAGTTGGGCAGGTACATCCCTGCAGTGAATGTGTTAACTCACGGTCCACAAAATTTTGAGTGTTTACCTGAATAACCACATTTCAAAAGCTTCTAAACGATGTTATCACAGCATACTGCAGTACTTATTAGCAGTTAAAAAATTAAAATAATCAGAAAATTTCAGTTTATTCATTTTAAAGATTAAAGCGAAGAAAATTATTTACCACAGTTTTGTACAATACTTTTGACCTTATACAAGGAATACTATGAACAGAACTGCTATGGCAGTTCCGACTGTGGGATTTGGCCTACTCTCATAAATAGTCAACTGCAACGTTCAACCTTACTCAGCATGTAGCAGGTAAGCTAAATAACAATATTCTATTTTATATAATAAATTTATACAATAAATTTCAGTAACATTTTTTAAACTGCCTTTATTTTTTATTTATCGCTTACACGTGTTTCGGTGGATCCATTATCATCACAGTATATTATATCGTTTGAAACAAAATTTTTTTAAAAATCTATAGAAGATGTTAAATCTTCAGTCATTTGTATAAAACAGTTTTATGGTATATGGATTTAAATACTACACCAGTGTTCTTCAATGGTTGATTTTTTTTTTTTTTTTGGTTTAATGTCCGACTGTTCTGCGATTACTGCTAATGCAGACGGTGAAGGATGAAATGATTTTTTTGTAATGTATAAAAATATGCCGTGCCTGAATGGGACTCTAACCCAAGACCGCATGATGAACGGTGAGCACGTTACCAACTACGCCAATGCGGCCGGCTTCGATGGTTGAGGTTCAGCTAACCAAACTTTCTCAAGAATGGTCGGCCTGAGTCTGTACAAAACTACATGTCATACATAATTATCATCCTCATCTCATTGGATCATGGGGTTGCTTATTGTTCTTAAATTGAACAGATTGCATCGTACACAAATTAGGGATTTAAAAAAATACAGTTATAAAAACATATTAAATAACAGCAACAAATACACAGATATTTATATGAAAAATCAGAAATATTAATTAAAAAATATACTTAAAAATTAAAGAAAATACTACAAAAATACTATTGTAGTTATTTCACTGACCATCCTCCAGCCCTTGTAAGAGTAAATCCAAATCTTGAATCTTTATCAACCGACACTCGTATTCCAACAATACCTAACCCTTGCGGAGATAAAACTTGTCCTCTCATAACTGATACTCTCCTATTACAAAACAACATAGAAATTATGTTACAATCAATTCAAGTAATAAATTACATTAATATTATTAATTTTAAATTAAATTAAATTAATACATTTAAATTGAATTTCTTTAAATAAGTCATTTAATAAGTACAGGACTGGTCGGTCACGTGACTGATCGCATGATCAGTCATGTGACCGAGCTGTCACGTAACTGATCACGTGATCAGCCATGTGACCAAACTGTCACGTGATCAGTCATGTGACCGAACTGTCACTTGAGCAAAAGTTACGTTTGAACATTTATTATATTACATAATTTTTTCTTATTTTTTTAGAAAATTAATTACTATCATTTGATATTTCTGTGCTAGTGACAAAAAGTCGCTAAAAATAACAAATTGTTAGGAATTAAATTTGTAAACATTTATATTGCGCCACATATTTTATATTTAATCTGGCAACGTTATTTGATATATTAGTCTTGAACATTAACATTTAATGAGTAGCATGATTTTATTGAATATAATAAAATAAATTATGTAACACAAATTAATTTTTGTAATAAATGTTATTACGTTAAAAAAACACATGAATAATTTTAAAACAAATATTAAAATCATGATAAATAATTACACATAACATTCAATAAGATGTTGATGAAATGTAAAGGTATATGTTCCAAACCATATGAGATATCGATGTGCAATTTTCGCTATTCAAATTGTCTTGAAATTTCACATTAAAATCATGTATTGCATGACCACCTTCCCATTAAAAAAATAGTTTCAAAATGGTGGACAAAATTGTTTGATTCATTATAAAATAGTATTTTATAATTCAAGTAAGATTTATATTTGCATGTATCTTGAAATTTCCCATACATTCGAAATATTAAGCCGTTCTTGAACTTTTCACCCACCGTAAGTAATTACACATGACAATCAATACAGTATTGTTGAAATGTGAAGAAAGGTAAAAATGTCTTCCAAACCATATTAGATATCGATGTGCAGTTTTGTCATTCAGTGTCTTGAAATTTAACATTGAAATCATGTGTCACATGACCACCTTCCGATTTAAAAAAAGAAATTTACATTCAAGATGGTGGACAACATATTTTTATTTATCATAAAATAGTATTTTGATTAGAGTGAGGTTCACATTTGGATATAACTTAAAATTTCCCTGACATTAAAAATATTAGGCCATTCTCGTACTTTTCACCCACCCTGCATAAATTTTTCTCAGTTTTTATCTTGCTACGTCTGTAGGGAGTAATTACCTATTAGGAATATTCATAATAGATAAGGTAGATTCTAACTAAATGACACTGAATAAGAATTTTAATTCAGTTAGCCAAAATTACTTTCTGTAGATATTAAAGAGCTAACTATTTGGCTACCATTCTAAGGACACCAACACAAAAATTAAAATACAAATATTATAGCAATAGAGCTTAAATTTTAACATTAAGTGTAGTTAATTACTGAGCTCGTTTACAGTAAAATTTGACGAACAGCATGCATAGGTAACAGGCTCTCAGAATATATGTTAAACATTTCAGAATATTTTTTTAATATCTCCATCACTGTAATAGTATCATTAAGGAAATGTTAATATCATTAAAGAAAACGAAGAGATGTTTTTGGAGTAATTATATGTCTGTTCTATTAAGTGTGCTATGGTACTGTATTGAAAATTTTGGATGTAGAATCTGTAACCAGATATTTGCTGCATGGTAAATATTTTTTAAGCAACATTTATAACATTTAAGATGGTATCATAGCTAAAAAATTAGCACTGGTAAATAGGAGCAAATTTTTAAAATTTTACAAGGTGATAGCTGCCCCAGTTCTCCTCTATGGAAGTGAGTTATGGATTAGTACAAACCACAAGAGAGTTGAGTATAAGCAGCAGAGATCTGATTCCTGCAGAGAACAAATGGTTGAAATCATAGGAAACAACTGAGAAATGAGGTTGCAAGAACGAAACTGGATGCTTACAACTTGAATGAGAAGATTGTACAAAACCAATTTCAATAAAGGGAGCACATAGAGAGAATGCCAGAGGAAAGGATCCCTCTCAACATCTTAAAATAAAGGCCGGAAAAGAGAGGAGATGTTGGGACACCACACAAAAGATGGCAGTAATTCAACAGAGTTTTGTCGCTGTTGTGAGTTGGAATAGGCGAGAGTCCATTTCTTGATTGTGAGAAGAAAAAATTGGAGTAAATAATTTAAAATGCCTTACAGTTTAAAAATTAGGGAAGGAAATTTTCTATAACATTTGTTCAGGGATGGTCAGGAACTCATTGCAAATGATAGAAAAGATCTTACATTAATGATGCATAGGCTCAAAGAACAGTACATGAAATAAGGATATGGGTGGAATTCCTGTAACCCTCATTAGAGAACATCAAAATTTGTTATTATGACTAATAGAAAAACCTCAAGGAACATTTTTTTGGTTTGACGGAACGAGTAAGGGAGATAAATGCACAGATATGGCTATTTTTGTGTTGTAGCCCATAAATACACATAGCTTTGAGTGATATCAAACAAGCTATAGGTTAAATAAAAGCTTATAATTATTTAAGCTATCATCACAGCAGCATAATCCATACGCTTATTATAGTTTTATTTTTTTATGAATATATGTATAAAAAACTTTTTATATTTACCTTATTCTGCTTTTTAGATTTTGTTTCTTACAAGCATTTTTGTGGTGCACACCGCTTCTTCAGGTAATAATAATAGCTCCTACAAATTGTTTATGAAGATTTTATCTTCCGTTGTCAATGGTTTGATTCAAACCATTACCTGAAGAAGCAGTGTGCACCGCGAAAATGGTTGTAAGAAACAAAGCACAGTAAGAGCTCGACTTGCGCGAATTCATGTTAGCGCGATTTTGTTGAACATAATAATTAGCCTTATTTTATTGTGTATAGAAGTTATTCCTATCTTATGGATGTTTACATTTATGACCACTGTTTTGCTTAATTCCTCTCGAAACTGGTATTGTTGTTACGCTTCCCATTTTTACACAGGAATTTTATCTTGATTTGCTTTTGTTCTAAACATTAGTACTGTTTAGTGTGTTAAAAATATTGATCGTGTAAGGTTGCGTAAATCCAATCATGATTTTACTTGTGCTGTAATTTGGAGGTCTTTTTATAATCTTGTTTTTGTTTTTACTTTGCGAATAGTATGAGTTCAAATAAAGGTTATAAATATGGAGAGTGATTACTTTAAAGGAAAAATTAGATGTCGTTAAAATTTACGAAAGGGGTGAAAAAACGAAGAATATAAATTTCTTTTTTTGTTTTACGTCCGACTGTTTTGCAATATCTGCTAATGCAGACGGTAAGAACATAAAAGGAACGACTGGGTTACTGAATCAACACTACAAACTGTTAGTGGATTTGAATGGTACGGACAATGAGTGAAAGTTTTAAGTTAAACTGAACAATCCAAGTTACGCGATGATTTTGTGGAATGCATCCCTCGTGTAAGTCAAGGTAAGTAGTATAAGGTAAATTTTCAAGTTTTTATACATACATAAAAAAATAAAACATTAAATAAAGGCTGTAGGTCTTGCAGTGTCTCTAGAGTGAAACGCGTGATACATTAAAACATACGGTAATGGACATGTTCGTAGGACATCATAGTATGATACAACACCAGATTATACTTCCAAATTAGTTGCTTGTCAAGCCACAAGCCAAGATATTGCACTTCTTTCGCCTGGGGTATCTGAACAATATTTGACCCAGGTGGACAAGTTCAACGTTGTAAAGAGAACATAATTTATGTTAATTTATTTGGATTGACCTTAATATCCCAACAGGTAAGCCAGAACTGTATTAGCAAAAGATGTCACCTAAAAGTTATACCTAAATTTAAATACCATATTACTCATACAGTACTGAAAAAATAAGCTTAGAACTGTAAAAATATTAAGTGTTTTCTAAACTGAACTTTTCTGAATAGGAAAGAAACTATTTCAGAATAGAAGTGAGTCACTAAATATTTTGCTGCAAAGAAGTTACAAAATAATATAAATAATATTAGTTTAAATACTCATTTATGCAAATAAAATGTACATTAAATTAAATTTTACAACATACATTAAAAAGAATAACATAAAAGAAGATTTGTTTATAAATTTTCAAGCTTAGTTATTTTTTCTTCAGAATTTGAAGGTAGAATTTTATTCTTTTTTTTATACTAATTATATTTTATGTAAAATTTAATTTAATGTTTTAAATACACCTTTGCGTAAAGTATGTTATAAAATATTACAAATAATATGTACAAAATATACATATTTTCTTTTAATTTATTATTAATTACATTCTGATACATAACAAACACTACCAGAATATAATTAATTTTTATTATTTAACATGCAAACTTGCAAGAATACAACAAAATAATATATAATAATTCATATTAAAATATGTTAAATATTAAAAAAAAAATAAAAGTACATATTAAATTATAATTTGAAAGAAGAGACAATTTTTAAAAAAAAGATACCAGAATATTTGTAACATTAACAGTGATAGAATTACAATATGATGAAATTCTGATAAAATATGAGGGTTGATATTATTAAAAATTAAACTGAAATAATTTATCTCAATTTTATAATAAATGTAAAAAATCCTTTTAGTGTGTGCATTAAATTTTTTGTTAAATTTATAATAAAAAAACGTAAAATGAATTACCAAGAAAATGTCAAAAAATTAAAAAAGAATACAAAAATGTTATACTTTAGACCTAAATATTTACAAAACAAAAACATGAACTTCATAAAAATTTTAATAATTATTGAAACTTAATGAAATTAATTTAAATATTTTAAAATACAAATTATATCCTTATTAATTAAGTGTTGACTTTTAGGTTATTTTTTACCAGTCTTCAACATTACCATTACTCTACTTAATAAGTTAAAATGATGAAATGGGGGGGAGAGAGGGGGAAAAGAGAGGGAGAGAGAGAACCTTTGAAAATTGAAAAAATGCATTTTCTAAAATATTTAAACTCTTCATTTTCATCATATAGAGACTGAAATTTAAACTTAATTATGACTTTGCATGGTGTAATTTAAAGAAAAGAAAATTAAATTTGAGTTTGCGTTAGTTTAAATGTTGTGTTTTTTATAGTAAATTTGTTATGAAACTTTCATCAGAAGGAGAGTTTTAAGAAGAAAATCAAAACTAAAGCCAAAAAATTCTTAATGAAAATATATGGTCCAAAGAAAAACATAAAAGACAACAGGCTCTGTGGGAAAAATTCAAGTTTGTAGATATACGTATGTGTCTATTGAGTAATAAAAAAAAAAAAATTAAGAAACAGTCATTTGATAGATTCATAATTCACAAAACATTTAATAAATAGTCTAAAGAAACTGGAAATAAATGAAGGAAATGAATGTGTTAGAAAGGATAAAGAACGGAATGAACTTAAAAAAAGTTAAAGAATTTAATCTTGAGTTTTGTTGTTCTCAAATGACAATAAATAGTCAGAAGAAAGTAAGAAAGAGTATGTCCCCCTGAGAGCAATGAATCTCATTATACAGCCAGGCCCAGTGGTGAATGAAGAGAAGGTGTCATATTTGTAGGGTGGGAAGATGCTTTTCAAAGGGCCTGGCTTGCTGATAAGCAAACTTTTCCTCTCAGTGAGGAAGGCATGGTAAACAACTTCACTCCTCGTTTTATAGTAAACCCTCTATGTTGTTTGTAAACCCTCTCAAATTAGTGACAATTTTTTTGAAATTATTCATTACATTCATTATTCATTACATCATTGAAAGAAGTTTTGATCATTCACCTTCTTATTTAGATTTACCAGTTAATGAAAATTATTCCGCATTTACTTTTTATTATGAGTTTGTGGCAAAATATTTAAAATTTTAGAAAACTCAGGTAAATTTCACTTTAAAATTTCTACCTCGCAGAAAAAACTGTTGAATTTATTTATTTATTTTTTTAAAATTTAAAGCTCTCTTTTAAATAGCACTCTTTTACACTAGGGACTCTAATACTTTAAGACAGAAATACAAAATTTTTATCATTTTAATTTTCCTGACGTGGTTAATCGATGGGGAGCATAAAAACTTTGGGTATGAGGACAAGCAAAATAGAAATTTAAGTACCAAGTTAAACTGAACTAAAATAATGAAATTCCTTCAATAGGATTTTTCATTTACACAATATTACTGTTAAATAAAATCTATTGTTGGTTAAAGTAAAACTCATTCAATGACTCAATTATAAAAGATATGCTTCTCTAAGGTCAACATTCTAACAGAGTAGCATGGTATAGTAATTCACAAATTTTGCGACCGGTAGCATGCGATTCCTTGTAACTACACTGAAACATATACAACTACAGTCCACCAGAGTGACACACTGAGACACATGCCACTTCCTTGCTACTAATCACTAAAGTCACTCGTTTAAGAATAGCACATATTCTTTTTTTGCCACTTGTGTTGCTTGTGCGACTGGTATTTCTGTCTGTAATTTGGGCATTTTAGTAGTGTTTTTAAAAATATTTATTTACTTCTATATTCATCTTGAGTGATATGAATTGTAACTTTTAATTTTACTGAAATTAATTAAATTTAACCAATACAACGAATGCAATGAAAATGCTATAAGTAATTAGTTGCAATGCTATTCGAAACTATTTAAATCTTATTTCATCACTAGCCTACGGGAGTTTCTGACTAAATTTAGACAAAATTTCTTTCTCAACTTTATTTTTAGCTTCCAGAACTTTCTTTTATGTACTTATCATACAAAGATCATCAAGCAAATTTTTATCACTGTTGACCGTAACCAAGTTTTTACCCTGCGAAAAGTGCTGAAGGATTTTTGGATAGTGCATGATGTGCAGGGCTGTGCAAGCAAGAAAAGTAGTGTATGTTTTATCGATGGGTAGAAAAGTTGCATTTCTTTAACTAGTGCAGCTGTGGTTACTTGAGTAACGAGTTTACCTTCGGTTTTAACAAAGGGTAAAGGGGGAAAGCATCAGTGTGTGTAAGCAACTGCTTTGGTATCAGTTCGCCACCACAACAACGTAAACTATACTTAGAGGACATAGAGTATATCCCTGAACCTTTTATAGGTTAACTGTACGAATAAAACAGTTTGTTCTCGTAAACAGAAATGTCAGTTTCTCGAAAAAGCAGTCGAACTGTTCACAGTGCTAAACGACAAAATCTAATAAACAATGTAATAAAATGTTGTGAAGTTGAAGCTAAACAAAAATACCTTTTCGTGCTTCTTAACAAAAGCTGTGAGCGAGCAGCTAACTACTGTGATTTTTCTTTCCACAATTGAAAATATAAAGAAGGAAGTTAAATATAGTGAAGAAGATCATTCTTTATCAACAGTTTCTTTGACAACTGGTAAATGGAAATAGTCATATTAATAAAAAAGTGGTGTTGACATGTGAAAAGTTATTACCGGTTTTGAAAGAAAGGCTAAATTATAATTGGAAAGTTTTTATATTAAGAAAATTTTTAGAGGAAATGGGATTTAAGTGGAAAAAGTGTCAGTCACAAGTATATTAATTGAAAGGCAACATGAGATTAACAAATGGTGCAATTGCATGGTAGTAAAATATAGTGTCTCACTGTTGAGGTTGGCAGCACTGTCAGATTTCTCTTCTTTTCCTCACAGCCCATCCCATACATAAAAGGTATTCTTGTGACTCACTATCTATAGATCTATTTCCTTCTGTTTGGCATTTGGCACATTTTTTCTTTTCCATTAGTTGTACCAAAGTTTAGCCTCACAACTGACTCACTGGCACTGATTACAGTGCTTAAATAGGGAACAGAAATAGAACAAGATGTCTTCCCACCACCACGATAACATGGTTTCTTCCCCCGCAAAACTATTCCTATTGACCTATAATTTTTTTGGTTTATTAAATGAGTTAAGTGGGAGACAAGCGCACTCCCTGCCCCACCGTAGCTACACCTATGATGAGAACTATGGAGAGGAAGGTTATAGGGAATGAAGATAATACGTTCAATAGCAATATAATATCAGTAAAATATCACGAGCGAAGAATCCAGTTGACAGAGATGAGATTTCTGCAAAGAACCAAGGGGTGTACATGCTTAAAAAGAATAGAGAATGAGGAAATAAGGTCAGAATTGGGTATTTACTACCTGAACAAAGAGATAAAAGATTATGACCAAAGTTGGAGACAGGACATGGCAAGAATCACTGGATACCTAAGCAAGAACAATGGTATGCTCCAGAAGGTAAAAGGGATGTCAATACACTGAGGAGATAGATAATATAGTATGTGAGTTCGGAACAGGCTGCAGCCTAATGCTTGGTTGCAAGAAGAAGAAGAAGAAATAGTTCTATGAGGGTTGTCTGAAAAATTATTATATTATTTTTTTTCTTTTTGGTTTAATGTCCGACTATTTTTCAATTACTGCTAATGCAGAAGGTGAGAAGGATGATAGATGAAAAAAATGCCAGACCTGACCGGGAATCGAACCCAGGACCCCAGCGTAGAAGCCAGTTGCGCTAACCATTACGCCATTTGGCCGGCCGTCTGTCTGAAAAGTTGCCTCCCTCAACATGAAGATGGCAACACTCGTCAAATACAGTTGGGAAATGTGTTCGCACATGTGATGTACTCACAAAAAATTTCAGCCATTTTGGATGCTGAGTTGTTTGACAATCGTTTTAGTGAGTTGATGTGAGTGATATAGTGAAAATGCACAAAATCGAGTTTTAAGCTGTCATTAGATATTTGTTTTTGAAAGGCAATATATCTATGCAAATTAAAGATGAGTTGGACACTGTGCATCATCATTTACCACCATGAAATTTGGGGCAGCTAAATTTAAACTTGGCCGTACCAGCTTGAGTGACAATGAGCGTTTGGGGCAGCAAAAAACTACAATAACTACTGATAAAACAAGATCACAAAATGGAACTAGATAACTATAAAATTAAGGTTAGAGAGAGCCTCTAAAATGCTCCAATGCTTGAAAATATTCCCATTAATTTCTACTTTTGAACCGAGAATATTCCTAGAAAAGTCATTAGTTTAGTCTTTTGAGGAGATATTGTCAAATTGGATTCTGCACAAAATGTGTTGTTTAGTGTGAACACTCCTCTTTGTAATTTTTCCTCAGATTCTTCACTCTAAACTAATATTATAAAGACAAAGCGTGTTTTTTTGTACAGGCTATTTTCCAAAACTACTGAACGGGTTTTCACAAAATTTTGACAGAATATTTGTATTTATATTCATAGCAACATTTTATTTTTAAATTTTTTTCAAAAATGATAACCCGAAGAGCCCTAATGAAGATTTTAATGAATATGTGTGTGTGTGTGTGTGCGGGCACACGTGTGTGTGTGTGTGTGTGTGTGTGTGTGTGTGTACAATCACACACACAGCAACAGTAACAGTGACTAGCAGGTACACAATTTCTATTACCAATATATTTATTTAAAAAAAAAATTTGACTACATGTTTCTCATGTGAAGCCGCGCAGGGTATGCTAGTTATTTGATAAAATCATTAAAAAATTTGAAGATCAATTTAGGTAATTTGAACGTTTGGTTACACAGGATCTGATTAAACAGGTTTCATTTAAACCTTTTATTTATACTTTAAATGTAAAAATATTTTAAGTGTTGAAGAATAATGAAGGCAAGTTATTATTCAACACAAAGACAATTTTTTGCTTAAAGAATGAGAACTAGCAGCTGTATGCTAATTGCTACATTGATGAAAGTGCTTTTTTGTTCAAACCAACATTTAATCTAAATGTTTCATCAGCGTGAACTGACAAAAGAAAACAATCAAAGACCTTTTAACAAAAACAAGATCTTTTAACTTTCAAGATCTTGTAACTAAAAGAATGACTACGTACATGGCATTAAAGTTGTTATTACGTGAAAAATTTTCCATGTTTTTTAACTATCTTTGACACATTAAGTTTTTGTAGACTCTTGTAAAGTTTACGACATTAAATCCGTATATTTGGTGAGGCAAGTTTTTCTTTATAACTAGTATCTGATGCAGTTTATAAATTATAATTAATCCTAATTAAAGAACTTTGTTGTTGTTTAGGTCATCAGCCGAAAGGCTGGTTTGAACCTCTAGAGGCTTTACTAATTAAAACGAGGAGTAAGGTGCTTTACCATTGTCTTCCTCACAGAGTGGAAACATATGCTTATCAGCATGCCAGGCCCTCTCTGAAAAGCATGTACACCCTGTAGAAAATTACACTTTCACTTCATTTACCACAGGGTCTGGCTGTATAATGAAATTTGTTACTCTGAGAGAAGAAAATTCTGACTAGTATCTTTTACACCTGTATCTCTTCTATTCTTAATTGCTTCAGTCATATAATTGGCTGACCACGTGATAAGAAATATACATTCTTTTTGTAGCCCAGGAACTAGCAGATCGAGTGCAAATAATTTAACATTCCACTTGCCTGTTTTGGGCAATAAAGAACTTTAATCATTAATTACTTATAAACAAACTTGAATGTATGGTGGTTATTATAAATGTAAATATTCATAATATTGTTAGCCTAATAACAGGTATAATTTCCTAATGTTATCCAAGTTTTTGCTGTCCAAGGTAATCTTCATGTCAATCACAATTGACAAGCAAGTTTATACCGTATCTTTATTTTTTAATCAGCTTACATGGTTTCTACAACCAGTAAATTATAAAAGAATGAAGAAATTTTAGAAGGTAGTAACTTATTTTGAAAATTTAGTATTTTAAACTTTCTAACAATTATTCTAAATACAAAATAAACATTTAATCATTATATGCAAGCATTTGCACATAAGAGGCAGGTGGAGTGTTAAATTATTTGCATTCGATCTGCTAGTTCTAGGGCTACAAAAAATAGTTCACGCTCTTATCACATGATCAACCAATTATATGACTGAACTATTGAAGAACAGATGAGATAGAGGTGCAAATAACACTAGTCAGAGTTATCTCCTCTGAGAGTAATCAATTTCATTATACAGCCAGACACTGTGGTAAATGAAATAAAAGTGTCATTTTCAGGGTGGAAAGTAGATGCTTTTTAGAGGGCTCGGCATGCTGACATACTTTTCCACTCAGTGAAGAGGGCAAAGGTAAACTACCTCACTTCTCATTTTACTTAATAAGGTCTTTACAGATTCAAACCAACCTTTCTCGGCTGATGACCTAAACAATAACAACATGCTAACATATAACGGTTTAATCTGAAAGTGGGGTAATTGGAAATTTGTATTTTTTAAGTTTACGGAATAAATACATTTGAGTCATATTACTTTTATAATTGGGTTCTTTTTGCCATAAGATGACCACTGCCACTGGTTTTTAAGGTTTTTATAAATTTTGTTACTAAAAACTGGACTATAAAGTGAGCTAGATTGGGCATTGAAAATGGAATAAAAATGTCCAAACTCTTTGGTTAGCTGATGACGAAGTGGTTTCACTGAAGATGAACAGGATATAGAAAAAAATACTCAATATTTGATCGAAGAATGTGATAATGGGAATTGGACAATAAGAAAATAAAATATATGGTCATTGGAGGATCAAATTGTAGTTGGAGGAAATATGCAAACTGAGAAGGGGATAATTGAATTGGTGCATGACAATTAATGACCCAGAGGTTTGGAATCTCTAACCAAAATAACAACTACAGAAATGGCTTTCTTTTGAAAAACCTATCAATTGACTTGCTGGATTGATTTAAGAATAAAGAAATTTTAAAGAAAGTGGACACAAATTATTTAATAATCAATAAAATTGAAGACTCATCTAGTACAGTCGTCTGAGAAGAATAAAGTAAAGATTGTCATAGAAGATTTGGCTATGGGTTTTAGCTGGATGGAGGAAGCGAGATTGAACCAGAAAAGAAGAAGACAGATGATGTTATGCGAACCATAGGTGTTGACAGGATTTTCTCCAGAAGGAGGGGGGCAAAATTAAGATAAAAGTTTTTTAATTAAAAACCGTTTTTCTTTGAACAAATGAAAAGGCTAGAAAAAATTAGTTGCAATGCTCTTTGAACCTATTCGAAACTTATTTCATCACTAGCCTACGGGAGGTTCTGACTAAATTTAGACAAAATTTCTTTCTCAACTTTATCTTTAGCTTTCAGAACTTTCTTTTTATGTACACTCATCAAACAAAGATCGTCAAGCAAATTTTTTGTCACTGTTAACCGTAACTAAGTTTTTATTCGGCGTAAGGTGCTGAAGGATCTTTGGATAGTCCAAGTTGTGCCGGGCTGTGCAAGTGAGATAAGTAGTGCATGTTTTATCGATGGGTAGAACGGATGTGTTTCTTTTACTAGTGCAGTTAAATCTATCTTCTGTTTGGCATTTGGCACATTTTTCCTTTTCATTAGTTGTACCGAAGTTCAGCCTTACAACTGACTCACTGGCACTGATTGCAGCGCTTAAATAAGAAACAGAAACAGAAGAATAAGATGGCGTCTTCCCACCATGATGATAACATGGTTTCTTTCCGCACAATACTATTCCTATTAACCTATAATTTTTTGTTTTACTAAATGAGTCGAGATGGTGCAAGTACCTCATTCAGCCCCACTGTGGCTATGCCTATTTTTTTTTTTGGTTAACGTCTGACTTCTGCAATTACTGCTAATGCAGACGGTGAAGGATGAAATAATTTTTTTGCAACGTATGAAAATATGCCAATAGGCTATGCCTACGAAAAGAACTATGGGGAGGAGGGTTATAGGGAATGAAGATAATACATTCAATAGAAATGAATAGTGTTTTAGGTTTCAGTAAATGACCTAGTGCTGTAGAACAACTACTATATTAGTAATAATATTTATATTAAATGAAATAACTAAAAAATTATAATCAAGTAAAAATAATTAGTTAATTTTCATGAATAAACATTATAATTTCACCCATTTATCATCCATACATGTTTGTTAATTTTAATTCATATAGGCTACTCATATGTACTAAAAACAAAAATACCTGTATAATGTCTAAAAAATATAGGTAGATAGTTATATGACGTTATGTAATAAGGAAATTATAAAATACTTACATGGTAGTATAAGCTGTATGAATATTATAATAATAATTAACAATTTATCCAAATTTTCAATTAAAAAAAATTATGTACAGTAAAACTTAAACTACCTATATGAAAACCATAAAACAATATTTAAAACTGTAATAAAAATAAATAAATACAATGTTTATATTTTACGTAAAAATAAATAATATACTAATATAAAAATAATAAATTTACATAAAAAATATTATACACATTATAATTATTATTCATTGTTACTAAAACACAAATAATGAAAATATTTAATTTTTATTTTAAAACAATAAAAAAATTGTCTAAACCGAGGAAACTTTATTATATTATAATAATATAACAATGTTGAAGACCAATAAAATCAAAACTGATAAAAGACAACACATAATAAGGATAATAATAATAATGATAAAATAAAAATATAATAATTTAAAAGAAATACAACAACAAATAATTATACATTATACAATAATAATAATATTAGTTAATACATCAAATTTGATAATTTAACCTAACAAATTTGATATTTAAAAAGAGAAATCAAAAAATTCTGAAACAAAAACGATGACACTCTTAGAAGGAGATGATAGATGGAATCGGGTAAACAAAGTTTAAACAGACAGACACATAAAGAGACAGGGAAACACATAAGACAGGGATTTCCTTCCAAGATGGCTGCCCTCCGGCCTTAACAATGACTTTTTTTTTATAATAACCCTATTATAATAAACACAATTTGTCCGTCTTTTTGATTTAAAAAAATAAATAAATAAAACAAATAATAAAAGAACACTAAATTTATACAATTTTTATTTAATTAAATCCTCCCATAATTCTGAAAAATATATTTAAATACTAGTGTTCTTTCAATTTAAAGAAAATAAAAATACAAAATAATAAAATTACAAACAAGAAAATAAAAATACAAAGCTAATCTAACGAATAGACGACATATACAAAACAGACAATGTTTATGAGATAAACGCACATGGACGAGACACTGAGATAAATAAATAAATAAAAAAAAATAATAATAAATAAATAAGACAGAAATAACAGCAAACAGTGCATAAAATAATTAAAAAATGACGACAACACTTGCACACATAAAACTGTTCATTGTAAATTATTGACAAAAAAACATACACGTTTAACAATACATGTTTATAATTTGGTAAGAGATGTATTATAACAAATTTATTAATGTACAGGTTATTCTCCATAGAATCAATAAAATTAAAGAAAAAACATATGTGTAATTTAGAATAATTTTAATTGCGATAAGGCAAAATTTCCTACATACAGATTTGTTTTATCTGGTAATGATGCCTATTGTGAGCCTTGGCTTGTGTGTTAAATAATGTTATGAGGGATAATACTCGTATAAAGTTGGAAAAACGCCACACTAACCAGGAATTTAACCTGGGATGCTTGGCATGAAAGACAGTAGCGTTCACCACTACACCAATGTTACAGCTAAGTATAATGCTTCTCATGGTTGATGAGCTCTGGTGTTCCACGCGTTTAGACCAATCAGAACGTTTGCCATTATTGTCAAATTGTACAAATGTTTCAGTCTGACAAACATTACGCGCGCATGTTTAAAAGAGGCGTAGTAGTTCACTTGTGCCTTGCATCTCGTATTGAACACATCGATTATAGAGCACGTTAACAAGCAATACTTTATAATATAATAAGCTGGTTGTATGTTCATAGGTTGTAATTGTTATTGAAAGACCACAAAAATGGCTGATGAAATATATAACACAGCTACGAGAGCAAGTATTGGCAACGTCGGTGGCAAGTCATTGGCAAGCTATGAAGTGGATAGTAAGCAATGCATATGTTCAAAGCTCATAAACTTTTTTTAATTTTTTTTTTTGGTTTATCATCCGACTTTTCTGCAATTTCTGCTAATGAAAACGGTGAAGGATGAAATTATTTTTTTGTAACGTATGGAAATATGCCGCGCCTGAATGCGATTCGAACCCAAGACAGCATGATGAGAGGCGAGCACGTTACCAACTACACCAATGCGGCTGGCTCATAACCTTTGAAAAATAGTATAACATTCATTTTTCATGACTTCCTGAAGCCATAAAAATGATTTTAGAAGTATCTTTATCTGTGTGTATGTGTGTATATGAGTTTACTCATTCTGGAGGAAAACTACTGGACCGAAAACACTGAAATTTGAAAATTATGACTTCCTCAAAATTAAAGCAGAAAAATTCCGGACTTACTTATGCAATCCCAAAATTACGGATTTTTCGCTCCATTTTGCTCACAAAAAAAATGGCTCAAAAGTTTTTTTGATTGTTTAATAAAAAGTTCATAATTTTGCTGATTAAATACAATGCTTGGAACAGTGAGTTTTAAATTTGTTAAAATATTTAGACCCTTGCTTGGACTTAAACCTATATTACAGCTCAAAATTACTAAAGTATTGGAATTCTAAATTAATCTTAATTTTTTGTATAGAATACTTCAACAAATCATAGCTCTCAGTTTTAACCCACAAAGGTTTTCAGTAACTATAATATTAAAATTAGATCCATGTAATAAAAATTTGAAAATAGATTTGAAAATAGAAAATGTTCAGTTGATCTAACAGGCCAATCAAATAATTTATTTTGTGATTAAGGTCTTCCATCCAATGTCTATGTCGTTATTTCTACCTGTATTTGCTCGAAATTGGAATGTAGTGACAATTTTGAACCCTTGCTTTTTGGGCAATGTGACGAGCTGAAAAATATGAAATATCAAATGGTTTCTACTAAACTCCAGTTTCATTGTTCAACAGGAATTTTTTTAGCAGAGTTGGAATCACACAGCTGCTCTAATAAAAAGGACTGCTTTAGTACAATCACAAAACTGAATGTCTTTCGCTGTGTGTGGTCAATCTTTAGAGCAAGCTTCATAATAAGTGTTGTCAGTGCATCTACAATGAGTCTTCAAAAAGCATTCAGAGAACTTGGAGCAACTTAACTTTTAACTTGGACTTGAACTTTGGAGAACTTAATACTTTTAGAATATCATAGTTCATGTTTTGTCCATAACAGACAGGTGGAGTGTTAAATTATCTGCCCTCAATTTACTAGTTCCAGGGCGACAAAAAATAGTTCTGTTTCTTATCATATGGTCAGATAATTATATGACTGAATAATTTCAGAACAGAAGAAGTACAGGTGTAAAAGACACTAGTCACAGTTATCTCCTCTGAGAGTATTGAATTTCATTATACAGCCAGACCCTGTGGTGAATAAACTGAAGGTGTCATTTCCAAAGTGGAAAGTAGATGCTTTTCGCAGGGCCTGGCATGCTGATAAGCAAAGGCTACTTTTACACTTAGTGAGCCTTTCAGCTGATTCCCAAAACAACAATATTAAAGTTTTAGGGTGGAACGAGTATTTTACTATTGTTTATTATCTTTAATCATTTTATACGGAAGGTTTTTTTAAGGAATAGTATTGTCCATTTTGTTTCAGGCTAAAAAGCTTACACTTTCACCTTTTTTTTAAAAAAAAAATAATAAACATTAAAATACCAATAAAACAATACAATACCAGAAATCTAAATACTAAATCACAGCCTTTTTGAATAAATTTTTATGATTTTATTACATCTCTTATCAAATTATATGCCACAGTGTAATGAATACTAAAAAAGGCATACTATGCAACATACATAAAAAAAAAACAAAACAAAAATAGAAGCAAGGTGTAAACATAAGAAGATACGACAGAAAAAAAATAAAACGAAAATAAAAATATAATAAGCTACATATAGACACAAAGATTGGACGAACGTGATATAGACAATAATAAAAATAATGAAAATAAAATAAGACGAGCGATTTAATAAAGATAAATAATAATAATAATAATAATAAAATTGTTATTATTAACCAGTAATACTGTATTTGGGTTTGTTTGATTTGTCGACAGTTAAACTTACCGAGGCGTAAATGAGTTCCAGAACTGACTATAGAGAGCAAAGAGAAAAAATGCTCCATTACCCAGTTAATTATTTTTTTTTAATATATTTTAATAATGTATACCTGGAGGCTGTTTCTATTTAAAATTAACTTGAATATTTTTTTAAGTCATTAAAAATTAATTTTACAATTAACAAGCTTTTATAAATATTGTCAATAATTTAAAAACATACCTAAATTAATAATATTTTTTTTAGTATATTTTCTGATAATATGTCACAAAATGTTAAGGATAAATAAAAATATAATCTGATAATATTTTACCCTGTTTGTAACTTAAAGTGATAACATAATAAATTATATAAATTTTCTTCAGTTTATTAAGAGGGAAATGGGCCTTGGAAATTTGAAGAACTTTTTTGGTTTTATTTTTTTTATATTTTAAATCTCCATTATTTTCTGTTTAATCTGATATAATAAAAAATGTAGTTTTAAATGTAGTGCCAGAAATTTAAAAATAATATTATGACTTGCACAGCGTTTACTATTCAACTTTTACTTTATTTAAAAATATTATTAATGATTTTAATATGCTGAGGATAAAACAATTATTTAAGACAATTCCATGGAAACTTTCTTGGTTTCTTTGGATACCTAATTTCGTGGAGTAACATTATTGTTATTCGCAAAACAAGTTTCTTAAGTCGCAAAACAAGTTTCTTAAGCTTACAAACCAATTTTTTGAAAAAATCAAAATATTTGAAAAAAATTTTGGTTACACTACATTTTTTCCAAACTCTGTAAGGAAGAGTAAATAAATTCCTCATTTACTGTAGTAACAAAGACTTGTGACATAATATTAAAAATTACAAGCAAATTTCTTACTACCTAATTAAAAATTCATAAAAATTTTAAAATTGCATAAAATGAAATAATTGGTTCTGATTTAAATCGCTTAAATATCTTAAATATTTCCAGAGAAAATTGGCACAACTAGAAATAGTGAATGTCATAATGGAAGATTTACTTTCCTCTCAAGAATTTAAAACTTTGAACACAAAAATTACTTATATTTAAAAAAGAGTCCTTTTTTAATGATAATGATACTGAAATAACAGTAACTATAATTATTTTCGAAGTAACTAGGGTATACGAAGGTGGAAAATACAAAATAATAAAAAAATATTAGACAATATCACTCATGAATCAATGGGATTACTTTTTTTGTACACTATCACCAAAAATAATAGAAAACTACAATACTTTTTTTTAATAATTGAAACTCTGAATCAAAAAGAATGGTTTTCACTATTGAGCATCCACTTGAACTTTCTTGACTTAAAAGATTAGAGTTGACTTAAAAATCATTATTCCTTAAATAACAAACTTTGAAGAAAATATAAAAGATTATTTACAAATTTAAAAGTTAAAAGCTGGTTAATAAGATTTTAAACAAGAAAACAAGCCACACTGTACTATTTAACACATCCAAATAACTTATGGGAATAAGGATTATTTTCTCAAAAACATTTTTATATTTAAATTCTAAAGATTCAAACAAAATAACTAATCATCATTTAAAAAATATTTCACAGTTCAGTTAAAAAAACAATTAACATTTCTAATATCTTTCTTACTTCCGCTCAAAAAATTCAAAAAAAATTATATTTCCTTTCTTAAGATACAAACAAGATAATCATTATTAATTCAATAAATATTTCACAGTTTAATAAAAAAACAAGTTTTTAATATTATTCTTACGTTCAAAACAGTTAAAACTAAAGTAAACATTAAAACAATGTAGGTATTTTTTAAGTAGGCTTATATTTGATATTTTAAAATTTCTTTTACTTTCTCTAATCAGGTAAATAAATGTAAGTAATTTAAATAATAGGCTATTCATCGATAAAAATGGAAGATTTTATACAAAAATACTTCAATGGTTGACATTACTTTAAAATTTAACAATGATGAAAAATCTACATCAAGAACTATCTATCCAATTTATAAGTTAGTTACAGTACTAAGAGTGGATATGTAAAACCAAGAACATTTAACAGAAAAAAATATTGTTATGTCTGAAGAGATTAATATTAGAAGAAAACATTATGTATTATTAACAGATATGTATTTATTAATAAGGTTTAAAACAATTTTTATAGTTTATTTTAAGTTGCATTAAGATCTTGGTCGTTAATAACTACAATGTGATGTGTAACATAATTTTCAGACCTTAGCCAGGAAATGAACTGGGGACCTTCTATCACATTGGCCTACATTTTAGAAAGGCAGTCAAAATTGGTAACATTACATAAAAAGAAAAACTAAGGTAAAGTTTTTTTAATAAATTAATCAAAAATGTTTAAAATTGTCTTCAGAACAGTTTAAAAAAATCCAACTTACAAACCGTTATATTATTACATAATTTACTAATAAATTTTTAAATAGGGATTTAAAACTATTGATAGTACATCAATACAGGTAAAAACATAACAGAACAAATTACTGACAATATTTTCAAGCACAAAAATTCACAAATAATTTTGATTTTCACAATGATTTAACAAAATAACATTAAAATGTATTAAAATTGTTATTAAATTCAAGTAATACAAATTTTATAACATTAAAAATTAATTTTACATCACGTATAAAAATAGTGTAGAAATTCATTAAAATAGAAACGGATAAAGAAATAAATGAATATTGTACATACAACCTCCAGGTGTATTGAGCCTAAAATTAAATAAATCTTTTAAAATAAATAAAAATATGCCTAACAGGCAATTAACAAAAATTATATTTATAAATTATCCAACAAACTGTAGTAATAAAAAAAATAATTATAAAATGAAATCAGATTCAAAAACGTCAAAGACATTGTTATTAATTGTAAAAAAATTCAAAATAAAAAACTGCTAAAAATAAGATAATTTAATTAATCAAGTAATCAATTAATTAAAAATTAAATAAATACAAATTGTTATTTCCATGCCAACTTTGATAACATATATTCAAAGGTCGGGATAGGGACAAGGTAAACATACACACAGAGTTGGGAGCTGTCATGGAAAAAATTTCTAGCGTAAATATTGTCGAAGATATAGAAGCGCTGACTTGAACAATAATAATTATAATAAAAAAAAACGTTTCAAAAAAATCACAGATTAAAACGCATATTATTAAGCAAACGATTGTTAATTTAAGAAATCCCATTAAACGAACGACATGATTAAGACAATCAAATTGACGCCACAGAACAAAACAAAAGACAAACTATAACATCACATTTTGGATACGTATATTTTTCAGGAATAAACAAAACAACAAATAGGTTAGTCATTAATTATTTTTCGATTGACACTATTTATCAATCATATTATTATCATACAATGATCACTACAAATAAAAAAAAATATTTATTTTACATTGCCACCGTTTTTTTAATTTTTTTTACAATACTTATCCACTTAATGTATAAATTAATTCAGGACTAGAATAACAAACTAATTGAATTTAGTAATTAAAAACACACAAGACAAGAAATCAAAGTCACATTAATCACAGCTATTGAAGTAAATTTATACTTATATAAATGAAGTAATGTTTGTTTGTTTGTATGAGGTAATTTCAGAAACAATCCAACTGATTTAATAAATTTTTTAACTGTTTGAAGCTTAGAGCTTCCTGAGTAACATAGGCTATCATGTAATTTTTAAATAAAATTTATGATTTGTAAAATTAAGTCTCCCATTATTTAATTTTTTGTGGCAATTTTTAAAATTGTCATCTATAATTTTCCTTTGTCCGCCTGTTTTCTAAAACCCAGATGTCAGAAACTACAAGAGATAGCAACAAAAGGTTTTCAGATTTGTAATTACACAAGATTGGGTATGAAGTTCCAGTTTCGACCATAAATGGCCCAAAACCAGACATCAAGAAATCAAAGTCAGAATTTGGAAATAAAAATAGTGTCATTCGATTCCTCTTAAAGAGTAAATCCCGAACTAATGGTTCATGCCATAGGTCAATAGGTAAACCTTTTTAAAAATTGCCACCAGCCATGAGACATGTCAAAAAATAATGTCACATCCAACTTCTGCATATAAAGTTATATAAACTATCGAAAAATACAAAAGAACTCACCATTTCTTTTTAAGAAATAGACTATACCTACGTCTTATTAACACATTCAATTATTCTCAAGTTGCGATATGACATATAAAGGAGAATTTGATGTAATGACGAAAGTTTCTAGGTTTCAACATGTTTGTGATTACACAAATAGAACATTTAAACCAAGAGTCCGGAAAGAAACCCAGTTGAGGCTGTATGGTGTAATGGCACTGCCATTTTTATTGTACGGTAGTGAAACATGGGTCTTAAGGAAATCTAAGAGCAAGAAGTTGGAAGCAGGTGAGATGCGTTTTTGAGACCAGTGAGAGAAGCAATACTTAGGGATCACATCAGGATTGATACAATCCGGCATGATTTGGGTAGAATGGAGACTGTAAGGGAGAGGATTGATCAATATAGGGAGAGGTGGTTCCGACACGTAAGCCACTTGTCAGAGGATACCCGCTAGTGGCCTTGAGATACCATCCGTAAGGAGTATGATCGTTGGGTAGACCACGCAGAAGATGGATAGAACCCAGAACAGACAATCAGCCTAATTAAAAAAGGAGGAAAAAGAAGATTATTCTCAAGTTGTATTTCTCCCCTTCCACTGGTGATTCATACTGTTATAAATAAAATTCCTGTTTTCAGAAGCTAATAATAAATTTTAGTTGTACAAAAGTTATTTAACTTTCAACACGAAGGTTGTGTATAAAGTTAATTGCTTTAAATCTAGTTTGTCAAGAAGTGTAGTGAGCAGGTGTGTTATATATATAAACTGTATGGTGAATAAAACAATATCATTAGTAACGTGGAAAGTAAATGCTTCTTAGAAGGCCTAACATATTGATAAGTATTCGTATTTCTTAACCTAATGAGTGAAAAATCACTCCAAATAACAAAAACTGGTATTTGAATACTCATTCAAAAAAATTATACAACAGACTAAACTAACATTATAACAAATGGTTTAACTTTCATTAAAATAGCATAACAAAATTTAATTTTCAATAAACAAACCATCCCAGGCTTGGAAGGGTTTTTTAAAAAAAATTAATAACTAAAAGTATTATAAAATGTCAATAAATAACTGATAAATTGATAATAGTTGTAGTGTTGTGTTCAATAATTTGTAAACATTTTGTCTACTTGTCTAATATTTATCAGTTTAAATTGCTCAATGAACACTAAGCAAGCAAATAAAATATTAGAGATCTCACATTTCAGAAATTTCATTTCTGGAAATCACAACTCAGGTAGTTTTGAGGTTAAATTACAGTAAACAACTAACACTACGTAAAATTTGGGTAAAATGAAAGAAAAAGAAACATGAGCAATAACTATCATTTGTAATACCATCATGTGGTTAAAGTCTTAGGTGAATTTATTACCACAATACTTTTTTAATACTACAGTTCAGTGTCAGTTAATTACCAATTACAAATTACAGCTCAATGTTCACCATTTACGTTTTTATATACCTTTATCAATATTCCAATAAACATGCTATTTAATTAAACTATTATTTATGTAAAAAATTTTTTTAGGAAAGCTAGACATAATAAAAATTTATTATAGACAAAATGGAAAATTATCAAAACCTACACTTATAAAAACTACAAGAGGATTGTTGAGAGGAAAATTCCGACAAATGAAACAGTCTATAATGTCACAGAACCAATTATCAGTCTTATCCACATCCTGAGAATGCCTGAAAGCAGGATACTAAAACCACTTATAATCAGAAGCCTGAGTGTGAAATCTGGAGAAAAATATGTATAGAGAGTTAAAGAAGATTTAGAAGAAATTGGACTGACATCTGAGGATGCAGCGAACAAACTATTATTTTATCAAACATCCTATGTAGAATTACCAACAGCCGTATTATTTAAAATTGAAATATATATATTTCTAAACCACCAGAATATGGTAACTGTAAACTCTTAACTAAACCAATGTTTAGAGAGCTTTTGTGTATCTTGTATCTAAAATCTAGATATAAGAATCGACTATTTCTTATCTGCCATGATAGGAGTGGGAAGCTTTAGATTTTGATGTGAAAATTACTTTAAAAAATTTTAATTTACTGAAAATGTGTGCAAGATACACGAAAGTGCTATAAACAGTGGTAAGTGTTTTCTGTTACCCTATTCTGGTGGTTAGAAATATATATCTCAAATTAACTTTTAAATACAAAATGGTTTAAAAAGGACGATGTAATTAGAGTTGTGCACTTGTTGGACAAACAGGGGAAAGCAAGATTGGATACTATGAAGAAATATTGGCATAGGAAACAAACCTGATCGAATCAAAAAAAGAACAATCAAATGATAGACTTAAGTGAACCAATGAGTTCAAACATGATAAAAAAAAGTTACAAGTCATCCCCTTTTCATATTTAGTTACGGTAATTTGTTGGCATTTGAAGTTGCTTGGTCCAACTGTCAAAATATTAAAAAATGGTAAAATAAATAAATATTCTTTTCCCGGTTTTAATTAAACATAACACTCACCACGATGTGTTAAGTAAATGTTATGCTGTATCAAATAATATGTATGTAATATTATCAATTAAAAAAGTTTAGTAACATTGTAAATAACACATGGGTGGAATGCTAATTTTAAAAAACCCCGCATGAAGAAAATTGGAGCAATCCATATATTGATGTTGAAGATGTATCTTGTAGGACTGCAGTAGTCTTCAAAACATCAAGAGTGTAAAGGCTATTGTAAAGAATATGTGAATTGAACTGAAAGACTTGTTGTTCTAGTTAACAGCAGCTAAAACAAGCCATGTATTTTATTTAAGAAATGGAACATTTTGATTAGGATAAAAGTGGTGATAATATACCACTTAAGCGTAAGACTATTGCCTTACTGGCAAAGTACTTTAAAGTAAATGGGTTCTTTAGACATTAAGAAAATATTTGGGAAAGCATAGACATAAAGCTTATCAATCGGCAAAATCTAAAAGTGTGTGTAGCGATTGTAATATTGCAAAATACAGACGATAATGCTTTGTTTGGATTCAAGGTAAACTCAGAAAATTATTTCTCTTAGTTCTGTTTTAATTCGAGAGAAAGTACAATTTCCATACGATAATTTTGTTCCACAAGAAGGCAAAAGTTATTGATCAACCAGCATTTTCTGTCAGAAAAATCTGGTTTGAAAATTTCAAAAATCAAACCGAGTTCTTTTTTATATAGATTTGGTTTTGCTAATCATAAAAAGTTTGCAGAATAAAAGCTTAGGGAATAGCAAGAGATTTCAGTTTAAAACAGTATCTAGTGCGATTCTGGCAAGCCAGTACCGATTTAAAAAGCTGACAAAATTATTTCAATATTATAAAAAGACAATAGCTGTTGTATTGTACGAATGTTTTATTAATTTATTTTCAAAGACAAAAATATTATGGGAGATAAAACCCCATCTATGTTTTTGGTATAATTCTTCATTTAAAAACTAATTCATATTTTCTTGTTTCTTAATAACATCAATAAATTTACTCAAAATTCATAAATCACAAATAATTGAAATCGTTGAATTTATAAAATACAAAGAATTTATTAAAAAAAGAAAAACGAAAAAAAACAGTGGCAATGTATTTGATAGGAAATGAATTCTACAGCTAATAATAATGATTTAATGAAAATATAATAACCTGACAATTGTATGAAATCATTTAACATTATGCTTTGATTTGAAACAAATTTAAAAAAGAAAAACAAATAATTATACTGGCAAATTTTGTTTAAAAAAAGTCATGAAATAAAGAAAAATAATACAGCCGATTACAGGTGAAATACATAACAAACTTAAACATAAAGAAATTCAAACATAAAAACATAAGATAAAATTGAAATTAAAATAATAAAAAGCTCTAAAAGCATATTACGAAGAAAGTTATATGGAAAAACAAACAGAAATGGGTGAACTTGGTGTCATTTAATTATATATAACTGAGTAATTAATTAATTATAAAAATAGCGTAACAGAACAGAAGTATTACTTAAACTGATAGGCTGTTAATTATATATTTGAAAATAAATATGTAAGATAAAATCTCTCTATAAAATTGAAATTTTTACATCATGTTAAAATTAGAATTGAATTACAGTAATACAATAGAGTTTATAAAAACACATAAAATAAAAAAAATTAATGCTTTCCAAAGGGTATCTTTTAATGATCAACTAACTAAAAAATTTTGTGTATTGGAGCAAAAAAAAATGTGTTTATTATTAAAAAATAAATTTATATAGTAAATTAAAAATTAAATCTTTAATCCAAATGTAAATTTTTAAAAACATTTTCAAAGAAAATAATTTAAAAAAATATCTTTGACTTAAAATATCTTTGAATTATTAATCTGGAAAACGGTACTTAAACTTTTATTAACAGTTACAAATGAAATTTCTTACTCCAAATGTAGTGTATTACTTTTTTCATTTTACATCCGAGTGTTTTGCAAAATAATGCAAATGCAGGTGATGAAGAGTGATAGATGAAAATCGTTGATGATAAGTATGCAAGATATGATTGGGAATTGAACCCTGGACCTCTGACATAGAAGTTATGATACTGTTATAGAGATTTGTGTACCCAGGAATTGAAATTTGTAATAAACTTTTCTTCTTAGGATATGAATTTGACATATAATGAGGAGAAGAGGACCCTAAAATTCTAAGTTTCTAGCAATCTTGGAAAAAAACAGGATTTATAAATTGTTGCTAGATAGTAAGTCACGAGAGTGCCTTTTGTGTATGGATGAGCTGTGAGGAAGGGAAAGAAATCTGACAGTGCTGCCAACCTCAACAAAGAGACACTATATTTTACTACCATGCAATTGCACCATTAGTTAACCACACGTTACCTTTCAATTAATATACTTTGTTGTGAGTGACACTTTTTCCTCTTATACCCCATTTCTTTTAAAATTTTTCTTAACGTACAAAGTTTCTAAAATTGAGCCGTTCTTTCAAATCCAGTAATAACTTTTCACATGTCGGCATCTCTTTCTTATTGATAAAACCGTTTCCTTTTTTTATCATGAGTCAAAAAAACTGTTGATGAAGAATTATCTTCTTCACTTTCTTTAACTTCCTTCCTAAAATTTCGAATTGTGGAAAGATAAACACCACAGTAGTTAGCTGCTCGCTCATGGCTTTTGTTAGGAGGCACAGAAAGGTGTTTTTGTTTAGCTTCAACTTTACAGCATTTTCTTACATTGCATATTAGATTTCATTGAGCACTGTGAATAGTTAGACCGCGTTTTCAAGATAACAAACAGTTTTATTCGTACAGTTAACCTAAAAGGTTCTGCAATATACTGTATGTCCTCTAAGTATAGTTTACGTTGTTGTGATGGTGAACTGATACCAAAGCAGTTGCGCACGCGCACTGATGCTTTCCCCTCTTTACCCCTCGTTAAAACCAAAGGCAAACTCGTGACGCAAGTATAGTAGTACAAATTGGTATGAGTACAAAATAATACTGATACAAGTACCTGATACTTATAGTATCTAGTTTTACAAACAAATCCAGTTGTACTGATACAAAAATACAAGGTATGTGACGATTCCAAATGTCAATTCTTGATACCACCGATGCTTGAAAAAATGATCGGTATCGAGAATCTACGGTAAGAAGTCGATTCTTTGATACCGATTCTCTAGTTTTTAAACTGTGACGAAAATGCTGTAATTTTCTGAGATAAAAGATATTAAATACTAGTTAAGTAGTTCGGTCATTTTGGCTTGAACAAGTAAAAAAAAACTTTACCATTTGAAAAATGTTTTAAATTGTTGTTATATTAAATAACTAATTTGTTGAATCATAATTAATTCATATACCAGAGTCAAATCGCTTGTTTAAATATGAATACAGCTATCCTAAAAAGGAACGAGTGGAACACTTATCAAATTATGTTCACCCGCATTTGGTATGCAGTCATATACTTAACTATAGTAACTACATTAAGAACATAGTTTAAATTTGGTGCAGCATTTTTACTTCCTCTTGCCCTGTATGAATATAGGGGAGGAAATAATTAATTGTTTTCATGTCAATTTTTCAAAATAGAGTTTTCACCGCATATATACGTTTTCAGGCTCCGTGAACCCAAAAAAGATATTTTTAGCAATTGGTCTGTGTGAGTGTGTTTATGTGTGTCAACCGGAACAAGTGTTTTATTTATGCGATTTTAACTTTCTTGCAATTTTCTCAAAAACAGCTCTTACAATTTTTTTTAAAAATCACCTCATTAACTACAGGCCGGCAAGATCCAAATGAATTTCGAGTTGCGCAGAACAACCGAGTGAGAAAGAAACATTTAGAAAGAGAGGGTCATATTGCGCTCCACACTTGTCAGTGCGGAACAGCCTGCCTACAAAGTTCTGTGTGCTGTTTATCAAATACACAGACACACACATTATTGTTATACTTCTAGTTACAAATAGACGTAATTTTCTCTTGTACTATTACGCTCATAGTGCTGTTAATAAAATATTATGCTGTTATTTTAAATACACTAAAACACTATTTTAAATAAACACACAATTACACTGTTTAAAATAAACTAACAGTGAACATAAGTTTTTCTCGCCGCCTCAGATAAAAAAAACTAACACTGAAACACTATTTTAAATAGTATACACAATTACACTGTTTTAAATAAACTGGTTTTCGATAACGCATAAAAGAAAATCACGTCTTATAGTATGTAAGGTACTATTCTAAAGAAACCGGCTGGACTACAAAACCGAAACACTACTTTTTTGACCCACTGTACGGATGTTCACTCTTTGGTGACTGGGAACGCACTGGCTCTGAAACCCCCCACTACTTCCTTTGCTACTGCGCATACGCGACTCACATCTCATTTGGAATGAGTTGGCCTATACATTCTTTATGCTCTACAAGATATGGTAAGCACCATAATATGGTAATTTTTGGGAGGCTGTGCTCTTGCAGTAAAAAATAGTATAGGCCTATTTGTATACATAGATATTTATACATATTTTCCTTTCTTCACTTAGTTTAATGGTGATCACAATACCTATCTTACTAATCTATCTTCCTATCTTACTAATATTTAATCCATTTTTTCAAGAGTCAATTAAGGCATTAGCTTCAAATTTTAACCTCCCAATCAGAGTCACTGAATAAAACTTTAGATAAAAGTATGTTGTAAAATAATTACTTTTAATAGAAAAAATATTTTTCATCAATACTGATACGGAGTCATATAAAGTATCTCATTAACTGAGTTTTAAAACAATTCACTTCAAAAACTTCTTACTGTCAGTATTTTCTGAGATAACAGATCTTTTATCTAAGATACCTTGTTTTAGAAAAACAATGTAAAAGAAGAAACATTAGAAATTTCACATGTTTAAATGATAAAAACTAAGCTCTTATCTTGATGTAGTTAGAGTAGAATCCAATACTACTATGATATTGTTTATGCTTGTAATAAACAGAGGTTCCACAAGAACATTAGGAACAAAATCTTTTTTATTAACAAAAAATGACAGAAAAACTACAAAGAATTCTTAATGAAGTACCATTGTAACAGACTCCCTATCACCATGACAAAGAAAAACTAATCATAGAATTTTTTATGTGCTCAGAATGAATTATTATAACTTATTTAAAAGCTAAGAGATTAGGGTATCTAACGGTATAAGAAACTAATACTTATATTTTAACAGAAACTTCACTGTAATCCTCTTCAATAAAAACAGAATCATAAAACTTCAAATAAAGTCATAAATTTACAAATCACTCAAAACAGCAGAGTAAACTACACTCTCTCATTGAAAACAAAATTTATAACAAATCACCAAGTTGTTTCAATGTAAATAAAATAATTTAAAAAATAATTATTTCAAAATGTAATGTCCTACAAACATAAAATATAAAAATAAAATACTGGATTGAAACAATTTCAAATTCATATCCTTCAGTAACATCGTCAAGTTCAGAAATATCCTTCCAAGTAACACAACATAAATAATTTTTTTCAATTTTCAGCAACGATGGTAAAACGAATAAATTGCGTGATATAAAAATATTAGCATAAATAATGTGTTTATAAAAATAATACACAGTGTATTAGTATACAATATTATTGGTGACTACACAGTGCTTCTCTTTACAAACTACAATACGTTAAAAAATCAATTGATAGTGTAGCCTAATAAAAAAAAAAACAATAAAATACACATCGTAGCCTATCAGTAAAAATTTAATTAAATTTATTACAATATATAAGTAATACTTGTGATCTGTCACTAAATAAAAAATAATATATATTCATAAAGTAAATAGAAAATTATTATAACTTACGACACTGGATTTATTTAGTTTAATAATAATAGTAAAGATAGCAAATTTCCAGTTTTTAAAATACAAATATAAAAAATTTAATAAAGAAAATACTATTTATTAAATTACTAAGAAAATAAATATATTATAAATTATTAAATTTTTTAAATAATAAAAATAATCATATAATATAATATAATATTAATAATACAGGCAAGCCTCTTTGGAGAATGAACAAGTTGAACAATACGTAATTCAAGACAATAACACGAATAAAACATCACATTTATTTTGGTTTGATGGTGAAGGCCATGGTTGTCAAAGGATTTCAAGGTTAGGAAATCGTAATAAAGGTTGTTACACACGCACACATCATGGGGAAGGTAAGACAAAGCTCAAAGGATAAATTATATTCAACTAAAAAAAATTAATATTAATGTTTGTAACAATTATGACAAAGTTATTTTCTTTTCACAGACTTATGCAATACGAATTGAAATAGAATAGGAGCACTCGAACTGAGTGGGTGGACACCCTTTCGTTTGGAGTATGAGGAATCAACATCAGCAATGGCCAAATGGTTGCTAAGGCAATATTACATTATTGCCAGTTTTCAGGAAAGCCGCAGTTTTATTAAACAATAACATGTAAACAAAAAGTGAAATTTCATTACTCAAAGTAATATAAACTGCGCTTTTAAATACAAAATTTAGAAAAAATACATAAACGATGATATAATTTAGTACATCCATGTTCGCTTGAGTTTTGAGAGAGCTAGATAGGAAAGCACGATATGGCAATACTGCTCGCAACCAACTGACAGAAACAGCCTTATTCCTGGTTATTTTGACTATACAAGAATACTGGTGTTACCATACATTCAGGAAAAATTATTTCCGTAAATTATTCAATACCCTTGACTCAGGTTTTCTATTAGAACTATGTGGAAGTTGACATAAATATACACTATCAAAATGACATAAATTTCCGTGAGTTCACCTCATTTTGCATTAACTTTTGAAGATTCATGACGGAACAATAAATTGAGTGGTCAATGACTCAATTAAGTCTCTTCCTGCAAGTTTATTATGAGCATTATTGATACGTCTAGTACATAAAACTTAATTTAAATAACTGCCCTTTACAGGAAGTTTGAATGTTTAATTTAATATTAATATGACCATTACATAGAATCTTAGGGTGGGGTAGCAAATTTTGTATGAGTTAAGAATAACTTAGTAAATATTTAAACAAATTTTGCGAATCATTTTTCATACATCCAATTTCTACCCTTCACAGCCCTTATTTGTGCAATTCTAATATTAAACTTAAAATCATTTAATCAACTTAAACTATGTTAAAAGCAAAAACTTTTAAACAGTATATACAACTTTCTAACGGTGGGCGATTTTTTTTAGGAAAAAATAATAATTCCAAACTTAAGTTACAATACGATATTAAACATACAGTAGAACCCCGTTAATTCGTCACCCCTCGGGAAAAATTTTGATGTTTTTAAAAAAAACATTGGTACTTAATATGTTCCCAGGTGATAAATTTTTAGTAATTTATTAAAATTTCGTATTTGGGAATAGTTAGTAAAAAAAAAAAAACATGTCTGGTACGCTGGTACTGCCATTCGGTGTACACGCGCATCAGTGGGGTATGACAACTGACTGGGCTGGCCTGAATACCAGGCTTTAAATATGTTAACATTTTCTTGACTGACTGAATAGAAATCTAAATACAAGCACTGTGTTTTGTGGCACATTGTAATCTAGCACTAATAACAATGCCACATGGACAACCATGATTAATATTCTTATTTATCAATTAATTTCTAATTTAAAGTCAATAAAATAATAAAATTCATTTATCCTTTGAGCAATTACACAACAGAGGTAATAGGAATACATAAAAAACATAAAATAAAATAAAACAGACAACAACATTTTACAAGGGAAAGTTAGGAAGGGAATACACATATGGTTAACAAAAAAACTGTAAAAAAACAAAACAAATGGTTAACGCATACATAATGAAAATATAATTAATAATTATGTGTAAAGGAATTCTAAAAATAAAAATAATAACAATAAATAAGGAATAATTAAATAAAATAAAATTACACAAACAAAACTGAACAATAAAAACAATTTGTTTTTAAATTAATAAATATACACAGTATAATAAAATTATTAACATGTTGATTACACTTATAAATACCACAGTAGATGTGTAGATATAATTAAACTGTGTAAAAATTTCAAATAGCCTACATTAAAAATAGACACTACTAAAAATTTCATCAAGATAATTATATATTTATTATATCTAATGTTGTAAAGAAACAATTAAAATAAATATCATATTTTTACCAAGCAAATTAAATACAAAATGTTTTTCAAAGTTAATCAATTAAATTAAATTTTTTATTTTTTTTAACTACATCCAGAAGACTCCAGATGGGAGTATAAGACATGTCAAGACATTAGTCGTATGTATTTCACATATTTCTTTTGTTTAATTTTGTGATAACCCCTACATGTAGGCTATTGCCTGGGCTTGTTAGTTATGGGGGTAATTATATACCGTGCTTTCCAACAAATCTGAGGTATAGGGAAAAATTAACATTGGACAATGTACTGGCAACATTAATCTTATTACAAGAGGGTGTAATCTTACTTTTATTATTCTATTCATTACGAAACAGAAAAAAGTGAGTCTACAAAAGATTTTAATAGCTATTAATGTAATTATTAATAAATAAAGGCAAAAATATTATTCAATTTTGATATAGCATGATACTCATAAAAGAAAAAAAATTGCATTAATTTATTCTCTGAACATTGGCCGGGCTTGTAAAGTGGACAAGTAATTTACTTTTGATATTCTGTACAAGAAGCCGTAAGTTCAAATTCCACACATTATTTAAAATAATATTTTTTGCTAAGTAATTTTATTAAATAATTTGTTAACTTAATACTTAATTTAATTAAATTAAAAAAAAAATTACTAGTTAGTTAGTTACATTCTGCTGAATTAAAAATTACAATTATAATTTCAAATGTTTTTCATTATTTAATTAGTAATATTAATTAGTAGTATTAATCAATGATCTTGACAAAAAAAAGTTTTAATATATAGGACTCAAACTCACGGCCTCTCGTATGGTTTGTCAGAAATAAAAATAAACTGAGCACTTTACATGCCCAGATAATGTTTAGACAACAATGGATGCAAAATTTTTTCTTATATAAGTACCGTGGTACATGGAAATTGAATAACATTTTTGCTCTTATTAATTAATAATTAAATTATTAGCTATTAAAATCTTTTGTTGACTCATTTTTATTCTTTTTCCTAACGACTGGAGTAATAAAAGGAAGATTACACCCTTGTAATTAGATTAATGTTGACAGTACGTTGTCCAATACATCAGAACCCTATACATAAGATTTGTTGAGAAGGACGGTACGTAAATTACCCATATAATTATGTAATATATAATTCCGACATAGAAGTCAGTTATACTGAACAATATACCAATCAACCAGCCTAAATTTTTTTCAAAATTACATTAAATAAATTATTATTTTTTATTAAACATTTTGTATTTAACTTATTAAGGAAATTAATAACAGAAACACAAGGAATACAATATTTTACTACATTTTCTTTAAAATAATTAAGAAAAATCATTACCTTCTTTGGTAAAATTTAAAAAAACATTGTGTATTATTTATTAAATAATTTTTTACAAGTTAATTACGTAAACATTTATCTTCCTCCATACAATTGTGTATAAACAAAACATAATTAATATGAATAAAGACAATGTAATTAATGAATGTAAAATCAAATATGATAATAATGACAATACATTTCTGTCTACGTACATTTTCCCAAAAGAGTGGTTACTTTTAAAACTATTTCAATACAATTTGTAAAGTAAACAGAATAATTTATATAATACCTCAGAGTTACTTATAAAATAATTCAATATTTTTTTTGTAATAAAAAATGTAGTAAAATATTAATATTTTCTAAAAATATTGAATAAAAATAAAGTATGAAAAAGACTAAGCATTTAAAATATACTATAACTCTATATAAAAAAACTAATTATTTTAAACAAAACAATAAAAGATAAAGACCACGTCCATTTTGTTGTGACTGGTGTGCTAGCCTACAAAGCAAAAGGTCTCAGGTTTGATTCCCGACTTTGGACTGGAAATTTTACTACTTTAAAACTAACAATTTACAGTACCAAAATCCATAGTAGTCACTGAAGACCAGCTGTCAATACAAATTTAAATAAACTAAAATAAAAAAAATTGGTACATTTCTAATCAATAATATTAAAATCTTGTAATGTAGGTATAAAAATGTAAAAAATCTGGTGTGAAGCACTCACACAACTTTCTCTTGCCAATGCAAATAATTAACAATAAACCTAACATTAGTATTAAAACATTAGAAATGAACAAAAACTAACCTCAAAAACATAACCTTATTTTAATCATGAGTGAATGACGCAAAATGACAATCGAACTCAGTTTGGCTTAAAAATACGGAAAATCACGCTTTCACGCTAAACTAGGCTCTGTAGAGAAAAATGCTCTAAACAAAAGTTGTAGATCTTTTAATTTTCTATAAATTTAATTATATACACTTTTGTCGTAAAATGCATACTAAGACCGAAATGTTAAAAAAATCGATTTTTCTCACGTTTTCGTGAGAAAAAAAACAGAAAATCGCAAATTACCGCTAAACTAAGCGTTATACAAAAAAATGTTTGAAACAGAAGTTGTAGGTTTTTAAATTTTCTACAACTTTTATTATATAAGTTTTTGCGCTAAAATTTATATTAAAGCCGTAATCTTAAAAAAACAACATTTTTACGTGAAAACAGCCTCACCGAGAATTTCAGCAAACATGGCGCCTACCCTATCTTGTAGAGAATAAAAAATTGAGTAAAATAGGCGATTTTAAAAAAAATCGTAGGACCAGTTTTTGAGAAAATCGCAAAAAACTGAAAAATTATACGAATAAACTACTACTTCCGGTTGACCGATTTTGATGAAAATGTTCGTGTCGCGTCCGGTAGTGGTATGTAACTTAAGTTTCAAGTTTCAAGTTCGTACGATGTTCCGTTCTTGAGATATTCTGTTCACACACAGACACACACACACACACACACAGACCAATCGCTAAAAACATGTTTTTTGGGTTCAGGGGGTCTGAAAACGTATAGATCCGGTGAAAACTCGATTTCGAAAAATCGACATGAAAACAATACTTTCCTTCCTATATATTCATATAGGCAAGAGAAAGTAAAAATGTAATGGGTTTTAAAAGAAACTTTGACTTACGCGGGATTCTGACTAAACAAAATGAAATTTTTTTTTTAAATTTTAACACTGGAACACAGTTGGAAATGTGTGCTTTCCTATGGTATTAAAATTATCTCTCTATGAAAACTAGATTTTTTTTTATTGAAAAATATTTTGTAATTATGCACTGTTTTAAACAAGTCCATGCAGTATTTTTGCTCTTTTTCCAAAAAAATTAACTTTTTAAAAAATTCTTATAACAGCAAATTTTTCAGAATTGATAAAGATATTATCATATCCAATTTTTCAGGTTTTGTTTAACATGTTAAATTCTATTTCTTTACAAAGGGGAATTAAAATATTCCCCTAGATTATTTTTGGTGATTTATTTCTAATGAATATTAGATACTTGGGAAATTAAAAAAAACCTGGTTTCATTCCAATTAATTAGTGCAAGATAAATGTACTCAGGATCAATAAAATGTGGAGCTAAATAAAGGACATATCTATAAAAGAGAGATAAACATTGAAGTTATATTTATTTTCAGTCTTGATTAAGGTGGTAAAAATATTTACATTAAGTTGTATTAACCCAATGAGTTGGTCTAGATGTAAAGTTATCGTCGCGAGTCAGTTGTTAAACAGCTGATTTTTGGAGGCAAATGTTCCTGGTTCAAACCTAGTAAAGGTAGTTACTTTTATACGGATTTGAATACTAGACAGTGGTGGTTGATGGTGAACTTTGATGGTTGGGCTTCAATTAACCATACTCACTCAGGAATGATTGGCCTGGGTCTGCACAAGACACCTCATTTACATGTCATACTCATATTATCTTCATCTCATTGGGTCAAGGGAGTTGCTTATTGTTCTGAATTGCACAGATTGCAACAAACACACATTAAGGATAAATAAAAAAAAGTTATATTGAACCTACTGGGTTAGTCTAGTTGTAAAGTCATCACTACATTATGATTTAACAGCTAAATTTTGGAGACAAAGGTTCAGTGGTTCAAATCCTAGGGAAAATGACTTTTATATGGGTTTGAATACTAGACAGCAATTACTGGTGTACATTGATGGTTGGCGTTCAGTCAATCCTAATCTCTCAGGAATGGTTGAACTGAGTCTGTACAAGACTGCAACTCTGAGTTGTAAAAATTTTAATTATTTCCTTTCAGTTTCAAAGTTATTTGACCATTAATTTTGGACGAAGAGAACTACGAGAAAATAATGATAATAAACAAAGTTATAAATTACCAAGCTAAAAGAACGTATTATACCCTCAAATCTCAACTGAGCAGATCGAAAAACTATTATAAACACGGATGTTAATAAATTTATTGACATAGGTACTTAGTCTTTTTCATTGTATACAATACAAACTAAATTAGTGAACAATTAAACTACAATTTTAACCATGAAAAAAAATAATAAAAAGTCTCTGCTTACCTTTCAGTGTATTCATCCATATGTACGTAACTTTGTACCGAATTTTCTTCGACAAGGAATTTGACTCGTTGGTAAAAGGAAGCTGTAACTGATGGCGGTTGTTTTCGCAACAATACTTCGACAGGATCATTTGAAGCAAGACACATGATATGTTCACTACAAGCTGGATGGGTGCAACATTCGCTGTCTGAGCAATCGACTAAACCATCTGAAAAAGTTCACAGCACATACACTTATTAAACAACTTAGTATTGCACAACTATTTCAACTATCAACGCAAGCTGCGTACTTATTTGCCCAACAATGCATAGTGCAAACTGAGGAGCTTAACCCTTTATAGGTCTTTGGTAAGCATACTTACCACTGGCAATAGGTCAATTTTATTGAACAATAAGCTATGCAGTTTAACCTTATTGGCATTTTATGGTAGTTTAGATGTTTTCAGGTAAGTAGGCTATTCAAATTTCAAAATAGTGCGCAGTGACCATTCTCTTCATGAGTTACACGAATGTGGTAAGGATTCATACCAGCGTACGCAACCGTGTTGTTTAGTTGTTACTTTTTTACAGTGCATAGAAAATTCGAGTTTTTACGGAAAAGCAAGTATTCATGCTAATCTAAAGTTAAGATAAGTTATTCTACAAATTTTTTGGTTATATATATAGTACTTCAAGTTGTTTTAATACGCATTCTTACCACTTAACATTATGTGATTCCCACTTCAATAAACGTTCCTTGGTAAGTATACTTAACAGGGCTTAACATCAACAAAAAGAAATATCTTACTGTTCTGGCACTAGAATTACATTATTCAAGTCCCTATAAAGCAAAATTTAACATTTTACAACGTGAATATTTTTTCCTGTAGTACTGCCCTATAAAGGGTTAATAATGTTGATAATAATTTACCAACTGAAATTAAAAGCTGTAATAGAAGCCAACTAAAATTCAGGGAAATTTAAAATAATAACAAATCTGCATATCTTTAACCCTTTGTGATGGAATCAGTTTCATGTCGCAGACGCTTTTAATATTATGGGTTAGAGTAAAAAAATATGTTTCCTAGATAGAAAATTGTCTTTAAAGGCTCAGAATGCATATGGATTTCATCACATATTTTTCTCTTCACTTTTACTCACCCACCGGGTTGGTCTAGAGCTAAAGTCGTCACCAAAATCAGCTGTTAAAACGGCTGATTTTCGGAGATGAAGGTTCCTGGTTCAAATCCTAGTAAAGGTAGTTACTTTTATACGGATTTGAATGCTAGACAGTGGTTACCGGTGTACTTTGATGGTTGGGGTTCAATTAACCATACTCTCTCAGGAATGGTTGGCCTGAGTCTATACAAGAATACACCTCATTTACACGTCATACATATCATCCTCATCTCATTGGGTCATGGGGTTGCTTATTATTCAGAATTGAACAGATTGCAACGTACACATATTAGAAATAGAAAAAAAAACTTTTACTCAATAGTCGTCACCATGAATCAGCTGTTCAACAGCTGGTTTTTGAGACGAAGGTTTCCGATTCAAATTCTAGTAAAGGTAATTACTTTTATATGGATTTGAATACTAGACAGTAGTTACCGGTGTACTTTGATGGTTAGGGTTCAATTAACCATACACTTTCAGGAATGGTCAACCTGGATCTGTACGAGACTACATGTCATTTATACATCATCCTCATCTGATGGGTCATGGGGTTGCTTATTGTTCTGAATTGAACAGATTGCAACATACTTATATAAGGGATATAAAACAAAAAAACCTTTACTCAATAATAATGGATGCACATAAATCCATTTTTTTATGGTTTAACATACGACTGTTTTGCAATTAATGCAAATTCTAATGATGAAAAGGATGACAGATGAAAAATTACCAGACCTGACTGGGAATTGAACCCAGGACTCTAGTGTAGAAGCCAGTTACATTGACTACTACACCAAGGGCTAGCCGTGGAGTGGTAATCTATAGTCCTAAGCAAAGGGAGGTATGTAAATATTTCCTTAAGGTTCATAAGTGCAATAGTTGTAGTGGTGGCATGCTCTTAAGCAAGCTATTGTGTGTAATTCCCCTTTAAACTGAAATTAAATGAAAATTTTGTAATATATACAATTATTTGTTTTATTTAAATAAAGATTATAAAGAAATTCAGTTCAGCACTTACCATGGTCATTATCACCTTCATCGTTGCAATCAGTTTCCAGCCGTACACTGCAGTCAGGACCAGCCCAATCTGGATTACACTGACATCTATACTCATAATCTTCCAGTGCGCATATTCCATTTCGATTGCAAGCGTTTATACAACCAGCTGTAAAAACCAATGAATAAGAATCATGCATAGGTACTGGACGTTAAAGTTAAAAATCTGGTGTGAAACACTCACACGACTTTTTGCCAATGTAAATGATGAATAATACAGCTTAAACATAAATAAACAGAACAAAAAATGAAAAATATAACCTTAACTAATTTTAACTATGAGTGAATAATGTAAAATGAAAATCACCCTCTTTTGGACTTAAAAAATATGGAAAATCATTAGCTAAACTAGCACTGTATTATAGTATTTATAATCAGTGTGAAATTATGGTATTCAACTTGCAATTTAACATGATCATTCAAAGAATTTCATAAAATTTCAGTGTATAGGCGGCATTTTTCTAATATTTTTAGTACGCTTGCTTAAATCATACTGCAGTACTTAGTTAAGGCTGCGCCTCACCAATCGTCAAATTCAACAGAGTGATATCGGTTGCGACCGCCAGATCGCACATTTTAATCTTCATGTAGCGAAGCTACAAGGTGGGAGTAAATTAGAAGCTGTGGTGGGGAACTAATTGCGTATGCATTCGCCGTCGATGAGCAATCACGGTGTTGTCAGATTTGGTCAACAGCAGGCATAAAGTACAATCGTAATCTGTATGATTACATGTACTAAAAAAATTGTATGTTCTGTATATTCACTGTAGACGGCTGCGGTCACGCCGAAATGTGTTTTACGTGTTTGTCTAAATAAGAGTCCATTTTATCTAACGTTTATTTACATTTAGTTTACGTTGCTTCCAGAATTAAATTCTTTACAATTTTCATTGAGAAAAAAAATTTGTTTATTGTTCATTTAACAAAGCTATTGGGCATCAAACGTAGAAAACTGTATTTTTCTACAAAGAGTTTTTGCATGTTTCATTTTTATACAGCTTTATTAGGTGATTTTCCATATATATCCACCATATTTGATGCAAAAATTAGCCCCCAAAAAATTCAGTACAACTGTTTTTCACCATAGGAACTGAAATCAGGGCGAAATTTCTCGTTAGCTGTAACTCGCAAATGAAGCGTTTGCGGACATATGTTTATATGAACTTTTTCTTATTTTTAGCTCTACAAAAATGTACAAAATCATTTTACCATAATTTAAAACCAGCCTTTTTACTAACAACATAACAAATCAATATCTCTCCGAATAACAAACATTAATTAAACAAATTAAAAACAATAATCATTCCACATTTAATACCTATTTAAGAGAATAAATATTTACCATTTAACAAAAAATGGTACACGTACATATTATCAAAAACAGACACAGCGATTACAATCTATAAACTGAAACTTACAATTAAAAACCTAGTAGGCCCTACAATAATAAATGAAACAAAACTAAATACCGCAAAAATAGTAAATTATACTACTGCCTACATTATAAATTAGTAAATTTTTACATAGCATTATGTAGTAAATTACATTACCGCTAACATAATACAACTAAATACAGCTAATAAATATATAAATAGTAAATTTAGTTTACATGAAGAAGCAGGTGTTTATAAGATCAAAATGTGGTTCAGAAGATTGTGATAATTTTTACATCAGGATAATATCTAGGTCCTTTTAAAAATGATTTTAAGAATATTTACAAGCTTATAAAATATGTTAAACAAAAATCTAATAATACAATGTTTTTTCCAATAAGCAACCCGATCACTCAATGAGATGAAAATTATATGACGTATAAGTAAGATGTAGTACATCTTGTACAGACCCAAGCCGATCATTCCTGAGAGGGTGTAGGTAATTAAACCCCAACCATCAGATTACACCGATAACCACTGTCTAGTTTTCATGTATCCGCGTAAAAGGAACTACCTTTATTAGGATATGAACCAGGAACCTTCGTCTCCGAAAATCACCAGTTAAACAGCTGACTCGCGGCGGCGACTTTACCTCTAGACCAATCCGGTAAGTTTTATTTAATGAAATACGAGTATATTTTTACTTTCTCTTGCCTATATGAATGTATAATAAGGAAAGTATTGTTTTCATGTCTATTTTTCCAACTCGAGTTTTCACCGGATCTACAAGTTTTCAGACCCCCTGAACCCAAAAAACACGTTTTTAGCGATTGGTCTGTGTTTGTGTGTGTGTGTGTGTGTGTGTGTGTGTGTGCGCGCGCGCGCGCGTGTGAACAGAATATCTCAAGAACGGAACATCGTACAAACTTGAAACTTAAGTTACATACCACTACCGGACCCGACACGAACATTTTCATCAAAATTGGTCAACCGGAAATAGTAGTTTATTCGTGTAATTTTTCACTTTTTTGCGATTTTCTCAAAAACTGGTCCTACGATTTTTTTAAAAATCGCCTGGTTTACTAAATTTGTTATGCTCTACACGTTAGGGTAGGCTCAATGTTTGCTGAAATTCTTGGTTAGGCTGTTTTCACGTAAAGAAATAGTATTTTTAAGATTGCGGCTTTAATATGCATTTTAGCGCAAAACTTTATATCATAAAAGTTGTAGAAAATTTAAAATTCTACAACTGTTATTGCAATCATTTTTTTGCATAACGCTTAGTTTAGCGGTAATTAGCAATTTTTTGTTTTTTTCTCACGAAAACGTGTGGAAAATCGATTTTTTTTTGTAAGACTTCGGCCTTAGTATGCATTTTATGACAAAAGTGTATATAATCAAATTTATAGAAAATTAAAAGATCTACAACTTTCATTAATAACATTCTTCACTACAGAGCCTAGTTTAGCGTGAAAGAGTGATTTTCCGTATTTTTTAAGCCAAACTGAGGTTGATTTTCATTTTGCGTCTTTCACTCATGATTAAAATTAGGTTATGTTTATTGAGGTTAGTTTTGTTGTTCATTTGTAATGTTTTATTACTGATGTTAGGTTTATTGTTAATTATTTGCATTGACAAGAGAAAGTTGTGTGTTTCACACCAGATTTTTAACCTGATGAAGCGGTGCGCACCGCAAAAGTACTTGTAATTATTTAAAAAATACAAGCATTATAAAGGTGATAATATAATTTTTGAAAGTTAACTATTCTAGATTCGGCTTCTACGATGCTACCTAATATTTAAATAAATAGTTCGACAACAATCATATTGCACGACATAATACCTACGTAATATTACATTTTTATGAACAGTGATTTACTGGAAATTTGATTTCTATACCGGGAAAAGTGAATATATGAAAGAGACTCTCTCTCTGTCGCTCTCTCCCTCACTCTCTCTCTCTCTCGCTCGCTCTCTATTTCAGGAAATCGTCGTGGGATTCGAGGGTCGTTCAGCTCTGGAAGAACATATTTCATCAAAAGGATTTCAGAGGCTGAATCATTTTCTTCTCCCAGAATTAGTCATCTCGATTTATCTTCTTAATCGAAATATCAATCGGTGTCCATCCAACAAAGAGGCAATACTTTCTTCTGGTCACATGTAGTTGGCCTTGTACCTGATGAAATAATTTTTTAAATTGTCGTTTGCGACTATTTCGATTAGCTGATATGCCTACTGTTAGTCCCTTTTCCTTTGATCACCCGGCATATTAGTTCAAATACAAACAAATTCAACAACAACCACCCAACACAGTAATTTGCGCCTGTCAAAATAGCAAGTAATTGCCACGCGGTGAACACTAGCTAATGGGAAAAATCTACCATGAGAGGTATCATAAAGGCGAGCCCGTAGCAAACAGTCGGCGCCTGCACTGTTCCACGAAACCAAACAAAGATCAGTTTATAACTTACTAAGAAAAGTATTCTGCAAAAAAACGTTTTTATGTTACCTATGATTTTGTGTTACAGATCTGAGATTAATAAAGTAGTAACATCCTCATTGTGTTTATTTCGAGAATTAGCCTACGTATAATTCGATGTTGTATCATATATCGAGAAACGCAACAAGAATTTTTTCAATCCGTAATGCTGGTTGTTTAAATCTATACAATGTGATCTAATCTATCTACTGATCTAATCTATTTCTAAAGCCAGCGGCATATATTACAAAATTAAATAAAAAATCTGGTGTGAAACACTCACACGACTTTTCCTGTCAATGTAAATAAGGAACAATATAACCTTTGTTTAATCATGACTGAACAAAGTAAAATGAAAAAACCCTAATTTTAATGAGGGAATGGCGCAAAATGAAAATCAACTTCTGTAGAGTAAAATGCGTATAATAAAAGTTGTAGGTTTTTAATTTCCTATAACTTTTATTACATACTTTTTTCTTATAAAATGTGTAATAAGGCCGCAATCAACTTTGATGAAAAAACCAGAAAATCAATAATTGCCGCTAAACTAAAATTTAAGATTGCGATCTTAATGTGCATACTATGGCAAAAGTGTATAATCAAAGGTGTACTACATTTAAAAACTTACAACTTTTATTTAATTTTTTTTTTTGTATAATCCCTACTTTTGTACTTTTGGTAATAAGTGATTTTCTGTTTTTTTTTCTATAAAGATCTGTAAAAAAATTGAATATTTTACGATTTTAGCCTTAGTGTTACAAAAATTTACAACAAAAGTGGCTATAATCAAATTTTTAGAAAATTAAAAAACTACAAAACCACAAACCTACAAATTGACTTTACAACTTTTATTTCAAGTATTTTTCTGTACAGAGCCTAGTTTAGCGTAAAACAGTAATTTTCCTTAGTGTTAAGCCAAACTGTTTAGATTAAGACAAATGTTCAACAGGTATTGTCAAACTTTCGTTATCTAATTACGTAGGTACCTAATACATAACAATATTTTGAGTGGAGAATGTGGTTTTTCGAAAAAAATTAAAGGCTTTAGTAAATTTTTTAAAATAAAAATTCATGTTAATTATGTTAAATGATTTAAATTAAATCACAACGAAATACGGAACAATGCTTGACGGAGCTTTTTCTAGATATTTAAATAAATTCGATTCTGAAGTTCATTTATATTATAACAAGATACTTCAGTTATCATAAATCCATTGTTTCATTCATAGAATACGGACAATGAAGAAGTCCAATCAGAGCAAAATTGTAACTAATATAACTTTATCAGAATAGAAATAAATTTGATACATATTATTATATTTTTGTAGTGATCGCTTGAACGGAAGTGTTGTCTCTTCACTTAATTTTGTTAAAAATTTAAGCGTTTTGTAAATTAAATATAACTAATTTCAACAAAAAAAGGAAAATGTAAATTATATCTCAGTTACATATGTTGAAAAATAAACTAAACCGACAGAGTTTCGACCTCAAGCCACACGCGAGGCAGGCGAGCATTGTACCACTGAGCTAATCTCGCATGTACTCTACATAAGATTACAAACTGCACATAAAGCTTCAGATAGCTGTAAGATTTTACCCATTCAAAACAGCTATATTCACCCAACAGAGAAGTTTTCACTTCAAAAATTTCGTAGAAACACTTGTTGAGAAAATTACAAAATAGTGAAAAATTGCACAAATAAACTATTACTTCCGGTTGACCGATTTTCATGAAAATGTTTGCGTTGGATCCTCTAGTGGTACCTAATTTAAGTTCCAAGTTTCAACTTTGTAAGTTATTTCAATATTCTTATTAAGTTCTAATATTTAATAATCTAATATTTTTTTAGTTTTTATTTTAATATTCTTATTGTTATTTTAAGTTCTTGCAATATTTTGTTTATACACGCGCGCCCACACACACACACACACGCACGCACGCGCGCGCGCGCGCGCACACACACACACAACACACACACACACAGACCAATCGCTGAAAACTGATTTTTGGGTTCAGGTGGCTTGAAAACTTATACATTCGGTTAAATATAGTTTTCAGAAAATCGACATGAAAACGATACTCTCCTTCCCTATATATTCAAACAGGGCAAGAGAGTAAAACGGAGAGTAAAAATCTGGTGTGAAACACTCACACAACTTTCTCTTGCCAATGCAAATAATTAACAAAATAACCTAACATTAGTAATAAAACATTAGAAATAAATAAAAAACTAACCTCAAAATCATAACCTTAATTTAATCATGAGAGAAACACGCAAATTAAAAATCACCTCAGTTTGGCCTAAAAATACGGGAAATCAATCTTTCACGCTCAACTAGGCTCTGTAGAGAAAAATGCTTGAAATAAAAGTTGTAGATCTTTTAATTTTCTATAAATTTTATTAAATACACTTTTGTCGTAAAATGCATTCTAAGGCCGAAATCTTAAAAAAATCGATTTTTCACACGTTTTCGTGAGAAAAAAACAGAAAATAGCTAATTACCGCTAAACTAAGCGGTATACAAAAAAATGTTTGAAATAAAAGTTGTAGATTTTTAAAGTCTCTACAACTTTTATTTTATAACGTTTTGCGCTAAATTGCATATTAAAGCCATAATCTTAAAAAAACTATGTTTTTACGTGAAAACAGCCTCACCCAGAATTTCAGTAAACATGACGCCTATCCTATCTTGTAGAGAATAAAAAATTGAGTAATCCAGGCGATTTTAAAAAAAATCGTAGGACCAGTTTTTGAGAAAATTGCAAAAAAGTGAAAAATTACACGAATAAACTACTACTTCCGGTTGACCGATTTTGATGAAAATGTTCGTGTCGGGTCCGGTAGTGGTATGTAACTTAAGTTTCAAGTTTCAAGTTCGAACAATGTTCCGTTCTTGAGATATTCTGTTCACACACAGACACACACACACACACACACACACACACACACACACACACACACGCACACACAGACCAATCGCTAAAAACATGTTTTTTGGGTTCAGGGGGTCTGAAAACGTATAGATCCGGTGAAAACTCGATTTCGAAAAATCGACATGAAAACAATACTTTCCTTCCTATACGTATATTCATATAGGCAAGAGAAAGTAAAAAAGGGCAAGAGAGAAGTATTTAAAAATTAAAGAATTTTGCTATCCGAACAATAACAAATAAACACAGAAATAACAATCTGTAGGCCAACCGTATATTTTTTCTATACGAACAATATTATCGTTTTCATAATAAATTGAAATTAATCTTTGTTTGGGTTGGGAGAGTGATTAATTTTAATTCTGTCAAAACATGCTAATGAACAGTCTACATGAAACCTATTACGCGACCCGGCAACTCTGTATGATCTAGAAATGAAAACACGTTAAGGGGAAATGACCTTGGTGACAGAAGCATTATGTGTAAGTAGTTCCGTAACTGTCAGCTCGGAACGCTATCGAACGGCTGAAAAATTTGTGCTTGTAAAGGTTTTTTAGATTGCAATACATAGCCGCTGATAAATAAGTAAACACGTTAAAGTTTGAATATTTAGAATCTAAAAGAGATATTCTTTTTACTGATACAGATTAATTTGCGACAAATACCTTCCTATCTTTACAAATAATTTTAGAAAACTTAACAACTTTAAGAGATTTACTTTAATTTTTTAAAGTTTAAACTTAATGCTCATACAAAAAAATGGTACTGGTAAATAGAGCATATTTTAAGCTTTAAAAGGCATGTTAAACTTTATTTATGACTTGCATAACAACCGAGTTGGTTGTAATCATCTAAACCTTTACATTGAGCGGCGCGGCAGAGGTAGAGCGCACCCTTAATAATAATAAAAAAAAATCTGGTGTGAAACACTCACACAACTTGCTCTTGTCAATGTAAATAATGAAAAAAATAGTGAAAAAAGCTAAAAAAATGAAAATTAACCTCTGTTCAAATTAAAAACATGTAAAATAACTGATTTTTACAAAACAAGGCTATGTAGAAAAAAATTATTGAAATAAAAGTTGTACGTTTTAAAATTTTTTTTAACTTTGATTATAAAATACTACACTTTTGTCATAAAATGAATACTAAGGCCGCACTCTTAAAAATCCCATTTTTTATGGATTTACAATCGAGAAAGTTCGAGACTTGTAGAATTATAGTAATGAGTGAGCGAGTCAGTCAATCAGTCAGTCAGTCAGTGAGGACTTCAAAAACTGCAACGATACACTTCACTTCATTTCTATCAGACATCCAATTTCATTTTGAGACATCTAATCATGCAGGCATAGTATCAGGTTAATGGACACTGTCCGAAAGCAGAGATGAAACAAACTGGATGAACGCAACGTTTTCAAACTACGTAAGTGTATAGAGGAAAAATAGTACTTCCAAATGCCACCTGGCACACTTCTGAAGTTCATTTTGTTCGCTTCTAGAAGCATGAGTGCACTAGTTATCAGCCTACCCAGGTATTTATAAGCATTGCGAAACTCGCAAGAGCAAAACAGTGGTGTCTCAGAAAGGAATCGATCATGATTGACTAGAGTGGTCTAATGAAGCCAAAAAATTCATAAAATTAAAAAATTATATACTTTAACTAAACTAAAGTTTTGTTAGGTACAATATAACTTACGAAGGGTACAATGTCGACCATTCCAACCTTGAGAACAAACACAAGTACCATTTTTGCATTGACCATGTTCGGAACAACGAGCATCACAAGGTAATAAATCACAGCGGTCACCGCTCCAACCAGGCATACAAACACATTGACCTTGATCACAGCGACCATTTGGACCACAGTCAAGACTGCATACAGCTGCAAAAATAAAATTAAAATAAGTGTTATTTCATTCACAAAACAAAAATTTGTAATACATCAACTCAAATCTGTAAAGAAACTATAAAACTAATATTTAATTTAATTTATAAGATTGAATTGAATAATCTGAGAATAAGTAAATGTAGAAAGTTCCTTTACAACTTGTTAATGCTGTTGCATGACTGCACAAGGCACGTCTGTGCGGATTGACACTGGCAAAAATTTAAGTGAATTAATTACAATAAACAAAGGTTGTTAGACAGGGCTGTTGTAATTCTACAACGCGTTTTTTATCTATCTGGATGACATTATCCACAGGTGGAGCAAATCTTTTTAGAGCATATCTCTGTTCTTCAGAACATATCTCTGTTCTAGGTACTCTGATGAACAGGTAGGTACCAGTCCCAATTAATTTTGGATTATCAGGGTTGCTGTGAACTTAGTTAATAAATGAAAATAATATAACAGAATGAATGTACATAAATAGTCCAGAATAACTTAGATGTTCGAACAGTGAAACAAGAAACTCTGATAAATAATTTGATTAGTCATTTATAAAAATATTACACAATAGTCTATTCCCTTAACAGGATCAACAGCCGAATAAATAAATGAATTGTGAAGAAGTTTTTATATTCTGTCATTACAATCTTAACCATGATTTTTATTAATAAGGAAAGAAAAACCATAACTTCTTTACAAACACGACTACAAACAATCTTAATCTAATGATGATTTGAACCACAAAAATAAACAATTTTCTAATTGAAAAAACTAATTAAAGAATTCTTTCTTTATTATTTTTAACACCAATACAAGAAACTAGGGTGACTTCGTAGGTCATGAAAAGACTAGTAAAAGTGCTAATAAAAGAACAAAAATAAAAACAGACACCACAAGGCTAAAAACAAATGGCTGGCTACAGTAGGAGTAATAGAGAAAGCATTTTACGACCTGGGGTTGAATTTGGGGTTGCAGCTGAAGTAAAATAACTAAAAGTATTGGTTAGATTGCACGCTTCCACAATAACAAAAATGTAAAGGAAATTTTTTAATAACATTTTATACACTTCACAAAATAATAGAAAATTATTTCTAATTAGGTACAAACTTTTAATACCTAATACTAATTACTGAAAGTAATTTTTTTTTATGGAATCTACGGTAGGGTACTGGAAAACTTCATTAATGAAGCATAAATATTTAAACTTGTTCCACAAGTTTATTATCACAAGAAAGAATAACAATATTAGAATTAAGATAATTAAATGGAAAAATAACTCAAGATTCCCAATGTTGTAAGTTGATGTTCTGTGATCAAAGTTTTGAATAAATCAGAGAATTCCTGGGATGTCTAATAACACTCATTGCTGAAGTGGATTTATAACACATTCTGTTAATGTTTAATTGTACAGAGAGTTCAGAAAGTTACTGTGTAGTAACCGCTTTGCATATATGGACCTTTAGAAGCTTAAATTAACTTTGAATTTCGCTAAATTAGCGAAATTCGTCAGTTAATTTAAAAGGACCTGTAAAAGTAAAAATTCATAAGAAACGGTGAGTCAGATCTGCACATCAATGATTGCTCCTGTAGGTTTTTTTTCATTGTCATCATCATCATCTTCTTTATTCTCTATCAAGTTTCTTCAGGTCAGGCTCAACACAACTCTCCATCACTGAACCTTCTCTCCTCCATTGCTTTTTTGGCATCACATCTTTTTCATAATTCATCCATAACTGAACTAGTTCACTTCACTCTTGGTCTTTTTTTCTTCATCTCCAAGTACAGGATCATTTTTTAGCAGTCTTCCCTCGTCCATCCAAGTGACATGGCAAAACTATCTCAACTTTGTACAACTCTTGTTAACAGGCTGTCCATTTCCAGTTGTTCCATAATCACATCAATTCTTATCCTATGCCTTCCTGTCTTCCCCAGTCTATTGAACTTCATCTCTGCATGAAGTTCAAGAGGCTTCACCTCTATTTTTGTTCTAAAAAGGAAAAATTTTCTGATCTCTACATCTTTGTTTCTGATTCTTTTATTTTGTAACCTTTCTGAATTTCATTCACTCATGGAACTTGTATTTCTACCAACCTGGAATATCAGAACCTTGTCTGTTATCTTTTTTTATTCTTCTAATGTATTCGTAGAAAGTCCATCTCTTTTCTTTCATCAAGGTCAAGATCTACTCAAACTTTTCACAATACTCTTGGTTCAGTATCAACGTTTATAACTTAAAGATGCTATTAATGACTTAATTTGAAACAAAACTCTCACTTAACAATACTTGTATGACAGATTTCTAACAATATCAGGTACAGTCCATTCGAAATAGCATGATAGTAAATTTCTGAATGGTGGTAACTTTTCAGAATAAAAAGTCCCTTTTCGAAAGTAAAATTTACCTTTTAATTATGCTTTTTTTTTTTTTTTTTACTTGTGAGGCCACAATGGACCACTTCAGCCACAACATGAAAGACTCTACTTCGATCTCTGAGCCTTGATCTTTACCCAGTATTCCCTCATTCTTTGTGATCTCTGAGCCCGGAGTTCTTCCGTCACCCTCTGCACTCTTCTAGTCTTGGTTTCCGGTTCCAAAGCCAGATCCTTCAACTTTCTATAACTCTCAGACTTGAACAATATAATATATAATATAAATCTTTGTTTTGCAATTCTGAATATCATATGCAATTTTTATCATAATTATTTTACTGCCATTTGTTATTGTTGCATTCAGTAACCCATGCATCCAATACCCAAGATGTGATTAATTAATACTTTAATTTTTAATTAATAAATAAATTTGATTTCTATTTCCGTGTGTTATTGGAAAAATCATTATTTTTTCTTTCCCATTATTAATTTATCTTTTAAAACACTTTCAATCATTTAAAGGGAAAGTTAACACAACAAAAAATTTTTTGAGTGGTAGCACTGACACATTAGCACATTACAAAATTCCCTCTGTTCTTTATTCCGTTTAAGAAATACTATCATGCTATTTCCAATGGACTGTAAAAACTGAGTAGTTTTAAAAGTGTAATTTAAAAATTTACAACACATAAAATAACAAGTGAAACATTAACATTTTAATTTAGAATATATTTTTAAGCGACAAAATACCTTGAGAACAATCAGAGCCAGTCCAGAAATCATCGCATACACAAGCACCAGTTTCAAGATCGTAGTTTCCATGTTCAGAACAACTCGGCAAACACTGATAGACTTGCTGATCTAATAATGAACAATTGACACCTTGCCATCCTGCTTTACAGTAACACTTTCCTTCAACACAAGCACCATGACCTGAACATTGAGGCTCTGGACAATCAACTACAAAAATAAAAATACAGCAAATAAATAAATTATAATAATCGCATAATCACTACTATAGACAGTTTTATTTAAAGAATATGAGATGATTATAGTTTATTTCTTATTGAAATAGTAGTTACAAAAAGTTATGAAGTTTTAACTTAAGTTCTAATATGAAGTATTTCATGCAATTTATGAATCAATGCAACATTCATCAGTAATCAACTGTAAATTAAGATGGAAAAATTGGGCAAAGACTTGCCTAAATAAAGAGATACATAATCCAAAACATATAGAATGGAATAAGAAATTGAAAAGTGGATTCTATGGATGTCTGGTCATGAACTAAGAAATACCTACAAAACAAAATGAATATTTGAAAAACTGAAGGAATACAAAAATAAACTAAGATGGTTCAAGGAAAGAGATAAAAAACACCTAAAGACAAAAACGCAGATAAAGATGTAACAGAAAATAGAAATAAATCCAAGAAAACAGTTGAAGAACATAAGAGTTTTCTAAGAAAAAAATCAAGAAACCAAAACAACATAACGAAAGTGGAATGATGAAAGAAATCATATTTAGAATTAATGAAGAAGACATGTGAACAGAAAAAACTGAAACTACAAAATAAGAACTAGAAATAAAGCAAGAAAAAATTAAATGAGTAACACTTGCTCATACTCCTAAACTGATCGAAATGAAAACAAGAAGATAAGAGAATTAACCAGTGGTTAAAAATTGTGTAACAGGTAGATTGATTTACTTATCGAATGTCAGTTTTAACCTAGAAAATTTAATCCCCTTAAAGTTTATAATTTATATTTTGAAGTTTACATACATTATATTGAGATGCAATATGAGATTTAAAACAATAAAACCTATATGAAAACAATCAGTGTGAAGAACAGTAGTATATTCATATACAATACTAATTTATGTAATTAAAATACCGTGCTCCCATTTTTAATTCAATAGTCTGCTATATTCTGCCTGTAAGAAAGCTTTGTTTTTTTTTTTTGGTACCTTCCTCATATCTGAGAAATGCATTTTAAATTTTTTTAAGCTTTGTGAGTTTACTGCTTCCTTATGGCACTCTCCAATCATTTTTAACAATATTTTTACAAAAATAACTGTTTTAAAAATTTTCTAACATAAATTTTATTTGTATTGTTCTAATTTTCCAAGATTACATTTAAATTTAGATTAAATCTATACTAATATTATAAAGACAAGCGTGTTTTTTTTGTGCAGACTAATTCCTAAACTACTGATCAAAATTACATGAAATTTTGACACCTTTTTTGTATTTATAATCACAGCAACATTTTATTTTAAAATTTTCAAAAATGATAACCCTAAGGACCCTAATGAAGATTTTCATAAATATGTGTTGTGTGTGTGTGTGTGCGCGCGCGCGCGTGTGTGTGTGTGTAAATTTGAGTATGTATTGCTGTTGAAGTAGATGAAGGGGTTGATGATGGCGAGAGACATACACAGGGGAATTTATCAAAACATCGTTTTGTGTGTGTGTGTGTGTGTGTGTGTGTGTGTTACGTGTTTGTACCTGTACGTTGGAGTTTTCAATCAACTAGCAGCTACACAATTTCTGTTACATATTTATTTAAAAAAAATTGATTACACATGTTTTGCGTGCAAAGTAACATGGGGTATGCTAGTTTACAATATACATGCAAATTGTGACAGAAAAATGATAAAAGATTAAACATTTAACAGTTTTAGTATAATTATCGGCACAATGATGTAGGAACTTCATTATGTAAGAAGAAAAAAGTAGAAATTTTAATGGAATAATTACTAATAAACTGAAAAATTTGTGTTGTTTGTAGGTCATCAGCCGAAAAGCTGGTTTAAACCTGTAGAGGTTTTACTAAGTAAAACAAGGAGTGAGGTGGAATTAATTGCCTTCCTCACTGAATGGAAAAATATGCTTATCAGCATGCCGGGCCCTCTGAAAAGCACACATATTTTCCACTCTGCAAATGACACTTTCACTTCATTCACCACAAAGTCTGGGTGTATAATGAAATTTATTAATTTCATAGAAGATAACTCTGATTAGTGTCTTTTACACCTCTACCTCTGTAAAAATTTAAATCTTTTCAAATTTTAATAAAAAATTGTGTTTTTATATTATAAATTTTTTTGTACAACTTTCAAAAAATTATAGAAAATGACTGGAGAATTATATGATGGTGAATGCACACAGCTTAAGAAATGTTAAAATACATTTTTAACATGAGAGGAACACTATACGAGGGGGTACCCAAAAGAAACCGGAATTATTTTTTAAAACTATTTATTTTTAATTTTTTTACAAAAGAACCTTATCCCCTTCAAAATACTCTCCATTACAACTAATACATTTGTCCCACCGGTGCTTCCACTGTTCAAAACATTTTTTGTATCATTTTCTTCAGTGATGGCTGCCAGCTCATCCGTCGTTTTTTTCTTGACATCATCAACGTTGTTAAATCGGAGACTTTTCATGCGTGGGAACAAGAAAAAATCACACGGAGCCAGATCGGGTGAGTACGGTGCGTGTGGTAGCAAAACCATGCCGTTTTTTCGCCAAAAACTGGGTAACCGAGATTGCCGTGTGTGCAGGCGCGTTGTCGTGGTGGAAAAACCAGTCCCCTGTCTGCCACAAATTAGGTCTTTTACGACAAATGCTGTTTCGTAGTCTTCTTAACACTTCAAGATAAAAAGCTTGATTTACCGTCTGGCCTGGTGGAACGAACTCTGAATGGACAATTCCCCTCACATCAAAAAAACAAATCAGCATTGTTTTGATGTTCGATACGCACTCTGATATGTGTTTTTTTTGGTCGGGGGTGATAATGAAGTCTTCCATTGACTGGATTGTTGTTTGGTTTCTGGGTCGTACCCATAGCACCAAGACTCGTCACCCGTAATGATCTTTGACATGAAATCTGGATCAGTTTCAAGCTGTTGTTTCAAATCACTACACATTTCAATTCGACGTTCCTTTTGAGTGTCTGTCAGAACCCGAGGCACAAACTTGGCAGCGACTCTTTTCATTGTCAAGTCTTCTTTTAAAATGCGTTGGACTGAGCTCCAAGATAACCCACTAACCTGTGATATTTGGTCAATGGTCTGTCGTCGGTCTGTTCGTACAATTTCTTTCACTTTCACAACATTTTCGTCTGTTCGGGAAGTCGACGGTCGTCCAGAACGAGGTTTGTTCTCAATCGACATGTCGCCATTTTTAAAGCGCAAAAACCACTCGTACACTTGGGTTTTTCCAATAGCGTCGTCTTTGTAAGCTGTGTTCAACATTACAACTGTTTCCGCGGCGTTTTTACCGAGCAAGAAGCAAAATTTCACAGCCGCACGTTGTTCATTAAAACTTGCCATCATGAAAAACGACACGAGCACAAAACAGCACTAGCGAGAACAATCACTGCACGAGAACAGAACAAGCTAGATCAACGAACAAAATGGCATTGAACTGGCAATGAGTAGCGCTACAAGCAGCCTAGTGGCGGGAATTTGTACTGCACAAGCTCCGCCCACAGCAGAGCTATTCCGGATACTTTTGGGTACCCCCTCGTATACTGTACTCCACATGCAGCGTTGTATCCTGACTATAGTACTGGACTTGCACACTGCACTAAATGTGTTAATAAGACAATGTCAAATAACAAGAGTTCTTATTTATATAAAACTCATACTATTAATACGTAATACCCTACGCACAGTAGCTAAAGGCAGAATAATTTATATGTAAAACTGTAGAAGACCATTCTTACATAAAATTATACCGTATAACTTAAATAAATAAAACCTTAAGCATTAGCTCGTGTAAAATTTAATAAGCATTTTAAAATTTAATACGAAGGATTAAATAAATTTAAACAAACTAAAAATAAAATTTAAGTTTACATAAGAAAATTTAATTAAAAATTTCTTACAGATCGAGTCAAACAATATTTCTTTAATAAAACTTGGTTTGGTAAACAAAAACGTTTTCACAAAAAGTTTTTCTAGTACCGGTAGAAATATTAAATTTATATTACCATTCTCGTTTTTAAATTTAATAAAACATTTTTATTTCAACTACAATATTAGTAATTAATAATAAAATACATTATATTTTAAAGGATTTAATCATTACTATGTACTCAAGGCATCTTCTCGTTCATTTTCCTTAAAATGAAAACTTTAAATGAAAATCCCGTTGGATAAACTCACCTTTATTTTTATGCATTCCTCATCTTTCTATTCTTCCTTTACCCCTTTCTTTTTACTCCCGATTATTATTTTTAAGCTCTTTTAAATAGCAATGGTAATAAAAGGAGATTGTCTTTACAGATCCATTGACTGTAAAATTTTATTACAATATTTAATTGATGTTTTAATCTCTTTGTAAAATCGTCTTTCAGGTAAGATCAAATAACAACAGACAAAACTGATAAGAAAAAGTTAGAAAATTTTACAACTTCTCTTATTATTGGTATTACTATTCATAACTTTATAATAAAATAAATGAATAAGGTAAGACATAAGTAAATACAATATTTAAACTTTTTTATTTTAACAGGAAAAACCATAAAAAATATAAGACTATTATAAAATATCTTTCTGATCCATAACAATCCTACTAATCCGATTAATTGAGACCAGGACCTTTTTAAATTGAGAAAATTATTTTTCTTAATGTCCACTTACGTGGACAAAACAAATGTCACATTTTATGTAAAAAATACTGACCTCCAGTTTTCTCTACTTTAATTACTCCATTCATTAGTTAACGGAATAAAAATGAATCTACAAAAGATTTTAAAAGCTAACAATTTAATTATTAATAAGTAAAGGCAAAAAAGATATTTAATTTTGATATAACACGGTACTTACATAAAAAAATTCGTTTCCATTGTTCTCTGAGCATTAGCTGGGCGTTTAAAGTGGATACTTTATTTTCAGTTTTGATATTACAATACGAGAGGCCATGAGTTTGAGTCCTAGATATTAAAACTTATTTTTATTTTGTTTGGATTTTTGTTAAATTGATTATTATTAATTAAATAATGAAAAACATTAGAAATCACAATTAATTGTAATTTTTAATTCAACTAACTAACTTGAAAAATTTTCTATTTAATTAAGTTAAAAAATTATTTCATAATTTTAATAAAATTATTTAGCAAAAAAAAATTAAAACAGTGTGTGGGATTCGAACTCATGGCCTCTCTTACTGTAATATCAAAAATGAAAAACACTAACCACTTTACATGCCCAGCTAATGTTCAGACTACAATGGAAGTGAAATTTTTTCTTATGTAAGTACCACAGTGTACCAAAATTGAATAACATTTTTGCCTTTATTAATTAAAATTACATTATTAGCTACTAGAATCTTTTGTAGACTCATTTTTAATCTGTTTCCAATAGACTGAAGTAATAAAAGTAAGGTTACATCCTTGTAATAAGATGAATGTTGACAATACATGGTCCAATGTTAATTTCCCTACACGTCAGATTTGTTGGGAAGCACGGTGAACCATAGTAAAATGTAACAATAATTTTTTTATATGAAGAAATAAGTAGGTAGGCCTATATTACAAAACATACATGTTTTATAAGTACCTACCATGAAAGCAACCAAAAACCGACGAATTTAACTAAAGATAATTAATAAAATAAACAAGATATTTTAAAAGTAAATTAAAAGTTGAATAAACACAATTACTGTAAACTTATTTACCAATTAACCACGCATAATTGGTAGAAAGTTGAATTAATGAACAGCCAGACAGAAAAAGGGTGATAGTTACTCAATTTTCACACCCCACAAACGCCGAAAATGAGAAAACAAAAAGGGATACTGAAATTGATTGACACCTCAAAGGGGTGAAATAGTGAAGGGGTAGAGAAATGAAGGCTATTTTTACTTCACATCTGTTTCTCCTTCCTTCCTATTACTATAGTTGCTCCATTATACAATTTCTTCAAAACATGACACTTTGATTTTGTTCGTCAATCGAACAAAACAAACAATTCAATGACAAAATATTAATAAAGCCCTTTTCAGATAACAGGATATGATAAACATAAACAAAACTTGTGGTGAAACTACAATAATAATGATTTTCTTCCCTCCAGATTGTACGCAATGATAAATAAAATAATACCTACATTCAAAATGAACAACATTACACAAGATCTGATATGATCGTCTATTTTTAAAACATTTCAGGTAGTTTTAAACATGTAATCCTTTTGTACCCATTATGATAAATAAATAAAACACTCTGGTCAAGCTGAGGCGATTATAAATAATACAGTACTATTTTATTTATCCGAACTGTTTGGCAGGAGAAGCGAACTGCATAATCGAAAATCCTTACAAATCGGAAACATAAGGAAATAAAAATACAATCTATTTTATATAGGTAATAAATTTATACAATAAATTTCACTAACCTTATGAAGCTGTTTTGATTTCTACTATCTATCACTTACATGTGTTTCGATGGATCCACGATCATCAGAGTATACAATATCATTTGAAATTAAAATGTTTAATTAAAATCTATAGAAGATATTAAATCTTCAGTCATCTATAGAAAAATCTGGTGTGAAACACTCATACAACTTTCTCTTGCCAATGCAAATAATGACCAAAATAACCTAACATTAGTAATAAAACATTAGAAATAAACAAAAAACTAACCTCAAAACACACAACCTTATTTTAATCATGAGTAAAAGATGCAAAATGAAAATCGACCTCAGTTAGGCTTAAAAATACGGAAAATCGCTCTTTCACGCTAAACTAGGCACTGTACAAAAAAATGCTTATCTAGAAATTGTAGATATTTAATTTTCTATAAATTTGATTATATACATTTTAGTCGTATAATGCATATACGACTAAGGCTGAAATCTTAAAAAAATAAGATTTTTCACACGTTTTCGTGAGAAAAAAATAGATAATTGCTAATTACCGCTAAACTAAGCATTATACAAAAAAATGTTTCAGAAAAAAGTTGTAGAATTTTAAATTCTCTACAACTTTAATTATATACATTTTTGCGGTAAAATGCATAATAAAGCTGCAATCTTAAAAAACAATTTTTTTACGTGAAAACAGCCTTACCAAGAATTTCAGCAAACATGGCGCCTACCCTATCTTGTAGAGCATAAAAAATTAAGTAATTGAGGTGATTTAAAAAAAAAATTATTAACTTAAGTTTGAAGTTACAAGTTCGTACGATGTTCCGTTGTTTAGATATTCTGTTCACACACACACGCACGCACGCATGCGCGCGCGCGGGCATACACACACACACACACACACAACAATCGCTAAAAACATGTTTTTTGGGTTCAGGGGGTCTGAAAACGTATAGAGCCGGTGAAAACTCGATTTCGAAAAATCTACATGAAAACAATACTTTCCTTCCTATATATTCATATAGGCAAGAGAAAGTAAAAATGATATTGTGTACTCTGATGATGGTGGATCCACCGAAACATGTAAAAGTAACAGATAGTAGAAATCAAAGCAGCTTAAACAGGTTAGTGAAATTTATTGTATAAATTTATTATATGAAAAAGAATTGATTCAAGCTGCAGGATGCATTAACTTATAAGAATTTATTTTTGAAAAATAAAATCTAATGGGAAAACTTACAATTTATTTCAACTTATTTTGACAGAAACTGATTACAAAATGTTTATGTACAAATATTTACTAGTGTTTAGTTTTCTTTGATAGTTTTCTTAAAAGTTTCTATACCAACAACGACAGAAATCATACAGATTAAATACATACACGTCACAAGTGAACTGGTAATGATATCTACCGGATCCTATCAGAACTATTACAAATAACAACCGAAATTACATTAAAAATACAAAGCGAGGAGTTATTGTCAAAGACAGTCAATGGATGGGAGTAGTGAGTCCAGCTTGTCAAAGTCGGCATCGCGTTTTTAAATGGCGGCGAGTCTGACTCGTCATAATCAGTCAATGGGTTAAATGCTCAGAAAAAAAGAAAGAATGTATCTCTCAAAAAAAATTCACTCAAATATCTTTGGTATGTCCTGAGAAAAAGGTACAAAGTGTGGTAAAAATCCCTAATTTTCAGAAACAGCCATTAAAAATATATAAGTAGCTACTTATTTGTTGTAGTAGTCGCATCGGCCTAAAGGTTAACAAAAAAATAAATTATAATTAGCATAGAAAAATATCATATTTACACCACTTTTTAAAGGAAATTTTCAACTACATTTTGAATTTTAAACTAAATTTTTCAATTCATGACCCCCTTAATTTTGTATCTTGTATAAAAATTAAAACAATATTTACCTATATTACAACCTGCACCCTTCCAACCAGGATGGCAAAGGCAAATACCATCAACACATTTTCCATGACCAGAACAATCAGCAACTTGGCAATCATGTTCAGGTATATCACATTCTGCGCCTTTCCAACCTTCTTCACAATGACATAAACCACCTCCATATTTACCATGGTTACTGCATAAAACTGGACAAACACCTATAATAAGAACATAAATAATTGATCATTTAAAATGCTTTTCACGGTTGATGAGCTCTGCTGTTTCACATGTTTAGACCAATCAGAATGTTTGCCAGCGTTTTCAGATAGTACAAATGTTTCAGCCTGACAAACATTACATGTGCATGTGAATAAGAGCCGCAGTAGTTCACTCAAGTCTTGCATTTTGTACTGAACACATTGATTATAAAAAACATTAACATGCTATACTTTATAATAAAATCAGCTGATTGTACAGGATGACTGTAAAGTCATGCACCCGAATTTTTCTGCTTTATAGGAATGACAGTCGAAGTCGTGAAAGATATTATGAGTAGAAAAATTTATTGTGTGACAGTACTGTGTATGGTAGCACTGCTACATCATGACATCAGCCAAAGGAGGGTGTTGCACGATAGTTTGTTTAGTCCGAGCAATTTTGTTGTTTGCGCAAGACCAACATCCCTACATTGTTGTGAGTTACTGCCATTCCACGTGTAAAGAAGAGTTTTCAAATGCTAATGTGCCAAACAAATCCACTAAATCTCATTTATTTAGTTGTTTTCAGGATACAGGAAGAGTGGACAACCATAAGCGTACAGGCCGTCCAAGTGTTTTAAAGGATGATACTTTGCAGATGATAAACAAAAAACTTCTTCGCTCACCGAAAAATTCTCTTCGGAAACTTGCTAACCAGACTGTGCTATCTAATGAAAGTATTCGTACGGCTACTAAAGTGCTGAAATTAAATCCGTATCGGATAAGTGAGACTTATCAGCTCCAAGAACCAGACAAGGAAAAGTAAATGCAGTACTATCAGTGTTTCAGACGTTTCATTAAAAATGACATATCTGTTTTAGACAACGGTTTTTTCAGCGAAGAAGCTTGGTTTCATTTTAGCGGATATGTCAACAATCAAAGATCCAGAATATGGTCTGAAGACAACCCACATGTGTTCCACAAACAGCCATTACACTCACAAAAAATTGGAGTGTAGTGTGGTGTATCTCGTCGGAGAATGGTCGGGCCTATCTTTTTTTCGGACAACATAACAGCTGAATGGTATCAACAAATAATTTGTGAATACAAATAATCATGTTATTTTATAATTTAGTAAGTTAAAAAAATAAAAAGGTACTCTAAAAACAAATTTTTGTAGTTTGGGTTGCACGACTTTACAGTCACCCTGTATGTTCTTAGGTTATAATTGTTATTGAAAGACCATAAAACTGGCTGATGAAATATAACAGAGCTATGAGAGTAAGTATTGGCAACATTGCTGGCAAATCATTGACTATAGTTGTTTGCACGTTCAGTTGACCCAATGAATCTTATGGGAATCGTCACTGCTATTAGCACAACTAAAAGCATCAATTAAAGGCATCTGGATGCGTAATATGTAAATACATTTTTTAAACCTCTATAGAACACATATTTTTTAAGTTAGAACTACATTCAAGTTTTGCTTAACAGAAAAAAAAAATTATGTATTATGTAAAATATTTTAACGAATTGTAAAAAAATCAAAGAAACTGTGAAAACATTTTCTTCTTTTGGGGGGGGGGGTGTTTAAAATGAATATTTTATCTATTTTACTGCAGACCTTCTCCACATCCCCTCGCCAAACTATCTAAACACTGAGTGATAAATGTAAACAAATGACGCAATCGGTTATTACAAATCTAAAAATCTTTCCCAGTACAGGTATCGAAAAAATATTTCACATTTGGAATTCGCATACGAAGTTGAGCACAAAAACTTATAGTGTTAATTATTAATTAGTAGTCATGTAGACTAATCTACATTGTAAAGGTTTGTTATCGATAGGGCGTGGAAGGAGGGGAATATTATTGGTTATGATCGCATTGATTGATCTACAAAGCCAATGTTTGTGCACTTGCTAGTAGCAGTCAGAGCCCCATAAGAAATACATTGTCCTATACTTCTCCGTTGTGTCAACTGAACATGCAAACGACTATAGCTGTAAAGTGGGTTGGGGAAATGCGTACATTCAGAGTTCATCAGCTTTGAAAAATAGTATAGTCAGAAAGATAATACTGGGATGATGCATACGTAATTTACTCATGCAATGGGATAATTTGTTTTTTATAAATTTGTGACAGCATGTGTAATATTCTTTTGTTTACTGGTTTGTTAGGGTTCATCTGTTGTTACTCCACATAGCAGTGTATTGCAGTGTCTGAATGTGCTCACTAAAGAACAACCAGTTTACATGCTGCAGTTGTGGTAGAAGCATCATAAAAAATCCCTTTCATGAGATGCATATCATGGCTGATGGCAATTTTTTCTAATGATCTCTTACAACAAGCCCACTTAGCTTTCATAAGAAAGAAAAAGGCTTACTTTTAACCTACGGCCTTCGGGCCAGCCCAGTCAGTCAGATGGTAGAAAGTCGCTATTATTTGTTAAGTAACACTAGTTGGGCAAGCGACTGTGTATGGTGACCAGCTGACAGCCATTCCTGAACAAACTCCACTGGGAATCCCTGTTCAACTATTTGTGCAGAATCATGTAAAAAAAAATATAGCAAAAAGCAGTGATCAAATTGGGTGGTTGTCAATAAAGTACAGTTCCCAAATTACAAATATAATCTAAAAAAAAAACTTTTACCTACGGCAAAAACCATTAGTGATTTCTGTATCTATTCTTTAAGATAAATCAAATGACACTATTTTTTCACAAATTCCAACTTTGTTTTCTTGACTTCTGGTTTTGGGCTACTTCCAATCAACAATGGAACTTCAAACCCAATCCAGGCCAACTACTTTTTTGTGTAGATTACGAATCCGAAAAATGTTTGTTGCTATTTCTTGTAGTTTCTGACTTTGATTTCTTGACTTCTGGTTTGGGCCAATTTCAATTGAAACCAAAACTTCAAACCCAATCTAGACCCACTAACTTTTTGTGTAGATTACAAATCTGAAAACTGTTCGTTGTTACCTCTTGTAGTTTCTGATAATCTTGGTGTATGGACAAACAAAGGAAAATGATAGATGACAATTTTAAAAATTGCCACCAAAAAGTCTACAAATTCGATACGGATTATCTGGATCAACGAGGGCCAGATAAACAAGGTTTTACTGTACATACAAGATGTATCTATAAATTATTTTTACATTGCCTAACAAAATAGAAAAGAAAAAAACTTAAAAATTAATAATAATTATCAACTTACTTTTCGAACAATCGATTCCTTCAAAACCATCAATACAATCACATTTTCCAAGATAACAAGAACCGTGACCAGAGCAATCATTAGGACATGCTGTTGATATACCTTCAGCTTCTTCAACAACCAGAACAACTTCATGTGAGCGAAGATCATCATTATAGACTGATAGAAACCATCTTCCGGTGTCCAAATACTGAAGCAGTGTCACATTTACTAACATAGTCGATGCCGAATTCGATGAAGCAGCTGATGGTGAGGAAGATGATGATGATGATGATGATGAAGAAGATGCTGACGAAGATGAGGATGCCGAAGATGAAGATCGTTTTACAACATAATGAGATTTCGATTGACTTTGTTCATCATCTTCTGATAATTTTGTTTGATTTTCTTCCATTTGTTCTTCATAAACATTATTCGATGACACCTCATTTAAATATTTATCCTCGGAATTACTAACACGTTCTTGTTGTTTAATACTTCTTTTATTTTGTATTTTATGGTTACCATGTTCTGAGGATAACGTCGTAAAACTTACTGCGTTTAAATAACTAGCCCCAAGTAATTCTTGTGAATCGAATAAAATAGATCTTTTTAACCTGTGATCAACTCTTCCACCTTTTACAAATTCTGCAAAATCATATTGTGTTATACTTGGTGCAACATTTCTTCTACCATACACAGCAAAATTGGCACCCCATGGTAAACTCATATTAAACCTGTAAATAAAAATGTATAGAATATTAAACATCAACTATTTATGTTTCAGTTACTTTAATAAATAATGTATTGGCAAAACATTAGATAATTTCTCATTGGAATAATATTATATTATATAATCACATTACAAAACAAGATAAAAAAAACCACTTAGAAAGAAAGTTACTTTTGTACACATTTTAATAATAGACAGTGGTTACCGGTGTACTTTAATGGTTAGGGTTCAATTAACAATACTCTTTCAGGAATGGTTGGTCTGAGTTTTTACAAGACTACACCTCATTTACACGTCATATGTATCATCCTCTTCTGATTGGGTCATGGGGAGGATTATTGCCGTTTAATTAAACAGTGGGTACAATGTACCCACAACGGTTCAACAAATAGAAGATAGGGAGGGATAGAAGAAAGGAGAAAACTACTGTATATACAGTGAAAAATGATTAAACTTGCTAAACAATATTAAAGAAATGTATAAAATTTCATCTTAATGTGGTCTAAAGTAAAACAAACTAAAAATTTTCTGGTTCCTGAAATTCACTGTTAGTTTACCTTAAAATATCTTCACTCCTAAGACTATAAATTCCTGAAAACATTTCTTAAAATATTCCTGAAATTGTATAATGTCAGACTTGATACTCCATAGAATGCATCAGCTGACTTAAAAAGACACCTCTTTGATGACCTCTGATTCCCTAACATTACTAGTCTAATCAACCTTCAAAATTGTTTGGAAATAAAATAAAAATTATTATTTTTAGATTGCCTCCGTAGCGTAGTAGTTAGAATACTAGCCTACAATGATGAGGTCTTGGGTTCGATTCTTGACTAGGGCCTGGAAATAATTACACGTCAAACCCACCATTAAAGTTACATAATTCACTGTAGTCGCTATAAACCAAGCTGTTGATAGGACTTTAAATAAACTTAAAAAAAAAATAATTAGACCAGAAATTGGCTAGACTGAGAAAGACTACTAAACTAGATAAAAAATCTTTTAACTAATCATTGTTTTTTAAATATAATTTATAGTTTTAAATATAAGATGATTTTTTAAAATATTACATTCTAATATTAAATTGAAGATAAAAGTTTGAAAAAACTATAAACGTAAACTATTTAATAATGGCAAGTACACTCGATAAAATCACAACAAATTAATATAAAACAAACTTCTATTTAATCTAAATTAAGAATTAATTACAAACTTTCTAATCAACTAATTAATAACAAGAAGAAAAAGAGTTTTAAAAAAAGGTCGATATAAAATTTTAAAATTAAAGTTTCAACTATATTATTTTAAACAACGAACAGGACTTTGAAACTCTATTTAAAGTTTATTTGAGATAAAATTACATTTTGCTATTTGCTTTAAAATGTTATTATAGGGAAATTTGATTGAATTACTGTAGGGAAACCAGTATCATATACGGTACGGAGCGTATTCACTAATAAACTATCAAGAGGAGATACTTTGGTTATGTAGCTGAGTGTGGCTTTAATAATGTTACAGACAAGACTTGAGTTCAATACGAATATACGTTTACAAAGTATGTGCGTTCTAACACACACTCTTAAGTGTATTATAGGTTCAGTTAATCATATTATTGATACATTACACAGTGGAATACATTTATATATTATATAATATACAAAGAAAGTAAAGAGCACTCATGTGCTACATGTAATTTAATAAAGGACACGGAAATGACTGAAGAAAATAACCATCGTAGACTGTTCTAAAGGAAAATATACAAACAAACATATACATCACGTTAATTAATAACTGACTTATTACAATTTGATATCTGCACTTGAGCATATATGCAACTATCGACTTCATTAAAATTAAATTATCACAAGATTCATTCTACCAAATAAAGTTATGGCAAACCATACTTATACCCTTACAAAAATACAATATTATTTAAAGTAATAAAAATCTGGTGAGAAACACTCACACGATTTCCTCTTACCAATATAAATGATAAAAAATATAACCTAAATCATTCAACATGAGTATACAATGTAATACGAAAAATATAACCTAATTTTAATCATGAGTGAATGATGCACAATAAAAATCAACCTCTGTTTAACTTAAAATACTTGATATAAATAATTTTGATGCTGAATTAGGTTCTGTAGAAGAAAATTTTTGATGTAAAAATTGTAGAATTATTATTTTCTATATGTTTGATTATAATATACTCTTTAGACATAAAATTCATACTAAGGCTGCAATCTTAAAAAAGTCTCATTTTTTACAGATTTTTGATGAAAAAGAAATACAGAAAATCACTAATTGATGCTAAACTAAACTTTACAGAAAAATGTTTGAAATGAAAGTTGTAGGTTTTTTTAATTTTCTACAACTTTAATTATGATACTTTTTGTTCTAAAATGCATATTAAGGCCTCAATTTTAAAAATTTTTTACAAGAACCTAGCTCCTGCAAAAATTTCAGTAGATATGATGCTTACCTAATCTTGAAGAGCAAAACAAATCTAGCACATAAGACATCTTTTAAAAAAAAAATTTAAGAGCTGTTTTTGAGAAAATCGCATGCATAAACTACTACTTCAGGGTGATTAGAAACTATAGAAGTAACGTAGCTTCTTAAAAACTGAAAAATATTATAGGCTAAATCTACCTGGACCCACTGGGTCTAGAGGTAAAATTGTCGTAGCGAGTCAGCTGTTTAACAACTGATTTTCAGAAATGAAGGTTACTGGTTAAAATCCTAGTAATGGTAGTTACTTTTATGTGTTTGAATACTAGACGGTGGTTACCAGGGTATTTTAATGGTTGGGGTTCAATTAACCATACTCTCTCAGGAATGGTCGGCCTGGGTCTGTACAAGACTACACCTCATACACATCATTCTCATCTCATTGGGTCATGGGGTTGCCTTTTGTTTTGAATTGAACAGATTGCAACGTATATACATTCGGGGCCATTTACACAGTCATCACGCGGTCTTGGGTGCGAATCCCACTCGGGCATGGCATTTTTTCATACGTTTCAAAAAATTCATTTCATCCTTCATCGTCTGCATTAGCAGCAATTTGCAAAACAGTTGAACGTTAAACCAAAAAAAAAAAAAAAAAAAAAAAAATTTACAGTCAGTTCAGTTCTTACATCAGTACCCGTTTCAGTTCAGTTAACAAACATACGCTTCTACTCTTTCAAGTTCAGTTCTTATTTCAGTAATGGAGGACAATCTACTTATTACAATTGGGCTGCCATTAACATTAACAAACCAAAGGCGGAAGAGATCAAATTGGAGTAAAAGATGGATACAAAAAGACAATCCCTGTTCAATTTTTGCCAACACCATTCTATTCATAGCTGATGAATTGTATTCTTTGTAAGTACCCAAGTAACAACTTTTTATACCCATCTTCTCGTTTGAATGTACCGTATTATGATAACTTGAGTCCTTCTTATTCCACAGACATGTAAAACTGTGATATAATTTAATAAAATCAGTCACAAGTTTGTTATTTGATGACATCAGGTACGACAGAAATGAGAAATGAACTGAACCTTCTGTTATGATCTAAAAACATCGATACAATATTAATGTAATTTTTATTAAAAAAAAAAAAATATATTGTAAGTAAATTGTGAGATTTGTTCTAGAAGTGCTACTATTAACTGTATACTACAACTGTAGAAAACTACAATTTACTGTTTTACTTCCACAAAATTGTATTTATGTATTTATTTATGAATCGACGCTGGTTAGCTGCAACCTTACCCACAACACTTTTGTACACATGGTCGTTTGAACTGAGAACTAACTGATAGCGTGCAACTGACAAGTGGTTCTATGGTTTTCTCATCAAACCAGCTTCCAGTTTCGGTTTCAGTTCAAACCTTCAGTTTTGTTATTTACACATTAGTTGTAACTGGCAAGAGAACTGAACTGACTACGTAAAAAGGGGCATAAAGATTTTTAAAAAATCTACCTTATAACCTACCTGATATTAAAAAAACTAAATAAAATACACATGAGATTCGCCCAGACAATCCTAGGAACAGTTTTCGACCCGGAAACCAAGATCCACAAGAAGAGAACGAACGAACACATAATGAATTTCCTAGGCGAAACTCTAACAACTAAGCTCATAAAATGTCGACTACAATATTATGGTCACATGATGAGATTCCAAAACAAAAATAACGAAATGTACAAAATGATCACATATCAAGAAGGTTTTAAACCAAAGATAGATGGATCAAAGAAATCGAAACAAACCTAAACACCATAAACACTTCACGTAACGATGTAACAGATGGAACTGCCTTTAGAAGGAAAATAAAAGATTTTGGGAATTTCCCGACTGCAGAAACAAGGCAGAGGACATGGAGGCAGGAACAAAGGGAGAAGGTTAGCGAGAGGATGAAGGCGTACCATGCGAACAAACGACAGCTTAAAAAATAATTTTACATAACCAGTGCGTTCTTTATAAAGGACATTACAGAAAAACAAAACAAAAAACCTACCTGATAAATGCTGGCTGTTTATTACGAAACTCTGAATTCCAAAAATGTGCAGGTGGTATCGTTGCAGCATGAGGTGTTCTGAAATCTCGAATTTCTACAACAGAACTTGGCCATTGTTGTGTGTCGGCCGAACTGGCAGGTTGACTAGGACTTGGACCACTATAATGAACAGCAGTACTTGTAGATGGCGATTCTGCAACAAGAAATTATAAACAAGGTGTTACAGAAATCACAGAGCACACCATATTATAACCTCCTGGTATAAATTTAAACAAAATGACTAACCTATCCATTTTATCCTTGGGAAGTATAAAGTCATTTACAATTTAATGTATGCAAAGAAGTAAGTTTATCAACAAAATTAACAAAGGGAAATCTTCTTTAAGTACCCCATGTTATATACAGGCTGGCTCAAAAGCTTACTTTCCATACAAGTAGGGTAAATCTCACTTTACTCCTTACCTACAGTAACTTAATTGCATGATATCAGCATAAGCCTTACTACGGTAGGCAAGTAAAATCATTCTAGTATGCAATGCAAAATATAAATTATCTTAAATTTTGAAGTTGAATGCTGAATTTTATAACAAACCAATAAAACTTAATATAGTTTGATGACGATAAAACACAGCATAAAAATTCAGGAGCCTTTAAAACCTACTTTTTATCAGCTACTGTAACTTCTTTACAAAGGTTCGACTAACCATTTTTGGCTTATACACCAAACGTAAGTACGTACAACAAAAGAAGATGATTCCATTGGATGTTGATTTCATCTTAACATTAAATTATTATTAATATTAACAACTAAAGTTTATTATCAGTCAACAAATATATTCGCTAGCATTCACAAAAAACTTAATAATGAAAACAAGGCCTTATATTAAATAACAGCTATGTATAATACAATACTAATCACAATTTCGTTATCAACATATCAATATTACAATACTTAATTCCATCCAGAAAATATTATAATTAAATTTATATAGAACTTGGACACATCGCCAATTTTCACAATTTTAATTTCATTGAACTTTACAGTGTGCTGATTCTGAATCTGAAATTAATTTTGCGCGCAAACCGCTGTAAAATTTATTAAATGCCCTTTCTTATCATCGACTTACATAACCTCACTTTCCCGCAATTTTTTAATTTACGCAATTAGTATATTTTTAAGTAGCCAACTATTTAAAAATTCTATGATGCTAATTAATTATATTGATATATAGGTTATTGGTTAGTATACGAATTATTACTATTATATAATTATTATTACTATTAGCAGTTTCAAAATAAGGAAGATTATCAGTTAGTATATCAATTTATTTTTGACAAAGCTTGATGTGTATTACTAATATCTTAATGACGTCACACCATAAAACAAGTTGGTAAACAGATATTGAAATGTGCAGAAATCTACTTTATTTCTGTTAATTTATCAATATAATGGTAGCAGTATAATTAACCTGAATCACAAAAATTTTCAATATACTTCTTAAATAATGGCGTAAATTAATAAGATACAAGAAAGTGAGGTTATGTAGGTCGATGATTAAAAAACATGTTATAAATTTGTCCATTTGACAAATTTTATTGTACAGGCGATGTCTGAATAAATCCAATCCAATCGATTGTTTTACATAACAATAGACTTGTTAGTTAGCTATTTATATTTACCTTCAGTAGGTGTTTGAGAAGCTGCCGTAGAATCATGAGTACTATCGTCTTGTGCTACTGCCTTTGCATCTTCAACTAATATACAACTATTAGGATCCAAATTGTTTCTCATTGAATTGATTGCTGAAATAAAACAATAAAAAACAATTAATTTTCATTAAAAAAAGTTGGCCTATACATATTGTTTATGATTAAGTTTTACTTTTATAACTAATATCAACTTCAGTAAAAATTTAAAAAAAACACAAATATTGTTACTTATTTACATGTAATTTAGTTACATTTAATATAACTATTGTCACATCGGGTTTTGAGTCATCACAGTCGGTAAATGAATAGGTAGTAAATTAGTTTAGGATTCACAAACAGGTCGGAAAAGGTTTACAATAGTAAAGTTACTGACTAACCGCCTATCAGGAATATAAATAGATGTCGATCTACAAATGTTTCCGTTTTCTTACATTTAATAATATAAAAAAGAAAATCTACAACGCAATTCAAAAATTCATATTTCGAAGCAAAATTTAATGTACATATGATCTAACTTTTGTGAAAATATGAATTTTATATAAATAAAATCCCTTTCATGAGACGATGACGCATCTCATGACTGGTGGACATTTTTTTAAAGAAAATAATATTGTAAGAGATCAAGCCCTCTTAGCTTCCGTAAGAAAGAAAAAGACTTACCAATGGCAAAAAAAAAACATTAAGTGATTTCTGTACAACTCTTTAACAGGAATTGAATGACACTATTTTTGTTTCCGAATTCCGATTTTGATTTCTTGACGTTCGGTTTTGGGCCACTTTCAATCAAAACCGGAACTTCAAACCCAATCTACTATTGGTTTCATAATCATAGATACCCGAGTTTGAACCCTTGCATCCCCAAAACTATGAGTCGGATTTTAACATACTTTACATAAAAATTTAGCTCATTTTATTCTGCGTTGACCCTTAATAATCCTATATTTTTAATGTTGTTTAAAAATTGGCATATCGAGGTTGGAAGACAAAAAGACCCGGTTTTTTTTATACTGCAACAAATTTCATGTGTTTAGAGGTGTGTAACTCGATAATTATTTGATCGAAAAGTTTGAAATTTAAACACAACGTAGACAATTATATTCTTACAGCGTGTACGAAATTTTAAATTCATGCGTTATTTAAATTTTGATTTATTAACAATGTTTTAAACCCTTGCTATCTCGGTAACCGCTCGATCGTTCGGCACGGGTAAACTATCGTTTTATTCAGCGTAAAAAAATAGTACAGATATGTTAATAATATGACATATTGTTTGGCCAATGCTGTGGTAGAATTTTTAAAATTTTGAAAAATAGACTGAGTAATGCGGGGGTTGGGCACTACTATCCATGTTGCCTGATCTGACTGTCTAGCTTGATTGACAATGCAGTCTGTCAATTCAGATAGTTAGTCCGACAGGATGTCAAGTACACAAACTGTCAACATGGATAGTAGTGCCCAACCCCCGCAATACCCAGTCTATTTTTAAAAAATTTTAAAATTCTACCACAGTATTGGCCAATCAATAATTTCATATTACTAACATATCTGTACTAAGTTTTTTACACTGAATAAAACAATAGTTTGCCCGTGCCGAACGATCGAGCGGTTACCGAGATAGCAAGGGTTCAGAATATTGTTAATAAAACAAAATTTAAATAACCTACTGATTCGAAATTTCGTACACGCTGTAAGAATATAATTGACTGTGTTGTGTTAAAATTTTAATTTTTTCAGTCAAATAATTATATAGTTACACGCCTCTAAACGCATGAAATTTGTTGCGGTATAAAAGAAACCGGGTCTTTTTGTCTTCCAACCTCAATATGGCAATTTAAACATTAAAAATATATTACTATTAAGGGTCAGTGCAGAATAAAATGAGCTAAATTTTGATGTAATATATTTTGAAATCCGACTTATAGTTTTGGAGATGCTTTGGGTTCAAACTCGGGTGTCTATGATTATGAAACAGATAGTAGGCCCACAAAATTTTAGTGTAGATTACAAAACCGAAAACAGTTTGTTGCTATCTCTTGTAGTTTACGACATCTAGACGTGACGGACGAACATCGGAAAAAGATAGATAGATGACGATTTTAAAAATGTACACTAAAAAGTAGCTTCTTAAAAAGTCGTTTGCTTTTAAGAATATTATTAGCATTTTGAAATTAAGTACTGTACTTTGTGATCAATAAAACTCAAAAGATGACATTTTCACATTTTTTAGAAAGTTGTAGATTTATTTATAAAAATTGCATACATAAACCGTGTTGTTGTTGTTTAGGTCATCAGCCGAAAGGCTGGTTTGAACCTTTAGAGGTTTTACTAAGTAAAACGAGGAGTGAGGTGGTTTACCAATGCCTTCCTCACTGAGTGGAAAAGTATGCTTATCAGCATGCCGGGCCCTCTGAAAAGCACATATTTTCAAGCACATAAACCGTATGTTAATATAAAAAAAACAATCTAGTAGGCCTGCACGTGTATTTACGTGTATTAATGAAAATAATTATTTATTCTTCAATGATCAAACTGAGAGAAAGGGATAAAAGTGTCGGTAGTCATTTTTAAATAAAAATGTATTTCATTAATAACATATTAACAAGATACAAAATTTTTAACACGAACCTATTCTATTGGCTTTTGCAGAAACAATTTTTTTTTCAAGAGATACAAAGGAGGCTAAAACTAAAATTAACATTTTGGAAGAGTGCACAAAATAAAATCGGATTAAAACTCTCATTAAAAAAACAGTTCTCGTGCAGTGAAAATAATGAAATATAAATAATAAAATTTAATAAAGTAATGAATTTAAGAGAATACTGGAGTTTAAATAATTCAGAAAAAAATATATACGTAATTATAAATTAGTACCAGCTAGGGTCTTCAGCCCAAAGTAGTTGCTAATGATCAAACTGTTTATTCGACTTTAAATAAACATCATCTTTTATTTTCAAGAAAAATCTACAACTAAATTAAAAATTTAGACATGATAAAACTGTAGTTCAACCAAAAGCTCCTTGTAGTGAAAATATGTAGGTACAATATTTCCAGAAAAAAATTTAAAAAAATATTATAGCCTACACATTTTTGTGAAAAAAAAAACAGAAAATCACAAATCACCGCTAAGCTAAGCGTTATACAAAGAAATCTTTGAATTAAAAGTTGTAGATTTTTAAATTGTCTACAACTTTTATTATATACACGTTTGCGCTAAAATACATTTTAAGGCCGCAATCTTAAAAAAAAAAATTTTCTACGAGAGTACAGCCTTCTCAAGAACAGCAGACATAGCGCCTACCCTATCTTGTAGAGTTTAAAAAATATAGTAAATAAGGTGATTCTTAAAAAAAAACCCAGGAGCCGTTTTTGAGAAAATCGCAAAAAGTGAAAAAAATAACGAATAAACTACTACTTCCTGTTGCCCGATTTTGATGAAAATGTTCGTGTCGGGTTCTCTAGTGATACCTAACTTTAGTTTTAAGTTCGTACGGTATTCCATTCTTGAGATATTTTGTTCACAAACACAGACCAATCGCTAAAAACATATTTTTTAGGTTTAGTGGGTCTAAAAACGTGTAGACCGATGAAAACTCGATTTCTAAAAATCGACATGAAAACAATACCTAGTCTACTTTTCTTCGTATATATTCATATAGGCTACGCAAGAGAAAGTAATTAAATATCAAAATTTTAAAAATTAAATATCTTTTATGATAAGTCAATGAATTAATAGAATAAGGATGATTGCTTCTTTTTTGAAGTGAAAATATTAAAAAGAAATAGTTTTATTTTATTAGATCAATACGTAACAAAATGTTGTGACATAAGGGAAGAAAGTTGAGAAAGAAATAATTCGACTAGATTCAGACCCTCAGTAAGAGTTAAAGAAGATCGGAGACAAAGTTTCCAAGAAGAATCCAGAAAATTGGAAAGCTTCTTGACTACCCTCTGACAGCGCTGCACCCTAACTCATTTCACGATCCCTACTCCTCCTACAGGTTACACGGGATTAAAAAACGTACATTAGCTCTCGACCCGACCGACCCTAGTTCTGGGGTGAACCTTACAATTCCTAAGGGTGCAACATTTCCTGTCCTCTCTCCTTTTAAGGGTCAAAAACAGGACTTAACTCTCACTCTTCCCCACAACACACCACTCAAAACATGACGACTTGATGACAGTTGCCCATTTCACGAAAAATAAAATCACCTTACTAATATTTCGTTGAAGAATTAAGGAAATATACAACTTGTCACGCAAGGATTAGATTAAACTTAAGAATGTCAGGAAGTAATTAGGGAATATTAAACAACTTTTATATTAAACAAATTAATTAACTCTCCGTTTTAGATAACTATAAGAAAATACGATTAATCATAACTCTTACCTGAAATTAGTTATTAAATTAGTTTGTAATTGTTATTTTTCGTACTTTGTGTACAACGAGAACTCGTTGTAATAATAGGCAAAAATATACGAAATAAAATGGATCAAGGAAGTTAAAAAGGATATGGAGGAAATGCAGATTACAATGGAAGATTTAAAACGGAGATCAGAAGAAACTAAAATACTAAAAGACAAAAACGCCATATTTCAAGCTAAAACTGGAAACTATATGGAAAGGGTGTCAGACGAAGAAAGAAAAGCAAGATCCGATAGAATGAAAACATACTGGAAACAAAAACTCCAAAAGAGGTCCAAGAAGTAACTGACTAAATTGATCCAATAAGGTCAAACAAGAATAATTTAAAAAAAGAGGTCTAACAAAATATTTCCATAACGGGTTTCAACGGGTCTTTACGTTTTGTTCCCCCTAAAAATTTAGTTTCTGGAAGGATACCGGTGCATATAAATTCGTTTAACTTTCTTTTGCCCTATATATAGGGAAAAGCCCTATATAGGGCCGGAAAGTACAGTTATACCTGCCCTATATAGGGCAGGAAAGTACAGTTTCATGTCGATTTTCCGAAATCGAGTTTTCACTGAATCCCCACGTTAATTCCAAAAAAAACATGTTTTTGCCGACTTTCCTGCGTTTGAGCGGGCGCGTGTACACACATGCGCCCGCTTTTTATTTTTTTATTTCGTTCACACGAACGAAATAGGCCTATCTCAAGAACGTATACCATACGAAGTCGAAACTTAGAAATTAAGTTAGGTACTACAAGAGGACCCAACAAGAAAAATTTCATCAAAATCGGTCAACCGGAAGTAGTAGGCTACTAGTTTATTTGTTCAAATTTTCACTTCTTGCGATTTTCTCAAAAAACAGCTCCTACGATTTTATTTAAATTCGTCTTATTTACTAAATTTTACAAGGTAGGATAACCGACATGTCTGCTGATATTTGTTTTGTTTTAATTGTGGCCTTGAATATGTATTTTACGATAAAAGTACATAATAAAAGGTGTAGCCAATTAAAAAAACCTACAAATTTTATTTGTAAAAAAAAGATTATAATTTTTTATTACATATCTTATAGAGTAATGAGGGGGGGGGGGGTTGTAAAACGGCATAGAGTAACCTCATTGTTGGTTGGACTTTGGCAAAATTGCTTTCATGCCAAATACTTCTATTTATTGTAATACGTGTGTAGATGATAGTTTGGTAAAAGTTAATAAAAATTAATAAAAAATAATAATAAAAAAATTAATTTTTATTAATAAATTAAAAAACGTTTCAAAAACCTATTATTACAGCAATTGGTAAACTGTCAACTTTTACGTTTTTGTCCAAAATCGCTCAGAGAGCATTCAAAATCATTTTGTAGGTAAATTTAAATTTTTTTGCGTCTATCCACTATAACCGTAGTTCTTTTTTTTGTCTATAAGTATTTCCCCCACTCCAGGATATAATTTCCAATCGCCGTCACACATGTATACATGTACATCGCCGTCATACATTAGAATATATATTATAGTTTGTCCAATCTGAATTGGCCGCGTAGCTTTAGAGTTGTGATCATTCAAGTAACTCATATACAACGTGACAAAAAATGAGAGAATTGTTTATTTATGTTTCTCGTTAAGAAGGAAATGTTTACACAGTCTGTGGTGTTAGGCTGAACGCATACTGAAGCAGCGAGCAGAGCGACGATGATACTGTACACGGTGATACGGTACACACATACTGTAGAGATCAGCCGAGCGAAGCATGGATTTGATACTACAAAAAAGTTCTTCCTTGAAAATATGGTATGTTTTAAAACAGTACAAGAAAAGTAAAAGAATATAATGTTCATCAGATAAAAAGAGTCGTCGTTTGTCTTGTGTGTCAAATTCCATCATCTATATCAGGAGCTTCGCGAACATCCTGAGAAGTTTCAACGTTATTTTCGAATGTCAATTCCTACATTTGATTATATTTTAGACTGGATGTAGTCTTCATTTCATCAGCCACTTCATTCCACAGTTCGAACAAAACAAAAACGGTTGTGATGTACATCCTTCTGATTCCAGAGAGGTTTTCTTGATAAAACTCTACTTATCAACTCATCGACGTCCATGTTTGTTTTGGGCGAACTTTGATGAAAGTAGAAAAAACAAACTTGCTTGAACGCTTCGCTTTGCTCTACTATAAGAGCGATGTTACATGGTCGCTTTGCGCCTCAAAATGCGCATTCAATTAGTAACACATGAGTTTGTTTTCGCCGATATGCTCGTCGCTTTGCTCGCTGCTTCTGTATGCGTTCAGCCTTAGGAAACATTCTGTACTTATAGCTATTCGAGTAAATGCGCCAGTTCAGCTTGGACACACTATACATTTGTATTCATGATACAAATCGGCACAGTTCGGTTTACTGTATCATCATTAGTTAAGGCGTATGACGTCGTTTATTAGTTAAGGCCTAAGGCGTCGTGGGAACGAACAACTATCAGCTAGTTTTGTTAAAGCGCTTGTGACTTTGAACATATTTGATTTGAATAGCGCTAGTAGGGGAGAAAAGGTCACGTGATTGACCAGCGCTAGTAAACTAGCTCGGTGTGAACGTTTGGAAAATTTGCTAGTTACTAATACACTGCTAGTACTAACAGCGTATTGTAAACTAGCAACAGGTAACAGTCAACGACGCACTAGTAGGTCCTGCTAGTACTAGCAGCTAGTAAACTAGCGTCATGGGAATAGGCCTTTACATTACGTAGACGTTATATAAATTAAGAAAAAAAACAATAAATTAGAAATACAACTGAGACAACGCTATCCCTGTAGAGTGTAAAGTTGTACTTGGCGTTACAAATTCTACACAACCCCCTCCTCTTACGTCTTCTTACGCCTTTACTTGATTCGGCCATTGAAAACGCTTTGTAAAAAGATGTTTCCTGATTCTTAACTGGTGATAAGTAAAACTTTTCAGTAAAGATGAATTTTAATACGAACGAACAAGGAAAGACATGTAGATAAAGACGGTAAGAATGGAAAGATGAACAAAATTTGAACTATTTTCAAGTTTTCTTCCAAGAGTACCCAAATATTAATAACAATTTCCATATTATACATCTAAAGTGACTTGCCTCGGTCGTTGACGGTGGCGCGGTATTGCGGCGAACGGTCTGAGTTAACGTCTGGCATGAATATTTATAAAGAAAACAGTCGAAGAAAACTTTAAATTCTTCTCTCTTTTCTAACACAAGAAATATTTATTAAACATTTATAGCTCTTTGTATACTTTTCCCTTTTTTAAATTCAAGCGATGATGATATTGCCTGCTTAATTTTCATAATGATAATATTCTGAATCGCAAATTAAGTTAAAATAGCTTATTTAATTAAATTAGAACTAAATAATACATTTTAAAATCATTAGAGTTACACCGGGATAAATTTTTTTACTTCATTATAACTTCAAATTACCGATTCTCGATTAACAGAAGTTTTGTATTAATCAAGGTCCATATTCTTTAGCTAACGAATTAATTTCATATTAACTTACTTTTACAACTTTTTTTTGTAATTATTGGGACTGAAAAATTACGTTTGCCCTCTTAGACTTAATGTTACTTTGTAAATCTTAATCTTGAAAAAAAATCATTATCCCATAATTTTTTTTTTTTGCTTTTACGGCCTCATTGGACCACTTAAATCAAATTTAGAAATCCTTGTTGATTTGGTTTTATGATTCTTACGTTTTTCCCAATGATTCTTCATATTTTGGGATCTGATCTGTCTGATTTTATCTGCTCGAGTTTTTTCGACGAATCTTGTGTTTTTATATTTTAGAAACTTAAGCTGTTCAGATTTTTCTAAAAGATCTTGTTCTGCAATATTTAATTCTCGCACATAATGCTTTATTTCGGCCAACCACATTAGTGGATTTTTTCACGAGTTAATTATAGAAATTAATTGTCTAGTTACTTGATTGTCTAAGCATACACCGAAGAAAGATATTTGTTTCTTCCGCATGACGTCAGTAATTGGCTTGATTTGGTTTAAAAAAAAACACAAAATTAATTGATTTCAAAGAAATTTACCCTCAAATGGTAAATTACTGAATCTTTCAAACTCCCCGCACTCTCTTAGCGCGCTGACAAAAACTGCAAATGCAACATGTTTGAAAAATTGCGTCATATAAAGGCCTCGGTTGAGAAGAGTGTATTTTAACACAAACAATAGAATCATACAAACCCACACTCATGCAATTACGTCACCAATGAATTAATGAATTCTACTTTAGATAAACAGTAATAAATAACATACATCTTGATAGAAAATTATACAATAACACTAAACAAACCATCGGGATTACTGGCTCCAGATTTAATAAATAACAGCACAGATTTAAGTCTTCATCAGTGAAACTTAAGTGTTAATATTAATATTAGTGTTAAAATATTCAAGTTGAACTTCATCAGCATTCTGGCCTCCTGCTTGGTGGAACTTTATCGGTTACAAACAAGGTGTGAATTTTGTATCATCAATGGATCTCAAGTATAAAAATACCCCCTATACACTCTGCAACTAGCAATGGTGTATTGTGTTGCGCGTTGCTTATGAAAGTTATGTAGGCGCACTAACAGAGTGCAGGGCGTCTAACACATAAGACACCGTTCATATAACATAATATAAGTTAATTTCCTGAGCAACAAAAAAACTTGAAGAATGGAAAACTGTAATACCATTCCATAAGTCTCCTACCAAAAAAAAGAGAGCTTTTCGAATACTAGCTACTACCACAATTGATGTAATGTGAAGACTTTTAACATCTTTTCTACTGTCCAATTTAGATTTCGGCCACTAAACCTTGATAAGACAACTGCGCAAGAGTAATTTCATTTTTAAAAGTCCAGATAGAAAACAGTAAGGAACTGGTTGGTATGTTCTCCGACCGCATTTATACTTTTGACAAAGTCTGGCAATAGGGTCTTCGGTAAAATTAGGAGGTTGGCATCTGATATTTTTTAATTTTGTTATTTATATCCAAATAAACGTTTTGTAAAAGTAAATATTTAATTTTTTCGCCAACAGCCACACCACGTTGAATACACCGGTTCTCGTCCGATCACCGAAGTTAAGCAACGTCGGGTGCGGTTAGTACTTGGATGGGTGACCGCTTGGGAATACCGCATGTTGTTGGCATCTCATGTTTTTTTAAATTTTATTTATTCTAAAATAAACGTTTCGTAAAAAATAAATATTTTGTTCCTTCGCCAACGGCCACACCACGTTGAATACACCGGTTCTCGTCCGATCACCGAAGTTAAGCAACGTCGGGTGCGGTTAGTACTTGGATGGGTGACCGCTTGGGAATACCGCATGTTGTTGGCATCTCATGTTTTTTTAAATTTTATTTATTCTAAAATAAACGTTTCGTAAAAAATATATATTTTGTTCCGTCGCCAACGGCCACACCACGTTGAATACACCGGTTCTCGTCCGATCACCGAAGTTAAGCAACGTCGGGTGCGGTTAGTACTTGGATGGGTGACCGCTTGGGAATACCGCATGTTGTTGGCATCTCATGTTTTTTTAAATTTTATTTATTCTAAAATAAACGTTTCGTAAAAAATATATATTTTGTTCCGTCGCCAACGGCCACACCACGTTGAATACACCGGTTCTCGTCCGATCACCGAAGTTAAGCAACGTCGGGTGCGGTTAGTACTTGGATGGGTGACCGCTTGGGAATACCGCATGTTGTTGGCATCTCATGTTTTTTTAAATTTTATTTATTCTAAAATAAACGTTTCGTAAAAAATAAATATTTTGTTCCTTCGCCAACGGCCACACCACGTTGAATACACCGGTTCTCGTCCGATCACCGAAGTTAAGCAACGTCGGGTGCGGTTAGTACTTGGATGGGTGACCGCTTGGGAATACCGCATGTTGTTGGCATCTGATTATTTTTCATAATTTTTTTTTTTTTAAATAATAATAGTAAATTTTATTATAATGTCAATATTACATACATTTATCTTACAAAATACACTGAAACATTAACATTAACTTTACATTAACTTTAAAAAAAGATAAAAGAAAGAAATAAAATAAATAATTAAATTTACTACTGTATTCACTAATGACATGACGTATCTACACGGACCTTAATATACATTTTAGAGCAAAATTATAGGCCTACATAATTAAAGTTATAGACAATTAAAACATCAAAATTATAGGCCTACATAATTAAAGTTATAGACAATTAAAACTTTTATTTCAAACATTTTTTTATAACGATTAGTTTAGCGGTAATTCGTGATTTTCTGTTGGTTTTTTCATGAAAATTCGTAAAAAAACTGGATTTTTTAAGATTTCGGCCTTAGTAAGAATTTTACGACAAAAGTGAGTAATAAAGTTTATAGGAAATTAAAAGATCTACAACTTTTATTCGAAGCATTTTTTTCTCTACAGAGCCTAGTTTAGCGTGAAAGAGTGAACTTCCGTGTTATTAAGCCAAACTTAAAGATTGATTTTCATTTTGCGACTTTCACTCATGATTAAAGTTAGGTTATGTTATTTTGAGATTAATTTTGTTTGTTTATTCCTGATGTTTGATTACTAATTTTTGGTTATATTGTTCATTGTTTGCATTGGCAATAGAAAGTCGTGTGAGTGTTTCACACCAGATTTTTAACGTACAGTTGATACAATGTAGGGTATCTGAAATAAACCAAATTGGGTTGGAAGTACAGGTAAATGGTGTAACACAAAACTAATTATTCACTAGATAACAAGTTAAAAACCAGACGAAGTTGTTTTCGAATACAGTTCAGTTAACAAATTCGACAAAACCGCTGGTAGAACAACGGCAGACCTTCATGAACAAAATACGTAACACCTGTTACACGAGAATTAAACTTCCCTAAGATAAACTAATCAACGTCAAGGGACGATGAAAATTTATTTCTTCCCTAATATTTTTAAAAGTTTAATATAATAAATTCATACAACAATTAAAGTAATACTTATACTAATTAAATGAAATTTACCAGAAAAATTAATTATCAAAAAACCTTGATTACGGGTTTATCAGCTAATGTACGCTCGTATTTTTGCATCTTACTAATCTAACTAGGTCATAGATATTATGACCTATGGGATCTTATGAGATATTATATTATAAGTGGGTCATAAGGCAATAACCCTAAATGATATACACTATTCACGCTTTTTTCTGTAATCATAATATATATACAAATATTCTTACATTTTAATCATCATCACCTGTCAAGGATAGGGCTTATTGGCCTATTCCGGCATCCATCTCTTTTAGGTCTTCCCAAGCCTAAAAATCTGGTGTGAAACACTCACACAACTTTCTCTTGCCAGTGAAAATAATTAACAATAAACCTAACATTAGTAATAAAACATAAGAAATAAACAAAAAACTAACCTCAAAATACATAACCTAATTTTAATCACGAGTGAAAGACGCAAAATGAAAATCAACCTCATTTTGGCTTAGAAATACGGAAAATCACTCTTTCTCTCTAAACTAGGCTCTGTAGAGAAAAATGCTCTAAATAAAAGTTGTAGATCTTTTAATTTTCTATAAATTTAATTATATACACTTTTGTCGTAAAATGCATACTAAGGCCGAAATGTTTAAAAAATCAATTTTTCTCACGTTTTCGTGAGAAAAAAAAAGAAAATTGCAAATTACCGCTAAACTAAGCGTTATACAAAATAATGTTTGAAATAAAAGTTGTAGAATTTTAAATTCTCTACAACTTTTGTTATATAACGTGTTGCGCTAAAATGCATATTAAAGCCGCAATCTTAAAAAGAAAATGTTTTTACGTAAAAACAGCCTTACGCAGAATGTCAGCAAACATGGCGCCTACCCTATCTTGTATAGCATAACAAATTTAGTAAACCAGGCGATTTTTAAAAAAATCGTAGGACCAGTTTTTGAGAAAATCACAAAAAAGTGAAAAATTATACGAATAAACTACTACTTCCGGTTGACCGATTTTGATGAAAATGTTCGTGTCGGGTCCGGTAGTGGTATGTAACTTAAGTTTTAAGTTTCAAGTTCGTACGATGTTCCGTTCTTGAGATATTCTGTTCACACACAGACACACACACACACACAGACCAATCGCTAAAAACATGTTTTTTGGGTTCAGGGGGTCTGAAAACGTATAGATCCGGTGAAAACTCGATTTCGAAAAATCGACATGAAAACAATACTTTCCTTCCTATATATTCATATAGGCAAGAGAAAGTAAAAATTGATCGAAACCCCAAATGGTTCAACGAAGAGCTGACGATTTAAAGATTTTTTGAAAAGGTTTTTCAGATGGGGTTAATTTGCTTTATCAGCTTCACAATAGAAAGAAATTTGCCATAATACTCGCCAATCTTAACTGAGACAGAAATGAGTAGGTGTTTCTCCATCTGTTAATATTGCATTACGATTTTATTCTCAATGTTCGATTATATTACTCAATTTCTGTAATTTAGCCTAATTAAATATTTTTAATTATATTACATTATATAATTTAATGTCTATATAATTGTAGAACATAGTTATAAATAAAAAAGTGTAATCCTCAACAGATATTTAATTCGTACATTTTTAAAATTTTTTTATTGACACATAATTTTTGAGTTACAAATTTTACATTGATTTTTGAAAAAATAAAAGTTAATATAGAAGTTAAATAAAAGCTAATTACTTATCCACACATAAAACTTTTTCTGATTAAACAAATTTTATAACACAATAATTAACCAAACTTACAACATTATTATAACAATAACTGGGAAAAAATGTGGTTAAGTACCTCATTGAAAATCTTGTAGAGCAACCATAAAAAATTAATTCGTACATTTTGAAATGTTTCTAAAACGTCACTTTAAAAAAACGTGTGTCTTAACATCTATGATGTTTATTTTACAAAGAAATGTCAACGGAAGTTAAGTACACTTGAAACGTTACTTAGAACTCAACAAAATTTATTTTCGTGCGTTTAGAAAAACACCGGGAAATCTCTTATCTTTTCGTACCTCGTCTTATAAATTATATTGCATTCATTTTACAAGAAAAAGTTATAGAATTTTTGACGCGCTACTCAGAACTTCCCTTCCGTACAGTAATTAGGTAGATTTTAAAATACATTCTAATTGGTTTATAACATTTCTGTTCAAATTTCTTGGAAATGTTTATATTAATTTTCCGTAAGAAGTTCAAAACTTCAATGTAAGTAACTTTCCGTATTAAAATGGAGTTGTCAGTAACCGCTATCAGTTTTTATTAATTAAAGGTTTATTTTATGGAAATTATATTTATATTTTCTATCATGGAATCTGAAGTGATTGCAATAATACTACTTGAAATAATTTAGAAATTCATATCTTTTTGAATCACAAAAAATAACGGGTGAATTAATTAAGTTTTAATAGGTCAATAGGTATTTTATTTTATTCGGACTAAAATAGGATTTAAATATTGTAGACCTGTGAAACCCCGTTAAATAATTAAATGATTAAACGCGGCAACTTAAATCAATCAAGATATATGGAAATTGAAACGTTCACTTATTTTAAAATTGTGTAAAAGCGTTAAATTATCAATGCTTAATACAAATTTAATATAATTCTATTGATTTTCTTTACAACTTGGAAAATTCAAGATGGCTATAAAATTATAGCACAGAATCAAACTGCTTTTACTAAAATTTTATAAAATTATTGGATGTGAGTGTGTTTTAACCCCTAGTGCTTTATTTAATATAAAATCCATGCTCGTTTAAAGAAACTTGTAAATGTCCAATATATACGAGGGTAGGCTGATAAGAAATGCACACATGCTTGTAGAAGACGAACAAAAAGAAATAGCAAGATGGGGTAAATAACAAATTAAAGTACAAATCTTAACCTACCAAATTATCTATTTATTTTTCAATATAGTCACCGTTAAGCATTACACATTTCTCCCAACGTTTAACAAGTTTTTTCATTCCGTCACTGAAAAATTCTTCCGACTTTCCTCGAACCCAGGACGCAATAGCTGCCTTCACCTCATTGTCCGAGCTGTAATGATTACCCTTAAGGTCTCTCTTCAGTAGAGGAAAAAAATAAAAATCGCAAGGCGCAAGGTCGGGAGAATACGGAGGGTGTAAAATTGGTTGAAACTTCAGGTTTCTCAGAGCCTCTCCAGTTGCACGCGAAGTGTGTGGACGAGCATTGTCGTGTTGCAAAATTATTGGCGCCAGGTTGCCTCTAACACGACAAACTCGACGTCGGAGGTGTTTCAGAGTCTGTATATACTGAGCAGAATTTACCGTTGCCCCTCGTTCCAGATAATCAGTCACATAAACTCGGCGAGCATCCCAAAACACAGTCAAAAGAATTTTTTTTGCGGACGGTTGTGTTTTGAACTTTTTCACAACAGGAGAATGTGGATGACGATATTCAGCGCTCTGCCTTTTTTCTTCGGGATCGTAATGATGAACCCATGACTCGTCCCCCGTCACAATATTCAAAAGAAAGTCGTCTCCTTCGTCACGGTAGCGCTTCAAAAGTTGTTCACAGCATTCCAATCGACGCTGTTTATTCTCGTCTGTCAGACGGCGTGGTACCCATCGTGCACAGATTTTACGGTATCCCAATTGTTCAATAATGAAGCCAACACGTTCCTTAGATATTCCAATTTGGTTTGCGATACGCTGTTGAGTGATTCGCCGGTCATTTTGAATCAAATCATCGATGAGTTTGCGACGATTATCGTCTGAGGCAGTGATTGGTCGTCCACTGCGTGTTTTGTCAACAATTAAGGCTTTTCCAGGTTGGCAATCACGAAATTTTATTACCCAACGATTCACAGTAGACCTATCAACAGTATCGTCACAATAAACAGCCTTTAAACGACGATAAATCTCACTAGGATTCACTTTCTCAGCAGTTAAAAATTCGATAACAGCGCGTTGTTTAATTCTCGTTGACATAGCACCAGAACACGACGCCATACTTCCACTACTCAAAACAAACTGAATGAAAGCAACGCCTTCAAACTGCGCAGGCTTGTAGAGGAGAAATAGTACTTCCACATGCCACCAGGCGCGCTACTGAAGTTTATTTAGTTGTCTTCTACAAGCATGTGTGCATTACTTATCAGCCTACCCTCGTATAAATATTATACATATTGTCTTAGTCATAATATTTTTTTTATTTTATTGTTTTAAAGTCATATCAATAACACAAGGTTATTAGAGACTACAAAGTTAAGTTATAAAAATTTTGATAAATAATTTTGTAAATCAACATAATTATTTACAGTTAAACAGAAAACACAAATTTTTAAGTCAATGAACACAGTGATGTTTAGAGCGTTCTATAGCTTCTCAAAATTGAAACTGGAACAGGCAATATATCTAATCCGTAAAGGAAGAAGAAGAAGAAGAAGAAGAGGAAGAGGAGCTGGAAGAAGATGACGGAGAAGAAGAGCAACAACAAAAATAAGATGGAGAAGACGAAGAAGAAGGAGGAGGAAGAGAAGAAGAAGAAGAAGAAGAATAACAAGAGATCTTTTGTATGGGAGTAATATCCAAAGTAAGGATTGCTGTTATGATCGCCAACTTCCGATAGGAGAAAAATCCCAAAAAAGGAAATTTTGAAATAATGACAACGGGGGAACCAAGATCAATCTAATATCATTAAAAAATATATCTATCCAGAGACGGAGAGAAATTTCATTTGCAATATGACATGAGTAACATTTGTATACCATTGGTTTTCATTGTGTCTGTGCAAGTACTTAAATGAGACCAGTATTTACCATTTTCATCCTCTTATACTGACCCGGAATAATACGATGTCGGTCATAAAATGCTTCCTGGTTAAATTTGTAGTTGGCGATGGATGGTTTGAGGGGAGACACTTCTGAATTAATGAGAATCCGTCGCGACAACCAGTCTACGAGCGACCATCTTGCCATCTTGTCGGTGATATATCTTTAAAATGAAACTTAACGTACCTCCATAAACCTAGATACCGTGTTATAAAACTTTAAACATTATAAAAAACTTTTAACCTAAAAGAAAATGGGTACACTACTTATAAGTAAAGATGTTATTGCAATTAAAAATACAAATGAACGACTACAAAAGACTAATTTTAAAATATTACTCTTACAACAACGGAAAGAAACAAATAGATAAAAATATTACATAAACTTTTACCGTGATAATTAGTTCAATTTTACTTAAGTTTTCCGAATAAATTAAAAATATATATCAGTAACAACAGACGAGAGATAAAAACTGATACAAGACAAAATTTTATATTTGTGTCATATTAATTAAATATTTTTATTATTAAATTGCTTTTAAGTTTTAGATTGAAAACAAAGACAAGGACATTTTTGATGCATTGCATATAAATAACATTAATCAATTATAATTATTTATTTAAAAACTTTGTCAAACTCTCACAAAATTTTCTAGAACAATCGATTAAATATTTGCTTCTTATTTCGTTTTTAAGTACTCACATTTTAAATCACGTAAACTTTAGACATTTCTAGAAACTCTTTTTACAGTTTATAATTTTAAGAAGTGCGGAAGCAAATGTAAAGTTTTTTTTAAATTATGATATGTGCATCTTGATCGCCTTTATAGGGTTGTGACTAAAGCGCCAGCCTATAAAGCGGATGGTCCCGGGTTCGATTTTTGGCTAATTTTATTATACAGCCAGACCCTGTGGTAAATGAAATACAGGTGTCATTTCCTGGGTGGAAAGTAGAGTCTGTCTACGCTAAGAGTACTCCGACGTAGGCAACCAGCAATACAAGTGAGCATGCGTATTAATTAAAAATACGCACAGCCAGTGGCGGTCCTAGCGGGTGGGCCGGGTGGGCCCGGGCCCACCCATTTTTAATATGACTTGACTGAAACAATAAAACAACGAGGATTTTTATTCGCATAAAGATGGAAAACAATAATGGTTACGATATTTTTACGTATCGCAAATGAGACGAATTAAACCTTATCTACGGGCATCTATGGCAGGGCAAATACTTAGTAACCTGGCGATTGTATCCATAGAAAGAGAGTTAAGTTTTCCTTTAATGTCGGATCCAGATCCAGTTGTGGACGAGTTTGCAGCTCAAAAAGGAAGACGGCTACAGTTCAGTTTGTTTAAAAGTAAACAATAATCGAGAGTTGACTAGTTTATGTGTTATTATTTCTTCATAATTTTGACCAACAGAATGGATTTGGACTTGATTTTTATATTTTCAAACTGTTTTTGTAACTCATGTACTGTATTTAAAGTGTTCAATTTAGTAAATTTATTATAAAAATTACAAGGTTATGTTTCTTTATTCAATACTAATCCTGTAATAAAGACAGAATGTACTCAATCGGTTATCTACATGTATTCAATTTATAAAATCATAGACAAATATATATGTTTTACATAGGTAAAAATAATGTAGGCATACATTACATATAAACAGCTACTTTTTAACTTGAAAAATTAACATATAAATATATAAGTGGGCCCACCCAGAAAAAAATTTCTGGGGCCGCCACTGCGCACAGCATAATCAAAAACAAAATTCCATACAACACTGATTCGCTCTAAGCTTAATATAATAAAAACACGTTCAATTCATTTTTGTTAGAAAATGTTTTATAAATCGAACATTAGTTTACCATTAATAACTGAAATTTTACTATTGTTATTCTAACATTGTTATTTTTCGTTACTTTATTTACTATTATTACTTTATTATTTATGATTAGTAGGTTTTTATTATAGACTCAGTTTTATTTTATTTTTGGTCACAAGTAATGTAAGACAAATGCGCTTGAATTATAACAGGAGAGTAAACAATTCCAAAGATTCGTTGTTTATCATTTCAGATTGTTTATTTCATATCATTAAAATAATTAATGTCTGTGACTAGTTAATACAACAGCTGTTTGCACTTGCCCGTATTTAACTCATTTTTAGTTTCATCAGTTATCTTTTGGAATTGTATTGGTTCGTTTCGGTTTTTGTCGTAGACTGAAGTTGAAAAGTTTTGTAAGCTGTGTTTTGTTAACATGCGTGATAGTGAATGTGTTGAGTTTTTGAAACATAAAAGCGGTAAACATTAAAAAGTAGAAAAAAATTGTTTTGTAAATGTAATGGTTAAAATAATTAATTATGGAGTCTTTATGAAACTACAATAACTACAAGTAATCAGAACGGTATAATTGAAAACGCTTAAAGGATTATGTTTATTTTAACTGGATGTAGATATTTTTATGATGGAACGTAGTGCAAGATAATTGTCAGGCAGAGGTAGATAAGCGCCAACTAGTGTTAAACTTTCGTTTACAACCTACAGGCGCTTGCCTTGCGCGGAGTATTCTTACAGTAGATGGACTTTTCGGAGATTGGATGCTTTTCGGAGGGTCTAACATCCCGATAAACATATTTTTTTACTCAGTGAGCAAGGTAATTGCAAAAAACTTTACTCGTCATTTTACTTAGTAAAGAACCTTTAGATTCCAACCAGCCTTTTGGCTGATGACCTAAAAAACAATAAGAAATTTAGAACGCAATAATTGATCTAAGGTTTCAGATAAATACTTTAAAAAAGTCAGAAAAGTATTGAGAGTATCGGAATAAGCCGAAACAACTTAGTGAACCGAATCAAATTTAGACAAATAATTACGGACCTAAAGGGCTTAAATGAAGAGGAAAACCAGAGCCTGGCTGAACAGAAGAAAGGGGAAAAACCTATAGTGAACAATGGCTGAGAATTTGGGCTGCAGAAAGAGCTTCCAGAAACGTATAGTCACCTCATGTGATTTAAAATTGGCCGAATACGAGAAAAAAAGTTTAGAACGAATTTTGTATATCGTGTATTAAAAACTTTTGAAAAAACCTAAAATAACCTTTGCAATATGTAACTTTAATTTTTTTCTTTTTAGAGATATCTTGATTCTACGAACGATAACGCAATGCCCCTTTTACATCACAAACTCAATGTTGCACAAAGACTTACAAATGCCATACGTAATTGATGTCGCGAAACAACTATACAAGACGATGCATAACAAATTTGAACTACATGACAACCCTCTCATACAAAACATGTACACTAGGGCGATACCGGGTACTCAGCGCAGACGTTTGAAGCGCCTCTGGCCAAGAGATCTTCTTGGCCAACTGTAGGACTGTGGTGATGACTGCACGCTCCTTCAAGTAAATCAAGTTTTGGAACATTAGCTTCACATTTAGAAATTGTTATATTATTTTAATAACAGATACTAAATTTCAATTAAAAGTGTCAAAAAAAGAGATATCTTTGAAACTATTTTTAATTAAACTCTTGATAAACAAGTTTGATAATAAAAAAAAAACATGAAAAATATGACCACTTATCAGTAGTACAACTAAACAGCGGAAATACCTATGATATTATGTATGATGCATTGTTTCCATAGCAACCAGCTGTATAACATCCATTGCATCCCCCAATGATAGCACCTGAACATACTATACAGTTCAACAACTCACCCTTTATAAGGAATAATTAATAATGGACAATGAACAGCTATAGTGTTGTAGTGGGAAGAGAAGGGCGCTACAAAACAGTAACTGAATTATTTAAACTGATATGCACACAAAGACACACAAACATCTACCCGAGTGCAAAACACAAAACACTTGAGAGATGGTCGGTACAAAATATTCAACGAAATTAATTACCGTACAGTTGAATAGATGAATAAAATATAAATCGACTGCACAAATTTATGAAATTAAAAAAGAATCACTTAATAAAGCAATGCTGGATAAATTATGATAAAAGTGAATAGTTAACAAAAGTGTTGAAACATGTGATTTAATATTTTATCATACTGTAATATTAAAATTACTGTTGAAACTTATTTATCCGGAAGTAATTGTGATTTGGCGTACCTCAGATAGGAAAAAAACTCGGATAACTTGAACCTTCAGAAAACTCTTATATGTTCGAGTATGTTATTGTAGTTTAGGTCAACAGCCGAAAGAGTGGTTTGAACTTCTAGAGATTTTACTAAGTAAAAACGAGAAGCGAGGTGGTTTACAATTGCCTTCCTCACTGAATTGAAAGAGTATGCTTGTCATACTCTTCAGTACTCTTGCCATAGAGGTTGAAAGAGTATCAGCATACCACCAGGCCCTTCGAAAAGCACTTACTTTCCACTCTGGGATACCTTCACTTCATTCACCACAGGTTCTGGTTGTATGATGAAATTTATTACTTTCACAGGAGATAACTCTGACTTGTGTCTTTTAGACCTCTACCTATTCTGTTCTTAAATATTTCAGCCATGTAATTGGCTAACTATGTGAAAAGAAGCAGAATTTCTTTTTGTAGTCCTGGAACCAACAGATCGAGTGCAATTAATTATATACATACATATGTTATTGGACCATTTAAGTTTAATTGGGCATCAAACGGTTCCTCAGATACTATGTGTTCTGTGTTCTTCTGTATGGTTTGGAGACTTACACCTTGAACAGGGCAACTGCACGCCAGCTAGAGGCGTTACAGCTGTGGTTGTGTAGAAGAATATTGAGAATATAATTATACTATACGTAGTTTGAATAATACCCGTGACTACTACAAACATAGTACTAGCAAAACGTTACTACTACTAACGCAATCTCTCACAGTATAAGTGACGTAATGCATTCCTCTCAGTTGCACAAAGCTTAGGAACGGGCAGTAATTGGCAAAGTATTCACGAGTTTAAATGGTAAGGGAAAGCTCGTTTTCGGAGAAAGTATAGGGGTATTCGACTAAAGAGCGTACAACAACTAACTTTATACAAAGATAATACTTGTGTACAATTATTATTTATTTTGTAACGAAAGCTGGTATTTTTGAAAGATATCTACTTGTTAAGAGATATACGATGTAAAATTGTAAAACCATACATTTTAAATAAATTGTACGTTTACAAATACAGTAAAATATGAAACATAAAACGACAATTTCTATAGCGAATGGCAGATGTAATAGTTCTTATTTTATTATATAGGCCTACACCTGCAAGCATTGTAGTGAGAATAAAAATGAACATAACCAAGTTCTTAGTACAAGATGTAGGCTACTTACAATTATTTAAATCGTCTACTAGTAAAAAGATTCTTTTAGTTAATTAGCAAGATAAATTACAAGAACTAATACAATTTCACTTTAGTACACATCTTTATCAGCCCTAAGATGGTAAATTTTAATTGTTCATTACACAACTCTAATCCACCGGATTTTTTTTTTTTTTTTTATTTTTTTTTTGGTTTATCGTCCGACTGTTCTGCAATTACTGCTAATGCAGACGGAATCCACCGGATTGGTCTAGTAGTAGTCATCTCCGAAAATCAGCTGTTTAACAGCTGCTTTTTGGAGACGAAGGTTCTGTAGTTCAAATGCTAGTAAAGGTAGCTACTTTTATACGGATTTGAATACTAGACAGTGGTTACCAATGTACTTTGATGGTTGGGGTTCCAGTTAACCATATTTTTTTAGGAATGGTCCTCCTGTGTCTATACAAGACGACATCTCATTTACAGGCCATACACATCATCCTCATCTCACTGGAGTATGGGATTCTCAGTGTTCTTAAATTAGCCTGATGACGTAGTGGTTAGCGCAACTGGCTTATAGGCGGGGTCCTGGATTCGATTTCCGGTTCGATATGGCATTTTTTTCATCAATAATCATAATCATCTATCATCCTTCTCACCGTCTGCATTAGCAGTAATTTCAAAACAGTCAGACGTAAAAAAAAATTCTTAAATTGAACAGATTGCAACATAGGCCTACTCATAATTGGGATTAAAATAGAATTAATTCAGTTTGGCTGCATAAAACCACTAACTGTTTGCTACCTTAAAGTCGTAAGCTTTGATGAAGACTCAATATTTCGCCAGCGTTTCATTAACATGACATCTTTGTGCATACGGTCGTTGTTGCCGCTTTACATACTGCAGTACTGCTTTAGATGCTTTTTGCTGCTTTAGATTGTGAAGAAAGCCGCTCCGTATTACATTTCTCATTAGTTTCAACTGTACCTTCGCCGGAGTTTGGTATCATTACGAAAATAGATTTCTTTTGTCTGCAAACTAAAGACCTTCATCGTTACAGTCACTTGTTCACGTCAATTTCGTTTGAATTTTCAGTGTCATTTTCCTGCACTTCTTCCCTGATGGCTCTTGTTAACTACAGTCACTATACTACTAGTTCAGTTCTGTATTAATTATACATATATTGCCAACACCATTCCAATGATGCAAGTGTAATATTAAATTTTGCTATTTTTTTAATTTCGGGTACGAAGTAAAAGGTGATGGCATTTTTGGGGAAATGGCTCTTACGTTTCAAAATAGTAATCAACAACGTCATTATGGAACGGGTGAATAGCTTCAAATATCTTGGTTGTGACGTGTCCTTTCATTAAGTATGTGACATACCTCATAAGACAGCTAAATTCAGCATGATTTGTGGCACTATCCACCGTGCTTTGAAGGGGTAAAGCCAGAAACGAAATGGAGATAAAACTCTATAAGACGATGGGTATTCCTTTGCTGACTTATGGATGTGAGGTATAGATAAAAACAAAAAAAAAAATGACTCGCGCATTCAAGCTGCAGAAATAAGATTTTTACGCAGCGTTCAGGGATATACGCGGCTGGATACACATAAAGACTGATCATTCGAAGGCATTGTAATATCCAACCACTTGCCGATGTGATAATGCAGTTTAGGATGAGATGGACGAATCACCAGCTCTGTATGTTTCCAGATCGTCTTCCTCTGCAGATATGGAAATTGAGGTAGGATGGAAGAAGAGACGTTGGAAAGCCGAGGAAACGATGGACACCGGAACAGTTTCTAGACGCCTAGGTCATGATGGATGATGATGATAAATTTTTTGATTATTTTTCGTTATCATGCAATTATTCATATAAACCGAACAGGTTCCCGTCCCAATTAGATCGGATTATCAATTTTATTGTGTATTTCATTATGTTAGAACAAACGATATTTGGTTTGTATTTTTCTCAATTTAAATAAATGTTTATGCATCATTGTATTATGATTATCTACAGTATCGATTGTATTTTATTATGTAAATGTAATTTTAGATCTGTAAGATATATTGTAAGTAAATTACACAATGTAAAAGATAACAATATCTTGAATGGATCAGAATAACTGGAGGCGAAATAAGATATAGAACAGTAGCTAAATACACGTTTACATTAGTGGATATACACCTGCCGTTTGGCATGTCCCTCAGGAATTCATAAACTGTATTGACTTCTCCTCTATATGTATATAGACAGTAGTTACCGACGTGACCCTCAATGTTCAGTTCTGTTTCAATGCCCCTCTATCATCCAAGTTTACATATACCTGTGGGACTAACAGCTGTCCTCCGTCGATTATCACTTATATCGTATTGTCCACTACTAATAACGGTAGTGACATGTGTACGTCTGTTAATTGCAATTAATATTTTATTTATTAATCTCTATTAAATACATTTTCCTTTTTTTACTCCCTTACGACCAAATATAGAATAGAGCTGAAAAACATTATCGTGAAAAAGATCTTTCACCCGTATTTTGGATTTATTTTTAAATAACATTATTTGCAACCAGTTTTTTAAAAATAAAGTATAAACAAATCTTTTGAGTTTACAAATCACAAGTTGAGGCCTCATTACCCTGAGTACCTCTCATTACATCATTTACTCATGTATTAAAAGAGAAAATTACTTAAATTGATTGCGCTAGGTCTCATATTTGAAAAAAATCGTTAACTCGCTAAATTTATTTTTTTTAAATTTTTTTGGTTTAACGTCCGACTGTTCTGCAGTTACTGCTAATGCAGACGGTGAAGGATGAAATGATTTTTTGCTAAATTAAGAAATATAATTAGAGCAATAGGCTGGCTACAGATGTAATAAACAATAACAGATGATATAGTAAACAAATATACGGTATTTTAAATGTAAACTACGTCAGATGTAAACTCACAGATGTAAACAGGCAGATGTAAACTATGTCAGATTTTAAATGTAAACTACGTCTTTCAATGGCCTATCTATTATCAACCCATTCTATTACCATTCTTTTCGGAAATCGATCATATATATAATCTGCAACTGAGTGAAGCTCGGTAACCCGGTACTGTGGAATTAAGAAGAGTTATAAGATTAAGAGTTAATAAACGACAATAGGCTAATGGACTAATCCTAATTTGTATCTGGTTTAACCCTTTTAGTGCCAAGGCCTATTTGAATTTTCTTTGCGAAAAGTGCCAAGCAGAAATAGTAAGAATTGTAGAGCTTTTTCTTGTTTTCTTAAGAATAAACTAGGAGATTCCCCAACTATACTGGTATTTCCATTTACCCAATCATGGTGCCACAGGTCTAGTCGGCCGCATTGGCGTAGTTGGTACCGTGCTCGCCTCTCATCATGTGGTCTTGGGTTCAAATCCCATTCCGGCACGGCATATTTTCATACGTTACAAAAAAATCAGTTCATCCTTCACCATCTGCATTTGCAGTAATTGCAGAACAGTCGGACGTTAAACAAATAAAAGGTCTAGTCAAAATTTGGGAATTTGAAATAACATTAAAAAAAATTTCAGTTTCACATCAAAAAACGTTATTAGTTACTGTTTGATTTAATTTTCAATTAGTTCACGTTAAAGGTTTGAAAATTCTAAGAAAAATGATTATTTAAAGATTTTCTCTATAGGTAATTTAGGAGAAAATTATGTTAAGTCTAACTTAAGTAAGAAAACGTACTTTACAAAAGTAACCTACAAAACTACTCATTCATAACACGTTCAGAACACAATAAAAACTGTTCTAAATTAAACAAATTACAAACTAAAGATATAAAAATCACTTCTGTAAGACAAGCCGAACAAATAAACTTCATAAATCACCATTTATAACAACTTTACTTAACACCAAACGGAACGTACGAAGAGTAAACATAACTAAACAACACGACGGTAAAATGTTGCAGTTTACCGAAGTCGATATTTATCTTTCTTTTTCGGTTATATGTCTGATTGTTTTACAATTTCTGCTAACGCAGGCGTTGGATGATTATACGAAAAATGAGTGATGAAAAAATGCCAGACTTGAACGGGAATCGTCCCCGGAACCCCCGGCGTAGAAGCCAATTGCGCTAACCACTACGCTAATTGATATGTCGATAGTGTGTAATACATAGATGTATTATCCGATAAACTGACTTTATAATTCGATTATTTACTTTATTACGTAATTTAGTACTACCGTAGAGTAAGTAGTAAGCAATGAAATACGAACCGTCGCTCATAGCGAAGATGGCACTAAAAGGGTTAAGAATGAATGCAGTAGAATAAGAAATGAAGATATGATACGTTGAACGAAAAGCTGTGTCGGATGACATTCGTGTATGTTAGTACCACCAGAATGAGATGTTAAAAGAAAAGAGAAGAAGCATTTAACATGAATGGTTGAAAGGTTGAGACGCCTTCGCCTCAGCTACGTTTATAATATTACTCATAAGCCTAGTTACATAACATTCTAGAGGGTACGATAGTACAACATGTTAAGAACTTCTTGTACTTGTCCTTCCCTGGTTAATATTCATCTAGAAAACAGAAAAGGGGTGGTTGGCAACATCCTTTAACCCCTAACTTTTACATCCTCCCCCACTTCACCGACTCCTTCTCAGCAACATTTCCTAACAACTACTCTTCACAGCTTGTTTGCTTCCATGCGTCTTCCTTCTTCTTACCACCAACCACTTAAAATCCATTTTGCGGACACTCGAACTACTACTGCTGCTGTTATTATTATTACTCTAACCCTTCAACCCTCGACAATCTTCCCTTTTCTTTAACGTAACCAACCTTCGCTTCAAACCATGTCTTACAACCCTTTCAACCTAAAGAATACTAAAGACCCTTTTAATATATAAATAATAACGTCTCAACACCACAAATAATTCAACTTCTAAACTCAGATTAGTTGATTATACTTTAAACATAAAAAGTTTTTAAGTGGTTTTTTAAACAAATTATCAACCTAATTATAAAGTTAGCGTTACCTTTATTGAAGACAGATAAGGTTTAAAAAGAGAATAATTAAAAATACTTCCAGCGACATCATGAGAAATTTCCCCATAAAGAGTGAGGTAAACTACCTTTCTAGATAATTTTTCACTCGTAATATTGTGATGTTTTACCCATTAAAGGCAGGTGCATTGTTAAATTATTTGCACTCGATCTGCTAGTTCCAGGACTACAAAAAATAGTTCTGTCTCTTATCACCTGGTCAGCCAATTATATGACTGAAGCATTTAAGAACAGAAAAAGTATAGGTGTAAAAGACACTATACTTATAATAGATAGTGAATGATGTATCGAGACACAGTTATCTCTATTAAAGAGTAATGAATTTTATCATACAGCCAAAACCTGTGGTGAATTAAGTGAAGGTGTCATTTCCAGGGTGGAAAGTAGATGCTTTTTGGAATGCCTGGCATTCTAATAATCGTAATTTTCCACTCAGTAAGGAAGGCACTTTAAAACCCCATAATTTCTCGTTTTATTTAGTAAAGCCTCGAGAGGTTGAAACCAGCCTTTCGGCTAGTGACCAAAACAACAAGGTTTTTTAACAAATAATGAAAAATACGTCCAGGGATATATTAAGAAATTTTATCAAAAGAGTGAGGTAAATCTGACTACACTTCTAGATAATTGTTTACCAGTAATACTGTTACATTCATAATAGTAGTAATTGGTGATATTCTAGAAAATTTAAAGTGTGAAAGTGTTTTTGTTTAAAATTGTTTGAAGCGTACTGTTATGTGATGAACCTACCTGGGAATATAAACCTTACATAAAACCTGTTGTTTTGTGTTTAGGTCCAAACCAACTCAGTACGGCTTTGAATAATTTTCATAATACTTTAATTTTCATGTTGATATTCTGAATCGCAAATTAAGTTAAAATAGATTATTTAATTAAATTAGAGCTAAATAATACAATTTAAAATCAATAGAGTTATACCGGGATAATATATTAGTTTTACTTCATTTAACTTCAAATGCGTCTTATCGCTGTTTGACGCCCCGCACTCTGTTAGCGCGCCTGCAGAAACTGGAAATGCAACAAGCAACACAACACATCATTGCGGGTTGCAGGATGTACAGGGATTATTTATATACTTCGCGTGGATTGATCCATGATACATATCTTGTTTGTAACTGTATCAAGTAATTTGTAACAAGCAACTGTGTCATGTATATTTATAAATGAGTAAATATTTATAAACTTAAGACCAGCTATGTCATCAGAATAAGAGTAAACAAGATATCGGACGTGACAAGCTAGATTATAAACAAGATATCCATTAGTCAAGGATATCCTAAACCTGTTATGTTATTTATTAAATCTGGAGCCAATAATCCAGATTTTTTGTCTAGTATTATTGAATAGTTTCTGACAAGATGTGTGTTGTTGTCAATACACATGTGGGAAAGTATGCTTATCCACATGACAGGCCCTCTGTAAAACATCTAATTTCCACCCTGCAAATGACAACTTCACTTCATTCACCACAGAGTCTGGCTGTATGATGGAATTCATTACTCTCAGAGGAGATAACTATGATTAGTCTCTTTACCCCTCTACCTTTTCTGTTCTTAAATGCTACAGTCGTATAATTGGCTGTCCATATGATAAAAAACCGAACTATTTTTTGTGACCTTGGAACTAGTAGATCGAGAGAAAATAATTTGCCTGTTACGGGCAAACAAGTGTACCTTGGACTATTTGAATTGGCACAAGCCGCTTCGGTGTTTATCTACTTTCCTTTTCACCCCTCGCCATTCAACGACGGTACAGTCACAAAAGTATACAATCGCTACTGTAATGTGCGATCACACACGATCACTACGCTTTGTTTTCACTGTTTTTCTTAATAATCTGTCCGACATAATGATGTAACTAATATTTTGTTTTCGTATATGATTTTCTGTTTATTATAATATATATTCAAACCAATTTGTTTAATTTGTTGCGGGCGTCTGTAGAGTATAGTTTAGTGAGTTTCTGCAGTTAAGTTCTTGTAAATTATAATTTAAATTTTTACTGGGACAAATTAAATACATATTTTAAAATGAAATAATTATTTGTAAGTTTGTCCATTGTAATAAGGTTGTAGGCATTTGCGTACATTAAATTTAGTAGACCTTGTTGAAAAAATAGGTTATGGATATACTTTATGCGGAACTGTGTGTACACATAGAGCAAGAGTTGTGCCAGTTTGACTTGTCCACAGTATACTAGTTCTTTTTCTTAAAGTTAACAAAATGTCATGCGATTTTGTGAACACGTCAATTAGTTTATTTTCTACTTTATTTCTAAAAAGTAATTTTTTAAACGGTTTTTTTTCTTAGCGATATTCATCTATATTCTAGTTTTTCACCCTGGGAGATTAAATTATATACAATTTTTACGATTACAGAATTACATAATTAGCAGATCGAGTGCAAATACTTTAACGCACCATCTTCCTGATAAATGGGCAAATAATAAAAACCTATAAAATAAAAACCAAATGAATGATTTTCAAGTAAGTTATTAATTAATATATAAGTTAATTGTTGCTAATAAATTGGGATCATAATGAGCTGGATTGAAAGCAACTGGATTCTATAGTATTAGGAAAGATATTCATACTGATAGCTTGTTCTAATTAGTGAAATTAAACTCCTTATTACTGTTGAAAGCAAATCAACAAACATCCGGACTCTTTATATTATAAGTAAATTAATTATAGGTTTAACGTGTAAAACCCAATAACGTATGAAATCATTTCCAATATTAGTGCGGAACAAACCGTTTTCGGATAGAACGGAAGGATTTGAATAAATGATAATTTTGAAAATCGTATTAAAAATATAAAAAGTATGTGTATATATGGGCCCAGTAGTGGGCCTATAGGGGTAAATTTTAAATTCTAACCGCGGATGTAGAGTGTACGGCTTTCAGTTGTAGAGCGGAATCGTTGCGGCTTAAAACACACAGAATTGTATGGTAGGGTAAAATATCCAGAGTTTAATTAGATGTACGTAATAAAGGATGGATTATGTGCGTTCGTCCTGTGCCACCCTTTGTAGGGCTGGATGGGAAGGGTAAAGCCGGTATAGCTCTTTGATTAATACAACAAAACCCCGTTTGTATTTTATAAACTGTGTTTGTGACTACCAGAGAGATGGTATAGCTGGATGTGCGCGTGTGTAAGAACATATACAGAACTATATCATGTATTTTTTGCATTGTGTGTACAAGCAACTGTCCTATTATCACTGAATGAATGCTTTGTTTTTCTGTTTGCAATGTTCAGCTTGATATAATTGATGTTCCAAAAATTTGCAATTAAAATCTAAAGTTTCGTTTGTTAAAAAAGTTTTTATTTGAATTCACACAATATTTAAATACACATAGAATGTATAAAATTAACAAACTTGTTATGGTACACATAAAAATTCACAATCGCCTGAATCAAGATTAAACAGAATCTATTGTTATTTTTTCGTATTGTATTAGGCTTATATTCAGCATCAGTTTAATCCCTTTCAGAAAGTCGTTTAATTTAAATAATATTTACAAAAATATAATTATAAAAAAACTCGATAAATATTAAAAAATAAATTTTTTTAATACAAAATTAAAAAATTCTAACAATCCAAACAAATTTAAGGAACTACAGAACGGTACTACAATCGGAGGCGACATACTGTAGTGAAACTTTGTCCAAACTAAAACAGAACAACCTACCGGAAGGGGCGGAAGGTGCCCAAAAAAAGAAAGGAGAAGTGTAAGGACGAGCATAGGAAATAAACACCAAACAGACGGGTTCTGGATGTTATTACCCAACAACCAACTTTACAAAGAAGTAGACCTAATAACGGACATGATGAAAAAGAAGCGTATTTGATTCTAGGGACATCTCCTAAGGGTACCAGCAACAAAAATAACAAGGACTAAAACCATCTACCAAATTGGATTAAAGAAATGCCAAGTGACAAAGAAGAGCTACGGATAACGGACACGACCTAAAAAACAAGACTGAAATGTTAAAGACACATCACAACAAAAACACAAGATTCACAAGACGGCACACAAGAACACAAGAAGGCAGAAAGAAAAGTAAGACCGGAAAACATGTAAACATATTTGGCCAAAAGAAACGTGGCCAAAACAGGACAATCCAAAACTTGATTAAGCAGTTCAATAAGGCCGTAAAAGCACAAAAAATTGAAAAAACCATTAAACATAATTTAGCTACGTTTTTAAGTGAAAATTACAATATTTTAAAATTTAACCCTTTCAGTACCAACGTCCGGAAATCAGGACATCGATATATTTCACTTAGTTAACATCCCGTTTACCGGACGCCCGTAAGTTATGCATAAAGTGCCTACTTCCGGATAACCGGACATTTTCAAAAAAAAATTTAAACAAAACTTAATGGAATAATGTATTTTGAAACCGCCTCCGTGGTGTAGTGACTAGCGCGCTAGCCTACAGAGTGAAAGGTTCCGGGTTCGATTCCCGGCTAGGATCTGGAAATTTTAACATGTTCAAACCACCGTTAAGGTACCAAAACTCACAGTAGTTGCTAATGACCAAGCTGTCGATGCGACTTTAAATGACCTAAAAAAATATATTTTGAATATTTTTAGTGTTAGAACGATTTCTTTTTTTATGAAAACAATAAAAATTAATTTTTAACAGGACATTTTATTTTTCTGTAACGTTGAAATTTCGGTCGGCAATAGTAGCAAGCCTGCAAGTTTTCGAAATAAAGGTTTGTGGAGTAGTAGAATTATCATCCACACAAGAGATCGCCGGTTTGTAACATTATAAATAAGTTATACACAATTTATCATCATTCTTGCATTAATTTTTATTCTTTTTCATATATAATATTTTATCTTCTTTATTATTCTTATTTTTATATATTTAACAATTTGTAGTACATTTTCTTTTAACCATCTTTAGCAATGTAAACAAATTATATATGGTTTATTATTTAGAATGTATTTTGTTAATTTTTATCATTATCTCCAAAATCAAGATCTTGTGTCGTCATATTATTATTATTATCTGCATATTGTATATTATTACATGTTTATATATTTTAATATAACTATTAATTATACAAGATTAAATATGATGAGTTTGTGTCCGTCCTCTCATCTTGGAACCCAGAACACAACTTCAGAAAAATTATATAGTTTTCTTCTTTTCTTGTTACTTGAGTTATCTAGTAACGCAAATTTGCTTAAACTTCTTTACTACTTTTAAAATAATATTTTATTTTTTTTAACACATTGCTTGGATCAGCTGTGTTTACAGTATTATGTTTCGACAGACCAAAATATAGATATGTTTAATTGTACCAGTATTTTGGTATATTACAGGTTAACACTTTTTGTACACCCTTATTCAAATTAAATAGCTTTTTAGATTAAACTTTTAAATATTGTTTCGGCACTGAAAGGGTTAAACTATCTTAAATTTCACACAGTTGGACATTTGGTCATATTAAACCTGTTTATTTCCATAATAAATCTCTACAACCAAACGTAAAAAATAAACAAGGAGAATGAATTATTAAATTTACCATAAAAAACATTAGCTGAAGAATTTATTTAGTGGAGTGAACGAAAAAATCGTGTCCATTAAGTAAAACCAAGCAGAATATCAGACTTCTGAAATTTCCTTGATTTAAGATAATAGGATGTAAAATTTAATATCATACCAAAATGAAAGTATATTTATATTTAAGATAAAATTAAGCAAAGTAAAAATATGAAATATTATTTTTTATTACAAAAAGAGGATATATAATCAACGGTTAATTATGGTTTTATATTACATGCATTATATTTTATAAAGAAGTTGTGTTATATCAATCTATTAGTACATTTTCTCAGTTAATTTAACTTTTAGAAGGGGATAAAGTGCATGAATATAGGTTATACGGAGGAGTTGAATGAAGAGCAAGGGAATTGGTGGAGGGAGGGTTTCAAGCGGAAATAATCCAGGAAGTGTGGTCTATGCTCGATGATTAATGTAGCAATTACACAGTATTAATAGTTAGACCCCAGGATCATTTACAATTCTCTGTCTCTGTTTTTGGTGTATAACATTTAGTAGTCGGCTGTGGTGTTAGTGGCGCCTTTCACGTCAGTTTTCCAAGGAACGTTGTATTCCTTTTGCACATAAGAAAACGAGAATGCATCACCATCACATCTCTTGAACCCGACCTAACCTCTCGTATAAAGGTGATAGTGAAGGAAAGCTTGTCTTCCGTAGAGGAACGGCGTGGCAGGAGGAATAAAGATAGAAAAGGGACGGGAACTGTTGCAGGTCTATGAATAAGGAACGGAATAAGGAACGAACACCCAGCCGCAACCGTACACCAAAGACCAAGAGCTTTACACGCACGTGTATGCACCATCAGTGTAACACCACCGACCCTCGCGATACAACATTAAATACAATACATTGCCTAATTGTAAATGCTACACCACTTCTAGTTAATACAAACAACACGGCCTTTCCACCACCTACTTCTATGCCGCTCTTGTTACCATTTCTCATATCTAATAACCAACGTTCAACGTTCGCCTCTTTCCTAGCCCCGTTTGTTATAAATTTATATTATTTGACTTAAATCCGACGTCGGAACATAAAATAATATACACTTTCACATAATCTGGCACACGTTATATATTATACCAATTTAATAACGTAAACTCAATTAGCTTTGAAATATTTACACAATTAGAAATTAATTGGTTTTTACAATACGTTGTCATCGTATATCCTTTGAAAAAACTAAGTTTAAAACAAATTATAAACTCTGTATTGTGAATTTTATTTTTCACTTATACTATACACAAATTATATATAGTGTTCTAAGCGAGAATTAAACTTTTTAAATTAAAAACTGTTTATTATGACATAACAATCGATCTGACATTATTTTAATATTTATTTTTTCATATTAATATGGATATTCCACCGGGTTGGTCTAGAGGTAAAGTCGTCGCCAAAATCAGCTGTTTAACAGCTGATTTTCGGAGACGAAGGTTCCTGGTTCAAATCCTAGTAAAAGTAGTTACTTTTATTATATACCGATTTGAATACTAGCCAGTGGTTGCCGGTGTACTTTGATGGTTGGGGTTCAATTAACCATACTCTCTCAGGAGTGGTCGACCTGGGTCTGTACAAGACTACACCTCATTTACACGTCATACACATCATCCTCATCTCATTGGGTCATGGGGTTGCTTATTGTTCTGAATTGAACAGATTGCAACGTACACATATTAGGAATTAAAAAAAATAATATGGATATACATTGAAGAAGCCAGATTTTTGTCGCAAATAACAACAAATAACAAAGGCAAAAAAGTTTAGCAAAAAAAAAAAAAAAAATGAAAAAGGCTTGTTAAAAACAAAATAGAAGACATCAGCCGTGTAGCATAATCAATTTGACTTAAACTTTTGATTCAAATCAGCTGTTTCATTAAAATTATTGTTAAGCTCTACCATCCTATTCTTAGTCTTGTCTAACCTATCTTTTATTTCCTTACCAAATTCTTTTAATTTCTTTTCATTATTCACCTTAATCTCAAATAATAACCTACTATTCTCTGCTAGAATTTCAGTTTTCATTTCAATTAATGACTTGTTATTCTCTTCAAATCTCCTATCATTATCCAATTTTGCATTAAACTTCCTAATAAATAAATCTTTTAACACCTGGCTAAGTTATAATTTCTTTCCTAATTCCTGACTGTCTACATTTTCCTGTTCTTCCCCATTACTTTTACAGAGTCTTGGTATGATGTTTTGCGATCGGAACTTTCGCGACATTATGGTTGATTCTTAATTGCAAATTTTAAATTCGACAATTGCCCATACGTTGGTGCGCCAATTTTTGTAGCGTGATAAATTAAATTTATTATTTACTAAGAACAAATAAAAAAAACTCAACTTTACTGACCGGTAACCAGCTACCGACAGACACAGTTTTATTCTTCTTCTTTAAACTTTTAAATTGCTTTAAATATTTTTTAAATTTATTTAACATAAATGTTAGATTTAAATTTGGAATAACGATGTGTATTAAAATTTATTAAAAGTAAAATTTATAAAAATTACTATAGCTAAAATTTTTATTTTTAAAAATCTTTTTAATTATTTTTATACTAGAATTAATTTTTTAACTTTTTTTTATTCCTAATTTGTGTACGTTGCAATCTGTTCAATTTAGAACAATAAGCAACCCCATGACCCAATGAGATAAGGATGATGTGCATGACGTGTAAATGAGGTGTAGTCTTGTACAGACTAAGGCCGACCATTCCTGAGAGAGTATGGTTAATTAAACCCCAACCATCAAAGTACACCGGTAACCACTGTCTAGTATTCAAATCCGTATAAAAGTAACTACCTTTACTAGGATTTGAACTAGGAATCTTCGTCTCCGAAAATCAGCTGTTAAACAGCTGATTTTGGCGACAACTTTACCTATAGACCAACCCGGTGGGTTACTAGAATAAATGAGATAATAATGCCATAAAGTGGCACTTGTTCTGAAGGAGCTGACAGAAGATGACTTCCAGCACTGTTTCCAACAATGGAAAATTCGCATGGGACGTTGGGATAGAGAAGGAGTATATATTAAAGGTGACAATAAGTGATTTTGTATAAAATAAAAATAACTTTTTTTACACCATTAGTCTCGTTATTTAATAGCCAAACCTCGCATGCTTATAATTAATTTAGAGCAGGATATATCAGATACGTATACAGATTTTTATATTGAACATTTATTTCATCTGTAGAATATTTTTTTATAGATTTCTCTGTGTGAAACCCCCCTACCAATATTTTATTCGGGTACATTAAGCAAAAGAAGATAAATATTACAGGCACTTTCAATTACTTGATATATGAGAGTATATTTGGAGACCTGTTTTTAACACATCTGCTACATCCTACTATGATTTATATTACATGGTATGTCATGGATATCCGAATATACAAAATCTTTTACAAACAAGACATATTTAAATTATAAAATACTAAAAGCTGGAAGATTCAATTTTGATGAACTGTTTGCTATTAAATAAAAAAATAATTAAAAATAAAGTAGGAAATATAAAAAAACAGTCGTTTTTTTTTTTTTTTTTTTTTTAATTCCTAATATGTGTACGTTACAATCTGTTCAATTGAGAACAATAAGCAACCCCATGACCCAATGAAATGAGGATGATGTGTATGACGTGCAAATGAGGTGTAGTCTTGTACAGACTCAGGCCGACCATTCCTGAGAGAGTATGGTTAATTGAACCCCAACCATCAAAGTACACCGGTAACCACTGTCTAGCATTCGAATCCATATAAAAGTAACTACCTTTACTAGGATTTGAACCAGGAACCTTCGTCTCTGAAAATCAGCTGATAAACAGCTGATTTTGGCGACGACTTTACCTCTAGACAAACCCGGTGGGTTTAAACAGTCAAGTAAGACATACTTTGTGTCTGCTAATCTGTCACAAACAACTGGTATTCAGGCAATACAGAAAATACTACATACAATAACTCTGCATCTTCACTACGTTACCAACAGTGCACTACACAATTACTTAATTTTATCCGGTTTTGGGCTACTTCCGGTCAAAGCCGAAACTTCTAACCCAATTTAGGCATACTATCTACTTGTATAGACTACGAATCCGAAAACCGTTTATTGATATTTCTCGTAGTTTCTGACATCTGGGTGAGACGGACGGACAGACAAACAAAGGTAGATAAAAAAAAAGAAAAATCTGGTGTGAAACACTCACACGACTATCTCTTGCCACTGCAAATAATTAACAATATAACGTAACATTCGTCATAAAAACTTTAGAAATAAACAGAAACCTAACCTCAAAAAACATAACCTTTTATAATCATGAGTGAAAGACGCAAAATGAAAATCAACCGCAGTTAAGCTTAAAAATACGGAAAATCACTCTTTCACGCTGTAGAGAAAAATGCTCTAAATAAAAGTTGTAGGTCTTTTAATTTTCTATAAATTTGATTATACTTTCTTGTCGTAAAATGCATACTAAAGCTGAAATCTTAAAAAAATCGATTTATTTTACACGAATACGCGAGAAAAAAACAGTAAATCGCTAATTACCGATAAACTAAGCGTTATATACAAAAAAATGTTCGAAATAAAAGTTGTGGGATTTTAAAGTTTTTACATTTTTTGTTATAGACTATATATTTTTGCGCTAAAGTGCATATTAAAGTCGCAATCTGAAAAAAACAATTTTTTTACTTGAAAACAGCCTCACCAAGAGTTTCAGCAGACATGGCGCCTACCCTATCTTGTAGAGCATAACAAATTTAGTAAACCAGGCGATCTTTAAAAAAAATCGTAGGACCCGTTTTTGAGAAAATCGCAAAATAGCGAAAAATTACACGAATAAATTACTACTGGTTGACCGATTTTTATGAAAATGTTTGTGTCGGGTCCCGGTATGGTGGCTAACGTATGTTTCAAGTTTCAAGTTCATACGATGTTCCGTTCTTGAGATATTCAGTTCACACACACACACACACGCGCGCGCGCGCACACGCACACACACACACACACACACACACACACTAATCGTTAAAAACATGTTTTTTGGATTCAGGGGTCTAAAAACGTGTAGATCCGGTGAAAACTCAATTTCGAAAAATCGACATGAAAACAGTACTTTCCTTTCTATATATTCCTATAGGCAAGAGAAAGTAAAAAAGGAAAAAAGGAAAACAAGGAAAAAAAAGAAAAAAGGTAGAAAGGTTGATAGATGGCAATTTTTAAAATTGCCACAAACAACTACTAAGTCAATAGCAAATATGAGTAATTTTTTCAGTACACTTTTCAAGGTACAAGGGTAAGCAACATTGAATAAAATTAGAAGTTCCTGGTGTAGATTCAAATTCTGGACTTAAGCATGTAACTCAGTTACCCTACCTGCAGTACCAATGAGGCAATCATTATATAAAACTAAATAAAATAATTATTAATAATTAAAACAGATTTTAATTAAAATCTACAAGCATCGAGTCAAGCATTTTAAATATTAGTTTAAATATTAATGAATGAATATTTAAAATAGAAGCCTACCGACTTGATGACAAACGAATTCAAATTATTTAAACATCTGAATAATATATTTAATATTTATACTCTTTTCGTAAAATGTAAAAGTCACGCATTTATAAATTTCTATTATATACAAATATTTAATGTACACTTGTACAAATGTAAAATGTATCTACATTAATTCCATTTCACAAAGCTTTTTGTATAATATTATTTTAAAATAAAAATGCACATTAATAACTTTTGATATAGTCTAATAGAATACAACGATTTAAACAATAATACAAAGGTAATATATTTAATATATTTTAAATAAATAATAAATCTAACAAAGAATAAATGTTTTTAATTCCATAATGCATTGTACAAATTTTTTTAAATTTTAGTTTATTTAAAGTCACATGATCAACTTGGTTATTAGTGACTACGGTGTGTTATATCAATTTAACAGTTAGTTTTGATTTCAATTTTGGGTTTTGAATAATTACAATTTGTTATTTGTAATGATTTCCAGACCATAGCCGGGAATCAAACCCGAGATATCCCCGTTGTAAGGGATATTAAACGTGAACACTACAGTTAAAGCATTGTATAAAAATATTTTCAAAATTAAAATAAATGATTTGACCAATAGAAATTTACAATAAGGTCTTAATGATTATAAAAATACTTTCTTTTAAAAAATGTTTAAAAAAATGTTTGTAAAAATGTAATTTTATTGAACCAATTCAATGATTTTATTTAACGTCTTTATATTTTCCATGGTATCATCTTTGAAGTTAGTTGGGCTGTTGTTGTTCAGCCAGGTTCTGGCCTTATTTCTATCTGGCACCGTGGCTTAGTAAACTGACAGCTTAGTTGGTTCGTGACTTATACAGTTTACCCAACTTTTAGAGTTATAGAGTTTAGTGACGCTGTTTAGACAAGTTAATAAAACTTATTTTTTCCACAGTTCATCTGGTTAAAATTTTTTAGTCAATACAAAAAACAATTTCACTAATTCTGTTTTATTTGTTTTCTCGTCATCAAAATTTTATTTTATTTGTCGTCGCCAAAATCAGCTGTTTAACAGCTGATTTTCGGAGACGAAGGTTCCTGGTTCAAATCCTAGTAAAGGTAGTTACTTTTATACGGATTTGAATACTAGACAGTGGTTACCGGTGTACTTTGATGGTTGGGATTTAATTAACCATACTCTCTCAGGAATGGTCGTCCTGGGTCTGTACAAGACTACACCTCATTTACACGTCATACACATCATCCTCATCTTATTGGGTCATGGGGTTGCTTATTGTTCTAAATTGAACAGATTGCAACGTACACAAATTAGGAAAAAAAGTTGTTTTCTATTTTTTAATTTGTCATCAAGAATTGTTTTATTTTTTAAACAACTCAAATTTATCGCTATTTTTTGCTGAAAAAATTAATTTGAACATGGATATCCCATGTATTATATTTATGTTATCAGCAAGAACTGCTGTTCACCCAACCAATGTTATTCAAGAAACCAAACCAAACCAACCAGCTGACTTAAACGCTGATCTGAATCTTGTAGGCTATATTATATTAATAAGAAATTGTAACCCACCGGGTTGGTTTGGAGGTTAAGTCGTCGCTGCGAGTCAGCTGTTTAACAGCTGATGTACGGAGACGAAAGTTTCGTGATTCAAATACTGGTAAAGGTTTTATACGGATACTTTTATATGGATTAGAATAGCTTATAATTTCTGCAACCTAAATTGAAAATTCCTAATGGTAGGCCTATGCTCAAGTGCCTAAATAAACCGAATCCCGAGTCTCAAACAATTAGGCCCTAAGATTTTTTTAAAAATAACATGTTTTGATAAACTCTAATAACTTCAGTATATATTTTGTGTTTTAATGTTTATTGAATATCGAGAAACTATAGCTATAATGCCATAAGCTTCACTGTGTACATGAACTTTAAATATTGTGTAGGCCTATATGCTATTCTATAAAAATATTATGTAGCCTAGGGCCTACTAATAATTTTTGTAAAAATTGTTATCGTTAGTTTTTTGTAGTTACTAATAACACCTTTGTGGTTTATGTGACTTTTAAACAATAAACAAAAAGAATTTCTTCAAACATATTTGATTTGCTGTACATGCATACATAATTAAGAATAAAAACATTTTTGTTTGAGTAGACAAATATTTTTCGGAATTTAGTAGTTTAAGAATCGTTAATAGGATTACAAAAGGTTAGGTATAAATTAAATAATGAATAAATGATACAAACAAATAAATGTAAGGCTATCGTGTGCCAATAATGGTGAAATATAAATGGTATCCTTTAATAGATAACAATTTACTAACACAGGAACGAATAAATAAATATATTTTATTATTTAGCAGTTAGCTAAAGTCATCGATATAAGTTATACACAGAAAAGGAAACGATAGAAATGCCATAAGAATGAGGAAACTTTGCTGGGCATGCAAATGTGGTAATATTATGTTACTGAATCACGTAAGTAATGTAAGTAAACGGTAAGAAAGTAAGTTAAGTAAATAAGAGAAATAGCGTAATAAAAGTACCGATTTGATTGTTGTCTAAAATAAAAGAAAGAAAACTAGAAAGGAATGAAGAAAAATACTTTTTCCCGAATAGTGTAAAGGCCTTGCAGAAGAAAGAAAAAAGAAAGCGAATGGAAAGCACGGGTTGAAAAGTATACCGTAGCGGTGTCGGTCTCTTCTCACGCATACATGCGTGACTGGCACCATACATCACAATCACGCACATACAACCGACATTCCCTCCTCCCAACAAAACAGCCTATCTTACTGCCGATTCCGATTCATGCAAATCAGGACAAACGCAAAATTATCTCACTCGAATTGAGATAAAGGAACGCAACACAAGGACAACGACAAGAGCTTACCTTAGCAGTTCATCTTTTATGTGACAACACACAAATATAAACACACACTAACGAAAACCACAAATAAGATACCGTGTATCTCAATTCTGTTTTCTCTCACTCGAATAAATTAGAATTTGAATAGGGAGTATTCAGCGAAACAATTTCAATAATTTATCGTTTAATGGAATTCACTCTTACCTTATTAGATTTATTAATGCAATTCGTAGCCTATATGTTAAAATAATCATTGAATTATTACTTATGAAATGTTCATTACAACAGTGGAAAAAATATTTACATAAAATAATCTGGTAACCTATTCACATTTATTTTTTATTTAAACATTTTGATTTTTTAAACCCTGATAACATCTTCCATTAAAACAAATACATCACTTAACAAATAAATAAATACTACGTTGAATTTAGAAATACCGACTCCTGTTATTTAGACCAGTAGTAAAAAGTAACATCGACGCAATTCAGGTCTTTCAGTAAGATTGTCTGAGAATTGAATATGTATCTAAAATATCTACGTCATTACCTGAAGAACTCTCTAAATGTGATCTGAAGTAATAAGCTTTAATTACATTAAAAATTTTCTTTTCTAGTCTTTTTATTCTTCTTCCGCTTAAAAAAAAAAAATGGATGTGAAACATTCTCACGACTTTCTCTTGCCAATGCAAATAATGAACAATATAACTTAACATTAGTAGCTAATAAAGTATTAGAAATAAACCAAAAAAACTAACCTCATAAACATAACCTAATTTTAAGTTAAGCTTAACAAAAATAAGATAAACGTAGTATAAATAATAACGTTTTTATAATGAAAATATAAAACGAAAACTTTAGTAGGCAACGAAAACTTACAGAAAGTTGGGGAACTCTGCTATCTAGGGAGTAAAATAACAAAGGATGGTAGAAGCACAAATGACAAATGATATCAAAAGTAGAATTGCTCAAGCTAGAAAAGCCTTTGAAATAAAAAAAACAGCTGACTACAAACATTGATTTACAGATAAGGAAAAATTTCTTGAAACATTATGTTTGGAGTGTAGAATTATACGGGAGTGAAACGTGGGTGATAGGGGCTGTAGAAAAGAAGAGGATAACAGCTTTTGAAATGTAATGTTATAGGAAAATGTTAAATATTAGGTGGGTGGACAAAATAAGTAATTTAGAGGTTCTTAGGCGAGTGGATGAAAACAGAAGTGTATGGAAGCATCTTACCAGAAGAAGGGATAGGCTAGTGGGGCATATCTTAAGACATCCAGGTATTGGGCTATAAATAATGAAGGGTGATATTGAGAGAGTAAATTGTAGGGGAAGGCAAAGATTAGAATATGTAAAGCAAATTACAAAAGATGTAGGGTGTTACAGGTATGTAGATATGGAACGACTTGTGAAAGATAGAACAGCTTGGAGAACTACATCAAACCAGCCGAGAGATTGATGACAAAAAAAAATATAAAATATATCACTCAGTGGTGTGTTTCTAAAAAAACAAAACCAAAGTGTGAGCAATAAATTAAACCTAAACTTGACAATGTGCATTAATATTTTGAAGCATGAAGTAATTGAAACTGAATACGACGATGACCATGACGGAGATGATAATGATGTGACTAGGTTAAGTGTCACAATATCTACGTATCAAGACTAGTATTCTACAAAACCTTTATTACTGGAAACCCATTCATAAGTTTCTTTGGATTTTCTTCTAAAAATTTTGTTAGTTTACATTTTAATGACTCTATTCTTATGTTAATGTATATTATACAGGTCTCTGTGCTCTTAGATAAGTTTGGAAAGAATTCGCTTTTAGATAATTTGCTTACAAAATTCCTAATTCAAAACCTTATTTAAATGGTAATGTATATTATCCTCATTTCGAATTCTTTTTTTATATTTTATTTAACGGTCCAGCAAAAAGTTCAGCGATTTCATCAAAAAATAAATGCTACGCTACATGTTATGCAAATCTTATATTATGACGTCACAAAATTCTTTATCCATAAAATTATATTGTACGGTAACAATCCATAAATTTAGCCAACATTTTAATACGACTGCATAACAATAAACAATGAAATGATTTGTTTCTATATAATAATTTTATTATATAAAAGTATTGAATATAAATCGGTACATTTGAAACGGTGAATAATTTTATTACTTAATAAAAAATTGTTATTCATATAAAATTTAATGTCGGTAGTAAATTGTGAAATTTAAATGTAACTATATTTCTATTCTATTTCTGGTTAATACAATACGGTAAAATGTAATACAATGCGTCATGAAGATGGGAGAAATATTTTATTAGAGGGTTTGGTTTGCCAACACAGAAACACTGCTTCACACATACGCACACGCTCGCACAGTCCACCTGCTTGCATTACCCCTCCAGTTTATCCCATCCTGGTACGGCTCAAGATATATCTAATGGGGGTACGTTGGGGGCCATTTGTAAGAATAATGACATCACTGTCTTTGAGCTCATATGTCTTCCATTTTTAACAGGTTGTGTCCTCCGAGACAGCGAAAATAAAATGTCCCTGTCATTGAAATATTTCCCATTTTGCTTACTGTATTTTTTATCCTTGTTTTTCCTTTCCTTGGAACTTTCTTTTCACCTTGGAACTTTCTTAACTTTCTTTTTTGTTTGTGAATCCAAAAGGAATCTAAAAATATAACATCACATTTTTCATTTAAATGTATCGTGAGTTCTTTTTATTTAAACGATTTATTAAAAAATCACAAACTAATACAATGATATTATCGTTATACGATCGGAAAATACACAAAATGAGATAAAATCTTACGAATAAACTTTGGTAGTTTTGTCATTTGGGAAACACTTCTGCAAAAATCTTAATTTACAGGAAAACGAAAATTTGTTTTATTTACTGTTCAATTTATTTATTTTTCATGGCCTTACATTTTTAAACAACTAAAAAATATTAATTTTCATCAGGTTTGATAAAAAAAATCTATAAATTATTTAATTTGTTTTTCCAGGGCCATTTAGACAACGTAAGGGATTATAAATATTTTCGGAAGCTCTTATAGCAGCCTACTTTTGTTTAAGGAGTAAAATTAATTTTAACTTACAGTTGTTCTAAAATTACAAAAACATGTGTAGAAAAATTTAATTGTGGCCGTCTCCGTGGCTCATTGGTTAATGTGGTACGCTGCAAAACGGAAGTCCCGAGTTCGATCCCCGACCAGGGTTTGGAAAATAATTACGAGTTAAAATCTACCGTTCCTTAACCCAAAGTAGTCAAAAACAAAGATATTGATGCGATTTAAAATAAACTAAATAAGGAAAAATTAAATTGTTAATAATGCATTGTGGTAAAATAAACAATTAGTTAATTAAAAATAAGTTAAAGTTCTATTCTATATAGTACCTACTACAATAAATTTATCAATTAAAATTTCACAAATAGGCCTACCATTAAAAATCTTATCATTTATACAATTTTTTGCCTTGTAGTAACCAGGTGTCGCATAAACTTTTAACTACAATTTATTCCCGTAATAAATTCAATTTATTTGTTCATAGATGAGAAACGTTGAACAAAATAATTTTCTTAAAACACAAAGGACATTATCGTAATTTCATATTATTTCTTTCCAACAATCGTCCATCAGTTTAAGGAGTAAACAAAATAATTTTTAACGTATCATTTAACATGAATGTTAAATTGTTTAAGAAATTGAATAAATTGGAAGGTTAACTTTTAGATAATACTTATTCATCTCTTTTGTTATTACAATAGTACAATTAAAAAATAAATAGTAGTGTTAAAAATTATTATAAAAGTAAAATTATAATTTTGATAAAAGTAGTGAACCATCTTACATAATCATGAATAGTTGTTATTTTACCAGTTTTAGCAAAATAAATAATCTATTTTTAAAGCTCTTTGCCTTCATTTTATGTGTCCGTGAAAAAATTGCAGATGAATAATTAAGATAAACTATTCAATAAATTACTTATTTTATGCAATCGATTTTATTGTACGATAATATTACAATGAACTTACATTGTTCGTTTTGGAATAGAGAAATGTTCCAAATATTTGGAAATTTGCAACAAATATTTCAATATAATGAAAATTACGATCGGTATTAGGAGTAAGCAAATATTGCTAATATCTGATAGAATTGTTAATTGAATTCTGCGAATATAATGTTGTACCAAGTATTTATGGAACTACGGTAATCCTTCAACAACAATTTTATATGATAAAATGTTACAAAAAATACTAAATTAATTTACTTCTAAGTAGCGTACATTTTTATTTTGTCCCAATTTTATAGAATGTTTAGTTATCGGATAATAAGCGAAGTGCATAAGTATCACTTCGTTGCATACTCCTTCTTTTCTCTCGATTACAGACAGGTGGAGTGTTAAATTATTTGCACTCCATCTCCCAGTTCCAGGGCTACAAAAATAGTTCTGTTTACTTGCCACTACAAAAAAAACTAGCCGCTACCTAAGAATATCAAAAAGGGTGGGAGAGATAAAACAACCCTACCTCACACCCTTGTTGGTTAAGGAATTTATACTACAATTCCAGAGAATCCTTATTAGTACACTAGATTTTCTAAATTTTCCCGGTAATACCCAACGATCCTGCCCATAACAGGTGGAGTGTTTAATTTTTTGCACTTGATCTACTAGTTCTAGGGCTACAAAAAATACTTCTGTCTCTTATCACATGGTCAACCTATTATTATAACTATTTTAGAACTTAGAATTTAAGTAATTTTTTAGAATTTAAGAACAGAAGAAATAGAGGCGTGAGAGACACTAGTCAATTATCTCCTCTGAGAGTAATCAATTTCATTATAGAGCTTGATCCCTGTAATGAATAAAGTGAAAATGTTATATTTTCACGGTGAAAAATAGGTGCTTTTCGGAATACCTGGCATGCTAATAATCATAATTTTCCACTCGGTGAGGAAGACACGGTAAACCACCTTACTTCTCGTTTTACTTAGTAAACCTTTAGAGGTTCAAACCAGCCTTTAGGCTGATGACCTAAACAACAACACTCCATCTTTTAATATCATATGAAATAATAACTTTAAATTAACATCTTACACTTATATTTTCCTATTGCTAGATCTATGAGGGGGTTTTCAAACAGCAGTGAATCATGACCCAATTAATTATATGTTCCGCCTCAATTAAATCCAGTAGAGCTTGTCTGCGGGCTCAAGACATCTCCGCTGTGAATGAGATAAGGTCCTCACATCGCCTGTCATCAATTCTGTATAGTTGTTTCACTAAGATTTAGACTAACTAGTTTATTCCTGAGTTGGGTCTGTACCATAAAACAAACATTTATGGTGTTGATGTATCTTCTTCTTCTTCAGATGTCTATCCGTTTCGAATGTTGGCGACCATCGAAGCAATTCTCACTTTGTTCGTTGCACTACGAAATAGCTCTTCTGAGCTCTTTCCAAACTAAGTTCTCAGATTTTGAAGCTACGACACTCTTCTTTTGCCAGGTCTACGCTTTCCATATATTTATATTGTTGTAAATAAATAAATAAACAAATAAATACGTATTTTTCCCTGCAGAATGGCTTGTAGAAACGAATATCGTAAGTCATTCTACAAGATATGTCCAAAATATTGGAGCTTCCTACACTTAGTGGATATAACCTCCAAGTCTTTCTTCATTCTTGATCTATTATGTACGGCTATTTTATAAATTTTAATAGCCTATTTAGGTCTATTCGGTTGTTTGTCTATGCGCCATTGTGTTTTTTATTCAGCGTCTCACTAAAACTATAATAATTTATTTTTTATTTATTTATTTATTTAACGTCGCGTCAAATGCAAGATCATTAGCGACGACGTTGGGGTGTAACTGTGCGTAATGAGGATGAAATGATTTTTTGTAACGTATGAAAATGTGCCGTGCCTGGGTGGGATTCGAACCCAGGACCGCATGATCGGAGGCGAGCACATTACCAACTACGCCAATGCGGCCGGAAAATTATTTATTTTTAACAAATTGCGATCCCGTAATCGTTAAAGTAAATAAAATTACAAAATTGTTGGGACTGTTTATTGTTTTATTTCTTTTTTATTTTATTATTTTTTAGTTTTATTTAAAGTCGCTCTCAATTTATGAGTATATGTAATTTAATAATATCATTTACTATGTAATTACCTAATGTTAAGTTACTATTCTTGTTACTTTTAAGTGTTTATTAATAGTATATCACCATTTTAATTGGGCGTAAGCCTGTAATGATGTGTTGAATAGAATTTAATATTATTATGTAGTTTTGAATGAAAAATTGTCAGAATGATGGATTTTTAATATTACGGAAATAAAATATTTCATTAGTAAACAATTTAATAAAAATTGGGCAAAATATATTCTCAAAATGTAACTCAACGGTATATTTTTCAGGCAGTAATAATAAAAACGACCTTGGAAACTGCCTAACATGTTCACTCTACTATAAAACTCCTCTATGTTTTATTTGGTCCATCAGAAAATCTTTTACAAGTTTTTTTAACTATAGATAGTTGTTGACGGATATGTTGATGTTAGAAATGTTCCTACCGATCGTAAAAGAAAAATAAATTTTTCTTAGTTTCCATTGATAAAAATTCTGTTTTCGAGTTATTGAAGATGTAGTAAAACGAATTTGTAGTCTAAGCCAATTCAAATTTTCTTTCTTTAGTAGAATAAAAAGAAGTATATAAATTTTTTGCACGAGTAAGCTTAAATTCACAAATAAAATTTTATAGACGTTTTCGGTTTTTAAAAGTGTTCAAATTTTGTAGATCATGGTCAAAAATGTAACATAAAATTTTTAGTTCAGGATAATGTAGCGTTTTATATTATATTGTAAGGGTAAGAATAAGGGAACATAACGTTTTTCTTTAACATTGGAAGTTCATTGGAATGAACAAGTCCATTGGAAGCTAAGACCGGATTGGGCAAAAAATACTTATCCATTAAAACATTTAGATCTTGTATAGAAAGCACCACAGAAAGTACTGTGGCAAGCAGGCAGTAAATTTGTTTTTATTAAACTAGCATACCCCGCGCGGCTTCGCACGCGAAACATGCTTAGGCCTAATCATATATTTTAAAATAAATATGTAACAGAATTTGTGTAGCTGCTAGCGACTGTATACCCCAACGTTCTCTCCTCCCCTTTCTCTTTACCTCCCTCTCCCTCATGCACGCACGCACGCACGCACGCGTACACACACGTACACATATTTATGGATATTTTTATTAGGGCCGTTTGGGTTATAATTTTTGAAATTTTTTTTTGTAATCCCTAATTTGTGTAAGTTGCAATCTGTTCAATTCAGAACAATAAGCAACCTCATGACCCAATGAGATGAGGATGATATGTATGACGTGTAAATGAGGTGTAGTCTTGTACAGACTCAGGTCGACCATTCCTGAGAGAGTGTGGTTAATTGAACCTTAACCATCAAAGTACACCGGTAACCACTGTCTAACATACAAATCCGTATAAAAGTAACTAACTTTACTAGGATTTGAACCAGGAACCTTCGTCTCCGAAAATCAGCTGTTAAACAGCTGATTTTGGCGACGACTTTACCTCTAGACCAACCCGGTGGGTTGAAAATTTAAAAATAAAATATTGCTGTGAATATAATGAGGAATATGGTGTCAAAATTTCATGAAAATCCGTTAAATAGTTTTGGGAATTAACCTTCACAAAAAATGCGCTTTGCCTTTATAATATTAGTATAAATGCGTGTACGTTGCAATATGTTCAATTTAGAACAATAAGTGACCCCATGACCCAATGAGATGAGGATGATGGTTGTGTAGACGTGTAAATGAGGTGCAGTCTTGTACAGGACTCAGAGAGTATAGTTATTTAAATCCCATCCATTGAAGTACACCCACAACCACTGCCTAGTATTCATATCCGTATAAAAGTAACTATAGTTCAGCCGTTCTTAGTTTGTTCCTACTGTCAACAAACAAAAGCCAGCTACTACAGGGTGCACGCTAGAGTCCGCGACTTTACGGATGTCGTATTCCTATTAAGTTAACTATTTTTTAAATTATAAGTACTTAAAGTACTTAAAACATCAGTCATGATATGATGTAGGCCTAACCATTTCATTTATAAAAATACTTTTAAAGTATTTTGTATTTAAATACTTTTGAAAGTATTTTGTTGTTACTTTTTAATCAGCGTGTACACATTTTGATATAATGCGCATGCTCCGTGACGTCATTATTTGTTTACATTAGGAGCAAACTAAGGGAGGCTGGACTATATCTATACTAGGATTTGAACCAGAATCTTTAAGGGAGGTAATTTAAAATAATATTATGATATTAGTTTAAAAATCAACATAGGCTACCGTACCTTTATCACTAAATTATAAATTGTTAACTTTAAGGTTCGTCTTTGCCATAAAATTTAAGCGTTTAAAATACCTATAGCAATCAGTAACTTAAATTGTTTAAACGTCTGTTTGGTATAAATTAAAGTCAGTTGAAGTGTATTTCAGTTAACTTTAACAATGTAACTTCAATTAAAATTACTTCAGTTGATGAAGAGCATGGGAATAAGGGAGTGACTGAGAGAGTAAGGTAAAGTTGAAGAGAGCGAGCAGTTGGGAGATTTTAGGAGACAGAAGGTGGTAGAATTAGGAAAGGGAAGGTGTGTAGGGTTAGGCTGGTAGGGTTATATAACAAAACCCTTTCTTGCACAAGAATAGAACGTGAATTCAAACTTAAAGTTCACTAGAGAGTGTTACAGTATAAGAGAGAAATTGGTTATGGTTGGTTAAGAGAGAAAGGAGTTAGAAGACAAATTGAATTGTCTAAAATTCGCAGCTGCACTCGACACCTATCTCTCAACTGTATCTATCAGTTATCTGTCTAATAGAATACAATTTATGCTACACATGACATCTACAATTTGCCATTCTAATATCATAAAAACCACGTGAATTTACATTGTATTATTTTACTAAAACAAAAGTATTTCTCTACAGACTCAACATTTGCAAAGAATATATTTGGTTATAGAATTGTAATTGTAGATTTTTTAAAAAGATAAATTTTCAGGTCATCTCTCTTCAGTTACACAAGATAATCATATCTCCACACCTATCTTTGTTAATAAACCTCAAAGAAGATCTATATACTTATTCCAATCGCATTCAACATCGACACTTCCAATATTCCAACTGACCCGCAGCTTCTTAAATAATAATTCAGTATGAAAAATAAAACAAATAGAAAGAAACTCTGAATGCTTTCATACCACGATAATTATTAAAAATGCGTAACTCGCACCGTATATCAGTAACAATTAGGTAATAGAAATAAATCAAAACGCAATAATTTATGAATCTGTGAAATACAAATAAAAAATAAAAACCTATCGATTACATAATATTTTTATCGCTAAATCTCCCACAAAAAACGAGGAGGTTCTCGGGAGACTTGGTAAAGACAGAGTTGCTTAAAGTAATTAAGAAAAAAGGCACGTACCTTGTTATGTTGTTCGGATAAAAAAAATATCAACTGTTATGATCAACTACAAGATTATTATATTAAACATCTGTCCTTCTCGTGACTTCCGAGATCCACTTATAAGAGCAGCGATTATTTAGTCCGAGTTCAGTCTTTGATTTACCATTGACGAGTTTTGACCTATCAATAAGTGAGTTAAACTGTGTACGAGTACGCCTGCGAAGAGATCCAGCGTAAATTTTAGACAAGTATTATCATTGTTAATTTTGTGCGTAGGATTTAGTGTAAATAAGTGAAAAATAATCTTGTAATCTGGTTTAATTTATTTAATGTTAGTAATTTATTGTACGTAATTTGTTATTTACTCAAATTAATTTTATTGTAGTAATTGTAATTTATCCTTAGAATTAAGACTCATTATCAATTGTAATTTTTAGTACGGTATGTAATAAATACTGTAATTTTAAACTATAGTATGTTAATTATTTAATTTACCCAGATCCCGAAACGGACCTTAGGGATTTGTGTCACAATACGTCGATTTTAAAAATTATTATACAATTTTGATAAATATAATTACTACCAAAATGGTAGTATTGTAGTCAAAAGCCTAGTAGGTGACTCACTACTGAGGAATGTAGAACGCAGGTAAGGCACGGATAGGGGTGCTGCGCGCGCGCGTGTGTGTAAGAGTCGGTTTAAGATGTAGGTTTCATGGAGCTGTGGACATATTTTAGTATCCGCGGCTTTCTAGCACTAGCATGCCGATGGCAAGAGGGGTACTTTACGGGCATCTTATTCACGAGTTTACTAACAGCGTAATGCTCTTAAGCAATCAGTTCTGTATAATACCTTTACTGATAATTTATAATGAATGAACTAAAAGATTAGTACAAAAGTTATTTTTGTAATTCATGAAACAATGTATCAAAATAATTTCAACTAAAATTCAAGACTAATATGGGTTAGCCTGACGAAAAACGAAGTAATGTGTATTAACTTTATAGGCTAAATAGTGACGGCCATTTATTAAAGTCTACAACGATGTATGTTTAAAGGTCCATTAATAATAATTAAATAATTTTTAACGAGCAATTATTTATTAAATCCGGGTGAGTTGAGTGGGCTTATTAAGAGTGAATGGAAAATGAAAATCGGGTAGCAAAATCTCTTGATAGCGATAACTTATTCATCGAGAGAGAAGGCTAAAGTGAGAGGGAGTGCAACGAACAGAGAGAATGAATTAATATCTGTTCTGTGAATGTAGAACGTAGGACGAGAGAGAAGAGAGTGTTTAGGATGGGTATTTAAACATAAAGTTCTATTAGATGTACCATTTGAAATTCCGTTTGATTCCGGCTTCCAAACGTACGCATTTATGTACATATACGAAATCCACACATACGCATCATAAATCCAGGCTCGATATACGTACAGGGCAACACAAAAGTCACTTCAATATGAATTGTCCTCTAAATTCACAGTAACTACTTTACGATTCCGAAACCGACCAAAAATTTATCTTTAATATCTGTGTTTCTATTATGTGACGTTTACGACACTTTTAGGTCACGTTAAATCTATTTTTTTAACTCAGTTTATTTATCCATAACTGTAAAATACATTTAGTGAACTTGATATGATACATTTTGTACAATGACCATGGTGTTATGACATTAAAGTCCATTGAATAGAAGATAACACTTTAATGCGGATTAATTCTGTGAGTACTAGTAATTAAATAACTTTTTTCTTTTTTTAGCTTTTTTTGTTATCGGGAACTGTACTTTTTAGACAACTACCCAATTCGATCGCTGTATTTTTGAAGTGCATTAGGCATGAGTTTGAACAGGGACCCCCAGTAGAGTTTGTTCATGGATGGCTGTCAGCTGGTCACCATACAAAGTCGCTTTCCCAACCGGTGTTACTTAACAAATAATAGCGACTTTCTACCAGCTGACTGACTGGGCTGGCCGGGAGGCCTATTGAATAACTAAAAAAAAATTAGGTTTGTATTATATCTTTACTCCATTGTAGTTTCAGTAGCCTATTCGTTATTGTTGTTTAGGTCATTAGCTGAAAGGCTGATTTAAACCTTTAAAGGCTTTACTAAGTAAAACGAGGAGTGAGGTGGTTTATCATTTCCTCACTGAGTAGAAAAGTATGCTTTCAGCATGCCGGGGATTCCAAAAAGCACTTACTTTTCACCCTGCAAATGAAATTTTCACTTCATTTACCACAGGATATAGCTGCATAATGAAATTCAATAATCTTAGAGGAGATAACTCTGACTAGTGTTTTTTACACCACCTCTACTTCTTCTGTTCTTAAATGCTTCAGTCATATAATTGGCTGACCATGTGATAAGAGAGAGGACTATTTTTTGTAGCCCTGGAACTAGCAGATCGAATGGAATCAATTAAAAACTCTGTCATGGGCAGATACGTTGGATATTATCGGGTAAATTTAGTAATTCTAGTGTACTAATGAGGCTTCTTTGGAATACTAGTGTAAAATTTCTTAACCAACAAGGGTGTGAGATAGAGTTGTTTTATCTCCCCCACACTTTTTGACATTTGTTTGGATGATGCCATTCTCAGGTAGCGGCAAGTACTTAAGTCTTGTGTGCGGCTGAGTGAAAGCAATGAATCAGATTATTATTATTTCTGGATATAGTCGGTTATTTGAATTGCGGTTTCTCAGTGTTTCAATTTCCTATGCGCCCAGCAGGTCTTCATGACTGATGTGCCCTTTGAGCTTCGGTTCGTTGTCTCGAGTCAGTCTTCCTTCCAGGTTCCTCCAGATATACTGTGTTGTTCAGCTTGTGTTTGAGTGAGGTCCTGGGTGCAAAATCTTATGTTGTGATGTTCATTTTTATCAAATCAGAATTTATTTCTCTGAACCATCGTTGTGTTTGTCTCTTGCCAGTAGTTCCATATTAGTTTAGTCAGTCTAAAGTCAGCCATTTGGTACAGGTGTCATTCGTTCTTTATTCGCTATCTTCTCCAGTATACCTTCCTTGATAGTGGTTAGACATTCAGCTGCATAGAGTGCTTTTGGACGGATTACTTTGGTAGTGAGCACCTCAGTGACCATTTCACCGTCGTTTAATAGTTCTAATGAATCAGTTTATTTGATAGGTTTTAAATCTTTTCTAAGACTAGCGATTTCTGCAGTTTACGAGGTGTGGCTATTAAATAATGAGACTGACGTTGTAAAAAATTTAATTTTAATTTTATACATAATCACTTATTGTCACCTTCAATATACGCTCCTTCTATATCCCTACAACGCTCCATGCAAATTTTGTATAGTTGGAAACAATGCTGGAAGTCTTCTTCTGTCAGCTCCTTCAGGACACGTGCCGCTCAAAAATGTTTGAAATGAAGCTCGAAAAAATGTTTGTACTGACACTTTGTACGCGACTGAAAATGACCCAAATTTTTTGGAAACGATAACATGTGACAAATCGTGGTTTTTTATTTATGATCCAGAAACGAAGAGCCAATCCATGCACTGGAAGAGCCGAACTTCACCGAGAGTCAAAACAGCTCGAATGAGCAAGTGAAAAAAGCAATGATGATTGGTTTTTTATATCCATGGGATTGTGTACCTTCACTTCCCTGAAGGTCAAACAATTAATCAGTATTACTACCTTGAGGTACTTTCTAAACTATGTCAAAGAGTAAGGAAAAACGCTCCGAAATGTGGAAGGACAAATCATGGGTTCTCCACCAAGACAATGCACCAGCTCATTCCGCGTTATCTGTCACGAGGTTTAATAGCCACACCTCGTATATAAAATAGGTTGTTAGGATGGTTATCTGTTAGTTGCAGGGCTAAAATAAATAGTTCTGTTTCTTATCACATGGACAGCCAAATAAATTACTGAATCATTTAAGAACACAAGAGGCAGAGGTGTAACATACATTAATCAGAGTTATCTCCTCTGAAAGTAATGAATTTCATTATACAGCCAGACCCTGCGGTGAATGACGTAAAAGTGTCATTTGCAGAGTGGAAAATATGTGCTTTTCAGTGGGCTCGGAATGCTGTTAAACATACTTTTCCACTCAGTGAGGAAGGCAATGGTAAACCACCTCATTCCACGTTTTGCTTAGAAAAACCTCTACAGGTTTAAATCATCCTTTCGGTTGATGACCTAAACAACAACAGGGTGGTTATAACGTCATGTAGCCAGCAAAGTGTAACGAAATGTAACACAAACATCCAACGTTCTTACAATGACCGACAAATATAAATTAAAAATCGTACTACACCCTTACATTATATAGGGTGATTCAAAAAGAGCGCCGGTTTTGATATATCAAATTAAGAGATTTATTTTATTGAAAAACTGAAAATATATACATCAACAAGTTCATCTTTCCTTCCGATTTTATGTATGAAAAATGATGTCATGCATGTGTCCTCCTCTACTGCGCTGGCACGCATCAACTCTGTCCATGAAATTGGATATTACTGCACGACAAGTTTCGACTTCCATTTGCCCGATAACCCGTCGAATTTCCTCCTTCAAGTCATTGATGTTTCGGGGTTTATTGGCATACACCAATGACTTCAGATGACCCCAAAGAGGAAAGTCACAAGGCGTCAAGTCACACGACCTTGGTAGCCATTGATGGTCGGAATTACGAGAAGTGATGCGATCCTGGAACCGTTTACGGAGCAACAACATTGTTTCTCGTGCAGCGTGACAGGTGGCACCATCCTGCTGAAACCACAACTCGTTAATGTCCATTCCATCCAAATGACGCCACAAAAACTCCCTAATTTGCTGGGTTAACAGCCACACTGTCACGAACCAACGCAACGTTCTGCTCAGTTTGGCCAGAACGACGACGTCCAGAACTTTTAAGGTCGACTGTTGAACCCGTCTCAAAAAACTTTTTCATGAGCCTGCGAATTCGGTGCCTCATTACGTTCTAGAGTACCGCGAAGTCGCCTGACAGTAGCCGCATAACTCTCTCCACTCTGGTAAAATGTTTTGACGATTAACACTCGTTGCGCAATAGTAAACTTCTCCATGGTTAGACACAGACTGCGAGAGTACTACACTGCGAACAAGAGAAACTACAACTGAATCGTCAATCGGAATGTTCTCCAAAATAGAAATGTGGTCAAACAATGTTGCCAACCGATAAACAAAAATTTACCAGCCGTTTAAAAACCGGCGCTCTTTTTGAATCACTCTTTATTATGTATACAATAAAACTAAGATAAAAATTGCCATTGTTTAGATAATAAGACGAGGGCCCAAATAACAAATGAGGGGACACTAGATGCACACTAGATGCAATCACATACAACTACTATAATGCAGCGCCAACTAAATAATATAATCCTATTAAATCTGGTACGGTCGTATAGTTAATTTATTTTTCCTATTCAATCAACAGTCGCCGATCTAGTAGACATATGCCTATTGTAAGGATGAACTACCATAAATAAACAATTTACTAAACACGATATAAGACTTCCGTTTTTCAAAACTCATTAAAATAATCAATTTACATGTGTAATTCAATTTAACACCCGTATAATCAAGTCTACGCGTGTACTAATTTCAACAAAAAGATAATAAACGATAATTTATTGTTATTACTTTTTCAAGATTTATTTGAACATGGTACAGAGCGAAAATTTATTTTGTTCGGGAAACATTTTTTAAATCGATTTTCAATTTTAATGACCTTGAATCTAAAAAAATTGTTTTTCTAAAGATATCTGTCACATTTTTTAATTTAAGTGCACGCGTTATTCGTCCTGGAACTAAAGCTACTGTATTGGTTGAACTGAAATATGATTAAAAGTTTTTCTTAATTGAACAATTGTTTACTTAATTGAATGAAAAGTTTTTGAAATTAGCCATGTAGTCTTCGAAAATAAGTGTAAAAACTAAGGTTCTTTACAGCCTAAAATTTTCAAAAATGGTATTTATAATTTTCAGTAATTTTTTCACAGTTATTCATAAACAACCCATAAAAATGGCTCTTGGGAGACGCCGATTATGCACACGCTAGCTCATTTACCAAAGGATTTAAAATGTACCCTCGATGATACTAATGTTAAACAATAATCTTCCAAAAAAATTCATATTCATTTCATGATACATAGCATATGAGATGACCAAATACTACAAACACTTATCATATAACTTCAAGAAGACATTCGAAATATTAAGGATGTCTTGATAAAATTCTTGGGAGGGCGCTCTGTTGTCATTTGATTTTTCAAAATCTCATTCTTAAGGGGAGACTGTACTTTGTATCCCGCCATTGTTAAATTTGCTTTTTTTAGGTACATTTTTCATAGGATTGGTGAAAGAAACGAAAATGAAACTTTACACACTTATAGTTGTAGGGTGGTTTTAGCTACTGATTTTTTAAAATTTAATCTGTTGGACCATAAAGTTTTTAAAATAATAACGAATAACATAAAATTTTTACAATTTTTTCTACGTTTTTTGCATATTACTAATTTTTTGAGCACCTCAGGAAGTAAAAACAATGTCGGTGAATGTACATGATTATTAACTGGTAAAAATTTCAACCAGGTAGGTTAAATGGTTTCTGAGAAAAATGTAGGGCTACCTAAGTGTTAATAATTTAAATTTACGGGAAAAGGCACAAATGAAAAACAAAATGTACACAAACAAGTTTAATTTCCCATCAACAGTTGGTTACAAAGCTGCACCAACAGTGAAGAATATTAAAAATAGTGAAACAGATATTTAAAAAAAACTAAATTTCTTTTTTCACTAAAACGAGCAATATAAAAAAATGAAAAATATTTGTTCTTGGCAACATGTTAATATTTTAGGATAAACCTGATAAAAACTAAATTTTTTTTTCATTAAAATAATTTTTTTGTCGTAATTTAATGTTTTTATGGGAGATCTAGGTCTAAACTATTGAAAAACATAAAAAACCAAAAATCAAAATTTTCAGTCAAAACCATCATACAGTCTCCCCTTAAGGTGCATTTTTAGAGATAAAATACTGACAAAAAAAATCAAAAAAATTTTAGTTCTCAACAAAGCTAAATGTAAAACTGTAGGTAATATCAAAACAAAAGACAAGATTTTGGAGAGTACACAGCAACTAATAAGTGTTGCTGGGTCGATGGGAGTTGGGACCTGCTCGAGAGATCCATTTCAAGCAAAATCTAACAAGCTTATAAAATTCAGGAAGATAGTAATATTTGGCAGTTTAAGTTACCTGCAACTCAGTTTTTCGGTAATTATAGTCTTGAAAAATATTTAATAGAAAAGTATACAAAATTAAATGTTTTACAATTTTTCTATAACAAATTTTTTGTACGTCGGCTAATTTAAAAATTAATCCATCCGTGTAATAACAGATTGTCTACGGCTGATAACATAAAATTAAAAGTTTAGTTACAAATTACTCAACACAAAGCGCACTGTTCAGTTAAGTTCACAAACGTTGTAATAAAATTTTATTAATCAGAAAGTCAGTACGGTTTGTCACCCAGGTTTATTTTGAAATTATGACTACTTATAAACTGTTCACTTCTATAAAAATGCACTTCAATTAAAACAAACATGTTGGTTGAAATGTTATTTCTTTAGATTACTCAGGGGACACACTGTCACCACTAGTCGCTTACGGCGTTAAGTCTAAACCAATTATTTTTCATTTCTAAGTGGTAGCATCTTATTGCTTGTTGTATGAGTTGGATAACCTTATCTTCCGGTTGTAACAGAAAAAATAAAAAGAAAACGTGATTTTCTCTGGAAAAATTTCTCATTAAAATCGTCTGGTATTTAAGTTACTGAGATAAATTTATTTGCTAACAAAATTTTACACCTGTAAGCACAATTTATGATTATTTTTTAAAAATCTTAAGTTTATAAAAGTTTTAATCCTTTTTTATTAAGTTAAATAATGAATGATGAATACACCAATATAAATTTTCCGTAAATTCTACTTTATATTCATAAAATAACCGTAAATTGCATTTAAACAATACGCATTGTGTAAAAATAATTGAACAAAAAACGTCCATATATTTATGCTATTCAACAGGTGTAAGACAACGGACCGATTTTGATACAGATTTAATAGAAAATGGAAAAATCCGCTTAAACTTAGAGCAACAAAAAATTGGTAAATGGAAAAGATGTAGTAATATACAACGTAGAACCAATAAGTACGACACAAGAAACAAACACCTGCTCCTTCTTGATAAAGTATTATTACGTTTTAAATTATATTTATGTTTTTTTAAATTTTATTTTAAGAACCTTTGTCGTACGTTGTTTTCTAAGTCCGTGGTTTTGAAACAAAGAGATTTTAAAGAGGTTTTACATATTATACTAAGTATTTTTCCTAAGCGTAGAATTGACAAACGAATAACTTACTCGTATAAAATTTAGTGGAAGACGGGATTTTGTTCAATTTTTTTTTAGTTTGTTTAAAGTCTTATTTACAGCTTGATCATTATCGACTACGGTGAGTTATGGAACTACAATGGTGGGTTTTTAATAATGTCCAGACTCTAACGGGGGATTGAATCAGGAACCTTCCGTTTTGTTTAACGGAGGAGGCCTTTTTTCAATTATTATCATCAACATTTTTGGTTTAAAACTCACCTAAAAAACATAAATTACTAAAAAAATATATTTTCTGAAAAAGGGCAGAAGGCTAAGTGAATTTTTCAGGGGATACCAATTTTAATAATAATTGACTTCCCAAAATTTATTTAGGCATGAATAAATTATACAAACAAATAGATACAATACAATTACAAATAATATATTAATTTATCTCTGCTCTTAAATTTGTGTACTACGAGGTGGACATGGAAAAACGTTTTTCCATGTTCTAGGATAGGTGAAGTTCATGCCATCTTTTTAAAAATCATTACGTCCATTACATCAAAATATCAGGATACGACGTCACAGATTTAAGGGTTTAATCATTTTCTTCGCGCACCATCTACTGACGCTAAAGAGTTATTTTTGTAATTTAACTTTAATAATTCAGGTTTTCTGTATAATTTTGGGGAAGCAGAATGTTGAAATTGAAGGCCAGATAACAGAAAATGTCTCAGAAGTAGCATTTTGTCGCTTTGTGTAAAGGATTCAAAATGCTTATTTCTTGTACTCAAGTCGTGGATCCATTTCAGAAGTTTGCTGCATTTTTGTACGCCTGTATAATTAGTTCCCGGGCGTGAAGTTGACTTGAAAACCCTTAAAATATTGCTTAAAATGATATATTTTTGTTAGATACTAGAAAAATGAGCTGATACACTTTCTCCAAAGATTAAGTGTTCTTTTGAAATAATATTCACACTATTAAAGTAATTATATTCTTTACAAACACAGCAAATATAGTAAATGGGAAAATTCTATACAATTCGTTACAGCCGTTTTGTTTTTATAACATATAATATTGTTTTATATGAAAGTAGAGCAGGCCTACCATTAATTTTGGTACTATACGGATAATCCCATAAAGAAATAGTTTTTACTCTATGACGATTAAGACACAAATATACAGATGTACCTTACGTACTTAACAAAATAGACCTACACTCTTGCATTCAACAGTGAGATTAGAAGATCAATTTCAATGCTTTTCTACTTCGTAGGATTATAATCCGGAGGAAGTGAAAATGAAAAGAAGATAGTATATTTTTGTTTTATCTATTTACATTTATAACACTAAATTATTTGTTTTGGTTAGTGGTTTATACAGCGTATCTTTCGTTCATATTTTGGGTTTAAATAATTTGATAAATTCATAAATTGATTTAACAAGCTTACCAACATAAAATGTATACACATAAACTATGCACATATTAAAGTAAAATATAATGTAACATATTTAGCACTTACCACCAAAATATGCGAGCATGGCAGTGAGAACAACGCATAGTAATATTAATGCGATAGAACAGCATTTCCATGAGCAGCGGTGTTGGCATCGTTTGTCTATGTGAAACCTGGACGGGGAATAAGGGGAATAATGTGCAGCCGCAGTAGTGGACGCAGGTCGCAGAGGGAATACTGGCATTGCGACGGGGGCAGGCTGAGCGGGAACCGCACCCAATCTGTAACATTCAAACAGAATACAAAACTTAAATTATTACCGTACATATTGTTTCTACGTAACTAGCATCTGGGCAAAATGTCATCGAAGCTTTAAATTTAGATTACACAAATATCCGATAGATTCAGAGGTCAAATTTTCAATATTGAAAAGCCACTCGATGAATTAAACGGTATTCCCTGCACAAGTTGAAACCGATAAAGATGTAACACCCTAGTCGTTACAATTTTGTTATAACGTAAGCTACCTCAACCATTTTTATGAACTAAGTTTTTTAGTTGTTGATACAGGTTATAGAGATTCCCATAACAGGCAGGTGGAATGTTAAATTATTTGCACTCAATCTGTTAGTTCTAAGGCTACAAAAAATAATTCTGTTTCTTACCACATGGTCAGTCAATTAAGACTGAAGCAATTAACAATAGAAGAAGTAGAGATGTAAAATACACCAGTCAAGAGTTAGCTCCTTGAGAGTAAAAAATTTCATTATACAGCTAGACCCTGTTGGTGAATGAAGTTAAGGTGTCAAAATGCTTTTCAGAGTACCTGACATGCTGATAAGCATACTTTTCCAAACAGTGAGGAAGGCAAAGCTAAACCACCTCACTCCTCGCTTTACTTCGTAGAATAGCAGTCTACGTTCCAATAGATCGTTGATGTGGAGACTAAATTAATTAATTGCATTGCTGTACATGTTCATAAATTATAAAATAATACATCAAAATTAACAATTTAAAATATTTTTCCAAATAATTTCATAATATTTCTAATCAAGATAAATAATATTGATCAAAAAGTTTAAAAGAAAATCTTAATACAAATAATTTTACCAGAGTCCATAATATTCAAGTTGAATCTAATGAGGGATCACGAAATTAAAAAAGTTACAATTTCGAATAAATATTTATAAATAATTAAAAATAGATTAAAATACTATAAAAACAGCATGCAAATAATATTGAATTTATAAATATGATGTTATAACAAAGATGTTTACAAATAAAGGAATTATGAATAAATTAGATCCTATAAAAGAAGAAGCAACAATGACTCCATTTCTTGGATGGAGGGGTACGAGCCCAGTCGTGTGGCGGATTACAAAGAATATTATTAAAGTAAATGTATTTATTTAATTTTTAATAATATTGAGGTCAGAAAACAAACCAGAAATTTATTGTTTTATTAGTTCAAGGAAACGTTTCAAAAATTTATAAAATCAAACTTTTTAAGTAGGCTAACTTAATTAGAGTGTAAAATATGTCATAAAAATATATATTTAAAAAATCAATTTTATTTGTCAAATTTCAAAATTATTAAATTTATTTTTCTTAATTAAATATTTAATTTTGTTTTAAAATTTTGTTCCATTCATTTACCATTCGTTACAATTTAGTCTCAGAAGGTTGACGTCTCTAGAGCAGTGGTTCTGAGCATTTTTTTGCTCCGCGACCCCCAAATATTAAAAATAAATAAAATTAATACTTCGCGACCCCCTCCGATAATAAAAGTAAGCCTTATTATTAATAATTGGATTTTGACTGTAATTTTTTTTTTTTTTTTTTTTTAAGGCCCTCATTGGAGCAAAATTAATCGATTTGTAGAAGATCCCTAGTTATTCCTCTTATTTGCCCAGTAGTTCTTCATCCTCTGCGACACTCTCGCCCTATCCTCCACAGTCCAATGTCTGTTTGTCTGCCTTTTAGGTACTTCTGGAAATTTCGTGTTTGGATTTTTGATCTTATATCCTTCCTCTCTGTTCAAAATCTGTGTCTCTGAGATATCCAGGTCCTGCAGATCCTGTTGAACTTCCTCAAACCAGGCGTACTTGACTTTGGTTTTCAAAAAGAAATCCAGTATCTGTCTGGTAAATCTGGATTCTGGCAGTCTCCTAAGATGTCCAAAGAACCCAACTCTTCTCTTTCTCATTATCTCGGAAATTTCCTCATTTTCCCTGTATAGAACCGAATTTGGCAAAAACCTATACTCATTGTCTACTCTGTGCTTTTTGTTTATTATTGTTCTGAGGATTCTTCTCTCTGTCTTTCTAAGGTCCTCCATCTTCCCACAGTGCCTCAACCTAATTTTTGACTGTAATTATAAATGTTAAATATTTTTTAATATTGTATAATCAAACTGCACTAATTATATGTATTTAAAGAAAATACAGACAGTAAAAAAAGAAATGGAATACAACTATTGCTTATCTCCACGTCTTATCTTTGTGAAAAGGGGTTTTCCTCTATGGTTGCTCTGTAGAAATCGTATGTTATCACTTGAGAACAATTTATTTTTATATGTTTCTGACGAAGATCCACATATGAAGAAAATTTTAAATGAAAAACAATTGTAACCATCACATTAATAATTAATAATTAATGATTAATTCTTTTCTTTACAAGTAAGTATACTTATTGCATGTAAAAATTTTTAAGTTAGTTTGTAATAAATGATTTTTTTCTCAAAAAATGATTTAATTATTTCAGTATTGTTTCGCGACCCCCCTATAGCATCACCTACCCCCAGGTTGAGAATCACTGCTCTAGAGGTTCAAAGCAGCCTTTCGACTAATGACCTAAGACCTAAACAACAACTCATGTAAAGTGGGTTCATTTTTGTTACAAGTTTATCGAAAGATAAAGAATCAATGAAATCTATACAGTTTAGTTCAAAGTACCTGAGTACTTATTAAACAACGTAAAGTCATGGAGCTTTATAGTTGTTTCTAGAGTAGTAACCGCCTGTTATTATTAGAAAAATAACAAGTTAACAGAATCAGAGATAGTATTCATTGTTATTTTAGTTACAATCTAGTTGTACCTTAATCATAGATTACAATTGTAAATGCTATTGAAGTGAAACAGCTTTGTTTGTCATTGATTAAACTACAACGGCAGGGTATATCATAAATGTATGAATTGTGGTAAAAGAGTCATAACGTGTTACAAAGTATTAATCATAAACTTATCAGGAAAGTTTCCTTGAAAACAAAACTAGAAAAAACAATCAAGGATTTTTTCGCAGTAAAAAGTTTTAAACATTCCTAAAAATACATTTATCATTTTTAATGTCTTACTATCATTTTTCTTTCTTTTCATTCTTCTTTTAACGACAATTCCCTTGAAGTTAACACATATATACAATCACCGATTGTGTGATTTAAACTCACACAACTTCAGTTGTATAAACGTACGTTTACAAAGGTTTTTCATAAATTTTATAACTGTTAACTATTCTACAATGTTACACAACATTCTAAAACTTTTTGTAATCGTTTATAACATTGTTTTTTTTTGCGTAGCCACAGAAGACAGTTTTTTTCATGTAATGTTTCATAAAAGGATTTTAGAACAACATTTAAACCTCCTTTATACCGCCCTTGCTGATCCGAATCTTCGGAATATCCGGATCAGATTTTTGTTGAAATTTTAAAAAATTTATTGTTTACATAGATAATAATGTGACAATCGCTAAGGTCTGTTTCGGGATCTGGGTAAATTAAATAATTAACACACTATCGTTTAAAATAAAAAAAAAATTATTAAGCACTATAAATCGTAATAATTTATGCTACTTAAATCTACAAATGAATTACAATTACTACGATTAAATTACGTATAAAAATAACCAACTAATTACAATAAATTGATAACATTAAATAAATTAAAACAGATTACAAGATTATTTTTAACTTACTTAAACTAAGTCCTACTTACGAAGTTAACAACGATTATACGTGTGTACAGTAGCCTATACGCTGGATCTCTTTGTAGGCGTACTCGTACACAGTACAACTCACTAACTGACAGATCAAAACTCGTTGATGGTAGATCAAAGACTTTACTCCGAAATGGCATGCTCCTTAGATCTATATAGATGAAGCCATGGAAGTCACGGGAAAGACAGAGATTTTTGATATAATAATAAAAACAAGTTTTTACAAAACGTAAAAAACTCATTATAATCATTACAGAATGGTTACAAAACGAGCCAATTGTCTAAACAGATATCCGACTCCTTCACGTCACCTTACAACAAGACTGACCTATACTGTACATAACCATTTGTGCGTGATATTTTTATTTCTTAGAAACCCTATTTATTATTTACTATTGTGTGGTTCCTAGCTCCGTGTTGTTGTGGGTTGAGGGGTACAGATGAGGTATAATGAATGAGTGATGCATGCTGGGAGAACGACTGTTGTATTACTCTGATACAAAACATTCGTTTTCAAACTTTCCGTATTTAACATATTTCTTTGTATTTATTACTTATTTATTTATATATTTTGATATAAATTGGTAAGTTAAATATTGTGAATCCGACCAAGTTAATAACCCGGTAGGTATTTATTAAATTAATGCGCCGGATGATAAGAATATTTTTTTAGTCTATTTAGTACACGCTACCACTACAAATGCATCAGCTATGAAACACTACTAACACTCATTCATTCTCCCACTACTATAACAATACGCTGCATTCCTTCCAACTACACGGAGCTGGGACTCAAGCAATACTAACCATTAGTATTTACATTAACAAATTTTAAAGCTTGGTTCTTCTCGAGAATTCTCGAAAACTCTTTGCTTTTAGATATTATCAGAATAATTTTTAACTATGATAGTAAGAACGTAATTATATGTACGCCTAACATTCGCTTTTTATTTTGATTAATAGATTTTACAATAAACTATCGTAATAACATGCTTTTTATCGAGTTTACAAATACTTAACTAGTGTCACTCCAGATGAACTATTAATGGTAAATTGTTTGCGTGATCATACTTTATTTAAATCCTACACGCATTTGAAACAGAAAACAGTGGACCAATTCTTTGTAAAGAAATTACTTGAAAAGTGATGTTATATTTTTAATATCTTTTAAACAACTATGTAATTTTTTTAAAAACCATAGTTTTCATCGAAAAAACGGTTAGTCTGCTTACGTAAGGATTTGTCTTGCTTTTTACCTATATTACCCGGATTTTCGATTTTCCGGATGGCCTTTAACCTCAATCAGTCCGGATAAATGAGGTTTCTATTGTCTTCTGTTTATCCAGATCGATTTTCGGTTCAGGTTCCAGTTAGTCTGGATAAACGAGGTTGTAATGTAATTCAAATTTTTCATTCATCGTCTTGTATAGTTGTTTCAATTACGTATAGTATCTGTAATTCATAAATAGTAGAAGATTTTTGACGTGAATAGGGCGCTGCGTTATTGTGCGTGAAATATTATTATACGTAACGTCTTGTTTTATACGCTTGTATATGCCTATACGTTGTGTGCGTGAAGGTTTAACTGTTAAACCTTCACGCACAGGGACTATAAACAGACTTTAACAGATCCTCAAAGTTGAACTCCATATTTTCAGATATAATTTAAAGAAAAAAATATATTGAAAACAATCTACTTACAAAATACCGCATGTCATGTAAAATTCGACATAATTTGGAACAGTAAATTAGTTAAGATTTGAAAAAGTTTATACTCAAACAATTTAAAAATTAATCTAAAGGAACTGCGTACACGTGAATTAATTTCCATTGTATGTACAAAAAAATACCGCTGTTTAAAGCTAAGCCTAGAATATAAAAAACCACATTGTTATTTAACCATAAGCTTTTCCATGTATAAAACGTTCTTATATTTTAAAGTGTCCATTAAAAATGAATACGAAAAAGATGAAAAATAAAATTTTAAAAGCAACATGTTTTATTTTACATTTCAGTAGAAAAAAAGAAATTACTTAATTTTGAAATGAAAAGTATCTCTGCCAGGTTTTGTGTAGAGTATTTTAAACAAACCCTTAAGTACGGGAACAAGAAAGGAATTAATTTAATGGGGAAATAAAGTACCATAAGGAAGAAGAAGTGTTTTAGGGATGCATTATATAAGCACGCATTATTTTAAGGAGTAAACAACGAAAGTAATTCTATCAGGAGAACACAGTAGATAACGACATGGATTAGATGTATTTTACATTTATTAGAAAGGGAATAGAAGATTATGAATGGAGTTGTTGATAATAACTATAGAATGATATTAATATGTATCGATAATAAGAATAATAATTAAAGTAAGTGCAAGACAAAATACAAGAGCAGTGAATTGGAGGATACTTAATGTGATGAGGATATAGAAGATGCACCTGGGTTCTAAACGAATTATTTCTTACAGAAGAGCAGCCAGACCATTGTAGAGAAAGAAAGAGAAAGATTACAAGAAAGCCTAGAGGTAAAATACAGTGCTCCTCTCCTTCACCCAGTTTTATGCTGTACTGTTCTCCCATATCACAACAGTATAGAATTGTAATGCGTTTCTCCCCTTTTTGCTGAGACTAGAATAAGGAAGGGTTTGGAGGATTTGGAGGAGACGAGGTAACCACCTCACCCTTCTTTCGTTCATCCATCCTCCTCAGCCTAAACTTCCCACCGACGGCGGCGCATCAACCTAACCTTCCTCATCCTCAAAATATAACCTCTTCTTATTCCGTTTGCTATAGAAACATTTCTTATCCTTTTCTATCTCATATTCTAAATATATCTTCTATCTTTTTCTTTCCCTTATTCAACTACTCGAACTAGGCGCAGTAGGCCACAACTACCAAAGGCAGCGCTAACCCTTTTTTTCTTCTTTCCATACTTCTTAGTCTATCCTCTTATCTTTCCTTAAACCTCTCCATGTTTTACATTCATCCTTTTCTCCTTTTTTCTTCTTACTTACCTGGCCTACAAAGGTTAAGTATTTATACGCATCTTTCTTAAGAACCACTTATGCACGTTACATAAAAGTATACATTTATACACTGTATTTAACTGAATAAAAAATGACTGGGTTTTGTTATATATGGTTTAGATACACTGTGATAAACAAAATTAAAGATACATATGTAGCATTATTTATTCCAACAATGTATAAGCTTATTTTAATGCAAATATAAAAAACTACAAAAGAATACAAAAAATACATCCACACTCAATCGTTGGAACTTCAAAGGAAATATAAAAATGTATTTAAATATTAATAAATGAACTTCATATAAAAAAATAAGCAAAAAAGCGGGACTACAGATCTCCTTCGAAAAACTAAATGCATACATAACGAACACCAAAACAATCCCTTAAACGCAACCTTACACGACCGATATTTTTAACACACTAAACGGTAGCACTAATGTTTAGAACAGAAGCAAATCAAGATAAAATTCCAGTGTAAAAATGGGGAGGGCAATTTACTGCGATTAGAGCAATTTGAGAGCAATTAGCAAAACAGTGGTCACAAAATGTGAACATCCGTAAGATAAGCGATATAAGGGATGATTCTTAGAATCAATTCGTAACAGTGTTAAGTTAGTACATATCCCTCGCTTCCTGTCATTTATGTCACTAAACATTATCGAAACAAGAAGAAAGAAACTTTTTCAACAAATGACAGGAAGTGAATCAAAACTTTTCTATAATGTACGCATATTTTTCTGCGTACCCACCCTTAATAATTGTCTCTTTCTATCCCATCGGCATTCTTACGTTATCCCTACTGTACAGTACTACATACGTAATACAGTACGTACAGTATTATTAGGTATGTAGTAAAACAAAATCGCGCTAACGTGAATTCGCGTGAGTCAACCTCGCGTTAGTCGAGGGCTTACAGTATAATTTTTGTTCTTCTTTAATGTTTGTATTATATACTTAAAATGTATATCATCCAACTAAAAGACCAACGATAAGACATTGCAAAATGTGTTTAATGGTTATAGTGAATTACCGTTTTCTTGAACTGATTATTACAAATGAAACATTTCCATTATAGTAGAACAAAACCTTTCAATATCCTAATAAACACAATAAAACGATTACCAACTTGTTCAGTTTTGTTATAGATCTAATATAGTTACAAAGAGTATCTCATTTCACACTGTGCCCTAGTTCACAACAGGACTTCCTCCATACTAAGAGTATTTTAAGTCCGTAAGCTTTAAACTTATTCATGTAATCTCTATTCATTAATATACTTAACTAAACTTTATGTTATTATGCAACTCTTGTATTGTTATACTGCTCAGACTACTTAGGTACTGTATTTTGCACCAACTATTTAGATTTTTATTTTAGTTTTCTTTTATTTTATATACGTACTATTAAGTATTTTAATACGAACTATACATCTGTTTATTCAGAAATTATATTTTAACATCGGTAAATTATTTTGTTCTCTTTTAATCTCACTACCTAGAATTATTATTTTAAGTTAACTGCTACTATCTAGAAACCGACAGAAAGACCTTATTTTTACTTTCTCTTGCCTATATGAATATATAGGAAGGAAAGTATTGTTTTCATGTCGATTTTTCGAAATCGAGTTTTCACCGGATCTATACGTTTACAGACCCCCTGAACCCAAAAAACATGTTTTTAGCGATTGGTCTATGTGTTTGTGTGTGGTGTGTGTGTGTGTGTGTGTGTGTGTGTGTGTGTGTGTGTGTACAGAATATCTCAAGAACGGAACATTGTACGAACTTGAAACTTGAAATTAAGTTACATATTACTACCGGACCCGACACGAGCATCAAAATTGGTCAACCGGAAGTAGTAGTTTATTCGTGTCATTTTTTACGTTTTTTATTATTATATAAAATTTTTCTGTTGATTCAGAATGTCGATTAGCTTAGGTACACAAACGCACTCGGTTTGGTTAAGACCAGTTAATCTTGATCTGTCATTCAGTGATTGAATTGTGTATCAAGTCAGAGCATTTTACTTTTTGTGAAAAGGTTCGGATCATAACTGTGTGTCGAAAAATTTGATGTACTTGTAAGTAGGATTTAGTTAAATTAAGTCCAAGATAATCTATAGTCCGACTCACGAAAGAAAACATCTGTCTTTAAACAGCAATACCTTTCGCACTGTTGTATGTAAAAACAATTACCATACATCAAATAAAAGCTTGTTTTATGGTTGGTTACAGGATTACATTAACATATAGTTTTTAGCTCTATACATTTTAAAGAACGCGTTAACAAAATTAATAGTACCTTCAAGTTGGGTATACCAGAAAGGTGGTTAAAAACAGGGTACTTTTTATGCGTAATTCATTGTATTTAATACACTATTAATTTCCGAAAATGATAATGGATGTCCTATAACCAACAATAAAATAAACTTTAATTTGATGTACGCATCGCATTGTTTTTACATACAACGGTTCAAAAGATATTGCTGTTTAAAGACAGGTGTTTTCAAGTGTTTACGTTCAATTATTGTCATTAATTCATTATAATTAGTTTATTATTTATCATAAGCACATTTATATTGGTTGTAGTAATTGTAATTTATTAGCAGATTTTAGTAAGATTTTATTTGTAATTTATAATTTGGAATAAATACGTGTAATTTTAAACGATAGTGTAATAATTATTATTATTATTTTAGCCAGATCCCGAAACGAACCTCAGCGATAAGTGTCACAATATTTATAGGAAATACCTTGTTTTAATTCTTTAACAATGAATAGTCACGTAAAAACCATGTTTTTTTTTAGATTAGTTAATACTTTAAACGAAATAAAAATGGATTATAAAAACATAAATATAATAAAGTATATAGGTTCCTCTGACAATCATGACGTATTTCAACTATTTTAATAATAATTATTTGTATAATTATTTACGTTTATTCCCGGTTTAAGAGAATGTCAACTTGAATGCTTCCGTGTTATCGTTCTGTTTTTCCTGGCCATCTGTCGTTTCTCTAAAATCCTCATCTTATTTTTTATTTAAATAGTACATTTAGAAAAAATTAAACGGTGGGGCTCCTTCGTAGTGTAACGGTAGCTCGCTAGCCTACAACGCCGAGGTTCCGGGTTCGGTTCCCAGCTAGGGTCTGGAAATTATATATTTCCATATAAAAGATCAAAACCCACCTTTTACGTTTCATAACCCACCATAGTCACTGATAACCAAGCTGTTGATGCGAAAATAAACTTCTTTCTTTTATTATTTATTTATTTGGAACTGTACAATAACAATACAAAGACCAAATTTTAGCACAGAGTAATATAAATCACAGTGATTGTAGGATAAAATTACATGTCCATTGACATTCATTTTGGGTTCAAAAAATAAAAAACATACAAATAGTAACAAACATAGCAAATAGACATAACAAATTAACAAATATTAAAACTAAGAAATTTGATGATAAATGATGGGGATAACAGTAGCACAGAGTGGTGAAATGGTGGAAAGTAGTGGAATGGTATCATCTCAGCAGGTCTCTGCTCCATCTTCTTTTTAGTCGTCTGGCGAGCCGAGGATTGATCAGAATTCCCCTTACAAGCGGGTTACGGTGGCCGTTCAATTTTGAATGAAACCTCGCGTACAACCTTTTCACTGTTTCGGTAACGTAAGGTATTTGTAGGTCAGTATGAAGTGTTGAATTTGACACGTAGTACGGAGCATTGGTGATCATGCGAAGCAGTTTGGACTGACATACTTGTACTTTCTTTAATGTTGTCGAGCTGGCACTTCCGTATATCTGAACGCCATAGGTCCACAATGGCATCAGAAGACTTTTATAAATTTTGACCTTTGTTTTTAAAGTAACATGTGATTTTCGATTAAGTAGCCGATATAGTTGTTTGACTCGTGAATTTAAAAGTAATCGTTTTATCTTTATATGGGTGTTCCACGTTAACCTTTTATCAAAATTTAATCCTAGATATCGTACTTCTTTGTGTTGAGGGATGACAACGTTGTTTAAAAACACATCAGGACAGGTACCATGACGGAGAGTAAAATTAACATGTACCGATTTTTCCGGATTTACTTTCATCTTCCATTTTGTCAGCCAAACGTCTACTATGTCGAGATGATGTTGGAGGTTCAATGCCACATCTTGGCATAGATTGGAAGATGTCAACAGTACCGTGTCGTCGGCGTATGTGGCGACAGTAGTGCGCTCAGTCTGCGGGAAATCGGCCACGTATATTGAGTACAGTAACGGAGACAGAATTGCCCCCTGTGGAACACCTGCACTCACGTGTTTCAATGCAGAGTGGGCTGATCCATGTCGGACGTAGAAATCTCTTTCTTCCAGGAAGGATTTCAGCAGCAGGTAATAGCTGTATGGTACGAACTGTTTTAATTTATAAAGTAGACCATCGTGCCACACCTTATCGAAGGCAGAACTTATGTCTAGGAAGACGCCTGAAACATACTTCTTCTCCTCAAAACCAGTCGCTATAAGATCAACAACGCGATGTAACTGTTGTATAGTTGAATGAGCTGCCCTAAAGCCAAATTGGTGATCCGGTATAGATCTCTCTGAATCGATAATTGGTACAATACGCCTCAACAAGATTTTCTCAAAGATTTTTCCTGGAACTGGTAGAAGGCTTATTGGACGATAAGAAGAAGCATCGTGCGGAGGTTACTCGGGTTTTTGGAACATCACTATTTCCGCTAGTTTCCACTGTATAGGAAAATGTGCCTGCCGTATAGCTGCGTTAAAAATCTCGGTTAAAAGAAGAACTCCATTATATGGTAGCGCTCGTAGCACTTCGGCATTAACCAGGTCAAATCCTGGAGACTTTTTGAGCGGTAGAGCTGCAATGCATCTCTGCACCTCACGAACCCTAATCGCCTTGGGAGGGAGAGATAGTTGTAATGGGCTATGTAAAAATTCCTCGACCGTGTTGGTATGGTCATCATCGTTGATATCGTGCGGTCTGAATATACCAACAAGGTGCTCCGCAAACCTGTCTGCCCTTTCCTGGTCATTCTTTGACCATGAATTGTCTAATCTCTTTAAAGGGTAGGAGTGACTCATTTGTTTTGTAAGGTACCGTGTAGTTTGCCAAAGACTGCCATCCTCCGAGGACAAATTTTGAAGTTTTGATTCAGTAATAGTGTTGTTGAAATTTTTAATTTCTTTCCTTAATCGATTTGAGATGGAATTGTAGAGTATTCTGTCGACGGGGTGCCTAGAACGTTGCCATACATGTCGTCTTCGCCTTTTTTCGTGAATCAATTCCCTTATATAGAGTGGATACATAGGGCCGTTGTACCTCAAACGTGGTGTTACAGCAGTGGACCTCCACGCTGCTTGTTGAACTGTTACAGTGAAGTGCTCTACAGCGTCTTCTATATCACGGGGCGTTCTAAGCGGTAGGTCGAGTCTTATGTTATCCTCAATATGGTTTCGAAACGCTTCCCAGTTCGTTCGTCCTTTTGTAAGGGAAGGTCTTTCGAATGCTGGTATGGGCTTGCTATGTAAGGTGAGAATCACAGCAGAATGGTCCGAACAGAGCTCATTGTAACTGGTTGTAAGTCTTTGCACATGACGCAGGCCGTTCGTTACGAAAATGTCTAGTAAGTCAGGCAATCTATTCCTGTCTGTTGGCCAGTACGTCGGAGCTAGTGATGACTCCGCTGCATAGTTGTTGTCATGTATTGTTTTTAATAGTAGCCGGCCACGCGGGTTGGTGATTCGTGCACCCCACATAGCATTTAGATCACCCCCGACACTGAAACATCTTCCAAGGGTTGAGAAAAACGTTCTGAATTGTTTGCTGGATATTCTGAGGCGGCGGCAATGTTTACTGTGAATTGCGTAAATGAAACTGTAACTGCTGTAGCTTGTAGAGATGGAGTCGGCGGGTCAAGCGGGAAAGGATGATGTTTAATGTCGGAGCGAATTAGAAGGGCGGCACCTCCCTGACATCTATCACCAGGATGATCCGCACGATATACACTAATTCTCATAAAAAATCGCTGCCCAGAGGACAGATGAGTTTCGCTGAGCAGACAAATATCTATTCGTTTTTCATTTAGAACGTACTCCAGCTCAGAAAAATGTTGATGTATTCCGTTGGCGTTCCATAGGAGGATGCTTAGAGAGGCGGCTGTCACGTTATTTTCCATTTTTGGAGAGGACCACTGTGAGCAGTTGCGTCATAAGGGTGATTAATGGCGTTATTAAATCCTTTATTTCGCTTATGAATGATGTAAGGTGAGTGGTGAGTGTGGAGGAAACTGTGTCATCTTGCGGCGGTTGTTGGAACGTAGTAGGAGGTTTTCGTGGTGGCCAGGGCTGGCGCGGTTGCGACCACGCATTGGGAACGTTGTTAAAGCTTGTTTTGGATGGCAATGACGGGAAATGTTGTTCGTCGCTTAGTGTTGGGGCTGGATTCTGCTGTGATGCGGCGGCTGGCTGTAGTAGGGGCCGGCGTTGATCGTGCCTGGAACTTAACTCTTTATAGTAACGACACCCTTTGTACGAGGCCACATGGTCCGAACCACACAGGCAACATACTCCCTTGGTTTCACGAGGAATCGTGCATTCTGACGGAAGATGGCTGCCGGCACACTTCACACATCTCGGAACATGGTTACAGTACATTTTTGTATGTCCATAATTTTGACAACGGGTGCACTGAGCAATGTGTCTTTTAGGGTGAGGAGGCTCAATTTTTATTTTCGACATTAGCAGTGTGTCTATTTTATAAATATCTTGATTCGTTTCAGATTTTTCTAGGTCAATAAAAAACAAAGGCATCGGTACCTTCATTCGGGATTTCATATTAGTAACCGATCGGACTTTATGGCCATTTTGACTCATTTCCTCGGCAATAGCATTCGTGTCCGTAGAATGATGCAATCCGCGTAATACCACGCGGAACGGTTTGTCATCCGCAAGCTGGTAAGTGTGAAAATCGGCTTTATTGTCCTTTAGATATTTGACGAGTGTTCTGTACGATTCAGCTGTGGTGGGATAAATAGTTATACCTTTTGTGGTAGAAGTACATTTGAACTCATTACCAATAGTGTCTTTCAAAATTTGAAGTAAAGGTAGGTATTCTACTTCAGAAGTCAAATATATTGGAGGAGGGCGTTTAGCAGATGTAGAGTCACTTTCCATGTGACTCACATGTTCTTTATTTTCGAGAATATGGAATCGATTCTCTGTGTTAATATTGTAAAAATTTGAATTTGCACGCGGATCAGCTGGGCTAATTCGTTTATTGGTAATGACGTCACATTCTCTGCCTTCTAAATATTTTCTTTTCGATAATACAGTTTGCCAGCTGTGTTTATTGGTTGAAGTATCGGTGCGTAATAAAGAATTTTCCGAATTCATTGTTTCACCTATTAAAATGTCATTTCCAGTAATATTTAGCACCGGAGGTCTAATCACAGCATTCTGCCACAAAGGTTGATTCAATGCTGCACCGCTGTTAGAATTTTCCGCACTGGCATCGCCGGGCGTAGCGGCAGCCATGCTCAACAATAGCCAAAGAGAGGTTACGTGTGCAACGTAATTAAAAATTAAACAAGATACTTACAACAATATAACAGTTCGGTGATAATTCACACAAAAGAAACGAACGACTACAATAAGTTCATAAATACAGTAAGTTCATAAATACATTTACAATAGAATTCACAATTACAAAACAAACTCGGAGCTACAATTCGTGTCAACCGTTCACTCCGATAATCCACTGAGAACCTCGCACTGGAGTTAGTCCTGCGTTACTTCAATTTAATTTGTGCGCCATAACGAAATCGAACCCGAAAATAAACTAAAAAATAAAATATTACACAATAATGATTTATAAATCGTAGACTAGGTTATAGTATCCTATAAGTAAATATATTAACATTCATTTGTGAGAATGAAAATCAGTTTATCTATCCACTATTAAGATGGTCTCTCTCTCTCTCTCACTCTTACTCTTTCCCTGAATTCTATTTTGTTGGCTGACGATCAAGTTTTAATAGCCGAATCAGAACAATAGCGTCTTTTCCAAAACACATGCAGTTCGTACAATCTGAGCATATCTAACACGAAAACTAAAGTAATGGCTTTTATATTACAGTACCCAAAAATATAAAAGATTTTGATTAATAACTCTGTTATTGTTCAAATCAGAACTTTCAATTCTTTACCTGCCATATTAGTTTTAACGGACAGTTTAATTTTAACGTACAAAAGTGTCCAAAACCTAGCTAGGACAGTAGTCAACACTGTATCAACAGAATGTTCAATAGCGACTCCTCTAGGTAATAGAATCGTGTCTAAGGGTTTTAAACTCGTTAAAATTTCAAGATCATAGTCTGGAATCCAACCCACAACCTTCCACTTTGTAGTCCAGCACGCTAACCACAACTACAAATGCATAGCACATGAATACAACTACAAATCAATCTAATTAAAAAAAAATCTGTTTTTAATAATAGAAAAAATATACATTCCTACTGTAAATTTTTTATCCCTACGTAGGAATTTAGAACAATAAGCAGCCTCATAACAGAATGAGATGAGGATGATGTATAACGTTTAAATGAGGTGTAGTCTTGTACAGATTCAGGCCGATAACTCAGCCGTATAATTTTGTATAATGGCATGATTGTTAAGCCATTGTTATTGTTATTGTTTACTAATTAGATTTTTATTCGTCTTTTAGATAGTATTTTTTTTTTGGAAATAGTAACTTATATACTTTTTAAATGTCTTTGTTATAAGCCCTAGAGTAGTTTTAAATCGCTCTTGTCTTGTGTTACTAATTCTTTTTAAATTGTGCGCCTAATACCTAATTTTATAAGACTATATCAGAAATATAATTAAAACGCGTACAAAAGACATATTTTACGCATTGATTATAATAATTTTTAAAAATTGAAGAAATAAGTTGTAAACTCCCGGACTAGTAATCGGAAGGCCATTTTGTTTCATGGCATGTCAACACGCCCCTATGCCAAATGTTTGATTCATTGAATGCTTTAAAGTTTTTAATAAAATAACGAATAGAAAATTACATAAATCTTTTGAGAAACTGTAATTTTATCATTTTTAAGGCGAATCATATGAAATTAATATTGAGATTTCAAGTAGGAAAACGGTAGGTAAACTAGAAGCCACGCCTACCGACATGATGCATAATCGATTGATTGGGCTATTAAAACATCAACTTACTTTACAAACATATCTAAGGGTATAAATCTTTTTCGATAATATTATTCAAAAAAGAATTTCGAGAAATTATTAATTTTAATAATGTTTGTAAAGATTGTTGATATTAAGGTAGTAACATGTTCCCGGAAAAGTTACCGAGAGGCCATCTTGGCTTTTACGGCCTGCTAACACGAGGCATCAAAACACTCAAGTTGTTCACTCAGAAACAAATAACAAATTTTACAAATCTTTTAAGAAAATTCTATTGAATCACGTATTTCATAACAATTTCTCTGTGTAAAAATCGTTTCTACTACAGATAACACGACCTTACACAGCAGACTGGGAGGTAATATAGTTGCCACCTCCTACCAACACGGGACAGCATTGAATGATCCAGACTACCAGACATTTCTTTTTAAATTGTAAGCCAAATACCTAATTTTGTAGTCTTTATCAAAAATATAATTAAAACGCGTATTAAAATATATATTTTATGCATTAATTATAATAATTTTAAAAGACTGAAGAAATAAGTTGTAAAATCCTGAACCAGTGACCGGGAGGCCATCTTGTTTCATGGCTTGTCAACACGCCCCTGCGCTAAATGTTTGATTCATCGAAAACTTTAAGGTTTTTAAAAAAAATATCGAATAGAAAATTATATACCTAAATACTTTAAGAAACTGTAACTTTTTTATTATTAAGGCGAATCATATGAAATTAATACTTTTATATTCCGTATAAAAGTACTACCTTTACTAGGATTCAGACCAGGAACCTTTGTCTACGAAAATGAGTTGTTAAACAACGGAATCACGACGACGACTTTATCCCTGGACTAACTCGGTGGGTACAGTAAAATTTCCTGCAAGTATTTTGTTTTGTCCGGTTTAGAATACTGGGCAGTAAAGGGTTTTAAGTACTGGGGTCTAAGGGTTTTCATTTCCAGTTAGAATCTGGAAATATTTCATAGTATAACACAAAACTGAGAAAATGTTAGTTTCTCATTGCGTTAACCAAAAATTGAATAACTGCTGGAGCTTTTTTTTTATTTTTTTTTATTTATTTAACGTCGCATCAACTGCAATGGTCATTAGCGACGACGTTGTGGTGGAACTTTATGCGATGTAGGATGAAATGATTTTTTGTAACGTATGAAAATATGCCATGCCTGAGTGGGATTCGAACCCAGCAGCTTTGTATACATCAAAACAATTTTTAAATCGATTAATGGTATTTAAACATTTGCGTTTAAATGTACAAAAAAGAACCCATTTAAATTGCTGAAGTTTAAAGCAGAACATAATTTATAGCCTATATTTTTGTTTAGGTAATCAGCCGAAAGGCTGGTTTAAACTTGTTGAGGTTTTACTAAGTGAAACGAGGAGTGTGGTTGTTTACCATTGCCTTCCTCACTGAATGGAAAAATATGCTTATCAGCATGCTAGGCCTTCTGAAAAGCATAAATTTTCCACTCTGGAAATGACACCTTCAGTTCATTCACCACAGGGTCTGACTGTATAATGAAATTCATTACTTACAGAGGAGATAACTCTGATCAGTGTATTTTACACCTTTACCTTTTCTTTTCTTAAATGATTCAGTCATTTAATTGGCTGACCATGTGATAAGAAACAGAAGTATTGTTTTAGCTCTGCAACTAACAGAATAAGTGAAAATAATTTTACATTCCACCTGTACGTTATAGTCTGATTTTATACATAAATGCACTTAACTACAAATATATGTTACGTAACAAATTTAACAGGAAGCAAAAAAAATTATTTCTCCAACATAAATTTTTATCCGAAGAGTGAAATAACATGTTTCATACTATAAGAGTTTCCTTTCATGCGTAGTCTATTCAGAATAATACATTTTGTGTACGCTTATAAAAATGTAAACTGGTGCTTCTAGCAATGCAACTTGAAGAATGGTATTCTAGATTTAAATATCTTCCGCTACATTCATTTTATAAAAAAATAAAACGCACTAAATTTTTGTTGGAAATTACTATCTCAGACATACGGATTTATAAAGAAAAAATCTGGTATGAAAATACTCAAACTATTTTCTCTTCCCAAAGTAAATAGTGAAAAATATAACCTATATTAAACATGAGTAAACAATTAAAAATTAAAATCATTACCTAATTTTAAAAATCTGGTGTGAAACACTCATGCAACTTTCTTCTGCAAATAAAATATATAACGTAGGTCTATGTTTAAAACCACGAGTAAACAATGTAAAATGAAAAACATGACCTAAATTTAATCATCATTACGTCTGACTTCCCAGAAAATGAATTTACGTCTGTAGCAGCATACGCAGATGATGCCGTTCTGTTATGCAGCAAAGAATCTGCAGAAGAAACGTCGCTGAATATTCAAAATCACTTGTACGAGGTATCTACATGGCTAAAAAATTGAGAATAAAAGTTAACACGCTGAAATCTGTGCAAGTGACATTTACTTTAAGAACAATAACTTGTCCACCTGTATACCAGGATAACAATGAGATACCACAGGAAAATTAAGAATGATAATTGGGCCTCTATTTAGATCGTAAACTTAGACTGACTTAAGGATATCATATCAAAACAAATCGTTTACAACTAAATAACCGTACAAAATTATTTCAAAATTCATCAACAGAAAATCAACTCTACTATTAAAATTTAAATAATTATTAACATAAAAAGCTTTCCTACGTCCTATTTGGAATTACGGTATCGAAATTTTTGGCACCTCGAAGAAAACTCACATTCAAAAAAATTCAAACCCATCAGTCAAAAATACTTCGCATCGTAACGAACTCCCCATTATACGTAACAAACGTATTTAGATGTATTTAGATGTTTATTTCCTATAATTTTGAGTTATAGGCAGCACTTTTGTCATACAGTACATGATAAGGACGAACTCTTTCAACAATCCAGTATTTTACCGATTTTAATGAGAAAAACAAAAAAACCCTAATTGACGCTAACCTAAGCGTTATAGAAAAACACTTTAAATAAAAATTGTACGAATTTCAATTTCCTACAACTTCAATTATTTTACAGTTTTCCCCTAAAATGCAAATTCATAACTGAACTTCTTCGTTCATAATTCATAACGGAATTCTGCACTTCTTCGTTCATAATTTCATTAGTGTTTTGTTCTGAGATTGCAACGTGATCTATTTGGAATTGATAGTTTATCCAAATAACTCCAAATAACAGGGATGAATTTTTTTTAAATGTTTGACTCAAAATATTTAATTAAAAATTGAAATATATTCTATATATCTTTTAAAAAGTCATTCTTATGATACATCCCTATTTTAGAAGCAAACAACAAAAGCTTTACATAAAAGCAGAAACAGATAATTCTGACTCAGAATAGGTTTTCAGTGTAATGTGTACCGGTAATGACAACGTATAACAACGACTGTCATTATGCATACAAAGAGGTTTCATAAAAGATATCGTAAAAAGCCGGATGTATAACTATTACGTCACAACTACATATTAAATTATAAGTAGAAAAAAAGTATGGAAATAATTTAGGTTAAATGAATTAAAAAGTTATACAATTGTAAATTTTAACAGTATAACGGAAATTAAATTTTTCAATTTTATTAATGGACATTTAACAGTCCACATTCTTTTCAAGGCACACACGTTGCATTTTACTTGTGAATTTTCAAAGTATTTTAAACAGTAATTCTGACAGCATTAAAATATTCAGGAAAACAAAATAAATTAAAAATATCAAATTACTGGTGCAGTTTCCTCTGAAATGAACTGATTTTACAATGGAACAAGAATATTATAAATTAATTAAGTAAAAACTCTAGATGTATAATGTTCATGAATTTTTTTGGGTAAGATTCAGAAATCGTAAATGTACTTCAATTTCGTGTAGAGGGCAGTGGGTACCATGCCCTCTAAAATCGGTAAAGAGTTGCAAAAACCCGACGCTGAAAGAGGACGATAATAAAATAATCTTACTCATTTTTAGTTTCAGTCGACTTAAATTATGCATGAAATCATGCATGATTAGTACTCCTTTACTGAAGTTCTTATGTTCATGATTGACTTTTCTTTCTTCGCAGTTTCCTTTATTAATTTCAAAAAAGATTTCTATTTCTAGTTTATCGGGCATCAAATACCATGGTCATTAACCCACGTCAAAATAAAAAATTTAAACCGGTGTTGTCAACTTCTTTCCAATTATATCCGATTACACATCATCAGTTAAAGTGCAAATTTATTAACTACCAAACTGACAAGGGTGTACAAGGCCCCTGACATTTTAAAACAAAATATATTTTTGAGATTTTAAAGGAACTGTGTCAAACATTTAACACTTATTTCAAGTGTAAAGAGCCCACAGCACGTACAACAAACAAAATAAATAAGTTTAATTTATACATACAATAACAAACTTATTATTTATTTTTGTGCTGAAACTTATTCCTTTCAAATATAACTAAATACCTACTTCCTTCATATTTATTTTAATCTTCTGAAAAATTCGAGTAATTCATACTCTTTCAGTATGTATTAACAACTGTGAGAGTTGAATCACAGTTCTGTTTAAAACAACGTTTCTCTCCTTCTTTGATTGCTCAACTTAAGTCATGTTGTTTTTCTTAAGTTTTCCTACAGTAACACCTTAAGTTATTTAAATTGTTTTTTTTAATTCTATCTTCAATTACATCTCTAATCTCTGCTTGTTCGAAATATCTTAGTTTGTTTCAGTATTCTTTCAATTTCATAAATATGTTTTATTAAGTAACTAGCTCTTCATTTACTTAAAATATATTTTAGGTTATGATTGAACGGATCACTTTTTCTGACTTTTTCATTTTACACAATACAGCAAAAGAGTGTGCTATTGAATAACATTGTAGCAATATAAACCATAAAATAAAAAAATTTCATCAGTTTTTACGAACCATCCCGACTCATTGTAACTTCCTTGAAAGAAGAATTAAATTAAGTACATTTTCCCTGCACCTTTATGGTATAGTACCGCAGGCATACATACAACAACTGAAACCAATAAACGAAACATTTCACCAAAATACTAGTGAACATCGAACGACGCTTGATTACGCTACCTAGGGATTTTATAAGATTTCCCTGAGGGAGTTACCAAATTAGACGCGTAGTCTTAACATCAAAGGTACTTTACTTTTCTTGAGAAAAACGAAGAATATTTTTTTTGAGAAAATGATTCGATGACTTTAATCGTATAGGAACGTTTGTACAGAACACGTGTTAAATTATCTATTTTTAGATGTAATTTTCTCTGCAGTTATTTATTAACATAGAGATTAATTATAAGGAATTATTCATTGAGGTTTTATTGGTGACAAGTTTTCCTTTAAATGTCTGAAATAGTTTTTGAAAAATTAAAAAAAACTCAAATAGTTGTTTTGCAATAAATAGGAACATTTATAACAGATAACTTCATGGAGTTCCTATAATCTCCAAAGAAACCAGTAGTTTCCACAAAACGTTTTTGAATCAATTTTTTTTTAATTCTCGGCATAACAAAATCAATAATGATACCTACTTAAAATTGCTAAAATAATAAATATTATTGACCATCAAAAAACCACAAATTATCTTATAAATTATTGTAGGGACTAAAGTAAATTTTGAACAATAGGCCTATATATATAAAAAAATGAGTCAAGCAAAGGTACCTGCATAATGTATGATAAGGCGCATAATTTTTAAATTTCAAACACCGCATTTAAAGCTCTACATATGACTATTATTTATCTCAGAATAATTCAGATTCCAAATAGTAAGAAAAAACAAAAATGGGGATCTTTTAATTTTTAAAGGCATCTTCTCCCATAATTTTATGTAACTTATTAAAATTTGGATGGAAACAAAAAAAGCGAAAACATAGAAACTAATAACGGAGAAGCTCCGTTGTCTTGGTGAAGCAGATTTTCTAAAAATTATAAATTAAAAGAAGCAGTCGTAATTAAGTTTATTTTCCTTGAATGGTTAATTTAACAGGGTTTTTTGTGTTTATTTTATTAGGAACTATTATACAATTATGTAGCATACAACTACCGAATTAAAAACCATATAGCTTATTTTGGAAGCAGAAGTCCAAATACGTACTTAGTACTTACTTAATACGTACTTAGTAAGTAATTATAAACAGAAAAATTCTACAGTTTTTCATACAACCTGTAAATGAATTGTGTTTTGTTTGGTAGTAGGCCTACTTATTGCTTTGGTTTGCTGTAATTTAACCAGCTTAAAAGTTTATCAAGTGTAATTTCTGAATATTCTTTTTGTTTCACATTTTCAATCTATAATTATATACCGTAAGCACGATTACTAGAATTGATAAAAGTATTAGGTGTGGAAGGAGTCACGCACAGGAGCGTTTCATACAGGATGATGAAGGCACAAAATGAGATTTAGACGTACTTGATGAAACGAAATTGGAACAACATGATAGTGATTATTTTTAAAAAAATTTTAAATAACATTGTTTGCAATCAGTTTTTTTAAAAATAAACCATAAACAAATTTTTGAATTTACAAATCACAAGTTGAGGCCTCATTACTCTGAGTACCTCTCATTGTATTAATTACTCATTTGTTCAAAGTGAAAATTACTATGTACAAAAATATTTACATTTTACGATATGGAATACTTTTCACTATAATGTTTTGTACATTTAAACTCTTTTAGACAAGTCCAAAACATGGTAACGTTTCAGGCGCCTTACTTCTTCAGCATTGTTTAGAAGATTTATGGCTAATTCATTTTCGTGACCTTCAAGTCTTGGCTGATATTTTCTAGTAAAACGCCTGAATTCGTTCATTACATCAAGAAGGTTGCAATAATGTTGTATTTCTGCATTCCTTGCAAACCATGGCGCCCTTGTTATAGCCCGAAGAACCTTATTCTGGAATCTTTGAATTTCATCTACTTTACTTTTGCTGGTAGTTCCCCAAAGTTGAACGCCGTACAACCAAACTGGTTTAAGTAACATTTTATAAAGCAGCAACTTATTCTCAAGAGAAAGTGAAGAGTTCCTGCCAATCAGCGAGTTTACAATCATAATGGTGATTATGACGGACAAAGATAATAGATTTAAAATTTCTGAATTAATTATTAAAATATGCAGGGGGAAGGGTTAATAGCCTAGCCTGGACGGAAGTAAAATAAAATGTTTAATATTTTAAAATATGTAGGCTAAATATTAGCGGTAATTTCAAAACAAGTGTAATTAGAGATTAATAATAATACATATTGTGTATTTAACATTTAAAAAGAACAAACAGAGAAATGGGTAAATATTTATTGTATTATTTATACTCATCAAAATCGGAATAAAATCCGATTATAGTAATTAAATAGATTATAGTAATCTGTAGAATTTATTATTAGTCTACATTCTGTTACAATATTACAATTGAAACAATTAGTTTAGACTGAACAAAGAAACAAAATATAACCGGGAATTGAATGAAAAGGTCCATAATTCTAGTGGTTATGATGAGTTTTATGGGTATTGTGTTTTGCTTTTGTCCTCACAATTGCGAGGATTTTGCAGTTTCAGGCAGATGGTGACAGTAACAAAATGTCGGCGTACTAACTACAGTACTGTAGAAACGTAGAGTCAATAGGTATTGTTAGAATTTTTTTCCGAAGGGATATTCATCGCAGATGTTGCTGTTTTGCTGGTGCTACTGTTAACGGTAGCAGAGGCTGGTGAAGGATTCATCATTAGCGCTATCCACTCAACCGTGCACCGTTCTAACTGTATTGCGTAGCGTTACTGCATGCAATATTCTGTTTGAAATTCACTCGCTTATCATACACCCCCCCTTCACCTTCAACCCTTCACCTTATTATTACCACCCGCCATACAAAATAATTCTACATAAAAATAATTAAAAAATAAATTTAACATGTGTCGCATACATCAAGTTAATAACTACAATTACAAAAAAAATACATAAATACAAGTTATGCAAATTTTAACGAATGCAAATTGAATGGCCAATTTTTTTTACTTTAATTACACATCTCTATTCTATTACTGTAATTAAATTACTATCCACGATTACTAATGAGTACTACTGTTGCATTTACTGGCCAATATAAAGGGAGCTGCATTGATAATTTATACATATTCTGCCAAATAATTACTAATTTATATTTAAAATTACACTAATAACGATTCTACTCGTTTAAAATAATTATTATCCTATAATAAAGGGTCATTCAATCAGAGCACCGGTTTTCATAGACTATATAAAATTACTAGCATACCCCGCGCGGCATCGCACGCGAAACGTGTGTAGGCCTAATAAATTTCAAAAAAAATAAAAAAGTAACATAAACTGTGTAGCTGTTAGTCAACTTTATACTCCAACGTACACACACATACAAACATAACGTTTTGAGAATTTCCCCCTTCGTACATCTCTCGCCATCATCAAAAATCCCTTCATCTATTTCAACAGCAATACGTACTAAAATGTACATACACACAGACACACACGCACACACACACACACACACACACACACACACACACATATATATATATATATATATATATATATATATATATATATGTAAATTTTCATTAGGGCCCTTAGGGTTATTATTTTTGAAAATTTAAAAAAATGTTGCTGTGAATATAAATACAGTATTATTTATATAATAAAAATTTTATGAAAATTCGTTCAGTAGTTATGGAAATTAGCCTGCACAAAAAATACACGCTTTGTCTTTATTATGTTAGTATAGATGAACTTTATTATTTCAAAAAGCATTAACAAAAGCATTAACAAAGCATAACAAAAGCATTAACTCCTTTAAGTCTCAGATGTTTTGGGGTTTATTGACGTAGCCTACACCAATGGTTTTAGAGTACCCCCAAAAGTAAAAGTCAAAAGGAGTTAAGTCACATGACATTGGTGGCAATTGATGGTCAGCATTTTGCGAACTGAGGCGATCCTGAAACCGTTCACGATGCAATTGATTGTTTCGCGGGAAGCGTGGCAGGTGGCACCATCCTGCTGAAACCATAACTGTTGATTGTCTGTTCCATTTAAATGAGGCCACTAAAAACTCTCTTATCATCGTACGGTATCGGTTTACATTAACTGTCATAGCTTGTCCTGCCACATCTTCAAAGAAATACGGGCTGATGAGGGCCCTGCCCAAAAATCGCACCAAACTGTCTCTGTTGTAGATACATTTCCCTTTCATGAATCAAACAAAAATTCTTACATCCTCAGATACGGCAGTTTTATTTATTGACAAATTCATTTAAGTAAAAGTGCGCCTCGTCACTAAACGTGATTTTGCTTCCAAAGCCGTCTCCTCAGAAAACAGGCGTTCTCAAATGAGCACATGCTCCATGACTTAGATACAGACTGACGCAGCAATCGGAATGTTTATAGAAACAACTACAGTACCTATACAACAATGTTGCCAACTGACAAAAAAATTCCCACGTAATTCAAAACCGGTGCTCTTTTTGAATGACCCTAATGTACGACAACTCGGCGTATGTATGTTTGTATGTACAACTGTTCTCGAAAACGGCTCAAACGATTTTCCTAAAAATTCGTGTGTAAGGGTTTTCTGAGATTACAAATTGATTGCGTTAGGTCTCATATTGCAAATAATTGTTAACTCGCTAAATGAAGAAACATAATTAGAACAATATGCTGGCTACAGATGTAACAAATAATAACATATGATAGGCTGTAGTAAATAACAACAGAATATAGATAGTGAAGTCACGAGATTACCTTTTGCGTATGTATAAGTTGTAAGAAAGGGAAGTGAAAATTTGACTGTGTTGGCGCCCTCAATAGTGAGACACTACTCGTGCATTTCACTACCGAGCAGTTTCTGCTATACATTTTGTAAGCTGTGGTTTATTGCGAGGAAGCGTTTTCTTAATAAACCTTATAAGAAATAAATGTGACCAGTAATATTGCCAGTAGTTTAATTACATGACTAGAAATGTTTGATTTACTGTAATTACCAGTTAACTTTTTCCATTGGAACAACATTTTCTACGAATCAATCTCCTTCTTTACTATCGCTGTCACCGTCGTCTTTACTATCTTCACTAGTATATTATCTATTTAACCGTTTTCTTTTTTACCAAGTGTCAACAAAACTGTTGAAGAATAGCTTCTTCACGTCTTTAATTTCCTTCTTTATTTTTCGACTGTGGAAAGAGAAATATCACAGTAGTTACCTACTCGCTCATGGCTTTTATTAACAGGCAGAGAAATGCATTTTTGTTTAGCTATAACTTCACAGCATTTTATTATATTGCACATTAAATTTCGTTCAGCACTGTGAATAGTCTGCCCACGTTTTCCAGGAAATAACATTTCTATTTACGGTAACAAACAGTCATATTCGTACAGTTAACCTACAAAAGTTCCGCGATATACTGTATATGCTCTGGTTATAGTAAAAGTTGTTGTGTTTGTTGTACTGAAATTAAAGCAGTCGCGCATGCGTACTGATGCTTTCCCCCTTTACTTCTCGTTGCAAACAAAGGCAAACTCGTGACTCAAATAACTATAAATACATGCTGTTTAGCAAAACTTGAATTGTCGTTTTACCTAAAAAAATAAATATTCTATAGAGGTTTAAAATAAATGTACTATTTATATATTACGCATCTAGAATGCCTTTAATTAATGGTTTTAGTTGCGCTAATAGCAGTGACTATTCCCATAGGATCCATTGCGTCAACTGAACGTACAAACGACTATAGTTTGAAAGTGGAACTCGCTAAATTTGTACTCTCATGGAATTCGCGGAACCGGAAAACCGATGGCAATGCAGTTATGATTAAACTTTGGTTTATGTGGGTTTATTTATATTGGCAAGAGAAAGTCGTGTGAGTTTTTTTACAGAAGATTTTTTTTAATACACATTATAACATAATTACTTTGAAATTAAAGTAGAAGAAAATTATCGGTCGGTAAATTTTGGGACTGAATCGATTCTCGAATTCAACTACTAAGTTAAGGGGTAAGGCCTAATTGTTTGATTGATTGATTTGTCGAGAACAACAATTTAGTTTATAAAGTTAAGAGGGAGTTTATTGCCAAGTAGGGTTGCTTTCTCCCAGTTTATCGTCTGGTTGTTCGGTCCTTATGAATTGAATTAGAATGGGACATGAATCTTGCGTGAGTTATTCTGTTGTAAAAATAAAGAGAAGGTGATTAGAAGCGTGAGAAAGAAACCTCTTTCTAATGTGTTAAGGAAATTAACGTCAATCTTTTTCTAAAGCCGTTTGATAACGCCTACTCTCCCTCTCTGAAAAATCGGCTACCCTTCTCTGACCTGCAGTCACGTGATTTAACTAAGATAACCTTTACTCCGTTCCTTTTATCACAACCTCCTCCATCTTCACCCCTCCACTAAAACTTATTCATTCCAACAATTCTAAGATTGTATTTTTTTAATAACTTTTCAACACAGTATACCCATTTACTAGTAATTTATTATCAAATTGGTGTTTCTACCCCAAATATTATAAACTGAAAACATTCCTTAACGGGTTTTTGTAATTTTAAGTTGTGTTTTTGTAACCAAAATCACTAACTTAGATTAAATTTTATCAACACGATCACTGCACAAAACAATCTTCATCTATAAACCCGTATTTATACAAGTGTGAAATTACGGTATTTAACTGTTGACCAGAACTAGTACAAACACATTTAGATGCTATCAAAGAATAGCTTCAGATGTGAAAGTTTAAACTGAACGGTTCCAAATCACAACAGATAACTTTCACACTTCGGCTTGTTGATTGCCCAAATTTACATATCGATAATACTGGGCTTATAGTTAAAGACTAAACTGGTTACCTTGGTTTAATACTTGACAGAAATCTCACGTGAACACTACACGTTACACACGTCAGAGCAATCTCAGACTCACGGTTTCGCAGGTTGTAACGCGTCTTAGGTCGCAAGTCTTCGCTACCTCAACAATTAAAAGTCATTCTCTATAAATCACTAGTACGGTCAATTTGGCTGTACGGTGGACCAATTTTTGGAGCCTGTCACAATACAACACTGAATATTCTTCAAAAACACCAGTCAAAAGCACTTAAAACAATAACAAACACACCGTTTTACGTAACCAATCATAAAAATTAACATTTCGAGACATTGTGAAAACTTATTACACCCAAAGAGAATTTACCACATAAATTCAGATGTCAAATTTCTTTCAACTTATGATTTCCATGTTAACAGACGACTGAAACGAAGGTAGAATAGGGATATTCTCCGACCACCATAAAACACATTTCAATTTAACTTGTCATTTTTGTTTAAAATCATTTCATAAAAAATCATCCATCATCAAAATTTATAAATTATTATCATTAAAAAATATTGGCACTACGTTCCTTGTATAATTTCAAGCCAAAATCGGTCACTGGATCGATTCACATTCGCGTCACTCCTCAACATTTATCATGTCATTTACTGGTTGTGCTTTCCAAAAATTGAACAGTTGCAAATAAAAATAAAGTTGAAGCCAAAAAAACCTGTTGAACACATCTTGCATTTGTAGCACGATCATTCAAAGAATTCCGTCAAAATTTCAATATGTAGCATTTTTTAAATATTTGTATTAAGCTTGCTAATATAATACTTTAGTATGTTGTCGATAATATTAATTTAAAAAAAAATACTGGTGTGCTACGCTAACACAACTGGCTTTTGTCAATGTAAAAATGAAAAACAAAAAAATCATGAGTGAATGAAATGAAAATCAACCTCTATTCTACTTAAAAATACGGAAAATACCTAACTGACGCTAAAGAAGCTCAGAGATTTTTGGAGACGAAGGTTCCTGGTTCGAATCCTAGTAAGGGTAGTTACTTTTATACGGATTTGAATATTAGACAGTGGTTACTGGTGTACTTTGATGGTTGGGGTTCAATGAGCCATACTCTCTCAGGAATGGTCCGCTTGAGTTTGTGGCAGACTACACTTCATTTACACGTCATACATAATATTATCCTCATCTCATTGAGTCATGGGGTTGCTCATTGCTCTTAAATTGAACAGATTTTAGAAACATGAGGGATTAAAAAAACCCACCATGTTGGTCTAGTAGCATAGTTGTCACTGCGAGTGAGATGTTTAAAAGCTGATTTTCGGTGACGAAGGTTCCTGGTTCAAATCCTAATAAAGCTAGTCTCTTTTATACAGATTTGAATACTTGACAGTGGTTTTACTTCGATGGTTGGGGTTGAATTAACTATACCTTCTCAGGAATGTTCGGCTTAAATATGTACATGACTACATCTCATTTACACGTCCTACACATCATCTAATCTCATTAGGTTATGGGGTTGCTTATTGTTCTTAAATCGAACTGAATGCAACGTACGCATATTATTAGTTTTAAAAAAACTAAATAAAACAGTTTTCGTATCTCTGTGCATGGAAATTAAATGCTGGTTTCTTGTATCAGAGATGTGTATGTGTTAAATTTTGTTGAGGTTTGTTTTAAATTAAATATTGTCGACACACTTGTTATATAATTTCTATTTAAACAAATGATAACTGATTTAGTTTCAGTTATCTTATCTTGAATTCATTATACAAAATATTAGATTTTTTTTGACCTAAGGGAATACTCTATCATAACCACTAATGACCTAATCTTTTTTGTTAATTAATTCTCTATAAATTAATATTTTTTACTTTCTCTTGCCTGTATGAATATAGGGTATATAGAAAGAAAAGTATTGTTCCCATATCGATTTTTTGAAATCGAGTTCTCACCAGATATACGAGGTGTGGCTATTAAATAACGAGACTGACGTTGTAAACATTTTATTTTAATTTTATTCATAATCACTCATTGTCACCTTCAATATACACTCCTTTTCTATCCATACAATGCTCCATGCGAATTTTCCATTGTTGGAAACAGTGCTGGAAGTTATCTTCTGTCAGCTCCTTCAGGACACGTGCCGCTAATATATAGGTTATATTGTCCATTATTTGCATTGGCAAGAGAAAACCGTGTGAGTGTTTCAAATCATATTATTTTTAACCAATTCCAACGGATTAATAAGCGTAGCCTCTAAATTTTACGAACAATTATAAACAAATAAGTGATAAACATTAAATTTTCATTTCGTATTCTTTACATTTACTACTCCTACATTGCTATTATTCCCAAATGTACATTTTGTATTTAAAAAATTAATGAAATGTCGTTTATTTAAAAAAAAGAATTATCATCGTAATATTATTTAAAAATTTATTTGAAAATCGCCTCAGAGAATAACCGTTTGTTACACACGGTAATTTTAATGATGTGCTATTTAAAAATATGTGTAGATATTTTTTAAAATGAAAATACACAAGTAATTCATGCGGCAAATGAAAAAATAATATAATAGTTTTGGTAATTATAATGTTTGTAATGAAATGCCTTTCAGCAATTTAATTAGGTCTTTTCAATTTAATAATTTCGTTACTCGTATAAATGTAATAGGTATATAATTCAAAAATTAAATATAAACAACTGTGGTAATGTAGATCCACATGTTTCTGCATTCAAGTTGATCAATATAATTCAAATTACAGCCTGCAATACACGTAACTTTGTCATAAACAATTTATTGTAATTATACACTTCCCTACATGAACTAATAATGTAGATTTATTAATACATTTCCACACGAATATAAAAAAATACATAAATATTTGTCATGCGACGATAAATACAATAAAAAAATTATGATAGAAAAATATTTAATTTAATTTAACAAACGTTTTTAAACGAACAGACTATATAATGTACTTTAATTTAAATATTGGCTACACTTTATATTCATAGAATACATTTTTATTTATTTCTGATTTTTTTTATGTGTAAGGTAAATTTAAATCATTCTGATTGGCTAAGTTAAGATGAAATGTTTTTGACTGGAATATCTGAATGTGATGTAAACTAGACGAATGTTGGGTTGAACCGTAAAACAATAGGTTTCAAAAGAGAACATATAAGCATAATTTTGTGCCATTATTAATTTTTATCGTTTATGAATTAGGGAATATAAAATAGGCCTGGAATTTTGTAACAATAATATTTAAAATTGTTAAAGTAAAAAAAGAATATTGAACTGAATCTGTTAGTTCCAGGGCTACAAAGAATAGTTGTGTTTCTAATTACATGGTCCTGCAATTAAATGACTGAATCATTTAAGAACAGAAAAGGTAGAGGTGTAAAAGATACTAGTCAGTGTTATCTAATCTGAAAGTTATGAATTTCATCATACACCCAGACTCTGTAGTGAATGAAGTAAAAGTATCATTTGCAGGGTGGAAAATATTTGTGCTTTTCAGAGGGGTTTGCATGCTGAACATACATGCTAAACATACTTTTCAACTCAGTGAGGAAGGGAAATGTAAACCACCTAACTCCTCGTTTATTTAAACCTCTAGAGGTTCAAGGTTCAAACCAGTTTTTCGGCTGATGACCTAAACAATATAGCTATAAAGCGTAAAAATCTGGGGTGAAACACTCACACAACTTTCTCTTGCCAATGAAAATAATTTACAACAAACCTAACATTAGTAATAAAACATTAGAAATACACAAAAAACTAACCTCAATAAACATAACCTTATGTTAATCATGAGTGAAAGATGCAAAATGAAAATCAACCTCAGTTTGGCTTAAAAATACGGAAAATCATTCTTTCTCGCTAAACTAGACTCTGTAGAGAAAAATAACCTAAATAAAAGTTGTAGATCTTCTAATTTAATATAAATTTGATTATATAGGCCTACGTTTTTTTCGTAAAATGCATACTAAGGCCGAAATCTTAAAAAATCGACTTTTTACACGTTCTCGTGAGAAAAACAGAAAATCGCTATTTACCGCTAAATTAAGCGTTATACATAAAAGTGTTTGAAATAAAGGTGTAGGATTTTAAATTCTCTACAACGTTTATTGTATACATTTTTTCGCTAAAGTGCATATTAAAGCTGTAATCTTAAAAAAAAACAATTTTTTTTACGTTAAAACAGCCTCACCAAGAATTTCAGCAAACATGGCGCCAACCCTTTCTTGTAGAGCATAAAAAATTTTGTAAATCAGGCGATTTTTAAAACAATAGTAGGACCCGTTTTGAGAAAATCGCAAAAAAGTGAAAAATGACACGAATAAAGTAGCCTACTACTTTCGGTTGACTGATTTTGATGAAAATGGTCGTGTCGGGTCCGGTAGTGGTGTCTAACTTAAGTTACAAGTTTCAAGTTTGTACGATGTTCCGTTTTTGAGATATTCTGTTGACACACACACACACACACACACACACACACACACACACACACACACACACACACACACACACACACACACACACCAATCGCTAAAAACATGTTTTTTGGGTTCGGGGGTCTGAAAACGTGTAGATCCGGTGAAAACTCGATTTGTTATAATCGACATAAAAATAATACTTTTCTTCGTATATATTCATATAGGCAAGAAAAAGTAAATATGTATGCATTTAATTTAAATTCAGATATATTGTTAATTTTTTACAAATTTAAACAAAATTTATTATAAAAAATGAACAAGAACGAGAATATTGTGTATGGATGCAGGCAGGCAGGGGTTGACTGGTACAAAACAACACTTTGCTGTCATCGGACTGAAGTCTTTAGGGATCGCGAAAATTTCCCCCACTACTTTATGTTCGCGGTAGTACACGTGGTAGAGGGGTACAGAAAGAGAGGGGTGTCACCACAGCTGATCAATAATGACCTAAAGCACAGCGGAGTAGCGTGTAATAATAGTAGTAGGCTTAGAGAAGCTTGCCGACGCGCTTCACTTTATCTGGCCGTCTCTCACATAGGCCTACGCACAATGCGATAGGCACGCCGTCACTTTATTGCACTTCTACTTTATTTTTTACGGACCCGTAAAATTTTACGGGCTTTTGGTTAATTATGTTACTCAGTAGATTCCATTAAATTTATTATTACTTTGAAAATTCTCTGTAATTTTAATTAAGAACGTTTTCACAATATTAACTGAACTAATAACCGGAAGTAAGTATATAGCACAGAGTTAACCTTAATTGTTTCATGACAAAAAGTAATCAATTTTATTCAACAATATTTCACATTATTATTTTTTAAATGCAACCTTAACAATACAAAATAAATATTCCTACAACTGAGATTTTAACAAAATTATTTGTTAATAAAAACTTTATTTTTTATAGATTTGTGCATATATATTGCTTTAAAATAACAAATGGTGACCATGTTATAAATAATGACAAGAACGATGTAAGAAACTCCCACCGATGGAGCTTTTGCTTATTTTTTATTTTACAACCTCATTGAATCACTTTAGTCCGATTTCTGGGCCAGTCCATTCTGTAATCGGTTCTTCTTATTCCCAAAGCGTGTAAGTTGTTTTATTCTTGCTTCTTTCTTTTTCGCCCAAATCATTTTTAGGCGTTCCAATCTTTAGCGCCTGTTCTTGTCCGAATACACCCTTTTGGATTCTTTTCTAGTTTTAGGCTCACATATTATAATATTAGTTTTAATAAACTCGTCGTATTCTCCATATTTTGTAATCAGATCCTCCCTTGAAATTCTCAACTCTTTAATGTCCTATTGGACTTTCTTTATCCATTTCGGTTTTGTTATTACTTTTCGATAAAAGTTGATTATTATGCTTTTGTTTACTAATTTAATTTACAAAAAATCCTAGTGAAGGTAGTTACTTTTATACGGATTTGAATACTAGGTAGTGGTTACTGGTGTACTTTTATGGTTGGGGTTCAATTAACCATACACTCTCAGGAATGGTCGGCTTGGGTGTGTACAAGACTACTCCTCATTTACACGACATACACATCATTCTCATCTCATTGGATCATGGATTGTTCTGAATTGAACAGATTGCAACGTTCATACATTAGGGATGAAAATAATAATAATAATAAATTTAATTTTGCATCAGTATTTATAGAGAATTTTGGACCAGCCCAGTCAGTCGGCTGGTAGAAATTTACTATTATTTGTTAAGCAACACTGGTTGGGCAAGCGATTTTATAATACCTAATGGTGACCAGTTGACAGCCATTCTTAAACAAACTCCACTGGGGGTCCCTATTTAAAAATTCATGCCGAATCACGTCAAAAATACAGTGAAAAGCAGGGATGAAGCGTTGTAGGGATAGAGAAGGAGTGCATATTGAAGGTGACAATAAGTGATTATGTATAAAATAAAAATATAATTTTTTACAACGTCAGTCTCGTTATTTAATAGTCATACCTCTTATTATATTTATATATCATTTTTAAGAAGACAATTGATTATATAAATATATAATTAGTGATACTTTTTTTATTTAACAAAGATTTAAAAGAACTTCAACACATCAAACCAATAGCTAAGTTTTGTTATTTGTTTTGTATATTTCCGATTAATTTCATTTAAATTTAGATATTTACAGAAATAACAAAATTTTCCTTTTTTGTAAACAATAACAATCATTTTGATAGCTTGTCATGATGCATTTTTTAAATAAGTTAATAAGAATGGACATCGATATTATGAATCGATATATGAATATATAATGATAATAATATATAATGATATATTATGAATCGATAGGATAGATATATGAATAGTATAGTACGACCTGATTCATATTTGTAAATTTTAATAGTCAACCCAATCAGTAATCCCACAAGTAAAATTAAACAACATCATTACAATGGGCAGTATGTTTGTAACATGGTAGAACCGCATATGACCTAAGTTTATATTCATAATCAATACTTATTATTGTATGGCACTCGGTAACTTTACATCTGTTAAGGGATTTCAGAGGGTTTCATTTACGCACTACTATAGGGCTAAACAAAACAACTGTTCATCATAGTTTGTAAAAATCTGGTGTGAAATACTCACACGACTTTATTGCCAATGTAAATAAAGAATATATTATAATGTTATTTAATCATGAGTGAATGACGTAAAATGAAAATAAACCACGGTAGATCTTAAAACTACATAAAATAAGTTATTTCTGCTGAACTTGGCTCTGTAGAAAAAAATTCTTTAAATAAAAGTTGTAGCATTTTTAGTTTCCTATAATTTTTATACACTTTTGTCGTGAAATGTATACTAAGGCCGTAGTTTTAAGATACCCAATTTTTTACAATTTTTGATGACAAAAAACCAGAAAATCACTAATTGGCGCTAACCTAAGCATTGTAAGAAAAAATGTTGGAAATAAACGTTGTAGGTATTTTAATTGTCTACAACTTTGATTTTATATACTTTTGCTCTAAAATACAAATTAAGGCCGCAACCTTAAAAAAAAAACATTTATTTATGAGAGCACAGCAGCCATGGCAATTATCTTATCCTGTGAAGCATAAAAAATGTAGTAAATTAGACAATTTAAAAAAATTTGTAGCAGCTATTTTAGAGAAAATCGTAATAAAGTAAAAAATTTCACGAATAAACTACTATGTAATTATACTATTTCCGGTTGACCGAATTTGAAGGTTCGTGTCGGATCCTCTAATGGTACCTAATATTAGTTTCAAGCTTCAACTTTGTAGGGTATTCCTTTTTTGAGATAACTCACACACACACACACACACACAGGCGCACGCGCGCACACACACGCGCACGCACACACACACACACACACATACCTATCGGTAAAAACATGTCTTTTTGGGTTCACGGAACCTGAAAACGTGTACGATTATATTCGGTAAAAACTCGATTTCAAAAAATCGACACAAAAACAATACTTTCCTTCCCTATAAATTCATACAGGGCAGGAAAATGTAAAAAAGTAATCGGTATTCTTATTATTATTGTAATTGCTTCATGTAAAACAGTTAATTTTTTTTCTATTGAAATAAAAGGTCCAATACATTCAAAAACTATCCATGTATGATTCACATTAAATGATACAACGAATGAAACCGTACATCATTCATTGGAATACTTACTGCATTACATTGTCCGTAAATTGAATGTAACGATCAAAAAACATAGACAAAATTACAAAATCAATGAAGTAAATGACATGGCAACAAATACCCGTTACTTATAGCTGATATAATTTTAATGTGCAATTGTTTTTTTTTATTTCTACTTGTTTCAACGTAATCTTTTTAACTTTGGTACAATAATATCAGAAAGTAATTTTAAATACAAAAAATTCACTGAGTTGCGTAAAACCATAAATGCAGAGAAAAAATTCCATCGAATTTAATATGATATTAGTATAGGTCTATGCCCGTAACCGGGAGGTGAAGTATTAAATTATTTGTACTCGATCTACCAGTTCCAGGGCAACAAAAAATAGTTCTGTTTCTTATCACATGATCAACCAATTATATGACATTTAAGAAAAGAAAAGGTAGAGGTGTAAAATACACTAGTCAGAATTATCTCCTCTGAAAGTATAGAATTTTATTATACGGCCATACCCAGCCAGCGGTGAGTGAACTAAAGGTTTCATTTGCAGGGTAGAAATTATATGCTTTTCGGAGTGTCTGGCCTGCTGATAAGCATACTTTTCCACTCAGTAATGAAGACACGGGTAAACCACCTTACTTCTCATTTTACTTAGTAAAGGCTTTTCACATCTAAATAAATATTAAGGCATTTGGGCCAGCCCAGTAAGTCAAATCGTAGAAAGTCAATATCAATTGTTAAGCAACACTGGTTGGGCAAGCGATTTTACATAGTGACAAGCTGAGAGCCATCCATGAACAAACTTTATTAGGAGTCCCTGTTCAAACTCATGCCTAATCATCATCAAAAAAATACAGCAATTAAACTGGGTGGTCGTCAATAACGTACACTAGACCTAAATAATAACAAATAAAAGCAAAAATAATTTAATGTGAAATTTTAAATATCAGATGAGATATTATTCAATAATCTCACTAAAATTTAGCCTACATAGATAATAAGTAAAGCTTTTTCACCCTTAATAAATAATAAAACGAAAAATGAAAATTCAGATTTAATGATAACACTTGTTGTTAAGTGTAATTTGTCAAACATTTTTATTATGAACCGCTGTTATTTTGAAAGAATCTGTAGTATTAGAAATGAAAAGTAAATAACATTTAAAAATAGAATATTATTTTTAACATTTAGTTCATTATCCTTTAAAAACGATAAATTTTATACAAATTAAAATATTATCAATTATTTTTAAACATTATGATTATTTTTAAAAATTTAAATCGCCCAGAAAAATAAATTTTATATTAAATTAACATTGTAAGAAATAATAATAAAAAATAATACACACTGTTTATGAATTTTAAACAATAATAATCTAACAAAAGCAATTGTTAAAACCATTTTAAAATGGTTTCTTTTAATGTAATAATATTTGCATTTGAAAAACAGAAGAATACTTTTTTGTTTTAAATTTGTTCATATGCAAAGTAGTAGCAGTGTTCTATTTACCTAGTTACATAGAAAAACGATAAAAAAGGATTTCATTTTTATAAAAACAGTACAAAATGAAATAGAGTAAATTATTATTTAAATATATAAAATACATTTTATATAATATCGTTACCACACTGACGAATAAAATTTTATCTGAAATCTAAAACAAACGTGATAAATTTCGGAAATACTTTTAAACAAAAGAGTAATTTATTAAAATCTTATGAATATAAAAATCCTTTTTTCATCACCATCCTTTAGTTAAGATTTTAAAGCCCCTGATTTTAGTAGTCCGTAATATTTTTACGGTTTTATTAAATGCAGCTACAGAGAAAACCTCTTAAGTAAAATTGCACTTCTCATTTATACCTTATACGATTAGGGTCGTTTTATTAGATTTTCAATCGTAAAACGCCATGATTGTGTAACCATAAGGTTAAAATATTTCCTTTTAAATACCGCAGTAATTTTAATATTTTCTTTCCTTTTAGGTGCAGAATTTTCGGTTAATGTTTTAACTGAAATTTATATAAAGTTAATTAATGTTTTTGTAATAAATTATAAATAAATAATTTTTAAGTGCGTGTTCTGTTAAAAGCCTTATCCTATAAAATTATCCATAAAAATTGAATGCGATCTTACATTAAAAAGTAAAAAAACTTACGAATTTATCTTCAATAAATTGTTTCTATACAAGCAAGTGCTAAAACTGGTATGAAAATATCGCCTGCAGATCTACGGCTGCACCAAAACAAGCAAAATAAACGCTATCGAAGGGTCCCAAAACAGAGTGCTCAGGCACACTGTAAACGCTCCGTGGTATGCCCGCAACACCGACATCCATTGCGACTATCAAGTGATCACAGTAGCAGATGAAGTGTGTAAGTGTGCCAAAAACATAAAAATCGTCTTCGCAATCACGTCAACATTGAAGCGCTTCAACTGTAAGATAATAGTGTAATAGTCAGGCGACTGAATAGGACTAAGTCTGTAGATTTAGTATGTTAAAAATTCAAAAATTATTACTAAAAGTGCCATAGTAAGGCAACTGAAAAGAACTAAGCCTGTAGATTTAGTGTGTTAAAATAAGATTATTAAAGTGTAATAGTGTGCGAGTGAAAAAACTAAGCTGGTAGATTTAGTGTTTTAAGAAAAATATTAAAAGTACTGTTAAACTATAAATAGGCCTAAGAATAAATAAGATTTAAGTCATGTATATAATATAAGTTACTAAAACAAGTAGTTAGCTACATTTAATTAATTAGTTATTAATTAGTTAGAGATTTAAGAAATTAAAAAGTTTATAGAACGCTATGAAGTGTTATAAGAAAATAAGTGCTAGCACCTGTGGGTGACTGCATGATTATATTCATGGGGGGGGGGGGATAATATCGCTAAAGAAAAACTGTTTGTTAGTTTCAAGTAACTGGCTGCAGTAAATCTACAATAAAAAAAAAACTTAGTGATTCGTCGTATTTTCACATCAAACGGAGATTGTTTTCATTTTGCGTCATTCACTCATGATTGATATTAAATTATCATTTTACTTTACATCGTTTAGCCTACTAATGATTAAACGTCGGTTATATATTTTATTATTTACATTGGAAAAAGAAATTCATGTGAGTGTTTTACACCAGATTTTTATATTTTGAAATATTAAATTAATATTTACTATAGAATTTGTTAAGGACGCTACGAGCTAAGTAATATGCTCAGTTGACCGGGTTTAATTTCATATGTTAAACAAATGTTCATGTACAATAATAATTCAAGTAGAAACTTCGTAGCTGTGAGTATCGTACCGTGAAGTACACAATGTCATTTTAAATTAACTTACTCGGCAGATATACTATTTGTGTAACGAAATACATCAATATAAGTTGTAATATAGTTATGTACCACAATTTAATAAAGTAGCTGTTAAAATGTATTCAATAAATTATTTGTCGAATATATTTCTATTTAAATAGACCTAAACAAATTCAGATTTTTTTTTATTAAAGTAATATTGCGTGGTCATTAGTGAATCTGCCCTTAACAGACAGGTGGAGTGTCAATTTATTTACACTCAATCTGTCCATTGCAGGGCTAAAATAAATAGTTCTGTTTCTCATCACATGGTCAGCCAATTAAATGACTGAATCATGTACGAACAGAAGAGGTAGAGGTGCGAAAGACACTAATCAGAGTTGTCTCCTCTGAAAGTAATGAATTTCATTATACAGCCAGACCCTAAGGTGAATGAAGTGAAGGTGTCATTTGCAGAATGGAAAATCTGTGCTTTTCAGAGGGCCTGGGATGCTAATAAGCGTAATTTTTCACTCAGTGAGGAAGGCAATGGTAAACCGCCTCACTCATTGTTTTACTTAGTAAAACCTCTAGAGGTTCAAACCAGCCTTTCGGCTGATGACCTAAACAACAACAACACATTAGTGAATACAATGGGTTGTTGTTTAGATGATCAACTGAAAGGCTGGTTTGGCCCTCTAGAAGATTTACTAAGTAAAATGAGGAGGTGGTTTACTTTGCCTTCCTCACTGAGTTAAAAAGTATGCTTATCAGTATGCTGAGCCCACAAAAAGCACATATTTTCCAACCTGCAAATGACAACTTCACATATTTTCCAACCTGCAAATGACAACTTCACTTCATTTACCACAGGGTCTGATTGTACAATGAAATTCATTACTCTCAGAGGATATAAATCTGATTAGTTTCTTTTACAACTCAACCTCTTCCATTGACTGACCATGTGATAAGAAGCAGAACTATATTTGTAGCCCTGGAAACTAGCAGATCGAGTGGAAAAAATGTAACACTCTACCTGCCTGTTATGGGCATTACGATTGGTTAAGAATAAATATCAGTAAGTTTCAAATTGCTTAAAATTTTCAAACCTTTTACGAGGATCGATACTGTAATTAAACTTTTTATTGTTTAGCATGTTAAACAAAAATGCATGTTAACGATTTCAAAAATTTACCAGACGTGTAGATGATTGCATGACTTTTTTATCTGGACTAATAAAGGGGTAAGAAAAATTTTCTAATAACATTTATATAAAATGTGAAAAATATTACTTTTATTATTGTTAAAACGTTTTTATAGAAGTAAACATTTAAATTTTTTAGCTTACTTTTTATTATCGTAAAGAATTTTATTAAAACGACCATCATATTTTATCACTGATTCTTGCTGAAATTTTTTTGGTGTAAATTTGAACAAAGATTACCAGTGGTTTAGTTAATGTATGACAATCAGCTGGCTATACACGAATTCACTGATCAAACCGGTGTAATTTAACAATTCGAAGCTATTTACTACCAGCTGATTTACTGTGTTGGCCCCGAGGCCTCACTAAAACTTCAATATGGGTTTATTTCCTAAACACCATTATTTTACATTATGACTGACTACAGCGTATAAAAATTTGTAAACGAACTACTAAATGAACATTTTTCAAGGACAGTATCCTTTTTTAATGTGACTTTTTAATATGATTAACTAAAAAAAATCATTGTTATAATTTATAAATTTAAAATTAATTAAAATATTATTAGTAAAACAATAAACATATATGCGTTGTTGTTTAGGTCATCAGCCAAAAGGCTGGTTTAAAGTTCTAGAGGCTTTACTAAGTAAAACGAGGAGTGAGGTGGTTTACTGTTGCCTTCGTCACTGATTGCAAAAATATGCTTAATAACATGCCTGGCCCTCTGAAAGGCATCTATTTTTCACCCTGGAAACGACACCTTCAATTCATTCACCACAGGGTCTGGCTGTATGATGAAATTCATTACTCTCAGAAGAGATAACTCTGACTAGGGTCTTTTACACCTCTTTCTCTTCTGTTCTTAAATGGTTCACTCATATAATTGGTTGACCATGTGATAAAAAACAGAACTATGTTTTGTATAATATTTTTTCTATTTCCTCTGGAAATAGCAGATCACGTGCAAATAATTTAACACTCCACCTGCCTGTTATGGGCAAAACTATATAATAGTGCACTGAATATTGATATTTCAGTAATACAAAATTAATAATACACTTTACTGTTACATTTAGTAATATATAGTACATTATCGATGAAACATCGAAATTTAGGGTACGGAATGGGCAGGTTAGTGTTGGAAAAACCACAAAAATGAGATTGACCTGGAATTTCCTTGGAGTGGCTAAGAAAAACTATGCGATAACCTTGACAAGTTCAGTCAAAAATTATACTAAAACTAACTGATTATAAATTTATACTTAATAGTTTAAAGTGTTTATACATTTTACAAATGAAACATTTAGTTGTCCGTTAAAGCGAGTTATCATGATTCGATTTTCATTGTTAAAAAATAGTGTAAATGGAAACCTGTGTGAACGAATGGTTCAATCAAGTTTAGTTAATCTGAACTCACCTGATTCAATAAAATATCGAATGTAGTGAAATTGATAGCTGGTCAACATTTTTTGCATTCAATAGTTCAATTAAACAACGGAATGAGCCAATAGACTTGTTTAAACCAGCTGTTCAATGGCTTTGTGAAGTGTAATAAAACATAGTTTATAGCTAATAGCAAATATGGACGAATAATATAGGTATTTTTTTTTGTTTTACTTCCTAATGTTTTGCATTTACAAACCCAATAACGATGCGTGATTTTTTTGAAAAAATTTGTAGTTTTGAAAAATTTTCCGTAATTTCATTAAACCGAATTTTATAAATTACATTAACGACTGACAATTATTCATTTGTCACCATCTGTTATTTCTTATTGAAAAATTTTAAATTGATCAATGGCGTTCCAATTGTACCGCACTGTTAAATTTTAGCTGGCTGAACAAGCAAAGTTGATGAGTAATAATCGAGTTGAGAGAATTCGCTTTTAAAAAGGTTTATACTTTCATTAACAAAATAAAAAAAAAACAGATGAAAAGTAATTGTATGATAAAAATAATACAAATTATTTATACAGTTTATAAACACGCATTAAAAAATTTTGAACCTAATTTTATAATTGAGCCTACTGTATAAATTAATTAAATTTAGGTCTAACCAAGGAAACTAAACGAACCGAACCAAATTCAAACAATTAATTATAGACTTTAAGGGATTCCATGAAGAGCAAAAACAGAACACCGGATGGATAGAATAAAAACAAAAAGCTTATAGTGAGCGAATGCTGAGAAAGTGGGCTACTAAAAGAGCTTCCAGAAACGTATAAAATCACCTCAAGTGGTCAAAAATTAACCCTGTACGAGAAATAATTAAATATTCTTAATTAAATGTTTATACTATGTTAATAATGTTAATATTATAAATCACAAAGGAAAGACATTTAACAACAAAAAAAATTTAACCGAAGGCTATTTCAAATAGCCTAATTTATTTTTAAAATTCAAAAAAATTAATACAACTAATGAAATTTTGAATTAAAAAGGACAATATGGACTAAATGATCCAAACGTGTAAAAATCTTACAATTTGATTCGCTGGGTTGATTCTTGCTGAAATTGTGTTGGTGTGGAAATTTTTATAGTTTATACTACATTATAGATGAAACATCGAAATTTGGGGTAAGGAATGGAAAGGTTACTATTGCAAAAATGAGATTTAAACAATAATTAAATTATGTACCTAAAATGTATTTTATAAAATATAATTTTGTGCCTTGATTTTTAATTATATCAATGGTAAATTCTTTAAAATAGTTAATATCCCAAAGCTCAGAGAAATTTTTTAGTGTTAAGATTTGATCACGTTTTCAATATTATGAGTTTAATTTGATCTAATGAATATAACCCGATTATTTTTAAGATTCGGACAAGTTTCCAACTAAGTAACTCACGTTCAACTGTAATGTTCATTGAAACACGAATGGTAAATTATTAACTTACTAACAAACAATAAGGAAATTTAAGTAAATTTAACAACTTCTAATTAACTAATTATTTCTACACAATGTATTTTAAATAAATAATCATACTGAAACTAATTTATTGATTCACTCACCTTTGTGTGTTTCTCCTCGGTAAAGGAGGTGTGTAAACATCTTCAGGCTCAGAATAATGATGCGGATACATATTCCTTTAATAATTTATTTACGTATACCTAACTGAATTATAAATATATAAACATACGCCGGCACTTTTAGTCTATATTTTAATCACATTTTTACTATATTTAATTATAGGTAGTCTTATTTTTAGGATTATTAATTTCCTCATTTTTTATTATGTTAATAATTAAGTTTTTATAGAATTTTCACTTGTAATAAATTCCTGGAAAGTAATAAAAATATTCTATTGTGATATTTATGTTGAATTTAATACGGTATTTAAATTTCGTAATTATCAGGGGATGATTTAAATATATTATTTCAATATACATTATTATAAAAAGGTACAATATTTTTAATTATTTATTTTTGTATGTTACGCCGTATAATTATGTCCGATTTAAATTTATTTAAATTTTTAATATCACAAAAATAAGAAAACTTTTTTGAGTTTACTTTTGAAAATTTATATAAGTTTATTTTTTTTTCTTGTAAGGCCCATAATTAATTTTACAATTTATTATGAATTTTAATGTACCCATAATGAATTTTTATGTTAGTGGTTATTATTGTAATCATTATGATTACAATAATAATATTACCATAATGTTAATATTTTATTAAATTACCCAAAATCTATTATTTATTGATGAATTGTGTTTATAAATAATTAAGTAACGTGTTATGTAAAGTACCTAAATATAAATATAATTTCTTGAATATAGTACAGTATTTTCACTAATTAATTGTATCAGTTAAAATCTTTTTATAAGTTATGTTTAATAAGTGTAAGGAGTTATTTTTGTAGTTATTGTTAAATTAATATTGTTGATAAGACATATATATGCCTTGACTGTACCCTAATTCGTGAATATTTTCATCCAAAAATTTAAAATGTTTTTAAATTATTTTACGAGTATATAGTGGAATATTTACAGTTCACTTTTTATTCTAATCAAATTATTTATTCGTAGTAATACCTTCAAAATTCAGTCATATGATTATTATAGAATTTAAATCTTTTTTAAGTTAAGTAAAATTTAAGCAATTTCCACACAAGAAACTTACTACTAGATTATTTATAAACATACAAAAATTATTAAAGTAACATTTAATGGAAAATATATTTTTTTAAAACGTTCGACAAATAATTTAAGATTTAAAATATTTAAATTTTATTAGCCTAATTTAAAAATAAATTGGAATATTTAAATCAAACAAATGGTTTATAATGTTATTAATACAACATGGTCAATTTAGTACTGTACAATTAAATGGTAGTACACACGTGACCAGTGAATTACATTGGATACTAAAATACATGAAGTTATTTTAAATACCCATGATTTTTCAATTATGTTTTTCAAAATGTAATTAATAACATTGAGAAATTACTAAATTTTTATTATTTAAGATTTATAAAGTTTCTATCTAAATAAAAATAATAATAGTAAAACAAAACAAATTTTATAATACACATTTCTTGAATCTATTGACGGATGTTAAAAAAAAAATTTTAATGTTGTAAATGATAACATTTATTTATATTTAGTTTGATAAAGAAATATTAATTTAAAAAGATTCAATCACGTTAAAATTTAGTTACAGATAAAGAAAATAAGAAAATAATTTACTGATAATCATAATGAAATCATTTGAGTAGAATGGTATTGGTTTAACAGTCACTCCGTGGTAATTATAATACGTAAGATCGTTCACCGTACACAGAACTGTAGTGATATAATAGAACTTGATAGTAGTACAATTCAAATATGATATAGTTCGAGTTGAAAGGTTTACGACTTATAGGGCCTTACGCACCCCTCGATGTTTCACTCGCGACTGAAAACTCACCCCGTGATGATCCTTTGTTATAGAAGCGCATGCGTTAGACACAGGGCGTGTACGCCCATCATTGCCTCAATTCCTATTCCATCTGTTGTGTTTACTTATCACAAGCGCTATAAAAGTACTTTCAATGCTAAAATAAAAAAATAAAATAAAAAATCTACCTTACCAAAAACCATCTCGACTACAGTGTTACTTTTCTCATCCCGCGTGAGATAACTTACCCGTTCCTACTATGTTTTATTACCGTAATACAATTGCTTTAAAAATGTTAATAAAATTAATATCACGAATTTATTTAAAACATAACATCTTTTATTTAATTGTAACGTTTTATTTCCCCCCGAGGATCATTTCCCTCCTCCCTAACACCATAATTTTAAATAACATTCCATTATAAATTGATATAAAATTTACATAATGTGTTTGTACTTTTAAATAAACTTGTAAACAAATATACAAAAGACTATTTCCGTTGCCTGTTGGTTAATGTGCTAAACTACAAGGGAAAAAGTTTCGCGTTTGATTCTCAGATGTTACAATAAAAACCAAATAAAACACTAGAAATTTAAAAACTATAGTAACCGTAGAAAATTACCAAGCTGTAGTTGGTTCTTAAAACAAAACATTATAATATAATAAAACTCACCGGGCCGGCCGCATTGGCGTAGTTGGTAACGTGCTCGCCTTTCATTATGCGGTCCTGGGTTTGAATCCCACGCAGGCACGACATATTTTCATACGTTACAAAAAAATCATTTCATCCTCCTTTGTAAACAGTTACACCCACGTCGTCGCTAATGACCATTGCAGTTGATGCGACGTTAAATAAATAATTAAAAAAAAACTCACCGGGTTGGTCTAGAGGTAAAGTCGTTGTGGCGAGTCAGCTCTTTAACAGCTGATTTTCGAAGACGTATGTTCCCAGTTCACATCCTAGTAAAATACTGCACATCTCTGGAAACGATTCGATGCACATTCACTTGCCACTCGGTTACAAGAATGTTTTAAATATAAGTACAATACATTCAAATCTGTAGACTATATTAAATTCTTATAGCCTATCTGCATGAACTGGTTAAAACAATGTATGGAACTTTTATTATGGTTGTGAATGTTTAGTTGTGAAATTGTTTATATTCTTTGTTATTAACGTTAGTAAAATTGTTAATTTTTAAGTTTCTGTCTTTTTTTTAATAATCTGTTGTAGTATAACAATCTAGAAGTCATTAAAAACCTAGCTGTTGATGTTACTTTTTTTTGCTTCTACGGCCTCATTGGACAACTTGAATCAAATCTAGAAATCCTTTTTAGTTTGGTTTTAAGATTCTTACGTTTTCCCCAATAATTCTTTGAATTTTGGTATCTAATTTTATCTGTACTTAACCCTGACAACAGAGCTCAAGGTTTTTCGGCGAATCTTGTGTTTTTATCTTTAAGCAACTTAAGCTGTTCAGAATTTTCTAAAAGATGTGACTTTAAATAAAGTCTAAAAAATTCCTAGTAAAGGTTATTTTTTACGGATTTGAATACTAGACAGTTGTTACCGGTGTACTTTGATAAGATGGGTTCAATTATCCATACTCTTTGAATCTGTACAAACGACTACATCTCATTTACACATCATACACATCATCCTCATATCATTGGGTCATGGGGTTGCTTTCTATTCTGAATTGAACAGATTACAAAACACACACCACAGGGATTAAAAAAACGAAAAAAGGTGTTCAAAAAAAAATTCATTTAGAATGAACTGCCGAAAATAGCTTTTAAGAACTAACCTACTCATAGTTCGGCCTTACACTTATAACTTAAATCAGAAGAACTTCTGATACCAGATTACAAAAAAGTCAAAATGACTTACACGAATAACAATCGATCACATTAACTAGACACACAGTTACCTCTTGACGAAATCAGAACCTGACAAATGTAGCCTAATCACTGCAGAAAAAATATTACGTCATTATTAAACAAGTTATCGATGTTACATATCCTACCTTGAGTAGATACGGGGATAATTTCACTTGTTTAGATCATCAGCCGAAAAGCTGGTTGAACGTCTAGAGGCTTTACAAAGTAAAACGAGGAGTGAGGTGGTTTACCATTACCTTTCACTCTGAGTGGAAAAGTATGCTTATCAGCATGCCGAACCCTCTGAAAAGCATTTACTTTCCACCCTCCAAAAGACAACTTCATATAATTCACCAGAGGGTCTGGCTGAATGGTGAAATTCATTACTCTGCGAGGATTAGTGACTAGTGTCTTTTGCATCTGTAATTCTTCTGTTCTTAAATGCCTCAGTCATATAATTGGCTGACGATATTATAATGAGAAAGAGAACTGTTTTTATAGCCCTGGAATAGCAGATCGAGCACAAATAATTTAAAACTTCACCTGCCTATTATGGGAAAAATTTTACTTACATACTTACTTAATTACACAAAGATATTTACAAAGATTGCGTTAACAGTCTAATGTAGTGCTGTTTCTTATCATAAGGTCAGCAAATGAAATGACTGAATCATTTAAGAATAGAAGAGGTAGAGGTGTAAAGTACAGTAATCGGAGTTATTTCCTCTGTGAGGTTTTTTTTGGGTTTAACGTCCGACTGTTCTGCAGTTATTGCTAATGCAGACGGTGAAGGATGAAATGATTTTTTGTAATGTATGAAAATATGCTGTGCCTGAATGGAATTCGAACCCAAGACCGCATGATGAGAGGCAAGCACATTACCAACTACGCCTATGCGGCCGGTCCACTGTGGTGAATGAAGTGAAGTTTTCATTTGCAGGGTGAAAAATACGTGTTTTTTGTGGGCTCGGCTTGCTGATAAGCATACTTTTCAACTCAGTAAGGAAGGCACGGTAAACCACCTCACTCCTCATTTTACTTAGTAAAACCTCTAGAAGTTCAAACTAGTTTTTTGGCTGATGACCGAAACAACAACTTTTAAAGAAAATAAATCTTTAAACGATGCACCAGAAATATTTAAACCTAAAAATTATCAATTACCATAAGAAATTCCTCAAGAATAAGAATATTTTATTATATATCATTAAAAGTAAAACTATGAAAGCCAATTTTATATTTAGTTATTTACTATGTTGCTTAGAAAAGTAAATAATGTGGATTAATACGGCTAACTCAAATAGTCTATGCAGTCTGCCCATGGATAAAGAAAGAGAAACCCCAAAACAAGATCGTTTAAAGAAATACAAGTATGAGAAGAAGGGGAGGGGTACACAAGCTGTTGTTACACGTTCTGAATATAAATGTAAAAACAAAAAATAAATCTCAATCAAAATCCTTTCTCCTACTTCTTTACCATTACGCCCCCATTCATAAAATCCAAAACGATTCAACATGAACCAAGATTATTAACCCAGTATATGAACTGGTAGATAAAATTTATTACAAATGGAAAGTCGGAACCTAGATTATTTAAAAAAAATAAAATACTTAAATTTTAGTCAATAAAATTGTTTTAAACATTAAAAATATTTTGGAGTACTGGTTTCTGGAACATCTATTCACGGATAGACGAATTAAAAGGATTAAAATATTTTGGAATACTGATTTATGGAACATCTATTAACGGATAGACGAATTAAAAGGATTACAATATTTTGGAATACTGATTTATGGAACATCTATTCACGGATAGACGAATTAAAAGGATTAAAATATTTTTGAATACTGGTTTCTGGAACATCTATTCACAGGTAGACAAATTAAAAGGGTTAAAGTATTTTTGAATACTGGTTTCTGGAACATCTATTCACGGATAGACGAATTAAAAAAATTAAAATATTCTTGAATACTGGTTTATGGAACATCTATTCACGGATGGACGAAATAAAAAGATTAAAATATTTTGGAATACTGGTTTATGAAACATCTATTCACGGATAGACGAAATAAAAGGGTTAAAATATTTTGGAATACTGGTTTATGGAACATCTATTCACGGATAGACAAAATAAAAGTGTTAAAATATTTTTGAATACTGGTTTCTGGAACATCTATTCACGGGTAGATGAATTAAAAGGCAAAGAAGCAGCTTCAGAAAAATATAAGAGGAGTTAAAAAAATTATCTTGTTAGTAAGAGAGATTGTGTTAAAAGATTCCCAGAAATTGTTAAACTAAAAGGAAAGATCGATTTAGGAAAAGTATGCGGGAAGGTATGTATTACAAAACGTAAAGTAATTTTAAGGGAGGTAGAATGCTGGAGTTTAGTCGATATGAAGAGACTTTGTTAAATGTGACAGAAAATAAATTTTTTGAGTACAGTTATAAAACTAAGACAAAGACTAATTCTAGGTTAAATATTATTTAGTTTAACAGCTAGATTGTTGTTCTAAAGTTACAAGAACGAAATATTTAATATGATATATTTACTAAGTACAATAAGAGGCGAGGTCGATTAATTTTCCTTATTCACTAGGTCAAGATGTACGACTTTCTATTGTACAAGGTTCATCTTATCGTAACATTTTCCAGTCCAGTAAGAAGCACTTTCTTTCAATTATTAAAATTACACATTTACTTTTTTCATTACAAGGTCTGGCTGTACAATGCAATTCATTACTTGAAAAAATATAATGCTAATTAGTGTCACTTACAACTTTACCAGTTTTGATCTTCAATGGTTAAATCATCTAAATGACGAATTATGTTAAAAGAAATAGAAATATTGTGCCAATATCTAAAGGGAATATGTTCAAGAATTTTCGAGGAGGACCACGATTTTAAAAATGTTAACGTAAACAATAAGAGTGATAAATAGGGTTTCCAACAAAAAGTTATAAATATTATGTACAATAAACGGTTATGTATAGTACAGGTAGGCCTGCCTATTGTTGTACACGACTATTGTGAAAGAGTCGGGTACCTATTTAGATAATTGGCCTTTCTGTAACATCTTTATTCAATCTTAATTTGTTTAAAAAAATTTAAGATTTATCCTGAAGCCGTAAGAAGGTTTTGTATATTTATTATTACATCAAAAATCTCTGTCCTTCTCGAAATCTTCATAGCTCACATATACAAGCAGCCGGTGTGTTTAGGGTGAGCCAGTCTCCATTTGTCTGTGATTCAGTGAACGAATTGCGTATTGTGTAACAGTGCGTTAGAAAAGGTCAACGTTACTGTGAATTATTGTCTAACGTTTAGTATCGTGTGTAAGTAGTATTTAGTTTAATTAAGTGCGAGTTAAATAAATTTATTCTCATTATTCATTGTAATTATTAATTTAATTATAATAATTATAATTTACTTGTAGATTTAAGATACTTTAAGATTAATTGTAGTTTTTAGTTTGTAATAAATACGTATAATTTTACACTTCATTCCATAAATCCTTTATTTTACTCAGATACCGAAACGGACCTTAGAGATAAGTGTCACAATATTTTTCTTCTAGCCCTGGAACTAGCAATTAAGTTGCAATTACTAAAATTTATTTGAATAAAAAATAAAATGCAGATCAAATACTGGTAATTGGGACAACGGGAATCTGATATAGAAAATGTTCCTCAATTGGATTCCAGTTACTGTTTATTGACAACTAAACAGAGCCTTCTGCATGTCTCTAAGCAGAGTTTCAGTTGATTAGCTCTTGCCAATAAATCCTGCTTTCATGAGTCCGTCTTGATCTCTGAGGAATGCATCACGGCATGTACGTTATAGTTAAATAGCAGGATGGAAGAGGGTGAAAAACAGATTCTCGGTGCATTAAAATGGAAAATATTCGAGTAAGCTATGATAACCCTTACAGTAAGTCGCTTGGTTCTCCAGGTTGGTGGTTGGGAATAGCATTAACAAACATTTACTGTAAAACCGAGCTTTTACGAAACCAAAAAAAAAAAAAAGAGACGGAACACCCGGATAAATATTTGACTTTGACGAGTGTAAGTAGATGAAGGGCGCCAATAAATAACTGAGAAAATTGGATGATGATCGTGGGCGAAGCCAAAGCCCACCAAGGATTGTAGAACTACAGGATTATGATAAAAAGTCAAATACGTATTTAAAAATAACTTACTTTATTATGCGAAAAATAAAGTTTTTAATTCCGGAGTTAAGTAGATTCATTAAATGTAAAATTCGATTATATCTTAAGTCGATAAGGGAAAGAACTTATTACATTGAAGTACTTGTAAAAAGTTAATTGAAAGTTGAGGACAACGTTTTTTTGGTGGAGTCGAATATCTCCCTCGATTATACATAAATAATAGATGAGATATTTTTTGGATGTGTGAACATTATCAGATTTTTTTTTGTAACAAGAATTTCTTATCGTAGTAGATCAACAATAAGTTTAGATTGTAGATATAGTCTACAAAGTGTAGTTTATATAAAATGGGGTGTGAGTTTACAGAGAAATAAAAGAACGCAGGAAGGGGGAAAAGATCTTTCAATATTTATACAGTTTACCGTTGTTATTTACTGTAAATGCGATTTTTGTCCCTGTATTCCTTAGGGATATAAACTCCTCTTACTCTCTAGTGATATTCCCTAGGGACAACCAGTGTACTGATTCATCCTATTCTGTACTGTCTCACTGGATCAACGACGAATGAGAAATGCGTAACCCTTTGAACCGGCTTAACCTTCAGTTTAATACAATACAGATAGTCCAATTTAACGATAAAACCGTACAAACGATAATGTTGCTATTCCTGACGCTCATATTAAAACGCACGTACATTTTCCTGTATACGGATCGAATACAAACAAATATATGAATACATATAAAAATTTATGTGAACATGGTAGAGTTATGAAAAAAAAGAGTTATTGGTCAGTTTTCCAACGTTGCAAAACAAAAATTTAACGCAGTATGGTTGAAGAACTGTCATTTACGTTGACTATAATATATTCGTCAAAGGTAATACAACTCAATGCGTCATCATTATTTTACATATCGGCTTTGTAACAACAGTACCTGCAGATCAGACTCTCGCCATTGTGTTTCAGTATTGAAGCATAAAATTGAAATGCATTGAAAAAGGATTGATCAAAATAATTTTTATGATGATTGGTTGGCTGCATTTTAGTGTTTTTTTAAATTTTAATTAAACATATTTTAATCCCGGTTAACAATTTTATTTATTTCTGTAATTATGAAATCCATGATTATCAAATTTTTATTAATAATTTGACTGAAGTGCATCTCTAACTTTACATAATATATCTGTAGCAAAAAACACTCGTGTCAACATTCGCCAGCAGTAAAATACCTAGACACTTGACATTATAATTACATCCAAGTTTTGTTCGGGAAGAAATTTGTCGCTAAGAAAGAATTTTGGAAAATTCTTCATATAATGGAATAAGATTTACGTGAGTGAATCCCTTGTAATTACGAGGAAGGAACTAAGAGAAAAAGAGAAATTTGAGAGAACTTTCTTTGTAGGTAAAATACCGCTTTGGTCATCGTCTGATCTTTCGAGTCAAGATTTAGAGGACCTAGACAAGTAAAATTAAAAATATTGTACTAATATTACACATAAACAAAACGGTGATATCACCGACAAAAATAATATAACGTTAACAAATAAACATATCCATGAAGTTAAGGACAGTAAAGGGACATGACTAATCAAATTAAAAATGAAAACCAGTTATAACATATTGATATTATCATCACAGTAAGAACATACAAAAATTTGAGTGGAAGATCCGATGACAGTAAATGTTAGTACAGTAAATGCAAGAGGAAAACTGTATTATAAAAACGAACGATTAATAAAAACTATTAGAAACCGAATACTAAAATCCTGTAAAAGTCCGTATAGAATGTATGGAAACAAAAATTTAGATACTAAGCAAAAGAATAAAGATGTCGGATAAGTCTTTTAAAGAAACAAGAGAGGATATTAAGAATATTTGGATTAAATTAAAAAAATTAAATGGACCGAATAAAATCAGACAACATGATTACTGACTCCAAAAGCTTCCACGAAAAACAAAGGCAGAATATTGATGACAAAAACAGTGAAAGAATGCTGAAAGTATGGGCTACAAAAAAACTTTCAGAAATGACAATTATTATTTTACGTGATGTAAAATGACTTTATATGACTAAAATTGGAAAAATCTGAAACACCCGCTATTTTCAAAACTAAGTTCAATTTTATGAAGAGGTCACAGACTGGTAATTGGTACCAGTGGAGATGATACTAAGTAGACTTTACCATTAAATGCCAGTCAGTTAAAAGAAGTATATGAAAGCATCTTACCAGCAGAAGGGATAGGCTAGTGGGGCATATCTTAAGACATCCAGGTATTGGGCTATCAATAATGGAGGGTAATATTGGGGTAGTAAATTGTCGGGGGAGGCAAAGATTAGAACATGTAAAGCAAATTACAAAAGATGTTGGGTGTTACAGGTATGTAGATATGAAACGACTTGCGCAAGATAGAACAGCTTGGAGAACTGCATCAAACCAGTCGAGAGACTGATGACAAAAAAATGCCAGTCCTACTGTTACTGTCTATTAGACAGTGCCTTATTCATGATGGGCAGCTCTTCCCAACAAATCCTGTTTCATGAATTCTTTTCTCCTTCTTGGATGGTGGCTTTGCATGGCGGTTTATGGGTTATGTAGGAGGGTTTAAGGCGACTTAAAACTGAGATTATTCAGGTAACTCTGATAGAAGATTCTCTGGTCCTCCTAGTTGAGGGTTGAGGCTGGGTTTAATAACCCCTCAATGTAAAAATTTATCAGTTACGAAACGAAAACAACAGCCTTGGATGACGACAGAAATTAAGGATTATATATGAAGGTGCGCTGGCAACTAGTACACCCTGAAAGGATTGTAGGTGGTTGTGGATGAAGACAAAGCCCACCAAAGTTTATTACAAGAGGATCTACAGAGAGGAGCTATAAGAGGATCACGATGATAGTTTTTGCAATATTTTAAACCAAAAATGTGCGTAGAGAGGTATTAAGAAAATTAAAAATCTACAACTTCTCAATTATGGTACATCCAAAAAACTATGAATTTTGAGAGACAAGAAATTAAATGAAAAAAAAAAATATATATATATATATATGGTAAAACGATTCCGAAGCAAATGAAATAACGGATTCAGATAAATTTATTTTTTTTACTCAATTGTATTTAAAATTCACGCACGAGAGAAATTCCTTTAATAATGAAACGCATCAGATTTCATGCGGCAAAAAATTACCTAATACTAGTCATACAATTGAAAATACAAGAGAAAACTCTCTGAAGAAAGGAAAAAGTTATAATCATGAATTTTTATCTGTTACATTAAATTGATACCGCAACATAAAATAATATAAAGATGCAGTTTCTTTCATCCGATTACTTTTTTAATTAAATCATTTCCTTTAAACTCCTTTCTCCGCACTGCCATCTTTCTAACGCAATTTTAAATTAAATTTCCCTTTATTATTGTACTTCTATCATATATTAAATTCCTTATAAATTAAAGTTTAGTTACTTATAAGCACAACTAAAAAATTTTCGTAATAAAAAAATTAAATTAATATCCGGAAATATTATGCTCTGAGTTATAGATTTTATAAAATATTATTTTCAATTTATTTTTTGACTTAATTACACATTTGTTCCTGTATAATTGTTTTACTATAACAACACCCTGGTGGTGACGATGATGCAAGCTTGAACGATAATAGGAAGAAGAAGAAAAATCCAATTTTTAAATGATGAATAACAAAGTGTTTGATTTAGCCAAGGAATATTTTTCTATGGAGAGTAGAACTATTTGAGCTACCCATCAAAAGAGCTGCCATATTTTGAATAGTTTGATAAATTTTTTCTTTAGTTTTTGTAGTCTTAAAAATTATAATATTATCTAAATTTTCAAGGGAACAATAAATCTCTTTCAAGCTCTCGTTGGAAGGTGTAGGATATTTTTGGAAGATTGTTGGGTAAATTAACTAAGCTAATTCTGATTAATTATTTAGTTAATTTTTATCAGATTAATAATTATAAATATATTAGATTGATTTGTTATTAATTAGTTTTATTTGCTAATTTTCAGTGTAAATGTTGATATGATTGTTTTGAATAGACTCGCTTCGTGCGTACCAAGTCTGTTTTAATTCATAGTGCTTTGAAATGGCAGGGCTGTACTCGGCGATTATCCTATTTCCTTAATCCGTTTAGAAGTCCGCATATTGTTGTACATAATAGGGATTTACGAGTATGATGGCCACCTCACTCGATAAATATCTCTGTCCTCTAACTTTAAGCTTAAGAAACCAGAAAAAAGTTGCTAGGGACAAGATTTAATGAATGCGGTGGGTGGTCAATAAATCCGAAACCCCAATTTGTGAATTTCTGCCGTGGTAACCATTGAAGTATAAGACGGTGTGTTGCCTTGGTGGAACAAAACTTTCTTTTTCTTCAAATGCGGCTTTTTTCTGCCTTCAGCTTATGCAATAATGATGTGTGATATGCCCCTGTTATTTCTTTCCTTTGTCTAGATAATTGATTAATATAAGTAGTAACTTTAGAAGTCCTAACAAAAAAAAAAAACAAACATTTATCTCATATATTTAGAATTTCTGTATCCATAACGTGTGTATGTTGAATTTCTATATCCATAACGTGTGTTTGTTGCAATGTACATCCATAATTATTCTGTATCCATAACGAATTTTTGTTAACGAACAGTTTTTGACGAATTTTTAATTTTTTAGTGAATTTTTGACGAATTTTTAACGAAGAACTTTTGTTAACGAACATAACATAATGAAACACGTTAACGAATAGAATTTCTGTATCCATAACGTGTGTATATTGCAATGTGTTCAATTTAAGAACAATAACCAACTCTATGGCCCAATTAGATGAAGATGATGTATGACGTGTAAATGAGTCTTATGTACAGACTCAGAGAGTATGGTTGATTGAACCGAGTACATCGGCAGCCACTGTCTAGCTTTGAAATCTGTAAGAAAGTAAGTACCTTTACTAGGATTTGAACCAGGAACCTTCGCCTCTAAAAATCACGTGTTAAACAGTTGATTCACGGCGACGACTTTACCACTACACCAACCCGGTGGGTGATAGCAATTTACTAATAAATAGGTACCAGATTCTACCCGGGTAAATGATGAGAAAAAAGCTTTGATTTTACCAGCTAATGTTTTTTCTATGGATAGTAGAACTGTTATTTTTTGATCTAGAATAGTAGTACTATTAAAACGGATGGAACGTCTGTTGTATTTTTTTAAATTTATTTTACAGGTGATGTATGATGATGCCGTAGATAAAAATTTTATTGATTCATATATCTATTAATAGAAATTCTTTTCTTTAACCAATGTTTACTGTGGTAATGTATAAAAATGTATAGTTTATTAAAAATTGAAATTTTGAAAATTGTTGAAATATAATACAGTTTTGATAAATTGAAGTTTAGAGGGTAAATAACCACAAAAAGCAGCATTAAAATTTTTAAAACGCAATTTAATTAAAACTTTGGTTGTACCTTAATGTGGTTAAGTTTAGCATAAAGCGCTAAAATTTGTTCCGCACTTCTAGTGGTGGGGTTTCTCCTGTTGTAGACAGACTTAGTTCTCTGTACGAAATGTATAACACAGAGCTAAATTCACATAGGCGGTAATTTAAAAAAAAATTATGGTAACAAATATTATTTCATTAATCGATGAATTTGAAATATCCTAATCCGACAGGAAAATTTTATAAACTTTTCGGGATTTTAAAATAAAAAAAATTATGGGTACATTGAATAAAACCGCCTAGGGAAGTGATTGTATCGGTTTAAACCTTTCGAGTCTACCCTATCAAATATCTTGTAAAACGTTGCTTAGAATTATGAAGTAACATTGGTTAAGTGAGGTACTTTCTAAGGTAACCAAATGATAGCCACACGTAAACAAACCCCGGTTGATGATGATCAGTTTAAATACAAACATATAATTATTTTTCATCCGTTACTTTTCTCTTTGTTAATGAAAACGTAAACTGTTTGATGGAAAGTCAATAAGTTGACTTGTGACTGTGAAAACCATAAAAAATAAATCATAAATAAATTTCTTTTAAAGTTTGGCTACCCTGGCCAATGTTATTCCAATAGTTTTCCATGGTCACTCCAAGTGAATGCTTGGTCAGTTTCAAATTTGGATTAGGAGGGATTTAAACTTTCCATTCACTATCTCATAATTTTGATTTGTCATTATGTTATTTACGCGACAATATTTTTTATTTATTTGTTTAAATACAAATCATGAAAATTTATTTAAAAAAGTTACTATTATATAAGTTACGTGGTTCACAATAAACAGCAAAGAAATGAATATTTTAAAGTGCCTTTGATACGTGATGAAATTTATCTTATAAGTTCAAGATACTAGCAAAGATGTGAACGTCTTAAGAATCACTTTCCGTTATAACTGCTTGTTAATTCTGCTGATGTTTGGCGATTGAATTGCATCCATATTTGGGATCTGTAAGTGATTATTCTAACATATCAACATTTTTTAATCGATATTATATAAATTTTTTTGTTTAATTTATTTAATTAAATGTACAACTGTGCAGTTCTGCGCATCCAGTAAATATGTGTGTAAGATATTTTAGTCGTTTTACCACTTTTGAGGATAGAACCAATCAATAGCAGTAGTGGTCAGGAGCTCACGTTTAAACACCAGGGGATTGATCAAGTTAAAGTTTCAAATAGATTTAATTATTTTATTAATTTTGTTTGTTTGTTTTTGTTGTTAAGGTTATCAGCCAAAAGGCTGGTTTAAACCTCTAGCTTTTACTTAGTAAAAAGCTTACTAAAATTTTGGTGGCTTTTGGTTTTAGCTTTTACTTAGTAAAGGTTTTAGAGGTCCAAACCAGCCTTTCGGCTAATCACCTAAAAAGCAACAATAAAATATTTATTGTAAACAACTTCCACACTCTGTAGTAAAAATGTTAACGTTGACTTTCAATTCTTAAGATTTTCAGTTAAGTCTTTATGCTAAACTTTTAATTAAGGTTTATTTGAGGAGTATCAATAGATTCTTTTTCTTAATGCCACTTTATTTAACATTAAGATTATTTAGTATGCTTTGACAGTTTAACACAGTGGCCACCAATTAAATTTGATCAAGGTCCGTTTAAAATTTTAATAAAATTTCCTCGGTCTGGCCAACGTGTTACTTAGGCCTGCCTTTCCGACTATAAAAAATTAGTCATCATTCTAAATATTTATACTAATTGTTGAGTTCGAAAAGGTTCGAGCAATAAAATGAAACAATAGTTTCAAAGTACTGTACGTCCGTGTACAAAATCGTAAATTTTTTTTTTAGCGCGGGACTATCACGAGTTGAATGCTGCCTGATCGCGGCCGTCCCTATTGCATCGTCGGCGTAGACATCTGCGGAAATTTTCGGAAAGGTATGACAGGTATATGTTGCGGACAAGTCGTTGCTATAGCGAGATAATTTCTCACGGAATCTTGTGTAAATTTTATGAAATAAGTCGTTTACGTACGGAATTTTGAGGTAATTGTGCAAACAGTCATTGATAATGTAAAAAGGAGCAATTGTAATTTGTCGGAAGAATTTTGACTGAAATCTTTGGATTTTTGAAATAATGGATGTCTTAGCAGTTTCATAGATTTGGCAGGCATATATCCAAACAGGCGGGAGATAAGCTTTATAAATAAAAAGATGCAGTGTTGATTTAGATCGTTTTGAAAGTAAAAAGTAAAACCGTTTTCGTCTGACGTCTAAAGTTTTCCCTTTAATGTGTGTAGACAATTAAAAAAATATATCAATTTAATAACCAGTTAATGTAATAGTTATAACACATAGAGTGTAGTTTATGTTTTAGGGTTAGTTTATTAATGAAAAACGGGATTGTAACATGGAGACTAAAATTAGATTTTGATTATGGAAAATAGTTTATTACAATTCATCTATAACATTGAAATAATTGTATGGATAATGTTATTTGCATTGATTATGGTTAATGGTTGCATTGTCCTGCACATAACTAATCTGTGCACTGTATAATAAAATGTGCATAGTAGGCTTTGTTATTATTCAGGTATTTGTGTGTACGTACCAGAGAGAACGTACATAATGTATGTAATATACTTAATGCTAGAACAAGGCGTGATTTATAATCTAATTTCACGCTTCAATTGGTAATATGATGGCCAATATACTAGTAGTTCACTGTCCCTGTCTATGAACAGCATCTCTTCTAATCATAACTTTACTCTTTCAATCACAACGCCTGCTTCCCTCTCTTCACTCTCTCTCTCATTATATCACGAAATATTTTATAATTTTTGCTACCCTTTTTTAGTGTGTTGCAAACAAGAGGCCCTAAAAATGGAGCATGAACCTTGAATTCAGGAAATTCAGACATTAAAATCTAAAAAACCAATAAAAATTGTAAAACATTCAATTTTTTTACTAGTACCTTAACATTACATTTTTCTCCCTTTTTTCAAAGAAATTAAAACGATATTATTACTTCTTAGAAACTGATTTGAACTCATGGTTCCTTCTTTCACGACGTTTAACCGAAAAATAAAGCTCGATTACAATCCTGCCAATCCAGAGAACTCCGAATAGTAACGGGCTCCGCTTGGTACGTACAAGACTATTTACAATGACTTGGGTACAAGTTACTTACGTATTCGATAAAATAAAACAATATAAAATGTTTTTTCCACAGAAACTTAGCAAGACATAAAAACAAACTAATCAAAACTATTAGCTCAGTTACTTTCTTGGATAAACTTCTGAAATACCTAAAAACGAGCTTGGAATAGAGATTTGTTGCTTCCTAAAAAATTCAAATAGTATAGATTTCAAACGAAAAATGTGGTCCAATGGTTTAATGGAGATTCTGTTTGTTTCTTAAATAAAGAGTTCTACTAAACGGATTTAAAAATGTGTTAAATGGTTGTATAAGAACACTTTATCTTGAAGAAGACAGCACTCATCAGGTTGCTTCCATGTAATCTCAAGGTTATAAGGTGATAAGGGTTTCTTCTTGGGTTTTGACGATGTACAACTTTTCATTAATACAGAGAAAGCCGAAATTTTTGCGTTAAAATTTATGGACGAGGTGAATGAAAGTGCAAAAAGTAAAGAATGAAGACGTGATACGTAAAAAAGTGAAGGTGTGTTTAACTGATTGAATGTTAATTTGACAATTTAGTTATTAGATTAATAAATATTATTAACATAAAATTTATTGAGAAATAAGAGTTAACTATTCGTAATATAATTTTGTGTTTTTAATCTTGAAAGGATGTTTAAACATTTTTTATCAGGTGAACCGGAATGAAAGATCTAATATTCTCGCCATTTTAGTCTTTGATTTTCAATAGTGTCGTCGAGAAGATTTAAAGCCAAATAATTAAGATGAATGACTAACTTGTTTAAATACTTTTTACTCCAACTGCTAATTTATTCTCTCACCGTAGGTGTGGCCAGGTTATGCAATATTCAATTTATAAAAACAAAAAAATACAAGCTTCGTCAGTGCATGATCTGCTTTCTCATACCATTCACGTTATTAGTTTTGTATCACTTTCGACTTTTTTTGTAATTGTAATACAGTTTACAAGGCACAAGTATAAAATAAGGTCAAAAAATACACCGTTAAATTAACTAGTTTGTCACTCAAGTTTTATTTCATTAAGAAATAGATTTTTTTGCTTGTTTGGTCTCAATAGACCATTTTAGTCAGTTTAGAAGCCTTTAGCTTGCGATAATACTCCTTTAAGCATTCAGAATGCTTTTGGTGAACTTCCTGTGACTAAACCCGTACCGTTAATTTACATACAATTGTGGTAAGTCGAATGGTGTGGTCTTTGATTATCTGTTTGAATTTGGGTGATTTTTTAACTAAGTCTTGTTTAGTTAATTTCAGCTTCTGCATGTCCTTTAGTACTTCTTTATGCTAAGTATATTGGATCTGGGATTTGGATTTCAACATGTGGTTGACTATTCTGTAGAAAATAGTCTGTTGGGTGACATCCGTCGGGTTTAGAAGTAGTTTTTTGTATAATGTTTTTTTTAAAAATCTTATGCGTGTACGTTGCAATCTGTTCAATCTAAGAACAATGACAATGGACTCAATGAGATTAGGATAATATGAATGACGTGTAATCTTACCTTATCTATGAGGTGTAGTCTTAAACCGACTCAGGCAAAGCACTCCTGAGAAAGTATCGTTAATTGAACCCCAGCAATGAAAGTACACCGGTATCTACCGTCTAGTATTCAAATCCGTATAAAATTAACTTTCTTCAGTAGTATTTGAACCACGGAACCTTTGTTTCGTACATGAGCTAATTACTACTGGACCAACCTAATGGGTTAAACCAACTCGGTCGGTTATTTTACAAATAATACAGACAATATCAATAACACACAACATTTTCTCTTTAGTAACATTATCAATGCTCGAATATTTAATTAATATAGATTAATTTAAAATACCTTTCAATTACAGTATAATTATTATGCATTTATTAAAACTTAGATATTCGTATGTCTGAATTTCATTATTATACTAATACGAAATAATACAATGTCGGCTAAATTAGTTCCAGAAGTTACCAACTGTTAGTCCTGTTCATGAAGCAAGAAAATCAAAACCAAATGGCATTACATTATTATCCGTGGTAGAGATAAGAAAAATCATATATGTACATATTTCTTTTAAGTTAGGATTTTCACAATTTATATAAAGGCTGTTGGGGTAAATAACATTAGTTTTAACAAAGCTGTGTTATATAAATTAATTTTGTTACATATTTTTGATAAAACCATTCATGAACCTAAATGTAGATGATACAGTACTTTTGACCCTGCCATAAGATTACAACCGTTATTAATAAATTTATAAAATATAACCTAAAAATAAATATGCAGATTTTAAAGAACAATGAACCTAAGTAATTTAAGTTAAAAGTATGTAGTAACCTACATCATTTTAACAAAATTGTAGAGTTAGTTTTTAAGAAGCAATTCTTTACTTTAATTTTTTATTGGTTAATGTTGATAACTACTTCAGAATTAAAAATCTGGGTTGTTTATTTTTCTGCAATTCTAATAATTATATTTTAGCCAATTTCATTCAATTTCCGGATTTCGTCTACGATGTTGAGTACGGTACATTGAATGGTACAATTTCCATTTGTGATCATTAACGTATTTAATGAAACGTAGAAAATTTTATTACCAGATGTACTTAGTGTGCTTAGTGATACACTCTCTGGTAGGAACTGTCGACATTATTCACTGTTTAGATCAAGAGATTTCTCCTCCATTTTTGTTTTAAATTGTATATTTTTTTTTGTAATTGGTTAATTTTATATAGCTTTATCATGAACTGATTAGTTGCATGGTTACTAGAAGATTAAAAAAAAAAATATTGTGACGTCTGTCGACTTTTACTGGCGGAATTTTGAAATCGCCGTTGCTTACATAATAAAAGTTTATTTTACTTTTATTGCTTACATAAAATAAAGTGGCAGAAGAAAGTCTTGAGAATTTTGGCTAAAAACTTTTAACCCAGAAAATTGGCATTGATTCAAAAATTGTTTGACTGCTTAAGCAACAAAAACGGAACACTATTCCATCTTCGTCAATTTAATTTGAAATGTAAAAAATATATATTATGTCATCTATACCCTACTGCAATTTTTGTGACCGGTGTATTGTGCTGTCATGAAACAATATAACAATATCAGTTTAATTTCTTTGGATACCAAGCTAATAAAAATTACTATTGTGCGAATTCGTTAAACAGGTGATTAAAAATTCAACGACAATCTCTCAGGAGCTGAATCTATACCTAAAAACAAAGAAAAAATATTTATACATGTCATCGTTAGCGAGTTACGCCTGGCGAAATATTTAGCTCGGAATTTAGTTACCTCGGTAAAATGAGGCCATTCTGAAATTTTTACGGCTTGAATTACAAAACAATTTTAGTGGCATCTTATCATTTTTGTATTGAAACTTTGTTTAGTACAGGTCCTAAACTACATCTCCCATAGTTTTGAAAATAGCTGACGTAAACACAAAAATTATGGAGCAAAAATTGCACTTTATTAGGTTTAAAGTAAAATAACTTTGTTAAATGCTTTTAAATTCAACAAGTAGAAAATTAAATTCTTAAAACACTAATGTAAATTAACCAATTAAAAAGAAAATTATAAAGTATTGCAATTTGACTTAATATTGATAAAAGAAACAGACTAAATTGTTACAAAATATTACTATTTTTCAACAAAGAAATAATTTTGTTTGTAGTTTGTGATCACAGCTCATCAACTTTTTAATTAAATTTTTGAAAACGGTGTTGGTCATTTTGTACTACGTTGTTCAAAATAGACTTGTTCGATGCATCATTCCGTTTGACGAATCGATTGTTTACTAGCACGAATCATAAAGGCAAGAATATATCTAATAGGTTTCTATAGATGCTATTATTTGATGCCTTAGATAATTTGTGTGTTATTCTGTTTTAATTAAACAGTTTACTTCATCCAACATCGCAGGAAAAATCTGAAGATCGTGGTTGCCATTTCACCATCCATTAAAAGCCATTAAAGTCGTAAAAATTTCACTACGGCCTCATTTCACCGGTATAAATGAATTCCGGGTGAAATGTTTTGCAAGCCGTAACTCGCTAACGAAGCGTATCCGAACTTACGTTTCTATTAAATATTTTTGCTTATTTTTACTTTCTCTTGCCTATATGAACATACAGGAAGGAAAGTAGGTATTGTTTTCATGTCGATTTTTCGAAATCAGTTTTCACCGAATCTACACGTTTTCAGACCCCCTGAACCCAAAAAACATATTTTTAGCGATTGGTCTGTTTGTGTGTGTCTGTGTGCGTGTGAACAGAATATCTCAAGAACGGACGAGAACGTACGAGATTGAAACTTGAAGCTTAGTCAGATACCACTAGAGAACCCGACACGAACACTTTCATCAATATCGGCCAACCGCAAGTATTAGTTTATTCGTGTCATTTTTCACTTTTAAGCGATTTTCTCAAAAACAGCTCATACGATTTTTTTATAAATAGCCTCATTTCCTCAATTTTTATTCTCTACAAGATAGGGTAGGCGGGATGTCTGCTGAAATTCTTGGTGAGACTGTTTTCTCGTAAAAAATTTGATTTTTTAAGGTTGCGACTTTAATATGCACTTTAGCGCAAAAAGTATCTTGTAAAAGTTGTAGAGAAATAAAAATCCTACAACTTTTATTTCAAACATTTTTTTGTATAACGCTTAGTTTAGCGTTTTTTTTTTATTATATTAGTTATATAGCGTTATATTAGTTAGTTTTTTCTCACGATAACGTGTAAATTATAGATTTTTTTAAAGATTTGAGCCTTATTATGCATTTTACAACAAAAAATATAATCAAATTTATAGGAAATTAAAAGTATCTACAACTTTTATTTTGAGCGTTTTTCTTTACAGAGCTTAGTTTAGCGTGAAAGAAAGATTTTCCGTATTTTTAAGCCAAACTGAGGTTGATTTTTATTTTGCGTCTTTCACTCATGATTAAAATTAGGTTATGTTTATTGAGGTTAGTTTTTTGTTTGTTTGTAATGTTTTATTATTAATGTTAGGTTATATTGTTAATTATTTGCATTGGCAAGAAAAGGTTGTGTGAATGTTTCACACCAGATTTTTAGTTAAAGAGAGAATATTGTAAAGGATTATTTCACTAAAAATTATTAAAAAATGACTCACCATAAAAAAGATTATAGGTAATAAATTGAATAAATTATACAAAAAAAAATCTGACGAAACTAATGATTCTTGAAACTACTTTTAAAACTTTTTAGTATAAACTTATTAAGCTTTATTTGGAATTTAATATACTACGTTTGAAATCTATTAATTTATAAAATTTGTGAATAAAATAACTTGGGAAGCGATTTCTATTAAAAAAAAAAATGTTAATATTTTATTCAAAATAATTTTCATTAATAAAATCAAATTCTAAAAATAATTTTTTCTATCATATTCTTAAAAACCTGTTAAATTGATACTAGATACGCGCTAATTTTTAAAGTGAGTCGGTTTTATCGATTTAGTACGCAAAATTCAAACTACTTTACTTGTAAGTTAAGAATACAAAATGACATAAATAGAATTTTAAATGAATGAAGTTCACTTTAAAGAATTTTTTCTTCCAGAGTGGGTTCTTTATAATTTTACTCATTCTATTTTTATACTACTAAGAATAGAATACTTATTTTGAATCATTAATCGAGCTTTCTATTCCATGTTTCACTTTCTTTCTTTATTACTAGTAAACGTTTACTTCGTTCTTCAGTAAGTTTTTGCTTTTGTTAAACAATACTACTAAACATATAAAACGAATTATCTTAAGTGTTTATTTATTAGAAGTACAAAATCATGATACCTTGAACTTGTATTTCAAACAAATAAATTCTTCAAAAATTTAAGAAAGAACTAAATGAAACTTAAGTTATTTTGGTTAAAACTATTTTTGTTTTGCTATTCTTCAGCGAGCTTATCCGCATTCGGATGTAGGCGATCATCATGACTAATCTAACCTTATTGGCCGTTATACGAACTGCTCTGCAAAGCTCTTTCCAAACCAGAACCTCAAATTGGCAAGCCAGGAAAGTTTCTTTGGCCACAAGGTCTCTTTCCTTCTATCCGTCCTTGCCGAATGCACTGGTGTATTTCATACCTTTCTTGATTCTCATGATGTGTGATAATGTGATTTTTAAGAGCGTAGCAAACTTTTTTTTATTTCTTTAAAGTCGCATCTACTACAATGGTTATTAGCGACGACGTTGGATTCTATCTTTGTGTGTAATGAAGGATGAAATGATTTTTTGCAACGTATGAAAGTATGCCGTGCCTGAGCGAGATTTGAACTCACGACCGCATGATGAGAGGCGAGCACGTTACTAATTACGCCATGCGGCCGGCAGCAAATATTTGTTTCCAACTTAATTTAACTTAGGCTTCACAGAGGTTGATAAGTCACTTTACTTAGTTCATTTTTATGTTTAGATAATTTTCTGTGGAAACAAACAATGATATTATTTGAAATATATATTTCTAAACGACCAGAACACGGTTGTTAAGTAATGCCTCGCAATGATTTAAGCCGTATGTAACAATACTAAAATGAATTATTAGGAGGACCAGTCCGCATTTAAGGTTGTCCGCGGACAAGACAAAGGGTGAATTAATGCAAGGAAAACAATAGGGAGATAACAAACACTCGGATAAAGAACAATGACATACACACATGTGCTTACCTCGTGGTTCCTGTAACCTCGCATCTGCCGAACTGCCGTCACTACACGTTATAACGTTGAATAATTAATTGAAACATAAACACACTGCACAAAACATACAAATTACTATTGATTATTGTTCGCAACATAACATAAGCCTTGCGTTTAAGCAATACTAGCGACAGCCACGCTAGTCGAAGAGCAGAGCGCAAACACACCCGCGCAAGCCAAATCCATTATGCGAGTGAGAGTGGAAGGAAGAAAACGGAAACAGGTGGGGGAAAAGGACACAGAGATTAAAAGCGCGTAACCCGGGTAGTGAATGCCTTAACATAACCGCCCGCCAAATCATTGACAAATGATTTCCAAAACAACGAAAAAATAACGGGGCCGCCCGCCCTGAACCAACGCAGGGAGCGGAAACGAAGCAACTAAAAGCCAAAACGAACGAGAAGCCTAACACACAAACAAAAGCCTTGAAAACCCGCCCGCCGTGAAGTCCCACGGGAGGGAATAAGCGAAGCAACGAAGCAGATGCCTGGAGACGAAGCGAAGCCTGAAGACGAAGCCTGAAGACGAAGCCTGAAAACGAAGCCTGAAGACGAAGTAGCAGAACGGAACATTTTGATGTGGCGTGATGCACGCGCGGGTGCACCCGGCCGACGTCGAACGGACATTTTCCACAGCCTGCGCGGAGGCAAACGGAAGCGGAGTATCTTGATGTGATCACCAGCGAGGGCTGGCAACCAGTAACGACGCAAAAAACAAAAAAGAACGAAGAACGAAGAAAACAGCAGAAGAACGAAGAAAGTAAACGAAGAACGAAAACGAATGGAGATGAAACTGAATCTAATTGTCGGGTAAGACAATCAGTTTCGAGACGGGCCGAACGTAAATGCCCTGCACGGTTTTAATTTCAGCAGTGCGAATAGTGTTGTCTTTGCCGGGAAAAACGTTAGTAATTATGCCCAGTGGCCATAAAGCAGGAGCAGTATTTAAATTTTGCACAATAACTGTGCAGCCGATTTTAACGTTGGCACAAGCGCGCGACCATTTGTGGCGCTGTGTTTGGGTATGTAAATAGTTACGAGACCATTGTTTCCAAAACGAACGAACGAGTGTTTTGAGTTGTTCCCATCTGGATGAAGGTTGCAACCGGTCTGGAGCGGTGCCTTCTGGAGGTTGAAGCAATGAAGTTCCGGTGATGAAATGTCCAGGAGTCAGCATTAATTTTTCTTCGCAGGGATCCGAAGAAAATTGAAACAACGGCCTGCTGTTTAGTACAGCTTCGATACGAGCGAAGAGAGTAATATACTCTTCGAAGAGCAAAGGTTTATCGCCGATGAGTCGATTTAAACAATGTTTTGCAGATTTGACAGCTGCCTCCCACAAGCCTCCAAAATTAGGTGCGGATGGTGGGTTGAAATGCCAGTTAATTTTCAATAAGGCAAGGTGATCGCCTATCGCAGTAGATGAGGCGCGAATTTGTTGATAGATTTCGGCTAACTTATTTTTAGCGCCGACGAAATTTGTACCATTGTCCGAGTAAATGTTAGAGGGTAAACCTCGACGAGAAACGAAGCGGTCTAAAGCCGCGAGAAACGCATCTGTTGATAAGTCTGACACGAATTCAAGGTGTACAGCCTTAGTAGACATGCAAACAAATATACATAAATAGCCTTTAGAAATTGATGACTTTCGCAATCGATTATTTTTCACAAAGAATGGACCTGCATAGTCAACTCCCGTTGATGAGAATGCTCGGGCGACAGCAACACGAGAAGCAGGCAAATTAGACATAATTGGCTGCGACGGGCGTCCGCCGTATCTGATGCAGCGAACACATTGGTGAATGCGCTTACGAATTACGGTACGAGCTGATAAAATCCAAAATTGTTGAAATATGAATGCTTGCGTAGTGCGCGGCCCAGAATGTAATGAAAGCCGATGGAAATAATCGCAGACTAGTTCAGTAAGATGACTGTGTTTTGGCAACAGGATAGGATGTTGCGCCGTTTTAGCAAGATTTGAGCGATTTAAGCGACCGCCTACAACAAGAATGCCTTGATTATTTACATAAGGCGACAATGAAATGATCGATTTGCACGGCAGCTTGCCATTAGAGATTGCCTGAATGTCACTAGCAAAGTACCGAGACTGAGTGAGTTTAGCGCATAGAATTGCTGAGTTATTAATCTCCTCAGCAGTTAAGAACGGTGTAAAATTAACTGAAGGAATTTTTAACCGTTTAATGAAACGAGCAACATAAGCTAGTACTCGCAGCATACGAGAATACGAAGAAAATCTGAATAATATTTCGTCGGAGTGCGAATGTTCGTTGGAGACGGCGAGACATATTTTTTCTTGCCGTAGGTCAAGTTTTTCAGCAGCGATTGACGGAACGACAGGTGCAGGCCAGCCAGTAGACTGCGTGCGATAAACAGGTGGGCCTTGCCACCAAAGCGGATGATTTAACAAGTCAACAGAATTAGAACCGCGCGATGCGACATCAGCGGGGTTTTGATCGCTAGAAATGTGTGACCAGTGTTCTATGTTGGTCAACTCAAGAATTTTATGCACCCTATTGGCAACGTACATTTTTAAACGGTGTTGCGGCGTTTTTAGCCATGCTAACACAACACTGGCATCAGAAAATAGCCTAACTTCACAACAAGAAATAGAATTTTTAAAACTTGACAACGATTCAAATAAACGCGCTAACAAGAGAGCGGCACACAGTTCAAGCCTTGGAATTGTAACATTTTTTAGCGGCGACACTCGACTTTTAGATTTAAGCAAAAATACACTGACTGAGCTGTTTGTTTGTACGTGAAGGTAAATGCATGCAGCATACCCCTTTTCCGAAGCATCACAGAAGCCTAATAATCGATATTCAGCTTGGTTGATAGAAATTAGCCTAGGTAAACGGAAGCCTTGTAGCACAGATAATTCGGACGTGAATTTGTTCCAAGCATCGTTGAAGAGTGGAGGTAATTGATCGTCCCATTGCAGGTTACTATTCCAGAGTTGTTTTAGAAAGTTTTTTATCCAAAATGTAAGAGGCGTAAGGAAGCCAAGCGGATCGAAGATTTTAGCAAGATATGATAATACTGTTCGTTTAGTAGCCTCTGAATCGAATGGAATGACACGGTATGAGAAGGAATCGCTGGCAGGGTCCCATTGAAGACCGAGAATCTTGATCGCCGAAGTATCGTCGGAAAAGCTGATGGGATTTTCAAGATGATCGTTTGGAAATCGCCGTAGCAGTTCTGCGTTGTTTGAAGACCATTTGCGCAACTCGAATCCTCCTAGAGCGAATAATTCGATTAGCTGAGAGATGAGCAGTTCTGCTTCTTCGTAGTTAGAAGCGCCGGTTAGAATATCGTCTACGTAGGTATGCGATTGTATGGCATTTGAAGCCAACGGAAAAGAAACGCCTTCGTCTTGTACTAGCTGAAGCAGAGTGCGCTGAGCTAAATACGCAGAAGGTTTGACGCCATAAGTAACAGTGTTTAATTCATACTCCTGAGGAGCGGAATTAATGTCAGAACTATAGAAAATGTGTTGATGAAAGCGATCTTCAGGCCTAACAAGTATTTGCCTATACATCATTTTAATGTCCGAACAAACGACAATTTGATGTTTGCGAAATGAAGTTAAAATCTGACAAATGTCCCTTTGTAGCTTGGGACCGGACAATAATTGGTCGTTTAGCGAATTGCCTTTAAAATCAGGAAACGAGGCGTTGAACACAACACGAATTTTACCATTAGGCTCAGCAGTTTTAAACACACCATGGTGCGGTATTACATAGTTAGAAGGAGCAGGCGCGATTGACATGTGATTTAAATTAATATACTCACGCATGAAGGCGTGGTACTTTTGTTCGACAATTGGCTGTTTAGCAACTTTAGCGGTAAACTTTTCAGCAGCACGTTTTGCAATTTCTCGATTGGAATCTAAGTCGACGGAATTATTTTTGAATGGTAGCGCAACCATATAACGCCCTGATTTGTCACGAGAAGTTGTGGCGGTGTACAATTTTTCGCAGTGCTCATCATCCGGGTTAACGACTGGAGTGGTGGCAATTTCTTCCGAAGCCCAAAAACGTTGCATGATCTCGGGAAGCGATTCAACAGCAGCGAAAAGCGATGTACATTCTTGCATGGAGTCGATGTCGGATAAAGCCGGTAGTTTCCCGAAAATAACCCAACCGAATTCAGTAGAGATGGCCGATGGAGTGCCTTTAATTATGGCATTACTATGCGATAAGACAATATGTGGAAAGACTTCAGCTCCCAATAGAATTTCGATGGGACCAGAGTGTGTAAATTGGTCGTCAGCAAGCAATTTGTCAGAGAATAATTTGCCTAGTTTATCTGGTAAGCATACGGAAGGTAAATTGTTGGTTATTTTCGAGATGACTAGCGCCTCAGTACTTAAACGGAAAGCCTTGTTTTTATTGGATGAAATAACAAGCTGAGTTGAACCTTGTATTTCCGCTGACGCTGCCGAAATGCCGAGCAGGCTTTGTCGGCACGGAGTTATTACAGAATTGAGTACATTAGCTGCACGAGTTGTAATTAAATTAGCCTCTGAACCAGAGTCAAGAACACAGCGAAGAGGTTTGTAATCACCATTAGCCGATTGCACTAAAATAACGGCAGTGCCTAATAAAACCTTTTGATTGCCTGATCTACATGATAACGAATTATTATTTATTGTTTCAGTTGAAGTACTGTTGTTAAAAGCCGGTACGGAAGCATCGATGTTTGAACAGTTTGTTTGACCATTGTTAGCCTGAGGTGCAGACGAAACTTTAGGTTGACTTGGAAACGATGATCGGTTAGGCCTGTTAGATTGGCCAGTGGTAACATGTTGTTTATTAAGTACAACAGCAGTGGTACTATTTTCTCGCACAGTATTTGTATTTGAGTTACTTTCTGATAAGTGCAACAGCGTGTGATGGTTAGCTGAATTGCACACGCGGCAAGTTTTAGTAGATTTGCAGTCGCGCCTCGCATGTTTACCTAAGCATCCGAAACATTTATGCATTTGAAATATGGCCTCGTGACGCGCATTGACAGGCATACCGAGAAACTCTGTACAATTGAATATATTGTGTGCAGAAGAACTACAAAACTGACATTTATTTACAGCCTCATTAATAGCACTTGAATTGCTGCCTACTAATAACGAGTGTTGACGCCTAAGCAAGTTAGGTGACGAGTTGTTTATACGAAAGGTCGGTTTATGAATAGCTGGTTTGACGAGATTCGGTTTAGCGCCGTTTGAAACAATAGCGTCAATGTTTTGCGCTTTGTTCAACATTTCAAAGGATTGCATTCTGGAAGTCACGAAATTTAATAGTTCAAAATAACTTGGAATCTTAGTAGCATCGTGTTGAGATTCGAATAATTCCCTCGTGGTATTATCCAAATTGTTGTATGCCATCGAAAACAATAGAAAGTCCGCTAAGTCTATATTTAATAGCTGCATAGCGCCAACGGCGGAAGTATGAACACTGACAAATTGTTTATAATTTTGATAGGATGGACTTGCGAATTTATCGAAATTACTGATTTGTGAAAAATGCATGTGTGCGACACGTCTGTCGTTAGCGTACCTATTGTTGATTAATTGGTAGGCTAACTGGTAATTTGCAGAAGTCAAAGGTAGATGAGATATTATTTGCAACGCCTCACCACGCAAGCTAGATCTAAAATAATGTAATTTTTGAATATCAGACAGTTGTTCGGATTTATGTACAAGTTCATTGTTCAACGATATAAAGTTTTGAAATTCAGACAGGTTTCCATCGAAACTAGGAATTTTTATTTTTGGAAGACATGTTGCCGGTGAAATTGCATTAGGTTTGATGTCGATTAAACTGGTATTAGACACACTAGTGATAATTTGAAAGTATTTTGTTTCAAATTCGGTTTGGATGATAGCGATTTGATTTTCAAATTCCTCAGAATATGCCTTATTTAATAAATCCATTAATTGATTTTGCAATGGTTGGAAATCGGAGAATATTCGATTAGCCTGAATCTTGAATGCATCGTTTGAGCCAGTACCGGATTGGACATGTGTTAATGTGTCCAAAGATCGGATTAGTTGACGACATTTTGTGAAGATTGATTCGGAATTATCCATATTGGATAGCGAAGGAAAACCGACTGAAGATGACAGAAAATATTGAAACAATAACAATTGATTTTTGAATAATTAAAATATCCGAATTTTGTTGTTCGGATGAGCAGAAATCGAATAAACAGCGTTGACACAGTATTATGAATATATTTGTAATAAAGAAACAATATAACAGCACATTTAACTTGAATAATAATGAACGTTAACGATTGAATGTTTTTTTTTTTTTTTTTTTTTGTTGGTTGTGGCTGTGATCAGTCACTTGTCGACTGACCTCATGCCAATAACTGTGCTTCTTTGTCCATATTTATTACACATTTATGATTTAACGTTTATAACCACAAATAACGTTTTACAACGTTTATAACACAACCGTCGCGACTAGTGTCTCCCAGTCAGTGAGAGGCATCAAGTGAATAGTTGACATAGATTCGCTCCCTTACCGGAGGGCAGACAAGGACACAGTCCCTTGCCTAACCCAATCGGTTCTCCTTTCGCTCGAAAAGCCATCCCCTCAACGGCGCCGCCCCCGGGCGCCACCGCGCATCAAAAGTGTCAGCTGTCAAATGATCAAGTCGTTATGAACCGCAAAGTTAAACAATAACCGATACACCCTCCAATTACCGGAAAAAGCTAACTGAGTAACATCTCTAATTGCCTCAGGCAAAACGGTGACTATATCGTCCCAGAGTTTACCCGATTCACCGTAATATAGTCCGCAGTCGAAAAACATATGATCCAGGTTTTGGTCATGCCAGCCACAATCGCAGCTCCTGTCAGTCTTGATATTTTTGTTCGTCAGATGAGAGGAACAACAAGTGTGACCCGATCGAATCCTAGAAATAAAGCATATTACATCTCTACTTTCCTCTGCCGATTTAAACCAAGGCTTGCCTAATATTTTTCCTTTCGTAGTGAAGTATTTCACACCTTTATTTACACTCTGATTTTTAATATATTCCACAGATTCATTAATTAAATTCTCTCTCAACTTAGCCACAGCATTATAGTAATAATATTTTTTAATACTAATTGTTTCCAATTGCAGCGATTCCGTGGCTAGTTTATCTGCTGATTCGTTGCCCTCAATGCCACAGTGGCTAGGTACCCAAAGGAACTTTACTTCAAGACCTTCATTCACAGCCATTTCATATAACAATTTAATGTTGTATATGCAGTAATCCTGCCGACAACGATTGTCATCGCTTGATAACGCCACTAGTACACTTCGGGAGTCCGTGACAATCAGGGATTTTTTAATTTTTTTACCACTAATTGTATTCAATGCCCTAATTATCGCAAAAGCTTCGGCTTGAAAGATCGAGTACATTGGACTGATTCTGAATTTCAGACTTACGTTTTCTTTGGGGCAAACAACAGCGAAACCAACTCTGTCTGTTTCCGGATCCCTTGATCCATCTGTGTAGATCAGAGTGTGATCCGACCAATTATCACTGATATATTTATTAAAATTTTTATTAATTAGCCTTTTCTTTGTCTTTTTCAACAGCAACTTTTTGTTGGCGTCAGTTATTTTTTGCCCGTCTGAAATATTTATTTGTCTTTTAACATTTAAAAACCTAATATTATAATTGTAATTGTAGATAGTCGGACGGCTAAAAATGATTAGTCCATCTATCATATCTCCAAGTTGTAGTCTGGTATCTACGAGATTTGACTTAATACTTTTATTACTATAGTATTTCACATTATCGCATAGAGTCGTTATTGCCTCTTTAAGTATGGAATTTTTAAACGAGAACGTTTTTAGTATATATTTTTGCGTAAGGAACTTTCTCCTAGCATATAGAGGTGGCTCACCAGCCATATCTAGTAGTACGTTTGTTGGGGTTGTTTTCATCAACCCCATTGCACTTCTAAGTGCTGCAAATTGAACGACTTCCAACTTTTTCAGGTTTGCCTTACTAGTTGCACCATAAATTTGAGATCCCCAGTCTAACCTAGACCTCACCAGACCTTTATATATACTAAGTAGTGTTTGGGGGTGGCCACCCCATTTAATCCCGGCCACAGCTTTTATCACATTTATCAGTCTTTTCGCTGATTTGCAAGTTTGATTTATATGCAGGTCCCATGACAGGTTATATTTTAAAGTATATCCTAGGTACCTTACCGAGTTTACCAACTCTATTCTTTCCCTATTCAAGTTCACTTTTTCAGCTAGATTCTCATACTCCAATCTTTTATCTGATCTAGCAAAGATCATCAATTTGGTTTTGGGTACGGATAGTTGCAAGCGCAACCTATCCAAGAATCTATTTACCTCATCAAGCGCTAAATTTAGCAATCTAACTACATCTATCAGCTTCTTGCCTTCGACGCTAACCGCCATGTCATTGAATGTTTTTATTTAAAATACACAAGGCGGAATGTAAACAACACTTTTGACAGCAGGTGACGGGTCAGTAACATCAGACAGCTGATTACAGAGAGAGAGCGCAGGCAACGACGTAGAGAGTGTAGAACTGGGTTGAAATGAACCAATGACACGGAGTCTGCGCAGCACTGACCGAAAAATGTTACCAAGATGGATGCGATAGCAAGATGACTGGCGACGTACTGCCGCCTAACTAAGCGTGGGTTACCACCCCCCCGGCCTACGACCCAGCCGTAACAAAGAAACTGGTATATAGCGATTTTAACACAACCTTTTAAAGCATTGTAAACGACGATAACGATAATAACAATTAAGAAGTAGCATTGAAATGTGTTTATAGCACACTGTATAACCATAAATGCACTGATAATATCCGCGCACGGATTGGACCAGTTTTGTTAAGTAATGCCTCGCAATGATTTAAGCCGTATGTAACAATACTAAAATGAATTATTAGGAGGACCAGTCCGCATTTAAGGTTGTCCGCGGACAAGACAAAGGGTGAATTAATGCAAGGAAAACAATAGGGAGATAACAAACACTCGGATAAAGAACAATGACATACACACATGTGCTTACCTCGTGGTTCCTGTAACCTCGCATCTGCCGAACTGCCGTCACTACACGTTATAACGTTGAATAATTAATTGAAACATAAACACACTGCACAAAACATACAAATTACTATTGATTATTGTTCGCAACATAACATAAGCCTTGCGTTTAAGCAATACTAGCGACAGCCACGCTAGTCGAAGAGCAGAGCGCAAACACACCCGCGCAAGCCAAAGTCCATTATGCGAGTGAGAGTGGAAGGAAGAAAACGGAAACAGGTGGGGGAAAAGGACACAGAGATTAAAAGCGCGTAACCCGGGTAGTGAATGCCTTAACAACGGTAACAGTAAACACTTTTTTTTGGTTTAACGTCCGACTGTTCTGCAATTACTGCTAATGCAGACGGTGAAGGATGAAATGATTTTTGTAACGTATGAAAATATGCCGTGCCTGAAAACAGTAAACACTTACCTACCAATGTTAATATTGCTTTTGTATCTTGTACACATCTTCAGTAATTCCTTTTAAAATTTTCACAACCAAAATCTAAAACTTCCTATTCCTACCATGGCAGATAAGGAATCAATTGTTTCATTGTGTTGGATTCGTAAGGAACTTGTAGGTCATTGTCAGTAGTCTCGTTTCTTACCAAAGAGAGTTAATAAAACTCCGAAGTTCTTTAGGACTGATAGGACTGTAATCAAGTTGTATTTACTCGATTTAGCGGATCCGTAAATGTGAGAACCATATTTCCAGAACAGTTTCAGAAAGTAATTATGTAGCTGAAGTTTTACTTTCTCTTACCCAACGTGAATATAAAATGTGAAAGAAAAGTATTATTTTCATTTCAATTTTTCGAAATCGAGTTTTTACTGGATATACCTACACGTTTTCAGGCCTCCTGAACCCGAAAAATATGTTTTTAGCCATTGGTTTGAGTGTGTGTGTGTGTGTGTATGCGCGCGCGTGTGTGTGTGCGTGCGCGCGCGCGCGCGCGCGCGTGTGTGTGTGTGTGTAGGCCTAACCAAAATATCTCAAAAACGGAAGATTGTCAACTGGAAAAAGTAGTTTATTCGTAAAATTTTTAATATTTTTGCTATTTTTTCGAGAATGGCTCTTGCGTTTGTTTTTTATATTGCCTTATTCACAACATTTTGTATGCTCTACAAGATTATGTGAGCCCATGTTTGGTGAAATTCTTTCTCTTTTTTGGGCAAAAAAGTATATAATCAAAAGTTGTGGAGCATTTAAAACCCTATAACATTCATTTCAAACAAATTATTTGTATAACGCTTAGTTTAGCGGCAATTAGTTACTTTCCGCTTTTTGTCCATCAAAATTGGTAAAAAACGGTTTAAGATTGCGCCCTTAGAATGCATTTTACGACAATAGAGTATGAATCAAAGTTATAGGAAATTAAAAAGGATACGATTTTTATTTTAAGAATTTTCACTTAAGAGCCTAGTATAGCGGCAGTCACTGATTTTCCGTATTTTTAAGTTCTACAGAGATTGATATTAATTTTTAGACATTCACTCATGATTGACATAGGTTATATAGTTAATTATCTACATTGGCAAGATAGAATCGTGTGAGTGTTTCCCACTAGATGTTATCTATAACGAAGAAAATTAAATTTTTTTTATTCGCAGATTACGGACCAAGTGACTGAGATAAAAAAACGAACTTTTCAGGAATTTCAGAAATTTATTAAGAAATTAATATTTTCACTTCACCGTTACCCTTAAAGGTGTTACCAGTAGTCTAAAATGTAAAATTTTTAGCACTTCTTCTTAAATACGTTTGTTCACGATACAACAAAGCGAATCCTAGACAAATTACAGATTAACTGCTATTAACTACATCATTTTTTATTATCTGATTTTTCTACAAAATTAACCAGATGTAAAAAAACTTACTAAATCAGTTACAACGTTTACTAGAGCTTAGGGTTTCTTTGTTCAGGTAATCAGTTTACAGCGTGTTCTAAATTAATTGTAAAGGGTTTAGTGAATAAAATTGAGTAGCAAGGTGGTTTACCATTGCCATATTGTACATTTATTATGTAAGTAGTTAGTTACAAAAATTATACTAAATAGATTAATTTAATGTAGTGAATTAATTCACTGTAAAGTAATAATGTTATCTAATCTCTTATTTAAGATATTTGGAGGTTTTAAGATTGAATCTAGTGCATTACTACGGTAGACTAGATTTGTTTCGTGTTGTTGGAGATATTTGTGATATCTGCAGCTCAGATCATTCGCCCTACTCTGTCTGAAGAGTCACATTGAATACAGTAAGCTTTTCCACAATAGAGATGGTAAGCCGATGATTGTCAGTTTTTCAAATCGGTCGCAAAATCCTGCGGTTTACAAAACATTGAAGAAACAAAAGAAACGAGTTGGGGGAGATTGAAAAACGGCTCCGACCGCCGATTTTGTCTTCTGTACGACGACTACCTCTATCACGACAAGTGAATGTTGTCTGATGATCCAAAATCAATACCGGGTAAAAAAGTTTCTCGCTCATTAAGCGCATAATGGGCCAAGTAAAAGCAGCGCCGTTAAGTACATCGGAAGGTTTTAATTCCAGTTGAAAAGTATAATATAACTGCTTCAACGTTCGGGGTAGTTGTAAACTCAGAGACAAAGTACGTGATTTGGGGGTAGCTGTTGCTCCTCTTCTCTCCCTTGATAAGGATGAATCGAACCGCCCTTCCTCCTTCACATCTATAGTACAGCAGCCCTTTGTGATCGGTCCCCTATCGGTACAGTCCCTTTAAAACACAACCGCACGCACACCGGGCCCTACATACACTGAAATAACAAAGCCCGACCTCACTACTGTCACAACACTCTTTCGACCTGTTCATTTTCTAAATAAATTACTTACAAGCCAATAAATTAACTACAAACTGCCAAGTAATTTAATAACTAAAACTAATTCGAAAAACTTTTTGTTATATTATAGAGTCTACGTAATTCCATACAATGAAGGAGCCAGTAAAACTTTATTTTGTAGTTTTTTCTAGTCCTAAGCAATATTTACAAAATTTTCGCTTTATGTGAGATCTTTTGTAAACTTATACCAATATAACGAGAAATCACAAGCTATTTTAATACACCTCAAAACATCAGGAAGTTGCATCTAAAGGATTATAGCTGAATAATGCAATCGATGTTATAACACAATGTTACTGCGAAGGGCACATACTAGGTGTGGCTATTAAATAACGAGACTGACGTTGTAAAAAATGTTATTTTTATTTTATACATAATCAATTATTGTTACCTTCAATATACACTCCTTCTCTATCCCTACAACGCTCCATGCGAATTTTCCATCGTTGGAAACAGTGCTGAAAATCATCTTCTGTCAGCTCCTTTAGGACACGTGCCGCTTTCTCTTTTACAGCTTCCACAGACTCAAATCTTGTCCCTTTTAATGCAGATTTAACCTTAGGGAACAGGTAGAAGATAATAACATGAGATGAAACGTGGTTTTTTACTTATGATCTGGAGACGAAGCACCAATCCATACACTTAAGAGAGCCAAAAAGCTCGAATGAGCAAGTCAAAATTTAAAGCAATGATGACTGCTTATTTTATATTCATGGGATTGTGTAACTTCACTGGGTTCCTGAAGGTCAAACAATTAATCAATATTACTATCTTGAGGTACTTTTCAAACTACGTCAAAGAGTAAGAGAAAACGCCCCAAAATGGAAGTGGAACGACAAATCATGGGTTCTCCACCAAGACAATGCGCCAGCTCATTCCGCGTTATCTGTCAAGAGGTTCCTAGTCAAGTACAGCATCTCAGTGTTAGAACATCCACCTTATTCACCAGATCTTGCACCATGTGACTTCTACCTGTTCCCTAAGGTAAAGTCTGCATAAAAAGGGACAAGATTTGAGTCTGTAGAAGCTGTATAAGAGACAGCGGCACATGTCCTGAAGGAGCTGACAGAAGATGACTTCCATCACTGTTTCCAACAATGGAAAATTCGCATGGAGCGTTGTAGGGATAGATAAGGAGTGTTTATTGAAGTTGACAATAAGTGATTATGTACAAAATAAAAGTAAAAGGTTTTACAACGTCAGTCTCGTTATTTAATAGCCACACCTCGTACATAAGAATTCCAAAAACCGTAAATTATTCAAGCTTCCATATTGGCATATTCAAAAATTTTATATACAAAAAAATTAAATGGGTAATAATTATTCAGGGTCTAGTAAATCTATTTAACATTAAGTTTTTAACATACATAAACAGAACATAATGAAAGTAAAACAGAAAAATAAACTTCTGTAAGGATCCTTTAGATTCGAATTGTACAGTATTTTCTATCTAGGCGTTGCACTACAGACACAATTAACTTAGTTTAATTTAGCACGCGTATGTTTTGGAAGGAAAGTTAATGAACAATTTCACCAAAATTTCAACTAATTTACTGACAATAGAAGAAAACGAGTACCCAGATTACAATAGAAGACCGAGTAACATCTGATGGTTTAAAACAGAGGAAAGGCCAGCTACGTACAAATAGAATAGGTTGAATGTTTGAAACTAAATAAACAATCATCTTGCGCACAACAGAAGGTGTAAAGTAATTTTAGGAAGTGTGAGGTACATTGTAGCTATTATTTCACTCAGAGGTATATATAATCTATTGTTATTCCAATAACTATAATTATCAATCATTAGATGTACTCCAAATAAAAACCAGTGTACAAGATTTTACTGCTGAATTAATTAGGCTAATCTCTTGTCTGTATTTTAGCAAATTTTAACTACTGTCGATTTCTTTATTATAGATACCCGACTTTGGAACATTGTTTCTTCAAAACCGCTTTTTCAATTTTAACATACTATACACCAAAATTTAACTAATTTCAATCTGCATTGTTACATGTAAGTTTCTTATTTTTAGCGTTTTTTGGTATTCCAATGTCAGGATGAGAAAAAAAAAAGCCGGATTTTTTGTTGCTGCAAGACATTGAATGCATTCAGAGGTTTATAACTCAAAAACCGCTTGACCGATTTATTTGAGATTTCGTCGGAATACAAACTTATATGTTGATATTTTACGTACGAAATTTCAGATTTGTAGCATATTTATATTTTGAGTTATTATTGGAATTCTGAACCCCTGTTAACTCTGTAACTGCTCATTAATTCGGCAATTTAAAAACCATTGTATTCAGTATAAAAATGAACACAAATTCATTAATGTTATGGAACAGCGATTGACCAGTTATTCGGTAGAGTTTTTTAAATATTTAAATAACGGTAGATACTGCGGGGGGTGGAAGAAGCTTAACTATGTTGCCGAGTTGTAACTCGGTAGGCCTACTACCTAATTTTATTAGCAAAACTGGTACCTGTTCTTCCAGTATACGAATAGCAAACATGACAATGCAATGTTAATACCCATTCATCATTTACTTACGATAGTCAACTACTACTAGTTGTATGTAACGTCGGAAGGCGACTTAGCAGGAAGAGAAAAGAACACAACCGATTAAAAAACGTTGCAACATGGTTAAGCTTCTTTCAGCCCTTCCCAGCATTTACCATTATTTAAATATCTAAAAAATTTTACCGAATAACTGGTCGCTGTTCCATAACATTTATGAATTTGTATAATTTTTTTATACTGAGTACAATGGTTTTTTAAAATTGGCGAATTAATGAGTGGTTACGGAGTTAACAAATATTCAAAATTTTACTAATAACTTAAAACATAAATATGCTACAAATCTGAAATTTTGTTCGTAAAATAACAACACGCAATATTATATTCCGGCGATATCTCAAATAAATCGGTTGAGCGGTGTTCGAGTTAGAAGCCTTTAAATGCATCTAATGCGTTGCAGCAACAAAAAAACCGGCTCTTTTTTTCTTCTCATCCTGATATCGGAATATCAAAAAATGCTAAAAATATGAAACTTACATGTAACAACGCGAATTAAAATTAGCTAAATTTTGGTGTGTAGTACGTTAAAATTGAACTAGCAGTTTTGAAGAAACAAGACTCTAAAGTTGGGTATCTATAATAAAGAAATCGACAGTAAGTGTACGTTTTACAATTTAAATTAACATGAGAAAATAAATTTTGTTCCACTAAAATACATATCTGTGCCTAAGAAGTTAAGAAGGTTAATTCCATTTTTTGTGATTTTTCAAGACAGCAAAAAAACGGAAAGTTTTTCCTTTTCGTTATTGTAACAAAATTACTTAACTGTAAACAAAAATTTAAGCTTCTTAAATAATAGTCTGCATGAAGTAAAGTGTTTAACTACCACCATACACTAATAGCTTTTTTTATAAATTTTACAAACTCTTTTTGTGTTACTCTGTCATGAATTACTAATATGACATATCAGTTATGAAATAAAATTAAACCATCGTTAGTTTTATCACCAATTTTTTATCATTTAATCTTGAAATTTGTTTTAATGCTACAACCTCAAATTGTAGCAAAAACCGCAGATTTGAATGGTATAAAAATTCCACGTTTGTACAATACAAGGTGTGGCTATTGAATAACGAGACTGACGTTGTAAAAATGTTATTTTTATTTTATAAATAATCACTTATTGTCACCTTCAATATTTAGCGAATTTTCCAACAATGGAAAGTGTCCAACAAATGGAAAGAATTTTCCAACAATGGTGTGTATATTGAAGGTCACAATAAGTGATTATGTATAAAATAAAAGTAAAATTTTTTACAACATCAGTCTCGTTATTTAATAGCCACACCTCGTATTTTAACATGTTTTTTAAACCAGGAAATTTCCTTTGTACAGGTCTGCACCTACTTTTCTCTCAAGAAGAAATCTGAGACGATCATACTTATCAACCCTGTATAAGTGATCACGGTGTTCTGTATTTTAGTTTTCAGTGAAAATAATTTAATGACCTTTCAGAGATAGAAACAAACTGCACGTCGAGCATAGGTTTAGACAATCACACTGGCACAGACATTAGGCTTGCATAGGGGAGAATAACATTCATGTGACTACCAGCAAAAAGAAAGAAGTAGATGCCCTTACTGATATTATAATCAACGAGGGCATTTAATCTTCTCCCTTTCCACAATCGTAAATCTTTTTCCCTTGAAAATAAACGGGTATAAAGTTATTTTCTTCAGTTCATCCCTTTTTTGAATCAAAGAGAACTATATAAGCGCAACACACAGCCTAACTATCTAACATGGTCGATTGAGTATGCAATATATAGCTTATAGTCAAGATTAAACAAGTTATATTCGGAAGGGTTAAAATTTTAGAATGTTAATGAAAATTACTTTACAACTTCCGTTCTAGTCATATTAACTGACAAACGAATATACTTGTGTATTTTAAATCTTTACTTTTTACTTCCTCTTGCCTATATGAATGTATAGGAAGGAAAGTATTGTTTTCATGTAGATTTTTAGAAATAGAGGTTGCACCGGATCTACATGTTTTTAGACCACCTGAACCCAAATAAAACATGTTTTTAGCGATTGGTCTGTATGTGTGTGTGTGTGTGTGTGCGCGCGCGCGCGCGCGTGTGTGAACAGAATATCTCAAGAACGGAACATTGTACGAACTTGAAACTTAAGTTAGTCACCATTACCGAACCCTACACAAACGCTTTCATCAAAATCGGTCAACCGAAAGTAGTAGTTTATTCGTGGAATTTTTCACTTTTTGGCGATTTTCTCAAAAACAGGTTCTACGATTTAAAAAAAAAATATCCTGGTTTACTAAATTTTTTATGCTCTACAAGACAGGGTAGGCGATATGTTTGCCAACATTCTTGGTGAAGCTGTTTTCACGTAAAAAAATTGTTTTTTTAAGATTGCGGCCTTAATATGCATTTTACCGGAAAATTGTATATAATAAACGTTGTAGACAATTTAAAATCCTACAACTTTTATTTCCAATTTTATTTTGTATAATGCTTAGTTCAGCGGTAATTAGAGATTTTCTGTTTTTTTTCTCACGAATACGTGTAAAAAATTGATTTTTTTAAAGATTTCAGCCTTAGTATGGATTTTACGACAAAAAAGTATAATAAAATTTATAGGAAATTAAAAGATGTAGAACTTTTATTTAAAGCATTTTTTTCTACAGAGCCTAGTTTACCGTGAAAGAGTGATTTTTCGTATTTTTAAGCCAAACTGAAGTTGATTTTCATTTTGCATCATTCACTCATGTTAAAATTAGGTTATGTTTATTGAGGTTAGTTTTATTGCTTGTTTCTAATGTTTTATTACTAATATTAGGTTATATTGTTAATTATTTGCATAGGCAAGAGAAAGTTGTGTGAGTGTTTCACACCAGATTTTTTGAAAAATATTATATGGTTAGAAAATCTTTTGAGAAACGTCACTTAGTTAAACTAGAATTTGGGTGCTAAATTTCAATTGATTACTATAAACCTTTTTGTTAACAACAATATAGATTCTTGCAAAATAAATTTTGTTTTTAAAGCTTTTTAAAAGCATGTTAAAGTAAATTAATTACAAGTTTACTCCTATATTCAGATATTGTACTTCTGAATAAATTACTACTGAATTTAATAATTATTAAATATATTTAACCGAGTAAGACAACTCTTTTAGTTTTTTATTATTGTAAGCTCATCACTGAATTTCCATAAAAACACTACTAAAAAATACCTTCAATTTTAAAAGCGTACTACTTTTCTAAGAATGGAAATACAAATAATTTAAATCGAATCTAAAAGCCTAGGTCGTGGTAAAGAGGAAATGACACGCTGTTTTTTACGAGTTCGGTCATATTTATCAATTAATTTCAATTACTTATTTATGAAATACAAAATGAATTAACATATTTACTAATTCTTGCATAGGACTTGCCTGTGCGCGGCAATGAATTGTGCATTATTATGTATAAATTATTAATCATTAATTACTAAAAATATTTTTAACAATTTTCATTCCACAGCTTACTGAAATGTAATCTAGTTACAAAATTTAAAAGTCGATATAATTCAAAATTAAAATAATATAAAATTTACTAAAAACCAATATTAATGTTCCTATTTTATTAAAGAAAAATTACACTATTTTCTGTTGTTGTTTAGGTCATCAGCCAAAAGGCTGGTTTGAACCTGTAGAGGTTTTACTAAGTAAAACGAGGAGTGAGGTGGTTTACCGTTGCCTTCCTCACTGAGTGGAAAAGTACGCTTATCAGCATGCCGGGCCCTCTGAAAAACACATATTCTCCACTCTGCAAACGACACCTTCACTTCATTCACCACAGGGTCTGGCTGTATAATGAAATTCATTACTTTCAGAGGAGATAACTCTGATTAGTGTCTTTTGCACCTCTACCTCTTCTGTTCTTAAATGATTCAGTCATTTAATTGGCTGACCATGTGATAAGAAACAGAACTATTTATTTTAGCCCTGCAACGAACAGATTGAGTGTAAATAATTTGACACTCCACCTGTCCGCCATGGGCAGACTATTTTCTATTAAAAATATTAATACATTGAAAGTTTAATGACCAGAGATAAAACAAACACAAAAGATCAACGCTCATTTACAAATGGGTGTCGTTACAGTGCAGAATTATGAGCGAGTGCTAGTAAATGAAGGACTAATTAATGTTAGCCTATATACCAGCGCATTTTCCAAGAATTGTACCTTTAGTTCCAGCTGAATCGTAAATACATACATGACACCTCTTATAACTAATTTTATTACGAACTTAAGTCGCCTATAATAATACAATAAATACAAATTTATAAAAATGTTGCAAAGTTTAGTTAAACCAGTTAAATACTCACTATTAATTTTAGAATCGAAAATAATTTGCCATAAACTTCCTTACCTGCAACAAATCAAAACAATATTTTATTATAAATAACCTTTATCTTAATAATAAGTAAATATTTTACATTACGTATATTATAGACACAAAACCATTTACACCAGATAGAGTCATGGCTTAAACTTTGGAAAATTAAAATGAATGAAAACAAATCGCAACAAATGACGTTTATTCTTGGACGACAAAACGGCCCAACCGTTTAAATGACTAATATTCCGCTACCTCACACTACTCAAACACGCTACTTAAGCTTAGACTTGGACAGAAAACTTACATGGAACGCACATGCTACACAAAAATGCCACAAACTCAAAACACGCTTCTATCAACTGAAACGCTTACTCAATAGACGTTTTAAATATATATCACACAAATTAACAATATACAAGACAGTCTTAAGACCATCTGGACATATGGAGTTCAACTTTGGGGATCTGCTAAACCTTCCCACACGAAACGTATACAAGCGATTCAGAACAAGATTCTACGAAAGATAATCCCTTTTACATAACAAACTCGATGTTGCACAAAGACTTACAAATCCCATACGTAATTGATGACGCGAAACAACTATACAAGACGATGCATGACAAATTTGAAGTACATGACAACCCTCTCATACAAAACATGTACAATAGGGCGATACCGGGTACTCAGCGCAGACGTTTGAAGCGCCTCTGGGCAAGAGATCTTCTTGGCTAACTGTAGGACTGTGGTGATGACTGCACGCTTCTTCAAGTAAATCAAGTTTTGGAAGATAAGCTTCACATTATTAGAAATCGTTACATTAATTTAATAGCAAATACTAAATTTCAATTAAAAGTGTCAAAAAGTATATTATATAATTACAATACATAATAAATTATATTATATAAAACTGTTTTACAGTGAAAAACGAAAATGACATCGAATTGAATTCTAAGATTTACTTCGCTCTTTTAATATACACATATTTTTTGGTTTGGGATTTGTATAAATTATTAGTTTTGTATGTGATCGTTAGTCGTTCCTTTATTAAACTCTCCTGCTTCCACGCTTCTATTTTCCTTTTCTATCCAGAAAAAAGGAGAGGTTTTTCACCCCCCCGAAAGCATGATACTGCGAGTTTTAAGAAGGTATGTTATGGAGGTGACTGAGAAGACAGAAGATGATGGGCTACAGGATGGGCTTCGTGAAGCGCAGAATTCTGCAGAACTTCCACACAAAAGAAAGAAGGTTAAAAACAATTATGTTTCGGGTCAACGGAAACGTAATTACTTTATTTTTAAATGATCTAAATTTTATATTCAGAAGAAGTAACACGATAGAAGAACATAAAGTAGGTGAGAGTGTAGATTAGTTTTCAAAGAGGAGTAAAGAGAGAGTTAATTTTGAAAGTGATAAGAAAGAGAGAAACAATGTTAAAACGAGAGAAATGAAAACGGTGTCCGTAGTAGAGTAAATATAAAATTTAATAAATAAATATTCATTAATTTTCAACAATGAAGGAAAGTTACGTGTGAACGACGTTCAGTACGTGTCCCAAGAGTACTCTTCAATCGGTAACCCTCAAAATTAAAAAATATTCTCACCCCTCAACGCCCTTATAATACTTTATTTTATAATGTAAGTGAGGGGTTGTTGCAGGACGAATTGCGCTTGGAGATGGTTTTGGCGGGGGCCGAATGGAGGACCTGCTCCAAGCTCTCATTGTCTCCATATCTGTTATGAGCTTATAATTCAATATTGTGTTCTAAAGAGAAGAGCTAAAATTTTCTTCTGCCCTTCCTCTTTAAGTTTAACCTGTAGTGGTTTCTACCTACTCTTGTTTTATGTCCTCTTGAGAGAGAAATATTCTCGTGTACTAATTTATTACTTCTTTTGACACAAGTAAAAGAGCACGTGATCTAATAATTTTCTCTTTTATTATGATTGTGTACTTAAGGAAAAAAACATGTTCATGTGACCAGCACTTGACTTCTAATGCTACTGCAATTACTACTGTTATTATTATTATTATTATTATTATTACTACTAGTATTATTATACTGTTACTGAATCAATTATGTATTCCCGAATAGTTTACCTGTTTAGCCAACCATACAGTGACGCGTTTGACATTCCTAATAAGCGATGTATGCGTTATATCGATTTGTAATAAACATTTGGTCTCCAATTCAATTATCATAATACTATATTCTTTCTTTCCAATCAGTTTCATTACGGTAATATCATGTATAATTTTTAGTGATCTCGTTACAGTTTGTATCATTAAAGTAAAAGCAACTTTGACAATAAACGAGTATTGTCTTCTTCTTCTTCTACCGCTTACAGATTAGGCGCTTTGCCTGTTCTAGCTTCAAAACATCTATTTCCTTGGTCTATCCAAGCTTCTTCCAATTGAGCAATATTGCAATGCTTGGATCGTAACCCTTTCACTTGTCATTCTTGTGACATGATTTTGTCATCGAATGCTGCATCTCCTCATTTTCTCTAGGATGGTTTCGTCTCTACCTTGTTCTCTCCTGATTTCACTACAATGAATCTGATATCGCAGGGAGCATACCTTCACCAGTCTCACGAACCTCATTTCTGCGGCTTCAATTTTCCTTAATTAGGCTGTTCGTATCACTCATGATTCGCAATCATATAGCAGCAGAGGAACTGCTATCATGTCATACATATGTTCTCGTATCTTTCCTTGTTTTCTTTTTAAAGATCTTATTAATGAACCCGCAAACCATCTGAAATTTATTTATCCTTTTCAAAATTTTTTCATCATCTTTTTACCTATGTGACATCGCAGTCCAGGGATTTGAAATGGGACAATTGTTCCAAACTCCTGTCATCAAGCAATATTTTCGAGCGAACTGCTTCTTTACCAGCGGAAGCAATTATTTTCGTTTTCCTTGCTGATTATTTACGAATACCGTGAACTCTATTTACCATAATTTTCAAGATTTGAGTAAAAACCCAACCAACAGGTGTGAAGGAAAAATTTACCAACTTCAGTTATAAGGTATATTAGTGTGGTATTTAGACAAAAGGTTGTAAATACAACTAATTATCAGTTTAGGAAGGATGTTAAAATAAAATTTTATTTAAAGTTTTTTTAGATCAGTATTTAATCAAAAGGATTACTTTAAAATAAATAATTCTTTAATTTTCCAAAACCAGTTGATGTTGTGTTGATTTTTCTTCTATTTGATAAACTTTCTTTATTACCTCAAATATTTTGTCATTGATTCCCACTGGTTTTCCACAGAAATCTTTAAACTAAATATTTGCTTTTGAAATTTACCTTAATCTAAAAAGTCCTGTTTTTTGAACCCCAGTGTTCCCGCTTTTTTTTTGTTCATATATAAATTTATTTTAAATTAGTTTTATCACTTAAAATGACATAAACGAGCTTTTTAGTTTATTGTTAACCAATCTATACTAATGTGTCCAGAAGATTTCCTTTCTTTTTTATTATTGATTCCAAATTTTCATGAAGGTCATTTATTTTCTATTATAATACCATGTCAAATTTTATTTTAGGATAGGGATGGGTAAGATTAAGCTACTGTATAGAACGAAAGAAGGAGCTGACCATGGATTCGCCAGGAGTGATCAAAGGAAACTGTGCAATAACCTTCGACAAGACAACCACATCTTTTAGGGGCACGTGTTTTCACAGCTGTCTTGCTCTGACTGTAATTTTTTAGGACTCCAGGTTCGTTGAAACTTGTGGGGTGGGATTTAAAGGCTGATTAGCTGTAAGGATTGTGATCTGGAAGGAGCTAGCGGTAACAAAAGTAGCAACTTCGGTGGGAGGCCAGGAGAACAGAAAGAAAAAATTCCTACATTTTCAGGAGCTGGAGGCATTAGTAAAATTTATTTATTTTATTTAAATATCCCATTCCAGCGCTTTTTGCAGTAGTATAACCTTTCCAGTTACTATTCCAATATTTGACAAGTTGTATAAATATATATATATTTACATATATATAGTAATTTACGACTTAACGAGAAGATTGCTACGCAAATCCCTAAGTTTATTTTACAAAAAATGAAGCAGAGCAGATACAATAAGAGAGTAAAGAAATTTTGTAAGAAAACAAATAGAAAAAACGGATTAAGCCTATCACGGTTCTAAGAAATTTGTAAAGTTTGATATATTTTTTTGAGTCGGCCAAAGAAATGTTTGGTTATTAAAAGAAAAACATTAAACAAGTTTGGCATCAACATTCATCAATGATAGAAACAAGAAAAAAGAAAACTCATTTATTTTGCGAAAGTTTCTTTTTATTAATGACTAGGACAGATAAATAACCGTGAAAAAGGATGACGTTAGCGGAGGACAAGGTGGATGGAGCAGACAAGAAGAGATTTTCAGAGGATTTGAGAGAGTGAAAGAGAAAGTACAAGAGAATAGCAAAGGAGAAGAAGAAGTAAGAGCAGCAGAATTGTTAAACAGAAGATAGCGGATTTTAGAACAAGCCCCCTCAAAACATTTTCCTCCGCCCGTCGGTAACAACCCTTCATCTCTTTTACTGATATAAAGAGTAGGAGGTAAGAGGGGGGGTTTCAGAGAATGTCACCCTTTTCCAACCCTTGGTGCCCCGTGGACAAGAAACCCCCAAACCCGCATAACCAGATCAAAGGGTAAACCCTGTCTACCGTTTGCTCTCTTAGTGAGCGTACCCCTCATCAGCCCGATACTTTTCTACACCCCCTCAGCTACTATTGTCATATCGCCGCGTGCACTGTTCATCCTCTTGTGATCAAAAATGAACGAAAAACCACGACTGTTATATTAACTCAAATATGCATAAAACTCCCGGACCAACTTTTAAAAGGAAATCCACATTTACACCCCAAGAATCAAATTACAAATAATGAACCTATACTTTTTACTTTGTAAAATATTCTTTAATCCAATCAAAAATACCTTATTCCTTTACGCAAACAATAAACATCATTCTTTGTAGTTTTAACACAAATCTTCCTTTTTGTAATTCATCGTCATTTTAATTCTTCCTTTCAAAAATAAACTTATACATAACTCAAAGTTTTATACAGATGTCATGTGTTCTTTTAAGTTCTTTAATAAGTTGAAAATGAATTAACACTTAATAAATGACGAGTATCTGATGTTATCACGTTTAATAAAGAAAATTCTGTTTTAAAAACTTCGTCTATACTTCATCATACGTACCATAAGGTTGCGGTTACAGTTTCACTAATATTTTAATTTCTAATCGTGTAGGAATATTATTATTCTTTAAAAAATCCAAGAAAATAACAATAACAAATTAACTAAATTGGAAATTAATTTAATTGAAATTGGAAAACTAAGAACATAATATATGTGAATGAAATGGAGGAAAACTGAAGACTATTAAAAGGCCATCTTCACTCCTCAATTTTTCGGAGGTGCCCATACCACTGTAATCTTTTCCTCTCAATATCCTTCATAATAATTTTAGTTTCACCCATCCTCTTCAGAATCTCATCAATTTGTACTTGATCCAACCTTGAAACTCTACAACTTCTCCCATATGGACTTACCTGATCCCTAATCGGGCGCAGTGGCGGCTCGTGCATTCAAAAATAGGTAAAGAATTGCAAAAAAACCGAAAAAACTAGTATACTAATAAGTATCCGTAAGACTCGCGAGAATTAAAAAAATTAAAATACACATATATAAATAGTATGTGTGTGAAACTGCAAATACAAAACAACTAACGTAGCCTACACGTATATAGAACGTGCAGGTGCAGTAGACTGGTCGACCTGCCGCAATCTCTTCATTATTCGGGACAGGTGGGGAGAGCTAGGCGTGCATATTTGCCGCTGATATTTCCATTGTCATGGCAACCAGTTCACACTGAAAAAGAAGCGGAGGCCACCCGTCTAAGTCTTCACTTGCGCATTCATTACGTACAATAAGGCCATTAATAAGGGCTATTTAATAATAATTATTATTATTATTTATTTATTCCCATAATATTACAAATTACATAAAAAATAAATTACGATAATACAAATTTTCTTACAGTAAACTACTATCCTATTACGCTAGAGGTAGTGGAAATTATCTTATCCAACTATGAACAAAACCATGTACTAGGATGGGTAGAAAACTTTTAAATAAAAATATCAAAAAACTAAAGTATTACAGTAGCATTCAAAATCTACTATACTTACTTACTACACTTACTTAACTAACTTAATCAATACTTTGTTTTTTACTAAGATTTCGATTGTATCAATTATGACACATTACATTTTAATAATAATTAATCTTACATTATTTTTAATAAAAAAACATAATTTAATACAACCTAAAATTTATTATTACATTTAAAAACAAAAAATAAAAATAAACAATAAAAAAGTAAAAAAATATACTATTTTATTTTCCTCTTTTCTTTTTAGTTACATCTACATTCGAATATTGTTAACCATTTTTGTTATTTTCTCTCTACCTGTTTTGGCTACACATTTAAAACATTAGAAAGCGCTCTAAGCATGTACAATAATTTTATATACTTTCGTACCCGACATTTTTTCATTATTGTAAAAAGAAAATAATTATACTTATTTTGTGAGAGAAATAAATGTGGATATTATCCAGTGCATGGGTGAATAGGCTCTTCGTCTACTTCACCTGAATAGCCGACGCTGACCGGACGCCTTCCGAGGTGGTGAAAAGGGTAATGCTTCCCAGATATAGGAATGTACTGATATATAAAATACTTAGGTTGAACCAAAACCAGAGCTGCTGCCTTGTAGTAGTAAGTTGGTTCTTCAATGTTTACGGGGAAAAGTATAAAAAAAATACGTGGTCCTCCTGGTTCGGGAATGGAGCCTACATTCTATCATTTATGAAAGTTTTATAGCTATTTGTGATACCATTGACAGGACACTGAGTAACAGGGCTAGAACAAAGACAATAGTAAAGTTCTACAAGGTAATGGCAGCCCCAGTCCTTCTTTATAGAAGTGAGTCATGGGTTACCACGAAACGCCAAGAAAGTAAAATCCAAGCAGCTGAAATGAGGTTTTTAAGAAGGGCTGCTCAAGGCTCGATTTAATACATAACGAGGAAGTTAAATCTGAGTTGGGTGTAAGCTATTTAGTCTGATGAAAAAGTGGAGGAGTACCGCAATCAATGGAGGCAATATTTGGAACGGATGCCAGAGGAGTGAATACCCTTCAAAGTTTCGGAATATGTTCCAGTTGGAAGAAGGAAAACATAAAATATGCAGGTGCACTAGGCTACAGTGTGGGAAGACCTAGGAGAAGATGGCAGTAGTCAAGATGTACGGGTTGAAATATCTCGTGTTTGTGTGCATGTGTAGGATTTTTTGTGAGTTTGGAACAGGCTTATGCCTAATCCTTCATAGTAAGAAGAAGAAGAAGATAAAAATTTTAATATCGCAAAAATCTTGGAAATGAGCCTTGGAAACGGGTCGGACTTACGGATAATCAGGTTAGAAACGTTGTAATAATACATAAAAATACATTTATTTTGAAGTATTAATTAAATCTATCAATTAAGTTTAAACGAGATCAGATTTAAAATAACATGAACATTTAATCTTTTATACGTAAAATGAGTTACAAGTTATATTGAATATTAATGACAGCCATTTTTGAATTTATTTTACATAATACCGTACAATACTTGTAAGTTACAGTTTGGATGGATATACGAGCAGATAACTGAATGAAAATCTGCAAGTGAAATGTATTGTTTGGATTGTCTATACTAGTTAACAGTGAATACTATTTGCTATACATGAATCCGTAGTTTATAAGTTTAACTGAATTAAAGCCTACAAGAGATTCAAATAAACGAAAATGTTACTGTAACTGAAACTAAAACAGTATGAATCTAATTCAATTGGAACGTACGTCACACACAATTGTATGCTATCATTATAACTTGATACTCACCGACACTCTTCCTGTATCTATCAACAAACTGACGATAGTAAAACAAAATGGCCATATATATGCACAAATTATTAATTTACTCTGTTTAAATTAATTATTCAAAAGTATGAAAACTATAAACTTATATTTTGCACTATTTTATAGACTTTTGTTACATCACATCACAACTTTAAATTAAATTTTCTTTCAACTACAAACTATATAGGTAGGAGTTTCTTGCCCAAAGTAAATTTTGTTATTTATTTAGAAAATTTAAATTAAAGCATTTAGTAGACGGAGGTGCTATTTTTGGAACAAAACAATTTATAGAAAAGCCTGTAAATTGACTGATTTCTGTTATTCTGGTACCCACCAATTCGTATTATGCAATTTAAAAGTTCTTAAATCTTCAAATTTTTCAATTTTTTTCTGATATCAGTTTTTGTATACATATGCCTACCTAAGACCTTCATCCACTAACAATCTGTGTAATATACACTATCATCTAAGAATGGATATTTTAAAAAGTTTCTTCTACATACGTATGCATTGATTTAGGTAAACATTCTAAGAGAAATTGTTGTTTTTCTTTCTTTGTTTATTTAACGTCACATCAACTACAGTGGTCATTAGCGACGACGTTGGGTTGTAACTATAAAGGATGAAATGATTTTTTGTAATGTATGAAAATATGCCGTATCTGAGTGGGATACGAAACCAAGACCACATGATGAGAGACGAGCACGTACCAACTAAGCCAATGCGGCAGGAAATTGTTTTTTGTTTCAAAAACGTTTTGTTTTCCTTGGTCCAAAGTTTTATAATGAAGTTTATGAAATTGATGAATTCGTAACTCTTAATTATTTTATATATTTAGAAGGAAAACCTAAGCGTTAAATGAAGTACATACTGTACAACACTAATCTAACACTAACACTAATCTAACACTAATAATTCCCCGAATGTATTTATTAATTAAAATACACAGTTAGTATGTTGGTTTGAGAAGTAAAACCCTTCAGCCAGAAAGATTAGATCATGTATGTACAATCAGCCAGAAAGATTAGGTCATGTATGTACAATGTTATTTGTTAGCGATATTCAAGACTACAACGATGATTTGGTAGTACAGTGGTACATTTTGGTGCTTTATGTGGAATGTGTGAGAGCGTGTTTGTGTGACTGTAGGTTAAATTAAATTTTTTATATTTTTTACTTTAAATTAAAAGGTGGTGATTTAGAATAAAAATAATTAATTCCTTCCTTACAGTTCTGTATTGTATACAATCACAAAATATAAATAACTTGCCTATAAAAAACTAGTACCGCAAAAGTAACACCTTAAACTCTACTGTGTGTTTCTACTGTGGTTTTACACTGTTCAAACCGGTACAGTACGTCTGATGGTTTTTACTTACTTTTGACTAGTATTACTACACGACAAAAGAGCCAAATGCTCATTTATATTCACTTGAGAATTTCTAGAACAACAGGAAAAAGACCAAGTAAATAAATAAACAATAACCGGGTAGAATGAACCTGAATCAATTATCGAATAAAATATAAATATTTTTCGGATTCTACCTTTTTTTAAAATTGAATAAAAATGACCAACTATTATAAAATAATAAAACTGCATATTTGACACCCATGTGAAGTTATTGTAAAAACCACTTTTTTTTGTCGAAAAAGAAATTTTTCTCATCAGCTATTATGTACAAACAGAATGTTATATCTATTTCATAATACTTTCCAAAAACCTGTTTTCTCCCTAAATAAATTTTCAAAGTAGCAACAAATTAACAAAGATTTCAAATAGAATTCCTATGAAATCTAAAAATTATTAAGAAATAAGTTGAAACTAAAATTCACACATACAATATTTATATAAACGTTTAGTTAAACGAAAATTCGCGAAATATTTTGACAGATTTCCCCGAATGTATTTATTAATTAAAATACACAGTTAGTATGTTGGTTTGAGAAGTAAAATTTTTAGTTAGTAATATAAACGAAAACAATATTATACTATTTGTATTGGATATTGAAGTAACTATACCCTCAATTACGTTGAATTGAAGTATATACATTGTATTAACTTCAAACACGTCAAATCCAGACATACGTACCTATAACTAAATAAATTACTCAACTATATAAACGTATCTATTGTAGTAAACAACTCGCAATAATACTTGTAACTAACTTTACGTTTTTACTAAAATTTTATTACAAAATTTATCAAAATATTGTTATATTACTATTGAATATAAAACTAACTAACAATTTCTATATTCATAAATTGCTTTTAGTTTATTAAAATTTTCAACTCAAAACAATCTGTATTATTAATAATGAAATACGCAACAAATAAACTAGCATTGCGATTGTTAAATGGCAAGTTCATTCGATATCTGCGTTTCTATAAAACAAAGTAAAATTATTATTATTAGTATTATTTTATTTAAAATAAATAATAATTATTATAATTAATATTGAAATGAATATTAAAAATTGTAATTATAATCATAAAAGGTTATTAGTTTATATTAATTTAAAAATATTTTCTAAAACCAAGCATATTATATTTCTTTACTAAAATAAAATCCAACGCTAATAATAATTGAAAATGGTTTTTTATTACCATTTTGTATTTAATCGTGAATTTATAAACTAGGTACTTTATAATTATACATGACATCAAATAATTAGTATATTTAATATTCATAACTAGCCTACATGTGAGTGGCTGAGGGTGAATCCATATTGTAACACCTAAGCCTAGGTTCGTTTGGGATCTGGGTATGATAAATAGTAATCAGACTTCTTGTTGTTTAGGTCAACAGCCGAAAGGCTGATTTGAACCTCTAGAGGTTTTACTAAGTAAAAACGAGGAGTGAGATTGTTTGCTTTTGCATTCCTCACTGAGTTGAAAGACTTTACTTTATTTTATTTACTTTACTTTATTACTTTACTTTATTCTTATCAGCATGCCAGGTCCTCCAATAAGCACCCACTTTCCACCCTGCAAATGACACCTGCATTTCATTTACTAAAGGGTCTGGCTGTATAGTTAAAATCATTACTCTCAGAGGAGACAACTCTGACCAGTGTCTTTTACACCGCTACCTCTTCTGTTCTTAAATAGCTCAGTCATACAATTGGCTGACTATGTGATAAGAAATAGAACTATTTTTTGAGCCCTGGAAGCAACCGATTGAATGAAATTACTTTAACACTCCACCTGCACGTTATAGGCATAATACTTATTTAAGTTAGAATACTTACAAATTACAATTAGATTACTTTTCTTAAAGTCTGTTCACTAATGCTTGAAATCGCACTTGTAATGTTCGTTTTTAATTCATCGATCGTATGAGGGTTGTTTTTGTAAACTGTAAACTGGGGATCTCTGAGGCCACAAATCGTTCGATACTAAGGGGTGATTAAAAAATTCCCATAGCATTGCTGGCGTTTCATTTGCTGTATGAGATGTAGCGTTCTCCTGTTGAAACCAACAATTTTGGTCGTCCAAATTCAACAATGAAATGAACTGTTGGATTAAATCACTATAAACTACACTGTCTACAGTACTGTCAAAAAATAACGGCCCTAATATACGGCGGCGGGAAATTGCAAACCTAACACCAATTTTACGTGAGTGCATGCTTTTTCGTGGAAAGCATGAGGATTTATTGCAATCCATATTCTACAGTTCTGACTATTCATACAGCCATCTAAATGAAACCAAGCCTCATCACTAAAATAAAAATGATCCAACAATTGAATACCATTTTCTTCAACCAAAGATCGAAACCACCGACAATATTGTAATCGTTTCTGATGGTCTGTAGCTTTCAGTTCATGAGTTACGCCAACGCGATAAGAATGCAAATGTAACTTTTTTGTAGCTCTGAAAACATTAGTTAATGTTAGCCCAGCTTGCGATGATAATCTTTTAAGCGATTTTTCATGTGATTGAGTCAAACGATTTTTCAAATCTTCGAGAACTTCCGTGGTTAACTTTGTTAGCTGGCGAGGTGGTTTCTCATCGAGTACACTCCCAGTTCTACGGAATTTATTTATCAAACGCAATATTAACGATTTATTCAGAACGGTAGAACGAGGAAATTTCAACTGAAACTTATCTTGTACGCATTTGTAAGATTTACTCACTATGTAAGTCTCTACAATAAACACGCGTTTTTCCTTGGAAAAAACCATTGCTGACACAATATAACGAAACAACTGCTGTCACCACAATAATGCTTGACTGGAACATTTTAACTGTCTTAGGTATTTGGCCTTGAGTAAACTGTTGCCAACATACCGATTGGGGGACAGAAAATTTACCGATGTATTACTTCTATCTTCTTATAATCAGGGTTGCGTCCTTAATAAAACACCCGTTAGAAACTAAATGTTCTGTAATTAGATTTTGATTTTATCGTTTCATTTAACTTAGGATTACGATAATCATGCATGAACCTTTTCACTTGCTCGATTAGTTTTTGGAGTTACAATTTTTTCCTTATTTATTCTTCGTTAATTCTAAAAATTCTTTTTTCTTTCATCAGTTCACTTCGGTGTGTTGTTTTCCTCGACTTCTTTTCTGAAAGACCCAAATGTTTTTACAATTATTTTTCAAAATTTATTTATATTTCCTATTACATTTTTATATCCGTTTAACGGAATTTTTTATTTTTCTGTATCTTTGAACCATAATGGTTCGTTTTTATTCATTCAGATTTTAACTATTCGTTTCATAAGGCTTTTTTAGTTCATTCTTACAAGATGAGCATACAATTATGTATGTGATACGTTCAAGATATTTGTTTACTATAAATCACGATTTGGCAATTCCTTGTCCGATATTTTTGTTTTATGATATAAAAAGTTACCTAGACTAAGAACAAACAATTTTCTGGAGAGTTCCATATCTAAGAAAGGAGGTAGAGCAAGAAATACAACATGATGATAATGATGATAACAAAGAAGATGAAGTAGAAGAAAAAATATTCAATTTCACCAAGTGTAGAAGCTAATTTGTGACAGAGATGAATATTTAATAAATATACTAGTTCAACATTCGAGCCAAATTTATTCACAATATTATTAACTATTTTTTAAATACAAAAACTTTATTACGCGACGAGATTTAAACAAACTAATTAAATAATAGTTTTGAATTTAATTAAAAAAGTACACATCGAAATGAGTTAAGCTCAGTAAAATAACATATAAATAAACAACAACAAAAAAAAAAAACAATATGTGTTCCAACTTTTGTATAAATGAAATATGATAAAATAACTTCAGCAATTATTTTATCCTGTATTTATATTTCCATTATGTAATTTATAACATGTGTAATAGAAGTCCCTTGCCATAACATACATGTGTTATTTGCAGTAGTACTCAGTAACACTTTTAATAATGGAAAATACACTTAAACTATCGTTTTCAAATTTGAAATATACAGAACAGAAGCAATTTGCTTTAAAAAGCAATTGCTGTTGTTATGGGATAAAATAAAACGATATGTTCTCGGATAAATTGTATTCAATATACATATATATATATAATATTTGCAATCAAATCTCCGCAACATGATAGGCCCTACGTCAGCACAATACATAGGGTAATTATTTCAATGTAATAGATCAACATAATCTTGTCGTTAAAATTTTGACAGTAGGAAAAAAATTATATATATTTTTTAGTTTATTTAAAGTCGAATCGACAGCTTGGTCATTAGCGACTACCGTGGGTTTTGGTACTGTAACGGTGGGTTTTAACGTGTTAAAATTTTCAGATCTTAGCCAAGAATCGAACTCGGGAACTTTTGCTTTGTGTGCTAGCGCGGTATTTACTTAGCCACGTAGGCGGTCAGAAATATTTATCTTTGAATATTTTTTTAATATTATTTTGGTACTAGTTATCATTAAAAACTTTTTATTAGGCGAACTTAAAATTATTAGTAGCTGTAAAAAATTAATGTTTAAAATATAAAAATAAACATATAAGTGTTGTTGTTTAGGTCAACAGCCGAAAGGCTGGTTTGAATCTGTAGAGGTTTTACTAAGTAAAATGAGGAGTGAGGTGGTTTACCATTGCCTTTCTCACTGAGTGGAAAACTATGCTTATCAGCATGCCGGGCCCTCCGAAAAGCACATATTTTCCACCCTGCAAACGACACCTTCACTTCATTCACCACAGGGTCTGGTTGCATAATAAAATTCATTACTTTCAGAGGAAATAACTTTGATTAGTGTCTTTTACACCTCTACCTCTTCTGTTCTTAAATGATTTAGTCATTTAATTGGCTGAGCATGTGATAAGAAACAGAACTATTTATTTTAGCCCTGCAACGAACAGATTGAGTGTAAATAATTTAACACTCCACCAGTCTGTTATGGTAAAAACATATAAAGTCATTACAAATAAAGTTAATTCTTTTTTTCTTTCTTCAGCGTTACAGCCCGATGTTGTCTGGTATTGGGTTTCAACACCAATACACGTCAACGTCCTCTATCTTCGCCATCACTTTATAAATACTCTCACCCCCTCGTACTTCTAAGGTCCTCTATCACGTAATCAAGCCATCTAATTCTAGATAGATCCCTTTTTCTGGAAAATTAAATCTGAGCCTTCAATATCCTTTTCGGCTTAATCTGGTCGTACATTTGATCCAGACATCGTATTCGCTGAGACATGATGAGTTTTACTAAATACGCATGTTATAATAAATCTCATCTTCTCCTGGATTATGTCTGATTTACCATGTATCGTTCTCCTTAACCCTCTTCAATAAAGTAACCGCACAATTTTTCTTTTAAATTTTTACATTGTTTCTGGTTAATGTTTTGCGATTATTCATGTTTCACTACCGTAGGTGACAATCACCTGATTAGTACCTTATGTATTTATTACTTTCTCTTGCCTATATGAATATATAGGAAGGAAAGTATTGTTTTCATGTCGATTTTTTGAAATCGAGTTTTCACCGGATCTATACGTTTTCAGACCTCCTGAACCCAAAAAACATGTTTTTAGCGATTGGTCTGTGTGTGTGTGTGTGTGTGTGAGTCTGTGTGTGTGTATACAAAATATCTCAAGAACGGAACATTGTACGAACTTGAAACTTGAAAACATACTTGAAACTTGAAACTTGAAGTTACATACCACTACCGGACCCGACACGAACATTTTCATCAAAATCGGTCAACCGGAAGTAGTAGTTTATTCGTATAATTTTTCACTTTTTTGTAGTTTTCTCAAAAACTGGTCCTACGATTTTTTTAAAAATCGCCTGGTTTATTCAATTTTTTATTTTCTACAAGATAGGGTAGGCGCCATTTTTGCTGAAATTCTTGGTGAGGCTGTTTTCACATAAAAACGTTGTTTCTTTAATATTACGGCTTTAATATGCATTTTAGCGCAAAAATTTATATAACAAAAGTTGTAGAGAATTTTAAATTCTACAACTTTTATTTCAAACATTTTTTTGTATAACGCTTAGTTTAGCGGTAATTAGCGATTTTATGTTTTTTCTCACGAAAATGTGTGAAAAATCGATTTTTTTAAGATTTCGGCCTTAGTATGCACTTTACGACAAAAGTGTATATAATAAAATTTATAGAAATTATAGGGATCTACAACTTTTATTTATAAAAGTTTTCTCTACAGAGCCTAGTTTAGCGTGAAAGTGTGATTTTTCGTTTTTTTAAGCCAAATTGAGTTCGATTTTCATTTTGCATCATTCACTCATGATTAAAATAAGGTTATGTTTTTGAGGTTAGTTTTTGTTTATTTCTAATATTTTATTAATAATGTTAGGTTTATTATTAATTATTTGCATTGGCAAGAGAAAGTTGTGTGAGTGTTTCACACCAGATTTTTTTTTATGTTGTTCTGCGACTTATCAGCTCTCTACTTAGCAATCTAGAATTACCATAGTATGTCCTGTTTCCATACTGCAATCGATACTGAATATTCGCGTTTATTACCAAGACATTTGAAAATAAAAAATCTGGTGTGAAACACTCACACAACTTTCTCTTGCCAGTGCAAATAATTAACAATAAACCTAATATTAGCAATAAAACATAAGAAATAAACAAAAAACTAACCTCAAAAACATAACCTAATTTTAATCATGAGTGAAAGACGCAAAATGAAAATCAACCTCAGTTTGGCTTAGAAATACGGAAAATCACTCTTTCTCTCTAAACTAGGCTCTGTAGAGAAAAATTATCTAAATAAAAGCTGTAGATCTTTTAATTTTCTATAAATTTAATTATATACACTTTTGTCGTAAATTGCATTCTAAGGCCAAAATCTTAAAAAAAATCGATTTTTCACACTTTTCGTGAGAAAAAAACAGAAAATCGCTAATTACCGCTAAACTAAGCGTTATACAAAAAAAGGTTTGAACTAAAGGTTGTAGAATTTTACATTCTCTACAACTTTTATTATAAAACGTTTTGCGCTAAAATGCATATTAAAGCCGCTATCTAAAAAATAAAATGTTTTTACGTAAAAACAGCCTCACGCAGAATTTTAGCAAACATGGCGCCTACCCTATCTTGTAGAGAATAAAAAATTGAGTAAACCAGGCGATTTTAAAAAAAATCGTAGCACCAGTTTTTGAGAAAATCGCAAAAAAGTGAAAAATTATACGAATAAACTAATACTTCCGGTTGACCGATTTTGATGAAAATGTTCGTGTCGGGTCCGGTAGTGGTATGTAACTTAAGTTTCCAGTTTCAAGTTCGTACGATGTTCCGTTCTTGAGATATTCTGTTCACACACAGACACACACACACACACACAGACACACACACAGACACACACACAGACCAATCGCTAAAAACATGTTTGTGTGGGTTCAGGGGGTCTGAAAACGTATAGATTCGGTGAAAACTCGATTTCGAAAAATCGACATGAAAACAATACTTTCCTTCCTATACAGGGTGATTCATGAAGTTCTCCCCCCACTTCTACAGCACATTGTACTAGTAAAAATAATGAAAAAATGTTATATAAACATAGGTCCGAAAACGCTTCGTTAGCGAGTTACAGCTAGCGAAAGTTTCGCCTGGATTTCAGTTCACCAGGTGAAATGAGGTCTTCCTGGAATTGTGGTAAGGTAGATTAAGGGGCGAATTCAATCATTTCTTATGGTTTTTGATCTGATAAATTGAATAAAACAGGTCCCAGAACTGTAAGTTAAATAGTTTTTGAGAAAACCAGTGTCAAATGTAAAAAATGGAGTGAAAATCATATTTTTTCATCTTTGGGCAAGAATAACTTTGTTATTTCACCAAGAAACAGTTAAAAATTTTCAATAAAAAATGTAGAAAATTTTATTCTGAACAAACCGGTGTAAATTAAGTACACAGAAAGCGAATAGATGTTTGATTAAATGAGTTTTTATTCATAAGAGTACAAAGTAAAATTAACCGGAAAAACTAAAATGAAAAAATGTGTTTTTTTCACTCCATTTTTTTGCATTTGACACTGGTTTTCTCAAAAACTATTCGCTTTCTGTGTACTTTATTTACACCGGTTTGTTCAGAATAAAATTTTCTACATTTTTTATTGAAAATTTTTAACTGTTTCTTGGTGAAATAACAAAGTTATTCTTGCCCAAAGATGAAAAAATGTGATTTTCACTCCATTTTTTACATTTGACACTGGTTTTCTCAAAAACTATTTAACTTACAGTTCTGGGACCTGTTTTATTCAATTTATCAGATCAAAAACCATAAGAAATGATTGAATTCGCCCCTTAATCTACCTTACCACAATTCCAGGAAGACCTCATTTCACCTGGTGAACTGAAATCCAGGCGAAACTTTCGCTAGCTGTAACTCGCTAACGAAGCGTTTTCGGACCTATGTTTATATAACATTTTTTCATTATTTTTACTAGTACAATGTGCTGTAGAAGTGGGGGGAGAACTTCATGAATCACCCTGTATATTCATATAGGCAAGAGAAAGTAAAATTACTACGTAGGTATACTTTTTATAGCTTATCGTCCAATATTTAACTTAAGCCTCATCCAAACAACTTCTTCATGTTTCCGAGGCTAAATAAATCTCACCACTCTCTTAATACAATCTCTCTATCACATCTGTTGTCGTCTTCACTCACTTCCTGTCCATCGTCTCCATTTTTTAATAACATAACACAATTATCCGTTCACGTGTCTCTCATAAGGACTTGCTCATTTACAATTTTTTGTAGGATGTCTTGCACTTAAATAATGGTTTTTATACATATACCTACAATTAGTAAGACATTTTATAAGTATTAATAAATACGTAATCGAAAATTTAAAAAATGAATATCCTTTACTGCACCTTCTGTTCATAACACAATACATTTTATAGTATCAAAAACCCGGTGGCAATTGATAACGAAAACGTTGTACAGTAACATACCGCTAAAAGAATAACCAAACATTTTCAAGTAAAGAAGATGAAAGAAAATGGCTTCTTCTGCATTTGTTAATATGAAGAAACTTTTAATAGGTAAATCCTTGAGCCTTGACCTGAGATTGAGGATGGTTCGATGCTACATCTTCTCTACAGTGTTATATGGCGAGGAAGCTTGGGCGTTAAAGAAGATAATTATCAGGGGAATAGATGCGTTTGAGCTTTGGTTGTACAGGCGCATACTAAAAATACCCTGGGCAGATAAATTATCCAGCGGGAGAGTCTTGCGGAAAATGGGAACAGAAAAGAAGCTTGTTTACACCATCCAAAAAAGGAAAATGGAATATCTGTGTCAATTTATGCATGGACCAAGATATGAAATTCTTCGCTTGATAATACAAGGCAAGATACAGGGAAAGAGAGATGTGGGAAGAAGAAGAAGAATTTCTTGGTTGAAGAATCTTCGTGACAGGTTTCGTTGTACCTCAGCGGAGATGTTTACAGCTGCGGTGTCCAAAGTCTGAATAGCCATCATGATTGCCAACATCTGGTTGCAGAGAGCACGTCAAGAAGAAAAAAGAAAATTAGGCAACTTGCTACAAAGACGATGGATAAATTGATAGACTTATTACTACAAAAATCAAATATTATTGTAAATTAAAGAATTAATTATTAGCCTATAATATTGTTAAGTTAAATATTTTATTATATTATATAAATTTAGATATACAGTATATTATTATATTTGAAATTATTTATAGTGTATTAGCTAGCATAATATTATATTTATTTTACTAATATAATTACATATTTAAAAACTTACATATTTTAAAATTACGTATTTTATAATTTATTTTAACATTTTAATAGAAAAAAAGAATTATTGTATAATATTTTAAGTAAAATTTTATATTTTATTTTATTGTTTTTTATCACACTTCTAAAATGTAATTTTTTCAGTTTGTTCCAGGTATTACTACATACTTTTTACTTTTATTTTTATATTTTGTTTGTAAGATATATTATAAGATTTTTTCTTACAGTTTATTTTTATCTTAAATTAAAAATTAAATGGCTAAATTATGTTAAATTAAAATAGTTACTTTGTTTTACTGTTACTTATTTTATAATGTTATGTATGTTATTTTATATAAAATAGTTACTTTATTTTTTAATGTTATTTTACTGTTTCTGTCGACAGACTTCGGTCTGACGGAATAATTATGTACTTTTGTATTAAATAAGTAAACTTTGATAATGTTTTTCAATATGAGATAAAAATACAAAAAAGAAGTTATACCTTAACAAAATTTTTATTGTCATCACTACGTACATTCATACGGATATTTAATACAATTTTCTTGACTGATTTATTTAGATTCCACAATTTTATCTCAGCCGTTAAATTACAATGAACAAAACTGTGATGAAACATAAAGTTAGATAAACACTTGCATAAATATCACGTCAAAATAACAGCTGTGAACTTTAAAATAACTGACATTTATTTTATAGTTGTCTGGTACATAAAGTGTCAAATATAAATAAATACTACGAATCTCTATCATACACAATGAGGAGTTTAATGTCAAACAGAAATTCTCCAGTTCAAAAATATGTTTCTTTCATTTTATCAGCAGTATTTTAACCTGTTTGTTCTATTTTTGCAAATATTTTATCAACAAACAATTCTTTGCATAAGAGTTTATAGTTTTTGTAAAATATGTTCATGATAAAAATAAAAGTGAGTTTTATCGGATCACAATACTATTCTGTAGCCTAAATCTATCTGGTTGTATGCATTCCTATAACTAGGCTACTTACCATGGTAAAGTAAGTCATTAACTTGCTACAAATAAACCCAATACAACACCAACAATAGTTATTAATCTGACACTAAGTTAATACTAATCACATACGAATAATAATACACTGGCCGCTTCCGTGGCGCAGTGGTACAGCTATGCCCCTGTAACAACCGGGCTGAATAACCGTTACAAACTAGGGGAAAGAAAGGAGTAGAGGTATTTTATGACTGCAGTTTCGTACGTTCCTGAAAACATTGTCTCTACGCCGCTACTAACAAATGCCGCCAAAAAGTATAAAAATACCAAAAGTAAAGCATGAGTAAAACATATTCGCGCACGTTCGTATGTGTTCTGTGATGTGCGTATTGCTTCTTTTCAATTCTTGGAAATAGATAGATAGAGAGAGAGTTAACTAAGAGAGAGCGGTGTTAATTAAGAGTGATAAATGTTTTTGTTCATAAAAGTACTGTATGAATCTAAGCTTTGTGCAGCTGCAGAATGTAGGGAACAGATGAAGTACCAGACTGCTGTTACGTCATAACACTGTACTAATCATCTGATTGCTATTCGCTAGGCGGTAGGCTGCCTAATGCGGTGATATACGTGGGTGTTGTTTTGACTATTTGCTGTAGACGGCGACACCGAATACATGTACAGTTCAGCTGTTCTTAGTTTGCTCCTACTGTCAATAAACAAAAACCACCTACTACAGGGTGCACGCTAAAGTCTACGACTTTACGGATGTTGTATTCCTATTAAGTTAACTATTTTTTAATATATAAGTACTTAAAGTACTAAAAACATCAGTCATGATATAATGTAGGCCTAACAATTTCATTTAAAAAAATACTTTTGAAAGTATGTTTTTTTACTTTTTAATCAGCGTGTACACATTTTGATACAATGCGCATGCTCAGTGACGTCATTATTTGTTTACATTAGGAGCAAACTAAGAGAGGCTGGACTATAATTTGGATAGTGCCCTTGACTACTACAAACATAATACGAGTAAAACGTTACTACTACTAACGCAATCTCTCACAGTAGTAGTGACGTAATGCATATCTCTCAGCTGCACAAACCTTGGGAACGGGCAGTATACTAAACCTATGACGTTGCACATCCCCGTTTTTATGTGGGCCTAGCTGTAGCCTGTACAGTTGAACCACTTTAAATCTATAGACGTTTGCACGTTCAGTTGACACAAAGGAACAATATAGGACAATATATTTCTTATGGAGCTCTTACCGCTACTAGCACGTACACAAACATCGGTTTTGTAGATCAATCAATGCCATCATAACCAATAACATTCTCCCACTCCGCGCCACATTGATAACAAACCTCTATAAAGTAACCTTTGTAATGTGTCTATATGAGTATTAAACAATATAAGTTATAGTATTATGTACAGTATATTGTACTGATATACAGTTATTTTAGTGTTGTGCAGCGCAGTGTTATTAGCCTGCATTAATAAATCAAGCCATCGGTCATGGGATATCTAAAAATCTGGTGTGAAACACTCACACAACTTTCTCTTGCCAATATAAATAATTAACAATAAACCTAATATTAGTAATAAAACATTAGACATAAACAAAAAACTAACCTTAATAAACATAACCTAATTTTAATCATGAGTGAAAGACGCAAAATGAAAATCAACCTCAGTTTGGCTTCAAAATACAGAAAATCACTCTTTCACGCTAAACTAGGCTCTGTAGAGAAAAATGTTTTAAATAAAAGTTGCAGATCTTTTAATTTTCTATAAATTTGATTATATACACTTTTATTATAAAATGCATACTAAGGCCGAAATCTTAAAAAAATCGATTTTTCTCACGTTTTCGTGAGAAAAAAACAGAAAATTGCTAATTACTGCTAAACTAAGCGTTATACCAAAAAATGTTTGAAATAAAAGTTGTAGGTTTTTAAATTCTCTACAACTTTTATTATATAAATTTTTTCGCTAAATTGCATATTAAAGCCGTAATCTTAAAAAAACTTTGTTTTTACGTGAAAACAGCCTTACCCAGAATTTCAGCAAACATGGCGCCTACCCTATCTTGTAGAAAATAAAAAATTGAGTAAATGAGGCGATTTTTAAAAAAATCGTAGGACCAGTTTTTGAGAAAATCGCAAAAAAGTGAAAAATTACACGAATAAACTACTACTTCCGGTTGACCGATTTTGATGAAAATGTTCGTGTCGGGTCCGGTAGTGGTATGTAACTTAAGTTTCAAGTTTCAAGTTCGTACGATGTTTCGTTCTTGAGATATTCTGTTCACACACAAACACACACACACACACACACAGACACACACACAGACACACACACAGACACACACACAGACCAATCGCTAAAAACATGTTTTTTGGGTTCAGGGGGTCTGAAAACGTATAGATCCGGTGAAAACTCGATTTCGAAAAATCGACATGAAAACAATACTTTACTTCCTATATATTCATATAGGCAAGAGAAAGTAAAAATGACAAAGGTAATGAAATTTGAATTCAATAAACCCTCTTTATAAAGTTTTTTCTAAAACTGGTCCGATCATGGTGAAAAACGCAATGCTTACTCAACTTCATATGCGGATTCCAAAACGTGAAATATTTTTTCGATACCGGGAAAATTTTTTAGATTTGTAATAACCGATAGCGTTATTTGTTTACATTTATCACGAAGTGTTTAGAAAGTCTGGCGAAGGAATGTGGAGACGGAATTAGTAGAGGGCTGCAATAAAATAGATAAGATATTCATTTTAACCCCACCCCTCCCTACTAGAAGAATATGTTTTTATAGGGTTTTTTATTTTTTACAATTCATTAAACATTCTACATAATATTTATTTTGTTCAGTACATCATCTGAAAGGCTGGTTTCAACCTCTAGAGGTTTTAATAAGTAAAATGAGAAGTGAAGTGGTTTACCAATGCCTTCCTCATTGAGTTGAAAAGTATGCTTATCAGCATGCCAATTTTAAAACCCCGTAATACATACAAAATTAATTTACTCCAAACTAAATATGTCTCCTTTTTCTTGTTCTTCTTCTTCTCGTTCTCCAAGTCACTTCTTCAAATAATTCCTCCTTATTAAACAACTATTTCAAGTTAAATTCTCAATGGAGCTGAATTTGGTCTACGATATTCGAAAACAGGAAACCTCTGGTCGACAAGCCTCGCTCTCCTACCAAAACCGTTCAACCAACCTGGAGGGCCAAAAGAGGAAGGAGAACCATCCCAATGATTGGCTGTAAGTTGGCAGGTGGAAGAAAGGCCCAAAACACAGACGGGGAAATACACCCGCTTAATGAACACTACCCTAACTACTTCTAACAATAGGGGTTTTCCCATACACTAGTTGAGGGGTTTTACTTTAGTTCTGGAAGTTACAGTTATTAGGAATTACTATATATTCCATTGTTTGTACAATTGTACTTTACAACGGTACAAGTTGCAAATTGTGACAAAATAAAAAGGGACGGTAGATATCCGATCTGCCATCTAATAACTTAATTAAAATTAAATTATAGAAAATATGGAGATATGAACTATAGTACTAATTTTTTGTATGAAATGAAACTACAGTGTTACACTAATAAATCAATAATGGAGGATTTTGCTTTTCTACTTTGTAATCAACAATTATTGTTAATTAAAAAGTTATAACAGTAAACAACAGAACACTTTACCTCCTTGATCATCAAGTTTCATCGATAACCGTAGATATAAAATGAAAGAATTAAATTCGGTTTTCATAAATGCTAAACAGTAATTTACTAAGCATGTTAAAATAAAAAAATAAAATTTAACACGATTTTCAGGCTACTACAAAATAATTCGATATAAAATTATATTACCCGGAGCAAAGGTCTTCTACTGTGTTTGATCCAATTATACAACTAAACAACCAGTAGGCCTAGGCTTTAATTGTTTACCGTTTAGCTATTTTCGTTTTTTGTTTGTACCTTGTTTACTCAGTTGCAATTGAAACCGTATGAAGGTGATATTGAAACGCAGTGGTTTAATATATCAAACTCGCTGCGGTTCAATTTCAACGATATAAAATTTCTGTGTCTGTTTTTCGTTCTATTTAATCCTATTGACAAAAAGGATAAAAATGTCAAAACAAAATTCCAATTAAAAATTTAATTTTAAGAAAACAAGAATAATTATTTCAGTTTGAAATTTAAATTTTATAAACTAAATTAAATTCTTTAATCTGGAATATGAAATTTTGAAGAAATTTTTTTTTTTTAATATATTATTTATATACTTTTCAACTTTACATTACAACTAGAAAAACTATAAAATATGTTTTATATAAGAAAAAAAAACCCACCGGGTGGTTCTAGAGGTAAAGTCATCGACACGAGTCACTTGTTTAACAGCTGCTTTTGGGAGAAGAAGGTTCTTGGTTCAAATCCTAGTAAATATAATTTAGTCTCGTTTCGTACGTGCCACGGGAGTTCGTAATAACTTTAAGTACTGTGGATGGACTGGACTGTAATCGAGCTATATTACTCCGTTTAGTGGACCCACAAATTTGGGAATCATACATGTTCCTATTAGATTGTATTAGAAACTTTGTTCTGTGTGTTATTGTTTGTCTTTTTAGTAATTTATGATGTTTCCATGTAGGTTTCCTGTCAAGTATGATTCCTAAATATCTAACTAAGTCAGCCTGTGGCATGGATTTATTGTTAAATAATCAAATAATAATAAATGAATAATTATTGTTAAATAATTAATGGGCGTATTTTATATTTAAATAAGCTTTGAATCTATACTAATATTTTAAAGACAAAAGCTTGTTTTTCAGTGCAGGCTAATTTTCAAAACTACTAAACGGATTTTCATGAAATTTTGACAGAATATTCGTATTTATATTCGCAGCAACATGTTCTTTTTAATTTTTCAAAAATGATAACACTAAGGGCCCTAATGAAGATATTCATAAATACGTGTGTGTGTGTGTGTGCATGTGTGTACGTATTGCTGTTGAAGTAGATGAAGGAGTTTGATGATAACGAGAGACGTACGTGGGGGAATTTATCAAAACGCGCGTGTGTGTGTGTGTGTGTGTGTGTGTATGTGTGTGTACGTTGGAGTATATATACAGTTGATCTAGCAGCTAGACCATTTCTGTTACATATTTATTTAAAAAAAAAATTATTAGGTTCTACACATGTTTCGCGTGCGAAGCCACGCGGGCCATGCTAAGTTAGGTTACAATTTGACGGTATTTTTTAATATAGATCAATGCAAGTTATGATTATTAACAGACTAAAAAATAAATCGAAATATATACCTTAAGTATTAATAGAATTATAAAATGTAATAATCTTTATATAACGAAAATTGTTAAAACTTTAAACTTCATTTTTCACACATGTTCTTCTTTTCTTTCTGTAGGTGGCTGTACCGATAGTAAAGTAGTAAGATGAGACTGTACTTCTACTGCCTTCGTAATCTTGATTGCGCTTTCCCTGGATCAAAGTCTATCAACTTCCTCCCTCTGACCCACCCTTCCTTTCACCACCCACTGTACTATGTCTTTCACCAATTTGGTTATTCATGTAAAAAGAATCCGTCTAGATTAAGGTATCGTAAAGTAAAAGATTTCCAGCGGGTACTTTGACCGTTACCGTCCCTTCTTTCGCTATTCGATGCGGTTCCTTAATCTTAGTAGCGAATACCCAAGTTGATCTACTTCGTTTTCCTACTGCTCATCTCCGACATAAAGAATAACCAAATGCAGTACATAAGATGTACTAACATAACAAAATTTTGTTTGTTCTTATTTGTTTTCTACTTAATAATTTATCAGTAGGTTCATCCTACAATATTTTTTTTCAATTAGTTTTATTATGTTAGTTTTTTACGTCATAATTTCATCATACATATGTTAGTTTTATTACATCAGCATTAACTTCTACTAATTCTATTACATAACAATAGCAGGCAAAACAACATAGGATTACAATAATGTACATAAGGTTTACAATAATTAGTAAACGATTATATTAAATTTTTTACAGTATTCTACATTTCTTATTTTTCAACCCTAATGTGTGTACGTAGCAATCTGTTCAATTTTGAACAATAAGCAACCTCATGACCCATGAGATGAGGATGATATGTATTACGTGTAAATGAGGCGTATTCATGTACAGACTCAGGCCGACCATTTCTGCGAAAGTGTGGATAATTAAATTCAAATATCAAAGGACACCGATTAGTCTACCACCGGTGTACTTTGATAGTTGGATTCCGGGTTTTGACCGGAAGTGGCCCAAAACTGAAAGTAAAGAAATCAAAGTCGGAATTTGGAAACAAAAATATTGTCAATCAGTTCCTCTTAAGGGGGTAGTCAACCCAGAAAATGAAAATGAAAATTTCAGGCTATAATTTATCATTATTTATTTTAAATGAAAGAGTAATTTACTAGTAATAATCTACCATTTGAACCAAGCCATAAAATTAATTACAGCCCCTAATATAAGGGTAAGGTTGAAAAAGTGGGCTTTTACGGGGAATCAAATATCTCAGGAAACAAGAAAGATATCAACATGATTCCTATGCTACAAAATACAGAAAATTGCTATCTATTATCTGTTGTATGCGCTTGTATGTATTTTTTCTGACATGGAATTTATTGAAGAAAAACCATATTTTCAAAATATTTATTATATGTATTTATAAATTATTTTTTAACTAAATCCTAACTAAAGTTTCTGTAATAATCATTCCGCAAATAGAGGAAGAAATGATGAAAATTTGAAAAAAAATATCATTCAATTATCTCCAATACTAACCGAAATATTTAATTCCCGAGAATGTACAATCATGCAAAAACCACATTTCCGGAAAACTTAAAGTTGAAGAATAATTCAACTCGCCTTGCTAGTAAGCTTTATTTTAAACAAATGTTCTTATAACTTTTTGTCAACGTACAAACAAAGTAAACAAATGCTGTGATTCATAAAATTTTAAACTTCAAATAAATGCAAAAAACAATCAAAATTTTTAAAAAATCATCTTGAGTTGACTACTCCCTTAAGATTAAAACAACCACCGGGAGTTATCTTGGCGACCAGGAGTCCATCTTGTCGTCATTCCCCAACGATACGCGAGTGCACAGAAGGGGTTGTACCAGCGTACCAGTTATATATTAACTTACTAATTATTCCCAATTTTGAAATTTTGAAAATTTTCATAAAATTTATCACCTAGTAACATATTGAAACACTTTTTATAGACCTGTATGTTTTTTAAGATTGAAACTACCACCGGGAAATGTCTAGCGACCGGGAGTCCATCTATTTTGTCATGCCTCACCGATACGCGAGTGCACAGAAGAGGCGGTACCAGCGTATCAGTTATATTTTTACTTACTATTTAAAAATACAAAATTTATCACCTAGAAACATTAATCAAACACTATTTATAGACCTAGGCTATATCTTTTTTAAAGAGTAGATGCAGAAATCACTAATGGTTTTAGCCATAAGTCAAAGGTAAGCCTTTTGAAAATTTTCCATTAGCTGTGAGAATCGTCTCATGTAACGGATTTTTAAATTCTGTATTTAGTTGTTTCCGTTTGTTCTGTATGATATTCGTTTATTGATCAGAACGTTGCTCAAGATGTATTTTAAAGTATTTAGCGGAATATAGCTACTTCAAGTTTTAGTGTATTGTTTATATAAACTGGTATTGACAACGTTACGTGTGTGCTTTTTGTTTAATTTATTTTAATTTGCTATCTATTCTGACGTCGATGGATTTGAATAAAAAAATGTGTTTTATTTATCTTAGGTCGTTAAAAAATGGTGATTTATTTTTTTAGTTTCTGTCATCTCAAAATAATAATTTACTTTGGGATCATTCATAGTTGGTTTTGACCCAGTATTTGTGGATTTTATTGTTTGACAGTTTTCCGGACTGGTTGGGATTTAAATCTTCAGCTAAAAAATGCAGTCAGCTTTAATCAATGGGTCACGGAAGAAATCACGCTGAAATTTAATCTCGTCGATATAGTATCTAACTTTTTAGTTAAAAGTTCTTAAAACATCAAAGAATTACTTCATGAACAAAACTCAATTCTAGTACTTTTTTATTTCACTCGTAGGTTTATTAATTTGTAATTCGGTAAATCAAAATAATTACTAAAGTAATTATGCTTATGATAAATTTTGTTAGTAATGAAATCACGTAAACGTTTGCCTACTTATAAAAAATACAGTGTCCAATTTGTCAATATAATTTAATTCGACTGGAAGGTCCAGCTAATGAAATTGGAGATTCTATTTAAAGATTAGGAGAATATGTAGGCTAGGTTTTATTCTTACTAAAGCAATTAAGTAGAAAGTCATTTCTACTGGGATTTAGTAAAGCAAATGTAGAAACCAATTTTTAAGACGCAGACTTAGTTACATTCTTAGTTAGATATATTTGTAGATTATAAATCTGTAGACTGTATAGGTATAAAGGTCTTAACTTGAAAATAGTCGTTTTTCAGGAAAAGCAAATTAAATTTGAGACTGTATAATTTATATATATATTTTTTTTTATTATCTCAGGATAGTTTGTACAATATTGTCTTTTTCAAAAATTGTTTATATAATTTGTTATAGTTTTATTTTATTTTCTACTTAACAGTGAAATTAGAAATCCCTTTTGCAGCTACGCTGTGGCTCTTTTTTAGGGGTGCAATTCATGACGTTTTATTTTATTACCTTTATGACGATTATTACCTTTAGAGGTGGTGAATTCTTACTAGTAATGTGTTTATTTCTATACAAATCACTGAGATAAAGGTTTCTGAATACATTTTATAATAATATAAAGAATGATAAAGTTTTGTTTTATAATTGTATATTTTAACAAAACAATATAAAAAATACTTGATAATCAATTTGTATCAATGCCCGTGTTGAACAAATCCAATATTTCATGTTTTGCTAAAAGTTGCAATATACACTTACGATTATTGATATTTAAAAAATAATTTTTAATTATTATTGTTGTTACTAAGTTATGTGTAAATATTAAACAGTCAAATATTTTTAAATTAGTCTCAAATGTAATCATTTCGACTGCTTAAAATTGTTTTTTTTTTGCAGTTGATATTGGTGAAATACTAAACTACCATTTGTTTAAAGGTTAACTCAACTTTAGATCTTTTGTACACTAAACAAGACTGAGAAACTAAATCTAAACTAAATACTACTATTGGTATAAAGGTCTTAACTCAAGATCTTTTGTACAACTAAAAAAGACTGAGAAACTAAATCTAAAGGTATCATTTACAATTAAGACCTTTATACCGTTACACAAAGAGAAAATTTGTATAAAGCCATTTAGACCAGTCAATATAATTCACTTCAGGAGTTAGCTACACTTAAGCCCGTTGTACCAATTGAAAGAGTTAATTTTTCTGAACTGGGCAGTGCACTTAACTCAAAACCGACAATTTTTGAGTTAAGATGTTTATACCTATCACCACAGAAATACTAAAAACCATCTATTATAACGGTGTAACAAACTTTTTCCTGGTTACTTTTTTAATATGGATAGTACAATCTAAAAATTCTCTAGACTGATAAGTAGAAATCAAAGAAGAATTTTCGGCTTATGGAACCACTGTAGTAGTAAAGCTGAAGGTAATTTATATATAGATTTATCAAAGTTATTTGTTTGACATTATAATAATTTAATTAAATTTTTATTTTGAATGAATTTTAATAATATACTTGTGATAGTTAAAAAATATATACGAATTTTTTATAATATTTTTAAATGTTTTTTCGTCTATTATTTTTATATTGTTATGAACTGTTGAATTATTAAGAAAAATAAATAATACTTTCATTTCAAGATGGGGTGCAAAGCATTAAAATTATTTTACTTTTTCTATGATAATAATTACGGTCTAAGATCACAGTTACATTAAATAGTTATATTCGAGTAATTAACAAAGTATTGCAACAAACTCCAATGAACTCGACAAATGAAAGAGCATTTGTTTCTTTCTGAAAAAAGAGCGAATATTTTGAATCCTGATTCCGGAAATAAATGGGTAAAGTTGAAGGTAAAACAATTTTTCCTAATAAAGAAATAGATGAATAGAAAGTACCCTTGGTATTTGGAAATTTCTCTACAATACATATCTTATGAATAAACCTTTCTTTACGTAGGCCCTACCTACACACTGTCACTTAGTTTTCATAGTTAAAGTCACTTAGACCAAAAAGTATAATTAAAGTTATAGAACATTAAAAATCCTGCAACTTTTATTTTAAACATTTTTTTCTACAGAGTCAAGTTTGATTTTCATTTTGCGTCTTTCAGTCATGATTAAAATTAGGTTATATTTTATTATTTCACATCGTTTATTCATGTTTTTGTTAACGTCATCAATCAATAGGCTGGTTTGAACCTCTAAAGGCTTTACTAAGTAAAACAAACCAAGAAGTGGTTTACAATTGCCTTCCTCACTGAGTAAAAAACTATGCTTATCAGCATGCCAGGCGCTCTTGAGCGCATCTACCTTCCACCTTGCAAATGACACCTTCACTTCATTTACCACAGCGTCTGGCTGTATAATGAAATTCATTACTCTCAGCGTAGATAACTCTGACTGTGTCTTTTACACCTCTCCCTCTTCTGTTCTTAAATGATTCAGTCGTTTAACTGGTTGAGTGCAAATAATTAAAAAATCCTCCTATCAGTTATGGACAGAATTAAAATAATAGAACATTAAAACACCTACATATTTATTTCAAGCATTTTTTTCTACATAGCCTTAGTTAGCGTCAATTAGTAATTTTACGTACTTTTAGATTCTAGAGAGGTTGATTTTCATTGCGTCATTCATTCATGATTAAAATTATGTTGTTTTTTACATTGTTTACTCATGATTAAACATAGGTTATATAAATATATAATTATATATATATATATATAATATATAATTTTATCTTGCCAACGTAAATAATTAAAATTTAATTATTTACGTTGGCAAGAGAAAATTGTGTGTGTTTCAAAGCAGATGTTTTTAGTTCTCTCCGAGTTTAATTTCGATCTTCAACTTGTGTCACTTGTGATACCAATTGCAAAAATAACTAGCTAATGTTTCTAGATATTATTAAATCTTTGAAGTTAATTAAAACACAGATACTGTTTGAAAATAGTTTTCTATCACTCTCATCCAGGAAGCAGTATTTAATGGCAGCGACTGAATTATAAAGAGAAAAACTAAGTTCATCACAACTTTATAAAAGATAGATTTTGTAATAGTTTGATTTTCTTTAGTTGCAATTAAAACTTTAATATAATAAAAGTATGAAAGAAGTAATTAATGTATTTCTTAAATGTTATTAGAATATCACACAAAATAAATTATATTATGAACATGAAATAACTAATCTTCAATGTATTATGCTACTTTAATTAAAGTACGAAAAAAACAGTTTCATAAAACGTTTGAAATATATTTATTCGTTGGTTAGAGCAGTGAGAGATTCATTTTGAATGGTATTGAAAAAAATGAAAAGAGAAGACTGAGCTCTTTAAGTGCGGTTTAAGGGTTTTAGGAAAGCGATACCCTATAGTGTATTTTATTTTATGTTTTTTTTAATGAACCTTCACTGAAATATAAAACGATTCATTTAAATGGATAAATAACATAATTAACACTTTTTATTCGGACTATTTTGCAAAGAACACTTTATTATTAATCTCATTAAATTAAACGTTAATTGGTAACGTTTATTAGAGATAAACCTTTAATGTCGTTTTCAATTGTAAAACGCTGATAAAGAAGTACATATTTAAATTTATAAGTGTATAAACTTAAAATCTATAAATAAACGTTGGATATGACTATAGTATATTTAAAAAAATAGATGTTAAAAGTTAACTTATTGCAAGTTTCTTTGAAAAAGCATAAATATAAAGTTATATTTATAAATGCAATAACTTTGAAAAATTGAAGATTAATTTTCAATGTACACCACGTATTTTTTTAAACTAAAAGAAGAATTAATCTTATTAAAGTTTCACATACTTCTTATATAAGTTTCACATACAATATAACTGTGTAAATTTAATTTACGGAAAAACTGCAGTAATTATGCCTATTACGCTATTTCAACTACTGCTACACAAATGTTGGGTTATTAAACAGTACCGTTCAAATTAATTGGAACAAAACGGAAATTTTTGCTATATTTTTGTAATAGACATTACGGAATGTATAACCTTACAAGGACCATAACCATTGCTTCTTCCAGTAAAAGGAATGATGAATTCCAAAAAATACATATATTTACTCCAGAGATGAGTGATTTCAACCTTACAAATATTCTTTCCAGCTAACAACGGAATTTTTCAGCAAGATCGTGCACCATGCCATACATCTACAAAATGCAAAAGCTTGTTCACTTGTTAACTTGATCGACAATCTGTAGTCAATTTGTAACCAAAGAAGACTAAAATAAAAACTTCTGCGATTTCTTCACTGATCAAGATAATTATGGTTTCATGATGATGAACAGAAAGAAACTTGTTGAATCAATGCCTAAACGTTGTCAGGACGTCATAAAGAACAAAGGAGGACATATCAATATTTATTTACAGTTGTATAAAGTCATTCCCTTAAAAATATGATACGTACATTACTGGCCAAAAATTAGATTACAAAAATCGAACAACTAGGAAAAATAGATAACTCTCTTTTGTTTTTTTTCTTTGTGTCGGTATCGAATGAACACTCGTAATTTTTTAAAAAACCGTGTTAACATTTAGCAGCAACCAATTTTTAATTTCCTTAAGAACTCGAAAGATCTCTACAATGGGGTACTACATATTTCGTAAGTGATATTTACCTAGAAACTATAAATCTCATTAAAAGGTACCTTCATATGTTCTGCCCTACCGTTAACTAGAAGTTGACATTGGGTGTGGACTTTATATTACAATCACACTCGACGTGACGCCCAGAATCAGTACAGACCAATCAGAAAGCAGCATATCCTGACGAATGACGTAACGCTCAAGACACTTTGTCATTGGTTGACATCGGTGTGACGTAGTACAGTAATATAAACTCTCTGATTGGACAATATTAACCAATAAAAATGACGCAAAAGAAGACATATGATTAGTTAAAACTGGGCTTTCTTAATGGCCGAAAATACGGGACTCTGATTGGGCAATTATTACCTGAGCCGTTGACGTCACGTGCGCATCACACTCAACTTGGCCCGACTTACTCACGCAACCCTAATAGGTCATTTGTTGAATACCAGTTATATTTTGATACATATATTTTTGTTTCTGTTAAACACAATAATAGCGTAGGTCAAAAATGATTTGTCTAGTAACGTCTTGTCAAGTCTATTTTTTGTTGATTTAGGATCTGTTAGTTAACGGGAAATTTATAAGCAGTATTTATATCTTCTACACAGGCAGTGTAAAACTATAACCTTTAACACCTGATTCGTACAGATGAGATAAATAAAAAATAATTCGGCGAGAGCATTCGCTTAATTGTCGTAGCGAAAGTATAAGCAGAAAAATTACGATCCCGATAGCTGTGATTTTATAGAGTTTTAGGCCTGTGATCAGTGTTTATGTAGGCAGTTTGTTCGAATATTACAATTTTATAAGCATTATCAGATGCTACTTTTTAACGTTCCGAAACCGAACAATTCATGCGTTCTCTTAAGCAAAGTAGGCTAATAAAATTACTTATTTTCAATCCAATTTGTCAGTAAACTAAAATGCTGGCTGTTAAAATTGTTGTGCAATGAAAGTTGTTTTTTAGGTTAGCAGCGGACAAGGTGGTTTGAACCTCTAAAATCTTTTCTGAGTGAGATGAGTTGAGTTGGTTTACATGGTCTTCTCACAGCGTTTATAATTATACTTATAAGAATGCCAGTCCTTCGGAAAATCATGTGCTTTCGACTCTCCGAATGACACCTGTATTTCATTATCAACAGGGTTTGATTGTAAAATGAAATTCATGAATCTCAGATGAGATAACTTTGACTAGTGTCATTTATACCTCTATCTCTTCTGTTCTTACGTGATTTAGTCATAAAATTGGCTGACCCTGTGATAAAAATGAATACATATTTACGGTCAGGAACTAGCAAATTACGTGCAAAAAATGTTTTACACTCTACCTTTTCATTATGGCCACAATAAATTTCATTCATCTTAAAATACAGGAACTAATGAAATAAGAGTAAAGCCAGAAAACCTTTTTCGAAATTACGTCGGCCATTATATCATCATTTTGTCAGACCGTTGATTATTATTTTATGAATAATGCTCGTTGGTAGAGCAAAATAGTTTTCTTGTTATAAAACGGATTAATGAGGTATATTTTCTTACCCGGTAGGATATTGACTTTGTTTCGTCTCAAGATATTTTGAATTAGATTTTTCAGATTTTGAATTCAGAAATTCAGAAAACAAGGATACTCTGCAAATAAATCCTATTGAAGAGAAAGATTGGGTGGATCATTATAGAAAGTTATGGTGGGACCCGCAACAAGAACAAGGCAAATTTGTCGAAAAATTGCAACAGGATGAGATAGATGGGATAGATTTGTTGACACTGGATGAATTGAATATGGCGTTGAATGAATTAAAAAATAGAAAGGCGACGGGACTTGAGGGTATCAATGCTGAATTATTTAAGTATGGAGGATTATTTTTAAACCTCAAATTAATACACTTTTTTAATATGTGTTGGACGAGGCGAGTGATTCCCAAGAGTTGGAATGTTGCAGTTGTAATGTCTATTTTCAAAAAAGGCGACAAAACAAAGTGCAATAATTATAAGAGAATAAGCATTTTGAATACTGGATACAGACTCTACAGTAGAATAATAAACCGCAGATTACGAATTATCGTAGAAAACTTGATCTCGGATGTGCAATGTGGTTTTCGGATTGGAAGGTCCTGCATGGATAATGTATTTACAGTTCAACAAATGATAGAAAAAAGGCGTGAATTTAATTTGGAAACCCACCTCGCTTTTGTAGACATCGAGAAAGCATTTGACTCTACCTGTAGAAAGAAAATGTGGCAGGTTCTAAGAAATTATGGCATACCAAGACAATTGATTGAAGTTATCAAGAGCTTATATTTATCATCATCAATAGCTATTAAAACATCAAGAACACTCTCAGATGAAATATTGATAAACAAAGGATTAAGACAGGGATGTAGCCTCTCTCCAACACTATATAATTTTTATGTAGATGAAGTTTTAGGAAAATGGAAGGAGAAGGTAAATGCAGGAATAATGATTGGACGTGAGTGTTTTATAAATACACTTCTATTTGCAGATGACCAAATCCTGATCCAGGAAACAGAAGATGACCTGCAATACTCCATATACCAACTGACTAAAGTATGTGAAGAGTATGACCTTCGTATCTCAGCGGCAAAAACTAAAGTGATGGCTTTCAAAGGGAAATGGCCGGTTTGAACGAAGATAGTGGTTAGAGATTCAGTTTTGGAGCAAGTTTCTGCTTTTACATACTTGGGCTGTACACTCACCTATGAGAAAGACATAGATGTTTCGAATAAAATAAATAAATTCCAATATCTTTGTGGAACAATCCATAGGAGCTTGAAGAACAAAGCAAGGAGAGAAACGAAACTGAAATTCTACCAGACCATGGCCATCCCAATATTGTTGTATGGAAGTGAAGCATGGGTTTTCGGTAAAAAGGAAGCAAGCAGAATTCAGGCGGCAGAAATGCGCTTTCTAAGGAGTGTTAAAGGCTGTACAAGATTGGATCTCTTGCGAAATGAAGATATTCGAAATAAACAAAAGGTTGAGTCATTAAACGGGATGATGGAGAAGTATTGAATCAAATGGAGAGAACATCTGGAAAGAATGCCATCTGATAGAATCCCCTTTCAGGCTCTAAAATATACACCAACAGGAAGAAGAGATATTGGAAGGCCTAGGAAAAGATGGGAACAAAACTAGAAATAAAAAAATTAAAAAGAAATCGACAAAATTAAAAATTAACAGAAGGAGGCAATCTTATAGACCGGAACAGGCAGAAATGCCTATGCCGTGGATGTCAGAAGAAGCAGAAGAAGATTTTTCAATTGCCTTCTACGTATCGTAATATTTATTTACAGTTGTATAAAGTCATTCCCTTCAAAATTTATGATACATTACTGGCCAAAAATTAGATTACAAAAATCGAACAACTAGGAAAAATAGATAACTCTCTTTTGTTTTTTTTCTTTGTGTCGGTATCGAATGAACACTCGTAATTTTTTAAAAAACCGTGTTAACATTTAGCAGCAACCAATTTTTAATTTCCTTAAGAACTCGAAAGATCTCTACAATGGGGTACTACATATTTCGTAAGTGATATTTACCTAGAAACTATAAATCTCATTAAAAGGTCCTTCATATGTTCTGCCCTACCGTTAACTAGAAGTTGACATTGGGTGTGGACTTTATATTACAATCACACTCGACGTGACGCCCAGATTCAGTACGGACCAATCAGAAAGCAGCATATCCTGACGAATGACGTAACGCTCAAGACACTTTGTCATTGGTTGACATCGGTGTGACGTAGTACAGTAATATAAACTCTCTGATTGGACAATATTAACCAATCAAAATGACGCAAAAGAAGACATCCTGGTTCCTGGTTCCTGGTTCCTGGTTATTTTAATTGTTAAAACTGGGCTTTCTTATTGGCCGAAAATACGAGACTCTGATTGGGCAATTATTACCTGAGCCATTGACGTCACATGCGCATCACACTCAACTTGGCCCGAATTACTCACGCAACCCTAATAGGTCATTTGTTGAATACCAGTTATATTTTGATACATATATTTTTGTTTCTGTTAAACACAATAATACGTAGGTAAAAATGATTTGTCAAGTAACGTCTTGTCAAGTCCATTTTTCGTTGATTTAGGATCTGTTAGTTAACGGGAAATTTATAAGCAGTATTTATATCTTCTACACAGGCAGTGTAAAACTATAACCTTTAACACCTGATTCGTACAGATGAGATAAAGAAAAAATAATTCGGCGACAGCATTCGCTTAATTGTCGTAGCGAAAGTATAAGCAGAAAAATTACGATCCCGATAGCTGTGATTTTATAGAGTTTTAGGCCTGGAATCAGTGTTTATGTAGTCAGCTTGTTCGAATATTACAATTTTATAAGCATTATCAGACGTGACTTTTTAACGTTCCGAAACCGAACAATTCATGCGTTCTCTTAAGCAAGGTAGGCTAATAAAATTACTTATTTTCAATCCAATTTGTCAGTAAACTAAAATGCTGGCTGTTGAAATTGTTGTGCAATGAAAGTTGTTTTTTAGGTAAGCAGCGGACAAGGTGGTTTGAACCTCTAAAATCTTTTCTGAGTGAGATGAGTTGAGTTGGTTTTCATGGTCTTCTCACAGCGTTTATAATTATACTTATCAGAATGCCAGTTTTGGTTGCATTGTTCCGGTTGGCAGCGGATAAAGTCAAAATAGACATGATGGTCGCCCACATCCGTAGCGGATAGGCACTTAAAGAAGAAGAAGAATGCCCGACCTTCGGAAAAACATGTACTTTAGACTCTCTGAATGACACCTGTATTTCATTATCAACAGGGTTTGATTGTAAAATGAAATTCATGAATCTCAGATGAGATAACTCTGACTAGTGTCATTTATACCTCTACCTCTTCTGTTCTTACGTGCTTTAGTCATATAATTGGCTAACCCTGTCATGAAAATTAATACATATTTACGGTCAGGAACTAGCAAATTACGTGCAAAAAATGTTTAACACCCTACCTTTTCATTATGGCCACAATAAATTTCATCCATCTTAAAATACAGGAAATAATGGAATAAGAGTAAAGCCAGAAAACTTTTTTCGAAATTACATCGGCCATTATATCATCATTTTGTCAGACCGTTGATTATTATTTTATGACTAATGCTCGTTGGTAGAGCAAAATAGTTTCCTTGTTATAAAACGGATTAATGAGGTATATTTTCTTACCCAGTAGGATATTGACTTTGTTTCGTCTCAAGATATTTTGAATTAGATTTTTCAGTTGCCTTCTACGTATCGTAATATATATATGTTAAAATAAAAGTTTTTACATTTCTGTTAAAAATTGTGTATTAAAATAATTTTTTTTTGTTTTTATTGAGTGTGGTACTGTATGTAGATAGACACTATTGCCTAATTATCGTGGTCGAACAATACTGTACGAGCACTACAAATCACGTTCACATTTTTGTTAATTACTTACATCCTTCAGGCTCCCAAACGGAATATAGGAGTTGTCAAAAACTTAGTAAGTTAACATATATTACTTGTGTGTTATTTAGTCGTCATTAGGTGAAAGGCTGGTTTGAAGCTCTAGTAGGCTTAACTAAGTAAAACAAGGAGTGAGATGGTTAACCATGGTCTTCCTCATTGAGTGGAAAAGTACGCTTATCAGCGTCCCAGACCTTCCTAATTTCCAATCTGCAAATGACACCTTCACTTGATTTACCTAAGGGTCTGGCTGTATAATGAAATTCATTACTCTCAAAGGAGATAACTCTGACTAATATCTTTTACCCCTCTACCTCTTCTATTGTTAAATGTTTGTCATATACTTGGCTGACCATGGATAAGAAACAGAACTATTTATTTTTTTAGCTTTGGAAATAACAGATTGATTGCAAATAACTTAACACTGTTTAATCACGAGATTGCCTTTGCGTATGTATGGGCTGTGAGGAAGGAAAGTGAAATATTTGCAGTGCTGCTAACTTCAACAGTGAGACACTACTCGTACATTTCACTACCGTGCAGTTTTTAAACACATTTTGTAAGCTGTGGTTTATTCCGAGAAAGAAAATGTTTTCTTCATAAACTTTATAAGAAATAAATATGACCTGTAATATTGCCTATAGCTTAATTACATGACTAGAAATGTTTGATTTACTGTAATTACGAATGAATAACCTTCTTTACTATTGCTGTCATCGGCGTTTTCATTATCAGTCTCTCTAGTATCTACTAATTGTTTTCTTTTTTTACCAGGTGTCAACAAAACTGTTAGAGATAGCTTCTTTGCATTATTTCCTTCCTTATTTTTCGAACTGTGGAAAGAGAAACATCACAGTAGTTAGCCGCTCGCTCACGGCTTTTGTTAAGAGGCACGGATAGGCATTTTTGTTTAGCTTCAACTTCACAACATTTTATTACATTAGGTTCAGCACTTTCAATAGTTCAACCACGTTTTCGAGAAACCGACATTTGTTTTTACGGTAACAAACAGTTATATTCGTACAATTAACCTACAAAAGGTATGACATCAGTTGTTTCTGCACTATATACTGTATATGCTCTGGGTATAGTATAAGTTGTTATGTTTGTCATACTGAAATTAAAGCAGTCGCGCATGCGCACTGATGTTTTTCCCCTTTACCACACGTTGCAAACAATAGCATAATCGTGACTCAATTGACTATATCTGCCTGTAATAGGGTAATAGCTACACAGTTTTCTAACATCACTCATTTCGGTGTTTGTTTATTTAATTTAAAAAAAATATTATTAAGAAAGAATTGTTGTACAGTTTAAAATGTCTCATCGATCAAGTATTTCATAGTTTTTTTACATAAATTCAAATTATTACAGCATTTTAAAGATTTTGGTTTTCTAATGATGAGTTTTCTCCTCAGTAAGTTTTTGTCAAACAATTTAATGATGTGGCACAGTGGTTAGCGAGCTGAAAGATCGGAAAGAATTGGAATCGGATTTGGATAAAGAAAGCGTAAGACAGGAAAAATTAAAAATTTCGGAAGATCACATTGCAATTATAATATCAAAGACTAAGTTATTATAAAACAAAATTTTATTAAATAAAGATTTTAAATGTACTTATCATTGATAGAATTATCAAATAATATTATTATACGTAATAAAATAAAAAAATAGAATAAAATGAATTAGGTTAAAATAAATTTATATTTTGATTGAATCTGAATATGAAAAGAGACGTCAAAAAGAATATGTGAAAAATATATATTTACAAAAAGGATATGAACAATATAGTGATAGGGAATGTCAAAAAATGCATATAAAATTTGATTTCGAACAGAAGAAGATTGAAATTTGCCTTTTGTCAAACTGAAAAGAGCCAATGATTGTATAAGAAAGTGAATTACATGAATCCTGTATAGTACCGGTATATATAGATACATACACTAAAATACTTTTTGATACAGGAAAAAAATAAAATAAAAATGAAAAGAATATATAGAACATACATACGTATATAGGTCTACATTCTTAAAAGAACCTTGATCGATTGCAAAGAGGGAAATAAATGATGGGTTCAAAATAAGCAAATGAAGAAGTCATAGAAAATGAAAAAGGGAAGAAAAGATGAAAAAGGAATAAATTGTAGGAAGACATAGAAATGTAATTCCCGACTGTAACTTCGTTTCCCCTTTTCATCGGTTCAAATTTGTAATCAGACATCAGTTGTTTCTGCACTACCATACTCTAATCAATTAGATTTAATTAACTGTATTGACATATATAATAAAAATATATAGTAATTAAAAGGTTTAATTGAGTTTGATTAAATTTAAATTACGAACGCGATTTTCATTTTATGTTTTACCGGTGAAAGTACAGCAAAGAATTTCAGATAGTTGAAGTTAAATTTTCATGATTTCATTTCATCAAATATCAGATGTTTAATCTGTTCCGCTGAATTACTTTTACCCTTTCGTTCTTTAAACTAAAAGTGAGAAGGTATTACTAAAGATGGAAATCTTTCATTCCAGGATTTCAAATCTTCACGTTTCCAAGGAAGCCAGAAAAATAGATTTTTGGAAAAATATTTGTACGAATGAATGAATTTGTTATACCAATCTAAAATTATACTACATAAAAATTTGATGTGAAACACTCACATAACTTTCTCTTAGCAATGTAAATAATGAAAACTCTAATTTTAATCATGAATGAATGACGCTAAATCAAAATTAACCACTGTTAGAATTTGATTATCAAAATACGGAAATTTGCTAATTGACGCTAAACAAAGCACTGCAAACAACAAGCTTGAAATAAAAATTGTAGTTTTCAAAAAAAATTAAATAACTGATTAATTCAATTTGTCTCTAAAATATCAAGGCCGTAATAATAAAAAATAAATTTTGTAACTACGATTGCAATGTATTCCAATAATTTTAGTAGACATGTTTGTCTTGTATGCTTGTGGAGCATAAAAAAATAGTAAATGAGGCGATTTTAACGAAAATCTTACAAGCCGTTTTTTTTTGAGAAAATCGTAAAAAAGAGAAATTCGCTTGAATAAACCACTACTTCCGGTTGACCGATTTAATTAAAAATTTCCTGGTCAGGTCTCTCTCATTGTACCTAACCTAACTTCCAATTTTAAAATTTGTGGGATTTTACTTTGTTAACTTAAACACATACGGAGACCAATCAGTTAGAAACATTTTTTGGCTCAGCAGACCTTAACAGCAGGAAATGTTTATTTTTGGTGAAAAATAGATTTCAAAAAATCGACAAGAAACAATTTTCCTAACCTATATTTCATATAGGGCAAGAGAAATTGGAAAAATACTACTCCGACTATGTTTAATATTAACCTAAAGTTTTCTTAATCAACCTGTAGCATAACGACAATATTAGAACTTAACTGAAGTGCCCAAAGAGGGTTTCAGTGCACAGGTTCATATACGCACTGCGCTGATTTCTAATTTAATGAATAATAACTAATTAACCAGTCCAGAAGAAAGAAAACTCTTTGAATCTTTATTGTTGAAAATTGAGATCTCTACAAAAATGTTTTTATAATTTTTTAAAAATTTAGGCTAACCGTTTAGCTGCTGCAAGGTTTTCGGTTACTTATCAATAAATGAATGACGCTTTCAAATAGCATATTTGAAAAACCATATGAATTATTTTTCAAAAAGACCTAAAAGTAAGTTTAGGTTACTTGGGGCTATGTGAAATTAGAAAATATAATTAAATAAATAAATAAATAAATAAACTGTTCAACAATATTTTATAATTCTACAAGTAGGTATACTACACATTAACCCTTACAAACGTGGCGCACAGAGCTAAATGAAGTACAATTACTTTTCCTTTTTCACAGTACATTTTTGGGTAGCGTAATAAAAAAATATTAAGCCTAATTTCGTACATCCATAAACATTTATGTTATAAGTTTACTTCCACCCCGAACGTAGACTAAATTCTGCAGAAATATTATAATTATGTGCCATGTCTGCTGAAATTCTTGAGAGGCCTGTGCTCTCGTGGTAAAAAATGTTTTTTTTTAAAAGTTTGCAGCCTTATATATGCATTCTGAGACAAACGTGTGTGTAATCAAACATGTAATATATTAAAAACCCTTTATTTTAAAGTTATATTTCAAAAGTTTTAAAGTACAACGCTTATTTTACCGTAAATTATTGATTATCTGTATTTTGTTCATATCTGTAAAAATGTTATTTTTTAGTTTTGCGCATTAGTACATATAACATGTTATCTCCTGCTAACATATAACATACATAACATGTAACATATAACCTTATTATATACAACAAAATTGCATAAAATAATTTTATTAAAAAATAATTAATTTCAAGCTGCAGGATGCATTATAAGGATTTACTTTTTGATTTATTTTTGAAGGTTAGAGGAAAGAAAAAATCTACATCTTTTGTTTCAACCATTTTCTGCTTAAAAGCCTAGTTTAGAGTCAATTAGTGATTTCCCGTAATTCTAAGTCAAACAGAGGTTGATTTTCATTTTGCGTCATTCACTCATGATTAAAATTAGGTTATGTGTTTAATTTTACATTGTTTACTAATGATTAAATTACAGCATTCACACAAAGAAACACACACACAGACCAATCACTAAAAACGTGTTTTTTGGGTTCAAGGGGTCTAAAAATGCGTAGGCTATATCTGGTGAAAATTCGATTTCGTAAAATCGACATGAAAATAATACTTTTCTTAACTTCACTGAACTAAGTTTTTTACACTGAATAAAACGATAGTTTGCCCGTGCCGAATGATCAAGCGGTTACCGAGATACCAAGGGTTCAGAATATTGTTAATAAATCAAAATTAAAATAACGTACGAATTTGAAATTTCGTACACCCTGTAAGAATATAATTATCTATGTTGTGTTAAAATTTCAAACTTTCCGGTCAAATAATCGAGTTATACGCCTCTAAACGCATGAAGTTTGTTGTGGTATCAAAAAACCGGGTCTTTTTGTCTTCCAACTTTGATATGGTAATTTTTAGACAACATTAAAAATATAGGGTTATTAAGAGTCAACGCAGAATAAAATGAGTTAAATTTTGATGAAAAATATGCAAAAATCCGACTCATAGTTTTTTAGATGCAAGGGTTCAAACTCGGGTGTCTATGATTATGAAACCGGTAGTAAGTGTGAGAATCAGTTGGTTCACAAATTACCTACATGAAGAAACAGTGTGGAAAAAAAATCTTTCAAATTCATGTCTACTTAAGTCACAAAATGCTACAAACTAGGCTACGTTCAAATTAGAAGGTTTTCAGCAAGGCTGCTATGTTTATTAAACGGTTAACTTTTGGAATTCTTATAAAAACTCAGATTATCTCGTGTTTAAAACTGATGAGGGGACAATACACTTTTGCAGTTGGGTAATTGTAAAGATTGCACTGACGAAATGAAAGCGGATATAATTTGAAAGATATTGACAATTCTGGTCGTAGTGATTTCTTTGTCGGGTGTGTTTTTTTATTAGAATCTAACGAAAGTTAATTAACGTGGCAGTTAATGCATTATTAACGTTTTATAAGCGCGGCTAACCACTTCGAATGTTGGCTATCATCATTTCTAATCTAACCTTTTTTTGTTCTACGAAACAATTCCGCAGAGCTCATAACAAACCAGACCCTTAAATTGGCAAGCCAAAAAATTAAATTAATAAAATAGAATAAAGGATCTTTTTATTAATAATCAAAATTGCTATTGGAATTTCTTTTCAAGAACAGCTATTCGGTAAGTGAAACCTATGTACTCAAAATAAATTGAACAGTAATATTTTTCTATCAATAAATAAATTACGAGAATAACAATTGGATATTTTCTACTTCGTGTCTAATTAAATGATAGGCTTACATGAGATTTCGGCGTATAAATTTATTTATTTCCATTATATTGATTTTACAATATGTACAATTTCTAATGTATCTGCACAGAAATTACTTTCCCGAATAAGGCAAAGCCTGTGCTCAGGAAAGGACAGTGATGAAATAATAATAATAACAATAAGTTAGTATTTACAAATTGTCAATACCTTATGAATTAACAGATTACTGATTACAATATTCTTGATTATTCTATATTACACAATTATTTAATTTATAAAGTAAATTAATATATTATTGTTATTACTTAACTACAAATCAACAAGACAAACCTAAACCAACCGATCCATGGATGAGCTCAATCAACTCCCAGATCAACCAAATATTTCTTAAGTCTACATTTAATGATACCAATCGATGCAGTAAAACTTATGTAAATCAGAAGGCAAACAGTTAAAAAATTTGTTGCCATATAATCAAACACCCTTTGACCTCCTGATGTATTTCGTTTAACTTCCATGGTTAATCTAGCCTCAACTCTTCTTGTGGTGTAATAAATTATGCTCTAAAAGAGCAATATCTTTTTCTTTATACTGTACTTATATGTATAAGGAAGCACTATTTTCCTATAAATATTATTTAATAATAATTAGGCAGTTAAATATAATATAATAATAAGTTACATACATAATAATATTTAATAAGTTTATTAAATAATAATAATAATAATAATAATAATAATAATAATAATAATAATAATAATAATAATAATAATAATAATAATAATAATAATAATAATAATAATAATAATAATAATAATAATAAATTTAAAAATAATTAGGTATATTGAAATTAAATTGCGTATTTAAAGTGTTAATACAATAACTAAAAGAAAAGCTTATAAAATGACACTATTTATTGGCAGAGAATGTACAAGAGTGTTTGGAATTTCAATTTTGAAGTAGAATGTACCTGTTATTGTTTGTCATGTAATTGAGTTGCGCCTGTCCCTGACAGTCGTCTTTGTGTGTTACGTTCAGTGTTAAGGCTCAACAGGCATATTCGGCATACTGCAAAGTACACACTCACGAACACACAGGCACGTATATATAAATTCACTACGGCAAAAGCTGCATATTCCCTCTTACACGCCCCTCACCGTCGGATACTTTCTAAAACCCATCTCCTTCCTACCCGCAGCCACCCTCGATGACACTATCTTAACTATACAACCTTAAAGAGTCTCTGAAACTTGTCTACCCTTCCGGACTACGGCTTCTGTATAACCCTTTACTCACTCGATATGTACATGGGCACGGGTACGTGGTTGTCAATTAAACACGCGATTCACAAAGCATCCCCTTTATACCGCCGCTACCCCTGCCCTTTCAACCAGTCCAAAAGCTCACCCCTCATACCAGCCAAATCTTGAAAGAACATCTCAAGACTTACAGCAGATGGTCCCCCCCCCCGCCAACAAAGTCTTCCCTAACTAATAACAGATTCAAGTAGTACATGGGTACGTTGAGGAAAACTGCTTCTTATTTTAATATAAGGACTAATTTGCAATCAACGCTTAAATCAAATCACTTGCATTTTATTTCAAAATAAGGACCACCCGCTAAATCAAAATCACACACACACACACACTTATATTTTCAAAGAGCCGAAGCCCGTTAAAATTTTTTAAACTCAAACATCATTATACTGATATTTTAATCTTCGATAAAATTCCTCATTTAAAGCCTTATTTAAAAATAATGTCTAATGTTTTAAATTAAAATAACCAGAGTAGAAGCCAAAAATGGGTTAACAAGAGAATATTGGGAACTTCTCGTTTGGTGAGATATTAAGACAAAAATTAGTTAAGAAACCTGTAAGTTAGTTAAAAAATTTCAGTTTGATTATGATAAGAGAATGATCGTCGAAGAAAAATAAGGCATTACTGACATACTTCCTTAAGAATATTAAATATCAGTAGGTATAATGATGCTTAAGTTTTAAAATTTTAAACGGGCTTCGGCTTTTTAAAAATAAAAATGTGTGTGTGATTTCGATTTAGCGGATGGTCCTTATTTTAAAATAAAAGGCAAGTGATTTGATTTTAAAAAGTGGATCTTATTTTGATTTAAGGGTATGTTCTAAAAGGTGGTGCTTATTTTGAAATTAGAGGCAGTTGTCTTCAACGTATCCATATACTACTGACACACACACACACTCACACACATACACAAACAAATTATTTACTAAACTCACGCTTTGATCTGTCTTTTCAAACTAAAATCAGAAGTATAATTAAACGGAAGTTGCTTTAAAGATGTAAGATAAACATTTTGTTATAAACGAAATAACAGTACGGAAGACTTTGAAACATATTTTACTTAAAAAGAACATCAGAAGGGACATTTAATTGCACTTTTCGTAAAATAGTCGACCGAAAATTTCTGGTATTTTGATTAAATTTTTAATACGGTGGACAACAAAACATCTTTCTATTTATGAATTTAAAAGTAAAATTTACATAAACTAAATAAATAAAATTAATAATAACCTAGTTACCAAAAAAATGAAATGCAATAATATTAATTTTATTCTCTTATTATTTACGAAGTAATTATTCACATCTTTTGTAAAAACTATAATATATTACGTTTATAATAATTTAAATTGTACAAGTTAGAGAAAATTAACCTACGGAACTAAGGACTAAATTCATGAACTACGGCTAAATTACAACGGCTCTTCTAAGGTGTTTTGTACTTTTATTTATTTGGCCGTTGACCTTTTTTGGGAGAAAAGGGCTATATACAATTATTATTCTAAAGTTTACAACTACCTTAAATGTAAATTAATATTAATTTGTGATTCATCATACACAATAAATTGCAGACTATTTATCTACTCAAGTTTAAACATTATTAAAACTACCTATACTTAATGATGATACCTATACAATATGGCTATTGTAATTATGAATAGAAAAAAATCAAATAAAATTCAGAGTAAAATAAGTAATATTAAGTATTAGTTAAAAGCAATACAGTATTATCGTTAGTATACAGAAAAAAATCAAATATAAAGAGCTTCATTGAAAAAAACCATTGACTGACCAGAACTATTCCAATGGCATCTAATAAAACACAAACTCGGTAAGAAACCCAGTTCTTTTAAATATTTAAAAAGTTGCTACAGTTATTATGTAACATGGATTGGTGAGCATTTGAAAGGTCCTGTGATCCAAACAAGATAAAACTTTACTATCAGGGTATCTGTTAAAATTAATGTCTAATTAAAGTAAAAAAATATGGCAGATTATAGACACTGAAGTCACAGGATTGCCTTTTGCGTATGGATGGGCTGTGAGGAAAGGAAGTAAAAATATGACAGTGCTACTAACGTCAACAGTGCGACACTACTCGTACATTTCACTACCGTGCTGTTTCTACGTAAATTTTGCAAGCTTTGGTTTAATCCGAGAAACGTTCTTCATAAACCTTACAAGAAATAAATCTGACCTGTAATACTGCCTATAGCTTAAATACACGACTAGAAATGTTTAATTTACTGTAATTACCAAGCTACCTTATTCCATTGGAACAAATTTTCTACGAATGAATCGCCTTCTTTACGATCGCTGTAACTGGGGGCTTCACTATCAAACTCACTAGTCTACCTAAACGCTTCCTTTTTTTACCCGGTGTCAACAAAACTGCTGAAGAATAGCTTCTTCATGTCCTTAATTTCCTTCTTTATTTTTTCGAATTGTGGAAAGAGAAACATCACAGTAGTTAGCCACTCGCTCATGGCTTTTATTAAGAGGCATTGCAAAGCATTATTGGTTAGTTTCAACTTCTCAGCATTTTATTACTGTGCATATTACATTTCTTTCAGCACTGTCTGCCTACATGTTTGAGAAACTAACATTTATTTACGGTAACAAATAGTTCGATCCATTAACCTATGAAAGGTTCCGTCATATACTGTATAGGCTATGCTCTGGGTATAGTATAAGTTGCTATGTTTGTGTACTGAAATTAAAGCAGTCGCGTATGTGCACTGATGCTGTTCCCCTGTTACCCCTCGTTGCAAACAAGGGCAGACTCGTGTCTCAAATGACTATACCAGCGATCGAATTGGAAGGTTGTCAAAAGAAGTCTTGTACCTCTCACTTAGGTGAGATCTTCGTTACCTAAAATCGTTTACGTAAGATATTAAAAATTAATATTTTGTATATATAGCCTACTATAATATAATTATAAATACGATTATCTTTGTTAGATATCCAGTTTCTTTAATTAACATTAAATAATATATGATTAATATCATCTTTAAAATCAATATTGTCCTTGAGCCTTAATAAACAAATCAACTTTTAAGAGTTTTCCAACATAACATGTAGTCCATCCATTTTCTATTTCTTTAAAAATCAACATTCTTTAACAATACAAAAACTTTAATACACTAAACTTTGTTACTGATATTTATTTAACTGTCTGTAAAATTATTCTTATCACAAAATAACTTTTAAAGTAATAAAAAATCATTTCAATAAAAATGTCACAAAATGGCTGGCTACAGGAAAAAACAACCATCTTAACACCCTGCGGATTGTAGCATATCATAATGGACATGTGCTACATTCTGGAATTATAAGTTTAATGGTATAAACGAAAAATCAATAAATAGTCAAAAATGAATAAATGGTCGAATATTAATTTTTATTTTGTATAATATACAAAATAAAAATCAATATTTTGTATATTATACAAAATAAAAATCAATATTTGACCATTGTAAAAAATATATTATATTTTTTAAATTAATTTAAAAACTAAATATGTTAAGATAAAGAAACAATCAGCTGGTAAATTTAAAATAATAATAGGTAAGGTGAGATAAAGATAAATATAGGATGTGAATGTTGTTGTTATGAAACTTATAACTAGTTTAATAAAAAAGTTTATTTGATGATCAATTTTGTTATTTTAATAAAGTAATATACATTTCAATAGAAAATGAAAATATAAGAAGGCAAGAATAATAAAAATAACCCAGAGTATTTAAAATTAAATAACCATAAAGACAAGAAAGCAGAGGGTTACATGTTAACATATAACATGATTCTCAGAAAAGAAGTTGGACCAATCACTCAAACACCCAAAATTTCAATTACCACTTATAACCAAAAAATTTCAACAATATAACATAACCGACGAACACAAGAGGGCCAGATTCGAGAATATGAAGAAGATGTGGGATAAAATAAAAGTCAAACGATCACCTAAAGACTAAAAATTCACTATACTGCTCCAAATGGGGCTTAAAGACAAAGTCATATAAACCAATTTAAAAATATCGATACAAATATTGCCAGCTAAACTACCTAATATTACCAGCTGAACTGTTTCAGTCTACACGTTTAAAAATAATTAATGTTTAGTACACAATATTTTACGATAGTTATGTCCTAAATAATAAGGTACCTACTATTTTAATATAATAAAAATAATATATGCCTACCATTTAATTTCACAAAACAAAATTTAAAATACTGATTTTTTGTTGTTGTTATTTTCATGGAAGTAAAATTAGAAAGACAGTGAATGATCATAAAAACCGTAAAGGGAGAAAATATAAGTGAACTGTCAGCCACAACGTTGAAGATTGTAATCCATTGGAAAACAAAGCCTGTGCCGGACGTGAAACGAAATTATATCAAAAATAAAATAGAAGAAAACGAGTGAACGGAATGTATATGAATATTATTATGAGAAGCTTTATGAAATTTTCATGTAGTGTTTGTTGGGTTTATATTTAAAACAAAAAAAAATTAAGAAGTTATTAAACAGTAAAAACAAGTAATATATTTACAATAATATGTCATACTAATTAAAAAAAATAAAATGACTAAGCGTTACTATAAAAAGAAAAAGCAAAATTTGTTGAGGAAAATAAGTTTCATCAAACTAAATAGTATTACGGTTATGTTTGCAATTGTAAGTTAAATGTCTTTTAATTACTCAATTACGCTTAATCTCGCGTTTTAAAATTATTTAATTATAATGATTATTATTCCTTGTTAGTAACAAAAATTAATTAATTTAAACATGTATTATCAATGAAAACAAAAGAACATTTATAAGAAAACAAATGAACATCAATTTTATTTATATATATATTTTTGTTCCTAATGTGTGCACGTTGCAATCTGTTCAATTTTAGAACAATAAGCAACCCCGTGATCCAATGAGATGAGGATGATAATTATGTACGAGGTGTGTAAATGAGGTGTAGTCTATTACAGACTCAGGCCGACCATTCCTGAGAGAGTATCGTTAATACAACCCCAACCATCAAAGAACACTGGTATCACTGTATATTATTCGAATCCGTATAAAAGTAACTAATTTTTACTAGGATTTGAACCAGGAACATTCGTCTCCAAAAATCATCTGTTAATCAGCTGACCAGCGGCGACGATTTTACCCCTAGACCAACCCGGTAATTTATATTTAAATGATAAATATGAACTGATTTATTTTAAATTTAGAATAGTAACTTGAATTTTAAGTATGAATTTGATGAGTTTAATGCCCCTTTAACTATAATTATTATTTCACCTTAAATGTAAATAAGAATCATATTAAAGACTATGTTACTTGTTATTATTTCGATGCGTTTGGCCAATATTCTGAAGACTCCGGTTGAAGACTGTAATTACGTAAATAATAATTTACCCACGAAAGTTGTGACTTTTGAATTTAATTCAATTCTGTTACGTATAGTTTTACCCTAAAATGCAAAACCTTAAGGTTTTAATACTTAGAAAATCAATTTTTACTTGGTTTTTGAATGAAATATTTTCAAAAAATTACTTGTTTAGTTTCAAGTGGTCAAGAACATCTCCTTACTAATATAGATAGAGCCAAGATAAGTAAAATTAAGTTTTTACGAGGTTGTTCATTTTTCAAAAGATCAGTGGAATAATAGTAAGAAAACTAGAGTTATAGAGTTTATTGTAAGGGTACTGATCAGAAACCACTGAGAAGGGTCTCTGTCACAGAGCGGCATCGTTTTAGGTGTTTTTTCCAAACTGTCAGCATTTTTTCAACCAGCGTAGTGGAATGAGTCGAACACCCCAACCTCCGAAATTCCAAGCTTTCCCTTCTATCCTGCACAACTACTATTCTCATATATATATCCAACATTTACTCCCGCACTCTTTTTCCTCCCTGATTGTCCGTTGGTATGCAACCCCTCTCTTACCGACTCCACCCGGTTTATTAATATCACCAAACCCATCGAAAAAAAAACAAAAATATACCCTCAAAAAAATCACCTCTTCCTCTCCTCTTTCCCGACCGACATCAAATAACCCTTTGAACATGGACGGTTTTCCACTAGGTTGAGCGTTCACCTCTTTGGCGTGAAATTGACTGAACTCTCATACCTGTTCATCTCGTCAGTGTTACCAACTCATATTCTCAAATAATAAACTGATGACCTTTCCATCTGTAAGAATATTAACTGATCTGTACATTTACGATACTTAAAAAGTCTGTGATGATAATTTACCGGGTAATACTGTATAGTTGAGCGGTTCTTAAATAATCAATAAGTGCATTTATAAACAACAGTAGTTTACACTATTTACCAATAAAATTATGAGAAGATTCATTTTTATTTATAAATCTGATACAAAATAAACAAAGCAGAAGTGTTCAGTCATTTAACTCTAACTACCTTATCAAAACACTATTCATAACGTTGGAAAACTATTCTAAATTTATCTTACGGTTTGCATTAGATGGATTAAATAAACTATAACAGAAATATCATAATATAATTTAATTAATTATTTAGTTTACTATTTTTGGAATCTTGTTCAATATCTTCTTCTTCGCATTACGGATTAAGCAGCTCGTCCTATTCCAGAAACGATCTCCTCATTCGTGCCAAAAACTCATATTACTTATGGATTTGTGCCCTAGGACTAAACGGTAAAAACGGTCTTCTCTTATCCATTCCAAATGGATGTACCAATTTCTCTTATGAAGTTTCATTCTCTCATCTAAGCTAATAATGCTTATTTAATACCAAATATCTACATTCCTTAGGCTATCCTTCCAGGTATAACTTTACACTGCTCCCAGAAACCTTATTTCCGCCCTTTGCAACTGTCTTTTTCCGCTTAGAAAGTGGACATAGGCCTACGTCACAGGTTTCATAGGCCAACACAGGTTTCACCATAATCTTATAGTCTTCAAACGTATGTCAAACTAAACTTGATGAACTGTGAATCAATCTCTGAAACACAAAGTTGTTGAAGTTGGAGATGACGATGATCGAGATGATAACGATGCTGATTATAAGGTGACGATGATTAGTAGCTGAAGCAGAAAAAATAAAGAAAAAAATGTTCAAATGATTAATAAAATCGTAAAGGTAAGTCTAATGTTTTAAAATGTTTCAGCTGTGAGTATCTTCGCTGTTGTTGAGGAGGTTAATTGGTAATGGATTTTGAGGGTCTTCTAGTTTTTGTAAATTGTTTGCTAAGGTTTTTAATTTCTTCTTTTATGAAAGACAGGTTCACATCGTTGTGTAATATTACATTGGTTACGTACCATGGGGCAAATAAATTATATTATTAATTTAATATTTTTTGTGGTTGTTATATAAATAAGACAATAAAGTAAGGGAATTAAAATTAACCTATTAACCTACAAAATTAAATGGGTGTTTAAATTTACAAAGATACTAGTAAGTTCTCACATTAGCTTATATCTAAAGGCACAACTAAGGATTTTCGTTCATGTGGTTTCACAATTCGGCTTATTCCATTTCCACGTTTTCTTAACTTTCATTGAACACCAGGTGTACTATAAGAATAAGCTTTTGTTTACTTGACTGATTTCACAAAATGTTGGGAGGCTTTCACTATGAGTTTTAGTTGCACCTGATCCTGACACCGCATGTGATTTTATATGTACCGGTGCTTCCTAACAAATCTGACATATAAAGAAATTAATATTGGACAATGTACTATTAACATTAATCTAATTACAAGGGTGTAATCTTACTTTTATTACTCCAGTCGTTTGAAAACAGAATAAAAATGAGTCTAAAAAGATTTTAATGGCCAATAATTTAATTATTAATAAATAAAGGCAAAAATGTTATTCAGTTGCGATATAATACGGTACTTACGCAAAAAAAATTTCGCTTCAATTGCTGTCTTAACGTTAGCCGGGCGTGTAAAAAGTGGTCAGTGTATTTTAGATTTTCATAATTACAGTACGAGAGGCCTACAAATAATAAATATAATAATATATAATAATAAAAATATATAATAATAAATATATGAATAAATAATGATAAATATATGAGATATCGAGTCCTACAAATTAAAAGTTTTTTTTTTTGTAAATTGATCATTGATTATTATTAATTATAATGAAAAACATTAGAAATCATTGTAATTTTTAATGCAACTACCTAACTTGAAAAAACTTTTCTATTTAATTAACTTAGCAAATAGTAATTTAACAAAAAATAATAATAAAAATGTTTAATTACTGTAGTGTCTGCCATTTTAATTCACGACCTCTCGTACTGTAATATCAACAATTAAAAAAACTGACCACTTAACACACCAGGTGAACGTTCAGACAACAATGGAAGCGAAATTTTTTTCTTCTGTAAGTCCGCGCTATATTGAAATTGAATAACATTTTTGCCTTTATTCATTAATAGTTAAATTATTATCTATTAAAATCTTTTGTAGACTCATTTTTATTATGTTTCCTAGCGAATAGAATAAAAAAGTAAGCTGACACCTTGTAATTAAATTAATGTTGACAGTACATTGTCCAATGTTAATTTACCTATACGTAAGATTTCTTGGTACGGTAAAAATATTTGTTATAATATTAAAGTGTAATAATATTTTAAGATTATTCTTTATAAAAATTACGTTTTGAACAAATACCCTATTGTCTCTTTAATATTTTTAATCTGATTAGCGACACTAAGTGATCATACGAGTAATGATAAAAATTAAATGTATTTTGTCTTATGTTGTAGTGTTTTCTTAAGGTATATTACCGCGACGCTGCTTGACTAACAGTTAACAAATAGCGTAATGGGAACAAACAACTAGCTAGTTAAGCTAAAGTGCTAGTGATTTTGAATATGTTTGATTTTACTAGCGCTAGTAGGGGAGAAAAGGTCACATGATTAACTAGTGCTAGTAAACTAGCTCGTTGTGGCGAAAAGAAACGTTGCTAGTTGCTAGCAAGGTGTACTTTGTACAGTAATACACAGCACAATTCACGTATGTCTTCAGATCACTGGCATTAATTAGGTCCGTGGGAACCGTCACTACGTGCTAGTAGCTTCTGCTAGTACTAGCGGCTAGTAAACTACCATCGTGGGTATAGGCAATTAGACTATGTAATCCTGGGCATTGTATGCATAATTTTTTAATTGTCAATGTAGTATAGTTGTAAAACATGCCGGCCGCATTGGCGTAGTTGGTAACGCGCTCCCTCTCATTATGCGGTCTTAGGTTCAAATCCCAATCAGGCACGGCATATTTTATACGTTACAAAAAATAATTTCATCCTTCACCTTCTGCATTAGCAGTATTTGCAGAACCGTCGGACGTTAAACAAAAAATAAAAAATAAAAAGAAAGTTGTAAAAAATAACAGTTTGGTGAATCAGTCCTTTAAAATAAGTAGGTCTCTTGCGTGAGTCTAGAAATCCGATTCGTAAACGTGTTATCAAGTACTTGAGCTTGTCTGTTACTTTATGATATTAATATCATGTATATGCCTATATCATGATTTTTTCGTAGTTGTGTATTGTACTTTGAATTTCTTTTCATTCACGGTTCCACATTTCCTGAGTCTTCTTGCTCATTAATTTGAACAAAACACCATGTGAGATGCTCATGAAATACTTCATTTATTGCTCATTTAGCAGCATTATATTCCTTTTTGTTTGCTATTGTATCAACATGGAGTCCACACCAATTCAACTGTGTTATCTATATATTAATAGCGAGCAGCTTTTTTGTCAACACGATTTTAATCACCTAAATCTTCACCGATTTTCCCCGACGTTGGCTCAAATAAATCATCTGTTTGAGTAGATTTGGAAAAAAAACTAACCAAAATCATGTAATTTGATTTATGACCGTAAAATAGGTCTAAAATAAGATAATAATACGTGAAGTTAATAAGAACGAGAATACGGTAAGCGATGCGTCTGTGCACCGAATGCTGTACTACCTTACGCATATATTTCTCTCTTTTTCTATCTATACCTCCCACATCTCACACAGCTATTTCAGGTTGGAAGGGGGCAAGTTAAACGAACTTATAATACACCAACGCATTGGCAGTGACACATCGCTTTGGACTTTCCAACGTGGTTGTTGTTACTTTAAGCAGTGTACAGTGAGTTCTGCTATATTTGCTTGTGTTTTTAACAGCTCTTTTCAAAGCTATAACATTTTATCGATTTTTTTTTATAAACTATTGCTATTCACCAGGAAATTAATGGATAGTCGTCCATTAGGGGAAAGATCATGAGGCAGGAGACTTTCTATAAAAACAAATTTACACTTTTGTGCGGAGTTTTTTGCAGAGGTTTACCTAGTTAATTTTTTCATTCGAACACGTTGTTATACTTTTTTTGACATTTCATTTATTTCTGAAAAATACTACTTTTCTCCCATACAAGTATCTACTGGTTGTTAACAGTCGAGTGTCAAAAAAATAATTAGTCATTACTTCATTAATAATAAGTAACATTTTCTACGAAGGGTAAAAAATATTAAAAACAATTAAGTCATTTAATAAAATAATATTTATAATCTAGTTGAAAATGCATTAAATGATTCATGTACCTGTAGTATTTAATTAAATACGGTTTGTAAAAGGGTGTTTTAGTATATAACATCACTATTAAAAATATTCGCGCTAATTTAATTTATATTCATATAATAATTTTGAATCCGTTGATGGTTTGAAAAGGTGTTTTTGTTTGGATACCATCATAAAGTATATGTAATAAAACAAATAATTACTAATTCATTCGCACAGAATACATGTAGTTACACATTCGTCCTATATGTGTAATCTTTTTGTCGCTTGTACATACTCTCCCGCCCCTTAGTTCTGTTTTCAATCTCTCCCTTCGCCCACGCCTCTTCCGTTGCCAACACAGCTTACAGGTTTAAATGATTTATTTACAAACTAACTCATTTTATACGTACATTTTACACATTTCCATTTTTTTTTTTAATACAAACATACGTTTGTCCGTTTGTATTTAAACAAGATGAGTCTATGAAGAGAAAAGGGAGGAGATTTTTAATAAACGTCTGCCCCGAAGCGCCGCTATGCGATGGTGATAGGGATGCGGTATATGTGTACGCAGAAATATCTCTTGATGAACACAAACATGATGACAGAATAAAAAAAATAACGAATTCAAAAAACGTTAATCAATTTTTAATATTTGACAAAAAAAGCAATAAAATCTTATCAAATGTCCTTCATGGTAGAGCATTGACTTTTGTCACTATATGTATATACTGGACTGATAAAAATATCTTTTTTTTTTAAATTTTATAATTATTTTTACCCATAATTTTTGTACAGAATATTATTTTATTTAAAAATTGTACAGATTACACAATAAATTTAATCGGTTTATTACAAACACTTGCAATTCTTCCGTAATTTAATTTCGTTTATTAATTTTTTTGTAATATAATAGGATTCTAAAGGTAATATAATATTGACCCTTTCAAAAAACAATATCGTTTCAATAATAATTTAACTATTATATTTTATTTAAGTAATTTAAAAGCTGTATCGTCTAGATCTATTCCAGTGAGTGGTTTATAACGGGTATAGTTAATTAAATCTCAAATTCTTCTTTATACGAGATGTGGCTATTAAATAACGAGACTGACACAATGTAAAAATTTTATTTTTATGTTTTACATTATCGCTTATTGTCACCTTCAATATACACTCCTTCTCTATCCTTACAGCGCTCCATGCGAATTTTCCATTGTTGGAAACAGTGCAGGAAGTCATCTTCTGTCAGCTCCTTCAGGACACGTGCCGCTTTTAGAGCTTCCACAGACTCAAATCTTGTCCCTTTTAATGAAGATTTCACCTTAGGGAACAGGTAGAAGATAATACTATGTGATGAAACGTGGTTTTTACTTATAATTCGGAAACGAAGGGCCAATCCACACACTGGAAGAGCCAAACTTCACCGAGAGACAAAAAAGTTCGAATTAGCAAGTCAAAATTTAAAGCAATGATGATTGCTTTTTTTTGATATCTATGGGATTGTGTTCCTTTACTGGATTCCTGAAGGTCAAACAATTAATCAATATTACTACCTTGAGGTACTTTCTAAACTTCGTCAAAGAGTAAGGAAACAACGCCCCGAAATATGGAAAGACAAATCATGGGTTCTCCACTTAGACATGCGCCAGCTCATTCCGCGTTATCTGTCAAGAGGTTCCTGGCCAAGTACAGTATCTCAGTGTTAGAACATCCACCTCATTCACCAGATCTTGCACCATGTGGCTTCTACATATGTTCCCTAAGGTGAAACTTGCATTAAATCGGACAAGATTTGAGTCTGTGGAAGCTGTAAAAGAGAAAGCGGCACGTGTCCTGAAGGAACTGACAGAAGATGACTTCCAGCACTGTTTCCAACAATGGAAAATTTTCATGGAGCGTTGTAGGTATAGAGAAGGAGTGTATATTGAAGGTGACAATAATTGTTTTTGTCTTATATTCAAATAAAATTTTTTACGTCAGCCTCGTTATTTAATAGCCACACCTTAAAAAATTTTTAACATTCCTTGAAAATTTAAAATTAAAATTTAAAATTCCATTTAAAATTCCTATTAAAATTAATTCTACTAAAAAAATATTGGAGTATTCTCTGTGATGAAAATTGTGAGAAAGAAATTCATAAAATGTTTACAAAAATATGCAATTTAATCAGTTAATATTTTATTTATTGCTTTCTCTTGCATATGAAATTTAGGTAAGGAAAGTTACGTTTTCATGTAGATTTTTTAAAAAACGAATTTTCACTGAAAGTACACGTTTCCAGGCTCTTTGAACGCCAAAAAATATTTTTCCGATTGATATGTGAGTGTGTGTGTGTGTGTGTGTGTGTGTGTATGTGAACAAATTACTTAGGTGCGTACTTCTCAAAACGGAAAATTGTACGAGGTTGTAACTTGTAATTTATATTAGGTACCCTGAGGGAACCCGATACAAATACTTATATTTATATCGTTGAACCATTTAGGCTACTCGTATTATTTTTCATATTTTGCAATTCCCTCAAAAAACGATTCCTAAAATTTAATTTAAAATCCTCGCATTCACTAAATTTTTTATGTTTGCAAGATAGCGTCAACGGCATATCTGTTGAAATTAGTGGAAGGTTGTGCACTGGTGGTAAAAAAATGTTTTTCTTAAAGATTTCAGCCTTAATATGCATTTCTGATTCTGCAAATGTTTCAGTTAAAGGCTCTGCGGACCATACTAAATGCACTGTGGTATATTACCAACGCCAATATACATCGTGATATGGATATGCAGACGGTACGAGAAGAAATACGAAGTTTCAGTTGTAAATACATCAAACGTCTAAACAACCACGTAAATCACTTAGCACTGAATCTCTTAGACAACAGTAATGATGTAAATAAGCTAAAACGTGCAACAGTACTGGATCTCCCAGGGCGATTCTGATAGTGTGATTTTAAAATTGTAAATAATTTAATGTTATTCTGTAGATGACTGTCGTGTTTGAGTGTGAATGTGTAAATAACTGAATGAACATTTTTAATTAACTCCAGTAAAGTTCGGTGTACATATATTTTGGAACCATGTGCTTATTATTTTATTACTTTTCTTTTTTTTAATTTATTTATTTAACGTCGCATCAACTACAACGGGGTCATTAGCGACGACGTTGGGGTGTAACTATCGTACAATGGAGGATGAAATGATTTTTTGTAACGTATGAAAATATGCCGTACCTGATTATATGCCAAAATATGCCGTACTTCTCATTTTTTTTTTCGTTTTAAAGGAGGTTTTGGTTATTATTTAAATTTAAGTTTTATTAAATTTTAAAAAGACACTATTTATCTAATTTTGATTTTAAATAATAAAGAACAGTATAATATGTTTTAATGTTATAATTTGTTAATTACACTAGTGGGTTATAATTTTTTAATGAGTTTAATCTAATTGATAAGTTGCATTTGTTGTTATACAACAGATTATGTATTAAAAAAAGTGATATGAAAAATATATGCATTTTACGGTAAAAGTGTTAACATATTTATAGAAAATTATAGGAAACCTACAAAAATGTTATATCAAGCTATATCAAGTTATATCCAGAGTGTTTAGTTGAACATCAATCCGTGATTTTTCCCATATTAATTGCATTTTAGAGCAAAAGACAACTTTTATTTTAAACGTTTTGTACTTCTGTGCTTAGTTTGGCGTCAATGAAAGATTATCCATATTGTGCTCATAAAAACCAAAGCCCAACAGAGGTTGATTTTTATGTGTATTTAGTGTCATCCATTCATTATTAAAATTAGGTGAAGTTTTGTATTATTATTTACATTGCCAAGAGAAAATCGAGTGAGTGTTTTGCACCAGATTATTTATTTTTAAATTAAGATTTATGAATTATTTACAATCAGTTCTTCTATAAAACTTTTAGTGAATATGAAACAAGTTTTAATATATCCTCTGGAGGAAAACATGAAGCAGCAATGCACTCATGCGTTCTGACATTTTAATAAGAAATTAATTCTTCTTGATCCAGCTGGTACGAGAGATGTTAAAAAAGTAACATCCATTTTTATTTAAAATATTTATTTGACACAAAATATAAAAATTAACTAACAATTTAAATTTACGTACATTTTTACTTTTTAATATAATTTCTAGAATGTGATAAGCATTTGTGCAAGTGGTATAAACGGGTTAGTCGAATTTCTTTCTGTTAATTTTTTGTTAATAGTAAGATATTCTATTGAGGGTAGACCTATCGTCCTTCGAGTCATTCAATCAAATTTCAAACAAATTTATTAATAATTTAACAAAAAATATAAATAAGTTCTCTGTAAAAATACTAACAAATAAAACTAAACTAATTAACAAATTTCTAAGAATGCAGTACGTTAATTTTAGTAACAAAGCACTAACATTCTAAATCAGTTTTCGATTCGCATTTATAGGTTTTCATTATAACATTGTGAATTTTCATAAAAGGTCAACTCGTACGTAAAAAAATGTAATTTTCATTCATAAAAATAAACGGCATGATACAATTATCATGTTAATTTTACTTCTATTTTAAAAGGAACTACCATAACATTCAATTTTATAGCATCTATTTAAATATCAATTGCTCCAGTCATTTTATTCCGGGAAGGAAAATAATATAATAATATCTAGGAAAATATTAAAAAACTTGATATCACAGATTACTTATTAATTTCCGGTTAACAATAGTATAAACACAGGAATTATAAAATTTATTAGAAGTCGATGTATTTTTTCTTTTTTAATATATACCGTGAACAAAAACTTGATGTGTCACAAGTGACATACTTAAGAATCCAAATATAGTAGCCCTGATACTGAAAATTAAATCGTTTTCTTAATGAATAAAAATAACTAACAATATTAAAGGAAAGTAAAATTGATTTTGGAACTTATTTAATCCTCTACGGATATTCGGAAGTTAATCACAACGGTTTTAATTACCAAGTTAATTATGAAGTTGTCGAACGAGCACAACGACGTAATAGAACTTATCATAATTAATACTTCTCAAAATTAAAATTTTTGTAATTTTAAGACTGAAGTAGTGTTCAAAATTATAAAAATTAATTATACTTTTCATGGGGCCATATTTTTGTGAAATTTACAGAGGGATTTTGATTAAAATATCAACTTGGTTATAACAATCCTGTATTATTTTTGCATACTTTGGCATTCTAACACAAGAAATTATTAAAAATGTTTACCTTTTATATATCAATTATTTAGAACATAATTCAAATATTTATAAGAAGAAATTGCGTAAGAGTTTACACAAGAATTAAGAATCAAATGCTCCTTTAGTTTTCAATTTGAAAAATTAAAAAAAAAAATCTGGTGTGAAACACTCACACAACTTTCTCTTGCCAATGCAAATAGTTAACAATGAAACCTAACATTAGAAACAAACGAACAAATTTTTGAAGCATAACAAATTTTACAAAAACAAAAACTAAAGCCAAAATCTTAAAAAAAAATCGATTTTCACACGTTTTCGTGAGAAAAAACAGAAAATCGCTAATTACCGCTAAACGAAGCGTTGTACAAAACAATGTTAAGAGTAAAAGTTATAGGATTTTAAGTTGTCTACAACTTTTTTTATATACATTGTTGCGCTAAAATGCATATTAAAGTCGCAATCTTAAAACAATAAATTTTTTGCGTGAACCCAAGCATTTCCAAGAATTTCAGCAGACATGACGCCTACCCTATCTTGTAAAGCATAACAAATTTAGTAAACACGCGATTTTTTTTAAAAAATCGTAGGACTCGTTTTTCAAAAAATTGCAAAAAGTGAAAAATTATACAAATAAACTACTACTTCCGGTTGATCGATTTCGATGAAAATGTTCGTGTCGGGTCCGGTAGTAGTGTGTAATATAAGTTTTAAGTTTCAAGTTAGTACGATGTTCGGTTCTTGAGATATTCTGTTCACACACACGCACACACACACACACACACACACCAATCGCTAAAAACATTTTGTTTTTGGTTTAAGGGGGTCTGAAAACGTGTAGATTCGGTGAAAACTCGATTTTGAAAAATCGACATGAAAACAACACTTTCCTTCCTATATATTCATATAGGCAAGAGAAAGTAAAAATTGTCTTCGTTTGTCTTAGTAATACCTCTAGATGTTCAAACCAGCTTTTCAGTTGACGACCTAAACAACAAGAAAGGTCGTACAACCAAGATTAACATCTCCTTATTGGGCCTTATAAAAATTGCATTGTTTGGTGTTTTAAACCCTTGGTGTAGTTGTCAGCGTAACTAACTTTTACACTATTGGTTCAAAGTTCAATTTCCAGTCAAGTCAGGCATTGTATCATGACTCATTATTACCCACATTTTATTGTCTGCTTTATTGTCATTGTGCAAAACTGTCATAAAAGTGTAAAACAAAAAGAATATCCTTGTCATCATGAAATAAAATATGATTACCTGAATCCAAATAATTCAATGACATAAATTTATATAAACTCGTAACAGTCACAAAGAAATTTTCATGTGATGATAAGCCTTATATAAATCTAAACTGCATTAAACTATTAAGAAATGACATATGTCATTTAAACTTCAATATCCATTACCAAATTTTAGATTGTTTGACAACAACGAAATTTGTAAAAACTCGGTATGTAAATCAAGTAGACGATGCATTATTGTGTACGAGTATTATTGCGATAATAGTGACATTCACAATACAAATGTATTTACGTTACAGAGCAGTGACATGCAAGGTGACACAAACGGGGTTGTCCACCTGTTACTATGAATATAACATGGATAAAACCAACCATTGTCATTCGGTTATTGTATTGTCTAAGCATTAGACAAGCGTTGTATTGTCCCTGTATCATACACAACTGATATACAATAACAAAATTGTCTCAGTTGATAGTATCTATTTATTTTTGGACAGTATTCAGTATTTTCATACAGATCACGTAAACGACATCATCATCATCATCAGATATCTCGTTTTGGATTATAAATGAAATTTTGTTTTTAGTCTCTAAATCGCAAAAAATTACTTTCAAAATTCATCAACAGAAAATCAATTCTACCATTAAACTATTAAGTTATCTGTAGATGTAAATTGGAAAGACCTCACTCACTCATTCACTCATCACTAATTTTCTTACTTGTACAATAGCTAGAAAGCTGAATTTTGGAGGGAAAATGCCCTTTAAGGGGAGACTGTACTTTGACTGTACTTTGCCAATGTTAAATTTGCGTTTTTTAGATACATTTTTCATAGGATTGGTAAAAGATAGATTGATGAAACTTTACACACTTTTAGTTGTCGGATTTGTTTACGAACTCATAGTTTTTAAATTTAATCTGTGAGCCCATAAAATTAAAAACAAATTAACGAATAACATAAAATATTTACAAATTTCTTTATACGTTTTTCGCACATTAGTTATTGTTGGAGCATCTGAGGGAGTCGTTAAAATGTCTGTATTTGTGCATGTACAAGATTAATAACTGGTAAAAAATTCAGCCAGCTAGGTTTAATGGGTTCCGAGAAAAATGTACCTACATTTTAAAATTTAAATTTACGGGAACAGCCAAACAAAACAAAAAGAAACAAATCAAAAAGAAAATATACACGAACAAGTAAATTTCCCATCAACAGTTGGTTAGAAAGCTGTACCAACCTGAGAATATCAAAAACAGTAACGCAGATACTTAAAAAAAACTAAAATTCCCTTTGCTCTAAAGCGATTGGTAACTTATAAAATTACGAAAACATTGGTTCTTGGTGAAATCATCATATTTCTGGCTATGCTTGCTAAAAACTTAATTTTTTCATTAAAATAATTTTTTTGACGTAATTTAATACTTTTTTGTAGATATAAGTCTGAACTATTGAAAAATATAAAAAACCGAAAATTGAAATTTTTTTAGTGAAAACCATCATAAAGTCTAACCTTAATGTAAATAGAAAAGTTATATGTAAACGACTCTGATATTCCACCGTTAAGGGGTTGAAAACGGTATTTAACCTAAAAACTGATATTTTCCGTTTTTAAAGTTCCGAACAAGCTAGGTAGCTGAAACTAGATGGAGATATTATCTACAGTTCAACTAGAAAAATTATTTCTTAATCATTTACAATATGTACCCCTAAAGGGATGAAAATGGCGTTCAACCCTTAAACCAATATTTTTACTTTTACTAACCTTCAGACGAGTTAGAAGGCTGAATTTAGGTGATGTTATTGATAGTGTAACTAAAAAAATATTCTTCAAAAATTTCTAAAATGTTCTCCTAAAAGGTTGAAAAGGTTGCCCAACCTTTAAACTAATATTATTTATTTACCAAGTTCCAGACAAGTTATATTGCTGACGCTCGTTGAAAATTTTACCTATAGTGACGTTAAAAATCACCTCAACAATTCAAAAATGTATCCAGAATGGATTTAAAACTGCACCCCCAAGCACAAGTTCTTTAACTATTTTGGGGGTAGTATTATAACTTTTTATGCATTAACTTCTTTGAAATAAGAGTATTATTTTATTATAAACAAACGATAATATTAGAAACGAAATATTTTGTAAAACAAAGTTATTTAATGAAAACATAAAATAAATCATTGATGTTTTCGATGGCTACAAAATGACAGAGGTTAAGAAACAGACTCTAGTATATTTTTATTTGTCATGAGACTAAGATTAAATATTTTAATTATACGTCATTTAATTTATCTGAAAGAGAAAACACGAGTTAAATACAAACTACAGTCATTTTCTCTCCCTGTTTTGTTCAGTAAAAAGATAGGAAAAGAAACGCCACAGACAGGACAATTACGTGTCAGACTTAAGAGGGGTTAACGGGAGTAAAACGGTAGGCGGCAGTAGAGATCGCACGCGTAAGGAAGGTACGCTATAAAGAAAACGAAGGGACGGAGGGAGGAAAGTTTGTAACACGGTGTTTTAATGTGAATTTAGTTCGGGTTCGTATATCCGTAAAACCGGTTTTCAAGTTTTAATTGGCTTTGAATGTAAGAGATGGCAGAGAATACTCGGGTTCGAATCCCGACGGGATAACATCAGGTAGGACGAGTAGATGAAGTTGTAGATGAGGGGAATTCGATTTTTCCCGTACACAGAATGGATTAAAAGCAGCGTTGCCCGTTGCTATAGCAACTACCCTGTTTCTCGCAAGCCTTTTGCATAACATCCCCTAGAAACCTTTAAAAAATACACCTCGTACGTTACAAAGTAACGTTTAACACATAGAAAAAACATTTTAAAATGTGTTGGGTTTTCACATTGGCCATGTTTGATCGAGTGTGTTCGACACAGCTTATTTACTCTGCAGTGGATTGTAAATACACCTGTTTATAAATAGTGGATCCCAACGAGTAAAAAATCATATTATACAATATTAAAAAAATCTATCAATACTTTTTAAAAATCGCTCTTTAAATTTAAAATTTAAATTTAAAAACGGAGGATAGTTAACGCCTCCTATTATGTAACCAATAAAACGCTACACTCAGGCCTAAACGTACCTTCCCTACATAAATGACACTTTCCTAAAACTCTATACAAAATTTAAGAAAAAACTCGTGAACCACCATAACCCATTGATCTCAAATCTGGCTACGCAGACTCTCCCAAACAATCCAGTAAGACGTCTTAAACGTTGATGGAGCTGGGACCTCATCAATTATCGTAGTACTGTAATTGACTATCCATTACAGTGTTCTAAATGCTGCACTTAATGCTACACTTATCTATTCACAGTTCTGTCACTGGACTGTGTCCAGTGACAGAACTCCGTTTATTTATCATGTTATTATTTTCCAAATTTTGTGTTAACACATTCACTGATTGTTTCCAACACATTGTGAATTTCCTAAATAGAGAAAAAAATTAAAATGTAAGCAACAAGTTATGTATCCAATAAGCAAATAGATTCTGAATAACCAATTCTATGGCATAATCTAGTTTTATGAATACACTTATTTTGATACAATAATAACTTCAGTAAACCCGTCCCAATCATGACTTTGTCATTCTGAGTATACGTAAAGGAAATTTAATGTAGAAGTTCGCTATACGTATTCTCGTCACTTAAGTACACGCAAGAAACAAATTGTTGATCAAAATTTATGTTCAAAAATATGTTCAAATTATTCCCTCATATCATGTTATTTGTTTACGTTTTTTTCTTTTTCTTTTATTAAATTAGAGAACAAACTTTTCAATAGACAACAAATATGGAATAGTGATTATGGACACTATACACTATTAAAAATCAATTAGCAGTCAATTAGTTTTAGTTTAGTTTAGTTTTTAATTATCCTGTTAAAGGTGTTCACAAAGTTTTTCTTAGCCTTTCCAAGCGAATGCCAGTCAGTCACCTTTTTGTGTTTTGTGCATTAATGTATCCTCTCCATTTCCTATATCCATCTTTTTTGACTTGTCATAATGTATGTATGTGACAATGAAGTTTATTTCATTTCATTTTTTTCAGTAAGTTCATAGCAGCTTGCGGAATCGATGTACTCGATTCATGACGTAGGCGTATATAAAAAAAATACCGTCGATTAGTTGATTTTTCCAATGAAATGTTATTTATATTAATTTCACAAAATAAATACAATAAAAACTCTTAATTTGTCACTAATGTATCAGCGTATTACCTTTACTAAGACTTTACGTTATGCTGATATGTTAATACCACCAAGGCCTAAAATTGAGTATATTAACGGTTTTATTTGTATTTAGGACCTAAAACCTTCAACTGCGTACCAAAGGATATAAAAGATACTAAAAATTTTAAACGCTTTTCCAGATTGATGATCGAGTGGATGTTTACGGTTGAGGCTACAGAAATATTTTTCTGATGTTAGTTTATTTCGCTTTCTTTATTTACTATTAAAATTTTGTTTTACTTTTGTTAATAATGTGCAAGACACGTAATAAGTAGTACTTTTTTCTATTGTTACATTTCATTAGTAATCCGCTTCTGCTTTGCGGTACAAGATTGTCGAAATTTGTATTAATTTTCTTATTTTATCTCTTTTTTGTATTTTTATATTTATTTTATCCCCCCCCCCATCACAGCTTTTACTACAGGAGATACCTATACCCACATTGTAGAGGCCTACTGATTTATGTATTTGCCTTTTTGTTGTAATATGTTGAATAAAATATTATTCTTATTATTTCTTTTCATATTATTCAAAATAGAATGATTTTAAAAGAATAACTTTTTTTGTCTTGCAAGTGGATGCATACATATTTTTTAAAAGTACTACGTTGTAATTACCAGTAAAATATTTTTATACACTGTACTAAATAGGTAGGTTTATTTTTTGAATGATAAAAGTATTTACTTCGTTTGTTTTTATTTTCTATTCTACAGTAATCTGTAAGTATCTTTTCCTACTGTAATTTCGGGAACGAAAACTTCGTAGTTAGAGAGGGTTTATTGCATCAATAAGCACAATTTTATAAACAAAAAATCAATTAAGAACAAAATAGATGAACTATGAATAAAATTAAATTACCTTATTTAAAAATTATTAACTACAAAATTTTCAACCAGAACGAATCAATAAAAATGTTGCTTAATTGTCCCAAATAAATCAAAATCTGTTCAAATAGTTAAGGAACTCAACCATAATTTTACCAAAGGTTTTTGTGCCTGAGGAATAGAAAAAAGTACATTTGATGTTGTAGATAGAGAAGAAAAATGGACAAATGTTTTTAGCGACAGGAGATAGATTTCTTGTTAGAGCAGTAGTATCGGCCTGCTGTTGTCTGGATTAATGTTATCCTCTAGAAAGGAGGTAAGAAATGACCTTTGAGAACATTAGCACCACCACACTAGCAAAAGAAATTTGTCTGCAGTCGTCAATAAACTCATTAACAAAATAAATGCAAGGGAACAAAAAACGTAAATAATGTTCGAGAATTAAACAAAAAGCCAGTTCCAATACTAATAAGACGGAAACAAATTAAAAGAATTAAACATGTAATACAAAAACTTTTTACTAATTAATCTTACTTACTATTTTACTGCCGGAATAAATTGAAGACAAAATAATGGTAAAATGATTTTACTCACCTAAAACAGAAAAAATCATTAATTAGTAAACCAAAATTATAAAAAATAATACTAAATATGCTAATTTTAAATTCAGATATGAATCGTAACAAATTTTCTGAGTAAAACGTATACAAATTTTACTTTAAATTTACTACGTGTAATGATTTTTTTCAGAAATTAGTCAGGTTTTAAGATTAGTAAGATAAAAGTAGTATTAGGTACTGTGCTAACATTTTGAAATCTTTACATAGATTTATGCTTATAAATTAGGTACTATAGACATTTTTTTGGGTTTTATTTGTCATCGGGAACTGTACAGTAGTAACAACCACCGAATTCGATTGCTGCTTTTCGCTGTATTTTGACGTAGGTTAGGCATGAGTTTGTACAGGGATCTCCAATAGAATTTGTTCATTTGGCTGTCAGCTGGTCATCATACAAAGTTGCTTACCCAATCGTTGTTACTTAACAAATAGCGACTTTCTACCAGCTGACTAATTGGATTGGCCCGAAGGCTAGATATATTTAAAGTTTTTAACCCACTGGGTTAGTCTAGAGGTAAAGTCGTTGCCACAAGTCAGCTATTTATCAGCTGATTTTCGGAGTCGAATGTCAGTAGGTCAAATCCTTGTAAAGATTTGTGAAAGTACCGTTAATTGTGTTCAATTCTGGTACTTTTTTCTAACTGATTGTGTCCGTTCAATTCTAGTAAAAGTAATGTCACTGTTATCCAGTAACTTTATAAACTTATAATGTAAAATATTTGGTCACTATTTTATATTTCAGATTTACAAAGAATTACCCAACATACAGAACGAGTGCTTAACAAAACTGTGTTCCACCAGGCTCGTTCCGCAAAAAACAAGTTCGTTATATTTCTTTTGTATTCTTTCTAATCAATGAATTTAAACGTTGCACCAAGGTTAGGCGTGTCCGTGATACAAAAATAAGAAACAAAGTTTTGGAAGTTCAGGATTTCAGAGCATAAACAATACTTGTGTCACAAGAATAAAAATGGCAATAACAGTATTGGAAGATAAACATATTGTGATAATATCTAAAGGGAATTTGTGTTCAAGAATTTTCGGGAGGACCGGGATTTTAAAAATAATTTAACGTAAATAATAAGAGTGATAAATAGAGTTTCAAAGAAATATTAGAAGTATTCTTTACTATAAATGGTTACTACAGGTCAGCCTGTATATTTTTGTACTGTAATAGTGAAGGAGTTGGGTACCTATTTAGATAATTGGTCTTTGTAAAACCTTTTATTCAATCCTAATTTGTTTACAGTTTGTTAAGATTTATCCAGAAGCCGTCAAAAGGATTTTGTATTTTTATTATTACATCAAAAACCTCTGTCCTTCTTGAAACCTCCAAAGCTCATCTATTATAAGAAAGAACGCGCGTTTTGGAGTACGTCTCAATTTTTCTTTGATTCAGTAAGCGAATTGCGTAGCGTGTAACAATGCGTCAGGGAAGGTCAACGTTACTATAAATTATTGTCTACGTTTAGTATCATTTGTTAGTAGTATTTAGTTTAATTAAGTGCAAGTTAAGTTTATTTATTTTCATTAATAATTGTAATTACAAATTTAATTGGAATAATTAAAGTTTACTTGTAGATTTAAGAAACTTTATTAATTGTAATTTTTAGTTTGTAATAAATACTTATAATAAACTTAAGTGTGTAAATGATTTATTTTACCCAGATCCCAAAACGGATCTGTCACAATATTTTTTAAATTTTTGGCGTAATGTAAATTATAAGTAATCGCATTACAACCTAGCAGAGAAGGAAATTGTAAGCTGAAATTTTTTCTCGTTTAACCTCTAGGGGTGGTTCAAACGATCATTTCTGGCGATGACCTCAAAACATCACACGAAATACTTCATGGAAATAATTCTTCAAATTTTTTTTCGGTTTATAAAAACAAATCGTGAAAAAATACAATATTTTATATAGAAATATCAGTGTGTACTTTTGTCGAGCCTCTATCTTTTTTATCCTAACCCATAAATTTTTCCTTATTCTTCTTTTAAAAAATTATTCCGATTGTAAAATTCAAAGAACGAAATATCAGTAGAAATATAAAAAAACAAAGAACAAAGCGGTGAAGGAACGAACGAAAAAAAGTAAATTTTTTTCTCCTAACCACTCACAGGTTTTACATTGTTCTTTCTCGTATACATTCTTAGAAATTGTTTTTCCGCCCCTTTCAAAAACTTTCGTTTTTGAAGCTTACGTCGTTTAAATGATTCATTTCTACTCACGTAATTTCAACCGGAATAAAAAAACGAATAATAATGCATTATATACAAACGTTGTTCTTTTATTTCCCTTTTTCTTTAGATTTTTTAATATCGCAATCATACATTATATATATTTTTTATGTTTGCCTTAATTTAAGTAACAATGCCTCGTTGATTGCTTTCTCATTCTAACGTTACCATTAAATATTATTTTAATTTTTTACAAACAAATTTATAAAACAAAAATCATATGATGTTTCCCCGACAGGTAACGTTAGAATTCTTGTGAATGCAAAAGGTTGATTTCAACAAGCACCGTTTAATACACGTCAAAATCTTTATGTTTTAAAAACCCGTGTTCAATTACTGATGAACGAGAATTTCAACTTAATCAATAAAGTTGTAAATAAAATATTACAATTAAATGAAAGTTATAATTAAAAGTTAAAAAGGTTAAAGTTTTATAAGATGGTGGCAGTTCCAGCTTTGACTTACGGGTGTGAAGCATGGGTGAAAAAATACATGGGGGACAGAAATTAAATTCTTAAGGTCTGTCAAGGAATGTACAAGACTAGACAGGATCAGAAATTGAATCGCGCCCAATGGGTCGACCATTTAAAATAAAATACCAGAAAGCTGCTGTCTAGTTTAGCTAGAAGATACAAACCAGTGAGAAGTAGAGATTTTGGCAGGCCGAAGAAACTAAGGGTGCCAGAACAGGTAGAATTGCTTAACCCGTCAAGAAAAGAAAAATAAAATAAAATATTTGCAACTGTATACAAAAGCAAATAATAAATTTGAGGATTGCTTTGTGTGTTCAAAATATGACGTGTATGACATAAGGGAAAACAGCACACAAGAACCCGCTAATTTGAACTAACTGGCACTGGAACCTGTTCGGATGTAGCACGGAGAGGCTTAATTCACATCCAGAAGCAGTAATACAATAGAAACAGCACTGTAGTACTTAAGTAGCACAGCAAAACAACGCTACGCACACAGACGTCATGTTTAGGAGGTGCTACCAAAATATTGTGTTGTCATCAGGGTTTTGTAGCATTACGACAGCAAACAATTAGTGACTTTTGATAATTTTTTATAACAGACTTGACCGAGTAACACTTACACGACTACGAATTGTTCACCCTGAACTAAACTAAACACAGTCACCTCATAACGAATAAGACTCTAACAGTAGACACTACAACACAAAATTTACTGTATAAAACATCCCTGTAGAATGCATACCTAGATCACTATACGAAGACGATTTCACTTACCAGACTCTTACAAATTGTTTTAATGAGACACACTACACAGAAATACTAGAATGTGTCAAATTTTTAAATATTAATAAAATAATGTTTCACCAGAAAATGGTTTATAGACATATTGCAAGAACCTCATATAAAAAAAACTTTGTTTTTTCCTTTTTCTAGTCTATACTAGGTACTTAAAATAAAATTTCTGTGTATAACCTTTTATAGGGCAGTACTACGGGAAAAAATATACATGTAAAATGTTAAATTTTGCTTAATAGGGACTTGAATAATGTGTTTTTAGTGCCAGAAAAGTAATATATTTTGTTTTTGTTGATGTTAAACCCTGGTAAGTATACTTACCAAGGAACGTTTATTGAAATGGAAATCACATAATGTTTGTTGGTAAGAATGCTTATTAAAACAACTTATGTACAATTTAATCAAAAAAATTAGTAGAATAGCTCATCTCAACTTTATATTAGCAAGAAGGCTTGTTCTCCCGTAAAAAACTCGAAATTTTTTAAGCACTGTACAAAAGTAACAACAAAACAACACGGTAGCGTACGCTGGTATGAATCCTTCCTTACCACATTCGTGCAACTCACGAAGCAAATGGTCACTATGCGCTAATTTCAAAATTTGGATAGCCTATTAACCAGAAAACATCTACAAAACCATAAAATGCCAGTACGGTTCAACTGCATAGCTTTTTCTTAAATAAAATCGACCTTATTGCCAGTGGTAAGTATACTTACCAAAGACCTATAAAGGGTTAAAAGGGCTAATTTATTAGGATACAATTATTATTTTGGCAAAAATTTGTATTACCTTGACAATTTCACATTTGGTTTTAAAACAGGTACTTGAAGTAGTAATAAAATTAATAAGCAAAGGATTTTACATATATTAATTTGGTTTAAAATTACTCAGTCAATATCCCAAGCATAATTTTTGTAATTTTAAAATTATTAATTAGAACTGTTTTCTTTAGAGTATAATTAAAATACGATGAAAAAATAAACAAGTAGTTACCTTTCTCATGTTTTGCAAACATAGATCAAAGAAAAATCTGGATTAATATTTTTTCTTAAACAATTTTTTCTTTAAGGCAAAGCGGCGAATCTACATTTAATACATTTTATATAAATATTGTTCTTAAAGGTAAAAATTAGGTCAATACTTTTCTTAGCGAAGATGTAAAAGCGTGATATTAAAAGGTGTTACACTTAAGTAGCTAAATTAAAAATCGTTGTTTGATGTAATATATTCATCTAATCAGAAAATTAAAAAAGTAAATATCAAATTAATGAAGATGATTTAACATTTAATTAAGGTACAGAATTCTGGAAAACCTTGTAAAGATTAGTACCAAATACAATAAGATCTACCGAACATCTTTGGAACCATAACCTATAACCTATCTGGACATACGACTCCAAAATTTACGTTTAATTTAAAAATTCAAATGTTTACAATGCGTTCATATATTCCAATCTAAAACATTATGCCTTTTAGTACAAGCACCCGTTTACGTTAGTATCAAAATCTTTCATACAAATTTTCACAACGTGTCACAAGCTATGATAACCAAATTAAGTTCACTTTAATTATGTAAGTAAGTTCACTTTTTATCTTGAATCTACCTGGAATACCTCAATATATCTAGAAACGGTGGAGTAAAGACTGATAATTTAATGAAATAAAGATTATTGAAAAAGCAGATTTAAATTCACGAGGAGGACTCAATTATTGTGGCCCTACTTATCGCAATCATGTAATTTCAATACATTATTATTATCATCATCACAGCTACTTTTTTCCATCAGTCTCTCGACTGGTTTTATGTAGTTCTCCAAACTGTTCTATCTTGCGCCAATTGTTTCACATTTACATATCATCTACACCCTACATCTTTTGTAATTTGCTTTAAATATTCTAACCTTTGTATCCCCCTACAAAATTCACTACCTCAATATTACCCTCGATTATTAATAAAACAATACCTGGATGTCTTAAGATATGCCCCTTTAACCTGTCCCACTTTCTGGTAAGATATTTCTATATGCTCCTTCAATCCACTCGTATAAAAGCCTCTTATTTCGTCCAACCACCTAATCTTTAAATTTTTTTATATAACACCACATTTCAAAGATTCTATCCTCTTCCTTTCTACCCCCTCCATTACCCAGATTTCACTCTCTAAGTATTATGCTACTGTGCAAACATATTCCTTTAAAAAATGTTTCCTAATATGTAAATCAATGTTTGTATCAAGTTTTTTTAAAGTTAAACTTGTTTAAAGTTGTTAATCTAGCTTTTATTTAAATAAATAAAATGAAAATGTGATCCATATTTTTTACTGAATGAATTTAACATAAAACAAACTTTAAAAATCTTTTGTTGTAATTGAATTTATAATGGTTGAAAGCATGTTTAATAATTAATTTTATTATATTAAAATACAATACAGTTTTATTAGAAACAAAAAGAAATAATTAATATGAAATATTTATGAAAACTTTTTAAATTTAATAAATCTTTGGCGTAACAGTAACAGGGTGTATATACTACGATGAAAGGATGAATCGCAGATACTTTTAAAAATATTTGTTTTCTTGTTCTTAAATATTATAATAGTATTTTCTATAGAAGTTGTGTATGTAAATAAAAAGTAGAAATTTTTTAATAAATATTTATATTGTAAAATAAATTATTATAATAATAATGATGATGATAATGATGTCGGGATAAGTAGAATAAAATGTATTGTAAATAATTTGATGGAACAGTTTAAAAAAAGTTTAACAAATTACATAAAAGTTTGTTTTTATTAGCGGTTGTCATCATGGTGTTCTCATAAAAGGACTACACCCTTATCCTCTATCCTTTACTATTCATCCTTTGAATGAAATGGAAGCTTTCATTTTATATCAGAACAAGAGACGGAAGATAAAAACAATGTGGTGTCTTTTATTTCATAAAATTTTATCCGAGGAAAAGTGGTGTGGGAGTTATGAGGGAGTTTAAAGAGGAAGAAGAGAGGTGGTCTGACATTGTTTGGGAAGAACGATAGCTAGAATCAGATTTCCAACCCCTTCCAAAAAGAATAAGAAGAAGAATAAGTTAAAAGGAAAGAAAGAACAACCCTGCCAACAGTGTTGGATGACGTAGACGGAGAGGGGATGTTATTTTTTTATATCAAAACAGACTACTGTACTCTTCCGTATATACAAATGTAAATCCGGTTCTTTCTAAAGGTAACTTCAGACAGACGAAGTACCATATTACTTTTATATAACAAGCTAAGACACGGGCGTAACGACAACAACAACAACAATAACAAAGGAATCCAGTAAGAAGAAAAACAATTATTAGTTCTGTTCTACAATAATATATTCTACATTTTTGAAGAGTTCAACTAAACAGTCTTTTATCTAATCTAATTGGATAAAGTATTGTTATATTGTATTGTAATGTTTAATTCTAGTTCTTTCATTATTTTTATTTTGTTTTACGTTTGACTGTTTCGTAATTACTGCTAATGTATGGAATAAGTAGGGAGATAGATGGACGATAAAACGCCAAACCTGACCGGGAATCGAACCCTACTGAAGAAGCTAGTTGCACTGACCACTACACCACGGGCCGGCCTGATTGTTATATGGATCTGTTAATAATTACACTATAAACAAAATTCTCTTAAATTGGTAACGTTCTCGCCTCTTATCATGCGGTCCTGGGTTCGAATCCCACTCAGGCACGACATATTTTCATACGTTACCAAAAAATCATTTCATACTTTATTGTACAATAGTTACACCCCAACGTCGTCACTAATGACCGTTGTAGTTGGTGCGACGTTAAACAAATAAATAAAAAATAAATTCTCTTAAACTTAAAACAATTATTTAGGTCGACCGAATACTATTTCTTCTCCGCTTCTCTCTATCACTGAACCATCTTTCCTCCATTGCATTCTTGGTATTACATTTTTTTCAATTCATCCGTAACTGAGTTTATCTATTTCACACATGATCAAGCCCTTAGTCTTTTTCCCACCATTTCCAAGTACAGCATTATTTTCTGCAGTTTACCCTCTTCCATCCTACTGACATGACTAAACGATCTCAACCTTGTCTGCCCAAACCTCATTACAGGTTATCAGTGCCCAATTGTTCCCTAATTACATCATTTCTTACTTGATCTCTTCTTGTCATACCCAGAGGATAAGGAAAAATGTGACAAAATGTAAATCAACCTCTAAGTTAAACGATAGACTCCCTCAGTAATAATATTTATTAGAAACAGTTTAAATTTAATACAATCTTCAAGGAGTAGTTGCTTCTTGAACTTTATTTCTGCCATCTGAATTATACTCTACCTTCCTTCCCATTTGCCCATGTTTCGACTGAATAAGTAAAGATTGGCGCTGAGTTTATATTATACATTATTACTTTTTACAATCCATAGGAATTTTTTGATCCTATAAGAACTATAACATAAACTGTCCATATAATTTCAATATTCTTATAAAAACGCTAGAGTATCTTGGAGAAGTAGAATTCATCTGTCTAATAAACTAAAGTTAGGTTAAAGGTTAAAGCTTTAAAGACGGTGGCAGTTCTAGCCTTGACATACGGCAGTGAAGCATGGGTGATGTGGAGAAGGAAAAGAGAAACAACTAAATTGAAGAAATGAAATCTTAAGGAATGCCAAGGGGTAACAAGACTAGACAGGATCAGTAAAGATGATATAAGGCAACAATTGGAGAATTTTCCTCATATTTATGCGAGGATTTACAGCCTCAGCTGTATCTCACTTCTTAAGCACCTCTTGTCTTTGTCTCTCTAGTCACCATCGGAAAACCACTTTCATTAAAATTTTTCCACTTTACAAAGAAATAAGAATTGTATCGTGCCCAATAGGTCGACCATTTAAATTGAATGCCACAAAGCCGCTTACCCAGTTTAGCTAGAATATACAAATCAGTGGGAAGCAGCGATTAAAGAATTGGTACCGGAAAAAGTAGAATAATTAACCCGTGAAGAAAAGAATAAGATCAACTTTTAAAGTTCTTCTCCAGTACTACATCTTGAATGCCACAAGTCTCAAGTCATCACTGTTCAAAGTCCAAGCCTTACCATTATGAACAAATTGAAAACGTCTAAAACAGAATTTAAAAAACCGTGTAAGACTACAGAATCCTTGAAGAATTAAATCTATAATTTATATTGTGAGCAAGCAGTGATCTTAAAATATTACCTTTAAATAAAAAGTCTAAGGAAATCACCTCAAACATGAATATCTTTGATTATGACTAAAGAAAGTAAGGAAATCAGGAAATAATTTTTAATTTTAATTTTATGAGAAAATATTTTCAGTCAAGGTTATGAATAAATTATATTCAATCTATTAGAATAGAATAATAATAGCTACAGTTATTAAATAAAATCTTTAACTATCTCTTACCCTATAAGAAATATAAGTAAGAAAATATTGTTTTCAGTAAATTTTTCTAAATCGAGTTTTACCGGAAATACCTGTTTTCAGGTCCCATGAGCCTCAAAATCATGTTTTTTTTCGATTGATCTGTGTGGTAGCATATTAATTCAAACAAGGAAAACTGTACAAGGAAATTGAAAAACTTAAGTTAAGGATTTAAGGGAATTTGACACGTACATTCTTATTAAAATAGGTCAATTGGAAGTAGTACTAGTTTAGCGCGTTATTTTTAATTGTTTTGCAATTTGTTTTCAAAAACAGCTACTACGATTTTTGTTTAAAATTGGCTCATTCACTACAATTATTGCTTTGTTTTACAAGATGTGCTAAGCGGCTTATCTGCTGCAATTTGAGGGGATATGCTACTGTAGTAAAAAAATGAATTTTTTGTAAGGTTAAGGTTACAATTAAATTTAAAATTAAAATCTTTATAACTTTTATTTCAGGGGTTTTTCTAAAGTGCTTAGTCTAGCATAAATAAGTTATTTTCATTATTTTGCTTGTCAAAATGGAAGTACGCCCGAGGTTGATTTTTATTTTATCGTCATCCATTCATAATTAAAATTAGATTATGTTATTTATAATGCCAAGAGAACAGTCGTATGAGTGTTTCACAAATTTTTTTATTGTATTGTTATTGCACATTGATATTACGCACACATACATTTAAACAGATCTCTCTTAACCCTTTCAGTACCAACGTCCGGAAAACAGGACATCGGTTTACCACCAACAACATCCGGTTTACCAGATGTCCGTAAGTTATGCATGAAGTGCCAACGTCCGGATAACCGAACATATAAAAAAAAATTTTAAACAAATATTAATAGAATAATGCTTTTCTACATCGCCTCCGTGGCGTAGTGAGCAGCGCGCTAGCCTACAAAGCGAAAGCTCCGGGGTTCAATTCCCGGTTAGGGTCTGAAAATTTTAACACGTTAAAACCACCGTTAAGTTACTAAAACCCACAGTAGTTGCTAATGACCAAACTGTCGATGCGACTTAGAAAAACTAAAAAAAATTATTTTGAGTTTTTACTTTTAGAATGTTTTCTGTTTTTGTTTATGAACACAATAATTAATTTTTAACACGTTTTATTAAAATTATTATTTATTTATTAAAATTATTATTAAAATTTTATTTTCCTGTAACATTGAAATTTTGGTCGGCAATGGCAGACTTACGCCTGCAAGTTTTCGAAATAAGGGCTGACACTTTTTGAACACTATTATTCAAATTAAATGGCTTTAGATTAATTTTTAAAATATTGTTTCGGTACTGAAAGTGTTAAAAACCCGATTTTTGCCTTATTGGGACCATTAGTCGAGAAGAATATGACTATTTGAAATTTTCTGGAATAAATGATTTTTCATCTTCATTATTTACATAGGAAAGAGAAAGTCGTGTATATGGTTCACACCAGATTTTAAATTGAACAGAATCTAAATCTGACAATTAGGATCGATTAACCATCTGAATTTAGTGCGGTGTAAGTTTTTCCTTTTATAATGTAAAACCCCTAAACATAAAACTTAACAGAATAAAAGGCGTGGTAAGACATGACAGTGTACGTCGTGTAATTATGAAATTAAATCATGAGAAAATATTATTTTTGACTTTTGTTTATTAAGAAGTGTATAAAATGTATTATTCATGAAAACTTTATATTAAAGTAGTATCGTAATGCAAATATACAGCCATTGCTGTTTAATACTTGGTTAAAGAAAGAAAATATGAAGTAGGTACTAACGCGAATTAAAAGTTCTGTTTCGGAAAAAGTCGCATCATTTTGAACTGTTACATATCTCTTTACCTCCCTTTAGATACATTTCCCATTAAAACTTTATTTATAAACTTTTCCTTTCGTCTCCGGTTTCCTATGAGTCATGAATAATAAGGAATTGTAATTTTTTCGATGCTTTTTATTTTTATTATTATTATTTTTATCATTATGATTAAAGTCAACAAGATGAATAAAATAAAAAGTATTTTAACGAAGACATTTTATCCGACGACAAAATAAAAATAACGCATAAATCAAATCGGGTTCGTTATTACTTGGAAAATATCATTTTTCTATCTTAATTTAAACAGTTATAAGAAATAAGTTCATTAACCTGTTTCTTCTTTCATTAATGTAATCAAATCTGATAAAAATGGAAATTATTTGTTTCTAAGGGCCAATTAAAATGAGTTGTGTAATCACAGAAGCTTTTAAAAATATATAAATTACTTATCTTGCCATCTGGTATAGATGGCAATTTCTTTCAATTATTAAGTTACATTGATTGAGCGAACGATTTGTTATGGTGATCAGGTGATAAAGAAAAATTTAGAAGTCATTATAATATAACCTATGTCTAGGCCTACTTAATTTAAACATTCAGATGAAAGCTGGATCAAATTAAATATTTTTTAACATTGCATAGTTAGTGTTTTGTTTTGTTTATTCCTTATTTGTTGTTGTTTAGGTGATTAGCCGAAAGGCTGCTTTCATCTCTAAAGGCTTACTAAGTAAAACCAGGATAAGGTGGTTTACCATTCTTCACTGAGTGGGAAATTATGCTTATTAGCATGCTAGGCCCTCCTACTTTTCATTTTTCAAATGACATCTTCACTTCATTCATAAAATGGTCTAGCTGAATAATGAAATTCATTACTCTCACAGCTAACAACTCTGGTTAGTGTGTTTTACACCTATACGTTTTTCAATTTACGATTGTAAAATTGTACAATAGGTAAATATGATGATTATAACAATTTTGTAAATGACATGATAGGCATTAAAGGGGTGGACCCCATATTTGTCTCCCCAAGAATAAAATTTGTACATTAAATTAACACATCTCTAATCCAGTGTCTTTTTAGGCAACTATAGGACAACCAGGTAGATGTAAGATGGAAAGTGAACATACCATTGGATTATCGCGTTCGTGTTATTTGTAAAAGCGTTTGTGTATGTGTTTGATTAAATTTTGAAAAAAGGTATTTTCAAATCTGTATTTAAGGTTTGTTGCAAACGTAAAGGGTTGCTGTTACTATAAGGCGTAATGTTTCTAACCGGAAAGCCTAAATGCTTAGCAAAATAGAATGTTTAAATTAATATTTAACCTATAAATTATAGAAAAAAAACCGTTCGAAATTTTATGACAGTTGTGCTCGCTTTAGAAAAATATTTTGTTTAAACAACAAAGCGAAATCTACAATCTACTTTTATGTAGAATAATAAGTAAATGAGTTTGCTTAATAAATGCTGTGACCGAAGAGAACCACCCAGTGCGGGAACTTCGTAAATCCATTTTATGAGTTGTAATGTCATTTTAAAATAAGTCTGTAGGATGTCTTCCTTTCAGATGAAGAGTATTATTTGAATTGTCTAAAAGTAAGATGGTGCGATTATTTGTTTTTGATTCAAATCTTCTTTGGTATTTTGTACTGAATATGGATTTCTTGTTTAATTAGTGTAGGAGTGTTTAAAACTATGAATAATGTTGTTTGTTATGTACCAAGGTGATACTGTGATTGTTAATATGAGTGGTTTAGATAAAATTAAATTAAGAAACTTTTTCATTAATATTTTACGAAAAAAAGGGAAAGTTTTCGCTGCACTAACTTGGGAGTTACATCCGTGGTTTTTCCTTTGCAAGAATTGCTCTGTCGTCAGCACACGTATGTTGCGGTAACCGATATCAATACCCTGTACAAAATTGGGGATAGTATTGCTCCCTGGGGTTACGTTTGTGCAGTTCAGTTCAAAGTAAGCAGCACAAATTATACAAAAAATAATTAATCTAATCTAATTTTCCATTTTGCCATTTTGGGTGGTCTAATTTGGGTCAAAGAAGTTTAACAGGTTTTTAAAAATTATTTACTTTTTTATTATACTTTAAAAAAATCGATGTTCTAAAAACGATTTTACTAATAAATTGTACGAGTCACATAAAACGATTTTTACGTATTACTATTTAAGTAATAGTTTTTGTAAAAATTAATTTGTCTTTGAAAAGATAAAGAGGTGTAAAAGACACTAGTCACAGTTATCTCCTCTTAGAGTAATGCATTACATTATACAGCCTGTGGTGAATTAAGTGAAGGTATCACATGCAGGGTGGAAAGTATATGTTTTCAGAGAGCCTGCCATGCTAATAAGCATACTTTTCCACTCAGTGAGGAAGGCAATTGTAAACCACCTCACTCTTCGTTGTTCTTGGAAGCCTCTAGCGGTTTTAACAAACCTTTCGGGTGTTAAGCTAAACAACATCGTTAAAAACAACATATGTTAATGAATACACGGAAACGTTTTAAAGATGTCATACTAACGATTTTAATGTACATTGTAAGTATTGGAGGCAAAAGTGTCATCATGCATAATAAATCTTAAGTTATCTCGGTTGTAGCTAATGGTCGAAGTTTGCCGACATATAGCTACAACGTTAGTAGATATGAAGTTATTCAATACAATTCAAGTAATCAAGAATCGCAGTCATTAATTGTTAGAAAGAAAATGGAAAACATTTATGGTGACTTAAAAAAATAATATTAAATACAAATTTATTGATTTTTTTACCGAAGCGTTCATAATGAGTATTTTTATTTCATCATCATAATAATACTTATATAAATATTATAAATAAACAAATTTTGTTTGTTAGTAAAAGGTATCTTAGAAACAACAGAACCGATTTCTAAAATTCTTTCAATTATAAAACGATTAGAGCTTCCACGACACTATGACATTTTTAGCGTTTGATAATAAATTTTGTAAATTCGTAAAGTTAAGTCGCCTCATATTTTATTTGTTGGTGTAAGATCGTTTCGGAATTTTAGTGATTTTATGTATTAGTATACAAAGTATTGTATATTATGCAGTCTGGTATAAGGTATATACGATGCAGTAACTCCGTATAATATGATATAAAACGTTAGTCTTACTTTTTTCAAAATTGTTGAAAATTATTTACAGGACATACATCGTCGTCGTCGTCATCGTCTATCATGGATTAGGTTTAATTGAGTCTGTTCTGGCGTCCATCTCTTCTTTGGTCTTCCCACTCCTTTTGTGCCCCTTGGTTTATAAAGCCATGCACTCAAAGGTAATAGGTCTTGTGACATTCTAGACAAATTATTGTGTGTGTCCAACGCACTGGAGGGTTTGACTCTGTATAGAGTACAGGCTGGGCAAAACCTTTTGTGAGACGACAGGATAGGGGGCCTCAACCCCTACCTGGCGCGTCCCAATGGCTGATAGGGGACGCTCCTGAAGATATGTAGGACAGTTGTTAATAAAGTAGGATGACTAAGCATTATTTTAGTAAGCACCTGTGGATTAACTGAGACAATAAAGAAAACTGTCAACGGCTCTAAAGATGGATAAGGAGGAGATTAACAACTACGGAAGAACCTGGGAGAGTAAACCCTGAGAGCAAATCCTGTTGCTTTGGAAAAAGTGAGGTGGCAGTCCCATTACCACACTAGCGCATCGGAGCGTTCGTACCGCGGCCTGAGGACCTGAATACTACTGGCAAGCTTCAAATAATAGCCTCGGAACAAGACAAATAAAAAGACTATTCTTCAAATTCGTTTTATTGAAATTATGATGTAAGTAGCCAGGAAATTTTTTTGAAACGAAACAAAATTATTTATAATTTCCTAAAATGGTTTAATATGGTATTCAAAATTTACATCTGTCCTGTTTAATATATTGTTAAACCATAATTTAAATTAATTTAATTATATTATCAAAACAATACGACCGTTTTTGTGAGTAATGACATTAACATTCAAAACAATGACAGAAACTGTTAGCTTTAATGTTTAACATTAATGTACTTATCACTCGTTCTACAAAATTACATGACCTGTCACTAAAATAATTATTTCGCTTAGGCCGAATTCATATATTACGCTTGTTTCAATTAAAACAATGACAATAATATAATACGTAAAATACTTTCAGAAATGGACAAATCATGGGCTAATAATAATATGTTGTTCTGTTATTCCATTACGTCACCGAGGGAAATAACATAAACCTTGTTAAAAAGTATTATTCAATTATTGAATTAAATTAATAGGCATTCTTACAACTAGTGTTACCTTTTTAAGAAAAAACAATTTTTAAGGCATTAAAGGTGGACCTAAGATGTACGATGTTTAAAAAATTCAGAAATTACATTTTAATACTGAGATGAACCGAGAGAACATACTGGTTCAATTCAAGCGTAAATCAAATATTACTGACTTGTATTCCACTAAGATAAAAAGCAGACGGTGAATGGACGGTATAATGTAGAAGCTTGTAGTAAAACAAAATCGATAATGTTTTTTTCTAACTTAGTTTATTTATGTAAATATATAATAATTAGACTAACAATTTATGTAATAACTAAATGCAATTATTTAACGTAGCCTACTGAAAAATACTATTAAGTTACATAAAATAAATCAATAACAAAACTTAAGCTTAAATGAACTTGACTTACAATAGATTGCTGTTCTTAAGAAGCAAAATCCCATTCACAAGTTCAACTGTTGACTCTCCACTACAAAGGCGCTTACTGTTTTTATACCAGCGGTCTTTCTCCATTTTAATGAAAATTTGCAGAAGGAATCAAAATAAAAATATTTCTGCTATTTCCGATTTCTTAGAAAACCATCTCATTCGTCGGAATTCATTATCTTTGTTCAACAAACTCCAACCCATATAATACACAATCTATTTTAAAATAAAAAAATCCTTTCATGAGACGACGTGTCTCATTGCTAGTGGCAATTTTTAAAAAGGCTTACCTTTGACAAGGCAAAAAACATTAGTGATTTCTATATCTACTCTTTAAAAAGAATCGAGTGACACTATTTTTGTTTTCAAATTCCGACTTTGATTTCTTAACTTCCAATTTTGAGCCAATTCCGGTCGAAACCAGAACTTTAAACCTAATGATTTCTGTATCTACTCTTCAAGAGAAATCGAATTACACTATTTTTGTTTCCAAATTCCGATTTAGTTTTCTTGGCTTCTGGTTTTGTACCACTTCTAGTCGAAAGAACTACACACCCAATGATTTCTGTATCTACTCTTAAAAAGGAATCGAATGACACTATTTTTGTTTCCGAATTCCGATATTGATTTCTCGACTTCCGGTTTTGGGTAACTTCCGGTCAAAACTGGAACTTCAAACCTAATTTAGGCTTACTAACTTTTTGTGTAGATTACGAATCTGAAAACTGTTTGTTGCTATGTCTTGTAGTTTGACATTTTGGTGTAACGGACGGGCGGAAAAACACAATGATAGATGAAAATTTCAAAATTGCCACCAACAGCGTATTACATTGACCATTTTTAGACTGGTTAATATGAAATGCTATTATTTTAGAAGTTGATATTTTAACATCAGTCCTACCTTGACACTGTTCTTAAAGATTAAGAAATAGAATAAATTTTGGTATTTTGTGTAATGTGTGTCGTAAACGAAATCAGTAATTAGTTAACAAACAGTTTTTTATGCAAATGTCTTTTCGTAAAAATCTGGTGTGAAACACTCACATGGCTTTCTCTTGCCAATGCAGATAATGAACAATATAACCTAATATTAGTAATAAAACATTAAAAATAAACAAAAACCTAACCTCATAAAACATAACCTAATTTTAATCATGAGTGAAAGACGCAAAATGAAAATTAACCTCAGTTTGGGTTTAAAGTACCAAAAAATCACTCTTTCTCGCTAAACTAGGCTCTGTAGAGAAAAATTCTCTAAATAAATTTGTAGATCTTTTAATTTCTTATAAATTGATTATATACACTTCTGTCGTAAAATGGATAATACTAAGGCTGAAATTTAAATAAAAATTGATTTTTTATACGTTTGCGTGAGAAAAAACCAAAAATCGCTAATTACCGCTATACTAAGCGTTATACATAAATATATTTGAATTAAAGTTGTAGGATATTAAATTCTCTACAACTTTTATTAATACATTTTTGAGCTGATATGCATATTAAAGCCGCAATTTCAAAAAACAACTATTTTTTTACGAGAAAACAGCCTTCCGCAAGAATTTTAGCAGACAGGGCGCCTACGTTATCCTGTAGAGCATAAAAAATGTAGTAAATGAGACGATTTTTAAAAAAATCGTAGGAGCCGTTTTGAGAACATCGCAAAAAGTAAAAAATGACACGATCAAACTAACCAGTTGACCGGAATAATTTCCGGTTGACCGATTTTTATGAAAATTTTCGTGTCGGGTGCTCTAGTGGTATCTAACTTAAGTTTCAAGTTCGTGCGATGACCTGTTCTTGAGATATTCTGTACACACACAAACACACACACACACACGCACGCACGCACGCACGTACGAACGCACACACACACACACACAAACACATATACACACAAACCAATCGCTAAAAACATGTTTTTTGGGTTCAGGGGGTCTGAAAACGTGTAGATCCAGAGAAAACTCAATTTCGAAAAATTGACATGAAAGCAATACTTTCCTTCCTATACATTCATATAGGCAAGAGAAAGTAAAAAATAGTGGAAGTAACTGGTAAGGAAAATGTTCAGTATTAGAGATGTTTTGTATAATGCAATTCATTGGTGGGAGGCGATAGGTTTGTTTAAGAAGTAAGAGTGACAAGAAGTAAAGTTGTTGAAGAGAGGAAGCGTTGAGACGGCAACATTTTAGAATTTAAAACAGTGTTTTAAACAAACGTAGAAGCAACTGTTAAATGGTTTAATTTCCGTCCTTAAAAATCTTTCTTTGTACTTTGTAAATGAGAAAGTAGCGAAAACCAATTTCCATTAAGTTAGAAGATACAAGATCCTGTCTCAAAATTTTCAAACGACACTGTATACATTTTAAACAGAATAAGTTGAAACTGTTTTGCTGTTTCGAAAATAAACAAAGAACTGCGTTAAGTTCAATATTATCAAAAAACAGGAGTGAAACACTCGTACGAATTTCTCTTGCCAATGTTTTCTTTTCTTTTTCTTTTTATTCTTGCCAATGTTTTTCTAAGGCCGAAATCTTAAAAAAATTGATTTTTCACACGTTTTCTTGAGAAAAAACCAGAAAATCGCTAATTAACGCTAAACTAGCGTAATACAAAAATATTAGAAATAAAAGTTGTAGGATTTTAAATTGTCTACAACATTTATTATATACATTTTTGCAGTAAATTGCATACCAAAGCCGTAATCTTAAAAAAAACAATATTTTACGTGAAAACAGTCTCATCAAGTATTTCAGCAAACATGGCGCCTACCCTATCTTGTAGAGAATAAAAAATTTAGTAAACCAGGCGATTTTAAAAAAATTCGTAGGACCAGTTTTTGAGAAAATTGCACGAATAAACTACTCTTTCCGGTTGACCAATTTTGATGAAAATGTTCGTGTCGGGTTCAGTAGTGGTATGTAACTTAAGTTTGAAGTTTCAAGTTCGTACGATGTTCCGTTCTTGAGATATTCTGATCACACACCCACACAGACCAATCACTAAACACATGTTTTTTGGGTTCAGGGGGTCTAAAAAAGGTGTAGATCCGGTGAAAACTCGATTTCGAAATATCAACATGAAAACAATACTTTTCTTCCTATATTTTTATATAGGAAAGAGAAAGTAAAAATTAATGTAAAAGGAAGTTGATTGAAGTGTTTGATTAATTTGTTAAAATGTGTACAACACAATAAAAATTTTATATTGGTAATAAATTCTATTTTTATACAGGTACTTTTTATCTGATAATCCATCTTTAAAATTTAATAAGTTTTCTATACAGACAGTATAATACAGGTTTTTATTAAGAGATTTAATAAATTACTTTTTAAGTAGATCCATTCACTTTTTAGTAAGCGCGTATACTTAATACTTGAAAAGGCATTAATATAAGAGTGAATAAGTTACAATTGATGAACGAAAAATAGGGTGGCGGGTGGACAGGAAGGGAGTATTTTGGAAACGACTGAACGTATTGGTGTGAATGGGGTAGGGCTTTATAGGGTGTAAGGTAGGAAAAAGAGGAGCGGTCGTGAAGAACTTCTTATCGGGACGTATGGAGGGAATGGAAATTAACGGGGGTTGAAATTATTCCGGAATAGGATTTGCTCTTGGCACTTTGATAAGGGAAGAAAAACAGGAATAACTGAGGCAAGCAATAAAATAAAAATGAAGTATTTATTAACAACACAGCACAATAAGGAACCTTAAAATAAAATTTATTTCGTTTTTACTTTTGAATAATGTGACGTGTATCTTATTTTCAAAGTTATAGTATACTAATAAAGTTATTTATTTATTTATTTAATAAAGTTTTACATGTGAGAGCAACAGGTAAGACCCAATACTGCTCTCTTAAAACATACATAACAATACAACCGTAATTTAATTAGCTTATAATATATACAATAATGATGCTTATAATCTACAAAATTATCACCTTATATTCATAACCTACAATATAATAATGAATGTACTAATGATTATAACACATATGAATATGAATAATATAATAATAATATGAATAGTATAATGAATATGGAGAATATAAAATATGACCATGATGAATATAATATTTTAATATGATAGTATATAATACAATTATGTAATAATATAATGATATAAGATTGAATATAATACACACAAACAAACATAAAAATTTAAAAGAAGCATTTACTGTAGGCCTATATACTTACAAATAAATTAAAGTATAATTTGGAAAGAAAAGAAAAAAAAAGATTAAAGATAGAAAGAAAAAAGAAAAGAAAAATAAAAGAAAAGGAAGAAAAAAATACCAGAACAGGAGCCGTGGAACAAAAATTCGAATTTAGGAATACATTTTTTTTATAACTTAACTGATTGTCAAAAATGTTATATGGAACTATCTTAAATGTTTTTACCAAATATGACTAAAGAAACGAAAATTATTAAACTGGCCATTTTTAAACTTCATCTTTTTTTATTTAACTAGTTAATCTAGTAATCATTGGTGACTACAAAAGTAAATAAAAGTTTGTACTGTAAACAATTGAAACACAAAAACAGTGTTGTACAAGTTTAAAAATGTAATAAAATCTTAAATGTGTAAAACGAGCACAATTTTTACTGATTATCTTAGTGATGAAACACGGAAAATCATCACTAACGGATGGTAAAATAACCGCTCCAGAAAATATGCTAGAAATGAAGTAACTTGGAAGCATCATCTGCGTACAAAACATTTCGAACTTAACCGCCGCCAGAAGCTACTCTTCTGCTTAATTAACCCTCGATCGAAATTGAACCTCCGTTCCAAAATTTTAATATACAAAACCCTTTTGAGACCAATCTGGACTTATAGTGTCCAGCTCTTTGGAGTATTGGCAGAGAGTAATTTAAATTCGATTCAGGCTTTTCAATCAAAATTCTTAAGATTTGCTTCTGGTGCTCCTTTTTATGTAAGCAATAAAACCCTCCACGATTTTAAAATTCCGACAGTAAAAGAGCTAACCGCGTCCTTGTATAGTACTAAATTTCACGAACGATTAGATGTCCATCCAATCCAACTAGTCTGTGATCTAGCAACAAGGAACTTCCCACCTGTGCGACGTCTAAAGCGAAAATGGAGTAGAGACCTCTGGTATGAATAACGGATAATACCCGTATTTATAAACGGAGATTGTACCACTGAGTACCTCTTCTCCTTAAAGCGAAACTCCCCACCACCATTTTAATAATTATTATATACAGAAATTGTGCACTTCAATGTAAAGTACCGTAATAAAAAAACAATGAAAGTTGTATGATTATGAATACTTTTGTTGTAAAATTCATTTTAAGGCCACAATTTTGAATAAAAAAACAATTTCTACTACGAGAGCACAGCCCATTCATAAACTTTAGCGCCATAACGCTTACTCTATCTTGTAGATTTTCGGGTGTTTCTTGAAATTTTAGATTTTTGAAAATAATAATGCAATTAACGTAGAAGAAAATTGTCACCATGTGTATCTCAATATACCTGCGTTATTGCGTGTATTAGGCCTACTGAATTTACTCCAGCTATGGTGACGTCTCATGGACTGCTCGGGTGACAAATGTAGAGGTTTTCAGAAAAACGAAAAAAGACATAAAGGTCATTTCCATCATCAAATGTAAGAAGCTCAAATATTTTGGACATATCATGCGGAATGACTCACGATATTTGTTACTACACGCCATTTTGCAGGGAGAATATATGGAAAGCTTGGACTTGGTGGAAGAAGGGTATCGTGGCTTCAAAATCTGAGAACTTTGTTTATAAAAAGAGCTGACCAGAGCTATTTCAGACTGCAACGAACAAAGTGACAATTGCTATGATGGTCACCAACATTCGGAACGGATAGGCACCTGAAGAAGAAGGTGGCGACGTTGTTAATTTTATTATGATTAAAATTAATAGAATATTTCACCCCTACAGTTGTTATTCTGTAACCTCATTATTGCAGTAATTAATGATAAAAAATTAGTGCAAATTAAACATTTAAAGTGTATTCTCTCATAAAATGTTCATTTGTTTCATAGTGCAAATTCAATAAAATAAATTTTTTAAATAATCTACCATCTATGTTATGTGTCTTCCTTTTTTGTAAATTTTATATTACTTTTCAAATATTAGAAATGATGTTAGATTTATGTGAATTTAAAAAAAATATACAGAAAAACTATATATTTTTGGAATTTAAATAAAAATATTAAGTTATACTTGAAAGTCAATAATAAAATATTCAAGTTTTAAATTCGTGTAAAAAACAAATTCACATTGTGTTAAAAATATCTGAGTTTCAAATATTGGTTTTGCGTTTACAAATGTTGGCGTTATTTATTTTTATATCTCTGTGGAAAAACGAAATCAAAATTACATTACAGATGTAAAGAAAGCATTTATTATTAGTTTTTCTTTTTGTAAAAAATATCGTCTTCAATTTTTTTTATTTGAGACAGAGTTTTACATTTAATCACAAAGAAATATATTTTCCAATTTAATTTTTCAAAGTTGTAACTCGGTGTATTATGTCTTATAAGTATGTCTGAAGCATAGGTAGATGGGAGAGGCGGAGAAGGTGAAGGAACAGGATAGAGAAGTGTTTGCGAATGAAGATAGAGGGATTGACGCGAAACGAGGAAGGGGTGAAGCCAGGGCGTCTCCAAGACGACGACGACGATGAGGACGATGCTTGAACGACGTCGACGAGTACAAGAAGGATGGCACAGTGATATAATCTGTCGAAAAGGAGCGATGTGAAATTCTGTGTGTGCGTGGAAAGGACGGGGAGTTGAGTAAACTTGGCAGGAGGCTGAAAAGAAGAAACACCGAGGAATACATCATCATATTTCCAAATGACATTTCCTGCTGCCAAGTGATCCACCAATCTGTCCAACCACGCCCTCCCGGTTTCCTCTCCTCTTTTCCAACCAACGTGACGGGACCGAAGTCACGAGTTCGTCGATGAATACGCTACGATTATTATGTTTACCGTTTCTATCGCGATGATGATTCTTTATCTAGAGCTGCGTCAACAATCACAACTACACCAACAACAATAATATTATATGTACAAGGACGTTTTTCTTCCGAATCAACCATCATATTTTTACCCTACAAATTTTATTCCTCCTTCGAGAATGACGTTATTAAGAATTTGTATATTTTATCCATCCAAATACAACTGTATTACTGAACAGCAATCCCTCCTTTTTTATCAAAAATATTTTCCACTAGTTTCTGTGTTTAATTTAAAATATCAATTATTAAAATATGATGAATAGTTTTTTATATATAAGACTTTCCATAAATTAGTGTCACGTTTACAAAAAGCATCATTTAGTGTTCGTTATTTTTTGTAATAAATTTTTTAATGCGTTTGTAGCAATCAGTATTCTGCTACATTTGATTATAAATAAATATTAAAACAATAAAAATTTTCAAAATTTAGAGTTAAAAATTTTAAACTGTAATTTCAAGTTAAAATTAATTTATTTAAATTAGGATAACACATTTTATAAATTAATTTTTCAATTAAAAATTTGAACTGTTGTAAAAAAATTAAAATTAAGTTAAAAAGATAAAACATGTATGACCCACTGGGTTGTTCTAAAGGTAAAGGCGTGACCAAAATCAGCTGTTTAACAGCTGATTTTCGGAGACGAAGTTTACTGGTTCAAATTCTAGTAAAGGTAGTTACTTTTATACGGATTCGAATGCTAGAGTTGTTACTGGTGTACTTTGATGGTTGGGGTTCAATTAACCATACTCTCTCAGGAATGGTCGACCTGACTCTGTACAAGACTACACCTCATTTACACGTCATACATAATCATCCTAATCTCACTAGGTCATTGGCTTGTTTATTGTTCTGAATTGAACAGACTGCAACGAACACAAGTTAGGAATTAAAAAAAGGATAAAAAATTTAAAACAGCTGTGGCTGAAGTCGGTTGTAAGAGACAGTACTGTTAAATTTTCACCATTACACGTTTTTTCGAAAAGTCATTTTTTTAATACAAAAGACCCATTTTCTCAAAAATGGGGAAAGATAACCTTTTGAAATTTTTTATGGATATCACTGGATGTTTTACAACTTTTAACACTACGATTTGTCAGTTTCTCTGTTTTTACTCTTATTTTCTAATATAAAATAAGGAATACACAATGGATATCTCGGAATTCTTTTTTCTTTTTTTTGAAATGATCGGACCATCAAACGACTGTTTTAATTATTACAAAATATATTGATAAATGAGTGTTGAAAATTTCGAGTAATTAGACCTATCTCTATAATATTTCTTGAGAAAAAGGGTCAAACGTTAACATAGTGGAGATAGAACGTTCAGACGATCTCTGAGGAAAACACTTTGACAAATTAATTTCAAAAATTAACCAATCAAGTATATTTAAAAGATATCCTTTCAAATTTATTTTAGAATTAAAATTTGATTTGCATTTACAGGAAGATGATTTGCACATCCGTTACACCAAAAATACATTTTCAAAATCATACCATACGTAAGAAAACGTAAGATTAGGGAATGAGCAATGGGAACTGAAACTGAAACAAAATGAACTAATTAGGTTAAAATGTAACGATTTATTAACGAGAAATAATATGAGGTAATTTTAGACAGAACCAACGAATCTAATGTCATGGAACACAATAAGATTGGTTCTATCATGACTACGGCCTGAGTATGTATTAAACCCACCGGGTTGGTCTAGCTTGAGTCGTCGCCAAAGTCAGCTATTTAACAGCTGATTTTCGTAGACGAAGGTTCCATGGTTCAAATCTTAGTATAGGTAGTTACTTTTATACGGATTTAAATACTAGACAGTGATTACTGGGGTACTTTGATGGTTAAAGTTCAATTAACCATACTCTCTCACGAATGGTCGGCCTGAGTCTGTACAAGACTACACATCATTTACACGTCATATACGAGTATATTATCATCCTCATCTCATTGGTTCAAGGGGTTGCTTATTGTTATTAAATTGAACAGATTGAAACGTACACATAATATATTAAAGTGTTTGCAGGAATAATTAAAGTGTTAAAAAATAAATAAAGTATGCTTTTTCCGACAAACACAGGCCTATACTTATAACTAAAGTTATAAAAAAATAAGAAACCATTACATTTAAAAAAAAGTTTCCTACAAAACTTAGTTAAGCGCCAATTAGGTTAGTGGTTTTCGAATTTTTAAATCGAACAACAGTTTCACTTTCATTTAGCAACATTCACTCATGATTAAATAGGTTATATTTTTTATTTACATTGTTTACTCATGAATAAACGTGGGTTATACATTTTCATTATTTACATTGGCAAGAGAGAATCATATATGATTGTTTTTCTCCAAATTTTTTAACATAATTAATTATAATATACCGAATAGTTTAATATTTAAATTTTTTATGAACTGAAAATTTTCGAGTTAGAAATTGTTGTTTATTTCATATTTTTATTAAAGTAATATTTCCTACAGATAATATCTGCTATAAAAGAATAGCCTACAAACCTATACGAAATAACTCATAAATCATGACACTCCAATTTTGACGTTCAAATGTAGGATTTCTCATTGAATTTTGTGGTAACTGTATTTCGAGGCTGCGAAATAATACCAGCCTGAATCGAAGTAATTTCCGTAGTAATTAGAATGATTAGAAATAATTTCTGAAATAAATTTTTCATAACTACGAGACAAACTTTGAGGTGGAGGTTATATGTGTACTTTAGGCTTGTATACTAACGTTTATGTTAAGTTATTTATGTTTACAATTTCGATTTTATCAAATCTTAAACTTCCTGGATTTAACATTTGTAAAGTATAACATTATATTAGGGTAGTATTTTTATCTATTTATGTTAAATTAATTTTTATTACACTATTATTTTATTATTATTATTATTATTAGGTGCATTGAGGGACTGAATGATATTTGTCAAATTAATGACGTTGATATTTTTAAACTCTGCTTACGCTCCTTAGAGCAAAAATAGTCTCACATATTTTTATTAATTAACAAGTGTTTTTAAATCTATTATTCTAACCACTTAAATTTCGGCCCGCGTGACAAGCTGTCGGGTGAATCATGTAGCCCGGTAATGTTACAAAGTTACATTGGACTCTCGATGACAGAAGTTTTTCCGTATTCATCCTCGATTCGGGTCGTTATTATTATTATTATTTTTAATTAATGTTTATACTTTGTTATATGTGGTGTAGATATTTTTTTTATTGTTTGTATTACAATTTTCATTGTCATTATGTGAATTAAGTGCCGCACTTGATACTTAACTTTAGTTAATTTAGGTGTTTTTCTTTTGCGTATGTCTTGACTCTCCTTAGTCCATTAAAGGTGTGTCGAAAATCAAGCGCTTCGATCTTTTCTGCTGCCCTTCTTCCAATAAGAAGGTTAGTCCTGCTTCCCCGTTTTTATTTTACTGCTTCTCGGAAGCTAGAAATGGCTATAAGGGCTGATGTGGAGGTCATCAAGACGAATTATAAAGGTACCGTATGCCACAGTTAGAAACCATAGGCTGCTATCTGGCGTTGGCAGTAGCTGACTATCTTCGACTTGCACATGGACTGAGGCTATAAATGAGGTAAATGAAAGGAATATCATTTTTGTAAAGCAAAATAACCTCAGGAGTATATTGTGACAATATTTACAGGAAATAGTGTTCGAGAATTGTTGAGAAGGACTGAGATTTAAAAGCTGTTAATTTAAATAATAATTGTTAGTACAAATTAATAAATAGGGTTTATAAAAATAGAAATATAACGCACAAATGGTTATACGGTATAGCTCAACCTATCGTTGTGCGGCTTTTAGACTATTTATTTAAATAAATAAATTTGTGTGTAAAAAAATGAATGACGTAATAAAGATACTTTCAGTAGAATAGCTTCCTATTAACAAAACACAGTACATTATTATAATATTTTTAAAATAACATATAAAAATATTAAAAAATTAAAACTAAATAATGTTAAAATTGGCAAGCAAGTAGCATCTTAACAGAAAAGTATTTTTTATTTAATACTAATAAAAGTCATTATCTATGAACGTTGTTATAGCGAAAAAGTAAACCAAAAAATAATTTAAAAAAACTTAATAAAGTTATCAAAATTTCACAACCGTATAACGTAAAACATGCATGAAGGTGTACTTTATTAAAGACAACCCAAGCATTAAAGGAAAACTTAAAAGAATTTAAAAAATTAACATATTTGACAAAACATTTGAAACATTTAAACCACGGTAGCTAAAGTATTCTTTGAACTTTTTGTTGAATAAAATAAAAATAATCATACAACATAGCATTAAGGCACTAATTATAAAATTAAGAATATGACATGAAAATGAATCAATTCAGTAAAGTATTACGACTTGAAATTAATGACCAAGTAAAATAAGTTAATTTCATTGCGAGAATGAGTATTTTTATTAAAGTTAAAATTAATTTAGGATCATGATAAATGTTGTACGTATAATTTTCATTAATATTTTCTTTCATTATTACGAGTATATAAATGTAATCTAGCCATCCTTGTCTGTTTCTTTGTTTCTTTCATTATGAAAATAAAGCGTTTGTTTGGGTGCGTGCGGATGAATTTGTTTTTATAAGTACGTAGGTTTTAAGATGGATTGTTTTGGAAAGGGGGATGTGTATTCGGTGTGTTTGCCGAAGCGTAGAAAGATCCTAAAAGAATGAAAGTAGGGAAGGGAACGATAAGGATGAAGTTGAAAGTATTTAATCTAGAGAAAGACTGCAAAAGTGAGAGACAATAAGGCATGACGAGGACAAAAGAAGTGTGAAGAAATAAGACTTGAACAGGAGCTAACTGTGAGAAAGCGTGAGGTCAAGGAATTTTGGATATCGCCGAGGAATGCTGGTCGTGTTCCAGCTCGAAGGGGTCAGTTGAACCCGCTGAATTCCAGAAATCTCACAACAAAAATACCGCTCACATCGTCAACGCATCATTCAGTTTATATAGGAGGAAAAAGAATAAGAAGAAGGCGTTCAAACCACCACTTTTATCATTCTTCCCGTTTCTTTAACTCAACCTTATAACTCCCATTCCAAGAACGACCAACGATGTGAGAAGAACGCCTTCTGTGCTATGAATTATTGCTTTTTGATACGTCCTTTGAATTGACAAATATAAAACAAAATCATTAAATCACGAGAAACTTTAAGAGGTTCTATTTAGGTGAATAACCTATCACAACATTTTATTTATGATCCAATATTTTCATTCGACACGTATCCATCACCTACAGTATCTTTATTACATAAGAAAAACCAATTTATATTTTATCGACCTCGGTACGAACTTATACATCAAAACCCTCCAATTTATTTATAAACATCGAAACTTTAAAATTACATGAACTTGATTAAACGTTAAATTATGTTGGAAATATTAGGAACTCAACTGTTTAACGTTCTTTAGTTTTATTACTCTTAAATTTTGACTTGGCTAGATACAAATACTGTTTTAGAGCTGTGCAACGTAGAACTATTGCGTACAAATCAACTTCCTACTGTCTCAGAAAAAATGTATAACAACCTACCAAACAATTTAAAAAAATTTTTACTGTAGACAACAGCTAAAAATACTCGAAAAGTTTCAGCTAGAAAAATATTTTGTAATATTAACTAGTTACTTTTTTAACATCATCTGCTAAAATTATTTTGAAAAACTGAGTTTAAAGTTTCATTCGAGTGTACGTGTTTATCAATACGTTCGAGTTAGTCTGTATTGTCGTTCCAATTAAATAAAAAAATCATTTTACCTTGTATATTTAGTACAAAGATTGTGTTATATTTTATTTCTTACTTTTACTTTTTAAATTAATATCAAAAGGCTATAAATTTATGTTCAAACCTATTAAAGTTTGCCCATAACAGGCAGGTGGAATGTTACGTTATTTACACTTGATCTGCTAGTTCCAGGGCTACAAAAATAGTTCTGTTTTTTATCATATGATCAGCCTATTATATGACTGAACTCTTTAAGAACAGAAGAGGTAGAGGAGTAAAATACATTAGTCAGAGTTATCTACTTTGAAAGAAATAAATTTCATTAAACAGCCAGACCCTGTGTTGAATGGTGTGAAGGTATCATTGGCAGGGTGGAAATTATGTGCCTTTCAGAGGGCTGATAAACATACTTTTCAAATCAGTGAGGAAGTCAATGGCAAACCACGTCACTCCTCATTTTACTTAGTATAGCCTTTAGATGTTCAAACCAGCCTTTCGCTTGATTGCCTAAACAACAACATTAAGAGAATATAAATTTTTGTACAAGCCAATTCAAGTGTGTGTATTATTTTCAAATTTGTTTTTAAAAGGTTGTTTATAAATAATAAATAAGATTTTCGTTTTTTAAAATTTATTTATTTAACGTCGCATCAACTACAACGGTCATTAGCGACGACGTTGGGGTGTATCTTTTTGTACAATGGAGGATGAAATGATTTTTTGTAACGTATGAAAATATGCCGTGCCTGAGTGGGATTCGAACCCAAAACCACATAATGAGAGGTGAGCATATTACCAACTACGCCAATGGGGCCGGCAATAAATAACTTGTATTGTTTCATATTGTGTAACAATCATACATACCAGTTTTGTTATTTTTGACGATAACGAAAGAGCAAGTTGTTAAATGGACTGTTAAATTAGTTGATAAGTAATATAAACACTGAAAACGAAATTAGGAATAATTTGTAATCTATTGTTTTAATAATATATTAATATCTGGCTAATCTGGTCAAGGTTATTTTCAGATTTCCTTGGCTACTCCAAGCGAACCCTGTTCAGTTTATATTAGCATTCTGTGCAGTAGCATATTCATATAATTTTATACTTCAAAATTTTTGTCTTATATAAATAAATAATACATGTTATTTTAAATGACAACGAAGTTTATTTATTTTTGATAATTTATTCTAGAAGAAATTGTTAAGGTTAAAGAAAAACCTCATAAATGACTTGCTCATTTTATATTTCTTTTTTCCTTCAATTATATTTTCTATTTATCTAGTTTGGATTATATTATTTGTTTTTTTAGGATTATTAAACCAATTTAAGATTGTAGATTTTTAAATAATTCTATAACTTTAAGAATGTATTAACTTTTTTTGAAATTTTGTATATTTAAAAAAATAAATGTCTTTGTTTTATATGCTAGCGTAGTTTTATATAGCTCTTGTATTTTGATACTAAATAAAAGAAGAAAACACCTACCCTAGAAAACACATTTAGCAATAGTTGGGTTGGTCAAATTCCTCCATTTCGTACATTACAAATTGTTGTAAATGCATTGTAGCTTTTAGAAAGAAAGTCCATGGAAACAACTAAAAAATATATTGAAATAAAGTTTTATTATTATGATTATTACATAGACCATTATCACAGTCTTTTGAATCTTATGTAAATTCACAAGGATTTTTTTAAAAATCAATATCCATTCACAGCAGGTTCTATTAATTTAAACAAAGTTTGGTTTCCTAGGACGACAATAATTTTTTCATTCTTTATTAAGGAAAGTTTTATATTGTAATTTTTTTCAGAAATTTTCACAATACATCACATGACATACTATTTCAAAGCTATCAAATCAAATCATTACGTGTCATGAAAACACAACGCCCTTAATTACGCGTAGAACAAAATATTACACAGTTATTTACATATAACCTACATGTATGATACATTTAGTCATCCAGCAATTTTATGAGGCCGTTTATCAGTTAGTTGATCAGAATTCTTTTATATTATTGTAGATAAATTAATTTGATTTGCATATTTCCGATGGGTTCACAGTGTAATGTGTTTTATCGTTTTTGATGTTACGAAAAATTCTCCATAGTTGTTAAGGTTATGTTACAACTTCTTTAATAAAAAATCTAGTGTGAAACACACACAACTTTCTCTTGCCAATATAAATAATTAACAATAAACCTAATATTAGTAATAAAACATTAGAAATAAACAAAAAACTAACCTCAATAAACATAACCCTATTTTAATCATGAGTGAAAGACGCAAAATGAAAATCGAACTCAGTTTGGCTTAAAAATACGGAAAATCACTCTTTCACGCTAAAAATAGGCTCTGTAGAGAAAAATGCTATAAATAAAAGTTGTAGATCTTTTAATTTTCTATAAATTTGATAATAAACACTTTTGCTAAAAAATGAATATTAAGGCCGAAATCTTAAAAAAACGATTTTTCACACGTTTTCGTGAGACAAAAACAGAAAATCGCTAATTACTGCTAAACTAAGCGTTATAAAAAAAAATGTTTGAAATAAAAGTTGTAGAATTTTAAATTCTCTACAATTTTTATTATATAAATTGTTGCGCTAAAATGAATATTAAAGCCGTAATCTTAAAAAAACCACGTTGTTACGAGAAAACACCCTCACCCAGAATTTCAGTAAACATGGCGCCTACCCTATCTTGTAGAGAATAAAAAATTGAGTAAACCAGGCGATTTTTAAAAAAATCGTAGGACCAGTTTTTGAGAAAATCGCAAAAAAGTGAAAAATTATACGAATAAACTACTACTTCCGGTTGATTGATTTGGATGAAAATGTTCGTGTCGGGTCCGGTAGTGGTATGTAACTTAAGTTTCAACTTTCAAGTTCGTACAATGTTCGGTTTTTGAGATATTTTACACACACACACACACACACACACACACACACACACGCACACACACACACATTTATACACACACACACGCGCGCGCGCGCACACACACGCACACACGCACACACACACACACAGACCAATCGCTAAAAACATGTTTTTTGGGTTCAGGGGGTCTGAAAACGTATAGATCCGGTGAAAACTCGATTTTGAAAAATCGACATGAAAACAATACTTTCCTTCCTATATATTCATATAGGCATGAGAAAGTAAAAATAGGAAAAAATGCATTCAGTTAAGATGGTTTTCATTTCAATCAACAGAAAAGAGATACTTTATTTTATTTCGATTGCAGTCCTTTTTTGTATATTTGAATGCCGGATTTTCTTATTCTTCTGATCTTATCTTTATATTACGTAATCCTATTACAATATCTTTTGATATTAATAATACAAGATTGTTAAATTATGCTCTTTTGTTATTCTATTGAATTCGTTTACAATACTGGATGAAGAGAAATTGCTTTTTTGTTCACATTTTAAGTAATCTAACTCCCTACCTCGTGGCTACACTTATCACCTGCTCTTATCATTTAAAAAATATGGAAAACCAATAAATTTACAGAAGTTCACTAGATACGCTATACGTACAACCCTTCATGACAGAAGGGGAAAATTTGATGTTATTAAACATTATTTTAGCCTAAGCGTTATTTTATCCATGGTGGAATGGTTTACAGAGATAGAATACTACAAAACTGAACATCAAAGTTTCAATTACCGTACAAACTCTTAACTGAGAATGAGTAGTTAAGGTAGAATTAGTTTTATATTAAAATTTTCTTAAGAAATCTACATAACATTTCAAAACATTTTCTATTTACATTTCAGTAAATTAATTTCATGTTTAAAAAAAAGAGATTTTAGAAATATGCGTGTGTTTTAAGTAAAGGCTTAAAAAGGGCTACATATAAATTGAGAAGGATGTACGCGGACTAATTCTACGTTCTGTAGTTTTGTGTGCATCTCTACCTTTGACTAGAAATGTAGCAAAAGTACACCAGATGTGCTTTGTAGCTCTTTCAACATGTCAACATCCTTCTTTATGCTGAAACTCTGAAATACTTCTTTTTTTTAAAAAAAAAAGAAGAAAACTGAAAAACACTGAAACAAACCGTTACTGTTCTTGTTAGCCTACATTTTATTTTCTACATCATTATCCCCTTCTCTGCCATATTTTCTTCCTTACCTATCAGTAGCTCTTTTTCTGTCTTTTCGTTATTTTAGTCATTTTTCTTTTCTGTAATATTTTGCGTGCCGGTAATCTTTCTTCACTTTTCTTTTGAGTGACGTATTAATTGAATTCTCTGAAAACTTGGTACTATTTCTTTTGCCTTTCCACATTGTAATCTTATTCAAGAATTTGTACGTCAAAAAAATTATAATGCGTTTGTGACGACCCAGCAACGAGATCTCAAATTTAGTTGAATTTATTTATTTTTATTTTATTACTAATTTAAAATTAAATACCAAGGTAAATAAATAACCGGTACTTTGACGTGAAATAATAAATATTGTGACAATATCTAAAGGGAAAGTGTTGTTCCAGAATTCTCTAGCAGAACTGAGGTTTTAGAAGTGTTATTGCACGCAATAATAGATGATAAATCGGGTAAGTTGCAAGAAATGGTTAGTATAGGCCTGTTGTTGTGACGGCTATCTGGAAGGGTCGGTGTACCTGTTTAGATAGGTATAGCCTGATTTTCGTAAGGAGAGCCCGGTGCAAAACGTTCGTCTGCATTAGTATAGTTTGTATGTACTGCAATAGTGCAGCGTATGTAGTCAACAACAATGGAAGAGCATGCCTATAAAATACAATGGGTGTTGTCAACTTTCAACACACTCTACATCTTTCTGTAGGTCGAAGGGGAATGCGGGGTAGAAGTATGAATGCGCATGCGTAGTTCAGCGCTCACAGCAATTGGCTTGGCTGTTAGCTCTTTTGTTATGGTATTGTAATCCCTTTATCAATCCTAATTTTTTACCTTTCATTTAGAGACTTTTAGAATCTAACAGAAAAACTTAGTATTTTTTTTTACTATTATGCAAATATCTTTGTTCTGATAATTTCCATAGGTTAGGTATTTAAAGGGCTAGACCATCTTGAAGCAGTTAGTTTTTGATTTGTTTTCAGTGAGTGAATTGTGAACCGTGTAGGCAAGCAGTTACGTTTGGAGAAGGTCTAATGTCTGTTGTGTATCGTCTACTTTGATCGTTTAACTTTACTGTGTATCGTTTAATTGGTTATAAGTCGGATTTAGTTTAATTAAGTGCGAGATAATCTAGTTACTGGTTAAGTTAATTTTTTGTCATTAATTTATTATAATTAGTTTATTATTTATTATAAATATCTTAATTGTAGTAATTTTAATTTATTTGTAGATTTAAGTAACATAATTAATTATAATTTATATTGTGTAATTAATACTATTAATTATACTATACTAGTAATTTTAAACAATAGTTTAATTATTTATTTTACTCAGATCCCGAAACGGACCTTAGCTATAAGCGTTACAATATTATACATAATAAGTCACAATTTTTTTGATGACTTATTACGAATTCTTAATATTTTTCGGTGTCCATACTCACAAATCAACTTAATTTCCAATTAAATAGTTCACACTTTCAGTAACAAAAATAAAACAAATTAAAAAATATTACATGACAACATACATTTTTTTTACTTTATTTATTTTGAAACTGTGGAAAAACAACTAGCAAAAACGTTCACGACTAAATTGCCAAAAAGAGTTAAAACAATCCAACCTTGTTAATGCCTTTGAGGAGGACACCACCCAGCGATAGCTCTCCAGATAATGATAAATACGTTCGTTTAAATTATATTTTTGTGTACGTAATAATGTTATAGTTGCGTTAATGTATCATGTCTCTACTCCATCGGAATTTCAGTCGTCTTTGTGCGATAGATATGTGTCGTTGACGTAAGGAACGCGTAAGTCATCATGTAGTGTTCTATTGGATACGTAACTCGGGCAATTAGTAATTAGTCGTAAGAATTCACTTTAAAAACGTTGTATTCATGAAATAACTGACGGCTTTGCTGCACAATAAATTTGACTACCATACATCCAGATCGGTTGAAGCATCGTCTTGTACGTCAAGAGTTTTGAAGCCATGGGTAGTTTTGACCGCTTGGATAATAGCCTGTGCAACGAGAATAGTAAGTAGGGGTTTACATTGTTTTGTTTTTTTTAATAACTGAAGACCTTATGGGATGAAGGTGTTATGTTAAAAAACGATAGTTGTGAAGAAAATGCGATCAAAAATCTGAGACTCCCAACTTTTTGTGAGTTTGTTGATTGATTGTACCTACTTACTGTCCCTTCACGAAAAATATGGTATATGAATAAAAATTCTTCAAATGTTACTTATTAACATAATTCTTCTACATTACTTTTCTTATAACTTTCCTCTGCCTATAACTCCTTTATCCACAAATTTCTGTTTATTTTGAGAATGGATAAACAGTAGGGTATTTCAATAACACAAGAGAAGTTTTTCATTAGAGAATCTTTTCAAAAATTCTAAATAACAGCTTTTATTAATGACGTTTAATCTTTATTACTAGAGTTAACTGTTTCTCTAAAATGATAATGTCTTCAATTTTAGAGGAACAAGGTGATCTTTATCAATTTATTCAATACAAAACACAAAATTATATGGTACATGCCCCCTTCATTCTCTAGTATTTTCTTAAACTGTTGAAATAGAGCCATCTAAGTAACTAAATACGCATATATAATTATTCATCAATCATAAAAACTACGTTTTAAAAAAAAATGTCACATAGCCCTTTAATCCACTCAGCTCTTCAATTTGAACAAGATAAAACCAATTAAATAAAAAAAAAAATGAAATGATAACCAAAATTAGGCTAAATCTTTAAAAGAATATTATTATACTATAATATGATTTTAAACAAATGAAATATTTACATATAGTGACATTTAAAAATTTTATATACGGCAATATAAAATTAATTACAACAGTTAACATAGTAACACTTTTCGGTTTTATTAAAAACATACAAAAACTTTTTTTGTTGACTATCCAAGAAATTTTTATTGGCAACTAAGTATATAAAATTAACAACAAGCAAATTTGATAAAAAAAGGATACAAATATTGACAAATTTTAAGACATTGAGGAGATCGCTGCCCATTGACAGTACTCTAACCGTAATCATTAAGTTAGTTCATTATTTTGTTAATTATTTACTTATTTTATTTTGGTTTTCTTTAATTGAGACGTCTCATGATATCCCTACTCCAGAGTCATTTCAGTCTTCATATAGGGGCAGTTGGTAAATGTGGTGTGCCTAGGTCAACAATAAGCTGGTTTGAATTTTTGGGTAATTTCTTTTTAAATCGTATGTATGTGTGGAGGAACACATCGTTGATGTATAGGACGTTGAAAGTCTGTGTGTAGTGTGTCGTTCGTTACGTAAAAGGAAGCACTAGTTATCTGTCTAAAAACATTTCTAAAAGAATGACACTGAAAAATATGACTAGGCCCTTCTTATGCGTTAACATTGTCAAAAAACATTAATTACAGTTCAAATTACACTGGAATATTTAAAAGAAATATCTGTTTAATTTAAAAAGTATCAAGTCTCACTTAAAGTTGTTGAATTGTATTATCAAAGTAAAAAGAAATACACTTTCCATGCACACAGCTAAAACCTTTAGTCTCTTAAGTTTGTTCAAAGCCCGGAGTTTGTGCAATCCACTTACAGCACTCACTAGCATGCTCTATTTACCGTATGTACTTTAAGAATTGCTTACTTTAATACTACTCCCACGAGAACTAAAAACCGCCGCCTTATTGTACCTCCTCTCTTCTCTCTTAGGTACTTTTTAAACGTTAAGAAGAAATAAATTTTACCTAAGATTAAAAAATAATACAAAATAAATGAACACCAAGAATTTTATAAAATTAACATTTTGAAAAGCGCTTTTTACTGAAGTATCTGTCATAAGAAAATAAGATCTCGTAGTTTGAATATATTTTTCTAAACTGTTTTACCAACTACATAAAAAAACCAAATTACTTTCTGCAGTTTCAAATTTTAGTAGAAATAGTTTTATAGGAACAGAACTTGTCTTTTATATGTCTGGCTGTTAAACACATTTAAGCATGCCATTTACATAGCGATAATTTTGTTATTCTTTTATTAACTATCAAAGTAAAAATTAATTGGTAAAAATATAAACACAATCCTAAATTTAATACTTACCAATACCTGGTATATTAAATTTTTTTACTGCAACTTATATAATGGTTTGATTCAACAAGCCAGCCAACGTAATTGTTAAGTGTTTAATTGTATGATTTTTTTGAACAATTTGTTTAAATTATTAAGAATTTTAAAATTTTCGATTATTCTTAATAATTACCAAGTAGCTGATATCTTATGTAAATTGTAGATAATAATGTTTTTGTAATCAATGTTGATTCAGGCATTCAGCTTTGGAATAACGTATTCCTAAATTCATTGTTGTATTATATAATTATAATAATACAATTATAAAACAAGTTTGAGATTTTAAATATTTAGGATATAGGATTTCTTATGACAAAGATGATGAAGTGAGTGGAAAACTGGCCAAATTTAGCAAAATTCAGCTGTCTGCAGTTCTACTCGCAGGAGAATAGGAAGGTAAACCAGACAGGACACCCAAATGAAATTTTGTAGAGAAATGGCAGTAACATTCATAACATATGGAAGTGAAACATAGGGGTCATTACAGAGGAATGAATCTCGTATCCAGGCTGCTGAAATGAGATTTTTGCGTGGAGTCAAAGGTTGTACCCGGTTAGATAAAGTACGTAACGAAGCTATCCGCGCCGAGTTAAATGTTCAGTCACTGAGTGAAACTTTAAGAATTTATAAGAGAAACTGTTCCAACCATTTACTTCACATGCCAGCACACAGACTCCTTTACGAGCATGGAAATAAATAAACCTACAGGGAAGCAAGGCTTGGGAAGACCTAAATAGAGATGGATGCCGGAACAGGCCACAGAGCCTAATCCTTGACAGATTATGATGATGATGAATACAAGATACTGGAAAAATCTGGTGTGAACACTCACACGACTTTCTCTTGCCAATCCAGATACTGACCAATATAACCTAACATTTAGTAATAAAACATTAGAAATGAACAACATTAGAATGAACAAACAAAAATAATCTCAGAAAATATAACCTCATTTTAATTATGAATGAATGATACAAAATTAAAATCAACCTAAGTTTGGATTAATAATACGGAAATTAACTCTTTGACGCTCAACTAGGCTCTGTAGAGAATAATGCTTTAAATAAAAGTTGTAGATCTTTTTTTAGTTTTCTGTAAATTTGATTATATTATACACTCTTGTCGTAAAATGCGTATTAAGGCCGAAATCTAAATAAATAGATTTTTTACAGATTTTTACGAAAAAAATCATTAATTACCGCTAAACTAAGCGTTATACAAAGAAATATTAGAAGTAACAGTTGTAGATTTTTAAATTTTCTACAACTTTTATTGCATTCACTTTCAAAAATTTTTTTACAATGCATATTAAGGTCGCAATTTAAAAAAAAACATTTCTTTTCAAACAGCCTCCCCAAGAATTTCAGCATACATAGCGCCTCTCCTATCTTGCAGAGAATAAAAATGTAGTAAATGAGGCAATTTTTTAAAAAAATCGTAGAAACCGGTTTTGAGAAAATCGCAAAAAAGTTAAAAATGACACGAATAACTACTACTTTCGGTTAACCGATTTCGATGAAAATGTTCGTGTCGGGTACTCTGGTGGTATCTAACTTAACTTAATCGGTAAAAAACATGTTTTTGGGTTCAGAAGTTTGAAAACGTGTAGATTGGTGAAAACTCGATTTCAAAAAAATTGACATAAAACCAATAATTTTCCTTCCTATATATTATACAGGCAAGAGAAAGTAAAAATAAATATAGTATACTATATTAGTTTGCTTATAAATTAAATATTCTATTTTTATTGATACCGAAAAATGATACAGCCTAGCCTAGTTGGTGAGATCGGTTGATTTCAAAATAAACTTGCTTTCATTACACGCCTATTACAGAAGCTACAATAAGTTAGTAAACAGGATAGGTGGAGGATTACAAGCGGCCTATTCTTAGGTTTGTAATGAGTATCATATAACTATGTTGCGGTTCGATTCTGTGGTGTTAAGGTTCAGCTCTCCGCTTTCTGAATAAATGGTAGATTTCACGATGCTAGAACTCTACTGCTGGACTCTCTCTTAGATAGTTTACACAAATAATTGATAAACTTCCTTTCCAACCCTCCACTTTCAAATCCTCGCCTTCCTATCTACCGGTATCGATATTCCCGTGAAACTTTCTACTGTGGTATGATGACCTTTCCTACCCTCCACAAAATTTCTGTTTATATTGTTATGTAACCCTTCCTGTAAGATAATAGTTTGGTTATATTATATTAAACATCGTTATTACAAATATTTTTAAATTGGAATAAAATTTCATTTTATATCAGGTTTTAAAGTTAGGTAAAACAAAATTATGATAAATAACTTTACTAAAGAATGTTTTTTGAAAATATATTTTTTATTCAATATAGGCAAACATAATATTTTTAGTCAGCACTAACTTGTTTAAAAAATTATAACTTTAATTAGAAATACAAAAACTTTCACAAAACATAGAAGAACATTTGAATGAAATGGACCGTCTCGACGGCTCAGCCAATTAAAAGTTCAAATTCAAAACCAAAGCCTCCGGTTTAATTTCCGAAGAAGTCTAAAATATTTAGCACGTTTTATCTCCGTTTTAATATTCAAATACCTATCATGGCTTCTAACAACTAAGTTGATTTGTTACTTAAATAAATAAAAATGTAACTTTACTTCTTTTTCTAAAGTTATTTTGTGAAAGCAACAATTTTATCTACAGACTAACGATTTTCTTGAAAAGACAGTAATATTTATTAGAAAGTGTGAAATCGTTGTGGATAGTTTTTTTGTTTCCATAAAAAGAAGCCTGGCCCGTTGGCTTAGTGGTTAGCGCAACTGGCTTCTACGCCGGAGTCCCGGGTTTTATTCCTGGTTACGTCTGGCATTTTTAATCACTCATCTTCATGTATCATTCTTCTCACCGTTTGCATTAGCAGCAATTGCAAAACAGTCAGACATAAAACAAAAAAAATAAAAGTAAGTGATATTTTAGACATTGCTGCGTAATTATTTCCAGAAAGGAACAATGATACAATCTTGCACGTTTCTTATCAGTATATCTTATCAGTATATTCTTCATCTTTCTGTGTTCCTATTTTCTGCTAAGTTTCCCTGTACAATCAACTGCACCAGAAGGTAATTCTTTTCATATACATAATGTTCTGAAAACTCTAAATTTTTCCTCTTTATCATGTTAATTAGTTCTCTTTCTTGATGTATCGGATGTAAGACTTCCTCGTTAGTTCTTTCCATTCATGATAACTTTTACATATAAATTCATAATTCGGAAGCTTGAATTCTGGTAATTTTTTTATTATTTTTTACCAGGGGATTCCAAAAGGTAGTACAGGACAAGTCAAGAACTTATACGTTAAATTATTACTTAAATTAAACATAAACCAACTATTACATGCCTACGTTTCTCAATAAGTGCGTCATCTTATAATATTTTCCTAACCGGACAGTATTGAATTCGCTTATATGTTTATTTAATTTTTTAATATTAAGTTGGATCGGCCAATTTAATTTAATTTAATTTTAAGTGGTCGGCCTGGGTCTGTACAAGACTACACCTCATTTACACGTCATACACATCATCCTCATCTCATTGGGTCATGGGGTTGCTTATTGTTCTAAATTGAACAGATTGTAACGTACACAAATTAGGAATAAAAAAAAAAAAAAAAAAAAAAAAAAAAGTTGGATCGATCAGCTGATCAGCTGGTGTCGACATAGTAAATAACATTCATAAATTTATTTTCTGATTTTCTGTGAGAAACCATCGAAAATTAATTAATTAATTTCACAAGAAAAAAAAGACTTTATTCTTATTGGGAAAGAGAAGTTTATTTTAAAATACGGTGAAGATAGAATACCAGACACGGAAATTGTGCATATGTGTGAGGTTATGTTTGTGTTTCTGTTTACATTGATTTTTTGTAAGTATTTTTCATAAACTATTGTTATATGTATAATAATCCTCCCTGTTTCCATTGACTATGGAGCAGGGAGTTATGGACAATCTCTTCAATCACGAAGAGAACTTGAAGGTGATCAACGCTCACCTAGATGTCGCACCTGAGACAACTGGTACGCAGAAAATGGCATGGACTAAGGTCATGTCTAGTAAAAAACGTCCGTTGGATACGGAAAAGAGTTCCGCTGACTCGGAATTGCCTCCTTCTAAGTTTCCAGTCCCAACAACAAATAAATACGGACCTTTAGAATCGTTACAAGAAGACTCTTGCAAGCCTCCACCAATTTATTTAAAAAACGTAGAACTGCGCGACTACAAAAACTTAATGTCTCAGTTGAAGAGTACAGTAACTGGTGACTTTGAATTTCAAGCGACCAACAACGACGGGGTAACCATTTACCCAAAAACATCCGAAACGTACCGTACTCTTGTGCACCGATTAAGAGAATTGGGACGCAATTTTCATTCATATCAGCTACCCCACGAAAAAGCATACAGAGTCGTGATACGTCATTTGCATCCTAGTATCGATCCGTGTGAGATCAAGGATTCCCTGGAACAACTGTCTTTTAAGGTAAGAAACGTTGTCAATGTTTTACAGGCTGGCACAAGAGTGCCCTTACCATTATTTTTCGTTGATCTTGAGCCTGACAAAGATAATGAAAAAATATTTGATGTTAAATCCTTGTTAAGCACACACATTAAGGTTGAAGAGCCAAAAAAGAAAAGTGACGTAGTTCAGTGCAAAAGATGTCTATGATTTGGACACACCCGCTCATACTGTAATCATCCGTTCAGATGTGCACGCTGCAGCAACTCTCATCCAACTTCTGATTGTCCAAGAGGTGCCAATGAACCCCGAGTCTGCGTTCTTTGCAAAGGCAATCATTCGTCCACGTACAAAGGATGTCAAACATATAAAGAACTGAGAGATAAAAGAAATTTTAATTTTGGTAAATATTCTGTTAATAAATCTCATGTAATGTTGGAGCCTCCAGTCACTGTTGCAGTCCTCGTGAGTACCTCGGTAAAGTCAAATCATACACAGTCCACTCATACTAACACCGCCCCTCTTTCTTGTGACCGGAGATTGAATTCACGGTCATTCGCTCAGATGGCTGCTCCTTCCCTTCGGCAGCAGCAATCTCATACTCGGTCATCTCAGTTATTCCAGCCCTCTCAGCAGCCATCTCAGCCTTCCATGACATTCTCAACTCTTTCATCAACAGATCCCTTAACGACTCAGAATCCTTATGATCATTTTACAGCCACTCTTAACACTTTTTTTACACGCTTTCAGGACCTTTTGACACCTCTCATTACTACGGTTAATATGGTCGTTAACAAGTTGCTAAGTCATATCAATGGCTGAAACCAGCAGGTCCCTCGTCGTTGCTCTCTGGAACTCAGCAGGTCTTGTTCGTCATGTTCACGAACTCAAACAATTTTTACATGACAATCGGGTAGACATTGCACTTATTACAGAGACACACTTTAAGGACACAACACACTGCCATATCACTGGTTACACACTATATCGAAGTACACATCCAGATGGAACTAGCCATGCAGGGTCGGCTATTTTTGTTCGTAATAGTATTAGTCATAATTCGTTCCCTCCGTACAGAAAATCGTACATTCAGGCTACCACGGTAGAAGTATCTTTATTCACTCATTCCCTTACCCTTTCTTCTGTGTACTGCCCGCCTAATCATAATATATCGCGCGAACAATTTACACATTTCTTCAATTATCTAGGAAAAAATTTCATTGCAGGTGGTGACTTTAATTCAAAACATCAACAGTTTGGATGCCGAGTTACAAACCCGCGGGGAAAAACTTTATTTGATGTTTTAACTCACAAAAAATATTTTTATTATGCCCCTGCAGAACCCACTTACTATACCCACAATAATCGTTGCCTCCCAGATATTCTAGATTTCTTTGTATCGTCTAAATGCTTCCCCTACTACGAACTTGAAACTCTTTCTGATCTATCATCTCATCATACACCCGTAATAATTACGTTAAACTCTCAACCAACCAAATTAAGGTACAGGCATTCCCTAACATCTGGTAAAATAGACTGAAATAAGTACCAACGTATATTGCCAGAAACAACAAACCTGGGAATTTCCCTCAAAACCCCTAGTGAAATCGAGCGTGGAGTGGAAATCTTCACAAAGAATCTACAAAGCGCAGCTTGGAACAGTTGCGAAGGAGAGAACATGGAATTTAAACACATACCTAACGTTCCTTCTTACATCCGTCGAATGATATTTGCTAAGCGCCGATGTCGTCGTTTATGGCAGAGAAACAGATACCCCAGCGTTAAAGCAGAACTTAATAGGCTAAATCGTCGTTTACAGGTTGTCCTTTCGCGTTACAGAGCAGATAGATTTATGGCTTTCACTGAGACACTCTCTACTCAAAACAAAACACTTTGGCACACGACAAGACGAGTTCTTAACTATAACAATCCATCATTTAGTCTACAACGACCTGATGGTTCTTGGGCGACCACCAATAAAGGGAAAGCAGAAATGCTTGCTCAGCACTTGCATAACACATTCCAACCACACAACCTACAACACAAAGATCATCCGAACATAGAAAATTTCCATAATGCTCCTCTGCAACTTAGCCTTCCCCCAAAGCCAGTTTCCCCCGGGGAACTCTTCCGAGCAATTCACGACCTGCCATTAGGGAAAGCCCCAGGATATGATCTTATTACTTCAATACTTTTGCGCCATCTTCCTAGGAAATCCATTATACTCTTAACTCACATCTACAATTCCATTCTCCGAGTCGCTCACTTCCCTATTCAGTGGAAGTACTCTATCATAATTCTCTTCTTAAAACCAGACAAACCACCTCACCAACTAACTTCTTACAGGCCAATTAGCTTACTCTCTATTCTGTCCAAACTATTTGAGAAACTCCTTCTACCACGCCTAGTACCGTTTATCGATGCTTCAAATACAATTCCTGATCATCAGTTCGGATTTCGTTCATCTCATTCCACGCTTCAGCAATGTCACCGACTAATTGATATAATCTCTTCAGCTCTTGACAACAGACAATATTGTTCGGCCGTGTTTCTTGATGTATCTCAAGCCTTTGATCGGGTCTGGCATGATGGACTCCTATACAAATTGAAACTAATACTTCCAGATAGCCTATATATAGTAATAAAATCGTTTCTAGTGGAACGTTACTTTAGAGTAAAACAAGGTGACGAACTTTCTGGAATGTACGAAGTCAATGCTGGTGTACCACAAGGAAGCGTACTTGCACCAAGGCTGTTTTCTGTAAGCACCAGTGACATACCAAATTGTATCTATACAACTATGGCTATGTTTGCTGATGATATGGCAGTTCTTGCGGTTGATGCCGATCCTGTAATTGCATCTCGAAAGACACAAAACCATTTACACCAGATAGAGTCATGGCTTAAACTTTGGAAAATTAAAATTAATGAAAACAAATCGCAACAAATGACGTTCACTCTTAGACGACAAAACTGCCCAACCGTTTACATTAATAATATTCCGCTACCTCACACTACTCAAACACGCTACTTAGGCTTACACCTGGACAGAAAACTTACATGGAACGCACATGTTACACACACACGCCACACTCAAAACACACTTCTATCAACTAAAACGCTTACTCGATAGACGTTCTAAATTAAACATGTCACACAAATTAACAATCTACAAGACAGTCTTAAGACCAATCTGGACATATGGAGTTCAACTTTGGGGATCTGCTAAACCCTCACACACGAAACGTATACAAGCGATTCAGAACAAGATTCTACGAACGATTACGCAATGCCCCTTTTACATCACAAACTCAATGTTGCACAAAGACTTACAAATGCCATACGTAATTGATGTCGCGAAACAACTATACAAGACGATGCATGACAAATTTGAACTACACGACAACCCTCTCGTACAAAACATGTACACTAGGGCGATACCGGGTACTCAGCGCAGACATTTGAAGCGCCTCTGGCCAAGAGATCTTCTTGGCCAACTGTAGGACTGTGGTGATGACTGCACGCTCCTTCAAGTAAATCAAGTTTTGAAACATTAGCTTCACATTTATAAATTGTTATATTAATTTAATAACAGATACTAAATTTCAATTAAAAGTTTCAAAAAAAAAATTAAGTTATTTACTCATATTTAAATTTGGCGGTTTAAAATGTGCAAATTAAGACAAATTTTTAAAGGTTTTGGTCATATATTGATGTATTTTCTCCCTGCTTAAGTAGGTTTTTGTTTAAATAAAATTTGGTGTTGTGATTAGCAACATAGTAATAATGTTACTTTTTCTTGTTTTTTAATTATAAAAATTCAAATTCTGTATAAAAGTATTTGCTTAATCTTCATTATTACTTCAATAATATAAAGAGTGGTTAGCTCCCCCATACACCTAATAGCTTTCTTTTTAATTTATTTTATCATGAGTCAAGGTCTCAATTCCGAACAAAAGAACAGAAAATGTGACATTTAATAATTCTGATTCGAATTTCTATAATTAGATTCTGTTACATAACAACATATGGTTAATAATTTTTATGAAGGTCGCATTTATCAGTCCTATCCCTTTCATTTCATTTTATCTCTTTACTCTTTCAATACGACAATAAGACTAAACGAAACGTAATTTAAACCTACATGCAAAAGGAATAAGTTCATCGGAGGGTTAAATTAAAACCACTGAAAGGAAAAATTCAAAAACTGAAAATATGATAGCAATGACGAATTGGTGGAGTAACTGCACTCAACTGCATAAAAGAAATGCCACAAGAGTGTAGATCTACTTTGACAGCTTGATTGATGAATCAACTGACTGATTGATTGATTGATTATAATATCAATTTTCCCTTTATTAGTGGGACCCTTTTAAATTCACACATATTATGATTCTGTAACATTAGTAAATCTAATTGGTTAAGCATATCAATGGTTTTAATCAAAGTCGTTTAGCTTTCTGAATTCTACTGATAGTTGTTACATAATTCGCATTTTATTATTTTCCTTTTATTACGTGCATGAATCCTAATAAATGTTATGTTTCCTCCGTTAAATGATATTTATAACAGCCTTCTTCTCTTTCATTCCTAGTACAGACTTTTTAGTCACGAGATTGTCTTTTGTGTATTGACTATGGATTGTGAATAGGCTGTGAGGAAGGGAAGTGAACATTTGACAGTGCTGCCAACCTCAACAGTGAGACACTAAATTTTGCTACCGGATACTTTCTACGTAGCCTACTCGTAACGCAATATAAGTTGATCGTCAGTGAGAGTAAGACTAGACTATGCGGGGGGTTGAAGTGCTACTATATGTGCTTTTCTAAATACATCATAGCGACAGCTCTAACTATGACATCATATTGTGGTTTTACATTGATTTATGTTTACAATTATGTCGTTTTAAAAACATCTCATTCTATTATTTATTGATTAATAATAATTATCCTAAATAATAAAAATTCAGTCTAAATAAGCCATAATTCTAGGCCTAAGCTAAATTTAGTATCATTTCTGGTCATCAGCAGTAAACTGAATTACTGGCCTCTAACATTTGTAGTGATAGACTAGTTAGTCCGTGAATTCTAAAGAATTAATATGCCTTAACATGCATTTACAGGAAAAAAGTAAGTAATTAAAGTTATAGAAAATATTAAAAATTACAAATTTTATTTCCAGAATTTCTTCCTACAGCGCTTAGATCGGTGATAGTATTATGGATTTTCTGAATTTCCTCACTGAAATTGGTAAAATACGGTTTTTAAGACTGCTGCCTTAGAATGCATTTTACGACAAAGTATATAAAACTTAAGTTGTTGAAAATTAAAATAACTACAACATTTTTTCAAGAATTTGTTCTACAGCGCTTAATTTAGCTTTAATTAGTGATTTTCCAAATATTAAATATTTTTGTTGAGTCGTTAGTAAATAGATATTTATTTTCTTGTTACATTGAAAACTCTAAAGCATGTAGAGGTCTCAAGAATGACCTCATCGTTATACTACTGAAGACAAATAAAGGAAGCAAGAAAGAATAATTTATAAACGTTTTAACAGTCCATTAAAATGAACAAAAAAATAAAATAAAATAAAAAGCGGGAAAATTCAGATTATTTTCTATAACAAGGTAATTCTAAATTTAATTACATAAAAATTACAAAAATACTAAAATTAAAATAGAAGTTAAGTTAATTTTCCGTCAAGAATATAGCCTAGAGTGTAAAATTACGTTATTAGAGAATTACAGGAAGTTAAGAAAATAATAAGACCAACGGAATACAGTTTTTCTTACAAAGATAGGCTGCAATATACGTCAACTTTCTTATCTAAAGTTGAAAAATATAATAATTTATAAAACGAGAATAATGTACTTTTGATTAATTATTTTTTCTATTGTCTCTCTTTTATATTGTTTTAAATAATAGGTTCTTATTTCAACATCACCGCAAGCCATTTTGCTAAAATAACAAAGTTGATAAACATTAAAAAAAGGCAGAGGAAGTTACGGCTGTTGACATCTTTTCTTTCTGTACTTTATTTTTATATTTTTCGCATTAATAATTTAAATAATTTTTTAATTAACTTACATGTTGTTGTTATTATTTTTATGAAGCAACATAAACAAAGTAAAGAAATAAAATAAACAACCCTGGACAATAAAGGGGAATGGTTTTAGGCGGATATCTACCATCCAGTTGTTTAAGAGGAATAACGAAACGGTGAGATCGGTTGAATTGATACTGACGTTACAGTGAAGATATGAAGAAGGGTGAAGCGGAGGTACGGTGAGGGAATATTTTCTCACGGGTCGGTGGTCAACGTGTGAAATAACCAGATGTATATACTTTACAATAAACTGTCAGTACAGCCAACAGGGAATCCAGTTACGCAGTCCAATGTGGAGGATATTTACCAGTACAGAAAAACATTAAATAATTTTAATACCATTTACTAGGGTATTTTTATTAAAATTTATTCGCTAGTATACATATTTATAAAATATATTGTACTCTGAAAATTTAAATCTCTATTCGTTCTTATGCATAAACATGTTATATTGTACTTTACTCTTACCAAATGTAGTATGGTGAGATTTAACAATTTTTCTCAAGAAAAAACCATAAATGAGCTAGAGAACCATTCGATCACAGCGATAATAGACATTCTTGATTTTAGTTAAATTTTTGTGGTTGTTTAAGTCATCAGAAAGGCTGGTTTGAAACTCTAGAGGCATTACTATGTAAAACAAGGAGTGAGGTGGTTTATTATGCCTTCCTCACCGAGTAAAAAAGGTATGCTTGTCAGCATACCAGGTCTTCCGGAAAGCATCTACTTTAACTAGCAGATCGAGTGCAAATAATTTAATACTCCAAGTTCCCGTTATGGGCAAACAATTTTTTTTGTAAAGACAAATAGATTACCAGTAACAGTTAAAGTTGAGTGAATATCTCAAAAGCAAACATTTGTTCCTAAATAATCACCGAATAACCTTTTCCCACGATGCTAGTTTACTAACTTTTTTTGCGTCCTGGAGACTCCAGGAGGAGTATAGGACATGACAGTTATAACACCTGAAATACTTATAAGAACCGCAAAATGTATCACTACTATCAAGAAAGAAATTCTTGTACGCTATAAAAAGTTTTACCGATCAAGTAATTTTTCAGATTTTTTTAAAGAAATGCAAATTATCACAGTTTAAAGATTAGGGTAATTTATTTATGAATTTTTTCCCTGCACAAGTAGGTTTTTGTTCAAACAATTTTGTGGAGTGATTAGCCAAATAATAATCATTTCTGTTTCTCGTAAACATTGAAACTCTGCATAAAATTATTTTGCTCAACATACATAATCACCTCAAAAATGTAGTGAGAGGGAACTGTAAGCAATTTAAGCTTCTTAAATAGTGGCCTGCATGAGGTTAGCTGGTTAGCTACCACCATACACCTAATGGCTTTCTTTTGAATTTTAAAAAACCCTATTCATAATACCCATGCTAGAATTACCCCATACTGATACTAGTAGTCGGACCTACTAGCGCGTAGGTAGAGCGGACGCCAAAATAAGCTTGCCGGTTTTCTTGAGTGCACAGAAGGTTTATTTTGGTAATAACGCGCTCGGTTGCCTCAGCGTGTGAGGGGGGGGGGTTAGTGCTGTACTACCTGTGATCAGAATCACTTCGCTCTCGCAACGTTTATATCAGCTAACCTGAAAACATTAGTCTGTAATGTGTTGTATGTGGTAAACGTTAATTGTTGTATACAATGTTTACAATTGAATGTTTTTAACGTCGATAATAGATGATAATTTACATCGTTTAGAACATGTGATTTAATAGGCTGTTCTCGTACAAAGACACGAAATCTACCGACTGAATCCGAACTGTTCGCGCAGCTACAACGGCAAGTTTATTTGGCGTCCAATCTAACGGATCCGGCGGAGTTAGTTAATTAATGCCAGTGATCTGAAGACAGACGTGAGTTGTGTTGTGTATTGCTGTACAACTGGCAAATAGCAACTAGCAACGTTTACATCGAGCTAGTTTACTAGCGGTAGTCAATCACGTGACCTTTTCTCCCCTATTAGCACTTGTAAAATCAAATATGTTCAAAGTCCCTAGCGCTTTAAATTAAACTAGCTGCTAGTTGTTCGATTCATTACGCTGTTTTGCTAGCTGCTAGTCAACTAGCAGATAGTACTAGCTTCGTGAGAATAAGCCTTAAGATACCTGTTTCATTTAGTTAAATCACGATATCGTCTACCACTGAAGCAAAAAATTACCTTGTAAAATACTTTCCTGAAATCACTGTAAACGTACGGATTTAAGATATTAGGTGCTGCTGCACGAAAAAATTTAAACAGAATCGAGAAGTTCCAATCTAGATACTTAAACTCGCCACTGGAACACTTTGATATATCAGAAACGACATAACCTTCATCCGAACGTTCGCATTTTCTACTCAAATGACCTCACAAATGACAGCTTCATCAAAGATTCTATAAACTATACAATTATCCGAACGATCTCGCTAAACATAAGTCTATGCAAAACTTCGATCAGTTTTTGAGGCAATTTATTATATTCGTTTACTACGACTATTCTGGTACTTTTTGTTTACATATGTTGTTTATTGTTATGTTACGAAATTTATTTATTATGTTACTGACAGCTAAAATGAATATTTATTACTTAACAGAATCTAAATTATGTTAATCTTATACGGTTTGGCTACAACGAATTTTTTGATATTTTATCAACTTCAAAAAAATGTCTCTGGATTAAAATTAGGAGCTTTCAATTCTATATAAAGAAGATAGGAAAGGCAAAATAAACTGTTAATAGTAGGTAGTCCTATAGATTTTTATTAAAAAAGACATGGAACGAAATAACTAAAGACTAAATAAGATTTATTTTAGTAGAAATAACAGCCATTGGAAAGTAAAAAAAAAACAATATATTTTATCGGATGATTTTGTAGTATAATGGGTTATGGACACAGTAACATTACCTACCACTGGCTTGGAAATTGACTGACAGAATCCTGTAATCGACATTTACCAGGACTAAACTTACTTTTTAAAAATTATAGTTGAAATGTAGCCCATAAAATCAAAAATATATATACATTTTTTCTATTAATAAACTGGAATTAAAATTTCAGTTGTTAAATCGTCCGCGATATTTAAAAAAATATATACGGCAAATTAACAAAATATTACGGTTGATTTGTTATTTTTAAGATGAAATAATTTTGTCTCCGCACATATTTAAACAATAAAGAAATTTCATGCACAAACGCAGTTAAATATCTTGGATCATTTCTAGAAAGCCGATTAAATTAAATAACATACATTTAGCATACACGAAAACATATATTTTTTAAATACTTGAGTTTATTTACAGTTTACAAAAAAACTATAAGTAAATAATATGAAAGTGTTCACATAACGAAGAGAATACCCAATGATATTGGTTCCAACAGAAAAACAAACTTTTTTACAAATTGAAAACATTACATAAAGATAAAAGATGAATAAAGTAGAATGCAAAGAGGAAGAAGATGATGTTGATAGAGATTAATATGGACTTCAAATTGTTTACAATGTTGGTTAGTGGATAAATCTAAACGGAAGGTTAAGAAATTTTATTATTATTGTTCATGTTACGTCTTCGCTATTATCAAGTAAATTAAGCGACAAAGAATTTGGGTGATCAATTAATTTTTCTTGATATTTTTATCTTAGCTCCGCAATTCTTTCTTTCACGGTGTTGTCACGTAATTCCTTATGCAGCGCATTATTTGTCACATACCACGGAACATTTGTTGTAATCCTTAAAATTTTTGACTGGAATCGTTGGATGATAGCAAGATTCCATTTCGCAGCTGATCCCCAAAGCGGTAGCCCCTAAGTTTCACAGCGGTTTCAATATGCCTTTGTACAGTAAAAGCTTATTCTCTAATGACAGCTGTGAACGTTTCTTCATTATCCAATACAAATTTGTTAGCTTTAATCCTAGTCTTTTCTTGTTTTAAATATGTTTGGACCAGGTAAGGCGTCGATCTAAGTGCATTTTCAAGTATTTCACATCATCTGACTGAGAAACTGGTCTGGCATTTATTCGTATCGGTGGATATAATATATCCACTGATACTTTGAGGAAAAACATATTATGTTTTTCCTCAAAGTAAATTAAATATGTCTAGATTTTCATGATACGAGATAATTAAGATATTAATATCTTAATTTTCCATTTGTTACACGAGTTCTCAATTTATACTCAGATGTTCTTGTAGTATTTTAGTAGCCCAAAAGGTGAGTCATCTGTTGCTAATAGTGTCATCAGCAAAAGTGGCGTTGGTTGTGATATTGCTCTTTGATATATCAGAAGTATATAAAGTGTACAGAAATGGACTAAGGATATTACATTGGGAAAACATTTAAACTTAATTTTATTTTTTTGGCCAAGCCTATTCAGATAAAAATTTTAATTATCGCTCCAATACAAACTTTTGATGTACAAAACCCCTTTCAAGTAAGTTTGGACCTAAGTTATCCAGTTATGGGGTGCATCCATAACTTAAATATCCGAAATATTTAGTGCTTTCAAATATACAAAAAAATCAGTGTTATTATAAAGGTCCAACCAAGCTCTATCAGCTGCGCCTTGGTACATGACAAACATTTGTAGACCTTATAATTTTAGCATTCAAGAACGAAATTAAAAATTTACTTTGATATACGAAAAACGGCTTAAATCTCACAAAAATTATTTGGCAGTCAAATTATTGGATAACAATGTTACAATAAAAAGACAAAATGGAAACACCCGAAAGACTTATTTACTTAGTTAATTAAATTATAATTTATATTACCTTTCTTTTCAAAAATTTAGTTTTATTATATTTGTAATTAATATCAGCTGCCCATAACAAACAGTTGGAGTGTTAAATTATTTGCACTCAATCTGTTAGTTCCCGGGCTATAAAAAAATAGTTCTATTTCTTATTACATGATTAGCCAATTAAATGACTGAATCATTTAAGAAGAGAATAAATAGAGGTGTAAAAGACACTAATCAGAGTTACCTCCTCTGAAAGTAAAGAATTTTATTAAACAACCAGAGACTGTAGTGAATTAAGTAAAGGTATAAATTCCAGGGTGGAAAATATGTGCTTTTCAGAAGGCCTGTCGTGCTGATAAGGATACTTTTCCACTCAGTAAGGAAGGCAAATTTAAACCACTTCATTTCTCGTTTTACATAGTAAAACCTCCAGAAGTTTGAATGAGCCTTTTAACTAATGGCCTAAACAATACACACAATAATATAAAACTGTTAACAGCAGTTAATTTTTGAAAATATCTTCACTGGAAGATACATTTGTATGATAAATTATTTCTTATGTAATCTATTTACTGTTCTGTTAACAACGGATTGCAGATATTTCTCTTAATAATAAATATATTAAAAAAAGGTTTATCTTAGAAGAAAATTTGTTTTAAAGTAAAATTATTTTATATTAATCATCTAATGTAATAGATAAAATAAGAATTTTGAATGATAATAAGTTATTTAAATGACACTTAATTGATTGTACTGACTGATATTATATTGAAACACCTTTTAACGCACCTTATAACACCAAATGATGTTTGACTTTTTATTACCGAAGTTGTAAAGTTTAATTATTGCCGGAGTTTATAGTTTCGGAGTAGTACTGTATGAAATTAGTTTTGATACTTGAATAAGCTACTGAGGTAATAATATTAAACAGAAGTTTCAAGTTCAAACAGAAAATGCATTTAATATTTCCCAAATAATTAATTTATTATCAGGTAATTACACTATTTCGTAACAAAAAACAAGGTTTTGTTCAAAAGTTATCTGCATGACCTACTTTATACTTTAGTTGAATGTGTCTAATAAACTCCGTTTTATATAGAATTTGAGTTTCACAACTCCCAGAAAGATAAACAGTTTTATTTACAAATGTAAGCAAAACCATATTTTATGAAATTACACCCCAGTTATTACTAACAATGACTAAAATGTTAAAAACAATTTTTAACTTTTTTGGTGTCAATTTTTTAAAAATCGGTGTCTATCATTTTCTTCTGTCCATCCGTCCGTCACAAATCCATGTGTTAGAAACCACAATAGATGGCCACAATAATGGTTTTCAGATTCGTAATCTACACAAAAAGTTTGCGGGTCTGGAAAGGGTTTGAAGGGCGGGCTTCGATCGGAAGTAGCCAAAACCAGAAGTCAAGAAATTATAGTCGGGATTTGTACATAAAAATAGTATCATTCGATTCCTCATAACCAGTAGAAACAGAACTCACTGAGTTTGAAGTTCCGGTTGTGAGTTAAGTAAACACGCAATGTGACTTTTCGGCGCAACTTCTTCTCTTATAACATAGTAAGTTTGCCACCAGGCAGTACAGATTGTCAAATAATGAGTAAAAATATAAGAAAGATTTGAAGTTCAAAGCCGTACCGAAACTGCGGTGACTAATATTAATAGAAGAAAGAAAAATGGTAGGATTTTAAATATAAACAATTAATTTCTGGGTAAATCTCTTTAAAAATTATTACATATTTTAAATTTTATTTTCAGACGAGTAATCTTTTTTACAGTAAATATTGAAAGATGTTAATGAAATCTTTTAGCCAGAAATTTTTAATTAAAATAATGAATTTGAGTTTAGATTTAAAGCGAACGGTAGAGGCTATCTGAACCATGGAAATGATTCGGTAGATTATGAGTATTTGATCCAAGGGATGTTGTGTACACAAAACTAAAGCACAATCTGGTACGAGAAGGTGGTGGTGGTGGTGTTGGTGGAGGTGGAGGTGACAGAGGTCTGTAGTAACAGTAGTTGGTAACATCAAGTGAAGTCAATCTGGACAGATATTATATTTGCAAATACCCACCACCGACCACTAACCCGGGATGCCCATTCAACCCCCTTACACGACTACTATCAGTATCATGCGACACAAGTCCAGGCACCGTGTCCAATCTAGGGGTTATAGTGAAACACACCCCCGGCAACATTAATTAAGTCTCATCCTCCTTTCATCCCACCCTGTGGTGCCGCCTGGTCGACTGTCCGTTCAGTCGACACTCGCTCACTCACTCACTCAATGGTTTACGGTTGGCTGATTTTAACAGACCAAGTAGATCCCCACTTACTTCGATTTTGTATCACTTTGGGTGTTAAAAATTATACACGATGACTTGACTTAATGAAGTTTTAAGTCAACATCAATAGGCTGTATGATGCTCTTACGAGTAAGACCTCTTTGTTTTTGTACCAACTATCTGATAAATTAATAATTATAATAATAATGCCTTGCCTTTATTGAACAGAATACAGTAATCTTACATAAAAACAAACTTAAAATAATATACAAACTTGTAAACTAAAAAAATCAAAACCATAAATATTTATCTCACAGGCAATATCACTCATGGTCGTTTGAACGTCAGGGCGGAGTTGGATTTTGCATCAACACAAGATATAAAAAGTAGCAAGAGAGAAAAAGGTAAGTTACATAAGTATTTTTTCTAACAAATTTTAGAGTTTGCGATACATTTAACCAAAAAAAAAAAAAAAAAAAATTAACTTACTTTATAATAAAAGTTTTTTTATTATATAAACAGTCAAATACACTTAGCTTTAACATCAAAATAATACTTTACAAGCAAATAAAAGCAAAATGATTATTTTAACCAATACAATTTTAGCAAGGATGTTTCAATTCATACAAATTAAATTTATGCATACATAACTGGCTATTCAGTTTTCTTTTCACTTTAGTGTGTATTTCCTCCCGTAAGAAAGCTAGAAATCATTGTAAAAAAATTATTCCATCTTAAAAGTATTAATTTTATTATTTTAGAGTTGCATGAAGCATCGTGATACAATTCCGAAATATATCAATATGCGAAAAATTATTTTGACCTATTCTTATAAATTATTTTATAGGAATTTTAAAACTTAGTGTTTTCTGAAATACACAGCAATCGTAATCGCCATTGTATTCTTTAATCAACAAACTCAATCATAATTTTTGCTCAGAAATAATGCCTGGATATCTACCGCGTTTAAATCACAGGAAAAATATACATAATTAACTATTTTTATAATAAATTTTTAGATAACGTTCCTATAAACAAGAAAAATTAATTAGATAACCTACTCACTTGCTGCAAATGTTTTAAAATTGTAATTAAAAATATAAATTTTTTACTATTTAAATTATAATTTTTTATACTTTATAAAATGTTCGGTACGCCTATAACAGGCAGGTGGAGTATTTAAAATTATTTACAGCTGATCTGCTAGTTTCATGGCTGAAAAAAATAGTACTTTCCCTATTTATTCCTTAAGGCCAAAAAAGTAATAGAATCGGAAAAACAGCTGATAAAGAACATCAGGAATCACTGAAGGAAAAGAAAAACGTTATAAAACTGAATGGTGAAAGAAGAAATCATTTTTTGAATTAGTTATAAAAAAAGGGAAGAAAGAAGACTCAAACTACAATATTCAAAGAACTCGAGGAAGAAAATTAAAGTAGATATACGTGCAGCATTATCATAGTTGTACGTTTGCCCATAAAAGACAGGTAGAAATTTAAATTATGTGCAATCGAACTGCTGGTTCCACGTTTACAAAAAATAGTTCTGTTTCTTATCAAATGGTCAGCTAATTATATGACTGAAGCATTTAAAAACAGATGAGATGGTGGTGTAAAAAACACTAGTCACAGTAATCCCCTCTGCGAGGAATGAATTTCATTATACAGCCAGACTCTGTGGTGAATGAAGTGAAAGTGCCGTTTGCAAGGTGAAAAGTAGATGGTTTTTGGAGGGCCTGGAGTGCTGATAAACATACCTTTCCACACATTGAGGAAGGGAAAGGTAAACTACCTCATTCCTCGTTTTACTTAGGAAAGCCTCTAGAGGTTCAAACCAGCCTTTCTACTGATGGCCCGAACAACAATATATCCCCTGATAAAATTATGTTCATTAAATAAACTATATTAAAAATAGAAAACATTACACTAATTTTATTAAATTCAACTATCTAAGTTTAATTATAAAATAAAACCCGATTTTCGTTATGCTTAGAAACATTCTATGACAACTAAGAGCCAATTTTGATACCATAATGAACATGAGGCACTTACTCGGTTATGAATAAATGAAACTTGATTCTTACCTGTAACAGATAAATAAGAAACACATCATAAATATATGCTAAATACTCTTTTAAAATTAACAGTAATTATATCGCAAACTATATTAAATTAACTTTAATTCTAACGGGTGTATCAAAAACAACACAACCGTAACACTAACTGTAACATTAGGTAGAAGTAATAAAAAAATAACATACAATTAAATTACATTCGTCTTTTTAAATGTCAGTTGGCAAAACTGTATTAAAGTTTGTAAAATTTGTACTCAAGTTTGTAAAAATTATAAAGTATTCTTATGCGCCAGTTATTCCATTATTTAATCATTTCTATTGAATCAACGACGTCGTTTCCAAAAACGAAAGTGTGTTTATTTTTTTAAATGTTTATCATTATAAATCTTACAAACGAGTTTTACTTAACATAATCTAATTGTACTGTTCCAGATAATTCAACAACCTTGTGTTTGTTAAATAAATTTCGTGCTACTGAGATTGTACAAAATCGCAAAAACGGTCGACTATCAGTGATAAAGGTGGTGACAAGCTCTCCTAAAAAATTTCTCAAAAATTATCCTCACAGGCTGAAAATTCACTAGCTATTGCTTTCACAGCAGCTACTAGAAAACAACATTTTTATGCTCACCGCATCAGCGTCATGCATGAATTGCAAGAAGTAGACCACGGAAAACGTTTACAGTTGTCACTGGTTCCATTCTATTGTAGATGAAAATGTTATTGAGGTATTTGATCATATTTATTCTGGTGATAAGGCGTGGTTTCATTCGGATGGAAAGTCAAAACTACAAAAGTGGAGCACTGAATATCTTCATGTGTTTCACGAAAAATCATTACACGCACGTAAAATTGATATTTGGTGTGCCATCTCTCGGCATCTTGTAATAGGGCCTTTATTTTTGGACAAATCAGTGGATGGTGTGAAGTACCGCGACTTAATCCATCAGTTTATAACAATACAAGATTTCCAAGAAACGAAAATGTTGATTCGAGGAAGATAACGCAACTTGAATTTGATCCTCGACACGCCAGACATGTAATGGGATTTTTTGTGGCCATCGTTTGATATTGAAAGGGCTGTGGCCTCCTGGCCTCCACGATCACCAGATCTTACATCAGTAAACTTCTTCTTGTAGTGGCATTTAAAGTGAAGTTTTAAACAACAATTCTCATACACTTGACGAATTGAAGACGAACATTGAACATGCAATTTCTAACATTGATGAACAAACATTTCGATAAGTGGGTACAAATGTTACGTAACATGTACCCTACAACCTGCGTTCGGGGCACAAGGAATCATTTTCTCATCTATTTTAAAATTATTTATGGTAAGTTTCAATGTAATTTGAATATTAATGTACAACATCGTGGAAAATAATATGCAATAATATAATTTTTATTTACAAAATTCATGTTATCTAACAACACAAAGGTTCCTGGTTCAAATCCTAGTGAAGGTAGTTATTTTTATATGGATTTGAATGCTCTGCTGTGGTTACCGGCGTACTTTGATGGTTGGGGTTCAATTAACCAAACTCTCTCAGGAATGGTCGCCCTGTGTCTGTACAAGACTACACCTCATTCACACGTCATACATATCATCCTCATCTCATTAGGTCATGGGGTTGCTCATTAATCTGAATGGAACAGATTGGAACGTACACACATTAGGAATTTAAAAAAAATAACACATCTAATAACGACCTCGTACATTTTGAAACACTCTGTATTTACAAGTACAACAGAGTGAAACACGTTTTGCAACTTAAATGCTATTCTAATGTCTAGTTTTCTAGTACCCGCTTGTATCAGATTTAAAATGTAAGTCTTCTATGACTCCTTTCGTCACACAGTTTCGATAGAACCAAGTACAGTGAGAACAACGATCATTTTTTCTCTCTGTTTGTATTTCTGTATTAGTAATAGATGATAAAAGAAGTAGTGACACTCGTACCGTGTTGTTTAAAAGAAACAAAAATACATTTCAGAACCAACTCCTAAATACAATTAAACTTTATATAAAATGACTTGGAGTTACACAAATTCCTCTAGAATTATTTTTATCCATAATGTATGGACATTTCAATCTGTTCAGTTTAAGAAAAATAAGCAATCCCAATGACATGAGGACTAAGTTTATAACGTATAAATGAGGTCTATTCTTGTACAGACTTAGCCTGACCATTGCTGAAAGAGTATGATTAATATAAAATCTTAACCATCAAAGTACACCGGTAACGACTGTCTAGTACTCTAAATATTCTGTTGTTTTTCAGGTCAACAGCCGAAAGGCTGGTTTGAACCTCTAGAGGTTTTACTAAGTAAAACGAGGAGTGATGTGGTTTCCCGTTGCCTTCCTCACTAAGTAAAAAAGTAGCCTAATTTTATCAGCATGCCAGGCTTTCCAAAAAGCATCTACTCTGCACCCTGCAAATAACACCTTCACTTCATTCTCCACAGGGTCTGGCTGTATAATGAAATTAATTACTTTCAGAGGAAATAACTCTGACTAGTGTCTTTTATACCTCTACCTCTTCTGTTCTTAAATGCTTCAGTCATATAATTGGCTGACCATGTGATAAGAAACAGAACTATTTTTGTAGCCCTCGAACTAGCAGATCGAGTGCAAATAATTTAACACTCCACCTGCCTATTATGGGCGTCTAAATATTAATATATATTATTATTTATATTTATATTTAAAATAGATTCTAAATATTATAATACATTTCTACGCCGGGGTCCCGGGTTCGATTTCCGGTCAGGTCTGGCATTTTTTCATCACTGATCTTCATCGATCATTATTGTCACCGTCTGCATCAAAAACAATTGCAAAACAGTCAGACGTAAAACAAAAAAAAAATTGTATTCAAATCCCCATAATAATCCACCGGGTTGGTCTAGAGGTAAAGTCATCACCAAAATCAGCTGTTTAACAGCTGATTTTTGGAGACGAAGGTTCCTGCTTCAAATCCTAGTAAAGGTAGTTACTTTTATACGGATTTGAATACTAGACAGTGGTTACCGGTGTACTTTTATGGTTGGGGTTTAATTAACCATACTCTCTCAGGAATGGTCGGCCTGGGTCTGTACAAGACTACACAGTCTAATTTACACGTCATACACATCATCCTCATCTCATTGGGTCATGGGGTTGCTTATTGTTCTAAATTGAACAGATTGCAACGTACACAAATTAGGAGTAAAAAAAAATCCCCATAAAAGTAACTACTTGTATTATTGCCGGCGTATAAGACTGAATTTCTGCTAGAGAGAGAAAGTGCTGGCCGGGTGAGGTATTCGGTTCAATAGTCATGATTTTCTAATAACATAGTATTAGCCTAGTACTGTATAGTAATGCTGACAGCTGATTTTTTTACACGTCAACACTCTGTCAGTAACAACTATGACATATTATCTAAATGTATAGCAGCTGTTTTCTTTAATTGTTGTTTTCGGTACAATAGTACACACGTTCTTCGGGTAACAATGTTACCTGTTATATACATACATATTATATACATGTTATATACATGTTATACACATGTTATATACTGTAATGCTCCTGTGAATACACCAAGGGAAAAATTTGTATGATTTAGTAAAAATTGTCATTTCAGGTTAAAATTGAGTTATAAGTAAAATTCAAAAAGTGTTGTGCTCTGGAAACACCGTAGAATAAGCTGGCAATCTCCAAATACGGGTTTTCGAGAATTTTTATGTAATTTAAATTTAATGTTTTATATGGTCTTACCTATATTTTTATTTAAGATTTTACGTGTAACTGAGAATTTTACCTCATATTACGATTATCTTTGTTGAAAAATTTTTAGGCTTAAAGTAATATTTCATGTCAAAGGAGTTGGTCCGACGAATATCGGCTTACTAGCAGACAATAGATGTAAGGGTCACTACCTGACTTTTGATCCAGATTCTTTAACTGAAATTTTTGTTACAGTCCTCGGACTGAAATTCTGATCACAGATTCGTGATCAGGCTGAAATTCTAATTAAAATAAGTCTAAACAGCACGAAAATCCGTAATTTTAAACCGTTTTTAGCTGAATAAGTTAATAAACCTATGTTAAATACAGCAATGTTTAGATCGCTAATTATAAGAGAATGAATGATATTTTTGTAAATCAATTCACACTAGCCTTTAGATACTACTCAGATGAGCATATTTTATTAAGAGAAATTTTAAATTTAAGGCATTTCAGCGGCTGAAATCAGCCAAAAATGTTATAAAAATCATTTACATGTTATTCAAATGGGAGAACCCTCTCCAACATTTAATTTAATTACTCATTAATCGATTAAGATATGGTATGTGTGAGTGTGGAATCGAAGGGTTCACATGTTGGGAAATAGAAAAATAATTTTAGATTGTTAAAATTCGTCGTCGTTCAGATTTTATTAAAGTTTTATTTTGACGTATTTTTCCGCATTTTGCAAATTTACTAATTAGTTAATAATTAACGAACCAGTTACAATTTCCACATGGGACTAATACTCACATGTGTGTTTTCAGAATCTAAAGTAATTTCGTGCATCACTTTAGTTGCACACGCTAAATTTCAAGTTATTTTTTTACAAATTTCTCGTCGGCATTAATCCGACTTTATGGATACATTTATTGGTGTTTTTCAAGACGTGATAAAATTTGAACCGACGAAGCGATTTACTTCGGATAAAAAGCATTGGATTCAGCAGAAAGAGCTGAAAATTTTGACACCACTCCGGACGCTGAAATCCAAAATTTTCGATTTTGAGAAAATTAACCGGTTGGTGGGGATGAAATTGGTTCTGAAGTGTATGACCAACCTATAAATCTTAATTTTCCCGATAAAAGAGGGTAGTTTTTAAAATCTGTAATTACATTTTAAAAATATTTATAATGTTTGTAAGTGCCAGAAACTTTACCTATGATGCCTTTCTAATATTTTGAAGGTTAGTTATAGCGTATTCAATAATCTAAAATATGTTTTAAGCAAGTTTGTTAAAATTATCAACCATGGTAAATACGAGAATTCGGGTGCTAGAATTGGTATCGTCAGGGAATTTTTAGATCATAAAACTGTTTTGCACCAAGAATCTAGGAGAGTCCGCCTTGAGATCTAATGCGTGTAACACGTATTTTCGATTTTGTAATTTTTCTAACTTATAGTGAAGTACTTAGTGGAAATTTCAACATGGCAATAGTCATGTCGTGCCGCATACGCGTGATATAGTGCGATCATCATTGTGTGACTTTGAGTGCATTCATTGTGGGATATATAGTGCTGCGATTGATTTAAATTACTTATTTTTTATTTTGAAAACAATTCCCGAGGATATTTTGTAATATTTTGAATTTTCTTTGTATTTTAATTTGCATTTTGACCTTAAAAATATCGCCGTAATGTTGAACAGTTTGCTTTCATGAAAATAAAAAGGTCGGAAGATAAAATTTAAAATAATTAATGTTAATGTTTTCATTAACGCATTTGTTCAGCCGGTGCTCGATCAAATTAAAGTCATTTGAGAACTATAACAAATTTTTACATGATGTGCTAAACGAATACTTAAATATTGGTTTTGATAAAAACTACAAATAAATAATAAATAATGACAGTAATAATGATGAAGTATTAGACTGAAAAGACAGCGTGTATAGCGTATAGTGAAACAACATTATCCAGGTCTGCGCCGAAGAGTCCCTGTACTGCGGGATGCATACCGATCACCGAGTCCCTCATAAGGATTATGTGTAGTGCGCGAAATTTTCATAACTCTTACTCAATGGATTATTAAAGAGATAAGTAACAACTTTTAAATTATTTTGAGCTCAAATAATTTATGTCTATGCCCATGTATGTTATTGTACTTTTCAGGATCTTTTAGTTGTAAGAACTAGGTTATATGATTGATCAGTATGTTTATGCGACGCAAGTATACGGCAGAAAGAATCTGCAACCCTGAGAATAAAGAGTAAACATTGTGTTGTCACTAAATTCATGTTAACTAGTATTTGTCGTATTTTTCAATTGTTTACGTTTTCAAATGTAGCGATAAAATTTGATGGCGCCCACAAGAATAATGTAATACTTGGTGTTTGTTTTACGTTAAATAAATTCTCATTAACTTTGATTTTGCGTATGATTCTTGTTAATTTAACACCTAATTCCATTGGTGATAGTTGGTCAGATAAAGTTTGGGGTTTTACTTGTTTTTATTTTATTTTTAGGGACAACACAGTTCAAATCTCATTTAAAAATTTTGTCTTTCAAAATTGTGAAGGGTCTTACTTTCATTTTATGCTTTATTTTAGTGAACCCCGTTTTTATGGCGTTGTTGGACAGCGTGGGGCTAAATCTACAAATTTTGTAAATTTGACAGTTTTTTGGAAAATTTTAGTTTTTGGAAAGTTTTTCTTTTGTTTGTTTTTTATACCGTTACAAAGTGGCGCCCAACGTGGGGCAAAGTGGCATTACATTTAAGTTTCCTTTTGTTTGTTTTTTATTTCCCCCACGTTGTGAAAACCACCGACCGTTACAGAGTGGCGCCCAACGTGGGGCAAAGTGGCAATCTCGCTCAACCCACGTTGAAAAGCGACCGTTACAAAGTTTTCCTTTTGTTTGTTTTTTATTTCCCCACGTTGAGAAAACCGGCGCGTTACAATACATATACAAGTGCAATCTTATACGCCGGCATCAATACTACAATTTAAACAAAGGAACCTTCATCTCCGAAAATCAGCTGTTAAACAGCTGACTCATGGTGAAGACTTTACGCCAGAACAATCTAGTGGGTTTCTCTAAAATTAAAATAGTAAAACTAAACAATATATTTTTAAAGATTTACTTAAGAATAATTTGAAAATATTATTAGAGACGTTCATAAAAACATCAGTTTGTTATAAAGAATAATACTAAAATTAAATTCTTGAAATGTTATCTTCATATCGTAAAAAAAAGATAAATACAATTTTTTGAGAAAATTCCAAAAAATTTAAATGAAGTACTACTTCCGGTTGACTGATTTTGATGAAAATGTTTGTCAGGGCTCTCTTAGTACCTACGTAACTTAAGTTCCTAGTTATAACTTCGTACGATAATCCGTTCTTAAAATATTTTGTACACAAATACTGTTTCTTTTAGGTTCAAGGGGCCTTAAAACGTGTATTTTTAGTGTGGAAACTGCATTTCAAAAATCTACACGAAAACAATATATTTCTTCCCTATTTATATTCATATACGGCAAGAGAGACTAAAAGAAGTTACAGTTATATTATGAAACTTACCCAATTTTCTAAGCAAATTTTGTAATACAAAATATTTCAAATAATTTAACTTTTTACGTTTACTGTATGGAGACAAATAACTTTATAAAATTATGATTATAATATTTTTAAACTTTGGTGGTTTTGATAAAAGACAATTTTCTGTTGATGAGAAATCAAGGTAAAAAATAAAACAACCTTGAAACTACAATTCATTTTGTTTTCGTAATTTTGATTATTTCGTTTCAGAACTTCGTCATTGTAATCTTAAGATTTTTTTTTTTTTGTATTTTTGGTTGAAAGACAAACAAGCTGGTATTATACTAGTTATGAGTAAAGTTTTAATTAAAATGTTAGAAATCTTTGCATTTCCTTCAGCATTGTTCTTTCCCAGAGAGAGAATAGCTCATTTTTATTTTTTCAAAACAAACAGCAAAGTCTCTTGTTACGGAGGGAATATCTTAAAGGAACATTATTATGCACGTTGTCATTATCGTTATATTTTTTATAAGTTTTCCTTTCTATAATTTAATTAATTAATTAATTTCTTTACCACTAGTAGAATTTAAAAGACTGACTTTAAATAGGTACTGAAGACGGATTATAAATGAAACTAAATAAATGATATTATCGTTAAAAATTCAGAACTATGATCAACACATGGTGCAGTATTCAGCGGAACTAGGTTCGATTCTCTGTCAAGTCTGGTATTTTTTCATTAATTATTTACATCTATCACTCTTCACCCTTTGCATTGGCAGTTATTTGTAAAAAAATCGGAAGTAAAACAAAAACCCAATAAACTGAAATATAAAAACTTAAAAAAATACATGAAATTCACACTTCTAATGGACCATAAATAATGTCAAAGATAACTCAAACTCGATGAGTTTTATTGGTTTATTTCATATTAACACAGAAAAGAAAAGACACTAAAAGTTCATTCTATCGTTTAGACTTCTGTTTAAAAACATTCTTTGTGGCTTTAATATGCATTTTAGCACAAAAATATATATTATAAACGTTGTAGACAAATTAAAATCCTACAACTGTTATTTCGAACATTTTTTCGTATAACGCTTAGTTTAGCGGTAATTAGCGATTTTCTGTTTTTTTTTCATGAAAACGTGCAAAAAATAAATTTTTTAAGATTTCAGCCTCACCATACATTTTACGACAAAAGTATATATAATCAAATTTATAGAAAATTAAAAGATCTACAGACATACTTAGAGCATTTTTCTCTACAGAGCTTAGTTTAGCGTAAAAGAGTGATTTTCCGTATTTTTAAGCCAAACCGAGGTCGATTTTCAATTTGTGTCAACTCATGATTAAAATTAGGTTATGATTATTGAGATTAGTTTGTTTGTTTATTTTCAATGTTTTATTACTAATGTAAGGTTATATTATTCAATATTTGCATTGGCAAGAGAAAGTTGTGTCAGTGTTTCACACCAGATTTTTCATAATGAAGCTTTGAACTTATATAATAATAATAAGTCAAATGTTGATATACCTAACAGTTTTCTAGGGTATAAAGATAATGTTTAATTATTTTCCCACTTTAATGCCACCATTTTGATAATTTAAAGGTAAAATTTCCAAAATTTCTAACTTTGCAGTTAAAAGAGCTGGGCTTTGCTACACCAAATTTCATAACCACAAGTTAACCCAATGTCAATATATATACCTTCTTTTAAAAACAAAAAAGTGGTGAGCAGATGGAAAGCGAAGAGTAAGACACATATAAACATATAGGCCTACTGTTCTTTTTATTCTCATGTTCTGAATCATCCCCTAAAGTTGGATAAAATGTTGTAAAACACGCGGTACGATATAAAGTGCGTAAAGCGTAACAAATAAGTATTTATAAATTGGTTACGCAATTTTAATTACCATATTTGCAATAACTGAACCCATAAACCTCAAAAAGAAATATTTGAAAAATTTTAATAACGAATTTAATTTGTGTGTATTAAATTTCATTTTGTTTGTATGCATTTCTCAACTTCGTTCTTACAACCACCACTTTTTATTATAGTACAAGTATTCAATAAGCTATTGTACAAAACTGCATCTCAATATAAATGTACATAAAAAAAACTGTAACGTTGCCAACAAAAAGATTAAAAACTTTCCATCACAACAGTTCATACTACAGCAGATATAATCATAGTTGTTTGGTGATGAATATTATTCGAAAACTGTTTTGTGGATAAGTCATTTGCTAGGAAAGTCGCTGAACTGGTTCTGTTTTTGATATTTTTCTTAAAGTATTATAAGAAACTAGACGCAATGGATGGAAATGTTATATTAAAATGTATTACAAATGCAATTAGATATATGTATGGGTGGGTGGTCGTTAGTCTATAGAAGTCTATTTTTGAAATCACTGGCTCCGTCATATTCTTGATGGATAGGGGTGGGCAGATAGCCCCAGGGATGACACCCAGGGATACAACCACGGTTCTTCAAGGAAATACCTTCTATCCTATACTGTTCCTCTCCTAGCTTACTCACCCTCTTTAATTGGCAGACCAAGCCTAACTCGATGTTCTCGCCTCATTGGCCAACCCCCATTTCACGTTTGGCTGCCTCTACTTCTGCTGCTGCTACCGCTTCTGCCTTCACCATCCCTCCAGACCCTCACGAATAACCCCTGACTACATTATATTATACGCTGTTTTTTTTTTGAAACCACCACACCTCCTTCTCCGCCTCAATTTCACTAGCTCCCAAAAAGAAAACTTCCCGGCTCTGCTTTATATACATGTAGATGTAGTCAATTCAATGCATTTTCAGTCAGATGAATCTATCAAATTTGACGTTATCGATCTTAATAAATCCTCCCTTCTGCTTGCATAACAAAGCCGTATTTTAGATTTACCCGTTAAACATATCATGTAAGTGCCTTAAAACGCTTTCAGTATTAATACATTTTAAGATAAATTTCAGGAAATAAAAAACGATAAAGAAACAAAAACGCATTAAAAGTTAACTTTTCTATTAGAACCAAACAAAATTTACTTTCGTATTATTATTTCTAAAACTACAGGAAAATAAAAAATGCTTTAAAATAATAAAATTATGTAATAAAAATTAGGAAAATGTATTTTAATTACAAGCGCAGTAAAAATGGATACGACATAATTTAACGGTCTAATTTTGTCGTTTAATTTGCCAGCGGCAATAAAAAAGTAATAACAAAATTTAATGAAACGGAAGACCCTAATATAAAACAGTTTATGAAGTTCATATTAAATGTTTGGTATCTGAAACAACCACATAAAAAATTACGTGTTTCAAATTAAGTGTGAAATTCATCAAGCTACTTAAGTTGCGGGCTGCACGCTGTTCACTATTAAACTATTTAACTTTTACAAACCACTCGTATCTTGAATTACAGTTTTATCGATGCACATGTAGAGGAAATTTTTCATTTACCTAAACTCTATTACTATCTAACAAATTGCAACGAGCATAGAGTCAGAAAATAATTTTTAATATTTCATTTATTACGTCAATACATTAAAAAGTAAAGTTAACATAGAACAGTTGTTACAAATTTACTTTATTACAACGCTGTAAAACTTAAAACTTGCAGTGAAGTATTAGTAAAGAGTTGTTATGAAAAGCTTTGCCCATAACAGACAGGTGAAGGGTCAAATTATTTACACTCAATCTGCTAGTTGCAGGGCTAAAATAAATAGTTCTGTTTCTTATCACATGGTCAGCCAATTAAATGACTGAATAATTTAAGAAATGAAGAGGTTGAAGAGTAAAAGACACTAATCACAGTTATCTCCTCTGAAAGTAATGGATTTAATTATACAGCCAGAAAATGTGGTGAATTAAGTAAAGGTAAAAATTTCAGGGTGGAAAATATGTGCTTTTCAGAGAGCCCGGCATCCTGATAAGAGTACTTTTCCACCCAGTGAGGAAGGCAACTGTAAACCACCTCACTCCTCGATTTACGTAGTAAAACCATTACATGTTCAAACTAACCTTTTGGTTGATGACCTAAACAACAACAATGTAATGTTAGAAGTAGATGAAAAAGAAGAAGAAGATGATGATGATGATGAATGAAGAGATGGAAGAGGAGGAGGAGGAGGAGAAGAAGTAGAAAAAGAAGAAGAAAGAGCAGTAAACGAAGAAGACGAATGGGTCAAGAGTATAATCAGAAAAAATTAATAATAAAGAAACTGGTTTGAAAAACTCACTCGAATTTCTGTTGTCAATGTAAATAATGAAAACAACCTATTTTTAGTCATAAGTAAATAATTTAAATGAAAAACATAACCTAACTTTAATCATTAGGCTATTAAATGACGCAAAATTAAAATAGACCTCTGAATGACTAAACGGTAAATCACTAAGTGATGCTAAATATTATGAGATTTTTTTAAAGTTTTTTTTTCTTTAATTTTATAACAATTATTTACTGACACAATTACAAATTAATTATAGACTACTAACAAAATACAATTACACTGTTTTAATTAAATTAAATACAAAACTTAACCTTAAACTAAACTTGACTATAGGTAAAAAATTGAAATTTAACAAATCAAAACAATGATTTACCTGTCTTTAACCACTTGTTACCACTGTACGCACACACTCTTAACGTAACTCAAATTGGTCACGTAACGACACTTATTTCGAACGGCCCAAAAAATACTTTTAATTCACAATTCAAGTAATAACTGACCCAATATAAAGTCGCTAACAGTTTTCATATTTGCAATCTGATATTTTCCCAAGCAATCAAGATCCATATAACAATTTAGCCGTCATTTTGGAACATTGTGGAAGGAATTTAAAAAAAAAGTTTCTACTAGTTACGAGTTCAAAGCACACCTTTCAAAATATTCCAGTCGGTGCGATTTATTATTCTTGTTCAATACACAACACTTTATAAAATTCAAAATTACAGTTGTCCCAGGTTATAACAACGTCGGTTTTTACCGCGCTTTCGGAATTAACGCGGTTTGAATTACGTCCCCGAATAATTTTTTCCATATTTTTACAGAATTTAAAAATACAGTACAGTATATATTTTTTAATTGTTTTTAAAACAACATATTTTTGAAACACATTAAACGAATTGAAATTTATTTAAAAGATTTATTTTAAGCTATACTGAGATACAGTAAAGCCCACAACCGACAGATAAAGTGTCGAATTATATGCACTCAATCTGTTCGTTGCAGGGTTAAAATAAATAGTTCTGTTTCTCATCACATGGTCGGCCAATTAAATGACTGAATCATTTTAAAACAGAGGAGGTAAAGGTATAAAAGACACTTATCAGAGTTATCTCCTCTGAAAGTAATGAATATTATTATACTGCCAGACACTGTGGTGAATGAAGTGAAGGTGTCTTTTGCAGAGTGGAAAATATATGCTTTTCAGAGGGCCCGGCATGCTGATAAGCGTACTTTTCCCCTCAGTTAGGAAGGCAATTGTAAACCATTTAACTCCTCGTTTTACTTAGTAAAACCTTTACAGGTTTAAACCAGCCTTTCGCCTGATGACCTAACAGAAGGATAAGACGATGTTCAGCCTACCATACCTATCCAGTTAGCTGCGATTAAAACAATACTCCTTTAACGAAAAACATTTGGTCGAGTACATCAACAAAAATCTATGACTTTTTTTAAAAATTAATGTGCTTTTGAATTGTGCATTCTTTCCTTACAAATAATTTTCTATTCTAATATATTACGTAGATACTGTAATAAAGTGTTGTTATATTTTATTTGAATACGTACTGTAATGAGTTATAAAAATATATAAAAGTTGTTTAAGTAGGTGTACAGTACAATATTTTCTTTAGCCACATACTTTAAAATTGTACCTTAATTTTACTTAGTTTTTAAGTTGTACGCACTACGTAGTTTTAGAGTTTTCTTATTATAATTTGATGATATTGGATGCTATAACTGTCACAGGGGCAAAGTACTTGTGTTAGTAAATACGAAAATTCGTGATTTCGTTTAAACCGCGGTAGGGGATATAATGAAGGTATGTGAATGACTTCTACAACCGAGTTATAACCGGTAACCACTGTAAATACTATGAACAATTTATTCCCTTAGATATTTCCAGAATATCACTGCAAAATGTAACAATACTATTCGTGCGACAATTTGTTACTCTAACAGTATAGGTACTGAAGTCACGAGATTGCCTTTTGCGAATGTATGGGCTGTGAGAAGGGGAATAGAAATATTTGCAGTGCTGCCAACTTCAACAGTGAGACACTTCTCGTACATTTCACTACCGTGCAGTTTCTACATCATTTTTTAAGCTGTAATTTATTCCGAGAAAATGTTTTTTTCATAAACCTTATAAGATATAAATGTGACCTGTAATATTGCCTATAACTTAATTACATGATTAGAAATGTTTGATTTACTCTAATTACGCATGAATTGCTTTTTTTGCTATTGCTTTTACCGGCGTTTTCATTACCAGTCTCTCTAGTATCTACCTAACCGTTTTCTTTTTATTACCAGATGTCAACAAAACTGTTAAAGAATAGCTTCTTCATGTCCTTAATTTAATTCTTTATTTTCCGAATTGCGGTAAGAGAAACATCACAGTAGTTAGCTGCTAGCTCACGGCTTTTGTTAAGAGGCACGGATAGGCATTTTGTTTAGCTTCAACTTCACAACATTTTTTTGCATTGCGTTCAGCTCTGTGAATAGCTCAACCACGTTTTCGAGAAACCGACATTTCTGTTTACGGTAACAAGCAGTTATATTCGTACAGTCAACCTACAAAAGGTTCAGCAATATACTGTATATACACTGGGTATAATATAAGTTGTTATGTTTGTCGTACTGAAATTAAAGCAGTCGCGCATGCGCACTGATGCTTTCCCCCTTTACCCCTCGTTGCAAACACGGGCAAACTCGTGACTCAAGTGACTGTAGAACCAATGCAAAGTAAATTTCACTTCACCTTAAAGAAGAAAGTACAAATTCAAACACTAGTTAATGTATGTAAACGTTCAGTATACATTATGGTTGATTTTGAAAAGATTGTAAAGTTATAACATTAAGTCATAATACATCTCTAGCAGTTTTATTACAACTTTATGAAATAATAAAGACAGACCAAGATAGTGGAACGATGTTAATATTAAACAAGAGAATTATTAATATTATGATACGTGCATTATTAAACAACATAGTGAACATTAACTCGTTATATTATTAAAAATATTTGCCAGCGGGAAACAGAAACTATACGACAAAAACTATTAAAATTATAATTTAACTACATTTTAAAAGTTTTTAACATTTTATTTAACATAAAATTTTGTTAGTGTGTTATTAGCACTATATAAATTTTAGGAAGCGCGTTAAAATGAAAATACACCCTATTCTGAAGAACGTAATAAAGTTGATATAATAAAAAAAGCATTTAATGAAATATTAAATGAAATTGAATTTAAAAATTAATAATCGTCTGAGAGTATTATTAAATTCCTCTTTTTCATGCATTCCATGTAGAGTACGCAGTTAAAAAAAACATAAAAATAATGGTAAAATGCATATGTTCGGCATAAAGTGAGTACTTCCTTTTTAACTGTTTTGCACATTAGTGCAAATGCAGACGATGAAGAGTGACAAACGAAAATAAGTGATAAAAATTTTCTGAACCTGACCGGAAAATGAAACCGAAACTTCTTGTGTAGAAACTAGTTGTCTTTTATACATCAACCGAGTAGTTCTTTAATAATACATTATTGTTATGCTTCTTCCTATTTCTTTTGGGAATTTTTTTAATAGTTAAGAAATTATTTATAAACTGTTTAACAAAAATTTTCAGTAAATGTGTTAAAAATGTTAGAATATATTTAATTGATTTAATTAATTTAATTGAAGAAGACAGTACTCAGCAGCGTTGCTTTCGTGTAAGCGTTTGGTTATAAGTGATAAAGGGTTTCTTCTGGGCCCTGACAATGTACAACTTTTCATTAATACGAAAAAATGTTGTTTCCGTTTTTATTTTTATGGACGAGGTGAATGAAGGTGTGAAACATAGAGAATGAAGATGAGATACGTACAAAAATATGAAGGTGTGTTTAAGTGATTGAATATATGATTAATGATTTAGTTTTTAGATGAATGAGTGTTATTAAGATTAAGTTTGTCGAGAAAGTTGAGTTAACAATTCGTTATATAATTTTGTACTTTTAATCTTGAAAGGATGGTTAAACAGTTTTGATCAGTTAAACCGGAATTGAAGATCTAATATTCTCGCCTATTTGAGTATTTGATTTTCAATATTATCGTCGAGAAGATTTATAGCGATATGATTAGGATGAATGTTTAACTTGTTTAAATACTTCTAACTCCGACTGCTAATTTCTTCTCTCACCGTAGGTATTCCCAGATCATGGAGGATACCATGCTCAGGTCTTTCGAGATTTAATTAATAATAAATTATAAAATTTCCTTTTCAATTTATTAACAAATAGTTACTCATAAACTACTAATAAATTACAAATAGATTACTTAACCTAGTAGTTACTAAATTTATTACAAAATAAAATCCTTTCGATGAGATGATGCGTCTCATGGCTGGTGGAAATTTTTCCGAAATAAAATACAGGGTGATTATAAATGAAATAGACACTTTCAACAGCTTCTTAAACATCAAACTGGTGTATTTGAATGTAGTAAATTATATAGGTATGTAGGGAATTTTTTAAAGTTTATGTTGGTACAACTGTTGCTAGCATTTTGTTGTTTGCTGCTGTTACAACGACCAGTCTAGCAAAATGGCCGCTACTCAAGTGGAGAATGCTTATTGTGTTCTTGAATTAGCCAAAACAAATTCGGTTACGGTTGTGCAACGTCATTTCAGAACAAGATACGGTAAACCACCACCAACTATGACTGGTATAAACATTTTGAAAACAGTGGATGTCTGTGTAAAAGAAAGAATACTGCAAGACCTTCTGTTACAGAAGAACAAATTGATAGTGTTCGTGATGTTTATGTACGAAGTTCAGACACAAAATAAAATTACAATTTAAATTTTCAAGCATTTTTACTATGAAACTTGTTTATATCTAAGTATTGATGATTAAAACATGCAGACTTATGGAGTACCAGTGTTTTTAACATGGTTCATCAAACGGAGAAAACTATAATGGTTTTATAACTAATTATGTTACAATCGAGTTTACCTGATGAAAATTAAAAATCCACTGAATTTATTTATTCTTTACTTTAGTGATTGTCACACTTATTGAGTTACTCTAGTTATTAAAAAACACAACAATCTTTACGAATTATTTAAATTCCCAAGAACTAAACATAATGTGCAAACTTTTGAGGATACTCGTAAATTGAAATGTGCCTTACATATTACATGTTATTTTGCAGTGAATCCTACTGAGGTAAAATTTCTAGAAATTATTGAGCGTTTGTAGAAACTTTATGCAATGAAATTTACATAATGTGGAAGCCTACATGTTAGTTTAAGGGCTATGAATGTGAAATGACATGTTACAGACATGCATAATCTGAAATGATAATGTGGCCTACATTGTCACTACACATGAACGCTTCGCGTTGACATTTTTTATGAATGAATAAAAATAATAGTAGCTATTAAAGGATGGTTTTAGACTTCAGATAAGGTAGTGTATTTCTTTAGATATTAGATGATGTATTTAGAATTCAATATTAGGTAAAATCATATGAAATAATTGGTCTGATTGTTCCACAATATTAAACTTTAAGAAACTAACTTACAAAAACTTTTTTAAATTCTTGCTTACCAGCTTTTTTCGGAGCACTCGCATTTTCCAATCTACATCTGATAATTTCATTTTAGTAATAAGAAAACTGACTTTTAAATAAAAGAGGTTTATTTTTGAGAAAATTCAGGTTAACATTACTAACTCATCTAAAGTTTGCGTTTTAAACTATAGACATCTAAATTCCACAGAAGAAAGAAAATGAAGATATATTTGTCTTCTTCTTTTGGTAGCCAACCGTTTCCTCTCTTAAAAACCATCTTTTTATGCATCAACATCTTAACAACCTTAACATTTTAACAACCTTACCATTTAGGTTCATAAACCTTAACATTTTAACAACATCTTAACAACCATGACTTTTATGCTTCAGCTCTAAAAACATCAGTGGAGCTTCACTTGAATCTCGTTTCAGCCATGATATTCGTCATCTACTCCGACCTCTTTTTCCAATCCCTTGAAGTATTCAAAATACTTCAAGCACTGTAAGCAGTTCTCTTCACAGAACAATAGGAAAGAAAACGAGACAGGACACCCAAATGAAATTTTATAGAGCAATGGCTGTACCACTCATAACATATGGGACTGAAACATGGGTGTCATTACAGAGGAATCAATCTCATATCCAGGCTGCTGAAATAAGATTTTTGCGGGGAGTCAAAGGATGTACCCGGTTAGATAGAGTACGTAACGAAACTATACGCGCCGAGTTAAAGGTTAAGTTACTGTGTGAAACGTTAAGAATATAATAAGAGAATCTGGTCCAATCATTTAATTCGCATGTAAGCACACAGGCTTCCTATACGAGTATGGAATTATAAACGTAGAAGTAAGCAAAGCTTGGAAGACCTAAAAAGAGATGGATGCCGGAACAGGTTCTTGACAGATGATGAAGATTAATTGGACATATTTATATATTTTAAAATATTGACTCTAAGTGCCTGTTATAAATAGGCAAAAACATCTATTTGGAAAAAGATCATCGTATCTCTTACATGTATCCCAATCAATAATTTTTAATACCCATGAAAAAACGTATGGTGATGACAAGAGAGAGAAAATATATTTTTAAATCTTCTAATTTAGTGATTTAATTACATTTATTACACGAGATAATCAAGTACAGCAATTGAAATAAATTGCATAACCTAGTTATAACAATAGGTCTCCAATTAAATAAAATAGAAAAGGGGGTGTTGATTGTTAAGAGATTAGGTTCGTTTGATAGAGGGTGTGTGTTAGGGTGACGAAGTAAATAAGTGTCGATAGAAAGGAAAATTATCAATTCAAGTCAGACATTGACTGGTCCTACTGTGTTCTGGTAGTTGGAGAGAGAGACTGGGTGACTAAGCTGTATTATTATATGTTGCATGTGTTAGACAGGTGATGGTTATAGTGTATGGTGTCACGCCCCGCAACTCAAATTCCCCCCCCCCCCCACTGATCTTGCTATTAACATTTAGTAGTGCTGTTTTTGATCCCCATGATCAAACAAAATGTTTTAAAACATATACTCACACATCAAACACGGTTATATGGATGTAGCTGAACCTATAGTATCAGCCGGTAACCGGTGTTGTATTAAAGTTGGTAAAATAGGGGGGGGGGAGTTGAGTAGAGGCGGTTGACATTTGCATTACTGTTTATTACAATCCATCGTTAACGTTGGTGGACAAGGAAAGGGGTCAAGTATATCCCCATGGGTATACGATCTGTGGAAAAACAGGACATCAAACTAAAATAGGGGGAAAAGTAATAGGAAAGAGGGGGAAACAATTTCAGAGGGTGTTGGAAAACAAGAGGGGTTATGGTGGTATCAGCCGCAATATGGTGAGACCTGTGCTAGGCTATTACAGAAGGGTGAAAGAGGAACTCTTATCGGTCGTGCGACATTCGACTTTACGGTCTCCAACTGTTAGGCCGATTATCGCCCACACCTCCGATATTCAATTAAACTCGAACACTAATGGAATGTATTCTGAACACGGTTCACTGTTAGTTGCTCTGTCTGTTATCTTTCTAACGCGACGGTTGACGGTCGTTATCATCTATATATACATATATACAACAACCCAGTGAATAAGTGTGGACAATGTTACCAAAACAACCGTCCCGCCGACAGGTACCCAATAATAAAAGTGTAAATTATTAAATTTGTTACAAAAGTTCGATATCAACAAGTACTTTCAGTAAATGAAAAATATTTTTAATAAAAACAATGATTTGATAACAAAATTAATCCTTATATTTTATTTAAATTGTAGGAGTAAATGGAAAGAAGAATGCTATGTAACTTTTTCCAAAAAATTAATTTTTATGATAAACGTAGGTGTAGAGTTAGTACACTACTGGACAAAAGAGTATCAATAACCATGGTCATAGTCAGCAGCTGTTTTAGAAGAGAAGCACTAAAAAATACACATCTTTTTTCCAGAATATACGAGAATATGTTTTACAGAATATGCAGTTTGTACAACTTGTGAATATATAGCACAAGAAGTAATGCTATTTCTTGTGTAGTTAAATACCCTGTAAGGTCTAAGGTAGTGATTAATAACTCTGTTGTGGAGTAGGTCAGAACATTTTATTACTTTGGTTGCCAAATTGTTTTTGACGGACAGCGTGAGGTTGACAAAAAATATGTCGTTTTCAGAGCTGTACTGAAGAAAACAAATAAAATCGTTGAGATTTTAATAAAGTGACGGTAGTTTCAACTCTTTTGTTTGACAGTAGAACTTGGCCTATTACTGGGGGAAAGTATCAGAAATTGGAAGCTGCAAAGATGAGTTTTCAACGTTAGGTCAAGAGGTTGTACGAGGGAAAACAGGATTCGAAACTGAAATAAAAGAAAAGAGTTGCAGGCAATAAATGTAAACGAGAGAATCAGTTATTATTGCAATAAATGTTCAGAGTATATTCAGAAGTGCAGGCAATAAATTTAAAGGAGAGAACCACTTACAATCGCAATAAATGTTTAGAGCATCTTCGAAAAATTGAGGGAGATAGAATTCCAGAACAGATTATGGGATACAAGATTGAATGACGGAGAAGTTTGGCAAGACCTTTACATTGCTGGTATAATTTTTGTAATAACAGATTTTTAATAAACAAAAATCTTTGTAATCCCAGAAGTTTTTGGATGGGCTATACCGTGAAAAGAAAAAGAATTAGGAGAGCACGTGACAAAACGTTCATTACCGATGATAGTCCTACATATTTTCAATGAGTGGTGGTCTTAATATTATCAAAAGTTTTGCTTATAATAAAGGTTCTAATGGCCAAAGGATATAAGCAAATTAATTTTTTTGTTTACCAATATCAGAAAGATACACATTAGGTCTCCTCCTACTTCAAAATTAATAGTCTGCTACTTCTTTGAGAAAATGGGATACCCATCTCTTCCGAGGTCGTCCAACACCACTTTTTCAATTAAATTTATAAATGAATAAACTTTTATTGTCAAGAAATATAAAATAATAATTTGAAACATTTAAATTTAATTCCCGAATCTCTTGATTGCACAATGGAGACGATACCCCACAGAAATAAGGAAATTTAAATAAATTTATATTCGTTTTGAATATCTGAAAAGATGAAATAGAGGAAATTTATAAAAGAAATCACAGTAATAACTACTAAAGGTTCTCTTAAAAATTCGACAAAAATGTGCATTTACTAAAAAATTAGTTTGTGACGCAATTTAAGAAACTTATGAAGAAAAGCAAGCTAACTTCAATATTTTTTTTTTATTTATCCTTAGTTGCTAAAGTTTATTTGCAGGAAGCGAATGCTGAAAAATAAAATCAATGTTTAACTGTTTATAAAAGTAAACAAATTCTGATTTAGTACTCTTATTTTTCTGAATTTTAAACAATGTTTTTGTTTATAAGACAGGCGTGCATAGAATTTTTCCCCGTTCTTATTTATTCATTAAAAGATTGTAATTTGTAAATAAACTTAAAAAAATTTGGGCTGTACTTTTAGAAATTAACAAATATATAAACCCATATCATCTTAAACTATGTTTATTTATTAGTTTCTTTAAAGATCTAGTAAATCTGTCATTCTTAAAATTTTGTTTTTTTGTGTGGGTAAAAGTATATAAAGGGGGCAATGCTTGTCTTATTAATTTTAATATTTTTTCCAGTTTTGTTAGCAGTAAATAAAAGTATTGGCTTGAAATTTATACCTCAGGTTCGAAATCATCTAATACAAATTTTTTAGACAAAAATGTTTAGTAAAATTATTACTTTTAGTAAAGAAAAAATGTTTTGTGTATTATTACCAACATCAGTAACCCAAAGAATCAATAAAAAAAACCATAATTCGGATTCAAAAAAATAAATTAAAAATTTCTCCCGTCAGTAGTTGTATTGTAGTAGCGTGAGAGAACCCCCTAAATTTCAAGCCAGTCGCTTCAGTAGTTTCTGAGATGAGTCTAAAGAATCATGTTTTGAGACAAACGTAAAACGAAAATATTACAAACTTCACATTTCTAAACCATAAAAATCAGGGCCTTCTCCTTATATAAATTTTTATAGAATAGAATATGACGATACTACAGTACCTATTTATGCCTGTACTTCTTGTACTTATGCTACTTGTACTATTTATGCTTGAAATAAACTGAATTAGGCTACTAAAAGAATGCTAGAAACATAATTCACGCTAGGCCTACTTTTATTTACGAAAAAAAATCTGGTGTGAAACAACCCCACGGTTTTATCTTGCCAATGTAAATAATTAAACTATAAAAATAGCCTTACATATGTTTTATCATGAATGAGTAAACAATGTAAAATGACAAACATAACCTAATTTCAAACCTGAGTGACTGACACAAAATGAAAATCGCTAATTGATGCTAACTAGGCTCTGTAGGAAAACATGCTTCAAATAACACTTGAAAATAATTTTTAATAAAGTTGTAAATTTTTTAATTTTCTACAATAATTATTATACACTTTTGTCATAAAACGCATAGGCCTACTAAGGCTGCAATACTACAAAATATCATACTTTACCTATTTTGATGAAAAAATATAGGTAATCACTAATTGAGGCTAAAACAGGTTTTTTGGGTTCAGGGGGTCCTAAAAACGAGTATATCCGGTGAAAACTCTTACCCTGTATGAATTATTTAAAGTAATAATGGAAAAAAACCACAAAGAAAAATTGTAAATAATGTTCAAAAGCCGTTGGTTCATTAACACTATGACAAGGAATAATTAAATAATCATACAAACTTTCATAGTACTGGGAATTTTATGAAGTATACATAATTTTGAAGCTAAAAAGTTAGATCTAATGACATGCAGAGCAAAAACAAAAACAAAATTTTAACTAAAAATCCGTTGTGGTACCGAACAAGTCTTAGAAATCATTTTCATCCAAAATAATTTTGGTGTTGCTTATAATGGAAAATCAATTACCTTTATGTCTTTGATAAACACCCCACTGATTTCTAAACTGATTTGACTTGTATTGTCTCTAATAATAATAATTTTAATACCGAATTTAATTTATAAGTAAAACGATCAAATTGAATCTACACAGAAAATTATTATACAAATAATAAGAACAGTGCTGTATTTCTTTAATTGTATAAAATATCATACTAATTAACTGTAATTATATTTGTGAATTGAATTCGCTGAAACTTAATAGTTTACGTAAACACAGAATATCTACCTCGATTACACAACATAAATTAGAACAACCGACCGTGTTTACATTTCTGTACTATGTGACCTAATTCGGAGAGAAGTTATAACCAAATCCTAAGGAAACATATTCTGAAATATCGCACATATTGTTGGAAGTAGAGCACAAGAGCCATTGTGTTATTTCTGATATTGCTTTTAAAGAAATAGTTCACAAGTTGTGATTCTCCTGGGTTTTAGTAACCGCTTTTATTCTTTCTGTAACAGTCTATCGACATTTGTACATCGAATAAGAAAAATCCAATTTGAAAATTTGCATGATTGGTTTAAACGTTGTTAACTATTCCAAGTAACTTTTCCTCACTTATTCAGAAGGAATTCACACAAAAATTCACCTCCATGAATTTCTAATTTGGAGTTTTTGAAATTTATAAAATTTCTTTTAAGATCTTCAGTTTCATTACTAAATAGGCTTACTCTTTGTCAAGAATGTTTACTATTTGTCTTAATCTATTTCAATTTAATTAAGTAGAAATAGTATAACTATTGTTTTTTTAGACTCTCCACTATTTCTAATCTAAACATTTCGTCGTAGTGTAACTATAATCCGAAAAATTTTGATAATATTTAATGGTATGTAAAACAGTTTTTGCCGGCCGCATTGGCGCAGTTGGTAACGTGCTCGCCTCTCATCATGCGGTCCTGGGTTCGAATCCCACTCAGGCATGGCATATTTTCATACGTTACAAAAAATTATTTCATCCTCATTACACACAGTTACACCCCAACGTCGTCGCTAATGACCTTGTAGTTGATGCGACGTTAAATAAAAAAAATAAAATAAATTAAAAAAAAATAAAATAAATAAATAAAAAAAAAACAGTTTTTCTTCTTCAAAATAATTTAACGCTTTATATCACAACTCAATTTCACGTGGTAAATAGGCATATGTTGGTTATTAATAATAAAAATATGTGACAAATTGATTATTTCAGTATCAGCAAACAAATTGAAAAAAAAACCGTAAAAAATTTATTTATGGAAGAAAATGAAATAAATTTTGGTTTCTAGTTTAAAAAATCTTGTTTCTGAATCCTGAATCCTGATTCAGGATTCATTCTTGTTTCTTGTTATGAAGTTGTTTTTTTGTAAATACATTTGAACTAGCTACGTGCGTGACTTTCTTTTAAAATATTGAGACGTATTTTCCGGATTCCTTTTTTTTTGCTTTTACGACCTCATAGGATCACTTTAGTTCAATTTCTCTGCCAGTCCGTTCTGTAATCGGTTCTTATTATTCCCGAAGTACGTAAGTTGTTTTATTCTTGCTTTTTTACTTTTTATCCACATCTTTTTTAGGCGTTCTGACCTTTGACAGCTGTTCTCGTCCGAATACACCCTGTTGGACTCCTTTCTAGTTCATAATTAATAAAAGTTTCTTTTAAAATTTTGTACCAAATATTTATTACCTAACAAATGAATTATTTAATAACTACAGTTTTAGCAACTACAATAAACCATCTCACTCCTCGTTTTATTTAATAAAGCGTCTAGAGGTTCAAACCAGCCTTTCATCTTATGACGTGAACGACAATAAGCTTTAGAACTTAATGGAAATTCCTGCTCTATACTAAAAAAGACAAGTGAGGATAGACTAGCAGTTAGTCTGGAAAGTAGTAATATATATTAACAAAAGTGCCCTACAATTTTCAGCCGGCTTGATCCACAATATTTTCTCAATAGTACATAAAAGTGACATTACGAAAATTTCTGAAAACTTTATCAATTATTATTTACTGAACAATTAAATTTGAAATTATATCATAAAACAAAGTGATAATTTAACAAAAATTGGGTGAAAGTTGATACGCGCTAAAAAATACATACACGTGTTTACACTGAGTATAAAAATGATAATAATTAATTAATAAAGAAATATATGTAATTTAAACTTCCTTTAAAAAATAATTTATTTCTACTGACATAATTTGTTAAAGAAATAACAATGATACAAACAGGTTATATCAATTAGTAGTATATTTTCTTCTATAACATTAAAAAATATATAAATAATTACACATTTTTAATATAAAAATAGAAAACACTTTAAAAATTCAGTTTACAATTAAATACCAATACTATATTTTCATGAGAAATATTTCTGAGAATTTCATATTAAAGGAGTTGCACGTTGTGTATAATAGCGTTTTCTTTGTAATTTAATAAAGAAACGCTTTTCAAATAATATATAAAGTAGGTTCTTAGTATTTAAGAGTTTCTTCCCCTTTTCACAATAATTGCTTTTTAGAAAATCACCATGAAAACGACGACGACGCCTAGTGACGCAATTGCGTTCATTCTAAACATTCTTTACTGTCGCATAATATCTGTACAATGTTATTAGTATTACTGTTGTTATTATTCACGGAAATATTGCATTTACCACAAAGAAACATAACCAGCGTAGGCTTTAGCATTTCTTAAATTCAAAAAAATAACCAAATGAAAATATGTAATAATGTATTACTTTGAATAAATAATATCCTTTTTAAAATTGTCAATTATTCACTGTTTTTTTTTCTTTAACATCTGAGTTTATTTACAATCTATTAAAAATAAAATATAATGAAATTATTTTCAAGACGAAGACAATACCCAATGCTATTGGTTCCAAAAGAAAAACAAAATTATTTAGTACAATTTTTTAAACCTTAAATTTATATAAAAGATGATTCAACGATGTAGTACAGTTGAAATAAAATACAAATTAACAAAAAAAACTGAGATGAGATTAGAAGACGGAAGATAGTAAGAAGGAACCTGTTGGTTTAATGTCAGCGCAATCAGTTTCTATGCCGGAGTTCTGGGTTCGAATCCCGGTCAGGTCTGGCCTTTTTCCATCAGTATATCACCTTATATCATTAACTACGTACTGTGCTGTTCCAAGCTCCGTGTAGTTACGGGGTGAAGGGTACAGGTGAGGTATAATGAATGAGTGACGCATGCTGGGAGAATGATTGTTGTATTAATCTGATACGAAACATTCGTTTTCAAGCTTTCTGTATTTAACATATTTATATGTATTTATTACATATTTCTGTATTTATTACATTTATTTTTTACATATTTTGATATAAATTGGTAAGTTAAATATTATAATCCGACCAAGTTAATAACTCGGTATACGCTACCACTACAAATGCATCAGCTGTGAAACACTACTAACTAATTCATTCTCCCACTACTAGAACAACGCACCGCATTCCTTCCAACTATACGGAGCTGGGACTCGAGCAATACAAGCCAAGGCTTATTTAGGCATTATCATAAACAAATTAATATGAGACGCTCACACGACTTTTTCTAGTTCATTTAAATAAAGAAAAATATAACATATTTTTTTTTTTAGTTAATTTATTTCAAGTCGCATCAACTGCCTGGTTATTAGCAACCACCGTGGATTACGTAACCTTAACTGTGGGATTTGACATGTTACCAATTCCAAACCCTAGCCGGGAATCAAATCCGGGAACTCCGCGTGGCAGGCCAATGCCACTTATATGTTTTAGCTATGTATAAACAGTGTAATATTAAAAACATAACCAAATTTGAATCATGAGTGAATGACGTACTAAATGAAAATTTACCTCTGTTGGACTTAAAAGTATGGAAAATCTCTAACTGACGCTAAACAAAGCGCTGTAGAAAAAATTGGTTGAAATAACAGTTGTCGTTTTATTAATTTTCTACAACTACGTTTATTTATATTATACTAATAAAGTAGGTTAGGCCTAGTTAATAGGTTTTTATTCACTTTTTGATTTTTCTAGTATATATAATAGAAGGTTTCAGTGGGGTTTATTATGTTCTTTCTATTACTAATTATTTCTAGATTGTTCTCTTGCATTATTTGTGTATTTATTTGGTTGGAAAATTTGTTGTCTTTATATAAGCCGCAAAGATTTTGTCGGTTGAGTTAGTAGTAAAGAGATTGTGAAGTGATCAGTAGTATTAGTGTTGTGTTAACTGTGTTAGTAGAAACTGGTTCGTCGCGTTTCGTAATGAAATGTTTGTCATGATATCCAAATAGTTGTATTGTTGTTTTAATTGGATACAACACTAAGTAAAGAATTATTTATTTGATGTAAATCGTTATATTATTTTCTTTTTAGCTTAAATTTTAAAAGATTTTGTAAACAATTAGGTTAAGTAGTGCAATTTTCTGATAGTTTTAACTAAAAAAAATTTAATTTGTTAAGAAATTCTTTTTATGCATTTTAAAATAAGTTTTGTTGTTTATAAATAAATAACTTTAGTCTGATTCACGAAATAAAACACCTGTCTTTAAACAGCATTATTTTTTGAAACGTATTATGTAAAAACAATTATGATATATCAAATTAAAGCTTGTTTTATTATTGGTTACAGGATTACATTACCATATAATACTTTGTAGCTCTATACACTTAAAAGTACGCGTGATAAAAGTAAAAGTACCTTGAAGTTTGGAAAAGTGGTTAAAAACAGGGTACTTATGCGAAATTCGTTATATTTAATACACTAATAATTTCCAAAAATGTTAATATATATCCTGTAACCAAAAATAAAACAAGATTTAATTTGTTGTATCGTAATTGTTTTTATATACTACAGTTTACAAGATTTTGCTGTTTAAAGACAAGTGTTTTCTTTCGTGAATCCTATAAATCCCAAAAGAATTTAGGAATTAACGTCACAATATACGTATTGTTCCGAATACAAGCCGCAGTTTTTCCCTAAATATCGGTTCCATAATTTTACCTGCTGCTTGCATTCGCGCTCTAATAATAATAATCGTTTCTTTTTAAGCATAAGTAGGTGTAAATAGAAGGAGAAAGAGAGAGAGAGAGAGAGAGAGAGAGAGAGAGGAGAGTGGTGGGACGGGTAGGAGGGTTGGGGGAGAGAGAGGGAGAGAGAGAGAGAGACGCACTCCTTACGTAGTGCGTGTACAGTCATTTTGATCAGTTTGGTGTTACAGTATAAAGTTTGGTAGCAGTTTTATATTTCATTTTGTTTTTTATCCGATAATTTGTTTTTTGTTGTATTTTATACAACAAAATATATTTGTTGTATTTTATACATCGCCATGAGTGATGTTATAGGTTAAGGGTACTTTGTCTATACAAGTACCCAAAAAGTAGGGCAGGACTTGCGGTACCAATTTCGAATTATTGGTATCGCAAGTCCTGCGATACTTTTTGAGTAAAAATTCGGAAAAGACATCCACCAAAAAAGCCGGAAGAAAACACATATGATGTAGCTGAATCATTGTGTTCGGCATTGAACAAAAAATAAACAAAAACTTCAAAATGCTAATTAAGTAGTAAGTGTATTTGTTTGTACGGTATTTTCTTCTTAAAAAATAAAATACTTTCAAAATCATACAAGTACTGTACTTGAAATTTATTTAATAGTTTTGATCGTAATTTTTCCGATGCGGCTTAAATTCGGGTGCGGCTTGTTTTCGGAATAATACGGTAATAGTGGTTGATAAAGAAAGTTTAGTAATAGAGTGTAGAGATGTATTTAAAGAGTTTATTCCGTTTTGTAGTCACCTCAATACATGTGCACCGATAAAACTGTTTGAAATGTACAGCCAGGAGTCTCCTGTTAGGCGCACAATTACCACCAACAAAATCGTACGAAGCATAGCAGAACGTGCTATGAAAGACAGAAACAGTGACAAATGTCCGGTAGACCATTTCATAGTACCCTGACTGTAGGTTATCGTGAAAATTGGGTAGACCAAATAACACTAAACTACAGAACATTGAACAGTTAGTTGATAGTGAAACAGACAAGGTGTAGGCAACTACCAGTATAATAATAGATAAAATGATTGTCGTTTACATCATTTGCAGTTCCAGCAGAAAGCAGTAAATGGACATTCCGAATGTATTGATAATGACATATCTGTACTAATACGAATACACATATGTTCATATACATAATACATTTACACCCATCCATTCAAATTATGTCACCTAACAATGCGGTACATCTGCTACCAACACGTGTTAATTGAATAACTACATGACCTGATGGTAACATAGGCAGACTATAAACACACACTAACAAATAAAATTTTACAATTTAGTCTATACTAACAATTTATACTTTCCTTTCTATCCAATAGCCAGAGTACTCAGACATTATTGAAACAAAAATGAAATATTTATTTTTAGAAATACAAAATTCTTATATTTACATACATAGATAAGGGAAATACCTGTGCGCAGTTCTGAGTCCTCGTGTTAGTTTATCACATTTTTTTAACAAATAATGTATTTTTATTATTTTTATTTTATATTTTATAATAAAGAATATTATATAGTATTTAATACTTTTAAGGCCTCATTGGACCACTTTATTTCATAGCCTGGTAAGCTTATTTTCTGCTATTACTCTTTTTTCCGCACTTTTGCCGGTATTTTTCCTCTCTCTTGTTCCGCCAATATTTCTTCAAGGCTTCTGATCTTCTGAGCCTTTCTCCTTTAAAAAACAATTCTTTTTTATTCACCTTTGCTTTCTGTTGGAATCTGGTTATTGAGGTTTTGATTTTTTGATAGTTTCTTGATTTAGGTTTTAAGTTATTCATTATGATATTAGTTCTGTCATGTCCTTCTTGACCTTCTTGATACATTTTAGTGTATGTACTTTGTTCCAGAAAACTCTATCAGTCTTCTTACCAATATTGTGTCGTCAACTCTGTTCGAGTGGCCCAGAAACTATATTCTCTTTTTCCTAATTCTAATAATTTAGTTAGTGGTTCGATCATTTACATTTCACTATTTGGGATGGTTTTTCACCTGCCATCCAAAAATATTATTTACTTCTGAGGAACAGAAACATGAGACTAGAACTAAAAACATTCGAACGAAAACAATACACCACAGTTGGTGAACCGGCTGCCCAGTCGTTGAGAATAAGAAAATTGTGGGAGCAAAGAGGAAGCTGAAAGCCAAATTTCTAGCTCGTATATTGAGGACTTAAATGTGTATGGACTGATTCAAGTGCTCCAATGTGAGCGTAAAAACTTATTTTAAAAAACTACCAGAAATAGTCAAAGAATGAGTAGAACACTCGCCTTACTTTCGTGACTTTACCACATCGTCAGCTCATCACAATATTTAAAATTACACAATTAATTACATCTATTTTATCAGAGATATAAACCTCCTCTGTATGTCATGAATTCAAATGTTCATTATTTAGGTAATTCAAAATTCAGGAATTACATACAGCATTCCTAAAATTTCAGCTCTGAAAGTTTGCCAATACGCAATAAAATTAGAAAAAGTTATTCTATTCTTTGAAATATAAAATACGATTAATTATGAGTGAAATAATATTATTCGATTACTTGGCGTAGGGTCTATGCATGTTTGTACGTTCAACTGTTCTCAAAATCGCCTCTAACGATTTTCCTGAAAATTCGTGTACAATGGTTTTAAGGGTCTACAAATCGTTTGCACTCAGTTTTGCAAAAAAATAGTTATCTCACTAAATTAGAACAATAGGCTGACTACAGATGATGTAATTAACAAATACACGGTATTTTAAATGTAAAAATTACTTCAGAACTTTTTCAATGGCTTATCTTTTATCAACTCATTGTATTACCATTATTTTAAAAAATCGATCATATAATCTGCAATCGAGCTAACCTGGTACTTATAAATTAATGAAGAAATTGAATTTACAAAATCAAGAAAAATACTAACACAGAAATTCTCTTCTATTCTGTAATTTTAATTAATATTTTTTCTGGTGGGTGACAGGAAGTTAGTTGCTATGGAAACAGATGAACAAAGCACCGATGTCCCCCAAATCCTATCCAAGAGAGGCCATACCAACCCACAAAACTGTCAGAAATCATCACAATTGCTGTCAGTTACACTATTCCTACCTAATGCAGCTGTAATTTATAAGTAAATAAATAAAGAGTAATATCGCTCTCGAGTAAAAAAGAGTACCTCTCAATTACACTGTGTTTCATTGAAAATTGTCTATTATTTACCCTAATATTTTTGAAAAAAAACTGTTAATTAAAAACATATAAAGTTTATTTAGTGAAATTAAATATTTTGTTAAAAAATATCCTCATTACTAAAATCAAACCTACTTGGTTGGTCTAGAGGTAAAGTCGTCACCGCAAGTCAGCTGTTTAACAGCTGATTTTCGGAGACGAAAGTTTCTGGTTTAAATCTTAGTAAAAGTAGTTACTTTTATAATGTTTTGAATATTAGACAGTGTTACCGATGTTTTTTGGTAGTAGGGGTTCGATTAACAACACTCTCTCAGTAATGGTCGGTCTTTATCTCATAAGATAGTATATATCTCATATAAGTGACAGTATATCTCATTTACATGACGTACATAAATCAACCCCATCTCTTTGGGTCATAGGGTTGCTTATTGTTCATAAATTGAACAGATTGCAAGGTACACACTTTAGGGATAAAAAAGAACTATAAAATTAAATTTGTTTTATCTTTAATTTTTATTATGGTACAGTAAAATGAGCTGCACAATTTTCGTATATGATAATTAATTTAACGAGCAGTGTGGAATTTTATTTTCAGGAGAAGATGTACTCAGTTTTACATTCTCCATTTTTAACTAAGGGTGTTGTCCAGCATTCAGAGAAAGAGATCTCAGCTCTATTTTCCCTTTAGACATCGTGCAGTTGGTAAGTTCCTTACAGGTAAGTCACCAAATTGGTTGGGATGATCAGATCGTTCATGAAATTTTTTATTCAAGGACGCGGTTAGTTTTTGCTCTCGTCGGTTTGAATTCGTCGCGGCTGACTTTATTGCTCACATAAAAAGAAGCGCCAGAACAAGTTTTAGAAATTTTGACTGAAAGACCTGGATCCACTTTAAGTTACTCTCTATCTTCTCCAAAGAGCTGGCCACCATAAGTCCAGATTGGGCTAAACGGAGTTTTGAAAATAAAAATTTTGGAACAGAGATTCAATTTTAGCCGAGGGTTAATTAAGCAGAAGAATATCTCCTGACGGCGGTTAAGTTATACGTAAACGTTCATGATAACAAAAAAAATTCTGTAATGTAAATTTTCAAATTATAAAATAAAGCACTATCAGAGAGTTCTGAAATCTGTGATCTTATAGGGAATAGAAAGACCATATGAAAAAAATAATAAAGAGTTTGATTCAAACCATTGACAAGGGATGATGCAATCTCCATAAACTATTTCTAGAAACTTTTATTATTTTTACCTGAAGAAGCAGTGATCAAATCAAGGGTGCTTTTGGGGAGGAAGGTGCGGGAAGCAGTATAGGGTAGGTGAAAAGATTTTTATTCATACATAAAGGATTAGACATTAATATGGATTCTGCTGCTATGATGCTGACTGATAACTTAAATAACATAATAAAAATTTAGATACTCAAAAAGTGTAAATTAATACAAAAAATAGTGTAACTTCACTAATCAGACCCCTGAATCTAAAATCAGTATTTATTCTTTGAATTTATTTAAATAGGAATAAGTAAATAGTGACTGACTCAATTATAAAAAGATCAAGTTTCAATTTTATTTCCCAGTGTTTTCAATTGGCTATTTCTAGTTTACTGTCGACAAAATCTACCCTAGAGGTAAATGATGAATGCTTGATTTCATTTAGATTTGCACTGTTCAAAAGCTGACCTAAAATAGTCTTTAGTTTTCATCGATTGAAATCAACAACCTAAGATAACGGGTAACGATCGTGGAATGTAAAGGTAATGTGCCATGAATGAAATTCCTGCTCTAAGGATCACTGTTATTGAGTACATGCTAGTTTCTATAGATTTACTCTCGACCAAAATGTTAGACAAAACTTCATTTTTTAAGATACTGACCTTAGAATAAGTAAATTTCGCTATAAAATAAAAGTTAATATATATGTAATAACCTCGCTTATTTGAAAAAATTGGGACCGGAACCTGTTTGGTCTATTTGGGAAAAAAATATTCATTTTTACTTTGTCTTGTCCAAAATGTATACTCATACATGGGGAAGGCAAGTAGGTAGGCCTACTGTTTTCATGACACGTTTTCACAGGATTTACAGGTTTTCAGGCCCCATGAACCCAAAACACATATTTTTAGTGATTGTTGTGTGTCTGCGTGTGAACAAAATATCTCAATAACAGAATGTTGCATGAAGTTGAACCTTGGAACTTAATTTAGGTGCCACTGCGAGCCCGACACGAATATTTTCTTTAAAATTGGACAACTGGAAATTGTAGTTTATTCGTGTAATTTTTCATTTTCGCATGTTTTTCATAAACGGCTTCTACGGTTTTTATTTGTTAAAATCACTTTATTTACTAAATTTTTTTATGCTCAACAAGATAGGGTTAGCGCCATGTCTGCTGAAATTCTTGGAGACCTGTGCGTTCGTAGGAAAAATGTTGTTTTTTAAGATTGCGGTTTTTTACAATCAGTTTAAAAACAAAAACTACAAGTACTAAATAACATGGAGGTGTTCATATGACGAAGACAAAGCCCAATGGTATTGCTTCCAAAAGAAAAAAAATATTTACAGTTTTTGAAAACATTAGACTTAAATCTAGATAAAAGATCAACAAAGTAGAATGCGGATAGGAAGAAGATGATGCTGATGAAGAATAACATAGACTTGAATTGTTAACAATGTAGGTTAGTCGGTAAATCTAAATGGAAGGTCAAACAATTTTATTCATTTTAGTCGTGATACATCTTCGCTATTATCAAGTAAATTAAGCGCCAAAAGATTTGGGTGATCTGCTAATTTTTCTTGATATTTTGAACTTAGCTGCGTAATTTCTTCTTTCAAGGTGTTGAAAGAAAAAATAGACTGCATATTAAGATTGCGGTCCTAATGGATTCTAGGGAAAAAATATATATATAATAAAAGTTTTAGAAAATTTAAAAACCTACAACTTTAATTCAAATATTAGTTTGTACAAAGCTTTGTTTAGCATCAATTTGTGATTTTCTGTATTTTGCCCATCAAAATCTGTAAAAATGGGATTTTTTAATATTGCGGCCTTAGTATGCATTTTAGGACAAAAGTGTTTGTTTTGTTGACATGTGATCTGTATGGAGTGTATGACTGCAAACGTTTGAATGAAATAAGAGTTGTCTTTAGCATTTTTTAATTAAAAATAAGTGTCTAGCTTAATCAAAAAAGAAGATTTACAGTTCAGCCGTTCTTAGTTTGCTCCTACTGTCAACAAACAAAAGCCACCTCCTACAGGGTCCACGCTAGAGTCTTCGACTTTACGGATGTCGTATTCCTATTAAATTAACTATTTTTTAAATTATAGGTACTTAAAGTACTAAAAACATCAGTCATGATATGATGTAGGCCTAAAAATTTCATTAAGAAAAAAAATTAAAAGGTATTTTGTATTTAAATACTTTTGAAAGTATTTTGTTGTTAATTTTTAATCAGCGTGCACCATTTGATATAATGCGCATGCTCAGTGACGTCGTTATTTGTTTACATTAGGAGCAAACTAAAAGAGGCTGGACGTTAGTTGAGTTATTGTTTTTATGGTTTATATTAAGAAATGGTTTTTTATTAAGTGGCTATGGATAAAGAGATAGAAGGACCGCCTAAAAGCGGTAGAGTTGGATTTCTTGAGGCGGAGCTGCGGTGTGACGCGGATCTATCGAATTCCGAAATTAGAAGAAGAATCAGCATTGAAGGAAATATCATAGATACCATATTCTGGAAGCAGTTAAAATGGGTGGCCATTTGCATGGAGGATGGATTTGATGGAGGATGGTAGGTGGCCAAAAAGGGCATGGGACTGGACGCCAGCCGTTAGAAGAAGGAGGGGTAGGCCGAAAGTGACATGGTTGGATAGGGTGCAGGAGGCAATGTCTTTACGGCGGCTCTCCGATAGGGACTAGCGTGACAGAGTGAGGTGATGCTTAGGAAGCGAGACACGGCTGGGGCTGTAAATACTCGTATGAATATATATATTAAAAAAATAGTTCTAAAACATTATTAAATTGTATTATATTTAATATTATGCAGATGGAAGGAAAATTAAATTTAGATAGTTTACTTTACATAAATGAAAACTAAGTAATTCAGATGTAAAAAATATCCATTTGAATAATTACTACGTTAAAAAATAATATGAATTTTCATCAGTTATTACTATCCATAATTTTTCCATAAAATGAAAATAAAAATTAATCTGGCAGTAGATAAGTACGTAATAGTAATAATAAAGTGTGTCATTTGACTTGCACTTTCATTGAAATTACTGTTGGAGACTGACTGGAGTTCAGTAGAAACGGTTAATGTTAAGAAATGATGTTGCGCTTACGATATTCAAAAGCAACGCGATGCCATTTCGTTGGTTTTGTAAGTTATGCATAACAATTTAGTAGGTGTTTTAACATGAACGGCAGGAGAAGAGAGCTCCAGCTCAGTTATGCATAACATTTTCAGCAGTGTTAGGTAGTTAGGCAATATGTGCGTAAGCAGGTGGGAAAGTGTCGGGTAAGCATTGAATAATGCGACTGGGCTCGGCATACAAATGCTGGACAATTTGTGTGGCTATTCTTCGTGCAGTGTAATTGGGTTACGGTATAGGGCCCGTGGCCTCGCATACTAATCGCTGCATTATCCATCCTCACTGTGTTTGCCTTCCACCCACCGCTCGACCTTTTTATTGACTCTTCCGCCATTCTCAAATGGAATTTTAAATTTCTTATGAATCCGTTTCCATGTACAGCGTATGCATGCAGCTCAACATGGAAATGTTTCGGCCGGGAATAATTATGTACCGTCGTCACCGCCTTGCCGGTTGAACCGGTCGTTTTTATAAAAAGGTTCGTTTAATTTTAAAGGGCTTTACATCTCATTTAACAATAAAGCGAAAGGGTTTCAAAATTTCCTCTCCGGCTCTTTCACCCATCAAAACATCCCGCATAACAATATAGTAACTGTAAGTAAACATTTATATATGTATGAACATTTGCAAACATACACTACACAAACGTAAAACTGATGAACCAGAAAATTAATTTTGTTTTACTTCTCATTACAGATGAAAATCCACCGGTTAAATTTCAGAGGCACGCGTGAAAAAGCACGTATACACAAACACACCTATGCAAATTAAATGCAAATGTAAATATCTGTAAATTTTCCAGATACTACACAAACTTTGTAATTCATGAGCCTCCTTCAGTACAAATAACAAACAATGCTTACTTATGAATCATCGATCGATGCAATCAACTTCTACATCAAACACATCCCCCACTTTTACTTTCTCTTGCCTACATGAATAATAGAAAGGAAAGTATTGTTTCCATGTCGATTTCTCGAAATCGAGTTTTCACCGATATACACGTTTACAGAAACCCTGAACACAAAAAGCCATGTTTTTAACGATTGATCTGTGTGTGGGTGTGTATGTGTGTGAACAAAATATCTCAAGAACGAACCATCGTATGAAACTGAAACTTAAAATTTAAGTTACGTACTACTAGACGACACAAACATTTTCATTAAAATCAGTCAACTGGAAGTAGTACTTCATTCGCTTTTTTACGATTTTCTCAAAAAAGGCTCATACAATTTTTTTTAAAAATTGCCTCATTTACTACATTTTTCATGCTCTACATGATAGGGTAGGTGCCATGTCTGCTAAAGTTCTTGGAAAGGCAGTGCTATCGAAGAAAAAAAATATTTTTTTTTAAGTTTGCGATCTTAATATGCATTTCAGGGAAAAAGTGTACCTATATAATCAAAGTTGTAAAAAAAATTTAAAAACCTATAAATTTTATCCCATATATTTCTTTGCATAACGCTTAATTTAGCGATAATTAGTGATTTTATGTGGCTATTTTGCATAGAACTCTGTAAGAAAATGGATTTATTTTAATTTTGACCTTACAACTTTTAATTTAAGCATTTTTCTCAACAGGCCTAGTTTAGCGTGAAAGAGTGATTTTCCGTATTATTAAGCCAAACTAAGGTTGATTTTCATTTTGATTCATTCACTCATTATTAAAATAAGGTTATGTTTTTCGAGGTTAGTTTTTTTGTTTATTTCTAATGTTAGGTTATATAGCTCATTATTTGCTTTAGCAAGTGAAAGTCTTGCGAGTGTTTCACTTTAGATTTTTTATTTTAAAAAGTAAAAATACTAATATAGGTATAACTCTTAAAATTTCCGAAGAACCATAGGGATAAAATTATGAGATTTCCTTTAGGAATAAGTTCATAATATTCACAGTAACAAACGACTCATCCAGACCTCGCTGAACTTTAACCCGGATTTAAGCGAAAAGGTTTCGAAGAACTTTTTTTTAATTTGGTGAATAATCAATTTCAATACTGTGTTTACATCACTTAAAATTGTAGCATATTGGTAAAATACAGAACAAAGTCCAATGAAATGAAACCTACGGATTTAAGTTTTAAAACATTCTGAGAATTAATTTACTCGTTTCTTACGTTCAAATGTACTTTTAATAAAACGATAACGAGATACTGCCGCAAAAAACTATTTCATAAAAAATCTCAGACTATTTAGAAAAATGTAAATAATTAAATTACATTAAACTTTAATACAAACCGGGTTGGTCTAGAGGTAAAATCGTCGCTACGAGTCAGCTTTTTAACAGCTGATTTGGGGACGAAGGTTCCTGGTTCAAATCCTAGTGAAGGTAGTTACTTTTTTACGGATTTGAATACTAGACAGTTGTTACCGGTGTACTTTGATGACTGGGGTTCAATTAACGTCTCAGGAATAGTCGGCCTGGGTCTACACCTCATTTACACGTCATACACATCAACCTAATTTTATTGGGTCATGGGGTTGCTTACTGTTTTGAATTGAACAGATTGCAACGTACTTAAATTAGGAATTTAAAAAAAACTTTAATAAATTACTGTACAATATTACAGTCAGGGCTACAATTGAACTAAGGAATGGAAAGGAACTATCTAATGAAATAAGGAACGTTCCTACGACAAACAGAGTCAAAGAACCGCAATCTGAAATATAAACTACAAAACAAATAGAAAAGTTAAAAATGGATTTAATTACTTCTGCCTGCAACAACCCTGATTTAATGATGAAAATAAATCGTACAGATTTTAAACTACAACATATTCAGTTAAAATAGTGACGGTACATTGAACAAGAGAACCTAACAAGAAGTTTATAATATATAATTGAGTAAACGTATTTTACGAGCAAACAGTATGAATGTGGTTTAGCAAGTGAAGTTAGCAAAGACACAGAAAATGGATAAATTCATTGTCTACAGAGAATTATCCACTTTGTCCAGCGGTATATTATTTGTAGTCTACCATCAGCATAAAAGCACCAAGTAGGAAATAAGGGAATGACAATAGTGTTTGAATTCTATCACTGTTAATTAGGTTTTCTGCGGCGTCCACGTCGAATTAACGCATCCGACTGAATTAATCGGCTCAGTTATCTGTCTCAATTTCTCTAGCTATGCTTTTACAAATAATACACTTCTCTTCTCTTTATCGGATTTCTTTCTCTAAAGCTCTATTTCTCTTTATCCAACATTAAGCATCAACTTTACTTGTACGTATCATTTAAATGGACAAGATAGACGTAATTGTATCCAAGTTTCTACACATGTATTGAAACGCACGGAGCATTCTAAGAAAAGTGTCATACCGAATTCATTAACTCAAGTTCTAAATTAAATTGCATCGAAATTTTATGAAGTTTTTAGACAATTACTATTTTAATACGTTGTTTTAAACAACGATTTTTTGACGTTATTACTTCTCTTGCCCTGTGTGAAATATAGGAAAGGAAAAAAGATTGTTTTCGCGTTGATTTTTTTAAATCGAGTTTTCGCTAGAAATACATGTTTTTTCTGGTTAAACGTACAAATCGGTCAACCGGAAGTAGTAAATTACTGGTGAACTTTTTACGTTTATTCAATTTTCTGAAAAACGGCTCCTACGGTTGTTTAAAAATATTTACCTCATTAACTAAATTTTCTATTCTGTACAAGATAAAGTAAGCAGCATAACTGCTGGGATTTGTTAGCGACTGTGGTCTAGTGGTAAACAATTTTATTCTAAGATTGGGGCCTTATTATGCATCTTAGGGAAGAATTATTAAAGTTGTAGTAGCCTAAATGAAAAAAAATACATAACTTAAATTTATTTAAAAAACTTTCCACAGCGCTTGGTTTATCGTCAATATTGGAGATTTTCTGTAATTTACTCATTTAAATCGGTAAAAATGGATTTCTTTAAAATTGCGGTGTTAGTATTATTTTACGGCAAAATTGAAGTAATAAAAAATTAAAAAACCCTACAAAGTTGATTCTTAGCGGTTTCTTTCCAGCACTTAGATTAAAGTTAGTGATTTTCCGTATGTTTAATTCCAACGTAGGCTGATTTACATTTAGCGTCATTCACTCATGATTGAAACTAGGTTTTGGTTTTAATTTTACACTGTTTCATGAATTAACACAGGTTATATGTTTAATTATTTACATTGGAAAGCTAAAGTCGTGTGAGTGTTTTACACTAATTTTTTTATATTTGTGCCTGTACAGCGTATAAGCCTACATCAACAAATGAGCTGATAGTAACGATGATACCAGTGATAATATGTACGATATGAGGAGAGACTACTAATCGATGGAACATCTGTGTTTTAGTTTTTCTAATTAAATTTTGTATTTGCTCTTATTATATTTTAATCATCTGTATTTTTAAGGTATTAAATCTGTGTTAATATTCACGAAGGAAGGCACATATGTAACAGATATTTGTTGTAGGATTGCCTAAGGTAGGGAAGCAATAAGACGCTTAAATTACCTGTTTTGGTCGCCGAAAACCGGATTAAAATAAAGAAAAGAATATATTGCAATACTGTAGCCTATCACGTTGTATGGTTGTGAGGCTTGACCCTGGAAAGAAGAAATCAGGACAAATTGAGGGGTTCAGAGATGGATTGCTTCAGACGCTCATGTCGGATCTCCCGGATGGATAGGGTTAGAAATGAGGAAGTCAGGGGGAGGATAGTTTGTGGCAGTACAATAGTGGAGGACATTGAAATAAGGCAGTTGGTGTGGTATGGTCATGTTTAGAAGATGGAGGGGCATAGATGGCCGAGGAGACTCTTGGAGTACTGTCCTTCAAGTCAACGTAGAAGAGGAAGGTCGTGATGTACTTGGTTGCAGGGAATCAGATCCGCAATGGAGAAGAGGAAATTGACAGTAGAGGACTGGTGGGATTGACATTGATGGCGTTTTGGTATGCGAGAAGTGGATCATCCGTAGGAACCTCGCCGTAAAAAAATAAATAAAATAAAATAAATCTGTGTTCCAAGCTATCTTTAGCTTTCTGGGAGAGTTGTCCGTTAAAGTAACCGATCTAATCAACCTGATTAGTTCATTTCTATATCTTTCTAACTAAATGTGAAAACATCGATAATATTGTTTTACTGGTCGAGTACGTAGGGAATAGCTTCGTTTCGTACGTACCAAGTAGAGTCCATTATAATTCGAAGAGTTTTGGACTTGCAGAACTATAGTTCAGCAATATCACTCGATTTAGCGGACCCCTTATCATGTAGTAACCACATATCCACATCAGTTTAAATTGTGTAATCATCCAGAGAATACACAATGCCGGAAGTTTTTCTTTACAAACACCGATTGAAACAGAAAACAAAAATTAACTTTTCTTTTAATAGGTATGGATTTCTTTCAGAATTTATTTTACCGAAGCGGTGCTCAATGGCTGGTGGCTTGTACAAAAATTAAGTAGTAGCGCTATTTTCCGGAAGTTTTCTTTGTTTCGAACAATATTATTATCTGGAAAACTTTAATACCTTTTATAAACCCAAACGATAATAATTCATTTAACATGAATAAAAATAACTTTATCTTATACAATGTGTACAGTGCTAAGTTTGAAATTAATTTTCATTTACATACTTAACAAAGAAACTAGTTGACTTGGGTCATAAAACAAATAAACTTAGTCCAAGATTGTATGACAAAGAACAATTTTTGAAGAAGATTTTCGGTTTTCTATTTACTATTTGAATTATTAATGAAATAAAATAATGTCACAATCATTAAATAGTTTTCTAATGGAATAATTTGGAGTAAGTTATTCTTTATACAATATGTTAGTATATATTACTTAAATTTTTTTTAATTAGTTTAGATACATTTTTATATTTTACTGTCAATATGAAACGAAATATCTATAGAAATTATATTGTAAGAGTAGTGGGAATACAAAGTGGATGAAGGTAGGAGCTAGAATGTAATTTACACGAGCAAAAGGAAGTAATAACTCTAAATTGACCGTGCGATATTCCCACCCTTTAATTAGATTTCGACATTTTATTCTCGTCAAAAAAGGGGCTTTGAATTAGGCAAAATAAATGGACTCTCAAAGTGGTTCAATTTGCAGGGCTTTCAGAGGGCAGACCGACACACCCTGGTCTGCCTAAGCGCAGGGCAAAACAGTAAAAGGAAGACGAAGATAGAGAGTCAGTGAGATGATATAGATTGTTCACGATGGATGGGAGGATAAAATACGAATACATGGGTTTAACAGACGGACGGAGGATTTAAATTGACTTCACCGGTATCTCCATCCACGTGGAAACTGTTTGTTTCACATCTCTAATACAATCTGTCCTTTTATTTTCTCATTTTAAAACTTCACCTATGACATACTCTAACGATATACTTTTAGTGTACACTAAATAACTATTTTACTTCAACATTGATAAATATTTTGACAAAACACTCCAACTTTGTCACTGATAAATCGAACAATTCAATATGTTATTAACTTACAAATCAATTTTGATTTTATTTCCTAAACAGCTATTCTACATAGATCAAACCAGTTTTTATGTGCATTTTTAAAGAAAATCGAACGATGATTTTCGCTAAGCTGCGCATAAGATGAAATATTAAACCTACTAAGTAATTGTTTACTTTTTTATGTACACTCTTGCCGTAATTTTATCCTTTTATTGTAGAATAAACCAATTTTAATGCAGTCCTTACGTAAAATTACAAATAGTAATAGCTAAACTACGTTATAAAAAAGTCTTAAATTCAAAATTGTAGATTTTTATTTTTATGAGTACTTCTGTTTTTAGTAAAGATTTGTTTTCTTATTTTATTTACCATTACGTTACAGTCTGTTCGCTTTATTGAAAAATAAATAACTGATCTGGTAAAAAAAGTAAAAAAACCTAAAAAAAGTCAATAATTCATTAATCTTTGGACTTCTGGATCTTTATATAAAATTAATTAAAAAGTGCAAGTGAATATTACGCTAAATTTTGTTTACAATATTTACAAGGCTATTCAAAAAACCAGATATCTACAATTTTGAATTTTGGTATAAACTATTGATAAATAAATTGCTAATAAGTGAAAACAACGAACGGGCGCACAGACGATAGTTGAAGCAAAATAGGGCATAACTCTACTAAAATATTTTTCATTATTTCGTTTAACATCCATGCAAAATTTTCAGTGGTTTAACAAAATAATTGCGTACGTAATTTCTACAGGTTCTTATCACACTGCGCCGATATTTATTTGTTTTGTTCAACAACTATTCAGTTTTTAATTAGCTCAAACTAAACTGTCCTCCAACTGATTTCAGCCACGTGTCCAGAAACGCATCTGAGCCGACTAAACATGAAATATTACAAATTTAAACACCAAAAAATTAAAATATCAACATTCATCATGTGTAATATTATGTGTGGCGTTCGAACATGTCCTCCGTACGGGGTAAAAATAACATTTAGCTAATTTTAATTCAAAGAAATAAGTGACTGTCTTCTGCTAAAAAAATAACGTTCCTCCATTTCGTATTTTTGTCAGTTATTGTCGAACTTATTACGTTCCGTAGTTCGTAATAGATTGCAAAATTAATTCTACTTTAATCAAAAAATTTATCAGCATAAATAAAATTCGTAAGTAAATTTACGCAATTCTATTGCCATAGTCGCTGTGATGTGAGTGAATGAGTGCCCAATATTTTCTTTTACTTTCCAATTTTCTTCTTCTAATCTCTAATAAATATACACATACTGTTTCTCAGAAAATCATTGCTAAAAACTAAAAAAAAACTGAAATTATTTGATATGTTGACCCACACGTCTTTTAATTGCATACGTCGGCACGATTACTGACTTGTAACTGCTGTAAAAATAATTACAGTTCATTAAAACCAACTGATGAGCATTTAAAAAACGTTCCGGATTAGTTAAGTTAGATCAAAAGCACTGAATTAAAAATTAAATGAGTAAAATTAATTAATAGTATAGAATATACCGGTATAAACTAACAACATAAACACTAATATTGACTTAAAACTTTGAAATTATAAAATAGTTTATATTTTTTATTTAAAGTAAAATATACAAACATTTAATATGAATATAAAAGTAGGCTACCTGTAGTACTGTTATCTAAAATATAAATTAAATCGGATTCAAAATCAAAAACAACAAAATGAAAAACAGAACTATAGAGTTACATACAGATAAGTAACATCAAAAGCAGTAATGATTTTGAAACAAAATTTAATATTCACTTTTTAATTAAATGAAATAATTAAAAAAACTTAATGCATAATTAAATCGGTAGACAATATTATTTTCTAATTAAACGTAATGTATAGTGTACAAATACCATTTTACTTCAATGGGTTTCCAATTTTAAAAAGAAGATAAATTATTTTACAGTGTGTACAGTATCAGAGTATAAAGCAGCGAGTGGTATGATACTAATCGTAACTAATTAGTTAATACATATTGATAAATAATTTGTAAAATAAATTAACTCTATTGTATATTTTAATAATTTTAAACAAACTAATGAACTGAACGTTTTAAAGGCCAGATTAATAGAGTGATGGAGTAATCGCTTCAATTGGGAAGCGGGATTTTGAAAATTTTAGATAAAAAAATTAAACTGCATAGAGTGGTGGATTATGTTGCTGAAGCTCTCAAACATAAAGAGTATGCCGCAGGTGTTTTTCTCGATATAAGCCAAGCCTTTGATCGAGTTTGGAACAGCGGCCTGCTCGCTAAATTAAGAGTTCTTCCTTCCCATTACTAATTAATAATTCAGTCCTTTTTGATGGAATGTTTCTTCTATGTCTCTGAAAAAATGCTGATTCTCATTACTGCCCACTACTAGTTGGTTTACCTCAGGGATCTATCTTGGCACCACTTTTATATTCTATTTACACTTCCAATGTACCGTCCCATCCACATACACTCCTTGCTTCGTACGCAGATAATACTGTTATATTGTACTCTGCCGATAACCCCGCTCAAGTATCGTATGTCCTTCAAGAGCATATTTCTCGCCTAGAATCATGGCTTACCAAATGGCGGATCAAAGTCAACACTACAAAAACGTTTCACGTTATATTTACCCTGCGTAAACGAGTCTGTCCTTCTTTGTATCTTTATGACACTCAACTTCACACTTTTGAATCTATCCGTTATCTAGGTTTATATCTAGATAAGAGGCTTACATGGAATGTACACGTGAATAAAACGAGAAAGGCACTTCTGAACATGTTCAAACAGTTGAACAGACTTTTTTCACGCAAATCTAAGTTACCAATTACATCCAAATTAACCATTTACAACTCCTACCAATATGGAGCTATGCCAGTCAGCTTTACTGCTGTGCAAAACCATCGGTATTAGAAAAAATTCAGCGTTTCTAATCAAAGCTTTTACGGAAGATAGTTAACGTCCCCTATTATGTAACCAATAAAACGCTACACTCAGACCTAAACGTACCCTACATAAATTACGTTTTCTTAAAACTCTACAAAATTTAGGAAGAAACTCGTAAACCACCATAGCCCATTGATATAAAATCTGGCTACGCAGACTCTCCCAAACAATCCAATAAGACGTTTAAAATGACGATGGAGCCGGGACCTCATCAATTAACGTAGTACCGTAATTGACTATGCATCACAGTGTTCTAAATACTGCACTTAATGCTACACTTATTTATTCACGTCGGAGTTCTGTCACTGGACTGTGTCTCCACTCACGTTTATTTACCATGTTAATTTTTTCCAAATTTTGCGTATCACATTCACTGATTTTTTTCCAACAGATTGTGAATTTCCTAAATAGAAATTATAAAAAATTAAGAGTAATTTGAGCTAATGTCGTTTCATGATTCGTTATTTGAACCAAAGTTACATACATATATTTTTACTTTTTCTTGTCATTTATATAAAATAATATATATGTGGAAGGAAAGTATTGTTTTCTTTTCGATTTTCCGAAATACACGTTTTCAGCCCCTTTGAGCCTAAAAAACATGTTTATGGTGATTGGCCTGTGTGTCTGTCTATGTGTGAACAAAATATTTCAGGGAAAGATTATCGTACGTGGTTGAACTTAAAAGTTAAGTTAGAGACTGTAAGGATACTCAACGAGAACATTTTCGGCCGCATTGGCGTAGTTGGTAACGTGTTCGCCTCTCATCATGTGGTCGTGGGTTTGAATCCCACTCAGGCACAACATATTTTCATACGTTATAAAAAATCAGTTACACCCCAACGTCGTCGCTAATGACCGTTACAGTCTATGAGACGTTAAATAAATAAATAAATTTTCATGATAATTGGTTAAACGGAGTAAGTAATTTATTCGTGCAATTTTTCAATGTTTTACAATTTTGTCAGAAAAGGCTCCGAGAACGGAAATATTAGAATAAGAGCCCACATATGAAGGTGTAATCATTTTTTTTGTGTACTGCCTACCAATTATAAAACCTCCTCGGTAATTCAGTTTTAGATTTTATGATGTTCTATGTACTTTTGAATTTTTGGAAAAGTTATATGGTTATACAGTTTAGGGGTGAAGTACAAAATATAAATTTGTAAAAGAGTTTTTATGCCCTATGCAAAGGAATCAAATGTATGTTTCTTGTTCTATATTCTATTGATTAATTTTGGAAAGTTCGTTGACTTTTTGTGCACCTGTATAATTAATTCCCGTATAATTAATTAAAGTTTAGAGTAAGTACTTGAAAATGCTTGAGCAATATTGCTGAGAATGATAGACAAGGTGTACTTTGTTGATTACTCCTAAAAATAAGTTTTGCACTTTCTCTAGAGGGTTTGAATAAGATTGACACGTACCACTCCGTTCCAGAATTTCTTAACTGGTTAATGACTGGACAGTGGAAAAATAGTTGACTCTCATGACAATAAGTTTCGTGAGGTAAAATATACCGTTAAACCTTGGCCTACGTTGCTGAGGGAGAATAGAAGCGAAGAACTTATAATAGCACAACTTAGAATTGGGTGCACTAGATTAACACATGGGTGTCTAATGATTTCTGGTGATGCTCCAATGTATTGCAGGTGAGGTTTCCCTTTGCCGATCAAACATGACTTAGTGGATTACGTCTGCTACGCAGCTCTGCGTGAGCTATTCAAGACACCCTATGAATAACAGGATATACTCGGCGACGAAAGCCCTATTTTGAACGTGACTCTTGGATTCCTTCGATCCATCAGAGTATATAATAACACTGTGTGACAGTCTTGGGTGGAGTGGAATATTAGAGTAACTCTAACTGTGATATTGCTTTAAGTTTTTATTTCCATGTGTGTATGATTTTTGTAGCCCCTTTACACCCTTTTTCTTATACTTTGTACCTGTGATGTTACTTCTTGTTTTATATAAAATTTATCTGTTTGCTTGTGATACTAGTTTATAAGATTTTAGTGTCATAAAAAACTACGCTATGCACTTGGCTCTGTACGCTCTTGTTTGGAGTAATAGTCGATGAAAACCACCCACATTTTTCACCTAAAGTGGGGAAAAATATAATAAATTCAGAAACCAAATTTTATTCCTTCGTTTTCTCAAAACGTTAAAAAATTTCATATACAATTTTACTGTAGAAACTGGAAACGAACCACAAAATTATAACTTCAAAAATTATTTGAAATAAAAAAATATTATGCCCATAACAGACAGGTGGAGTGTCAAATTACTTACACGCAATCTGTTCGTTCCAGGGCTAAAATAAGTAGTTCTGTTTCTTATAACATGGTCAGCTAATCAAATGACTGAATCATTTAAGAACAGAAGAGGTAAAGGTAAAGAGGTAAAGGTAAAAGACACTAATAGAGTTGTATCTTTTGAAAGTAATGAATTTCATTATACAGCCAGACCCTGTGGTGGATGAAGTGAAATTGTCATTTGCAGAGTTGAAAGTATGTGCTTTTCAGAGAGCCCGGCATGCTGATAAGCATACTTTTCCACTCAGTGAGAAAGGCAATTGTAAACCACCTCACTGTTCGTTTTGCTGAGTGAAACCTCTATAGGTTCAAACCAGCCTTTCGGCTGAAGACCTAAACAACAAAAATATATTAAGAATATTACATCATAATTATATTAAATTTCTCGATCTGACTACCTAGGCGCGTATTAAAGATAAATTTACGAGACTTGTTTAATTGTTCCACATAACAATTTAAACTAATACAAAAGTCAGGAATATATTATGCAGCTGCAGAAGTACAGTATAAAGTTAATACTTTGGAAGTTATAAACCGGTACGTAAGTTTATTGGCTTTTAGTAAGACAAGATGATGTATTTGAGTTTTAGTAATGTCACTTATAAGTATACATATCAATATGCTCTTACTTACTAGTAATACTCTCTCTTTCTCACCCTCCTTCTCCCATTCTCTCGCTAACTGTCTCTATCACTCTCTTCCCTTAATAGATTCTCTTGTAATAGTCTCATCGTTTATTTATTGTCCTAACAGTCATCTTGAAATTACAGGAATCTACTTAGTGACATGAAATGTTACTTAAATAAAACAATAAACCAATCTTTTAAATATAGTACACTTGTGCATCAAAATTATAGCTACATTTTATTAAGAAACACATAATTCGGTATTTTTTTAAGAACAAAATTCCTTGAATAAAATTACATGGCATAAATGAATTACCAGGATGTTTTTCGTATAACTAAAACACGGTTACAATTTTAAAATATTAATAAGTTTATTATATCCACCGAAATTAATCTATGAAAAAAGGGTTCAACTGTCTCGTCCGATTGTTCGACACGTTGATAGTAAGTTTTTATAGAATTTTTTTATGTAATGAAATTTAAAAATGAATTTTTTCTTGTTTTTAAAAAAATATTTAAGCGTACTTCTTTGTTAAGTTTACTTTCTATTGATTGATTTTTTCTTTTATTTGTAGTTCTTTATTATTTCATGCGTAATAGTTTCTGTTTATTTTATTCAAATAATGTTGAAATTATTCTCTCATGTATTTTTTTTTATTTGTTTTAAATTGAAATACTAAATTTTTAATGGACAATATTCAGTTGGATTATGAATACGGAGATTGTAGACGATTTAAGAATTTGTTTGTGTTCAATTAGTCTTAGTGTAATGTTAGGCTGTCCTGTTCAAGATTTTTGCACAGTTTTCCGTGGCCACTCCAAGCGAATGCCAAGTCAATCTCCTTTTTGTCTTCTGTGCAGTAGTATAACCTCCCAGTTCCTTATCCCAAACATTTTGGCTTGCCATATAATAATTATAATATATGTTATTTTACGTGACAAAAAACGTACTTATTTATTTAAATTTTGTTAACGTTATGATCGAATAACTGGAGCTTCAACAGTTGAGGGAATTACTGCCTCAGTTTTGTTAGTTTTAAAGCCGGCTTTAGTTAGGTAGTATTGTAATGTATACGTAGTACGTTACAGAATAGTTTAATCTTCATTGTTTTAATGTAGATGAATTGTTAGATGATTAGTAACTCCTGAATGCATACAGTATCCGCTATGAAACACTCCTCACCAGCAGAATACCGTTTTGTTACTACTGTTATTATTATTATTACGTATTATTAATTTTAATTACTCTAAGTATTAATGAATATATTCTAATTAGTTCGTTCAAAACCTTTCCAATAAAACGAATCACTCATATTTGTTTATTATTTTGTGAATTAATGAAAATTCCTGTGTAATTATTAAAATTTAAATCACAATTTTAAAGTAATAAAACTGTGAACAAAATTAATTAGGTTACTTATTTAAATATATTTAAAACAACTCACTACATCAGAGAAAGTAATCAAAAGCGGAAATTTATATACGAACACGGTTGGAATAGACATCATCTGGAAGATTGAATGGTAATTTGAGGAAGAAAAATATCCCAAAAACCTTCCAGACCAAAAGATGTGTGTTCATGTGTGTCTTTTGTATGAGTTTACACAAACGTGAGTGTTTACTTAGAGAAATATTACCAAACTACAACACAACGTACTATAGAAATATCTGTGATAGGAATAACATAGTGCCATTGAAAATCAAACCAACATAAAAGAAAAGTCACCAAAGTACAAGATATCGTACAAAAAAATGTTCAACAGAAATGGCAAAGTAAAACGGACGGAAATGGAATAGTATTATTTAAAAATTATGACCATGGACAGGAACAAGGAGACGAAGACGACATAGATGAACTATAAAAATTTTTCGTTCATTATTTAAAAAATGAGGTATGTGGAAAAAAGTTATTTTGCTTCTAGCCGATTGGTTATATCTGTTAAATGATGTATATTAAAATAAAAGGCGTTTTAACTTATATTCTTTATTCAGAACCTATAACGTACGAAAAAATTAGGAAAGTTGATTGCTTCAAGTACCTCGGGGAGAATACAACCGATGACCAGCAAAAAGGAATCGAACAACAACAGACGAAAAAAGATGGCCGGTGCATTTCGAGGAACTCACCACTTGTATTAGAAAACAGCACTCTCAAGACAAGCAAAGATGAAATATTACAATAATGTGATAGCTCTTTGTGTCTGTACGCGAGTGAGTGCCTTAGAATGGTCTGGAAGGCGATCTAAGAGAAGCATAGAAGTCTTTTGAGAGAAATGTTTTCCGTAAGATAATGATTCCGAAGATAGTAGACGGATAATATAAGTTACCAGGTCGAGAACTGTACAAGGAAAATGAACGATTAATGGAAATGATTAAAAAAAGAAGACTAAAATTTTACAGACACCGGTATAGAATGTATATATAACAACCGGTTGACGAAACAAGCTTTTAACACAAAACAATAGACGTAAGGTGTCGGATAAATGGCGTGAAGAAGTCAGAAAGGATAACGAGAAAACTTAATAAACCGAACCAAATTCAGAAAACTAGTTACAGACTCTAAGGGCTTCCATGAAGCACAAAAACAGAACTGTTAGTGAGAAAAGAAAGTAGAAAAGCCTACAGTGAGCGAATGCTGAGAATGTGGCCTGTAGAAAGAGCTTTCAGAAACGTCTAAAGTCACTTCACGTGGTCTAACATTGGCCCTACATGAAAAACGTTTAATTATAACAATCCAAAAGTTTAACAATTATTTTTAACACGTGACGTGAAAAAGCAGAAAAAATTCTTTAAAGAATACATCCTAGTGGATAATTTAAGAGTTAAACAATACAAAGAAAATTAATAAAATTTGTGAACAAGCAGGAAAAATTGGATGATAAATACATAAGAACAATTAATTAAAATAAATATGGAACAAAATTGCGCAGAAATTAAAAATTTTAACAAATTATGTTAAATGAAAGAATTAATGTTTTATTAAAGAAGTTTTAATAGAAAAAAACCTAACGGAACAAATAAAATGGTAATTTATATTAGGAATCAAAACAATTAATTTTTTAACAAAATTTTGACTTACTTCTGACAATACTCCTCTTCGATTTCTGTGATTCTAATATTATCAAATAATTATTAGTTGAGCCGAGTTCTACGTACATTACCTGTACATATAAGTAGGCTATGGACGCTTTCACTGATTTACGTATTCATCTTTAATTCTTCAACTTTCCGATCACCTAACAAGCGAGACTCAGTGAAATTTTATATAGGTACTTATTCCTACTTATTCTTATTATCCCTACTTATTAACCTTACTTATTCCTTGGAGGTAGAAAATAAAACTTAAGTGCATTTCACCAACTCTGACAACGGGCAGAAAAATGTAGTATTGTGTAATATAATACATTTTCGTAGTAGTTTAATAAATTCTGTTGGAAAATTTAATAAAATTTTTGATGATGTGAGGTAAAAAATTCAATTGATATTATGTATTATATTTATGGAACAGTCAATTAGTAATGGTGTGTAGGGTTTGTTTTGATGATTGGTATATCAGATGAGGGTTCCAAGGTTGTAGCGTAATAATATTTAAAGGGCTCGCGTATCTCTTCATGGAAAGCCATATATTCACTCCATCCACTCTCTTGTTTTATGTATTATATAAGGGAGTATTACATCCTCCGTTGCTCAGTTCGGCGGAGGAGATGGAATTGTAAGCCGGTGGTGGTGGTGGTGTAGTATCAGTAAGGTTGTAGAGATGGGCTATGGTTATTTTAGGGGATGGATGATGGGCTCGTGACATTGTTGTTAGGGAAACAAGCCCGTTTAGAACAGTTACGGAAATTATATATCACCACTTCCTCCCTGCGTTCGTAGTTTCTCTTACTTTGCTCTTGGTTCTAGTCTTTCAACCTTACCGACCCACCCGCCCATCCGCAAAACTGACTTCCCTTATCCTGTTGATCCTCAGACAGTTATACCAACCTTTGAATTCGTAACATCATAATAACAACAAACAGTAATATAACAGCAGTTGTTATTTTCCACCTTTATGAGATAAAGGGAGATTGTGAAGGTTACACCAACAGCCAAATTGTCGCCTTGACATTCCTTGTAACCTAGTGGGTGTACACAACGATAATAATATCTAATACGGGATAACTTTGAATTAATGACTTGTCTTCAAATACAATAAGTTATTTTTACGTTTTTAAACAAATCGTAAAATTAATGTTTTTAAATAAATATTTTGTTCTTTTCGGAACGAATTATTGTATTTATGAAATTGAAATAAAAATTAAACCCCTACTTTTTTCTTCTTCTTAACATATTCACTAAACATAATGAATAATAATTGCTTAAATTATGATAACAAATGATGTTGACTGGGTGGGTTCCGATGCGAACTGGTCATTATCTAACCCCTATCACTCTGTATTGCATTAAAACCAATATAAATCTGGAAAGCAGCATCCACTCTTACCAAAAAAAGGTGTAATCATTTAAAAAATATGAACAGTTTAAATACAAATTTCAAAACAAACGCCCGTTACCTGAAAGAAGTATTCTTTATAAACATTAAACCAAGAACATAGAAGTTGGCATTAATGTTTAAATACAAATTTGTATCCGTTCAAATGTATAGCAGCGAAATTTACTGTTGTGCTAAACCGTCAGTCATTTTGAAAAAACAACGCTTTCAATCCAAACTGTTAAACATAGCTAGTGCTCCCTTTTACGTAACGAACGATACACTACACAAGGACTTAAACGTCCCATACATCAACGATGTGTTTCTACGCACATACACACGATTTAAAAAGAAATTACCCAATAATCCAAACCAGCTCATTGTTGACATAGACACACCAGATTTGCCAACTGCCCCTATACGAAAACTGAAACGACTCTGAAGTAGAGATATCATGAGACGTCAAAATTAAAGAAAAACAAAATAAAATTAAGTATAATGAACTAACTTAATGATTACGACTGGAGTACTGTCAATGGGCAGCGATCTCCTCGATGTCTTAAAATTTGTCAATATTTGTACCCTTTTTTATCAAATTTCCTTGCTGTTAAGTTTATACAGTTGCAAATAAAAATATCCTGTATAGTCAAAAAAATACAAATAAATTCTGATCTGCAGGTTTAATACTCAATACTGGATTATTTGCTTTTTTCTTCTTACCACAAAATTGAATAATACATCTGTCTGGCTGTGTAATGAATTTCATTACTTTCACAGGAAACAACTCTGACTAGTGTGTCTTTTTACCTATTCTGTTCTTAAATGACTCAGTAATTTAACTGCCTGACTATATGATAAGAAACAGAACTATTTATTGTAGTCCTGGAATAGCGGATCAAGTAATTTAATACTAACAGTAAAAACTATTAATAGGTATTAAAATATATTATATATTAATCGATGGGCTCTAGCACAGTCACAATTTTTTCACGAAAAAAATACAGAAAAATTTATAAATTAATTTTAGTAACTGTTAAGTTGACGAAAATTATGTATGGGTTGCAGGCGAACTTTTTATTTTTTATTATTTGATTATAGAATCAAACACTTTAAATTATTTTAACGTGTATTATCGACATAAAATAAAGGGTTTTAATTTTAAATTTTCACAAGTTCTTGGCAAAAAAAAAATAATAAATTTATTTTATGAATCTTGAAGGAGAGAGCTTATTTATGTGGTTTGGGGGTACGTGAGGGAGAGGAATATGGTGCACTATTCAGATAATTCAACGTACCGGTGCTGATGATGTGGTCCAGCGGGAGTATTCACTTCAGCAGCTGCAGCGGAAAAGTCCGGGGATTTTCCAGGATATGACCTCGGACTGCCAGGCATTAGGTATTCTGGAACAAAGTACGAAATTATTTATGGCAAATACTTTATCAAAATATTCAATGATTTGTAAGTTACATAGATTTAAAAGATCTACTGGAATATAAATACTGATTAATATAAAATATATATAAAACTAAAAATATTTGTAATATTAATAATATTTTTTTAAATATTTGTTAAATTTATTTGAATACAGTATTTTTTTAACAAAACTTATTTTGCACATTCCCAATTACCAGAGGATCTATTTGTTTTTAACATTGTAAAATAATAACGTAGTCTATGTTAAAATGTAAAAAAGTTCGAAAATTTAAAGGACTTATAAAAAATTTATAATTATTTTTAAATATATAACTTAATATGCTGCCCATAACAGACAGGTGGAGTGTCAAATTATTTACACTCAATCTGTTCGTTGCAGGGCTAAAATAAATAGTTCTGTTTCTTTTCACATGGTCAGCCAATTAAATGACTGAATCATTTAAGAACAGAAGAGGTAGAGGTGTAAAAGACACTAACCAGAGTTATCTCCTCTGAAAGTAATGAATTTCATTATACAGCCAGACCCTGTGGTGAAGGAAGTGAAAGTGTCATTTGCAGAGTGGAAAATATGTGCTTTTCAGAGGGCCCGGCATGCTGATAAGCGTACTTTTCCACTCAGTGAGGAAGGCAATGGTAAACCACCTCACTTCTCGTTTTACTTAGTAAAACCTCTGCAGGTTCAAACCAGCCTTTTGGCTGATGACCTAAACAACAACAACACAACTTAATATAATATTATATATTGTTATGACGTATAATAAACAGCCAAAACAAACCTAATTAAATATAAATAACACTCACCTCAGAGTATTACAATACATGTAATATATACGTACATGTAATACAGTACTCTGAGGTGAATGTTATATTTAATTTGTTTTGTTTTGGCTGTTCCAAAAAAGAAAATTCCTGATTTGAGAAAGAAAGATATATGTATAACAATTATTTTATTAAACATTATTTTTCCTTTGTTTGTATAAACTACATATATGACCTATAATAAACAGCCGAAACAAAACTAATTAAATATAACACTCACCTCAGAGTATTACATTACATATAATATATACGTGTAATACTCTGAGGTGAATGTTATATTTAAAATTAGTTTTGTTTTTAGTATATGATCTATAATAAACAGCCGAAACAAAACTAATTAAATATAACACTCACCTCAGAGTATTACAAATTACATATAATATACACATGCAATACTCTGAGGTGAATGTTATATTTAAAATTAGTTTTGTTTTTAGTATATGATCTATAATGAACAGCCGAAACAAAACTAATTAAATATAACACTCACCTCAAAGTATTACATTACATATAATATATACATGTAATACTCTGAGGTGAGTGTTGTATTTAATTAGATTTGTTTTGGCTGTTCATTATATATCATATTTGTAGTGTATATAAACAAAGGAAATATAATGTTATAATGTTCAATAAACTAATTGTTATTTATATCTTCCTTTCTCAAATCAGGAATTTTTTGTTTGTTTAGCAAGTACTGCAAGTCAGCATCGGTAAAATACAATCATTAACCCGCAATTCTAACAAGTGAATCAACATCACTTATGTCATTGTGGATGTCACGATAGATTTAATTATTTTTAACGTGATTCATCAAACTGCACCTGTAAACTCTTCTTAAAAACTAAATTTCCTCCACCTGGATCAGACGTTTATCCTTCTTCCCAAGTACCCAGCACTCACTACCGTACAGCAAAACTGGAACAGCCAGAGTCATCTAAAATTTTGGGTATCTTTCCGAACTCTTTTTCCCAGCATCCACTCTATCGGTCCACATATATACCGAAAACGATTCATTTTATCAATCATATTTGTATTTCTAGCGTATGTTAAACCACATCCCATATTTAAAAAATGCTGTACCTACTCCATCACGCACCCATTGATAACTATTTTAGTCGTTCCGAATTTTCTCCCTAAAAAGTCATCAATTTCGTCTTTGCAACGGATATTAAAAATATATTCTTAAAATATTGTACTTAGATTAAAAACCCCTTTCTGAAAATCATCTTCAGATTCTGCTATCAGAATCTAAACGAATAAAAAAATTATTTGTCAAATTAAATTAGTTAATTACTGGAGTAAATTTTTGTATACTTATTACGAATAATGACCTTCATAGTAAACTTTTACACCGAGGGGTACGAACGTTTGTATTATAGTAAGTAATATAAATTTTCACGCGGAGATTTCTTACGGTAATTAAGTTGTGATTGTTCACATAAACAAAAAATATAAACCAGTTGTGGTTGGTTAGAAAAGTATTTAATAAAATGAATAAAAATTATAATGTAAACATGGATACTGTGGAGTACATAATAAATTTTGTCCAACCGAGTGTTAAAACGTAAGTAAAATGTCAATGAAAATAATTTGTATTTTAATGGTATTTTGAAGTTATAAAAACAAATATATTATTTTAAAACGAATTAGATCATTAAATGGTAGAGAGGGTTAAGCAGTTTCAATTAAACAGTAAGACTTGGATGCAAGTGGGCGGCGGAACGTGGATTTTCTTGGATGCCGGCAGCTTACCTTATGTGAATGTGCAGAGGAACGGAGGGTGAGCGTTTAAATTCAGTAACTGCTCTTTTACGAGCGATCGTAAAGTAACCTCTACTTCTGTTCCATCGCATCACTTGAAACTCTTCTCTCTTCCCCGTTCCACTCTGTTAATAGGACTGACTGACTTTAGTGAGACAGGAGTCGTCCAAGGGTAGTTTCTTTAGGATTTACACTTCTATCCGTCGACGTGACTTCTGGTGAGATATCCCGGGCGAGGACCGGATCCTGATGAGACCCTTGGCAATTAACCTCATTGCACTTATCCTCTCACTCTACTTTTTATATTCAACTACTGCCTCAGTTTCTACTGTCACGGTTTAGTTGTCTAATACACTCACTAACTGTACTTATCAAATACATTAACTAAATAACATCGTTAAACGTATCCACATATTTCTTACTTACAAAAAAATTAATAATTACAGATTTTAGTATAATTTTAGTAATTGGTGATATTTTTAAAATTGTCACCTATCATTTGGTTTTGTCCATCTGTCCCTGTCCATCATACGCAGATAGATATTTATTTAGTTGGTCTTATATTATCTATCAGCCCATAACAAGCAGGTGGAGGGTCAAATTATTTACACTCAATCTGTTAGTTGCAGGGCTAAAATAAATAGTTCTGTTTCTTATAACATGGTAAGCCAATTAAATGACTGAATCATTTAAGAACAGAAGAGGTAGAGGTGTAAAAGACACTAATCAGAGTTGTATCCTCTAAAAGTAATGGATTTCATCATACAGCCAGACCCTGTGGTGAATGAAGTAAAATTGTCATTTGCAGAGTGGAAAATATGTGCTTTTCAGAAGGCCCGGCATGCTGATAAGCGTACTTTTCCACTCAGGAAGGAAGGCAAGGCAAACCACCTCACTCCTCGATTTACGTAGTAAAACTTCTACAGGTTCAAACCAGCCTTTTGGCTGAACAACAACATATCATCTATAATTGCCCATAACAGGCAGGTGGAGCGTTAAATCAATTGCATTCGATCTGTTGGTTCCAGGGCTACAAAAAATAGTTCTGTTTTTTATTACATTATCAGCAAATTATATGACTCAACTATTTAAGAACAGAAGAGGTAGAGGTGTAAAATACGTTAGTCAGAGTTAGATCCTTTGAAAGTAATGAATTTCATCAGTATACAGCCAGACCCAGTGTCTCACTGTTGAGGTTGACAGCACTGTTAAATTTTCATCTCCCACCCTAACAGCCCATCCATACGCAAAAGGCAATCTCGTGACTTCAATATCTATACATAAACTCTTTATACACTAGTTTTTATTTTAACCGTTAATATAAAAATCCTAAGTTATCTGTATAACAGCAAGTAAATATCCATATAACACCTTCATCTATCACAAAAACTAACTTTCGAAAAATTGTTATTCATCACCTCCATTTACTCAACATTTTACTTGTAATTTATTCTAATTAAAACGTACTGATGATGGTGTATGGAAGTGTAATTTAAAATGTAATTCCTCATTAGTTATGTAATTGAACGAATAGTTACATTGTAAATTCTTGTTTGTAGACTATTTATAAAAGAGCGTAAATTACAAAGAAGGAGAAAATGTATTTTGAGATTACAAACAAATAAATAATAATTTAACGGCGTACTTAAGAGAGAAAGTACCGTTATAATAAGGAAACATGAAACAGTGAACGGTGAACGGTGAACATTGTTACAGCACACAGTATAGCAGCTTTTTGTTATGATTTTGTGCTTTACCAGAATGACGTAACAGGGAGATAGATAATAATTAGATATTCTCTGTACCGAGAGAGAATGGCAATTACATGGCGTGCATCTCAAAGGAAGTTAACGCAACCGCCACAAACAGTGGCTTGCATGGATCCGTTTTTCCCTTTGAAATTCATCAGCACATGCACAAACAGCCGACGCTGACTAACACACACGAACTTTGAGACAACACAATCACGTACATTACGAATATATTTAACTTGTAGAATAAATGTTATGCTAAACTCAGATTAACGGTTTGTTAATATTTTATACCTTGTAATTGTTAATCGAGTAATAATTTCTTCGGCAGCTAATAAAAGAGCACCATACAAACAGAAAGTATCAGTGAACCATGTTTTCATAAAATATTTACTATACAGTGGCTATTCTACAATAACTTACCGGGTTGTTCTAGACGTAAATTCTAGAGTGGTCTAGAGTTAGCTGTTTAACAGCTGATTTTTGCAGACAAAGGTTCTGGTTCAAATCCTAGTAAATGTAATTTTTTATAGGAATTTGAATACTAGACAGTGGTTACTGGTGTACTTTGATGATTGGGTTTCAATTAACCATACTCTCTTAGGAATAATCGGCCTGCATAATGTACAAGACTACATCTGATTTACTTTACACGTAATCCTGATCTTATTGGGCAATGGTGTTGCTTATTGTTATTAAATTGAACAGATTGCCACGTACACACATTAGGAATTTAGAAGAAATCTACAGCACAATTACAAGAACCAAAACTATTAAATATTTTTAGTTTGAATTGATATCCCCACTTCCTACAAGCCTTATATAAAGTGTTCCTCTCCGCTGGTACAAGCATAAAATTATAGCATACATCTTCTTCTTGATGTGCCTATCCGTTACGAATGTTGGCGATCATCATGGCAATCTTCATCTTGTCTGCAGCAACTCGGAAAAGCCGTACCGAAGTTGTATTGTACCAGATTCTGAGGTTCTTCAACCAGGATGTTCTTCTTCTACCTGGTCCCCGCTTTCCAAAAATTTTCCCTTGTAGAATGGCTTGCAGGAGGGCATATCTCGTTGCATTTCTCATAATGTGCCCGAAGTACTGTAGCTTTCGAGACTTGATAGTGGTCAGTACCTCCCGATTCTTCCCCATTCTTCTGAGAACCTCTTCATTTGTTACTCGATCAGTCCAAGGGATCTTTAGTATTTTCCGGTACAGCCACATCTCAAACGCTTCCAATTTCTTGCACATATTCTCGTTCAGGGTCCACGATTCAGCACCATAAAACAGAACAGAGAATACATAGCATCGCACCATTCTCACTTTCATACCAAGAGAGAGGTAGTGGCTTTTGAAGAAGGCCCTCATCCGGTTGAAGGTGGATCTAGCCTTTCCAATGTGCGCTCTTACCTCCTGGTTGTTGGTCCATTCCTCATTTATAATGGTTCCAAGATAATTATAGTTCTTTACTCGTTCTACTGGTGTTTGGTTGACGTAGAGTTGACCTTCTGTTACCTTCTTCTTACTAATTATCATGAGCTTAATCTTCCTTACGTTTATGTTGAGTCCATATTGTTGACTGTAGCATGTGATTTTGTTCATAAGGAATTATTGAAGGTCTTCTAAGTTGTCTGCAAATACAATGGTGTCATCTGCATACCTGATGTTGTTCAACCAGTGCCCATTTAGTAGGATGCCCTTCTCAACTTCGTGCAAATATTCTCTCAGAGTACAAATTGAAGATTAGAGGAGATAAAATACAACCTTGCCTCACTCCACGCATGATCTTCACATATTCAGTCTGTTCACCTTCCATCCTCAGATTTGCGGTTTGGTTCCATTTGAGGTTTCCAATTATTCTCAGATCTTTGTTATCAATTCCTGCTTCCTTTAGTATTTGCGTCATCTTGGCATGCTGCACTCGATCAAACGCTTTTTCATAATCAACCAGACGTGCATATACATCACAATTGACATCTCTGCACCTTTGGAATAAGACCTGTACTGAAAACAGAGCCTCTCTTGTACCAACAGCATTTATGAACCCGAATTGGTTGAGGGAAATTTTGCTCTCACACAACTTGTAAATCCTCTTATGGATTATCTTTAGGAATAGCTTAAGGAGATGACTCATGAGGCTTATCGTACGGTATTCTTCACACTTCTTGGCCCCTGGTTTTTTCGGAAGTGCAATAAATTCAGACTTCAGCCATTCTTCTTGTATAGCATACATACAATACCATTATATACCATTATTATAGCATAAATATTTACATCACACATACGCTAAAATTCTAAAAATTTAAACATTGTAGTGAGTAGTAAAAATAAAACACTGTAATATGATTTGCTTCAAATAAATAAATCATCAATACATTTTATTTCGTCTAGGGAAAAAAATTGAACAAATTTCTTCTCAATCTGTCTTCCCACAATCATATTCAATAAATTTTAGTTGATTGGAATAATTAAGACAATCTCTAGCGTAATAGTAATAAAGTTGTACAATGTAAGAAATTTTGTACTATTTTGTAATTAAATTATAAGAAATTGAAATTAATAAAATTATTATTGTTTATTCTAATAGGTATAACATTTTTAACTTCTCTTCTAGAGTGAAATGGAAGGTCTGAGAGGACCTGTCCATGGAAAAATCTCTTCGTTAAGGAAATGGACCGAAGGGTTCAACACGACAACTACTAACTACATTGGTTCATTGACAAAATTAAAGCCACGAGTTCACCAATGACCGATAACGTAAAAATGCTACGAAGAAAAACAATAATATAGTGTATTTTTGAACCTACCTTAAGAACGTTTGCAAATAAAAACTTTACCTAATTATCAAAGCGTTCATTGTGTTTTACTTTTATTTCACTGTAAACATAGAATAATTCATTGAAATAGATAATTAGCGACCCATAACTCTGAAAATTAATGTCTGATAATAGATTCGTACACAAACGACAAATTCTTAAGGATACATTATAATGTAGAATGTTATTAGAAATTATAAACTGAGGAAATTCATGTTCAAATAAGTAGAGTAAAATGATTTGAAGAAAACATGCTTTGAAAATGTATTACGAGTAACAATGTTACGTTGAAGCATGTCATAAGGCATCAAACTTTTCATTAACCTTTAGTGTCTTGTGACAAAGGCAAACACAAACCCTAGATACTTGTTTGTCTTGAAGACACTCACCCTCTTTAATATAACTTGTCCTTGTTCTTCGTTACAAGAAACCCCGATACTTACATCTAACCAAACATACCACCACCCTCAAACTGGGAAATTTACTACGTGATTCATCAAAAATAAATCTCACATTATTAGGGTCAGCGTTTTGTTCCTAAATAATAACTACAAATTAGTAATCTACAGAGAAACCAGAAGATTTTAATAAATTTAGGTGTAAGACAAAGGTGTTAATAATTTATCACCACTTCTTTCTATACACATTGCCAACGCTCTTTAGGTATTGCCAATAGTTATTTCAAAGGTATTGAAGTAGGGAGAGGGAAATACTTAATTAACACTTAAAATAACTTTAACATTAACTACTAGACAATATGAATACTGCTTATAAACTGATAAATATTTCCAAGTTCCTGATCAAACCTCCAACAAATCTGATTCCACAAAGTAATCTTGCTCTTTAAATTATTAAAAAAATGGGTACAAGAAATGGTATATCTTGATTTAAATTTTCTTGAATGACCTTTTTGAAAAAAAAACTTCATCAAAGTTAAACTTTATTTCTTGGTTTTTTTCATCCTTTTCCCTTTATTTGGTTTCATGTATGATTATTGGTACAAAGTAATAGTTGTGAAACCCAGAGCCCAAGTCCCGCTTCTGCTGATTGCCTCTGATACAACATTAATAATGTATTATAATAAATTATGTATGCTGTTAAACTGAAAAAAGTGTGTACCAATGAATAATATAAATAAGTTTGCCGATGTTCTGGTTCCGACAGTAAAGTCTGAAGATGGTTTACAGAGAGTTTATAACTTAAGTAAAATATTTTACCAGTGTAACTTTGATATTTCCGTTACAACAAGAAATCTACGGTTTTCTGGGGGGGGGGGGGAAATCCTATACGAAGAAAAATTGTTATCAACGGTTGCTGATAGAGTTGGTACTGCATTTTTAATACGTAAGATGTTAATTAACGTGTGTTAGTAATGCACGCATAAATAATAAACTGAATATTTTTAGTTTGTAAAAAAATAGAAAGATCAGTGGGTAAAAGAGTTCTGAAAGAAACCCAGTTGAAATTTTACAAGACTGTGACTGTTCCAGTATTTTTGTACAGTAGTGAGTCCTGGATTCATATAAGAAAAGATGAAAACCAGATCCAGGGGGCGGAAATGCGGTTCTTGAAAAGAGTTTAGGATTAGTTGTAGTTTGATAAATCACATTAAAAAGAGAAAATACACAACCATTTAAATACCTCCTCTCTCTTGGAAAACGTTAGCGCAAACAGAAAAAAAAGGTAGGAGCATTTGATTCAAATGAGTGAGGATCGAAGGGCAAAATAAACAAAAAACTACATTCTCAATGGACAAAGAAATATAGATAGGTCGGAAAAAAGATGAGCGTTGAAGTCGGAACAATTTGGAAGCCGTAATTACTGACAGGAAGAAGACAGAAAAATTTTTAAAAGCGAATATTATAAATACATACAATGTTTCCAGGAATATAAAATCTCTATTCAACAACTAGGCCGTAATTTAGGTAATACTCGTATTAACATGGACGATTAACTATAAATATAAGTCAAATAATTTTAGAAAAAGAGACGATGAATCATGATAATAAATCAAAAAAGCCTATCTTAACATTTAATAATTTTTTCAAAATATTTTTTAATATTAATTAATACGTCTGTAAATGATTTTTATTATATACAACATAAGTACCTAATAAAATTCTAAAAACGTACCAAATTTTTCAATTTCGTTAAACAAACGTCCCCTTCAATATTTACCAGTAAAGAGTTCTATAGAATTTTCCTGCAGAGGAGTTGATGCAGTTAAAATTTGCTCGTTATAACTAATAATTTGTTTCTGGTAAATGAAAGAAAACATAATAGAGGATCATAGTTTTGTTACGATTTCAGTTTTACTTTCCTAAGATTCTTTTAGAATTTTCAAACATTCAGATTTCAAATTTCATTAAAACTGATTGTTTTTAACAAAATTCGTAACTTAGTCTTTTCTCTAAAATTACAGACTTTATTAAAATATAATTATTTGTAAAAACTATTGATTGTATTTAATATATTAATTTTAAAAAATCCGGGTTTTTTCTATATAAAGTGTCTACCTTAAAAAACCGTTAAAATATTTTTTTAGAGAAAATTATTCTAAAAAAATGTAAAATATACAGTATTTCATTAGCATCGTTTATAACACACCAATGAATAGCTTAACAAAAGCAACGTCACAAGAAAATCGCAAAATTTCTCTTGTGAAAATTTTAACTTTTTTAACTTAAATGTCTCGTTTAAGAATTTTACAATTTTTCAGAAATCATAACGTTTCATCGACTCATCCAATTTCCAGTTATTTAAATTTTTAAATGTAAATTTCTTGTAATTTAGTTCTCTACGGTACAATAAAGGTGATGAATTTATATTTTTTTATTTTGCTGATCAATTTTTTCTGTTTTCAGAGAAATTAGTAGACAAGAAAAATTGAATATTGAATCAACACAATATGAATGTAATTCTTTCAATTATAAACCTATTTCATGTAAGTTTGCCAAAGTACACTCAATTTATGATCGCTAAAACTTGTGACTGCTTTTTAAACTCCACTATAATTTTAAAGAATGAAGATAAATTTTAAAATAATTGTTTATCTGGGATTCAATAGAAAGAATACCAGCATTTCATTTCAGGCACAAAAACTGAATTCACTTATTTCTTCTTCTCGCAACCAAGGATTAGGCTTCTGCCTGTTTCGACTCACAAAAGCGACAAACTATTGAATTATTGTCATCTAATGCGTGGCCTCCCAACATCTCTCCTTCCCACCGGTCTGTATTGGAAAACACCAAGGGGATCCTTCCCACAGGCATTCTCGTTACATGCTTTGTCCATCAATTTCGATATTCTGCAATCTTCTCATTCAGGTTGTAAACATCCAATTCCGTTTTTATGTCCTCATTTCTTAGTTGGCCCCTTCGACTACAACCCTTAGTTTTCCACACGAATTACAATATCTCTACCACCTATATTCTACTCTCCTATGGTCTGGTACTAATTCACGACTCACTTCCATAGAAAAAGGACTGGGGCAACCATTACCTTTTAAAATTTTTTCTTAGTTTCTTTTCTTATTTTTCTGCCTAGGGTTCTGCTAATATTGCCATACACTGCTTGGAATTTGGCAGTTTTCTTCTCTATTTATAAATCTTGATCAAAGCCGATGTCGCAACCTAAATAATCGAGCATAATACATCATCTACGATAATTTTAGACCTGGTAGAATATTTATCGTTAAATGCCATTAAATGCCATTGCTTTGGCGTTTTTACGGAAACGTTGGAGTTATATTTTTTGTATTCACTAATTTACAACAAAAGTAATTATTTTTAAAGGTAGGCTCTTCCTTTTAAGAACAGCCGTATTGAATCCAATTTCTTTTCTCTTAATTGGATGATGAAGCCTACACAAGCACTATCTTGAGCGTAGTTGATATTAAAATATGTTATAAAAATTAAAACATGCCATACCTAATAGGAAATAAAACCCGGGACCTCTGGCGTAAACCCAGTTGCACTTATCTCAACACATAAGCGCCGTCCAAAATTTCAGTAATTTGTATTATTAATCCGTTTAAATTTTTATGGTTTTTTCATTTTATACAAGCAGAAGGTTAATTCTATATAGATTGCAGCAGGTTATATAGTAAGTTCACTGAACTATAGGTATTTTTTTTTGAGTAAATATATCAGTTTAGTAAGCAAAAAAGTAAAAAAGTAACTTTTACTAGAATGTAATTACAACGTAGTGAAAGAGTGTAAAATACAGTACATATTCAACTAACGCAGATTACTTTTACAACCGCACTTTTATTATTTATATTGTTTGTTCCATTCATGATGTGGAATAAATTTCGTTCATGTGTGTCAACGCATTATTTAAATGTTATTTTATCTCTACTGCAGTGGTGATTTATAAAAAAGAGGTAACTTTGTGAATATTTTACGCAAGAAATATTTTTCACTTGATGAATGTCAAAATAGAAAAATAAAAAAATGTAATTATTTTTTTGTGGTCGGTTTTGGTAAATAAGAGAAAGAGGGTAAAATAATTTTAGAGTGCGGAACTGCAGAGACGGTACAATGTTGGGGGATTGAAGAGTTGCGCCAAGGGATGGAAGGGTGGCAAAGTACTGATGAGGGCATTTATCTGTGCAACTGATTGCAGGCATTTTCTGATTTGCACGGGCAGCACCACTGTAACCCCGCATCACCTTGGTTAAGTGAAGGGGTGAAGGGAGGCGGAATGGATATGCATTAACGGGCCATTAGGACAAGTACCGGAATTATTCCACAGCGAGAAGAGGGTTTATGTTGAGGGGAGGCTCGTATATTCCAACAGTTCCCTCGGGACTGGCAGACAGGTTGCCATCAGGTAGGGAAACCCGTAAGTTTCAATGACAAACAACCTGCGCGCTCAATGTAAATAATTTTTTAGGTTTTAAATAAAAAATAAGACTAAACCATGTTCTGAAAAACAATTAATAAGATCTTAATATTTTAAACAATCACTATTATCTATATTCAGACAAAAGTATGATTATAAGTTTTACCCTAATTTAAATTCATCTTTTATTATGTTCATTAATACATAAGTTAATGGGTAAAGTAAAAATACGTTGGTAACAAGTTCGTTTAAGAACCCCAACCGATTAGGAGCAGCTACAGAAACTAAATGTGAATTTTCAGTTTCGCGTATTTTAATATAAACTTCACGTTTTTAATTCGCAACCCTAATTTTTCTCTCATTATGCGGTCTTGGGTTCGAATCCCATTCAGGCACGGCATATTTTCATACGTTACAAAAATCATTTTTCATCTTTCATCGTCTGCTTAGCAGTGATTGCAGAACCGTCGGACGTTAAACAAAAAAAACCTAATTTTTTGCTGTGCATATTGATAGAAAAAATAATTTTAACGTATTTTTGCTTCGAATGTACTTTCCTGAAAACCCAATAGTTTAGGAGCTACAGCCATTAAAATTAATTTTAATGCTCAGAAATAAAACAACAATTTCAGTTGTTGCTGGTTTTTTTTATGTAGGACTGTTATGGAGCTCGTAAAGTGACTTAAAGACATTTTTGAAGTACTTTTTGCACCCAAACTGTCAGACTCTCATTCGATTAGTAGCTACATGCTTTTCACCTTTCTTACGACCTAGTGTTCCGAGTTTGCTTTTCGCAGAAGTTTTTAAAATGAGTAATGACTTGTCTGTATTAAGTTTATTCCAGTACTTTGTAAATCGTTTTGTAGTTGTTTAAAAAACTATCCGACACTTTACATTAAAAAATTGTTTTGTCATCCATTTTACATAGGTGTTAGTAGAATTTTAGTACTCGTTTTATGATTGTTTCTATTAGTTATTAATTTTTCTTTTAAAGTTCTTCTCTTCTTCGTTAAATATACTTTCCGTCTAGTATGTTGAGACCCATTATCTAGTCGAGGATCCTTTTATCAAAATTCTCTGCTTCTTATAGATCAGCCTTACTCGTTAATATAAGACATTCATTTTATTACTATCAGCTGTTGTTAGGAAAAAAGATACTAGTATTCGTTTCAGAGGGATGTAAAAATTAAGGAGAAATTAAAAAAAAACCGTGAAAGAAGGCTGTGCATATTATAAATAGTCCTGTGTGTTATAAGTTATGATCTGCAGTTGACTGTTACTGGTAAAAGAAAAATGAGAATGAAAAGAAGGAATAAAATGGTGTAGTATCTATTTATTACTAGGTAATTAACATAATTAATAAATTATTCTATTGCTATTCTAATGAACTATCTCGCATTCTTGCAACCAGCCATAGTAGTGGGTGGTGACGGCGGGGAGTAGGGGAGTTTGAGAACTTCCAAAGAAAACAAAAAAATTATTAGTAGGTTTACTATTCTGTAAAAGTAAACTATTAGGCTATTTACTTTGTATCTCCAAGATTACGAGCAAAAAAAATTAAAAAAATTTTTTTTTTAAGAAACGCTATTATTTAACAATTAATCAAAAAAAAAATGAACTAAAAAGAAAAAAAGAAAAAAAAAAAATCACAGACATTAGAGTTAAAAATAAAAGCGTGGCGCATTAATATACATAATATTTTACAACGAATATTTTACAATAAATATTATATATATTAATGCGCCACGCTTTTATTTTTAACTGTAATGTCTGTGATTTTTTTTTTGTAAATTTTTTTATTTTTTTATTTTTAGTTCATTTTTTTTGATTAATTGTTAAATAATAGCGTTTCTTAAAAATTTTTTTTTTTAATTTTTTTTTTGATTTTTTTGTAATTTTTTTTTCTGTGATTTTTTTGTAATTTCTTTTTAGTTAATTTTTTTAAGTAATTGTTAAATAAAAGCGTTTTTAAAATTTTTTTTAAAATTTTTTTTTAATTTTTTTTTTAATTTTAAAATTTTTTTTTACTAACACCTCCACAGCGTATTGTCATCGAAGATAAACAAGTGTGCAAAGTTTGATTCATATTGATACGGTAGATGTATTAAAATTTTAAGTTGCAAGATTTGATGGATCCAAGAGTAAGTTAAATAAAAGCGTTTAAAAATACATAAAAAAATGTAATTACTATAGGAATTTTATTACTTATCGATTGAGAAATTATTTGAAAATTAGACATTGGTTTTGATCCTTTAATTAACTAACTTTTGTTTTCATCTCTCCTTATACTGGGGTCATTCCAAAAAGAAAAAAAATAATGAAGTAGTCCAGCAACCACCTATGGACCAAAATTAATATGAATTGATTTTTATAAGTAAGTAGGGTAAACGAGGTGTCATCAACAATAAGACTGACGTAAATTTTTTTTTTAAATTTCATGCATAATCACTTATTGTCACCTTCAATATACACGCCTTCTCTATCCCTATAACGCTTCATGCAAATTTTCCATTGTTGGAAACATTGCTGGAAGTCATCTTCTGTCAGCTCCTTCAGAACACGTGCCGGTTTCTTTTATACAGCTTCCACAGACTTGAATCTTGTCCCTGTTAATGCAGATTTCACCGTAGGGAACAGGTAGAAGTCACATGGTGCAAGATGTGGTGAATAAGGTGGATGTTCCAACACTGAAATGCTGTACTTGGCTAGGAACCTCTTGACAGATAACGCGGAATGAGCTGGCGCATTGTCTTGGTGGAAAACCCATGATATGTCCTTCCACATTTTGGGGCGTTTTTCCTTACTCGTAATGTAGTTTAGAAAGTACTTCAAGGTAGTAATATTGATTCATTGTTTAACCTTCAGGAACCCAGTGAAGGTAGACAACCCCATGGATATAAAAAAAAAACAATCATCATTGCTTTAAATTTTGATTTGCTCATTCGAGCCTTTTTGGGCTCTCGGCTCGTACAGTGCATGGATTGATGCTTCGTTTCCGAATCATAAGTAAAATCACATGTTATGTTATCACATGTTATTATCGTTTTCAAAAAATTTGGGTCATTTTCAATCGCGTACAAATTGTCAGTACAAACATTTTGCGAGCTTCATTTCAAAAATTTTTGAGCGGCACATGTCCTGAAGGAGCTGACAAAAGATGACTTTCAGCACTGTTTCCAACAATGAAAAATTCACATGAAGCGTTGTAGGGATAGAGAAGGAGTGTAGTCTATATTGAAGGTGACAATAAGTGATTAAGTATAGAATTAAAATAAATTTTTTTATGTTGTCTCGTTATTTAATCGCCACACCTCGTATCACGATATTTTAAATAATTATTATTATTGTCTGTATTGAATCTGTAGGTACTTTTTGCATTTTATTTATAATATATCTGGAGAAAAAAAATTCCAAGACATAGTAGACTTTTGGCATTCATACAGAAAACAATATTGGCGCAGTTATAAAAAATAAAATTACATTAAAATGGTAACTATGGATTAATGAAACATTGTGTTTACTACCACTAATTTTGCGCGTTGCATATTTTCCAGTGGTATCATTGCGTTCGTCTTCATCATCCTCAGTCGTACATAACCCTGGATATCTTCTGCTGCACACATTTTCATCAACTGGACAGCTAGCGCAAGGCTTCCCAGGTTTATACGGGGTTGTAGATTCGTTATTTCCGGCAGGACCGTAATTACAAATCAATAAAGTCACGACGGTAGAATTACTGGTGACTTCGTAGGTGGTCAAACCACAACCAATGTATTTAGTTTTGCTCCATACTAACTGAGTAAACCTACTCGTTTCATCACTCAATTGTCCCTGGAAAATAGATTTAGTCATTCTTGTGTACTCCAGACACCATGTGTCTACAGCTTGTTCTGCTATATATACGTCATCATCTGGATTCCCAAAATAAGCAAACATATTTTGACCGACTGGAAATCGTTCTACATCTCTATTTACGTCGTGTATAACAGGCCACGGGCATTGCAACGACCATCTTTCAGCCATCATGGACAATTCAGGATCCCAACTCATTTTTCTCAAATCAGCACCTTCGGGGCAATCAAAATTTGTTCTCATTCCATTTGCGATTTCAGAACGGTATCTATTATGCCTTCTCAGAAGCCGTTTTGCAGCAGCTAAGCTTAAATATCTCGGTACAGTATCCGAATGACACTCAGCTCCCAAGTCTCTTTCTGGATGCCGGCACATCGTATTTCTATGGTCTATCAAACAATAATCAAAAGCATCCTCATCCATTTTAATAAAATGAATAAATACTACGTAAAATACAACTAATTTTTTCATAAACATAATACGTCTTTAAAATAAAAACCTTATTAAATAAACCTGGAAAAAGAAATCTCAAAATTTAAAGCATAATTAAACACAAAAAATTTTTAAGAAAATTTTATGTATAAACACACTAATTTTTTGTTTTTTATGTAAACAAATCAAAACAAATATTAACATCAGCTGAAAATCATATTTAAAATATTTTTGTTTCAAAGTTTACCTAATTAAAGTAAACAAACATGTAAGGTTACATATTTAAGGTTCTGAAGTCTTCGACGAGGTAAGGCCTTTTAACAGAATATACTTTATCAGGTCAGACTTTTAAATCATGAAAACTAATTGGTCATACATCATTTAAATAATGCGTAAGAAGTTAGACGCTTGAAATTCTATCATGTTTTAAAATATTGTGTAATTAGGTTTTAATTTACGTAAAAATTCTAGTGAAAAGTATTCCATATTAAAAAATGTAACCATTTTGTACAGTAATTTTCTCTTTTAACCCTTTCAGTACCAACGTAAGAAAAAAAGGACGTCGATACATTTTACGTAGTTATAACATTTGGTTTTTCAAACGTCCGTAAGTTATGTATAAAGTGCCAGCGTCCGGATAACCGAACAATTCCAAAAACCTTTTAAACAAAAATTAATGGAATAATGCATTTTGAAACCGCTTACGTAGCGCGGTAGCCTACAAAGCGAAAGGTCCCGGGTTCGATTCCTGGCTAGAGTCTAGAAATTTTAACACGTTAAAACCACCGTTAAGGCAGCAAAAACCACAGAAATTGCTAATGACCAAGCTGTCGATGCGACTGGGGAGCAGGAACCATGTTTTGGGTCAAAAAATGAAATTTGTGTTTTTGATGTTTTTAAGTACCTTATATGTTAAACAAATAAAATAAACACAAATAGAGCCCTCAAAAAATTCCTAAAAAGAAAAAAAAAATTTTTTCATAACCTATCACATCCTAATTAAACCGTTAAATTGCTTAATTATGACTTACTTCTGTTTGACCGTATTTCTTATTTGAACTACCCGGGTTTATTTCAACTGGAGGGAAATTTCGTGTTATAAAAGGTAAATTTTTTATTTCTGTAACTAACTAAACTGACTTCACATGTGTTTTTATGAAATGTGTTGTTTACAAGTGTTCGTTTGCAAGGTTAGGAAGTGTGTGTTGTTTATAAAGTGATCTTTACATAGTTTTTGTTAGTAATAGTTGTTTTTATCTAATAAAACTTATTTTAAAATGCCTAGAAGTACTAGAATATTTAAAAAAAAGAAAGGAAATACTAATAATAAGGGTGGTAGGCCAAAAAAATCTGTCATGAGTGAAGTGAATACTACTCCAGAAAATTCAATCTGCCAAACAAAAAATACAGAGCTATCCTCTTCTAAAAAGAAATTGTCCCCCGGTTTATTACCCATAAGAAACAATAAAACACTCTTTAGTAATCAAATTGTTAGTGGTAATATTATATCAGATATCAGTCAAATCAATAAACTAATAAATTTAAGCTGTAAGTGTAAGTTTTGCGATGGAGAAATGTTTGTATATGAAGATAGTAGTAAGAGATTAGGTTTAGCATCCAAAATTCACATAGAATGTAAGTCCTGTTTTGTAAATAAATCTGTTAGAACATGTAAGAAAGTGCAGAATGGTTATGAAAATAATATCAGATTAGTTTATAGTATGAGAGCGATAGGTAAAGGGTACGGTTCAGCCAAAGTATTTTGTGCAATGATGAACTTACCGAACCCACCTCAAAAATTTGACCATTTTGGTGCTATAATTAGCAAGGCTGTGAGAGAGGCTGCTATTGAAAATATGAATGACAGTGCCAAGGAAGCTGTAGAAGATAACAACAGGAATACTGACATTAGTGTCGCTCTGGATGGAACGTGGCAAAAGAGAGGATTTACAAGTCTAAATGGTGTAGTATCTGTCACATCCATCAACACTGGAAAAGTTATAGACGTTGAAGTATTATCTAAGTTCTGTCATGGGTGCATAAAATTAAAAACAGATGAGGCAAGAAAGGAACATATCAGAACTGGTGAGTGTCGAAAAAATTATGATGGTGCGAGCGGAGGAATGGAGGCTGCTGCTGTCAAAGCTATCTTCAACCGGTCTGAAGTATTCAATGGTGTAAGATATTTGAAATATTTAGGTGATGGGGACAGTAAGGGGTATCAAACAGTTGTAGATTTGGCACCTTATGGTACACAAGAAATTTCAAAATTAGAATGCATAGGACATATTCAGAAGAGAATGGGGGCGAGATTACGGAAGCTGCGGAAAGAGTTGAAGGGTCAGGTGTTATCAGATGGTAAGAAAATCTCTGGAAAGACCAGATTGACTGATAAAATGATAGATAGTATGCAAATGTATTATGGTAAGGCAATAAGGAAAAATGTAAATAGTGTAGAAGCTATGAGGCAAGCAGTGTGGGCAATTTTTTTTCATATGAAATCTACAGATACCAACCCAATTCACCAGCTCTGTCCAAAAGACAGAAACACCTGGTGTAAATACAACAAAGCCACTCTACTAGGAAGACATTACAAACATAAAACCTCTTTACCTGAAGCAATTGCAGAAGTAATTAAACCTATTTTCAATGCATTGGGTGATCGTGTTCTGTTACGGAAGTGTTTACATGGGTTGACGCAGAACCCTAACGAATCATTTAATAATATAATCTGGAGTAGGGTTCCTAAAAATGTTTTTGTTGGGTTGGATACTCTTACCTTAGGTGTATATGATAGTGTGATAACTTTCAATGAAGGAAATATTGGACGTTTAAAAGTTTTTAAACATTTGTCTATTGACCCGGGTCAAAATACATTGAACGGTTTGTTGCATATCGATGAAATTAGAGTAGCAAAAGCTGAAAAAGATGCAAAAACTATGTATAAGAAAGCAAATAGGAAGGCTAACAGGAAGCAAAAACACAAAGAGGAAAAGGAAACCACAGACTGTCAATCCTATGCACCAGGCTTGCACTAAAATTAGGTAAGTTTACTTTACGGTTCGTTTTCCGAAAATTCCTATTTTTTATATTTATGTTCCTTTTTCTCAAGAACCGTTCAACATACAGAAATGAAATTTTTACTGTAGCTTTATCATGTATAAATACAACTCCTTTGAGTTTTTGGGGCATGAAAGTGTGTTCAAACATAAAATATTATTCATATTCCAAGAAAAAATGTTAAAAAAAACCGTTGGTTGGAAAATATTTTTTTTCTAAATTTGAAAATGAATGTATGTGTATGAAAAACTCAACATACATGTAGTAAAGTAATATCAAAGTGTCTGCAAAATTTAAATGCTGTAGTATTAATATAACCTGAGAAAAAGGAACATGAAGTTGTCAAATTTAACATGGGGAAGATACATGGTTCCTGCTCCCCTTAAATAAACTATAAAAAAAATATTTTGAGTATTTTTTAGTATTAGAACGATTTTTTTACGAAATCAATAAAAATCAATTTTTAACTGGAAATTTTATTTTTCTGTAAAATTGAAATTTGGGTTGGCAATGGTAGGCTTACGCGTGCAAGTTTTCAAAATAAGGGCTGGCACTTTTTGTACACCCTTATTCAAGTTGAATAGCACTTCAGATCGATCTTTTAAATATTTTTCCGGCACTAAAAGGGTTTTTTTTTATTGAGTGATGATGCCTACATAAACCTTGGGCTCGTCCGTAGGTAATAATATGTGGTGATTTACAGATGAAAAAATGCCAGACCTGACCGGGAATCGAACCCGGGACCCCGGCATAGTAGCCAGTTGCGCTGACCACTACACCACGGGCCGGCCTAGTTTAAAAACTAATAATTAATATAAAGAGTGTTACTCAGGCTAATGAGATCTTAACGTGTCATTTTTAACATTTTAGATTTGTTTATAGTTTATTTTTAAAGCTGGTTGCAAATAATGTTAAACAAAACAAATTTCTTTACCTATTTAAGGTCGCATCAACGATTAAGTCATTAGCAATCCTAACTACATAACAATTACAGAATTTTATTGAGAACTTTTTGTGTAAATGTACATCTCTGACGTACAAAAATATTATGTATACTTTTGATGTCGGTAAGCATGAATTTTGTATTTTGTGTCATGTTACACTGTTTTCGTATATTATTTGTAATCCTGGGCATTGTATGAGTGTTAATCGGCATTGTAGTGTCGGTGCATCAAGTCTTTTAAAGTAAGTATCCGTGAGTGAGCTTAGAATACCCAATCTGTAGACGTGCTATCAGTACTTGATCTTGACTGCTACATTTTTGATATTGATATGACATGTGTGTTTTCTGTGAAGTCGTGGAGTTTACTTTGATGTTGCCACAATATTTAAAAACAATTTACCACGTGACAAACCCCCCCACCACAAATTTCAGTAGACATGCCTCTTACCCCCATTATTTAGAACAGAAAATTTAGGAGATGTGGCGTTTTAAATTTAATTGTACCAGCCGTTTTGAAAATTACAAAAAGTAAAAAAATCACGATTTTATTCATGTATTGTCATGCAAGTTCAGTATAGTATTACTTAACTCAAGTTCAAAGTTTCAACTTTGTTAGTTTTCCACTTTTTACTTTCTCTTGACTATATGATTATATAGGAAGGAAATAGCTATTGTTTTCATGTCCATTTTTCAAAATCGATTTTTCACCGGATCTACACGTTTTCAGACCCCTGAACCCAAAAAACATGTTTCTAACGATTGGTGTGTGTGTGTGTGTGTGTGTGTGTGTGTGTGTGTGTGTGTGTGTAAACAAAATATCTTAAGAACGGAACATTGTACGAACTTGAAACTTGAAACTTAAGGTAGATACCACTAGAGGACCTGACACGAACATTTTCATCAAAATCGGTCAACCGGAATTAGTAGTTTATTCGTGTAATTTTTTAATTTTTTGCAATTTTTCGAAAACAGGTCGTACAATTTTTTTTAAACATTTCCTAGTTTAATAAATTTTTTATGATCTACAAGATAAGGCAGGCAGGCGTCATGTCTGCTGAAATTCTTAGTGAGGCTGTTTTCTCGTAAAAAAATTGTTATGCATAGCCTATGCATTTAAGCGCAAAATATATATAATAAAAGATGTAGAGAATTTTAAAACGTACAACTTTTATTTCAAACATTTTTTTGTATAACGCTTAGTTTAGCGGTAACAAGCGATTTTCTGTTTTTTTCTTACGAAAACGTGTAAAACTAAATTTTTTAAAGATTTCAGCCTTATTATGAATTTTACGTCAAAAAGTATAATCACATTTTATAGTAAATTAAAAGATCTACAACTTTTATAGAGAGCATTTCTTTCTAGAGAGCCTAGTTTAGCGTGAAAGAGTGATTTTCCGTATTTTAAAGTAAAACCGAGGTTAATTTTCATTTTGCATCTTTCATTTATGATTATAATTAGGTTATGTTTATTGAGGTTAGTTTTTTTGTTTATTTGTAATGTTTTATTACTAATATTAGGTTATATTGTTCATTATTTACATTGGCAAGAGAAAGTCTTGTGAGTGTTTCTCACCAGATGTTTTTGTTATTTTGTTCACTCACACGCGCACAGGCAAGCACATTGACGCGCACGCCAATCGGTATAAACATTTTTATTGGGTTTAACGGACTTTAAAACTGGTTATCTCCGGTATAAAATTGATTTTTATAACTCGAAATGACAACAAAACAATCCTTCCTTAATTTTTTTATATTGAGTAAGAGAAAGTAAAAATAATTAGATAAATAAGTCATTATTTATGTGAATATGTTAGGCTACAGCAACAAAATGAAACAGTAAAATAATTACTGTTTGTGTCTGTGCGTGTGTCAAAAGATGGCTGATAAATTGGAAGAATATTAAAGGGGATGTATTTGAAATTCATAGAAGTGTAAGAAGGTGATGTAGGGTGTTGTTAATATGAAGAGGGTTGCAGGGCAGGTCTGAGACGGCAAGTTAGTTTACTACTGTATAGCTGTATTAAGGTTATATTATTATACTAACTTCATAAGTCATAAGGGAGAAATTAGAAGATATTACATCCCCCTTGACGAAAACTCCTCTAAAATATTTAACCTACAACTCTTTACCCAACATCCCTTTTAATCGTTCAATGAAAATTACGCCTAACTATTTCGCTGTATGTATTTAATCAGAATTTTCGACAGCCAAAAGACTGATTTGAAACTCCTAAGGCTTTACTTTGTATAAAGAGGGGCAAGAGATTTAAACATGTTTTCTTCACTGGGTTGAAAATATGACTGCTAATCAGTACAAAAATGAATTTTACTTTCTACCTTATAAATCACTTTCACTTTTATCGTCACAGCGTAACCATGATCATCTTTCATTTAGTCATCTATGGACATTTTAAAACACAATTTTAGCAAATTAATCATTGCAGTAAATTTTTTTTCCAGTAAAGTTTTTCCTTGTAAATTTTACTTTTTTATCTGTCCTGTGTTCTGCTTTTGTTCTTATTGGACGCCTGTAGCAGTCAGTTTTACCAGCTGACATTTAAAACAACTGATAAGTCAAATCAGAGGTTAATTTATAAGTAAATTTTTTTTTTTTTTTTTTATCACACAATATGTTATGTACAATCTGCTTTATAGCAATAAGTACAATTGATCAAATGAATAATTCACATAAAAGGATAAAAACCCAATGGTTTACCCTATATAGGAAGCAATATTTTTAAAAATATCGTTATATCAAGTTTAGTTTTATATGTTTGTTTTATATGTTTGTGTAAGAGTAAGTGCTTGTGTTTGTGTGTGTTTTTTAGAGTCTGAAAGGTAAATCTAGAGGATCAAATCTTTGAAGTCTACGTAATGTGTCACTGTTGTCCAAGAGGTTAACTGCCAGAAAGTTCTCATGATTGTTTAATTTTGAAATGTACTTATCACTAAATTCACTGATCACTTCTTTGATTGGTTTGATGTTACAGTCTTCATGGATTCGCAAGTTGTTGACGTACCAAGGAACAGCTAGTATTGTCCTGAGGGTCTTGGATTGGAATCTTTGTAAAATTTCAATATTTGAATTTGACGCAGTTCCCCAAAGCTGTATACCATACGTCCAAATTGGTTTTAGTATCGTTTTGTACAACAATAGTTTGTTATCTATCGAAAGTTTAGATTTATTTCCAATTAACCAAAAATGTTTGCTGAATTTAATGTTGAGTTGTTTGCGTTTAGTTCTTATATGTTTAGCCCATGTAAGTCTTTTATCCAAATGCATCCCTAAATATTTGACGTCGTCATTTTGTGGAATTTGGATACCATTAAGCGTTACTGGTGGACATGTGTTCCTCTTTAAATGATTTGCAAAATTTACAGTTTAAATAAATTTTTTTATATTTTTTAAAATTATATTTTTATAAAAAAAATGATTTATGTTTAAAGTAAAAATTTGTTAAAATTGATTACTTATTAGTTAGATACTATTGAAATTTTAGTTTGTTAATTCAAATATAATCTTTCATTTTAATTTTTTTATTTGTGGTGAATTTAATACAGAAGGTCATGGTTAAAAGTGTTTTACAGTGAAAATGTAAACTTTAATTTTTAGGTATTTGATTACCAAACCTAACACATGTAGTGAAAAAAATCTGTTAAATATTTTTATTGTAGCAACATCAATATAAATCATTTCGTTTTCATCAGTGGTAAGGTGTTTTTTTATATTTTTCTATTTCAACAAGAATATTTTTAATTTAAATCTGGTCTCAACGTTTTCCAACAAAACTTCACAGCATCAGAAACATATTTTTGAAAACGCACAGCCTCACTAGGAGCTTCGAAGGCATCAAGCCTTCACTTACACGATTACGCACTAGGCACTCTACATTTACACACAAACATTTACTAAAGAAAGGTGAAGCACAATATTATACACATTGCTGCATGCCACTTACAATCAAAGACATCATCACAGACTGCCAAACTGCGCATTCCACACGAATACAATAAAATTAACAATAATTTAGCAATCAATTTGGTAGACAAAGTAGCTGTTCAAAACACAATAATTTTTTTGAACTTTCACAAAATTTCAGATTTGATATAATTGTAAAATCATGTATTATGTTCATTTTCATTGTGTCATTCTATTTTATATTTTTATGTTGTCTAAATTTTCATTGACTCTAACTAATTTTTCATTCTGTTTTTATTAATGGCCTTATTGTGTTTGTGTCTGTTATATATTTTGCGTCGTTTTGAAAATTTTGTATTAACATGTACTTGTTTTGTAACAATAACTATTTGTTACATGTATTTGTATGTAACGTGGTCGCTAATGACCTTGTAGTCTATACAAATTTAAATAAATAAATTAAAAAAATATTTTTAATAATTTTTTTTTGTACTCTCTTGACATTTCGTTTTCTTTATTTGTAGTGACAGTTTACAGTAGTAATTTATATTTGTTAAATAGTTTTTAATTTAAATGTAAACGATTTTCTTGCAGCTGAGTTTAGCCGGAAAACGCTCATTGGTTAACGATTCACTGCTTTACAAGCCTGCATTGCCAGAATCTTTAATCTCAACTTGTTTTAGCCCAAATATGTTCTTCTCTGTTGATTGTCCACATTGTATGATCTACGTATTGTACATAAATATTTTGTACAAATTTTTAAGTAACACCAATTTTGTTTGAGTTTCTATGTAACGTGAATAGCTGGCAGACAGTAACAAATAAATTTTAATGAACATTTTTCTTAAAATTCAAATTAGAAACAAGTCAGGAAATAATATTGCGAAATTCACTGAACGCGTTTAAGTAGTTAACAATAAATGTATAGTTCCCATAACAAGTAACTCTAAAAAAAGTATTTTATTAAATAAAAATTTTTACTAAAAGTTCATTACATACAACAATATGTAAGGCCCCATCCTGATAAACAATCTCTTTTTAATCACTTATGTGTGCATGTTGCAATCTGTTTAATTTAAGAACAATAAGCAACTCTATAACTCAATGAGATGTGGATAATTGTGTATGAAATGTTAATGAGGTGTAACCTTTCACAGGCTTAGGTCAATAATTCGTGAGAAAGTATGGTGAATTGAACCCCAACAATAAAAGTATACCGGTAACCACTGGATAGTATTGAAATTCGTATAAAAGTAACTATCTTTACTAGGGTTTGAACCAAGGAACTTTGTCTCCAATATCATCAGCTCACTCACTGCGACAACTTTACCATTAGACCAATCTGGTGGACTACAACTTTTAGCTACACAACAGTTTACTTGTCCTATTGAATGCTACACGAATTCTTACGAGACTGCGCTGATATGGAAAAGGTTACCTGTTACAATGATTTCATAAAAAAACTTTCAATTATGTAACTAAATTATTGTGTGATCGGCTTGTTTGGTTTAGGGGCGAGCGAACTGACTTCTAAAGCACGGGTTCTGGTTCGTTTCCAGTCACGTCTGAAATCTTCATCACTCATTTTTATCTATCACCTTCTGCATTAGCTGTGTGTATAACAATCGGATGTAAAATCAAATAAAAAATTGTATTTCTACGTACAGTCTAATATTGACGTAAAAGTGTTCTAACATTTTGTATTAATTTTTTATTATATTTCTACAAACTTAAATAAAAATACGTGTTAATTTATCCCTAAAAACAGTTAAAAACTTTTGTCACAAAAAGTTTTATTGTATGCTTTCCTTCATCTTCACTTTAAGATAGGCGAGATTCTAAGATAAATCCATCTTTTATGTCGCCTACATGTAAATACGACAAGTGTAAGTGACTACTAAAGACACTGCAGAGGCGTCATGTTGGTAATCTCCATTTAATACGACCTACGTTGACTTTCAACGGCACTTTAAGTGCAAATAAATTGAGCAGTTAGAGTTGTGAAAACAAAGTATTAGTTTAGGCTTATTTTCTTAATATACAGTGAAACACTTTTACATTAGGCGTATTTTTTTAAAAAATAATTTTAGTACATATCAACATGCTTTGTGATCTCATTAATTTAATCATATACTATGTTTATTGTGGTAGGTTTGTTCAAATCCTTTTCTTACTTTAAAACTAACAATATCTCGTTAAATTTTTAATCACAGATTAAAAATTACTGCTGGGTAATAAAAACCACGCAATTTAAAGCGACTTGTGCAACAACAATGGAAAAGTTTCAGAATGTATAAGAAGGTATAAAATATGACTTTTGTAACATTTTTTTGAATTTTAATTTCAGATTACACTTAAAATTTTTTACTTTTCTATTCGAAAATATAAAATATTTATTTTAAATCATAAGTAAATAAGAGATTAAGAATACTGATATCAGGGAAGTTCTGTAGCGGAGGAGGGAAGTTCAAGGAAGGACATCTCCAACAGGGTTGTGTCGGGTAGACAAGTGATACAGGAACTGAATTCCTTGCTGTGGTCAAGGAGCATTAGATATGTCACAAAAGTTCGGATGTATCAGACATTGGTTCAGAAGTTTCTATTGTACGGCAAGGAGAGGTGGAAGAAGACAAAGAGGAATTGACAGAGAAAAACAATGCAGAAGATATGGACTGCTTACGGAGGACTTGTCAAATTTTTAAAATTGAACGAATCAGGAATGCAGATATAAGAGATATCATATGAAACTGTTGTCCATTACAGATAAAAGGAGTGTTAAATTGTTTATTTATATAAAAATGATATAGTTCCAGGGCTACAAAAAATAGTTCTGTTTCTTATCACATGGTCAACCAATTATATGACTGAACCATTTAAGAACAGAAGAGGTAGAGGTGGTAAAGACACTAGTCAGAGTTAACTCATCAGGGAGTAATGAATTTGATTATATAGCCAGACCCTGTGGTGAATGAAGTGAAGGTGTTATTTGTAAGGTGGAAATTAGATGCTTTTTAGGTGGTCTGGCATGCTGATAAGCATACTTTCTACTCAGTTAGGAAAGTAATGGTAAAACACCCTACTACTCGTTTTCCTCAGTAAAGCCTCTACAAGTTCAAACCAGCCTTTCGGCTGATGACCTAAACTTAAGATTCTAAACATGGCAATAGTGTAAGTTGAAAGAAAATGTCGAAAATGGTTGGGTAAACAATGAGTGGAGACCAATTTATGGCCAAAGAAAATAAATTATTGGAATCCACGAGGACGCAGAAGACATGATTAGCCTTTGGAATCATGGTGTGGTCAAGTGTGGCGTGATATGTACATCTGTAGTTTGAGTGAGATGCGAGAGACGATCAGAGCTGTAACAAAACTAAAAAAAGAGGTTAAATTAAGAACAAAAAAATTTAAATTGATAACGCTAATCTCAGCTTCTTCAATAATTTTTTGCAAGAAAGACCCGTGGGGGATTAGTGTTTAATTTCCTCGCATAATCACCTGGTACGTATTATAATTATGAATATTCATTGGCAGTATAAGTGGATTTGTATGGTTGTGTATAAAAAAATGTTTAATTCAAATTGATGTAAGATCTTTTACTTGGGTCAGAAACGTATGGGAATCGTAAATCAATATGAACGGTACTGTTGGTAAAATTGGAATTTTGTAATTTTAATAAAAATTTGTTATGATTTATTGGAATTTTTATACCGGTAAAATAACTTGGCCTAAATTCTAAAAATAAACAAATAAAAATTACTTGAAGAACGTCTTAACATTATTTAAGATTGGGTGGATTAATAGAGAAAAATCAAATAAAGTACGAACGCAATAAAAAACTTAAGAAAATTTGTCAGGAAATATACGAAGGGGTTAGTCAAAGAAACGAAACAGTCGTAATGGTTTTGTTGTGAATTATTTTATAGAAGTTGTTGTTATCTTCTACAAGTCACTCACTGTTGTTCAGAAAATAGAGTTTGAAAGAAACATAAAATAAAAAACAACACCGACAAAATCTAGTTCATTTCAGTTAGGTTTTAGACTACAACAAAAGTATAAGTAGAATGATAACCCCTGTACGCCACACTGACACGCGCATGCACCTAAACATTTGCTATCAAGTGAACTGAAATGAAATCTACAAAAACTATTTTGGTTTATATAAGCAACCGACAACTGTAGTACAAAATAACTGGAAACAAAACAGAATAAAATAAAGAGTTATGTGACAGATTCCGTTGGGAAAAACACAATTGAAGAAATTCCTATGTAAAATTGCACAGGACTGAAAACTAAAATAACAGGCAATATTATCACTCGTGGCTAGTTGAACACGATCAATTACTTTATGTAAATACCAATTCATATCTATTATAAAACTAACAAAATACTACAGTACTTCATAAAATTCAAACTATAAATACAATTTTTTTTTATTAAGTAAATTTTTTTAAGAAGTCTGTAGTAATCAATAATTAAACTTTTAAAATAACATTACGGCAACACATTTTTAAAACTGCTAAAATATAGTACTAAATACTATTCTCCCGAAGCGACTTCATCTTGCCAATGTTAATAAGAAAATATACCCTATGTTTAATCATGAGTAAACAATGTAAAATGAAAAACATAACCAAATTATTTTAATCATGAGTGAATGACAAGATTAAAATCAATCTCTGTAGAATTTAAAAATACGATAAATTCAGGAGAAACCTCCCTGACGATAAAAAAATTATGGGTAGAGGCTATTTTCGGCCTCGGATTCATATAGCTTTAATCTAAAATTAACACCATAATAAATTTTTAGTTAATAAGTATTGAAAACTAATAAATTAAGTAAGATTTTGATTAATACAGGGAATAACTCAAAAGGAAATAATTAATTGCTAGATATCTACTAAATTTACCCGTTACTAAAGAAGTTTGACCGCTAAATTCAATATTCCGGAACACTGTACATATTATGGTACTTTAAAACCATTGTAAAGCGTTTATTTAACATACTAGGGAAAATCAGAAATTGGTTTTCCTTTTTGATTTAAATTTTTTTTGGAGGCACCAACCCGTCAGACGACACGTCGTCATGTTTGTAGGTGTTTTTTTTGATGTTGATTATAAATTTCTAATATTTGTAAACATTGTAATCTATTTTGAAATAAAGACACGTTTATTATTAATAACAATAATAGTAATAAAAATAACGACTCGCGTTATGGTGGAATTTTTTATAAAGTTAATAATTTGCAGAAAAACAGAATTTTTTGAAAATCTTACTTAAAATTCTAAGCGACTCTAACTTCTACCTAATTAAAGACATTTTTTAAGAGTCTGTAAGCATATACAATAGCCGGCCGCATTGGCGTAGTTGGTAACGTACTCGCCTCTCATCGTGCGGTCTTGGGTTCGAATACCATTCAGGCACGGCATATTTTTATACGTTACAAAAAATCATTTCATTTTTCGCCATCCGCATTAGCAGTAATTGCAGAACAGCCGGACGTTAAACAAAAAAAAGCATATAATGAGGAAAAATACTATTATTAAGTCCATTAATAGTTTTAAGTGAAAAATGCAAAAGAACTGTTTTAAATACAAAAATTGCAATAAACATTATGTTATTCAATAAAGTGGGTTCCTTCCAATTTTTCGTTTTTGTTAATTTGCATCTAAAAGACGCCACACGATTACAGTACAAGTCAAGACTTATAAGCTAACTTAATTCATATCACCTCAAAGCGCATATTACACAAATTACACATTGACAAACTTACATCAATAAAATTTGCCATCTTATAATAGTTACCAAAATAGTACACAGTTTTCTTTAGAATTTTGTTGAATTTATTTATATTTTTTAATACAAAAATCTGGTGCGAAACACTCACACAACTTTCACTTGCCAATTCAAATAATTAACGATATAACCTAACATTAGTAATGAACCATTAAAAATTAAAAAAAAGTAACCTCAAAAAACATAATCTTATTTTAATCATGAGTGAAAGACGTAAAGTGAAAATCAATCTTAGTTTAGCTTAAAAATACCAAAAATCACTCTTTCACGCTAACCTAGGCTATATGTATTAAATTGCTCTCACTAAAAGTTGTAAATCTTTTAATTTCCTATAAATTTAATTACATACACTTTTGTCGTAAAATGCATTCTAAGGCTAAAATCTTTAAAAAGTCGATTTTTTGACGCAATTTCGCGAGAAAAAAACAGAATTGCTAATTACCGCTAAACTAAGCGTTATACAAAAAAAGTTTAAAATAAAAGTTGTAGAGTTTTAAATTCTCTACAACTTTTACTAGGTACCTACATTTTTGCGCTAAAATGCATATTAAAGTCGCAATCTTAAAAAAAAACAAATTTTTTAGGTAAAAACAGCCTCTCCAAGAATTTCAGCAGACATGATGCCTACCCTATCTTATAAAGCATATATACTATTTAGTAAACCAGGCGATTTTAAAAAGAATCGTAGGGCCAGTTTTTGAGAAAATCGCAAAAAGTGAAAAATCAGACGAATAAACTACTCTTTCCGGGTGACCGATTTTGATGAAAATGTTAGTGTCTGGTCCGGTAATGGTATGTAACTTAAGTTTCAAGTTTCAAGTTCGTACGAAGTTCCGTTTTTGAGATATTCTGTTCACATACACACAGACCAATCAATAAAAACATGGTTTTGGGTTCAGGGAGTCTGAAAACGTGTAATTCGGTGTGAACTCGATTTCAAAAATTCGACATGAAAACAATACTTTCCTTTCTATATATTCATATAGGCAAGAGAAAGTAAAATATACTTAAAAGGGAATTCTTGTACACTGTCTCATCGATCAATTAATTGTTTCAGTTATAATATTATAAATAAATGAAAATTAACACAAATTTTTAAAGGTTGTAGTAATCGATGTTTATTTCCCCCTGAAAATATGTTATAATAATTAACTATTGTGGTTAGCAAATAAGTACATTTTCTATCACTTTTGTTTTGTGTTGTGGTGGTGAACATTATGATTCTGAATAAATTTTTGATTATGGATAATTTTTCTTCGTTAAAAAAATTTAACTACAGATAATTTTCATAATGTGAAATGAATGGTGCATTTAATCGTTACGTGATAATATTTAACGAGGACTGACTGTATTTGTATTGCCAGTGGACAACAAAAACAGAATTATGCAGAATGATTATTACGAGTGGATTCATGAAGTGTCTATTGAATACAAAATTATGGTACTAAAATTAAGAGTAAATAACAATTTCATTAATACGATTTGATTGTGTTTGGTAAACTTGTGCGTGTTTGAATTTCATTTTGTAGGTCTGTCGGGCCTATATAACAGTAGCGGCCATCTTGGTTGTGCACAATCGATAAAAGCGAACAGCAACCTCTATCTCTCACGTTACAGCTGAAAGTAAGAGGGTCACATGTCCCTGTCTGGTTTTTGTCTGTCAGTCTCTTGTCTACTCGGTTTTAACCACACATGTGCTTATCAAAATATAAAAATACTCTATTGTTATCAATATCGTTTGTTGCTTTCAGAGACAATATACTCTAGTTAATATTTCCAATTTCTCTTTTCTACGATAAAATAACACACCTAATTTATATACTATAGAAATAAAAACGAATCTGATTCTTTTCTGGTTTATTAATTACATTTTCTATTGAAAACACATTACATTTGATTTGATTATATTTTCTATATCTCAATTTATTGTCGACAATCAATTACACATAATTTTTGTTTTTAATTTTCCCATCATGAACGATATTCATATTGTTCGTTTTTTACAAAATCTGTTTTGATAAATAAATTCATGCATCCTATTCGTTTACAAACACTTTTAATGTTTACTTCCGTGGCCCAATGGTTCGAACGCTAGACTGCGTTGTAAAACGGTAGAGCCTGGGTTTGATTCCCGGTTAAGGTGTGGAATACGTTAGAACCCATCCGTTTTATACCGTAACCCCTAGTAATCACTAAAAACCAATTCAGCTCATTTGATTAAATAAACAAACTATATAAAAAAATGTTTGCCAGCCGCATTAGCGTAGTTGGTAACGTGCTCGCCTCTCATCATGCGGTCTTGGGTTCGAATCCTACTCAGACACGGCATATTTTCATAAGTTACCAAAAATCATTTCATCCTTCACAGTTACAACCCAACGTCGTCACTAATGTCACCTGTAGTTAATGTGACGTTAAATAAACAAAGAAAAAAAATTGTTTACGTTAAAATTAAACAGAATGAATTTTTATATATGATAGAAATTCATATAAGTCTATTATGAAAATGCAAAAGTCTTTACTGGCTCACTGAATATCTCACTCGTTCATAATTTTCAAAGTTTCCAATCACGTAGAAAGCTGAAATTTGGCATACTGTTTAATGAATGAACAAATATAATATTATTAATTCGAATAATTGTGGCTAATGGATAAATAAAATAAAATTACTACCCGAAAGCGATTCCCATTAATTTTTCACGTTCCAGAAGAGTGCAACTCTATCAAGAAATAAATGTTTTTAATGAGATACATATAAAAAGTACAAGAAGGGCCACGAAAATTGGAAAGTTATATTTATCAGATTACTAAAAGTCTCCGTCGAAGCATGCGCATTGTATTTAATTAATGTTTAATTACACTTCATAAAATTTAAAAACTTGTATAAAATAAAATTTTTAATTTAATTAGTTTTCTTACAACTTAATTTTTTAAATAATTGTGTACATCTAATTGAATGAACTTGTACGTTGCAATCTGTTCAATTGAGAACAATAAGCAACCCCATGACCCAATGAAATAAGGATGATGTGTATGACGTGTGAATGAGGTGTAGTCTTGTACAAACCCAGGTTGACCATTCCTGAAAGAGTATGGTTAATCGAGCCCCAACCATCAAAGTACAACAGTAACCACCATGATCTATGACTACTACTAGTTATAAATTATAATGGGTAACCACTGCCTAGTCAAATCCGTAAATAAACTACCTTTACTAGGATTTAACCTTTGTATTCAAAAGTCAGCTGTTCAACAGCATACTCGCGGCAACCCCCTTACCTCTACACCAATCTTTAACTCTAAACCGAAAAGTGGGTCAATGCACGAAATAGCAGAGTGTAGCCTATATATCTTAAAAATAGGCTTATTTATCCGTCAACTTTTAAATCCTACATCATTGTACTGCATGCCATCCTACTGACTATCATGATCGTATTTTCATATTAAAATTTACGTCAGGAAAAATAAACTTAATTTTTTTATCTTTTAGTACTTAATTAAAAGAACTGGAAAAATAATAATATCTTACATTTTAATATAGGTATTATTATGAGTCTAATGATATTATTTTTTTGTTTTTGTGGAGGGAATTAGTAAAACAGAGAACAGGTTGAAACCCTAACATTAATCCTAATCCTAACATTGTTCCATTGGCGTAGTGGTTAGCGCAACTGGCTTCTACCCCAGGGTGTCGGGTTCGATTCCCGGTCAGATCTGGCATTTTTTCATCAATAATTTCCATCTTTCATCCTTCTCACCGACTGCATTAGCAGAAATCGCAAAACAGACGTAAAACCAAAAAAAAATTATAAAACCCCTAAACAGTGGTCGGCCAGTTGGCGTAGTGGTTAGCGCAACTGGTTTCTACCCCAGGGTGTCGGGTTCGATTCCCGGTCAGATCTGGCATTTTTTCATCACTCATTTCCATCTGTCATCTTTCACACCGACTGCATTAGCAGAAATCGCAAAACAGTCACACGAAAACCAAAAAAATTAAAAAAAACTTTAACATTAAATGGCAGAGATTAACATAGGAAAACTTTAACCATATTATCACACAGATTAAAATTGTGGTAATGTCAATTTATTAAAACAGTTAATTAGTTATCCACAACTATGTTGTATAATTTTTATAGGAAGGAGCGTATCTGCAATATCGAAGTTTAGAAATAAGTTATTGAGTGAAACACAATGGTTGGGTACATTTTATTTTATAGAAGAGAAGACTAAACAGTAACGTAGATGACGCAGACTTTTAATTGTACCGAATATTGTGGGCCAGAACTCAATTTTGGGGAGTGGTGCATTTCCCTAATGGCCCGATCCGAGTTATTTATCGCTATGAGACATAGTCAGGGATTTGCCGCCCGGCTATACTGCTTTCTAACTAGTGGCTCCGACTTCTACAGCAGAGATCTACTTATTCAAGCCCCTTTGTTTCCCCGAAGCGTTTCTTTTGTTTCTTTGTATGCTAGTTAAAACACCACTCATAAAATTTTATTTTTTTGTGTTTACTCTATTTACACCTTTAACACAAAACCGGAACCTTTTGTCAAAAATAATATTACGAAATTAAACCTTTTTCTTTGTTTTAACAAAAAAATTGTTATTGACATTACATTCATTGTGTTATAGTACGGGTGTTAAGGATAAAAAAATAAAAAATAAAAACGTGCGGCAAATTTAAAAACAACTTTTGTTATTTGATGTTGTTCAAATAAAAAAATTAATATACTTTGTATAATTTTACGTCAATATATCATGCGAAAAAAGATTGAAAATGTGTTTACACCTCAAAACCCTTTCCTTTTATTGTTAACTGTTTGACGCGGCGTTGTGTTAGTACTTACAAAATACAAAGAAAGATAAACCGTTTTTTATATTACAGCAAAATCTATAATCTTTCTTAATCAGGATATAATTATATGAGTTTTCTTTGTTGTATAATGTTGGAAGAAAGTACCCCAATGGAAGGACTTCATGAATTTTTTTTATATGTTGCCTTACCGCTTTAAAATAAGTCCATAGGATTTTTTCGGTTTAGCCGGCGAGTATTGTTTGAGTTGTCTAAGAGTAAGACGGCGAGAAGATTCCTGTGTGGCTCGAGTCTTCTTTGGTATTCTGTACATTAAGTGTAGATTTCTTGTTGAAATAATCTGTGTAATATGTTGTTTGCTATGCAGCAAGGTGATTCTGTGATTGCCCTAAGTAATTTTGATTAGAACCTTTACATGAACCTTAAAATAAATACACAAAATAAAATTTAGACACTGCGTAATTGAAGCTGTAAAGCCATTTTTAAGAAACATTGCTCGAATTGATCTATCAAAAAATGTTTAAACTGGCTTATCCAGAATATAAGCGATAATTTAAATTTTTTTATGGATAAGAGTGAAAAAAATTTTAGACTTTAAAACTTAGAATATAGAGCATTGGTTTCTCTTATTACATACATTGATGGAACAAGAAAAGAAAAATTATTTAGCCATTAAAATTGGCAGAAACTGCTGGAAAAAACTCCGCAGTTTTGACCCCGAGTTATCAAAGCTTCGGGAATTTTAAATACATTTTAATATTCGGGGAGTATGGAATGAAAAAATTAAAAACCATTATCATTTTTCGGTTTTTCATTAAAAATATTGTTTGAAATATGCGCTTTAAAACGGCCTTAAAATCATGTTGCTATGCCAACTAGAAAATATTTTATTAGTTTTTTTGTGTTGTATGTTTAAGCTGATTTAGCCATCTGTCACGAAATTTTACAAAATAATTTTCCCTTTCGATTAATATTTTACTGTGATTTATTATACTATTTTTTCACACTGCCGTCTCTCATATATTTTATTCATAGGTCGGCAGTATAACCTAAAAGTTTATAACCTGGACTATTTTTTTTTGTGGTCTGTCTTTGTTTACACTCGTAATTTTGTTTCTCAAACTTTAAACGCGAATATCTCAAAACGTCATTTTTAGAAATTTATGTACCTTTTTGTCAGCTTCCACAAAAGGTACTGAGCTGAAATTTTTATGGAGTATGATAATCGTCCAGTTCTATTGATTGAATGTACAGTTTTTTTAAAATATTGAAAATTGAGGGAGAAAAAAAAATTTTTCGGTGATTTTTCGATGAAACATGGTCTCTTTTAAAAAAGTTTGTGAAAATCAAAATTCTTACCAGAATTAAAATGATACACGTTCTAGTTATGTACCAAAGAGTGAATTTTCAAACAAAAAACAATTGTAGCTCTAGCTGCAGTGGTTGCTGAGAAAAAGGTACAAACAAAAAAAAAGGTAGGCTACATTGCTTAGGATAGGAACCCACACTCCCCTTAAAGTACTATACAATGGTCCTAAAAATTAATTTCATGAATAACAATAATCGATTTTTTTTAAATATAAAATCTTTTAGTGGTAAGGTTAAAAAATTCTTTTACGAGACGACGTGTCTCATGGCTGGCGGCAATTTTTATAAAAGCTAAGGGCCTACCTTTGATTTATGGAAAAAACCATTAGTAATTTCTGTATCTACTCTTTAACAGGAATCGAATGACACTATTTCTGTTTACAAATTCCGACTTTGATTTTTGACTTCCGGTTTTAAGCCACTTCCGGTCGAAACCAAATTCAACCCAATTCAGGCCCACTAACCTTTTGTGAAGATTACGAATCCGAAAATTCTTAGTTGGTTCCTCTTGTAGTTTCTGACACCTGGGTGTGACGGACGGACAGAACAAAATTATATGACAATTATTTTAAAAATTTCCACTAATAATGAACTATTTTTTTTTTTTAATACCTATAGAAAACTTTTAGTGGTAAGTTTAGGAATTATTTTAAATATAAAAAATAACGTGATTATTTCTTTTCGAAAGTTTTTACAAAGATTTGACTATACTAAAATTCAAATATGAAAGATAAATCACGAAAATATAGCTTCACAACACCTGTCAAGAAGGACAATCCATCGAAAAAAGATAAGTGATGTCTGAATTTAAAATAACTCTTCAGGTGTGTATTTGACAAGTGTTGAAAAAGTAACACGGAGAAAATATTAAAGATAGAGTGTAAAAGTTTTCCAGTATGTTGCTACTAACAAGGTATAGAAGAAGTAATTTCACATTATAAGAAATACAACTAGTTACTTGTATTTATCTTGAAATACAGATTATTTGTACTGGAACTTTGGTATTGTAAGAAATACCCTTACTTTTTTTAATCCTGTAACTTTGATAATAGTTTTCTAATGCAAAATAAATATTTGTATTGCAACTACTAAAAGCGGCACGGCTCAAACAAGGTTTATCTTTTTCTTATCTACACGTCGTACACCATCTAGCCTGTTGTGGCATCAAAATGTTCTATATTATTAATTAAAATCTATAATTTTACAGTAACCTACCACTCCCAGAGTTGTAAAGGTATTAAAACTTCTTCCTCCAGACCTGTATCCAAGAATTTGTATTAAATTTCTATCACCCTTTATTTTTTGACGATGTTGTATTCATTTACTGCAATAATAACTGATTTACTCATTTACACCTTGTCTGCAATTCCTTCCTTACGTTATCTTAATTCTGAATCTTATCTCATCACGTGTGGCCCCTGAACCTAATAAAAGCCCATCTTGTCCAATTTGTATTTCCTTTCTTCTGTACACGTTTCAATGTAATAACAACTTATAAAAATCTTATGTGAAACACGTACATGACTTTCTCTTGCCAATGCAAATAGTGACCATAACCTAGCATTAGTAATAAAACATTACAAATAAACTAACCTCAAAAAAGATAAACTATTTTAATCATGAGTAAATGATGCAAAATGAAAACCAACCTTAGTTTGGCTTAATAATACGGAAAATTTCTCATTCACGCTAAACTAGGCTTTGTAGAGAAAAATGCTTTAAATAAAAGTTGTGGATCTTTTCTATAAATTTGATTATATATACACTTTTGTCGTTAAATGCACACTAAGTCCGTTAAAATTCCAATTATAAACTCGCTTGCTTTACAGATTTTAATGAAAAAAACAACAGAAAATCACTGTTTACCGCTAAACTAAGCGTTATACAAAGACATGTTAGCAATCAAAGTTGTAGGTTTTAAATTCTAAAACTTTTTTTTTTTTTTTTTTTTGTTTAACGTCGCATTAACTGCTGTGGTCATTAGCGACGACGTTGGGGTGGAACTGTTTACAATGGAGGATGAAATGAATTTTTGTAACGTATGAAAATATGCCATACCTGAGTGGGATTCGAACCCAGGGCCGCATGATGAGAGGCAAGCACGTTACCAACTGCGCCAATGCAGCCGGCTCTAAAACTTTTATTATAAAATACATTTGTGCTTTTAATAGCATAATTAAGCTGCAATCTTAAAAAAACCTTTTTTAACGAGAGCACAGCCTCTCCAAGAATTTCAGCAGACATGGCGCCTACGCTATCTTGTAGAGTATAAAATACATAGTAAATCAGACAATTTTTTAAAAAAATCGTAAAAGCCATTTTTGAGAAAATCACAAAAAAGTGAAAAATGACACGAATTTACTACTTCCGGTTGACTGATTTTGATGAAAATGTTCTTGACAGGTCCTCTAGTTAGTATATAACTTAGACCTAAGTTTAAAGTTTCAACTTCGTACAATGTTCCGTTTTTGATATATTTTGATTGGTCTGTCCAGACCAATCGCTAAAAACATGTTTTTTAGGTTCAGGGGTCTGAAAATGTGTAGATCTGGTAAAAAATCGATTTCGATAAGTCGACATGAAACATTACTTTCCTTCCTATATAAATATCCATATAGGCAAGAGAAAGTAAACATGGTTTAAACAGACCGTGGATCTGGCGTTCATTCATCCAAAGCGGTTAAGATTCAGCGTTCAGCGTAAATTGTGGAGACGTATAATCGTTGTTAACTTTTTAAGTAGGATTTAGTTTATTTAATGATATTAATTTATTGTAATTAGTTTGTTATTTATTCTAAGTAATTCTATTGTAGTAATTGTAACTTATTCGTAGAATATTTATATTCATTATCAATTGTAATTTCTTCTTCTTCTTCTTCACTTCCAAGGATTAAGTTTCTTGAACCTGTTCCGGTACCCATCTGTTCCTCGGTCGTCCTATATCTCTTCTTCCTGTAGGTTTGTAGTTTCTGGCGGCTTTTGGTATTCTCTCACCTGGCATGCGATTCAAATGGCTGCACCATCTGTTCCTGTTCTGCTTGATTCTGTCTAGCAACGGTAAAGCATTCAGTGTTTTTCTACTTTCTTCATTTCGTAGCCTATCTCTTCGGCTGCATCCATATACACTTCGTAAGAATCTCATTTCTGCAGCCTGGATTTTGCTGTCTACCTTTTTTGTATGTATCCAGGACTCACTGCCATACATCAAAGTAGGGACAGCAATTTTATCGTAAAACTTAAGTCTCGTATCTTTTCTTGTTTTCCGTTTCAGATGTTTATGTATATTACCATAAATGCTTTGAAATTTAGATAGTTTGTAAAGCACATCTTTGTGTTCCTGTCCTGTCCGAGGCTATCTTGTGTACTGCAAGTAAAGTAATTTTTCCATGGATAGGATACTAGCCTATCGCACAACCCCCTTACTAGGAGGACCAGAATTTGAGGTTTATTCCTTTCCATTTCAGCCGCCCATTCTGGGATCAGACGCTGTTTGGGGCCGCCCAATCTGGGTACAGACGCCCCGGTTACCTGTTGGTCCGCGGGAGGTATTTCATTTCCCTCCTACCACCCAATATTGGGAGGCATCCCCCTCTTAATTAAGGCATCCCCCTTTATGGTACTTAATTAACGATAATTTGTAAATTATTTAATTTACTCAGATTTTGAAACGGACCTTAGAGATAAGTGCCACAATAATATTTGCAAAAGTTTTATTAAAATATTGCTAAGCGACCTTTCTGGCTCAGGGTAAAAGTAACATGTTTTATTTTATTGGAGTCTTTTGGAATTTTAACTATCTACTTCATAAACTATGATTCTAAGATAATAAAATGGTGTTACAAATTAAATGATATGTCATTGACAGAATAAGCTGATGTACACTGTGTATAAAATTTATATATAAAACGCTCTTACTTATGCAATATTTTTTATAAACTCGTCTTTTATTTTATATATAATTATTTATAAAGGTCGCATCAACTGCTAATGATTATTAGCGACCACAATAGATATTATACAAATTACAATAAAAATAACAATTTCAAAAATTAAAACATAAGAAAGAGAAAATTAATAGGCCTATTAGATTCTGTCTTCAACATCAACATAACGTAGAAATTTTAAAACTTTGTCACAACTGTCTCAAACTCGTCTTGTTGAAGCTGCAAGTCGCCTAATTTTGAGATGTTTACTCTTGACCTATTTTCATTACAGAATGGTTGCATTTGATTATTTATTACCTCCGTGTTTTATTCACTTTGCACTATTTAAAAAAAATAAGTTAATTATTTCACCTTGGTTCTGTTCTTTTTATGTACAAGGGGTTTTTCATAGAAAATTAATTATGTGTTTTTACCGAGAGCTTGTTGTTAATTACATTAAAAATGTTTAATTTTAGTAATTAAATCCCCAACTATAATGTTTATCCCGGAAAGAGTTCATCACTTTTTTTATCTGAAGATAACTGGGAAGTACCATTAGTTTGTTTTTGTAATTGCAACCATTTAGTTGCTACAATGGTGCTATAGTAATTGTATACAAATGCATATTATCAACTATACAGCTACATAGCACATTGTGTAAAGTAAACAGCAGGCTACATATGTTCTAGTAGTAATTTTATATTAATGTAAAACATTATTATTTATTCATTTCTTTATGTTTTTAACGAGGAGTAAAATTTACAATTAATTTATTAAGCATAAAACAATAAGCAGATTTATGAAAATTAGAAAAACTAATCATGTAAAAAGGTGATTAACTATAAAATATCTTAAAAAGAAAATGTGGTTTAAAATAGTCAAACGACTTTCCGTTGCCAATATACATAATTTATATGACTTATAAGTTTATGTTACAATCTGTTTTTTTAAGAACAATAATAAACAATCTCATTACCCAATGATATGAGGATTATGTGTATGAATTGTAAATAGGGTTTGTCTTGTACAGACTCAGACCAACTACTCCTGCGACAGTATGGTTAATTGAACTCCAACCATCAAAGTACACTGGTAACTACTGTCTAGTTTACAAATCCGTATTTCTACCTTTACTAGGATTTCAAACAGTAACTCCAAAAAACAGCGGTTAAACAGCTGACTCATGCTGATGACTTTACTTCTAGGCCAATTAGATTTTACGAATTCGAGTTTTCACCGGAAATACACGTTTTCAGGTCCTCTGAATCAAAAAAGGAACATGTTCTTAGCGATTGGTCTGTGTGTGAACAAAATATCTTACGAACGGAATATTTTTAACGAAGTTGAAATTGGAACATAAATTAGATACCACTCGAGATTGGAAACGAAAATTTTTATCAAAATCGGTCAACCGGAAGTAATGTTTATTCGTGTGATTTGCACTTTTTTGTGATTTAGTCATAAAAAGCTTCCATAATTTCTTTTAAATCGCCTCATTTACTACATTTTTTGTGTGTTCTGTGAACAAGACCCAGGGTAAGCGCCATGCCTGCTGAAATTCTTGGGTACCTGTGCTCTCGTAGTAAAATAACGAGTTATTTTAAGATTACGGCTTTCATATATGTATTTTAGGGCAACCTTGCTTTAAAAAAATTTCGTAAGCAATTAAAAAATCTACATTATTATTTTATTCCAAACATTTTTTCAGCAATTCTTAGTTTAGCCGTAAATTGTGATTTTCTCTATTTTTCTTGACTTAAATTTTATTTATAGTCACAATTGTAAGACTTAAACGGAAACGTACAACAAGTTAGTGTGATGATAATAACTTCTGTATGACATGAAGTGAACCAAACAAACCAAATCGCCAATTTCGGTGTAATTATTTTCTCATTACTTACAAAAAATATCATTACAATATAAATGTTAATTTCCTTAATTATACTTTGAAAATCTAAAACTATTTACATTAATTGGTGGTGGTAAAACTAATCAACCCAACTATAGTTTCCCATGTTCAAGGGTGCTCGCCTTTCATCACGCGGTCTTGGGTTCGAATCTTATTCAGGCACGGCATATTTTCATACGTTACAAAAATTCATTTCATCCTTCACCGTCTGCATTAGCAGTAATTGCAGAACAGTCGGACGGTAAACAAACAAAAAAAAATACAAAGTACCTACTACTACATGTTATTTACTTAAAAAATAATTAAACTAATAAGACATTTTTTTAAAAACATATGCTATTATATAATTATATATACAAATGAAAAAGAACGCAATAAAATATGCAAAACAAAAGAACTACGCTGGCCGCATTAGCGTAGTTGGTAATGTGCTTGCCTCTCATCATTTGGTCCTGGGTTCGAATTCCACTCAGGCACGGTATATTTTCATGCGTTACAAACAAAATCATTTTCATCCTCATTACGCACAGTTAAACCCCAACGTCGTCGCTAATGACCTTGAAGTTGATGCCACGTTAAATAAATAAAAAAAAGAACTTATTTAAAAATAGAAAACTAATTATTAAAACCATACAATTATAGTATACATACAAATATAGAAAGTTAAGAAACCTACAACTATAGTCCGATTGACGAAAATAAACACTTGTCTTTAAAAAACAATATCTTTTGAACCGCTCTATGTGAAAACAATTACGATACATCAAATTAAATCTTGTTTTAATTGGTTACAGGATATACAATAACATTTTGGAAAATTAATAGTGTGTTAATTATAACGAATTACGCATAAAAAGTACCCTGTTTTTAACCATTTTTCCAGTATACGTAACTTCAAGGTACTATTACTTTGTTCACACGTACTTTAAAATGTATATGTTATTTTATTTAATATTTATGTTTATAATATATAATACATTAAAATATTTACTAATTCCCGCGTAGGACGAGCCTGTGCGCGGGAATGAGTTCTACATTATGTGCAAATTATTGATAATTACTAAAATATACTTTCTTTTTCTTTCCTCAATAATATTCATTCACTATATAGCTTACTGAAACTAATATAATTATTAAATTAATAATTCTAAATAATTAAAGTTTACAATATTATAAAATTTCCTTTCAACCAAATAAAATGTACTGAAACCTATAAGTGTTCCTACTTGATTAAAGAAAAATTATAGTGCTATTCTATGCAAAAATCCCCTCAGCTCATTAGAACACTATGTATATGTTAATGTAATCCTGTAACCAACAATAAAACAAGATTTCATTTGATGTAACCTAATCGTTTTTACATACTACGGTTCAAAAGATATTGCTGTTTAAGGGGGGAGTCTACACATGATATTATTTTTCTTTTTTTCAAGTTAAACACTTTGTTTCTTTCAGTAAATGTTTGTGTTTGTTTTAATTATGTTTAAAATAAGTATTAGTGATGAAATTTTTCCCTTTCAACCCCTAAAAATCGTTCGGAGGTAAGAAATAAATATTTCTTAGGAAAATCGTATCTCTTTACTCTTTTGAGGTATTACCTTCATTTTTTTACAGAAATGAAAAAAAAATTGGTTCTCCATACTGTAGAATTGAATTGTCTGTACATAAATTTAAAAAATTAAAAAAAAAGAAAATTGAAATTACGATATTCTTTTCATCTTGCAAGATTAAAATGTTTGTAAAAAATTTTAATTTACTAACTTTGAGGAATCAATACTTTAGTATGTAGAACAAAAAAATCTGTTCATTTTAAAAAAAATTATACTTCTAGCTCTATTTTTAACAAAGTTATGGTTTTCCTAATATTTTAAAATACGAAAAATAAAATTTGCGGAAAACGAACAAAAAAGATTAGTATTAAGTTTTGAACTAACATTTGAGGTGTTAGTTAAAATTGTCCTGCTCCATATGTCACACCTTCTCTTTCCATATGTTCTTGTTCTCTTCTGAGGGTATTTAATGAACTACATTGGACACGAAATGAACTTTCAAATAAAAAAAAGACCAACCTTTTCGGACATTTTATTCAAAAGTTACAAAACATTAAAAATTAATAATTTTTTGTAAAAAACTGTCGCAAATCGTATGTGCAACAATATATTCAAAAATAATTTAAAAATGTTTCTAAGCAACATATGATAAAACAAAAATACATCATTTTATTCAGAAAATTTCAAATTTTCAAAAATCGAAATAAAAAAAAAAAAGCGAAAAACTTTTTTTTTTAGTGGTAGACTCCCCCCTTAAAGACAGGTGTTTTCTTTCGTGAATCGGACTGTAGTATATTAATAATTTTTACCTACAGATTCTAGTTTAGCGTCAGTTATTAATTTCCCGTAGTTTAAAATCCTACAGAGCTTGACTTTCATTTTGGGTAATTTATTCATCATAAAAATTAGGTTATTTTTTCATTTTACATGATACGTTTACTCATGATTAAACATAGATTTTATTGGTCATTATTTACATTGGCAAGAAAAGTCGTGTGAGTGTTTTACACCAGGTTTATTTTTAATAAATGTTTATACAATATATTTATTTTGTAGTGTTAGCTAAAGTGTTGTTTTATTCAACGCCTTAGATATTACTAAATTGAGTAATTTATCTTAGTAAATACGACATAATTCAAAAGTTTTAAGACGTAAATCAAGTGTATAGTTGTATAGCGGAGCCAAATAACAGTAGAAATAGTATTAGTGTTAGTTTTAGACGTGATAGTGGATGTTTAAGTTAGGAAATGGAGGAAACACGTCAGCCAAGTTAGTTGGCAGGACTGGTATTATGTGAAACGGTAGGAAAGTGTAGATGGGGGTTCGCATTCCTGAACCCCTTCGAAATGTCGGGTTACACTTTGCGTGACGTCGTGCATGCGGTGTGCATAACTTGCGCCTTGTTTTGTAGTACTGCGTTTAGTACTGTTTATTGTAATAGCATAGCAACTATCCCGTCCACATACTCGTATACCTGACCTGGGACAGCTCCGCATAATGTTCATTTAATAAAATCGTGTATTTATATCTTCTGCATTCCACATGATTAATATTGTACAATACTGTTGTTCAAAATACACTAATTTACATACTACGAGTGCATTATCAACTGCTATTATTGTTAAGAAATCAATAATTTAATTTTTGTTTAATTTAATTATTATATCTACCAAAAATTTAATCAATGACTAAGTCAATTAATATTAATTTATTTCTAAAAGGTTTACCTCCATATGATTAATCTTACACTAAATTGTATTTTCTTATACAATTATCTCTAACTTTTAACCCCTTGTTCTTCGCAAAGTCTGATTGTGTATAGTAACGAATTATTCAATTAAAAAAAAAAAATTAAACTACAACATTGTGTACAATATGAGTTGACTATACAAATGTGTACATGTTGCAGGGGTAACACACTAGCGTATAATACTGAATAGTGATGTAGTTACAATTGTAGTAGTAATAGTAGTTTTAAGCCATTTGAGAATAAGGCGTAGTATTTTGTGTTTATGTACATGTGTGTGTGTGTGTGTGTTTTAGAAGAGGGGTAGTGAAGTAGTGTTAGTAAGATGAGCCAGTGGAAAGTAAGACTAAACAATAGAATTGGATGTGGATAGAACAAGCTCAATAATTCACACCTCTTGTTGCGCCTCTTGTTATTATTTATTCATCTAAAGTTATTGTTCTTTTTCCTTTCTCGATATTTCTCTCTCTATTTTTATCCTTTTCTTCTATTAATACTTTCATCACCACCACCCTTTCCTATCATGCTTCATCTATTTGTTTCTCTCGCACTACCATTCTTACTTGTGCTTTCTACTTACTTTATTTTATCCACACAACACCTCTTTCCTTTGTCTTCCATGTTGTTGCTATTTTCTCGTTCTACCTTGTCATACTTCTGATAAACGAGTTCCCTCAACCTACTCAACTCTCTCTTTTTTTTAAACAACACAAACATAACCAAAACCCTCACACATGCAATCCAAACGTAGGATAATATGAATAGCTGTGTGCAGATAAAGCTAAAATATTTATTTCATCCGTATTATACGTATACTCAACTATTCGCTGAGTTACACATTTACAATTTCTCAATTTGAATTTTTTGGAAACAAAATACATCTTCTATGAGTAGAAATACAGAAGCATACATAATAATAACCAACTATAATCATCCAGTATGTAAACTTAAAAAATTTTGCTCAGTCATTTCGCAGTTTATACTTTTTGAGTATAACTTTATACCTACATGTATAAATTTTTTAATTGTAGTAAAATGACCACTTTTATAAATGTTGCGTAGCTCAGTAATGATCATAAGTCAACTTAAGTTCTTTTCCTTAAATCCCAGATTATATTAATTCTTATCTAATCATGTTTCAGAGAAACTATGTAAGTTTCAAGTTTGGCAATTAGTGTTAGTGTTAGTTTGGTATTAGTGATTTCGGTATTTACTCTTTAAAAAGAGTCCATAAGTTTTTCAATTGTAGTAAAATGACCACTTTTATAAAATGTAGTACTTTTGTAAATGTACTTTTGTAAATTTGGCTTCTACGCCGGGGTCCACAGTTCGATTACCGGTAAGGTCTGGAATTTTTTCATCACTCATTTTCTTATATCATCATTTTCCACCGTCTGCATTAGTAGACACTGCAAAATATCAGACGTAGAACAAAAGCAAAAAAAAAGAGGAATCGGAATAACACTATTTTTGTTTCAAAATTCCGACTTTGATTTCTTGACTTCCGGTTTTGGGCCACTTCCAGTCAAAACTGGAACTTTAAACCCAATCCAGGTTCACTAAAATTTTGTGTGTTATACGAATCCAATAAGTGTTTGTAGCTTTATATTGTAGTTTCTGACATCTAGTTGTGACTGACGGACATAGAAAAAATTATAGATTTTTTTAAAATTCCTTATGTGTGTGCTTTGCAATCTGTTCAATTTAGAACAATAAGCAACCCCATGACCCAATGAGATGAGAATGTATGACGTGTAAATTAGGTGCAGTCTTGTACAGACCCAGGCCGACCATTCCTGAGAGAGTATGGTTAATTGAACCCCAACCATCAAAGTACACCATTAACCACTGTCTAGTATTCAAATACGTATAAAAGTAACTACCTTTACTAGGATTTGAACCAGGAACCTTCGTCTCCGAAAATCAGCTGTTAAACAGCTGACTCGCGGCGACGACTTTACCTCTAGACCAACCCGGTGGGTAAAAATTATAGTTGACAATTTTTTAAATGCCACCAAAAACATTTTGTATTATATAGAGATAGACTATAATAGGTATTTCTATGAAAAGTTACGAACATGATTATTACATTTGAAAAATTGACAATAAAATAGGTAATGCAATCGAAATTAAATTGTATAGTTAAATAGGGAATTGATAATATCATGAATAAAACAGAACGGAATTAATTCGGTTGATATGTGTATACATTTGTAAGGATTAAAAACAAACATGCTAATTATTTAATATGGTATTCATTCAATAGTAAGGCTACATGTCATTAAAAAGAAATGTTCCCGCATCGAATTACTAGGTTTATTCTCATACAACGTTATACGTCGATCGGTATTATAATATAGGACACAATGTGTATTGATAGTACTATAGCAAATTAGTAGCATGGATCTCTCATTTTAGTATGCAAAGTAAAACCGCTTTATCCTCTATTATGCAGACATGCGGCAGTATGCATTGATATTGCCGACAACATAATCTACCTATAATAGTACTACGAATGACAAACTCACACTCACGCATAATTGTAATGCACACATAACATACTTGCTCACATTCAATTCGATCATTAATAGAATTGAAAGCTGTGCTTATTATAGAGTATACAGAACAACTAAACCAATCCGTTTCCAGGTTGATGGGATACTACGTACATTCGAATAGCTCCAAATAAATCCTTTACCAATTTAATTTAAATATATTACATTTTTGTTTTTTAATTAACTGAACTTTTAACGAAGTAGCCTAATAACGAGTGATTTATAAACGATGGAACCGTAATATTAAGAAGATAATACATAGGTAAATTTCATGTTGCCTTTTGCAGTTGGCAACACTGTAACAGTTAAACAGTAACAATTTAAACATCGTCCTTCTGTTTACCAGTGTTATTCCAGTATAACTGTTTATACATCAGTTGGCACCACAGTGTTCAACAGCGTGTAACTATTTAAAAGTCGTTTTTGTGTTCCAGTGCTATTCCAGTATAGCCGTTTATGTATCAGTTGGCAGCATAGTGTTCAACAGCTTGTAACAATTTAAATGTCGTTCTTAAGTTCCAGTGCTATTCCAGTATAACTGCTTATAAATCTGTCAGTTGGTAACATAGTGTTCAACAGTTCGTTAACTATTTAAATGTCGATCTTGTGTTCCAGAGTAACTATTCCAGTATAACTGTTAATATGTCAGTTGGCAACACTGACAGTTCAAAATATCGACCTTTACCAGTGCTATTCCAGTTTTTTTTTCTTTTTGTTTAACGTCTGACTGTTCTGCAATTACTGTTAATGCAGACGGTGAATGATGAAATGATTTTTTGTAACGTATGAAAAAATACCGTGCCTGAATGGGATTCGAACCCAAGACCGCATGATGAGAGGCGAGCACGTTACTATTCCACGATATTCCAGTATAACTGTTTATAAGTCAGTTGAGAGCCAGTATGAGAGGCGAGCACGATACTATAGCACGCTATTCCAGTATAACTGTTTATAAGTCAGTTGGCAAAATATTGTTTAACAGCTTGTAACTATTTAAATGTCATTCTGTATTCCAGTATAACTATTCCAGTATAGCTTTTTGAATATCAGTTGGCAACACTGACAGTTCAACAGTTTGTAATAATTTAAATATCGTTCTTCTGTTTCATTGCTATTCCAGTATAACTGCTTAAATGTCAGTTGGCAACATGGTGTTCAACAGCTTGGAACAATTTAAATGTCATTCTAATGTTCCAGTGCTGTTCCAGTATAACTGTTTATATACCAGTTGGCAACATTCTGTTCCAACAACTTGTGACAATTTAAATGTCATTCTTGTGTACTAGTGCTACCCCAAAATCCATTCGTCTGTATTGTGTCAACGATATCATTTTCCAAAGTCTGTTTATTCTTGAGACTTATTTCGCTTACAAATCTAACGAACGATAAAAAACAAGTTTCAGTTAACATTTTTCAATTCTAACGTTCCATATAGGTAAAAAATCTTGCGTTTTTAAAATAAATTTTTTAAATTTGTGAGTGTACAAGATCGCAGAAAAACAAGTCAACCATCAATGATAACCGTGAAAGTTCTGGAAGGTGCAAAAGAACGTTATGACAAAATGTATAAATGATATGATTTATAGCGACTTAATCCATTTGTTTATTTTTCGATTCTTAAAAATCTGAGCCTCCATGATAAAAGACGATTAAAAAGAACAGAAAAAATATAGCACTAAAGATGTAGACAAATTTCACTCGGAATTTTATATTTGAATCCCAGTTATACGAGTATAACAAATTCTTCACCTTTTTAAAGTCCACATTCACCATTACTAACCGTGTTTTTCTGTGTTTGATCATTATTTTCATTTATTATTGTCCCCAAATATTATACATTTAAACTTAATTTTTTTTTATTGGAACCTATATTAACATAATACTATGCAATAATTTTTCTTTCTTTCTATTAACCGTTAGATTTTTTTATTAACATTTGATTTTCTATAATATATACTATATTAAATATAGTATTATAGGAAATCAAATGTTAATAAATATTAATATGATTTATTTATTATTAATATTATTTTAATATTTGGAGTTTTTTCATATTGGAGGAAAAATTTTTTCCTCCAATATGAATCCACCAACCTTTTATTTTACTGATAAGCCCCAAGTTTATATATACCTGTAGTTTTGTTAATTGTTGCGTCGATCAGACATACAAATGCCTTACTCATAGAATTTTCTTTGATAGCAAGAATTGTGTTACGATCCTCTATGGTATTTACAATCACAATTGCACTATAACCCCTCAGAGATTAGCAAAATGTTTGCGTACAGTACAGGCGTATTTGCAAGTTGCGTTTAAAAAGCAAAGGGAAAATTCGTTGATTATTCATAAAGTTAATTAACAAGTCAACGGTAAACCTGTAAAATTGTATCTCTCAACTATTATGAAATTTATTTAATTTTAACAAACAAAATAAATATGATATAACAAAAGGAACGAAACAAACGGAGACAATATTTACATTAAAAAATGTATTTAAACATTTATGTTTTGGTTTAAGTACATTTTTAATATTAAACAGTGCGGATTAAATTTAATTAATTTTAATTAAATTTTACGAAGTCCATTTTATAATTTAACCGAAGGCACTCTCGTTTCATTAGACGCTTTATTAGTCGAATGCTTTGTTAACCATGTAACAATCCGAAAGTTCATTTAAGTGCAACCTAATTAAAAAAGTTGTGAATGATCGTAATTATATTTCATAGAAATCATTTGATATTAATTAATATTACAGTTAATTACCGGTTTAACTACTTTAAATTAATTAAAATCCATGCAGAATTATAATACTAGTTACTTAAATACACCGTTCGCGTTTTACATTAATATTTAGGTAATAATAGAAAGCTTTAGACAAAATTATTTAATGTGCATAATTTTAACAAAAGTAAATGAAATAGACTGAGTTTCACTACATACATTATCTGGGCACCATAATCATCGAGATGTGTGTGAACTCGCAAGAGGTCACACATCGCATTGGAAGGGCTACAGGTGTTAACAGTGCAATGATGTCGGTGTTCAAGAGCCATGATTAAACCATAGACACCAAACTGCCATATCTAAGTTGCTGTGTGTTCTCGTTTTTTCTGTACAGTGTGGAGTTTTAGACCTTAACCCTACAGCCGGCAATAACATTTTTCTAGACCGGCAGAGAAGTTCTAGTCACCGAACCGTAAAAAATATCATTAAAAATTTGCTATAAATCACAAACCTTTTCCCATGACATCAAAATAACAAGAAAACTTAGGAAAATAGAATAAATACATCACTGAAATTTTAATCTGACAGTAAGGGATGCTGAAATTATTTAAAAATAATTTTTAGACAAATATTTTTCTAAAATTTTAGATGACACTACTGTTTAAAATTTTCTTACGCTCTACTTTTAAAATTAAACATATATACGAATCGTTACTTTCAATATTTAATTAAAAATAAAACCTAAAAAAACAAATCTATGTTCAAACCGAAGAAAATATATACGTACAAAAATACATCATATAAACCAAGAAATAACCAAATTCAGCTCTAGGATAGCGTGGTTTCAACAGAGAAACACAAGCAGAATATGCAACTAAAACTATTGTACTATATGTAAAAATTTACTTTTTACATTACTAAACCATTGTAAAAAAACAATAACGTTTGTAGATGAAATTAAAACTAAAATTACAACATTGCAATGCTATGAAGCAAATCCGATTTTGCGACGCGACCGGTTCAAGAAACTGTAACATCGTCTCAAAATCCACGATTGCCGGCTCTAGGGTTAAACAAAATAACTGTACTTAAGCTCGAAATCTTTTAATTATGACTATTGACGAAAATATTGAAGATGTAATAAAAGCAAAAGGTTACCAACTTATAAATCTTACCAAAGATAAATAAAATACTAGAATTAGTCAACATTGTCAAAAGTCATAAGCTATAATACTTTGAATATCATGAGGAACCATGAAAGATATGAGTTTTTATAAAGCATTCTGCAAGGAAAAATAGAATGAAATAGGAATCATAGCAGAAGAAAAATTTTTCGGCTCGCCAATTTGAAAGCACGAAATTTTTCTGGATAGCGACTAACAAAGTCGAAATAGCCGTGATGGCCACCAAAATCCAAAACGGAGAGGTACGTCAAGGAAAAGAAATGGAATATTACATTTTTTCGAATAACTTTTTAATAAGAACACGATTTATCATTGTACAGATTAATCCCTTATATTCTGTTTATTCTCTTCCTCGCCTACATTTTCTCCTTTCTTTCTGATCTCTTTCTCTCTTAAGATGCTCCGTATTGTACGAATGACGACTCAGCATCTCATTTCAGTCCTTTATGATCACTTTCTCGTCTTTGTTTCTGAAAATTTATCTGATATATTTGTCATCTGTGGTGATTTATTCTTCTTAAGAATCATTAGGGTCTGCGTGAACCATGGTGATTTAATCTTGTTCATCAAGGTTAATCAAGTTCATTGCCACGTTTTGCCAGCTGATCTATTCTTGCAACGTTATGATGTGAATTACGTTCTCTTGATTTTTCAAGTTAATACAAATTTTCAATAGCTTTGAAAAATATATAGAATAACAGAAAATTAATAACATCAAAATTAGAATCAGCTAAATGGATTTACGTATCCATCCTGAAAAATTTTGGATATTCTAGGGTCCAGAAAAGAGCCCTTCATTTATTACTTCAAAAGGGTGCAACCCTCCACTCGTTTGGACCCTCGATTAACACGGGGATAAATCGCACACACCGGAGAACTAAATATTATGATGAAAAGTTGTGTTAGATTTAATTTTTTCCCCAAAGGCAAGATTTCATAAAGAGGAAAACAAAATCAGGATAAACTGTTCTCCGAAATGTCTAAATAAAAATCTATTTCATAGTTTGTTGTATTAACTGTTTGGTCATAATTAAATATAGTGAATTATATATAGTAAATTAATCGATGGGGTTTAATATTTAAATATATTTTTTAACATTTTTCGAAAATCAAATCTAGGACGTTTTGCATTGCAGTCCAAAGTAATCTAGAGCTTAGTATTTTACTGAGTTATGGAGATGACCAAAAGTTTTATATTTTAATTTCATTTACAACTTATATGCTTATTACTGAACATCAGAAGAGACTGTAAAATATAAAAGGAAAGGAAGATGTGAGATGTCCGATGTACTCAATTTGCACTGTTTAATTGTCAACCAACGCATAAGGCTGATATCCCATTCTTAGAAAAAGTTTTCTCAAATGACTTCAAAACTATTATGAACGTAAAACTAAAATTCTGCAATTGGTTTTGACGGAAATATTTAATTTTACGAAGTTTTGAAGGTTTTGAAAAATAGTCATTTTGAGTAGCCTATTAGTTTAATCCACCGGGTCGATCTAATGGTAGAGTTGTCGAAGCAAGTTAACCGTTTAACAGCTATTTTTTGGATATGAAGGTTCCGTAGTTTGAATCCTAGTAAAGATAGTTAATTTTATATGGATTTGAATAATTCACAGCGGTTACTGGTGTACTTTGGTTGGGATTTAATTAACTATATACTCTTTATGGAGTGGTCGGCATGAGTCTGTACAAGACTACATCGTATTTACACGTCAAACATATCATCCTCATCTGATTAGGTCATGGAGTTGTTTGTTGCTCTTAAATTGAGCAGATTGCAAGTACTTACATTAAAGTTTAAAATACAAAAATTTTAGTTTGGATGAAAACTACAAATTATTATAATGGTTTGTTTCATTTAAGTTCTAACGTAATGGATATAAGAGAGAAGATCAGTCTATAAGTGTTAATTAAAAGAGTGTTGAGAAAGTGGGCTACAAAATGAGTCCCTACAAAAAATTAGTTACGAAAGGTTGTCTAAAATTATTATAAATGATACAAAAACGTAATACAAAATACATTTCTTATTATTCTTGGAATCCTATACAGTAAAAAATTAATTAATATTATCAATTAACACTTAAGATAACAACTATTCAGGTAATTAAAATTTTAATTAGAACGTACATTTTCTGCATTTATATTTTAACTAAAACTCGTCGAAAACATTACAATACATAAAAAGAACACCAACGACACATTTGTAACGAAACATCGTAAATTGGTGTAAAAATAAATGACAAGAGAAACGGTTGCCATACGTTATATAAAAAAAACTGTAAATTGGAAACTTCAGAAAAAAGTAAAATACAATGCCTGGATTATCTAAACAATGAATCCTCTGGTTCCCTCTTAATTTTCGGTTAAAATCTAATTTTTCTTTTTTTTGTGTACGTCTATTTCTACTTAAATATACAATTCCATAAAAATATTGTACTGATATTCAACAATATGGATGGAGAAACTGATGTGGTATTCAGAATGAAAACAATTGAAAAGATATGTGAAACGAATCAGCTTATCTGCCATTTAAAAAAGACAATATTTCATTTCAATAACTGAATTTTCTCTTTCTCTCTGTGAATAAAATTCACCATTATTTTTCTTCCTTTCTTTGTTTTAGGCAAAACATAAATAAAAATATAAATATACCTTTTGACAAAAGCAATCAAATCGGATAACTAAATATTTAGAGGTAAAGTAAATTCCTTGTAGAGTACATTAATATTCCCAAACCTATTCAAGAGGATAATTTTAAAATTACATAATATTTTAGCATTAGCAAGTAATTTTGAGAAACTTTGATTTTAAGATAAACAAAAAAAAGAAGAATAAATAAATCTCTTTCATGAGACGACGCGTCTCATGGCCGGCGGTAATTTTAAAAAGCTTCGTTTCACTTACGGCAAAAACCATTAGTGATTTCTGTATTTACTCTTTAAGAGGAATCTAATGACACTATTTTTGTTTCCCAATTACAAATTTGATTTTTTGACTTCCAGTTTTGGGCCACTTCCGTTCAAAACCGGAACTTCAAACCCAATTCAGGCCTACTAACTTTTTGCGCAGCTTACGATTCCGAAAACCGTTTGTTGTTATCTGTTGTAGTTTGTGAAATCTGGGTGTGACGGACGGACTAAGGAAGAAAGTAGATGACAATTTTAAAAATTGCTACCAGAGATTTTTGGAATAAAATTTTCTAATAGCTCACAAAAGATAGTTTGATAGATTTATATGGAATAATAATATAATTATACAACTATTCTCTGAGTACGTTAATTTTATTTTGAAGCGTTGAATGGCAAGAGAATGACACAGAAGAAATGGAAGACGACATTCCAGGACACAATGGGTTTATTTACTTTCATGATTACCGATATTAGAAAAAAGGTTTGTAAATTATCATAAAAATTTTATTATTTTGACACATTTTCTTTTGATAATGTATTGATGAGTAAAACTAATTTTACGATTTATTTACTGTTCTTATTTAACATAAATGCCCATTCAGGCAACTGGAGCGTTAAATTATTTCTACTTGATCTGCTAGTTCCAGGGCTACAGAAAATAGTTCTCTCTCTAACCATAACCAGGCTATTATATGATTGAAGCATTTAAGAACAGAAGAGGTAGACGTGTAAAAGACACTAGTCACAGTTATCTACTCTGAGAATAATGCATTTCATTATACAGCTAGATTTTGTGGTGAATGAAGTGATAGTGTCATTTGCAGGGTGGAAAGTAGATGCCTTTCGGAGGGCCTGGTGTACTGATAACCATACTTTTTCCACTTAGAGAGGAAAACATTGAAAAACTATTTCACTCCTCGTTTTACCTAGTGAAGCTTCTGGAGGTTCAAACCAACCTATCAGCTGATGACCTAAACAACTTCATTTAACATAAGATTTTTTTAGCCCTGGAAGATAAGTCGAACCTACTTTTACTATATATAATTTTGTCGAAAAGAGAACTTTTTCGCCAAATTTTATTGTACGTTTATGTAGATTACTGGTATTGTTCATCATAATGGGATCTATAAAAAGTTATTCACGATTTTGTAAGCGTACATCCATCATAAGATAGTATTAAAAAAGAACAGTAGGTCATAAAAATGCAATAAAAAGTTATAAGAATTTTTGGAAAAGAAAATAGGCTTATCAGGCAATATGATTAAGTTATCTTATTGCATACATTTTTGCTCTTTTTGGCCTGTAGAAGTTTGAATAGTGAATAATGCACAACAGCTCAATTCTTGAAGGCGCTAAGATCGGAGTGGAGGGCTTAACTAGAAGGAAAGGCAGTTGGTGGATAAGAATTGCATTTGGTGGATGAAGGGGGGGAAGTAAAGTAGATAGGGGGTTATAGAGGTCGGGGTACGGAGATGTTGCTGAAAGGTAGGCGAAATCAGAAGAGGGAGCAATGGATGCGTCATCAAAGATTCATGGAGCATTTCATTTATTGGCGCTTCTACTACGAGCACCATCATCCCGTTCTCACTCCATCTCTCTCTTTTTCTATACTCTCTTTTTATTTTTTTATTTTTTGCCGGAGCGGAATTTAAAATTTCCAAGAAGGTAAAGCTGAAGAGAAGAATACGAAGAAAGATTCGCATCGCCCAGTTCTTTGCTATCTTCGATCGCCTTACCGCTCTATTGCAAACCTTTCCTGGCATACTTCCGCCTTGCTTTATCACCCGTTCCTTTCGTTATAACGTATATATAAAAGCAGAAATACCCCTTTATCTGATCCATATATGTATGCTTGTATGTTAGTTATTTATATATGTGTGGGTGTGTGTAGTTTTTTGATTGTAATAATATAAGAAAAACAATCCGCGTAAGAGGCACGACATTCATATTCCAGTCACCCTCTACATTTCTTTCTCTATGAAATACATTTATCTCCATGAGAAACAATGCTGGATTATACAAAATTATTACATGGGATAAAAGTAATAGTTTCCTTCTTTCTTAAATAATAATAATAACAAGTAACAAACATATTTTTATACTGTACAAAAATAAACATATTTATTCTTACCAGATACGAGAAAAATGTAAATCCTTATCAGTTACTGGTATTATTCCTTTTACATTAATATATTACTTTATACTTTAAAAAATATCATGTATAAAAATAACTAATACTTCCCCTTTTTAACATAACTAACTCTCAACGATTTCACAACGTATTTTTGCAACAATCTACAAGAGTCTTTGAATGTACAATAAAACTACTCTAAATTTTTATTGAAAATAGTATTTAATCACCAAAAATTGTATTACGTAAGTATTTTCATGATTACAATTATTAACTAAATCATTTGAGCATAATTTCATTTGTAAATACGAAACCATTTTCTTCAATTTGATAATTTATTTTGAAAATATGCAATACAGCAGAACTATCAAATAGTGTTAAATGTTTCTTGAACAAAATAAATATAAATGACATTAAAATAAATAGTAAAATTTCTTAAAAGAATAAATCATGTTCTAGGCCTATATGTTTCACGAGGTCTAATATAAATGCAACACAAGAAACGGTGTAAAACACTCATGTGACTTTCTCATGCCAATATAAATAATAAAACATATAACCTACGTTTAATCATGAGTAAACAATATCATATGCCTAATTTTAGTCATGAGTGAATGACGCTAAACAAAAATCAACCTCTGCTCCATTAAAACATACGGAAATTCACTAATTGACGCTAATTAAGGCTCTGTAGAAGAAATGATTGAAATATTAGTAAAAGTACAGTAGTTTTTAATTTTTGTTCAACTTTAATTACATACAATTTTTCCCTAAAATGTACAATAAGGTCGCAATCTTTAAAAACCCATAATGATTTCTACCACAAAAATACAGCCTCCCCAAGAATCAAAGTACACAGGTAACCACTATCTAGTACTTAAATCCTAGGAAAGGTACCTTTACTAGGATTTGAGCCACGAAACTTTCGTCTCCGAAAATCAGCTGTTAACACCTGACTAGTGTGACGTATTTACCTCTAGACCAAATTTATTGAATTAAAAATCCTAAACATATTATTTTCTTCTTATAAAATTAAATAAAAATTTTTCATCATCATTTAGCTATTTTATTAAAATATAAATTACAATATTTATTTTTTAAACTTTTCTGAATTTCAAACGCTACGCATACAATCATCATAAACCAGTTCATATGATCATAATAGCCCTCTGCTAAAATGATCTTTCATTTGTTTTAACCTATTTCCCCAAGGGCTTTGTAGAATTATTTTAATAAAATATTTAACTAATCATTTTCTATGCCCATAACGGGCAGGTGGAGTATTATTTGCACTCGATCTGTTGGTTCTACGGCTACAAAAAACAGTTCTGTTTCTTATCACATAGTCAACCAATTATACGACTGAACTATTTAAGAACAGAAGAAGCAGAGGTGTAAAAGACACTAGTCAGAGTTTTCTCCTCTGAGAGTAATGACTTTCATCAGTATACAGCCAGACCCTGTGATGAATGAAGTGAAGGTGTCATTTGCAGAATGGAAAGTGGGTGAATTTCGAAGGTCCTGGCATACTGTAGAGCATACTGGTTCAACTCACTGAGGAAGGCATGAAGCGATCAGCTGTTGAGTCAGTTTGCAAATTTATTTACAACAGCTGATTCCTACATTTTAATAGTGCAGGCAAATATATAATTTATATAACTTTTTTTTTCTAAATTTAAATTTAAATAGTAAAAATATATAAACTACAATATTTAATTTTTTAATTGAACTAAAGTAGTAAAACAAAATTGTTTTTCAAAATGTACTTAATATTTTATTTTTCCAAAGAGATTATTTAGTTCCAGAGTTAAAATTTGTAACAATTAAAAAATAAAGTTTGTCTTGAACCAACAACCATCGTACAGTATAGATGGAATTTTGTGTTTTATTTCACGCAATAGTGTAATTTAGTATTAAAAATTATATGATGTAAGGGAGGGATATTTTAAAATATATAGAAACCGTTACAGATAATAGTAAACCACCTCACTCCTTGTTTTTACTTAGTAAAATTTTTGAAGGTTTTTAGGCTGATGACCTAAACTACAACAATAATTTTCTATCTGTAGGAATAATTTTTTATTGGAGATCATCTCATCACCCACAGATCTGATGAAAGATATGTTTGTATGCTAGTGAGATTATTTAATACAAGAAGATTTATTTGATAAAACATTAAAGAACGGTATAAAAATGGAGTAATGTTGTAATGATGTAAACGAATGAGGGTAGAGGGAACGAGGACAGTGTTTTGCCGCAATAGAGTAGGTATGTATATTATAATATAGCCGGAGGCCAATTTGAGGGAAGTTAGTAACAGAGTGATAGAAATAGAGCTATTTGAAGCGATAGATATGAGAAGGAAGGAGAATAATGCATGTAGTTTGGGTAGTATCTGATTATTCAAACGTAGTTATTAGTATTAGCTCTATTGGTCACATATGATTCAAGCAGCCCCTTTCTGGCCATCACAGCGATATTGCTTTAGGCATGTTTCGCGACTGGGTTTGTATTAGTTGTGGGGTGTAAGCCGGTCGAGGCAGAGAGAGCGTGTTTCATCAACTGCTCAATAATCCCCATATGATTTACGTAGAGTCGGAGGGTGAATTTCAGAGCCTACACTACACTCATATGTGTCTCAATACAATAAATATGAGCCCGTACGTGCATATATTTTTGGTTCGGTGCGATCTGTCTACATATTGTAGTTGCAACTTGCCCTCCAAATTCTATGATATCAATTCTGCACATATGTCGTCAAATATTTTTTTCATTCGTCTTCGGAAAGTAAAAACACGAAAGGGAGCGACCCTTTTTATTATTGCACAGACAACTACAGTAAATGTATTTGCATTTTTTACGTAAATTTAATAATTCGCTGAATATCATGTAATCTAAAACAATAACAAAATATAACAAACCAAATATTACTTTAGAGATCATTTTCACTCATAAAACACGATATAAAAAAAATTAAATTTTCCACTGAAGTAAACATATTTAGTTGAAAATTTTAAAACCAGCAAGCGTAACAATAAAATAATATACATTTGTATTAAATTTAACTGAAAATTAAAAAAAAATTATATATCAAATACAATACTGATACTAAACTATAATAGTTACATATAACTTTCCTTTAAAAGTCTTATCTCTAAAGTTGGATACCTATGTCTTCATGATGCGTTTTACATTTTCACATATTATTATTTGTGATTAAGTATTTGGTCATTTTTATTCTACCTTCTGATTTATAATCGGATAGTTAATATTATATACTACATAATTTACATCAGATAGATAATCGAACAGAAAAGTCCAACAGAAAAGTTCATGTAATATCTACATGAAAACATGTTTGTATCCACGTACTGAATTAGATATAATAATAAATTTTTTTATATAAGTCTAAATTGAAACCTTTTGCATTAAAGCCAACATTCAGAGTGCAAGTCGGTTAACACACAGAGTAAAATTGTAGTTTTTCAAAAGATAAATAATAATAACAAAATTATCAATTTAAAACAAAACAGCTAAAAATATTATCTCAATTATGAAATAAAATAAAAAATTTCTTTTGATTAATACTAAATTTATTAAAAAAACCCTTTGTGAAATAATTTGAACTTTACTATCTTTTGTATTGTATTACTACACAACATATGACAGAATTACAATAAAAAATAAAAAGAGATAAAATTAATAAATTAATAAAACGTAATGCTATAAAATAAGTTAAATGAATAGTTTTTATTAAAAAATACTGTCAATGCATTATCAAAGCTTGTTCATTACTATTTGACATTTCTTTAATAAAAAAAAGTACACAATCATAGTATCCTGTGTATGACAAAAAAATATTGCTTTGAATTTGCACTAAATTACTTCCGGCTAAATTTGTATTTATATAGTTTTGCTAAGTGAAATTACTGTATATATCCCTAATATTTTTAAATTTTATTATAAAAGCATTAGCCAACAAAAATTTTATTGTTTTATTTTTGTAATGTTATAATCTCAATATATTTATTACTGTAATTAACGCTTGTAGATATTATATTAAATTAGTAACGAAGGGTCACTAATATCCGCGTCAAAATAAGAGGAACCAGAGTTAGAAGCTCAATTGTTAAAAGAATATTCATTAGAATATAATTGTTAAAAGAATATTCATTAGGGCTTAAATAAATAAACAAAATATAATATGGTCAATCAGAAACAAGTTTGTGAAAAGGTAAGAGAAGGCCCTGCGAGGTACTATTCAAAGCGTCCGTTACAATCTATAGTCGATTTCACGTTCAAAATGCAGTACGCAAAGTCCATAAGCGATGTATTTCATAAGGGAGTTTGAGCGCTACTACACTAACTAAAAATATCGACTTCCCGCTACATAAGCTTCTCAGTTACAAACTCCTATTAATTGAATAACGTAATACGAAACATACTTAATAATATTTGTATCGTTTTAAAGATCAGGTACAAACAAGTATTATAGTAATGGTAGGTTTACCAATTTTATTGTCTTTTAATTATTTTCTAGTAAAAAGTAGTTATTGTTTAAAACTTATGTCAATAGTTATTGGGAATAAAATATACTGTTCTCCAACTAAAAGGGACATATTCATTTCATTTGTCGGTATTTCTGTAAGGGACATAATAAATATCTTTTCATAGGACTATAACGACAATAATGTCGTAATTTTATTGTGATACATAGTTTTATAGGTTTACATAACGGATAAATAAAGTTATTAGCTGGTGAAATAAAGAAAAAAAAGACATTATTTAGATACAAGATAATTTTTCCAGCATAACACAATGATAATTCCTTTTGAATGGGCCGTTGTTATTAAAAAATGTAATTATTTCAAACTAGTTTATTATTTTTGTTCCCATCCAACATATGACTTTTCATAAATCAAATTACAGATAAAATTCTATATTTTATAACAAAATAATAAAACATTTATGTCATCATGGAAAGAAAAAAGTTATTTAATGTGAAACGCAAAAAAATTTGTCGAGATTTGAACGTCTAACTTTGTACGAGCGTATCTTATTTATCTATCGTGGTATAATAATAACATTTATAGCGTATTAAAATACGATTCATTAGGAAGCGATAGCAATTTTTTCAAAATTTTTTGATTAAAAATGGGCTTATTGGAGCGTGTTAAGCAAAACTCTAAATATTTTAGCTCGTGACCTTCGGATGGTGTCGGCGGAGGAGGGCTGATGTTTCCCGTACGCCTGATAACACAGCGGGTTCTTATAAGAACTGTACTGCATTCTGAACGTGAAATAGAGTATATCAGAAGCAATATTTTCCACCTCTGCGTTGTATACAATTATAAAAATTAATTCCACAAAAAATTCAGTTGTCACTGAAATAAATAAATAAATAATTGAATAATGTTATTGAATCTACTGCGAATTCAACGGTCTCACAAGTTCAGAAAGTTACCGGTTGACGAGATAAGAAGGAGGTGCAAAAAGCGCAAAATATAAATAAAAGTAAATAAGATACTACCCTGAGATTCAGTGTAAACATTAGAAACACTTTTACCTATACTCTGACGAAATTTCACTAAAGTCAGTTGAGTATTTACGTAGTTACAGGCCAGTAAGTTGGCATAATCCGTAAATGTCTTCACAAAAGGGCACATGTTTTGTTCTAATGTCAATATTACTTTTAAATAAGTAGATAAAAATTTCAAGTTTTCACCGTTCATTGCAGAATTAAAAAACAGGCTCTAATTTTAAATATAGTACGATACAATCGATGCCATATTCTTTTAACAATTGAACTTTAAACTCAGATTCCTATTATTATTGACACGGACATTAGGTACCGTCCCTATTTATATAATTATTATATTTTTTCTACCTTATTGAGTTAAGTTAAATAGTTTCCTGTTTCTGGCCATTTTAAATTACATTAAGTATCTTTACAGATTTCTAGAAGCTCTTTTTACAGACATCACTTTCAGCATCATTTCAGTGTAGGTTTTTTTATTCTTCCATCCATCCGTTATTCTGCTTTTATCTTTTATGAAAGCTCTTAACGTCAGCAATCAGTTGTATAAATTTATTTCGATTAATTTTTACAGTTTTGTAATATCTTTAATGACTTTCTTAAACGATTTATCCAATAACTTAGGTTCATTTTTGAGTCTTAAAAATATGTTTTGTCAAAACTGTTTCTGATTAATTTTATACACGTGTCCGTAGAATTTGTCTTCTTTTCTGATAGTTTCCCGCAATCATTAATTTTTCTTGTACAGTTCTTCCCTTCCTCAAAATTTGCATTGTTTTCCTACTAACTTCGGAGCCCTTTTTGTTGCGGAGGATAGTTCACTTAAATATTTCTGTATCTCTCAGACCAGCCTTTCATTCTAAGATATTCACTTACGTACAGACAAGCAGGCACTATCACGGTATTATAATGTGGAATCTTGTTTTGATCTCTTCTCGTATAGGTAGTGAGTACTTTAAAGTGAAGTGGCTTTCTGTTCCTGCTATTGTTTGCATCCGTTTCACTGAATTTCCTTGTATTTTCTCTCCAAGGTACCTTGAATCTAATAATTTTTCAAAATTTTCCGTTCTTTGGTCTTCATAACTGTCACGGAATCATAAATTAGTTCATCTATTAAAACATAAACTAAAATATTATATAATATCGATCCGTGAGCAAGAACTTGAGAAACTTTTCCAGGTCTTAAAATAACTGTTTTATTAGTTTTTAATTTTCTCTTTGTGACAGTTTATGCTCATTTATTGAATTAATTTCGTATAAAGTTAAAATATTTACGTTGTATTAGTTAAAATATATTATTGTAAAGTAGTTATAGTTATAAAATAAAAATTATAATATCGCTATTATAATACAGCTACCTGTAGTAATTTAACTTAGTAATTTTATAGTAGTTATAATTATTTAAGTGAATTAATATTTTTGTTCTGTATACTCCTATGCGCGGACAGAACTCTTTGTGAAGAAGAGTTTTCGCGTATAAGTATATTTAGTTTAAAATATTGTACATAGCTTAGTATAGTCATGAATTGTAATTTTAATGTAGCTATATTTTACTAAATAAAATAAATTTAAAAAAATTAATTATGTGACTGATTAATGTTACAATAAAACTAACGTATGTGCATAACAGGCTGATAGAGTGTTAAATAATTATATATGCACTCGATCTGCTCGGTCCATAGTTACAAAATATAGTTGTTTCTCATCACATGGTCAGCGAATTATATGGCTGAAGGATTTAAGACCAGAAGAGATACAGGTGTAACAGACACTAATTACAATAATACCTTTGAGAGTAATGAATTTCATATACAGCCAGACCCTGTGGTAATAAAGTAAAGGTGTCATTTGCAGAGTGGAAAGTACATGGGTTTCAGAGGAATTGGCATGCTGATAAGCATACTTCTCCGCTCAATGAGAAAGGCAATAGTAAACCACCTCACTCCTTATTTTTCTTAGTAAAGCCTCTAGAGGTTCAAAAACTCTTTCGGCTGATGATCAAAACAACACACAATAAATTTATGTTAATCAAAACGTTAAACGTTACTCAATGCTAAAGTGATCAACCCGGGAAAAATTCTAACAAGGTTTACAAAAACTTTTCATATTTTTACCATCAAATTGTCGAAATTTTGTACGTGCATAAGATTGTAGTTTACTGAAAAATTTGAAAGATCTTAAGAAAAATAATTTTAAGAGTAAGTTTTCATGGTAGAAAAGTTTCCGGTAGGTACAAAGTGTTGAGGTGTTGAAGGAAGGGGATATGCAGAAATCGTTAAAGAACTGTTTGTATGTAAATGAAAATAAGATTACTTTGAAAGTAGCTACCCACCCCTTGTAGATATGCATGAATACATTTAGTTAGTGAACCAATTCTGCTTACATTATAATCTATATTTATATTAAAATGAAGATTTTAATATGCGTTATGTAGATTTCCAATAAGTTATTTTTTAATAGAAAATAAAATGTAACAAAGACGAATTTGCACCTGACTAACTTACTAAATAAAGATACTCAACCACTACTATTTCGATGGAAATAAAATATAAAATTTCAATGAAAAAATTATAAATTTGCATTAAACTGAAAGAATATTAATATCCAAGCATTGTACATACTGCTTGAGAACTAATATTTTTGATTAAAATTGTATTATAAATTTTTGCCCATGCCAAAACTTATATCACTAAAGTAAGAGAAATTATAGACATAAAGTATCAAATTCTAGAAAAAATTAATTTTTTTATCGTATTGTTGTCTGTGTACAATGAATTAGAGTAAAACTTTGTGCGGAAGGTGACAATGTTACAAAATGATAACATGAACGACATGAGGAAGCAGAGCACCAATCTACGGAGCTTCTTGGTTTTTGTTTTACTAATGAACTTCTGAATCAGTGTACAGTAATAGGTATTTATTTAATTGTTTGCAACAGGCCGACTACGGCCCAATTACAAAAACAATATTTCATTACAGAGCAAAAGACAATACCTACAAAGTAAACAGAAAAGAAAAGGAGAGATAAATAGAAACAAAAATAGTCAATATTGCAAACAGAATTAAATATACCTAAAACAGTATTACAAACATAGATTTTACAAATAATTTACTGATTAATAACCATGATAGAGGTCCAAAACAAAACTAACACAAAGTTATACTACATATGTGATTTATTTTTTTAAATTTTTTAATAGAGTAACAACAAATCTCTGTTCCAAGTTTTCTTTAGCCTTCTGGAAGTTTTGTCCGGTAAAGTAACTAATCTAATCTTCTTAATTAGTTTCCTAATATTTCTAAAAGAATTCCTAAAAAATTATTAACATACGGGAACTTTCACTTAAAAGTAATAACTTCACAAACCGAGACAAAAACTGAGGCATGACTGAACCAAGTGACAAACAGATGAAAATTGTGAAAGCAGCTGACTGCTTTCTGTATGACCACGATACCAGCTCAGCTCAATGCCGCTCCACTCCTTGAACCTGCTTGAACTGCTAACCAGCTCTAACCTGCTTGCTATCTGGATGCGGCTTAATTTTTAGAAATTTATCACACTCTCTATAATTAAACTACTGTGATTTTCTCCGTGGTCTTCCAAAGCCTCGTCGTCCATTAGGCCTATAGTTATTTACTTTCAAGGATATTTTCTATTCTGTATTTTTCTTTACATGTTGTTTCCACTTACAACAGTTAATTTAAATTATATTTTTTCGTTCGAGTTACATATTTCTAATATGGCTCTATTTGTTCATTCCTTATTTATAGTTTAATCGTGTGCACTCTTTTTTCCTTTGTAGGAACCTCATCTCTGCCATCTGAATCTTGTTCTCTTGTGACTTTGTAGTGACCCAATATTCACTTCCATAAAGGACAAAGGGAGAACCCATGACCATTATAAAATTTAGTTTTGTTTCTCTTCTAGTCTTTTTCTGAAGTGTTCGGCTGATGGCCCCAAATATAGCTTGGAATCTGTTCATTTTGTTGTTAATATCGTGATCAACATTATCTAGTGTACAACCATCATCGTACTAACAGGTCACTCCCTGTGAATATCACAACTGTCAATTTAGAGTTAGAAATCTTCCCGACCATTTTCCTTACTGTCTGCTCCGGTTACAATTTTCGTTCGATCCAGTCTTTTTATTACTAAGGCTATTCGTAATAATAATTTTAATTCAATCAAATAATTTATAATTAAGAAACAGTTGTAGTAATTCATTATTATATTATTAGATAATAATGAAAGTAGAAGAAAAAAGTAATAATGTTTTGAACAGAAAATCTCAATAGTGAGCTAAGAGAGATAATTAATTTTATAAAGAGTGTGGAGTAAAACGGTAGGAATATTATAATTCTGATTAATTCATTTTAACTGATTACATTTCCAATGTAATTAACCGGATCAAAAATGAAGTACGTGTGTTAGAGTGAGTGTGTATTTATGTGTTTTATCACAAAGTAACTGCTACAAGAATCCGTATCACCCTTCTCTTAAAACTAATACTAAGCACAGAGCGTACCTAACGAGCTTATAAATATGAACAACAAGCGTGGACCCGATTCGAAACGTGAGTAACTCCGTTTATACAGGATTAAAAACGGAAACAGGCAAGCACAGTTTATGAATTAATTCCTTAATAAAACGTTGGAAGAAAACACTCTCTCTGTTACCATCACTCATTTTAGTCTCTCCCTCTCCCTGCCTCCCTACTTATACCAACAATTCACTCGCTAGAATGTCCTGGCTTAAAGGGGTGCCGTCTCAGATTATTCACCGGAGGGGAATCTTTTTATCCTCCTCCTGACATCTTTTGTTTAGCTTTTTCTCAAATAAAGAAACCATAATTAATTTTTAATTAATTAATACTTGGAAATATCTAGTCGATCTAAAATCGGATTTATAATTTCTTTTATTCGTACAATCATTAGGAATTAAATTTATTTTCACTTGAATAATATTTTTGTCGTTCTCATTTATTTATGTACACGTGGTACAAATATCTTTGGTTCAATGTTTCTTCTAAAGTTATATAAAATCCTTGAAAACCTACAACATAAAATAGTATATTTTTAAGTTAGATAAAAAGGTTTTGTTTGACTAGTTGGAGGTGCGTGATTGGTACCACTGCTAACCTGAGGATTTGTTAGGGCTGCAGTAACGAAGATCGGAATAATCTGTATGATCGCCAACCTTCGTAAGGAGACGGCACCCTAAGAAGAAGAAATTCAACTACTCTCAATCTTACGTTTTTAAAATTTAAAAGAAAGCTATTAGGTGTATGGTGGGAGCTAACCAGCTAAAGTCATGCAGGCCACTATTTAAGGAGCTTAAATTGCTTACAGTTCCCTCTCTCTACATTTTTGAGCTGATAATGTATGTTAGGAAAAATAATTTTATGCAGAATTTCAATGTTCACAATCATAACACGAGAAACAGAAATGATTATTATGTGGTTAATCACTTCACAAAATTGTTTGGACAAAAACCTACTTATGCAGGGAGAAAATTCATGAATAAATTACCCAAATTTTTAAAATGTTGTGATAATTTTAATTCTTTTAAAAAATCTGAAAAATTACTGGATCGGTAAAACTTTTTATTGCGTACAAGAATTTCTTTCTTGATAGTAGTGATACATTGTGTGATTCTTATATGTATTTCAGGTGTTATAACTGACATATCCTATACTCCTCCTGGAGTCTCCACGACGCAAAAATAAATGTCAATTTGCAACCTTCTTGTTAGATATATGCCCAGTCCCTAATTTATACAATATCAAGAATTAATTTTCTTCGTGATAATGTATAATACTAACTTAGTATTTTACTGATTTTTTAATTATAAATAATTTGGAATTACTTTGCAGACAAATGTTCATAATGCAGAGGTCACTCAAAGTGTTTTCTCTTGAGAAATCTTATAATTTAGAACGAAATTCTAACACATTCAAAAATTTTCCTACAAAGATTATAAATTTTGTTTTCTTGTTAAATTTTTGAAATAATTATTTTTGAATTTACGTAAATCTTCTACTTCTCATAAATATCACTCAACGGATGTTTGTGACCAAACTTTCCATTCTATCTCTGCTCATGGCTGTATATAAGTGCAATTTCTTGAACAGAACGTAACCCAGTCTACAGATGAATGTTACAAAGCCAATGACTTCTTTATCCTACATCTCTTCCGCTCTTAATAATCAATTGAACTAGTTGATACTTTATACTCATACTAGTTGATACTTTATTTCTCATTACGTAACACAGGTACGCATTCTTTCTTTTCCAGGTAGTTTCAAGTAGTTCTCATTTGCCCCTCTCTCGTCTCGCCTCTAAAACCTTCTCTCTCACTCACCCTCTCAGCCCCTTCCATCAATGTTTGTCGATGCTTCTTAGAATCTCCTAGATAGCCAATCTTTCTGTCCATGGTATTTTTTTTTCTACAACTAGCAACCCCCGCTCGCTTCGCTTCACCGTAACTAATGTAGGTCACATTAAATTATTTTAAAACCTCTCTATGTACACAATATATGTACACAAACTCTGAGCTTATTTGCATCTGAACATAATCTGGTAATAATGAACACTTTCTACAAGTTACCAGACAGACGACTCTACACCTGGACGTCTCATAGAGATGATGGAGAAAATCATATTATTCGTAATCAGATAGATTATATCTTGGTAAACCAGAGATATAGAAACAGCTTCACAAGTGTGAAAACTTATCCTGGTGCTGATTTACAGTCGGATCACACCCCAGTTATAGGAGAATATAGGATGAAGCTCAAGGCTATAAAAAGGAAGAGATGTCCAAGATATAACTTCAGGAAGCTTAGGAATAGCACACTAAAGGACCAAGTGAAGAATGACATGAATGATAGGTGCAGGCAGATTGAAGAGGAAGTTATCAATACACGGGATCAGGTTGGGGCATTTGCAGAGGCAACAAGGAAGATCAAGGATGAATATCTCAAGGATGATGGGAAGAAACACAAATAATGGATGACTGATGAGATTTTATTACTCATGGAGGAAAGGAGAAAATAAAAGAACAATCCTTCAACTTACAAGAGCTTAAAGAGGGTCATTCAAAGAAAGAGAGGCAAAGGAGAAAGAGTTGGAGGAGAAATGCCAAGAGATTGAGTTCTTCCAGAACACATTTGATGAGGTCAACGTACATAGAAGAGTAAGAGAAGTGACAGGAAGGCTGAAAAGGAAAACGGTTGGGAGACTTGTGGGTGATGCGAGAGATCTGATAGTGGATAGAGAGGACATTAAAGAGGCTTGGAAGAAGTATGTGGAACAGCTATTCTTTGATAAAAGAGGAGAACCACCTGCAATGCAAATACAGGATGTGTATGGTCCTAGTATCATGGTGGATGAAGTCAAGGCCATTGATTGGAGCTATGAGAGAAGGAAAGACTCCGGGACCAGATGGGGTGCATTCAGAATTTTTTAAACTTTTAGACGATAGATCAATCAAATTCTTGACTAATATATTTAATCAAATATACAATTCTAGAAGCATCCCAGATGAATGGCTGATCTCAGACTTTATATTATTGCCAAAGAAACAGGGAGCCAAAACATGTGGTGACTATAGAACCATCAGCCTCATGAGTCACATGTTGAAGCTGTTCCTTAAGATTATTCATCGGAGAATCTACAAGCTCTGTGAAGAAAGAGTCGCAGACACACAGTTTGGTTTCATGAAGGGAGTAGGTACAAGAGATGCCGTGTTTTGTCTACAAGTGTTATTCCAGCGCTGTAGAGACGTGAACTGTGATGTTTTTGCATGTTTTATCGACTACAAGAAGGCATTTGATAGGATTCAGCATGTGAGAATGATGGAGACTTTGAGGAACACAGGAATGGATGGGAAAGATCTTCAAATCATCCAAAACCTGTATTGGAATCAGTCCTCTACTATAAGGATCAGTGCTGAAGAGCAAACCAATGAAATTGACATTCTTCGAGGCGTTAGGCAGGGCTGCATCCTTTCGCCATTGATATTTAATCTTTTTTCAGAAGAAATCTTCAGGGAGGCCCTTGAGAATACTGAAATGGGAGTCCTGTTGAATGGAGAACGCTTGAACAACATTCGATATGCGGATGATACGGTAATATTCGCTGACAGCAAGAACAGTCTGCAGGAGCTTGTGAACAGGATAGGAAGCGTCAGTGAAAAATATGGCTTGGAAATCAATGTGAGCAAGACTAAGTTCATGGTGATTAGTAGGGGAGCAGTAGGAAGATGTGACTTAATGCTTAACTCCAAACCGATAGAGAGGGTGCCACAGTTCACTTATCTGGGAACCTTAATCAATGAGAAATGGGACCATTCTCAGGAGGTAAGATGCAGAATAGGAAAAGCGAGGGCTGCATTCAATCAGATGGCAAAACTGTTCAAGAGTCACAACCTTAACATGTGCATCAAAATCAAACTCCTCCACTGCTACATATTCTCAATACTCTTCTACGGGATGGAGTCATGGACATTGACCAAATCAACTGAAAAAAGACTCGAGGCTTTTGAGATGTGGTTGTATAGGAGAGTGTTGAGAATTTCATGGATGGACAAAGTGACCAACAAAGCTGTATTGGAGCGAATGAATAAGGATTTGGAAGTGATGAACACCATCAAGAGCAGGAAGCTTGCATATTTCGGCCATGTCATGAGGAATGAAGAAAAATACGGCCTGCTGAAATCCGTTCTCCAAGTAAAGATCTATGGCAGAAGAGGACCAGGAAGGAGAAGAATGTCATGGCTGAAGAACCTGCGTACCTGGTTCTCCAAGACTACAACAGAACTTTTCAGGATGGCTGTAGATAGGATAGCCATAGTCAGACTGATCGCCAAATATTCGGAACGAATAGGCACTAACAGAAGAAGATGTACACAATATTTGTGGTTTTGTTGCCCTGTGGCAGCAAAATAAATTCTTTTTCTGCACTTCCAACTCTAGCAAGTCCGACATAAAGTTGTCCATGAGTGAAGGAAGCACTCTTGTCTCAAGTCGATGCCCACCGTTTTAAATGTTTGTCCCTGCAATTTAACAGAATTGAATAGAATGCATAGAAGAGTACCGATGGAAAAGAAATAAACAGTTGATATATGGCTGAGATAAGAGTCAGTAATACGTAGGTGCGGGACGCAGAGTAATTGGAAATATACGACTCATTCACTACCTGTCAAATGAAAACAAATATATGAAATAGAGTACAAAAATATAAATTTTGAATATTGCCGAATTTGTAATGTTTTTGGAATTGAATGTTATTCTTCACGTTTTTCTATGAAATGTAAAAGTTGAATCGTGCTTGTAGCCCAAAAAATACACCATCCAGAGAACTTAGAAAAAATAAAAGTGCTATGCACCCGATAAACTAAAACATCCGACATCGGCACATTAAGATGCTTAACTTACTTAATTAAAGTTACTTAAAGTTACAAAATAGCCTATATTGATCAGAAAGTTCTAAGCTATGCAACAATGAAAGATTTTTTTAAAATCAGTTCAGCAGTTCCCATGATTGCCTCATACAAACAAACAAACAGACGTTCTTCTTTAGTATGTATTAGTATACGAGATAAATCCACATCACAAAAGCTCCTTTTCAAACTTTCTACCCCAAACAGCAACCAGATATTGTTGAAACAACAATCAGATATAACACTTGGTGAATCTTATTTAAAGATTATTAATGTTTGAGTTATTTAAAAGTGTCTTGTATTTTACAAAAAGTAATGCGTGTCTACTTTATTTTGCTTTTAATTTTCGTGTCTGACGTCCATTCACTACCAAGCCATACTCAAAGATACTTAATTTTTTACAAGTTGTATTACTAAGTCATTAATATTCAATTTAAAACCTGTAGAAATATCGGGTTCTTGTATCACTGTCATGATCTTCTTTTGGTATAAATATATAGGGTTATTTCTTTACTGTATTTGACTAATACTAGTTTACACGTAAGTACATTTAAACAGATATAATGCTCCATTTAGCTAGTCATCTGGTTTTATCACGAGAGCACTTCATCACAAGTTTAAGAAAAATAAATTTATACTAGTAAAATATTTATTGGATAAGTTCACAATATACTTAAATGATGTCTCATCTAGAAATCTGTGGTTTATAAAAAAAAGTGTTTATAAATTCTGTTAAATTCCATCGTCTATTAAAAAATAAAATAATAATTTTTCTATAAAAATTGAACTGATAAAATATTATTTTTACATTTTTGTTATGAATACACATGAATTCCTTTTTAAAATGCTAACAGTAAATTGATCAGTACTATAGAAAATATTAATATTTAAATGAATTAAAGTGGATTTTAAAATTTTAATAAAATAGATGCTGAAATACGTTATAAAAATAACAAGCGATTCAATGTGTTTTTAGTTCAATATGGAACGGTAATGGTAAAGTTGAAAGAAATAAGAGAGGTTTTTTTATAGTGGAACAGAAATGAATGCAGTGAGGTAGATTTTTATAACAGAAGAGAGGGATGATTTTTAAGATGCAAATCACTGTAATTTCTTATTTAAAGACTGAAGTTGTATTTACGATCATGGATTGATGAACGATTTAGTAAACGAAGAAAAACAGAAAACCTATTCGATGCTATCATATATATATAAATCATTCTTTAATCATCTAGTCGTCTGGTATAGTATTATGAATCAGAAAAAACTAAAAGAGGTAAAGGTATAAGACTTGAACAAATACGGAATTCTAAAAGCAAAGTGAGAGAGAATGATGTTTGGGATAAAGAAAAGATTACGGGAAGCGAAAAGCAACGAAGAACACACTGTAAGATAATGTCGCTTAACGTTTTTCCTTATGATGAGACAGAAATGTCTTATTCAATAAGAAAGAAGAACCTCCGTCATTCAACAGACCGATTCTTTCCAATAAGCAAACAACCGTCTGAGACAAATTAATTAAAGGAATGCCCTGTTTTTCTTATCCCTCCCTGGACCACGACTATTTCCAGTACTTAACTAATACTTCCCCCTTATCAGCGAGAACATTATACCTCCTCTTTTTCTAAACGTACACAGTTCTCTTATTCTTCGTTCCGTTAGCGACTGGAAGAGGTTGTTTATAGAAGATCGAAGTTTTACAGCTTTATTACTTTTACCGCTCCCTATTTAAGAGTTTAGTGGATTTTATACTGGAGAACATTTTACACGTGTACTTGGCAATCGTTGCTAACATAAATATTTAACTCTATTACTGGTAGCGAGATTTTAATTTGTTCTCTGATAAAGATTTCTAGTAAATACAAAGGTTTTAATTTAATTATTTTAATAGTATAACTTATTTAAATAAAAGTTTCCTTTAAAATTTTACCACGGGTACATTTTGAAATGGAACAGTCAGGATTTGAATCATTTCATAAAACAAGATTAGAAATTAAATAAAGAATATTATTTCATTCTTTTTGAAGTAAAATATCTAAATAAATTAGAAACAACAGTTGTTCTTTAAAAGATTCACATTGCTTCGTGGCCACTTAAAGGTACCATATCACACCAAACACAATAAAACATTTCTACCAGAAATTATTTTTCGAAAGTTATGGTGACATAAAAACTCCGGTCTATTCTCCCCAAAGACAAAAAAACGTCGAACAGAACCGTTATTAGGGCTTAAATGTATACTTAAGTCAACATCGTTCAAATAACTGACTACATGATCAGAATTTAAGCTAAAGAAACATAAAACTGTTGCTATTTTTATAATCGGGAGTAAGACTAATGGATGATCTGCTTCTTCTATCATTCACGTTATTTAGTCAACAACTGTCATCATCAAACTTGTAGTTGTATTGTTTTTGCACAAAAACCAGTAAGAAGAAACATGGAATCAAGGCCAACTCGAAATATACCTCTAAAAGTCCAATGGTACGCTCAGAAGGAGAAGAGGGACTTTTTTTTTTGTTTTACGTCTGACTGATTTAAAATTTCTGCTAATGACAATGAGAATGTTGATAAATGAAGATAAATGACGAAACAATGCCAGCCCTGACCGGGATTTGAACCCGGGACCCCGGCGTAGAAGTTGTTAGACTTCTAAAGTACACCAAATCAAAGAGAGACGTTGACAGACCTATGAAATTATGAATGTAATTATAGTTTGATAGTTTGGAACTAACCTATCCTTGATTACAAAAAGAAAAAGAGAAACAATAAATTAATAACGAAAGGGAAAAAGGTTTCTTCATTATCATTCAAATTATTCAAGTTAGGATTAAGTTATTATTCATCTGATAATGTTAAGGATATCTATTTTAATAAAAACTGAGTACAACTGAGTTGTGTCCTTTCGCTTTTTCTGTTTAACTTGTTGTCAGTTCTATTACTTAAACTAGCCTTTTATAATAATTCTCTAGATGGTATTAACCTGAATGGAGTATTTTCTTTACAATATAAGTATTCTGATGATACAGTAATTTTTGCAGACTCAATAAAGAGACTTCAGCGCTTGATTCATGTAATTTAAAATTTGAAATTCAGCCCACAAAAAACTAAGGTGATGATGGTCAGCACGGTTCATCACACTCGATATGATCTAGCTTTCGAATATCAATTAATCGAAATTTAAGTAATTAAGAAGTTGGTATATAGCAGATCTATATTAAGCAGTGGAAGTAAGAGTTCGTATTGTTATGTGAGACTAGAAATTCACATCATGATTTACTGTTTATTAACAATACAATTTAATTTCCATAAGATATAGTTTTATAAAGATATATAATTGCTTTGTACTGCTATATAGTGTAGAAACATGAACTTTGAGTATGTAATCTATCCATCAATTAGAAGTTTTGGGGATGCAGGTATTCAGAAGAACTCTCCAGATTTTGTAGGCCTGTCATGTTACCATCGTCAACGTTTTGAGACGCATGGCTATGGACCGGGGAGTTTTTTGAGTATAACACAAAAATGAAACACTCTATTGTGCATCATTCATACAGGGGTTATAAGTATAAGCTTCTTATATTATTTCGAGGGTAAATTTAAGGACAGGCGCAGGTCTGCTCATGTTTCAAAAATATTAGAGACTGGACAAACATGACTAAGAACACAATTTGAAAGTGTTTTATGATAGGTAGCGATTTATCAGTGTTACTACCATTCTTCTATCATGAAATCAGCACTATAAGAAAAAACATCCATTACCAATCCTTCATACAAACTTTTGTAAAATCTTATTTCTTAATTTTTAAAATAATAAACATAAATGACTTAAATGTAAAATCATTAGACTGAGGGAAGAACTCAAAGGAAATTAACAACATACAAATATATCAACAGTAATTTAACATAACTTTCTGACAATATAAACTTAACCCTTAACTGCATGATTTTTTATATTTGAACGAGAAAAATATATATAATAGGACTACAGTGTACTTATTAGTGGAAAAATAGTGAAAAAATTTTTTGGTTACAGGTTTTGGCGATTTTTTACTTTTTTTCGGTTGTACCATATGTGGCACAACATGCAGTGAAATGAAATTTTAGGGTTTTCTTGTTGTGACGTATTTGTCACAACATGCAGTTGTACGTTCGTAACTCTTTTCCATAAAATTAAACTTACAATACTATAAAAATGAAAACTCATTTTATTGAACTGCAGATTACAAAATAAAATTTAAAATTAATATTCAATTCAATAAAATTCCTTGCCAATGAAACCGAAATCATAAAATCAGCTAGTACAACTCCAAAAATAAATTACAAAAGACCCGTAGAGTTTTATTACCATACTTAAGCACATTAGCTCAATAATCTTATTTTATTAATACTGCTATTTCTTTTACCGCTCAGTATATTTAGCATAATTTCTGATTTTGAAGTATTTTGGCGTTTAGTAAGCAAATATTTTGTAAGCAGGTGATAGGGACTGTAGAAAGGAAGAGGATAGAAGCTTTTGAAATGTGGGGTAATAGGAAAATGTTAAAGATTAGATGGGTGGACAAAATAAGTAATTTAGAGGTTTTTAGGCGAGAGGATGAAAAAAGAAGTATATGGAAGAATCTTACCAGAAGAAAGGATAGGCTAGTGGGGCACATATTAAGACATCCAGGTATTGGTCTACCAATAATGGAGGGCAATATTAAGGGAGTGAATTGTAGGGGGAGGCAAAAGTTAGAATATTTAAAGAAAATTACAAAAGATGTAGGATGTTACAGGTATGTAGATATGAACGACTTTCGCAAGATAGAACAGCTTGGAAAACTGCATCAAAACAGTCGAGAGACTAATGACAGAAAAAAACAAAAATATTAAAATATTTTAAATCATTTATTTAGATCGTGAAACTCTAGTAATAATATAACCACATGTATTGGCCTACATTTTATGGTTATATATTTTTCAAGCTACGAATACATGAAGTTCCACATATGGAACATTTTAAAAAAGTACTATTAGATAAATTTAAACTAACAATTTTTTATATATCTATACTGTTAAAGTAACTACATATCTTAAGACATTGAGAAAATAATTTTTCCGGCAGCTCTTGATGCATTTAAGCAATGTTTTCTTCAACTTAAAACTTTCATAAAACAACAATAAACAGAAACATAACCTCCAACCGAGTAATATCACTGATCTGACTTGTAAAGCACTCTACTGGCTTAAATGTGAACTCATTCAGTAGATATAATGTATAAGCAGTAAACATATGTTTTAAAACATGTGATTCTTTTATCATTTAAGAGAAAAATAATACAAAAGTGGTTGTACCACATATGGTACAGTATGCAGTGAAGGGCTAAAATTTTCAAAGTAAAACTAATTTTTATTCGATTAAAAAATACTTAACTAATTGTATCAAAACAAAGTACAAGAACAAAACATTTGTTGTCCTTCTACATGACAAACTTATTTGTCTTGTTCATAAAACATTATTTGCAACTACGAACATAATTCACAACGAGCAAATTTTAAAAAATCTGGTGTGTAACACTCATACAACTTCCTCTTGCCAATACAAAAATTAACAATAAATCTAACATTAGCAATAAAACATTAGAAATAAACAAAAAACTAACCTCGAAAACATAACCTTATTTTAATCATGAGTGAAAGACGCAAAATTAAAATCGACCTCAGTTTGGCTTAGGAATACGGAAAATCACTCTTTCACGCTAAACTAGGCTCTGTAGAGAAAAATGCTTTAAATAAAGGTTGTAGATCTTTTAATTTCCTATACATCTGATCATACCCTTTTGTCGTAAAATGCATACTAAGGCCGAAATTTAAAAAAAACCGATTTTTCACACGTTTTCGTGAAAAAAAAACAGACAATCGCTAATTACCGCTAAACTAAGCGTTATACAAAAAGAAAAGTCATATAAAAGTTGTAGGAATTTAACTTCTCTATAACTTTATTTATACATTTTTGCGCTAAAATGTATATTAAAGCCGCAATGTTAAGAAAACAATTTTTTTATGCGCAAACAGCCTTACCAAGAATTTCAGCAAACATGGCGTCTACCCTATCTTGTAGAGCATAAAAAATTTAGTATACCAGGCGATTTTTAAAAAAAAATCGTAGGACCCGTTTTTGAGAAAATCGCAAAAAAGTGTAAAATTACACGAATGAACTACTACGTCCGGTTGACCGATTTTGATGAAAATGTTCGTGTCGGGTCCGGTAGTGGTATGTAACTTAAGTTTGAATTTCCAAGTTCGTACGATGTTCTGTTCTTGAGATATTCTGTTCACACACACACACACACACACACACACACACGTACACAAAGGGACACAAACAGACCGATTGCTAAAAACATGTTTTTCTGGTTCAAGGGGTCTGAAAACTTGTATATCCGGTGAAAATTTTATTTCAAAAAAATCGACATGAAAACAATATTTTCCTTTCCTATACCTATAGCTATTCATATAGGCAAGAGAAAATAAAAATAAAATACTTAATGATCGGATGACAGTTCAAGGGACGGAAGGAATCCAATTGGATATTATTTCCTCCTTCAGATATTATCTCATTAAATTCTGAGTCAATATCATGAGTGTTTAGAATAAGGCTAGACTCCAGTCCAACGTCATTTCAGTAGTCATTGGGTGTTGTGTGGTAATGTAGTGCAATTAGTGACTGCATTAATGAGTGCAGGTGCTCTGTGCAGTTTGTTTTCAGTGAGATGAGGTTGTCATCCATTTTATATCTAAATGTTCTATCCTAAGAGAATTCAGGTTAACATGTTTCAGGAAAAGATAATTAAGTGTATACAGAAAACCATTAACTATTTGAATGGAAGGACTTAATTTACTCTGGAAAAATATGCTAAGGAAGCTAATCGGTACAAATAGTAAACGAATTTAATATTTAGGAGATTGTTTGAGGATACTACTTGATTCATATGGTTTTTTACAATACACATTTTTGAATCCTAAGTAAAATATTCAAGTTGTAAAAGTATATTAACATATTTTTAGTTTCTCTTGCCAATATGAATAAATGTAGGAAGGAAAAAATTGTTTTCATGTCGATTTTTCGAAATTGAGTTTTCACCGGATTTACACGTTTCAGACCCTTCTGAACCACAAAAACATGTTTTTAGCGATTAGTCTGTGTGTGTGTGTGTGTGTGCGCACGCGTGTGTGAACAGAATATTTCAAGAATGGAACATCGTACGAACTTGAAACTTAAAACTTAAGTTATATACTACTACCGGATCCGACACGAACATTTTCATCAAAATCGGTCAACCGAAGTAGTAGTTTATTCGTGTAATTTTTCACTTTCTTGCAGTTTCTCAAAAACGGCTCCTACGTTGTTTTTAAAAATCGCCTCATTTACTAAATTTTTTATGCTCTACAATATAGGGTAGACGCCATTTTTGCTGAAGTTTGTATTTTTAAAATTGAAGCTCTAGTACACATTATAGCGCAAAAATGTGTATTACAAAAGTTGTAGAGAATTTAAAATCTTACAACTTTAATTTACAAATTTTTTTGTATAACACTTAGTTTAGCGGTAACTAGTGATTTTTTTCCATAAAAATCTGGAAAAAACGATTTTATAAGATTTCAGCCTTAGGATGCATTTTACGACAAAAGTGCCAGTCAAGTTTAAAATCAAGTTTATACGAAGTTAAAAGATCTACAACTATTTTTAGTGCATTTTTGTTTATAGAGCCTACTTAAGCGTGAATAAGTGATTTTTCGTATTTTTAAGCTAAACTGAGGTTGATTTTCATTTTACATTATTCTTTAAAATGATTAAAATAAGGTTATGTTTTTTGAGGTTAGTTTTGTTGTTTATTTCTAATACTTTAATAATAATTTTAGATTATATTGTTTATAAATTGAATTTTATTTTTAACAAAAGCTGTGTGTAAGAGGAGTCTGTTACAAATTTGATTGCAACAACTTAGATTTTTAACACTTTAGACAAGAAAATATTAAAATACATTCCACAGTATTATCCTTTAATTTTTTTTTTTTTTTTTTTTTTTTTTGTTTTAACGTCCGACTGTTCTGCAAATTGCTGCTAATGCAGACGGTGAAGGATGAAATGAATTTTTTGTAACGTATGAAAAAATGCCATGCCCGAGTGGGATTCGAACCCAAGACCGCGTGATGAGAGGCGAGCACGTTACCAACATCGTTATCCTTTAAAGCGCTGAATTGATCTATATATTTTTAAATGGTTTGGTTTCAAAGATACTGGGAAGCTGGAACTCATAAAAATAAGTAAAAATTGTCTATAACATTTCAAAGAATTGGGATATTACACTCGATAGAAAAATCTAATGGTAAGATCAGGAATGAGATTTTTGGATTAAACATTTGATTTTTCTTCCTTATCTCTTTGTGTGCGTATGTTTCTTACATTTTTTTAGATCTGATTGTCTTGGGTTTGAGTCTTATTGTCTTAGACTAAATTGATTGAGTGTTAACATATTTTGTGGATTTAACACAACCAAAAACCTTAAAACAAAATGGGTCGTAAATGTGTGTGTAAAAACTAATCTTTGATGAACGTGTGAAAGTAAATGCTTTTTTCATCACATTACAATACGATTTCTATTTCAAATTTAAGGCTATTAAAGTCTGTTTTATGTATGTGAAAATTTTTAGACCGTAGCTGGGAATCGAACCTCAAACCTCCACGTTTTTATTACTAATTTCCTGAGTAACGCTGATAATATAAAACTAATTTTTTATCTGCGTGACTGTATTGCTTAATCAATTGGTGGCCTCCATGAAGACTAAGTCAATATAAGCAATGTTCACTTGTATTTAGAATAACAGTAAGATCTCTGTAATTCAGATTATAGTGTCCTCGGCTAATCCGGATATATGTCTAAATAAACAGGACATGATATATAATGAAAGGATTTCCCAAAATAATACTAATTTTTTTATACATTTGATATTTAAAAATATCTATTTAAACATTATATTTTGTAATTTTAAAGATAAAATTGAATGAAATTATATTACAAGAATATCTGAGTGAGAAACACAAATAGATAGAGGTATAGTAAGGTGGAGAGAGAAAGAGAGAGAGTTGCTTATATTGTAAGTGAGAAAATCTTTGAAACCTTAAATTTCCATCTAGAAAGAAGAAGTGGTATCTGAGGTGAAGAATTCAATTTCTTTTCCCTTAGGCATCATTTTCAACTCGCTTTTCACGTCTACCATTCACTTATGTCTTTTATGTACTTAGACTTGAACAAAAGTCTTATAAGTGTAAAGGATGATCTAAAACGAAATGATTTGAACACCATATAAGTTATGAATAGCTTTTTTTAAATGTACTGTAAAATGCAATCCAATTTAAACGAAGGAATAGTAATAAATATGATTTATTCTTAATAGTTACTCCTGAAATGACTCTCATAAAATTATAGCTTTACATTATTTTGAAAATATAATATATTTAGAACTTCAAAATATGTGACAAATTTAAATTTGTTAAACAATTTGGAAATGTTTATTTCTATACATTGTAGGCCTATGATACTGTTATGTTACCATCTTGCTAATTGGTCACTTACGTTCCTCATTCCATCAAAGCCACTTCAGGTTTGTAGATTCCTGAATGAAATGAGTTAACTAACTCATACCGTACCAGTCTTAAAGACTGCTCAACTAAGATGTTCTGAGTTTACTTAGGCCGAGCTAACTTTCCCTGCATGATATTCTGCAGCATTCATTATCACCTCACATCATATTACCAAAGTATTCCATAAAAAAGTACCAGAAAAAAGTATAACATATACAATTCTTTGAATATTTGCTTAGAAGGATTATCAGAATTGGTTGTTTTCGTGGTAATTACTTGCAAAATGAGCTTTTTTACTTTTTCAAATAGGTCTCAATAAGATTAGAAAGTACCGATCCATCCCATTATTCCGCATTTGAATCGGCCATCTAAGAAAGCCCGTAAGTTAAGAAACTAACTTTTCGAGAAATTAAAAAACTTGTAATTTATTATGTTTCAATTAAAAACTAAAGACAAGCCACAAGTTTAAAAAATTGCAAATTTAGACTTACGGTGTTTCTGAAATAAATTGGAGTAAAATGTTAACTTACGTTGTTTTCTGTAAAATACGTTGTTAGAACAAAAGTAAATTTTTCTGTACAATAGTATTTATTTATTTATTTCAGTAATTTATATTATGACTTAAAATAGATTTCTGGAATAATAAAAATTGAAAATCTTAACTTGAGGAAAGAAAAATGTTCATTTTCAGGGCTATTCAAGTTCTTCATCGTTGTCATAAACAGTAGTTATACACCTTAAAAAGATTCTTGGGTAAAATGTTTGTATTGCCTCTTCCTAGAAAGCTTAGCTTAAGCCTAAGCTTCAAAAGAACATCCACTTTAATTTTTTAATTAGAAGGAAATACTTTATATCCTTAAAGATAAGCCTTTTCTTAGAGTTATATATTATTTAAGAAAACCAACTTATGTGATTTTTGTACGGATGGTGTGTTTATTCAGTTAGTTGTAAAATGCACTAAATAAATGTAAAATAATGACTTACGGGCTTTCTGAAATGACTGATTCAATTATTGATTACATATATTAGATTTTGTATTATTTTTTTTTTGTACTTGTTATAGTACGTGCAGTGGGACTCTTTACAACCTGGAACTTATTGTTGTAATATAGAATATGTTATATTATGTTTAATGTTATCTCATTTGTGATATCACTTTTAAATATAGGTTATATTTTACACTTGTGATAAAAATAACAGTAAAATTCTGCTTAACGGAAATAGGGGGCAGACTCGATTTCGGATACGAGGAATTCCGGATAAAACGCAATCGTACTTTTATGGTTTAAAAATAGTAAAAGTGATTACATAGTATTTTTTCAACTGTTTCGCATAAATATAAACGAAAATACAGAAATTTCAAGAAAACAGAATGTATTATTATACAGCCTTCATACAGTTTATAAATTTATACAGGTTTTTTGTATCTTTTAACTGATTTTTTTTTAAATATATAAGATTTTTCATTAAACCGGTTTTATCGGCAATACCATCGTTTATTATCATCACCAGAAACCAATTTTTGATCCGTTATGGTGTAGGTGGGTTACGGTTAAACGTATTTCGGATAATCAGGGTTTTATTGTATTAAAGTTAAGTGAGATTTATGTTTCATATTTTTGTAAGCCCTCAATGTTTAGATCCTTTAAATCTCGACATGGAGGAACAGTTGATGATAACCGAAAAAGGTTTTTACCTTAAAAAAAATTACTGATTGGACAGTGAAAATTAATTTATTTTCCTTATTTTTAAAAATTATTGAAAAGAATTAATCGGTTGAAAATAATATAATATGCATAGCCTCCACTTTAAACTTCAAGAAGGTATTTATTTCGGGTAAAAAGCCAAATTTTCGAAAATGTTGTGTTGCATTTAAATTAGGTTAGTAAGTGTAGAATACGAAGGTCTGAAATATGATTCGGACGATGTTAACTGTAACTACGTTGTAGTTAATAGTAATGCTAACCTGAGGCAATGCGATCTACACATGACAAAGTTAGTGGGAGATTCAATTCTGTCCTCAATATAGCGGTAATGGAGTGAGGCACACGACGGGAACGAGTAGCTTATATGTGATAAGGGGAGATAAAGGGCGAGGAGGTGTAGAGAATTTGGATTAAGGTGAAATTGGGTTCATTAGCGCCGGGGCTAATCTAGCAGGCAAATAACCGGACTGAATTTAGCTGGCCTGGTACAGAAGCGCAATAATACTGTAGTAGCCGTCGACCTGTAAACTGCAAACTGGAAACTTAACACACAGCAGTAATAGAATCACCAGGCACAGAGTACTCAGTCGTACAATGTTACACCAAATATTATTATGCTCGTTGATTATCATGATGAATATTAAATTTCATGTTCCCATCACACAGACACATCGTTACTACCTCATTATTGCAACTTAATCAATTTAATCTCGTACCAAATTTACTTGTAATTTCAATTACATATTTCGTGTAATTTGGACTGTTCATTTATAGACCTAAAATATTTTCTTACAATATGTTTGTATGAATACATTTTACAATTTAAAAATCCGATAAAGCAGAGCGTTTGATAAAGATCGTGCCAAAATTCGATAAATGATTTCTCTTGTCAATCGAACGAAAAAGTGTTTAATAAATTTATACTAAAAATGTTTAATTTTCCTTTTGGAAACAATTTTGTATTTTTTCAATCAAATGATTTACATCATAAATAAGTTAATTTATTAAAATAAAACGTAGCATACTTGTTTAGTGTTTTACGCTCTACAAAAGCAATTAATTAAAAATTTCGAAATTTTAAACATCTCTGTAGTAGTGGCTTATTAATACAGACTTTAAAACCAAAAATATTTTAAGAATTTTGCTACGAACTAAATTACATCTCATTTAGGTTTTTTTTAAAAAGTACTAAAATTATTGTAGAAAGTAGCAAAATATATGTTGTGAGCTATATCTAAAAATTATTAGCTTGAAATTTTTTAGGAACTTCATATTTTCTTCCCTTCAGTAAAAAATACATGTCTACTGGTTAAAGCCAAAAATATTTAACTACATCTTCTTCCTCTTCTTCTTCTCAGGGTGCTTCTCAGTCACGAAGGTTGGCGACCATCGTGACAATGGTTATCCTACTGGTAGCTATCCGAAAGAATTCTTCTGAGCTTTTGGTAAACCATACCCACCCACAGTTGGCCAACTATGAAATTCTTCTGCATCCTGATCCCCTTCTACTGTCGATGTTATATAATTACCAAATTATCTCTGAATATTTTTTGCCAGAACTTTTCCACTTTGTAAAAAATAAGCTGTATTTTGTTCGTAAAAAATGCTTAATATTTTTGGTTACAAAGTCAATATTAAAGAAAATTACTACTACATAGATATTTAAAATTTAAAAATACGTATTAACGCTATTTTGAAACTTTTAAACAGCAAACGAAAACCAAAAGAAAACAGTAAAAGAGTGTGCGCTACTTTTTTAAATATCTCATTTTGTTCATGATAAAAGTGAATTTATTGAAAAAATACAAAATTGCCACTAGAAGGAAACCTAAGAATTTTTATGCATAAATTTACAAAACATATTTTCTTTGAATTGACAAGATAAAAATAATTCCCGAAGTTCGGTAACAAACATCAATCACTGCATAGGTTCACTTTTTTCTGCTGGATGCCGTAGATGTAAAAATGTTATTTAATTTATACTAATAGTATAAAGAACGAAAATTTGTTTGTTTGTATGAGGTAATCTCAGAAACTATTCAACCGATTTAAAAATTCTTTTATAGTTGCGAGGTGTAGATGTTCCGAAGTAACAAAGGTTAAATTTTTTCAAACATAGAAAAAAATTATTACTAGTAAATTGAAATCATTTTATATTTAATATATTTTGTAATATTGGTTGAAAAGTTTTTCCATCATCTCTATACACGAATTCCTTTTTATACTATTATCTATTGTACACAATGTATTTTATAGTTCAGGTAGGTATAATACAGTTAGGTGTCAAATACGTTACAGTACGGCCAGTAATCTGTATCACTTACTCATTAGTATTTCTTTTAAATTTTTGTTTACGGGAGAGATATTCAGAAAATTATCTTACATCCGATTTTTGCATAAAAGTTAGGTGGGTAAAACTTCAGTAGAATAATTATTTTTAAATAGATTTTGCCTAATTTTTCTCAAAACACGTGCACAGTTTTACTAACAAAACAACTGTTTCAAGTCGATCGGTTTATTTATAGTCTACAGTTGTTATTTAATTTTAATCTTCAAGGTTCTGTGAGAAATTAAATCTCTAAGGTTAGTTCATACGATAACATAGTGAGCGGAGAGTTACGTACTAGCATTGTAAAATACGGTGTTTCAAAAGTACTATAACACAAGGCGTATTTTACTAAAAGAAGTATAATTTTATTGTAAACAAAAACATAATTGATAAGTAAAAAAATGATGCACTCATGCAAAGCACTTCCGGAGAAGAAGTATACAGATCTCCACGTTAGACAACATGAGGAATGATGGTACAGTACTGTCCTATTACAATAATGAATCCTTTTATATATTTTTTTTCCAAATTTTTGAAATTTATTTACATAAAACAAATATATAAGAAAAAATGTTACATCCGATTTTTGTATAGAAAGTTATTTAAACCCTCCTTAATATCAAAGAGACCAATTGTACCAGTTTTTTATAAGAAATAAATTTTGAATCAATCTGTGAAAGTTTAGGAAGACCAAACCGAGTGTTAGATGTAATAGAAAAAGGAACACTGTTGTGGTATAGACCCCTCCGTCAGACGAATGAAGACAGGTCGCACAACAGAATATGATACTGGTCCGGAAATTAGATGTACACATAGGCTAGGCGTTTAAGATGCTAAAAAAAACAGTATTACTGGCTGTAAAATATCACAAAAAGATTGTAATTACGGATTTTATACTATAAACACATTAAAACTGCTATTTTAATTTTTACAGTAATAGATGTGTCATACAATGAGCATGTATAAGAAACTGCGTAAAGATATAAGTAATCTTATTTCATATCAAAAAATATGACAGTGTTATGTTTTGAAATATGATATTATTACTCGCAAAGAATTTCTTTGGAAATATGTCAGTGGTTTTGTTGTGCGTGTATTGATCGAACGGAAAGACAGACACCCGTCTGACAAAATAGAATATTCTGATCGAGACACGGATCGAGGACATACATAAAAAAAATGGAAAAGAAAAAGGAGAGGTGAAGAATGGTTTCTTTCACTCGATTCCTCGCAATTCAAGATACCGTATATATTATAAAGATGAGGTTTTTGGTGTGTGCGAGGCGGGGTATGTGTTTCTTGGAAGTATGGTATATGGAATAGAAGTGTGTGACGGTAGATCTAATATTTTTCTGGGGTCGCATCGAACTCGATGAAACCCGAAGACGTGTTGTGACCTTGTAGAGGTTTCATAAGGGCGGAATGCATTTTTATCACGTACAAAGAGGGGTTGCACGAGCCACCCCTTGAATGACTAATTCCCTATTCTCTCTCACACCCTTCTGGTCTTTCTGTGTCCCGGTCCTGAGTCCCGATATAAAACTACCCCTCCTGTAAGTACAGATACGCCCCGGCTTTCCACACGAAGCAATTATTCCTAAAGTATTCCGTTTTACAAACATTATGTGTAATTTACCGGTTCACACGTTCGCTGGTTGTTATTATTCTGTTGCGGGAGAAGAGAAAAGGGAAAAGGGAATGTGTGTGCATTAAACTTAATTCAAAATGACACCATAAACATTCCGAAATAAAATCTATAGGCTTATTCCGCGATCGATTATATTAATGCCGCCGATAACACTCATAAATTATTCATAATTACTTCACCAAAATTAATGACTCTAAGGTTGTAGAATAGTTATTCAAATCTCCCGTTGCAGTCCGTTATGAAAACAATAATACTTTACTAAAACACTCACGCCGTTTAAATCGGTAATGAATATGCCAGCTTCTTAGCTTATTCTATTATTTACAAGTAAATTTGTTTTCACATATTAATAAGCTCAATTATTTGAGTGCACACTTATTTGTACTTTATAGTGACAATGAAACCATTAATTGAATAGGTTCAACTTTTATCCATTGGGCAGTAAAGGGTATTATTAAGTTGTTGATCCAATTATTATTTCTTCCTTTTATTCATTTAATTTTTATTTACATATGTTCTTTCTTTTATTCTATATTTTTTATGGTTTAACGTCCGCCTGTTCTGCAATTACTGCTACTGCTAATGCAGACGGTGAAGGATGAAATGAGTTTTTGTAACGTATGAAAATATGCCGTGCCTGAATGGTATTCAAACCCAAGACCACATGATGAAAGGCGAGCACGTTACCAACTACGCCAATGTGACCGGCTTGTTTTCTATAGATTGTTCTGATAAACTGTAGGAGTTTTCGATTACTTTGTTCTTATATTCTCAGTTTTTCTACAAATTAGGGCAGTTAAGTTTTTAAAAAATTGAACGCTCTGTTGATTCAGATAGTTTTAACTTAAAAAAAGTGCGGAGTACGGGAATTCAGTTAGTACACGTGTCAAAAACAGGTGTCGCCCGTGACTAGGTAACAGAGAGTATTATTTTTGTTATCTTGTATTCGGTATAAGCAAGGTTTCATTCACAATTTATTTGTGAGTAAATTGCTACCCGTTTTTGCTTAGTTAAGTTGAAGCTTTAAGTTTGTAATAACATTTTGTAATCGATCTAGTCTAATTTAGCAGTAGCATATTAGGAATTATTTATCACCTGATTTACGCGGTTTATTCATTCCAGAAAATCGGCGCGTACCTGATTCAAAACCACGTAAATCAAGACCACGTATTCCATAAGATTAAATTGTAGTACTAATATTTAGTAACTCGTTCCACAGCAAGGATAAAAACAATGTTTAAACATTTATTTGGCTTTATTGATGTAATTTAAACTAAAATGATAAAATTATTACAGACCAAGTACAAATAATAACAAAATTATAGTTTCTGATTACACTTAAAAACATCAAGTACTGTACAGTTTTTATATCATTAATTTTTTAAAACGTTTACATAGCATACCTTTATTGTAGTATAGCTTTCTTAAAGAAAGCATCCAGTTTTGTTTGTTTCGTAGACAATTTGACTTCGTCAAGAGCCATTCGGTAATACATTCGGTAAATCATTTTAATATTGTTGATCATTTCTCTCAGTTTCAGGATATCGTGTAACTTTACTGGAGCCGCGTATATTTAACGAAGGGTTCTAACAAATAACATGATAACCGCGTAACTTTAAAACCGTGCAAATCAAAACGCGTAATTCTAAGGGATGCCTGTATTACAAAAAGTGGAAAGAGATGTACGAGCGGGGAGAAAGAGTACAATATTAAATTTAAACTTTCTGCCCAAACTGGCTGGCTCATTCTCCGTCGGTGAACACAATAACTATTCAACAACAGCCCTAATCTACAAAGGCGTTGAGTGAGAAGCAAAGAAAGAAAGGGAGTCTAGCAATTATAATATGTTTGCATTAAAAATTTATTAACAGCGTCATAGATGTTTAGCATGTGATGATTGGTTATTATACCTTTAAATAGCTGTTAATAAAATATAAAGGTTATTGAATAAACAACTAAAATACCATGTCTGTATTATTTAACATGATTATGTTTATAATAGAAATAATGCATGTCAAATAATAGTATTAATGTTTATTTTTAAAACGAAAAGAATTCTAATGTCTTTATCGTGCTTACATTTTTTTCTATTTGATTTTATTTTCTAAAGAATTATAAGTAAGTTAAGTTAAACTTAAATCCAATTAAGTAATTCCGTTGTTGTACATCTGCTGTGAAATATTAATGAGAGATTATTTATGTTTGTTTTGCCGTTATTTTTTCATTTTATTTTTAAGCCGGAATTAGACTTTTAATGCACGCAAACAAACGATCTCAGTATAATCGGTTTATTCGTGAGGGAGTACTAGTGTTATGTACCTACCAGCGCACGCCGCAAGTATTCATTTTTAGTACTGGATGAATCGTACGTAGTATATAATATAATTTCTCACCTCTCATAAAACTGCTTTATTTTTTTATTATTAAAGTTATAAATAATTAAAATAAAATAAAATTTATATAAATATTTTAAAATAGTTAGTTGAAATTAGTCAAATACTTACAATTAGTTTTAGAATGATGTATAATTCATATTTCCTTACCTGTAACAAATATTAAAATTTTTTATTACAAATAATTATTATTTCAATCAATAAAATAATATTATAAACTATAGTCTACATAATAAACTAAAATTTATTGTAATACCGAGTTTCAGAAAAATGTATAGGCTACACATTTTGAACGGATACATTAATTTGAAGAGAGCACTTAAGCTTACAGCTTGAAAACCTGTTATCAGCTGACAGATTAACCCAGCTGTTCAGAACAACTCATTGTCATTCTTTCCCTCATTTAATATGGGATAAACCATGGCGTTCTCTAATTACTAAAGAACTAACGAACGCCATGGATAAACCCACCGGGTTGGTCTAGCGGTAAAGTCGTCGCCAAAATCAGCTGTTTAACAGCTGATCGTTGGAGAAAAAGATTCCTGGTTCGAATCCTAGTAAAGATAGTTACTTTTATACGGATTTGAATACTAGACAGTGGCTACCGGTGTACTTTGATGGTTGGGGTTCAATTAACCATACTCTCTCAGGAATGGTTGACCTAAGTTTGTACAAGACTACACCTCATTTACACGTCATACTCATCATCCTCATCTCATTGGGTCATGGAGTTGCTTATTGTTCTGAATTGAACAGATTGCAACGTACACACATTAGGGATTACAAAAATAAAGTATGAGATAAACATGGTTGAATTTCAGTTGTCTTTTGTTCAACATAAATGGGTTTTAAAGTGTTACTGGAAGACTGAGAATGTTCAAAAGGTTCAAAGACGTTAGGAAATGGAATTTCAAACCCAACCACCTTTAAGAATAACAATTTCTAGGATTCGTGACAGATTTTAAACACATGGAACAATGAGAAATGTGAACAAGGATCGGTCTGGGTGAAAGAAAACCTCTACAAGTAATGAAAATATCAATGTGATTATGCAATTCTGTATTTCCACGTTGTAGTAGATGTATTGCAATTAATGGTAATCATTTTGAACATTTATAAATTTTGTATTACAAGATAACACTAATGTCATGTATCTAAATATTTTCTTCAAGTAATTACATCCGTTCAAAAAGTGTATAAAGCTTACGTTATTTTTAGATACTCGGTATTATATATTATTACATTATCTTCTTCTTCTACCATTCAAGAGTTAGATCATAACACCTGTTCTGGCGTTCATCTAACCACTGGTAGCTCCGGATCACGCCTTCCAATTGATTTGTAACTTTTGGCCTGTCTAGGAATCGGATGTGGAGACATTCTTACAAGGTGATCTGATCCATCTTAAGAGGGAAAACGGAGAAATCTGTAGGATTCCCACAAAGAAGAAAAACAAAATATGTTATTATCTTACAAACCTACAACATATTTTTTTAAATAATTTAGTTACCTAACTATTACGTTATCTAATTTTGATAAATGTGAAACATTTTTCAGAACGTTGAAATCTGTTCAACTTAGAGTAATGAGAAACTCCGTGACCCAACAATTTTTTTTATTTAACGTCCGACTGTTCTGCAATTACTCCTAATGCAGACGGTGAAGGATGAAAATGATTTTTTTGTAACGTATGAAAATATGCCGTGCCTGAATGGGATTCGAACCCAAGACCGCATGATGAAAGGCGAGCACGTTACCAACTACGCCAATACGTAGGCATTGGTCGGCATTTTACCAGTGTTGATGATTCATTTGATTGATTTTTTTAATGACCCAATAAGATGAGAATGATGTATGACATGTAAGTTATAGTCTTGTACAGATTCCGGCCGACCATTTCTAAGTGTGTATGGGTAATTAAACCCCCAACCATAACACTACACCAGTAATCATTGTCTAGTATTACAATCTCTATAAAAAATAACGACCTTTACTAGGATTTGAACCAGAAGAAACTTCGTCTCCGAAAATCAGCCGTTAAAAAGGTGACTCCCGGCGACGACTTTACCACTAGATCTACACGGTGTATTTGTTTTTATTTTTTGTAATACAAAAAGGTTATAAAATAGACTTTTATTGGCTTTGCTTATATATTCACATTTAAAACCTGACTGCAAAGTAATTAGAAATTCGTGGAAAATTCAATTTATTTAAAAAAACGAACGTTATTAAATTAGTAAAGGATCAGTGACAAATCATTTAACATAATAAATCCTGGTAAATTAAAAATCGGGAGTTAATAACACGGTTAAATTTTCCAAAATTAATTAGAACATTGATGAATAAATTGTAAAGTTAAAAAAGTTTCAAAATATACAATGTTTTCGATGAAATGAAAACAAAAAACTACATAACTTGACAGCCGGAAGCAAACAGAGGAAGGTTAAGTAAAATGCAGTGTGTTTTTTAAACAATATAAACCCTGGATCAAATTATTGTTTGGAAACGCTGTATTGTATGGACTTGAAAATATAAAGCGAATAAACACTACAGTAAATAACATTGAATATTGTACAGTAGTTGTACGGAGTAAGAAAAAAGATCAAAGGAACTGTTGTTCAGGTTTTTTATACATTTTTTTATTTTCCCTGTGGGTAAAAAGCAATAACAAGCACAAAGCTAAAAGGATCTGCGATTCATTATCGGGGTATGATAGCAGGTAATAAAAAATCCGATCTCTCTCCCCCGCAGGGGTAATTAGTTCCCTATATCCACCCCCACGGTATCCCACCCCTAACAACCATACTACTATACGTTATGAAGCCAGAGTCAGAAGGAGTGATGTTAGTGGAGAGGGTGAAAGAAGGGATTAACTTTAGAATGAGTGACTCATACGGAAGCTTCTGAGTTTCTCAGTCAATTAATGTTAGGACTTTACTAGTATTATGTAATTTACAATGACAACCGAGGAGGATTCAAATCCCTAATCAACGATACTAAAGAAAATATTCTCATGTATATCTAGACTATAAAACCGGTAAATTTTTGCAGTTTATAAAAAATATTACAAATTTAATCCAAAAATAAATAACTTATCTTATTTTTCCTTTAAAATGTACTACTAATAAACTAATTTTATTTATCAAACTAATCGGTACATCTTAAAACAGTTGAAAACTGCATAGTTTCCATTTGCAATAATGAATGTAAACGAGATTTGACCATTATTATGTTTGTTATTACATTATTAAAAACAATACGGATTAGGCCTCCTGCCTTGTTCCGTTTTAAAAATTAGCATTCTGCTACTTCTGAGGTCGCCTAATAATCTATATTTGTTATCCGTTTGGCTTGTTAGTAAATTATTACTGTTTAGATGTTCAATTATCTGGTGTCTGAAAAAAATTACTGTACCATTCTTGACTGCATTTCCTGATTGGTCATATCAGCCATAGCACAATAGGTTCATCCCTTGTATCTTCTTAAGACATCAAATCGCGGGCATTTTAGCTATTTTCACAATTTTATCATAATAAATTAACTACAAGATTTACTTCATTAATATTGACATTTATTTGAAACTCTACATTTCCTCTTTAATTAAACGTAATTATTAAAAATAGCCTACAAAGTAATAAGAAAATAAAATATTTATTTTGTAAACAACACCACCACTTTTTGAGTTAAAAAATAATAACGTTCAGTAAAATAACAATAAAAATAACCAAAATTAATAATAATAAACACTAATAATATTAATTATACATTATAAACAAATATAGTTTAATATATTATATAATTTATTTGTATATATTATATACAAATAAATTTTGAAAACATGGCGCCTCCGTTGAGTAGTGGTAGCGAGCTAGCCTACAATACGGAGGTCCCAGGTTCGATTCCTGGCTTGGGTCTGGAAATTTTGAATTTTAACGAATTGAACCCCACCATAGTCACTAATAACCGAGTTCGATTCCCGGCTTGGGTCTGGAAATTTTGAATTTTAACAAATTGAATTCTACCGTAGTCACTAATAACCGAGCTGTTGTTGCGACTTTAAATAAAACTAAAATAAAACATAAATTTTGAAACTATTTTATTTTATTTTATTTTTTTTTATGTGTGTACGTTGCAATATGTTCAATTCAAAACAATAAGCAACCCCATGACCCAATGAGATGAGGATGATGTGCATGACGTGTGAATGAGGTATAGCCTTGTACAGACCCAGAGCGACTATTCCTGAGAGAATACGGTTAATTGAACCCCAACCATAAAAGTACACCGGTAACTGCTGTCTAGTATTCAAGTTCGGATAAAAGTAACTATCTTTACTAGGATTTGAACCAGGAACCTCCAAAAATCAGCTGTTTAACAGATAACTCGCGGCGACGACTTTATCTCTAGATCAACCCGGTGAGTAAATTTTCAAAATAAAACAGAATAATAGAAGAAAAATTCAAAAGCAATTTAACAAACACGACACAAAAATGACGAGCAACGCAAAATTTAGTAAAAATAATAACGTCATTACACAACGTCTTGATTTTATACAAACAGAAAGTATTATTACATTAAATAGGTAGAGCTTTTAGTGACGAATTTTAGAAACTAAAGATTATAAAACGAGCTTGTAACAACCTATGGACGAAACCAAACCGGTCTATTCCATTTAAAACAACGCAATATGAGAGGAAAAGCACCCTTAGGATTTTAGAGCCGTTTGCGGCGGATAAGGTGGACTCATCCACAGGGTCCAGTGTGTTAAGAAATCATTACTCTGCTTAAGATCTGAACAATTTGTTGTATTATAATAAATGTGGAAGAAAATATTATTATTAATATTATTATTTCTTGGACCAACACAGCGAACGCTCCTTCTCAAGACCAACTCCTTAAGGCTTTCATTGGCCCTTTCAGCTAGTAAAACAGCTTGGTGTTCATAACCAAGCAGCTTGGTTTTCATTGGCCCTTTCAGCTATCACACATAAACAGCTTTTCTCAGGGTCACCTAAAATTTAAGGTTTTCCGACACCTCTCACTGTCACCATCTGGTGACAAATGTATTGACTATTTCAATACTAAATGAATTGAAGAAGTTTTAGCAAAAACAACTATAGTCCAAATCTGAAAAATTTTCAGGAGGGTTAAATAAGTCCTCCAGTCTGTTGTTTACTGTGGTAATTTTATTCTGCATACTTTTTGAGTAAAGAAAAGTCATTATTTGAAGGTCAATTAATAGCCAATTATATACTATCTAATAAAATAAACATTAAAACTTAGACTTAGGTTATTTTTGACAAAAATTTTACCAGCTGTATTTTTGTACTTCAAAATTAAAGTCAATTTATAATAACGATATGGTGAAAAAACAATAAATCTCTTTGATTACTATCAATTTTAGGTGGTTCCATTTTATACAGCAGTTAAAGAAACCAAGTAAAAAATACACTTTTTTAACATTGTATAAATTTTGATCAAATAAAACCTTAGTCCAAGAACTGTGGCATTTTCTTGTATAAAACAAGATGGACTATGGTTGTTTTTGCAAAACTAGCTAATTTTTAACAAATTGTATTAATGTAACAATGGATGTTTTAGCTATAATGATTATTACATGTAACGGACGCAAGAGTACACTGCAAGATGGCATACATAACTGAAATTGGCGTTTTTTGGACTACAGTTGTTTTTACTAAAACCTCTTCAATTGTAAAAGTAATAAAATTACAAGAGTACTATTTTACGATGAATTATAATTTAGTTTTAAAAATTTGTGAATACGATTGTAAGAGTTACTGAAATAGCTCTAGTTAAAAATATTTCTAGTAAAAATGTTCTGAGAGAGTAGCGCTGATTAAATTAGTAACGTTGTAAAGGAAAAAACCCTTTTTAAAAAGTACAAAAAGGAGTATAATTAAATTTATAAAATGAAAGTATGCATTGTATCAATTAGAAGAACACGAAGTGCATTATGTTGAAATAAATTTAATTGAGAAGGGTAGAAAAGAAGTAATGTACGGAATGTCGAGAGATGGGTGATAGTAGAAAATCAAGCTCCATCAACTAAACATGTACTTCTTTTTTTTAGAATGAAAGGATGTGTATGTCTGTAGATGAGTCACTGTGTGTATCAGTATTGCGTACTCAATTAAAGTGGAGACTGTTCGTTGTACAAGGCAAAAGCATGCTTTTTACATCATCTCTTACAGAAGCGTAGCAATGTTAGCGTTAGATAGTCTTCCAGTAGCAGCGGTGCCGCTAATACGCACAGAGATTAATTGTGATTGATGATGAAGAATGGGGTGCAAGACGGGACGCTGAATCCAATTACAGAGTGAGCTTCCTTCGCTTCGGACGGACGCCGCGCCGCGCGTTTTCCTAGTATACAGCCAACGTCATTCTATCGGTCTCCTCGTTTCAAAAATAGGAGAGAAATAGTAGCTGAGAGATGCCATATCGGAATTTCTCTGTTTTGTCTCGATCCACCCCACCCCTTTTCTTAATCCAACCCTCTTATATATATATATATATATATATATATATATATATAAGACTCAAAACATCCCCACAAACATTCCAAAACAATTGATTGGATTGGCTAACACGGTTCTGGTACTGTACCCTGCGGTACCTACTCTATCACCATCAAACTCTGTACTTCCTAATCAATTTCTTGATTCAATCTTCAAGTGTTTACATCGTCTACCAGCTTTAACAGGAATTTCCTTTTTCTTCAATTAAAACATGCAACCGTACGATTAGATTCCATTCAATATCATCGATTTCATCCTCAACAATTTTAATCCGACAATTTACTTCATTTTACATCCAAATAAACTTCATTCTAAAGATGATGGAAGACATTTTTACCAAATCATCACATTATTAACAAGGGTTTTTATGTTATTTTAATAACTAGATTTAAAAAATGTATAATATTTTGTTGAATCCGTATTTTAAATTTATTATTTAAGTTTTATTGTAAATAAACTACGGTGGATCCTCCTATATCCGGACACAATAAAAAAGGCCTAAATTAACTAAATAAATATGGAATGGATCAAATTGTTGAAAGAGTTATAAAAAAAAACGATAAACATTACTTAAACAAAATAACTATCCGGATTATTAAGTTAACATTATTAAGTTGTATAAGGATAAACCAAAAAAATAAATAAATCAAATAAATAAATATATACATCTATTACGTATTGTTGGATTTGCGTCTGTAGAAATGCACGATAACGTTGTTTATTCAACTGTGGGCTACATCTTCTGTATATGTGCTGCAAAACCTAATACTGTACTGTATATAGATATACATTTTATTTTTTTTGACTTACTGTATATACTGTAGTACGTTTTATAAAGAAACAGTTTTGTAAATTATAATAATTGGCAATTGTTTTTTCTCTTTAATTCTTTATTTACAACTGTAAAATGTTACAACAAGCAAATGTGATGATTATCATAATAATGTAAATGCCATGATAGACATGAGAGGGGTAGGGCCCCCATTGGTGGCTCCCCAAGAATGAAATTAGTAAATCAAATTAGCAGGTCTCTACTCCAGAGTCTTTTAAGGCGTCTAGGAGGATTATCAGGTAAATGGAAGGAGGAAAGTGAACGCACCAGGGGGTTCTCGTGTTCGTGTGACTTGTTGTGAAAGCGTTTGTATAGATATTCAATGGAATTTTGTACAAGTGGTGTTTTCAAATCTGTATGTAAGGTTTTGTTGCTAACGTAAAGAGGTGCATTTGCTATAAGGCGTAATGTTTTTGACTGGAATGCTTGATTTCGTTGCAAGTTAGAGGGTTTGGTTGAACCGTAAGTTTGGGACCCGTAGGTCCACATAGGTTTCAAAAGAGAACAATATATGCGTAATTTTTATGCCGTTGGTAATTTTGATCGTTTGTAAAGTAGGGAATGTAGAAGTTTAAGTCGGGAATTCAGTAATAAACGTTTCCGTTTGATATGTGTGCTAATTGGCAACTTAGCGTTTTTCAATTGTGTATACCCCTTGTATTACATACAAACTATACTGTATTTCAGAAATTCAAACATTCCTTTTTGTATTTCCCATAACCGGTTACCTTAGGTCCGAATTGATCTGGATAAGGGGGTTTCCACTATATTACGATTAAGAGTAGATTCAGTTGTAAATAATAGTAAAAGAGATTTAATAGAATACATTTTCACATTTTCAATATTTTACATCTATATAAAAGAAAACCCGAAAAATTACTTAATCAATGAGATATTTCATAGCGTACGAAAATTCCCTCCAAAGAATTTTTTGTTTTATAATAGACATCTATAATAGTGCTGTGCAAATTAATAGGGAAAAAGAATAAAAACTAGTAATTTTATAACATTAATATATTTACATCATAAAACACTGACTTACTTTCTTTTAATACCAAAAATATATCCTTCTTTTGCAGGTAATATTCTATTTGTTCTACTTGGCATGGATTTTAGTACTTTTAAACATATAGTTTTCACTTCATTGTCATGAAACCACATTTTTATATTGTTTTCAACCAGGAGTTTTTTTGTTATACAGTTTATTCAAGTTTTCCAAGTCCTTTTTTAATTAAAACCCAAAGGTTTTCTATCGGATTTAAGTCCGGTGAATTATCTAGCCAATCGAGCACATTTATTTTGTTTTTTGAAAATATTATTTAAAAACGCGTGATGTGTCACTCAGAGCAAGATCGTGTTGAAAAATGGTGAATCCGTTTTCTGAGTTTTGCACAAACAGACGAATTTGGTGGTTTAAATGTGTATTTATTTAATGAAATTTATCGTCCATTCCATTGAAGTGACCAAAAAATAAACTGAATGTGAAGAAAGAAGATTTTTAAATATCATTTAAATCAAAGGAAACGTAGGAAGGTGATCAAAAATATTGGAAAAGACAGAATAATTTTCAAAGGAGAGGGAGCTAGTAGAAGTAACAAATACTTTGACGTAGAGAACAGTTAGTTTTACATACTTAGGGTAAATAATAACAGATTAACAAAAAACAATTTTTTAAAAGAGACTAAAAGTTAGGAACATTAAATAATTGGTTTCTAGAAACAAAAAATGACCTAGAAGTTAACGTGAAAAACAAAAGTAAAATGTTTTGGGTATAATTGTCGAGTTTGAGAATTTCCAAGTAAAAGAAAAAAGATATTACAAAAAAATGGTTCGAGAAACTAACGAATTCACCCGAGCAAAGAATAAAAGAAAGATGTATAACAAGTAAAACGAAAAATAAATAAATAAAATCTAGAAAAGAATAGAATAATTTAAGATTTATAAAAAGTGTAAGAAAAATTTCATTCTTTGTGGTCCTATGAAGACCGGTGACAAACAAAAATAAAATTCACTAGGAAAATAAAACTTTTTTAGAAAATGTTTTCCACTTACAGAAAAGTAGAAGTATAATACATACATACCATCCTTCATCTATGTGTTCTGTTTGTTTAACTTTAGATAAATTTTATTATCTATAATGAGAATCACAAACAATAAAACAAAATAAAAATAACAATAAAAATTGCTAATACATCTAGTTTTTGCAAGCATTAGTTAATTTTTCTATTTGTTTATATTTTGAAGTATCAATATAGCACTTTAAAAAACAAGCTGAATTTTCAGTACACAGCATACAAGGAATTTTAAGAATTTCATAATTTATTCAATTACAAAATTGGAATCGTTATACAAATTGATAAATGCAATAGTTGAATCGTTCAGTACTTCAGTTGTTTATAAAAAATAAATCATGTAGAAAAGTAATATTTCCTGCATTCCTAGTAAATATGAACAACATTTATTTAGATACACAAACAAAACCTAAACTAACATGTTTAAACAAACGTTATCGGTTGGAATGGACCAATGAAGTGTTAAAATTGTATTACTGTATAGTAGATTGTTTTGGAAAAGCTATATAACCGACAGTCATTAAACTAGTTTGAATATAGTTAGTTCAATCTGTTAAAAATATTCATGAGTTATTAAGTATTTATTAAACTCAACAACTCTTTTTACAATTCCTGGTAAAAATAACATAAAATTTAATTAAAATTGGATAAAATTTATTGCGCAAATACGTTTTCCATTGTTTTTTAATAGCCCTCAAGTACTACGACAATGTGATTAGGTACGGAGGATTTTCAATTACTGATATAAAAATTGCTTAAGTAGTAAAATTTAAAATTAAACCAACTGGTACGCCTTAGGTGTTTTGGAATTTCATTCTATCAAAATATTTTTAATTTCGTAGAATAGACTCACTACAATGTCTAATTATCTATAATTATTTTAGAGACCCAAACTGACGAACAAATTTTTACCAATTTTTTCGGATTTAATAAAAATATCTGTTGAAATTAAACAATACGTAATTTATAGCCTGCAGTTGTAAGATTTTTTTTCGTATCAGTAGCTTGGTCATTAGCGATTACGATAGGTAATCTCATTCGGTGGGTAAGAAACTGGAACGGTGGGTTTTGGCCCGTAAAAATGTCCAGACCCTAGCCGGGAACCAAACCCGGGACATCTGTTTAGTAGCCTAGCGTGAGGCGGCCAAGAGTTTTTTTATATGTAAATAAAAATATTAAAAAAGTATTTTGTACCGATTTCAAAGGACATTCTTCTGTGAAAACTCTAAGAAAACATTAAATTAAAAAAATATTAACTAAATTCTTAAACAATCCTTTCTTTAAAGAACAATTAAATCCTCGTAATTTAGAATGGATGTACATACTAAGAATTTTAAACGCTTTTATTGGTAGAGTGGTTGTTTGCGATTGAGGATACAGAGACAGTTTACTGATGTTAGTTTATTTCACTTTCTTTATTTATTATTAAATATTTGATTTTTTTTAAATATTTGCAAGACATTGTAATGGATACTTTTTTGTTTAATTACTTTTGATAAGCTTCTGCTTTACGGTCAAAGATTGTCGTAATTTGTATTAATTCTTATATTTTTATCTCTTTATTGTATTTTTATACTTATATAAACTTTGAAGTTATCACAATGTTTGGTTATTAAGAAAAAACGAACAGTATTAAGAGACCCATTACAAGATATACGTTTCTAAAGTTTTACTTTATTGCCCTTTTTCGTTTAAAATTGCGACTTTAAAATGTATTTTACGACGAAACTATGTGTATTATAACTAAAATTATAGAAACTTAAAACACACAGTAACATGTTTTTATGTATTTTGCATACAGAGCTTAGTTTAGCGTTAGTAGTGATTCGTAGTATTTTGGTAATCAAAAACTACGCTAAGTCAAACAGAAGTTGATTTTCATTTAGCGTCACTCACGATTTAAATTATTATTTTTTTCATTTAACATTGTTTACCTATGATTAGGTTTACATATAGATTATATTTTTCACTATTCACATTGGCAATAGAAAGTCGTGAGAGTGATTTACACCAGGTTTTTAATTTTAGTTTGTAGATTATTTTATAGCTAATGAAGTCAGAGAAGGGTGATAAACGAAAATTAGTAAATAAATACCAGACCTAACCGGGAATCAAACCATTACCTCTGGTATAGGATACAGATACGGTGACCACTACACCAACGTACCGGCCGCATCAGAGAGAAAGTTAGGGTGATTTACAGCCATTTTAATTTCTTCCACTTTATCTTGCAATTAGTTGAAAGAAATGGAATAGATTATCTGGTAGAAATTAATTTCATACGGCGAAGTAATTAAATTTAGGAAGTTGTAAATTAAGAAGAGCAATATCGTTTTTTTTTCATGGAGATGAAATAATGGCAACAGAACAGTTGTAGAGGAATTGGGGTTTGCATAATATGAAGGATGTATTAGCCAACGAGCGGTACAGGGTTGGGCAGCCCTCGTGTATCACGGTCGGTATCAAATTCCTCTCGGCTAATGGTCGGTAAAGGATGTGACTCGGAAGACAAATCTTGTCTATCAATTTGCATCAGTTTCACGGGAACGAACCGCGCCGAGTCGAGGGACCGAGACAAATGATCTCATAACTCGGAAAACTCTCCCTACCATCACAGACTACATCCCACCCCCTCTCCATGAAAACACAGCGGTCCGAAATGAAATATGTGTACGTGGGGAGGTTTTTTAAATTTCAATCAACAGCCCTTATTTGATATGAAGAGAAAGATACATAGAGAAGGGTAACACGATTGGGGAGGACTTGAGACATTCAAGAAACGTATCGGCAGCGGCTCTTTTTTTTATTCAAAAGAACATAAAGAAGGAAGTAAAATTGAACAGTTCTAATGATATGAATACACATTGTAACTGTATTCTTTACTTTGTTCAAAAGAAATTGAAAATATTTCAGTTTTCCGATTTTTTTATCAATCGGTTCTAAATAAAATCAGAGAGATTTGATGGGAACATTTTGTAGTAGCCTAATACTGTTTAATATAGAGTTAGTAATGACGTCATGCAGTGGGAAACTGGTCAAAACGGATAAACGTTTTCACATCCAAAAGTATGGTAAAAGAATTACATAAAATATTCCACAAAATCTCCTCCCAGATATCAAAATTCTTCCGTGCCGTCATTGTATATTTTTAAGGATTCAATAATCCAATACAACATTTGGAACCAGAATCTCCTCAGAAAATATTACTAAAAATACCTTCACCTTCAACCCCAGTTACGAAGCAAGTCGTCACAATGAATTCTTAATCAAAGAACACATAAATGTTAAGTTCTCATCAGGAATTTATAATTAATTACCTACATTTACGTTTTTACTACATTTCCAATTACTTGATTTGCATGCAGAAGTTAATTTTTGATAAAATAAGACTGTGAAGCGCGGACAAGACAAAGTCTGCTTTTCAGGTCCTTATGTATAAAGATAAAACTTAAATATTTCTACCCTAAAATATTTTTGTCGTCGATGAATTGATTGAAATATACAAAATATTAAATGGTTTCTCCTTAACTTCAGCTTCATTGTTCATCAGGGATTTCGACAGTAAGACTCGGGACCCCATAGTTCTTCTACTAAACGACCGCTTTATTACATTTACAAAATATAATTTAATCTCATTCGATGTGGTCAATCTATGGTGCATTTGTACCGACTTTTTTTATAAACAAAACTACTTTACAATTTATTTTTAACAAATAAAATTTGGATATTTATATTTTACTAGCATGACCCGTCGCGGCTTTGCACGCGAAAAATGGTACCTGCTAGATCCTAATGGCTCTCAATTTTTGTGTAGGACAGATTCAAGCTGTCAAAATAAAATATCAAAACCATTGATCACTCACCAATTAAAAGAAAATTAAAACAAATTAAAGAAACACGGAACTTTACTTTTATAAAATACTCAACAATACAAAATCATATCTACATAATAAAATACAATAAAATTATCAAGTGATGTTGTCACCAGCTGATCCTTAGCACCACGTCGCTAATTGATAAATCATATGACTTTATTTATGACAAATCTTTATTTGAATTACATCAGCTGGTTTAAAAGCAGCAGATTATCTAACCTCATAAAAGTCTTAATGTAAGACATAAACATTATTTTCAACCCTTTAGGCCTAACATTTTAAGGGTTTCAATAGCCTAAAACCTGCACGGGCATCATAATTATAACATAAAAAGACCTGCATGAAAATTGGTTCAGTAATTTAGGAGATAAAGAGGAACATACACACACACACACATACATACGAGGGGGTACCCAAAAGTATCCGGAATAGCTCTGCTGTGGGCGGAGCTTGTGCAGTACAAAATCCCCCCACTAGGCTGCTACTAGCCAGTAGCAGCCTAGTAGCGCTACTCATTGCCAGTTCAATGCCATTTTGTTCGTTGATCTAGCTTGTTCTGTTCTCGTGCAGTGATTGTTTTCGCTAGTGCTGTTTTGTGCTCGTGTCGTTTTTCATGATGGCAAGTTTTAATGAACAACGTACGGCTGTGAAATTTTGCTTCTTGCTCGGTAAAAACGCCGCGGAAACAGTTGTAATGTTAAACACAGCTTACAAAGACGACGCTATTGGAAAAACCCAAGTGTACGAGTGGTTTTTGCGCTTTAAAAATGGCGACATGTCGATTGAGAAAAAACCTCGTTCTGGACGACCGTCGACTTCCCGAACAGACGAAAATGTTGTGAAAGTGAAAGAAATTGTACGAACAGACCGACGACAGACCATTGACCAAATATCACAGGTTAGTGGGTTATCTTGGAGCTCAGTCCAACGCATTTTAACAGAAGACTTGACAATGAAAAGAGTCGCTGCCAAGTTTGTGCCTCGGGTTCTGACAGACACTCAAAAGGAACGTCGAATTGAAACGAGTAGTGATTTGAAACAACAGCTTGAAGCTGATCCAGATTTCATGTCAAAGATCATTACGGGTGACGAGTCTTGGTGCTATGGGTACGACCCAGAAACCAAACAACAATCCAGTCAATGGAAGACTTCATTATCACCCCGACCAAAAAAAAGTCGTCAAGTCAGATCGAACATCAAAACAATGCTGATTTGTTTTTTTGATGTGAGGGGAATTGTCCAATCAGAGTTCGTTCCACCAGGCCAGACGGTAAATCAAGCTTTTTATCTTGAAGTGTTAAGAAGACTACGAAACAGCATTCGTCGTAAAAGACCTAATTTGTGGCAGACAGGGGACTGGTTTTTCCACCACGACAACGCGCCTGCACACACGGCAATCTCGGTTACCCAGTTTTTGGCGAAAAACGGCATGGTCTTGCTACCACACGCACCGTACTCACCCGATCTGGCTCCGTGTGATTTTTTCTTGTTCCCACGCATGAAAAGGGGCATGAAAGGTCTCCGATTTAACAACGTTGATGATGTCAAGAAAAAAACCACGGATGAGCTGGCAGCCATCACTGAAGAGGAGTACAAAAAATGTTTTGAACAGTGGAAGCACCGGTGGGACAAATGTATTAGTTGTAATGGAGAGTATTTTGAAGGGGATAAGGTTCTTTTGTAAAAAAATTAAAAATAAATAGTTTTAAAAAATAATTCCGGTTTCTTTTGGGTACCCCCTCGTATACACACACTTACATCGAATTTTATATACATAGATGGAAATCATTTGAATAAAATAGCATAGAAACAAAATAAATATTGCATAAAAAATAAATAAAAACTAACAAGAACAGTTATTTAAAAACACATTCTGTAAATTAAAATAAATTATTACAAGAAATAATGAACATATTCGACACGTAGTTACTTCATATTAAAAATCAAAATCATATTAAATGGTATACGTTAAATTGTAACAATGTATAAAAAATTTGATGGATGTTGACAAATGGATCTTAAATTAGATATATCATAATTTTCGGAATGACCGTGACTAAATTTTAATCATTATACATAAAATTACTATATATAAACGTAATATATTAATTAATTAATAATGTAGGAAATATGTACGGTACAAAATATATTAACACACGTTTAATATGTAAATACATTATGAATTTAATACAACAATAATATTATTAATAATGTTAATGTTTGAAAATGATTTTCTAGACAAATATTATTCATCAATCAAAACAATGTTTAATGGATAGGATATAGCGGTAGCCTCAACCGAAACAGAGTCCGTGTTCATTTGGATACATTCACTTACATAATGTAATACACTCGATCCATATCAGGATGACATGTGTTTTTGCACATCAATATAATTTAACACATATGCGCACTCCTGTTAGATGGATGAGATCGTTTCATTTTCCGTATAAATCAGAGTGTAAGGCAGTTGAAAATAGCTAGCGGATCTGTCGGGGGTTGATATTTTAGGTGGGTGGTAATGTTGAGTCATCGGATTAAAACAATAATGTTGTACATTGTATTAATACAGGGTTCTCATTTTGCATCATTAATTCGTTCTGTTGTAAATCTACGCTGTATCATAGTATGTCAAGTAAAATGCTATTATAAAAGTTTAGTTTAATGAAAAGTGATATTTATTAAATTCAACTCAAATATTGTCCATGAAATTGTAGTGATGTCCAAAACTCATTCAATTTGAATATTTCTAAGTGAATAATATTATTTTAATAAATTTCCAATACGTCACAAAAATATCACTAAAAATTTATATGCTTTCATTACGCCTATACTGTAAAAGCTCAGGATAGCAAACTCTTAAAAAAATGGTGTGAAATATTCACACGACTTTCTCTTTACAATGTAATCAAAAAAATATAACCTAAGATAAATTTGTTAATAAACAATGTTTTTTTTTCTATTTAGGAAATTCACAATCTATTGGAAACAATCAGTGAATGTGATAACACAAAATTTGGAAAAAATTAACATGGTAAATAAACGTGAGTGGAGACAGTCCATTGACAGAACTCCGACGTGAATAGATAAGTGTAGCATTAAGTGCAGCATTTAGAAAACTGTAATTGATAGTCAATTACAGAACTACGATAATAGATGAGGTCTCAGCTACATCGACGTTTTAGACGTCTTATTGGATTGTTTGTAAGAGTCTGCGTAGCCAGATTTGAGATCAATAGGTTATGGTGGTTCACGAGTTTCTTCCTAAATTTTGTATATAGTTTTAACAAAACGTCATTGATGTAGGTCACATTTAGGTCTAAGTGTAGCGTTCTATTGGTTACATAATAGGGGGTGTTATCTATCCTCCGTAAAAGCTTTGATTGGAAACGCTGAATTTTTTGTAATACCGATGGTTTTGTAAAGTTAAAAACATAACCTAACTTTAATCACGAGTGAATGACACAAAATCAAAGTCAACCTCTCTGTAGGACTTAAAAATCCGAAAAATCACTAACTGATGCTAAACGAAGCTCTGTAGAAAATATTATTGAAATATAAGTTGTAGCTTTTTTATTTCCTGTAACTTTAATTATAATACTTTTTGCCCTAAAATGCATATTTTTTTTATACAAGAGCACAACCCCTTCACGAATTTCAGCTGACAAGATGTTTACATTGTTTTTCACGAGAATCGGTGAAGAGACTGTTCCCTCCATAGTCTAGAAAAATATTACAAGTTCAAACCCACAGTCCTTAACATAAAGTAGACACATACAACCAAGATGTTGATGTGACATAAACTAAACGAATAAAAAAAAAATCCGGTGTGAAACACTCACACAACTTTTTCTTGCCAATGCAAATAATGACCAATATAACCTAACGTTAGTAATAAAACATTATAAATAAACAGAAAACTAACCTGAATAAACATAACCTAATTTTAATCATGAGTGAAAGACGAAAAATGAAAATTGACGCAGTTAGGCTTAAAAATACGGAAAATCACTCGTTCGCGCTAAACTCGGCTCTGTAGAGAAACATGCTTCAAATAAAGTTGTAGATCTTTTCATTTCCTATACATTTGACTAAATACTTTTTGTCTTTTTTTGTCGTAAAATGTATACTAAGGCTGAAATCTTAAAAAATCGATTTTTCACACTTTCGTGAGAAAAAAAACAGAAAATCGGTAATTACCGCTAAACTAAGCGTTACACAAAAAACATTTTGAAATAAAAGTTGTAGGATTTTAAATTCTCTACATATTTTATTATAAACATTTTTGCGCTAAAATCGTAATCTTAAAAAGACCAATTTTTACGTGAAAACAGCCTCACCAACCATTTTAGCAAACATGGGGCCTACCCTATCTTGTAGAGCATAAAAAATTTAGTAAACGAAGTGATTTAAAAAAAAATCGTAGAACCAGTTTTTGAGAATATCGCAAAAAAGTGAAAAAATACACAAATAAACTACTAATTCCGGTTGATCGATTTTGATGAAAATGTTCGTGTCAGGTCCGGTAGTGGTATGTAACTTAAGTTTCAAGTTTCAAGTTCGTACGATGTTCCTTTATGAGATAGTCTGTACACACACACACACACACACGCACACGCACGCACGCACACACATACACACACACACGCGCGCGCGCGCACAGACCAATCGCTAAAAACATGTTTTTTGGGTTCAGGGATCTGAAAACGTGTAGATCCGGTGAAAACTAGATTTCGAAAAATCTGCAAGAAAACAATATTTTCTGTATATTCATATAGGTAAAAATAATTGTTAATGATGTTTTTAATCCGTAGAAAAAATATTTTATTCACATATAGTAAAAAATTGATGTTCATAAAATTTGTTAAGCTTTTTTGAGTAGAAATCACCCCTGCAATATATAATAAATATGTATTCTTCCTGTCAGGTTAAATTATACTACTTTACTACAAATTATTTCTTTACTAATAAATAGATAATACTACTGCGCAGAACGTAAATCGGAGACTGACCAGATATTCACTTAAAACGGCCTTGGACAGCCAAAATTTACATTAAAACTAATAGGTTGAAATTTATTCCTAATAGTTTTCAGTGTTCGTATTCACAATTCACTATATTAATTATTGTTATAAGTTTATGAAACTGTTTATTATTTATTACAACCAGATCCTGAACGAACCTAGGTTCACGTGTTATTCTTCTTGATGTGCCTATCCGTTACGAATGTTGGCGATCATCATGGCAATCTTCATCTTGTCTGCAGCAACTCGGAAAAGCCGTACCGAAGTTGTATTGTACCAGACTCTGAGGTTCTTCAACCAGGATGTTCTTCTTCTACCTGGTCCCCGCTTTCCAAAAATTTTCCCTTGTAGATTGGCTTGCAGGAGGGCATATCTGGTTGCATTTCTCATAATGTGCCTGAAGTACTGTAGCTTTCGAGACTTGATAGTGGTCAGTACCTCCCGGTTCTTCCCCATTCTTCTCAGAAGAATGGGGAAGGTTCACGTGTTACAAAGACCTATTTTGATATTTTGTTCGTTGAGCCCGATAAAAATTAATCTAAATAATATTAAAAAATTTAATGAGCTCTATTTTTTTTTATAAAATATAGGTAACAGTTTTTAAAAATTTTAGTTACAGTTTTTTTTTAGCTTAAATATTATTTATTGTTAGAAGGAATGAACGTAGTATGTGAATATTTCTATGAGCGGAAGAGGTCCTTAGGCCATCCTCATGTAAGGTGGATAGCTAATATTTGCGAAGATATAATGAACGGTACCGTGGGAGTTAAGAATGAAAGGGAGTTAGAGGAAGAGAGCGAGTGAGTGAGTTAGGTGTTAGTTCAGTCAACCAAAACCAGCCACATTTGTAGTTACGAAGTAGAAATTATCAAGGCAAACAAAATTCACCGTTGGGACTATTTCACGTTGTAACAATACATGAGTGAAACTTAAGTAAATAACGATAAAATATTTTGAAACACGGCTATTAGAGTAAAGTAAGTAAAAGCGCGGTTTGTGAAATTTGACAGTAAAGGTGTGGTGCAGTAAAAATTGTTGACTGGAAGGGGTGAATTTGACCAGCGCATGTAATAACATTCCCCTACATTCTCAGTTAACTTATTTAATTCAGACCATCACAATCAGCTCACCCCCTCTATCTAAAACACTATCCACCCTTCTCAATATTATTATATTAACTTTAATGAAATCAACCCTACAAAAACAATCACACACTGATCATCATAGAATTGTAAAAACATCCCCAGTTCTAGAAAATTTCGTGATGAGATGAAAATGTACATTCTATATAATTATAACTACTTGTAATAAACAATATAATACCATTAACTTCAAATTATTTAATTATGGTAGAGAGAAAAATATTCCTGATAAAATATTTTGAAATTTTAAAAACAAGGTAATTTTTTTAATTTTTATGATAATTTACACAAATAGACTGTTAGGAGAAATGTGGAACATACACACTAAATTTTATTGCATGTGAAATAAAAATAAAAACCGTTCAAAAAATCCTACAGTTTACACTTACAGATTTAATCACTCCAGCAAATTAAAAAATTCAACAATTTTGAACTTCACTTAAAAATAAAAATTAATTATGAACAGTGCAATTTCCCAAACATTCTGAACGTAATATGAAATAAAGATTGAAAAAATATTTTAAATATTTATTTTACGAATTTATTTCCAAGAGTTTTTTTTCACTTTCTGTAGGCCTACATATCTTTTATTACAGTTAATATTATTCAGTAAAATTTATAGAAATATTATCCATTTTTTATTTATTCAGTATATTCAAATCACCCCTGGTCAAATCACTGGGTATGTGTAATTTTTTGTGTACTTTTCGGATAAACTAAAATATTTATTAACATATTGTAGCTCCTAATTCTAGTTTCTTCCGGGATCTGGGTATAATAATTAATAAACGAACTAACTTAACAAACAATAAGAGTGATTTACTTATAACATAAACCAATTACAGTACTCTAGAGGTTAAAACCAGCCTTTTAGCTGATGACCTAAACAACAATACAACCCAAGTTGTATTCGTAGCCGAACTTTCAATTTCACACTTTAAATAATGATCTAAATATGTAAAATCGTTCAATAAAGTACGTTTTTAAATTTCTGTTAAGGAAATTCATAATCTGTTGGAAACATTCAGTGAATGTGATAACACAAAATTTGGAAAAAATTAACATGGTATACAAACGTGAGTGGAGACTGTCCAGTGACAGAACTCCGACGTAAATAGATAAGTTTAGCATTAAGTGCAGCATTTAGAACACTGTAATGGATTGTCAATTACAGTACTACGTTAGTAGATGAGGTCCCGGCTCCATCGACGTTTTAGACGTCTTATTAGATTGTTTGGGAGAGTCTGCGTAGCCAGATTTGAGACCAATGGGTTATGGTGGTTCACGAGTTTCTTCCTAAATTTTGTATATAGTTTTAATAAACGTCATATATGTAGGGTACGTTTAAGTCTGCGTGTAGCGTTTTATTGGTGACATAATAAGGGGCGTTAACTATCCTTCGGAAAAGCTTTGATTGGAAACGCTGAATTTTTTTTAATACCGATGGTTTTGCACAGCAGTAAATCTGACTGGTATAGCTCCATATTGGTCGAAGGTAGGAATTGTAAATGGTTAATTTTGATGTAGTTGGTAACTTGGACTTGCGTGAAAGAAGTCTGTACAACTGTTTGAACCTGTCTTGGAGTGTTTTTCTCGTTTTATTCACGTGTACATTCCATGTGAGCCTCTTATCTAGACATAAACCTAGATAACGGATAGATTCAGAAGTGTTAAATAAAATTTTAAAATTAAATTCATGTGAGTGTTACACACCAGACATTTTTATTTTATTTTTCATAATGTAGTAATATTAAAATATCTAAATACAAGTAGATTATTTCAATTAGAAATATTGAACTCAGCTTACGAATAAATAAACTGAAAAAATTATAGAAGTCAAACGAAATAAATGTAGATTTATATGGCAGTACAGGAATAAATATTGAATTTAGAGAAATGTATAAATAAAAATTTTAAAACTGGATCAAATCAAGTACAAACAAAAACGAATAACAACACAATAAACGACATAGAAAACTGGAAGATAGATAATGGAAAACAGATAAGTGATAATAGAGTAACCATGTTACATTTTGTTCCGTCTGTTAAATTGCATACCGTTGATTTGCGAAACCTAGTTACTAAATATCATACAACATCTACATTCTGTCATGACGTTTTCCAAATATGAAATATTTATAGACACGTCAATATGATTGTACGACCTGATTTTCAAAAACATTTTAGAGTTATAGTCACGTCAAACATCCAAACTCAAATATAACATCTGAAAAGAAAATAGTATAAAAATTTATAACAAATAAAATATAAATAAAAATCTGTATATTAGTATTGGAAGTCTGTGTTAAGTAAACATGACGACGTATAAAATGCCTTGTTAAATCAAAACGAATAGAGTTAACATATTTTCAAATATCGAAGAAATAGGTAATGGTTATCCCCATAACAGGCCGGTGGAGTATTAAATTATTTGCACTCGATCTGCTAGTTTTAGGGCTACAAAACATAGTTCTTTAATAAAATAATTCATTACTTTGAGAGAAGATAACTGTGACTAATATTCACGTCAAAAATATTAGAAACCTGAGTTTAAATTTTAATCGTTAAAAGAATATGGCATCGATTGTACCGTACTATACGAGGTGTGGCTACTAAATAACGAGACTGACGTAAAAAATTTTATTGTAATTTTATACATAATCACTTATTGTCACCTTCAATATGCACTCCTTCTCTATCCCGACAACGCTCCATGCAAATTTTCCATAGTTGGAAACAGTGCTGGAAGTCATCTTCTGTTAGCTCCTTCAGGACACGTGCCGCATTCTTTTTTACAGCTTCCACAGGCTCTAATCTTGTTCCTTTTAATGCAGATTTTACCTTTAAGTAGCAGGTAGAAGATAATAACATGAGATGAAACGTAGTCTTTTACGTATTATCGGGAAACGAAGCGCCAATCCATGCACTGGAAGAGGCGAACTTCACCGAGAGCTAAAAAAGCTCGAATGAGCAAGTCAAAACTTAAAGCAATGATGATTGTTTTTTTCATGGGATTGTGTACTTTCACTGGCTTCCTGAAGGTCAAACAATTAATCAATATTACTACCTTGAGGTACTTTCGAAACTACGTCAAAGAGTAAGGAAAAAACTTCCCGAAATGTGGAAGGACAAATCATGGGTTCTCCACCAAGACAATGCTCCAGCTCATTCCGCCTTATATGTCAAAAGATTCCTAGCAAAGTACAACATCTCAATGTTAAAACATTAACTTATTCACCAGATCTTGCACTATGTGACTTCTACCTATTCCCTAAGGTGAAATCTGCATTAAAAGGGACAAGATTTGAGTCTGTGGAAGCTGTAAAAGAAAAAGCGGAACGTGTCGTGAAGGAACTGAGAGAAGTTGACTTCCAGTACTGTTTCTAACAATGTAAAATTAGCATGGAGCGTTGTAGTGATTGAGAAGGAGTGTATATTGAAGGTGATAAGTGATTATGTGTAAACTAAAAGTAAAATTTTTTACAACGTCAGACTCGTTATTTAATAGCCACACCTCATATGTCAAATTAATGCCAGTTTAATTCTGTGTTAAAAACTGAAAATTTTAAATTTTTGTATACATATATATTTTTTTTAACCGTGATATTGACATTAGAACAAAAAAGTGTCTTTGTTTGAAGATATTCTACTTATTGTGCAAACATTTTGGTCTATAAGTCCGTAAATACTCATCCAATTTTAGTGAAATTTTGCCACAGTGTAAATACGAGTGTTTGTATTGTGATCACCAAATCCCAAAACGAAACTTTTTTGACTTTATTATTTTTTGCGGTTTTTGTGACCCATTGTTATCTCGCCAACCGGTAACTTTCTGAATTCGGGACAAGGACTGCTGGATTCGCAGTAGATTCAATAACATAAATCAATTATTTATTTAATTTGGTTTCAATTGAGTCTTTTGGAATTATTTTTTTAAATTGTAAATAATGCGGGGATGGAAAATTTTGCTTCTACGTTGCTGGATTGTGATGGACGCTTTGGATAGTACCGAGCAGGGGACTTCTCTTACCTCTTCACAAACCTATTTCTGATTGACAGTATTATACTTGTTTATAAAATTATTTATAAAAATTTCAAATTTACACCGTTCAACGCGAAATTAAATAGGTATTAATTTGACAGTACGTTACAGTCGATGCCAAATTCTTTTAACAACTGAGCTTTAACCTCAGGTCCTATTAATTTTGACACGAACATTATTATTTTTTACACCTCTACCTCTGCTGTTGTTAAATGTTTCAGTCTTATAATTAGCTGACCATTTGATAAGAAACATAACTATTTTTTTAACTCTGGAACTAGCAGATCGAGTGCAAATAATTTAACACTCCACCAGCCTGTTATAGAAAAAACTTAAAAAGGCCAATTAAAATAATAATTTGAAATCTATCAAGGCGCAGTTGACGCGATTACGGCTTAAGAATCATTCTCTTATATTTTTTTTAAGAAAGTAAAATATGTGACTATAATTTTGGAGTCATTCGAGGTAAGTTTCTATGATGTAGCGAAATTTTCATTCTGACTTTAAGGACCAGGTTTTTTTGTGTAGTATAAGGGTTCTAGTTTTTACAATAAGAAAAACTGACGTACAAGAAATAACATTACTTGTACCATACATAGTCTAATACTTGTCACACATGGCTAATTTCATTTGAAATAAGTTACATAAAGGTTAAATAAAAGTTATTTTTCCGTTTGACTGCAAACTGTTCAATTTTTTAATTTAATGACAAACATTGTTACTCATTTCATAAAATAATAACATTAAATTCAGATATGAAAATACAATAAACAAACATGGGATAAAATACGCCCGAGTAAACTAATGCCCCCCAACTTAAAAAAAGTTTGGTTTCCCTTCACTGAGACCATTGAATTTTGAAAAATAATGACAAAGTTCGTTATTCATTTCCTGTTTTACAACATATCAAAATAAAATTAAAAATACACTTTAATAATTTTAATGATACGGTTACTGAGTTTCAAATATATATGATGTTACTCGTATGTTATTCTTGAACAAAAGGGTATCAAAATTTTACCTTTAACAAAAAATTGTTTTTCAATCAGTGATGATTTTTAGAAATCTGCAATCTGGTAAAGAAGTAAAACATGATCATTCTGTTTATTGTTTATTCTTTATTGATAAAAATTTAACAATTATTAGAAACTGGTTAAAAATTAAAAACCCACTAATTACACTTGTCACAAAGAATTATACGTTTAACAATTGATGTACAGAGACGAAAATTGCGTTGTTCAAATCCTAGTATGTTGACCTTTGACCTATATGGCAAAAACCATTAGTTATTACTGTTCTGCTCTTCAAAAGGAATTGAATGACGTTATTTTTGTTTCCAAATTAAAAATTTTATATATTGACTACTAGTTTTGGGCCACTTCCGGTTGAAACCGGAACTTCAAACCCATTGATTTCTGTATCTACTCTTTAAGAGAAATGGAGTAACACTATTTTCGTTTCCAAATTTCGACTTTGATTTCTTTAGTTCCAGTTAAAACGGAACTTCAAACCCAGTAAAGCCCCACTAACGTTTTGTGTAGATTACGAAGCCGAAAACCGTTAGTTGGTATCTATTTTAGTTCCAACTTTAAATTAAAAAATTAAAATAAAAAACTTTGATTTTTGGTTTCCGTTTTTGGGCTACTTCCGGTTGAAACTCCAACTTCAAACCCAATTTAGGCCCACTAACTTTTTTGCAATTTACCGACAAACAAAACAAAATGATTGACTACAATTTAAAAAATCTGGTGTGAAACACTCACACAACTTTTCTTTTGCCAATGAAAATAATTAATAATATAACCTAACATTAGTAATAAAACAATAGAAATAAACATAAAAACTAACTTCAAAAAACATAACCTAATTTTAATCTTGAGTGAAAGACGCAAAATAAAAATCAACCTCAGTTTGGCTTAAAATATGGAAAATCACTATTTCACACTAAACTAGGCTCTATAGAGAAAAACGTTGTAAATAAAAGTTGTAGATATTTTAATTTCCTATAAATTAAATACACGATTATAATACACTTTTGTCGTAAAATGCATACTAAGGCCAAAATCTAAAAAAAATCGATGTTCACACTTTTTCGTGAGAAAAAACAGAAAATCGCTTTTTACCGCTAAACTTAGCGTTATACAAAAAATGTTTGAATTAAAAGTTGTAGGATTTTAAATTCTCTACAACATTATTTCATAAACTTTTGCGCTAAAATGCATATTAAAGCCGTAATCTTAAAGAAATAATTTGTTTACGTGAAAACAGCCTTACCAAAAATTTCAGCAAACATGGCGCCTATATCCTATTTTGTAGAGCATAAAAAATTAAGTAAACCAGACTATTTAAAAAAAAAATCACGAAAAAGTGAAAAATTACACTAATAAACTATCTACTTTCCGGTTGACCGATTTTGATAAAAATGTTTGTGTCGGGTCTGGTAGTGGTGTCTAACTTAAGTTTCCAGTTTCAATGTTCTTTTCTTAAGCTATTCTGTTCACACACACATAGCATCGCTAAAACATGACTTTTGGATTCAGGGTTTGAATACGTGTAAATCTTGTGAAAACTCGACATTAAAACAATACTTTTCTTCCTATATATTCATATAGGCAATTGAAAGTAAAAATTGCCACGAATTAGAAATATTTATTAGATAAACGTTCAAATAAATAATAGAACAGAAGAACAGAGTTAAATTATTTTAAGTATATGTATAAACTATGTTTAAAAGCTGCCATCAATATACAAAGCACGAAATCTACAGTGTAAAAGAGAACATATTCCTTTAACACAGACACTGAACATCTGTTGTAATTTACTTAAAACATCCTTTTACTAATTGCTTATGGATTTAATAACAAACAAATAAGTTTAACTTTGTACGGTTTCTTTTGACCATCCCCTTTAAAAGGCTTGTTTTTTATTCTTTGTAGGGTAACATAAGTGAAAGCAATATGGAATTGTTTGTTTTTGTTTACCCTCGAATGCTCCAGATGTATCATATTGATTCACCCTTCATCGTTGTACACTTTAAAGAAAATATTTGGTAAATAAAACTATTGGAAATTATAGACAACGTTTACTTTTTATAACTGAGTGCTTTTCAAAAACACAGAATCAAAGCTTCAGTTCTTTGAAAATGTATAAATGCTCAAGTTAATTTAATCTATCAAACATTATTAGCAGTGGACAATATACAGTAAGTTATGTGAACGAGAAGAAAATTGTACGAGAAAAACTAACGATGAAAGAAAACGACTGGAAACAAAATTTTTAAAAATCTGATGTTTTTTTAATTGTACGTAGATTTACTGCAACTAGTTACTTAAAACTAACGAACAGTTTTTCTTTAGCGATAATATTCCCCCCATCATGTACGAGAAACCCAAAAAACCCAAAAATAAGTTAATAGCATACAGGCGATTCCCCTAAAGTAAACGTCTTTTGAGCATTATCTCGTGAAAAGGTTTACGGGCGGTTTTTCTTTCACGAAGTGTCAGTACCCGGAGTAATTTATCTGGGCATGTTAAAAAAAATGGTTAATGCCTAAACTCCAGGAAGATAGTGATAACTTCATTTTTGTACTAGATGGAGCTCCGCCTCACTGGCACTTACAGGTCAGAAATTAACTTGATGAACATCTTCCTAGACAATGGATCGGCCGTGCAAGTGAGGAAAACTTTGTGTTTACGCCGTGGCCACCTCGTAGTCCAGACTTAACGCCCTGAAACTTTTTCTTATGGGGTTATGTAAAAGACAAAGTTTTTGTACCACCACTTCCTGTAGATATCGATGATCTAAAACAACTTATCGCAAATGCTCTTGCCACAGATGACCGCCATATGCTTAATAGTGCGTGAGAAGAATTCGACTACCGTGTTTATATCTGTCGTTTTACAAAAGGTGCACACATTGAACATCTGTAAACATTTTCAATAAAAACTTAATGAATTCTTCTTATAATCATGAGAGTAATTACCTTAACTTTCCAAAAATAGATTTTCTAAAAGCTATCGAAACTATTTAATTTATAATCACCCTTACATTGTTTATGGACTTCCCGTACTGCATTCTGGACGTGAAATCAACTATAGTGGACCAAAATAAATTTAGCAAATGGAGCAATTTAAAAATAAATGTACGAGCCATTTTTAAGAAAATACCCAAATAGTTAAAAATCACATGAATAAATTACTACTTTCTGTTGACCGATTTTAATGAAAATATTCGTGTTGGATTCCCTCGTAGTACCTTTTTTAATGCGAAGTTTCAACTTCGTACGCTATTCCGTTCTTGAGATACGTTGTTCATAGATAGACACACACAGAAGAATGAAAAAAAATGTTTTTATGTATGTAACATGTGTAGCTCAACTAACATTTTGTGTAGATTATGAATCCGAAAACTGTTTGTAGCGACTTTATATAGTTTTTGAGATATGGGTGTGACAGACGGACGGACAAAACAAAATTATAGGAAGTAAGATTATAGAAAAATTATAAAAGTTCTAAAATTACCACCAATAAATACCCTGAGAAGTAAAACTAACAAATAACTTAATATTTGCGACAGTAATTGCTTTGTATTGACTGATTGTCTTGTTACAATCACTGAGAGAGTAAGTCAACCACAGATACATTCTGACTCTCTGAAACAGTTCTATTATTTCAACTTACACTATTCACTCTCTACAATAGGTATTCTAAATACTCCTGCAGAAACAATATTAGTTAAGGTGAACACGTAAATCAACCTGCGAATTCCATTTTGAGCACAAATTCCTATGTAAAAATAGCTACGCCTTAATAGTCTGCAATTAAATTATTTTAATAGTCTGCCAGCCGGATTGGCGTAGTTGGTAACGTGCTCGCTTTTCATCATGCGGTCTTGGGTTCGAATTCCATTCAGGCAAGGCATATTTTCATACGTTACAAAAGTTATTTCATCCTTCATCGTCTGCATTAGCAGTAGTTGCAGAACAGTCGGACGTTAAAACAAAATAAAAAAATAATAGTCTGCAAACAAATTTAAAAGTTACACTCAGAAATCAATGAGGTTTGTACAATTTTATAAGTGCCCATACCGGGCAGGTGGAGTGTTAAATTAATTGCACTTGATCTTTTGGTTCCAGGGCTACAAAAAATAGTTCGGTTCTTATCACATGGTCAGCCAATTATATGACTTAACTATTTAAGAACAGAGGAGGTAGAGGTGTAAAATACACTTGTCAGAGTTATCTCCTCTGAGATTAATGAATTTCATCAGTATACAGCCAGACCCTGTGATGAATGAAGTGAAGATTTAATTTGCAGCGTGAAAAGTGGGTGCTTTTCATAGGGCCTGGCATGCTGATAAGCATATTCTTTAAACTCAGTAAGATCATAGTAAACCACTTCACACCTCGTTTTTACTTAGTAAAACGTTTAGAGGTTCAAACCAGCCTTTCAGCTGTTGACCTAAACAACACAACATGTTTTATAAATACTATTACATGTAACAGATACTTAAATTTTTTTTAACAAAAACATATTCGTTACTTTACACACAATGTGGTATAGTTACGGTTTCGAAACGACATCATGATATAAAATACACGGTTCATCAGTCAAAAAATAATTTCCCTATCTTTACGTGGATTCAAAATAGCACTTTTTTTTAAAGTGGCCGGGTTATTAAAATAGGATCACAGATTACACTTTAAAAATTTTCATATTATAGAGAAAACTGTAACTTTTACATACTTAAACGACGATTTTTTATATAAAGCCTGGACAGAATAACAGATGTTTAAAAAACACATTAACGGAAAACTGGCAAGAAACTGAACAATGAACAATTTTTTCGTGTAAATTGCTGTATCTCCAACTAATTTCTAAATAAAATAATTTAAGGGGAGCAGACTGATTTTAATAAAAAATATTGATTTTTCAATTTTACCATAACTATTGATCGATCTTTTTCCCCTATTTAAATTGATATATAACATGACAATTGTTGCTTTTTGTGTTGAGAAAAATTATGTTTTTACGTTGATAGGGTTTGAGTGTTTATTTCGATATTTTTCATGTTTTTCATTCTTGTAAATTGAGATTAATATAATCATGTTACTGCTCTAACATTACGGAGATCGGAGTTACATAAAAACAATAATTTCTAGAACACGTAGGAATCAGCCGTAGAGCAAATATTGGTGTGTTTTTGTTTGGAAGTTAATTCCGATTGGCAATAGGCCTAGGTGTTTCTGTTACGGTATTATGCTTTTACTATATCCGCGTATTGTATTTTTTGACTTTAGGTACACTTATTTTAGGAACCATCTCAGCTAGGAGTGTGAAATTTCACACACTACATTTTAATACTAAAGTGTGTATTTACTCCAGAGGTATTTCAAAAATTTTGGAGTTTTTATTTTTTGGGTGTGTTTTTCATTAAAAAATTTGGGCACATTTGAAAATTTTTTGAGAATAAAAATCATTTTTAGATTGGATGAAGATAAATGAAAAAGCTCTGGTACAAATTTGTGAAACGGTACTGTAGAAAGGTGTGCCAAAGCTCAGCTGTGTAGCTTTAACAGTTTCTACAAAAAATCTAGCTATGTTAGTATTGCAGGTATAGGGATAATGAAAATGGTCTGCTCCCCTTAAGTCAGATCAATCAACGCAAACAAATAAAACCTTAAATTTGGTGTACGGTAAAATTTTTTCCGTTAGGTTGTTTTTGAGAGAGAGAGCTCTTCAAACACAACGGACTTCTTTTGTGACGCACACTACGAGTATTGGCTGACAACATCTTTTTCTAGTTGACCAGGAATCATTTTCCTACTTAACATGAAATACAGTATCATTTTTGACCACCTGCGTGGTTTAGAAGTAAGCCGCGTGCGAGACTATTTATCGAAAGGTTCGGGTTTAGTTTACCAGCTAGCTTCTGGAAATTTTAACAAACAAAAAGTCGTTGTTCAAAGACGTATCGAACAATCCAGTACTGTCTTTGGAAATCTAAATATTAAACTCTAACTACTAATTAGAATGATCCGCTGTTATGTTTTTCAGTGTTTTAACATAGAATATAAAAAGCTACTAAAGCCCTTAAAGGACTTTAAGGAGGTAATTAAAAGATATAAAACGACTCGAGGCCATCGAGATTTGTATTGTTACAAAAGGTTGCTGAAGATATCGTGAACGGATAGCGTAAGGAGAGCACAAAATCCTTGAGCAAAAATAAAATACTTGAGAGCTCAAAAATAAAAAAGGGAAATTGTGAGTACTATGAAACGTAAAAAACTGGAGCACTTTGGTCATGTAAAGGGAGGCGGAAAATACAGAAGGCAAAAAGAATTCATACTGGGAAAAATTGTGGGTAAGCGTGATCAACGTAGGATTTAATGATTGTAGAAACACCGTGACCGGAATTGTGTTTGGTCAGTTCCGGTTTTTTGACGGGCACATGACCAAACTTGAATTCTTGATGTTAGCCAAATAGTTAAGCTGACATTCTCGTAGGTTAGGGCATCTCAAAAATACGTTCAATAACCTAACTATTTGAAAACCAAATTTTTGATTCTGGAAGCTTTAAGAACTTGAAAGAAAAAGATTTTGGCAGAACTAATTCCATTACTTAAAATTTTATTATCAGGTGCGCATTAATGAAAATGCTGTGTCTTCACTTTCGGTTGAAAGAACTCTAATTTAATGATTTTTTTATGTTTACTATCAGATAAAATGTTATCGAAACTGAGAATTTAAAGAAAGAAAGAATTTCACGATTTATTTTTTTACCCTAGCAAAAAGATAATCCGTTTTTTATAACATTTAAAATAAATGCGTTGAATAAACCAGAAACTTTTTTTAAACAATACAAAAAGAACAAAATTAAATACAATGAACATGACATGATAAAATGCAAATACAAATAATATATTCACCAGCAGCAGTTTTGTCACATTTTTCACATCTGTTTACATAATTTCCCACAGGAGATATTGCTTGACGAAAAGAAATCGAAAGCCAGAGGCAATTCCTGTGATAGCTACATTAATTATTAAAACCCTATCAACTATTACACTTCCAGTGGGGTTCATTCCCAGAGATACATGATATTTGCTACCTAGAAATTCTATCAATAACTGAAAATACCTCTAGGTCTGGTTCTGATGGAACATTAAAGCAAATAAGTAAAATTATTATGTTCTCTGCAATGAAAATTGATAGAATTACAAATCGATGAATGAAAATATAATGATATTACTGTATTCAATGACAATTTTGTAGCTCATCAATTTTGTCAATATAATTCATAACACATAATTCATAAGCATTAATCTCGATGTTCCACAAGTTTATCGAATGCCTCTTTGTAAAACTTTCAGTTCATTGTGTAAAAATGTTTGGCAGTTTTTTGCTTTTTCATCATCGAGATAAAACTCATTATTCCAAGATAATCAATAGACAAATAATTGGCATGACAAACTGACGAAAGTTTGCATGAATTGATGTTATTATAGTGCTCTCCACGAAAGATCTCCATTGTGTTTAAGGAGATCTATTTCAAAAACGACTAGACGGAAAAATTTTAACACTACAGCAAATTGAAACCTGTTCTTACCGATGTTTATTTGTTTGACTTAAATATTTTATTTAAAAATAAGTCGGAGATACTGTTATTATACATAAACAGTACCCAGTTTTTAGACGGTTTTCTGTTAATGTGCTTTTTAAACATCTGTTACTCCATCCAGGCGTTGCATAAAAAATTTGGGGTTTAAGTATGTTAAAAATCACAGTTTTCTTTATAATTTTTAAGTAAAATTTGATGTTCCGTTTAAAATATGGCGGTCATTTTTTTTAAAATGCTATTTTAGTTCCATGTTAAGAGAGAGAAATAATTTTCTACTAAACCATGCATTTTTTACAACATTATTGTGCCTTCTGCATTTATAATTACAAATAAAACATAAATAATGGAAGCGTGAATTAAATAGAAAATTCTATTAAATTGGTTTTGGGTCAACTGATCTTCACAGAAAACTTCTTTCATGGTGTGCACTATAGCAATATTGCAACTGAAGATAGATACATACTATCCGAAAGAACGTATTGACTTTTGTAATCAGGTGAGGGTCATCTGTTGTATAGTTTACTTGGTAGTTTTCTGTATTATTTAATTTTAAAGATTTCGCCGGAAAATTTTTAACAAAATTCGTTTAACATATTTCTTCAACTTTCCAAACCAATGAAATTCGGACAGGACAAGGTCGGAATTGTAGAGAACAAGGGTTATAGTGTCCAAACGGTTGCGTTTGGTATTTTCGCAAGCGTACATTGTAATGTTGACAATAAATGTACGAAAGTTTTCCTAAGCTCTTTTTTTGAGTTCACGATCAAGTTTTTCGATAATTACTTCGAACCAATTTTTCTTCAAGTGCTTATCTGTTCCGAATGTTGGCGACCATCATACGAATTCTTATTTTGTTCGTTTAACTGCAAATTAGTTCTGCTGAGCTCTTGCCAAACCAAGTTGCCAAAATTCAAAGCCACGACAACTTTCTTCAGTTAGGTTCACGCTTTCCATATATTTTTCCTCTATAATGGCTTGTAGTAACGAATATCGTGAGTCATTCCGGATAATATGTCCCAAATATTGAAGCTTCCTACGCCTGATGGTCGAAATGACCTCCACGTATTTTTTCATTTTCCTGAGAACTTTTAATTTTGGCATCCGAGCCATTTATGATGATGTGAGAATAAGTCTGAATTCTGGTAAAATTAAAATATACACCTCCGGGTGCCCAAAAAATTAGAATAAGTGTTGATATAAGATTGAATCCCTTCCTCCTGTTTTCGTGTACAGTCTGTGCAGCCACATCGTAAATGTCTCCAGTTTTTTTTGTGATGGCTTTATCCAAAGTACAGGACTATAACCTGTAAAGGAGCACACAAAAAATGTAACATCTTATATGCCTCATTATTGTTGAAAGTGTAAGTTTGTGCCTCTTGGAAATAGGATCCATTTTATTGCCTTGCCTATTGAAACGATTATCTTCTTGGACGTAAACTGACTGAGGAAAAGTACTTATGATAAACTGTCTGTGGACGGACTGAGGTCCTACGCCCTACTGAGGCGTACGACGGATCTATCGATGCAGAACTAAACAGGTTTTCTCTCACTGTTAATTTTACAATATCGTTCGTCTTTTTTATACTAGCGACAGCAAAGAGAAAACGGATGGTATATTTTAAACAACCCTTTTAAGGAAGCGACAACATTATTATTACATTTTAACAAGTAGTAATCTTAAAATTATATGCATGTAATGTTGTTTAAGTCATCATCTGAAAGGCTGATTTGGACCTCTAAAGGCTTTGCTAAGTAAAAGGAGGAGTGAAGTGGTTTACCATTGCCTTTCTTAATGAGTGGAAAAGTTATTTATCAGCATTCAAGGCCCTTTGAAAATCATCTACTTTCCATCCTGTAAATGACACCTTTACTTCATTCACCACAGGGTCTGGCTGTAAAATGAAATTCATTACTCTCAGAAGAGATAACTGTGGCTGTAGTTTATTTACTGAGTCTGGAGACACGCAGTAAACAAATGGATCACGTGATAGCTGTTGATTGAACGCATAACCAAGGTTGTTATGCATTCTTCTAACACCAGTCCTCGTTGTATTATCCCAATCTTAATATAAAGTGCGAGTTTTATTTAATTACATAGATCATAAAAATTTGTTTAATATTTAGAAGGAAAGAAAATAATTATTTTTACTTAAGCGCATTTCATTATCCAATAGCCGGCGTCAGTTAGACAACCGGCAGTACAAATATCACGTGAACAACGCATTTATTTGTTGATGTATGTCTCTAGACTCGGTGAATTCAGTATAGTTTTTATTTCACCACTACCTCTTCAGTTGTTTAATGCTTCAGTCTTATAATTAGCTGACCACGTGATAAGTAACAGAACTATTTTTTGTAGCTATGAAACTAGCAGATCGAGTGTAAATAATTTAATACTCCACCTACCTGGTATGGGGGAAATATGCATGTATATAACTGAATAAATAATATTTTAGTTGAATATATTATAAAACACACTACAGCATGTATTACAACGATAAGTGTATTCATTTACACAACATACATATATGTTATTAAAAGTTGTAGACAAGTTATAACAAGTAATTACTGCAGACGGTATAAACGAGGTGCGTAGGCCTTTAGTGTTAGTTATGTTGAAAATATAGGCCTACAGGTTCTGTGTACATATGTTTGTGTTTCGAGAAATTATATGAATTTGTATATGTGTGTGCTGTGTAATGCAGTGAGAGATGAGTACGAATATGGTGAATGAAGGCGCGCCAAATGGACGGAGCAAGAGAGGATTCGAGGGGATTTAATTCCTCTCAACTGGTTTAATATCGTGCACCCAGTAGTACCGTTTGTATACTATTTAGTATAGTTTGTAAGTTTGGTTAGGTAAAGCTACATACAAGATAGGACTGACCCATACAGTATTGCATCTCATGTAAAGGTTTCATTTTATCTACAAAACGGCATTTACAGTTCCACACTCCTTTCCCGCCATATTTGAACCGCATAATGTTCAACACAAAGCCCAGGTTGCATATATACGTAGACTATACTACATTTACCATACTTAACGGTTCATTAAATATCACCTCAGTAAAAGCAGACTGGAGATTATGAATACAATATTGTATTGTGTCCGAACCTTTATATTCATATAACGTATGGAATTCATTAATCGAAATATATTATTTCGTTTCATGTTATAATATTTCAAAACCAAGCTGCACAAGTGGAATAACAATATTGTTTATTGCAATAATTTATTGTAAAACAAAACAAAGAAAAATATTATGGAATACAAACTCAATAGTTATGAATATTGCACAGATTTCCAGGTACCCATTCATCCGGCATGATATCCTTTAATTCAGAAAGAAACAATAATTATTACTTTTGAGCAACTGGTAAATTATTAAACTACTATCGGTTGCATAATCATAGACACCCGAGTTTGAATCCTTGCATCTCCAAAACTATGAGTCGGATTTCAATATACGTTAAACCAACATTTAGCTCATTTTATTCTGCAATGACCCTTAATAGTCCTATATTTTTAATGTTGTTTAAAAACTGCCATATCGAGGTTGAAAGACAAAAAGATCCGGTTTTCTTGTTACTGCAACAATGTTCATTGCGTTTAGAGGCGTGTAACTCGGTAAGTATTTGACCGAAAAGTTTGAAATTTTAAAACAACATAGATAATTATATTTTTAAAGCGTGTACAAAATTTCGAACTCGTAAGTTGTTTAAATTTCGATTTATTAACAATATTGTGAACCCTTGCTATCTCGGTAACCGCTCGATCGTTTGGCACGGGCAAACTATCGTTTTATTCATCGTAAAAAACTTAGTACAAAATATGTTAATAATATAAAATATCGATTGGCCAATGTTGTGGTAAAAGTTTTAGAATTTTTAAAAATAAATTGGTAATGCGGGGGTTGGGTGTTACTATCCATGTTGCTAGTTTGTGTACGTGACATTCTGCCGGACTGTCTACCTGAATTGACAAACTGCATTGTCAATTCAGGTGGACAGTCGATTGAAGCAAAATGGATAGTAGCGCCCACTCCTGCATTACCTATCTATTTTTAAAAATTTTTTAAATTCTACCACAACATTGGCCAATCGATATTTCATATTATTAACATATCTGTACTAAGTTTTTTACGCTGATTAAAACGATAGTTTGCCCGTGCCGAACGATCGAGCGGTTGCCGAGATAGCAAGGGTTTCACAATATTGTTAATAAATCAAAATTTAAATAACTTACGATTTTGAAATTTCGTACACGCTGTAAAAATATAATTATCTATGTTGTGTTAAAATTTCAAACTTTTCGATCAAATACTTATCGAGTTACACGCCTCTAAACGCTATGAACATTGTTGCGGTATCAAGAAAACCGGATCTTATTGTCTTTCAACCTCGATATGGCAATTTTTAAATAACATTAAAAATATAAGATTATTAAGGGTCAACGCAGAATAAAAAGAGCTAAATGTTGGTTTAAAGTATATTGAAATCCGACTCATAGTTCTGGGATGCTTGGAGATAATTTTAACGTTGATGAAATTGAGAAATCTGGCGTGAAACACTTGCGAGATTTTCTCTAGCAAATGTAAATTATGGTCACGCAAAAACATCGTGTAAAACATGTTTTAGGGCTTGGAAATATTTACATCCGGTAAAAACTCGATTTATAAAAATTGGAAAACAATCATTTTCTTCCCTATATAGCCTACTCATTTAGGGCAAAAGACAATAAAAATATATTAAAGATCGAACTTTAATATACTATTTTATACCCCGTATTTCTACAATTATAAGACGCAATTTTTCACAATTTGATACCTCGAAAAGCGAGGTGCATCTTACAATCGATGGTGTCTTGCAGTCACTTTCATTTTATCATTCACATTATCTTTAAACCGGTATATTAACACTCTTAACAAGGTATGAGACATCTATTATGCATTATAAAATAAAATAATAATCTTTTAAAATTAAATAAACTTAATACATGTTTATCAGAATTCGTAGAAGCAACACGCTCACAAACGTAATATTTGATTTAAAAACGTAGCTTATGAATTTCCAGGGCCATGTTATTAACTTACGAACTGAAAATATCTGCACTCTTAATCAGGTAAGTAATACAGACAAAACTCCAGTCTATTTCAATATGCCTAGAAACTACATAGTGATTGTGAAAGGTACCAAAGAAGTACAAGAGAAAACTATTGGGTACTAGAAACTATGAATAACAGTTATGTTCTGTATAATTTTGATGGAAACAAACTCCTACTTAATTCATACTGAATCAAAAAAGTGAATTCAAGAAAGTTATTATTTCTTTCAATATCGTGTTACATTTAATTCTGTTTCGTCGCTCATTTCAGGTAACAAAGTTACATTTTATATTAAAAATAAGTTTCGATGATTTTTCAAAATTTTATTTTTTGAATTTGTTTGATTTTATTTTTTTCAAAATTTGTACTGCCAAAATAAGCTGCGTTTTAGTTTAAAGGGCGTTTTAGAATCGTCGATATACGGTATTTCTTTTTAGAATTGGCAATTCTTTTTTTAATAAATTTTAATTATTTTTGGTTTTATTCTCGTAAGGATTCCTTTAACTGTATGTAGAATACAAGAGAAAATAATGAAGAAGAATACAGAAATATATAAGGTAGGAAGAAGTAGAGGGAGAAAGATGTGGTGGTTAAAGAGGGGAGGAAGTGGAAAGAATGGTTGCTAAGAATATCCTGTATTGACAGAGTTCCATTACTTGCTTTACTCGATTCTTTTATTATTTGGGAAAGAAGAGGAAAGGAATTTAATTTGGCGACCTTTAAACCAATAAATGTTGAATTGAATATTGAAGCAAGTCTTGTTAAAATTCTAGTTAAAAGATATTACACTTAAATTTTTATTATTACATCTGTAATAAAAATATTTTAACCAAAATATTGGAAGTAAAAGTATCACATCTTAAAATAAAAATCTATAACCTTTCCTTTAAGACAGTGCCATTTACCGATAATCATGATGTACTTCATGATAAATTTATTTTTTATAGTTACCTCGTTTTTATGACCAGTCATAAATTTTAGCTCATAAAACTTTGATGATTTTTAGAAAATGTTATTTTATGTAAATATAGGTTAATTGCTGAGTAAAAGAACCTCGTGGTGTTTTCAGAGAAGACAAATGTTTGAACAGAACTAAAAGAGTACAGAAGCATATTGTTGGTCATCAGCCGAAAGGCTGGTTTGAACCTGTAGAGGTTTTACTAAGTAAAAGAGGAGTGCGATGGTTTACCATGCCTTCCTCACTGAGTTGAATAGTACGCTTAATAGCATGCCGGGCCCTCTGAAAAGCACATATTTTACACTTTGCAAATTACACCTTCAATTCATTCACCATAGGGTCTGGCTATATAATGGAATTCCTTACTTTCAAAAGAGATAACTTTGATTAGTCACTTTTACTCCTCTGCCTCTTCTGTTCTTAAATGGTTCAGTCATTTAATTGGCTGACCATCTGATAAGAAACAGAACTATTTATTTTAGCTCTGCAACTAACAGTTTCTGTGCAAATACTTTGACACTCTACCTGTCCGTTATGGGCAGAAAGAAGTATAGCAGTTTTGAATAGTAATAAACTGTGGAACAAGGAAATTTATTTCATTTACGTAGTTTGTGATGTACCTATAAAAATAATCATTTAATGCAGAAATTAACTTTAAATAATATGAATTTTCAAACGATTATGTAAACTCTGACGAACGTTTGGTTAAAAAAATGGGAGAGGAGGGAATTTTAAAGATTTATAACACCTTAGATCTGTTAGTTAATCAAGCTAAATATGGTTCAGAATTTAAACCAATATGGATTTGAACTAGTATGTTACAGGTTTTGGATCTTGTCAGGAAATAAGCTTCAAAAATTTTGGTTGACTGCTATAAACCGTGTCACCAGAAGACAACCAAATAGTACGCATTACATCTGTTATGTTGTAAACACTAAACAATTGACGAAAATGACGCCAACATAATATCTTAAATGGCACAATAAAAATATAAAAAAACATAAAAAGGAATCAGGACAGACTCCATTGAAACAGACAGAAAGTTACAACCAGCTGATCAGCCCAGAATAATTATGTTAAATTTTTAAATATGAATAAAAATATTTCCATTCGTCATAGAAACGAGATTTAGGCACCATTGTAAAGAGGAAATTTTAAACTATATTGTGTGGTTAAAATCTAAAAATCTATAATTTTTATATTTATAATCTTTATCTAATCTATAAATCTATAGTTTTTAGATTCTTCGTGGTAAATGGGTACAATTAAAACTTGTGAATTATTCAACTTCATAATTTGAACATATAAATTATAAATCCGTCATTGCCTGACCGATTGATTCATTTTAAAAAATTCACCGTCTTTCTGATCACTCAGTAACTGAACTTCGATACATTTTGTTTCCTAGTGTTTAAATACAAAAATACAAAAAAAATCGATCACTACCAACATGGGAGTTGAAAGTGTATAACTAGACCTACACTAAACTGTAACTTCAGAAAAAGCTGTAATTTTTTTATCGACATTATCTTAATTTGATCAACAATGTTAACTTGATAATCATCATAAAAGTTAAAGTGGAGGGAAAACCAGGAAAACCCAGAAAAACAACAATCTTACATTATGTACACAAATACTCTTCACAAACAAATGAGTAAATTAATTGCGTTTAACCTGACCGTTCTACCACTATAAATACTGTTCTTTTTCTTCTTACACAATTAGTCAAATAAATGACCAAGTATTTTACAATAAACGACGTAGAGATGTAAGTGACACTAATGTTTGTAATTAGGTTATCTCCTCAAAAAATAATAAATTGCATTTTGTATAAAATACCTAGAGTCCCCATGAACAAAGGAGAGACGATGTCATTTGCAAGGTCGAAATGAGAGTTTTTCTGGAAGCTCAGAATAATTATATTTAGCAAACCAGTGAAGAAACAATCCTACACAACCTAACTTCCGGTTTTAGTTATTTGAAATTCTAGGGGCTTCAACAAGCATATTGGATGTATACATAAATATTTCTTGTTTAGATCATCAAGGCTGGTTTGAACCTGTAGAGGTTTACTAAGTAAAACGAGGAGTTAGGGGGTTTACCATGTCTTCCTCACTAAGTGAAAAAGTACGCTTATCAGCATGCCGGGCCTTCTGAAAAGCACATATTTTCCACTCTGCAAATTACACTTTTACCTCATTCGCCACAAGGTCTGGCTGTATGATCTTGAAGTCTCAGCAGAGACTTCAAGAAAATATAATGAATCGTAACTATTACATTACGTAATTATTACTGATAAAACAGAAAACCCAATTCATAAATTAAAACTGTATAGATTACAACTTTCGTTAATTATTTTATTACAGTTCATAAAAAACAATTAGCCGAGTTTTACTGAATAGTATTTTCTTTTGTACGATAACTGAGCGAATGTCTAGTTTATTCCCTTTGTAGAATAGCAGACTATGATTCACAATATCGTTGACCGAAGGTCAAGCTTAGAAATCAATTGTTGAAGAATTTTAAATAAATAATTAAATAATCATCATAATAAATCATCGGAATAAATGATTTCCAATTATTATCCAAATATTCTAAATTAACATTTAAATATATTAAAATAATTTTTAAGAAGAAAATATCAGAAACAAAACTAATTATTTCAGAAGCCAAAGATTCAAATTTATTAGAAGTGGAGTCATAACAGAAAAGAAGGTATAATTTTGAATAAATAATTTGAATAGATTAACAAATAATAAAAAGGAAATTAGCATAGCATCAAGGTACAATTGAATTATAAAACTGAATTAAACAACTTAATGATTTTTATAGACAAGCAGATAAAATTATAAGAAATTCGAATAGATCTATAAAGCCAATAAACAAAAGTCAAGCCCCCCCCACCCCATTTGATTCCGGTCAAAGGAACAAGGCACATGGTACATCAGAGACTTCAATAAAATATAAAGAATCGTAACTATTAATTAATTATTTAAACATTTTGAGCTCAATAGAATTAACAAAATATAAATTCAATTTAATATTTTTATGTTATAAAAATAATTTAGCAAATGTTTAGAATTGTAGAATAGAGTGTCATCAATATATTAAAATTCAAGACCAGTAACATTTTGTAAAATTCAACTTTGTCAGTAGATTTTCTAAATTTCAATCGTTTTCATTAAATATCAATTTATATTTAAATTTCTTTTGTGTTTTCCTTTATTTCATTATTTTAATTACATTACACCTTCTTGCATTCTTTTGAGTAGCAGAACCTTCCTAAATACTTAAAGATTTGACATATCATACAATACAATGTGCTTTAATTAACGTGAAAATAACTATACCTAGGGTATAGATGACAAGATATATCAAGTCGTGTACCAATTCAATGAACCCTGTCATAATAATTAAAATTTCAATATAATGTCAAAATTGAATTGAAATTGAACTTTCAATTTTTAAATGAATTTATTTTTAAAATTAATAAAACAGAAAAGCCAATTCATAAATTAAAACTGTATAGATTACAACTTTCGTTAATTATTTTATTACAGTTCATACAAAACAATTAGCCGAGTTTTACTGAATTGTATTTTCTTTTGTACGATTATAGTTCAAAGTATTATAAAAACATAACCGAGTTAAATAACAAACCTTTACTTTGATAAAACCTTAACAACAACCACGTAAAAATAAAATGAAATACAAAGTTCAAATATAACACTGACGTAAAAACATTGTAAGGTTCACAAAGTTTTTTTCTAAGTTTTACCGTATTTAACATAAAACAAATATAACCTTACTTTGTTTAGGTGGTCTTTCAGTAATTATCCTGTATCTAGTTGAACAAGTATACTTTTTTGTTTGATGATAAAATGTTTTTTCTTGTTAATATTATAATACGAAGAAAGATTACAAACAAAAAATGAAATGTTTGCAAAATAATTTATTTTTATTTTTCTTTATCTCTGAGAAAAGACGATTTACGTTAGATACGATACAAAGGAACATTCAAAGTAGCAAAATTGAACTCAATTGAACGTTGTTGTGTTTTTCGAGTCCATGTCGTGCCCCAAAGGAGTCCCTTAAGGTGTAAGTGCTAGGGAGTTTACAAAAGCTGGAATAAGAAGGAAAGTAAAGGAGGAGATTTGTGTGGACGAGTGTGTATAGTGTAACCGAACGCCCCAGTAGTATTCAAATAGCCTCACGAGAAGATCGGAACGAATGTTTCTTCTTTAAATAAGAAAACAACAAAGTTAACCATTTGATCTCTTTTTTGCACGGATAAAATATATATATATACATACATCAAATAGAAAGTTAATGCATGCATAAACAAAATAAAATCACCAAGAAACTCAATGTCAGTGAAATAATCACGTGAGAAACTATTCATTTGGAAACGGTTTAACTAAACTTAAGTACGCCTAAGTACGAGTCACCTGACTCTCACATGAAACCATCCCTCTCAGTAAATTTTAAAATACAACATCAATTACAACTTCGTAATCAAACCGGAAATCACACACGCCTGTGAATTTTCAAACTGAACACTGTAGCGTTGTTTAACCTATTTAAATTTGTTATTATATTTGGTACATGATGATTAGCTAATTGCGAAATTTTAAAGATAATTATATAAACTTTCTAACTTATTTAAAAAAAAATTTTTAAATCACTAAAAAAATAAAGTTGTTATATAATTTTAAAATAATTAATACTATATTAAATGCTAATTAATTAACTATTAAATCAAAATTTAAATACTAATTTGTTAATAAAAATTTCATTTCAACAAAATGTTATATGTCAAAGATTAAAAAAGAAGGAACAAGTTAGGCTTTGTAATTTTAATTTTATACTTTGTAAACCGTAAAATTGAATATTATTTTAGAAACTAAGGTACTTTAAAAAAATGTTTGATACTTTTAATAAATTTATTAATTTTCTAAAATTAACAAAGTAAATTGTCTTTTAAAATCCGCAAATAAATTAATTGAAAATTGACACCTTGCCTAACAATACAATAGTAGGTCTGTCGGAGACCGAAATCCGAACCAAGCACAGGTTTGTGGTTATTTCAGAATATTGACGAATAAAAATATTATTAGGCCTAAGTATTGATATATAAAATTATTAAATATTGAATTAATAATTGAAAGCAACAAAAGAATACAAGGAGAGTACAGAAGTAAGATATTAATTAAATAATTAAAAAATACAAAGAGGAAATAGAGATCAAAATAATTTTAAATAATTAGATATCAGTATACTACAAAACCCACAATACATACGGCTGGTAAGATCTATCAATATATCATAAATAATGCAATTCTCCAATAAATAAGTTACCTAATTATCTTTTTTGTTTCAAAAATAAAATACTTTTGTAGATTGTACAATCCAATTATTTATACATTTCACAATAAGCCTATTTACAACTTACAATTTCATTAATTCACTAAATATATTTTTTCCCTGTTTATGTTCGTTAATACAACAATTAATCAACTACCCAAAGCTAAAAATACAGAGAAAATAATTTTAAGAGCAGCCATTTATTTCAAACATAAAGTCAACAAAAAATGTCGGATATTCCCCAACAACATGGCATGCGATAAAAACCAGTCATGATCGACGAAATGAGAAAAAAAAGAGTCTGTTTTTAAGACTACCTGACGCAAGACTCCTAAATTACGAACTCAAGAACAAAACAAGAAATAAACGGATTCAGAAAATAATGCCTAACATAAAGGACTTAACTAAAGAAGGAATCAAAAATGAAAAGAAATAATATAATCTCAAAAGAAAATAACTACCAACAGAACTCCCTTTCAAAAAAAATAACAAATATTTTTGTAAATTAATTAATGGTAATTGTTGTTGCCGAAAGTGACGTCACGGCAAACCAAAGATTTTTCCCGTGCAAAAACACAGTCCAGGTACGCCAAAAATGTAGTCACTTCAAAAAGAAATCAACCGAAATCATCACAACAGAGAAAATGAGGGGCTACTAGACGAAAATTTAATTATGTGAAACGGATAAGAGATCGAAAGCGCTTAAATCAGAAATATAGTAACGTATTTAAATGAGTATATTCAATAAAACATTTTCAAATTATTTACGGGGTTCTACAATATATCAATATAATGGAAAGAACTATTCAGTAGACTTAAATACTTAAAAGACGTAAGTACTTAAAAGATTTTTTAAAATCTAGAAGTAAACGAGGTGAAGAAAATAGATAAACAATATTAGAACCACATTCGGGTCTTCATAATACAATAAAAGTGAATAGAATAAAAAAAAAATGGAGATCCTGTATAAAACTTTCCTGATTTTAAAGTACACATTATTATATTCTTTCGATACGAATTTTATAAACGATATTTGATTTTTATAGAGACTTCCGGAATAATAAACCTATTTTCTTAGCGAGTTAGAGGCGCCGTTATTGAAGACAATTGTTACTTGAGGTTTCTTCTATATCGATACTGTTAGAAAACACAATAATCGTATTTGAATGTATGATAGGTAAGTTATAACTGAAAAGTTTGTAGTAATGATATAAATACAATAAGTAACCTCTTTGTAAACGACTAAGTAGTGCAACATTTATAAACACCGGAATTATAAAGTTCTGTGGTTCATTATGTGGTTTTGTTTATGCTATAAATACTTTAAAAATACATATATATACAAAAAGTAACACAGCTATCCCCAATAGAAATATCGCGATAAATTAATATTCTATCTTCCATCTCCTACTCTTCTTCTTCTTCCTCTTCACCACATCCTCCTCCTCCTCCTCCTCGTTTTCCTTCTCCTTTTCCACATTCCGCCTCCTCCTCCTTCTTTTTCACCTTCCTCCTCCACCCCATTCTCCTTTTCCTTTTCAACCTCCTTCACCTACACCTTCCTCCCCCTCATTTTCCTTTACCTTTTTATACTCCTTCACCTACACCTTCCTCATCCTCTTCCTCGTTCTCCTTTTTTTCAAACTCCTTCACCTACACCTTCTTTTTCTTCTTCATCTTCATTCTATCTCCTCCTCCTTCTCAACCTTCTTTTCACCATCTTCTCCCTTCTCCTTCAACTACACCTTCCTCCTTCTCCTTCTTCAGAAGAAAGAAGGAGAATAATTTGTATGAGAAGCATCTATCACCTTCTTTCTCCTCCTCCCTCCCAACCTTTTCTTCACCTTTTTCCTCCACCTTCTTCTTCTTTTAAACCTTCTTTCTCCTCTTCATCTTCTTTTTTATTCCCCTTCTTCTTCTTCTTTCTCACAAAAACAAGTCTACAACCTGTACGTCATCCTTTCTCGGAATTTGTCCTTCAACGTTTCATCGACCATCCCAAACTTCTATCTTGTAGTGTGGATTCAAAAACAAGAATAATGTTGACAATCATTAATCTACTAAAAAAGCAACCACGAATCAACTGAAGTTAATAGGAGTCTGTTATGCTTAGTAATGATATATGAAGATAAATTGGGGACTAGAAGCTGAACAGAGTAATGACTTGTACAGTAATTTGTATGTGATCTGCACTAGAACAGCTCTTATAATTCGGGACACGGATGGGAATTTGTAGTATTGCACCTGTTCTGATTCCCAAATAACTTTGTACGATTAGAAATCAATTATTATACAGTAAGGTCGAGTATACTGTTCATGTGAACAATTATTTATCAGTTGTTAAAATAAATTACAGTAATTTTATCCGTTTAGTTTAATTAAATAAATTGTTTTATTATTTTAGTTTATCTATTTAAATTGCATCGACAGCTTATAAGATATTATTACGGTTGTGTTAAGGAACGGTGTCAGTGGGTTTCATGTTATAAACCCGAGACTTTCTGTTTTGTAGTTCAGTCTAAATTTATCCTAAATCACAGCGACACAAAAGTAGATATTAATTCTATTAACGAATCAACGACAACACAGTTAATTATTAAAATCCCTTTGATGAGAGGATTCGTCTATGGCAAGTGGCAATTTTTAAAAATGCTTACCTTTGACTTACGGCAAAAACCATTAGTGATTTCTGTATCTACTATTTAAAATGAATTGAATGACTTTATTTTTGTTTCTTAATTACGACTTTGTTTTCTCAACTTCCGGTTTTAGACTACTTCCAGTCGAAACTGCAACTTAAAACCCAATAATTTCTGTATCAACTCTTTACCCCTTTATAGGTCTCTGATAAATATACTTACCACTGGCAATAAGGTCGAGTTTATTTTTAAAAAAAACTATGCAGTTGAACCGTACTGGCATTTTATGGTTTTGTAGATGTTTTCTGGTAATACAGAATTTTCTGGTGTCCAAACTTTTAGAAATTAGCGCGCAGCAACCATTTGCTTAGTGAGTTGCAAGAATGTGGTAAGGATTCATACCAGCGTCTCCTACCGTGTTGTTTTGTAGTTACTTTTGTACAATGCTTTGAAAATTCGAGTTTTTTACGGGATAGCAAGCCTTCTTGCTAATATAAAGTTAAGATGAGCTATTCTACAAATTTTTTTTATTATATTGAACATAAGTTGTTTTACTGCCCATAACAGACAGGTGGAGTGTCAAATTATTTACTCAATCTGTTCGTTGCGAGGCTAAAATAAATAGTTCTGTTTCTTATCACATGGTCAGCCAATTAAATGACTGAATCATTTAAGAACAGAAGAGGTAGAGGTGTAAAAGACACTAATCAGAGTTATCTCCTCTGAAAGTAATGAATTTCATTGTACAGCCAGACCCTGTGGTGAATGAAGTGAAAGTGTCATTTACAGAGTGGAAAATATGTGCTTTTCAGAGGGCCCGACATGCTGATAAGCGTACTTTTCCACTCAGTGAGGAAGGCAATGGTAAACCACCTCACTCCTCGTTTTACTTAGTAAAACCTCTAGAGGTTCAAACCAGCCTTTTGGCTGTTGACCTAAACAACAACAAGTTGTTTTAATAAGCATTCTTACCACTAAACATAATGTGATTCCCATTTCAATAAACGTTTCTTGGTAAATATACTTACCAGGTTTTAACATCAACAAAAACGAAATATCTTACTGTTCTGTCACTAGAAACAAGTCCATATTAATCAAAATTTAACATTTTACAACATTTATATTTTCCCCCGTATTACTGCCCTATTAAGGGTTAAAAGGAATCAAATGACACTATTTTTATTTCCATATTCCGATTTTGATTTCTTGGTTTTCGGTTTTAGGTCACTTTCGGTCGAAACCGGAACTTCAAATTCAATCCAGGACCACTAATTATTGTTTAGATTACGAATCAAAAAACTGTTTGTCACTATCTAGACAAACAAGATCAATTCAAGAAAAACAGTGATCGTACGAGTAAGGTCTCTTAGGTAAATTGCCTACATTTTTGGAGAAAATATTGGTATTTACGTCAAATAAAAACAAATAGCTTCTGAAATGTACGAAATGGTGAAAAGCACAATACATGAAACATGCATATGTGTGCGTGCGTTGTGTGTGTGTGTGTGTGTGTGTGTGTGTGTGTGTGTGTAGTGAAACACGTTCTTGTGGTTATTTTGATCGCCAAATGAACAATAAAGCTCCTATAAAGAGTCAAATAATCGGGGACCGTATGTCGCTCAAATCAGTCAGTTTTTAATCATACACAACAACGGTTCTTCATCCACTATACAGCCAAGATACGAATTTGGCACTTGAAAAGGACTTGCAAGTGCAAAACTTTGAATCTAATCCAGACGTAGTAAAAGATTTGAAGGAAAAACGCAAAGTGTGTTTTTTAAGAAAACTTGAATTTTTTGTTTAAAATTGGATGAAGTGCTAGAAGCTGGTTGGCTATTAACTTAAAGAGAGTGTTTTCTGATAAGATAAAAAAGTGTAGATTTAGACTAAAGAAAAGCTGTAGTCTCATTACTTTTTGAACCTCCTTAAACTACGGGATAAATTAATAAAAAATTGGTCTAATTTATCTAATAGTTGAATCAATATGAATTACAATCATAATTACTCTCATTAATTATAATTACTTTAATTAAACTTTTAAACGAATTACAGAAAAATTTGCACACAATAAATTAATGCATTGATTCCAGTGCACACTGTCCAATTTTATAATTGAATTTGAGCAGCACAAGGGTGATCCGATTATCTGGAAATACATTTATTTTACCATTTAATTAATACTTTTTTTATTAATTTTTAGATTACTTATAAAATTTTCATTCTTTTTAATATTTTAAATTTGTAATTTAATTAATTTTAAAACAATAATGTCATTGAGTAACAATTACGCACGCACTACGCGCTTGCTTATTGCTAGCAACAGAGGGGGTTGCACTAAATTTAAGGTTACTTAAATTTTGGGTTAAAAAATCAAATAGTTGGTTAAACCATTGTCGTTAAACTCACTTTATAAAAACAGAAGGTATAATCCACGAAAAAAAATCAAAATTATTACAAAAAATCGAAAGGATACATGTCAATTACCCAAACGCCGGGTAGGCATATACTCGAAAATAAATAAAATCAAAAGCCATAATCAATGAACGGGATGAAAACTCACAAAAACTACGTATTAATATTATAAGTTCCGAATACAACTTAAAAAAAAACGAGCAAAATTAGTCGAATCAGACGTTAGAAAACGATAATATATTTTACTTAGCTTCATAAATTAATTTAAAAAAATGAAAACCATAAAAATCTTTAAAAACAGAAATAAAATTTATAATTTAAAACATCAGGTAAAAAATTTTACAGGAAAAATATTATAATTAGTTTACCGCAACGAAAAATTGGAAAACTATTGCGAACTGGAATAAAAATGATAAATACAACTTAAAAAAAAATAAAAATTCACCTCCAATTATATTATTATTATTATTATTATTATTATTATTATTTGCGTCAAGCTCCCAAAGTGGAAGTCGCTAAGTTATTTAATTATGGATTACTCTACTGGGTACCTTCCGTTTTCTCTCCACCCAGTATGCTTTCATTCTCTCAGAGAATGCCTTTTTCCTATCCTCAGTCCATCTAGTCCCGACTTTTTGATGTTTTTCCACCGGCTGGACCTCCCAGTCCTAACCCATTTCCGGTATTTCTTCCTGTCAGTAGTTATTTCTTCAGGAATTCCCGCAAGATTGAGATCCTCTTTAACCTTTTTTATCCAGTCTACTCCATTTTTAAGAGAGCTAACATATTCCACTATTTTCCGTGTTATCCTATTCTCGGAGAGTCTTTTAATATGTCCGAAAAAATTATTATTATCATTAACTAGATCAATTAATTTTTGACGTAGGCCAGATTTATTGAAAGGTGTAATTTTATCGAAAATTAATAAACAAACCCAAAAAAAACTGTACCGATTCGTTTCTTAGGAGTCTACAAATTGACGGTAAATATTCAAAGAACCGCGTTATAAAAAAACCTTGTTTGTTTTGGTCATCAGCTGAAAGGCCGATTTGAACCTGTAGAGACTTTACTAAGTAAAAAGATGAGTTTTGTAGTTAACATTTGCCTTCCTCACTGAGTGGAAAAGTAAGCTTATCAGCATTACAGGGCCTTTGAAAATCATCTACTTTCCACCCTGCAAATATAACACCTTCACTTCATTCACCACAGGGTCAGGTCGTGAGGAGATAACTCTGACTAGTGTCTTTTGCACTTCTACCTCTTCTATTCTTAAATGATTCAGTCATTAGTTGGTTGACCATTTAGTAAGAGAGAGAACTATTTTTTGTAGCCCTGGAACTAGCACATCAATTTAAAATAATTTAACACTTCACCTTTCTGTGGTATGGGCAGAAAAAAAACCATAATTTTCTATATTCTGGATTAACCGAGAATTTGAAAAAATAACTACAGGTAACGGGAAATTTCCAAGTGGACAGCTTTATTTTAAAGAAACGTTCACCGTAATCATTCCAGTAGGATGTGAGACAAAACTCGACTTAAAAAGAACCTTATTATTTTAAATATAATTATAGATAATAGTCTATATTTTGATATTTAATAGAAGAAAAGAAAATATGAAACATCAAACTGCAAAATCATCTGAAAAAACGTTACAAATGGAAAGTTGTTCAATTGAAATTTAAGTCGAGAAATATTTTAAAAGATCGTATATATATTTTAAATTAGTGTTTCAAAGTAAAAGGTGAAATCCAAGATAAATTTGTTATAAAAATAGTAAGGATCTTTTTCTTTCTCTCTCTCTCTCTCTCTCTCTCTCTCTGTCTGTCTGTCTGTCTGTCTGTCTGCATTTCTCCTTTTCTAGTTGTAATACAAAATAGTCTAATGCAATGTTATTATCTTATTTGAACAGCGATAAAATTTTATGACGTTCAACTTATATAATATGACTTCATTATCGTAAACAGTGTTATTTGTTACGGAGGGTTGTGTTGTAGTAACTTATAAATAAAAAATGAAAAATATAGAAGACACCTTCGCAAATCTTATAAAAAGACGACAAATTTTTCAACTAACAAGCACCAATATAAAAGTGTGCTTGTTACGCAGCTCACTGAGTTTTCTTTAAAGTTTACTTGGAATAACAAGTTATAAATTTAAAAGATGGAAAAAATACACACATTTCTACAACAGAGCGACATCTAAATGTCGAACTGAATGTCATAGTTTATTATAATAATTTCTTTTAGGATATGAAATAGTTATCATTTATTTTAATATAAAATAACTTTGCAATATAAAAACCATTATAATGCAAAATATCAAACACATTGATACAAATGAATAACTATCGCTCTAAAATTTCTGAAATTAGATGACCTAATTCATCTAATTTAACTCATATATTACTTTGATATTATTGCAGAATTTTCAATTTCCCATAATTTTTTCCCTAGTTTTAATATTCATAATTTTTTCCTATTGTCATTTTAGATTACGTAAAGTAACATTAAAATTTTCTGGAAAATAATTTTGCAATTCATACTCCCAGCATTCATTTACACTTAACTATTTTCGTTTAATTCGTCCACCTGGTGCTCTGATTTGTTCTTCGTGGAAGCTCTGGAAATTTGTAATCAGCAGTATAAACATGTCTAAGTTTTTTTGGTTGCAATTTTTAAAATTGTCATCTATTATTTTGTTTTGTTCATCCGTCGGTCACACCTAGATGTAAGAAACTACAAGAAATAACAACAAACGGTTTCGGATTCCCAATCTACACAAAAAATTAGAGAGCCTAAATTGTGTTTAAAGATTGAGTTTTGTAGCCCAAAATTGCAAGTCAAGTTGGAGTTTGGAAACAAATAGTGTCATTCGATTCTTCTTAAAGAGTAGATATAGAAAACACTATTTTTTTGCCATAGGTCAAATATAAGCCTTTTTAAAATTACCACCAGCCATGAGACGCGTCGTCTCATGAAACGGGATTTTTTTTAAGTTTATTGTGCATCGTGTGTTATTGCTTAGAGAGCTCTCCGTTATGTTTCTCGGTTTATTCCAAATACTCTCAATATCTTCTCTGACTTCGTTAAAACACTATGGTTTAGTATCCTAAGACATTGTCTTGTCAACTGTTTTTTATCCATCTATAAGATCTTCAAGGAATTGTATAATTATCAGTTTTCGATAAGTGAACGTTTTCATAGACTCGCTTTCAATCAATTTATTTACTTGTGGCAGATTTTTTATGAAAATTAACAACGCACAAATTAGTTACAGAAATTTATATCTTTTGAATGGTCACGACTGGTTATATTAGTTGAAGTTACGTGAAATTAATGAAGATCGACTTATCATGAGATTTTCTTATTACTTAATATAATTTTATTAACGATAGATCATTGATAAAATGTGACTAGGTTATACAAAGGTTTTATAATTCAGGAGACTCTGAAAAGGGAGTATGGGACATGCCAAGGTAAAACTGATAACTCTCAATTTTAACACTATGTTAATTTCTTAACTTACCAATTTATTTATTACCACTGCTTACTTGATTACTTCAATGAGCGTGTCATACAACCATTTGCATCAAATAATACACTATTTGTTTCAGCGTTTACTTATTTTCGTAGTTCAGTTATAAAGTTTCAGTAGTTTACATATTTTCAAAACCAAAAACTATTTAAAAAGGATTTCGTGTATAGAACGAAATGTTTTGTCAAATCAAGTATTTTTTTAGACTAATTTTAATTACCGTAACTTTTTTTTAATTATCAGGGCTCCTACTTAATTTACTTGCTATATTGAACCATTGTATACTTCATTTTACATCTTATATTTCACCATTTTTATTTATTATTACAATTTTTAAATTACCAAACAATAAATCTACATACTTATACACGAAGGACGCTTGAAGACACGAAGATATGGACATAGACACACATAACACGAGGTACAAAGAGCTTGAATATAAATACATAATTATTTTATCAAAGATCCTATGTAGGATTATAAACGCCCGTAATATTTAAAATTGAAATATATATATTTCTAACCACATGTGTACCATTATAAATCTGTATGGTAACATACAATTAAAAACAAAATCAAAACTTAAGAAAACAATACTGTTCCAAAGACGTGACTTCGGTCGAATAATTGAAAGGAATGAAAAATTCATGCAATGTAGAATAAAAATAACATATTAATTTTACAATACATAAATATTTTAATTACTTAAACAATGATAAGGACAAGATAGAAAAATATTAACAATTCAAACTTTATATGATTATTCTATAAAAACCTGATGTAACATTGATGTTCCCCGCAGCTCACAATATAAATTATTAACATACCGCCTTTAATTAACTTTAAAATAAATAATAAAACAATAATGATTTAAAAACTGCTTCACATCACGCCAAACTATCAAACTATTAAGATTAACGACGAACTCTGATCCATTGAAATTAACAAACTCTGATCCATTGAAATTAGTGAACTCTTTAACTCAAGCCATAATCTACTTGTTAAAATTAACGATGAACTCTCTCTATTGAAATCAATGAACTCCACTATTGAAATTAAATTAACGAACTCCTCAAAAATTACAACTGCCCTCTATATATAAACTCGGTACAACTCCCTCTAAGTATGACGTTGGACCAATGAGAACGCTTCTTTAAGTTTCGAAGGTCTCATTTTCCGTTAAAAATTATAAGACACGTGTAAGCAATTACTACATACAATACAAATTAATATTATGGTGTAGTGATTGCTTACTTAAACATCGACACATTAATTTTACTTTTAATGGGTTATTTAGACAAGTAACGAACTTCTCCCCACACAAACATTTACCAAATTTTTTGCCGACACAAACATACATAAAAATGTATCACTATTATGTCGGGAATATTAATATATATTTATGAGCTAGCGGTTACATTTAATTGATTGTTCTTTTTATTTTTATAACGAATCTTACTTTTAACGGATGTTTAAATAAACTATTTCCTTTGTTAATATAAAAATACATTTATTTATCAGCAACATAATTAATGACTAATTATGTGCGATACACATGAATACGGTAACAGAAAACACTTACCAATGTTTATAGCGCTTTCGTGTATCTTGTACATATCTTCAGAAAATTAAAATTCTTTAAAAATTTTCTTCACATCAAAATTTAAAACTTCCTACTCCTACCATGGTAGATAATGAATAGTCGATTCTTATCTAAAACAGTCTTGCCAATTTAATCAGTTGATTGTCATATTAAATCTGTGTGTTCATTAATTTTTCCCTGTTACTGTGTTTATAAATAGGCTATAATATTTTTCCAAAATTTCAATTTCATTTTGTCTGTTATTCATTTGTAATATTTCTAGATTATTTTTTATACTTGACATAGTATGTTTATTTTTGATCATGTGTTCAGTTACATTGGAGAATTTTCAGTTTCCTGTTTATAGTTTGAATAGAGAGTTCTCAAACCTTATAGAGTTTGCAAACCGTTTTTCAAAAGATCTGGTGGTTTTACCTGTATATATTCCATTACCTACATTCATTACATTTTTAATTTTATAAATTCCATATGAATTGAATTGATTACTTTCTTTTTCTTTATCATTTACATTCATATTATTATGTTTTTGTAAAATAAATTTTATAGGAAATATATAAGCTATAAACATTGGTAAGTGTTTTCTGTTACCGTATTCTAGTGGTTAGAAATATAATACTTTAATTCAAAAATAAAATTATACCAACACGCTATCACACTCACTTAAACCACGTCACAGTCCTCAGTAATTACACCTTAAAGATGCCAATTTTTGAGTTAAAATTCTACTTTATTTCCAATGTCATTTGCAATATCAACACAACGGACCAGAAGTGAGGCATCTTTAATCCCGTTAGATGCAACAAACAATCTTGAAAAAAGTTTTTAAGCTTATGGTAATGTTTATTGTATTTTATACCAGTGTATGCAGGTTTTCAAACTATAAGTTAGTATTGTGATAACCAACATAGTAATCACATATAAAAGACAGATAAAACGATTTACCCCCAACAATATTCTTGTAAAACAATGTATGTACGATTTTCGATAAACCATTACAGTGTAGTTTAAAGTTTAAACACAGTTTATATTGCTCATAGCGGATACTTGTACCATAAAATGTTTCTTTTTGTTTGTATTATTTGTACTGACAGAAGAATATGAATATAAAATCCATTGAAGACATAAAGACTTTAGTTGCGTTTATTATTACTGTACAATAATAATAATAAAAGTGATAAAGTTTTGACAAGCTAAAAACTAAGGATAATAATAATAATAATGATAATAATCAAAGCAATAATAATAAATAATAAGAATAAAAGTTTGTGAAACCGGCTATTACTTTTATGATCACATTTATAGTACACTAAAACAGTAGTAGAATCATGTAATTGTGTTACCGTTGTGGTACACTATAAAACACATTTGTAAAGCAATGGCTACGAACGGCGAGGTTAAGGCTGCTCTAGACTGGATGTCGGAATACAGACAGAGTGTACCGTAAATAAATAAGGTAAAATGAAATGGAAGGGAATGAATGTTACAGCACTTGTAAAGGAAAGAAGGTGGTGGAAACGCTGGCCAACGTTACCGTGATAAATGAAGAAAAGGTAACCCCTGGTAACCTTATTGTTAGGGTTACAATACAATGAACCATGTGAAGTGAACCCCGTTCAGTATAGTAAGTATTTGGGTGGGATAAAAGATAGAAAAATATATTAAGTGTGCAGTGCGTTTGTGTCTGTAACGATGGAATTTTATAAGCTTAAGTACGCGCATACTTTCTCTTCGATTTAATATTATGAACTCATTCTCTGTTAATCTGTATTTTTATTTTTATTACATTTTATAATTATTTAAAGCACAGATAAATAATAATTTCAATATTTTTTTTAAATATTAATTTAACTAACAAAAATATAATTTGATATAGAAGACATTCCATAAATAGTAAATATCGGATAAAAACCCATTTTGGTAGCTATGTTTCTCTGACAATATTTTAATTTTTTAATTATTTATTAGTTATGTGGAATAATACAGATATTTAAAGTTGCATGTAGGTACGTAAATAAAGAATAAAACAAAATTGTATTTTTAAAAATAGCAAATTTTTACATACTACATTTAAATTTAGCAATAAAACTATTAAATAATTACTTCCGTTTGTTTTATATAAATAGGTTAAATAATTTATAAAACTTTTTATATTTCATAATCTAACTGCATTTTAAAGGTTAATGTAAGCGATTTTTTAACTTAACCTAAATACTTAATTATAAATTTATTTAAGTAATAATCGTACAAGGTGAGAAAAAACAAGTTTTGTTTTTCATTATAAAAGGTTTTTTACACGAATACTGGGTGGTCTTAAAGTTGAAACATAAAAATATAACCGCCTTTGTGGTATTGTGTTTCAAAACGTCAGATTGCAAAACGAAAATTCATGGATCTGATAAACGGACAATGTAAGGAAGAATTTAACAAGTTCTAATCGAAAAACACGGCTAAATTAACCATGGTATGGTGAACCACGAAGTAGTTTATGTTTTTAAATAATTTATAAGGGCCAATTTATTGAAACAATTTTTCTAAAAAATGTAAATATAGTATAATATAGTTGGTGTTTAATTCTTTTTATATGTTTTAGCAACTAAAGGAAGAAATTAATTAGTGTTATATTCTCATAAGAAACATACAATTAGAATTAATTTTAAATAATACATTGATAAAATTGTACCCGTCCATTCGTAAGCTTTATTATTATCGTAAATATCCATAAACAGATATAGCTAACGACCATAAAAATACGTTGTTCACCAGCTGGCATATTAGTATTGTTTTTGTTCAGGTCATTCAGGCTTCGTTAATGTGAATTTTTATACTACTCTACAGAATGAAAAAAGGAAACTAACCTGACATTCACTTGGAATAGACAAAGAAAACTGTGCGTAATCTCGACCAGAACAACTAAATATTGTGTTGTTTAGGTCATCACCCTAGAGGCCAGTTTAAACCTCCAGAAGAGGCTTTATTAAGTACAACGAGGAGTGAGGTGGTTTACCAGTGCCTTATTCATTGAATGAAAAAGTATGCTTATCATTCCAACCGCTTCGAAAATCATCTAACTTTCACCCTGGAAATGACACCATCACTTCATTCACCACAGGGTCTGGCTGTTTAATAAAGAAATTCATTATTTTAAGATGAGATAACTCTGATTAGTATCTTTTACACCTCCACCTCTTCGTATAAATATAAAATTGGTTGACCATGTGATAAGAAACATATCTATTTTTTGTTGCCTTACAACTAGAAGATCGAGTGCAATTAATTTAACACCACCTGTATGTTATGTAATGATACGGATTAGGCGTCTTGACTTATTTCAACTTCACAATTAGTATTCCGCTAATTTTCTTAATTAATTGCAATCTTTTTCTTCGGTTGTTCAATACCACGTATTCAAAATGTTTTCAAATAGCTTATTACCACCCCTCACAGATTAAGTTCATGTCTATTATTTTAATTTTTATATTACGGTACCACAATATTAAAACCACCTCATCTCAGCAACCCCTATTTTTGATAACTGCTGAGTAATAAGCACACGGAACTATACATTAAAAATGGTAGAACTATAGTGTAAAAAATTTAAAACGGTCTTCTTCAGCACTTTACTGAAAAATGCCCGAAGGTCTCAGTGGCGGAAAAGGAAGAAATTTCTTAACGGCGAAAAGAGCGGAAGAGTCTAGAAGAGTAAACTCTAGGCCTATAGGAAAATCCTTTCATTTTTCAAAGCAGTGAATTAGCAGCGCTACTATCAAACTACACGTACTTGGTGCAACGTTCATAACGTGATCTGGAGAATCATTTTCTTACTGTCAAGCTTCAAACAACAGGAAATAGTTTTCACGGTAAAAAATCAATATTTTTCTATTATCATTTTTAATCAAAAATAGTTTTTTATGAAAAACCCTTCGAATTCCTAATCAACGTTGAATTAATGGTGTCGACTACCAATTCATAATACGAGGTGTAATTATTTCATATATTTTTTAATAATAAGGAACGTATAAATTATAATAAAACAGTATTTATTTTGTATAATTTTCAAATAATATAAAAAAATTCAGACGTATGTAACCTTCTTTAACAGTTCGATGAATACTGAAGTGAAAGCTACATATAACAAACCAAGAAGTTGTGCTTAAAACACCCTTATAAATCGAAAAGTACAACCACATTTCTTTTTATATTTTTGTTTCTTCGTAGTAATCCAATTACAAACATAACTTACAAAATTCAATTTCCAAACTTTCCGTTTCAAACGGAAACAACATTGAAAAATCCACATATCAATAAAAATAAAAGTGAAGTTAAAACTTCACACTCTGAGTCTATTAATAGAATGGACGGATATTTTTACCAGTGGAAAAATATAATTTTTATTTATATTTTTGTAAACGTTTCGAACTGCATGACCACCCAGTGCCGACGCATTTAATACCCAATGAGAAAGAATAAGTAACTGGAGGGAATACGAATAATACGAACAATGTCACGTGATAAAATGTATTAATCATATCGCATACAACGTTATCATTGTAACCGTCACGGAAATGGTTTAGAATTTTCTTATCGTTTGTTAAATGCAAAAAAATAAACTTTCACTTTACCTGTAAACGTACCAAGGCGGAAATACGTTGGTCCAACATTACGAACAGAAGTTAAAATTAATGAAATTTTAACATAAATTAAAAATAAATCATTTAACTTTTATCTGGAGAAAGGTTAAATTTTAGTTAGCTTTTTGGTTTATAGAATGATTAAATTCAAATTCCATTTTTATTAACCTTAATTTTTACTATTAATGTAATAATGTAGACTATTTTAATAGAATGACTTTTTCAACATTCTAAAATTCATGATTAATTAAAAATAAAATTCTACAATTGATTGGAATGTGTTAATATTGTGCGTAATACATATTTATTCTAAATTAAATTATTATATTTTATTATTTCGCATAAAATTTAAATAACTAAGTAGCACAATGGTTGGCGTCCCGAAATGCAAAGTCGAGGTCTTTAATATGATTTCTAATCGGTGGCAATTTTATAATAATATCATCTATCATTTTCCTTGTTCATTCGTCCTTCCGTCCGTCCGTCCATCCGACAACGCGTGTTAAATCGCGCGATGAAAACGGCTGTCCTAAACAAAACGCCTGTTCACGCGACCAAACGTAGTCCGTCCAATCAGAACACCTCCGTGCGACCGTTTTCTAAACTAAAATAACGTCTAGAAACGAAGATGCGGCGTTTCCTTTTTTTAATTTGTATTGCTCATCACTACTTGCAGAAGAATTGACTCAAAATAAAAGAAAGCAAAGTACATAATAAAGTCTATCAGAGCCGATCTGAACTCGGATAGTTCCTATCTGTCGATAAATATAAAACATTTCTTCATTGTAGTAAAACATTATACTTGTCCAAGTATACATTTTGTCTTTGTGCAGGTACCTGATATGACGATACATTGCAGGCATTTATGACAACATTATTTTTTAATCATAATGTTCCACGTCACTTCGTACTGTTTGAAGAAAACAGTTGGTAGCGAAAACAAAAAAAGCATAAAAAATAGAATTAAGATGCAATTATTGTAATTACTCGGTTTATCCAACTTCTCAGCCACACTGTTGTACACAAGATTAGTTTTTACTCTGTATTTATAACTCTCACTTCGTTTATTCTATTAAATTGGGTTCATACGCATTAAATTAATCAAAATTTTCTCCAGATTCATCTTTCCAGAATGTTCGATAGCTCGTTAAAAAACAAACTTGTTTGTTTTCGAGCGATCAGGTTATTAGGCGACCATTGCTCGTCGCGTTGACTGGACGAAGTCGGTAACAAATCAGACCACATCTCCGCTTTATAAAAAACATGTTTAGTAAGCAAAGGATCAATGTACGCGTCGCAATATCAAAACAACCTAAAGCGAGCGTTCACTTCCATCGCGCGAGCCCATTAGGAGTTCAAATAAAACATCCAACTACATATATGAACTTTGATTTTTTCATCGTCCGTTCCAGCGATCATCGCCATCGCCCGCACGCGCAATCATCCTTAAGTTAGGACATAGCCTTACAGATGTCAGAAACTACAAGAGATAGCAAAAACGGTTTTCAGATTTGTAATCTACATAAAAAGTTAAAGGGCCTAAAATGGGTTTGAAGTTTCGATTTTGACCGACAAAAGATTTTCGTTTTATGTACACAGGTAGAAAGTCACTACTATTTGTTAAGTAACACCGGTTGGATGAGCGAATTTGTAAAATGACCAGCCAACAGCCATCCGTTAACGAACTCTACTGGGGGTCCCTGTTCAAACTCATGCCTAATTCACATCAAATAATACAGCAAATAATAATAATACAGCAAAAAGCAGTGATCAAATTGGTTAGTTGTCAATAATGTACAGGTCCCAATGACAATAAAAGCAAAATCGAAATTAAAAAATTAATTTGTACAATTATCTAAATTTTTCACTTTTGTCATCTTATTCCTCTTGACAATTAAGTTCTTTAACTATCTCAAGACACACAGATTTTTTTTATTTTTAGCTTACTTTTTGTGTAATTATGTTAAGATATTTGTAAAAAATGTATACCCAGCTTTTGGCTAACGATAATCAACCTATTAAATTATGTTAAATTTCAGATGCATCACACCGTTTAATGTTTAGTAATATCCACTGTTTACAATATAATTATTGTAAACAATATTATCTCTCCACCATAAATACATCACCTATTTTAGTGACTTATCTAAGAATACATACAGTAAAGTTTGTCATTTATATTTTATATACCATAGTCAAATTGTTCTAGATTTTATTTAAAAAAATTTAACTATATCGGTTTATCTTGCACTGATGAAACAAAGACGGAACTGCAAATATCCGAAAAAGTCATAAAAAAGTGAAATTGGTACGAAATAAATGAAGGCCGCTGGGCTTTCAGTTACTAATAATGATTTTCATAGACGCGTTTACAAAGGAAATATTGGAAGTTCAGCTTATAATAATATACAGGCAGTATTGCGCAATATAATATTTTGCCAGTAGTACTTTTGCTTGAAATATTTGATCTAAAGCAACATTAGCAATTTATGGCCTCATGACAATCACACAGTTCAATGATTTCAATAGCTTTTCTCCCATACAAATATAAAAATATTGGTTCGCATGAAATCCCGTTCCAATTTTTAATATTTCCCTCTTTTTCTTTCTTATTCTATCATTTTCGTTTCCTTCTCCCCGCCCTTCAAAACACACACCCCATTCTCCTTATTACTCCATCAATTTCTATTTCGTTTTCGTATTCTCCATTGCATTAGTTCAGAATCTGTATCAACAAACTAAGAAAATTATAGTTTTAAAATAATTCTGACAGATCCATTTTCACATTTTATACAATATTTTAAAATGTTATTTGCTGAGTACTGCTTTTTCCATCTTGCTGAACCCCGTAATAGAAGCGTTTTATGAATATTGAAAAAGTTACTATTTATGGAACGTTAAAGAAAATCATTTTTTACAAAAGAACATAAAAAATATATTGAAATTCGAGTAATATCAGAAAAATATTAAATACCAAGAAAGTGAAATTCATTTACACTTGAGTTCACCATTATTAATTTTCGATATAAGAGTAGGTGATCTGTCAAAATGTAATAAATTAATATAGAACGACTTAAGATGTGACTTATTGATCTGTTGGATTTTGTTGAATGTGTGGTTTTAAACCACAATTGGAAACCATTGTCTGGTTCAGTATACCACAAAGGATATGTGGTTTGTTACAACTAACTGACACGATGTAACCATGATCCTCGAGTACTAGTACTTACAATACTAAAGCTACTTAGACAGTACAAACATCACAATCAATTAAATAAAAGAAATAATACTTAAAATATTTTTTCAATCTGTCATCTGTCAATCGCTTTTCAATAGTCATACGAGGTGTGGCTATTAAATAACGAAACTGACGTTGTAAAAAATTTTATTTTTATTTATACATAATCGCTTATTGTCACCTTCAATATACACTCCTCCTCTATCCCTACAACGCTCCATGCGAAATTTCCATTAACTGAAACAGTGCTGGAAATCATCTTCTCTCAGCTCCTTCAAGACACGTGCCGCTTTCTCTTTTACAGCTTTCGCAGACTCAAATCTTGTCCCTTTTAATGCAGATTTCACCTTAGGGAACACGTAGAAGTCACATGCTGCAAGACCTGGTGAATAAGGTGGATTTTCTAGCACGAGATGCTGTACTTGGCTAGGAACCTCTTGACAAATAACGCGGAATGAGCTGGCGCATTGTCTTGGTGGAGAACCCATGATTTGTCCTTCACATTTCGGGGCGTTTCTTCCTTACTCTTTGACGCAGTTTACTAAGTACCTCAAGGTAGTAAAATTGATTATTTGTTTGACCTTCAGGAACCCAGTGAAAGTACACAATCCCATGGATATGTAAAAAAAACAATCAGCATTGCTTTAAATTTTGACTTGCTCATTCGAGATTTTTTTGGCTCTGGTGAAGTTCGGCACTTCCAGTGCATGGATTGACGCTTCGTTTCCGGACCATAAGTAAAAATCCACGTTTCATCACATGTTATTATCGTTTCCAAAAAAATTTGGTCATTTTCAATCGCGTGCAAAGTGTTAGTACAAACATTTTTGCGAGCTTCATTTTAAACATTTTTTAACGGCACGTGTCCTGAAGGAGCTGACAGAAGATGAGGTCCAGCACTGTTTCCAACAATGGAAAATTCGGATAGAGCGTTATAGGTAATGAGAGAGAGAGTGTGTGTGTGTGTATTGAAGGTGACAATAAGTGATTAAGTATAAAATTAAAATTAAATTATTTACAACATCAGTCTCGTTATTTAATAGCCACACCTCGTATACCTTCAACTTTTAGACACATGCCTACATTGATACTTTTCATTTAGATATACTACTATGAATTTCTGCCAACATCCTCCCAAATTACTTTGTGGTCATCGGACTTTATTTTCTGAAGCGGTCAACAACTCTTCTATGCTTCCTTTGCGAGAAAGAAGTTAATCTATGTAATCAACTCAATGGAGAGCGTCAAAGAAGAAATGTTTTGTTTTATCCGACTATTTTTTCCAATTATTGCTACTTCAGACGATGAAAAGAATGATAAATAAAAATAAGTGATGAAAATATGTCAGACCGAACCAGGAATCAAACCTAGGACCCCTGGTATAGGAGCCAGTTGCGGCGACTACTATACCACGGACCAAGCTCAAAGGGGCAATGGTTACACATTTATATCGTTACTATTATTCCATTAATGGAACTGTAACGATGTAAATAGTACCTCAATATGCCATTAGGAGTGTTGTAACAATATCAGCTGTGCATTACTGTTAACCTCAATCTATTCTTCATTATTTTTATAATATTATATGCTTGCGCATTCAATATGGTATTGGTGATCTTAAGTTGACTCTCGAAGAGATTTCATCCGTTCGGTTTACTCAAAAGAATAGCTCACCACTTCGTTATTATCTTAGTCCAACTGGTGTATTGCAATATGACCAGCCAAAGTTTATTATTCGAACTCGGCAACTTCTTTGATGAAGTCTTCTACTTCAGTCTATCGTTTCACCTCCTTGTTTTGCACGTGATCGTTGAGACTTTATCCTATGTTCATTCTTACTATTGCTCTTTGCATCATTTTTATATAATTATTTATACTCATGCGAGGATTTACAGCCCCAGCCGTATCTCGCTTCCTAAGCACCACCTCTCTTTGTCTCGCCAGTCACCATCGAAGAGCCACCGCAAAGACATTGCCTCCTGCACCCCATCCAACCATGTCATTTCCGGCATACCTTCCTTCTTCTACAAGCTGACGTCCACTCCCATACCCTCTTTGGTCAGCTACCACCCTCTATCATTTGCAAATGGCCAAACCATTTTAATTGCTTCTGAGATATGTTCTATGATATGTTTCCTTGTATGCCAACTCTTCTCCTAATTTCGGAAATCGGAATTCTATCCATGCGTGAAACACCACAGCCTCTAAAAACCGTCGTCACCGCTTTTATGCAATCCTCCTTTGTCTTTGTCATTTTTTTATTGTTCAGCTGTCATTTTTAATTTATTCAATAATGTAAATATTACTGACGTCGTTTCTATGACGTAACGAATATAAATAACAATATTACAGGTTAAATTTCAAAATTATCACGTGGTCTCCACATCACATTGTGAATATTTTGTAAACTAAAACAATCGAGCAGAAGGTTTGATGAAGAGTCCAGCTAACAGACATTAGGTCTATTGAAGCTGACAGGAAGCGTGGCACTTGGATGTTCGGTTAATGTCAAAAACATCCGCTGAAGTGTCAAGTGGTTGCGTCACAGTGTACACTAAACCATGATAATATTTCATGAGGCTTTAATTGCATTACAGATGTTATTAGAACGTCACGTATACGGGTCTTTCTCTCTCTGTCTGGTTCACTCTCGCTACCGGCCCGTTGGTGTAGTGATCAGTGAAACTGGCTTCTGTATCAAGGACTTCGTGTTCAAATCCCGGTCAGATTTTGTATTTTTCATGACTCATTTTCATAATATGAAAATGAGATAGAGATACCCTTTGCTGTTGGTAGTAGCCTTAATGTGCATAACAGTTACACGTCATTCAAAAAAAACTGTGTCTTTTCCCTCCTCTTATTTTCTCAACCATCTTCTAACTCTTTCCCTATTCATTCGCCCTGATATTTAGTGATCTCTATTTAAAAGTAGCTGACTTATCTACCAACGCGCGTCTGTAAGCTAAATAAAAAATGTAGAATCTGCACCCACACGTTAACATAAATGCTTACTGCTAACTTCATAAGAGTCTAGTAGATGAAGTTGTTTTTTTCCAACAGTAAACTTTTTTAGGTATGATATTAAAAATATTTATGCCAGTGTTTAGATTTACAGAGAATCTTTTGGAGGTACAAAAATAATATTGATTGCTTAAAAGTAGTGCTTTTCATTTTAATGGATGTGATCTCAACGAAAATGCTTCAGTTTTTTTGATCAAACCTTACGGTATAATTTTTTTTTTAAATCGTAGAACATACTGATTGGGAAGTTAGAAAATTAGTGATAAGTAAGTGAGAGAGATATATAATATGTACTATATTTATATCACTGGGTGGCCAAACTCAGTTTTAAACGTATATGTATTAGAAACGTCCAGAATGCAGCAAAACGAACTAGGTTAGCTGTCGTATTGCACAACTCCTGATTGCAAATAACAAGAAACTGTATAAAAAGAACGAGGAAGATATGGCGGAGGTGAGAAAGAGTGAAAGATACTGTTATAACTAAGAAGGAACGATTTTGTGGAAATACATGGGGAGAAACATAGAATGGTGACGTAGGACGAATACTCAGGAAAAGGAAATATTTAGAAAATAGGGGGATTCCTACAGTTACATCGTTTTATTTTAATTAATACCAACAGTATGAGCTGCACATGTGGGGATTACGTGACGTACATAAGATGAGCTACATTTCACCCCTTCTTCATGCACAAACCTCAACCAAAACTGATGTGCGGTACTGTTTTCTTATTTCATGTTTCTTTATTAATATATTAAATTATACCAGGGTTATTGAAAAGTGTGTACGTTTCCTATCGTGATATACATTACAAAAAATATAAAGTTTTATTGTTTTTCTTTATTAAATTTTATAAAGTTAGGAATTCAAAATGTAATGAATCTGCAGAAAAAGGTATTGATGTTGCGTCGTTTGAACAATATTTATACGGGAATGGAGGCATGGACACTTACTGAAACAACTATAGGCGTACTAATTCTTCGTAATGTGAACGTAAAGGCGGATTCTTTGATTTCCCTTGATGGAGAAATTGATGAACATGAAGGTACTATGTGAAACAAATTGTGATCTAATGTACATAATTAAAACAAGAAAACTAGAATATTTTGGTCATATTATCCATAGCAAATATTCTTTGCTTCAACATCATACGGGGCAAAGTTCAGCACAGGAGAGGTTCTGGGCAAGTAGAGACTCCTGCTAAAGAATTTGTACATATGGTACAGCATGGAAACACGACATCTATTTAGAGTGGCAGAGTCCGAAATTTAGATTAATCCTCTTGTTTACCATCCTCCAATGGTATAAGATAGATAAATTTTAGAGGCTCTATTGGGTATTAACATTCTCATTGAGTGTTGTCGACTACTGCAGATTGTAGTACACAATACGTTGTCTAATGAATGAATCTATGAATACGTTTACGAATCTTACTGTACAACGTGGTTTAATTGTTAACTCTATACTATTGTTTAATGAATTAATCTGATAATGATATAATTTATCAATTTTATAAAATTTATCAATTTTTTAAAATTTTGTATCAATTAGAAAAACAGAAGAGGTAAAGTTGAAGTAGAAGTGATCAGTATAATTATGTACTATAATCAGAGTTTTTACTTAAGCAGTAATAGATCGAGTTATCACAGAGGAAAACACTCTTGATATAAAAATCAGCCAATTGAAAACTAAGGTGATAATGGTTATTAAAGTTCCTTACACTTAATCCAATCTAATTATTGAACACGTAAAAAAAATTATTACATAGGAAGTTGTGTTACAGCAGATCGGGAGACAGCAATAAAACTAAAATAGCTTGCATTTAAATTGCTAGACTGGCATTTCTTAACAAGATGCATCTTTTTGTTAACAATACCATTTCACTTCCTGTAAGATATAGGTTAGTAAAGACATAATTATATAGATATGATATATATAATGGACAGCCAAAACGAAACTAATTAAATATAACACTCACCTCAGAGTATTACATTCATTCGAGATCTTTCGTCTCTCTCGGAGACATCCTCAGGAATCATAATATATACTAAACACTAAACACATATAACATTAAAACAAAATGGTCAAAGACCACGTCAATTATTTACTATTGCACCAACCATGCCGCGTGCGGTTATTCAGCCAAAATACCACGCGCAGCATGGTTGGTGAAGTAGTAATTTTTTTTTTTTTTTTTTTTTTTTTTTGCGCCCTGGAGACTCCAGGAGGAGTATAGGACATGTCGTCAGATATAACACCTGAAATACGTATAAGAAACACACTATGTATCACTACTATCAAGAAAGAAATTCTTGTATGCTATAAAAAGTTTCACCGATCAAGTAATTTTTTAAATTTTTTTTAAAGGAATTCAAATCCTCACAACACTTTAAAGATTGGGGTAATTTATTTAAGAAATTCTCCCTGCATAAGTAGGTTTTTGTTCAAACAATTTTGTGGAGTGATTAGCCACATAATAATCATTCCTGTTTCTCGTGTTATGATTGTGAACATTGAAATTCTGCATAAAATTATTTTGCCTAACATACATAATCACCTCAAAAATGTAATAAATCACAACTCTGCATTTTAAATATTTTTCACTGATGTTTATGTTAAATTAGGTCGTTTTCTATGTATTTTTCACGCTGAATCCAAAAACGTTATTAGATTTTTTCTATCACGTCAGGTTTTTTTACAAATGACAGAAATAAAATTTGGTATTTTTACTTTTTTCATATTTATCAGATTATACTTACCGATTTACATACTCTTATAACTAGCGATTACGTCATTGGAGAATCTTAAACTATGTGATCTAATTGAATTTGTTTCTAACAATGCAACAAGGAATGGTAAAAAAGCTATTTTTAGTAAAAAATAAATATTATTAAACTGTTGTAAAAAGTATTAAATTTGATTTTTACATGATTACAAAGAACATTTAATAACACTTAACAGTTTTAATTACATTTCACAAAAAAAAAAAAAAATTAAAAGCAGTATAAAAAATACAAAAATAGTTTTTATCATAACTTAACATTTTTACTTAGATTTTTTAATTTTCTTCTCGGGAGGATTAAAACTTCTTTTTTTCGATTTCCTGGCATTTCCCAGATTTTTGCACTCCCTTTTCAACATGAAGCAGTAGTCAGCCATCATGTTCTTATTCCATCTACCTTAATATCTTTTTTCCATTTTCTTTATGTCTTGATGAAACCTTTCCCCTTGTTCTTCACTAACATCACCCAGGTTTTCGGGGAAAAAGTAAGTGAGAATGAAGGAAATGTATTTTGACGCTCATGTTACAGCCTAATTTATGCATGTTGACCAGCATTTTCTTAACGATAGATTTATAATTTATACCTTATTGTTTCCCAAAAACTTTTCAACAACATCCTTAAATGAATTCCAAGCGTTTTTCTTTATTGCAGGCATAGTTTGCTCAAAGTTGGTGTCTTTCATTAGAGTTCGAATTTGAGGTCCAACAAAAATGCCCTCTTTTAGCTTTTCACTAGATATTTTGGGAAACTTGCTACTTAAATATTGAAAGCAATTTCCATCTTTGTTAAGTGCCTTCGTAAATTGTTTCATAATGCCTAATTTAATATGCAATGGAGGAAGCAAGACATTTTCCTTTTTTTATCACAGGGGCATTTACAATGTTTTTTCCACCAGGTATTAGCTCACCCCTTGGTGGCCAGCTAACTACATTCCAGTGTTTGTCTTTTGCCCGGCTATCCCATTCACAGACAAAACATGGCAACTTTGTATAGCCGCCTTGTTGTCCTAAAATCATTCCTATTACTTTAAGATCCCAGCAAACCTTCCATTGATGCATATCGTAGTTGATGTTTTCTAGAAGAGACTTAATGTTTTCATAAGACTCTTTTAGATGCACAGAATGAGCCACAGGAATCGACCCACATAAATTTTTATTATGTTGTAACACACCTTTGAGGCTTCGTTTAGAGGAGTCAATGAATAAATCTCCAATCTGTAGGGTTGTATTGTACTTCAAAAAACACCATCAGCCCTTCTATATTGGAACAAAATACCATTAAATCTTTTTCTTCAAAAAATTTTATAAGTTTACTCTCCCTATGCCTGTACCATGAGTATGAAGTTCCGGGGGCCAAAAGATTTTTTTGCTTTCAGCCTAGAACCTAGTAATTTTGCAGCCTCTTTTGAAAGGTTCAATTCTTGTGTAAGATCATTTAGTTTTTCTTGGCTAAACGTTTGTGGAGTTTGGTCATCACTTGGACAAAAACCTTGTGCGGTGCCCAACTCTTATCCTGGTCGCCAATCTTCAATCCAAAATAGGCTAAGTAGGCTTGTTTCACAAATTTTGTTATATCCTGTCTTTGTTTAACAATTATAAACAAAATATATTAGAACTGTTTAGACATTTACGTGAACTCATTATTATCAGTTGCTAACTCAAAAACATTACAAGGAACAGTTGCACACTTTACACTAAACATATCCTCAATAAACATCAATCTGCTTCTCCTTGTGGAGGGAAAGTACAGCTGAGTAGCAGCAGGTTTACCAACTGCTGGCTGTTTAAGCAAAAATATACCCAAACTAAATTGCTTTAACATCATTAAATAAATTAAAGATGATTATTTATTTATTTGTTTTAGTTAGGAACAGCAAAAAAATGAATAAATTTATAAAATTTTATTAATGTTTGTGAGAAAACGAGACGTGATGGAGGAAAACGGATTTCAAATTCGTAATCAGCACTGAAAAATACATTAAATAACGGTAAAACTAGGAAGACATCAAAAATGATGCAGAGTAGTGAATTGACGTGGTCTTCGACCATATTTGTTTAAATGTTATATGTGTTTAGTGTTTAGTATATGATTCCTGAGGATGACTCCGAGAGAGACGGAAGATCTCGAATGAATGTAATACTCTGAGGTGAGTGTTATATTTAATTAGTTTTGTTTTGGCTGTTCATTATATATCATATATGTAGTGGTGCAAACAAAAGAAAAATAATGTTTAATAAAATAATTATATAGATCTACTCTGTTTTGCAATATGGTGTGGAACCATAGACTTTTACTATGCAGTCCACGAATCGTTTAAAGGCTTTCGAGATGTGAGCGTTGAGAACAATGCTCGTAATATTGTGGGCCAGTCATGTTATTAAACCATGGTTATTTGGCACACAAAATGTTTTATTTGGTCCCTTGCACGTGAAAAATTTAAATGATACGTATTTTAAAAGTAGTGTCCATGAATGGATAATAAATGTAGGAAAAGCCAATTGTAGAAAGGTTACTATCAAAATAAAGTTTCTTGCTTACTTATTTTTAAATTTATAGTTTTATAGTTGAACAGAATGCATTGTTTGTTTTTTTTAAGTTTATTATACTTATTTTAGAATATAGTTTTTAAAATAATTGTATATCATTAAGAATTTACTACTAAGGAATGTGAGACTCGACTACAAGCGTTTGAAATTATGGACCTACCGGAGAATAGTTCGAATACCGTGGACGGTCAGGGTCACAAATGTAGAAGTCCTCAAAAGAATGGGGAAAGAGCTGGAAATCCTGCAAAGCACTTTATGCTTTGGACATATATTTGGACTATAAAGAAAGTGACATACCTTGGACACATCATGAGAGGGCCTAAATACGAGATTCTGCATCTCATAATTCAAGGGAAAATCGTTGGTAAACGCTTGGTGGGACGCAGAAGAATATCCTGATTAAGAAACCTGAGAGAAGTGTTTAACTGCTCGTCGCATGACCTTTTTAGAGCAGCAGTAGACAAAGTACGACTAACCATGATGATAGCCAACTTCCGTAATGGAGGAGGCACCTTAAGAAGAAGAAGAATGTACTAAAAATAAATTTTTGAGAAATTGTAGGCTCCTATACCGGGTGTCCATTAAGTCTGGAAACGGCTGAATTACAGAAAAGTGAGCGTGACTAGGTGACCAGAATGAATTTAGTTGCTTGTTGCACCAAAAAAAATATTCTGGCTGATATTTGAAATTTTTGTCCGCCATCTTGGATCCGCCATATTGGATTTAACTTTCTTAATTTAAATAGGATGATGGTCATATGATACATGATTTCGATCTAAAATTTCAAAATAAATTCAATGGCGAAAACCGGAAATCGATATCTTTTTTCGTTTTTGAGATATTACCATTCAACTATCCAGATCGGGGCAGAACGGTCATTTCTCCCTCCTCCGTCTTTGAGCCTACATAGACAATTTAGATAGCAAGTGAACGACTACACATAAGATTATTGAAAATAATAAGTTTTTTAATATCTCCACTCGTTCATAAATAGGAAAGTATTGTCATTAAGAAATATTGGACGTCCCAGAAGAAGATGGACTGACCAAATAAGGGATGATCTCCTAACAAAAGGAATGACACTACAGGATATCAGAATACAAAAGGTATATCAAGATAGAGATAGATGGAGGCATATCGTCCACTCAAATCCTACCCGGCCTGCTGGAAGGATACCCAGATGATGATGATGATGATGATGAAGAAATACGGAAAAACAATTTAAGTCGAAAACCATCCCAAGCAGTGAATTGTACAAGATGATGGAACCACTAACAGGTACTATCACGATAAAGAGAATTTAGTTCCTGGACCACTTGAACAGAGTTGACAACACACGATTAGTAAGAAGACTGATAGAGTTTTTTTGGAACAAAGTACATACACTGAAATGGATCAAGGAGATCAAGAAGGACATGACAGAACTCAATATCACAATAAATTACATAAAACTATATCAGGAAACTATCACTAAATCAAAAGCCAAATAACCAGATTTCAACAGAAAGAAAAGGTGGCAAGAAAAACAATGTTTTTAGAAGCAGAAAGGCTCAGAAGATCAGAAGCCTTGAAGAAATATTGGCGGAACAAGTGCGAAGCGAAAAAACTGCAAAAGTGCAGCAAGAAGTTTAAAAACAGAAAATGAGTTTACCAGGCTATAAACTAAAAAGGTCCAATGAGAAATTAGAAGTAAAATATTGATGTTTTGAGACGTATAGGTGTGGAGTGAGTTTATGAGGATAACTTTTTATTTATTTATTTTTATTTAGGAAATTCATAATCTGTTGGAAACAATCAGTGAACGTGATAACACAAAATTTGGCAAAAATTAACATGGTAAATTTACGTCAGTGGAGACAAAGTCCAGTGACAGAACTCCGTCGTGAATAAATAAGTGTAGCAGTATTTAATGGATAGTCAATTACAGTACTACGTTAATAGAAGAGGTTCCGGCTCCATCGACGTTTTAGACGTCTTATTGGATTGTTTGGGAGAGTCTGTACAGCCAGATTTAAGATCAATGGGTTATGGTGTTTCACGAGTTTCTTCCTAAATTTTGTATAAAGTTTTAATAAAACGTCATTTATGTAGGGTACGTTTACGTCTGAATGTAGCGTTTTATTGGTTACACAATAACGGGCGTTAACTATCCTCGGTAAAAGCTTTGATTTAAAAGGCCGAATTTTTGCTAATACCGATGTTTTTGCACAGCAGTAAAGTTGACTGGCATAACTCCATATTGGTCGAAGGTAGGAGTTGTAAATGGTTAATTTGGGTGTAGTTGGTAACTTGGATTTGCGTGAAAGAAGTCTGTACAGCAGTTTGAACAATTAAATAAAATAATTAAAAATTGGTTTAAATAATTAAATGTGGATAATTAAAAGAAAAAAATACTGCCTACCTAGGTCATATTTTATAAAGGGGTGATAATATAAGCTTCTTATACTAATTCTCGTAGGTAAAGTTGAGGGCAAATGCAGAAGAAAATACCTGTGGTTGAAAAGTATTTAAGACTGGATAAACATGAGTAGGCCCTACGCACACAATTTTGAAGGTGATAGAGTGATAAAGAACGATTTACCAAAGTAGTGTCAAATGTGCAGTGATAGACTATGCAATAAAAATAATGAACAGCACTATAAGATAAGAATGAGTTAAATGTATTGAAACTCATAATACTACCAGACATGGGGATGAAGATAAAGGGTTTTTACTTTCTCTTGCCTATATGAACATAAAGGAATTAAAGTAGCCTATCATGTCGATTTTTCGAAATCGAGTTTTCACCGGATCTACACGTTATCAGACCCCCTGAACATGTTTTTAGCGGTTGGTCTGTGTGTGTGTGTGTGTGTGTGTGTGTGTGTGTGTGTGTGTGTGTGTGTGTGTGCGCGCGCGCGCGTGTGTGTGCGCACGCGCGTGTGTATGAACAAAATATCTCAAGAACTGAACATCGTACGAACTTGATACTTAAGTTAGATACCACTACTAGACCCGACACCAACATTTTCATCAAAATCGGTCAACCGGAAGTAGTAGTTTATTCGTGTCATTTTTCACTTTTTTGCGATCTTCTCAAAAACGGCTCCTACGATTTTTTAAAAATCGCCTCATTTACTAAAATTTTTATGTAGCTACTACAGGATAGGGTAGGCCCATAGGGTAGGCTCTGCTGAAATTCTTGGTGAGGCAGTTTTTACGTAAAAAATTTTGTTTTTTTAAGATTGCGACTTTAATATGCATTTTAGCGCAAAAATGTATCTGTTGTAGAGAATTTAAAACCCGCAACTTTTATCTCAAACATTTTTTTGTATAGGCCTAATGCTTAGTTGAAAACAATGACTTAATTTCAAATGTGCCCACAAATTTTAATCAACTTTGCCCATTAGCCCATTAGCGGTAATTAGCAACTAGCTGTTTTCTCTCACGAAAACGTGTGAAACATCGATTTTTTTTAAAGATTTCAGCCTTAGTATGCATTTTACGACAAAATGTATAATAATATTTATAGGAAATTAAAAGATCTATCACTTTTATTTAGAGAATTTTGCTCTACAGAGCCTAGTTTAGCGTGAAAGAGTGATTTTCCGTATTTTTAAGCCAAACTGAGGTCGATTTAAAATTTTTGTTTTCACTCATGATAAAAATGATTATGTTTATTGGGGTTAGTCTTTTTGTTTATTTCCAATATTTTATTACTAATTTTAGGTTATATTGTTAATTATTTGCATTAGCACGAGAAAGTTGTGTGTGTATTTCACACCAGATTTTTGTATTTTACTTCCGACTGTTTTGCAATTACGGCGAGAAGGAAAATAGATGAAATGAGTAATGAAAAAATTCAAGAACTAACCGGAATCGATCTCGAGACCTCGGTGTAGAAGCCGGTAGTGCTAACCACTACGCCATTGGGCCGGTCTAAAAGTAAGGTATAACTTGCAGGATAAAAATTGAGCTTTTAGTAGGTTTTTCGTATTAAAAAGTAGATACAGGCCTACACTTTAACTAAGTGAGAAATTCAATAACTTCAGTTATCGTGTTAATTAGAATAACCTTCAGAAATTCAAACAAACCATTTCATCGTTCACCTATAATAAGTACAATATAAAATGAAATTTTCTCTCGTGAAATAACTTTAGAAGAACATTAAGGATTGTCAAATATACTGATAAAAACAATTCAGAACTAAAGGTTTTCTTAGAATAAAGTGTTAGTCACGTATCGAGGTTATAAGGTCGATAAACAACTGATACAAAAACCGAATTACTTTTATAACAGTAACAGACTAGCGAACCCCCGTTAGCTATGCTTTTGGGAAACTAAACTTAAAGCGTTTAACTTATCACACAACCTTACATGTTAAAAACTAAAAACTAAATCACGACTGTAAAAAACAAATTAGTATTGAAAATATAAATTTTGTTAATTTCAATATGAAATACCAGTGGCGAGAAATACAAAGTAAAATTATTATTATGATCTTTAAGATATTCTGTCACAGGTGCTTTCTTGTTATGTATGAACAACTTCTTTCGTATCTCTTCGTTGGAAGTACCTCTTCAAGTCTCGACTGATACATCCTCCCACTAGTTTCAAATATCTCATCACTCAAGCTCGTAATCTGCTCTGCTGTTTTGTTGTATTATCCGTGATTCACTTGCACAGATTAGAAATGGATAAATTATTGTTTTGTATAATTTTAACTTTGATTTCTTCTTAGTTTTAATATTTCGAGTTCTACTTATTGTTCGGCGCACGGCAAACGTTTGACCAGAAAACGTATCTTTTCCTATCTATATTTTTAAAGTTTGGGAAAATAAAGTGGTATCGAAAAACATAACATGTGTTTCATCATGACCCGGGAACGTTAAGTGAAAATCATACCCTGATTTGATTCATTAGTGGTGACCTAAAATTAAAAACCACTTGTTAACATTCTCCTACATCATCATCTCTGTTGAAGCTGACATCACATCTTAGATAATTAAAATGAGACAGCTGCTCTGGCAGCTGATTGTCCTATACCATTTTTAAGATAACAGAATATTTTGCTCAATGCCATTGTTTTAGTTTTCAAAACAAATATTAAAATTTTGTATTTTTTGCATATATTTTAAAATATTTACTAAAATGTAAAGGGCATCTTCTGAATTCTCCTAAACAATCCACATAAATCATCAACGAATGATTCAGGTATCGTCTCATACCTATGGTAGGCCTACTATACGAAAGTAAGGTTTAGGATCGTTCCAAACGGGAATGAAACAGGTTGCAGGGGAGCGAAACTGAGATTTCTGAAGAGCTGTACTCGGTGGAATAGTCTAAAAAATGCGGATATAATGGATGTGATGGCCATTATTACCTTAGAAGAAAGAAATCAAAATTTATTAGAGGAACTGGCGCTGCCATTTAGAACGAATGAGGGAGGATCTTTTGCGCCATTTAGCCTACGAGTATGACATTATGAGTAACAGAAGTGTTGGACGCCCGAGAAGGAGATAGTTTCCGAAACAAACTGAGCTGCCTATTCCATAAATTAAAGAAAAAGAAGATAATTGGTAATCATTATGACCCATCACCAATCCGCCCCACCTTTACTGCATACTTACTTTGTTTTAAGAATGTCATCAATGTCTTCTTCTTCATGTCACGGATTAGGCAATACTGCCTGTTCCGGAAACCACCTTCCCCTCGGATGACCAATATACCTTCGACCATTTGGCTTATAATTCATTGCTAATCAAGGCAAACGGCTTCTCTTCATGTGATTCAGATGACGTCATCAATGTAAATATTTAAATAAATTAAGTAATACACTACAAAATCTATTTTTATTGCTTAGTTAATCACCATGTTATTGGATAATACCTAACATTTGATAAATACTATCATAAATTTATAAATTACAAATTTCATACAAAAACTGTTTTATTACGTTGAAAAAATATATCAGATTGAGACAGTATAAAAAATATAACCGAAGAACTGTATAAAAAATTATATGACAAGATAAAATATTTAGGTCTGAGCAAATTATAGGACAATTACTTAAAAAGGAAGGTCTCTTGTTAAATTTTCTATGTTGGCAAACAGGAAGGTAATAAAGCAAAAGAAAAATAATGTAATTAGAGTATTATATATCTGAACCATATGTTTTGTCGGTAGGCCGAAATGTATCAGTAGAGGCGAGTGTTCGGGTGACACGATTCAGAATGCGAACGCGGGATCAATAGAAGAGGACATGGGCAACGCGCCGACGGTAGTGCACAGAAATATAAGCACTGTTGCGACATCTATTGAAATTTTACAAAACTAAGTCAACCTCAACTTCAAAAATTAATCGTAGTACACCGGCTGATAAGTTAATAACTTGTTAGTTTTTAACTTTACAATAATTAGGGAACTCGAAATCCTTTTTTAACTCAATGTTAATACAAAAACATTTTCTCTCAGATGAATTTGTCAAACAAAATTAATTGATTAAGGCAGTTTTCTTGAATCTTTTTAATTTTAATAATTATTTTAAAATTTTGTTTTAATTTTTTCTGGCCTTTGGGCCAGTCCAGTCAGTCAGCTGGTAAAAAGTCGCTATTATTTGTTAAGTACCACCGATTGGGCAAGCGACTTTGTATGGTGACCAGCTGACGACCAGCTGACAACTATCCGTGAACAAACTCTGCTGGGGGTCCCTGTTCAAACTGACGCCTAATCCACGTCAAAATAATACAGCCAAAAGTTTCCGATAACAAAAATAAAAGCTAAAAAAATTTTTTTTCTATAGATATTTTAAGCTTCCACTAGAAGTACCATAACTCTCAGTTTATAAAAGTATTTAAAATTGATTGACGTATTCAAAATAACATTCAAAAATGTGTGTAATATTACGATAATTTTTATTTGATTGTTTATTTATAAAAACACTTAAGTGTGTGTAGTTTTCGTCTTATAATTATTATATTTTATCTATTTTGTTTTTGTATATCCCATTGAAAATTTAGAGTGGACAATTTAATAAATAATTTATAAGTCGAATTTTGAATATAAACATTGTACATTATTGAGAATGAATTTGAAATCGATTTATTTAAAATAATATTTGGTGAAGCCCATAACAAGTAGATGGTGTCTTAAATTATTTGTACTCGATCTCCTAATTCCAGGGCTACAAAAAAATAGCTCTATTTCTTATCAAATGACCAGCCTATTTTATGACTGAAGTATTTAAGAACAGAATAGGTAAAGGTGTAAAAACTAGTCAGAGTTATCTCCTCCTCTGAGAGTAATGAATTTCATTATACAGCTAAACCCTGTGGTGAATGAAATGAAGGTGTTACTTACAAGATGTAAAGTAGATCCTTTTCATAGGGCCTTGCAAGCCGATAAGCATATTTTTCTACTCAGTGAGAAAGAATGGTAAATCACCTCAGTCGTCGTTTTAATTAGTATAGGTTCAAACCAGCCTTTCGGCTGATGACAACACAATAAATGTGGTTGTTTTGGTCGAGGTTTACACACAGTGTTTCTTGACTAGTCCAAACGAATACTTAAGTCAGTTCCCTTTTTCCAATCTGTATAGTACCGTGCGTTCGGAAAGTCGCTGTGCACTGGAATTGTGACTATGGATTTATGAAAATATGTATAAAGAAATGACTAAGCATTTTGGAAAAAAATTTATTCAATACCTTAATTACATTGTTAAACCGTGATTACATTGTTTATAGAAGGTGTTCGAAATGACCTCCATTGGCATCAATACAGCATTGCACTCGTTTCATTTTGTTTGCAAACACCTTTCGCAACTGAAGAACAGTGATTCCTTGAATGTATGCCGTTATTGCGGCTTTAAGTTCGTCAATCGTGTGTGGTCTGTTCCGATACACAGTTTGTTTCGCCGCACCCCATAAAAAGAAATCGGGGGGAGTCAGATCAGGAGATCTTGCAGGCCACAAATTCTTTGAAATTATTCGTTCACCAAACACGTTGCATAACGTTTTATACAGTTGCGAAAGGTGTTTGCAAACAAAATGAAACGAGTGCAATGCTGTATTGATGCCAATGGAGGTCATTTCGAACACCTTCTATAAACAATGTAATCACGGTTTAACAATGTAATTAAGGTATTGAATGAATTTTTTTCCAAAATGCTTAGTCATTTCTTTATACATATTTTTATAAATCCATAGTCACAATTCCAGTGCACAGCGACTTTCCGAACGCACGAAGCTTATAATGGTAGTATAAGCTTCCCATTACCTACCCCAAATATTTTAAATTGATAGGTACAGCGTGTATTATTTTATGTAACAATAAAATTTATTTATTTATTTGATGCCGAAAGGGGATACTGGAAGATCTTATATGTACTGTACCAGAAAAAGTGATTAACGTAGAATAATGTGGCTAGAAGATGTAACTGAAGGTCATCCAATATGATGTTGAGAAACTATGTGGGTAAGAGAAGGTTTGGAGAAATTAGGAAGAGATGAATGTTGGAGATTAAGACTCACATCGTGTTATAACGCTGGAGGAAGATGAAAAAAGCACCTACTCTGAATTTAGGCCAAAATGCCTCTTGGGATCAGTTAAGAACACTTTAGTTATGAAACCTAAGCCCAATCAATCTACTAAAGTTTACTCCAGAATGATATTCGCATATATAAGCTGGCACACATATAGGCTATTACAACATAGTTCCAAAATTTGAGCACCTTACTCAAGCAAAAAAAGTTATTGACCAATTTTATTTAATCGAATCATAACAAATAAAATGTAAAAATTGATTTCATGAGATCAATATATACTAGATAAATGTGTGGGATTTTATTTTAAACACATAAAAACTAATCGTGCAAACATGTAATGATTAAAAATGTACAGATCATCTGATAACATTTATTTGATTCACTAAACAAAATGATAAGATAAAATTTTCATCTTGACACCAAACGAACGGTAGTGTGTCACGCGATTTCTGACACGTAAGCCAAAATCGAGGGCTAACAAAAATAAAGCATGAAAATTAACAATGATTCATATAATTTCCTATTAGGTTAGAAGCAGATTAAAATAATATTTAATTCAATAACAACCCACCAGGTTGGTTTGTGGTAAAGTCACCTGTTTGATACCTGATGTACGGAGACGTTAGTTCCTTGGTTCAAATCCTAGTAAAGGTAATTATTTTTTTGAATTAGAATACTAAAGATTGGTTACCGGTGTACTTTGATGGTTGGGATTCAATTAACCATACTCTCTCAGTAATGATCAGCCTGAGTCTGTACAAAAGTTCATTTCATTTACACGTCACACATATCATTCTTATATGATTGGATGATGGGGTCGCTTATTGTCCTTCAATTGAACAAATTGCAACGTACAAGCATTATAATTTAAAAAGCTGTGAATTTTAAAAAAAGAGTTATTCTATTTTATAAAATGATACTTACCTAGACCCTTTTGTGTATAAAAGTTTTTAAATGAAATAACGTTCGTCTAAAGTGGTACAACAAACTCGAAGCCTTTGAATTCTGGTTGTTAAGAGGAATTTTAAGAATACAAGGGTTGCGGAATTTTCCCAATATTGAAGTCTTACGGAGGATAAAAATAAAGGCCTAGAGGTAATTAAAGAGATTAAAGTGAGGTAAAAAATAGAAATGAATGGATATATTTTGAAGCACGTATACAAGTTTAAATATTGGGGATGTGACGTACCTTTTGAAAAAAAGCAGGACGTGACGAATAAACTAAATAGGTTTAAGAATATTTGTGGGTCGAGACATAAAACTTTGAAGCATAAGACTAGGAAAGAAACACGTTTATATGTGTGTAAAACAATGGCGATACCTGTGATACTATATGGAAGTGAGGTGTGAGCATTTAAGAAACGGGAAGACATAAGTTAAAAAGGGCGTAAAAAAGGTTTCTAAGAGCGGTGAAGGGCTGTACCTGGGAGAGTAGGCCAAGGAATGCGAGTTTACTTGAAGAGATGGGTAATACTAGTCTAGATGAGAGAACTACGATTCACACGAACTTGTACAGCATTTGGAACGGATGAGGCAGAACCACTTGTCACGTTTAGCTTACGGGTACAAACCCACCGGTAAGAGGTGTACTGGATGCCCAAGAAAAAGATGGTTGCCAGAACAGGCCGAGCTGCCTAATTCATGAAGTAAAGAAGAAGAAGAGGAGGAAAAGAAGAAGGAGAAGGAGAAGAAGAAAAAGAAGAGAGAGGAGGAGAAGAAGAAGAAGAAGAGAATGAGAAGGAGTAGAAGGAGGAGGAGAAGAAGATGATAAGAAGAAAGTAATTACCATCGTCAAATGTGGTAAGGAGAAGAAGTAAACGAAGAAGAGGAGAAGGAGGAAAAGGAGAAGGTAATTGAAATTGTCAAATATGATAAGACTCAGCACCTGGGGCACATCATCAGGAATCAGATACGATATGAAATGCTTTGTGTTACAGTTCGTTATTAAGTAGCTTATTGTAATTGTTTAGTTGGTATAGCTAACTGTAAATAAATTTGAGTAATTAATTTGTTAAAAATAGTTGTTTTTAATTTAAGAGGAAGTTTTGATATTTATAAAAATGAGATCCCGAAAGAACCTAGAATATATGTTAAAATACGTGAAGAGATGTATTTAATAAAATTTGACGTACATATTAAATGTATAAGATTACAGTCAGATAGATGTAATACAATCTTATAAATAAAATTGTAATAAGAAAAATAACGTATAGAAGGATTGCAAACTAAAAGAATGTGAAATTTAATTTAACTCCCGTTTCTACTTCATCGCCTGAGCTGAAACTTTTAAGTTACTAAACTTATTAAGTAGGTGTGACATATCCAGGTCGCAACGAACAGTTTAACAACATAGCACGGAAATGTTAGTTTCAAAATGTCAGTGGATTAAAACTGGAAAAGATGGCGTTTATCGTTGTCGCACACACTGGTTAGGTATGTACCTAATGCAACATTAAATAAAACACTAATGAAATACTTCATTGATTACGGTACAGTTCTTTCTTGATAACGTTGTTCATTAAAACTTTTTAAACTATAAAATCACGGTGTTTTAGAAAAGTAGTTTTTATTAACTGAAACAACATTTCCTTTAGTATGAAAGTTCAAAATTTTCGATGATAGTATTATCAACTACAAAAACTACAAGAAAACAGTTTTCACGTTCTTCAAAATAGAGTAATTACTTTATACGTTAAACAATTCCATCTTCCGGGGAATACAGTCAAGCATTATTTTAACTTTATTGAACATTCTGTAATCTAGAGGGTAAACTGACAAAATAACACAAAGTATTATCTATACTAATATAATAAAGAAGAAACGTCCGTTTGTTTGTTTGGATGAGGTAATCTCAGAAACTACTGAACTTATTTAAAAAAATATTTTATTGTTGCATAGCTTAGAGCTTCCTGATCAAAATAGGCTATTTTGCAACTTTAAGTAACTTTATTTAAGTGAGTTAAGCAACTTAAACTGTGACGATGTCTCATGTTTTAGTTTATCGGGTGCATAGCACTTTTATTTTTTCTAAGTCCTCTGGTTGGTGTATTTTTTGGGGTAGAAGCACGATTCAACTTTTATATTTCATAGAAAAACGTGAAGAATAACATTCGATTCCAAAACCGTTCAAAATTCGAAAATATTCAAAATGTTTATTTTTGAACTGTATTTCATAAATATTTGTTTTCATTTGACAGCGAATGAGTCATATATCTCCAATTACTCTGCGTACCGCACCCACGTAGTACTGTCTCTTATCTCAACTATATATCAACTATATACATATATATATATATATATATATATATATATTGAATTATATATTTTTACTAACCACCAGAATACGGTAACATAAAACACTTACCAATGTTCATAGCGCTTTCCTTATCTACCATGGTAGGAGCAGGAAGTTTTAAATTGTGACTTGTAATAAATTTTAATTTACTGAAGATGTGTGCAAGATGCACGAAAGCGCTATGAACATTGGTAAGTGTTTTATGTTACCGTATTCTGGTGGTTAGTAAAAATATATAATTCAATTTTAAATAATACGGCTGTTTAAAAATCCTACATAGGATGTTTAATAAAATAATATATATATATATATATATATATACATATATATATCTATATATCAACTGTTTGTTTTCCATCGGTACTCTTCTATGCATTCTATTCAATTTTGTTAAATTGCAGGGACTAACATTTAAAACGGTGGGCATCGATTCGAGACAAGAGTGCTTCCTCCACTCATGAACAACTTTTTGTCAGACTTTCTAGAGCTAGAAGTGCAGAAAAACAATTTATTTCGCTGCCACAGGGCAAAAAAACCACAAATATTGTATATAGAGAGGTTTTAAAATATATTTATGATGCCTACATTAGCTGCTGTGAAGCGAAGCGAGTGGGGGTTGCTAGTAAATACATAAAAACAATTTTTTGAACATTATGACATATGATTTTTTGACATATGACCGGGTTGGTCTAAAGCTAAAGTCATCGCTGCGAATCAGCTGTCTAACAGCTGACTTTCGGAGACAAGGTTCCTGGTAGAAATCCTGGTAAAGGTAGTTACTTTCATACAGAATGGAATACTAGACAGAAGTTACCGGTGTACTTTGATGTTAGGCTTTAATTAACTATACCCTCTGAGTCTGTACAAGACTAGAGTTCATTTACACGTCATGCAAACCCATTATCTTTAATCATTGGGTCATGGGGTGACTATTGCACTGAACTGAACAGATTGCAACGTACATACATGAGGAATTTAAAAAATTAACACATAAAATAATATACATCACATTTTTATGACATGTAAACATTTTGGATTAGGATTGGGAAATTTATGCACAGATTTAAAATTGTGACTGATCAAGCATTTTTCTTGGATTTTACCGGTCAAGGGAAACTGCAAAAACCTTGACGTGGTCAACCATAGACTAAATTATAAATTAAATCATTTTAACACAATTTTTCTTAACAAAATATTTACTTTCACATGCTATCTTAACAATTTTTTAACAGAGTAATTAATTTAAAAAAATTAAAAACAATTATTAAAAAATCATATATCTAAATTAAATACGAGGATACAGCGAGAATTTGGTGTCAGTTCTCTTAAGAAAACTGTTATGTGGCACTCATCTACAGGAGACCAAAAATAATAAACCGACCATCTAAAAAAATGTCTTTCCATCGGATTTCTAGACTGACAAAAAGTAACGAACCAATTAGAAGGCGTGATACGGGGCGCCAAGTGGCTAGGTGGATGGCGGAACAGGTCCTACTACCAAATCCTTGAATGGTAGAAAAAGGAGAAGGCAATCAATCACCAAAATAAACATATATATAAACAAATTCAAAACGAATCGGATAAAATAAGATTGAGAAGGACTGTGAGATTCTACAGACATGGGGTAAGATAAACCAAGAAAGTCTTAATTAAAAATACTTGAAAAGCTGAAAGCATACAAAAAAAAACGAAAATAGTTTTATGAAGCAGAAAAATACCTAATGACACTAAATATAGTTGGTGTTTAGGTCATCACCCGAAAGGCTGGTTTAAACCACTAGAGGCTTCACTAAGTAAAACGAGGAGTGATGTGGTTTACCATGGCTTCCTCAATGAGTGGAAAGTAAGCTTTCAGCCTGCCAGGCTCTCTAAAAAGCATCTCTTTACCACCCTGCAAATGACACCTTCTTTCATTCGCTACAATATAATAATGTGATAATGTATAATGATAAACTACATTACTATCAGAGCAGATAACTCTGAATAGAGTTTTTTACACCTCTACCTCTTCTGTTTTTAACTTTATAGCCAGGACATCATTTTTGTAGACCGGCAGAGAATTTCTAGCATATGGGTCACCGAACCATAAAGAACTCATTAAAAATTTGCTACAAATCACAAACCTTATCACGTGACGTATCAAAATAACAAGAAAACTTAGGAAAATAGAATAAACTTTATATTAAAACTTTAATCTGACAGTTAGGGATGCTGAAGTTATTTGAAAATAATTTGTAGAAAAATATTTTTCTAAAATTTCAAATGACACTACTTTTTAAAACTTCCTTATGCTCTATTTTCAAAATTCATTACATACGAATCGTTACATATAATAAGTATTTCAAAATAAAACAAAAAAAAAGATTCTTAGTTCAAAAATGAAGAAATTATATAGAAAAACACATCATGTAAAACAAGAAATAACCAAATTCAGGTCTAGGATAGCGTTATTTCAACAAAGAAACGCAGGCAGAATATACAAGTAAAACTATTGTATTATCAATAAAATTTAACTTTATAAATAATTACTAAACTATTGTATAAAACAGCAACGTTGCCAGTAGATGAATTTAAAACTATAACGAGGACATTGAAATGCTATGAAGCAAATCCGATTTTCCGACGCGACCGGTTCAAGAAGCGGTAACATCGTCTCAAAATCGACGAATGCCCGCTCAAGGGTTAAATACTTCAGTCATACAATCGATTGACCGTGTGATAAGAAACAGAACTATTTTGTAGCCCTGGTACTAACAGATTGAATGCAAATAATTTAACACTCAACCTGCCTGTTATGGAAAATAAACATAGATAAAGATGTAATAAAAAATATTACCTACATTAACTCAGAAAATAAATTGAAATAGAAAACTTATAAGAAGTCAAAAAGACAACATTCCGAAGTGAAATTAAGAAAGACAGAATATTTGGAGTTAATTAATTAATAAAAATGGAAGGTACGAGTACTGAAGCTCCAAAATAAGAACTCCACCAAGATAATCAAAGAAGTAACAAAGAACTGATAACAGCCTAATAATTTGTAGTGCTAAGTTTACAAAATAAGATAAACGAATATAAAATGAAGTTGATTTTTTATAGTTATTTTCGTGTGCTAAATGATAGGTATAATTCGAAATTTTTAATTCTAGATTAATTTAGTTGAATGAAACTATTAACATAAATAATTTTCTGCGCCCGATTAATTAATTAATTGATAATAATTAAAACTAATGATAAATAATTTCATTCAGTTTACATAAAATGTACTTCAAAGCAACGAAATTGGATTCATCATATCGAATAGAACTGAGTATTTCGTTGATAACTTAATATATGAAATGAACAATTGTGTTGGAAATTGTATGGGAGCCATTCTTCTATTTGAACCGTCATTTTGGAACAATTAAGTGTTACGGCAGTCCAATTAATAATCAACTGATTGCTCTAATTAATTGTAAAGAAGATTATTTTGTTCGTTACAATTGTCACGTTCATGATGATAATAAAGCTAATTATATTATGATTAATAATTTATCATTTTTTTCCTTTTTGTACGCTTGCACAATTACAATTACTGTTTTTTTACATAATTATCGTTTTTCTAGCCACCGAAATGTTACGACAGTTGTCAATTTTATAGGGTTTTTTTGAAAATGTAATTATTTTGAACATTTTGTTGTTTTTAAACAAATTTAAATTATCAACGATTAATTTTTGAACATATGAGTACCTAAATTATAAATTAAGACAAGCTAAGATCAGATATAAAACTGAGTCTGTATGCGAATTAATACATTAGAATGATCACGAAGGCCGGTCTACGGAAAGCATAAAAATTTGGGAAAAAGATCATCCGCAAGATATTTCGTCTACAGTTAGTAGTCGGTTTGAGCTTCGCATCATAATGGAAACAGACAACAAATTTCATAAAACTCGGTTGACGGAAGTAACAGTTTATTTGCAGATTTTTTACTTTTTTACAATTTTTTTTGAAAACAGCTTCTTAAAAGTGATAAAGTGATGTATAATATAGGCTGCAAATGTATTTACTGGTTGTGTAGAGCTACCAGTTGTAGATTTAATAAAATTAAAATAAAGTGAAAAATCAAAATTTATTCACCTAAAAAAATATTAATTTTGTTTTATTATTATTTCAGAGACCAATAACAAAAATATATCAATTGTACCTAGACTTTAAAAGGTCGGGCCTATTAAAAATATGACGTAAGATATAAAATCATATCTCTGTCAAATAAATTAATAACGAGTTACAATAATGTAAACGTGGGTTACAAAAATAATTTGATAACATTTTGAAAAGAAATAAAAGAGAAATCATATTTCAATGTTGATGTGATATGAATGTCGGCAGGGATAATTGAATAAATAAAATAAATAGAATTATCGTATTTTAAAAGGTAAAGTATGATGAAAGGGATAAAATTAAATTATTTGAGCAGATAAACCGTCAGATAAAATAGTCAAACGTATCGACGTAGAAAGAGTATAAAGCCATTTAGTTAAACTAATGAGCAATTAGGAGAATAAGTGCAAAGTGCAAGTAATTCTATGAAATATCCCTCTGCCGGTTGACTACCTACCCACTGGGAATAGTCAGTGGATGTACATAGGAAGCGGGTCACGGGAAACGAAACACTGATGGGCTAAACCGACAAAACGGTATGGGACAAGGGAAAGCTGGATTAAATTCACCCTGTATAGATGTAAATGTGTTTTGTGTGTGTGTTAAAGTGTATGCATGTGTGTGCGTCTGCTACGGTATGATCGCAAGATTGGAATTGAATTTCCGCGCCGAGCTAATTCGTACTCCATTAACCCTATTACTGAAGTATGGTAGAATACGTATAACGTGGATGTGTGTCCGTGTATGTTTGCGGAATATGCAACGGCTCTCCTAATGGAGGCGAGTACTGTTAACATTTTTACTACCCTTGCTTACCTGCAGGCCGAGTTCAACCTGTTAATCTGCGTAATGCGCTCTTCTCTTCCTCCAACGTAATTTCCATTAAACACCGCTCCCAATAGTATGACTCCGTCAAAGCTTTCACAGTGTCACGAACACCATCGGCCTCTTACCGTTTCAATGATACAATAACATAAAAAAAGATAAATAAAACACCATCCTGTCATTTGTTTCACTGTGAAGATACATTTTTGTACAGGCTTTACTTTAATTTAAACTAAAAAAGCAACAAAAATACATAATAACCTTTGGCTAATTACATATTTATAACAGACAGTATATATTATATAAGCTTCAACCACAGAGATGGATACATCTATTATAAAATTCGATGTATGTGTGTGTATGTTAGTGTAGATGTTCCCCTTTATCTCCTAAGTTACTGAACCGATTTTCATGTAGTTTTTATATGTTGCAACTATGATGCCGGTGCAGGTTTTAGGCTATTGAAACCCTTAAAAAGTTAGTTCTAAAGAGTTGAAAATAATGTTTATATCCGACATTAAGGCTTTTATCAGGTTAGATAAAAAATTCTTGCAGCAAAATCTACCGAATATTTTGTAAACTATGCAGAAAAAAATTGAGCCGTGTTTGAGGTTATGTTTTTGTTGATGTATGTGTACTTTGCCGTGATGTTTCGTGATTTTAAGTAAGCATTAATTTAAATTAAAAAAATTAATTTCACAGTTGCCATTAATTACATGTTTTTTTACTTTCTCTTGCCTATATGAATATATAGGAAGGAAAGTATTGTTTTCATGGCGATTTTTCGAAATCGAGTTTTCACCGGATCTATACGTTTTCAGACCCCCTGAACCCAAAAAACATGTTTTTAGCGATTGGTCTGTGTGTGTGTCTGTGTGTGTGTGTGTGTGTGTGTGTGTGTGTGTGTGTGTGTGTGTGTGTGTGTGTGTGTGTGTCTGTGTGTGAACAGAATATCTCAAGAACGGAACATCGTACGAACTTGAAACTTGAAACTTAAGTTACATACCACTACCGGACGCGAAACGAACATTTTCATCAAAATCGGTCAACCGGAAGTAGTAGTTTATTCGTATAATTTTTCAGTTTTTTGCGATTTTCTCAAAAATTGGTCCTACGATTTTTTTTAAAATCGCCTATTTTACTCAATTTTTTATTCTCTACAAGATAGGGTAGGCGCCATGTTTGCTGAAATTCTCGGTGAGGCTGTTTTCACGTAAAAACGTTGTTTTTTTAAGATTACGGCTTTAATATAAATTTTAGCGCAAAAACTTATATAATAAAAGTTGTAGAGAATTTAAAAACCTACAACTTTTGTTTCAAACATTTTTTTGTATAACGCTTAGTTTAGCGGTAATTTGCAATTTTCTGTTTTTTTTCTCACGAAAACGTGAGAAAAATCGATTTTTTTAACATTTCGGTCTTAGTATGCATTTTACGACAAAAGTGTATATAATAAAAGTTATAGAAAATTAAAAGATCTACAACTTTTGTTTAGAGCATTTTTCTCTACAGAGCCTAGTTTAGCGTGAAAGCGTGATTTTCCGTATTTTTAAGCCAAACTGAGTTCGATTGTCATTTTGCGTCATTCACTCATGATTAAAATAAGGTTATGTTTTTGAGGTTTGTTTTTGTTCATTTCTAATGTTTTAATACTAATGTTAGGTTTATTGTTAATTATTTGCATTGGCAAGAGAAAGTTGTGTGAGTGTTTCACACCAGATTTGATGACCCCTAAATACTTGACGTGGGGCGCCCAGTCTAGTTGGTGGCCGTTGATGGTGAGAGGAGTCGGTTGGGCTGTCTTCCTGGTGAAGTTGATTGCCTCGCATTTTTTTTTGAATATTGCTGGTTTTATATTTGTCGGCGGCGTAGCAACGCACGCCGGGTACCGCTAGTTTTATATTAATACTAACCCCGGAGGCCACCTCCGTAGCGTAGTGGTAGAGCGCTAGCTCACCACGCGGTGGTCCCGGGTTCGACTCCCGGCCAGGTTCTGGAAATTTTCACGCAGGAAAACCCACTGTTACATATCCCATCGTCGTCTCTAAATGACCGAGCTGTTGATGCAACTTTAAATAAAGTAATGTAAAGAAACAAACTAACCCCGGAACAAAATTCTATAACGAGATGATTACTTAACTAAATTATAATTTGTTAAAAAGTACGTATATTCCTGGTTAAAAAATATAAAAATTGTGAGTTATTTGTTTATGTCATCAGCCAAAAGTTAGTTTGAACCTCTAGAAGCTTTACTTTTTCAAATATTTTTTTTTTTATAATTTCCAACGGAAGAACAAAAATTTTGGAAATATTAGTTCCTAATATTTCCAAAAAATATCACAGGCTTTAAAGTAATAAAATATTCATGACCCTTACCCTGCCGTTCTATACATCAATAAAACAATAATTTTTAAAATATATTAAACCGATTGTTAAAATAGATAAATAATTAACATCTCATAACTAAAGAAAAATAATTTTATGTTATTTGCTGTCATAAAACAAACATGATTTACTAAGTAAAACGGGGAGGTAGTTTACATTTGCCTTCAATACTGAGCGGAAAAGTATGCTTATCAATATGCCAGGGCATCTGTACTTTCCATCCAACAAATGATACTTTCACTTCATTCACCACAGGGTCTGGCTGTTAAATGAAATTCATTAATTTCAGAGGAAATAACTGGCTAGTGTCTTTTATACCTCTACCTCTTCCGTTCATAAAAGGTTTGGTCATATAATTTGCTGACCATGTGTTAAAAAACACAACTATTTTCTGTAGCCCTGGAACTGACAGATTAAGTGCAAATAACTTAACACTCCCCCAGCCTGTTAGGGCAACACATTATAATAAAAGTACATACATAAATTTACAAATGTTCAAAATGATGAGGTAAAATTATAGCGTAAAACCACTTCATGACACTTTATATTAATAAGTGTGGCGAGAGAGAGTGTGGAAACATAAATATTTGAAATGTTAAAATTAAAGGTCAAGGAAGTAAACTAACTTTGTTCAATACCAATGTAGGCCTACATTCATTCAGACTAATTACTGACTTTAAGTGCATCCACAAAGAGCAAAAACAGAACACTGGGTGGACAGAAGAAGGAAAAAATATACAGTGAGGGAATGCTGAGAATGTGGGCTGCAACAGAGCTCCCACAAACGTTTCAAGCCCACTCACGTGGTCTAAAATTGGCCCTATACGAAAAAAACATTCATTGTAAAGCCAGAAGTAAAAATGGTTATTTTATTTCTAAGAAAAAATGACAAACGGTTGACAAAATTAAACTAAATCTAGACGTAAAGTGTCGGATAAATGTTTTAAATACGTCAGAAAGGATATTGTGAAAACTGGAATAAACAAGAAAACGTTGAGGCAAAATCAATTATAAATACCTAATTACTGCCTACAAGGGCTTCCACAAAGAACAAATGCAGACCTCTGGATGAACAGAAGAGAGAAGGAAACATGAAAGTTGAAAAAATTCTGAGAATTTTGTCTGCATAAAGAGTTTCCAGAATGCCTAAAGTAAATTCACGTTTTTAAAAGGCTTTATACGAAAAACTTAATAGAATATGGCTTCATACTTTGCAACGTCATCTCCAACAACGTACAACAGAATAAGTTTGATAAAAACGTATCCTATAAAGTACTATAATTTTTCATAACTATAAGAAAGCTTGTCGACATAGCTGTGAAAACAGAATCAACAATCAAAAATAAAATGTTACATTGACTGAAATAAATTCGTAGATAACTGCAAATATTCAATATGTTTAATAAAACGCGTGCGTGACAGAAGATAAAAATTACCTCACGCACCCTTAACACTTAAATTATTCTGTAAAGTGCTCGATTCTTTTAAACCACTTAGTGTGTTTACACACGCATACACACCGAACTATGTAACAACAATTTTCACGGGCTTATTGTAGACATAAAGAAGGCATGGGTATAAACGTATCATGATAAACCACTGTCACTTTACTATCTAGATGACGTGTCAGAGAAGTATAAAACAAAAAAAAAATAATAATGTCAAAACAGATAAAAACTAAATCATTTCCCCCTTTTAGTTCTCTATATTTCTATGTTTGTGTGCTCTTTTATGACCTCGATCAATAATTAATTACATGAAATCGTACATTAGCAGCGATTCCAATTAAATACGAACAAATAAAATATTCAGCAAAATCAAAGTATACAAAAATCGCCAATCCGTAAACAATAAAATGTCAGTTATTTATAAATTGTTTAAAAAAATAGTTAAATGAATGAATTAGGCTGACTTTCGATGCTTGCCAGTAATAAAATTTTCCCCACGCCGAGTTACAAGCCGTGCGCTGGGTAGTCCCGTGGCGGGGCTGCCACCTTAGAGCCTCGAGACGGGCCCTGGGTTGCATTTGGAGACCCACCACCTAGGTTCGTTCGTGCTCTCCACCGTTGGGGAAAACTTCTACTCCTCCTTCGAGACCGTTGACTATTTGTCAGGGCTCCACCTGCCCTGGATTTTATTTGGGTTGACTCCCTAGGATCTTCCACTCTCCACGCCATTCGGAATCCTCCATCTCCGCCGTGAAGACCGTTGACCAGTTTTCACCTCAGTTGATCCTCGGGTACTTATTTGGCTGTACCTTATTTGTACTTTTTACACCTGCATATCTATAGGACATTCCCTATCAGCTATTAGGACGCGCAGCGTTGAGGTTGAAGACCCCAATCTCTGAGTCCCTTAAAAGATTAAGCTTAGCTCCTACTCGAATCAAAGCCAAATCCTCGCATGAGCTGACCAAGCACGGAATTAATTAGGTATTTAAGTTTTAAAAGTATTAGGTATTTATTAAAAAATTATTTTATTAGTTTAAGTTTATTATGATACTTAAAACAACCTGATCAGTATTTACACGCGAAATCTGGTTCAGTGTACTTTAAATGACAATATTCAAATAGACTGTTGTTGTTGTTTAGGTCAACAGCCAAAAGGCTGATTTGAACCTCTTAGAGATTTGACTAAGTAAAAACAAGGAGTGAGGTGGTTTACTATGCCTTTCTTACCGAGTTGAAAGAGTATGCTTATCAGCATGCCAGGCCCTCCGAAAAGCACCCACTTTCCACCCTGAAAATGACACCTTTCCTTTATTCACCACAGGGTCTGGCTGTATAGTGAAATTCATTACTCGCAGAGGAAATAACTCTGACTAGTGTCGTTTATATCTCTACCTTTTCTGTTCTTAAATAGTTCAGTCATATAGGCTGACTATGTGATTAGAAACAGAACTATTTTTTGCAGTCTTGGAACCAACAGATCGAGTGCAATTAACTTAACACTCCACCTGCCCGTTATTGGCAATCAAATAGAGTACTGAGCGGATTTAAACAACTTTTACATGAATCTAAATAGGACGCTTTTGGGATTCAGCCAAAAAACCGAATAGGCGGTAAAATGCCAAATAATAAAGGTTGGTGGTTTATAATGTAGTATGTGCTAACAAGGAGTTAAGAGGCTACTGGTGGAAAACAGAATAAGGTGTTAACAAATATGGTGGAAGGGGCCTGCCTAAGGATAGACAACCTAATATTGATGTTAATACCAATACGCAATTCGTCAATATTAAAAATGAATAAGGCATTAACCTTATTCATTAATTTCAAGAAAAAAATCACCAGATGAAATAGATGAAGTTGATAAAAATAACTGGAAAAGCGTAAAAGAAACAACAAAACAGGAAAAATTCTAAAAAACTAAGGTGATTGTGAAAACACCAGAGAGTATTTTAAGGTGCTTAGGACAAAAAATGTTTAACCATATGGTAAGCCAAACGTTTACATATGCACGTTCGGTAAGGAGCTTCACGATACCAAACAAAGATATTTTGATAAAAAGTTTCAAAGTTATGTTTGCAGTACGGCCTAGCAAAACTTCAAACAACATAACCGGACATCAACGTTTTTATACAGAGCTTGTCAAACAATATTTATCGTAAAAAATCTGTAACCGAATTTAATTGATCAGGAATCTGATATAAACGTTATAATGTTTTATAAACGATGGATAGGAATTACAGAAAAACAGGCAAAATTCTTTAAAATATCTGAGTAAAAAACTTAACAAAAGTTAAAAAATGTATACCTAATAATAAAAAAAAAATGGTGGATAAATATCATACAATCATTTATAAATATCCTTACTAAAATGGTAATGACTAAATTTGTTAAAATTTGTAAAAGATTCCGTTATTACAAACAGCCGATTTTCAATAAAATATTTTTAAAAATTTAACATTTAATGAAGGGTATTAACCAGTTATACGTCTTTAGAATTTTTGTTTAAAATTCCACTTATATTCCCAGTGAATTTTTAAATAATTTTATTGATTCTTTCCGCTTTAAATTTTACATTTTATAATGTATAGGTACATCAGCGCGTATAAAGACTAAATTTAAAAAAAAATAAGCTAAATATTTTTCAGTAATGTAAATTCAATACAGATATATCTGTGTTGTTTTTAAATTTAGTTTTCATTGAGGTAATACGAGTACAAAAAACATGTATTGATTTTTGTATTACGTTACTCCAGACAGTTAAATTTAAATTCAGTATTAGAATACTGAATCATTTATAAACGAAAACTTTAAATAATAGAAAATGCAACAGAGAAATTTTATATAAAAAGTTAAATGAAATTTCAAAAAAAACATAACCAAAACAAATGTAAAAACCAACTACATCTAACTACACATGCGTAACTTTTTGTAGGAATTGTAAAGTTGGTCGTTTACCTTGAGATGGGAAGACATAAGTGGCAGGGTTGGTCTCCAGGCGTGCACTACGAAGTGTCAAAGAGGGTCCCCTAGGGGGCACTTCGGGTGGTGCAGGCTCGGGGGGCGATTCTTCGCACAGTTCTGAAAAGAAGTCATAATTCTTAAGCAGTCATTTGTCAAATTCTTTCTGCCAAAATAATAAAAAATATTTTGAAATTTCGTTGCTGTAAAAGATTTGACTTTTTTTTTATTAAGTTAAATATTGTTGTATATATTAATATTATAACACTCCACCTTCCTATAACAGGCAGGTGGAATTTTAAATTATTTGTACTCGATCTGCTAGTTACAGGGCCACAAAAAATAGTTCTGCATCTTATCGCATTGAATTATACTTAGACTGAAGAATTTACGAACAGAAGAGGTACAAAAATGTAAAAGGGATTTAACTCTTTATAAGTCTTTGGTCTGCCCATAACAGACAGGTGGCGTGTCAAATTATTTACACTCAATCTGTTCGTTGCTGGGCTAAAATAAATAGTTCTGTTTCTTTTCACATGTTCAGCCAATTAAATGACTGAATCATTTAAGAACAGAAGAGGTAGAAGTGTAAAAGACACTAATCAGAGTTACCTCCTCTGAAAGTAATGAATTTCATTATACAGCCAGACCCTGTGATGAATGAAATGAAGGTGTCATTTACAGAGCGGAAAATTATGTGCTTTTCAGAGGGCCCGGCATGCTGATAAGCATACTTTTCCACTCAGTGAGGAAGGCAATGGTAAACTACCTCACTCCTAGTTTTACTTAGTAAAACCTCTACAGGTTCAAACCAGCCTTTTGGCTGATGACCTAAACAACAACAAAGTCTTTGGTATATACTTACCACTGACAATGAGGTTTAGTTTATTCAAGAATAAGCTATGCAGTTGAACCTTTATTGGCATTTTAAGGTGTCCTAGATGTTCTCTGGTAAATAGGTTATCCACATATTGAAATTAGCGCATAGTGACCATTTGCTTCGTGAGTTGCATAAATGTGGTAAGGATTCATACCAGCGTACGCTACCATGTTTTTTTATTGTTACTTTTGTACAGTGCTTAGAAAATTCGATTTTTTACGGGAAAGCAAGCATTCATACTTATATAAAATTGAAATAAGTTATTCTACACATTTTTTTTGGTTAGTAGGCCAAGTTGTTTTAATAAGCATTCTTACCACTAAACATTATGTGATTCCCATTTTCAATAAACGTTCCTTGGTATGTATACTTACCAGAGCTAGACATAACAAAAGAAATATCTTACTCTTCTTGCACAAAAAATGCATTATTTAAGTCCCTTTAAAGCAAAATTATAAATTTTACAACATATATATTTTTTCTTTATAGTACTGCCCTATAAACGGTTAACTAAATGGTATACAAATTGTTTAGGTCACCAGCCGAAAGGCTGATTTAAACCTCTAGAGGTTTTACTAAGTAAAAAGGAGGAGTGAGGTGGTTTACTGTTGCCTTCCTCACTGAGTTGAAAGAGTAGCCTTATAACCATGCTAGGCCCTCCAGAAAGCACTCACTTTCCACCCTGCAAATGCGACCTTCACTTCATTCACCACAGGGTCTGTCTGTATAGTGAAATTCATTACTCTCAGAGGAGGTAACTCTAAATAGTGTCTTTTACACCTCTACCTCTTCTGTTCTAAAATAGTTTTGTCATATATGTGATAAGAAACAGAAATAATATATTTTGTAGCCCTGGAACGAACAGATCGAGTGCAATTAATTTAACACTCCACCTACCCGTTACGGGCAAGGTATGTAAACTATTTTAAACAAGTCTGTAATTGTAATATAAAATAACAAATACATGATATTCGGTAGCGTTCTTGTAGTGAATTGGTTGTGAATATTTAACAGTTAGGCTTCCTGTTATTACAAATATTTACAGTTTGTATTCTGTAGAAATGAAAAACCGCTAAAACTTTATTGGACGAGTTTACAAAAGATTTTTGCTTTTCCTTTCCGAATCACGTTTCTCATCACCGCATGGTTTTATCTTTAAAGATTGTTGCTAAGGTAATTACTTACTAATAAACGTTTGCTTTAAAGGTGTTCGCTACATAAGTAGCCTGTCTAACCACAACCCTAAGTACTTCAACTTGCTGTCAAATGGTATGTTGACTCCACTCAGGGTTACCAATTGTCAGCTGTATATACATTTTTTTTAATCCCAAATGTGTGTACGTTACAATACGTTCAAATCAGGACAATAAGCAACCGCATGACCCAGTGAGATGAGGATGATGTGTATGATGTGTAAATAAAGTGTAATCTTCAACAGACCCAGGCCAACCATTCCTGAGAATCTATAGTTAATTTAACTCTAACCATCAAAGTACATCAGCAACCACTGTCTAGTATTCAAATTTTTATAAAATCTAGTCAAAAAGTAACTATGTTTACTAGGATACCAGGAACCTTTGTCTCCAAAAATCAGTTGTTCAACAGCTGATTCGTGGCAATGACTTTACCTCTAGACCGACCCAGTGGGTTAATGGGAAAAGATGGGTCTCTGCCACGGTAAATAGAAGAGACGGTAGGGGTCACGCGCATGAACAGCCGTTATGAATACATACCGTCATTAGCAAATGACGTCACCGGTGCTGAATCCATTTTTTAAAAATTTTCCTTCTACATTAAAGACTAATATTGGGATGTAATAAATATGTTTTGTCTAATATAATAGACTATTAACAGCGAGAATAAAAATGTTAATAAAGAATTTTATTGAAATGTAAGTAAACAGTTGTCTTTAGATATTCACATTATGGAATAGGCAATTTTAAACAAGTCTCTAATTGTAATATAAAATAATAAATACATGATATTTGGTAGCGTTCTTGTAGTAAATTTGATTGTGAATATTTAACAGTTAGGCTTACTGTTACTCCAAATATTTATAGTTTGTATTCTGTAGAAATGAAACACCGTTAAAACTTTATTGGACGAGTTTACTAAAATTTTTACTTTTCCTTCCCGAATCACGTTTCTCATCACCGCATGATTTTTTATTTTTAAAGATTGTTGCTTATTGATGTCCTTAATTCTTGTAAAAGTCCTAGTTCTCACATAACACGTTATTGCAAATTCATTAATATCACAGTATGTTAATTTCAGCCACCCAACTAGGGTCTTCATTACATTACAACATTCATTTAGCCTACGCTATTCTCACTACGAAATTTGACGATTGCTTTTCCATTTAGATTACAATTTTTAACCCCTCAACAATAGGATTCATATAATTATATTAGAACTCGACATAAACATGTACACTTAATATTACATATAACAAAAAAAAATCTGGTGTGAAGCACTCACACAACTTTCTCTTGCCAATGCAAATGATTAATAATAAACCTAACATTATTAATAAAATATTAGAAATAAACAAAAACTAACCTCAAAAACATAACCTTATTTTAATCACGAGTGAATGACGCAAAATGACAATCGAACTCAGTTTGGCTTAAAAATACGGAAAATCACGCTTTCACGCTAAACTAGGCTCTGTAGAGAAAAATGCTTTAAACAAAAGTTGTAGATCTTTTAATTTTCTATAACTTTTATTATATACACTTTTGTCGTAAAATGCATACTAAGACCGAAATGTTAAAAAAATCGATTTTTCTCACGTTTTCGTGAGAAAAAAACAGAAAATCGCAAATTACCGCTAAACTAAGCGTTATACAAAAAAATGTTTGAAACAGAAGTTGTAGGTTTTTAAATTCTCTACAACTTTTATTATATAAGTTTTTGCGCTGAAATTTATATTAAAGCTGTAATCTTAAAAAAACAACGTTTTTACGTGAAAACAGCCTCACCGAGAATTTCAGCAAACATGGCGCCTACCCTATCTTGTAGGGAATAAAAAATTGAGTAAAATAGGCGATTTTAAAAAAAATCGTAGGACCAGTTTTTGAGAAAATCGCAAAAAACTGAAAAATTATACGAATAAACTACTACTTCCGGTTGACCGATTTTGATGAAAATGTTCGTGTCGCGTCCGGTAGTAGTACGTAACTTAAGTTTCAAGTTTCAAGTTCGTACGATGTTCCGTTCTTGTGATATTCTGTTCACACACAGACACACACGCACGTACCGGTTGAAAGCACCAAGTGAGGAGACCGGTAGAAATTGCCAAAACGAGGTCTACCTTAATTTATAATATTTTTTTCATTTTTTTTCTCAGTTCTCACTTGGTTAGATGTGGTGCACTATTAACACACCATTTTATTAACATTTTTGTAAATTTTTTGATACACAGTGAGTGCATAAAACGAGGAGGAGGTGTGGCTAAATTTCGCGCCACGCGTGTGAAGGCAATCGGAACTGAAGAGCCAAACCGAGGAGAAATTTAAATGACAGGATAGCAGAGTAGTTATTAGTCATCTCAATGTTGCCAAACGTAATTCTTTGTTTTTTTACTGTACTCTTACTTATAACTTCCACATTATAGATCAGTTCCACACTACACGTAGAGACAAACTGCAAGCCGTAACCCGAATAATGGAATCATTTGTACTCTCCATCATCTTCGCTAACCACACGTCTTCATGTCCCCTTTAATGTCAAGATTTCGGGGTAAAGCCCCACAAACCAATTTTATAAGAAAAGAAATGTACTCATTCCTTGAGCGATGTTTAAACTAGATAATTCGTGTAGTCTTTATTATGCTTGTTTAAGATACTCTTACAAAAGCCTACAACTCGCTGAATGGTAACATCATATTAGTGATTTCAAAGTCTGTACATCTAGATAAATAATAATATTAGTATCATTATTTTTTTTTGAAAATGAAAGGCAGATTTTCATATAGTAGACCTATAATCCTAATCGGATAGTTACGAATTTACACATATAAATGGGAATAAGTCCAGAGCGGCTAATTAACTTCTAGCTATAACCTTACAGATATTATCATGAAAATTAATGGATAACTATTTTTCAATTAAACATAAATATCTTTTAACATAAATACTCGTATCTATCCACAATATCGTATCTATAGTATCTATCTAAAATAACGGAAAGTTTTAAACGAGTAAAATGCGCTATGAAACTGACCACTCCATTTATAGATTATCTGAACTGATTTCTATATTAAGCGACTGCCGCAGAAGAGGTTACGTATATTTTTCGGCTTTGTACAGCCTTATCGGCTTAATAGATTTTAATAAATGAGTTGACATTTAATTTGTCAATATTGTGAGAATATGTTAACTTTAAGCGCAGACACTGACTTTCACGTTTTAAGGTATTTTCGTATAGGAGAAACGAAATAAGTTTTTTTGTGCTGCAATTGGTTTTCTGGGATTATCGCCAATACAATTGGAATTTTCAAAAATTCTTTGGTAGCTGTTACTTAACTCTAAGGGAGGACATACCTATTACATTTTAAGTTACTGCGAGTTGTATGGTTTCGGAGATTTCGTGATCAGTGCGTAGGTGTTAAAAATGTAGATTAATCCACTTCTCCGATTTAATTATATTTTATTTTTAAAAACCCTTACCTACTCAAAAATATAACACCTAAGAGGCACATACGTTCCGAATTTCGCGTACATAGGTGTTGTGGTTTGAGAGGAGTAGTTTATTTCCAAACTTTACGGAAATTTCGTTTGCGGAGTTTTCTCCGATCAACATTGAATTTTCAAAAATCTTTTCTTACTGAGGTCCTAAATCCTAAGCGGTTGCATACCTGCCAAATTTTAAGTTTGTAGGCATTCTGATTCTCGAGATTTAGTGATGAACCGTTGTTATTACATAGATTTTTCCCAGTTTGGTAGATTGATTTTAAAAACGCCACACGGCCTGCCGCTGTAGCTGAGTTGTTAGCGTCTCGGCTTTTCACCCGGCGGTCGCGGGTTCCAATCCCGTTTAGGCATGGCATCTTTTCATAAGCTAAAAAAATTCATCCATCTTATCATCTTCTGCAATTAGCCGAAAGGACACAAATATCCGAAGTAAAACTACAAAAAAACCCTACACGACACTAACACCTGCGGCCCATAGTTGCCGCATTTCGTGCAGTCCTACAAAGATGTTATTGTTTGGGAGGGATAGTTTTACAAATTTTGACGATTTTACCGGGATTTTGGCCGTTATAAAGTGAATTTTCTAAAATCTTTCGTGAGCACTCAAATTTGAATATCGTAGACCTATGAATTGTAGTTCCGGAGATTCACTGATTGGTGATGTCTTTTATACATCGAAGATTGCAGTAACTTAACCTTTACATGATTACCTTGCCATGATAACCTTTAAGGTAAGCAATTTTGAAAAAAAAATCTTTCTTTACCTAACGCAGGCAAACATGAGGGCAGGGAAACATCTTTTCTGCCTTCAAAACGTCTGAAATTTCATAGCAACATCGGTAAAACTCCTACTTTTCTCATCTCACGAGCAACCTCTGTTTCCGGAACATTTTTGCATTTTTTTAGCTGTCATTTTGCGAAACTTTTGTCAATTTTCTTGTTTATAATGACCTTGAAACACAGTTTATTAAGTATGTAGAAAATCAATGTTGTTGAGAATTATTAACAATTAAGTATTAAATAGAAATTAGAAGGAACTTTTGTATTTTTATTTTATTCCCCAGTCTTGATAGAATAAGTGCGCGTATGTTTTTCACACGAATTACCATAAAATACTCTCTAGGTCTCTTATAAATTAATGTTGTGTACGTTTTTTTTCTTATTTCCTGATGTATGTTTTTCTAATTTTTAACAAAAAATGTATAAACTTAAAAAGTAATCATCAGATGTATAAGGGTAATCAGAAAAAGATATTCACTTGTTAACATTTTACAAACATTTCCGGGAGAACCCCAGACCTGCCATTTCGAGTTTGGGTGGGTATGCAGGACTCCAAACTTCGGAGCCTCTCCAAAAATCAGTCCTGGATCCACCCCTGAACAAGTGTATCAGTAGTGACAAACCAAGTGCAAAAAATAAAAAAATTTATACAAATTGTGATAATTTAAAATAGTATTTATTATAGGGTTATTAATTAATTATTACTATTACGTTAATAATAAATAAATAATTTTCCGAAAAAGATTTAAGATTTGTTTTTTTAACAAAAGATTGATTTAAGTGCTAAATTTTCCGATAATACAAAATAAATAAAAGAAACCATTTTAATGAAAATTCAGAAATATGAATGGTACAAAAACTCGGCACTCAACTATATTTTTCTTTTTACGTTGTCGTATTTTCATTTTCCTCTGCCACTGGCATAATATCGAGAGTAAATCACCAACAGTGTGCTACTGCGCTTTCATATATGGATAGTTTAGATTATCTGAATCCAAGGAACAATTTGTGAGTACATGAGAAGGAAAATACAACGGTTAAAATGCCCTATGAAATGTAGTTATTGTGGACAGAAAGTAATTTTTTAAATGTTTTATAACCAGACCACCTTGATACTAAATAGAGACAGGGGTACGAAAAAATTAACAAGTTGCGAATTATGATACGGACCCTGATTTTTTTTTAGTTTTTTCATTTTTTTCTTTTACTGCGACGGAAATAAAGTGTGAGGAACTCACACATTTTTCTTATTTTTAAGTTAAATTGTCATGTGAAAGGAAGATGCGACGAACAGAAAAACAACTTCTATCTCAGGTAAGTTTTCATGATATTTTTCAAATAATATATTTTAATATGATAAATTTAATTATTTAAATCAGTAAACTGAACTATTCATTTGGATCAAATTTCATCGTAGAAACTGGCAAAGTAAGTTAATTCAGGGATATAATCTTTTTTAGTGGATAGTAAGCCAAAGTTTGTGTAAGGGTAATTATTATAAATAATTATAGCGAAGAAAATACGCCGCTTTTAGTCCGGAATCGAACTCAGGGCCGCTTGGTTTATAATTCATTATAATCTTTAATGTTTAACAGAAAATACCCGAAATAATTTAGAGCTAATTTATTTACACTGATATATTTACAAGCTTATCGGCAAAAAAAGAATTTTATGATTCGGTGTATTACAACGGAAGATAATGTAGTAGCTATTATTGTTCAAATATACTTTATTAAATACTCAATGAACGTTTCGAGATTGTTCTAGTCTTTTATTACCAGTTTCATTATTTTTGATTGATTATTACTAGAATAACCGAGAACTCGCCGGAATAAACTATTATGTTCTTGAATATAATTGACTTTTCTCGAAAACAAAAAACATACTATAAAAAGACCCGGTGAACTGTAGCAGCTATCAGTTGCTCTATGACAGCATCACTTGTTATGACTGTTCCAAAATTTATTGCCTGTTTCGGATAGCCGTTCTACTTACGCTGTTGATATAAACAAACTTTTATCGCATTATTACTGGAGAACAAAGGTAGGCCACTTATTATTTAATAAATAGTACAACTATTATTATCGTTTTGTTACTACTATGTTTTTATTTTAATCGCGATGAATATTTTAATTTTATTGGATTAATTTTATTTAATTAATTTCATTATTGGATTAATTTTACTTAATTTTATTTCCATTAAATTAATACGTTCTTTTGGCCGAAAATAATTGCGTTGAACAAAAATAAGATTTCTCACATACATTATCTAAATTTGGCCCGTCGGTTTGGTGTAATGGTTATCGTGCTGGCTTCTGGACGAAGCGATCACTGATGAGATTCCCACTGGGGGTGGCACAACTATAAAGAAACTTACAAGTTATTGCTGAGGCTAAAATCTTGACAAGTTTGTTACAGCATTATTGCGGTCTAGGTCCGCTTCCTGTTTAGGAATTGGTAAAAATTTGCAATAAAAACTCAAAGTTTCCCACAACAATCATATTGCAGTTGCCAATAACAACAAAAAACCTGAATTTAAAATAATATTACGAAATAAATAAAATTACAATATTGATACGTAACACTATGTTTAGTTAAACTTATGGAAATTTATAAAGTGCATTATTATTTGTTCTTTCAAGATTTGAGCATTGTTTTGGCATATTTTATGTAGTATAAATTGACACATCTAATTTTCATTTAAGGATCTTAACTACTTCCATCATAATAAATTGCAAGAAATTTTTGTCATTTCTGGTTCACTACATAGCCTTACCGAGGTGATCCTACGTTCCAGGCAAAACTTCCTGGTGGCAACCCACTTTTTGAGTGTTAAATTTTTACTCTCTCTATAATCTCTCCCTGAAAACTGTCTTTCCGTAACTTTTTTCACCTCTGATTTAACTGACTTTATAATTTTTTAAAATTAAATGCTAATTTTTGAAGTTACGTTTTTAAACTAAAAATGATTGAACATAAAATGATTTACTCTTGAAAAACCATAACTAATTTTTCATTAAAAGTAAAAATTAAATAAGTAAAATAGGAATACAATTTTAAAACGCTATATTTATTTTATAAGAACAATTAACGATACTCAAATACTTATAGATGAAATAAGTCTATGTTAGAGGATTAATCGGTTTTTTGTATCTGAAGAAGCTAGTAATGGTTGAATGAATATAGAATGACGGTTTTATAGTAAACCGTAATTTTAATTAGAGTAAATATTGTATTTAAAAACATCCATAATCTTAGGTACGTGACGATGTGCTGTTGTCATTCTAGATGGAGTCATCGAGGTCTGCTAAAATTATGGCAATGATTTCGAAGGCGTCAAATCACAATCAGAAGAAATGTAATCCGAGGGAACCAAAATGTAGGTCGAGTGAAGGGTTAATTGTTTCACCGATCTGCAATTTCGAAAATACAGAACAACTTGACGTTCTAAATTTACCAAAATATGAATCGACTAAGGGGTTAACTGAAAAAGAAAAGGAAGCTGCAATTCGGGGTAAGGATATTTTCATTTTTTCTGTTATCCTTTCATCTTAATTTGGCTAGTGAATTATAATCATGTAAACGTAAAAAAATACGTGTTTATGTGTGGCGACAAATTTCAACGATTTCAATCCAAGTGCCTAAGGACGATAGCTTGGTTCGTTTCAAATCATGCTCTTCAAAATGACTTAACAATGCACTAAGTGAACGACACCTTCTGGCGACTGTACAGCGCTTCAAAAAAAACTGTAAATGATGACTGTACTCGTCATTAACCGAAGTAGTTTGTGCGACTTAAAATAAATTTAAGCCCTACATTGTTCTTATTAGTGTTCATAATTTTACGACATGAATCAGTTATTTCATTAAATTATGTAAAATTTGTCTTTTGAAAGTTATAAAATTTTACAAAATTCATCTAAAGTTTCACTTAAAATTTATTTAATTTTATCTTTCTGTGAAAAACCTTCACGAGTACATATCTTTGCTAAAAAGAAATATAGATTACAGAGCAGCGAATAGCGCATTATCTCCTAAAATGAAGGGTGCATGATCTCTGTTGTTAGCGAATACCATCTGATGGTATTCTGGCGAGATATTTTTTTGGTTAATTTTTTTTCTGTGTTTTGTGATTATCTATTTTTGTTTATTATTTTATCTATTTTCTCTATTAATATTATCTACTTTCAAATGGTATGTAATAATTATTTACAGAATTCCAAGAAAGAGAGGGAAAATTGTAAAGATTTTCATTTTTTTTTTTAGATCATTGATTGGTTTTTTTTATTGTATTTTATTGACCCCCAAACATGACCGTAACTTACTTATTTTTAACACAGTTATTTTCGCTTTTATAACTTTGTATTCATTGTAGTTAATATTTAACGATTTATTTTGCCAAAATTACTGTAGGCATACACGAATAAAAAATTATACTTACCCGATTATCGTGTTGGCCTACACGGTTATTGAGATATTAATTTTTAATTAATTGTTTATATTTTAAAAACGTGTATTTTTTACTAAAACATCACATTTGAGGAATGTATCCCGTTTTGTATTGTAGCCCTAAAAGTAATTATTCCACACTCGCGAGGAATATTTAGGATGTAAAAAATCGTGAATGTCGGTGGAAGAAGTAGAAGACATATACAACGATAGAAATGACCTTTTTTCGATGTTACGTCAAACTGTATTACTAAAAATATTATTGGTCTATACAAGAGAGGTTTAAAATTTTCTCTGTTAAAAATAATAATTACTGTATCTCTCAGTAAATCATAATCTGTGGCGAAGACGTGTTACATATCATTGCCAATAAACTTCATTGTTAGCTTGCTTTCGGTGTTAATATATAATGAATTTAAAAAATATTTCACTCAATACAAGGACGGGGGATGCTACGGCCTAATACATTCCACGTTGCGAGACTTTGTGTTTTGCTATCACATCATTATTTTTTTTTCATTTATACACGAATTCTTTTATCAAGTCTTTCTATTAATTTTTTACAGGTTCCACAGATATTTATGGGAAAATTAATTCTCTTGGTACATCTCAAGGAACTTTACAAAGTAAGAAATCAACATCAAATCAAACTGAAATTGACTTAGACAAAAAGGAAAAAAGAACCCCAGTAAATTTTCCAAAGTTCAATGTTTCGTCAACGAGTTTGGTGCCTTATAGTAGCAGTGACGATTCATCAGATGGTCGCAAAATAAAGGAAGCGTTTCCTACAGATGTAAGAAAGAATAGTAATAATGAAACAGTTATAGTAAATGAGAAAATCCCATCTATAAGGAATGAGAAGGAAAATAAGGAGTCATTTTCACCAATTCTAGATACGGCATCGTCTTCGTCTCAAAACTACGACTCAGATGAAATCAATGAACAAATCCAATCAAATACAAATAAAAAAAATTCTCCTAGAAAAGTAGTTGTTTCACAAACAAACAATTCTAAATTTTGTAGAGTTTGGGATAAGAAAGACGCTTGTTTGTACTGTGGAAAACTTGTATCAAAATTACCCGAACATTTCCAGAGTGTACACTCGGAGGAAAAAGAAGTCAACGAATTTCTTGGGAAAAAGAAAGGTTCGTCAGACAGGCGATTATTAATTTCAGTTCTCCGTAGAAAAGGAAATTTCATTCATAATAAAGACGCTCTCTTAAAACGGAAAGGAACGCTTTTAACTTGTCGCAGGCCTGACTCTTCATGCAGTCCCGAAAAATTTTTACCTTGCGAATTTTGCCTTGGTTTTTATAAAAGAAGCAAAATATCAGTTCATGTCCGGAAGTGTAAATTAAATCCAAAAATAAACGAGAAACGCAACAATGCCGTAACTGTGGGTGAAATACTTCTCAGTAATCCAGATGTAGTTACTGAAAAACTGAAAACAATTTTAAAAAACATGAAAAATGATCACATTTCTTTAGTAGCAAGAAATGATGAACTAATAATGAAATACGGTGCTATGTTGTGCGAAAAATTTGAAGGACAGGATCATCTTTCATCGTACATTTCTCAGAAACTTCGTGAGGTAGCACGATTGGTAATAGTAGCACGGAAATTCGAGGATGATATTACACTTCGAAAATTAATTGATCCATCCAAATTTGAGTTACTAATTCAGTGTGCTAGAGATATTGGAGGGTTAAATAATTTGGGAGAGGAAAATTCAAGACCTTCTTTAGCATTAAAGATTGGTTACACTTTAAAAAAGTGTTGCCGGATAGTAAAGTGTGAAGCAATTATGGAATGTGATGAAACAAAAAGAAAAATGGTAGATGATTTAATGGTACTTTATGATTTGGAGTGGTCACATCGAATATTACAACGCGCTAAAAAAATGCTGGATAAAAGTCGATGGAATAAACCATCACTGCTACCAGTTGCTGAAGACATAAAGAAATTTAATTTTTATATAAACGAAAGACAGGAAGAACTGTACAAGTTGTTAAGTAATTCAAAAGGAAACGCAGGGGATTTTAAGGAGATGCTTATTCTTACTCTCGCTCATGTTGTGACATTTAACAGAAAACGAGTTGGTGATGTGGAAAAGATCAAATTAAATACTTATTTAGAAAGACCTCATCATCAGCAACAAGGTGAAATTGAAGCATCGTTGTCAAAATGTGAAAAATTACTCACCAAAAGAATGACGCTACTGACAATAAGAGGGAAACATGATAGAGGAGTACCTTTGTTGTTGACCCCTACCATGGTTAGGAACATTGATTGCTTAATCATTAACAGAAAAAAATTCTGCGTTCCTGGCACTAATAAATACTTGTTTCCTAAACAGAACGGAGACTCGCATATTCGTGGTTGTGACGCATTAAGAGAAGCGGCACAAAAATGTGGCGCTACAAATTCTAATTATTTAACTTCTACCAATTTAAGAAAACACATTGCCACAGTATCACAGATTTTAAATTTAACAAATAATGAGCTTGAACACTTGGCAAACCATCTCGGTCACAGTATTAACGTTCATCGCGACTATTATCGTTTACCGGATACAACAATTCAACTGGCTAAAGTCAGCAAATTATTAATTCAGTTTGAAAGAGGCGAACTTGAACATGGAAAGTCACTTGATGAAGTCAATTTAGACATAGACGATATTGTACCGCAGCTGGAAGATCACAGTGATGATGAAGAAAAGGACACTGCTGAAGAAGAAAATGGTGGTGATAAAGATGACGTACAGGTTAAAATAACTTCGACGAAAAGAAAAACAAGAAGTAAAATTAGGAGAAATGTTACACGTAATACTCGTATGCAAGATACCACTGATTCAGATGAGGCCGAAGTAGAAAACAAACGGGACCAATGGAAAAAGAAAACTAAATGCAAAAAAGCTAAGAAACCAGTGGAAAGAGAAATCTGGGATGAAAACCAAACTAAAGCTGTTGAAAACTTTTTCAAAAAAGAAATAGTGCGAAATATTGTTCCTTCAAAAGATAAATGCATTCGGTGCCTGGAAAACAGTGAATGCCTCTCATCTAAATCATGGAAGTTAATTAAGTGGAAAGTATATAACAAAATACAAAAAAATAAAAGAACAGGCCAGGTTAATATTTAAGTTTTTTTTTTATTTCGATTAATTAAACAAAACAGCTAAGTGTACTGACAGAATTACGATTATCAATTTTTTATATGAAGGTAAAAAGAACATTATGTAAATTGAAAAATTATTATTTCTTGCGTACTGTTTGAGTTTTGAGTTTTGGAGTTTTACCAATAATTTTTTTCTGAAATTTTATATTCAAAACTATCTTTGTGAATTTGTAAATTTTAATTCTTAAAGACCTTTCATTTTGCTCCTAATATTTTAATATTGTACTTTTGTCACGTGTTAAGCAATATTTCGTCAAGGTAAATTCTTATTTTTATAAGTTAAAATATGCAATCAATTAAATTAATTTTACTTGTATTATTTTTAAGTAATAAAATAAACTGTTGTTAAGACGTTACGTTAATTTTATTTTTAAATGTTGCATTCCACTTATTCCTTCATTGATATTCTATTATTATTATTATTATTATTATTATTATCTGCCCATAACAGACAGGTAGAGTGTTAAATTATTTACACTCAATCTGTTCGTTGCAGGGCTAAAATAAATAGTTCTGTTTCTTATCACATGGTCAGCCAATTAAATGACTTATCAAAATTATGATTAATTAATGATTATGAAAATTAATGATTATCAAAATGAACCAATTAAAGACGTGGTAGATATCTTCAAAGTAAAATGTTAGCTACAAGGCCATACCGTGATGTTTATAGGAGAGGAGCAAGTGGGCATTTAAGAACAGAAGAGGTAGAGGTGTAAAAGACACTAATCAGAGTTATCTCCTCTGAAAGTACTGAATTTCATTATACAGCCAGACCCTGTGGTGAATGAAGTGAAGGTGTCATTTGCGGAGTGGAGAGTATGTGCTTTTCAGAGGGCCCGGCATGCTGATAAGTGTACTTTTCCACTCAGTGAGGAAGGCAATGGTAAACCACCTCACTCCTCGATTTACTTAGTAAAACCTCTACAGGTTCAAACCAGCCTTTTGGCTGATGACCTAAACAACATTATTATTATTATTATTATTATATTGTCAATAAATTTACAAATGTAATTCTCTGTAAAACTTTCATTATTTTGATAACATTTTTTAGGTACTTAATTTTTATCACTGTTACGGGGTTAATTTTTGTAAGCCCTAATTTTTCTATTTGCTTAGATGTATTAATTTTTAGGATTACTATAATTTTCTTTCGTGAAGAATTTAGTTTCAATTTTTACCATAATTATCATGCAATTTAAAAAAACACCGTATGCCTCTACTTCTTTTATAATTTCACTTTCATTTAATAAATAAATTCTGTATTACTTAAGAGATCGTATAAATGATCAAGTCAGAATAATGGAATTTAACATATTATAAGATCTAAAGGGGTTTCTGATAGTATGCGCAGGGGGAAAATAGACAAGTTTGGTTCCGAATACGAAGATTCATTGCCCCGAGTTGATGATTACAGTACACTTTAAACTAAGAAAAAAAATGACTGGAAGCGAAGTTACGATTAAAATGTAAGGTGACCTTCATAACGTATAGACTACATTGGCAACAATGTAAAAAAGGAGAGGGAGTCAAACGTAAACATTTTTAAGTGGTAGTCGTCGAGAGAAGCTAAACCGAGGAGATATTTAAAGGGACCTCACTTTGGGTTGTTTTTACGCGTGTGTAAAATAAGTGTGTTCAAATGAAATTCAGCGCAGCCCTGGTGGATTTTACTGTGAACCAAAAAAAAGTAGAAAAATACAAAATGAGGAGAATTAAAAAAAATGCAAAATCTTTACGAATCATGACGACTTACGTCTAACTAACATAAAAAAACAGGGTGTACAAAACGAGGTCTCCTCGTTTTGTTTTGCCTCCTCGTATGGTACTGTGTTAACTCGTAAATCTCCTCGTTTGGGTGCTCCCACAAACACACACACACACACACACACACACACACACAGACACACACACAGACCAATCGCTAAAAACATGTTTTTTGGGTTCAGGGGGTCTGAAAACGTATAGATCCGGTGAAAACTCGATTTCGAAAAATCGACATGAAAACAATACTTTCCTTCCTATATATTCATATAGGCAAGAGAAAGTAAAAAATTAAATACAAAATAACAATTAGTAGGCCTAAATATTTGCTAATTCTTGTTGTGTTCGATAATTCATTCGATTAAACTAAATGCACAAAGAATTCACATAACTACGTTAGTTGCTAATTAGACAGACCGATAAAATATTGAAAAAACCGAAATAATATAAACTGCTGGCCGGGTTATTAAGAACCGGTGACGTCATCGGCTACTGCGCATCCTGACGTGACCCCTACCGTCTCTTCTAATTAGAGTGGGTCACTACAATGTGTAAAGGTCACTTAAAGAGAAATTCCACAATTGATGTGTATTTAACTCTAAAGCGTCAATATGTACGTTCAAAGAACAGGCATTTTGGCTAATCTGTTCTATTTGAATCGTAAACACAGGATAACAATAGAACATAAATATTATATTCTACATGGTTACATTAATGGCTACATGGTTAAATTAGTAGTTTAATACCAAGATTTAAATTATTAATATATCTCATTATTTATTATAATAACGGTTGTTAACACAACGTAGGAAAATAATGAAATTAAACGACATAATTTAACATAATAAAGTTATGGATTTCCGTGTGTTGTAATCAAATATAACCGGTGTTTCAAAAAGGCCGCAACTAGTTTTCAGTTGACATGAATGTAGTACAAAAATATTAAATTCATAAAATATTTATTATAATTTTATTCAACAATATTCAAATAACAATTAAATTTATCACTAATAACTTTATAATAGATGTTGTTGAAAATAATTGAAGGGGTCGGCAGAAGAAAGTGCTAACCCACAAAATTTCCAGCATGATTTTTCTTAAATATTTTGTAAAAATAAAAAGTATAACACGTTTTAAACAGGATACTACATTTACTATCTTAAGAACCCAGATTTACAGAAACTAACAAAATGTTCAACAAAAATTCATAAACATGATTTGTAGATTTCAGTAAACTTTTAAAATGATATTGCTTAAAATTATGTTTGAAGTGGGTTAGCGCTGTCTTCTCCCGACCCCTTCAATTACTGTGACTGAAATGTAGGTTCATGCACGTTTCGTAACAATTTTGTAGTGTTTTTGTTTTATAACCTTTGCTCATCAACGTTAGAAATTTTACGTTAATGTTAACCTTTAATTAATCATCAAGCGTATGAGGATTGTTATAAAAAAGTACAATTTTAAAATATTTTTACAAGAAAAAGTCTGTTGGTGTAAGATCTGGGTATATTGGACGTAGAACCCTTTATGTGTCAAATAATGGCCAAAAAATCACGTAATATGTCTAGAATGTCATCGCCAGTAAGGCACGTTGCGTTTGCTTGCTGAAACCAACATTCTCGTTCGCTTAAATCTAATATTGCATGAAACTAATGAATTAAGTCGCGATAAACCACACCATCTACATAAATTTCACGGTTATCATTGATGGTCAACCTGTGCTTTTTCGATCTTGTACACTTTCAGGCTAACGAACCTTATTAACTAACAAAAAATTGTCGACTTATTCGGAACAGTAAAAATTGGGAAATGTTAACAGAAACTCGTATTTATTCGTTCATAAAATTTGTTTGTAGTTAGTAAAGAGAACATAAGAGGGTTGAGAATTTTCGTCAATCAAGTTCCAATATAAAGAGTACAACATTATTCATTTCTTCGGGCAATGATCAACGACGATTGGGATAATACTCATGAAATACCTTGTAGAATTATAAAATCCAGAAGTGTATTTAATAAAATGAGGCCAGTAGTTACGACACACGAGTTGACGCTCAGAACCAAATTACGCCTACTGGAATGTTATGTAAATTTGGTACTTATGTATGGGATTTATACGTGGACCCTCATTAAATCTAATACAAAGAGGACAGGAAACTTTTAATTGTGACTCTACCGAAGAATTTTGATGATATCGTGGATGGAGAGGGTGACGAACTTAGAAGTGTTGCAAAGAATCAACAGAAACTTGGAACTTGTCAACTTAAATGCCGAAAACTGTCATACTTGGACCACATTATGAGAAACGCAAAAAGATCCAAGGTAAGGTCACAGGATGGAGAGCACGAGGACGAAAAGAAAAAAACCCTGGATGGCTACTCTTAAGACTTGGTTTGACAAAGGTTCGAAGGAAATGTTCAGAATCGCAACGAATAAGGTGCAGATAGGGATGATGATTGCCAACATTCAAAGTCGGATAAACACCGAAAGAAGAAGAAGAAGAAGAAGAAGAAGAAGATTTACGAACGTAAAAAGTCAAAATAATGAACACACGATCGTCTTCGGAAAACGATATCCTTGACACAATACAATGAAATATAAACTGGAATGGCACTGGTGTACAATAACGGCATTTTAATTATTACAAGATGTTAACCTTGTAGCCTATACTGTATTGTTAACTGACATGTAAAAAAAACACGAAATTTACCTATGCGTAAATTCTACCTTCTTTATATTACGATTGCGTAGTTTTTGAAACACCCGTTACTAAAACTTGTCCGTGTATCATATGTGGAGTTTATTAATCGATAGTAAAATATGCAAGTATATGAGTGCATAGTTGATATTAAAGTCACTAAAATTTGAACTTATGAACTAAATACTGGACTAAAATATACTAGATGATGATGATGATGGTTATTTGTAATAAAATACGTACTCGACTAACATGACAGTGTCTAGACGTTTTATCGTGAATAGAATTTTATTCTTTAATTAAGTTAGTAAATGGATACGATTAAATTTTCATATTATGAAAAGCACACAATCATGTTTCATCAGAGTAAACTGTTCCTGTATTAAATCACTGTGTCCTAAATAGACTATCTAGTTTTCATTATTATAGATTACATATCTTTCGGAATTAACAAAATGTCGTATATAATTTTAGTACTTCAATATTTTACGCATCAAATTGTTTTCTTAAACTACTGGGTTAGTAAAGAGGTAACGTCGTCGCCTCAAATCAGCTTTTTAACAGCTGATTTTCTGAGATGAAGATTCCTGGGTAAATCCTGGTGGTAGCTACTTCTATACGGATTTCAATACTAGACAAGTGGTTACCGCTCTCTGAGTGTGTACAAGACTACATACATCTAATTAACACGTCATACACATCATCCTCATCTCATTGGGTCATGGTATTACTTATTGCTCTGAATTAAACAGATTGTTGTAACGTACACACATTAGAGATTACAAAAAGTCGTTTTCTTCAATGCAATCTTGTCCGTTCCGTTAAAAAGGTTAGGGAAGAAAATTACTCGTACAAAATAATAATAACTTAAGCGTATTACTTTCAGATTTGTCAGTATTGACGTTGGAATAACTGACACTATGCTGTTATTGTTTAAATCATCAGCAGAAAGCTGGTTTGAACCTTTAGAGGCTTTACTTAACAAAAACGAGGAGTGAGGTGGTTTACTAATTGCCTTTCTCACTGAGTGGAAAGTATGCTTACCAGCATGTCGGGCCCTCTGACAAGCATCATCTACTTTCCACCCTGTAAATGATATCTTCACTTCATATACCACAGGGTCTGGTTGTATAATGATGAAATTCATTACTCTCACAAGAGATAACTCTGACAAACGTCTTTTACACCTCTTCCTTTCTGTTCTTAAATGCTTCAGTCATATATTGGTTGACCATGTTATAAGAAACAGAACTATTTTTGTAGCTCTGACACTAGCAGATCAAGTGAAAATAATTTAACACTCTACCTGCCTGTTATGGGCAAAAATTAAGTTATGTTGTGGAAGAATATTAAGATTAATTACATAAAAAACTTAATTTTCTCGTTGGTTATGTGACTTAAATGTTTTGTAACTTAGAAATGAAACAACATTAACCGAACCAGAAATTAATAATATTCATTCAACCATTGCTTTTAAATCAAAATTTGAAAATTGAAGAAATAAATTGAGTAAAACTCGACTCTCTCTTAATTGATTTTCTTAATTTTGTTTCCCCTACGTACACAATTGTAAGTAATCTTCATTGTGCATAGCCTTTAGGGGGAATCAGTTAAATTACTCAGAAGAAGACATTTCAGATAATTACACTTCAATTCGAATCAACAAAAAAGGAGAAATATAATTAAACAAGTAAAAGAAAGAGAGAGAGAGGGAGTGAGTGAGTGAGGGTGATGAAGATAGAAAGTTCAATAATGGATGTCACAAGTTGTGCTTTATTACTGCAGGGTAGGGACACCTGAGTACTTAAACCGGTTATGAAAGTGGAGCAAATTTCATTATCAGATAAAAGTTTTCTGGAAAATAAAGTTTGACAGGAGGTAGGCCACAGCTCGTAACAAGATGCAGCCATCGTACGCAGTCACCTTCTATACATGTTACGGTCTGAGTTGTCGCTCGGGAGGGCTGAAGAGTCGCCGGGTTTTCGTTGACACGGTTTTAGGCAAAGAGAAAGTAGGAGGTGAAGAGAGGGGCCGGCTTTTCCCCGTTCGTAATTGGATTCATTAACGGATGCCGAGCCAAATTTCTGTTGACATTTTGCACCCTCCAACAAGACCTTCTTAATGGACCTAGCAGGAGCCCTAGAATGGCCCTTACGATGGGCTCTTAATTACAATGGTTAATACCTTCTCTACCTTCATTCTCTCGGACTCATCTCCACGACCCTCCCCACCGTAACTTACCCTTCATTCTCTTCCTATTACCTTTTTCCTTCTTCCATTCGATCGCTTTACCCCACTCCACTTTTTCCTACAATCTATCTTTTATCTTTTTTACCCCTTTGTATCGACCCTCTTCTTTTTTGTTCATTTGTCCTTTAAAATCTGGTTATGAAAATGCAATTTACCAAGCAATGTTCATTAGTTACAACTACATTTGACTTTCAAAACAAAAAAAAACTTTCTATAATAATAATGAGTGTTACAAAACAGTAACTTTTAACACCAATTTAAAATAAAATTTTCAGGCCACCAAGTAATTTAAACTTTAAAATATTATTTTTTCTCTACTATTCATTTATAACCGTTCTGCTTTGTAGATCACAATAATATCATATTAGTGACCAATAAATTTGTGTAGTATAGTGTCTTTTGTATAAATAAATATTGTCTTGCCCATAACAGGCAGGTGAATTGTTAAGTTATTTGCACTCGATCTGCTAGTTCCAGGGCTACAAAAAATATTCTGTTTCTTATCAAATGGTCAGACAAAATTTGTCTGAATGAGTGAAGTATAAAGAACACAAGAGATAGAGGTGTAAAAGACAGTAGTCAGAGTTATCTCCTCTAGAAGTAATAAAATGTCTGATACAGGTGAACCCTGTGGTGAATGAAGTAAACTGTCATTTTCAGGGTGGAAAGGAGATGCTTTTCAGAGGGTCCGACATGCTGATAAGCATACTTTTAACTCAGGGAGGAAATCAATTGAAAAACTTGTTTTACTTAGTAAAGCCGCTAAAGGTTCAAACCAGCCTTCCGCTGATGACTAAACAACAATAAGACAGTCAAAGTTATTACCATGTCAACACTGGCAATTCTGAAAGTAATACGCTGAAATTGTTATTATTTTCTATGAGTAATTTTGTTCTTTAACCTTTTTAAGGTAAACGACAAGTTTAACGTCTTAAAAAATATTGTGCACATATCGACAAGTGTTAAAAATATCTTGGACGGATAAAAGAACGAATGAAAATCTTATGTAAAATACATGAAAAGCTAGAATTTATAACACATAATAAGAGAGGAACAAGAGTATTTTAAACATATATGTGTGGAGAGAAATACCATCGCCTGCAGTTGATTAGGCACGAAAAATAATAGGAAAGAAGGACATTAGAAGACAATGAATTCCTTTTTAAAGAAACCTGCGAGACTGCTATAATCCTCTCTGGGACCTATATAGGAGCAGCATTGTCAAAAGTGGGAACATCTGTCATGAGCGCCAACCACTGATATTGGAAGGCACCGAAAGCAGTAGACCCCAAAAACCCCTTATTATAAATTATTTTTAAAATATTAATTTTTTTTAAATTATGTTTTAATTATTATTTTTTGAAATATTCTATAAATTTATTTGAATATATTACACAAACGCTTATAAAAAATTTTTTTATGAATTTTTGCTGGAGTGTCAAATTATTTACACTCAATCTGTTAGTTACAGGGGTAAAATAAATAGTTCTGTTTCTTATTACATGGTCGGCCAATTAAATGACTGAATCATTTAAAAACAGAAGAGGCAAAGGTGTAAAAGACACTATTCAGAGCTATCTCCTCTGAAAGTAATGAATTTCATTATACAGCCAGACCCTGTGGTGAATGAAGTGAAAGTGTCATTTGCAAAGTGGAAAATATGCGCTTTTTAGAGGCCCCGCATGCTGATCAGCATACTTTTCAAGTCAGTGAGGAAGGCAATGGTAAATCACTTTACTCCTCGTTTTACTTAGTTTGAACCTCTACAGGTTTAAACCAGCCTTTTGGCTGTTGACCTAAACAACAACGAATTTTCATACATTTTTCATATTTTTACCAACAGCAACCGCATTTTCTTTCTAAAAGTTTTAAGGAAGCTTTTACAAATGTTTACATCTGGATATCTGTAGGGTTCTCCCAAGAAAAGTCCTTACTTTTTGCAAATTTTTCAATATAAAACTGTGTTTACGCTTTTAGCTGGCAAGTGGAGTGTTAATTTAATCGTACTGGATCTGCTGGTTCCAAAGCTATAAAACAATTTGTTTCGTATCACATAGTCAGCCAATTATATGACTGAACTATTTAAAAACAGAAGATGTAGAGGTGTAATAGTCACTAGTCACAATTATCTTTTCTGAGAGTAATCCATTTCACTATACTGTTCAGGGTTGACAGTAGTTACTTTTCCGAGAGCCCGGCATACTGATAAGCATACTATTTCAATTCAGTGAGGAAGGCAAAAGTATACATCATTACTCCTTGCTTTTACTTAGTGAAACCTCTAGAGGTTCAAATTAGCTTTTCCGTTGATGATTTAATCAACAACATACTGTGCTTTTCCTTTTTTATTAAAAATTATTGTTGTCATCTTATTAAAAAATTTTTAATTTTTTAAACAAAAGCATAAAATAAAAATTGGGTTTTATGCATTCTGTGAGCACTTTTCAAATTATTCTAGAACGATCATTTTGAATTTATTTTATACACATATTTATATGTAGGAAGTTATGAAAAACCCAGTAATTTGTACAACTAAAAAACGTTGTAACTTCGGTCAAAAATGAACTAATTTTTCTTTGCAATAAGAAAAAACATGTATTTTTGTTCGTGAAACAATTATTTTACCTATATTTACCACGATTTATTGAATGTACAAAAATATAAAGATTAGCCAACTGTCTGAACGAAAGACTGTATAAAAACTAGGAGATGTGCGTATATGTACGGTTATTATCGATTTGTCTGCTTTGAATTTTCTGTAGTTTATATGAAAAGTCTTTCCCCCAGTGGAGACGTTCGTTAATAAAGAATGAAGAGCTTTTCTCTACCTGTTACTAACGAGATATGATTAGATATGAAAAGCCGGAGTGTAGTTTTACTCACAGACCTTTGCACTCCTACTTCATGAACGTAACCGGAAATGACAAGCAAAATTGCCTACTGCGTATTCGAAATAAACTCTATCACTCGGTAATCTGACTTTCAATTGGGACTCAAATTGACAGAAAAATAATAATTTCTTATCTACCAATTAAACTGAAATCAATTTATCAGTTCAAACTAGATAGATATTGTAACGAAACAATTAAAATAAATTAGTTACTGAAGGGTAAATCCAGAAAATTATTTCTCTCCACGAAATGTATTATTGTTAACAGACTTAAAAATGTGGGCCACTTGTCAAATGAGAACCTATTTCGTGGTGTTATTACATCATTAATTAGTTTATATTAAAAATTTACTTAAACAGGAAGATTACGGGAAGATACATCGAAGAGATTAAGAGTTATCTTAATGAAATTGGATTGGCAATTGAAGACGCGTTTGACAAGAAAAAAATAAACAATATTCTCAAAGCACACAAGTTTTATTGGGGAAAAGCAGAAAGAGGCACGGCGGAGGTTACAGATAAGATACAAAAACAAAGATCGGACCGTCTCAAAAAGTACTGGCAAAACCGAAAGGCTAGACCAACACATTATCCAAAGAACACTAGAAATTGATTGCCTTGGTGATCTACTGTGGCCTCAAAATGAAAAAAAAATTAAAAATGTAAAATTACATTAACAGTTTACTTGTAGTTGAATCAGTCGTTTCAGAAAGACCATAGGCCGAAGTCAAATTTTTTGCTCTTTTGGTTTATTTCATTTTTGGACTAATTGAATACAAACACACATTCCCTAAAAAAGTCGCGTAAGTCTGGCTTTCAGCAATTAATATAATACTAAGAACAAGCTTATTTTAAAGATTTTTTTCAATTTAATAAAAAGAAAATATGCCCATAACAGACAGGTGGAGTGTCAAATTATTTACACTCAATCTGTTAGTTGCAGGGCTAAAATAAATAGTTGTTTCTTATCACATGGTCAGCCAATTAAATGACTGAATCATTTAAGAACAGAAGAGGTAGAGGTGCAAAAGACACTAATCAGAGTTATCTCGTCTGAAAGTAATGGATTTCATTATACAGCCAGACCCTGTGGTGAATGAAGTGAAAGTGTCATTTGCAGAGTGGAAAAAATATGCTTTTCAGAGGGCTCGGCATGCTCATAAGCGTACTTTTCCATTCAGTGAGGAAGGCAATGGTAAACCACCTCACTCCTCGATTTACTTAGTAAAACCTCTACAGGTTCAAACCAGCCTTTTGGCTGATGACCTAAACAACAACAACAAAAATAAATGTATGTTATTTTGACGCTTTAGTATTTCATTCCAGAGGAAGAGGACATTGAAAGTTTCTATGCAAAAATCTTTTTTTGGGAGATAACTACTGTTCGTAACGATGAAGTAAAACGTAGAAGTTTTAAAAAACCAACACTATTCTTGAAATTGAAGAACTTCAATTTTTATTAATGTAAATAGCTTCTTAAATCATTCATGTAAACTAGTGTGGTAAATTAAATTAATGTTATTGTAGAATATAATTTTTTGTGGTTATTTACCAATGCATTTTGTACAGCAATAACATAAGTCATCAAGTGGATTCTTTTTAATTCAGGAGAACCACAATCAAAATTTTCAATTTTCATGACTTATGTGGTTTATTTTTACGTGAAAAACTAAAGTATAGAGACTATAAAGGAAACAGTTCTATACACAATTATTTTTTAAATTACTTTTTTTAGTAAATAAAAGTAATTAGTAGTTTATTTAAGGTCCCAAAAGTTAAGTATTTTTTGAGGTATGGACTTTCTGAAATGGCCGATTCAATTGTCATGACATACATAGAAGGTCAATAATACACTACCTTTGAATAAGTACGGGACATTAAATGTCCCGTACTTATTCAGAGGTATTTACAAATTTTGTAAATTTTAAATATTATAACGATGACGAAGTAGTATCGCCACAAAAGCGCTTCTCCTTTGGGAAGTTTGCTTACTTATTCTTAAACCGTTCTGGTGGTTTTTTAAATTTCATTTACAATACATACATACAAAATAAAATTCTAAAATATATAAAATTAAAAATTTCTGGGTTCAATAAAACCCAGAAACTCTAATTTTGAGAGAAACCCTTTACTTGAAACCTAATTCATATATCTAAATTGCACCATACAAATGAAGAAAATGGGTTAATTAGTGTAATAATAATAATGAGTAAAATATGATTTTTTTTGGCAAAACCCAGAGAGATAAAAAAAAGAATGACGTCATAAAACGCTAGCTATTTTAGTCGTCTGTTCCCGATTTTACAGGAAGATAAATAACTGGCAAAAATTAAAAATTAATTTTGTTTAACCTATAAAAAGTTTGTGGATGTTTTATTCAAGGTTTTTCATCTGAACTAATAAAATAGGACCGTTTTAAGGTCGTGAATTATTAAAATGTACCAAAGTTTTTCGACCGAGTTAAGGGGTGTGGGGTTTGAAGATAAAAAGAGATTGGCTCACCACAGAAAGGTTACAATAAGCTTAAGGGAGGAGAAATGATTGTTTATTATTTCCCGCGGGGTGAATTGCCTCCTTTACGCTCATCCTTATTATAATAGGCCTAGAATGTGCCTTGCATTTTGAATGAAATGTCGCCGCCCCAGCACTCCTCTTCTAGACTCGAAAACCCGAACCCCGGCTAACTTCACCGCAGTAACTACAAGCAGCCCATCTTCTACGAGGCGACTAACTACCGCCTCTTATACACTTACAAGAGAGCAAACGACATAACCGTCGTATCGTGACCAATATAAACCAAATACCATGATAATAGCTGCCGTAAAAATAAAATGTAGAAAATCAACTTTCTGTTATTACACTATCAGTATGATCTACTTTTTACATTGTGAATAATTGAATATTATAGAAACAATTGAACATGATACATGTTTATTGTTTATCAGATTTCTTATTGAAAAAAATATTTTCCAAACCCGGTTATTTCTAATTTAGTCGAATCAATTTAGTCATTAGCGACTACTAAAGTAAAATAAAAATGTTCTACAATTTTTTCTTATATTGCAATAAAATCTACAATCTATTCTTAAACAGAATATTGAGTAATGAGCTAGCTTTTTGTTGTTATGTCATGTTCTAAGAAAACCCTACAGTGGGAGAACTTCGCGGGTTTACTTATTTGTTTTCTTTTTTTTAAATAAGTTTATAGAATGTCTTCGTTTCAGCCGGCGAGTGTCATTTGAGTTATTTAACAGTGAAATGGCGAGGTGAATCGTGTGTGACAAATCGAAAAAAATCACACACAAAAAAAACTTTTACTGTATATATCTATTTCCTCTTGAACTGTAGTAATTTGTAGATCTCTGTGTAATAAATTGTTCGTTATGTACCAAGGTAATTCTGTGATTTCCCTGAGAAATTTCGATAAAAATCTTTGCATGATTTCGAAGTTGGAATGGCTTGTTGAACCCTGTAGTTGGATTCCATACGTCAAAATTCGTTAACGAATTGTTTTGTAAATTAAAAGTTTGTTAGTAAGATTGAGTGTAAAACGTTTACCGAGTATCTGGTAGAACTAAATCAATTTTATTTTCAGCTGTTTCTGTTTATGTGTTTTCCAATTCAGTCGTTTTCAAGATGTTTACTTAGAAATCTAGCGGAGTATGTTATACAGTAAACAAGTTTTTATTAACTCCTTTATTCGAAGATTTAAAATGTTGTAATTTTATAAAAAATAATAAATTATTTACTAAGTACAATAATAATTAAGAATTGGTGATGCTGAATATGTAAATTTTGTAGCAACTCTAAAGATTTTAACCATTTTACAAATTTTAACGGGAGTTGTGTTTTTTTTGTTCTTGTAATTTATTACCTTAATTTTAAATTGGTATGTTAAATAAAAATTCAAATCGTCAACATCTTACTACAAACTGTTGTTGTAATTTAAGATCGATCTAACGAATAATTTACCATCATTTTAATAATTGTTTTTATTTAAATCTGAATATACACGAAACAAACAAGATTACCTCTGTTGTCGCAAATAACAAACAAAAGAAATACATACATTTTGATTTTGGATTAAGTGAACTTAAAAAACAAAGAAAAGGAGTTTAGTGAAAATTAAAAAAGCTTGAGATAGATAAGAAAGAGCAATGAAAAGGAAAAAATATCAGGCGTGAAAAAATTACTTGCCTGAGCCTTAGTAAGAAAAAACCATCAAAGAAGTAAATAAAACAAATAGTAAGATTATAATTTGAAATATTCTCGTGGTTTTATTTGATGAAAAAAAACAGTTATTAATTCACTTTCCTCATTGGTTTTCTGAAAAGTCTCGTGGCCATTTACGTTTAAGCCTACTCCCACGATTACTTATCATGTAACTTGTAATAGAAGAGCTGGAACAATTTATTTATATATCCATATTTTATTATTTTATTTTGACATTTTAATGAAATGAGTTATTATTTTTATTTATAAAATACTTTGAAAATAATTATTATGAATCTATAATAACATACAAAGGGCATCTAGTTATAGAGACTAAAAGTATTAATTTATTATACTATTTTTCAAGACTGATGAGCTCTGTAAGTATGCGCATTGCCCCTACCCACTTCGTAGCTAGCCAATGACTAGCCAGCAACGTTGGCAATACTTGCTCTCTAGTTATTATATTTCGTCAGCCATTTTTTTGGTCTTTCAATAACAATTATAACCTATGAACATACAACCAGCTGATTATATTATAAAGAAGTATTGCATGTTAACGCGCTCTATAATCGATGTGTTTAATACGAGATGACACGAGTGAACTAGTATGGCTCTTATACGCATGCGCGCGTAATTATTGTCAGGCTGAAACATTCGTACAATCTGACAACGCTGGCAAACGTTCTGATTGGTCTAAACGCGTGGAACAGCAGAGCTCATCAACCGTGAAAAGGATTACAAATGTTTTATCATTGTTAGTAAAATGTTGATTTGTAGAGTAAAAGAAAAGAGACTTTCACTATGTAATTTATGTAGTGAACGCTTGAACGGCAGTCGAGATTATGGTCAATGGCCGTAATATGTTAACATATTAATTAAACGCAATTACAAACCAATAAACAAATGGATATTTATAAATAACGCAGATATGTGTTATTTATTCCGTATGTAAAAATACTAATCAATATTGTATTCATAAGATACTTTCAGGTTAAAGTTAAGTAACCAGATATCACGTAACACTTATATTCACAAACTGTGCTCATTGCATATATAAATGGGTTTTGTATAAATTATGTATAACATGTATGCAGTGCAGATTACATTTCTTATGTATCAACCAAATCAGAAGTGTATCGGATTCATAAACCATTGTGAAAGGTACTCTCTTTGTAACATAAAACGGACAGCGTGTAATTAAAAGAATAATTTTGTTTTAGATACCTTAAATTTTCTTAGTACGGAACAATTTAAATGAAATTTTAAACTAATAAAAGGTCCATATAAGTCTTATGACTGACCTTGGTCAGTTTATTGAAAATAAAAAGTTTAAAACGTCTCTCAAGTAACCTTCTAATTGGTGAAATCACGTTTTAATTTTGGCTTGTTTTTGTTACCTAGGTATTCCAGTTTAGCCATCTATACAAATGTAGAACTTAATATAGTATTGTTGGTTTTTGTTTTATGGAGCGTATATTGTTTATAAAAATGGTTGGAAAGTTCTTACACGTAAGGGTAAATGGACAAGAAAAAAGGATAAGAGTAAGGGTAAAGGGGTTTAGATTCATATATTTTAATTTTCCATATTTTAAGAGAACGTACAATGAGAAGGATGTTGGAGTGAAACTTATTTGAAGTAAAATTTACGAGTAATCAACTTATAATTTTAAAAAATTAGCTGAATTCTGAACATGTTGAGATGAATAATATGGTGCAAGGGACTCGCCTAAAAGCATAATAACCTCATGATGATGACGATATAGATATTCTCTACCTGATAAAAGCTAGTCATAAAAACACTATCTTAACTACTTGTTATTAAAGACTTGTTTGAGAAGACATGAAGAATATTTTTTAAAACACAAAGATAATCCTTCCTTACAAGATTTTACGGGCAACGCTATTACGGAACAAACTTTTATTTGACAAATACAATAAAATATTATTGGAAAAACTTCTTTATCTTGGTTTAAATAAAGTCTTATTAACACTTCATTGAAAAAAGAAGCATATATTTTCTTAGGAGATGCTTTTTCAAACATACGTATAAAATATAAAATATTATTATAGAAACGGTTCTATTTGAGTATTACATAAAATAGAACCAAGAATTTTATCGTTCAATTCTTATATACGTAAGTTTATGACCGTAGTACTATCAAATGTTTTACAGATGAATCTGCAAGAAAACCTTCTTGCCAAATAATTAGAGGGAATAGTATAGAGTGTTAGCCCCAAGAAGTCTATAGAAGTAAATAATATATTAGAATTCATGATTTCAGTTTCGTTAATTATCATTTTATTACCAGTTTTTTTGTTAATTAAGTAAGGTAACAAAATAAAAATTACAATAAATTTTTTATCGTTACACTAGAATAAATATATTTTAGATTAATGTTAGTTTTATATTTTATTTACTTTATTTGTGTACTTACCATCTCTTAGTTCTGTGCGCCGTTCAACTTCCGGGTAAGTAAGATCGGAAGATGCGGAAGAAGTACCAGATGAAGACGAAGCAAGGTGTCGCCTCCGAGTACCTGTTTTACTAGGAGGTGGTCTATTTCCTCCTTCCAAATTCTTTTTGCTGTTGCCATGCCCTAAACCACTACGCGATCCGAACCGAGGACTCTGTTGAGTACCAGGTTGTACTGGTGTCGACTGACCGGATGTAGTGCTCAAATTGGTCGACTCTGAAAAATATATAAAAATAACAATATTATTATATAATTCTTTGAAAAAATTCTATTTTTGATAAATTTGTCGTGTTATTGAAAAATGTTGTTTAAAAAATCAATAACTATTTATTTTGGGAGGATACTAATGTAAAATTCTGATTTTTAATAAATAGATGAAGCAGTTTTACGCGTGAGTAAAGAATAAAATTGAAAAGTAAAGTTTTAAAACTATTAATTAATTGCATAATATAATGTTCAAGAAAGAATAATAATTATTCTTGTTTAGGCCATCAGCCAAAAGGCTGGTTTGAACCTGTAGAGGTTTTACTAAGTAAACTGAGGAGTGAGGTGGTTTACCTTTGCTCTTCTCACTGAGTGGAAAAGTACACGTATCAGCATGCCGGACACTTTGAAAAGCACATATTTTCCACTCTGCAAATCACTTCATTCACTTCATTCACCACAGGGTCTGGCTGTATAATGAAATTCATTACTTTCAGAGAAGATAACTCTGACTAGTGCTTTTTACACCTGTTCTTAAATGAATCAGTCATTTAATTGGCTGACCATGTGATGAGAAACAGAAATATTTATTTTAGCCCTGCAACGAACAGATTAAGTGTAAATAATTTGACACTCCACCTGACTGTTATGGGCAGAATAAATATTAGATTCGTATAATATGATCAAAAATGAAATAAATAAAAATTAATTGATAAATAAAGCGAGTTTTGGAACTTTGAGTATATTTTTCTCAAAACTATAGCAAATTATTGTTACTTAGAATTTTCATTCACTACTTTCTTGAATAGTTAAAAATAAAACAATAATATTAAAAGTAAACTACGAGGGAAGTTTAATAATTAAGAAGAAAATTTAGTACAAAAACGGTTCATTCAATGAAAATGAAACTTTTTGAGTTCGATTCTCAACAAATGTGGTGTGGAAATATATTACACCAACTAATGATGTACACAACTCACTGTAGTTTTAAGTAAACAGTTGACGCGACTTTAATAAATTAATATTAAACTAAAAAAACTAATTCGGCCACCTACGTAGCGTAGTAGTAGCGACCTAAACTACAACAGGAAGGTCCCAGGTTCGATTCCCGGCTAAAGTTTGGAAATTATAACTTGTCAAAACCAACCGTAACTCTCTGTAGTCACTAATAACCGAGTTGTTGATGCGACTTAAAAAATAAACTTGAAAGAACAAACTAATTCAAAATGATCCTTTCTATTTGTGATTAAACTAAAATAGATTAAGTAAACAACGAACTTGATATTCTAGGTTGATATAGTTGAAAAACAAAACAAGAAGACAAATTTTTCTGTCGTCACCATGTTTTCTACCCACCCTATGAACGTAAAGTATGGATATCTTTCACGGTTAGTAATCCTTTTAGTCTAATATAAGCAAGATATGAGTGTACACATTTTGTGTCTGAGTGTTTTATGTTTGATGGAATTTGTAGTGTCAGACATCAACTATTCAAACAATGTTGCACGTAGAAAAATCCATTCTTTCTCGTTTATGGCTGGTTCTAGAGTTGAGTGAGTTAAATAAAATAAACACCATCAATTTCTTTTTCTTCTTCTTCTTCTTCTTTTTCTTTGTATTCCATTAACAGTTTCATGTTCAAACATCTTTATTATTTTTCTTTCTTCATACAAACATATTGCTTTCATCAGACGCCTATCATCTGTCTGTCATCTACATCATGTAATTTCATTGATAACTTTTTACTTATTTGCATTCTAGTTGCAGCACAAAGAAAGAAATCGGGAACAAAATTTATTACTCACGGATTTCAATAGATCTTTACGATTCAAGACCCTCTGAAACCAAATTAGGGGGTTCAAATATAAAAATAAATTTTCAAACCTTGATTTTTTGTAAATTAATTGAGAAATACCACAGTGGTATTTGGACGTGTATAAAATCAAGATGATACTATTAAATAAGTGAGTAAAACTTATGCCGTTTTCCAACCAAATCCTGTATTTTTCAATTCAATTCGTTTTATAATATTCTCAACTTGTACACTATTAGTAATAATAAACTCATCGGGTTGGTCTAGTCGTAGTCAACATTTTGAGTTAGCTGTTTAACAGTTGATTTTCAGAGACAAAGGTTCCGTGGTTCAAATTCTAGTATATTTAGATACTTTTTTTTAAATTCCTAATAATATGTGTACTTTGCAATCTGTTCAATTCAGAACAATAAGTAACCCCATGACCCAATGAGATGAGGGTGATATGTAAGACGTGTAAATGAGGTGTAGTCTTGTACATACTCAGGCCGACCATTCCTGAAAGAGTATGGTTAATTGAACCCCAACCATCAAAGTACACCGGTAACCACTGCTTAGCATTCAAATCCATATAAAAGTAACTACCTTTACTAGGATTTGAACCAGGAACCTTCGTCTCCGAAAATCAGCTGTCAAACAGCTGGTTTTGGCGACGACTTTACCTCTAGACCAACCCGGTGGATAAATACTTTTATACGGATTTGAATACCAGACAGAAGTTACCAGTGCACTTCGATGGTCAGCGTTTAATTAACCATACTCTCTCAGGAATGGTCGATCTGAGGCTGAACAAGACTACATTAACCTCATTAATATGTCACACAAATGATTCTCATTTCACCGGGTCATGGGGTTGCTTATTAATCTCAAATTGAACAGATTGCAACGAATTAAAAAAAGTTGTGATAATAACAAAGATTCTTTATACTCGCATACAAAAAAAATCTCTCCGGTTGGAGAAACCGAGTTGTACATAATCTTATTCATGAGTTAATTAAACATGAGGCGAATATTCAGTCAATAGTAACTTCAATAAAAGGAACTTGTTCCATGGATCTCGCTTATCTTATATATTACCTATTTACATGTACCCTTTCTTTACAAATGGTTTAAATCAAGAGACCTGGAATTTTGCACTTTTTTACTTTCTTCTTTTCTATATGGACAGAGAAGGAAAACATTGTTTTTATGTCGATTTACAAGATAAAGCTAATTAAAGACAAATAAAAGAAATAAACTTACAAAATATGATTTCATCAGAAACGGTACGTTGATTTCGATTAATTTTTCCCGTGGACTGCATTCTAAATGGCTCGATTAATATCCCCGAGAATAATAATGAACGGCTTTGTTCTCTTTCAAAAAATTTGTTCTACTTTTTAAAATTACAGTCAACTATATACTTACTCAAGAATAGACTTACTTAAGAATTTTTAAAATTCCCTTGACGGCGCGGGTGACCAACGTCAAAGTTCTTCGAAGAAAGGACCTGGAGTTAGTTTTTGGCAACTATCAAAAGACGTAAATTGCAGTACCTGGATCATATTAAGCAAAAAAAAGCCAGATATGCCTTGCTTCAGTGTATTTTGAAGGGAAAGATCTTTGGAGAAAGAGGGCCCGGAAGTAGAAAGATATGGTGGTTAAAAAATCTTAGGGCCTGGTTCAACAGAACCTCTTCACAACTCTTTCGTACTGCTATTGACAAAGTGAGAATTTCCATGATAATCGCCAACATTTGTAACGGATAGGCACCTTCAGAATTTTTTTTGTTAACGTCCGACTGTTCTGCAATCACTGCTAATGCCGTAATTGCAGTAATCTTCTTCTTCTTCAGGTGCTAATGCACCTTAAGGAGAAGAAGATGAACTTACTGTAGATTCACTGCGGAAGTGGGTCGGTTCTTCATTAGTAAACAAAACGAGCTGTCCAATAGACATGGTGCAGCGTTGCCAGTTATCTACAGCAGGCCGACAAATGACATTACTTAAAGTTTCTGTACACTAGTGGCAGGGCCATCGCAGAATTTTTGACATTATTTCTTTTCAGTGAATCACCGGTGGTTGTAGCATCTGCTTCCACACTCAGTTACAAAATATAATGGCGGTACAATCATGCTGTTATCATACACGTGGGTAGTGATTTAAGTAACACAATTCTTAGTTTAAAGTGGTAATTTTTTGCCTACGCGTAAAACTGTATTCTCAATTCGCTTACATTAAAAAAACGGAGGATTCACCGCCTACCTGTGTTATAGTATTATTCTACTTTCTCGATTCTCTAGTTTGATATGTAGATTTAGTAAAATGTAATATACATTAAGTTCAATATTTTCATAATTTTTAGAAAAATTTACTCAAGCGAGGAATCGCCGCCTACGCGTGTAAAAGCGAGGCAAAACCAGCAAAATCAGAAAAATTTTACTGACAAATATTTTTCCAGGATTAATAAAAATTTACTAGATAAAATGCAAAAGATGATCTAAATAAAACATATTTTAACATATTTATATGAATACATAACAGCTAAAGAAAGTATCGAATAGTATTCGAAACAAATAGTTTCTATGTAGTGAGGGAATCCTTGCTACGCTGGTAATCGTGTTATTCTTATGCGTGTAAGGGAGTATTAATCCTGATTCCATTTGTTTCGTTCTGTCCTAAAATACTACTTGCTAATTATTACCCATCATTTCCGTAAATTAGGTTTGGTGAATAATAAGTTTTGTTGTTTAAGTCGTCAGCTGAAAGGCTGGTTTGAAACTCTAGAACCTTTACTAAGTAAAACGAGGAGTCAGGTCGTTTAACATTGCCTACCTTACTGAGTGGAAAAGTAGCCTATGCTTATCAGCATGCCAGGCCCTCCGAAAAGCATTTACTTTTCCACTCTGCAAATGACACCTTCACTTCCTTTACCACAGGGTCTGGCTGTATTATGAAATTCATTACTCTCAGAGGAGATAACTGTGACTGGTGGCTTTTACACCTCTACCTTGAAATTCTTCTTTTTGAAATTCTTCTGTTCTTAAATGCTTTAGTCATATTATAATTGGCTAAACATGTGATAATAAACAGATTATTTTTTTTAGCCCTGGAGCTAGCAGATCGAGTGAAAATAATTTAACACACAACCTGCCTGTGCTGGGCAGGTTGATAATAAGGCAGGTTGATCAATAAGGTTTGATAATCAGTTTAAATGTTGTTTTTATATCAGACGTTTCAGAGGAGTAAAGTGATTACAAATATTAATTTGTTCAAGCCAATTACAATTATTCTTTAGACACCACAAACCTATTACAACATACTTAAACTTAATTTTTACTGGAAAAATAAATAGTTTATTTATCAATTCTATTTTCATTAACACTATTGATAGATACTACATGGAATTTAGTACAAGTAAATTCATATAGTTTTCGAATTAGGCAAACAAACTTCTGACAGCTATGTAAATAATATTTCAAATGTTCCTGAATCTAGGATTTGGACTTCGTCTGGTGTATTGCACAATTGCGGCAAACTCGTGTTCTTCCTTTTTTTTTATCTGCAGCGGTTAAATGGTCAATCTACATTAAAATTTTTTAAAGAAGAATTTATACTAAATTAAAAATTGTCAACAAAAAATATTCTAAGTATTTTCTTTTAACCATAATTATTTTAATTGTATTAAGTTATGTCATTACTTACAAGCCTACTTAAACAATGTTTGAAATTAAAAAATAACATAATTATTGAAAAAAATTAATCTTAAACTTACCAATAGGATAAGGGCTAGCTTGTCTACTTGGACTCCCGTGAGCACCATAATGCGGTGGGAGTGAAGGCGAGGATGGAGCGCTTGGAGATTCCAGAGGGTCCTCATAACTCCCACCTTCATTTCCTAAAACAAAACGAAATATTTAGTAATTTATTTATTTAAAGTCGCACAAACTGCTTGGTCATTAGTGACTACGTGGGCCTTTGAGACTGTAACTGTGAGTTTTGACTTGTGAAAATTTCCAGATCCTGGCCGGGAATCGAACCCGGGACCTCCGCGTGGTGCTAACCACTACTCTACGGGGGTGGCCATATTTAGTATTTGTTGTAATACCTCTTTCGTAACAAGTCATCTAGTATACTATTATGGTGGTAGTCTACTATAAAAAAGTTGTGTTTGCTTAGGTCATCAGCCGAAAGGCTGGTTTGAACCTGTAGAGGTTTTACTAAGTAAAACGAGGAGTAAGATGGTTTACCATTGTCTTCCTCACTGAATGGAAAAGTACGTTTATCAGTATGCCGAGCCCTCTGAAAAGCACATTTTTTCCACTCTGCAAATGACACCTTTAATTCATTCACGTCAGGGTCTGGCTGTAAAACGAAATTCATTGCTTTCAGAGGAGATAACTCTGATTAATGTTTTTACACCTCTGTCTCTTCTCTTCATTTAATTGGCTGACCACGTGATAAGAAACAGAACTATTTATTTTAGCACTGTAACTAACAGATTGAGTGTAAATAATTTGACACTCCACCTGTCAGTTATTGGCAAATAAAAAGTGTTATACTATTAATTGAAAATGCGATGTTGTAGGTACTAGAATAATAAGATTTCAAAATCTAAAGCTTTTGGATTGAAAAGCGTAATCAAAAAAAAAAAATTTCAATTTTAAATTATTTTTTCCATAATGTATGAACGTTGCAATCTGTTCATTTCAGAATAATAAGCAAACCAATGACGCAGTGAGATATTAGGATGATATGAATGACGTGTTAATGAGGTGTAGTCTTGTACAGACTCAGGCCGACCATTTCTGAGAGAGTGTGGTAAATTGAACGCCTACCATCGAAGTGCACTGGTAACCACTGTGTCGTATTCAAATTCGTTTAAAAAAGTAACTTCGTTTTACTGGAATTTGAACCAAGTAACCTTCATCTCTGATATCTCAGGAACCAAGAAAGATCATCAATGTGATTCTTGTACTAAAAATACAGAAAATTGCTGTCTATTATTTCTTGTATGTAGTGTTACTTACAAGAAATAAATTGAAGATAAACCTTATTTTCAAAAAAAAAAATATTTTATGTATTCACAAACTATTTTTTAACTAAATCTTTATCTAGTTTTTTGTAATAATCATTCAACAGATAATAGAGCAAGAAATAATGAACATTTAAAAAGAATCATTTAAATATTTCCAATGCAAACCAAAATTTATTCAATTCCCAAGAATGTACAATCATGCAAAAACACATTTTCGGAATACTTAATTTGAAGTTTAAGGAATAATTTCACTCGCCTTGCAAGTGAGCTTTATTTTTTTACAAAATAATTTATTTATCTGGTCGTTACGTAAATAAATAGTTTATTTATTTACAAAATAATCCTACAGTAACTAGTAACTAATAAATTTCTGATCTAGAAATATTTCACAATAAAACCTAATAAACCGTTGTTTGATGACAAAACATGAATACTTAAACATGTTTTTATAACTTTTTGTCATCGTACAAAGTAAACACATGCTGTGATTCAGAAAATTTTAAACTTCAAATATTTTTTTTAATTTAGATTTTTTATAGAAACTATACAATACATAACAACCATCCAAAACCTTAACAAAATTTTGAATAAACAAATGACGTGAAAAAGAAACAGGAAATAATTTTTTTAAAGAATACATCCCAGTGGATATTTCAAAAGTTGAACAGTAAAAATAAATTAAGAAAAATAGAAAGCAAACATAGGAAAATCAAATAATATACACATAACAAAAATAACATAGAATACAAAGTACTTAGAATAAAAAGTAGCGTAGAAAGTAACAACAATAACAAAAGTATTACACGATAAAAAAAATGAAATAAGAAACGAAAAATATTTATGGTATATGAGTAACAAAGATCTGAACAACACATAATAATATATAATTACAAAAGTGAAATGTTAAATAATTATGAAATCTCTAAAATGATAATATAATAATCTGTAAACTTCAAATAATGCAAAAAAATCGAAATTAAAAAAACAAATAATGATTTGGCTACCCCTTAAGAAAATAAAAAATTCCATTCTTAAAAACTAGTGTTAAGAATACGCGGAGGTTGGTCGTAAGCATCAATAGTAATCTAAACCCAAACCATTCATTGGTATTAAATTTTGAATAAGTTTTAGTTTTTCAATACACCTGGGTAAATAATTAGTATAAAATCAGGGAGAGGAGCTTGACATTGTTAAGCTACTATTGAAATATTAAGTAATAATAACTAATTAAATAAGTAGGATACATATTGTGAATAAAATTGAAGATCGAATTTTAGATAAGTTAAGTTGTAAACTTCTCCGTTAAGTTTCTATTAAGCTTCTTATAATAAGATGAATGATCATATTAGCAAAAGCGTAGAAAGGAATAATTTTGTAGCCTAATTGTTTAATCACCAAAAATTGATGAAACCTATTATAAAAACATTAATTCTGATGTAATTTTACGATTTAATATCTAAGCGTGTATACTTAATTCGATTTCAAGTACATTTGTATCAGACATCTTGTTACGGAAGAGGTCTTTTTCAAATCTTTAACCTTCGAGTTCTCACATGGGCGACAAATTGGCCGCCTTTTTCCAAAAGCCGGCGTTATATTATGATGGGTTTAAATTTATGATCGGGGTTTTAGGTATTCTCTAATTACATATTTTTCCGTCTAAGAACGTTCGAATCATTACTATTGAACGTCTGTGTTGGCAGCAGTTTAGTCTCAAATTTGTTATTGTCGTGAACGTTACGTAACGCCGGCCAAAAAACCGCCTTGCGAGTTTCTGTGTTCTTCTTTATGAACATAATCTTTGACCATGTAAGTGCGTACATATTGGTACCTTCCTAAAGAAATTTACGCTTTTTTTGGATAACTACAGGGAAAAACCAGTGGTAACCACAGCATCTACAACGAAGAAGCGACTTATTTGGTCCTACTGCGGGTCTGAAAAAAATAACAGAACTCGACTTATTTGCCATAAATGCAAAAAGCATGTTTGTAAAAATCATTCACAGCAAGAAGTAACCTGTAATCCTTGCCGGGAAAATATGGATATTTTACATGCAGATTTGGAGTAGTTTTTGAGAAAATTGAATTTAGACAATGTAATCATAAGTTTTAAGGTTGAAGGTTTTGACAATTCAAAAATAGTATTTGTTTAATTAATTTTAATACATACTAATGTTTTCTACTAGTTTTAAGTCATGTACGTTTAAAAAAATTGTCTTTTCTAACAAAAATTAATAATAATTATTAATTTGCAATTATGCAATTTATGCAATTATTGCATAATAATTTTTGTTCATTTACAATGGTTAAAAAATTAATAAACCAGGAAGAAACGAAATAAAACAAAAAAATATGATATCGGCCACTTTGCCGCTTTGCGAGTGCTGGTGGGACACTTAATATCGCGAGCGCTCGAAAGTTAACTCATTCCTAATTCGTATTTGATACCACTGTATTTACAACAACAAATTCTGTTTTTTATCACATGGTCAGCCAATTATATGACTTACGAATTTAAGAACAAAGAAGGCAGAGGTGTAAAAGTTACTAGTCAGACATTCATTAAACATCAGTTTCTGTGGTGGATTAAGAAGGTGACATTTACAGTGAGGAAAGTAGATGCTTTTTAAAGGGCCTGGCTTGCTGATAAGTACACTTTTCTACTCAATGAGGAAGGTAATAGTAAATCACATCACTTCTCGTTATATTTAGTAAACTCCGAAGAGGTTCAAACCAGCCTTTCGACTTATAACCTAAACAACAACCAATGTGTTATCTAACCTCCAAATTTTAATTTTATAAAAATCATGATAATCATCCAATATATCAGACAGACACAATATAATATTTAGGCCTTACGCTGGACAGAAGACAGACACGGAACCACTATACCCAATAAAACAGAATTTTGCTGAATCACAGACTTAATACTCTCTACTCCAACGCAGACCACCATTTTTGTAACCTCCAATCATTGCTGGAACCCCTACTTCCTTCTCTATCTTAACATCCATAATCTTGTCCAGCAGAGCATATTTATTAGTTCTTCTAGAAAGCTTCATCCCACTGCCTGGATTTTGTTATTTTTTTATTTGTCCGTTTTGCATAAGCTTAACGAAATGTAGGCAAGTCAAATTAACTCAGAATGTATCTTCGCTTCATTTTAAAAATCTAATCTAATATTTCTTATTCCCATAACAAGGAGGTGGAGTGTTAAATTATTTGCACTCGATCTGCAAGTTTCACAGTTATAACAAATAGTTCTGTTGCCATATGACTGAAATATTGAGGAACAGAAGAGATAGAGGTGTAAAAGAGACTAGTCAGAGTTATTTCCTCAGGGGATAGTGTATTTTATCATTATACAGCCAGATCCTGTGATGAACGAAGAGAAGGTGTCATTCGCAGAGTGAAAAGTAGGTGCTTTTTGGAGGGCCTGTCATGCTGATAAAGACAGTACAACTCAATGAGGAAGACAACAGTAAACCACCTCACTCCTCGTTTTTCACTTAGAAAAATTTCTAGAGGTTCAAACCTGTCTTTCCAGGTAAGCTATTAACCTAAAAAACAGCATAATATCTATACATATTCTGGAACTTTGAAACTCTTTGAAATCTACCACCTGTTAGTACATGATTTCACACCTTAGGTATTTGCCTTGACTTGCCTGCTTTAAATTATGATTATCTATCACAATTCTTTTCCTCCATGGATCTTCTTAGTTAGGTACCTAGTCTTCTGAGAACACTAGCTACCATCAGGCCATTTGAATTCTATCAAATCCCCGAAAAAAACGGTAACTGAACTTTTACACTACCTTTATCAATACCGAAGATTCATCAACCATAATCTATATTGATCTGAATTATGTTTATCCACGTATCTTTCTCTGCATCATACTTTTTAGCATTCTATACTTCTCATCTAGTATCACATCACTATTGTATTCAAGTTTTTAACGTTTAAAAATTAACGTTTTTGACGTTTTAATTTTTTGACGTTGAATTTGTGTTAAAATTAATACCGTTGATCGTTTTATTTAAACGTGAAAATCTTCTATATTACCACATCTCGAAGCTATTTTTATCTCATTCTGGTTCAGAGTCCAAGCCTCCATCCTGACAACAACACCGAGAACAGATAACGGTGAACCCTCAATGGATGCTTAACAATAAATAAATTAAAAAAATCTGGTGTGAAACACTCATACAACTTTCTCTTGCCAATGCAAATAACTAACAATAAACTAAACATTAAAAATAAACAAAAAATTAACCTCAATAAACATAATCTAATTTTCTCATGAGTGAAAGACGCAAAATGAAAATTAACCTCAGTTGGCTTAAAAATACGGAAACTCATTCTTTTACGCTAAACTAGGCTCTGTAGAGAAAACATTTTAAATAAAAGTTGTAGATCTTTTAATTTCCTATAAATTTGATTACTTTTTTGTCGTAACATGCACAATAAGGCTGAAATCTTTTTAAAAAAATCGATTTTTTACACGTTTTTGTGAGAAAAAACAGAAAATTTCTGAATATAAAAAAATGTTTGAAATAAAAGTTATAGCGTTTAAAAATCTCTAAATTTCTTATTTTACACAATTTTGCGCTAAAATGCGTATCAAAGTTGCAATCTTAAAAACAAAACAATTTTTTACGAGAAAACAGCCTTACCAAGAATTTCAGCAGACATGGCGCCTACCTTATCTTGTAGAGCATAAAAAATGTAGTAAATGGGGTGATTTTTAAAAAAATCGTAGAAGCCGTTTTTGAGAAAATCGCAAAAAAGTGAAAAATGACACGAATAAACTACTACTTCCGGTTGACCGATTTTAGTGAAAATGTTTGTGTTGGGTCCTCTAGTAGTGTCTAACTTAAGTTTTAAGTTCGTACGATGTTCCGTTCTTGAAATATTCTGTTCACACACACACACACACAGACAATCGATAAAAACATGTTTTTTGGGTCCAGTGGGTCTGAAAACGTGTAGATCCGGTGAAAACTCGATTTCGAAAAATCGGCATGAAAACATAACTTTCCTTTCTGTATATTCATACAGGCAAGAGAAAGAAAAAAATGCAATGAATGATGAATTTTCTTCTCATCTAAGTAGAAGATACCATGAAAATGTTTTGCGGTACCCAAAAGAGCCTTGATTCCAAGTAATAACAAGTAGTAGGCCTAAAAGGAAAACAAGAAACAAAATATTTAATTAAAATTATACTGTAGCTTCTTAGAAAGAGTAATTTTTAGTTACGTTTTTCACCGCTAACCTTATAACTGATATGTAAAAAAATACGAATATAATAACGAAAATGGAAAATACAGAAAAACAAAATAAAATTAAAAAAGAATTTAATATTATTAGGTTACCTATTACAAATTGAATACTTGAATCTTTCAGTCTTCCGTAATCATTTTTGTAGTTGAGTACCTTCCAGGTACAAGAATAATGTGCACACGCACTCATGACGTCGCGTGTGTCAGTGTGCGTAATCAAGAGGCTTATGATACTCGTATGTGTGCGTAACAGTAAGCACAGTAGATTGGAACTTTAGATAACCGATTTTGATTAGACGCGACAAAACTCCCCGACCCAAGCAAGAGGTTATTAAATTTTCATTTTCAATTTTGTTCCTAAACCGCCCCATTCCTACCACTTAACCTGCAGGCACATACAACAGCCGGCTTGAAATTGCATTCTGCGTTCTCCCTACAATAATAATAAAAATAATTATTATTATCTTACCCCCTTCTCTACAATCATTTTTATTCGTTTTTCGACTTTTATTATATCTCTTACGTATACTCTACGTAAGAATACATAAGGTTTTTCTTATCTTACACACTTGAAACTTCTTATTTTTTCATTACATTAAGCTACTTGAAATTTCAATTTCATCCATCTTTCAGAGTTACATTTTCTTTAAATGTAAACTTTCAATCTGAATAACCAATTTTAATCTATTTTGAGCAAGCAATAAAACAGATTAATAAACAAAAGCTAGTTGTTTCCACGTATGCATGTACGGGGAATTTTTATGTCTGCCCAATACAGCATTTCATCACTCAATGTAATTATAATTTAACATAAAAATAGTAGGCCTAATAATACTTTTCTTTATTACAGCACAATCTAAATGTTATTCTGTTAAGACGAGCGTATCAAAAAAGATGCAACTGTAACATTAAGAATATAAAAGTAACTAGTATAGTGGAACCATGCGAATAAATTCGCACAAAGTTCTTGGGTTTCAAACCCCTATCATTAAATAAATGATTTAAGTAAACAACCAACTTAACCGTTCTTAGAAGAAAGGCGAGTAACGATTTAAGCACAGTAGTACGATAGTTTTGTCCTGAAAAGAACAGTTTTAAACTAAAACTTAAAGTAAACCAACGTTAACACAATGTCTAATACCGAATGAGTGTGTTAAGAGATGACAGATACTCTGTATGCTTATGGAATATGGATGGCGTAGAAGTGGAAGAACCGCATTACATTCTTTGTATTATTGTTACGTCGTAAACGAAATGTACTTCTTTTTTATTTCGTAAAATGAATTTCATATTACCATGAATTTCAAGTTTAAAACTTTTGGGCAAATCAGAAAAGAATTCTCTTTAAAACCATGTAAAAATTTAAAACATCCGTTCGGTAGAACTTTGTATTTAGGAGTTAATGAAATACTACATTGGAAGCGATTTTGCGTTTTAAATATATAGATGCGTTGTATTTTCATCTCTCCTTACAAGACAGTTGACAACAGTGTATTTAACGTTAACAGATAGTAACAATTAAAATATCGTTATAGTGCACCAGGTTTCTTCCAGTATCCATTCATCTTTAACATCTCAACGATGTCGTTTTCCAAAGACGAACGTGTGTTTATACTTTAGATTTTTTTGTTTGTAAATATTAACGACGAGTTTCACTTAACATATTCTCAATTTTATTGTTCCGAATAAGTCGCAATAAATTTCGTGAGACTAGAAGTGTAAAATATCGTGAAAGTACATCTCACGGCGTCGTGGAGTAGGCCTTTATTTTTCAACAAATCTATGGATGGTATTATGATTTATTGCGACTTAAACCATCAGTTTATTGTAATGTGTTAAATTTACACAAATGAGAATGTTAGTTCCAGCAGGATAACGCAATTTTCCATACAACCGATGCCAAGCTAGAAATGTTAGAGATTTTTTAACCATTGTTTCATATCAAAAGAGTTGTGGCCTCCTCGATATCCAGATTTTACACCAGCAGACTGTTTTTTATGAGGATATTTAAAAAGTGTCGTTTTTAAAAACGATCCTCACACACTTCATACATTTAAGGGAAACATTAAACGTAAGTGACACTGACGAGCAAACATTATGAAAAGTGGCTACATTTGTTACATAACGGGAACAAAACATGCATTCGGGTAACAAGGAATCATTTTCAACATCTATTACAAAATTATTAAGAATATGTTTCATTGTAATTTTATTACTGTTGTATCTCGTAACATTATAATAATAGTCTATTCAAAATAGCATGATAGTATTACTAAAATAGAATAAAGAACCGAGGGAATTTTGTACTCTGCTCATGCGTCAGTGCTACCACTTAAGAGATTTTTCTTTGTGTTAACTTTCCCTGTTAGAGAATGAAAGCGTTTTGAAAGATCAATTAACAATAAGAAACACAAAAGTAATGATTTTTTTTCCAATTACACATGGAAAATATAAATGAAATTTATTAATTATTAAATAATAATATATTAATCTATCACGTATTGTATAATAAATATAATTCCGTATGATTTTCAAAATTGCAAAACAAAATTTTATATTATTATATATTTTGTGAGAATAATTAAAAGGGAAATTCTACTTTCGAATAGGGACTTTTTATTTTGAAAAGTTACCACCATTCAGAGACTTACTATCATGCTCTTTCGAATAGACTGTACCAATTTCAACAATTTAATATTTTTGTACAAAATTAATGTCGGACAAAAACGAGTTGCGTCGTTCGTGAATTTTTAAAAACTAGTACATCTGAATTAAATTTTTAAAATTTTGTACCAATCAGATTTTTCTCTTTTTTGTTTCAAGTTACATCAACAGCTTGATTATAAGCGACTATTGTGGATTATGGAACGATAGGTTATGGAAGACTTATTAATTTATACACTAGCAGGGAAACGAACCCGGGAACTTCCGCTTTATAGCCTGGTGTGCTAACCTTACACTATTAAGACAAATATTATAATTTTGTATTATATAAAGGCTTAAGTAAATCTAGATATACGTCTTAAAACGATTTTTGGTTAATCGTTTAAAACGATTCAAACAATATTTTAAATCCAATTACCGAAATGATTGATAGCAATCTTTAGAGATAAATTTTAAGTGAAATGATTTTGATAAGGATTAAAGTAAGTAGAAAAATAGAAGAGAACGTGTAAGAAGGAAGGGTGGAAGGGAGGGATGACGCGAGAGAATGATTATGAAGGAGTAGTAGTGGTAGAAAACGACTCGGTCCAAGTTTTAACGATATCTGATGAGTTAAGGGATGTTCAGGGATGTTCCCTGTAATTATTCCAAGTTTAGTAGTGTAGAGGGTTAAATAATTACACTCTACAACGTCTCATGTCCCGGCCAGGTCTGCACTTAGGAGGACTGGAAGGGATAATTGCTGCGCGGATTGTTTTATCATCCGACGGCGCGAGGCGTCTTCTTCTTCTTCTTCTTCTTTACCTCATACCCTCTTTCTTCTTGGGAATTCAATTTTACTCTACTACCCAACAAACCTCCAAACCTTCTTATTCTTCTTCACCGTAAATATAATTGGTAGACAACTGCGACTGGTTACAAAGAAATCTACAAAGGATGCAATTATTCTATCTACATTATAGACGACAAAACAACTTTTTTTTTATTAAACACAATTTGTTTAAATTAAATGTAATCCATTTCTTACCCTCATTTCAATTACATGAAAAAAACTTTTACATTGTAGGTCTCCTTTAAAAATAAAACAGTCGAAATGAATGACTGTTATCAACAATTCATTTTATTAAGCCTCATTGTTAATGTTATTCACTTTTTAACAGTTAGAATTGATTATTTACAATGTGGTTAATGAACGTACAATAACACAATGTCCCTTTACGTCATCAGCTCCACACTGCACAACTTAATTTTACCGTATGTCACGTTTTCGTTTCAATGAAGCAAAGTATGTAGAATTTCCAGGCTTACCGTCCGCCCGGTATTACGGTGACTACTATTTAGCGAAAATATTCCCTCGTGTTTATTTCATATGACCACAATAGCCTCAGGCGATTAGTAATTTTTTACAAATGTAATTAATTTTTTACTTTGTTACGTAAACATAAAGAGATATTACATTAATTTCTATAAATAAACCTTAGAAAACAGTAGATAGGCCTAATATGTAAGTTTATGTAATTAAGCAGCCAATGTTGAGCGGTATTACACACAAACGACGGTGTGTATTAACAACGATTGAAAAATCTAACGTCAGCCGACGTCGCGTCACCATTCTATCATCTTTTCCTTCACCATCTGATTCATGTATGTAACTCATCGCCCAACGGTAACAACGGTGTAACGCGTCGTCCGTCTGGACCCGGTCTAATACGTCATCGTTTATGATTTTTAAAAACAATATTCATATATATTTATTTTTATTCCTAATTGTGTACGTTGCAATCTGTTCAATTCAGAACAATAAGCAACCCCATGACCCAATGAGATGAGGATGATGTGTATGACGTGTATGAGGTGTAGTCTTGTACAGACCCAGGTTGACCACTCCTGAGAGAGTATGGTTAATTGAACCCCATACATCAAAGTACACCGGCAACCACTGTCTAGTATTCAAATCCGTATAAAAGTAACTACCTTTACTAGGATTTGAACCAGGAACCTTCGTCTCCAAAAATCAGCTGTCAAACAGCTGATAATATTTTAACAGCGGATTCATATTTTAATAACACAAAATGAAATATTTTATGGTAAATGACTTGTATAATGACGGCTGGCGGATGACTCGGTATTACAACTACAAGCTTGGAAATTCGTGGCGCAGCCTCTACCTTTGTAATTCTATTCACTCTTAATTTCAAAAACACACAAATACATTATTAGAGGGAATGAATTCGCGATGGATACCAGGTAATCCTTGAAGACGCAGGCGCTGATGGCAAGAAATCTCCCCAACGGTAATAATGTGTGCTGCAGAAATCAGCATCAAGTTTATATAAATTTTACAATTTTATTCTTTTTGTCAGTTATTATTTTTATAATAACTAATTAATTATTAAGACCAAGTTATAGTATTAATAATTCTGTCAAAATGATTCAACAAAGTATTTAGTTGTTTAAATTTAGGGAAATATTATAATAAATACATGATAGCCTACTCAAATATATTTTAACTTATAAAATTACTGAGTGAATTTTAAGTAGCAGTTAAAAATTGGAAGGTATTATTAATAAAATATCAGAATTTGGAGAGTCCTGTAAAAAATTAGTATAAGGAATACTATAGTGTAATTCGGTCGAAGAGCGAATAGTTAAACTTTATATAAAAAAATTAATGACTTTTATAATTTATAAATATAAATTTTCTTTGAGTGAAGTAAAACTCATTACGTAAGAAAATTGGAAATAAATTTAAAGAGGGACAAGAAAGTTTTCCAGTTAATGATAAATTTTTAAAAAGGAGATCGGTTTTCATAAAGAGAAAAGCTTACAAATAAATAGGGTAATACTGGTAGTAATATAAGTAATAATAAATGGATTTAATATCAAATCTGACATTTTAAACAAAGGTAACTCTGCGTAAGAGAGCTGATAGAACGGAACATTTTAAAGCGGCAAAGCGAAGTTCTGCTGAGGACAGCAAAGTTAAATAAGTTTACTCCATCATTCATTAACGAGTCGTGAAAGTGTAGTGGTGAAAACATTGTAGAAAAGGGGTTCTGTAGGAACCGATAGGCGATACGGCATTACACAGCGCAAGTAAACTGCGATAGAGGAAAAAGGAGTCGGAAGCACAGCGAGAGAGGACAAGGCGAGAATAGTGACAAGGGGGATAAGGGGCCTAACGCTGTAGGAGATCAATGCGACCTTTATGCAAGGCCTAATTACTCCGACGTCAAAAGCAGAGCAAAAACAACGTTTAATGAATAAAAACCTCGACAAACAACAACAGTACATAACGTCTTTATTCTCTTCAGTTTCTCTCGAACACTACCGGCACCGAGTGACGGTGTGGATTTTGTGTGTGACACTGAGTTGTGGCGCCACTTTCCATTCAACCGAATCCTAATCTCCGTCACTTCCTCTCCCTAAACCATTTACAACCTTATAACGCCTCCAAATAAAAACTTATCTAACTCTTCCGAAGAAATGAAACCGATAAAAAGGGCTATAGTAAAAAGTATTTTGCTACGTTTACAAAAAACAAGCCTTCAAAGTAGTCCAAAAATAATACTTATAGGGTGCACCACTTATAATCACGACCCGTTGGCAAATTATTTAATATGGATTTAAAAATGTAATTAAAAGTATTTTGGGCACCAGTTCTAGCAGTAGAGAATGAGAAAATTACATAAATAAAACTGTGTATCCTTGCATTCAACTAAAACATTTAATGCATCAATTACTGACAAAATTATTTTTAAATTACTCTAACTTATTTTAAATATGGCTAACCATTTTTCCCCCGCGACTATAATAAAAAACAAAAATATATTAAAAACCCTTAATATATATACGAAATTAATTTATCTCAAACTAATTAACTCTTCTTTTTCTTCTTCTTCTTCTATTCGTTCTCCTGGTCACTTTTACAAATAATTTAATTTCTTAAACAACTGTTCCAAGCTGAATTTCCAATGGAACTCATTTCAGTCTCCGATATCCAAAATTAGGGACTTCTAGTTGACAAGACTTCCTCTCCTACCAACCGTTCAACCAACCTGGAGGGCCGAAAGGAAGGAAAACCAGACCAATGATTGGCTGTAAGTTTAAGAAGGCCCAAAATACAGAGAGGGAAATACACCGCCTAATGAGTCTACCCCGTATCAGATGATTGACAGTTTACTATATTTAAACTTATTGTCTAACTATTACTCTAATGTGACTACTTCTAACAATGGAGGGTTTTCCCATACACCAGTTGAGGGGTTTTACTTTAGTTCTGGAAGTTACAATAATTAGGAATTACCATAACTTCCATTGTTTGTACAATTGTACTTTACAACGGTTCAAGGATTACCTAATTTAATAAATTTGTTTTATTTAAAAATCTGGATTATTAATATACGAAGAAGTGAAAATTAATCGATATCATTAAGCCTGTTATTAGTGATATCAACTTTGATTGGCACGTGTGTCAAAATTGATACATCTAGACCTGATTTCCAGGCCATTATAATAAGAAATAATTTTTTATTTAACATAATGCAGACCATATACGTATAAGATGCTTAATTTTAATAATAAATATGTATTTATTTTTGTTAAATAATTTTAAATAATAATTACAAAAAATTATTAATCTCCTTTGTTAAACCTGAAACGACTTATGCTAGCGAAACACTTTTTTAGTCGAATACTAAATTAACAGCACATAAGCTACAGAAGGCACAGAAAAGAATCTTCAGAACAATTATCAACAAAAAACAAGTGGATGGACAATAAAGATTGCTCTCAAACAGAGTTGTATATCGGGAAAGTGAGTCAATTATGGATACAATGGAAAAATGGAGAATAGCTTTTTTGTCATATATCAAGATTAACCGATACCAACACTCTTCACTATCTTTGGAAAAATAAAACCAAGAACGATTGGTTTAAAGATCTCCAGAATGATTTACAGGAGTTAGGTATAACAAAATGCAGACAGAAAGGAGAAGAAGATTCTAAGGAACAGACACATGAGACTGGAACTAAAAACATTTGAAAGAAAGCAATACATCCTAACTGCTGAACAACGGGGGGGTTGTTCATAATGATAAAGTTTTGGGAGCAGAAGAGGAAGCTGAAAGCCAAATATCCAGCTCGTACTTTGAGGAATTAAATGTGTATGTACTGATTCAAGTGTTCCAATGTGGGCGTAAAATAATAAAATAAAAAATACAATGTATTTTATTTACATAGCATATTTTTTTTAATACATTTATTTAACGTGCATCAACTACAACGGTCATTAGCGACGACGTTGGGGTATAACTGTTTACAATGGAGGATGAAATGATTTTTTGTAACGTATGAAAATATGCCGTGCCTGAGTGGGATTCGAACCCAGGACCGCATGGTGAGAGGCGAGCACGTTACCAACTGCGCCAATGCGGCCGGCCGTATATATATATATTACACAATAACAAATCATATGACAACAAATATAATTGCCAGGGCATATTATATAAAATCAATTGTAGTGACTGCAATTTTTGTTACATCGGAAAAACGAATAGATCGTTTAAAAAACGATTTTCTGAGCATTATGCTGCTTATTTAAAAAAGGAATGTAAAAATTCCAATGTAGCAGAACATCTGCTAACGAAAGGGCATAAAATAAGCCGTCACGAAAATAATTTGGAAATTTTAGAAATATGTTTCGATAGTAACAAATTATGGCAGTTGGAAAAATATTATATTTATAAATTTAAAATAAAAAGATAAATTTAATGAACAGTCAGACAGAATTTGATAATGATAAATTATTTCAAATTGTACTTAATCGAGATAAAAAATAAAACTAGGTACAAAATGATTATACCGTCATTCGGCCGAATAAACTGCGCGCGGAATGGTGATTGATGTAGGATAGCTATTTTTTTGAACAATTGACGTGGTCTGCGACCACTATTGTGTTAATTTTTTATATTTTGTGTGATAAGTGTGTTTTCTAAATTCCTGATGATGTCTCCGAGGGAGACGAAAGATCTTGAAATGTTATAATACTCTGAGGTGAGTTTTATATTTAATTTTGTTTTGTTTTGGCTGTTCATTATCATATTATGTAGTGGTGCAAACAAAGGAAAATAATGTTTAATAAAATAATATATATATATATATATATAGCATATTTCTTATACTACCAAAAATTTATAACTAATGTATTTGTTTATAATAACTGAAATAAATCGTAACATGAACAAAATAAAATACAATAAATAAATACAAATCAGTTTATTACTGAACAAAATACTAACTTACCTACCAAGAAAATTTTGACTGTAGGTAGGGATTTTCTTATAGTTCCTTACTCTACATTTTTGTGTTAATAAAAATCTAAAGAAAATATCCTTTTTACAGAATTGATATGAATACATTACTTGTAGGAGTCTCCTGGATGAAGTTAACATAAAATAATCCTAAAATTCACGGTTACTTGGCTTTAAATGGCCATAAAACGTGACGACCAGTTTAAATTCAATTATAAAAATTATTTATCATCGCAAAAAATTTTAATATTTTACTATTCGTACAAAGCGAGGGAGAAAGTGCTACTGTAATGTGATTTTGATTGAATAATGTATCAGTGATATTTTATCCGTGATACACAAATGAGTAAATTGTACAGAATCAAGGGTAATAAGTCTAATCTGACGACAATGAAGATAAAGTATTTATAATTTAGCAATTGAAATACCGAACGTTTATTATTACGAATTTTCCTTATAGTAGATAAGAATCAATGAAAAGAGTTTTATGTAACGTCACACGTCGGTTTCAGGTAGTTTTATTTTTTAATATGAGTTGAAATGGAAGTTCTTGACAAAGGATAAAAGCGTTTCACGATTTATTGGAATTGTTGCAGCGACTTCTCTTTTTTACTTCACTCTTTTCCTCTTAAGTCTCTTTCCCTCCTCCCATCAAACCCCTCATCGTCTTTTCCTATTTTTTTTCTTCAACTCTTGAGCTCTTCAACAGCATTGCCCCCATCTTCTTTATTTTTATTCTTCTTCTTCTTCTTCTTCTTCTTCTTCTTTTCATCCAAATGCCACATACAATCCTCACAACATATACAACTACAAGAAGATATTATTTCTTTTTATAAAGAATCACATACACATGAATACTATCAACATACACACAATGAAGAAAATCAAAAGAAAAGCGTAATAGGAAACTCAATATAATATTATGTTTACTTCATTATAAATTTAACTCGGTTCATTTCATATGTTTAAATTTTCCAAGTTCAATACTTTTACAAATACACAGCCAATCAAAATTTCAAATAATCCGAACTGATTTATATTTTTTGTGCGTACCGTATATAATTAATGTGTTTTAAAATTGAAACCAAATAATTTTCTGATACAAAAAAAATTAAAAGATTCCAGATAAAAATACATAAAAATTCAATTTATATGTAGGTGAAAACATAAAACGAACGTAAAAGAGTTCTTAATACAAGATGCCCTTACAATATCCAAAGGATATCTTTCAATGAAAAACTACACCTTACGATACTCGCCCAAAAAAAATTAATATCTTTTGTATAAAAAAATATAAAACTGAATATGTGTAGACGTAAGTTAAATTATTACAGCACTGTTTGAATAAATAAATTTCCCCAAAAATTTATTACCAGCAGATTAACAAAAACTTTTGATAGAAAATTAGAGGCTTGGGCAAAGAATTTTATTTTAAGCTTGTCTTTTAGTAATCAGCAAAATTATTCTACCATTTTCAATAAATTTCCAACAGAATTTTGTCAGGATTTCTTTTATATTATTTGTTTACTTATATATTAATTTCTTGAAAACTTTAATCTGTGATCTCTTACAAAAATTAATTAACGCTCTTGTTTAATAGTTTGTACCCTACGTAGTGTTTTAATGAGCTGAGGGGATTTTTTTATTGAAAATTGTGTAATTTTTCTTTAATAAAGTAGGAATATTAATACTGGTTTTTAGTAAATTTTATTTGCTTGAAAGTTAAATTTTAATTACTTAGAATTGTAAATTTTATAACTAGATAAATTTTCAGTAAGCTGGGCAATAAAAATTGGTAACAATATTTTTAGTTATTAATGATAAATAATTTATATCTAATAATTTACAACCCATTCCCACGCACAGGCTTGTCCTACGTGGGAATTAGTAAATAATATGTTAATGTATTTTGTATATTTAATAAATAAATAATTCGTTATATTAAGTGGTAAAACATTTTTTTCTATTTCATTTGAAATTACAAGAATTTTTTACATTTTCACTTCTGTCTAGCTGCGTAAAATCATTAATTACTTGCTGTCGTAATACGGAAAATTTTGATGATAACGTAATATTCGCCAGCGTCTCATAAACATGTCTGTATAACGTAGTTTTTTGTGCTGCTCTACGTACCGCACAGTTATTCTGAGTACTTTTTTGACTTCTGAATGTGAAATAATTCACACCTTGTTACATACTTCATTAGTTTCATCTGGAACTTTTCCGGAACCTGTCTTGATTACCTAAACTATTTTTTTTTTGAAACTGAAGATAATTTTATCAAGTATTAGCCACTCGTTCACGTAAACTTCATTTGAATTTTCACCGCCGAAAACATTCCGATAATGTGTGCGTAATATTAAAATTTGGTATTTATTTTATTTTTCTTTATTATTACGCACATTTTTCGGATAACCAGAAAAGATCCTGGTGCCAATTAGTTTGAATTAGCGGGGTTGTTGTGAATCACATGTTATTAAAATCGTTTATTACGTCAATACAATTTTGCCTGACATCTTTAATGAAACTGATTTATGTTAGTAAATGACTTGTAATCGGTACCCAGACACATATTACTTCATAAAATGTAACTTTGTTATGATCTGTATGCTTAACAATCCTTTTTTGTAACCAACTGAAACTTTACAGATTTAACAGTATATATTACTCACAAGTACGATAGCAAAATCATTTCTTTTAGTAATGTTTGAGCTAACATAATGTTATGGTGGTTGAGATGGCTGGATATAAGATTAATGAGGATGCTACGGACGCAGAACATCACCAACGGAGAAGTCTTAAAGAGAATGAATAAAGTTCTGAAATTGGGCAATATCGTTATATGCCATTAACTGCAGTACCTCGAGCATAAATCATGTAACATAATATAATATAGACTGCTATGATGTAATACACAAGAGAAAATAATAAGCGAGAAAAGAATGCAGCCAGAAGAAAAATTTCCTGGACAGAAGATTGGAAGGCCTGGTTTGTAAGACCTCTGCGAATTATTCCGGTTATTTGTTGTTACAATAGTTATTCAACAACTAAAACGGATGGGACACCAGAAGAGAATATCTCAGATACAAAAATAAAATTATTGAGAAATTTTGCAAAAATGTCTCAAATTTATCAATACCATAAATTTGAAAGCCAATTTACTTAATAACATATTTTAAGAATATTTAATTTACAACAGACGTACATATTATACGAGGTGTGGCTATTAAATAACGAGACTGACGTTGTAAAAAATTTAATTTTTATTTTATACAGAATCACTTGTTGTCACCTTCAATATACACTCCTTCTCTATCTTTACAACGCTCCATGCGAATTTTCCATAGTTGGAAGTCATCTTCTGACAGCTCCTTCAGGACACGTGCCGCTTTCTCTTTTACAGCTTCCACAGACTCAAATCTTGTCCGTTTTAATGCAAATTTCATGGAACACGTAGAAGTCAGATGGTGCAAGATCTGGTGAATAAGGTGGATGTTCTGACACTGAGATGCTGTACTTGGCTAGGAACCTCTTGACAGATAACGCAGAATCAGCTGGCACATTGTCTTGGTGGAGAACCCATGATTTGTCCTTCCACATTTCGGGGCATTTTTTCCTTACTCTTTGACGTAGTTTAGAAAGTACCTCAAGGTAGTAATATTGATTAATTCCTTGACCTTTAGGAAGGTACACAATCCCATGGATATACAAAAAGGAATCATTATTGCTTTAAATTTTCACTTGCTCATTCGAGCTTTTTTGGCTCTCGGTGAAGTTCGGCTCTTCCAGTACATGGATTGGCGCTTAGTTTCCGGATCATAAGTAAAAAACCTCGTATTATCGTTTTCAAAAAATTTGGATCATTTTCAATCGCGTACAAACATTTTTGCGAGCTTCATTTCAAACATTTTTGAGTGCCGCGTGTCTTGAACAGAAGGTGACAGTGATGACTTCCAGCACTGTTTCCATAAATGAAAAATTTACATGGAGCGTTGTAGGGGTAGAGAAGGAGTGTATTTTGAAGGTGATAATAAGTGATTAGGAATAAAATTAAAATAAAATTTTTTACGTCAGTCTCGTTATTTAATAGCCACACCTCGTATGCAATATTATGCTACCAATAAGTGCGAGATAAACATTTTCCTGTAATCATGTTTTTCATGTATAAAATTTATGTAACAACACAAACAAAGGTGATTCATATTGATAGTTAATACAATAATTCACATGAAAATGGTAATAGTTAGATAACAAGGAACAATAGCTTTGATTTACTGTTCTCTACAGATAGTAGAACTTCCGCTTTTTGGACAGTAGGTATTGAAAAGCTGGGATTTTAAATAAAAAGTATTTAATAACATTTAAATTGACAAGAGTTCTTTAGACGGAAAGTATGTCTTTTCTAACCTTACTCTAGCCATATGTTTTCATGGTTATTCACAATAATCGATTTTAATAAGAAATATTTTTACTAAAACCGAAGGAAACTTGATGAATTTTGTTAGAAAATTGATCAGAAATATATTTATATTGGAAGTGACTTAGTTTCAGTCTTTTACAACGGACTCCTTATTTGAAGGGTATGGGTTAAAAGAGATGTTTATGGTACACGGCTATATCACTCCACCAAGCAGGTCGGTAGTGGGTGGAGGTGCAGAGAAGAATGGAGGAAGGTCAGTCGTTGACACAAGCAAGTTTATAGCCCTGCAATAAGCCTCCCTCGAAACTTGGTTCCCCATTCCCCTTTTCCTCCACCCGATCCCTTATATCTACCAACGACCAACGTGACCTCACGAAGTGCCCTTTCTGTTTGTCCCTCTCCGATTTATGTGTTCCTCGTTCTAACTTTCACCTTCTTTGTCTTTGTATTTTCCGAAGTCATAAACGTTTACTTACAATACCGAACAGAATTTGAAGCATCTGAAAAATCATTACTAATAAAGGACCGACGTGCCGATTTTTTCTTTTGTTTACAATCATTTTTATTTTAAAAGTTTCAGTCAGTGATGTAAACATTTCTGATTGCGTTAAACACATTTCAGTTAATTTAATTCATAAACAACTCATTAGTACCCTATCCAACGTCAACCTAAATGTACTGACTCAGAAAATATATTGATGTCTTAAAACGAAAATTTCAACGGTTTCAGTCAAAAATACTTCGAAACATCATGGACTCACCTTGGTACATATCCAACACTATATTGCACAGAGACACGAACACTCCCACGGTACACGAAGCTATACAGAAATTTTGCACCAGTTACCAAACAAGACTTGAAAATCATCAGAATCCAGAAGCCATCAATCTCCTAGACAACAGTGGAACACACAGAAGACTATGCAGACTACACCCTACAGATTTATTTTAATATGTGATTGTGTAATTTATTTTACATTCCTGGCAAGATCAATTCAACAAAATGGGAAATTTTATAGAGTAATACCAACGGGTATTACTTACTCAAGATTTATACTTACAACACATCTACTCATTGTTCTATGAGAGCAGATCGTAGATTTACAGTTATTCAAAAAAAAAAAACGAAATTTCTACAAAGAAATTTTAAAAAAATATTCAGATTTCACATCTTCACCACTTGAAGTTAAAAAGTGGTTTCTAAAAGACGTGGCCATCACAAACACATACACACCCCCGGACATACGTTTGTGAGAGATTCATTCAAACCAATAACTACACCTCCAATGCAGGAAAAAAAATTTACAAACCCTGCAAAGCTACTCTAAGTACATTCTACCTGAAAACCCCAAAACTGTTTCTACGGTGCGTATTACTACCAAGTATTTTCTGTTTTCGGAAATGCATGGTTTTTAATTAGAATGATGTTATAACTCGAAGACAAAACATTTTATTGAGGAACACCTTATGCCATAGTTTCCAGTGTTGCGACTTAGATTGAAATCTCTTTTTTCATTTTTATTGCATATTCTGTAGAGAAAAATGCATAAAATAAAATGTGTAGATCTTTAAATTTCCTAATAATTTTACTATATATTTTTTGTCCTAAAATGCATACTAAGGCTGAAATCTTAAATATTCATCTTTTACACATTTTCGAGAAAAAAAACACAGAAAATCACAAATTACCGCTAAACTAAGCGTTATACAAAGAAATGTTTGAAATAAACGTTGCAGATTTTTAAATATTCTACAACTTTTATTACATACACTTTTGCTGTAAAATGCATATTAAGGCCGCAAACATAAAAAAGCCTTTTTTACGAGAGAACGGTCTTCCCAAGAATTTCAGCAGACAAGGCGCCTACCCTATCTTGTAGAGTATACAAAAAATATGTATAGTAAATGAGGCGATTTTTAAAAAAAATCGTATTAGCCGTTTTTGAGAAAATTGCAAAAAAAAATGACACGAATAAACTACTACTTCCGGTAGACCAATTTTGATGAAAATGTTCGTGTCGGTTCTCTAGTAGTACCTAACTTAAGTTTAAAGTTTCAGCTTCGTACGATGTTCCTTTCTTGTTATATTTTGAACACACACAAACGCGTGCGCGCGCACGCACACACACACACACCATTGAAAAAACATGTTTTTTGGATTTAAGGGGTCTGAAAACATGTAATCCGATGAAAACTCGATTTCGAAAATTGACATGAAAACAATACTTTCGTTTCTATTATCTCCATAGGCAAAAGAAAGTAAAAAGCGACGAGGGTTTGCCACTGGGTAATTTCCTCAATCAAGATGAAAACAGGACATTAAACACACCTATTGTAAATACTGCTAGTTGTATGAATGTACGGTTGTAGGTTGTTACTAAACAAACACCAGTACAAACATAGAATTTCACCTTATAAAATCTGTCTTGTAAAAAATTATCTCATTAATACAAGGTATGAATTTTAGAGGATTCTTTTAAGTCAAGAAAAAATTCGACTGAAAACAGCATTCATATCAAGAAAAACAATAAATATTAAAGCTGAAATTAATACGTGAGGTATTAATTAAGTAAAATAGGTACTTAGATTAATGTACAATAATTTAAGCACTTTAATTGCTACGAATCATTAATAAACTTTATATTAAATTTCCATAAATTCCTTTTTAATGTTTCTAAAATCCAGTACTCCGTTGAGAATATACGGAGTATAGCACCTGGTAATGATATCCGAATTAACTATAACACTATTTAATACTATATAGATGTTATCGATTACCAACCATTACTATAGTATTATATAATTATGATCTACTTGTATAATATAATACTTAGACGGGTATTAATCAACCAATTAATTTATTGAAGGTTACATTAATTACTGCTTTAATTAAACTAATTATGTTACATTAATCGCTAAGCAAGTTTGTAATTTACAATTAATTATTTAGCAATTTTATAATAGATCAGTACTATAGTTAAAATTAGAAACTAAACAAATAACATTTGGTCAGATTTTGGTTTATACATCTGCCTGCTCTTAAACAAAATTATGTGTTCCATTTATAATAATATTCACAACATCATTTGACTCATAACTTTTTGTCATCACACTTTCGATTGGTTTGATGCAGTTCTCCAAGCTGTTTTATTTTTCGCAAGTCGTTTCATATCTACATATCTGCAACATCTTTTGAAATGTGTTTTAAATATTCTAACTTTTGCTTCTCCCTACAATTAACTCCCTTAATATTACCCTCCATTATAAATAGAGCAATACCGGGATGTATTGGATGTGTTCTGATCAGATGATGTTTTCAATACTTCTTCTTTATCCACTCGTTCACGAATCTCTAAATAACTTATTTTCTCCATTGACCTAATCTTTAACATTTTACTATAGCAACACATTTAAAAAGCTGCTATCCTCTTTATTTTTAAACCATTCTGGCCTTTCCAATACGATACCGTATCTTCTGCAAGTTGTTCCATGCCCCATTAATAATGATGCCCAGGAATAAATACTGCGAAACACCCTCTATTCTATCCCCTTCTGCGTACACATATAAGGGATTAAAAAAAGTTGTATTATAGATCTGATAGTGTTGCTATCTGGTGGCAACGTTGTTAAGTTCGATTTTCCACAGAACCTGTTCCTCATTCCGGCTAAGCAGTCACAGATCTAAACTCATTACATTCAAACCTGTCTTTAAAGACTATTTTCAAACCCAAAATCTACATTGGCAAAAGAACGTTGTGTGAGTGTTTTTCACCAGGTTATCACAGTTGATTATTGGTTGATCCTTCTCCAAAACATGAGCTAGACAGTTGAACAGTTATGTTTTTTTTTATAGCGGTACTTCAATATTAAATTAATGTTGTAGTGCGGTTATAATATTGACTATAGACACAGGGCTACACTTAGTTACTTAGCTCTTATTAAATCCTCCTTTTTATTAAATTAGTAACGAAATGTTTACTACAGGAACTGTATTGAAAGGAAGTTGAATTATTTTACGCAAAAATGGTTTCAAATCCAACCTAACTAATAATATTACTTTTTTGAAAAGGAATACGTTTCATTGTCATTGAGAGCAATTGAATGATTACCTCGTGGGCTCAGAAAAGATTTATTTTTTAAAAGTTTCATTTGATTGACGGCTTAATGGAAACTTGTGCGACAGGATGAGAATAGATGTCAAGAGGTACTGTTCAGTGGTTCTGCAATGTAGAATAATGGATCGGGTAGGGGAAGATACCGAGAGGGATTGTTGGGACATGGATGTCACAAGAAACCAAATACAAAGCTACTACCGGGAAAGGACATTCTCTTATTCTTTAAACGAGTCATCAATCTTCTCTCTCATTCTTTCTCATGGATGCATTAGTGAGATGTTTAAGAAATAGAAAAGGACGAAGAGAAAATATTTGTGTTTATCAGTCTGTCATCACGGGTCGTTGATTTCATTAAACTTACAACAGTGGCTGAAACTCTCATATTTTGGTGTAAATTCAAAACTATATTTTATTTGAAAAATTTTTTAAAGAAGCAAACATTTCTTACATTTTAATTGTATTTTTTTCAGTTAAATTTTAGAATTTTATCAAAACTGACAAAATATATTTTAAAGGTAGTACTTAAACAGTAAATTTCCTGGTATACAATAATCATCGCTTTATGACGATTCTCTTAAAACGATGAAATTAACGAGGATCGTTTGGTTTGCCATAACGTTTATGTATTTATTCTTGTTCTAACGATATTGCTCAGTCTTTATAACGTTGGTGTATATCAGTAGAGCAACGCGTTTCTGTTCACTTTGTATTGTTTCTAAAGCACGAGCGCACGCTACCTGAGTAGCAAGGTTGTCACCCGGCGTATTACCTTTCTTACTTGATGAATGATGTGTTGGCCACTACTGTACAGTCTCATTTGTTTTTCGGTACGTGAACGACCAACATATTAGATAAAGGCATTAGAGAAAGGCAAGGAACAAACGGATGTTGTTTCAGCGAACGGGGCTGTCCCACTCAACTGTGGCTACCATCTGGAACGATAGAAAGAAGTGGCTTGATACGGAAATAAAGAGAGCCATCAGCAAGAAATTACGGAAGCCTCAGAATGAAGATTTTGTCGGAAACCTTAACTAGTTTGGCCTTAAGTTGGATCCCACTTTGGGTCCAAGGTTACAATATAATAAAGGATCCAAAGTAACAGAAAATCAAAAATCATTATGTTGTTAACATGATGTTTCATGTTCAAAACATGAACATGATGTTCATGTTTTATGTTCTGTAGTGGAACTTTATCATGAACATGATGTTTATGTTTTGATGTTGGTTTATTTCCAAACTAAATGTGGAAAATAAGTAGTGTGACCAACTGTGACAGGGTCTGGAATATTTGTACTGTAATCTGAAATTTGTGTAAACATTCAGAAATTCAAGTAGGGCGCCAATTAAATATTAAAAGAAGAGTTGTTTTTTTACGATCGATTTTTTTAACTCATTTTGTATGTACAAAATTTAAAAAAAAATTTCTAGGTTTTCTATTTTTAGAACGCAATTTCATCAGGTATTATTATTACCTAATAGTAAATTATGTAATTACATTGATTTACACAAAGATTATTTTATTTTTGTCAAATATTTACTGCTTGATTACTTTCTCGAAAACACGAATATTAAGACTATTAGATTATTAAGAATATTAATACATGCCGGTAATATTATCTAGTACATTTGATAATTAATTGCAATACGAGTAGAAGTTGTAAAGAAATGAAGCAAATACTAGTTTTAGCTATGTTTAGATGGTGCCATTTCATATGGGTTTTTGGAGAGAGGGAGCTATCGTTACAAGTCACGAGTAATATAGTTACAAGTTAACTTAAGTTGGAATCATAGAACTGCAAGCTTCCTACAATTTGCAGAGCTGTCATTTATTTGTCATTTTACCCGATCTATCACATTGGTCAAAATTGTTTACCCGGGCTGTATTAAGACTCAGCTCGATCATCATTGTTATTTCATTCATTTAATCTGTCATGTGTACAAAATATTCCAGTTTTATAAATTCCCTTACGTTCTTACTTTTACCTCTACAGTACTACTATTACTACTGCAACTGCTGCTGCTCCTACTACTACTACAACACTACTACTACTATTACAACACTACTACTACTACTACTGCTACTGTTACGTCTGCTACTGCTACTGCTACTGCTACGTCTGCTACTGCTACTACTACTACTACTACTACTACTACTACTACTACTACTACTACTACTACTACTACTACTACTACTACTACTACTGCTACTGTTACGTCTGCTACTGCTACTACTACTGCTACTGCTACTACTACTACTACTGCTACTGTTACGTCTGCTACTGCTACTACTACTGCTACTACTACTACTACTGCTACTACTACTACTACTACTAATACTACTACTACTACTACTACTACTACTACTACTACTGCTACGTCTGCTACTACTACTACTACTACTACTGTTACTGTTACTGCTACTGCTGCTGCTACTGCTACTGCTACTGCTGCTACTGCTACTACTACTGCTACTACTACTGCTGCTGCTGCTACTGCTACTGCTGCTACTGCAACTGCTGCTGCTGCTACTGCTACTACTACTGTTACTGCTACTACTACTACTACTACTACTGCTACTACTACTACTACTACTACTACTACTACTACTACTACTACTACTACTACTACTACACTACTACTCTGCTGCTGCTGCTGCTCCTACTACTACTACTGCTACTACTGCTACTGCTACTACTACTACTACTAGTACTACTACTACTACTACTGCTACTGCTACTGCTACTGTTACTGCTACTGCTACTGCTACTGCTACTTCTACTGCTACTGCTACTAGAGCCAAAACAGCTCCACGCGTAGTGTAACTGAAAATTCATAATTTTTCCAAAAATCAATATCAAACTGATCTGCTAGTCCGCTATATTTATTGATTGGCGACACCTTCAACTATCTATTCACAAAATCACGATTGCCCTTCTGATACTCGCTTTTGGCACACGCAGTTTCATTGTGTTGTTAAAATGTAAAGATAAAAACATAATAAATAATAGATGAACAGCCAGACAAACATTATTTACTCACCTCACAGTATTACATCAAGACATTTTTCGTCTCACAAGGAGACACCATCAGGATGAACATCACACGTATCACACACAACACACATAAAGTTGAAGACCACGCCAATAAAGTGATTCGGCCGGATAGTCACGCGTGATAAATATAGTTACAACAACTACATTAAATTTATTGACAGAAGTGGTCTTCGACCTTATGTCCGTTATTTGTTTTATATAATATTGTGTGTGATGTTCATCCTGATAATGTCTTCGTGCGGATCTATTGATATCTTGATGATGTAATACTCTGAGGTGAGTATTATATATAATTTTTATTTGGCAATTCATTCTGTCATTTAGTACATGCAAACAAACGAAATAATGTTTAATAAAAAAATAATAAAAATATAGTTATGAATAATAATTACAATGGGATTGATACGCTACGTAAAACAAATATTTGATTAAGTCTTTACCATAAGATTTTAATTAACCAATGACAATGTACTCGTATATTGTATTCCCAAGGAACTGTAATTCGTATTTTTATTTATAATTGCGTACGTTGCGTATGACGCAGGTAAGCCTATATACTTATTTATACATCAAATGTAGCTTATAACTAAACAAAACCGTTTGCGTTGTAGCTTCACTGAGTAAATACAGAGGAACAAAATACGGTTCAATTATTTTATCGTACATTCAAAGAGAAATGTTTTCCAGGCCGACTAATAATTCAACTCGGATATGATGTGGATCGGTGATGGTGAGGACGAAAGGGCAATGATGATGAGGTGGGGAGGGGGTAGGTACACTGAATTGTTACAGAAGGAGAGAAATGTAAAATGATTAAGATAGGTGGAAGGAACGAGGGTGCATAGGTTATAGGCACAAATGTCGCGTGGTGTCTTTAAGCCATATTAATTAAGTCCGTAGTCCGTGATGTAGGTGAAGTGGCTGCACTTGTTGAGCTTTGTGAAGGATAAAGAGAAAAGCACGAAACCGGGAGAGGGTAAAGTACAGGTTCAATCGGGGTTCGTATATAATTCAATGGGTCCAGGTAGAGGGGTAGTTTGTTCTCTAATCAAAACACGGAGCCAAAGTTCTCTCCATCAAACCCTACAATGGTTTGTTAATCTGCCTGCCTGCCTCTTTCCTCGATTCCCCTTTCATTTTAGGGGAATCACCCCAACATCGGAGGTAGAAGCGGATTCATATGACAGAGGTTGCACTTCAAAAATGATCTCTGTCGAGTCTAATTTACCGACGGCATAAAGCGTAATTAAATAACGCAATTTTCATCAACAATATAATTATAACCATTAACAATTTTTATTCTGCAAATAACTCACTCGACGGCATTAAACAAACGAGATAAATAAATGCGAAATCGTTTTCACAATTTCACCTCAAAACCACTGCGGATAAATTAATAATGTATCGTGTTAGTCAAACAATTTATTGAATTTCAACATAAAACACAGTTTCAAAACGTTTTGATGTTCTGATAAAAAAATTAGTACACTTATAAATAAAAAAATAAGTTTGTTTACCTAATTGTAGAGTAAATGATAAAGTGAAATTCAAAAGAATATTAAATTCAATAAAAAATGAACAAGATGTATAATTTAATTGATTTAGGTTTAATGTTCCTTTTCAATTTATTTTCTTCTAAATAATATTCCTCCAACAGAGGGTCAACTCTTTGCTTGGAGGAGAAGTACGTAAAATTATTATAAAACAACAACAATGAAAATTATAAGAAAAAGTCGATATTTATTTAAAAAATAAAACACTATTAGTGTACTATAACAATAATAGGCTACTCGTAATTGAAGAAATTAGTGAAAGAAGGTGTTAGTAACATGAATATAGTTTTGAGAAAAATGAAATCAAAATTATAAAGCTCCTATCTTTTTATGAATTGCCTAATTTCTTTCATTGTTATAACTCCACATTACCAACCTCTTTATACAATTAAAATTCGTTTGAACTTTACTATTCAGTACCACTTTTCTCATAACTTTCTTATGCATTTGACACCTCGTCCTCTAAATATCTGTATCGTACACTATATTCTCTGAGGATGGATAAATGTTTCATAACAGAATTCTGTAAACAAATACCAAATAGCAGCTTTTACTGGTAAAGTTAAAAATATGTAATACCACAGTTAACTGTTATTTTTCCAAAAAAGTGTCTCTAAGACTGCAATTTATTCTGGTGGGAGGCGTCAAACTAATCTTGACACTTTAGTGCACTACAGAACATTAAATTAAGCAGGAAACTCTTGTGTAGGCCTACCATATAATCCACTAGTATTTCCTTAAAATTTAGAGACAGAGTTTGAGTCTTCATCAATCACAAAAACTAGCTAAGTTTTTTTATTTTTTTGAAAAAATGTTACATAACACCTTCATCCACAAAGCTCTTCAATTATACAAGTTGAAAACGATACAATAATAATTAATATATTGGTATGTAATAATAATAATAACATTTTTTGTGTTATAATAAATAAGTTTGATTGGTTAAGTAGTGTTATTATTTTTTCGTTCCTAATGTGCGTACGTTGTATTTGTACAATTTAAAACATAAGAAACCCGAAGACTCAAGAGATGTAGTCTTGTAAAGAATCAAGCCGATCATTACTGAGAGAGTTCTCTCACACCATATCATAGTACACCGGTAACCACTGTCTAGTATTCAAATTCGTATAAAAGTTACCTTTACTAGGATTTGAACACGGAGTCTTTGTTTAAAAAATCAGCTGTTTCGTCAGAGACAAAAGTTCCGTGTTCACATTCCAGTATTATAACAAAATTGTCATTGAAATTACTGTTCTCAAAAAAATTAAAGGTACTGTGCGGCAAATATTTGATTGCCCTTTGCGCTGAGGAGCACAATCGGCCCTTTACTAGCCTTCTCAATATTATTTCATTTTTAAAAAATAATTTTATAACACCGTAAAATGCTTTAGTCTTATGTAAAATCATAATAAGCAAATTTTTTGTCATATTAACGTTTACGATAAATGAAACAGTTAAAAAGTTATTTGTGATTATAAGAAGAAGAAAAATAACAGCTGTGAAATAGGACGATTTTTCACGATAGTTTCTTATTAACTGGAAATCTGACATTGATAAAATTTCATATACAGGATTATGATTTATACTGAGAACATTTATAGACCAAATGAAAATGTACATTTGTTTGTAATTTCAATATTGTAGCCATACATTTTGTAAAACATTTTATTGAAATACGCCCGGACTTGAAAATGTCTGGTCGCGAGAAAGTTTTCAGCTTATAATTATTTCTATATACATGCAGCGTACAAAATGTATTTTGAAGAGTGAATTTTTTTTAGTTAAAGAATCACACAATTTTGATGATTGCTTCAAAAGTTAAGCAACGACGTTTGAAAATGTTATTGATTGTAGATTAGTGTACTTACAGTTTGTATGCATGTATTTAAATGAAATATGTATACTAAAATATTAATAATATAATAATATTATTATATAATACATAGCTATTATTTATATGAAATTTAAATATTATGAAAATACGTTTTTTTAAATGTGTAATATTATTAAGAAGGCTAGTAGTGACCCGATTCTGCTCCTCTCCACAAGGAGCAATCAAATCTTTGCCACACAATACATAATTATTTTCTGAAACGGTTCTAGACATGTGGGTTCAACATGACAAATCCGCTAAACCAAGTAAAGTAGCTAAATTATGGTCCTGCCGGTTAACAGCACTTAGAATTATAACGGCATCTCCTTGGTACGTACAAACGAGGCTATTCATAATGATCTACAATAATGTTTTTACTGTTTCAAAACTGAGAAACAATACTAGTAACATTTCAGAGAAAATTAGCAAGACTTAACAACGTTTAATCAGGACGATTTTCTGTTATTTTACCGGTTGTTGGTTGATAATTGTGAGCGTCTCCTAATTAACCAAACATATTTCTCATTTTTAAGTTCAATTATTGTTTCGGTACGTCAAAATTTGTTTCTTTCACGTCGGTCGGTGGTCTAGATGAAGCCTTAGTTACTTCATATTTTCTTTCTGTGGCACCACAATGTCATTAAGTGGACAATCGTCTACGAACAATGAATGTCATATGGACTGACTTAGTTTCATTCACCTTAATCCTCTACTTCTTAAACCATTCTTGTAAGGATATCAGGAAATCTTGTTAGTTTGTTAATATAGTGAAGCTACAGTCGGATCTTCATCCATAGCCAGGATAGCCGTATCATCAGCAACATTTACTATAACTGTGTTTTCTGAAGTAAACCGAACATGTAAAACAGTGGCTCAACAACACTTCCACGAAATACCCCGGAATTAATTGTGTATGGTATTGAAAAACTTCCATCATATATTTTCAATTTCGAAAAATCGACAAAAAGCAATAATTTCCTTCTTTATATTTTCATACAAGGCAAGAGAAAGTGTAGGCCGGCCCCACTGGTGTAGTTGGTAACGTGCTCGCCCCTCATCATGCGATCTCGGGTTCGAATCTCATTCAGGCACGGCATATTTTCAAACGTCACAAAAAACCATTTTCATCCTTCACCGTCTGCATTAGCAGTAATTGCAGAACACTCGGGCGTTAAACAAAAAAAATAAAACAAAAAAAGGAGAAAGTAAAAATTGAAGATCACAAAATATTATAATTTATGTAAATGTTGCTTTATTTAAACTGATGTTTATAAAAATGTATCAACTCAGTGTTACATAAAATTTGTGACAATTTATTGGGGTTCATTTTAATTACTAATATGTAGATTAAAAAGGGATAAGTAAAGTTTGTTAATACAAACAAACTTATTTTTATACCAGAGCGGTTTTGTTGAAGGGTGTTTATAAAGTAATTTAATTAATGAAATACAGAAGTGTTGTTATACAACAAAATATTGGCTATAAGTGGTTTTAATTCCAATAAATACTGGTATTTTAATATCCAAAATAGTTTTGTTGAAAACTAAAACCGTAGATAATAAAGAATTCAGTATGAAACTTCGTAATAGCCGAGTGTACTGGAATACTTAATACTAACTAGTACCGTGTTGATATTGGTTTCAACCAGTGTAGTGCTATTATTTAATCGAATTCCGGTTAATTTGAGGCAAGGATTAGTACTGTAGAATTGTACCGTGTAATGGGAAAGGAAATTCACCGTACGTAGATCATTAGGTACCAGATTGTTAATCCTGAGGGAAGACATAGACCAAACTCCCTTTCCACCCACAGTACCTTTGAAACCCTTCGACTGCTGCTACCAAATGCCTTCCAATTTAAACCTTTGCCCTTACCTTCATCAAATTACCCTCCAAGATACAAACTACAAACACATATTATATTCGAACGTACAAACATAAACATAAGTCTACTTACGTATAGAACATATTGCAAATCGTACTGGATTAATCTAATTCTCTTATAATTAATCATATACGGTGAAACAACCTTTAAATATCATATCAATTTCCGCATCTAATATATACAGGGTGATTCACGAAGATATGCAGAAACTTTGGGAGCCCATTCTACATGTAAAAATAATGAAAAAAGTTTATATAAACATGGGTCCGGAAATGCTTCGTTACCGAGTTACGGCTAGCGAAATATTTCGTCCGGATTTCAGCTCATCAGGTGAAATTCTTCCCGAAATTCTGGTAAGGTAGATTAAGGGGCGAATTCAATCGTTCCTTATAGTTTTTGACCTGATAAATTGAATAAAACAGGTCCCAGAACTGTAAAATAAATAGTTTTTGGGAAAACTAGTGTCAAATGCAAAAAATGGAGTGAAAAAACACACTTTTTCATCTTAGTTTTTCCGGTTAATTTTACTTTGTACTCTTATGAATAAAATTTTATTTAATCAAACATCTATTCGCTTTTTGTGTACTTAATGTACACCGGTTTGTTCAGAATGAAATTTTCTACATGTTTTATTCAAAAATTTTAACTGTTTCTTGGTGAAATAACAAAGTTATTCTTGCCCAAAGATGAAAAAATGTGTTTTTCACTCCATTTTTTGCATTTGACACTAGTTTTCTTAAAAACTATTTAACTTACAGTTCTGGGACCTGTTTTATTCAATTTATCAGATTAAAAACCATAAGAAATGATTGAATTCGCCCCTTAATCTACCTTACCAGAATTCCAGGAAGCCTCATTTCACCTGTTGAGTTGAAATCCGTAAACTTTTGCTAGCCGTAACTCGAAAACGAAGCATTTGTGGATTCATGTTTATATAAATTTTTTTCATTATTTTTACATGTACAATAAGCTCCTAAAGTTTCTGCATATCTTCGTGAATCACCCCGTATATATACCTATATACATGTTTAAATATTACCTATAGACTTCATGCCTCAAAATAATTTTACTGCGTTGTTGTTGTTTAGGTCATCAGCCAAAAGGCTGGTTTGAACCTGTAGAGGTTTTACTATATAAACCGAGGAATGAGGTGATTTACCATTGCCTTCCTCACTGAGTGAAAAAGTACACTTATGAGCATGCCAGGCTCTCTGAAAAGCTTATATTTTCCACTCTGCAAATGACACTTTCAGTTCATTCACCACAGGGTCTGGCTGTATAATAAAATTCATTACTTTCAGAGGAGATAACTCTGATTAGTGTCTTTTATACCTCTACCTCTTCTGTTCTTAAATGATTCAGTCATTTAATTGGCTGATCATGTGATAAGAAACAGAACTATTTGTTTTAGCCCTGCAAAGAACAGAATGAGTGTAAACAATTTGACGCTCCACCTGTCTGTTATGGGCATAATTTTACTGTAGACATTTTTATATACATAGTTTTATGTTGTTTAATCATCAGCTAAAATTCTGGTTTGAACCTGTAGATTCTTTACTAAGTAAAATAAGGAGCGAAGTGGTTTACAAGTGCCATCTTCACTGAGTGGAAAAGTGTGCTTATCTGCATTCTATGCCCTCTGAAAAGCTTATAGTTGTTCTACCTTGCGAATGACACCTTCACTTCATTCACCACAGGGTCTACCTGTATAATGAAATTTATTACTCTTAGAGAATATAACTCTGACTAGTGTCTTTCACACCTCTATCTCTTCTGTTTTTAAATGGTGGCATACATTAGGTGACCATGTGATAAGAAACAGAACTATTTGTGTAGCCCTGAAACTAGAAGATCGAGTGCAAACACAGGGTGATTATAAATGAAATAGACAGTTTCGATAGCTTATAGAAAATTTATTTTTGAAAGTTAAGGTTATTACTTACATGATTGTATTATAGAAGAATTCATTAAGTATTTATTAAAAATGATATATATTTTCAATGTGTGCACCATTTATAACACGACAGGTATCAACACGGTAGTCGAATTCTTTCCACACGCGATTAAGCATATGACGGTCAACTTTGGCAAGATCATTTGCGATACGTTGTTTTAGATCATCGATATCTACAGGAAGCGGTGGTACAAAAACTTTGTCTTTTACATAACCCCATAAAAAAAGTCACAGGGCGTTAAGTCTGGACTATGAGGTGGGCACGGCATAAACACAATGTTTTCCTTACTTGCACAGCCGATCCATAGTCAAGGAAGACGTCATCAAGATAATTTCTGACCTGTAAGTGCCAGTGAGGCGGAGCTCCATCTTGTGCAAATGAAGTTATCATTATCTTCCTGGAGTTGGGGCATTAACAATTCGTTTAACATGTCCACATAAATTACTCCGGTTACTGACACTTCGTGAAAGAAGAATGGCTCGTAAACCTTTTCACGAGGTAATGCGCAAAAGACGTTTACATTAGGGGAATCGCGTGCATGCTGTAAAGTTATTTTTGCGTTTTCTGTCCTCCATATTCTAACATTATGTCTATTAACTTTTCCACTAATGTGAAAATTACATTCATTACTGAAAATTAGGCGATTAAAGAATCCGTCGTCATTTTCAACACAATGTTGCATCTCCAGACAAAAATTTTTACGTACGACTTTATCACTGGTATTTAAACTTTGTACTGACTGCAATTTATAAGGTGTCATTTTCAAAAGTTTCCACAAAATTTTCCACACAGTCGGTTGAGAAATTTGCAATTCTAAACTTGCTGATCTAGTTGATTTTCCTGGACTTGGTACATAAACATCACAAACACTATCAATTTGTTCTTCTGTAACAAAAGGTCTTCCAGTACTCTTTCTTATACACGGACATCCACTGTTTTCAAAATGTTTATACCAGTCATAGATTGCCTTGTTGCCTTGTTGATTGCCTTGCTGGTGGTGATTTATTTTATCTTGTTCTAAAATATCTTGTTCTGAAGAACACAAAAAGATTTCTCTACTTGAGTAGCGGCCATTTTGTTGGACTGGTCGTTGTAACAGCAGCCAATAACAAAATGCTAGCAACAGTTGTACCAAGATAAACTTTAAAAAATTCCCTACAAATCTATATCATTTACTATATTCAAATACACCAGTTTGATGTTTAAGAAGCCGTCAAAAGTGTCTATTTCATTTATAATCACCAGTATTGTAAAACTCTGCCTGTCTGTTACGGGGAACATAGTTTATAATTGTAATATAACAGTCGTGCCCCAGCAAACAAAGTTTTTATTGCTCGGAAATTTAGTTACCATTACAGAATACGTTAACTAATTTATATTATTAGACACATTAAAGATCATCAAAGTTATAGAAAATATAAAAACCTAAAACCTTTATTTCAAGCTGTGTTTTTACAAAACTTGGTTTATTATCAATTAGTGATTTCCGTTCTTTAAATTCTACAGAAGTTGATTTTCGTTTTTCGTCATTCACTCCTGATTAAACGTAAGTAATATTGTTCATTTTTTACATCACACCGGTAACTATACAATTTTTTGTTTGATAAGAAAACATTTTTTTTAAATTATAATTACAATAACTAATAAAAGTCAGTTTTTACAATTTTCAATAAATTATTTTTTACAGCATATTGTATAATTTTTTTATAACGTAAAAAAACTTTATTGTTTTTTTAGTTTTTTTTAAACAGTATCGAATTAATTACTATGATTTTTTCGTAACAAAATAAAATATATAGTAATACATTAAAAAGAATTCAAAATAAAAAAACACTGAAGTTTTGTACGTTATAAAAAAATTATACAATATGTTGTAAAAAATAATTTATTGCAAATTGTAAAAACTGACTTTTGTTAGTTATTGTAATAATAATTTTGAAAAATGTTTATGTAACAAACAAAAGATGGTGTACTTACTGATGTTTAAACCTATTTTTGTAATAAGATAAAAAACAAACAGTATTAACAAATATAGAAAAAGTTTTGCTAAACAGGTTCTTTTACAAAAGTTCTCTTAAAAATCCATACGAAATTTAGAAAGAATCTCGTGAACCACCATAACCCATCGATCTCAAATCTGGCTACGCAGACTCACCCAAACAATCCAATACGACGTCTAAAACGTCGATGGAGTCGAGACCTCATCAATTAACGTATTACTGTAATTGACTATCCATTAAAGAGTTCTTAATGCTGCACTTAATGCTACACTTATTTATTCACGTCGGAGTTCTGTCAATGGACTGTGTCTCCACTCACGTTTATTTATCATGTTATTTTTTCCAAATTTTCGTTACCACATCACTGATTGTTTCCAACAGATTGTGAATTTCGTAAATAGAGAAAAACGAGTAATTTTTACCAATACGATGCTACAAGACTGTTTTGATTACTTTTGGCAGTTTAAAATTATTTCAGTTATCACAATATTTTATTTTTTCGTTTGTTCAAACGTTAGGATACTCAAGCTGAAAGTATTATTTCTGCTATCAACATTGTTAATTGATTGAATTTGGTACTGTATATTCTACACGATAAAAATATAAATAAAAGCTATCATTTTGAAAAGAAAACGAAGCAATTCAGAGAAATTTGATCGTTTCATTTCATATATACATCTGTACTCAATAAATAATGTAAACGAAATAAGAATGAACACAAGGAAATAATCCAATAAAATTTGAAAGCTTGATTGAACAGGATTTAACATTTTACGGGTATACCTAAATTAAAAATATTGTGAAAATACTGTAGAATTTTTAATTTAGAATTTGCCAAACATTCTGATAAATCAAACGACGAATGATATAACCAATTAAATGGACAAGAAGTGACCAAAGGGAAAACATAGTTTAAAATGAAGTGGTCCCAAGAGTGGTCCTTACGAATACAAAGCTTTTACGGAATATTCGTACTTTTAGAGAGAAATTTAACGTATGAATCCTTCTACAATATCCTTCTAAGTACGCGTTTATCATTTAATATAAATTCGTTTTTAAACCACATTTTATGTTATAAATGACAAAGCTAAAATATTGAAATTTTACGTCTGACTGAATTAAATTTTGAAACTAAAAATTGTAAATGGCTGAATAATAGAAATTACGTATGCTGAAAATTACTTATAATGGTTATACCGTGTATTACATGACAGGATTCCAGGTATTTTAATATTATGTACTATTTATTAAGCCCACATATTTAGTCTAATGTTTCAATCGATGCTTTTGCTCAATAACGTACATCCAAAGTCCTTGGTCCAATTTCATCCCGATCTTTCAATAATTAGACTTACTATATTCGTCTATATTTAGCCTCCTTTCTAAAATACTTCCAGGAATTTACTTCTAGCACTTCCAGGAATTTTAAATTATTTAAAATGATTAATATAGATAATAAGGGGTGGATAATCACTTACTTAGTTTAAATAAATTTTCTAATACAATTTAATTTTCTACACTATGGATTAAAACAAGTAATAGAGCTAATCAAGCGTTTAACAAAGTTATTTTACATTAAATATAAAAAAGTGGTTATTTCGACCGTAAATTTTTGGGTTCTACGTTTGATATTTTTAAAACAATATGACATAAAAAATTGTCTGAAACTTGTTTTATTGCACTTTTTAGGTTAAAATTTGTTAAAAGCATTTCAAATTTTTAATGTTTACATAATGTTTGTTTAATTAAATCATTTAAAACAATACAAAAAGAAAAACGTACCGCCAAACATAGCCTATAGCAAAATATTCTGGCAAATTTGTTATAAAATTCATTTAAATAGTTCATATTTAAAAAGTTATAAACGCAATGTTTTTTTGAAAGGCAATTTCACCGTTTAAGCCTTACCTTACGGGTTGCGGTAACTTTCTTTAAAATATTATGTGTATAAAAAGAAGTTTACTTTTAAAAAGTTTATATGGGAGTTGAAAGAAGATGTACTTGTTAAACGAATATAAAATATTTTTTTTAGACTTGGCTAACCCCTTAGTACTTAAAAAGATTTTGGGGTCCGATGCAAACTGGTGTCAGATGAGCAGGGCTCAAACTTTTCAAGTTTTAATTGATTGTCATACATAAATCCAAGTAAAAGAGATAAACTTAAAAAGATTTGCTGACTGCATTACATTCCCTGACATAAAGTTTACTATATATAGTGAGGTATCATTCTATTAGATTGAATTAATTTTTTATTTATTTGTAAACAAGACAAAAGTCCTGATATTCTGTGGAAAGACCCCCAATAAGATCTAAAATATTAATTAATGGACACGTAGTAGACAGAGCAAGTGTGCCAGTATTAATACCCTGGAACTGATGTCACATATGAAGATGACTATGAAATAAATAAATTTAATTAGATAATGTGGAACGATTCATAGGACATTGAGGCATAATCCAACATCTGAAACAAGGTTCAAGTTAATACGACGGTGGCAGTTCCAACCTTGACATATGGCAGCAAAGCATGGTTGATGAGGAGAAGGGAGGAAACACCCAAACTATGGAAATGAAATTTTTTAGATCTTTCAAGAGTTGTACAAGACAGGATTATAAATAAAAACATAAAACAAGATACCCAATAAGTAGATAAATAGAATACAAGAAAGCCGCTTACACTCACCCTTACAAGAAGGTACAGACCAATAGGAAACAGAGATATCGGAAGGGTACCGAAAGAGGTAGAAATGGCTAACTCGTGAGAAGAAGAAGAAAATTTGTATGTAAATTTTTTTTAATATATTTATTTGTATTTCTTTTGAATGAACTTTAGGGCAATGCATTCATTTAGCCTGATAAATGAGTATTGTTATAAATTTTGAACGAAAAAACTAATTTTAGATGAAATAATTATTTTTACAAAACAGTTGCACGTAATTCATTTAGAAGTTATGTATAATTAACATAATAGAGAAAATAGCAGATTAATGATTCACTTACTTGAAGTGTAAGTCTGGAGAAGAGTGGCGGCATATATTCGCGCATTATTATCTTCATCGCTTGTATTATTATGATGATATAAATCTCTCCATTCTTGTTGCTGTTGTTGTTGTTGTCTTTGTCTTTCTCGTTGTCTCGCAGATCTTTGCAAACTACCATCTTTACTGCTGCTGCGGCCAACAGATCGTCTCGTCTCCATCGGGACCGCACCCTCCCATCCGGCGTTACCCCCCTTCATAGCATTATCTCCGGTGACCTCTTTACACTACCTTCTTCCTAGAACTTCCATACTAAAACTACACGGTATGCTATTATTCCGCCCCAACTTTATATAAATCTAAACCTTAAAACCGTTTATGAATTATCTCGCGTTACAGGACCTTTCCGCTTTGGAAATTATAACACTTCACCATCTGTAACAAAAAAAATTAGACTTAAATTAATTCAAACTCATATAATTTTACATAGAACTAATAAAATCTCAATTAAGAGCTTTGAAAAACACTTAAATATTCATTATATTAATCAAGTTTTACTTCTTCTTCCTTTACACCTCAAGGATAAGTCCAGGAGCTGTTCCGGGATCCCCCTAGCCAAAGGTTGCTCTGGATCACGCCTTCCAATTAGTTTGTAACTTTTAGCCAATCTAGGAATCTTATGTGGAGACATTCTTTGTAGATGATCATTCCATTTCCCGGCATGCTTAACAGTATGCCGGGTACTCTGAAAAGCACATATTTTCCACTCTGCAAATGACACCTTCACTTCATTCACCACAGGGTCTGGCTGTATAATGACATTCATTACTTTCAAAGGAGATAACTCTGATTAGTGTCTTTTACACCTCTACCTCTTCTGTTCTTAAATGATTCAGTCAATTATTTGGTTGACCATTTGATAAGAAACAGAACTATTTATTTTAGCCCTGCAACGAACAGATTGAGAGTAAATAATTTGACCCTCCACCTATTTGTTATGGGCAGTTACTATGTATTAAAACTTAAAATTAACGTCATTTCTATAAACGGTAAGGAAACTTGTTGTAGCATTAGGATACAAAAGTAATTTTCCTAATAATTTAGAAACAAAAGTTATGGATTGTTTTATACAAAAGAAAATACATAATTAATGTACGGTAGATAAACAAATTAAAGTATGTTAAAGATAAAACAAAAGAATAATGATGAGTAAGTTGTACGATTCGATAACAGGGTAAAATATCTGGAAGAAATAGGGAGGAAGTGTTGAGAGGAGAAGATACGGATCCCTTATTTTCCTTTAAGTTTGTAGGCCTACAGTAAGAGTTTTGGTAAGGCGTAAGATTTTTTTTTTCTCTTTTAATACCACCAGATGGGGGCCAGACAGAGCATATAAAACGCCCTATTGAAGATAATGCTTCTGCGTGGTTTGTTCCTACCCTATGTTTCTCACCAAGGAAGCTTCAGGCTATTTTGATTTCAGTACGATCTCAAACAGAATTTAACCCCCTCCAAGAAACTTATTCCATCAGGTCATGACCATTTCATAATGAGGGTACGTGTAACCCTTAGGCTAGTTTTGATTCCTTTCATTTCATTTTTTCCGATACTATCTATAATAATCTCATGTATATTATACAACAGGGAAATTGAAATTAATTTGATAAATTAGAAGAAATATAATAAATACGCAGTTTAACAACGATAACTCTCACAAAAGAAACTGTGTAACAACAAAGAAATTTTGTTTAATTAATTTGAAATAACTGATAAAAAATTGTTTTCTTTAAAAATTAAGAATATTATTTTATTATTCAAATTATATGGTATACCGGATGTCCCACGAGTAATCCGACATAATTCTGAAATGTATTCCTCTCATCAAAATAATGAAAAAAGTTCATATAAACCTAGATCCGGAACCGCTTCGTTAACAAGTTACAGCTGGAGAAAATTTTAATCTGGGTTTCAGTTGATGCAGTAGGTCCATTACTTACACTATGTATTTTTACGCACAATGTTTTAAAAAAAACTGTTTTGTATTTAATTGACAAAAACTGTATTTACAGATCAACAGTACATAATTTTCAGTAATAAAGATGTTTCGTTTTACCATGTTACAAGGAATTTTTATTTTTATAAACAGATGTCCCATTTTCAGTTATATTCTCCGTGTGCTTTCATACAATAAAAACCCGATTTTCTACTATTTTGTGTTTGTTACTTACTGGCGTATTTTACATCATTTTTATTAGTAAATTACTTCTCTTTAAAAACTAAATTTTCTACATATTTGGTAAAAACGTTTACATATTTGTTACCCATTTAACAAAGGTGAATGTACTTCAAACCATAAAGAACACAGTTTCCGAGACAAAAATTTGCTGTATTTTGTCAGATATCATTAAAAAAACTGTACTTACTGATCTGGAACCTGTTTTATTCAATTTTTCAGCTCATTTTACATAAAACTGTTTAGTTTTACAACGTATTATGCTCTAAATATTTTTATAGGCCTTCATTCTGCGGGAGAATTGAAAACAACACGAACATTTTTGCCACCTGTAACTCTATAGAAGTGATTCCGGACTTATGTTTAAAACAAACTTTTTTCATTATTTTTATGAAAGGAATATACTTCAGAAGTATGTCAGTTTCCTCGTAGGACATCCTGTATATTTTTTTGTTATCTATATCCAGGAGACTCCAAAAAGGGAGTATTTGATATATCGAAATAAACACTGATAAATCTTTTCATAACACTTTTAAATTAATTAATTAGCAATTTATTTAGTATTTTTACATTATTTATTATATTACTTACTAACTTGCTTCAATAAGCGCATCAACAATAATTCTTTCAAAATATTAATCAGTTTACCTCAACGTTTACTTAAAAATTTATCTTTGAAACAAAAACTATTTCAAAATTATCTTCAAACTTTTACATTCTCCAAAACTTCCACAGTTATCACTGATGTTGAACCTGTGCTTTTGCGATCTTTCACACTCCAAATACCAAAAAATGTATTAGATAATTGCAAGATAGCCAACTTATTCGGAGCAGTATAATTGGGGAAATGTTTCCTGAAATTCGTTTTTGACTGATTTGTAAGATTTCTAAGCAAATAAAGTCTCAAGAATAAACACACATTCATTTTTTTTTTGGAAAACGACATCACTGATACAATAGAAACGAATAGATACTGGAATATCACTGGTACATAATTACGACATTTCAATTGTTACAAGCTTTTAACCTTGAATACAGTGTTGCCAACAGACGTGTAAGGATATTTGAAATTTTCCTGTTTACATATACCTTCTTAATGTTACTGTCTTGTTTCAAAAACATCCGTTGGTAGACGGAGAACAAGTAAACAAATGAAGGACAATAAACCCTTCTAACATTTCTACGCTTAGCTAGAACAATCTGAAGCATGTGTGTTGGTTAGGTCATCAGCCAAAAGGCTGCTTTGGACCTCCAGACGCTTTACTAATTAAAACGAAGAGTGAGGTGGTTTACAATGGCCTTCCTCACTGAGTAGAAACGTATGCTTATCAGCATGCCAGGTTCTCTAAAAAACATCTACTTTCCACTCTGCAAAATGACACCTTCACTTCATTCCCCACGGAGTCTGGCTGCATATTGATGAAATTGTTTACTCCAGAGGAGATAATTGTGACTATTGTCTTTTACACTTCCACCTCTTCTGTTCTTAAATGCTTCAATCTTATAGCTTGCTGACCAAGTAATAAGAAACAGAACTACTTTTGTAGTCCTGGAATTAACAGATTGAGTGCAAATAATTTAACAATTCACCTGCCTCCTACGGGAAAAATTTAAAAACATTTGAAAGAATAAAGATTAATAAATTAAAAAATTAAATAGAAGAAAATAAAGATTTAATAATAGGCATAAAAATCATTTCTATTCAAGTAATCAAGGGACAACAATACTGAACCTAGTTCGACTGGGTATTTCGAAAATTCCATTCAATAGTATTCCATTTATCGATAATCCATTTTCCTAGTTGCAGTATAATTTCTTGTACATCGTTTATTCTGTAAAAAGGTAATCAATGAACGTAAACGTGACTACCGAATAAACTCTGTGATTGATTTTTTGTTTGGTGTTTTTCTGAAAACTAAGAAATTTGTAGAAACAAGGTTACAATATAACAATTAATTTATTAATACTAGTCGAAAAAATGTGATTTCCAAGGTAAACCGGACGAGGTGATGTAATTTAATTTCGGTAAAATGATTTTAAAACTTTTACGGGGCTTAAAAATAACATATACGTACATAATAAATAAAATTACCGAGATAAATATTCGCGCAGGAGTTTTTTTGCTCTTAACAAGGGAATTCGTCCGTGCCAGAAGGAGCAATACAAACTTGATGTCTGTATCTCGTAAGGGTTTATTAAATCCACTTGTGAGAGATAGATAGAAAAAGAAGAAAGTAAGAGACAGAAAGATCGTGTTAAAAGAGAATTAGAGTGAGAAAGAAGAAAAATAAGGATGCGGGAAGGTTAGGAGGGAGAACGGTAGGATGTTGACATGGCAACACAGCCCAGGTGGGGATAAACAATATGCAATCAATGCTTCTTCCCTTCCCCGCCCTTAAGGCTTCCCTGCCACTTCCAATAACATATATCCCATTGATCTACAAAGTCTAAATTCCCTTCCACCCCTTCACAGACCAATCATCCACAAATTCGGTGCCGGCTTCAATTTTTATAACGTAGTGGATTTTATGTAAGCCTTTACAATTCGTTACCATTAAAATAAAATGTATCAGAGCTATCAAATTTATAAATTTCTTACCTTATAAAAATACCAACATAAAGATAATTCAATACATTTTTGCATAATTTTCATTTTGAAACATTATATTGGATACCTATAATCTGTTAATATAAAAAAATCGTAGATCTTTCCGATATCACTTGTTGGAACTTACAGTCGCCACTGCTGTTATATATTTTTTTCAATATCGACTATTAAAATCATAATTCCATTTCCAATTCCAAACAAATCCAGTTTGTTTGTTTGTTTGTTTGTTTGTTTGTACAAGGTAGGCCTAATCTCAGAAAATTCCCGTCCGATTTCAAAGTATCTTTCACTGTTGAAGGATAAAAACTTCTTAAATAATGTAGGTTATATATGGGATGACGTAAATTTTTAATTTTGGAAAAAATTAATTGGTAAAATTAAGTCTCTTTTTTTCTTTGAAGTAATGTTAGTTTTTTTTTCTATCTACTCTATTGCATAACTACTACACATTGCGTAGGCCTACAAAGTATCGTAATACGGAAATGTCAGGTACGTTACAGTACCGCTTTACAATTCATCAACCCAAACTCTTTTCTTTTTAATTAAAAAAATAATTACTGGATACATAACCAAAAATAATGTAGAAAATGAGGAGATTTTTAAATAAAATCGTAGGAGCCCTTTTTGAGAAAATCGCAAAAAGTGAAAAATGACACGAATAAACTAATACTTCCGGTTGACCGCTTTTGATGAAAATGTTCTTGTCGGGTTCTCTAGTGGTTTCTAACTTAAGTTTCAAGTTTCAAGTTCGTATGATGTTCCGTTCTTGAGATATTCTGTTCACGTACACAGAGATTATTCACTAGGAAAATGTTTTTTTGGGTTCAAGGGGTCTGAAAACGTGTAGATCCGGTGAAAAGTCGACATAAAAACAATACTTCCTTCCTATTTTTATATAAGCAAGAGAAAGTAAAAAGTAACATCCGATTTCTGCATAGGAAGTTAAATGTAAAGTAGCTAAAGTAATATCATAATTAGAATAAATGAAACATTCCAATCTCTTCAAGACTGTCAAAGACTGTTATAACGTATTGATGGATTGTAGAAATATTTAAGTAGCGTCCAAAATAGAGGTTTCGTCGCCGAGTATAACCCGTAATTCGAAGGGTATCTTAAATCACCAATGCAGAGCTGCGTAACAGGCCCAATCAACTGATACAAATTTGATTGTCAAAAGACAATCGCAACTGCCACACATTGGAGCAACACCAGACGTCATGATACCCATGGGTTAATCTTGTGTGTTCAATTTTAAGTCGCGCGATGTCAACTTCATTTAGCCCTATAGCCGGCAATAACATTTACTAGATCGGCAAAGAATTTCTAGCATACAGGTCAGCGAACCGTAAAGAAACCATTAAAAATTTGCTATAAATCACAAACCTTATCACGTGACTAATCAAAATAACAAGAAAACTTATTAAAATAAATAAATACACTATTGAAATTTTTAATCTGTCAGTTAGGGATGCTGAAGCTATTGGAAAATAATTTTTGGACAAATAGTTTTTTAAAATTTCAGATGACACTATTGTTTAAAACTTTCTTATGCTCTTCTTTCAAAATTCATTATATATGAATCGTTACTTAAAATGTTTATTTCAAAATAACACAAAAACCGATTCTATGTTCAAAACCGAAGAAAATATAAATACAAAAACACATTATGTAAACCAAGTAATAACCAAATTCAGTTACAAGATAGCGTGGTTTCAACAAAGAAACACAGACAGAATATGCAACTAAAATTATTGTATTATACGTAAAAATGTACTTTATACATAACTAATTACTATTGTACAAAACAGCAACGCTGTCTGCAGATGAATTTAAAACTAAAACTACAACATTGCAATGCTATAAAGCAAATTCGATTTTGCGACACGACCGGTTCAAGAAGCGGTACCATCGTCTCAAAATCGACGAATGCCGGCTCTAAGGTTAAACTGATACGATAGGTCTATTATAGTTATTTTTGGTATTTAATTTGCATTTAAAATATTTGTAAACATTATAATAATATTGTTAACCGGGAACATAAGCAAAAAAGTCACATCCGATTTTTTCATAGGAAGTTATGTAAAGTAACTAAAATATTCGTATTACATTCACAGCAACATTTATTTTTAAAGTTTTAAAAACTTTAACTTTAAGAGCCCTAATGACTATTTTCAGAAATATATATGTATGTGTGTGTGTGTGTGTACATGTGAGTATGTTGTGCTGTTTAAGTTGATGAAAAGGTTTGATGATGATGAGAAACATACGCGGGGAAATTATCAGAACGTCGTTTTGTGTGTGTGTGTGTGTGTGTATGCGCACGCGTGCGCGCGCTATTGTTGAAGACAGTAAATAAATACGTATAAAAGACTAGCGCGAGACGTACGCAGGGAAGTTTATCAAAACGTGTGTGTGTCTGTACGCTTACGTTGGAGTATACAGTCGATCTAGGAGCTACACAATTTCCGTTACATATTTATTTTAAAAAAATTGATTAGGCCCTACACACGTTCCGCGTGCGAAGCCGCGCGGGGCAGGCTAGTAAGTAATAATAAACTAATAAATAAAATAATAGCCTCTTGATTTGTGATCAGAAAAAACCTTTTCAATACTGAGTGTTATGCGGAATGGATAAACACGTTTAAAATCAGGCGCAAATGACTAAAAGAAGTACATTACAAAACATTGTCTGACAAACCAATGTTTTACGAAGAAAAAATAATGATAGCCTTCTTCAATAAACTAGAAAAAGGAAATTTAGAATGTGACTGAGAATATTATTATTATTATTATTATTATTATTATAAAATTCACCCTACAAAATACCTGCTTATCTATTTACTGATATTCCAATAATTAAATTTAATCCTATTTATCTGAAATACATTACGAACATGTTAATTTTTATAAAAAAATTTTATTGTTACAGAACTTAAAATTATTTTGTGAAATAATCTAAAGCTATACAACAAATTTCGTTGTATTATTCATCAAAGTTTTTATTAAATAGTTTAATTTTGTTTAGTATTTTTTATTAAAAAAAAACTAGATACATATTTTTTCAACCGATTAATACAACTAAATATATCTAACAGTTATAAATATTATTGGAAAAACAGACACTGAATATTCTGTCATAATTTATTATTAAAATAAAAACAAACAATACTATGTAATCCTTAAAACAATCTGTGATTATTTTTGTAATCCATCGTAACTAATTTTTATTCTAATATGTTTTTGTTACGCGTGAAACTAAATAACGTTTAATTGATTATTGTTTCCATTAGCAGTTAAGATTCTGTCAACACATAAAATAAATTTTTACATTTACTCGTAAATCCATCTTGTTAAATACAGAATACTTTTAAATTGTCTATAATCTACTTTATTATTATTATTATTAGTATTATCTCCAGAGTTCGAAGAACTTATAACGTGGATCGGTAGAGTTATTACGAATAGAAATAGTAACTGTGAAAAATTAAAATAGTGAAATATTAAATACTTAAAATAATGAATAGGAGCGAGGCTCACTGGTACGACTGCTCAAGTCTCTGGTTTGATTCTTTACTTGAGTACTGTGCTTTGCTTAGAACTATCGAAGGGAAATCAACGAGAAATAGATATAGTACATTTGTTTTAGGAAGAAGCTTGTAAGGGGAGGGCGAGTAGGTAGAGTAGGGATAGTTTCAAGGGGCAAGTGTTGTCTCCTTCTCACTTAATGATCATTCCCTCTCTTTCTAACTGTATACTACTGTTACAACTACGAGGTGCTTCCCCCACCACTAAACAGAACAGCTCAGCGGCACAGAGCGTTGGAGGAAGAGCTTCTAGCTAAAACAAATGACCTATAGAGGTATCCAGAAAATATTAATCCACATTCTGGAGTTGGATTCGTACGAAAATGCACTCAATCTCTTTCGGCTTTTAACAAAATAACGAAAAATTTCATTCTCAATTTCAAATAATATGTGATTATATCACAAAAAACAGGATGTAAGATTTTGGTAATGATTTTATCTCTACCAAATGTTACAAAAATGTCATTAAAAGACTACAATTATTATTGATTGTATATTATAATATTTCTATTATTTTTTTTCAGTACTAGTACTTGCTAGAATGACATTTCATACAAAGGCATTTAAAATAATATCGATTTATAATACTGGTTCGCGTTGTAAAAATTATTTTAACTCTTATATAAAAATAATTTGGCAAAAAATGAAAGATGAAAATAAGGAAAATTCTGGGAAGATTTATTTATATTTATTTTGCCGTATTTATTTAGTTATCTTCTTCAATGTTTATTTTGTTATTTTTCCAAGAGTAAAAATCTGCGTAAATATCAGTCTATAAATAGAGGGATCAGGATAGAGTAAAGTGGATCAAAGACGACCGGTTGTCGAATAAGAGTGAGGTACAAAAAGCAGTGAAGAGTTGTTTTGAAAGAAAGAAGAAAACAGAGTATCAGAACGAAACCACCATAATTTTAAGGTGCTTAGTGCCCTTTCCATCATCATCATCTCTTGTGAAAAACCGTCCCCTTAAATTCACCCTTGTCTTCTTTGATATTCCACCCCTTTCGACAAACTGTTGAATTGTATCGGTTCAATAATAAGCCTCTTTGCTCCTCTTTCGTTCCTTCAGACTTAATGCTGATACGCGGAGTGCAAACACATCAACTCCCAATTTACCTTTTTGAAGGTTATTCAAACCAGTAAACTTATACATCTCACAAATATTACAGAGCAACGCAAATCCTTCGATAAATATACACATGACTGTAATGAGGAGCCAATTATAAATTATTATGACTCATTCCCAAATATTATCTTAGGAAAATACGATGCAAGAACTATATTTAAGGGAGATAAAAAGCACATGAAAATTTGAAAAATTGAATCTTATAAATACAGTAAAACATCAGATTAACCGTAACCCGACATAACCGAAACAGATCCGAAATAATTATTTTTTAATTTAGTGATTACTCAATTTCAGTATTGTGTATACGCACAATGTTGTGTTGCTGTTTAGGTCATCAGCCGAAAGACTGGTTTGAAGCTGTAGAGATTTTACTAAGTAAAACAAAGAGTGAGGTCGTTTACAAGTGCCTTCCTCACTGAGTGGGAAAGTACGCTTATCAGCATGCCGGGCACTCTGAAATTCACATATTTTGCACTCTGTAAATAACACCTTCATTTCATTCACCACATGGTCTGACTGTATAATGAAATTCATTACTTTTAGAGTAGATACCTCTGATTAGTGTCTTTTACACCTCTACTTCTTCTGTTGTTAAATGATTCAGTCATTTAATTGACTGACCATGTGATAAGAAACAGAACTATTTATTTTAGCTCTGAAACGAACAGATTGAGTGTAAATAATTTGACTTTCCACCTGTCTGTTATGGGCAGAATACGCACAATACAACATTTAAATACTACATCGTTAAAACACAAAACGATTTTAAATGAAATATATTACGGTTATTAAGTTTTCTTTTCTGAGAATTCGTATATTCATTCTTTATCTTCAGGACGTGCTTCTAATAAAATTATGATGTGATATTGTCCCAAAAAACCGTTTCATAAAACACCTTACACATTTAAAAAAATGTATAAGTAAAAAATTAAAAACAATTACTGTAATTGTTAATCACTGTAAAAAATTGCATTTTCCTCCTTGAAATTAATGTAGTTCTCTTGTGATTTTGTAAAATTCAGAACTGTAGGTACAGAGTTAATTAATTTAATTTAAATGGCAATCTTTTTTTAGTTAAGTAAGTTTAATAAATTTTGTACAAAAGTGGTATGATTTTAAGTTTATTTTATTTTAATTAGTTAATTAATAGTTAATTTTATAAGCGTAAATGAAGTCTGTTTATAATTTATTATCAACTAGATCTCGAATTAACCTTGTATATATTAACCTTGTGTTACAATCATAGTAAAACAACATTTTTTTGTCACATGTAGCTTTAAATAAAGTGTATGACACCTTTGTACAATGAAGTTTAACAAAATACTATGTTTACAATTCACTTTTCATTAGTTTATAAGTTAGTTATCACTGCAAATGAAAGAATACTTTTAGTTTTCTTTGAATTGTACTCCTTATATTGCTGTTTTAATTATCTGTTTACTTATTCATTTACTTTCGTACACTTACAGGTTTCGATGGAAACATTATCATCAGAATAAACAAAACATTATAAAATTGATATCAATTAATTATTAACAACCTTTATAGAATGTGTTATTTATAGTCTAGATAAAAAAATATTCGTTTTAAATTTACTTGACAGAGACTGTCAATTATTTCAATTTGACTTACAATAAAAGTGTGACTTGGAACACACATACCGAACAAAAGAACAGATTCAACAACAGGTCGCAGGCGTGGGAGAAGAAGCCTTTCGAATAATTTTGACAGGATCGGCAAAAGGGAAATTGGTCTATAACTTTCGGGATCAGTTGGACGTTTGTGGGGTTTCAGAATAGTAATGACTTTGGAAACCTTCCACGAAGAGGGGAAATGTTGCAGCGCCAACACTGCATTGAAAATTGTCAAAAGATGAAGCTTTAGATCTGGCGGGGAATTCAGGATGGCGTATCCAGAGACATTATCAGGACCAGGGGCCTTACGCGGATTAATCGAGGAAATTACAGAGGTGACATCATCCTCCGTGAAGGGCTGTAAGTTACAGGGCGTAGGGTCAGAGAGCGTTGAGTTGACTTCATCATGAATGAGTTCATCCTGGTCATGATGAACGGGCGGAGGGGCAACAAAATGTCGTTCAAAATGCGAAGCGAAAGTGTCAGCAATCGCCTGCGGAGAATATGTCAAACCATTAGGTGTCATCAGAGGATGCGACTTCCTCTGGGTCGACAACAAACGACGTGTACCCACAACTACCCAACTCCTCCGCATCGTCACGGCACTTGTGGATGCCAGAAATTCTTACTGTGACACGACGGCTGTACTGCTTGATTTTCGGGCTGCATTTGACCGCGTCTGGCATATGGGCCTCCTTTACAAACTGGCACAATTCTTTCCCCCCTCAGCTGTCCGATTACTCCATTCCTATCTTACTGGAAGACAATTCCAAGTCTCTGTCACTATTCCTCAGTTCCACATGGCCATGTCCCCACTCACCCCTTCGTCCGCGGGTGTACCTCAGGGCTCGGTCCTTGGGCCCATCCTCTATCTTATGTACACCTTCGATTTTCCTGTCCGTGATTCAATCCAATTCGGACTGTTTGCCGATGATGCTATCCTGTACCGTCACGGCAGATGCCTCCGCCTCAATTGCCGCGCGCTTCAAACTCAGCTTCTAGACATCACTAGCTGGTGTCGTGTCTGGAGACTATCACTTAACCCCACAAAATGCGAAGCAATCCACTTTACACTAAAACGCAATGTTCCTCCGCCTCTACGATTGGAAGGGGAACTCCTCCCATGGCAGAACAGCGTGAAATATCTAGGGGTTGACCTAGATAAACGATTGACACTTCGACAGCACATTGACAGCAAGCTTAGCAAGGGTAGGGCCTTGTTCGCTTTACTCATCCCTTTGTTCCTCTCTCCTGCATACTCCTCAAAACTGAAACTTCTGATGTACTCCTCTATCCTACGTCCTTTCCTTTTGTACGGGTCACCGGTATGGTGGCCCTTTCTCTCCAAGTCCAACAAAAGACGTACTTCAGCATACCAGAACAAAGTCCTCCGGTGCATCACACAGTTCCACTATCTTATATCCAATCGCATCATACACGAACACCTTCTCTTCCCTTCTATGGAGGACTTTATTTACAATACCTCGAAACGGCTACACGACGCTGGGAAAACTGACGGACCCCAGATCATTCAGGACTTGTACCGACGCCTACACCCACCTGAAGTCTCTATCCCATTACCATTCCACGACTTTATCTAAATTTTAGAATGACCCACTTAACAAAATTTAGAGTTGCCACATTTTTATTCTGCCCTGTATTCCTCTTATTTACCCATGCCCCTCCTACTTGTATGACTCACTCCCCCCAGTTGGTAGTTGTCCCCATGTTCCTATGCATAATCACTCCACTACGGTGAAAAGAGCCGCCATTTTAAATTAATAAACACTCAGAAGATAAAAAGGCCGGTGATTATGCCAAACTCTACCCTTTCCGTCTCCCCTGAAATCATAAACTAACCCCTACCTTAAATTATACCTTAAGTCCACGTTCAGTAAAATGCATGCCTTCCCCTCACCAAAATATTAGGCCTCCCACAAAACTGAAAAAAGGCCACTGAAAAATAAAATAAAATAAAAGAGCCGCTCTTAAACCCACTTGTCCCTTAATTTAAATTTTCCACAAATAACTTCTAAAAATAAATTACCTCCTTTCAAGTCCCAGTTCCAATGTCCCACGAACCAGAATCCTATTTCCTATTTAAACTATAAAATTCCCCCTAAATTTCTTGAGGTTGCAATTATTCTGTTATATTGTTCCCCGAGCGACCAGGTGTTCCTTAACACGATGTCGCCATCATAGGGCTTCTTAGCCCTCTCAACCAGGATTCAGGATTCAGGACCGAACAAAAACGCCTATTACTAGGAGCAGACTCAAATTTATCTATTCCCTACTTTATAAAGGATCACAAAATCAGTAGCAAAAAAATTACACCACTTTTGGACTTAAAAATTCAGAAAATCAATAATTTACTCGAAAACTTAGCTCTGTAGAAAAAATACACTTTAAAAATGTTGTAGATTTTTTAATTGGTGGCAATATTTAAAATTATCATCCCTCATTTTCTTTTGTCCGTCTGTCGTGAATCCGTTACACTTAGAAGTCAGAAACTACAAGAGATAGCGAGAAATGGTTTTCGGATTCGTAATCTATACAAAAAAGTTGTGGACCTGGATTGGGTTTTAAGTTCCGGTTTTAACCTTAAGAGGCCCAAAATTGGAAATAAAGAAATCAGAGTAAAAATATGAAAACAAAAATAGTGGCATTCGATTTCTCTTAAAGAATAGATACAGAAATCATTGGTTTTAAAGTTCCGGTCTCGACCGGAAGTGGCTCAAAACCACAAGTCAAGAAATCAAAATCAAAATATGAAAAAAATAGTGTCATTCGATTCCTCTTAACGAATAGGTACAGAAGTCTTTGGTTTGAAAGTTCCGGTTTTGACCGGAAGTGATTCAAAACCACAAATCCAGAAATCAAAGTCAAAATATGAAAAAATAGTGTCATTCGATTCCTCTTAACGAATAGGTACAGGAATCTTTGGTTTTAAAGTTCTGGTTTTGACCAGAACTGGCTCAAAATCAGAAGTAAAGAGATCAAAGTCAAAATATGAAAACGAAAATAGTGTCATTCGATTCCTCCTAAAGAATAGATACAGAAATCTTTGGTTTTAAAGTTCCGGATTTGACCGGAAGTAGCTCAAAACCACAAATCAAGAAATCAAAGGCAAAATATGAAAAAAATAGTGTCATTTAATTGCTCTTAATGAATAGATACAGAAATCTTTGGTTTTAAAGTTCCGGTTTTGACCGGAAGTGGCTCAAAACCACAAGTCAAGAAATCAAAGTCAAAAAATATAAATAAATAATAATCAATAGATACAGAAACATATACAGAAATCTTGGATTTTGAAGTTTCGGATTCGACCGAAAGTGGCTCAAAACCAGAAGGCAAGAAATCAAAGTCAGAATTTGAAATCAAAAATAGTGTCATTCAATTTCTCTTAAAAAGTAAATACAGCAATCACTAATGGTTTTTACCATAAGTCAATAGTAAGACTTCTTTTAAATTGCCAACCACCATGAGACGCGTTGTCTCATAAAAGGTATTTTTTTGTATAACTTTATTTATAAATAATTTTGTCGTAAAATACATTACGGCCGCTATCTTAAACACCCCTATATTTTAACATTTTCAAAGACAGCATACAAAAAATAACTAATTAATGTTAATCTACGCGTTGTAGAAAACAACGCTTAAAATAAAAATTGTAGTTTAATTTTTTTCTACTGTAATTTTATACGTTTTGCCCTTAAATGCATATTAAGGCTGAAATCTTAAAGAAACCATTATTCAGATAAATGGAAAGAAAAACTAAAACAATGTACCAAGCTGTTTGCTAAGCTTAAATTTCATAGTAGGCCTACTGTGTATTATAATTACGCAGGCTAAATTATAGCTATCAGTGTTTATAATTTTATGATTCTAAATTAATGAAGATTTCCTGGAAACGTATAAGGTACATTAAAAAAATTACATAAAATAAATCCTACCTCTACTTAAATACAAATCCTAATCATTAAAAAAAAGATGTACTGCTATAAAAATGTTTGTTTTTTTTTTGGAAATAATTAGTTTATTCAATTAAATACATATTTATCCTCTTACGTTTATCGTTTAAACAGGATTAACTAGAATTATTTTATTATATTTCATATAATCTACCTGGTTGGTCTAATGGTAAAGTCGTTGCCGCGAGTCAGCTGATTTTCGTAAACTAAGGTTTCGTGGTTCAAATCCCAGTAAACTTATTTACAGATCTAAATACTAGACAGTGGGTAATAGTGTTCTTTTATGGTTGGGTTTTAAATAACTATTCTCTTTCAGAAATATTCGGCCTGAATCTATACAACCCTACACCTTATTTACACATATACACATATCCTCATATCATTGGGTCATGGGGGTAACTTATTGATCTGTATTGAACAGATTGAAACGTTCATACATTAGGGATGAAAAAAACATAAAATCTACGCACGAGTTAGTCAGTGGTAGCTGTATAGACCTGTGCGTAATCGTTAGAAAAACATGCTGGCAAATGCTTTTGTTTTGTTATTTGTACTGAACACTAGAAGTGAGTTTCTCTAGTAACAATGATCAGGCGACGCTAAAAGCATTTTATCTACCCAACCCATCTAAAATCACTACCCCGCAAAGATCCGAAGATTTCCATATTATTTCAAGAATTTTCTGCGGGTGGTATAAAACGCCAGCCAGAGTGTTTCACAGTACCACAGCTTTCCCCCCGGTATTGGCGAATAAGAGGGGTTCATGAAGCCCCTGGATTACAATAACAGCACGTCTTTCAGATTACTGGGGTCCTGTTTTCCCCTTTTATATATAAAACATTTACGTGCATGTGCGTGTGCGTGTAAAAATTGTACACTTACTCAACTTGTATTTTATACGGCTTCAATCTTGGTTGCTTAGACTAGAATTACCAAAAAAAAAAGAACAAAAACCATTCAATATATAAATTAATTTGTTTGAACTTCTTTACAAAATGTCAACCTTCATAATTCAAAAATTCGCTGTTTTACTAGCGATGTAAACTTGCTCTACAGGCTTACTCAGCTTAGAAGCAACGAAATTTGTTCACCACTCTTCGTATTACTGTAATTTTTTTGCAATCCCTAATTTGTGTACGTTGCAATGTGTTCAATTCAGAACAATAAGCAACCCCATGACCCAATGAGATGAGGATGATGTGTATGAAGTGTAAATGAGGTGTAGTCTTGTACACACTAAGGTCGACCATTCCTGAATGCGTGTGCTTAATTGAACCCCAACCATCAAAGAACACCGGTAACCACTGTCTAGTGTTCAAATCCGTATAAACGTAAGTACCTCTACTAGGATTTGAACCAGGAACCTTCGTCTCCAAAACTCAGCTGTTAAACAGCTGATTTTGGCGACGATTTTACCTCTAGACCAACCCGGTGGGTTACTGTAAATAAAATTGTTAATATGAAGTTATTTACATTGCTATATAAGCTTTGTAACTTCTGAGTTTATTGACAGTTAGTTTAAAACAACTATAACGCTGGTTTCACCGCCACCGCGATATCGTGACAGCGGTTTCGCTGTTATTTCGCAGTGAAATGACTTTCACACTGGCGCAAAATTTCAAAGCGGAACCGCGTGATTCCTGGTGCATTTGTATTAACTGTCGATTGGCTTTGGTAGTGTTTATACAAAATGTCAAATGTTTCTATTTCTAAAGAAGAGGAAATATTGTTGTTGATTTAGGCTTCGCGTTAAAAAAGAAAGCGTAGCTTTTGGATTTATGACATTAACACAAAAATAAAATATTTGGAAGAAAATGTGTTGTGCAAAGAACTACAGTTGAAGATTGATTTCACAATTACTTTCGGATGAACCAAGAAAGCTTTGAAGAGCTTCATAATTTACTACAAACTTTTACCACTATATAAGGTAATAATTATAGAAAAGCCGTCCTTAGCAAGCAAAGACTGGCTTTGTGTTTAAGGTAATTTATTTTTATTTCTGTTTAGGGGTTAATTTAAAATTAAATTGTTAACTTGACTATTCTTTTTGTATTTCAATCCAGGCTTTTTGCTTTTTTGTAATTTTTATAGTCCGGGTGACTTATGAAATATATTTCAGGTCGTTGCCCCACTGACTGAATCAATAATTCTTTCGATGTGTTATCCATGATAATAGTAAACTTGCAAAATACTTGCAAAAAATAACAGAATACAGTATTGTGAAATGTTTCGCTGGCGAAAATCTGTCGACTGCGACAGATTCCGTGGGGTACTAAAGCGATAATGGGGCGAACTGGCGAAACTACGGCGGTAGTGTGAAAGGATTTCGCTACTCTAGCCGTCTCAACCGATATCTTCATAAGGGGGCAACATATTGTTTCGCCCGATTATTGCGTATTCAGATCGACAAGTTGCTGCGGTACGAAAGCGAAACCGCTGCTACGGTTTCACGGCGTCGGTGTGAAAACGGTGTTAGTAAATATGATTTTTTTTGTCTTCATTTTGGAAAAATTTTAACTGTATACTCATACAACCAGCAATATTTATTATGTTTATATTTTAATGTTTTGTTTCCGTCTTAGCTATTATTTATAAAGTGATACCTGGAAATAGTCAAGTGTATGGTAAATCCGGGAAAACGAGAGAGGAAATAGACCAATTCGTTTAATGCACCCTCAATGAGGATAGCAATTGCTTGTGTTCGTATATTTTTATATTCTCTTACCTTAGTAAAATGAGATGAGTTATTGTGTATGTCGATTTTCTGAAATCGAGTTCCACAGGAAATATATATGTTTTTAGGTCCACTGAGTCCAGAAAACATATTTTTACCGATGGAGTGTGAGTGTGTGAGTGTGTGTGTGTGTGTATGTGAACAAAATATCTCAAAAACGGAAAATCAAACGAAACCAAACGTAGAATTAATTTTAAGTTAGGTACTACGAGGAGACTCAAAGCCTAACTTTTTCATCTGTCACCAGGAGCATAAAACGCAAGCACACAACGTAGATTATACGTGCAAATTTTCGCTTTTTTGTCATTTTCTCAATAATGGCTTACATGATTTTATTAACAACTGGGTCATTAACAACATTTTTGGAGATTTACATGATGGGTAGGCCTATAAGTGATGTGTTTGCAAAAATTTGTCGAGAGCTTTGGTTGTGGTAAAGATTTTTTTTAAGATAGCCCCAGGCCTTCGAGCCAGCCCAATCAGTCAGCTGGTAAATAGTCGCTATTATTTGTTAAGTAACACCGGTTGGGCAAGCGATTTTGTGTGGTGATCAGCTGACAGCCATCCGTGAACAAACTCTACAGCGGGTCCCTGTTCAAACTCATGCTTAATTCACATCAAATAATACAGCAAAAGCAGCGATCAAATTGGGTAGTTGTCAATAATGTACAATTCCCGATAACAAATGAAAGCTGAAAAAAATATACCCTTAAATAGGAAAAGTATATTACTACCTTATATTTTAAGTTATAGAAAATTTAAAAAAAAACAAATGTCAACGTTCAGTCCAAAAAAATGTTGATTTTAATTTTTAGTATCATCCACTCATGTTTAAAATTAGGTTATGGTTTTTAGTTATTTACAATGGCAGAGAAAGTTGCGTGGGTGTTTACCATCAGAGTTTTGCATCTTGTCACTTTATGTACTTAGTGAAACCAAACTGTAAGGAACTTAAAATGTTGAAACTTATGTTTGTAATATCGTTTGAAAAATAACAGCGTAAAAAGTTTCAAATATTGACTCGATGATTTTTCTGATAAGCTTTTTCTGGTGATAATACTGAAACTATTTCTGACGTCCATAGTGGTATAAAAATAAGCTGCGCGTTCTCTTCTTTATCAGTTAGAGAAGTTAGAAAATAAGAAGTGGTTAAACATCATTGGTACGAGATACGTACGATGTCACCATGACGCGTTGGAGTTTATTCAAACGCCAAATACACTACACACTATTGAAGTCACAAGAAGAGGAAGAGGTGGGGGTTGGATGAGTAGGTTCGGTTGACATGAGAATCAATCATCCCCCTCCCTCGTAACATCACGGCCACCTAAATCCTGTTCAACCGACATCCTATCCATTCTTCGTTTTCCATCTCAAACCATTGCCTTTAACATTATCCCTTACTGTTGGTAGTAAGTTACCGAAATGGCTTTTAAAAAGTTCTGCTGTTCCGTTTTACAAAGAAAAGCCTGACCATTTTTAAGCCTATGCAACTAACCGACTCGTATTTACCCTCTCTACAAATATAAACTCATCGTTATCCGACCCCAAACTCCATCATCTTGTTCTACTTGCTTCTTTCTCCTTCCTAAAGCTTTCTCCACTTACTTCATCTTAAGAAAAAAAAAAGAAAAAAACAGTGTCGGTTTCCTCAGACTACCAGACTATAACAGTAAAAGCTTTCACCCATCACGAAATCATAAAGAAGGTTACTCTCCTTTTATGGTTTTGTCAATGATGAGTTTCACGGAAACTATCTTCTCTTAAAGCTTTTAAGTGATGTATTTCTTAAATTATTCAACTAAGTGACGGCCTCTCAAATACCTTACAATTTTCTCATTGATTGAAAATTTATCTAATAAATATTGTAGCTCCGTTAAAAACCTCATTTAAAAAAAAATATAATAAAATTCTTCTTTTTTCGAGTACCGTCGTTTTATTCTTACCATATAAAAAAACTTTAAAAAATTTATGGAATCTTCTTTTGCAATTCAAATTCACAGCATTCTTTATGTAGTTAAATTTTTTTTTGTTTATCCATTATTCTACTTTTACTGTTCTTGAAGTTTTAAGAGTTTAAATATTAGTAACTGCTTGAGTCCCAGCTATGTGTAGTTGGGAGGAATGCAGCGCGTTATTATAGTAGTGGGAGAATGAATGAGTTTATGAATGAATTAATATTGTTTCGCAGCTGCTGCATTTGTAGTGGTAGCGTGTACTAACTATACTAAAACCATATTCTTATCATCCGGCGCATTAATTTAAGAAATACCTACTGGGTGATTACCTTGGTCGGATTCATAGTATTGAACTTACCATTTCATATCAAAACATGTAAATAAATAATTGTAATAAATACAAACATATATGTTAAATACGGAAAGTTTGAAAACGAATGTTTTGTATCAGAGTAATACAACAATCATTCTCCCAGCATGCGTCACTCATTCAATATACCTCACCCGTACCCTTCACCCCACAACTCAACGGAGCTGGGATTCAAGCAGTACATATGACTTAATAACCAATAACAGGAAGGTGAAGTGTTAAGAGATTTGCCATCAATCTGTTAGTTCCAGGGCTACAGAAAATAGTTCTGTTTCTTATCACATGGTCAATAAATAATATGACCGAAGAATTTAAGAACAGAAGAATTAGACTACAGGTGTAAAAGACACTATACTATTAACCACGGAATTGCAAGCTTCGTACTAAACCAAGAAGTCGGGTACCTCCATCCATTTTGTCCCCAAAAAAATCCTGTTCTCCGTCTATTCAATATTTTTTATAAAACCCATTTTAAAATAGATCCGCTAGATAGCATTAGTGTTATATTAAAGATCGCCGTTTCTTTTTTTGCTTTACTGAAACATTTCATATTTTTTGTAATAGTCCAAACACACTTATTGTTTTTATTGTTGTCTGAAGTATAGGGTAACATTACTTATTTACGAGAAAACCTAAATAAATTAAGTACCTACTTTAAATTAAAAAGAGACTCATAGTTATACAACACTTTTCGATTTCCTCTTTGTAATTAATTTTTCTTCATGTCTAAACTTATACAGATTAGTTTAATTGTTCACAAACAATTTAAATGAAAAGCTTTGTGGTTTTAACACTATAGTCCAAGCCTCTTATTTATTTTGACTCGAAAAATGTACTATTAGGTGAATGTTAAATAGGTTGTAATCTTATAAAGTTTATGATAATAAAATATAAAGTTCGTTCGCACTCTGTCAAATACGGCAACACTGCATTACTGTGTAAATAGACTCTGGCTCGCAATTTCATGTGTAATAGTTTAGTCACAGTTATCTTTTCTGAGAGTAATTATTTTCATCATTATATAGCTAGACCCTGTGGTGAATGAAGTAAAGGAGCCAATTTTGCATGGTAGAAAGAAGATCCTTTTCAGAGGGCCTGGAATTCTGATAAACATACTTTTCCACTCAGTGAGGAAGGCAAGGTAAACCACCTCCATTCCTTGTTTTACTTAGTAAACCCCTCTAGAGGTTAAAACCAGCCTTTCTACTGACCTAAACAAGACAACATGACTAAATTACAAATATATAGTTGTACATAACTTGATCCAATAATTTTTCCCTGTTTATTTCATTTTTTCAAGAAGAATGAAGAAGCTTTTTAGAAGCATAACTTGATCAAGAGTAGCTCAGGATAGAAATTAACGGAGAAGAATGTCGAAAGTGTTTTATGAAGAGGGGGAAGGTGGGAAGACTGATTTGAGAATAATCAAATCATGGGCCTAACCTATGAAGTTAAACTGTTAGAAGAATTCAACCAAATAGTTGCATAAAATATAAAAATAATACGTAACTGTATTAAGTAAATTTTACTGCAATAATTAATTGTATCATATATTATGAGAAAACTATTGTTTTTTTTTAATTTATGAGAAGCTGAATTTAAGAGTTATTACATCATGGGCAATGATATACATATTTAAGTGTTAAAAGAACTTTATCAAATCGTTGCATCAAATGTAAAATATAACTTTATTAAGCAAATTTTACTGTAAAATTAATTGTATCAAGTTGGGAAAAAATATTGTTCTTTTTGAACGTAACTGTAGGGAGCTTAATTTATGAATGATCAAGTTTGTGAGCGCAAACATAAAGTTGAACTAATGGTGATGATGCCTACACAAGCTTGTGCGTAGGTGATATGAGGTGAACAAATATCAGACCTGATCGGAAGTTGGGCATAGAACCCAGTTGCACTGACCACTACAACACGGGCCGGCCCTACCTATGGGAAATACGCATTGGAGTTACTTACAATAAATGAAACAAAACTGGTGTGAAACATTCATACAACTTTCTCTTGCCAATGCAAAAATTTATATAAACCTAACATTAGAAATAAACAAAAAACTAACCTCAATAAACATAACCTAATTTTAATCATGAGTGAAAGACGCCAATGAAAATCGACTTCAATTTGGCTTGGAAAATCACTCTTTCACGCTAAACTAGGCTCTGTAGAGAAAAATGCTATAAATAAATGTTGTAGATCTTTTAATTTCCTATAAATTTGATTATATACCTTTTGTCGTAAAATGCATAGGCCAATTAAAGCCGAAATCTTAAAAAGATTGATATTTCACACGTTATCGTGAGAAAATACCAGAGAGTTGCTAATTACCGCTAAACTAAGCGTTATACAAAAAAAGTTTGAAGAAAAAGTTGTAGGATTTTAAATTCGCTATAACTTTTATTATATACATTTTTGCGCTAAAATGCATATTAAAGCCGTAATCTTAACAAAAAATAAACAATTTTTTACGTACAAACAGCCTCACCAAGAATTTCAGCAAACAAGGCGCCTACTCTATCCTGTAGAGCATAAAAATTTCGTAAACCAGGCGAGTTTTAAAAAAAATCGTAAGACCAGTTTTTGAGAAATCGCAAAAACGTGAAAAATTACACAAATAAACTACTACTTCCGGTTAACCGATTTTGATGAAAATGTTTGTGTCGGATTCGGTAGTGGTATTTAATATAAGTTTCAAGTTCGTACGATGTTCCGATCTTGAGATATTCTATTCACACACACACAGACCAATCGCTAAAAACCCGTTTTTTGAGTTCAGGGGTCTGAAAACGTGTAGATCCGGTGAAAACTCGATTACGAAAAATCGACATGAAAACAATATTTTCTTTTTTATATATTCATATAGGCAAGAGAAAGTAAAAACATAATATATATGTGTAATTCAAGAAATTGAAATGTAGATAATTAAGAAGATATGAGAAAGTACTTGTGAGCTTGCAAGATAAAGTATTACTGTAATTGATTTTATTAATCTAATATAAAATAGTTCTCTTTCATGATTTCAAAACTAGACGTTGATAAATTACAATTTTTACGGGGAACATTTAAATATGAAATGATTCCAATAACGTATTACATATGCATGATTGGATGTCAACAACAGAATTTCGATTCTATACGCCGCATTGCATCATATGTGATCGGGTGAGAGAGATTGCGACGGAGGGATGTCACGAGGGATGGTGGGAGGAAGAGAGATCTGTTTTAAATTATTTACTTGAATTTAGATTCATCGTGCGGTGATACGCAAAGTGTTAATCCAAAATTCGCCTCCATTCAACACAATTTGCATTTAAATTGTGGTCGGGTAGGAAAGGGTTTCGGTGATAGGATAGCACGGCTGTAGCGAGGAGGGGGCGTCTGCTCCATTCGGCCTCTAAACCGGCATCTCGTTCGAAATAGCACCGCATTCACCATAACGCCTACTCTTAACCGTATTAATTATCAACATTTTACAAAATTTCAAAATTTCATTCATCAACAAATTTTCATATACGATTTAAATAAATTAAATTTACATTTGACTATGTCAGTGGAAATGTGTTTTCGGGAAATGTCATACTTAATGAAAACCTTACCTTAACTTCTGCCTACAAAAAACAAAAAATAAAGAACTTAATTCGACTAATAAATTTATTTTTAGTTTATTTACACTCGTGTCAACTGTATGATCAACATCTATTACAGTTGGTTAACATACAGTATCAGAATTTCTTTTAACGTTATATAATAATTATCTACTTCCGGGTGGAATTCGAACCTGTGATCTTCCGTTTTCTAATTCAGTATAACCTAACTATAAACTTCTACGGCACGAAATAATATATTTGTAATATTTACTTTTTTCTTTTTATTAATTTTTTAAATTTTATTATTGGAAACGATTTTATTTAAAATTGACATATTTATGTCATATCTTGATTATTTTCCCATAACAGGCAGATATAGATATAGTGTTAAATTTTTTCACTCTGTCTGCTAGTTCCAGGGCTACAAAAAGTAGTTCTGTTTCTTATAACGTAATCAGCCAATGAGATGACTGAATCATTTAAAAACAGAAGACGTAGAGTCGTAAAAGTAGCTAGTCAGAGTTATCTCCTCTTAGAGTAATGAATTTCATCATTATACAACCAGACCCTGTGGTGAATAAAGTTAAGGTGTCATTTGCAGAGTGGAAAGTGCTTTTCAGAGGGCCTGGCATGCTGATAAGCATACTTTTTCACTCAGTAAGAAAGGCAACAGTAACCTACTTATATTTCCTCGTTTTACTTAGTAAAGCCTCTAGAACCAAACCAGCCTTACAACTGATGACATAACCAACATATTTACTTAATAGCACTAACCCACCTTGGACAAAAATTCCTGTTTCAAATCCTAAAAGTAAAGGTAGTATATTTTATACGGATTTGAATACTAGACAATGGTTACCGGTGTAATTTGATGGTTGGGGTTCAATCAATCATACTCTCTTAAGAACGGTCGGCCTGAGTCGGTACAAGGCTACACCTCATTTACTCGTCAAACATATTGTTATCTCTAGGGTCTTGGAGTTGCTTATTATTATTCTTAAATTAAACAGATTGCAATGTAGGGCAATGTCAGCCATTAGGGAATTTAAAAAAATAGTAAAAAATAACAGAATTCATATACTTTAATACCTACTATGTTTTTGGTTGTATCGTGTTAACTGTTTGGAACTTTTTACAAGGTTAACTTAGCAACTTACTATTATAAATATGTGCGCACTAATCAATACAGGATAAATTTTATTTGAAAATTTATACTACAAATTTCAATATGTCTGTTAGAGTTGAAATTTCAATATCTTGTTATTTTTTTAATAACGAACACCACTGGGATTGTTAACCTGATGTAGTAACTATCCATAATAATCACTGAATATAACGAAAATTTTAATAGTTGCTAATTATTCATCGTATAAAATAGCTGGCCCACCTATGCCACTAATCTTTTCAAAGTGGCTTACTTTCAGCTGATCCTCTAGGCTGGCCCGGAGCCAAATGATTTGTGTGAACATAAAATACAGTTTCAGGAGTATCTAAATAAGTTATACAAAAGAAAATTTTAATTGTAAAAAAGGTAATAACGTACAGACATATTTGATACATCACTGAATTCAGTACACATCATCAAGATTTATTTAAAAATGTTCAATGTTACTTCCTTTTGTAATATGGTAGACGTTCTATTTGAATTTAATTTTCTTGCCAAATCTGATAAACAATGTCTGGAACTATGGCGACAACCTTCTGTGTCATCCAGTATCAAGTCCCGTCAAAATTTTCTAGAAGAAAAGGAAACAATCTGTCTTTAATATATAACTCTCTACAAAGAGTCCTTTGGAATTAAATCAGGCGATCATGGTGGCAGAGAAATTGTTTCACCACATTCAATCTAAGTCGGCACTTTACTGAATGGTTTTTGTGCTGCAAGCTGTCGCAAAATGTACGGTCTTTATTTTTTGCAGAGAATGAACTGTAACTGGCATATCATACCGTGCACATGCTTCAACATTATCCAAAAATTCTTTCTCCAGCACAATACTGCACAGCCATATTTTTCCGTGAATTTGTTATATATTATCAATAACAAAATTCTAATATTGATGTGGTGGAAATATTTTATACTCACCTTAATCACCAGATTTAACTCCAATGGAGTTCTCAATAAAGACTTATACCTTATAGACTGAGAATGTTTGTTTGATCTCTTCCACGAAATGTTGACGAGTTGCAATACCGGATAATAGAAACATTTACCTACATACAGATAGATCCAAACAAGCTTTACAGGATTTGACCAGAAATCTATTACAAATACAATTTCTGTCGTATTACTTCATTGCGTCATATTGAGTATTTGTAAATATAACTTAAAGTTACTGAATTTAGTTATGTAACTTATATTTATAATAGTTATTTCATTTTCCACAATACTAAAGATTAGATTTGTATAAGTAGTTTCTAAAAACACAGAACTGTAAATTATTTTACCTGTGTATGGTGATATTTGCACTGGATCTGCTAGTTTTAGGACTAAAAAATAGTTATATTTTGTATTGTAAGATATTTCAAGATTCCTTGAAACATCTTACAATAGCAGACAAGTTTGTCTGTTAAATTTTTTTTAAATTCAAATAATTTTTTTAAGTGTCAATAAATTGTTTAGACACCCTGTAATTTAATTTAATTTTATAAATTTTATTAATCAATTTTATATTAAAATCATTGTTAACTAGAAGTTCTGTATTGAATTTTTCTAAAGCGAATATCCGGTGTTATATTTCTTGGTTTTTTTCCGTTAATATTTTTTCCTCGCTAACGTTAGGTTAGGCGTAAATGGGTTTTATAATATGTGTAATTGTTCTAATAATTGAATTCCCATCTCTGTCAATACAATCGACGTTCGCGTGATATGTTCTCTGTACTTATGATTTACGCTGACGCTTCTTTTTATGTACATTGAACCGTCTTTTTCAATGTCAACGTTTAACTTTTCTCGTGCGTTAATTTTTTTCTTATATTCTGCGCCTTTGCTTTGTAGCTGTGGACGAGTGAACATCCTTATAAGCTCCAGGTAATTTATCTATAATGATTTTCTTTAAACTATATCTAAAATTTAAATTTAAAATGATTATTTAATCCCGGTTAGGATTTTGGCTAAAATTTTATACGGCATGTTTTTATTTTAAGATATTTGGTGAATTTAATGTAAAACTATTTCCCCGATAATTTTTAAGTAATATTTTTAATAATTATTATAAAAGTTTAGATTTGGTATGCCTTTCGCATTCCAACTTAATTTTAAAATTTAAAATCAGTATTTTTTCTCAATTTCTTTTTTTTATTATTATTTCACATTAAATTTTTGGTTGTAATAATTTTTACGGAGAAGATGTTTTGTTTTTCAAATGCTTCTCCCAACTTTAAGATATTCCAATGACCACCTCAAATGGTCACTTTTCAGTGTCAGTCGCTTCGACTTTAAACTTTTTCTCTTCTTAATTTTAATCTTTTTTTTTAGAACTATTTTTATGTGGAAGTCAGTTCGAACAATTTCAAACAGACCTTGTTTTTCATTGTTTAATTTCTTCTTATTTCATTCTAAAAAAAAAATAAGTCATAGTTTTTTTTTAAATGTAACATTGTTTCTTTTGTAAAGAATTTTTTTTTTGATTATAGATTTTCTAAAGTAGATTTTTTGAAGTTTTTTTATACGAGTTTTTTTTTACATTTTTTTTTCTCCTTACTACAATCTTCAATAGTATATTGCGCACGACACATTTCCCCACTCAGTGGAAGTATGCAGAAATAGTAATGATACAAAAACCGAACAAACCTTTTCATTTACCTTCCTCCTACCGACCAATAAGCCTCCTCTCAGTACCTTCGAAAATTTTCGAAAAACTCCTTTACAAGCGCATTCTTCCGCTGGTTCATGATACACTACCTCCACATCAATTCGGATTCCGCACTCAACACTCCACCACACAACAACTGCACAGGGTGACTGATTACATAGCTTCGTCTATGGAACAAAAGATGTATGTGTCCGCAGGTTTCCTGGATGTCGCTCAAGCTTTTGACAGAGTTTGGCATACAGGTCTCTTACACAAACTGAAAGAAATACTACCATTTACCTACTACCTTATCATAAATTCCTTCTTATCTGACAGATTCTTTAGAATTCGTTTAGGATCGTCTTACTCAAATTTCTTTCTTGTCTTAGCCGGCGTGCCTCAGGGCTCAATTTTAGCACCACTTCTCTATTCTGTATACACTTCAGATCTACCGATCCTACCCCAGACCCTCACTGCTACCTACGCTGACGACACAGCGATATTAGCCCGAGACCAAAACTCTATACACGCTTCACTAACACTCCAACACCATCTCAATCTTATACACGAATGGTGTAAAACATGGAAAATAAAACTTAATACGACAAAATCCCTTCACGTAACTTTCACACTCCGTCATGGTGATTGCCCACCAGTATACATAGACAATGAACCTCTCACAAAGACAGATACGGTCAAGTATCTCGGTCTGACTTTCGATAAACGACTAACTTGGAGCACACATATCAAACGGAAACGTTTATTACTGAATTCCCGACTTAAACTTCTATATTCCCTACTTCACAAACGATCAAAATTACCAATGGCACAAAAATTACGCATATATTGTTCTCTTTTGAAACCTATTTGGACGTACGGATCCCAAATTTACGGTTCAACCAAACCCTCTAATTTGCAACGAATTCAAGCATTCCAGTCAAAAACATTACGCCTTATAGCAAATGCACCTCTTTACGTTAGCAACAAAACCTTACATACAGATTTGAAAACACCACTTGTACAAAATTCCATTGAATACCTATACAAACGCTTTCACGACAAGTCACACGAACACGAGAACCCCCTGGTGCGTTCACTTTCCTCCGTCCATTTACCTGATAATCCCCCTAGACGCCTTAAAAGACGCTGGAGTAGAGACCTGCTAATTTGATATACAAATCTCATTCTTGGGGAGGCACCAATGGGGGCCCTACCCCTCTCATGCCTATCATGTCATTTACATTATTATCATAATCATCACATTTGCTTGTTGTAACGTTTTACAGTTGTAAATAAAGAATTAAAGAGAAAAAAAAAAAAAAAAAAAAAAAAATTTTGTCTTTAAAATTAATTGCCGAATAGTTTATTTGTTTAGGTTTTCCTTTAAATAGTTTCTTGTTTTAAATGGTTTGTTAACTGATTTTCAAATAAAAATACGTCACCTTTATTTCTCGTATTCACATTTAAATTTTTCTTTCAATTCATCTGTTTAATTCAATTCTAGGTAGTTTCTTCAATTTAATTCTTATATTTTCTTTTTGTAAAGCCAAGTTTTAATTTTAATCCAATAATTTTTTAATATTTTTTTTTATTAATGAATTCTTAATTTTAATAAAATTTTTTATGAAATTTTTAAATGATTTTGTCCGGTAATTTTCTTTCTTTGAATCGTCCATCTGACAAACACTAGGCTAGTTCCGTTCTAACTTATTATTTATTTATAATCCTTAAATTAAGTACCTTTCAATTATTTTGGTTAGCATTGACAAGTTTCTGAAGTTATTTTTATTGTTTTTGTTTGTTCCCGTTATTTTGATTCAATTAATTAGGTATGACTAAGTTATTATTATATTTTTATAACTTCTATTAGATTTATTAATCACTTATCATTAATAATTTTTTTTTATTAAAAAGCAGAAAAAAACATATTTTACTTTAGTTTCAATTTTTTGTTTAAGTTTAGTTTTAAATAAATTGATATTTTATTATTTTTCACTCCAAGTTGTCTGTGTAATATTTTTCATTCTTAGACCCGAGATTGATTTTTAAATCACACCTTCGCTCTTCCAACAGCGAGTTTAGCTCTACCTGCTAGAATTTCTGGGTTATGCTTTGCATAGATTCAGAGAATGGAAATTTGGATTTTCTCTGCCGAATCCTTTTGCCGTTTTCCTTAGGCAGAGTGGTGGAGGTTTTTCTATGCCCCTAAAGTACCAGTTTGGCTGTGTTTTCATTTCAGTGTCTGGTGAAACACAGTTGAGCCGTTACTTTCTTTTTTTTAGTCTGTTGCTACACTACATTTTGTCTGGTGAAGTTCGCTGTGCTTGTACCTCTTACTTAGTATGGTGGTTGTCGTCTACTTCAGTGGATATTCCTCCTTACTTAGTTTGATGTCTAGCACCTTACTTTGCCATGCGAAATCTGGTGGAGGCTTCGTCTTCTCATTACATAATCTAGTGGAGGTTGCCTCTTTGGGTTACAACACATTATTCTCATTACAGTATCAAATGGTCAGCTAATTATATGACAGACGCATTTAAAAACAGAAAAGGTAAACGACACTAGTCAGAGTTATCTCCTCTCAGTGTAATTAATTTTATTATACATTCAGATCCTGAGGTGAATGAAGTGAAGATGTCATTTACAGGGTGGAAAGTAGATGCTTTTCAGAGGGTCTGGCACGCTGATAAGCATACTTTACCACTTAGTGAGAAAGGCAAGGTTAAATCACTTCACTCCTTCTTTTACAATACAGCCTTTAGAGTTTCAAACCAATACTAAATATGACCCAAACAACAGTAACAACAACTTAAGTGATATTCTAGAAGTATCTCTATTCTAGAAATAAGGGAATAAATTGTTCATTTTAAGAAAATGTGTATTCTATGAAGTGTTGAGTATGGAACAAGGATAATGGATTACGATGAATGGAATGTTTTGAGTAAGAGTTCTCAGAAATTGAAACTAGTAGAAGCAATTGTTTTTATTTTGATTTCTTCTACTGTTTTCAAATATAGCGGTGAAATTGTTCGAAGGATCTTGATCGTTTAGGAACTTATCAAACCGCAATGAGAAAAACAGTTGTAACAGTTATAGCGCTTTTGTAGTGAGTTAGTTGTAATTTTAATTGTGCATAGAAAGTGTGATTGGGCCATTCGAATAGTGTCGTTATGGGACCGGTTCTAAACTACATTAATAGTGCGTACGCGTACTGGTAGTAGCAAGTGGTTGTCGACAGGTAAATAAATTGTTTTGATTTAACAATCAGTGACAGTATCTTAAATATAGTCAAGTATACTTTAAGTATACTCATTTAATTATTTCTTTATTTTTTCATTTAATTTGATTGAAGTAATTCAATAGTATTTGTTAGAAGTCTGAGTTGTAATTATTGTAATTACAATATTGTAATATACAATATATTATATAATATATTATACATATTATATATATAATATAATATACAAATATAGGCCTATATATAATATATACGTAATATATCATATACAATATACAATATTGTAATTATTGTATCAATAAATAATATTTTTATGAGTTTAAAGAAAATCCGTTTGCTACGTTGGACTATACCCAAATACCGAATGAACCTGGATTTAGGGGTTAAAGTATTTTAATGCACAAAATAAAATTTATGCCGTCTCTACAACGCAGTGATTTAGCAAATCATATTGCGTAAAACTACAAAAAGGAAGGGCCATTTTTGATCACGGATAGATTAAAAAAATTAAAAGTATTAAAAACAATCAATCAAAATCAATTTACTGTCCACATAACCCAATATAGTTGATATTTTCCTAGTATTTTATTCTACTTTAAAACTTTAATAGTTAACTCTAACGACATCAAACCGTTGTAATTTGTTTTTATTAAACAGTAAATTATTTTCAGGTCATTTTGTGACAAGTACAATCAGAAATAATTCTTACCTAAAAATCAAATCCCTTGAAAATTGTTTAAATATTAATTTTAAATAAATACAACATCAGTACAGTGTACTTCAGTAATATTTCATAATGTTTGGTAAAGTTTCATAATAATGTTTGTTCACCGACAGGAAACAAACATTCGGTTGGTAACAATTGGTCTAGCAGTTTTGCGAAAGTTTCACCAAGCTTGTAAATTTACATACTGCTGTACCTCTCTGTGTTAACAAGCATCGTTCATTACGCACGGAATCATGACAAACAAAAATGTTAATTTAAGTATTAGAATTTAATATTGCTTAACAATATTTAGTTATAAAACTATAATAATTAATAAATTACTAAGAATCTATTCAGAGAAGTTTCAAATATGATGCTACAACATATTTTTTTCATAGAATGATTTTTAGAACAGAAATATGTCTGTTATATTTATGTACTCAAATTAATTATGGCTAAAAATTTTCAGTTCAGTCACAAGAATTCTTGGAACTAATTTATATACTTTTATGAAAAAGTAACTTAATACTGAACTCGATTGTTATTTTTATAATAACCCTTTACAACTATTTTCATGCTTAAATTTGTTATTTTAAATAGTACACTCTAATTTAGACCTACTTTAAAGTTGAATAATTTTTAGGTCATCCAGTTGACCAACAGGTACCAGAAATATTTAATTATTTCATAATGACTAATATCGTTATATTTTTTTGCAGTTTATAATAATCAGTTCACAAAGAAAGAGGAAACTAAAGAAAAGAAAGATGGCGAAGAAGTGGAGTGTGATGAGTGGACAAACAGAACATTTATTTTATATTTTCAGGATAATTTTAATACATTATATACATATAAAAGCAAATAATCTTTATATCACCTCACATGATTTTCACAAACACCTTAACATAAGTTTTGATTTTTTTTCTTTAATTTTTATTACGGTACTGTATATTGAGCTGCAGAACTTTCGTATATGACATTTAAATGGCGGTTGAGAATTTCACTTTAAGAAGAGTAAGGCTATGTTTTTAGTAAGGCTGTGATTTGATATTTTTCGGGCTTCAGCCTCAATCAAATTAGTTCAAAACACCTTATTGTTCTAAAGGGAAAATTTGACTATTAAACTCTCTCTAAGTTGCTTAGTGAAAGTCGACTGTGACTAGTTGAACCTTTACTGAAACAATAATTATCACTAACATACACAACGCCCAAGGTAAAATACTGTTAAAATGATTACAAATTTTAAAAAATTATTTGAGCTCATGTCTAATTTTAATCTCTTAGAAAACAGCAATGATATTCATAGACTAAAACGTCCTACAGTACTGGATCTCCCAGAGCGATGTTGATAGTGTGATTTTACTTTGTAAATAATACAATGTTAATATTCTGTAGATGACTGGCGTGTTTGAGTGTGAATAAGTAAATAACTGAATGAAAAGTTTTAATTATCTTCAGTAAAAATCGGTGTACATATATTTTGGAATCATGTGCTTATTATTTATTACTCATTTTGTTTCTTTTTCGTTTTAAAGGAGGTTTTGGTAATTTTATTTTATTTTTATTTGTTTTTTTAAACTATAAAAATTTGATTGTAAATAATAATTAAGAACACTATAATATGTTTTAATGTTATAGTTTGTTAATTACAACAGTGGGTTGTAATTTGTTCATGTGTTAATCCTAATTGATAAGTTGCATTTATTATTATACAACAGATTATGCATTAAAATAAGTTATACAAAAAATTTCTTATTTAAAGGGACTTAATACAATTGAAAATATTTACTTATCTTATTTAATTTTAATGCATGCGTGATTATCCGTTAACTAAATGTATCAATGTTTTGAACCACGAGCTGCTTTTAAAGTTATAGTGCTTTTAATGTTTACCGTGTAATGTTAAATTATATTACACGTAAACTAATTGAATTAAAATGTACAGAACTTTGTAATCAAGAGTAGATATTCGTAATAGGAACAGATCTCCTTAACTATAACTGTTTTAACTTTCTGGGAGTCATTCAACTTTGTAGGGCTCTTCTTGTAAGAATATTAGGAAGCGTTAATAAATTTTACAGGGAGCTTTGACTCTGTAAATTTCATCATTTAGATTTAATATAAATTTCATAAATACGGAACCATTTCGTTGGTAATTTAATTATTGATGAATCTGTTTGTGATGACTGGAATTATTGGGGAAATACTGAAAGGACCTTAAATTAATTAACCACGGATGATATTCAGACATATTTAACTCTTCAATGCATATTGTGACAATATCGAAGACGAATATGGTTCAAGAAATTTCCAGTACCTCATTCATAAAATGGTAAAGAGTAGATAATAGAGTGAAAAAGTTACAATAGGGCTAGCTACAAAAGGTTATTTAAAAGGACTGCGCTATTGTGTATGATAAAAGGTCTTTGTTGTGCAACTATTTGTGAAAGGGTCGGTTGATTACCTGTAACACTTTTATCTATTCTTGACTTGTTTACTATAGATTTTTCTAGTACTCATTTTTAAAGGGTTTTTTGTAGTTTATTATTTTGTATCGAATTTCGGTGTCTTTCGAGAGGATTCTTTTTGATCGAGCTATATAAAGAGCGCCCGAGTGCGGTCAGTGAGTTTGTATGGTTGATCTTTGACGAGTGGCTATCGGTGCGTAGTGCAGGAACGTTCCGGGCATTGTGTTGGTCAACTATTGTTATACAGTTTTTGTGTATCTGCATTGGGTATTCAGTTTCATTTTGTATGTGCATTCTATATAATTGTTGTAAGTAGTATTAAGTAAATTATTAAGTTATTTATTGTATTACTTCATTATAATTAGTTTTTTAATTATTTTGTAACTCTTTTAGTTGTAATAAATACTTGTAATTATAAACTTAAGTGTATTAATTATTTAATTACCTAGATCCCGAAACGGACCTAAGTGATAAGTGTCACAATATATTTTTTTACTTTCTTTTGCCCTATACGAATATATAGGAAAGGCAGATATTGTTTTCATGTCGATTTTCAGAAATCGCTTTTTAGTTGAGTTTAGGAATCGAGTTTTCATGAGATGTGAAATTTTCAAGGTCCATTGAACCCAAAAAACATGTTTGTATCGATCGGTGAGTGTATGAACGTAATATCTCAGGTACCGAATATTGTACAACGTTGAAACTTGGAAGTTACATAAGATATAGTACCTTAGAACCCTTATTTTGAGTTTCATCAAAATCGGTCAACCGAAAGTAGTAGTTTATTCGCGAGATTTTTCACTTTCTTGTAATTTTCTCAAAAACGGCTACTACGATTTTTTTAATCACCTCTTTTCTTTCACTTTTTATGCTCTACAAGATAAAGTCTGCTGAAATTATATTGAAGCGGCTGTGCTCTAATACGAAAATATGTATTTTTTTTAAGATTACGGCCTTAATGCACTGTAGGGCAAAAGTGTGAAATAATCAAAAATTTAAATTTTTAAAAACCTACAACTTTCATTTCAAACATTTTTTGTACAAAGCTTACTGTAGCGTCACAGTACCAAATGGCTAAAACAGCTGAAAAACTGTAACAAAAGAATCACATAAGGTACACTGCGAATTAAGTCATCACAGGAAATTAACCTTTTTTGGTTTCACGAAGTACAGAGTATAACTGTACTGTAGTGTATAACTTCATTTAATAACTGGTTACTACTACACTAAAATAAGGTCATAATCAAAATTAATCTTTACAAGTAAATTATCTTTTTAGATATATAAAATTTATGAAATAAAATCAATTTTTTTAAATGAAAAATAATACTGAATTCAATATTAATGAAGTTCTTAATGTTGGAGGCAACAACTTTAATCATTTTCTTAATTTTGATATTCTTTACATCAAGATCTAAAATGCTATTTCAAAATTCCGTAAATCAAGTCTCAAACCAGCGGTGTTTTTAATTTTTTAACGGCTACTACGATATTTTAAACGAATATAATTCAATTTAATGTATTAATAAATATAATAATTAAATAGAAATAATGTTAATTAAATGATTAATAATAACATTATTAATGAATATATAATTTAATACTATGCTATTTTTAAAGAATTTACCTAATAATGCAATACTTCCACATTATGTAAACTTCAAAAAAAGATATTAAGTTATCGCCTAGTTTGGTACTTCACAACATTAGCTTCCCATTTAAAAACACTAAGAGCTTCTGATTTGTTTTTTCTTGAAGTGAAACTTCTTTACCACCTTGCACTCTTTCTGAACAGTGAACGAAACTAAACCGTCGCACGTCACTCACAAGAATGAAAGGTTATTTTTATTGAACTCCTTAATGGGGAAATCTGAATTTCTTACTTTATAACTCATAACAACAAAAAATATTGAAGCAGCTGTTCAACAGGTTATGTCAAACTTTCGTTATCTAATTATTTTACATATATATACATAACAATAGATTTCCCACAAAAAATTAAGTACGTTTCTCCACTATTGCTAAGTGAATATTGTGCATATAGTTCAGCAATAATTTTTACTCGGATCGATTCATTTGGTTTCAGTCTACGGATTGTGCTATTAAAAGCGTAAGAGTATACATTTTTTGCTGCGTGTTCTTTATTTGAGGTTAGTTATAATACACATAAATGTTATTGTAAATAGGCCTAATCAGTGTAGTCTGCTATTGTTAGTACGTAATGATTTAGATGTTTAATAATAATAATAATTTTTTTATTCCTAATTTGTGTACGTTGCAATCTATTCAATTTAGAACAATAAGCAACCCCATGACCCAATGAGATGAGGATGATGTGTATGACGTGTAAATGAGATGTAGTCTTGTACCGACCCAGGCCGACCATTCCTGAGAGAGTATGGTTAATTAAACCCCAACCATCAAAGTACACCGGTAACCACTGTCTAGTATTCAAATCCGTATAAAAGTAACTACCTTTACTAGGATTTGAACCAGGAACCTTCGTCTCCGAAAATCAGCTGGTAAACAGCTGATTTTGGCGACGACTTTACCTCTAGACCAACCCGGTGGGTCAATAATAATAATAATAATAATATATTTTTTATTCCCATGGTATTACACATTACATAAAAAAGAAATTACCATAATACATAGAAATAAATTCTAATAATAAATAAATTAATGAATAAATTCATAATATTCAGAAATAAATAAAATTGATAATAAATTTAAATCTAAAGTATTTATAATACCTATATTTCAGTTTCCATAAAGCATTTATTTCAGTCTTAGAATATAATAGGAGTGAAAGAATCTAATCAGAACAAAATTTCACTAAATAATAATTAATTTACAAATATTCTTTTGTATGTAATATTCCTTTATGAGTGTAGAAATAAAAATAAATAATTTTATTTCGTATAAGTTTTCATTTCTATCGTGTGGTAATAAGCGCGCACGTGCACACACACACACACACACACATAATGTTTATTTTTTGATAATCTATACAATTAATTTAATTAATATATAATTCGGATAAAACACTTAATATGAATTAGTAAGTTTTGATATAGTTTCAAATAGGAACTGTGCAAAATAAACATAATAACAAATATTGAAGAAAGACGGTGTTTGCTGTACGGTATGGTACACATATTTACCAATGGTGCACGAAAGCTTATTACTCTTGCCTACAAACGTCAAACTAGTAAGCAAGCTTGCAATTACAGTTCATCTGTAACGGTAAATCACGAGCGTAAATTTATCTCCAAATGTAATAAATATCTATCACGCTTATATTTTAATCACTGAAATTCTAATAAATAATTTTAGCTATGAACAGAATTATTTAAGTTAACTGAAATATATTTGGGTATAAAACTAGACTCGTAGTTTTGATGACTTCATGTGATATTGTTTGTAAAAAAATTTTCTCGTACATCGATTATAAAAAATACACACCAAAATTTTGTTTTTTTTCAGAACTTCAAGATATATTCAATTGAAGCAAATTAATAACACAGAATGAAGCAAAACTGGTTTTGTATAATGATAGGCTGTATCATATTTTTGTTTCGATGAGGGTCATTTTGTACCATGTTAAAAAATTACTGAAAGCTCGTTTTGTAGCTTACTTTTTCAGCAATCATCCACTTTAGCGAGCTTTCTTTCTTCCAAACATTCTCTGATTTGCTTCTGCTCTTTGTAAAAGTTCTTAAAAAGTCAGTGATTACAGTCCGAACTTTCAAATTTCTTACGAACTCTATATCTAGTTACTCTATTAGCTCTACATCTTACAACTCAATATTTTACTTACCAATATCCGATCCGACCATAATGACCCATTTCTGTATTTATCGTTGAATTTAATCTCAATTTCTTTTTATGTATGGGTTCTATCTAGGAGACAAGTAGAAGAAGTGACACTCGCGTTTCTCGGTTTGTCTGGAAGGTGCAGATGTTTATTTAACATATTGTGGGTTTTATTTGGTAAGTTAGATTTACTCTTGTGTCATTTCATCCAGATCTTACTCTTTGAAAGAGATGCCTGATATTTGTCACTTGAAAAACGTCTGTCAGTCTGATTGAGGTGCGGTTTGGTACCTACAATTTTTATAATTAATAATGCTGTGTTAAAAAAATTAATACACTATGTAAAAACGTCTCACTTAAATAGACAATTAAATTGATCATTTGAGAAAGCACATAAGACAATAAAATAACTTTAGACTTATGTTGTTCCTAATGTAAAAATTACTAAAATACTGTATCATGTAGTTTTTGTATGAGACATGCTGTTATTAATAACCACAAGAAAATTGTTCAATGCAATATTAATTAATTAATCTATTATACTAGTTTACATTTGCCACTTGAGGAATCTTTTCGACACAACAATTGAAATTCTTGACTTTCAAAAAAAAAATTTCTCGTCTGAAGAAACTTATGTTTTTTGTCATCTTCACCAATAGTTTTCGTCTCCCATTAAGCGATTTTTTGTTTAAAAAGTTATTTTTCTAAAATGTAGGACTTCACCTTCAAAGTAGGCCTATCACCAATTTTATTTTCGACTGGAAAACATACTTTAGGATAAGCTTATAGCATAAGGATAGCTCTTAGCATTATATTATTAGGCTAAAGGAACACTAAACTTTTTTTTTGACACTTTTAATTGAAATTTAGTATCTGTTATTAAATTAATATTACAATTTCTAAATGTGAAGCTAATGTTCCAAAACTTTATTTACTTGAAGGAACGTGCAGTCATCACCACAGTTCTATAGTTGGCCAAGAAGATCACTTGGCCAGAGGCACTTCAATCGTCTGCGCTGAGTACCCCGTATCGCCCTAGTGTACATGTTTTGTATGAGAGGGTTGTCATGTAGTTCTAATTTGTCATGCATCGTCTTGTATAGTTGTTTCGCGACATCCATTACATATGGGATTTGTAAGTCTTTGTGCAACCTTGAGTTTGTGATGAACACTGAACTTAATGTGATTTTTGTACGGAATGGTGTTTTTACATTCAATCAATTCGAAATTTTACTACATCAAAAAAAATTCCAAAACTTTGACTTATGGGCTTTCTGAAATGACTGATTCAATTGTAATACGTTATAAGATTCTATTGTTCAGCATAAACAATAATATTGAAACACCTAGTTTCAGTGGTCATTTAGTAAATGGTCCCTAATTAACTATTAAACAGCTTACGGACACCGCGTACCCTCAAAAAGTTTGGTTTTCTAAGACAACTACTTTAAAACAATTAGTAAAAATGTTATAAAAATATTTTATCCGTCGGTAAAATTGTACATTATTATATTTACAAAACTTTTACAAGAAAAAATTGTTAACGTTCTAATTTTTTCTCTTTTACTCTCTACAACAAGCACAATATTTCATTATTACGTTTTATATACAAATATAAAATTTATATTTCATTTTTATTTGTGAAACATAATTTCAAGATAAAATGTTGAATTTAAAATTTTTATACGAGTTAAATACCATTAGCAAATACATTACACGAGAGAATTATTCGAGTTCAGCATCAAACTTGTTAAAAGTTTTGCTGCACATTAAGTGATGTGCATAAAATGCAAGTCGGGTACAACAACACGTTCAGATGTCACGTTACTTGTTATTAGTAACAACAACCATGTTGACACGTTATTTACTCATGTATTAAAAACTTTAACCTAGTTTACTGCAACAAAATACATTCGCTCAATTTATATGACATAATTTATAAGTACCATTAAACATTTATTTAAGTTTAGTAGTGAACTTAATCCAAAATACTTCTTGAAACAATGGAAATTATATGTTGCATTAGTTTACAATTGTAGGACAAATGTATAAATTTATTTGTAATAGCTTACGGTATTTTAGAACAGAAGAAATGGTATTTTAACGGAAATGAAACAAAATTGACAGAAGAAACTAACATTAATTTTGAATCGAAAATAATTTTGCTAAATAAACAATATTTCTATAATTCTCATAAGAATTTTTATATTAACTTTTTTTATTTTTTATCTCTACAGCTCGATGTGAGCGTTGATCTCCAACACCAATCCTCTCCAATATCCTCTACCCCCCCCCCAGGGAAAGCCAGTTATCCCCTCCTGTTCATTATTCGAAGGTCCTCAGATAAATACTCAAGCCATCTCGGTCAACCTACAACGTTTTTTTCAACAATTTTTTTCTGCAACGCTTAATTTTGCGTAAATTAGTGATTTTATGTATTTCTTTAGTATAATTTCGTAAAATAATCTTTTAGTTTGTATTTAACTTAAACAAACAATTTCTTTTAATAGAATACACAAACTATAAAACTATACTGTAGGGAACGATCAAATGTTTTAAGTTATTTAAATTTAATAATATACAATTTATTATAAAGAAAAAAAGGAAAAAATCTTGTATGGAACACTCACACGACTTACTCTTACTAGTGTTATTAATAAAACATTATAACCTATGTTTAATCATCAGTAAAACATATAAAATTAAAAACATAACCTAATTTTAATCCTGAGTGAATAACGTAACTTCCGTTCGACTTAAAAATATGGTAAATTACTAAATGACGCTAAACCTTTTGGACAAAAATGATTGAAATAGAAGTTGTGGATGTTTCTATTTTTTACTAGCTAAAGCAGACCTAACCGTTCTTGGAACGGTTTTCTTGATGCTCCCGTTAATTATTCGAAGGTCCTAAGATACATCCTGAAGCCATCTCGGTCGACCTACAATTATTATTTGAACCATATTTTCTAAACGCTTAAAAAAGTGTAAAATAGTGATTTTCTATACATATTTTTTCATCGAAATTGGTAAAAATGAAATGTCTTTAATTATTAAAGCCTTAGTATGAATTTTACGACAAAAGTATAATAATCAAAGTTTATAAAATATTGATTTGTGTCTATAGATGACGAACACCGCAATGAATCATTCCATATTCTTAAAAACTTCTGAAAATAAAAAAGCGCTGCGTATCTTAATTTAAAAGTACTAAGCTCTTGCTTTTATTTTACGTCCAACTGTTTTTTCCAATAATAATAATGTCGACGTTAAAAGCAGACAGATAACAATGAATGATTAAAGAATATCAGATTTGACAGGAATCGAACTCGATACACAAACAGACCGTCTACAGCATCAAGAAAACCGTTCCAAAAATTAAAACTTGAGCTAGAAGGAAATCAAAACACCCACAATTTTCATTTCAAGCATAATTTTTTCTCACAAGGCCTAGTTTAGAGTCAGTTAGTGATTTACCGTATTTTTAATTCGAACAGAGGTTGCGTCAATCACTCATGATAAAAATTATGTCATGTTTTTAATTTTACATGTTTTCCTAATGATTAAACATAGTTTATGTTTTATTATTTACATTGATAAAAGTAAGTTGTGTGAGTGTTATATACAAGATTTTTTGAAATATTTTGTATATGATAAATTGTATATTAAATTTAATTGAATTAAACTATTGAATCGTTTCCTGAAGTGTAATTTTATAGTTTATGTATTCTATCAGTAGGAGTTGTTTTTATTCAGTTAAATACAAACTAAAAGATTATGTTATAAAATTAAGTATAGAATTACTTTACTATGTAGTCGAGATACAATAATACATAAGTGACTTGCATAAATTTGTAACTCAGACTGATTATATAACATTACTCTTGTAACTGCAATTCAGTTGACAGGATAGAAATGAATTTATAAAATAATGCATATTATATTCGCATATTAATATCTGTCTCATGCAAAAGTGTACATTGTATAAAGAAAACAAAAATGAAGTAGTATATTATCAATTTTGCTCAACCTTGCATGTAATTGTAAACAATACAAGAGCCAAGAAAAGGTTATGTACTCTAGTGTTATATTGTAAGAGAATAATAATAAAAATTGATTACATGCAGTTTATGTAGAAGAATATGAAAAAAGCGTATAGTAAAAGAGAGAAAGGTAATTTATGTTATTTATTCACTTGAACGTACTCATGCTTATGTTTAACTAACAATAATTAGTTATTTACTAAAGTAGTTGTTATTAACTGAAAGAAAAGTACTTGAAAGAGGAACATCATATAAACATAAAAACAGAATATCTTAGTTCTTTTTAATGTTACGTCAAATTGTTTTTCTCATTGTTAATGCAGATGACGAATAAAATATTTTTTATCACTGTTGTGTGTACGTTGCAATCTGTTCAATTTAAGAATATAACCAACCCTATAATACAATCACATGAGGATGATTAATGTATGAAGTGTCAAATGAAATGTAGTCTTGAACAGACTCAGGTCGACCATTCCTGAGAGAGTATGGTTGATTGAACCCAAACCATCAAAGTCGCTGTCTAGTATTTAAATAGTTATGAAAGTAACTACCTTTACTAGTATTTGAACCAGGAATCAATGAGAATTTTGTTTAGATCATCAGCCGATGGACTGATTTGATTCTCTAGAGGCTTTACAAAGTACAACGAGGAGTAAGGTGGTTTACCATAGCCTTCCTTACTCAGTGAATAAAACCTTAATAAATAGATAAATGCTTATCAGCATGCCAGGTACTCCAAAAAGCATGTACTTTCCACCCTGCAAATGACGCTTTCATTACATTCACCACAGGGTTTGACTGTAGAATGAAATTTATTACTCTCAGAGGAGATAACTCTAACTAGTGTCAATTACAAAGCCTCTACCTCATCAGTTCTTAAATAATTCAGTCATTTAATTGGCTGACCATATAATAACTACTACTGAACAGAACTATTTTTGTAGTCCTGAAACTAGCAAATCGATGCAAATAATTCAACACTCCACCTGCCTATTATTGGCAAAAATGAAAATATTTTTGGTAAAATATTTCAGAATTAACTTGGAATTGAATCCTTGGGGTGGATGCTAGTTGCATTCATTATTACACCCGGGCCGGTACGAGTAACGTAATCTTCTTCTGCTATTCGGCCGGCGCCTGGGGTAGTGATCACCGCAATTGGTATCTCTGCCGGGGCACCGGTTTCGATTCCATCTCAGGTCTGAAATTTTTTCAACCTTCATTTTCATTTATCTTTGTCAGCATTAGTAGTAGTTGTAAAACAGCCTGGCGTTAAACAAAAAAAAATCTTTTATTCAAGGATTACGTCCCACTAATCACCCCAGATCACGCCTTCCGATTGGTCTGTAACTTTCGGCCAGCTCAAGAATTTTGTGTAAAGACATTCTTTTAAAATCATCGTTTCAAATCCGGCGGTACTCCTAAACTGTGCATTTAAGACAACCAAAACCAAATTCTCGCCGTATATTATCATTTCTGAAATGATCCACTCTACCAAAGCTCTTTATGCTTTTCAAAAACCGTATATGTGCTATTGGATGGGATTCTTGTGCTTCTTTTTTCAGACTCACGTAGGCCTATATCCGAATTTCTCACTAACTGGTCCAAAGGCTTATTCAAAGTTTTGAATAATTTTTACAAAAACAAGTTTGTATCAAAGTTAACGGCAGTTTTATACCAAATATATATATTTTTAACATTAAAAAACACACAATTTTAATTTAAGACTTGTAAATATAATTAATTTAACGTTTTTCTTATATCAAATAATATGTAGGGCCTAAGATTTATTAAAATATTTAGGAAAAGCCTTTGTCTACCGATCTGTGTTTCTTATTTTTACAATTCAACTCAAAAGAGGTTTGGTTATTAAAAATGAGTTTTTAATACTTCTCTGAATCAATTTGCATTATCAAAGAGTAAACATTCCGGGAAAAATAATATTTGTCTTTGATATTGTAAGTGATTATGGTTTATGACTTCGTTTTTCTAAGCTATAAATTTAATTAAAGTGAATCTCTCGACATAATAGAAAGAAAATCAAATAATAAAATAAAAGAGAAAAATTCTTAAAAGAAAAATCAGATATAAAAATGTAATAAGACTTCCTCAATGATATTTAATAAGGATACTCAGACACAACAAAAAATATTTAAAATCAAAGAAATTTTACACGCTCCGTTAATTAAAGACAATATTTTTATGACGATCAAATGATTTACGGAATAATAATAACATCATAGCTGTCTTTATTGTTAAGTTTTTTTTAAATAACAAAAGACTCCTTCAAAATAACAAGAATACCCGTATTACAAAATTAACCATTATAAACTCCTTTTTAATATAATCAGCTCCGCATGTGGCTATTGCTCTGGTATAATAATCTGCAAAACTTGTATTGTACCAGAGATACCAGGTTCGTTGCTTAGTTCAGTTTTGGAATTTTTCAATAGAAATTTTCATTTACCAAAGTTAATTATTTTTCTTTAGGTTCATAATAGCAATTCTTGCTCTTGACAATTCTACTTCTTCTTCGTTTTCATATGTTGTTGTTTAGGTCATCAGCCAAATAGCTGGTTTGAACCTCTTAAGGATCTACTTAGTAAAACGAAGAGTGAGGAGGTTTACCATTATCTTTCTCACTGAGTGGAAAAGTATGGTTGTCAGGATCTCAGGCCCTCTCAAAGCACCTATTTTCCACCCTGCAAATGCCACCTTCACTTCATTTACCACAGGGTCTAGCTGTATAATGAAATTTATTGCTCTCAGAAGAGATAACTCTGATTAGTGAAACTTACACCTCTACCTCTTCTGTTGTTAAATGCTCCAGTCATATCATTGGCTGATTATGTGATAAGAAACATATTTATTTTTTGTAGCCCTGGAACTAACAGATCGGGTGCAAATAATGTAACACTCCACTTGCCTGTTATAAGTAACTTCTTCATATATATATATAATGTCCTTTCAGAACGATTTAACCACTGTAAGTCCTCAATTTACCATGCTAAAGTCTGATCGGATACCAACGTTAAATCTAAATCTCCAAAAAACGAGTGAATTTGTGTATTCCTATATGTACAGCGACATCATATTTATCCTACCTCATTAAAACGTACAATACGACATTAATCATAATATAGATATGTTTTTGCATGAAAACGGAAATATTGTCAATAACCATTTAAACCAAACCAATAACTATTATTTTTTAATATTATTGATACCATTTTTAATTAATTTAACTCAGATTTTGTGAAATTACCACCCACTTTTCAGTATCCCACTTTCAGTTTCTCGGTTGCAACATTACATACCAACAGAATAAAGATGCTTACAATAAGATGCACCCATTTCAGCAAATATGCGGAACTATCCACCGAAACTTAAAAAATAGCATCAGTAAAACATGAGGTTGAGATTTTCTAAAACAATAAAAGTGTAGACCCTACTTTATGGCATTGAAACTTAGGTGCCATCAAAGTGAGAAGAGAGTAGATTGCAAGCATCTGTATGAAATTCCTTCGAAATACATATGGGTGTAGTAGAGAATATCGTTACATGAATACCGAGATAAGGAAAGAGCTCAACATCTTTTCTTTATACGACAAGGTATCTCAGAAAAGAATACAGTGGGGAGCATGTGAGCTGAATGAGGAAGGATAGGATAGCTAAGCAAACACTAGGCTATAAAGCGGAGGGAAAGAGAAAACAAAGAAACCCGATAAAGAGATGGGTAGATTTGAGGGGTTCGGAACAGGGTAGAGATGCCTAATCCTTGATAGGCATAAGAAGAAGAAGAAGAAGAAAAAGAAGGCACTTTTGTTAATTTTTAAAGAAAAAAAGGGGTGGGAGCAATTTTTTTCTCAAATGAGTGACGTTAAATCCGAGACCGGTAAATCGACGACCTACTGAAGTGTAGTAAACAAGAAAAGTTTAACCAAAATATGCAGGATAATTTTTGGAATTTACATTACGGAAACAGATTTTTTTAAAGAATAATATCATAAATCAAAGTAATATATTTTATTTCAATCCTGGGTTTAATTTACTTCACGTGATTGATAAAATAAATTTCTCTTAGGTACGTTTATTGAATTTTAAAATCGTTACGTGTACTTCATTTACATTCTGTTAGAATTTTTTCACAATGAATTCTAAAAGATGTCAAATAAAACAATTGTCATTACTTGAACGAGTTATTTATAAGTTAGAGAGGAAATATCTTATCGTATTAACCTGTTGACATTTAAATCGATAACAACTCTTTTCTTTCATTACTACAGTTTTAAATTTAAGAATATAATTTAATCGGAAAGAATATTTTTTTATTATTTATTTCGTTGCTTGTTTTCTCGTTAGAAAACATTATGAAATGCAAAACATAACCCAATTTAAACTAACAAACATTAAGGGGTTCCATGAAGAGCGAAAACAGAACACCGGGTAGACAGAAGAAAGAAAGCCTAGTGAGCAAATTCTGATTATGTCGGCTGCAATAAGAGCTTTTAGAAGCGTCTAAAATCACCCCACGTTGTCTAAAATTGGCCCTATAAGAGGAAAAAATTATTTTCCCATTACACCAACAAAACCGCTAATCCCAACTAATTATTGGGACCAGTTGAATTTAATTAAATTTTTCATAAAAGTTAAGGTTAAGTTGAATTAGTTTGTTCATATTAGAATACAATAATAATTTTATTCATATTGTTAATTGCCGATTAATTTTGCCTAGTTAATTTACAATCAGTAAATAAAATAAAAAATAAAAAATTTGGAATTGTAAATTTTTAAATTATTTACAGATTAGACACTTTGAGAAAGTAATTACAAAAATAATGATTTAATGTTATTGAATCGACTGTGAATCGAACGGTCCCGGTCCTAAATTCAAAAAGTTATCGGTTGGCGAGATAAGAAAGAAGTTGAAAAAGTGAAAAAAATAAAAACGATATGGTCCTGGAACTCATTGTACACAATAGACTCTTACCTATACTCTGACGAAATTTCACTAAGATCAGATGAGTATTTTCGAAGTTACAGGCCAATAAGTTTGCATAACCCAAAAAATGTCTTCCAAAACGGGCACTGTATTTGTTCTAATATCAATATCACTTATAAAAAATTGACAAATTTTAAGTTTTCACAGTTCAACGCAAAATTAAAAAAGCTTTAATTTTACATAATAGTACGTTAAAAACTATGCTATATATTTTTAAGAATTAAGCTTTAAATTTAGGTTCTTATTATTTTGGACGTGGATATTAGTTTCTTTGGAGAACGTCTCATGAGCATCGGCACTTCAGCTTTCTTCCCGGATCACCATGTGTTTGTTCCGAATGCATCTGCTGTAAATCCGAATTTTTTTGTGTTTAAAATTGAATGGTAAAAACATTATAAAGGTCTTCTGCTAATTCTGTGACGTATGGTAATTCTTTATGTAGTATATGCTGAATTAAATGAAATTGTACAAAATTGTGAAATAGGTAGTAAAACGTTTTTTAATATTATCAGTAATAATTCTTAATTATAAACGTTTATAATATGTTTTAACTAAATCTACATATAATAAAAAATGTCTCTTTACAAACACAAAGATGAGGCACTATAGAACTGTGATTCTGCCAGAGGCACTATATGGTAGCGAAGCCTAAATACGAATTAAAAACGAAGGGAAAAGTGATCAGACAATTAAAACAGAACGTAGAATTGTTAGAACTTGCATCAATAAGAACTACAAAAAGGATGGTGTGTGGAAAATCCCCACTAATGAAACAGTGTATGAAGTCGTGGAACCGATTATCAGTCTAATGAAAAAGCTCAGAATTTCTTATTTCTTTCACATATTAAGAATGCCAGAGAATAGGTTATTAAAACAACTTATAACCAGAGGAATCTTATAACAGAGGAAGTGTGAAATCTGGTGGAAGATGCATCTCAGCAATTAAAGAGGATCTTGACGAAGTTGGACTGAGGATTGAAGATGCGACAAATAAACCAAAGATAACGGCGTTTCTAAATGCAAAATGTTTTAATGTGGACAAGGTGGATAGAGTTGTGCAGGTAACTGACGAACAACGAAAAGCAAGATCTGAAAACATGAGGAGGTATTGGCAAAAACAGCGAGCCAATGAAGTACATGGGAAGCGAACCAGAAAGTTGACTAGAGTGATCCATTGAGGTCAAACAAGCTAAAAAAAAGCAACGTTTATTTATGTAGTTTTATTATTGTAACTTAGTTTAAAAAATATTAAACTAATATTATATTAATATGTATATAGTTTAATTGTAGGTTATTTTTATTGTATTCTCCTAATTATATATAACTTTTAGTACACTCCTGTAAGGTAAATTTATTGTAAATTTTATTGTTATAAGATTTATACCATTTCCATGAATGTAACCTGTTTTATTGAAGATAGCAATATCTGAGGAGTAAATAGTTAAGCAATACTACTTTACCGTGCATGCTGAGGTAAAAATTTATTTGTAAACTTTTTCTGTCTTTATTAACTAGACTAAATCATGGATAAAATTTTATTAAATCAAATGTGGATGAAATTTTAAGAATAAAACAGGTGGAAGTTTAGGTGACATTAATTAGTGGTAAGGTATATTTTATGACAGCCAGACGTTTTAATGAATGAAATAGTTAGGTTAATTTCAGGAAGTTAAATAAGGGCTATAATGGTCACTGAAAACAAAACATATCTAGGGTAACTATCTAGACCGGGAAGAAGTAGTTACATAAAGTCGATAGAAGCTTACCGTTAGGTTGAGAACCATTTGGGAGATATTCTGAAAAAAATACAATACTTGAAGACCAAGGTATTTGATTTATGTGTACTCCCAGTACTAACTTATGGTATGCAAACCTGACTGTTTACCACGTTTATTATTAAATAATTAACAAAACACCGTGTGCCATGGAAAGATCTTTGATAGAGAGGGATTAAAACATCGAAAGCCTAATGAATATTGAAAAAACAACACCGAAATGCAGGACATCCTACCAAAAAGGGATCAGAAAAAGTTTATTTGGGCAGGCTATAACACAAGAATGGAATAGTGTTTTAAAAAATTGAAGGCCATGACAGGAACAAGGGGACGCGGTCGACCTCTGAGAATGGTGGAATTAAATTGGATACAAGCAAGGAACAGGAAAACTAGAATTTTGGAAAAGCGTTTGGAAAAATGTTCAGTGTTGAATAAATGGATTATAAATATAACAAGTGCTATTCAGGACGCTTGGCATATTGAAAAGCACTCATAATTTTCAACCCGATAATGAAAGCGATGGTAAACCACACCTTTCACTGTGTTTTACTAGGTTAAACCTCTAGAAGTTTAAACTAGAGTTTGACAATTTGAAGTTAACAATACAGAGAAAACTTAATAAATAAATATTTTTACTCATTTAAAAATACGTTATTAAATTTATTTACGTTCAAAACTTATTGATTAATGAAAAAACTGTATTTTGAAATTAAATTAAATTATCTTAAAATACAACGGGGGTATCAAATAGCATAACACACGAAGTATAAAATAACAGTATTTTAGTTTACGATTAGGAAGAAAGAGAGCAGCACAATGCGGAACATAGTATCACGTGATCAAGTCAATACTGTTGTGACGTCATTTATTTACCCCTACCAGTCGGCAATATTCTGCTGGCCGACAAACCTACCCCCACTAACAATCCATCCTACCAACGTACCTAACACCCCCACAACACACAAACAAGGAAATAAACTTCCAATCAAGCATATTATAATTTCTTTAATACGTTTCCTGTAAAACAAATGGAATTACTACTTAATGTAAAAAGAATGAAATACTTTTGTGATACATTTGCTCAATAAATTATCGTCTGAGTAAACTTTTAAAATTGATTAATTATAACAATACAAATGATTTATAAACCAATTTCGATACATAAAAGCAAATTTTACAGACTCCTCTAAAAATCTTTGAAACCACAAGACCGAGAAACTTGAAATACCCAATTTAGGTCGTAGGTGCTTGTAAAGAACTATTTTCAAATAGTTTTCATCTAAAGGAAGAAAATGGGAAATTTCATAAAAATTTGATTTCTTATATAAATTCAGCTTTTAGATGTAATTTAGACCGAAAACTTAAAACGGACAGTTTACAAGCTGTAGGCGTAGACTAAATATCTTTTTTAACAATTTCATTCGACGCTTCGTTTAGAGATAGTTACAACTCTGAAAAAAACTGCGTTAAAATCAATTTTTTTTAAATTTTAGTCGTTAAACTAAAACTGCAAAGTAAAAATACTAAATTTTTACAATTTTTCTTGTAACGCTTAGCTTAGCTTAGTAATAAAATTTGATCAAAGCCGGTTCATTCTATTTAGCTAATTAATAATTTTGTAATACGTATGAAGTTTTCCGGGAAAATTTTTAGTCGTCTACTGAATGAATATTGTAAATGTTTATAATATTTAGTCTACTAAACAACGAAAGATTCTAAATATTTCAATACACGATTGTTGTTCTTGTTTAGGTCATCGACCGAAAGGCTGATTTGAACCTCTAGAGGCTTTACTGAGTAAAACGAAAGGTAAGGTGGTTTACTATTACCTTCCTCACTAATTGCAGAAGTATGCTTATCAGCATGGCCGACCCTCTGATAAGCATCTACTTTCCACTTAGCAAATGACATCTTCTTTTTTTCACCACATGGTCTGGCTGTATAATGAAAGTCATTATTCTCAAAGGAGATAACTCTAACTATAACTAAGCACGCCTACGTGAGTGGGCGGAAATTATTAGTCGATTCACGGGGTATAAATAGTTTTAAACAGAATTCGATGACTGCATACAATGCTACACCAAAAGTAAAATATCCATTCATGTCATTATATTATAAATATATGATATTATTTTTTGTCATTATATTATATTATTTCCAGTAAGGTACAGTACCAAAATGAGCAAGCGTATTTTCTAAGCTATATAGGCTACATAGAAAGAAACCGTTTTAATTAAAATAATTTGCGCCTAAGGAGGGAGAAAAGAGTATCTGTCCGATATTTTATATTTACTTTCTCTTACCCTATATAAACTATAAAGAAGGAAGTAGACTATACACTAGTTTTCATGTCGACTTTTGAAATCGAGGTTTTACCTTAAATAGGCCAGCACGTTTTCAAGCCTTCGAAACCGTGTTTTAACCGATTGGTGTGAATGCGTGTGTGTATATTAAACTTCTTTTCTCCGATTTTCTCAAACACGGGTCCTACAGTTATTTTTTTTTACAATATCGCCTTATTTACTAAATTTTTTAAGTTTTACAAGGTAGGGTAAGCGCCATGTCAGTTGAAATTCATGAAGAGCTGTGCTCTCTGAAAACGGGTTTTTTAAGATTGAGGCCTTCACATTAATTTTAGGACAAGCGTATAAAATCAAAGTTGTAGAAAATGAAAAACCTATAGTTTTTATTTCAAGTATTTTTCCTTGTAAAGTTCAGCATCTTTTAGTGAATTTTTAAGTCCCAACAGAGATTGGTTTTCTTTTTACGTCATTCTCTGATAATTAAAATCAGGTTATGTTTTTAATTTTTTATTGTTTACTCAAGATTAAACATAAATTTAATCATTATTAGTTTTATTCATGGGTTGTATGACTAAATATTTGCATTATTTACATTGGCAAGAGCAAGTCGTATGAAAATTTCACTACAGCCTTGGCTTATCCGTAGATAATGAAATGAAATAAGATGAAAAGTTGCCTGCTACAGTTGTCCGGGAATCTAATCCGGACCCATTGACATAGAAGCCGGTTACGCTGACCACTGCACAAACTGTTCGGCCTATATTATATCTCTGCTTTCCTAAAAATATGAAATTATATAATAGGCACCCAAAAAAGTTTTGAAACCAGTTTCAACGCAACCCCTCTTAGGCAAGCATTAAGAACACACGCAGCGTCGGCATAATTGTTGGTATTCTCTAAAACCTTTAACTTCCTCTTACTCAAATATCTATGTTGTCTGGAATTAGGTAATTCCAAAACTAGGTCTATCCCATCAATTTCCCCAAAGCTGGGGTTTTATTGTAATATTATTTTAGATTATAAAGACTTTTTATTAAATATATAAATCGTTAAATTAAAGGTAGAAAATCAATTTAAATTATAAATATTTCTTTCATCTACATTTTATTAAAATAATAATTATAATAAATAATATATTTTATTAAAATAATTATTGTGGTTGCTATATTTAAATATAGTTGTATAACAGTGTATTCTTTGAGGTAGAGAAAATATTTCCTTTAGAAATATGCAAAAGTTTAAATAACAGAGAAATAAAACCATTGTAATTTCCTTCTAGAAAATTGTACGTAGTTGTAGACTAAACAAGAAACATCAACGTTTCCTTCCAATTGTACTGCAATCTATTTGTATTTTCTCTATTGTAACTTTCCGCGGAGATTGTAGATTACCTATTCCACACACCTACTTAATTTCTAATTTAAACGCAATACAAAACTACAAGTTTTCAAATAAATACTTTTTTGGGCGGCAAAATGCACTAACTTCTTTGTAACACTTAAGAGGAATAAATTTTAATTACATTAACACCGTTTTTTATGTAGTTATCAAAATATTTATAATATTTTATGTACGTGATGGGCGGTGGTGTAGTGGTCAACGCAACTGGTTTATGCGGCAGAGGTCCCGAGTTCGATTTCAGGTCAGTTCTGGTATTTTTCATTACCAAACTTCATATATTACGTCTGCATTAGCAGCAAATGTACAAAGCAGTGGGACGTAAAACTAAAAACAAAAATAATCAAAAACTTTTGTGGCAATCAGTGGCAAACGACTTAAAATATTTTTAAATCCCAAGTTGGTTTACGTTGCAATCTGTTCAACTGAAGAGCAATATCAACGCCTTGAACCAATGAGATGAGAATGATATGTATGGCGTGTAAATGAGGTGTAGAGTCTTGTGCATGCTCTTTCGTATATCGTTAAAAAGCAAACAGTTAATTTATATAGTGTAAAAAGACAATTTTTAGCAAGTAAAAATTTAAAGAGTTATTTTATTTAAAACATAAAAAAATTAGAAGAATGTAAACGTTTCTGCGCTGAGTTTGTTTTTGTTCAAAATCAGTTCAAAAAAATATGGTAAATTAAACATTTTCTTAACAATCCTTAGTTTCAGAAAAACGAAAGGTTATTGTTAAAATCATTTTATACAAAAGATATGAAAAGGAGATTGACAAGAAGTACCTCTGAATAATTTTGTTGAAAGCGTCGATAAAAATCTACCCACCCCAGCAAACGCTGAAGTTTGTTACATATTTAGAAGTGACGGAAAAATTTGAATCACAGGTATTTTTTCAGGTTCGGCTTGTATTATTAATTATTATTAGTAATAATATAACCCAGTTATTTTACATCGTGTGCAGTAAATTGACACTTATCGTTTTCATTGTTACATTGTAACTACAAAACCATTCAAAGAACTTATTAATTCTGCATGTTTTGTGATCAAACCACTGAAGCATATTATTAAATCATCTACATGAATCGTTGAATAATTTAAAACTTTTCCTAATGCAATGTTTAAGCTCTTTATAAACTCTTGCAATGAAATTTAATAAACCGACATTGACAGCTCGTGTCTTCAAAAATACTGTAGGTGAAAAGGTGCCAAAACCGGGAAAAAAGTATCTGCTAGACTCTGGAGAGTAAAAACGTGAAATACACACATACGAGGTGTGGCTATTAAATAGCGAGACTGACGTTGTAAAAAATTTTAGTTTTATTTTATACATAATCACTTATTGTCACCTTCAATGTACACTCCTTCTCTATCGCTACAACGCTCCATGCGAATTTTCCATTGTTGCGTACAGTGCTGGAAGTTATCTTCTGTCAGCTCCTTCAGGACACGTGCTGCTTTCTCTTTTACAGCTTCCACAGATTCAAATGTTGTCTCTTTTAATCCAGATTTCACCTTAGGAAACAGGTAGAAGACAATAACATGTGATGAAACGTGGTTTTTTACAAATGATCCGGAAACGAAGCGCCAATCCATGCACTGGAAGAGCCGAACTTCACCGACAGCCAAAAAAGCTCGAATGAGCAAGTCAAAATTTAAAGCAATAATAATTGTTTTTTTTATATCCATGAGATTGTGTACTTCACTGGGTTCCTGAAGGTCAAACAATTAATCAATATTGCTACCTTGAGGTACTCTTAAACTACGTCAAAGAGTAAGGAAAAACACCCCGAAATGTGGAAAGACAAATCATAGGTTCTCCACCAAGACAATGCGCCAGCTCATTTCGCGTTATCTGTCAAGAAGTTCCTAGTCAAGTAAAGGATCTCAGTATTATAACATCTACCGAATTCACCGGATCTTGCACCATGTGACTTTTACGTGTTCCCTAAGGTGAAATCTGCATTAAAAGGGACAAAATTTTAGTCTGTGGAAGCTGTAAAAGAGAAAGCGGCACGTTTCCTGAATTAGCTGACAGAAGATGACTTCCAGCACTGTTTCCAACAATGGTAAATTTGCATGGAGCGTTGTAGGTATAGAGAAGGAGTGTATATTGAAGGTGACAATAAGGTATTATGTATAAAATAAAATTAAAATGTTTTACAACGTCAGTTTTGTTATTTAATAACCACACCTCGTACAAAACAACTCTGACTTCGCAAATGCAAAACAACTAACGTACACGGACATAGAACATGCAGGTGCAGAAGGCTGATCGACCCAAAGCAATCTCTTCACTTTGGGGACGGTTGAGCAGAACTAGGCGTACATCCACTGATAACTTCGTTGTAATGGCAACCCGCTTGTGCTGGAAAGGCAGCGGTGGCCATTTGCCTAGTTCTTCCCTTGGGCATTTATTACGTACAATGAGACCAAAACAAGGCCTATTTAAAACATTAGAATTTGCTCTAAGCGCATACAATAATTTGGTGTACTTTGTTACATGACACTTCTTTATTTTTATGCAAAATAAAAGTTATTATAACGGAAATTATACCTACTTATTTTGTGAGAGAAATAAGTTTCAATACTATCCAGTGCATTGGTGAAGAAGCTTTTCAACTACTTCACTGAACAGCCGCCACTGTACTCAAATGATGAGCTTTTCTGTTGATAATTTCTGCGTTAATGAAAATACTACATATTCTTTGTTCCGTAGATTTAGTTCCACTTTCAAAAACGCATAAAACTTTCAAAAACGCAATAACAGAGGTTCAATAAGTTTCCTAAACTTCATTAGTATCTGTTCAATTCTTCAAATTTTATTGAATCATTCACTAAAATTTTATTTAGTTTTCGAACATCTAGATAAACAAGAATTTCTTCCCTAGGTTTTACGACTACTAATACGTTAGTAAATCTTGAATTTCTTCTTTCTATAATATTTTCTTGGCATCATTTTTATAATACAAACATAACGATATACACAGCGCAGCAACGTTTACATTTTTCTAAACTATTTTAAATATAATAAAACTAATTTTTAATTACTGAAAATTGTCTTGTTTGAATTGCAAAAACTCAATGATTCAAAATAACAGACGTTTACCACATTCAGTGCTAAAGACTCGCCTAGCGGGTCATGGGTAGGTATTCCACCAGGCTGCCATCTCACCTAGCGGGTTCCGTTTTGTTATCATTTTAAGTAATTCCGGAGGGACACCGCCTGTCGGATATCAGTTTGTTGCTATTTTATAGCCCTCAGAAAGGTTTTTTCTTTGTCAACGTGCAGTTAGTTTTGGAATTTTCGTCATACGATCGTCTACCCTCGTATAGTATACTCGTTGAGTATTTTTAACGGGTTTTCAGGGTACAGTTGAAGCCGTGAATTTAGTATCTTTGCAGGTATCGATTCAAAATAGCTTACATTTTTAGATTTACGTTAGAAGTATATTACAGTAGAGTACCGATTTTCCGTGGATCGTTTAACCGGGGTTTGGATTAACCGTGCGATCACTAGAAATTTTTTTTGGTTTTACGTCCGACTGTTTTGCTAATTGCTGCTAATGCAGACGGTGAAGGATGAAATGAATTTTTTGTAACGTATGAAAAAATGCCATGCCCGAGTGGGATTCAAACCCAAGACCGCGTGATGAGAGGCAAGCACGTTACCAGCTCCTGAAATATTTTGCAAAGAAGCTTTAACCGGTGCCGAAACATTACTAACTTTCATGGAAAATCAGGATGACACAGATTACGTGGACATTTTACATATTCGTGGTTATATAAGAAAAAGAAAAGAAAAGATATTGCGGCATAAAATGAAACAAAGTAAAATAACAGATTTTTTGTGATTTTTTTTTGGTACGTAGTTTAAGGTAAGACTTATATAAATTTATGTAGTAAATATTTTTATTTCAATACAATTTGTTTATTTATTTCCGATATCCGATAGTATTAACATGTATTAATCAGTAGAATAAAACATACGCGTAACTGGTGGTTTTGTTTATGACGTAAGTGGTCTCGACCGAATTGGGTTGTATTATCCGTGTTTTCCGGTTATCCGGTATAGTTATCCCCCCAATTACCACGGATAATCGGTATTATACTGTATTTGTAGTTTAAAATTATATAAGAAATCAAGCGTAAATCGTAATGGTAGATGAAAAATTCAAACAAGAAAATACATTTATTATAAAAGGCGAAAATAAACCTTAAAATAATATTGAATTGTTTACTTTTATGTAATTAGCAAACATAAATCCAGGTGTAGGTCGGAAATAAAATAAATCTATAAAAACGATAGTGACATAAGTTGGTAGGCCCTACACAAAGCAAGCGGAGAACACGCTGCACAAGTAATCAGCCCGACGGGAGAGATACCTCATAATTGCTCAGCATTGAATGTGTTATTCGAATTTATTTACCTGAATATAATGTTTGTTTTGCGTTAAGGTAAACGTGTGGTTGAGCGTGTGTGATTGAAGTGAAACCAAAACACAATTTCCATCCTTGAGGGCAAATGTCTACATAAATATTTTTGTATATTTCGTAATATTATTGTTTTAACAAGTTATTTTTATTACTAAAATCACACAGTTGATATTTACACAAACATGTTGATTTTTTAGAAGTTTGTTTTTACATAAAAGAAATAGATAAATAAATTATATTTTATCAATTGGCTAGTTAAATTTTCATCGGATTGCCTTGGTGATCCAACCGGAAAGTTGATAAACTCCTGACTCGATGTTCCCTGGTTTGATACGTAGTTAATTGAACATACGATTATTGTAATCCTTTTTTTGTTCTGAACAACGAAAAGGATTGGGTTATGATTGAGTCATACAGCAAATCATTAGGCAGAAACGTGGATATTATCAGACGAAGTAAAAGGATAATTACAAAAGTAAAGGAGGAAAATTTTTAATATTTTGAATGGGGGCTTAGGTTGGGTAAATTTAGTGGGGTTTTTAAGGAAGGGTTTGAAGTAGTACAGGAATTTTTTAGAGCAAGAATTTAATTATTAGTTTCCTTTTTTCTTTTCATATTTGTTAAAAGGGTGATTTATTTTTTAATTTTATATTGTTATAGGGTAGTAGGCTACTGGATAGGCTACGGAGGATTATCTGTCAACCAGACTGATGACCGAACTTTGGTCTTGTCTTGGTGTCAAGTTTGCATGTGACTGAGTGATTATTTATTTTTTTACTTCGTTTATTTAACGTCGCATAAACTACTGTGGTCATTAGCGACGACGTTGGGTTGCAACGGTGAAGGATGAAATGATTATTTATAACGTATGAAAATATGCCGTGCCTGAGTGGGATTCAAACCCAAGACCGCATGATGAGAGGTGAGCACGTTACCAACTAAGCCAATCAGTCATCAATCAATCAGTCATCAGTGCCAATCGGTCGGCATTGGCATTGAGTAATTATTGTTAAGTTGTACAGGATAGTTTTAATTTTTTTGTATGATTAAATATTTAGATTGTAAAAAGAAGATAAATTATTGTAAATTATTTGAATTTGTGAAAATAAACACACTTTATTATTATTATTATTATTATTATTATTAGAATTGTAGCCGTGCGGATGGATTCCTGGAGAAGAAGTTATTGGATCCTTGGAAATGAAGCAATTTCAGAAGGTAAGAAGGTCAAACAGGGTATTTGACAAAAAAGAAAAATGACTATAAACATCTTTATCAAATGTATGCCGACAGTTCACTTACAAAATCCCACAAGTTCTAAACTCACGGGGTTGAGCAAAATATCGAACTGAGTCCCATGGATCAAAGAGAAAAATATTTGCCAGACAAATCGATGGGTGATGGAGGCGATGACCAGTAAAATCCCTGCGTTAGAATGATTTGACGAATAAAGAGGTAAGCTGTTTGGGATGCGAAAAAACGGAAATAACAGCTGTACAAAGTTGCAAAAAGTATTATAATCTTGGTTGTGTGAAAAATCAGTCTTTTTCAGTCAAAATAGAATTTATATCTAAGTAATAATAATAATAATAAATTACTTGCCTTTATTGAACAAAATATAGTTATCTTTCATAAAAAATTACCTTCGCCTAAAATAAAATAAAAACTTGTAAACTAAAAAATCAAAACCATAAATATTTATCTTGCAGGCGATATCACCCAAGGTCGTTTGACTGTCAGGGCGAAGTTGGATTTTGTATTAAGAGAACATAGAAAGCAACAAGAATTTATCTAAGTAATTTCTAGGACAGTGCATATTGTTACAGTATTTCAATTGTATTAAAAATTAAATCTTCTTAAAAATTTTAATAAGTAGGCTATTTTACAAAATGAAAATAAAATAAAAACGTATTTTTTCTAGTAAGAAGTGCAATGGAACAGAACCGATACAAAATATTAAAATATATTTTTTAAATTTACTAATAAAAGCTATTTCATTTAGTACGGAATATTATTAAAATTTCCAACGGTAGTATTAAAAGGTTCTTTCAGGATTATCAAATATGTAACAAGAGATCAAATACATTTATTGTAAATATTTTTTATTTCAAATTTCATATGTACTTTTAATATTACGATTTAATCCTATTACGTTTTGAATTTAAATTCCTGGTAAAGTCTTGTTAACATTCACAATATCTGAAAGAGATTTCGAAAGCGCCCAGGATCAAAAATCCCTTTTATAAATTAATTAATTAGTTTTTTTAAACCGGTTAGGTTTGCTTCATTTAAATTATTAAAAGAGATTACATGATTGGCTTTTATAGATATCCATAATGTACTAACAGTCTGTGTAAGTTTTGAAAAATTCTCCTTCAAAATAAAAAATGTTTTGAAAAATATTTTTATTTCAGAATTGCAGCTTATGTGATGTATATTTTAGTCTTAACAAAATCTAGTGTGAAAGATGTGACTCTTTTGCCAATGTAATGTATGAAAAACTAGCCTATGTTAAATCAAGAGTAAATAAAATAATATGAAAACATTATCTAATAAAAATTAATAATGAAAATCAACCACAATAGAATTTTAAAATACGGAAAAACACCAATTGACACAAAACTAAGCACTATAGAAAAAAATGCTTGAATGTTTTTACATTTTCTACAACACAGGGTCTTTAAATATTATGTATGTAAGATTTTTACTTAAGGTAATGTTAGGCTATACACTTTTGCCGTAAGGTGTATATTAAGACTGTAATCTTAAAAAGAAAACATTTTTACCACGAGAGCACCGTTCCCAAGAATTTCAGCGTACATTGTTTTTACCCTATCTTGTAGAGAATAATAAATGTAGGAAACGAGATGTTATAATAAATTGTATAAGTTGCCGGTTTTTAAAAAATCTCAAAAAAGTGAAAAATAAATTGTACGAATAAACTAGGTATTACTTCCGGTTCACCGATTTTGACGAAAATGTTTGTGTCGGCTCCCCTATTGATACTTAAGTTTCAACTTAGTACGATATTCCGTTCTTGAGGTTTTTTGTTCACATACTAAAAGACGGACACACACACACAACTCACAAAGACCAATTTCTAAACACACTTTTTTGGGTTCAGAGACCTAAAACGGTGTAATTTTGTTGAAACCTCGATTTTAAAAACTCGACTCAACGACAAAGCATTCCTTCCCTATATATTCATATCGGTCAAGGGAAAATAAAAGAAATTAAACTTTTGTTGTTATGTTTTTACATCTAAAGGTTAGAGTTGTTTATTCAACACTCAAGTTGTTTAGCCAGGGTATGTGTTTTTTACCACGACATTTTTTATCCATAATATTCTTCTTAATTATTATTATGTGAAGTAAGCTGTATGTCTCCCCTCTTAACCAATAACTAATAAACTTATTGCAAATATAGTACCTACGTACTTTTATGGTTCTTACAACCCCTTTCTCTTTATCGATCACTGTGAGAACCAACTAAATTGAGTCACAATCCACTCCGTTTAGCCTTAAAATCCCTCGATACGATCACAATTCGAACGCCTTTTACTAGTCATTAATGTTATTTTTCAATTCTAGGTTTGCATTTCGTAAAACAACACTCAATACTATTAAAATTTGAGCAGTCAAAGAATGAACTTCAATGTAAGGTTTTTACTGTATCTTCATTTTATTGAAATCAGTTGTATGTACCCAATTATATCTTTGATTCTTCTCAGCGAATTCGTAATTCTCATGGATTATTTTCCCAGTTGCCCATAACAGGTAGGATAAGTGTTAAATTACTCGCATTCAATCTGCTAGTTGCAGGGCTATAAAATATAGTTCTGTTTCTTATCACATGGTCAGCCAGTTACGAGTATGAATAGAGCATCGTATATGAATAGAGCATTTAAGAACAGAAGCGGTAGAGGTGTGAAAGTCACTAGTCATAGTTATCCTTTGAGAGTAATGAATTGTATTATATGGCCAGACCCTGTGGTGAATGAAGTGAACGTGTCATGTACAGGGTGGAAAGTACATGATTTTCAGAGGGTCTGGCATGCTGATAAGCATGTTTCTCCACTCAATGAGGAAGACTATGGTAAACCACCTCACTCCTCGTTTTATTCAGTAAATCCTCTAGGGGTTCAAACCAACCTTTCTTCTGATGACGTAAACAACAATTGTTTCCAAATATTTGTATTTTTGGACCGCGTCGACCTTTTTTGTGAATTTGTTAGGTGTTTCTTAGTTGTTGTTGTGCTCTTGAAATCGTCATAAAATTAATTTTTTTAACATTCAGCGTTAACCTACTATCTTAATTAAGCTCCACCGGTCGGTCTAACATTCGCAGTTAGTCCTTTTGGCACTCTGCTAGTTCGCATTGATGTGTGATGGTTTATTTGTTAATACCTTTTAAATAATTTGTTTTGTGTATAGGTTAAAAGGTACAATAGAAAGAGTTAACCAGGGAAAAAGCTTTTAGTCTTACAAGACATTGATATCATCGAACCACAAATGTGATTTCCATTGGTCCGAATAGGTTTGAGGAGATTTTCTTTAGTGTCAATGATGAATGATAAAAAGTTGTAATAATTTAATTAGAATAAGAACTTGGAAAGAAAATAGTATTTCTGAGAAACAGTTCTATTTAAAATATAAGCAAACATGATTAACCAGAGTCAAACGGTAAATGTAATAGATAACATTTTACAGAAATCATCCAATTATGTAATACCTACAACATTAACATAAATTTATAATCAAAGCAATACAGCAAATAATTTACGATTAGTTAAGTAACATAGACAGGGAGCCACGGGATCGAATCATTATTACGAATCCCCGTAACAAACTGTCATACGAATTATGGGTAATGAACATTTTAACAACGGACAGAATGACAATTTAGTAAAATCATTGACACTTGAATTTATGTAATAACTAAAAATACATGACTAATAATTATTTTATACAATTTAATATTTCAGATAAGTGTAACATGTTATACAATAATTTACTAAATTTTACAAGCTACATCAATATTTATTAAATTGTTAGATTAATGCAATTAATAAAACAATAAATGTATGTGGTTTATTATTTCATGACATTTATGTTTGTCACATTGTATTACATGATAGCCGTATTCCCATTTATGTAGGCCGACAATCATAAAATATTATGATTTGTATTAATTAGATGTCATATATAATTTTGAAAACAATAGGCCTAATACAAACCCATTTCAAAATAAAGTGAATCTCTGAATGCGTGCTGGAGAAGGTTATACAGGGAAGGAAAATGGTAACTTCTTCGTTAAGGAAGGATTGTTAATCCAAGCTTATATTTAACGATCACACCACGCCAAAATTATTAACAGCTGTTTTACTTTTGCAGACGACCAGATAATTGTTTCTAGGAACACGGAAACAAAAACAAAACAAATTAACGTGTTAAAAGAATAACCACAAAAAGTGGGACTACAGGTTTACTTCGAAATAACTGAAGTTATAATGAATATCAAAATAGCCTTGCGTAACATGATACAATATGGCAAAAATGGAAAAGTCGATATTAAAATAACTTGGGGAGATAATACAACCAAAGACCACGGAAGATTCAGCTGACATTAAAAGACGAGGTAAGATAGCCACATTTTGTATAAGAAAAAGGCACTCCCAAGACCAGTTAAGATCAAACATTATAACACTGATAAAACCTGCATGTATGCACGCAAGTGAATATCTTAGAATGGCCAGTATACATAGGCTGAGAGAAGCAGAAAATCAGCGAAAGATCCTTAGCCAGATAATGGGTCCTAAATTAGTAGATGGATCATTAGTAGTAGATGGAAATTAGTAGATCCTAAATTAGTAGACGAGTTACAAAGAAGAGAAGAATTGCTGTACAAGAAAAAAGGAAGTTTAATGAAAAAGATAAAAAAACCGAGTCTAAGATTCTATAGATCCCCCAATTGAATGTATGACAAACCACTGTCAAAACAAATTTTAAAGAAATCTAATTTATTTGCTTTTTTGGTACACTTTCGGCTACAATACAATCTATTCATTATGTTAAAAAAATAAGTAATTGGCAAAAAAGTGAATAACTATTAAACAAAGTTAAATATCTATCGATATTTGGTTTTTTGGTTACCTACTTAAAAAGAAATAAAAACAAAACAAGTTACATTCAAAGAATGTTACGCAAAATTTTGAGTTTTTTTATCCCTAATTTGTGTTCGTTGCAATCTGTTCAATTTAAAATAATAAGAAACTCCATGATCCAATGAGATGAGGATGATTTATGTATGACGTGTAAATGAGGAGTAGTCCGAACAGATCCACGTCAACCATTCTTGAAGACGTATGGTTAATTGAATCCCAACCATCAATGTACCTCGGCAACCATTCTCTAATACTCAAATCTATATAAAAGTTAATACTAAACAAAAGTAATAATTACTTTTAGACACTTTACTTTTACATAGTAATTTTTACTAGGATTTGAACCAGAAACCTTAGTCTCCAAAAATCAACTGTTAAACAGGTAACTCGCGGCGACAACTTTACCTGTAGACAAACCCGGTGGGTCAATTTTGAGTTAAACTGTATTTTCACAAATGTATTGCTAGAACAAGTTTTTTTTAAGTTTTTATAGTTTATTTAAAAATATATAAATTAACATAGAGAAGTGAAATATCTTGTTCTACTTTCTTTAAATTGAGATTACCATAAAATAATTTTTTGTATATATTCCATCCGATGTTTGTAACATTGAATATAACATTTTCTGACATGATTATGATTAAATTGAATTTATTTTCGAAAAGAGCTGTCGAATAATAATCATTTCTTTGTATTTATGCAGCATCTATTTTCATAAGCACTTCTGTCTAGAGATGGAACGCATTCTCTACCCTCTTGAGATTGATGTATGTATGTTATGAAGTGTAGGGATGTCTTGTTGTATGATTGCCTCATCGTCTTGACGATTCATGTCCTAGTGGGGGATGTCGTATACACACTAAGCCATCAATTCATGAGACATGTAGTTAACAGAAACCCATTGCTAACAAACACCATTAGACAAGATAAATTTGAAAAACGGACTAATTTTTTATTGAAGCCACATTTTATAGTAGTTTTAAAAGTAGTTTGTTGTGGGTGAAAAAATTTAGGCCTAGAGTGTCACTGTAAAGATCTTTTATGTAGTATTACGTTACCTGACCAAATATTTTAATATTTATATTTTTATTCCTTTCTTCATAATCTATCCGACCTTAATTTTTTTTGGGAATAAATTTAGGAAAAAATTTTTAAACAAAAACAATTGAAAGAGGAGATTTTATAGCCACAGAACAAAAGTAGGTGTGAGTGAAGTAAACGAGACCTACAGTGTCACTGTAATGAAGATTTAGATATTGGTTATTTGTTATAATTATTATTATTATTTGCGTATAGTCCCCTTAAGGAGAGCGCTAAAAACACAAAAATCTAGCTCTTGGTGGTGTCTCTGTTCCTCCTTTTAGCTTCCCAAAAACCTTTCATCCTCTCACTTTGCGCCTTTTTCTCTTCGTCTGTCCATTTTCGCCCATTCCTTTTGGCTTGTGATCTGAACTGAATTTCCTGGTTTCTGATTTTTTCTCCACAAATTTTGCGGTCGTGAATGTCCTCCATTCTGATGCACAATTCTTGCAGGTCTTCCATAGTTTCTTTGTACCAAGAGGTGCCCAACTTTGAAGTGTAAATTATGTTTAATATTCTTTTTGTCAGTCTGGTGTCACTCATTCTGGCTATATGTGTAAAAAACCTCACTATGTGTAAAAACCTCATCAGACCTTAATTGGCCTTAGGAATATATTTAGAAAAAAATTTGAAAGAGGAGATTTTACACCCATAGATTTAAAAGTAGTTGTGGGTTAAAAAACCAGACCCAGAATGTCACTATAATGATATTTAGATATTTATAATAATATGTAGAATTCTTTTTTGTTTTCTTCCTTAATCATTAGACCTTAATTTGGGTTAGGAATAAATTTAAGAAAAATTTTAAAAACAAAAAATTTGAAAGGAAGAATCTAGAATTTTTTTATATAGAGTAAAATTAAGTATTTATAAACAATATTTACAGATTAACTACTATCAAATTCCTAGTTGTTTTTATGTAAACCCTGAAAATTTGTTAATGATCATCTTTAAAAAAAGTAACTTAACTAATAAAACTGGCAAAAACTATGAACTGTAAAATATAACCGGAAGAAGAATGTATAAATAAAAATTGATAGTAATCATAAGGTGATGAAAGTTTATGACCTGAAAGAATGTCACTATAATGATATTTAGATATTTATAATAATATACACAACATAGTGTACACAACACTATTACATTGTTATGCGATTTAATTGGAATATAACAAAATGAAAGGTCATAGAATAATAAATACCCATAACAGGCAGGTGGAGTGTTAAATTATTTGCACTCGATCTGCTAGTTTCAGGGCTACAAAAATAGTTCTGTTTCTTATCACATGGTGAACTGATTAGATAACTGAATCATTTAAGAACAGAAGAGGTATAGGTGTAAAAGACACTAGTCACAGTTATGACCTACGAGAATAATGAATTTTATCATTATACAGCCAGACCCTGTAGTGAATGAAGTGAAGGTGTTATTTGCAGGATCGAAAGTAGATGGTTTTCAAAGTGTCTGACATGCTGATAAGCATACTGCTTCACTCAGTGAGGAAGGTATGGTAAACGACCTAACTATTCGTTTTACTTAGAAAAGCTTCTAGATGTTCAAACCACCCTTTCGGCTGTTGACCTAAACAACAGAATAATAACTCCCTTAATCTAGGTTTAATATTATATTAATAAATAAATATTTGCATACAGGAACTTGATAAAATTATTAAAGTATGACACATTTTTTTCTAGTGATTTAGTTGGATACATAAATAATACGTCAACTTATTCACCCTGCCACGTACAAATTGCAGCCTAACTCAGCACCCCACAAAAGATTGCAACTTCAGCAAATGCTAAATATCCTTCCATCTTACATCAAATAATGCCCAGTTCAGCACCCTAACTGTTCTTCAAACACGTTCACCCTTTGTTGATCCTTTTACTTTGTTATTGCCAACAGAAATTCGTTTCGATTTCTTATGTACTTTCTTCTTATGTCCGTGCGAAAATTCTAATTTGTTTTTATAGGTATTTAAGAAATTACTTGAAAACTATTTCACCTTTTTAGATTCTAAATTGATAAGCTCAACATTACGAATTAAATAACTGATAAATGATTTCATTAAGTTCAATAAATAAAGTTAAATATTTATGAAAACAAAATCTGGTGTGAAACACTCACTCAAATTTCTCTTGCTAATATAACCTATGTTTGAGTAAACAATTTAAATTAAAAACATTACCTAATTTTAATCATGAGTGAATGATACAAAATGAAAGCTACACTCTGTTAACCCTAAAAATACGGAAAATCACTAATTGACGCTACTTAACTCGGTAGAAGAAAAAGTTTGAAATAAAATTTGTAGTTTTTATTTCGTATAACGTTAATTACGTACACAGTTGTTAAAGTTCATACTGAAGCCTCAGTATTAAAAAATCTCATTTTTTACCGATTTTGATGAAAAATACAGTAAATCACTAATTGACGCTAAACTAAGTTTATAGACCTACTACACGCTTGAAATAAAAGTTGTAGGTTTTTAAATGTTTTACAACTGAGGTTATACCAATTCACTTTCGCACTAGAATTCATATTAAGGCCAAAATCTTTTAAAAAACCTTTTTCGTACAAGAGCACAAGCCCTTTAAGAATTTCATCAGACATACCCTATCTTGAAGTGCAGTTACTGTGGCGATTTTTAAAAAAATATCGTAGAAGCCGTTTTTGAGAAAATCGTATGAATAAACTACTAGACTACTTCCAGTTGAGTGACTTTGTTAAAACTTTTCGTGTCGGGTTCTGTAATAGTATGTAACTGAAGTTTTAAGAGCTACGTTGTTGTTGATTATCCTACGTTGTTAAGATAATTTGTTCCCACACAGACCAATCGCTAAAAATATGTCTTTTTGGGTTTAAGGTAAAAATGATCTTTTTCTGCAATTTTAATTTTCTGTATAGATTGCTTTATTTCGGTCAACCACATTGGAGGATTTTTCCACGAGTTAATTATACAAATTACTTGTATAACTATACAACTCGATGGTCCCGTATTTTATGTAAACTCCCGAAGAAAAAAACTTCGTTTCTTCCGCATGATTCTGTAATTGACTCTATTTCATGGTAGATTTCAGAATTAGACATTAAGATCCAGATATCGTTGAGTTAAACATACTTTTATAATAAAGCAATTACTCGCCACTACAGCGGCGCGTGTCTTGCATCAGTGGGGTTTGATGGATTAGAATTCATAAGTGGATCAGAGCCACAAAAATGCTTGTGTTGCGCATTCACACTTTGCCATAAAGTAAAGTTCGGCCACCAATTGGGTAAGGTGGATAAAAATATGGTAGTACGGGTAAATTGGTAAGAGATAACTTTGTAGGTCTCAGCCTTGTATATGTTTGCCGTGGTTTGTAGTTAACATTTCCGAAACATTTTCGGACGAAAAAAAATTGTCTCAAAATTTCTGTTCGAAAAACGTTGTTCCCAATAAGTTTTCCGTAAAAACGTAGAATAGAATCGTTTCGAAAATTTTTTTTTAAATTTCGGACGAAAATACCAGACAAAACATTTCGTGCGGAAATTTGTACGAAATTTTTTTGAGGCGTAAGAAATGAATAACATTAAACCCAGAAGTGCAAATCATCAAAATTTGGTTTTTTAGCTTTTCAGCGAACCAGTGGGTTAAGGACAGCTTTAGCTACATGGTCTTAAAATATTTTTTGGTGGGGCGCAAAAAAGGTTCTATACACTTCTTCGGTACGTTGCACCGTTTATGAGATACAAAAGACTATTCCTTACCTTAGAAAAGAGGTACGACCCAAAAATTTTGGGTTTACAATCTTTGTATGTAATTTTTAACGCCAAAACACACTCTTAAAAGATTTTTAAATTCTGAAAATTTTAAATTTTTGATTAAAAGTAGCACTCCTTTATTCGGTCCATTTAAAAAATAATATAATAAATAAAATAATAAATTTAGAACATAAATATGTTTAGGAGTTAAAAATACTTCCCACAATTATGGGGAGGGGATGTAAACCACAATTTTTAAAGTTAGGTGCCATATTTTCATATAATTTTGGTCGCCAAGCAACACACCGTTAAAATATTTTTTGTAAGTTTTTGAATATTTAAAATTTTCAGAATACAAGGATGTATTTTCGTGTTACAAAGATACGATCTTAAATTAAACATACTTCTGTAATAAAGCAAACAAATAAATTGATAAAAGGAATAATGCACAATATATTATGTATAAGTATAATGACTCTATTTACGTCCAATAAATAGAGAGACAGAAAGTAAAGTAACGAACATCATAACAGACTTTGTTTTACAATAATCTATCTTTTGATAATAACGTCCCCATTTACGTTACACTATGAATGTTCATTGATTTTATATCAAACGATGCTATTTAAGTAATTGCCTTTGATGTGGAACGTAATATATATATTATAATGTAGGCCTTAATGTAGAAAACTTCTCTTCAGTAATCTATGAAAATGCAAGCTACATAAAGGGAAGGAAAAACGTCCACCACTCAAATGATAAACAACGTACATCTTCACTTATTTGTTGTATTGATTTTCAAGTAAACCCACAAAGCGTAATGTTTCTTCTGACGTCATCCATAATAACAACCGTACTTCACAATAAAATTGTCGTTATTTTATACCTGTAATTTAATTAGCATTTTATCCAATAATGTAAATTATTTTATTATTTATTCGTGTAAAAAATTTTAGATCATAGTTGCTTATAACAGGCAGGTGGGTTGTTAAGTTATTTGCACTCGAGCTAGTTCCAGGCTACAAAAAATAGTTATGTTTCTCATCACATGGTCAACCGATTGTATGACTGAATTTTTTAAGAACAGAAGAGGTAGAGGAAATAAAATACACTGATCTGAGTTATCTCCTCTGAGAGTCATGAGTTTCATCATACAAACACCCTGTGGTAAATGAAGTGAAGGTGTCCTTCACAGAATAGAAAGTAGATGTTTTTTGGAGGACCTGGTATGCTGATAAGTATACTTTTCCACTCGGTGAGGAAGGCAATGTGAAATCACCTCACTCCTCGTTTTACTTAGTAAATCCTCTAGAGCAGTGGTTCTTAACCTGTCGGGAGGAGGGGTAGAAGAATTTCATGGGAGGCGTGAGTGTATTTAAAAAATAAAAAGAGAATCTATAATTTACTATTTTGTAGTCGCATGTATATTTTCAAAATTATCGTACTTTTTTGTACATTGTACTCTAGTAGAGTCTAGCACTCGATTATTGCAATAACACATTAAACTGTGGACAATTTGAACTGGCATAACTATTGCTCTACGTGTACACACAGTTCCGCGTAAAGCATATCCATAACCTATTCTTTCAACAAGGTCTACAAATTTTAATGTATACAAAAGCCCACAACCTTATTTCAATTCACAAACATACAAATAATAATTTCATTTTAAAATTTGAATTTAGTTTGTCCTGGTAAAAATTTAAACTATAAATTACAAGAATTTTTTTTTCTCTTTAATTCTTTATTTACAACTGTAAAACGTTACAACAAGCAAATGTGATGATTATCATAATAATGTAAATGACATGATAGGCATGAGAGGGGTAGGGCCCCCATTGGTGCCTCCCCAAGAATGAAATTTGTATATCAAATTAGCAGGTCTACTACTACTCCAGCGTCTTTTAAGGCGTCTAGGGGGATTATCAGGTAAATGGACGGAGGCAAGTGAACGCACCAGGGGGTTCTCGTGATCGTGTGACTTGTCGTGAAAGCGTTTGTATAGGTATTCAATGGAATTTTGTACAAGTGGTGTTTTCAAATCTGTATGTAAGGTTTTGTTGCTAACGTAAAGAGGTGCATTTGCTATAAGGCGTAATGTTTTTGACTGGAATGCTTGAATTCGTTGCAAGTTAGAGGGTTTGGTTGAACCGTAAATTTGGGATCCGTAGGTCCAAATAGGTTTCAAAAGAGAACAATATATGCGTAATTTTTGTGCCAATGGTAATTTTGATCGTTAGTGAAGTAGGGAATATAGAAGTTTAAGTCGGGAATTCAGTAATAAACGTTTCCGTTTGATATGTGTGCTCCAAGTTAGTCGTTTATCAAAAGTCAGACCGAGATACTTGACCGTATCTGTCTTTGTGAGAGGTTCATTGTCTATGTATACTGGTGGGCAATCACCATGACGGAGTGTGAAAGTTACGTGAAGGGATTTTGTCGTATTAAGTTTTATTTTCCATGTTTTACACCATTCGTGTATAAGATTGAGATGATGTTGGAGTGTTAGTGAAGCGTGTATAGAGTTTTGGTCTCGGGCTAATATCGCTGTGTCGTCAGCGTAGGTAGCAGTTAGGGTCTGGGGTAGGTTCGGTAGGTTTGAAGTGTATACAGAATAGAGAAGTGGGGCTAAAATTGAGCCCTGAGGCACGCCGGCTAAGACAAGAAAGAAATTTGAGTAGGACGATTCTAAACGAATTCTAAAGAATCTGTCAGATAGGAAGGAATTTATGATAAGGTAGTAGGTAAATGGTAGTATTTCTTTCAGTTTGTGTAAGAGACCTGCATGCCAAACTCTGTCAAAAGCTTGAGCGACATCCAGGAAACCTGCGGACACATACATCTTTTGTTCCATAGACGAAGCTATGTAATCAGTCACCCTGTGCAGTTGTTGTGTGGTGGAGTGTTGAGTGCGGAATCCGAATTGATGTGGAGGTAGTGTATCATGAACCAGAAGAAGAATGCGCTTGTAAAGGAGTTTTTCGAAAAGTTTTGAAGGTACTGAGAGGAGGCTTATTGGTCGGTAGGAGGAAGGTAATTGAAAAGGTTTGTTCGGTTTTTACAAGAACTTACAGCAAAAACTCACTAAACTGTACTCTACAGACGCACGCAACTAACTAAACAAATTAGACTGAATATAATTAATGAACAAAAAATCATATATGAAAATAAATTAGTCACATCATTATGTCTGACACATTATTAATAACAAAAGTGAAAACAAGGCGTAGTGACCATGGGTGAGTCACACATTAACGTAGCAGTTGTATACTTTTGTGACTGTACCGTTCGTTGCATGGCGAAGGCGAAGAGTGGAGTAGATAAACACTGAAGCTGCTTGTGCCAATTCGAATTTTCCAACGTATAGTTTTCCTACTCTGGTAACACTGTGATCCCGCTTCTACTTAATATTCTGATTATAGGCTCCTACTTGTTTTGACCACTTATAGTGGTGATAGGGGAGGCGTGACCTCGAATCAGTGTTAAAAGGGGGGCACAGTGCCTGAAAGGTTCTGCTCTAAAGGTTCAAACCAGCCTTTTGGCTGATTAACTAAACAACAACATCATAGTGCCTATTCTCATTTTTAAACAATTGTTCAGTGTGATAATACATACAGTACATTAAGGGTAATTTTCCGAACATTTCTAGAAATTTAATTTGAATTTTTCACTTTACTATTATTTTATTATATCAATCACAGATGGTTTTTAAACGTTGTTTGTAAATATTATAATTCTAAAAGATATTAATATATATTGTCTGTTACAAAATACAAACATTGTGAAAAGAATACATGGGTGTGCCCTTGTGCATGTTGCTGTGCCGCAAGTCAATGAAAATCGTCATCACTTCGTAACAGAACTCAAAGTCATATTATTTTCTGTGGTAAATGTGTACATGACTATTTTTTAGCGATTTCAATATTGCAGATGACAATATTGCAGACTAAGTTTCAGTTAGTGAATCTAACCTAAAAAGTTTTTCCTTTGCAATATTTAGTAGTAGCATAGTAGCATTACTTTTTTTATCCGAGGCGGCGAGAAAAACTCATGTTTACTCCCTCGCGATGGGAGAAGTAGTGTTGGACTCAATTGAGGCGTACTTGTCCAGTCCCAAGGAGGCCGCAGCCGCCTACCAACCAAAAATCCGCCGCCTGGCCACTTGATCCGGCATCAACAAAGAACCTTCACCTCCCTCGGAACTGTTTTTTATAATACTACAAGGGAAATGTCGGGTCAAAAAAAATGTACATACTGTCAGCGGGGCGTGGAAGGGAACCGTAGCCTAATTTCCCTCTCGCTGTCACTGACCAACACTCACTCTCACTCTCAGTAGTAGCATTATTTTCAAAATCAAACTACTTTACGTGAGAGATGTAGTGGCGCTAATCGGATCAAATTGAGGAACAGGACGAGAGCAGCTTCATGTAGACTTTCCATCATGGAATGAATTAATTTTATATATTTTTCAAATAACACAGAGTCAAGTATTCGGTTTAATGGTTTGCACATCAATATGATTTTTTTGGCTTTGACAAAAATGTATGAAGCATGACTATAGTCAAGCAATAGAAACATATTAGAACCAGTTTCACTGCTATGAAAATGGTAAGGTCATTATTAGATCAAAATAAGAATTCTGGACAGCACATTCGTGTTGCTATCATGCAAGTCAGAAAACTAGGAACTCCCTCGTAAATTCAGGAAAGGTTAACAAGTTAAAACCTACCGTTCCATAATTCAAGGTTGTAACAGATGCTTACGTTGTTTATACAAATTTAAATAAACTAAAATATTGTTAACCTTTTATCTAAAAGAAATAATATTTCACGAGGTCAGCGGATAATTTTTTTGATAAAAATCATTTAGATTGTTAAAGTTGTCGTCTCCTAACACAGTTTCGGCGCTCCGCCTGTTTCGGTCCCAAGGAAATTCATTTCCACCTTTTCTGCAGCCTTCTTCTTGGTTTAAACTCCGTAACGGTGCGTGGATACTTACAAAGATCCATTTTTTCGACTCGTTATTTGCAGTTTTCTCTATGTAATCTGAATCAACATTAAATTTTCTAACCTCATTATTTCACTTCAGGATGTGAACTATAATGAAATAGTATAGTTAAATATTTCTTTAATTGCATTCTGGCCAAAAATCTTTATTTTCAAGGTTTTGCTTCAACATTTTCGAGAAGAAAATTATTCTAAACAAAATTTTATATTCATTTTCTTAACATTTGTTTTAAGTCAATAAATATGAAATAAATACCAAAACAGTATAATAGTAATACAAAGTCAACAATATTTTGTAAAACTTTAGACTTTTTAAATTTCAAGAGCTCTTTCAAGAATTCAGAGCCATATTAGTTATATTACCGTTTTTCACAATAAATAATATTAATAATTGACTTGCCCATAAGATTTTCGATTTTCTTTAAAAATTAAACTTTGTTTTCTAAGATCCGTAGAAGGTTTTCAATCTAATTTCGGTAAAAATGTCCAAATTTTGTTGTTTTTTTTTTGTAAAATTTTATTCTACTACTTTTTATGTTTAACTTAATATACAGGGTGATTCATGAAGTTCTCCCCCCACTTCTACAGCACATTGTACTAGTAAAAATAATGAAAAAATGTTATATAAACATAGGTCCGAAAACGCTTCGTTAGCGAGTTACAGCTAGCGAAAGTTTCGCCTGGATTTCAGTTCACCAGGTGAAATGAGGTCTTCCTGGAATTGTGGTAAGGTAGATTAAGGGGCAAATTCAATCATTTCTTATGGTTTTTGATCTGATAAATTGAATAAAACAGGTCCCAGATCTGTAAGTTAAATAGTTTTTAAGAAAACCAGTGTCAAATGCAAAAAATGGAGTGAAAAACTTATTTTTTCATCTTTGGGCAAGGATAACTGTGTTATTTCACCAAGAAACAGTTAAAATTTTTCAATAAAACATGTAGAAAATTTTATTCTGAACAAACCGGTGTAAATTAAGTACACAGAAAGCGAATAGATGTTTGATTAAATGAGTTTTTATTCATAAGAGTACAAAGTAAAATTAACCGGAAAAACTAAAATGAAAAAATGTGTTTTTTTCACTCCATTTTTTTGCATTTGACACTGGTTTTCTCAAAAACTATTCGCTTTCTGTGTACTTTATTTACACCGGTTTGTTCAGAATAAAATTTTCTACATTTTTTATTGAAAATTTTTAACTGTTTCTTGGTGAAATAACAAAGTTATTCTTGCCCAAAGATGAAAAAATGTGATTTTCACTCCATTTTTTGCATTTGACACTGGTTTTCTCAAAAACTATTTAACTTACAGTTCTGGGACCTGTTTTATTCAATTTATCAGATCAAAAACCATGAGAAATGATTGAATTCGCCCCTTAATCTACCTTACCAGAATTCCAGGAAGACCTCATTTCACCTGGTGAACTGAAATCCAGGCGAAACTTTCGCTAGCTGTAACTCGCTAACGAAGCGTTTTCGGACCTATGTTTATATAACATTTTTTCATTATTTTTACTAGTACAATGTGCTGTAGAAGTGGGGGGAGAACTTCATGAATCACCCTGTATATAATTTATTGAAAGATGATGATTATATTTCAAGTATGCAATTTTTTATATATTGTGTCACGAACACAGAAAACATCATTTAGTGTTCATTATTTTTTTTAAATATATACGGTAATTAAACAAATATTTTTAAATGCGTTTTACTGAGAAGTCATTTATTTAATACAAAAAACCTGTTTTCTCAGGAACGGGCAGAGATAATCTCTTGAAATTTTGTATTCATATCACTGGATATGTTTTACAACTTTTAACGCACGAGTTTGTCAGTTTGTCACAACCATGCCATAATGTTTGATGGAACTAATTAAGAAATATTTTTAACTAACTATTTTATTCAAAATTTTCAATCATGTCAACTATCTGAAATATCCTAAGTAATTCACGTAAATTTTGTATCGATAGGATTAATGCTATAATGAAATTTACATTGAATCACATTTCCTTTTACATGATGATATCAATTACAAAATATTCATCGGTTGTACAAATTTAAAACGCTCGTAATGGATCATCGCAGAGTATTATAAAATATGGAACGTATTATTTTTAATTCATATGTGAATTTCTATCGAAAATAATAATTTTATTTGAAAACAAATAGGCATAAAATGTGAACGAATATGCCTATTTGTAGGGACGTACAGTGTTTAATGGAGAATTTAATGTCAACAGTGAATTCGTATCGACGTAGCCCGAATGCATTATTGAATATTGACAATGTATGAATAATCAACGGATAGGCAGTAGTTGTTGTGTACACACATTCACGGATGCGCTAATGTAAACGTACATATGTCACAGAAATAAACACGATAGGATACGCATCCCACGGTTCGGTCGGAGAGGTTACCAGTTGATACTGACACAACCACCAGCACACAGAATGATACTACAACGCCTCCATTAGTAATTACTCCACTACATGTTTTCCATTAATATTTCAATGTAATAAAAATCGGCGCGGTTAAGTATTTTTATAATTCCAGTCATTCTTACTTATTTCTTAATCACATTTTCAATAAATTCACTACTCGATAAACGTAGGCCTATAGGTAAATCAAAATTGCAAGGATTTATTATCAAATCATGTTCGCAAAACGCTTTTCCACGATTTTATCTCCCCTGGAAAAACAACACCATATTGTGATTCTTGATATCCGAATAAAAAATGTTTTGGAGGTGTCACAATTCATCTTGCCAATAACTAGCAGGTGGAGTGTTAAATTATTTCCATTCGATCTGCTAGTTCCAGGGCTACAAAAAATAATTTTGTTTCTTATCACATAGTCAGTCAATTATATGACTGAAATATTTAAAAGAAAAGAAGAAGTAGGTAGGTATAAAAGACACTAGTCAGAGATCTCCTCTGAAAGTAATAATTTTCATTAAACAGACAGACCCTTTGGTGAATAAAGTGAAGGTGTCTGTTTTTTTTTTATTGGTTTTACGTCTGTCTGTTTTGCAATTGCTGCTAATGCAGACGGTGAGAAGAATGATTCATGAAGATGAGTGATGAAAAAATGCCACGTCTGACCCGGAATTGAACCCGGGACTCCGGCGTAGAAGCCAGTTGCACTTCTACGCAAGGGTCCCTGCTAGAAGGTGTCATTTAAAGGGTGGAAAGTAGATGGTTTTCAGAGAGCCTGGCATCCTGATAAGCATACTTTTCCATTCAGTGAAGAATGCGATTGTATTTCTTGGGTAGACTGCAATAAAAACTATTTTAGTAATGAACTCACCGGATTGGTCTAGGGGTAAATTCGGCATTACTAGTTAGCTATTTAACAGCTTATTTTCAGAGAGGAAGTTTTTGTGGTTCAAATCCAAGTAAAGATGGATAATTTTAATTTGATTACTAGACAGGCGTTACCGGTGCACCTTGATGGTTGGGATTCAATTAACCATACTATATCATGGTTAACTGGCCTGAGTCTTTACAAGACTACACGTAATTTACACGTCATAAATATCATCCTCATCTCATTGGGTCATGGAGGTTCTTATTGTTATAAATTGAACAGTTTCCAACGTACACACATTAGAGTTAAAAAATATATACATACTAATGATATCATAAATTATACTAAAGCTTCTCTTTAAAATACTAAATGCTGGGCTTTAGCCAAGTAACATCCATAAGTGATCGAAACCATTAGTGGCTATATATATATATTGAAGCCAAAAACTGCATGGTGGATAAGGTGCTGAAGTTGGCTAATGAGCTACAGGAATAAATAAGGCTAGGGCCCTTAAAGTTGGACTGCTTACGAACGTTATAAACTACTTCACCATCTGCATTAGCAGAAATGCGTAACAATCGGACGTAAAAAGGAGGAGTCCATTGCGCATATTTTTGAAAGATGTCCCTATTTTGGCCTCGACAGAATGGAGACATCTGAGAAGATAAGTGTTGCTCAGTGGATCCCAGACAGAGAAGGGGCAGCGATGCTGCAAGATGAGGAGAGCTGAAAAAGGTCACTCAGTTTTCGGAGAGGATGGTCGGGAGACCATCCTCTAGTTTGCGGAGGGAGGAGACATATGGAGATCAGCGGGATCACCCTCTCCCATAGTGAATCAATCCTGTCCCGATCTCAGTAGGTAAGGTAGGTACACTAATTTCCTGAGCTGGTGATGAAAGATATGAATGAAAGTGAGAGAGTGAGTGTTGGTCAGTGACAGCGAGAGGGAATTAAGCTACAGTTCCTTTCCACGCCCCGCTGACAGAATGTACATTTTTTAACGCGATATTTCCCCTGTAGTATTATAAAATACAGTTCCGAGGGAGGTGGAGGGTTTTTTGTTGATGCCGGATCAAGTGGCCAGGCGGCAGATTTTTGGTTGGTAAAGCGGTTGCTTCCTCCTTGGGGCTGGACAAGTACGCCTTAATTGAATCCAACAATACGTCTTCCATCGTTAGGGAGTGAACGTGAATTTTTCTCGCCACCTCGGATAAAAAAAGAAAAGTCAGACGTAAAACCAAAAAAATTTTCATATGAAATGAAGATACGAGGTGACGGACTAGTTCTCAGGATACCATAGTAGACAGAATAGATACCAGACGATTCGCATGGTATGGACATGTCCGAAGATTGAAAACGAAGAGATAACCCGAAAACCCAAAGTTCCTCTCTCGTTCCCAAAATAAAAGGGGAAGAGATCGTTTTTCGGAAACGAGTATGCAGAGAGTCCAAGACATTACGACAGTGACTGTAAAGACAAAAGACGATGTGCTGTATTATAAGAGAAAAGGAGAAACCTGTAGGTTCCCCCCAAAAAATAAAAAGTAAATAAAATAATAATGAAATATTTCCCCATCTTACTCAGGAATATATTAAAATATTGTTATTAAAGTCATGTATTAACCATAAAAATTAGATTGAGAAACCGTAATACAAATGCAAGTAAAATCTGGTGCAGTAACAGGGTAGTAAATGTAAGTTAGAAAAACGAATAACAAGATAATGTACATTTATATTTCTTTTAAAATTTCTTTCGACATCGTCTTTTTATGAGTTCAAAATAACACCAAGATCTAGGCAAGGATTCTTTTATTCGTTTCCAATAGAGTATTGCAACAGTCTCTTTTTTACAGTGCAGTAAAACAAAGCGAATTTAACTGCCGGCAATTGTCTGACTTGTGAAGTATAGCATTTGTGAAAAATTTATTGCAAATTCAAATAATAAAACTTCAAATTTTAAATCATCACTTTAAAAAATAATATGAAAAATATTTATTTCTTTTGATCTAAATTTATTATTCTTGCACATCCATAATTGATTACATTTTGAATTTACTCGTACAATAAAACTTGCATAAAAAATTATTTAAAGAACGATATTAAATACTGTACATTAAGGTGAGTCGGAACTACTATCTTAGCCCATGTTTATGTTTGACCCGTTTTCTCCGTTATCTATGGCCAGAAAATCTTCAAATTTTAACCAGTTATTCATTGTTCCTGACAGATAGATGGAGTCATTTTAAAATACACAAATTATTTTTTTTAAATTCTTCCGTGAATGCCTCCTCAAAAAACTTAATATAAAAAATTTATATATTTTTATAATTTAAAATAACGTCAAATGCCCCTGTCTGTTGATTTAAATACATGTAAGGAATGTGTCAATAAAATTTAGAGAAAAAAAGCTTTATTGGTTCTTGAGAAAACAGGTATTTTGGAAGAAAAAACACAGTTTTTGAGAAAATGGTGATTGAAATTTATAAACGTATTTCAACATAAAAACGTACTTACTTAGTGCATTTCTGCTCCATATGAGCAGGAATGCACTAAGTAATTTATGGAACATAAATTGCATAACCTAAACCTTACAAACAAAAGTAGGTAGAATAAAATACTAAAAACATTCATAAAAATTAATGACAAAATAAATAAATGTCATACATTGTTTGAGTCCCAGCTCCCGTGTAGTTGGAAGAAATGCAGTGCGTTGTTATAGTACTGGGAGAATGAATGAGTGTTAGTAGTGTTTCACAGCTGATGCATTTAGTGGTAGCGTGTACTAACTAGACTAAAAAAATACTCTTATCATCCGGCGCATTAACTTAACAAACACCTACCGGATTATTAACTTGGTCGGATTCATAATATTTAACTTACCAATTTACAATTTACGTTGTTGTGGCGGTGAACTGATGCCAATTCAGTCGCGCATGCACACTGATGCTTTCCCTGTATACCCTTCGTTAAAACCAAGGCAAACCGTTATTCGAGGAACTAAAAGCAGTATACACTGTTTGGGGACCAGGTAAATAAAATATATCTTTAAAATAGCACTTTGTTTTTGTAGCTCTACGCACAGATTAAATATTTTCTTCGAACCTCTCTACGTTGTTGAAGCATAAAACATATAAGGTGCTCCTGAGAAGCATATTGAGGTTTTCAAAATGTGGTTGTATTGACGTATCGTGAGAAACCCTTGGCCCAATCAAATTACTAATGAAGAGGTGCTTCAGGGAATGGGTTATTGGTCTGAGCTGTTGTAGACAACTAAACAGCCCAAGTTATAGTACCTTGGGCATACCCTAAGGCGCTCAAGTACAGACTCCTTCAAATCACTACTCTGGCTGTATTTTAAGCCACTGGAGAATCCGGTAAAAGAAGAATACCATGGTTTGCTTATCCGTCGAAATGGTACGGTTTTACCTTGGTGGAACTCTTTCTAGCAATAGAAGACTAAATCTTTTCACCGTTGATGATCTCTGTTGTTCCCCGTGTTAAGACCAATCAGAAACGTTTGCAAGCGTTGTCAGATTGTACAAATGTATCAGCCTGACAAATATTACGCACGAATGAGTATAAAAGCCACAGTAGTTCACTCGCGTCTTGCATCTCTTACTAAACCCATGGATTATAGAGCGCGTTAACACGCAATGTTTTATAATATAATCAGCTGGTTGTATGTTGATAAGTTATAATTTCTATTGAAAAGAAAATATGGCTGACGAAATATATAACAGAGCTACGAGACCAAGTATTGGCAACGTTGTTGGCAAGTCATTCCCTAGCCATGAAGTGGGTAGGGGGCAACGCGTACGTTCAGAGCTCATCAACTTCCAAAAATAGTATAAGCCTATTTTACAATGATAATCGCCAACGTCTGGACCGGAAAGGACAGACGAAGAATAATAATTGTATACATTCACGCGAGTATTTACAGCCCCAGCCGTATCTCGCTTCCTAAGCACCATCTCTCTCTGTTTTGCCAGTCCCCATCGGAGAGCCGCCGCAAAGACATTGCCTCCTGCACCCGATCCAACCATGTCACTTCCAGCCTACCCCTCATTCTTCTACCGGCTGGTGTCCACTCCCATACCCTATTTCGCAACCTACCATCTTCCATCCTCTCCAAATGTCCAAACCATTTTAACTGTTTCAGGGATATGTATCCATGATATTTCCTTGAACGCCAATTCTTCTCCTAATTTCAGGATTCGGAATTCGATCGATCCGCGACACACCACAGCTCCGCCTCCATAAACCCATCTCCACCGCTTTTAGGTGATTGTTCTGTCTCTTTGTCAATACCCACACTTCCGCAGCATACACAGTCTCCACAGTCTAGCAGTTGGCACAGTCTCCAGGATAGCGTGATAAATAATTATCTCTGTCTCCTTCCATATTTTATCATTCCAAAGGGCAGAATTTTACTGCCCTATAACCCTTCGCCCTTGCGAAATCTTGCTGTTTACTTCCGCTGAACTTGTTCCGGTTCTATCAAAGATGACTCTCAGGTATTTAAAACTTTCACAGCTGTTCACTTCAACCGTACCCAGCTGAATATCATTTCCTGACTCACCAACATTAAGGTGTTTAATTATTGTATTCATTAATTGTTAAATTATTGTATCAATTGATTAGGTATTCAATGATTGTTAAATTTAAATTTAGTTTGTTCATCTACGGCTGATAACCGGCCACCAAATAGAATCAACCTCCCAAACTTTATTACTGGATAATTCAATGCAATATTCTACTAGGTAACCAAATGCATAGGCCCGGAATCCCAATATTCACGAAGCTAATGCTATTTTAATTTTAACTATTTTACGTTTATGTCCGTGTGCGCACGCGTGTTATTGTGTGTTTGTGATTGCGAGCGGATGTCTTTTAATATTCAAATATTATACGTGCTTTTCTATTGATAATCTTAAAGATGGAGCGGAGCTAAATGTGGAATATATGAGGGAATGGGTGGAGAAAATGAGGATAAGATGGTATGGCCATGTGAAGAGAATGGGGGAGGAAAGGTTACCTAGAAGAATCGAAGGAACATGATCAAGAGGACAACCAAGAAAGAGATGGAAGGATGAAGTTAAAAGGGGTATGGAGTGACGGGGGCTCAACTGGAAACGAAGAGAGGAGGAGAAATGGTGGATAGACAAAATAATATGGAGAAGCTCGCGAACACCCAGATTCGACGATAGCTGGAACGAGCATTGAATATGCATGTTATCATCTTAAAAACATAACTGAAAAATTGTGGTTACAGTAAACAAGAAAATTTATTTGACAGCGCTAAACAAAATTTAAATATTTTAAACCACTTATGAACTGACTCAAACAGTATATCTGGTAAACGTCAATAAAGGGGAATAAATTTCAATTTAAATCCACATGAAAAAATTATAGAGAGTTTTACATTAACAAAATTAAACATAACCGCAGAATATATCAAATAGTTTATATTATATTCCAAAGAGAATTAATAATTTTTTTACGAAGTATTTAATAACAATAATAATAATAATTCTGTCAGTTAATTTAAACTATTACATTCGGTATTATTATTTTTCATTGAACGAACAGGCTGTCATAAATGTTAGTAACAGCTGTCAAACTGTCAATATAAAACAAATATTTAAAAAATAAATGAAGAAACGAGTAACACAAAAACGAAAATATAATAAAAAAAAAACAGAGATCTATACAAAACCTCTTTGTACAAGTATTTTGTGAATAATGCCTAAAATAATGATTTTCACATATCAAATTTTTAAGTAAAAATGAAGACCAGTCCGTTTTATAAAATTTTTGTTATTAAAAGTCACTTTTGTGAAGGATTTTTTAACTGAAGTTATTGTTCATTGAAACGAAATAGTACGAATCAACTCTGGCGTTAGCAAGTAAAAAGTGTGAGATCACAATGGAGATATTGTAAATAATTGAAACAATATTAAAAAGGATCGGCAGCTTGAAGTCGGCTCGCACACATTTTTATTTATTTTTTTAGCAACACACTAGTTTTTTTATAAAGGTAACTTTGAATCCTAAAACAGTAGACATTTGTTAAAAATTATTTTCCGAAATAAAAAAACATGAAAATAATTTAGTGGTAGGCCTATATATTATGTTGACAATGAAATAAATTTAATCGCAAGAATGAACAAATATAACTAAATATACAATAGTAATAATAATAATAATAATACCATTATAAATATTACATATTAATTAAAAATTATATAAATACTAAACACATTATAAAAATTAGTAAATATATTGACTAACTGTATTTTGTATTGAATAAATAATTGAATTATTGTTATTATTATAAAAATACAATTTGTAATTTGTTACATAAATAAATAAATAAACGTGGTTAGCGCGTTAGCCTACCACGCGGAGGTACGGGGTTCGATTCCCGGCCAGGATCTGGAAATTTTCACAAGTCAAAACCCACAGCTGCTGTTACATAGTCCACCGTAGTCGCTAACAACCCAACTGTTGATGCGACTTTAAATAAATAAATAAATAAAATCTGACAAAATATATTTATAATAACAAATTGATAGCAAACAAATTCTTTTGTGACTTTATTTTTAGTAACTAGCATCCCCCGCGCGGCATCGCACGCGAAACATATGTAATCACTTTTTTAAAAATAAATATGTAACAGTGGTTACCGGTTTACTTTGATGATTGGGGTTTAATTAACCATACTCTCTTAGGAATGGTCGGCCTGGGTCTGTACAAGACTACACTTCATTTACACATCATCCTCATCTCACTGGGTCATGGGGTTGCTTATTGTTCTTAATTGAACAGATTGCAACGTACACAAATTAGGAATAAAAAAAATAAAAATATGTAACAGAAATTCTGTAGCTGCTAGATCGACTGTAACTTCAACGTACGCGTACACACAAAACGTTTTGATAAATTCCCACGCGTACTCTGGCTAGTCTTGATACATATTGTGACACTTATCTCTAAGGTCCGTTTCGGGATCTAGGTAATTAAATAATTAATACACTAAAGTTTACAATTACAAGTATTTATTACAACTAAAAGATTTAAAAAATAAATAATAAACTAATTATAATGAAGTAATACAATAAATAACTTAATAACTTAATTAATACTACTTACAAACAATTATATAGAATGCACATACACAATAAAAATGTAAATACGTGAATATAAATACGAATATAACTGCAACTGTATCTTTAAACAATCAAGTGCGTTTTCCAACAATTATCGTGTGTTTTTGCCTTGATTGAGGAAATCGCCTAGTTAAAAACCCTTGTCGTTGTTTTAATAAGATCCCTATTGCAGCATGTTTTTAATCTTCTTTGTGGATTTTGTGGTATATGTGAGTGTGATAATGTTTGTATCTCCGGATTTGTAGGATTTATTAATTTTTAATGGAAACGAGAGGGTAATTTGGTAATGGTTGAATAAATTGTGTCAAAGTTTTTAACTAAAAATTGAATTAAAATATTATAAATACACAGTTCTCTCAAATGCCCTTTATGGTGGTCAAAAATAGCTTTTAAATATTATTTAACCGTCTCATTTAATGCATTTTTTTATGCTCTTCAAGGTAGGGTGATCACCATGCCTGCTGAAATTCTTCGTGGGGTTGTGTTCTCATGGTAAAAAAAATGTTTTTTTTTACGATTGCGGCCTAAAATTAATTATAGGACAAAAATGCAGGAGTTATAGGACAAAAGTGTAATCTAACGTAGTAGATTTTCTGTAGTTTTCCCATTTAAATCGGTAAAATATGGGCTTATTTCAAGCATTTTTTCTACAATTACTATTTCTACGGAGTTTAGCGTTAAATAGCGATTTTCTGTACGTTGAATTCTGTAGTTGATTCTTATTTTGCGTCATTAAAATAATTAAATTTAGGTTATATTTTTCATTACTGTATTTGTATTGGCACAAGAAATTCGTGTGACTGTTTCACACTAGATTTTAAAAAAGTATTATATAGGCATCATGGAACAATTTTCAAGTAAAATTTAGAAGAATCTACTATAAAATTTTCAGAAAATAACAAATTTCATGCTTTATGTAGACTGGCCTAATTAATTTAATGTAGAGAAAGCACTTATAATTTAACAGCAAGATAGAGAGCAGATAGTAGGAGAGGGTGTTTACAGGAGCGCTGTATGTTACACAATAATAAGTTAAGCGGAGCGTGATGAGATGTAAGCATAACAGTCGGACGAATAGTAAAGCAATCTTTGCCTACAGTTTCAACTACAGACAATCCTATTAAACGGCATTGCATCTCTGACAATGTGTGTTGTAGGTCTGTGGATGGTGTACACTTTGTACAATAATACATCCACTAAAGAGAACACAGTTCTGTGGATACACTGCGTACTACACTATATATTGTACATACATTTTAACGGCAATACTACTAATGTAACTGTTCCATCTTAACATTAATTTCGACTGCGCAAAGGTCGGTTCAAATTGTAATACGGTAGAACGTGATGTAAACTATGTTTACATACAAATAGTAACAGTAAGATAATTGCGTTTAATTCTGAGTAATTTTCGCTGTGTACATCACACAAATAATTCCGTGTATATCTCCTTCGTATTTAATGGGTGTTTATAAAACAATTTATGTGCTTTCGACCATGTCCTTCAACACATCTCTGTTTTTAATTTTTGGCTTTAAGAATTTATTTGTGAAGAAATCTGGTTATGACGTATGAAAGTCATGATTCGTAATAATGGTAAATTAATGTCCATCTACATGTTTCTTCATTTTCTTACTTATTAGACTGTCCTCATCCTATTTTAGATATATTCTCCTTCTTATAGTGCAGACTCCATTACTTTAGGTTTGCCACAACAATATCAAATCGCTCTCTATCATAAACCACCCTCAAAAGAGTGTGCGTAGCCTACTCAAGTTTATTCAGTCTCTGATGTTCTTTAACCACGAGCACTTCCTTCGCTTAGGCCTGCAATTGCCAAATTTATCCTCGAGAATCAATTTGATCAACTCATACTTAACATCCCTGTGTAAATGATCAAAATAGACAGTCTTTCTTCTTTTAGTTATGCAAATCAACTTACCGTCAACAACCTTATGTCTCAAATGTTCGATGTAGGCCACCCCAATTTGCCTTCATGATTCCCTGCTCTGCTCTTCTCCTGCCCAGTTATATCCAGCCATGTTTTTCAAGTCATCCCTTCGCCGTCATCGTAGACGACTTCAATCTAACTTTCCTATTCAGAGCCTCTAATTAAGCGTTTTGTTCCACTGATAATTTCGTCTGCCACGGTTTGTGTCAGTATGTCTATTATTTTAGTTTTCAGTCAAATATCTTAATTTCTTACTTTTTCTATGCACATAGAATAAGATAAATTCAACAAGAGAATTTCCTTCAGCAACAGAATTTCTCTCTTATTCTAATCCCAGCATTAACTACGAGTAGTGTCCTAGTAGCCCGAACAATTAATTATTCTTATAAAACCTGGCATGGAATATTTGACTTAATATATAATTTGGAAAAAAAACATAAATAATGCATGTAGACCCTCCACTGGCTAAAAATGTAAGAATTTGAAATCATAATGTCAAAATTATAAACAAGTTGAAGTATCTAGGTAAAACAATTTACATAAATAACATAACCAATATACCAGCTATAATTTAAGAGAAAAAGAAACATGGAAAAATATGACAAGCAATATAAGCAGTGAAAAATGATAAATATAATTACAACGAAATAAGAATGGAAAAATACCAAAAACACCAACAACAAAAAATGCTCGTCAATAAAGGCAAAATTATTCGTTATAACACAGTAATAAGATCGGTCTTCAAGTACACCATTGAAACCATTTTTTAAACGACAAACAATGGGGAAATAGAAAAACTCATAAAACCAGAAAGGGAAATAAGTAATTAGAACTTGCTTAATCAAAACTAATTTTAAAGGCGGAAATATTAAAATCACAAGAAACGAGCTAAAATATAAAATCATGAACCGGTCACAAGTTTAAATTACAAAAAAGAGAACTGCCTTTGTATATCACTTAGAATAATATTAATATGATCCTTACATACCCTTAACGTACCTTACACATCCTTATATTATCCTTTACATATTTTGAAACCAGGAAACATCTAGTGCACGGATAAAGGAAATTAAGGATGGCATAAAAACGCATAACATTACTTTGGAAAACTTAAAAAAGAAAACCAACTTAGTGAATTTAAAAAACAACAACATACGGTTAAAAATCAACCAAATAGAAGAAAATAAAAAAGTATATTCAGATACAGGAAGAAAGAAAAATCTGAAATACCTTTTGACACTATTGACTAAAATGTCCCCATGTAGGCCGTAAAAGAGAAAAATGTACATTTTATCTACCTGTTTACTAAGCATTTTAGTAAAACTGTTTATTCTAAAGCGCAATTAAAAGAACCCAGGGAGAAATGTGTGAAGAATATAAGGTTTCTTTTGAAATAAAATAGTAAAGAATATTGTCAGCGTTGAAAGAGATATGCACTTTAGTTCCACCAGTAACCGTTTGAGTACCATCACTTGAAATCCCGCTGGGAGCGGTAATTTCAGAAAAGTGACAGAAATTACAGTCTAGAGTCTCATAAAATAATCACGATTATTATTTCTGTGCTTAAACTATAATTTAAAGTATTTATTTTGAAAAGATAAAAATTATTTTTAATAATTCAGTAAAATGTTTAAATGCATTAAACCAAACTATTGTGTGATCATAATTTTCCCAAGTCTTGCCTAATCTTCAAAAGATGTTAAATAATATTAATCTTAACACATTAATTATAATTTAGTTAAAATTAAAAAAAAAAAACAGTGATTTATAAATTGTATAAATTAGATTAAGAAAGATATGAAAGAACAAGATATCATTTTAGAAGATATTTCAAAAAATATCAACTCAATAAACTCAAAGAGTAGTTTAATGTTTAGAATATATTATAATAGGAGTTTATTTTAGTTATCGTGTGGGTCCCGGATTAGTTAAGAATAAAACAGAAAAGTTTCACTGTAAAACACAAGTTCGAAATGTTTTATTATTTCGCAAATTACAAAGGTTATTTACATTTGTTACATACCTGTAAAACACAAGAAACAACATTCAATGTTTATTCTTCGCAATCTTGTCTCGCACACGGTTTATAACTATTTTAATTTAAATTCAATTATAATAAGAACATTGCTATGTATTGCACTTGTTTATTAACGCTCAGCTGTTTGTTCTTCTAGAGCTCTGTAATTTCGACTCTCTGAGTTCAGGCGGGAGAATTTTAAATCATATGTAGGAGCTGACTCCTTACATCTCCCCCCCTTCGGAGAGAAAAATTCATTTTTCTTGATCGTGGTCCTTAGGGATCAGCTTCGAAATGTGAAACAGATTTGATTCCTTTTTCTTGTGGCCTGTGTTAATTCTGTAGAGCGAATCTGATATTTTTTCTTCGATTTGGTATGGTCCTATTCTTAATTCATCCGTTTTTCTTCTGTTCAGTTTGTTACCATTTTCCACGTATATAGACTCGCCCTCCTGGAATTCATGGGTAACTCTGTTTTTATCATAATTCTTTTTATTATAATTATGGTATTTGATGCTGTTTTCCAGAGCCCTTTCTCTGTTTATCTTCAGGTCTTCTGGTGAAAATGTTTTTTTTAATTCATTTGGCTTTATTGATGTATCAACACCCTCTAATAGATATTTTGGACTAAATTTTGTCACTGTATGTATAGTTTCATTATATTTTTTTATACATTCGTGCGCAGCAGTTGTCCATGCTATTTTCCTGTTTTTTTGGTTGACTATACATCTTATTTTATTAGTCAAAGTTTGGTTCAATCGTTCGTTCAAACCATTTGAAAAGGGAGCATTGACAGCCGTGAAAATTAGTGGTACATTCTGGCTTTCTAAGAAATCTTTATATTCTTCTGAATTAATACCGGGGTATTGGTCTGTCAGAATTTTACCTACATTTTCATCGGTTACCATTTTGGTCAGTTTTATAAAATCCTTTCCCGTTTGTGTTTTTGACGTTAAGATGTATGCGTACCTGGTAAAGTGGTCCACCAGCAAGTGTAAATATTTTTTTGTGGATCTTGATCCGCCAAATCCTCCAATTGTATCAATGGATATTATTTCAAATGGGTGTTTCGCTGGTCCCAGTTGAGAGAGTTGACCATACTTCTTTTGACCTCTGGATTTGTTTTTTATGCAGATTTCACAATTCCTGCAGAATTCCTTAATATTTGTGTCTAAATTTTTTGTCGAGTAGCATTGTCTTATTAAACTTGTCATCTGCTGTACTCCAATGTGACAAAATTCATGATGGACTTTTTTTATCAACTCTTTGCTTAATTTTTCTGATATGATTATTTTCCCTTTTTTCAGCAGTAAATCTGATTTATCTTTAATTATTTTATTACCTTTTACTACATTATTTTCATTTTGGTCTTCAATGATTTTTTTTAGATCCAAAGAATTTACAGTTCTTATTTCTTTTTCCTGTTCTTCATCTGTTTCGAGTACCGGATTTCTACTCAGTGCATCGGCCTCTGCATTAAATTTACCAGGATTATATTTTACCTGAAACTGAAATTGTGATAAATAGTAAGTCATATCGCCAAGCTCTTCATCCGGTCTAGCTTTGATCTTCAAGTTTTCTAATGGTTTATGATCCGAATAAACCTCGAACGATTTGCCCAAAAGCCAGTATTGCCAGAATTTAATTGCCTCTTTGATTGCTAAGCATTCTATATATATGGCTTTTTTCTTTTTTTGTGCATCATTTAATTTTCTGGAGAAATATGCTACTGGTTTTTCTTTGTTATCCTCGGGTTGAGGTTGCTTTAGTATTGCTCCCAGACCATGAATACTTCCATCTGTGTATATTTTTATTGGTAAGTCTGGATCATAAATAGTCAGAACTGGCTCATTACATAAGAATTCTTTCAAAAATTTAAATGCATTTTCGCATTTTTGTGACCAGATGAATTTTTGGTTTTTTCGAAGTAAATTATGAAGCGGTTCAAGCACAATAGCGATCTTAGGCACATAATCGTGGTAGAAATTTATTTTACCTAAAAATTGTCGAATATTTTTTTGGTTTGCTGGCGTTGGAAAATCGCGAATAGCTCTTAGATTGTCTTTCATTGGTTTGACCGTATTGTAGCCGATGACGTGACCAAGATATGTTACTGTCTTTGAGGCAAACGAACACTTAGAAAATTTAAGCCTAAAACCTACTTCTTTAATTGCACTCATTAATCGTTCTAGGTGTTCTAGATGTTCTTTGAATGATTTCGAAAATACAAGTATGTCATCTATATAATTGGTTGTAAAACCTGATAATTCGTTTTTTCTTATGATATTACTCAAGACCCTCTGAAAAATTGCTGGCGCTGTCTTTAAACCAAACGGGAGGCATGTCCACTGATAGTGTCCATTCTGTGTGACGAATCCAGTTTTTCGCCTGTCTTCCACTCTTAGTGGAATAGACCAAAAGGCTGAGTTAATATCTAATTTTGAGAAGTAATTACAATTTCTTGTTTTTGTCACTAAGTCTTCAATACGAGGAAATGGTTGTGACTGAGGTACTACAATTTTATTAAGATCTCTGAAATCTATACAGAGTCTAGATTTTTGGTTTTCATCTTTTTTGAATGCTAGCGTGACCGGGACTGCAAAAGGACTGTAGGACTCTTCTATTAGATTATTTTTCAGTAATTCTGAAATTTGTTGTTCTATTTCCCTTTTGTCCTGTATTGTGCACCTATATGGTCGTTTGCTGCAGTATTTTTCTATGATTAAATCTATTCTGGCCTCGAAGTCTGATACTGTGCCAATGTTGAATTTATTTTTTGCAAATATTTTATCAAATTTATTTACCAATTTTAAAATAAGTTCTTTTTCTTCTTTTTGTAAATGTTCTGTGGTTATTAAGAATTGATCTGTGTCTAAATTCTCGTTGAAATTGATTTCGTAACTTTTATTACTATCATTTTTCATTAAATCTATTTTTTTAGAGATTTTTACTGTAGTGTCTTTAGTGTTACGTGTATTAACTGTATTATTTTGGATTATATTTAAATTATTATCGTGACTCAGCTTAAATATTTTTATTAAGTCTAGTCCGATTAAAAATTCATGTTTAAAATTTTCGTTGTTAACTACAAACACATAGACATCTTCTTCCATATCCATTATTCTTGCTTTTATTTTTATCATGCAATCTGCATTATTAACACCATTAATTGATTTTATGCAGACGTTATGTTTTTTTTCATGCTCATTTTTTAATTTCAGTTTTAATATTTTTGCATTAATAAGTGATACATTTGAGCCTGGATCATATAGTCCATATGCCTCAAAGTCACCATTTAACATAACCTTAACCTCAATTAATGGTGTGTGTCCAAGTTTTTTGGATCTTCACTATTTACATTTAACTCTAACAAGTTTCTATTTACCTTATTTTCCTTCTTCTTGGGTTCTATATTGTCCTTGAACCAGCAGTCTTGAGTTTGGTGAAATCTGATTTTGTTGGTTTTTTCTTTACAAATTTCGCAAGGTGATTTAGATTTTTTTGTATATTCTGTTTGTTTTTTTACTTCTTTACCAGTATTTTTATGGACCAAGTGTTCTAATTTTCCTAGTTCATTGTACAAATCTTCCGTTTCCAACAGTGCATTTCTATCTATTTTATCACTCACATAGTTTGGGAGACTTACTGATATTAGATCAATCAAGGTACCAACATCAATTGATTTTCTTGTCTCCAGAAGTAATTTTTCTTTTTTTAAAGCAAATTCTACTAGAGAGCCTGTTTGGTATTTAAATGTTATCGCATACCTGATTGGAGACCAACCTTTATTTGCAAAAGTATTACAGAATTTTTTTCTCCATTCAGACCACTCCGAATTAATGGTAAGTTTCATTAGTATACATTCATACCAGTCTAAACAGTTTTTCTCTAAAAAGAATTTTAATACTTCAATCTTTTTTTTATCTTGAATTATTTGAAATCTTTCACATTCATCTTCATACTGTTTTATCCACTGGTTTGTATCGACTGTTTTATTGTCGAATTTCTGCAGAATAAATTCTTTTGCTATTTTGTCTGCAGATTTTTCTTGTTTTTTATTAACTTCTAATAATTTTTGCAATAATTCTTCTATTGCAGATGATTGTGTGATTGTAGATTCTCCTAAATGTCCCTGTGTAATTTCTTCTAAAAAAAAATCATTGAATTGCAGATTTTCTTCATTGTCAAAGTACACTTTTTTCAAGTTCTCATCTATAGTTATCCAAATTTTTCGGTATTGGTTCCTTTTTGTAAGTGTTTTTTTTACTTTTTTGTAACTTGTATGTTTAATTAATTCCTCGTGTAAGGTAGCTAGCTGCAATTCATCTGGTAGGCCAAACAAACGCTTATCGGCGGTTTCAATTGAGGTTATGCACATGATGTTCGTTTTTCCATCTGCTGTGCCTCTTAATCTAAACTCAAATCTAAGTTTGTCCATTGCTTGACTAAACGCAAATGTTGTTTTATAATAGGAGTTTATTTTAGTTATCGTGTGGGTCCCGGATTAGTTAAGAATAAAACAGAAAAGTTTCACTGTAAAACACAAGTTCGAAATGTTTTATTATTTCGCAAATTACAAAGGTTATTTACATTTGTTACATACCTGTAAAACACAAGAAACAACATTCAATGTTTATTCTTCGCAATCTTGTCTCGCACACGGTTTATAACTATTTTAATTTAAATTCAATTATAATAAGAACATTGCTATGTATTGCACTTGTTTATTAACGCTCAGCTGTTTGTTCTTCTAGAGCTCTGTAATTTCGACTCTCTGAGTTCAGGCGGGAGAATTTTAAATCATATGTAGGAGCTGACTCCTTACAAATATACGTAATATTTAAGAGAATATAATAATTTAAATTATACTAGAGAATAGTTTTAAAACACTTAATATAATTTTAAGTAAATTTATAAATTTGTTTAAGAAATAACTAAATTGGTATAGTAACTGCACATTACTACAGATCCTTATACCAATAAACGGTAGATATTTAAAATATCGTAGGCTTAAAAATAAAAACGGTTAGTTTCAAACTAGATCTCTGCTAAAGGTTTTTGTTTCTTACAAAGAACCTTTTACCATGACCTTCCAACGTCACTTATTCGAGGAAGCATCGAGGCTTGAATTGATGTTACCGGGAGTTTTCTTATTCATTACTATTTTTTGTTAAGTTTAACAAATTAATTCTTTTACCCATAAAAGGCAAGTGGAGTGTTAAATTATATGCATTAGATCTGCTAGTTCCAGAGCTACAAAAAATAGTTTTGTTTCTTATCACATGGTCAGCCAATTATATGACTTAAACACTTAAGAATAGAAGAGGTAAAGGTGTAAAATACACTAGTTACATGTACTCCTCTGAAAGTAATCAATTTCATTATACAGCTAAATCCAGTGGTAAATGAAGTGAAGGTGTCTTTTTTAGGGTGGAAAGTAAATGGTTTGCTGAGGGCCCTGACATGGTGATGAGAATACTTTTCAATTCAGTAGCCTAGGTAAACCATCTCACTCCTCATTTTACGTAGTTAAGCTTCTACAGGTTCAAACCAGCCTTTCAGCTGATGACCTAAACAACAAAATCCGAAAATAACGTTGCCAAATAAAAGTAAGTTACAGTTTAGCAACTGTAATTACAAACCCTTGTCTTTAAATTAATAACTTTTTTAAAGTCAAATTTGGTTGGAACTGTTATAATGACGTAAAAATTTGTCCCGTCCTGGCCCGACCCGGAAATTGAAACCGGGATTTTTCATCAAAACAATCGTTCATTAATTGGGTGCATTTCTAATTAAACTTTCGAGGAATTTAATAATACTTTAGTAAATACACATAACAAAATATTATCAATATAAAGAGCAGTTAAATTCAATGGTAGGTATCTTAGGTATATAAAAAGAGTGAGACAAGGGAAAACAATTTTTAATTAGGTTAATAACCTAATAAACATAAAAAGTGAAAATTTTAACAGGAAAAATAATAAAGGTAATAAGGAAGTTAATAATGAGAACAACACGTGGTATAAGATGCCTTGTTAAGCCAAACTATAAAAAGCTACTGCGAAAAATACTGGTGCAAAATAATGATAAAAAATATAGCTCTAAGTTTTTCTCAAATTTACACTTTACGCAAAAGCATTCTCGCGTTTATTTACAAATTTGCACCTTTATATTCGTATACAGAGTGTATTTAGCTATGAAGTGATTATAGGATAACTATTTATTTCTTATATTTAAAATATTGCAACACCCAAGTCTAGGTACATTTGGAAGAAGGGTATAATAAATAATAAACAAACTCCCGTTTATTTTATAACAATTATTTATTGACAAGATTAATAATTACAATTAATTATTATTAAGGATTAGAATACTAACTACAATTAGATTACTTCAACTAGATTAATTACAAGACTTAAAGCTTAAACTAAACCGACTATAAATAAGATACCTTCACTTAATAATCAAAACAAAGATTTGTCTGACCACAGTCACTAATTACCACCGGTACGCACAACGCTATCAATGTAATTGAGAAACGGTTACATAACGACTTGATTTTAAAACTCACACAAAAGGCGTGTTGTGAATAAATGAAGTCGATATAGTTGAACAAATTTTGCTTTATTAATTTTGAATTATCTCACAACATAGATTATTAATTTTTAGTTTTTCTTACGTTTTTTCTTTATTACATGTGTAGTTTATCTTTTTAACAAATCCCTCTCACAACTTTTAAAATTACTATTATTTTAAATATCATTTTAATTTATACCGTGCAGTCTTTTAAATGTGTATGTTAATTTAAATTTTATAACTGGTGTGTGGACCTTCCATCTTGCTTGACGTTTGGTACCACACTCCCCTAATTCCTTTACAAAAATCTTAGTTCTTATTTTCCAGTTTCCTAGCAACGAAACTTTGTTTAAATAAATTAAATACTTTTATATATATTTTAAACCAGCTGAGTTTGTTTATACTCTCGACTAGAGCAAACATAAACAGATTTATCTGTGACTCATTTTCGAATCGTTACAGGCGCTAACTGTTTATATACCTGCAGCTGATTAGTTACGCTAGACTCTTCTAACACATTTATGTTTAACAAGAACTTGTTAGATAGAATATAAAATAAAAGCAAACGTTTCTACTAGTTTTGATTTCCGAGAATTTATATTGAAAACGTTCTATTCATCCTCAATCCATTATCATTACTAATGAAGTAAACGAAAAAATGTTGTACGTGCTGCTGCCAATTTATTAAAAAATAAAATATCCCATTATGTGGGGAAACTGACATGTATGACACTCGGTATTTGTAAAAATACGTCTTTCGCATTTAATCGACTAAAACTATAAAACAATGAAGTTTTCTGGAATAGAGGTAAATTACAGAAAAATGTATAAAAGATGTGAAATGAAGCAGGTGCTTATGGTTGTTACGTAGATTAAAGAGGACATTTTATAAAAGTCACTATAGGGCAAATTAGAAATCACCCTTCACTTTGCTACTCACCTTCCATCTTTTTCACCCTTCTTATTCATGTATATAGTAAGAGTTTTGAGTACAACAAGTAACAGGGGGTTGCGTAACTTAAGTATGCGTAGTTACAAAAGAATAAGAGTGCTTCAAAAATTGTATGAATCATTATAAAAAGAGTTTGTCCGTTAAGAAAGAGGCGGGAAAAGAATCGAGTAAATACATATGCAAAAGGTAATTACCGTTGATATGAACTTGATGAAACTGAGTCACAATGAAAAAAAATAAAAAAAAGTTAATAAATGAGTACTTAAAGATATAGTTACAACATGTAAGATGTTTTATGAAACCTTTACAAGAGTGGAAACATGGATTTAATTACTACCGTATGAAAAACCCAGCGGGAATCCATTTTATATATACATATCATATTATAAATCTTCGTCTTCATCAATACCTGTTGTTCAACGTGAAATAAAATACCTACCCCACGATTTTACGAGAAGTAAGGTCATGAAGAATAAAGTTCAGATGTGTTTTAGTTATAGACACGCAACTGTAACCCTGCTGACCCACTACTGCTACTTGAAACAACCCCTCATAAATCATACGACACAAAATCTTACTTTAATTTATCTTACCCTTCGTGATTTACTACTACTCGTATTAAAATAACCATCTCGTTTAATTTATCATTAATTTATTTAATATATCAGCGAACAAGGATACACAAAATTAGTGTTCATAAAAAAAACTTAATACATCAATAAAAAAATATCCCAGCCGAATTACAAATTGAATTACGTTATAGAACTATTTAACTTCCCCAATCAAGTATTTACTATTTTGATCTTTATCATCATTATCATTATCTGTCAAGGATTAGGCTCAATGGCCTGTTCCGCCATCCATATCGTTTTAGATCTTCCCAAGCCTCGCTTACCTCTAAATTTATATAGCTATGCTTGCAGAGGAAGTCTTTGAGCTGGCATGCAAAGTAAGTGGTTGGGCGAGTTTCTCTTATATATTATTAGCGTTTCCAATAGTGACTGAACATTTAACTCGGCGCGTATAGCTTCGTTACGTACTCTAACCGGGTACAACCTTTGACTCCCTGCAAAAATTTTATTTTAACTGCTTGGGTACGAGATTCATTCCTCTGTAATGACACCTATGTTTCACTCCCATATGTTATGAATGGTACGGCCATTGCTCTACAAAGTTTCATTTGGGTGTCCCTTCTCGTTTTTCTTCCTATTGTCCTGCGAATAGAACCGCATACAGCGCTGAATTGTCTCTGTTTTTTACTCACGTCAAAATCTTTGTCATAGGAAATATTGCATCTTAAATATTTAAAATCTCGAACTTATTCTATAGTTCAGTTACCAAGTACAATTTATGAGCGAACCGGCCATCTTCCCTTGAATGCCATAATCTTTGATTTTTGCGCTGATATTCTCATGCAAACTCTGCGCTAATGTTGTGAAGCATTAGCAAAAAAAAGTATTTAAAAAAATATTTGTGTCATTAATATTCATGTCAAATACTGCATTACTTTCTCGTGGCCTATAAGATTTTTTTATCCCTAATAATTCTGTACATTGAAAAATGTTCAACTTAAGAATAATAAGCAACCCTATGTTCCTAAAGGATAAGGATGACAGTCTATGTAAGACATAAATGAGGTGTAGCCATGTACAGATGAGGAAGCGAGGACAATCCAGAAAGTAGTGGACGGATGGTGTTATAAGAGCTATTGAAGGAAGTCTAAGTGGGATGGAGATGTGTTCAGTAAGAATTAATAGCGTATTGGGTTGTGGTAAATGTCCTTGTGTAGTACAAAAACCGTATAATAATAATATTATTAGCAAAAGCGAAAACGAAACTTATTCGCTTGAATGAACTCCGTCACTACTGTATCGTAAAAAACTGAATTATCATACAACTTTTCTTTATAAAGTTAATAAAGATATAAAACAATAGTAAAAAGAATTATTCTGCTCTAAAACTTAAACATGAATTATGATATGCCGAAACAATCATTAACTAAATTCTCCAATGATTCGTCGAAGCGCTTCGTGAAGATACTGATTATAGGTCCACAGAGAACGTTACCGATACACGAGTTCCAAAGATTGTGTACACGCGACGAGAAGAAATTCTGTTACATGATTGTACTAAATCTATCATAAATCTTCAGTTGTATAGTAACTGTGTGGTATCAAGTTTTACTATCGTCACCGCTGATTAACAATGAACTGAAATTAGGAAGAAACCATTTTAATATTTTGTAAGCTTTGATCAAGAAGATTTAAAGAGCAAAATCTGTCTTCGTCTTGGTCACGCGTTGGTGCACCCCTCCAGCCAATCAACGTCATCCAAAAATAAAAGCTCTTAACTACCCAATGAGATTAGATTGATACGTATGACATGTACATAAGTTAAAGTCTTTACAGACTCAGGCCAACCATTCCTCGAAAAATATGGTTAATTGAACCATTAAAGTACAACGGTAACTACTGTCTAGTGATTAAATTTGTATAAAATTAACTATTTTCACTGGGATTTGAACTATGGAACCTTCGTCTCTAGTTATCGTAGCTAACAAACAAATGGTGTGATTGCCCTACCTAATAAATCGACAAATCTGATTAGCCCATTTTCAGCCCAATTAAATTCATATTCATATTTTAGCCCAATCAGCTGACAGTGATGCCAAGATTGTCAATGATATTTACATGGAATAATATTACCATAAAGGTGGCGGCAATATTTATGAGCTAGGTATTTATATTTCGCAGTAATATTATTTTATATTTGGCGGAAACTTATGCCAGAAGTTAATAAGTTTTATTTTCTGTGAAGCGCAACAAGCAGTAGTTTAAAAATGTTACAAAAAATGTGAAATTTTCCCCTTAGGTTATAACAGTAAACAAACTCTTTTGTACAATAATTTACAACATATAGAATCGTTTAATATTAATTAATTAATTACCATTTATAGTAAAATAACAATTTATGTAAATTGTTGTATTGTGTAATACTCTAGACAAAATAACTACAAAATTCAAAAGTTTGCTGAGATTACAGAATTCATGTTTGTTAAATAACAGCTTTTGTTGAGACTACAAAACGATACATTACACTCGACAAATTTAATACTTGGGGAACATCGACCATGTTTATTATTTATTTAACAAATTTAATTTCTATGTAAATTTTCATTGTTTTAAATTAAATAAGTCGTGAACGGATACTCGGGAAACAAACGAAAAGAGGAAAGATTCATGTACGTTTATAAAATGCACATGAATGAGCTCGAGACGCGTCAGTTTGTGTGTAACCCATACGGGCCAAGTTAAGCCTGAGGGTGAAAACGTTTGACAAACATTCTCTTTCCTCTTCTTGCTCGACCCGCCCGTTGTACTTTCTGTAGTTTCAACAAATATTTGAACAATTGTAAGGGGATGTCTAAAGTAGTTCAAAGTGAGGGCGTAGCACGAAGGGACCTTTGCGCGGTGTTAATACTCTTGCCAAAAAGAAAACTTCCGAACAAGGTACTGTACACTACTACATTATACAGTACACACACTGTACGGTGGTAGTACCTCTTTCTTTTTCATCGAGCGGAGAAACAACCCTGGATAATGAAATTCAAAGGGTGCTAACTTATACACTATTTTAACCCTCCTGTTTGGAAAAGCCACTTTGAGGGGTGTTCGATTCTGACGTACGAACCGGTAAATATATTCCAAATTCAAATATTGCCTCTAATTTCAGTATTCCAGAAACCAATATTGAACTAGTCATAAATAAACAAATCGCGTTCTTAAGGTAACCGTTTATTCATATTAAATTTCACTGACGAGAATTCCTTCTTTGTTTCTTTTGTACTACATATTCTAGTACGATTAGGTGCAAATGATCAAGTGATTAGATAGCTAGTGATCAACTCCAAAGTTACAAGCAAAACAGAAGTAATAAGCTCAGGTTAGAATAAGCAAATATTTTAACAAGGTAAGCTCACGAGTTGATTGATAATTCACTGAAATGTATAGAAGAAGAAACAGAAAAATATAATTTTAATTTTTGCGGATAAAACCCGTGAATGTGATTCCGCGATAGGTATGCGTTTATTTAACTATTTATAAATAAATAAATAGGCCTACGTTAATTTAAACTTTAAATTACAAAGGCTAAAAAGTACTTAATTGATAAAACATTTTAAAGTGTGGAGGAATTTCTTTCAAAATAGTTTCTGGTTGAAAAATACATAGCCTTCTGATTAAACGATGAGGCAAATTGTGTATTTTTTTATATAAATGGTTGGATAACTATCCTCATTGAAGTAAGCATGTTATTAGTTGTAATAAATTAATGGTAAGTAATGAGTTTAACACGTTGTTAAAATTTAGACTTATCAGTTTTATATTGACATGTCCTTTACTCCCTTTCGGAGTCTCCTAGATGCTATTATATAAAAAACTAGCGGGTCCCGCGTGGCTTCGCCCACGCAAACGTAAACAAAGAATCAGCTGTTTAAGTATACTCTCTGTATTTCTATGGAAAGGTATTTTTGCGAATTCTACCATTTAAAACAAAAATTTTGCAAAATCCTTTCTTAACAACAGTTTAGAAAACTTAAAATGATTTATAAATCAGGACATCTCTTTTTATATAATAGATAGCGCCCCGTCGTGGCTTCGCCCATGCAATTTTAAGGCTATGATTCTGTATTTTAATTTGCTAATAACTGATTTATAATCTGCTAATAACCTATTTGCTAAGTCACAAATATAATTTTTTTGGAATTACGTATAACAATTCACACACATCAATCGCGTCACCATTCCGAAACGGAACCGGCACGGCCACTCGAAGTCAAAAATGATGACAGTATTCACACATGTACGTCAGTTTTCCTTCCGTCAAACTCCATTCAGTCATTTTACAGAGACAAACACGTCCGTAAAAAACAAAATATCATCGAGAAAAAATTATCGTTTTGACGGTTCGGTGACGGCGACAAGACTGACGCACCGGATTCGGGACGGTACCGGTGCTCAGTGTAGACAATGTCAATAATTTTTCAAGAAAGAATATTTTTCTGTGACTGATACTTCTCGGAATGACAGAACTGAGACGTGACGTGATGGATGTGTGTTAATCGACCCTTATGGTGAAAAAATTAAAAAGAGAGAGATTAGCATATTTCCTGAATTTACATAAATAACTGTTGTTTTATTTAAACTTAAGTTAGATTTAAGAAAATAACTTTATCCTATGCATTTTACTGAATTGGTTGAGACAATTTTTTTTTTAAATTAAATTTTAATTGTTCGGTTGCAAAAATCATTTTTACAATGTCAGTCAAATACATTGTGTGACTTAAGCAATAACATTCGTATCTTGCATAATAAGTAATAATACTATAAAGCATAAAAAAATATAAGACTTATTATGCTAATTACAACAATTCTGGAATTAATTCTGTCTAAAATGTAAATCCAGTGTTAGGTTAAAAGATTAAACACTATGTACAGTACAACATCCGGAGTGACAAAAGTAAAACATAGATTAAAATCGGTGTTGAAGTCAATTCAACTTCTGGGAAAATAGCTATAGTTTTGTAATTGATCTGCTGTTTACGTTGTAATACTGGATGCTATGGAATATGCCTATGGAGGGGGTAAATGTGTGTTGGAGAACCAGCAGTAAGCGTAGCGCTTCGCGTTGATTCTTCATCCTCGCATCAGTGGGGGGGAAGTTTTGCTATTTCTGCCCTTTAAAATCAAAATTTTGAAAAATCCTTTCTTAGTGCGCGCTTACAAAACATAAGAAAGCTAACATCCAAATTTCAAGTCTGTAGCGTCAGTAGTTCGGCTGTGCGTTGATCTATAAATGAATCACCCTGGACATGGTTGTCCTTTTATATAATAGATATAAATAAAACGTTTGTCAGCTCGAAGAATTTACAATATTAAAGAAGAATAGAATCATTTACGATATGGAGCAATACCAATTTTATAGTTTATCAAATCCAAACAGACGTCGTAATCGATGAAGCTTTATTAAATAAGGAGTAAATGAGTTTGATGCAGTTATGTTGCAACAAACCGACATGAGAGTTACCTTACAAGAACTTAGCTTTCCATCACGTAAATCAAGCATTAATATTAAATATGTCGTTGATAAAATACTTCAAGATCACGTAACGTTCTTCGTTCGTTGCTGTACTACCCGGATTTAAATCCGATATCGTTACATTTCTTATTTGTTTAATAAGTCTGGAAATTTTAATTATCTCAGTTTTTATATTTTCAATATTTTATTTTAGTAATGATTTATATTTTATTACTATTATTTTATTTTTGTATTAGGCGTACGTGACGGTGTTTTTGGTTTATCTATTTTGGTTTATTTAGTTTATAAAGTTGGTAAGAATTATCTAGATAATTTAGTTTAATGTTAAATTTTTTGACCCCTTTTTGTTTTTTCTTCAATTAATTTTAGAAAATTTAATTCAAATTTCTACGGCAATAATTCTGTCTTCAATAATGTCTAAATTTAGGTACATACAGTTAATTTATCCAGCCATGACACGAATATTTGTTTACAGAAAACCAAACTTAAAAGACAAGACGTAATTATATCTGTAATTATTAAACGATTTTTGCTTTTTTCTTGGTTTTTTGCTAAAACAACGGTTCTTAAAAAATTTCGGAATAGGTTAATTAATAAATTATTCGTATTGGTTAATAAACAGATGATAATGCATTTTAAAACATGATTTGTATTCAGGATATAGAAAGCGGTGAATTATCATAAAGGCCTCTTACCGCACTTATGATAAAAATATAATCGTTTGAAATTGTGACTAACAAATGACTAAAACAAACATAAATAAACGTTATATTAAAATGAATTACCTTAGGAATATCGGCTGTACGAAAGCGCGTGTCGGATACAATGACGGTTGTTTTTATGAAGTAACATTTTATAATCCTCCTGCTGATCAATCCTGAAATGAAAAGAATTATATCAATAGTATTTTGGTTTTTTTGATTGAACACACATTTTTTAACTAACTAATTTAATCATAGTTCAACATAGCTTTAAACTAACATTTGACTCTTCTTCTTCTTCTTACAATCAAGGATTAGGCATAAGCCTGTTTCGAACTCACAAACAATCCTGTATGTCTACGCAAACACGAGACACTCCAGCCCGTACGTCTCGACTACTGTCATCTTCTTCGAGGTCTTCCCACCTCCCTTCTTCCAACTGGAACATATTTTGTCACTTTTAAAGGTATTCTCTCTTCTGGTATCTGTTCCAAATGTTGCCTCCACTGATTCCGGTACTCCTCCACTTTTTCATTCAAGCTAAATACACCCAACTCGGATCTAATTTCCTCGTTATGTATTAGATCCAGCCTCGAGCAGCCCTTCACCCTTCTTAAAAACCTCATTTCAACTGCTTGAGTCACTAACATTTAACATAATACTAAATCTACATGTAGAATAATTCTGTAAAGTTTTTCAGACCGTGGATCTTATCTTATTGTCTGGAGAAATGTAAGTGCATAATACCTGCTTTTCTTGATATATGTGCTGATTTTGAATGGCATAAAGGGGCTACTGAAAAATCAAAAATATGTCCTAGATTTTTCATTACAAGTCCGTTTCTCCAAAACAGATTTTTCAAAGTCCAACTAAATTCTCAGTTATATATGATAAGCTGTGGTTCCAAAGGGACCAATTATCTCACCACTATTATATATTGCGTTCATAAATAAGTAAATCTTTATTTGTCAGCGATCAAAAGAGGAATAGACATCGTCAAATATTGTAATAGCCTATACGTCTACATTTAAATCTATATTAACAAACATTTTTTGTGTTTACAATCTAATATAAGTAGTATTTAGGCTACTAAAAAAAGCAAAAAAAAACAATTTACATTAAAATATTAGTATTACTTAAATTTTTCATTTGAATTTAGGTTTGTCATTTACACAAACAATGTTACACAGATAAATACATAAATTTAGATTAAATTTTACACAGATAATATTTAAAGAGCATTCTTTGTAAGATAATTTGAGAACTCCTGATTAGAATAAAATGCATTTTTTATTAAGAAAACATTTACTTCCTAATCAAAGTTTTTTAAATTAAGGAGTTTTATTTTAGAGGATATTTTGCTGAAGTTAATTCCTTTTGAGAACTTTAAAGTTTCATATTTTTCAACTCTTTATTCATCGTTGTGGCGAGTTTCATTATTACGATTACATGATTTTTTTTGTAAATAACACTGCGTCCCTTTTTGAGAATTTAAAAATTGCATAAATATAAAGGTAAGGGGAGAATATTTTATTAATTAACAAACAATCTTTTGCAAGATAGTTCATACACTATGTTCCGGTTGCATGTAATTTATTAACAGCTATGCTGATGATAAGAAATATCTGTCCAATAAATCAGAATGAGCTATATTCTACAATAATATTACTCAAGGTTGAAATATGGGTGAAAAAATGGTGGATAATGTTTAACAGAATCAGATCTATTTAGGTTTCATTTCCACTTCGATCTCTACTACATATCCGTCCCTTCTTTTGGCTGTATAATTAATTCCAAAAAACATGATTGGGTTGATTGATAATTATTAGTTCTAATTCAATTTAATCTAATAGATTTATTAGTTTTTAATCAAGATCGAATATAACCTTAGGATCCTTCTAAAAACTATTTTTTTTTTGTTTCAACCGGTTTTTAAATGAGAAGACTAGTTGAAATTCCAGAATAGCAATTTTATATTATCACCATACTTTTATCCTTTGCACTACAATAATAAATAGTAACATAAAAATTCAGTAGATAATTTTCAAAGATACCAATAAAGAAATATATTCATTACGTATATAATGAATACTCATTTAAGAAAATTAAAATGAGATTTTGAAAATTTGTTTGATAAAAAAATTTCAATTTAAAATGTAATTATGTTTAGACATTTCTAAAAAAGTACGATCAAACAAATTGTATACAACAATTTGGAATGAAATTTTAATTAATATAATTTTAAATGAGAGATTTTAAACAAACCGTAATGCAGTACTAAAAAGCTAATCCGGTAAAAGAATTGCAATTGCAATATCCGTTTATTAAAACAGAAATGAAATTTTAAAAAGGATAACTATTTATACAATTCGTTATACTCTCCAATGATGAAATTTATTTTATTTCCCTCCTTATTTATGTTAGAGCCGGTGAAATGGAACAAGTATTATATTGGAAGACTTGTTGCGTTAATATCATTGACTGGAATGTGGTTAAATAAAGGGGGTCGAGCACGAACAGAGTATGGTTGAACCAGGGGAAACAAGACATTGTATGAACTAAGAATAGTAGTACATTTCAGGGCCTACCGAGCGATGTTACGTTTGTATTTAAACAACAGAGAAGATCAAACAGTTTACGACGCTCGCAGCAAATGTTTGCTCTCAATGTCGGGGGTGGCAGTATGTAGACCTACAAGAAAAGCTCTAGAGAAGGGAGCGTTCTGTTTCCATAGATCTATCCCGTTTCACATTCTGGATGTCTTTCCTTTAATAAATACATTCATTTATAATACCTAAAACTACCCTTACTTAAAAAAAAATGAAAAACTGAATCAACAATACTGCTCTTTTGTTTCACTTTTATAATGAACTCCCCTCCAAATTATTGTTCTTCTCGTAAGCAATAATTCCTCACGGATAAAATTAATTTCATACTACATAACAAAAAGAAAATTTATGTTTGCTACAATAATTTTCACTTTTAAAGGGAGTAGAAATGTTAAATTATTTACAATTGATATCCCAGTTTCAAGGGTATAATATTCTGTGACGAAAATAATTAGAGTAATGGAAATAAAATTGGTCATTATATTAAATAAAAATGTATTATTACATGGAACCAAAAGGTAGAGTTATATTGCATCCATTAGGCTTTTATGTCCTTTATTCTTTGTTTTAATATTATTAATTTTTAATCATCTTTTAATATTTCTTTACACTCTTTCCAATAGTTACTCATATTCTGGATTTATAAATAGATTTGACGTGAGACATGAGATTTTAGAAATTTAGACTTGAGACGAAATTGGAACCCGAGACAAAGACAACGTTATTTTATCAGTATCATAAAAATTGTTTGTTGTATTATTTAAGTAATCAGCGGAGTGGCTTGTTTGAACCTCTAGAGCAGTGGTGTCAAACTCAATTTTGAAGAGGGCCATATATTAATAAATTTAGAATGTGTAGGCGGGCCAGATTCAAATAACAAAAAATATACTGAATTATTATAACATTTTATATATTTAATTGAATAGTATATTATATACGGTTGTTAAAAATCATATCAAAGTTATAAAAGATGGTAATTATTTTGAGCTCGAGGATCCAGATACCTGACTTCTCTTGTTTTTGACAAGCTCATTAATGGCAGGTAGAGATGGCGTTACTGTCTATCTTTCTCGCTTGTCTAGGCACGCGCTGCCCTTAAAATTACTTATAAATATAGTGTGCGCATTTTAAAACTTCCGTAGAGGAATCGAGTGAAGTCTTAAAGCTCTAAAAAACATGATTCTTCTTTCTGTGACACTTTGCGATCGCGGTCCGTATTGATACAGCCCGGGGGCCGGATGCGGCCCCCGGGCCGTATCTTTGACATGACTGCTCTAGAGGCTGTACTTATTAAGTAAAACGACAAGTCAGGTAGTTTAAAATTGCCTTCCTCACTGAGTGGAAAATTATGCTTATCAGCATGCCGGGCCCTCTGAGAAGCAACTACTTTCTACCCTGCAAATGACACTTTCACTTATTCACCACAGGGTCTGGTTGCATCATGGAATTAATTACTTTCAGAGGAGATTGGTTCAATGATGGCTGTTCAAAACGAAGTTTATAGACAATTAAATTTTAAAGAAATTGCTTTAATTTTGTAGAGAAGTTCCTGATATCAAACTTTATCGAAAATTTAAAAAATTTAAAGAAAAGCTGTTGAGCAAATTCTTCGATCCTCATAAGTTTTCTTGGTTACGTCAACTTAGTGAATCTATTTTAGAGTAATGTGCCCATGCCTGAATCCTAACTGACGAGAAGGAATTAATTCATTGAGAAAAAGTCCAAATTATTTCAATAAAATAGCTTGGAACCGCTATTAGCATAAATTAGCTTTCAGATCCTGGCTGGTGATTAAACTGGAGCCTTTACCGCTTTGTAGTTTAACGTAATCAAGAGATTATAACTGTGCCACGAGAATGGATTAAGTGTTTTCTTTAATTATTTTTTAATTTATCATTATTTTAAATTAGGCTTACAGCCCAGTTAGTTATCTGGTAGAAAAATACTTTGAATAATTAAGTAGCATCAGTGGAGCAAGTGATTCTGAGTGGTAAATAACAGAGATCCACAAATCTAACCAATTGACCGTTGAAATTGACTGGTAATTTACAAGAAGATAGTTCTAGAAGATAGAAGATAGATGAAGACAAAAATATTTTATCAAGGTGTAATTCTTGTGCAATCAGTTTTTTATATAAATACGAGTATAACATTTAAGCAACGACGATAAAAATCTGAAAAATAACGCTCTTTGAATTAAAAAATAAAACACACTTAGTAGTGAATTTCCAAAAAGAAAACTGAAGTCTGAGCAAAAAACTTGACTGAACTGTGCATTAATATGTTGAAACGAGGTAGTTGAAGCTGAAGATGACGATGATCATGATGGAGATGATGCCAATTATGAGATAACGATGTTTAGTAGTAGGCCTACACGTAGAAAAGTTAAATGATTAACAAAATCATAAAGGTAAGTCTTTTTTTAAACTTTTCAGTCTGTGAATATCTTCAATGCTGTTTGCGAAAGAATTTTGAAACTGCTGTAACTTTTTTAAATATTTCTCGCTACATTATTTAATTTATTTTTATTTATGAAGGGCAGGTTTAGGTCTTTGTGAAATATATCATAGGTTACGTCATCACAGGGTTGCAATGATCAGTCTCAGGTATTTTTATTGAAAGCGCTGCAGTATTTCTCAACACGATGTTCTAGCTGTATCCCATAGCTGTAAGTTTAAACTGGTTTGAGATTATTTTGTAATTACAAACAAAATAAATAATATAAAGCATAACAAAGAATATATTTTGAAAAGAAGAATCAATATCACATTGAAATAAAATATAAATATTTATGTAATTTAGCTCAGTTTACATAACATATAAATTAAATAACTGTATAAATAACCTGTGAGTATTATTGTAAAAAATAATAACTGTAATTTCTAACAAATATAAAGAGAAAATTGTTATAATAATATTTTTCTATTTGTTACAATGAATACAACAAGTATTGTACTTATATTACTTTTATATAATTTAAAATAATGTACACAACTTGGAATTATTTCAGTGATTCTCAATAGTGCTTACACGATACAATTGGATGAAATTTCTATTCTATAAAAGGGATATCACTGACAGTAATCAATTATGGATTGAAAAGCCTAACAGTGAAGTCACGAAACTTATATAGAGCTACCTTAACTAAACAGAATGTAATGTTACGAAATAAATTAATCAATCAAACAAAGTACACAAATCAACATTGTTGTATTAATCCAATTGTAAAACATTTATTTAATCTTTGAAATATTTATTTAGGCAAACTTTATTAGTTGATTTAAAGCCGAATCAACATGTTGCTAATTAAACGGCTTCAAAGGAATACAATACATTATATTCTATATCATGTAACATGTCCGTTCAGATAGTTCTTAATCAACAGAGCAATTTGAATTTCATTGGCAGCTGGTCTAAAAAGCTCACTTGTATCTACACCATGGTTTTGGGAATAAAACGTACTAATAGAAATGTACGAAAAAAACAACAAGTTGGAATGAAAGGATAGTTACCAGGAAAATAATTTGACCTGTTGATGGATACAAAGTCACCTGAAGGAGAGTCATTATCTGTACAGCACAATTTCCAACCTAATAAAATCTCCAGCCTATCCAAATAGGTTGTTAATAACTCTAAGTCGTTACTGGTTTGGCAGTCTTTTAGTTCACTCTGTAAGCAGTTTATTAATAATCTTATCACAGTTCAACTTTCTTTTATTTTCCCTTTGTCATCTGATACAACTAACCTTTAATGAAATATTAAAGTTATTGTTAAATTAATTAACCGTAAATAAATTAGTTTTTCTTACAGAAAAATTGAAGAGTTTGATGGAAAAATGAACCTAAAATACGATAGGCCCTTTTTCCGTCAAAGTGTTTCTTGAGTCCGCTATGTTGCTCTCTGTATTTGTACAAAGTTTCATATCTCTATGTTTTTTTCTAAAAGATGCGACGACGATATTTTTTATAATGTCATATTGTCAAGGCAGGAAAATTTGTTAACTCGTAGGCAGTTAATGAGGTTATGTTGTAAACTATTAAATTGTTACAATTTACCTAACTAAAGTAGTTTAAAATTTCTGTTGTGTATTCTGTATTATAATTTTGTGTAGTTTATCAGTAGTAAAAAATTAAAATTTTATATGGATGTACGAGGTAGGGTCAAAAAGTTCCCGGAATTGGTTATTAAAAATTTATTAAAAATATTTATAACATTCTTACATTATTTCCCTTCAAAATACTCTCCTCCTGCATCTACACATTTATTCCACCGTTCATATAATTGTTGGAAACACTCTTGAAAGCCGTTTTTTGAAAGTTCCTTCAGCCGCTCCGTCGCATTTTCAATCACCTCTGACGAATCAGCAAAACGATGTCCCTTCAATGCCATTTTTAACCTTGGAAACAGGTAGAAATCTGGTGGTGCGAGATCGGGAGAATATGGAGGATGTTCCAGAGTGGTAACATTATTCTTGGCAAAGTATTGTTTCACCATTAGGGATCGATGTGCTGGGGCATTGTCGTGCAACAAATACCAGTCATTCTCTGCCCATTTTTCAGGTCGTTTTCGTCGAATTGCATCTCGTAGCCGTTTTAAGATCTCTGTGTACAATTCTTTATTTACTGTTCTCCCTTCAGGAATAAATTCATAATGAATCACTCCACGGTAATCAAAAAACACCTCCAACATCACCTTACCCCGGCTTCTGTCCAAGCGAAATTTTTGTTTTCTTGGTGAAGTTTTTGACTTCCATTCAGCGGACTGCCGTTTTGTCTGAGGGTCGTAAAGAAAGCACCATGTCTCATCACCTGTAACAATTTTGCGCAGGAAGCTGTCATCTGCATCAGCCATTTCAATCAAGTCCCTGGACATGGTCACTCTCATTTCCTTTTGCTCAGGGGATAACATTTTTGGAACAATGTGCAAGCAAACACGGTGCATGTTCAAGTCATTATGAAGAATGCTGTGAACACTCCCATGTGAAATACCAACTTCAGAGGCAATAGTATTGATGGTTGTTCGCCTGTCCGCACGCACAATTTGTCGAACGCGCTCAACATTGTCGTCTGTAGTGGAAGTGGAAGGCCGCCCAGTCCGAACGTCATCTTCAATTGTTGTGCGACCGTCGCGAAAACGCTTATGCCACTCGTAAACTGCTGTTTTCTTCATCGCAGAATTTCCGTATGCTTTTTTTAGCATCTCAAGAGTCTCCGAGGGTGATTTCTCCAGCAACACACAGAATTTAATATTGCCACGCTGCTCTAATGACGACATTGCACAATCCGACGAAAGACAGAAACTACGATCTACAATATTAAACACCGAACGCACGGAACCAACTACAACTGCCTGCTAACCTCAAAAGCACATTCACTACCAGTTATGCCAACCTCACAAACAAAAATTTCCCTTTCAGCTTACAAATACGTGACTGTAAGCGACCATTCCGGGAAATTTTTGACCCTACCTCGTACATATCTGTCCCCCTACTTTTATTGCAATGCATCACAATGTTTATAACAAAATGATTAAAGTATCGTTTTCTTAATATGTCGGTTTTGTAGCTAGGCCCTTTTTCCATAAATTTCCTCAATTTATAGTGAATGAAAAAATAATAAATGCATCATAAAAGCAACGCGCACAAATAATCTGGGTTCGAATCCCACTCAGGCACGGCATATCTTCATACGTTACAAAAAATCATTTCATCCTCCATTGTAAACAGTTACACACCAACGTCGTCGCTAATGACCGTTGTAGTTGATGCGACGTTAAATAAATAAATTTAAAAAAATACAGTTCAATTCACTTCCTAGAATTTCACAGTCTACAATTTCAGACAAATTTTTCGGTACCTGTAATGCACAAACCCTAATAATTACATTAACGGCCGAGAGTAGTGTTAGCTCTGAACTGTTCTACGCGTCCGCCACAATGCCATTCGTACTGAAAAATATGACGTCCAGTTAGAGTTGGTCGGAATCTAAGATCAGATTATTCTATTTATGAAATTCTACTTGAGAAAATAATAAAACTCATTGTTGTGTTATGTGCCATTAAATCCTAAATTTTTATCGTTACATTTTTAAATATGAAATATTTGTGGTCCATCTCCTATTACTTGAATCCGCTTGGAAATCTGTCACTGCAAAAATTCATGTTCCTGGTTCCAGCGATTTGGATTAGACTATTATGAATTCGTCTGTGACTTAACGATTTTAAAAAGTACATATTTATACATAAAGACTGAAGTTACTTCAACCAAATAAATATTTATAAATTCTACTTAAATAAATTTGTTAAACCTGTATTTCTTTTGTGCAAAGTATTGACTTAATAACTTTGTTTGGTACTAATTATTCTTAATATTGTTAATTAAGGAATTAATGAGTAAATTCTTGTTTCTACCTGAACTTTGTGCAATAAATAACAACACTGTTTTGTTTAAGCACGTTAACTGAGTAATTAAGAATTTAACATGGCAGTATAATTAAGGCATACACGGTCGCTGTGTATAACAGATAACTTGGGAATAAACGTTCATGCGCGTGTAAACAGTAGCGAGACAAACACACGCGCACACACCAAACAATATTATTGAAATAATTTGTACTTTCCCGTGAATTTATTATAGTATTTGGTGATAGCATTTCGTAGGTGTAAAAGATACTGTTCTCTGATTTCAACAGATATTTGCGTTTTATGATTTAAGCAACACGTACTTTATGAATCATATTTCACCGGGTTCGATTTCAGTCAATGAATAATAGTTTTAAGATTAAGTTTAAAAATACGTTTTTTTGTAATCATATTTAAAAGAATCGATCGGCCCGCTAGTTGTTAAATAAGAGGGAAACAATTTTATGACGATCTGTAACTGGAAATTCAAGGAAGTTTCTTTCAACTTATGTCCTACCACTTTCCTTGCGTAGAATTTTGCGTTATGTATTAATGTACGATTTCGTTGTGTGAAGTGCGGTGATAATCATGACACTACTATTTGTGGTAAACAGAAGGACGCCCCACCATTATGCGCTTTGTGTGGAGGAGACCATCCCTCTAACTACAAAGGTTGCGAAATATACAAACAGATTAAACAACGAAAATTTACACCTTTACGCGAAAGAACAGTTACACCACCGGAAACTCAGACGGTCAGCTCAAAATTTGTCACCCAAGTTGTTGCAAAAAACAGCGTACAGGAAACATTACATCAGACACCTAACGGTAACAGTATTTTAGACTATGCGAGAGCCGTAAAGGGCAATTCTACGCAACCAATCCCAACCAATCCGTTGCAAACTGATCCGATTTCAAATTTACAACAATCATTTCTAGAACTACGGAACGTAATACAAAAACAAACAGAACAAATTGCGACACTATTAAATTTACTTACAATCGTTGTTTCGAAATTGAATTAAAATGGAGCAAGTATTAGTATATAAAATTGCACTCTGGAACGCCAGTGGCTTAAGTCAACATATTCAAGAACTAATCACATTTTTAAACATACACACATCGATGTCATGCTTTTATCAGAAACTCATTTCACAAACAGGAGTTACATCAGGTGCAACGGTTATTCTCTATACTTTACTAATCACCCTGATGGTACGGCGCATGGAGGCTTCGCTATATTAATAAAAAATAATATTAAACATTACGAACTTAAAAAATTCGAAACACCTTATCTACAAGCAACAAACATTGTCATTGAGGACGTGCGCGGACAAGTAACAATTTCAGCGCTATACTCCCCCCCACGGCATCACATTACGGCCGCTCAATTTGAAACTTTTTTTGAAAGTTTAGGTAACAAATTTATTGCGGGAGGTGATTACAATGCGAAAAATCAGGCTTGGGGTTCTCGTTTATGTAATCCAAGGGGTAGAACTCTGTTTTACGTTGTACAAAAACATAATTTAGGCTTGTTATCGACAGGTGAACCAACGTACTGGCCAACCGATAGACGCAGGATTCCGGATCTCCTCGACTTTTTTGTTACCAAAAATATAAGTCAAAATTCTCTTCGAGTAAAATCGGTCCTGGATTTGTCCTCAGATCACACTCCTATAATCGCCAGCATTGGTTGTAAACTACAAGAAAAGAATAAACTCCCCGTTCTGTGTAACAAAAACACAGATTGGGCCTCCTTTAAGCGTCTGGTTACCAAAAATATAATTCTGAATGTGTCGTTAAAATCACAAGATGATTTTGAGGAAGCGGTTGAGCACTTTAATAAGGTAGTGCAAAATGCCGCATGGAAATCAACTACAGATGCTGACAAAAACACTCATGGCAACAGTTGTCCTGCTACCATTCGAGAATTGATAAACTACAAACGAAGATTACGTCAAATTTGGCAGCATAGCAGACACCTAGATGGCAAAACAAGATTCAATCGTGCAGCACAACATCTAAAGTACACGCTTCTAGAACTGCGTAATCATTATTTCCAAGACAGGTTGGTTCAATTATCCCCAACGGCAGCTACCGACTATTCATTATGGAAAGCTACAAGATACATAAAACGATCAAAGAAACAAATTCCACCTCTTCGTCTAACGGATGGAAATTGGGCTAGGACCACAAAAGAAAAAGTGGAAGCGTTTGCGGAATATCTGTCCACTGTCTTCCGTCCACACGACGATGATATCGATCGAAAATTAAAAGAAGACATTTTAGAACATCTTGAAGCCCCATTTCAGCTATCACCTCCTATCAAATCTTTCACTCCGGCTGAAGTGATAACTACAATCCAAACGCGCCTGAGTTCCAAAAAAGCCCCTGGCTATGACCTAATTACCGGTGAGGTGCTAAAGCAACTCCCAAGGAAGGGAATTTTACTCCTGACATTCATTTTCAACGCAATTCTAAGGACGGGTTGCTTTCCATCTCAATGGAAAGTTGCCCAAATAGTCATGATTCTCAAACCTGGCAAGGAACCTACCGAAATTACGTCATATAGACCGATCAGTCTTCTATCCGTGACATCAAAAGTTTTTGAAAAATTACTACTTGATCGTTTAAAACCTTTTTTGGAAGAAAGTGTTTACCCGGATCATCAATTCGGTTTCCGTGAAAAACATTCTACGATAGAACAGGTACATCGGATAGTTAACCAAATTCGATATACCTTAGAAAAAAAGGAATTTTGCTCAGCCGTCTTCTTAGACGTAGCTCAGGCGTTTGACAAGGTATGGCATTTAGCTCTTCTACACAAAATTAAAATAAACCTGGATCATAATTATTTTCCTATTCTAAAATCATTCTTAACCGATCGTTTTTTCCAAGTGAAATTTGATGATGAGTTATCGACCTTGCACCTAATTCGTTCAGGTGTACCTCAAGGTAGCATTTTAAGTCCTTTTCTGTATACGCTATTTACGGCAGATATTCCTGTAAATGAACTTGTAACAACAGCAACTTTTGCCGATGATACTGCTATTATTGCGTCTGATGCCTCCTCAGTCCACGCTTCTGAAAAACTACAGCAACATCTAAATAACATTCAAGACTGGCGCCAAAAATGGAGAATCAAAGTAAATGAACAGAAGTCTGCACACGTAACCTTTATGATGAAACGAAAATCATGTCCACCAGTAACGTTTCGCAACAACGTAATTGCACACTCAGATGATGTGAGATACTTGGGAATCTATCTAGACAGGCGATTGACGTGGAAAAAACATATATGGACCAAACGGAAACTACTCGGACTTAAATTACGACAACTGTATTGGCTTGTCGGGAGGCGATCACAGTTGTCTTTGGAAAATAAATTGACACTGTACAAGGTGATGATAAAACCAGTTTGGAGTTATGGAATTGAACTCTGGGGCACAGCAAGTACGTCTAACGTAGAAATATTACAGAGATTTCAATCGAAGTTTCTTCGCCTTATATGCTGTGCACCTTGGTATGTGCCTAATGAAGTACTCCATCATGACCTGGGCATACCTACGGTGAGAGAAGAAATTAGCAGCCGGAGTGAAAAGTATTTAACCAAGTTGGACACTCATTCTAATCATTTGGCTATAAATCTTCTCGATGACAATATTGAAAATCAAAGACTCAAGAAGGCGAGAATATTAGATCTTCCATTTCGTTTCACCTGATAAAAAATGTTTAACCATCTTTTTAAAATTAAAAACACAAAGTTATATTGCGGATGGTCAACTCTTATTTCTCAATGAACTAAATCTTGATAGTTCTCATTAATCTACAACTAATCATCTAATGAATTTTCAATCATCAATTACACAGATCATCAGTATCACGTCTTCATTCACTCCTTTTCACACCTTCATTCACTTCATCCGTGAAAAAAAAAATATACGTCACCAGGATTAAGAAGAAACCCTTCATAACTTTTAACCAAACGATCACACGGAAGCAACGCTGCTGAGTGCTGTCTTCTTCAAGTTATATTCATTATCACAACATTTACTGAAAGTTTTTTGTTAAACTGTTTGTAAATAATTCTTAATGTTAAAAAAAAAAAAACTTTGGACAAATAAAGTAATGTCTCACGATATATGAAAAAAATCAATATTTTATAACAACTTTTTTGTTATGTTCTAAGCAAATTTGTTTTTTTTTTAATTTGTGTTTTTATTATTTTTAACAACACATTTTATTTGTTTATAACTAAATATTGAGGTTACTTCAAGGTTTTGAAATAATTTTTGTTGAAGTTTGAAACTTTGACGAAAGATTCCCGCAAATTAATTTTTTTTATAATAAATAAAATTAACAATTTTCTTTGAAACTGGAAGTTATCTAGCAGAAAATTTAAGAAATCAGAAGAACAATCTGTAAAAGAAGAAACCCCTCTCGAGGGAAGCCAACATAAGATTCGCAATACGGTAAAAATTATTTTCATCTGAACGTGAGGGAATGCCTTACAATGACCGGAAAAGCTGTAATACACGAGAAGTAGAGAAATTTGAGAAAAAATTCTTATATGATAATAGGTTCAACAAGAATAGATAAACAGTACAGGTCACGAGGAATAGAAGAACTGTAATTACATACAAAAATATTAAAGATTAATAGAAAAGTACAGAAGATGAAGAATTCTACGTAAACCTGCATGAAATGGATTACAAATGGCTGGGAAAACATGTGTTCATAAAAACAGGCCTAAAGTGTCGGATAAATGGTTTAAAGTAGTCAGAAAGGATATTGCGAAAACTGGAAAAAACAGAAAAAAATTATACATCAAATAAAATTTAGACATCTGGTTACAAAATTTATACACCAAGAGCTTCCAAGAAGAACAAAAACAGAAAAACCTACAGTGCCACAATACTGTTAATGTAGGCTGCAAAAGATCCTCCTTGTAGGTCTGTAGTTACTTTACGTAGTCCAAAATGACCCAATACGAAAAACGTATGACAAACTGTTGATAAAACAAAAGTTTTAAGACAATAAGCAATAGAACTAAGGATAGCATAAGCAGTTTAAAAATTTAGAAAGAATGTTGATAGTATATGAATAAACCGTGAAACATAATGGAGCGAAATAAGTTTAGATTCTGACGACAGATTTAATGGGTTTCCACAAAGAACAAAAGCAGACCACGTATACAATGGAATGGGAAAAAGCCTGCAGTAAGATTTGGAAAGATTTGGTTACAAAAGGAACTTTCAGAAGTATTTAAAGTTCCTTTACGTTATTTAGATTGGTCCTAAATAAGAGAAAGGAAAGTATCACAACATTTATTATAAATAAAGTTATAACTTAAAATATTATTATTTATTATTTTGTGTTACTTTTGTAGTGAATTACTTTCATCTATTATTTATTTTCTTTCTGAATAGAACTTTTGTGTTAAGAAATCATGAGTTATTTTTCTTCTGTTATATATTTTTTATTCATAATGTATTCTCTCGTTAGTAAACAGGTAAACGGTGAATTTGAGATTGTTATCTTCGTAAACAATGTCAGTTTTGTACATCTGGGCTTCCCGCGGTGATTAGGAAAGTCAGTGTTGTAAGAGCACTGAAAGTCCTCCAGGCACAATTTAGTAAATCTTACAGATTATTTTAGCTAATGGATTCAAGACTTAAATTTTTCTTTCGTCAGTATTACTTAAGATTATTCCAAAGAGGTTGTTATTTTTCATATAATTTATAGTTAATTTAATGATGATTCATTATTAAAACACTTTTTTTATTTTGTCGCGAATCTGTTTATAAAATTGTAGAGAGTGAAAGCGTTATATTAGTGCAAAGTTCTCAGATAAGTAAACCAAGATTTCAGAAACGAACTCCAGAGAAGCTTTTGGAATACGCCATGTCGTACCATAATTACGGGTGCTTTTCTTTAATGCAGATATACGACAATTCATTTTTCCACACCATACTAGAGATATATTAAATAGCAACCTAAATTAATTTTTAAAAATTACTTATGGATTTTATTAAACTTCCCCTAATTATTAAAATCGTTGGGATCATTACGATGGTATAAACGGTACTCCTCAAACAATTCTAGGGGAAGAAATCGTCTATTTCACAAAATCGATTTCTTCAAAATTGTGCCCTTTCAGTACATTTTTGTGCAAAAGTACATGTAACTAATGACGAACACGTAGATTCATCCAATGAAACTAAAAACAGGATTTAATTATAACTTTTAATTATTTTTTGACACTTTCAATTGAAATACAATAATTTCTAAATGTGAAGTTAATGTTCCAAAACTTGATTTACTTGAAGGAAGGTGCAGTCATTACCACAGTCCTACAGTTGACCAAGAAGATCTCTTGGCCAGAGGTGCCTTAAACGTCTGTGCTGAGTAATTTTAATTCTTCATCGATTTTTATGTTACATTATTACCGACTCTTAACTTAACCGTTACCTGTTTTATTATCTAAAATACGAGTACATTAGTTTTAATTTCAGTTTATCTAACTGACTAAAATATAACTAGTATTGTAGGTACAATATTTGATTAAACAACTTTTAGTGTTTCTTTTCGCTACAAATATATTTAAAATTAATAATATGTCACTTATGATTTTAATTTATTTTCTTAATATAACATTCTGATCATATTAGACATTAATGTCTAATTCTGAACTCTACCATGAAATCGCGCTAATTACTGACATGTGGAAGAAACTAATTTCTTTCTTCGGGCATTTTCTTAAAATACCGGATATTCGAGTAACTAAACAACTCACTTCTACAACTAATTTGTTGAAAAAATCATCCAAGGTCGTTGGCCGAAATAAAGCAAGATATGCAAAAACTTAACATTGCAGAACAAGATCTTTTATAAGAATGTGAACAGCTTAAGTTGCTTAAAGATATAAAGAAACAAGATTCGTCGAAAAAACTTGAGCTCCGTTGTCAATGACTTGCACAGATAAAATCAGACAGATCAGATCCGAAAATATGAAGAATTATTGGAAAAAACGTAAGAATCCCAAAACCAACAAGGATCTCTAAACTTGATTCAAGTGGTCCAATGAGGCCGTAAACGCAAAAAAGAAAAAAAAACAGTTTAGTTTAGCGACTAAGAGTGATTTTCCGTATTAGCCAAACTAAGGTTGGTTTTCATTTTGTATCATTCACATATGATTAAAATAAGGTTATATTTTTTGAGGTTTGTTTTTTTGTTTATTTCTGCTGTTTTTTTTACCAATATTAGGTTATATGGTTCATTATTTGCATCGGCAAGAGAAAGCCGTATGAGTATTTCACACCAAAATTTGTTTTTACTATTTTACATGAATTAACTTGAGAATAAGATAGAAAATGAGTAAAATGGTGTACTTCTTGAAGATTAGCGACGGTAAAATTAATCCGGTTTCTGACCCAATTTATTTTCATTCTTGAATTTAAAAAAATACTCGTCTACCTTATTATAATAAGTATCTAAAGTATATAAGTAGGCTATATATATATATATATACTAGTATGTGTAGTGAATACAAATATATTTATATTTGAGAGGGCACAACTCAAGGAAAAGCAAGCATATAAGGAGTATTATAAAAGATGTACTGAAATGTATTTGCATACACCACTCACAAAATGTTACATATTCTACGTTCTGGACGGATAAGTGACATGAGAGATAAAAGGTATATTTTCTTCAGGGAATAGAAAAGTACTTCCGCACACAGAAACAGAACGATGGAAAAGTAGACGGAAACATTTTATATGTTAACGCAACAAGAGGATTTTCAACAACGAACGTAAGACGATTACATGAAATATATTTTTGGTATGATAATACTTATTAGTGACGTGATGTTCTAGTTTTTGAATTTAATTTACAATTCACTTTTAAATAGAATGATAAAACGAACATTTTATACAGAAAGATAAACCTTACAAACCTTTATTTAATATGTTTAATACAAAATTAATGTCCACCTAATGATACCTATACACCTTCTTATCAGGGTGCCTCTCCGTTTCGAAGGTTGGCGACCATTATGGCAATGCGTGCCCTACTGGTAGCTATCCGAAAGAGTTCGTCTGAGCTTTTGGTTAAACCATACCCTCAAGTTGGTCAACCACGAAATTCTTCTGCGTTCTGGCCCCCTTCTATTGTCGATTTTTCCTTGCAAAATGCGTTGGAGCCATTTATACCTGCGCTCATCTCGCATAATATGACAAAGTTATTGCAGCTTTCGCGCCTTCACTATGATGACCAACCGCGCTGTCTTGTTCATTCGATGTAGCACTTTAGCATTAGTAATTTTCTGCGTTCAAGATATTTGCAGCATTCTCCTAAACAACCAAAGTTTGAACGCTCTCAATTTGTTAAGGGGGGCAGACCATTTTCATTATTCCTATACAATACTAACTTAGGTAGATTTTTTGTAGGAACCGTTAAAGCTACAAAGCTGAGCTTTGGCAAACTTGACTGTAGTATCTTTTTACAAATTTATACCAGAGCTTTTTAATTTATCTTTATCCAATCTAAAAATATTATTGTTCTCAAAAACTGTTCAAATGTAGCCTACATTTTTTTATGAAAGACAACCGAAAAATAAAAACTCCAAAATTTTTGAAATACCTCTGGAGTAAACACACACCTTAGTACTAAAATGTAGTGTGCGAAATTTCACACTCCTATGTAGAATACTTCCTGAAAAATACAATATGCGCAAAAAATATAATACCGCAACAGAAACACCTATTGCCAACTGGAATTAATTTCCAAACAAAAACACACCAATATCCTTGCGTTACAACTGATTCCTATGCGTTCTAGAAATTATTATTTTTTTATATTAACACAATCTCCATAATGTTAGAGCAGTAACATGATTATAATAATCCGAATTTTCAAGAATGTAAAATGTAAAAAAATATCGAAATATATAACAGTACGTACCCCACCAATGTAAAAACATATTTTTTTCTCAACAGATAAAGCAACCAATGTCGTGGTATATCTCAATTTAAATAGGCAAAGTGATCTGTCAATAATACATAGTAAAATTGAAAAATCAATATTTTTTCATTAAAATCAGTCTGCTTACCTTAAGTGTTGCTTCTGTCAGAGCCCAGGCCTCAACTCCGTACAATAGCACTGTGAACCATAACATTTTATGAGTCTTGTTTTAGTGTCAATGGTTAAATTGTGGTTTTAAAGACGGAATTTATGGCGTTGAAAAAATTTTTGACCTTGGTAATATGACTTATTATCTCTTGTGAATTATCTCAACTCTTATTAATACAGGTATCCAGATATTGACATTGTGCGACTCCTTCTATTCGTACCTTGTTGACCAATATGTAAACATCAGAACCAACTGTTGTTTACTGATGATCATCATTTTTGTTTTAGTAGTATTGATATCAAGGCTATATAATGCACTAACAACTGTTACACTGTCCATTAGTCTTTGCAGGCTCTGTATAGTGTCGGCAAAAACCATAGTGTCATCAGAATATTTCATATTGTACCTATATGTGAGGGTGAAAGAGAAACGGAACCTTTTGTTGAAAGAAAATTGATTTGTTAGCGTCGACTCATCGATATTTGAGTTTTTTATAGATTATTATAATTTAATTTATCCGGTTGTATCAGGAATAACAACGCAATAAAAATAATATCTATTAAAAAAGATTAAGATATTTGGTAAAGAGGAATGCCAAGATCTTTCGGTAGGTATCCTGAGCTCGAGTCAGACCTACCTGACTCAGTTCCTGAACCACTAAATAAAAATGAAGGCACTCTGTTTACAAGAACCTTCAGCAATGTCAAACATCAATATTTTTAAAAACAATTAGTATAATTATACTATGTGTAATTTTTTTCTTAAATATGTAAAATTTAAAAAGTGTGATGTAAGAGTTTAAAATACGTTTAAAACTAATTTTTTTATCAAAAAAACTTTTAAACTGCTGTAATTTACAAAATTTTTGAGAGGAAAATCCAAATTTGGCATCAATCGTTCAGAAATAAATGGTAAATTTAAAAAACCTCTATAGGTTCAAATCAGCTGATTATAAATTTAAACAACAACAGCTCAAAATGTAAACTTTTGACAAGAGGTCTCTTTTCGGATTCCGGCTCACATATTAGTATATTATATTATACTACACTTTCAAAATAATTTCATTACTTTATTTAATTATTTAAATTTATTGTCTACAAGTCATTTGACCAATTATGGTAGACAATAAATATGGGTACAAAACAAATATATGCCCATAACAGGCAGGTGGAATGTAAAATTATTTGTACTCGGTCTGCTAATTCCAGGGCTACAAAAATTATTCTGTTTCTTATCACATGGTCAGCCAATTATATGACTAAATCATATTAGAACAAAAGAGATAGAGGTGTAAAAAATATAAATCAGAGTTATCTCCTCTAAAAGTAATGAATTGAATTACACAGCTAGGCCTTGTTGTGAATAAAGTGAAAGTATTGTAAAAAAATCGACTAGACGGGATCGTTTACGAAAGTTCCAGAATTCCATTCATAAAAATAATTAAGGAATAATAAGAATAACAACACAATAGCAGCAATAAATGACAGTTTTAACCATAAAGGGTACGCGTATTATAAAAGGGTATTGTGTGTTATAAAAAGGGTATTTTTATGAAGTTGTTTATGAGGTTGTTTACGTTTTCTATTTACAATAGTTGACCTATTAACAAAGGGATTTTGCTAGCATTCATTAATAAAGAGTTATTTTTGCACTTGAGTAGATTTCACTACTTTATTCTGGAACAATCTTTATGAATGAGTAGGTATAAAAAGAGACCCCCGAGTGCGGTCAGTCAGTATTCGTGTGATCTTTGCCGTGTGATTATTGGGGTGTGTATTTACAGGTTACACATCCAAGTATTGTAGTGATTCACGATTGTTATACCGTCTCTTTGTTGTGTGTGTATTGTAAAGTTAATGTGTAGTTTTATGAATTCAGTTTGAGTTGTATGTTAGTGTAATCTATAAAAGTGATTGTAAGTAGGCTAAGTAAGTTATTAAGTTATTTATTGTTTATTATCTAGTTTAAGTGAATTATTAAATCATTTATTGTGTTATTTAATTATAATTAGTTTAAGCATTTATTTTGTAATCTTTTAGTCTAATAAATATTTGTAATTTGTAAACTTTAGCGTATTAATTATTTAATAACCTAGATCCCGAAACGGACCTTAGCAATAAGTGTCACAGTATCATTAGCAGGGTGGAAAGTACATGCTTTTCAGAGAGCCTAGCATGCTGATAAGCCTACTTTTCCATTTAGTGAGGAAAGCAATAGTAAACCACTTCACTTCTCGTTTTACTTAATAAAGCCTCTAGAGGTTCAAACCAACTTTTTGGCTGATGACCTAAACAACAAAACTTATATAATATTAAAAATATCAAGAGTAAAACACTTACCAGACTTTCTCTCGCCAATATAAATAATGAAAAATATGACCTAATTTTAATCATAATTGAATGACGCAAAATGAAAATCAAGCTTTGTAAAATTTAAAAATTCGGAAAATCAAAAATAATAAACCAATGTGTGCATAAAGTTGTAGATTTCTTTCATTTCCTACCACTATGATTGTAATTATAAATTTTCGTCGTAAGGCTGTGATTTTAAAAAAATTTTATTTTTCCGATTTTTCGGAGAAAAATATGCAAATTTTTAATTTACACTAAACTAAGCGTTGTGGAAAAACAGTTCGGAATAAAAGTTTTAGGCCTAGGTTTTTTAATTTTTACACCTTTTATTAATACACTTTAGCTCTAAAATGCATACAAGGGCCGCAGTTTTTAATTAGAAATCTATTTTTATCACGAGAGCACAGCCTCAATAATTTCAGCAGATATAGGCGTTTGTTTACCCTATCTTTTGGAGCAAAAAAAGATAAGTAGCTAAATGTGTAAATGTAATATTAAATATGTATCTTCAGATTTTTGTATTTCCACGTTATAAATTATCGAATTCAAATAACTGATTTAAAAAAATAACATACTTAATTATTAACTTATTAAACACCTAACAAAACGCTTTTACAAAAAATAAAACTTCTTTAACACTTTTGCACATTCACTATTTGCATTTCAACTAGTTCATGCAGCATTTAACGCTTGAATCACCAGTAAATTCCATGACATCTAGTAGTTGGATTCCCTAGTTATGTTATCCCGGTAGAGTATTGTGCATATTTTCGAAAATATTTTCATCTCCTTCATAACTGTTTTCATTCCTAAGTTCCGACGAAGATCGGCGTTCCTGATGACCAAGATGAATCTACGATTTTCCACAATACTTTATATCTGAAACGCTGGATTATATTATAATTCCATTTATTTGGTACAATTTCACAGTTGGATTCCGTAAGTCCATATTGGTTTAATTTCAGTACCTTCCTGGGTAAAACCATTTTATTGAATACTGACAATTTTGAAGTTCTTCTAATAGCTATTTTTTTTTAAATAATTTGATGCCAAGCTCTTCTCTTTTTTCACCTCTGTTTCCTTTCTATTAAACGGCGTCTAGTGTCATATCCGGAAATTTTGCGGTATTTGAGTAAAGTAAAGTAAAGTTTCTATTCATATTAGATACTGAAGTATATTTATATTATTTTTTAATAAAAAATACTATTACCATTATTATTATTACTATTAATTATTTTTTTACTATTGATTTAGTCTCATTTAATTTACTGAGCCTAAACGTAGTTGAAGTGTTCATCTCGTTTACTACGTGTTGCAGATTTTTTCGCGTGATTATGAAGTGGTTCGCTGTAATGACCAGTACCTCGGGTTATTTTCTATTCCGATGGAACAGATGAGCGAAATAACTCGTACCGTATATATATATATATATATATATATATATATCAAGGTAGAGCTGTTATTCATGTTATATTCTAAACTAATAAACCGCGGATGAGGATGGCTTCCACCTCACGGATAAGGAATACCAAATACACCGGATAAAACCAAGAGCCTTACACAGAAGAAAAATAACAAGTTTAATTAAAAAAAAAGTAAACTAAAAATTTAGAGATAACAAGCTAATTGAAAATTGAAAGAGATGTGAGTAAAAATACTTATCAATCGCTTTTATTTCAAAGTATTTCCTCTATGTATTTCACGAGAGACCAAGATACTATGTTGAAGGAAGTGAAAATATTTAGTCTCAAAATAAATGAAATACATTAACATTGACTTTGACATAAATACTGCTACACCATATAACACCAAATGATGTATGGAAAAAGTAACTTGATTTTCCATTTTCTACTAAATCGGATTCGACTAGCGAAATAGAATGAAAATTATAAAATACTGGGGACAATTTCGAAATAATAATTAATAATATGAAAAAAATATAAAAATTCTAGGATCTGACAATAACAATAATCTTATATTATAAAATTTTATGATCAGCCAATCCACCAAATATGGGGTTGTAAAATTCAAAAAAATTACCAGAACTTTTATGAAATGTACTGAATAATTCCAACCAAATACCAGTCATAGTAAGCCTACTACAAAATTCTATCATCCTATTTCTTAAATATTTTTTATTCATGATAGTCTAGTGTGCCTTTTTCAGAATAAGGAATTCCCTTTCCTTTCTAAAATTTAAATAAGAAAATATTCGTTCTATACCTTTTCCTCAAATGAGCCCCATTTCAATTGAATGGAATTATTTTAATAACTTACAACATAATATAGTAACCTCTTTTTAGACTGGCACGCCTCAGGCTTCAGGTCAAACAAAAAATATTTCTACATATTTTGAAGTAATATAAACTTTATGGTAATATAAAACTTTGTCGAATCAAACAAAGATTACAATTCAACAGAACTTTTAAATGTATGTATAATTCATAATGATTATTTTGGAGAAAAAATTGAAACTTCAAAGAAAAAGAGAAGGCACAGACTTTTTTAAGTAGTGCTTAAGGTAGGATAGGCGTAACGTATACCAATAACATGATACAGATGTAATACGAATACAGTAATGTAAGGGAAATTTAATTTTTCTTTTAGTATTTAATTTTTATTGTTTTACTGTTTTTTATCTAACATCTGAGATTATTTACAATCAGTTTAAAAACAAAAACTATAAGTAAATAACATGAAAGTGTTAATATAACGAAGACAATACCCAATGTTATTGCTTCCAAAAGAAAACAAAATTATTCATAATTTTTGAAAACATTAAATCTAGATAAAAGATGAATAAGAGTCCTAGAAAAGGTAACAAAATTAATAGCGGTGATAGTAGAATGCGTAAAGGAAGAAGATGATGTTGATAGAGAAAACTATTTACAATGTAGGTTAGTCTGTAAAGCTAAACGGAAGGTCAATTAATTTTATTCATTTTAGTCATGTTACATCTTCGCTATTAAACGGAAGGTCAAGTAATTTTATTCATTTTAGTCATGTTACATCTTCGCTATTAAATGGAAGGTTAAGTAATTTTATTTATTTTAGTCATGTTACATCTTCGCTCTCAATCTGTTCATTGCAGGGCTAAAATAAATAGTTCTGTTTCTTATCACATGGTCAGCCAATTAAATGATTGAATCATTTAAGAACAGAAGAGGTAGAGTTGTAAAAGACACAAATCAGAGTTATCTCCTCTGGAAGTAATGAATTTCATTATACATCCAGACCATGTGGTGAATGAAGTGAAGGTGTCATTTGCAGAGTGGAAAATATGTGCTTTTCAGAGGGCCCGGCATGCTGATAAGCGTACTTTTCCACTCAGTGGGGAAGGCAATGGTAAACCACTTCACTCCTCGTTTTACTTAGTAAAACCTCTACAGGTTCAAACCAGCCTTTCGGCTGATGACCTAAACAACAACAACATCTTCGCTATTAAACGGAAGGTCAAGTAATTTTATTCATTTTAGTCATGTTACATCTTCACTATTATCAAGTAAATTAAGGGCCAAAGAATTTGGGTGATCTGCTTATTTTTCTAATAATTTTCTTACTGTTTTCTAACGTTCATGTTTCTGTAGGGTATGTCTAATCTTATAATGTTTACTTTTTCAATGTTTTAATTAATATTTTGTTCATATATACTTTACTGTGTTCTAAAGAAAATAGTAAATAATTAATTGTGCAATAAATTCAGTGTTTTTCTTAACTGGTTTTTAATGCTAAATATGTTTGTGGTCTGATAAGTTATTTACAACTTCTGTGTATAAAAACATGTAAATGCAGTACTGTACTCGGTATATTGGTCGCGTTATTAAATTGCCTGATTTATCCCGATAATCTTCAGTAATAATACTTACATTGGATAATCTAGAAAAATCAGTAATCCGGTATTATCCGAGTCCCAAAAGTACCAGTCTAAAAAGAAGTTACTATATACAGTTTAAAAATAGTTTATAAAAAAAATATAGATATATTACGAAGTATCATATATTTTTGGGTCGGAACTGGATTTTTATTCTAGTACAACTGGGTACGAGTACTGATACAAAGTACGTGATATTTTCAGTATCAACTGACCAAAACGTGATCATGCTTTACCAAGGGATAACTGGATTTATCTTGCTAAAGATATTTTCACATTGAAATCTGGATTTAAATTAAACTTAATTAAATTGGTGTTACTTTTATACGGATTTGAATGCTAGACAGTGGTTACCGGTGTACTTTGATGGTTGGGGTTCAATTAACCATACTCTCTCAGGAATGGTCGGCCTGAGCCTGTGCAAGACTACACCTCATTTACACGTCATACATATCATCCTTATCTTATTGGGTCATGGGGTTGCTTATTGTTCTGATTTGAACAGAATGCAACGTACACACAATAGGGATTAAAAATAGAAAAAAAAATTGGTGGAACGAAAATCAAGCCCACATATTTCGGGAATGTAAGTCGCTAACGGATACACATTTATTAGAAGTTTTTTTCTTTTTTCGACTTGTAGATTATTTTCAGAAAGCATTGTAAAAAACTTCGTGAATTCCCGTATAGAGATTAAGCAAAGTCTATTACATAGAAGCTAGTTTTTGTATAAAAATCAATGAGACTCAAGAGCAAAGATAAAACACAAAAATAAAGTTTAAAACTTTAAATAGAAAGGAGGATTTGAAGTATAAATACTTATTATGATGATACTTTTGATATTTTTGTAATAACCTTGAGTATTATTTAAAACCTAGAACAATCTAGAAACTTAAATATAGCAAGCAGCATTTCATTGTGTAATACAATAACAAATGAGTATAATTAGAACCGAATGAAAGGATATTAGTGACGTTTTGTTGGAAAATTATATCACGTTCACACTGTGTTTGATATATAGCGTTCATCATTCTTAGCTCAGCGTCTTACATTCAAGTCACAATAATGTAAAGATTATACAGTTTGTCCCATTTAAAACTATATTACATAGAAGCAAGTTTTTGAACTAACGATTCCTTACTCTATTTGGAACACAACTTGAAGGTATACTATTGAGGGAATGAATAAGTAGCTCTATCAGTGTCTGTGATTGACCACAAATGATAAAAATTAACACTCAGCAGAGATAAATAAGAAAACAGAGAGCTGTTACTCTATAAAAAAACAGAGAACTGTTATAGCTCTTTTTTAATAAATATAGGTGTAAGACAAGGGTGTAATATTTATTTCCGCTTTATTTTAATATTTTTACACTGATGACGCTCTTTGGGTATGCCACGAAGTTAGTTGTAAGGGCTTTGAAGTACAAAAATAGGGCTACTTAAATGCTCTATTACTTTTGCAGATGATCAGGTTCTTAAATTTTGATGATTTGCAGAAAAGGGTTTATAATTTGAGTATACGTTAATATACCAGAGGTTATCAAGACACTGTTGCAACTCTTCAAATAAATGAAGGAAGAGTAATAATTTTGCTAACAAATTTAGAAACCAATCAGTCTGAGGATTTAAACGACTCCATATTTTAAAAGCGCTAATTTAAATGCACTATTAATATGTTTTTTTTTATTTATTATTAATAATTATATCTGCTCATCAATTGCACTTCCGCAACACTTTTTCCCTTGGTTCGATCAAATATTTCATTTTTGTTATAGTCTCATACTGTTTCCAAAAGCCTGCTTTCATTTATGTATAATGGTACAAAACATTTTGAAGCCAGGGGAAAAAGAAAAAAATTAAGAAATCGTATAACAATTTACAATAAATCAAATTAATAAAACGGCAGGTTACGTGATATAAATTTTTAAGGTAATTCTTCAAAGTTCTAAAATTTTCTTGATAAAAGTATCAAAATTATTTACGAGAGGTTATGCTCTTTATAAAAAAAATTATTTTTCTAACTTAGTAGTGACAGCGACTAAGTCCAAAAAACTTTGCCATAAAATGTATAGAATGTTATTTTTGACATAACATTTTATGAATGAATTAGGATAAATAAATGAGATGTTAATTTCTTTGGCATAACACGTTCAACATTTTCGATAATAACATTAAATTTTAAAAAACCCAGTGGTTGCCAAACACATAAACAATTTAGAATTATACAAGATCACCATTTGAAAATATCTGACAGTCAAATTTATTATTTTTTTCATTAGTAATCATTTAAGTACATATAAGTATCAAAATTTAACTTGATACAGGAACTTATCGTTCCTGAAATAAACATTTATTTTTATAAAAAACAAAATGGCTGATAACCATTTAACTACGAGGTGGTGATAATAATAACAAAAATTATGTATTTTACGATTAAATTGAAAATAGAAAAAAGTATGAGGTGATGTTTTTATGGAACAGATAAAAGAAGAGAAATAAAAATCAAGATTAACAATAATTTATGATAACCCTGCCAGTGACAGAACCAAATGATTTTCAACTAGAGAACGGAAACGGAGGAGAAATAATAAAAACGAGGAAGAACTGACTGCAGGAATAAGAACAAATTGAGCGATCTTCTTTAAACAACATTAGACTGAAGAAAAAAAAATCGAGCAAATCTTAACGGTAATACATTTCATATAAATGATATCAGTATTACCATTTATTTTTATTTTTATTATTTCTTATACCAAATACAAAAGTTTATTTTGTAAGACCCTATAAACTCTAGTCTGAACGAGCAAAAACTGTATAATGCGATAAGGGATAACTAGTACACTATATTTTCAATAAGTGTTCAAAAAATCAATTTCGTATTATTTTTTCAATAAAACTGCTACTAGGTTGTGTAATATAGAATGGGTAATGTAAGATTATTGGGAAAAAACTTGACAAGATTTATAGCCCTTAAATTTCTAGTTTTCCTAGATGATTGTTTATCTAGTCCCTCTTTCCCTATTAAATCTCTCTTTTAAATAAAAAGAAAACTATTTTACTGGGATGATTTTTTTAATAAATTTGCTAAACAGAATATGACTTAAAAACAGCTTCTCTGTAACTGCGAAAAAAATTAGATTTCCTGCTTAATTGGTTATTTTTGTTGTTTATGAGCCGAAAGGCTGTTCTGAACCTTTAGAGGCTTTACTAAGTAAAACGAGGAGTGACGTGGTTTACAATAGCGTTTCTCACTGAGCGGAAAAGTATGCATACTAGCATACTCTGAAAAGCATCTACTTTTTACCCTGCAAATGACATAATTGGGAAAATGATCTTTGCATTAAGCTTGTTAAGATTTATAGCCCTTAATCTTCTAGTTTTACTAGATAATCGTTTAACTAGTCCTTCTTGCCCTATTCTAAAAGAAAAAACCAATATGTTTCCAAGAAGTGAGAGGGGAATTAGGCTACAGTTCCCTTCCACACCCCACTGGCAGTATGTAAATTTTTTTAACCCGACATTTCCCTTGTAGTATTATATAAACAGTTCCGAGGGAGGTGGAGGGTTGTTTGCTGACGTCGGATCAAGTAGCCAGGCAGCGGATTTTTGGTTGGTAAGGCGGTTGCAGCCTCCTGGACGAGGGGCTGGACAAGGACGCCTCAATTGAGTCCAACACTACTTCCTTCATCGTGAGGGAGTGAACATGAGTTTTTCTCGCCGCCTCGAATAAAAGAAGAAGCTTTTATATATTTTTTTAAAAAAATTATCCTATCTCAATTAACTTGATAGACAGCAATATTAGAGATTCATGAAGAGATCGTGATATATCAACAGCAGAATCATAACCTAATTTATCCTGTTATTTTAATCAATTGTGTTAACTACCTCCTTTAATTTACCTCAAACTTACGCCCAAATAGACTGTAGTCGAAGCAAGTACTAAATTAATGAGTCACTTTAAATTGAAATTTAAAACGTGTTGTTAAGTAAGTGCTTGTTTAGCCAGAATACAAGTAGAAGTTCTTTGAGAACCAGAATATATCAACACAAATGTTAAATGTACATTGCTCAAGTGGTCTATATATTTACATTCATAACTTATTACAAAATATAAATTTAAATGACACATAAACCACCGGGTTGGCCTAGTGGTAAAGTCATCGCGCGTATCAGTTGTTAAACAGCTGATTTTCGGAGACGAAGGTTCCGTTGTTCAAATCCTAGTAAAGTAGTTATTGTTAAACGACTTTGAATACAAGACAGTGGTTACGAATGTACTTTGATGGTTTGGGTTCAATTAACCATACTCTCAGAAATGTTTGGCCTGAGTCTGCACAAGACTACATCTCACTTGTACGTAATACCTATCCTTGTCTCAATGGTTCATGGGATTGCTTATTGCTCTAAATTGAACAGATTAGTATATCGTACACACATTATGGATTAAAAAATGACATAAAAAATGCTGTATAATATAAACCTTTTGAAAAGTATTGAATAGTATTCCTGGAAAAAATTTTCAATTTATCTAATTCGTTACCTCACAATCATCAATATTAATATAAAGGCACAGAAATTTCCTTCTAAGAAAATAATATTATTAAGTTACAAAACGCCTTTCCTTTTTAAATATTCACGGTGCCAAATCCAATCGATTTGTACAAGGAACTCTTTTTTTCCATAAAATAAAGTTGCCCTCGCTTTAGGAGTGCTTTTTTCAGAATAGAAAAGAGAAAGGATTGGGTAAAGAATTAGAAAAATTATTCTTGAAAGCTGCTGGCACCTTTCCTAAAACAGTTTTTCACGTTGCATTCTATAGGAAAACGAAATTGTGACAAACTAAATTACCTTACTGATTTAGGTATTGCAAAATTGATTCTCTTTGGAAATGAGCCCGAAAAAAGAAACCTTTTGCACGAAAAGAGAAAAAATGTAGTCAAAATGTTTCTTATTTAGAGTGGCTAAAACTTAACTATGTATTTCATCGCAGAAATTTCGTACTGTAAAAATTTATTGCTGAAATCTACAACATGTTTTACCTTTGCTTTATGGATTTCGTTTATATTTATATTTTAGAGAACAAAAACGAAACAAAATCAAAATTAATGACACTATCTTTAACGTAAGTTATGCTATTCAGGCAGTTTTTTCCTGGAAAGATTTGTAACTTATCCTTAATTAAAAAAAGAAGACAACAATAATATGTTTTTAATCCCTAATGTGTGTACGTTGCAATCTGTTCAGTTGCTTTAGAACAATAAGCAACTCCCATGACCCAATAGATATAAATGATGTGTATGACGTGTAAATGAGGTTAAGTTACAAAATGCCAAAGTTATTTTATTGTGAGTCTTGTACAGACTCAGGCCAAACATTCCTGAGAAAGTATGGTTAATTGAACACGAACCACCAAAGTACACCGGTAACCACTGTCTATTATTCAAATCCGTATAAAAGTTACTGACTTTACTAGGATTTGAACCACGAAAACTTCATCTCCAAAATTAACCGTTAAACAGCTGACTTGCGGTGACGACTTTACCCCTAGTTCAACCCGGCGGAGTTTTCTTTTAATTTCTCATATGTGTACGTTGTAATCTATTCAATTCAGAACAATGAGCAACCCCATGACTCAATGAGATGAGGATGATGAGTACGACGTGTAAATGAGGGGTAGTCTTGTACAGACAAAGGTCGACCATTCCTGAGAGAGTATGGTTAATTGAACCCCAACCATCAAAGTACATCGGCAAGCACTTTCTAGCATTCAAATTCGTATAAAAGTTTCTAACTTTACTAGGATTTGAACAACGAAAACTTCGTCTCCAAAATCAGCTGTTTAACAGCTGACTCACGGCGATGACTTTACCTCTAGACCAACCTGGCGGGTTACCCGGTGGGTTACCCAGCGGGTTAACAATAAAATTACTAAAAATGAAAAATTAGGCAGATAAAATAAATAAAACGTCATAGAATTTTAATTAAGGACTTGGGACAGTTGGCAACATTGCGTAGATTTATGACCACATTTGGCCTCCGCTTTCAGCGTAGTAATGTAAATCCACTCACGGCCTTGAAAATTCTGTTACAGCAGTAAGCTTATCCTAAGATTTTATGTAACAATAGTAACAATTTACAACTCACAAATCTAAGCTATGCCCCTGGCATTGAGAACCGAATGGACGGGTGGCTTAGAACTGACGAGGGGCGTGGAGTAAAAAAATTGCTTGCACTATTGTATCTGCTGACGTCACTCAGCATTAACTATTAAAGAGAATGAGACAAATGTATTGAACCAATGTTATTTAATTGACTGGTACGGTAAACACTATAGCTCACCGGAGGCAAAAATTTGGCAAAGAGTTTTAATGAGTGGCGAATAGAGAGTAATTATTTCACCTTGAACCTAGTGTTGATATATCTATTTATATAGGATTTGCCTATTAGGTAAGAAGGTACGAAGGCATTGTAATTTTTGTAGATTAAATAGGAAGGTAAGCGTATAGTTAACTAACTGTATTTCTATTTTTAGCATATTAAAATACCATCTTTGAATATTTATTTTGTCATCAGTCATAAATGTTTTTCACAAATCAAATGTTGTGAGCTAGTTGCCTTTTATGCAGTAGTTTGTCACAGCGGTCATCCGCCTTCTGATGTTGAAAAGAATGTGGATAATTCTAACTTTTATAATTTGCGAAGCGAGGGGGTGGGACGATAAATTAATGAGGAAGATGTCTACACCAAGAAGGTTCCCGAGTTAACATAGAATTGGGCTGGTCATATCGCCAGACCAAAAGACACAAATTTAACGTACAAAATAATGGAATGGTGGCTTAGAGCAGTGGTTCACAACCGGCGTGCCGCGGTAGCCGCTGACTAAACAACAATTTTTTCTCTTCATCTTCTTTTTACTATCAATGATAAGGCATAACCCTTCTCCAAACTCACAAACAATCCTAAACATATACACAAACACGAGATTTCCACGTCGTACATCTCGACTACTGCCTTCTTCTTCGAGGTCTTCCCACCCCTTCTCCCAACTGAAAGATTCCGTTACGATAAAGGATATTCTCTTCAGTGGCATCAGTTCCCAATGTTTCCTCCATCGATTGCGGTACTCCTTCACATTTTTATTAAACCGGCTAACTATAAAGAAGTCCGTAAGCAGAGAAAAAAGATACAGTAACAATTTAAAAAAAAAAATTAAAAATTTTCAAAAGAGAAACGTTACGAGAATTTCCTTAACCCAATTTCCGTTATCGCAAGGAACAGGTTGCCATCTGCCAATTGCGGATTGGGCACTCACTTATATCACACCAGCACCTGCTCACAAAATCTACGCCGACAGTTTGCCCTTTCTGCGATGCAAAAGCAACGGTATCGTTACAATTAATTTTGAATTTCACCTCCTTTAATAAACTTTGGTATGTATTTTACACAAGAAATTTATCAGTGAGTAAAGGAAAATTTAATTTTATAAATTAATAATCATAATTTATTATTAAAATATTGTAACATATTGTTTCCGAATGTCAAGAACTTTAAAGAGTCCGTACTCTTATTGGTATTTCTGCAATATTTCAAGACAATGTTAGGGCTAAAGACAGTTGCAACAAAATTTTAAAATGTCTACGTTATTTTGCTGTTGAAGACAAAATCTGGTAGACCTTCTAATTTTGGTTTTCTTATGTTTTAATTTATGAAATTGTTGTTAATTGTATAATTCCTATTGTGGTCACTAATAACCATTAACAGTTGATGCGACCTTTATAAATAAATAAATAAAAACAAATTTTAAAAAAATTCCAAAAATACATCAAGGACAAGCATTAAATTACTAAAAATTTTATTTGAAAAACTTATAACTAAAAGTTATTTAATCATTTATTAATAATTTTTAAACTGTATTAAATTATATTTTTAAACTTCTATAAACTTTATTTAAAGATTATTAAACTCTTTTCTTAAACCTGTATTAAAAGCGAATGGCTAATTAACAATATAATATTACGGGTATTACGATGCCGGTATGGGTTAGTTCCGTTGGTAAGACTGCCGCGAAAAAAAACTATTGCGTACCACTGGCCTAGAGAGTAAAGAAGTATTAAAAGGTCTCAAAAAAGGTAAGCTGATAATTTAGGAATAAGTTTGAGAGAACAGTGGTTGAATTTGGCAGCAGATAGAAAAATTGGAAAGAACTAGACAGGCTTACGTCCACGGTTGGATGAGTAAAGGTTGTTTGAGAGAATATGGAGCGATCTTCTTGTTTCTTGGAACTGAAAAGGGTGGTTTTGGGAGAGAAGTGAAAAGATGGCAAAAAACAGCAACGTAAAGGGAAGCACTAGGAAGGTGGAGAGAAACGTAAGACTTTATAAATTAAGGTACATTAATTATCTATGCACTCATTTTAGTACCCCAGACGATTTGACGTGCACTTAGCTAAGGCAAATGCGACAAATTTGTCAGCGTCCACTAAAAATCTATTGAAATGAAGCACAATTAATTTTGAATTTCACCTCCTCTAATAAACTTTGGTATATATTTTACACAAGAAATTTATCAGTGAGTAAAGGAAAATTTAATTTTATAAATTAATAATCATAATTTATTATTAAAATATTGTAAACCGAAAATGTAAATTAACTTGACCAGATATATCTCAGCTAATTATTTCCACATATATAATTTCAAGGAATTTCTCACAGGATGACTACTATTCAAATACCATTTTCATTAAAATTCTATTACTCGTTTAAATTGTAATGAAATTAAATTTTAATAATTCATTAGATTGAGCTAATTAAAACTGAAAATTAATTAATCCTAAAAATATAAAACATTTATACATTGGTCTCTCTCTTGACCGTCTCTCATTAAACAGATCTTTCCATAGAAGAGATTAGATACCATTCTAAATTAAAATTATTTTAAATTGGAATTTACTTTCTTTGTGATTTATTAATGGGTTTAGTTTTTAATATCTCCGAAGTATATTCATCAAGTAAATACCGTTTCGTCGTAAAAACGTTATAAGAATTTTTTTATTGGCGGTTTTAGCTTTCTACAAATTTACTTCAATTTTCTTCGTAGTCGCCGATTGTTTGTAAGTACTTTGCGTAACGCTGCACCAACTTCTTAAGCCCCTCTGAATAGAAGTTTGCCGCCTGGGTATTGAACCTGTTGACAACGACTATTTTGAGATTCTCATCGTATTCAAACCAATTACAAAAATATACTAAAATTTTACGGATACCTATAGAGAATTAATGACAACCGGTTGATAAAATAATTTTTAAGACACTAAACAATAGGTCTAGACAAATTGTGTTGGATAAATGGTTTAAAGTAGTTAGAAAGGATATTTTGAGAAAACCGGAATCTTCTTCTTCTTCTTCTAGGGCCAATCCGTTACCGGATGCTGGCGATCATTCTGGCAATGCTGATTTTATTCACTGCTGCGTTAAAACGTCCCGTAGTGGATGTTTCAAACCATGTTCTCAAATTCTTTAACCAGGATATTCGTCTTCTTCCAATGCCTCTCTTGCCCTGTATTTTTCCTTGTAAAATGCATTTCAGCAGCTTGTACTTGTTCTCGTTTCGCATGATGTGTCCTAGATAAAAACCGGAATAAACCGAATAAAATTCAGACATCTAATTATAGATTTTAAGGGATTCCATGAAGAGCAAAAACAGAACATTGGTGGATAGAAGAAAGGAGAAAACCTACAGTTAGCGAATTCTGAAAATGTGAGCAGTAAAAAGCGCTTTCAGAAAAGTCTAAAATCAACTCACGTGGTCTAAAATTTAACCTATACGATGAAAAAAATTATATGTTTCATCAACAAGATTTTCAGATAAGAAAATTCATAAAAATTTCTTTTAATCGTATGAGTATTCAAAACATGTAGGTTATTCATTATACAATAGGTATTCATTATGTAGGTATAATATATACAATAAATGGTATAAATTTAATTTACCTGCAACTAGTAGTTTTTGAGAAAAATGTAAATTTACAGCTAAAGAATAAAAATAGTACTGAACCAAGATTAAGTAGAGATATTTATTAAAGTAATACACAAATGGGATTTTTAAAGGCATTAACAAATAAAATATCAGGACAAATGGATTGAAATGAATTAATTTATTTCTATAGAACATGAAATTTTGGATGCATTCTCTAGTGTACGATATTGAATAAAACGAGTGCATTGAACTGCATTATTCATTGACATTGCAGTGGTTAATAATAGTAATAATAGTAATAATAGTTGTAGTAATAGTTGAAGTAGTTTTTTTATTGGGCTGGACCGAACGAACGAACTATAGTGAGTTCCATTGAGACAGAGTCCATTCTACCTACCAATATCTGGTGTATACAAGAGAAGTGTAGTGAACGGAGGAGTACAGTGTCGGGCATAAAGCCAATATCACATCTAGAAACATTGGATTTGGTCCAACATTGACATAACTCTTATCTTTTAATATCAAACCACCCAGTGGTAGCACAGACTTACCTCTCTACCTCATATTGTATATCCATCGCGCTCTTTCTCTAAGGATATAAACCGTATACCGACCAAATATTATGCGGTAAACCAGACTCTCCTTTCCCCTTTACTACAAATGTCCTTTCTTTCCATATACCACATACTGATATCTAACGATAACCCCATCAATAATTTATATCCAAGATATTCATGGAATAGAACATAATTTTATATTCACGCAATAACTTCTCCATTATTAATTATACTTGTAACTTCATATTATAATCTAGGCAACCCTTGATTTGTAACAAATTGTATTAAGTAAATATTTTCATTAAATATACTAAAATTCAAACTCACACTCAGTAGGGATTCCTAACAGATATAAATGTATCGTAAAAAAGAGGATTGGTTTTGAATGTGTTTACATATTGGTTTCAATAAAGCAAGTCGTTAAAGATTTATCAATTCTTACAATAGGATTTGTGTATAGCTTACAGAAATAGGTATGTAATGAAATTCAACTAATTTACATAAGCATATACTGTGAATAAATAAATTATCAACAAACCATTCCATCTACAATAAAATGTTAGTATATTACGCTACATGATTAATCCAAATGAAATATTTTTTGTTAAAAAGTTTATTTTACGTTGGTTTAACAATAAGAAATTTTATTTTTAAAAATGTAGCATTAGAAATTTACAAGGTAATACTAACCATAATACAGGTTATCCAAACACATGTGTTTATAACCTGACTATTATTGATAATTATGTAAACATTTATAATTAAATTCTTACTTTTTGTAAATTATTAAACTGGATAATTCTAATTAAAATCTTATGTCTAAATTATTAAATTAAAAAACTTAATAATCTCGGCTAAAAATAAAAAATCACCTGTTACTTTAGTGATGGAAGATTTTATGTTTCAATTAATCAAAAGTATTGAAAAGTTACAAAATATTGATTAAAATTGTAAAATAAAGAAATATAAGGAAATATCTTTACAGATCATCAAATAAATATATTAGTTACATTTTAATATCTTTATCTTTGTGTAGTACACAAATTTTAGTATTTGACGGTTTTGTAATTAATTTTGCAGAAAAGAAATGTGTTAACTCTTATTTGAAGTTGAGCAAAACATTTCTTACAGATATTTTTCAAATCTTGTAAAAGGCTTTTGGGATTTCTGTATTTATGTTGATCATCGGTCAACAGTCTCAGGACAAACTCGGTCATCTGGAGACATAAGTCAAAATTTTTAGCCATAAGTCGAATTAAAATTTGCATTTCTTCTGCGATTTCACGAAAGGTAAGTCAACGATTGGATCCCACGAGAACGTTCACTCTGTTAACATCTTCGTCATCAACGTTAATATTGATGGACTTTATGAACGAGGCTTGTTTTACAATACATACGGTCTTCTTTAAACGTCTTGTAGCACTTACGAAGCCGTGATCAACTCAGACATTCGTCCTCAAAAACTCGATCAACATTTGAAAAGCTTTTGTAAACGTTTTAAAAAATTCACACAAGATTTGGCTCTAACGCGTTTTGATCTTCTTTGGAAATAATCATAAAATTACCAAATAAAAAAGACTTTTTTATTAGAAAACGTGAACCACTTAGTTGAGAAGGTTTTAAGGAATTTCAAAAAACAGGTATATTTAGAAAGAGTCACGAAAACCAGTGAGGCCAACCGTACTACTTTTGGTTGTTCTGTTAGCGTGCAATTTAACAGTTCTTGAAGTTTTTGGTCATCCTTTGTAAAATTGGTTTAATGTAGCATTGCAAATAAGTTGATGAATACATGAACAAAATTAATTTTGTATATTTTCACCGGAATGAATTACGCTTAATTTTAGGGCAACACGGCTATTCCAAAATATCTCTGGTGTAATTTAAATAAATTTAGATTTCAAAATGTTTGCTTTGGTAAGAAATATGTTTGAAAAATTCTGTATCTTCAATTTTTTACGAAATATTATAATATACTATATTCAACATGAATGCAGGAATTAATGAACTTTACTTTCTCTGGTGGTAATTTCTTTTTAATGCAGATAGCTTCAGTTGCTGATTATAATTAATAATTTATATGAAAAACATAGGAGTCTATTTAAATAATGTTTTAAAAAAAAGAAAAATGTTTGTCTGTTAAGTTGTTGATAACAAGCATCCACAGTACAAAAAATACGAGTAAAATAAAAGTGGGAAGTTAAAAATGAATGAGTGGAGCGAAACGCAGCGTAGAAATGACTGAACGTTGTACGCGTTTGAATTAGCGTGGTATTTAATCCGGGATTAAGTTTTCTTTTTTCTTAAAAACTAAAAGAGAAAAGCGCAAACAAGAGACGAAACGGGGGAAAAATGTTTTTGATCCATGTCCATGACAACTGCGTGTGGTGGGTACCAGAAGGGACAATTTTACCCGAGCAAGGATTATGAAGAAGAGAGATATCCCTCTCACATATCCAATCCCTCTTTCTCTCTATCATTCCCCTATCTCCTCCTTGCCCTCTTTCTCTTACACATTCTCAGCCATTCAGTCATCACATCGATCTGATTCTCTCCCTTTCCATATCTACATCTCTTCCTCCTTCCTTTACAGCCGGTTATCTCTCTTACCCAACCCCTCCATCGCTCTTTGTCATTTGTATTACACTAACTCATATTACTTGGAATTGGACCAAATAACGTCTCACCGTCAAATATGTACTAACCACGTAGACAAAGCTGGCCTTCATTAGGATTATGAGACGTGTCTCGAATACTAATTCGACTATGTTGCACTGATACTAACTCAAGTAGTATAATTCATAGCATTTACACGTAAGGAGAATTTCATGTGGACAAACATATTAATACACTATTTAAGAATCTACACGAATCATTTTAGTTAAATTACCTGTGAAATAATTTACACATCGGTTTTTGCTAAAACTAATTATGTTTTGAAAGTTTTAAATTCATTCTGTCAAAATATTTATCACCCGATCATACAAAATCTTCTAGGTAATATGCTATTCAAAAAAATAAACTCAAAAGTTCTACTGCGCTGCTTTTATATAATTAATGAATGTATTTTTATTTTCTCTTGCCTTGTATATGTACTACCCTATTATATACTAGGAATAAAAGTATAGTATTTTTGTCGATTCTTCAAAATCAAGTTTTTACCACAAATACAAGTTTTCAGGCTCGCTGAACCCAAAATTAAAAATATTTTTAGCGATTGTTCTGTTTGTGTTTCTATACGTGTTTGTGATATTTAAAAAAATCTCTAGAACAGATTATCGTACGTAAAAACAAGTTATAAGTTAAATTAGTTATCATGAGGCAATCTGACTAGATCATTTTCATCAAAATCGGTCACCCAGAATTAGCTGTTTCTTCGTGAAGTTTTTCTCCATTTTACGATTTTCTCAGAAAAGATAACTTTCATTTCCGTATTTCATAATATAGTATATGGGAAAATAAAACAAACCTATTAATTTTAAGAATTTTCAATTTCTGATTTTCCGTATTTGGCTCATCAAAATGAAAGTCCAACAGAGGTTGTTTACTCATTCCATTATTTAAATTGGCAAGAGAAAGTCTGTGAGTATTTTACACAAGATTATTATTAATTTTAGGTTACTGTTTTCGACTATCTTTTATTTAAACAGTTCTAAAAATTTTTCTCTTTTAATATTTAAATATGTAATAAAATATGCAATTCCATTTGAACATTGTAATAAGGTCCACATTTGGTTACAAACTAGATGACGAATGTGTGTGTAGAGAATATGATGTCTCAGAGAGGCATAAATTATAAATGTCGTTCAACAAGATAGAGAAGATAGAAAATACTGACTGGAGGATAAAGGATATGGATGGTAGAGCAGGAAGAAATGGGACAATCAAAGTAGTAAGGAGTTCTTAGGAACTCGACAAGAACAATGGGAGAAACAGAAGAGTATAGGGGTGAACATATAGTGCATGAAAAGGAGAGTACCATGTTTGGATACCCGGTCGTAGAAATACTAGTACGAACATAAGAACAGTGTGCTGATGAAGAATAGTGTTAAAGGGAGAGAGGTAATTGTAGACAATAGGATGTCCTATTTCTGTTCCACTATTTACTGCAGTACCACCCCTTTATCGTTCCTTCATCCTGCACTATCTCTCTCGACTCTTTCATTACAAATACCAGAAACATACTACGTCTACACCTACAACGGTACACACACACCGATAAACATTTATTTACCGCACTAAACCCGTACTGATGCACTCGGTAAAGACACGTTCTAATTGTTCACATCTCCCTGCACAACGCACACAACCCGATGCCCCTTGTCGGTTTGAATTATTAGCTAAATTCTCTGCAGACTGCGAAATTCCTTTCTGTTTGAAGATAATTCACCAAAATACTGCCGGAAACATAGAAGTGCACTCATGAGTTTCATTATTTAATATAAATTTTTAATACTGTTCAGAAATTTTCTCTAAAAGTATCATTCTTATTTCCCATTAAATTCAATAAGGGTTTTTTATCAAACTCACAAATTTTTAAAACTTACATTTTAATTTAAATCTGAAAATAGTGAATTCAATCAATCGAGATGTTTTTTTATCACGAAAAATTTTAGCGTACCATATGTTTTATCTTTGCCAATAAAAGGCAGTTGGAGTGTTAAATTATTTGTACTTGATCTGTTGGTTCCAGGGCTGGAAAAAGTACTTGTGTTTCTTATCAAATGGTTAGCCAGTTATTTGACTTGTAGAAAATTAGAATACTGGATTTCTTTAATTGAAGGAACAGGCGTACCAACATTAACCACATCAAGTAATGGTACCAAGGTAAATCATATGTGTGTGATATAATGATGTTTTAAAGCTTGTTTCCTTGTCTATGATAAAAAGTATAAATTATGTAGATATTTTTCATGACTATTTAAATATTTTATATGTCTTTAAAACATGATGAATAGTAAATCCAAAGTGATAAAACAAATAAAATAAATAGTGTAAATCAACTGTGTTTGAATTCGGCCTCCTGATCAAATAGGTTAAATAAAATAGTGCGGTTAAATTTCACCCAATGAAATTATAATTAATAAATATAAATACGTGAGTGAAGGAAGAATGGAATGAAACCATTTTTTATTTGAGGATGGTCTCAGATCATCAAGAAGAGTACATGAAATAAGAACCTCCAACAAGACAACAATACCGACGATTAAAAGTGAACAGCATAGACAATCGTGGTAAACATCACAAACTTCAAATCTGTTAAATTAATATTACAAAAAAAGGAAAGGAATCAGATCATAAATATCTTATTTGTAACGTATTCTAAATTCTATTTAATTAAATTTTGTTTTCTCAGCATAACCTTAAAACTCTGTTTTTTTATTTAACTCCATTTTTGGCTAGCTTAAATTTAGGGCAGTTAATTATTAGGAACCGTGGCACATTACATTTAGGCGCCCAACCCTGGGGCACCTTACAGACTGAATTTAGAAACAGAAGAGGTAGAGTTATAAAAGTTACTAGTCAGAGTTATCTTCTCTGAGAATAATGAATTTCGTTATACACTCAGACCCTGTGGTATATTAAGTGAAGATATCATTTGCAAGGTGGAGGGTATATACTTTGCAGAGGGTCTGGCACGATGATAAGCATACTTTTCCACTCATTGAGGAAGGCAATTGTAAACCACATAACTTCTCATTTTACTTAGTAAAGCCTCTAGAGGTTCACACCAACTATTTCGGCTGATGACCTAAACAAGTTGTTGTTTTATATTATATAATTAAATATATTGTATGTTTTAATATTACATTATTCTGATATAAGTTAATGCATTGGACCTATTTTAGTAGCAGATTAAGGTAAAACTTGTCATTGTTTTGGTATTTAACTGAAAAGCTGGCTTGAACCTCTAGAGGCTTTACTAAGTAAAAAAAAGGTTTACAATTGATTTCGTCCCCGAGTTGAAAAGTATGCTTATCAGCATGCCGGGCCCTCTTAAAAGCATCTACCCTCCACCTTGCAAATGATATCTTCACTTTATTCACCACAGGGTCTGGCTATCTTATATAATTCAATACTCTAAGAGGAGATAAATCTGACTAGGGGAAGAAATGAGGCAACGTATTTACATTTACATATTTTCTCATTATCAACTTTATTTTGATTAGTTGTTTATGATAACAGCAGTGGCAGCATATCGTAAATCGCGGCCATCGCAGTTATCATTTAATATATTATATAGAACGTGCCGTGTGCGGAAAGAGTTAAATTATAATAAAATTTTATTTAAAAGCGCGAGAGACTGTGGGCATAATGTGATGATAGCAGCGGCCGCATATACCTTTATATAGCGGCGGCAGCCATCATCATTCTACATGTACGTTACATAGAGCCCAAATTCAGAAACACCATTTCGGTTAGTTGCTAAAATTGCAATATAAAAATATTAGTTTATTTTTACTAAGCAACGAACTTAAAATGTTGCTATAGTAACTACAAAATAAAATATTCTACGTATGACAGTTTTTTTTTTTTTTGGTTTATTGTCCGACGGTTCTGCAATTACTGATAATGCAGACGGTGAAGGATAAAATGATTTTTTTGTAACGTATGAAAATATGCCGTGCCTGTGCTTCAATGGGATTCAAACCCAAAACCGCATGATGAGAGCCGAGCACGTTACCAACTATTTACACAATACAAATGCGAATGCAGTTAACGAAGGGTGAAAAGATGAAAATTAGTTATTAAAAGAAGTCCTGACCGGGAAAATGGAAATCGGGAAAACGCCACGACAGATTTTCCTGTTTATTATACGTCCATAGCCAGAATGTCGTAGCGTTTATCACAGAGACTTGAAAGAACTTTTTTCTAATACAGTCCTTCGAAACGAAGCGGCCATCTTTGCTCATCTTCCCTTATTCTTATTCGCTTCTAGTCTTCGGTTGTATTATCTCCCGAGATACTTAGAGTTATCAACATTTTCAATTTTCCGTATCGTGTCTTCAAAGTCTTTTTTGATATTTATTATATATTTATGTATTTTGAAGGAGTTCTGTAATTGTAAGTCACTTGCAACATAATGTGGTGACATGGTCCGTAATAAGCCAAAATAAATATAAATTACTATTCTGTCAAACAGTCACATGACTTACTCTTGCCTATGTAAAGAAGAACTAAAATTTTTATTAGCAATGTGTGTAAAATTATTAGCTTAATACCACAACGCGAAGAAAGTAGAAAGAATACTGTTCGAACTGTTTGTAGAGTTTTTAATTTTCAAAAACTTTTGTTCTTCGTTTACCTTCCCGGAACGACACACGTCATGACCTTGTTTTATAAAAAATATTTATCCATGTTAAAAAAATTTACCATTTTGATAATCGATCTCAAAGAGTTTGCTCTTTGAGATCGATTATCGCTTTGTATAAACAAGCGCTTGAAATAACAGTTGTACGATTATTTTAAAAAATGTATAACTGTAATTATATACTACACTTTTGGCTTAAAATGCATATTAAAGCAACAATCTTAAAACAATCATTTTATAACACGGTGGAACAACTTTCCCCACGAATTTCGCCAAGCATTTAACAACATGTTGTTTGGGTCATTAGCCGAAAAAATCAGCCGAAAGGCTGGTTTGAACCTCTAGTTGCATTAAGAAGTAAAACGAAGAGTAACGTAGTCTACCACTGGCTTCCTCACTAAGTGGAAAAGTATACTTATCAGCATGCCGGGCCCGCTGAAAAGCACTTACTTTCCACCCTGCAAACGACACCTTCACTTCATTTACCACAGGATTGGGCTATATAATAAAATTAATTACTCTCAGAGCAGATACATCTGACTAAATTATTTTACACCTTTACCTCTTCTGTTCCTAAATCCTTCAGTTATATAAATGGCTGACCATGCGACAAAAATAGAACTATTATTTTTGTAGCCGTGAAACTAGCAGATCGAGTGCAAATAATTTAGCAATCCACCTGCCTCTTATGGACAAGAGGTAAAAGTATAAAATTCCAAAATAATAAATCTACAACAGCTATAAGTTTTGTTCAAGCGTTTTGTAATCAGACTTGTAATTTCTAAATATTTAAGTTTTATACAAATCATTTAGCCCATAATCAATAAATATTTCAAACAATAAAATTCAAAATTAATATTTTTTTTTTTTTTTGACTAAACTGTATTACGTTTCTCCTTCTTGAATTTTAAAATTTAAAATAAAATTTTATAGGTTACATAATATATCGCTATCAACTTTGTAGGGAAATTAAAATACGATATACAATTTTTTTTATAAGAACAATTATTACTCACCGAGATTTCATATTCTTAACCATTCACCGGAAAACACGAATTTATTTTTTTTTATCGAAAAATAGCACAAAGACTACCAGAAAACGACTAAGTGTTTTCTTGTTTTCTTTCTGCATTTTGGAATTTTAGTATTATATTTTTCTTTTATTCATTTATATTAATCTTTCCTCTTTATAATACACACATTTGTTTCTCTCTTTGTAGCAAGAAAAATATCCAAATCATGAACTGTTTGTCTAAGTGCATCTCAATCTAAACAGTCCCCATTCTTAATTTTATAAGAAATAACATTTATTTTATACAAAATCTATTAAATAGATTAGTAAGATAAATGTTATCTTTCACTCGATATCTTAACAGGTTCTGAAAAATAAATTCAAATGAACCGACAGAAAAATTTCAGGCTGATCAACTAATTTTTTCGGAAATAAATGTAATCAAAAGTATTAGAAAATGTGAATATAAAAAATGCAAACCATCCATATTCAAATGGTAATTAATTTATAACTATTTATAATTGGTAATTTAATCTATAACGTAAGTAGGCGCGAGGGGTTTACTTGAGCCCCATCGAAAATGCGCAATTAGATAAACTTAAAATTTTTCTAAAAACTAATAAGTCTTCTCTTTTTCTAAATTTTTCTAAATTAAAAAAAATAATAAGGAAAGAACTTTTTTAATGAACATCTTTTTGAAAATCTTAGCATGACATTACATTACTAAGCATTTTGTACTATATATTATATTTTATTGTGTACTATTTTTATTTTTCAATCGTGTGTCTTTAATATTTAAGTGTAGTTTTTGCAATTTTGCCTCATGAATTTTTTCCTCTGTCCAGGAAAACGACGAATGAGTCTCACAGACCGAGTTCTTACGGCACTTGGAGTAGCTGGTTTTCTCCTCTAACGAGTTCTGTCTTTTCCAAAAACCAAAATCGATTGGAACTATTTTCCTCTACTTCTTCTTCAGGTTCAATTTTTAATTCAGAAGCTTAATCATGATTAGAATCGCTAACGCGATCTTCTTCATCATGGTCTTATTTGCCGTATTCCTCTTCTGATTTAGATAAAATTTCTTCAGAAGGTGTTGCTGAATTCGTTCGACTTTTTGTTCTTTAGAATTATGAGACATATTTCAATTTGTAAACGGTGTAGATTAGTTACAACAGAAAAACAATGAAAAGCGTAGCATAAAAAGTGTTCCAATACTCGAAAAATATTCTACAAATTAACTTGATTGATATTATATGCAATCTAACACTTTCTAATGAACAGAAAACAAAACAACGACAAGTCGCAAGCACATAGAAAGACTAACAACTGAAAATGAAACTGAATTGTCGGAAAATATTTTGTAACGTTAGCAGGCGCGTGGGGATCGAGTGAACCCCGACACTACATAAATCTTGATTGTAGTCAAAAGGAACTTTTTTATAAACTTTTTAATTCTAACGCAGTAATGCCAGTACAGTTTTAGGAAGGTACTAAGAGCCGCAAGTTGTTAACTAACATTTTTAAGTCAGAATATGAAAAATTGGGTACAAAGAGGGTCACCTAGACCCCCCACGTGCCTGCATAAGAGTTAAACGTAAAAATAGCCACCACAGAGCGGATTTTGGCGGCAGAGAGATAAATGAATATAATTTTGAAATCTACAAATAATTTTCTACACTTTAAAATACTTACGAAAAGCCAACAATCAAATATTTTTTTTTTAGCCGAAGCGATCAAATTTTTATTCTAATCCTCCCTTGAATAAATCACCTGAACAAGATGAATGATGATGATTCTGAACCTGTGCAGAGTATTACTTTGAAAGGTCTAGAAAACGAACAGCTTCCATAACAGATGAATGTACAATACCTGCAGAAAAAAAGAAAAAATTATTAAATTTAATATCGCAATAAGAGTTTTATTAATATATAGGTAGTACATCCACAATACATAGTTATACAAAAAAATCTAATAAAAATATTGAAAAAACATTTTTGCTTCAGGATAAAATGCCATTGTGTTTGACACTTTCCAACTTATCACTTTCTCATGTAGGCCTACTAATACCTTAAGCTGCAATACCTACTTACTGTAGGACACCCGGTAACATGTTGGTTCTGCAAGAGATTTTTGACTATTCGCTGTAGACGGCGACACAGGTTATAGGTAACTTACTTGATTTTCATAAGAAAGTCTGTACTGGAAGTGTATTGATTGTCAAACAAATAATTTTTCACATATTTGCAACATCGGATCAACAAGTAGAGAAGTAAAGTCTGGAAAATTTAACCTAGCGTAATATATGAATTTGTAATAGCACATTTTCTGGTGTTAGGAGGCGAGGCATCGGTGTAGTAGAAGTAGGGCAATAAAAAATCTGGCCCAAATCTGTCATGTTGCAACCTACGGTCTTTTAACATTAGTTGAAAGGTATATGTTACGATGTACCACAATTTTAATATTTCATTTAATACATAGTACTAACCACTTCCGTAGTGTAGTGGTAGTGCGCTAGTCTACAACGCAGATATCCGTAGTTCGATTCCCGGGCTAGGGTTTTAAGTTAAAACCCATTCATTGTTACATAACCCACCCTAGTCGCCAATAACCGAGCTGTTGATGCGACCTTAAATAAACTGGCATAAGTTATATAAATATTTATATATTAATATTTTTCAATGGATACTATCCCCGGTACAATTAAAATTGTTTGGCCATTTGTAGAGGATGGAGGGTGGAAGGTGGCCAAAGAGGGTATGGGAGTGGACGCTAGCCGATAGAAAAAAGGAGGGGTAGTCCGGATGGTGTGCAGGAGGCAATGTCAGTGCATGCCTTCCGATGGAGACTAGCAAGACAGAACGAGGTGGTGGTTAGGAAGCGAGATACGGCTGGGCTGTAAATCCTCGAGTGATTAGGCTTAAATATTTTTTTCAATATTATTGATAACATTGTTTTTAGTATTAATACGGTCCCAGCTGTCCCACTAAATATCGTCGTCTACAGACGGTCCCGTAGCCTGCCACAGAGAGCGCATCCAACGCGCAGCAAGCAGTGTAACCCCCGCCGACGTGAATAGTACTCGGCGGCGAGGTATATAAACAGATGTTTTGAACCGCTAACCTCACTCACTAGCCAGCTTCCGACCAGGAAACTACAAGAAAAGAAGAGGAAGTCTAGCCCAGCCGAGGGGAATAGCCCAGCAGAACGAGCCCGGACGCAGCCCTGCCTAGTCGACGCTACCGGTGGCGGACGTCACATTCCCGCACCGGTCAGCCGAAGAAAGCCTGTGCGTGTCGGCTAACACCTCGGTGAAGAGGGAGTCCGGCGCAGGACCGGAAAGAACCGCCTCGGCCGCGCTATCGGCGGAAGGCCTACACCGACCCGACACTGCGGGGCTCTGGGGGCCACCACTGCCACGCTGCAATGGGGACCCAACTGCCGCTGAGGGAAGGCTAGGCCTGAATCCGGTAGCCGAGCTGTCACCCTTCGGACACCGCGCCGCACACGTCGGCTCGATGCGTTCGCTCACTACCAACAGCGACACCGTTAAAAGAAGTAACGGCCCTTTTCAGGGCCACCCACCGTGCAAGGCGAGGCTTGGCCACGTGCCGTCGGCCCCGGTCGGTGACAATACCAACAATATTTTTAAGAACTAGTATTAGAAAAAGTATTGTTTTTAATTATTATATAACTGTATTTAAAAAAGTGGGACACTGTGTGCTGGAGGAAGAACCGAGGCAACGTATTTACGTTCACGAATTTCCTCATTATCAACGTTATTTTGATATTTTGTGAATGTTAATAGCAGTGGCTGCAACTTGCATATCGCGGCCACGGCTATCATCATTCTATAGGTATTACATAGAACGCACCGTGTGCGGAAAGAGTTAAATTACTATAAAATTGTATTTAAAAGCGCGAGAGACTGTAGGCAAGATAGGATGAAAACAGCGACTGCATATATACCTCGCGGCTGCCGCGGTCATCATTCTATACGAACATTACATAAAGCCCAAATTTAGAAATACCATTTCGGTTAGTTGCTAAACTTTCAATAGAAAAATATTAGTTTATTATTACTAAGCAACGAACTTAAAATGTTACTATAGTAGCTACAAAATATTCTACGTATGACTTATTTTTTATTTATTTTTTTTATTTATTTAACGTCGCAATAACTGCAAGGTCATTAGGTGAAAGGATGAAAATTTGTGATTAAAAGAAGCCCTGACCGGGAAAGTTGGAATCGGGAAAACACCACGATAGGTTTCCCTGACTATTATATTTTCGTAGGCAGAGTATTGTAAGGTTTATTACAGAGTCTTGAAAGTACATTCTTCTTATACAGCAGCTTATGGCAGCTTCGGAGCGAAAGCGAAGCTGCCATCTTTGCTCGTCTTCCATTAATCGCTTCCTCTTTACTAGTCTTCAGTAGTATCATTTCCCGAGGTACTTGGAGCTGTCAAATTTTTAAATTTTCCGTATCATCTCTTCAAAGGTTTTTTTTTAATGTTTATTATAGGTATATTGTCAGCATGCCTGGTCCTCTAAAAACCATCTACGCTCCACCGAGATTATTATATGATGTATAATTAGGTTTTTTAAAGGAGTTCTGTAATGGTAAGTCACTTGCAATATAATTTGGTGGCATAGTCCAAAATAAGCCAAAATAAACTAAAATAAATATTCTGGTGGCTGTCAAGACAAAGAGAGGTGGTGGTTAAGAAGCGAGAAACGGCTGGGTCAGTAAATCCACGCGTGATTAGTCCCATATTTATTTTTACTTTCTCTTGCCTATATGAATATATAGGAAGGAAGGTATTGTTTTCATGTCAATTTTTTGAAATCGAGTTTTCACCGGATCTACACGTTTTCGACCCCCTGAACCCAAAAAACATGTTTTTAGCGATTGGTCTGTGTGTGTATGTATGCGCGCATATGTGCGTGTGTGTTTGTGTGTGTGTGTGTTTGTGTGTGTGTGTGTGTGTGTGAACAAAATATCTCATGAACGGAACATCGTACGAACTTGAAACTTGAAACATAAGTTAGATACCACTAAACGACCCGACACGAACATTTTCATCAAAATCGATTAACCGAAACTACTAGTTTATTCATTTAATTTTTACTTTTTTGCGATTTTCTCAAAAACTGGTCCTACAATTTTTTTTAAATCACCTGGTTTTCTAAGTTTTTTATGCTCTACAAGATAGAGCCAAGAGAGGCGCCATGTTTGCTAAAATTCTTGGTGAGGCTGTTTTTACGTAAAGAAATTGTTTTTTTAAGAATACGGCTTTAATATGCATTTTAGCGCAAAAATTTATATAGCAAAAAACGTAGAAAATTTAAAACCCTACAACTTTTAATTGAAACATTTTTTTGTATAACGGTTAGTTTAGCGGTAATTAGCGATTTTCTGTTTTTTTCACGAAAACGTGTGAAAAATCGATTTTTTTTAAAGATTTCAGCCTTAGTATGCATTTAACGACAAAAGGGTATATAACCAAATTGAAATTAAAAGTTCTACAACTTTTATTCATAACATTTTTCTCTACAGAGCCTAGTTTAGCGTGAAAGATTGATTTTTCCGTATTTTTAAGCCAAAATGAAGTTGATTTTCAATTTGCGTCTTTCACTCATTATTAAAATTAGGTTATGTTTTTTGGGGTTAGTTCTTTTTTTATTTCTAATGTTTTATTAATAATGTTAGGATTATTGTTAATTATTTGCGATGGCAAGAGAAAGTTGTTGTGTGTATGTGATTCACACCAGATTTTTTTCAGTACTATTGATAGTAACATTTTTAGTAAACTACAAACAGTATTTTTAATTTTTATATAACTGTATTTAAATGCGGGGGACTGTGTGCTGGAGTAAGAATTGAGACAACATGTCCACATTTAACCTTATCAACTTTTTTTTAAATATTTGTTAAATGATAATAGCAGCGGCCGAAAATTATATACCGCGGCCGCCGTTATTATCATTCTATATATTATTATATAGAACGCGCAGTCTGCAGAAAGAGTTAAATTATTATAAAATGTATTCAAAAGCGCGAGAGACTGTGGGCTAGATAGGATAACAGCGGCGGCATATATACCTCGCGGCCACGGTCATCATTCTACATAGAACCCACATTCAGAGACACCATTTCGGTTAGTTCCAAATCTTCCAATATAAAAATTTTGGTTTATTATTACTAAGCAACGAACTTTAAAATTACTATAGTAACTACAAAGTATTATATATATTTTGTTTTGTTCTGCCGGCCGCATTGGCGTAGTTGGTAACGTGCTCGCCTCTCATTATGCTGTCTTGGGTTCGAATCCCATGGCATATTTTCATACGTTACAAAAAATCATTTCATCCTTCACCGTCTGCATGCAGAAGAGTCAGAAGTTAAACCAAAAATAAAATAAATTGTTTTGTTATACGAGGTCTGTTCAAAAAATAACCGAACTTTATGAATTACGCGCTAATGAGGATATTTAGTGACGTGCGGTTTGTGGCACACTGTTCTACGTCATTCCTTTTGTAAACACATTTTCTTGGATTGTTGATATCTCATTTAATTTTCGTGGTGTTCTGTTTTTAGTACGACGTGTTTAAGTGCTAGTGACGATTTTTGTATTGTGCGAAATTCGGGAACAAAGGTGCAACGTGAAATTTCGCGTAAAGCAAGGGAAAACTTTCACAGAAACATTTCAACTTTTGAAACAAGCTTAAGGAGATGATTCTCTGAGTTGTACGCATTGTTGTAAATTGTTTTCTCAATTTGAAAGTGGTCGCCAGTCAATTGGAGATGACCCTCGACCTGGAACGCCTTTGACTTCAACTGATGGCACCCTCGTTAGGAAAATCCATAATCTGGTGCGTGTAAATCGCCGATTGACTGTCAGAGAACTTTCAGAAGAGGTTGGCATCTCAATTGGACCGTACCATGAAACTTTGACTGAAAAATTGAACTTGCATAGAGTTGCAGCAAAGTTTGTTTCCCGTTTGACGACCGAACAGCAAAAAGAACATCATGTAGACGTTTGTCGGACTTCTTGAACAACCCAATGATGATACGACATTCAGGTAAAGGATCATAACAGGAGACGAAAACTGGGTTTACGGCTACGGCATTGAGACAAAAGTACAGTGTTCACAACGGGTTGACAAAAATTTCACATTACAAAAATCGTCACTAGCACTTAAACACGTCGTACTAAAAACACAACACCACGAAAAGTAAATGAGATATCAACAATCCAAAAACATATGTTTAATAAAGAAAGACGTAGAGTAGTGTGCTGCCAACCACACGTCGCTAAGTATCCATGTTTGCGCGTAATTCATAAAGTTCGGTTATTTTTTGAACAGACCTCGTATGTTTTTTTACACATGAATGCGAATGCAGTTAATGAAGGATGATAGATGAAAAGAAGCCCTGACCGGGAAAGTGAGAATCGGGCAACACCACTATGTACTTTTCTGACTATTATAAACTTATGGAGTATCTACATCGTATCTACTTTTTTCATAGTCATGAAAGTTTTTTTCTTCTTATACAGTTCTTCGGAGCGATGCGGCCATTTTGTTCGTCTTCCATTAAGCGTCTTCTTTACTAGTCTTCTGTTGTATTACGAGTACATCCCGAAATACTTACAGTGTTATCAAATTTTTCAATTTTTCCGTATCTGTTTCTTCAAAGGCTGTTTTGTTGTTTATTTTATATTTAGGTTTCTTGAAGGATATCTCTTTTATAGTTTCTCTTTTTTCTAAGCAGTAAGACTTTTTTAAGTCCATACTTAAAAAAGGTTGGTCTAGAGATAAAGTCGTCGCCAAAACCAGCTGTTTAACAGCTGATTTTCGGAGACGAAGGTTCCTGGTTCAAATCCTAGTAAAAGTAGTTACTTTTATACGGATTTGAATACTAGACAGTTGCTGCCGGTGTAATTTGATGGTTGGGTTCAATTAACCATACTCTCTCAGGAGTGGTCGACCTGGGTCAGTACAAGACTAAACCTCATTTACACGTCACACACATCATTCTCATCTCATTGGGTTATGGGGTTGCTTATTGTTCTCAATTGAACAGATAGCAACGTACATATAGATTGCAACGAGTATATTAGGAATAAAAAAAAAACAACTTTGCTTGAACCAAGGCAGAACAAGTTTGAAACTTACACCATTAATAAAACTACACGGAGAAAAAATTAAATCATATTTTTTATATAAAATAATGAGTTTTTTACAACATGTAAGTACCGAAGTTAGGTTGTTCATTTTTATACATTTTTTACTGAAGAAAAGATCACAAAACACTGTTTACTATTATGTGTAAATATATAAATATGTAGACCTACATAAGAAAATATGAAAAACCAAGAGAAAATTATTATTAATATCATCGGTTAGCTGGGTTAGTATGCAAAAAGTGTGTTGCCAACTTTATAAGGGCAATATTTCCCTATTCTTTGAAAAAGGGAATTTATCCACCCTCAAGGCGAACCGCGCAATAACGTCGCGTATAAATCTGCGACGCTACTCGGCTATATGTCTTGGTTTGTACTGCTATACTGGCATATTGAGCTTTTAAAACCACAAACATTATCTTATCTTAGCTATATTTTACATTTTATGGTTAAACTAACCAACATTTATAACCGAATAAAATTTCTTGCCGCTAAGATAAATTGTTTACTTCTAGAAAAATATTGCAGAGCTTAATTGGATCACTTCAATTCAAAATCTTCATGCAAAAAGCAGTATAAAATCTAATTGAATTTATCAAAATTTATTTATATTTTATTATAGAAATATTACTCCCATAATATTTTTGTTATTTTTTAAGTTGTTAAAAAAGGTAATGAAGAAGGTCGAGCTCAATATACTAGGGTTATTCTAACAACCTCCGATTGGTTATAAAAAAAAAATTGTTGTGAAATACTTACACGACTTTCTCTTGCCAATGCAAATAATGAAAAATATAACCTAACATTAGTAATAAAACATTAGAAATAAACAAAAAACTAACCTCAAAAAACATAACCTTATTTTAATCATAAGTGAAAGACCCAAAATTAAAATCAAACTCAATTTGGCCTTAAAATACGAATAATCGCTCTTTCACGCTAAACTATGCTCTGTACAGAAACATGCTTATAAATAAAGTAGTTCTTTTAATTTCCTATAAATTTGGTTATGTACAGTTTTGTCGTAAAATGTATAAACCTACTAAGACTGAAATCTTAAAAAAATCAATTTTTGTACACGATTTTGTGAGAAAAAACAGAAAAGCGCTAATTACCGCTAAACTAAGCGTTGTACAAAATATGTTTGGAATAAAAGTTGTGGGATATTGAACTTTCTACATTTTTTGTTATACATTTTTGCGCTTAAGTGCATATTAAATCCGTAATCTTAAAAAAAACAAATTTTTTATAAGAAAACAGACTTCCCAAAAATTTCAGCAAACATGACGCCTATCCTATCTAGTAGAGCACAAAAAATTTAGTATATTAGGAGATTTTTAAAAAATATCGAAGGAGCCGTTTTTGAGAAAATCGCAAAAAAGTGAAAAATTACACGATTAAACTACTACTTCCGGTTGCCCGATTTTGTTGAAAATGTTCGTGTCGGGTCCTCTAGTGGTACCTAACTTAAGTTTCAAGTTTCAAGTTCGTACGATGTTCCGTTCTTGAGATAATCTGTTAACTCACAGACCAATCGCTAAAAACATGTTTTTTTGGGTTCAGGGGGTCTGAAAACGTGTAAATCCGGTGAAAACTCGATTTCAAAAATTCGACATGAAAACAATACTTTCCTTCCTTTAATATTAATGTAGGCAAGAGAAAGTAATAAAATTATATATATATATATATACATAGCGAGTTTTTTGCAACGTCAGTTGTGTCGTTTCTCGCATCCCAATCGCCATCTTTCCTTATCGATCCAGTCTCCTTCAAAAAGTCCTTTACTTTCCATTTGAATGCGGACGTTGGAGATCCATTCCTTTCGCGGTCTTCCACGCTTATTTCTGTTTGCAGTTCCAGACCTTCAACGGTATTCTCTCCTCATTCATTCTGCGCAGATGTCCATACCATTTTAATTGTTTCTCTCCGATGACATCCATTATCGTGTTTTTTGCGCCCATCCTCTCCCTTATGGTTTCATTTCTGATTCGGTCCAGCAACGTTTAACCTAAGCTTCTCCTCCAGTACATTATTTCAGTTGAGAGAAGTTTTTGAGATGTAATTTTATCCACACTCCACACTTCCGACCCATACGTCACGACAGGCTCAATCATTGCCTGGTATATTTTTTTTTTGTTTTTTTAGTTATGTTTTTATTCCATAGGATTGGGTGTAGTGATCTTATCATATTTTTCCCCTTCCTTATCTTTTCCATGATATCAACTCTATCCTTTCCATCCTCACTAATTACAACGCCGAGGTATTTGTATTTTTTAACGTTTATGATCAAGCCATTTTCCGTTTCAATATCCTGTCCTGTGCCTCCTAACTGCATGTATTGTGTCTTATCTGTATTAACCTCCAAGCCCCATTTTCTGTATTCCCCCCCATTTTTTGTAATAAAATTAATTAAAAAAAATAAAATGAATTTATTATCAGAGATTACATACATCCTTGGTTACTTTTCAACATTGAGGTATTTATCATACCGGTGTACAAGCTTTCAAATACTCTCTTCATAAAACGTTGCCACCAGTGACTTGAAATGGGTCTTAACGGTGTCTTGGAAAACTTCTTGAAAATTCTGGGGGGCTGTGATCTCATGGTAAAAACTGTTTTTTTCTTTAAGATTTTGGCCATAATATCCATTTTAGACCGAAAGTTTACATTATATAGTATTTAAAGTTGTAGGACATTTAAGAAACCAGAAACCTTTTATATTTCAAACATTTTTTCAGCGAAGTTCAACATCAATTAGTAATTTTCAGTATTTAAAAGTCAAAAGTGGTTGATTTTTCATCTAGCGTCATTCACTCATTGATAAAATCAGGTTAGGTTTTTATTTTATGTTGTTTACTCATGATTAAACACAGGTTATATTTTTCTTTATTTACATTTGCAGTGGAAAGTTTTGTAAGTGTTTCACACCAGTTCTGTTTTTTACTTTCTCTTGCCTATATGAATATATAGGAAGGAAAGTATTGTTTTCATGTCGATTTTTCGAAATCGAATTTTCACCGGATCTATATGTTTTCAGACCCACTGAACCCAAAAAAAATGTTTTTAGCGATTGGTCTGTTTGTGTGTCTGTGTGTGTGTGTGTGCGTGTGCGTGTGCGCGTATGTATGTGTGTATGTGTACGTGTGTGCGCGCGTGCGTGCGTGCGTGCGTGTGTATGTGTGAGTGAGTGAGTGAGTGTGTGTATGTGTGCGCGTGCGTGCGTGTGCGTGCGTGCGTGTGTGCGTGTGTATGTGTGTGTGTGTGTATGTGTGTGTGTTTGTGTGAGTGTGTGTGTGTGTGTGTGTGTGTGTGTGTGTGTGTGCACAGAATATCTCAAGAACAAAACATCGTACGAACTTGAAACTTGAAACTTAAGTTACATACCACTACCGGACACGAACATTTTCATCAAAATCGGTTAACCGAAAGTAGTAGTTTATTCGTGTAATTTTTCACTTTTTTACGATTTTCTCAAAAACTGGTCCTACGATTTTTTTTAAATCGCCTCATTTACTCAATTTTTTATTCTCTAAAAGATAGGGTAGGCGCCATGTTTGCTGAAATTCTTGGTGAGGGTGTTTTTACGTAAAAAAGTGTTTTTTTAAGACTACAGCTTTAATATGAATTATAGCGCAAAAATTTATATAATAAAAAATGTAGAGAATTTAAAATTCTACAACCTTTATTTCAAACATTTTTTTGTGTAACACTTAGTTTAGCGGTAATTAGCAATTTTCTGTTTCTTTTCTCACGAAAACGTGTGAAAATTCGATTTTTTTAAGATTTCGGATTTAGTACGCATTTTACGACAAAAGTGTAATAATAAAATTTATACGAAATTAAAATATCTACAACTTTTATTAAGAGAATTTTTCTCTACAGAGCTTAGTTTAGTGTGAAAGTGTGATTTTCCGTTTTTTTTTTAAGCTAAACTGAGTACAATTTTCATTTTGCGTCATTCACTCATGATTAAAATAAGGTTATGTTTTTGAGGTTAGTGTTTTGTTTATTTCTAATATTTTATTAATAATGTTAGGTTTATTATTAATTATTTGCATTGGCAAGAGAAAGTTGTGTGAGTGTTTCACACCATATTTTTACTTTTAACTTACTAGTGACCAGCGAACATGAACCAACAAATCTTGTGTTTTCCAGTCTCGACTAAAGATATCATTGACCATACGTAGGTCAAAAGTACCTGGATTATATTTTAATTGAATGTTATTAAGTATGTCTATTTATTAAATTTGTGATATTTTTATCTGTGATATTGTCGTTCTTATACCTATGATATTAGCTAATATTTTGTTGTTACTTTGGGTTCAACACCCCTTCTTCTTCTCTTCTTTTTCAGGCCCTCTACACCTCGACTCGGAAAGTCTTCTTCTTCTAGCTCCTGTGCGTTCCAAATGTCAGCAACATATTGGCAACCCTCACCCTGTCTGCAGCCATGCAAAAGAACTGTATTGATGTTCTTCCAAACCACTTTCTCAGATTTTGCAGCCAAGACATGCGACAGGTACCGGACTTCTTCATCCATCTATTTTGCTCTGGATGATGAGCTGCAAAAGAACGTACCTTTGATCGTTTCGCATTATGTGTCCGAGATATTGTATCGTTTTAATTTTTATAATGCGAAGAAGTTCCTAATTCTTGTTTTATCGCTGTCGTAGACCTACCTCCTCGTTCCTTACAATCATGTTCCGTTCACGATATCAGCAGAACTCTCCTACTGATCTCGAAAGCCTCTAACTTCTGTATCACCTTTTTATTTAGAGTCCACGATTGCACTTTATACAAAAGTATTGAAAAATGTAGCATTTAATGAGTCTTGTTTTGATTGTGATTGATAAATCATGGCTCCGGTAAAGTTGGTTCATTTTATTGAAATGTCAACGCTCCCTTGTATGTAAGTAATTCAGAAATTTCAGGAGTCATGAAGACAGACTTCTTCACCAAGTGAATGCCGAAGTTATACAGCTACTCGCCAACGCAGATATGAATAGGAGGCTTTCTCGTGTGAAACCATTTAAACTGGTGTAATGAACAATATAAAGTTATTAAGTTGTCAGTTAATAGTTACTTGTAAATATTTTGAAGTGTCATATCAATGATTAGTAAATATTATAAACAATGTATTACAATATTGTTGTTTAGGTCATCAGCCAAAAGGCTGGTTTGAACCTGTAGCGGTATTACTAAGTAAAACGAGGAGTGAGGTGGTTTACCATTGCCTTTCTCACTGAGTGGAAAAGTACGCTTATCAGCATGCCGGGCCCTCTGAAAAGCACATATTTTCCACTCTGCAAATGACACCTTCACTTTATTCACCACAGGGTCTGGCTGTATAATAAAATTCATTACTTTCAGAGGAGATAACTCTGATTAGTGTCATTTACACCTCTACCTCTTCTGTTCTTAAACGAGTCAGTCATTTAATTGGCTGACCATGTGATAAGAAACTGAACTATTTACTTTAGCCCTGCAACAAACAGATTAAGCGTAAATAATTTGACACTCTACCTGTCTGTTATGGGCAGAGTATTACAATATATCGAACATAAACTAAGAACTACTAGTTAGAAAATTCTTAGATAAGTACTTAGATCAATTAAGTTAAAACAAAATTGTTAGTTAGTCTTAGATTAGTCACGATAGATATAAAAAAATAAATAAATAATATTTTATGAAAAGTGGATTTGGCTTTAGTTATTCGGGTTCTAATTTCTTTTGACATATCCCAATTCTCATTAATAATAATTTGTTACCAGGTATACTAGCATGGTCTACTTTTTCTACAGTTAGGTCATTTATTTTAATTTTCACCCCATTTTTGACAATAATATTGCTGATTACCAATATATATATAAGTATTATTAATAATTGTATTACTATAATACATAATACCTACTCGGAAGATAAAAGGAGGATAACCACAACGGTTTTTCGCGTATAAAAAAGTCTTCTTTAATTTCAATATTTATTTACGTTGATTTGGTAAATTACTTTTTATACTTTAGGATGATAAATAAATTTGATACTGGAAATGGATTTGGTATAAAATACTTTTATCTTTGTAATCAGAAACCGTTGATTTAAAGGGGTTTTGATACTTAAACGGATGTAGTCAACATTAAGAAAATGATTACGTTAGTAAAACCAGCATTGCTGCTATAGTTTAAAACGTCTTACATCCATTAAACGGAATGAAAATTCCTTCAAACTTGTTTAAATGGTAACTTCACATAAATACGTATTACTACTTATGTTTGTACGTTTTCTATAATACATTTAGTTACTTCTTTTCTTTCTTTAACCTAAATATTATGATATCAAATAAATAATAATATATGTTCAAGCTTATACAAATATATGTTTAGAAATTTGTATCAAATAATTACGTTCAAACAATTTTAATTAACTGTTTACGTACTTGTTTTTTTATTGTAATTTTATAAATTATTTTGAATTTGAGCTATTTGTTTCGTTTTTGTTATTAAAAGTGTAAATCTAAACAGTACAACATGCAATTCACAGGTTGACTTGTGTAGATGAATTCTGCAAAATATTGAGTTTTAAATTTGTAGTTAATTAGTTTATCATCATTTTTGTCTGCCCTGACCACAGATTTTCAAAAACTTTTCTCGTATGGGGCCAATTTTAGACCATGTGAGGTTCCTTTAGACGTTACTGGAAGTTCTTTTTACAGTCCATATTTTCAGCATTCGCTCACTGTAGGCTTTTCTCCTTTGTCCTGTCCAACCAGTGTCCTGTGTTTGCTCTTTATGGAAGCCCTTGAAGTTCGTAATTAGTTCTCTGAATTCCGTTCATTAAGACTTCTCGGTTTATTCTGGTTTTCTCAATATCTTTTGTGACTTCTATAAACAATTTATCCGACGCCTTGGTCTATTGTTCAGTGTCTTAAAAATTTGTTTTTTCAACCGGTTGTCATCCATTCTATACAGGTGTGCTCAAAATTTTAGTCTTATTTTTCTAATCGTTTTCAATAATCATTCATTTTCCTTCTTCAGTTCTTCTCGGCCTTATAACCTGTATTGTCTGTCTACGATCTTCGGGCCCATTATCTTCAGGAAAATTTTTCTGTCAAATTTCTCTGCTTCTCTCATACCAGCCTTTCCGGTCATTCTAAGGCATTTACTTGCGTACAGGCACATACTTATGGCCACAGTATTATAATGTCTAATCTTGGCATTAAAATAAGAATCTATTTCTATAAAGGTTCATTAAAAATAGATAAAATGCTGTTGTTTAGGTCATCTGCCGAAAAGCTGGTTTGAACCTCTAGAGGCTTAACTAAGTAAAACAAGTCGTAAGGTGGTTTATCTAAGCTTTCCTCACTGAATAGAAAAGTATGCTTATCAGCATGCCAAACCCTCTGAAAAAAATCTACTTTCTTCTACCATGCAAATGACACCTTCGTTTTATTCACCACTGGATCTAGGTGTATAATGAAATTCATTACTCTCAGAGGAGATAACTCAGACTCGTGCCTTTTACACCTCTACCTCTTCTGTTCTTAAATGCTTCAGTCGTATAATTGGGTTAACATGTCATAAGAAACAGACTTATTTTTGTAGCCCTGGAACTAGCAGATCGAGTGGAAATAATTTAACACTCCATCGCCTGTTATTGGTAAAATATTTTAAAAAATTTAAAGAAACAAATTTCATTAAAATTAGATAAGTTATCATTCGATATAATTGACAGACATTTGTAATACTAAAAAAGTAGTTTTGCGAGTAAGAATTAAAGTATTACATTAAAAATCCTCCGAATGTTTTACAGATTGCGTCTTTAATTAATTCAATTTATCAGAACTTCAATTTGTCCCAAATTAGACAAATTAAATCTTAGACATTTTTCCTTTTTAATCCTTTTTGCCCTAAATGATTTTATTGTTTCAAAGGTTGGCAATGAAATACAGGTCGGTCGTTAGTCTGTTGGACAGACTGTATAGAATCCAGTTACGTGTTGGTTGGGATGGTACGTTGTAAATGACCAACAGTTTCATTAATCTAACTTACAACATTACAACGTACAGCCGCCCGCCACCCACTAAAACCCAAAACCTAAACTACTTCAGTACCAATGCCACACAACTGTCCATGTTATTCCAACAATTCAATTCACTTTATCAATTGATTTGTAACTAACAATACACCGACCATTTTCTACATTACTGAATGTATTTGATTCCTTTCACTTAAATATAAAACAGCTAATGTGTTTAAAATTTAAAAAAAATTACAAGCAAAAAATGAACTATATATTCAACTTAATGTTATACCTTCAAACATATCGCAAAATATCCTGAATTAAAAAAAATAAAATATATTAAACTAATAAATATGTTTTTCAAACCGAAAAATCGAATACAGTAAAATTCGGTTTTAACGAAGTCAGTGGTTACGAAAATCCGGTAATAACGTATGAAAATAATAATAATAATATTTTCCATTCAAAAATAAGTAAAATACATTTCGTAACATATTACAACATAAATTAAACACTTTAACAATTTGTAACAAATACATAAAATAAAATACTTTTTATAGTTTACACAGAATTGAAATTATGTACCTCAAAAGGTTCATCCTGATTTGAAGGTTACCATCACTTACTACAAATAAACTTAAAAATAAAATGAGAAAATATAAAATGACACATAGTGTAAAAACACAAAACAAAGATAAATACAGTAAATAATTTTGTGCCTGCTTTAAAAGTTCTAAGAAAAAACAATAAAAATAAAAAACAAAACTACAAATTACTCTCATTCAGCCAAATATAATAAAAGAACATAAAATATTATGAATTATGGAACACAACTTCATTTGAACTGAATCATAAAAATTAAATTAAATGTCTACAGATTCAAAGAAAGAAAAATTATTGGGATATACTAAATGTATTAAATATTGATATTATTATTAATAAAATAGATAATTTGGTTGGTTTGAATTAACACATTGTAAAGTCAGATATTATGAAAATGGAATCCGGTTGTACCGAATGAATCACCTTCTGTAGAGTAATAATATTAGGCCTAATACAAAAATATATTCTCTGGTATACGCGTCTGTTCAAAAAATAACCGAACTTTATGAATTACGCGCTAATGAGGATATTTAGCGACGTGTGGTTGGTGGCACACTGTTCTACGTCATTCCTTTTGTGAACACATTTTCTTGGATTGTTGATATCTCATTTAATTTTCGTGGTGTTCTGTTTTTAGTACGACGTGTTTAAGTGCTAGTGACGATTTTCGTATTGTGCGAAATTCGGGAACAAAGGTGCAACGTGAAATTTCGCGTAAAGCAGGGGAAAACTTTCACAGAAACATTTCAACTTTTGAAACAAGCTTAAGGAGATGATTCTATGAGTTGTACGCATTGTTGTAAATTGTTTTCTCAATTTGAAAGTGGTCGCCAGTCAATTGGAGATGACCCTCGACCTGGAACGCCTTTGACTTCAACTGATGGCACCCTCGTTAGGAAAATCCATAATCTGGTGCGTGTAAATCGCCGATTGACTGTCAGAGAACTTTCAGAAGAGGTTGGCATCTCAATTGGACCGTACCATAAAACTTTGACTGAAAAATTGAACTTGCATAGAGTTGCAGCAAAGTTTGTTCCCCGTTTGACGACCGAACAGCAAAAAGAACATCATGTGGACGTTTGTCGGACTTCTTGAACAACCCAATGATGATACGACATTCAGGTAAAGGATCATAACAGGAGACAAAAACTGGGTTTACGGCTACGGCATTGAGACAAAAGTACAGTGTTCACAACGGGTTGATAAAAATTTTACATTACAAAAATCGTCACTAGCACTTAAACACGTCGTACTAAAAACACAACACCACGAAAAGTAAATGAGATATCAACAATCCAAAAACATATGTTTAATAAAGAAAGACGTAGAGTAGTGTGCTGCCAACCACACGTCGCTAAGTATCCCTGTTTGCGCGTAATTCAAAAAGTTCGGTTATTTTTTGAACAGACCTCGTATGAGAAATAAACTGTTTTGCGATACGTATATCAATACTGTGAAAAATATTATTGTTCAGGTAATTCTACGATAAGAAAGGTTAATACGATACATTAGGTGTGGTTCAATTGAAGTACATTACCTTGGTAACTCAACGTAAATTTTGTTTTGAATCACGATCTTTTGGTACAGAAAATCAGCTGTTAAACGCCTGAATTGAGGCTATTTCATTACCGCTAGATCAACTCGGTGAAGGCAGTAATTAACTTTGAGATAATTTTTGGCATGCAGTAAATTGGGTGTGATGCACTCAATTGAGTAGTTTGAAAAAAACCATTACAATTTTATTAAGAGTAGAAATGTTTATAATATGTAAAGGTTGACTGTCATTTCAATCTGGTAAGTATGTAGTGTATTGGAATGATTTTGGCTGTGCAACTTCAGTATTTCCTAAAAATTAATGATTTTCATGAAATTAATGGTTTTTCATAAATTTATCATACATTTTCTTTAACTTCTTCTTCTTCCTGTCATGGATTTGGCCTTCCAACTTGTTCCGACTTCTGTGATCATATTTTTTGCGACTCACCTATATCTCTTCGTCAATCAGATATGTAGCTCAACGCTTTTTTCGCCCATCTATCTTCACTCATTCGTATTAACTGTTCCACCCTTTTCTCTCTGTATTTTCTAAATGTTTCGAAGAGAGAGGATACATTTAAATGGGCTCGGATTTCTTCATTCTTAATGAGACCCATCAAACAACAACCCGAACTCTTCTCAAGGACCATATTCTGACGTTCATGTTTCCTCCCAAGTACCCAGAAATCACTACCGTACAAAATACTGGAACAATCAGAGTCTTGTGAAACCTCAACTGGGTTTCTTTCCAAACTCTTTTTCTTAGTGACCCACATATTGTCTCATTATATACACAACTATTGTCCCACATATACAAAAAACAATTCAGTTTATTGAGCATTTCTGCTTTTCTAGTGTTTGTTAAATCAAATCCCAGGTATTTCAAATGCTGCACCTGCTCTATCAGGCATCCATTGACAGCTATTTTTGTTTCTACGAGATTTTCCCCAGAAAGCCATTAATTTTGTCTTTGTAGCTGATATATAAATTATACTATTAAATATTTTACTCAGATTATAAACCCTTTTCTACAAACCATCTTCAGACTCTGGTATCAAAATCTGATCGTCTGAAAATAACTGTTTGCCATACCCGAAGTGCCTCATCAATGTACAAATTAAAAAGAAACGGAGATACTACATCCTTGTCTTACACCTAAATTTATTAAAATCTACTATCCTCAAGTGCTGGTTTTCAAAGATACATATATATCATCATAAATTTTATACTTAAGACATTACATGAAAAATATAAAAAAAAATTTTTTGAAGACTAAGTAGGAATGTATAAAAAATCAAATGTTTACAATAAAACACAAGAGATTTAAAAAGGGCATACATAAACTTTAGTCGTTCAGTGTGAGAAAATATAGCATTCAGGTTGCATGGGATCCAGTAATAAACGTGATACGATGCAGGCAGGACACCTGCAATGTAACACTAAATGTTAAAGAACAGATAAGGCAGACCTAAGTGGTCCCGGTCTTATCTAAACACACCAAACAACCTCCAGAAGAAGAGGAGAAAGGATTTACTGGCCTGAACACATATTTAAAAATCCCCGTTCCACCCAACACCACACTTTAAAGTCCCTGAATTTAAATACGTATCTAAAGAGGAAGACGAGATGCAGGAAACATTAAAGAACACTTCAACGGTTACCATTACATTATCTTCAGACTTTAAATCGATCCATTAACTTTGAAAGATAATTAAACAGTCATGAATAAAACCCCTCTTCAAAAATTATTTGTAACGAAATTCACCCATTTATATATCCAAATGTCTTTCGTACCATTAAAAATTAATTAAATATCAAGACAATGCATTTGAAAAACAAAACAAAATAATAAATTACAAATTTAATTAGTTGGCCACGTAATAATTATTTTCAACACGAGATACTTTGAAATTGTAACCTCACAAAATTCATCTACATGAAACTCTGTAAAGTAAACTTATTCGTTGAAATTATGATTTTGACAAAGCGAAAAGAGACAATAAGAATTTTCGTACGGCTTCGTCGTATTTTACCAAATCAGAAAGTAAGTGTGGTATTACGTACACCCATTTCTGTTTCTTCAAAAAAAAAATTAATTTTTTTAATAACGTTGACGCACTTAAATGTCATTCATTACCTTGACGATCTTTTTGACTTTTTTTTAAAAATACCTATAACTAAATTAATGAAACAAAAAATATTAATTAGGTAAATAAATCTTTATTTATCAGTAACCAAAAACAGGAATATTATACCGTCATTTATATACGAGGTGAGGCTATTAAATAACGAGACTGACGGAAAAATTTTATTTTCAATTTATACATAATCACTCTTATTGTCACCTTCAATATACACTCCTTCACTATCCCTACAACGCTCCATGCGAATTTGCCATTGTTGGGAACAGTGCTGGAAGTCATCTTCTGTCAGCTCCTTCAGGACACGTGCTGCTTTCTCTTGTACAGCTTCCACAGACTCAAATATTGTCCCTTTTAATACAGATTTCATTGCTTTAAATTTTGACTTGCTCATTTGAGCTTTTTTGGCTCTCGGTGAAGTTCGGCTCTTCCAATGCATGGGTTGGCGCTTCGTTTCCGGATCATAAGTAAAAAAACACGTTTCGTCACATTTTATAATCTTCTACCTGTTCCCTAAAGTGAATTCTGCGTTAAAACGGACAAGATTTGAATCTGTGGAAGGTATAAAAGAGAAAGCGGCACGTGTCCTAAAGGAGCTGACAAAAGATGACTTCCAGCACTGTTTCCAACAATGGGAAATTCGCATGGAGCGTTGTAGGGATGGAGAAGGAATGCATATTGATGGTGAAAATTAGTGATTATGTATAAAATTAAAATTAATTTTTTACAACGTCAGTTTCGATATTTAATAGCCTCACCTCATATATTTTAATGTGTACGTTACAATCTATTCAATTATAAGGACAATAAGCAACGCCATGACCTAAGGAGATGAGAATGATGTGTATGACGTGTAAATGAGGTGTAATCTTGTACACACTCAGAGAGTATAGTTAATTGAACCCAAGCCATTAAAGTACACAGCTGTAGGTCTAACCATAATCTAGTATTCAAATTCATATAAAAGTAACTATCTTTACTACGATTAGAACCAGGAACCTTCGGCTCCAAAAATCAGCTGTTAAATAAGTGATTCACAGCAACGACTTTACCTGTAGACCAACCCGGTGGGTCTCGTGACAAATAGAAATAAATATTATGAAATATCCAAAAACAATTTTTTAATCTTTATTTATGATATTTTATTTGACAAAATTCACAGGGTTGGTCTAAAGGCTGGAAAGTTCCACGGTGCACATATTCTTCGTAAAGGTAATTACTTTTTTACGGATTTGAATATTAGACAGTGGTTACCGGTGTATTTTAATGGTTGGGGTTCAATTAACCTTACTCTCTTAGGACTGGTAAGCCTGATTCTGTATAAGACTACACCACATTTACAAGCCATACATAATTATCACATTCATCTCATTGGGTAATGGGGTAGCTTACTGTTTTTAAATTGAACAGATTACAATCTACAAACATTAGGGATTAAAAATGATTATTTATTTAAAGTAACATCAACAATTAAGTCATCAGCGACCACAGTTGTATAACAATCGCTTTTACAAAAGTGAAATAATTTATAAAAATATATTTCACTGGGTAAGTAAACATTATGAACAAGTGAACATGTCGGAACTTTTACTTAAATTTTAATTACGACGTTATTTTGTGAATTCTAGATTTGATTTTCAATCAATAATGTTATTGAAGTATACATTTTTACGCAGATTAGTTTGAAGAGAATTTTTTTAATGTAATTTACAAACTCCTTATCCGAATAAAATGTATGTTTTGTTACAAAACGTTTAGTTTCCGAACAAAATTTTGTAAATTACAGGGTTTTATTTTAGATGGTAATTTTTTGACTAACCATACGGAATTGTAGAGAATTCCTTCCGAAAACTTCCAAGTTATAATTTGGTAAAATAAATAGACTAAATTTAGTTATACAAAATATTCTAGACCTTAACCAAGACTAAATCTAAATATATTTAAAAATAAATATGGCCATGTACAATCAAAAAACTAATTTTTTTTACAAATAACTGACAATCACAAAGAAACTACTTCAACACGTGACGCACAAACTGGTTTTTAACAAATTTACTTGATATTGTCCAAAACACTGACTGACTGACCAAGAAAAGAATAGCCGCTTTTTTAAAATTCACTTTAGAACTTTCACAACTAATTAAGAACAAAAGAATATTCCAGATAAATATGTACACAATGGATTAATAGAACATTTTACCCTTTACTAGATAAACAAGTGAGGGTAGACTAACCGCTAGTCCGGAAAGCAATTAATTACACTTTTAAAATTCACACAGTAGAAAATCACGGTTAAAATTCCAATGTACGAGTAGCTTACGTCATAATTTTTTGTGAATTTAAAATCATATAAATAGCTTAGTTATTAAAGGAAATTTTTTATTTAGTAATTTAAGGTTGCATCAACTAATTGATTATTAGGGACTATGGTGGAAAATGCATCAAGAACAGTGGGTTTTGACTTGTGAAAATTTCCAGGCCCCGGCCGGGGAATCGAACCAGGGACCTCCGTTCATAGGCTAGTGCGTTAAACACTAAGCTATGGAGGCGGCCAACGACAATTTTGGTTTATGGAACGGAATATTTTAATGAGATGAAATATCCAGCCCCTAGGATTTTGGGATTTTTCCAAGAAAAAGTCTGGTTTTCGTCTTCGGCGCTAACTGTTCCTTTAAGGCGGCTAAAACGTTTCAAAATTTAAAAAAAATTTACAAATAAAACTCCAGTTAGTTAGTTATTTAAGTGATAATAACTTAACATGATCACTTCGTACAAGAATTGTGTAATTGGATGTACCGTAATCAGTGAAGTTAGAACGTAGGAAAGTATGAAACCTCTTATCTATATACAAGTCCAATAGATTTATAAGGTTGCGTTTCTTAAAAATAAAAATATTGCCGGATATTACTCAGTTGTATCAGTCGCAGAGGGAGTTGAAAGATAAAGGCGTAGGCTATATGTATGTACGTTTACTCACTCACTCTAGCTTTTCCAAGTAACTCTTCTGCTTTTCTCATCCCAAAGGCCCGATTTTTCACAAAGTCAATCGAAAAGGTCTTATATTAAATTTAGGCTTGGTAAAGCATAAAAATCAAATTTTGAAACGTTAAATAAAAATCGGACTAGATAAATCGAAGGAGCAATCATTCTTCTATTATTTTAAAATGAATCACTAGACTTGATAGATATTTTTTTACTATTTATTTATTTATTTCCAGTTCAGTAAGTTCTAATTATGGTTAAAAACTTATTACCGATTGTTTGTGCGCTATGCGCAGGCTTATTTTGATTCTGTCCTGTACGATTTACGGATTAACAAACATGAAGTGTATGGTATTAGAGATACAGCTATTGTTCTATCATATTCTGTATCAGTGATATAGAATAATCCGTCGAATTGACATACAATTATGGTGTTTAGGCTGGTTTGAACCTCTAGAGACTTTACTAAGTAAATCGAGGAGCCAGTTGGTTTACAATTCCAAAGTTAAGTATAATTGCAAAGTAGTTAAGTGCCTTTGGTGTAGCAGTCTTGTGCGCTAAAGAATGAGCCACCGATATAGTACCTAAATGTAATTCTAAATATTTATAAAAATATTGAATTTCGTTGTAAAAGGTTGAGAACAATTTATTAAATGAACGACCTTAATCGCTTATTACACTACAAATTGTACTATTCACCCACCCATTGGAGAGAAGTACTGCTCTATTACAAGGAGGTACAGTCGCTTTACTTTTAAAATGCTATCACTTACTGATGTAGTTAAATTGACTACACAACTATAGATTCACAACACGCCGTACAGGTTAACTGTACGCTTAATCGGGTTGTATTTGGGGTGAGTAATACAAACAAACTTTACTAACTATTAATAATAAATCAATAGTCAGAGGAAGAAAGAGTAAATGTTTATTTACAATTAATATTATAAAACACAAACATTAATAATAATTTGTAATCAGAAGATCGCTTGTCAGAAACTCAAAAGGCAAATGAGTTCGATAAGCTCTACGTTTAGTTTCTTGACGTCGATTCTGAAAATACGTTGCCAATACAATTTACACCAGAATAATTCATACATAAATTTTAATTTGTTTGATCCAGTTTTTTACAGTAGGGACATTCACGTTTTCTACGCCTAAAAGTTTTCAAAAACCCCAAATCTCCGAATGGGTCATCGAAACCAGAACATTTCCAGGTTTTACAGAACGGTATAATTTCATCCGAAACAAACAAAGTTTTCGTAAAATTACACCAGATAGTTTTTACAGAACCTACAAATTGATTATAGTTTATCCAATCTGAATTGGCGTGCGTAGCTACGGAGTTGTGTTCATACCTATCTTCACCCCTCACCTTCATGTACAAGATAACTCAAAAACAACGTGACAGAAAATGAGTGAATTATTTATTTTTCTCGATTAGAAGTATAAAATGTTTACACAGTCTGTATTCTTAGGAAACACTCTGTACTTATACAGCTATACGAGTTGTAACGCCAATTTAATTTGGATTATTAGAAGCAGGAATCGGTGCGGTAAATTTTCAAAGAACCGGGTTTATAAAAAATATTAAGTAAATAGCCTATATTATTTTCTTCATTAATCTAGAACTTGTAAAAAAATAACGTTGGGTGATAAAAAATATGAACGTAGACACCTGCATTTAAAAAAAAAAATATATAGATCGGAATCAGTTAAGTGAAAGCTTAGGTCAACAACTCTTAATCCTTTTAAATATACCAGGTGTCCCACGAAGAGGTTGCTATTTTTGAATTAATATGTCGAACGTATCGCACACTCTACAGGCTAGAAACTTTACAGTTATAATAAATAGATATGTAAAAAAAATACCCTCGAGTTTCATTTTCTTATGATTAATCAAAACAAAATGTCGGAATAAGAAAATTATAAAAATTAACAATAATCTTGTGGATAAAACTACTTGAAATCAAAGGGTATAACATTGTGGGTTGCTGTCACCAAGGAAGTGTTTTATCGTATGACATATTCCATCAGACAATGACTGGAGACAGATATGCAACAATTTTAACTAATCACAAAGTTCCTTATCTTTCTCAGGCGGAGATGCAGGACGTTATTTCCAGCATGATGGTCCTCCACATTAGGCTAATATATGGTCAAAGCGGTTTTAAACCAAAATCTTCCTAACCTAAGAACAGGTCTTGGCAGCGGCGTCATGGACTGGCCTCCAAGATCACCAGGTTTGTCTATTTGCGATTTTTTCCTATGGGGCTTTTTGAATGACAATTTTTATTCTCACACCATTGCAACAGACGATGAATTAATGAGGCTAATGAAAAAGACTTCTGTTGACACCTCGGCAATTTCAAAAACGCTTGTCTTATTTTTGTTTCGTTGCTATCAGTGTATTAATAGACGTCAGTTCGAATAAAGGTTAATGAAACAAATTGTGTTCATTAATAATGTATCACTTTCATATTTCTTTCATTTTATTACTTAAGTAACATTGTAACAAATCAATTTGAAATGGTTATGCCAATAAATTACTTTCCACAATTTCGTTTTGATTAATCATAAGCAAATGAAACTCGAGGGTACTTTTTTACATATTTATTTATTATAACTGTCAAGTTTCCAGCCTGTAGAGTGTGCGATACGTCCGGTATATTAATTCAAAAATAGCAACCTCTTTGTGGGACATCCGGTATACAGGTTGATGGGTTTCAGACTTGTTTCCGAGCAACGAATTAAACGGTAATAAATTTTGTATAGGTGATTTCCACATATGATACGTAAAAGCACAGGTATATTAAGCCTATATTGAATTTTCAAATAGATTTCATGTAATTAAACTTACTTAATAATTTGATATGTTTGTAATTAATGCTCTTTTAGTAAGTGCACTATTATGAAATCCCATTACGTGAACGTTGATTATAAAACTAATTGGACTGATCCTGTTACCTTCAGGGCTACTAAACAGGTGTACTTATGTTTATTCTATCGTTTTCAATCAAATAAACGTCTGAAGTATTTGAAGAGAAGCATTGAAGGATTAAAACTATAGCACGTCAAATGAAAGATGAAGCCTAAAGTTTGGAACTGCGTACCTCATCAAGTAAGAAACATAAAAATTTTTGGTTTACACTTTGTGGTCTACATTTTTGCGGTAAAATGCATATTTTTAAGCCGTAATCTTAAAAAAAAACAATTTTTTACGTGAAAACAGCCTTATCAAGAATTTCAGCAAACATGGTGCCTACCCTATCTTGTAGAGCATAAAAAATTTAGTAAACGAGGCGATTTTTAAAAAAATCGTAGGACCAGTTTTTGAGAAAATCGCAAAAAAGTGAAAAATTACACGAATAAACGACTACTTCCGGTTGACTGATTTTGATGAAAATGTTCATGTTGGCTCCGGTAGTAGTATCTAACATAAGTTTCAAGTTTCAACTTCTTACGATGTCCGTTCTTGAAATACTTTGGTCACACACACGCGCGCGCGCACACACACGCACACACACACAGACCAACCGCTATAAACATGTTTTTTGGATTCAGGGGGTCTGAAAACTTGTATACCCGTTGAAAACTCGATTTAGAAAAATTCGCATGAAAACAATACCTTCCTTCCTATATATTCATATAGGCAAGAGAAAAAAGGAGCTCCAGAAGCAAGTCTTAAGAATTTTTCCTGAAAGACCTTTTTCTTTTCTTTATATTCGAGGCGGCGAGAAAATCTTTATGCCCACTCCCTCACGATGGAGGAAGTAGTGTTGGACTTAATTGAGGCGTCCTTGTCCAGCCTCAAGGAAGTCGCAACTGTCCACCAACCAAAAACCCGCCGCCTGGCCACTTGATCCGACATCAGCAAACAACCCTCCATCTCCCTCAGAACTGTTTATATAATACTTCAAGGGAAATGTCGGGTTAAAAGAAAAATTTACACACTGACAGCGGGGCGTGGAAGGGACCGAAAGACCTGGATCAACTTTTAAGTCACTCGCTGCCACTGCACCGTAAAGCCGGATATTATAAGTCCAGATTGGTCTCAAAAGGGTTTTGCATATTAAAATTTTTGAACGGTGGAATTCCAACAGAATTTAATATACAAAAAATAATTTTGTTTATCTATTTAATCATGAAATTACATGAAATTTAATCATGAACTGATACGGTTGAATTATTAGTTTTCCCTTCATTAAAACTCTCCAGAGTATCTCTCTAAATTACGCTCACTTATGTTACACATAGTTTGTGCAGTTGGTAAAACAACACACTTAATAACTTTGGAGAATTTGATTAACGTAACTTATCTCTCAAATTCATTTCTGTCTTCACATCTCTAATAATACGTCAGAAATGTCGGATTTACAAGTTAATAAGCAAAACCATTATATTATAATGTTACCTTAGTAGAAAAACAACAATATATCAAACAGTTCCTTTTATTTTGTTACACGTAACCTTATCGTTTAATTAAAGGTAATGCATATTAACAATTACTAAACATTTTATTTACCGAGATTAAATACATTTTAAAAAGTACTGAACGAAAAAGTAAGTAGATGAAACAGCACATAAGAATCTCTTCTTGTGACACATATTTTCTATGATCTAATCAATAAATTCATTATCTACACTAGTATAATCAAGAAAACTCTTATCTTGAATGTACAAGCAATTCAGTATAGTTCTCTACCTAAAACGGATGGAAAGAACCACGAAATTTGTTTACGTTATAAATTGTTAACAACATTGAATAATAGATAAGACCATTCTCAGGAGATTAGAATACGTATCGAAACAGCTCATTGGACATTCAATAGAATGAGTAAAGTATTCAAAACACATGATATGAATTTTCCCATACCAGACAGGTAGAGAGTTAAATTATTTGCACTTGAACTTCTAGTTTCAGGAATATAAAAAACAGTTCTATTTATCATATAGGCAGCTATTTATATGAATGAAACATTTAAGAACTGAAGAGGCAGAAGTTTAATAGATAATAGTCAGAGTTATCTCCTCTGAGAGTAATGAATTTCACTAAACAGCCAGACTCTGTGATGAATGAAGTGAAAGTGTCATTTGCAGGGTGGAAAGAAGATGCTTTTCAGAGGGTCCGGCATTCTGATATGCATACTTTTCCACTTAAAGAGGAAAGCAATTATCAGAAATATTGTAAACCATCTGACTCCTCGTTTTACTTAGTAAAGCCTCTAGAGCTTCAAACCAGCCTTTCGGCTGATGACCTAAACAACAACAACATGATCTGAGTACTCAAACAATACGAATATTATGATGCTAAGTTTTCTCGCTTCTGTTTTATGGTATGGAGTCTTCTTAATGATTTAATGAGTAAAAGACCTGAGGAGTATTGTTATGTGGCTATATAGAAGGATGCTAAGAGTATCCTGGGTAGATTGTGTTTCTAATGAGGAGGTACTGAGACGCGTGCAGAAATCAAAAGAAGTCCTATTTATGACCAATTACACGATTTTTACAGTATGGGGTTAGTCCTTCTCAAAAAAACGTACCCTGGTAGACGATATCGAATTGGTTTTAACTACACAATTCACTCGCTGAAGGTAACTCAAGAAACACTGACTAATCCACAGCAACATGGCCCTTTAATTACCTAACCTATCAAAATTACTAGTTACACAGATTTTTTTACATAATAGTAAAAGTACAAAGTCTTTCTCTTGGATTCTGGATGTCTTTACACGTAGTTAACTAAAAAGGTACACACATTAGAATTGCATAGAGGTTACAATATAACACCATGACAAAAGAGCTAATAATTATTTAAAAAGATACACCGACCTTTCTCAGTTAGCAGTCACAACACTTGTCCTATACTATTTCTAACCGTTTCTTCGAAGTAACCCGATTTATCAACTATTATTATTTACATTAATACTTCTAAAAACTCAGTCCTGCTAAAGGATTCTGGAACAAATATATTCGCCTTAGATATTATCACAATATATTTTTTTATATTTACATTTTATATAATTTTGAAAAATGCCAGACCTGACCGGGAATTCTACGCCGGGCTCCCTGGCTCGATTCCTGGTCAGGTCTGCCATTCTTTCATTTCTCATCTTCAGTTATCATCCTTCTCACCGTCTGCATTAGCGAAAATTACAAAACAGTCTGACGTAAAAAAAAGGCAAAAACAATTTAAAATGTCTATTGTATACGGATTTTTAATAATATCACAAATATCGAAGGAAATAAAGAGAAAGCGATTCTGAGTTCTTGTCAAAAGAATAAAATTCTCATGCTTTGGATATACCATGTGAGGGGAGGCAAGTACAGGTTATTGACGCTGGTACTAAAGGAAAAATCGAAGGATAAAGGAGTTCTGGATGAAAACGAACATCCTGATTCATAGACATGAAACAATGAACTGGTCTTCCTTCAATGGACCGTTTCCTATCTGCACTGAATTAGAATTAGATGAATGATAGCCAACGTTCATTGAGGATATGACACTTGAAGAAAAAGAATAGAGTAAGCGTTTTACTAAATAAAACCGATTTTAAGATTGTACCGAGGTTTTGTGAGGTGTGTGTTCCATGTGAAGTTTCTATCTAAATGTACATTCAGACCCACCAGGTTGGTCTAGAGGTAAAGTTGTCGCCGTGAGTCAGCTGTTTAACAGCTGATTTTTGGAGACAAATTTTTGGAGACAATTAAACATACTATCTTATGAATGGTTGGCCTAATTCTCTACAAGACTACATTTATACGTCATATTCATCTCATTGGGTCATAGGGTTTAACATATTAAATGACTGAATCATTTAACAACAGAAGAGGTACAGATGGAAAAGTCACTGATCAGTTTATCTTCTCTGAACGTAATGAATTTCATTATAATACAGCCAGACCCTGTGTTGAATGAAGTGAAGGTGTCGTTTACAGGGTGGAAAAAATTTCTGCTTTTCAGAGGCCCGGCATGCTGATAAACATACTTTTCAACTCTGTGAGGAAAAAGCTATTTTAAACCACTTTATTCCTCGTTTTAGTTAGTACAACCTCTCTAGGTTCAAACCAGCCTTTCGGCTTATTCCCTAAACAATAACAACTCGAGAGTTGTTCTCGGGAGAAGGAGATGGTTTCCGGAACAGGCCACGCTGCCTAATCCATGAAGTGAAGAAGAAGAAGAAGAAGAACATAAAAAAAATAATAATAATCATCATCTTTTATTTCACTTATTATAATAATTATAATAGCCTACAACAGAAAAGCAAAATACACCAATCAGTGTACAAAATGTAACCTAAATAAAATTGCACTAATGCACCTTAAATTAAAAAAATGAAATTAAATTAAACAAAAAAAGGAATTTTAAATAAAATGTGGAACTAGGTATCTCCTGAAGCAAAACATGTGATGTGACACCATCAATGAAAATACAATGTCAAATATGTAGCAACATATAGACGATATTAACAAAAATACATATAAAAATCTAAGAGATAAAATAAGAATTAATACATCCCATCCCTACGTCAGATTTAAAAGTCGGCTACCTGATACAAAAATTTAAATAGCTCTATTAGAAGAATAATAATGAAACTATTGTAAATTAGTCTGTAATGAGATTCAGTGGCTGATCAATTATAACGTACCATAAATGCTCGTGATTTACGTCAGATTGTTAACATTAACCATTAGCGATTAAATTTATCCACATTTTATTTGAAAATAAATTTATAACAAGATAAACGTTAATTGAAAACCATTTAACCATTTTAAGATCAAGTGATCCCGTTTAATGAAATGCCTTAATCGTGTTCTTAATCTTGTATTTATAACACATTATCTTTGAAAGGATGAAACCAAACTCTTGTGGTATATTTAGATACAGAGCCTTTAAACATTTCCAAGACTTTATGGTTGCCGTCTTCATTGAGCCATCGGATAAAAACTGACATATAAAAAGACGTTAAATAAATTTATAGGGTTATTTTAAAGGAGGTTATATATTTTCTAAAATACAGATTTACACCGGCTGCACTATCTGTAAATTTTAGAGGATTGTACGAGTCTAATGATTTAGGGACACTAAAAAAGTAACTTAACATATAAAAAAATAAGAGAAATAAATAAAAATAATAACTGAAAAGAAGAAAATTATATCCACGATGTAGAACAATATTTTAAATTAATAATATTTCAACACATTTTATTACTCGTGTAGCTTTTTAACGAGCTCCACTGGTTGATATATTAGCTTCATAAAATATTTAACTTGGATACAATAAAATTAAATCTTTCGTACAAACTCTACCAGAAAATTGTACCAATATCTGTGCCGGCGAATTATACTAAATCTACTTTTTATTTCTTCCCTATTCTAAGTTGTAAAGAATGAATAAAAACAGTTTAAATTATTTTATAAACTACTTCTTGTACTTTCTCCTACGATACTAACATTTTCTAAAGTTCTGTAAAGATTCATGATGCTTCCTTGACTTTTAAAATCTAACTTGCTCGCCTCTCATCGTGCGGTCGTGGGTTCGAATCCTATTCAGGCATGGCATATTCTCATACGTTACAAAAAATCATTTCATCCTCCATTGTGTGTAGTTACACCCCAACGTCGTCGGTAATGACCTTTAATGTTGATACGACGTTAAATAAATTAATAAAAAACATTCATTTTGGTTAAATAATTGTAAAATTAAAGTTAATTCATATAAAAATGTAACTGTTTTATTTTCGCTCCATTCATTATCAATTTTTAGTAAATTTTTTAAAAAAAATTCAGTATACTCTCAAATTTCCAACACGGCTTCCGTAAGTATAGGTCAACAGAGACTCAAATTTCTCAATAGTTAAAAAACTTATTAAATTTTTTTTTCTAATACCTAATGTGTGTACGTTGCAATCTGTTCAATTCAGAACAATAAGCAACCCAATGACCCAATGAGATGAGGATGATATGTATGAAGTGTAAATGAAGTGTAGTCTTGTACAGACTCAGGCCAACCATTCCTGAGAGAATATGGTTAATTGAAGCCCAATCATCAAAGTACACCGGCAACCACTATCTAGTATTCAATCCGTATAAAAGTAACAACCTTTACTAGGATTTGAACCAGGAACCTTCGACTCCAAAAATCAGCTGTTAAACAGCTGACTAGCGGCGACGACGATACTCCTAGACCAACCCGGTGGGTAAAAGTAAAAGTTGATATAAAAATGTGAAAAGTGGTGCATTAATATTATTGTGGTTTCAAACAGTTGGAGAATTGTGGATGTCGTTTAAATGTAATAATTCAGTTAATAATTTTGAAATAGATATTTAAAACAGTTAGGAAAATAAAATGATGAAGAAATTTCTTGAATACTAAAGAGATAACTTTGTGATACTGGTGAATACGTTACAGAGCGATTATAAAATAAATGTAAAATGAAATTATGATTATTCTGAGAATATTTGATAGAAGGTTAAATGCAGGGGAACATTGCAGAATATAGATAGACGCATGTCCCGAGTTAACGGCATACAATTTTATGTGAAAGATAGTTTGTAGAATATGGATCGTGAGCCACACACACTTGAGAGATAATTTATTAGTACGATGGGAGGATATGAGAAGAAATGACGTTTGAGCGGAGAGAGTTAGTGTGGCAGGATGTTCATATTCAGGAGAAAGAGGCAGAAGGAAAAGAGGATGGGTTATATTTGTAGAAGCTAAAAGCGTAATGAAAGTAGGAAGGGCAAATATTTCTCGAGTCAACATTGGCCGCCTGGCCTGGTCTAGCTTTACTTACCCTTATGTACGTCTCTAAGTTTAACTCAGCAAAATATGGACGGTCGATTTTACGTTGCAATTTTTAATTTAGTCCTCACTATTTCAAACCTTTGACTTTCGTAAATGGTATGGAATATTATCTCTAAAGTAATCACTATTTGAATTCTTCAACACTGACCAAATTCTATTAGAATCGATAGTAATTTAAGAATTCATATTTCAAAACGAAATGTAAGCTTATATTTTATTTAAAACGCAAAATGTAGTTCAATTTATTTTAAATGAAAATTCTGTTTGCCCTTAAATACAGAGTTCTACCAAACGATTTAAATAATTTTAAATCGTTGTAAAGAGGGTTTTTTGGGATTCCATGAATAATCCAAAAATAAAAAATGGTGATCGCCGTATCGAAATTTCGTGAAGTATAAAATAATGAAATATCAGAATTAAAGTTTTGATAGTGCTTCTAATCTGCTGGCGACAATGATGCGAATTTCAAAACTATTCGATTCGTTTGTTACGGCAGAGATTTTTTATAAATAAATAAGAATCTTATAAATAATATTACTAAAAATATTTTAATTACTAATTCTAAAATTCTAATCGGTCACTTCTTACAAATTCCTAACCCTACAGGATCGTTACACCGTGTTAATTTTCAAAAACAAGTGTCAAAATACGGTAAATCTGGGCAGCCTACAAAAGTTTTGAAAGTTAAATTTTTAATAATTTAATTATAGACAATAACGCGGAGGTTCGGGGATCGATTCCCTGCTAGGGTCTGGAAATTTTAACCATTTAAAATTTACTGTTACATAACCCGCCGTAGTCGCTAATAAACGAGCTGTTGATGCAACTTTAAATAAACTATACAAAAACAAAAATTATAGATTTGATTGTGTATCGTTGATGGTGACATTGTAAAAAGTTCGATTTACCACAGAAAGTGTTTCTCACTCCAGTTTTTCATTTTTACGTTGGGGGAGAGGAAGCTATCATGACGCCGGGAGTGTGGGACACTAACCTGCACTAAAACCTCCCCCCATCGCCGACCATGGGGACTGGACACGCCTAGAGCATAGACAAAGTGCCACGGTATATTGCAATCTCCATTTTACTGAGCTGTGGTTTCTCGATAGGTGAATCCACCTTTGAACCGCCGTCCATGGTCACCCAAAGAGAAAGCACCCAGAGACCCGAACATCACGACCGTCTTACCATCAGATAATGCCCAGGAAAGACATAAGGTCTCTTCCGCGTACGGTACAGTATCTGAGTGCCGTTACAACAAGTTAACAACAGATGGGACGACCATTTCTAAGTCAGGTAGTTCCTGATGTCTCACTGGGATCAACACCCATTCCTGCTTAGCATCACATCTAATCTAATTACGGTAACCTATCTGAACGATCACCTTTATCCAGTGTTCACCGCTATTTACAACCGATTTTACCTTTTGTGAGCCTTGCTCATTAAAAATGATTTATTAATAGTCCTATCCAGTAACCAAACCTTGAACGTTCCGCACTGAAGCCTAAAACTTCATCACAGAGTGACGAAAGTGGTCGCCTTACAAAACTTCGTGAAATATGTCTTTTTTTCTAACATCTGAGGATATTTTACAATCAGTTTAAAAAACAAAAAATATAAGTAAATAGCATGAGTGGGTTCACATGACAAAGACAATACCCAATGGTATTGCTTCGGATACGAAAAAATATTAAGTATAATCTTTGAAAATATTAACTAGATAAAAGGTGAATAACATTAATAGAAAAGGTAACCAAATTAATAACGGTGATAGTAGAATGCGTAGAGGAAGAAGATGATATTAATAGATATGATGTTGATGTTGATATGGTTTTCAATTAGTTAAAATGTAGATTAGTCGGTAAATCTAAACGGAAGGTCAAGCAATTTTATTCGTTTCAGTCGTGTCACGTCTTCGCCATTATCAAGTAAATTAAGCGCCAAAGAATTCGGGTGTTCTGCTAATTTTTCTTGATATTTTGAACTTAGCTGCGTAATTTTTTCTTTCACGGTGTTGACACATATAACTCCTTATGTAATGTATCATTTGTCACATACCATGGAGCATTGTTATTATCCGTAAGACTTTCGACTGGAATCGTTGGACGATAGCAAGATTCGATTTCGCAGCTGATCCCCAAAGCGGTAACCCATAAGTCCACAGCGGTTTCAATATGACTTTGTACAGTAGAAGCTCTAATGACAGCTGTGAACGGTTGTTCTTCATCCAATACAATATGTAATACATCGTGAAATATGTAATAGGTACATGAAAATTAAAACAACTAACGAAAATAAATCAAGAAATAAACGGCATAACCACACATTTAACAAACTTATTTTTAATTGTAATAACAATAAATTTGTATAACAATAAAAAGAAATACGTTTTAAAAGGTTAAAAAGGTAATAAATTATTTCCGCTAAAACAGGCAAAATTTTATAATTGGCAAGAAAAATTATGTATAATATACGACATAGTGGCACGTCAAGAAACCAATAAAAAGATGTTTGGCGATGAAGTGAAAGGAAACGTGTGTGTGCGGTATCGTGCGTGTGCAACGGTTGTGGAAAGTTTGTTTTATCGTAGGTGGTCGCAGACTATAAATACTGGGTGTTCTGACAGCTGTTGGCAACGTTCTATATAGAGTACAACTACGGTAATAACTACAACATCCCTTAAAAAATCGAACAGTTTTTTCTATCCAACCATTCACATTTCACTTTGCATTCGTACACGAATTACTACATAACATACTTTCATTTAATCATATTTAATGATAAAAATTCGAACGTGTCATTTCCATGAAAAATGTGACAACATATTTAATTACACATTTAATTACATGTTTCACTTAGAAACGCTAATATAATATTAACGCTATTGCACCATCAAAAATAGGTTTCATGTAACCTAAAACTACCATTCTCATTAAATAACTACCTACAATCATCACGTTATTTATGAAAATTATCACGACAAAAACTCATTAATTTTTAATAACTTCTGGGAATTATATAGTATAATTTGTAATACCTAATTATTATGGAATTCAAAATTAATACATAATTCAAAATGAGTGTCAATTTATAGCTCAGGAATTTAGAAATATAAAATTATTTCATCAATAAAATATCTAAACTTTTCTCTTCGCTCTGCACTCAACTACATTAAAAACTAGGCGTAATGTTACATAATTGGTTTTGAGTTTATGACAAGCAGGTAATGTGTTAAGCAAACATGAGACATAATATTGTCATAAAGCATTCATATCTGTGAGTGATTGATTGCCCTAGAATGACTAGAAAAGCTTGTCTTCGAGAAGCAAAGAAATTTGAAAATAAATTCTCAACAAAATACAAATTAGCTAAAAACAAATACCTAAATAAATATAAATTACCTATAAATAGATAAATAAATTTACATTAGCTATAAATAAATACATTTAAATTAGCTATAAACAGATACCTAAATAAATATAAATTAGCTAGAAATAGATAAATAAATATAAATTAGAAATAAAATTAACTGCAACCTTCGGTTTAGGCCAGTAGACTTGGCAGAACAGATATTTTGAGATGACGTGTTATCTGTAGAGCCCACAGTCCATATCGAAATAACTACAACTATAAAAAAAAGAGGCGGACTTTCCGTTTCCGGCACAGTCGCTAATGAACTTTCCTGGTTACAACTATCTCGGTCCGATCAATGATAGTTAAAAAGGAACCGGTTGGCAACAATGGCCGCAATATAGCAGAGGCTTATGATCCGTGTACGTCCACGTGACCAGTGATTCAGTTATTAGAAGTGTCAACCGAGAAGCAGTTAATGCGTTTGTTAAAGACGCTTTTGTTAATCTAAATTGGCATAGCATTGTTGGTGGTTTGGGATTTAGCGGAAAATATCTCGCTGAATCTATGGTCGCCTTACGGTATCCTAGGAAGGTTAACCAAAGAAAATCCGGTCTACAGGAAAAGAGGAGGAGATAATATGGCCACTTATTGTCTATTAAACAAAACTAGTTATATTATAAAAGTAAAAATTACCTACATTATACAATAAACTTCTTAAAAATAATTTTCTTATGCGACTAAAAATAAAACCGATTTATTAATGGCTGAAATAAAGTACAACAAAATGGAATGTGGACATCCTGTTCTCGTCTCGATAAGAAAAGATTAGTAAGATGAAAGGTAAGAATTAGGAATTTTTACATTTTACAAAAAAATAAATCTATACCGCGATTAATGGTCGATTATTTAAATAGAATCCCAGTGAGCCGCTTAACTGGTATCAACAGATACAAACCAATAGAGAGCAGAGATATTGGAAGGCTGAAAAAAATACGAGTGCCGAACACATAGAATTCCGTTGTCCAAGAGAAACAAAAAAAAAACTTTGTATGTCCTCAATATCAAGGATCAATTTAATACAGCTTTTGAAATTCATTTTAAAGAAATCCCACTTTTGTGATAAAACCATTAGAATTAGGAATATTAAATTATTTCCGATATTATCTCAGGAAAAATTTAATTATTTTAATAATAGTAATATCTCAATATATCGTATTATTATACAATTATCTTATTTTCGATAAAATCTCAGGTAAAATAGATCAGAGAAATGAGAAAAAAAGGAAAATTGGATTTCCAGAGATTTATTAATAAATGAAATACAATACCTCGTGTCAGTTGCACAAATAAATAAATTAAAAATTAAAATACAAAGGTTTTAATTGATAATTCCCTACGTATGAAGTAAATTAATAAATTTTATTTAAAGCTTTTAACAAAACATGTTTTAACGAAAATTAAAATTGTACTACAATTGGAAATGCAATAAATGTTATACAATAAATCCATAAATCCCCCCCCCCTCAACAACCGTAGTCTATAATAACCTCAATGTGTTCTAAAGCAAAAGTATATTTAATCAAATTTGTAGAACATTAAAAAAACCTACAACTATTATTAAAAACATTTTTTTGTACAATTTCTTAGTTAAGGGTCAGTTAGCGATTTTCTGTTTTCTTTATCAAAATTAGATGGGATGTACCAACGCACTAGAAATATTTTTATTTACTAACTATTCCCTGTTATAATTTAATTTTAATATAATTTCAGATACGAAATTTTAAAAATTTATCACCTACAAACATATACCAGAACACTTTACAGACCTGTATATTATTAAAGATTAAATAACCATCGGGAGTTGTCTTGGCGACCGGGATTCCGTCTTGTTGTCATATTCCACCGATACGCGAGTAAACCGAATGGACGGTACCAATGCACTACACTTATTTTTACTTACTAACTATTCCCAAATACGAAATTTAAAAAATTTATTACCTAGAAACATAAATCAAATCACTTTTTATAGACCTGTTAATTTTTTAAGATTAAAATAACCACCGGGAGTTACCTTGCCGACCTGGACTCCATCTTGTTGTCATGCCCCACCGATACGCGATTACGTATTTACAACTTAAAATTATTTATCGTTACTTTTGCAAAACTTATATTTTGTTTCATTAAGTGTATTTTTCACATACATTAAGGTGTACAATTTATTTAAATTATCTTGTGGTGCCAGATTTTCCGACATTTTTCTTGTACAACCATCTCTCTATCCCGTTTGTGTCAGATAATCGAAACTACTGTATTTTTTCATAATAAACTGATTTGTATATTGTTATTTTATTTTTTTATATATATAAAATGTATATTTAATTGTACTTTATTATTGAACAAATATAAATACATTATTATTGTTGTTGTTAAAAATTATATGATCCGTTCATTTTTAAACTAGTTTAAAATTTAAAGAGTATAGGTTTAATAAAGGATGTTTTGGTTTAAATATCGAACTGCACATGGCGGTTTAGTAGAGGCTGTTGGTATTGAACCCTGCTGCTATCTAAACTGCGTCTATAATACGATCCCATGCTATAAGCGTTAAGGTTTAAAGTCTTGACATTTACCAGACGATGTCGTGCGATGGGACACGACAGTCGTTCGGCCCGGGTAATTGGGGGACAGAAATTAGCTTGCAGGAGCAACATCCCATATTTCATCCCGATACTCCTGTCTTACACTTCCTTCCTCTATATACAATATACACATGACCGTTTCACAATATCTAAAACTATTATAACTCTACGTCGACAGCTGAGAGTGGCGACAAAACATATGTCGGTTTATATCCATTCAAACTGTATATCAAATTCTCCCTCTCTAAATTACATCCTTTTGAGATGTCACATAGACCAGTAATTTTAAAAATTAATTTAAAACAAGCAAACCGAATTATTATTCTATAATTAGCCTACTAATTTGTTATGTTTTCAAAAATATTTACAACAGATTTCCAAATATTAATGACATTGACCAAGAAAAATAACTTGTGATTAATAATTAATGTTAATTAAATATGGAGTATTCAATAAATAATTTATTGTTTATTTTATATATATAAAAAAACCAGACAACAGTAATTTAGAACAGAAATTTTTTTAAATGGTAACAAAAAATAGAAGGTCATCTCCGGCTCTGTAGTTAGCACGTTACGTTACAAAGCGAACGTTCCAGGTTCTACTACCGGCTAGGATTTAAAAATTATTACGAGTTCAAATATACTTTTTCTTAATCAAAAGCAGATACTAATGACCAAGATATTTATGTAGCTTTAAATAAAACAACATAAATTCTGGATACATAACGTAGATAATACATAATTCTAGATAGATAGAACGTAAATTCTTTACGACATAAATTATAGTATTCTTCAGTAACCCAAAGAAATTTAAAGAAGATACATTTAAAAATGATGAATTAATAAAGAGCTGTTATTTCGCTCACATTTTTGAAACGATTTTAAATATTTTTGTTCACAAACGAAAAGTGTGAAAGTTTCCCTATGTAACATTTATATAAAATATTGTACTGTTAAAGTGGAAGTAATTATTATTTTTATTTTTATGTATACGGAATAGTTGGTCTGGTGTGCTGATTTGTATTAGATTGGGATAAATGATACGGTTGAAATCATGGTAGAAATTTCCAGATTAAATAAATGATAATTGGTAGTAAATTATGTAATGTTGAGAGAGTGAGAAAAAGAAAATGTTAAATAAAGAGGCAGATAATGTAACAGCGTCGAGAGATTTCTGAAAGTTTCGTTGAAAGAAGAAGTAAGATAAAAAATAATTCTAATTTCTGATTAGCTAATTAGTGTGTGACGTTAATGAGATGAACTGTGATTACGGAAAAGTATAAAAGGGAATAGGTCAGTCGAACAGAGGAGTTAAGTGAACAGTAACAAGTAAATACTGTCTGTCTATAACTTTATGGCCTCCCGCAGAGAGGAGCAGAATCGGCCCGCTACTAGCCTTCTCAATAACATTTCATTATGTACTACTACTAACTAGTACACTCGACTTGGTACATAATGAAGTGTTATTGAGAAGGCTAGTAGCGGGTCGGCTCTGCTCCTCTCTGCGGGAGGCCATCAAGTTACAGACAGACAGTACATTATACAGTCTGCGGTAGTGTACAACAAGTGTATTTTTAAGTTGGAGAAACCTACGTAATAACACTCACTGCTCCTTCTTATTTAACCACTCTGTTCCACCTTTAAGTCCCAAGGGAACTGATTTTAAGTTCCTGGATCCGAACCAGGAAACGTCTCGTTGATAAGTTTCCTTCTCCCACCAACTGTTCAACCAACCTGGAGGGCCAACAGGAAGGAGAGCCATCCCAGTGATTGGCTGTAAGTTGGTAGGTGGAAGAAAGGCTAAAATACACAGAGGGAGAAATACACCCGTCTAAGGAATACCAGATGATTGGCAGTTGGCTATAATTAGAATTATTGCCTAACTACTATTCTAATACAACTACTTTAACTATGGGGGGTTTTCCCAATTATTATTCAATGGGTTGTTACTGCGTAATGGAAGTTATAGTAATTAGGAATTACCATAACTTCCATTGTTTGTACAATTATTGTACTTTTACAATGGTACACTACAAAAAAAAACAACTGATGAGTAAGACAAACAGATTTAAAAGACAATGTTCAAGTTTTCTTGGTGTTTAGATCATCAGCCGAAAGACTAGTTTACACCTCTAAAAACTACAAAAAATACACCTTTACTTCATTCAACTCAGGGTCTGGCTGTAAAATGAAATTAATTACTTTCAGAGAAGATAACTCTGACTAGCGTCTTTTACATCTCTACCTTTTCTGTTCTTGAATGATTCACCCATTTCATTGGTTGATCGTCTGATAAGGAACAGAACTATTTTCGTAGCTCTGGATTAAACAGATTAAGTGCAAATAATTTAACACTCCACCTGTCTGTTATGGGCAGAATTTTGCTCATTGTATTTGATTAAATTAAGGCTTATTGGTTGCTACCATAAATCTTATATCACTAATAATGTTAGGCCTACATTCCTCCAATATATGTTAATTTAGTTTTTTTAAAGAAAAGTTATAATCAGAATATTCTTTAACATTTATGAGGATAAATCTTCTGTATAGAAAATGATCAAGAATGAAATTGAAAATTCCAAGCTTTATAGAAGCAGCAAGTATTAACAGGCTACCGAAAAGTTCTGTTAAAAGTCGTCGCACTTAAAATTCAACCGAAGCCTGTTTTTAGAAGTTACACAAAGTTTGAGAGGATGGGATAAGCGAGGCCGGCGGGTAGTTCTGGTTTAGGGTAGACAGAAATGGGAGGGGGCGGTATAAGTAGGCGTGGTTGAAAACTCATAATGACATTCTTCAGGGAAAACTTGTTGCTCGGAAAGAATTTTCAGTCATGGATTTATGGAAATTTTATGTGTGTTTAAGAAGGCCCACTCGGCCAGGAATTTAACGCGGTCTCGGCAGAAATTAAATTTGCATTTTAGTCAGCGGTCCGTCCTCTTGTCGCTGTCGTGAAGGGCTTGTCACGCACCGATACAAAACTGAGCAACAACTGGTGTCTCCCCCGCCCTTTATAAGCCAAGTAATAAAACAGTTACCAACATCTGTCATCACGAGATACAACTACTAACGTTGTTTCCATGACTGTTGAATCCCCCGTTCAAAATTGTCCTTTCCCTTCACTTTTCACTTTTCCTCCATTCCCTTGATTTCTCTAATAAAAACATCCATTATCATTTTTAAAATATGTACTGTGCGCCGACATTCTTCTTTCTGTTATAAAAAATTAGAAAAACTTTCAGACCATTTCACATTTCTCACGTTCATTACTAAGTTTGACATAAAATATTCCCATATTTTATACTTTGTACTTTTTACATTGTATTCGATATTAAAAACTAAGAGTTTCATATTAAACGTTAATAAGAGTAAAGCTTGATTTATATTGTTTAAACTTTTCTCATGAAAGCGTTTATATTTTTAGCGTTTAACGTTATTTTTTTAAAGCAGCACGTGACGATTTGAATCATTTTTAAACCTCTTCAATACTCGTACCTACAGATTAATCACGGATCACAATTTTAATAATTATAATTAAAAGCACTTTCGAAACTACTTTACTCAAACTGAAACGATAAATTTTTAAATATTTCTTGTATTTTTATCATCTAATACATATCGACAAAGTTAATTTAAAAAAAAACCAGCATGAAAATAATTTCGACCGTCGTGATGCTGGAAATAGTAACGTACTTGGCACCTCAAACTCCAGGATGATTATTAACAACCTTTCATTTTATTTTATTTTTTTAATCTTTTATGTGTGTACCTTGCAATCTGTTAATTTTAAGAGCAATAAGCTACTCCTTAACCATTGATGAGGATGTAATGTATGACGTGTAAATAGGGTGTAGTCATGTACAGACTCAAGCCGACCATTCCTGAGAGAGTAGGTTTATGATTAATCGAACCCCAACCATCAGAGCACACTGGTAACCACTGTCCAGTATTCAAATACGAATAAAAGTAAATACTTTACTAGGATATGGACCAGGAATTTTTGTCTACCAAAATCAACTATCAAACGATACCAAAGGTAGGTAAAAGTTTTAATCCACCTAATTGTCTCTTCACCGACAAGCCATATGATTAACTGAACACAAGAAAACTTATAAGTAAGCATTAACTTGACTTTTTAACATTGATTGATTAATTTTAACATTGATATACTGATGTTTTTTCACAAAATTTTTAATGGGAATACGATATTGATAAACTTGTCTAAAAGTCTCGACTGTCAGTGTATTATTTTACCAGACTTAGAGAATGCCTAGATGTGACCACCTTACGTACAGTTTGCAATTAATATTACAATATGAAGTTATAGCTTGGGTTGGTGCATTTTGTGCAACTTTGGAACCTATAATTAAGATACTAAAAAAAATATTAAGGGTAATTTTTAGAAATGTTCCGACCCATCCTGCGCAGCCCCTGTTTTAACAGTTTAGTGTTCTCACTATAAACAATATTTATAGGAAAACAATATTTCTTTACACAATAAGTAAAAGAAAAAAATATTTGCTATTTTAGAGCATATAAGTATAGAACAAGAAGAGTTGAGGGTGAATTATCCATGGAAGTAAAACGATATACTCCTACATCAAGAGGTCAAAGTGTGTTTGCTTATATGGCACCACAATTTTTTAACTTTTTGCCTTCTAACTTACTAAATTATTTTTTACTGCATCGATTGGTGTCATTAAAAATATAGACTTAAAAAAATACTTGGTTGGTCTGGTAGTTGGTTGTGCTCATCCATGGATCAATTGGTTTAGGTTTGCCTTGTTAATTTATAGTTACGTTATAACTAATGTAATAATTAATTTTATAATTTAAAAAGTTTTGTCGTATAGAATAATCAAGCATATTGTAATTAGTATACTAATAATTAATTCATAAGCTATTGACAACTTATAAATAAAAAGTTATTATTCATCATTCATTATTATTCATTATTCATTATTTCATTATCATTCATTCATTATTATTATTTCATCACTGTTCATTCCTGAGCACAGGAAAGGACAGTGATGAAATAACCATATTCAGGAAAGTAGTTTCTGTTCAGTTAGCTAAGAAATTGCACACATTGTAAAATTAATATAATGGAAATATCTAAATAAATAAAATAAAAAATAAATATTCAAGCCATATTCTCGTTTCCGCTTTGATACTAAATTGACCCGATATTGCAGGCCGTCCAGAATATGTGCAAACAACACAGTACCATCAGCATATCTGGTACTGTTCACGACATTTCCATTGAATTTGATCCCAGACTGAACTTGATACAATTGTCTCTCAGAATTATCACTAAGTACAATTTGAAGGAAATTGGGAGTATTAAACATTTACTATAGACCAAACACCCAGACAGAGCAGCGATCAATATATTTAAAACACATGACTAGGAATCGAACCCTCAACCCCAGCAAAGAAATCAGTGCGCTGACCACTGCCCTACCAGATACCAGATAATAACTAATTAAACGTATAATTTGTTACCTTATTTCATCATTATTTTTATTTACGATGACTGGTAATTTTTTTTAATAAAAAAAAAATCCTGAAAGAAAAATAAAAGAGGAATTAGAGTAATAATATGAAGTGCGAACGGATATTATATAATTGATGTGACGTGTAAAGAATTGGATAGTGTAGTAATGAAATCCAAGTGTTTTAAAGTAAATAATAATGGACGTACAAATTAAGATCGTAAAGGGTTGATACAGTGTCTACAAGTATCAAGTGCGCTATACTTTAAAAAGCGGACAGCTCACTGTCCAGTTTAGTGGGTTCAGTAGAGTTTAGTTGAACAGTCCACTACGTGAAGGAACGTTGGAGTGTATATCTATTTTACGGGTGAAAAATGTAATGTCATTGCGGTTGAACATCCATCACGGTGATGTGGCGTTTAAACGGGAAATTAGCTGAAGCCACCCTCTCGCGTGAGCTTTACACCTACCGTACCCCACTTTCCCTTAAATATATACACCCTCACTCTTTCGTTTTCACTCTAGTACTTTCCTAGACTCTACCTCTGTTATTCGTTACCCCTTCATCCACTACCACCTTAACCGGTGGCGGCTCATATTTCTGTCCGATCTTCCAAACACCCGTACACCCTTTCTATCTAAATAACCGCCGCGTTCCGCCCTAAAATTCCCGCTAAAACTGACTACCACTAATTAATGGCCACCTACGATGTTGCATAACAGCACGCCTCGGAAAGTACTAGTTGCTGTAATTAATATACTTCTTACTTCCAATTACAAACATACCTAAATTGCTGCTACATAACCGAGCACAAACAATGCAAACTACTTAGTAATCTAACGCAAACATAACTGAAAATATAAATTTACTCTTATCTATTTTCAGTATAATTTGGCTGCATTTATAACCTAACTTAAAATACAAGCTCCTTATTAAGTTCATGTAACAACTTTCAGTAATTAAGCCTACGATGCCAGCAAATCAACTGGTTATTGCTTTTCCCAGTTTCACTCCAAAATTTACTTTTTGTACCACTTCAACAATCTTCTTATTCTTCAGGTGCTATCCGTTCCTAATGTTGGTTACTATTATAGCATTATTCTCACTTTATTCGTTGCACTGCGAAATAACTCTTTTGAGCTCTTTCAAAACCAAGTTCTCAGTTTTGAAGCCATGACACTCTTCTTCTGCCAGGTTCACGCTTTCCATATACTTTCACCTGCAGATTGCCTTGTAGTAGGCCTAACGAATGTCGTTAAAAATACACTTTTAAAATTCACATGAAAATTTTCAAAATTACATCTTTTAAAAAACCTGCATCCACGAGACTCCAGCAGGAAGTACAAAACATGACAAGATAAAAATTATAAGCTAAATTTTAATATGTTAAATTTATTTATTACCACAACTTACTACTTGTTTACTTCAATAAACATTTGGCAAGTGTTATATATGCAACAGGCGCTAAAGCAAACATGGTCACAACCTTATCATTATACTCTGGTCTCATTGAACAAAGTACAAAAAACGTAGTCGTAACCATACTGAGGCATCACATAATACACAATTTCTCTCACAGTTTCTGTACAAGTTTATAATATATTTTCAACCAAAAATTAGTTAAAAGGAAATTGTGTACACTAAAATATTTCATCAATCAAGTATATTTTTACCTTTTTCAAACAAATTTAAATTACCTAAACTTTTATGTGGTTATTTATTGATTTTTTTCTGCCTGCATTAGTAGGTTATTGTTAAAATAATTTAGTGTTGTGATTAGCAACGTAGTAATCAATTTTGTTTCTTGTGTAGAGGTTGTGGACATTTAAATTCTAAAAAAAGTTATTTCGCTTTACGAATATCATTTTTTCAAAGATGTACAACAAATGATCTATAATCAATTGAAACGCCTTAGGAAAAGACTTTCTTTAGGAAAGTATATTGTAATATTTTTATTGGGTTCAGGTATTTCTTTCTATCTCGTAGAAACCAATTGGTCGAAAGTTTTTGTGATTTTATTCAGCAGTATTGCAACTTCTGCATCCGAAACGCCAAACTTCTGAATCCATTCAATCATTGTTTTTGTTTTTTGTACTTAAGTTGATTTAAAAACACATTAATAAATGAATTTTACTCACAAGTTGTTCGAATCGACTTCAACGTACCTAAAACAAAATACAAACATTTATTAACATTGTGAGGTAAGTTACTACAATCATAAGTAACATCAATTTTTATTTTTATTAAATACTGTATTTTAATTTCTGTACTATATAAGAGTTTATAGAAATACTAGCTCTAATTTTTTTTAGATCACAAAGATTTATCTCTTCCCCGTCCTAACATTATAAGCTATTTGCGATTTAATCCATCTAGACTTAACTTTCTGAACAGAGTGTCTCACGAGTAACCTGAAAAACTTCTTAGGTGGTTTCCTCTCATCAAAATAATGAAAAAAGTTTATATAAACATGGGTGTGGAAACGCTTCGTTAGCGAGTTACGGCTAGCAAAAGATTTCGCCCTGGGTTCAGAACATACGCCTAAATAAAGTCATCCTAGAGATCTAGAAACCCAGTTTTATGAGTAGATTTGATAGTTTCTAATGTATTTTGACCCGAAAAATTGAATAAAATAAGTTCCAGAACTATATATCCAGTAGTTTTTGTAATATACAATGAAAAACGGACAAATCTGTGCATAAAAATACGTTTTTTTAGGTTTGAAGAACAATAACTGTGTTAAATGGCTAATAAATGTGTAAATTTAAATAGCAAAACTTGTAAAGATTTTAATTCTGAAGAAAATGATGTGAAATAGGCCAATAATAAACAAACACAAAGTTTAAAAAATGTATGTTTAATTAAAACAACACATACGAAAAATAAAGACAGAAAATGCAATATCTTTTTAATTAACGTTCTTCGTAAACACAAAACATTTTAGCCTAATTGCTGAATACCCACCGGGTTGGTCTAGAGGTAAAGTCTTCGCCAAAGTCAGCTGTTTAACAGCTGATTTTCCGAGACGAAGGTTCCTGGGTCAAATCCTAGTAAAGGTTTAAACCTTTATACGGATTTGAATACTAGACAGTGGTTGCCGGTGTACTTTGATGGTTGGGGTTCAATTAACCATACTGTCTCAGGAGTGGTCGACCTGGTTTTGTACAAGACTACACCTCATTTACACGTCATACACATCATCCTTATCTCATTGGGTCATGGGGTTGCTTATTGTTCTGAATTGAACAGATTGCAACGTACAAATATTAGGAATAAAAAAAAATTGCTGAATCTGTTATTTCAATATCCATATCTTACAAATGGTGTTGAAAATGATTTCCTTGGTCATTTGTGGACAATCTAGCGCGTTTAATGAAACCACGTGTAGCCTTTCTGATACCATCTCGGTCGTTCTTAAGTAGTTCACGCATAAAATTTAACATAGATATACGTACATAAATCACTAATGGTTTTTGCTACAGGCCAAAGGTAAGCCGTATAAAAACTTTCCACCAGCCATGAGACACGTCGTCTCATGAAATGTTTTATTATTGTTATTATAAAAACAATTATCTGCAGACTGATTATTTTATAACAGCAAATAGATTGAAGTTAAATCAGTACAGTTTATTAATCTATTAAAAAAAACTTTTTTCCCTTAATTATTAATTTACTACTGTAAAAATGTTACAACGAGTAAATGTGATAATGATGATTATGTTGAAATGCCTATCAATCATTTATTACGATGCATGAACATGCCTATCAACATGTGTTGAAAGGCACAAGAAGGCTATTTAGTGTTATTGGTACCATCCCAATAATTTTAATTGAATAAATGTTCTGAATAATTTTTAATGAGGTTGTAGTGTTTACGTTACACCAAAATTATAATCAATTCACACACTTTAATTATTTTATATAAATACTTTATTTATAACATATATTTTAATTGTAAAGTGAAATTCTGATTTTTTAATTAAAATTGATTTGCTTTTTTTTACTAATTTACTCATTTTTACCTCCCTTTACAATTCACTCCCTCAGTACGTTTTATTATTGATAAACCAATACCTGGATGTCTTAAGATATGCCCCTCTAGTCTATCCCTTCTTCTGGTAAGATGTTTTCATAGACTTTTTCTTTCATCCACTTGTCTAAGAACCTCTAAATTACTTTTTTGTCCACCCATCTAATCTTTAACATTTTCCTACAATACCAACTTTTAAAAGCTTCTATCCTCTTCCTTTCTACAGCCCCTAACACCCACGTTTCACTCCCTTATAATGATACACTCCTTATTAATTTTGGGGTTGCTTATATTTCTTAAATTTAACAACGTGCTCACATTAAAGTAAAAAATTTCGCTCTTGGAGAATGAAAAACTATTCTCAAAATATAGGTATTAGTTACTAAAAATATAGTAACGTGACTTTTAAACCTTCTTTGATAGTTTAATTTACCTACTAAACTAAGAATATATTTTTAGCACTATCAATTTAGAACGTAACAATTAATAATAAAAAATACAACATGTTTACCAAACTAATCATTTACTTCTGAAAGAAATACATGCAAAGAGATTTAAACAAATCGATATGGTTAATTAGTGTGTAACTGAATAATACAACAAATCATTTTGCTTTTTGTCATCTAATTCGATTCATTAGATGATTTCGATGAAAACCGAATTTAGATTTATAACATAAAAGCTAGCACCCTCCATTACGCTCGATATCAGACGTTAAATAACGTCACGGTTCAGAGGTGAATAAATTAAGCTAATGCCACCAAACAGTGTAATTATTGAAATGTACGCATATGTAATATTAAATATCACCGCAAACCATTTGTGTGCGCAAATAAGAGATTTATAACTCATTATTTCATAAATGAATGTACCCGTCCGTCATTTTACTTCACAATCAACAAAAGGGTGTATTTCATATTAATACCAACTCATAATCCGCAGTATCAAACATTTTGTATCATCGTATCCATAAATATTATTTACATATACCCCACAAGTCATAATAAAAATATTTTCAGATTAACAAAAAATTTTTTTTACCAATAAAAATCTGGTGTGAAACTCTCACACGACTTTTTCTTCCAAATGAAGATAATGAACTACAGTTCAGCCGTTCTTAGTTTGCCCTACTGTCAACAAACCAAAGCCAGCTACTACAAGGTGCACGCTAGAGTCTGAGACTTTACGGATGTCGTATTCCTATTAAGTTAACTATGTTTTAAATTATAAGTAAGCCTACTTAAAGTACTAAAAACATCAGTCATGATATGATGTAGGCCTAACAATTTCATTTATAAAAATACTTTTTAAAGTATTTTGTATTTAAATACTTTAAAAAGTATTTTCTTGTTACTTTTTAATCAGAGTGTACTCATTTTTACATAATGCACATGTTCAGTGACGTCATTATTTGTTTACATTAGGAGCAAACTAAGAGAGGCTGGACTGTATATAACCTAGGTTTAATCATGAGTAAACAATGTAAAATGTAAAACAACCTTATTTAAATCATGAGTGAATGACGTAAAATGAAAATCAACCACTTAGAACTTAAAAAAATGGAAAATCAGGAATTGCCTCTAAATTAGGTTCTGTAGAGAATATTCTTAAAATAAAATTTGTAAGTTTATTAATTTTCTATATCTTTGATTATACACTTTTGTCGTAAAATCCATACTAAGGCCGCAATCTTAATAATACCATTTTTACCGATTTTGTTGAAAAAAGACAGAAAATCACTAATTTTCCACTAAACTAAGCGTTGTACAAAAAACACAAAAAATGGAAGTTGTAAGTTTTTAAATGTTCTAAAATTTACAACTTATATTTTTTTAATTTGAATTGTATAATTTTTCTGTTTTATTATGTAAAACAATGTTGAATTGTACGTATGTTTGAATGGAAATAACTTATTATTATTACTTTGATTGTATACAATTTTGTCGTAAAATGCATAGTAAGGCCGGAATCTTAAAAGAACCCATTTTTACAGATTTTTATGAAAACATATCAGCAAATCACTAACATTGCTCCAAACTAAGCGTTGTTTAAAAAACTCTTCGAAGTAAAAGTTGTAAATTTTAAAAAGTTCTACAACTTTATTATTTACACTTTTACCCTATAATGCATATTAAGGCCGTAGTCTTAAAAAACAAAACATTTTTACGAGAACACAGTCTTCTTAACAATTTCATCAGACATGATGCATACCCTGCCTTGTAGAGCATAAAACAATAGTAGTCAATGAGGCGACTTTTAAAAAATCATAAGAGCCATTTTTGAAAAAAAATCGCACGACTAAATTACTACTTCTATTTGAATGAATTTGATGAAATTGTTCGTGTCGGTTTCTCTAGTAGTATATACTTAAGTTTCAAGTTTAAACTTCAAACGAAGTTCCATTCTTGAGATATATTGCTCATACATGAATAGTGTGTTTGTTTAGGTCATCAGACAAAAGGCTGGTTTGAACCTCTAGAGGTTTTACTTAGTAAAACGAGGAGTAAGGTGGTTTACTATTGCCTTCCTCACTGATTGGTAAATTATGCTTTACAGCATGCCAGGCCCTCTGAAAAGCACATATTTTTCACTCTGCAAATGACACCTTCAGTTGATTCAACACAGGGTCTGGCTGCATAATGCATTACTTTCAGAGGAGATAACTCTGATTAGTGTCTTTTACACCTTTGCCTCTTCTGTTCTTAAATGATTCAGTCATTTCATTGGCTGGCCATGCGATAAGAAACAGAACTACTTTTTTTAGCCCTGCAACTAACAGATTGAGTGTAAATAATTGACACTCCACCTGTCTGTCATGGACAGGACATGAATAGACCAATCGCTAAAAAAGTTTTTATAGACTCAGGGGGCCTGAAAACGTGTATATACGGTGAAAACTCGATTTCGAAAAATCGACGTAAAAACAATACTGTCTTTTCTTATATATTCATATAAGCAAAAGAAAGTAAAACTTCATGACAATTTTTTAAATAATAATAAAGGGCCCGCTGCATGTGCAGTATACAGTAAATGTGCAGGCATACAATAAATATTTAATGCATACACAACCCGAAACCAAATATTAAGAAATATTTAAATAAAATTAAATAAAACCCGAAGACTCATTTCGTTCAAATATAACGTAAAAATCCGTTTAATCAAAAGGTTTTTCATATTTTGTATACTCTAAACTGGTTTGTAAACCTTTTTTTTTAATTTTTCCTTCATTTTTTAATATCCTCCTTAGATCTTTGTAGTTTGTGCATCCCTTCAATATGTGCTTACCAGTGAAGAGTGTATCACAGTTAGCACAAATTGGTCCATCAGTACCAGTTACCATGAATCCAGAGGTCACCCTTGTATGTCCAATTCTTAAACTTGTTAAAATCAGTTTCCTCCCTTGTTATGCCTGCCCAAAATATCCATTTATTTTTTAAGCAGTGTAATCTCTCTTTTAATTTTTTAATTACATCACTAGAGTGTTAAATTAATCGCACTCGATCTGCTGGTTCCAGGGCTACAAAAGGTAGTTCTGTTTCTTATCATATAGTCAGCCAATTAAATGACTTAACTTTTTAAGAACAGAAGAGGTAGAGGTGTAAATGACACTACTCAAAGTTATCTCCTCTGAAAGTAATGAATTTCACTACACATCCAGATCCTGTAGGGAATTAAATGAAGGTGATATTTTAAGAGTGAAAAGCAAGTGCTTTTTGGTGGGCCTGGCATGCTGATAAGCATACGATCAACACGGCTAGGAAGGCAATAGTAAACCACCTCATGCCTCGTTTTTATTTACTAAACCTCTAGAGGTTTAAGCCAGCCTTTCAGCAGTTGACCTAAACAACACAAACATTACTAGACTGTAATTCTTTCATGTATAATTTTAAAGTAAATGTTGCATTTAGCCTACTGTTACAAAACAGAATACGCATTTAAATAAATGTTATATTTAAAAAGACTTACATAGTTTTATATTATCTTTTCGTGTACTGTTGGTATGTTGGTGTCTCGGTCTATGATGTTGTTTGTAGTGTGGTGTGCAATTGTGCTGACGTAATTTGTTTTGAGAAATTTTGACTGATGATGTTAAAATTTTCAACTGTGCTCCAAAGTTGAATACCGTAAACCCACTGTTGTTTAAATATTATGGCTTTGTAGATTAAGAGTTGTTTATGTAATGTGTAGTGACCATGTTGTCCCGAGTCCAAAAAAAAATAAATTGTAAAGGTAAATGTTTCTGTTTAATTGTGAAATGTGTTTTCTAGTTAAAATGTCATTTAAGATAAATACTGAGGTATTTAATTGTTTCTGTTTGTTATTAAAAAATGCTGACGGGCATAAAAATATGAAATAATTTTAGTACTGTTTATTAAATAGAAAAACATTTGGTGTGAAACACTCACACGACTTTCCCTTGCCAATACAAATAATGAACAATGTAACCTAAAATTAGTAATAAAATATTAGAAAAAAACAAAACCTAACCTCAAAAACCATAATTTTATTTTAATCATGAGCGAATGACGCAAAATGAAAACTAACCTTAGTTTGGCTTAATACAGTGTCTGTCAAAAGTTTAAGACACCGCTACTTTGCACATTATTGAATTTTGTCCTCATGCATTTACTAAACTATACAATGTAAAATATTAATCAAATAGCCATTAAAATTAGTCGTATTTCAGCACACATTCCACTTCTTTATCTTTTATAGAACTAACTGTATTGTCTTTTTCCATTTAAAAAAAAGAGTCAAACGTAGGCCAAATTTTAATTTTAAAAAATTATAACATTAGAACGGCTACACTCGGACTAATGATTTTGGAAAAGTTAAACCTTGTTATTTTTTAATGGTGTCCTTAAACTTTTGACATCGGGCCGTGCAAAACAGTGTCGTTACGGAACCGATTTTGAATTACCTTTATGGTGCGTGTTCGTAAGGGTTGTAGGAAGTGTGAATGTGGACGGGTAAATCGATTATTTTGATTATTTATTATAATGTCTTAATTACACCCTAGTTAAGTTTAGTTATTTATTTAATTCAAGTAATCTAATTGTATTTTTTTAATAGGCTAAGTTTAATCATTAAATTATATAAATAAATAATTTATAGTTATAAGTTTATAAAGTAAGCCTGTTTATTATTTATGATACCCAAATCCCGAACTAACCTACATTTAGGTATTACAATATATCGAATGTTAAAAATGAACTTGTGAATCAATTTTTTCTTGTAACTTACCAATATAAAGTTCTACACTTTTGATCATAAATCTTGTTTTTTCGTAACTGAATTCATTATAGAAATGTACAAAACGGATAATGTACCAGGTAGACGCTGATATTATTTTATGGAGGTCAATACGATTCCAATTAGGAAAGTAAGGAATAATGTTTTCTTTGCTCATCTGTAAAACGATAAAAATAAAGGATTGATTGTTTGAAGGTATATAAAAGTTGGGTGGAGTTCGCAGTAAAACTAAAAACGAGGCCTACCTACGCTCAGATATTGGCTATATAATACAATACATTATTACCCTTAAAAGGCTAAATCGGCTTTGCTTTTATTCATGTATTCATCCCTCCAATGAAAAAAATTCACCTTTATCGAAAATTAATCTCGTTTATTGGATTACGTCATTCATTTATTTTTAACAATAATATTTCTTTTATTCATTAAAATAAAATACCCCTCAACAGAATTATTTTACTTTATAACTCCAAATGGATTCACTTCGTTCTCATTATGTACACTCATACAAAATTTAAGGGGTGTACATAAAATACAAACAAATTACATTATTTAAATATACATTTAGCCGTCATTCTAATGATCAATTAAAGTTTTAGTCTACTGAAAATAAATAAAAGATTTTCTTTGAAATCTTAATGAACGAATTAAATCCTATTTTTAAGTAATCAATGAACCGTTTGAAATCCTCCAGGTGGCACCATTTGTTGAAAGAACAGAGAACATGTGTGAGGAAACCCAGAAAGGGAATCATTTACTTTAAAATATTTTTATAAAATCATTCAATGTTTAATTATAACCAATTAGTCTAGACAAAACTTGAATAGTACTATAAAACAAATCATGGGAATGCGAGCTTTTTCCCATTGTCAGATTTATTATGTTGTCAAAAATTATTGGTGGCAATTATTAAAATTATTGTCATTTATCATACGTATAGTTTTGGCCATGGATCTGTTAGATCCAGATGTCAGAAACTACAAGAAATAGCAGCAAACTGTTTTCAGATTCGTAATATTTAAGGGGGCTATAAAGGGCTTCTGTCGTCAACTGGAAGGAGACCCCTTAATTCCTTTTACAAAAGGCTTAAGGAAACCAGCCGGGATAGAAGGCTAGTGTCCTATCCATACATTCACGTTGTGTGGCCTGTTAGTAACCATGTGACCGCTCATCAGCACGATAACCGGCTCATGGTGAACGGAACTGGAAGGGCTGCCCATTCCACCCTGGCAGACGGTGGCTTGGGGCACTCAGTCTGCCAACCAAAAAGCTGAAAGCAACAGTAAACTACAGCTTTTTCTGTCTGACTAGAATTATCGTAAGGAAACTCCTTCATGTATGATTCTGGTTAGGCTTACTTAGTATATACAGATCTTCAAGAACTTCGAGAACTTCAAAATATGAAAAATTTATGATGGCGTCCTCTCTGGTAAAACATTCTGGAGATAAACTAGTCCTCCATCCGGATCTCCGGGCGAGGACTATCAGAGGAGACTTCATCAAAAAAATAAAAGTTTCTGAAATTCTGCGAGTTGGAACATGGAATGTTAGGAGTTTAAAACAAACTGGTAGGTTAGAGAATTTAAAAAGGGAAATGGATAGATTGAAGTTAGATATTGTAGGCATTGGTGAGGTACGCTGGGATGATGATCAAGACTTTTGGTCCGGGGATTATAGGGTTATTAACACTAAAGCCATCGGAGGGCAGGGCGGAGTGGGTCTAGTAATGAATAAAAAAATTGGACAAAGAGTGACTTACTATAAGCAGTGTAGTGATAGGATTATCATGGTTAGATTAGATACGAAACCAAAGTCTACCACTATAGTGCAGGTCTACATGCCTACGTCTTCACACAGAGAGGAAGAAATAGAACAAGTATATGAGGAATTAGATGAAGTAATAAAATATGTCAAGGGTGATGAAAATTTGATAGTTATGGGAGACTGGAATGCAGCAGTTGGAGAAGGAAAACAAGGAAAGATATTCGGAGAATATGATCTAGGGAAGAGAAATGACAGAGGGAGTCGGCTGGTAGATTTCTGCTCCAAATATAATTTAGTGATAGGCAATACACTTTTTAAGAATCACAAAAGGAGGTTATACACTTGGATGATGCCAGGTGACAAGGGAAGATACCAAATAGATTACATAATGGTTAGACAAAGATTCAGAAACCAGATTATGAACTGTAAAGCCTATCCAGGTGCAGACATAGGGAGTGATCATAACTTAGTAGTAATGGATAGCAGGCTTAAACTTAAAAAACTGAAGAAGGGACAGGGAAATGCTAGGTGGGATGTAGACAAACTAAGAGAACAAGACAACCAGGTAGGTTTCCAGGAGAGTATTCAAAAAGGGATAGAAGAAAGAGGTAATAACACAGGAAATGTAGAGGAGGAGTGGATAAACTTCAAGGAGGTGGTAGTGAAAGCAGCGGAAGAATGGTTAGGACATACTAAAAGAAGAGGTAGGAAACCGTGGATTACTAATGATATTTTAGAACTGATGGATGAGCGAAGAAAATATAAAAACGCAAAGGACGAGAGAGGTAAAAGGCAATATTGCTACTTGAGAAATACCATAAACAAAAGGTGTAAGAAAGCGAAGTCAGAGTGGATCAGAGCGAAATGTACGGACATTGAAAGTAAAATGGCAGTTGGTAAAGTGGACGCAGCTTATAGAAAAATAAGGGAAAACTTTGGAGAACGAAAGATGAAAGCTGTTAATTTACAAAGCGCAGGTGGTAAACCATTGTTGAATGGCCAAGAGAGAGCTGAAAGATGGAAGGAATACGTAAATCAACTCTACATGGGAAAAGAATTAGAATATGATGCGATAGAACAAGAAACTGATGTTGAAGAAGATCAAAAAGGGGACCCTATACTACGAGAAGAATTCGATCGGGCACTTAAGGATATGAATATGAATAAGACACCAGGAATAGATAACATACCATCGGAATTATTATTACGATGTGGAAAAGTTGCTCAAAACAAATTATACAAACTTGTGTGCAGAATGTATGAGAGTGGAGAGGTACCATCGGACTTTAAAAAAAATATTATGATTCCAATACCAAAAAAGTCAGGAGCGGAGAAGTGTGAACATTACAGAACCATCAGCCTAACATGCCATGCATCTAAGATACTGACAAGAATTATATACAGGAGAATAGAACACCGAGTAGAAGAAGTATTGGACGATGACCAATTTGGATTTAGAAGGAGAATGGGAACTCGAGATGCAATATTGGCTCTGAGACTGATTATTGAGAAAAGGATACAGAAAAATAAAACTACTTTTATGGCATTTGTAGATTTAGAGAAAGCATTTGACAATCTGGTCTGGAGTAAAATGTTTAAAACTTTGAAAAGGCTAGGAATTAAATACAAAGAAAGGAAAGTTATCTACAGTCTGTATAAGAATCAAACGGCTGTTTTGAGAATCGAGGGGTACGAAAAAGAGGCTGCTGTAAGAAAAGGTGTACGACAAGGTTGTTCTTTGTCACCACTACTTTTTAACTTGTATATAGAAGAGGCTATAAATGAAGTGAAGGAGAAATTTGACGTAGGAATAAAAATTCAAGGAGAAACAATAAAAATGTTGAGATTCGCCGATGATATAGTAGTATTAGCCGAGGCAAAGAATGAACTAGAGGATGCCTTAAATGGAATGGATGAGATCTTGAGGAAGGATTACTTCATGAAAATTAATAAGAACAAAACGAAAGTGTTGTGCAGCAGCAAGAGTGGTTTAGAAGAGATGGGAAATTTAAAAGTAGGCAACGAAAACATACAGGAAGTTGGGGAATTCTGCTATCTAGGGAGTAAAATAACAAAGGATGGTAGAAGCACGAGTGATATCAAAAGTAGAATTGCTCAAGCTAGAAAAGCTTTTGAAATGAAAAACAGCTTACTGATTACAAACATTGATTTACATATATTAGGAAAAATTTCTTAAAACATTATGTTTGGAGTGTAGCATTATACGGAAGTGAAACGTGGGTGATAGGGGCTGTAGAACGGAAGAGGATAGAAGCTTTTGAAATGTGGTGTTATAGGAAAATGTTAAAGATTAGGTGGGTGGACAAAATAAGTAATTTAGAGGTTCTTAGGCGAGTGGATGAAAAAAGAAGTATATGGAAGCATCTTACCAAAAGAAGGGATAGGCTAGTGGGGCATATCCTAAGACATCCAGGTATTGAGCTATCAATAATGGAGGGTAACATTGAGGGAGTAAATTGTAAAGGGAGGCAAAGATTAGAATATATAAAGCAAATTACAAAAGATGTAGGGTGTTACAGGTATGTAGATATGAAACGACTTGCGCAAGATAGAACAGGTTGGAGAACTGCATCAAACCAGTCGAGAGACTGATGACAAAAAAAAAATATTTAAGGTCGTTTACCGAAGCCAAATTGGAACTGTGGCTAATCATCGTTTCCGCCGTACGTGGTTGAATTTTATTATCAACCACGAGTACAAGAAAATCAGTTTTAAAAATTTCCTTTCAGTCTTGATCATTTTTCTTTACTGTCACTAGTACCACTACAACATTTTGTTTGTGATTATTCTTGTAATTTTTAATTACTACAGCAAAAATAAATAAATGAATCAGTCATTTCAGAAAGCCCATAAGCCAACATTTTATATTATTTTCTTTAATGCATTTTTTGACTAACTGAATATAAATACATCTTCCTACAAAAATCACATAAGTTCGGCTTTCCTTAAGTAATATAACACTAAGAGAAAGCTTATCCTTAAGGATATAAAGTGATTCCTTATAATTAAAAAATGAAAGTGGATAATTTTTGATGCTTAAGCTCTACTTTCGAGTGGAAAAGGCTACACAAAATTTCTACAACTTACGCAGGTAGAAAATACATCAATAAATTGCCACAAGGTTTAAAAAATTGTGACAATTTAAGTCATTTAAAAAAAAAGCTAAAACAGTATTTGATTGATGAAACATTTTATAGTGTGCACGAATTCCTTTCTAAATGGTTTTTGGTTGAAAAGTATTTAACTTGTAATTAAACAAATATTGTGTACTATTTGATACAAAGGGGTTCATGACAAGCCTACTGAGTAAGCAGTAGCAGGAAAAATTATTGGTAAGTGATGAATTTATCATTGTGTTTGATTTTTTTTTAAATTTGTGTGATATTTGATTCAATGGGGTTCATGACAAGCCTACTGAAGTAAGCAGTAGCAAAAACAATTTTCTGGTGGTAAGTGATGAATTTATCATTAGTGATAAACTTTCAGTTTATCAGTTTTATTTGACATGTCCTATACTCCCATTGGAGTCTCCTGGATGCAAGTAAAAAAAAAAAAAAAAAAAAAAAAAAAAAAAAAAAAAAAAAAAATCTACAAAACTGTTTAAGGGAGACAACTACTGTTCGTGACGATGACGACGACGACGAAAACGTGAATAGTCCAGCAAACCAACATATTTCTTTCTAAAAGTTACGAATTTCAATTTTTATTAAAGCAAAAAGCTATTTTGTCACTAACGTATACTAGTGAAATAAATAAATGAATACTTTCGTAGAACACAATTTCATTCTCTAACAACGTATTTTACAAGAATTAACGCTAGTTAGCATTTTACTCCAATTTATTTCAGAAATACCTTAAGTCAAAATTTTCAAATCTTTTTAAACAAGTGGCTTATATTTAAAAGTACAAAAGTACATTTTATTTTAAAGAGCACAGGACTCGGAACAAATTATATATTTTAATATTGTTTTTTTTATTGAAACGTAGTAAATTATCAGTTTTTTAATTTTTCTAAAAGTTAGAGTTTTCGATTTACGGTCTTTCTAAAATGACCGATTAATATATAGATGCTACATAACAGATATTAGAGTTTAATGAAATGAGTTTAGTTAAACGAATTATTTGAAAAGTACTTAAATAACTTTACCTCTACCCCTAAAAGGTAGTAAAACTGTTAATTTTCCCACTCTTCTACTCCGCTTATAACCACCTAGTTCCGTCAAGAGGAAATTCCAATTCTAACCGAGAAAGCTGTTGAACTAATCTTGATTTCGAACCAAATACAGGAGGACAATAAATGAAAACTATAATATACAATATTTTACCTATCGGGAAAAAAATGGACGAGTATAAATAAAGTTACGGTTCGTCAATAAAAAAGAAAAGTATGTAGTTAATACTAGAAGATTATTCTCGACGCAAACAAGTGCATTCATGAAAATACCTAAAAATTAAACATTTTTAAATACACCACCTGAAATATACAGATAGGTTCGTTATAATTTGAGTCTGTATTATTTGTTGTTGTTGTTGTTTTGATCCTCAGACGAAAGGCTGGTTTGAACCTCCAGTGGCTTTACTAAGTAAAACGAGAAGTGATGTAGTTAATTATTGCATTCCTCACTGAGTGGAAAAGTACGCTTAACAGCTTGCCAGGCCCTCTGAAAAGCATCTACTTTCCACCCAGCAAACACCTTCACTTCATTCACCATACGTTCTGGCTGTATAATGAAATGCATGACTCTTAGAGGAGATAACTGTGGCTAGTGTATTTTAAATTAATACCTCGTCTGTTATTAAATGCTTCAGTCATAAAATTGGCTGACCATGTGATAAGAAACAGAACAATTTTTGAAGCCCTGGAACTAGGAGATCGAGTGGAAATAATTTAACCCTCTACCTGCCTTTATGGACAATGCCTATCTTCAAAAACAAACCCCCATGAACTGAACACACACTGAACTAATGGTGTAACTATCATTCTTTCAAATATAAATAAATTTTTATTAAAATAATCAAGTTTACAACAATGAGGAAAATTTTTACTTAGATTAAATCCCACGTATTATCTCTAAAAAGACAACATAGTAGCTTTATATGTTATTCATATGAGTAACGCGTAGTCTAGAAATGTGGACATCGATATTTTCAAAAAATTAAAAAATGAATCATCCCTCAGTAAATTTTCCTTCGTCTTCAAAAGTCCGTGTAACTAGGACATCACATTGATCTCTGTAAAATGGTTCTTTTGCTCACAGACCCCGCCAATAAAAGACTGTCAGCAATATGTGTTTTGGACAGCTTCAACCTTCTTACTTGTAACGTCTCTCATGTAATTCCAGCTAGTCGAGCAATACTCCAATATAAGCTTGATAATAACAAATAGGTCTGGCTGTATCATAAAATGTATTAAATCCCTAGGAAATAGATTAGATCAATTTACCATTTCTGTTCTTTATTTATTTTGTAACGATTAGTGATCACATTTATATAGTTCAAAATGCTGTCTTTTTAAAACTCCTTTATTTTATTAACTCAGTTGTTTATTCCCTTCTGTTCATTAATGCAATTCATAGGTTTTTCATTTACCTCTTGAAATTTTAACTAATCAATTTTTTCCCAAAATTTTCCCTGTCTTTGATTAGTTTTTTCCAGATATTTATTAGCTGTAGGTAGTCTTTCTAGATCTCTTTTTAACCAATTCGAATTAATTATTCTAATTTCATAAATTTATTAAATATTTTTATTATACATCTTATTTCTGTTATATCAATAATTTTATAGGTAGTATACAAGCGAAAAAAATTAGAATTTATTTCCTCAAAAATTATACAAAATATAGAAAAGAAACAAGCAATTAACATTAACTTTTAATCCTTTAATTACACTAAAAACAGGAAAAAATTAATTACTGGAAAAATATCTGCTAAAGTCTATGCCCAGGTATCATTCTAATAGTATGTTTTTTTTTAAATTTAATAGTTTAGTTAATTTACATATTTTGAAATTATATTTTAAGGAACATTTTAAACATATAAATAAATATATAAACATCATAATTACTAAAAACAAGAGGAAACATTGTGAGAACTGAGTTTGTGATTCTTAAAAGTATGCCGGTAACTTTTAATTACTCTTGCGTTTTATATAAATTTCTCACAACCTTTCAAACTTTATCTTATTTTCGTTATTTATACACTTCATTTTTATACTTTGGTCCATAAATTGTTCTTAAAATGTATTTTCCTTTTTACTTAATTCTTACGCTCAGAATGCTTGTAAACATTTCACACCATAAAAGGGTTCTAAAAGAACTACAGTTTTATAATGTCTAAATTATTAATTTTTAGATATAGATTTCCATATTCTTCTTCTTCGTGTTGGCCTATTACGAACTACGTAATTGATTTGTTTTCCTTACCCTGTTGTTTTTTATCTTCTTCATTACTATTTTCGCCTTTTCCAAGCCTTTAATTCATTTTTTCACTAAACTCTTTCTTCTTTTAAAATATCTGATTTTATTTCATGTTGTCATTTGTCGTCTTCTCTTTTACTGGGAACCCTTAAATTCATTAGCATTTTTTCAAATTCACCTTTTTCCTCAATTTTATGACACCTTTATCTTCTTTAGTTTCCTTCTCTTCAGATTTAGATATATTCAAACAATTGTTTTTGTTCGATGATAAAAATTTCAGTTTCCTGTCCTCTGTTTTACATACTTTTCTTTAATGTGTGTGGTGTTATTATTTCTCCGCAATTTTGAAAGTGAACCACTTAATTAGTTTGATTAGATAAACAGCATTAAAGGAAATTTAATTATTACGTTAAACTAATTAAATTATTGTTCAATTTAAACCGAATACTACAATAAATTGAATTGATCAATATAATGGTGTAAGTAATGGTAAACATTAACGAAAATCATTAATTAATGATGTTATAATAACTATAAATACAGATATTCATGTCCAACTACTTGCATACCTTTTCCAACATTACCCTTTTACTGCACACACGTTTCAAGTTATATTTAAACAATAATATTGCACATATTGTTTAGTTACCGTCAAGAATAGCAAAAGCACTGTCGCATTTTAATATTTATGTGCACTTCCGTAAATTAATTGAATTGGATGCACCCGAGAATCCACCAATAACATACTATGAATATACCCCTATTAACAATAGTGATAAATGAAACGGAACGTGTTCATGTTTATCCCAGCTTTCATTTTGCGACGTTAAAATTATTTATTATGGTAGCTCTAAATAATAAACATAATCCGATTTTCAAAAATATCTAGCAATTTGTAATAATTAAATCACTAGAACATTAATTTAGGATTTAATAAAAGAGTTTTCTTCTCCGGAATTTTACTTACTCATCATTTTAGAATGTACATTCTAAATAAATTCATATAACTTTATTTCCGTTAAAATTTATTATGTAGACTACTAATTTTATTTTTATCAAATAATGAATTTTTAAAACATTTTTAACATCTGTAAAATAAAAATAACGCACAAATCACAAGTTAATGGCGTGACGATTATTCTCCTGAAACCAATTTTGTTTCAATTAAACACATTTTTTTGCCAAAGGAAGATAAAATAAAAATGCAAGATATACATAAAAATTATTTCACCCTTTACTCACAAATGGAAACAATCTGACATGTAAAATAGTAGAGTTCATTAAAATGTTGTAATAAATTTATTCTGCAATTAAGTTAAGTGATTTAATTGTCTGTTTTATTTTCAGTTAGTTCCAGGGCTAAAAAAACCAGTTGGGTTTCTTATGACAAGGCAATTATACGACTGAAGTATTTAAGAACAGAAGAGGTAGAGGTGTAAAATACACAAGTCACAGTTATCTCCTCTGAGAGTAATGAATTTCATTATACAGCCAATATTTAACTGATTGCAAAATAAACACACTGTCAAAAAAATAAATGGATATAAACTTAATAGGTATGCAACGGTGTCATCAACTATTTGAAGTTACTGGTTACAGTGGAATAGTCTTTTGTTTTGGATAACAGAGAATTGAATGCCCGATTACTTAAAAGCCAACCAAAAAATGAAGTATTGGACGACTTCGGAAAAGATGGGTGTAACGACTCCTTTTACAAAGGGCAGTTTAGTAAATTTTAAGTTGTAACAAATCAGGATGAGCCAGTATGGTGATTTTAATAAAAACTGCATTTAATTGTTGTCCATAACAGGCAGGTGGAGTGTTAAATTATTAACACTCGATCTGCTAGTTCAAGAGCAACAAAAATCATCCTTCTGTTTCTTATCACATGGTCAGCCAATTATAGGACTGAAGTATTTAAGAACAGAAGAGGTAGAGGTGTTAAAGACACTAGTCATAGTTATCTCCTTTGAGAGTAATGAATTTCATTATACAGCCAGACCCTGCGGTGAATTAAATGAAGGTGTCCTTTGCAGGGTGGAAAATATGTGTATTTCAGAGGGCCTGGCATGGTGATAAGCATACCTTTCATCTTAGTGAGAAAGGCAACTATAAATTACCTCACTCCTCGATTTACTTAGTAAAGCCTCTACAGGTTCAAACCAGCCTTTCGCCTGACGACTTTGTAACAGTGAATACCGTAATACCTTATCACATATGGATAAGACTAACATGTGAGTAAAGTGTATTTTATTAAATAACTATTTATTTAAATATTTATTAATTTATTTATTTTGTATAAGATTTTAAAATTTAGAATATTTTATTATTTAAATAATTAAAGATAACTAATTACTTTGTTGATACACCTATTGTGCCAACGTGATCTTAGTCTCAACACGAGGCTCCGAATTCTGAGGTGCTACGTACTTCTTGTACTTCTTTACGGGCAGGAAGGATGGACACTAACGAAACTTCTAGAAAGGAGGCTGGAGGCGTTTGAGATGTGGCTATACCGCCGCATGCTCCGTATATCGTGGACCGACAGAGTACGAAACACGGACGTACTGACTCGGATGGGCAAGGAGATGGAACTGCTATACGACATCAAGCGACGAAAACTGCAGTACTTCGGCCATGTTCTTCGAAACGGGAAATACAGACTTCTTCAGCTGATAATGGAAGGAAAGATAGCAGGAAAGCGCCGGCCAGGTAGAAGGAAAGCGTCCTGGCTGAAGAATTTGAGAGATTGGTTTGGTCTCAACTCCACGTCACTGTTCCGAGCAGCTGTTTCGAAAGTTAGAATAGCAATGATGATCGCCAACCTCCGACGCGGAGACGGCACTTGAAGAAGAAGAATTACCTTGTAATTAAAATTGATTCAGTGAAGTGACTGATATAGCTGTTTATTTAATTTGTTTTGTTTTTATTTACTACAATATTTGTAGCAGGTAACATGTTGCGTTGTTGATGGACTCTGGCAGACGGTTAAGACCATTGCCATCGTGTGTAACTACAAAAATGTTATCAAGAACCAGTAAAAATGAAAATATATTTTTCTTGTTTTTTCCTTTAGCTTTAATTTAATTTAAAATGGGAAGTGATGAGTTTCTTTGAAATATAAAAGTATAGTAAAGTGTTTTGAAATATAAATCCAGACTATCATTTTATTTAAATCATATTATTGAAAAATTTGTTATTACTGACATCGTAACATACACATAAAGAGAGTACTTAGAGGAGTACTGAATGGGGATACATTAAAAATTGTTTCCTTTTCTATTGTGCAGTTGGTAGTAACCTACGGTATATTGGGTGGGGTGGTACCAATTTGTCTTCTTTGGACTCCGTACAGAAGGTGGAGAACTTGATCTTACGAATAATCAATAAAAGAAAACCAAGGTATCCATCGAAACAGCGTTTTCAAGAATTCTACGAACTTGACATCCGCCAAATATTTGCAAGAGAAGCTCTTATTTTCGCGTATAAAAATATAAACGATTTTACTTTAAGAGCACACCATTATAGTACCAGGAACAAGGATCTCTTACTTTTACACAAGGCCTCAAAAACTTTATACCAAAAGCGTTTCTGCTATTTAGCGCCCAAACTGCTCAATCTGCTCCCCCTACAAATTAAAATAATACCGGACATGATAATGTATAAAAAAGCAGTAACCATTTTGGCTATTGGAAGTAGGGAGAGAAGCTATAGAAAAAATGGTTACTCCAGGAAATATTTATAGTTTTGTGAGCTCGTCTAGGGGTTTCAATTTTAGTTTTCTATTTTTAAATAAATTATTTTTTCTTGCATATTTTATTGTTTGTTTTGTTTTTCATTTGTACATGTAATTATATAATAGCATATTATTTTTTTAATCAAAATGTCTTACAATTAAATAAGTATTTAATTAAGTAACGAGCATGTAGTTGTAATTACTAATACACTAATAGATTACCGTAGTAGTTGCAGTAGTATAATGAACAAAGAAGCACACCCTTGAACATGGGAAATTATAGTTAGGTGGATTAATTCCCCCACCACGAATTAAAGTAAATAGTTTTTAGATTATCAAAGTATTTAAGGAAATTAATATATATTTTTACTTTCTCTTGCCTATATGAATATATAGGAAGGAAAGTATTGTTTTCATGTCGATTTTTCGAAATCGAGTTTTCACCGGATCTATACGTTTTCAGACCCCCTGAACCCAAAAAACATGTTTTCAGCGATTGGTCTGTGTGTGTGTGTGTGTGTGTGTGTGTGTGTGTGTGTGTCTGTGAGTGAACAGAATATCTCAAGAACGGAACATCGTACGAACTTGAAACTTGAAACTTAAGTTACATACCACTACCAGACGCGACACGAACATTTTCATCAAAATCGGTCAACCGGAAGTAGTAGTTTATTCGTATAATTTTTCAGTTTTTTGCGATTTTCTCAAAAACTGGTCCTACGATTTTTTTTAAAATCGCCTATTTTACTCAATTTTTTATTCTCTACAAGATAGGGTAGGCCCCATGTTTGCTGAAATTCTCGGTGAGGCTGTTTTCACGTAAAAACGTTGTTTTTTTAAGATTACGGCTTTAATATAAATTTTAGCGCAAAAACTTATATAATAAAAGTTGTAGAGAATTTAAAAACCTACAACTTCTGTTTCAAACATTTTTTTGTTTAACGCTTAGTTTAGCGGTAATTTGCGATTTTCTGTTTTTTTTCTCACGAAAACGTGAGAAAAATCGGTTTTTTTAACATTTCGGTCTTAGTATGCATTTTACGACAAAAGTGTATATAATTAAATTTATAGAAAATTAAAAGATCTACAACTTTTGTTTAGAGCATTTTTCTCTACAGAGCCTAGTTTAGCGTGAAAGCGTGATTTTCCGTATTTTTAAGCCAAACTGAGTTCGATTGTCATTTTGCGTCATTCACTCATGATTAAAATAAGGTTATGTTTTTGAGGTTAGCTTTTGTTCATTTCTAATGTTTTAATACTAATGTTAGGTTTATTATTAATTATTTTCATTGGCAAGAGAAAGTTGTGTGAGTGTTTCACACCAGATTTTTTTAAATTAATTTATTTAACGTCGCATCAACTACAACGGTCATTAGCGACGACGTTGGGGTGTAACTTTTGTACGATGGAGGATGAAATGGTTTTTTTTGTAACGTATGAAAATATGCCGTATTTTAACGTATGAAAATATTTATTTTGTATTGATATTTTCTTGTAAGCAATGGGAAATATGTAAATAAATACATAAATAAATAAAATAATATTTAATATAACATGAAGACATCTTATGAAAGTTGAATATTATTATTTATTATTTTTGTTGTAAATTCTGTGTGTCTAATAATTAGTTAAATTAAAGATTCTAAGAAATATTACAACCTAAACAACAACACTTGTAACTTACTGGTAGTTTAACTGTAATAATTTTCGTAAATTAATTTGTTAATAAATTGTTATAAGAACCCGGAATTAAAGCTACAATATGTTATATACTAAATTATTGTAAATGAAAATATACCTATTATGTAGGCCTACTATAAACGCAGCTGTATTCATCTCTGATGACCATCTTATTAAATGGTAGTCTAAATGGCTTATCCTGAATCTAATATAACAAAATTTTTAATCTAATATAATGAATTACGTCAATAACAAGCTACAACAACAATAACGAGTGTATAGGATAGAATTTTTGTAAGAAAATATTTTTGAAGAATATTTTGTTACAAGAATTCATAAAATATAAAGCGAGTTGACAAGGGAAGGAAAGAGAACTTTAAAAAGATATTAGGTTAATATTGTCCCGACATAGCCGGTCTTATATTGCGTAGAAGTGAGCCAACAGAAAGAAACACAGTAAAGAGATAGAATAACAGATAGTACTGCGTTAAGTAACGAACCAGAAAGCAATCTCCTTAACTACGATTTTGGCTTGGAGAAAAAGCAAAAGAAAATAAGTGAAATACATAAAGCACCTCCACCTCGTCTCTTTAACTACCGCCTTTCCTTTTTATACGCTTAATAAAATCAATGTAGCAAAACTCTTACCGACAACTGCAATAACAGTGGCACTGGTAATAACAGAATCTTCACCGCTAACACAATCATAGTCAAACTATTATCTCTGCCATTTATATAATAACAACCTTCTATTATGCAACGTCAAATAGAAAATACAGATGGAAAAAAAAGTTTTTATAGATCTCATGAAAAATCATATCCATTACTCTGTTGTTATTATTAATATTACTAGCTGTACCCTGCGCGCGCTGCTACGCCAACGAAAATCGAATTTTAAGAATACTACTTGGAAAATCAATGAAAAAAATTGCATTCATAATACTTATTATAATGAGTACCGGTTACGGAGCTTTGCTCGGTAGCAGATTATACGATTGATTTCCGGAAATAATGGCAATAGAATCGGTTGATAATAGATAAGCCATTGAAAGAGTTCTCACGTAGTCTTCACATTAAAAATACCGTGTATTTGTTTACTATATCATCTGTTATTGTTTATTACATCTGCAGTCAGCCAATTCTTCTAATTATATTTCTTAATTTAGCGAGTTAACGATTTTTTGCAAATGTGAGACCTAGTGCAATCGATTTGTAGACCCTGAAAACTCTATACATGAATTTTTAGGAAAACCGTTAAAAGCATTTTCGAGAACAGTTGGACATACAAACACATATTATAATTACTAATTTTAGATAGTAGTCTTCTTAAATAATTGTATAACCTTAAAATTACACTTAAAATCAGTTATTTTTCCGGTATTTTTTAGAATTATATTCAAAGGTTTTTTTAATTGTGAATCTTGGAATTTATATCTTCTAAAAAGGTATACACAAAGTTTCTTTAAATTGTATAACTTTAAATAGTAGCATGATTATAAAGCCATAATATATTGTTTACTTACTAGAATTTTTAGACTTTTTTTTGTAATCCCTAATTTGTGTACGTTGCAATCTATTCAATTCAGAACAATAATCAACCCCATGACCCAATGAGATGAGGATGATGTGTATGACGTGTAAATGAGGTGTAGTCTTGTACAGACTCAGGTCGACCATTCCTGAAAGAGTATGGTTAATTGAACTCCAACCATTTAGACTTTTAGAGTCCAAAACGTAAAAAAACCCAAGTGTAGTTTTAAATCGCTCTTGTACCGTGTTACTAAATAAAAGAAGAAAACACCTACTCTAGGACTTGGCTTTTTCCCATAGTTGGGTAGGTAAATTCCTCCATCTCGTACATTGGGCATTGTTGTGAATGCATTACAGTTTTTCTGAAAAAATTTCTATGGAAATAATTGTAAAAATGGAAATAAAGTTTTATTATTATCATTATTATACGTACATACTCCAAGTTGTATGTATAATATTAGATGATAATATATTCCGTAACCATATCATTCATAAAATAAAAACATCTGTTTTCATTCGTCATTTGTTTTAAACATCTGTATTTTAAAAATTTATCATTTGACTTTTTTGAAAGTACAAAAACAACATTTAAGCCCCCTACCTTTCTTTCTACTGATCAGATCGAGATTTTGAAAAGCTTAAAACCTGCTCCAGAAACTGAGTAATCTATAGATAAAATTTGATTTAAATCGGTTGAGCAGTTTACGAATACAAAAGGGACAAACAAACATTCATTTTTATATTTAAAGAGATGGATCCAATATTGCTATTGTAACAAAAGTTGGCATTTTCTCTTAGCATTCATAGTGAAAAATCTGTTGTGAAAAATTTTGATAAAGTTGAATGAAAACGTCCGTTACCAAAGGAATTTTGAGGTCGTTATGTAAAGCAGCTTTATAAATGTAAAAGGGTGTGTTGACTAATTTTCATAACGTTTTCGATTGAAACTTCTGAATTTGAACTATAACTGACGGTTTAACACATTCATACATTTGACCGGTGTACTAAGAAAGGAATTGTAAATAATTTACAATTCCTTTCTTAGTACGCCGGTTATTTTCTCCGTATAATTACCGGTTCACCATACTATGTCTCAAATTACACACTAAACATCGATTTAAAAACACCATTCATTTGCGACATCGTCAAAAATAGTTATATTAAATTCTACTCAAAACTACCAATCCATAATAATCCGCTTATCAGTGATATGGCAAATCCGCCAGGCTTCATTAGAAGATTAAAAAGAAGATGGAGCAATGATCTTCTTTAGTTCTTTCTCCATGTTTATGTCGAAAAAGATAAAATAATGTGAAATATTATATGTAATTTTTGTTTTGTTTTACATATGTTTTATTGCTATTGGTAATAACTTTTCCCTGACAATATGAACTTTTTTGTTTTTTTCATACTTTTGTATATTTTACGTTCATTGTTTTTTTCATCTTTTAGTTGTTCTATATTATAGTAAAGTTAAAGATTCAAAATAAAGGATAAAAAACATATATTGCCGTGAATACAATTTATTTAGTAGCTTCCTCTGTTTATTGTTGTCGTTTTCAGTTTTTAACATTGAGCAGCTATTTAGATCTTTTCATCTGTTGTAACACTTAGCAAGAGTTTACTGATATTACTGTTTTATGGACAAACTGATATTACTGGTTTTTGGTACAGGCTCTTTGAATTTCTATTCTGTCTTGAACTGATTAAAATAACTATTTCATAGCAGTTTTATTTCTGCAGAAATAGTTTTCGTAGTGAACTTGTAGAAATCCTATTCAACAATTTTTGAGTACTCAAAAATGTATCCGACGAAACACACAGTTCACCTGTTGTAAACGTTTCAATCCAAGATTAAGTATTCTCGATGCAATTTTTGACTAAACTGACGATGACCAAAGTAGAAATTTTATTTTATGAATTCGAGTTACAGTGAGATAAAAAACGATTTTCCGGTAGTGACGTCATAGAAATATTAGATATGCGCTTCAGCACATTTATGTATTCGTTCCACCATGAATTGAGTGTATCAGATTGATTTTTAATGAATTTAAATGTTTTTCTGAACAATCAAGTTAGTATTAAGTGTTTAAATAACACTAATAGTGATTTCAATATAAATTAATAAATACAATACTTAATGTTGTCTCTAGTATATTTGATATGAAATACTACATGTAACAAAGTAAATTCCCGTGTCATTATAATGAGTCGATTCAATGTACGATTAGACATTAGTGGAAAATACCGCACTACATCAGAATCCAACCAACTGCCAACACAACACGATTTATCAACAGAGACATTGTTGAGTACACCCACATAGATGTAGTAACATTTTATACAAAATACTATAATTACTGAGTGACAGATTGATTGAAACAGTAAGTATACATAGAAATGGGACAGATCAGGCCAGGCAGACATGGGACGCAATCATTCATACAAGTACTAAATAATAAATCGACTCCACTATTGATTTTGCTCTCTGTAATGGAACGAACATTATATACATTTTATCAACATAGTAATAGTATGAGTGTTTTGTTCGGTAAACACAGATTTCAGTTTGTAATCGTAATTTATAACAATGGAATATTTATACATATTTTTATGTATGTCAAATATGTGTGGGTATATAATATGTGTGGCTAGTAGGCTATATCAAATATGCATATATCAGTACGTGGATCAAAGGTGGGTTTGAACCTCTAGTGGCTAAGTAAAACGAGGAGTAAAATGGTTTACCTTTGTTTTCGTCACTGAGTGGAAAAGTATGCTTATCACCGTGTCAGGCCCTCTGAAAAAAATCTACTTTCCACCCTGTAAATGACACCATCATTTCATTCACCACAGTCTGGCTGTATAATGGAATTCATTACTCTCACAGGATGTAACTCTGACTAGTGTTTTTTTATACATTTTCCTCTTCTGTTCTTAAAAAATATACAGAACTATAAAAAGTGTTTTGATATATGTTTCTAGGTGATAATGTTAAGTAAATTTTTAAAATTTCGTATTTGGAATCAGTTAGTAAGTAAAAATATGTCTGGTACGCTGGTACCGCCCCTTCGGTGTATTCAGGTATCGGTGGGACATGACAAGAAGGACTCCTGGTCGCTAAGATAACTCCCGGTGCTTGTTTTAATCTTAACTGGTTTAGTCATATTTATAACATATGACTGACCATGTGATAAGAAACCGAGTATGTTTTTGTAGCCCTGGAATAGCAAATCAAGTGCCAATAATTTAACACTCCACTTGTCTGTTATGGGAAAAATATCAAATATACCAGCTTGTTTTCATTGGTTCGAAGTTGTATAATTTAATGCCACATGAAATGAGTAACTCTAAAATAATTTTTTATATTAGGAAGGAAACGTAAGTGTTGTATTTTTTTGTTTCAGCAAAAAAAATTAAATTACATATATTTCTTGAGTCCCAACTCCGTGTACTTGGAAGGAATGCAGTGCGTTGTTATAGTAGTGGGAGAATGAATGAGTTAGTAGTATTTCACAGCTGATGCATTTGTAGTGGTAGCGTGTACTAACTAGACCAAAAAAATATTCTTATTATCCGGCGCATTAATTTAACAAATACCTACCGGGTTATTAACTTGGTCGGATTCATAATATTTAACTTACCAATTCATATTATCAAAATGTTGTTGTTTAGGTCATCAGCCGAAAGGCTGGTTTGAACCTCTAGAGGTTTTACTAAGTAAAACGAGGAGTGAGGTGGTTTACCATTGCCTTCCTCACTGAGTGAAAAATTATGCTTATCAGCATGCCAGGCCCTCTGAAAAGCACATATTTTCCACTCTGCAAATGACACCTTCACTACATTCACCACAGGGTCTGGCTGTATAATGAAATTCATTACTTTCAGAGGAGATATCTCTGATTAGTATCTTTTACACCTCTACCTCTTCTGTTCTTAAATGAATCAGTCATTTAATTGGCTGACCATGTGATAAAAAACAGAACTATTTATTTTAGCCCTGCAACGAACAGATTGAATGTAAATAATTTGTCACTCCACCTGTCTGCTATGGGCGTATTATCAAAATATGTAAATAAATTAATGTAATAAATACAAACAACTATGTTAATTACGGAAAGTTTGTAAACGAATGTTTTGTATCAGAGAAATACAAAAATCGTTCTCCCAGCATGCGTTACTCATTCATTATACCTCACCCGTACCCTTCACCCCGCAACTACACGGAGCTTGGACCCGCACAATAATATAACGTTATTTATAGTTATATCCATGGTTTTAGCTCATATCAGGCATGTGGGGGTGTTAAATTATTTGTATTCGATGACCTAGTTCCAGGGATACAAAAATAGTTCTGTTTTTATCACATGTGCAGAAAATTATAAGACTGAAGCGTTTAAGAACAAAAGAGGTGGAGGTGTAAATTAATCTCTTCTGAGAGTAATGAATTTTATTATTATACAGGCTGATCCTGAGGTAAATGAAGTGAAGGTGTCATCATTGTTAAGCATACTTTTCCACTCAGTGAGGAAGGCAAGGTAAACCACCTCACTCCTTGTTTTACTTAGTAAAGCCTCTACAGGTTCAAACCAACATTTTGGCTGATGACCTAAACAACAACAATAGCATTGATAGTTCGTTTCTATTGAGGTAAAAGGTGGTACTATGTGTGTGATGTGTGTGAGAGTTTGGGTGAGTGTATGATTTTCCTATTTTATTTTTACGTTATCATTCCCTATATGAAATATGGGGAAGGGAAGCATTGTTTCCTTGTCGATTTTTAAAGAAGTCAGAGAGTATATTAAAGAAGCCGGAATAAACCGAGGAAACTTAATGAACCGAACCAAATTCAGCCAACTAAGTACGGACTTTAAGGGCTTCCATGAAGAGCAAAACCTAAACACTGGGTGGTCAGTAAAAACGAGAAAAGCCTACATTGAGCGAATGCTGAGAAAGTGGGCTGCAAAAAGAGCTTCCAGAAACGTCTTAAGTAACTTTAAGTGGTTTAAAATTAACCCTATACGAGGGAAAAATATTACACAAAATATCAAAAATAAGAAAGAAAACCCGAAAAAAAAATTTCATTATTTTTTGTACTAAAGCGCAATACGTTTTACTTAATTAAATACTTATATTCTTACACTTAGCATAAGATAAATTTATTCACAGCAACTCTTTGTGTTTTAATAGGGTGATAAAAAACAAGGAAACCAAGGAAGTAGTCTAATAGACTTAATTCTTATCTGAATATCACACAACTATTTATTAAATAAATATAATAATTAAATTTTAAATTATCGTAATTACTGCGGGAAAAGATTTCAGTTATAAAATTTAATTAAAATTTTCGTTTTATATTATCTCAATTCAAGTAACTTGAACGGTGTTCTTCTAAGCTTTATACAAATTCTCGCTTGAAATTAGGAATTCTTTCACCGTTTCTTTTCCCATTTCACAGAGCAAACTTAAGTTATAATGGATTACTGTGAGTGTAAAGATTTGTTTATTGTTAACTTTTAATTCGCTTTAAGTTTTCTTTTTAACCATCAATGTTTAAGAAACCATAATTTATAATACAGTTATGTTGAAACTTAATATAATATGTATCATATTAAAAATTAAAAAAAATTATTAAATATGAAATTTTTATTAACAACTATCTTTAAAGTAAGAAACAAAATATTACGCCTCCTTGGCATAGTGGTTTTTTTTTATCCGAGACGGCGAGAAAAACTCAAATTCACTCCACTCCCTCACGATGGGGGAAGTAGTGTTGGACTCAATTGAGGCGTCCTCGTCCAGCCCCAAGGAGACCGCAACCGCCTACTAACCAAAAACTCGCCGCCTGGCCACTTAATCCGACATCAGCAAACGACCCTCCACCTCCCACGGAACTGTTTATACGTATAATACAGTGGTTATTGTGATAAGACTAAAACGCCAAAAATCCCTGGTTAGAATCCTTGGTGGGGGCCTGGCAATTTGAACATACTAAAATGGCATTATATCAAGATCAGAAAGATAATGTTTCATAAAAAACACAGGTTTTAATAATCATATTTTGTTTATTAAATAATTAAGAAAAATTAAAATTTTTACAGATTTTTGATTACCAGTTGAGTAATATCTAAGAATGAATAATATTCACTCGTCCTAGAAGATTTATTCCGGTGTCTAATTGCATTAAAAATAAAAAGGCAAAAATTTATTAGATTTTGTATAAATCTATACAAAATATCTATGTATACAAAATCTATTTGAATGATCCTTCTGAAGAGAATAAAACATCTTATAACAGAGCCAGAAATTTAGCAAAGCAACTTATAAGAAGGGCACATCAGGAATCATGGGAAAGATATATAACCACTGTTGAGGAAGATATCCATGGCAGACAGGAACTGGCCTACAAGTTTATGAAGATGATGCAGAAAGAAAATAGAGAACTTGCAAATATAAGCTGTGTAGGTGAACGGGAATGGATAGAACACTATAAAAATTTATGGTATGATTCCGCAGCCGGAGATAAACACACAGATGCTACACAATGCCACTCTTGTCAAGTAGACCAGCTCACTATGATGGAGCTTCAAGTTGCAATTAAAGCCTCTAAAAATCGAAAAGCAGCAGGACTCAACGGTGTGAATATGGAGCTTCTAAAATATGGAGGATTAGTGCTGCACTTACGGCTCTTGCATTTATTTAACATTTGTTGGAAAAATCATACAGCGCCACAAGAATGGATGGTGTCAAAAGTGGTCTCTATTTTCAAAAAAGGAGATCGATCAAACCCAGGAAACTACAGAGGAATAAGTCTTCTGGATACAACATACAAATTATATGCTTTCATCCTCTCTAGAAGATTACAGGCAATAACAGAGTCTCTTTTACAGGAGAACCAGATGGGTTTCAGAAGAGGGAGATCCTGTATTGATGCGGTGTTCACTTTAAAAATGATAATAGAAAAACGCAGAGAGTATAATAGTGAAACACACATGGCCTTTGTAGACTGGGAGAAGGCATTTGATAATGTCGATAGAGAGCTACTTTGGAGCATAATGTTGAGAAATGGATGTCCCTTGCATTTGATAGACAGTATAAAAACTTTATATGGGAACACAACAATAAAAATAGCAGTGGGGGCCGGAAAATTGACAGATGAAATAGCTACAAATAAAGGAGTCAAACAAGGTTGTCCAATTTCACCTGCTTTATTTAATATATATGTCAACGAGCTTATGTCTATGTGGCAGCATGAAGTAGACAAGGGTATCGCTCTTACCCGCAATACTTTTATGAACTATTTATTATTTGCTGACGACACTGTGATTATACAGGAATCCGAGGACAAGCTGCAAATGGCAGTGCATAAGCTCTTCATAATTGGCAAACATTTTAATATGAAAATTTCTGCAGGCAAATCAAAAATTATGGCTTTCCATGGAAAATGGCCTACAAGGTCTAAAATAGTGATTGGAAGCAAGCGTTTGGAGCAAGTAGCTAATTTTAAATACTTGGGATGCGATGTTACGTATGATTATGACCATGATGTGCATCAAAAAGTAACTAGGTTCAACATGGTATGTGGTGCAATAAGTCAATCTCTCAAGAATAGAGCCAGGAAAAACACATTGCTAAAGTTTTATAAAGTAATGGCGATCCCAACTTTGGCTTATGGAAGTGAGGCATGGGTGCTGACGAGAAAACAGGAATCAAGAATCCAGTCAGCGGAAATGCGATTTCTAAGGCAAGTTAAGGGCTGCACAAGAGAGGATCGCATTCGTAATGAAGTAATAAGGAATGAATGCGGTGCCCAACCATTGTTGAACACTATAAGGACATACAAATAAAAGTGGTCAGAGCATGTGTTAAGAATGTCCCAAGATCGCCTTCCATTAAATGCATTGATCCATAATCCGACAGGTAAAAGATGTATTGGTAGACCGAGGAAGAGATGGACGCCGGAACAGGCTAACGCACAGCCTAATCCATGAAGACGACGACGACGACGAAATTTATTAGAACAACCGGGTTGGTCTAGAGAGGTAAAGTCGTCGCTGTGAGTCAGCTGATTTTTGAAGTTCAAATCCTAGTAAAGATAGTTACTTTTAGACGGATTTGAATACTAGACGATGGTTCCCAGTGTACTTAGATGATTGGGGTTCGGTTGCTTTAAATAAATTTAACACATTGAAACGTACATACATTAGGGATAAAAAACGAATATATAAAACTCGTAATAAAATATATGAAATATATCTTGTTATCAGATATTCCACACATGACACAACACATTAATTTTAATTTTTGTGAATTAGTACAGCACATAAATTAAAAAATTATCGCTACAAGTTTTGTTATGTTTACTGAAATGAATTTTACCAGAAAAAAAACGAATGTTATGGCTCATTAAAAACTAAATTGAAATAGACAGTCCTGATGAAAAAATACACGAAAATGTGGTTTAGGTAGTAAAACTGTAGTACCAATTTAATTTCGGTTGTTTTCGTTGTTGTAATGTAGTTGTAAACAGCTGTTAAGAAAAAAATAATAATAAAAAAACAATACTAAACAGAAAGTTCTATTATATTCCAAGAAAGAATAATAGTAATAATAATAATAGTAGTAGTAGTAATGATAATGCCAGAATAGTAACTGTGTTCATAAATTAGCGAAAAACGAAACAAACCAGAATAGTAGAAATCGGTGAAGCAAAACTCCTGGAAGATAGTCAAAATGCTATTAAGACAGAATCACCGTGTGGCTTATTTCTCTGACTTCTACTACTACGAGAGAGAACAACCTCTCCCGTATTTCCCACTCTGTGTTGATCTCTCATCTCCCCGACAAAAGTCCAACCAACCCTTTTCCTAATATTCTCGGTTACGAAGTGGCTTAGATACAGTTACTAGCTCTATCTGGTCCATAAGAGTTAGCTACAGTTAGTAAACACTACTCCTGATTCTCTGTCACTTTTTCCTTCCCCTCTTATACTTTCTCTCTCACACATACACTCACACACATACATGCGTACTAAACACAAACAAAATACAATGTTCATCTCACAGTCTCTTTGTGAACTAGTAACAACAAAGCAGATAAGAGAGAAGTGGGGTCATCCTTTAGATCACATGCTGCTTATCCTTCCTTAAGTTCCCATTCCTCGATCTAAAAAAAATCCCCTCGCTACCTAATTCTGTCGCTATCTTTGTAAAATATTCCCTTTACTATTCTTAGAATGCTTTTAGAATAATTGGCAACTTGATTTATATCGACTTGTATCTTTAGTTTATATATGAACAAAAAAATAACCAAGCTATAACGTCCTAATCTAATAATACATCACGTTTTTAAATCAACCGAATGACATTTTTAAGATAAGTTAATTAGATTACAGAAAAAAGCTATATATATAACTTTTCTCCTAATTATAATAATATATAATATAACTTGGAAAGGTTTTATAAATCTTATTCAATTTCAAAAACTAAATGCTATTTTTAAATGAACAGTTAAAATGTATCAGTTAAAAATAAAACCATTCATACGTCAAAAACTAAATTATCTGTAAATTCCAGGACATTATTTACATCATTCTACAGAATTCATTCTTCTTTTTAAGTGTTTTGTGCTTACATAAGCCCTTAGCTTGTACGTAGGTAATGTTATGAGGTGACACACAGATGAAAAAATATCACACCAGACTGGGAATTAAACGTGGAACTCCAGCATAAAAGCCAGTTTCTCTAACCACAAAACAAACGATTGGAAATTCTTTCCATTGACTAAAAAATTACTTGTAATTGAATAAACTAACGTTTTCATGGTTCATAAAATCAGAAAATTTTGTGTTGTTGTTTAGGCCATTAGCTGAAAGGCTGGTTTGATCCTCTAGTGGCTTTACTAAGTAGAACAAAGAACAAGGTGGTTTATTAATATCTTCCCCACTTAGTGGAAAAGTATGCTTATTAGCATGCCAGGCCCTCTGAAAAGCATTTACTTTCCACCCTACAAATGACACCTTCACTTCATACACCAAAGGGTCTGGCTGTGTAATTACGAAATTCAGAAGAGATAATTGTGACTAGTGCCTTTTATACCTGTCCCTCTTCTATTTTTAAATGCTTCAGTTTTAGAATTGGCTGATCATGTGATAAAACCCCGGAACTAGTTTTTGTAGCCCTGGAACCACCAGATGGAGTGCAAATAATTTAACACTTCACCTGCCTGTCACGGGCACAGAAAATTTTAAAATGTATGCTACAAAGATTTATCATTAATTATTTTCAGAAAGGGACAGTAAAAATGTAAATTTCAATATCATTACACAAATCAAATTATACAGACAAATTAACTAACAAATAGTTCTTTAACAAAATTATAAAAATTTTGTAATCATAGATGCTAAATTTAAATCGTAATTTCTACAAAATTATTTAATTAATAATATCTAATAATTTAAAAAAATCAATAAATTAATTAATAAATTATCAATTAATTAATTTTGAATTTTAATAATTAATTAATAAAATTATAAATTCAACAAATAAAATAAACACGTAATTAAACAACAATATACCGATTCAATCTTGTATACTCCATTGTTTCCAAAATGTTAATATCAAGTCGACCTCTAGCTGTGATGACCTCATTTCAAATTCTGTCAAATCTCGTTACTCCACAATTCTGACTCCAACATTCACCTCCAACCTCCATTGCTTCCAGGGCGTTTTAAATTTCTACCGGGCATTTTCCAAACCTCTCCTCAATAGGATTAATCGTAGCTCATTTTCTACTCCATAGGATAACATAGATTTCATTTTTTTTCAGGGCTCCCACACTCCCCTACACCCTGCCGTCTCCTCCCACATAACAGTGTGTAGCCAGGTACGGAAGTTCGTCAGCAAGTAGAACGGCAAACAGCCTTAATATACTTGCTATAATGATTCATTATATTATATTTCACCACTCCTTTTTGTTATTATCATTTCCAAATTTACCAAATCATATATCAACATACTTATTCACGAAGAACGTCTGTAGACACGAAGAAATGAACATAGATACACATAACACGCAGGTACAAAGGGCTTGAACATAAAATTATACGAAGAATCTTAATATTCACAACAAAACACATAAAACAGGCTCGATTACTGTGTTGCTAACCCCACAATTTTCAATTGTTTGAACAAAATTCTAATGATGCAATAAAAATAATAAATCATGCAATTAAACTACAGTTTTTTAAAATGTTTTACTAATTTACATTTTTTTACAAAAGTTGAAATATTTATTGATTAATTTCAATGAAAAAGAATTCGTCCTTAAATAAACTTTAATTTAAAAAAAAAGTACTTATAACTATTCTTTATTCCGTCGCACGGTATCAGGTATTTTAAAAATGATATTACGTTCAATAAATGAAGATTAAAGTACAGATAGGAAAGACCAATGCCCTCTGTAGGCCTACATATTTATTCATTGGTTGAAAAATATCAATCAGAATTGAATCGACTGATTGGTTGAAAATTGATTTGTTTAATTTATAAAATTAGAGCTCATTAAAGATTATTAACAAAAGAACCATGAAATAATATACAAAATATTTAGTAATGAGTACATAATATTCTGGGTACGTTCCAATATGAATCTTTTTAAAAAGAATAATTTTAACAGAAAGTTTAATATAGCCTATAATAATACAAAAAATTTTATTAAAACAAATTTCTCTTCACAGACAACTAATCTCACAATACTAATGTATAATTTATTCGTGTAAATTCAAAATATGTATGATATAAAAAGTTACTCATAACAGAAGTGACTTCTCATTTAAAACTATCTGGTCTGAAACATACTCACGACTTACTCTTGCTAATAAATAAAAACATATAACCTACGTTGAATCATTAACACTAAACAATGTAAAATGCAAAACATAACTTAATTTTAATCGTGAGTGAATGACGCAAAATGAAAATCAATCTCTGTTCGACTTAAAAATACAAGAAATCACCAATTGACACTAAAATAAGCTCTTCAAAGTAAAACTGTAGATTTTTAAATTATCTACAGTATTACTACTTTAGTAACCTGCCCATAACAGACAGGTTGAGTGTCAAATTATTTACACTCAATCTGTTAGTTGCAGGGCTAAAATAAATAGTTCTGTTTCTTGTCACATGGTCAGCCAATTAAATGACTGAATCATTTAAGAACAGAAGAGGTAGAGGTGTAAAAGACACTAATCAGAGTTATCTCCTCTGAAAGTAATGAATTTCATTATACAGCCAGACCCTGTGGTGAATGGAGTGAAGGTGTCATTTGCAGAGTGGAAAATATGTGCTTTTCAGAGGGCCCGGCATGCTGATAAGTGTACTTTTCCATTCAGTGAGGAAGGCAATGGTAAACCACCTCACTCCTCGTTTTACTTAGTAAAACCTCTACAGGTTCAAACCAGCCTACAGGCTGATGACCTAAACAACAACACTTTAGTAACGTATATTCTTGTCGTAAAACAGCACACTAAAGCCATATTTAAAACAAACATTTTTTACGGATTTCAGCGAGAAAATACGGAAATTCACTTTGAAGTAATTTAAGCTCTGTAGAAAAATGCTCGCCGGTCGCATTGGCGCAGTTGGTAACGTGCTCGCCTCTCATCATGCGGTCCTGGGTTCGAATCCCACTCAGGCACGGCATATTTTCATACGTTACAAAAATCATTTCATCCTCCATTATACAATAGTTACACCCCAACGTCGTCGCTAATGACCGTTGTAGTTGATGCGACGTTAAATAAATAAAAATTTTAAAAAATGCTCCAAATAATAGTTTTAGTTTGTTGAATTTTCTACAAATTTGATTATATACACTTTTGCTCTTAAAAGACTAAAAACTGTATACTAAAAAAGACAATTTTTTACTACGAGGTACAGTCCTCACGAATTTCAGTAGAGATGGGGTTTAACCTTTTCTTAATGTTTTTTAATGGTGTATTTCTTTTACAATCAGTTTATAATATTACAAAAAACTTTAAGCAAAGACGAGAAAATTTGAGTAATGTGCTTCGAATTAAAATAAAAACCACACTCAGTGGTGGGTTTCAACAAGACTGAATGTGAAGAAAAAATATATATGTATATACAAAACTAAACTTTATGAACTGTGAAACAACATCTTGAAACACAAAGTTGTTGAAGCTAGAGATGATGACGATGATAGAGATGATAACGATGCCTATTATGAGATGACGATGATTAGTAGTTGAAGTAAAAAAGAAAAAAAGGTTTAAATGATTAACAAAATCGTAAGGTAAGTCTAGTGTATTAAAACGTTTCAGTCCGTGAGTATCTTCGTTGTTGTCGTGGAGGTTAATCGCTAATGGATTTTGGTGGTCTTCTAGTTTTTATAAATGTTTTTCGCTATGTTGCTTAATTTCTTCTTTTATGAAGGGCCAGGTTTAGATCATTTTCTTAAATAGAGCACAAAATGTATAGTAATTGAGGTTATTTTAAACAAAACGCTGTTTCTAAGAAAATTGCACGAATAAACTACTAAGTACTACTTCTTCCGATTGAGTTTTTGATTTTAGTGAAAATGTTCGTATCGGATTCCCTTATGGTACCTAACCAGTTCGAAGTTTCAACTTAGTACGACATCCATTCATAAGATATTATGTTTACACTCACACAGATTAATCGGAAAATTTATGTTTATGGTTTCAGTGGGCCTTAAAATGTGTATTTCCGGTGAATTCTCAATTTAGAAAAATCGACAAGACAATAATAGATGCCCATAACGGGCAGGTGGAGTGTTAAATTAATTGCACTCGATCTGTTGGTTACAGGGATACAAAAAATAGTTCTATTTCTTATAACACAGTCAGCCAATTAAGCTATATGACTGAACTATTTAAGAACAGAAGAGATAGAGGTGTAACAGACACTAGTCAGAGTTATCTCCTCTGAGAGTAATGAATTTCACTATACAGCCAGACCCTGTGGTGAATGAAGTGAAGGTGTCATTTGTAGGATGGCAAATGGGTGCTTTTCGGAGGGCCTGTCATGCTGATAAGCATAACCTTTCTACTCAGTGAGGCAGGCAATTGTAAACCACCTCACTCCTCGTTTTTACTTAGTAAAACGTCTAGAGGTTCAAACCAGCCTTTCGGCTGTTGACCTAAACACCAACGACAATAATAGACTAGTTTCCTTCCCATGTATCCACATAAAGCGACAGAAAGTGAAATATTGTCTGTTGGCACAGTCGTTTTCGGTCTCCGAATTGTCAGAGATATCCAACTGTGAAAATACCTCAACATTAACATTGTCATGAAGACGATTTTCATCCTTCTTAACACACTTCCACAGTTCCCCAGCTACTGAGTTCACTTAAAGTCTCACTGGATAACACTAATTCGGAAATACCATGCGGCGTTTACAATGAAACTAAAAAAAATTTTGTTAAACATTTAAGTCGCTGGCTTTGATCCAGTCATTGATCTGTAGGCCACATATTAATGCCAACTTAAGCACTAACTCCTAAACAAGACATTTTTTGACTATACATAAAAGATATTTCATAAGTCCGACCAAACAGAAAATAAATTTCCAAGATAATATAGTAATTGACAGCAATGATAGTAAGTTAAATAATTAAAAAATCTATTTGCGTTTCGTTAATTTACCAACATTAACACTAGGTACTCTAAAATCATCTACTGTAAGATCTTTAATTATTAAAGGTTCCAAAAAATTGGGTCACATACTATCTCACACGTTCTTTTAAGATCAAAGAACTCCACCGCACATTAAAAATGACACTAGAGTTAATAGAATAATGAAAAGGTTTCAGCAATCCAGAGAGAGATTTTTCCAACGTTTATTTAATATACACATCCACTCCAATTTACTTGATGGTTTCGTGTACCAGTAATTTTTCATTATATTTTTTTATGGCTTAAAACTTTAAAAAATAACATATAATAAAAACGCGGAGGACTATTAAATGTCACGTTCAATGACTACCCCTCTGAACGTTTTAAACATTTTCCTTACAACATCCCTTTTTCGCAACCGACCATTACGTCTTCCATTCTCAAGCAACATCTCTCTCTTTCCACCAAAAAACTCCCAACCTCTTCGTGCCTTTTTAAATTATTACGCTAGATTTACTGGCATAGTTTTTATACTTCCCAGAACTCGCTCATTAAAATAAAAAGAATGAAGAGAACAGTAAAATAAGTTCTGTTAACGAAAACTATTTTAAAATTGAGAAAATAATCACAGTTTCAACAGGAAAATAGTTTTTAAAATCTGTACAGTAAGGTGATAGAATTTAATGACGCTATTAGTTATCTTTCCCTCATTTAGATAAACAGATGTTAACAAAATTTATTTTTAAAAATATATAATCTGACTTGTGTTTTGGTAATCTGTATCTTATTTGAACAACAGTAACAGTGCTTTCACGACTTCAAAATAATTATTTTCACAGTACTCTTTATCTTTTATCTTTATACATTTTATCTTAAGTACTTCTTTCTTATTTCTTACTACGGTTTTCTTTTAATTCAACCCACCATGTTCAAAATAGTTATATTTTCTTAACTACGGACTGTTTCGCGCATTAATTTTCTTCATCTAAATGGAAATTCGTGCTCTGTGTAAATATTCAATCCTAAAGAGACTGTGCTGAAATTCCGACAAGGATTTTGAGAACAGTTTTTTATTTATACCATATGTAACATCAATAGAAGCTTCCGTAATAAGTCTTTGCACTCTAACCACTGGTAAAGTGGTTGCAGCAGTTTGTATACAGGGTGTCTCACGAGTAACCCGGCAAACTTCTAAGGTGGTTTCCTCTCATTAAATGAATGAAAAAAAGTTTATAACCACCTTAGAAGTTTGTCGGGTTACTCGTGAGACACCCTCCATAGCGATGCAAAACGTATTACTACACCCATACTTACTCTTGATTGTAAAGTCGGTCACTAGCGATTAGCATGGTAGGTGTAGCGGGTGAGACGCTTACCCTTCCCTTGGCTCATTTAATAAAACAAAAGATCTGGTACGAAACACTCACACAAATTTCTCTTGCCAATGTAAATAATTAACAATATAACTTGACATTAGTAATAAAACATTAGAAATAAACAAAAAAAACTAACCTAAATAAACATAACCTAATTTTAATCATGAGTGAAAAACGCAAAATGAAAATCAACCTCAGTTTGGCTTAAAAATACGGAAAATCACTCTTTTACGCTAAACTAGGCTCTGTAGAGAATAGCCCTTTAAATAAAAGTTGTAGATCTTTCAATTTCCTATAAATTTTATTATATATACACTTTTGTCGTAAAATTCATACTAAGGCTGAAATCTTAACATATCGATATTTTTACAGATTTTCATGAAAAAAAATAAAATCACTAATTACCGGTAAACTAAGCGTTATACACAAAATTTTTATATTAAATTTGTAGGGTTTTAAATTCTTTACAACTTTCGTTACACACATTTTTGCGCTAAAATGCATATTAAAGCCGCAATCTTAAAACAACCATTTTTTTACGTGAAAACAGCCTCACCAAGAATTTCAGCAAACATGGCGCCTACCCTATCTTGAAGAGCATGAACATTTAGTAAACCAGGCGATTTAAAAAAAAAATACGTAGGACCAGTTTTTAAGAAAATCGCAAAAAAGTGAAAAGTTACACGAATAAACTACTACTTCCGGTTGACCGATTTTATTAAAAATCTTCGTATCGTGTCCGGTAGTGGTATGTAACTTAAGTTTCAAGTTCGTACGATGTTCCGTTCTTGAGATATTCTGTACACACTTACGCGCGCGCGCGCACACACACACACAGATCAATCGCTAAAAACATGTTTTTTGGGTTCAGGGGGTATGAAAACGAGTAGATCCGGTGAAAACTCGATTTCGAAAAATCGACTTGAAAACAATAGTTTCCTTCCTATATAATCATATTATAAAAGCAAGAAAAAGTAAAAATTATAGGTCAGTAGGAATTGTATTGCGTGACAAGAACAATGTTTTAGTCATGGCGAAAAAACGCCATCTTGTTTTTCTGTTTCTGTTCCCTATTTTTAAGCGTTGCAATAAGTGCAAGTGAGTCAGTTAAGAAGCTGAACTTTGTAGTGATACGTATGTGGTTGTTAAAAGATTTATTTTTGTTTTATTTTAATTTACAATTTATTAAATAAAAGTTCGTTCGTTAATTATTTTTATATTATTTTAATGTTTTTTTCATTTGTAATTGTTTTTGATTTAATAACGGTTTGCCGAAGTCTGTATAAGATTACACCTTATTCGTGTATAATTTTTTAGCATGTTCTTCTAATTCGTCTTATCAAATCAAATTTAAGAAACTTATAAAATGTTCTTCAATCATTGCAGACCAATGAAAATAAAATTATCACATTTAAGTAAACATAAAATTGGCCATATCAAATTCGCACAAAATTCCTGAAACCACCAAGTTCTGTATTGTTTTAAAGACATGTCACAAAAGTGTTCAAACAAAAAAGAAAAGTAACACCGTCAAAACTTTATAGTAGGACTTTATCGAAAATAACATTTTATTCCTTTATTGAAAGATAAAAAATTATATCATAAAAAGGGCAATAACTTATAAAATATTGCCTTAATAAGTACAATTTAGTTAATTTAAAAATAGATTATTAATTTAAATTTCAAAGGAGAAATTATTTAAAATAATAATAATAATAAATTAAACTGTAACAAGAGAGTTTAATTTTTACAAGTTAATCTAAAAGAGTGTGCATTTGACAGACGCCGTAAGCAGCTGCTTTAAGAGAAAAGAAGGGGAGATTATAACTGAAGAAAAAGACAAATAAAAGGAATTAATAAAAGTGACAGAAATAAGTGAAATGCTAATTACTTCAGATAAAAGAAAGAAAAAATGCAATCTTTAATTTGACTCCTTTTTACCATTCTGAGTCAGTTCATCAGTATTTTTATCAGGTTCCGTTAAAGTCGAATTGTCTCTTTCTTTAAAGATTAAAATGTTTCCTTTATTCCATTCATTCTCTTACGCAATAAGTTAAGCTACTCTTAAATTTATTCATTTTTTAAGTAGTATTATTATAATTTATTTCAACGAACCAATCATTTCTTATTCACTGTTCAATACGAAATTACATAAAGTTATTTCGGGAGTCATCTAACACATATTTTTATAATTCTGGCCAGTAACGAACGGATTATTGCAGTAGCGGATACTCGGAAGCGACTAAGTAACCAATATGAACCATAATTATTATTTCATATCTAAATTTTTTTTTTAACCAATTGTAATTCATTTGTAATCAGTATTTTAAATGTAATTATGAACGTTAAACAAAGATGATAAAAATCTTTGCCCAAAACCGGCAGGTGCGTTAAAAATTATCTCTTAGAGGTGGTTGGCATGAGTCAGTTGTAAAAGAGTACACTTGATATATACTTCATGCATACCATCCTCATCTCATTGGGGTTTATATGGTTTCTTATTTTTCTTGAGTTGAACAGATGTAACGTTCACATAATAGGGTCATAATTTTTTTTAAATTTATAAAAACAAACAATATTTTCGTACTGTAATATTTTTTTAATAAAAGTACACCTCACATGGTTTAAAATTACGAAAACAATACCATTCACAATTTTGTTAAAAACTATGAAATTTTCTCTCAGGAGCTAAGCTTCTAATTTAAATAATTTAAAAATCGGTTTGGTAGTTTTTGAGTTTTCTTCGTACAAAAAAATAAACGTTACATCTCTGTAATATTATTGTAGAGTACGGCTACGGTACTTTTTTTGGTTTAACGTCCGACAGTTCTGCAAATACTGCTAATGCAGACCATGAAGGATGAAATGATTTTATGTAACGTATGAAAATATGCCGTGCCTGAATGAGATTCGAACCCAAAACCGCATGATGAGAGGCGAGCACGTTATTAACTACGCCAATGCGGCCGGCACCGCTACGTTACAGTTATATTTGTAGGTACAGCTACATGAAGAAATCCGGAAGAAGCCACTTAATGAGCCGAACCAAATTCAGATTACTAATTTCGGACTTTAACAGCTTCTTTGAAGATAAAAAACAGAACACCGGATGGACAGAAGAAATGATAAAAGCCAATGAACAAATGCTGAAAATGTGGGCTGCAAAAGAGCTTCCAGAAACGTCTAAAATCACCTCACGTGGTCTATAATTGGGCCAACACGAGGGAGAAAACAAAAAGATACCACCATAAAAATACATTTTATAGGTGTTAATTTTAAAATGTCTCCTAATATTCCTAGAAATTAAAAAAAACCGGATATTAAATAAATTGGACGCTGGTAGGACCATTTCCGTGAAACAATTCTTATCAATAAAAAGTGAACTTATAAACTTTTTTATCCGACCAATTTAGTTTGATTGCAGGTAAAAGACAATATAGTGAAATAGAAGGAAGAAAATGAGCCGCAATACGACAGCGTTTATAGCGGTCAAGTCAAAAGGAAGAAAAATAAGACACACTGCTTCGGTTTAGTGGTAGGCTTACAGTAAGCGTATATTGAAGTATATAAGTATTTTCTAAGCAGGAAATGAGCCATTTCAGGATCAAGTGGAAGCTTCAATAAAAGCCTTCACCATATCGATTTTACCATTAGCTTCGCCAGACAGACAATGGATTGCCCTTATAAGACTATCAGAGTACAGAAAGAACTAGTGGTAGCAGAACCCCTGAGCGTTCTCAGTGTAGGTAACTTCCCGTTTATACTTTAAGAACACTGCCACACCCTGCAATTATTATTCTCTCTTGATATATTAATTTTAACTCTAACTTAATTTAACCTCCAAGCCTAACTCATCAATTTACTAAACTAACAAAACTAATTTATGTATACTGCAATTTAATTTAAATACCTTGTTTCTATAGGTCAGCTATACATCAGCTATAGGACATCAGCTATACAATAAAACAGTTATCCCCACAACAGGCAGATGGAGTATTAAATGATTTGCACTCAATTTGCTAGTTTCAGGGCTACAAAAAACAGTTGTTTCTTTTATCAAATGATCAGCCAATTATATAACTTAAGCATTTAAGAACAGAAGAGGTAGAGGGGTAAAATACACTAGTTACAGTCATCTTCCTCTGAGAATAATGCATTTTAATCAGTTGTAAATGAAGTGAAATTGTCATTTACAGGGTGAAAAGTAGATGTTTTTCAGAGACCATGGCATGCCGATAAGCATACTTTTCTACTTAGTGGGTAAAGTAATTGGTAAACCACCTAACTACTCCCTTTACTTAGTAAAGCCTCTAGAAGTGCAAACCAGTACTTTGGCTGACGACCTAAACAACCACAACCTTCAGTATTATAAAAAAAAGTTTAATTTTTTACCGAACCCAGTATATCATCAGGTTTCTTTTTGGCCCAACACAGTTTTTTTTTTTTGTATAACTGTAAATCTGCTATCTGCTCTCATAGAACAATGAGTAGATATGTTGTAAGTATAAATCATGAGTAAGTAATACCCCTTGGTATTACTCTATAAAATTTCCCATTTCGTTGTTTTGTTCTTGCCAGGAATGAAGAATAAAGTAAACAATCACTTATTAGAATAAATCTGCAGGGTGCAGTCTATATAGTCTTCTGTGTGTTTAACTGTTCTCTAGGAGATTGATGGCTTCTGGATGCAGGTGATTTTCAAGTCTTGTTTGGTAACTGGTGCAAAATTTCTGTATTACTTCGTGTACCGTGGGAGTGTTCGTGTCTCTGTGCAATATAGTGTTGGATATGTACGAAGGCGAGTCCATGATGTTTCGAAGTATTTTTGACTGAAACCGTTGAATTATTTCAATGTTACTGTGACTTACTGTGCCCCAGAGTTGTATCCCATAAGTCCATACAGATTTAAGTACAGTTTTATAAAGTAACAATTTGTTTTGTGCCAATATTTTGGACTTTCTATTAAGCATCCAATAAGCTGTTGGTATTTAAGATTTAACTGTTTTTGTTTGTTCCATATGCACGGTTATTTAGTCCACAACGATTTTTTTTCAGGAGATAGTGCAAATGAGTAACAGTTCCAACAATAATGTACATTGTGTTATATCGTCATTATTAAGTAATACGAATAACTTTCTTACGATTGCCTCATCCCCTACATTCCGTTCAACCACGAAAAATTATCTGCTTACCCTACTCCAAGCAGGGAAGTGGCCTACTCTAGTTACTAGTTACTTAAACAAATTGTAGTAGGACAGTGAAAAACCTCTAGTGTTTTTACTACACTTGAAATAATGGATACTAATGGATAACAGATGTAAACAACTATGATGCCATCCTTGTAAACAAAAAGGATGGCACGTGAAAAACCATCCCAAACAGTGAACAGTAGCCTACAAGATGATTGAACCACTAACTGGTACGATCTGGAAAAAGAGAATATCTTAGAAAGTCTTTAGAAATCCTGGGTCTTTTGAACAGAGTTGATAACACAAGATTAGTAAGAAGACTGATAGAGTTTTTCTGGAACAAAGTAAATACACCAAAATTGATCAAGGAGGTCAAGAAGGACATGGCAGAACTCAATATAACAATAAATGACTTAAAAACTACATCTGGAAACTATCACTAAATCAAAAACTCAATAATCAGATTCCAACAGAAGCAAAGGTGGCAAGAAAGCACTGTTTTCCGAAGCAGAAAGGCTCAGAATATCAGAAACCTTGAAGAAATATTGGCGGGACATGAGAGAAGCGAAAGAACAGCAAAAGTGCAGCAAGAAGATTAAAAGCAAAAAATGAGCTTACCAGGCTACAAACTAATGTGGTCCAATGAGGCCTTAAAAGTATTTAAAAAAAGACCACAAAGTCTTTAGACAAAACATTTGACAGAGTTACAGTAAATACTTATGGTGTAGTTATTTAAAAGTGATTCTAGACTACGTTCCGTAGTTTTACTGTAAAAGGTGGGTGTTCATTTTAAACAAAGGTACAAATGTGTAAAAGAAAATTCTATTTAATCCTGCTTTTTTATTCGTCGTGTACGAGTATATTGTTAAAAAAATGCAAAAAGCGGTGAGGCTTTCAAGAAGAATTTAATGCTTATGTGTTAGTGAAACGGATGGAAGGAAAAGTGACTTTAGTGCCCTTTAAATGCGGTAGATTCCTCTTCTAAAAGCGGAAAAATCTCAGAAATAGAGTACGAATAACAGAGAGCCACACAAAAGTTAATAATATGTGGAGGAATTTAAATGAAAATATAAAGAGTGCTCCTAGAGAAGAGGGAAATGTATAATTTTTATTAATGGCCGTGCTCACCCCCTCCCACCCTACTATAAAAAACCAAAACAGCACTACTCTTTCTTCACCATAACGTCCGTTGCTCATTCGTTTTCCCTTCACCTCCGTCATACCAAAAGAAGAGTAAAATTTCACGCTGTGATAACCTAATTAAAAAATATTGTTTTTAAAAAGTAATGAACAATATTATAATTCCATTTTTTGAAAATATTTTTAGCCTCATAAAAAGTCATTAGGAACTTAATCACAAACAGGAATTCTTTAAGTAATGTACAATATAAAAACTGCTTCATTATATGGATACTAATTTTAATACCAAACGATTATAATTATTTTTAGTTAACTCTAAAATTTTCAAATATATTTCATCACGACTAATGTTTCAAAGGTAAACTGTTTTTGACATTTTCAATTGAAATTTGGTATCTGCTATTTTATATAAATACAACAATTTCTAAATGTGAAGCTAATGTTCCAAAGCTTGATTTACTTAAAGGAGCGTGTAGTCATCACCATAGTCCTACAGTTGGCCGAAAAGATCCCTTGGCCAGAGGCGTTTTAAACGTCTGCGCTGAGTACCCGGTATCGCCCTAGTGTACATATTTTGTATGAGAGGGTTGTCATGTAATTAAAATTTGTCATGCATCGTCTTGTATAGGTAGTTGTTTCGCGACATCAATTACGTATAGGATTTGTAAGTCTTTGTGCAAGATCCCCAAAGTTGAACTCCATATGTCCAGATTGTTCAAAGGTAAACTCTGAACAAAATTACTGTCTGATTTAATTTTATTTTTGAAAACAAATCGCAACAAATGTTGTTTACTCTTAGACGACAAAACTGCCCAGCCGTTTACATTAATAATACTCCGCTGCCTCACACTACTCAAACACGCTATTTAGGCTTACACTTGGACAATAAACTTACATGGAACACACATGTTACACACACACGGCACAAACTGAAAACACGCTTCTATCAACTGAAACGCTTACTCGATAGATGTTCTAAATTAAACATGTCACACAAATTAATAATCTACAATATAGTCTTAAGACCAATGTGGATATATGGAGTTCAACTTTGGGGATCTGCTAAACCTTCACACACGAAACGTATACAAGCGATTCAGAACAAGATACTACGAACGATAACGCAATGTCCCTTTTACATCAGAAACTCAATGTTGCACAAAGACTTACAAATACCATACGTAATTGATGTCGCGAAACAACTATACAAGACGATGCATGACAAATTTTAATTACATGACAACCCTCTCATACAAAACATGTACACTAGGGTGATACCGGGTGCTCAACGCAGACGTTTGAAGCGCCTCTGGCCAAGAGATCTTCTTGGCCAACTGTAGGACTGTGGTGATGACTGCACGCTCCTTCAAGTAAATCAAGTTTTGGAACAATAGCTTCACATTTAGAAATTGTTATATTAATATAATAACAGATACTAAATTTCAATTAAAAATGTCAAAAGAAAATTTATTTTATGTAAATTTTTAACTGAGAATTATAAAGTTTTTGTACAAGAATATTGAAATCCATTATACAAAATAGTTACTATTAGAATGGTCACAGTGACTTTATTTTATCAATATCTTATGTAATTTCAGGTTAAGTGCTATGCATACCATAAATCATATTCATATTTTTATGATGTCTTTGCTATAAAACAATACTGAGAGATGAAGATAACTCTCACTAGTTTTTACCAAAGTAATTTCTGAGAGATAAATTTATCTCTCTGTATCTCAAACACTAAAATGGTAGAGAAGTGATTTACAATGATACTCAGTTACAATGACACTGTTTAGTTTATTACATTATAGAAAAACTTTTGCTGTTTTTGTAAATGGTCTTAGCACTTTCGTAGTGGCTTTCCATTAAACTAAAACGATTTTTTTTAGTGGGGTTACAATCCAGTTATTATATTAATCGATCTTATGTATTTCTATAATGGAGAAAAAGTTGTTTCTTTCTCGCTTTCCTCATAATTTTTTGGTGATTAAAGTTAGGTGTTTGTTTTTATGTCAATGTATGTAATTGAATGTACATCAACATTAATTGGTTTATGCTTTCATTGTCGTGTTTCCTAAAAATTTTACAGTAGGCTATATTTTTTGAATAGTAAAGGTTTTATTCTAAGTAGTAGTTAAGATTGTTATCACCAATTCATATTTTCACAGTCTTGCACGCCTAGAGAGTTTTTAAATTTTAATATTACAACAAACCATCCATCAAGAAATGCTTACAATGCTAGTAAGATTGTGATTAAAAACTCGATTTAACATTATGACGTTTTAAATTATAAACATTTTACTAATTAAAAATATATAAGAGATGAAACAATTGGACCTTTCGCGAGTTCAGGTTTACATTCGCCAGCTAGACAAAGAATTCAAGAAGATGAACACACAAACGTTTTCGGTAGTTTAGGTACAAGGTTTTTTCTGGGGGTTCACGGCTGATGACACCACGAGGTAGGTAGCTGTTTACATAAATGATAAAAAATAAATTAAAAAAGCATATCAACTGGGATACTAATATACTGCCGTCTGATTTGAACCGGGATTCGAACTTCTTGGATTTCATTATCACCAAAGGTATTTCTAAAAATTATTTACTCACTGATCTTACTATAATTTAACATCTGATAACACGTCTGTTATTTTAACCATCAGTAGCAGAATAAAAATCGAAGGAGCCGTTAATGAGAAAATCGCATAAGTGAAAAATTGCTCGAATAAACTAACACTTCCGATTATCCGATTTTTATGAAAATGTTCGTGTCGGGTTTCCTAGTGGTACCTAACAAGTTTCAACTTAATATAATATTTCTTCTTGAGATATTTTGTTAAAACACGCGCGCGCGCACACACACACACACACACACTCACACCAATCGCTAAAAATGTGTTATTCAGGTTCAGAGGGCTTGAAAACGGGTATTTTCGGTTGTTTATCGACACAAAAACAATATTTTACTTCTTTTTGTACTTATATACAGCAAAAGAAAGTAAAAACGAGTGGTTTTTATTTGTACGTTGATGAAGACGTTTTAGAAAAGAATTGTAGTAGTAAGACAACGTTTAATAGACGTGAGTTGACAGCGATGAATGGCTGTTTAAAATACTTGTGTAATTCTATATTATTATTGAAAAGATCAATTTGATATTATAGTACGTTATTTATAAAAATAGTAATAATTTATTAGAAATGCAGTAAATTATTGCAATTTTACTGTTTCCTTTCATTATTAATCAGTCTACTATTTTATTATGCATTGTGAATCCTCGTATGCGGTGCGGTGAAAATTATTGATAACACTTCTATTTCCCCTACAATATAGACTCTTTATTGCACCAACTAAACTCGTTGTTGTCTTTTGCCCTTTACTAAAACAAAGGGGGGGGATGCCGCTGACCTCAGCTCAGTTCATTTCAGTTCAGTTGTTCTAATCGATAAGAGAGAGATAGTAACTATATGAAGCAGAAAAATGAGATAGAGTAAAAACAGGAACAAAACAAACAAAATGTTTCTTGTTAGGGGTTTCTTACACGAACACAACAATTCTGAACGAATAATTTCCTGTTGTATTCCGATATGCAAACCGGGTTAGAATTTTACATAAGCACTTTAATGGATTTGCAATCAAAAGTGCCCTCCATTTTACATTTCAATGTAGTTTTCTTTTACAGGAAAATAAAAGAAAGAAACTGAAATTTTTTATTATTATAGCATTTCAGTTTTAATTATTAAAAAACCTCTGGCAATTTCTTAAATGGTTCAATTGCATAATCATTTTTTTCTTTTTACCGTTGAATTATTTACTTTCAATTGCATTTAGAATGTTTAAAAATTCCAAGAATACTTTAATGGAATTTTAATAAAGTCCATAAAACGAATACTACTTAGGATAAAAAATACTAAAATAATACAATTTTTTTAAAATAATATAACAATGCTATTATAAGGTGTGTATGTTTAGGTCATCAGCTAAAAGTCTAATTTGAACCTCTTTACTAAGTAAAACAAGGAGTGAGTTGGTCTACGATTGCCTTCATCACTGAATGAAAAAGTATGCTTATCAGCACGCCAGGCCCTCGGAAAAACATATTCTTTCCACCCTGAATATGAAACCTTCATTATATTCACCACAGGTATATTTATTTTGAATTTCACGACAGGGCTATATTTACAATACATTTACCACAAAGCTGTTTAATAAAATTCATTACTCTGTCTTTTACACCTCTACTTATTCTGTTTTTAAATGCTTTAGTCATATTATAATTGGCTGAAGATGTAATAAGAAACAGAACAATTTTTTATAGCTCTGGACTAGCAGATCGAGGGCAAATAATTTAACCAAATTAATACTAAATATTAACTAAATTAATATGGCATGGATCAAATTGTTGGAGTTATAAAAACACGATAAACATTACTTAATTAACATAACTATCCGGATTATTTCGTTAATATTATAAGGTTGTATAAATAAATCTATTATGTATTAAGTTTTGCTTCCGTTTGTTGCGACTAACTTCACAACAAAGTTTGTAGAAATGCACGATTGTCTGTGATTTTTTTTACTCTCTAATGATGTGTGTACGTTGCAATTGTTCAATTCAGAACAATAAACAACCCTACGACCCAATGAGATGAGGATAATTTGTATGACGCGTAAATGAGTTGTAGTCTTGTACAGACCCAGGCCGACCATTCCTGAGAGAGTATGGTTAATTGAACTCCAACCATCAAAGTACACCGATAACCACTGGCTAGTAATCAAATCCGTTAAAAATAACTACCTTTACAAGGATTTGAACCAGAAACCTTAATCTCCGAAAATCAACTGTTAAACAGCTGATTTTAATGACGACTGTACCTCTAGACCAATCCGGTGGGTCCAAAACGATGGGTCCAAAAAAGGTACAAAACGTAAAGAGTTGTATGCGCCAAAAAAAAAACTTGACAATTTCTTTGTAAGTAATAATAAGTAACTGTATTATAGCGTAGTTCATGTATTGTAATATATAACTGATGTGCAGGAATTACACACATTACATACAGGTATGAATATACATATTTACTACTATTAGGTATTATTATGTACTGTGTGGTAAAATCTAACTGTAAAATACACATAATTTTATCATTTTTGACTTACTGTACACTGTAGTACGGTTTGTAAATAAACAAATATAGCCTACATAAAAATGTAAATTGTAATTGACAACTTCACATTTTTCAATTGCGTAGATCCGTTGTACATACATTATTGTACAGTATTTCAGAAATTCAAACATCCCTTTTTGTATTTCCCATAAACGGATTTTCTCATATCCGGTTTACCCTAGGTCCCAATTGATCCGGAAAAGGAGATTTTCACCGTGATTGTAATTATTATGTCAATAAATAATTTTTATAATTTTAAGGAATTATTTATTATGTCCAGATCCCGAATGAACCTAGTTTTAGATGTTACACTGTATTGTTTCCAATGAAGATAATAAAATGAGAGTGAAGAACACTTTTGAAGGTGAAGGGATTTAGCGAGCTCAGGATTATCCACTTTGCAGATTTCTTTTTTACTAATACGTTCACCATCCCCCATTCTAAAAATGCTATTTTAACCCTTTCCCGGGGTTTTTCTTCTCGTTCTGTATCAACCTGAAAAAGCAAAGAGGAAGGAAGATGTTGGGCACACAGTTCGTTTACTCTACGTAAAAAATTTATGTCGATTTAATCCCGGACAGAAAAGAGAGATTCTTTGAGAAAATCTTTAGTTTATCGAGCCATTATGGGGAAAAGTCGTACATCTTTTCTCCTTATCTTGACTCGGTTGATAGCCTGGCAAGATCGAGCACCACCAGCCAATCAGAAGACGTAAACAATAACGGCGCCCGTCGCGATTCTCCCCTCTAACTGATCACGTTCTTTCTCACCAACCCATAGCAAACTGTTTGCTCATCCTAATAAATGGAGTTAAGCGTGTGCGTGCGTGCGTGTTTTTTTGTAAATTTAGGTTACCAATGTTCACTAAACATTCAATAATTTAGTATTATTCTATCTTATTAATTTTGGAGAAAAGAACTAAATTCGTATTATTTTTGTTTACTATATTGCGGGTTATAATTTAATTTTATGTAGGCTATTTCAGTTTTAGAAAATTATCAAAACATTCTATTTCATTATACATTTCATTTCTTTTAAATGCTAGCAACCATGTTTACATAGTACAATACGAAATACAAAACTTCTCAAAAGGAATTCACGATAATTTCGTTCAATTCTTCAACAAATGCCATCATCTCAAATAAAATCCCTGAATTTAAAAACTTCTTTTTTTTTGATATTACGTCTGACTGTTTAGCGATTGCTGCTAATGCAGGCGGTGAGAAGGACGACAGGTGAAGATCAGAGATGAAGAAATTCCAGATCTGATCGGGAATCGAACCCGGTACCCCGGCGTAGAAGCCAGTTGCGCTAACCACTACGCCAACGGGCCGAACAAAAACTTCGTTTGGAAAATAAAAGGTTAAAAACACATTTTATTCTAAACAATAGTTCTTAAATTATCTTACGACAATTTTTTTTCAAACATAATCTGTGTAAGATTTGATCTTAAGTAACATCGTAAATTATTGTTTAGGTCATCAGCCGAAAGGGTGGTTTGAACCTCTAGGTTTTACTAAGTAAGGTGGTTTTACCCCTGCCTTCTTCATTGAGAGGATAATTATGCTCATCACCATACCATGCCTTCTGAAAAGCATCTATTGACTTCCCACCCTGTTAATGACACCGTTTCATTCACCACAGGGTCTGGACAATTTGTATAATAAAATTTATTACTTTCAGAGGAGATAACTCTGACTGGTGTCTTTTACATCTCTACTCCTTCTGTTCTTAAATGCTTCAGTCATTTAAATTTTTGACCATGTGATAAGAAACAGAATTATTTTTTGTAGCCCTGGAAATAGCAGATCGAGTGCAAATAATTAATACTCCGCCTGCCTGTTACGGAATAAATTTTAATGACGTATTAGGCCTAGATGTTTTCTTCTCGTATCATTTTGGGTTACTATGGAGAACGTTAAATTATTTTTTCGACGGCTGATGTTTTTCCAAAGTTTTTTTCATGTTTTAACAAAATTTTTTAATCTTGCTTATCCCATTTTTATTCATACTAAAATGGAAAAATCATAAAAATAATGGTAGAGGTAGATTGATCTAATTACAAAAGTAGTAAGCTGTCGAGTATTAAGTGTTCCATTATAAAAGTTACTTATATTGTAAATTAGCAAATTATATTACAGCCGCTTTATTGTTTGTGGAACAGTACTCCCGTGCTTTATGTTTGGAGATATCGGCCACCCCTATCTTCCTTTTATTAAAGGTAAGGCAGATATCTGATCATAGTGGTTGCTGTTCTATTCAATGAATATACACGATATAATGTTATGAACATTACAGCAGCTCTGAAAGAGATAGAACTTCGAAGGTCATACGAGCATCTCCCCCCCAAACTCTTTTCTGTACTTCACAGTGGCACGCACACAAATACATAGCATGTTCAAAACATACTACCGGTACAGAATGGTGAATTAAAGTAAGGGAGAGTAGGGCAAAGCTCGGTCGTTTCTAAAGAGAGAGACTGAGGTGACTGTTTCCACGACTCCCCCCCTCATTCTAACATAATACCCCCTTTTCAAACTGACAATAGAACTACCGCATCGACCGAGCTTGTGGTAGCCCCCTCTTTAGGTTTAGGTCGCGTATTCTCTACTCACTCGCTGCTACATTTGTGAGATTGTTCTTTTCCGGATGGCCCTTAGAAATCTCCCATTACTCCTCCGCTCTCTTATACACTCGCACGCGTATTCACAAAACAGTCTTACTCGTATTTATTCTTTCCTTTTCTCTCATTCGATACATCATTCCGTCTTCTTTTCCTATTCTGTTGCACTGCAGACCAAACAGTACCGACGAGAGAGACACAAACATCTCTTTTTCTCTTTGATTAAAAGTAGTGCACATACATCCATTCTTGTGTACACGATATTGCATAGACGGACTTAGTAAGGGGAGATTAGAAAGAGACAGACGGAAACAGAACGAACGAAATCAACACAAGAGAACCTTATGTTACATCTTAAAGATGTTATTATTATATTATTGTATTAATTTTGAAACCCTGCTCGGTAAAAAGAATACTCTACGTCGATTGTCTACCAAATAATCTGATTCGTTATTTCCTTAAAAACTGATATAATAATGGATTCGATAGACGAAACTTTAAATCACCAAAGCAACAATGTTATGTCCTGTGTTGCAACAGCAAAACATATTTATTGTATGACATTACTTTAAAAAATGTAGAGATCAAATTGAATTTCTATTTCTAACAAAACTCTTTAAATTAAATGAAAACAGTATACAATAGAGTTAATATTCCTTGAAGTACAACATTTCAGTATGAAACATACTACATAATATTATAACAAGAATACAGTTGGGAAAAAGACAAATTTCTCTACGGGATACAATAATCCGTGTAAATATAAATAAACACAAACTTATCTGATATTTTTCATGGAATCAATATTATTATAATTATTTCATATGACCCGGGCTTACTAAACTATAAACAATGAAATGTTATTTTGTTAACTTTTTTAAACTTTTGACCCTTTTTAAACTTTTGTAAACTTAATTGCTATGTTTATGAATGACACGAATGGAATAGGTAATAATATTAATAAAATAATTTACTTAGCCTAATAACTAAATTGCATACAAATAACAGAAAATTATTATCAAAAAGATTTTTTTAAATTTAAAAATAATTATATGTTTTATAAATTACCTTAGGCGTTTGTCCACCAAAATAATCTGAATAGCATTTCAAAATATTTAATATTAGCAGATATTTTGAATTGAACAAATTTATATGGTAAAAGAATTTTCATATATTATTTATTATACAAATTCAATAAAACTTTAAAATTTCACTTAATAATTTATTTTATTTTGCATAGTTCAAATTTTTATTACTCATGTATATTTACTTATTTTTAAAAGATTTCATTTTATTCAACATAATAGTATTTTTGTTTTGTTTTAATTTCTACGTTACTTCGTGTTGTCATGTATTCTATTTTATTCTTGCTATACCTTTTTATTGTCCATAACAGGCAGGTAGAGAGGTTAAATTGTTTGCACTTGATCTGTTCGTTCCAAGGCTACAAAAAATCAAATCTGTCTTTTAACACATGATAAACCATGGTTGTGTTGTTTAGGTCATCAGCCAAAAGGCTGGTTTGAACCTGCAGAGGTTTTACTAAGTAAAACGAGGAGTGAGGTGGTTTACCGTTGCCTTCCTCACTGAGTGGAAAAGTACGCTTATCAGCATGCCGGGCCCTCTGAAAAGCACATATTTTCCACTCTGCAAATGACACCTTCACTTCATTCACCACAGGGTCTGGCTGTATAATGAAATTCATTACTTTCAGAGGAGATAACTCTGATTAGTGTCTTTTACACCTCTACCTCTTCTGTTCTTAAATGATTCAGTCATTTAATTGGCTGACCATGTGATAAGATACAGAACTATTTATTTTAGCCCTGCAACGAACAGATTGAGTGTAAATAATTTGACACTCCACCTGTCTGTTATGGGCAGATGATATACATATCAACATGATAAGACTAAACATTTAAGAACAGCAGAGGGAGAGGTGTAAAAGACACTAGTTAGAGTTATCAGTCAGACCACGTGGTGAATAAAGTGAAGATGTTACTTGCAGGGTGGAAAGTAAATGTTTTCATAGTGCCTGGCATGCAGATAAGCATACTTTTCCACTCAGTGAAAAAGACAATGGTAAACCACCTCACTCCTCGTTTTACTTAGTAAATAGTACATAAATAGCAAATAGTATACTCCAGTGGCTCAACCCAGCCTTTCGGCTGAAAACCTACACAATAACAACACACCTTTTTTTTACTTTCTCTTGCCTATATGAATATATAGGAAGGAAAGTATTGTTTTCATGTCGATTTTTCGAAATCGAGTTTTCACCGGATCTATACGTTTTCAGACCCCCTGAACCCAAAAAAACATGTTTTTAGCGATTGGTCTGTGTGTGTGTCTGTGTGTGTGTGTGTGTGTCTGTGTGTGAACAAAATATCTCAAGAACGGAACATCGTACGAACTTGAAACATGAAACTTAAGTTACATACCACTACCGGACGCGACACGAACATTTTCATCAAAATCGGTCAACCGGAAGTAGTAGTTTATTCGTGTAATTTTTCACTTTTTTGCGATTTTCTCAAAAACTGGTCCTACGATTTTTTTAAAAATCGCCTGGTTTACTCAATTTTTTTATTCTCTACAAGATAGGGTAGGCGTCATGTTTGCTGAAATTCTGGGTGAGGCTGTTTTCACGTAAAAACGTTGTTTTTTTAAGATTACAGCTTTAATATGCATTTTAGCGCAAAACTTTATATAATAAAAGTTGTAGAGAATTAAAAATTCTACAACTTTTATTTATAACAATTTTTTGTATAACGCTTAGTTTAGCGGTAATTTGCGATTTTCTGTTTTTTTCTCACGAAAATGTGTGAAAAATTGATTTTTTTAAGATTTCGGCCTTAGTATGCATTTTACGACAAAAGTGTATATAATTTAATTTATAGAAAATTAAAAGATCTACAACTTTTATTTAAAGCATTTTTCTCTACAGAGCCTAGTTTAGAGAGAAAGAGTGATTTTCCGTATTTCTAAGCCAAACTGAGGTTGATTTTCATTTTGCAACATTCACTCATGATTAAAATAAGGTTATGTTTTTGAGGTTAGTTTTTTGTTTATTTCTAATATTTTATTATTAATGTTAGGTTTATTGTTAATTATTTGCATTGGCAAGAGAAAGTTGTGTGAGTGTTTCACACCAGATTTTTATTAATAGAATCAGTTATAATCAAAATAACAAGTCAACAATAAAATTGAAAATATTTAAACAATATAATAAATTGTCAGGTTAAACTTTTCGATTTCAAACCAGGGGAAAATTTTCAGCAAACGTTTTCAATTTAAATAATCCACCACAACCACATTGTAATGTCAATTTAAAAATATAGGAATTGATTAGTTACTGTCTGTAGTATTTACTAAATGTATAGTATTTTATTGCTCTATTTTATTTAAATTAATGTTCTATTTTATAAATGGTCAGTTGACTCTGTCATTAGTATAGTGGAATTTAATAACAAAGTATTGATTTGAATTTTCAATTACTATAAATATAAACCATAAAAATCTGGTGTGAAACACTCACTTGTCTTTATCTTGCCAATATAAATAATAAAACATAGATGCTTTTCAGAGTGATGCTTATCATTATAACCTAGTTTGTTTAATCATAAATACTTTCCATCAGTTTTTCGGTTCCGCGAATTACAGGAGAGTATAGATTTTCAGAGGTTCCACTTTCAAACTAGTAAACAATGAAAAATTAAAAACAACCTAATTTTTATCATAAATAAATGAAGAAAAATGAAACTCAACCTCTTTAGGACTTAAAAATACGGAAAATCAGTAACTACCTCTGAACTAGGTTCTGTAGAGAAAAATGATTAAAAAAAAGTTGTGGATTTTTTTTATTTCCTGTAACTCTGGTTACATACACTTTTCCCATAAAATGGATATTAAGGCTGCAATCTTAAAATTTCTAATTTTTTAGAGATTTTTGTGAAACAAATTGGTAGGTACATAAAATCACTAATTGCTGCCAAAATAAGAGTTGTTCAAAAAAAGGTAAAAATAAAAGTTGTATTTTGATTTTTTTAATTCCTATAACTAATTATTATTAAATTTTTTTCGTAAAATGCATACTAAGTCCTCGATCTTAAAAAATCTCATTTTTTACAAAATATTTTAATGCAAAAAAACAAAATCAGTAATTGCCGCTAAACTACGAGTTATGCAAGAAATATTTTCAAATATAGGTTATAGGTTTTTAAATGTTATAATAACTTTGATTATATAAATCTATGCTCTAAAATGCATACTGAGGTCGCAATTTTAAAAATCACTTTTTTCTACGAGAGCACAGCCTCCCTAAGAATTTCAGCAGACATAACGCTTTCCCTATCTAGTAGAGAATAAAAAATGTAGTAATTGGGGCAATTTTTTAAAAAACCGTATGCAGTCGTTTTTGGGAAAATCGCTGAGTTAAAAATTGCACGAATACTAGCCTACTTCCAGTAGACTGATTTTGATAAAATATTCGTGTTGGGTCCTCTAGTGGTACCTAAGCATAGCTTAAATTCTAAGTTTCAACTTTGTACGTTATTCCGTCCTTAAGATACTTTGTACGTGCGCGCACACACACATACACACACACACACACACACACACAAACAAACAACCAATCACTAAACCAAACCAGTACAATCCATCAAAAACCAATCACAATCCACCAATCATCAAAAACCAATCGCTAAAAACATGTTTTAGAGGTTCAGGGGCCCGAAAACGTGTAGTATATCCCGTGAAAATACGATTTTGAAAAATCGATATGAAATAATAGATACTTTTTTTCCCTATATACGTATATACGGCAAGAGAAAGTTATAAAGCTCAGTGAAATTTATTTCGTACTTTTTGGATACGACTGCACTTCTTCATCTGTAAATGCGTATCTCTAAAACTTCTCCTTTAAAAAACAGCCTAATGGTATTGTAAACATGGTAGTCTGCAGCGATATTACAAAAATGCTTAAGGGAATATTGTTCATTGTAAAATTATGTATTCTAAGAAGTGTTATGTATTTAACAAGAATAATAGATTACGATGAATAGAATGTTTTAAATAGGAATTGTCGGAAATCAAATAAAGTAGAAATTTTTGTTTTTATTTTGATTCCTTTTACAATGCTCTCGATTGTTAGGCGACACTATCAAATAGCAGGTAAAAAAACAGTTAGCACTTCTGTAGTGAGTTATTAGTTGAATTGTGAATGGAAGATGTTCTCGGGTCATTCAAAATAATGTCAATACGGTTCTGAATTATATTAATAGTGTGCGAGCGTACGAATAATATGAAGTGGTAGTAAACAAGTAAATCATTGTTTTTATTTTTGTTAAGTCCACAAAATTATAGGAAAGTTATAGTAATTTTTTTTTTTTTTTTTATTCTTTATTTTGAATCTTTAACTGTACTATACAGAACAACCAAAAGATGAGAAAACATCGATATTAAATTACAGACAAGAACAGACAGGAAATAAAATTCAACATTCAGCAATGTTAAATTTGGAATAACAATAAACATAAATAATATACAAAAGTATGAAAAGAAAAAAAACGAAAAAGTTCATTTTGTCACGGAAAAGTTATTATCAAGAGTAATAAAACATTTAAAACAAAACGAAAATTACAAATATTTTACATTATTATTTTTTTCGACATAAACATGCAGAAAGAATTAAAGAAGATCTCTGCTCCATCTTCTTTTTAATCTTCTAATGAAGCCTGGTGGATTTGCCATATCACTGATAAGTGGATTATTATGGATTGGTAATTTTGAGTAGAATTTAGTATAACTATTTTTGACGATGTCGCAAATGAATAATGTTTTTAAATCGTTGTGAAGTGTGTAATTTGAGACATAGTATGGTGAACCGGTAATTATACGGAGAAAATTAGACTGGAATGCTTGAATAGTTTTTAAATTACTCAGCTTTGCGCAACCAAAAATTTGAATACCGTACATCCAGATAGGTTTTAAGAGAGAATTGTAGAGTAATAATTTCTGTTTGAGACGTATGGGTGATTTAGTGTGAACAAACCTGTACAGTTGTTTCAAACGTAAGTTTAGTTGAAGTCGTTTTGTCTTAATGTGGTGTTTCCAGGTCATGCGTTGATCGAAATGAAGTCCAAGATAGCGAACAGTAGAATTTTTTGGGATAGGTGCATTATTTAAGAACAGCGACGGCAGCGGTTGTTTATTTAGAGTGAATGTAATGTGAACAGACTTCGCCGGATTCACCTTCATTTTCCAGTCCTTCAGCCAGTTGTCTACTAAATTTAGGTGATGTTGTAAATTTTGAGTGGCCGTTTGTCTGGAAAGATCTTGTGATAAAATGGCTGTATCATCCACAAACGTCGCTACAAAGGTGTTTTGTGTACAAGGAAAGTCAGAAGTGTAGATCGAATATAGAGTAGGTGACAAGATAGAACCTTGTGGTACTCCGGCTTTTATGCTTTTCATGTCTGAATACGTACCCCCTTGTCGGACTAAGAAGTACCTATCTTCAAGAAACGATTTAAATATAAAATAGTACGAATACGGTAAAATTTTCTTAAGTTTAAAAAGTAATCCGTCATGCCAGACTTTATCAAAGGCAGCTGTCACATCAAGAAATACAGCCGAGGTGAACTTTTTTTCTTCTAATCCTGCTGATATTTTATCCACGACTCTGTGCAGTTGTTGCACTGTTGAGTGCTCCCTCCTAAAACCGAACTGATGGAGTGGGATAACTTTCTTCCTCTCAAGGATTACTGTCAATCGATTTAAAAGCAGCCGCTCAAAAACTTTAGAAATAACCGGAAGGAGACTTATTGGCCGGTACGATGAAGGTAAATGAGACGGTTTCCCTGGTTTTGCAAATAGAACCACTTCAGATAGTTTCCATAGAATTGGATAATGACATGTTCGTAAGATTCCATTGAACACTTGTGTGATGTATATTAAGGTTTTCTTTGGTAATTCTTTTAAAATTTCAGATGTGATCAAGTCATGACCAGGTGACTTTTTTGGCGGAAGAATACCTATTACTTTTTCCACTTCAATTAATTTGATTCTCTTGGGTGGAATAGACAAGGGCACTGGACTGGCAAGATAATCCTCTACTTCTGCCTCTTTTTCAGCATTGATATCTTCATCAAAGGGTTTAAAAACGTTGCAAAGATGTTCAGAAAATAATTCCGCTTTTTCTTCCTCCTTGTTTGCCCAAGAATTGTCCGCCTTGCGTAGTGGTGAGTTAAAAGAAATATGTCCAGTAACGCGTTTAGTGGCTCTCCAAAGCGTTCCGTCGATGGTTGATAGATTCCTAAGTTTATTTTCAGTAAATTCACAATTTATTTTTATTATTTCCTTTTTTAATCTGTTGGCTAATCTATTAAAAATAATTTTGTCTTCAGGAAGACGAGACCTTTGCCAAATTCTTCTTAACCTTCTTTTTTCCCGTATCATATTTTGTCTGATGTACAATGGATACATTGGTCCAAGCTTCGATGACGTCTTTGGTGGAGTACAAGACAACGTAGCTGCAGATTGAATAAGGCTTGAAGATTTTCCGCTGCCTCATCAATATCAGATGGCGACTTCAGTGGAAGACGTAGATTCGTGTGATTTTCTAAATATGACCGAAAATATGACCAGTTCATAAGTCCACTCGCTAATGACGGTCGTTTTTGGACAGGGATTGGTTCAGAGCTCAAAGAGAAAAGTACAGCTGAATGATCACACGACAAATCACTGCAGTCCGCTACCGTATATTTGATTGAAGTTAGCCCATTTAGAAGAAAAATGTCTAATAAGTCCGGGAGTTTAGTTACGGAAGTCGGCCAATAAGTTGGTTTTCTGGATGTTGCAATTTTATATTTTTTATCATCGATGCATTTCAGTAACGTTCTACCACGTGGATTTGTAATTCTCGAGCCCCAGATTGTATTCTTTGCATTGAAATCTCCTCCGGCTATGAAGTGTGGTCCTAGGGTTGAGAAGAAGTTTTCAAAAGTTTCTTTCGATATGGAAAATCTTGGGGGGACGTAGACCGCCGCTACATTAATTTCTATCGATTTTAAGAAAATTGTGGCTGCAGTCGCCTGAAGGTAAATTGTAGGTTCTTGTAGCGGATAAAAATTTTGACGAATAGACGATCTGATAAGTATAGCAGTACCGCCCTGATTTCGGTTGGCAGGATGATCAGTCCGGTAGACTGTAAACCCTTTGATAAAAAAACGTGAGCCAAAGGTTAGGTGAGTTTCGGAGAGAAGGCAAATGTCTATTCTTTTTTCATGTAATACGTATTCTAATTCTGCCAAATGTCGATGGACCCCATTTGCATTCCATAGTAATATGGTCAAGGAATTACATGTCACATTATTGTCTGGCATTTTGTGAAATTAAAACCTGAAGTAGCTGCGTCATTAAAGTAAACAAAGGAATAAACATGGATTTTATATCTGTAATAAATGTGGTTAATTGTGTAGCAATGTCTGAAGGTGGATTAATGGTGTTTTCTATGTGGCTTGATGAATTATCTCGATATGAAGTTTGAAACGTGGCTGGTGAATTTGATTTGGCTACCTGAGAGTAAGAGATTTGATGTTGATTGTCCGATTGAACTTGTAGTGGCGCGTCGCGATTCGATGGTTGAGCCGTAGATGACGTGATGTGATCAGATATGTGATTCATCCTGATTGGAAGTGGAGGGAATGAGCGAACGTCAGTTGTAGGCACTCGTACAGTTACATTATCTTGTTTGGCGGGACGAGTAACGTTAGGCGACCTTCGTTTTTGTAACTCTTTGTAGAACAGACATCCCTTATAATTGGCGGGATGAGATCCACCACAAAGAGCACAAGTTGCTGGTAAGTCTCGTGGTTTAGTGCAATTTGCAGACAAGTGATCACCTGCACACCGAATACATTTTGGCTGATGATTACAGTAGGCCTGCGTGTGTTGATATTGCTGGCACCGAGAACACTGTGCCATGTTTCTTTTTGGTCGTGGTGATTCTACCTTAATTTTTGAAAAAAGTAATGAGTCCAACTTAAAAACCTCTTGATTATTCGATTTAACCTCTAATTCAACAAAAAAAAGAGGCAGGGGAACTTTATTTCTTGACTTGGCGTTTGCTATGGAACGTACCACGTGCCCTTTTGCGCCCAGTTCAAGCGCTAGTTCAGTAACGTCAATCGTTGCATGAAGCCCACGAATAACAAAGCGGAAGGGTTTATCATCACGTAGTTGAAAAGTGTGGAAGCCAGCATTATTATCCTTAAAATATTTAACTAAAATCCGGTAGGTTTCCGCATTCTTAGGGTAAATCGTGATTCCGGCGGTTGTAGAAATACACTTAAAATTCTCACCGACTAAACTTTTTAGTAAATTACAGAACGGTAAGAATTGTACATCCGATTTAAAATAAATTGGTGGAGGAATTTTCGATTTATCAGGAATATTTTATGAACTATTCTTATCATTTAAAGTTGAATCCGGTAAGTTTGAAAGAGGTTCGAAACGATTTTCTTTATTTATAATATTTGTGTTTGTTGCAATATCAAAATTGTGACGGCGCGGATCGTTCGAATGCATACGTTTTGTTATGAAACTGTCATCTGTGTGGTTGTCAGATGACTTACGTTTGCACAATACCTTTTGCCAATCGGTATTAGAACATATGTTAATTGGCGATTTGGCCGGATCAGCTGTTTCTGTAAGAACATCTGTATGACAACTTAATACAGAAGGCCGGTGCATGCGCATTGTTGTTTCTTCTTCTGCTTCTTCTTCTAACCTATCCATATTAATAACTACACTAAACTAAAATTTAAAAAAACCTATTTGTAATTGCTTACCATCCAGGTAAACATCTCAAAATATAGTTCACTTACATATTAAGAGTCACTTTACACAAACAATGAACAACAAAGATCAAAATTAAATTATAATCAAACAATATTAGTAACACAAAAAATACTCGTGTTGCTTGTGCTGATACTAAACCGGAACCTTATAGTAATTTTTGTGATTATTTAATTGAATTAATCTAATTTATTGTATTTGGTAGTAGAGTTAAGGTTGACAATTATATATTGTGTTAATAAATAATATAATAAGTTTAAAGGAAGTCTGTTAATTATTTTTTATACCCAGATACCGAACAAATCTAAGGTTAGGTGTTACAGTATCGTGATACTGACTAAAATACCGTTATTAATGAAATGATTTCTTAATGTACTCACATTAATATGATTTCTTAACCCAATAGTTCTTATAGAATAATAATAGAATATAGTTATAGAATGTCAACTGGTTTCAAATAAACTTGGTTGACAAAAACGATAACTGAAGGTGATAACTATAGATCCTGTACATGCATTTACTGTGTAGAATGTTTAACCTTGTCAACATGGGTAGGTCCTTTTCCAAAATCCGACAAAACACTTCATAAATTTTGAATTGATGAACAGTGTTTACGCAGTAATAGCATAATATAATACTTGTGGGACACAATCTGACAATGTCCAAACTAGAAGTAATTTGTTTCTCATCCCCCCACTATAGCCTATTATAACAAACATGCAATTCAAAACATAACTAATTAATACTGTTTCCGTGGATATTCAGTCACAAATTGTTACATTTATAAACAAAAATAACTATCTTTTTAAAAATTAGGCTAATTGCATTTGTAGTCGCTTACTGAACCGATGGTTTTTAACTTTTAAAAGTTATTATCTACATTCTGGCTAACTAAAAATTAAGAAAAAGTACAAACGATATGATCTAATGCAGTACATTCTGCAGGGAATGAGGAATCCTGGTAGAAGAATAATTTCCTCGCTCGCCAATTTGAGGACCTGGTTCGGTAAGAACTCAACGGAGTTGTTCAGAATTGCGGCTAACAAAGTTAAAATAGCCTTAAGATAGCCAACATCCAAACTGGATGTTTGACAAGAAGAAGGCTAAATACCCAAATCAGTTTATTTTGTTCAGTTCAGACGTTTAAAACCCCTCTGGCCAAGATCTTCTTGGCTAATCGTAGGATTGCAGTAACGACTGCAAGCTCCAGAAAGAAATTCAAGTTTATCGTCATATTTAGAAATGTTTATAATACTGTAATAACAAATAACTACATTTTCAATAAAAAATATGTCAAAAAAAGTAGAACTATACGCTTCAGTACAATTACTAGACTGGATGAAAATATTACTTAGACGTGGAAGGGGTTCACAATAAACAGCGTTTCATCCAGGACGTACTCACTACACTGGAGACAAACTTAATGAAAAATAATGGCAGTATTCACAATGAAATATTTGGGAACAATATCTGAATAAACTGGATGAATTTATAAATAAGTAAAGGATAAAAGTCAATCCTGAAAAGTCTGTTGAAGTCACATTTATACTTCGTACAGATAGCTGTCCGATAGTGACCCTGAGTCAACATACCAACTGACAACAAGGTAAAGTACCTAGGGTTGTGGTTAGAAAAGCGACTCACGCGGAGTCTCAACACCTCAAGAACAAACGTTTGTTACCAAATAATCACTTCAGATACTCAAAACTAATGTAAAAACTTCCACAACACTTTGTTAAAACCACTGTAGACATACGGAACTCAGACATTTTTCGCTGCTACACGAACCTATTGAAACAATATCCGGATGTTCCATTATACATACTTAAAACTCGCCACTGGAGTACGTCGAAAACACACTTTATTGTTATCGTAAGACAGCTTTATAAGCAATTCTCTAAATCATTCAAACGATCTCTCTCGATACATAGCCATTCAACAAAATTTCCAAATTTTAGACGTTTTCGTCGACTTTGGTGTAGGGATCTCATTTAATAATATTCGGTTGCCATTTGATCATTAAAATCAATCAGTTTAAATAAACTCGTTTTAGACTAAATTTTTATTAAATAAAAAACAAAGAGTATTTTGAGAAAGAAAGTAAAACCCCGACGATTTTTTCATACAGCTTATTCATGTTTTTGTGGGGAAAGCCCCTTTACGATTTGTGATAGCTAAATGTGATCTTATATCCTTATAAACTGAAACACGACGTTCCCCGAATGAACCATTAAAACCAGAATATACTCTGCATTATGGTTGTACTAAAATAAAAAAGGAACTGATGGAAATATTATTAACCCATATATTATAATTTCAATACACGAAAACTATTTTAAACTAGTATTGTTATTAAAATTATGTTAAATTATTTTTGATATATTTTATTAAAAATAAAATCTCTTGATGAAAATATTAGAAAAAAAACTGTTGGTAGAATACGAGTGATGTTATAAATATTGAAAAGTCAGAGATGGAGCGGTTAAGTTGCATATAAATATAAATTTTCCGTATGAAAGATTTCAGTAACAATAATTTCAACTGACAAAATAACGAACAATCTTATCTGAAATGATTCGATGCAGAAGAGATCTGTCAGAAAAGAGAGATTTGTATTGTAATGTTGGTAGGCCTACATCATCAACCGATTCAACCACCAGTATATGGCAGGAGATGTAATAATACTAGAAGCACTAGTATTACTACTGCTAGTGAAATACCCTGGAGGAGATGACATCTTACACGAAAGGAAAAGGACGACAACGAGATCGAGAAAGGAGAACGACGACAATGTGCCTTCACTATCTCTTGTTTCATCCCTTGTACTGGCTTCATCATTCCTTCTTCTTCTTCTTGTTCATCGCCGTCGCTGAAACCCAGACCTCATCCCTTTCATCACGCAGAGTTTAGACCGCAGAATATAGACCTACTACGGCATCAGTCTGCTTGTTAATCAGAACCACGCTCCTTTATAATACATGCTACGTTACCCCCCCCTACCCCCCCACAAACGATGTACACCACCATCAGAGTACCCCGACCATTTTATCATTTTCATGATCATCATCATTGTTAAATAATAATCCACTATAATATAGACGACCAACGCACCGGATATATAAAACAGACTCCTGGAAAATAAGCTGCTACATATTTTCATTACCCACTTTTACTTACAAATTCTTTCTCGTTATACTTTTTACTTTTGTTCTTTTTCTTTGAACGTATAAAATATTAAAATCATAACCGAAATAACCGTACCATTTTAAACCACAACAAAACCAAACTAACTTAACTATGTTACAAATATCTATCTGACTTAAACAACAAACATTTTTCTTTTAATAAAAATACTTTGTTAATAATTTTATTATAAACTTCATGAAGTCGCGACTAACCACAACAAAGTAAATTTAACATCATATCCTTATATTGTTTTTCTGCGGAGAAATATTTTGTGGTTAAGTTTTAATCTTATGACATAAATTTTATATAACATATATATTCTACTTTATTTCATTATTGATTAACCGGATAAAATTTAAATTACAGTAGAAATATTTCATAAGGTTCAAAATTAAAATACTAATAATGTTTTATTTAATATAAATGAATTTATTATTAAAATTTGCTGGCATCAATACTGTAGTCCTGTCATTTTTACTTTCTAGCAGTAAAATAAGAAAGTATGGTGACGAGAGAAAATTCTGATACCCTGATTTCTACTCATCATTATGTTTTATGAACCCAGAACGCAGAAAAATAATTTCTAGTACGCAATGTGACAATTATGAGAATGAATTTACACATGTGTTATTCATACTGAGGCAAAGCTACAAAAATGATTCGGCTGAAATTCGAACATTTTTACTAGTTTAAAAATCTTAAAAAGAAAGAAATGGGGTTTCTGGAGCAACCTCGTGGGGTTCATTTGGGGTTAGCTATTATTATCATCACCACCCTATTACTTGAAATTGAACAACTACTTATCTTAAAAATTTTCCGTAACTACCTTAATTTTTTCTTATACGTATTGTTGCTTTTTAATTTAATTTTAATATCCAAAGGTCCTCCGTTTTTTAATGCTAATCTGTATGAGTTCAAGAAATTAGTGAGCGTTTATGCATGGTGAATTAGAGTTTGCTTAATAATTATTATTTAACTAGTATTTATGTAGTGATCATGAATCTTTCATTGTAAAATAAATAACAGAAAACTAATAAAAATGGTAATAGTTCATTACAATTTGCGTCATTCATAATCTTTTAATGATAACCTCTAGGGTTAACATGTCTTAAGTTAGGTACTAGTTAATTAGATTAAATTTAATACTTTGCAAAAATTATGAAAATCTTTAGGGATGATGCAAATTCCCTTGACTGTTACATGGAATGCAGTGCACTAAGGTTTTAATAATGTTCTACTGAACTTGGATCAGAGGACTAGAAGAGGCCATAAAAAACAAAAATGTCATTGACTCACTTAAATTTTAAATTTACTCACGTAAATTGTAAAAATGTACATAAGAAAATTTAGACTAAAGTTAATATAAAACACTTTCTTCTACGAAAACGGAAATAGCAACAGAACGAATCAACTTGTTAAAAGGACAAACAGAAAAAGCAGGACTACAGATTTAAAAAAAACTAAATACATAACGAACATAAAAACATCCCCCATCACTTGAAGACACAAAATAGAAAATTGGAAAAGTTGATTGATGGCTTAGAATGACAGGAAAGGCTGGTCTAAGAGAAGCAGAAAAATTTAAGAGTAAGATCCTCCACAAGATAATGGGTCTGAAGATAATGGACGGACAATATAGCTTACGAGGACAAGAAGAACTATTCAAGAAAAACAAATGATTAATGGAAACGTTCAGAATAAGAAGACTACAATTTTACGGACATCTGTATAGAATGGATGAGAAACGGTTATGAAAAAAAATTTTAAGACACTAAACAATAGACCTAAGGTGTCGGAAAAATGGTTAAAAAAATCAGAAAGGATATTGAGAAAACCGGAATAAACTGAGAAAACCTAATGAACCGAACCAAATTCAGCCAGTTAATAACGGACTTTAAGGGCTTCCGGGTGGACAGAAGAAAGGAGAAAATCCTACAGTGAGTGGACACTGAGAATATAGGCTACAAAAAGAGCTTCCAGAAACGTCTGAAGTCACCTCACGTGGTCTAAAATTGGCCCTCTACAAAAAAGGAAATAAATAAAGCACGTAGTTTAAGAACAATTTGTGACGTTCTGTAGGAAACCGCTTCATATTGAATCATTACATAATGGGAACACGCATTGAAGCTGCTCGAAAAACAGCCTGAAAGTCGCTCTCAGAAAATAAGTAAAATATTGTTTTTCCTGATAATTAGTTAGAAACGTAGTGTAATTTTCTAAAATTTATCGTAAAGGATTAAGAGAATTTTCTAAGAGTCAAAAAGAAGAATAGCAAAAGAATAAGAGAAGAGAGAGTAAAGTAACAATAAGGAAAATAAACAAACTCGGAGGTAATTTTAAAACAAGAGATACCAATATAAAGGAATGTTATACAAAAATAATTTAAACCATTTTATATTTTTAGGTATTTAAAATAATTTTGTTTCGGTGTTTAACAAAAGGAACCGGGAAATTAGAATAATTGTGGCTATGGGAAAATGAAAAATAAAAATTGAGTTACGGTAAAGCAATTTATTTATAGTACACATACACTGCAACCGATTGAATAGGTTAATCTTTTTCGCTGAAGCGTATTTTACAATGGGTAAAATCGAATAATAAATTCAATGTGTGATTTATTTATGAATTTTAAAAAAGATACGCGTATTAAAATTCAATAAGCGAGTTAAAATTGGTTCTACGTTTAAAACGTATGTATATAAAACGTAGCAGCGTTAAATTTATTGATAAGTTTTTTCAACTCGACGCCCCGACCGACGGCGATGCCTTGATTAATAATCTACGTGGCATATGTACTGCTGCTCCATATTTGGCTTCGTACATCTAATCAATTTTTCTTGTAACAATGCGTACGAGCAGTTTCTTTTTTAAATACTTGTCTGTATAAATTCGTACGCAAATGATTAAGGTTGAAAAAAGAGTTATTATTTAAGAATGAATCATCAAAAGAAAAAAACCGTAAATTTTAAATATGTATCATTCTCGTTTAAATCAAAAGCCAGAATTTTAGTTAAACCCCCAAATGTGTTTTACCAAGTAACTCGGCTAATGAAGTAATTTACCATCGCCTTTTTTGCAGAAATTTACAAAAGTATTTCCAGAGAAAAAGGTTCTCGATACAATCTTTTTGTACTAATATTTAAATCACATAAAGTAATTTTAGATACTAATGGAAACTCTTGTTCCAGCCCACATTTTCATCATTCCTTCATCATTTTTTCTCCTCTTTTCCTTTTTTCTCCTTCCATCATGACATGATATGTTCTGCTTTTGTTCTTCGTAGAAGTCCTTAAAATCGGTAATCAGTTGCCTGAATTAGGATCTGTTCGTTACATTTTCCCAATTTATTCCTCCTTTATCCATTTCACTTCTTTCTTATTATCGTAAAACAACATTTTATTTATAACAACATCTTATTGGTTAGTGTTTAGAAGATGTGTTTTTTCAACCGCTTGCCATCCATTAACAGGTGTTTTTAGAATTTTACTTCTTGTTTTCTGATTGTTTCTATGAATGTGTCTCTTGTACAGTTCTTTTCGTACTTCTCACCTGTATTGCTCGTATACTATCTTCGAACCCACTATCCTACAGCAAAGGATTGTCTAAGAAAAGCAAAGAAATAATTTACTTTCTCGCACCAGCCTTGCCGGTCATTCTAAAGCATTCACTCGCGTAAACACATAGATTTTATCACAGATTTTATCATAAAGCAATCACGTAATATTTAGTCGTCTGGAACTGAATAACCGTCTTGAATTGTTATAGGCCTATAACTTATTATCATGAAATCCGGAATTAAATTTAAACATGAAAATAAAATTTATAATAATTTAAAACCTATGCACCTACCTCGTATAAGAAATTAAACTAATCGGTGGAACTGCAAAGAAGGAATATTTCAAAAATTCAAGCGTTACAGTCTAAATTTTTTTTTTGTCTTTAATTTCTATTACCGTACTGTACATTGAGCTGCACAACTTCCGTGTATGATAATTAAATAGCGGTGGCGAATTTCACTTTAAGGAGAAGAGGTACCCAGTGGTACATTCTCCGTTTAAAACTACGGGTATTGTCCGTTAATCAGACCAAGAGGTCTCTACTCATTTTCTTTTTAGACGTCGCACAATTAGGAAGTTACTTGTAGCATAGATCACAGGCTAGCTGATTTCACGAAGACGTATACTTTGTGTAATTGTCTACATATTTAAGAAAAAATTATTAGTCTAATTTACATTTTAAACTTAATTCTTCACGGTGATCAAGTCATATCCTTTGTGAATGAAGTTGCTCAATAGACGGATTCAACATTTCATAGCCGACTAAATCACTATCCGAATTCCTTAGTACAACAGCTTAGAAAAAAAAATACATCGTAATCTACTAAATTAGAAGTAACAAACAAAAACAGCCTAAACTCAAAGTGATATCAATGGATATTTTACTTCTTCCAAAATATCATCATTTATCATCATATGTCATGCTATTTTTGTTTGTCCCTTATTGTACTTAATGGTTATTTACTGTGTGTATAGTTCAAATAAAAGTTTAAAAAGTTATGGAATAATTGCCAATAGCCACTTACAGCGAATAAAGTTGTTTGTTTCTTAAATATAACATTCTATAATAATGTGTTTAATGTATGTAAGTTTTATTATTTATTTAGAGCCATGCTAACATACCTTCCGCATCGCTTTTATACTGATATTGCAATATGACTATACACACAATTAGTTCCTGATGCTGTCAATTCAATACTTAGATTGGTTCAATTATAGCCTATTGAAGAAGAGTATGAACTAGCAGAAAATAAATTAATACATTCTCCAATTTGAGAAATAGAAACATAAGAAGTAACTTAATTTATTTTTAGTAACAGACTTTTATACCTTAGGTATGTAGGCCTACTCCACAAAGTTGACACTAACCTGAAACAAACAAAAATCAAAAATTAATAAATAACCTATTTTTTAAATTAATTTTTCGTTTAATTATAAATACAATTATTAAAAACCACCAGAACGGTCAAAGAAATCGTAAGAGCACTTACCCATTGAGTATCGCTTTCGGGCTTTACCACATCATCAGCTCTTGGATTGCCAGAACTGCCTTGGTAAATTTAAATAAAAAACTATTGATAAATAAATTTATTCATGTAATTTTTTGATATTCAGAAGTAGTAAATATCTCTGTTAAAATATGTGCTTTTAAATATTAATATTATAAAGAGCTGATGATGTGGTAAAGCCGCGAAAACGCTGCTCAATAAATAAGTTTTCATACATTTTCTTTGACCGTTCTGGTGTTTTATTGATAATACTTTATTTAAAATTAAAAATTAAAAATTTCATTACACAGTCAGGATGTTGTTTAAGAAATATTACAATGTTTAAGAAATTTATAATCAGTCCCCGAGGATCAGAACTGGTAATCTTCTCTGAACAAAATCTTTGCTAAACGATAAAAACTGTATAAAGCAAAATGCTGAGTTTTTAATTTAAAAAAAATTAATATACTATGTAGTATGGTATGCAAAATTATTTATTGAAATTTTAAGATTATTACCTGTATATAATAGTTATTTTTATAATTTAAATAATAAACATGGAGGTTTCCACTTTTGATCCTCAAAAGTAGAGATTTCATCTTTTGAATCAAAATGCTATGGAAAAAACTAGTTTTGTTTTAAAAACACATTAGGTGGAGAAAACTAGTTTTCATTTCTTTTCCACAATTCTGGATTTGATAGTTTTCCCTAGATTTAGTCGGTATAACTTTTTGTGGATTTTCGGATATTATTTTTTTTTATAAAACTAAATCAACAACTTTAACTATTATAAATATTATTATATAATTGTAATATGAAGAATAAGAATCGCTCAAAACAACAACACGGAACGTTCATAACCTCACTTAGCAGTGAAAGCTGAGTCATGTGACCTAAATCCTCTTCTCTGGTTGGTTGATTCGGAGAACTCCATTTTTGAAACATAAAGAGTATTGGAGATTCCCAGTTTTGATTCTAAGCTAAATTTTGGTTAAATAAAAGCAAGGCTCGATTACTACTTTTGAAATAAACAGACCATATCACCTTGTAAACTATAACAAATTCTACAAATATCTCATATAACCCAAAAAAGGCCAAAAAGTTGAGATTTCCACTTTTGATCCTCAGTTATTCATACATATATATTATATAGGTACATAGAAATGTAGTATCTACATACAGAACTCCTCTTTTGACATTAAATAATTAAGGGTAAAGTAAAACACCCAAGTTATTTCAAAAACACAAAGAAAACATTTATTGTCCGCCTACGATGAGTAAAATTAAATAAATTAAAACAGTTTTTGATGAAAAATAAAGCAAAGAAAAACTGAGAAAAACATGGAAAAAATAAAACTCTAAAGAATATCTTGAACGAGAAACAAACAAAAACATTTGATTTAATTAAAGTTTGATTTTTCGAGGAAAAAATTAATCTACCTACACAAAAATACAGTGATAATATCTTCTAATATTTTTCTGATCACGCTTTTAAGAAAATGTTAATAAGATAAAAATCTTATATAGTATATCAGATCGAACTTAATTAAAAGTCCAATTAAAATAAATTCAATTTATATGTTAATATAAATGAAATTAATTGATTATTTATATCAGATTTCAAATTTACATTACTCGAATTACTTTCACACGTAATAATGAAACAATTAAAAAACTAGTGACGATGTACCGCTTTATAAAAAATTGACGGAAGATTTTTAAAGATTAAATAATTTATATGTTAAATTATAATTTAACAATATAAACGCTACTGTAAAAAAGATTTCAGAATAAGATAAAGTAAAAATAACGTCTGGTCCATTTAAGATTGGAATTTATATTTTGTTAAAAGTCTTTTAATTCCCATTAAGAGGTTCTAATCCTCTCAATTATAGGTTAAGAGTCCATAGTGGCCTATAATGTCCAATCTAGCGTACGGTATACTATTTGGACCGACCCGTTTCTAGCACATTTTCAAAAACAACCACGTATACTACATAGTTTTACTTTTTATTGTGATGAAACCAACTATTTATTTATTCATTACGCATCTCTTATCTCTTCATCTTCATCTTCAGTTTACATTAATGACGACAGATTACATCGCCATCCAACTGAATAATTTTGAATAAATTAAAATCCAATTAAATAATACATTATGTATCAGTTTAACATACATCTACAACACAATATTACCCTCACGTATATCCTGATAAAATTTCAAAACACACGGCAAACGATATTACTTTACCATTTCAAAAAAAAACAATAAAATAACCTTAGGCTGTTTAACTTTAATGGCGTAATTAATTATGATCCCTTTAAATCTACAAACAAATTAAATGCGTTTTTATCAGTTCCAAATATCTACAGTTTTTTAACACACTCACATCAGTATATATATATATTTTTACAGATAACATCTAATTGATCTAAAATACAATCAGTAAAATTCTACACTAATAATAAAATTATACTATTTTAACATAACTTATACAAAAAAACTTTCAAATTTTCAAATATATTTAAATTTTTTACTTTAGTGGAAGTTTAAGAATTTATTTTGAATTTTATAGAAAAGGCACACAGACTTAGGGTTTTGATTAAAGATATGTTACTTATTTTATCTGAAAATAATCTAGAAAAGATATTAGTATCAAATATTGTAATTATATTGTAGGCTGACTGGTATTTCACTGGACGTTTTCACTGGTATTTAAACTTTGTACTGACTGCAATTTATAAGGTGTTATTTTCAAACGTTTCCGCAGAATTTTCCACACAGTCGGTTGAGGGATTTGCAATTCTAAACTTGCTGATCTAGTTGATTTTCCTGGACTTCGTACATAAACATCACGAACACTATCAATTTGTTCTTCTGTAACAGTAGCTCTTCCAGTACTCTTCCTTTGACACAGACATCCACTGTTTTCAAAATGTTTATACCAGTCATAGATTGATTGCCTTGTTGGTGGTAGTTTACCGTATTTTGTTCTGAAATGACTTTGCACAACCGTAACCGAGTTTGTTTTGACTAATTCAAGAACACAATAGCTCTCTCTACTTGAGTAGCGGTCATTTTGCTAGACTGGTCGTTGTAACAGCAGCCAACAAGAAAATGGTAGCAACAGTAATGTACCAACATAAACTTTAAAAAATTCCCTACAAACCTATATCTTTTACTATATTCAAATACACCAGTTTGATGTTTAAGAAGCTGTCAAAAGTATCTATTCCATTTATAATCATCCTGTATTTTTACGTTCGAATTAGGCATTTTAAATAAAAATTTAATATGTTATTTTTAAGGTCCATACCAGTTTATTCAAATTATCAAAGTTTGAAATAACCAAATTATACTTTGTTAACTTTCTCAACTTCACTTGTATTTTACTAGAACTATCACATATTGTTTGAAGAACAGTCATGTCCTGATCCATGTGGTTCTTGATATCCTACTCACTCAATCAATCTACGATTAGATCTACGAATCTCGTATTAGACGAAACAATTAACGTGTGTTACTTTTATTGGTCACACCTATATAACCTATTTTAACCACACTTAAATTTTAAAAATCTCAACTTCTATTAAAATAAGTTAATAATGAATGATTTTACAACTAAATAAATTACTTTGAATCGATTGTACTTCAACAAAATAATATTCAAGTACTGTTTTAGTTACTTGGAACACGCTTGATTTAAATTTAAATTTAAAATAATGATGATGTTATGACATTAGTAATAAAAAAAGGTTGTGAACAATTGTACTGGTAATAAATAAAAAAATAAATTTAGTGGAAAGTTTTTAGTTAATCTTTACATCCTCAACTAATAAGAGAAACTAAAAAGTCAGTAGTCAGTTGTCTATTAACTGGTCTTGATTGACGATGTCATTCAGAGCCGGGTTCTATTCAATAAGTAATGATGATTAGTTAAGAATGCAGCAACCAATTACTGGGACTGTAACTACACTGCATCAGCTAGGGTCTACCCTTTCATCGCTCCACTATTTAACTCGTTTATCTCGTTTAAATTTATATCGATTTATATCAGTGCGGTACACACGCATACAATTCGTACAAAAGGACCATTCAACTAAAACGAACCACTGAAAATAACTACCAATCATGAATCGGTTTCTCAATGAGATGTTAAATTAAATATATTCCGTAATTAGAGTAATTTATAAAATTTTAAAGGTAAAGATTCCCGTAATAATTTTCAAATGAATGCTTAGGAAACCCTTCAAAATTCTAATGAGTTCTCTGAACCCAACAAGTTCTAAGATTAATAAATCTAACAACTGTAAATAATGTAATTTAACAACATTTTCTAAATAAAAATAAAATCAAAACTGTATTTCTTTTAACAAGGAATACATACACAAAACATTTACAATTGAATTTTAAAAATGTAATTTTAACCAGATAGGATAAGCGTCATTTATCTGCTGAAATTCTTGGAGGCCTGTACTGTCGTAATAAGAAATCTTTTTTCTTAAGAATACGGTCTTAATATGCGTTCTACATCAAAAATGTATATAGCTACAGTTGTAGAACTTAAAATACCTACAAATTTTATTTCAGGCGGTTTTTCTACAACGCTTAGTTCAGCGTTAATTAGGGATTTTCTGTACATTTTGCTAATCAAATTCGGTATAAAATTTATTTTTTACCTTAGTATGCATTTGACGACGAAAATATAAACAATCGAAGTTACAGAAAATAAAATAAAAATCTACAGCTTTTATTCAAACATTTTTTCTACAAAGCCTAGTTTAGCGTCAATTAGTGATTTCCTGAAATATTTATACGTCAAACAGAGGTTTATTTTTATTTTTCGTCATTCACTTATAATTGAAATTAGGTTGTTTTTAATTTTACATTGTTTGCTAATGATTAAACGTAAGTTATATGTTTTATTATTTACATTTGCAAGAAAAAATCGTGTGAGTGTTTCACGCCATATTTTTTTCATAATTGCAATACTTTATTACCACATTATTATGTAGACAACATCGTAAGAACGAAAAATATATTGTAAAAATTAAGATATATTAAGAACTGTTTTATTAGCTGATGCATTGAAATATTCTACAACTAAAAAAAATCATCTAAAACATTTTGCTTGATTTTCTTCTCATCAATTGATAGTTTTATTGAGTCAATATCCTGTTAATTTGTGTGTAAACAAGATTTTATTCATGAATCACCAACTATAAAGTAATCATGCTGTATATGAAATCAAGAGGTTCGTGTTTACTTCCTGTTACACAGTAATTTTGTTTAACGCTCTGGTAGTTCCCATTATTTTGTTCTATAAGACTTCTTCAATAATAATTTGATTCGTCAATAACTTAGTTAATTACATTGTATTATAAAGAAAACATTTATTAAGGAGGAAGCATATTAAACTAATATAAAAGGAATTACAAAATAATTACGAGTAACGATACAAACTATCTGAAGTGTATATTCCCCTTTTAGACTCACTTTAATTAATCATGAATTTTTTAACTATTCTCTTGATAGATGTTTTCAAAGTAAAAATAATTTGTAAAAAAAATATTTTTTCGAATGAATTTTTTTAATTAATTTATTTAAAGTCGCATCAACTGCTTAGTTGTTAGAGACTACGACGGAGTATGAACATAAACAGTGAAATATGACACGTAAAAATTTCCAGACCCTAGCCGGGAAACGAACCCGGGAACTCCCCGTGGCAGGCCATAGCGCTAACCATTATGCTACGGAGGCGGCCATTTCAAATGTATTATTTTTAATATAGACAGAAAAAAAACAAATTTTTTTATCCTTAATGTGTGTTCATTGCAATCTCTTCAATTTAAGAACATAATTAACCCCATGGATCCAATGAGATGAGGATAATTTTTATGTATGAAGTCTAGTCTTGCACAGACTCAGGCCGACCATTTCTGATACAAATTAATTAAACCCCAACCATTAAAGTACACCGGTAACAACTGTCTAGTTTTAAAATTCGTATAGAAGTACCAAATTTTACAAGGATTTGAACCACGGAACTTTCGTCTCCAAAATCAGCTATTAAACAGCAGACTTGCGGCGATGATCTTACCACTAGACAAACTCGGTGGGTTAAATTTTTTTTAATATCGGCCATATTTCAGTAGTTTGTGGCTCAAATGTAAATAACATCAGTACTTATAAATCAGTGTAAACAAAATTACTCGAGCTGGTACGTCAAATAAAATACGCAGCTATTTCATATGTGAGCTATGTTGGTACTCATGCAGACTACCACCTCAGGTTACTCAGGAACCTCAAGTTACTGAAGTAGTTCAAATTCAACGCACATTGAACCAGGTACCACAATAATTTTCAACTGTTGGAGGGAATACAAAACGGACGAGTTAGAAGAAGCGGGTCTTCAACCCTTCTCGGTGAATCATAAATATAATTTTGTTAACCCTGAAACTGGAGCGAATACAGAGCGAGTAGAAAGCATGTGGGATCAGCAAAATGGCGAAACAGAAATACTGAGGTACAGCTCACCATCACTTGGATTCTTGCCTTGAAGAAAACAATCATGTGGCCATCAGCAGTGGCGCCTAAAGGCGGAAATCGCTATCTAACACTCCTCAATGATATTGCTTCATTCTGGGACTTACAGAATTGTAATTGATTGTCATGTAAATTACATTATTAAACTTTTGTTCAACATAGTTTGTTTTTCTATTTTTAATGCATAAGTACCGCTATGTTCTGTAATGCGGTAAAACGCAAGAGATAAGGTGGTTTATCTTAATAGCATTTAATTTTCTCCTAAAGGTAAGGAAAGAAGAATCTAACCTGAAACCGTCGAAAAACACGTGTCACAAGTGTTGTAACATAGATCGCAATGTTGGACTGCTTACACACACAACCGGTTTACCGGCAGGTTCACCAGCACATTTTGTCGCTCAGTTTGGCACACGGTTTGCCGGCCCGATTTCTAAAATTTTGTCAGTTGACTTGGAGATACGTATCGAAGTGCAGTGATTCTTTGAAGACAACGTAAATAAACACAAAATATGTCAATTTGGGTTCACCCGTTGTTGCAAAATCATAATTTCAGGGGTGCACTTGCAATTCTGTTTGTTAAACTACAGGCAGATGTAGTCACAATTTTTAATTACTTTAAAATGTCGATTAGATCTTTTGAAGAATTACACACTAAACTACAACCACTCCTTTAACAAAAATACACTCGCGTGCGAGTGTTTTTTTGTTGCATTTAACTTTTTTCGTAACACTCGCTCATACCTTAATATTACAAAATCGGCCCAGCAAACCGGTAAATGTGTACGTACGCAATCCTTCCTGTGCCCCACTACTACTCAAACCGGCGGCTGACAATTGGATAGCCTAGTCGACAGTTCCGGCAGGAAACCGGCTAGAAAATATACCGGGTACAAACCTGATGAGTATGTAAAGCAATAAACCCGGCCCGGTAAACCGGGTGCGTGTGTAAGCAGCTTTAAAGTAGAATTGGGCAAAGTAAAACAAGAATGACAAATTATAGACGGACAAAGACACCTTCAATGGAGATAAGCGATGCAGAGAAAGACTTACGGCATGTCAAGGGAATAGAAGCGGATGCCTCGAATTCTGAAATCAGTGTGGATGATGATGAGAAAAGACTCTATCCAGCAGTGGACCCAAACAGCTGGTTGATTATCATCATCATGACGAAGAACTGTAGTACAGAAAATCTGCATTAGATTACTTAAAAACGTTTAAATGTGGATTGAAATCGGAAAAAATAATAAACTAGTTTATTTATGTACCCCTGTAAGGCTTGTAATAACCCCGAGTTTCGCGCAGGTACAATTGATAGTATTTATATTTTAGTTGAGAAGATTTTTAAGACAATAAATTTTCTAAAAGATAGTATAAATAGTACAGATAAATAAAAATTTCGAAGTACTGAAGTAAATTGAAGAGAACGTATAGTAAGTCATAGAGCTCAAGTCACGCGAACTAGAGACAGACAAAGTTAAAAACCTTAGGGTAATGTATATGCATATATCGTTCACATGACATACATATTACTAGTATTCCAGTCGGTTTGATAAACAGTACACAAACATATCCTCATAGATAAGGAAATACTGTAATTGTGCATTTCTAGGATAAGGTAGAGAAGAAACATACAAAGCAAGTCAAGGAAAAGAAGAAGGATAGGTAAAAAGCATAGCACAAAAGGATAAAGGTAGATAGGCCCTGTACTGGAGTTGTTTTAAAGGATTTATGTGGTAGATGTGTTGGCACGAAAGGATTGCAAACTATCTTACACTCACTGGATTTATTCCAAACAACCACAAACAACAAAGCGAGACTGTGCGCCTGACAAAATAATGTACACTACAAGCTACAACTGTCCCTGATATACACAATAAACAGACCTAAATGACTTTAAAAAATATATTATACGATCACGACCTAATTACATTATGATAAATTATTTTAAGAACATAAATTCTACTAAAATAACCGTAAAAAAGTTCATAAATAACACCATTTAACCATTATAAATTACTATTAATTAGGTTACTTAAATTAATTACTTTTTACTAAGAGTAATTAAATAACTAGTAATTACGAGACATTAATTTTAAAAATATAGTTTTTTCTTCAAATTATGAAAGTTTAATTTTAATGTTTTTTTAAACTATCTGAAAATAAAAAAATATTAACATGTTTCTTTCTGAACGTTTATTTTTGTCGGAAGTAAAGTTCATTTAGCTGTTTCTGATAAATCAATCGGTAAGTTTAATCAGTAAGTTTTGAGTACAAGAATCAACAAATCTGTTGAATTTGAATACCTTACATTTTTTTAAATTCTAATGTAACACTCACACGACTTTCACTTGCTAATGTAAATAATGAACAATACAACTTATGTTTAATCATTGTAATATATATTTGTAGCCTGAGCATTATAATTTGTTATTTTGTTAATAATACAAGGCGCATTTTGAAGTAAGTATCGTTTTAAAATTTCACAGCTGCAGTGCTGCGGTCAGTAAATACCACAAACAACTAAACAGTACAACAAAATTTATCGCATGTGTACCTCTATTGGCAAGCCACAGACGCCGTCGCAGAATCATTCAACCGTATTTACGTTTGTTGTGAGTATATGAAATGTCTCCTCCGATTGAGAATCCCGCGGACAGTGAAATGCGCGCTATGATTCGTTTACTTGGGGCTTAAGTCATGAAAGCGGCTGAAATCCAATGTCAGATATGTAAAGTTTATGGAGAAAACATTATGAGCGATGGGTTGATACGGAATTAGGCGAGAGCTTAAAAGATGGCCGTGCAAATGTGCATGATGAGGAACGAAGTGGGTGACCTTCAATCATTACTGACGACTTGGTGCAGGAAGTTGATGATTAAGTGTGAGAGAACAGACGCTTTACGATTTCGTCGTTATCTAATGATTTTATTGATTTATCATCACGAAGATGATGAAGATGTCAAAACAATCATGTTGCAGTTGTTGTCTAATCAGGCGGCAGATTTCTATGAGGATGGTATACAAAAGGTGATTGTACTATACGATGAGAGCCTTAATATTGGTGGGAGTTATGTAGAAAAGTAGTTTAAAATACAGGCTTTCATGTAAAAATAAAATTATTATGTAAAGTCTACTCGTTTTCTTTTTATTTCAAAACGATACATACCTACTTTAAAAATACGCCTCGTAAATATTTTGTTAATATTATACTTAAAAGAAATTAATTTATCATCTATTGTAATAACCAGATCCTTAAATTAATTTGATTAAGTCTTACAATCTTGTACTAATAATAAATTAATTAATAAAGAATATTCTTTATTGATAAGAATTAATTTTAATGCAGTAAGAAAATGAGTAAAAATAAAAACTACAACATTATGCACTATCTCCTTTAATTAAATTTTTAATTAACAGTAATTTACTACCATTTATCCCCGTTTGTATAATCACATCTATTATTACAATTCATTACATAATATTAATTTAAATTGTACGGTAATATACACTAATTTAGTAATTTATGTAACATTTTAGAGTAATTTGTTATTACACGTCGTAATTGTATAGTAATCTGTTAATTTGTCACCGTGTATATTTATTTATTTATTTTATTGTAACAGTCGTTATATATCTATTAACAGAAAGGTTTTAGTTTGTGTCTATTAGTACAGTATACATATAAACTGGGTGTCCCAAAAGTACGAGTACAGCAAAATATTTCGAATGTAAGGGATATTTCAAGATTATTATGCCTGTGTACTTCACTTGAATACGAAAAACTATTTTATGATGAATGAAAAAATGTCCACCATCTTGAATGTAACTTATTTTTTTAAATGTGAAGGTAGTCAAGCGATAAATGATTTCAATGTGAAATTTTAAGATATTTTGAATGGCAAAAACCGCACATCGATACACATTCATTCTCATACGGTTTGGAAGATATTTGCCTTTATTTATATTTCAGTAACACCTTATTGAATGTCATGAGATAAAGAAACCGTATGAGACATCAATGTGTGGTTTTCGCCATTTAAATTGTCTTAAAATTTTGCTTTGAAATCATTTTTTGCATGACCAACTTCCTATTTAAAAAAATAAAGTTACATTCAAAATGGCATTCAATCAAATTGTCTTGAAATTTCACATTGAAATCATGATTGTGTCGCATTACCACCTTCATATTTGAAAAAAAATAAATATATCAAGATGTCGGATCCAAGATGGACAAATTTGTTTGATTATTCATAAAGTGTTTTGTATTTGAGTGAGGTTCACATATTTTGGATATAATTTTAAAACTTTTCTTACATTCGAAATATTTTGTCGTACCAGACTTTTGGACACCCAGTAGAGCTTGATATAAAGTGAACGTATAACTAATTCCTCAATTACTTCCGGGTCGTTTAATTTTAACTCGACTGCTGCCATCCAATTGCTGCAGTGTAAAATCTCTAAAGGGTCCACAGCCAACGAATGTAGGAAAGAGAAATTGGTTTGTTGGAATGTCCGACTGCGATACCCTACGGAGAAAAAACCGAAAAAGTACATGGAAAAACAACAGAACTTTAAAATAAGTATATAAAAGATTACTACTCTTGTAATCAATAATTTATACTTAATAAATTTTTTATGAAAGTATCTGGTGTGAAGCACTCACAAGATTTTCTCTCACCAATGTAAATAATAAAACACGTAACCTAAGTTTTTATTAGTGATTAGTAGCAACAATGTAAAATTAAAAACATAACTTATTTTTAATCATGAGTGAATGACCCAAAATTAAAATCAATTTCTGTTCTACTTAAAAATACGGGAAATAACTAATTGGACGCTAAACTGCGCTCTGTAGAGGAAAATTCTTGAAATAAAAGTTGTAGATGATTTTAATTCCTATATCTTTGGTTTTTGCCCTAGAGTGCAGATATTACGGTCGCAATCTAAAAAAAAAAGTTTATTTTTTACCACGAGAACAAGAACCATTAAAAAGTACCTATGTCTAAGCCGCACTCCAAGAATTTCAGTAGATATGGCGCTTACCTTATCCTGTAGGCCATAAAAATGTAGAAAATAAGGCGATTTTAAAGAAAAAAATTGTCGGATTCGTTTTTTGAAAAAATCTAAATAAGTGAAAAATCGCAAGAATAAACTACTATTTCCGATTGACCGATTTTTTTTGTTGAAAATGGTTTGTGTTCGGTCCCGTGGAAATACCTAAATTAATTTTAAAGTTTCAATTTCGTATGATACTGTAATAACTCACAAGTTTGGTGTTAGTTGAGTTAGGTACTGTATAAGATTCTGGAAAGTATTCTTAAATAAAATAAATGATTGATCAATAGAGTAAGGATTCGTAGGTAAGGATAATACGAGTATTAAAATACGTATCTCAAACTTTAAATCCGTTTATTTATTAGAAATAGCTTGTCTTTGACAATACTTTGATAATATACGTATATCGAATTATAATAAATGTGTGGTTTTACATCGTAATTGTTATCACAAAATAATATTTATATAATGTTAATGGTTTGCATTCCAAACTTTAAGTGAAAGTTCATTTACTTTACTTATTAATTCAACAGTTCGTAACAATATAAACAAATGAAGAAACGTTTTAGTACGCTATACGAGGTGTGGCTATTAAATAACGAGACTGACATTGTAAAATATTTTCTTTTTATTTTATACGTAATCACTTATTGTCACCTTCAACATACACTCCTTCTCTATCCCTCCAACGCTCCATGCGAATTTTCCATTGTTGGAAACAGTGCTGGAAGTCATCTTCTGTCAGCTCCTTCAGGACACGTGCCGCTTTCTCTTTTACAACTTCCACAGACTTAAATCTTGTCCATTTTAATGCAGATTTCACCTTAGGGAACAGGTAGAACATGTGATGAAACGTTGTTTTTTACTTATGATTCGGAAACGAAGCGCCAATCCATGCACTGGAAGAGCCGAACTTCACCGAGAGCCAAAAAAGCTCGAATGAGCATGATGATTGTTTTTTTATATCAATGGGATTGTGTACCTTCACTGGGTTCCTAAAGGCCAAACAATTAATCAATATTACTACCTTGAGGTATTTTCTATACTACGTCAAAGAGTAAGGAAAAAACGCCCCGAAATGTGGAAGGACAATCATGAGTTCTCCACCAAGACAATGCGCCAGCTCATTCCGCGTTATCTGTCAAGAGGTTCCTAGCCAAGTACACCATCTCAGTATTAGAACATCCACCTTATTCACCAGATCTTGCACCATGTGACTTCTATCTGTTCCCTAAGGTTAAATCTGCATTAAAAGGGACAAGATTTGAGTCTGTGGAAACTGTAAAAGAGAAAGCGGGACGTGTCCTGAAAAAGCTGACAGAAAATGACTTCCAGCACTGTTTCCAACAATGGAAAATTCGCATGGAGCGTTGTAGGTATAGAGAAGGAGTTTATATTGAAGATGACAATAAGTGATTATGTATGAAATAAAAATAATATTCTTTACAACATCAGTCTCGTAAATTAATAGCCACACCTCGTATATTAAAAAGTCTCTAAATATTTTTTTTAACTATCACAAATAATTATTTAAGTACATTCACAATAAAAATTAAATTAAATTAATAAAATTTCAAATAAATAACTTGGATAAATCGATATAATATGATATACTATCGATAAATATAATATAAATTTATATAATATAATAAACTGTTTTATATTTTTATTCATATTTTATGATATTATTTACGCGCACACACCAATCGCTCAAAACATTTTTTTGGGTTCAGGGTGTAACATATTATAAATACTACATAAATTAATGAAAAACAAAATAATAGCTAGTTGGTTGTAAAAAATGTATTTATTATTATTTTTGATTTTTGTTTTACGTCTGAATGTTTTGCAATTGCTGCTAATGCAGATGGTGAGAAGGATGATACATGAAGATGAGTAATGAAAAAATGCCAAACCTGACCGGGAATCAAACCCGGGACCCTGTCGTGGAAGCCAGTTGGACTAAAAAATTTTTTTTCCTAAAATTTGATAAATGTCTAAATTACCTTAATAAAAAAGAATTAAACTCAGCTGATTAAGAAAAAAATAACTAATGTAAACTGGAATTATATAAATGTATAAAGGCGTCTAATCTGAATTAATTATGAATAAATAGTGTGTTTAAATGTATTGTGTAAATGAATATACAGGGTGATTCATGAAGTTCTCCCCCCACTTCTACAGCACATTGTACTAGTAAAAATAATGAAAAAATGTTATATAAACATAGGTCCGAAAACGCTTCGTTAGCGAGTTACAGCTAGCGAAAGTTTCGCCTGGATTTCAGTTCACCAGGTGAAATGAGGTCTTCCTGGAATTGTGGTAAGGTAGATTAAGGGGCGAATTCAATCATTTCTTATGGTGTTTGATCTGATAAATTGAATAAAACAGGTCCCAGAACTGTAAGTTAAATAGTTTTTGAGAAAACCAGTGTCAAATGCAAAAAATGGAGTGAAAATCACATTTTTTCATCTTTGGGCAAGAATAACTTTGTTATTTCACCAAGAAACAGTTAAAAATTTTCAATAAAAAATGTAGAAAATTTTATTCTGAACAAACCGGTGTAAATAAAGTACACAGAAAGCGAATAGTTTTTGAGAAAACCAGTGTCAAATGCAAAAAAATGGAGTGAAAAAAACACATTTTTTCATTTTAGTTTTTCCGGTTAATTTTACTTTGTACTCTTATGAATAAAAACTCATTTAATCAAACATCTATTCGCTTTCTGTGTACTTAATTTACACCGGTTTGTTCAGAATAAAATTTTCTACATTTTTTATTGAAAAATTTTAACTGTTTCTTGGTGAAATAACAAAGTTATTCTTGCCCAAAGATGAAAAAATGTGATTTTCACTCCATTTTTTGCATTTGACACTGGTTTTCTCAAAAACTATTTAACTTACAGTTCTGGGACCTGTTTTATTCAATTTATCAGATCAAACACCATAAGAAATGATTGAATTCGCCCCTTAATCTACCTTACCACAATTCCAGGAAGACCTCATTTCACCTGGTGAACTGAAATCCAGGCGAAACTTTCGCTAGCTGTAACTCGCTAACGAAGCGTTTTCGGACCTATGTTTATATAACATTTTTTCATTATTTTTACTAGTACAATGTGCTGTAGAAGTGGGGGGAGAACTTCATGAATCACCCTGTATATATTTTTTTTATTGAAGTAAGTAATATTTTGATGTGGTTCAATGTAATTAAATACTTTACCTAAATACGGTTTTCTTCAAAGGGGCCTAAAACGAGTATTTCCTGTGAAACGTCCTTGTATATATTTTTATAAACGACAAGAGAAGGTCAAAATGGTACCTATTTTTCTCTTTTATTTTATTAGAAACTTTTTAATGTATTCTCGATCAGAATACTTTATTTTTGTCGAAAATTTATTTTGAATTTTTAATGCATTTTTTTAAATTTTCCGGTAATTTGTGTTCATATATTATTAAAACTCAATTATACTATTTTTTTATTCTGCAGACCTATAGGCGCCTGTATAGCTATTTAATAAATCGTTTTATTTTCATTCTTTCAAATTGAAATATAAGAAAGTAAAGTTTAAAAAAATGGAGTAAGTGAGGTAATAGAGAAGGATATGCGTATTAAAATCAATTACATTTAAGTTATAAACTACTTGTAATTTTCCTACATTTATTTACGAGTAAATTGTGTAACGTTCCAACTTAAGTGGTTATTTTTGTTAAATATATTTCAACCTGAAGCTTACTGAAAATGCTCTATTGTATAAATTAATAAATAAAGTTAGTTAAACTCTCCATTACTAATGCCCCTAATTATTATAATGTTGTTATTAATTCGTAGTCAATAAGTAACTACGCACATTGGTATGAATATTAAAAATTAAAACTGATTAAGCAGATTCCCATCAGATTGTTAGGCTTACAACTCCGTTTGATGATGCGCTACCAGAAACGTTTGCCACTCCAGTTGGTGATAATGTTGATAACTACTATCAGTTTCATGATCATAGATACCCGAGTTTGACCCCTTGCATCTCCAAAACTATGTGTCGGATTTTAACATAATTTACGTCAAAATTTAGCTCATTTTATTCTGCGTTTACCTATCTTCTCTTCTTCATGTAGCATCTCCATTACGAAGGTGTGCTAGCATCATGGCAATCCTGACCTTGGAAACTGTAGCTCTAAATAGGTCGATGGATGACAAATTAAACCACTCTCGCAGGTTCCGTAGCCAGGAGGTTCTTCTTCTTCCAACCGATCGTTTGCCCATAATCTTTCCCTGGATGACAAGATGAAGGATTTCATATTTTGGACCTCTCAAGACATGGCCGAGGTACACCAGCTTTCTCTTCTTGATTTCGATCATCACTTCCATTCCCTTCTGCATCCTCCTTAGGACTTCCATGTTTGTGACTCTCTCTGTCCAAGACCGTTTACCTATAATAGTCCTATATTTTTAATGTGATTTAACAATTGCCATATCGAGGTTGAAAAACAAAAAGATCCGGTTTTTTGATTCCGCAACAAATTTCATGCGTTTAGAGGCGTGTAACTCTGTAAGTATTTGACCAAAATTCTCAAAATTCTACCGCAACATTGGCCAAACGATATTACATATTACTAATATATCTGTACTAAGTTTTTTACGCTGAATAAAACGATTGTTTGCCCGTGCCGAACTATCGAGCGGTCACCGAGTTAGTAAGGGTTCAGAATATCGTTAATAAATCAAAATTTAAATAACTTACGATTTTGAAATTTCGTACAAGTTGTAAAAATATAATTTTCTATGTTGTGTTAAAATTTAAAATTTTTCAGTCAAATATTTATCGAGTTACACGCCTGTAAATGCATGAAAATTGTTGCGGTATCTAAAAACCGGGTCTTTTGTCTTTCAACCTCGATATGGCAATTTTTAAACCACATTAAAAACATAGGACTATTAGCTCATTTTAAAATTTAGCTCAAAATAGAAAATTTAGCTCATTTTATTCTGCGTTTACCTGTAAACGCAGAATAAAATGAGCTAAATTTTGATGTAAATTATGTTAAAATACGACTCATAGTTTTGGAGATGCAAGAATTCAAACTCTGGTGTAAATGATCATGAAACCGATAGTAGTTGCACGTATTAGCTAGTAACATTTGCGAGAACTTTTGCCACGCAACTCTGGTGGAATGCCTGCCTAACTTGAAGAAGCACCTTGATGGAAAACACTTTTCCAATGGTGAAGAGGGGGAAATCGAAGTGAAGAACTGACTAAGAAAGGCGACAGTAGACTTCTATGACGAATCAAAAAACTTGACCCACAGATGGAAAAATGTATTGTTCCAGGTCTTAGGTCATTTTACATACAGCTAATAAATAAAGTTAGCTCTTTTAGCTCTAGATTCTAAGTCACTATAGATAGTTTTTACTTTCTCTTGCCTATATTAATATATAGGAAGGAAAGTATTGTTTTCATGTCGATTTTTCAAAATAGGGTTTTCACTGGACTTACGCGTTTTCAGACCGCCTGAACCCAAAAAATATGTTTTTAGCGATTGGTCTGTGTGTGTTTCTGTGTGTCTGTGTACAAAATATCTCAAAACGGAACATCGTACGAACTTGGAAACTCGAAACTTAAGTTACATACCATTACCGGATCGGACACGAACATTTTCATCAAAATCGGTCAACCGGAAAATTATTCGTGTAATTTTTCACTTTTTTGCAATTTTTTCAAAAACTTATCCAACAATTTTTTTTTAAATAGCCTCGTTTAATAAATTTATTATGCTCTACAAGATACGGTAGGCGCCATGTTTGTTGAAATTCTTGGTGAGGCTGTTTACGCGTAAAAAAACAATGAACATTTAAAAAGAATATTACATCAATATTATATTAACGATTATTAACGAAAACATTCAAAAAGGTGATTAAAATAATTAAAAAATATAATTCAAATAACTGCAATTGTAATTTGGTTAAAATAATCTTTATAAATGTTAAATCAATAAACCTTTTATAAGTACAACACAGTTGTACCACTCCATTCACTTGGATTGGATTGAGAAAAAAATTTAAAAGAATCGCAACCGAGTAAATATTTACTTATGTACATTACTTTGAAGAAATGAGATTTAAATTTAAATTTCACGGCCAAAGGTAGGCTAGTAATATTGTATACCGACATTAAACATTGAACTAATACAAACAAACAAGACATAGTAAAGCGCAGGTACTGGGTATATATAATGTTTTGTTTGTTTTATAGTTAATATAACCTATGGGTCCCGGTATCAAAGTTCACCTAGCTTGAAAGTTGAAAGTTGAGGTTTGACCGACCAACATTCTCACACTGAATCTAACAACTTCCAACCCCTACGAGAGTTGCGGTGCCCTAATTTTCATCCCTATTGAGAGAGAGATAACTAGAGGCGAGCGAGATAAAGATATGAAGTGAGACCACACTTATTCATATCTTATTTTATTACGTACAACTACTTTCTTTATTAAAAATATTAATTTTAAACACAATTAAATAACAAAATACATTTTATTAAAATTAAAGTTTAAACTATTGAACTAACAATAAACAATACCTATACTCTGTTCGTTCTTTAGTTTATTTAAAGTCGCATTGAAAGCTTAGTCATTAGCGACTACTGTCAGTTTTGGTACTTTAGCCATAGGTTTTAACGTGTTAAAATTTTCAGAACCTAGCCAGGAATCGAACTCTGGACCTTTTGCTTTGCAGGCTAGCGCGATAGTCACTAAGCGACGGGGTGATCACATTGTTCTTACAAAAAATTTTATGAATGTTATACAATTATTATAAAAAATATGTATAGTCATTTGAGTCACGAGTTTGCCCTTGTTTGCTACGAGGGGTAAAGGGGGAAAAGCATCAGTGCGCATGCGCGACTGCTTTTATTTCAGTACGACAAACATAACACTTACACTATGCCTAGAGCTTATACAGTATATCGCGAAACCTTTTGTATGTTAACTGTACGTATATAACTGTTTGTTACCGTAAAACAAATGACGGTTTCTCGAAAACGTGGTCGAACTATTCACAGTGCTGAACGCAATGTAATAAAATGTTGTGACGTTGAAGCTAAACAAAAATGCCTATCCGTGCCAAAAGCCGTGAGCGAGCGGCTGACTACACAGTGATGCTTCTCTTTCCACAATTCGAAAAATAAAGAAGGAAATTAAGGACGTGAAGAAGCTATTCTTTAACAGTTTTGTCGATACCTGGTAAAAAAAAAGAAAACGGTTAGGTAAATAGTAGAGAGACTGATAATGAAAACGCCGATGACAGCAATAGTAAAGAAGGCGATTCATTCGTAATTACAGTAAATGAAACATTTTTAGTCATGTAATTAAGCTATAGGCAATATTACAGGTCATATTTATTTCTTATAAGGTTTATACAGAAAACATTTTCTCGGAATAAACCACAGCTTACAAAATGTATGCAGAAACCGCACGGTAGTAGAATGTACGAGTAGTGTTTCATTGTTGAGGTTGGAAGCACTGCAGATATTTCACTTCCCTTCCTCACAGCCAATACATACGCAAAAGGCAATCTCGTGACTTCACGAGAAGGGGGTCTATATGTAGTAAATTTTTTATTAACTAATTTATTAAATTATTTATTTATTTTTTATTGAAACTAGTCTTAAACCTAATAAACAATGTTTTCAATTTTAGCTACTTAATATTAAGCTCAACACAACAAAAAGCCCTAGAGCAGTTTTTATTTTCTAACGGGTACAATATCTAAAACAGGTATAACACATAAGCTTTTCTTATATTTAACTTTTTTTTAAATTCCTTTTTGCGTGTACAATTTTTGCAATCTGTACAATTTAAAAACAATAAGCAACCCCGTGACCGAATGAGATTAGAATAGTATGTATGACGTGTAGGTAAATGAGGTTTAGTCTAGTACAAGACCATTCTTGAGAGAGTATAGTTCACTAAACGTTAGTAGTATTAAAATCCGTATAATCATAATAAAATCTTTTACTAGGATTCGAACCACGGAACGGACGTCTCCGAAAATGTTAAACAGCTGACTTGTGACGACGACTGTATAAATAGAGCATCTCGGTGGTTTATATTTTTATTGTATTTCCCAATTGCTATTCTTACTTTCTGTTAGGTTATTTCAAGTCACATAAACAGCTTAATTATTATAAATTACGGTGAGTTATGTAACTGTGACGGTGGGTTTTGACTTGTTATCATTTCTAGACCTTCGCCGGGAATCGAAGCTGGGACCTCCACGTTGTAGACTAGTACATTACAACTACGCTACTCTTACTTTTAATGTACACATATAACACTTATAACATTTTTAGAATCATTGAAAAAAGTAAATTAAATGAACTTAAAAAACTAACCTAACAGCTATTCTTGGAAAACAGTCACACATAAAAAGAACAGCTATTCTTATTCTAAACCCAGTACATTTTATTTATTTTCTAAACACAATTCTTTTATTTTTTGAACACAATTCTCTTTTTTTCCTAAAATAAACTACTAGTATTATATTTTAATCTAAATCAGAACAAGTTGAACCTATTCTGGAATATGCCTACCATGCATTTAATTTAATTACTAATTATAAACTATAGAAAGGCACGCCTTTTAGGACAACATATAAGAAAAGTCTTTCAAATTGTCATCAAATAGGTACGAGGATTTTTGTATGTACTCGTATGCCTTATGTTAGATAAAATGATTAACATTTGCTGTAGCTCTAAATATTTAAATGCAAGTTTGAAACTCATTGAAATAATTCGTAAATTACAGAGATAGCAAATGTGAATATTTAACTAAAGTAATTGTGATGGAACAGGGAAAGAAAGAAGTGGTGAATCTTAAGAAGGTGTTTCTGTTTCTGAATGAATATTCTTTAAATTTCGATTATTTCCCTTCATTAACATGACTCATAATTAATAATCTTGCACATTTAGCAGCTGTGTTTACAACAGAATGAGCCCGTAAGTTGAGTGTTTTTCGCGTGACGGAGAGGAGGGTGGTATTTATTTCCGCAGTAATTGGAAAGAAATTACAAAAGCCATTGCAGATTGTAAACATCCCCTTCTAATTTTCTGCGGTGTTTATCACGATGCCGACATTAGACTTGATGGTGAAAGAGAAGTGTAACGAGGGGGTGGGTGGGTGGATGGGTGGGTGGTTGGCGCTAATTTAAAAGCCTGCAGAACGTCTGCGTAGTCCCAAGCGGTCCCATTAGCCGGCAGTGTAATGATGTCCTCATTACCAAGTAACAAATGGTCGAGCCATAAGGTCTGTTTTCCCTCGACAAAATCGTAACGGAAAGCTCTACAATGATCTCTATTGCGCTCAGTGTCACCGTCAGACAACGCTTTATTTATGCCACGAGCCTGCTACTTTATTTCACTTGAGGCCCACCCGCCGACTCGTTTCATGAAAAAAACAACGTAAAAAGTATCACGATTTTCGAATCACATAAAGGACCGTTTGCAAAATTCAATGCAATAACAGGTGGATTATATTTTATTCAATTAAATTATAACATAGCCTAGACAAAAAAATACCGATATAATGGAGTTTCCTCGTACGCTTTTATTTTCTCACTCGTATATTTTTATGAATATACATATTTCGACGATATGAATAATTTATTAAACCCATTCCAGAGACGAGTTTATTTTTAAAAGATTAACTGAACTTCCGCATGACGTTGGACAATCAAAGGATGACCTTAATCTTTCGAAATATGTTTTTCTTTTACATAAACCTTTAGTTCGGTTAATAAATAATCTTCCCTAAAAAAGGACAAAACGTTAATTGTCTTTAACTTATGGAGTCAGTTGGGCTTCAGGAAAAATTTTCACATTTTTTTTTAAAGTAGAATTGGAAGGGATTTTTATTCAACGATTATTCTTTACGGTTTTATTGTACAGAAAAATTTGTATATCATACCGTATTCATATTTGTGAAGTGTCTTTAAGTTTCAGGATCTAGTAAGTCATTTCTAGTTAACACGAGGAGTTGTTGTGTTGTTGTTTAGGTCATCAGCTGAAAGGCTGGTTTGAACCTCTAGAGGGTTTACTAGGTAAAACGAGGAGTGAGGAGGTTCACAACTGTCTTTCTCACTGAATGGAAAAGTATGCTTATCAGCATGCCGGGTTCTCCAAAACGCATCTACTTTCCACCCTGCCAATCAATTCATTCACCACAGGATCTGCCTGGATAATAAAATTAATTAATCTCAAAGGAGATAACCGTGACTAGTGTCTTTTAAATTCTACCTAAATTTGGCTGACCATGTGATAAGAAACAGAACTATTTTTTGTAGCCCTGGAACTATTTGCATATCGTATGCAAATAATTTAACACTCCACCTGCCTATTATAGGCGTACGAAAGAGTTATTACAACTATAATAATCTTTTACTTAGCATAAAAGTATGCGTGAAAATTTAAAAAAACCCGATAGTTCAATCATTAATAATGATGGCCAGCCCCCTAATCAGTGTAGTGATTAAACTATAAAAGAAAAGTCCGGCATTCGATAACTGGCTAGTATTCTGGATATTTCAACATACATTAAAACCAATTGTTCCAAAAGCCGCGCTAGCGACCAAAATACGGATTCAGTTTCATGTAAACTAAACAAATCTGGTGTGAAACAATCACATGACTATCTCTTATAAAATGTAAGTAATGGATAATACAAGCTACGTTTAATCATGACTAAACAATTTAAATGAATAACATAACCTAATTTTAATAATGAGTGAATTACGCTAAACTAAAATTATACCTCTGTTCGACTTAATGCAGAAAATTACTAATTGATGCTAAATTAAGGTCTGTAGAAGCAATGCCTGAAAAAAATTGTAGTAAGGCCGCAATGTTAGAAAACCACATTTTTACAGGTGTCAAGGAGAAGAATACGAAAAACTGAACTAAACTGATACTAAACTTCGTAACAAAAACCTTTGTAAAAAAACTGCGTGTAATAAAGATTTAAACAATTTTATAAAACTTTAATTATATACATTTTTACCTTAAGGCCGCAATCTTAAAGAAAACAAATTACCATGAAACCACAATTCCCACGAAATTTAGCAGACATGACGCTTCACCTGTCTTGTAGAGCGCCAAAAATGTATTAAACGAGACGATTTTTTAAAAAAAACTCGTTGGAGCCGTTTTTTAAAAAAATTGCAAAAACAAATTTCATGAATTAACTATTACTTTCGGTTGACCGATTTTGATTAAAATATTCGTTGCGGGTTGTTCATGGTAGAATGTATAAATAACTTAAGTTTAACATGTCAACTCCGTTCTTATGATATTCACAACTCACACACGCGCGCGCGCGCGCGCACACACACACACACACACACACACACACACACATACACACATACACACAAACCATGCGGTAACTTACACTCTCTGCGAAGAAAGAAGTGAATATGTCAATTTTAACTTGTTTAGTATAAGTATTTTTCAGAAGCTTTGATACGCTGATAATCAGTGACACAGTTTTAAGGGAAGACTGTACTTTGTATTCCGCAAATGTTAAACTTGCTATTTTTGGGTACATTTTTCATAGCATTGGTAAAAGATAGGGAAATGAAACTTTACACACTATAGGTGTCGGGTTTCTGCTCGAGCTACTGACATTTTTTCAATTTAATTTTTGGACCATCCAATTTTTTTAAAATTACGAATAACATAAAATTTTTACAAATTGTTTTCCGCGTGTTTTGCGTATTACTAGTTTTTGAAGCTCCTGAGGAAGTCATAAAAATATCGGTATATGTGTCTGTGCAAGATAATTAACTGGTAAAAATTTCAGCCTGGTAGGTTTATAGGTTCCTGAGAAAAATGTACCTTAATGTTAAAAATCTAAATTAACGGGGAAAGGTAAGAAACAAGAAGGCACAAATCAAAAACATTAAATGTACGCAAACAAGTAAATTTCCCATCAACAGTTGTTTAGAAAGCTGAACCAACAGCTGAAAATATTAAAAACCGTGATACAGATATTTTAAAAACTAAAATTCTCTTTGCACTAAAATGAGCAGTATAAAATTATAAAAAAATATTCGTTTTTCGAAAAATGATAGTTTTTCTGTGTAAACCTGATAAAAACTTAAATTTTTTCTTAAAAAAATATTTTTTTTAATGTAATTTAATTTTTGAGGTAGATCTAGGCCTAAACTATTGAAAAACATAAAAAACCAAAAATCGAAATTTTGGGTTAAAACCATCGTGTAATCTTTCGTTTAACTTGTTGAGGAGAACAAACACTACCCTTTTCTTTTTTTTTGTTTAACGTCCGACTGTTCTGCAATTACTGCTAATGCAGACGGACTGCCCTTATAATCATCGTATCTAGTTGGCAATTATTCTAAAAGATAATTTGAACAAAATTTGTTAAGTATAATACTCGTATTTCATAATAAGGGGCAATATATTCTTCTTTAATTTTATTACGACCCACCGGGTTGGTCTAGAGGTAAAGTCGTCGCCAAAATCAGCTGTTTAAACAGCTGATTTTCGGAGACGAAGGTTCCTGGTTCAAATCCTAGTAAAGGTAGTTACTTTTATACGGATTTGAATACTAGACAGTGGTTACCGGTGTACTTTGATGGTTGGGGTTTAATTAACCATATTCTCTTAGGAATGGTCGGCCTGGGTCTGTACAAGACTACACCTCATTTACACGTCATACACATCATCCTCATCTCATTGGGTCATGGGGTTGCTTATTGTTCTAAATTGAACAGATTGCAACGTACACAGATTAGGAATTTAAAAAAATTCTATTACCACCTGTAGAATTCAAATTAAATAAAGACATGATTACGTAGTAAATATAGGTTACGCGTTGTAGAAACTAAGGATGTTGTGACAGGTAAATAAAGGGAACTCTCAGGAGCTAATAAATATTGCATTAGATTTAAAGAAGGTGTCTTAACAGTCAACACGTGATGCCTGCTTTCATAAACTTAAAAAATGTATTAACGAGCTAAGGTACACACTACACGTTTCACCGAGTTTAACCGTAATATAATATATCTACCATTAGACTACAATTTCTTTTGTTTCTTGTTCTTTAAACGTGTTGAAACGTGATTTAGTTAACATTTAATTTTTATTTCAAATATAAATTAATTTAAACAAGGCATGAAATTTACTTTATTTATTAAGCCTATTACATATTAAAATAAATAATCGTTTTCATACTAAAGTGCAATATTCGTCTGTTAATTCTGTAATTTATAGAATCAAATAACCTTTTTACAGGTAAATGCATTATTTTCTTTAAAAAAATTCAAATATGAAGTATTTATTTATTAAGATTTATATATTCTTAACAATAATAGCATAAATATTGTACTCGTAAAACTGTAGTTTATGTAAAAGGGCGTTTAAGAGAAAACAAATACGACATAAGTACATTAATAAGAAAAATATGACAGTTATTTACCACTACTTGTTCCTTAAAACAAAAATGTACTAACTTATAAGAAATTTCAAACTTTGAATATTTATGAAAATAGTAATACTGAAGTAGTGTGCTATTGGAATAATAATCCTTGCTTCTTTTATATCGGTACAACATGCAACGTTGAAGACGCTTGTTGGTAGGCAATACATGAACATTTTTAAAACACAGTTCAAGAGTCCAAACAATTTGTCATTTTAACAGAACAACGTTTTTTTAACTTATTTAACTTATTTAGAAACCTGTGTAAACAACTATCAAAAACCTGGTGTGAAATACTCACACAACTTTCTCTTGCAAATGCAAATAACGATCAAAATAACCTAGCATTAGTAACAAACATTAGAAATAAACAAAAAACTAACCTCAATAAACATAACCTTTTTTTAATCATGAGTGAAAGACGCAAAATGTAAATCAACCTCAGTTTGGCTTTAAATACGGAAAATCACTCTTTCGTGCTAAACTAGGCTCTGTAGAGAAAAATGCTTTAAATAAAAATGCAGATATTTTAATTTCCTATACATCTGATTTATACACTTTTGTCTTAAAATGCATACTAAGGCCGAAATCTTAAAATATCGACTTTTCGCACGTTCTTGTGAGAAAAAAACAGAAAATCACTAATTACTGCTAAACTAAGCGTTATACAAAAAATGTTTGAACTAAAAGTTGTAGGATTTTTTAAATTCTCTACATATATTATTACCTACATTTTTGCACTAAATGCATATTTAAGCAGTAATCTTAACAAAACAATTTTTTACGTGAAAACAGCCTCACCGAGAATTTCAGCAAACATGGCGCCTACCCTATCTTGTAGAGCATAAAAATTTAGTTAAAACAGGTGATTTTAAAAAAATTGTAAGACCCGTTTTTGAGAAAATTGCAAAAAAATGAAAAATTACACGACTAAACTACTACTTCCGGTACACCGATTTTGATGAAAATGTTCGTGTCAGGTCCCGTAGTGATATGTAACTTAAGTTTTAAGTTTCAAGTTCGTACGATGTTCCGTTGTATCATGTCTCAAATCATCGGTGTTTCACTCGTCTTTGTGGGATTCCAGGTAGATCTGGAGAATTTAAGTTGCGTGTGGGATTATTGTAATTTTTAAATCTGTCTATCAACCGACGGTGCAATTTTAGAAATGTCTCATTTTAAGGTAAGTCTGTCAGCTCAAGTGTTAATCTAAGGATGTGAGACTTGTTGACTTTATCCCGTACGGCACTGTTATCTTAAATGTTCAGTCCGCTTAAAAAGTTAATGAAATAATAAAAAAAAAATTATGGAAATCGTATTATAGAACGAGTATTATAGAACCTCAATATCTTGGTAATTTGCAACTACTATGTCGTGTAACGTTGGGTCTGAGGGTGAAATAATTTCCAGACTCTGCCCGAAATCGAAATCGGTAACCTAATGTCACTTTGTGATCAAGACACTAATCATTACGCCACGGAGATTTTACATTTATTTCATTAAAGTTCATTTCTTGTTTCTTTTACCTTTGACTTCTTGTAGATGGTAGTAACGAAATATAGTTAGCGTTACGAACTGCTGAGGAAGTGAGTTCCGGGCCACCCTAGTCAGCCAGCTGATAAAAGGTCGCTACGACGAGTTAAATTACATCAGCTGAGCGAGCACTAGCAGCCAGCCAGTATAAAATGGAAAGTATTAAGATTTCATTTCTTCAAATGACACCTTTAAGAAATTTGTGTCGTGTGAAGGGCGGAAAGTAGATGGTTTTCGGAGAGCCTGGCATGCTGATAAGCATATTTTTCCACTCAGTAAGAAAGGCAGTAGTAAACCACCTCACTTCCCATTTTACCAAGTAAAGTATCTAGAGGTTTAACCAGCCTTTCGGCTGATGACCTAAACAAGAAAGCATTTATAGTAATGATAAATCAAGTATTTTTGTTCAAAAATTCTTTTTTCTTTTTTTAACGTCCGACTGTTCTGCAATTACTGCTAATGCAGACGGTGAAGGATGAAATCATTGTATGTAACGTATGAAAATATGCCGTGCCTGAATGGGATTCGAACCCAAGACCGCATGATGAGAAGCGAGCACGGCATATTTTCATACGTTACATAAAATCATTTTATCCTTCACCGTCTGCATTAGCAGCAATTGCAGAACAGTCGGAAGTTAAACCAAAAAGAAGAAGTATTTTTGTTCAAAATTAAACGCAATTGTCATTAAACAATTTTTTAAAGACCGTCCCTTGGAGCAAAGGTTAGCGTGATACGTTTTAAAGTGGTTCGAATTCCAACTAGGATAGATAAAATCCTATAACATTACTAATGCAGAAGTGCTACGTCGAATAAACAAGGCAGTGGAATTGGTCAGCGTAGGCCTAGTGAAGGCGCGAAAGCTGCAATATCTCGGTCATATCATACGGGATGAGCTTAGATATGAATTGTTTCAACGCATTCTGCAAGGAAAAATCAACAGCAGAATATCACACACAGTAGACAATCGACAGTGTGGACAAGGACGCAGAAAAATTTCACGGATGGGCAATCTGAGAGTATTATTTAACAAAAGCTCCAAGGAACTGTTTCGGATAAATACAATAAATTAAGCATCGCCTTGATGACCGTAAACCTTGAGAACGGAGAGGCACCCTGAGAAGAAGAAGTTTACAGTTGGTTTTCTATTAGGTTTCGGTTTGAAAGTTTATTGATTCGGAAAATACGAGTAATTACAAGGTCAAGCCCACTGCTCCTAATGCTCGAGAAGTTGATGCGATTTAAAATGTAAAATAAATTTGTATTATAAATTTATTGAAACACTAAATTGTTTAAAATTAATAAATATTCCGGGTAAATTAATAATTTCTTGTTGAGTTTTCTAACTAGTAAATATAACAATAACAATAATAATCGTTAAAAAGTTTCATGTTGTTGCAGAAAAAGCGTGAATCTACTTTCATTAGTCACTATTTTTGAAATTAAAACAACATAAATTTTAATGAAATGAGAACATTCTCATTTGAAAATTAAACAAATAAAAATCGTCCGAAACTAAATATTCATGATTTATGAAATTAATAATATAAACTAAAAGTTTAGTTGATTAATGCAAATATTACCATTGCAAATTAAGTTTCTTAAAACAACTATCTTGTTTTAAAACAAATCTGGTATTTTAAAACATGACCTTTCGTTCTTCTAACAGATTTATGTAATTAATAACAGTCTATTTTTAAGTCTGAGTGGCTGCAATCTGAACTGAAGCGTTCGAGACTTGAGTTGAAACATTACGTACCATATTGCGATTAATAATTTTGTACCCGTTTAATTAACAAGATTAATTCACTGCAATCAAATAAAAATGTACACAAACATTCTCTTATAACCACGCTAACAAATTTATAAATAAACTGTTCAATTAAACAGTTTATGCTAGTGCAAAAGCTGTAGTGATAAACCGTTAGTATCATCTGGTTAAAATCTTTCAACATTTTCCAGATATAGTATAAATTATATTTTAGTATATTTAAGGCGAGACTGAATGATGGTTTAAACAGAAAATTTCGAATTCGGTTTTTTATGTTTTTCAATAGTTCAGAACTAGATCTAACGCAAAAACATTAAATTACGACAAAAAATTATTTTAATGAAAAAATTACGTTTTTAGCAGGTTTTCCCAGAAAAATCACGTCAACAAGAACGAATATTTTTCATAATTTTATACTGATCGTTTTAGAGTAAAAAAAATTTTAATTTTCTTTTTTAAAACATCTGTATTACAGATTTAATATTGTCAGTCGTTGATTCAGCTTTCTAATCAACTGTTGATAAGAAATTGGTTGTGTAGCTACGTTTTGTTTTTGATTTGTACTTTTTTGTTTGTTGCATGTTCCCTTAATTTAGATTTTTAACATTTAGGTACATTTTTCTCGGAAACCATTGAACCTACCTGACTAAAAATTTTACCAGTTATTGAACTTGTACATGCACATATACCGGCATTTTTATGACTTTCTTAGATAATCCAAAAATTAGTAATATGCAAAACATGTAAAAAAAATTTCTAAACATTAATTTTATGTTATTCTTTATTTTGTTTTTATCTTTATGGTTCAACAGTTTAAATTGCAAAAATGTCAGTAGCTAGAGAAACCCAAAAACTATAAGTGTTTAAAGATTCTTTTCCCTGTTTTTTACCAATCCTATAAAAAATGTACATGAAAATAGCAAATTTAACATTGGCGGAAAACAAAGTACAGTTTTTCCTTAACCCTCGAACGCCGAGCGTTGCACTTGAGAAACGCGGTAATCATAGGGAAAAAGACGGTACTGTGAGCGATTGGTTTCGTTTATTGTATTCGTGTAGCTACTATAGGTACATTTCATTAGTGTTATTTTTTTACTTTCTCTTGCCTATACGAATATATAGGAAGAAAAGTATTGTTTTCACGTCGATTTTTCACCGGATCTACATGTTTTCAGACCCCCTGAACCCAAAAAACATGTTTTTAACTATTGGTCTGTGTGCGTGTGTGTGTGTGTGTGTGTGTGTGTGTGTTTTAACAAAATATCTCAAGAACCGAACATCGTACGAACTTGAAACTTGAAATCTAAGTTAGATAGCCTACTACTACTGGACCCGACACGAACATTTTCATCAAAATCGGTCAACTTACAGTAGTTTATTCGAATCATTTTTCACTTTTTTCCGATTTTCTCAAAAACGGCTTTTACGATTTTTTTTTTAATTCATGTCATTTACTTAATTTTCATTTACTTAATTTTTTTATGCTCTACAAGTTAGGGTGGACGCCATGCCTGCTGAAATTCTTGGGGTAACTGTTTTAGCCTAATTTTTTTTAAGATTGTGGCTTTAATATGCATTTTAGCCCAAAAATGTATAAGAAACAAGTTGTAGAGAATTTAAAATCCTACAACTTTCAATTAAAACAATTTTTTTATAACGCTTAGTTTAGGGGTAGTTAGCGATTTTCTGTTTTTTTTCACAAAATTGTGTAAAAAATCGATTGTTGTAAGTTTTCAGCCTCACTATGAACATTTTACGACAAAAGTGTATATAATAACATTTATAGGAACTTAAAAGATCTACACAACTTTTATTGATAGCATTTTTCCTTACAGAGCCTAGTTTAGCGTGAAAGAATGATTTTCCGTATTTTTAGGCCGAACTGAGGAAGATTTTCATTTTTCTTATTTCACAAATGATTAAAATTAGGGTATATTTATTGAGGTTAGTTTTTTTGTTTATTTCTAATGTTTTATTACTACCTAATGGTTGTTTGTATTGTTAATTATTTGCATTGGCAAGAGAAAGTTGTGTGAGTGTTTCACACCAGATTTATATTTAAGTATTAATAAATAGTTTTTTATTACATAACTGTCTGAGAGTAACCACGTCAAGTTCATCAAACAAATTTCTACATGGATATTGTCTAGGCTTACCTAATGCTGTTCTTATTATATGTTTTGTAATTACCTGCGGCTTACAAAAAGTTTGGGTCTTATTTGTTATTCCCCCCTCTACTATAATTTTTCACATTTTGTGAATATTTAGTTTGTAGGTATTCTGACAGTATTTTTAACGATAAAAATAGGAAAAATATTTAATAAATTCAAATATAAATATTTTTCAAGTTATCGTTAAAGTTCTTTTCCATTTTCAAGTTAACCTTAAATTATTTTTTATTAAAAATCTGGTGTGAAACACTCACACAACTTTCTCTTGCCAATGCAAATAATTAATAATAAACCTAACATTATTAATAAAATATTAGAAATAAACAAAAACTAACCTCAAAAACATAACCTTATTTTAATCATGAGTGAATGACGCAAAATGAAAATCGAACTCAATTTGGCTTAAAAAAAACGGATAATCACACTTTTACGCTAAACTAGGCTCTGTAGAGAAAAATTATTCAAATAAAAGTTGTAGGTCTTTTAATTTCCTATAAATTTTATTATATACACTTTTGTCGTAAAATGCATTCTAAGGCCGAAATCTTTAAAAAATCAATTTTTCACACGTTTTCGTGAGAAAAAAAAAGAAAATCGCAAATTACCGCTAAACTAAGCGTTATACAAAAAAATGTTTGAAATAAAAGTTGTAGAATTTTAAATTTTCTACAACTTTTATTATATAATGTTTTGCGCTAAAATGCATATTAAAGCCGCAATCTTAAAAAGAAAATATTTTTACGTAAAAACAGCCTCACGCAGAATTTCAGCAAACATAGCGCCTACCCTATCTTGTAGAGCATAAAAAATGTAGTAAACCAGGCGATTTTAGAAAAAATCGTAGGACCAGTTTTTGAGAAAATCGCAAAAAAATGAAAAATTACACGAATAAACTACTACTTCCGGTTGACCGATTTTGATGAAAATGTTCGTGTCGGGTCTGGTAGTGGTATGTAACTTAAGTTTTAAGTTTCAAGTTCGTGCGTTGTTCCGTTCTTGAGATATTTTGTATACACACACACGCGCGCGCGCGCACACACACACACACACACGGACACACACACACTCACAGACACACTCACAGACACACACACAGACCAATCGCTAAAAACATGTTTTTTGGGTTCAGGGGGTCTGAAAACTTAGGTATAGATCCGGTGAAAACTCGATTTCGAAAAATCGACATGAAAACAATACTTTCCTCCCTATATATTCATATAGGCAAGAGAAAGTAAAAATTATTTCATTATTTAATAATATTTAATTTAATTAATTATTTAATGATGTCATGTACTCAATGAGTTTATATTTCATTATTAGATTCAGTACCAATATTGAGAAAAATTAATGTATTTATCTTACCCACATTTAATTTTAACTATAAAAATATTGGTGTAGGCCTACGATTTTTTAAAATATTTTCTCCGTAAAAATTATTGTAAGATAGCATACGAAATATTCATAAAATGGGGAAAATTATACCGAGGAGGGGAATAACAGAAAAGATCCAAAATTTTAACAAGATAAATAAAATACTAGTAACCCTTACATTTAAATAATTATATTTTTTAAAAGATAGAACTAACCTGTTTTCAATCAAATAATGTTCAATTAAGAAAGACATAATTCCAGTTCAACAAACACACACAAACACTTAAATAAAACGAAAACCAAAAGTTCTCCGGTACTAATAAACTAACTCACCCGCGCCGTATAGAAAACTTAACTCTTCAGTATAAACACGAGATATGAATAGGCATAGATTGTTGCGTCGCGATTGTCATTTGTCTGGATGCGCGCGCATCACGAGTTGCAAACCTGCACGATCATGTTTGTTAATAAAATTCTAATAAAACGGAGGAGTTTTTATATGGGTTGGCCCACGTACGTACCTAGTGTACAATTTTATAAACTTATTTTACGGAATACGCCTAATAAAATATTCTTCGGGGAAAACCCCGTCACTTTTTTTAACAAAACCTTTAAATTGTTTTCATTTTTCATTTCTTTCATTTTCATTTTAATTTCACTTTTTCTTTCTTAATAAATTTGTAATATTTCTCTTCACATTTTAATGTAATATTTACCAAGATACAGTATGGTATCTTCAAAAATCAATGTACTACGTACCACAATAAATACTCATATCTTCCACTAGCCAAAAAACATATAATGTAAATATTTTTCTCTTTTTAAAATTGTCTAGTTCTAATTATTACATACTATGTAAGTAACTGTTTTAATTTTTCGCTTTATCATGCCCTTTATGAATATTGCAGGGGTAGAAAGTATTGTTTTCATGACGATTTTTCCCAATAAAAAACAATTTTTATATTGTTTTGGTGTGAAACACTCACACGATTTTCTTTTACTTTTTCTTTTAAAAATTATTCTGAAGTCTTAAAAATATTAAAACAAGGTCCTATTTTTACTTTCTCTTGCCTACATGAATATATAGGAAGGAAAGTATTGTTCTCATGTCGATTTTTTAAAATCGAGTTTTCACCAGATATCTAATACCAAATGTCTAATAGTTTAGACGGATTTGTTTTTAGCACGTTTTCAGACCCCCTGAAGCCAAAAAAATATATTTTTAACGATTGGTGTGTGTGTGTGTGTACGTGTGAACAAAATATTTCAAGAACGGAACATCGTATGAAGTTGAAACTTGAAACTACAGTTAGATACTACTGGACGACCCAAACGGAACATTTTCATCAAAATCGGTCAACCGGAAGTAGTAGTTTATTCGTGTCATTTTTCACTTTTTTGCGATTTTCTCAAAAACGGTATCTACGATTTTTTTTAAATCGCCTTATTTACTACATTTTTTATGTTCTACAAGATAGGGTAGGCCATGTCTGCTGAAATTCATGGGGAGGCTGTGCTCTCGTAGAAAAAAATTGTTTTTTACATTGCGGCTTTAATATGCATTTTCGTGCAAAAGTGTATGTATGAAAGACGTAGACAATTTAAAAATCAACAACTTTTTTCAAACTTTTTTTGTTTAACGCTTAGTTTAGTGGTAATTTGTGAGTTTCTGTTTTTCCATGAAAATTTAAAAAATGGATTTTTTAAGATTTCGGTCTCAGTATGCATTTTACGACAAAAGTGTATAGTATAACAAAATTTATAGAAAATCAAAATATCTACAACTTTTATTTAAGCATTTTTCTCTACAAAGTCTAGTTTAGCGTGAATGAGTGATTTTTCGTATTATGAAGCCAAATTGAGGTTGATTTTCATTTTGCATCATTCACTCAGGATTAAAATGAGGTTATGTTTTTGAGATTATATTTTTTGTTTATTTCGAATGTTTTATTGCTAATATTAGGTTATAGTGTTCATTATTTGCATTAGCAAAAGAAAGTCGTGCAAGTGTTTCACACCAGATTTTTTTGTTCTTCATTCAGCCGACACCCGTTCTACCACGTTGATCGTTTGTTTTGACTACACTTTTGAACCGTCTTCAGTCAACATAGACAATTATGGCTGGTAAGTTACTTTTTTTAACTATCTGTTATTTTATTCAAACTTGGCCTATGCCAACATACTTAGTAAGGTTCAGATATATTATATACGTTTAAAATATTTAAAATATATATAAGTAGTCACAGTGTCATTTGTATTTTTCTGTTACTTATGTACAACGTTCGACGTTATGCCTGCAGTCTTACATTTTTTCTGCCGTTGCACATAAATCACGCTCAGCACTATCTCCGGTGCATTTCTGGTTTTATTATTATTATTAGCGGATTCTCCCAAAATGGAAGACGTTAAGCAAATAGCTCGATTAACTTTTCTTTGGGTTCTTCCTGTTCTTCCAATAGACTTTCATTCTTTCTGAGAAAGCTTGTTTACGTTCTTCTGACCATTTTGGCCTGACTTGTTTTTGCTGTGGCTGCTCAGGTGACTTTTTTTACTTTGTCTCATAACGTGTCTCTTTCTACGATATCGGTTGAACTTATGTTTGCACGTTTGAGGTCCTTACGAATTTCCTGCAGCCATGGTATTGAGGTTTTAAGTGCGGTTACATAGTCTACAATCTTCTTCTTCTTCTGGTTTTATTATTATTATTATTATTATTATTATTATTATTATTATTATTATTATTATTATTATTATTATTATTATTATTATTATTAGCGTATTCTCCCTTAAAGGAAGGCGATAAGCAAACTGAATCATTTTTTTTCTTGTTGTTCTTTTTGTCCACCCAGTACTCTCGCATCCGTTTTGAGAAAGCCTGTTTCCTTTCTTCTGACCACTTTGGCCTGTGCTGCTTCTGCTTTGGCTGCTCTGGCTCTATCTCCCATCTATCCACCTTGTTCCTAAATATGTTCCTATCTGCGATGTCTTGTTCTGTTATTTTCGCTTTCCTGAGATCCTTATAGATTTCACTTATCCACGGTGGCAATTTTTTGAGAGACGTTGTATACTCCAATATTTTTCTTGTTAGCCTGTTTTCTGGTAACCGCTGTATGTGTCCAAAGAATTTCATACGTCTCTTTCTAATGTCAGCTTCTACATTTGAGAACTTTTATACGGTCTGGTTTGGTTGTAATCTGAACCCGTTTTCCGTTTGCCTAGCACCAAGGATCTTTCGGATTATTTTCCTTTCTTCTTTTTTTATGTCTTCCAGCTCGTGTTTCTTATTTAATGTTAGTGTCTCACTTGCATACAGGAAAGCGGGTTTGATAACTGTGTTGTAGTGGCGGATCTTGGGGTTTCTTGACATCGACTTCTTGTTATATAAGTTCTGTATCATCCACAGTGCTCTTTTGGTCTTTTGTAGCCTGTTAACCTGCGATATCTCCTCTGCTCCTGTGGGCTCTATAAATTCACCTAGATGTTTGAAGTGTGGCTTTCTGTTAATTATACCATATTTTGTGTTCAATGTTTCAATATTGATTCTATTGCCAATAAACTCAGTCTTTTCAAAAGAAATTTGGAGCCCCACTTTTTCTGCACACTCTTTTAGTGTCTCAATCTGCTGGACCGCTGTCTGTTCATCTTCAGCTACCATTGCCAAGTCATCCGCAAACGCGAGGTAAGGTATGTGTAACCTAGTGTTGCTGGTTCCAAGTGTGATTGGTTTCCAGAGGTTTTCTTCGCGGAGTTTGTTCTCCCATTCTTCCATAACCTTGTCTAATACAATATTGAAGAGCAGTGGCGACAGTCCATCTCCTTGTCTCACGCCGGTATTTATGTCAAAAGGTCCCGAGATCTCTCCCATGAATTTCACTTTAGATTTGGTGTGTGTTAGTGTTTGTTCTACGAGACGCCTTGTTTTGTGGTCTAGCCCTTTTTCTTCTAATATTTAGAAAAGTGATTGGCGGTCTATCGAGTCGTAGGCTTTTCTGAAATCTACAAAAGTGCATATTACAGGCTTGCATCTTATTGCTTTCATTTTTATTATTGTTCTCAGGTTGAAAATTTGTTCTGCACAAGATCTACTTGGTCTAAATCCGGATTGGTAGTCAGATAGTTTTGGCTGTATTTGTTCTTGTGCTCTTTTCAAGAGGCAGGCAGAGAAAATTTTGTTTGTTACTGGTAAGAGAGAGATTCCTCTGTAGTTATTTACATCTGCTTTGTCCCCTTTCTTGTGTAGAGGATGAATCAGGGCAATTTTCCACTCATCTGGGACCTGTTCTGTTTGCCATATTTCCTGTATAATTTTTGTTATTTCTTCCAGTGCTTTTGGCCCTAAATTTTTCAAAAATTCAGCCACAATCCCATCCTCTCCTGACTTTATTATTATTATTATTTTGTTTGTTTATTTTGTAATCGAACTATTAAATGCAAATGTTTCTATTTTTAGTAATCCTACTATTCAGTTTATAATTCAATTTATAATAAATTGTCAAAAATATCAAATATTTTTGCGTCTCGGCGTTGGAGGGTTAAGTCTCATCAACAGCATGGTTATTAGCGATTATGGTAAGTTGTGTAACTGGAAAAGTGATATGATTTTTTTGACACAGCTAATTTAGATATACTCTTCAAATTGTAAACAGATCAATATTATGGAAACTTCAGTAACGAATTACCAGGGGTGTAGTGGAGTTGGAACGCGTAAGAACGGCGTTCCCACACTAGGTTTTCCTAAATTTATTAAAAAATAATATATTTTTAAATCAAATTATTTTTTACAAATTATTTGTAAATAGTATTTTATTTAGTTTTATTTATTTTAAAACTAAAAGATGTACTATAATAACTCTAATGAATTACCTACTCATATATTTTTTAATTAAAAATAAACATAGCAAATTGATTAATCAATATTATATGATAAGTTTACTGCACTTCAAATTTATGATAATATTAATTAAAGTAAATAAATAAAATTATGGTGCTTACTGTACTATTCTTAATTTTTTCCTCTATCTGTAGACATAGTCTATGCATTATTTAAAAAAATAACCGTAGAACAGACTCATAGTTCAGTGAGCTCCAATATCCGAGGTTTTGGGCTGTTTTAGAAAATCACAGAAACAGAATTAAACAGAATTGTGGATTTTATAAAATACCACAAAAATTTTCAGCGTTCCCCACAGGAAAATTTACGACTACAAAAGTGAAAATTATCTAGCTCTTACAACGATATTTGGTAATTACAATGAAAATCTATAATTACATAATTCCAATTCGTGTAAAATGTATTCGTACAGTAATCCTACGATGTATTTGTTAAATTATTCGGCTGCTTAATTTTCAAATTATTGATTGTGGGATTTTGTTGTTATTTAAGAGTGAATGTTGAACAGTGTTTTTCGAATAATCTATTTTTGAATTAAACTGGGCCAATCCAGTACTTAGGGTACGACTATATAGGCCACTACAGGACGGTTAGGGTTTGCTAATACCCCAGTCCTCTCTACCGGTTCGATCGATACGCCCTGCACTGCACTACTACAGTACAGAGGCAGTGTACTTTGCCGTTCTGCTCTCACAGCCTCAGGGGGGTAACGCACACACCATTCGTTGGACCATCTCATACAGACACACAAAAACCTTACAATTATATAAACACAAACGCACACACATGCAAGACCGGAGTTGCTGCATGTGAGCCTAAAATATAAACCGACTGTAGATGGATACACCGCTGCGGCAGGCTTTGGCAGATAAAAATACACACCAAGAACATTTACAGACACAAAAATTGAGTGTAAATATTTAAACTCCGTTTTCATAAAAAATATATACACATATTAGGACGAAAAAACGGAATCGCAAATGTTTGCATAATTAAAAACCAATACTGGAACAAATATTTTGACTTCCACAATTAACCTTCTGTTGTATTTTTGTTTATCTTGGTAGTTCTCTTAAAACAAATAATTCAACGATAAATGTTTATATATAGGCCAGAAAAGGCTATTTACCCACACGCGTGGAAAATAATTTATAAATAACAAATTCTCTGATCCAAATCGAAAAGCAAATTTCTATATTGTATTTACTATTTGATCACTAATTTATATAAAATGACAAAAGTCAAACAAAACTAAATACCGAAATATTATGATATGGAATTAACCCCGGTTTCATTCGCTCGCAAACTCACAGCGTTCTATAAGAACCTGTTGTTTGCAAATAATTTATATAACATCAATTTTTTAAAGTAGCTTAACAACTTTATTTCGTGGTGAATAATCATAGTAAATTACTTTGTTTTTTTCTCTCTAATATAGCCAATTTCAGACCACGTGAGGTGACTTTGACGTATCTGGAAGCTCACTTTGCATCCCAAATTCTCAGAATTCGTTCACTGTAGGTTTTGCTCCTTTCTTATATCCATCATTGTGTTCAATTTTTGCTCTTTATGGAAGCCATTAAAGTCCGGAATTAGTTGCTTAAATTTGGTTCGGTTCATTAAGTTTTATCTGTTTATTCAGGTTTTCTCAATATCTTTTCTGACTACTTTAAACCATTTATTCGACACCTTCGGCTTATTGTTTGGTTTGAGCTTTAAATTTTTTGTCAAGCGGTTGTCATCCATTTTGTCCAGGTTTCCGTAAAATTTTAATCTTCTTTTCTAATCGTTTATTTTATATAAATATACGTTGCTGTTTAGGTCATCAGTTGAAAGGCTGGTTTGAACCTTTAGAGGATTTACTAAGTAAAACGAGGACTGAGGTGGTTTACCCTTGCCTTCCTCACTGAGCGGAAAGATATCCTTATCAGCACGCCAGGCTCTCCGAAAATCATCTACTTTCCACCCTGCAAATGACACCTTCACTTTACTCACCACATAACCGGCTGTATAATAATGAAATTCATTACTCTTAGAGTAGATAGGCCTAACTGTGACATATGTACTACTTCTGTTGTTCAATCCTTCAGTAACATAATTTGGTGAGTATGTGATAAGAAATAGAACTATTTTTTTTGTAGTTCTGAAACTAGCAGATCGAGTGTAAGTAATTTAACACTCCAGCTGGCTGTTATGGGTAAACTAAAATATACTACAGTACGTATATTATGTTATTTACGTACCTACATGTATATACTATGTACGTATATGTATATTACTTATATGTAGCATTTACGTATATGAAGTTCTAACGCAAAAACGTATCACAGGCTTTGATTGTCACAGTAACAGTTGTCGTAACCGATCATGTGATCGAAAATGTATAGGGCATTGAAGTAACGGTTTCTGAATTAAAAAGACTTTATTCAACTGTGATTTTAAGGACACTATTATACCATTCTGTGGTATAGTAAAATATACAAAGTATTTTTTTGAAACTTCAAATACTATAATATAAGTAATGGAAAATATACTTAGTGATAAAATACTTTTTTTCTCTAATTCTTTAATTACAACTGTAAAATTCTTATAACAAGCAAATTTGATGATTATGATAATTGTGTAAATGACATGATAGGCATGAGAGGGGTAGGGCCCCCCAAGAATGCAATTTGTATATCAAATTAGCAGGTCTCTACTCCAGCGTCTTTTAAGTCATCTAGCGGGATTATCAGGCATATGGAAGGTGGAAAGTGAACGCACCAGTGGGTTCTCGTGTTCGTGTGACTTGTCATGAAAGCGTTTGTATAGGTATCCGATGGAATTTTGTACAAATAGTGTTTTCAAACCTGTTTGTAAGGTTTTGTTGCTAACGTAAAGAAGTGCTTTTGCTATAAGGCGAAATGTTTTTGATGGGAGTGCTTGAATTCGTTGCAAGTTAGAGGGTTTGGTTGAACTGTAAATTTGGGACCTGTAGGTCCATATAGGTTTCAAACGAGAACAATATATGCTTAATTTTTGTGCCATTGGTAATTTTGATCGTTTGTGAAGTAGAGAATCTACAAAATCTACAAACCCAATGGAATAATTTACAACCAATAGTTTAATATTCTACTTAACATTGCACTTGATTAATATAAATAGTATTTAAATTTTGTATTAAAGTAATGAATTAAAACAAATGCATTACAACATAATAGATTTTCAAAACATGCTTAAGTTATTCTGTCTTATTGTTTGGATTTCTTGTATACTTTTCTTTGGTTAAGGTTTAAGCTAATTTGTATTCAAAACGCAAGTTTTCTAATAAGCTTGTTATTTACTTTAACATTGTATTTTATTTATTTTTCGGCATTCCTTCCTTTTATTTTGAATTGTATTCGTACTTTACAATACAGCCTATTGTATACAATTATTATTATTATTTACTTATAATCCAGTAATTTATGTACAATATCTTCCATCTCTTTCTTATTATCGTTGATCGATATCTGATACAACAATCAGTTATTTAGTTCATCTCAAACTAATGATTTATTGTGAAATAAATCTTCGATTGTCATCATTTGTATCGCCTTATGAAAAATTCTTTTTAGGAAATTATATTAAAAACGTTACAACGTGTCTTTAAATATTAATCAATAACAGTGATATTTTCTGTCATATATATAAGTTAAAATATCTTAAAAGAATTTTAATAAATTCATTAAAAAAATGTATCTGATCATGTTATTTTTTGGTTAATGAATACAACAAATGTGTACTTTTTTATTTTTAAAAGAAATCATATAAGCATTTTTTTCTTATTTAAATATAATTTTGGCTTTGAACTTATATTATTTATAATTTTAAATAATTCATGTTTTTAATGTAAGACGTCCATTTTTGTTTTAAACATTAATTTTAACAATTTATGTTTTCTTCTTATGTTTCTTTAGGTAATCTTGAAAACTCGTAATATAAATTGTTTCCATAAGTAGAACAGTACAGGCAACTACATCCTGAACAATTAGTATGTTCAGTTTTTATTTTAAGTCTGTCTTATATTTCATCTTACAAAAATTAATTTATTCAGTACAATCCCTCAGATTTTCATGTTGTTCATTTTCTGATTTATCAAACATAATGAAAATACTCATGAACATTTATTAATTTTTGTTTAAATAAATTTATAGATTTAGCTAATTTTATTACAACAAGTACCGTAATTCCTGTATTAATAATTATTAATCATTATTTATGATCAAAATTTTTAAACAATAACATTTAATTTCATCCTTCATCATGAACATTGTTTTGTATTAATATTGCATTGTAAGGTGTTATAATAAGTTTCTTTATATTGTGCAGAGTCAACTGAGATGTGTTTGAACATTATGTTTTGTTAAAATAGAAACAGTATGTTGTTGTTTAGGTCATCAGCCAAAAGGCTGGTTTGAACCTGTAGAGGTTTTACTAAGTAAATCGAGGAGTGAGGTGGTTTACCATTGCCTTCCTCACTGAGTGGAAAAGTATGCTTATCAGCATGCCGGGCCCTCTGAAAAGCACATATTTTCCACTCTGCAAATGACACCTTCACTTCATTCACCACAGGGTCTGGCTGTACAATGAAATTCATTACTTTCAGAGGAGATAACTCTGATTAGTGTCTTTTACACCTCTACCTCTTCTGTTCTTAACTGATTCAGTAATTTAATTGGCTGACCATGTGATAAGAAACAGAACTATTTATTTTAGCCCTGCAACTAACAGATTGAGTGTAAATAATTTGACACTCCACCGGCCTGTTATGGGCAAAGAAACAGTATACGGACACAGAATTAATTTTACATCTATATGTTGAGTCACCATATTTTCGTCGTGAATTTTCTCTACTAGCGTAATCCTTTATGGAAATGAGCGTTGGGTCACTACTTAGTCACAAGAGAGCAAGATTCAGGCGAAAAAATGAGTTTCCTACGAAGGACAGAAAAGTGCACATGAAGTGCCAATGAAGAAGGAATGAAGAAATAAGTACCAAATTACGAATATATAGTTTGAACGAAAAATTAAAAGTTAATTGTGGTAAGTGGAGACAGCATCTCGAGAGAATAGCCTCGAAAGTGAAGAATTATGGACCACATGGACGATAAGACACTGGAAGGCCACAGAGAATATGGCAGTAGCTAAATTATAGAAAGTATGATAAACCTCTAAGAATTGAATTAATTAAAAAAATAACAATCCTAACGGGCAGGTGGAGTGTTAAATTCATGACACTCCTCTGCTGGTTCCAGGGCTACAAAAAAATAGTTTTATTTTATTATTACATTGTCAGCTAATTATATGATTGAATCATTTAAGAACAGATAAGGTAGAGATGTAAAAGATATAGTCAAGAGTTATCTCCTCTGAGAGAACTGAATTCACGATACAACCAGACCCTGTGGTCAATGAAGTGATGGTGTCATTTGCAGGGTGGAAAGTAGATGCCTTTTGGAGGGCCTTGCATGCTGATAAGCATACTCCTTCAACTTAATGAGGATGGTAATAGTAAACCACCTCACTCCTCGTTTTTACTTTGCAAAATCGAGAGGTTCAAACCAGAATTTTTTGGCTGTTGACCTGAAGAACAACAATTAAAATAAATAGCTACCGCTGAAAATAGTGAAATATATAAAAGTGAGTTCGAAACAAGCAGGAGCTTAATCCTTGATAACAAGAAAAAGAAGTTCTCCGTATCTCAGTAGTTTACTGCCAACTTAGGGTAGGGTAGATGTGGTGGAACAATTTCCTGGCCACCACAGCCGCTTGATTTAACACTTCAATGAGCTTTTCTGTATGAACTTACATCAAAGACAGTGTTAAAATATTTAGTAACAAAGTGATTTTTCTGCAGAACTTAGTTTATCATCAGTAAGTGATTTCTCGTATTTTTAAGTCAAACAGAAGTTGATTTTCATTTTGTGTCATTCACTCATGATTAAAATAAGGTTACGTTTTTTTAATTTCACATTGTTTACTGATGATTAAACATAGCCAAGCCAATTGTTGTGAGCGCTGGACTACGTATGCGCATACTTGACTTCGACCCCGCATACCCCTCCGACCTACAATAAGATGTACAGTCAGAGTGTTGTTGAAAATTGACAACACCCATTGTATTTTGTAGGCATGTTGTTCCATTGTTGATTACATACACTGCTCTATTACAGTACATCCAAGACTATACTAATGCAGACGCAAGTTTTGCCCAGCGCTCTCCTTACGAAAATCAGGCTATACATTGTTCATTAATTACATTGGCAAGAAAAAGTTGTATGAGTGTCTCACACCAGACTTTTAAATATTAATATAAATTTATAACCAGTTGATACTTATGTGTCATTTGTTACAAACATAAAGCTTGCCATTAATTAAATATCACTTGCTTGTTTTTCTTTTATATATTTAAAAATTTGGCAATGGCCGTACACTTATAGATATACAGAATACAGGAACCCGTATTCATTTTAAAACTTAACCTCACCTACTTGTGAGAGTGAAAATTTTTTAAATTAAATTATTTTTCCAAGAGTTTAATGTTTACGAAAATAATTATATTAATTCAAAAGAAAAAATCTGAACGGTTTGTTTTTATAAATAGTTCAAAGGAACATACATGAAAGTTATTCGTACATTTTATAAACAAATTAATAATAATTAACAAAATAATTAGTCCCTATAATAATTAATAAAATTAATTAAAAGAGAAAAATCCTTCTAAACTATTCATACAAATATATTAAAGAAAATAATTACCTTCGTTACAAAAAGCTGAAAGAACATCACACCTAAATAAAAGAAAACCAACAGTTCCCTTTAAGTATATTAGGAACCGGAACGCAGTGTTTCAAACTCATTCACTTAGACTTAAAACAATTTCTCTCGCACGTATATAAGTTTCTATGTGTATACATCACATGTACAATACACAAACACACAACATTTATAAATGACTTGTCTACAAACTGCCGTATACTTATAGCCATGGGGTAAAGTTAGGAAATCAAAATCAAATACAACAAAGATAAATCTTAAATTAAGCAACAAGTAACAACTGTAAAACAATAATACTGCTGGTAGGAAATTTAATATAGAAGAAGAAGAAGATGAATAAACTTGCCTTTATAATTAAATAAATCCTCTGTAGATATAAACAAACAGTGAAACAATATAATAGATAGGTCTAAAATTTTGAATTCTATACATAGAGAGATGTAGGGGTAGAGAATGAGGGGGATGTATTCAGAAAACAGTAAAAGGGTTAAAGGTATAAAGAGATACATCACAGTTTCTTGTTTAAGATGATTTGCTATTGAAGCGAATAAGACAACTAATTACAAACATATCTTATTGAATGATGTAGCTTAATTAATTGAATTACAAACTAGACTTCCTTTTAAAACAAAAGGAAAATTAAAATATGTTGATTGTTTCTCACTAATTAATTTGTTTTCTTGCCCATTATATATAACGGTACGTAAATACAGGCTCACTATATTTTCAAGTAAATTCAGATTTATTGTATGAGGGAAGTGTTTTCCTTTAAATTACTTTGCCTCTATATATTAGATTTAAGTTCCATGTGTTGAAGGAAAATATACTTGTATTAAGAACTTAATCGTAAAATTTATATTCCCCTGGTTATTATACTACCCACTGTGTTGACAAATTGTAATTTTGTGCAAGTTATGATAATGTCATCGATAATCTACATGCAAGAGAAGAATTTTAACATCTTTACCTTTAGAATGAAAATTCTTACATCTGTTTTACCAATCTTATTATAGATGTACCAATATTTAAATGTTTTCTCATTAAAGTTTAATAGTTTTATAATAGTTACTTAATGAAACATGCGTTCAGTTTTGAACAAAAATGTTTGATTTGACTAATTTTAAGTGTAAAGAGGTAGGTTAATGGTGTTTTTTTATATTACTTGGAAAATAACCGAAACTGATTTTTTTTTCATTGTTGTAAAACGTACAGCTTCTTGGGTAACATAAAATATATGTAATTTTAAAATTTTGGAAAAAAATTGTTTGGTAAAATGTATAAGCATATTAGGTTATATATATCTGATATACGAGGTGTGGCTATTAAATAACGAGACTGACGTTGTAAAAAAAATGTATTTTAATTTTATACATAATCACTTATTGTCACCTTCAATATACACTCCTTCTCTTTCCCTACAACGCTCCATGCGAATTTTTCATTGTTGGAAACAGTGCTGGAAGTCATCTTCTGTCAGCTACTTCAAGACACAAGCCGCTTGCTTTCTCTTTTATAGCTTCCACAGACTCTAATCTTGTCCCTTTTAATGCAGATCTCACCTTAGGGAACAGGTAGAAGTCACATGGTGCAAGATCTGGTGATTAAGGTAAATGTTCTAACACTGAGATGCTGTACTTGGCTAGGATCCTCTTGACAGATAACGCGGAATGAGCTGGCGCATTGTCTCGGTGGAGAACCCATGAATTGTCCTTCCACATTTCGGGGCGTTTTTCCCTTACTCTTTGACGTAGGTTAGAAAGTACCTCAAGGTAGTAATATAGGTTAATTTTTTGACCTTTAGGAACCCAGTGAAGGTACGCAATCCCATGGATATCAAAGAAAACAATCATCATTGCTTTAAATTTTGACTTGCTCATTCGAGCTTTTTTGGCTCTCGGTTAAGTTCGGCTCTTGCAGTGCATGGATTGGCGCTTAGTTTCCGGATCATAAGTAAACACCACGTTTCATCACATGCTATTATCTTTTACCTGTTCCCTAAGGTAAAATCTGCATTAAAAGAAACAAGATTTGAGTCTGTGGAAGCTGTAAAAGAGAATGCGGCACGTGTCCTGAAGAAGCAGACAGAAGATGACTTCTAGCACTGTTTCCAACAATGGGAAATTCGCATGGAGCGTTGAAGGGATAATTACGAACAGTTTTCATCAAAATGTTATCAGGCGCTCACCAACCAATAAATGACATAAATTCACAGAGCAGACTCACATCTTTTTCTTTCTTTCTTCCTTTCCTTCTTTCTTTTTTCTATTGTTTCTTTTTCCTTTTCCTTTTATTAATTTATAAATGAATAATATTATTTTTGGTCAAGTTTTGCTAAACTATTTTTTGTGGGAATTTTTTGTTTTTTTTCTTATTAATTTATTATTGTAGAAAGTAATTTTATAGAAACATTATTTTATTTTTATGAGAAAAGGAGACAAAAAGTGTATTAGCATGTATATATTGTAAATAAAATAGTTATAAGCAAATATTGTTTTGTAAATATGTAATATTTGTTTATGTCAAGAAGGCTTATATGGATAAGTTCTGTTAGCCTTTATATTATTGTAAATAAATAAATAAATAAATAAATAAATATTGAAGATGACAATAAGTGATTCTGTATAAAATAAAAATTAAATTTTTTACGTCAGTCTCGCTATTTAATAGCCACACCTCGTATTTAATCTGTAATGTATACGTTTCAATCTTCTCAAATTAATAAAACAAGCAACCACATGACTCAATGAAATGAGGTGTAGTCTTGTACAGACTCAAGGCGATCATTCCTGAAAAAGTATCGTAAATTGAATCGCAACTATCAAAATTCACTGGTAACCATTTTTTATTATTAAATTCGTACAAAACTCACTACCTTTACTAAGACGTTTTTCACTTTACTTATTTTTATCTACAACTGTGCGGTTTTCCACAACCAGTAAATATGCATATACTACGCAGACCATCGAGCGGTTGTGGGGCAGTGCTATATGGGAAAACAAAAAATATCGCGGGACGGCGAGACACCATTTGGAGTGATACCTGGCCGAGTTCCAGTGGTGACTTATAGCTGGAGACGATCTCTTTACCTCGATTTTAAGTGCCATTAAAGACTTCAATCCTCCAGAAATCAACATAATGAAATTATATCAGTGTTTAATTAGTAAATGTGCATTTCAGTGACAGTGACCCCCTGTTAAGGGGAGACTGCACTTTGTATCCCGCCAATTTTAAATATGCTATTTTTAGGTGCATTTTTCATATGATTGGTAAAAGATAGGGAAATGAAACTTTACACAGCATGGGTTTCTTTTCGAGCTACTGAAATTTTTTCAATTTAATCTTTGAACCATACCATTTTTTTAAAAATACGAATAACATCAAATTTTTACAAATTTTATTGTTTCCACGTGTTTTGCGTATTACTAATTTTTGGAGTTTCTGAGGAAGTCATAAAAATGTCGGTATATGTTGATATATAAGATAATTAACTGGTAAAAATTTCAACCTGGTAGGTTTATTGGTTTCTGGGAAAAATGTACCTAGTGTTAAAAATCTAAATTTACGGGAAAACCCAAGAAAAAAGAAGGCAGAAATAAAAAAAAATGTACACAAACAAGTAAAGTTGCCATCAACAGTTGTTTAGAAAGCTAAACCAACAGCTGAGAGTATTAAAAACCGTAATGCAGATATTTTAAAAACTAAAATTCTCTTTACACTAAAACGAGCTGTATAAAATTGTGAAAATCATTCGTCCTCGGTAACATGATAATTTTTCTGTGTTAACTTAATTTTTTCATTAAAAAAAATAATTTTTTTGACGTAATTTAATGCTTTTTCTGGTAGATGTCGGCTTAAACTTTGAAAAACATAAAAAGCCAAAAATCGAAATTTTGAGTTAAAACCATCGTGCCATCTCCCCTAAAAGTAAAAGTACCGATTTTTTTTAGTGATTCTCTTTTTGTCTTTTCTTTGTATGTGTCCATTAAACCTTGCTCTCCTTCTTCTAAACGCGTTTGTCTGTTATTATTGTTTGTTGTTATTATTTATTATTGTCCGTTATTATTGTTTGTTGTTATTGTGTATTTGTAAACTGGTCGAAGACTAGAGAATATACTAATAAACAAATTTAGGATTTACACTCCTTCCTGATCGATCTAAATTACCATTTTCCTACGGTTTTTTACCTACAAAATACCAAAAAAAAATTGTATTTGTTACCAAAAAACAGTGCACAATTTTACGTTTGTTTAAATTTGTAAGGTTAAAATTTTAGATTTTTGCAGTTTTCAAATGTTTTCTAGTTTTTATCACATATGCATATATTTTTTAAAAATCTGTGAATTGTATACTTTGAAAAATATTTTTATTTATTCACGTGAAAATTTTGTGTACGAGAAGGGTAACTTCAGATTATACATAAATTTCTTAGCGGTTCCCGCAGGAGGTAATTAAAAGAGGGATGAGATAAAGGTATGTGTTATAGGGCACTTACTACACCCGAACTAGATTCGTGTAACCGTTTCAGGGTCTTGAAATCCAAGTAGAGAAGTTAGTTGAAAAACTTTCTTGCAACAACAGCGGGAAGTCGGACAGCAGTGTAACTACTTTAGTAGATTTACTGAGATTAAATGTGTACGGGGAAATGGCGTCTAAACACAGAAAAACAGTCATAAGTTTTGTCGGTCTATTTCACTGTTGGTGTACATAAGAAAATACCTTTGTTGTTTATGGAATTCTGTTTACACACTAAAATGGAATAAATTTTTAAAAATATAGCAGTTTATATTGTATTTAAAAAACTTATTGGTATTCTCGAAGTTAAAACTTTAAAAGCTGTTTATAGTGCAATCACTCTTGAATTAGATAATTTAAGTTTAAGTGGTGTTTCGCCATTTAAATTTCCTATAAATAATTCAGAATTTAATTGTGGAAATGATAAGTCTACATAAAATACCACCCTGTTATCCGTCTGACCAGTATTTTGAGTTTTGTATGAAGAATGTCAAGAAACTCTTTGAAAGGGAGATTTTAAAAAAGTTACATAAGAGTAAATCAAAATTAAATTGTAGAATCTATAAGAAATACGAGTATTAAGAAACAAACATCTGTTCCGTACAAACCGAGAAACGCGCTCTATCAGCGACGCTTACCGCAATTACGAGTACTATCGGTTTCATAATCATAGACACCCGAGTTTGAACCCAAAGCATCTCCAAAACTATGAGTCGGATTTTAACTTATTTTACATCAAAATTTAACTAATTTTATTCTGCGTTGACCGATAATAATAAATGTGTATTTTTAATGTTGTTTGAAAATTGCCATATCGATGTTGGAAGACAAAAGACCCGTTTTTTGCTACCGCAACAAATTTCATGCGTTTAGAGACGTGTTAATCAATAATTATTTGACCGAAAAGTTTAAAATTTTAACACAACATAGACAGTTGTATGCTTACAGGGTGTACAAAATTTCAAATTCGTATGTTATTCAAATTTTGATTTATTAACAATATTCTGAACCCTTGCTATCTCGGTAACCGCTCGATCGTCCGGCACGGGCAAACTATCGTTTTATTCAGCGTAAAAATCTTAGTAGCTACAGACATATTAATAACATGAAATATTGATTGGCCAATGCTGTGGTACAATTGCTAAAATTTTGAAAAAAGACTGGGTAATGCGGAGGGTGGGCGCTACTATCCATGTTGCCTGAATACCTGTCCGACAGGATGTCACGTACACAAACTAGCAACATGGATAGTAACACCCACCCCCCGCGTACCCAGTCTATTTTTAAAAATTTTAAAAATTCTACCACAACATTGGCCTACTCATAGTTTTGGAGATGCAAGGGTTCAAACTCGAGTGTCTATGATTATGAAACCGATTGTATATTTTCCCATTGGTGTAGTGATGAGCGCAACTGGCTTCTATACCAAAGAGTTCCTGGTTTGATTCCCACTCAGTTCAACTATTAAAGAAATCGTTCAAGCCACTTGTGAGAAAATTGCAAAAAAATGTGAAAAATTGCACGAATAAACCTTACTGTAGAAGGACGTTGATAAAAATGTTCTTGTCAAGTCCTCTTATAACCCCTAATTTTTGGTTCCAACTTTTAACTTTGTATGACATCTCGATCTTGAGATATTTTGTTAAACACACGCATATTCCCGCACGTACACTCTCGCTTACATACATTTACACACATACATGCACTCACTCATATACACGGACAACCAATCGGTCAAAAAATTATCATTTATTGGGGGGTTTCAGGGGTCCTAAAAACTCGAATTCAAAAAATTTACATGAAAATAATTTACTCATTCCCATATTCCATATAGAGCCAGAGAAAGTAAAAACTATACAAGAGTAAATTCTTGTTTCTCCAAAACTCTTTTCAATTTTAAATTTCACACGGGCAATATGTTATTATTTTAAAGGAAACCGAGAAAATTGCATTAAACCGAATCAGAAATATCAGCGTGTTAGCTTCAGGAAGCCGAGGGGAGAAACACGACATCATTGTTATCTGGGTGGAAGCTTCGGATGGAATTCCCCTCAGGGTTATAGCTAAAACCTTTTATAAATATTTGACAGTTTGTTTCTATAACGTATTATCCGATATGTTGCTCAAAATAGAATAATAAATTTAAATAAAGTTTCTCTGGTAAAGTAAACCGAACAGCGTTGTAATTTAATAAAAAAAATTTAGAATATCGAACAGAGCCATGAAAAACATTCAAGAATAAAACCAGTTGGAAACATCAGTTTCAAGGGGAGAATAGAGCATTGACAGAAGTTAACTAGCGAATAACGGGAACAAAAATTTATAACAAACTGTTTGATAAAAAACCATTACTCTTGCAGAAGATCACGTAGGAGTGGTACGAACACAAGCAGAACCGACAACGGAAGGCGATAAGGTCGTGTTTCCCACGTAAAGAGCATTCATTAGAGGCCTTATGGCTATGACACTCGGATGCAATCGAAATGAAAAATTAATAATGCATGCAAGAGAGAAAATAAATTGTTGGGGAAAACTCACTCTGCCGCCGTGCCGGTACATTGGAATAAGAGTGCAGAGCGTTGTGGCGGTGGAGGGAGGAGGAGGTGTTTGTAGGCTCGGTCGTATATCAAAACCAACCATATCCACCAGACGACCGACCCCCCCCCTTTAACTACAAAACCCCCTTACATTAATACTCCTTCTATATCAAGTGTAGAAATGCACAACATAGACGATCAGCTCTGAATAAACTTTCCTATTACAACTTATAGCAACAATATAAATTTTTTTATGAAAAAATACAGAATCAATCTTTCTAATATAAAAAAACGTTAAAATTTATAACTTCACAAGTCAACATCAGTAATTTTAATAACTTTTTTAACACGAAAAGAAGCAAAGAGTGTCCAAAATGAACAAAATATCGGTGTGAAAAATTGCATCATTAAATTTTAAACAGTAACACATTGAGAACACAATTTAAGACAACCGTATCCAGATATTACATTGTTATTTCAAAATATCGGCCTGCTGAGAATTGTCTACATTCTCTCATAAACGGAGTACAGTAGCCTAAAAATCTTATTTATTAGCTTATGCAAAAAAAGATAAACGAAAAATTTAAAAAGAAGAAATTAACAAACGTACGAAATGTACAAAATTTACATTTATAATTTGTTGTTGAATTATTTACACAACTTTTTTAATTAATTTTTTAAGTCACATCACCATCTTGGTTATCAAAGACTACTTCGAGATAAGAAACGATGGGTTTGACGAATAATACATTTTTAGACTCTAATCGGGAATTAAATGTGGGAACCCTGCTTTTTACCGTAGCGCTAACCACTGGGAAATAGAGGTGGCCTAATTTGGTTTTGTTTAATAACAATCAGTTATTTTTAAAAAAAACATGGTAAAATTATTTACTAGTATAAACTTGCTGGTGCTAAAATCGTTGCAGCATCCGCAACTATTCTTTTGGAGAATAAATAATAAACTCCTTTGTAAAGGATGGAAGAAAACATCAAATTAACAAAATATAAAAAAATTAAAGAAGCGTTTAATTTACAAATACGTGTATTAATCTACTGAAATTAGCCCAGATAATCGGAAAATATTTGTAAAGGGAGTTTTGAGGATTGTACACGGTTTCAAAACAAGGTACAGTAAATACTCGTATCTCATTTATTAGTTTATGTTACAAATTAATGCCTATAACAGAAAGGTGGATTGTCAGATTATTTACACTTAATCTGTTAGTTGCAGAGCTTAGATAAATAGTTCTGTTTCTTGTCATATGGTCAGCCAATTAAATGACTGAATCATTTAAGAACAGAAGAGGTACAGGTGTAAAAGGCGGTCTTGGGTTCGAATCCCACTCGGGCATGGCATTTTTTCATACGTTACAAAAAATTAATTTCATCCTTCACCGTCTGCATTAGCAGCAATTTGCAAAACAGTCGGACGTTAAACCAAAAAAAAAAAAAAAAAAAAAATTCTCTGAAAGTAATAAATTTTATTATACAGCTAAAATTGGATTATACAGCCTGTGGTGAATGAAGCGAAAGTGTCATTTGCAAAGTGAAAAATATGTGCTTATCAGAGAGCCCGGCATGCTGATAAGCGTGCTTTCCCACTCAGTGAGGAAAGCTTAGGTAAATCACCTCACTTCTCATTTTACCAAGTAAAGCCTCTATAGGTTCAAAGCAGCCTTTCGGCTGAAGACAATAAAAATTGATGAAAATGAACGGTTAATTTGAAGAAAAATTTATTAATCCGCTGAAATTAATCTAAAATTTTTAAAGAACTCGTATGAAGTGTAGTAATGCAGACAAGTAAAACAATGTTGGATCTTTAAATTATATGTATATATAAAAAAGTATTTTTACATACCTACATTATTTCTTCAAGAATTTACAATGATGAAAAAGTAGGCAATTGAAGCGTCTTAAATAGTGGTCTGTTTTGGGTTATGGATGGGTTATCAGAATAATGGATTACGATGAATGAAGTCTTGAATCTTCGGAAATTGAAACTAGTAGAAACGTTTGGTGTTATTTTTATTTCTTGTACCATATTCTGGTTAAAGCGGAAAAACTGTTAAAAAATGGATGTATAAAAACAGTAAGCAATTTTGTAGTTAGTCTGTGGTTGAACTGTGAATTGCGTTAATAGTGCATACGGGGGGTAGTAAGTGGTTGTGAAGAGGTAAATCATTGTTTTGATTGTTAAGTGGCTGTAATAGTTAGCGCAACAGTCTTCTACGCCAGGGTCCCGGGTTTGATTCCCGGTCAGGTCTGGCATTTTTCTATCACTCATTTTCATATATCATTATTCTCCACAGTCTGCATTAGCAGAAATTGCAAAACAGTCAGACATAAAATCAAAAAAAAGATTATTAAGTGACAGTATCTTTATATTCGAGTTAAGTAGAGTCAGTTTTAAGCCTTGTAAGTAATTTAATTAAGTAATCAAATTGTAATTTCTTAGTAGTGTTAGCATAATAATTAATTCTAATTGTTAATCGTATTGTAACGTCTTTTGTCAGAGTTACATTGTTTTCCTTAATTTTATATTTTGGCGGTTTTGATCTACTGGCTCTTTCTATCGGATGGGCAGTGCACTCTGCGCTAAAGTGCGTACGTGACTTTCAGCATGTAGTACTGGGTTGGTGACGTCATGACGACCCCTTCTCTTGGCTTTGGTAAGCGAGTTTCTTTCTGTTGTTTCCTTACCGTGATACCGAACAGATGTATCTATTTTGCAATGTCATGTAATCTTACATTAAAATTTATTAATTTATTTTATTTAAAATGTTTTGCGATTTCTTCTTCCCTTTTTAAGGTAAGCTTTTTTAAATTTCGTTTTATTTTGGCGAAAGTTAGCGTTGCAGATTTTGACACAATTTTGTAAAATTTTTTAACCACTAAATTTGTTAACTTAGTAAAATTATTTCATTTATATTTTATTTCTATTTTGAATTTGTTCTGCTTTTTTTTGTTTTTTTTTTGAGTAATTGCTTTTACATGTATTATTAAAACTAATTAATACAAGTAGGCATTGTATTCTGTTTAGTCAATTTTATAATAATTATGCTTAACCTCAAAAATAGGTTTTTCTGTTTTATAACCTATTTCTTTATGCTTTGCTTATTTATGCTACTCGATCTCGTTATCTTATGTAAATTTTGACTAGTTTATTGTAATTTTAATTTGTATTTATCACCGATTGTTCTGTATTAGATGTAAAACTTGTTTTACTTTACCTAAAGCTTTAGTTTCGCCAAAATAACTAAATTATTTTTTTACGTTTCTTTAATATCTTTTGTTTTTTTACTGTATTATGACTGTAGCTTTCACTATAGTCTCCTTTTTATATTTGTGGCTAATTACTGCCTGTTTGTCTTTTTAAGGGATCAAGTATATAATCAAGTATAATGTAAAATAAAAAAATCAAGTATATAATCAAGTATAATGTAAAATAAAATCTCAAGTATATAATCAAGTAAAATGTCAAGTATGAAACTAATAATGATGTCAAATTATGGTTAATCTATCATCAAATATTCTGTTACGGAGTTATTAAATTATAAAGCTTATTCAAATGAATTGAACTTAGTCCTGAAAATGTATCCAGTGGTCTCAACACCTAATCAAGCTAAGAACTTGCAAATCAATTAAGGCTATATTCTGATGAGTAAAACATTATTTATTTCTAACCAGGACAAGCAAGGTAGGATTCAACTTAATTTATTTAACACCTGGAATTCATGGGACATCTGTAATTTTTTTTAAGAACTTTCCTGCTAACTTTGTATTGGTTTCTACAAGAAATTTTCCTGCACCAGTTCAACCATGTTTGTATGGCTGAAACTTGTACTTCGGTTGTTTTTTTTATATGAACTCTAATTATTTTGCAACTTTTAAACAACCTTGCCGTCTCAATACGTTAAAACAATTACCCAAATTTGCATAAAATATCTTTTCGGGAAAAAGATGTATAAAAGTATTATTACTTAGTTTAAATATTTTCAGTAGATTCAATAGTGTAAATCATTAAAAACTTTTATAATAATATAAAAATTATTTTGTTTTTGTAAAATTTGAGGATGCATCCATATATAATTCAAAATACTTGGTTACTTAATTATTAATTTACTGGCCAGTTATAACTAAACAACTTTTAATAAATTTGCACTTAGAGCCAAATTAATTTAAAATTAACACATCTTAATTTATTCTTTATATTTATTTATATTTTTTTTGAAAATGTACAATTAAATCTATATACAATTATTAATTGTTACCAAAGCAGAGTCATTAATATTTTTTTGGGTAATATCAAATATTTTTTTGGCAAACTAGTCAATACATATACTTATATAAATAATTTTGGTTATGAAACTGGTGACTTATTCGCATTTATACATACATTTATACATTTAATAATTAATTAAATCTGTGATATATTGAACTTCAATTAATGTTTTATTTCTTCCTTGGTATCACAACCTACTTTTATTATTTTATCGTTATCTCAAGACCACTTGCTTTTGGGGGCAACTATTTTACTTGTTGCAAGCAAGGGGTAACAGTATCAATAAACAAACAGTTCTAAATTTAGAGTAAGTTTATTATTTATTTATCATACCCAAATCCCGAACGAACCTTGGCTTAGGCGTTACAATATGTTTTTAGGAATGAATTATAAAATAATACAAGTAGAATAGTTGGGTACATATTATGAGTTGGTTTTATGTAGAGAAGAAATATCTGTTTCCTGTTTTTCACTTCAGAAGTTATGCTGAATAGATAGATGCTGAACATTCCGGAAACTGAACGCAGAACGAAACTGGCACTGTATATCTGTATCCTTTTCTCCATCAATTTTCATACTGTAGAACCTCCAGTGGATCCCTCTAACCGTTACAAATGATCTCCTTTCGCATTTTATTAACATCTTCAGAAATTTTTCTTTTCACCTCGAAAGTAATTTAAGAGACCAATTTATTTTGTATCTAGATACACATAATATTCTAATAAATCTAGTTTATTTTTTAAATTATCTAAACTAAGTAGACATAGATTAATATTTACGATGTACCGAAATTGGTAATAATATATTGTACTTTAATTTTTAGTTGACCAGGGTGTTTTTATCGGGCTTACACCTGAATTGGTTATAATAAAAAAATTTAAAAATTCCGAGTAAAATGTTTAAAACCTTGAAAAAGCTAGGAATTAAATATAAAGAAAAGAAAGTTATCTACGGCCTGCATAAGAATCAAACAGCTGTTTTAAGAATTGAGAAGTATGAAAAAGAAGCCGCTGTAAGGAAAGATGTACGACAAGGAATTTCATTGTCACCACTAATTTTTAACTTGTGTAAAGAAGAGGCTATAAATGAAGTAAAGGAATAATTTGACGCAAGAATAAAAATTCAAGGAGAAACAATAAAAATGTTGAGATTCACCAATGATATCGTAGTATTAACAGAGACAATGAAAGTACTAGAGGATATCTTAAATGGAATGTATGAGATCATGAGAAAGGATTAATTCACGAGAATTAATGCGAACTAATCGAAAGTGTTGTGCAGTAGCAAGAGTGGTTTAGAGGAGATTAAAAGTTAAAAAGTAAGCAATAAAAACAAACAGGAAGTTGAAGAATTCTGCTGTCTAGAAAGTAAAATAACAAAGGATGATAGAAGCACAACTGATACCAAAAGCAGCATTGCTCAAGCTAGAAGGGGCTTTAAAATGAAAAACAGTTTACAAACATTTATTTACAGATTAGGAACAATTTCTTGAAACACTATGCTTGGAGTGGCATTATACGGGAGTGAAACATGGGTAAAAGGGGCTGTAGAGAGAAAGAGGATAGAAGCTTTAGAAATGTGGTATTGAAAGAAAATGTTAAAGATTAGGTTTGTGGACAAAATACGTAGTTTAGAGGTTGTTAGACAAGTGTATGAAAGAAGTTGGAAATATGTTACCAGAAGAAGGGATCGGCTAGTGGGGCATATCTTAAGACATCCAGGTAAATAAACAATTACCTAAGGTTAATTTCTAATAAAACTACAAAATTGTACGTAAAATATAAAAACAATCACATATGCCACAGGACAATATTAGTTCACAACACAAAATTAGAGTTAAATCAAATTATAGTAAAAGTAAATTAGTATTCATTAGAACGTTATGATAATATTAAAACAAATTGTAAAATTACTAATTAGATAAAAGTAATAATAATTTCAGGCCCCCTCCGAAGCGTAGTGGAAGCGCGCTAGCCTACAACGCGGAGGTCCCACGTTCGATTCCCGCCTAGCCTCTGGAAATTTTCAAAAATTAAAACCCACTGTAGTCGCTAATAACCGAGCTGTTGATTCGATTTTTAATAAATTTAAAAAAGTAATATATATAATAATTTCAGAATAAATAAAACTATTAAGAAACTGGTAAGGCAATGGAAATTGGTTTAACAATCCATCTGTCTGTGACGGGTAAATGGATTTTGTAACACATAGTACATTTTATTAGGTTATATCGGAAGGTAAAAACAATATTGTGTACACTTTATTACAAGATACTGTAGTTTATATACGGTAAATTTCACAACAAAAAGGAAGTACTCTGTAGGTAAGAGGAATTTTGTTCTAAAAATTTGTTTACTTGTTGTAAGGTAAAAAAGTAGATAAAATATGTATTTATATAAAGTGAAAATGATTTTGGGTAGAACGTAAAGTGAAGCACAATAAGTTGAGAGTTACGAAATGGTGTGTTTGTATTCTTTATACAGTAGTATTACAGTACAGTAAGCTGTATCGCATATTGGAAGTTTAGGTATTTCAAGTTTTTAGCTGCACAAGCGGCGCAGTTTTCCTCTATGGGATGAGTCCTGATAGTCCGTGCAGGATGCCAAAATTCGATATTGTGAAAAGGCATAAAAACGCAGTTATCAGACACAAAAGCGTTATCAGGTGCGCTTTATTGCCCACCTGCTTTGAACTCTCTTTTGTTGCGTGCGTTACATTTTCTGTTCCATTCATTTCATTTTCCCTGTGGACTTGCATACTAGTATTTTTATTTATTTTTTTATCTTTTGAGTTATTCTCTCCTCGGGACACTCGAATATAGTACACTATTTTTTGTACTCGAATGAATTTTGTATGTTTTTCTCGTTTGCCCTGACCTGAACGCTGTGTTTTAATAATAACAAAGCCCCGTGCATTTAAATTTACTCCAGAGAACAGTATTGTTTGTAATTTAAGCGAGTCCGTTAAATAACAACATTGAGATTTTGTATGCTTACTGTTTTAATTAGTAGACAAACAACAACGAAATGGAAATACTGTTTCCGTAAATAGGGTATGTATTAGTTGTGTTTATTTATTGTCTTCTCAATATTGTATCAAACAATACAAATTAATAACAAATAGACTTAACTGTCTTCTGATGCTAAGAACAAAGCTCAATTATTTCTGTTCCAGAATTCGCAGCGAAGCTCTTAGTAATTAATTTTTAAATCATTCAGTAGCAAAATTCTTTACCCATGACAGACCGGTCAAATTTTACATTATTTACACGCGATCTGCTAGTTTCAGGGCTACAAAAAACAGTTCTGTTTCTTATTATACCGTCCATCGAATGGTAAACTCGCGAATGTGTCAATTCCCAGTTTTACGGGAGAGCAAAAAACAAATTCAATGCTTTCTTTTTCAACACACTTCGTGTATTTTCGTAACTTTACAAAGGCTGTATCTCCCTAACCGACAAGATACATATTCGCGAGTTTACTACAACATGCATTCGGTTGTATACATCAGCATGCACTAACAAACTCATATTCGCAAAATTTCCACATTCGCGAGTTTACCATTGGAGGGACAATATATGGTCAGCCAATTATATGACTGAAGCGTTAAATAACATAAGAGGTAGACGTGTAAAATATACTAGTCAGAGCTATTTCCTCTGAGAATAATGAATTTCATTATCCAGCCAGACCCTGTGGTGAATTAAGCGAAGGTGTCATTTCCAGGGTGAAAAGTAGAAGCTTTTCAGGCGTGGCATCCTGATAAGCATACTTTTCCACTTAATAAGAAATACAATAATTGTAAACCACCTTATTCCTCAATCAACTTAGTAAAACCTCTAGAGGTTCAAACTAGCCTTTTGGCAGATGATCAGAACAACAAAATGAAATTCTTAGCATACCTACATAATCAGCATTGTAGCATACTAAAGATACTACTACTGTAGTTTCTGTAGCATCCTATAGAATCATTCATGAAGTTAATTTATTTATGACAAACATTCTTAACACATAAATCTGTACCTAAAGCAGTATTTTTACCGAAATACGGGGCATATTGGTGAAGTAAGAGCCGTTTAGTTATAAAAAAATATTTTTGTTAGTAAAATCTTTTTATTGACGGTTTTACTTTCCTACAAACCGACTTTACTCTTCAACATAGCCGCAGTTCACTTGTAAGCAATTTTGTTACGCTGCACCAGCTTCTGTAACCCCTTTGAATGGAAGTTTCCCGCTTGGGAATTGAGCCAGTTGACAACGGCAGTTTTGAGTTTCTCATCGTATTCAAATGGTTGTCCAGCAAGCCATTGATTCAAGTGTAAAAAGAGAAAAAATCTGGTGGGAAACATTCACAGTATTTTCTCTTGCTAATTTAAATAACGAAAAATATTAAATCTGTGTTTAATCATTAGTAAACAATGAAAAATAAAAAACATAATCTAATTTTATCATAAGTGAATGATGTAAAATAAATCAATCTCTAACGGGCTCAAAGTTACGGAAAATTGCTAACTGACGCTAAACAAAGTTTTGTAGAAAAAATGAAATAAAAGTTGTAGGTTTATTAATTTACTACAACTTTAATTAATTATATATTTTGCCATAAAATGCATAATAAAGCCGCAAATTAAAAAAAGACAATTTTTATCACTAGTACAAAGCCCCCCCAAGAATTTCATTAAAATATGGTGCTTACCCTGCCTTGTAGAGCAGTGGTTGTGAAACTTTTTAAACCTTTGGCTCTTTTTGTCTACAGACCATTTCCAATGGCGCCCTTATCATGAACAAACCATTGTATAATATAAATTGTACACCACATTGTCATCACGTAGGCCTACATTACGCGGGTGATTATATTCCCAGAGAAGAAGATAAGAAGGTAAAACGTAAAAGGAAACGATAGCGTATGCCGAGGCATGACGCACACTTTGAGAGCCGTTGTTGTAGAGCATGAAAAATTTACTAAATGAGGCGATTTAAAAAAATCATAGGAACCGTTTTTGACGAAAATGTTCTTGTCGGGTTTTCAAGTGATACTTAATTCAAGTTCCAAGTTTCAACTTCGTATGGAATTCCGTTCTTGAAATACTTTGTTCACACACACACACACACACACACACACACACACACACACACACACACACACACACACACACACACACACATACACCAACCGCTAAAAATATTTTTTTTTGGGTTCAGGGGGTTTAAAAACGTGCATTTGCGACGATAGTTCGATTTCAAAAACATTGTCATTAAAATAATACTTCTTTCCTTCACTGTATAAATTCATGTAAAGCAACAGAAAGTAAAAATAAATAGATTATATTAATTTACCTAACAAATAATGTGAGGTGAGGCAATTATACGCCAAAGAAGTAATATTATAGCCTACGTAAAACAAAATAGGAACCTATTTGAGATGAGGAACACAAATTTCAATTCAAAACCATCAAGTATTACTTTCAGATTGGATCATGTAAAACTAAATATTTATCGAAGGCAGTTTTCCTATGTATCATTAAGATCAATAAATTTCATTCCATACTAGTCATTTTAAATCACTTTAATAAAAATTAGTTACTTATTTAGACGAATGGATTAAATTAAATAACAATATTTTCGATATTCTATTTTAATACCACTGTGAATCAAGTCTCTTTTTATGTTACCTATGTATAATCATTGTAATTTAGTAATATTATTTCCATTATATTTATCAATTGCTTTACAAGGTGTATCATCCAGTTATGCTTTATACAAAATTGTTATTTCCGCCACTCATGCCTGCGCACAGGTGGTTAAACCTTTGTACAGTTGAGCCGTTCTTAGTTTGCTGCTACTGTCGTCAAACAAAAGCCACCTACTACAGGGTGCACGCTAAAGTCTACGACTTTATTGATGTCCTATTAAGTTAACTATTTGTTAAATTATAAGTACTTAAAGTACTAAAAACATCAGTCATGATATGATGTAGGCCTAACAATTTCATTTATAAAAATACTTTTAAAAGTATTTTGTATTTAAATACTTTTGAAAGTATTTTGTTGTTACTTTTTAACCAGCGTGTACACATTTTGATATAATACGCATGCTCAGTGACGTCATTATTTGTTAACATTAGGAGCAAACTAAGAGAGGCTAGACTATATGTATGATTTCTGGTAATTTTTGTAACGTAAGAAACAATGAAGAGGTGAAGAGGGGATAAGAATTTTATTATATATATATACATACACACGTATTTTTTGTTTATTTTTTATTTTTTTGTTTCGTTTCTTTTGTTGTTGTTGTTGTTGTTGTTTAGGTCATCAGCCGAAAAACTGGTTTGAACCTCTATAGGCTTTACTAGGTGAACAAGGAGTGAGATGGTTGACCATTGTCTTCCTCACTCAGTGGAAAAGTACGCTTATCAGCATGCCGGGTCCTCTGAAAAACACATATTTCCACTCTGCAAATGATACCTTCACTTCATTCACCATAGGGTCTGGCTGTATAATGAAATTCATTACTTTCAGTGGAGATAACTCTGATTAGTGTCTTTTACACCTCTAACTCTTCTGTTCTTGAATGATTCAGTCATTTAATTGGTTGACCATGTGATAACAAACAGAATTATTTATTTTAGCCCTGCAACGAATAGACTGTCTTTTCTTTTACATGTATATGTATTACTGTGTGGCATAATTTGTTATATTTGTTAAACGTATTAAAATAAATTGAGCATAAACGTTTCGAAGATTTTTTTAATTTGTACTACTAATTAGAAATAATGAATAATTGTAATAAAATATAACAATAAAAGAGGCAATAAAGAATAGAGATAGATCTTTATAATATTGCATCTGGTGCTAATAAATCAGAGTAATTTTGAAAAAATGAGTTATAAACGATTAAGAGACAAATACCAGACCAGATACTAACAAACAGCGTGCATCATAGAAATATATTAAGATATATTGCACTAGAATATACTCTCTTCTAAATAATATATGAGGGGGACCTCGTAGAGTCAGTGCCTTCTAAATCTGAACCGAGAGAGGAGCACTGTTCACTCACATTGCATTGTTGAAAATAAAGAAGCGGAACAGTAGATAGAAACATTAATCATCAATAACGTTATTCTACTGGCCTATACATCGCTTCTATGTATGTCAACAAATCTTATAACCGCTTCTAAAATAACAAAAAAAAAAAATGAAACGAAGTCAGTATTCGTATATTTCAAGACATAACATAAAACACTTATCATTTTCAACACATGAATCAGTAAATCATCTAGAAAAATATAAACAGACGCCTCCATACAATGTTAAGCTTACACAATAGAGAAACGCATCATTTCAACAATACCACTACTTATGTATGTTCATTTTTTTAAACGCAATCAATGTCAGACTAACTTTTTATACTGTAAAGAAAAGATTCCTTAATTTTGATTTACTATTTTTAAAAATTGAATAGCTATAAATAACAAAAAGTAAAAGAAAATTGATTTTAATCAATCCTTGCACCTAAATTTTACAACTTACTGTAGAAATAATAGAAAATAAATTTGTAATAAGTTGAAATATTTTTTTGGAAAGATTTGTTTTATCTAAGGCATGAATCTTACTTGAAAGTTTGAACTGGTAAGTTTATCCTGGGTTTAATTTCCTCATTATTATCTTTTTAAATGTATTAGGCTATAATATGAAGCCCTACGAATCTTATAAATTAAATACTTTTCGTTCTATTAATACTTCTCTTGCCTCATATAAAATATAGCTAAGAACGTTTTGTTTCATGTCGATTTTTAAAAATCAAATTTCACCTGAAATACATGTTTTGAGGTCCTCTAAGCCCAAAAATCCATTTTTTACCCAGGTGAGTGAGTGTGTGTGTGTGTGTGTGTGTGTGTGTGTGTGTGTGTGTGTGTGTGTGTGTGTGTGTGTGTGTGTGTGTGTGTGTGTGTGTGTGTACAAGATTGGCCTATTTCAAAATCGGAATCGTACGAAGTTGGAACTTAAAGTAGGTTAAATAGGTATTATTATCATTAGAATACCCGACGCGAACATTTTCATCAAGATCGGTCAACCTGTTATTTTCATTATGTGTAGTAGTTGATTCGTGCGATTTTTCGTTTTCTTGTAATTTTATAACACTGTTATTTTTGGGAAATAAAGTATAAAGTATTAATAAAAAGTATGGTACCCAAACAAAATTTCTGATAATAGCCTACATTTAAAAATTATCGTGTAAAACTCACACGACATTCTCTTGCCAATGTAAATAATGAAACGGTTTATAATCTCTGGGTAAAAATAATGTAACATGAAAAACACAACTTAATTTTAATCGTGAGTGAATGAAACAAAATGAAACTCAAGCTCTGTAGGACTTAAAAATTCATTTTTTTAAACGCAATCAATGTCAGACTAACTTTTTATACTGTAAAGAAAAGATTCCTTAATTTTTATTTACTATTTTTTAAAATTGAATAGCTACAAATAACAAAAAGTAATATGAAATAAATATTACTTTATTTCATATAAAAGCAATATTACTTTATTTCAAGTTATAAAAAATTTTTAATTTTTTATAACTTATTATATTTTATCGTAAAATGCATATTAAGGCCGTATTCTTAAAAAAACCCATTTTATTAATGATTTTTTCAGTAAAAAATTTGTAAAATCATTAATTGACGCTAAACTAAGCATTGTAGAAAAAAATATGTTTGGATAAAAGTTTTAGATCTTTGAATTTCCTACAACTTTAATTAGAGCTATACACTTTTGCTATCAAATGCATATTAAGGTTGCAATCTTAAAAAGAACTTGTTTTACCACGAGAGCACAGCTCCCCTAAAAATTTCAGCAGACATGGCACTTGCTCTATCTTGTAGCGCATAAAAAACGTAGTAAATGAGGAGATTTTACAGGAAATTTATAGAAGCCTTTTTTGAGAAAATCGCATAGAAGTAAAAATTCGTACGAATAAACTACAAATTTCGACCGATTTTGATAAAAATGTTCGTGTCGGATCCCGTTGTAATACCTAATTTAAGTTCCACGTTTCAACTTTGTACGATACTCCGTTCTTGAGATATTTTGTTCACACTCAAGCGCATGCAAACACAAATACACCAACAACTAAAAACATGTTTGTTTTTGTTTTAGGGAAAACCTGTATTTCCGGTGAAAACGAGATTTCGAAAAGTTGACGTGAAAACAATACTTTTCTTCCCTACAACCTTAACTCATATATAGGGCAAGAGAAAGAAAAAAATCTGAACACGGGTCCTGTACCTTAGTATGCACACTCCAAATAAAATCTTTCATATAGTAAAGTAAAAACAAGAGTAATATATTTTAAGCATTTTCTTTGGATGGGGTACCCACCAAAAAATTTAGGGGGTTAAAGTGTAGACTACGTTTAGCATCAGCACAGTTATTGTTTATTTTAGAAATTTTTTAGTATTTTATTTTAAAATTTTACATTAGGCTAAAGTAAAAATTTAATGATTACATAAAACAATGAATGAAGTAAAAATTTAATGATTACATAAAACAATGGATGAAAGTTAAAAATGTTCTAAAAAAAATTTATTTCTTTTTGCTGTTCGAAGTCACATGACACGAGCGACCAAGTAGTATTAACAGCAGTCGTGACTACTTAATAAAAAGGGCATTTATCTTAATAGAGAACATTTCAATTCGTACACGAAACATTCCCTTCTCAGTCTACTGTTTATTGTAGTCTTTCGTTTATATTGTATTGCTGTTTATTACAGAAAATAAGATCGCATAGTTTTAGCGTGGCTTATACACAACAAACTATAATACTTCAAATAAAATGGTAATGTAATCGGACCATTAAGTAGCAAAATAATATTTTAAAAGAAATAAGAGAAATAATTTATTTAAATTACTCTTGAAAAAATGTAATTACAAATAAGTTAGAAAGGGAAAACTAAACGTTTCCATCGAAATACGAAGAAAAAATAAATGTTATATCGTAGGAAGTTTCCGCTGATAAATAATGTATTATTTTAACAAGAAACAAGATTGGAAGGTAGAGTTCATTTACTTAACATGCAAATCACACAGGTTGAAAAATTACTTAATAAATAAGGATGACATCCAAAATTTCAAATTTTTTATCTGTGTGTTATTCATTCGATTATTTAATCACTCGCTCATTCATGACAATTTTTTTCCGATCACCGAGATAGCTGAAAGTAACTCAAAGTCACTGTTTAATCTAATGTTAATACAAGGAACATTTTCTCAATTGGTTAAGGGGAGCACTATACCTAGAAAATCGAAAAAATAGATTTTATAATTTTTACGCCATTGCCTTCTGAATCTTAATCTGTGTAATTACATATAAAAATCATAAATGTACGATAGAAATTAAGGAAGCTATGAAAATTTTTGTTAAGTAATGTTTTGACCAGAATTTCTTTTAATTGAGTTAATCTGTGGAAGCAATTAAGAGTTACGATATTCAAAGAATACAGAAAGCTGAAAAGGCAATGGAAAGTGTGTCAAAAGAAGCAAGACAAGAGAAAAAAAGGAAATTATTTCAGGAAAAAGAACAGTCTGGTGAGGATCAATATTATGGTCCAGGCCGATTTTAGGGCAAGTAATACTTTACAGCTCATTTCCCGCAAATTCACTTTTTTTCATAAAGGTACAATTTTCTCAAAAACTATTTGACTTTGAAGGTTGAAATTTTTTGAGCATGTTTCTTAGTTTTGACATATGGCACTAGAATACTTGCAGTACTATTACTAAGTTTGAAATAAAATAAAAAAAATCTACAAAAAATAATTAAATTGTCTTTGCATTTTTCAGAAAAAATTCTCGAAATGGTATCGCCAGTTCTATATTAATAATTCTAGTACCAGAGCTTAAAATGATGTCATAGTAAATGCATAAAAAATTAAAGCACTAACCCTTAACGGTTTCTTAGAAACGTGTACCTAAAAACAGTCAATTTAACGCGGGTTAAATAGGAGGTATAGTGCTCCCCTTAAAGTTACAACTTAAAGATTTTTACCTAACATTTCTGGGCAGTTTAGATGTGCGGAATACAGTTGTCTGGTTGTGCCACTCAGAGTAACATCCAAGCTATCAAGAGGTTCCAAAATAAAGTATTGGGGAACAATGTGAACGGTCCATGGGTGGTCAGAAAGGCAGACCTACATAAAGTCCTGAAGGTAGTTGTTTAGGTCAACAGCCGAAAGGTTGGTTTGAACCTCTATATTATTTTTCAGAGCTTATGAGCTCTGAACGTACGCATTGCCCCCTACCCACTTCATAGCTACCCAATGACTTGCCATTACTTGCTCTCGTAGCTCTGTTATATATTTCGTCAGCCGTTTTTGGTCTTTCAATAACAATTAAAACCATTTGTAAAATCTGACAACGCTGGTAAACATTCTGATTGGTCTAAACGCGTCCAACAACAGAGCTCATCGCTCATCAACCGTGAAAAGCACAATAGAGGTTTTACTAGGTAAGTAAAAACGAGGAGCGAGGTGGTTTACTATTGCCTTCCTCACTGAGTTGAAAGAGTATGCTTGCCAGCATGCCAGGCCCTCCGAAGAGCACCCACTTTCCAACCTGCAAATGACAACTTCACTTCATTCTCAACAGAGTCTGGCTGTATAGTGAAATTCATTACTCTCAAAGGAGATAACTCTGACTAGTGTCTCTTACACCTCTACCTCTTGTGTTCTTAAATAGTACAGTCATATAGTTGGCTGACTATGTGATAAAAAACAGAACTATTTTTTTGTAGCCCTGGAACCAACATATCGAGTGCAACATTAATTTAACACTCCACCTGCCCGTTATGGGCATGCTGAATGTAGAATTTGTCTCAAATGAAATAAGGAGATCTCCACAGAAACATGAAGCAGGGCTCCATCAACATGTAAACATCGAATCTATACAACTTCTCAACAACTCGGATGCAGTGCGTCAGCTCAAAAGAACGAAACCCTTTAAGTTAGTGTAGAGTAAAATATTGTGACAATATCTAAAGGGAAAGTGCGTTTGACAATTCTCAAGAAGAACCGAGAAGTAAACGGCGTTAAAGTAAATAATAATAGTTAGTAGTAAATAATAAATAGGGTTTCTAAGAAATAGAAATATAACGCAAAAATGAACATGTATAGTGTAGGTCAGCCTATTGTTGAACGGCTACCTAAAGGAGTCGGGTATCTATCTATTTAGATAATTTACTCTTTTTGTAACCATTGTATTCAGTTATAAAGAGTTGTTTACGTTATGTAAATACTTGTATTTTTATTATTATATCGAAAATCTTTATCCTTCTTGTGACTTCCATAGCTTCATCTATATAAGGAGCACACCGTTTTGGAGTTGGGTCTTTTATCTGCCATCGACGAGTTTTGATCTGTCAGTTAGTGAGTAATAATGTGTACGAGTACGCCCACAGAGTATAGAAGTAATAGAGCGGCCTAGTGGATGAGCGAAGTGTGTCTACTTACTTCCACTCTTTGGTTACCCATATCGCCTGCCACTTCAATCATTTCCCTTCCCGTGAAGCGGTAACTAACCTATAATCTGTGCGTTTCTTTTAATTTTTTCAGTTATTGTTTAATATTATATTGTGCGTTTTGTTTATTCACTTTAGTTATTGTGTGTGGATTATTGTGCGTGGACACTTATCCAGCTTTAAAATTGGTATGTGTGTGGCGTACGGATGCAATAACCGACAAAAGAAAACAGAAGCTGTAGAGGGAATGAAAATTTCTTTCCACCGTTTTCCTAACAATCCAGAACTCAACGAAAAATGGATTTAAGCAATCAGGAGAGACAACTGGAAACCATCTAATCACAGTCGTATTTGTCGTGACCATTTCAAAGAAGATGATAATGATAACTCTTCGCCTTTTCGAAGATATTTACAAAAGATGCAGTTCCAGCGATATTTGCAGCATTTCCACCATATTTACAGCCGTCAACATCAACTTCAAATGTAAGGAGAGTTTTAAAGCGTGCTCTCTCACCAATTTCGCCCTCAATATCGGAAAAAGTACAAAAGACTTATTTCGAAATAACTACCGAAAAACTTAAGAAAACCCAACGGAAACTAACTGAAACAAGAAAACGATTAAGAAATATGCCATTAAAACAAAAGAGACTAAAGTTAAAAGTGGCTAATTTAAAAGATATCGTGTAAGAGAATTAAACAAAAAAAATCTTATTCAGTCGGAGCACGGTGATCTATTGAGCAATATTTCAAAAACATCGTTCTGTCTCTGTCTTATACAGAGAGAATCACAAAAGCACACCAACCCCAAACTGAAAAAACTGTACGATAACCGCCTTCGTAATTTCACCACGACTTTGCATTTTTTGTCTCCTAAAGCGTACAACTTTGTTCAACACACTTTTCAGGCCTTCCTCATGTCCGAACGCGGTAATACATTAATGTAATGTGGCTAAGTGGTATTCTTCAATTAATGCCGAACCAGGGTTTAGCTCAGAAGTTTTCCGAGTAGGCTACTAAAAGAAAAGTTTTAAAATGAACATGGTTTGGTGTGCAGTTTAATGTTTGATGCAATGGCCATTCGGCAGCATGTAGATTGGGATGGAAAAAAATTGTATGCCTACATGGATCTGGGACACGGAAATACTGACGACGGAGCTCCAATAGCCAATGAAGTGTTTGTCATTCATCTCGTATGTGTCAATAAGTTATGGAAAATACCTCACGAGTACTTTTTTTTTAAAGGAATCACGGGTGAACAAATTTATTCTCTGACCTTTCAATGCCTGCACCTTCTATCTGACGTAAACATCAAAGTTACCTCAATCACTTGCGATGGCACATTATCTAACTTTTCGACTTTCGTAAGATTTGGTTGTAATTAAAAAAACTCTAAACAAAACTTTAGAAAAAAGATTTACCTAAAACAAAAAATAAAGTAACCTAAAACAAAAAATAAAGTGAACCAGAACAAACATTGAAAATCTATTAATTACCACTGAATTATTATTTTTTTCATTTATTTTCTTAATGTATTAATTATAATAATAGTCGACAGCCAATTTTGGTTTTTGATTTTTACTTATTACAGTAATGAATCAATCAATATACATTCATTTAGTACTGTTTAATAAACATAAATACCAGTGATTTCATATTTTGTATAATTTTGTTCATCTGGCTTTCTATATTATTTAACTTATTCTCTCAGTTACACTGAAAACTAACAGAAGCAAAACCAAAGAAATCCGAGATAAGGCAGAACAACTAAACGAAACAGAAGCAGCAGTGTGATGGCAGGTGGCTGGGCTAGGCGTAGTAGGTAACCAAGGAGTTGGGGGGTCAGCGCACACAATCGCCAGTCTGCCGCTTATGGAAAGGCTTCTCTAGTTATTCTATACTCAGTGAGTACGCCTGTGAAGAGATCCAGCGTATATTGTAGATAAGAATAATCATTGTAAACATTGTAAGTAGGACTTAGTTTAACTAGGCCCTAAGTAAATAATAATCTTGTAATTGCTTAAGTTTACGTTATCAATTTATTGTAATTACTTGGGTGTTTTTATTAGTAATTTAATGGTAGTAATGGCAATTAATTTATAGATTTAAGTAGCGTTATTATATTTTTGTTATAGTGCTTAATAAATATTTATTTGTGATTTTAAACTATTGTGTATTAATTATTAAATTTACTCAGATACCCAAACGGACCTTAGAGATATATGTCACAATATGTTATGTAGTGTATATATTTATAGTGTAATATTTTTATAGTGTAGTATGTAATATGTAGGCCTACTATGTGTATAGTGTTAAATAAGTGTAGTGTACAATATAATAGTGTACATATTGGGAAAAACAATATTTGACATTATAAACTGTTAACTTTGAAGAGTTTTGTTTCAGAATTTAGGTTAGAAAAATATTACTCATTCTCATCAAACTAGATTGCTGCAGTATTAACAAATAGGCTATATTTCTGGAGTATTTTTATAATATTTGATCTACAGAATAATAAAATTCCACTTACGAAAATATTTTTTTCTGGAACATATTTTACAGTTCGGTAAATTTTTGTTTTAACTTTATTAGGAAAATTCACAACTATAAAAAATTAAACAACCAGTGAATACGATGGAGGGTTGAAGAATTTATGACATGACATGAGTGATGTGCATGGAGAGCACCATCCATTGACAAGTCCTCAACATTTTATTTACAAACTTTTTATGGAATTTCAAGTAACGTCAGGCAACTGTTTGAAAGGAAAATCTTGAGAAAGCTGCATAACAGTAAATTGAACATCTAAAATAAATCCCATAAATACGACAAAAGGAATAAACACGTACTTCTTCCGGATAAAGTGAGAAGTGCGCTGTATGAGCATCACTTCTCTCACTAGACCCCCAAATTTTATAACCTGCTACCTAAACATTAAACTGAACAGAATGAAATTAAATTTAAGAATATAATGCAGAAATGAATACTTCATGTCGGAAAGGACTACATGGAAGTGATGCTAGGTAAAACTCAAAATTAACGGTGGACTCACTTACCATTTATTTTTTTGTGGTAAATAGATTAAAAAATTACTGAAATGATGTTTTTTTACTTTTCCTGGCACATAGTTTATTACCATTGTTGGATATATCAATTTCCACCGCCTCGGTTAATAGAATGAATGCGGTAATAGGAATGGATGTATGCACAAAAAAATACTTTTTTTTGCTTCAACTTTATTTTTATTTACACTGTAAAATTTTTTTAAAAGCACTAGTAAATAAGATGGAATGAATGATGAATGGCGGTAATGTGACGTGAATGTGAATCGATTCAGTGACCGATTTTGGCGTAAAATTTTGTAAGGAATGGGTGTCAATATTTTTCAATGATAATGATTTATAAACTATGGTGGATGATTTTTTTAATATGAAATGATTTTTTGTTTTTTATGAAATGGCACAGGCATGACAAGTTAATTTTTTTATGGTGGTGGGAGAAGATCCCTATTTCACCTTCGTTTCAGTCGTCTGTTACAAGAAGATCGTTAGTTGAAAGAGATTGGACATTTGGATTTACGTGGTCAATTGTCTTTGCGTGTAAAGAGTTGTATGTTGCGTTTACAATGTCTCGAACCGTTGGTATTTTCAGGTCTTTGTGAAGGGTATGATTGGTTACATAAAAAGGTGCGTTTGTTATTGCTTTAAGTGCTTTTCACTGGTGTCATTGAAGAATATTCAGTGATGTATTGTGATAGACTCCAAAAATTGGTCCACCATATAGCCAAATTGGCCGTACTAGTGATTTATAGAGGATGATTATTAAAAATATAAAATTTTAAAAAAAGATCAAATTTTAAAATTAAAATTATATTTTATTTTTCGAAATAAAATATTATTATTATTTATTTATTTATGACATTTATAATAGATCTTAAAACAGCAGATCCCTGTTCATTCCCTTTTTAAATCACCTTTGAACGTTGTTTGGTACATGCTGGGAAGTAATTTTGCGTATCAATGATTTGAACGAGCAAAAAGTCTGCTGTGAAAGTTTCGATGAAGTTGAATGAAAACTATCGTTACCAGAGGAATTTTTAGATCGTTATATAAAACAGTGTTAGTCACTTATAGGGGTGCATTGATTAATATTCGTAACGTCTTCGATTGTAACCTTTGTACCGGAGTTATCACTGACGGTTTAGCACACCCATAAATTTTACCGCTGTTCGTTCAAATTAGCCTAAGAAAGGTTTGTGTTGTTTAGGTCAACAGCCGAAAGGCTAGTTTGAACTTCAAGAGGTTTTACTAAGTAAAACGAGGAGTGATGGGGTTTACCATTGCCTTCTTCACTGAGTACAAAAGTAGCCTACCCGAAAATCATATACTCTGCACCCTGCAAATGACACCTTCACATCATTCACCACAGGGCCTGGCTGTATAATTCAATTCATTACTTTCAGAGGAGATAACTCTGACTAGTGTATTTTACACCTCTACCTCATCTGTTCTTAAATAGTTCAGTCATATAATTGGCTGACCACGTGATAAGAAACAAAACTTTCTTTGTAGCCCTGAAACTAGCAGATTGAATGCAATAATTAACACTCACTTGCCTGTTATGGTAGTGAAAAAGGTTTATATAATGTTATTTTATAGTTTGAAGGCAATACCTGTAATTAGGCATAACAGGCAGATGGAGTGTTAAATTATTTACACTTGATCTACAAGAGATGCAAAACAAAATAGTTATATTTCTAATCACATGGTCACCCAATTATACGACTGAATCATTTAAGAACAGAAGAGGTAGAGGTATAAAAGACACTAGTCAGAGTTATCTCTTCTGAGATAATGAAGTTCATCATTATACAGCCAGATCCTGTGGTAAATGAAGTGATGATTTCATTTGTAGGGTGGAAAGTAAATGCTTTTCAGAGGGCCTGGCATGCTGATTAGCATAAAATACCAATCAGTGAGGAAGGCAACTGTAAACCACCTTGATCCTCGTTTTATTTGATAAAGCCTCCAGAGGTTCAAATCAGCCTTTTGGGTGATGACCTAAACAACAACACAGCCCTAAAGCAATACATAATTTGTTATTTTTATAATTTTTCGAAGAGCAGCAGTTCTTAAAATATCTCGTATAGGCCTATTCTGTATAATTATTTAGGAAAATATACATTTTATTTGCTTTCTGAAACTTAAAAAGGGTTGCAACTCCGCTTGAGCAATAAATATATTTTTTGTACTTTTCTGAAAATCAGCATACGAGTTCCTAAAATGATACTAAGAAAATGAAATATGTACAGTGAATTCGGAAAAATAAATAAATTTGTTTATTTAATGCACCCATTGAGATCAAATAGATGTTTAATAGATAGTCGATTATTTTGGCAATCAAGGTGAATCAATTGTTAGTAATGAAAAACAGTTTGGTAATTTTAACAGGTATGTCGGGAGATCAGAAACCCTAAAAGATTTACCTTTTCTGGTTATGATAAAAAATAAATGTAATTTAAAGATTGTATTGTGCTTATTTAAAATAAGTATTGTTTAGTTTAAGTAAAAAATAATAATTTGTTAATTTTATTTTTTAAATAATGATGGGGCATGTAATGTAATGTAATGACCGCACTGGAAGGTGCATCGAAGGCATCTCCGGTCGAGTCAGCGATGACGACACACGATAAATCTTATGTTAATAAAGAGGTTAAATCTTTGCAAATATAATTTATTTTTTAATTATCACCCCCATTATACGAATACAATATATTTTATCTTAAAATTAATTGTCATTAATTGTATCTCCCAACAAAAATATTAGAATTGATAGTAATGCAAATTACCAGAACTAAAAGTATTTTTAAGCAAGTACTGATTTTACATTTTTATGATTACGTTTTCATGCTTAAGCTTATGCTAATTTTTCTTTAAGCCAATGATGAGAAGATAATAAAGTGCTTGCATAATTTAATGACAAAAGGACCATCAATTTCCAGAATGTAGTTTTAAAAGAAATTCAATTTTCGTCAATCGCTATTTAATATATTCATAGTCTTTTGTATAAGATTTCGTATTTTTAAAAAGTTACGGAATTTTAGATAAAACGAGGAAATGTACAAGCAGTATTCCGATTCGGATAGAGCAAATATCAAAGCGCGGCCGATATAAAAAATACAAATTTATACAAGAGTTCTTTTAATACATGGGTGTGGGATGGGATGGGAAACGGTGCTAACAGAAACGTACGCCTTGGGAAATTTTCAACAACAGCGACAACAACGTGTACAGACGACGAAGAAGTTGCAGAAGAAATAGAAGGAAAACTAGGATAAAGGTTGCAGCAGGGATAACGGAATTTTGAAAAAGGCAATATCGGGAGATGTTTATTTTGAGGGAGTTTTTAGTTTAAATGGATTCCACCAGAGTTCTTCTTGTGTGTAAGTTTAGTCTCTGGGGTCCCAAGTTTTCCTGCTGCAAGAGGTCTGCCTGGCTTATTCTGTTATAAGTTGCTTGCTTACTTAGGCCTTCTACTTGGCTGCTGCTTCAAACATGTCAACCCCCTCCCAAAACACACACTCATACACACACACACACAACGAATCAAATAAACACACGTACTCACCTACACATGACAGACTGAGATAATATATTGTTTTACGCAACAGTTCCTGCTTGGGGATTTATATTGTTTTATTTTTCAATTTAAATAGTATCGGATTAAATTTATTTTAGGAAATTCAATTATTGCCTATAAACGAACAAAACGATACAAAGAAATTTAACCTTTACGAGAAGTTATATCTATCACATAATTTCAATTAACCAGACTCATGATGTACTGAATTTTATGATCATGTAAATATTATACAAAATTCGGATAACTGGTGCTATCACAAAAAGCAAAAAGGCATGCTTTATTATACATAAAAACCACAAAACGGGATACCTAAAATGCTTTAACATTAATTTTTACTTTCTCTTTCCTTACTTAAATTCGTATGTACAAGAAAACCAAAGTATTATTTCGTGTAGATCTTTTCAAATCCAGTTTTCAGCGGAAGTAGCCGTTTTCAGGCCCACTCAACCCAAGAAACATGTTTTTAGCTATTGGTTGGTGTGTGAACAAAAGATCTCAAGAACGGAATATCGTATTAAGTTGAAACTTGGGCCTTAAGTTACGTACCCCAAGAGGATCCGACACAAACATTTTAATTAAAATCGGTCAACCGGAAGAAGTAGTTTATTCGAGCGATTTTTCACTTTTTTGCGATTTTCTCAATAACGGCTCGTGCGTATTTTTTTTAAATTCGCCTAATTTACTGTATTTTTTGTGCTCAGTAAGATGAAACGCAAAATATCTACTGGAATTCTTGGGGGGCAAAGCTATCGAGGTAAAAATTTTGTTTTTTAAATTACGGCCTTAGTAAGTTATACATTTTACGACAAAACTTTTTATATAATAAAAGTTATAGAAAATTACAAAACAGACTACTTTTATTTTTAAAATATTAGAATTAACACGATTAAATTATTATAGTATAAAAAACATATCTTCTATGAGACGACGGATTCACAACAGGTGGCTATTTTTAAAGAGGCTTACCTGTGACTTATGTCTAAAAATATTAGTGATTTCTGTATCTCTTCTTTAAGAGGAATCAAATGACACTATTTTTGTTTTCAAATATTCCGACTTTGATTTCATGACTTCTGGTTTTGGGCTACTTCCGGTCGAAACCGGAACTAAAAACCCAATTCAAGCCAACTAACTTTTTGCGTAGATTACGTATCCGCAAACCGTTTGTTGCTATCCCTTGTAGTTTCTATCTTTGATTTCTTGAGTTCCGGTTGAGCCACTTCCGGTCAAAACCGGAACTTCGAAATTAAGTTTGGCCCACTAACATTTTGTGTAGATTACGAATCTGAAAACCGTTTGTTGATATCTCTTGTAGTTTTTAAGATCTAGGTACGACAAAGCGTCTCCGCGAGCCACCTGTTCAACAGCTGATTTTCAGAGACCAAGGCTTCTGGTTCAAATCCTCGTAAAGGTAGTTACTTTTATACGGATTTGAATACTAGACAGTGGTTACAAATGTACTTTGATGGTTGGGGTTCAATTAACAGGTTGAGTGCTATGAGAGACATATTTATCTCTCAGTGGCCAAACCCACATCGGTTTTCAAAATAAAAAAAGTTGGGTCATTTTTGCTACAACATTTTTTTGTAATTTTTACATTCAATTTGAAATTGTAAGATGTGAAAAATATCCAAAATAATTTTCTTGTTTATAGTATGTGATTTACAGCTTGTGAAAGTTGAGAGATAAATTAATCTCTCGTAACACTGGAGGATGCTACGAGAGATAGCATCCTCGTAGGGGATAGCATCCTCATTGTTTTGGGGAAAACAATGAAGACAAAATATGGGGTCTTTTCCGTTTTCTGTATGCCACTATCAAATCTGAATTCCCTGAAGTGTCGCGCATGTGTTAATTTCTCCCTTCACTACCTTACTGAATTCTCAACTGAGACTGACACATTCATGCACGCGCACATACGTCCTTCCTAGTCTCATCATCTATTACAGTACTATCTTACAAGTTTTGTTGTTTGATTTCTTATTTTGATTGTTTGTTTTATTTTGCTATTACTACATTACTATTACGTTTTTTTTTAATCATTTACATTGGAAAGAGAAAGTCTTGCGAGTGTTTCACACAGACTTTTGGCGCGCTAGACTCAGGAGTAGCAGAATGTGTAACCCTTCAGGGAATTCAGATTTGATAGTGGCATACAGAAAACTGAAAAGACCCAAAAAATGTCCTAAAATTTAAAAATAAATAAAATAATTAACTTTTATAATAAGCATAAACCGAAAAAGAAAACTACACAATTTACTACACCGATCAAAACATAGCCAAAAAACAACAAAAGATGCGTATCATAGGTTACAGCTGAGCAAAATTATTTTCTGCCAACCTTTGAAATGAGAATGATCGTACAAATAATTTTATTAAATGATATATGATATATATTATTTTGCAATAACCAGAAACAACCGAAAATTGCTGATTTTTTTGAATCCTTATAACTTTTTAATAAAAATTGCTACAAAAATGCTAAGACCATTTCCGGAAACTGCAGACTTTTTTTAATATTATAAACTAGAAAATGTTATTGACAATGAGTAATAAAATCATCTCTCGGCTGTTTTTATGTTTGAAGTACTGAGAGATAAATTCATCTCTCAAAAGCAAATTGGGCAAGAACTAGTGAGAGACATATTCATCTCTCAATAGCGTATCTGGCAAGATCAAGTGGATTGGGCATAGCACTCAACCTGTTAACCATACTCTCTCAGGAATGGTCGGCCTGGGTCTGTACAAGACTACACTTCATTTACACGTCATACACATCATCCATCCTTTTCTCATTGGGTCATGGGGTTGCTTATTGTTCTGAATTGAACAAATTGCAACGTGCACAAATTAGGAAAAAGGTACGACAAAGGAAAATAATAGATGTCAATTTTAAAAATTGTCACCAAAAAGGGTGTTTAATTTAAAAAGTATAATTCTTTATATTTTGACAACCTGAGTAAATGGTAAAAAGGTTTAATCGCCATTCGTAATAATTTTAAGGCTATGTAGCAAATCATAAAATAACATCTCGAGGATTTCTTGTGAACGTTTTAGGTTTGACGTTTCAGCCAGGTTGGTACAATAGTTATTTTTGTAAGAATACAAAGAAACAAAATTAATCTATAATCCACAATTTAACGTGAAGAAAACTTATGTGTAACATTGTGCGTTTTTAGGTCTTTGGATCAATGGTTTCAATTTGTTACGCCTTATTTAATGGCGGCACAAAAACCTATCTTGTTCAAAGGAACTGAATTCCGTGCGGAAACTTAACCATAAAAAACGCGAATCGATTAACGTGAAACTGTCCTCGTGTTTTGTTATAGTTTTATCACCATCCTCCTAAACCTTTAGTTGAAAATTCTATTCTGAAAATATATCGCTGGTCGCCCATTCGTTCTTTTACAGTTAGGTCTGCTATAAAGTTTTTTACTTTCTCTTAACTTTATAAAAGTGTACAAGTACTGCAATTATGACAAATTTACTTTCTCTTATTCTGCATGAATATATAGGGAAGGAAAGTATTGTTTTAATGTCGATTTTTCACCGGATATACAGGTTTTCAGCCCCCTCTAACCAAAAACACATTTTTTAGCGATTGGTCTATGTGTATGTTTATAAAAAAAATATCTCAAGAACGAAATGTGGTTCAAAGCTGAAACTTGAAACTTAAAATACCACTTCATGACTCGTAATAGTTTATTTATGCCATTTTTCACTTTTCTGCGATTTTCTTAAAAACGGGTTCTACGAGTTTCTTTTAAATCGGCTCATTTACATTTTTATGCTTTACAAGTTAGGGTACGTGCTATGTCTGCTGAAATTCTTGGGTGAACTGTTATCTCGTAGAAAAAAATTTATTTTAAGAATGCTTTCTTAATATACTATGCAGTTTAAGATAAAGATGTATATAATCAAAGTTGTAGAACAATTAAAAACCTGCAACTTTTATTTCAAACATTTTTATAGAACGCTTAGTTTAGCGTCACTCAGTGATTTTCTGTATTTTTTCATCAAAATCTGTAAAAATATTGGATTTTTTAATATTGCAACCTTTTACACATTTTACGACAAATCTGTATATAGTCAGAGTTAAAGGAAATAAAACAAAATTTTCAACTTATATCAAGCATTTTCTTCTACAAAGCTTAGTTTAGCGTCAATAAGTAATTTCCCGTAGTTTTAAGTCGATCAGAGGTTGATATTCATTTTGCGTCATTCACTCATGATTAAAATTAGGTTATGTTTTTAATTTTACATTATTTACTAATGATTAAACATAGGTTATATTTTCGTTATGTCGTTTTTGGCTAGATCAACGCCTAAGTGCATAACAACTTCCGTCTTCCGTATGATCTTATACGGGTGAGCAACATAAAACCAATCCCAAAACGTAACCGGTACAGAATCGGTAGGTTATGTTGTAATGAAATTGTATGATTTTTTTTTTGTAATCCCTAATGTGTGTACGTTGCAGTCTGTTCAATTCAGAACAATAAGCAACCCCATGACCCAATGAGATGAGGATGATGTGTATGACGTGTAAATGAGGTGTAGTCTTGTACAGACTCAGGTCGACGATTCCTAAGAGAGTATGGTTAATTGAACCCCAACCATAAAAGTACACCGGTAACCACTGTCTAGCATTCAAATCCGTATAAAAGTAACCACCTTTACTAGGATTTGAACCTAGGATTTGAACCTCCTACGAAATTCTAGGTACGAGAATTGTTCCTAGAAGTACCTCTTACGCCCTTCAGATGAACTCATAAAATGTAGTAAATAAGGAATACAATGAAATTGTTACAACTGTTTTTGAGATAAGATTTAGTTATATAGCTGATTCCATAAATTTTTAGCTGAATCCAAGACCAATAACATACGTGCGGGCATTCTTCAAACTTTCAAAAATAAAAAATGGAATATAAGCCCTAATTTAATTACCATTTGATCCTTCAGTTTAAATGTAGAGTTAAATGAAATATGCTAAATTTTTATTAATTTTGAAAAATTAAATTTCAAAACGAAGCATTCTAAAGAGATTCTTCAAGAATTTTCCTAGAAGTACCACTTACGCCCTCTAGATGAACACAGAAAATGTACTAATGTGGAATATGATGGAAATTGTTACAACTGTTTTAGTGATAAGATTTAGCTACATGGCTGTCCAATAGACCTTTAACTGAATCCAAGATCAATAACACACGTGCGGACATCCTTCAAACTTTCAAAATAAAAAATAAAATATAATTTAATTACCAGTCAGATAAAACATACGGATAACTTTTTAACATCAGTCATAAAAATTTAATAAAAGACAGTAAAAAGTTTTAAAAAACAAATTTAAGAAAATCAAAAGGATAACTAAGCGGAACGTTAATGATAAAAATAAAAAATAAAATAAAAATAAACTCACAACGAAATAAAATAAAACGACCCTTAGAAACAAAAACCACCCTCCATGAAATTTAATCTTGAATCTTCTCTCCCCTATTTCCTACACCAATTAAAGTAAATCCAGTGGAAAAAATGCACCGTTAAATATTTCCTTTAACAAATATTCTAATTCCTTAGATTATCCTGAATTCCATTATGTGGTGATGTGTACAACATTAAAATTAATAGTCTAATCATCAAAATCGTATCCATTATTTTCTATAGTTCACAGTAGACCAATGACAGGCTATTGATTCTTTAAGTACTTATACTGCATTTTGTAACTTACAATCGATTATTCATTAAATTCAATTACTGAAAAGGATCTCCTTGTATTTTAATTTATACGATCTCAAACTTCAAGACGAAAATTAAAAGTATAAAAACAATATTAGTTTTTTCTTTTCTAAAAGAAGAAGGACGTAACCGTAACATTAAGAAGATTCTTCTTCTTCTGCTTAGGCTTCGGCCAGACAGAATCCTTTTTCGTCACATGCAATATGTTATTTGCGTTTTTACCGGCTTGCGTCTATCCGACATATCAGATATGGCCACATAAAATATGTGTGCGTTTTTCTCAGTTCATACCATAGCGTCAAAGAAACTACTAAGTCGTAAGTTTCTTCTTATGAAAAGTATGAAGCTTAAGTTAAACATTTGTAGTGAAAGATTGTCGGAACACAAATAAACAAGGACAGGAAAGAGTTTGGAGATTCAAACGTTGTTTCCAAAACTATTACGCCATGAGGACAAATGTTTTAAACGCACCTTCATCTGTTCTCGATTCTTTCCCCAAATCTTCTGTAAATTTTTCTGTCTTTGTGGTCTTTGTTAGATGGATCCCAAAGAGAGGAATGTTTAAATACAGAAGAAATAATGATTTCTTTAAAGATTTCCATGTTCATAAGAAGGTATACTCGTGTCTTGTCTGTTATGCCTCTTGAAATAAACTGTTTTGAATGAAGACGCAGGAAGTAAATGACGGATGCCACTGATAAACGCATTCATATCTAGTGGCCACCACCAATCTATTTCGAAGAATTGTTATAGTCTTGTTGTTGTTGTTTAGGTCAACAGCCGAAAGGCTGGTTGGAACCTGTAGAGGTTTTACTAAGTAAAACGAGAAGTGAGGTGGTTTACCATTGCCTTCCTCACTGAGTGGAAAAGTACGCTTATAGTCTTAGATAACGTAAATAACGGTCTACACTGATTGCTGGATATAACTGATTCGATCTGGCCGAACTTTTAAAGGGGCCTATCCGTTACGCATGTTGGCGATCATAATGGAAATTCTCACTTTGTCAACAGCAATATGAAAGAGTTGTAAGGCGGTTTTTGTTGAACCAGGTCTTAAGATTTTTCAACCACGATATCCTTTTTTTTCCGGTGTCTCTTTCTCCGAAGATCTTCCCCTGAAAAATACACTGAACCAACCCATATCTGGCTTCATTCTATATGACCCAAGTATTAATATCCCTTTTAATATAAACTGCAGTTTTTGAGTCATATTAAAAAAGTAGAAGTAACGAATAGGTTAATTTCATGTCTTTTAAATGTCAGTTGGCAACATTGTATTCAAGATTAACGGCTTGTGATGAATTAAATATCATTTTTGTGCACCAGTCTACTCCAGTATCCATTCGTCTCTATTATATCAACGACGTCGTTTTCCAAAGACAAATTTGTATTTATTCTCGATATATGTTTCGCTTATAAATCTTACGATCGAGTAAAAGACGAGTTTTAGTAAACGTTTCACAATTATGCTGTTCCGAATACCCGACGGGTTTGTCTAAAGGTAAAGTGGTCGCAACGAGTCAGCTGTTTAACAGCTGATTTTCCAAAATGAGTGTTGGTTACCGGTTAAATCCTAGTAAAGGTTACTTTTATGCGTATTTGAATACTACATAATGGTTACCGGTGTTCTTTGATGGTTGGGGTTCAGTTAACTATTGGTACTACCTCAGGAACAGTCGGCTTGAGTCTGTACAAGACTACACCTCACTCATTTTAATATTATACATAGGATATTATACTCATCTCATTGGGTGATGGGGTTGCTTATTGTTCTTAAACTGCACTGATTGCAATGTACTCACATTAAGAATTAAAAAAAACTGTTCCGTATAAGTTAAAAATAAATTATACGCATTTGTTAAATAAATTTCGTAAGACAGGGAGTGTAAAAGATCTCAAAAGCACATGTTGACCATCAGTGATAACCGTGGAAATTGTGGAGTGCGTAAAATAAAGTTTTACTTGCTGTTAGAACTTTAAACTCGCGGGCTTCCCTCGCATTCAACTAGTGCCGCCGCCGACCAGCAGCAGAGCGGAATCTACACGAACCAGGCTTTTTCGATAGAAGAGTTGTCTTTTGGAACGCGTACGGAACGTACACAGTATACTAGTTACCTCGCTCCATGCCAGTACAGGTAACTAGAATATTAATTAGGATTTACAGTCCATTTAAATTTATGTTCGTAACCTGGCTTTATCGACACTCGCTCTCCGAGAAAATCTTTTAAGAAGTTATCTTCACAGGCTGGTAATTCACTCTCTACTAAAACTTAAATTTAAAGTGAAAGATGTTTCTAAATAACGGGTCTTTTATTAAGGACGTAACCCTGATTATAAGAAGATAGAAGTACTACATTGGTAAATTTTCTGTCCCCCAATCGGTATGTTGGCAACAGTGTACTCAAGACCAACTACCTAAGACAGTTAAAATGTTCCAGTCAAGCTTTAGTGTGGTGACAGCAGTCGTTTCGTTATATTGTGTCAGCAATGGTTTTTTCCAAGGAAGAACGCGTGTTTATTATAGAGACTTACATAGCGAGTAAATCTTACAAATGTGTGCAAGATAAGTTTCAGTTAAAATTTCCACGTTCTGCCGTTCCGAATAAATCGTCAATATTGCGTTTGATAAATAAATTTCGTAGAACTGGGAGTGTACTCGATGAGAAACCCCCTCGCCAGCCAACAAAGTTAACCGCGGAAGTCGAAGATTTGAAAAATCGTTTGACTCAATCACCTAAAAAATCGCTTAGAAGAATATCATCGCAAGCTGGGCTAACATTAACTACTGTTTTCAGAGCAACGAAAAGTTACATTTGCATCCTTATCGTGTTTGCGTAATTCATGAACTGAAAGCTACAGACTATCAGAAACGATTACAATATTGATCTTCCTTGGAAAAAACTATTGCTGACACAATATAACGAAACGACTGCTGTCACCACACTAATGCTTGACTGGAACATTTTAACTGTCATAGGTAGTTGGTCTTGAGTACACTGTTGCCAACATACCGATTGGGGGACAGAAATTTACAGATGTATTACTTCTATCTTCTTATAATCAGGGTTGCACCCTTAATAAAACACCCGTTACTACGTAATTCCCCAAAATGGCCCTCTTTTGTTCAGTGAATAATTTCGTGCGACGATTCCATTATTTTCTAGTATACGAAATATAACGTCAGAAGTATTCTTAATAGTTTTGGCCACTTCCATTATGCGATGCTTTAGATCGTTTTGAGTGGTAATCCGTTTAGTATAAACATATTGAAATCATCTAACTTAACAATAAAAGACTGATAGTGTCAGTTTGGGAGAACGTGGTGGCCATTTTTGGGTTCGTTTTACAAATTAAAACTTTCAGCTGTTCAATTAACAAAACTTTACATAGGCCTATAATTGAAAAATTTATGCAAAAATAAATTTAGTAAATGGATTCGTGGCGTACAGGTTGATTCGCTAGCCTACAAAGCAAAAAATTAACCGGCCGGGTTTTTAAACTATTGCACGTCAAAACCCAACTATTAGTTAAAAAAACTAATAGTAAAACTAAACTGGAGCCTTCTTAAGGAAAACCCCTTAAGGGGAAACTATACTTTGTATCCCGCCAATGTTAAAATTGCTATTTTTAGGTACATTTTTCATAGCATTGGTAAACGATAGGGAAATGAAACTTTACACACGATAGGTGTCGGGTTTCTTTTCAAGCTACTAACATTTTTTCAATTTAATCTTTGGACCATACCATTTTTTTTTAATTACGAATAACATAAAATTTTTACAAATTTTTTTCCACGTGTTTTGCGTATTACTAATTTTTGGAGCACCTGAGGAAGTCATAAAAATGTCGGTTTATGTGGCTATACAAGATGATTAACTGGTAAAATTTTCACCCTGGTAAGTTTATTGGTTTCTGCGAAAAATGTACCTTAGTGTTAAAAATCTAAATTTACGGGAAAAGGTAAGAAACAAGAAGGCACAAATCAAAAACAAGTAAATTTCCCATCAACAGTTGTTGTTTAGAAAGCTGAACCAATAAATGAGAATATTAAAAACCGTTATGCAGATATTTTAAAAACTAAAATTCTCTTTGCACTAAAAAGAGCAGTATAAAATTATGAAAAAATATTCTTTCTTCGAAACATGATAATTTTTCTGTGTAAATCTGATAAAAACTAAATTTTTTTATAAAAAAAAAATATTTTTTTTGACGTAATTTGATGTTTCTTTGGTAGATCTAGGCCTAAACTATTGAAAAACATAAAAAACCAAAAATCGAAATTTTGAGTTAAAACCATCGAGGTTCATAACTCACGGTAGTCGCTACTGACCAAGTTCTTGATCCGGACTTCGATCCGATAAACTAAATAAAAATTATAAATAATATTTAATAAATTTGTTAAATGTGTGATAAACCATTTTTTAATGTCTCTTCAAGTCTAATAACTGTTAAAACAGGAAAACGTTATCATTGCTGTGTCACTCAAGTATTCGACAATGGTATCGCTACATCCGACAACAAGCGGATATGTAACCTGCCCAAAAAGGGAGAATATATTTATACAATAATAAAAATCAATATATTGTTTTTAAAGCTTGTAGACATTTTTTCTTAAAAACCAAACACTTCCCAATTCAGTTCATCAATGGGTAGACTATATTCTTTAATAAGCAAATGAATCGGTCATTTCAGAAAGCCCATAAGTCAAAGAAACTAACTTTTGAAAAAGCTTTTTTTGTGGTAATTTACTGCGTTTTAGTAAATAATAATATCCAAAAATGTAATTTAATAAAAAGCTTATTATTTATTTAATTTAAAAGATTTTTGTGGTAATTTACTGCGTTTTAATAAAAAACAATACTAAAAAATGTAATTTAAAAAAAGCTTATTATTGATTTGATTTAAAAGCTTTTTTGTAGTAATTTACTGCGTTTTCAGGACTATTCACGTTCTTCGTCGTTGTTGTTTTCCCCCGGAAAAATTTTTGCATAGAAACTTTGTATAGCCATTCACTAGAAAATAGTAATTATAGGCCTAAGCTTCATAAATCATCCACTTTCAATTTTTAATTAGAAGGAAGCACTTTATATCCTTAAGGATAAGCCTCTTCTTAGTGTTATATTATACTTAAGGAAAGTGAAACTTACGTGGATTTTGTAAAAATGGTGTGTTTTTACTTACCTATTTTTTGTTTAACGTCCGACTGTTCTGCAATTACCGCTAATGCAGACGGTGAAGAATGAAATATTTTTTTGTAACGTATGAAAATATGCCTGCCTGAATGGGATTTGAACCCAAGACCGCATGATGAGAGGCGAGCACGGTGTGTTTACATTTAGTTAGCTCTAAAATACACTAAAGAAAAAATTTTAACTTATAGGCTTTCTGAAATGGCTGATTCAAATAGAAACGTTTATACAAGGTAAATACTGCAACCTATCATTACTGACCGCTTTCGGTGCGGATTGATTTTAAAAGCTATAGTACGTAAAATGAATGATGCAAGCTGTTTGGAACCGTGTATCTCACCAAGTAAAGAATATAAAAATTTCAGGTACAGCTCATTTTCATTCCCTTTTTAACCCATTTAATTACCTAATCTTAATTAATGTATTTTGAACGCTCTTTTGAAAACTTTCGTTCTAACTCTTTACGTCCATCAGGGAAAAAACAACAATTTTTTTAAAAACCGTTTTGATTCCTTTCCCTTTATACTAAAAGGCTAAATTTTAGCTAACATTAATTACAAAATATGGAAAAACACACCTCTAATACGCCATATATTTCCTCTTAAAATTTATCGTGCTATGAAACATGGACTAACTGAAAAAATGCGCTAAAAACCCTGTACAAATGGTTTCCAAACCGCTAGAAAATGCCTAAATATACTCTCGTGTTTCGTAATTTATACGAATAAAATAACAAAACACCAAATTTTAAAACGAGCCGTAACTGAAATTTTTATTGTTTTACTTGGTAAGATACGCTGTTCTAAACAGTTTGCATCTGCATCCTTCATTTAACGTACCACCGTTTACTATTCACTGCAAGCGAAAGGTCCTGGATTTGATTCCCGGCTAAATCTCGTAAAATTTATGGCACTAATTGTACACGGATATCAATTGATTCAAGGCACTTTTAAGTGAAAATGCGTATTTTGAAGTATGTATATCAATTTATGAGTATGGGCGTTAGTCTGCTAACATCTAGAGGAAAAATAACTTTTATAACTACATAAAAAAAGCTAAAGAAAAGTTAAAAGAAGCTGAAAAGACACTTGATTGATGAAACATTTTATAGTATACAAGAGTTCCTTTCTACATTCTTTTTTAATTTAAAAAATGAAAATCCTCCAAGTTAAGAAGTAAAATGTCGTGACAAAGAGGCTTAAAACAAAATATTATAGCCTACAAATATCACAGGTAGAACAAAATGACATCAGAGATAAAAATACCAAAAATTTAATTAATAAACATAATATACGCCAACTACTTAAAAGTAAGTAAACGATAATAAACAGTACAGTATATAATTACATATACTACTTATAATTGATGTATAGTATACTGTACACTGTAAAGTATAGTTTACAACTGTAAAGTATACTGTACACTGTAAAGTATACGGTATATTGTAAAGTATAGTTTAGTACTGTAAAGTATACTGTATACTATATACGTTGTAAGTACTAGAACAGAATCGTATTGTGACATTATCGAAAAGGAAAGAGTGTTCAAGAATGACTGAGAGTTTAAAAATTTTAACGTAAATACAGGGTTACTATAAAAGAATCATCGGATTTTAAAAGGCTGTATTTAAAAAAGTAATACACATACAGTAATGAATGATACACGAAAATAATTATAAAATGTCAGAGTTTTAGGTTAGCCGCTGTAGTTGAAAGTGGTTGCCGACAGGTAGCAGCACCAGCTCAGTTTCGAAAATGGCGTCTATGCAACAGAAATCATTCTTTGTTTTAGAGTATGCGAAATATTTATCGGTTGTTACCGTGCAGTGTTCATTCCGGAGACAGTTTGAAACCGAACCACCAGGCCACCAAAGCATTCTACGATGGTATCGACAGTTCAGAGACACAGGTTGTTTGTGCAAAGGTAAAAGCACCGGGCGTCCAAGTGTATCTGATGAAACAGTAGACAGAGTTAGGGAGTGTTACGTGCGTAGCCCAAAGAAGTCAACTACCCGCGCTAGTAGGGAACTCGATATTCCACAGCAAACTGTCTGGAAGGTTTTGCGAAAACGATTACGCATGAAACCGTACCGTATAAAGTTTTTACAAAAATTACTCCCAGATGATCTCGCGAAACGATTCGAATTTTGTTGTAATGCCTTGCATAATGCTACCGAGGATGACGATTTTATTGGCCGTCTTGTGTTTAGTGATGAGGCCACATTTCACTTGAATGGTAAGGTGAATCGCCATAATGTTAGGATATGGGGCACAGAACAACCTCTTGCTGTAGTGGAACATGAACGCGATTTGCCCAAACTTAACGTTTTTGACGCAATTTCAAAAACAAAGGTGTATGGGCCGTTTTTCTTTATGGATAAGACAGTAACGGGTATTTCATATCTCGATATGATGCAATTATGGTTGTTCCCACAACTGAACGAAGACTCCAATAACTTTGTATACCAACAAGATGGAGCTCCGCCTCACTGGCATGCTAAAGTACGAAGTTACCTAAACAACAAACTCCCACGACACTGGATTGGGCGATTAAAGATGAAGACTTAGCGCTCTTTGCTTGGTCTCCCAGATCTCCGGATCTCACGGTCTGTGATTTCTAACTTTGGGGGTACGTTAAAGATTGTGTTTACGTGCCACCACACCCAACAACTTTAGTTGAGCTACGGGAACGCATTACAGCTGCATTTATGACCATCGATAGGGAAATGTTAACAGGTGTGTGGGCTGAACTAGATTACCGCTTGGATGTGTGTCGTGTGACGAAAGGGGCTCATATTGAACACTTTTGAAGGTATGTCTAAAACTCTGACATTTTATAATTATGTTCGTGTATCATTCATTACTGTATGTGTATTACTTTTTTAAATACAGCCTTTTAAAATCCGATGATTCTTTTATAGTAACCCTGTAATAAGAGTAATAAATAGGGTTTTCCGAGAAATAGTTAGAAATATTATGTGCAATGTAAATGGTCTTTTATAGTAAAGGTAGTGTGAAAGAGTCGAGTCGAGTACCTATTTAGATAATTGGCCTTTTTGTAACACCTTCTATTCAATCCTAATTTGGTTACAGTTGTTACAGTTGTGAACGGCTTCTGGATAAATCTTAATTTATTCAGAAGCCGTCAGAAACATTTTGAATTTTATTATTACATCGAAAATCTCTGTCTTTTCTTGAACTCTCCATTAGCCCACCTATATAAGCGCCGGTTTGTTTACGGTCTAATTTTAGTCTTGATTTGTCTGTGAGTGAGCGAATCGCGAAGTGGTTAACTGTTACGTTAGAAAACGTCAACGTTACTGAGTATTGTTTTACGTTTATTCTGTATAAATTTTGTAAGTAATATTAAGAAAATTGGTTAAGTTATTTATTGAATTAGTTAATTATAAATAGTTTGTTATTTTATTTTTTTTAGTCACTTAATTTATTTTGTAATTCTTAGTAGTAATAAATACTTGTAATTTTAAACTTCAGTGTGTTAATTATTTAATTTACCCAGATATAGAAACGGATCTTAGAGATAAGTGTCACGGTATTAAAAGTACTATTAGATAAGAAATAGTAAACGCCAAGACTAAATTTCTAAGTAAACACTAAAATAAAATTATTAAAAATTATTTTACGCTTATTTAAACAAGTATGTTAGTAATTAGCCGCTTCGTGGCCCAGTAGTTAGCGTGGTAAGCTCCAAAACTTAACGTACCAGATTTGATTCCCGGATAGGACCTAGAATTATTTATCACACGTTAAAACAAACTCATTTCATACTGCAACCCATAGCAGACGCTTTACGTAAAGTCGCATCAGCTTTGATTTTAAAGTAAACTAAAAAAATTAGTTCAGTACGTAAATAAGCAGGCTCTGTTATAAATTAGTTATTAGTTCAACATTGACAGATCGTAAGCCTGTATATGTCTATTCATTTTTGGAATCTCCTTGATGCAGTTTGAAAAGAACAAAAAACTTTTCAGATAGGACAGAAATGGTCATTAATTTTTCCCACTAACCCCCAATTATTTCTTGAATGAGCCATATGACTTATAATTATTAGATCTTTTCAGAAAAAAAGAAAAAACTTATTTTGTTTGAAGATCTTATTTGAGAAAGAACACAGATTTATTAATAAGTAATTTCACACTGAAAAATCATAATGTTTTTTTGTTAAATTTTCTGTAGCCTAAACGACTCTCATGGAAGTCTTTACAGTTTTTTTCTGCGAACGTTAGTAAACAAGTAAGTAAAGTTATAAAGTAAATTAAGTGTCACTTTCAAGTAGTTACAGCACTAAACAAATGTTTTATTCAAAACTCTCAAAATATATTATGAAAATAAGAATGGTTTAATTCAAAAGGTTTACATGGATTAGGGATTTTTTTACCCCTAATGTGTGCACGTGACTGTTTGTTCAATTCAGAACAATAAGCAACCACATTACCCAATGCGAAGAAAATAATGTGAATGACGTGTAAATGAGGTGTAGTATTTTACGTACCCAGGCCGGCAATTCCTGACATAGTGTACTTAATTGAACGCTAGCCATTAAAGTACACCAATAACTACTGTCTAGTATTCAAATCCGTATAAAAGTAAATACTTTTACTTTGATTTGAACCAGAAACCTTCGTCTCCAAAAATCAGCTGATAAACACCTGACTCGAAGCGATCACACTAAACCAATTTGGCGGACAGATTAGGGTAAACTAAAATACATAAAATATTGATTTCACACAAAAAAAAATATTGCTGTAGGTGCAGAAAAAAAGAATGAAGAAGAAAAGATAAGACAAATTTATGAACAAACGTTAGAGGGCCGCATTTCGGACAACCAAGCCAAACGTGAAAAGTTTCGAAGAAGGGGATCTGGTGAAGATAAAAAAAACGAGACACAAAGCCTTGCAAAGATGAACAGGATATTGAGAGGGGTCCATCTACAAAGATGTTGAAGACCACGAAAAATTTCCATTCCTTCCTACCTGAAATCGATCTTAGATTCTATTCAGTTGTAAGTTATTGACTAAGTTATTTAGACCGTTCCTACCTCATCTTGTTAATATCCTGAGAATGTTGAAACAAATTGGTTTTATCATTTCGTGTAACGCATATTTTATAAAATATACATATAATAATATGAAAATTTAAGAAAAAGAGAATTTCCTTTTGAGTACATACAATCAGAACACCGGAAAATAGAGTACTCGGAAAAATCATAAAGGCAATTTGCAATAAGAAATACGAAATAAAATGGATCAAGAAAGTTAAAAAGGATATGGAAAAATACAGGTTACACTGAAAGATTTAAAACGTAAATCAGAAAAAACTATACAATACTAAATGACAAACACATTATATTACAAGCTAAAACTAGAAAATACACGGAAAGGGTGTTTTCAGACGTAGAAAGAAAAGCAAGGTCCGATAGAATGAAAAAATACTGGGAACAAAATATTCAAAAGAGATCCAAGAAGTAAAATTTGACAAGTGATCCAATGTGGAAAAACAAGAATAATGATAGGCCGGCTCCGTAGTGTAGTGGTTAGCGCATTGGCCTGCCACGCGGAAGTCACGGGTTCGATTCCCGGCCAGGATCTGGAAATTTTCACGTGTCAAATCCCACAATTAATGTTACGTAATCCACCGTAGTCACTAATGACCAAGCAGTTGATGTGACTAAATAAAAAAAATAAAAAATGAATAATAATAGTAATATAATAAAAGTTGTAGATAAGTTTAAATATTTAGGAAAGATCGTTCAAAATAACAATTTGTCGATGACAGTTATGGAAGAAAGGGCTGTAAAGTTACAGTAGTAAGATTACTGTTAAGTTTAAGAATTCTATGATTTTTCTCATGATATTGATTTAATATTCTCTTGTACCAATTAAGGTCAGTAGATTCTAAAAAAAGTTCTGTTGTGATTAATAAAATTGTTTTGGTGTAATCTTTAACCATTCGATGTTTCAGATGTTTTTAACTATTATTTTCAACAAATTCGTTAGATTTCTTTGTGATATATTTCAGATCTGTTAGGGAAATTTAGTAGTCTATCTGTCTAAATTATCAGCTCGTTTGTTGCCCTGGATACTTTCGAGAGATGGCATTCAAGTTAATATTACCTCTATCTATAGAGTTGTGTGGTTACTGGTGTACTTTTATAATTGCGGTTCAATTAAACATAGGTACTCTCTCAGGATTGGTCAGGGCTAAGTCTGTACAAGATTACACCTCATTAACACGTCATACATATCATCCTCATCTTATTGGGTCATGGGATTGCTTGTTGTTGTTTAGGTCATCAGCCGAAAAACTGGTTTGAACCTGTAGAGGTTTTACTAAGTAAAACTAGAAGTGAGGTGGTTTACCATTGCCTTCCTCACTAAATAGAAAAGTACACTTATCAGCATGCAGGGCCTTCTGAAAAGCACATATTTTCCACTCTGCAAATGACACCTTCACTTCATTCACCACAGGGTCTGGCTGTATAGTGAAATTCAATAATTTCAGAGGAGATAACTCTGGCTAGTGTCTTTTACACCTCTACCTCTTCTGTTCTTAAATGATTCAGTCATTTAATTGGCTGACTATGTGATAAGAAACAGAACTATTTATTTTAGCCCTGCAACGAACAGATTGAGTGTAAATAATCTGACACTCCACCTGTCTATTATGGGATTGCTTATTGTTATTACATTGAAAAGATTGCAATGTACACACGTTAGGGATAAAAATAGTGTATGCGTGTGTTGACGAAAGTTGTAATAGGTATGGTTGTCTTGTTTATCATCTAAGCAAAAAATATACCGAATTCCAACGATTTTTCAATTGAAAATTAGTAATTTAGACTGCTTACACACACAGCCGGCTTGGCAAGCCGGCCAGGCGTAGTCGACCATTGGCATCAATGGTGCTTTACATATTCATCAGGTTTGTAACCGGCACAGTTTCTACAGTCTGTCTAAAACTTGATAGCCTCCGGCAGAGGGGAGCAATATGTGGATTGTAAAACTATTTCAGAAAACATTTCTAATTTTTTTAAGTAACCGTAACTTGTCGGAAATGACTTACTTTTATATAACAAAGTATTTCGCATGTATTTGTTATGTAAAATTATTTTGAAAAACACGTTCAAGGAAATAATGTATAATAAAGTAAAAGTTTTAATTTTGAAGAAAAACTGTCCTCGTAATTTAAAAATTTATGATTTTCGGTTAAATTTTATTGCATCATCGTTTTCCATAATTATTACAGAAAAAACCTGCCACATATTATGTTAACCCGTGGAATAGTTATTGAACGAATACAATGTATTTTAAAAATACTGTTTTTTTCGAAAACAAAACTTTATTAAATTTATACATTATCTCATTAAGCGTGTGTTTTTCGAAATAATATTATAGAACAAAAAATTGTGTAATACTTTATTTTATAAAAATACGTCATTTTGGACAAGTTTTAGTTACTTAAAAAAATTAGATGTATGTTTTCTGAAATGGTTTTACAATCCGTATATTGCTCCCCTCTTCCGGAGGTCATCAAGTTACAGACAGACAGTAGTTAGTTTGCTTCACCGAGAGCAAAAAAAGCTCGAATGAGCAAGTCAAAATTTAAAGCAATGATGATTGTTTTTTTTTATATCCAAGGGATTGTGTACCTTCACTGAGTTCCTGAAGGTCAAACAATTAATCAATATTACTACCTTGAGGTACTTTCTAAACTACGTCAAAGAGTAAGGAAAAAACGCCCCGAAATGTGGAAGGACAAATCATGGGTTCTCCACCAAGACAACGCGCCAGCTTATTCCGCGTTATCTGTCAAGAGGTTCCTAGCTAAGTACAGCATCTCAGTGTTAGAACATCCACCTTATTCACCAGATCCTGCACCTTGTGACTTCTATTTGTTCCCTAAGGTGAAATCTGCATTAAAAGGGACAAGATTTGAGTCTGTGGAAGCTGTAAAAGAGAAAGCGGCACGTGTCCTGAAGGAGCTGACAGAAGATGACTTCCAGCACTGTTTCCAACAATGGAAAATTCGCATGGAGCGTGTAGGGATAGATAAGGAGTGTATATCGAAGGTGACAATAAGTGATTATGTATAAAATAAAAATAAAACTTTTTACAACGTCAGTCTCGTTATTTAATAGCCATACCTCGTATATACAGAATATAGGCCTAAACGTATAATTTATTAAGTTGAATAATCATTACAAATTTACTGTGGAGTAATTCAATTGAAGTTAAAAATAATAATTAACATCCATTGTTTGATAATTATTATAATGGGATAGAAACAATCATATTTATAAGTACAATAAGTTCATTATTTTACAGTGTGTTGTTGTTTAGGTCAACAGCCGAAAGGCTGGTTTGAACCTGTAGAGGTTTTACTAAGTAAAACGAGGAGTGAGGTGGTTTACCATTGCCTTCCTCACTGAGTGGAAAAGTACGCTTAACAGCATGCCGGGCCCTCTGAAAAGCACATATTTTCCACTCTGCAAATGACACCTTCACTTCATTCACCACAGGGTCTGGCTGTATAGTGAAATTTATTACTTTCAGAGAAGATAACTCTGACTAGTGTCTTTTACACCTCTACCTCTTCTGTTCTTAAATGATTCAGTCATTTAATTGGCTGACCATGTGATAAGAAACAGAACTATTTATTTTAGCCCTGCAACAAACAGATTGAGTGTAAATAATTTGACACTCCACCTGTCTGTTACGGGCAGGATTTTACAGTGTAACCAATCATTTGCAACAACGGAGTTACGTATTGTTTTTTCCCAAGTGAAATAAATCAATATATTAGAATGAAACATTTTATTTTTGGTGACTTTATCCTGCAGTAGTACAGAGTAACAAACAATATTTCTAAAACTTGTACCAACTTCATTATGGATTTTATTGCGGTCATCATTGTTATGCTCAAAGAAACCAAAATCAAAATTTTTGTGAAGGTATTCCTCGTGTTTCAGTGTTTACAAATGCATATTTGTAAGATTTTTTTAAAATAAAAAAATGTTTTCTCTTTAAATCATTGAATTTAAACTTTCGCTAAGTGATTGTGTCTAATTTCACAATTTTTCAAAGATAACACAGAACCGTTATTTTTGAGTTTTTGTTACGCACTAAAATTATGAATCTATTTTAGTCCGATACAAAATCAAAAACTTATTCTCAAAAATTTGCTATACCTGTTATTAAATTTTTGTCATGTATCACATGTTGGGTCCATTAAGAAAGCATAAAAGGTATTGTTGAGAAAATTCGTAGAAGGGGCTCTACACTAATTCGAAAAAATTACATTTTCAGAATTACAACCTCAAATTGCATTTTAGACCAAAATAAATTAACTAGGTACAAACTTAAAAATCTGGTGTGAAACACTCACACAATTTTCTCTTGCCAATGCAAATAATGAACAATATAAACTAACATTAGTAATGAAACATTAGAAATAAACAAAAAACTAACCTCAATAAACATGACCTAATTTTAATCATGAGTGAACGACGCAAAATGAAAATCAACCTCAGTTTCGTTTAAAAATACGGAAAATCACTCTTTCACGTTAAACTAGGCTCTGTAGAGAAAAATACTTTGAATAAAACTTATAGATCTTTTAATTTTCTATAAAATTGATTATGTACATTTTTGTCGTAAAATGCATACTAAGGTTAAAATCGTAAAAAATCGATTTTTTTATAAGTTTTCGTAAGAAAAAAAAACAGAAAATCGCTAATTACCGCTAAACTAAGCGTTATACAAAAAAATGTTTGAAATAAAAGTTGTAGGATGTTAAATTGTCTACAACTTTTATTGTACATTTTTGCGCGTAAAATGCACAATAAAGCCGCAATCTTAAAATAACAATATTTTTGAAATATTGTTCTTAAAAAAAAGCATTCCCAAGAATTTCAGCAGACATAACGCCCCCCCCCCCATCTTGTAGAGCATAAAAAATTTAGTAAATTTTTAAAAAAATCGTAGAACCTGTTTTTGCGAAAATCGCAAAAAAGTGAAAAATTACACGAATAAACTCCTACTTTCGGTTAAGATATTCTGTTCACACACACACGCGCGCGCGCACACACACACGCACGTACGCACACGCACGCACGCACACACCCACATAAACAGAGAGAGAGATCGCTAAAAACATGTTTTTCGGGTTTACGGGGTCTGAAAACGTGTAGATCTGGTGAAAACTCGATTACGAAAATTCGACATGAAAACAATACCTACTTCCTTCCTATATATTCATATAGGCAAGAGAAAGTAAAAAACTTAAATATCTACAAAATGTAGAACTATTACACATCCTGTAATTTTATTTGCGTCTAGTTTCAGTAAATAGTAATTTTGAGTGAAATATTGCATCAAGAAAATTCTTTTATAAATGATCTTAAAATACATTGAACAGATAACCTGTACATAGCAATCTTCCGTCTGATGCTTCAGTTACCAGAGATTTATATTTACACAAAAAATTGGTATCATTCGCAAGATAATGGGTCCGAAATTAATCGATGGAAAGAACAATTTACGAGGAAGAGAAGAACCGTACTAGAAAAACCTAACATTATAAAACGAAGACTAAAACCTACAAACACGTATATATTGATAACAAACTTTGAAAAAAAAACATTATTTTTAAGACACTAAACGTTAGACCTAAGGTGTCAGATAAATGGTTTTTAAAGAAATCAGACTGGGTATTGAAAAAATGGAATAAAAATCAACTAATTAATGGACCGAATCAAATTCAAGCTACTGATTACTGATTTCATGGTCTTCCACGAATTAAAAAATCAGAATATGGATTAGACGGATTCAAAGAAAAAAGCCTACGTTGAAATAATTTTAAGAATGTAGGCTTGTTATTATTTAATTTTAACATAAAATGAAAAACAATTTTTTCGTGTATGAACAATAAGTAATAGAGCTAAATATTGAAAATTTATCAGTGGATAAGTAACTAATCCACTGATTAACAACTTGAATGCTAACAAAGAACGAACAACCAATTGACGCACGCGCATGCACACACATGTGCTTACTTACACACAAAATAATTATTACAGTGGATACTTTATACAAGTTGATATCCATTGGAATTAATAATTAATAAAATATTTAAAATCCTCGCTTGAATCTAGGAAATCAGTTCGTTTTAACCTTAAATTGACACGTGAGATACTGTTAAGAAGGTCCAAGGCTAGATGGTTTGGACATTTTTCAGGCGTCGATAGTATATTTTATATACTCATATTATACTCATTCTAGAAATTTCTTCTTTAACTGATATAAGGCCGATATCTTGAAAATAAAATCATTTCGGATGTACCACGGAATGTTAAATATTGATCTCAGAACCTTATTTTGAAACTTTATAAGCGATTATTTTAACCTAATTACATTAAAATTATTTTTTTTCTCTATTTAGGAAATTCACAATCTGTTGGAAACAATCAGTGAATGTGATAACACAAAATTTGGAAAAAATTAACATGATAAATGAACGTGAGTGGAGACACAGTCCAGTGACAGAACTCCGACGTGAATAGATAAATGTAGCATTAAGTGCAGCATTTAGAACACTGTAATGGATAGTCAATTACAGCACTACGTTAATTGATGAGGTCCCGGTTCCATCGACGTTTTAGACGTTTTATTGGATTGTTTGGGAGAGTCTGCTTAGCCAGATTTGAGATCAATGGATTATGGTGGTTCACGAGTTTCTTCCTAAATTTTGTATGGAGTTTTAAGGAAACGTCATTTATGTAGGGTACGTTTAGGTTTGAGTGTAGCGTTTTATTAGTTACATAATAGGGAGCGTTAACTATCCACCGTAAAAGCTTTGATTGGAAACGCTGAATTTTTGCTAATACCGATGGTTTTGCACAGCAGTAAAGCTGACTGGCATAGCTCCATATTGGTCTAAGGTAGGAGTTGTAAATGGTTAATTTGGATGTAATTGGTAACTTGGATTTGCGTGAAAGAAGTCTGTACAACTGTTTGAACCTGTCATGCAGTGCATTTCTTTCGATATTAATTTAAACTATATTTTTAAATTATTTTATTAATTTTGTGTTCATAAGTTTATAATTATAGGTAGTATATTATGTTTATTCAATATTTTTTTAAAAATAAGCATTGTTTGAAGTTGTTTATTTATGAAGAAGTGGAACAGTATATGGTGACTTGTTATCCAGGGCACAAATAGGTACCTTAGTTTTTTTTTTTTTGGTTAGAATTATCTAAGGCATAAATACTTAATTACGTAAGCATTAAATCAATTATAACAAGACAAAGTTTAAATACTTGAGATTATATTCAAAGAGTGAATACAATATTAAACCAAGATACTCGTATGTTACAAATTACTCGACTTTTAATATGTTACTAATCGATTTATTTTATTATAAGATTTTCACGTATATATTTATTTGAAACACATTAACTACCTAAGGTGACACCGTTATAGGCTGCATAAAAAGGTGTCAGAAATGTCAAAAATTACTTTACATGAATTAAAATTATCCTATACGAGAAGAGAAATTCAACAGATAAATTTTCCAATGTTGCCAACATAATAACATTCCAAGTTTTGTAATAATTTAATTCACATAAAAATGTTAGTATGTTTAAATATATTTCATAATTTCTTTACAACACAATTTTTATTTATGAGAAAAGTGTTTAGGTTTTTAGCCTATTCATTGTATTTGGATTAGGCTACAGCTATGCGGTACTATTAAATATTGGTTTTTTTTATTGGTGGCAGTTTTTAAAATTGTCATCGATCATTTCGTTTTGTCCGTCCGGCCGTCACATCCAGATATCAAAAATTACAAGGGATAGCAACAAACGGTTTTCGTAATCTACACAGAAAGTTAGTGGGCCTTAATAAAGTTTGAAGTTTCGGCTTCGACCGAAAGTGGCCCAAAAACCGGAAACCATGAAATCAAATTCGGAATTTGTAAAAAAAATTAGTGTTATTTAATTCCTCTTAAAGAGTAGATACAGAAATCACTAATGGTTTTTGTCATAAGTCAAAGATAAGCCTTTTTTAAAACTCCTACTAGCCATGAGATGCATTTTCTCGTGAAAGGGATTTATTTATTTTAAGTCACATTATTAACATGGTCATTATGTAGCATAATATATTCTGGTATTGTATCGGTTAATTTTACCATATCAAATTCCCTGGTTCTGTTCGGGAATTAAACCCGGTACCTTTCTTTTTGTAGTTCGAAGTATGAAATTCATATGCTGCGCGAGAAGTGATTTCCATTTATATTGTGTACAAAAGGATGTTGATAGTTTCTTAGATGGAAAAGTCTGCAACTCCGAAATACTCCCAACGTTTAAAAAAGAGCACGGTAATATCATTATAGGCATTATCAAAGACTAAAATACCGCCTTTGTGGTGCAGTGGTTAATCTAAAAAGTGGAAGGTTCCTAGTTAAATTGCCAGCTAGGGTCTTGAAATTATACAAGTCAAAATCCACCATTCCGTAACCCATAATAGTCGCTGAGTAGTAAATTTATTGAACAGTTTGGGTACGTAATGAAGGTTAGATATGTGAAAAATTTATGGCACTGATCGGATCTAACATGGATTTCAAAGTTAATCTCAATATCTCACGACCTTATAAAGTAAAAGGTGTTTTCTAAGTATGGCGAAATTGTATACGACTCGTCTGTTAGAATCCTGAAAAGAATGCAACTTTTGTAACGACCTAATAAAATCTAAATAAAAGTTGGGAATACCTAAAATAGGCTGAAAAAGATACTTGAAACATTTCATGGTATTATTATTAAAACATTTATAGTTATATAGAAATATGGATTAATGAAAAGTATCAAGCAAGGTAAATAATGGGTACATGTGGTGCAGGTTGAAGAAAAATATACGGGATCGGTTTGGTACAGGCCTACGCTTGTAGGCCTTTCAAGACATGCTGATAAAAAGGTATAAATTGCCGTAATGGTTACTAAAGTTCTGAGAGGACATGATGAAAGAATAAGAAGAAGAAGAAATATGAAATTATTAATGAAATGTAGAAAAACCAAAAATAAAGCATTTATTTGTTTTATAATTTTAATTGTTCTTCAGTTGCATTTAACTTTTGATAACTATTTGCTTCTGTTGCATTTAATTCCGGACAAACATTATCAGAATGTCACGGTTCCAAAACTCACTGCTTAAGTTTCAAGGAATCATGAAACATGATTATTTAAAATATGGATATGAACATTTTTTATGATCACTGTACTTTTTCTTAATAGAAATATACGTTAGGTATATCTGTAATTATCTACATATGTTTAACTTTTTGCAAACCAAAGACAAATGTAAAAATCGTATCTGGTGTCAAATTATTATGAAAGTATACTTTCTTTTCAACCTGTATTTTGATATACAATCAAAATATCTTTATCTTGAAAAATAAAATCTAGCACATGTGCTTAAAACTTCAGAACTTATGAAATACATACGTAGAATAAGTCCCCAGTTAAAAATGTAAACTAAAAGTAATCAGATTTAATAAAATGTAATAATTAAATGATATTATTTCAGTCCAGAAAACTTCCTGAATATCATATCAAAATTTACATCGTAATAGAAGCAACTAAAATTAACATTAATTAATATTATTAATGTAAACAATATTAGATTAATGCCGTAAAACATTATTAAATTTATTGTAGAAAAAGTAAATGGCAAGTAAAATTAATAATGTCAATCGTATTAAAATTTGAAGTTTATTTACTTATTTGTGTTAAACGTAAATAACTTTAATTGTTAAGTAAATACGTAAAAATAAATAAAAAATAAACTATGGTTAAGTTAATAATAGTCAAATACATAATTTACGATTAAAACGTAACAGAATTTGCAGATAAATTTAAATTATTGATCAAAAAATTTTAGAAACAGTAAATACTAGAGTAAAAATTAATGATATGCATAAATTATCTAAAAATTTAATATTAATTTTTTTGTAAATAAGAGTAGTAAAACTTGGCATAATAAAAAAATAACATACATATTAACAGTGGTAATTACCTTTTAAAGTGGATATGAAATTTGATGATAAAGTTAAAAAGGATGATTATTTATTTTGGTTTAAAGTCTATCGTTATTTCTAGGGAATTTGATTTGTTTAAAAACACCAGCTTCAGCTGCCACAAACACAAAACAGTAGAAAACGCTACTGCCACTGATCAACATTGACTGAATGTAGCGCTCCTTCTCAGTGAAACAGTGTTACCCCATAAATGCGATATTACAACAAAACGAAATTATCGTATATTCATATGTTAAATTTACCTAACTTCGTATTTTTCTTGATGCAACCAAACGCTTCCTCTTCGCTGAACATGATTATTTCATTTTAATTCATACCAGCAAAATTGTACCTGCACTACGCGCGGGCTTATTGCTGTCATCAAAGGGGTTGCATATAACTAGAATTACATTACTGTTGTACAGTAATTAATAATAAAGAAAAATTTTAACTTAAAAGCATTGATTAACATCATGATAAGCACAGAAGTGATATTTACTGCAAAACTTACTACATGTTCGTTATTTACAAATTGTATATAAACACAACTTTACACTCTCCAAGTAATTTGAAAATAACATTTAAAAAAATCTGGTGTGGAACATTCACACGACTTGATAAGTTTTTATTGACATTGTAAATTATAAAATATTACACTTTGTTAAAAAATATTTTAACATATTTTATTTACTTTGTTAAAATGTTATTAACTTTGTTTAATCATTAGTAAACAATTTGAAAATGAAAAGTACAACCTAGTAATTTTAATCATGAGTGAATGACGCAAAATGAAAATCAACCTCTGTTTGACTTAAAAAGTGTAGTAAATCCCCAATTGACGCTAAATGAGGCTCTGTAGAAAAAATGCTTGAAATAAAAGTGGTAGATTTTTTTTAAATTTCCTGTAACTTTAGCAATTTACACTTTTGTCACGAAATGCGTATAAAGGTCGAAAATTAAAAAATCCCATTTTTACCGGTTTTGATGAGCAAAATGCAGAAAATCACTGATTGACGCTAAACTAAGCGTTGAAGAAAAAATGTTTGAAATAAAAGTCGTAGGTATGTTCTACAACTTTTATTATAATATCCACTTTTATTCTAGAATTCATATTAAGGCCCCAATCTTAAAAACCTTTTGTGTTACCACGAGAGAATAGACCGCCCAAGATTTTCAGCAAACATGACGCTTACCATATATTGTAGTGCACAAAAATAAATAGTAAATGAGACAATTTTTTAAAAATCATAGGACATCAAATTTTTAATTTTATACAAGTTATTCCTTTCTTGAGATATTTTTTTCTCTTTCACATACACACACACACACACACACATACCTACCTATCGCTAAAAATATGTCAGGGGGTTTGAGAACGTATTTCCGGTGAAAGCTCGATTTCGGAAAATCGACATAAAAACAGTAGTACTCTACTTTTCTTTCTTACGTATTCATACAGGAAAAGATAAAACAATAATGCTCCAGACCTGACCGGAAATCAAACCTGGGATCCCTGGCATAAAAGCCAGGTATGCTGACTGTTACACCATCAAACCATCCTAATATAAAGCTTAATGCTAGAAATATCTTCGATTTCGTTCATCAGAGACTTGTAAATGAATACTGCATGCATGGTACATTATCCTTCTTTATTTCTAGAGTACGTATTCCTAGGAAACCACATTGCATTATCAATAACATTATTAGTAATTATTCGTTCATAAAAAAATGTAAAAAATTTTTAGCAGGATAATTTAACTTGAAACTAACTTTCCGGCCTGTAGTAGGCCTACTTTTAAAGAAAGGTATATCTTCCTGTTTAATTAAAAAAGTTAAATTCCTGACCCAGTTTCTTGAGATGAACTCTTATAATAGTAGAAGTGTTAGGTGTCTAAATTCATTCGAGTAGTCCCCGAGAAGAAAGTTTAGTCTAAATAAGATAAGTAACATTAGCCTAGACAAAAGTTGATTAAACAGGTAGTAATTGCGATAAGTAATATCACCAGACAGTAATCAAGTTAACGAATATGTAAAGAAGGTGGAGAGACATTTACGGGTTGAAAACCATATCGATTGAAGTAATGGCGGGAAAAGTTTTGAGTTTCCATGGATACAGATGGCAGAGGCTTCTAAACGACACTGACGTAAACCATAGAACACACACTCCGACTGAAACAGTGAAAATACTAGTAAAAGAGAATAGAACGTGTACGCACGTACCACCACGTTTTGTTAAATGTTATGATAACAGTGTACGTGTCAACAGTAAGTGCGACTTGTGATGTCAAAATGTTGTACATTTGTACGTGACAAACACCTTTGAGCTAGGTAAATTTAATTTTAAAACTGAGAAAGTACCTATAAACGAAATTTATTCATTCTTATAAACGATTACGCAAGTATAATTTAAAATTCCCGCGATGACCAAATATTCTAATTTTTAATCTCACCAAACATCAAAAAAATCCTACGTTTTAAACATAGCTAAAAAACATCCCCATAACAAGGAGGTGGAATGTTAAATTATTTATTATTATTTACCCGTCTACAACCATTTGCTATAACCTGTAATGACACGATTAAAAATTAGAATTAATTATTAACCTTTCTCTACTAACAAATTACAATAGATTACTTTAATTAAATTATTTACAAGACTTAAAAGTATAACTAGACTATATATAAGTTATATTCTCTTGACAATTAAAACAATGATTTACCTGTCCACAACCACTTGCTATTACCTGTACGCAACACACTATTAACGTAATTCATAACCGGTCTTGTAACTATAATATTTGAAAACTGCCCGACAAAATTAATTCCATTCATAGTTCAGGTACTAAACTAACACACTAAAAAGGCACTAACTGTTTTCATAACTGCGGTCAGATAGTATCTAAATCAATCAAAACCCTTTTAATACTTTCTTTGCTTTATAAGAACATGGCAGAAGTAATCGAAATAAAAAAAATTTTAATTAGTTTCGATTTTTGAGGATTTTAATTAAATTCATTTCATTCATCGCAATCCATTAACCTTTTTTTATACACTCCAACACATACAAAAAAAAACATTTCGTACAATAATCAATTTATTCCCGTAACTATGTCTAGAATATTACTGTTATTATATTGTTGTGTTGCTTAGGTCACCTGCCGAAAGATGGTTTGAACCTCTAGACGCTGTACTAAGTAAAACGAAGAGTAAGATGGTTACAAGCGCCTTCCTCATTAAGTGGAAAAGTATGATTATAAGCATGCCAGACCCTCTGAAAAGCACATATTTTCCACCCTGCAAATGACAACTTCATTTAATCACCACAGTGTCTGGTTGTGTAATGAAATTTATTACTTACAGGGAAGATAACTCTTATTAGTGTATTTTACACCTCTACTTCTTCTGTTCCTAAATGATTCAGCCATGTAATTGACTGATCATATTATAACAAGATCAGTTTCTTATAAGAAAAAGAACATTTTTTGTAGCCCCAGAACTAACAAATTGAGTGCAAATATTTAATACTCCGCCTCCCTGTTATGGGCATTTTTGTCTCCTAACCAAAATTTTAACATCAAAATAAAAACATTTAAATCATTGTGTCTCGTTAAGTGTTCCGTACATTTCACCTGTCTTAAAAATCAAATAAAGGTGCTGGTTGTTTAAACCAAGATTAAAAGTTAAAAAAATAAAAGAACCTCTATCTCCTCTGTTCTTAAATGATTCAGTCATATAGGCTGATTATGTGATACGAAACAGAACTATTTTTTGTAGCCCTGGAACTAGGAGATCGAGTGCAAATAATTTAACACTCCATTGCCTGTTATTGGCATGTTATAATGTTACAGTATTAAAAAATCTAGCCGATCAGAAGTTAAAATAACTGTTACCTAAACACATCATTCTACTTATAATCGAATTACAACTACGAATATTCAAAGTTCTAATTCTCTTTTCATATAATAACTATTTTTTCCTGAATTGAACGAAGGTATATAAAAAAAATCCCTTTCATGAGACGGCGCGTCTCATGAAAGCTGGTGGCAATTTTTAAAAAGGCTTACCTTTGACTAATGGTAAAAACCAATAGTGATTTCTGTATCTACTCTTTAAGAGGAATTGAATGACACTATTTTTGTTACAAATTCCAACTTTGTTTTTTGACTTCCGGTTTTGGATCACTTCCTGTCGAAACTGGAACTTCAAACCCAATTTAAGCCCGCCAACTTTTTGTGTAGATTACGAATCCGAAAATCGTTTGTTGCTATCTCTTGCAGTTTCTGACGTCTGGGTGTGACAGACGGACGGACTAAGGAAAATGATGATGACAATTTAAAAATTGCCACTAATTAATCATCCTTAACAATGACGAATAATTAACTCTGATTGTTAATATACTACTGAGAAATATTAGAACAGCACCATTTCTTCTGTTTCCCAAACTGTCAAGAGAAAAACCTTGCAAAAGCTTTTGGTAATTGATAGAAACGTGGTAATAGTCGAATAATTTGTAAAACTCCTACCGTAAGAATCTTTTTTAAGAACTTGTTCATCGATGATATAACAATTAAAATAGATGGGGCAATAATGCTGAAGAAAAACTTATTGTTAGTTTTAAATAACTACCGCAGTATTTTTTTAAAAAATGCAGTAGCTGCTTCCTCAATCTCCCTTATAGTCACGAAATGTAAAAAATTTGATGTGAAACACTCACAGGACATTCTGTTGCAAGCGTAAATACTGAAAAATGAAATTTAAAACAATGTAAAATGAAATACATTACCTAATTTTAATCATGAGTGAATAACACAAAATGCAAATCAACCCCTGTAGAACTTAAAAATACGAAAAATCACCAATTGGCGCTCAACTAAGCTCAGTAGAAGAAAATTCTTAGAATAAAATTGTATTTACTTTTTTACTTTTTAACTTTAATTATACATTTTTGTCATAAAATACATACTCTAATAAGGCCGCAATATTTTTAAAAAATCCATTTTTTACCGATTTTGGTAAAAAAAATATAGGAAATCACTAATTGACGCTAAACTAAGCGTATAAAAATATGTTTGCATTAAAAGTTTTCGGTGTTTTGTTGTTCTAAACTTTAACTTTATACACATTTAACCTAGATTGCATATTAAGGCCGCAATTTTTAAAACAGAAACAGTTTTTACGAGAGCCCAAACTCCCCCCCCCCCCCCAAAAAAAAACAAATTTCAGCAGACATGGACGCTTTCGTTATTTTGTAGAGCATAAAAATGTAGCAATGAGGCAATTTTTAAAAAAAGTCGTAGGAGTCCTTTTTGAGAAAATTGCAAAAAGTGAAAAATCACACGAATAGACTATTACTTCCGATATACCGATTTTGATGAAAATGTTTTTTTGGGTCCCGTAATGGTACCTAACTTAAGTTTCAAGTTAAGTTTCAACGCACACAGACCAATCGCTACAAAAATGTCTTTTTTGGGGTCCAGGAGGCCTGAAAACGTGTATAATATATACCCGGTGAAAACTCGATTTCGGAAAATCGACATGAAAACAATAGGCCAACTTACTTTCTTTCCCTATAAATTCATAGGGCAAGAGAAAGTGAAAAATGTAGTACTTCCTCAGCCTACAATATAGTCAGAAAATTTTAAAAATAATTAAAATTAAGAAATGTTATAAATTTAACGTAGAGACGGACGATACACTGACAACACGTTTGCTAAAATAACACAATTTCCTCATTTAAAAAACTTTGCAGGCTTATTCATATAAAAAGTGTCTTTTTCAGACTTAGGCTGTCTGTTTTGACATAAACATAAAATACATTTCTCTTGTATTTTTATCTGTTAAGTCCATCTTCAATTTCAAAATGACATGCAGAAACAAAAACATGCGATACCGTATCAATTGATTTCATCCTTCGTATGATATTTCAATTTAAAAACGAATTTTCAGCCCAAAGAAATAAAAAAACGAGTGTATAGGTTTTAGACATCAATAACTGAAATGGTTGCAAACAATTTCCTTCGGTGACAGTTTGTAAGAAATATTTTTGTACATTTCATATTTACACATTACACACCGGTTTCTTGCCTGATTGTTCCAGGAAGCTATATATTGATACTACAGTATAAATACAAAAATGCATTATTTATAAAAATTGTTCTTTTTTGTTCCATATTCTTTCGGGATCTGGTTATTTATAAATAACAAAACTTCTTTTATAATAAGTATCAAAGACTTCTTTCAAATAAATTACTCATACATTGATTATTACAGATATAACAACACTAGTAATCAATTTACAGCTCTCCACGTGCAGGTTTGTTATCATGCGGGTTATTTTTTCCAAAATCCCGATTAATCCAGAATTACTTCCTCTCAAATAGGGCCAGTTTTAGACCACGTGAGGCGTCTTTAGAGGTTTCTAGAAGCTCTTTTTTCTGCCCACATTCTCATCGTTCGCACTCAGTCGGCTTTTCTCTTTTCTTCTAACCACCTGATGCTCTGTTTTTATTCTTTATGGAAGTCCTTAAAGTTCGTAATTAGTTGTCTTAATTTTGTTTGGTTCATTAAGTTTTTCGGTTTATTCCGGTTTTCTCAATATCATTTCTGACTTTTTTAAACCATTTATCCGACACCTTAGGTCTACTGTTTAGTCTCTTAAAAATGTGGATTGCCAACCGCTCGTCATCCATTCTATAACGGTGTCCATAAAATTGTAGTCTTTTTTTCTAATCGTTTCTACTAATCGTTCATTTTACTTGTACAGTTCTTCTCGAGCTCGTAACCTTATTTGTCCGTCCACTATCTTTGCACCCGTTATCTTGTGGAGGATCTTTCTCTCAAATGTCTCTGCTTCTCTTAGACCAGTCTTCCCTGTCATTCTATGGCACTCACTCGTGTACAGACACGTAGGTTTTATCAGAGTGTTATAATCCTTAATCTTTAATTAATTAATTGAAGCATTAGGCATTTAATTAATGCCTAATCTAGGTTTGTCTTGACAGCGCTTTCTTATTATAAAAGTGGTGAGTTCCTCGGAACTCACCGTCCATTTTTCCTGGTCTGTTGTTGTTCGCTTCCTTTTCGCTGGTCTTTGGTTGTATTATCTCCCCTTGTACAACTCCCCGCGGTACTTGAAGCTTTCAACTTTCCCAATTTTTCCGTATTGTGCCCTTAAGTGACGAGAGGCTGTTTTAATATTCTTTATGATTAATACAGAACTAATTTTTTTTAGCTTTTATTTGTCATTGGGAACTACTATATTGACAACCACCAAATTTGATCTCTGCGTTTCGCTGTATTTTTTGACGTGATTCGGCAAAGAATTTTTTAACAAGGACCCCCAGTGGAGTTTGTTTAGGAATGGCTGTCACTGGTCACCATACAAAGTCGCTTGCCCAACTAGTGTTACTTAAAAAATAATTGCCACTTTCTACCAGCTGACTGACTGGGCTGCCCCGGAGGCCAGCTAGATAATTAAGTTTTTTTACAACTCGTTTGTTTGAAAATTTACTAAACAAATGCCTGGTTAATCAGTTCGTAGCCTCCAAAAAGAAGAATAGGTGCAGTTTTACGGGTTTTTTCTTATTTTCCGGTGAAATTATGCCGTTTTGGAAAATCTGGAAATGTCAGCTGTTAGCTGATTATTTTTCTCTACGAAACCTTTTTTTAATAATATAAAAATGTTTAATTTGCCACAATTAAACATTGCATAGACTATCTTGATCTTTTTCTGGTGGTTACTAATTGAAGTAACGCGATACGACAGAAAATTAAATCAATTGAATTTAAATAAATCTTTTACAAAACGTATTAAAAGATTAGGTAATAAAAATTTCTCTCCAAAGTTAATTTTTTCATTTATTAATTATCTCTTTTTGCGAACTCAATATAAATCCTCCTTTATTTTCTTCACCGTACTTAGAAGTAAGCAATTGAATTTTTTTATAACTTACAATGAAAAATTCAAATCTTTTATATAAATTATTACCGCAGCATCTCTAACCCTAGTTTCATTAATTTTTAATCTAAACTGTACAGGTAAATTTTAATACTTTTCAAGTATTAACTATTGAATATCGGTATTTCCCTTGAGACGTTTAAAAATTACTTATTTTTTATTCTCGAGTAACACCACCAATTAGGCATCACCAAAATATGTTTTAAAAATTATTTCAATCTATATTTAATGTGATTCCCTTTAAAACCTTTGCATTATTCATCAGATGGAGTTTATATTTTTTCTTATACGGCTTTGGCCTATTATGCATCATGTTTTTTTTAATTCTTAGTTTGTATGTGGATGTGTCCGTTGTAATCTGTTCAAATTGAGAACAATAAGCAACCCGATGACCCAATGAAATGAGGATGATGTGTATTATGTGTAAATGAGGTGTAGTTTTGTACATACTCAGGCCAGTCATTCTTAAAAGAGTACGGTCAATTGGATCTCAACCATTAAAGTACAGCGGTAATCGCTGTCTAGTATTAATATCCGTATTGAAGTAACTAACTTTACTAGGATTTGAACCACGGACCGTCCGTCTCCGGAAATTAGGTGTTAAAACACCTGACTCGTGCCAACGACTTTACCACTAGACTAACGCGGTAAGCTAAACTAAATTTAGTAGACACGGAAGTAGTAATGGGACGTAGTAGTAAGATAAAATTTAGTCAAAAAAACCTGAGAAAAAATTCTGAAAGGGTGTTCCGTCTTTTTTTAAATTTATATTTGAAAAAAGATGGCATCAATTATTAAGTGAAGTCTAACTTGAAAAATTATTTTAGCATTTAACCCTACAATGAATGAATGCTAAATATGTGGGCTGCAAAAAGAGCTTTTAGAAATGTCTAAAATTACTTTAAGTGGTCTAAAATTGGCCCTGTAACGGGTGATTCAAAAAAAGCGCCGGTTTTTAAACGGCTGGTAAATTTTTGTTTATCGGTTGGCAACATTGTTAGACCTCATTTCTATTTCGGAGAACATTCCGATTGACGATTCAGTTGTAGTTGCTCTTGTTCGTAGTGTAGTACTCTCGCAGTCTGTGTCTAACCATGGAGAAGTTTACTATTGCACAACGAGTGTTAATCGTCAAAACATTTTACCAGAGTGGAGAGAGTTATGCGGCTACTGTCAGGCGACTTCGCGATACTCTAGGACGTAATGAAGCACCGAATGAATCAACAGTTCGTAGGCTCATGAAAAAGTTTTTTGAGACGGGTTCAACAGTCGACCTTAAAAGTTCTGGACGTCGTCGTTCTGGCCGAACTGAGCAGAACGTTGCGTTGGTTCGTGACAGTGTGGCTGTTACCGATACCGTACGATGATTAGGGAGTTTTTGTGGCGTCATTTGGATGGAATGGACATTGACGAGTTGTGGTATCAGCAGGATGGTGCCACCTGTCACGCTGCACGAGAAACAATGTTGTTGCTCCGTGAACGGTTCCAGGATCGCATCATTTCTCGTAATTCCGACCATCAATGGCCACCAAGGTCGTGTGACTTGACGCCTTGTGACTTTCATCTTTGGGGTCATCTGAAGTCATTGGTGTATGCCAATAAACCCCGAAACATCAATGACCTGAAGGAGGAAATTCGACGGGTTATCGGGCAAATGGAAGTCGAAACTTGTCGTGCAGTAATATCCAATTTCATGGACAGAGTTGATGCGTGCCAGCGCAGTAGAGGAGGACACATGCATGACATCATTTTTCATACATGAAATCGGAAGGTAAGATGAACTTGTTGATGTATTTATTTTCAGTTTTTCAATAAAATAAATCTCTTAATTTGATTAACAAAACCGGCGCTCTTTTTGAATCACCCTATACTAAAAGAAATTTAGCACTCATATACAGCTTGAAATGCGCGCTTTTCGTTGGAATCAAAATCAAGTTTCTGTCTTCTTCAAGTGTCATGTTCTCAGAGAAACCTTCATCTCCAAAAATCAACTGTTAAACATCTGATTCGCGGTGACGAATTTACAACTAGACCAACCCGGTGGGTTTCCATAACTGATATAAACTGCTGTCACATGTTATATTTTTCGTTTCTTGTTAAATAATATTTATTTTTTAAAAACTGAGAGACTACCGTTTTTTAATCAGTCTTAGGTTCAATTTTCAAGCGTACAAAACGAAATTTATTTAACGGCTCTGTTTGTTTTCTTAATTTATTTTATTTATTTCTATCAACTCGTGGTCCTCAATTTTAGAAAATTTCTTAACAATTAAAATATGAATTTTATTATTTTAGTGATACATGTTTCGGTGGATTACAAATGAGTGGCTGCTGGGTGTAATGCCCTAATTAACATTTATTTTTATGATTATTATTTATTGACTTTTTATTATTTTGACGTTATAATTATTAATTTACTTAGAAAACTTAACTTTATTTTTTACTTTTCATGCCATGATTTTATTGCTGTTGCCACCATGTGTGTTGATATTTACTTACGTTGACTGCTATGTACCCAAATATGTGTCACACTTGTCTTTGAAAATGGGTCACGTGCATCAAAAATGAGTCATAGTACATTTCTCATTTTCAAGTTTTGTATTACTTATATGGTTTTAAAAACTATGGTTTCAGAGAGTGACATTGTACACTTAGCCTTTTCAAAATAGTTGGCCTTTTTAAAATAATAGGATATTGCATATTCAAGTAGTTTTTCTCATTGTCCTGCACTAAATGCTGCTATTATTTTTAATTTTATTATTTCTTTTCCTTATTTTGGTTGATTGAAATAGTCTAGAATATTTTAAAATTAAACCCAGTTGTCTATTACACTATTTATTGTTATACAAAAATGAGTCTCATGGCTCTGAAATGTAAAATCATTCCAGCACGCTATGTGATCCAAAAGTGTAACACAACTTTATTTTACAAATAAAATTAGTATTTTTTATTAAATAAAATAAGCAAAATAACAAGTAAAATTAATAAAATTTGAAAAAAGTACGATGCCCCCGCTGTAAGTGTCACAAAATTTAGTGTAGTAAATGTGTTAAAAATGCAGTGAGACTAACACAATTTAAAAAGCAGGAATATTCTGTAAAATATATTAAAATAATTTACAGTTTTATACAAACAGAAAAATTTTTAAATGTTTCAAAATCAAAAATAGACAAATCTAACGTTATAATTATTATAACTTACATCTAATTATAAAGGAAATTCTGGATATTAATACAAACAAATAAAATATAAAATAGGGTACTATTTTTTTAACTCCCGACTCCCCATAACATGAACGAGTTACATGGTGTGATCTTCCCTTTAAATAAAGAAGATCAAATCAAAGTATAATGTGCAAAGTATATGTTATACATAACAATCATGCAATCCGAAATTTCAAATTAGTTTGGATTAGCAGGGTTGATTTATAATGAAGAAAGAATAATATATAAAAATCGTTCAAGATATAAGCATAAAACTTTGGTTTTGTGTACGATTTATTTTCTATTGTAATGATCTCATTCTAGGTTTGTTTGTTCTATTTAAAGATTAACATTATTCCTAGGTTCTAATACAGTGGACTCATATAAACACGGTTCAATATTAATGAATATTCTGTACATATAATTAGTACGGTAACAATGTATTCCCTTTAAAATATTCCTTTCTTTAAAATACATTATTCAGTACTGGTAGTACTACATTTAAAAAATTCAAAATTCATAATTAGAAAAAACAATCAGAAAAGGTAATCAACATTTTTCATAATCGTTCTCGTTTTTTATTCCACCTTTTTTACCTTTACATGCCCACTATTCAGGGACTAGTCAGGCATGAACTCATTGGACTTATTGTTTTACGTTTAAGTCATTGTCCTCGAGCTACACAATTTAAGTAAAAACAAAAACATCCAGTAATATTGGAATACAAAACAGAAAACAGAGCGTGTATGTCAATGATCCTGTATTTCAACCCACACACACACACTTTTAACGTAACAACTTACTTTACGAGCTCCTATTAAAAAGGTAAATACATTCCCAACAAACAGGAATAACTTCCTCAATAATATTTAGACACTAATACATTTTACTTATTTATTGAATGACACAGATATATATATATATTTATTTATTTATTTACAGTTGTATAAAGTCATTCCCTTAAAAATATGATACATTACTGGCCAAAAATTAAGTTACAAAAATCGAACAAATAGAAAAAATTGATAACTCTGTTTTGTTTATTTTTCTTTGTGTCGGTATCGAATGAACACTCGTGATTTTTTAAAAAACCGTGTTAACATTTAGCAGCAACAGAAACCAATTTTTAATTTCCTTAAGAACTCGAAAGATCTCTACAATGGGGTACTACATATTTCGTAAGTGATATTTACCTAGAAACTACAAATCTCATTAAAAGGTACCTTCATATGTTCTGCCCTACCGTTAAATAGAAGTTGACATTTGGTGTGGATTTTATATTACAATCACACTCGACGTGACGCCCAGAATCAGTACGGACCAATCAGAAAGCAGCATATCCTGACGAATGACGTAACGCTCAAGACACTTTGTCATTGGTTGATATCGGTGTGACGTAGTACGGTAATATAAACTCTCTGATTGGACAATATTAAAAAAATCAAAATGACGCAAAAGAAGACATCTGATTGGTTAATACTGGGCTTTCTTATTGGCCGAAAATACGAGACTCTGATTGCGCAATTATTACCTGAGCCGTTGACGTCACATGCGCATCACACTCAACTTGGCCCGACTTACTCACGCAACCCTAATAGATCGTTTGTTAAATACCTGTTATATTTTGATAGATATATTTTTGGTTCTGTTAAACACAATAATAGCGTAGATCAAAAATTATTTGTCAAGTAACGTCTTGTCAAGTCTATTTTTCGTTGATTTAGGATCTGTTAGTTAACGGGAAATTTATATCTTCTACACAAGCAGTGTAAAATTATAACCCTTAACACCTGATTCGTACAGATGAGATAAATAAAAAATAATTCGGCGACAGCATTCGCTTATTTGTCGTAGCGAAAGTATAAGCAGAAAAAATACGATCCCGATAGCTGTGATTTTATAGAGTTTTAGGCCTGTAATCAGTGTTTATGTAGGCAGCTTGTTCGAATATTACAATTTTATAAGCATTATCAGATGCGACTTTCTAACGTTCCGAAACCGAACAATTAATGCGTTCTCTTAAGCAAGGTAGGCTAATAAAAATACTTATTTTCAATCCAATTTGTCAGTAAACTAAAATGCTGGTTGTTGAAATTGTTGTGCAATGAAAGTCGTATTTTAGGTAGGCAGCGGACAAGGTGGTTTGAACCTCTAAAATCTTTTCTGAGTGAGATGAGTTGAGTTGGTTTACATGGTCTTCTCACAGCGTTTATAATTGTACTTATCAGAATGCCAGTCCTTCGGAAAATCATGTACTTTCGACTCTCCGAATGACACCTGTATTTCATTATCAACAGGGTTTGATTGTAAAATGAAATTCATGAATCTCAGATGAGATAACTCTGACTAGTGTCATTTATACCTCTACCTCTTCTGTTCTTACGTGCTTTAGTCAAATAATTGGCTGCCCCTGTGATAAAAATGAATACATATTTACGGTCAGGAACTAGCAAATTACGTGCAAAAAATGTTTAACACTCTACCTTTTCATTATGGCCACAATAAATTTCGTCCATCCTAAAATACAGGAACTAATGAAATAAGAGTAAAGCCAGAAAACCTTTTTCGAAATTACATCGGCCATTATATCATCATTTTGTCAGACCGTTGAATATTGTTTTTCGACTAATGCTCGTTGGTAGTGCAAAATGGTTTTCTTGTTATAAAACGGATTAATGAGGTATATTTTCTTACCCGGTAAGATATTGACTTTGTTTCGTCTCAAGATATTTTGAATTAGATTTTTCAGTTGCCTTCTACGTATCGTAATATTTATTTACAGTTGTATAAAGTCATTCCCTTAAAAATATGATACATTACTGGCCAAAAATTAGGTAACGAAAATCAAACAACTAGGAAAAAAAGATAACTCTGTTTTGTTTATTTTTCTTTGTATCGGTATCGAATGAACACTCGTGATTTTTTAAAAAACCGTGTTAACATTTAGCAGCAACAGAAACCAATTTTTAATTTCCTTAAGAACTCGAAAAATCTCTACAATGGGGTACTACATATTATTTCGTAAGTGATATTTACCTAGAAACTATAAATCTCATTAAAAGGTACCTTCATATGTGCTGCCCTACCGTTTACTAGACGTTGACATTGGGTGTGGACTTTATATTACAATCACACTCGACGTGACGCCCAGAATCAGTACGGACCAATCAGAAAGCAGCATATCCTTACGAATGACGTAACGCTCAAGACACTTTGTCATTGGTTGACATCGGTGTGACGTAGTACGGTAATATAAACTCTCTGATTGAACAATATTAACCAATCAAAATGACGCAAAAGAAGACATCTGATTGGTTAAAACTAGGCTTTCTTATTGGCCAAAAATACCAGACTCAGATTGGGCAATTATTACCCGAGCGGTTGACGTCACATGCTCATCACACTTAACTTTGCCCGACTTACTTACGCAACCTTAATAGATCGTTTGTTGAATACCAGTTATATTTTGATACATATATTTTTGTTTCTTTAAACACAGTAATAGCGTAGGTCAAAAATGATTTGTCAAGTAACGTCTTGTCAAGTCTATTTTTCGTTGATTTAGGATCTGTTAGTTAACGGGAAAATTATAAGCAGTATTTATATCTTCTACACAGGCAGTGTAAAGATGAGATAAATAAAAAATAATTCGGCGATAGCATTCGCTTATTTGTCGTAGCGAAAGTATAAGCAGAAAAATTACGATCCCGATAGCTGTGATTTTATAGAGTTTTAGGCCTGTAATCAGTGTTTATGTAGGCAGCTTGTTCGAATATTACAATTTTATAAGCATTATCAGATGCGACTTTCTAACGTTCCGAAACCGAACAATTAATGCGTTCTCTTAAGCAAGGTAGGCTAATAAAATTACTTATTTTCAATCCAATTTGTCAGTAAACTAAAATGCTGGTTGTTGAAATTGTTGTGCAATGAAAGTCGTATTTTAGGTAGGCAGCGGACAAGGTGGTTTGAACCTCTAAAATCTTTTCTGAGTGAGATGAGTTGAGTTGGTTTACATGGTCTTCTCACAGCGTTTATAATTGTACTTATCAGAATGCCAGTCCTTCGGAAAATCATGTACTTTCGACTCTCCGAATGACACCTGTATTTCATTATCAACAGGGTTTGATTGTAAAATGAAATTCATGAATCTCAGATGAGATAACTCTGACTAGTGTCATTTATACCTCTACCTCTTCTGTTCTTACGTGCTTTAGTCAAATAATTGGCTGCCCCTGTGATAAAAATGAATACATATTTACGGTCAGGAACTAGCAAATTACGTGCAAAAAATGTTTAACACTCTACCTTTTCATTATGGCCACAATAAATTTCGTCCATCTTAAAATACAGGAACTAATGAAATAAGAGTAAAGCCAGAAAACCTTTTTTGACATTACATCGGCCATTATATCATCATTTTGTCAGACCGTTGATTATTGTTTTTCGACTAATGCTCGTTGGTAGTGCAAAATAGTTTTCTTGTTATAAAACGGATTAATGAGGTATATTTTCTTACTCGGTAAGATATTGACTTTGTTTCGTCTCAAGATATTTTGAATTAGATTTTTCAGTTGCCTTCTACGTATCGTAATATTTATTTACAGTTGTATAAAGTCATTCCCTTAAAAATATGATACATTACTGGCCAAAAATTAGGTAACAAAAATCAAACAACTAGGAAAAATAGATAACTCTGTTTTGTTTACTTTTCTTTGTGTCGGTATCGAATGAACACACGTGATTTTCTAAAAAACCGTGTTAACATTTAGCAGCAACAGAAACCAATTTTTAATTTCCTTAAGAACTCGAAAAATCTCTACAATGGGGTACTACATATTATTTCGTAAGTGATATTTACCTAGAAACTATAAATCTCATTAAAAGGTACCTTCATATGTTCTGCCCTACCGTTTACTAGAAGTTGACATTGGGTGTGGACTTTATATTACAATCACACTCGACGTGACGCCCAGAATCAGTACGGACCAATCAGAAAGCAGCATATCCTTACGAATGACGTAACGCTCAAGACACTTTGTCATTGGTTGACATCGGTGTGACGTAGTACGGTAATATAAACTCTCTGATTGAACAATATTAACCAATCAAAATGACGCAAAAGGAGACATCTGATTGGTTAAAACTGGGCTTTCCTATTGGCCAAAAATACGAGACTCTGATTGCGCAATTATTACCTGAGCCGTTGACGTCACATGCGCATGATTTAGAATCTGTTAGTTAACGGGAAATTTATAAGCAGTATTTATATCTTCTACACAGGCAGTGTAACTATAACCTTTAACACTGTATTCGTACAGATGAGATAAATAAAAAATAATTCGGCGACAGCATTCGCTTAATTGTCGTAACGAAAGTATAAGCAGAAAAATTACGATCCCGATAGCTGTGATTTTATAGAGTTTTAGGCCTGTAATCAGTGTTTATGTAGGCAGCTTGTTCGAATATTACAATTTTATAAGCATTATCAGATGCGACTTTCTAACGTTCCGAAACCGAACAATTCATGTGTTCTCTTAAGCAAGGTAGGCTAATAAAATTACTTATTTTCAATCCAATTTGTCAGTAAACTAAAATGCTGGCTGTTGAAATTGTTGTGCAATGAAAGTCGTATTTTAGGTGAGCAGCGGACAAGGCGGTTTGAACCTCTAAAATCTTTTCTGAGTGAGATGAGTTGAGTTGGTTTACATGGTCTTCTCACAGCGTTTATAATTATACTTATCAGAATGCCAGTCCTTCGGAAAATCATGTACTTTCGACTCTCCGAATGACACCTGTATTTCATTATCAACAGGGTTTGATTGTAAAATGAAATTCATGAATCTCAGATGAGATAACTCTGACTAGTGTCATTTATACCTCTACCTCTTCTGTTCTTACGTGCTTTAGTCAAATAATTGGCTGCCCCTGTGATAAAAATGAATACATATTTACGGTCAGGAACTAGCAAATTACGTGCAAAAAATGTTTAACACTCTACCTTTTCATTATGGCCACAATAAATTTCGTCCATCCTAAAATACAGGAACTAATGATATAAGAGTAAAGCCAGAAAACCTTTTTCGAAATTACATCGGCCATTATATCATCATTTTGTCAGACCGTTGATTATTATTTTCCGACTAATGCTCGTTGGTAGAGCAAAATAGTTTTCTTGTTATAAAACGTATTAATGAGGTATATTTTCTTATCCGGTAGGATATTGACTTTGTTTCGTCTCAAGAAATTTAGAATTAGATTTTTCAGTTGCCTTCTACGTATTGTAATATATATATATATATATATATCCAAATTGTTTTCAATTATTTTATATGATCAAGAGTTGTTATACAACACAACAGGTATTCGACCAATTTTCAACATTTAAAAAAAATCACAAATTACAACGAAGTTAATCTTAACAAGAAATGTAAAAAAGTTCAGTTTTAATTGTTGTTGAAGTCATCAGCCGAAAGACTGTTTTGAACCTCTAGAGGCTTCACTAAGTAAAACGAGGAGTGTTGTGATTTACAATTGCCTTCCTCACTGAGTGCAAAAGTATTCTTATCAGCATGCTAGAGTCTCTGAAAGCATCTACTTTCTACCTCGCAAATGACACCTTCACTTAATCCACCACAGGGTCTGGCTGTGTAATGAAATTCATTACTCTCACAAAAGATAACTCTCACTAATGCCTTTTATACCTCTACTTTTTCTGTTAATGAAAGGTTTCGGTCATATAATTGGCTAACCGTGATATAAGAAACAGAACTACTTTTGTAGCCCTGGAACTAGCATAGTCAGTACAAATAATTTAACATTCCACCTGCCTGTTATGGGCATGTTTTTTGGTAATGTTTAATTTTTGTTATATACAGTAAGTACCCAAAATAAAACCATCCCTTTTCGGGAATGAGAAAATTATCTCTCGTTAGGTTTCACAAGGTTTAAAAATTGTAAAATTCTATGTAGTATAAACTAATCTATTACAAAACAAATTATTTTTGTACAAACAAAAGTAAAATAAAGTACGTATAGCTCATTTCTCTTCAAAAAAAACTAATATTTTTTTGCGTTTCGTTTCGGTTTTTGGCGTCGCATAGCCCTACTTGGCAATTTATACCATATCAGAAAAGTAATATATCATTTTGTAAATTCTTAAGATTATCAGTGTTCTAGAAATAGTTAAGGGAATAAATTGTTTATTGTAAGAAACTGTGATCGTTTGAGGTGGGGTGTACTGAACAAGGAAAATGGATTGCGATTAATGAATTTGTATTGAATTGGAATTCTCAAAAATCGAAACTAGTAAAAACGTTAATTTTTATTCTTTCTACCACGTTCTGGTAAAATGAAGAAAGTATTAGAAGAGTCTCGATTTTTTTTAGAAACTATCTGATCGCAGTTATGAAAACAGTTAGCGCCTTTGTAGTGTGTTAGTTTAGTAGCCCTACTTAAACTGTTAATGGAATTAATGTTGTCGGCGGTCAGTTTTCAAATAGTATCGTTACAATACCGGTTCTGAATTACGTTAATAGTGTATTGCGTACAGGTGATAGCAAGTGGTTGTGCACAGGTAAATCACTGTTTTGATTGTCAAGAGAATATATATCTTATTCACAGTCAAGTTTTACTTTGTCTTGTAACTAATTTAATTGACGTAATCTAATTGTAATTTGTTAGTAGAGTAAGATTAATAATTAATTGTAATGTTTAATCGTGTCATTAAATAATTGATTTAAGTTTAAAAGGAAGTCTGTTTATTATTTATTGTGCCCAGGTCCCAAAAGGACTCTAGGCTTAAGTGTTACAATATCATTACTTTGTGTGTAAATTGTTAACTTCTTTATTATGTATTTTGCAGCGGGCTCTTTACACCCGACTTGTGTTTTAGATGTTAACCGAGTTTCTTCATACCCTCAATATATATTTTTTCTGAACTTTTAAGGGCTTTCTATATACCCTCGGTTGTTGGGTACTCGTTAAGTTTGCGTTTCAACTGAAGAAGCTTAGGCGGATAAAATTTGAAAGAACTTGACAACACCGGTGTATTTGTTGTTAATGGTCCCGGTCTAATTATTTCGGATCACCGGGAACTGAACCATATTTTTGCGTTAAGGGTCACGAAACGTGATAATTTAAAATCTAGACATCAAATATTTTCATGATCGCAATATTTTTTCTCTCTCTCTCTCTAAGCTGCACACAGTCGCAAGAAATAAAAATAAAATTCAAGAAAAACAAATTTAAGTAGCCAGGATCTAATATATTGTTGCACAAAATGAAAAACCAAACTACGCAGATTTATAATATATCTTTCAATTCAGAATATAAAAATATAGGTCGAAAGATTCAATAAAAATAAAAATAATAGTAATAATAAAGTTAATAAAAAAGTATGGTAACAAAGAAATAAATGTACCTATGGAATAATATCGATACAAATTTATTCAAATAAAATCAATTTCTGTTGCCTCTATGAAAGGGAATTTCGTTTCCAAAATATCGGACTCAAGAGACAAGGGACAAGGGACCAGGGGTTACAAATGAAATTATCTCGGATTTCTTCTTATGACTTAAAGTTACCCTTCTATCAATATCAATAACACGTCGTATTGCTTTTCTTTTTACTTTCTCCATTACCATAAATAAAATAAAAAACAGGCGGAAAACCGCAACAACTTTCTCTTGCTAATGCAAATAATGACCAATATAACCTAAAATTAGTAATAAAACATTAGAAATAAACTAACCTCAAAAAACATAACCTTATTTTAATCATGATTGAAAAACGCAAAATGAAAATCAACCTCAGTTTGACTTAAAAATACGGAAAATCACTCTTTCACGCTAAACTAGGCTCTGTAGAGAAAAATGCTGTAAATAAAGTTGTAGATCTTTTAATTTCCTGTAAATTTTATGAATACGAGGGGGTACCCAAAAGTATCCGGAATAGCTCTGCTGTGGGCGGAGCTTGTGCAGTACAAATTCCCGCCACTAGGCTGCTTGTAGCGCTACTCATTGCCAGTTCAATGCCATTTTGTTCGTTGATCTTTTATAGCTTGTTCTGTTCTCGTGCAGTGATTGTTCTCGCTAGTGCTGTTTTGTGCTCGTGTCGTTTTTCATGATGGCAAGTTTTAATGAACAACGTGCGGCTGTGAAATTTTGCTTCTTGCTCGGTAAAAACGCCGCGGAAACAGTTGTAATGTTGAACACAGCTTACAAAGACGACGCTATTGGAAAAACCCAAGTGTACGAGTGGTTTTTGCGCTTTAAAAATGGTGACATGTCGATTGAGAACAAACCTCGTTCTGGACGACCGTCGACTTCCCGAACAGACGAAAATGTTGTGAAAGTGAAAGAAATTGTACGAACAGACCGACGACAGACCATTGACCAAATATCACAGGTTAGTGGGTTATCTTGGAGCTCAGTCCAACGCATTTTAACAGAAGACTTGACAATGAAAAGAGTCGCTGCCAAGTTTGTGCCTCGGGTTCTGACAGACACTCAAAAGGAACGTCGAATTGAAACGTGTAGTGATTTGAAACAACAGCTTGAAACTGATCCAGATTTCATGTCAAAGATCATTACGGGTGACGAGTCTTGGTGCTATGGGTACGACCCAGAAACCAAACAACAATCCAGTCAATGGAAGACTTCATTATCACCCCGACCAAAAAAAAGTCGTCAAGTCAGATCGAACATCAAAACAATGCTGATTTGTTTTTTTGATGTGAGGGGAATTGTCCATTCAGAGTTCGTTCCACCAGGCCAGACGGTAAATCAAGCTTTTTATCTTGAAGTGTTAAGAAGACTACGAAAAAGCATTCGTCGTAAAAGACCTAATTTGTGGCAGACAGGGGACTGGTTTTTCCACCACGACAACGCGCCTGCACACACGGCAATCTCGGTTACCCAGTTTTTGGCGAAAAACGGCATGGTTTTGCTACCACACGCACCGTACTCACCCGATCTGGCTCCGTGTGATTTTTTCTTGTTCCCACGCATGAAAAGGGGCATGAAAGGTCTCCGATTTAACAACGTTGATAATGTCAAGAAAAAAACGACGGATGAGCTGGCAGCCATCACTGAAGAGGAGTACAAAAAATGTTTTGAACAGTGGAAGCACCGGTGGGACAAATGTATTAGTTGTAATGGAGAGTATTTTGAATGGGATAAGGTTCTTTTGTAAAAAAATTAAAAATAAATAGTTTTAAAAAATAATTCCGGTTTCTTTTGGGTACCCCCTCGTACACTTTTTTCGTAAAATGCATACTAAGACCAAAATCTTTAAAAAAATCGATTTTCACACGTTTTCGTGAGAAAAAAAACAGAAAATTGCTAATTACCGCTAAACTAAGCATTATACAAAAAAAAAATGGTTGAAATAAAAGTTGTAGGATTTTAAATTGTCTACAACTTTTATAAAATATATTTTTGCTCTAAAATGGATGTTAAAGTAGCAATCTTAAGAAAAAAAATTCACTTGAAAATAGCCTCTCCAAGAATTTCTGCAGACATTACGCCTACCTTATCTTGTAAAGCATAACAAATTTAGTAAACGTAGCGATTTTTAAAAAAATCGTAGGAAGAAGTAAAAACAGTCGGAAAACTGCAACAACTTTTTCACCAATTTTCCGCCGATACATAATTAATTTTTAAGTTCTGACCTTTCAAATGTGTCGGGAAATATCATCAACAGGACAGAACTTCTCTAAATGCTTAGGCTATTAGAACGCGTTTTTCACTTACCACTAAAAAATTTTTTTGTTTTCTTCCGACTGTTATCAATATTAGAACTAATGCGGATTATGTAGTGAACGATAGATGAAAATCAGAGATGAGAAAATTACTTTACCGGAAATCGAACCCGGAACCCTTGTGATATCGATCAAAATATTTTCTATCAATCTATAGCATTATAAAAATAAAGTTTTCCCATAACAGGCATGTGTATTGCACTTGATCGGCTAATTTCAGCAACAATACAAAAAAAGGCTACAAAAAAAATAGTTCTGTTTCTTATCACATGGTCAGCCGATTATTTGACTGAAGCATTTAAGAACAGAAGAGGCAGAGGTGTAAAAGACACTAGTCATGGTTATATCCTCTGAAAGTTGTTATTTAGGTCGTCAGCCGAAAGGCTGGTTTGAACCTCTAGAGATTTTACTAAGTAAAACGAGGAGTAAGGTGGTTTACCAAGCCTTCCTCACTGAGTGGAAAAGTACGCTCATCAGTACGCCAGGCCCTATGAAAATCACATATTTTTCACTCTGCAAATGACACCTTCACTTCATTCACCACAGGGTCTGGCCGTATAATGAAATTCATTACTTTCAGAGGAAATAACTCTGATTAGTGTCTTTTACACCTCTACCTCTTCTGTTCTTTAATGGTTCAGTCATTTAATTGGCTGACCAAGTGATAAAAAACAGAACTATTTAATTTAGCCCTGCAACGAACAGATTAAGTGTAAAAACAACAAATGAAGTACCTAGCAAAAAGTATTCAATTCAGATTATTAAAATTAGACACCATTTAAATTCAAAAAGATTGAAGTAAATTACAGACTCTGATTTAAAGTCATCTTAATAAAAAACGTTAGTATGATATTAAGAGAGAGACCACCATCGCTAGTTATTAAGTTAACGAGGTAAGGTTATTCCAAAATTAGGTGGGATGTAGCAGGTCATAATAACCTAATATTTTTAACTTCATAATTTTAACATAACTTTAAAAGGTGCACTTCTTTTACGATCTTCCTCCTTTTGATTATAGGTCACCTTTAAATATAGTAATAAACAACTTTAATAACTTCTCCTTCCTTTATATGTAGGAATGAGCTTATAAACTATAGTAACTTCTCGTTTATTTTAGTCACCACTGAACTTTCACAAAATTAACCAATTTCAATTATTTATAAAAACTTGTCAAAGATTTCATGAGATCATGAGAACTTATATTAAAATTAAAGTTTTGGAAGTATAGCCTATAGTAGTAGACAGTTTCAGGTATCTGGGATGTCACGTGAACAAAAATTGGAGTACCACGGAGGCGATCACATTACGTGTTGAACCAGCCCGTACTGTATTTAGTAGGATAAATAAAGATGATTTTCCCATTATAGGTCAGATGGATTGTTAAATTATTTTCACACTATCTGCTAGTTCCAGGGCTACAAAAAATAGTTATGTTTCTTGTCACATGGTCAGCCTATATGACTGAAGCATTTAAAAGTATAAGAGGTAGAGGTGTAAAAAGACAGAGTTATCTCCTCGGAGAGTAATGTATTTCATCATTGTGCAGCTAGATCATGTCATGAATGAAATGAAGATGTAATTTTCAGGGTGGAAAGTAGATGGTTTTCAAAAGGTCGGGCATGCTGATAAGTATACTTTTACGCTCAGTGAGGAAGGCATAGGTAAAGCAACTCACTCCTCGTTTTACTTAGTAAATCTTCTAGAGGTTCAAACCAGCCTTTCGGCTAATGAACTGAACACCAAACGGTACGGAGTAGGTTGCCTGGTATGCCAACCTCAAACTTCTTTATTTTGGTCTTACGTTCGACTATTCTGCACTTAAATGCTGATACAGATCACTATTCAAATCACTATTTCAAAAAAAATGATCACAACTTCAAAATTGTAATCTGTCTGTAACCAAATAAGCTGGGATGCCTAATTCTTCCGAGATCGTCTAGTATCATGTTGTCCGATTAGTTTTTCAGTGAACACTTGTTTGCGTGTTAAATCATATGGAATCAGCAAAAAATGAATGTACCATATGTATCTCATAATGGTTGATATTACGTCTGGCACAGATACATTAGAAAGTACATGCATATAATATATCTCCATGTCTTTCATGTTCGAGCGATTGATAATGGTCCTATTAAACTCATATCAGCAGTTTTTACTTTTGATAACTACTGAGCAGTCGACGTCCAACACTTCGATACACTAAAACTGGCAGAATCATTGTGTGTGTGTGTGTGTATCGAAGTGTACACTTCGATACACTAAAACTGGCAGAACCAGTGTGTGTGTGTGTGTGTGTGTGTGTGTGTGTGTGTGTGACAGTTTAAAACTGCATCTTGTACATTTCTACCGACCAAAATTTTCCTTAGGGTGCATATAAGCCTTTGTAACGTTTTCAATGTAATCTTTACATCTCATAATGGCAGATAGGCCTAAGATACAATATATCTCAAGGAAATAAATTAAAGTACCGATTCTAAAGATTTATATTCAAAACCACAATTTATTAGACGAAAATAAATAACTATTTACATTTTATGGTAGTTTATATTCAACCAAGATGACAGGTTAAAAGGTTTCATCAAAGAACACACGAACTTTAAATGCGCACGACATGAAAATAAAATGTAAATTAAATAACTTTTAAAAGATTCTGTTTATCGTTAAATTATTGGAAGTTGGGAAGGATTTTGTTCTATTTTAGAGCAGTGTTAAAATGAAATTACAGTTGAATTTTCTAGAATTAGGATGCAGAATGACTTTTAGGATTGGTCGTAGTGAGGACAGTTGGGTGTAAAAGTTGTCGCACGCTCTCAGAATATCCGACAGTACTGGCAATTTAAAATTGAAAGGGAGGAGGAAGAAAAAGTCGGGTTACGACCATAGTTCGGATGGTAAACGTGTAGAAGAAGAAAGAGGTGGTTGAAAAATAAGCATTCTACGTCTCTACACTGTCTTCCGTTCCTCGTTTCTACCCGTCACCCCTCGGAAAAGCCGAGATTTAGTGAGTCACGCAGAGAAAAGTTGCTTGGACAAAGTTGCTCGCTCCCTCTTTTTCTTTCTAGAGAAAAGAACGGAATCTACCCCCTTTCTCTTGTTGCATTACCGATTTCCAGAGCGATCCAAAGCCTCCTGCATCGGGAATAAATTATCAAGCGGCGAATTTTTAACTTGAAAGTATCCTATACCCTATTCACCCTCTAAACAGCAACTATACTACAGCCCAATAAAGTAACTAAAAGAAAAACTAAACTTAAATCTTTTGTAATTTTTTAAATTTTGTAGTCAAGATCTTGTGAAAACTCTAAATTTTCTGTTTTATCTAGTTTAAGAACAAACGTTTAACAGATCATATTACATTATAAACTTAGCAGTTTTACTTCAGTTTTATTTATCGTATTTCCCAGAATACACACACTTTCGCCCATGACCGAATAGTGATAGCTCAAGATGATGAAGATCTGAGTTTTATGATGCGGAAATTCGAAGGAGAAATCACAAAGTACAGGTTAAAAATACATTTTGAGGAGATAGAACGTTTAACAACTGATAAAAGAGGTAAAATGCTTAGTAGGCCCTACTTTGTGATAATAAATTGATAAAAGGATTGAAATATTTAAAACGTGTTCTTAGAGATTGTAAAATCTCTAAGAACAGAAACAAAGAGGAAGAAATAAAGAACCAATTAAGGAATGCCAGAACATCAGTAAAGAAACTAGACCCAGTAGCCTACTATGGGATAAACACATCACAAAAAAAACAAAAGAATAAGAATATTGAAGTACGCAACGTAATGACTTATGGTGGTGAATAAAAGAAATAGGGGTAAAATTAATGCGACTTAAATGAACTTAAAGAGGTGAAGTAGTAAGCTGACAAGAATGGACCGAAACCCCAATGAGGAGATACAAAAGAGAATGGTGGTGGAGAGCGATGTCTTGAGTTACATCGAGGAAAAGAGGCTACTATGGTAGGAGCATGTGAGAAGGACTGATGGAGGCAAGTGGATTTCGTGAGAAACGGATTGGAGTCCAGCGGGAAGGTGGAAGAGATGTAAATTCTGACGAATTTTAACAAATGAGGCTTTAAAAGCTCTGGCGTCCTGTGCCTACAAAAACTGATGAAGAGTTTCAAAAAACCGAGAAAAACCAGTATACCAATAAGTATCCGCGAGACTCCCGAAAGTAAATAATTATAAAATACAGTGTGTATTTTACTGTGTGATACACCGTATGTACGAGGTGTGGCTATAAAATAACGAGACAGTCGTTATAAAAAAAATTATTTTTATTTTATAAATAATCCCTTATTGTCACCTTCAATATACACATGCGAATTTTCCATTGTTGGAAACAGTGCTGGACGTCATCTTCTTTCAGCTCCTTCAAGACACGTGCCGCTTTCTCTTTTACAGCTTCCACAGACTCAAATCTTGTCCCTTTTAATGCAGATTTCACCTTAGGAAACAGGTTAAAGTCACATGGTGCAAGATTTGGTGAATACGGTGGATGTTCTAACACCGAGATGCTGTACTTGGCTAGGAACCTCGTGACAGATAATGTGGAATGAGCTGGCGCATTGTCTTGGTGGATAATACATGATTTGTCCTTCCACATTCGGGGCGATTTTTCCTTACTCTTTGACGTAGTTTAGAAAGTACCTCAAGGTTGTAATATTGATTAACTGTTTGACCTTTAGGAACCCAGTGAAGGTACATAACTCCATGGATATAAAAAAAGCAATCATCATTATTTTAAATTTTTACTTGCTCATTCGAGCTTTTATGGCTCTCGGTGAAGTTCGGCTCTTCCAGTGCATGGATTTGCGTTTCGTTTCCGGATCATATATAAAAAAACTTTTCATCACATGTTTGTATTTTCTACTAGTTCCCTAAGGTGAAATCTGCATTAAAAGGGACAAGATTTGAGTCTGTGGAAGCAGTAAAAGAGAAAGTGGCACGTGTTCTGAAGGAGCTGACAGAAGATGACTTCCAGCACTTTTCCCAACAATGGAAAATTCGCGTGGAGCGTTGTAGGGCTAGAGAAGGAGTGTATATTGAAGGTGACAATAAGTGATTATCTATAAAATAAAAATTAAATTTTTTACAACGTCAGTCTCGTTATTTAATAGCCACACATCGTATAATACGAAGTATTCACAAAAACACAGTAAAATAATATTCAATACACAATGCAAATACTGTGTATTGAACCCGCTTGCACTAGAAGAGTAGCGGGGGCCACCCATCTAACTCATCACTTGGGCATTTATTACGTATTTAAGGCACTATTATTTTATATTATAGTATAGTTACAAGGGCTATTTAAAACATTAGAAAGCGCTCTAAGCGGATAGTTCTACAATATTTTCATGTACTTTTATACAAGACATTTCCTCATTTATTGTAAAAAAATAATTATACTTATTTTGTGGGAGAAATAAATCTCGATACTATCCAGAAAATAGGTGAAGAGGCTTTTCAGTTACTTCACCTGAATAGTCCCCACTGCTATGGAGAAGAGAGAACTTCGGGAGGAGAATTTGATGGATCGAAATAATTGGAGGCAGAAGGTGTGAGGAAGCGACAACCGTCGGAACTCCTCACATATTTGTCGTGTTGAGATTTTACTAGGAATTTAATAAGCTAGTGTAATGAGACAAATTTAATGCACATCTGGAGTTGTTTATTTTTGAGTCTATTGAAATAAAATAAACATCTCCAGCTGACTAAAATAAATACTTTAAAAATTATTTAATTCACATTATCAAAAAATATTTAAAAGAGTTATTTATTTAGTTACTAGGCAACTAAGAAGAAGAAAAGATTTTGTATAAATTATTTTAATGGGGGACAAGAGGCCGAACCGAACGGGCGGGTCCCTCATTCGTTCATTAAAAGTGTTTTTTTCTAAAATGATATACTCAACTAAATTGTTTTATTTCTATTTTATGTATATATTTTGAGAAAGTTATTTCAGATTTACTAATTGATTGATAATACGATGAATAGATTCATAACTTGATTGAGATTTAGTTGATTGCTGTTTGTGTTAACAAAAGTATTTTATTTTTTTTTTTTACAATTTGGCATACCCTCGTGGAGAACTGTGAGGAGTTATTTAGTTCTCTAAACTAGTGCTAATATTCTATTATTTTTATACCTTCCTGAAGAACTTAAGTCTAAATATAAGAGTGTTTTTTCGGTAAGCGATCCCCAGAAGAAAGTAAATATATTTGCGTGTAAGTCTTCCCAAGATCCCTACTTACCTGCCTGTCCCTACCGTTTATAATACCGATCCGTACGATCCGATACCAATGCGAACTGTTCATGATGACAATAAAGATGCACTTTACATAAAAAGTATATGTGTAACAAGCTTGTCTCTATTTTTTACGTCTTAGTACAGTAATTTACTAACACAAAAAACCTGAACTATGGTTTATTAAATATAGCAGTATTTTAAGCCTGAAATATACTTTATGCAAATGAAGTTCTCTATAAATGTTCCCTATAAAATTATAACAAAATATTATAGTTTTGCTTAAGTATTCAAAAGGTAGTATTATATTCGTAAAAATATGTAAGTAAATTTAAGATCAGCTTAAAAATTGTTAACTTGAAACTTTATTCTGTTGTCTAAGCTAGTATAGGCTTATCCTGTAAAAGCTTACAAAACGCTTTGAAGTTGTGAAGGCTCGTATTTATTTTCAATTTCAGTCGTTTTGTTTTACGTTTTTTTAAATTTAATATAGACTAAGCATATTGTATTCAGCTGTATCATATTATCATAAAGCATTTTAAATACATCCGGTAGGTTATTTTAACACTTCAAAATTTTATTAAATTAAATTAAATCTATATATATGCAAAGGGTGTTGATATTATACAAAAAAACAGTAAGATACTGAATCAAATTTTTCGTAAAACACAAAATTTAATCATTTATCAGTCTTTGTTCAAGTTCAAAAGGCTAGTGAACACACGGTAAACTTAACCTCTGTTGAGAGCATTTTCACATAATTTTTTAAGTTTTTGGAATAGTCCACTTGTATTAACTAATCTAAAAGTTCTTTGTCATAAAATAGTTTTAATATTAATAATCATTAATACTTACAAGTTTTACTTAAGTTATTGTTAATTATAGATCAAGCTAAACTATACCTATGTTTCAGTAGTCATACATAAATTATATTGCCAAACATTAAAAATTAACAAAAGTTTTAAGGTATCACGATTATAATTTAAAATGTGGATAAAAATATCAGATAAAGTTAGAACGTAAAACAGAGTTTTAAAAATTCAGAAAAGTAATTAAGTATGAGGCGTGTTTTTAAAGTAAGCATAGTTTTGAAATAAAAAGAAACAAGTATTTTTTTTCAACAATTTTATTTTTACTCAAAATCCTGTATCATAATCTATTTTTCTACAAAATTTTCACTAATATTCAAGCACTTATCGTACAACAAGCTTTTGAATTCCATCCTCATAGAAGTTTGCCGCCTGATTTGAGAATCAGTGTGAACAAAACTGTTTATAATTTAAATGTTTGGTCACATTTTCAGGCAGAATACTTCTTGACGATTGAGAAAACTAATCAGATAACGATGAAATCGTAAAGCGTCTGTTCTCTTTCTATTTTCGTCAACTTTCTGCTCCAAATCTTCAGTAATGACTGAAGATCACTCGTTTTGTTCCTCATCGTAAACATTCGTGCGGCCATCTTAAAAAGCTTTAACTTATTTCCATACCATTCCATCATTCATAATGTTTTCGCCATAAACTTCACTGATCTCACGATGAATTTTATCCACCTTCACTCTTAAGCATTAAGAAAATGAATCACAGCGCGTATTTTACAGTCGGCGGGATTTTCAATCGGTTAAGGCAGTTTAAATACTCATAAAAATTCATAAACCCGGTAGAATGTTTTCGTAATAGCGTATGTGGCTTCTTAACAGATATAGGATATTGGTGCATGCCCCAAACACCGACTTCCTTAACTGTTTTTTTAAGTGATTAATATGACATGTAAAGCAAAATATAATTTTACAGAGTTTATATACATATTAAGAACACAAAAAACAGAATTGATTTCTACGTAGCTAATGACAAATAAAAATAATAATAAACACAAAAGATAATTTTTTTGTATTGTAGTCAATGTATTTTGTAAAATATTTAATTTTTGAAATTGGTAACTTTAATTTGTATTGCAAATTTTTTAGTTAACATTAATATTTTAAACTAATTGTTCTCCTGAAAAGTTTTTAATACTAATAAGAGTCCTAATGTACGGACTTGGATTATTTAAATTATAAAATTGATAATAAAATATCAAAAATATATAAATAATGTGATGTAAATTCTATAATATATTTCAGCAAATAATTTTTTCACTCACAAAAAACGTAGTATTAAGCAGAATTTAAAAAAAAATTGCGTGCGGTAGAAAGGAAAGTTCGTCTCTGTTAGTCGGTCTGTCTTCCCTAAGTTGTGGCGAAGCTGTGGTTACAACCTGTGGCTACAGAACGGCGGACTGCTACGTACAGAGATATTGTTGCAGCCCAATGATCCACATTTGGACAGATGCCATGGCCAGCCCTATTGTTTATCCCTGGACCAGATTTCATTGCGAATAAACCCTTAGAGGAAAGCTTCACAATTCTTCTACCTCAGTCGATAAAAATTATTTTATTTTTATTTGATAGTTTTTCCTATTTATCTATTCATGTAACTTATAAATAAACAAATATAAATGGTATTTATATTTAATAAATGAGTATTAACAACATTTTCAATACTATTAATTAATATTAATAGTACTCGTTGCTGCCAACCCAGAATATTCAATGGCTATTAATTTTTTGGTTACGTATGTTGGTAAACGATTATGTATAACTCCTGGCTGGACGAGCGGCGGCTATTCAGGTGAAGTAGGAGACGAGCCTCTTCACCTATGCACTGGATAGTATCGAAATTTATTTCTCTCACAAAATAAGTATAATTTCTGTTATAATTTACTTTTTGTTTACAATAAATGAAGAGAGATGGAGAAGAAAGAGAGAGGGAGACTGATAATAGATAGCTGCCAAATTGGTGAGCTGTTGCGGTCCTTAGTAGACTTATAAAAAATATGAAGAAGTGTCGTGTAAAAAAGAAGGCTACATAAAATTATTGAATCTACTTAGAACTTTTTCTAATGTTTTAATAACCTTTTATATACGAGGTGTGGCTATTAAATAACGAGACAGACGTAAAAAATTTTATTTTTATTTTATACATAATCACTTATTGTCACCTTCAATATACACTCTTTCTATATCCCTACAACGCTCCATGCGAATTTTCCATGGTTGGAAACAGTGCTGGACGTCATCTTCTGTCAGCTCCTTCAGAACACGTGCAGCTTTCTCTTTTACAGCTTCCACAGACTCAAATCTTGTCCCTTTTAATGTAGATTTCACCTACGGGAACCGGTAGAAGTCACATGTAGCAAGATCTGGTGAATAAGGTGGATGTTCTAACACTGAGATGTTGTACATGGCTAGGAACCTCTTGACAGAAAACGTTGAATGAGCTGGCGCATTGTCTTGGTGGAGAACCCATGATTCAATCCACATTTCGGGGCGTTTTTTCCTTATTCTTTGACGTAGTTTAGAAAGTACCTCTCAAGGTAGTAATGTTGATTAATTGTTTGACCTTCAGGAACCCAGTTAATGTACACAATCCCATGGATATCAAAAAGAAAACAATCATCATTGCTTTAAATTTTGACTTGCTCATTCGAGCTTGTTTGGCTCTCGGTGAAGTTCGGCTCTTCCAGTGCATGGATTGGCGCTTCGTTCCCGGATCATAAGTAAAAAACACGTTTTATCACATGTTATTATCTTCTATCTGTTCCCTAAGGTGAAATCGGCATTAAAAGGGACAAGATTTGAGTCTGTGGAAGCTGTAAAATAGAAAGCGGCACGTGTCCTGTAGGAGCTGACAGAAGATGACTTCCAGCACTGTTTCCAATAATGGAAAATTCGCATGGAGCGTTGTAGGAATAGAGAAGGAGTGTGTATTGAAGGTGACATTAAGTAATTATGTATAAAATTAAAATTAAATTTTTTACGTCAGTCTCGTTATTTAATAGCCACACCTCGTATGTAATAATTCCCCACGTGAAGAGTTAGTGGCCGCCGCTTCTCTTCCAGCGCGAGCAGTTGCCATGACAACGGAGATGTCAGCCGTAATTGCGCACGCTCAGCTCTATCCACGCGTTCCCGAATAGTGAAGAGTTTGCGGCGGGTCAATAAGCCTACTGCACCTGGATATTCTACATTCGTGTACTTTAGTTGTTGTTGTTGTTGTACACACACACACACACACACACACACACACACGCACTGTGTTTATGTGTATTTTACTATTTTTAACATACGGGACTTTTCTTACGGACTTTTCGTATACTAGTTTTTCTCAGTTGTTTATAACTCTTCACCTATTCTTGGAGGCACGAGCCGCCATTGACCAAACATCATTGATGTTTCTGCTAAAATTCACACCGACTGTACGAATACATACATACATGCAGCGACCTAATTGTAAGGTTGGTGTAAATATAAAACCAAACCCATTCAAAATAGTAGAAGCTAAAATATTATAAATAGCTACTACTATAAATAGCTATTACTACTATAATACTAGCCTAGTATAGTATAGTATAGTAGCCATAGCTACTACTAAAATAGCTATAATAGCTAAAACGGAAATAGCAATCAGCTGACTTAAAATATTACATTACAAAATCTATTTCATTTAAACCGTAATTTTTTTTTACGTTTGATAGTTCAACAAATAATGCTAATACAGACGATGGAAGGGTAATAGGTGAAAATGAGTGATGGAAAAATTCCGGGAACCGAACCCGGGACCCTGGCGTAGAAGCCAGTTGTGCTGACCACCAGACCACGGTTCGGCCTTAACTGTAATCTAAATTACGATACTAAAATACAGTTATAAAACTTCGAATCTCTCTGTCTTTCCAGAAATATCTCTGATCTACCTATATAAAGAAAGCTCCAAGTGCGGTCGGGGAGTTCGTATTCGTTTGATCTTTGACGGGTGTTTATTGCGTGTACTATCGGTACGTTAGAAGAGGTCAACGTGTCCGGGCATTGGTCAAATATGTTTATTCTGTCCTATTGTGTATAATTTTTGTGTATGTGCTTTCTGTATAATTGTTTGTAAGTAGTGCTAAGTATATTATTTAAGTTATTTATTGTATTACTTCATTGTAATTAGTTTATTATTTATTTTGTAAATCTTTTAGTTGTAATAAATACTTGTATTTTAAACTTTAGTGTGTTAATAATTAAATAATTAAGATCCCAAAACGGACCTTCGCGATAAGTGTCTCAATGTTAATAAATAATAAATGAAAGAGAGAAAATTCCTAAAAAAATAATTAAATTATCTGGAAAAAACTAAAATAGGGAATGTAGATTAAGAATTGCCTATAATAAGCAGGTGGAGTGTTAAATTATTTTCGCTCAATCTCCTAGTTCCAAGGCTACAAAAAATAGTTCTGTTTCTTATCACCTGTTCAGCCAATTATATGACTGAAGCATTTACGAACATATAAGAGGTAGAGGTGTATAAGATACTAGTCACAGTTATATCCTCTGAGAGCAATGAATTTCATTATACAGTCAAACCCTGTGGTGAACGAAGTGAAGGTGTCATTTGCAGGGTGAAAATCGATGCTTTTCAGAAAGCATGTCGTGCTGATAAGCATACTTTTCCGCTCACAGAGAAAAACAAAGTAAACGAAAAACGTAATTATGTTAAGTAAATACCAACTGACAGTAGGCTGAAAATTATATTTAAAAAAAACGCTCCAGAAAAATTTGACGAGCAAACTGCGATGGGAGTTAGAGGCGTGTTCGCGCAAAAACAATAAAGCTTGTCGCTGACCGACACTGCTAGTGTCGAATGTTACGTAATGTCAAAGAACGGGAATTGAGTTTGACAGGTTTTACGGTAGTTATTAAAATTACCTAAAATATTACCTCTTCCATAATTTGTTCATCAGAATGTTCCGTTGTTTTACAAAACCGTTGTCAAGCAATAAACGAAGTTGTTACCGAGAATGAAGTAATAAAGATTTCGATCTGATGTACAGTTAAGTCAATAATGGCGACTGCCGTCTAGAATTTTAAATGACGTTTATCAATCACTTGAAGCAAATTTAAGTCTGTTAGTAACAACGGTAGAGACAACGCAAGAGGAACCGTTCACACCGACCGTTAGGCCTCGTACACATGAGAGCGTTTCCTAACGCGCGTTTAGTGAAGTACAAAGAACGGCGTAGGCGTACTCATGCTAACGCACGTTTATGCTGAGCATGCGTTACGACGTGAGATTGAAAGTTTTCACTGCCACCACGCGCTTACCGGGCGATCGGTAGCGCGTTGCTCGGTACACATGCAACGCGCGCTTTGTTAATCCACATTACCATTAAGATTGTTGAAGAATTTATTAAAGTTATTCGAAATTATTATATAGCCTGATTTTTGTAAGGAGAGCGCTAGGCAAAACGTGCATCTGCATTAGTATAGTCTTGTATCTACTGCAATAGTGCAGCGTATGTAATCAACAATGGAACTGCATGCGTATAAAATACGATGGGTGTTGTCAATTTTAAACAACACTGACTGTACATCTAACTGTAGATCGGAGAAGTACGCAGGGTCGAAGTCAAGTATGCGCATGTGCAGCCCAGCGCTCACAGCAATTGGCTTGGCCTTTAACACTTATCTATAAGGTCCGTTTCGGGATCTGGGTAAATTAAATAATTAACAAACTATCGTTTAAAATCACAAACAAATATTTAAGTACTATAAACTACAATTACTACAATTAAATTACTTAAAATAAATAACCAACTAATCACAATAAATTATTGATAACATTAACTTAAGGAATTACAAGATTATTTTTCACTTACTTAAGGTGAGACTGTATGATGGTTTTAACTGAAAATTTCAATTTTCAGTTTTTTATGTTTTTCAATAATTTACACCTAGTTCAACCACAAAACTTTAAATTACGTGACAAAAATAGCATTTGAATGAAAAAAAATTATATTTTTAGGAGGTTTACCCAGAAAAATTATCGTGTCACAAAGAACGAATATTTTTCATAATTTTATACGGATCGTTTTAGAGCAAAGGAAATTTTAGTACTTTAAAAATATCTGCATTACTGTTTTTAATACTCTCAGCAATTTGTTCATCTTTCTAACCAACTGTTGATGGGAAATTCACTTGTTTGTGTTGTAAATTTTGTTTTTGTTTCGTGCCTTTTGTTTTTTCGCCTGTTCCCGCAAATTTAAATTTTTAACATAAAGGTACATTTTCTCGAAAACCATTAAACCTACCAGGCTGAAATTTTTACCAGTTATTTATCTTGCATATGCACATATTCTGGAATTTTTATGACTTCCTCAAATTCTATAAAAATGGTTAATATGTAAAATACCGTAGAAAAATATTTGTAAAAATTTTATATTATTCGTTACTCTGTTTTTAACTTTATGGTTCAACAGATAAAATTGTAAAAATGTCAATAGCTAGAGGAACCCGACATCTGTAAGTAAGTAAAGTTTCATATCCCTATCGTTTATCAATCCTGTGAAAATTTACCTAAAAATAGAAAATTTAACATTGGCAGGGTACAAAGTACAGTCTTCCCTTAAACTAAGTCCTATTTACAAAGTTAACAACGATTATACGTGTCTACAATCTACGCTGGATCTCTTCGCAGACGTACTCGTACACAATGTAACTGACTAATTGATAGATCAAAACCCATCGATGGGAGGTCAAAGACTAAACTAAATCCGAAATGACGTGCTCCTTATATAGATGAAGGCATGGAAGTCACGAGGACAGAGATTTTCGATATAATAATAATAAAAATACAAGTTTTTACAAAACGTAAACAACTCATTATAACTGAATAGAATGGTTACAAAGAGAGTTAACTATCTAAATAGATACCCAACTCCTTCAGGTAGTCGTGCAACAACAGGCTGATCTATACTATACATAACCGTTTGTGCGTTTTATTTCTATTTCTTAGAAACCCTATTTATTATTTACCACTAACTATTATTATTTAAATTAACATCTTTTAAATCTCGGTCCTTCTCGAGAATTCTCGAACACTCTTTCCTTTTAGATATTGTCACATTATTCTTCCTAAAAGTTATTACGAGTTTTTCTTCAGCTCCAATGGTATCTATGACGGAATTGATACTGGGCGAAATATCTTCTTGTATTAATTGCAATAGATTGTCGAACGTGTTCGTGTACATTCGAAAGTTATCAAAGAATTTCTGTTCGTATTCCTGTAATTTAGGATAAAGTGTTTGAAACAAACCATGAGTTAATTAATCTCGTAATATTGGATGCACCAAGAACTGCCTCACTCTTCACTCTTCAGCTGCGTTGTCTTTTGCGACGATAAATAAGTCACAGACACGCTTCTTCTTCGACTTACATGTTGGAAATATGAGACATCAAAAAAGTTGTTTTGTGTTTGAGCTTTTGCAGGTATGATTTCATGTAATTTTGTAACCGTAAAGGAGGAAGGGAAGAATAGTGAGAAAGGGAGAATTATACTATATATATATATATATATATATATATATATATATATATATATATTTGTTTTTTCTGGTTTTTGTTTTTGTCTTTTATGTAATTGTGTAGTTTATTGGGTGTACGTAATTATTTGTTAACATAATTGATTTAACTTTTAATGGGAAATAAATTTAATTTAATTGATTGAAAACGCGCGCTTAACGCTTACATGTGTACGCGTACCTGTTTTTGCAAACGCGCGCTTAACGCAGCGTTGATCGCCTCATGTGTACGAAGCCTTACAGAAACAAGGCGGAAAGGTTGCGGGCGGGTATGATGAGGGGTGCAAGTCACTGTGTTTCAAACCCGGCGCAGAAGGGGTAACCCACTCCGCAAACGTGTAGGACGAGAATCACCCACACCACCACCGATTTGCTCCTTACCAACCGTTCGCTCACCTGGTCACCATGGATACCAACTTTTAATAACCACTTTTATTGGCTGCTTGTACTTCTCTTAAAATCCTCTAAGTTCTAAGTGATGTATGAGAGCTGTGCAGAAAATACGTATAATACGCTCTTCACAGAACCTATTACATACTTGTCTTATTACTATTACATTACAAATATAACCTATCACAAATAGAAACCAATTCAATTTCATAATTTCAGCTTGAGTTTCCTCTTGTTGTCTTCTCATCATATCTCTTGTATATATATAACATCAATTTACTTAATGTTTTAGCAAAAATATGCTACCTAACTAAAGCAACTTTTTACAAAAAAAAAATATAGGTGTTTTTCTCACTGCTTACCTACAAGATTTTTACTATTTTAATGATTAATAACTTTTAGTATAACTACAAGTACTCCAAAAAGTCAAAAAACTATGGAAGTCCTCTCAACAGAGGTAGTAAGTTTATCGTATGTTCACCCGCCTTTCGAACTTACGAAGACTGATAATAAATGCTTAAAGTTTTTGGTTTACGAAAAAATTTGATTACGGTATCACACCGTTTTTTGTAAAGTAGGACTACACCCACAAAGAAAGTTTGTATGGTTCTAATAGACTTAATTTAATTTAATAAAACTTTTAAATGTAACAATAACCTACCAGATGTATTTAAAATGCTTACGATGATATAATACAGCTAAACACATAAATATATATATAGTTTGGTTTCACGTCCGACTGTTTTGCAAGTACTGCTAATGCAGACGGTAAGAAGGATGATAAATGAAAATGAGTGATGAAAAAATTCCAGATCTAAAAGAGAATCCAACCAGAGCCCTGGCATAGAAGCCAGTTGCGCTAACCACTACGCCAACGGGTTGGCCATATTTATATAAATATATGAATCGATCGATATCAATAGATATACCGATAAAATAAAAGCATGCTTCTATTGTAAAGGTAAATTTTAAATCGGCTAGATACCGTAGCATACACTAAGCTAGTTCGATCAATTCCGGGAAATATTTGTTTTCCTCCTCCTCCTTTCTCTCTTCCGCCTTCAACAAAGTTTATTTGCCTTCCTCCGTCTCCTTTCTGCCGTCCGCCTTCACCGCGGTTTATTCGCCTTCCTCCTTCTTCTGTCTGTCTTCGCCTTCACCGCGGTTTATTTACCTTCCTCCTTCTCCTTTCTATCTTCCTCCTTCACCGCGGTTCATTTGCCTTCCTCCTTTACCTTTTTGTCTTCCGCCCTCACTGCGGTTTATTTGTCTTCCTCCTTCTCTTTCTGCCTTCTGCCTTTACCGCGTTTATTTGTCTTCCTCCTTATCTTTTCTCTCTTCCTCCTTCTCCTTTCTGTCTTCCTCCTTCAACGCGGTTTATTTGTTTTCCTCCTTATCTTTTCTTTTTCCTCTCCCTCCTTTCTGTCTTCTTCCTTCCCCCTTTCTTTCTTACACCGTCACCGCGGTTTATTTGTCTTCCTCCTTCTCCTTTTTGTCTTCCGCCTTCACTGCGGTTTATTTGTCTTTCTTCTTCTCCTTTCTGTCTTCTACCTTCACCGTGGTTTATTTGTCTTCCTCCTCATCCTTTCTGTCTTCTTCCTTCGCCACGATTTATTTATCTTCCTCCTTCCCCTTTCTGTCTTCACCTTCACCGTAGTTTATTTGTTTTCTTTTCCTCCTTTCTGTCTTCCACCTTCACCGTGGTTTATTTATCTTCCTACCCCTCCTTTCTATATTCTCCTTCTCCTTTCTCTCTTCCTCCTTCGCCGGCCGCATTGGCGCAGTTGGTAACGTACTCGCCTCTCATCATGCGGTCTTGGGTTCGAATCTCATTCAGGCACGGCATATTTTCATACGTTACAAAAAATCATTTCATCCCTCACCGTCTGCATTAGCAGTAATTGCAGAACAGTCGGACGTTAAACAAAAACAAAAAAAATCTTCCTCCTTCGCCGCGGTTTATTTATCCTCCACCTCCTCCTTTCTGTCTTCTTCCTTCGCCGCGACTTATTTGTCTTTCTCCTCCTCCTTTCTGTCTTCCGCCTCACTGCGGTTTATTTGTCTTCTTCCTTATCTTTTCTGTCTTTCTCCTCCTCCTTTCTGTCTTCACCTTCACCGCGGTTTATTTATCTCCCTCTTTCTCTATTCTGTCTTCTTCCTTAATCACAAAAGAAGCATGCTTCCGCTATCTATCGGATTTCATTCGAACTAACGTTACAATTTTGTTACTTAGGTTCAATGAAATCCTATAGATAGCGCAGCATACACTAAGCTAGTTCCAATGAAATCCGTTAGATAGCGTAAACATCCAACCCTATTGTAATGTTAATTCCAATGAAAATGCATAGATGTACTTGTACTAACACACATCATGTTGTAACAACACAAAATGTTGTTGTAATGTTAGATCCGATAGATGGCGTAAGCATGCTTTTGTTGTGGTGAAGGAAGAAGACAGAAAGCAAAAGGAAAGACAAATTAACCGTGGTGAAGGAGGAAGACAGAAAGGAGGACGAGGAAAACAAATAAACCGCGGTGAAGGTGAAAGACAGATAGGAGGAGGAGGAAGACAAATAAACCGTGGTGAAGGAGGAAGACAGAAAGGAGAAGGAAAAAGACAAATTAACCACGTTGAAGGAGGAAGACAGAAAGGAGAAGGAGGAAGACATATAAACCGCGTTGAAGGAGCAAGACAGAAAGGAGGAGCAAGAAATAAACCGCGGTGAAAGAGGAAGAAAGAAAGGAGAAGGAGGAAGACCAATAAACCGTGGTGAAGGAGGAGGACGGAAAGGAGAAAGAGTAAGACCAATAAACCGCGGTGAAGAAAGAAGACAGAAAGGAGAAGGAGAAAGACAAATAAACTTCAGTGACGGAGGAAGACAGAAAGGAGAAGATGAAAGTCAAATAAACCGCGGTGAAGGCGGAAGACAAATAAACCTCGGTGAAGGTGGAAGACATAAAGGAGAAGGGGAAGACAAATAAACCGGAGTGAAGGCGGAAGACAGAAAGCAGAAGGAGGAAGACAAACCGCAGTAAAGACGAAAGATAGAAAGGAGGAGGAGGAAGACAGAAAGGCGAAGGAGGAAGACAAATAAAGCTCTGTAAAGGCGGAAGACAGAAAGGAAAAGGAGGGAGACAAATAAACCGTGGTGAAGGCGGAAGACAGAAAGGAGAAGGAGGAAGGCAAATAAACCGCGGTGAAGGAGGAAGACAGAACGGAGGAGGAGAAAGACAGGTAAACCTTGGTGAAGGCGGAGGACAGTTAGGAGGTTGTAGGAAGACAAATAAACCGCGGTGAAGGTGGAAGACCTAAAGTAGGAGGAGGAAGACTAATAATCCGAAATGAAGGAGAAAGACGAAAAGGATTAGAAGGAAGACTATTAAACCCAGGTTAAGGGGGAAGACAGAAAGGAGAAGGAGAAATACAAATAAACCGTGGTGATGGCGATTGTTCTGGTACTGTAGGAAAATCCTTTATAACATCAACGTCGTTGGTATATTTTTTTACATTTTTAACGAGGGAATGGCATAGATTTTCAATCAAAATTTATTACTCTCTGGTACTAAATGGATTGTATAATCTTAAACTGAATACAAATTATTAAATCAAATACAGTGTTAGACGTTTCGAAGGAACATTTCTAAATGCTAACAATACAATTAAAAATATGATAAGTGATTGTTCGGATTACTGAAGGTTTCGGATTTTCGGGGCTCGGATTATTGACACTATACTATATTTTGTTGTTTAAATAACATTACGCATAGAAATTGATATTTTTCTTTACGGGAAAAGTCGTTTTTATAATATAGAGGTTAAAACCTGCAAATTTGTAAAAAGAGGAACACTGTAATACTACTAAAACTGAAAAATAAATTTACTTTACTACAATAACATCATTTTGTAAATTACGACTGAGACAATTATCACTTATAATTTCAAAATTATAATTACGTTTAATTTTCTCTATTAGTTCATTGAATGTAATTTCAATAACAGTGTCATTTTATACGTCATGTAGCTCATAAAGGGGAGGTTGTAGAGTAGCTGCTGATTTTCCGATGACAATAATAATTATAGTAGGATATCCGGTCAGTTTAGCCTCTGTTAATCTCCGACCTATAGTCAAATGAGTTCTACCATTCAATAGAATGTCATCGTTTAGTCCTTTGATTGTTGGTTGAGTTGTGTACAAATCAATCCCTAAATTGTCTACCATTGCTGCCTCCTTACTTCCTTCCTAAAACAAAAAAAAAACTACACTCACACCACTTTCTTTTCCCAGTATAGATAATGAACAATGTAGCTCATGTTTAATCATGAGTAAACAATTCAAAATTAAAAACAACCTAATATTAATCATGAGTGAATGACGCAAAATAAAAATCAACCTGTGTTCGACTTAAAAATATGTAAAATCACTAATTGCCTCTAAACTAGGTCCTACAGAGATAAATGTTTTAAATAAAAGTTGTATGTATTTTAATTTCCTATAACTTTGATTATATACACTTTTGTCGTAAAATGCATACTAAGGCTACAATCTTTAAAAAAATCTTATTTCTTACAGATTTGATAAAAAAACGGAAATTACTAATGCTACTAAACTAAGCGTAGTACAAAAAAATGTTAGAAATAAAAGTTCTACAAGTTTGATTGCAAACATTTTTGCCCTTGATGCATACAAGGCCGCAATGAAAACATTTATATTCAATTATAACGGCCCCTCTATCTACATCGATAGGTTGGTAGGGGCGTTAACAAAAGAAAGGAAAGGAAGCTAAGAAAACCATAAATACACTCAGGTTGTGCTGCATAAACAAATGAATACAAATTTAAAAGGTGGATAAAACCAAAATAATTTAATATAATAAAATTAATAAAAAGGTATAAACACCAATGTTAATACAAAACTAACAAGCTTTAAATAAATGGACAATCAAATATAACCAAAAATCCAAAATTGTATTTCATTAAGCAACTAGTTGTTAATATCAAGTTAATAAAGTATCCAAAAAGTTAAAGATACATTAGTTAAATAACATCAAATTTTGAGTAATCAAAATTATTTAAATTTAATTCTTTTTACAGCTGAGCATGCTAGCTTTCAAAATAAAAATTAATAAACTTTAAATTTATATGTTCTAGGATGTACATAATTAAATGTGTAATAACATTTTAGGTTTCACTAGTAATCTTTCAGTTACACAAATTTTATAATTAAGAAAACAGAAGTTAAATTGAAACAAATGAAATAATTTTTAAATCAGGAGTAAATTAATAAATCTTAAACTTACATATTTTGATATACATAATTAATTGTATAATAATATTCCAGGTTTTCACTGGCTAACCTTTAAGTTACATAATTTCATTTTAATAAATAATAAACAGAAAACAAATAGAAGAATAATAAATTTAGAAAAATCGGGAATGAATTTATAACATTTACTTAGTCCACGTTCCTTAATTAAATTACGTTTTTCCAGCAAATAAATTTTAGAAAGAAAAGTCTAAACAGGTCAATTAATGACACATAAATTCCTGCCCAGTGTAAGAAAATCGACAAGACAATACATTAGTATGGGATGATCTTTACTAAATTAATCAGTTGCCACTTTAAAATAAGTTTCGAAGCAATAAGATACTTTTTTCCCAAAATAATAAAAATAAAAAACATCATACCAATTAGCAGACAACACTCATTACGATATATTACTGACGTGTTTAATAAGCCTTCATCTAGCTTGGACGACAAGTAAACAGCATGATCAAGTAATTCAGGAAACGTTGACCAATTTAATGTGATTGTTGGCGAAAGAATTTCACCAATGCGGGAATCGAAACTCATGATCCGAGTATCGTGTTGCACGTCCCAAAGAATAGATTTCACAGTCCCAGGGTTGAAAAACGTAGCACCAGGATTGGAATTGAAGTCCCAGGATTGAAATCCAATATTAAATTGGGCGAAATATTCGAATCACATTTTCATTAAATACAAATTGCCGAATACCGAAAAGACTTAATAAGATAGATACGGCAAACAAAAAAATTATAAATACCGGACAACGAACAGTTCAATACATAATAAAAGATAATAATAACAATAAAACTTTTTTACTAAAAGTTAAAACAGTAATTAGGCCCGTAACATTACTGAGTAGTAATGTACGTCCTTTCGTTTACACAGTCGAGACATGACTCTCTGTGTCCAACCAGGAAAGTTTTCAATTAATTCGGCAGCAGTACCTAATTAGAAAAATAGGCCACCGCAACGACAAACAGCTGATGAGTAGATAACTAAACAACCACCGCAAATATAAAATTTAAAATAAAATCTGTAACGGTCTGAAGATCAGACGTTACACAATGAAAACTCAATTTCGAAAAATCGACATGAAAACAATAGTACTTTCCTTCCCTATACATTCGTATAGGGCAAACAGACAGTAAAAATAAATTGGAACTTAAAAATGTTTATAATAGTTTTAATATATTTAATCTTGGACATGTGATTAGAGATCCTAAATATCAAATCTCACAATTAATCATGCAGGGGAAGATAAAGGGCAAACGGAACGTTGGAAGACATCGGGCATCCTGCTTGAAGAACCTGAGAGACTAGTTTTGTTGCAGTAATGCGTAACTGTTCTGTGCAGCAGCGAATAAGGGCCGTATAATGATGATGATTTCTGACCTCTAATAGGAGGGCAACTTTAAGATGAAGACAGTTATGAACTTCTGAGACTTAAAAAAGAGGGTAAAGTTGATGGTAGATGCAGACCTAGATGAAGTAAATGCTCATGGTTGAATGCTCACGTAGACTACTCTTTGGCGGGTGGTTTATGACAAGAGTGTGTTTTACTAGATTTGTAGTCAATCTTTACTGATGGAGTTGGCGTTCTATGAAGGTGATACTATCAAAACCTTCAAAAATAAATCTTTATAATGCATCCTGCAGCTTGAAATTGTTAATGTCTGGTAATTTTTTTCTAAGAAAGGGAAATTTTTTTGAGACACGAAGTTGGTAGCCCTACTCAACCGGTATAGATACGGCAGTGAGATTTAATTCTCCTTGAGCTGTGTAAAATTTTGTGCCGTTTCCGGTTGTGTTATGAACATAATACCTTTTAACCTAGAACAATATTCATCCATGAACAATATTTTGCTACGAAATCGCACGCTAGTGTAAAAGAATCATTTCAAATTAATTTTGTTGGTGCTAATCCACCCGAAAAAATGTTAATTTCTAAGCGAAAAACAGTTTCGAGAGACAGGTAGTGTTTGCGACAGGAAACGTAGCGGTCGACCAACTAACACAGATGACGTTTTAGAGAATGTGAAAACAAGACTGCTCAATTCTCCACGGAAAAGTTTACGAAAACTCGCATTGCATTAAATATCGAGTTTTCTCGATGCGGGATTTTATTTCTTGCACGCTAATCCAGTCTTCATTTATTTTATTTTTTTTATTTATTTTTTTTTTTTGTTTAACGTCCGACTGTTCTGCAATTACTGCTAATGCAGACGGTGAAGGATGAAATGATTTTTGTAACGTATGAAAATACTGTATGCCGTGCCTGAATGGGATTCGAACCCAAGACCGCATGATGAGAGGCGAGCACGTTACCAACTGCGCCAATGCGGCCGGCCATTTATTTTTGTGCCCAGGTATTTGTAGTGGGCCGCTCTTTCAATTTCAGCTTGGTTAATACATAGTCTATTCCTTTGATCTTCCGCTTACTAATTATCACGAGCTTGGTGTTGTTAACATTACTGTCCAGACCGAATTGCTTGCTGTGGTGAGCTATTTTGTCCATCAGAAATTTCAGGCCTTCAGGTTTTTGGTAAAATAATGGTGGATAGAAGTGATGGTAAAGAAGTGGATAAACTAATAAAAATAAGAGAAAAATCTTCTACGATATCTTTAAAAATTTGTTGGAGTCAAAACTCGTAACTGTCGGTTAGTATCCGGTGCATTACTAGGTGAGCCTTTTACGGATAATTCTAGTTACGTGTTGAAACGAAGTTTATACTTAAACTTTGTCTTACATAAATTTATGTTACACTATTAGGTCTAGTGCTTGTTTATGACTAGGCCTATTTCATACGTAGGCTATTCTAGTTCCGGATAAAGTCATACATTTATGCATTACATACATCGCTACTGTTGTTCTGAAATAGTTTCCTCAGTAAGTTGCACACGCAAAGGTTCAACGAAGCACTCTCTGATGCAAATTAGATAAATGCGCTGGCTGTTTTTACCTTCACTTAAAATACATTTGCAGATTTGCTGTTAAGAAAAAAATTAATAGGAGCCTACGTGTTTAAATACATTCAAAAAATATTAATTTTCATAAAACCTATTCAGTGAAACTTTCCCTAGCGGCATTTTTCAATAACGGACTTCTTCAAATTCAATATGCTTTTAAAATTCTTGGTTTTTACTGTTTTATATTCAACATAATTACCTAGCTAAAGATTTAATTCAACACTCTTCTTTTTTTTACTATTATTCGTTTCAGTGGTAATTTTTGTCATCAAGTTGCTGTTATTGTTTAGGTCATTAGCCGAAAGGCTGGTTTGAACCTCTTAGAGGTTTTACTAAGTTAAACAAGGAGTGAGGTATTTTACCAGTGCCTTCCTTAGTGAGTGGTAAAGTATGCTTATCAGCATGCCAAGATCTCTGAAAAGCATCTACTTTCCAACCTGCAAATGACACCTCACTTCATTCACCACAGGGTCTGGTTGTAAATGAAATTCATTACACTCAGAGAAAACAACACTGAATATAGTGCCTTTTACACTTCTGCCTCTTCTGTTGTTAAATGCTTCACTCATATACTTGGCTGATCATGTGATAAAAAACAGAACTTTTTTGTAGCCCTAGAACTAACAAATTTAGTGCAAATATTTAAGGGTACCCGGAATGGAGAAAATTCAAAATTTTCACATAACCGGTGTTTTACACATTATTAAAATTCAGAGTTTTCTGCATCCAATGATGTATAATTTGTTGGGGTTTTTGCAGTTTTTATCCCCCAAAAAAAATATTTAAATATATGTTGAACCCTTACGTTATTTTCTAAATGTTGCCAGTTTGCATACACATCTATTTTTACTTTCTCTTGCCTATATGAATATATAGGAAGGAAAGTATTGTTTTCATGTCGATTTTTCGAAATCGAGTTTTCACCGGATCTATACGTTTTCAGACCCCCTGAACCCAAAAAACATGTTTTTAGCGATTGGTCTGTGTGTCTGTGTGTGTGTGTGTGTGTATACAAAATATCTCAAGAACGGAACGTCGTACGAACTTGAAACTTGAAACTTAAGTTACATACCACTACCGGACCCGACACGAACATTTTCATCAAAATCGGTCAACCGGAAGTAGTAGTTTATTCGTGTAATTTTTCAGTTTTTTGTGATTTTCTCAAAAACTGGTCCTACGATTTTTTTTAAAATCGCCTGGTTTACTTAATTTTTTATTCTCTACAAGATAGGGTAGGCGTCACGTGTGCTGAAATTCTTGGTGAGGCTGTTTTTACGTAAAAACTTTTTCTTTTTAAGATTGCGGCTTTAATATGCATTTTAGCGCAAAATGTTATATAATAAAAGTTGTAGAGAATTTAAAAACCTACAACTTTTATTCCAAACACTTTTTTGTAAAACGCTTAGTTTAGCAGTAATTAGCGATTTTCTGATTTCTTTCTCACGAAAACGTGTGAAAAATCGATTTTTTTAAGATTTCGGCCTTAGTATGCATTTTATGACAAAAGTGTATATAATAAAATTGATAGAAAATTAAAAGATCTACAACTTTTATTTAGAGCATTTTTCTCTACAGAGCCTAGTTTAGTGTGAAAAAGTGATTTTCCGTATTTTTAAGCCAAACTGAGTTTGATTTTAATTTTGCGTCTTTCACTCATGATTAAAATAAGGTTATGTTTATTGAGGTTAGTTTTTTGTTTATTTCTAATGTTTTATTACTAATATTAGGTTTATTGTTAATTATTTATATTGGCAAGAGAAAGTTGTGTGAGTGTTTCACACCAGATTTTTTTTAATGACAATCATTAAATTCCTATTTTTTGTTTTGTTTTGAAACTTTACATTGGCATTACACCAGCTGTGAATGTAACAGTTGAGGAATTTCCAGATTATGATCCTGGAATGTATTTTTTTTTTTTTTTTTTTTTTTTTTTTTTTTTTTTTTGGTTTAACGTCCGACTGTTCTGCAATTACTGCTAATGCAGACGGTGAAGGATGAAATGATATTTTGTAACGTATGAAAAAATGCCATGCCTGAATGGGATTCGAACCCAAGACCGCATGATGAGAGGCGAGCATGTTACCAACTGTGCCAATGCGGCCGGCTGGAATGTATTAGAGATAACTATTTAACAGTACTTTTATAATGTGTTCTCTTTTATTTCAATTTCTCAGCCAACTGTGGACGGATTTTAATGACATTTTTACACACTTTTTTATACCATAATTGCAATGTACTGAGTTAATGTTGCAGTAAATTAATGTGTTTGAATATTTATTTTCCACTTAAATAGGCAAATTAAATAGGCACTTAAATAGGAAAATTATGATTTTCAAACGTGGTAATTTCAAAAAATATTTCTTACCTTCCTAACAATGTATAAAGATGCTACTATTTCTGTGGGTGTAGAATACCCTAAAAAGTAACCACAAAAAATGGACAGGATAACTGTAATAGTTTTTGAGAAAATGTTCCTTACATTAACATTACAGAGATAGACATTTCAGGTACCCTTAACACTCCACGTACCTGTTATGGGAATTTTCCTCTCCTATCCAAAATTTTAACGTCAAAATACAAACAATTAAATCATTGTGTCTCATTAAGTTTTCCGTACATTTCACCTGTCTTAAAAATTAAATAAGAGTGCTTGTTGTTTAAACTAAGATTAAAATTAAAAAAAATGAAAGAAAACGTTTTTGTTAAATTTTCCAACTCAGTGGCAAAAGAAGTGACATCTTAAGCCAAACAAAAACATTTAAAGATGTTTTTTTTTAAAGAAACCACTAAAAAAATGATAATGATAACTCAATCTACTACATACCTATTATAATTTTTACACACTTTTGTACAGTTTGCAATTGAAATAGCAGGCATTCGATAAAGGGAAACTCTTTGCTTTTACTAACTGCTACAGTTTACTATATCACTAGTTTCAATAGAGCTGAGTAGAGTGAAAATAACATAATCTCAGTGTTTCTACAACTGTAATAGGTAATAAAAGTATCAGATACGGTTTACCAGTATTATTGGATGTTCCCACTGACTGGTAGAATAAAAAAACCTTGTTCTGATCCAAAACTACTACAGGCCTGATATCAAGCAAAAAAGCCTAAACCTATTAAAAGGACACAAATAGCTAATGAAAAACTTAAAATTCAAACAAAACAAATAGACCTAAGACATTATTTTAGCAATATTTAAAGAACATTAAAAAAACTGTTTGGTAAATCAATTAATATAAATGATAACAAGAACCTTCAGAATTAAAATTATCTTTAATTTATTCATTTCTGGATTTGTAAAAGACTATATATTTGCCAAGCTCAGATTATCTTTGCATAAAGAAGAGTGAATTTTTTGTCAAACTGCCATTAAAAATGTCCACAGTATTTGAGAATTCATTAATCAAGATTGGACAAGTAACACAGTAGAAAGAGAAAATATTTTCAGCACTTCTACACATTTTTTCACACAGTGCACATTAAAAAATACACAGGATATTTCCACAGATCCATGTATAGGACTATAATGGTCACATGAACAGAATTATCATGATCATTTATGACTGGATTTGAAATTCAAGAAAGTTTAAGAAATAAATATTGTAATTAACATTTTTGAAAAATAGCTCAATGATGTTTAATACTTTTATTTAATTTTTTATTCAAGAAAATATGTATTTGGGATTTTAAATTTAATAAATAAAATAAATTTTACAAGATATGTTCTTGTTATTTTTTATTTTTTTTCTCATGTAGGGCCAATTTTAGACCATGTGAGGTGACTTTAGAAATTTCTGGAAGCTCTTTTTGCAGCGCATATTTTCAGCTATCCACCTGGTGTTTTGTTTTTGCTCCTCGTGGAAGCCCTTAAAGTCTGTAACTAGTTTGTCTGAATTTGATTAGGTTTATTCTGGTTTTCTCAGTACAATTTCTGACTTCTTTAAACCATTTATCTAACACCATAGATTGTTTAGTGTCTTAAAAATTTGTTTTGTCATTCGGTTATCATTCATTCTATACCGGCGTCCATAAAATTTAAGTTTTCTTTTTGTAATTTTTTTCTAATTAATTGTTCATTTTCTTTGCACGGTTCTTCTCAGCCTCATAACCTATATTGTCCGTCAACTATCTTCAGACCCATTGTCTTGCGTAGGATCTTTATCTCAAAGTCTCTGTTTTTCTTAGACCAGCTTCACCAGTCCTTCTAAGCACTCATTCATCTACAGACACACAGTATTATAATGTGTAGAGTGCTTTCTCCTCATACAATTAGTGAGATTCTCGAAGTGCACCAGCCATCTTTCCTTGTCAGTTATTGTTCTTTTTATTTTCATGGGTCTTTGGTTGTATTATCTCCCTGAGGAACTTGAAGCTATCAACTTTCCCAACTTCTCTGTATTTATTTATTTTTTTAGTTTTTTTTCTACCAAACAGTGGTTCTCCCAGGAATCCACTATTCCAGCAAAACGTTATTCAGGCCATATCGCTTAGGAGACACTGATAGAATAGAAAATAGAAATGAAATAAATGGCATTGAGAAAATAGAAAGAAAAATACTTAGGAAATGCATGAACAAAAGGCACATGGTGGAAGGACAGTGGCGATTAATCCCAAACAAAGAAATCTACAAATTTATCCTTCCACTAACAAATAACTTTAGAAAGAAAAGAATATCATTCCTAGGACACATACACAGAGCCAAAAAGTCTAGATTTGTGAACCGGCTGATCAACCATTTTTGGAATAAGGTGTCGAGACCTAGGTGGCTGAAGGATGTACAGGGGAATGTAGAGGAACTTGGAATCACTAAACAAGACCTGCTAACAATATCAGCTAAGTACAACCAACTAGTCAAGACTAGTATGGTAACATTCGAACGCAAAACCAGAAGAGTATACAACAGGGTGTTTACCGACAAAGACCGGAAACCAAGATCGGGACGTTTTAAGAAAATCGAGGCCAAATGAAAGGAAGCCACGCTTAGCAAAGAAACCCAACACTGGAACAGAGCTAAACTTGAACTAGAGTGATTCTTTGAGGTCTCAAAAGTAAAAATAAATAAAAAACTACAAACAGGTGTTAACATTGGCAATGAAAAGATCTACACTCAGTTGTGGGCTGATGTTCAACTGGTGGTCGCTGAAGATGAACATGCTATAGAATATATAACTTCAAAGTTTATGAAAGAGGATGAAAAGTGGGACTGGATAGTGACATTGAGAAAACTAAATATATCGTCATTGTTGGGGGGGGGGGGGCAGGAAACAATATCAAAACCTACAAGGGGCTCATTAAATTTTTATTTTTATTTATTGCAACTAGTTACTATAATTTTACTAACCCTTTCAGTGCTGAAACAATACTGAAAAGTTTGATGTAAAGTGCCATTTAATTTGAATAAGGGTATACAAAAAGTACCAGCCCTTATTTTGAAACATTGCAGGCGTAGTCCTGCCATTACTGACCAAAATTTCAACATTATAGAAAAATAAAATTTCCTGTTAAAAATTAATTTTTATTGTGTTCATAAAAAATGAAATCGTTCTAACACTAAAAATATTTAAAATAATTTTTATTTTAGTTTATTTAAAGTCGCATTGACAGCTTGGTCATTAGCAACTACTGTGGGTTTTGGTACCTTAAAAGTGGTTTTAATGTGTTAAAATTTCCTAGCCAGGAATCGAACCTGGGACCTTTCACTTTGTAGGCTAGCACACTAGTCACTATGCCATGAAGGCAGTTTTAAAATACATTATTCCATTAATTTTTGTTTTAAAGATTTTTTGGAAATGTTCAGTTATCCAGATGTTGGCACTTTATTCATAACTTACGGACATCCGGTAAACTAAATGTTATCACTATGTAAAAAGATATTGACATCCCGTTTTCCGGACGTTGGTACTGAAAGGGTTAAAACTAACGAACAGTTTTTCTTTAGCGATATTATCCCCCCCCCCTCCGTATATATAACTATGCAGTCACCCACTGGTGCTAGAACTTATTTTCTAATGACAATTACACAGTGTTTTATAAACATATTAATTTCTTAAATCTCTAACTTAATCCTATTGTTAATTTAAACATTAATTTAGTAACTTGCATAACTATACAAATGTTACATATTATATGGCGTAAAAGTAGCTTAATATTATTTTATAGCTAACCATTAGTTTTAGTAACTTATATTACAAACATAACAAATTTAATTTACTCTTATTTATATTTTAACAGTATTTAACTTAGTTCTTTTCAGTCGCCTAACTATTACACTTTTAGTAATCTGTTTTTAACACACTTGGGGTCATTGAATTGACGCACAAATGTTATTATTGCACAAGAAATTACTTAATTATTTCATCAAGGTTTTAAAACTAGTTTGAAAATAAATAAATTGATTCATTTTAAATACTGTAAATCTTCAGCTCTATTTTAAATTAAAGTATGTAAATGTTGAAGTTAATTTAATCTCATGAAATCACTGAATAATCTTGAATTTACTGAAGAAATTTATATTATAGCCTACAAGAAGTAAAGTAAGTACTTAAAATGCGTATTTAAATTCAAGATACGGAACAAAATAAAAATCCAATTTATCAGATTAAATTTACCATGGCAATAAAATACGGATGGTGAACAATTAATTAGTTATCGTTCGAGACAAATTCCATTACTGGTATGGGTGATAACAACAAGTACATGCCTCATTGGAGAAAAACTGTCCAAATTACTTTCATCACTTCAATTTACTTATCTCTTTCTCACTCTTTTACTGTTGATTAGAAAAGGATGAAATTAACAAATTCAATGAAGGGTATGAGTGGAAATAAGGGAAAAACACAGAACAACTACATCGATTCAAAGAAGTTCAGTCAATGATGCAACACTGCTGACTTGATGAAAACAATTCAATCAATCTTACCGCCTTCTATCCCCTTATACTCTAAATTCTATACATTTCTCCCAACTCCCTCTCTCACTCTCTCTCCCACTATACAACTACTAGTGAACAGAGTTATATATCCACTCGTTGCTAATTAAAAAACTCTCCTACTACTTTGATAAAACTTTTACACTAGAAATTGCTTTCAAAGATTACTTTTATCCGGTAACTTACTGACAGCTATTAGTTACTTACTTATCGCTATTGTATTTTCTTAAACTTACAAGAATATATACAAATTGTTATATAATATTATTAAAGTTATACAAAAAGTATACATAAACAGTTTTTTTTCTTTTTTATAAGGGTTATTTTTTCCAACCAATTGGTTATAAAAATAAAACTAACGAGAATATTAAAATAAATTTATTATCAAAACTTAAATGGTACATCCTTGGTTACTTTTCAACATAATCACCACATCAATTGAGGCATTTACCAAACCGTTGTATAAGCTTTACAATACCCTCTTCATAAAACCTTGAAATGGGTCTTCACGGTGTCTTAGAGCTCATCATCTGTTCGCAAGCTCTCCCCTCCTAGCCACTTCTTCAGTTCAGGGAACAGGTGGAAGTTGTTCGGTGCGGGAAACAGGCGGAAGTCGGGGCTATACACGGATGATCAAAAATGTACCAATGAAACTTATCAAGAAGCTGTTTTGCTACTGCAGCATTGTGAGGATAGGCTTTGTCGTGGCAGAACACAATTCCAAAAATGAGCATTCCTCTTCTTTTGTTATGAATAGCTCTCTGCAACCATGATAAATGCAGAAGTTACTGTAAAACTAGATGACCGTTTCAATGCTACCAAATAAAATTTTCACAGTGTTTCACACCAGATTTAACAATTCATTTGAGTGAACAGCCTTTTAAACATACATCTTTTTTAGATGAAGAACAAAAGGACTGAAGAACAATAAAAGCGCTACGTTACATTTTTTTTCAAAAACTAAAAAATTTAGTTTTTCTGATTGACGAAGATTTAAACTCTGTCTCTACAGTTTAGGGAAATACTAGTGGATAAGTGGTAGTGGTATACGATTGTAGCCTACTGCTTAATTTAATGTTCTCTAGTGCATTAAAGAGTCAAGATTACCTTGACGCCTTCCAGCAGAATAACCTGCAGTTTTAGAGACACCTTTTTGGAAGAATAACAGTTAACTGTGGTATTATATATTTATCTTCACCAGTAAAATCTGTTATTTGGTATTTCTTAAGAAAATTCTGTTATGAAACATTTTGTCTTTTATTTTTGAGATACCGTTTATCCATCCACAGAGAATATAGTGTACGATACAGATGTTTAGAGGACGAAGGTGTCAAATGAATAAGAAAGTTATGAGAAAAGTGGTACTGAAAAGTAAAGAACAAACAAATTTTAATTGCATAAAGAGGTAGGTATATGTAGTTACCAAAATGAAAAAATGTAGTTTTCTCAAAACTACATTTTTGTTACGTAACACCTTCTTCCACTAAGTTATTCAATTTATAGAAGAATAATCATAAAATTAAGGGGAGTCTTACTTTATATGAAAAGTTTTACTTGTAATAATTTGCAATTGTTTTCCGCATGCTATTATGTGCATATGTGCATATATATAATTATTATACAATAATAACAATGATCAGATAGCATGTGTGCACCATATTCAGTTTATAACATTCAATAACAATGTTCGTAAGGCATCTCTCACTTCAGTATCTGTACTATATATTTTCTTTTAGTTTAATTTAAGTTGCATTAACATTTTGGTTATTAGCAGCTACTTTGTGATGAGGGGAATGGTGGTTTGAACTTGTAATCATTTTCCAGAATCTGGTTAAGAATGGAACCTCAGGTCTCTGCTTTATAGTGTATTATGCTAACGACTGGGATATAAAGCCAGTCTATACCATTTTATTCACAACAGTTTCGACTACACATTTAGCGAAAAATCAAAATTTGTTAATTTTTTTTGTTTTCATAGGAAGATTCCTACCTTTCCAGTGAAAGTAGGTTGTCTAATGAAATTTGTTGAAAAAAGTCTATCAAGAAATTTAATTCTGAAAGTAAAGTTTAATTCTATATATTTTCAACGTAAGTACATATAATCAAAATAGGTAAATTCCAATATATTAACAAAATAATTCCATTCTGTAACTGCCAGATTCACCAAATATATTTTGTATGTATATTTTAATATGGGTACACTTATTTAATACAGTACATTAACATTATTGCATTCTAATTGGTTATGTGGCTAGTCAAATTTAAAGATTATCGTCACATACATTTTTGATCGAGAAATAGCTGACAATGGAAATAAACAAATAAATAAATAAATAAATAAAGGAATAGACGTGGTTGAATATTGTAATATACATTGAAAAACTATTTTAAAAAACAATTTAATTAATTTTTGTTTATAATGATTAAATTGCATATTCACTAAAAAAATAAGTTGTACAGTAAATTACTACTTAAATTTTACTATAATTGTACATTCAAGCTCCAGGTTTGTCATTTACACAACCTAATCAATGTAATATAAGTTTAAATTCTATACAGATTACATTTTAAAGAGCATTCATTGTCAGATAATTTAAGAACCCCTGATCAGAATAAAACGTAAGTTTTGTTAAAAATCCTTTTACTTCCCGACCAAAGTATTTTAAATTAAGGAGTCTATTTTAGTTGGTAATTCGTTGAAAACACTGAATACTCACATAACCAAACTAAACCAATTATAAATTACAAAACAAATTCAAATTTTATTGGATGGTAAACCCACTGGGTTGGTCTAGAGTCTAGAGGTTAAGTCGTCATCGCGTGTCAGCTGATTTTTGGAGACGAAGGTTCCTGGTTCAAATCCTAGTAAACTTTTATACATATCTAAATATACTAGAGAGTGGTTACCGGTGTACTTTGATGACTGGGGTTCAATTAACAATACCTCTCAGGAATGGTTGGCCTGGGACTGTACAAGACTACACCTCATTTACATGTCATCCTCATCTCCTTGGGTCATGAGGTTCTTTATTGTTCTGAGTTAAACAGATTGCAACGTACACACATTAAGATAAAAAAAAAGTTTTAATATAAATTGGGCCGTAAAGTAGATTCTATTTGGTGGTGAAATAAGTGACAGAAAGTGCTGCTTTCGTGGCTAATCGTTGAACTAACTTAAACATACACTACAACCGACTAAAAGCAGAACGTTGTTATAATAAGTTTATAACACTTTTTGCGTAAACATTTCTTTGTATTTTATGATAAAACTTACTTATTTATGTAAAACTCTTTATCATTAAATTTCAAATGAATAGACCAATTGTTTGTAGTCTGTTATCCTTCCCGTAGCCTATATTCCATCTTAATCTAGACTACATTTTTACCACTTAGTAGTTCAAGTATTATTATAAATATTTATTATTGTAAATAATAATTATTATAAATATGGGGTATAAATAGGGGTATTATTATAAATGGCCCACTAAAAACTAATAAGTTTATATTTTTCTGTAGGTACATAAATTACATACAATAATTTTACAATTATAAATTTTTATTGTAACAATCTTTCCTATTATAACCAACAAGTCATAATTTTATAAGTCCTTTCATATAACACAGTGTTTTTGTTATTTGTCATCAAACACAAAAGCCGAAACCACTTTGATTTTTAATTAAATAACAAATTAATAGGCCTTTAATATGATAACTGATTTTGTAAACTATAAATTGCGCCGCATTCAATAAGTAGCCCTATTTGTTGTTTAAAGTATTGAGAAGTCAGGCAATTGGCAAAAAATATAAGTAAAAAAACAGCTGCCGACAACATGCGGTATTCCCATTCGATGACCCATCAAAGTACTAACCGCATTCGGCGTTGCTTAACTTCGGTGATCGGACGAGAACCGGTGTGTTCAACGTGGTGTGGCCGTTGGCGAAGGAATGAATTATTTACTTTTTACGAAACGATCATTTTTTAGACAGAAATATAAATAAAAAATATCATATGCCAACAACATGCGGTATTCCCAAGCGGTCACCCATCCAAGTACTAACCGCACCCGACGTTGCTTAACTTCGGTGATCGGACGAGAACCGGTGTGTTCAACGTGGTGTGGCCGTTGGCGAAAGAATGAAATATTTACTTTTTACGAAACGATCATTTTTTAGACAGAAATATAAATAAAAAATATCAGATGCCAACAACATGCGGTATTCCCAAGCGGTCACCCATCCAAGTACTAACCGCACCCGACGTTGCTTAACTTCGGTGATCGGACGAGAACCGGTGTGTTCAACGTGGTGTGGCCGTTGGCGAAGGAATGAAATATTTGCTTTTTACGAAACTATCATTTTTTAGACAGAAATATAAATAAAAAATATCAGATGCCAACAACATGCGGTATTCCCAAGCGGTCACCCATCCAAGTACTAACCGCACCCGACGTTGCTTAACTTCGGTGATCGGACGAGAACCGGTGTGTTCAACGTGGTGTGGCCGTTGGCGAAGGAACGAAACATTTACTTTTTACGAAACGATCATTTTTTAGACAGAAATATAAATAAAAAATATCAGATGCCAACAACATGCGGTATTCCCAAGCGGTCACCCATCCAAGTACTAACCGCACCCGACGTTGCTTAACTTCGGTGATCGGACGAGAACCGGTGTGTTCAACGTGGTGTGGCCGTTGGCGAAGGAATGAAACATTTACTTTTTACGAAACGATCATTTTTTAGACAGAAATATAAATAAAAAATATCAGATGCCAACAACATGCGGTATTCCCAAGCGGTCACCCATCCAAGTACTAACCGCACCCGACGTTGCTTAACTTCGGTGATCGGACGAGAACCGGTGTGTTCAACGTGGTGTGGCCGTTGGCGAAGGAATGAAACATTTACTGTTTACGAAACGATCATTTTTTAGACAGAAATATAAATAAAAAATATCAGATGCCAACAACATGCGGTATTCCCAAGCGGTCACCCATCCAAGTACTAACCGCACCCGACGTTGCTTAACTTCGGTGATCGGACGAGAACCGGTGTGTTGGTTATTGGCTACAAATAAAATAAACTTATAAAAAAAGCAGTTGCTTACATACTTAGGTTTTTATATTTTAAGTCCTTTAGCGGTTGAATTTTTTACACCGTCATTGTCACTTTATTAAAGTTAAGTAATGTTTTTCATATTACAATGTTTAGGCCTATTATTTTTACTCATAATTTTACATAATTACATGTTTCATAACCTACATTAGGATGGGAAATTTATATCAGTGTTTCACATTAGATATTTTTGTAATGTTATCCTGATAATATGATTTGTCTTATGTTTACCCTTACCAAAATCTTTGTTGTGTTTTACAGATGACGCAGAAATCATTTTTCATTCTCAATTTTAAATTTGGTACTATACAATATTCTGTACAACTACAAATGTTTTGATTAAATGATTAAAGCTAAGAAAAATATGATATGAATAAAGTTCATCAACAAAGAAAATAAATTACAAGTGGAATAAATTCTTGAACTGAAAATCTACGTTACAGGCTGTTTGCAGGATTTGGGTGTTGATAAGTCACATTGTTTAATTATTTATGTATGTTTGTTAATAGCTCTTAATGGTTATTAGATGAGAATTGTCGTAAATGCATAACACTGTGTGACTCGGTTGAATGTTTAGAAGATCCCTCGTCACTTTGTCATCAGTATTCTCAATTCGTGAACATTTCTAAGATCTTAATCCTGAATTAACAAATAGTAGTTGTATATTTTGTTGAAGAACCGTGGATAGTAACATTTTTATTAAACATTTATGAAAGAAATTTTGAAGTCTTCATGTAACTTCTTCTGCCCATTACAGACAGGTGTAGTGTTAAATTTTTTACACTCAATCGGTTCGTTGCAGGGCTAAAATAATTAGTTCTGTTTCTTATCACATGGTCAGTCAATTGAATGACTGAATCATTTAAGAACAAAAGAGGTAGAGGTGTAAATGACACTAATCAGATTACAAAAATATTGAATTTAAGGTTAAGCTTAAATCAGATTGAAAAATTTACCAAGAGGTATATTGATAAAGTGTTTCCTAACACAAGTTACTAATATACGAGTAAACATTTAGCTATATTGTAACACCTAAGCTTAGATTCATTCGGGATCTGTGTATAATACAGACTTTTTTAAACTTAAAACAATACAGTATTATTTAATGACACAATAAAAATTATTACAATAAACTATTAAATTTAGATTAAAGCTACTAACAAATTACAATCGAGTTACTTAAATTAAATTAATTACAAAAACAGTAAAGCTTAAGAAGAGACTGTACTTTGTATTTCGCCAATGTTAAATTTGCTATTTTCATGTTCATTTTTCATAGGATTGGTAAAAGATAGGGAAATTAAACTTTACACACTATAGGTGTCGAGTTTCTTCTCGAGCTACTGACACTTTTTTCAATTAAATCTTTGGACCATACTTTTTTTTAAAAATTACGAATAACATAAAATTTTTATAAATTGTTTTCCACGTGTTTTGCGTATTACTAATTTTTGGAGCTTCTGAGGAAGTCATAAAAATGTCGGTATATGTGGTTATACAAGATAATTAACTGGTAAAAATTTCAGCCTGGTAGGTTTATTGGTTTCTGAGAAAAATGTACCTTAGTGTTAAAAATCTAAATTTACGGGAAAAGGTAAGAAACAAGAAAGCACAAATCAAAAACAATATGTACTTAAACAAGTAAATTTCCCATCAACAGTGATTTAGAAAGCTGAACCAACAGCTGATAATATTAAAAACCGTGATGCAGATATTTTAAAAACTAAAATTATCTTTGCACTAAAACGAGCAGTATAAAATAATTGTGAAAAATATCATAAAATTAAATTAAACCAAATTAAATTAAATTAAATTAGTTGTTCTTGGTAACATGATAATTTTTCTGTGTAAACCTGAAAATAACTTAATTTTTTCATAAAAAAATTTTTTTTGACGTAATTAAATGTTTTTCTGGTAGATCTGGGCCTAAACTATTGAAAAACATAAAAAACCAAAAATCGAAATTTTGAGAAAAAACGGATTTTGAACCATCGTGCAATCTCCCCTTAAACTAACTTAACTAACAATAGCGATAATTTTACATTTAACAATAATTACCTCTTACCTACAAGGGCCGGCCCGTTGGCGTAGTGGTTAGCGCAACTGGCTTCTACGCCGGGTTCCCGGGTTCGATTCCCGGTCAGGTCTGGCATTTTTCATCTCTCATTTTAATGTATCATCATTCTTCACCGTCTGCATTAGCGGAAATTGCAGACCAGTCAGACATAAAACCAAAAAAAATCTTACCTACAACCAAATACAATGTGTACACGACGCAGACCTTGTCTTAACGTACAATATATTCACACAAATAATACTCCGTATGAGAAATTTAACTGACAGAATTTAACTAACTCTCCAACCTCCAACAATAGGAGCTAACCCATATTAGGTTTTCAAAAATGACTACAGTATATCACACAGAACCGTGTAGCAGATATAAACAGACTACGGGTTGAAAGTCAGTAAAAAGGATGCGTAACATGTTTCACTCGACCAACACCTTTCAACAAAACAACCAACGCCAGACCTGATGTTTTATAATAGGCCTACTCTATGAATTATTTCTACTTGTATTTTGCCGTATTTTGCATTTAGTATAATTTTTCAATTAGTATATATATAGCATCGAATGGATCGCGCTAAGTTCAATCACAATTTTAATTTATGATTTGACGTACTGCACGGTTCCATGGGATAGAATATTGAAAGACGAGGTAAAAAAACAAATTAAACAAATTGTAGCAGTAATAAAAAAGTAATAAAAAAACTAAGGAAGGAAATAAAAGATTATGAGAAAGTTTGTAAATAAATCATGCGAAGTTATACATAAATACAAAAATTAAAAAACACTAAAAATTGCATGATTCTTAATCACAAAATAATACAAGAAATGACAATGAGAGCCAATTTTCCTGAAGATACACTACCACTCCAACCTTTCACTAGTAAGCTAGTTACTCAACAATACACTTCTTTCTTTTCTTTGGTTACCACTCTTGCACCACACTGATCGGCTGAACTGCTTGAAGCTGTAGTTCAATTTGACCATGTTCCTCTTTCAAATGGCTTACGGATACACGTGAAATATACTTCCACATCCTTCGTACACTTCTTCTTTACAACTCAACCAGAAGACTTCTTTTTTTTTTTAATTCCTAATATATGTGTACGTTGCAATCTGTTCAATTCAGAACAATAAGCAACCCCATAGCCCAATGAGATGAGGATGATGTGTATGACGTGTAAATGAGGTGTAGTCTTGTACAGACCCAGGCCGACCATTTCTGAGAGAGTATGGTTAATTGAACCCCAACCATCAAAGTATACCGGCAACCACTGTCTAGTATTCAAATCCGTATAAAAGTAACTACCTTTACTAGGATTTCAACCAGGAACCTTCGTCTCCGAAAATCACCTGTTAAACAGCTGATTTTGGTGACGACTTTACCTCTAGACCAACCCGGTGGGTTAAAGAAGACTTATCAAGGCCATTAACGATCTATATTTCCCACTGGCATATAAAGACGACGGAACGCCGTCCAACATATTCTGCCGTTGTGTACAATGACGGCGATTCAACGTCCTCTTACTTTATTTAGTCCTGTCTACGTAGTTTTTAAAAAATTCTTGATGTAGCAGCACTACTGAAAACTACATAATTGTTGCTTTATTTTCATATAGCAACAATTGGAATCAATCTATATAAAATATGGCCCTTATATGAGGCCCTTATAATCAATCTGTATAAAATATGGCCCTTATATGAGTTTTCGGTAGCAACATATTTATTTTCATATAGCAACAACTATGTAGTTTTCGGTAGTGCTGCTACATTAAGAATTTTTTAAAAACTACGTAGACAGGACTAGATAAAGTACGAGGACTTTGAATCTATTTTCATATAGACCACCGGGTTGGTCTAGAGGTAAAGTCGTCGCCGCGAGTCAGCTGTTCAACAGCTGATTTTCGGAGACGAAGGTTCCTGGTTCAAATCCTAGTAAAGGTAGTTACTTTTATACGGATTTGAATGCTAGGCAGTAGTTACCGGTGTACTTTGATGGTTGGGGTTCAATTAACCATACCTTCTCAGGAATAGTCGGCCTGGGTCTGTACAAGACTGCACCTTATTTACATGTCATACACATCATCCTAATCCCATTGGGTCATGGGGTTGCTTATTGTTCTGAATTGAACAGATTGCAACGTACACAAATTAGAAGTAAATTAATTTTCATATATTTACCAATAGAGTAGGGTATGTGCAAGCATTCAGTTATAATATCGTGATCAAAATAACCTATACCATGTGTTGAAAAATGGCGTTTGTTTACGTTCTGTAAATGCGTGTTTGTAAGAGTTTTTAGGTTATTTATCGTATTATTTGGTGTTTTATATAAAGTCATAATATTCAATATTATTAATTCAATAAGTTTTACATATTAAATAAATTCTCTGCATGCTAAAATATTAATTTCATTACCGACAAGATATTTATATGTAAATAAGTGAAAAGGTAATGACCGGTGATTAGAAAATAGGGCACAACTTTTTTTTATAATAACCAATTTTAAAAATTTAAAATAGTTTTGTAGAAAAAGGAATTCTCTAGTCGGCCCTTATATAATTTTTTATAGAAAATTATAAATTTCTAAGTTACAATTAAAAAAACTTTAAAAAACTTTCATTTACAAGAAAAAAAATTATTTCAAAGATAATAAAAGTAATTCGTTGGTCTAAATGGTTACTAAATTCTTAAAAAATGGAAAAAAATTAGAATTGTTTAAAAGAAAAAAATCTGGTGTGAAACACTCACACAACTTTCTCTTGCCAATGCAAATGATTAATAATATACCTAATATTATTAATAAAATATTAAAAATAAAAACTAACCTCAAAAACATAACCTTATTTTAATCACGAGTGAATGACGCAAAATGACAATCGAACTCAGTTTGGCTTAAAAATACGGAAAATCACGCTTTCACGCTAAACTAGGCTCTGTAGAGAAAAATGCTCTAAACAAAAGTTGTAGATCTTTTAATTTTCTATAACTTTTATTATATATACTTTTGTCGTAAAATGCATACTAAGACCGAAATGTTAAAAAAATCGATTTTTCTCACGTTTTCGTGAGAAAAAAAACAGAAAATCGCAAATTACCGCTAAACTAAGCGTTATACAAAAAAATTTTTGAAACATAAGTTGTAGGTTTTTAAATTCTCTACAACTTTTATTATATAAATTATTGCGCTAAAATTTATATTAAAGCCGTAATCTTAAAAAAACAACGTTTTTACGTGAAAACAGCCTCACCGAGAATTTCAGCAAACATGGCGCCTACCCTATCTTGTAGAAAATAAAAAATTGAGTAAAATAGGCGATTTTTAAAAAAATCGTAGGACCAGTTTTTGAGAAAATCGCAAAAAACTGAAAAATTATACGAATAAACTACTACTTCCGGTTGACCGATTTTGATGAAAATGTTCGTGTCGCGTCCGGTAGTGGTATGTAACTTAAGTTTCAAGTTTCAAGTTCGTACGATGTTCCGTTCTTGAGATATTCTGTTCACACACAGACACACACACACACACACACACACACACACACACACACACACACACACAGACACACACACAGACCAATCGCTAAAAACATGTTTTTTGGGTTCAGGGGGTCTGAAAACGTATAGATCCGGTGAAAACTCGATTTCGAAAAATCGACATGAAAACAATACTTTCCTTCCTATATATTCATATAGGCAAGAGAATGTAAAAAATGGAAAAAAAAATTAGAATTGTTTAAAAGAAAAAAAGTTATGTCTATTTACAATATAGTGTCATTTTATGCAAAATTAAATCCAACTATAAGGCCACCAATAGTACAAAACAATTCGTAGGTCAATGGGTTAATCCAGCGCCGAAAGAAGTTAAACTTAACGTTGTAGAATAAGGCACAATTTTAGTACCTAAGGTAAAGTATTTGTAAACAGAATCGAGCACACACGAAAAAGACGAATTATTAATTTAAAATGTTTTTAATTACTTTTAAAAATTAATGGTAGCAAACACTGAATTTACAATATAACAGTTTTCTTGAAATAATTAAAGTAACATCAATGAATGTTCTATTTTCAAATGCAACCTGTATAAACTAATAACTAAAGTCAAAACACTGTAGCTTAGTCAGTTGATTATTTAGGAAATCGAATGCATTTTTTCTCAAAGCAGGGAAAATAAACATAAAAAGCTACCAGTTTCACACCAACACATTCACGTATGCAAAAATAATTAAAAATACAAGCACCATGTTACGTCCTAGTCACGTGAACCAACTTTACCGAACTCAATACACTCTTTTCAAATCATACCAGGTCTCACCTAATTATCTCACCTTAACTATTCTAACATAATGTTACAATATTTATTTCACCTTAGTGAATCAATCTATATCCACCACGCAATTGCTAATCATCAAGGCAACTTGATTTCCTACTGTATATATTAAATTGTAATCATAAAACGATATTGATGTGCATAAGTACTAATTATTAAATTTTTAAAACTTTAAACTTTTAAACGAGCTGTTCAAATGACTCTCTCATCATCTAAGTGTTATTAAAATGTATTTAAGGATAAGATGTGTCGATTTTTAACCTTGAACTTTTTTGTATTTTTTCCGCATGTTTTTAGTTGGCATAACTCATTCCTTTTTTATTAATCATTTTATTCTACAATGTATTAATCTATGAAATATAACTTCATTTTTTTTGTTAATTTTTAACAACCAAAATACGAGATTATTAAGTTTTATAAGGTAGGAACTATAAAAAAATCTCTGAACTGTCGTTTCAATGTTGTATGTTATTTTGGTTTGTTATTAATTTAATTAAATGTTCTTGTATTGCGACGCAAAATACATTAATGTAAAAGAAAATCAAAGAAAAACTTATCGGCTAATCAAACAGTAATAAGTTCTAAGAAAATAAATGTAATGAATCTTGAAAAATAAGCGTTACATTCTTTGCTTTTTAATAGCCAATTATTCAAGTAGAAGTTAAATAATGTTAACCTTCACCAGGATGTTAAATTACCTAAATTATGCCTAACTATGTTTTGATGTATAAGATGTTTTCTTTGTCATTTTACATCATTTTAAATTGCTTTAAACATTTCTGAAAGTTTTTTGTAGGCTATATCCTGCACATTTTTTCACTGTAGGCTTTCTGGCCTTTTATCAGTCAGTCAGCAAGCAATATAAGAGTTAGTAACTATATATATTTTGGTGAAAACTTAAATGCAAAGTCAAGATAAGACAGTTAATCGAGAAGGCTGGGAATTTTACATGATAAGCAACATATTCAAAGGTCTTCTTCTTCTTCTTACTATCAAGGATTAGGCATATATAAGTCTGTTCCGAACTCATAAACCATCCTGTACGTCTACACGAACACGAGACACTCCAGCCCATACATCTCGACTACTGCCATCTTTTTCGAGGTCTTCCCACCTCCCTTCTTCCAACTGAAACATATTCCGTCACTTTTAAAGGTATTGTCTCCTCTGGCATCCGTTCCAAATGTTGCCTCCATTGATTCCGGTACTCCTCCACTTTTTCAATCGAGCTAAATACACCCAACTCAAATCTAATTTCCTCGTTATGTATTAGATCCAGCCTCGAGCAGCCATATTTAAAGGTAGCAGTCTTAAATAAGAAATAAATTTCAATTACTGGATTAACCAATGGCATGGTGATTGAGGCTTAGATACTGTCAGAAACATTTATTAAAACATTTTTGAGGTGTGATGGTTAAGATGTATACCACCGCAACCCTTTTACCATTTACCATATTTACTTATTTTACATTTTTGAGGTTATCATAGTGCTTTCCAATTGTACCAAAATCACGTTCATACGACAACTAGAAATATTTATTTTTGTTTTTATAAAAATACCTCATGTCAAAATTTTCCTGTTTTCGTAAAAAAGTCATATTGTGTACATGATTTTTAGTTAATTTGTCACTAATTTTTATGAATTTTTTTAGTATTTCTTTTTCAATCTAGAAGGCACTTTTGTTTGTAAGGTTCAGGTTATGCAATTCATGTTGCATAAATTACTTAGTAATTCCTGCTCGTATAGAGCAGAAATGAACTAAGTAGGCCTAAGTACGTTTTTATACAGAAATGCGTTTATAAATTTCAATCACCATTTCCCAAAAACTGTGTTTTTTCATATAAAAGACCTGTTTTCTCAAGTAACATTAAAGCTTTTTTCTCTCAATTTTAATGGCACATTCCTTACATGTATTTACATCAGCAGAAGGGGTCATTTGACGTTATTTTAATTTATTAAAATATATATAAATTATTTTTTATAAAATTTCAGCTTTTGGAGTGGCATTCACGGAAAAATTTATAAAAAAATTAATCTATATATTTTAAAATGACTCCATCTATCTGTCAGGAACATATCAGTGAATAACTGGTTAAAATTTAAAAATTTTCTGGCCATATATAACGGAGAAAACGGGTCAAACATTAACATGAGCTAAGATAGCAGTTCCGACTCCCCTTAAAGAAAAGAAAACAGCGTAAGCTTGGATACTTCGAGTACATGATGCGTATTAAGCAGAGATATGATATAAGATGTTGCAATTTATTCTGCAATGTGTATTTTGCAAGAAAGAAAAGATCAAGAGAGAGCGAAGAATTTTCTGACACCAAAATTGAAGAAAATGTTTTATCTTGAACAATACGGATTTTTTTTAAAGCAGCATACAACAAAATTCGAATACCTATATTGGTAGGCATCCGGAGCTGTCTTACGTTTCACAAAATTCCAGTTCTTACAATTTTAGAATAAAATTATAATTATTATACATTATTTATCTTGTACATTCACATATTCAGGCACTTTTATGACTTCTTCAAAAGCTAAAATTTATTAATATGTAAAATATCGTAAAAATTGGTAAAAGTTTTATGTTATTCCTTATTCTGTTTTTAACTTTATAGTTTAACGGATTAAGTTGCGAAAATGTCAGTAGCTCGAGCAACCCGACAACTACAAGTAAGTAAAGTTTCATTTCCCTATCGTTTACCAATCTTGTGAAAAATGTACCTAAAAATAGCAAATTTAACATTGGCAGGATACAAAGTACAGTCTTCTTTTAAATGAGTTGATCGGTTGTTAAACATTTTGACGGAGACATAGTCCAGTGATTTTTTGTACATACGGTAGTTCTATGTTGCACCGTTCTAAAACAATTTTTATAGGCTTACTGGTTGGATATCTTTATTTTTCATAAATTAATCTTCAAAAATAGAATTATTTCTCATAAATGTAAATACATAGAACTATAAGTAAATTAAATGAATATTTGGTTATTATTAAAAGGGTTTATTATAAAAAGAAAATGAGAAAACGACCTGGAAAATTATAACTAACAAAATACGGAAAGCCTAACAACTTACCAAGAACACATACAAGAAAGACCTATCTATTCAATTTAAACTGTAACCCTATAAAACGGTAGAACAGCCCGAAGCCACTTACTGCTGCGAAACTATTTCTAATTTAAAAAACTTAAACAAAAATGAGAGAAATTCTTAAAATAGAAATAAGAATCCTTAGGACTTGCGTAAACAAAAACGGAATGTCTAATTCTGGACTTTACCATGAAATCGAGCCAATTACTGACATCATACGAAAGAAACGAATTTCTTTCTTCGGGCATTTACTTAGAATACCGGACAATCGAGTAACTAAACAACTAATTTCTATAATTTACTCGTAAAAAAATTCTCTAAGATGGTTGGCCAAAATAAAGCAAGATAAGCAAGAACTTAACATCGAAGAACAAGATCTTTTAGAAAAATCTGAACAGCTTAAGTTGCTTAAAGATAAAGACACAAGATTCGTCGAAAAAACTCGACCTCTGATTTGTACAGATAAAATCAGATCCCAAAATATGAAGAATTATTGGGACTAACATAAGAATCCTAAAACCAAACCAACAAGGATTTCTAAATTTGATTCAAGTGGTCAAATGAGGACGTAAAAGCAAAACAAATTAAAAAAAGGGTTTATAATATTTACGGTTTTTTGCTTCTAAGTTGGTCCTAATAACTCATTTCTGCAAACTGAAGATGGTACCTGCTTTACCTAGAGATCCAGCCAGCCGCATTGGCGTAGTTGGTAACGTGCTCGCCTCTCATCATGCGGTCTTGGGTACGAATCCCATTCAGGCATGGCACATTTTCATACTTTACAAAAATTATTTCATCCTTCACCGTCTGCATTACCAGTAATTGCAGAAGAGTCAGACGTTAAACCAAAAAAAAACAAAAAAAAATACCCAGAGATCCCGAAAAGTTATGATACTCTACCACGATTCTCGGTAGAAAAATACTTTTCGGTTATAGTGAATTTCGTGAAGTTTACTTTAACAGGATTTTACTTAGTAAAAAAAGGTTTACCGAAAAAAGGAAATCATTAGGTATTTTAAATGTGTAGGCCTAATAGCATTATTTTGGTTGTATGCAAAGAGATGGAACTCTTAAATATTGAAAACACTAAATTATTTCCTCTTCATGGAAAATGTAATAGTTTTTTGTACAAAAAAATTGTATTTTTCATTTAAAAAAATATTTTTAAAACAATATTTTGTTTAAAAAAAGTAAATTATGAATAATAAAACATGTAAACTTATTCTTGTGTAAAATGCGGAACGTAAATTTTAGAATTTTGATTGAATAATGTAATGTAATATAAATAAAGAAGAGATATAAATGATGCCGGCTTGATTAACCAATGCAAACTTGACCGGGGGACCTTGGCTTGCTCTACGCCAGTTCAGCCGCTTTTACACTTGCTCTACCTCAACTTACGAACAGCTCACCTCAACGTAACTCGACTACATCCGATCTGAACATTCCAGTTCTGGAATAGAGACAAGTACGATGGCTTACACAGCAGCCTCTTTGGCTCCGCACCTCAACAGGTATTCCATTTGTTTACTTATTAACATTTATTACTCCTTCATACATTAATACATTTTTTTACATCATCTATTTTATTTAACCATTATTACTATGATATTAAATTCAATCATAACACAAATTTTATTTCAGTATTATATTAGAAAACTAAATTTTAGTAATTGATGTTTTTTTTTAAACACATACCTTTGGATATCTTCTTAGCTTGCAAAATACCATCTCTTAATAATTATAACTTTTTTCAATTTTATTTATTTATTTAAGAAGAAGTACAAGATTATTCCGTCAGACCGAAATCTGTCTACAAAAACAATAAAATATTTTTTTTTTAAATTTTATCATAAAGAAAAATCTTACAATTCTTACAAATTAAATATCTTACCAACAAAAAAAGAAAATTGAAAACTAAAATAAAATATGTCGACATACCTTATAACAAATGAAAAAAAATCATTTTAGAAGTGCGATAAAAATAATAAAATCAAAATATTATAAAAGTATTCCAATAGTTAGATTTTTTTTCTATGCATAAAATAATTTTATATAGGAAATGGCCTCCGGGCCAGCCCAGTCAGTCAGCTAAAATTGCTATTATTTGTTAAGTAACACCGGTTGAGCAAGAGACTTTGTACGGTGACCAGCTGACAGTCATCCATGAACCAACTCAACTGGGAGTCCCTGTTCAAACTCATGCTTAATTCGCTTCAAAAAATACAGCGATCAAATTGGGTAGTTGTCAATAATGTACAGTTCCCGATAACAAACAAAAGCTAAAAAAATTATATATATATATATAGGTTATAAAATATAACGCAAAATATTATAGGCTAATAATGTATTTTTATTTTACAATAATACATTATTTTTAATGTTCAAAATTTATTTTTATTTTTATTTTTTTTTTTTTGAAGTTACAATGTCAATAATAGTCCAGTATCACAATCTTCCAATACATCAGACAGATATGGTTCAGTACCATAAATTGTGTATTAATTTATATATTGTTTAATTTAATAAGATTTGATTACTTTTTAAATACAGTTTTAAATCACTTTTAAAATTAATTTTAGTTTTAAAGTAATTAACAAAAATCTTATATCGTAATCTCAATTGTACTGTATTACTTGATAAAAGAACAAGACACCTACCACAGGTAATGATATTTAGGCATAGTTATAGATCAACTTCCTTCATTCCGTAAAATGTAAATTATTGTATCTATCAATTGTATTATAGTTTTTAGAAAAGATGTAGCCTACATAAATTCAAACCCACCGGGTTGGTCTAGTGGTAAAGTCGTCGCCGCGAGTCAGCTGTTTAACAGCTGATGACGGGGACGAGTTACTTTTACTCGGATTTGAATAATAGACAGTGGTTGCCGGTGTACTTTGATGCTTCGGATTCAATTTGCCATACTTTCTCAAGAATGGACGCCCTGAGTCTGTACAAGACTACTCCTCATTTTCTCGTTAAACATATCCATTGAATCATGAAGTTACTTATTGTGCTCAATTGAACATATTGCAACATACACAGATTAGGGTTAAAGAAACATCTATTTATTGTAATAAATTAGGGATTAAAGTATTGTTAAACCCACCGGGTTGGTCTAGAGGTAAAGTCGTCGCCAAAATCAGCTGATTTTCGGAGACGAAGGTTCCTGGTTCAAATCCTAGTAGAGGTAGTTACTTTTGTATGGATTTGAATGCTAGACAGTGGTTACCGGTGTTCTTTGATGGTTGGGGTTCAATTAACCATACTCACTCAGGAATGATCGACCTGAGTGTGTACAAGACTACACCTCATTTACACTTCATACACATCATCCTCATCTCATTGGGTCATGGGGTTGCTTATTGTTCTGAATTAAACAGATTGCAACGTACGCACATTAGGGATTACAAAAAAAGTATTATTATTATTATTATTTAGGTTTTACACTAGAAAGGAATTTTACATAGAATTGTAAACACAAAATAAAAAATAATTTCTCTAAATCACAAATTAAAAACTTTATATACTTTTTACTTCATCGAAGATCACATTTATCTCCTAAACAAAAACAACATTTTTGAAATTATTACCGAATTTTACCGATGTGGATGAACGGAGTTTTGATGTATGGTTTAGCGAAAAAAATAAAAATGTAAACAGGATAAAATAATTTTTCAAAACAATTATTTTCTTTAAGTCAAATATAGTACCACTATTAACTTCTGTTAAATCAAAAGTTCAAGATATGTTTATGAAAATTTAAATACACTCATTTTACACTCATTACACACTCATTATACACTCGTTTTTATACAAAGTTAATTATTCACACAAATCCAATAGTACTGACATTGTCACAACCACACCTATTACAAACTCTGTAAATTATATTAAGTGATTATGCAGTAGGGATCTCATATAAAACACTGACGAGGGTTTGGCACTGAGTGATTTCCTCAATCAAGACAAAAACAGGACGTTACACATTATATTTACATTCATAGTCTACTACTGTTAGTATTAAATTTTAGAGTTGTAGTTCCCTTTAAATAATGATAAGTAAATGCATTTTAATTTTCTTAGAATCGGATCTGTACTTACAAAGTACAAATTTTATGGTCAGTATACGTCGGTGTACCTTATTCGTTTCCATCTAATTAAAAAAGTTTTAATTGGATAAAATTGACATAATTTTTTTAAGTTCTTTCATATTTTTGCTAAACATAGGCGTAACTTCGGCTATAACAAAATATTTTTATCTAACTTGGTACGTGCAGTTTTAAAATATTATACTCGTACTATTTATTTATTTAGAAATGTTATAAATTTGAAGTAAATTTTAAAATACAGTTTTTTAAATCAATACAACGTTAAATTTGCTCCTAATTTGGAATTCGAAAATTGTATGTTTTCCTAACCTACACGAATGCTTGCTGACAAAATATCTAAAGAAAAAACTAGATGCCTACTATTTTAGAAATTTGTTTGTTAAAATAAGAAAGTTGCTTTCTGTCAAGTAATAAAAAAATGTTGAATTTTTTAAACTTTAGAGTCAATTCATTCTCATTAATTAAGAATAAATCATGATATTTTCGTTCATAAATTTAAGGAAACTAATTTCTAAACAATTTTTAAGTGTAAAATCGTTTGTAAGAGAAAATAAACATAAACCTTATAATTTTTATTTCCTATTACCCTTTATGAATAATATATAGAAGAAAGTATTGTTTTCGTATCAATTTTAAATCGAAATTTCATCGGAAATACACGTTTTCAAGTCCATTGAGCCCAAAAAAAACATATTTTTAGCGATTGGTCTGTGTGTGAACAAAATATTTAAAGAAAGAAATAGCGTACGAAGTTGAAACTTAAAGCTAGGTAGGCTTACTACAAGGTAACCCGACGCAAACATTTTTATCAACAACCGGAAGTAACAGTTTATTTGTGCAATTTTTCACTTTTTTGGAATTTCCTTAAAACTTTTCACGATTAAAATTAGGTTATATTTTTCATTTTACATAAATATGTTGTTATATTGTTCATTATTTACATTAGCAAGAGAAAGTTGTGTGAGTATTTCACACCATATTTTCAGTAGTAGAATAGTTTACTATCAATATTTTTTAATAAATAAAAGGTCATTAAGATCAAAAATTGTATCCTTAATTTCTATTAACCGTCAAAAATCATTGCACATTTAAAATAATTATTTCCGTATAATTTAAATCCTATATTTTTAGAAATATTAAAAAAATTAGAAAAAATATTCAATAGTAACCGGTTTTGAACAGTTTTGACATTGGAATATTTTCATCTGTTGTGAATACAATTCGTTACTTTAAAAGTCAAGATCATTTTGAGTATCTATTATAGGTTATTATTGTTTTATTAAAATAATACTATATCTATCACAATTCATTTCCTACTCTGTATTCAAACATTATTTAATTTTTTGTATTTATCGCGTATAAATGCATTTGATTAATTGGTAATGCACCATACTACGTCTCAAATTTAACTTTACATAACGTCTTAAAATCTCATTCAAAGTAGATACTGCTAAACACCTATATAATAAATTACATCATCAAAATCCATTACCTCAAGGTGTGTGTATACAGAAAGATTTGCATTTCTAAGATTTTTTTAATGTGACCTTTAAGAAATAATTCTTCAAAATTTATAATATTCACTTTCTTGATTCAATCTTACTAAATGTCCATAAAATCATATTCTTCTTTTTATTCCATTTAATATATTTTTGATTTATTTAAAAATGTCTTCATTTGGGTGATTCCTTGCCCAATATTTTCTATATTTATTTATAGATTCAATTATTGAACCCATCATTCATCATCATCATCTGTCAAGGATTAGGCTCAACGGCTTGTTAAGGCATCCATTTTTTTTTAAATCTTTTCAAGCCTCGCTTTCCTCTAGGGAAACTTTATCACTGGCAAGCTTCGAAAGTTAGCCTCGGATCAGGACCGGAATATAAGGCATAATGTAACCCATTATTATTCCTTCTGGTTTTTAATTCTTCTTTTACACCAGATCCAGCTTTATAAAGAGTTAATAAATTTTTATAAAACTTTATTTTTAGGAAATCGGTTTAAAACAAATACGTAGTGTGTGTGTAGTTTACGGATTAAATTGTATAATGTTACAGAAAATTCATCCAGTACAAAATATTCCATCAGAACGAATATGAAACTTCGTAAAACTCTTAACACATTCAATTCTGAGCAATTATGAGGAATCTCTCCCTTTGGGCTGATTACTCGTGCAGCGTGTTCTCCGCTTGCTTTATGTAGGGCCCACAACTTATAGCCTATTACTAACGCTTTTATAGATTTATTTATAACCTATACATGGATTTATGTTTGCTAATAACATAAAAGTAAACAATTCAATGGTTTTTAGGTTGAATCCTGAATCCTGGTTGAGAGGGCTAAGAAGCCCTATGATGGCGACATCGTGTTAAGGAACACCTGGTCGCTCGGGGAACAATATAACAGAATAATTGCAACCTCAAGAAATTTAGGGGGAATTTTATAGTTTAAATAGGAAATAGGATTCTGGTTCGTGGGACATTGGAACTGGGACTTGAAAGGAGGTAATTTATTTTTAGAAGTTATTTGTGGAAAATTTAAATTAAGGGACAAGTGGGTTTAAGAGCGGCTCTTTTATTTTATTTTTCAGTGGCCTTTTTTCAGTTTTGTGGGAGGCCTATTATCTTGGTGAGGGGAAGGCATGCATTTTACTGAACGTGGACTAAAGGTATAATTTAAGGTAGGGGTTAGTTTATGATTTCAGGAGAGACGGAAAGGGTAGAGTTTGGCATAATCACCGGCCTTTTTATCTTCTAAGTGTGTATTAATTTAAAATGGCGGCTCTTTTCACCGTAGTGGAGTGATTATGCATAGAGTGATTTTTAGGTTTATTTTTGCCTGTTATAATAAATTTATTTCTTGCCTGAATTTTTTTATTTAACTTTACGATTTACCGTAATTTTAAACTGCAAATAATGTACTTTTAAAGTAAATCTAAAAGTGTAAGCTATTTTGAATCGATACCAGCAAAGAAACTAAATTCACGGCTTCAACTGTACCCTGAAAACCTGTTAAAAATACTGAACGAGTATACTGTACGAGGGTAGAAAAACGTACAACGAAAATTCAAAAATAAACTGCATGGTTACAAAGAAAACCCCTTTCTGAGGGTTATACAATAGCAAGAAACTGATATCCGACAGGCGGTGTCCCTCCGGAATTATTTAAATGATAACAAAACAGAACCCGCTAGGTGCAACGGCAGCCTTGTGGTATAATCTACCTATGATACGATAGGCGAGTCTCTAGCACTGAATGTGTTCACTATTTTTTTTCTTTAGCAATGATGCCTACATTAAGCCCTAGCTTGTGAGTAAGTGACTATTTGAGGTGATTAACAGATGAAAAAATGCCAAATATCGCTATTATTTAATTTAATATAGTTGTAGAGTATTATATTAAATGTTTCTAAGGCGTAGTCGTAGATTCTTGTTCAAACAGATCGAAAAACCCTGGGTTCCATTCCCGATAGAGATCTGAAACTTTTAATACATTAAAACCCACTTTTGTGCTAGCATTTTAACCCACTATAGCCTGTAATAAACAACCAGTGGATCTTACTTTAATAAAATATAAGAAACATTTCTCTAACGCAGATGTTTGCTAATAGATATAATGAATCCATTGTTGTTAACATTAAAATTGTTAGTGGGTTTAATTACATTTTTCAATTTGTTTTGTGGTATAACGTGAGAAAATTATAGGTAGTAAAAACCATGAGCAATGAAATAAAACTTTATTTTCAAGGTTAAGACACTTATATTAGACCTATATTCACTTCAACAGAGAAATTTACTGGAAGCTTAATTAGTTTCTGTATTTCGTAGTAATTTTAAGAAACTAGTTTTTTTTATAACGGGAAAATAGTTGTCTAGCTAGTTTGTGACTATTCGTGTCCTACTACGTATGTGTGTAGGACTACATGTTCTTTGTTCCTCTTTAAACTTCACCTTCGTGACCTTAAAAATATTTTTAAGCCTAAATGTTTTATCCGAGTTCATTTATATTAAAGTTTTAAAATTTCTGTTATTATCTACTGCCAGTAACTTTACTCCAAAACAACAATGCATGTCATCTGTTATTTATACCAAACTAAGATCAACGAACTAAAATCGACTGAATACTTATTGTAATTAACAAGAAATAAATTTAGATTTATTTCAACCAAAAAGAAATCCCTCCATATCTGATTGTTAACAAACATTTTAAATAAAAATTTCAGTTTTTGTTTATTGAATAAATAACCAGGCATCAATCTCGGAACCCTGTCATAGAAGACGATTTCTTTGAACACTACAGATCAGAAATTTAATAATGTCCAATGTGTTATAACTGTAATTAATTATAACATACAGTTGTTTTATAAATATATTAATCATAATTTGTAAATTATTGTATCAGTTAATGATAACTAAAATTTAACTATCTACCTAACGCACTTATTTAATGTGAAAACTTTTAAAAAAATGTGTAAGAAAGTAATTTTTCAAAGAGAATTCGTGAAAGCGGAAATTTTTTCACAGAATAATTTATGATACAATATACACAATTATTATTTTAATCAAGTTTTTGGAAAAAAACATATCAATTACTGCTTTTCTGTCTTTACAATAATTAGTTGGTTATTTCAGAAAGAACATAAGTCAAATTTCTAACTTTAGACTTATGTTTTCTTGAAGTAAATGAGTAAAATGGTGACATGTTGTTTCTGTATGAAATTCTTTGTTTATTAACCACAAAAAATAATTGTGTTATGCAATAATATTTCTTTATTTATTACACTAGTGACTTAAGGAATCTTATAACAATTAACATTTTTTTATTTAAAAAAAAATTGGTTAACTGAAATATTCATTCTTTTGCCATCATCAATTTATAGTAGTTTTCTCCTGTATATCTACAGATTTTTGCGCAGAAACGTTTTTTTCTAAGGCGTAGGACTTCAGCCTCCTACTATCACCAATTTTATTATCAACCAGCTTTAGGATATGCCATATAACAAAGATAAGCTCTTAGCATTATATTAGTGAAGGAAAAACCAGACATCTTTTATTTTTGTAGGGAATGGGGGGTGTATACATTCAATCAATCCGGAAATGTACTAATACAAAAACAGAAAAATTTTGATTTATAGAATTTCTGAAATGACCGATTCAATTCCTTTGTTTGCACATTGCCCCACCGATCAAGTCTATCGAAATTATCTACTTACATCTTTTTTTTTACTTTGTTTATTTAACGTCGCATCAACTACTGTGGTCATTAGCGACGACGTTGGGTTGTAACTATGAAGGATGATATTATTTTTTGTAACATATGAAAATATGCCGTGCCTGAGTGGGATTCGAACCCAAGACCGCATGATGAGGGGCGAGCATCTTACATCTTACATCTTGGTATAAACAAAAAGCGCCTTTTTAAATCTTTAAGATAGGCCATAATAAAGATTGTTACTTTTGTACGGATTTGAATACTAGACAGTGGTTTCTGGCGTATTTGATGGTTGGGGTTCAATTAACCATACTCTCTCAGGAATGGTCAGCCTGGGTCTGTACAAGACTACACCTCATTTACACGTCATACACATCATCCTCATCTCATTGGGTCATGGGGTTGCTTATTGTTCTGAATAAAACAGATTACAACGTACACAAATTAGGAATAAAATAAAAAATAAAGATAGGCCATAATATCGGGCACATAATATTATTTCCACTTTTCCTTATTGGCTTATCTAATAAATATTCTAACCAAACTGGAAATGAGCCGGCATTCACCCGCATGCGACTTTTTTATTTTTTTGTATTATGTGATACTATTTTTGGTATATATATAGCCTATTTACCATTATCAAGGTAATATGCCCATATAAATGTAATATTCTTCTATTACGGAAATAAATTTACCATAGAGGGCATTGCCGATAATACACTGTGGTCATTGTCAAAACTGTTTAATTAATTATTTAAAAACTACCTAATTAAATCATAAAATGACATTCAGTATCAAATTTCATTTCCTTTTTATATATTCTTTTTGTAATACGATCTAAAGTTATCAATAACAAGGTTGCAAATATCAAGTTTTATGTAATAAACAAATTATTATAGGTTACCTCCGTAGTGTGGTGGTTTGCGCATTAACCTGCCACGCGGAGATCCCGGTTTCGAATCCCAGTAAGGGTCTGAAAATTTCCCGTGTCAAATCCCACAGGTTTGTAATATTACATACTCCATCATAGTCGCTAATGATCAAGCAGTTGCGACTTTAAATAAATTAATTTAAAAATAAAATTATTATAAATAAAACTTTTTCAGCGTTTTTACACTAAGTAATTTAAAAATTGTAATTTTCTATAACATTAATTTTTATATTAAACATAATTTAATATTGTAAAACCTGCATATCTGTACGCGAGTGATTGTTTAGTACCTGAACCTCTTCTGTTCTTAATACTTCAGTCATGTAATTAGCTAACCATGTGGTAAGAAACAGAACTATTTTTATAGCCGTGGAACTAGCAGATCGAGTGCAAATAAATTTAGCACTACACCTGCTTGTTATGGGCAACATTTTTAATTAATAAAATACATGTAAATATTAACTATAAATATTTTTTTATAAATTAAGAACAATTTTTACATTATGTTTAAGTAGCTACAGTATTAAAGTAATTACTATTTGATACAAATGTTAGCAAAGTAATAATGTGTTTTTTATTACTTTATTGTTGATTATGTAACAAAATCGTTATTTAACTCAATCTAAGTAATTCAATAGAGATAAATTTAATAAAATAAACATGAATTCACGGTAATAAAACACTGATAACAAGATTGATCTGTTGGAATCTTTGTTTTGAAGATTGTGTAGCTCTAAAAATTAGTGACATCCGATGATGCCGATGATGCTATCCTGTACCGTCACGGCAGATGCCTCCGCCTCAATTGCCGCGCGCTTCAAACTCAGCTTCTAGACATCACTAGCTGGTGTCGTGTCTGGAGACTATCACTTAACCCCACAAAATGCAAAGCAATCCACTTTACACTAAAACGCAATGTTCCTCCGCCTCTACGATTGGAAGGGGAACTCCTCCCATGGCAGAACAGCGTGAAATATCTAGGGGTTGACCTAGATAAACGATTGACACTTCGACAGCACATTGACAGCAAGCTTAGCAAGGGTAGGGCCTTGTTCGCTTTACTCATCCCTTTGTTCCTCTCTCCTGCATACTCCTCAAAACTGAAACTTCTGATGTACTCCTCTATCCTACGTCCTTTCCTTTTGTACGGGTCACCGGTATGGTGGCCCTTTCTCTCCAAGTCCAACAAAAGACGTACTTCAGCATACCAGAACAAAGTCCTCCGGTGCATCACACAGTTCCACTATCTTATATCCAATCGCATCATACACGAACACCTTCTCTTCCCTTCTATGGAGGACTTTATTTACAATACCTCGAAACGGCTACACGACGCTGGGAAAACTGACGGACCCCAGATCATTCAGGACTTGTACCGACGCCTACACCCACCTGAAGTCTCTATCCCATTACCATTCCACGACTTTATCTAAATTTTAGAATGACCCACTTAACAAAATTTAGAGTTGCCACATTTTTATTCTGCCCTGTATTCCTCTTATTTACCCATGCCCCTCCTACTTGTATGACTCACTCCCCCCAGTTGGTAGTTGTCCCCATGTTCCTATGCATAATCACTCCACTACGGTGAAAAGAGCCGCCATTTTAAATTAATAAACACTCAGAAGATAAAAAGGCCGGTGATTATGCCAAACTCTACCCTTTCCGTCTCCCCTGAAATCATAAACTAACCCCTACCTTAAATTATACCTTTAGTCCACGTTCAGTGAAATGCATGCCTTCCCCTCACCAAAATATTAGGCCTCCCACAAAACTGAAAAAAGGCCACTGAAAAATAAAATAAAATAAAAGAGCCGCTCTTAAACCCACTTGTCCCTTAATTTAAATTTTCCACAAATAACTTCTAAAAATAAATTACCTCCTTTCAAGTCCCAGTTCCAATGTCCCACGAACCAGAATCCTATTTCCTATTTAAACTATAAAATTCCCCCTAAATTTCTTGAGGTTGCAATTATTCTGTTATATTGTTCCCCGAGCGACCAGGTGTTCCTTAACACGATGTCGCCATCATAGGGCTTCTTAGCCCTCTCAACCAGGATTCAGGATTCAGGATTCAGTGACATCAAAATAAAACAACGTGTGTAGGTGGTGATATATAATTCTATTTTCACCGTAATTAGAACTTTTTGTTGAAGTTTTCAATAGTACTATTTTAATTAAAAATAAAAGTTTAAGGTTTTTATTAAAATTTGGTAAAAAAATAATGTTTAGTTTTATCAGTGTGATGAACAAGTGGATTGAATTAAAATGCAATCTTTTCATTTGGGAATTGTTAACTATTTGATTTGTTTAAATATTATGTATGTGTGAATAACTAAAATGCTAAACCGGCTCCTGATATCAATGTTTTATCTCGTGTAAGTTAAAATAATTTTCGAGTTTTGTTTTCTTATATAGTATTTGTTATTCAGTATGAATATTATATTTTCAGGAATTGACCGATTAATTGTGTAATAAAGTAGTGCATGTAATATTAAACTACAATGTATTATACGAGGGGAGATTGTTTCAAACTCCGATATTCCATAAATGAAAGACAACTGAAATTATAAAAATAAAATGTTTTCTTTTTGTTAAAAATTACGTTCACGTATGGCTACATTTTACATAATCACCATGACGATTGAGGCATTTTTCGTATCTGTGGACAAGCTTTCCAATACCCTTTTCATAAAATGTCACCTTCAATAAATATGGGACCCACCGGGTTGGTCTAGAGGTAGAGTCGTCGCCAAAATCAGCTGTTTAACCGCTGATTTTCGGAGACAAAGGTTCCTGGTTTAAATCCTAGTAAAGGTAGTTACTTTTATACGGATTTGAATGCTAGACAGTGGTTACCGGTGTACTTCGATGGTTGGGGTTCAATTAACCATACCCTCTCAGGAATGGTCGGCCTGGGTCTGTACAAGACTACACCTCATTTACACTTAATACATATCATCCTCATCTCATTTGGTCATGGGGTTGCTTATTGTTCTGAATTGAACAGATTCCAACGTACACACATTAGGGATTAAATAAATAAATATGAATGAGTTTTAACGTTGTCTTGAAGCTCCTCGTTAGTTAAAGAAAAAGCTCCTCGTTAGTTAGAAAAGCTAACCTTCTAGCCAATTCTTCAGTTCAAAAAAAATATGGAAGTCACTCGTTACTGTAAGTATATTACTACTATTACTTATATTACAAGTCGGAACTGTATAGTAGTTGATCGAAAATGTCCGATTGAAATTAGGTACACCAGAACCAATTTGGTTATACCAATACTGTGAGGACGGGGGTTGCCATGGATCAGAACAATTATAAAAGTCAGCAACCCTCTTCTTAAGTTTTGAATGAATCTCCGAAAATTTCGTTAAGGAGACTGTGGATCAAAAAATCATGAAAATTTTCGATTTTTTGTTTTTAACCTTAAAATATTGTTTGAAATTCCTGCTTTAAAATTATATATTTATCAGATTTATAGGTAGTGTAGAAATTTTTTTATGATTTATTTTGTTATCGTATGTTTAGTAAGAATGTTAATTTTATTAGACAACTTTAAATACGTTTCTCTCAAAACTTTATTTTTTCATATGCAGGTGCACGTTTCTCAGCTCCCATGAAAGAAACAACAATGATTTTTTTTGGGGTTGTAGAGGTTGTTATGCTCTTTCAACTGAATATATTAGTTTTCAAAAATATTCAATAGTTTTGGAGAAATAAATTTTTTTTGAAAAATTTAGACCTCAAAAATTCTAATTTTTTTTTGAAAAATTACATTTTCTAACAGAACAAAAAGTTATACATTTAAAATGTGTAAAAATAACTGATATTTAATATTAAAAAAAAATAGGATTCTATCGCAATCGGTTCCTGAGACACATGTACCTTTGTTAACATTGAGTAAGATAGGGATCCACGGTCCCCTTAAGGTATACAATAAACAAGTCCATTAATCGTGTTTCCTGGCTACACGAACTCCAAAAGAAACACAACGAGGCGCTTCAAAACAACGTCAGAACTCATTTAAATTTCTTGGTGACAACTTTTATGAAGATGATATTGGAAAGGTTATCCACAAGTACGACAATGCCTCAATCGTCATGGAGATTATGTTGAAAAGTAGTGTACGTAACTTTTAGTAATAAAATATTTTTTCTATATTCACTTCTTTTATTTATGGCGTATCGAAATTTGAAAAAGCCAGTACACGGGCCTTTAAACTACCGCTACTGTTTATTACAATAAATTTTCTTGATCGTTGACTACATGTTTAATCACATATTACATTAATGAATAGTGGTTTAAATTAATAATACAGTAATACATTAAAATAAAATATTCGTCCTCTTTTAAGTGATATAAATCTTTAAAATTCAATATGATTGAGTTTTAAACATTTTCTAAATAAAATACTTGCGGACCCCGGACAATCAAGTCTGAACAAACAGTAAAAACGAGTAGAAGTTAAAATGTCAAAATTTATAACTAAGTTCGCAAGTTTTAGAAAATCTGTTTGTTTTTCATTTACACGGTCAATCTATACTATGTACTCGAACTTAAAATATTTTGTAGATAAGTTTTAAAAATAATAAAATATTTCCAAAAATTTTCTTCTTTTCCTACGGACAGGCAAGCATGTTGGTTCACATTTATCATAAAATAAACTCTAAACATCTCCTCCAAGGGCGATTCAGACATCCCAGTTTCCCTCAGACCTATACCTCACCTGATTAAATTAACTTTACCTTTTTAGTACCTCAGGCTGAAGACCTGTTTTCTCTTGAACTTATGGTTCGTATTAAACTTCTATAAGCCAATACAGGATTAAAATTTTAACTCCGTATCCTTTCTAACCTATCATTTAAGATTACGGTATACAATTTTTCATAAAATTATATCGATTCTTTTTACTAGCAACCGATATCGAAATATTTTTTATAGCTTAGGTTAAAATTCAAATAACTGAAAGCAGACACTTGCTGCAACCCCAAATATCTAAATCTATACTGAATCTGTTTTTTTTGTTGGTATCCAAATACCGTACTAATTTTTTTTTCAATCCCGTTGAAATAAAGAGTACTGTTTTGTCGCCGGTAGTGCACACTATCAGTTGGTCATCTGCAAACAAAATCGTGATAACAATGCATCCTTGGGTAAATCTGATTCCTACAACTACTTTCTCCATTCAGCTGTTAATTATCTCGTTCATATCAATACTTACAAGGATCGGAAACAAGCTGCATCCCAGTCTCGATTCTTTGTTTACCTTAAATTCTATTCAACAATTTGATGACAATCCTAGAGTCAAAATACATTTTTTCACTACATTTTCACTGAGTAGGTGTCTAGGAATATTCTTTTCAAGACCTTCTTGAATTAGGCAGTTCGGTCTGTTCCAAAAACCATCTTCTTCTTGGGTTTTCAACTCTCCTATAACCAGTGGGTTTGTACTCATAAGCTAAACGGGGCAAGCGCTCCTCCCTCATCCGTTCCAAATGGCTACACCAGTACCTCATGAATTTTCAATTTCTCATCTAAGCTAGTAATGCACATCTCATCGAAGTATATCCGCATTCCTAAGGACTTCATTAAATCAAAAAACCAAAAAAACCAAAAAAATTAAACCAAAAGTCAGGACGCATTTCCAAATTATGTTCACACCGTTTTTTTTTTCAATAATTTGAGTAATTGTTTTTAATATTTCCAAGAATATTAAGAAGAAGCAAGGAGAAAAATTAATCATAAACGATTTGAAAAACTATAAATATGTCATTAAAAATGTATTTTTTCCTTGTATTATCAATAATGTTCTAGGCAAAAGCATATAATAATTTGAAACAAATAATTAATTAAATAATTTAATCCAACCGGTACGTTTCATAACGTCTTTATTTATTTAATAAATTGTATACTTGATAAATCTGTTATTATTTTTCAGAAAGAAATACAAAAAAAATATTTGATAAAATTTCAGAATGACGTCAATTACCCGGTCAAAGTTAATACAATTATATATTAAACAAAATTCTTTAAAAAAATTCTACGTACGATAACAATAACAAAAATCTTTCACAATATTTTTTTCTTATTTCACGGTTCGGAAGCTAGGAAAGAATAATGAATTTTTTAAAAACATTCCTAAAAATAGAAATTTAAACCTAAATTATAAATACGTATTATACCACAATGACAGTTTTTTACTTACAAATTATCTTAGATAGTAATTACACATAAAAGGGAATTCTTAGCATTGTTGGCGCTTCCCCTGTCTTCTCCAGAATCTAATCCTCTTCCTGAAGTGCTATCCTTCCATAGCCTCATCAAACTCATCTCTTAGAGATCGTGTGCTCTCCCACCTACCCACTGGACTTCAATTGGGTTACCTGCGTTATCATTTGCATTTTGTTGCTCTTCTTAAGACGCGTACAGATGCACGAACCGAACGCCTTGCTAACCATTTTTGAATCAGTTGTTCGTTATACCGAGTGTCTCAAAATAATGTGTATACACATTTTGAACGGCTATATTTATTTGAAGAAAACATTTTTTCCTCTTGTAATATAAACTTATTAATGTTCAAAATTAATTCCGTTAACTGCAGTAGATCTACCACAACGTGCTAATACAGAACTACATAAACCACATTGATATTTTCATTACTTGTGGAGGTTTTCCTACGCTCAGACCTTGTTCACATTTCTCACTGTACCATGTGTTTTAAATTTGTCACGAATCCTAGTAATTGTTATTCTTGAAGGTGGTTGGGTTGAAAATTCTATTTGTAATCGTCTTTGAATATTCTCAGTATTCCAGTAACGCTTTAAAACCCATTCAAGTTGATCAAAAGACATCTGAACTTTAGCTATGTTTATCTCATACTAAATGAGATAATGATATTGAGTTACATTGTTAAAAAAACAGCTGTTTACAATTACACTATCAGTAGATTTTTAGCTGTAAGTGTTTTCTTCAAATTAATATATACGTTCAAAATGTGTATACAAATTTCTGAGTGACTCATTTTGGCGGGACTCACGAACGGTTTGTGAACAGTTCGTAGCGAACCGTTTCCAGTCGGTATCTGATAAACACAAAGATGTTTGCAGTGCACTTTTGTACGGCGTTTTGGCTGGTTCGTTGCTTTTCACTAATCTCCAGTCTCTTTTGTACATATCTTTGTTAATTTTTTTAAAAAATCGTTGTATTTTGTACCGCCGTTTTTTATTTAATTATGGACTGGTCAGAGGAAAATGTTCGGAAACTTATTGATATATATATATATATATAAAACCAAATCATTACTATGGGATTCTACACAACGTAATGACCATTATAACAAAGATTAAAACAAGATTCCTAAAGGGAAATAAGTGCTACGATGGATATATCAGCGGACCAACACAGGAAGAGTTCAAGTCCATAATAAGCTCCATATCAAAGCGTCTTTTACAGAGGTCGGTGTGCCCCGACATCACTGTAGTCAAGACTATGTACATCAAGACCTCAAAGTATACTATTAATAAATCACACGAATCCAGAGGTACAAACACTGTCACACCCACAACCACAAAATCCACAAACTAGATATGCTGGAATAGAGATCTTTTTTTTTATTGTTTAGGTCATCTCCTGAAAGGCAGGTTTGAACTTCTGGAGACTTTACTAACTAAAATGAGGAGTGAGATGGTTAACCTTTCCCTTCTTCACTGAGTAGAAAAGTATGCTTATTAGCTAGCATGCCACTGCCAGGCCTTTTGAAAAGCATCTACTTGCCACCCCGAAAATGACACCTTCACTTCATTCACCACAGGGTCTGGCTGTATAACGAAATTCATTACTCTCAGAGGAGATAACTCTGATAAGAGTGTCATTTACACCTTTACCACTTCTATTGTTTAATTCTTCCTTCATATTATTGGTTTATGTGATAAGAAACAGAAATATTTTGTACCCATGAACTAACAGAGCAAGTGAAAATAATTTAACACTCCGCCTATGTTTACCTGAGTCACGAGTTTTCCCTTGTTTGCATCGAGGGGTAAAAGGGGAAAGCATCAGTGCGTATGCACGACTGCTTTAATTTCAGTACAACGAACACAACAACTTGTACTATACCCAGAGCATTTATACAGTACATCACGGAATCTTTTGTAGGTTAACTGTACGAATATAACTGTTTGTTACCGTAAATAGATATGTTAGTTTCTCGAAAACCAAGGCAGAATATTCATACTGCTGAACGAAATTTAATGTGCAGTGTAATAAAATGCTGTGAAGTTATAGCTTAACAAAAATGCATTTCCCTGCTTCTTAACAAAAGCCATGAGCGAGTGGCTAATTTCTGTGAAGTTTCTCGTTCCACAATTTGAAAAATAAATTAATTAATTAAAGTCGTGAAAAAGCAGTTGTCAACCAGATATCAACAGTTTTGTTGACATCTGGTAAAAAAAGGAAATAGGAATATACTAGTGGGACTGATAGTGAAGACGCCGGTGACAGCGATACTAAAGAAGACGATTCATTCATAGAAAATTTTGTTTCAATGGAGTAAGGTAGCTGGTAATAACCGTAAATCAAACATAATTATCTAGTCATGTAATTAAGCAATAGGCAATATTGCAGGTAACATTTATTTCTTATAAAAGGTCTATGAAGAAAACATTTTCTCGGAATAAACCACGGCTTACAAAATGTATGCAGAATCTGCACGGTAGTGAAATGTACAAGTAGTTTCTGACTGTTGAGGTTGGCAGCACTGCAAATTTTCTCTTCCCTTCCTCACAGCCCATCTACCTATACGCAAAAGGCAATCTCGTGACTTCAGTATCTATATCTGTTATGGTAAAGAAATCTTTTATAAAACAGTTAGGTTTGTCATTGGGCGATTTCCTCAATCAAGAGGAAAAGAGAAAGAGAACATTAACATGTACTTGATATATACAGCTAATATAAATAATAGGCCTAGTTGTAGTTGTTACTAAATAAAGACAATAAAAATGCGAGTTAAGCATTGAAAACCCATTTAAAAAACAAAACAATAAAGGCCTACATTTGACATTATGTAAAATATTTTTCGGATGATTGATAATTCAAGATACTTCAACTAAAATATTTAAAAAGATATTGCATGTACAGATACATTGACAGATAAAATTGTTATGCAAATATAATATTAACTAATTGTCTATTGGAAAATGCTTACAAATAATTATTATGTATTAGACTTTCAACTTTACAAAAATATTCTCTATAAATTTATTTATTTTGTACGACTAGACATTCATATTTTTAATGATTAATTATGTGAATATTTGTACAATAATAATATTGAACATACTGTTGCCTATTCTAATATTACTCAATATAATATAATATTTATCATAATATGTCCTAGTTTTATTGTATTAACTGCGATCAGTTGTATTAACCGGGATTATAATCAAAATTGAACAAATCATCAGATTGTCTATCCGTTTAAAAATGTAAGTAATAAAATTCTTTAAATCAATTTATTTTTGGGTCATGTTTTATTTATATTATTTATAATTGATGTTTTATTACTTCTTATGTATGTACAGTCAAAGGTCTAATGGTTTAAACAATAGGCTTAATGTGTATTGTAATTTTAATAAAACTGTTTTATTTTGTTTTGTCATTATTATATTACAAGTAATTTTAGAAACGTATTTCTTTTATTTTAAGCCCTAATGCGTGTACTTTGCAATTTGTTCAATTCAGAACAATAAGCAACCCCATGACCCATTGAGATGATGATGATGATGTGTATGACATGTAAATGAGGTGTATTCTTGGGCAGATCCAGGCCGACCATTCCTGAGTGCGTATGGTTGAAACCCAATCATCAAAGTACACCGGTAACCACTGCTAGTATTTATATACGCATAAAAGTAAGTACCTTTACTAGGATTTGAACTAGGAACAGAAACGCATTTAATAAATTTTTAGTTTCTTTCAAAAATGGCTCTGAAGATATTTTTAAAAATCGGCTCATATTATATTTTATTCTCTACAAGATAGAGTTAGCGTCATGTTTGCTGAAATTCTTGTGCTCTAGGTATATTTTTTTAAGATTGTGGCCTTAATATCTATTTTAGAGCTAAAGTAGCCTATATATAATTAAGTTTTAGGAAATTAAAAACCTACATCTTTTATTACAAACAGTTTTTTCTACTAACTCTTAGTTTAGCTCAATTTTTCTTTTTTTGTATTTTACTAATCAAAACGGTGAAAAATTTTGAATTTTTAAGATTGCAACCTTGCATGTATTTTACGACAAAAATGTGTTAGTCAAAGTTTTAAGAAAATTAAACATTTAGGTACAACTCTTATTTCAAGCATATTTTTCTACAGAGCTTAGTTTAACTTAATGTTTTTACTATTTTCTGATAAAGTACATGGGAAATAGTACGTGTTATCTGCTGCAGAATCAGCTAACATTCAAACCATTAATTGGATTGATCTTACAGTGAGGTCTTCAAATATAAAATTGGAAATATATCCATTCTTATGCATACAAATTATAAATGTCGAAAACAGAACATATAATGCCTTCAAACGTTTCGTAACTTTTTTCCTTTGTTTATTTAACGTCGCATCAACTACTGTGGTCATTAGCGACGACGTTGGGTTGTAAACTGTGAATTATGAAATGATTTTTTGTAACGTTTGAAAATGGCGTGCCTGAGTGGGTTTCGAACCCAAGACTGCATGATAACTTGGTAACTTTGGTCATATAAATTTTTTTTAATATAACGAATAATAAAATTTATATTAATCGTTATTTGTTTATCCCTCCCTCTGAACCCTTTTCATAACCCCAACTTTCCGTGATTTAAAAACCAATTTCCTACAAACAACCTCGTCATTTCCGGGATCTATATGCCGAATTTCGTTGACTCAAAAATAATAATCGGTGTTTGTACGGTGCAGTATAACATTCAAACAGACAAAAATTCAGATGAACTTATTTTCTGTCTTTACTAGATAGATTCGACGTAGAAAAAAATTTGGGCATTTCAAAATATTGTACATAAAAAATCACTACTATGTTATTTTTATAGATACTAACCAGATCTCGAAAATGTTTGGGCCGGTTTGTGCACACAGTATGGTCTAATAGTATCACTAATAGTATTACCAAAGATGTGTCAAATACCGGTACGAATATCACTGTTGTTTAATAGTGTGAACAAGTGTCATAAAATTAGATTATTTCCATACGGTAAAATATGAGAGAAATTTCATTGTGATTTAAAGCATGGAAATCAAGTAGAAACAAATAATATTATTTAATATTAAATAGGATTTTTAATCACCGTGGAGCGTGCAATTTGTTTCAGTGGTTTCGGACAACTGGGTTTTTACACTGCAATATGATACCGGAACAAGCTAGTTACTTCTTGGAAATATCTGTAAGATAAATAAAATACCTGACATTGTGATCAATAAAAAAACTGCAAGAAAATACAACACACGCATTCACCAGTAGAAGGTTAACTAGCTGAAGTATAAATCATTAGGAATCATATAACATAATGTAAAAGTAATCGTGTGAATTTCTATCTAATGATTACGTAAACGTAGATGAAATCAGTAAATTTAGGCTTTACGAAGAAAAAAATAACAACATATAAATGTACTATTTAACAAACATAATAAGTACATTAATTAAAATGATGGAAAATTCTTTAGGTCATTTTAACTCTAAATAATTAACTTACAGTCAGCTTGGTAGAAATGTCTGTTAAACGTTAACAGTTTCACCAGTTTATTAATTGATTAAGCAAGGTAATCATCTCACCTTCAACCATGGAAAAATATTACTTGTATCTGTCTTAAATTTTTAAGACACGTAGGCCCCTATAATCTTTGAAAAAGAGGGAAAATTAAAAACCTACATATTTTATTTCAAAAATTTTTCGTGTATAGTCCCAGTTTAGCGTAAATTAGTGATTTTTCTTATTTTGAAGTTATACAGAGATTAGTTTTAATTTAGGGTCATTCACTCATGATTAAAATTAGGTTGTATTTTTTATTTTTTAATTACTTACTCATTACTTAATAGGGCTATAGATAATTATTGTTAATAATTATATTGGCAATAGAAAATCATGTGAGTATTTCACACTAGATTTTTTTGTATCATTTCATTAAAATAGTAACTAATTAGATTATTCCCAGTGTTTTAGAGATTTTCACAACCATCTTCTTCTTATAGACCTTCATCCCAGAACGTTTATTTTGAAATATCTCTCTTTATTTTTTGTTGGTATTTCATCAATTTATCACGATAGTTAATGACTTTTCGTTTACACTTGTGGTCTACAATTTTTACCTTAAATCGAAATTTATAATTCTGGCCTGCTTCTTACAACTCTTGACCTTCTGTAGAAAATATATTGAGACACTAATCACTAAGGTCCGTTTTGGTATCTAGGTAAATTAAATAATTAATACACTAAAGTTTAAAATTACAAGTATTTATTACAACTAAAAGATTTACAAAATAAATAATAAAATAATTATAATGAAGTAATACAATAAATAACTTAAATAATTTACTTAGTACTACTTAGACGCAATTATACACATACACAAAAATTATACACAATGCACATACACAATAAGACGGAATAACAATAATTGACCAATGCCCGGAACGTCGACCTTTTCTAACGTACCGATAGCACACGCAATAAACACTCGTCAAAGATCAAACGAATACTAACTCTCCGACCGCACATGGGGCTCTCTTTATATAGGCGGATCAGAGAGATTTCTGGAACGACAGAGAGATTCAATGCAATAATAAAATACAAAAATCCTTTTTATGGCTCTGGAAAAATCTTAACTAGTGTATACAAGTCACAATTGAATAAAAGGTGTTACACAACAAAGACCCTACCTTACTATACACGACCATTTTTAAATATTCTTTTATAATTAACTCTATTGTTACTTTGTCTTTCTATTATTTATTATTTAACATTTTATGAATCTCTCGGTCCCCCTAGAAACCTCTCGAACACACATTCCTCTTCGGTATTGTCAAAATATGTTCACATCCTCAAATTTTTGTTTTTCTTCTTCCTATAAAACCCTAAGTTTCACTGCCATACAAAAGAGTCAGAACTTCCACTACGTTTGGTACAAATTGTGTGAAAGAGTTTTACTTCCCAATACATTAACAATTACTACTCTGTTATTGTTATCTGAAAGTGATGTGCTTTTTGTCAATGTCAAATTCTCCATAAAATGAAAATACAATATGTAGGATATATCAGAATGGTGCTATAGTATTTAAAACACAGTACAAATAAAACTTGTGAAATTCCACTTGAATTAGATTTTCAACGAATAGACATACATCATTCCTAAATTAGTATAGTGTACCATTTTACTAACACAATATTAAATATAAATCATTCAAAGAATATGCTTGCTCTGTATTTATTACTCAAAAATGAAACCTTCAAAATATAAAAATAAAATATAAATATTTATATACAAAATTAGAACATTTATTAAAGTATATTTAATTTTAATTACGATAATTCATAAACAATAAGCCTAACCAATTAAGGCCTATTTAAAAACAAATCATTGTACTTTGAACTTGTCAATTTAAAATTATAACTTTATCACATTTTACAGTTAATTAAATTTATTTTTTTTTAATTAATAAAAATATTTACTGAAGTATATTATTAAACCTTTATTTCAATTGAATTTAAAAGAAGCGTAGAAAACAAGATAGGGGTAGGTTAAAAGTTCTTGATTATGGTTACCTTAATAACATTAACTATATATTTTTTTATTTCTAATGTGTACGTTGAAATCTGTTCAATTTAGAATAATAAGCAACCTCATGACCCAATGAGATGGGGATGATTTTTGTATGACGTGTAAATGAGGTGTAGTCTGGAACAGATCCAGGTTGACTATTCCTGAAAGAGTATGGTTAATTGAACCTCAACCATCGAGTACATCAATAACCACTGTGTATTTTTCAGCGCTGATGAGCTCTGAACGTACGCATTGCCCCCTACCCACTTCATAGCTAACCAATGACTTGCCAATACTTGCTCTCGTAGCTCTGTTATATATTTCGTCAGCCATTTTGTTGGTCTTATAATATCAATTGAAACCATATGTACAATCTGACAACGCTGGTAAACATTCTGAATGGTCTAAACGCGTCCAACAACAGAGCTCATCAACCGTGAAAAACACGCTTTAAAACGAGCCGTACCTAAAATTTTTATGTATTTTACCAAAATTTTAGGTACGGCTCGTTTTAAAGCGTGGTTTTTGTTATTTTATTCGTATAAATTATGAAAAACGAGAATGTATTAGGCATTTTCTGGTGATTTAAAAACAAAATATGTAACCGTTTTTTAGAGCATTTTTCACTTGGTTCATATTTCAGATAATGTAGGACGATCAATTTTAACAGGAAAAGTATAGCGTTTTAGAGGAGTGTTCCTGCATGTTTTCTAATTAATGTCAGCTTAAATTCAGCCTTTTTAGTACAAAGGATAAAGGAATTAGAGCGTATAAAAAATTTTTGTTTTCCTTCCCGATGGATTAAAAAAAACGGGTAAATACATAAGTTATGTTTCCAAATCGTTAGAAAATGCCTAATACACTCCCGTGTTTTGTAATTTATACAAATAAAATTCGTATAAATTTGAGAATTCGTAGAATTCGGGGGAATTCTGCTATCTAGGGAGTAAAATAACAAAGGATGGTAGAAGCACAAAATGACATCAAAAGTAGAATTGCTCAAGCTAGAAAAGCCTTTGAAATGAAAAACTGCTTACTCATTACAAACATTAATTTACACATAAGGAAAAATTTCTTAAAACATTGTATTTGAAGTGTAGCATTATTCGGGAGTGAAACGTGGTGATAGGGGCGTTAGAAAGGAAGAGGATAGAAGCTTTTGAAATGCGGTGTTATAGGAAAATGTTAAAGATTAGGTGGGTGGACAAAATAAGTAATTTAGAGGTTCTTAGGCTAGTGGATGAAAAAAGAAGTATATGAAGCATCTTACCAGAAGAAGGGATAGGCTAGTGGGGTATATCTTAAGACATCCAGGTATTGGGCTATTAATAATGGAGGGTAATATTGAGGGAGTAAATTGTAGGGGAAGGCAAAGAATAGAATATATAAAACAAATTACAAAAGATGTAGGGTGTTACAGGTATGTAGATATGAAACAACTTGCGCAAGATAGAACAGCTTGAAGAACTGCATCAAACCAGTTGAGAGACTGATGACAAAAAAGAACGAATAAAATAGCTTTAAAACGAGCCGCATCTGAAATTTTTGTTTTTTTTTTACTTGGTGAGATACGCGGTTCCAAACACAGACTTCATCTTTCACTTTACTGTAATATAATTGAGAATGTGGTATTGAGCAAGCAGTGTTCAAAATCAATTCAAAAAAATTAATTGCTCAACTTTTTTTAAAGCATTTTTCTCTACAGAGCCTAGTTTAGCGTGAAAAAGTGATTTTCCGTATTTTTAACCCAAACTGTGGTTAATTTTCATTTCGCATCATTCACCCATGATTAAAATTAGGTTATGTTTTTTGAAGTTAGGTTTTTGTTTATTTCTAATGTTTTATTACTAATATTAGGTTTTATTGTTCGTTATTTGCATTGGCAAAAGAAATTCGTGCGAGTGTTTCACACCAGATTTTTTTTGTATTTTTATGACATGTAACTATTTCTTATTTGCTTGTCACTTTTGTTTATTTTTATTGAAACTGTTAAAAGTTTAATTGATAATTAATACGTTTAATTGCGAATTAACACAGTAAAACAATAAAAAAATTTATAATTAATTAGTTTCAGATATTTTCTACCCAAGACACTTTCAGTATCCTTCTGTAGCACCACTTCTCGATCGCCATAATCTTACATGTCATTTCTGTTCAACATTCAATTTCATGAATACTTTCTGCTCAAAGTCATTATAGTAACATTTTATATTCACAGTTTAATTAAATTTTATTAATTGCATAATCGATAATCTTTTTCAGTTACTTTGCTTCATAAATCAGCAACTCAAATAAATAAAAATATCAAATATAAATCCAGGTAACATGATGTGAGGTATTTTCACGGTGCCTGCGAATTAATTCAGAAAATTGTACAAGTACTTAATATTCTAATTTTTGAATATATAATATATCAAAATATAAACATCAATTGAGAAAACCTATTATTAAATCATTAAAGTATTATTTATTTTTGAACCTATAATAATTATTTTTTAAAGAATAGATAAACCGATTTTTATTTGTATTATTTATCTAAAATTTAAAGTAGGCCTAACTTTAAACTTTTGTTATTATTACATAACGTAAAACAATTGAAAAAATTATTATGTATTTTTATTCATAATAATCGTTTTAAAAAAATTTGATTGTTCATATCATTTATTTTTATTGTATTATATAATATTATTTAATGTCAGGAATAAAACAATAAAACCTTGATACAATATAATATAAAGACAGAAAATATTAATACAATGTCGTACAGAAAACCTTATATGTATTAAATAAAATATTATAAGCGAATTCAATTGTTCTCCCCATTGATTTCGCATAATGTATGCCTAACATATTTTATTTCAATTGATCTAGAAAATACAAGGTTAGAAACATATGTGCAGGCTTACACGAATCCATATTTGCATTCACTAAAACGACCATCGGATGTTGTGATATTATATCAATGTATCGTTAAACCATGAATTAATCGGCAGGGCTAGAAGGACACCCAACTTTCGATCGTTTTGTCGTTATGAAATATTATATTCTGGTCTCTACCTTGAAAGTCATAAAAGAATAATATTTTTAATCACTAATGTGTGTACGTTGCAATCTGTTCAATTTAAGAACAATAATTAACTCCATGATCCAATGAAATGAGGATAAAATGTATGACGTGTAGTCTTGTACAGACTAAGGACAACGGTTCCTGAGAGGGTATAGTTAATTGAATCCCAACCATCAAAGTATCTTAGTAACCACTGTCTAGAATTCAAATCCGTATAAAAATATTATATCATTAGTGATTACAATGGGTTGTTGTTATTTAGGTCATTAACCGAAAGGCTACTTTAAACCTCTAAAGGCTTTAATAAGTAAAACAAGGAGTGAGGTGGTTTACCATTGCTTTCTTCACTGAGTGGAAAAGTATTCTTATCAGCACGCCAGGCCCTCTGAAAAGCATCTACTTTCCACCCTGCAAATGGCACCTTCACTTCATTCACCACATGGTCTGGCTGAAAAATGAAATTCATTACGCTCAGAGGAGATAACTGTGATTAGTGTCTTTTACACCTCTACCTCTTCTGATCTTATATGTTTTAGTAACATAATTGACTTAAAATGTAATAAGAAATAGAACTATATTTTTTTAGCCCTGGAACTAGCAGATCGAGTTCAAATAATTTAATACTCCACCTGCTCGTTATGGGCAGTACGATGAGTAATGGAACTAAACTGGTGGGTTTTGGCTTGTAATAATTTCCGGACCCTAACCGGGGGTTGGACCCGGGATCTCCGCTTAGTAAGCTAGCGCACTAAACGCTGCACCATGGAGGCGGTCTTACTATAAAATTTTGTAACAGAATAAATTGTATTTCAAAAAATTTACACACATTAAATAAACTCTTATAAAAATATAATATTTCAAAAATAAATCTTTATAAAATGTAGTACAAGAACATTTTGTAAATTTCGATAACACATTTTTAACCTATTGGAGTGTCGTAATTTTATAAAACCTGTAAAATAATTGTTATATATATTAAAACACGTATTATAGAAATTCAAGAGTAATCGAAAGAAAAAGTAATTTTTAAATAAGCTTCAAGGGTCTTATTGTGGTTAAGTATTACGTCATCATACATCATGGCATACATATTATAGATAAATAATGACTAAGTGGAATAATGTACAGGCCTATTGTAATAATTAACTTAACCAATATCCTCAAGTCTCCCGTCAATCTCAACCATGACCTACCTAAAATATCAATTCAATATCTGAAACCTACACCACCTCGTCTTCTATTGTTATACAAGCTGACACAAAAATTAATCGACATAAACTTATTAATTGACACATTGGGATGCCTAATAATGGTTCAAATGGTAGCCTGTAGAGGATTTTATTATATAATTTAGGACCTTTATAAGGTTCGTTTGAACCTCTAGAGGTTTTTACTATTAAACGAGGAGTAAGGTGGTTTACCGGCTTTCCTCCGTAGTGGAAAAGTATGCTTATGAGCATACCAGGCCCTCTGAAAAGCATCTACTTTCCACCCTGTAAAGACACCTTCACTTCATTCACCAAAGGGTCATGCTGTATAATAAAATTCATTACTCTCATAAATGTTTAAGCATTTTAGGTATAGGCCTGTTGTTTAGGTCAGCCGAAAGGCTGGTTTGAACAGCTAGAGGCTTTATTAAGTAAAACGAGGAGTAAGGTAGTTTACAGTTGCCTTCCTCCAGAGTGAAAAAGTATCATTATTAGTGTATTAGGCACTCTGAAAAGCATCTACTTTCCACCCTGTAAAGACACCTTCAGTTTTATTCACCACAGGAACTGGTTGTATAATAAAATTCATTACTTTCAAAGATTGTTAAGCATTTTAGGTATAGGCCTGTTGTTGCTGTTTAGATCATCAGCTGAAAGGCTGGTTTGAACCTTTAGAGGCTTTACTAGGTAAAATGAGGAGTCAGGTGGTTTACCATTGACTTTATCACTGAATGGAAAGTAGCATGCTTATCAGCATCCTTCTGAAAAGCATCTACTTTCCACCCTGTAAATGACACCTTCACTTCATCCCCACAGGACCTGTTTATACAACGAAATTCATTACTCTCAGAGGAGATAGCTCTGACTAGTGTATTTTACAGCTCTACCTCTTTTGTTCTTAAATACTTAGTCGTATAATTGGCTGACCATGTGATAAGAAACACAACTAATTTTTGCAACTCTGGAAATAGTAGATCGAGTGCACATAATTTAACACTCCACCTACTTGCTATGGGCGCAATTTCTTTTCTAACCCGAATAAAATCAAAGAATTGTGTTTTAGTAAAAGTGGAAGAACACCATCGACAAATTTCAAAACGTATTTGAAAGTTTAGGAGCATTTTATGGGTGTTAAATTTTATTAATATTCTTTTGATCTTTTAGTCTTTCAATTATTTTTACCAGAAATAAATTTAAAAAAATATATACGTATTCTAATAGGGATCTTAGACTTTTTAATATATAATAGGTAGACTTTTTAAAATTAAATTACGGTCTTTCTGGGATCACAAATGCTGAGTTTTGCTACTGTTTATTCTAGATTTGAATCAGGTTTTAATTTGCTGTTTTTCTTCTTACCTACCTTTCGTTTCTCGTTTGTCCGAATGTTTATTCGTTCATCGAACCATTGTTTTTTCCTATTACTTAAAAGTTCTCAAACAATTTTGGAAGTTCTCATCGATTGTTTTCTAAAAAGTGTCCTGTATCTTCAATGTCAGTTTTTTTACGTTCTTCCAGTTCTTTTCGGTTTCCATAAATCAACTAACTGATGTTGTATAAGTTGTTTCGTTAATTTGTTATTAGTCGTTCTAAAAGTATGTCGGTAAAATTTAGCTATTCTTTTTCTAATTGTATAGCCCGATATTTTCCATTCACAATTCAAGTACAATAAATAACTTAGCTACTACAAAGGCGCTAATTGTTTTTATATCGGCAGTCTGATAGCTTCACCAAACGAATGAGACCCTTATAAAATTTTCTCTATTTTACTGGAACATGGTAGAAGGAATCAAAAATATATAAAAGTTTCTATTACTTTCGATTTTGAGAATTCCTATTCAAAACATTTTAATTCATCGTAATTCATTATCCTTGTTTAATACGTACCACTCCGTACGATACAATTTCTTACAACGAACAATTTATCCCCTTAGCTACTTCTAGAATATTACGCATTCCTACAATTATAAATGTCACAATACATTTAAGCTCTTTTGCTCATTCCATTATTTGACCTATCATTGTGACTTATAATGACCAAATTATATGAACTATGCATTGCGAATTATATGGTTTAACTTTAGTGACTACTAAAGGTTAAGGAACCATGAGTTTGATTGTCATAATTTTCCAAACCCTAACCGGTAATCGACCCAGAACCTTCCGCTTTGTAAGCTAGCGTGCTAACCACTACTTAGATTTTTTATTATAACATGTAAGTTAATTTTACTTCAGTCTATATGGTATATAAATCTACTAACAACCATTAATCTTCTATTATTTATCTGCCACGGTAATGAAATTATAGTTCTAATACTCTAAACAGCATTACTTGATACTTAATATACCATAATAATCATGGTTTAACTTTCTTGCAAGTGTTTTAATAAAAAGTAAAAAAAAAAAAAAAATTCAATAACAAAAGGAACTATTAAGAACAGTTGGTAAATGAAATACGTTGTACTAGTTTTTTGAATATTGCTTAAGCGATCAATAATATTGTCTGTTCAGTTTGAAATAATTAATAAATCCGGTTTTTACTAAGACCGCTTTAAATCTCATTGAAATTTTGTGTAATCATCATTTATTATGAATTAGGTTAATTGATAGGTACACACATAGTATACACTTGTGTTTGTATTTACAATACGTACTTGGGTGATAATATAATAATAAGATATTGAGTAAATAGTATTGTAAATAATTATTTAAAAAATTTTAAAAGCCCCGTCACGAAAACCTTTAAAAAGTAAAAAAAATTATATGTATTGGCCCTTAAAGTTTAATATAAGTAGTCATATTTTGATCCAAGTGTCATCGCATCGGGGAACTGCTAAGTACCAAAATAGAACTTAAAAAATCTGGTTTGAAACACTCACACAACTTTCTCTTGCCAACGCAAAAAATGAACACTATAACCTAACATTAGAAATAAACAAAAAACAAATCAAATAACATAACCTTATTTTAATCATGTGTGAATGTTGCAAAATGAAAACCAACCTTAGTTCGGCTAAATAATAAGAAAAATCACTTTTTGACGCTAAACTAGGTTCTGTAGAGAAAAATGCTTGAAATAAAAGTTGTAGATCTTTTAATTTCCTATTAATTTGATTATAAATTTTTGTCGTTAAATGCAAACTACGGCTGAAATCGTAAAAAAATCGATTTTTTACAAATTTTCATGAAAAAACAGAAAATCACTAATTAGCGCTGAAATAAGCGTTATAAAAAAATTTTTAATAAAAGTTGTAGGGTTTTTAATTTTCTACAACTTTTATTATGTACATTTTTGCGCTAAAATGCATACTAAGGCTGCAATCTTAAAAAAAAAAAAAAAAACATTTTTTTCTACGAGAGAACAGCCTCTCCAAGACTTTCAGCAGACACGGCACCTACCCTATCTTGTAGAGCGTATAAAATATAGTAAATGGGGCGATTTTTAAAAAAAATTGGAGCCGTTTTTGGGAAAATCGCAAAAAAGTAAAAAAATACACGAATAAACTACTACTTCCGGTTGACCGATTTGATGAAAATGTTTGTGTCGGGTCCGGTAGTAGTATTTAATTTAAGTTTCAAGTTCCTACGATGTTCCGTTCTTGAGATATTCTGTTCACACGCATGTGCGCGCCCGCGCGTGCACAGACCAATCGCTAAAAATATGTTTTGTGGGTTCAGAAGGTCTAAAAACATGTAATCCGGTGAAAATTCAAGTTCGAAAAATCGACATGAAAACATAGGCTACTTTCCTTCCTATATATTCATACAGGCAAGAGAAAGTTAAAACTAAATCAAAATCGGTTCATCCGTTTGGGAGCTACGATGCCATAGACGTTAAACTTAAAACACCTCTTTTTATCCGTCGGGGGTTAATGAAAAAGACAGCCCATCTTAACACACTAAATTTCTTAATGCCTCGCAGTTCAATATTTCACCCATAATCGACCGGTTTCAATGAAATTAAGGCTACATTCGATAAAAAAAAAAATATTTTTACTTACTGTAAGTAGTTTTTCTATTCCGACAAGGAGGGTTCACTGTTTCACATTTTTGTGATTCATAGTTTTTCCTTTTCTCTTAAAATCCGGACTCATCAATTTTGTCGTAAAATTTTCCCTTTACATAGGTATGCAATACGTATATTTTAGTTTTCTTCGATTTCCTTAAACGACTTAGTCTTTATTATTTAATTTTTCTAAAAATTAAATATTTTCTTTATTAATCTGTCTATTCATCTGTTATTAATCTGTTATTCTCTGTTATTCTCTCTTATTAATGTTTATTCATTTTATAGGTGTATTATTTTCCTGATTATATTTCCTACATTTTCACAACCTTTATTAATTTCTTCTAATGTTCATAATTCATGTACTCCATATTTAATTTCTCTTGCCCTATAAGAATACGTAGCGAAAGAAAATATTGTTTACATTTCGATTTTTTAAATCGAGTTTTCATTGAAAATACCTGTTGTCAGGCCCCACGAACTCAAAGAATAATGTTTTTGCGATTGGTTGTGTGTGAGTCTGCGGCTTTTTACTTTAAACTTTTTTGTATGTTGTCTTAGTATGCATTTTACGACAAAAGTGCATATAATCAAAGTTATAGAAAATTTAAAAAACCAACAACTTTTATTTTAAAACTTTTTTCCTACAGAGCGTCAATTAGTGATTTTCCGTATTTTTTAATCGAGGAGAGGTTGATTTTCCTTTATTGTCATTCACTCATAATTAAACATAGGTAATATTTTTCATTATTTACATTGGTAAGAGAAAGTTGTGTGAGTGTTCACACTAGATTTTCCTATCTTCACAACAATTAAATATTTAAATGTTTCCTACTTTTCCCTATCCTTTATTAATTTTTAATAATGTTCTTTATTCGGATACTATCTTTATACTTCAATTCATGAGGTCTTAAAATTTTCTATTTTGCGTACACCATTCTCTCAAAAGTTTGTTAAATTTCGGTACCATTTATGGTGCCATTAACTGATTTACTTTTTGTTTTAAAGTGCTACCGGAAGATGATATGAATTTTCTATTTTCTGGAAATTAGAAAATATCTTTATGTAGCCTATTCCATTTTTATTTGCTCATCATCCAATTATGAATTTTTTGATCTTCTTCAAGTCTTTTCACAAATCATAACTGCTTATAATCTCCAAAGACCAATAGATCTATGCTAAAATATCTGAGTTTGGTTCACATTTTTGTATTTTCGTGAATATATTTCATTCTCTTCTAACCGTCTGTCTAATTGGTATTTATTTCAACCCAATATATGCAGTATATTTTGCTGTAGAACAAATAAAACTTTAATGGAAAAAGTCTACCTTGAAAGAATTTAATAAATTATATAAAAACGAATTAACTATTTATGTACGTAGATCAAAAATGATTCTGAACAAAATGTACATATATTATTTTACTAATAATTTTTGTTTTGAATTAATAAATGAAAAAAAACGAATGCAATGTCAAAACAAAACCCAAAAATTTCTTTTGTAAAATTCTGATTTTTAAACTTTTCTAATTCGTTCAAGAATTTTGGATACTATATCACTTTTCTTCAAAACTCGTAACTTGCTTGATGTACTTGCAAATTTTCAAGATTTGTTTTTAAAATTACTCGTAGGCCTACATAAAATTTTATTCATTACAATGTCTTGAATACAAAAGATAATTTTGTGTTTAAAAGTTTTAAGAAATTAAACAAAATATTAATATAAAAAAAGGAATATTGTAACCTTTCATCGTGATCTAAAAAACAATATTTCCTTCAATTAAACAATATTATGTAAACTAAGTTAGTCAAAGTACACCCAATTTATGATATCTTAGTTGCTATTTTTTATCCCCCACCTTTATTTTAGGGTACAAGGGTAAGATATTGAAATAACTTTTATTATTATTGTTATTATTATTATTCATTTCGCAGTCAAGGATTAGGCTCCCACCTGTTCCGACTCACAACAGCAATTAAATTAATTAGTGAACTAAATTAAATTATTACCATCTCTTGTGTGGCATCCCAACATCTCTTCTTCCCTTCGGTCTGTATTGCAAAACATTGAGTGGGATAATTCCCTCGGGAATTCTCTCTACGTGCTCCCTGCATAGATTTCGGTTTTCTGTAATCTTTCCATTCAGGTTGTAAACGTCCAGTTCCGTTTTTATGTCCCCATTTCTTAGTTGGTACCTAGGATTGCAAACCTTTGTTCTTCACAGGAATCGCCCCTCTGTCGCCTGTACTCTACTCTCTTGTGGTTTGGTACTAATTGACGACTCACTTCCATAGAGCAGCTTCCAGTAGAGCTGGGGCAGCCATCACTTTGTAAACATTTTCATAGTAATAACTTTGTTTTTTTGTTGTAATAACTTTTATTAGATATTTTTTCACATAATTGTTATGTATGTCTACAGAATGAATTTGTTGTTGTTTAGGTTAACAGCCAAAAGGCTGGTTCGAACCTGTAAAGGTTTTACTAAGTAAAACGAGGAGTGAGGTGGTTTACCATTGCCTTCCTCACTAAGTGGAGAAATACGCTTATCAGCATGCAGGGCCCTCTGAAAAGCACATATTTTCCACTCTGCAAATGACACCTTCACTTCATTCACCACAGGGTCTGGCAGTGTAATGAAATTAATTACTTTCAGAGGAGATAACTCTGATTAGTGTCTTTTACATTTCTAATTCTTCTGTTCTTAAATGGTTCAGTCATTTAATTGGCTGACCATGTGATCAGAAACAGAACGGCACTTATTTTAGCCCTGCAACGAACAGATTGAGTGTAAATAATTTGACACTCCACCTGTCTGTTATGGTCAAACAGAATGAATTACAATTACAAATTAAATTAAAAAGATTGAATTATTAAAGATTAATAAAAAACATAGCTGCATTTCAGGCAGTTAAACGTTTTTCACTAACTTGAAGCACAAAAACATTTTTCTGAATGTGAATTCTCCTCTTAAGTCTCCAAGGAATCATAAAACGTGAAAATAATTTGAAATTCAGGAGTAGAAAACTTATATTGGATTGTATTTTCATACAATCTACAATAGATAGAGCACGAAACGTTAAAAATGATGTAACAATAAATAATTGAACTTTTAACTTTCATTGTAATATCCTATATACTTGACATCCTTACTAAAGTGAAACAAAAAGAATAGTATTGATTAGTAAGTGATCCAAGTAATGAATCATTCACACCGTGTTTTTTTTTATGAAGGCCAGGGTTTAATCTGTGTAACGCTTTGCAGTACGAATTGTCTGATGACGACTGACTATTATTGGATGTGTATGGAATATTATTTCAATTCTTCAATGAATAACACACACGTGTTAAAAAAAACACTATGACTATTATTATATTATTATTATTAGCCTGAAGTGTTTCATTTGTTTATCTACGTACTATCTTTTGTTTTAAATATTTATTTATAGTTTATTTCGCATTTGTTTAGCTGTGTGGTTGGTTGTTTAAACAGTTTTGTTTAATGAAAATCTTTGTGTGTCTTCGTTGAAAAATTCTGCTTTATTTAATTCTATAATAATATAATATAAAGTATGATAACGTTTTAAATTTACTTATCAACTTGACATCGTTATTTTATCATGTGAGTAGCTAATGAATTGTAGTAAATTTATTTGTTTGTATTTTTTAATATCTGGTAGTAAATCTTCTTTGTTTATATCGAACAAAAATTAATATTCAATTTTATATAGTTGACCCCCGCTTAAACCGTAATATAGGGGTGGTTCCGGTTTCGGATACTCAAAATATCGGATAACAAGCTGACATACTTTTTTAGTGTTTAAAAACAGTTTAAGTGAATACTCAGTATTTCTTACGACTGTTTGTTAGTATGTATATAAGAAAATACAGTTTTTTCAAGAAAACAAAATTTATATTACTGTAGACTACAGTAATTAATACCTATTTCTTCTCTTCTTCTTCCTCTTACCATCAAGGATTAGGCATAAGCCTGTTCCTAACTTACAAAACATCCTGTACTTCTACACAAACACGAGATATTCCAATTCGTACATCTCGACTACTGCCACCTTCTTCGAGGATTAATACCTATTTACTGCATTTAATTTCAATTGTTTACATTCTTAAAAAAGTCTGAGTTTCTTTGATAAAACTTTCTTTTGTAAACTGTTGACTTATGATGAACTTTTTTTTAGCTTTTATTTGTTATCGGGAACTGTACATTGTTGACAACTACCCAATTTGATCGCAGCGTTTTGCTGTATTTTTTTTTTTACGTGGATTAGACATGAGTTTGAACAGGGACCCCAGTAAAGTATGTTCATGGATGGCTGTCAACTGGTCACCATACAAAGTCGATTGCCCAACCGGTGTTACTTAACAAATAATAGCGACTTTCTGCGACTACCAGCTGACTGACTGGGCTGGCCCGAAGGCCTTATGATGAACTGTTGTAAATTATCTAACGTAAACTATTGTCTTATTAATTGTTGTAAAAATAATCTTGTGTAAACTGTTGTAAATGGTTTTAAGAACTGTTCTCTTGTAAACTGTTTGATTTGGTTTTCATGCATAAAAAAATCTGGTGTGAAACACTCACACAACTTTCTCTTGCCAATGCAAATAGTTAATAATAAACCTAACATTATTAATAAAATATTAGAAATAAACAAAAATTAACCTCAAAAACATAACCTTATTTTAATCATGAGTGAAAGACGCAAAATGAAAATCAACCTCAGTTTGGCTTAGAAATACGGAAAATCACTCTTTCTCTCTAAACTAGACTCTGTAGAGAAAAATGCTCTAAATAAAAGCTGTAGATCTTTTAATTTTCTATAAATTTAATTATATACACTTTTGTCGTAAAATGCATTCTAAGGCCAAAATCTTAAAAAAATCGATTTTTCACACGTTTTCGTGAGAAAAAAACAGAAAATCGCAAATTACCGCTAAACTAAGCGTTATACAAAAAAATGTTTGAAACAGAAGTTGTAGGTTTTTAAATTCTCTACAACTTTTATTATATAAGTTTTTGCGCTAAAATTTATATTAAAGCCGTAATCTTAAAAAAACAACGTTTTTACGTGATAACAGCCTCACCGAGAATTTCAGCAAACATGGCGCCTACCCTATCTTGTAGAGAATAAAAAATTGAGTAAAATAGGCGATTTCAAAAAAAATCGTAGGACCAGTTTTTGAGAAAATCGCAAAAAACTGAAAAATTATACGAATAAACTACTACTTCCGGTTGACCGATTTTGATGAAAATGTTCGTGTCGCGTCCGGTAGTGGTATGTAACTTAAGTTTCAAGTTTCAAGTTCGTACGATGTTTCGTTCTTGAGATATTCTGTTCACACACAGACACACACACACACACAGACACACACACACACACACACAGACACACACACAGACCAATCGCTAAAAACATGTTTTTTGGGTTCAGGGGGTCTGAAAACGTATAGATCCGGTGAAAACTCGATTTCGAAAAATCGACATGAAAACAATACTTTCCTTCCTATATATTCATATAGGCAAGAGAAAGTAAAAAAATAGAACAATTTTACCCAAAACAAATAAAATAAGATGATATCATTTTACCAATTACAAATATTTTTCCAAAATGTAAAAATTTCGTAATGTCTTAGCCTGTATTAATGAGGAAGATCTAAGATTTCCAACTATAAATAATTTTTGAAATCGGTTGGGTAGTTTATGAGATTATCTCGTACAAACAAACAAATTTTACTTCTTTGTAATATATTAATTTTATTTAGATAAGGAAATAAGTTAAAGTAATTTAATACGAACGTTTGGAGAATTTACAAATACAGCTGATTCGTCCTTGGTTTATAAAAACATAAACTAACACTATACGTTCATACCAATTGTAATAACCTATCTATCTAAACAAGTTATATGTAAATATTCTATCGTTTAATAACCAGTTTTTTTCATTTGAATGCACATCTGTTGCGGTCATAAGCCAGTAAAAGATATCCTTATTATATTTTTTGTATTTAAATGTTTTACTGTAAAACAGGTTGTTTGTTTGAAATTATTAATATTAAAATAAATTCGTCTGTTGTGTATACGAGTATCTTCTTTTAAATTAGCAGAATTCGTGTAGGCTAACTTTGTGCTTAGTCGTGGCTCAAAACAAGATTTTTCTGTTCCTAGTACAACTCGGTTAGAATACTGAACAGTACCGTTGCAAAATACCTGATATCTGATATCAGTTCTTTATAAATCTTTGTCAAATACCTGATAAAGGTTGTTCTTTACTTATTTATTTGAATTGAATTTTTTACAACAGGCCAACTACGGCCCAGTTACAGTAACAATATTTCATTACAGAGTAAAGAAAATATACTATAGGAAAAAGAAAAGAAAAGAAGAATACAAACAAAAATAGTCAATAACGCAAACCGCTGCCCATAGCAGACAGGTGGAGTGTCAAATTTTTTACACTCAATCTGTTCATTGCAGGGCTAAAATAAATAGTTCTGTTTCTTAACACATGGTCAGCCAATTAAATGACTGAATCATTTAAGAACAGAAGAGGTAGAGGTGTAAAATACACTAATCAGAGTTATCTCCTCTGAAAGTAATGAATTTCATTATACAGCCAGACCCTGTGATGAATGAAGTGAAGGTGTCATTTGCAGAGAGGAAAATATGTGCTTTTCAGAGGGCCCGGCATGCTGATAAGCGTATTTCTCCACTCGGTGAGGAAGGAAATGGTAAACCACCTCACTTCTCGTTTTACTTAGTAAAACCTCTACAGGTTCAAACCAGCCTTTCGGCTGATGACCTAAACAACAATGCAAACCGAATTAAATATACATAACACAGTATTATACAAAGAGATTTTACAAAAAAATGTACTAATCAATTAATCATGATAGAGTTCCAAAACAAAAAAATTAACACTCACATAATGTGGAATTGCTTGAGAACTCACGTATTGAAGGACTTAAGAATGGCTGACCAATACGATGCTCGACTCTGCCAAAATGGATCTATTGTCGCAATTCTGTCCATGATATTATAATTAATTATCATGCAGTTAACTGGCGAATAAGCTGCATAATTAGTGGAGGAAGATTTTTGTGATAAAACATATTTTTTGAACGGTTATAAAATCTTGATACGCGAAAAAGGAATTTTTCTAAGCGTATAAGGATCATTTATTTCACAACACAGTAATTTTTTCAGAGATATTAGTGAAGATAATCAACGCCTATAGTCGATTAGCTATAGATTAGCTATAAATTCTGCTAATAGTAGCCTAAAAATAACAAAGGAAATTGATCTGAAGTTGCTCTACGGCTTGAATGTGAACAGCGTAATATGGACTCCAAATAACTGAATCAAATTTTAAAATTGACATGACAAAAGAAAAATAAAGGATTTTCAGTGCAGCTATGCTATTTAAATTCCCACAACTTCTTTTAATAAAACCCAACAACCGACTATCTTTCAATAATGTTAGTTATGTGGTTATTAAAAGATAAAACTGAGTCAAAGATTACTCCCAGATCCCGCACTTCAGAGACTTGCGTCAAAATTTTATTAATAATTTTATAATTAAACTCATTAGTAGTTTTTTCATGCAAAATGACATTACTGAACACTTTGATACATTAAAACTAATTTATTCTTTTCCGACCAAATCACAAGATTATCTCACTATACTCGGTTTTTAGATAACTAGTGACGAAGAAAATCATAACAGTATGATACTCTGAACCTGACACTATCATACCAGGAAAAAACTGTTGCGGCTGCAGCTGTTTTCACCGCTGTTTTTGGCCTACTCTAACACTCCATAAACTGCACTGGCTCTTAATGACCCTTCAACTACAGTGCTGATCCTCGTCCAGCGTGTAGCAAAAGGGCCTATTCGCTGTTGCAGCTGCACATACATAATGTCCGCATGCAATCGTTGCAAGATAGTCGTGGGTGATCAGCGTGCTGAACAATAAAACTAAAAACTAAAGACGTATAAGGTCGATTCCTGGCTAAGGACTGGACATTTTAACGTGGCATAAGCCTACCAAACAGAGTAAGAACAAAATGAAAAGTTGAGCAGTAGAAAGAATGGTTTAGAGGAGATGGGAAATTTAAAAGTAGGCAACAAAAACATACAGGAAGTTGTAGAAGTTGTGTTATCTAGGGAGTAAAATAACAAAGGATGGTAGAAGCACAAGTGGTATCAAAAGTAGAATTTGCTCAAGCTAGAAGGGCCTTTGAAATTAAATACAACTTACTGACTACAAACATCGATTTACAGATTAGGAAAAATTTTCTTAAAACACTTTGTTTGGAGTATAGCATTATACGGGAGTGAAGCGTGTGTGATAGGTGGTGTAAAAAGGAAGAGGATAGAAGATTTTGAAATGTGGTGTTATAGGAAAATGTTAAAGATTAGAATGCGTAGACAAAATAAGGAATTTAGAGGTTGTTAGACGAAGGGATGAAAAAAGAAGTATACGTAAACATGTTAACAGAAGAAGGGATAGGCTAGTGGGGCATATCTTAAGACATCCAGGTATTGGTCTATCAATAATGGAGGATAATATTGAGGGATTGATTTATAGGAGGAGGCAAAGGTTAGAATATTTAAAAAAAATTATAAAGGATGTAGGGTGTTGCAATATGTAGATATGAAATGACTTACGCAAGATAAAACAGCTTGGATAACTGCATCAAACCAGTGGAGAGACTGATGACAAAAAAACCTATAGTTCCATGACTCACAATTATTATAGAATAAATTTGTTGACACAACTTTAAAATAAACTAAAAAACAAATAAATTTTATTAAATATCTGTCTATATTTTGATATTTTGTGAACTTTGAAGTTTAGTATGTATAATATATTTTATAAAATTAAACATTCTACCAAATTTTGACCAGCTATTTTTAATTTAGTTAGCAGGCAATATAAAAGAAGGAATATTTTGTATTCTTATACACGTCTGTTGATATTTGCGATTAACATAGAAAACATTTTTAAAGCATTCGAAAGGCAAATATTTGTTTTGATACAAAAATTTTATCTCTTATGTCTTATATCTGTATCACTTAGTTTTGTCAAACAATTTTTATATTGATATCTATTTACAATTCATTTTTCTATTTTATCTAATATTAAATAAACATTTATATAAAAAAAAATTCTGTACAAATTTATTTCAACAGTGTTAGTGTAATTTGTATACAATATTATACTGGTTTCGTAATAGTTTTGGTAGTTACTGAACGTTCTTGTCAAACAAGTCAATTTTTAAAACAACTTAAATTTTCTTGAATCCCTTTTTTAAGTCACTTCTATTTCTCAGTTATTAACGACAACAGTGTGTGATGAAAAATTATTCTTGAGTGAAATGGTTTGAAATTCTACCAGAAACTTCCAAGGAAAATTATTTTAAATTAGTATTTTGGGGAACTCATCAATGTTTAAGAATGTAAGTCTGAATACAAGTTTAAAGAAGTTAGTTCTGAGAAAAATATTTTGTTTAATAGACTGTTATTTAAGATAAATAATTTAAAAGATTTATAAATTATAATTAATCTGAAATCCTCTTTATTCAAAGTTGATAAAAACAGACCCGTGTGGGACAGTTTTTGGTGGCCGATTTTAAAATTGTCATCTCATTTCCTTTTGTCCGTACATCCGTTACTCCTAGATATTAGAAACTACAAGAGGTAGCAACAAACGTTTTTCTGATTCGTAATCTATACAAAAATTAGTAGCCCTGGATTGAATTTGAAGTTCCGGTTTCGATTGGAAGTGACATAAAACCGGAAGTCAAGGAAGTAGAATTTGGAAACAAAAATAGTTTCAATCGATTTTCTTTGTTTGTTATTACTGTGAACAACTTAAGAAGGAAAAATGATTATTTTTCCGTTTTACGATCACAGTTTAAAATATAGCCTACTAATAAAAAAACTAATGAAGCATTCTTAATAATAATAAAATTGATAATTATTTGGATAATAAATTAGTTTTAATTTCTATGTGTAAAAATAAACACTTATACTTACTTTTACGGATGATGACATAAAAAATTACTGACAATGTATTTCCTGCAATAAATAAATGACTATAAGATTCCGGAGTAAAATTTAATATGTTTATATGTATATTAACATGTAATTACGGCAAAATAAATTTTGTGTTTACATTACTTAACAGAAAATTTAAATTCAGCATTTTATACGAAAATAAAAATAATTATTTTTGACTGATGATACTAATAATTTGTATTAGAGTATCAATTATTCTTCTTGTTACTATAATTTGTTGTAATAAAATTTGTAATTTATTAACTTGCAGCTTAGATATTTAAATTTTATTTTATTTTCATAATGTAATGGTCATAATTAGTCACGGAGTAATCATATGATGAATGAATAGTTCTTTATTATTAGAAATATTTTCCTTGAAAAATCAATATTAAGATTAATTTCAAAAATTATAAATTATTAAAAATCTGGTGTGAAACACTCACACAACTTTCTCTTGCCAATAAAAATAATCAACAATATAACCCAACATTAGTAATAAACCACTAGAAATAAACAAAAATCTAACGTCAATAAACGTAACCTAATTTAATAATGAGTGAAGGACACAAAATGAAAATCAACTTCAGTTTGGCTTAAAAATACGGAAAATAACTCTTCCACGCTAAACTAGGCTGGTAGAGAAAAATGCTTTAAATAAAAGTTGTAATCTTTTAATTTCTTATAAATTTCATTATACACTTTTGTCGTACGTGGTAAGGCTGAAATCTTACAAAAATAATATTTTTACACGTTTTCGCGAAAAAAAAACTAAAATTGCTAATTAGGCTACCGCTAAACTAAGCGTTTCAAAAAAACTTTTGAAATAAAAGTTGTAAGATTTAAAATTCACTACAACTTTTATTATATACATTTTCCCGCTTTAATGCATATTAAAGCCACAATCTTAAAAAAAAGTGATTTACGAGAAAACAGCTTTTCCAAGAATTTCAGGAAACATGGCGCCTACCGTATCATGTAGAGTAAAAAAAATGTAGTAAATAAGACGATTTTTAAAAAAATTGTAGGAGCCGTATTTGAGAAATTCGCAAAAAAGTTAAAAATGACACAAATAAACTACTTCTCCGGTTGACCGATTTTGATGAAAATATTCGCGTCGGGTCCAGTAGTAGTAGGCTACCTAACTTAAGTTTCAAGTTTCAAGTTCGTGCGATGACCCTTTCTTGAGATATTCTGTTGACACACAGACCAATGGCTGAAAACATGTTTTTTGGTTTCGGGGGTCTGAAAACGTGTAGATCCAGTGGAAACTCGACATGAAAACAATACTTTCCTTCCTATATATTCATATAGGCAAGAGAAAGTAAAATAATTGTTATTCTAATTTTAATTAATTTATTTGTTTAACAAAATTAGTAACGTTTAAGAGCAGCAGGTAAACACTAAAACAGCTCTTTTACAATAATACTTATTATAAATTTTTATGGAAGGTTTGCCAGTGGTGAGCTGAAGTGTCTTACGTACAAGTTAATAAAATAACTTGGGTTCAACAACTATACCATCTAGACATTCAATAATAAAATACAATTTAATATAATACATGTTACTTAATAAGTACAACACAAATGAGCATAATATTAAATTAACCTCAAACGGAATGTAACATATATATACAGAGTGGAACACGTAAAACGTTACAATTAAAGATTATGGAAGAACAGTGTAACATAAAAAGTTCAAACACAATTTACTCCCCATTAAATCATACCCAAGTAATGCATTAAAAATAAAACTATTCCCATTAAGTCACAGGGTGTCCCCTAAATTGAGAGTAATGGTATCGAATCTCAATATTTCCAAATTTAAAAACTTGTGTAAATCATTTTAAATATATTTAAATTTTCAACATTTTGGTGAAAACAGATTTCAAAAATATTAACGTAGTTCAAAATGATGGCCATAAACTTAGTACGGGCACTTTCAAAACGCCCTATATTTTCCTTTCAACTTATGATAAAACGAAAATCGTATTCAAACGCTTTTTAAAATTTGATAAACTTTTCAACAAGACTTTTTTCACAAGACCATATTTTAAAATAATATTTTACCCTCAAAAATTTCTAATTTTGAATAAATTAAAAATAGACGTCCATAATTTTCAAAGACAGAAATTTCAAAATTATTTCGACGGTGTGTTGTGTTGTACATCAAATGTTTTATTTTGCAAATATGATCTTGTGACATATTGTTGGAAAGCTTACCAAGTTTTAAAAAGGTATTTGATTACGGTTTTCGTTTTATCCGAAGGTGAAAAGAAGATAGGCTACAGGGCGCTTTATAAGTCAATTTTAATTAAGTAAATTATAATAGCCATCATTTTGGAATGAATCAATATTTTGAAATCTGTTTTCACCAAAATGTTTAATACCTTTAAAATGATGCACTACACAACAATGTTTGAACGTGTCAATTTAGGGCACACTCTGTGTTTGAACGTGAACGGTTTTATTTTTAACGAATTTCTTGAGTTTAAGATAAGTGGGAAATAATTTTGGTTAAACTTTCAATGTTCTTCCGTAATATAGATTGCAATGGTTTACGTGGTCCAATCTGTATAAGCCATCAATTGCTACATTTTTTAAAATTTATTTTACGTCCACATGGGAACACTTAAATCAATCCATACAGAATTTAGTCTTCAGAGTATTTGCTAGAGCTTTAAACCTCTTCTGCGACAAAAACGTTTTTATTCTTTCCGAACTGGATACCTTTTGTTCGTCAATTATGGTGTATTGTTGTCGTTCAAATGTTTTCAATATAAGTATCGTGTTCCTGTTTCTTAGAATCGTCTTCTCTTCTGTGCCCTCTACTTGTTTCATTGTTATACTTAACTCCTCCGAATCATTCAGGACCTCTTTGAACTATTTGTTCTTAGTTTTATTTTTCCAAAAGTAGCTGACAAGTTTTTTTTCATGAGCAATGGTTTCCAGTAATTTTGATATGTGACCAAAAAGGCAACTTTCTCTTTTCGCAATATCTATTATTGATTCACATTCCAGGTAAACCACCTAGTAAGGCAATAATTGACATTGTCCATCTACTTGGTGTTTTTCTGTTCATAATTATTGTTCTTCTGTCTTCTGCAGTTTATCTGCGGTTGATTTAGAGTTCAACATAAATAATATTTTGCTACACTTAAGTATGAACGAAGTAAACAGAAAAAGAAAAAATAAACAGAACAAGAGCTGTAAAATTATTGGTAATTCAGAATTTATTTTCAACTTACTGCTACATCACAATCTGTCAGTTTTTGTTGAACAATAAGTATCTATAATAATATAATAAACAGAGTGAAAAATTAAAGGAAGTTAAAAATACATAGATCTTTGACCTCTGCATAAAAAAAATTAACAAAAAATGAGTAAATATAAAAAAGAATGTTACAATAATTTTTGATTACAGTATCTATCAGGCAAGTTAAAAAAATAACTTTAGATTTTCGAGATTAAATCGTTTAACCTTGACGTTTGAGTTAAACTGTTGTCTAATAAATTGATTATTAAAACATTTATTATAATAAATTTTGATGTTCGTATAGAATATTATTAATTTTTTTTTTTAGCTTTTATTTGATATCGGTAACTATACACTATTGACAACTACCCAATTTGATCACTGCTTTGCACTGTCTTTTTGAAGTGGATTAGGCATGAGTTTGAACGGGATTTCCAATAGAGTTTGTTCATGGATGGCTGTCAGCTGGTCACCGTACAAAGTCGCTTGCCCAACCGGTGTTACTTAAAAAATAATAGCGACTTTCTATCAGTTTACTGACTGGGCTGTCCCGGAGGTCTATTCAAATATTTAATAATTAAATCTGAAATTTATTTGTTTCTCTCTGAATTTGTTGTGTTTGCACCTGGGAGTGTTCAACATGATTCTAACCGTTCTTGACTGGAATCGGATAAAATTTTGATGTTGGAATTTGTAGATATACGCCAAGTTCGTATTTCATATGTCTAAACGGATTTATTTCGTTTTAATTCGACAGGAGAGAATTACCCAAAACCCAACACATTTTATAAAAAATTATATCTACCTAGTGTTTTGGAAGATATGTGTTGTTTCCTTGTAAGGCGACGACAATTTAAATATAGGTTTGGCTATCTAACAATGTCACATTTTGGAATGATGTTACTGTACAAATTTACTTTCGGACAGTCACCTATTTTTAATCTGAATGTAACATGTAGATAATTATATGGTTTCATTAATTTGTTTGTATTCTCCAAGTATCTAACAATTTTCTTTAAGTTTTCTATCTAAATACTTGTGCAAAAGTTCTTTAAATGCATCTGTAGGATTAACCTTGATTACGATAATAGCTTTATCATTTAAAAATGTTGTCACTGTAGTGTTTACATTACCATGTAGAGGAAAGTCGCAAGTCAGCGGTATATAAAACAAAAATAAAATGTTTGTCAGCATGTAATATTCAAGATATTTAGCTGCCAATACCACTGACTATTTGAAGATTTCGTGTGTTGTTAATAAATAGAGATGGCATGTATTTCTTTTTAACGTTAATGTCACGAGAGTGAATTTTGTTTCGTTGCTCTTTATTATTTAAACTGTGAAAATAAGACTAAAATTTTACGGACACCTATATAGAATGGATGCAACCGGTTGACAAAACACAATTTTGAGACACTAAATAATAGACCTAAGGCGTCCGATAAATGGTTTAAAGAAGTTAGAAAAGGTAGTGAGAAAATTTAATGAACCGAATCAAATTCAGATAACTAATTACGGACTTTAATGGCTTCCATGAAGAGCTAAAACAGAACACCGGGTTGACAGAAGAAAGGAGAAAAGCCTACAGTGAGCGAATGCTGAGAATGTGGGCTGCAAGAGAGCTTCCAGAAACATCTAAAGTCACCTCACGTGGGCTAAATTTGTCCCTATTCGAGAAAACAAAATAACCGTTAAAAGAAATTAAAATTTAAATACTATAATAGATAATTATAATTTTTTTTACAATTTATCAAGACAAAAATTTATATTTATAATTTTTGTTTCAGGTTGAGTGTAGGTGAAAAGGTAACAGGATGTCAGGTAGAAAACGCAAAATATTTAGAAAAGAAACACGCCGCTATATTGGAAGAATATGTGTACACAAATGACCCGAAATATACGGATGAAGAACTTGGAGAATTACATAAGATTGAAGAACTTAGGCAAATGATATACGTTCACAATAATGGTAAGATTTTATTATATTTTTAATTATAAATAATATTGCTTTTGGTTTCAATTATTTTGTTGTTATTGTTGTTTTAGGTCATCAGCCGAATGGCTGGTTTCAATCTCTACAGGCTTTACTAAATAAAACGAGGAGTGAGATGGTTTACCACCGCCTTCCTATAATAAGAAAAGTATGCTTATCAGCATGCCAGGCACTCTGAAAAGTATCTACTTTCCATAATGCAAATAACAGCTTCACTTTATTCACTTCAGGATCTGGTTGTATAATGATTAAATTCATTACTCTCAGAGGAGATAACTCTGACTAGTGTCTTTTAGGGCCTTCGGGACAGCCCAATCATTCAGTTGGTAGAAAGTCGCTATTATTTATTAAGTAACACTGGTTGGGTAAGCGGTTTTGCATGGTGACCAGCTAACAGCCACTCGTGAACAAACTCTACTGAGGTCCCTGTTCAAAATCATGCCTAATCCACGTAAAAAATATTGCAAAAATTAGCAATCAAATTGGGTTGTCAATAACTTACAGTTCCTGACGACAAATAAAAGTAAAAAAAAGTATTTTAGACCAATCCACTGAGTTAGTCTGGTGGTAAAGCCGAGTCAGCTGTTTAACAGCTCTTTGGAGACGAAGGTTCCATTGCTCAAATCCTCGTAAAGGTAGTTTACTAGTAACTCTGACTAGTGTCTTTTAGGGCCTTCGGCCCTAAAAAAAACCTTCGGCCCTAAAAATCAAACTTTTGTATGATTTGAATACTAGACAGTGGTTACTGGTGTAGTTTGATGGTTTCGGTTTTATTAACCATACTCCCTCAGGAATGGTTGACCTGAGACTGTACAAGACTATACCTCATTTACACTCATCAAATAATCCTAATCTCATTGGGTTATGGGGTTGCTTATTGTTCTTAAATTTAACAGATCGTAAGGTACATACATTGTGGGGAAAAATTAAAATTTTACTCTTTTTCAATTCGTTGATTCATGAATTTCTTTATTGGAAGAAAGCAGAAGTGCAATCAAAGCGTTTAGTAACGGATTAAGTGTTTGCATACTGCATTTCAGTTTTAGTCTATAAGATATGAGTAGGCGAAATGGTAAGAAACAGACGAACCAGCCAGTGTATTTTGTTAAAATATAAAATATTTGTTACCTGAACGTTGTTTTTAGTGTACAATCGATCTAAAAATAATTATTAGCCTTTTATCATCAGTAAGAAATGTCACTTATTTTAATAAGTTGAATAGTTTTTTTTTCATCTGCTGTATTGAGTTAATTTTTTAATTTTTATTTAGGTGATGATTACTTTGAAACAAGAACTGACGATGATTTCTTGATGAAATTTTTAAGAGCAAGAAATTACAGTGTAGAAGCGGCTTTTAACCAGGTAATTATGAATTATCTTATTAGAAAATATAGCCTCTTTGGTTTAAACTATAAAAAAAACTACAAGTGGTTAATACGATATAGCAAATTGAGTCAATTTTTAAAATTGTTATCTATAATTTTCCGATGTCCGTCCGTCACACCCACATGTCAGAAACTACAAGAAATAACAACAAACGTTTTTCGGATTCGTAAGGGCACGTGTAACCGGTAAAATTTTCAAAATATCGATTTTCAATTTTTTGGCGCCAACCAATATTTGAAAATTTCTGAACAATTTACGACCTAAACGATGTGTGTAGCTTTTCAGTTATTTTTTATGATTTTTTAAAAATTTTGTGTTTGTGAAAGTTTTTGTCGAATTTATCAATCAATATTCCTTAATTCTACAAGTATATCTTATAATATGTATATTCTATAATATAATAAATGCAAATGAAAAAGGCTAGGCAATCAATCAGAAAATTGTTAAAAGAAGAGAGAAAGACTAAATGGATGAAGATGATGACCCTGAATATGGAGCTATATAGATTATTTTAAAATTACGTAAACTAAATAATTTTTCAATAAAAATTTTAAATGAGTATTTCCAAAAATTTGTTTTTTTTTATTAAAATGACCATTATCTCAGGAGCCATTAGAGATATGTTGCTAATTTTTTTGTACATATTAAATATAATTATAATAATCTAATTGCCCTACTAGAATTATACGGTTTTATTAAAAAATGATCAAGTTAAAAAATATTTATTCAATTTTTACAAGAAATTTAGACAACCAAATTTTTAAAAAACCTTTAAAAAATAAATAAAACAACAAAACTTCATAATTCTAGTGTTAAAGTAAGAGCATAGACTGGGTAACATACTGGTAAAATTTCAGCCATCTAATATATAAAATTCTCGTGTCACAGTGTTAGTTGCCATACTCCTCCAAAACGGTTAAACCGATTTTGATGAAATTTTATATGTACACTTGGTAGGTCTGAGAATAGGTTTGTATCTATTTTTTATACCCCTAAGTGATAAGGGTGGTCCACCCAAAAAAAATTTTTTTTTACTTTTTGGACAAAACATTTTTTTAATTTTTTTATAATGTGGCATTAAAAAATACATACACTCCTCAATTTTCCCATTCAACCACCAACTCCTAATTTTTTATAGCAATATTAGTTGTGCATCGATCGTAGTAGTGACGTTTACAAATATCATTTTATGCCCCTGGCATTAGTTTTTTTTGTTTTACATCTGACTGTTCTGCTAATACAGCCGGTGGATAATAATGGTAATGAAAATGAGTAATGAAAAAATGCCAGATCTGACCGGGATTCGAACCCGGTACCCTGGCGTAGAAACAATTTGGTTTCCCACCACTACGCTAACGGGCCTTGAATAAAATGAAATAAATTTCATATTTTCCATAAAAACATGTTTTCTGTTTCTGGGCGTAGCAACGCGCGCCGGGTACCGCTAGTGTAGGCTATCTATAATTGTTGCTGAGATAATGGGTTACAAAATCATGAAATTTAACGTTGGCAAGATAGTCGGTTACACGTGCCCGTAATCTACACAAAAAGTTAATGAGCCTGGATTGGGTTTTAAGTTTCGGTTTTGATCGGAAGTGGTCCATAACTGGAAGTCAAGAAATCAAAGTCGGAATTTGGAGGCAAAATATTCATTAGATTTTTCTTAAAGAGTAGATACAAAAATCACAAATGGCTTTTGTCATAGTTCAAAGGTAACCCTATTTCTTTCTTATGAAAGCTATATGGACTTGATTGTAAAAGATTAAGCCCACTTAGTACTTGATAAAACTCCCACCAGCCGTGAGACGCGTCGTCTCAAGAAAGGGATTTTTATGTTTCTGTTTTTTTTTTTATGTGACTTCTGTAAAGACTACGTGTTGCTATTTGGCAGATATATTCTTCGTTTCCAAAGAAATTATACTATTTTAAAAAAATCTATAAATCTTCAGCTGTTCTAAATTTAGGGTTTTTATAACGTTTTAAGCGTAAAAAACAAAAATATCCTTGACGAACCGATGTTTTGAAACATTAACGCGACCAAGAAATATTTAACTCATCACTTCTGTTAAGTAAATATTTTTTTCGAGTTAAAGCGAAAATAATTTGGATCGTACTTAATAAGGATTTAAAAAAATACTTTTTTGTAAGTCAAAATAATAATAAGTTTAAGATGCCATATTGAAAACAACCAAATCGGATGTATGGTGCTATTTCCGGTTTCTCGTACTGCCTGTACGTGTAGTACAAAAGTGCAAGGTTTTCAAGTTTGCTTGACAAGTAAGGCTAGTAAACTATTGCCTTGTTATTTGTTACGTTTCAGTAACAAGTTATCTGTTTATGATTATGTCATTTTAAAATTAACAATGTTTTTGCATTATGAATTTCTCACTTTAATATCACATGGTCATTTAAAGAAATACACATAAATATTATGCAATTTAAATGCGATTTATTACAATACGTAGTTTAGTATTTCAATAACTCTGTTGCAGTACGAGTTAAATCAAATGTTGAAAACTAATTCGTTGCTTCCGTGTGTTAACACAACCTACATTAAAATATTACAAAAAATTAGCAAAACATTTATTTTTCTGACAATATTTTCTATTATTGTACAATAAAATACTTTTGATTGTGGACAAAATAAAACTCTCGACGCAATTCATTAGCATTTTTCGCCCTTTAAATTTAACAATCCTAAATCTGATGTTGATCAAGTATATAATGTTCGAGCTCAAGCTTTTCCTCTGTCCTAGAAAACTGAATAGATTTGGACAGAATAGTCAAAAATAATGCTTGTATTACTGTAGCTGCTGATATCATTACACAAGTCTAATGTATAACTATTAATCAGTATGGCACATAAATTATGTATTGGACTGATGTAATCTTATTGATTAGTACGCAAGACACTACAGGTCACTAAGGGAAAAACTGCGGCAAAAGTCTTTTAAATTTTCAAAAAATAAAAATTTTTAAGTCGCATGAACAGCTTGGTCAATAGCAACTACAGTATGTTGTGGAACTAAACGATGGGTATCGATTTGTAATAATTTCCAGAACGTAGCAGGTAATTTAAACTGGGACCTTCCGATTTGTAGGCTAGCACACTAACCATTTCGCCACGGAGGCGGTCAGCCCGTTTTTTTAATTAGCCATATTATAAACATTAACCTTCTTGCCATAAACACTTCTCGAAATGTCTATTTAAAGCGTATAGTTTCAATTTTTTTATAGATTTTTCTTCTTTTTCTGCCAATCCTATGTCCGCGTTCGCTCTTCGTAAAAGCCATGCGTGTCAGTAATCTTTATTTTGTACTTCACCAAGATATAACATATTAGGTAGGTACCAAATTGTCTCCGTTTATTCTATATTTCAACATTTTTGTAATACAAAATATTGATTTTTTAATATTTGCAAATTTTTTTAATAAAAAAATATCCCTATAACAAGCAGGTGGAGTGTTAAAGGATTTGCAGTCGATCTGCTAGTTCCAGAGCTACAAAAATTAGTTCTGTTTCTTATCACATGGTCAGCTAATTATACGAATGAATCATTTAAGAACAGAAGAGGTAGAGATGTAAAAGACACTAGTCAAGTTCTAAGAATGTACCCAATTCCAAATGTACCCATAATTTGAATAGCTTTTGCCCGTTCTCTGAACAACTAATCCTCCCATAAATCGTATGTCTTAATTACCCAAAAAAATCTGGTGTGAAACACTCACACAACTTTCTCTTGCCAATGCAAATAATTAACAATAAACCTAACATTAGTATTAAAACATTAGAAATGAACAAAAACTAACCTCAAAAACATAACCTTATTTTAATCATGAGTGGAAGACGCAAAATGAAAATCGAACTCAATTTGGCTTAAAAAAAACGGAAAATCACACTTTCACACTAAACTAGGCTCTGTAGAGAAAAATTCTCTAAACAAAAGTTGTAGATCTTTTAATTTTCTATAACTTTTATTATATACACTTTTGTCGTAAAATGCATACTAAGACCGAAATGTTAAAAAAATCGATTTTTCTCACGTTTTCGTGAGAAAAAAACAGAAAATCGCAAATTACCGCTAAACTAAGCGTCATACAAAAAAATGTTTGAAACATAAGTTGTAGGTTTTTAAATTCTCTACAACTTTTATTATATAAGTTTTTGCGCTAAAATTTATATTAAAGCCGTAATCTTAAAAAAACAACGTTTTTACGTGAAAAGAGCCTCACCGAGAATTTCAGCAGACATGGCGCCTACCCTATCTTGTAGAGAATAAAAAATTGAGTAAAATAGGCGATTTAAAAAAAAATCGTAGGACCAGTTTTTGAGAAAATCGCAAAAAACTGAAAAATTATACGAATAAACTACTACTTCCGGTTGACCGATTTTGATGAAAATGTTCGTGTCGCGTCCGGTAGTGGTATGTAACTTAAGTTTCAAGTTTCAAGTTCGTACGATGTTCCGTTCTTGAGATATTCTGTTCACACACACACACACACAGACACACAGACGCACAGACACACACACAGACACACAGACACACAGACACACACACAGACCAATCGCTAAAAACATGTTTTTTGGATTCAGGGGGTCTGAAAACGTATAGATCCGGTGAAAACTCGATTTCGAAAAATCGACATGAAAACAATACTTTCCTTCCTATATATTCATATAGGCAAGAGAAAGTAAAAAACACTAAAGAGTGGACAGAAGCTATTAAAATTTAGGGTATATTTGGAATTGAGTCTTCTTTGAACTAGTTGGAATTTAGAGAGTGGGTAAAAGGTATTCAAATTTAGGGTACATTTGGAATTGAGTCTTTTTTGAACTAGTTGGAATTTATAGAGTGGGTAAAAGCTATTCAAATTTAGGGTACATTTGGAATTAAGTCTTCTTTGAACTAGTTGGAATTTAGAGAGTGGGTAAAAGCTATTCAAATTTAGAGTTGTCTCCTCTAATAGTAATGAATTTCATCATTATACAGCCAGATCATGTGGTGAATGAAGTGAAGGTGTCATTTGCAGGGTGGAAAGTAGATGCTTTTCAAAGAGCCTGGCATTTTGATAAGCATACTTTTCCACACAGTGAGGAAGGCAATTGTTGGCCTCACTCCTCGTTTTACTTAATAAATCCTCTATAGATTCAAACCAGCCTTTTGGCTGATGATCTAAACAACCACGATAAAAAAATGGAAATTTTTTTTGTTTTGCAGTTAAAGAATTATCAAAGTTTTATGTCAAGACATTACACATGGCGAGAGGTGCACATGGACCTGGTCACAACAGCTTTAAGTTCCGGAACAGTAAACGTTTTACAGAGACGTGACGAGCAAGGTCATCGAATCCTATGGTTCCGTGCAAGCAATTGGCAACCCCGCATCGTTTCTCCTGACGAAATGTTACAGGTCAGTTGATAAACTAACATTACTAAAACCTATATTTTAATATTAGTATTTACATTTATTATTTTCATACAGTAAAGGCAATGTACTTACGTTTTAACCTTCTCCAAGGATAAGCAAAACTGGTATAGAGAAAAATAAATAAAAATTATCTCTTTAAATAATACGTCACTCTTAAAATACATTACTACATAAATATATTAGGCCTATTACACAATAAGATACCTATATGAATAGACAAATAAAAAGTTTTATGTATTTACTTTTTTGAGAACAGCCTATTCAACTTTTTTATTTTAAGTCTTATCAACATCTGGATTAAGGAGGAACTACTTTGAGTTAAGGAACGGTGGGTTTAAACTTGTAAAAATTTTCTAGACCCTGCCCGGGAATCAAACCCAGGACCTCCGCTTTGCAGCGTAGCACACTAAAAGACATATTATAATTCGTTTTCGTGTATTAAGAGAGGATGAATTTAATTCTCACGAGTCGCTTATTATTTTCCTTGTTATTAGTCTAGTATTTAACAAAACAAATTTTCTTATCACATGTTGTTCACCTTAATATTATTTATTACCTATTGATTTTGATAAAAATGTTCATGTCGGGTTCCCTAAAAGTACCTATTTAATTTAAGTTCCACGTTTCAACTTCGTACGATATTTTAGTTCTTGAGATATTTTGTTCACACACAGATCAATCGCTAAAAACATGTTTTTTATTTGGGTTCAGGGGGCCTGAAAACGTTTATTTCCAGTGAAAACTCGATTTCAAAAAATCGACATGAAAAAATTTTTTCTTTCTTTATTAATTCATATAGGGCAAGAGAAGTAAAAATCCGATGTATGTAATTTACATCAAAAAAAAAAAAATGGAAATATGGTTCACCTCTAATGTACTGATCTAATTGTGCTGCAGTATACTTCGCTCTTAGCTATACTCTGTTTCACGTTCAGAATGCAGTGCAGCTCTTATGAGAACCCGTTGTGTTATCAGCCGTACGAAAAACGTCAGCCACAGCCAATAAAATAACTCTCCTCCGCAAACACCATCCGTAGGTCACGGGCAAAAATATTTAGAGTTTCGCTTACCATGCTCTAACAAGCCATTTCTAATCAAAAGATTTTGAAAAAACTACTTTCGCTTCCTAATGAATTTTATTTTATTACGCTATAAATGTTATTATTATACTCTGATTTTTTGATAAGATAATACAAAGTTAGACGTTTAAATCTCGACACATTTTTTTGCGTTTCACATTAAAAAACTCTTTTCTTTCCATGATGACATAAGTGTTTTTTATTTTGTAATAAAATATGGAATTTTATCTGTAATTTGATGTATGACAAGTCATATGTTGGAAGGGAACAGAAATAATAAACTAGTTTGAAATAATTACTTTTTTCATAACAAAGGCCCATTAAAAAGTAATTTATCATTGTGTTAGTCCAGAAAAATAATCTCGTATGTAAATAATGTCTTTTTTTCTTTATTTCACCACCTAAAACTTTGTTTTTCCGTTATGTAAACCTATAAAACTATATATCACAATAATTATGACATTCTTGTCGTTATAGTTCTATAGAAAAATATTTATTATGTCCCTTTTAGGAATACCGACAACTGAAATGAATACATCACTATTATTTGGAGAACAGTAAATTTTCTTTCCAATAACTATTGACATCAATTTAAACAATAACAATTTTTTACTTTAAAATAATTTAAAAAGACAATAAAATTGATAAACATTCCATTACTGTAATACTTGTTTGTACCTGATCTTTTAAAACTATACAAATATAAAGTATGTTTCGTATTACATTATTTAATAGGAGTTTGTAAATGAGAAGGTTATGTGGCGAGGAGTCAATATTTTTACTTAGTGTAGTAGCGCTGAAACTCCCATATGAAATACATTGCTTATGGACTTCTCGTACTGCATTCTGAACGTGAAATCAACTATACTATAATATTATACAGAGTGATTTTTTAGTCCTGTTACCCAATTGTTAGGAAAGCTCATGAGGATGCATGGGATAGGTTCATTGCAGGAATTGAAGATGATCTACATGGAAGGCAAGAGGTTGCCTATAAGTTGATGAAACACCTCAATAATGATGTGAAGGAGATGGCTAAAATAGACAATATAGAAAAACAAGAATGGATTGAGCACTATAAAAGATTGTGGTACAAAAGCGATTTACCATTCATGGAAGAAGCTCATCATCCAGAAGCAAAACATGGTATTGATCAAATAGCTATTGAGGAATTGGAAGAGGCATTAAAACAAACAAAAAATAGGAAGGCAACAGGATTAGATCATATAAATTCAGAACTATTGAAATATGGTAAGTAATGTGCTAAGTAATAAAACTAATTTAATAATAAACGCTATTCCATTTCGGTATGACAAGTCAGAAGTAAACAAAGTTATAAGTAAAACAAACCACGAAATGCATAAAAGAATTAACAGCCTAAAAAATAAAACAATTGAAAGGGTAAAAATCAACTTTATCAATGAAAGGTTAAATCGTGATAACTATACTAAACATGGGTTACATTTAAATTTAACTGGCAAAAACATACTGTGTGATAGATTAGCTTCACTCGTTACATGTAAACTCCCAGATAAATTAAAATCTAAGGATACTTTTTTAATGAAATGGCTAAAAAAGGGGGAAAAAAGTTAAGAAAAAGAAGGGTAGGTTATGTTAGGACAACCCAACCTCACATTAAGCAATCACAGGTGCTACAAATAGGTAATGACAGGTTAGGTTTAAATCCGGATGATAGGTTAGTGCATCCATTACCAACAGATGCAGAAATTATAGGAAATAAACAGGTAGGTGCACAAAATGATTTCATCAATCAAGTTCAGGTTAGGAATACATCTCACTTCTCTATTTTGCACCAAAATATTCAATATTTAAGTAATAAAATAGATAGGGTTGAAATATTTTTAAGGTCTGAGAACCCAGATATGGTATTATTCACCGAACATGGGTTAAAAAGTAATGAGATTCCTATGATTAGCTTTCCGGGGTTTTCTATTAATGCTTCTTACTGCAGGAAATTTCATAAAAGTGGAGGAGTCTGTATACTGACTAATATTAGTAGGAACATACATACACGTAACTTACCTTTTGTAGATAGGTTTTCTCAGGAAATGAATATGGAAGTAGTAGGATTAGAAGTTAGGTTGGGGGTACAGGAAAGGATGGCTGTCGTTGGTGTTTATAGGTCTCCAAATGGTGATTGGGACCAGTTCTGTAAATTGTTCAGTGCATTGCTGGAGAGTTTGACTGAACGGTACTTAAGAGTTGTTGTTATGGGTGATTATAATGTAAATCTTGCTATTCAGAGTAAAATGTCCGAAGAGTTCAGGGATATCGTGAACATGAACAATCTGGATATAAAAGTTAGTGATTATACAAGGATTACTAGCCATTCTCAAACGATAATAGATAATATTCTAACAAATATTGTTAGTTGTCAGGTTAGGTTAGGGGGTTCAGAATTCTCTGATCACGGGTACCAAGTAATAGAAATTCAGCATTTAGGTGGTCAGGCCCTGAATCAAAAAGTTAATAAAGAAACTAGGCAAGAGGACAAGGGTAATATAAATTGTTTATTGCACAGTTTATCCAAAGAGGATTGGAAGACTGTTATCAATGCTTCCGAAATTAATCAAAAATATCATTATTTTATTGAAACTTTAAAATTTCACTATAATAGTAGCTGTCCAGTAAAAAGGGTAGTTTTAACAAAGAGAATTAGTGAAATAGACCAATGGATTACAGGGGATATTTTGAAACTGAAATCTGAAGTCAGAGATGTCTACTCTGAGTTCAAATCAGATAAAAATGAATTGAATGAGCAAAGATACAAACAAATTAAAAAATATTATGCTAAAAAAGTTTGCCAAATGCAAAAAAACTGCTGAAGTCCTTCGTAAATCAACTAATTTAAACTCAGCAATATGGGAAACAATAAATAGGAATCGGAATGTAGTTAGTAATAGGGGATACACAGATATACCAAAAATTGTCAATAGTAATAATGAAGTTATAGAGAATGGATCAGAAATTAGTAATTATTTTAATAAGTATTATCAGGAAGTAGCTTCAAAGCTTAAACAGCAGATTACGGAAACTGAGGGATATTATGAAGTTAGGGGGGATAGAGTTGTAGATAATTTTGTATTTAGCTCAGTTTCATATGAGGAACTAGAATCAGTTATCGATAGCTTAAAAAGTAAGAAAACAGTAGGGTTAGATGGGATCTCAAGTATTGTTGTTAAAAAATGTAAAAAGTTTTTATTAACACCTCTCCTTCATCTAATTAACTTCTCCCTGGAAAGAGGTGTATTTCCAAAACAACTGAAGGAAGGTAAAATATTGCCTGTGTTTAAGAATGGCAATACCCAAGTAGTTGAAAATTATAGGCCCATAAGTATATTAAACACTATTAGCAAAATTTTTGAAAAGGTAGTGTTCATTAGGTTAATCAATTTTTTGACTGAAAACCTTATCATCTCAAAAGATCAGCATGGTTTCCAAAAGGGTAAGTCAACCAAAACTGCTATTGTCTCACTTTTTGAGCAGATAGTTGATATATTGGATGCAGGAGAGAAAGCCTTAGCTGTGTTTTTAGATCTCAGTAAAGCTTTCGACTGTGTTGATCATGAAGTTTTGTTGAAAATGTTAGAGTCATTAGGTATTAGGGACGTAGAACTTAAATGGTTTCAGTCTTATCTGGTAGGTAGAGTACAGTGTGTAGAAATAACTAGAGTAGTTAGGGGGAAACTTACAAAAATTTTGTCTGAAAAGCTTGATGTCAAAGCTGGTGTTCCACAGGGGTCAATTTTAGGTCCCATTTTGTTTTTGTTGTATATAAATAGATTACCAGATATCTTACCCAACAGTAAAGCTTTATTGTTTGCTGATGATACTTCAATCATAAACAAAAGTTTACTGGTAGATAGTCTCGAAGTGAACACACAGATTAGCGTAGAATCTGTAGTCCAATTTCTGAATGAATTAATGTTAACAGTTAATGGGAAAAAGTGTCAGTTCTTACAGTTCAAAAACAAACACAACGTAAGGGAAAACAGAGAAGTGGATGTCTTGATACAAAATAATATCCTAGATCATGTGCAAACAGTGAAGTTTCTAGGAGTGTCACTAGATAGGACCCTATCGTGGGATTATTACACCGATCAAATTTGTAGTAAAATATCATCTGGGGTATTTGCATTAAAACAAGTTGCCAGATTAAATGATAAAAAATTGCTTATAGCAGCTTATCATGGTTTAATTTTATCTCATATCAGGTATGCCATATTAGTATGGGGTAATTCATCACAGGGTAACATGGAAAGAGTTTTTAAAATACAGAAAAAAGCTATTAGGTGTATGATGGGAGTCAACCACCTTACCTCATGCAGATCACTATTTAAAGAGCTGCAATTGCTCACGGTTCCTTCTTTGTACATTTTTGAAGTGATAATGTACGTAAAGAAAAATACCTTTTTACAGAATTTAGATGTTCACAACCACTACACAAGAAACAGAATCGATTATTATGTTGCTAATCACAACACTAAATTGTTTGAACAAAAACCAACTTATGCAGGTAGAAAATACATCAATAAATTGCCTCAAGGTTTAAAAAGTTGTGACAATTTAAGTCATTTTAAAAAAAAGCTAAAACAATATTTGATTGATGAAACATTTTACAGTGTGCACGAATTCCTTTCTAAATAGTTTTGGTATTTAACTTTAATTAAACAAATATTGTGTACAATTTGATACAAAGGGGTTCTTGACAAGCCTGCTGAGTTAAGCAGTAGTAGGGTGAAATTATTGGTAAGTGTTGAATTTATCATTGTGTTTGATTTAATTTTATTATTTATTGTGTGTGATATTTAATTTAATACGGTTCATGACAAGCATACTGAAGTAAGCAGTAGCAAAAACAAATTTTGGTGGTAAGTAGTAAATTTATCACATTGGTGATAAACTTTCAGTTCATCAAATTTACCTTGACATGTCCTATACTCCCTTTGGAGTCTCCAGGATGCAAGTAGCAAAAAAAAAAAAAAAAAAAAAAAAAAAAAAAAATGGTGGTACACTACTCAAATTTCGCCTGCTTCACTTGATGAACATGTGTTGGACTTTGCGATACATTCCTAAAGATTGGAAAAAAGCCATAGTAATCTCGCTGTTTAAGAAGGGTAACAGCAAAGATACAAATAATTACAGAGGAATTAGTTTGTTGAGTAATGTGTATAAATTATACAGTAAAATCCTGAACAATAGACTCAGAAAAATCTCGAATGTGTTATTATTAGAAGAACAAGCCGGCTTTAGGAAGGGCAGGTCTTGCATTGACGATGTTTTTTCTTTAAAGCAGATAATTTCAAAACGAGTTGAATTCAATTTGGAGACACACCTTGCATTTGTAGACTACGAAAAAGCGTTTGATAAAGTTGATAGACATATCCTGTTTGATGGATTGGTCAAAAGAGGCTTTCCAATGCACTTGGTGGAAGTTATAAAGAATTTGTATCATGGAACAGCTGTCATCTTGAACTGTTCAGGCTCTCTCACAGAGGAGGTTCATACGAATGTTGGTTTGAGGCAGGGCTACCCGCTCTCACCAACCTTATTTAACATTTATGCTGATGATCTCTGTAGAAGATGGAAGCAACAAGTCCACCCAGGCATTTGGATAGCCCCGGAAGTCTCCATCAGCTCGTTGTGGTTTGCTGACGATCAGGTGATACTGCAGGAAACAGAAGATAATCTCCAGAAAGCATTACACCAATTGAATCTTCTCAGTGCTGAATATAACATGAAGATCTCATTCAGTAAAACGAAGGTGATCGCTTTTGTGGGAAAAGATCCAATTCGGTCTAAGATAGTTCTTGATAACAAAGTCTTGGAACAAGTATCACATTTCAAGTATTTGGGGTGTGATATCACATATGAAATGGATCAGGACTTGAACATGAAAATAAATAGATTCCAAGCTATCTGTGGAACAATCAACAGGACCTTGAGGAACAAAGCCAGAAGGGAAACGAAAATGAAATTCTATAAAGTTATGGCTATCCCCACTCTTTTATATGGTTCTGAAACCTGGGTACATAAAAAGAAGGAATGGAACAGGTTACAGGCTGCTGAAATGCGATTCCTAAGAGCAGTGAAGGGTTGTACTAGGGAAGACAGAATCCATAATACTGAGATCAGAAAAGAGCTCAACATACCCTCCATATGGCAGAAAATCGAGGAAGCCAAACAAAACTGGAAGGATCATGTGGAGCGCATGGAGGATGGAAGAATTCCCAGGGCAGTCATCTCCTATCAGCCAGTAGGAAAGAGAAGTGTGGGCAGGCCTCGTAAGAGATGGAATTGATTAATAAAGGAGTTTGCAGTCGGAACAGGCAATGTGCCTAATCCTTGAAGGAAGACGACGACGACGACCCAATTGTTAATGTCTGGTAATATTTTTCTAAAAAAAAATAAATTTTGTTTTGTGACACTAAGTTGGTAGCCCTACTCAACCAGTATGGATATGGCAGTGAGAGTTGATTCTCCTTGAGCTGTGTAAAATTTTGTGCCATTTCCGGTCGTGCTACGAACATAATGTCTTTTATCCTAAAACAATCTCTTGTTTAAATCTGGAGGCTGAAGCTCTAGAACTAATCGTATGTGATACGGATACAATTTCAATTTTTTAGCAGCTTTCTGAGCACTCGAACATGATAAATCAACATGCGAGGAAAGTATTTGTAAACTTTTCCATGGAGAATTGAGCAATCTTGTTTTCACATTCTCTTAACGTCATCTGTCAAGAGAGTTGGTCGACCACTACGTTTTCTGCTGCAAACAATACCTGCCTCTAAAAATCAGTTAGTTCGCATACGATTTTGTAGCAAAATATTGTTCAAGAATGAAAACCCGTTGTTCTAGGGTAAAAGACATTCTGTTCGTAACACAACTGGAAACAGCACAAAATTTTACGCAACTCAAGGAGAATCAACTCAAACTGTCGTATCTATACCGGTTGAGTAGGGCTACCAACTTTGTGTCACAAAACAAAATATCCCTTTCTTAGAAAAAAATTACCAGACATTAACAATTGGGTAACAGGACTAAAAAATCACCCGGTAGGCCTACTATATTTCTAGTTGCTTCTTTCAGTGCTCAGCTCCTAGGTACAAAGTTTGTTTCTTTTAAGCAGACTATTGAGTAAACATAATCCCTAATTTTGACTATTCAAACAACTGTGATGATGTCAAAAAGTAGCCATAAGTATGCGTAACTTTTAGTAATAAAGCATTTTTTCTGTATTCACTTTTATTTACGGCTAATCGGAGGTTGAAAAAATAACCCTCGTAATAATAATTGAAGATGACATTATTACTTACTTAAATATATTTTGTCTAAAATGAATATTTACTTTTTATAAATATACAGAAAGTAAATCTTGTCGGGAAATATTTTCTTAGTCAAGGTCAAACATGACTAGGAAGAAATATTATTATCATCTGATAGTGCATGAGATTACTTGTTATACCGTCGCTTGCAGTAGCTATTGAATCCGACGAAGGTTACGTAACAAAATCAAACATTACTGGATGATGGTCGTTAACCTAGAAATTAAAAATGCATTTAGGCTAATCTGAATGAATCCGCTGCATAAATCTAACCTAGGTATATTACAATTTATGTTATAACCTATGGGCAAGGAAAACAACTGGGAAATATAATTATTTATTATTTGATATTTGTCTAATAAATTATACCTAACTTAAGATAAGAATTCTTCCAAGGGTGCACAGCTCTAACGCCTGTGAGCTAAAGTAAATGTGCTAAATTTTCTAGGCATGTGGAGTGTACATTTTTGCACTCGTTCTGCTAGTTCCACGGCTACAAAAAATAGTTCTGTTTCTTATCACATGGGCAGCCCATTTATATGACTGAAGCATTTAAGAATAGAAGAGGTAGAGATGTAAAAGACACTAATCACAGTTATCTCCTCTGAGAGTAATGAATTTGATTATACAGCCAGACCCTGTTGTGAATAAAGTGAAGGTGTCATTTGCAGGGTGAAAGTAGATGCTTTTCAGAGGGTCTGGTATGCTGATAAGCTTACTTTTACACTAAGTGAGGAAGGTAAGGGTAAACCACCTCGCTCCTCGTTTTACTTAGTAAACCCTCTAGAGGTTCAAACCAGCCTTCAGGCTGATGACCTAAACAACACAACATGGTTGCCGAGCCAGCCCGGCCAGTCAACAGGTAAAAATCAGCTTTGAATTGTTCAGTAACATTGGTAGGCGATCGACATGGTATGGTGACCAATTGGCAGCTGAATGTAAATAAACACTATGGGCTTGTTATTCAATCACATGCCTGTTCCCGCTAAAAATGTCCTCTGGTTTTGTTCAAAAACAATAATATTATAAACAGTACTACAAATAAATTAACTTTATTTTAAATAAATTTTTTGTAAATTTATTGAGTATTTAAAGTCGCATCAACTGCTTAATCATTAGCGACTGCGGGCGGGTATGAGTTGGTTTATTTTATTTATTTTATTATAATAATAGCTTTTTATATCTACACTAAATTTACATAGGTAAAAGAAAAGAAACAAAAATTTACTAAAAAAACATTCAACAAAATTTCCTAACGTAAATATACAAAAAAAAGATAATAGTATAAAAAATAAATTAAAAAATAAAAATAAAATGTCATGTAATGGCAAAGGATGAAGCAGACTTTTGATGACAATGTTAACAAATTTTTATTTTTTTTTTTTTTAACGTCGCATCAACTGCTGTGGTCATTAGCGACGACGTTGGGGTGTAACTGTTTACAATGGAGGATGAAATGATTTTTTGTAACGTATGAAAATATGCCGTGCCTGAGTGGGATTCAAACCCAGGACTGCATGATGAGACCGCATGATAAAAATAAAAATAAAATTTTTATTTTTATTTTTAGCTGAAATGTATTTAAAAACTATTTTTGCTGTTTAACATAATTTTGGACTTTCGAACAGGGCTGATCTGGAATTTGACTGACTGGGATTGTCAGTCAGATGGTAGATTTTAGCTCTAAATAGTTAAGTAACCACGGTTTTGCTAAAACCTTGGTGTGGTGACCAGTTGTTGGCCTTTGTACTCGGTATCTGTTCCTAATTTCCGTTTGTATAAGGAAACGTTTGTATTGGTCTCCTACGATTCGCTCCATCTTGTTTTGCTAGTGAATCATTCATAACATGTTTTTAGTTAAAAGTTTTTTTTAAATTTTTAACCTAGAAACAACTTTTTTGTATTTTTCGACATTGAGATTGAAAGATGAGTACTAGGTGAAGGTAGGCCAATGGCAAATGACTAAGTAGTAATACTAGACTAACGCCTAGTTAGATAATTATCATGATAATAATTATTATTTAACTAGAAATATTATAACATCTACCATTTCATAGATATAACTTATATTATATTTCAGTCAATCAAACCAGTTTTTTTAGAAGGTCATTTTTTAAAATATATTGTTTTGTTTTTCTTTCTATGTTGTATTCCATGTAAAAGTTCAATTTGCATAGATAGTCTGTAGAATAAATGAAGTTTCTACATAAAAATGAATTAACAGATAACTAAATGATAAAATCATACGATATCTTGTTCAACTTGATACGAAAAAACAAGGTTAAAAGATTACCTACCTATTTCCAGACGGTAATAAAATACAGTATAAATATTATGTATCTAATAGCAATACTTAAGAAGTCAAAAAAACCTTGATAAAATTGGAATAAAAGGAAAAAACAACCGAATCAAGTATAATAGTTTGGTTACCCAAAAAACGGACAGTACCCAAAAAACCAGTAAGAGACTTTTTTGTAATTTGAGGTTAACCCTCCATTTCTTTTAAATCCCTAACGTGTGTACTCATGACCCAATGTGATGAGGATGGTATGTTTGACAAGTTAATAAGGTGTAGTCTTGTACAGACTAGGGTTACAAAAAATAGCTCTGTTTCTTATCACATGGTCAGCCCCTTTATAAGACTGAAGCATTTAAGAATATGAGAGGTAGAGGTGTAAAAGACACTAGTCAGATGGAGTTATCTTCTTTGAGTGTAATGTATTTCATTCTACAGCCAGACCCTGTGGTGAATGAAGTGAAGGTGTCATTTACAAGGTGGAAAGTAGATGCTTTTCAGATGGACTGGTGTGCTGATAAGCATACTTTTTAACTAAGTGAGGTAGGCAATTGTATACCACCTCACTCCTTGTTTCACTTAGAAAAGCCTCTAGAGGTTCAAATCAGCCTTTCGGTTGACAACCTAAACAACACCTCTCAGTATGTTTCAATCTTAATTTTAATTTTTTATTATTTTTATAGGTAGGAGTTTTATGTGCAGAATTAGGAGTTTTGGAACCTTCATCACAACGTGCTGGTATAAGAATTATTTTTGATCTTAAAGATTTCGGATTAGCCCATCTTCGTGTTATTACACCCGCATTCGCCAGAAGAATGGTCTTCCTTATGGCAGTATGTATACAATTATAGTTATGTTGTTTAGAATAATGTAATTTGATCTAAGCTACTAAGCTAATTTATTCTGAGACAATCAAAATATTAGATTAATTTTTTTTCAATATATTTGGTACAGTTATTAACATGATAATAGAGTTTGTTAATTATGCTGCGCATTGACCGTTTTTCATGGTCCATTAAAAAGCCATGAAAACCAGGCCCAGCCTGGTTTTTCATGGATTGATTTTTGTTGTTATCACAGAAAACCAGGTAACCATTCTATAATGTATATTGTCGATATGCATATTGATATAAAATATATATTGGTCTCAAATTTCCTGTGCGTTTTATGATCCTGAAAATGGATGTTTTCTTCACTTACCCCTCCGATATGTTCTCATTGAATAAACCCCACCCCGTCATCTCACTCAATCCTACCAGGTGGTAATTCCATGATGTCAACAATAATATCTTTTGTCAGTTTCAATCGACCCTTTATTTACCCTTTTTCAGATGTTGTTAATTTTTATACAGTTTTACTATAAACATAAACATTTACTATCCAGCTGGACTAAAATTAAAATCAGTTACCATGTAAAAATAATATTTATCCTTTTTTATTTATTTATTTATTTTGTTTTTATTTATCCCTAATGAATATAATGTGGTAATCTATTAAATTTAGAACAATAAGCAACCCTATGATCCAATGAGATGAGAATTATATGTAAGGCATTGTACAGACTTAGGCTGACCATTCCTGAGAGAGTATGGTTAATTGAACCCCAACCATCAAAGTACACTGGTAACTACTGTCTCATATAAAAGTAGCCTGTCTCCGTATAAAAGTAGCTACATTTACTGGGATTTGAAACAGGAACCTTAGTCTTTGAAAATCAGGTGTTAAACAGCTGACGTGCAGTGATGGCTTTACCTCTAGACCAACCCAGTGGTATTGTATCCTAGCAATCAAAAAAAAATTTTTTTAATTGATTTTTGTTATTGCTTCACATTCTAAAGACATTGAGTGGAGTGTTAATTATTTACACTCGGTCTGATAATTCCAGGGCTACAAAAATTAGCCCTGTTTCTTATTACATGGTCTGCTAATTATATGACTGAAGCATTTAACAGAAGAGGTAGAGGAGTAAAAGACACTAGACACAGTTATCTCCTCTGAGAGTAATGAATTTCATTATACACAGCCAGACCTTCTGGTGAATGAAGTGAAAATGTCATTTGCAGGGTGGAAAGTAGATGCTTTTCAGATGACCTGGCATGCTGATAACCATAATTTTCAACTCGGTGATAAAGGCACTGGTAAACCACCTCACTCCTCATTTTACTTAGTAAAGTCTCCACAGGTTTAAACCAGCCTTTCTACTGATGACCTAAACAACACATGGGAAGTTAAAGGAACATTTCAGAGCAATGAATTTTGTTGAAGATGAAAAAGAGAAAAAACTGTGAGAACATCTTTACATAATATGGATAGAAAATTTGATAAATAGTCATTCCACAAATGTTTGTACTGCTGCGACAAATGTTTATCAGATTCAGAAAATTATACAGATTTTTTTTATCTTTAATATGTGTATGTTGCAATCTGTTCAGTTTAAGAACAATATGCAATCCCATGACCCAATGAGAGGAGGATGATACACATAATAGGTAAATGAGTCTTGTTCAGACTCAAGCCAGCCATTCCTGAGAGATTATGGTTAATTGAACCACAACCATGAAAGTAAACAGGTACCACTGTCTAGTAGTCAAATCCTTACAGAAGCAACTTCTTTTACTAGCATTTGACCCATGGTACCTTCATCTCCAAAATCAGCTATTAAACACCTGATTCACGGCGACACTTTAATACTAGACCAGTGGTTCTCAAAGTGTGCACCGCAGCACCCGGAGACGCCACCAAACATTACCAGGGGCACTGTGCCTTAGCATACGCAATCATTTCCTTTTACAGTTAACCTTCTTGTCTCCTTCTCTGAGAATGGAATCACCTGCATATTGTACGTGATGACGATGTACAATTTATATACTGTACAATGGCTGGTTCATAATTAGCACGCCACCAGAAATGATCTGTAGATCAAGGGAGCCGCGGTTCTATAAAGTTTCAGAACCACTGCTTTGAACCAACCCAATGGATTATAAAAAATTAAAAACTTATACATAGTAAAGTAAAAAATTGGGTAGATTTTATTATTATTTCATTCATTTTTCCATTTCATGAGGAAAAAAATATTGAAATTCAATATGAACATTACTTTTTGAACTTATACCTCATATTAGACATGTAGGTCCTATAATATAGTGTGTGTATGATTTAAAGTGGTGTTATAATTTATTCAATTATTTGTTAATTTTCAGGAATGTATACCTTTAAAAATCTCATCTGTACATATCATAAATGAACCTTCTCCATTTTCAATGTTGTTTTCAATATATAAGAAATTTTTAAATGAGAAAATCATTACTGAAAGAGTAAGTATTGGTCATGTTTATGTATTTCTAATTTAAATTATTTTGCTCATAAAATACACTTTTTCAAATCTTTTACTTCACTAAAACTATTACCATCATATTAAATTATCCCGAAGCAGTTTTAAGTACACTACAATAAACATTTGCCACATCAGACGCTGCTTGAGCATAAAAATTATTCATTTTTTAGATGTCCCTGCTGTTTAGAAAACTATAGAAGGTATGGAATCAGAAACATAATGATTCATTATGGCTATACTAAGAACGAAATATTTAGGCGGGTCGAATTCTCGCTCATGTATCCCTTCCACAACCTCCTATGTACTCATGGACTCCCCTTACAATGATACAAGAAGCACAATGTTTTTAGTTTTTACGTGTTACATTAAATAAAAGTAGTTTATTCATCATACTTTTTTCATTTACTGCATTTATTTTCTGTAGTTGAATAATATTAATATTAATAAAGTAGGCCTATAAATAGAACTTTACAACAGGTATCCTGATGAGATAATTACAACTTACATAAAAATTAATGAAACACTGGGAAAATAATCACAACCAAACCAAATAACTCTTAAGGGTATAGTAACCGAACTGAACTTCACATCCAATAATCTTTTCATGACTAAACGCTAACTGACCAACCAACAAAAGCTTACTTGTAGGCTATAATCGTATTGTTTTGTTCTCTATTATAATATTTTTGAATATCTATAATACTGTAGATTAATAAACTCATTATTATATGCGGTTATAAACGTAAATAATAAAGAAATTGTATCATTATAGCAGCACTGAAGCCAATAAATTATTGATGTAGACAAAACTTCGATGTCTGGGCATCTTGCATATAATAATCAGCCTTCTTTATTTTATTTTCATTTTGATTATACAGTCATCGCAAACTTTTACATAACATCACATTATGATAATGTTTATTTAAAACTTTGTTTTTTTTCGTAATTTTGAATCCACGCAATTGAATAATTTATTTTGATAAGTTACACCATCCACATTAATCGTAGGGTGTGAAACTAAATAAATCAGTGATTGCTAAAACCCCATAAGAAGTTTTTTGGGATTTGTGGTAAACTAAAAAAATTGTTTCTTAATAAAACTGTTGGTTTTACTTAAAACGTGATTTATTCATGTTTCTAGGGAGCCAATCCTGGCTTTAACTCAGGATTGTCATTTATTTTTATTCATTACATCAACCAATATAAATATAAAAAAATGTGAGCTTGAACTTGTAGTATTTTTACAACCAACGTTTGTTTTTTAATGTAAATGTGAAATACGATAAGTTGAATTGAAGATATCCAACCTTTTTTGTCAAAACTTGTTTAATTTCATAATATTTTTTACTACAGTAATGATTTTTATGCTAAATAGAATTGATTTTGTATGAAATTGTACTGATTTAGCAATCTAGTCAGCAATCTCATCTTCTCACTCTTCTAGTGCATCTTCTCCATTGATTGGCCAGTGATAAATTTCAGGATAGTAATCTTTTACATTATCTGATATATTATATTGTATCACCTTTTTTAAGTCAGTCATCTTCTTAAAATTTATTGGCACTTTGTCGCGATATGCTAATTTTTGAGGAAATATGAAGGTTTCAGAAAGGCTACCTTTTGATATTTTGATATTAAGTAATATAGTTTGCACACCATCAAAAAACTCTTTACATTGTACTTTCCCCACAAATGTATGATGTTTAAACTCAGAATAGTTCGATATTTGAAATCTTATTTTTATCCCTTTTTTACATTTCTGCCATAAGAACAATAAGATAAGCAGGAACATTTGTACATTTTTGGCCACCAGTTTTGAAATCTATAATATAATTTTAAAGTCTATAAATTAGTACTAAACAAAAGTTCAACATAACCTCGAATATGAATATAAATGTTTCCAAGATCAGCTGTTTTCCAAATGATTGATTGCAAAAACACGACCAGTTCAGTGACTTCTGGGGTTTTTACAACCACTGTGTTTTTGAAAATCTTGTAACTCAACAACAAAGTATGAAACATAATGGCTTCTGACACTCAACTACGTATTTTGATGTGTATAATGTTAAATAGGGAAAAAGTGTATTTGCTAAGAGATGGCACTTACGGTGTTTTTACAATCACCGATTCAAATGTAATTTACATCTTGTTTTAATTTTTGTATGAAATATAAACTTTATAGGTAATAAAACATACGTGCAGTAGTCCTGTACTAGATATTATAGGTGTACATTTTTGAGCATAAAGGGTGAAGTAAACTTTAAAATAAAGTATAAGTTTCAAGTCAATAGGAGCAATAAGAGAGGAAAAATTGCTCGACTGGTGGGAATAGCAAAGTGAGGAAGTGGTGAAGTACACAACAAACTCCCACTCACCTAAATGTATCGTGCTTATTATAGTGCAGGACCGATACGTAGAGGGAAAAAATGTCATGGAATAACGATTCTATTTTTTCAAACTGCATCCAAGAGACTCTAAAAGGAAAATTAGAAAAGGGTACTTAAAGTTAGTGGTTTATTTCAAAGCATCAGAATTCTCATTTGGGATCAGAAACCTACTGATATAAAATTATGTATAATGCATATTTTACGCAAATACTGATTTATGCAGAGAAAACACAAACAAGTGGAAGTAAGAAGAGAGTAAAGTAGCCTACAGTCAGCAGAAATGAAGTTCAAAATTATGTTAGTAAAGACAAGAAGAATAGAGTGAGAAATGATGTAATTAGAAAACAGTTGGAAATGGATAGCCTGGAGAAAAAACTTGAACGAACAAACCTACGATGGGGTATTTCACAATAAAGAAATAATTTAGATGTAATAAAATTCGTGCATTAAATAGTCAAGATTTTACATTGGTCAACATCAGTCATTTAAGGTCAGAGTGGAGTTGCTTTATTATTTAATAAAATTAACTTAACCACTTTGCGATCAAAGTGGTAACATGAATGAACATGAGTGTAACATGAATGAAAAAAAGAAAAAAATTTTGTAAATAAAAAAAGAAACAAATTTTTTTTCTTAAATGTTTTTGCCCATAAAAGGAAGGTGGAGTGTTAAATTATTTGCACTTGATCTGATAGTTCCAGGGCTACAAAAAATAGTTCTGTTTTTTATCACACATGATTATCAGCCAATCATACGACTGAAGCATTTAAGAACAGAAGAGGTAGAGGTGTAAAAGACACTAGTCAGAGTTATCTCCTCTGAGAATAATGAATTTCATTATATAGCCAAACCCTGCACATGACACCTTCACTTCATTCATCACAGGGTCTGCTGTATAATAAAATGAAATTACTTTCAGAGGAGATAACTGTGACTAGTGTCTTTTACACCTCTTGTCTTCTGTTCTTAAATGATTTAATCATATATAATTGGCTGACCATGTGCTAAGAAACACAACCTTTTTTGCAGCCCTGGTACTAGTAGATCGAGTGCAAATAATTTAACACTTCACCTATCTGTTATGGGCGGTAGAAGATATTAAAGATGTATAGTTAAAGAGGTTCTGGCATTTTAACTAGTAGTTTACAATATTAAATAACTTATCTATACAAAAAAAGTTATAAAATTTAATAATGAAATTTAGATTACTTGTATGTTAATTAATTCATGTAATTAATGGTCCAATTGATAGAACAGTGTTCAGCTCATTTCGTGTATGAGATAACACCTATCTATGTCATAATTTATTAATTAATATCATATACATTAATTAATTAACTTCATTGTTTTATTTTGTTTCATTTAGATATTTTTTCATGGTCAAGATTTAAATAGCCTACATGATCATATTGATACTAGCTTCTTACCTGTGGAATTGGGCGGAACACTAGTTCATGATCCTAAAGGATATTTAGCTTTAACACAAGTTCCTTCTGTTATAAAAGGTATACATTTAATTAAAAGATTTTACTGTAAATATAAGTACCTTGTAGCCTACATTAAAATATTGATAATTCAGACATTTTGGGAAAAAAGTTATACAAATTTATGTGATTTTTTTAAATTTTAAAAACCTACTTTGACATCAACAATAACTCTGTATGTTAATTCATAACATTTAATTTATTAACTTCATCCCTGAAACTCCAAAAACGGAATACTGGTCAAGTTAAGAAAAAACTGATATATCTCTGAATATTAACATTATGTTACCCACCGGGTTCATCTAGAAGTAAAGTTGTCACCGTAAGTTGGCTGTTTAACAGCTGATTTTTGAAGATGAAGGTTCCTAGTTCAAATCTTAGAAGAGGTTGTTACTTTTATACGGATTTGAATACTATACAGTGGTTACCAGTGTAATTTGATAGTTGGGATTCAGTTAACCATACTCTTTCAGGAATAGTCAGCCTGAGTCTGTACAACTACACCTCATTTACACATCGTACATATCAACCTAATCTCATTGGGTCCCAATGGTACTTATTGTTTAAAATTGAACAGATTGCAATGTACACAAATTAGGGCTAAAGAAAAAAAATTAAGAAGGAACTTTTTTATAATACAGTTTTCATCAATCAACAAAACTAATTTTATAGCATATTTTGGAACATACATATGATCACAACTTATTAAAACTTGTTTTTGAAACAAGTTGTTGTTGTATTTAATTTATTGATGAATTTTTTCCTTGCATAAGTATGTTTTTGTTCAAATAATTTTTAGTACTATGTTTAGCAACATAGTAATCCGTTATATTTCTTGTGTGATACGTGATTGTGGACATTTAAATTCTGTAAAACGTATTTTGATTTCCAAAACATTATCACTTCAAAAAATTACAAAGAAGATAAGTATTTGTATAATTGCTTACATTAACAGTGCTTTAAAGTGCTTTTGTTCAGCCAAGGATACTTTCAATTCCTGACCATAATCTAAAAAAAAATTATAATGTAAAAAATTACTGATCCTTTACTATTACCCATTGAAGTCACAAATAAACCTTGCTACTTTAAATGCTACTTTAAAAATACTAAAATAATCAAAAATATGCTTAATTTAAAACAAAATCTTGCCAAACAAAGAGATAGATCTGTAGTAACTACTTTTTTGTTATTTAACCAATCATTTCTGATTTATTTATTGATAAATGTTTAAACTGAAGGGATAACAGCAACAAGCCATTATACGCTCAATTAATACGTTTTTGTTGTGTAGGTCATCAGCCAAAAGGTTGGTGTGAACCTCTAGAGGTTTTACTAAATAAAACAAGGAGTGAGGTGGTTTACAATATTGCCTTCCTCATTGAGTTGAAAAGTATGCTTATCAGCATGCCTGTCCTTCTGAAAAGCACATATTTCCACCATGCAAAAGACACCTTCACTTTATTTACCACAGGGTCTAGCTATATAATGTAATTCATTACATTCAGAAGAGATAACTGTGGCTAGTGTCTTTTATACATCTACGTCTTCTCTTCTTAAATGATTCAGTCATTTAATTGGCTGACCATGTGATAAGAAACAGAACTATTTTTTGTAGCTCTGCAACTGTTGATATGATAATAAGAAATGAGTATATACATATCAGCAGTGGCTATTCAGATGGTGAAGAGCCTTTCACCTATTTTCTGGATAGTAACAAGATTTACTTTTCCTCATAAAATAAGTAAAATTTCTGTTAAAATTATTTTTCGTTCTACAATAAACTAAGAAATGTTATGTAAAAAAGTACATAAAATTATTGTATCTGCTTAGAGTGCTTTATAATGCTTTAAGTAGCCTTTGTAATGGCCTTAACCTCTTGAAGGACATCGACACATATTTGGACATTAACACCATAACACCACAGCTTGATATTTTTTAAATAATTTTTACGCCCAATTGCCACATATGTTGCCAAAAACCTTTGTACGTTGCACTGCTCTTGTCGCATCATCAGATGTTATTCATATGTTATTGCATGGTTTTCAGAGGGAAGTTATGATTAATTTTCAAAATTAACTTGGCCCTCAAGAGGTATACATAATAAATGTGCAAGTGAAGAGTCGTATGGGTGGCTGCCGATTCTCTTTCAGCGCGAATGATTGCCATGACAATGGATGTATCAGTGGCAATATGTATGCCTGTCTCTCCCCACCCGTCCCCAAATCTTGAAGAGATTCCACCTGGTCGACTAGCCTACTGCGTCTGCATTTCCTATATATGTGTACATTAGTTGTTTTCTATTTGCGGTGTCATACAGTTGCTTTGTAAATGTGTATTTTACATTTTTTTACTCTCAGCAGTCTTGTGGATTCTTACTAGTATACTATTTTTGCTTGGTTTTTTTGCAACGCTTCACCTGTTATTGAAGGCTTGAGCCATCACAGATACACATACGGATAAATGTTAATAGTTGTAAGTCCAGAAAATGAATCAGAAAATCTATCCAGAGATTTGTATCTTAATCAAGGTTAAAATTTTCTTCACTTTATTTATTGAAATTTACAACTGTGCTGCACTGCATAACCAGTCAATATTTTTGCACTTTTTAGGTTAATTTATATTATTTTAAAATATTGAGATGAATACCATTCATCAGCACTCTCTTGCACATTTAATGTTATAATATTGATGTTACATGATTGTTAAGACTGAAAGTCTAAGGGGGATCACACGGACCTATCTTCCCAATGTTAAATTTTCTAGTACAATTTATCAAAAACTATAGAAGGTACATACACAATTATTTTTAGATTTTATTCCCTGTATTGTCATCCTTATACAGCTACGGAGTTACTTTTTGGAATTATTAAACCTAAAATGTTTATGAACTTTCTTCAAGTATCTAAAAAATTACAGTTTTACGCTCAGGTTATATAAAAGACCTGGGTGCAAGAATGGGGCAGCTGTAATGTTTTACGATTTTGAGGTTTCCAAAATTAAACATGAAGAAAAAATTATATTTCTTTTTAGTTAAAGAATGGAACAGCTTCATGCAATAGTTCACAAGATATTAAAGTGAAGCAGGTGTAACAATATTTACTTTCAGGCAAAAACAAGACAACTCAAAAAACAGTTTTTCAATTCATGAAACTTTTGTAAAAATGAAGCTGTCCCTTCTAGCACTTAGGTCTTCATATAGAATACTGAGCAAATAAGACAGAGACCAGATGGCAAAAATATGAACTAGAAGAATATACAAATAATTCATCTTACAGTATTGGTGGTTACTGAAATTGTCAGGTGCATTGAAAATGTTAACATGATTATCGACAAATCATGCCTTTTAACCTTTCAGTACTCTTTTCTCAGCCCTTAGAAGAGATATTTCAATAAGTTTTTTTTACTTTTCTCAGGATACAGTGTTCTTAAAAGCTATGGTGCTGGATTTCTAATAGAATAATTTTACCAAATTTACAAACTATTTTTAAAAAGGTTAAACTATTTATGAATAGTATAACTAAGTTTAAATAATGAAGTATTGTTGAATAGTATAACTATTTTTAAGAAGGTTAAACTATTTATGAATTGTATAACTAAGTTTAAATAGTTGAAGTATTTATGAATAGTATAACTATTTTTAAATAGTTGAAGTATTTTTGAATAGGATAACTATTTTTAAGTAGTATAACTTTTTTAAATAGTATAACTAAGTTTAAATAGTTGAACTATTTATAAATAGTTTGTAACTCTAAAAATTATTTTCTGTTACAGAACTTGAAAGTTTAAATTACAGAATAGTTGAAGATGGGTCTCCAAATTTATCAGAAACATTAAACGATGAAGATGGTTGAGAAGACAACGTAATTTATTTACATCATTTGAAAATCCTATAAAACATTAAGTGCTGCATAACACTTTCATATCAGATTAATATATCCACCTTTTATGTTGATAATTATTTCATATCAAATGTAACTATGTTATTGTAAAGTAGAATAGAATATTATATTTATTACTATTATTTTGTAATCATGTAAGAAATATTTTTAGTAAACATAGAACAATGATTTAGTTCTTTAATTTCTTTTAAATGCTGTGCATTTGTTTTTTAAAACGATTTTATTGTTTTTATGTGATTAAAGAAATAAAATTATGTACGAAGAACTATTTTAATAATATTTTGTAGCATATGTTTTTTTCAAATATATTTATTCCTGTTTCCCTCTCCTGCTGGAAGTTTGATAAATTAAGCAATTAGGACCCAGTCATTCTCTGGTTTTACAACCAGAATGTTTTCCTTCCTTTTTGTAATCGTCTTTTTACAAACTTATCATTATCAATTGAATTAATTGATTGATTGTGGGTGAAGTACTCAAGTTTTTTTGTAAGTAAATTACATGCCTGTTACAGACAGGTGGAGTGTTCAATATGTGCACTCACTCTGTTAGTTCCAGGGATACAAAAATACTTACTAAATAAAAACAGTTTACGGATTCATAATCTATATAACTGCCCATAACAGACAGGTGGAGTGTCAAATTATTTACACTCAATCTGTTCGTTGCAGGGCTAAAATAAATAGTTCTGTTTCTTATCACATGGTCAGTCAATTAAATGACTGAATCATTTAAGAACAGAAGAGGTACAGGTGTAAAAAAACACTAATCAGAGTTATCTCCTCTGAAAGTAATAAATTTAATATAAAACCAGACCCTATGGTAAACAAAATGAAGGTTTCATTTGCAGGGCGGAAAATATATGCTCTTCAGAGGGCATGGCATGATGATAAGCATACTTTTTAATTCAGTGAGGTAGGTATGGTAAACCACCTCTCTCATCGTTTTACTAAGTAAAACCTCTAGAGGTTCCAACCAGCCTTCTGGCTGATGACCTAACAACAAACAAATTACAATTTATTAAAAATAGTACTCTTTTGATAAAAATTTTCCTGGTATTTTCAGGAATGAGGTTATCGTCAGTTCATCTTGATTTATTTTATGATCTAGTCAGCCAAAATCTATAAACTCACTGACTCATTGTATCACATTTAAAAAACAAGGCCTTAAAGGCGAAATTTTCCTTGCTTATTCTTATACTATTAAGGAGTACTATGTGATAGTTTGAAAATACTTTTTTCGTCATCAGTCTCTCGGCTGGTTTGATGCAATTCTCCAAACTGTTCTATCTTGAGCAAGTTGTTTCATAACTACATACTATAACACCCTACAACTCCCTCAATATTACCCTCCATTATTGATAGAGCCAATACCTGGATGTTGTAAGAGATGCCTCACTAGCCTGTCCGTTCTTCTGGTAAGATGTTTCCATATACTTCTTTTTTCTCATCTCTAAATTACTTATTTTGTCAACTCACCTAATCTTTAACATTTTCCTATAAGACCACATTTCAAAAGCTTCTATCCTCTTCCTTTCTACAGCCCCTATCGCCCACGTTTCACTCCCGTAAAATGCTACGCTCCTAACATAATGTTTTAAGAATATTTTTCTAATTTGTAAATCAATGTTTGGAGTCAGTAGCCGTTTTTCATTTCAAAGGCTTTTCTAGTTTGAGCAATTCTACTATTGATATCACTTGTGCTTCTACCATCCTTAGTTAGTTTACTCCCTAGATAGCAGAATTCCCCAACTTCCTGTATGTTTTTGTTGCCTACTTTTAAATTTCTCATCTCCTCTAAACCACCCTTGCTACTACACAACACTTTCATTTTGTTCTTATTAATTTTCGAAGTAATTCTTTCTCATACTTAATGAAAATATTATGAGAAATTTAATCTTTCTAAAAAATTGTGTAAAATTTTGAAGAACAATTTATGAGCGAAATATTTTAAGTCAATTATTATTGTTAGAACCTTTATTTTATTACTAATTTAAGGGTGGAGTGAGACCAGGAAATCCTTGAAAATCAATAACAGTTTATTCAATACATGCATCTCTCTGAGGCTAGTAAGATTATTCTTCTTTAGCCCCTTCTCTATCAGGCCTCTTCTAATTTCTTCCATATCTCACTGTTGTGAGCTGTTCTCATCCATCCTGTCCCAGTTGTTCCTCTAACATCATCTGCCCTTCTCATCTGTGGTCTTCCATCGCCTTTCGTAGTGTCATAAATTCTTCATCCAGTTATTCTTTACACCTGACTACCACCGCTTTGCCTTGCCATATGTCCAACACATTTCCACTTAAGATGGCAATTCAGTCCAAGTTACCTTTATTTTGTTTCGAATTACTTTAATAATTTAAACTGGAAACATTTCAAAAAAGCGTATAATTATACACTTAGAGGAAACACTGGTCAGTAATGTATGGAAGGAGATTGTTTTAAGGTTTAATCACACCTTCATTGTTCCAGTTTTAGTATATGGTTTGTTTTTTTTTTTTTTTGGAGTGTTTGACTCTGCTGAGAAGAAATTATTAAGACTTTAACAAAGTATCGCTTGTATTAATCATAAAAGAAATGAATTAGTCATGAACTTAATGTGCCAAAGGTGATTTCAAACATACAGAAATTCAGTCAAGAGTGGTATAGTCATTGTTGTATTTGGTGTATTACACCAAAGAATTGAACATTCAAACAAGTGTTTACTTATAAGCCAAGCAGACAACATGGTATTGGACTACAGTGGAGCATCAGCTATCCAAACTATTGGGACCAGAGCAGTTCTAATTATCAAATAGTTTGAATAATCAATTACACTAAATACAATAATTTGATACACTGATTCGTAACTATGTAATATACCTAAATTAATTAATGTTTTGTTTTTTTATTCATATATATAAAAAAAGTCTTTTCAATAACCTTATACTGCTTCTCATACGAGTACTTTCTTCTTTACAAGTACTTTCGTCGTGCGCACCGCTTCTTCAACTGATAATAATAGCTTCTATAAATGGTTTATGAAGATTGCTTCTTCCTTTGTTAATGAATTGAATCAAACTGAACTTAAATAATTATGACCTAAATGTCTAATATCTTATTAATGGCTAATATAAACTTTAGTTTAAAAACCATTAATTTATTCCATTTATTGCAAATGTAGAGAATACTAAAGATTATAAAAACAAACTGAAAAATACAGAATTTCAAAATTTAATAAATTAATGAAATAAACTACGTTAAATTCCTCTATGAAATATTTTTTAACACACTTGTACATACTACACAGTATTTTTTTTAAAAAAGCTTGAATTAAACAGTTTTCACTGTTGCCAAGTTGAACAAGGAAACTAAACTGTAATATAAATTTTTCATTGAATTTTATATCCGTATTTTGGTAGTAATATGTATTTTTTTCTATTGATGATGGTTTGGATAATTGATGGTTCAGATGATTGACATCCAGATAATAATCAATGCTCCTGTGTAGGTAACTCAAAAGAAATTAATATTCCAAAGTTGTTAATGGCAAATTACTAAGTTTGAAGCTGGAACTAGCAATTAAGCCTAACTCATATTGTTTATGATGATGATGATGCTTGTATTTCTCGTTCTGTCTTATAAAGAAATCCCTAATATGGATCATTCCGTTGATCTTTGAGCAAGGATTTGTTTTTTCCAAGAGGAATGGATACATTATCTATGATACAATTGTCAGATTAAATGATAAAAAATTGCTAATAGCAGCTTATCATGGTTTAATTTTATCTCATATCAGGTATGGCATATTAGTATGGGGTAATTCATCACAGTGTAACATGGAAAGAGTTTGTAAAATGCAGAAAAAAAGCTGTCAGGTGTATGATGGGAGTCAACCGCCTTACCTCATACAGATCACTATTTAAAGAGCTGCAATTGCTCACAGTTCCTTCTTTGTACATTTTTGAAGTGATAATGTACATAAAGCAAAAGAACCTTTTTACAGAATTTAGATGTTCACAACCACTAAACAAGAAACTCAATCGATTATTATATTGCTAATCACAACACTAAATTGTTTGAACAAAAACCAACTTATGCAGGTAGAAAATACATCAATAAATTGCCGCAAGGTTTAAAAAGTTGTGACAATTTAAGTCATTTAAAAAAAAAAAAGCTAAAACAATACTTGATTAATGAAACATTTTACAGTGTGCACGAATTCCTTTCTAAATAGATTTTGGTTGAAAAGTATTTAACTTCTAATTAAACAAATATTTTGTACTATTTGATCAAAGGGGTTCATGACAAGCCTACTGAGTTAAGCAGTAGCGGAAACAAACTACTGGTAAGTGATGAATTTATCATTGTGTTTAACTTTTTAATTTTGTGTGTTATTTGATACAAAGGGGTTCATGACAATCCTACTGTATGCAGTAGCAGAAACAAATTTTTGGTGGTAAGTGATGAATTTATCATTGTTGTTAATTTTTTGTTTATCAGTTTTATCTTGACATGTCCTATAATCCCTTTTGGAGTTTCCTGGTGCAAAAAAATAAATTAAAAAAATTTCTAAAAATTATCCTAACTAGAAGTGTTGTAAACAAAACTGCAAAGTCTGACAAAGATCCCTGCTAAATTTAATTGAATAAATTAAGATGACTATTTTTAATTGCTTATTAATAATTTACTTACATTCTAACACCGATAAATTTCCATTAATACTAATAGAGCTCCAAGAGAAGACGGCCCTATGCAACTATCGACAGGAACCTTCCCTCCTGTCGTCACACTAGCCAGATAACAGATGATGAAATTTCTGTCACATCTTTCCCTCACTAACTTGTAAAATCTGAAATTTTCACAAGCCAAAACCCACTGTTCTCGATGCATTACCCACCGTAGTTGCAAATAAACAGGCTGTTGATACTACTTAAAAAATTAATAATACTATTTTAGATATGCATTTATACTTTTTTTTAAATTCCTAATACGTGTACGTTGCAATCTGTTCAATTCAGAACAATAAGCAACCCCATGACCCAATGAGATGAGGATGATGTGTATGACGTGTAAATGAGGTGTAGTCTTGTGCAGACCCAGGTCAACCACTCCTGAGAGAGTATGGTTAATTGAACCCCAACCATCAAAGTACACCGGCTACTACTGTCTAGTATGCAAATCCGTATAAAAGTAACTACCTTTACTAGGATTTGAACCAGGAACCTTCGTCTTCGATTTATACTTTGCATTAACTTTTGCAATTTAGGAACTCTTAAAAATATGATTTCTACAAAAATTTCTTAAAAAGAAAATGTGAAGGGAAAATTTATGATTAAAAAAAAAATTATGACCTCGGATTTAATTATTTCTTAAATGTACAAAAACCGGCCTAAATTACCTATATGATTTTAATGGTCACAATGGTGGTAGTTTAACCTTGAAGGTGACTTAACTGTGAAAAACGTTTCATGTAATATAGCCTATCAAAAACCTGAATTTGTAAATTAGTCTACTATTTAGTCTTGTAGGTACTGACTCATATTGTTTGTCAAGTAAATTTGTTTTTAATTTAATTTTGAAGATAATGTTTAAAGTATCTTCAAAATAATAGTAGTTATTACTAGTAGTAGGGTATTTAAAGTTGCATCAACAGCTTGGTTAATAGCGACTACGATCGTTTATGAAACTGGAAGAGTCGGTTTTGACTTGTGAAAATTTTCAGACCCTAGCTGGGAATTAAACCCGAGACCTCCGCGTTATCAGCTAAACAAATTATTGAAAATTGACAAAAAGACGTAGTAACACCTTCTTCATAAGATGCTGTATTGTGTAGATTTAATTGAAAATTTACTTTTTTAACCTAGTCAGATAAGAGTGAACAACTTATGTTTTTATACAGGTACGTTAATTTTTCTTTACAAATAAACAACAATTACACATAAAAATTCAGGTGAGGCTTAAATTAATATCAATGAAAATTTGCTTACACGAATCATACTCGTGTGATTTAACAATAAATCGAACTGCCCATTTTTGTACTTAAAAAATTCGTTCTGATCAAACAAGTTCTATTTAAGGGTTGTCATAAACTTGAAACTGCCCCTAAAAAAATCTGGTGTGAAACACTCACACGACATTCTCTTGTCAATGTAACTAATGAAAAATGTAACCTATGTTTAATCATTTGTAAACTTAATCATGGGTGAATGACGCAAAATGAAAATTAATCTGTAGAACTTAAAAATAAAGGAAATAAGGATTGCCACTAAACTAGGCTCTTTAGAGAAAAATGCTTTAAATAAAAGTTGTAGTTTGTTTTTTAATTTCCTATAACTTTGATTAAATACTTATGTCGTAAAGGCCGCAATCTTAAAAAATACCAGTTTTTAGCGATTTTGATGGATACGGAAAATCACCATTTACCGCTAAACTGAGCGTTGTACAAAATAATGTTTGAAATAAAAGTTGTAGGTTTTTAAATGTTATACAACTTTTTATAGTAAAGCTACACTTTTGCCTTAGAATGCATATTTAGGCCAAAATTTTAAAAACACCTTTTTTTTACAAATGCACAGCTTCCCAAAGAATTTCAGCAGACACAGCGCTTTTCCTATCTTGTAGAGTAGAAACAATTTAAAAATTGAGGTGATTTAAAAAATTGTAAGAGCCGTTTTTGAGAAAATTACAAAAACGGGGAAAATCGCATGAATAAATTACTAATTTCGGTTCACCGAATCTTGGTAAAAATGTTCTTGTCGGGTCTTTTAGTGGTACATAACTTAAGTTCCAAGTTTCAACTTTTTACGATATTCCGTTTTTGAGATATTTTGTTCACACACGCGAGCGAGCGCACGCGCACGCACACGCACACACAGTCCAATCGCTAAAAACAGTTTTTTTTTGTTCAAGGGGACTGAAAACGTGTAGCATATCCGGTGAAAACTCGATTTCGAAAAATCGACATAAAAACAATAGGTACTTTCCTTCTCTATATATTCATACAGGGTATGAGAAAGTAAAAGAAAAGAAATCATGTGTATTAACAAAATAAAGTTTAAACTACCTACATGACCGAGGTCATCTGCCACGTTGATAACTCCATCATCTAAAATATTTCATTTCATTAACACCCAATTTTCTCATTATTTAATTTTTAGTGTTTTTTTAGGTCATCAGCCGAAAGGTTGGTTTGAACCTGTTGAGGTTTTACTAAGTAAAACGAGGAGTGAGGTGGTTTACTAATGCCTTCCTCACTGAGTGGAAAAGAACGCTTGTCAGCATGCCAGGTCCTCTGAAGAGCATAATTTTCCTCTCTGCAAATAACACCTTCACTTCATTCACCACAGGGTCTGGCTATATAATGAAATTCATACTTTCAGAGGAAGTAACTCTGATTAGTGTCTTTTACACCTCTGCCTCTTCTGTTCTTAAATGATTCAGTTATTTAATTGGCTGACCATGTGATAAGAAACACAACTATTTATTTTAGCCCTGCAACTGACAGATTGAGTGTAAATAATTTGACACTGCAACTGTCTGTTATGGGCAATTAATTTTTAGTAACAAAAGGAAATAAAAGAACACTAGACATTTCTCGAAAAAAAATACAAAAAGAGAATGATTTGGTTACTTACTCGCTATTTTAAAAAAGTTAATTCCATTTATTAAGAAATTATACTTTTTATTTCTGTTAAATCTAGAAATCAAATATTAAAAAGTATATAACTTAACCCAAATTACACAAATGAAGTGATCTATAATGTTGTCAACGACATCCTGTTTGTAATGCCCTAAGAAAAGTTGAAACATTTCCTTTATTGAACGAAATAGTTAATTAATTAACATGTTGTTGTATATCAGGTGGAAACATAACAATAAAAAAGTTGTTAATTGAATTGCACTTTTTAACGAAAACCTGATTTAATACCGAAATCTGTGACGTTGTTATGACGTCGACAGTGCAACAAAAGTTAGCTCTCAGTATCACAAAGTCATGAGTTGATTATGATCGTTCGTTTATCTGTATCGAAATAACTTAAAGAGTTCTCATCGATTGTTGTTTCTTAGAGGTATTTTTATTTAGTATATTTATTTTTTTAGACAATAGTCTCTTTAGTGTGTAGTAATATGATTTATGCTTGTTTTTTCTCTTTAATTTTAAGTACTATATTGAACACTGAGCGAACACAATTTCTGTATATCATATTTTAAGTTAACTAGCTGACTTTTGCGAATTAATTCGCGCAATAATTTTGATACATTTTGCCCATCACGATTCAATTGATTCACAATATAAGGCATTCACTCGCATTCAGACACGTGTGTTATTACAATAATTTATATCTAATCTTGTTCGGGCTGTGAGTTCTGAGGAGTGCCGTGGTCATCTTTCCCTGCCGGTTGTTTTTCACCGATTATGCTGCATTACCGCTCTGATTTTAATGCACCTGACAATTTTCTTGAATTTAATTATACAAGATAAACGCTTAGATTATTAGAATAACATTTTCTATTTACTATAATATATTTCATAAGAAGAGAATTTTACTCTGACACGAGCATTCTTTCTATTAAACATAAATTTATTGCATAAACCTCGATTGGGTTTTACCAGATTAAAATTCTGTTCAGAGAACTAGGACTAATATAAACTTGTTTTTAAACTTTTTAACTTTTGCCAACGTTCTTTTACTTATAATACGCTGAAATTGTTTTCAAGGTAGGCTGTCATCCAGGAAAGCATAACATGTATTTTAGTTACACATTTTCCTGTAAATATAGGACATATTCTGTTTAACAGAAAACCTATCGACTTTTTCTGATAAATCTCAAAACAGTGAACTTGCAATATGTTTTTTTATATTATTATTATTTTACGGCCTTGTTGAAGCACTTAAATCAAATTTAGAAATACTTTTTTGTTTGGTTTTAGAATTCTTACGTTTTTCCCAATAATTCTTCATATTTTGGGATCTGATCTGTCAGATTTTATCGGTACAAATCGTTGACAATGGAGCTCGAGTTTTCTTCGATGAATCTTGTGTCTTTAACTTTAAGCAACTTAAGCTGTTCAGATTTTTTTAAAAGATCTTGTTCTGCAATGCTAAGTTCTTGCATATCTTGCTTTATTTCGGCCAACCACCTTGGAGGATGTTTTCACGAGTTAATTATAGAAATGAGCTGTTTAGTTACTTGATTATCCGGAATTCTACGTAAATACCCGAAGAAAGAAATTCGTTTCTTCCGCATGATGTCAATAATTGGCTCGACTTCATTGTGGAGTTCAGAATTAGATATTAAGATCCTGATATCGTTGAGTTTCCGTTTTTTGTTTATGCAAGTCCTAAGGATTCTCCTTTCTATCTTAAGATCGTCTCTCATTTTAAATCTTTAAATTAGAAAGAGTTTCACAGCAGTAAGTGGCTTCTTTAATGAGTACTTTATTACACATTTTAATTACGTCATTTTGCCCATAACAAATAGGTGGAGTGTTAAATTATTTACACTCAATCTGTTCGTGGCAGGGCTAAAATAAGTAGTTCTGTTTCTTATCACATGGTCAGCCAATTAAATGACTGAATAATATAAGAACAGAAGAGGTAGAGGTGTAAAAGAAACTAATCAGAGTTCTCTCCTCTGAAAGTAATGAATTTCATTATACAGCCAGACCCTGGGGTGAATGAAGTGAAGGTATCATTTGCAGAGTGGAAAATGTGTGCGTTTCAGAGGGCCCGGCATGCTGATAAGCGTACTTTTCCACTGAGTGAAGAAAGCAATGGTAAACCACCTCACTCCTCGTTTTACTTAGTAAAACCTCTGCAGGTTCAAACCAGCTGATGACCTAAACAACACACAAGTGGCTTCGGGTAGTATTTTAATCCGTTTATTGCATCCGAACTCAATTTTCTAATTAGAGTTTTCTTAGAATGCGTTGGAACGCATTTGTAAAACACACTCTAATATCATTATTAAAATTTTCTAGAATAGTGCCTATTTAATTCATTAATTTTTAGAGGGGGTTTGTGCCCTCAAAAATAGGTGAAAGGCTCCAAAAACCGAGAAAACTAGTAGACCTATACTAATAAGTATCCGCGAGACTCCCGAGTGTAATAAAATTTAAAACACTCACATAAATTGTGTGACACCGCAAATTTAAAACAACTAACTTACACTTACAAAAAACATGCAGATGCTGTAGGCTGGTCGACCCATCGTAATTGCGTCACTATTCGGGGACGGTTGGGGGAGCTACAGTATTCAGATGAACTAATGTCCCCTAGCCGTGGGAGTGAGAGAATGCATAACGCTCTTACTCGCACAAGCCATACGCGCCGTTCCAATAACATTGTCTTTAATTTTACTCATTGTTGTGAGCAAGCGTTTATGCATGCAGTAAACTAACAAGCAAGATAACGACTAAGTATGTTTTCAGATTTGGATTATAACGGTAAAGACCTTTGAGCGCATGCGTAGTTGTGCCACATATCTCCGTCTCACTCGCTCGGCTATGGGATATTAGTTCGTCTGATACCTGTAAGTGTGCATTTTTGCCACTGACTATCCGTTGTCATGGCAACCCGTTCATGCAGGAAGAGAAGCTGCGACTATCCGTCAACTTTTCACTTGGGCATTTATTATGTATAATATTAAGGCCATAAAAGTTTTAAATAGCCCTTGTAATAACAAGGTGATAAGATGATAAGTAAAAATATGCCAGGTGCGTTGGTACCGCCCATTTACTTTACTCACGTAGTACCGGTTAGTCGTAACTACAAGAAGGCCTCCCGACAGTGGCGGCTCCTAGACCTCATGACTTACAAGGAAAACAAAATCAAATAGTTTTAAAACTTTAAATAATTGAACATATTTCCTTAAATATTGTAATAAACTATAATGAGACTCTTTTAAATAATATTTATAATAATTATAGACTATTTGTAGTAAGAAACAAGTTGTCGCTCGTACTTCTTTGTGTAAATTATGTATTTGTACGTTCCTTAATAAATACATGGATAATAATAATGTTTCAGATATTAATAGCAGTCGTCTGTAAGAACTTAATAATATACGGTAGCGTGATCTCCACTCTCAGAAAATTTTAAAATCAATCTTTATTTAAAAAAAAATAAACACTATAAAGTCGATTGCAACTCTAATAATATTAGAGTTAAAAATAAATAAATAACCTAAACTTTTTTTGTTACTTAGGCCCAATATTTCCCCATAACAGGCAGCTAGAATGTTAAATTACTTGCACTCGAGGTAGAGGTAGCGGTGTAAAAGACACTAGTCAGAGTGATATCCTCTGAGAGTAATGAATTTCATCATTAAACAGCCAGACCTGTGGTAAGGAAGTGAAGGTGTCATTTGCAGGGTGGAAAGTAGATGCTTTTTGGAGAGCTGGCATACTTATAAGAATACTTTTGAACGCATTTAGGAAGGCAATTGTAAACCACCTCACTCCTAAATTTACTTAGTACAGCCTCTAGAGGTTCAAACCAGCCTTTCAGCTGATTACATGAACAACAACATAATGTATGTGTAGAAAAATTTAACTTAGAAATTAAGTTGACTAATTTATTTAATTCATATTTCATCCTTTATCGTCTATATCAGCAATTATGTGAATAAATGTCAGACGTACTACAAATAAAAACAATGAACAAACTTGTAGAGATTTATGGATCAAAGGTGCTGAATATATGTTTTAAAGAAGCCAGAAAGCCGAGATTTTCGATTTACAAAAAAGCTTTCTGAAAATATAGAGATGATGTAATGATATAGGCTACATCTGTGTAAACAAAAATGACATACAAACAGTTTATGTAGTAATGTTTAAAAAAGTGCAATATGTAATGAGCTAGAATAATGTATAATATATTAAATTTACTTAAAGAATACTTTATTTTAAAATACAATTGTATAGTTTACCTTGAAAAACGTCACGATCATTGTCTTTATTTACCAGAATTATCTAATACTAGTTTCAGATATCCGAAATAAATAGCTACCAATAAGGTAGCAAGGCTCTTATCTATTGAGCAGTCAGAGACATTATTTGTAGTCTGTGATCGTGCAAAACTTTGGACAGGATTATAACTGGTTCTCATTTTTTCGCTCCCAGAAGCTGAAACAATTGTTTTTAGAAAGATGTCCTTGTGTTAAGAGTCGTACAGTTACAAATACTACACTAATTTTGCTAAAACTTAAAACATAAGATATTAAAAACTGAATCTAGTGTGAATCAATCGCACGATTTTTTCTTGTCAATGTAAATAATTTAAAACAACCTAATTTTAATCATGAGTGAAAATCAGAATCTCAATGAAAATCAACATCTGTTAGACAACGATTTCAATGAGCAAAATACAGAAAATCACTAATTGATGATAAATTAAGCACTGCAGAAAAACGTTTGAAATATAAGTTGTAGATTTTTAAAATTTTTTTTTAATTCTATTTAATAAAATTTTGCCCTAAAGTGCATATTAAAGCCGAAATCTTAAAAAAAAAACATTTTTTACCATAAGAGCAAAGCCTCCACGAGTTTTGGCAAACATGCCGCATAACCCAACATACAGTGTAATAATAAAAATGTAGTAAATGAGAGAATTTTAAAAAAAAACCGTTGAACCGTTTTTGAGAAAATTGCAAAAGAGTGAAAAATAGCATGAATAAATTACTAATTTCGGTTGACGGATTTTGACGAAATGTTCTTGTCCCCTTATAATGTATATATAATAAAGTTGTACTACTTTCCGTTTATGTGTTATTTTTTAAAAAAATTAAAAAAGCTCGAAATTTCATTGCAACCCTTTCTTAAATTGGTGAAAATCTGCGATTTTTTTGCAAAATAACAGAATAAAATTAGATTATTTTTAAATTGCAGCCTTGAATTGAATTTAACGCAGATTGCAGCCAACTCATAAAAAAAGTTAAGGAACTAAAAATTTTACAGTTTCTGTATTTTTAACATTCGTTTGTTTGATTACCTACTCTTTTAGTCGAAGTTTACTTATGCTCGCGAGAAAATTAGTTGAATTTTTCGTGATATTTATTTAAATTTATATTTCCCATATGATTTACTTTGATGTTAGCCAAGAATATTATTAAAACCATTTGAAACGAGTTGAAATTTGGCTGAAGACATGGAGGGTAATGATTGACAAAAACAAATTCGATCAAGTTACATTTTCACATTTCACATTTGAACATTTTCCTCCCTTCGTTTAAGGGGAGACTGTACTTTGTATCCCGCTAATGTTAAATTTGTTCTTTTTAGGTACATTTTTCATAGGATTGGTAAAAGATAGGGAAACAAAACTTTACAGTTATAGTTGCCGGGTTTCTCTAGCTACTGACATTTTTTTCAATTTAATTTTTCGGTTCAACATTTTAAAAAAAAATAACGAATAACATAAAATTTTTCTACGTTTTTTTGCGTATTATACTATTTTTTTTTTTTTGAGCATCTGAGGAGGTCTAAAATTGTCGGTATGTGTGGACGTGCAAGGTGAATAACTGGTAAAAATTTCAGCCTGGTAAGTTTAATGGTTTCTGGGGAAAATGTACCTAAGTGTTAAAAATCTAAATTTACGGGAAAAGGCAAAAAGCAAATTTTACACAAACAAGGACATTTCCCATCAACAATTGGTTAGAAAGCTGAACCAATAGCTGAGCAATATTAAATTCAGTGATACAGATATTTTAAAAAACTAAAATTCCCTTTGCACCAAAACGAGCAGTAGGCTATAAAATTATGAAAAATATTCGTTTTTGGGACCATGATTTTTTGGGTAAACTTGATAAAAACTTAATTTTTTCATAAAAATCATTTTTTTGATGTAATTTAATGTTCTTTTTTTGGTAGATCTAGGCCAAAACTATTGGAAAACATAACAAACCAAAAATCGAAATTTTCAGCTAAAACCATCGTGCAATCTTCCCTTAAATAACGCAAGGATTCAGAAAGAAATTAAATTAGAGATTTAGAGTAAAGTACTCAGACTAATGGCTAGATAAACGACTTACGTGGAAATAATTAACTTTTTCTTTAAATACAGAGAAAACGGTATCTATTCTTAGAGCTATGCAGAATAATAAGCAGACGAGTTTGCTTTTTCCATGACGTGACCTAAGGAAGCCTCCCAATGGAGGAATTTCAGAAATTTATTTTATATTTTGTATAGTCATTTTAAAATAAGTCCGTAGTGTGTCTTCGTTTTAGTCGGCGAGTCTCGTTTGAATTGTCTAAAAGTTAGATAGCGAGATGATTTGTGTGTGATTCAAATCTTCTCTGGTTATTTATTATTGAATGTGTGTATTTCTTGTTTAACTGTAGGAATTTTTAAATCTCTGAGTAGTATGTTGTTTGCTATGTACCAGGATGATGCTGCGTGGTTGTTCTGAGTAGTTAAGACTGAAACTTTTTCAAGATTTCTATGTTGGAGTGGCTTACCATCCCCCACAATTGGACCCATTAAGTCCAAATTCTTAAGTCCAAATTTCAGCAAGGCTGAAATAAATAGTTCTGTTTCTTATCACGTGGTCAGCCAATTAAATGACTGAATCATTCAAGAACAGAAGAGGCAGAGGTGTAAAAGACACTACCAATCAGAGTTATCTCCTCTGAAAGTGAATGACGTGAAGGTGTTATTTGCAGAGTAGAAAATATGCTTTTCAGAGGGCCTGGCATGCTGATAAGCGTACTTTTCCACTTAGTGAGGAAGGCAATGTTAAACCACCTCACTCCTCGTTTTCCTTAGTAAAACCTCTACAGGTTCAAACCAGCCTTTCGGCTGATGATCTAAACAAACAAACAAACAACGACAAGTCCAAATTGGTTTTAAAATTCTTTTGTATAATAGTAATTTTTGTTCAATGAAAGAGAAAATTATTTTCCTAAAAACCGATAATATTGTTTAAATTTTGTGTTTAGTTGTTTCCTTTTGCTCTTTAAATGTATTTTAACCCACCGGGTTGGTCTAGAGGTAAAGTCAACGCCAAAATCAGCTGTTTAACAGCTGATTTTCGGAAACAAAGGTTCCTGGTTCACATCCTAGTAAAGGTAGTTACTTTTATACGGATTTGAATGCTAGACAGTGGTTACCGGTGTACTTGGATGGTTGGGGTTCAATTAACCATACTCTCTCAGGAATGGTCGGCCTGAGTCTGTACAAGACTACACCTCATTTCCACGTCATACACATCATCCTCATCTCATTGGGTCATGGGGTTGCTTATTGTTCTGAATTGAAAAGATTGCAACATACACAAATTAGGAATAAAAAAAAGAATGTATTTTAAAGTTTAGGCGTTTGTGAAGATGAATTCTAAAGTATTGCGAGGAGTCTGCTTTTCAGGTAGGCTATATGCGTATTGTTTATGTACACTGGCAGGTACGTGTTTTTTCTTATCGTATGTCACGTGCGTACTTTTAATTTCATAAAACAACATTAATATTGATAAGAACACGACTTAAAGTTTCAGTGGAACTTAAGTAATTAAAACCACAATTATTGATCATAAACGTACATCAATAAACCGTAAATTAGATTTTAATATAGAAATTTTATTAGTTGTAAGTTTTATTAATCGCATTACATTATTATTATTATTATTATTATTAGCCGTATAGCTCCCGAAGTGGAAGACGCTGAGCATTATTCACGATCATTGATTATTGGACTTGGTGTTTTTCTTGTTTGCCCACCAGCCTTTCATTTTCTGAGAAAAATCAGCTTTTCTTTCCTCACTCCATCTTGTTCCAACTCTTGGAATTTTAACCTCTGGAATAATCTCCCATTCATTAATTTTTGTTCTAAAACTATTTCGATTGGTATTATTATTATTATTATAATTATATTATATTATATTATTATTATTATTATTATTATTATTATTATTATTATTATTATTATTGTGTTTATTTGTTATTGTTGTTATTAATTTAATATGATATATGATAACAAAAATAATAATTTTAAATTATTTCAGAGTTCTGCACATTTGAACCTTAAAGATAATGATATAGATTTGAATAAATGGGCCAATGAAGGGAGCTAGGATGTGTATGAAATGACGTCAAATATCAGTGATCGGCCAGCTGACCGTTGGAGTAGGTGCTTGTGTTAGTAATCAACATTTAGTAGTGCGATACGGACAGACATGGAAACTAAGGAAGAAGCATTAGAAAAATTAAAGAAACTTATATCAGGTATTTTTTATCTTTTTTTTTATTAATTAATTTTTAAATAAATTCAATAAAACATGTAAAAATTAATGACAAAATTTTTGTTACAAGTTTTAAAACGTACAACACTTAAAATTCGTTTATAAAATGTAAAATCGTTTTAAAAATTTGAAAACGATTGATAATGTTTTAGAATTTATGTTAAATAAAAATTATTTATATTTATTCCTTGTTAAAAAAACTATAAGAACTTGAATGCTTTCATGTTTCCTTCTCTTTCTCCTCGCCGTCCGTCTTTCCACCTAAATTTTCTTCATGCGATCTCTGTGTTCCTTCCTTCCTTCATTTTCCTATACATTTGCCTCCTCTACTTCCAGTGATATGTTAAAACGTTTGTTTTTTATGTTACGTATCTGAAATTTCTCAATTGCCCATGTCACTTTCTGTGAGCTTTAGTTATTTAAGAACTTCTTCTTTTTCAGTAATCCATTTTTATCTAATATATAGGCCTAAAATTCTCGTGTCACAGTGTTAGTTGCCATACTCGTCCGAAACGGCTTAACCGATTTTGATGAAATTTTATATGTGCACTTGGTAGGTCTGAGAATAGGGTTTTATCTATTTTTTTTGTACCCCTAAGTGATAAGGGTGGTCCACCCAAAAACATTTATTTTTATTTTTTGGACAACATTTTATTTTTTATTTTTTTTATAATGTAGCATTAAAAAATACATACACTCCTAAATTTTCTCCCTTCTACCACTAACCCCTATTTTTTTTATACCAATATTAGTTGTGCATCGATCGTAGTAGTGACGTTTACAATTATCATTTTATGCCCCTGGCATTAGTTTTTTGTTTTTTGTTTTACGTCTGACTGTTCTACAATTTCTGCTAATACAGCCGGTGGATAATGATGGTAATGGAAACGAGTGATGAAAAAATGCCAGACCTGACCGGGAATCGAACCCGGTACCCTAGCGTAGAATCCACTTGCACTAACCACTACGCTAACGGGCCTTAGATAAAATAAAATAAATTTCATATTTTCCATAAAAACATGTTTTCTATTCTTGGGCGTAGCAACGCGCGTCGGGTAACGCTAGTTTATAATAAGTATTTGAAATGTTAAAGAATTGTTTTGTGATTCTGTTCTTGTCCATTTTGTGTATTTGTCCGTAAGATTTTTCTCACTTTCTACTGAACTTATCTGTGTTTCATTTTTTTTTTTGTAAATTTCTAATGATATCGGTTAATCCATATTTTGTCTTTATTAACTGGCACAAAAATATTATCCTAAGAATTTTCTTTCTTGTTTATTTTTTTTAAATTTTTTGTGACGATGAATCAATGTGATTTATACAAATTTATAATAATAATTTTTTAATGTATCAAGAGTTTGTTCATTAGCTATAACAGTATATAATGGAATGATAGGTTTAATGTGATAAAATTCCCAGAGGACAATCTGCTTTGTACTCCAACATACTAAACCATTTCGCAACCAAAGGCAGCCAGAATTTTCTTATTAGATTTTTAATTCGAATGTTTTATTATCTTTTGTAATATTTTATCAGTTATCAAACGAATGTAAATAATTGTTTTTAAAATTATTATATTTGTGACATGATTTCAAAGGAGATTTACTTGTTAGAACCAGCAGTCATCACTACAGTCCTACAAATTAAAATTCTATTTAAATTTGATTGCAATTTTGGATTTTTATAATTTACTTTATTTGATTTAAAGTTGCATTGACGGCTTCGTTATGAATGATTCCATTGTTTTCTGGATCATCATCAACTGTGTTTTAAAATGTTGAAATTTTCAGAGGCCTTAGACCGCGAATCCACTTTGGGATATTTCGCTTCATATTCTAGCAAGGTAGACCACTCCTCGATAACGGCAATTAAAGTTATTTATTAAACCTTTAATTTTATTTTATAGTTATCTAGTAATTTTAAAATCCAAATTTATTTAAATATAACATAGTTTTAAAACTTTTAAAATCTGATAACGATTTTATATTCTTCTTCACGTTTCTACTATTATCGTTTCGGCCTATTATAGAACACGTTAATAAATTATTTTTGTTCTCTAACCTGATATTTTTTTCATTGTTATTTTTAATCTTTCTTAAGCCTTTTTAATTTTTTCAATAAACTCTTTCTTAAGTTCACACTTCAAAATTTTGCGACAACTAAGGTAATTTTGTATCTTTCATGTATATCCACATTGAAATAAAAATAAAACATTAAAATAATGGTAAATTGATCGTTAAATCAACCCAAAATTAATATTATTTTATATTTTTTTAAATTTGCTTTAAATGTATTTTAATTTATTAATCAACTTAGTTATTAGAGATTACTTTGAGTTATGCTTCAGTAATTGAGTTAAAAACGTTTTATAGTTTTCAGACCGTTGCCGGGAATCAAATCTCTGACCTGGACCTTCCGGTTTACCGCCCAACATAGTCTTTAACGTCACTGATGCGGTTATTTTTAGAATTTATTTTAATGTTTTACAACAATTTATTTTTTAACAACCTCTAGTACAATTAAAATTGAAACAGCGCAATAGTTACCGTGATAAAATTTCCAAGCGATAAGTCTCGGATTTGATTCCCGGTTACGTTTTAGAAATTTTAATATGTTAAAGCACAATGATAATATTGTACCAGAGTAGTAGTTAAAAACCAAGTTATTAAAGTAAATTTTTAAAAGTATAATGAAAACGTATTTAAAATACAAAAAATTATAATTTATTAACCCCATTTCATAAAATTTGTTATAATTTATGTGGTATTGCCAATCAATTGCATAATTTTTATTAACCTATTATTATCATCACAATTTTGTGGTTTAAAGTTTAAATATTTCCATTTCTTTACACATTCGAATAGATGTCAAAGAATAGAATAATATTCCTTGAAAATTTCCAATGGTGGTTTTTTTGTTATATACAATCATTATTGTTTTGCACGCTAACTACGATAAATTACAGTGTGTTTAATAATGTAAGAATGAGTATGCAAAAGTATAAAATGATAGATAATAACTGATGGCCTATACTTAAGTCAATATTTAATCGTTTCTTTTTTTTACTTTTAAAAGAAGTTTAAATAGTTTTACATGAATTATTTAGTGTTGAATAATAAACAAATTAATACTAGTTGTATATTTTTAAATAAATTTGAAGTACACGAGTTTTTTTTTTTGACTGCATCCAGGAGACTCATAAATCAAGTACGAGGTGTGGCTATTAAATAACAAGACTGACGTTGTAAAAAATTTTATTTTAATTTTATACATAATCACTTATTGTCACCTTCGATATACACTCCTTCTCTATCCCTACAACGCTCCATGCGAATTTTCCATTGTTGGAAACAGTGCTGGAAGTCATCTTCTGTCAGCTCCTTCAGGACACGTGCCGCTCAAAAATGTTTGAAATAAAGCTCGCAAACATGTTTGTACTGGCACTTTGTACGCGACTGAAAATGAACCAATTTTTTTGGAAACGATAATAACATGTGATGAAAAGTGTTTTTTTTTACTTATGATCCGGAAACGAAGCGCCAATCCATCCACTGGAAGAGCCGAACTTTACCGAGAGCCAAAAAAGCTCGAATGAGCAAGTCAAAATTAAAAGCAATGATGATTGTTTTTTTTATATACCTTCACTGGGTTCCTGAAGGTCAAACAATTAATCAATATCCCAATATATTAATATCCAATATATTAATATATTAATATCAATATATTAATATATTATTAATATATTTTTACCTTGAAGTACTTTCTAAACTACGTCAAAGGGTAAGGAAAAACCGCCCCGCAATGTGGAAGGACAAATCATGGGTTCTCCACCAAGACAATGCGCCAGCTCATTCCGCTTTATCTGTCAAGAGTTTTCTAGCCAAGTACAGTATCTCAGTGTTAGAACATCCACCTTATTCACCAGATCTTGGACCATGTGACTTCTACCTGTTCCGTAAGGTGAAATCTGCATTAAAAGGGACAAGATTTGAGTCTGTGGAAGCTGTAAAAGAGAAAGCGGCACGTGTCCTGAAGGAGCTGACAGATGACTTCTAGCACTGTTTCCAACAATGAAAAATTCGCATGGAGCGTTGTAGGGATAGAGAAGGAGTGTATATTGAAGGTGACAATAAGTGATTATGTATAAAATAAAAGTAAATTTTTTACGTCAGTCTCGTTATTTAATAGCCACACCTCGTATAGCGCATGCCAAGACAAAAAATAACTCAAAATATTAACTTTATTTAAAATTTATTACTTACCAATTCTTTATTAGGCTACTTACTTTTTTACTTATTAATGTAAGATGTTTGTAAATAATTCTAACTGTTAAAAAAAAATTAATCTAAGAGTGTATAATCTAATAATTTTACTTAGTAATAACAAATTTACTCGAAAACGTATTCCTTTCTTACTTTCTCTTGCCCTATATAAAATATAAGGAAAGAAAGTATTATTTTTATGTAGGTTTTTCAAAATTGTGTGTAAACAAAATATCTCAAGAACGGAGTATCGTATAAAATTGAAACTTGGATCTTAAGTATCATAAGAAGAGCTGATACGTAAAGTTTCATGAAAATCGGTTAACCAGAAGTAGTAATTTATTCAAGCAATTTTTAACTTTTTCGATATTTTCAAAAAAGGCTCCTACATTTTCTTTAAAATTCACTACATTTTTGTGCTCTACAATTAGTGAGTGGCATGTCTGCTGAAATTTATTACAGATCGTGATCTCGTGGTAAAAAAATGTTTTTTTTAAAGATTGCAGCCGTAATATGCATTTTAGAACGACATTGTTTATAAATAAATTTAACCCCGCCGGTCGACCAGGTGGTTTTCCCCACGCCTTTGTCAGTCCAATTCATCCAGTTTGATTAAATAAATTAGAAAATTTAAAAAAATTTCTCCCACTATACACCAACGTAAAATTGAATTTTCCTGAATTATAAAAACTCTTTTCGTATTATCCATTAAAGAATCCCATGCTAATTTATAGCAAACCGAATACAAGATAGAAAATTATAAATTTTTTATCTTTTTATTATGGGATTTATTTTTTAATACAAGTACCTCTCATGATATATTTCAACATATTAATCGGTTGATATGTAGATTGTGATGTTAAACACAAAATCTATTAGTGTTCTTTTAATTGAATTCAGTGAGTTATAAGTCTAAAATTCATAGATTGCAAATTTTAACAATAATCAAGAAACTTAAAATGTTTAGCAATATTGCAAGTTTTTTTTCATATTAAGTTGGTGTGTCAAAAAAATATTATTTTCACGCTTACCACCTAAGGTTTTACTAGGCGAAATTATGAAAGAGATTTTTAAGTAAAAAATCTATGACTTATTAATGATAAACAACGTATCCCTGGAATTGTTTACATTCCTGTTATAATTCAAGCGCATTAGTCTTATATTACTTGTGACCAAAAATAAAATAAAACTGAGTCTATAATAAATACCTACTAATCATAAATAATAATGTAATAATAGTACATAGCCTAATGTAACGAAAAATAACAATGTAAGAGTAACAATAGTAAAATTTCAGTTATTAATGGTAAACTAATATTCGATTTATAAAACATTTTCTAACAAATGAATTGAACGTGTTTTTATTATATTAAACTTAGAGAGCGAATCAGTGTCGTATAGAATTTTGTTTTTGATCATGCTGTGCGTATTTTTTTTCTCTTTAATTCTTTATTTACAACTGTAAAATGTTACAACAAGCAAATGTGATGATTATCATAATAATGTAAATGACATGATAGGCATGAGAGGGGTAGGGCCCCCATTGGTGCCTCCCCAAGAATGAAATTAGTATATCAAATTAGCAGGTCTCTACTTCAGCGTCTTTTAAGGCGTCTAGGGGGATTATCAGGTAAATGGACGGAGGAAAGTGAACGCACCAGGGGGTTCTCGTGTTCGTGTGACTTGTCGTGAAAGCGTTTGTATAGGTATTTAATGGAGTTTTGTACAAGTGGTGTTTTCAAATCTGTATGTAAGGTTTTGTTGCTAACGTAAAGAGGTGCATTTGCTATAAGGCGTAATGTTTTTGACTGGAATGCTTGAATTCGTTGCAAGTTAGAGGGTTTGGTTGAACCGTAGATTTGGGATCCGTAGGTCCACATAGGTTTCAAAATACGCATGCTCACTTGTGTTGCTGGTTGCCTACATCGGAGTACTCTTAGCGTAGACAGACTCTAAATGAATAAATGAATAAGAGTGTTAACATTATTCATAACTTTTATGTAATTAACCCATTTAAAAATCATTAAAATGCTTTTAATAAACTATCAGTTTACTTTACTTGCTTACACTTGAAAGTAACGTTACAAAATAACAATATAGTTTAAAAAAACTTTTATCTTTATTATAGCTAAGGTGAATAATATTTACTGTATTACTTTATCATGCTTTTTCTACGGTAAAGAGCGAAAAAGTTTTTCAATGATGAAAAATGTTTGATAACTAAATTTCAAGATTTATTTTATGACCTATCTACATCCAAAAAAAGATTGAATTTGTAGTTTATTCGTTTTAAAGCAAACCCCACTAATACAATAGCCTAATTAAGCTGAAATTTAAAAACTGCAATTTTTTCAAAATTGATGAATGGTTAGGTCATATTAAAAGAAGAGGTAGGAAACCGTGGATTACTAATGATATTTTAGAACTGATGGATGAGCGAAGAAAATATAAAAACGCAAAGGACGAGAGAGGTAAAAGGCAATATTGCTACTTGAGAAATACCATAAACAAAAGGTGTAAGAAAGCGAAGGAAGAGTGGATCAGAGCGAAATGTACGGACATTGAAAGTAAAATGGCAGTTGGTAAAGTGGATGCAGCTTACAGAAAAATAAGGGAAAACTTTGGAGAACGAAAAATGAAAGCTGTTAATTTACAAAGCGTGGGTGGCAAACCATTGTTGAATGGCCAAGAAAGAGCTGAAAGATGGAAGGAATACGTAAACCAACACTACAAGGGAAAAGAATTAGAACATGATGCAATAGAACAAGAAACTGATGTTGAAGAAGATCAAAGAGGGGACCCTATACTACGAGAAGAATTCGATCGGGCACTTAAGGATATGAATATGAATAAGACACCAGGAATAGATAACATACCATCGGAATTATTATTACGATGTGGCGAAGTTGCTCATAACAAATTATACAAACTTGTGTGCAGAATGTATGAGAGTGGAGAGGTACCATCGGACTTAAAAAAAAATATTATGATTCCAATACCAAAAAAGTCAGGAGCGGAGAAGAGTGAACATTACAGAACCATCAGCCTAACATGCCATGCATCTAAGATACTGACAAGAATTATATACAGGAGAATAGAACACCGAGTAGAAGAAGTATTGGACGATGACCAATTTGGATTTAGAAGGAGAATGGGAACTTGAGATGCAATATTGGCTCTGAGACTGATTATTTAGAAAAGGATAAAGAAAAATAAAACTACTTTTATGGCATTTGTAGATTTAGAGAAAGCATTTGACAATTTGGACTGGAGTAAAATGTTTAAAACTTTGAAAAGGCTAGGAATTAAATACAAAGAAAGGAAAGTTATCTACAGTCTGTATAAGAATCAAACGGCTGTTTTGAGAATCGAGGGGTACGAAAAAGAGGCTGCTGTAAGAAAAGGTGTACGACAAGGTTGTTCTTTGTCACCACTACTTTTTAACTTGTATATAGAAGAAGCTATAAATGAAGTGAAGGAGAAATTTGACGCAGGAATAAAAATTCAAGGAGAGACAATAAAAATGCTGAGATTCGCCGATGATATAGTAGTATTAGCCGAGGCAAAGAATGAACTAGAGGATGCCTTAAATGGAATGGATGAGATCTTGAGGAAGGATTACTTCATGAAAATTAATAAGAACAAAACGAAAGTGTTGTGCAGCAGCAAGAGTGGTTTAGAAGAGATGGGAAATTTAAAAGTAGGCAACATACAGGAAGTTAGGGAATTCTGCTATCTAGGGAGTAAAATAACAAAGGATGGTAGAAGCACAAGTGATATCAAGAGTAGAATTGCTCAAGCTGGAAAAGCCTTTGAAATGAAAAACAGCTTACTGACTACAAACATTGATTTACAGATTAGGAAACATTTCTTAAAATATTATGTTTGGAGTGTAGCATTATACGGAAGTGAAACGTGGGTGATAGGGGCTGTAGAAAGGAAGAGGATAGAAGCTTTTGAAATGTGGTGTTATAGGAAAATGTTAAAGATTAGGTGGGTGGACAAAATAAGTAATTTAGAGGTTCTTAGGCGAGTGGATGAAAAAAGAAGTATATGGAAGCATCTTACCAAAAGAAGGGATAGGCTAGTGGGGCATACCCTAAGACATCCAGGTATTGGGCTATCAATAATGGAGGGTAATATTGAGGGAGTAAATTGTAGAGGGAGGCAAAGATTAGAGTATATAAAGCAAATTACAAAAGATGTAGGGTGTTACAGGTATGTAGATATGAAACGACTTGCGCAAGATAGAACAGGTTGGAGAACTGCATCAAACCAGTCGAGAGACTGATGACAAAAAAAAATTTTTTCAACCCACCCTTGAAGACGTTTTGGAATATTAGTCAATTTTTTAAATTATTGGTGAAAGAGTAATAAGTTTTACTTTTTAATTGAAATACCAAAAATTACTACTCTTACTTTAAGACTTCAATGCAAAAAATTTTAAAATTCGATTTTCTCACAAAATTCTAATAAAAATACAAACATAATATTATCAAACATGGCTCTAAAAATTACAATCAATTTTCTTTCAATTACTACAATTGCTGGACCAGTATGAGGGTATCTTAGACGGAGGCATGAACAATTGATTTTTTTTAAATTATAGTCTTACCGAGAATTTTAGGGCAAAATTCACTTAAAATATTTTAAAAACAATTAAAATTTTACATATGATTCTGTCCATTTAGAACGCGCATGCCTATATGTAGTTTGAATTGGTATTAAGAACAAAAATCAAGATTTAAAGATTATTGAGGAACTAGTGTGATTGCCGACCTGTTATATAATAAATGATAATATAAAATTTTCTTATATTGTACAAACCGCGACGTTTATATCTAAACCATCAGTTCACGACTTAACCGATAGATAAAGTTTGTGAACTATAATGTACAAAGTCCACGTGTTTAATACTAAAACAAATACTAAATAAACATAGATACCAAAAAATCTCATCTTTCTTTATACTTTAATACATTCTCGTACAATTACATTAAAATGTATTTTAGAAGTAGTATTATTATTATTAACATTTAGACGAACTGAAAGTGTATTTTAATTTAAAAGTTATATATATACATATTCTTAAACTGATATGTCAATATTTGTAAAACAAATATTGAAGATATTTTATTAGATAAATTAATAGTGTTCTATAAATAATACACACATTTCCTAAATTTTAAATTAATCAATTTTACTTTCTCCAGCTCTATCTATTGTATAGAGGCCGGTATTGTGAAGCTAATTCTCATCCTTCAGAAAACGTTTTGTACCAACGGAAAATTGTACTGAGATTCAAAAAGTCTTTCCCATATGCACCTTTCTTCTCGTCTCGGCATCTCGGTATCTATGGACCGCGGCGAGCACAATAGCAAATAATTTGCTATTGTATATTGTTGCTCTTTTTTTAGTTCTGCACAAATAAAAAAAAGGAGGGTACTGCAAAACACGTCAGACGAATATGACGGCTGAACGCTTACTAATGAACGAAAATCATTTGGCGCAACTGGACACGTTTTTCTAACAAGTTAAGAAAACCAGTGCGGCCTATCTTTCTCCAAGCTATGATCTGTAACTTTTTCTAAGCAACAGTTAAGATATCTTTATTCTGTTTTTTTCTTTATATAAAAATTCTGAACTATTTACACTCTGTCTGCTTTTGACAAAATAACGTTCAGAATTTTTCATTTTTATTGTTTTTTTTTTTAAATTCCCAATAATATCTGACAGATTGCAGAAATTGGTGTTAGAAATAAACTATATAAATTTCAAAGTGATGTCTTTAGTTGAACCTAAGAAAAAGGTACTTATCCTTAAAAAATAGAATTGACGGAAAACAGAAAGAAATTCATCTCTTATCGCATAGGAAAGATTATTTGGATCTTCCTTACCTCGGTTCAAGTTCGTTCACTTCCTTTAACCAATTGTATTTTACTTGATAATTTTTTTAAATAATTCTTGCAATCATTTTTCACTTTTTGATATTTGCTGTGAATTTAACTTCAGCAAGACCTTACAGAAATTTTTTGCCTGGGTCTAATCCTAATTCATTCAACACTAAGCACTTCCAAATGCAGCCTTCAGTACGATAATTCCCACGAAAATAAATCAATAAAAATACTTTTACTTCTCCGATTTGGAAGTTTTTGCCACCATTTTAAAGCGGAGATTTCAAACTACATAATAGGCTAAAAATAAGTTTTTTTAATTTTTTCGTGCATTTCTAAACTTTCCATCTAAGTACGTTTAAACTTGTCCAGTAGCGTCGAACGCACGTACGAAAGTCACGCTCAGCTTTTTCGGGAAATTCTTATATAATAAATGGGGATAATACGTTTGGCTCTCTAGTAGGCCTATATCAATCAAATTATTTCATATAAATAATTTTATTTTTATTTAGTTGTATAAGATATTCTTGTTGTTGTTTAGGTCATCAGCCGAAAGGCTTGTTTGAACCTCCCAAGGCTTTACTAAGTAAAACGAGGAGTGAGGTGGTTTATCAGCATACCGGGCCCTCTGAAAAGCATCTACCTTCCACCCTGCAAATGACACCTTCACCTCATTCACCAAAGGGCCTGACTGTTATAATGAAATTCATTACTCTCAGAGGAGATAACTCTGACTAGTGTTTTTATAGCTTTACTTCTTCTGCTCTTGAATTCTTTAGTCGTATAATTGGTTGACCATTATGATAAGAAACAACTATATTTTTGTAGCGCTATTATTTACATAAAATATTATTGGTAGCAATTTTTAAAATTGTCATATATCATTTTCCTTTGTCCGTCTGATGTCAGAAACTACAAGAGGTAACAACAAACGGTTTTCGGATTCGTAATCTACACAAAAAATTAGTGGGCCTATATTAGGTTTGAATTTCCGATTTTAACCGGAAGTGATCCAAAACTGAAGTCAAAAGTCGAAGTCGATATTTGGAAAAATAGTGCCATTCGATTCCTCTTAAATAGTATATAATATGGAAATCACTAATGGTTTTTGCCGTAAGTCAAAGGTAAGCCTTTTAAAAAATTTCCAACAGTCATGAGACGCGTATCTCATAAAAGGGATTATTTATTACTTGCATTTTTGTATTACTATTATGTTACTTGATTGATATTGTATAAAAAAAATCTATTGATAAACGAGTAGAATTTGTTACAAGAATATTTAGTGCGGTACACCGATTTTTTTTTAATTTTAGAGATATTTTAATGGTATTGATTAATAATATGTTAAACCTCATACATATTATGTAAGCCAATATGGGGCGTAACTTCCACTATTTATTGTATTTTACGTACAACATTATATCAATAGATAGGCCTATACTTTGTATGTTATTAACATCACGAGACCTTCATCCTTCATGCAAATTATATTATTAGCTGTTGTATTATTATTAACGTTCCCTATTCTAAACCGTGTAATTAATTAACCTATCTTTGTATAGTATTTAAAATTATTCAACATCCCGTTTATCAACGAAACCTGTTTTTTTTTATATTTTGAATACTATATGCACCACTATTTAACTGTCCATCGTAAATAGGTCATTGTAAAATTCAGAACCAGTATAACTTATAACCTAATATTGACTTTTATGAAACCAGAAATATTATATTTTATGATGAATATACAGCGTATCGACAATATATCTATCATTTCTAAACGTTAACGGACTTATGACATATGTGATAATAACAGAAGAGGTAAGGTGTAAAAGATTGTGGTCAGAGTTATCTCCTCTGAGAGTAATGAATTTCTTATCCAGGCAGACCCTGTGATGAATGAAGTGGAGGTGTCATTTGCAAGGTGAAAAGTAGATACTTTTTAGTGGGCCTGGCATTCTGATAAGCATACTTTTCCACTCTGTGAGGAAGGCATGGTAAACCACCTCACTCCTCGTTTTACTTAGTCAAGCCTCTAAAGCAGGAGTGCACAACTTTTTTTGTAACGGTGAGCCAATTAATTACTGATTTTTCGAGCCGGACGCAGGAATAAAACAAAATTGCTATAGTTTAACAATTGGTATGCGAATTTTTTACTTATGGTTAAATTTTAAAATAAATTATTTTATGGTACGGTGAATGACGGAACTATTAATATTTTACAGTAACTTTGTACTGCATATATATATCTGTACCAACGTTATCCAGAGATAAACAATCCTCCATCATTATACTTTTGCAATGTTCATACTTGTATCCAGTACGGATACTTTACTAGGATTCGAAATAAAAAACAACTTGCACGCATGGTGTCATTCATAATTTTTATTTAAAATTTAGTTTTAACGTTACAAAAACCCGAAATATCATTTTTCTGGTAGAATAAGTAAAAATCTATTAACTTTTTGTATTTGAAGATGTTATAAAAACAAAATAAACTGAAAAATGTATACGTTAGTGGGAAATCTGACATTGTTTTTCTTTCGATAATTGTTTAATGTCTATTTCAATTTGTCAATACAATACACCTACAGTCTATGTTTATGTTCATATAAAAAATAGCTGGCCCGCGATGCAGTGGTACGCTCAATTGGCTTCCAGGGGCGTGGCTTCAAATCCCTTTCATGAAACGACGTGTTTCATGGCTGGTGGCAGTTTTTTGAAAGGCTTACCTTTGACCTATTGCAAAAACCATTAATGATTTCTGTACCTACTCTTAAAGTGGAATCGAATGAACTACTGTAGTTTCTAAGTCCGACTTTGATTTCGTGATTCCCGGTTTTGGGCCGTTTCCTGTTGAAACCGGAACTTCAAACCTAATCCAAGCCCACTAACTTTTTGTGTAAATTACGAATCCGAAAACCGTTTGTTACTAAGTTTGTAGTTTCTGACATCTGGGTGTGATGGACGGGTGGACGAAAATAGGAAAATTATAAATGACAATTTTAAAAATAGACACCAATGAATTAATTTCTTCCATTTAACCTCTTAGGAACGAATTTGCTGAATTTCACCTCTGTAGATTATCGGGAGTTTAGAAAATTAGGGATGAGTACGTGAATGAGTCAGTCACTCAATGACGGTTTTCTTATTTCTGTAGAGATTTAAAAACTTCATTAAGTCATTGCTTGGTATCGACTCCATAAAGTTTCCGTAACATACTTAGCAGGAAATGTTAAACTATATTTAAATTTTAACTTAATTCCAACAAAATTGGTAGGTAACAAATTTAAATACCTTGTAGAGAAAAAACAATATTGAAATAATCTTATAAAACTACTAAAACAAAAATAACTTATGACCCTGACTAGAAATATGTTTATGGATAAAAATAGAAATAAGGAGGCTTATGCACTACACACTGTATGGTTGTATAATTTTTACAAGTGTTCCATGTAGAAGTTGTATGAACAATTGACACAATAGAATTATAACCTTATCATGAAATATTATATATTTGTCATAATTAAAATAACAGAACGTTCAGTTTTAATTGCAATAACATTTAATAATTAATTAAAAAATATATAATATTACATGTTTCTACTTATATAGAAATTTCACTCGTGTTTCGTTTGGGTTACTTTCCAGCATAAATAGAATTGTTATTGATGCTTGTATTGATTTGTAGTGAAGAAGCAAGGCAGAATGTCTTTTGAAAGAATCAGGAGTCACAGGACTGACTGACATTAGTGACTACTTAATTAATTAATTACGTTAACAAATTAAATAAAAAAAGTTTTTGTAAATTAATTAATGGTAATTGTTGATAGTCGAGCGTGAGGTGACGCCAAACCAAAGATTTTTCCAGTGCAAAAAACACAGTCCTGGCACATCAAAAGAAGATGGCACTTCAAAATATAACAGTCATAAAGAATCTTCTTGTTGTTTAGGTCATCAGCCAAAACGCTGGTTTGAACCTTTAGAGGCTTTATTAAGTAAATGTAAGGTGGTGCCTTCCTCTGTCATTGGGGTTAATTGCCAGCATCAGTGGAATTGTCACTAATGCTTATTATAATACTAAATGTTGAAAAGAATCAAGGTGGAAAGTTTTTAAAGAAAATAAATGAAACAATCATAAAGAATTTTGTTGTTTTTAGGTCATCAGCCGAAAGGCTGGTTTGAACCTCTATAGGCCTCATAAAGTAAAACGAAGAGTGAGTGAGTGAGTAACTGCCTTTCTCACTGAGTGGAAAAGTATGCTTACCAGCATACCAGGTCCTCTGAAAAGCATTTACTTTCCACCCTGCAAATGACACCTTCACTTCATTCACCACAGGGTTTGGTTGTATAATAAAGAAATTCATGACTCTCACAGGAGTTAACTCTTACTAGTGTCTTTTACACCTCTACCTCTTCTGTTCTTTAAAGCTTCAGTCTTATAATTGGATGACCGTGTGATAAGAAACAGAACTATTTTTGTATCCCTGAATTAGCAAATTAGCAGATCAAGTGCAAATATTGAACACTCCACCTGCCTGTTATGGGCATAAAGAATCTTATGAACTTTAAACTATGGTTTTTACTTTCTTTTGTCCTATATGAATATGTAGGGAAGGAAAGTATTTCAGCAATTGGTGTGCGTGTGTGTGTTTGTGTGTTTGTGTGTGTGTACAAAATGTACAAAATATCTCAAGAACGGAATATCGTAATGGTGAAACTTGGAATTTCAGTTAGGTATCAGAAGGGCACCCAATACGAAGATTTCTATTAAAATCCATCATTTGGAAGTAGAAGTTTATTCATGCAATTTTCTCAAAAACAGCGTGTACAATTGTTTTTTAAATCACCTCATTTACTACATTTTAAATATTATATAATTATAACACATGATGTTTATTTTTCAGAGGAACCGAATTTTATAGTAAGACAAGATGATGACAGAATATTTGAGAGGTATCTTTATTACCAGGATTTTGATGTTAACAAGGCTTACAATCAGGTATCGTCTTCTAAAATAATACTTAACTTTGTTCATAATAGATAGATATTAACATTAATGTGTTAAGTTTAATTCAATACACCCTTGCACATGGGTGGATAAAGGTTTTCAACCGACGAGGAGGTAAAGGAGGAGGTGCAGAAGTTGACGAAGGGGTTGGCGGGAAACTGCTTCGAGGAAGGGATCAAAAAATTGATACTCCGCTTCACCACCTGAATTGAGACTAATGGCGACTATGTCGAAAAATAGCTTACATATATACTAAATGAACCAAGTAATTTTTTTGTTTAAATAAATAATTTTGAAACCTACAAAAATTCAGTTCACTTACTATCTGGATATGCCTCGTATATTATAGAAATCAAGGCAGTTTAAAAATGTCAGTGAAATTTATTGTATAAATTTATTACATAAAATAAAATTAACCCTTTTATATTATACTTTTCTTCTTCATCATCATCATCTCCTGCTTAAGTTATTGTTAGAGTTGTTAAAAAATTATAGAAATAAAATTTTTTATGAACTGTTGCATGAGAGAATGTTACTGTAAAAATACAAATTCAGAATTCTTAATCTTTTTGTTATTGATAAAATACAACGTTTATTATGAATGAGTTAAAAAAAGGCTGCTCCTTTTGGGAGTCACACACTGATCTTTATGAGAAATTTCAAAATAAAAATACTGATTGGTTCATTATAGACATTTTTACTGGTTACTATTTCACTGAATCATATTCAGACTGTCCATTATAAGAAATATTGAAGATAAACAGAATTATTGTTCTAGTATATTCAATACCTTGTAGCCAGTAGGTTCAATTATTGTAGATTTACTTTCACCTTCAGGAAGGAGACATATGAGTATAAATGTCTACCACCTCAGCAAAAAAAATTGCTAATAGCAGTATACCATCGTTTAATATTATCATGTATCCGGTATGCCATATTAGTTTGAGGTAATTCATCACAGAGTAACAAAAAAGGAGTTTTTAAAATTCAGAAAAAAAAACAATTAGGTGTATGGTGGGAGTCAACCATTTAACCTCATGCAAATCATTATTATAGGAGCTTCGATTGGTTAAAGTTCCTTCTTTGTACATCTTTGAAGTGATAGTATATGTAAAGCAAAATACCTTTTTACATAATTTAAATGTCCACGACCACTACATTCAAAAAACAGAATTGATTACTATGTTGCTTATCACAACACTCAACTGTTTGAACAGAAACCAACTTATGTATAACTTATTAGTGATTCATTTCAGAGTTACAAAAAATAGTACTATTTCTTATCACGTAGTCATCCAATTATATGACTGAACTATTTAAGAACAGAAGAGGTAGAGTTGTAAAAGACACTAGTCAGAGTAATCTCCTATGAGAGTAATGAATTTCATTTTACAGCCAGACCCTGTGGTGAATGAAGTGAAGGTGTCATTTGCAGGATGGAAAGTGGATGCTTTTCGGAGGGCTTGGCATGCTGATAAGCATACTCTTTCAATTCAGTGAGGAAGGCATAGTAAACCACCTCACTCCTTGTTTTTATTTAGTAAAACCTCTTGAGGTTCAAGCCAGCATTTTGGCTGTTGACCTAAACAACAACAACAGTTTTTTTTTATTTACATAGTTGTTTTTGTCATTAGAAATAATATTATTACTGTAACTGGAATAGACTATAACAGGCCATTATAAAATATAGGTAATAAACACTCGGGGGTTTCCCAATGAAGTAGCAATAGTGTTGGAAGGTTATCATGCCATATTGGAATCTGTGTCTAGCGGTATCATTGCAGATTGAAAAACCCATTTCTTGGTGCTAGATCTAATTAATAAGTCAAGTTATTCCAAGATCTTTTTTGTTTTTGTTTTATTTACTGCAGCTAGTGATTTACAACAAACAAACAAGATTCTTTAATTATAACATTGCCCTCTTTTTTGCAGATGAAAGCAATTTACAAACAGAAAGTAGATTATGATGACTGGTATGCAACAGAGCGCAGTGAGTTACAAGATAAAATCCTTACTAAACAAATCCATACAATGTTACAAACAAGGGATGCACTTGGAAGACGGGTTTATGTAATAAAATTAGGTAAGGCAAAATTTTACCATCATAAATTTTGATAATACTAGATACTAGAGATAATACTAGATAAATAAATTAAAGATTCTTGTAATATAGTTTAGCATTTTTTAATCTGTTGTAGACATACTCACCATTTTTTTTAAATATTTATTTAACTGGGAGATACTAATCTTTTCTATTCTAATCTACCAGGGCTACAAAAAAATAGTTCTGTTTCTTATCACATGGTCAGCCAATTATATGACTGAACTATTTAAGAACAGAAGAGGAAGAGGTATAAAATACACTAGTCAGAGTTATCTCCTCTGAAAGTAATGAATTTTATTATACAGCCAGACCCTATGGTGAATGAAGTGAAGGTGTCATTTGCAGGGTGCAGAGTAGATGCTTTTCAGAGGGCCTGGCATGCTGATAAGCATAGGCTACGATTGTACTCAGTGAGAAAGGAAATAGTAAACCACCTTACTTCTCGTTTTACTTAGAGAAACCTCTAGAGATTCAAACCAGCCTTTGGGCTGTTGACCTAAACAACAATAATCTTGAGTCAGAACATCAGTTTTTTTGAAAACAATGATTTTTTTTTGTTCTTAGTACAACAATGTATAAGTACTAAATGGTAACTGATACAAAGTACTTGATACATTTTGTGTCTAATACCAAACTTCAGATACAGGAAAACCAATGGAGCGAAGAATGATTATTATCCTCGTTGTACTAGATTCAATCGGAACTAGTGAAAATGCGACTCATAATAGACATAATATATTTTGAACCTGGTATTTGTACAAGTAAATATTATGGACACAACCACTATAGCTACAGCAATTCCTACTGCAGGCTCTCAACTAATTCTCATACCCAATCAAGTTAATTGTTCACCCTTATCTGGCATGCATAAAGCACGAAAATAATAATAATAATTATAATTATCAGATGCATGGAAAAGTTGGGAAAGTTGATAGCTTCAAGTACCTTGAGGAGATAATGCAACGAAAGACTAGCGAAAAGTAAGCGAACAACAACAGACGAGGAAAGATAGCCAGTACACTTCGAGGAACTCACCACTTTATAAGATAAAAGCACTTAAGACAAGCCCAGATTAGATTACAGATTAGACTGTATCAGATTAACTAGAAAATAATGAAAATTTAAAATATTTAAAATAATAAATAAAAATGCAATAATTTTTAAATGTCCTCTTCTCTGGTATCTTCTAACTTCTTTAAACTACATATCAGACACCTAAATCGATTTTGATAGTGCAAATAAACAAATTCAGTTTCATCATTAAAAATCTATTATTCTGTTGTACATGAATTTTTTTATCCTCATTATCCACAATAATAGTTAGGATAATTTTCAATGGGCCCTCTTTAGGTTTTGTAAGGTATGCCGTCAATTTTATTTAAAAATATCAAGTGCTAAAACAAAATTGATGGCCTTTGCAGGAAAATATCTAGTCAGAACAAAGAAATGGTGGATGGAATGATTTTGGAACAGGTCCGCCATTTTGCCTATTTAAGATGTGATGTGTCATATGAAGAGGACAATGATGAACCACTAAAATTTCAGAGAATTAATACAATTTGTGGTACAATCCATCAAAATTTGAAGGGAAGGGCTCGAACTGGTAAATTAGTGAAGTTTTATAAGACAGTGGGTGTCCCAACACTGACATATGGCAGTGAGGCCTCCTTGTGGAAGAAGAAATATGAAAATTCCATTCAGTTGGCAGAGATGTGCTTTTTGAGATGTGTTAGGTGCATAGTAGACTGAATCAGTTCAGAAATAAGGATATATGGCAAGTATTAGATATGTGTATTCTCTTAAGAAGACAAAATATGGAGTACAGCCAGAAATAGACCGATTATCTTGAAAAAATATCTACACGTAGGATTCTTAGACTGGTAGAAGTTATAGATGGAATAGACCAGTGGCTAGGTGATTGCCAGAACAGGTCTTACGACCAAATCCTCCTTGATTGGTGAAGAAGAAGAAGAAGAAGAAGACGTGAATTTTTTTATAATAATTATGATGAAAAATGTTACAGGTAACATTCCAGTAGGAGATTATCAAGTATCTGAAATGTCTCAAGTTGATGATATTTGGTTAGAGTCAATAATGGATGAACCAGAAACTCAAAAGAATGGTATTGTATTTTTAATAGATATGAAAGGATTAAACTGGAAGTTTATGCGATATTTTACGCCCACAAACTGTAGAGTTGGTTCTCGTAAAGCAGAGGTCAGTATCCATTTTTAAATTTTTCATAACTTTTCATATAAACAGATTTTTTGGTTTATTTTAAGTCTCATCAACATCTGGGTTATTAGCGACTACTTTTGGATAAGGAATGGTGGGTTGAAACTTGTAATAATTTTCCAGACCCTGGCCAGGAATTGAACCCTGGCCCTCCACTTTGCAGCACTAACCACTTAAGGTTAAATATATAGTAGAGAGGAATTAAGAAATAAAATTGCCATGGCAAAAAATTAAAATTATATTCTTTTATTTCCTCCTCTTCTAAAGATTTCATATCATCCTTCTTCATGTACCATGTCCTTTCTATATGTCGGTAACAATTATGATAATATTTTGCACCTTATTGGCAGTCAGTGTAAAAAGTGCAGTAATTTCTACAATATACCAATCTTGTAAGATGTTTTAGCCATGATGAATGTTTTTCTTTGACTTTCACCAATTTATTGTTATATTTTTCTCATTGTGCTCTTTCCGACTGGAGGTTGGCAATCAAGACAGCTGGCCGGCCTGTTGGCGTAGTGGTTAGCGCAACTGGCTTCTACGCTGGGGTCCCTGGGTTCGATTCCCAGTCAGGTCCGGCATTTTTTCATCACTCATTTTCATTATCATCAATATCCACCGTCTGCATTAGCAGAAATTGCAGAACAGTCAGACGTAAAACCAAAAAAAAAAAAAAAAAAAAAAAAAAAATTAGACAGCTATTCATATTTTGGGCTTTGTAGCTTTCCTGAAGTACAGTGAAATCAGCCATTAAGATCAAACCTGATCTTCCTGCCTGATCAAACCTGTAATCTATCATCTTGTATTATCTTGTGATCAAACCAGTAGTCAGATAACTATCTTTTTTTGTCTACTGCCCAACTTTCAACACCATATGTTGATATTGGTAGGTATCCAAATTTATAAATTCACATTTTAGTATTCTGTGTTAGTATTCACGTAAACCTGTGTGTGTCTGTACGCGAGTGAGTGCCTTAAAATAACTGGGAAGGCTAAAATGAGAGAAAGATCCTCTGCAAGATAATAAGTCCAAAAATAGTTGACGGACAATATAGGTTACAAGGTTGAGAAGAACTGTACAAGGAAAATGAACGATTAATGGAAACGATTAGAAAAGAAGACTAAAATTTAATGGAGACCTGTTGAGAATGGATGAAAACTGGTTGAAAAAACGAATTTTTAAGACACTAAACAATAGACCTAAGGTATTAGATAAATAGTTTAAAGAAGTCAGAAAGTATATTGAGACAACTGGAATAAACCAAGAAACTTAATGAATTGAAGCAAATTCAGACAACTAATGATGAACTTTAAGGACTTTCTTGAAGAGCACAAACAGAACACTGGGCGGATAGAAGAAAAGAGAAAAGCCTAGAGTGAGTAAATGCTGAGAATGTGGGCTGCAAAAAGAGCTTCAAGAAATGTTTAAAGTTACCTCACGTGGTCTAAAATTGCTCATACAAGGAAAAAAATTCTGTGGTAGATCTTTTCTCTACTATTTTATTGCTTCAAGCGATAATTTACCGCAATAGTTTTTTTTAATTTCTCATCCACCCCTCCATCAGAGCTAACGAAATCTCCCTGATACTTATAATTGTCCACTTGCTCAGTCTTTCCTCTATCCTATGTTATTTATTTCCCTTTGTAATACTGTGATGTGGTTTTACTCTCACCAGCACTTAAGACCATTCCTCCAGAGTTCAGCACGTAAGCCCACTTTGAAAATGTGTTTTTACACTTCCTAGTAATTACAAATTATTGATTGTCAGTTTTCTCTTTTTTTTCCAAGTATTCAGTCATTAGGATTACTCAAAAACTAGTACAAAAGTGTTTTTTTCTAGATGTTATTTTGTTGAAATTATGTTCCATATTCAGCAGTAATCTTTTTAACCCCATTTTTCTAGCTTCAGATCTTTTTGCTGAATTTTTTTCTCTTTACAATTGCATTTTTTTTGTGGTTTAACGCTGTTTCTGCCAAAATCTGAATGAACAGTTTTACACCACTTTTGTGTAAAATATATATTTCTTTACTTTACTTTCCACTTCCATATAGTTTTATTTATGTTTTATTTATGGTTTAAAACCAGTAGAGTACAATTCTGAATTTTACTCAGAAAGGAAAAAAATCTAGTTTTTATTTCGGTAAAATTTCCAATTAGAATCTTTTGCTGTTAAAATAAGGTATTTTAATCTAATTAAATAAATCAGGTATTCTAATTTAAATAAAAATGAAGTAATTTCAGACATTCATGACTACAATACTCGTAGCAGGGATGATCTAGTTGTGCTTTTTAGTAAGCTGAGCAACTGCCAAAATAACTCCAAAATAATATGTATACATTTTTTAATAGGTTTTCTGAGTCCCTTTAAAACTTAAATTATAATGAATTTGAGAAAAAATTGAGAATATTATTAACAGAAAAAGCATATTATACAATCAATAAATATTTAAATGACCACATCAATGTGCAGAGTGATGATAATTGATGGTCTTTGTCTTAATTTAAGTTTTAATTCATTTGTGTCTATCTTTATTTGTATTTTATCTTTTGTATTTGTTTCTTGACATAATCTATTCCAACTTTGGTTGGCTAACAATTGAAAAATGTGTAAATATAAAAATTTAAATGTAAATGTTAACAGAATATTATTGTTTTTCTAATTTATAGTATCGTAAAACAAAATTTATTTTATGTTTTTAAGCTGTGCTTCAATTAATTCTTATTATTTATATTTCAGACGATTCCACTTCATCATGTACAATTCCACATAGTAAATTCAGGCTTACTACTTAATGCTATGGTGTCTCTAGTCTTTCCTTTACTTTCAGCGGCGACAAAAGAAAGTGTAAGTAACATATTTACACTTTTTAAGTAGGTATATTAAAACTTATAGCAATCTGCTACTGTAGTTGTTTAGGTCATCAGCCGAAAGGCTGGTTTGAACCTGTAGAGGTTTTACTAAGTAAAACGAGGAGTGTGGTGGTTTACCCTGCCTTCCTCACTGAGTGGAAAAGTACGCTTATCAGCATGCCAGGCCCTCTGAAAAGCACCTACTTTCCACTCTGCAAATGACACCTTCACTTCATTCACCACAGGGTCTGGCTGTATAATGAAATTCATTACTCTCAGAGGAGATAACTCTGATTAGTGCCTTTTACACCTCTACCTCTTCTGTTCTTAAATGATTCAGTCATTTAATTGGCTGACCACGTGATAAAAACAGAACTATTTATTTTAGCCCTGCAACGAACAGATTGAGTGTAAATAATCTGACACTCCACCTGTCTGTTATGGGCAGAATCTGCTATTACCAATATTAATAATTCAGACTTTTATTTGTACTTTTTGAATACCTACTTCATTTATTTTATTAATGTATTTTATTTTTGGTTGAGCTAACCTAACACAAAACAGGTTCATGCCCAAACTGATTTTAACAATGAAAAACCGATGAAACAACTTTTTTTTATATTAATGCTAAATTAAAATAGAATATCTACTATATTCTTTTATTTTATCAAACATCCTATGTATGTATTTAAAATTAAAATATAATATTTCTAAACTACCAGACTCTTAATTTTGTAGTACAATAAATATTTTTAATGGATAAAGTTGTTACTTGCTTAAAAAACATTTGAAGAACTTTAATTTTGTAATACAAATTTTCATGAAGGTCAAATGAATAAGTAGGTGTCATAGTGAAAGAAATTAGACCATTCACAAATAGATGGAAGCCTTAGAACTAAGTTATATCGCATGATTCTCAAACAAAGTAACTTCATCCACTAAGCTCTTCAATATTATAAAACAAAGTGTTGTGTTATGTATCATTAAATGCTGCATATACTATTATTGCATTTTTATGTTTGAGATAAAATGTAAATAATCATAAATGATTATGGTCCATCTCAAATTACATAGACCCCTTGAATATCTAGCACTCAAACAAACTAAAAATAATAATAATTATTGTTATTATTATTATAATTTCCCTCAAACAGGGATAATTTTAGACTGCATGAGGTGACTTTAAACGTTTCTGGAATCTCTTTTTGCAGCCCACATCTCAGCGTTTACTCACTGTAGGATTTTCTCTTTTCTTTTGTCCATATTAAGTTCTTTTTTTGCTTTTCAGAAAAGCCCTTTAAGTCTGTAATTAGTAGTCCGAATTTGGTTCAGTTCATTTAGTTTTTTCAATTTCTCGTTTTAGTTTATTCCAGTTTTCTCAGTATCCTTTTTGACTTCTTTAAACCATTTAACAGTCACCTTAAGTCTATTGTTTAGTGTCTTAAAAATTTCTTTTGCCAACCGGTTGTTATCCACTCTATACAGGTGTCCATAAAATTTTAGTCTTCGTTTTCTAATCGTTTCCATTAATCATTCATTTCTCTTGTAAGTTCTCAGCCTCGTAACCTATATTGTTCATCTACTGTCTTTGGACTTTTTATCCTACGGAGGATCTTTCTCTCAAATTTCTCTCCCTCTCTTTTACCAGCCTTCTTGGTCATTCTAAGGCACCCACTCGCGTACAGACACGCAGGTTTTATCACAGTATTATAATGTCCAATCTTGGCTTGTCTTGAGAGCAATATTATCTTGAATTATTATGATGGTTTTAAATTTTTTTTTCAGATACACTTCCATAAATCTAACTGGAGTTCCTTACACCAACATATTTATCCAGATGCATTACCAGAAGAATATGGTGGAACATTACCGCCAATAGACCATGAGAAAAATGTTGAATATTTCTTAAAAAGTAAACATGATAGACTTACAGGTAAGTTATCAAAGAAAATTATTTTTTAGTTTATTTTAGTTTTTTCCTACCCTAAAATATTATGAATATACAGGGAAAGAAAGTAGGTGTTTTTTATGTCAGCTTTTCAAAACTGAATTTTTACTGGAAATACAAGTTTTCAGATCTCAGAATTTTAAAAAACATATTTTTAGCAATTGGTCTGTCTGTGTGCGAACTAAATATGACTAAAACGGAATAGCTCACAAAGTCAAAACTTTTAATTCAAATTAGGTACTACAAGAAAACCTGACTTGAACATTTTTATCAAAAACCTTTTTAATCTTGGCTTGTATAATCTGGAAGTAATAATAACTGGAAATAATAATTTGTTTGTCCAATTTTTCCACATTTTGCGATTTTCTAAAACACAGCTCTTACAATTTTCTTTTTAAACTTGTCTTATTTACTAAATATTCTATGCTCAACAAGATGAAGTAAGTATCCATGTCTGCTGAAATTCTTGGAGAGGGCTGTGCTCTCATGGTGAAAAATATCAGCTTAATAAAATAATTTTGTTTTGTATGAAAAGTCCCTTGTTTTAATAACATTTACAAATAAAAAATCCCAAATTCTTCCACCCACCCCTTTGAAAAAAGGGTACGAGGGGTGAAAAATAGGTATTATAAATAATAACTCTGTTATAAGTTGACTTGAAGTTGTACATGAAACTAGTTCCAAATAAAAAAAAAAATTTCCCTTTAGAGCACTGACGATGGACACGACAGTTGCTTCTACAAAACTTAAACAGTGATTTATTTTGTAATATTTGAAAAGCTAAATTTTTCTAAGTTCTTAGATTCTTTCCCCTCTCCACATAGTCACCAAAAAAAAATTCCCACATTACAACATTTCTTAAGGTGCAGAGCCCCCCATTAGTAGATTCAGAGCCACCTAAGCTATTTCCTGCCATTCCCAAGTACTTCCTGAGTAAGGCTATTGTAAAAAAGCCAAGCCAATTGCTGTGAGCTATGGGCTACGCATGCGCATACTTGACTTGGACCCCGCATAACCCTCCGACCTACAGTTAGAAGTACAGTCAGAGTGTTGTTGAAAATTGACCGAAACGACAGTATTTTGTAGGCATGCTATTCCATTGTTGATTACATATGCTGCACTATTGCAGTACATACAAGACTATACTAATGCAGACACACAATTTGCCCAGCACTCTCCTTACAAAAATCAGGCTAAACATGATGCCCATCATTATCCTACTGAGCTTCAAACAAGCTGTCTGGTTCCAATCCATTTGATGTACAACATTGATTCACTCAGAGATAGCCCCATGTATTAATAATTTGCTGACCACCAGATAAATATGGTTTCAATCCAGGAAAATCACTGTGCATACAGCATTCAAGTAGAGTTTCTGCCCTTTCACTGCATGCAAGCCTTATGTGACCCAACATCCACATCATGGTAACCCTGTTTTGTTCACCCAGTTGCAAGAAGTTCTGTAGATACCCCCACACTACCTTAGACTACCTTAGGTCTTAATTGATGTTAATTATTGATATAATTGGTATTATTATTGGTAATAATTTATATTGCATTAGAATTTATTGGCTGGTAATACTCGGTACTAATGTACAGTAGTCTATAATAGGGTTCGGTGGTACTAACTTCTCTTCTTTGGACTCTCTACAGAAAGTTCAGAAGCTGATTTTAAAGTAACTAATAAAAAACAACCAAGGTATCCATCAGAGCAGCTTTTTTAAGAATTCAGCATACTTGATATCTGCCAAATATATGCAAGAGAAGCTCTTATTTACGCTTATAAAAATATGAACTAATTTACCAAGAGCTTACCAATGTAATAAAAGGAACAAGGACCACTTACTATTACATAATACCTCAAAAACTTTGTACCAAAGACATTTTTGCCTCTTAGCAACCAACCTGATCAATCTCCTCCTCTTACAATTTAAAAATTTACCGAACATCATAAAGCATAAAAATCAGTATTTGGCTAATGGAAGTAGGGAGAGAAGCAGTAGAAACAATGGTTACACCAAAAATCAAATAATTTTGTAAGCTCTTCTACCGATCCAACAATTAGTTTTCTGTAACAAATTCTGTTACAAATTTCTTCAGGAAAAATGAATTTTATTCTTGGGGCACCTACTTAGAGCAGAAAAAACCAGACTTGCCAACCAAATAATCAACTTTTACCGGGAAAGAACAACAAAACCAAAATGGATGAAGGAAGTCCAACAAGTCATGGAAGAGTTGAGAATTTCAAGGGAGGATCTGATTACAAAATCTGGAAAATACGACGAGTTAATAAAAACTAATATGATAATATTGGAGCCTAAAACTAGAAAGGAAACTAACATGGTGTTTTCGGACAATGGCAGGCGCCAAAGGTCAAAGTGCCTAAAAAAGATTTGGGTGGAAAGGAAAGAAGCAAGAATAAAATAACTTACACCTTTCGGGAATAAGAAGAACCGATAACCGAATGCACTGGCCCAGAAATTGGACTAAAGTGATGCTATGAGGTTGTAGAAGCAAAAAAAAATTAATAAATTCTTTTATTGTGCATATTTCATATTTTATTGTTTTTTCATATTTATATGTACGTACTACAGCACACTATTTTAATAAATGTTGTTGTAGTTTTATTAGTATTTAAGTAACTAACATTTAGTTTATAATTACTAACACACTAATAAACTACCGTACTAGAAAATAAACAAAGAAGCATTAAATTGATCTACCCTTGAACATTGGAAACCATAGTTGGGTAGTTGGATAATCTTGGATTTTCCCACAATGAGTTAATACAAATAGTTTTAGATTTTTTAAGTTATAATAAGGAAATTGATTTGCATGCACTAAATTGATCCACCCTTGAACATGAAAAACCATAATTGGATAGATTAATTTTCTCACCACGAGTTAAAATCAATAGTTTTAGAATTTTAAATTAAAAATAAGGAAATTAATTTGTATCATAATGGTTTTTTGTAAAGGGAAATGAATAAATATACAGAGTAGCTTATAATAAAAATATGTTGAAAAGACGGTAACTAAAACCATAAATTACACTTTTAAAATTCTCTTTAATGTTAATGTAACCTATTGATTTGGTTCACTAATTTTTTTAATTAATCAATATATATATATATATATTTTTTTTTTTTTTTTTTTTTTACTTGTGAGGCCACAATGGACCACTTCAGCCACAACATGAAAGACTCTACTTCGATCTCTGAGCCCTGATCTTTACCCAGTATTCCCTCATTCTTTGTGATCTCTGAGCCCGGAGTTCTTCCGTCACCCTCTGCACTCTTCTAGTCTTGGTTTCCGGTTCCAAAGCCAGATCCTTCAACCCTCTATAACTTTCAGACTTGAACCTCACATCCTCCAGCGTCAACCCAAACCTTTCCAAGTCCTCCTTGACCTCCTTCGTCCAGTTCAAACCGATTTTAAAATCCCAGACACTTTCAATAAGTCGTCTAAGTACTCTGTTCTCCGGTGTTCTAAGGATATGGCCCAAAAAGGAGATTCGTTTTTTCCTAATTGTGTCTAGTATTGGCTCCGAAATTTTATAGACTTCATTATTTGGTAGCAGTCTCCAACTATTATCTTTGCATATTCTCTTACCAATACAGGTTCTAAGGATTCTTCGTTCTAACGTCAGGATTCTGTGGGTTTTAGTTTTTTGTGACAGTTTTGTTAGGGTCTCTCCACAGTAAGTCACTGCAGGTTGTATTACCGTTTTGTAATGTCTTACCTTTGTATTTACCGACATTGACTTCTTGTTGTATGTGGTGTGGGTGATGAACTGAGCTCTCATTAACTTTTTGGTCCTTTCCGCCCATGCTTCCCTGTCATTATATATATTATATTACATTGATAAAATTTTGCTTCACTAAAAAAAAAATATTATGTGTCTCTGAAACTTAAAGAAAAACCTGCTTACATAGTGCTTCAAAGTATGAAACATTTTGGAATAGTTATTTGATGCAACTTTACAAGATTATATTTTACAAACCTACTCATACTATAGTATATTCCACAGAACCATGCAGCAGATGTAAACAGACTATGGGTTGAAAGTCAGTAAAAAGGATGAGTAATCATGTTTCACTCTACCAATGCCTTCAGTCAAAACCACCGGCGACTGACTGGATGTTTTATAATAAGCTACTGTATGAATTCTTTCTACTGGTACTGTCATATTTTGTAATTAGTATATGTTTCAATTAGTATAGCAAGTTTCATCTGATAAGTAAAAAATATTTTTTGTGACTTGAATGGATTGCGCTAAGTTCAATCACAATATTATGATACATTTTTATTAATCATAATTAATACATTTATATTTTAACATGCTGTACAGTTCCATGGGAAGAGTATAAACTAATGTAATGTACATTTTAATTAATGATTACTAAATTTATTCATTAATGTTTTTCTTTTTTCAGAAATGCTAGGGTATGGTTATCACACAAACAAGACAGAAAGTTCCAAGAAATGAATATAATATTTTACTACTGTTAATTTAATAGGTTTTTTTTATTTGTAATTTTATAATTTTTTTGTAAATATAGAACTATTTAATATTGTTGTTAATAAATTTTATTTTTATAAGTAAATAAATGTAGGTTTTCTCGTATAGTAAAAGATTCATCTTTTTCTTTGTCTTTATTCCTTAGGTGCTTCATCAGAGTAACCAGCCAAATACTAAACTCTTTCCTGTCCAAAACTGATTTTTTCACTTTTCATTAAAAAAAAAATAAGACTTTTTCTTATTCCATTGTTTATCCCAATAATCTGTTCATTATTTCCTCTCTTACTGTAAATTGATTCAGCAATTTACCCTTGGTGGGCTATTTACCCACTATGCTTGTACGTTCGGTATTAACCTTAACCTAAAAACCAAACCAAGCAACTGGTAAATTTACAAATCTTCAGGAGCTCACCCTAGGAACATCCAACCACAATGTACCTCACATGGTTGACACCCATGCATTTTTCTATTTTAACTTAATGGCTTAAAGTGAGGCATGGGTGCTGACGAGAAAACAGGAATCAAGAATCCAGTCAGCGGAAATGCGATTTCTAAGGCAAGTTAAGGGCTGCACAAGAGAGGATTGCATTCGTAATGAAGTAATAAGGAATGAATGCGGTGCCCAACCATTGTTGAACACTATAAGGACATACAAAGAAAAGTGGTCAGAGCATGTGTTAAGAATGTCCCAAGATCGCCTTCCATTAAATGCATTGATCCATAATCCGACAGGTAAAAGATGTATTGGTAGACCGAGGAAGAGATGGACGCCGGAACAGGCTAACGCACAGCCTAATCCATGAAGACGACGACGACACGACGACTTAACGGCTCTATATTGCTCTACCCAAGTTCCACATTGCCTTTCTTACTACAAAGAATCACCTCCAGTTAGAGGTGGAATACAAATGGAGATATGGTATGCAGATCATGATCCTAGCTAACAAAATTCTACACGAGTAAATAATTTTACAAAGCTGTTTTCTGTTATGTACCCTCAAATGCTACATTTTATTTTTTTACATTTTTAGTTAAGATCCATCTCAAAATATCTTGATCCCCTTGAGTATCCACCACTGATATATCACCATTATGATAAGTAAGTATGGAAGGTATAAAAATAAAATTTTGCCAGTTTATAAGTGATCAGGAAGTTAAAGAATTAAAGATGGTCGAGTCAGTGAGTCAGTGAGGACTCATCTGCATCATGTTTCTTAGTACACTTACATCAACCACTTCTTCTGTTACTAAATTCACTTACAAGTCAAGATGGATGTTGCTGTTGCGGGCATCCCACAGAGCATTTGAATGGCTTAACAGAAAAACGTTGCAACTGACAAAATTTACAAAAGTGAGGTTTTAGTGGAATACGTTACATAAATCTTCTATTTGATCATAATAGTGAATTCTAACGAGTAGAATAGTAACTAAAATCTCGGAAATTCTTGAAACAAAATCGTCATACAGTGAAAAATCGTTATACAGCTGAGAATCGGATGGTTTATTTCACTTTCTGTAAAACTTTGTTTTTGTAACTTGCAACGTTTTTCTGTTGACCCATTCATTTACAACGTTCCTGATCATCTTGTTTTGGAACCTTTGGATAGCACTTAGGTTGATTGGTTGGTTCAGCCATAGATCAGCAGGCTATGTCCATAACAGTTTTAGAGCACTTGCTTGTATAGAAGCAATTTATTGAAAATTGATGGTTCAGAGGTCTTACCAAGCAGCCAATACAGCTATTTTTTATTATTTTATTTTATTTAGTCAAATATACATTACAGTTTATTACTGCACTAAGCTATCTACAATATTTTTAACTAAATATACTTTTTTTTAATCCCTAATGTGTGTACGTTGCAATCTGTTCAATTCAGAACAATAAGCAACCCCATGACCCAATGAGATGAGGATGATATGTATGACGTGTAAATGAGGTGTAATCTTGTACAGACTCAGGCCGACCATTCCTAAGAGAGTATGGTTAATTGAACCCCATCGAAACCATCAAAGTACACCGGTAACCACTGTCTAGCATTCAAATACATATAAAAGTAACTACCTTTACAAGGATTTGAACCAGGAACCTTTGCCTCTGAAAATCAGCTGTTAAACAGCTGATTTTGGCAACGACTTTACCTCTAAATCAACCCGGTGGCTCAAATATACTTACACACAAAAACTCTTCTTCACAAAGAGTTACAACAGTGCACAGGAGAACATAAACAAAAAATTATTAAAAAATAAAATTACTTATATAATACTTTTAAAATACATCTGGCCTTTGGGCCAGCCCAGTCAGTCAAGCTGGTAGAAAGTTGCTATTATTTGTCAAGTACCGCCGATTGGGCAATCGACTTTGTATGGTGACCAGCTGACAGCCATCCGTGAACAAACTCTGCTGGAGGTCCCTGTTCAAAGTCACGCCTAATCCTCGTCAAAATAATACAGCCAAAAGCAGCGATCAAATTGGGTAGTTGTCAATAATGTACAATTCCCGGTAACAAATAAAAGCTTAAAAAAAGTAAATAAATCTAAAATAGATTGAAACATTTAAAAAGGGTACAAGAATTGTTTAAGTTAAACAGTTTTGTTTTTTTTTTTCAAAGCAGTGAATATAAATGATAAATACAATTCAATTTAACAAATATCAATCACAACATTTTAATTGTAATAACAATACAAATTAAAATAAAAAATCCATTAAGATTATATATATACATTTGTAATACAGAGAAAAACAAAAAAAACTGTTATTTTATAACTAAAACTAATACTTTGCAGTATACTTTAAACAAATAAAATTTAGATATTTTTATTTTGATATTGTTTAGGTCATCATCCGAAAGGCTAGTTTGAACCTCTAGAGGCTTTACTAAGTTAAACAAGAAGTGGGGTGGTTTACGATCGCCTTCCTCAATGGGTGAAAAAGTATGCTTATCAGCATGCCGGGCCCTCTGAAAAGCATCTACTTTCCACCCTGCAAATGTCAACTTCACTTCATATTTACCACAGGGTCTGGCTGTATAATGATATTCATTACTCTTAGAGGAGATAACTCTGACTAGTAGTTTTTACACCTCTACCTTTTCTATTCTTAAATGGTTCAGTCATATAATTGGCTGATCATAAGAAACAGAACTATTTTTTGTAACCCTGGAACTAACAGATCGAGTGTAAATAATTTAATTCTCCACGTGCCTGTTATGGGCAAATATTTATTTTATAATTCAATAAATGAGCATACAAACAGAAAAAATATAGAAACAGGAAAAGTAAAAACTAACCAGAGAACAGTCATCTTTCTATACTTTATTTTATTGTAATTCTTGCTTTTTCTTCGTAATGTGTTCCTTCTACCTTAGCTTTACATCTAGAATCATCCCACTATATTTCACTGTGTTAGGAAAAGAAACTGGATTACCATTGACAGAACTGGCTCTCTAAGAGTGAAAAATTTTTTGAATTTCTGAAATTACCTCATATAAAGGGAACGACAAAAAAATGTTAGTTTTATAAGGGTACCCGGAACAAAGGAAATTGAAAATTTTCACATTTCCAGTTTTTGCAAATTATTAAAGTTCAGTTTTCTGCATCCAATAGTATAGGTATAATTTGTTGGTGGGTGTTTTGCAGTTTTTTTTTAATTAAAATATATTGAATCCTTACGTTATTTTTTAAACATTAGCATTTGCATAACACCTCTATTTTTTTGAATGACAACACAAATACATAATTTTTTATTTTGTGCAATATTTTTTGCTTTAAAACTTTAAGTTAGCGCCAGACCACCTGTAAATATAATATATTAACCTCTACACTGTAAAAAATAACATATTGAATTATTTAACGTATAATGAGTTCTCTTTTAGTTTTTTCTTGTTTCCCGTAAATAGCAATGGTTGACGCATAAGGAACATTTTCTCAGCCAACTGCAAATGGATTTTAATGAAATTTTTCCACAGCCTTTTATACCATAATTTTAATGAACTGAATTAATATTACAGTGGAATAATGTGTTTAAATATTTTATTTTCTGCTCCAATAGGCAAAAAATTATGATTTTCTAAAGTGGTAATTTCAACAAAAAACGTCTTATCTTCCTAACAATATATCAAGATGCTACTAACTCAGTGGGTGTAGAATAGCCTAAAAATTAACCAAAAGAAAATTGGACAGGATCAGTGGCGGATCCAGGATAGGCCAAAGGGGGGGGCTAGGCGTTTAAGTGGGTGAAAGCACCGGGGGGTCTGGTGGGTATGGAACACCCCCCACCAAGGCGGGGGGTCCGGGGAATTGTCAAAATTTAAGTGTAAAATGACACATTTTTTTCGGCAACCGAACAAAACAAATTACCCATTTTATCTAGTGTAAATTGGATACCCAAGGGGGGGGCTATAGCCCCCCCTAGCCCCTCTTTGGATCCGCCACTGGACAGGATAACTCTAATTGTTTTTGAAAACATGTTCCTTACAATTAATATTACGGAGATAGGCATTCCGGGTCCCCTTAAATAATTCATAAAGATGTGGTAGGACTGTTAGCCTATAAATAAAAACTTACATTCTCCCTTAAAAACCTTGTTAGCACTTAATATAATATATTTAAGGGGAGACTGTATGATGGTTTTGACTGAAAATTTTGATTTTCGGTTTTTTATGTTTTTCAATAGTTTAGACCTAGATCTACCAAAAACATTAAATTACGACAAAAATTTATGTTAATGAAACAAATGAAGTCTTTATCAGGTTTACCCTAAAAATTAAGATGTCGCTAAGAACAAATATTTTTCATATTTTTATATTGTTCGTTTTAGTGCAAAAAGAATTTTAGTTTTTTTTAAATAACTGCTTTTCTATTTTTAATACTCTCCGCTGTTGGTGCAGCTTTCTAACCAACAGTTGATGGAAAATTAAACTTGTTTGTGTACATTTTGTTTTTATTTGCGCGTTTTTCCGTAAATTTAGATTTTTAACACTTAGGTACATTTTCTCAGAAACCATTTAACCTACCAGGCTAAAATGTTTACCAGTTAATTATCATATGCATGCATATTCACCGACATTGGTTTTACTTCCTCAGGTGCTCAAAAACTTAGTAATATGCAAAAAAAAAAAGAAAAAAATTGTAAAATTTTATGTTATTCGTTATTCTTTTAAAAACTTTATGGTCCAACAGATTAAATTTTAAAAAAATATCAGTAGCTAAAACCACCCTACAACTAAGTGTGTAATGTTTCGTTTTCCTATCTTTCACCAATCCTATGAAAAATGTCCTCTAAAAGTAGCAAATTTAACATTGGTGGGATACAAAGTACAGTCTTCCCTTAATGCACACATAATATAGGAAATAAATAGGAATTTATGTTATACGAAAAATAAGATAATTATCTCAAATATTTGCATTGAATCCTGATCCAAACTATTGGTATACCTGAATAATAAACCTATAGGCTATAAATAAAATCAATTTTTTTTGACAAAACTGTAATAAAGTTGTATAATATTATTTATATTATTATGTCTAATAAAACAACAGTATTTATACCAAATATGATTTCATGTGAATTTACTTTTTTAATTTAATAAAAAACTATAATTAACTTTAAAAAAAAAACAAGGACGTATTTTATATCCTAATTTATTATGTAATGTAAACAGTTTACTAACATTAAAATGTTGTTTATATCATAAAAACCTATTATTGTTCTAATTTTAATTACAATACAATGTGGAATGTCTTGCTAATAAAATTTTAATTTCTTAAAATAAAATACTGGTTCAGATTTATAGTTAAAAAGGTTTTGCATTGTTTTATTGTAATAAGGATATAAAAATGTACAATATATTAAAGTCCATTGTTTTTATTAAAATATTAAATAAATGAAGGTCAAAAAAGGTGTTAGTTCTGTGAATAAGATTTGATGTTAAATGTATCTTTAAATTATTATGATATTAAAATATACTTACCCGTAATTTTTAACATATTGTAATACCTAAACCTAGGTATATTTGGGATCTGGATATGTTATTTAGGTCATCAGCCAAAAGGCTGGTTTGAACCTGTAGAGGTTTTACTAAGTAAAACGAGGAGTGAGGTGGTTTACTACTGCCTTCCTCACTGAGTGGAAAAGTACGCTTATCAGCATGCCGGGCCCTCTGAAAAGCACATATTTTCCACTCTGCAAATGACACCTTCACTTTATTTACCACAGGGTCTGGCTGTATAATGAAATTCATTACTTTCAGAGGAGATAACTCTGATTAGTGTCTTTTACACCTCTACCTCTTCTGTTCTTAAATGATTCAGTCATTTAATTGGCTGACCATGTGATAAGAAACAGAACTATTTATTTTAGCCTTGCAACGAACAGAGTGAGTGTAAATAATTTGATACTCCACCTGTCCGTTATGGGCAGTATCTGGATATGATAAGTAATAAATAGACTTACCTAAACTTATAACAATAATAAATCTTTATAATGCATCCTGCAGTTTGAAATTTTAATTCTATTTTATATAATGAATTTATATAATAAATTTCACTAACCTTGCTTTTTAACTGTGTCAACTTTTATTTTCACTTACACGTGTTTCAGTGGATCCACCATCACAAATGACTGAAGATGTATCATCTTCTATAAATTTTTAATAAATAAAGTTTTTAGTTTCAATTATTTATTATTTACTCTGATGATGGTGGATCCACTAAAACACGTGTTAGTGAAAATAAAAGTTGACGCAGTTAAAAAGGAAGGTTAGTGAAATTTATTACGGTATATAAATTCATTAAATAAAATATAATTATAATAATAAGTTATTTATTTATTCAATCTCATTGCTACATCATAATCAAACTATATGTATCATACCACATCATTTTTAGAATTCTCGCCAAAATTGGCCATTGGTCAATTTTTTTTATGCTTCCTGGAGACTCCAGGAGGAGTATAGGACATATTAGTTATAACACCTGAAATTACTTCATTGGTCATTAATAACTTGAGCACTTCATTATTTGGTCATTGGCCTGGCTTCACTTCATGTCTTACACCAGTCACTATCATAAACTATTCATCTCATTCACTAGTTGTAAATTTCTATTATTGTACAAATGTGAATAAAAATAAAATTTAAATTAAAACAAATTTATTTACACAATAACCCACTGGGTTGGTCTAGAGGTAAAGTCGTCGCCAAAATCAGCTGTTTAACAGCTGATTTTCGGAAACGAAGGTTCCTGGTTCAAATCCTAGTAAAGGTAAATCCTATACGGATTTGAATGCTAGACAGTGGTTACCGGTGTACTTTGATGGTTGGGGTTCAATTAACCATACTCTCTCAGGAATGGTCGACCTGAGTCTGTACAAGACTACACCTCATTTACACGTTATACATATCATTCTCATCTTATTGGGTCATGGGGTTGCTTATTGTTCTGAATTGAACAGATTGCAACGTACACATATTAGGAATTAAAAAAAAAAATGTACACAATAATTACAATAAATGATCAAACTTAGCCTACATACTAGACATGATTTTTCCAGTACAAAAGATGATGTGGTGCGCATAGAGCCACACAGAGCTAACATTGCACTCAGCTGTTAAATTAGAATAGCGTTGATCTTTGCGTATGACCGAAGACCATCTCAGAACATGTAGATCCAAGACCAAGCCCTTTTAAAACCTTTTAAAACCCTTACATTTAAATATTTTACTGATTATTGTTATCATTAACTTTAATACTTTTACTTATATAATTATGATAATTATATTTCACTCATTTGTAGCGAACAGGAGTTATAGCTCATGATATAATTCATAAAAGGAATTTAGAGAAAATTTGAGGGGATTTGAGGGGAAATTATGTGAATCGATCCTCTGCTACTGAAATTGACCTAATACTAAACTCTGTATTCTGTGTCAAATATTTCTAATACAGAAGAGAGGCTCCAATATGTCATTTATAATTAGCAAAACATTAGCGCAGAGTTTGGCATGAGAATATCAGCACAAAAATCGAAGATTATGGCATTTAAGGGAAGATGGCCGGTCCGCTCAAAAATTATACTTTGCAACCAAGCTATAGAACAAGTTTGAGATTTTAAATATTTAGGATGCAGGATTTCCTATTACAAAGATGATGAGAGTGGAAAAACTGGCAAAATTCAGCGCTGTATGCGGTTGTGTTCGCAGGACAATAGGAAAGAAAATGAGATAGGACACCCGAATGAAATTTAATAGAGCAATGGTTGTACCACTCATAACACATGGGAGTGAAATATGGGTGTCATTACAGAGGAATGAGTCTCATATCCAGTCTACTGAAATGAGATTTCTGCGGGGAGTCAAAGGTTTTACCCGGTCATATAGAGTATGTAACAAAGCTATACTCGCTGAGTCAAATGTTCAGTCACTCTGTGAAACGTTAAAAATACATAAGAGAAACTGGTTCAACATTTACTACGCATGCCAGCTTACAGACTTCCTCTATGAGCATGGAAATATCCTAGAGGGAAGCGAGGCTTGGAGACTTAAAAAGAGATGGATGCCGGAACAAGCCATTGAGCCTAATCCTTGGCAGATGATGATGATGACTAAACTCTGCATTAGTGAATTGAGACCAAAAATATTCATTCTAAACTAATTCTAACTGGTCTAGAGAAAATATTCTCATAATTACGAGCAATTCTCATCAAAATGTTATCAGGCACTCACCAACCAATAAATGTCATAAATTCACAGAGCAGACTTACATCTTTTATTTTCTTTCTTTCTTTCTTTCTTTTTCCTGTTTCTTTTATTAATTTATCGATAAATAATATTATTTTTGATCAAGTTTTGCTAAACTATTTTTTCGTGGGAATTTTTATTTTTTTTCTTATTAATTTGTTATTATGGTAAGTAATTTTATTTTATTTTTATGAGAAAGGGAGACAAAAAGTGTATTAACATGTAATTATGTAAATAAAATAGTTGTAAGCAAAAATTGTTTTGTAAACATGTAATTTTTTTATGTCAATAAGGCTTATATGGATAAGTCCTGTTAGCCTTTAAATTGTTGTAAATAAATAAATAAATAAATAATTATTTTTCAATTTTTGGTTAAATCCCACTAAAAAGACAGTGCTTCTGAAAAAATTTTATATTGGTCTATAAGTAATTACATTCCCCTGTAATTATTTATATTTACAAGTTATTAAAGATGGCAATATTGTTAGTGTAGCATAAAATAAGTTTGAAGTAGCATAAGTTTGGAGTTGAAAATATCAAATGGTTGGTTAGGCAACACCTCACACACGTCATACTCATCATCCTTATCTGATTGGGTCATGGGGTTGCTTATTGTTCTAAATTGAACAGATTGCAATGTACAGACATTAGGAGTTAAAAAAATGTACATATATGCATAATATTAGGCTTATAGGTCTACCTTCTAAAACATGAGCACCGTATTCTCAGGTTAACAAACTAAAAACAGAAATATTATTATTATTAATTACTGTTTGTATTTTGTTATCTAGTGTAGATGTTTTTTATTGTTTGTTTTACAATTTTTATTGTCACCATGTAAATTAGGTGCCGCACTTGATACTTAACTTTTTAGTTAATTTAGGTGTTTATTCTTTTGTGTACGTTTTGACTCCCCTTAGTCCACGACAGGTGTACAGCAAATTAAGGACTTTGATCTGCTCTGCTGCTTTTCTTCCACTAAGTAGGTCCATCCTGCTTCCCTGTTTGTATTTTTTTGCTTCTCGGAGGCTAGGGATGGCTACAAGGGGTGATGTGGAGACCATCAAAAAAATTATTATTATATTATTATCATTATTATTTAAACGAAAATTTTATAAAAATAATAAAGTAAACAATAATAAATAAATAAAAAAATAAGACATAATTTAATGTAGGCAACAGGTGTGCCTGTTTTATTGAGTTAAACAATAAATACATTTCGTCGTGATAGTGATACATTTAAAGTGCATTAAAAATAAATAAATATTTTCATACAGACTTTTTTAGTTAATTACTCTTGTTTAATAGGTTTCTTTCTTAAGTAAATAAATACGATAAGATTTTACTAGGTGTAATTTTCATAACTACTACGTACTTTTTTGTTCCTTCAAAGCATGGGCCATCTACTCTGTTCCGGCAATAAAATATTTTATCATTTCATCACAAACTATATACTGTAAATTAACATAAACTACTGGCCACCTCCATAGCGTAGTGGTAGTGCGCTAGCCTTCAATGCTGAGGTCACGGGTTCGATTCCCCGCTAAGGTCTGGAAAAAAAACCACTGTCACATAACCCACTGTAGTCATTAATAACCCACCTTAATAAACTAAAAACCGTAATCTGCTCATTTTGTAGATATTATTTAAACCTTCTTCTTCTTCTTCAGGCCTGTACACTAGTACCTGTTCTCGAATTCCATCTCCCTTCATCTATTTATTGCGATAACAACTCATGCTCTTGTTTACTTTTACTATCTAAAACTCTCACACCGGCAATTTCAAATTCTGTCCTCCCTCTTATTTCTAATGTGTGTTTCCTTTTCCTTATAAGTACACAAGTTTTGTTACTTTATAAAAGGGAGAAAACGTGGAGAACTCATTAGGGGCAGCTTAATCACAAGTAAAAACATATATAATGTTTAAATTAATGAATTTTTATAATGAGTTGCCTTCTTCTTGAAGTAATTAAGTCCTTAATATTAAATGTTGATAATAATTTTTTGTATTTCTGTAATTTAATCAGATATGTTGGACGATTCATAAGACACTGAGACAAAAACAAGAACCGAAACTGGGTTGAAGTTGTATGAGACGATGGCAGTTCTATCCTTGCTATAAGACAGCATGCCAAGCATGGGTATTGTGGAGACGAAAGGAAAGAAACATCGAAACTGCGGAAATTAAATCCGTAAGGTCTGTTGTAAGAGTTGTTCAAGACAAGACAGAATCAGAAATGAAAAAAATAAGGCAAAAATTGAGAATTTTCCACTTAACAAAAATAAAATAATTATATTTTGCCCAATGGGTCGATCACTTAAATAGAATGCCAGAAAGCCGCTTATCTGGTTTAGCAAGAAGATACAAACTAGTAGGAAGCTGAGATATTGGCAAAACATGGGTGCCGGAACAGGTAGAAATGCCTAACCCATGAGAATCAAAAAAAGAAGTATTTGTAAAAAAATATCATTTTTACATTCATTATGAAAGGGTGACAGTTCCTAAAGCCTTTAAATTTATCAAGTAGATTAATCATATATCAGTAATGAACGAAATTGAACATTAAAATAAATTGAGTTCAAAAAAACGATCTTCTAAACACGCATCTGTATCTGTATTAGGTAACCAGAAAAATCAAAGAAAAACAATGTTCACGTTGTTGTTTTTTGGGTCATCAGCAGAAAGGAAGGTCTCTAGACATTTAAAAAATTCTAAGTCATTAAGAATTCTACAAGGAAGGCATAATGTTAAAAGAGGTGTTGCGATTTGTTTTTTATTTTTAAATTTAAATCTCCCCACAAAGTGAGAAGCAGTTACTTAGTAACACCACTTTCAACATTATGCTGTCCTGGTAGAATTCTCAATGACTTAGAATTTTTTTAATAAAAAAACTTATAATTTTTAAATTTAAAAAAACATCTCACAAAGTGATTTTTTTTTTTTTAATTTAAAAAAATATCTCCCCACAAAGTGAGATTTTTAAAAAAAATTCTAAGTCATTAAGAATTATACCAGGACAGCATAATGTTGAAAGAGGTGTTGCTAAGTAACAGCTTCTCACTTTGTGGAGAGATTTAAATTTAAAAAAAATTTGCAGCACCTCTTTTAACATTATGCCTTCCTGGTAGAATTCTTAATGACTTAGAATTTTTTTAAATTTAAAACAAAATCTCCCCACAATGAGAATATATATATATATATAAATTAAAAACAGTAAGAAGAAAAAACATGTTATAAACGATCTATGAGATACGAAATACTAGACGAAAAAAGAAGAAATATCTTAAATTAACTGAGTGGGAAATGGCGCTATCAAATATTATTGTACAATATAACGTCATCATTGTTTCATGGTGAACCCTAATCCTCAGTTTAGTTTTAATCATTCCGGATAATCTGTGAAAACAATGTATTTTTGTCAACACTAAGTTGCAGTCAAAACCAATGTAGCAGCCTAGGTTATTGAGAAAGTTCTCATTACCATAATTTTTGATTTTCCAGGGTTTGTAGTCTTTGCTGTGTAATATATTTTTGATAAATAAAAAAACCTTTTCATGAGACTACGCGTCTCATGGGGTGGTGGCAATTTTTAAAAAGGCTTACCTTTGACTTACGGTAAAAACCATTTTATGATTTCTGTATCTATTGTTTAAGAAGAATTGAATGACACTATTTTTGTTTCCAAATTAAAAATTTGATTTCTTAACTTCCCGTTTTGAGCCATTTCCGGTCGAAACTGAAACTTCAAACTCAATTTAGGCCCACTAACGTTTTGTTTAGATTGTGTTGTATAGGTCAACTGCCGAAAGGCTGGTTTGAACCTGTTGAGGTTTTACTAAGTAAAACGAGGAGAGAGGTTGTTTACCGACGCCTTCCTCACTAAATGGAAAAGTATGCTTATCAGCATACCGGGCCCTCTTAAAAGCACATATTTTCCACTCTGCAAATGACACCTTTACTTCATTCACCACAGAGTCTGGCTGTATAATGAAATTTATTATTTTTAGAGGAGATAACTCTGACTAGCGTCTTTTACACCTCTACCTCTTCTGTTCTTAAATGATTGAGTCATTTAATTGGCTGATTTTTTTTGTCATGTTATAAGAAAGAAAACTATTTATTTTAGCCCTGCAAACAGATTGAGTGTAAATAATTTGACACTCTACCAGTCTGTTATGGGCACTTTGTTATGGGCAGTTTTTTAGATTAGGAAATCAAAAACCATTTGTTAACCCTTTATAGGTCTTTGATAAGTAAACTTACCACTAGCAATAAGGTCGATTTTATTTAGAATAAGCTATACAGTTGAACCTTATTGACATTTTATCGTTTTATGGATGTTTTCTGGTAAGTAGGCTATCCACATTTTGAAATTAGCGCGCAGCGATCATTTGCTTTGTGAATTGCATGAATGGTGTAAGGATTCATACCAGCGTTTGCTATCGTGTTGTTTTGTTGTTACTTTTGTACAGTGTTTAGAAAAATCGAGTTTTTTACGAGGAAACAAGCATTTATGCTAATATAAAGTTAAGATAAGCTATTCTAAAAATGTTTTGGTTATATTTTACTACAAGTTGTTTTAATAAGCATTCTTACCACTAAATATTATGTGATTTCCATTTCAATAAACGTTTCGTGGTAAGCGTACTTACCAGGGCTTAAAATCAACTAAAAAGAAATATCTTACTGTTCTGGCACTAGAAATACATTATTCAAGTCCCTATAATGAAAAATTTAACATTTTACTACATATATATTTTCTCCGTAGTACTGCCCTATAAAGGGTTAATCTCTTGGAGTTTCTGAACACTGGCTGTAACGGACGGACGGACAAAAAAAATGATGATGACAGTTTGAAAAACTGGTGTGAAACACTCACACAACTTTCTCTTGCCAATGCAAATAATTAATAATAAACCTAACATTATTAATAAAATATTAGAAATAAACAAAAACTAACCTCAAAAACATAAACTTATTTTAATCATGAGTGAATGACGCAAAATGACAATCGAACTCAGTTTGGCTTAAAAATACGGAAAATCACGCTTTCACGCTAAACTAGGCTCTGTAGAGAAAAATGCTCTAAACAAAAGTTGTAGATCTTTTAATTTTCTATAAATTTAATTATATACACTTTTGTCGTAAAATGCATACTAAGACCGAAATCTTAAAAAAATCGATTTTTCTCACGTTTTTGTGAGAAAAAAAACAGAAAATCGCAAATTACCGCTAAACTAAGCGTTATACAAAAAAATGTTTGAAATAAAAGTTGTAGAATTTTACATTCTCTACAACTTTTATTATATAACTTTTTGCGCTAAAATGCATATTAAAGCCGTAATCTTAAAAAGAAAATGTTTTTACGTAAAAACAGCCTCAAGCAGAATTTCAGCAAACATGGCGCCTACCCTATATTGTAGAGCATAAAAAATGTAGTAAACCAGTTGATTTTAAAAAAAATCGTAGGACTAGTTTTTGAGAAAATCGCAAAAAAGTGAAAAATTATACGAATAAACTACTACTTCCGGTTGACCGATTTTGATGAAAATGTTCGTGTCGGGTTCGGTAGTGATATGTAACTTAAGTTTCAAGTTTCAAGTTCGTACGATGTTCCGTTCTTGAGATATTCTGTTCACACACACACACACACACACACACACACACACACACACACACACACACACACACACACACACACACACACACACACACACACACAGACAGACACACAGACCAATCGCTAAAAACATGTTTTTTGGGTTCAGGGGGTCTGAAAACGTATAGATCCGGTGAAGAGTGGATTTCTTAAAATCGACATGAAAACAATACTTTCCTTCCTATATATTCATATAGGCAAGAGAAAGTAAAAATTGCCACCAATAGATATTGACTTAGTATCCAGACTACTACATTTGCCTGTTCTTAATAATCGTATAATTATTTATTTTATTTTATTTTATTTTTTATTTATTTATTTAACGTCGCATCAACTGCAATGGTCATTAGCGACGACGTTGGGTTGGAACTTTATGTGATGAAGGATGAAATGATTTTTTGTAACGTATGAAAATATGCCATGCCTGAGTGGGATTCGAACCCAGGACCGCATGACGAGAGGCGAGCACGTTACCAACTGCGCCAATGCGGCCGGCATAATTATAATTATGCGGCCGTATAATTATTGCTCCATATAAACTGTAACCAAAATATTTTATCAGCTTTTGAAAAATTTTATTCTTACGAAATATTTTCAAAATATCTCAAAGACAGATTTATATGGAATGTACGATTTCACACAATATAAATTTGATTTCACATAATGAGTAATCAGAAGCCTTAAATAATAAAACAGGGATAAATAATATTTTAATTATACTGTCAGTTGAGGTCAACACTTTAAATTTTATTTGCTTAATAATTATTATATTAATGGAAAATACTAGGAAGAAGAATAAAAATTATCTTTCTAGGTTTTTAATACTTTTAGATCGAATAAAAAAGGTCAATAATCTTAAACTTTTAAAAAGTATTGAACCATAACATTCTGTGTACTTACGCACTGAATTCAATTGCTAATGAATCGTAAAAACGTTATTAACGTTTACACATTTTTATCAATAATTTCATAATTGGGATTTTTTTTGTCTTCCTGGTTTGTGTAAAGAAACTGGATTGTCTAAAAACCATTTAAAACCTATTTACGTAATTTTATAGTTAAAGTGCACTTGATTGTGATATGCTGATTGCGTTGTTTAGGTCAACAGCTAAAATATTTGTTTTGAACCTCTAGAAGTTTAAGTAGTAAAATAAAAAGTGAAAAGGTTTAAAATTGCCTTCCACACTATATTAGAAATTATGATTAGAAATTATAAAATGATTTTTATTGACATAATTTAATGTTTTTCTGGTAGATCTAGGTTTAAAATAGGTATTGACAAACATAAAAAAACCGAAAATTTAAATTTTTAGTCAAAACAATCATACAGTCTCTCCTTAAATTATTTCAGTAACTCTCCAACGTGAAGAGCAAGTGCAACCGGTAACATGTATTTTTTACAGAGACTATAAAGTAGTAGGCCTATATCTGTAGCGAAATTTGACCGGTTCTACCGCCGGGGAGATAAAAGAAATGGTGCGTTTTTATTGTAAGAGAGCACTTTTTCTTCTCTAAATTATGCTGTTTTACTTTTAATTAAGTCACCTCAATAAATTATCATAGTTTTGACTCATGATACACAGTAGTTGATGAGGATTTAACCCATTAAATAAATAAAACGGTGACAATGACCTTTCACTTCAGTTCAATACAGTTCAGCGCCATCAAAAAAACCACTGCACCATGGAATCGGTCCAAAAAGATAAGAAGTATTATTTAGACAAAATATAAACTATTGCATAATTCTCAATAATTAGCTGAAAATGAAAAACTGAAAATGATAATCATTTCATGACGATTTCCTATGAAGTATAAGTTGAAAATTAATGTTTGGGCAACTATATTGACGTATTACATATTACTACATTTAATTTATATTCAGTTTAATTTAATTTTACTATTTTATCTTTTATGTTTAGGTGATCAGCCGAAAGGCTGGTTTGAACCTATAGAGGCTTTACTAAGTAAAACTAAGAGTGAGGTGGTTTACAATTGCCTTCCTCACTGAGTGGAAAACTGCGCTTATCAGCATGCCAGGCCCTCTAAAAAGCATCTACTTTTTACCCTACAAATGACACCTTCACTTCATTTACCACAGGATCTGGCTGTATTATAAAATAAAATTCATTACTCACAGAAGAGGTAACTCTGACTAGTGTCTTTTACACCTTTACTTCTTCTGTTCTTAAATGCTTCAATAATAAACTGACCATGTGACAAGAAACAGAACTATTTTTTGTAGTCCTGGAACTAGAAGATCGAGCGCCAATAATTTAACACTCTACTTGCCTGTTATGGGAATTTTTTGTACTTAAAATTAAAAATTTGTAAGTGTGCAAATAAAATCTATTTATAAATTTATATGAAAAATCGGAATTATTCTTGAAAAAAATTATTCTTCAAAATTATTCAAAATTATTCAAAATTATTCTTGAATTATTTAATGGATAAATGTAGTTAATAATAAAGTAGAAAGATTAAAATCACAGAAAATAGAAAAGGTCTATGTACAAATACAAAAAAAACACCTATAATGTTTTTCTTTTTATAATTTTATTTTTATTTCATTTTTCATTTTATATTGGCTAAATTTTCATTGAATCCTAGTTTTTATTCTTTATTTTTTCGATGATCTCGTTGTGTAGACTATATGTTATGTATTTGTTTTCTTTGTAATTTTGTTTGTATTTATATAACGGGGTCGCTAATGACCTAGTAGTCGATGCGACCTTATATAAATTTAAAAAAATTCTAACAAAAACTTCTTGTATTATACAAAATATTGTATTGAAGAAATTTTTAAATTATTATTATGGGAAAATTTCCTCTTATTGTATCCACATCATTAGTCAAGTCTATTATTTGAACTTTATCTGGGACTTCTTTGTAGTTTAAAAAGAATATGATGTGCTCAGTTGTACTTCCTTTCTCAGAATTGTGATAATTTAGCCTCATTATAATACCGGTACTTACTGTACAATATTACTTCAGGTCATTAGCTTTGTTACCTTAAACTAAAATTACCTAAAAAAGTAAATAATTTTCATTATAAATTCTTATTAGGTCTATATTATGTCATTGATATTTTATTTTAATAGTACAAAGGAGCGTCGATTATCCGGACGTCTGTCATCCGAACCGTTGCTTATCCAAACCACCGTCGATAGAATAAAATACATATTTACTCAGGTAGACGCCTTTTCTGCCCTAAAAACTGCAAAGCTATGTTGTGAGCAACAGCTTGAATTTAGTGCTGTTAAAGCATTGTTACTGAATAGAATAAGAGATGTTGCGTCTACAAAAAGAAGTTCACACTTAATTCAAAAGAAAATTCAAGATTTAAAAAAACATTATCATAAATTATGTTCAAGGGTTTTTAAAAGATTTTAAACTTTCAAACTAAACACTTTAATGGATAAAACTATTAGATTTTTTTTTTTTGGTAATCCGTAAGTGAAACCTTAGAAGTTCAATTCTGAACTCACTGGACTCTGTATTGTAATAGGTAGCCATTTTTAAAATTGTCATCTTAATTTTGTTTTGTGCGTCCGTCCGTAACAACCACATATTAGAAACTAGAGATAGCAACAAATGGTTTTTGAATTCGTAATCTACACAAAAAGTTAGTGGGCCTAACTTGGGTTTAAAATTCCGGTTTTGACCGGAAGTGGCCCAAAATTGGAAGTCAAGAAATCAAAGTCAGAAACTACAAGAAACTACAAGTGGATTGGGCTTGAAGTTTCGGTTTACAAGTCTCGTTAATTTATCAGTTATGGAATTTTGTATTTTTCCATTTGATTCTATAATCTTTAGTACGCTACATTTGCAATAAATGCAAGTTTTTTTTAAACTAAAGTTTATGTTAATGTCTTTATTGTCCTATTGAACATTTAGGTTATATTATCCTAGATTGTTACGGTACAGTGTATCAATTTACAGTACTAAGCGCATTTCATTATCCAAGCTATTTGTTTATCAGAACCGCTCTGGTCCCAATTAGTTCAGATAACTGAGGTTCCACTGTAGTTAATTATACGAAGGAATTATCAACTGAGATGTATGTGTTTAGTTAGGATCCAATATGTGTGTATATATATGTGTGTGTTAGTTGAGATTTAAGCAGCTGAAATTAAGTTTTTAAGAAGGGTGAAGGGCTGCTCGAGGCTGGATCTAATACATAACGAGGAAATTAGATCTGAGTTGGGTGTATTTAGCCTGAATGAAAAAGTGGAGGAGTACCGGAATCAATGGAGGCAACATTTGGAACGGATTCCAGAGGAGAAAATACCCTTAAAAGTGACGGAATATATTCCACTTGGAAAAAGGGAGGTGGGAAGACCTCGAAGAAGATGGAAGTCGAGATACAGGTTGGAATCTCTCGTGTTTGTGTAGAAGTACAGGATGGTTTGTGAGTTCGGAACAGAATTATTCCTAATCCTTGATAGTAAGAAGAAAAAGAAGAAAAAGAAGAAGAAGAAGAAGAATATATGTGTTTAGTTTAAAACCTCCTTCTGGTAAAATTGTAGTAATTTCTTTGGGAATTTTTTTGAAAATAATAAATAAGTCAAGATCTTTGCTTGAATACAGTTTTGTTTACTAACGATCAAGTTTTAGTAGCCGAGTTAAAAGAAAATAAAAAATAGCGGAGAGCGGGAAAGTGTTAATATTTCCATAGCACATTTTTTATTTAGTTTTATAAGTAGAATCGAAAAGATGTAACCAGCTTACAAATTTTGAATCACGCTGTAATAAAGTAAAATTTAAAACCTCCTTCTGGTAAAATTGTAGTAATTTCTTTGGGAAAGTTTTTGAAAATAATAAATAAGCCAAGATCTTAGCTTGAATACAGTTTTGTTTACTAACGATCAAGTTTTAGTAGCCGAGTTAAAAGAAAATAAAAAATAGCGGAGAGCGGGAAAGTGTAATATTTCCATAGCACATTTTTTATTTAGTTTTATAAGTAGAATCGAAAAGATGTAACCAGCTTACAAATTTTGAATCACGCTGTAATAAAGTAAAATTTAAAGCTCCAGATTAGATTACCGGTCATTATCCGGAAAATTAACACTTTACAACCCATTCGTACTTCCGTAATTTATTTTAATTACTATTGACCAAGCACAGTTAATGAGACTAAAATAAACTAAATTAATATTAATTTAAAAATATATTGTGTCAGATTTTTTTCATAAATATATAATATTATAAAAAAATACATTTTCTAAATATTTTTAAGTTCGTTGGGAATCCCTTTTCTTCACAATACAAGGAAACAAATAATAAATTAACTAGACGGTTTTTATTTGTATAATTATCTCAGGCATGATGCAATTAAAATTATAAAAAAATAAATGCTTTTAAATTGAATTAGAGCTATTAAAAATAATGTAATTACTTAAATCGTTTTTGTTTTGTATTTTAGTTCAGAAAAAAACTACTTTATTTGCCTTATTCCATTATTATTAAAAAGATAGCGTTATGATAAACAGATAATGTATATATAAATATATACGGTACAACAATTTTGCATTATATTAAATTATTATTATTACTATTATATAATTTTACTGAAGAATTAAGGCCTAAATCTATTGTGTTTTAACGTCTACTTGTTACACAAGCTGAGTGAATAAAATATACAGAATAATGGAACAGAATAAGTGAGGAGCGCAAAGAGAGAGGCTGGTTGTCAGCGACGCGATTATTTTGTAGCATGTTATAAAGCTATAGTATATGTGCGGTCATGGTGCTAGCGACAAGTGCTCCGGCCTGGCAAGCGGATTCCAATGGACATGAAAAGAACAATAACAAAGAAAATGATATTATTCTAAAATTGAGATCACTTGTAAAAGGTACTGAAATTTATTATTATTATTATTATTATTATTATTATTCTGCCCATAACAGACAGGTGGAGTGTCAAATTATTTACACTCAATCTGTTCGTTGCAGGGCTAAAATAAATAGTTCTGTTTCTTATCACATGGTCAGCCAATTAAATGACTGAATCATTTAAGAACAGAAGAGGTAGAGGTGTAAAAGACACTAATCAGAGTTATCTCCTCTGAAAGTAATGAATTTCACTATACAGCCAGACCCTGTGGTGAATGAAGTGAAGTTGTCATTTGCAGAGTGGAAAATTTGTGCTTTTCAGAGGGCCCGGCATGCTGATAAGCATACTTTTCCATTCAGTGAGGAAGGCAATGGTAAACCACCTCACTCCTCGATTTACTTAGTAAAACCTCTACAGGTTCAAACCAGCCTACAGGCTGATGACCTAAACAACAACATTATTATTATTATTATTATTATTATTATTATTATTATTATTATTATTATTATTATTATTATTATTATTATTATTATTATTATTATTATTATTATTATTATTATTATTATTATCATTATTATTTACAGATATAAGTATATTGTATTATTCATTCGGATTGAATTATAAATAGAATAATAAATTAATATTTATTTATCAGAATTAAAAATACAGGAATAGATATCATCACTTATAATACTTTTTTCGAATAGCCTATTTTAGAAGACACGTTTAATCAAATTCTTAGCCATGCTTCTTCATCTTTTTAAGTGGTGTTCTTTATCATCTTGCGTACATTTTCTTCCTCTTTTGCAAGTGGGGGTTTTTTTCCTGAATCTCTATTTCCTGTATTGTTTTCATGAAAGTTGCTCTATCTCTAATAAATTCTGCCGGCCGCATTGGCGTAGTTGGTAACGTGCTCGCCTCTCATCATGCGGTCTTGGGTTCGAATCCCATACAGGCACGGCATATTTTCATACGTTACAAAAAAAATTATTTCATTCTTCACCGTCTGCATCAACAGTAATTTCAGAACAGTCGGACGTTAAACCACAAAAAAATCTAATAAATTTGAACCTATCAAGTTGTTTACTAGGTCTTTCTCTAAATCTTTATACCTGGCCGGCCCGTTAGCGTAGTGGTTACCGCACCTGACTTCTAAGCCGGGGTCCCGGGTTCGAATCCCGGTCAGTTCTCGCATTTTTTTATAACTCATTTTTCATATATTATCATTCTCCGCAGTCTGCATTAGCAGATATTTCAAAACAAGTCAGACGTAAAACCAAAAAAGTCTTTGAACCATATTATCTTGTTTTAGTAAGTGTTAAGTAAGTTGAAAATCTGTTTTATTAGTCTGGTGTGTTTTCCATCCTGTATTTAAGTACCCGTAGAACCGTAATCTTCAATAATACTTTCAATATTTGTTTTAATAAACCAGTATTTTTTTTATTTTTTATTTGAATCAGTCATTTCAGAAAACTCGTAAGTCAATTTGTTTCTTTTTTGCTTTAATGCATTTTTGGACAAATTAAATGTAAACAATCCCATTTCCTTCAAAAATCACATAAGTCGGGCTTTCATGCATTACTAAAATACAAAGAAAATGTGTATCCTCTAGGTTTCCCTCTAATCAAACAAGATTTTTGGTTTTTAAGCAAAAATCTTTCTATAGGAGCCAACTATTGGTGACGATGACAGAGAACAAGGACATTTATGAAAACTTACATTTTTGTTATTGAAAGTCAAAAATTTCAGTTTCTCTTTTCTTTTGCCCTATTATATATGAATATTATAGGGAAAGAAAGTATTGTTTCCATGTTGATTTTTGAAATAGAATTTTCACCGGATATAGCCCTACACGTTTTCCCAAACGACATGTTTTTAGCAGTTGGTGTGTGTGTGTGTGTGTGTGTGTGTGTGTGTGTGTGTGTGTGTGTGTGTGTGTGCGTGAAAAAAATATTTCAAAAACGGAATAGCGTACGAAGCTGAAACTTAGAGCTTAAGTTAGATACCACTACCGACACGAACGTTTTCATCAAAATCGGTCGACCAGAAGTAGTACTTAGTTTATTCATGCAATTATTAATTTTTTGCTATTTTTTTAAAAACGGCTTCTACGGTTTTTTTAATAATTACCTCATTTACTACATTTTTTATGCTTTACAAGATAAGATAAGCCATAAGCACCATGTCTGCTGAAATTCTTGGGAAAACTACACTCTAGTAGAAAAAAAGGTTTTTAAAAATACCGGTCTTAATATCCATTCTAGGGAAAAAGCGTATAATTAAAGTTGTTGAATTTTTAAAACGTACAACTTTTATTTTAAACATTTTTTTGTACAACGCTTAGTTTAGCAGGAATTTGTGGTTTTCTTTTTTTCATAAAAATCTGTAAAAAAGGGATTTTTTAAAATAGCGGTCTTAGTTTCTCGACATAAGTGTGTATAATCAAAGTAATAGAAAATTTAAAAACCTATAACTTTTATTTAATGCATTTTTCTCTACAAAGCCTAGCCTAGTGGTAAAATTACTGATTTTCCGAATACATAAGTTCTACAGAGGTTGATTTTCATTCTGCGTTATTCAATCACTATTAAAATTAGCTTATGTTTTTCATTTTATACTGTTTACTAAGATTAACCATAAGTTTATGTTTTATTATTTACATTGGCAAGAGAAAGGTATGTGAGTGTTTCAAACCAAATTTATTTTTATTTTTGTAAAAAGATTCCTAAAATCATTATTGCAAAATAAGTGTAATGAATAAATTGTGTGGTAAAATAAATGATCCTTATACCCTTGGAAAAATTCCTTTTCTCGTCCTAAGTTATTTAACCGTTCAAAAAATATGTTTTATCACAAATCTTCTTCCACTAATTATGCAGCTTATTCACCAATTAACTGCATGATAATTAATTATAATATCATAGAAGAATTGCAACAATAGATCTATTTTGTCAAAGCCGAGCGCTGATCTATACGATGCTCGGTTTTGACAAAATACGTAGATCTATTGTTACAATTCTTGCAGAACAATTAATAAATGTAAAGATACGGTAAGTGGAGAATATTGTATTTAATATTGAATGAATAGAAATAATAGTTATTTATTAGTATATGTATAAAATAAAAATTTAAGTAACTTATTTACAAAATATTAATAAAATATTTCAAAATATAACAGAAAAACAAAATAGTTGATTTATCATGTTGTTGTTTATGTCAACAGCTAAAAGGCTGGTTTGAATCTCTAGAGGTTTTACTAAGTAAAACGAAGAGTAAGGTGGTTTACGATTGTCTTCCTCAGTGGGTGAAAAAGTATGCTTATCAGCATGCCGGGCCCTCTGAAAAGCATCTACTTTCCACCCTGCAAATGATACCTTCACTTCATTTAATATAATTTTATACTTTAAATATAAACTTACATAAAAATTTACAAAATTCATATTTTCTTACATTATGGTTTTATCATGAATTCATATAAATGAACTATTTTGTTTTTTATTATCGAATAATCCGGCAGTATAATGATATTCATTATTCTCCGAGGAGATAACTCTGACTAGTGTCTTTCACACTTTTACATCTTCTGTTATTAAATAGTTCAGTCATAAAATTGGCTGACTATGTGATAAGAAACAGAACTATTTTTCGTAGCTCTGGAACCAACAGATCAAGTGCAATTAATTTAACACTCTATTACCTTTATACACACAATTATCAGTATATAATAATACACACTATTATCTTTATTATACGTATAACATAAAAATTAAATAATGAAAATTTGTGTAACTTATTTACAAAATATTTCATAATATAACAAATAAAAAAACAAAATAGTTCATTTATATGAATTCATGATAAAACCATAATGTAAGAAAATATGAATTTTGTAAATTTTTATGTAAGTTTATATTCAAAGTATAACGTCAATAAATTGAGTAATCAATTTTAATTTAATAATTTATGAGCCAAGAACTGTGTAGGTTGCTTCAAATACTAGTTGGTGTCAAACAGTATGAAATGAGGTCGATTTAATAAGTTTTTCTTTCGTGTTACACTAAAAACTTGTACCATTCTTTTGAACAATTACCAAATTTATTTATTAAATAATGCACTCGATATATTACGTTAATATTTGTAAATTTCATCACTGGTTGTTATAATACAATAGTAGTTGTTTTGTTTTTAGTTTATTTAAACTTGCCACTCAAGCGGCGCTTCCGTGTCTCGCCTCAGAGGGTTAGGTGGCTCAGAACCTTGGAAGTGCGTGCGCTGCGCGCCAGCACTTTGCCACAAGGTGAAGTTCGGCCGCCTGAGGGGTTGGTTGGATGAAAATAATTAAATTTTTACCTTTGAAATTTTGAAAGTAGAGGTTAATGTTTGAAGGTATTAAATTGCAGTTTTAAATTTGAAATGAATGTTAGATGTTTTAACCTATAAACGTTTCTGAAAGTTTGGGGTTGATATTTAAAGTTTTAAAATTCAAAGTTTGACGTTTTTAATGTATTTTTCACATCAAACGATGATTTTTTTTTAGTTTAACGTCCGACTGTTTTGCAATTACTGCTAATGCAGACGGTGAAGGATGAAATGATTTTTGTAACGTATGAAAATTGCCGTGCCTGAGAGGGATTCGAACCCAAGACCGCATGATGAGAATCAAACGTTAGAACGATGGGGTTTGACGTTATAACTTTTTTTTAAACTCCTAATATGTGTACGTTGCGATCTGTTCAATTTAAGAACAATAAGCAACCTCATGACCCAACGAGATGAAAACGATATGTATGACGTGTAAATGAGGTGTAGTCTTGTACAGACTTTGGTCGATCATTCCTGAGAGTGTAGTATTAATTAAACCTTAACTATCAAAGTACACCGGTAACCACTGTAAACTATTCAAATCCGTATAAAGAGACAAATCCGGATAAAAGGATATTCTTATAAAATCTTTACCAGCACTTGAACCACATCGCCTCCGAAAATAAGCATAAATAAATAAATCAACTTTGTCACGTAAAAAGAAGCTGGAGCAGAGACCTTCCTTAAATTATTTCTCTATGTTTATGCAGGGCTGTTGAATAAAAACGGCCCTTATGTTTATGTCCAAAAGGATAAATGTAACATATAAATGTAATTTTGTTTAAATTCATTTATTTAACGTCGCATCAACTTCAAAGGTCATTAGCGACGACGTTGGGGTGTAACTATATACAATGGAGGATGAAATGATGTTTTGTAACGTATGAAAATATGTCGTGTCTGAGTGGGATTCGAACCAACGATCGCATGATGAGAGGCGAGCACGTTACCAACTACGCCAATGCGGCCTTAAAAACTGTTGTTTTTTCTCTTAATTATGCTTTATTGCTATCGGTAATAACTGTTCTTTGAAAATATGAATTTTTTTATTGTTTTACTTTCCATATTATTTTAGTATGTTTTTCGTTCATTGTGATTCCAAATTTATAACATCGCTGAATCTTGTATTTCATATCTGTGTTTGTTCTTGTTAATTTGAATGCAATATCAATATTATATCATCATTTGGCGTTTGGTTGTTCACAATACTAGACTACAGTTAAAGGTTCAAAATAAAAGATAAAAAAATTAACATTTTTTTTATGTGGTATTTTGATATAAATACCACATAAATCCAAATGTCCAATCTTTTTCAACTAACGATCTCCCTTTGAACAGATGACTGGAACGAAGGTGGAATAGGGATCTTCTCCGGCCACCATAAACAAAATGAACTTGTCATGCCTGTGTCATTTCATAACAACAAAAAATCATTTCATATAAAAAAAAATCATCCACGTAGTTTATAAATCATTATAATTGAAAAATATTGGCCACATTCCTTGCAAAATTTCACGCTGAAATCGGTCACTGGATCGATTCACATTCACGTCACATTCCCGCCATTCATCATTCATTCCATCTTAGTTGTGCTTTTTAAAAAAAATGTACAGTTGAAAATAATAATAATAAAATTGACGCCAAAAAATAATTCAAAGTGTTTTCTACTAATCCAGTGTTTGTGTTGGTTTGAGGAACAAAACTTATGTTATTAAAACATTCTAAATTTAAAAAATCCTTTTCATGAGACTTTCCGTCTCACGGCTGGTGGCAATTTTTAAAAAGTCCTACATTTAATGTATGGGAGAAACTAGTAGGTAGTAATTGCTGTATCTTCTCTATAAGAGGAATCGAATGACACTTTTTCGTTTTCAAATTCTCACTTTCATTTCTTGACTTCCGGTTTAGGGTAACTTCTGGTCAAAACGGGAACGTAAAACCCAATCCAAGCCTACTAACTTTTTGTGTAGATTACGAATCCGAAAACCGTTTGTTGTTATCTCTTATAGTTTCTGACATTTGGGTGTGACGGACGGAAAGGAAAACGATAAATGACAATTTTTAAAATTGCCACTAAAAAAAATAACTTTGGTTACTTAGTTAAAGTTTTATTCTTTTTTAGGTGCCTTTTCCGATCGAAGGTTGACAATCATTTCAAACACAATTTCTTACTTTTACTCCTGTTGCTCTAAGTAGTTTCATAGATGAACAAAGATAGGCCTACCAATTTTGCCGGTTTTTCATCGAGGATGTTCTTCGTCTTCTTGCCCTCCTCTCTCCGATATTTTTCCCTGTTGTTGTTTAGGTCATCAGCCAAAAAGCTGGTTTGAACCTGTAGAGGTTTTACTAAGTAAAACGAGAAGTGAGGTGGTTTACCATTGCCTTCCTCACTGAGTGGAAAAGTACGCTTATCAGTATGCCGGACCCTCTGAAAAGCACATATTTTCCACTCTTCAAATGACACCTTCACTTTATTCACCACAGGGTCTGGCTGTATAATGAAATTTATTACTTTCAGAGCAGATAACTCTGATTAGTGTCTTTTACACCTCTACCTCTTCTGTTCTTAAATGATTCAGTCATTAAATTGGCTGACCATGTTATAAGAAACAGAACTATTTATTTTAGCCCTGCAACGAACAGATTGAGTGTAAATAATTTGACACTCCACCTGTCTGTTTTGGGCAGATTTTTCCCTATAAAATCAAAACCAGCAGGTGATATTTTTCTCTACTCAAAATTTGTGCTAAACACTACTCTTCGTGTCTTTATTAATTTAATTAAATATTTAAAAAAAGAAATTAATTTTTAATTTTTGGTTGCAGAAGCAATTTGATCAGCAGATATTGTGCGTCAATCGTTACCACAATAACAAACCAACTTGTACGACGCATTAAAATTAAGCAAAAGATCTATAAACATTTCATATAAAAATTAAATTAAATTAATAATAATGTAATTGATTTCATGCAGATCGTTGTATACTATGTTATTTTATGATTATCTATAAATAAATTCTACAACAAAAGTAAAGTTTATCAATTTTGTTTAATTCTAAAGATTTCATAATCATATTCTATGAATATGTAGTAATAAAAATGAATGTTTTTTTTTGTCATCAGTCTCTCGACTGGTTTGATGCAGTTCTCCAACCTGTTCTATCTTGCGCAAGTCGTTTCATATCTACATACCTGTAACACCCTACATCTTTTGTAATTTCCTTTATATATTCTAATCTTTGCCTCCCTCTACAATTTACTCCCTCAATATTACCCTCCATTATTGATAGCCCAATACCTGGATGTCTTAGGATATGCCCCACTAGCCTATCCCTTCTTTTGGTAAGATACTTCCATATACTTCTTTTTTCATCCACTCGCCTAAGAACCTCTAAATTACTTATTTTGTCCACCCACCTAATCTTTAACATTTTCCTATAACACCACATTTTAAAAGCTTCTATCCTCTTCCTTTCTACAGCCCCTATCACCCACGTTTCACTTCCGTATAATGCTACACTCCAAACGTAATGTTTTAAGAAATTTTTCCTAATCTGTAAATCAATGTTTGTAGTCAGTAAGCTGTTTTTCATTTCAAAGGCTTTTCTAGCTTGAGCAATTCTACTCTTGATATCACTTGCGCTTCTACCATCCTTTGTTATTTTACTCCCTAGATAGCAGAATTCCCTAACATTCCTTAACATCATTCATTAAAAATGAATGATGTTAAGTTATTACGTAATTATAATGGTTTTTCAATTTTACTATTATCGTGATCCCTTGCATGAACCAATCCTTTGTCTTGGCTAAAAGACAAGATTGTCGAATATTTAGTGTTTTGGAACACCTGCCTTGTATTTAATCAAACGCCTTCACCCTTATAAGACTATTAATCAGAATAAACAAAACTTTTAATGTTTCGATCTCGTATTTTGTATTTCTTGGCCATTCCAAGTGAATATTTGGTTACTCTCCTTTTTGCGTTCTATGTATGCATTATCATTTCCCTGTCCCAAAATTTGGAAATGTCATATATATACATTATCATTATCACCACCATCAACACCCCCAACTTTCAATATGTGTGGTGTGGCATTCCTGGTAGCTCCATCGAATTTAGAAATTCGGTCGGGTAATTGACTGCTTGTTTCTCATCCATCATTGTGTCAATTTATTTGTATTTGATTGATTTTCCGGGCAATTTCAATTGAATTTGTTCATTGAGCTTGTTTACATCATCATTTTTGGGGACCGAAATATAGCACAGAAAACTTTTCGTTTTGATGCGATCGGCACCAAACTTCACAGAAACCATTCCAAGACTACTTTACCTATTCCCTAAAAATATGATAAAAATCGGTCGAGCGTTTTAGGAGTTCATAGGGAATATACATACAAGCACACGTCCTCTTTTTTTACAAAATAATTATAGATAATTATAGAGATGTTCGTAAAAAACAATATTGAAGGATTGGTTTGTTTACACAATCTCATAAATATTTAGTAATCGCTTATAAGCTGTTATTTTCGGTGCATACTGACTATTAATTTTTTAAATTAATATATTATTATATTTACTATAATTTAAAATATGTATTCAATCGTTCTGTGAATTTTTTTTATATTTATTTATTCAAAAACTTGAATGTTTTTGGTATTTTCTCATAGAGATTGTATCAAAGTAATCTATAATTACTCTAAACTACACAAACACAGTGTTTTTTTACAATAATAACCTTCTTTCAATGTTTCCGGAATCAAACTAAGTTAGTGATTACATCAAAACTATACCTACACAGGCTTGCTGGTATCAGAGGAGTGCATTAAATAAAATGGTTTATAGTTTATCCCGATTTCACTACACATTCTAATTTACCTAAGTATCAATGTAAGAATATTCATACTGATTTTTAGAGCTCTTCGGAGTTGTATACAAATAATATTTTTGTTTTAAGGTAGTTTTCCGCCTATTTTGATGTTTTTATTACTCAACACGCCATATAAAGAATACTTCTGTCTATTTGGATAATTATAGCTTTTTGGAGAGATATTTTTCGTGTACAGGGCCAATTTTAGACTACATGAGGTGACTTTAGACGTTTTTGGTCGCTCTTTTTGCAGCTCATGTTCTCAGCATTCACTCATGTACAATATAGGCTTTTCTCCTTTCTTCTGTCCAACTGGTATCTGATTTTTCTCTTCACGGAAGCCCTTAAAGTCCATAATTAGTTGTCTGAATTTAATTCATTGGTTGGTTTCTTTCAATTAGTTGTATGAATTTCTTCGGACAGGTATAATAATAATAAAATAAATGCCTTTATTAGAAAAAAAATTTAACATGCCTTTCGTTTTGAAACCAGCTTTTTGGCTGATGACCTAAAAAACAACACCCGTAGACTATGTATTGTTTTTAGGGAATTATCCTACATCCTTTAACTCTAAAAAGGGATTTTTCTACGTTTCACTCTTTTCCAATTAGGCTACTTCCAATACAGACGATGAGAAAAGTGATAAATAAAGATATCATTTACAATAACATGATTTTTGCAAATTATAATAAACGAACGTAAAATGTTATCGTATTCCTACTAAAAATTTTTTCAAATAAAATTTAATCTAATCGTTCAATTTTTCTGTTTCAGCTGAAAAAAATTTAGTATGTTCAACGACAGATGATTTTTTATTAAGGTTTATTAAAGCTAGTCAGTATGATTTAAAACAATCCCATATTTTGGTAAGTTAATGTTATTACTTTCGTTTATATAATTTATGGTTATACTAAAAAATATAAGTTAAGTTGCGAATTGTGTTATATAACTTCTGAGTTACCTACTGAATAGTTTACATAAAAATTGAATTAAAAACGCATGTCCACCGATACGAATAAATGACAGACCAGTTTCTCAGTCAGATGATGTGAAATATTAGAAATGCACTTAGATCGACGCCTTATCTGGTCCAAGCATATTTGGAAACTCGCAAAAGACTAGGATTGAAGCTGAGAAATTTGTATTGGTTGATGAACGAACGTTCACAGCTGTCTAGAGAGCAAGCTCCTACTGTATAAAGCCATGTTTAAACCGCTGTGAAACTTATGGGTTACCGCTTTGAGGATCAGCTGCGAAATCGAATATTGCTATCATCCAACGATTCCAGTCAAGTTTTACGGATTTTAACAAATGCTCCATGGTATGTGACAAATGATGCGCTGCATAAGGACTTAAGCATGGGCGGATTTACGGGGGTGCTAGGGGTTGCGCCGCACCCCCAGATTTTTGGGATGATAATAAATTTAGTATTAAGTATCCAAATACCTCAAACTTTCCGGTGAGCTTGCACCCCCAGATATCAAGACCTAAATCCACCCATGGACTTACGTGTCAATACCGTGAAAGAAGAAATTACGCAACTAAGTTCTAAATATCAAGAAAAATTAGCAGATCACCTAAATTCTTTGGCGCTTAATTTACTTAATAATGGCGAAGACGTAACACGACTAAAATGAATAAAATTTCTTGACCTTCCGTTTAGATTTACAGACTAACTTACATTGTAAATAATTTAAGTCCATATTAATCTTTATCAACATCATCTTCTTCCACGCATTCTACAATCAACGCTATTAATTTTGTTACCTTTTCTATTACTGTTATTCATCTTTTATCTAGATTTAATGGTTTCAAAAATTATAAATAATTTTGTTTTTCTTTTAGAAGCAATACCATTGGGTATTGTCTTCGTCATGTGAACATTTTCATATTATTTACTCATAGTTTTTGTTTTTAAACCGATTGTAAATAAACTCAGATGTTAGGGGGAAAACATATATCAACAGAAAGAGTTCACTACCAATTCGCCAGGTACTGAATAACCACACGCTGTTCTGAAACGCGCGTTCTTCAATGATACTCAAAATTTTCATTAGTTTTAATAGAAAAATGCGCGTTCTATAATGCTAAAAGTTGTTTTTTCAGATAAATATTTATTCATGTTTAGTTAATAAAAACAGAATTTATTCAATTTTTTTAATTCAGATAGCGCGTTTTGAAATGATACGGCTCACATTATCATATCGGATGAATTACAAATTTTGAAGTAAAATTCAATTAGTTTGAATTACGAGGGTTTAACTTGTTTCGAAACCTATTCAGAATGACTTAGGCCTATCTTTATAATTACTAAAAGAACCCTGTTATTATGACGTATAAGAAAAGAAAATATGAAGTCGTTTTTGTACTTAATGGTTTTGTAGTTTTAATTTGAAAGGCTTGTCTTCTGTTTATAGAATTTATTAAATGGAGCGTATGAATAAAAACGAAGTACGCCACTCCGATAAGTTTGAATACCATAGCTTTAATTATCTGTAACGGTGTACGAATCATTGATGTTTGTAACGAAATAAGTCTTGTTATGCAAAAATAAATAACAAGCCGTTTTTCTTTAATGATTAACATTTACAACTATAAAATCTTACTACAATAATTAAATCTGATGGCGTCGAAATGACATGATAGGTAGGAGAGGAATAGTAGTGTCCTCCCCAAGGCCACTAATTAAAAATTTGAATTTTGAATACATAGCTTCTTTTTGAATGGCCCTTTAAAGAGAGCACGCCAAATCGTTATTTATATATGTAGGCCTATAAATAATTGGTGGAAATTTTTTAAATTGTCGTCTACAATTATTTTCCTTAGTCCGTCTGTCCATCACACCGAAATGTCAGAAAGTACAAGAGATAGCAACACACGGTTTTCGGATTCGTAATCTACTAAAAAGTTAGTGGGCTAAAATTGGGTTTGAAGTTCCGGTTTTGATCGGAAGAGACCTTAAAACGGAAGTCAAGAAATCAAAGTCGGAAACTACAAGAGATAACAACAAAAGGTTTCCGGTTTCGTAATCTAACCAAAAGTTAGTGGGCCTGGACTGGGTTTGACGTTCCGGAAGTGGCCCATAACCGGAAGTCAGGAAATCATAGTCGTAATTTGGAAACAAAAATAGTGTCATTCGATTCCTCTTAAAAAACAGATACAGAAATCACCAATGGTTTTTGCCATAAATCAAAGGTGAGCCTTTTTCAAAATTGCCCCCACCCATGAGACGCTTCGCCTCATGAAAGGATTTTTGAACACTACTTTTGGAAGATCTATCGTTTAAGTATTTTACGTGCAAAGGAAGCAAATTAAACATTTTAGGTGCCAAATAGCCACGGTGAAACTGATGAAATAAATAAATTAATTAATTAAAGTAAATTATAGAAAAGACGCCAGCCAATTGTGTATGAGACAGGGAAACACTTTTATAACAATGCTGACACCCGTGTGTCTTACGGGTGTCGTTTCCTGTTCTAAACTAACGCACTCATGTCACATTTACGGGAACCGTCCAGTAACTTTTGAGGATAACGATGTTACTCAGTATTCATTGTGTCAATTTATTTACAGAGGCCAGGTTTTATTATTATTATTATACGGAATGAGAAAATTAACTAAGTTATTCATAGAAAATGTACAGATAAGTTAACTTAAGTTTAATATAAATGATGTTTAGGTCATCAGCCAAAAGGCTGGTTTAAACTTCTAAAGGCTTTACTAAGTAAAACGAGGAGTGAGATAGTTTACCATTGCCTTCCTAACTGAGTGGAAAAGTATGCTCATCTGCATGCCAGGTCTTCTGAAATGCATCAACTTTCCACCCTGCAAATGACACCTTCAGTTCATTCACCATAGGGTCTGGCTGTATAATGAAATTTATTACTTTCAAAGGAGATAACTCTGACCAGCGTATTTTACACTTCTATCTTTTAAGTTCTTTAATGCTTCAGTCATATAATTCGCTGACCATGTGATAAGAAACAGAACTATTTTTTTTAGTCCTGGAACTAGTAGATCGAGTGCAAATAATTTAAAACTCCACCTGCCTGTTATGGTCAATTAATATCAATTTAAAATAACATTTTATCTCGTATTAAAAATAAATGAATACTTTTTTGCTTTTTTAGGTGAAAGAATACTTTAAAGCAAAATTTGACAATCCAGATGCATTTCTTGTTCAAAGTCCAACAGAACATGTACCTCTATTAAGCAGATTAGACCTTGGGTACCCGTTAAAAGAATTTGATCATGGTGGCCGTCAAATTCTTTACACACGATTAGGTAAGAACTTGAAATTATTCTCAACAAAAAGGATGTTAAAATGTAGTCTACACGTATTACAGGATAATATGTTCCAACCTAGAATACAAAAATAAATGAGTGGCAAGTACCATTAACTTTTTCGGATACAGTACATTCAAAAACAAATCCTTATAATAAATCCTGCAGCTTGAAATCAATTCTATTTCATACAGTAAATTTCACTAACCTTTTTAAGCTGCCTTGATTTCTACTATCTGTCACTTATACGTGTTTCAATGGATCCACCATCATAGTACACAATATCATTTGAAACTAATTTTTTTTAAATAAGTAGAAAATATTACATCTTCAGTCATGACTGCAGGTTTAAAAAAAAATAGTTTCAAATGATATTGTGTACTCTGATGACGGTGGATCCACCGAAACACGTGTAAGTGATAGTAGAAATCAAAGCAGCTTAAAAAGGTTAGAGAAATTTATTGTATAAATTTATTATATGCAATAGATATACTACATATTCAATGCACCAGTTATGCTACATGAAATCTAAGCCATGGGCGAACTGAATAAAACTTAGCATTTGGTTAAAAATTAAGGTGGTTATAAGAAAAAAAAGATAGTAAAAATTGCCTAAGCGCATGCACCAACAGACAACTTGGGAAGAGTTCTTCTTCTAACTGCCTCTTTGTGGTAGTGGGAGAAGTTTCAGCGATGAGTCACAGCTGGATTGACAGTAGGGAAATTGTACCGATGCACAGTAGTGGAAGAGGTGAAAAGTACAAGGTTTACTTGTACTCAGTACAAGTAAAGCAAGCCATGTCATAAAGTTACTTTTTTAATTGTAAAATAATGCTTACACAAGAGCAAAATCACTAGATTTTTCAAAGACTTATCATTATATATATATCTGGGATTTGTCCTTAGACCACGAAGGAAAAATTAGACTGCTAAAGTTACAGTAAGCCTGGGTCTTGTAAAGAAATTTTAAACATATCTGGAGGCTCTTCTTACAGCTCACGCTCTCAGCATTTCACTCTGCGCTTTTCCAATTTCTTCCATCCATTTGGTTTTCTACATTATTGTTTTATTTAGAAGTCCCTCTTCTTCTTCAGGTGCCTTCTCCATTACGACGGTTGGTAATCATCATGGTCAGTCATACCTTGTTCACTGCTGCTCTGAAAGGGCATGCAATGAGCAGTTAAACCCTTCTCTCAGATTTCTTAACCAGGATATTCGTCTGCATCCCACCAAGCGTTTACCAACGAGTTTCGCTTGAATTATGAGATGCAGAATCTTGTATTTAGGCCCCCTCATGATGTGTCCAAGGTATGTCAGTTTTCTTATCTTTATGTTCTGCAGGATTTCCAGCTCTTTCCCCATTCTTCTGAAGACCTCCATATTTGTGACCCTGTCCGTCCACGGTATTCGAAGTATTCTCCGAAAGTCACTAACTGCCTTTTATTCTCTTCACCCATATCTGATGAAATTGCCATGGATTCTGAGCCTTTAAAAATAGCTATCTATCCAAGAAAATATATTTTTCTAAAAATAAATGTTTTACGCCAACCCATAAATGCATTTGTGACATGAAAGAATTTTGTCCACAAATCATTAATAATGTTTAAATTTAACTTACTTATTTATTAATAATAATTAAAAATGTATTTAAATAATACTAGAGACTTATCATTTAAGATACTATTTAGAGATATACTTTACGGATAACATTTTGTGATCAATTGAACCCAGCAAACAATTTTATAATAAAATTTGTTATATCTAAACACAGGTGATGTTGACCCAGCAAAAGAATGTTGGATATCAATTGTCCAAGGTATGATAATGACATTAGAAGCATATTCATTTGAAGACCATGTACAAGATAAAGGTCTTTCACTAATTTTAGATGCAACTAATTTCACACTTAAACTTATGAAGTGGGCAACACCAAATAAAATGAGAATTTTGATGCGCCTACTACAGGTCAGTATTGTATTATAAGAAAGTTCATTTTTACAAAGTACTACACAGAAAGTAAAAGAATGATTCAAAAGTAATCTGTCGATACATATCTCTACCTAAGAAGTAAAGGAAGTTAACTCCATTTTTGTTATTTTTCAAAAGAACCAAAAAATTTTTTTCTTTAGTAAAAAATTTCTGAATGTTTTTTAATTTAAACATATTTCTGAACCCTTTCAATCCCAAATTTTTACCTATACACAAATAAATATGTGCAGCTACATTGTTTCATAAATTTTACTGACATTTAAGTGTAATAAAATCACTTTTAGACCGTCAGCCTTTTTGATGGCCTGACAAAAAAGTGTGCCACATAGGCCTACGTCATATTGCGACTTGATATCAAAGTTCCCAAAAATATGAATTAGTAAAATCATGTTCAGGCTTCCTAAACAATATTCTCTTAACTATAATTTGTAGCAAAAAAACTAAGTATGATTTTAATATCAAAGCATTATTTAAGACTTAAAAAATGTTACAGTTTAAAAAATACTGATAAAATGGATAAAATCACTATTTACAGTCTAAAAAATATACTTGTATGTACGTTCAACATACTCGAAGAAATGCTACTTTATTTTAGTAAATGAACATGAATATTTAAAACTGAAATTCACTTTAAAAAGAAACTAATGGTCGCCTGCGTGGTGTAATGGTCAGCATCTTACACTGCAAAGCGGAGGTCTCAGGTTCGATTCCTGGTTAGGGTACGAAAACTTATTACACTTCACATCCAGCGGTTTTTAATCCAAAGTATTCGCTAACAATTAAAATTTTTATGTCTGTTATTTCACTCCAATGTGACTTCTATGCCACACTGGGTTAGAAAGGGTTAACTTGTACACCCCCTGACCAACCATAGAACTTCATACTCTTTACGTCTTTGTGCCTTTTAATTACATTAGTGTTAACCCCAATGTAACATGATATAATCAAACGAAAACAAAACTTAGACAAAATATATTGTGTAAACTCTATTCTGATAAAGAAACAGCATTTTATTCACAAGAATGTTCCAAAACATTATAGAATTCAATCAAATTCTGAGGCCTATCAGTAAGACAATAAAAATAAAATAATTCAAAATAAAGTAACTTAATTTTCAATTACAAGTATACATTCAATTAGAGTTAAAAATAATAGTCATTTTGAAAATTTTTCACATCATATACAAAAGTGGAATTAATATGGTTACCCCCACTTTTTAAAAATGGAGAAAAGGCAGATATGAGTTAATACTGTAAACCATTAAATAGAGCTTTTCTTGCTGATTTTCAAACTTAATTTTGCCAAAATTGGAGTTAGCACCTTTTACTTCTAGGGCACAGATATTTATAACGCAATTTGACATTACTTATAAAACATTGCTACCATCTATGTTCATTCACAAATGAATTTGGAAAATGCACCCTGCAGCTTGTAATCAATCTAAATAAAAAAATACTTGTAGTTTTCACTAACCTACTGGGTTGGTCCAGTCGTAGTGCTGCAAGTCAGTTGGTTTAACAGATAATTTTGGGAGATGAAGGTTCCAGGGGCGGTTTCAGGGAAGGGGCCATGGGGGCCATGGGCCCCCCCCCCCCCCGAAATACTAGGAAAACTTAGTTTAATATTTTCTATAAGCTATTATTTCTAACAAAACTGAATCCCAATACTCGTACCTATCAATTAACAATAATTATTTTAGTATAAAAATGAGTCAAACAGAAAGTATCTATTTTTAAATAGTATTAAGATAACAATCAGTGTCAGTAAGCCACAAAAGAAAAGCCACTCGCATCCAGTCAGCGCCTTCATTTTTCAAGATTTTCTTGATTTACAAGGAATTTGACGTAGCAAAAATTTTTCAATGAATTAAAATTGTGGTTACAGCAATACAGCATAAAAGAGGACTTTTCAATGACTAAATTACAAACAGTAAGAGCTACATAAAAACAAGATAGCCCCCCCCCCAAAAATCAGCCCTAGAACCGCCCCTGGAAGGTTCTGTGGTTTGAATCCTAGTAAAGGTAGTTACTTTTATACAGATTTGAATACTAGATAGTGGTTACTATTGTACTTTAATGGTTGGTGTTCAATTAACCATACTCTCTCAGGAATGGTTCATCTGAGTCTGTATTAGACTACACTTCATTTATTTTTTTTATTTATTTATTTTATTTAGTAAAATATAGCTACATTAAAATTACAATTCATGACTATACTAAGCTATGTACAATATTTTAAACTAAATATACTTATACACAAAAACTCTTCTTCACAAAGAGTTCTGTCCGCGCATAGGAGTATACAGAACAAAAACATTAATTCACTTAAATACTTATATCTACTATAAAATTACTAAGTTAAATTACTACTGGTAGCTATATTATAATAACGATATTATAATTTTTATTTTATAACTATAACTACTTTACAATAATATATTTTAACTAACACAACTTAAATATTTTAACTTTATACGAAATATTTTAACATTTATACATCATATGTATCATCTTCACCTCATTGGGTCATGAGGTTGCTGATTGTTCTAGAAATAGAACAGATTGCAACGTACACACATTAGGAATAAAAAAGCTTTCACTGACCTTTTATATTTTCTTCTTTGATTTTATTTTCACTTAACATTTCATTTTTTTACACACTTACATGTATTACTTAAATGGAATAAAGTACAGAGGGAATTTCGTAATGCGTCAGCACTACCACTTAAGAGATTTTTCTTTGAGTTACCTTTCACTGTTAGTGAATGGAAGTGTTTTAAAGGATACATTAATAATGGAAAAGAAAAAATAATGATTTTTCCAATTACACACAGAAAATAGAAATTTATTAATTAATTATTATTAATTAAAAACTAATTATTAAAATATTAATGTATTACCTAATTAATTACGTCTTGTGAATTGAATGCATGGGTTACTGAATTCAATAATAACAAATGGCAGTAAAATAATTAATTCCATATGATTTTTAAATATGCAAAACAAAAATTTTTATTATTATATTTTGTAAGAATAATAAATTAAAAGGGAAATTTTACTTTCGAAAAGGAACGTTTCATTTTGAAAAGTTATCGCCATTCAGAGACTTACTGTCATACTATTTCGAATGGATTTTAATAATCATTTGTGAAACACATGAAGATATTCAGTGTTCCATATTTGGCAGTTTTAATTTGTTAACATAACCATCCAAGTGAAAACACACCTCATCATTAAAATAAATGTGACAAAAGTGGTAGAGTCAGTTAATCATTCAATCTTTTGCCTATTGAATTTACGAGGACCATATTTCAAAATTATGATGAGTTCTAAAATGAGTCACTGCACTCTACAGAACAAATAAATTGTAATTGCACGAAAGTATTTTTGATGCAAAATGAGCTTAGATTTTATAATGAGGAATACAACCGAGTGGCAACAAACAGGTGCCACTATCAAATCTATCTTTTATCACTATCTATCTTTAATCGAGGTAGACTCCATTTTGGCAGAAAATTTTTTACAGATGGAACATCTTCCTTGTAACAAAATGTAGTCACATTGAACATTTTGTAAATGAAACATAAAGATAATTTCTTGCAGTGAAGTCAAATAATTGCTGTTATTTATTTTTTCACAAAGGTTACTTTTTTTATTTAAAAACGAGTAAAACATTTTCTTAGCAATTAATTAAAATCATAAAGTAAACTTCTGACTCTTATATTACACTTTAAATTTTTTTATGTTTTTAAATTTAAATTTTTTATGTGTTTAGGAATGTATACCAGTTAGATTTGAAGCAATTCATATCGTAAATGCACCATTAGTATTCAATATATTCTTCACAGCACTAAAACCTTTCATGAACGAAGAATTTAAGAAAAAGGTATGTATAATAATTTTCATTAAGCTAGAAACTTACTCTCTTCTGTACAATAATGTATGAGGCTATTCCGAAAGTAATTTAAGTTTTAGAATAAAATAAACTCAAATTAAATGGAATATTTTTTATTACTTTGAAAGGCACATTGTTCGGCTATTTTTCAACATAATCTTCGTATAAATTAAGACACTTATCATAACAGTAGGCCCGACGCTGAGAGGCAGAAGGGAGAGATAAAGAAGAAGAAGAAGATCATAACAGTATACCAGGCTTGTTAGTTCAAGAACAGAATTTGTAGTGGTGTAAAAGACACTAATTTTAGAGTTATCTCCTCTGAGAGTAATGAATTTCATTATGCAGTTAGACCATGTGGTGATTGAAGTGAAGGTATCATTTACAGGATGGAGAGTAGATGCTTTTCAGAGGGCCTGTCATGCTGATCACTGAGTGAGGAAGGCAATGGTAAACCAGATTACTCTAGTAAAACTCTAGAGGTTCAAACCAGCCTTTTGGCTGATGACCTAAATAACAATAATTTCATTTAAAAGTGAATTACTAAAATTTAAAATATTAGTCTCACCAAAGTTCAAATTATTTTTTCACAAGAAGACACAAGAAGTGTGAAACCATGAATGGAAAGGACATGAAAGTAAACTACACGACTGCAGAGAAAATACACATGACTTATTAATTTCACAAAGTAGCAGACGAAATCAAGTACTTATAACACGTCGTCTACGATTTGGGCATTCTAGACTCACACAAGACTACTTAGTTCAAAAGACTGATGCACCGATCTGTCATTTTTGCAGTGATACTACATTGACGATAATACACTTATAAATTGCCTTACATAATCTACGAGAAAAAAATAACGTAACACAAAATAAATCATGCTAACAGACATCAAGAGTATTTATATGGTTTTGTTCCTTACTGACTTACAGTTATACAAGACATTTTAATTAAAATTCTTTTATAAAAATTTTGTTAATTTAAAAATTGTATGTAATTATGGTCGCTAATGACTTTATTGTCGATACAACCTTAAATAAATAAACATAAAAATATTTCAAGTTAATTTTCTATATTTATAATAGCCCTATTAATGTGTTGATTGCAGTTAAACTGGCACAGAGGTGATTGTAAGTCAATTGAAGACCACATGGATAGGCACATTCTACCGCCCAGTTTAGGTGGCTCTCTTGATACTGATGAAATAAAATATTGGTATCAAATTGTAGTCAAGAGAGAAAATGACTTTGCAGGTAAGCAAATGTATAATAATTTCATTAGATTGAAACAAATTTAAGAATAGGATCATATTTGACTAAACGACTAAACTAAAAACACAGGAAAATAACAAAAAAGCAGAGTAATAAAAAAATCAATTGTTTTTACTGTTCCATAACATTATTCCGGGTTTATTCCAGATTATTCCGGAAGATTGAAACAAATTTAAGAATAGGATCATATTTGACTAAACGACTAAACCAAAAACACAGGAAAATAACAAGAAGCAGAGTAATTAAAAAAATCAATTGTTTTTACTGTTCCATAACATTATTCCGGATTTATTCCGGATTATTCCGGAAGATTGAAACAAATTTAAGAATAGGATCATATTTGACTAAACGATTAAACCAAAAACACAGGAAAATAACAAAAAAGCAGAGTAATAAAAAAATCAATTGTTTTTACTGTCCCATGACATTATTCCGGATTTGTCAAAATTTGGGATAGGGAATGGGAAGGTTATGCTACTGCACAAAATGCAAAAAGGGCACCAAACATTTTCTCAGATTGGCTGAGAAAAATTGCGCGGAAACCCTGACCAGGAATAGTTTTGTTAACTATTTTATATCACTCTATGACCAATAGGCCTACTTCTCTCTCACTCGCCTCTCATCATGCGGTCTTGGGTTCGAATCCCATTCAGGCACGGCATCTTTTCATACGTTACAAAAAAATCATTTCATTCATCACCGTCTGCATTAGCAGTAATTGCAGAACAGTCGGACGTTAAAAAAAAAAAAAATCTCTCTCACTTTATCAGTAGGAACAGGTATTTATTTCTTGTGTTGTACTTATGGGTTCTACATTGTTCAGTTTATTATTTTACTCTTACAAAAATTTTCCTGATGTTTATAACTTGAAACTGCATAAAGTTGATCCAACGGACTGAGGGACGATTTACTATCTGAATCCAAGCTTTGTGGAGCTGCAGGATGAAGGGGACAGACGAAGAACCAGACTGCTGTTATGTTATAACACCACTTATCATCTCATTGCTATTCGCTAGGCAGAAGGCTGCCTAGTGCAGTGAAACATGTGGGTGTTGTTTTGACTATTCGCTGTGGACGTACCCTACTGTTTAAGATTTGCTTGTGAGCTCATTTTATTGTAGTATATTCATATGTGTGTGCGATTATTGTTATTGTGATTATTATTATTATTATTATTATTATTATTATTATTATTATTATTATTATTATTAGTCGTAAAGCTCCCGAAGTGGAAGACGCTAAGTAAATCTGGTTTGTTTTTGGGATTTCTTGTCCTTTTTATCCGCCCACCAGTTTTTCATTCTTTTTGAGAATTCAGCTTTTCTCTGTTCACTCCACTTTGTTCCGGTTCTTGGAGCTGTTGTCTCTGGTTTAACCTCCCATTTTTTAACTTTTGTTCTAAAATTGTCTCATATGAGAATTTCTTCTTTGGTGATTTTGGCCAATTCTAAATCTTTTTTAACACTTTGTATCCATTTCCTCCCATTGACAAGTGATGATACATATTTTACCATTCTCTTTGTGAGTCTATTGTCAGGAAGCCTCATAATGTGGCCATATTATTATTATTATTATTATTATTATTATTATGTATGTGATATTTTTTATTATTACCGAGTGTCAAATCTTAAAAGTTGTGTTCTTAATATTGTATGTTATCATAAAAGTTTTATTACTCAGTAGGCAAGAACTTTAATTAAAAAAATAATTGATAAGTGTGATGAGGAATGTAAAAAACATTCTAACAAACTAAAATATAAAATTGGTAATGCCATTTTTTATCAGCAAAAATAATATAGGCCTAATGCTTATGTTATATATTAAAACGTAACACATGTAACATACATAAGCCATATCGTCCCTCCAATGGTAAACTCGCGAATGTGCAAATTTTGCGAATATGAGTTTGTTAGTGCATGCTGATGTATACAACCCAGCGCATGTTGTAGTAAACTCGTGAATATATATCTTGTTCGATTAGGGAGTAACAGCCTTTGTAAAGTTACGAAAATACATGAAGTGTGTTAAAGAAGAAAGTATTGAATTTGTTTTTTGCTCTCCTGTAAAACTGAGAATTTGCACATTCACGAGTTTACCATTGGATGTACGAATGGTAGCACCAAATATATTTAGTTTGGATAGTACCTGTGACTACTACAAACGTAGTACAAGAAAACATTACTACTACTACCTCAATCTCTCATAGTAGTAGTGACATACTGCATTCCTCTCAGCTGCACAAAGCTTGGGATCGGGCAGTATATTTATGATTTTTATGATTAATTTTTGAACTTTTAACTGTACTGAATATCAGTACAAAGCACCATCCCAACCTACAACCCTGTAAATAGACAGTGACTATTCTATACAGAATAATTCTAAAATTCTTTCTGCAGCTTGTAATTGATCAAAATGTAAAAATACATTGCCAACAGACCTCTTTCAGCCATGTATGCTCTTAGTTATTGTAGTCTATAAAAGCACTGTATTGAGCTGATTGTCATTGTGCTCTACAACCCAGTAGCGTAACTAATCTGACTGCGCCCCAATGCAAGTATTCCCCGTGCGCCCCTATTCGTAGACTCACTCACCCCCACCCCGTAACTTCCAACGAAACTAACGACATTTCTCCGTACTTCCACACTTCCTGGATACTATTTCACTACACACGACATTGTACAAGCTCTATCCAATTAGAGAAAGATTATTCTTTCTCTTATTATATATTCTTTATAATTAACTTATAAAGTTTTGCTTCAACATATTTTTTTGCTAAAAATTTTCCAGAATATCAGTTTTTTGCGCCCCCCTAAGGCCTGCGCCCCAATGCACCGCATTGGTTGCATTGGCGTTAGTTAAGCTACTGCTACAACCGCGACCAAGCTCAACTGATAGGATTCACGAAAGAGAAAGAGAAGAAAAATGTTTTTGACTAGACCCTGCAGCAAGCATCTCAGCAACCATCGTTCCAGCTTTTTTTGACAGCCACAGCCATGCGCTGCCTTCATTTGTCTCTTTCAAGACCAACTAAGCAGTCATTCTCAGGAACAACTCACAAAAGTTTTAACTGACCTTTTCAGGACCCCCAACTGCACCACGGCTCTTGCAGCAGCTGTCACCTCAGCCACACACTGCCAACCTTGGTCTTTTTCAAGACCAACTCAGCAGCCCCTCTGAGGAACAACTCCTTAAGGTTTTCATCAGCCCTTTTCAGGGCCACCAATCAATTCTGTCTCTACCGCAGCAGAAACACACATAAACGACCCTTCTCTAGGTCATCAAAAATATGTTTTTCCCATGTCACTTAACATCACCATCTGGTGATAACACTTAAATGTTTTGGTAGGTCCACCACCATGTGAGTAATAAAATATAAAAATTAAAACTAATTTTATTGAAACCATACCATCTTCAACAGTTTTTTGGTGCTATAGTAATAAGTCATTCGCAAGGTTTAAAATTTTAATTTTGTTTCAGAAATTCGGAAGATGGGTTACAAATCTGCAGTAAATGGATATTGATCAATTGAAAATCACCTCAAATGATTTACAGGTTGCTTACAATATAATAAATATAATATTGGTTACATTTATTATGAATATTTTATAGATAATAGACAGAATTTGGAATTTATTATAAAAATAATTTAGCTAATTTGTTTAATAAATAAAACCAAAATCATAAATTTTACTGTAAAAATAAACTAAACCAAACCATTGTCATATAAAATCATTTTTTAATCACATATCAATGAAATTTCATAATGTCAAATTTTTATAGAGTCTAGCCAAGACTTGAAATCAATGATATTCGACTAAGCAGTCAATGTCTTCTGGGCGAACAAATTTTTTTGTTTTTAGATCATAGTATAATGTACTATGTCAGTTTATAAAAAAATATTTACTAATTTTACATGTTCCGAGATTATTTTAGAATGGCTGTAATAGAAGTAATAAATAAAATTTTCTTCTTTGTTGTTATTAAACTAATTTTGTCAGTTTTGTATATATTTAAGTTTTAAAAATAAATTTATAAATTACTTTATTCGTATTTTTGTTATATAAATGAAATATGTTATGAGTATATTTTCATTTTTTACACTTAAGTACCTTTTTTTAAACCACCGGGTTGGTCTAGTGACAAAGTCATCACCACGAGTCAGCTGTTTAATAGCTGATTTTGGAGGCAAAGGTTCTGAGGTTCAAATCCTAGTTAAGGTAATAGTAACTTTTATACAGATTTGAATACTAAACAGTGGTTACCAGTCTACTTTGATGGTTGAGGTTCAGTTAACTATGCTTTCTCAGGAGTGTTCGGCCTGAGTCTGTTCAAAACTCACATCATTCACGCGTCATACACATCATCCTCACCTCATTGGATGTGGGTTTAGTAGCAGTATGTTGTTACTTTGAAAGATAAATCATCAAAAATACAGTAACTAAAATTGTATTTTGAGTTCAAATTAAATTAATATAAACATTAAATTAAATTAATTAACAACATTACAAAAAAGTACTTTCAATGATTTTAGAACAAATTTTACACTGACACAAACTATGGTACTAATCATGGTAAAATTTTCATGGCAGTTGATAAAAGAGGTAGTAGTGTGAAATTTTCTCCAATAATTACTTTATTTGTAAAAATCCCTTTCATGAGACAATGCGTCTCATGGCTGGTGGCAAAAAAAGCTTACCTTTGATTAAAACTATTAGTGATCTCTGTATCTACTCTCGAATGCTTCAGTGATATAAAATTGACTTACCATGTAATAAGAAACAGAACTACATTTTGTAGCCCTGGAACTAGCAGATCGATTGCAAATAAATTTAACACTTCACCTGCCTGTTATGGGCATCTTGAAAAATATATAAAGTCAAGTAAACGCTGAGGTAAATTGTGTATTATTTGATACAAATGGTTGGATGACACACTTATTGAAGTAAGCAAGTAAGTGGTGACAATAAATTAATTGGTAAGTATAGTCACTTGAGTCACGAGTTTGCCTTTGTTTGCTACAAGGGGTGAAAGGGGAAAAGCATCAGTGGGCATGCGCGACTGCTTTAATTTCAGTACGACAAACTTAACAACTTATACTATACCCACAGCATATACAGTATATCGCGGAAACTTTTCTAGGTTAACTGTATGAATATAACTGTTTGTTACTGTAAATAGAAATGGTAGTTTCTTAAAAACGTAGACAGACTATTCACAGTGCTGAACGAAATGTAATATGCAGTAATGCTGTTAAGTTGAAGCTAAACAAAAATGCCTTTCCCTGCCTCTTAACAAAAGCCGTGAGCGATTGGCTTTTTACTGTGATGTTTCTCTTTCCACAATTTGAAAAATAAAGGAGGAAATTAAAGTGTTGACACCTGGTAAAAAAAGGAAACGGTTTGGTAGATACTAAATAGTGAGACTGATAGTGAAGACACCGGTGACAGCGATTAGTAAAGAAGGCGATTCATTCGTAAAATATTTTGTTCCAATGGAATAAGGTAGCTAGTAATTACAATTAATCAAACATTTCTAGTTATGTAATTAAGCTATAGGCAATATTACAGGTCACATTTATTTCTTATAAGGTTTATGAAGAAAACATTTTCTCGGAATAAACCACAGCTTACAAAATGTATGTAGAAACTGCACAGTAGTGAAACGTACGAGTAGTGTCTTCTGACTGTTGAGGTTGGCAGCACTGTCAAATTTTCACTTTCTTCCTCACAGCTCATCCATACGCAAAAGGCAATCTCGTGACTTCAGTATTTATAATGGATTTGTGGTTGTTTAGGTCATCAACCAAAAGGCTGGTTTGAACCCTGTAGAGGTTTTACTAAGTAAAACGAGGAGTGAGGTGGTTTACCATTGCCTTCCTCACTGAGTGGAAAAGTACACTTATCAGCATGCCGGGCCCTCTGAAAAGCACATATTTTCCACTCTGCAAATGACACCTTCACTTCATTCACCACAGGGTCTGGTTGTATAATAAAATTCATTACTTTCAGAGGAGATAACTCTGATTAGTCTCTTTTACACCTCTACCTCTTCTGTTCTTAAATGATTCAGTCATTTAATTGGCTGACCATGTGATAAGAAACAGAACTATTTATTTTAGCTCTGCAACGAACAGATTGAGTGTAAATAATTTAACACTCTACCTGTCTGTTATGGGCAGATAATGGATTTAAAAATATTAAATTCATAAGTACATTATACTTAATGTTAAAATATTAGCTTATCAGTTTTAGCTTGACATGTCCTATACGCCTTCTGGAGTCTCCAAGATGCAGTTGTAAAAAAATTATGAATACAGCAACCATTCTACACCATTAAAAATATACTTCACAAAATAAATAAAAGTTTCAATTATTCAGAATACCATTCCACTCAAATATTCCAAATTAGCAAGACAACAAAACTCTCACATGTATTTCCAGTACATCAGAAATCAAATAATAACTGGTTAAGCAGTTAAGTACGATACCAAGAGCGCCACTGAGGCAACTAAGGAACATTTTAGTTGTTACTTGAAAAACAATATTAATAGTTTTTCTTTTTCTTCACCAAATTTATAATAAAAATATAAATTATCATTATAATTTGAAATTATCTCTCTGTGAAAGAATGAAGTCTCATTTGGTATTTTAATGAACAACATGAGTGTTAATTGTTTATGGTTTGTTGACATGATTATCCTAATTAATAGCAAAGATTTACTGAAATACAGCATTCATAAATTTATTCACCCACCGGGTTGGTTTATAGGTAAAGTTGTGGTAGCAAGTTTAAAAGCTTTTAAATGTTTAAAAGCGGATTTTCAGTGACAAAGGATTCTGGTTCAAACCCTAGTAAAGGTAGTTACTTTTATACTGATTTGAATACTAGACAGTGGTTACCGGTGTACTTTGATGGTTGGGGTTCAATTAACCATACTCTTAAGGAATGGTCAGCCTGGGTCTGTATAAGACTGCACTTCATTTACATCCCATACACATCATCCTCATCTCATTGGGTGGGTGATGGGGTTGCTTATTGTTCTCAATTGAACTGATTGCAACGTACACACATAAGGCATTTTAAAAAATTAATAAATAAAATATTTTATTGTCAGGTTAAATATTGTAATTAATGCCACATTTCTTAAAGGAGTCAGTGACTAATTTTATTTGGATTTCAATTATTTTTAAATGTTAATAATGTCTTGAAGAAGAAAACTAACAGGGTCAGAGTAATGTGGGATGTAATTAGAAGGAACGTCAGGAATAACACGAATGTAGGAAGCCAGGAGAGATTACACAATGCAATGGTAGTGTTCACACTTGTACAGTATATGGAAGTGAAACCTAATTTCTTAAAAAAATAACAGTATACAAATGGATCAGTCAGCAGGGAAAACTTTCTTTAGAAACTTCAGGAACCTTCTCTGTGCGGAAGAATAAGAATTAAGGACACCCGTGCAGAATTGGAAATTTCCGGGGTCCAGAATTTCTATCATTACCATCAAAAGTGGGTTCAACAATATTAATGTTTGAATTTTTGAGTGAGGATGTCGAAGAAAATTCTGGAACTAATCCAAAACACGTTTAGGAGGACCCGTGAACAGGAAAGCAGAAAACAATTTATAATCACATTCTCATTTCCAGCCAGGGTCTGGCAAATCATTAGAACATTAAAACCCACTGGCATTTTACTATAAATCATTGTAGTTAAAAATTAAGAAAAATCAAATTAATGATCATAAAAATAATGTTTGCCTATAACAGGCAGATAGATGTTAAATATTTGTGCTTGACCTGCTAGTTCCAGGGCTACAAAAATAGTTTTATTTTTTTATCACATGTTCAGCCAATTATGTGACTGAAACATTTAAGAACAGAAGAGGTAGAGGTATGAAAGACACTAGTCAGAGTTATCTCCTCTCAAAGTAATGAATTAATTCATTATACAATCAGACCCTGTGGTGAATGAAGTGAAGGTGTCAATTGTAGGGTGGAAAGTAGATGCTTTTGAGAGAGCCTGGCATGCTGATAAGCATTTTTTTCCACTCAGTGAGGAAGGCAGTGGTGAACCACTTGACTCCTTTTTTTACTAGAAAAGCCTCTAGAGGTTCAAACCAGCCTTTAAGCTGATTACCTACCAAAACAACACAAAAAAATGTAACAATAATACAGGTGTATGAGTAATTTATTATAGAACTTTCAAACTTTTTAACCACAAGTTCCAGGTACTAATATAGTTCTCATCTTTAAATTTGTGAAACTCCATATTCTACAACTTTGCAGTTAAGTTCTGGATGAATATTCCTGTATTAGACAGAGCTTCAAAAAAACCTGAAGTGGTTTTCCTCAGTGATAGTAAAAAATGTTTTATAAAAAAATTAAATGGTTATATAAGATTATTTTAATGTACACTTACAACAGAATAAGTAAATTAGATTGGCCATCTTCACGGCATAGTTGTTAGCATTGTACAAAGTGGAATATATCCTAGGTTTGATTCCCAGAAAGAATATTAAAATAATAAAATAATACTTTGTAATAATTATTATTACAAAGAAATTACTAATAACCAATCAGTACCAAGTAGTTACTAATAACCAATCAGTAAGTTATACCAAACTATTGAAGCTACTTTAAATAACTTAAAAATATATAATATATTTTATAAAATACTGTACTGTATTATGAATTTCACTAGCCTTTTTAACTGCCTTGATCCAAATGGCCTACCTATACTTGTTTTGGTGGACCCACAATAAGTATGATCTACTGATCATAAAGATAAGAAAGCTGAAAATATAAGTGAAATTCACAATATTTATAGAATATAATTTATTTCAAGCTGCATGATGCATTTTAATTATTTCTTCCATTTCTCCATGTCTCTGCTGTAAAAGTCAGTATTGACACAAAGTATGTACTATACATAATTTTCATGCAATGCAAAGGAAATTTTTGATCCCAATGTAAGCTTTTCACACTTTGGAAGAAACCACTTACTTTCTGCACCCTTTTACTTAATTCATTTTCCAATTTTCCATCTGATGAAAAAACAGTCCCTAAAAAACCTCTGTATGTAAACCCTATTAAGGAGGTAGTCAAATCAAAAAGATGATTTTTCTTAAATTTTGATTGTTTTTGCATTTATTATTTAAGTTTAAAATTTTCTGAATCACAAGATTTGTTTACTTTGTTTATAAGTTGACAAAAAGTTATAAAACCATCTGTTTAAAATAAAGCTCACTAACAAGGTGAATGAAATTATTCCTTCAACTTTAAGTTTTTTGAAAATGTAGTTTTTACATGATTGTACATTCCTTGGAATTAAATATTTTGGTTTGTATTTGGATGATGTTTTTTTTTTCAAATGTTCATAATTTCTTGCTCTATTATCTGTGGAATTATTATTACACAAACCTTAATAGGGATTTAGTTAAAAAATAATTTGTGAATACATAAAATAAATGTTTCTGAAAATATGGTTTTTCTTCAATAAATTTCTTGTAAGAAAAAATACATACAAAAGCATATAACAAATAATAGACAGCAATTTTTTGTATTTTATACCATAAGAATCATGTTGATATCTTTCTTAGTTCCTGAGATATTTGATTCCCCGTAAAAGCCCGCTTTTCCAACCTCACCCTTATATTAGGGGATGTAATTAATTTTTTGGCTTGGTTCAAATGGTAGATCATTACTAATAAATTACTCTTTCATTTAAAAAAATAAAGATAAATCATAGCCAAAAGTTTTCATTATCATTTTCTGGGTTGACTACCCCCTTAAAATTAAAGGGTATTCAACTTTTAAATCAATATTTTCTGTTTACTCTGTTACAAGTGAGCTAGATGGCTGAAACTCGGTGAAGATGTTTCCGATAATGCACCTTAAAAAAATTTCACCTCAATGATTACAAATATATAACTTACCTGTAAGGAGTTGAAAACGGTTAAACCAATATTTCTTGTTTGTTAAGTTCCGGACAAGGTAAAATTTGGAGATGTCCAAATATTTATCAGATTTTCCCAAATCAGAAAATCTTATTTTTGATTTAGTTATAACCCTATTTTAAAAATTATTGAAATAAAACAAAATTATACCCGGGTGAAGCCTGGACGGGCAGGTAATTAATTATAAATGCATTCTTCAACTAAGTCAACTCAAACCAGTCCTGCTGAGGTAAAACTTAATATATCATACACTGATGATGTATTTTGTGATGGTACAAGAGACAGAGGACATGCTACAAAAAGGAGTACACACACTGCAGAGAATATGTGATGTCTACAATCTGATGATACCAACTAAGAAAATTAAAGTAATGGTTTTCAGTGGAAAATATCCAAAAATTGTCATGAACGGAGTGATTGTGGAACAGATATCTAGTTTCAGTTATTTGGGGTGTGAAGTATCTTTTGTGAAGGTCGATGATATGACGAAAAAAGTCAATTGATTTAGGCGCATTTGCGGGACAATTCACAGAACCCTATAGCACAAAATAAGAAAGGAAACAAAATTGAAGTTCTACAAAACTATGATGGTGCCAGTTATAATGTATGGCAGCGAGGCATTGGAGCTTTCAAACAGAAAACTAAGCCAATTCAGAGCTGCATAAATGGAATCTCTTTGGCCAGTGAAGGGCTGCATTTTTGAGGACTAGGGAAGAAGTGATGTTGTAAGACAAGAGTTGAAAATATTTAGCCTGGACAAGAAGATCAATGAGTATAGAATCTTCTGGAGTAGTCATCTGGAACGCATGAAGGGAAACCGTTTGCCTAGATTGGCAATGGATTATAATTATTTTGTAGTAAAATATCATCTGGGGTATTTGCACTAAAACAAATTGCCAGATTAAATAATAAAAAAATTACTAATGGCAGCTTATCATGGCCTCATTCTGTCTCATATCCGTTATGGTATCTAGGTATGGGGTAATTCTAGTATGGGTAATATGAATAAGGTTTTTAAAATTCAAAAGAAAGGTATTAGGTGTATGATGGGAGCTAACCAGCTAACCTCATGCAAGCCACTATTTAAGGAGCTTAAATTGCTTAAAGTTCCCTCTCTCTCTACATTTTTGAGGTGATTATGTATGTTAGGCAAAATAATTTTATGCAGAATTCCAATGTTCACAATCATAACACGAGAAACAGGAATGATTATTATGTGGTTAATCACTCCACAAAATTGTTTGAACAAAAACCTACTTATACAGGGAGAAAATTCATGAATAAATTACCCCAATTTTTAAAATGTTGTGAGGATTTGAATTCCTTTAAAAACAAGCTGAAAAATTACTTGATCGGTGAAACTTTTTATAGCGTACAAGAATTTCTTTCTTGATATTAGTGATACATTGTGTGATTCTTATATGTATTTCAGGTGTTATATCTGACATGTCCTATACTCCTCCTGGAGTCTCCAGGGCGCAAAAAAAGAAAAAAAAAGTCGAATGGTCAAAGGAGTGTTGGTCATCCAAGGGAAGATGGTTTTCGGAACAGGCGGTACTGCCTAACCCATGAAGTGAAGAAGAAGAAGATGAAGATGTATTCGTCAGAATTCATTATAAAGTGTTTGACAGAAAAATTATATTCTGAAATTCAGTATGAAAATAAATAATACAAACTATCAATAAATTTATTGGACAGGCTGATAATCTATTTAGTTTTACATAATCATTTTATATTATTGTGTAATAGCCTACCCTATATTTTTTTAATGCGATAATAACCCTGATTTTCACAATAGTTCATAGTAATCATTTCCTGGTTTTATTTTTATAATATTTACTAATAATTAATGTTAGTCATATTAATTTATTTGAAACATATAAATTATAACTAGGTTTAATAATTAATACATTGTTTAACATCTTATCAAAAATCATATGTAATTATTATAGTATACAAATAAAAGGTTGATGAACTTAAAACACATTTTTATACATGTTTTTCTTCGGTACTGTACTACATTTTACAATTTTACAAGATTCGATGAACTGCACTGATAAAAGAATTAAAAAATTCAGATCAAGTAACCTAGATTGTCTAATTAAATTTACTGGTAGGGAGAGCTTGTAATACAGGAGAAAGAATTAAGACATAACTATTAGTTATTTACTTTTGCTTCGGTACAGATTTTGGTAAGAATTTTTTTTGAGTTATTGACTAACAACTTAACATAAAATTATATTTCTATTATTATTATTATTATTATTATTATTATTATTATTATTATTATTATTATTATTATTATTATTATTATAATTATTATTATTATTTATTATTTATTATTATTTATTATTATTATTATTATTATTATTATTATTATTATTATTATTATTATTATTATTATTACTTACATATTTACTAAATATAAATGTTATGACATAAACTTTTCTTAAACCAATGAGTTATTACAAATTCTTTTTATTTTTTTATTTAGACAGCAAAATCACAATCTTTCCTTACATTCAAAAAACAAGAACAATAAGAAATACAGTTTTACGCAAAAAACAAAAAAAAATAAAACATTATCAACCATTTAATATAATAAATGTTACAGATCAAAATGTAAATAAAAAAAATTGGAAGCATTAAAATCAAAGTAAGATTTCTGTAATAAAGTTTAAAAGTTTAATTATTATCAAATCTGCTACTTAAGTCAAGCACATCATATCTGTTAGGTCCTTTAAAAGTATAGTTGCTATTGTCCAGTAAATTTAACATGAAGTAATTTGAATGTCTGTTCAATCTTTGTTTGTATGTTCTGCTGAATTGTATAATTTATAATTATAATCCTGTCATACTGAGTTAAATCCTAAGTCATTATAGATGTATCTGTTTTGTGTATGCCATGAAACCCTGAGCTGTTCGTAAAAAATTTTGTCTGAAAATTTTCAAAATTTTTGTTCTGTAATGTCAATATTGGACATTTTTTGTTATTCCCTAGAGTTGTATCTTATACCTGGACAAGCTTCAAAATTACCTTAAATAATGCCAGTTTTGAATCATTTCATAGTTATGAGCATCTCCCAATTAACCAAAACATATTCCTCTGTTTTTAATTCAACTGTTTTCATTTCGTCAAAATGTGTTTCTTCCTCGACAGTCTGTGGAAGAGATGAAGCCCTTGGTACTTCACATCTTCTGATTGTGACACTCGTGATGTTATTCAGTATTACTGATGGACACATTAATCTATGAATTATGAATTAATACAAAAATAATTTTGTACACAAATAACATTAAAAAAATTGTATTTTATAATTAAAAATATATAAAATTACAATTAATTTAAAATAATTTTTTGTAGTAATTCTTTTTTATGAAACAATTTTCTTCATACACAACAATTATTTTAATTTTCTGTTTTCTATTTTATAAATATTGCATTAAATATTATTTACTATTAAGAATACTATTTTAGCCTACTATAGTAGGCTATAGTACTGTTTTTATATTGTGTTATAATAATTCTGTTAAGAAAGTACAAGATAAGTTTAACACATAATTGAATGCACAAAATATAAAAATTTATTTTTAATTTTGAAATAAATTATGAATTTCTACATTTTTTGTCACTTTAACCTACTAATGTACATGTTAGATGAATTTTTATATCACACCTGATATTTTTTTTCCAATAATATATTTTGTCTTTCTCAAACCTTTTTTATTTTCACTAACTCTTTTTCCATTTCTTCTGATTTCTTGTTACAATTTGCCATCTTCTTTTTCTCCTGGACACCATCAAATTCTCTAACCTATTTTATAAATTCATTTCTGTCCTTTATCTTATCTAACACCTTCACCTTTTTGATATATTTTTCAGTTTCTATGAATCATCTATTTTATGTTGTGTAATTTTTGCGTCTATCACGTAACTGCTCTGTAAATGTTTTTGGTCATTCTGTAGTTGTGTTGTTTAGGTCAATAACCGAAAGGCTGGTTTGAACCTCTAGAGGCTTTACAAGAAGTGAGAGGGTTTACTATTCCCAACACTTTTTGAGTGGAAAAATAGCCAATATTTATCAGGCCCTACGAAAAGCACATACTTTCCACCCTGTAAATGATACCTTCACTGTATTCACCACAAGGTCTGAGTGCATAATGAAATTCATCACTCTCAGAGGAGATAACTGTGACTAGTGTCTTTAACACCTCTACCTCTTCTGTTCATAAATGCTTCAGTCATATAATTGGCTGACCTTGTGATATGTAATTACGCCCATAAAATTGAATTTGTCTTTTTTCATAGAGTCGTTTATCTTTTCTATTTTTCCATTACCATTATCTGTATATTACTTTTTAAACATATTTGATTTTTCTTACCCTATATGAATTTATTTACATGCATATTTTTCTTCTCTATGAGGAAGGCAAGGTAAACCACTTAACTCCTCATTTTACCTAACAAAGCCTCTAGAATATCATCGAATGATAAAAAATTGCTAATAGCAGCTTATCATGGTTTAATTTTATCTCATATCAGGTATGCCATATTAGTATGGGGTAATTCATCACAGTGTAACATGGAAAGAGTTTTTAAAATACAGAAAAAAGCTATCAGGTGTATGATGGGAGTCAACCATCTTACCTCATGCAGATCACTATTTAAAGAGCTGCAATTGCTCACAGTTCCTTCTTTGTGCATTTTTAAAGTGATAATATACATGAAATAAAATATCTTTTCACAGAATTTAGATGTTCACAACCACTTCACAAGAAACAGAATTGATTATTATGTTGCTAATCACAACACTAAATTGTTTGAACAAAAACCAACTTATGCAGGTAGAAAATACATCAATAAATTACCACAAGGTTTTAAAAGTTGAGACAATTTAAGTCATTTAAAAAAAAAGCTAAAACAATACTTGATTGATGAAACATTTCACAGTGTGCACGAATTCCTTTCTAAATAGTTTTTGGTTGAAAGTATTTAACTTCTAATTAAACAAATATTGTGTACTATTTGATACAAAGGGGTTCATGACAAACATACTGAGTTAAGCAGTAGCGGTAACAAATTATAGGTAAGTGATGAATTTATCATTGCGTTTAACTTTTTAATTTTGTGTGCTATTTGATTCAAAGGGGTTCATGACAAGCCTACTGAAGTAAGCAGTAGCAGAAACAAATTTTTGGTGGTAAGTGATGAATTTATCATTGTGATTGACTTTTTGTTTATTAGTTTTATCTTGACATGTCCTATACTCCCTTTTGGAGTCTCCTGGATGCAAAAAAAAAGAAGTTTAAACTATCCTTTCGGCTGATGATTACCTAAATAACAACACATGATATTTTTTTATACACTCAGATCATTGTGGGTCAACCGAAACACATGTAAATAGATCATAAGGAGCAAGGCAGCTGAAAAGGATAGATAAATTATAAAACAGAATTGATTTCAAGCTACAGGATGCATTATAAAGATTTATTTTTTAATAAATAATTATAATTTTTTCAGAAATAATTCATCTAAAAAATATAAAAGTGTGAAAATATTAGTTTATCCAGTTTTTTTTTTAAAAAAAGGGTTTACAAGAATCACATAAATTTACTCATAAATTTTGGACCTAACAGTCTATTTTTGTATCATGAGGACATCATCTCATTTACCCAAAGATCCCTAACATGTAACACTGTATATTTTTTGTGGAATTAAAATGTAGCTTACTGATGTGAGAAGATATAGATTTGAAAAGGGACATTCCCATTATTGGTTACCGAACAGCATTGCTTGTCCAATCAATGTTCTTACAAAATATTTAAAGCAACTCTCTACTGGCCGACTGATTAAACAAAGAGAAATCTGTAATGAACATTACATTTTTTAATTCCTAATTTGTGTACGTTGCAATCTGTTCAATTCTGAACAATAAGCAACCCCATGACCCAATGAGATGAGGATGATATGTATGACGTGTAAATGAGATGTAGTCTTGTACAGAATCAGGCCAACCATTCCTGATAGAGTGTGGTTAATTGAACCCCAACCATAAAAGTACACCGGTAACCACTGTCTAGCATTTAAATCCATATGAAAGTAACTACCTTTACTAGGATTTGAACCAGAAACCTTCGTCTCCGAAAATCAGCTGTTAAACAGCTGATTTTGGCGACGAATTTACCTCTAGACCAACCCGGTGGGTTGGTTACATTTGATCATTTTTTCATCTAATTATTTTTTCAGTAAAATTATTTGTTTTTTTCAGATTATAGCTGAAAACAATGCCTGAAACAAAAACAGATGAGCTTGTTATGTGTTATCCCCGTCCGGATCCATTTCAAATAAGTTCAGAGAGGCAACAGCAAGCAGAAGAAGAGTTAAATGAGACAAAAGAATTAGCTGAACATAATATCAGCATACTTCGAAAACGATTAGAAGGTATGTACACATATTTCAAATGTCTTACATATTACTTTCTCTTGCCTATATGAATATATAGGAAGGAAAGTATGGTTTTCATGTCGATTTTAAGAAATCGAGTTTTCACCAGATCTATACGTTTTCAGACCTCCTGAATCCAAAAAACATGTTTTTAGTGATTGGTCTGTGTGTCCGTGTGTCTGTGTATCTCTGTGTGTGTGTGTGTGTGTGTGTGTGTGTGTGTGTGTGTGTGTGTGTGTGTGTGTGTGTGCGTGTGAACAGAATATCTCAAGAACGGAACATTGTACGAACTTGAAACTTAAAACTTAAGTTACATACCACTACCGGACCCGACACAAACATTTTCATCAAAATCGGTCAACCAGAAGTAGTAGTTTATTCGCGTAATTTTTCACTTTTTTGCAATTTTCTCAAAAACTGGTCCTACGGTTTTTTTTAAAATCGCCTCATTTACTAAATTTTTTATGCTCTACAAGATTGGGTAGGGGCCATGTTTGCTGAAATTCTTGGTGAGGCTGTTTTCACATAAAAAAATAGTGTTTTTAAGATTGCAGCTTTAATATGCATTATAGTGCAAAAATGTATTTAATAAAAGTAGTAGAGAATTTAAAATCCTACAACTTTTATTTCAAACATTTTTTTGTATAATGCCTAGTTTAGCGGTAATTAGCAATTTTTTGTTTTTCTCAGGAAAACTTGTGAAAAATCGATTTTTTTAAGATTTCGGCCTTAGTATGCATTTTACGACAAAAGTATATAATCAGATTTAAAGGAAATTAAAAGATCTACAACATTAATTAGAGCATTTTTCTCTACAGAGCCTAGTTTAGCGTGAAAGAGTGATTTTTCGTATTTTTAAGCCAAACTGAGGTGGATTTTCATTTTGCGTCTTTCACTCATGATTAATATTAGGTTATGTTTATCAAGGATAGTTTTTTGTTTATTTCTAATGTTTTATTTCTAATGTTAGATTATATTGTTAATTATTTGCATTGGCAAGAGAAAGTTGTGTGAGTGTTTCACACCAGATTTTTTTTTATGTGAACAAACTCTACAAGATAGCATATCTGCTGAAATTTTTCGAGGGCTGCGCTTTCGTGGTAAAAAATAATTTTTCTTATGTTTGTGCCTTCATATGCATTTTAAGACAAAAGCATCAATAAAGTTGTAAAATATTATTAAAATCAACAACTGAAAGTTTTAAGTTAATATTAATTTAATACTAATATTTTTACAATTAATATTAATTAACCCACCGCGTTGGTCTAGAGGTAAAGTCGTCACCAAAATCAGCTGTTTAACAGCTGGTTTTTGGAGACAAAGGTTCCTGGTTCAAATCCTAGTAAAGGTAGTTACTTTTATACGGATTTGAATATTAGACAGTGGTTACCGGTGTACTTTGATGGTTGGGGTTTAATTAACCATATTCTCTCAGGAATGGTCGGCCTGGGTCTGTACAAGACTACACCTTATTTACACATCATACATATCATCCTCATCTCATTGGGTCATGGGGTTGCTTATTGTTCTGAATTGAACAGATTGCAATGTACACAAATTAGGAATAAAAAAATTTAAAAAAATATTAATTTCCACCACCAGGTTGGTTACCGGTGAAGTCATCACCGCAAGTCAGCTGTTTGTGTATAGCTGTTTAACAGTTGATTTTCGGAGATGAAGGTTCCTGATTCAAATTCTAGTAAAAATAGTTACTTTTATATGGATTTGAATAACAGACAGTGGCTACCAATGTACTTTGATGGTTGGAATTTAATTAACCATATTCTCTCAGAAATGGTCAGCCTGAGTCAGTATACAAGACTATGCCTCATTTACGAGTCATACACTTATCATCCTCACTTCATTAAGTCATGCACGGTGTTGCTTGTTGCTCTAAACTTAGCAGATTGCAATGTACACATATAAGGGCATTACGGTTTCAAATATTAATTTTTCTAATTTCTCATGTGCATTTCTGTTTTAGAAATTGATAATTTAGTTTCTCAAACAGACGATATGTTTTTAGCAAGTTTTCTTAGAGCAAAGAAACATAATGTTGATAAAGCCTTCAAAATGGTAAGGAGAACTTCATATAGGTAATTCTTACTTATAACATTTATGTAATGATTATGCTACATAATTAGTCAATTTTATAGGTGGTAAATTTCTAAAGAATTATTTCAGTTTATTACAATCTGACAATAATTTCTTGCGTCATTCTTCAATTCCTCCATTATTATTAATTTTGATTTTTTTTTGTCTTTAATTTTTTATTACGGTACTGTACATTGAGCTGCACAATTTCCGTATTTGATATTTAAATGGCGGTGGGGAATTTCACATTAAGGAGAAGAGGTACCCAGTGATACGTTCTCCATTCAAAACTTCAGGTATTGTCCGTTATTCAGACCAAGTGATCTCTAATCCATTTTTGCTTTAAATGACGCACAGTTGGGAAGTTCCTTGTAGCTAGATCACGGGCTAGTTGGTTTGGATGGTCATCTAGTTTTTCGTGAAATGTACTATACAAGGATGCAGTTAGCTCCTTTACTATAGGAATTTTGAAATCGTCGTGGAGGGTTTTATTGCTTACATAAAAAGGAGTGCCAGAAGCAAGTCTTAAGAATTCTGGTTGAGAAACCTGGATCGACTTTAAATTACTCTCTGCCGCTATTCCAAAGAGCTGGACACCATAAGTCCAGATCGGCCTTAATAGCGATTTGTATATTAAAATCTTGGAGCGGAGGTTCAATCTTGATCGAGGGTTAATTAAGCAGAAGAGTAGCTTCTGGCAGCGATTAAGTTCTAAACGTTTCGTACGCAGATGATGCTTCCAAGTTAGTCGCCAGTCAACCCATAAGCCAAGATATCGCACCACCCTGGCCTGTGGGATGTGAATGTTATTCAGCATCACAGGTGGACAAGTTTGACGTTGTAAGGGATTTTAATTTTGATTTAAATGTACAAAATCATCGTTACCTCATAGTTGACATCACTACAATCTGCATCAGCGTCATTGTAATCTTCAGCTTCAACTTCTTCATGTTTCAATGTATTTATGCACAATTCAGCCAAGTTTGTTTTATTTTTTGTTCACAGTTTAGTCTTTTGTTTTTTGAAAAATACTACTGAACATTTTATATTTTCATTCTAAGAACATTATTACATTCAAATTTTTACCATCTTTGCTTAAAGTTTATGATTACATTTAAAAAGCTGATTGCAAAAGAATTAGATTATGTAATATAAAAGACAACTACAACCTCATTTCCTACATTGTTTATGCTCATTTTTTACTACAAGATATGGTAAGCACCATGTCTGCTGAAATTCTTAGGGGAGCTGTGCTCTTGTGGTAATTTTTTTTTAAGATTGCAGCCTTAATATGCATTTTAGAGAAGAAGTGTACTATTAAAGTTGTAGAAAATAAAAAAACCTACAGCTTTAATTTCAAATATATTTTTGTCTACAATAGGAGTTTAGCATCAATAAGAGTGACTTTTTGTAATTTTCTCATTAAAATCGGTAAATAATGGGATGTTTTAATATTGCGGTCTTCATATGCATTTCACGATAAAAGTTTATATAATGAAACTTATACAAAATTAAAAGCCTAGTTTAGAGTCAATTAATGATTTTCCATATTTTTAAGTCCTACAGAGGTTGATTTTCATTTTACGTCATTCACTCATTGTTTAAATTAGATTACGTTTTTCATTTTACATTGTCTACTCTGCTGTAAGAAAAGGTGCACGACAAGGTTGTTCATTGCCACCACTACTTTTTAACTTCTATATAGAATAAGCTATAATTGAAGTGAAGGAGAAATTTGACACAGGAATAATGATTCAAGGAGAAACAATAAAAATGCTGAGATTCGCTAATGATATAGTAGTATTAGCCGAGGCAAAGAAAGAACTACAGGATATCTTAAATGGAATGGATGAGATCATGAGAAAGGATTACTTCATAAAAATTAATAAGAACAAAACGAAAGTTTTGTGCAGCAGCAAGAGTGGTTTAGAAGAGATGGGAAATGTAAAAGTAGGCAACAAAACCTTACAGGAAGTTGGGGAATTCTGCTATCTAGGGAGTAAAATAACAAAGGATGGTAGAAGCACAAGTGATATCAAAAGTAGAATTGCTCAAGCTAGAAAAGCCTTTGAAATAAAAAACAGCTTACTGTCTTCAAACATTGATTTACAGATTAGGAAAAATTTCTTAAAACATTATGTTTGGAGTGTAGCATAATACGGGAGTGAACCGTGTGTGATAGGGGCTGTAGAAAAGAAGAGGATAGAAGCTTTTGAACTGTGGTGTTATAGGAAAATGTTAAAGATTAGGTGGGTGGACAAAATAAGTAATTTAGAGGTTCTTAGGCGAGTGAATGAAAAAAATAGTAAATGGAAGCATCTTACCAGAAGAAGGGATAGGCTAGTGGGACATATCTTAAAACATCCAGGTATTGGGCTAACAATAATGGAGGGTAATATTGAGGGAGTAAATTGTAGGGGGAAGCAAAGATTAGAATATGTAAAGCAAATTACCAAAGATAGTGTTACAGGTATGTAGATATGTAACGACTTGCGCAAGATAGGACAGTTTGGAGAACTGCATCAAACCAGTCAAGAGACTGATGAAAAAAAAAATTGTTTACTCATGATTAAACATAGGTTTTATGTTTAATTATTTACATTGGCAAGAGAAAGTCATGTTAATGTTTCATACCAGATTTTTCTGATTAAATTGACAAAAAAACATAAAAATAAATTATTGTTTTAACCAACAGGAAACAATATTAAAAAAATAAGGATAATTTAAATGTAATTGTTTTAATGAGAACTGGTTTTTAGGTTAAAGAACACTACAAAATGAGATACAATTACCCAAACTATTATGAATATGCTCTACCATCAGAAAAGCGACACATGTATGAGTTATATTTTCATGTAATATTACCTAAAAGAACATCAGCAGGACGAGGAATATTAGTTGTTAAAGGGAGTAAGTATACACAGTGATTTTTTTATTTATTTTCACTTTCTCTTGCCTATATGAATATATAGGTAAGAAAGTATTGTTTTCATGTCGATTTTTCGAAATCGAGTTTTCACCGGATCTATACGTTTTCAGACCCCCTGAACCCAAAAAACATGTTTTTAGCGATTGGTCTGTGTGTGTGTGTGTGTGTGTGTGTGTGTGCGCGCGCGCGCGTGTGTGTGTGCGTGTGCGTGTGTGCGTGCGTGCGTGCGTGTGTGAACAGAATATCTCAAGAACGAAACATCGTATGAACTTGAAACTTGAAACTTAAGTTACATACCACTAACGGACCCGACACGAACATTTTCATCAAAATCGGTCAACCGGAAGTAGTAGTTTATTCGTATAATTTTTCACTTTTTTGCGATTTTCTCAAAAACTGGTCCTACGATTTTTTTTTAAATCGCCTGCTTTACTCATTTTTTAATGCTCTACAAGATAGGGTAGGCGTCATGTTTGCTGAAATTCTGGGTGAGGCTGTTTTTACGTAAAAACATAGTTTTTTTCAGATTACGGCTTTAATATGCAATTTAGAGCAAAAATGTATATAATAAAACTTGTAGAGAATTTAAAAACCTACAACTTTTATTTCTAACATTTGTTTGTATAACGCTTAGTTTAGCAGTAATTAGCAATTTTCTGTTTTTTCTCACGAAAACGTGAGAAAAATCGATTTTTTTAAGATTTCGGCTTTAGTATGCATTTTATAATAAAAGTGTATATAATCGAAATTATAGAAAATTAAAAGATCTGCAACTTTTATTTAGAACATTTTTCTCTACAGAGCCTATTTTAGCGTGAAAGAGTGATTTTCCGTATTTTTAAGCCAAACAGGTCGATTTTAATTTTGTGTATTTCACTAATGTTTTTTGAGGTTAGTTTGTGTGTTTATCTCTAATGTTTTATTACTAATGTTAGGTTTATTGTTAATTATTTGCATTGGCAAGAGAAAGTTGTGTGAGTGTTTCACACCAGATTTTTAAGATAGTAATCACTTTTAAATAATGGGTCCTTTAAATTACTTGACGTAATGCCACTTTTAATAACAATATAATAGTCAAGTAAATTATTATGTATGGAGCTTTAACAATTCATCATTTTGTCGTTTAAAAATCACGTGAGCATTTTTTAATAAAAAAAAGAACCACAAATAATTTGTGGTTAAAAAATTTAACTTCCGTTAAAACTAATTACGTATTAGTTTTAAACAATTTAAAATTCTTTATATTTAAAATTCATTACTATTACTTTGTTTTAACTATTTGATTGACATGTTAATTAAAAATGTATTTATTTTTTTTATTAACTTACATCAATAATTTGTTAAAAATGAAAAGAGAAGAATATAAAACAAAGCCAAGGTATTTTTATAGTTTTACTATTCTTCTTAGTGTGCCTATGTTCTTATGCCTGTGTTCTTGTTGTGGGTGATCATCATGGTTATTCTGACCTAAAAAACTCCACTTAGCTCTTACCAAACCAGCCCTCAAATAGGCGATCGAGGAAATTATTCTTCTGCTAGGAGCCCTTTTTACTTTCTCTTTCCCTGTATGAATATATAGGGAAGGAACATATAGTTTTCATGTTGATTTTTGACTGGAAATACAAGTTTTCAGGCACCCGAACTCAAAAATAAAATGTTTTTAGAGATTGGTCTGTGTCAACAAAATATCTCAAGAACGGAATATAGTATGAGGTTGAAACTCGGGATTTATGTTAGGTACCAATACAGGACCTGACACAAACATTTTCATTAAAATCAGTCAACTGGACGTAGTAGTTTCTTCATGTGATTTTCTCGAAAACTTGTTTTTCTTCATTAATTCCAAAAATGCTTTCTTTCTTTTATTGCTGTGCATTGATTTTAAATTGTTTTCTTCACACTCTAAGAACCAAACCTCAGTTCTCCCACTTAAAAGTTCAGCATAATTTAGAATTTAAAACCACTACACCATGAAGGCAACCATAAATAATTTATACTAATAGTTCTGTTGTTTTCTTATTTTTTAGAAAATATGGACACAAAAGTAGTAACATCAGAAAATGTTATATCTATTGGAACAACAACATTAAAACTAGCACTAGAAGATCCAGATTTACAAGTAGCTGGATTTGTTATGCTTTTAGATTTAAGTAATTTCAATTTATTACAACAAGCAAAATTAGTAACACCTCGAGCTGCATGGATGGTAATTAATATTTTACAGGTAAGAATTAATTGTTCGAAATAATAATATTTTCAGCCATCTCTGTGGTAATTGAACTATAAAATGGGATATTCTAGTATTCATTTCTGAATAGGTTCTGAAAATTTTAACACATTAAAACCTATTACCTGTTCCCTATTTCACCTCTTAACTGCTGTTGACATAACTTTAGATTAACTGAAAAAATTTAATTTGTAAAATATTTTTCATCTATTTTTAACCCATCGGGTTAAGCCTAGTGGTAAAGTCATATAAGGTCATGATGAAGTGGAAGAGACAACTCAGCTGTTTAACAACTAATTTTCGGAGACATAAGTTCTTGGTTCAAATCCTAGTTACGGCAGTCACTTTTATACAGATTTGAGTACTAGACAGTGGTTACAGTGTACTTTTATGGTTGGAATTCAATTAACCATACCTTTCAATTTTTTTTTTGTCATCAGTCTCTCGACTGGTTTGATGCAGTTCTCCAACCTGTTCTATCTTGCGCAAGTCGTTTCATATCTACATACCTGTAACACCCTACATCTTTTCACCTTTCAATTAACCATTCAATTAACCTTTTCACCTTTCAATTAACCTCTCTCAGGAATACTCAGTCTGAATCTGTACAAGACTAAACCTCTTTTACACGTCATATAGGTTACATCATCCACATCTCATTGGGTCATGGGGTTGGTTGTTGTTTTAAATTGAACAGATTGCAACTGACACACATCATTAGGAATTTAAAAAAATAAGACTACAATCTTAAAAAAACTAGTTAGAAATAAGGAAGCTACATTTAAGGTTTTTTTTACAGCCAAACTAACATTTTAATACATATCTTAAAAAAATTATGCACTAGTATTTTGAAAATGTTAATTTTAAAATATTACAACTTACTTAACTTCTAAAAACTTGAGTTTATACACATCCTTCATTGGCAACAGATCATTTTAGACTGAAATTATTAAGTACGTATTTTAGAATAAATAATGCAAAGAAAGATTGAATCAATCTGTGAATACATATTTGTCACTGAATGTTATTGTTCATTCACACTGTTCTGGATTGTGGATTTGGATTATAGGAGAATGGGTTTTGCCCACCCCCACAGAACACAAAACTATACTTTCAGGTGCTTTAGGAGTTTCCAGCCCAAGCTGTGGTGGTATGCTTTTGTCGAAGCTTTTAATCTGTCCTTGAGGCCTGGAAAGATGAGTAGCTTAGGAGAGACAAGGCATGCAGAGTAAGGAATAATGATTGCACTACTATAGCCAATAACATCATTCAAAACTACATACCATGTGGCCCATAAGTTAGTTGTCAATCACAATCCTTAGACTTTGTTTTGCCTAGCGCAGGGGTACTCAGTTGTGAACCTGACTAGTGCATAGTACCCATAAGTCAATTGACACTAGCACCTTGACCACTGAGCAGTTAAGGAAAAGTTGATGTAGCAACAAGATGGAGCACCCTTGAATTATGAAGTTATTGTGAGAGATTTTTGAAATGAAAATTTTGATGGAGTGGATTGTTTGGCAGACGGGGCACTATTGAATGGGCCAGATATCACACTCATGAATTTTTTAGTCTGGGGTATACTAAAAACTGAAGTTTATTCCATCAAGGTTTATGATGTTGAGCACTTGAAGGAACGGATCCAATCAGAATTGGAAAACCTACATTCCCAGAAGATTTTCAACAAAATTTGGAAATCAATGTAGAAAATATGCAATGCTTGAACAGCATGGAAACCGCTTTGAGCATCTTTTGTAGGTTCATTGAACTCTATATGTATTTCTTTTTTTTTTTTTTTTTTGCGGTCTAGCCTTCTAAGGACTACGCAAATACTAATTAGGGAGGTTTATTTTTATATTCCTCATTTTCCTTTGCTGCCAGTAGGCTTTCATTTGGCTAGCAAATTGTTCTTTTCTTTCTTTGGTCCATTTGGTCCCCGGTTTACTTTTAGGTTTTTCGCATTCAAAGACTTCCACTTTCTCAATGTGTTGTCTAAACTTTTCTCTGTTTTGGCAAAGTCCTTCTGTAATTTTATATCTCTCTAGGAATTGTATTATAATTATAATTATAATAAAGATGTATTTTTATTTGTTTAGTTTTATTTAATGCATCAAATGCATTGTTGACAACTGACTTATGGGCCCCTGGAGTATAACTATTAATGAGAATTGCAAAAACATATTAAACCTGAGCAGCTGCAGATTGAGTAGTTAAAAGACCAATGTTATTTGAATGTGTAGTATCCTGACATTAAAGCTCACCATAGGCAAACCTTCAACAAAAGAGTTATATTTCTAAACTTCTTTCAAATTCTAGTCTTCATGGCATAGTCTTTACATGTATATATACCTATTTACTTTGGCAACGATCAATTTACTGCCCCAGGATATCCCACACTGCACAATCATTATTTTTTGCCACTGGTAGATTCAGCTGGGTCATATTCCACTTTATATTTCCCATCAGCAGATAATAGATACGCTGACCGCATTGGCATAGTTGGTAACATGCTCGCCTCTCATCATGCGGTCTTGGGTTCGAATCCCACTCAGGCACGGCATACTTTCAAACGTTACAAAAAATCATTTTATCCTTCACCGTCTGCATTAGCAGTAACCGCACAGTCGGACGTTAAACAAAAAAAAAAAGATAATAGATACAACTAACAAAAAAAATTGTTTCACAAAAAAAATTAAGGACATACAAGGTGTCCACATTGTTTCGACAAGAACAGTATATATAATAGATTGATTCTAAAATTTGAAAGTTAAAGTGAGAAAAAAATCTAAGAATTTCTTACAAAGTTTAATTTTTTCAAAACCATCATCCTTAAATAACTGTTTAATTGGTAAAATATTTTAATATAAGTCTTCATTTCTTCACACGTACTTTTATAAGAAATGATTATTTTAAAATATTTAAAATTTCAGGACTCATTTCCGATGCGAGTAAGGGAAATACATATTGTTAATGAACCATTTTTCTTTGAAGCTTTGTATGCATTATTCAAGCCATTTTTAAAAGAAAAGTTTAAACGAAGAGTAAGTACTAGTAAACAGTTTAAAATTTAAAAATCCCTTAAGTAAGACAACACGTCATGGCTGGTGGCAATTTTTAAAAAGGGTTAGGGCCTACCATTGAGTTATGTTGAAAACCATTAGTTGATTTCTGTATCTAATCTTTAAGAGGAACAAATGGCACTATTTTTATTTTCAAATTCTGAATTTAATTTCTTGACTTTTGGTTTAGGGCCACTTTTGATCAAAACCGGAACTTCAAACTCAATCCAGGCCCTCTTAACATTTTTAATAGATCACGAATCCGAAAACCATTTGTTGCTATCTCTTGTAGTTTTTGACATCTGGGTGTGACAGACTTATGGACAAAGGAATATGATAGAAGACAGTTTTAAAAATTGCCACCAATGAAATTCAAGATACTAATTTATTTTTACTTTCTCTTGCCTATATGAATATATAGGAAGGCAAGTATTGTTTTCATGTCGATTTTTCGAAATCGAGTCTTCACCGGATCTACACGTTTTCAGACCCCCTAAACCCAAAAAACATGTTTTTAGCGATTGATCTGTGTGTGTGTGTGTGTGTGTGTGTGTGTGTGTGTGTGTGTGAACAGAATATCTCAAGAGCGGAACATTATACAAACTTGATACTTGAAACTTAAGTTAGACACCACCACCAGACCCGACACAAACATTTTCATCAAAATCGGTCAACCAGAAGTAGTAGTTTATTCGTGTCATTTTTCACTTTTTTGCAATTCTCTCAAAAACTCATCCTACGATTTTTTTTTAAATCATTATGTTTACTAAATTTTTTATGCTTTACAAGATAAGGTAGGCGACATAACTGCTAAAATTTTTGAAGAGGCTGTTTTCATGTAAAAAAATTGTTTTTTTAAGATTGCTACTTTAATATGCATTTTAGCGCAAAAATGTATATAATAGAAGTTGTAGAGAAATTAAAATCCTACAACATTGATTCCAAACATTTTTTTGTATGATGCTTAGCTTAGCAGTAATTAGCAATTTTCTGTTTGTTCTCACGAAAACGTGTGAAAAATCGATTTTTTTAAGATTCAGCCTTAGCATTTTATGACAAAAATGTATATAAAAACATTTATAGGAAATTACAAGATCTACGACTTTTATTTAGAGCATTTTTCTCTACAGAGCCTAGTTTAGCGTGAAACAGTGATTTTCTGTATTTTTAAGCTAAACTGAGGATGATTTTCACTTTACATTTTTCACTCATGATTAAAATAAGATTATGTTTTTTTAAGTTAGTTTTTTGATTATTTCTAATGTTTTATTACTATTGTTAGATTATATTGTTAATTATTTGCAATGGCAAGAGAAAGTTGTTTGAGTGATTCACACCAAATTTTTTTTGATTGATGATGCATAAGCCTTAGTTTGTGCGTAGGTAATGATACAAGGTGATATACAAATTAAAATGTAGTAGCAGTACATAGGCACTTAATTAAGTAGTAGAAGTCCCGCAAAACCATCAATAGGCTGTTGGCATTATGACACTGTGTTGTTATGATGTACCACATTATGGTAAATAGATTTTTACTTTTATTAGCATTTGTTACTGGTACTGTTTGTAATACGGAAAATTGATTTAATACACTCACTATTTATATATGATTTCCCATTTTTAATAGTATAAAGTTTTTATGAAGTCCCTAAAGCAAGTATGAAGAAACTTTATAGATATCCCTACTTCATTTAAGAATTCATACACTTAAAAAAATTGCCATTTGTCTAAAAGCAAAACAAAATTTGACTGACGGAAAAACTCTTACATATTCATATGTACAATACATTACCAATGACATTGAAAAACAAAGAGAATATTTTAAATAATTATTCAAGTGAACTATTTTTAAACCTGTTCAATGAACTAATGTTTTATCTTTATGTAAAAATTATTCATAAAATGTTACAAAGGACAGAATTTACTGAATCATTTTTTACACTTTTTATGAATTGCTTGTTTCATCTTTTTAAATACTTAATGATATGTTTGATATATTTTGTGTTACAAGGGTTGTTTTTTTCAACCTCCGATTAGTTATAAAAATAAAACTAACGAGAATAATTAAATAAATTTTTAAGCGAAAGTTACATGCATTCTTCGTTACGCTTCAACTTACTCAACATTTAAATTGGCATTTATCATACCGGTATACAAGCGTTCCAATTCCCTCTTCATAAAACATTACTGTGAGTCACTTGAAATGGGCCTTCACGGTGTCTTGGAGCTCATTGTCTGTTTGGGAGCAGTGCTCTCCTAAACAGTTCTTCAATTAAGGAAACAGGTGGAAGTCGCTCGATACTGAGTCGGGGCTGTATGCCAGATGATCAAAAATTTCCCATTGAAACTTGTCAAGAAGATGTTTTATTATAGCAGTACTGTGAGGATGGGCTTTATCATGGATTAGCTAAACTCCAGAATTGACCATTACTCTTCTTTTGTTTTGAATGGCTTTCCACAAACACCATAAACCCAGAAGGTAACTGTGAAACTTTCCAACAGTTTTGGAGCTCCCGAACAGATAACGAGCTCCAAGACACCATGAAGACCCATTTTAAGTCACTGACAGTAATGTTTTATGAAGAACGGTACGATTAATACCTCATTTTAAATAGTGAATATATCAAAAAGTATCCAAGGATGTATGTAACTTTTGATTATAAATTTATTTTATTATTCTCATTAGTTTTATTTTTATAATCAATCTGAGGTTAAAAAAAACAACTCTCATATTTTATAATTAATTTTAGATAAAGATACATGGAAAAAATCTGGCTTCCTTACATAAGTTTGTTGGTCCAGAATGTTTACCACCAGAGTACGGAGGTACTCAGCCTCCTATAACCAACGAGTTTATGATACAACAAGTTGAAAAGAATGAAGAAAAAATTAGAGGTGTGTTATTTTTTTTTTTGAATTTAATTGTGTATTTATTATTTTCATAGTATACAATAATTTTGTATATTCATTATAATATAATATTCATATTCATTATATTATAATATTGTGCCCAAAACGAGCAGGTGGAGTGTTATTTTAATTGCACTCTATCTGTTTGGTCCAGGGCTAAAAAAAATAGTTCTGTTTCTTATCACATAGTCAGCCACTTATATGACTGAACTATTTAAGAACAGAAGAGGTAGAGGTGTAAAAGACACTAGTCAGAGTTATCTCCTCTGAGAGTAATGAATTTCACTATGCAGCCAGACCCTGTAGTGAATGAAGTGAAGGTGTCATTTGCGGGGTGGAAAGTGAATGCTTTTCGGAAAGCCTGGCATGCTGATAAGCATACTCTTTCAACTCAGTGAGGAAGGCAATGGTAAACCACCTTACTCCTCGTTTTTACTTAGTAAAACCTCTAGAGGTTCAAACCAGCCTTTCGGCTGTTGACCTAAACAAACAACAATTATAATATTATACAGTATTATAATTATATTATAATATTATACAGTATTATAATTATATTATAATATTATATTATAATATATTATATTGTATTTATATTCATTATATATAATATTTTGTATTCATTATGCTTACTTGATATTATGAAGGGTGACCAAAAAGTTCCAAGATTAATTTTTTTTAAATCAAAAACACTTTTTATGTTATTGGGTATTTTTATCTTCAAAAATACTCTACTGGGAAGCCAAACATTTTTCTCAACATCATTTCCACAGCTGGAATTATGCTGTGAACTCATCTTGTGTAATGTTGTTCAGTTGTCCAGTCTTCATCTTTGAGCAATAAATAAAGGAGCTTTCAACAAAGAACCAACCCAGAAAATTCTCCGCTAAATATCTGCCTCATGATAATTTATTACTCTGCAACTAAGGATGTAACAAGTGAATTACTTTTATAAAACAACTTTAACCCTTTAACTACTGAGTTTTTATAGGAAATAAAGCTTGCACAGATTAGGTATTTTCATTACACTTCATACCATGATGAAAGCTACATTTCACGGTTTGTCTTGAATTTTTAGTTCTTAGATTTAGTTTTCAGTATTTTTAGTTTTTAATTTTTTCATGTTTTTTGTAACTTTTAGTTTTATGTGTTTGTTACAAAATAAGTTGTAATTTAAAATCTGCAAAAATGTAACAAAAATTATTTTAGTACATCTTTGGGCCAAAGGCTAATGACAGTGACAGAATTGTGTTCTATAGTCAAAGTCAACTCCTGCAAAGTTCTTTGTTTTTTAATTAATTTTTTTAACGTTGCATCAACTACAACGGTCATTAGCGACGACGTTGGGGTGTAACTATTGTACAATGGAGGATGAAATGATTTTTTTGTAACGTATGAAAATATGCCGTGCCTGAGTGGGATTCGAACCCAGGACCGCATGTTGAGAGGTGAGCACGTTACCAACTGCGCCAATGCAGTTATTATCCTCATTATCACTCTTCTTGGTCAGATTCTACAGTTATCGGATATTCACTTATTTCTTTTGTCTGTGTACATTTTAGAAAAAATTCAGAACAAAAATAAAAAACACCATCTTTTTGTTTAGTTATTTATAGTTTGGTAAAGAAAAGTTCTCTAATTCATTATTTCCAATTTCAATTGGTCCAGATTTTATATTCTTCTTCTTGAAGTGCCTATCCTCTATGGATGTTGGCCATCACATTGGTCCACATTACTCTATTCACTGCCATTCTGAACAGAGCTGTTGACGTCATCCCAGTCCACACCCGCAAATTCCGCAGCCACGATATCCGTCTTCGCCCTACTGATCGTTGCCCCTCTATCTTCCCCTGTAGGATGAGTTGAAGAAGGTGATATTTTTCGTTTCGCATGATGTGCCCGAAGTACTCCAATTTTCTACGTTTGACAAGTTGTAAGAATTCTAGTTGTCCATCAATGCGTTGTCGTACCGCATCGTTTGACACGTGGTGTGTCCATGAGATTCTGAGCATGCGGCGATAGCACCACATCTCAAATGCATCTATGCGATTACATGAGGCATCAGTAAGGGTCCACGCTTCCGCCCCATACAGAAGGGTTGAGAGTACATAACATTTTAAAATCCTCATTCTAGTATAGATGTTGAGGGACAGGTTGCATAGTATGCTACGCATCCTGTTAAATACACCTCTTGCTTTCTCGATTCGGCACTTCACCTCTCGAGAGTGATCCCAGTTCCTGTTCAAGGTACAGCCCAGGTATGTGACTGTCTCGGCTATTGTGAGAGCTACATTGTTAGTGGTGAATTGTAGGTTGTCGATGATGGTTTTACTAATAACCAGTACATTTGTCTTTTTACAGTTAATTTTCATACCATATTCGCTGCATACAGTCTCTACTCGATCTATTAGTCTTTGAAGTCCTTCAGCAGTATCTGCTATAAGGACGGTGTCATCAGCGTATCTTAGGTTATTTATTATCTCTCCGTTTATCACAATTCCGTCTTCCATGTTGTCTAATGCCTCCCTGAACAAGTGCTCCGAGTACACGTGATTTTATATTATAGAGTACTAACTCATTTTGAAGCCAATAGAATGTGGAACATAGTACTTCTTCTGGAAAGTTTGAACATGAGTTTACATCACAGTTGGTTCTAGCCTTTGCATGCAAGTGCCGTCGCATATACAAGACAACAGTACTCAAGAGGTTAATACAGTTCTTGGGTAACTAAGACAATATAATACACGTGACATCTAAACTGTAGATTATTTATTCAACGCCCTGTTGATTAAATAATGTTATATCATACTGTTTATTTATGTATCGTTCAAACTTAAAAAGGTTTAAAACCCTCTATGTTGATACAACTTCAAGAACAAATTAAACATTTAAAAAAATTTAATTTAATTTAGTCAATGTTGTTAAATTATTTGCATTCAATCTGATAGTTCCAGGGCTACAAAAAAATAGCTGGGTTCCTAATCACATTGTTAGCCAATTATATGACTGAAGCATTTAAGAACAGAAGGGATAGAGTTGAAAAAGGCACTAGTCAGATGAAGTTATCTCATCTGAGAGTAATGTATTTCATTATATATCCAGACCCTGTGTTGAATAAAGTGAAGGTGTCTTTTGTAAGGTGGAAAGTTGATGCTTTTCAGAGAACCTAGCATTCTTTTCCACTCAGTGAGGAAGGCTGATATAAACCAACTCACTCCTCAATTTACTTAACAAAGCCTCTGAAGTTTAGATCACCAGCCTTTCAGCTGATGACCTAAACAACAATGTTGTTTAATTTTAATTACCCAAAAATTATATTCTTACTTTGTTTTTATGTAATTTTTGTTTTATTTATTAGTAGAGCACATAAATCACGAGTTGTTATTTTTGTTTTTTCAGGATGGCAACGTTATGGATATTACTGCAAGAAAAGTACACTTCGGTGAATTTAAAGGAATGAATTTTTCAGCAAAAATTAAGAATATTATTAAAGCTAATTTGTTATTAGCTAAGTTTGTTTGTTTGTTTGTTTGTTTGTTAACCTGATATTAATTACATTGTTATAACTGAATTAACAACAATATTTAGGCATAAATTACATTTTACTTGTAAATATAATTACAATAATGTATTAATATTTTCTTTGTTTGTTTTGTATTTGTAACTCTATAACAATAATTATTGTGACATAATTTTATTATATTTTGTATGGTATTTTTTATTGATATTATTATTGTATTAATAACTATATGATTTATATTACCTAATTCTTTTGTTTTCAACTCATATTATTGGTGGCAATTTGTGAATTGCCATTTACCATTTTTCTTTGTCTGTCCGTCCATCACACCAGATGTCAGAAACTTCAAGAGATAGCAACAAACGGTTTCCGGATTGTAATCTACACAAAAAGTTAGTGGGCCTGGATTGCGTTTGAAGTTCCAGTTTCAACCGGAAGTGGCTCAAAACCAGAAGTTAAGAAATCAAAGTCGGAATTTAGAAACAAAAATAGTGTCATTCAATTCCTTTAAAAAGTAGACACAGAAATTATTGACAAATACATATTTGAAATGCATCCTGCCAACTATTAATACAAATTTACAGTATAAATGAAATTTATCACTTACATTTGGTTGCTTTTAAAGTTTAAAAAACTTACGCGCATTTCGGTGGTACCACCTTCTTCAGAGGAATATTATTAAAATTTAAAATTAAAATTTAGAACAGTGTTTCTATTCAGTCATTTAGGTTCTGAATGACTGAATAGAATTACCGTTCTAAATTTAGATTCTAAATGACAAATGGAAACACCGTTCTAAATTTTAATAATATTGCTCTGAAGAACATGGTAACACGGAAACGCACATAAATTTTTTAAACTTAAAAAGCAACCGAAGGTAAGGTGATAAATTTCATTTTTACTGTAAGAAATTATTGGGATTGAAGTTTCGGTTTCAACGAAAGTCAAGAAATCAAAATCAGAATTTGGAAACAAAAATAGTGTCATTCAATTCCTCTCAAAAGAATACGTAGATACAGAAATCACCATGGTTTTTGTCATAAGTCAAAGGAAAGCCTTTTTCAAAATTGCCACCAGTATAGACGTGCCGTCTCATGAAAGGATTATACAACACGCACACACTCACACACATAATTGATCATAAAGTCATGTTGAAAATATTGGAGTTATCAGGTGTTAGGGTTGTAGAACTTAAATGGTTTCAGTCTTATGTTATAAGTAGAGTACAGTGCATAGAATTAACTTATGTTGTTAGGGGTAAACTTAACAAAACATTTTTCTAAATAGCTTGACGCCAAAGCTGGGTTCCATAGAGTTCAAATATAGGTCCCAGTTTCTTTTTTTATACATAAATATGATACCAGAAATCATACCTTACAGTAGAGTTTTATTGTTTGCTGATAATACTTCAGTAATGAACAAAATTACAGTATAAATGAAATTTTTTACCTTTCTTGGTTGCTTTTTAAGTTAAAAAAACTTACGTTTTGTTGGTACCACCTTCTACAGAGCAATATTATTTAAATTAAAAATTAAAATTTAGAACAGTGTTTCCATTCAGTCATTTTCAAAATTTATTTGTGAATAATAAACAAAAGTTTGCTGGTAGATAGTCTCGAAGTGAATACATATATAAACATTGAATCTGTAGTGCTATTTCTGAATAAATTAATGTTAACAATCAGTGGGAAAAAGTGTCAGTACCTACAGTTCAAAAACAAACATAATGTAAGGGAAGTAGAGAAGTGGATGTCTTTATACAAAATAATATATTATCCTAGTACAAGTGCAAACAGTGAAGTTTCTAGGAATGTCACTTGACAGAACTTTATCATGGGGTTTTTATATTGATTAAATCTGTGGTAAAATATCATTTGGAATATTTGCATTAAAAAAATTACCAGATTTAATGTTAAAAATTGCTAATTTAAGCTTACCATGGTTTAGTTTTATCTCATATCTAGTATGCTATATTAGTTTGGGGTTATTTATCGACATGGAAAGAGTTTTTAAAATTTATAAAAAAGCTATTAGGTGTATGGTGGTAGTCAACCATTTAACCTCATCTAGATCATTACTTAAGGAGATTCAATTACTTATAGTACCTTCATTGTACATCTTTGAAGTGATAATGTACGTAAAGCAAAATACCTTTTTACGCAACAGAATTGCTAATCACAATACTAAATTGTTTTAACAAAAACCAACTTTTGCCAGTAGAAAATGCATCAATAAATAACCACAAGCTTGTGGTAATTTAAGTTTGTTAAAGAAAAGATAGAAAATACTTGATTGACGAAACATTTTACAATATACATGAGTCAAATTATTAACACTCAATCTGTTCGTTGCAGGGCTAAAATAAATAGGTCTGTTTCTTATCACATGGTCAGCCAATTAAATATGACTGAATCATTTAAGAAAAGAAGGGGTAGAGTGTAAAAGACACTAATCAGAGTTATCTCCTCTGAAAATAATGAATTTCATTATACCCAGACCCTGTACTGAATGAAGTAAAGGTGTCATTTGCAGAGTGGAAAATACGTGTTTTTCAGACGGCTCGGTATGCTGATAAGCGCACTCTTCCATTCAGTGAGGAAGTCAATGGTAAACCACCTCACTCCTTGTTTTACCTAGTAAAACCTCTACAGGTTCAAACCAGCCTTTCGGCTGATGACCTAAACACAACACAATTTACTTGAATTCCTTTCTAATAGTCTGGTTGAAAAATATATAAACTAATTAAAAGCTGAGGCATAATGTGTATTATTAGATACAAATGGTTGAATAACTTTAGCTTATTGAAGTAAACAAGTAAGAAGTGGTAATAAATGATTGGTAAGTAATGAATTTAATCTTATTGCTAAAATTTAGAGATCCATATCAGGCTTACAAAAGAATTTTAATACTGAAGAAATGTTTGTGAAAAATTTTGGCGACAAGCATGAAGATCGTCTTTAACCCCATGCTAGAGAACAACTGTATTTGTTAGCCAAAAGTTCGACAGTTAAGGGAATGAAAGGGACTAATGCACCACCTATTTTTACTGTCTATACAAAAAACTTTTGTTAACTGAACCAAAGTTCTTGTTCATGGATGTCTAGTTAGAATCTAGTACTCCTTTTTACTTTCTCTTGCTCTATTTGAATATACTATATAGGGAAGGAAAGTATTGTTTTAATCTCGATTTTTCAAAATCAAGTTTTCACCGGATATACGTTTTCAGGCCCCTGAACCCAAAAAAAAACATGTTTTTAGCGATTTGTCTGTGAGTTTGTGTGTGCGTGTGCACGCGTGCCCCTGTGTATGTGTTGATCAAAATACCGCAAAACGGAATAGCATAGGAAGTTGAAAATTGAAACTTAAGTCAGGTACAGGACCCGATTTTCATCAAAATCGGTCAACCGGAAGTAGTAGTTTTTCACTTTTTGCGATTTTCTCAAAAACGGCTCCTACATTTTTTTAAATCGCCTCATTTACAACATTTTTTATACTCTACAAGGTAGGGTGAGCCTGATGTCTGCTGAAATTCTTGGGGGCCCGTTCTCTCATGGTAAATTAGGTTTTTTTTTAAATATTGCAGCCTTAACATCCGTTCTATAGCAAAAAAGTATGTAATCAAAGTTGTATAACATTAAAAAAACGGCACTTTTATTTCAAAAGTTTTTAGTTCAACGATTAATTCAGCGACAAGTAGGCTACTGATTTTCTGTATTTTTTCATACAAATCGGTAAAGAATGGGGTTTTAAAGAATGCGGCTTCAGTATGCATTTTACGACATAAATGTATTTTATTAAAGTTACAGACAATTAAAATAAGCTTCAAATTTTATTACAAGCATTTTTTTCTACAGAGCCCAGTTTAAAATCACTGATTTTCCGTACTTTTAAGTCCTACAGATGTTAATTTTAATTTTGCGTCATTCACTTGCGATTAAAATTACCTTATTTTGTTCGTTTACATTGTCAAGAGAAATTCTTGTGAGTGTTTCACACCAAATGTTTTCTTCAAAACGATCATTTTATTACAATACGAATTGTTTACTTCAGGTAGGACCACAAGTAAAACATTTAGGAAACTGTGTAATTAAAAACGGATGTCTGTAATTTAGGAAACCTAACAATAATAGACAACTGAAGTAAAAATATAAGACATTATTATAATAATACTTACCGTGAATGTTTTTTTCATATCATTTCTTATCCTATGACGCAAAAGTTCTGAGTAGGCTACACTTTTAACACGCATGTTGAAGATTTATAACCTTGAGTATCCGTCTAACACCGCACAAAAGCTCGTCTGAATACGCAGAAATGGGATTATAAAGGGTGCCGCGTGAAACGGAACTAATTAAGGTGAGATCCCGGTCATCCAACTTTCGCTCATCCGACATTTGGTTTATCCGACGTGACTGACTGTGACGATGTGAATTGATCTTTTTTTTATTATTTTTTTTTTTTTTTTGGTTAACGTCCGATTGTTCTACAGAGTGATTTTTTAGTCCTGTTACCCAATTGTTAATGTCTGGTAATATTTTTCTAAAAAAAATAAATTTTGTTTTGTGACACTAAGTTGGTAGCCCTCCTCAACCAGTATGGATATGGCAGTGTGAGTTGATTCTCCTTGAGCTGTGTAAAATTTTGTGCCATTTCCGGTCGTGCTACGAACAGAATGTCTTTTATCCTAAAACAATCTCTTGTTTAAATCTGGAGGCTGAAGCTCTAGAACTAATCGTATGTGATACGGATACAATTTCAATTTTTTAGCAGCTTTCTGAGCACTCGAACATGACAAATCAACATGCGAGGAAAGTTTTTGTAAACTTTTCCATGGAGAATTGAGCAATCTTGTTTTCACATTTTCTTAACGTCATCTGTCAAGAGAACCAAAAAAAAATAATAAAAAAAAGATCACTACGTTTTCTGCTGCAAACAATACATGCCTCTAAAAATCAGTTAGTTAGCCTAGAAATTGACTAGAATAGAGTGGAGGAACACCAAAAAATTTAATTTGAAATGATTCTTTTACACTCGCATACGATTTTGTAGCAAAAGACCACTACGTTTTCTGCTGCAAACAATACCTGCCTCTAAATATCAGTTAGTTAGCCTAGAAATTGACTAGAATAGAGTGGAGGAACACCAAAAAATTTAATTTGAAATGATTCTTTTACACTCGCATACGATTTTGTAGCAAAATATTGTTCAAGAATGAAAACCCGTTGTTCTAGGGTAAAAGACATTCTGTTCGTAACACAACTGGAAACAGCACAAAATTTTACGCAACTCAAGGAGAATCAACTCAAACTGTCGTATCTATACCGGTTGAGTAGGGCTACCAACTTTGTGTCACAAAACAAAATATCCCTTTCTTAGAAAAAAATTACCAGACATTAACAATTGGGTAACAGGACTAAAAAATCACCCGGTACAATTACTGCTAATGCAGACGGTGAAGAATGAAATGATTTTTTTGTAACGTATGAAAATATGCCGTGCCTGAATGGGATTCGAACCCAAGACCGCATGATGAGAGGCGAGCATGTTATCAACTACGCCAATGCGCCGGCAATGTGAATTGATTAGCGAGGGCATAATCTACTTTGAAAAACAACAAAAAAACCCCACCTGACATAATGGTGATGCAGTACTGGCTTCATATTGCCGCCAAAAAAGTGGCACATGTCTTTAACGTAAACGTTACGTAAGCAATCGTATAAAACAGAATTTTTTCGAAAGTATAAAATATTTTTGTAAGTAGCTGCCCCTACTCCCGTCTTTATCTGTGCTATTATCTAAATGTCTGTTAAAATATTATTTGTATTTTATTCATTTTTTTAAAAATCGTTGATAGTATTTACTTTAACTTGTTATTTTCACCTACAGTATTTACAGTAGGCCTACAACTAAAAATTATTTATCGTAATTTTTGCAAAATTTATCAAATTATTTTGTTTCATTAAAATGTATTTTTCAAATCCAACAAATGTATTATTTATTTAAATTATCCTGTGGTGCTGGATTATCCGACATTTCGCTTATTCGACCATCTCCCGGTCCTGTTTGTGTCGGATAATCGAGATTCTAGGTATTTCAGGGACTTAAATCAAACCTACTGCGAATTATCAATAAATAACAATTGGTGCTTACATTATTTATCTTATTAATATAAACTTTTAGATACTCGCTTGGCAACTAAAAATAATTATTATTGGTCTCTGTAAATTTGAATGCGTAATATTTCCAATATTATAAAAATTTTGTTTATTTTATTTTATTTTATCTTTTGCTTTTACGACCTCATAGGATCGCTTAGTCCAATTTCTGGGCCAGTCCATTCTGTAATCGGTTCTTCTTTTTCCCGAAGCGTGTAAGTTGTTCTTACTTCTTACCTTCTTTCTTACTTCTTATAGACATTCTTACTTCTTACTTCTTACCTCTTACTTATTCTTACTTCTTCTTACTTCTTACTTCTTTTCCTACTTCCTTCTTACTTCTTCTTTCTTACTTCTTTTTTCTTATTTCTTTCTTCTTTTCTTAATTCTTACTTCTTTCCTTTTCACCCACATCTTTTTTAGGCGTTCCTACCTTTGGCGCCTGTTCTCGTCCGAAAACAGCCTGTTGGATTTCTTCCTAGTTTTAGGCTCAATTATTATCATATTAGTTTTAATTAGCTCGTTGTATTTTCCAGATTTTGTAATCAGATCCTCCCTTGAAATTCTCAACTCTTCCATGTCCTGTTGGAATTCCTTTATCCATTTCGGTTTTGTTGTTCTTTCCCAATAATAGTTGATCATTTGGTTAGAAAGTCTGGTGATATCTGCTTTTAGTAGGTGCCTGACTAAGGAAATAATTTTTTTCCTGAAGAAATTTGTTACCTGGATTATTATCTTATTTTATTTACAAATAGGTTTCTTAAAAATTCTCTCATAGCGAGTATCTGTGACCCAACAAAACTTAAGTAACAGACTTCAAATTTCTAAGCCTGGTAAGGTAGGTATGTAAACAACGACACATTAAAATTACATATTTTTTGTAGTTTTAACAAGCAATATTTACACTAAGTATTACTAAAACTGATACAGTATTACTTTTGTGACTTATGAAAAATCTGGTTCTTAGGATTCAGGAACTCAATTTAATTGTTTTTACACGATGTGTGACATGATGTTACTTATTGTTATTTGTAACATGATGTCGATTCATCCCGGGTAACCCCACGCGAGAAGTTGTTTAGGTCATCAGCCAAAAGGCTGGTTTGAACCTGTAGAGGTTTTACTAACTAAATCGAGGAGTGAGGTGGTTTACCATTGCCTTCCTCACTGAATGGAAAAGTACACTTATCAGCATGCCAGGCCCTCTGAAAAGCATATATTTTCCACTCTGCAAATGACACTTTAACTTCATTCACCACAGGGTCTGGCTGTATAATGAAATCCATTACTTTCAGACGAGATAACTCTGATTAGTGTCTTTTACACCTCTACCTCTTCTGTTCTTAAATGATTCAGTCATTTAATTGGCTGACCATGTGATAAGAAACAGAACTATTTATTTTAGCCCTGCAACTAACAGATTGAGTGTAAATAATTTGACACTCCACCTGTCTGTTATGGGCATTACCTGGGTTATTATTTTATTTTATTTACAAATAGGTTTCTTAAAAACTCTCTCTTAGCGAGTATCAGTGACCCAACAGAACTTAAGTAACTTTTTTTTTTTGTTTTGTTTAACGTCTGACTGTTCTGCAATTACTGCTAATGCAGACGGTGAAGGATGAAATGATTTTTTGTAACGAATGAAAATATGCCGTGCCTGAATGGGATTCGAACCCAAGAACTTAAGAACCCAAGACCCAAGAACTTAAGTAACAGACTTCCAATTTCTAAGCCTAGTAAAGTAGGTATGAAAATAACGACACATTAAGAATTACATATTTTTTGTAGTTTTAACAAGCAATATTTACACTAAGTATTACTAAAACTGATACAGTAATACTTTTGTGACTTATGAAAAATCTGGTTCTTAGGATTCAGGAACTCAATTTAAATGTTTTTACACGATGTGTGACATGATGTTACTTATTGTTATTTGTAACATGATGTCGATTCGTCCCGGATAACCCCACGCGAGAAGACTCAAACGCAAATGGCCAAGAGATTTTTTCGGGTGAATCATGACGGAGCTGTGGGTGTTGACCAATAGCTCACTCAATATTTGTGATGTTTTCTTTATAAGCAAATAAAGATTTGATTCAATTAACATAAAAACAGACTTTTGATCTTCAAAATAATTGTATAACATAATTATTCTTTCATTGGTTATATCGAAAGGTATTTTTAGATCTTGAACAAAGATTTTAAAACCAGATTTAGCATACTAATAAACATATTAAACATAATGAAATATAAACTCTTCGTTATTATATAATTAACTTACGGATAATATTAATCTAATTTATTTTATCATATTGCATAAAATAATCAATTGAAATTACATAATTTTTGCTACACAATGTATGAAATAAACGGCATGAAGATTATAATGGTCTATATTCTTTTTAATTAAATGCTTATGTCTATGAATAAAAGATGAAAACAACAGTGTTATTATTCTTGTCTCTGTACAATTAAAATTTTTTAAAAATTAGGCCTTTTAATTAATAAATTATTAAAATACAATTACAGCTATTTTAATATCATGTTTATTTTATTTATAATATTGTTTTATGTACATTATAATCTCAATCTATCAATAAAATTATTAGATAATTTTATTACGACTTCAAATTACAGTGAACCGTGTCTTTACTTTTTTGTTTTATTTTTTTTTCTACTTACAGATGTAGGTAATCATCAGACCATTACTGGCACATTTCAATGTTTAATCATTCTTCTTAACAAAATAAAAAATCAAGGTCACTTAGCTTTTAGTTTTTTTCTTTTCTCTAAGCTTGTTTGATTTACCTTACTCATAATCTATTAAGTTAAACTTTATGACTGATGCTTTTTTCCTCGTATATGGCCAATAAACGTTTCTGGAAGCTCTTTTTGTAACCCAAATCCTCAGCATTCTTTCAAGAATGCTGAGGATTTGGGCTACAAAAAGGAAGTTGGTCGCTTAGTTTGCGAAGAGGGTGTTCGGGAGGCTGCGGAGGAAGGAAACAAATGGAGATCAGTGGGATCGGCCTCTCCCACAGTGAATCAATCCTGTCCCGATCTCAGAAGGAAGGTAGGCACACTAATTTTCTGAGCTGGTGATAAAAGAGATTAATGAAAGTGAGAGAGTGAGTGTTGGTCAGTGATAGCGAGAGGGGAATTAGGCTAAGGTTCCCTAACACGCCCCGCTGACAGTATGTACATTTTTTAACCCGACATTTCCCTAGTAGAATTATATTAACAGTTCCGACGGAGGTGGGGGGTTGTTTTCTGAAGTCGGATCAAGTGGCCAGGCGGCGGGTTTTTGGTTGGTAGGCGGTTGTGGTCTCCTTGGGGCTGGAAGAGAACGCCTCAATTGAGTCCAACACTACTTCCCCCATCTTGAGGGAGTGAACATGAGTTTTTCTCGCGGCCTCGGATAAAAAAACATCCTCAGCATTCGCTTACTGTAGGTTTTTCTCGTTTCTTCTAACCACCCGGTGTTCTGTTTTTGCTCTTCATGGAAACTCTTTAAGTCCGAAATTAATTGTCTGAATTTTGTTAGGTTCATTAGGTTTTCTCGGTTTATTCAGGTTTTCTCAATATCCTTTCTAACTTCTTTAAACCATTTATACGACACCTTAGGTTTATTGTTTAGTGTCTTAAAAAATTTTGTCCACCCGTTTTCATCCATTCTATACAGGAGTCCGCAAAACTTTTACCTCCTTTTTCTAATCGTTTCCTTTAATCATTCATTTTCCTTGTAGAGTTCTTCTTCCTCGTAACCAGTATTGTCCTTCTACTATCTTCGAACCCATTGTCTTGTGGAAGATCTTTCTTTCAAATTTCTTACTTTCACCTTAATTTACCCAATATTACCAAAAAAATTCACAATTTTCTTCAGAATTCACATGAATGTTATTACTTTCTCTTGCTCTGTATAAATATATAGGGAAGGAAAGTATTGTTATCATGTCGATTTTTCGAAATCGAATTTTCACCGAAAATACATGTTTCACATTAAATTTTTAATGAAAAATTAACAACAAACAAAAACAGTTAAAGTAAATATTAATCAACCGTGACATGATAGTCATTTTTAGCGAGTTCCTGCTTAGATTATACTATTTTTAAAAAATGTATTTTTAATTCTATGGTCTTAGTATATATTAAATTCATATATCAAATTAATATTTAAAAAATAAATGAGAGGAAAATTAATTTATTTTATTCTAAAAATATTTATAGTCTAATTAACAGTTATAATTTTAATAATTTAAACTTAAATAATCCGCTTTAATCACTACGGGTATATCTTTATTTTTTCAGTATGTTTTTTAAACATGTCACACAAATTAACAATCTACAAGACAGTCTTAAGACCAATCTGGACTTATGGAGTTCAACTTTGGGGATTTGCTAAACCTTCACACACGAAACGTATACAAGCGATTCAGAACAAGATTCTACGAACGATAACGCAATGCCCCTTTTACATCACAAACTCAATGTTGCACAAAGACTTACAAATCCCATACGTAATTTGATGTCACGAAACAACTATACAAGACGATGCATGAAAAATTTGAATTACATGACAACGCTCTCATACAAAACATGTACAATAGAGCGATACCGGGTGCTCAGTGCAGACGTTTGAAGCGCCTCTGGCCAAGAGATCTTGGCCAACTGTATGACTGTGGTGATGACTGCTCGCTTCTACAAGTAAATCAAGTTTTGGAACATTAGCTTCACATTTAGAAATTGTTGTATTAATATAATAACAGATACTAAATTTCAATTGAAATTGTCAAAAAAAGTATTGTTTTAAGTGAAGTAGTTTTTTCATAAAGAATTAAATTTTAAAATTTAATCTAATTTGCTTAATCAACTACCGCATATTTTCACCATTAAAATACATATTATTATCTGAAGATATTTTTAATTTATTTAAATCATCTGTTTTTATTAATTGAAAGTATTAATTGTGTATTAGCAATATAAATCATGGTCAAATAGAATGCAATTCTGTGTCACTGCATCCCTACTAAAGAAGATTCAGGAAATAACGGAAGGTTATTGACCGAGGATAGCTAGTTCAGTTGAACAGGACATGACATTGACATATACCATAACGTCCTACACTTGTATCAACTGAAGTACTTGCATTACACTCATGTAATCCAGTAATTACTTAAAATACAGTAGTTTCTATGAAATAATTATGTACAATAGTAGACAGTTTCTGCCATGGTACCCGTCTATCTATGTTAAAATTGCAAAATTCATGACCCATTTTCTCAAAAACTATAACACCTAACTTGCTAATATTTTGAGAAAGTACTTAAACACATATTTAGAAAATTTAGTAGCAAAATCATTATTTTATGATCACTATCTTATTAGAATTTTGTTTTGTTTTTAATTTTACAATTTCTAACCAAAATATTTAACAATGTTATTTTTTAATATTTTGTTATAATTCTAGTACAGTAACTGTGTATATGTGTATATAGCATGAATCGTTTTTTTTTTACAATGGGTTAAATACGTGAAAAATATTGATATTCAGAAATTTTTTGTTGAAGTTAGTACAATGGATTTTCCAATCTTATCTTAGCTAAAACTGTCCTCCTCCAAACTTTGGTTCAGTATGTGTATCCATCTGGTTATTATTGTCATTACCATTATTATCTCTTTAAAAAAATAACTTATTATACTGTCACCGGATGGTGAATATAAGTGGCAAACCTTATTTGTTTGGTGTCCCTGAAAAGGGCTGTTTAAGCGGTGGTCGTCTTGATGTGCAGCGTCGGTCGTAGTCGTCGTGGCGGTCGAGGAGCAGGGCGACACGGCGTGTCGTCGTCCAGCGGAGACTTCATCTTCTTCCCTCGCAGTAGTGCGTCGATGGCTGCTTCGTCGGATCCGGTGGGCGTAAGGCTCGGTCGAGGGACCGCTGTGGGCATCGCTCGCGTCAGCGGGCGATGACGGTCCGGTCGACGGCTAACGGTGACGGGTCGGCGAGCGGAAGCATCATCTTCTCTCTTGTGGGGTCTTCGCTGGAGTCCGGCAGCCGTGTGCCGTGGTTGACGTCTTGTTGTCTGGATCGAAGCGGCGAGCCGGCGTGGTGGAAGCGAAGCCCAAAGAGTGACGGCTCGGCTACCGGGTTCAGGCCTAGCCTTCCCTCAACGGCAGTTGGGTCCCCACTGCAGCGTGACAGTGATGGCCCCCAGAGCCCCGCAGTGTCGGGTCGGGGAAGGCCGTCTGCCGATAGCGCGGCCGAGATAGCTCTCTCCGGGCCGGCGAAGGCTGACCGGTGCGGGAATGTAGCGTCCGTCACCGGTAGCGTAGACCAGGGATGGTGCGTCCGGTCTCGGCTGGGCTCGTCTTCTTCTGTCTGGATCGGAAGTGAATCTCTCTGTGTCTTGATCGGAATTGAATCATCTCGGCTCAGTGCAGCGCTCGTTATATAGTTGCCAAGAGCGCTGGGATAGAGGGCGGCAAGTCACTCGGCCTTGGTAACAAAGCCCTCTGTCGGAACGTAGCCGAAAGGTTTGTCGGTGCGCCGCTAAAGGGCCTACCACGCCGACAAAGGTCGGGAGAATTATTGAAGGCCGGCAACACAGTAAATGATTAATTAGAAGGGGTGGCGTAGACAATACCTTTTAATTTATGGTGACAATTTGAAAGAGGCAGCAATATTTGTTCTTTAAAGCATACTTTTCAACTCGGTGTAAAAGTGAGGTAGTAAACCACCTGGCTCCTCGTTTTACTTAGTAAATGTTCTTGAGGTTCAAACCAGCCTTTCAGCTGATGACCTAAACAATTACACATTGCACATGTAGTACCCCTAAGTCGTATTTAAAACTTTAAGGGGAGACTGTACTTTGTATCCCGCCAATGATAAAATTTCTCTTTTTAGGTACATTTTTCGTAGAATTGGTAAAAGATAGGGAAATTAAACTTTACACACTTACAGTTGTCGTGTGTCTCTAACTACTGACATATTTTCAATTTAATCTTTTGGACCATAACATTTTTAAAAAAGTATAGAATAACATAAAATTTTTATAGATCTTTTTGTACGTTTTTGGCGTATTACTAATTTTTGGACTACCTAAGGAAGTCATAAAAATGTCGGTATATGTGGATATACAATATATTTAACTGGTAAAAATTTCAGTCTGGTTGGTTAATTGGTTTCTGAGAAAATGTACCTTAGTGTTAAAAATCTAAATTTATAGGAAAAGGCAAAAAGCAAGATGACACAAAAATCAAAAACAAAATATACCCAAACAAGTAAATTTCCCCATCAACAGTTGGTTAGAAACCTGAGCCAACAGCTGAGAATATTAAAAACAGTGATACAGATATTTAAAAAAAAACTAAGAAATTCCTTTGCACTAAAACAAACAGAATAAAATTATGAAAAATATTTGTTCTTGGTAACATGATAATTTTTCTGGGTAAACCTAATAAGAAAACTATTTTTTTGACGTAATTTTATTTTTTTCTGGTAGATCTAGGCCTAAACTATTGAAAAACATAAAAAAACAAAAAACAAAACTTTTCAGTATAACCATCGTGCAATCTCCCCTTAAGCCACACCATCAATGATACGGACCAATCAGAACGCATTTTATATCTATCGAAAATCCGTTGAAACCGTTGACGACTAAGTGTCAAATTCCGTTAAAATTAAAAATTCGTTAAAGTCCCGTTGGTCGGTGAATTGTCAGTTTATTTTGTTTTTTTTTTTTGAGGTTCACTAATCCGACATCAGGTCTAATAATCAGCCTGTTAGGTTCACACTCGTGTGTTGATTACCCCTAAAACGTATTTTTCTAACTTCAACATCATTCCTACTTTTAGGCTTGCTTGGTTCACATTTCGTGAGTTGATTCCTCCAAAACTTAAGTTTGATAATTAATTGTATTGATAAATAATTGTTTTAAGTGCAAAAGAAAATTGTTAAATATTTATTATACTCAAATCCCGAACTAACCAAGGTTTAGGTGTTAACAATATTATTTTATTTATTAAATTAATATAATTTAGTTACAAACAATAGAGTTACTGTACTAGTAACTGTTAATAACTAACCCGTTCATCAAATTAATTTTATACCCGTTTGTGTTATATAAAAGACAACGTTTTATAATAGGCATATTGTAATAAAATATCAAGTGTTTATAAAATTCTTAACGCGCCGTTAGTTACTGATGTGTATGAATGACACATGAATTAAATATAATAAAGATTATATTACAACTTACTTCTTTATGAGTTAATTACTTATAATGGAATTCGTGGAATCCATTACCAAAATAACGGTTTAATCTCCGGCCATTTAGGATTTTTTTTAATAAAAATATTATGTGCGGTGTTCTATTAAAATAATTTTTTAATTAAGTACTTTTTGTTTTGATAGAGTAATCTGTATTTTTTTCAAATAAATAGATCTGTTAAAAAATTTAACAATTACAGGAAGATTGTAAAGAAATATAATTACCTAAATGAATCTAATCAAAAACAATAATGTAGTTAGTTAATTTTCTTAACAATTAATATAATAAGTTACTTTAGAACTCATTCTGATAATAAAATTATTCCTTGTCCTTCAATTTTTACAGACTTCAATGGAAATAAATAGTATTACGTTGGTAAAAAAACTAAATATTCATTAAGATAAATATTTTTTAGAGTTAAAACTTCACTAAAATTTTTTGAAATGTTAAATAACGTACACGTTTCTTAATTTGATAAACTATTCCAGAAATTTCACTGGTAAGTGGATTTAATTCTAAATAAACTTAAATTCTAAAAGAAGGTTAGTGAAATTATTATATTAATTCATTATATGAAATATAAATAAACTTAGTTCTTGTAACCGCAGGAGAAATTAAATATGATATTGCAGTTCCCACAGAGAACAATCACAAATTATGAGAATTTTCTCTTTGTAATTTATCTTCCCCATTATAAACACAGAGAAAGAAGGTATTGTTTTCATGTCGATTTTTCAAAATCTTGTTTTCACCGGTAATTTTAAAAAAATCTACACAGGTAATATATAAAAATATATTGTAATTTGATATTTATTTACGTCTACAAATTAATGAAAATGTTGTAATTATAAAATCTACAACCTGCATAACAATCACAAGAACAAGACAACATGGTTCAAAGAAATAGACAAAGACCTTGTAAACAACTCACTAGACTCAGCAACCATGAAAGATAGTGCAACATTTTAGAGAAGCAATACAGAAATTGGAGTTTCAGGAGAGGAAGAAAACCACTTGCGGAAGAGGGAGAAAGTGGACTCAAGAGGACAAACAGCACCACTCGAGAAAGATGAAAGAGACATGGGCTAGAAAGTTGATTAAGCGTGCCTTCTGAAATGGGCTATTCAAAAAACCTACAACTTTTATTTAAAAAAAATTACAGAGCCTAGTTTAATGTTAATTTGTAATTTTAAGTCATACAGAGGTTGATTTTCATTTAGGGTCATTCACTTATGATTAAAATTAGTTTATTTTTTTCATTTTACATTGTTTACTCTTGATTAAAGATAGATTTTATTCTTCATTATTTACGTTGGCAAGAGAAAGTCGTGTGAGTGTTTCTTTCGGGATTTTTATTCATCGTGTGCTATTTAGAGCGTTATGAGCGTTATTACGCCTGCATGATTTGCCGGCCGCATTGGCGTAGTTGGTAACGTGCTCGCCTTTCACCACGCAGCCTTGGGTTCGAATCCCATTCAGGCACGGCATATTTTCATACTTAACGAAAAATCATTTCATCCTTCACCGTCTGCATTAGCAGTAATTGCAGAACAGTCAGACGTTCACCCAAAAAAATAAATAAATAAAAATAAGCCTGCAGATAATTACTAACTGCATGAGACTAGTCGAGAGACTGATGACAAAAAATAAATAAAAAAATATGAAATGTTGGTCACAGTTCAAGAGTCAGGTTAGTTCAAGGTAGGTTACATAATCATCTTGGTCATTAAAACCATACGGGTACTTAGGGCCGATTCTTATACAATTTTTATAAATACGTAGTTAAACCACGTATCTAATGATGATTAATATTTTCTTCACATTTTCTTTTTAAGAAATAGCTTCCAAATCTATGCACCTGCTAAGACGTCCATAATTTCAAAAATCCATCGATTTTAGTCACAAAATGTTTTTAGTACAAATGTTTTCTTTTACATTACCAATTTTACTCTTTGCACAATTACCTCAAAATCCGTTAAACAAATTATTTCATAAAATTTACACAAGATTCTGTAAAAAATTACCTTACCTCAGCAACGAACTTGTACACTATCGATACCTACCACACTTTCCCGGAACGTCTACGTCAACGATGGTATAGGGACATCATTCTGTAACAAGTAATTTCCGATATTACGAAAAATTCGTAAAATATTTACGGAAAATTTACAACTGGTGCCCACTGATGAGTGGTGATCCTCTCTAACTCTTAAAGCCTGTTGTATCTCATTTCATAATCATCTCATTCACTCGTTATTTAATGAAAATTTGTAAATTTTTACTAATAAAGTCAAAAAAGAAATAGCTTCTTCGGAAGTAGTTATAATTTTCTACAATTTTCTTGGAAATGTTATTGTTGTTTAGGTCATCAGTTGAAAGACTGGTTTGAACCTCTAGAGGCTAAGTAAAACGAGGACTGGGGTAATTTACCAGCCTTTCCCACTGAGTAAAAAGTATGCTTATCAGCATGCCAGGCCCTCTGAAAAGCATCTACTTCCATCCTGCAAATGACACCTTTACTTCATTCACCACAGAATCTGGTTGTATAATGAAATTGATTATTCTCAGAGGAGATAACTGTGACTAGTGTCTTTTACACCTCGACCTCTTCTGTTCTTAAATGCTTCAGTCATTTAATTGGTAGATCATGTGATAAGAAACATAACTATTTTTTGTAGCCCTGGAACTAGCAGATCGAGTCCAAATAATTTAACACTCCACCTGCCTGTTATGGGAAAAAACTTTATTTTACCAATCGCAAAAATTATGTAATTCTACATAGTGTATGTTACTCAAGAAGCTTGAACTTTGCAACTGTGAAATACGTAACTTTTAAAATCGGTTGGGTAGTTTCTGCGAATACCTCGTACAAACAAGCAAACAAACAAAATATCATTATAGACTATTATAACCCCACTAAAAAAATTTTTTTTTTTGTTGTTGTTTAGGTCGGTCAATTAGGTCGATCAGAAGTAAAAAAATTGTTAGAAACTTTTCTTTGAAAATATGTTGTTGTTCAGGTCAACAGCTGAAAGGCTGGTTTGAATCACTAGAGGTTTTACTAAGTAAAACGAGGAGAGGTGTTTTACCATTACCTTTATCACTGAGTACAAAAGTAGCCTAAGCTTATCAGCATGCCGGGCCTTCTGAAAAATATCTACTTTCTACCCTGCAAATGACACCTTCACTTCATTCACCACAGGGTCTGACTATATAATGAAATTCATTACTCTCAGAGGAGATTACTCTAACTAGTGTCTTTTACACCTCTACCTCTTATGTTCTTAAGTAGTCCAGTCATATGATTAACTGACCACGTGATAAGAAACAGAACTATTTTTTGTAGACCTGGAACTAACAGATCGAGTGCAAATAATTTAACACTTTACCTGCCTGTTATGGGAAAGAACTTCATTTTACCAGTAACAATTTTTTTATAAAAATTTAAAAATTATGTAATGCCACGTAGTATAAGTTACTTAAGAAACTCGAACTTTCCAACAGTGGAATAACTTTTAAAATCGATTCGGTAGTTTGTGAAATTACCGCGTACAAACAAATAAACCATACTCCTTATTCATAATTACAGTATAGACAATTATTATGAACACACCAGAAAATTATTTTATTTTTTTATTGTTTAGGTCAATCAATCAAAAGTTTTATATACGTAGGTAGTAAAATTCCAGTAGGATTTAATAAGTGAAAAAATGAGTGAAGAAATTGTTAGGAACTTTATTTTGAAAATATATTTCTGTACAAAAAGAGCTCAACATACCCTCCATATGGCAGAAAATCGAGGAAACCAAACAAAACTGGAAGGATCATGTGGAGCGCATGGAGGATGGAAGAATTCCCAGGGCAGTCATCTCCTATCAGCCAGTAGGAAAGAGAAGTGTGGGCAGGCCTTGTAAGAGATGGAATTGATTAATAAAGGAGTTTGCAGTCGGAACAGGCAATGTGCCTAATCCTTGAAGGAAGACGACGACGACGACGATTTCTGTACAATAATTCTGATAAGAGAAGTACAGTGTTACTGTTATAGGTTTCTGATGAACTAGTAATATGGTGTTATAGGCTACTTATTTAAACTGCTACAGATAATCACATCGTGATTGGCTGATTACAAGGTGCACATTTACTAGAATAACTTATAAATGTCAAGTAAATTATCTCCTTTCTCTTTAACGGGGCTGCATCTGTTTAATTATAATCATACATAATAAATTAAAATTACTTTAATAGGATTTTTAATGTTACATAAATCTGTCCACTCATCTAAAATTTGCTTTTCAGTCTAAATATATAATTATACTTTGAAATATAGTTTCTTGGTTTTACGTCTACTATCATAAACATTAATGTCAATATACTCGGTGAAGAGTGAGAAAAAAATCATGAAAATAATTAATGATAAATATCAGACCTGGCCAAAAAATGGAAAAAATTAGCATTAATTAGTGATTTTCTGTATTTTGTTCATCAAAATCGGTTAAAAAATGTTATTTTTTAAGATTGCGGCCTTATTATACATTTTTTGACTAAAGTATGTAATTATAATCAAAGTTATAGAAAATTTTAAAACCTACAACTTTTATTTCAATCATTTTTTTTCTACTGAGCGTTGTTTAGCGCACGGTTACTATACTAGAGTTACTATATTTTAGTAAAGTAACCGTAGTTTAGCGTCTATAAGTGATTTTTGCGTCTTTAAGTTTTACAGATGTTGATTGTCATTCAACCTCTATTTAAGTTCAAAAGCTCGGTTTATGTAGGCTATGTTTGAATATGTTTTTCATTTTACATTGTTTACTAATTATTAAAAATCTGGTATGAAACACTCACACAACTTTCTCTTGCCAGTGCAAATAATTAACAATAAACCTAACATTAGTAATAAAACATAAGAAATAAACAAAAAACTAACCTCAATAAACATAACCTAATTTTAATCATGAGTGAAAGACGCAAAATGAAAATCAACCTCAGTTAAGCTTAAAAATACGGAAAATCACTCTTTTACGCTAAAATAGGCTCTGTAGAGAAAAATGCTCTAAATAAAAGTTGTAGATCTTTTAATTTCCTATAAATATTATTATATATACTTTTGTCGTAAAGTGCATACTAAGGCCGAAATCTTAAAAAATCGATTTTTCACACGTTTTCGTGAGAAAAAAACAGAAAATCGCTAATTACCGCTAAACTAAGCGTTATACAAAAAAATGTTTGAAATAAAAGTTGTAGGTTTTTAAATTCTCTACATTTTTTTTTATATAAATTTTTGCGCTATAATACATATTAAAGCCGTAATCTTAAAAAATACAATTTCTTTACGTGAAAACAGCCTCACCAAGAATTTCAGTAAACATGGCGCCTACCCTATCTTGTAGAGAATAAAGGAGTTTACAAGGAGTAAACCAGGCGATTTAAAAAAACATCGTAGGACCAGTTTTAGAGAAAATCGGAAAAAGTGAAAAATTACACGAATAAACTACTACTTCCGGTTGACCGATTTTGATGAAAATGTTCGTGTCGGGTCCGGTAGTGGTATGTAACTTAAGTTTCAAGTTTCAAGTTCGTACGATGTTCCGTTATTGAGATATTCTGTTCACAACACACACACACACAAACACACACGCACACACAGACACACACGCGCGCGCACACACACACACAGACCAATCGCTAAAAACATGTTTTTTGGGTTCACGGGGTCTGAAAACGTATAGATCCGGTGAAAACTCGATTTCGAAAAATCGACATGAAAACAATACTTTCCTTCCTATATATTCATATAGGCAAGAGAAAGTAAAAATAGTTCATTTTGTTTCATTATTTTACATTGGCAAGGGAACTTTTTACGAGTGTTTCACACCAGATTTTTAATGTCGTTTAGGTCATCAGCCGAAAGACTGGTTTGAACCTCTAGAGGTTTTACTAAATAAAACGAGGAGTGAGGTGATTTACCATTGCGTTCCTCACTGAGTGAAAAAGTAAGCTGATCAACATACCGAACCCTCCGAAAATCATCTACTTTCCACCCTGCAAATAATACCTTCACTCCATTCACCACAGGGCTGGCTGTATACTGAAATACAATTCTCTCAGTGGAGATAACTGTGACTAGTATCTTTTACACCTCTACCTCTTCCATTTTTAAATGCTTTAGTCATATAACTGGCTGATCATGTGATAAGAAACAGAACTACTTTTTGTAGCCTTGGTTCTAGCAGATTGAGTGCAAATAATTCCAGTGCAATAATACTCCACCTGCCTGTTATGGGCAAAGATTTTTAATAATAGATTGTAAATGAATAATTTTAAAATTTGCATTCTAATGCAATTAATTGTATTTTGTCATAAATTCACAAGGAGTAATTATAAAAATATATTTTTGTTTGTCTAAACTTAAAATAATATTAAACGTTTTTGAAAAATTGTTGGGAGTCGAGAGCTCTACAATCAAAATAGGTTCCTCAGTGATTTTCCATTTAATATTAAGCTAAGCAATTAAGACTTCTATCTTCATAATTATACAGCCTAGTTTAAGAAACATACACTTCCTCTAAACTTTATCCTGTCTATTGTGAAACAACGGACATGGACTGCAATAATGTTTTTATCTTAAGTTTTAACCTTCGCACTATCCATATGTGGAAAATGATCATTACCTACACTACAGAAACAACTGCTAGTTACACAGACTCATTATCTTGTCCACTCACAGATCAGCCTATAATTTATCATCATTTTTATTTATAAAAATTAATAAAATTTATCGCAATTATTTTTTTAATAATCTAACTTATCAGTTAATTATAAACACTCGTGTATGTGCCTTCAAATAATTGAATGGCTCAACAGAAAAACGTTGCAACTGACAAAATTTACAAAAGTGAGGTTCAGTAGAATACGTTCTATAAATCCTCTATTTGATCATAATAGTGAATTCTAACGGGTAGAATTGTAACTAAGCTTTCGAAAACTCTTAAAACAAACTCGTCATATAGTGAAAAATCGTTATGCAGCTAAGAATCAGATGGTATCTTTCACTTTCTGTAAAAATTTGTTTTTGTTACTTGCAAAGTTTTTCCGTTAACTCATTCAATTTTTATTTGTTTATTTCCATTCACTATTTAGCCATATACAGTAATCCCTTGGTATCCGCGGGTTTAGCATCCGCGGATTTCGGTTATCCGCGGATTTCGGTTATCCGCGGACTTTGTCCGTGGGCCTAAAACCTTAAAATACGTACGTTTTCTCACCTTGTGTACACCTACTTGGGGTGGGGAAGTCATACAATTCTGAAAACATGTTTGAATAAATATTTTGGCATCCGCATCATGTGTGAGTCACATAGTAGTATGGCGACGGCCGCCATGAGCCAAGCTAGATTTCCGTGTACTGTACGTAATGAGCGTGTCACCGGGTACTGGGCCCCGCCAGTACAACCCCATCCCCACCACCATAAGTACGCCCAGGCAACATACTGTAATTTCTCCGTACGTTTTCCTCCATGTGTCAGTCTAACTTCTTCGTACTTACGTACAATTCTTTGTTTGTTTGGCGATCCTGAAACGAAGCCAAGCATTTCTCCATAAACCATCAATGAGATCCTCAGCATGGCAACGCAGGTCGCTGACCACGTGTTGGAGATGGATCCCGTCATGAAAAGGGCCCTTCAATTCAAAAGAGGACTCAGGAGCTGATGATACCATACGAAGAAGTTCACAAGAAATTTGAAAAGGAGAAGAAGCAAAGAGCCATAACTAACTATTTTAAAGCAACTTAAATTTTTTATGCGTACAGTACTGTGTTTAATAAATATTCATAGATTATAATAATGGTAAAATGTTCCTAAAACTATAAAACACTTAAAATGACTAGGTACAGGACTTTACCTTTAGAAGCTAACCCCCTTTTTTTCGTTCATATAAGGTATCACTATCCGCCTGAGAAACTTTACCTTTAGAACCTAACCCCCTTTTTTTCGTTCATATAAGGTATCACTATCCGCGGTTTTACGAACCGCGGTAACCCTCCGGAACGTAACCCCCGCGGATAACGAGGGACTACTGTGTATTTATGTAAATAACTAGCTGCCCGTCCCGGCTTCACCCGGGTATAATTTTAACATTTTAATAGTCAACTTCTTCAGTTTCATCTGTATTTTATTAGACCAAATCATAGCATTTAGTGTTTGAAAATATCTCCACCCTGACTCATGCAGCTCCTGATATCCGCTCACTCGTTCCCTCGGTCGAAAACATAGCCGATCTCATCATTCTTTAGCAAGATATTCTGTTTTTTTTTTGTTTTTATAAAAACCCGTAATTTTTAATAAACTCTTCTTTGAGCTTAAGTACCATAAAATAAAATATTACCTTCACTTGTAGTAATTAGTACCTGTTATCCACAAATAAAAGGGTATATTAGATTTCCTCCTTTACTTTTAAACCAACAAAGATTGGCATCTACTCCAATTATCCAGTGCATCATGCACATGTATCTTAAACAAAGTGGTAGAAAAACAGCACCCTGGGTTTAAACCCTTGGGATAAACTTGCTGATTCGATTTTCTTGCTTTACAGTGCACTTTTAATTAATAAACAATTTGTGTACACTACGAACATGTATTCGGCTCACTCAAGATTGCCTCAAAACTTCACATAACTGGCAAAATCGCCCATAACAGGCAGGTGGAGTGTTAAATTATTTGCACTTGATTTGCTAGTTCCAGGGCTACAAAAAATAGTTCTGTTTCTTATCACGTGGTCAGCCAATTATATGACTAAACTATTAAAGAACAGAAGAGGTAGAGATGTAAAAGACACTAGTCAGGGTTATCTCCTCTGAGAGTAATGAATTTCATTATACAGCCATATCCTGTAGTGAATGAAATGGAGGTGTCATTTGCAGGGTGCAGAGTAGATGCTTTCTGGAGGGCCCGGCATGCTGATAAGCATAGGGTACTATTGTCCTTAGTGAGGAAGGCAATGGTAAACCACCTCACTCCTTGTGTTACTTAGTAAAACCTCTAGAGGTTCAAATCAGCCTTTCAGCTGTTAACCTAAACACAACCGACACAAAGGCACATTCTCATATTATTTTATGAAGTCCACAAAAGGAAGACAAAGATCCAAATACATAAATAAAAATTAATGATTAGAAACACTTCTATATAATGGTTTGTTTGATTTCACTTAAACCTTGCCGAAATTATAAGTATGTTCTTAAGCATGAATTCATTTAATCCTTCCTTTTTTACCCAAATTACCCATCCGTGGAAACTAGCTGTCACTTAGAATTTAGGATTGATTCTACGGTATATTTTTATTAAATTTTTAATAATAATTTTACAGATAAATATGAATAAAATTACATACTGACATAGTATCACTCAAAACACGAGTAGGCCGTATAAGATAACCTACATTATAAATTCAAGTGATGCGTTTATTTTCCGATAAAAACTGAAATACTTGATAGATTTTGTTTACTGTGGTTAAACAGCGTGGTTATAAACACTTTCATTAAGATTCCGAATAATCGAATAGCTAAATTGATGTCGTGGAATTAGTTTTTATTACATCGTAACTCAAAACTAACTTTAATTGTTATATTACTTTATACCAGTGCGGAGGGTGGAGCCTCATAATAGAGCTAATCTTATTAAAGTTAATAAATTTATTTTGCAATTACAGTACAACCTCGTTTGTCCGGACTAACTGGACCCAAAGACAATCCGGAAAATTGAAAATCCGGATAATAGGGTAATAAACAACATAAATCCTTCCTTAGAGACTACAATAGTAGGCCTACATTGTATATTGTAATAGTAATATTATATTACCGTATATCCTCGATTCTACGACGTCCTCGAATCTGGGACGCATTTTTATTTATTTTTTTTTATTTTGGCAGAACAAATTTTGAAAAAAAAGTTTAGAAAAATCATCAAAATCTTATTTCTAATGTAACGTGAAATTTTATTACCTGAAATGGGCGATGAAACAGAATTAAATGTAACATGATATTGATAGAAATAATAACTTTCTTGACTCACTTTTTAATATTGAGTACAAAAAGAGGATTTTGTTTCTATCGGCTGTTATGCATAACATAACACTGTTATTCACAGTTTCTTGTACCCAGTAGTTTTCTATTGTACTTCTTTGGCACCTTTCACATCGACCGTGTAGTTTCTAGGCATATCGAAATAGACTGAAATTTCATCTTTATTACCTATCTGATCAAGAATGTAGATATTTTTAGTTCGTGAAAATATCGAACTGGTAATTCGATTCTATTTGCTGGAAATTCAAAAGTTGCGTTTCAAAATCAAAGATTGCGTTTGTATGCGTGTCGCTTTTACGAATTCCGATAATTATTTATAAATTTTTATTTTAAATGATTATTTATTTTATCTTGTCATGCATAGTAGATATCTCATACGTAGTTCAGAGTCCTAATATACCGGTTCAAATATAATAAGTGAATGTGTTTGCAAGACACCCTCGAATGTAAGACGCACCTCGCTTTTCGAGGTATCTTTTCTTGGTTTAACGTCCGACTGTTCTGCAATTACTGCTAATGCAGACGGTGAAGAATGAAATGATTTTTTGTACCGTCTGAAAATATGCCGTACCTAAATGGGATTCGAACCCAAGACCGCATGATGAGAGGCGAGCACATTACCAACTACGCCAATTGTGAAGAAAGACGCGTCTTAGGATCGAGGAAATACGGTAATATTGCAATAGTATATTATATTGTAATAGTACATAGTAGGCCCTATATTGTACCTACAATATCACCTGATATTTACGATATAAGTAGGCTATATACGATTTTTATGAAAAATTCAGTACATTTCACCCTTCTAATACACTACTGTATTTATCTACTCTTTCATCTTTTCAACGTTCTAAATTTTCTATATGCCCAAAACGGGCAGGTGGAGTGTTATTTTAATTGCACTCTATCTGTTTGGTCCAGGGCTAAAAAAAATAGTTGTGTTTCTTATCACATAGTCAGCCACTTATATGACTGAACTATTAAAGAACAGAAGAGGTAGAGGTGTAAAAGACACTAGTCAGAGTTATCTCCTCTGAGAGTAATGAATTTCACTATGCAGCCAGACCCTGTGGTGAATGAAGTGAAGGTGTCATTTGTAGGGTGGGCATTTGCAGGGTGGAAAGTGAGTGCTTTTTGGAGGGCCTGGCATGCTGATAAGCATACTCTTTCAACTCAGTGAGGAAGGCAATGGTAAACCACCTTACTCCTCGATTTTACTTAGTAAAACCTCTAGAGGTTCAAACCAGCCTTTCGGCTGTTGACCTAAACAACAACAAATTTTCTATAAAATAGACTTACCGTTAATTACGATAAAAAGCTATGTTTTGTAAAATAATTACATTGAATTGTTTAAAAGATATTAGAAAATATAAAAATAACTTTGAACATCATTTTCTTATCAAATAATTGGTTCATTGTCTTCTGTTTCAAACATGTGTGGCGTTTGAATGAAGCACGGTCATGCAAATGCTTTACCATTAATAAAATTTAGCTGACACTAGTAAGCTTTCTTAAACTGGACAAAAAGCATTTTATTACCATAATTTATTGTACAATCTATGTAAGAAGTGTACATATAATCAAAATAAAAAGCGAATGTTTGGCGTACTTACAGTTACGTTCTTACTATCGTAGTTAAAAATTATTATCTATGTAAACATTTTTTTTAAATGTCTACAATTCTGATGCGGATTAGCGAGGGCCAATTAAACGAGGTTTTACTGTATAACTACAATATATAAATTTTTGTAAATTTTTCCAACAGAAACAAGGAATACACAGCTAAGGTAAACGTACATTGGCTTTCGACTTGGTCTTAGTCGCTTTTCATACCGGAAAGGAAACGTCCAGTTATAAGCGGCCCGCATCTGTACGCCAGATCATCCTACCTAACGAAATTTTACACAAGTAAATAATTAATTATTTACTTTTATGTATACGTCTAATAATTAATAGACGTAGTGTTGTTATGTCATATGTTACGTTTCTGGTTACTTATGGTTTATCTTTGATTACCTAGATCCCCTAGAATGTTTGTTAAATTGTTCAAATTTCGTCCCATCATTTACCAAACACCATTCAAAGGCGATTAAGGAGAAAATTGAGCAAGTATCTGCTGTGTTAGGACCAATTATCTCACTAATAATAATATATAAATGAATTGCTGTTTAGGTCATCAGCCGAAAGGCTGGTTTGAACCTATAGAGGTTTCACTAAGTAAAACGAGATGGTTTACCTATGCTTTCCTCAATGAGTGGAAAAGTATGCTTATCATTATGCCAGGCCCTCTGAAAAGAATCTACTTTCCACCTTGCAAATGACACCTTCACTCCATTCACCACAGGGTCAGGCTGTGTAATGAAATTCATTACTCTTAAAGGAGATAACTCTAACTAGTGTTTTTTACACCTCTATTTTTGTTCTTAAATGCTTCAGCCATATAATTGACTGATCATGTGATAAGAAACAGAACTGTTTTTGTTGCCCTGGAACTAGCAGATGGAGTGCAAATAATTTAACACTCCACCTGCCTGTTATGGACAAAAATTATATTAGGTAGACAAAAATTAAAAGTAGGAGACTTGTCATTGGATGGTGCCCTCCAATCACGTTACTCCTGCCATGTCATTCATTCTTTCATTCACCATGATACTCACTGATTGTTTACTCATAACAATTGTAAATTTCACTTTAATAAAGTAAAAAATATTCTTTATATTTTTTAAATTATAATTTTATATTTTAAAATAATATAATGGAACTTCAATAACGTCGAAGTATAAGAAAATATCATGTATATATTCAAAGCATTGAAGGTTGAAATCAGTAACAGTAAACTGGTTGTACAAAACATTTCATAACTGATGAAGAAATTTTTATTAGTAAACGGTGTTAAAATTATATCAAAAGAAAAGTGATTTGACAACAGTAGCCAGATTTTCTGGGGTCAGAAACTAGCGAAGTTATCAATGCCAGTACTCAAGGTCAAGTGGATAGTACACGCGCATGCGCTTTCACTCTACAGTTAGTCGGGTCAACTGTCAGAATTCTCAGGCAAAGGAGCGCGAGAACAGTCGTGCATTTAGTTTGCTGTTGTGTACTTGTTCGCCGACTGGCAATCTGTAGTGCATAGAATGGCTGTGGTACACCAGTTACAACTTTTATCAGATATTGCTGCTCTAGATATAAACGGTATGTTTTCTTTTAATTATAAATATCTCACACTGAAATTTTAATTACTTTTATATATTTTTTTATAATTGTTAAAGTTGAGACAAAAATTATCTGTACATTAAGAGCGCCTTGAGTAGTTACTCCTACAATAACCATTCTGGAAAATATCCACAATGTAATTTATTGTATTTTCTCCTAATTAAAGTCAAGTTAAATTGTTTAATGTTATTTTCTTAAAGTATATGTGAATGTTGAACAACTCTTTGACAATTCAAGCCAGAGAAGATTAATACGCCAGAAAACCTTTGACTTGATTTGATAAACTTTATTTAGAAAATTATATTGGTTATTTTTAAGTTTATGTATTGTATATTAAAAGTTAGAGTAGCAATGTAGGTAAATACTAAATAAAAATTAAGTGTCGCTTTAGAGTTTTATCTGAAATAAAATGTAATAGTTTTAAAATAAGTGTAACCATAGATTATTTCTTACATTAAAAGGTAATCGTTAGGTGGTTTAGTATTGAAAAATTGTTTGTTAATTGAACGATAGTCAAAATAAAAAGAATATTCGATTGTAGAAGTAACTACTTCTTTTGGAGTGCGTGGATTGGGTTTTTTTGCATAGTTAAAAGTTTTGGTTTGCCGTCACGTCACGCTCGGCTCAATAATTATTATGGAAACAATAATTACCATTAATTAACTTACAAAAAACATTTTCATTAAATTTGTTAACTTAATTAATTAATTAAGTAGTCGTTTCGGTCGGTCAGCCCCGAGACTGCTGATTTTATTTTTTTAATAATATCGAGTAATACGAGGTGTGGCTATTAAATAACGAAACTGACGTTGTAAAAAAAATTATTTTTATTATCACTTACATAATCACTTATTGTCACCTTCAATATACACTCCTTCTCTATCCGTACAATGCTCCATATGAATTTTCCATTGTTGGAAACAGTGCTGGAAGTCATCTTCTGTCAGCTCCTTCAGGACACGTGCCGATTTCTCTTTTACAGCTTCCACAGACTCAAATCTTGCCCCTTTTAATGCAGATTTCACCTTAGGGAACAGGTAGAAATCACATGGTGCAAGATCTGTTGAATAAGGTGGATGTTCTAACACTAAGATGCTGTACTTGGCTGCGAACCTTTTGACAGATAAGGCGGAATGATGTGGTGCATTGTCTTGGTGGAAACCCTTGATTTGTCCTTCCACATTTCCGGGTGTTTTTTCCTTACACTTTGACGTAGTTCAGAAAGTACCTCAAGGTAGTAATATTGATTAATTGTTTGACCTTCAGGAACCCAGTGAAGGTACACAATCCCATGCATATCAAAAAACCAATCATCATTGCTTTAAATTTTGACTTGTTCATTCGAGCTTTTTTGGCTCTCGGTGAAGTTTGACTCTTCCAGTGCATGGATTGGCGCTTCGTTTCCGGATCATAAGTAAAAAATCACGTTTCATCACATGTTATTTTCGTTTCAAAAAATTTGGGTCATTTTCAATCGCGTACAAAGTGTCAGTACAAACATTTTTGCGAGCTTCATTTCAAACATTTTTGAGCAGCACTTGTCCTGAAGGAGCTGACAGAAGATGACTTCCAGCATTGTTTCCAACAATGGAAAATTTGCATGGAGCGTTGTAGGGATAGAGAAGGAGTGTATATTGAAGGTGACAATAAGTGATTATGTATAAAATTAAAATTAATTTTTTTTACAACGTCAGTCTCGTTATTTAATAGCCACATCTCGTATATTAAAAATAAAGTAAACGTCCCTTATTTGGAGTGAAGGGGCTGAACCAATGTTCAATAGTGAATTTCTGTTATTGGTATACTCGTATGTGTCAAAATAATATCAAAGTAAAGTGTACGACTCTCAGGTTTAAAACTAAATTTTTCTGTCGTTTTGTAACTATTTTATTATAAAAATGAATAATTATATAAGTTTATTTGTTTAATAAATTATTTCTTATTAGGTGGTTGCAACAGTAATACGTACATTATTGGGTGGACCTTTGCCTCTTGAAAGCCTACTGAGTTTTGATTAGGCAGCCCCGCCTCTACCGAAACAAATAACACTTGCTTAGAGCTCATAAAAATCATGTTATTTCAAAATAAATTTTGATGTTTTGATACTTTATCTAAATAAATTTAAACAAAATATCTCTTGACAGATCACTGTACAAATTTCTTACCGAATAACCTTCATAAAAATAATTAACGTTATAAATAATCAGGTGTTAATAACATACGTTTTATTAACAAATGATTATATTTTTATATTCACTTTTGTCTTGTACTTTATCTGAAACTTACAAATTTTGTTATTTTTAAAACTAAATAATTATTTAATTAATATAAATACAATGAATATATTTGATTTAACCAACATTTTAACAGTAACAAAACAACATGAATCTGTAGAACTTTTACCGAGAACTTTTTTCCGATAGAACTGTTTCAGTTTTGTGTTCAGCTGTTTCCTTTTGTAGTTTCCTTTTGCTGTTTCCTTTTGCAGAACAAAAGGAAAACAAATACAGTATGTGTTTTCCAATTCAGTCGTTTTCCAAGATATATCTAGAAAAGGATGATGTGCTTTAGGTATGTGCATTATTTATGTAAACTGGTGGGCGCATGTGTCTTTTTTTTAATGTTTAGTACTTACCTAAAACAGTTTTCTAAAAACTTTTTGGTAAGATACGATCGTGCGGTTAAACTAACGAAAGAAAAATTTATTGATAAGATTTATAGTTTCCACGTAATATTAATTATTGTTTATTTTTTTCTAATCTGCTACCACTGAATTATTGCCTCAATAAACTTGAACTTATTTACAAAAGAAAAACATTAAAAAAAATTATTAATTAAATCGTTTCATGCATATTAATCACTGCGTTTAAAGTGCAATATTATAAAACACTATTAATAATTTATTTTTATTTTTTACTAGGCTCAATTCTTTTTATTGATTACTTATCAGTATTTACATTCATATTTTGTAATTAGTCATTCTATACATTTGGTACAATAGTAGGTAATGTCTTTTAGGTTAACTATATTATTTGTTTTACTTTCGCTTGCCTATATGAATTTATAGGAAGGAAAGTATTGTTTTCATGTCAATTTTCACCGGATATACACGTTTTCAGACCCCCTGAACCCAAAAAACATGTTTTTAGCGAATGGTCTGTCTGTGTGTGTGTGTGTGTGCGCGCGGGCGCGCGCGTGTGTGTGTGTGTGTGTGAACTGAATATCTCAAGAACGGAACATTATACAAACTTGAAACTTAGAACTTAAGCTACATACCAGTACCGGACCCGACACGAACATTTTCATCAAAATCGGTCAACCGGAAGTAGTAGTTTATTCGTGTAATTTTTCACTTTTTTCCGATTTTCTCAAAAACTGGTCCTACGATTTTTTTTTTAAATCGCCTGGTTTACTCCTTGTAAACTCCTTTATTCTCTACAAGATAGGGTAGGGGCCATGTTTACTGAAATTCTTGGTGAGGCTGTTTTCACGTAAAGAAATTGTTTTTTTTTAAGATTACGGCTTTAATATAAATGTTAGGGCAAAAATTTATATAATAAAAGTTGTAGAGAATTTAAAAATCTACAACTTTTATTTTAAACATTTTTTTGTATAACGCTTAGTTTAGCGGTAATTAGCGATTTTCTGTTTTTTTCTCACGAAAACGTGAAAAATTGATTTTTTTAATATTTCGGCCTTAGTATGCATTTCACGACAAAAGTGTATATATTTAATTTTATAGGAAATAAAAAGATCTACAACTTTTATAAAAATCATTTTTCTCTACGAGCCTAGTTTAGTGTGAAAGAGTGATTTTCCGTATTTTTAAGCCTAACTGAGTTCGATTTTTATTTTGCGTTTCAAGTCATTATTAAAATAAGGTTATATTTTTAGAGGTTAGTTTTTTGATTATTTCTAATGTTTTATTACTAATGTTAGGTTATATTGTTAATTATTTGCATTGGCAAGAGAAAGTTTTGTGAGTGTTTCACACCAGATTTTTTTGTTTAAAACAATCTTTAACCAAAACTAAACGTAAATTTTTGTTCGACTGTTAGCTTGTTAGACGGTAAAGAAGTAAATTCTGGTTTCATTTCCGTGGAAATTATAACACTTTAAAATCCATTGTTTCATAACTCGCTGTTTTTGCTGACGGTCGAGTTGTTGATGTAACTTAAACAAATGAATTAATTTAATTTACGTTAAACTATTTATTGAAAGTTATTAAATTATTTAATAATGTTTAATTTAATGATGTTAATTAAATTTAATGTATTAATTTACCTACCTATATTTAACCTTAACTCGAAGCATATTGGTGTAGGATTTATGTACATAAAAATGTATACATAAATTATAAATTCCTACATATTTATACATAAATTATAAATTTATGTATAATAAATTTTACATTGTGCCAGTAAATACAATGTATTTTCCCTACCTAAATTTAACCTTAAATTGAAGAATATTAGTGTAGAATTTTTTCAGTATTTTTCCCGTTTTTAACGTTAAAAATACTATAAGATTACATACGAAATATCCACAAAATGTGACAAATTATGGTGGGAAATAGACCCAGCTTTAACCATTGTCATTAATCATTGTAATGGAATAACAGTTTTTTTTTTTTTTTTTTTTTTTTTTTTTTTTTAAGTTTATTTAACGTCGCATCAACATCAAGGTCATTAGCGACGACGTTGGGGTGTAACTGTGTGTGATGAGAATGAAATGATTTTTTTTTTTTTTTTTTTGTAACGTATGAAAATATGCTTTATGAATATTTATTGTATTATTTTATGCATAACCCCACTTACAGACTTCAATGGTTATGTCGTTCTTTGCATTGTGTTAACTGTTTAGAAAATTTGAAACCTTATACCTTTTGTTTCTTTGTTTGTTTCGTGGATAAGTTTTATTTGAGCTTTTAAGCATTCAAGTTGAATGAAGTTGGAGTTGTTCTTAGTTTAATAATATCAAGTTATTACTTTTTCTTGCCCTATATGAATATCTAGGGAAGGAAAGTATTATCACGTCGATTTTTTAAAATCGGTTTTCACCGGATATACACGTTTTCAGGCACCCTTGAACCCAAAAAACATGTTTTTAGCAATTGTATGTGTGGGTGTGTGTGTGTGTGCACGCGCGCGCGCGCGCGTAAACAAACTATCTCAAGGATGGAATATCATACGAAGTTAAAACTTGAAACTTAAAATAAGTACCACTAGTGGACCCTATATTCAAAATTGAAAAATTTTGAACAAACATTGAACATTATATTCAAAATCGGTCAACCGGATATAGTAATTTATTCGTGCAATTTTCTCAAAAGCTTCTACGATTTTTAAAATTGCCTTAAACATATTAATTTTGCAAACTTCATAACTTGTACTACATACATAATTGTAATGTACTACGTAGTCTACATAATTTGTACTTCATAACTACAAGTAACGGGTGATTCAAAAAGAGCGCCGGTTTTTAAACGGCTGGTAAATTTTTGTTTATCGGTTGGCAACATTGTTAGACCTCATTTCTATTTCGGAGAACATTCCGATTGACGATTCAGTTGTAGTTTCTCTTGTTCGCAGTGTAGTACTCTCGCAGTCTGTGTCTAACCATGGAGAAGTTTACTATTGCACAACGAGTGTTAATCGTCAAAACATTTTACCAGAGTGGAGAGAGTTATGCGGCTACTGTCAGGCGACTTCGCGGTACTCTAGGACGTAATGAAGCACCGAATGAATCAACAGTTCACAGGCTCATGAAAAAGTTTTTTGAGACGGGTTCAACAGTCGACCTTAAAAGTTCTGGACGTCGTCGTTCTGGCCGAACTGAGCAGAATGTTGCGTTGGTTCGTGACAGTGTGGCTGTTAGCCCAGCAAAATCAATACGTCGCCGTTCTCAACAATTGGGTTTACGATGTTCTTCTGTACGGAGAATTCTTCGGTACGATCTCCAATATCACCCGTATAAAATTCAGTTGACGCAACATTTGAAAGTGGCAGACCACCAGAAGAGACGACAGTTTGTTGACTGGGTATTGAGAAAACAGCAGGATGATGACACCTTCGCAAACAAAATCATTTTCAGTGATGAGGCGGGTCATCTGAAGTCATTGGTGTATGCCAATAAACCCCGAAACATCAATGACTTGAAGGAGGAAATTCGACGGGTTATCGGGCAAATGGAAGTCGAAACTTGTCGTGCAGTAATATCCAATTTCATGGACAGAGTTGATGTGTGCCAGCGCAGTAGAGGAGGACACATGCATGACATCATTTTTCATACATGAAATCGGAAGGTAAGATGAACTTGTTGATGTATTTATTTTCAGTTTTTCAATAAAATAAATCTCTTAATTTGATAAATCAAAACCGGCGCTCTTTTTGAATCACCCTATATTTGTAAGAAACACCTGAAGAATAACAATTGTAGAACAGCTACAGTTAATTCAGTTCGGATTTTTTTAAATTTTATTATCAAATCACTAAAATTAGAGTGTGTTCTTTTATAGTAGAGAAACAAGAACAATAAGTATAAGGTAATATTGAAAATAAAAATAAACAACTACATTAAACGTTAATAATAATTGTTACATATTACGTTTTTGTTATTAAAAATTTATTAATTAAAATAAAAAAGAAAATATATATACACATACATAATAAAAAATATCGAAAATATAAAGTTAATCGTGTCGAATCTGTCATTGTATCTGTTAAGTCTTGTAAAAGTATAGTCAATGTTGTCCAGTAAGTTTATCGCGAGATGATTCGGATGTCCGTTTAGTCTTAGTTCGGATAATCAACATTATATTGTGTAAAATAAAAATATAATGTTCCATTTCTAAACCAGAGAGGAAATTATTTGATATGTTTAATTAAACTTAGTTGTAACCATAGTTTATCTTGTGTAATTTTGTAAAATAAAAATAAGATAAATCGTTTAGGAAATGACATAGCATCAAGTTGTTTATAGTTAGCAATTTGTTTACCTTCTGTCGGTGTTTATTGCGTGTATTATTATAATTGTCTTTATCCAGAGGCGGTGCCGTTATTTCCTATTAGGCCTACTAACGACAATCTCAAATTTTACTGCGCGGGTAAACTTTTCCTTTTTAATAATATCTGGCCTACGTACATTGTTATTATAATCATATGTATTAAAACTGTTGATTCATGTATTTTTAGGGCATTACACGAAATCCTTTTTCATGTTTTTTATTTTTTTATTTTTAATGTAAATGGATGTTCTGTAAATGTTTACTAACTTTTAACAGGCTGGTAAATCATATAAACTGTTCTGAGTGGGTCGAAACAAGTTGCAAATTTAAGAAAGTTAGAATTTTAAAGTGTTTTATTTTTTAGAAAATATTTAGGATTCTATTTTTCATTTTAATCGTATTTTATGAACCCACACGGTTGAGAAGTTGATTATATAATCCAAATCTCGAAGTGTTTTTTTTTTTTTTAGGATACGTTCATCTACTGGATGAATACTTTATTTAGATGTTAGTTTACTTATAAGAAATTTACAGGAGCTTTTAGGATCGTAGAGTTATTCCACTTGTCTTCAATTGTTTTTCTTTCTCTCGCTTTGTAGATTACACAGGGAAGAAAAGTACCTACATTTTCATGTTGATTTTTCGAAATAGAGTTTTCATCGATTGGAAAGGGTGGAAAATAGATGCGTTTTGGAGGGCCTGACATGCTGATAAGCATAGACTACTTTTCCATTCAGTGGGGAAGGCAATCGTAAACCACCTCACTCCTCGTTTTACTAAGTAAAGCCTCTAGAGGTTCAAACAGGATTTTCGGCTGATGACCTAAACAACACAATTTGAAGTTATAGAAAATTTTAAAACCTACAACTTTAATTTCAAGCATTTTATTCAACAGAGCTTAGTTTAGCATCAAATTAGTGATTTTCCGTATCTTTAAGTCAAAATAAGATTGATTTTTATTTTATTTTGTTTTTCATTTTACATTGTTTACTAATGAATTAACATATTATGTTATATGGTTCATTATTTACATTGGCAAGAGAAAGTCGTGTGAGTCTTTCACACCAGATTTTCTTTTTATGGAACTGTTTACGTCTTGTATATTTATATGTCGTATTATGGCAACTGTGGTTAATTATAGAAATTTTTTACTTTGGTTTACATTAAATTAACTTAGATGTATCTATTCAAGCATAGAGAAGCGATGACATAATAATGGTATCAATAAAAAAAAACTGATACGTTAACAAGAATAAATTAATTGGTTGTCTTATTTTCTTATTAGTTTTTATTTAAGTCTACAGTCTTTCAACACAGGAATCAGTTAGCTTTCTTTTCTAATAAATTTTATTTTAGCCTTTGTTTTACTATTGTAGTACGATTTCGTAGCAAAATATTGTTCAAGAATGAAAACCCATTGTTCTAGGGTAAAAGTCATTCTGTTCGTAACACGACCGGAAACGTCAGAAAATTTTACACAGTTCAAGGAGAATCAACTCACACTGCCGTATCTATAACGGTTGACTACCAACTTCGTGTCACAAAACAAAATTCCCGTTTCTTATAAAAAAATTACCAGACATTAACAATTGGGTAACAGGACTAAAAAAATCACTAGCTATAATTTGTTTTATTTTATTCGCTAACGGCAAAGTTTTTTAATTGCGGCACTTAAAATAAATAAGTATGACAACACAAACGTTTTAATAGTCAAATAAATCAATTTTCTTCTTGTATTATAATCTAATTATCGTAAAAATATTTTATATTTTTTTAGACAAAAAGAGTTAAGAAGTCATTGAACTAAGTATGATAGCATGTGGGCTAACGTTGACGTTTTCTTTTTTTTATTATTCAATTATTTTGTTGTAAGTTAGATTAGGGGAATAGATTGTGATGATGTTGAAATTACGTTCTGGGTTCTTCCTCTTCGACTGGATGAATGTAACTAGGCATGTACTTGTTCAGTATACTGCGTCCATTAATTTTAACCATGTGATACTCAAAAGAAAAGTAAATTACGTGCATCATTTTTCTTTATTTCACACGCACTAATTCGTAATTCGTTTTTATAAAAAGTACAAAAATTTAACAATACGTAGTAGTATTTACATACTTACAAACGTACTAAATAAAGGTTTATTTATTTATTTATTTATTTATTTAAGGTTGCATCGACTACTTGCTCATTAGCGATCACGTTACATACATACAAATTGCAAAGAAGACAAAATATATAACATACACAAATATGCACAACGAGATAATCTATACAAATTAGAATAAAAATTTAGACAGTGGCGGTTGTGCCTTCAAAAATAGGTGATGAGTTGCAAAAATCCGAGAGAAACTATAGTTCGATTCACGAAAGAAAACACCTGTTTTTTAACAGCAATATCTTATGAACTGGTGTAGGTAAATACAATTACAATACATCAAATTAAGGCATGTTTTATTGTTGGTTACAAGATATATATTAACATTTTTGGAAATTAATAATGTATTAAATATAACATTTTACGCATAAAAAGTACACTTTTTTAACCAATTTTCCAGTATACCCAATTTCAAGGTACTATTACTTTGCTTACGCGTATTTTAAAATGTATAGGGCTTCAAAGTATTATAAAATAAAGGTTTCTACGTGTAATGCATATTTTTGTTTTATTTTTGGGCGACTGGTTTTAAAATGACGGCCATTTTTGTAAAAAAAAATTGTTATTTCGGTTACAAGTAATGATACGGAAATAATTTTTGTACTGACGGTTACATAATAACAACAGATTGGAAGACGTGACATAATTTTTCATTATTAATGTGTTTTATGTGGGGACGAAGTTTTTAAAAACCAAAACTAAAACAAGCTTTAATTGTATGTATCCTAATTGTTTTTACACACAACGGTTCAAAAGATATTGCTGTCAATGAAAAGATGTTTTCTTTCGTGAATCGGATTATAAAATACTACTTATTTATATTAACGAGACTCCCGAGAGTAAAAAATGTAAAATAGCCTTATAAACAGATACAAAACAACTGTGTGACACCGCAAATACAAAACAACTAACATACACGTACATAGAACATGCAGGTGCAGTAGACTGGTCGACCCAAAGCAATCTCTTCACTATTCAAGAACGGATGGGAGGAGCTAGGCGTGCATATTTGCCGCTGACTCTCCGTTGTCATGGCAACCCGCGCGCACTGGAAGAGAAGCGGCGGCCACCCGTCTAACTCTTCACTTGGGCATTTATTCCGTACATTAATGCCATTACAAGGGTTATTTAAAACATTTTAAAGCTTTCTAAGCAGATACAATAATTTTATGTACTTTTTATATGACATTCTTAATCTATTGTAAAACAAAAAATAATTATTACAGGAATTATACTTATTTTCAGAGAGAAATAAATCTCGATACTATTTTTCGAAAATAGGTGAAGAGGCTTCCCCTCACCTTTTTCTCTTGAATACCCACCGCTGAATTGAGACAACATAAAATTTAAAACTAATAAAAAAAATCTGGTGTGAAACACTCACACAACTTTCTCTTGCCAATGCAAATAATTAACAATAAAGCTAACATTATTAATAAAACATTATAAATAAACCAAAAACTAACTTTAATAACATAACCTAATTTTAATCGTGAGTGAAAGACGCAAAATGAAAATCAAGCTCAGTTTGACTTAAAAATACGGAAAATCACTCTTTCACGCAAAACTAGCCTCTATAGAGAAAAATGCTCTTAATAAAAGTTGTAGATCTTTTAATTTCCTATAAATTTAATTACGTACACTTTTGTTGTAAAGTGCATACTAAGGCCTAAATCTAAGAAAAATCGATTTTTCACACGTTTTCGTGAGAAAAAAACATAAAATCGCTAATTACCGCTAAACTAAGCGTTATACAAAAACATGTTTGAAATAAAAGTTGTAGAATTTTAAATTCTCTATATTTTTTATTATATACATTTTCGCGCTATAATACATATTAAAGCCGTAATCTTAAAAAACGCTTCTTTTACGTGAAAACACCCTTACCAAGAATTTCAGAAAACATGGCGCCTACCCTATCTTGTAGAGAATAAAAAATTGAGTAAATGAGGCGATTTTTAAAAAAATCGTAGGACCAGTTTTTGAGAAAATTGCAAAAAAGTGAAAAATTATACGAATAAACTACTACTTCCGGTTGACCGATTTTGATGAAAATGTTCGTGTCGGGTCCGGTAGTGGTATGTAACTTAAGTTTCAAGTTCGTACGACGTTCCGTTCTTGAGATATTTTGTATACACACACACACACACACACAGACCAATCGCTAAAAACATGTTTTTTGGGTTCAGGGGGTCTGAAAACGTATAGATCCGGTGAAAACTCGATTTCGAAAAATCGACATGAAAACAATACTTTCCTTCCTATATATTCATATAGGCAAGAGAAAGTAAAAATTGTATGACACAATGAAAATATGATACGTGATTTTATAATTATAATAAATCTGAAATTTTGTGAAAGTCCAAAACATTTATTGTGTTTTTAAGTGCTTCTTTCTCTACCAAATTCTGTCTTAAATTATTATTAACCCTTTATAGGGCAGTACTACGAAGAAAAATCTGGTGTGAAACACTCACACAACTTTCTCTTGCCAATGCAAATAATTAACAATAAACCTAACATTATTAATAAAATATTAGAAATAAACAAAAAACTAACCTCAAAAACATAACCTTATTTTAATCATGAGTGAATGATGCAAAATGAAAATCAACCTCAGTTTGGCTTAGAAATACGGAAAATCGCTCTTTCTCTCTAAACTAGGCTCTGTTGAGAAAAATGCTTTAAATAAAAGTTGTAGATCTTTTAGTTTTCTATAAATTAAATTATATACACTTTTGTCGTAAAATGCATACTAAGGCCGAAATCTTAAAAAAATCAAGTTTTCACACATTTTCGTGAGAAAAAAAACAGAAAATCGCAAATTACCGCTAAACTACGCGTTATACAAAAAAGTGTTTGAAATAAAAGTTGTAGAATTTTTAATTCTCTACAACTTTTATTATATAAAGTTTTGCGCTAAAATGCATATTAAAGCTGTAATCTTAAAAAAACAACGTTTTTACGTGAAAACAGCCTCACCCAGAATTTTAGCAAACATGGCGCCTACCCTATCTTGTAGAGAATAAAAAATTGAGTAAACCAGGCGATTTTAAAAAAATCGTAGGACCAGTTTTTGAGAAAATCGCAAAAAAGTGAAAAATTACACGAATAAACTACTACTTCCGGTTGACCGATTCTGATGAAAATGTTCGTGTCGAGTCCGGTAGTGGTACGTAACTTAAGTTTCAAGTTCGTACGATGTTCCGTTCTTGAGATATTCTGTTCACACACACACACACACACACACACACACACACACACACACACACACACACACACACACACACACACAGACCAATCGCTAAAAACATGTTTTTTGGGTTCAGGGGGTCTGAAAACGTATAGATCCGGTGAAAACTCGATTTCGAAAAATCGACATGAAAACAATACTTTCCTTCCTATATATTCATATAGGCAAGAGAAAGTAAAAATATGTATGTTGTAAGATCTCAAATTTTGTTTTATAGGGAATTAAATAATATATTTCTAGTGCCAGAACAGTAAGATATTTCTTTTTTTATGTGAAGCCCTGGTAAGTATATTTATCAAGGAACCTTTATTGAAATGGGAATCGCATAATATTTAGTGGTAAGAATGCTTCTTAAAACAACTTGTAGTCCTATATAAAAGTAAAATGTGTAGAATAACTTATCTCAACTTTATATTAGCATGAATGATTGCTTTCCCGTAAAAAACTTGAATTTTTTAAGCACTGTACAAAAGTAACAACAAAACAACACGGTTGCATACGCTGGTATGAATCCTTACCACATTCGTGTAACTCCTGAAGCAAATGGTCGCTGCGCACTAATTTCAAATTGTGGGTAGCCTACTTACCAGAGAACATCTATAAAACCATAAAATGGCATTAGGGTTCAACTGCATAGCTTATTCTTTAAAACAATCGACCTTATTGCCAGTGGTAAGTATACTTACCAAAGACCTGTTGTTGTTGTTTAGGTCAACAGCCGAAAGGCTGGTTTGAACCTCTAGAGGTTTTACTAAGTAAAAACGAGGAGTAAGGTGGTTTACCATTGCCTTCCTCACTGAGTTGAAAGAGTATGCTTATCAGCATGCCAGGCCCTCCGAAAAGCACTCACTTTCCACCCTGCAAATGACACCTTCACTTCATTCACCACAGGGTCTGGCTGCATAGTGAAATTCATTACTCTCAGAGGAGATAACTCTGACTAGTGTCTTTTACACCTCTACCTCTTCTGTTCTTAAATAGTTCAGTCATGTAAGTGGCTGACTATGTGATAAAGAAACAGAACTATTTTTTTTTTAGCCCTGGACCAAACAGGTAGAGTGCAATTAAAATAACACTCCACCTGCCCGTTTTGGGCATACCAAAGACCTATAAAGTGTTAATATTAAATAGTGTTCGTGTTTAGTGTGTATTTTGACAGTCTTTGATCATGTGTGTGTTTGTAAGTGGCGTGTTTCAATGCGTACAATGGTGTGTTAGATTTATTTTAGTAAATGTATAGCCGTCCAATGCGTAATCGCGTAAGTAGTAGGCTGTATGATGCATAAGAAATGTATTACGAATTAAATTAATTTCGATAAAATATTTTTAAAGATAATCCATTTAATTATTTAAATAAATACGTTTAATTGAGGCATAACCTTCACATAACTTAGATTATTTTAAAGTACACTTACTTCAATTAAATTAAGTAGTTGAAATAAAAAAGAATCTTTTTAATTCAATTTGTATCAATTCATTTATTTTTTACAGCTTTAAAAATTGATGAATAGGTGTGTAAATTAATAAATTATTTTAGTAGTAATTCTAAAGAAAGGTGATTGTTCTAATCTATTTCTTTTCTGTAAACGTGTCACGTCTTCATAGTAATTGGTGTCGAGCAGATTATTTGTCAGTGATTCAATGGCTTTCAAGACGATTGATGTACTTGTGACTGATTCTTTAAATTTTTTTCAAATAATTTATTAAAGTCGCATCAACTGCTTGGCCATTAGGGACTACGGTGGATTATGTAACATTAACTGTGGATTTTGACACGTGAAAATTTCCAAACCCTGGCCGGGAATCGAACCCAGGACCTCCACGTGGCAGGCCAATGCGCTAACCACTACGTTACGGAGGCGGCCTCTTTTTAATTCCTTCACATCGTTAAATAAGTTTGTGGTATTGAAATATTTTCCTTCTAATGAAATAAAAAACCAACTTATCTTATACATTTTAATAATATATTAAGTTTTTTTTTAATATGTTTCCATTTTATTTTATAAATATAATATCAAACGTAATGAAATTTACATTCAAACTTATTTAAATTTATGTTAAAATATGTGCGTCAAATTTTGTTTGAGTCATTTATTTTTATTTCTTCATTGGGTGTTGGGTATACAGAATGAATCATGAGGTTCTCCCCCCACTTGTACAGCGCATTCTACTAGTGAAGATAATGAAAAAATGTTACTATAAACAGAAAACGCTTCGTTGCTGAATTCATAATTTCTCGATGTTAATGCTATCAACACGTTCGTAAATGTATTAGTACATTATAAGTAATGTAGTACCGATGTGTAATGAGTTGCCTAAATTTTGTTTGATCTAGATTTAATTAATTTCGTAAGTTAGTTCTTAATTGATTAATTTGTAATGTTGACCAAAATGTCCACCGACAAGTTTTATAGTTACTGTTGTAAGAGAATAACTTGTATTGCCCATAATTAAGAATATTATATCATGTATTTCTGTAATCATAGTGTATTTTTACATAATTAATACACAATGTGAGAACCAACCAAGCTTTACCAGAAAAATTTAATGAAGCATTTAAGAATCGAAGAGATAGAGGTGTAAAAGACACTAGTGAGAGTTATTTCCTCTAAAATTAATGAATTCATTATACAGCCAGATCCTGTGGGGAACGAAGTGAAGGTGTCGTTTGTAGGGTGGAAAGTAGATGCTTTTCAGAGAGCCTGACATGCTGATAAGTATACTTTTTCACTCAGTGAAGAAGGTAAAAGTAAACCACCTCACCCCTCGTTAAAACCTACTTTTCTTATATTTTTTTCTGCATTCAGGAGTCGCCAAAAGGTAGTATAGTACAAGTCAAGATAAGACTGATAAATAAACATTTTTAACAATATGTGAAATTCATTACTTGACAATAAATTCTGCCACTAACTTACTTACTTCGATACGCGTGTATATCGTGTGTAAGTTAATAATAATACACGATTAACCTGAACTAATTATTAAAAGTTAACATATTTTTCAACCAAAACTATTTAGAAAGGAATCGTGTACACTGTAAAATATTTCATCAATCAAGTATTTATTTTTTTTTTTAACAAACTTAAATTACCTTAACCAACTTTTTAAAGCTTGTGGTAATTTATTGATCTATTTTCTACCTACATAAGTAGATTTTGTTCAAACAATTTAGTGTTGTGATAAACAAAATAGTAATCAATTCAGTCTCTTGTGTAGTGGTTGTGGACATTAAAATTCTGTAAAAAAGTGTTTTGCTTTACATACATTAATTCTTCAAAGGTGTACAAAGAAGGAACTGTAACCAATTGAAGCAAACTTAGTAAAGCCTCCAGAGGTTCAAACCAGCTTTTCTGGTGATGACCTAAACAATACAAACAATAACAACAATATTATGTAAAATATTTATATTACAACTATTATAATATTAAATATTATAATATAAAAATATATTTATAACACTATATAATATTAAATATTTATATTGTAACTATTATAATATTATTTATACCAACTGCGCCGGCCGCATTGGCGCAGTTGGTAACGTGCTCGCCTCTTATCATGCGGTCCTAGGTTCGAATCCCACTCAGGCATGGCATATTTTCATACGTTACAAAAAATAATTTCATCCTACATTGCATAAAGTTCCACCCCAACGTCGTCGCTAATGACCATTGCAGTTGATGCGACGTTAAATAAATAAAAATAAAAAAATATTTATATTTATATTTATTTAATAGTTCACCTCTTTGTTATAAATAAAATGACTGAGTAAAATAAACCAGATGTATCACAGGTTTTAATAAGTGATGATGTCATATTAAAATTCTATGTACAAGAGTTCACCTTACTTTCAACTTGCTGTATTTCTTATACACTTTTAAGTAGGTTATGTTAGTCATATGAAAATCATGTTATAAGAAAATTATAGCAGTTACATTAATTAACCCTAGTTCATTGATTAAATAATTATGATATAATAATATGATTGCGTTGGTCAATTTACATATATAGCTAAACCTGACCTTCATAATATTTTACTGTAATCACGATTAATAAAGCTTTTACTTTATTATTTATATTCAATTTCTTAACTAGAAAACACGTGGTTTAAAATACCGATTTTATTTAGCAAATTTATTTGTATGACCTGTATTTAATTGGAGACTTGTAATAGTGCCAACTATTTTATTTTAAAACAATTGTTGTCTGACATCTCTATCTATTTGTAAATAAATAGGCTACATTTTACATATTACTACAAAAGAAATTGAAATTGAACGTGTTAAGTTTGTTCCAAACTTTATTAGCCAAACTTCAACGGTTTCAATCAAAATTGCATCGTACGCTAGTTAAAGCTCCATTTTTTGTGTCAAATCACACACTTCACTCGGACCTAAACATCCCATTTATTAATGACACCATACACGAAATGTATCAACGCTTTAAATTAAAATTACATAACAACTCCAACCCATTGATTCGTGAACTAAGTCCTCCACATTTACCAGGCAATCCATATCGTCGGCTCAACAGGAGGAGGAGCAGAGACTTGAATTAATTTAATTTAATATAGTCCAAATTTAATTAATCTTTATAAAAAGTAATTAAAATTACTATTATTAATTAAATAGTCTTATGATTAAATTATGAAAAGGCTAATTTTATTAATTAACTGCGGGAGTCCTACTAATAAATGGTGTCCTCCTTTAACGTATAACGTCATTTTTAAAAATATTTACTTGTTGTGCAAAACCGCACAGTTGTAAATAAAATCAAATAAAGTAAAATAAGTTTGTTAAGGATTGGTTTTTCTTTTTTAATTTAATTAAAATAATTCATCTATTGCGTTGAAATACTGTGTTTATACTACATACGGTGTTTATACTATATCAAGCCTGTACATTAAAATTTAAGAAAATAATGTTTTTAAACTGATATTTAATTTATATTATTTAAGAAAAAAATTACTTTTAAAAAGTTAATACTCTCAATTTATTTAATTTTTTGGTTTATTTAAGGTTTATCAAAAGTTTGGTCATTAGTGAACATTGTAGGTTATGATACCGTTACGGTGGATTTTAACGCAATATAAATTTCCAGAACCGATCGGAAATCGAATCTAGACAGAAATTTTCTAATGGTATCAATATATTGACAAAAAATATTCAGTAATAAGCAAACATTTCGTCTTCTAATAAAGTGGTTCTTAAACTTTTTTGGCCGGCCCGTTGGCGTAGTGGTTAGCGCAACTGGCTTCTACGCCGGGGTCCCGGTCAGATCTGGCATTTTTTCATATATCAGCATTGTTCACCGTCTGCATTAGCAGAAATTGCAAAACAGTCTGACGTAAAACAAAAAATAATCAAAATTTTTCAGACACCGCGACCCTCTTTTTAGGTTGAGTATTTTACCGACCCCTTTTGAAAAATTTTAAAAAAATTTAAAAATCTACAAAAGTTGTAATTTTTACTTAAGGTTATGAATGGATATTTGTAGGAGTCAATCCATTTAATGAGCAAGCTGTACAAAAATCTAAACTAAATGTTCGTCTTCATGATGAACTATCATGATAGAGCTAACAAGTGATCAGGCAATGAAATTAACTTTTAACAATACTTGTGCCGACAAATTTTGGATTAAGTATTAAAAAGGAATACGCAGAACTGTCCAGAGTACCGTTAAAACCATTTTCGGCAATTTTGAAACCATTTGCCACTACCTACAACTGTGAACAAGGATTTTACATAGTGGAGAATTTGAAACCCAAATCAAGAAATTGTTTGGCACTGAAAAATGACATTGTTTTGTATATTACAAAAATAAATCCAAACATTCAAAAATTTTTAAATTCCAAACAAGCCAAAGTTTCGCATTAATTGAATTGGAAAAAGTTGTAAAAGTAATGTACAATTTTTGTCTCTTTTCTAAATAAATAACTATAACAATAACTTGAGGAAGGCAATGATAAACCACCTCACTTCTCGTTTTTACTTAGTAAAACCTCTAGAGGTTCAAACCAGCCTTTCAGCTGATGACCTAAACAACAACAATAACTATTAAAAAAATTTTACCCTTATTTAGCGACCCCCTCAGACACGTCCTGCGATCCCTTAAGTGTTTTTCAACACTGTTCTAAAGTAATGAAAAGATATTTCTTCGTCGTTCCGCTAAGATTTTGTAACCGATAAAGGCTTAAGTACCACAATGTATTTCATTAAACTAGTTCAATAATTTTAAAAGTTAAGAAGATTTTAAGAAAAGAAATATCATTCAATAACTTTTTACTTGTAATGGCATTAAATATTGCAATTTTAAAGATAAAGGTTAACGAATGTTTGGTTGCCGAAGAGGAGTAATAAACTGTGTTAAGAAGCGTTCACATTCGCTCTGGCAGTTAAGTAATTTAATGAGAATCATTTATCATTTTATTATTTTTATTAACGATGACTTGGTTAAATCGCATCGTTTTATTACACGGTATCGTTAATTTGTTTATTATAGTTTGACACAAATTAATAATGTTATGACGAGTGATTGACATGACATTTTTGTTGAAGGAAAAATACTTTAATGGGTCTATTCATATACCTTTCAAATCTATCTAATAATTTGCATAATAGGGTTCCTACATATTCCTATAAATATGTGACGGTATTAATATCAATAATTTCCTGTTATTATGAATGGACATTTCGGTATGCAAATGAATACATTTACGTATTGTCTTGTACTTTGACGCACGAAAATAACAAAAAAAAATCTGGTGTGAAACACTCACACAACTTTCTCTTGCCCATGCGAATAATTACTAATATAAACTAAATAATAAAACATTCTGCCCATAACAGACAGGTGAAGTGTCAAATTATTTACACTCAATCTGTTAGTTGCAGGGCTAAAATAAATAGTTCTGTTTCTTATCACATGGTCAGCCAACTAAATGACTGAATCTTTTAAGAGCAGAAGAGGTAGAGGTGTATTGTGACACTAATCAGAGTTATCTCCTCTGAAAGTAATGAATTTCATTGTACAGCCAGACCCTGTGGTGAATGAAGTGAAGGTGTCATTTACAGAGTGGAAAATATGTGCTTTTCAGAGGGCCAGGCATGCTGATAAGCGTACTTTTCCACTCGGTGAGGAAGGCAATGGTAAACCACCTCAATCCTCGTTTTACTTAGTAAAACCTCTACAGGTTCAAACCAGCCGCCTTTCGGCTGATCACCACCTAAACAACACAATAACATAACAAAACATTAGAAATAAACAAAAAACTAACCTCAATAAACATAACCTAATTTTAATCATGAGTGAAAGACGCAAAATGGAAATCAACCTCAGCTTGACTTAAAAATGCGGAAAATCACTCTTTCACGCTAAACTAGGCTCCGTACAGAAAAATGCTTTAAATAAAAGTTTTAGATCTTTTATTTTCTATAAAATTGATTATATACACTTTTGTCGTAAAATGCATAATAAGGCTGAAATCTTAAAAAAATCAATTTTTTACACTTTTTTGTGAGAAAAAACAGAAAATCGCTAATTATCGCTAAACTAAACGTTATACAAAAAAATGTTGAAATAAAAGTTGTACGATTATAAATTCTCTACAACTTTTATTTTATAAATTTTTGCGCTAAAATGCATAATAAAGCCGTAATCTTAAAAAAAAAACAATTTTTCAACGTGAAAACAACCTCACCAAGAATTTCAGCAAACATGGCGCCTACCCTATCTTGTAGAGCATATAATATTTAGTAAACCAGGCGATTTTAGAAAAAAATCGTAGGACCAGTTTTTCGCCAGAAAAAGGACCAGAAAATCGCAAAAAAGTGAAAAATTACACGAATAAACTACTACTTCCGGTTGACCGATTTTGATTAAAATGTTCATGTCGGGTGCTCTAGTGGTATCTACCTTAAATTTCAAGTCTCAAGTTCGGACGATGTTCCGTTCTTGAGATATTCTGTTCACAAACACACAGACCAATCGCTAAAAACATGTTTTTTTTGGATTCAGAGGGTCTGAAAACGTGTAGATCCGATGAAAAGTCGATTTCGAAAAATCGACATGAAAACAATACTTTCCTTCCTATATATTCATATAGACAAGAGAAAGTAAAAATAGTAGTAAATCATAAAAATTTAAAAGTCAGTAACTTATCCATTTTAACTGATACAATAATCTCTATAAAACTGACTACATACAAGAAGTTCGAAATTTTATATGACCATTCCATACTAAGCGCACTCAGGTCATCCAAAACAAATTTATTCGTACAAAATACCCGTTTTAAGTTTAAAACCGTGGCATTTATTAAGTTTTTGAAGTGACTACTTCTTTGGGCGCGCCTGGACTGTATTTTTGCACGGGAAACTCTTAGGTTTGCCGTCACGTCACGCTCGGTTATCAACCATTATCATTAAATTATTTACAAAAATCTTTTTTACTTAATTTTTTAACTTAATTAATATTAATTAAGTAGTCACTTCTGTCGGTCAGTCCTGGACTGCTGATTTTTTTTAAATCTAAAGGTTTCTTATTGGTTTATTTAAAACCTTATAACAGACAGGTGAAGTGTTAAATTATTTGCACTTAATCTGTTAGTCTAGAGCTACAAAAAAAATAGTTCTCTCTCTTATCACATGGTTACCCAATTATATAACTGAAGTATTTAACAGCAGAACACGTACAGGTGTAAAACACACTAATTACAGTTATCTCCTTTGAGAATAATGTATTTCATTTTACAGCCAAACCTTGTGATGAATGAAGGGAAGGTATCATTTGTATGGTAGGAAATATGTACGTTCGAAAGGCCTGGTATGCTGATAAGTATATGCTATTTTTCCACTCAGTGAGAAAGGAATTTGTTAACCACCTCACTTCTCGTTTTACTTCAAACCAGCCTTTCGGCTGATGACTTAAACAACAACAGTTTGAATTTATGGATTTTCAGCAAACAATTTGAAAAATTTGGTATAAAAAATTTGAAAGTATAAAACATGTTTGTTAAAGTTTGATTAATTACTTAATTGCTATCTCGGTTTGTAATACTTTGCACTACTGAAATTAAATACACATTGAAGTAACTTAAAAAATTCAATGGATTACCAAACACATCTTCAATGTTTGAACTGACGCAATTTTTTTTTCTTAAATGAGAGTAAATCGTGATTACCTTTACAGTTTATAATTTTTGTAAAAGAAAGCTTAATGATCAAATGAAAGCTAATCGTTGTAGTCGATGACATGGACTTCAAGAGAGCAGAAGCAACGTCCGTAATCGACTACTATATCACAGTGTCGTGACTCGATCAACCGTTATGTAATTGCACGAATGTTTTTTTTCTTATGTAATTTTATTTTTTATTTATTCGCAAATGTAAATAATCTATCTATCAATCCTGACAAATGTGAACATAATTTAATTTAAAGAAATAATTGGGTTGTATTTTTACTATTTTAATCACCTATAATGGTTTTTAGTTATATGCTGTAAAAAGCAATTATACTTCAAATCTCTGTGTTGACGTTATTCTTTGTCATCCGACTCATGGCATCCTTCAAAGTAAACCCCATTGGACTGTAAAACACGCTCCCATAAATCTTTCAAGTTTCTGAAATACTTCAGAAGTCACTTGTATACTTTACAGTTGAATACTTGGAAGTCAGTTTTTGGAATGGCCTCTAATAAACTCGTCGAATTCTTCTTAATCGTCTCTATGTCATCGAACCGGTATCCTTTGAATGGAATTTTCAGTTTTGGAAACAGTCAAAAGTTGCAGGGGGCTATGTCCGGACTGTACGGAGGCTAGCGAAGTTGCTTATTCGGTGTTTTGTCAAAAACTGTTGCACAGTGTTCGATTAATGTTCTGGTACATTATCGTGGTGATGAAGCCAGTCGCCGGTCGCTCAAAAATGTGGTTTCTTTTCACTGCGACACACAATCTTCTTAGAAGTTCAAGGTAAAGTAATCTTTGTTAATGGTCTAACCTCTTGGATCATATTTATGCTGCATGTTCATGAAAACAATTCTTTCCTTCCCTATATATTCATATAGGGCAAGAGAAAGTAAAAACAGAAAGTCAGAATTGTCCACCATTACAGGTTAACCCTTCTGTGTTCTTGTTCCGTTCTTCTCTTCTAAAATTTTGCTACCTGAGGTTTTCTTTCTTACCATTTCATTTAATTAACTAACCAAAACCATAAATTTTCTTAATGGTTCAGCTTAAATATGGCAACTAAAGCGAATTTTCCCAAAAATTGTAACTGGTGTTTCTCATTCAACATCTGAATACAAGAAATTTTAACGCATTAAAATCAGCAACAAATTTCAACTTGCTATTTAAGGAATGTTAAAAAAATATTTCTGTTTTAAGGGACCTGTTTAAATTATTAACTTACTATTATATTTAAGAGAAGGGAGGAAAGAAACATCCGAACTGAAAAAATGAAATTCAAGGATTGTACAAGACTGGACAGGATCAGAAATGAAGATACAGGGCAAGAACTGGGAATTTTTCCATTCAACAAAATAATAAAATTGTACCGTGACCAATGGGTCGACAATTTAAATATAATGCCAGACAGCTGCTTACCTGCTTTAGCAAGGTGATGCAAACCAGTAGGAAGCTTAGATATTGGCAGGCCGAAGACAAGATGGGTGCCAGAACAAGTAGAAATGCCTAACCCGTGAGAGAAGAAGAAGAAGACTATTATACTTATTGAATGTCTTTTGAAGTTTGTTTATACTGATTGTAATTCCGGAGATGCGAAAAATTACCGTTATATTTGTCGTTCGTTGACAGTTTTTTTAACAAGTTGCCAATGCGAAACACTCCACCTTAATATCACCGTAAAATTCTTGCACAAACTCTTTCTTTGTTATGGGAATTCTTTGTAATAATATAAGGTTATTTTTACTGAGTAATTTGAATTTTGGCACGATTCGCCAAAGTATATTCTACGTATTATTCTACAAAAGTAGAAGAATATATTGGCGCTTGATATTCTTTTGAACAAGATAAATTCAATTAGTAAAATTGAATTAAAATTTTAAAATGATTTACTTTGACCTTATTTTCTTTTTTAGTTTATTTTAATTTTCATCGTCATCTTTGTCACTAGTAACAACTGTCGGATATAGAACGGTAAGTTTGGAAGTGAGATAATATCTAGACTCTTCCCAGAAATCGAACCAGGAACTTTCCACTTTTTAGTTCATCACACTGACTTCTACTCCATAGAGGCAATATCCCTTTATTTATTATTTGTAATACAGGGTTGTATAAATTTTCAAAAAAATAACAATAATAAGAACCGGTATTAAAGTATTTTAACATTTATGTAAAATAATATTACTTACAGGCTTTTTTCCCGATATTCTTTTTAATTAACACTTCAATTTTTTTTAAGTCGCTTCTGCAGTTTGGTCATTAGCGGCTACAGTGAGTTATAAAAATAGAACGGTAGGTTTTAACGTGTAGTAAGTAATTTCCAGATGTTAATTTTAAATTCCTTGGCCGTGAATCGAACTAATGACTTTCGTCCGCTTTGCAGCCTAGTGCGCAAACCAATAAGCAACAGAAACGGTTTTGGATATTTTTATAATTTTTTGAAGTCGTGTCAACTCCGTGTTTATAAATGACTACTGTAGTGTTTTCCAAACCAGGATTTTCCGTTTTGAAGTGCAATCAAACCCACAGAACATCTTCCAAGGAATTGGAATTTTTTTTAAATTTAAATATAATGGATCAAGTTGTTTTAACAAATAGATTTTTGTATTTTTATTTGTATTCTACCTTGAACAAAGTGTTACTACATACGATAAACATAAAAAAATAAACATTAAAAACGCCGTGTAAAAATAGGTCATAAATTTCTCACAGCAGGCCTACTCATTCTTTCATTAAAAAACATTCATGACCGAATAAAAATTAATATTGTTATCTAAAGAAAATTGCAATATATTTTTACAAATGTGTTGGTTTATTTTAAATTAATTTATATGTGAATATTTTCCATATGGTTATGTTTTAATAATAATTATCAACACTGTGGTCTGTTTAACATTATCATTTAGATTCTTTAACAGTATACTGTAAATAAACAATATCAATAAAAGTTACAAAAATTCTCAGAAATTATCTATAAGCCTATGTACTACTCATATAACAATACAAACATTCATATCAAACGATAAGGAATAACTGTATTTTTATGATAGTTTCATATGAAATAAAATATTGAACTGTAAATATCGTTTATTTAATTAGGATGAAACACTTGATGTATTTTTACTTTCTCTTGCCTATATGAATATAAAGGAAGGAAAGTATTGTTTTTCATGTCGATTTTTCGAAATCGAGTTTTCACCGGATCTATACGTTTTCAGACCCCCCAAAAAACATGTTTTTAGCGATTGGTCCGCGTGCGTGCGTGCGTGCGTGCGTGTGTGTGTGTGTGTGTGTGTGTGTGTGTGTGTGCAAAATATCTCAAGAACGGAACATCGTACGAACTTGAAACTTAAAACTTAAGTTACATACCACTACCGGACCCGACACGAACATTTTCATCAAAATAAGTCCACCGGAAGTAGTAGTTTATTCGTATAATTTTTCACTTTTTGCGATTTTCTCAAAAACTGGTCCTACGATTTTTTTAAAAATCGCCTCATTTACTCAATTTTTTATTCTCTACAGGATAGGGTAGGCGCCATATTTGCTTAAATTCTTGGTGAGGGTGTTTTCACGTAAAAACATTGTTTTTTCAAGATCGCGGCTTTATTTTGCATTTTACCGCAAAAATGTATATAATAAAAGTTGTAGAGAATTTAAAGGTCTACAACCTTTATTTCAAACATTTTTTTGTATAACGCTTAGTTTAGCAATAATTAGCAATTTTCTGTGTTTTTCTCACGAAAACGTGTGAAAAATTTATTTTTTTAAGATTTCGGCCTTAGAATGCATTTTACGACAAAAAAGTATATAATAAAATTTATAGAAAATTAAAAGATCTATAACTTTTATTCAAAGCATTTTTCTCTACAGAGCCTAGTTTAGCGTGAAAGAGTGATTTTCCGTATTTTTAAGGCAAACTGAGATCGATTTTCATTTTGCCTCTTTCATTTATGATTAAATTATAATCATAATTAGGTTATATTTTTTGAGGTTAGTTTTTTGTTTATTTCTAATATTTTATTAATAATGTTAAGTTTATTGTTAATTGTCTGCATTGGCAAGAGAAAGTTGTGTGAGTGTTTCACACCAGATTTTTTTTTTTAGTATTAGATAATAAAATAAAAATTGATAAAAATATTCAGTTACTTCTTCTATAAACTCGAAGGAATACTCTGTTCTGTAGTATTCAGTTGGAATAACCTGCACGTTTAGCCTCTTTTTATAAAGGTTATAACCTTTTATATTAGGTATTGTAGTTAGCTAACTATTTTTGTTTAGTATCGTGTGTTTTTAACTAGCAATGTTTTTAAATATTTGAGTTTATTTACTTAAACTTATTTTTTTCACAAATTGTACTAGAACAGGAATGTACAACTAGTGAATGAGATGAATGGTTTATGATAGTGATCAATTTTGGGGGTGAATTAAAAAATAGAATGGCATGAAATATTACAATTTATATTATGATTGTGAATACAGTATGAGTATAATGTAGTAATGAGATGTGAATGACAATAATTACCGGATGAATAATGCATGTGAGAGTGTTTACAGATGAGTTCTTTGTTTCATCTTATGGTGGTTGTAGTAGATCACGATTCCATTTTCTTTTCAGGCACCTGACAACTGGAAAGATATTTGTTAAGATCAAACGAACATTAGGGTTTTTTTGCAATTGTTTTCTTGTGAAAATTGTTGCATGTGCTTTAAATGATATTAAAAACTGTAGGGATTTTCAAGTCTGGTGCAAAGTATGATTAGTTACATAAAGTGGGGCATTGGTGATGGCTCGAAGAGCTTTTGATTGGTACCTATGAAGAATGTTTAATGTAGTCGTGTGACAGAAATCAAAAAATCATTTTAAAATTTCATTAGTAAATAATACAAAAGTGTTCACACGATGAAGACAGTACCCAATGTTATTGCGTCCAAAAGAAAAACAAAATTATTTACAATTTTTGAAAACGTTAAATCTTGATAAAAGATGAAATAACAATAATAGAAAATTAAACAAAAGTAATAGCGATGACAGTAGAATGCGTAGAAGAAGAAGATGATTATGATAGAGATAAATATAGACTTAAATTAACAATACAATAAGAGTAGTAAATATAATTAAGCAGTAATTTAATTGTGCATCTTGTTTATGGTTGCTATTGATATTTTTCTATCTCTCACCACGAAGAAACTTACTCATGTAAGAAAAAGGAGTAATATAGGCTAAACTAAAGCCGGTAAGATAACAACCCTTCTGTAAATTTACAATATTTGCTTTTTTTCTTTCTTTTTTTTAGTTTATTTAAAGGCGCATCAACAGCTCGGTTATTAGGGACTACCGTGGATTATATAACGGTAGGTTTTAACTTGTGAAAATTTTCTTACCCTAGCCGGTAATCGAACACGAGATCTTTAGCTTTGTAGACTAGCGCGCTAGTCACTACGCTAAGGAAGCGGCCATTTGTTAATATTTGTTCATTCCAAATCAATTTTAACTTATTTTTTAAATATTTTTCTCTCAGTCCGTGTAGGTAGTAGTACGTTGTCCCGGACCCTCCACTGATCTGTGGAGGGGTATGGAATACCCCTAGACCCCAGACCCCTCGGTAATACCTGCCACCCTAATAAAATTCTGAATTTACGCCTATGCGAACAAAAATATGAAGAATCGAAAAATATTTGGTTAAAATGTTTTCATCAAGCTCGCAACCTACGTACTTTTTATCAATGAATAGAAAGGGCGAGGCCTATAGGATCAAAACGACCAATCTCCATTCAGGGTAATTTTTGGCAAACTGCAAAAAACTGTACCTATAAGAAAACTGATTTTTTTGGTTTCAACAATGTATTATATTTTTGTTGTACTAATTAGAAATGTAATTACAAAGTTTTAGCTTGTTTACTTTTCTAGTTACATAAAAAATTAACAAATAATTTTGGAGATTGGTTCTTCTGATACTCACGACTGGACATATGTCGTTCGACACATGTTTAACCTCAAAAACTAAGAAACTAGTAGACATGACTGCTGCTCTCTGATTGGTCACTTTGGAGATTGGCAATTATGATTCCAACTTTATGATGGAGATTGGTTGTTTTGATTCAAACTGTACTTTTACATACTATGCAAAAACACAGTTTTAAAGGCTATTTTGATTTAATTTGATTTTACCACCAAAAAGAACACAAAATTTTCTTCCATTTATGGCACTGCTACCTCAATTTCGGCCAAAAGTGGAGATTGGTCGTTTTGATCCTATAGGTCTCCTTTAAACAGAAAAATGATTCGAAATTTAAAAAGTATTTCAGATTACTGACTTCAATAGCTCTAGTGGTTATAGACCAACCGATTAAAAACACGTCATGGATTTTTTTTAGTTTATTTAAAGTCGCATCAACAGCTCGGTTATTAGGGACTACGGTGGATTATGTAACGGTAGGTTTTAACTTGTGAAAATTTTCTTACCCTAACCGGGAATCGAACACGAGACCTTCAGCTTTGTAGACTAGCGCGCTAGTCACTACGCTACGGAGGTGGCCATTTGTTAATATTTGTTCATTCCAAATTAATTACTTTCTCTTGCCTATAAGAATATATAGGAAGGAAAGTAATGTTTTCATGTCGATTTTTCGAAATCGAGTTTTCACCGGATCTATACGTTTTCAGACCCCCTGAACCCAAAAACCATGTTTTTAGCGATTGGTCTGTGTGTGTGTATGTGTGTTTGTGTGTGTGTGTGTGTGTGTGTGTGTGTGTGTGCGTGTGTGTGCGTGTGTGTGTGTGTGTGTGTTTGGCAATAGGGCTATTGGGGGACATTGGTATTGATTTTCATTGACGTACTGAGGACTAAAAACGAACTGAGGACACACACATGGTCCTCGGAACGTAAAACGTTGAAATTCAGCTTCTACGGCCTCCTACGATTCAGAAAAGTATATATTTTTAAGAAAAAAAAAATGTCCCCTGTTAGTATGGTGTGCAGGCACAGTTAGTTCCAAGTGTGTCTCCCACGTAGCGCTGACACTTGAGAGTCATACACACCAAACACACAAGTTCTTGTTCTAATCCGCATAACCGAGGACTCTCGAGCCATTCTCATAGTTAACAAAAAATTCAAAATAAGTCCTCAGTTGAACCGTCTGTTACAACCGTACAATGTAGCCTTGTGTGCATTAGCAGTACACTAATGCCAAGTTTCATACACACGTAGTATTGTTTTAAGTCGTATAACCGAGGACTTTCGAGCCATTCTCATAGTTAACAAAAAATTTAAAATAAGTCCTCAGTTGAACCGTCTGTTACAACCGTACGATGTAGCCTTGTGTGCATTAGCAGTACACTGATGCCAAGTTTCATACACACGTAGTATTGTTTTAAGTCGTATAACCGAGGACTTTCGAGCCATTCTCATAGTTAACAAAAAATTCAAAATAAGTCCTCAGTTGAACCGTCTGTTACAACCGTACAATGTAGCCTTGTGTATATTAGCAGTACACTGATGCCAAGTTTCGTGCAACACGACACTTGTTAGTCTGTAATGTATACAGGAGAAGCATAATGTTCTGTCTTTGCAAACCACTTCATTCAGAATAGTGGGAACTGTTGGCGCATTTGCATTTCCCTTTTCATTTATCGGTATTATAAATGTAAACTTACCATATAGCTCTACCCATTGTTTTTTTGTGATTGAAACGATTCCTAATTTTGTGGTTAAACTATTCTACGGCGTATAAGTAATTACTAATCAAAGCGTACATAGTACGGATTTTAAAGTACTTTAATTAATTGTAGCACCCTAAATCGCTTTGATTAGTACTTATTAAACATTGTTGCCTTATTTGGGTTTAATTTATAATTAATAAAACATAATGTAATTTGGCTTCTACAGAAAGGAAGTAAAATATATACGGTTCGTTTAGAGTTTAGCGGATATTTCCAGGTTCCCATTGCGTAAGATCAGCTCATTTTCCTTCTGCAACCCACATTCTTAAATGATTAGAGACATTCTGTTTTGCCAAACTACAAAGTTTATTGTGAACTGAAATAAACTAAATAAAATAACTAAATATAGTCACCTATACAGTTTATCACTCCACAAAACTCCCTCTAAGTTGAATTTTATAAGAAATTTCTTTCCCCGCCTTTCTGACGTAAGAAGTCTGTTTGTACCAAATTTTGTATTAATGGTCTTGTAGTTTTGGAGAAATCGTGATAAATGAGTTTAGTAAAATTTAGTTGCTATAGTTTGAAGAATTCAGTGTGGTATTTAGCTTTTTTAAATATAACTTACTTTTACAACCTTTTTTACTCCGTATTAGGTTGTAAACTCTATTTTTGATGGATGGAGTTATAAACAATACAGTTTAAAATATTGCATCCAAAAATGTTGTCATGTTTTCCCCTGCAGCAGCGGTTAAAAAATAAACCCGCCAAAGGTTGCAACTTAGAAATAGAGAATGAATATCAATTGAAACGTTGTTGTTTAGGTCATCAGCCGAAGAGCTGATTTGAACCTATAGAGGTTTTACTACGTAAAACGAGGAGTGAGGTGGTTTACCATTGCCACAACTCACTGAGTGGAAAAGTACTCTTATCAGTATGCCGAGCCCTCTGAAAAGAACATATTTTCCACTCTGCAAATGACACCTTCACATCATCACCACAGGGTCTGCCTGTATAATAAAATTAATTACTTTCAAAGGAGATAACTCTGTTTAGTGTCTTTTACACCTCTACCTCTTCTGTTCTTAAATGATGATGTTCTTTATGATTGAATTAGAACTATTTATTTTAGCCCTGCAACGAGCAGATTGACTGTAAATCATATGACATTCCACCTGCCTGTTATGGGCAGAATTCAAACGTGGCAAGATAATATTTTTTTTAATAAGTCTGCACATTACTATCTGTTCACAGAAAATAGAACAGTCAGTAATTTTGTTAAATGTTATTTAACATGATTACAATTTCATCTGGTAATGAACCTGAAATTAGTAATAATTAATATTTGAGTTGAAAGAAAGAAAATATATCAGTTAGAAAAAATGATAACTGTAACAATGTTCATTAATACCTATAACCTAAATCGAAAATACTATTTCTTTCCGATCTTGAAAACCCGGTATCAATGTTGGTTAGCAGATTCAGAACCAGAAAGTTTGGATGATGATTGAGTCTTTCTTCATATTTACGGCTGAATTTTGATAGTTTGTTTCACAGTGTCTATATTAGGATCGGCATAGATATAGGTGTTTTTGATGTACCGCGGCTTAAATTGAAAATGTACTGTGATAAATGGGGGTTAGTTGTAAGTTTAAGTAAATCAAAAATTATGATATTTAGCAAAGGGGCGAAGGGGTCAGAGGGAATACTGGACGTGGGAGGGGGAGCCTATTGAAATAGTCAAGGAATATAAATATATAGGGGGTTACGTTAACGCCGCATTTAGTACGGAAAAACACATAGCTGATAAAGTAACTATTCTAAATGTGTTTTTAATAATTTTTGGGAAAATTTTAGCGTTCAGAATAAATTTCCTTCTCTACTAAATGGGCGGTCTACAAATCCACGTGTAGAGCGGTGGTAGGTTATAGGGCACAAGTTTGGGGCTCTAATTGCATAGAAGGGTGTGAGATCTTCCAGGGTTTCGCGATAAAAAATATATTAGGATTACCCCGTCGTACGCCTAACTACTGTTTGTATTTGGAAATGGGAATTGATCCTTTATGGCTGTTTTTTCTCAAATTACACGTGGATTATATTTTAAAAGTTTTGAAACTTCCAAGGCGCACGCTACCCAGAATACTAGCGGAGTTGGCAATCAGGGAGAATGTGAGATTGTACAAGATCTTGAGGGAACTGGCAGACAAGCGGCACTGTGAGTTAAAGGAGCGAAATGAGTAGAAAGATCAGTTAGAAGGTGTACTGACTACTATTAGAAATGAATTAAGACGTAAGTGGTTAGAAAGAGCTTGCCGAGCTGAATTAACAAATTATACAGGTGGCTAAATTGTGTGCTGGGAGACAGCTCGTATATATAGACTAGTAGACACAAATGTCGCGCGTCCATAAGTACAGTTTTTAGGGCTAGGTGCGGACAACTGGGTTTAAATTGTGAGCCGCATAGGGAGGAGGCCGACGGGGCTGCTCAATGTGCAATCTAGGACAGCTTGAAACTGTTACCCATTGTTTGGGAGTATGTCCGGTTCTCGGAGACATAAGATGTAAGTGGTTCGAGAATTTTGCAATGGACGAGAACGAAATGATTAGCTATTTAAATGGAAGAAATTGGTTGGTCTTGGTGGGATATATGAGGGAAGCGGGAATATTTAGAAAGTATTTGATTGACTAATTTAATTATTAATTAATGGTTGAATTGGTCAATTGAATATTTTCAAAAAAATAAATAAAACAATAATAATTTTTTAACATTTGTTTTTAGCAATTACTCAAGAGCGCATGCGCGGATACACGGGTGTACAATCCTAGGTTAATGTGAGGAAAGATACATAAAGTTTTTAAATATTTCATATAATAGGCCACACTGTAGTAATTACCCTATTTAACTACCTACTATCAATTTGTATTGCAGTGTAAAATCATTCTGCTTTAGTAATATTTTTAGTAAAAAAAAATCATGTTTTGTAAATAGACTACTATAATTTTGTATCTACATAATCTTAATGAGACTGTAGGAACAGGAGGGAAGTTAATTAATTAATGTATACGTATTTTTTTGTTTTGCTATTTGTAAATATAAAGAAAAGAGTGCTTGCCGCGTTAATAGGTAAATTCTTGCATTGTATGGACACGGTGAATAATTGCCGATTGAGTATTACGATCGATTTGCCGCTATACGTATGTGAATTTCGCTTTGAGCGGTACTTTTTGGGACTGCCTCGGTTAACCCGGAACAAGGTTAACTGGGGCTCTACTGCATATATAATTGGAGTGGGTGTAGTTATAATTAAACCTAGTTTGGGTGCTGTTTTCAGGTTTGTCAGCGAGTTAATAGTTGAAAATAAAAATATTTTCTTTTTAATCTTGTGGTTCCTAGTTTTATGTCCTTTAAAAGATGTAACATGAAATGAAAATAAAATTCTGTAACGAAGGGCACAACATAAGAGGGCTATACACGAATGTAGTAGACTTATGTCCGTTGGATGAAACACAGTCGCGAGTGCTTGTATTGAAAAATTACAATTAAAATTCGAGGGAAAGTCATTACAAGGTCATCTTCTTTCTCTGATCGCTACCAAATGCCGATGTATGGGTTACTACAATTAAAGACTCAAAACAATGGTGTAGAACTATGGTCCACGGTTTGTAGCCTGGAGGCAATTTTATAATGGCAATTTGCGTGTGTCCTCGGTGATATGGAAGAGATACAAGGTCCTCTAATAGTGGATAAAAATTATTTTTAACAGGTTTTCGGTGTGTGTCTTCACTTCGATGGCTAAACACTATGGTCCTCGGTTTGTAGCCGGGAATGTAATTCATATGTGTCCTCGGTGAGATGGAAGAAGTACGAGGTTCTCTAATAGTGAATGAAAATCATTTTAACGGTTTTTTGGTGTTTGTCCTCACTTCGATGGCTAAATACTATGGTCCTCAGATAGTGAATGACAATCATTTTTAACGATTTTTTGGTGTGTGTCCTCACTTCGACGGCTAAATACTATGGTCCTCAGATAGTGAATGACAATCATTTTTAACGGTTTTTTGGTGTGTGTCCTCACTTCGATGGCTAAATACTATGGTGCTCAGATAGTGAATGAAAATCATTTTTAACGGTTTTTTGTGTGTGTCCTCACTTCGATGACTAAATGTTATGGTCCTCAGATGGTATGGTAGTTTCAAAAAACTTAAAAAATTGCGATAGCTCAAAATTTGACAATTCGGGACGCATAAAAAAATTTTTGCAACACAGTGATGCATATATTTTCCAGAAAAACTGATTAATTAATGATGTCCTCGGAACGTGTGGTTCGTGCTTTTGACCTCGGAACGTACCCGGGGAAAACCTTAGTGTGTGCGTGTGTGTGTGTATACAAAATATCTCAAGAACGGAACGTCGTACGAACTTGAAACTTAAGTTACATACCACTACCGGACCCGACACGAACATTTTAATCAAAATCGGTCAACCGGAAGTAGTAGTTTATTCGTATAATTTTTCACTTTTTTGCAATTTTCTCAAAAACTGGTCCTACGATTTTTTTAAAAATCGCCTCATTTACTCAATTTTTTATTTTCTGCAAGATAGGGTAGGCGCCATGTTTGCTGAAATTCTTTGTAAGGGTGTTTTTACTTAAAAAAAGTGTTCTTTTTAAGATTACGGCTTTAATATGTATTATAGCGCAAAAATTTATATAATAAAAAATGTAGAGAATTGAAAATTCTACAACTTTTATTTCAAAATTTTTTTTGTATAACGCTTAGTTTAGCGGTAATTAGCGATTTTCTGATTTTTTTCTCACGAAAACGTGTTTAAAATCGTTTTTTTAATATTTCGGCCTTAGTATGCATTTTACGACAAAAGTGTATTTAATTAAATTTATAGGAAATTAAAAGATCTACAACTTTTATTTAAAGCATTTTTCTCTACAGAGCCTAGTTTAGTGTGAAAGAGTGATTTTCCGTATTTTTAAGCCAAACTGAGGTTGATTTTCATTTTGCGTCTTCCAGTCATTATTAAAATAAGGTTATAATTTTAGAGGTTAGTTATTGTTTATTTCTAATGTTTTATTACTAATGTTAAATTATATTGTTAATTATTTGCATTGGCAAGAGAAAGTTGTGTGAGTGTTTCACACCAGATTTTTTTTTTACTTATTTTTAAACATTTTTCTGTCAGTCCTTGTAGGTAGTAAGTAGTCCGTGGCTTAAAACTTTTGTTTTATTAAAAATCTAAGTTAAATCTAAAATACTATCATAATACACAATATTCTTTAAACAAAAATCAATATATTGTTTAGTAATATCCCTACATGATATGGTTCATTAAGTACACACCATCTACCCAGATGGTTGTCTACATAATCTGGATCCTATTACGGGATATGAAAACTAAATGTCAACATAATTGCAATCGTTTATCGTAAAATATTAGCTATTATTTCAACATAGCAGTATAACAGTTGGTCTGCACGGAAAATAACAAACCGTGACAATGGAAAGCTGTATTATATTATAAAAGTTATTATAGAATTAATTTATTTTATAATAAGCAACCTGTTCCAATCGTTAGAGGTACAAAATCTGCGTTCGTTTAACTGTAATTACTTTTATTTATTACAACGGAAATTAAGAACATGAATACTTGTAATAATGTAAAATCCGTTTAATATGCTCACGATTTCCCGTTTAATATGCGGTTTTTATGAATTTCTTAAAATACATATAAAAGTGCTATGCACATATATCCTTTTTATGTACGTCTGCTCTTGCTTATTACGCTCTGTTTCTGTGCAAAAAGTTCTAAACACTAATATTATTATAATATTGTAGTTTATTTTCATTTTTAGTATTATAAAAAAAACCAGTATAAAAGGAAAAGGTATCTGAATTTCTCTCAAGAAAACAAACGTCTAAAACCCAACCCATAAACAGAAATAAATAGACGCCACCATTGTTTTTAACAAACCTACGAAAAGCATTCTAAAATAATGAACCAAATTCAAATTGCTGGAGATTTAAAAATTCCTGAGTCTACATTTTAAAACATTTTTCAAAAAGAAAAATATTGAAATTAATTTACTACAAGGTGGAACGAAAACCACTTGTCACTTGTCCTCTGCTGACCTGGGGGGGATATGGAATACCTCCTAGACCCCCGCCAGTCCAATAAAATTCTGAATTTACGCCTATGCGAAGGAAAATATGAAGAATTGAATAATGTTTGGCTAAAATTTTTCATCAAGCTCTCAAACTCCTAGCATACGTACATTTGAATGCTTTTTGAATAAATAGAATGCTTTTAAAAGAAAAATCATTGAAATAAAAAAAAACAGCAGATTACTGACTTCACTGGTTCCAATGGTTAGATCAACCGATTTAAAACACATCACGGATTTTGTTTAGTTTATTTAAAGTCGCATCAACAACTAGGTTATTAGCGACTACGGTGGGTTATGTAAAGTTGGTTTTTAACTTGTGTAAATTTTCTGGCTCTAGCCGGAAATCAAACCAGGGATCTCCGCGTTGTAGGCTAGCGCGATACAACTACGATACGGAGGCGGACAACAACACGGATCTGTTAATCATTAGATGTGAGTAAGTAGAGTCATTTAATGAAGACGAAACTAAATTGTAGAAAAAATAATGCTTTACCCCAGCAGCTAAAAGATTAACGAAGGAACGTTTTTAAAGCAAAATGAGTTCGGAATTTTTTATTTACAGATGCTAAATAAAACACTTTGCCCATAACAGGAAGATGGTGAGTTAAATTATTTGCACTCGATCTGCTAGTTCCAGAGCTACAAAAATAGTTCTATTTTATCACATGATTAGCTAATTAAATGACAAAAGCATTTAAAAACAGAAGAAGCAGAGATGTAAAAGACACTATTCAGAATTATCTCTTCTAAAAGTAATGAATTTCATTACACAACCAGACCCTTTGGTGAATGAAATGAAGGTATCATTTACAGGGTGGAAAGTAGATGCTTTTCAGAGTGCCTGACATGCTAATAAGCATACTTTTTCACTCAGTGAGAAAAATAATGGTAAACTACCTCACTCCTCGTTTTACTTAGTAAAGCCTCTAGAGGTTCAAACCAGCCTTTCGGCTGATGACCTGAACAACAAAAAATAAAACACTGGTTTTTAAAAATGAAAACTATCATAGTGGCAAAAATTTACGCTTAAATTTATAAATAAATTGGGTACTTATACGATTAGTACGGTGATTATGTAAAGACCGCTTTTCATTACATGAGCCTATTCTACCTGTTTCCCTTCTAAGTCGCTTATATGGAACCTGTGCCCTAAAAATCCTATTAAGCAGATGCTACTGTATCCTAAATTTCAACAAGTTTTATTCATGTGATAATAAACAAGTTTATCATTTTCATTAGACTGTTGTCTACTAACGGGTGTTTCAAAAAGGACGTACTTCGAAGTTTAAGGGTTGATATTTTCTGCATAGGGAATATTTTTTCCCCCCAAATAACAGTTGGCACTACCGTACTCATTGTGTATTACTGACATGTACTAGTGCTATCCCAGTATTCATTTGTGTCTGTAGTGTCTGTATAAGTTCAAACATGGTTTTTTCAAAGGATAAACGTGTTTTTATTATTGAAAGTTATTACGCGTATAAAGCTTACGAACGAGTGAAAGACGAGTTCCAGTTAAAATTTCCCAATTCTGAAGTACCTAATAACACCACAATATCACGTCTGATTAATAAATTTCGTGAGACTGGCAGCGTACAGGATCGGAAAAGCACAGGTCGACCGTCAGTGTTAACAGAACAAGTTTTGGACGATGTGAAATACTGTCCAATCCTGTACACTGCCAGTCTCACGAAATTTATTCAGACGCGATATTGTGGTGTTATTAGGTACTTCAGAATTGGGAAATTTTAACTGGAAGTCGTCTTTCTTTCGTTCGTAAGATTTATACGCGCAATAACTTTCAATAATAAAAACACGTTTATCCTTTGAAAAAACCATGTTTGAACTTATACAGACACTACAGACACAAATGAATACTGGGATAGCACTAGTACATGTCAGTAATACACAATGGATCAACAATGAGTACGGTAGTGACAACTGTTATTTGGGGGAAAAAATATTCCCTATGCAGAAAATATTAACCCTTAAACTTTGAAGTGCGTCCTTTTTGAAACACCCGTTACTTGTCAAGAAAAAGATTAAAAATAGAAGATAATTATAATTAAATAAAAGATAATAGAAAATTAAATAGTACTATACATTAAAATAATTAATTTATTTAAGTTTTATTGAGATTTATTTATACATCTAGTAAAAGGAAATACTCGTACATTGTTCAATGTTAACATTTACAACTCATACTGTAAATATTAACAATTATAAATATAACAGCTTATTACAAAACTTATTTAATCTACTTTTAATTCTGTTTGGCTTTATTTGGTATTGGTCTATCTGTCGATCACATATTTATTTTTGTAAACTTGACCTTTAAGATTTGATAATGACCTTTAAAAACTTTGATATTTTTAAATTCACAAAGATATATTTACTTACATTAAACCTTCTTTATCCTGATAGCATTTCGACCAAATCCAGTTTATTATTTGCTAAGAAAATATAAATGTTTGAACAATATATGTTATATTATATTTGTAAATTTTTAGTTTAAATAGGTATTACATAAATAGTCGCACTGATAATTCATAAATGTGTCATATAATTTATTAAGATATGTAAATTTGTATTAGAGAGGTTCTATACCAAATGATTAATATTTTATCAATTTAATGAAATTTATATTAGAATTTTGTGGAATGATAAATGGAGAAGACTACTTAAAAACAAAATGAGAATAAAAATCAAATTTTCCGGATTCCGTTCGTTGGGATCGATAAAAGAAAGTAAAAAACTCCATTTTCAAAAACAAGAAGTTACTGAAATTTATCCGCCGATCGATTTTAAAATAATAAGAACGTCAAGTAAAATTCCTGGCTGAAAGTATCGTAAAGGATGCAAAACAGTGATTCAACGGACGCTAGATTCCAGATTTTGAGAAAGTAATTATTTATACAAAGTGCAAATCAGCAAATCTCGGTTGGTGGACGAGAAAGATGATATTACTGTTTACAATTTTTGGCAACTCAAAAATCAGGCACTATAACACATCCAATAAATCGGTAATTTTAGATTGAATTAAAATTATCTTGCCTAACAGCAAAAAAATCAAAAATTTTAAAAATCTTAAGACGAATTGATGGATTCAACATCACAGAGCCGGTGAAAGGAAACTTAAAACCAAAAGATATTTATGCCATGACATGAGATGTTTGATAAGAAAAAAATCCTATTTATGATAAAATCTACTCTTACAAAATGGATGATTCTGGAATAAACAAAACGATTTTCAAAATTTGTAACGACAGAAACACCCTCAACTTTAATTACAAACAACAGAAATAAATGACGAAACTAGGATTTTCAAATAAAATTATTTTCAGATATTTGAGGAAAGCTATTAAAATGAAAACACTCGGAAAAACTTCACGTAAGATAAAAGCAAAATTATATCAAAAAAATGCAGAAAATCTGGGCAGACAGAAAGGTTAAAAAAGCGTGAAACCAAAAAACAAGCCAGTCAAAGTTATTACTAAATAAGGCTGCTAATATTGAATCCGTAGAAAAGAAAATATGACAGAGTAAAGATTTCATTGCGTTATTGGATATAAAGCCTTTTAAATCTTTTAAGACCCACCGGTTGGTCTAGAGGTTAAGTCATCGCCGTGAGCCTGCTGTTTAACAGCTGATTTTCGGAGACGAAGGTTCCTGGTTCAAATCCTAGTTAATGTAGTTACTTTTATACGGATTTGAATACTAGAAAGTGGTTACCAGTGTACTTTGATGGTTGAATTAACCACACTTTCTCAGGAATAGTCGGTCTGGGTTTGTACAAGACTACACCCATCACACGTAATACACATCATCCTCATCTAATTGGGTCACGGGAGTTGCTTATTATTCCGAATTAACAGATTGCAACGTAAACACATTGAGGATTAAGAAAAAAATATTTTAAAAGAATTTTGTGTACAAAAAGTAATCAGGAAGTACTGTCTATTCTCCTTAACTAGTTTATTTAAAAAAATCAAAATTAATTTACATACAATGGATTCATTAAGGAAAACAATCTTGCACTGCTTTTATTATTAAAAAATTAAAAAGTAACCCGTTATTAATCATATAACTTGATGTTATATGATTATATATGATGGTTATATGATGTTATATGTTTATTATAATAAAATTAAACGTTTAACATTCAATTGAATAGATGATAATATATTATGATTTTTCTTTACTGGATATTGTCTTCTAAGAACATTTAAATTAATTACCCGTAATTCCGTTGCCTTATATTATGATGCGCATATTATTTTATAAAGATATTGTAACACTTAAGGCTAAGTTCGTTTAGGATCTGGGTTTAATAAATAATAAACAAACTTAAACCAAATGAAGGGTGCAGGGGGAAAACCAACTAAGTCACAAAACAGGAATTTTGCGGGAGGGCAAAAACAAAGTTTAAAACGATCCGAGAGAAAGAGAAATTGCCTTTTTACCTTACAGATAGGTTACAGACTTTATACAACATTATTTCAATAATTTTAAAAAGTTATGGATTAAAATACCGACCGAACTAATTTATATAATTTTTCCCGTAGCCATGACGAGCCATTTTTTTTTTGTTATTTTTCTTCGAATGGAAATTATTGCCTTGGCCTCAGTTGGTTGTTCCCCTGATCCGAATGGACTGAGTTGGTTTTTCCCCTGTGCTGCAATATTTCAAATGGCTACATCTTGTGATTAAATTAGTTTTTCCCCTGTAGCTTTCAGCACATGAAAATATTTACCAAAGAGTATCAAATGGCATATTAATCTGTTTCGAATTTTTTGGACTAAGTTGCTTTTTCCCCTGTACCCTTCAAATATTTATTTCCGCAAATAATTACAATTAATGATTAAAATTTACCTACTACTTCTTCTTAAGGTTCCTATCCGTTCTGGATGTTGGCCACCATATTAACAATTGAACTTTTTCCACTACTACTCAAAATAGTTGTATTATCGTTTTCGAAGTACCACGTTCTGAAATGATTTTAACCAGGAAATACGTTTTCTCCCCACGCTACATTGTGTTGCTATGCTTCCTTGTAATATAGAATGAATCCATAACAGACAGGTAAAGTGTTAAATTATTCGAACTCAATCTGTTAGTTCCAGGGCTACAAAAAATAGTTATGTTCCTTATTATTTGGTCACGCAATTTAACGACTGAAATATTTAAAATCAAAAAAGGTAGAGGTTTAAAAGACACTAGTCAGAGTTATCTTATTTGTAAGTAATGAATTTCATTATACAGCCAGACCCTGTGGTGAATGAAGTGAAGGTGTTATTTGCAGAGTGGAAAGTAGATGCTTTTCAGAGAGCCTGCCATGCGGATAAGCATACTTTTCAATTCAGTGAGAAAGGCAATGGTAAACCACCTCATTTCTTCTTTTATTTAGTAAAACTTCTAGAGGTTCAAACCAGCCTTTTGGCTGATGACTTAAACAACTACAATTTATAAATGTTTTACAACCTTCCAATTTATAAATGTTTTTATAAATATCTTCTGATAAAATAATGTATTTATTTGTAATAAGGTCATGGTGTTAGAATGAATAAAACGAAATAGTGAAAAAGTGTATTTAACATACATTTGAATACAGGAATTGCTCATTAAACCCACTTATTGTTGAACTGCATTAAAGTATACGGTGTTCAAAGTCCGTTAATAATTATTGATAATTTATTTTAAAATTTTGGTATTCCCGTAGGAAATAAACACGGATATTTCAGTTGCATACAACTAAAAAGAAACATATTTCTTTCATAGTACACTTATGTATTTTATATTTAAAAGCGAGCCAAAATGTAGGCGGTGTGTATATGAACTACGCCGTTAATGAAATTTCCGAGTAGGCAGTCTACTAGTGAAATTAAATAATATTATTTTTCAAGGTAGGTTAGATTTGATTCACACAGCATATCTGATTGTTCTTTTTCAATGATTATTCCTCGCGTGATATCTGTTGTATTTAGTAAGAAAGTATTGTAGTGGTGAAAATTTTCATGTGCGCACACGCGCGCGTATGTTTGTTTTATGTTTTATTTAAGTTAGAGCCAAAAATACTAAATAAATAATTGAATAATAACCTTTATTGCCAAGTAAAATAATATAAATTAAACATGCCAAGTAAACATTTGGGTAATCGATTACAAATTAATTTTTAATATGTTAGTGTTAATATTCACAATTCAGTTTGTGAATATTATTATTTACTTCTACGCCAGTAGTCCTTGGTTCGATTCCCAATCAGATCCGACTGGTTTTCATCACTCATTTTCATTCATATCCCTTCGTTGCCTACATTAGCATTTCAAGAACAAAACAGCCGGACGTAAAACAAAAAAAAATTCAGCTTCTTTGTTCATTAAACATTTTAAACTTTCAATAATAAAAACAAAACAGACCGCCTCCGTTGTACAGTGGTTAGCGTGCTACGGTGCAAAGTGGAAGGTCCCGGGTTTGATTTCCCGCCAGGGTCTGGAAAATTATTAGACTACATGTTTAAACCTACCGTTCGTTAACCAAAGTAGTTGCTAACGACTTAGCTGCTGATTCGACTTAAACTTAAAAAAAAAACTAAACTTTAAAAAATGCCACTGTGAATCTATACCGACCAACTACCTACTTGCCAATTTTCAATTTTTTCATCGACTACATCTCGAGAAAAAATTTGACTGAAAAATTTTCTTTTTAAACCTTATAAGGGCTCAGGGGGCAATATTGTCTTACTGACCATATTTTTCATCCAAAAGGACCAAATTATCGGGGGGGGGGGGAGTAATTCAAGGTTCGGGCCATTTAACATATCTCAACCAGGAATACCCTTTATATTACACAAAATATTATTATAATCTGTATGTTAAATAGATAATACATTTAAGTTTACTTTAATAAAAGTGTTGACAATCCTTAGTATTGTTTTGTATTAAATCATTATTAGGCTATATGTTTATGTTTTGTAATATTAATTGTAAGTAATTGTTACCCACCAGGTTGGTCTAAAGGTAAAGTCGTCGCCAAAATCTGCTGTTTAACACCTGATTTTCGGAGACGAAGGTTCCTGGTTCAAATCCTAGTAAAGGTAGTTACTTTTATACGGATTTCAATACTAGCCAGTGGTTACCGGTGTACTTTGATGGTTGGGGTTCAATTAACCATACTCTCTCAGGAATGGTCGGCCAGGGTCTGTACAAGACTACACCTCATTTACACGTCATACACATCATCCTCATCTCATTGGGTCATTGGGTTGCTTATTGTTCTAAATTGAACAGATTGCAACGTACACAAATTAGGAATAAAATAATAATAAATAGTAAAAGTTTACTTCTTCTTCCTCTATTGATTACTTATTTAGTAAATTATCTTTGTCCGTTACCAAATTATCGGGGCAAAATTCCGAGGTTGGGAGTTAACACACCTTACCTTTTACTAGTACTATGTGTATCAGTATATCTAAATTACTACGGTGGGTGTGTATTTCGCTATGAAACGTAGCGAATCGATTTAATTGAAAAGCTTCAAAAATTAATTTGTTTACCGGTCATTTAAGATTCAAGCTTTAGCTATCTAACGGATATAACTAGAAAATTTTTGTACCTATATAAATAGAAAAAATTAATTCATAATTAACAAAAATAGTTAATTTTTTTGTAATAAAATTTCCAACATTAACGTCAATAACCTGTTGAATCATTTAAAAGATATTTCATTAATTAATAATTAACTTTAAAAATAACTTTAAATAATTCGTTTTAACGAACCACTAAGGATTGTTGTACTGTAATGAATTGTGTTGATAATAATCAGTGATAAATAATTATTAAGCTCCTAAAAATAGATTGTCCTGAATCCTTAGGCGTAGTCATTTTTACTTTCTCTTGCCTATATGAATATATAGGAAGGAAAGTATTGTTTTCATGTCGATTTTTCGAAATCGAGTTTTCACCGGATCTATACGTTTTCAGACCCCCTGAACCCAAAAAACATGTTTTTAGCGATTGGTCTGTGTGTGTGTGTGTGTATACAAAATATCTCAAGAACGGAACATCGTACGAACTTGAAACTTGAAACTTAAGTTACATACCACTGCCGGACCCGACACGAACATTTTCATCAAAATCGGTCCACCGGAAGTAGTAGTTTATTCGTATAATTTTTCACTTTTTTGTGATTTTCTCAAAAACTGGTCCTACGATTTTTTTAAAAATTGCCTCATTTACTCAATTTTTTATTCTCTACAAGACAGGGTAGGCGCCATGTTTGCTGAAATTCTTGGTGAGGGTGTTTTTACGTAAAAAAGTGTTTTTTAAGATTACGGCTTTAATACGCATTATAGCGCAAAAATTTATAATAAAAACTGTAGAGAATTTAAAATTCTACAACCTTTAATTCAAACATTTTTTTGTATAACGCTTAGTTTAGCGGTAATGAGCGATTTTCTGTTTTTTTCTCACGAAAACGTGTGAAAAATCGATTTTTTTAAGATTTCGGCCTTAGTACGCATTTTACGACAAAAAGTGTATATAATAAAATTTATAGGAAATTAAAATATCTACAACTTTTATTAAGAGAATTTTTCTCTACAGAGCTTAGTTTAGCGTGAAAGTGTGATTTTCCGTTTTTTTAAGCCAAACTGAGTACGATTTTCATTTTGCGTCATTCACTCATGATTAAAATAAGGTTGTGTTTTTGAGGTTAGTGTTTTATTTATTTATAATGTTTTATTAATAATGTTAGGTTTATTATTAATTATTTGCATTGGCAAGAGAAAGTTGTGTGAGTGTTTCAAACCAGATTTTTTACTTTCTCTTGCCCTATAATTTTTATTACGGAATAACACAATCAGCTGCACAATTTCCGTATAATATGATATTTATTTTAACGGGTGGTGAGGAATTTACTTTCAAAAGAAGAGAAACCCAGTGGTATAATCCCCGTTTAGAACTAAAGGTGTTGTCCGTTATTCAGACCAAGAGGTCTCTGCTCTATTTTTGCTTATGATCTCTAACACAGTTGGGAAGTTCCTTTTTTACTATGTCACGTCTATTTGGTTGGAATAATTATCTACTCATTTGCGAAATTTACTATAGATTTTTGAAATGGTCGTGGAGGGTTTAACTTTTTACATAAAACGAAGTGACAGAAGCAAGTCTTATGAATTCTGAGTGAAAGGCTTGGATGGACTTTCGTTCCAAAGAGCTGGACACAGTAGGTTTAGATTGGTTTTTGTAAATTAAAATTTTATAACGGAGGTTTAATTTTGAATAAAGGTTTTTTTTGGTTTAACGTCCGACTGTTCTGCAATTACTGCTAATGCAGACGGTGAAGGATGAAATGATTTTTTTTGTAACGTATGAAAATATGCCGTGCCTGAATGGGATTCGAACCCAAGACCGCATGATGAGAGGCGAGCACGTTACCAACTACGCCATTGCGACCGACAATAAGTGTTAATTAAGCAGAAGAGTAGCTTCTGGCGGCGATTAAGTTGTAAACGTTTTCTACGCAGATGATAGTACTTCCAAATTAGTCGCACGTCAAGCTACAAGCCAATATTTTTATATCGCACCTTTCTCGTCTGGGGGATGTGAACGTTATTCAGCACCACAGGTGGACAAATCGGTAAACGTAAATTGAAGAGGTTGCGAAAAGACAGTGCTAACCCACATCAACTTAATTTTTACGCAATAATATTTTAAAGGTTTACTGAAATCTACTAATTATGTTTTTGAATTGTTGTTAAACATTTGCTATTTTCTGTTAATCTAAGTTCTTAAGATCGTAAATATAGCATCCTTAAACTGCTGTACATTTTATTATTACGGAATATTTAAGAAAAATCTTGCTGGAAATTTTGTGGGTTAGCACTTTCTTCTGCCGACCCCTTCAATTGTCTTGATTTATAGAAATCACTACCTTGATACGCCAGCGAGTAAGCCAGTCATGTATTAGTAAAAGATGTCGCTGCACCACTCTGAGGCCGGTGACATATTCAGCGGTTTTGTCGCCGCGACAGAAACGCAATGAATATGTTGCAACCGCAAGTGGAGCTGTCAGATTCGCCGACAAAAACGCAGTTGTAAAAAATGTCTTCACCGAGTGAAGATCCTTTACTTGCTATTGCTGTGAAGTCTTATCTAAAATGTAAGAAAAATAGAAGGTTTGGAGTATATTCATTAAATACTGTGGGTTTATGGGAAGCCCAATACCACACACTGATGAGTCGTTTAAGAAAGGACGAAGAAAATCTTTTTTCGTATTTCTGTACGAGTATAACATCATTTTCGGAACTATCGTATATTTGGAAAGATGTTATTCTAAAGCAGGACACAAGGCTGTGCCTGTCCACAGCGGACAGGCACCTGAGAAGAGAAGACCCCTGGTGGGGGGTCAACAAGTAGCGACAGGAACGCTGAATTTGACTGCTTCCATTTGATAACATGGGTTGCGGTTCTGTCGCCGCGGACAGAAACCGCAACCTATCGCGGTTGAAAATCGACCGGAGCAACAGAACCTCTGAATTTGACGGCTTTTATATAATTCAATGCGTTACATAAAATTTTCCAGCCGCTGCGTTTTTGTCGCGGGGACAAAATCCCTGAATGTGTCATCGGCCTAAAGCTTCATCCGCGGTATTTTCTCTTACAAAAATTGCCGTGTCGTCAGCATAAGTCGAGGTTACCGATTTGTCTAAATGAGGCATAATATCCTATGGAGCCTAATACTCTATGCATAAATGGGGATAATATTACCCAAGGGGTACTCCGATGTTAATTTTGTGCGGTTTAGAGTTAGCGGTACCGAATAATGAACCTTATCTCTTTCAATACCAACGTCCAGAAAACAGGACGTCGATATATTTTAAATAGTTATAACATCCGGTTTACCGGACGTCCGTAAGTTATCCATATAGTGCCAACGTCCGGATAAACGAACATTTTCAATAAAACTTTTTAACAAAAATTAATGGAATAATGTATTTTGAAACCTCTCAGTGGCGTGTTGACTAACGCGCTAGCCTACAAAACGAAAGGTCCTGGGTTTGATTCCCGACAAGGGTCTGGAATTTTAACACGCTAAAACCACCGTTAAGGTACCAAAACCCACAGTAGCTGCTAATGACCAAGCTGTCGATGCGACTTTAAAATTAATAAACTAAAAAAAAAAACAATTTTACATATTTTTAGTAATATCTTTTTTTATGAACACAATAAAAATAATTTTTAACGGTAAATTTTATTTTTCTGTAACGTTGAAATTTGGGTTGGCAATGGCAGGCTTATGCCTGCAAGTTTTCGATATAAGGGCTGTCACTTTTTGTACACCCTTATTCAAATTAAATGGCTTTTTAGATCAAACTATTAAATATTTTTTCGGGACTGAAAGGGTTAAAAAAAATCTATAATCTAAAAACGATTTTATAACTAAATAGTACGAGTCACTTAAAATGTATTTCAATTTAAATAGCAATCCATCGGCTGAAATGAATACAATAAAAAGTAACCGACGCCCACACCCACCTGAAGTCTCTATCCCATTACCATTCCACGACTTTATCTAAATTTTAGTATGACCCACTTAACAAAATTTAGAGTTGCCACATTTTTATTCTGCCCTGTATTCCTCTTATTTGCCCATGCCCCTCCTACTTGTATGACTCACTCCCCCCCAGTTGGTAGTTGTCCCCATGTTCCTATGCATAATCACTCCACTACGGTGAAAAGAGCCGCCATTTTAAATTAATAAACACTCAGAAGATAAAAAGGCCGGTGATTATGCCAAACTCTCCCTTTCCGTCTCCCCTGAAATCATAAACTAACCCCTACCTTAAATTATACCTTTAGTCCACGTTCAGTAACATGCATGCCTTCCCCTCACCAAGATAATAGACCTCCCACAAAACTGAAAAAAGGCCACTGAAAAATAAAATAAAATAAAAGAGCCGCTCTTAAACCCACTTGTCCCTTAATTTAAATTTTCCACAAATAACTTCTAAAAATAAATTACCTCCTTTCAAGTCCCAGTTCCAATGTCCCACGAACCAGAATCCTATTTCCTATTTAAACTATAAAATTCCCCCTAAATTTCTTGAGGTTGCAATTATTCTGTTATATTGTTCCCCGAGCGACCAGGTGTTCCTTAACACGATGTCGCCATCATAGGGCTTCTTAGCCCTCTCAACCAGGATTCAGGATTCAATAAAAAGTAAATGATTCCTCTATGGAAACACTTTATTAGAATCGTAGTTTTCATTTAAGGAATGAAACTAATTTGAAAATACTATTGGGAATAAAATAGCACAAAACATTCCAACATAGGAAGGTATTTGCTTAGGCTTTCAATAATAAAATAATAAATAAAATATTAATAATAAAAAAAATTATGGGGATCAAGCCAAAAAATAAGTAATTAAAATTGAAACGTATATAGTATTGTAAGCACACCATAAGACAAAAAGAAATAAACAAAACAAATTTATTATCTTATTAATTTAATATATATTGGCTCCTTATTAATTTATTATTCTATTTCAGAACTATCCTGAGTAGTAGATCGATGATAATATAATAATAATAATTAAAGTGTGCAACGTAACAAATAACAAATAAAATCGAAATATAATATAAAGACTTAGATAAAGACTTAATATAAAGAAATATAAATAGAGTCGAAATATTATGCAAATAAAGTCTACTGTCTAGTTTTCTTTTCTTTGTTTCCTAACATACGTATTTCTGTGACGTTGTTATAATGCCCTGATTTTTTAAACGAATTCATAGACAATATTTCAATGTAAACTCTCACTTTAAATTGATCCCCACTACTGTAATATTTTTCTTTCATTTCTTCATGGTTTTTATTTGACTAAAATAATATGTTTATTATTCACTGAATAAGTTACGGAATAAATCGATAAATTCATTTACAATAGGGCCATTATTATTAAATGACATTGAGGATAATTACCGATTACTTTATCAATTTTGTATTTTTCAAAAGGCACCAATAATTATCCTAAAGATAAATTTAATTAGGTTATTATATTGTTTAAGTCAAACAGCCGAAAGGCTGAATTAAATGTCTAGAGGTTTTACTAACTAAAATAAAGGAAGTAGTGTACTATTGTCTCCCTCACTGCGTTAAAAATATTTTTTGGGTTATCAGTACACCCAAAAGTTTTTTTGGGTTTTAACCCACCGGGTTAGTCAAAATCGGGTAAAGTGGTCGCCAAAATCAGCTGTTTAACAGCTGATTTTTGGAGACGAAGGTTCCTGGTTCAAATCCTAGTAGAGGTAGTTACTTTTATACGGATTTGAACACTAGACAGTGTGGTTACCGGTGTTCTTTGATGATTGAGGTTTAATTAACCATACTCACTCAGGAATGGTCGACCTGAGTGTGTACAAGACTACACCTCATTTACACATCATACACATCATCCTCATCTCATTGGGTCATGGGGTTGCTTATTGTTCTGATTGAACAGATTGCAACGTACACAAATTAGGGATTGTAAAAAAAAAATCAGTACACCAGCCTTCTAAAATTCACTTACTCAAAATCCGTGGGAGCCAGTGCCTTTAAAAAATAGGTGAAAAGTTGCGAAAAACCGAGAAAAACTATTTACTAAGTATCCATAGAAGGGGAGAGATGGCTCGTTTTACATCGTTAAAAGAGAAAATTACTATATACAAAGATATTTACATTTTACAATATGGAATACTTTTCACTATAATTTTTTGTACATTTAAACTCTTTCAGACAAGTCCAAAACATCGTAACGTTTCAGACGCCTAATTTTTACTGCATTGTTTAGAAGATTTATGGCTAATTAATTTTCGTGACTTTCAAGTCTTGCTTGATATTTTATATTAAAACGCCAGGAATTTCTATTAACCAGGAATTGAAACTGAAATCTTTTGTATTGTACACTAACGCGCTAACCACTACACCAAGGAGGCGACAAAAATTTAATTTTCAACGAAACTCATTCTCGCTAACTGGTCATATGTTAATTACGTTACGAAGAGTATCATAGAGGCCGTGATATTCATTTTTATCCGTGATTAACAAACGTATTTATTTAATAGTGTTGTTTGTTATTATACTACAGTTAACAAAAACACAAACTACATCACTTTTGGTTAATTACAATCACCGGATCAGTAACAATTTTTTACTGAAATAGTAAATTAACAACCTGGACATTTACGACATTTTAGTTTACTTTTTAAAAGACTCTCTTCATCAAAAACATGATTCATTTATCATTATAATTGTGTGCTATTTGATTATCAACGTATTGGACTTTTGTGATTGAAACTCAAACTAAATCCTCAATCGTAAACATGAATGCAGTAAGCATTTTAACAAATTCTATTAAAAAAAATAAGAAAATTGACACACATAAAGAGGAATCTGGTGAGTAAATAATACTGATAAATAAAATAAGCCGAAATTCATGATTTCCAATTTTTTGGTTGTTTATTAAGGTATCAATATTGATTTGTAGTTCAATAAGGTTTTTGAGGAGTGGAAATGTTAATAAATAACATTTTAACATTAAAAAATCTGGTGTGAACACTTACGCGACTTTCTCTTGCCAATGTAAATAATTAAATTATACCTAATGTTTAATCACGAGTAAACAATGTAAAATGATAAAATAATCTAATTCTAATCACGAGTGAATGACGCTAAATGAAAATCAACCTCTGTAGGACTTAAAAATACGGAAAAACAGTAATTGTCTCTAAACTAGGCTCTCTAGAGAAAAATTCTTGAAATAAAATTTGTTGGTCTTTAAATTTTCTACAACTTTAATATATGTATTTCCTCCTACAATGCATATTAAGGCCGCAATTTTAATTTTTTTTTTTTTTGTAGGAGAGCACAGTCTCTTCAAGAATTTTAGAAGACAAGGAGCTTATACTATCTTGTAGAGCATAAAAAATGTAGAAAATGAAACGATTTAAAAGAAATCGTAAGAGCCGTTTTTAAGAAAATCGAAAAAAGTGAAAATCACGAATAAACTAGTACTACTTCCGGTTTACCGATTTTGATGGAAATATTCGTGTCGGGTCTTGTACCTAACTTCAGTTCCAAGTTACAACTTTGTACGCTTTTCCGTTCTTAAAATATTTTGTTCACACACTCACCAATCCTTAAAAACATATTTTTTGGGGTTCAAGGAACCTGAAAACGTGTAATCCTGTGAAAACTTTATTTCAAAAAAATCGACATGAAAACAATATTTTCCTTCCTCATAAATTAATATTTCGTCAAGGAAAGCAATACAAAGCTTTAAGGACATACAGAGAAGTTTTTCTAAAGTAAGAGACCTTATTCTGTTGAAATTTAAGATCAAATCTCCTAAATTGGAATAAAAATGTCATTATATGACACATACCTACGACTAATTGATTTCCTTTTTAAAATAAACCTGTTTTTTTCTTATGACTGTAAGAGAGAGACAAAAATAAATAAAATTTAAGACATGCAATATTATTCGTATAATTAAAGATTAGTAAATTATCTATAAAGTTTTCTCATGGTACAAATTTAGAACTGTAAATTCTTTTACGTGAAATTCATTTGCCACTGTAATTAAAAACATATTAAGAAGACCCAACCAGCATACTGTATAACTTAGCCTGTTACCAGAAGTAAAAGTGGAACTATAACATTTTATTCTACTACGCTTTGTTATTGAATAACCGCTTACATTAGTAGTGCTAGTGGCAGATAGTTATGTTGTAACATTACATCACAGTATAAACAGAATTACATGTCCTAAAATTTGCAAATTAAATACAGTATTAATTATCAACATTGCTTTTACATGCTATTTCATACACGTTTATAATTAATTACGTTAAAAAAAAAAGAGTTTTTGTTTGCCGGCCGCATTGGCGCAGTTGGTAACGTGCTCGCCTCTCATCATGCGGTCCTGGGTTCGAATTCCATTAAGGCACGGCATATTTTCATACGTTACAAAAAATCATTTCATCCTCATTACACACAGTTACACCCCAACGTCGTCGCTAATGACCTTGATGTTGATGCGACGTTAATAAATTTTTTAAAAAAATTAAAAAAAAAGAGTTTTTATTGTTGTTTAACAGGCAAAAGGTTTGTTTAAATCTATGGAGGTTTGATAAAGTTAAAAGGGAATTAGTAGGTTTATAATTAGGCTGTGCCCTTTACAGACAGGTGGATTGTTAAATTATTTGCACTCGATCTGATAATTCCAGGGCTTCAAAAAATAGTTCTGTTTCTTATCACATGGTCAGCCAATTATATGACTGAACTATTAAATAACACAAAAGGTAGAGATGTAAAAGATACTAATCACAGTTATCTCCTGTAAGAATAATGAATTTCGTTACGCAGCCAACCCTGTGTTGAGTGAAGTGAACGTCTCATTTGCAGGGTGGAAAGTAGTCACTTTTCAGAGGGCCTGGCATTTTCATAACCTTACTTTTTCAAAGGGAAAACGTACTTTGTATCCTACCAATGTTAAGTTTGCTATTTTTAGGTACATTTTTCACAAGATTGGTAAACGATAGGAAAATGAAACTTTAGTTACTTCTAGTTGTCGGGTTGCTCGAGCTACTGACATTTTCGCAACTTAATCCATTAAACCATAAAGTTAAAAACAGAATAAAGAATAACATAAATTACAAATTTTATTTTACATATTAATAATTTTTGTAGCTTTCGAGAAAGTCATAAAAGTGCCGGAATATGTGAGTGTACAAGAAAAATAACGGGTAAAAATTTCAGCTTGGTATGTTTAATGGTTTCCGAGAAAAATGTACCTAAATGTTAAAATTTTAAATTTACGGGAACGGGCAAAAACACAAAAAGGCACAAATCAAAAACAAAATGTACACAAACAAGTAAATTTCTTATCAACATTTGGTTAGAAAGCTGAACCAACAGCTGAGGATATTAAAAACAGTAATGCAGATATTTTAAAAAACTAAAATTCCCTTTGTTCTAAAACGATCGGTATTAAAGTATGAAAAATATTGTTCTGGTAGGTCCGGTCCATTGCTTTGGCCTCCGAGAGGTCCAGTTTTAACCCCACTTGATGTTTTCTTCTGTGGTTATGCTAAAAACCATGTCTACAGTAGAAAGATTCGAAATGTAAATCATTTACGACAACGAATTGCTACTGCCGTTGCTTCGGTCACACTCGATATAACACAGCGCACCAGGACAGAAGTTGACTGTCATTTAAATGAGTGCGGAGCAATCAGAGGTGCTCATAATATACAAACTTATAAAATTATGTAAAAAAACTTTAATATTTTCTTTTTACAACAAAAAATGTATGACTATTTCCAGCACTTGTTGTTTAGGTCAACAGCCGAAAGGCTGGTTTGAACCTGTAGAGGTTTTACTAAGTAAAAACGAGGAGTAAGGTGGTTTACCATTGCCTTCCTTACTAAGTTGAAAGAGTATGCTTATCAGCATGCCAGGCCCTCCGAAAAGCACTCACTTTCCACCCTGCAAATACCCACCCTGCAAATGACACCTTCACTTCATTCACCACAGGGTCTGGCTGCATAGTGAAATTCATTACTCTGAGAGGAGATAACTCTGACTAGTGTCTTTTACACCTCTACCTCTTCTGTTCTTAAATAGTTCAGTCATATAAGTGGCTGACTATGTGATAAGAAACAGAACTATTTTTTTTAGCCCTGGACCAAACAGATAGAGTGCAATTAAAATAACACTCCACCTGCCCGTTTTGGGCATTTCCAGCACTTATTAAACTGTATTTTTTTTTAATGGATGCAAACTTCTCGATGGCCCGGTACTTTTTTTAATTTATTAATTTTTTAATCCCTAATGTGTGTACGTTGCAACTTGTTCAATTCAAGAATAATAAGTATCCCAGTGACATAATGGGATGAGGATAATATGTATGACGTGTAAATGAGGGTGTAGTTTTGCACTGACTCAAACCGACCTTTACTCAGAAGAATGACTAGTTGAACCCCCAAACATCTTTTTTTATTTGATCGTTTGCGTAAAAGGGACTAAGATTCAGGACTAATAAAAAAAAGTTATACAAACCCGATTCCTTCCACAACTGAATGACTGGTTTCGTAATGGAAACTTTGTTCATATAGGCGGGGCTTCTTGCCACGAAGCCAGATCAGTTATAAATTTTCTTAGAGAAAATAAATTGAAATCCTTCCCTGGCCAGGTAACAGCCCTGATTCAAATCCGATAGAGAATCTTGGGACAATTGTTACGAAAACAATTCAAGAAGACAATCAAAACAAAGACTGATCTCATTGCTGTATATCGAAATACACATAACATAATGATAAAAAATTCATAGAAATTGTGAAAAACTCGTAAAAAGCATGCCAAACCGCATAAAAATGATTATTAATAACAAAGGGTATCACACTAAATATTAAAAAATGTAAACATGTCAATAAAGAAGTTTTGTAGAAAATACTATGAGCTATTTTTTTAATTTATTTCCGTGAGTTTAATAATTTTCACAACTCTTTAGGTTTCTAAAGTTTTAGTATGTCAGTATTTTAAAAAGTGGTAACTATTTTAACGGATAAAATACTAGAAATAATTTTTATTAATGATTCTGTAACTTTGTAGCTTTAGAAATAATTAATAATTTGCACAACTCTTTAGGTTCCTAAAGTTTTAGTATATCAGTATTTTAAATGGTGGTAAATATTTTAACGGATAAATACTAGAAATAATTTTTATTAATGATTCTGTAACTTTGTAGCTTTAGAAATAATTAATAATTTGCACAACTCTTTAGGTTCCTAAAGTTTTAGTATATCAGTATTTTAAATAGTGGTAAATATTTTAACGGATAAAATACTAGAAATAATTTTTATTGATGATTCTTTAACTTTGTAGCTTTAGAAATAATTTCTACAGGAAATTTCCGTTTAGTAGCCAAATATTTATTTAATAAATGTTTGTAAGTTTTTGGTTCATTAGGGAATCAATAGCTATAGAACCAATAGCGTTAAAAGTTATCATTGGAAACAAACGGTAGTTCTATTTACATTTCAATTCTATTTTATTCACTCTGCGTTTGTTTTACCTAAATTCGTTTACAGAACAGAAGTTATAACCAAACGCTTTATTTTTCAATATTGTAAACTTCAATTAAATTAGCTCATACCTAATAGAACATTTCTATAAATGTTTGTTGTTTTTTTGAGTTAATGAACTTGAGAAATGAAAGGTTAATCGTGATTTATTTAAAAAGTTTATTCTGATATTCTTAACAGAAGGAAATATGTTTTCTTTATCTATTTACAACGTTTACAATGTCTCTTGTGCAATGTTTTTTTATTCTAACTTCAAAGTTTACTCTGTGTTAATTTAAATGAACATTTTTGTTTAATTATCATACAAAATAAAATCTAAATCCTATTTTATGATAATTTTTAATTAAACTTACCGTATTTTTCGGACGATAAGACGCATCGGACGATAAGACGCACCCTTGTTTTTCAAGGCATAAATTATCTAAAAATTATTTTGACTGATTTTAATTAGTTTTTTAATACAGGTAAATGTGTGATTTCTTTATTTGAAAAACAGCAAGTACAGAAGATACAATATATATAATTATTTTATAGTCATAAAATTACAAAAAAACATGGATATAAAAAGTGTAAGTACGTAAATTACTTCTATCGGTTTCATAATCATAGACACCCGAGTTTGAACCCAAAGCATTTCTATAACTTTGAGTCGGATTTCAACACACTGTACATCAAAATTTGGCTCATTTTTTTCTGCTTTGACTTATAATAGTCATATATTTTTAATGTTGTTTAAAAGTTGCCATATCGAGGTTGGAAGACAAAAAGACCCGGGTTTTTTGATACCGCAACAAATTTCATTCGTTTAGAGGCGTGTAACTCGATAAATACTTGACCAAAAAGTTTGAAATTTTAACACGACATAGACAATTATATTATTACAGCGTGTACGAAATTTCAAATTCATACGTTATTTAAATTTTTATTTATTAATAATATTCAGAACCCTTGCTATCTCGGTAACCGCACGATCGTTCAGCTCGGGCAAACTATCGTTTAATTCAGCGTAAAACTTAGTACAGATATGTTAACATGAGATATCGATTGTTCAATGTTGTGGTAAAATTTTTAGAATTTTGATAAATAGAAGGGTAATGCGGGGGATTGGTGTTACTATCCATGTTGCTAGTTTGTGTACGTGAAATCCTGTTGGACTGTTTACCTGAATTGACAGACTGTATTGTCAATTCAGGTAGACAATCAGATTCAGGCACCATGGTTAGTCTAATTGTAATTGATAATACAATTTTTCAATTGTGCTTCTAGTTGAGGCCATTTGACAGTAAGAGTTCGAAATTTACTAGTATGTTTCTTATTATCTGCCTTGAGTAATAAATCTTCTTGTTTCCGCCATTCCCGAATCATTTTTTCTGTTGGAGGAGGTAAAAAATGCCTTTCTACTGCCCGAATGCCATTATCCTTTGCATATTGAACCACTTTTAATTTAAAAGCGAAAGAGTGCGAAACATGCTTCACATTTTAAAATGTTATGATATTTACCGTAAGTAATATCGATACAGAAACTACTGTGTATGCTTAGAAACTTCAAGACGATAGCCTACAGTTTAAAAACTACGGTACATCCCATATCATTGTATGGTTTGTTTTGAAATCCTTAGTTATTGAACGTGTTAAGTAGAGTAGGGTAGTAATAAATATTATTAAGGCTAGAAAGCATCTACCCTGAAATATAGCTAGCGTTCGGACCATAAGACGCATGGTAATTTTTAGGTCATTTTCCTACGGAAAAAAGTGCGTCTTATCGTCCGGAAAATACGGTATTTCAAAAATTTTAAAATAAATTGTTAAAAAACTTGAAAGCGATTTCATGACTCCAAATGAGGAAAATCAATTTCTTTTTAAAATCTTTACGTTTTAGAATTCTAGATCTCAAAAATTATTTAGATTAATTATTACCTAAATTATTTAGGTTATCAGCCAAAAGGTTGGTTTGGATGTCTACATGCGATACTAAGTAAAACGAGGAGTGATGTGGTGTGCCATGCCTTCCTCTCTAAGTAAAAAAGTATGCTTATCAGCATGCCAGGCATTCTGAAAAGCATCTACTTTCCACCATACAAATGAGACAGTTACTTCAATCACCACAGGATATGGCTGTATAATGAAATTCATTACTCTCAGAGGAGGTAACTCTGACTAGTGTCGTTTACACCTCTACATCTTCTGTTCTTCAATGCTTCAGTCATATAAATTGGCTGACCATGTGTAAGAAACAGAACTCCACCTGCCTGTTATAGACAAATTTAACATATTGAGGAAAAATTTAAATTTAAAAAAAAAGCTCTATGTTCTCTCTAAAATTCAGTGTGGTAATATATCCGACATTACATTGATTTTTTTTTTTTTTTTTTTAGCTTTTATTTGCTATTGGGAACTGTACATTGTTGACAACTACCCAATTTGATCGCTGCTTTTTGCTGTATTTTTTTATTAACGTGGATTAGACATGAGTTTGAACAGGGACCCCCAGTAGAGTTTGCTCATGGATGGCTGTCAACTGGTCACCATACAAAGTCGCTTGCCCAACCGGTGTTACTTAACAAATAATAGCGACTTTCTACCTGCTGACTGACTGGGCTGGCCCGAAGGCCTGCATTAATTAATAAGAACATTTTGATTTGAACTTATCTATAATAGTTTTATCAACTTATAATCGTTTAATTTTGTGTTCTTCTTTTACACAGTGTAGGAACAGAAGGCCTATACTGTATTTACAATTTTCTACGCTCATTCTTGTTATATACATTATACATTATTATACGCGGATACTGTAAATACCCGGTCAGATATCACAAGGTGGCCGACATCTAGAGAAGCCATTTTGAGTGCTTTTCAGAACTATGTACAGTTACACCTCGTTACACCGGGCCTCGAGATACCGGGATGTGGATATACCGGGCTCGACTCGGACATATATACAAAAGAGGGAAAGTGCAAATCTATTGTTCTATTGTGTTGTTGTTTATGTCATCAGCCGAAGGGCTGGTTTGAACCTGTAGAGGTTTTACTAAGTAAAACGAGGAGTGAGGTGGTTTACCATTGCCTTCCTCACTGAATGGAAAAGTACGCTTATCAGCATGCCGGGCCCTCTGAAAAGCACATATTTTCCACTCTGCAAATGACACCTTCATTTTATTCACCACAGGGTCTGGCTGTATAATGAAATTCATTACTTTCAGAGACGATAACTCTGATTAGTGTCTTTTACACCTCTACCTCTTCTGTTCTTAAATGATTCAGTCATTTAATTGGCTGACCATGTGATAAGAAACAGAACTATTTATTTTAGCCCTGCAACGAACAAATTGGGTGTAAATAATTTGACCCTCCACCTGTCTGTTATGTTCTATTGTATTTTCGGAAAAATCCTAAAACTGTCGTCGGATTATGTTATTCGGATATACCGGGATTTCGATATGCCGGGAAGGGTATAGCCAGTCATTACCCCGGTATAACTAGGTTTTACTGTAATTTTGTTAGTGAAACTGGAACACGCCCGATTTCGTTTGTTTTTGTACAACTTTTACTGATTTTCTATTTAAGGTAAGACATATTACTACAAAACAATATATGTTGTAATATTTTTTTTCGATCTGAACCCGAGGCGTGCCGGATTGTAGAATGCCGGACTAAAGAGAGGTAACTGTACTTCAATTGTTAACCGTTTCTAACCCAGTGTGACATAGAAGAGAATTGGAGTAAATAGACATCAAAATTATAGATGTTAGAGACTACTTTGGATTAAATAACGCTGGGTGTGGAGTGTAATAATTTTTTGTACCCTAGCCAGGATTCGAACCTGAGACCTCCGCTTTACAGTGTAGTATCCTGGCCATTGCCCCACAGAGGCAACCATTAGTTTCTTTTTTAAGTTAATTTTGGTTTTAGATATTCGTGTTCATTACCTAAAATAAAGTAACATTTCTTTGAATATGTTGTATGTATGTACAAGTATATTTTTTAAACTTAAATAGTGATTTTATCTATTTTACCAATATTTTTTAATTGTAAAATTTTTGATGTCTTATTAAAATCATACTTAGTTTTTTTTTTTGCTACAAATCTAAGTAAGAGAATATATTTTGTTTAGGAAGCGTGAACATGATTTGAATTATTCTTATCATTGGGAACTTTCATACCATCAAGTCCTATTGTGACGTACGTGTCACACTTTTTTGTCAGGCCATCAAAAGGGTTAAAGGTCTAAAAGTAATTTTATTACACTTAAATATCAGTAAAATGAATGACACTTATTTTTTTGTGATTAGTTTAAAAATTTGGGATTGAAAGGGTTAAATCTTAACAACCGATGTACGCGTATTTCGTTAATGGTTTTGTTTGAGAACATTAAATGCTTTAAGGCATTTTAACCGATATTTAAAGAGCGTGTTGTTTACTGATAAATATTAAAGTAAAAGCTTTCAATATTAAAATATTAAATTATAATAATTTATATTTACATGTTGATTTTCGGTTTGTTTGAAGAAAGTATTAATTTAAAGAGGCTATTTATAGTTTCGGGAAGTGAGTTTATTGCAAACGCATTATTATAGCATAATACTTGAGCTACGGTATGTAGTTAGTCGGTTTGGTTTTTCACTTTCCAAAACGGTTGTGTAACCAGTGTCCATACGATGCTGTGCCGTAAGCCTACTTAACTTGAATACCGGTTGTAGGATGATGACCTATCCGTGAACTGCAATCGCAAACTGTTCAGAATGGTATTGTATTTTATTCGTGTATTTATTTTGTTTTTTAGTTTCAAATCAACAATTTAAAATTAAAATGACCCACATATGTTTATTTTTAAGTTAATTCAGAACCAGGAAATTAATACTTTTATACAATATGTGTTGTTGTTTAGGTCATCAGCCAAAAGGCTGGTTTGAACCTTTAGAGGTTTTACTAAGTAAAACGAGGAATGAGGGGGTTTACCATTGCCTTCCTCACTGAGTGGAAAAGGACGCTTATCAGCATGCCGGGCCCTCTGAAAAGCACATATTTTCCACTCTACAAATGACACCTTCACTTCATTCACCACAGGGTCTGGCTGTATAATAAAATTCATTACTTTCAGAGGAGATAACTCTGATTAGTGTCTTTTACACCTCTACCTCTTCTGTTCTTAAATGATTCAGTCATTTAATTGGCTGACCATGTGATAAGAAACATAACTATTTATTTTAGCCCTGCAACGAACAGATTGAGTGTAAATAATTTGACACTTTACCTGTCTGTTATGGGCAGTTATACAATATATAGAATTTTTTTGGTCTTTTTTCTTTGGTTGTTTATAGTTTATAAACAACCAGTATAATCGCTGATTTTTATAATTTAAGTCGACTTGATTTTGAATATTTTGACACTCATTTTTTTCGTCTTCACTTCATGGATTAGCTCAGCCTGCTCCGTAAACCGTCTCTTTTTTGGACGTCCAACACTTCTCGTACCGATGACATAGTGCAACGGAAAAATTTAATGTTGAACAAAATATCATAAAAGCTTCTCATTTTCTGTTAAACAACTTGTTTTATTTTTAATAAGTTGGATATACGTAAATTTACGCAAAGAAATCTCCCTAATATTTATTAAGTTTTTTGTTAATGAGCAAACTAAAGTTACTTCGTCCAGGAATCAATAACATTTTAAAACATCGGCATTCACTCTGTTAAAGAATTGTGTTTTTTTCGTATAATATGAATAGTCTTATTTGTCTAATTCGAAATACTTCCTAAATCGGATATTTAATTTATCCCTTAGAAAATCCTTCTCTTAACAGAATGATTTTCAGAAGGAAACAGAATGCGGGAGGATAGGATACCTAAGCAGACACTGAGCTGTAATCCGAAGGGCAGGGGAGAACGAGGACGCCCGAGAAAGAGATGGGCAGATTTGAGAGGTTCGGAACAGGCAGAGATGCGTAATCCTTGAAAGGCATAGGTATTTGTCTATATTTGTGTACTAATTCAGCATGTAATTCGAACGCATTTACGTAATTCTTAATCACAGTAATGAGTAAAAAATATTTGTAGTATTTTTTTTTTTCAATCAAATTGGTAGTCTATTAAAATTTTTGATCTTTGTAACATACTACTGTTTTATGGAATAATATATGAACGTTGATTAAAACGTGAAATTTTTAAGTACATTTTTGAGTTCCGTTACTTTACATCTTTAAATAAAAATTTCACAAATCAAAATATATTGGTCCTTTGTATTTGAATTAGAGAGGTCCGACTGTATTTTGAAGGTAAAGTTGGATGTTTCGTTTTGATACAGCGAGCGTTAACAATTATTACTATTTCGGCTTTACATAATGAAAAATAATTTTTGGGTTGAACTCCATTTCTATCACACGTTGTGTCAAGTAGCCTACAGTTTCCTGTTTTTTTAAGCCCTTATTGGAGCAAATCTAACCAAGGATGAGAAGACGATTTCTGGGAACTTTTCATCTCTGCCCAATATTCTTCCATTCGTTTAAATTTCTGTAATCTCTGATTCTCTCTTGTGGTGTACTTTCTTTGTGTTGGAATTTTGATTTTTAATTTTATTTTGTTGTTTTTAAAAGTAGTTTTTTCCTCCCTGTTCAAAATCTGTTCTTCCGTTATTCCTAGTTCCTCAAGGTTTTCCTCTATTTCCCGTAGCCAATTATTCTTGAATTTATTACTTTCTCTTGCCTATATGAATATATAGGAAGGAAAGTATTGTTTTCATGTCGATTTTTCGAAATCGAGTTTTCACCGGATCTATACGTTTTCAGACCCCCTGAACCCAAAAAACATGTTTTTAGCGATTGGTCTGTGTGTGTGTCTGTGTGTCTGTGTGTGAACAGAATATCTCAAGAACGGAACATCGTACGAACTTGAAACTTGAAACTTAAGTTACATACCACTACCGGACGCGACACGAACATTTTCATCAAAATCGGTCAACCGGAAGTGGTAGTTTATTCGTGTAATTTTTCACTTTTTTGCGATTTTCTCAAAAACTGGTCCTACGATTTTTTTTAAAATCGCCTATTTTACTCAATTTTTTATTCTCTACAAGATAGGGTAGGCGCCATGTTAGCTGAAATTCTCGGTGAGGCTGTTTTCACGTAAAAACGTTGTTTTTTTAAGATTACGGCTTTAATATAAATTTTAGCGCAAAAACTTATATAATAAAAGTTGTAGGGAATTTAAAAACCTACAACTTCTGTTTGAAACATTTTTTTGTATAACGCTTAGTTTAGCGGTAATTTGCGATTTTCTGTTTTTTTTCTCACGAAAACGTGAGAAAAATCGATTTTTTTAACATTTCGGTCTTAGTATGCATTTTACGACAAAAGTGTATATAATTAAATTTATAGAAAATTAAAAGATCTACAACTTTTGTTTAGAGCATTTTTCTCTACAGAGCCTAGTTTAGCGTGAAAGCGTGATTTTCCGTATTTTTTAGCCAAACTGAGTTCGATTGTCATTTTGCGTCATTCACTCATGATTAAAATAAGGTTATGTTTTTGAGGTTAGTTTTTGTTCATTTCTAATGTTTTAATACTAATGTTAGGTTTATTGTTAATTATTTGCATTGGCAAGAGAAAGTTGTGTGAGTGTTTCACACCAGATTTTTTTTCTGTTGGTAAGTTGGCAATTTCTTAGTCAGTCTTTCTTCATCTAACCTTACTACTACAAAGGGCTAATCTTTTTTCCTCATAATGTTTAGTAAGGGTTCGTTCTTCTGACGTATCATTTCATTAGGAAAAAGTCTGTGTTTTCCACTCACTGTATGTTTTTTGTTAATGATCGTTCTTAGAATTCTTCTTTCCACTCTCTGAAGTCCTTCTGTTCTGTTCCTGCTTTTAAGGTTAATAGTTTTTCACATTCATAAGTTATTTCCGGTCTTGTTACTGTATTGTAGTATCTAATTTCTTTCTTGATTTAGAGAAACTTCTTTTTGTACGTGGGCCATGTCAGTTTTTGTGCAAGTCTTAGTTAATTGATATGTTTTGGATTGCTGGTTTTTTGTTTATATTTCTTGATATTAATTATCCGAAGTACTTAAAATTTATCTGTGGTTTTTTACACTTGTCCGTACTTAAGGATGATGTGATTCGGTTTATTTTTTGTGATTGGCATTATATTTCGGTCTTTCCATAGGAGTTTTGTAGTCCGACTTTTCCTGCAATGAGTTTTCCTGTTTATAGTGCTTTTAAAATAATTTGTTCCAACATTATTCTTTGAATAAGAAATGAATATGTAACGGAAGACATCACTTAATTTATCGTGAAAAGATATAATTTTTTTTTCATAAAATTACATAGTGGATTGATATGTCTCACATTAAAATTTAAAATACTAAATACTATTTTACTTAATTTTTCCTCTGATCATTCGTGTTGAAAAGAAATATTCCACTTCATGAGAGCATCTGTTCTGTTTCATTTATTTTTCGTAAACTTTTTAAGACCGACTTTCTTTTTTTATTATGTGATTGTTATTCTTTTGTGGATTCGTGAGAAATTAAACGCGTTGTTCAATATAAACGTTTTAAGTGTTACCAGACAGATTACTACGCCTACGAAGTTAAATAAAGGTACCATACTACGCCGACCTATAAATTTCTATTTAACGTAACCATAAACATTTTATTATTCACACTTAATACATTTATGTTCTTTTTATTTGAATTTTACACCTAAGTACATCATTATAATGTTTCATGTTATAAAGATTTTTTCTTTTGTTTATTAGTTATGCTTCGTTAGTGTTCTTGACTTTCTTCTCTGTTTTTTCCTAATTAATTTAATAATACCTAAAAGTAATAAAAAATATTTAAATTAATTACAGTATTCAAATTTATTTAAAATATATAATTTATTATTAAATACAATTATTCTACTTCCGCGTTTGTTTTGTTTTATTTACAAAATGTATCATGTATTGTTTTATCAGAATTCTTGGCCGCCTTCTTAATGCAGCTGTTAGTGTGTTATATTACACAAAACTAAACGTCCGGGCTCGATTCTTGACATGATTCTGAACAATTCTCACAATAGTAAAAAATTTAAAATGCCAGTAAAGTTATAATTACTAGGGTATGCACAAGTGAACCATAAAAAATATTATTGGAAGAGTTACAAAATACTAGCCAAATGCTACAAAGTATGCAAGACAAATGTGCGTATAAAATGGTAAATTTGAGTAGCTCATTAAATCTCGGGAAAAATTTGATTTCTTTTTCGTATAATTATTGGATTTTTAAAATTTTACGACAATTTTTAAGAGTTAACTCAACGGGTTGATATTTTTTTGTTTCTAATCCCTTAAATTTTTACGTTGCAATCTGTTTAATTTAAAAACAATAAGCAACCCCAGTGACCCAATGAGATGAGAATGATATTTATGACGTGTGAATGAAGTGTAGTCTTGTACAGACTAAGAGTGTATGGTTAATTGAACCGCAACCATTAAAGTACACCGGTAACCACTGTCTAGTAATCAAATTCGTATAAAACTATCAGCCTTTACTAGGATTTGAACCAAGAACCTACAACTCAGAAAATCAGCTGTTAAACAGCATATTCGCAGCGACTTTTACCACTATACCAATTCGGTGGGATAACGGATTGATCTAGTGGTGAAGTCATCACCGCGAGTCAGCTGTTTAACTGCTGAATTTTGGAGACGAAGGTTCCGTGGTTCAAATCCTAGTAAAGGTAGATACTTTTATACGGATTTGAAAACTAGACCGTTGTTACCGGTGTATTTTGATGGTTGCGGTTCAATTAACCATACACTCTGAGTCTGTACAAGACTACACTTCATTTACGCGTCAAAAACATCGTCCTTGTCTCATTGGGTCATGAGATTGCTTATTGTTCTTAAATTGAACAGATTGCAAAGTACACAAATTATAAAATAAAAAAATTAAGAGGAAATTTTACATTTTACATTAGTGCTTTGCCTATAACAGACAGGTGGAGTGTTAAATTACTTGTACTCGATATACTAGTGTCAGGGCTACAAAAAAATAGTTCTGTTTTTATCACGTGGTCAACCTATATATATATATATATATATATATATATATATATATATATATATGACTGAAGCTTTTAAGAAGAGAAGAGTTAAAGGTGTAAAAGATACTAGTCAGTTATCTCCTCTGACAGTAATGAATTTCATTATATAGCCAGACCGTGTGGTGAATAAACTGACGGTGTCATTTGCAAGCTGGAAAGTAGGTGTTTTGGAGTGCCTGGCATGCTGATAAGCCTACTTATTCACTCAGTGAGGAAAGTATGGTAAACCACCTCACTCGTTTTACTTATTAAACCCTCTTGAGATTCAAACCAGCCACTGATGACCTAAACAACATGTAATGCTAAAATCTAAAATTTGATATTTTTTCTTGCACCGGTGCCCTTGAATAATACAAAAACAGTACAGTATGTGAATTATTTAAATGAAATTCCAACTTAATAAGCGTACAATTAAATTATTTTAATGATGTTTATAACATTTCTAACCTTGACAGTCTTCGTAGGTAATAAAGGCCGCACGAAATCAGATTTGTTACTTGGTAGACTATTTAACATCATGATGTAAACTTATAAATTTTATAGTTCAGTAAGAGAGATGATGACCAATTAAAAACTGTAATATTCTTTTGTCGGTTGTTTAACTAGTGTTATTGAAATCGAAAGAAACCAAATTCGGTAAGCTTATGTTTTTTTTATTACATACAAAATATTTCTATCTGTCGTTTATTACCTTTGAAGTGTTATTTTACATAAAAGTGTTAACGAATGTGTTATGACAATTGTTTATTTAGGGATGTTGTTTGTTTGCTAGTTCAAAGGTTTTCGCTATTACCGCATAACTAACTGTAAAGAGAAAAATAAATAATTCTAACTTACATGAATTTATTGATATATATATATATATATATATCTATAATGTAACATAACTATTGGAAACTTCCATTCTCATGTTTTAAGGTTAGAATCATTTCATAAAATTTCGGTTCAAATTTTTTTTTAATGTTGGAATAATTTTGCTGTTGTTATATACGAGTAGACTTCTGTTATCGTTGTTTAAGTCATCAACCGAAAGGCTTGTTTAAACCTGTAGAGGCTTTACTACGTACAACGAGGAGTGAGTTGAAGAAGCTTCAAGAAGACTATTACTAGAAAGGATTTTGAGAATGACTAAAAAACTTGACATTCAAAATAATTTAAAAGTTGCATGATTTTGTCAATGATATTCCTAAATAACAAAAATCCGATTATAAACCTGGGCAAGTTTTTGTAAAGTTTCCTTTAACTACTGAGCGAATGGTTATTACTTCTCATTTTTGCGCAATGTGCTGTTAAGTATCATCTTCCTATCTCAACCAGAAAATCTTGACATATAAAAAGTGCATTTATTTAACATGACAATTTGTTACAATCTCAATGAACTAAGGACTACGGTTGATTAACTTTGTTTCTACATTTCTGCCAATATTGCTCCTGCTCTTTCATTTAAATTTAAATTTACATTCTAGGCTACTTAATTTTCTGAAAATGTTTCTGTCTATTCCTAGTTCATTAAAAACGTTTCCAACCTCTCTGAACCAAATTGTTGTACATTTATATATATTTTAAATTTATTATTATCTTATATAGGTAGTATTACTGCCCATAACAGACAGGTGGAGTGTCAAATTATTTACACTCAATCTGTTCGTTGCAGGGCTAAAATAAATAGTTCTGTTTCTTATCACATGGTCAGCCAATTAAATGACTGAATCATTTAAGAACAGAAGAGGTAGAGGTGTAAAAGACACTAATCAGAGTTATCTCCTCTGAAAGTAATGAATTTCACTATACAGCCAGACCCTGTGGTGAATGAAGTGAAGGTGTCATTTGCAGAGTGGAAAATTTGTGCTTTTCAGAGGGCCCGGCATGCTGATAAGCATACTTTTCCATTCAGTGAGGAAGGCAATGGTAAACCACCTCACTCCTCGATTTACTTAGTAAAACCTCTACAGGTTCAAACCAGCCTACAGGCTGATGACCTAAACAACAACAACATAGGTAGTATTATTGATAAACTTTTATTTTAATTAAAGTTCTTTTATTTATTTAAAACTTAAGTTGCTTCAGATTTGGCCGGCCCGTTGGCATAGTAGTTAGCGCAACTGGCTTCTATGCCACTTGCCTAGGGGGTCCTAAGTTCGATTCCCGGTCAGGTCTGGCATTTTTTCATCACTCATTTTCATATATCATCATTCTCCACCGTCTGCATTAGCAGAGATTGCAAACCAGTCAGAAGTAAAACAAAAAAAAAACATTGCATTCAAAACTAAGAATGAAATAGAAATCTTAATAACACAGCAAGAGTAAATTGGTATGAATATTTGAGAACAATGTTTGTGAATAACGATCAAGAATGACAATAGCAACTAATGCCCATAACAGGCAGGTGGATTGTTAAAATTATTTGCACTTGATCTGCTAGTCCAGGACTACAAAAAATAGGTATGTTTCTTATCACATAATCAGCTAATTATACGACTGAAACATTTAAGAACAGAAGAGTTAAATGTAGGGGTAAGCGCAAATAACTTCTACGCTGGAGTCCCGGGTTCGATTACCGGTTAGTTCTGACATTTTTTCATCACTCATTTTTATATACCATTATTCTCCACTGTCTGCGTTAGCAGAAATTGCAAAACAGTCAAACGTAAAACAAAAAATAAATGCTTCAGACCCTAGCCAAAATCGAAACCAGGATATTTAATTCAATACAATACACTACTGAATGAATAACATCATAAAATCGTCACTTATCTACACTTACCTAACTTAAAGTAAAAGTTATATTAGTATGAAAATTTTTATTAAAAATAATAGTTGTATTTTTTTTTTATTTTTTTTTTTTTATTCCTAATTTGTGTACGTTGCAATCTGTTCAATTTAGAACAATAAGCAACCCCATGACCCAATGAGATGAGGATGATGTGTATGACGTGTAAATGAGGTGTAGTCTTGTACAGACCCAGGCCGACCATTCCTGAGAGAGTATGGCTAATTAAACCCCAACCATCAAAGTACACCGGTAACCACTGCCTAGTATTCAAACCCGTATAAAAGTAACTACCTTTACTAGGATTTAAACCAGGAACCTTCGTCTCCGAAAATCAGCTGTTGAACAGCTGACTCGCGGCAACGACTTTACCTCTAGACCAACCCGGTGGGTTAGTTGTATTTGGCAAAAATATTTCTGTAATCTAGTTTTATATGAGTTAATTTTTTATAGTCGCTTGTTATACTATTTTAAAATACAGTAAACTCCCGAAATAACGGCACTACGGGGACATCGATGATGCCGTTATTTCGAATATGCCGTTAATTTGAGAGCACACTATTTAATACATTACAGTATTTATTTCTTGTGTTTTTTAATATACTTATTACTTATTTATACTTATAATATAATAATATACTTATAATAATAAGTATACTTATAATATACTTATTATACTTACTCAATATACTTTATTACATGTACATAAATCAAAATAACAATACTATACACAACACAAAATTATTTTAAGAATTTTGAAAAGAACTGCGAATGTCTTTTTGTTTTAATTTAGTTTTTTGTTTCTTCGTTATTATTATTAAGTAACATTTGCGCCTGCATCACATCATCTCCTGAAAAACTTGAATTACTCTCTAAAAACTTTATTACAGTGAGCATGGATTTTTCAGCCTCGGTCCACAAAATTTTCGGGCTATCTTTAACATCTTCATCTTCATCTGGTTCTTCTGGATCGTGCTTAGGACTAGCTTGCGATTTGGTTACACATTCGATAATTTTTTAATCTGTAAAGGATTGGGTGATTTCAATATTTTAATCTATTTCTACCCAGTGTTCAATGTCACAATAATTTAATGTTTTAATGACTTCCTTATCTACTATGGATGCAGTTTCCAATATTTCTTGTACAATGCCGGAATCCTTCTCCTTTACGATTGCATCGTCCCCAGCCGGTTCTGCCATTAAATTGGATAACAGATTTCCCCAACATGCTTGCAAAGTATAAGTCTTCACAGATTTCCATGACATTGCTACAGAATAAATGGCGTCTTTAATCGTAAATTTCTTTTGAAACTCAGCTACAGATGAGTCATCATTGACTAACTTTTTCATAAAGTCTTTATGGTAATGGCATTTGAAATTTTGAATTACCCCCTGATCCATTGGCTGAATCAGGGAAGTTATACCCGGTGGAAAGTAATGAAAAATTATGCTATGATTTTCACTAATAATTTCTGGTTCAAGTGCATGAGCTGTGCAATGATCTAATAAAAGTGTAATTTTTGAATCTAGGCTTTTACCTGATGTGTGCAGACGTTCTTTCACAGAAGGAATGAAAACTGTTTTTATCCAGTCTACAAAAATATCTCTCGTCATCCATGCACTTTTGTTTGATTTATGCACTACAGGAAGATGATTAAGCCCTTTAAATGCTTGTGGTTTGACAGATTTTCCTATTACCAGGGGCTTAATCCGATGAGATCCTGTCGCGTTAGCACACGTGAGAATCGTTAACCTGTTTTTGTCCTTCTTAAAACCGCCTGCTTCAGTTTCATTAACCCCTGCTAACGTAGAATTTGGTAAACATTTCCACAACAGGCCGGTTTCATCTGCATTGTATACATCTTCAAGTGATATGTTGTTTTCTTCAATTAACTGCTCAAACTGGTAAACAAATTCAGTGGCAGATACAGTATCGGCAGACTGTTTCTCTCCAGAAATATTTAACTTCCTTATCCCATGTCGAACCTTAAAACGAGTCAGCCACCCATCAGAAAATGAACAGTCATCTGAAATCTTTATTTTCTCTTTAAATTCTTGAGCTTTGGCAATAAGCATTGGTTCTGATACTGAAACACCTTTTGATTGTTCTAACAAAAACCATTTATAAACAACCTTATCTAGTTCGTCTAATTTTGGTTTTCTCATATTTTTTCTATCGCTAAGAGCCTTTTTCGTTTCTGACAACGACTTAAATTCTAGAAGCTTACTTTTAGAATGCTTGATATCGTACAGAGTTGAAGACCCGATATTGTATTCATGCATTAAAGTATTTCTATTAACACCATTTTCAATTTTATTACGAATTTCTAGCCTTTTTCAATACTTAACGTAGTTCTTTGTTTCTTCCCGACTTCTTTCTTCTTTAATGATGACATAATTAAAACTTAGTTCACGAGAATATGAAGTAAACACTAAAAACGAAACAATTAAAAATAATAATTACGAACACTAAAAACGAAACAATTAAAACTAATAATTACGAACGCAACGAATATGTACAACACAACTTACTACCGACTTGTTACACACCAGACTGAACGCGACGTATGAGGAAAAAAAAGGTTAGTTTTCTGCACGTGTGTTATTACCACCGCCACCACCAGCAGGGTAGATTTTGTAAAAAGACTGAGTTATTTTATCGTTGCATACGCATATTTCAGAATCCAGTGTTACAAACCTAACGCTTGGTCATGAGTGCCGCTAGATTGAAAGTGCCGTATTATTGAATGCCGCTATTTCGGGAGTTTACTCCCGAAATTTCGGGAAAGTCCTTTTAATGAATCGTCATAATAAATTTTAACGGAAGAACTACACTCATTGTAATGGAATTAACATGTTTTAGTGTATTGTGTCGGGAAATAAAATTGTAGTACTGGAGCATAACATAATAGGTTATGTAATAATATTATTAGATATTATGTAAGGATTTCGTTGTTCACATTCTAAAGGTTAAAAATTTTGATTTATTTATAAAATCAACAAACTAAATTAATATAAAATAAATGTTAAGACTTACAGCCAAAATCAGCTGTTTAACAGCTGATTTTTGGAGACGAAGGTTCCTGGTTCAAATCCTGGTAAAGGTAGTTACTTTTATACGGATCTGAATACTATAATTGACAGTTGGGGTTTAATTAACCATATTCTCTCAGGAATGGTCGGCCTGGGTCTGTACAAGACTACACCTCTCTTACACGTCATACACATCATCCTCATCTCATTGGGTCATGGTGTTGCTTATTGTTCTAAATTGAACAGATTGCAACGTACACAAATTAGGAATAAAAAAAAAACAAATAACTTTCTCGCTAAAAAGAATATCAGTTTTTAGCAATTTTACATTGAATCTGAAACATAATATGATTGATTTAACTAATTCATTGTAAAACATTAAAAACAAACATTTGTTTTATCAAGATAAAACTTATCTCTCAAATAAATTAGAAACCGATTTTGATGCAGTTTTACCAAAAAAGGCTCGAAATGTAGCTTCAAATTTAATAAAGTTAAATACAAATGGCGTTGAGTTCTTATTGTTATTATTGATCGCTGTTCTCAGTTGATTGTTAATGTTTAGGTGATGAGTCGAAAGGCTGGTTGAACCTCTAGAGGCTTTACTAAGTAAAACGAAGAGTGAGGTAGTTTAGTGCCTTCCTCACTGAGTGGAAAGTATGCTTATCAGCTTGCCAAGCCTTCCAAAACACCTACTTTCCAGCCTGCAAATGACACCTTCACATCATTCACAACAGGGTCTGGCTGTATAATGAAATTCATTACTTTCAGAGGAGATAACTCTGTCTAGTGTCTTTTATCCCTCTGCCTCTTCTGTTCTTAAATGATTTAGTCATATAATTGGGTGACTATGTGATAAAAAACATAACTATTTTTTTGTAGGTAGCTCTAAAACTAGCAGATCGAGTGCAAAAATTTAACACTCCATCTGCCTGTTATGGCCAGCAGTTACTATTATCATTCTTGTTTGTTACTCTTAGTTATTATTGCCAGTCTTGATCGTTCTGCTCAATTATTACGGTTATTCTTGACCGTTATTCTTATTATTGTTCTCAAATATCCGTATCAGTTTTCTCTTTCAATAAAAATGATGCTCGTTATTAAGATTTACATATTATCATACTTAATTTTGAATACGATCACAAATTTCGTTTCTTTTAAGTTTATGCATAAAAAAACCTGACAAGCATATTGAGCGAGACTCACAATATTCATATTTGAGCCTCATTACCAACGAGGCGTGAGATAATTCGCAGGGAGATCAAGTGTTGTATCGGGAAAGGCAAAAGTGTTTTCAATACATTAATCTCAGTGTTCATGAACCATCTATAACCGTGAACACCAAATTGCGGTTCCTAAGATGTTATGTGTTCTCGGTTCTTCTGTATGTTGTAGAATTATGGACTTTAAACAAGGTAACTACCTGTAAGCTCGAAGCCTTTGAACTATGGTTGTATTGGAGAATATTGTGGATACTATGAATGCAGAACTCTTGTCGATAAGTCCTGAAATTAATCAACATTGTCGAAAGTCTTATACTGCAGTACCCGGGGAATATCATGAGGAATAAAAAACAACTATTACAACCCATTCTGCTAGAAAAATAGAAGGAAAATGGGTTCCTGGTGAAAGAATTTCATGGCTAGTCAATTTGAGGGCCTGATAAGAGATACGTAAAATTGTTCCGGATAGCAATGTACAAGGTTAGAATAACCATTATGATCGCCAATATTCTAAACGGATAGGAACGTCAAGACGAAGACAAACTAGAGTTACTAGAATTTAGTAACTCAATTCAACCGTTTTATCACCCTTTAAATATATTTTGATAAATACTCTACTTTGCCTTTTTAATCAACCCATCAAATAAATTCGGTAAATGAAGGAAGTTTAAAAAATTTTGTTAATGAGCAAATCTGTTTTTTTATATATGTAAGTAAAGTACCTTAATTTTAAGGCGTCAGAGATAATTTTTAAAATCTTTATGGTGTTTGGTTGAGAAATACATTCTTAGTTTAAGAATTTGAGTCCGGTCAGAGCAATAATTTTTCTTCTTAGACGAATAATGTACATATGCCCATACGTAATGGCGAGCGTCCTTTAAAAACAACTTTTTGAATTCAAAGGATCTTGAAATATAGTAGTACCTCGACAATTCGGCCCTCCAAAATCCGGACCCTCCAGTAATCCGGCCCGATTCTAAATTTTTTTTTTTTGTTTAACGTCCGACTGTTCTGCAATGACTGCTAATGCAGACGGTGAAGGATGAAATGATTTTTTGTAACGCTTGAAAATATGCCGTGCCTGAATGGGATTCGAACCCAAGACTGCATGATGAGAGGCAAGCACGTTACGACCTACGCCAATGCGGCGAGCCCCCGCCCGGTTCTAAAAGTGTAGTTTTAAGAGAAAAACTGATAATAAATAGTAGATACAATTTTACACACGTTTACAGTCTATATTTATAGTCAATTAGTACATTACAAAATAGAATTGTATTGTACAGTAATTAATCACGCGAAACGCAAAGATTTAAAATTTCAGTACCAATTTGTAGTTTGTTGTGTTGGATTTAATTTACTTTTAAAATAAAGATTTACTGTATTAACAAAATGCGTAATTATTAAAACTCCAACTCTATGATTTTATTGTAAATTAATGTACAGTGACCTTTTTACTCTGCACGTGAAATTACTGTATTTAGGTTTTAGTAATTGAAGGAGCCAGTTTTGAGAAGTGCCTACAAACCCAGTACATAGAACAGCAGTGCTTGCTGTTAACTTCTTAGAGAAGCTATAAGGGGTCTCAAATTCATTACATTTTAAACGGTCACTCGATGGTCCGGGATTTTCGTAAATACGGCCTACCGGCCGCCCATTTAAACCGGATTATCGAGGTCTTACTGTATTAGGATCTGTTTAGATCTAGGTGGCGTCGAAAAAAATTTCACGATGACATACTTTCTCACTCACTAAAGAATGAACTAAATAAATTAAAGACGGGATTGTGAAAAAGTAAGAACGGATAGGAAAGTAATTTAAGTATTTAGAAAAAACTATCCATCCAATTAGACATATACTGTTAGTGTAGAATAATAGGTAATTAATTTGTTAAAGGCCTGTAGTTTGATTGGTAGTAGATTTTAGAAAATAATTAAACTTGTTATTTCCGTATTCCGTATTTTAAAAACCTTTGTTTCTGGGTCAAATGTGTGAGATAACAAATAATAAATTATTATTCATAAGTTTTTATTTTGTTACGAACTTGTTTAATTGAATGACGTATTTTAACAAACAAAATCAAAATATTTTACTTCACCAAGAATTTCATTTTCAGAAATTTTATTTTTGACGTAATAAATGATTTACATTCCAAAAATATCTGGGTACAATTTTTTTTTTTTTAATTCATTAAATAAACTTATTTATAATTAATGTTTATGATAAACAAAATAATAAACTTATAATTTTAGTTCATGAAGAACGTATTAATATGCTGGCTGCAGATTTATTTTTATAACATACTTACGTAAACTATCAAAACTGATGTAACATTTATTATATTATTTATAAATCGGAAATTCTGTCCATAACAAATAGGTGGAGTGTCAAATTATTTACACTTAATCTGGTGGTTGCAGGGCTAAAATAAATAGTTCTGTTTCTTATTACATGGTCAGCCAATTAAATGACTGAATTATTTAAGAACAGAACAGGTAGAGGTGCAAAAGACACTGTAATATAGAGAAATTAAAAAGAATTATTTTATAAGTTTATTTTATAATGGATAAATGAACGTGTAAGTGTAGTGTACTTTAAGAAGACAATTTCTTACATAAAACAGAACAATATTCAACCTGTATTAAATAATTGTATTGTATGATTTAATCCTATAATATAAGCTAGTAGGTTAGATAGTTTTAATCTCATTCGGCCAATTCCTAGAAACTGTAAGTTGGTGTCGGATTACCATCCGCTCGTGCTACGGCCGGGGGCGGTGCGTGCGGGCGGCTGGTATGCTCGCCACTGTGTGTCGAGTCGAGCGATGGAACAGATGTGTATTCATTGCGGGAAAAAATGATTGTAAATTTTCATACCTAAAGTTCATTCAGGATGAACCGGAAAGTATTTCGTGTTTTAGCGACCGCATGTGTCGGGAATGTGTATCAGTTGTAGATTTTGTGAAGGTTTAAGATAATTGATAATAGTTATAAAATTCTATAAATATTAAATTTTGTGCGTTAATGGTGTGATACGGGGTGAAGTTATGATGTTCACCGCTGTTCGATCGGGATTGTTTCTCCAGTTATGGATAATGACTTGTAAGTACCCCCTTTTGGGATTTTTCTGTTCATGAGGTTCGAATTTTGAATTATGTTTTAAGTGGTTTTACTGGAATTGGCCGCATTAGAATTGGTTCCACTGGTTTTTCTTTTTTTAGGTTATAAGTTGTTTAGTAAATTAGTAAAGCTAAGATTCATATTGTCTACAATAATTGAACTATAATGTTTTAATTTATATCAACTATAAATTAAACTAAAGTAACTTTAATAATTAAGGTATTACAGTATTTAGAGTCACAGCTGTAGTGCGGTGGATAAGTTTGTGCTTAGATATAAGGTATTCAGCTGTCATGTTTCTAGGGAACCTTGTTGGTATAATTTAGTACTAGTTAGGGTCAAATTTCTGAATAAGAATTTGGGCAGACAAGCCACGTATTATTTTGTAGTAATTTATAAAAGACCGTACTGGCTGTAGAGGCAGTCGAGTGACGATAAACTGTAAATCTTAAATGTTGAATTTAAATAATAGTTTCAGTGTATTCATTAATTAACGTATTAAATACAAATTAATTACTTACTTAATTATGTCGTCGGATATTATGGTATTCTTCCGACCATTTAATATGGTATAAATATTATTATTGTTCTTGGGTAGGGTTATGTACCTGAACATTTGGTGAAGTTAAACATTAAAATACTTACTGTTAACGGTAAGGTTGTCAGATATAAAATTATTTTGCGATGCAATTATATTATTACTTATGTCCTTGTTGACGACTGACTATTTATGGTTATCGTAGGTGCCTATGCATTGGGAGTAGTGTTATTCCGTTGTAGTTTATGTATATTCGCCAGTGTGAACCAAGTCTAAATTAATAGTCTATGTTAAAAATTAATTGTTTTATTTTTGGTAAATTTTTATTAAAAATTTTGATACCAATTGGCGAGTAGTGACAAGATGGGGATTCAGGGTCGGGACGTGGAGGAGTCGGTGGTCTGGTCAGGTAGTGTGACAATGGGGGTTCGGAGTGAGTGTTGAGTGAAACCCATTCCAGACTTATTTGATCGGAGCCATACCGGTGCCTACACCCCTCCACCTCGTACGGCGCTCAGGAGCCTTGGACAGCGCTTCTCGTCTTTTGGTACTTTGCTTCCTAAACTTGTTTGGTAGTATTTTACTAGTGTTTTTGGATGTTCTTACTCCACGCACCGCCGTGGATATAATAAAGTCTGTTTTACTGAATTTGTGCGTCAGTGTGGTCAATTTCCGTATCCCCACAGTTTCTATATTGTTACTTAGTATAAGAGGGTTTTCCGGGGTGTCGTTGGGTTGTTCACCTCGCTTGGCGGGGGTTACAGACACATTAGTTATCTCCTCTGAAAGAGATGAATTTCATTGTACAGCCAGACCCAGTGGTGAATCAAGTGAAGATGTCATTTGCAGAGTGGAAAATATCTGCTTTTCAGAGTGCCCGGCATGCTGATAAGTGTACTTTTCCACTCAGTGAGGAAGGCAATGGTAAACCACCTTACTCCTCGTTTTACTCAGTAAAACCTCTATAGGTTCAAACCAGCCTTTCGGCTGATGACTTAACAACAACATACTTACGTAAACTATCAAAACTGATGTAAAATTTAATACATTATTTATAAATCGGAAATTCTGTCCATAACAGACAGGTGGAGTCTCAAATTATTTACACTCAATCTGTTCGTTTTAGGGCTAAAATATATAGTTCTGTTTTTTATCACATGCTCAGCCAATTAAATGACTGAATCATTTAACACATCCTAGTTAACCCATCCTAGTACATGGTTTTGTCCACAGTTGGATGGGATAATTTCCACCTCCTTTAGCATAATAGGATAGTAGTTTACTGTAAGAAATTTTGTATTATTGTAATTTATTTTTTATGTAATGTGTAATATTATGGAAATAAATAAAATTATTATTATTATTATTTAAGAACATAAGAGGTAGAGGTGTAAAAGACATTAGTCAGAGTTATCTCCTTTTAGAGTAATGAATTTCATTATACAGCCAGACCCTGTGGTGAATGAAGTAGAGTTGTCATTTGCAGAGTGGAAAATATGTGCTTTTCAGAGGGCCCGAAATGCTGATAAGCGTATTTTTCCACTTAGTGAGGAAGGCATGGTTAACCACCTCACTCCTCATTTTACTTAATAAAACCTCTACAGGTTCAAACCAGCCTAAAGGGGCTCATCACCTAACCACAACAACAATCATAGACCAAATATAATTTTTTTCAATTAGTGAAAGGTATTATTTTCAGATTCAATTTTAAATATTTTAAAAGATCGATTCTGTAATGCGATTATTATTACTAGTTTACAATAAACAGTTATATATTATTTTATCGCGCAGATAAAATTGTGGCATATTTCGTTAGGCCTAAAAGTGTTGTGTAATCTCAGAATTGAAAGAATTGAATAAACCTACCGCAACCTGCAGTCACCCGCAGTATTCTGCTTCTTCCTATATAAACAGCTTATAGAACTGGTCTAGCCTACTGATAAAGAAAGTTGCAGAAACTGGTTGTATTCATTTTGTAAAGCATGTTCAAAATACACACATACACTAAAGATGTTTATAAGAAAATACCTTTGCTATAAAAATATAAATACTGTTTACCTGTCCATAAATACAGTGTTTGTATCTTACCATAACTAGTTAACTGGTCAACATAATTTGTGTTGTACATAAACGCATAACTCTCTCATACTCACCCTGAGAGTCCATTGAACCGCTTGAGATTCAGAACTTATGTCTTAAGACATTATGCTTTTCAAAAATTGGTTCCCTCCTTTGTAATAACCTACAGTAACCCTTTATAGGGCAGTACTTTGGGGGGGGGGGGAAATATACATGTTGTAAAATGTTAAATTTTGTTTTATAGGGACTCGAATAATGTATTTCTAGTGCTAGAACTCTTATTTCTTTTTTTAATGTTAAGCCCTGGTAAGTATACTTACCATGGAATGTTTATTGAAATGGGAATCACATAATGTTTAGTGGTGAGAATGCTTATTAAAACAACTTCTAGTCCTATATAAAAGAAAAATCTGGTGTGAAACACTCACACAACTTTCTCTTACCAATGCAAATGATTAATAATATACCTAACATTATTAATAAAATATTAGAAATAAACAAAAACTAACCTCAAAAACATAACCTTATTTTAATCACGAGTGAATGACGCAAAATGACAATCGAACTCAGTTTGGCTTAAAAATACGGAAAATCACGCTTTCACGCTAAACTAGGCTCTGTAGAGAAAAATGCTCTAAACAAAAGTTGTAGATCTTTTAATTTTCTATAACTTTTATTATATATACTTTTGTCGTAAAATGCATACTAAGACCGAAATGTTAAAAAAATCAATTTTTCTCACGTTTTCGTGAGAAAAAAACAGAAAATCGCAAATTACCGCTAAACTAAGCGTTATACAAAAAAATGTTTGAAACAGAAGTTGTAGGTTTTTAAATTCTCTACAACTTTTATTATATAAGTTTTTGCGCTGAAATTTATATTAAAGCCGTAATCTTAAAAAAACAACGTTTTTACGTGAAAACAGCCTCACCGAGAATTTCAGCAAACATGGCGCCTACCCTATCTTGTAGAGAATAAAAAATTGAGTAAAATAGGCGATTTTAAAAAAAATCGTAGGACCAGTTTTTGAGAAAATCGCAAAAAACTGAAAAATTATACGAATAAACTACTACTTCCGGTTGACCGATTTTGATGAAAATGTTTGTGTCGCGTCCGGTAGTGGTATGTAACTTAAGTTTCAAGTTTCAAGTTCGTACGATGTTCCGTTCTTGAGATATTCTGTTCACACACACACACACAGACACACACACACAGACACACAGACACACACACAGACCAATCGCTAAAAACATGTTTTTTGGGTTCAGGGGGTCTGAAAACGTATAGATCCGGTGAAAACTCGATTTCGAAAAATCGACATGAAAACAATACTTTCCTTCCTATATATTCATATAGGCAAGAGAAAGTAAAATGTGTAGAATAACTTACTTCAACTTTATATTAGCATGAATGCTTGCTGTTCCTGTAAAAAACTCGAATTTTCTTAGCACTCTTCAAAAGTAACAACAAAACAACACGGTTGCGTACGTACGCTGGTATGAATCCTTACCACATTCGTGTAACTCATGAAGCAAATGGTCGCTGTACACTAATTTTAAAATGTGAATAGCCTACTTACCAGAGAACATCTAGAAAACCTTAAAATGCCAATAGGGTTCAACTGTATAGCTTGTTCTAAACAAAATCGACCTTATTGCCAGTGGTAAGTATACTTACCAAAGACCTGTTGTTGTTTAGGTCATCAGCCAAAAAGCTGGTTTGAACCTGTAGAGGTTTTACTAAGTAAAACGAGGAGTGAGGTGGTTTACCATTGCCTTCCTCACTGAGTGGAAAAGTACACTTATCAGCATGCCAGGCCCTCTGAAAAGCATATATTTTCCACTCTGCAAATGACACTTTCACTTCATTCACCACAGGGTCTGGCTGTATAATGAAATCCATTACTTTCAGACGAGATAACTCTGATTAGTATCTTTTACACCTCTACCTCTTCTGTTCTTAAATGATTGTCATTTAATATTGGCTGACCATGTGATAAGAAACAGAACTATTTATTTTAGCCCTACAACTAACAGATTGAGTGTAAATAATTTAACACTCCACCTGTCTGTTATGGGCAAACCAAAGACCTATAAAGGGTTAATGTGAGACTATATGATAATTTTATTGAAAATTTCGATTTTTAGTTTTTTACTTTCTCTTGCCTATATGAATATATAGGAAGGAAAGTATTGTTTTCATGTCGATTTTTCGAAATCGAGTTTTCACCGGATCTATACGTTTTCAGACCCCCTGAACCCAAAAAACATGTTTTTAGCGATTGGTCTGTGTGTGTGTGTGTATTTGAACAGAATATCTCAAGAACGGAACATCCTACGAACTTGAAGCTTGAAACTTAAGTTACATATCACTACGGGACTTGACACGAACATTTTCATCAAAATCGGTCAACCGGAAGTAGTAGTTTATTCGTATAATTTTTCACTTTTTTGCGATTTTCTCAAAAACTAGTCCTACGATTTTTTTTAAAATCGCCTGGTTTACTACATTTTTTATGCTCTACAATATAGGGTAGGCGCCATGTTTGCTGAAATTCTGCGTGAGGCTGTTTTTACGTAAAAACATTTTCTTTTTAAGATTGCGGCTTTAATATGCATTTTAGCGCAAAACGTTATATAATAAAAGTTGTAGAGAATGTAAAATTCTACAACTTTTATTTCAAACATTTTTTTGTATAACGCTTAGTTTAGCGGTAATTTGCGATTTTCTGTTTTTTTTCTCACGAAAACGTGAGAAAAATCGATTTTTTTAACATTTCGGTCTTAGTAGGGCCTATGCATTTTACGACAAAAGTGTATATAACCAAATTTATAGGAAATTAAAAGATCTACAACTTTTGTTTAGAGCATTTTTCTCTACAGAGCCTAGTTTAGCGTGAAAGCGTGATTTTCCGTATTTTTAAGCCAAACTGAGTTCGATTGTCATTTTGCGTCATTCACTCATGATTAAAATAAGGTTATGTTTTGAGGTTAGTTTTTGTTTATTTCTAATATTTTATTAATAATGTTAGGTTTATTATTAATCATTTGCATTGGCAAGAGAAAGTTGTGTGAGTGTTTCACACCAGATTTTTATATTTTTCAATAGTTCAGACCTAGATTTACCAGAAAACCATTAAATTACGGCAAAAAATTATTTTAATGAAAAAATTAAGTTTTTAGCAGTTTTACCCAGAAAAATTATCATGTCACCAAGAACGAATATTTTTAATAATTTTATGCTGAGCGTTTTAGAGCAAAGGGAATTTAAGTTTTTAAAATATTTTTTTTATATAATTCTTAGTATGTGTTCGTTGCAATCTGTTCAATTCAGAACAATAAGCAACCCCATGACCCAATGAGATGAGAATGATAATTATGTATGACGTGTAAATGAGGTGTAGTCTTGTATAGATTCAGGCCGATGATTCCTGAGAGAGATTGGTTAATTGTACCCCAACCATCAAAGTACACCGGTAACCACTGTCTAGCATTCAAATCCGTATAAAATATAAATAAATTAAATATAATTTAAAATATTTGCGTCATTTTTTTAATATTCTCAGCTGTTGCTTCAGATTTCTAACCAACTGTTGATGGGAAATTTACTTGTTTTTGTACACTTTGGTTTTGATTTGTGCCTTTTATTTTTGCCTGCTCTCGTAAATTTAGATTTTAAAATTTATTTACATTTTTCTTGGAAACCATTAAACCTACAAGGCTGAACCTACCTATAACTATACAGTTTAGAAGAAAAACTGTTTACAAATCTAAAACATGGATTCTTTTGAGGCGTCTGGTTATCTGACTATTATCCAGGAGGTTAATTGCTAAAATGTTTTTATGACAACTTAGATGTCTTTGGTACATCATACTAAACCGTTGTATTTCATCTCGAACTTGGAGTACGTCGAGATATTCATGTATTTCATTATTCCTTATATACGATGCTGCATTCACTATATTTTGTAGAAAATGCGTCCTATTATTTTGATTTCTTTCTAAAAGTGTAATAAGTTGCACACCACTGTCTACGAAATATGTTTAATACTATGTGAAAAAATGGTGGAGCTACTCAATTTTATTAAAATATGAAGAACAATATTAACCGGAAATAACTGGATAAAAAAACAGTATGTGAAAGTACGTAAAGTATATCATATAATATCATAACAGTACTGCTTTTCATTTCACTGCGTTTTTTTCCCACTAGTCATATTATAAGTAGGAAGCTTTTAAAGAATTGGCTACATTACAATGTTACAGAATTCTCATAGTGTCTGCTATATTATAGTAAAATGATACGTTTTTATTTGAAATATAAAAATCTGGTGTGAAACACTCACACAACTTTCTCTTGCCAATGCAAATAATTTACAATATAATTTAACATTAGTAATAAAATATTAGAAATAAATAAAAAACTATTCTCAATAAACATAACGTTATTTTAATCATGAGTGAAATACTCAAAATGAAAATCGAACTCAGTTTGGCTTAAAAATACGGAAAATCACTATTTCACGCTAAACTAGGCTCTGTAGAGAAAAATGCGTTAAATAAAAGTTGTAGATCTTTTAATTTCCTATAAATTTGGTTATATATACTTTTGTCGTAAAATGCATACTAAGTCCGAAATCTTAAAAAAATCAATTTTTCACACGTTTTCGTGAGAAAAAACAGAAAATTGCTAATTACTGCTAAACTAAGCGTTATACAAAAAAATGTTTGAAACAAAAGTTGTAGGTTTTTAAATTCTCTACAACTTTTATTATATAAATTGTTGCGCTGAATTGCGTATTAAAGCCGTAATCTTACAAAAACCTATGTTTTTACGTGAAAACAGCCTCACCCAGAATTTCAGCAAACATGACACCTACCCGATCTTGTAGAGAATAAAAAATTGAGTAAATCAGGCGATTTTAAAAAAAATGGTAGGACCAGTTTTTGAGAAAATCGCAAAAAAGTGAAAAATTATACGCATAAACTATTACTTCCGGTTGACCGATTTTGATGAAAATGTTCGTGTCGGGTCCGGTAGTGGTATGTAACTTAAGTTTTAAGTTTCAAGTTCGTAGGATGTCCCGTTCTTGAGATATTTTGTATACACAGACACACAGACATACACACAGACCAATCGCTAAAAACATGTTTTTTGGGTTCAGGGGGTCTGAAAACGTAAAGAACCGGTGAAAACTCGATTTCGAAAAATCGACTTGAAAACAATAGGCCTACTTTCCTTCCTATATATTCATATAGGCAAGAGAAAGTAAAAAAATGGTGTGAAACACTCGCACAACTTTCTCTTGCCAATGTAAATAAAGAAAAATATAACTTATGTTTAAGCTTGAGTAAAAAATGTAAAATTAAAAACATTATCTAATTTTGTACCTAAGAGGTAAAGGAAGTTAACTCTATTTTTGTAATTTTTCGGAAGAACCAAAAACATGAAGTTTTATATTTTGTAAAAAATTTCTGAAGGTGTGAGAATTTTTATAAATTTCGACCAAATAAAGTAGCTTCTGATAGAGAAATCTAAATGACTAAATAAGTTTCTTAACTTTTACTAACCTCTGACCACCCATAAGACTTCATACACTACGTCTTTCTGCGTTTTAATTACATAAGTGTTAACCCCCAATATAATTTAAGTTAATCAAACGAAAACTTAGACAAAATATTTTGTGTTAACTCTATTCTGATAAAGAAATAGCATTTTATTCACAACAATCCTTAAAAAATTACAGAATTCAAGTCAATTCTGAGGCCTATCAGTAAGACAATAAAAACAAAATAATTCAAAATAAAATATCTTGTCAATTACGATTATACACACGCGCGCACACACGCGCACGCGCACGCTCACGCGCACGCACGCGCGCGCGCACACACACATACCAATCGCTAAAAACATGTTTTTTGGGTTTAGGGGGTCTGAAAACGTATAGATCCGGTGAAAACTCGATTTCGAAAAATCGACATGAAAACAATACTTTCCTTCCTATATATTCATATAGGCAAGAGAAGGTTAAAAATTACAGAATTCAAGTCAATTCTGAGGCCTATCAGTAAGACAATAAAAACAAAATAATTCAAAATAAAATAACTTGTTGTCAATTACGATTATACATTCAATTAGAGTTAAAAATAGTAATCATTTTAAAAATCTTCCGCATCATTATACAAAATTAAAGTTAATGTTTTTACTGCAACTTTTATAGAGCTTTCTTGCTGATTTTCAAACTTAACTTTACCAAAATTGGAGTTAATACCCTTTACCTCTAAGGCTCAGAATTTTAATAGTAAACCCACCGGGTTGGTCTAGAGATAATGTCGTCGCCAAAATCAATTGTTTAACAGCTGATTTTCGGAGACTAAGGTTCCTAGTTCAAATCCTAGCAAAGGTAGTTATTTTTATACGGATTTGAATGCTAAGACAGTGGTTACCGGTGTACTTTGATGGTTGGGGTTCAATTAACCATACTTTCTCAGGAATGGTCGGCCTGAGTCTGTACAAGACTACACCTAATTTACGCGTCATACCGTATTCCGTTTTTGAGATATTTTGTTCGCATAGATACGCATACACAAACGTGTAGGCTATATCCGATGAAAACTATATTTCGAAAAATCGACAAAAATAATACTTTCCTGTTTATATATTCATATAGAGCAAGAGAAAGTAATACATTATTTATGTACATTATTAATAGAACTAACCTCCACTTACTCAGCTCTGCATTTGTCAATATTTTATCTGTATGCCTATATTTAAAAGGATAAGGGTTCTTTTGAACGAGTTCGGTCTCAAATCCCATTGGACTGATTCCGGTCAACCTTTTTTATTAAATGTAACAGATTCATATGCAGATTTTCAATCACCCTTCGTCATTTCCCCAAATTCCTAATTAATCCAGAAAATAGAAAATAGAAAATAGAAATAGAAAATAGAAATAGAAAATAGAAAATAGAACAGAGAATAGACCCGTTTTATTGGAGAGTCACCTAACAGATGCCTCACTTAATAAATTTGTAGCCTTCAAAAAGAGCGTTACATATTTATAATACTTTAATTACCAAGCCGTTGATGCTACTTTACATAAACTAAAAAAAAAAATACCTAATTTATTATAATGTTTATTGTTTTCATTGTAAAAGAAAATTGTGGATTAGTATTTATAATTAAAAACCACGTAAACAATGTGAATTTTAAAAATGTTTTTGCTTCGTATATGGCTTTTTTTAATATATCCATTCACGTTTTTTTAAAACTTTTCTTAAATATTGTTCCACGTTCTTCTGCTAATAAAAATAATAGAAATTTACGTCAACTTTTACATCATTGCCCTACTATAAATTGTTTTAGTATCAGTAGAATTTTAACCTGTCATAATTTTCATGTCCTAGTCGGGAATCGATCCTATGAAATTTTTCTTTACAGTCAAACACACTAGCATTACTTCAAAAGGGGCGACTATATATATTTTTAAGCACCTAAAATTATATTTTAAGCTTACTAATATATTCTTAAAATTATTCTCTCAAGTAAACTGATTACTTGAGATTTCTGAAAAGATTATGTTCAACTTTTTTTGAGATTATGACTCATCTCTTAAATATGAGATCAAAAGATATAGGTGCAGAAGTAATAATTTCTGACTGCTAAAATTTTAAAAATGTCTACTAGGAAAATTTATTTTATCCAATTTAGATATAGTAAATGTGGTGATATTAATAATCTTGATTTGATGAATAGTTTAAAAAATATATAATTTTTTGTTGTTTTGTAAACAAATTGTTGCCTCCAATGGCTGATTATTCACAATTGGGAGTTCCAAACACAATTTTTTTTTTTTTTTAAAAACGTCCGACTGTTCTGCAATTACTGCTAATGCAGACTGTGAAGAATGAAATGATTTTTTTGTAACGTATGAAAATATGCCGTGCCTGAATGGGATTCGAACCCAAGACCGCATGATGAGAGGCGAGCACGTTACCAACTGCGCCAATGCGGCCGGCCAAAGGGGAGAAGAACCGATTTTATGATGCGTTTTGTTACAACACAATAAATTGAATTTATACAAGTAGGCCTACACATATTTATTTAATTTGCATTAGAATCGTTTCTTTGTTATGATCGTATTATCGTTTTTTATGTATAATGTTATGGTTTACTTCAACAATAGACTTTGATATTTGTTCCTATATTAAACGTCCTCGATATTTGTTTTCTCTCTATCAATAGTTATTTTTTGAATTCTAAACTTCTATTGTAATATTGTTAAACGTATAAATGATATATTTTAATAAGTTCCGTGTCCGAATTCTAAAAAGTGTGTTACATTCTGTAGTACATTACATTTTCGACTAAGAAAATCTATTGGTTATATCCTGTTTCTACAGGTATTTTTTTTATTAAAGTTACAATAAATTTGTACTACACTCTTGGTAATTACATTTATTTTAAGTACATAAAAGTTTAGGAAAAATTAAGTTAAATATACGACAGCCTTCGGGCCAGTATTAATTTTGATTGCTAATATTGATTGATGTTGTACACGATTTAGAATTCATTTGTAGTCAATTAGTCTTAGCATAATGTTTGACTGTCATGGTCAAGGTTTTCGCATAGTTTTCTTTGGCCACTCCAAGTAAATGTCTGGTCGTCAGTCTCGTGCTTGTCTTTTGTTCAGTTATAGTTTAACTTTCAAATTTCCTATCCAAAACATTTTGATTTATCATATACTATTTTATGTGACTGTAAGGTTTATTTATTGATTTATTTAACATATTACTTCAATAATTATGCGTTTCTTTTTTGTTAAAATTTTGTTATTTATTTTTTAACGTACATGTTTATTACTTACTTACTAATTACTTATTACTTATAATTACTTACTTCAATAAGTGTATCGTCTTTTAATAAATATTTACTCAATAGTAGTTACACATTTTTTGTCTATGAACTTTGAAATTATTTATTTTAAAATAATAGATTATTTTGACCCAATAACGAACATGATGAGAAAGAAACGTGTTTGCTTCTACGGACATCTCCTAAGGACACTAGCAGTAACAATAAGATAAATAATCGAGAAACTAAAAACACTAAAACATCCACCAAATTGGATCAAAGTAATCATAAGTGACATAGAAGAGCTACGGATAACGGGCATGGCCTAAAAAAACAAGCTTGAAGTGTTAAACACACTTCACAACTAAAACACAAGATTCGAAATAAGGATTAAAAAGCAAGAAAACAGAGTTTGTTCAGAAGCAGAAAGAAAAATAACATCGGAAAACATGAAAAATTATTGGGCCAAAAGAAAAGCGGGCAAAACAGGGCAATCCAAAATTTGATTAAGTGGTCCAATGAGGGCGTAAAAGTACAAAAAAATTATTTAGAAAAAACTCTAGTGTGTAAAAAATCTTTTATTGATTAAGTATTTTCCAGCTTTTTGTTTTTTTTTCTTTTACGGTCTAATTGGACCACTTGAATCAAATTTAGGAATCCTTCTTAGTTTGGTTTTAGGATTCTTACGTTTTTCCTAAAAATTCTTCATATTTTGGGATCTGATCTGTCTGATTTTATCTATTCAAATCATTGACGACGGAGCTCAAGTTTTTTCGACAAATCTTGTGTCTTTATCTTTAAACAACTGAAGCTGTTTAGATTTTTTTTTAAATCTTGTTCTGCAATGTTAAGTTCTTGCTTTATTTCGGCCAACCAACCTCCTTGGAGGATTTTTTATCGAGTTAATAATAGAAATGAGTTATTTTCCAGCTTTTATTTTTTTAAATATAACAAAACTTTTCAAAAATTGTGGTAGTTTATCGTTATACAGGTATTTTTTAGCTGTATACGTAGTTTTTGTTGAAACAATTTTGTATTGTGGTTAGCAACATGTAAACATTTCTTTTTAAAAAGTAGCTTCAAAAAGTTGTGAGTTTTTAGGTGTTTCAGTGTTCCTGGTAATCTTTATTGAGTAAGTGTTTCACTGAAGAAATTAAACTATAGCATACTGTAAAGAAACATAATGCACACAAGTAGATTATAAAATAATTTTAAAATGCAGTACTTTCCAAAAGTATAATATTAAATAAAATATTTTTATTTTCTTTCAGATGACGAAATAGACAAATTACAAAGTGACATCGATGAAACTTATAAACCTAGTGAAGATCCGTTGGACATATCAAAAGAACTGAGAGTAAGAGCAGAAGAAGAATTGAAAGAAACACCAGAAATATTGAAAGAAAATATTATTAAATTGAGAGAGCTAGTTCTAGGTAAGTAATCTCATTAGAAATATTTATAAATACATATTATAACTTTGCAGAACATCTAATTCAACCTAGTTTTATAAGAAAACCTTGAAAGTAATACATTTCCTGAATAACAAATATGTTAACTTTGATATATTTTCTAACTGATTAAGATTATTTTGATATTCAAACAATCCAATGAGGTTTCTAGTGAAATGTCAAATCATATGCTAGACACTTTAGGGAGGAGATGGTGCGACGGTTTTAACTTAAAATTTCGATTTTTGGTTTTTTAGGTTTTTCAATAGTTTAGGCCTAGTTGTTGTTTTTTGTTTAGGTCATCAGCCAAAAGGCTGGTTTGAACCTGTAAAGGTTTTACTACGTAAATCGAGGAGTGAGGTGGTTTACCATTGCCTTCCTCACTAAGTGGAAAAGTACACTTATCAGCATGCCAGGCCCTCTGAAAAGCATATATTTTCCACTCTGCAAATGACACTTACACTTCATTCACCACAGGGTCTGGCTGTATAATGAAATCCATTACTTTCATACGAGATAACTCTGATTAGTATCTTTTACACCTCTACCTCTTCTGTTCTTAAATGATTCAGTCATTTAATTTGCTGACCATGTGATAAGAAACAGAACTATTTATTTTAGCCCTGCATCTAACAGATTGAGTGTAAATAATTTGACACTCCACCTGTCTGTTATGGGCAAAAACTCTATGGGCCTAGATCTGCCAGAAAAAAAAACATTAAATTACGTTAAAAAAATAAATTTTTTTATGAAAAAATTAAGTTTCTATCAAGTTTACATAAAAAAATTATCATGTTAATAAGAACAAATATTTTTCACAATTTTATACTGCTCGTTTTAGTGCAAAGAGAATTTTAGTTTTAAAATATCTGCATCACTGGTTTTTGTATTCTGAGCTGTTGGTTCAGCTTTCTAAACAACTGTTGATGGGAATGTACTTGTTTGTGTACATTTTGTTTTTGATTTGTGCCTTCTTGTTTCTTGCGTTTTCCCGTAAAGTTAGATTTTTAACACTAGACACATTTTTCTCAGAAACCAATAAACCTACCAGGCTGAAATTTTTACCAGTTAATTATCTTGTATATCCATATATACCGACATTTTTATGACTTCGTCAGGTGCTCCAAAAATTAGTAATACGCAAAAAACTTAGAAAACAATTTGTAAAAATTTTATTTTATTCGTAATTTAAAAAAAAATTGTATGGTCCAAAGATTAAATTAAAAAAATGTCAGTAGCTCGAGAAGAAACCGACACTTATGGTGTGTAAAGTTTAATTTCCCTACCTTTTACCAATCCTATGAAAAATGTACCTAAAAATAGTAAATTTAATATTGGCGGGATACAAAATACAGTCTCCCCTTAAACGGTACAACTGATGCCATTTCCAGCGAATTTTCACTTTTTTATAATTTTCTCATAACGGCTCCTACGATTATTTCTTAGATTGCCTCATTTAGGCCTTTATTTAGGCCTAATTTAGGAGAAGCACCACGTCTGCAAAAATTCTTAGGCAGGCTGTGCTGTGCTCTCGTAGAAAAATGGGTTTTCCTAAGATTGCGCCTTAATATATATTCTAGAGCAAATATATATAAATATATAATTATATTTAGGCCCTCAGACAGGTGGAGTGTCAAATTATTTACACTCAATCTGTTTGTTGCAGGGCTAAAATAAATAGTTCTGTTTCTTATCACATGGTCAGCCAATTAAATGACTGAATCGTTTAAGAACAGATGAGGTAGAGGTGTAAAAGACACTAGTCAGAGTTATCTTCTCTGAAAGTAATGAATTTCACTATACAGCCAGACCCTGTGGTGAATGAAGTGAAGGTGTCATTTGCAGAGTGGAAAATATGTGCTTTTCAGAGGGCCCGGCATGCTGTTAAGCGTACTTTTCCACTCAGTGAGGAAGGCAATGGTAAACCACCTCACTCCTCGTTTTACTTAGTAAAACCTCTACAGGTTCAAACCAGCCTTTCGGCTGTTGACCTAAACAACAACAACATTTAGGCCCTATAATCAAAAATGTATAGCATTTAAAACCCGCACTTAACATAAAAAAGCGGCCTTAGTAGCCTACATGCACTTTACGACTAATAAATTTAAAGAAATAAAAATATCGACACCTTTTATTTTTTTCTGTAGAACTTATATCTTGTGAAGCATAGAAAATTTAGTAAATGAGGCGATTTTTGAAAGATCATAGGAGCCGTTTTTGAGAAAATCGCAAAAAGTGAAAAATGACACGAATAAACTACTACTTCCGGTTGACCGATTTTGATTGAAATGTTCGTGTTGGGTCCTCTAGTGGTATCTAACTTAAGTTTCAAGTTTGTACAATGTTCCGTTCTTGAGATATTCTGTTCACACACACACACAAACACAGACCAATCGCTAAAAACATGGGGTTTCGGGTTCAGGGGGTCTGAAAACGTGTAGATCCGGTGAAAACTCGATCTCAAAAAAATCTGTATGAAAACAATACTTCCCGTTCTATATATATTCATATGGGCAAGAGAAAGAAAGAATTCAGTATGAAACATTCATACGACTTTATCTTAACAATGTCAAGAATGTAAAATAGATATAACCTACATATGTTTAATCATTGAGTAAACTTTGTAAAATGGAAAACAACCTAATTTAAATCTGAGTGTGTGACGCAAAATGAAAATCTACCTCTGTTCGGGTTAAGATTACGGAAAATCGCTCATTGGCGCTATCCTAATTTCTATAGAAAAAAATCTGGTGTGAAACACTCACACGACTTTCTCTTGCCAATGCAGATAATTACCAATATAACCTAACATTAGTAATAAACAAAAAACCAGCCTCTAAAAACATAACCTTATTTTAATCATGAGTGAATGACGCAAAATGAAAATCAACCTCAGTTTGGCTTAAAAATACGGAAAATCACTCTTTCACCCTAAACTTGGCTCTGTTGAGAAAAATGCTCTATGTAAATATGTTGTAGATCTTTTAATTTCCTATAAATTTGATTATATACAATTTTGTCGTAAAATGCATAATATGGATGAAATCTTAAAAAATCGATTTTTCACACGTTTTCGTGAGAAAAAACAGAAAATTGCTAATTACCGCTAAACTAAGCGTTATACAAAAAAATGTTCGAAATAAAAGTTGTAGAATTTTAAATTGTCTACATTTTGTATTATATAATTTTTTGCGCTAAAATGCATATTAAAGCCGTACGTAAAAGAACAATTTTTTTACGTGAAAACAGCCTCACCAAGAATTTCAGCAAACATGGCGCCTACCCTATCTTGTAGAGCATAAAAAATTGAGTAAACCAGGCGATTTTTAAAAAAATCGTAGGACCACGTTTTAAGAAAATCGCAAAAAGTGAAAAATGACACAATAAACTATTACTTCCGGGTGACCGATTTTGATGAAAATATTCGTGTCGGGTCCGGTAGAGGTATGTAACTTAAGTTACAAGTTCGTACGTTGTTCCATTTTTGAGATATTCTGTTCACACACACACACGCACACGCGCACGCGCACACACACACACACACATACACACACACACACACACACACACACACACACACACGCACCAATCGCTAAAAAAAATGTTTTTTTTGGGTTCAGGAGGTCTGAAAACGTGTAGATCCGGTGAAAACTCGATTTCGGAAAATCGACATGAAAACAATACTTTCCTTCCTATATATTCATGTAGGCAAGAAAAAGTAAAAATTACAAAATAAAATAGTTGTAGGTTTTTAATTTTCTACAAATTTGATTTTGTATGCCTTTGCTCTAAGATTCATTTTAAAGATAAAATTTAAAAAATAACATTTTTCACTACACGAGAACTCCCAGCCCCATCCCACACGCCAATTTCAGCAGGTTGCAGCGATTTAAAAAAAAATACTACATTTAAATGTACTACATTTAGTACTTGATAAGTAATACCACTAGTGGCAAAATGAGTAACTATTTTTTTCATTCAAACTCAGTCGTACGTTTTCTGATCGAGGAATTTTCATTTAATTATTTCATATCGTTTCCTGCCACATATTTTACTATTCGTGAACGTATTATTATAACTTAGGTTTAAATTGAGCACAGAAATAGGAAAGTCGTCGTCGTCGTCGTCGTCGTCGTCATGGATTAGGCTATTTTTAGCTGTGAGCTAAGCCTGTTCCGGCGTCCATCTCCTCCTCGGTCTTCCAATACCTCTTCTACCCCTTGGTATATGATGCCATGCGTTCAAAGGAAGGCGGTCGTGCGGCATTCTGAAAAGATGTTCTGACCATTTTCCTTTGTATTGCTTGAATATGTCAGCTAGCGGTTGTGTTCCACATTCCTCCCTTATTACTTCGTTCCTGAATCGATCTTCTCTGGTGCATCCCTTTATATGCCTAAGAAATTTCATCTCTGCTGCTTGAATCTTGGATTCTTGTTTCTTAGACAGAATTACCAAATTCTATATTCTGCAGTTAGGAAAAAAATTTTAGTTTTTATGGTTGTGGGTTACACTTAAATATCATTATCAACGGGTTTAGAAGATTTATGCAAATAAATCAAAATTTGGTATATTTTTTGGGATTTGTACATGAACAACAGTTGGCTTCAATTGTTGTGTTGATTGTACAAATATTCTGCTTCTGGTGTAGGCTGTAGGCCTTCGGGCCAGCCCAGTGAGTCAGCTGGTAGAAAGTCGCTATTTGTTAAGTAACACCAGTTGGGCAAGCGACTTTGTAATGTGACCAGCTGACAGTCATTCCTGAACAAACTCCACTGGGGGTCCCTGTTCAAAAATTTATGCCGAATCAGGTCAAAAAATACAGCAAAAAGCAGCGATCAAATTTGGTGGTTGTCAATAAGTACAGTTCCCGATAATAAAAAAAAAAAAAAATTGGTGTAATTCCACGATGTCTACTATCTGTCTGTAACTTGATGGCCCCTCGCAGAGGGGACCAATATGCGGATTGTAAAACCATTTTTCAGGAAACATCTAATTTTTTTTTAGATCACTGAAACTTTTCGGAAGTAACGTACTTTTATAAAACAAAGCATTTCGCATGTTTTTTACTTTCTCTTGCCTATATTCATATAGGAAGGAAAGTATTGCTTTCATGTCGATTTTTCAAAATCGAGTTTTCACCGGATCTATATGTTTTCAGACCCCCTGAACCCAAAAAAAAACATGTTTTTAGCAATTGGTCTGTGTTTGTGTATGCAGAATATCTCAAGAACGGAACATTGTACGAACTTGAAACTTGTTACATACCACTACCGAACCAGACATGAACATTTTCATCAAAATCGGTCAACCGGAAGTAGTAGTTTCTTCGTGTAATTTTTCACTTTTTGCGATTTTCTCAAAAACTGGTCCTACGATTTTTTATAAAATCGCCTGGTTTACTCAATTTTTTATTCTCTACAAGATAGGGTAGGCGCCATGTTAGCTGAAATTCTCGGTGAGGCTGTTTCCACGTAAAAACGTTGTTTTTTTTAAGATTACGGCTTTAATATGTATTATAGCGCAAAAATTTATATAATAAAAAACGTAGAAAATTTAAAATTCTACAACTTTTATTTCAAACATTTTTTTGTATAACGCTTAGTTTAGCAGTAAATAGCGATTTTCTGTTTTTCTCACGAAAACGTGTGAAAGTGATTTTTTTAAGATTTCGGCCTTAGTATGCATTTTATGACAAAAGTGTATATAATCAAATTTATAGAAAATTAAAAGATCTACAACTTTTATTTAAAGCATTTTTCTCTACAGAGCCTAGTTTAGTGTGAGAGTGATTTTCCGTATTTTTTAAGGCGAACTGAGATCGATTTTCATTTGCGTCTTTCATATATGATTAAAATTAGGTTATGTTTATTGAGGTTAGTTTTTTGTTTATTTCCAATGTTTTATTACTAATGTTAGGTTATATTGGTCATTATTTGCTTTGGCAAGAGAAAGTTGTGTGAGTGTTTCACACCAGATTTTTGTTCTATAAAATTATTTCGAAAAACACACGCTGAATGAGATAATGTAAAATTTAGTAAGTTTTGTTTTTGAAGAAAAACCCGTATTTTTTCAAATACATCGTCATTGTTCAACAACTATTCTAGAACTATAGAGTTCTGTCCGCGCATAGGAGTAAACAAAAAAATTACTTAAAAAAATTTATAAGTAGACTACTAATAACTACTTTAAAAAATATTATAAAATCTAAAAAGGGTACAAGAAATACATTAAACAGTTTTTGTTAAAAGCATTAAAAATAAATTGTAAATACCATTAAATTTATATAAAAAATTCAATAATAATAATAATAATTTTGATAACAATAAAAATTTTAAAAATTACCTTAGATTATGTACAATTGTATTAATACAGAAAAAACTTCTTTTTTTTAATAACTAAAACTACGTTATTATATTATTATATTTTTATATTATTATATTATATTTATATTTATATTTATTTATATTATTTTATTTTAGGGAATACAATGTGGATATTTTTACTTAATAAGAATTAATTCAATTAATGAGCACAGAAACAAAAAAAACCTAATGCAATGAGGAAAGCAAAAAATAATCAGAGAAAAGTTATTTCAAAACTTGAAAAAGTTTCTCAAGTTCTTGCTCGTATATAGATAGGATATGATATTTAAGTTTATGTTTCATAAGATGTGGTGATACAATACTGTGTATGTACGATGGAAATTGACGAACCGCACCGTAACAGAACCAAACCGTAACCATTAATTAAAATATATAGGTTATCTTATTATTTACATTGGCAAGAGAAAGACGTGTGAGTGTTTCAGACCAGATTTTTATATTTCTAAAGAACTGGATTTTATTTGCAGTATAAGGTGTTCTTATAATTGACACTCCACTGTAAAAATGTAGTACGAAAATATCTTACATTACTTTACATTTTTCTTATTAGTTATTTATTTACAGTAGCATCTGCACGTATGAATTTATTTTTAAATGGTTGATAATATGAAGACGTAGTTCACTGCATTTAACAACTAACAACTACGTTCTTCTTATCACCAATAGAAGGATCTTAAAAATTGTTTTAAAATAGATACCACAGATTTTAAATGGAGAAGAGATATATTTTTAAGTATGTAAATAAAACACTTGAGCATTTGCTTTTTCCTGAGATTGCCACTTGATCTTCGAAATATAATAAATAATATTAAAATGAATGTATAAAAATGTTTCTAAAATTTTAAACGGTTATGTACAGCGTTAAAGATATTACGATGCGTAGTAAGTTTTAAAAATTTGTTAAATTTAATGTTTATCTGCCAGACACCATAAAGTAAATGAATTCGACTTTCTATTTCGTAGTAAAGTTCCTTATATAAAGAAAGATACGTGAATTCAAGAGAATCAGGCACCTTACAAGTTCCCATTTCAGGGGGGAGTCTACATTTTATGAAAATTTTTACTCTCACTAATTGTATGGTTCGGGTTCAATAACCATACTCTATCAGAAATGGTCTGCCTGAATCTGAACAAAACATCATTTACACGTCATAATATCATCCTCATCTCATTGGATCATGGGGTTGCTTATTGTTCTTAACGTGGACAGATTAGTCCACAAATTAGGAGATAAAATAAAATTGTAAATGTTTTCTGTGTACGATTAAACAAGGTGTGATGTACCCTACATAAAAAATAACGTACAAAATATTATCTAAAAATTAATTATAACCCCAATAATTAGGGGATGAAATGAAAAATAGGATTTTTGTAGAAAAATCTGCGTAATCTTTAAACTTACAAACTTGAATTTTGTGCCTAACTTCAGAAAACAATAAGCAAACCCATGACCCAATCAGATGAGGATAATTATGTGTGGCGTGTAAATGAGGTGTATTATTGTACGGACTCAGACCGACCATTCCTGAGAGAGTATGGTTAATTGAGAACTAACCATCAAAATACACCAGTAACCACTGTCTAGTATTCAAATCTGTATAAAAGTAACTACCTTTACTAGGATTTGAACCCGGAACCTTCGTCTCCAAAATCAGCTATGAATCAGGTATGAAGGGTCGAAGTTATGTATGCGCATGCGTAGTCCAGCGCTCACAGCAATTGGCTTGGCCTTTACTACCGTGCGTTCGGAAAGTCGCTGTGCACTGGAATTGTGACTATGGATTTATGAAAATATGTATAAAGAAATGACTAAGCATTTTGGAAAAAAATTTATTCAATACCTTAATTACATTGTTAAACCGTGATTACATTGTTTATAGAAGGTGTTCGAAATGACCTCCATTGGCATCAATACAGCATTGCACTCGTTTCATTTTGTTTGCAAACACCTTTCGCAACTGTATAAAACGTTATGCAACGTGTTTGGTGAACGAATAATTTCAAAGAATTTGTGGCCTGCAAGATCTCCTGATCTGACTCCCCCCGATTTCTTTTTATGGGGTGCGGCGAAACAAACTGTGTATCGGAACAGACCACACACGATTGACGAACTTAAAGCCGCAATAACGGCATACATTCAAGGAATCACTGTTCTTCAGTTGCGAAAGGTGTTTGCAAACAAAATGAAACGAGTGCAATGCTGTATTGATGCCAATGGAGGTCATTTCGAACACCTTCTATAAACAATGTAATCACGGTTTAACAATGTAATTAAGGTATTGAATAAATTTTTTTCCAAAATGCTTAGTCATTTCTTTATACATATTTTCATAAATCCATAGTCACAATTCCAGTGCACAGCGACTTTCCGAACGCACGGTAGTAGCTAGTACTAACAGCTGGTAAACTAGCATCGTGGGAATATGCCATAAGAACAAAGTAACCCACCGGGTTGGTCTAGAGGTAAAGTCGTCGCCAAAATCAGCTGGTTAACAGCTGATTTTCGGAGACGAAGGTTCCGGGTTCAAATCCTAGTAAAGGTAGTTACTTTTATACAGATTTGAATACTAGACAGTGGTTACCGGTGTACTTTGATGGTTGGGGTTTAATTAACCATACTCTCTCAGGAATGGTGTGCCTGGGTCCTGTACAAGACTACATGTCATACACATCATCCTCATCTCATTGGGTCATGGGGTTGCTTATTGTTCTGAATTGAACAGATTGCAACGTACACAAATTAGGAATTAAAAAAAAAGTATCATTTTACTCACAACAATTTGGACTATATATTTAGCCTAAAAACAAATTTTCCAAAACATGTTTTTGAGTGTTTTAAGGTAGATTGTTACACTAGATAGAACACTACCAGGTTTTCACTCATATGATACATGTTATTCAATACGTACTTAAAACACATACATACTTAAAATTGAGCATAATCCTTTCAAAACTGAAAATTCAAAACGTTTTGCAATTTCAATAATAGGCCTATATCTATTTAAAATATAAAAGAATATTAAAAAAAAAATTATTTCAGGTTTTGTAAAAGAACTTGTGTCTATGAAATCCTTGATATAGTTTTACTATTTTTAAGTTCTTAAATTTTATTAACGTACTTATCGGGTTATTGGAGTAGAGTTTTATAGTAATTTATCTTGATCGATTTAGTTTTACTTGATTCTTAAACAATAACTTCTTCTCAGGTTATTTATTTTGTATCTATTTTTAACTAATTAATTTGTAATGTAACAAAACAATCGATTAATATAGTCTACCTACTTACTAAAACTGAATTAAAACGTAAACTGAATTAAGTATTTTTTTAACTATGATGAAAACAATAAGAATTTTCTGCAAAATTGATAATATAGTTAACTAACTAGCAGATATAAATAAATAACTAATAAATGAAATAAAACTAACTAGCAGATTGATTGTAAATAATTAAACACTTCACCTGCCTGTTATGGGCTAACTAGCAGATTGAGTGTAAATAATTAAACACTCTACGTGTCTGTTATGGAAAAAACAATATATAGGCTATTAATATTTATTAAATATTAATATACCGTATATTAAATATTAATATTTATTAAATATTAATAAATAATACATTAAAACTAAAGAATCCATTATAAAAATTAAGAATTCATTGTCATCTACTATTATCTGAAACATTTAATTGCAATGTATATATAGGCCTACTAATAGGCTAACTTGAATCACATTATCACAAAATTATTAAAAAAAGTTGTTCAGTTAAGTTAACATAATATATAATGACTCAAGTATTTTCTTCGGCAATTAAGAAATTAAAGATTTTATATTGTCTTTTATAAAAATAAATACACACTAATTGCTTTTGATGGGTCGTTAACATTAATTGCTCCTTTCTCAATAAATTTTTTAAATTATTTACTTAAAATATATTATTTTTATTGTATTCACTAATGATTTAATGGTTATTTGTGTATGTAATTGTGCGTGCTGAAGTTATTACGTCGCTCTTTAAATATAGGCCTACAACGTTCTAAAGTATATTCTTGCGACTGATTACCAATTGCCTGAGTGTATACGAGGTCTGTTCAAAAAATAACCGAACTTTATGAATTACGCGCTAATGCAGATATTTAGCGACGTGCGGTTGGTGGCACACTGTTCTACATCATTCCTTTTGTGAGCACATTTTCTTGAATTGTTGATATCTCATTTAATTTTCGTGGTGATCTGTTTTTTGTACGACGTGTTTAAGTGCTAGTGACGATTTTTGTAATGTGCGAAATTCGGGAGCAAAGGTGCAACTTGAAATTTCGCGTGAGCAGGGGAAAACTTTCACAGAAACATTTCAACTTTTGAAACAAGCTTAAGAAGATTCTCTGAGTTGTACGCATTGTTGTAAATAGTTTTCTCAATTTGAAAGTGGTCGCCAGTCAATTGAAGATGACCCTCGACCTGGAACGCCTTTGACTTCAACTGATGGCACCCTCGTTAGGAAAATCCATAATCTGGTGGGTGTAAATCGCCGATTGACTGTCAGAGAACTTTCAGAAGAGGTTGGCATCTCAATTGGATCGTACCATGAAATTTTAACTGAAAAATTGAACTTGCTTTGTGAGTTGCAGAAAAGTTTTTCCCCGTTTGATGACCGAACAGCAAAAAGAACATCGTGTGGTAGTTTGTCGGCAACTTCTTGAACAAGCCAATGATGATGCAACTTTCAGGTAAAGGATCATAACAGGAGACGGAAACTGGGTTTACGGCTACGGCATTGAGACAAAAGTGTAGTGTTCGCAACGGGTTAACAAAAATTTCACTTTACAAAAATCGTCACGAGCACTTAAACACGTCGTACTAAAAACACAACACAACGAAAAGTAAATGAGATATCAACAATCCAAAAACATATATTTAATAAAGAAAGACGTAGAGTAGTGTGTTGCCAACCGCACGTCGCTAAGTATCCCTGTTTGCGCGTAATTCAAAAAGTTCGGTTATTTTTTGAACAGACCTCGTACAATATGGGAATTAATAAATTAATAAATGTATCCAATATGACACTACATGATGACTTACTACGCGTCCCGTACGTGAACGACACATATCTAATATTGTACTGCAGGTTCAGAGACAAACTTAAAAATGTTAATAATCCGTTAATATGCAATATAAATTCTGCAGACTTCTCAGGAATACCACAAAGACGACTGAAACGCCGATGGAGTAGAGCCATGATACATTAACATGACTCTAACAGTAATTACGTGTACAAAAACGCGAAATTAAAATTTAACAACTTTTATCATTATCAGGAAAGCTATCACTGGATGGTGTCCACTTCAAAGCCATTAACGAGGTTTCTTTTTAATTGATAGGCAAAAATGTAAACATTTTTGCTGGTTGTATTTTACAGTAGCAAAATAAAATAAGTAATAAATAAAATACAGTGATGACGTAATTTTATATTGTTTACAAATTACGTTTACGTTTTTATGTGAGGGTGTTCATGAGTTTTCCCTTCGAGTTTTTATCAATGATTTGATAAAGGTTTTTTTAATGGTATTTATTAGTTCTAAGCTATGATAATATGGTTAAATTAGGCACTTTCTTTATTTGAAGAACTACATTTCTTCTTTGGTGTATTATTTTATAAATGAATTGGTTTAAAAACGTACTGATTATTGGTATAAGTTACATAATTTTTTACTTCGTTAAAATTTCCAGTGATATATTTTTAATTTTCTGTCCCGTATTAATTTAGTATGTATGTGTGTACTGTTTTCGTTTTTCCCGACTTTTTCCCGAATAGCCCTTTAGACAGAGCACGTCGAATTTTAATTACTTTATGTTTTACTCACGTTTCCTTTTCTTCCACAATCTTTTCATTCTTTCGGATCTTTCCTTCTTAAGGGGAGACTGCACTTTGTATCCCACCAATGTTAAATTTGATATTTTTAGGTAAATTTTTCAAAGGATTGATAAAAGATAGGGGAATAAAACTTTACACACGTATAGTTGTCGTTTGTCTTTAGCTACTGACATTTTTTTCAATTTAATCTGTTGGACCATAAAATTAAAAACAAAATAACGAATCACATAGATTTTTACAAATTTATTTTCTACGTTTTTTACATATTACTAATTGTTGAAGCATTTAAGGAAGTCATAAAAATGCCGGTATATGTGCGTGTACAAGATGAATAACTGGTAAAAGTTTCAGCCCGGTAGATTTCATGGTTTCCGAGAAAAATGTACCTAAAATTTTAAAAATCTAAATTTATGAGAACAGGCAAAAAGCAAAAAAACCAAAAACAAAATGTACACACATAAGTAAATTTCCCATCAACAGTTGGGTAGAAAGATGAACCAACAGCTAAAAATATTAAAAATAGTGATGCAGATTTTTTTAAAAACTAAAATTCCCTTTGTTTTAAAAAGATTAGTATAAAATTATGAAAAATATTCATTCTTGGTTACATGATAATTTTTCTGAGCAGACCTGGTAAAAACTTTATTTGTTCATTAAAATAATGTTTTTGACGTAATTTAATGTTTTGTTTCTTGTAGATCTAGGGCTGAACAAGCTGAAAATCATAAAAAACCGAAAATTGAAATTTTCAGTTAAAACCATCGTACAGTCTTGCCTTAAGTTATTCAATGTTATGGAATTCATATCTCTTCTTTCCATTCTCTCTGCTGAAGATCACTCTCTGGCTTCTTATCTAAAAAATTCCTTATTTTGTTTGTTCTTCTGTGTTTAAATTAGGCACTTTTTTCGAAATAGTTTTGTTAGCATTGACAAGATTCTGTAGTTATTTTTTTTTTTGTTTGTTCCCGTTATTGTGATTCATTTAATTATAACTAAGTTATTATTATATTTTTATAACTACTATTAGATTTACTTATCACTTATCATTAATAATTTTTTTATTAAAAAGAAGAAAAAATATATTTTGTTTTAGTTTCAATTTTGTTTTAGTTTAGTTTTAAATAAATTAATATTTTATTATCTTCACTCCAAGTTGTCTGTGTAATATTTTCATTCTTAGACCCGAGATTGATTTTTAAATCACACCTTCGCTTTTCCAACAGCGAGTTTTGCTCTACCTGCTAGATTTTCTGGGTTATGCTTTGCATAAATTCAGAGAATGTAAATATGGATTTACTCTGCCGAATCCTTTTGCTGTTTTCCTAAGGCAGAGTGATGGAGGTTTTTCTATGCCCCTGAAGTACCAGTTTGGCTGTGTTTTCATTTCAGTGTCTGGTGAAACACGGTTGAGCCGTTACTTTCTTTTGTTTAGTCTGTTGCTACACTACATTTTGTTTGGTGAAGTTCGCTGTGCTTGTACCTCTTGCTTAGTTTGGTGGTTGTCGTCTACTACGGTGGATATTCCACCTTACTTAGTTTGATGTCTAGCATCGTACTTTACCACGCGGAATCGGGTGGGGACTACCTTACATAATCTGGTGTTTGGCACCGTGTTGTATCCTCAGCTTTTTCACTACATAATCTGGTTACGTTTTTTCACTACAAGCTTAATTGGTGGAGGGGCTTGTGTGCTCCTTTGACCCCGAGAGCTATGCCGGCGGTAGTGTAACTACTGGCAGAGCCTCCCAAGCCGGACAGGTCGAGGGGTAGGAGCCAGACAAAGAAGTACTCTAAGAAATGCTGCTGCCTTGTAGATGTGATATTGGTTTATCAAAGGCTGAGGGAAGAAAACCCTGAAAGAAAATTGACCGATCCTTCTGGTAGAGGGTTAGATCGATAGGCCTGCACCATGTCATCTGTAAAAATTCTTACCGCAAAAAATCCCAAAATCTTGCCTCGGACGGACTGGAACTCTCGGAAAATAAAACGGAAACACAAACAACTAAAGAATATTGGATGCTGGAATGTACAAGGATTCAACACGAAAGAAGAACAAGTGTTTAAGGAGCTCCATGCATACAATATGGATGTAGCGGTTCTAAGTGAAACGAAAAAGAAAGGACAAGGAAACGCTTACAGAGCAGATTACATATTGTTTTGGAGTGGAGTGGACAAATCTAGAAGAGCTTAGGCGGGGGTGGCTGTTGCAATAAAGAGAACTATGGTAAAAAATATAATTGATTGGACACCTGTGGATGAAAGGATCATTACTGTTGATATTAAGGTGAATGGTAGAGAAATAAAAATATTTGGCATCTATGCACCCACCGATGATTCAGATGATAACACAAAGGACGCCTTTTTCGATAAACTCACGGAAGAGTTGAATAAAACGAAAAGCAGACAAGAAGTAATTCTATTGGGGGACTTGAATGGAAGAGTTGGTAAAGCACTGGACAATAGAATAATAGGACAACACGTCGAGGATGCAATAAATGATAATGGAAAGAGATGGATAGAGATATGTGAGCAGTTCTCCCTGAGAATTCTAAATGGATATTTTCAGCACAAGGATATTCATAAATATACGTGGACCCAGAAATCAAGAAAGGTCAATTATCGACTATGTTATAATGAAGCAGAACTCAGCAATAAAGCCTTATGATGTAAAAGTTTGGAGAGGAGCGGAGTGTGGTTCAGATCACTTTCTTGTGAAAGCCAAACTTGAAATTCAGTATTCAACAAGAAGAAGGCCGCAGGAACAAAACACTAATAAAGAATTACATAGGAAGTATAACATTGATAGTTTAAAGAATGAATCCACCAGTTTCCTGTATAAACTTAGTTTGGCTCGAGAGTTTTCGTGGAGAAGTAAATGGTTCTGCAGAGATGGTGTATGATGCATTGAAGACGAAAGTTCACGAAGCAGCACTAGAGGCACTGGGATTTGAAGAGAAGACAAGGCACACTCATTCTTGGTGGACAGAGGACCTGAAAGGAGTTGTTGAAGAGAAAAAAAGACTATATCTAAGGTGGTTGAACACAAAGGATGATGAAGACCTGAGAAATTATAATAGATATAGATATATTGTGAAAAAAGAAATAAAAACAGCGAAAAATGAATTGTGGAACATCAAATGTGCAGAAATCAGCTCACTAGTAGGTGGATCTAGGTCAAGGGAGACGTGGGGAATGATTAACGTATTGAGAAAGAATTCCAATGAACGAAAAAGAATTAGCCCCATCACAGTAGATCAATGGAAAGATTATTATGAAATGCTGTTGGTGGAGAGTCGGGGAGAATTTCTCGATACTGGAGTTGATGTTAAAGAGACAGCCGTGAGAGGGGTGAATTCGATAACATTGGAAGAAGTGGAATCTTTTCTGAAAGGAATGAAGAATAACAAGGCCTCCGGACCAGGTGATTTGCCTATTGAGTTGATAAAGCACGCCACACAAGAAGTTCTAAAAATATTGTGCAAAATTTTCAACAAGTGCCTAAGGGGTGAGAATATTCCTAGAGAATGGAGAATAGCATATATACACTCTATTTAAGAAAGGGAATAGAAAGGATTGCGGTAATTATAGGGGGATCAGCATAACTTTATCTATCGGTAAACTTTATGAAAGAGTCCTTAAAGCTCGTATAGAATTTGATTTAACAGAAAGTGAAGAACAGAATGGATTTAGACCAGGACGGTCCTGTGTAGACAATATTTTCACATTGAAGCAGTTGATAGAAAAAAGATTAGCAAGAGGTTTGGAGCTCCATGCCACCTTTATAGACTTAAAAAAAGCATTCGATTCTGTACCGCGTAAAAAATTATGGACTGCTATGAGGGATTCTGGTGTAAATGCGGTCCACATAAACGCTATAAAGGAAATTTATAAAAACAATAAATCAATTATTGGATTTGGAAGTCAAGAATCAGCTGCTATATTCCCAAATAAGGGCGTTAAACAAGGTTCATGTCTATCACCAACCCTGTTCAAAATTTACTTAAATAGTGCTCTCAGACAGTGGATCAGGAAATGTAGCCCTATGGGAATACAAACAGGAAACAGGCCCATATATACTATATTGTTTGCAGATGATCAAGTTGTATTAGCAGAAGACCAGCAGGATATGACATATATGCTGAACAAACTGATAGGAGATTTTCAGGAGTGGGGACTTGCGGTCAACATGGATAAAACAAATTATTTGAATATTGGAGGCAAGGGGCAAGACATACATATTGGTGCTATAAAAATGGTGAGTCAATATAATTACTTGGGTGTTACAATAAATGAGGATGGTAGAGACAATGAAGATATTTTGAGGAAGATAGGGAAAGGAAAAAACATAATCAGAGCACTGCATCCAATTCTGTGGAACAAAACACTTACAAAAAAGACAAAAACAAACATATATCAAGCTATGATAGAACCAATATTGACGTATGGATCTGAGGTGTGGGTCATGGATCGCAGACATGCTGCAAAATTGCTTGCTGCAGAAATGATGTATTGGAGAAGATGCGCAGGCTTATCATTATTAGATAAAGTAAGAAATGAAGTAATAAGAGAGCAGATGCAGGCAAAAGAAACAATACTAAGTAGCATTGGGAGGAATCAGGTAAAATGGTATGGCCACCTTCGTCGAATGAATAAGGAGAGAATACCATTAAAAATCTTTAAATGGACTCCAAACCAGCATCAGAAGCGGGGTAGGCCAAAGAAAATATGGATGACCAATGTTCGACAGGAGATGGAAGGTAGAGGATTGCGAGAGGGGGACTGGAGAGATGGGGAGCGATGGCGGAAGGGATGCGAGAAGCGACTCTAAGGTTGCAAAACTTGCTTCAAAAAAAAGCTTAATCGATTTTTAGATTTTTGCATCTTTAAGGTCATTCAGTAATACAATATAAACATAATATTCAGTAAGTTTTGTTGCTGTTGTGAGTTGAAACCGGCGGAAGCCTAATCCTTGATCGTGAGAAGGAGAAGAAGAAGATACATTTGGTATTAGTTCCCCGCCAGTGGCAATTACCAGCCTTTGACCTCCACTAATATACCATACAGAACACATTTAGGTATGAGTTGAAATTTTAATTTGTTCGTTTCCCTTGGCTGTAGATTACAGTATTTGGATCGTTTGATTCTTTGTTTTACTAAAAATATATTTTTCGATCATATCGGATGACCTGGGTATCGATTATCGATTTTCGGGTAATCGGATATCTACTGTATTACTTGTACGTTTTATGTCCTGTTATTTACATCAACGCCGAGTTGCTAGTCTAAATATTTACATAAATTAATATAATTGAATAATTCCAAATTTAAATTGTGTTCTATTTTCACAAGCATTTTAATTTAAACGTCCGGTTTTCAAATTAGATAAGGCAGGCAGACAATTTATTCAAACCGTCTCAGGCTTTTTTGACCTCTTTGTCAAATTCATTTTTACTTAGTCATTTTATATAATCATCTTAGTATCAGTCGATAATTAATTGATGTATATCTTATACTTGTATTCAGAAATAATAATTATACTTGTAATTGATACAGCAACGTACAAATTATAAGTTGGGATAGAAGACAATCTTATCGCGATATTTATCTGTCACGTATTAAGCACAACTAACACTCGACGTGACTTCATGGAGATTTTATTCAAGGACAATAACATAAATATATTTCTTTGTTTTTCAACACAGATTTAAAAATTATTAAGTTGTAAACTTGTTTTTTTTATTCTTGGTTTTTAAAAGTTACTACAAGCAGAATAAAAGATGAAAGTCATTCTGATCTGTAAATTTTCTGCATAGTAAGTTATATTTTATTACATGGAAAATTTTATTAATTTCCTCTCTGTTCGCAAAGACCAAGAGATAACAAAATTTATTTAAGAATAAATAAATAAAATCTAAACTCACGTAGAGCACTGAAATTTATTAACCATCTAAGATTTATAGATCCTTGAATAAATTTATGTATTTAAAATTTAAAAAAATACTTTATAATAATTTTATACATTTTAAATCTGCTCTTATTGTAAATCTATTTCTTTTTCTTCTTCTTCTGTTCTAATATGCATTTTCCCTAAAATGCATATTAGGCCGCAATCTTTAAAAAAAAACAGTATTATTTGCCATGAGATCACAATTCCGCGAATTTCAGCAAACATGGCACTTAACCCTATCTTGTAGAGCATAAAAAATTTAGCACCTATTTGAGGAAATTTTTAAAAAATCGTGTAAAGTAAAAAATTGCACAAATAAACTACCACGTCCGGTTGACCGATTTTGATAAAAATGTTCATGTCGGGTTCCCTAAAAGTAGCTAATTTAAGTTCGAAGTTTTAAACTACGTACCAAATTTCATTTTTTATATATTTTGTTCACACACGCGCGCGCGCACATTTTCTCTCTTACACACACACACACTCACAAACCAACTGCTAAAACATGTTTTTTGCGATCAGGGGGCTTGAAAACATGTACTTCTGGTAAAAATTCGAAATGAAAACAATACTTTTCTTCCCAATATATTCATATAGGGCAAGAGACAGAAGAATATTTTAGTATTAGCCTATCGTGATGTAATTATGCTTTTAATATTAGTGGAAGCTTTTTTCACGTTTCAACAAGGAATATGATTTGATAAGATGAAATTTTGCACCGGTTAGAATCCGAACGGAACACTTTAAAGTTAAATTAATTGCACTCGATCGGCTGGTTCCAGGGCTAAAGAAAATAGTTCTGTTTCTTATCACATGGTCAGCCAACTATATTACTGAACTATTTAAGAACAGAAGAGGTAGAGGTGCAAAAGACACTAGCCAGAGTTATCTCCTCTGAAAGTAATGAAATTCACTACACAGCCAGACCCTGTGGCGAATGAAGTGAAGGCGTCATTTGCAGGGTGGAAAGTAGGCGCCTTTCAGAGGGCCTGCTGATGAGCATACTCTTTCAACTCTGTGAAGAAGGAAATTGTAAACCACATCACATCTCATTTTACTTAGTAAAACCTCTAGACGTTCAAACCAGCCTTTCAGCTGATGACCAAAACAACAACAACACACTTTGAAATCGTGGACAAAAAGACTTGTGTAGACTTCACAGCCAATGAGTAAAATGATACATGTTAATTTGTTAAAATTTGTGACGATCATTATAACTTCATAAACATTGCTTAGGCCTACGTGGAAAAACCAAAATAGAATTTTTAATGGCCACTCATAAAAGATATAATTTAAAAGCAACGCGTCAAAATAAATGCAAGTTTAATTTGTAAACACGATTTATAGAAGTAATAATTAACATGCAATCAACTCCGATATTTACTACAACTATAAAATGGAAAAAAAATTTGCTGTATCATGCCAAATAATTTAAGGTGCTAACATAAGATTGTCAGGAGATTGATATTATGACTTATTACCGTAAACAAAGATAGGACAGAGCATCATCAGGAAGAATCATAACATAGTTTAGTTATTTATTATTAAGTTGGTTAGTTATTATCTAGATTAAATGAAACGTGAAAGAGTCCAATTAAGTTTATGTTTTACGTCTGACTGTTTTGCAATTCCTGCTAATGCAAACGGTGGAGAATGATGATACCGTGCGTTCGGAAAGTCGCTGTGCACTGGAATTGTGACTATGGATTTATGAAAATATGTATAAAGAAATGACTAAGCATTTTGGAAAAAAATTTATTCAATACCTTAATTAAATTGTTAAACCGTGATTACATTGTTTATAGAAGGTGTTCGAAATGACCTCCATTGGCGTCATCACACTCCGATTGACGAACTTAAAGCCGCAATAACGGCATACATTCAAGGAATCACTGTTCTTCAGTTGCGAAAGGTGTTTGCAAACAAAATGAAACGAGTGCAATGCTGTATTGATGCCAATGGAGGTCATTTCGAACACCTTCTATAAACAATGTAATCACGGTTTAACAATGTAATTAAGGTATTGAATAAATTTTTTTCCAAAATGCTTAGTCATTTCTTTATACATATTTTCATAAATCCATAGTCACAATTCCAGTGCACAGCGACTTTCCGAACGCACGGTATAAATGAAAATGAGTAATGAAAAATGCCAGACCTGACCGGGAATCAAACCCGGGACCACGGCGTAGAAGCCAGTTGCGCTAAACACCACGCCAACGGAAACGCCAATAAAGTTGTTACATGTTGAATTCACAGATTAAGTATATAAATTTACTTACTCAAAACAGCAATTTAAATATGCAACCAGTTTTACTTATTTTACGAACGTTCTACTTTTAAATATTTTTTTTTTATTTACTTTCTGTTGTCCTACATGAATAATAGGGAAGGAAATTATTATTGGAAATACACATTTTCAGTTACCATGAACCCCAAAAAACATGTTTTTAGCGATTGATTTGTGTGTGAACAAAATATCTCGCCGGCCGCATTGGCGCAGTTGGTAACGTGCTCGCCTCTCATCATGCAGTCCTGGGTTCGAATCCACTCAGGAACAGCATATTTTCATATGTTACAAAACATCATTTCATCCTCCATTGTACAAAAGTTCCACCCCAACGTCGTCGCTAATGACCGTTGTAGTTGATGCGACGTTAAATAAAGAAGAAAAAAAATCTCAAAAACTGAATGTTATACGAAGTTGAAACTTAGAACTTTTAAGTTAGGTACCACTAGGGGATCCAACTCGTACATTTTCATCAAAATCGGTCAACCGGAAGTAGTAGTTCATTCGAGCGATTTTTTACTTTTTTGCGATTTTTTCAAAAATGGCTCGTATTATATATTTTTTTAAATTATCTTATTTACTGTTATTGTTGTTCAAGTTATCCGCCGAAAGACTGGTTTGAACCTCTAGAGGCTATTTAGTAAAAAGAGGAGTGAGGTGGTTTACTATTGCCTTCGTCACTGAGTGGTAAAGTGTCCTATGCTTATCAGCATCCCAGGCCCTCCGAAAAGCGCCTACTTTTCACCCTGCAAATGACACCTTCACTTCATTCACCATAGGGTCATTTCACTACTCTCAGAGGAGATAACTCTTGACTAGTGTCTTCTAGACCTCTACCTCTACTGTTTTTAAATGCTTCAGTCATATAATTGGTTGACCATGTGATAAGAAACAGAGCTATTTTTTGTAGCCCTGGAACTAGGAGATCGAGTGCAATTAATTTAACACTCCACCTCCCTGCTATGGACAAAAGCCTCATTAACTACGTTTTTTATTCTCTAAAAGATAGGGTAAGCGCCATATCTTTCTGAAATTCTTAGGGGTTGTACTATCTTGGATTACGGCCTTAATGTACATTGAAGGTCAAAAGTTTATAATTATTACAGTTGTTAGGATATTAAAAAAACCTACAATTCTTTTATAAACATTTTTTTCTACAATGTTTAGCTTAGTTTAGCGTCCGGTAGTAATTTTTCGTATTTTAAGTCATACAGAGGTTGCGTCATTCACCGAAAATTTGCCATAATATCATGCCAAATAATTTAAGGTGCTAACACAAGATTGTCAGGAGATTAATTTTATAAATCATAAATTTAGATACTTATTTTTATTCTTCAGTTGTAGATTAAAATTAGGTTGTTTTTTATTTTACATTGTTTACTAATGATTAAATGTAGGTTACATTGATAATTATTTACAATGCTAAGAGAAACTCGCGTGAGTGTTTTACACCAGATTTTTACATTTAATATTTATCTTTCGGTAATTATAAATAAGTAACCTAAGAACGAAATGAAAGGTAAACTTTTTTGTGTAACCAATTATATTTTTAGGATAACAGATAATAAAACTAATGTGCCGGAAAAGTTATTAAAAAATGTAAGAAAAACTTTTAAATATCTTAATAAACGAAGTACTAAGTAAGTTGAGATTAGATACTGATATTACAGGCTTACATAAAAAGCAAACGCAGATTGACGGATGGATAAAACGATAAATAAAAAGTATTCAGTGAAAGACTGCTTAGAGTTAGTGCTGCAAAATTAACTTGCAGAATTTATTAAAATAATTTAAGATCTTGTTTAAAAGCACTTTACATTTTTAAAGACAAAAAATTACTAACCACAATTTTAGAAGAAGGATAACAACATGTAATGTCATAATGACAAAAATTTATTTAAAATGAAAAGTTCTTAATTCGTGAATAAGTTGTTCTAATTAATTAAATTTTTCGTAAAAAACTATTGAGTAAATTGTTTTAGACATTGTTTTAATTACACCGAAATAAAATGAGAATTTAAAAGTGGTTTGTTCCAATGATATAAGACATTTCCGTAATTTTTTGTTTACACGGTAGTGTACATATTTGTAGTATTAAAAGTGAAATTGTATTTTTGCGCATTCCTTCGTTTCCGGATTAATGTAATTATCTAAAAATCATTAGCAAATATGTAATACTCAATCATTTATATCCGATCATTATAAATTACATTATTTATTAAACCAGTACCTTTTGGTCCAGCTTGTTTTGTTTTTTTGTTTGTTCAAAACAACTTGTTCATTGCAGTTATTTTTAAATAACTGGATTTTTTATTACGTAAGTTTTTTACCAGTTGTAATTTTTTTTAAATTTATTGATTTTTTTTGTAAATAAATATATTTTTAAGTAAATGCAAAACAATTTATATTGTATTTTCTTTTAATTTCAGCTGACAAAACTCTACATGCACGAACAGATGACATATTCCTAGCCGCATTTCTTAGAGCCAGAAAACATAACGTTGAAAGAGCTTTCCAATGTGTAAGTGTTCAATTTCATTATTTCATAAGGTTATTTTCATATGCTCCTTTTTTTTGCTTCTATGACCGAATTGGTTCGCTTTCACTTTGTCAGTTTAGAATTGCCTTTACTTTCTTCTGGAATTTCTTTAATTTCTGTTCCCAGTAATTTTTCATTCTTTCAGATCTTTTCTGCCCTTTCTCATCTGAATAACCAGTAGGTAGTGTTTTTGTTTTAACAAGTAGTTATTTATTTTTGTCGTTAATAACTTGTTTTAAGTATTTTAAGGATTTTTCTTTTAGGTTGTTTATTGTTAGTTCAAGTTCTATAAAATATTTTTTTATTTCTTTTATCCACTGGATGTTTAAGCTTTTGGAGTTATACAGTTTTTCCACTATCTTCCTTGCTTTTCTGTTTTCTGGTGTTCTGAGTATATGTCCAAAGGAAAAGATCCTCTTTCTTCTCATCGCATCTGTGATAGGTTTTATTTCCTTGTAGATCTGTTTATTTTTAAGCAGCCTGTGTTGCCTATCAACTATGTTCTATTTATCGATACAAGCTGTTAAGATCCTTCTTTCTATTTTTCTGATGTCTTCTGCTTTTCCTCTTCCACTGAGGTGCTTGAGAAAACATGGGTGATAGGGACAATAGAAAGGAAGAAAGGAAGGAAGCTTTTGAAATGTGTTGTTATAGGAAAATGTTAAAGATTAGATGGGTAGACGAAAAAAGTAATTTAGAGGTTCTTAGATGAGTGGATGAAAAAATAAGTACATGGAAGCATCTTATCAGAAGAAGGGATAGGCTAGTGGGGCATATCTTAAGACACCCAGGTATTGGTCTATCAATAATGGAGGATAATATTGAGGGAACGAATTGTAGGGGGAGGCAAAGTTTAGAATATATAAAGCAGATTGCAAATGATGTACGGTGTTGCAGGCATGTAGATATGAAACGACTTCCTCAAGATAGAACAGCTTGGAGAACTGCATCAAACCAGTCGAGAGACTCATGATAAAAAAAGCCCTTGAGATCTAAGTGTAGTTTGTAATGTTTTAACTTGGTGTGAATAGAGAGGCATTTCTTATTATACATACTTTTTGTGATTTGCTGTCCTCTAGAGAGTTTGGTTATTCTATCTTTCCACCCTCTTTTTCATTTAAGCTATAGTTTATGTTTTTCCCCAGGTATTTAAAATTTTAAAAGTTGTTACTTAACTTTATTTATGCAAAGTGGTTCTGTGACCATGAATTTTGTTTTGGGTATGAAATGAAATGTTCCATCTGATTTTCCCTCATAATTTTCTAAAGAAGTTATTTGCTGTCTGGCCTCTGCCACTTGATTCCCATGGAAGCTACATTTATTATAGCTAACAATTTAAATATATTTTCTACTTTTTATTCATAAACAAAAGAGAAACCACGATCCATATTATATTTTCATAATCTATTTAGGTAGCGCTAAGAGGTAGATAAAAAGTAAGCTATACTACTAAAAGTTTTTATTGAAATTGAAATCTATTTGTTACACTGTCTGATTTTGTACTTTTTTACCTCATATCTATTTTGTTAAAATTCATTCCTCTTTATCTTTTTTCTTTGAGAGAGGAAACGAGAGAACAATGATTCTATTTAACAGTTACGGCATAAGTTCATGGTAGTTAGATTTTGTAACAGGAAACCAACAAGTAAATTTCTAATTAATTAAATTAGTTCAGTTAAGTATGTTAATGTCCATCAAAGATAAAATTTAAAAACATTAATAAATCTTTTAATAATTTTAATTGCCTAACACAGGCAATTTAGCCGGCCGCATTGGCGAAGTTGGTGACGTGCTCGCCTCTCATCATGCGGTCTTGGGTTCGAATCCCATTCAGGCACGGTATTTTTTCATACATTACAAAAATCATTTCATCATTCACCGTCTGCATTAGCAGTAATTGCAGAACAGTCGGACGTTAAACAAAACAAAAACAAAAAATAACATAGGCAGATGAAGTGTTAAATTATTTGCACTCGATCTGCTAGTTCCAGGGCTACAAAAAATAGTTTTGTTTCTTATTACATGTTTAGCCAATTATATGACTAAAGCATTTAAGAACAGAAGAGGTAGAGGTGTAAAAGACACTAGTCACTGTTATATACTCTGAGAGTAATGAATTTCATTATCGGCCAGACCCTGTGGTAAATGAAGTGAAGGTGTTATTTGCAGGGTGGAAAGGTAAATGCTTTCTGGAAGGCCTGGCATGCTGATAAGCATAGGCTACTTTCCCACTCAGTGAGGAAGGCAATTGTAAACCATCTCACTCCTCATTTTACTTAGTAAAGCCTCTAGAGGTTTAAACCAGCCTTTCGACTGATGTTCTAAACAACAACACATATAACAAGCTAATTTATTGAATTGTTTCATTTGACCAATATTCTTACGTTTGCCTAAATGTAAATGACCTAGAAAAACATGAACATCACTTGCGGCTTGTTTATGTTTGTTTTTAAAGAACAGATAAGAGATGTATAAAAGTATTTTTGTTAAAATGGGTTGTTAAACCCATTGCAACAAGAGAAAAAGTGATGTAAAAATTATTATTATTCGACCATGTTGAATTTCTGTGAATTGTGATTTTTATGATGGAGATTCGTTGCGCAGAACTTCAATTTAAAATTTACTTTGTTCTTGAAAATTTTGAATTTGTACGCAAAAAAAATTTTACTTTGACATTTACCGGATTTTTAATTATGTGCAGTCGAGTTTGAGAACAGATATCTCGGTAACCACTCATCAAATTGTTACGAAGTTTACACTAAAATTTTGCCTGTTCAATTCTACGTTTGTTGGTTCAGATTTTTTAAATTTTTTTGAGACAGTTTTTTTGTAGATGAATTTCTAAAAAGAGCCTATTTTCGGGGTTACCCCGAAAATATTAACTCCTCTCTTTTTCTCCCCCTACCCCCTCTCTATCTTTTTCTTACATATCCTGCATGCTGTATAAGTGCGGGACAATTCTTCATGGAGTAATATGGAAAAAATTTTTAATTCACTTAAAAAAGTAATTTTTTCATTGTGTAGGGCCAATTTTAGTCCACATGTCCACATGCAAACTCTTGTTGCAGCTCACATTCTCAGCCTTGGCTCAAAGTATGCTTTCCTCCTTTCTTCTGTCCACCCAGTGTTCTGGTTTTGCTCTTCATAGAAGTCCTTAAAGATTGTAATAAGTTGTCTGAATTTGGTTCTGTTCACTATGTTTTCTCGGTTTGTTTTGGTTTTCTCAATAACTTTTCTAACTTCTTTCAACCATTTATCTGACACCTCAGAGCTATTGTTTAGTGTCTTACAAATTTGTTTTATTAACCAATTGTCATCCACTCTTTACAGGTGTCTTTAAAATTTTAGTTTTCTTTTTCTAATTGTTTCCATTAATCTTTCAATTTCCTTGTAATCTATATTGTCCGTCTATTATCTTCAGACCCATTATCTTGCGGAGGATCTTTCTTTCAAATTTCTCTGCTGTTTTACACCAACCTTCACAGTCATCTAAGTCAGTCAGTCACTCGCGTACAGACACACATTTTAAAAGCAATTAGGAGTATGGTGGGAGCAAATGATCTAACCATTTATGGTGAACACAATTGATGCATAAAAAATTCACAGTTTATATACAGCTTCCAATTTCAGTTTCCTTCTTTATGTGAAAGGCCAAGTTTTGCTAAATAAAAACAGTTGAATTTGCCACTACATCATAAAATCTCATCAAAATATGTTTATAATCTCTATTCCTCACATTCTTGTAAAGAAAATAATTAATTTAAATTATAAAAATAAAATATTTTATCTTAAAATGAAGTGGAAGTGTTATTTGCAGAGTGAAAATTGAGTTTTTTTCACAGCACTTGACATACTAATATGCAGTCAAACTTTTTAACCAGTGAGGAAGACAATGTTAACTGCCTGATTCCTTATTTTCTTTTTGTTTCAAACCTTTGAGATACAAACCAGGTATTATCTAGTTAGCAATACTATCATAATATTACTGTACTGACCTCACCTTGAGTATAAAATTAGATTAATTTACATTAAAAATTTTACCTCCAGAATTCAAATACACTTTCCTTTTATAAGATACGCAGTTTAATTATTAAAATCATTGTTGTCTGGTTTTTCCATTCTTTCTTAGGACAAAAATATCATCATTAATCTTCATAATTTAATCCTATGCAAAGAAATATTTATTTTATTTTCATTATTTATTTTTCATTATTATTTTTACATAGTACAGTACTTCATCTTTATGTTCTTCATGGGTTTTCCTATTTTATTAAAAAAAACTCCAATAAATTTATAACAAAACATTACCAGGGAAGTACAAAAATAAATAATGTTACTCTATTTTTACATCTTTACTTGAGACAGTACAGCACTTTTTTAAAAGCAATAGCATTACAACCTCTTAAACATTGAACATGGAATTTATACAATATTTTATTGGAACTTTTAAAAAGAAGTTTTTTGTTTCATGTAGACTTGTTTACCTTGATGTCCCCATTCTCAATTTTTAACTAATGCATAAAATGTATTTTATTTAACATGACAAAAATGAATTATTTATTTATTGTTTATAAATTAAAATTAATTATTGAAATTGCATTGTTGAAAAACATTTTTATGTTTATGAAACTTTGCAGGATTGTTTAAGTATTAAAATTTACTGTTTAAAAAGGAATTTAGATCAATCCAGAATGAATAGTGTACTTTACAAAGTTTTATGTGAAAATACATGATTTCATTCAAAATCATTAGAAATACTATAAAATCCAGGATCTTCTTTCGTGGACAAAAATCTAAAAACAAATTGATATTCTAAAACTGAAATCCATAAGTATGAAATGATACAGCACATATTAAAAAATTAATCTGTTTATAAAAAATATGAAATCCCTCAATGATTTACTAACTCAATTCATCACAAATACTTCAACTTCTCATTCTCATAGTAATCTTTAATATTATTTTTCAAATTAGAAAACCCAAAGCATTTTATATTTCAACAACTTGTGCCTAAGGGGTCAATCAGGGGTGGTAACTACCCTAAAGCAATAAAAAGTTCAATTCTAAAAATCCGTATTAATAGTTTCTAAGTTATGATATTGAGGAAAAGTAAAGAAAAACTAAAAAACTCCTGTTCACATGCAGAGCAGATGTGTAGCTGCTGAACTGGGTGCAGGTTTTTGAGTTTCTATTTGAAATACACATTTTATTTGTTTACACTTGTGTAAACACCTGTCAGTTTCATTCTCTCGTTTATACAAACCAATTGTTTTAACTTGTTTACTTCCTGTTTTTTTTCATCGTATTAGGTCAGTTTTAGAGCTCGTGAGGTGAGTAGAAATTTCTGGAAGCTGTTTTTATAGCCCACATTTTCAGCATTCGCTCATGTAGGTTTCTCTTTTTTCTTCTCCCACCTAGTGTTCTGTTTTTACTCTTCATAGAAGCCCTTAAAGTTTGTAATTAGACGTCTAAATTTGGTTTGGTTTATTAAGTTTCCTCAGTTTATTCCGTTTTCTCAATATCCTTTCTAACGTCTTAAAACCATTTTATTTGACACCTTAGATCTACATAGAAACCCTTTAAGTTTGTAATTAGTCTGAATTTGGTTTGGTTCATTAGGTTTTCTCTGTTAATTCCAGTTTTCTCAATATCCTTACTGACTTCTTTGAACCATTTATCCAAATTCTATTGTTTAGCGTTTCAAAAATTTTGTTTGTTGGCCGTTTGTCATTCATTCTATACAGGTGTTCATAAAACTTTAAATTTTCTTTTTCTAATCATTCCCATTAATGACCATTTTATTATTAATTTGTTATTATTACTATTATCATTATTATTATAATTTTTTTATTAACATTTTATTATTATTAAGTGGTTAGCGCAACTGGCTTCTATACCTGGGTCCTGCTTGTGTGTCAGGGTTCGATTCCAGGTCAGGTCTGGCATTTTTTCATCACTCATCATCGTGTATCATCCTTCTCACCATCTGTATTAGCACCAATTGCAAAAAAAATAGTTAGAAACAATAATAATAGAAAAAATTATTAAATTATCAATTTAAAATATATACCTACATCTTAATTATTTACTTTTCAAAATAAATTTGTACATGAAAAAACTAAACTATCATGTAAAAAAATGTAAATTTTTTAATCTACAATGTTTTATGAAGTACATTTGTATTACGTGTAATCAGCCTTGAATTTATAAGTCTTAAGGATGTGTTGAATAAAGAATACTCCGATGTAATAACTCATCTTCAAGAGAATAAAAGAGCGCTAATTTGTTTTGTTATAAAGTATTTGTTATTGCAAATTGACACTTGGAGAAGTTCAGGTTAATTGTTAAAGTAATGAATGTAAATTATTACTATTTAAGCCTATTGTCTCGAGTCTCTGTGAAACTATTCAATCAATACAGGTATATTCATTCTGTTGTACGTAAAAACCTTAACCTAGAGTTTGTGATTTACTACTTAAATGATTGTGCATTAAATAATTTTTATTCTATTTTATAATATTATATAATTATCATTCTCTTGTAATTAATTTATGGGTTTATTTATTTACAATATGTGTACATGCCTAGAAAAATTAAGGTTTTCCTTGTAGTAATAAAATAGCTTTTTTACGTAGAGAAAATAGTGAGGAAATAATTTTTCCTTGTGTTTTTGTTGTTGTTTTTGCTGTTGTGTCGTCCTCATTGTTATGGCTGGTTTGAACCCCTCGAGGCTTTACTAAGTAAAACGAGGAATGAGGTGGTTTACCTTGCCGTCCCTTGAGTGGTCAAGTATGCTTATCAGCATGCCCGGTCCTCTGAAAAGCATTTACTTTCCACCTTGCAAATGACACCTTCACTTCATTCACCACAGGGTCTGGGTGTATAATGCAATTCATTACTGAGAGGAGATATTGTGACTAGTGTCTTTTACACTTCTACCTTTTTTGTTCTTAAATGTTTCAGTCTTATAATTGGCTGACTTTGTGATAAGAAACAGAACTACTTTTGTAGCCCTGGAACTAGCAGATCGAGTGCAAATAATTTAACACTCCACGTACCTGTTATGGCCAATTTTTCCTTGTAATGTGATAAAAAAACAATGAGAAAATCTGTAACAAGAATGATATTGATGCTGTTTTAACAAGTTATTATATGGTCAGCGTAACACCCTTTATCCATTTTCCAAGTTTTCTCGCATGTGGTCAAAATAACTCTTCTCCACCTCTCCCTACTACCTCTCCCTACTTCATACTCATATTCTACTTCACCTCTCCCTACCACTGAAGTATCTCTCCTCCTTTTATAGTCATTTTATAGACATTTTTATAGTCTATTTTCAGTGATGTCATTGTTCCGGGATACGGTCAGCTGACAGCTATTGGTTGTTGGTAATGTTTTGTTCTTTTATTTCATTTGTGTACTGCCTATTTACCCAGTCCTAATAACTACAAATAGTGTTTTAACCAGTGAGTTTTTGTATTGTCGATTGTACCATATTAGTTTGTTTGATTCATTCTCTTCCTTCTCATATATTTTATTTTATAGTTGTTTTTTTTTTATTAGAAATAATATTATTACTGTAATGGTTTCAGCCAAATAAGAAACATTTTAGTGTTAAAGTATAGTATTTAGTATTAGCGGTAGAGTATAAAATGCTTATTCAGTGTTTCGACTTATTTATTGTTGTTTTTTCTTATGATATTCGTGTCATTATATTTTGTTCTTTAATACTGCTAATGAAATGGACAAGTTAAATAATAACAAGGCCAGTGCATTAATATTTATGCAAAACAAAACATCTCATATAAATATATGTAAAATAAGTATTAAAATGATCATCCTAATTCAACCACCTTAAATTTTTTGGATATAGTTGCTGGTAGGGGAGGAATTTCAGATATGTTTACAAAATAATTACTTACAGCTTAAATGTTTGTAGTTCAAAGAGTCTGCATGTGAACTGTTCGTTGTCTAATACGTCACTGAAAATAAAACTGGAATAGACTATACTAATTCGTTCATAATTGAATCCATTTACTTCACTCCTGGTCTGCCCCTTGGTCTTTTCCCTCCATTTCCAAGTACAGCATTCTTTTAGGCATTCTAACCAAATTTCTATCTTACAGATATTACCAAATCATAGCAGATAAACATGTCAAACTTTCCTTAACAGCCCTACCCTAAAAATTGGGAGCCTTAGTTTTAAAAAAAAAAACAGCATCCAGGAGACTCCAAAAGGGAGTATAGGACATGTCAAGATAAAAATTGATTAGCCTAAATTTTAACTATATGTAAAATTCATAACTTACCAATAATTTATTACCATTACTAACTTGCTTACTTGAATAAGTGTGTGTATATCAAATAATACACAATTTTACCTCAACGCTTAATTAGAAGTTTATATATTTTTCAACCAAAACTATTTAGAAAGGAATTCTTGTACAGTGAAAATGTTTCATCAATCAAGTATATTTTTAGTTTTTTATAAACCAACTTAAATTTTCACCACATTTTAAAGCTTGTGGCAAGATTATTGATGTATTTTTTAATTGCAGTAGTAGGTTTTTGTTCAAAAAAATGAGTGTTATGATTAGCAACGTAGTAATTAATTATTATGTTTCTTGTTTAGTGGTTGTGAACATTTAAATTCTGTAAAAAGGTATTTTGCTTTATGTACATAGTTGGCTGATCCCCTAAGTTCAATTCAACCCATAAATTAATGCTAAAATTTTTTTTTTTTTGTTTTGTAATCTAGTTTATGTACGTTGCAATCTGTTCAATTCAGAACAATAAGCAACCCAATGACCGACCCAATGAGATGGGATGATGTGTATGACGTGTAAATGAGGTGTAGTCTTGTACAGACTCAGGTCAACCATTCCTGAGAGAGTATGGTTAATTGAACCCCAACCATCAAAGTACACCGGTAACCACTGTCTAGTATTCAAATCCGTATAAAAGTAACTAACTTTACTAGGATTTGAACCATGAACCTTCGTCTCCGAAAATCAGCTGTTAAATAGCTGATTTTGGCAACGACTTTACCTCTAGACCAACCCGGTGGGTGATGCTAAAATTAGCAGCCTAAATTAATATTCACAAATTCAGCTACACTAACAAAACACTAAATGGATTTAGAGATTTATTACCAGTTTATTTTAATAGCTATATTAGTAAAGTAATTATTTTTGTAATTTTTTCTTTTATTTTTTTCAGTTAAAAAATTATTATCAGTTCAAAGCAGCATACCCAAATTTCTACTCATATTGTTTACCATCAGAAAATAGTAAAGTTTATGATCTTCAGCATTTTTGTAGTCTTCCTGGCGTTGATCGTAATGGTCGCAGAATGTGTGCTTTATTACCAGGTAACCAGAACGTTAATTAATTTTATTTTTAATTCAAAGTATTTAGTTGTTATTTACACCAAATCAAAATTAAACTGTGCTTAAGTGCTAATTTTGCCACAAACCTTTTGTCACCATAAAATTTGTCGCTGAATTTAATTTTTCCCCCCAAATAGCTCTTTAAGAGGGCATGCCAAATCAATATTTTAATTACTTCATGTTTTACTTACATTTCCTTTCCTCCCACAATCTCTTCATTCTTTCAGATTTTTCCTTCTTAAGTTGTTCAGTGTTGTGGGGTTCACATCTCTTCTTTTCATTCTCTTCCCGGAAGATCACTCTCTGGCTTCTTACTCTAAAATTTGCCCTATTCTGTATGTCTTCTGTTTTGATTGTTTGATCTTTAAGGTTATTCAATGTTACTATGAACCATGCTGGTTTAGTTTTGAGATTTATTATTTTATCAAAACGTTTTTTGTCAATCTGTTAATGTTCATTTTCACCACATGTCCAAAAAATACAAGTCTCCATTTTCTCATAACATGGATTATGTTTTCAGTATTTTCTTATATCTCTTTGTTCAAATGGGGTCTATTGTACTCTTCATCTTCCTTCTTAGGTCCTAGGATGTTTGGAAATATTCTCCTTTTTATGGTCATTATTTGACTGATACCATCATTCAATATAATTTTAATTATTTCTGCTCCATTCAATGCCTTCAGTCTTACCACCATCTGATAGTGCCTGAATTTTGTATCCTATGATAGGGCTTCTTTGTTATACAGGTTTCTGGCATTCATGAATGCAGTTCTCAACTTATCCCCCTTCTTTCTAGTTGAATTTATGAATTAAATTTATTGCAATAAAAAAAATTGTAGGTAATTACAAAGAAAGTTATAAGTCATTCAGTTTTATGTTTTTAATCAAGAAATACTTCATTTATTTTTTAAAATTTTTAATATTATATGTTTACAGGTAGAATGGATTTAGATGAATCACCTTTGGATGAGACTTTTCGATTAGGCACAACTGTATTTGAAATAATGTTACAAGATCCACAATTACAAGTAACAGGAACTATTACATTACTGGATCTCAAAGAACTAACATTATTACAGCAAGCACGTCTTGTTACACCTACATGTGCTTGGCATCTTGCTAACGTAGTTCAGGTAATTTAATTTATATTATAACCAAGAAATGTTTCGATTAAAATTTTCTTAATGTAAAACTTTTATGAAAGGAAAATTATTTTCAAGGAAGTGAAATGAATGCAAAAGTCATGCTGATCTGGGTTTAAATACATTCCTATTTCAATAGCTATGTGACAACACATTAAGTGTGATACAAAACATCTATTTTTGCTTTCTCTTACCCTACATGAACGATAGAGAATTAATACTGCTAAAATTAATAAAACAATTAGAAAAAGAAGACTAAAATTTTACGGGCATCTGTATAGAATGGATGATAACTGGTTGACAAAACAAATTTTTAAGATACTAAACAATAGACCTAAGGTGTGAGATAAATGGTATAAAAAAATCAGAAAGGATATTGAGAAAATTGGAATAAACTGAGAAAACTTAATAAACCAAACCAAATTGAGACAAATAATTACAGACTTTAAGGCCATTTATGAAGAGCAAAATCAGAACACCGGGTGGACAGAAGAAAGGAGAAAAGTCTATGGAGAGCGAATGCTGAGAATGTGGGCTGCAAAAAGAGCTTCCAGAAATGTTTAAGTCACCTCACATGGTCTAAAATGGGCTGTATACAAGAAAAAAAGTTTATGTATAAAGAAGGAAAGTATTGTTTTCATGTCGATTTTCAAATTAAAATTTTCATCGTAAATACTCATTTTCAGGTCCCCTGAACTAAAAAAACATGATTATTAGTGATTGGTCCATGTGTGGATGTGTGCACACGCATGCATGTGTGTGAAACTCTTATCATACAAGTCATTAACAAGTTATTCACTTGTTTCCATTCAAAATTAACAAATCACACGAATGCAGATACAAACATTGTCCCATCCACACCTACCACAAAATTCACAAATGAGATAAAAAAGATCCTGGAATAGGGATATTATATAAAACAGCGACAAGGGTATGCCACTGGACGAATTCCTCAAGCAAGATGAAAGCAGGACATGAAACACATACATCATTAATATAGCTGGTGTTATGTTAATTTTCCCTTCAAGTTGATTGCAAAATATTAGTGGTGTTTTTAAGTAAGATTTAATATTTACCCAAAAATAGGATGTCTTAGGTTCGTGACCACGACTATATTCATTGTGTAGAAAAATTGAATAATAAACATAAAACAAATTTACACACAAAAAAAAACAAAAATTTAATTGAATAAAAAATAAATTTAACATCACAGGATATACAAAATTTGACAATTTAAAATTATGTTCAATTAGAAAAAATTAGCGCTTCAAGTTTTAATGTTTTTAAATATTCTGTACAGAAATTTAAATATTTTTACGAATACCTGCCATGGTCTTTTTTGATGATTTGCGATTGGTCCATTGAATACAGATGAAATCAGTTCAGCATCCTTCTCTCCAGTTGTTCGGCTTCAATATAAGTTACTTGTTGAAAATAATTTTTATTTAATACACAAGAAGTTCTTTATTTTTAAATTGTTTAAAACTATTTGAATTGTTTGAAACTAATTAAATTGTTTATAGACTTTACATTACTTTAAATTTTAGCCACATTGTTATTTTTATTTTTAAGTATATGGAGAACACGTCTTGTTCACAAGATAGTTGAGCCAGGACTCTTCATCGGTTTTAATTTTTTAAGCGTCGCTTCTTAATTTCACCTTGGAAATGATTTACAAAATTATAACATCCAATCACAGCTTAGGATTCAAAATTTCCAACCAATCGTATTCAACTGTAGTTTTACTGACTTCAGCGGTCTAAGTGCTTTGATTTAGTCACGTAGCCCCACACGCGTTCAATTATTTGTAAAAGTTTACTTTTAATATTCCATAAATTTACGTAAAAGTTTGTTATTGTGATATCGGTCTTATGCCGACAATGGACTGACTTGACAACTACTAATTATAACCATTAATTTAACAATTTTTCTGTCACATTATTTTTTATTTTTTACACAATGAATTAATTTATTAATTTAAAAATGACAGTCTATTTTTCATTCGCTACACTGGTTGAATAAATATACAGTTGTAGTTATTATAAAGTAAAAACAAAAAAGAAAATTGCCAACAATAATTTTTTACTGTTAAATGGTTGGTTAGCTAAAGCTGTTCTTCGCTTTATTTCTTTACTACATCTGTTCGCCACTTAATATACAAATAATGAAAATAATTAATATGTTGTTGCTTTGATTTTCAGGACAAAATTCCACTGAGAGTGAAGGCAGTTCACGTTGTTAACCAACCATTCTACTTCAATGCCATTTATGCTGTATTTAAACCATTCTTAAAGAAAAAGCTAAGAAAAAGAGTAAGTATTGTAATTTTTGTACATATTTACTTAAAAATATTTTATATATATTTTCTGTAAATTTATAGTGTGCTGTTTAGATCATCAGCCAAAAGGCTGTTTTGAACCTCTAGATGCTTTACAAAGTGAAACTAGGAGTGAGGTGGTTTACCGTTTCCATCCTCATAGAAAATTATCCTTATCAGCGTGCCAGGCCCTTTGAAAAGTGTCTACTATCCGCCTTGCAAATGACACCTTCACTTCATTCACCACAGGCTCTGACTGTATAATGATGAAATTACAGTATAAATGAAATTTATCACCTTACCTTGGTTGCTATTTAAGTTTATAAAACTTAGGTGCGTTTCGGTGGTACTACCACCTTCTTCAGAACATATTATTAAAATTAAAATTCAGAACGGTGTTTCCATTCAGTCATCAAAAACTCAGATGTACACATTAAATTAAAACTCATCAAGAGTTTTAATCTAAATGACTGAATGGAAACACCATTCTGAATTTAATTTTTAATTTTAATAATATGCTCTGAAGAAGGTGGTAGTACCACCGAAACGCGCTAAGTTTTTTAAACTTAAATAAGAGACCAAAGGTAAGGTAATAAATTTCATTTATACTGTAATTTATATTAATGGTTGGCCGGATGCATTTCAAAAATTTATTTAGATGAAATTTATTACTCTCAGTAGAGATAACTAAATAGTGTCTTTTACACCTCTAACTCTTCTGTTCTTAAATACTTCAGTTGTATTAATTGGCTGACCATGTGATAGGAAACAAACTATTTTTTGTAGCCCTGGAACTAGCAGATCAAGTGCAAATAATTTAACACTCCATCTGCATCTTATGGGCAACTAGTTTTTTTTGCATCCAGGAGACTCGAAAGGGAGTATAGGACATGACAAGAAATATACCACTATACCGAAGTATACCACTGTAAGGACATTAATTTCATTAGTATTTTTTGGATCGTAAGTTTCTGGATAAGATTGGAAAGGAAAGACCAAGGAACCAGAACTTAGGAGGTTTAATGAAAGATATTAAATTCTAATAATTAAGTGAACATGAAAAGAGTATTTACTGATTTCTTCCTCTTTTCCTCAACCTCGAGATTAGTGAGTCTAGCTACAATTTTCCTCTTTCCTCAGTCAGTCTCCACTTCCTTATAACAAAAGGTCGAAGGCACGGGACACTATGTCCAAAATTTATGAAGTTTTTAATGGTCTTATAGAATAATTGTTTGTACACTTTCTAGTAATAACTTTTTTTTAACATATTATTTATTTGTATCTGTACAATAAATTACAATTACAAATGTTCTAAAGGTGACAATGATATAAATGATAACATGAACAACAACCATGAGGAAGATAGAGCTCCCATTGATAGAGCTTTTTGGTTTTTATTTTACAAATGGATTCCTGAATCAATGTACAGTAGTATATTAGTTATAATACACTCTGAATTGTTTTGTTTTTTTTGTTTGGTTATTTTTATTAGGGTAACTTATATGATACTTATATTCTAATTCCTACTATTAACAAAGTTAGCTCATGGTGTAAGCACCCACTTTCCACCGTGCAAATGACACCTTCACTTCATTCACCACAGGGTGGCTGTATAGTGAAATTCATTACTCTCAGAGGAGATAACAGTGACTAGTGTCTTTTACACCGCTACCTCTTCTGTTTTTAAATGCTTTAGTCATATAATTGGCTGAACATGTGATAAGAAACAGAACTATTTTTTGTAGCCCTGGAACCAACAGATCGAGTGTGATTAAAAACAATTAAAAACAAAGTATAAAACTCTAATTCCAGATAATGTTATATACCTTTGATCGATTAATCAGATTTCTTAAATATAGGCAGTGGTCTCAAAATATCAGATATTCTCATCTGATATTACTGATCTTATCTGATCTTATTCAACAATTCTATTTATTAAAGTTTCATTGAATGAATTGTAATAGTTTCTGTTTTTTGTTTTTTTTTAGATTTTCCTTCATGGTCGAGATTTTGAATCGCTGCACAAGCACATAGACCCTAAATATTTACCAGAAGAATGGGGTGGCGTAAGAAAGAACTTTTCTAATAAAGTTACAAGAACGATTATAAAAATGAATGAACATAAATTTAAAGGTAAATTTATAATGAAATCTAATTGTGTATTTTGCCTAGTTCTGAATATCATATTGTCTTGGTCAATATGACATTAAGACTATCAAATTGATTTTTGGATATTTCTGTGGTGCATGCTGTGGTTAGCATGCTAGACTGCAAAGCCGAATCGCATTAGGTTTGACTCCCCAGCTAGAATTTAGAAAAATTTTATTAATTTTTTGCCAAAAGTGTTAATCTACTCCAAACATCAATTTAAAAATTAGAAAAAAAATCTTGTAGATTAGGCCTACTGATATATCAATAAACATAGCTTGATGCGGAAATTGAAATATACAAAACAACTAAAATAAAAAGAATTATTTTTGCCCAAGATTTCTCACATTTTTGTGCATAAAAATTCAAAAATCTTTTTGACATTTTTTCTTTATTGCATTTTAGGACTAACTAAATGTAAACTCATCACAAAAATCACGTAATTACTTTCCTTAAGTAATATATAACCCAAAAGGGTTATCCTTAAGGATGTAAAGTGCTTCCTTTTTATTAAAAAATGAAAGTGGATGATTTTTTAAGCTTAAGCTCTACTTTCTAGTAGAAGAGGGTACACAAAGTTTCTATGCATAAATCTCTTTAAGGGAGATAACTAGTGTTCATGACGATGATGAACAACGTAAATAGTCCTGAAAACCAAAATTTTTCTTTTTTAAAGTTATGAATTTCAATTTTTATTACCGCAGGAAGCTATTTTAAGTCACTAATATAAACTAGTGAAATAAATAAATGAATACTAACTATTGTACCACACAATTTTCTTCTGGTCTAACAACATATTTTACAGAAAACAATGTAAGTTAGCATTTTACTCCAGTTTATTACAGAAACACTTTTAAACTAAATTTACAATTTTTTTTATAAGTGAGTTATACTGAAAAAGACAAAAGTATACATTTTAATAAAGAGGAAGCCCTTTAAACAATTTATATTTTTTATATTGTTGTTTTATTGAAACGTAGTAAATTATCAGTTTTTTAATTTTTCTAAAAATTAGTTTTTTTTTTACTGATTGGCTTTCTGAAAAGACCTATTCATCTAATATTAAGGTTTTGAAGTAGTATGGTATTCTAGCATAAAGATATGAATATCAGCTACAATGTAATCTGTATAACTCGAAACTTCAAAATTTTGAGTTTTAACTGTCTTGTTCCCTCAGTGCGACTCAAGGGTAGGGTTAGAGTAGGCTGTATGTTTTGTAAAGAGCACACAAAATATACACAAGCAATGTTACAGACTAAGTGAAAGACAGTGGGGGAGCTTAAACTATTGCTATTTTGACAAATGCCAGATTTTATAATTTGAAATATACAAAATTAATGATTTTTACAAAAATTATAAAATTTTTACCAATCCTCCTTTAAAATTGTCTTCAAAATGTTTAAAATTTCATTTCTCTGTAGGTTTAATGCTACTCAGAAAAATTTGTATTCTAAAAAAATTTATAATCATTTTTATTTTCAACAAAATCTGTAACTTGTAATTGAATTTTAAAAATATGGATTTTATTTTTCAGAATGGAAGCAGTATTGTTACAAAGGGGAAACTGTTTAAATAATTACAAATAGTCTTTTTGTTAATTGGTGACAATTAAATTTACTACTGAAGTATTATGAAGAAGGTATCGTTAATTTGTTTATTTAAATTCTTGTTAAGAATCCTTCAAGAACTATCTACCAACATTAATTTTATTGGAGTAATCGTGAGATTAAAAAGAAGATGGTAGATTACATGAACAATTTAATATACTCCTTATGAAACCATATATTTTCATCTTGCTTATTAAGTGAAAATACATAATATATTTATCTGTACATGACATAATATTATGTACTATTTTAAAACATAACTGTAAATAACTGTTATTTTTGTACGTCGAAATTGTATTTATTATAAAAGTGTTACGTTAATAATCAAATTATTCTTGACAAATGTTATTATTATTATTATTATTGAATAAAATATTTTTTCTTTGCTAATTTTTTTCTTTCATTTAGTATTTATTTTTGAACACATTTTCCTTCATAAAAAACTAGTATACAGTTTTATCTTATGTAAAATACAGTGGCTGTACAATATTTTTAAAGCCATATATTTTTAAGCTAGTCGCTTTAAACTGAAAGAAGTATTCTGCCAGTTTTCTTTGATGTAAGTCAGGACTTTGATAGGGTATGGTTTGACGGACTCTTGTTTAAACTACACCAGATTTTGCCTTCTACTTATTATCTTGTTATGAAGAATTTTCCCTCAGATCGATATTTCTCTGTTTCTCTTGGCAACGAACCATCAGATTTAAAGCCGGCTGAGGCCGGAGTCCCACAAGGTTCTATACTCTTCCCATTTTTATTTAACAGTTACATTGCCGATATTCCAACTGATCCACATACACTCACTGCTTCTTTTGCCGATGACACAGTTGTACTTTCCTAAAATAAAGATAAAATGGTCAACAATGTTTCACTAAATTTACAAAATCATTTGTTTAAATTAGAATCGTGGTACAAAGTGGAGAATCAAAATTAATTCGGACAAAACAAAACTCGTTACCTTTACCTTGAGATGGCAGACCTATCTGAGAGTTTTCTTGTATAACTCTCCTCTACCTCAAGTTGACAAAATTTGATACCTCGGTCTACATATAGACAGATGGCTTACATAGAATGAACATGTAACCATTATAAGTAAACCATTAGATGGTAGGCGAAAACAGCTATACGCCTTCTATTGCGTCGATCAAAATTGCCTATTCCTCTAAAATTACTGTTGTATAAGACTTTACTTAAGCCAATGTGGATGTACGGTAGTCAGATCTATGGTTCATCAAAACCATCAGTCATAGCTAAAATTTAATGGTTTCAATCAAAATTGCTTCGTACGCTAGTTAACGCTCCATTTTTTGTGTCAAATCACATACTTCACTCGGACCTAAAAATCCCATTATTAATGACACCATACACAAAACGTATCAACACTAGATTAAAATTAATTAACAACTCCGACCTTGATTCGTGTACTAAGTTCTCCACATTTACTAGGTAATCCATATTGTCGGCTCAGCAAGAGGTGGAGCAGAGACTTGGGTTAACCTCAATCAATACAGTTTAATTTAATTTCTATTTCATATAATGAATTAATATAATAATTTCACTAACCTTCTTTTTAAACTGCGTCACCTTTATTCTATTCCTACTTACACGTGTTTCGGTGGATCCACCATCATCAGAGTAAATGAAAAATTGAAACTAAAATTTTTTTTCATTTATTTAAAATTTACAGAAGATGATACATCTTCAGTCACTTGTATAAAACTAAAAATTGTAAACTACAATTATACAAGTTTATAAAACTTGTATAAAATAAAGGTGACGCAGTTTAAAAAGAAGCTTAGTGAAATTATTATATTAATTCATTATATGAAATAGAAATATTTCAAACTGCAGGATGCATTATAAAGATTTATTTTTGAGTTTAATTTAACTACGTTGAATAGAAAAAATAATTATCGAACTTACTATTAATTATATAATCTTAATAATTTACCTGTGAAAAGGCTAAATGTAGTACTTAACTGCGGGAGTCCTACTAATGAGTGGTGTCCTCCTTTCACGTGTAACGTCATTTTTTTAAATATATATATATTATACGCGTATTTGCTGGTTGTGCAAAACCGCACAGTTGCGGATACAAATAAATAAAGTGAAAAAAGCCATGTATGGAAAAAAGAAAAAATTCCTTAAGATTGGAAAAAGGTATCATTTTCATATTTAAAAAAGGGTGAAAATTATTCATCGCCATCCATCATAGATAAGTCTATAATTGAGCCTGTTTTGGCATACATCTCTTCCTCAGTCTTTCCACATCTCTTACACACCTCAGTTCATAAAGCGATGCATTCAAAGGTAGTCAGTCATGTGACATTCTAAATAAATTACTATCTTATCAAACATCCTATATAGACATTTTTAACAGCCGTATTATACTGATAATAAAAATATATATTATTTCTTTAAACCACCAGTAATATGGTAAACAGTAAACTTCTTCTTCTTCTTTCTCTCTCCCCATGTGCCTTACAGCGTCGGGGTAGTCTTGGACAACTTCCTCCATTGTACTCTATCCGCCGCCAATCGTCTCATTTGCCCTTGGGCCATGCCTCTTTCCTCTCCCAATCTTCGTATGTGCTCATCATATGAGTATCGTGGACGTCCTCTTTTCCTACTCCCGCCAACGATTACGTTTGCATACTGCTTGGCTTTCCTTTCGTCATCCATTCTTTGTATGTGACCCCACCATCCCAATTGTTTTCTATCTATTACTTCCTTCACATCCTTCATTCCTATTTCCTCCCTGATTCTTTCACTTCTTACTCTATCTCTCAATGTCTTCCCAGCTGTCCTTCTATGGCACTTCATTGCAACTGCCCTGATTCTGCTCATTTGTTGTTGCTTCAAGGGCCAGCTTTCTGCACCATACAGGACTATTGGTTCAATAATACTTCTATAGACCCTATTTTTTACTGTGGCACCCACTTCTTTTTTTCCAAAAATACAATTTCTGGTTGCATAGAAGGCCCGACTAGCTTTAGAGATTCTATTTCTTAGTTCATCATCTATTTTCCCATCGTCACTTACTACTGTACCCAGATACTCATATGACCTCACCTGTTCCATTACCTGTCCTTCCACATCTATCCTAATTCTTTCACCTTCCAAGCCATTAACCACCATCACTTTACTCTTATTGATATTCAGTGTCATGCCTTTCCTTTTAATCTCCTCATTCCATTCAATTACTGCAGTTTGAAGCTTTCTTTCAGAGTCAGCAATAAGAACTATGTCATCTGCAAATAACAAAGCTTGAGCAAATATGGGCCTCAAGTTCCAACGTCCCACCATCATTCTGTCAGTTCTTCTTTTGCAGATTTTATTAATTTCGTCCATTATCATCACAAAAAGTAGTGGACTCAAACTGTCTCCCTGCTTAATTCCTTTTTCCATTTGTAACGGTCTTGAAATCCTTCCACACGTTCTGATCACTGCAGTCACATTATTAAAAACACTTTTTATTGCTCGCTGTAATTTTGGTGATACGTTTTTGGCAACCAGCGTCTCCCATACAACACATTTTGGGACCGTATCGAAAGCTGCTTTGAGGTCCAAGAATGCCAAATAAACCCGTTTTCCCTTTTCTATAGACTTCGAACAGATTGATCTCAGCGAGAAAATATGGTCTTGAGTTTGTCTGCCTGGTCTGAAGGCACATTGTTCCTCCTCAAACTGGTCCTCCACCACCGCACGAAGTCTTTTCTCTAGAATTCGGGTATAAATTTTCAGTACAACCGATGACAAACACACTGCGCGATAGTTTTCACAATCAGTTGAGTTACCTTTTTTATACAGTGGGATAATGATATTTTGTTCCCATTCTTCTGGAATCTTTTCCTGTTTCCAGACTTCCTGCAATAATTTTGTTAGGCTATTCACTATGCATTCACCTCCTTTCTTCAGGTATTCAGCATGTATTTCATCTATTCCTGCTGCTTTCCCTACCTTCATCTTTCGAATTGCATCCCTAACCTCTTCCTTTGTTATATCAGAATTCATTTGATAGTCCACATTTGCATCATTGACCACATCCACAGTGATAGCTTCCTCAAACCTATCCTCTTTGAACTTATCTTCGAAAAACTTTTTCCAGGTTTCAAGTACATCTTGAGTAGCCGTCATCAGTTTCCCTTCTTTATTCTTTATTGAGTTCACTTGTTTTCCAAACTTTCCACGTATACTTTTGCAAATTGTCCAGAACTTTTTAACATTATTCTTGAAATTTCCATCGATTTCATTTCCAAATTCCTCCCAAGCCTTCACCTTCGACTCTTTCACTATTTTTTTTGCTTGGTTTCTGCACTCAATATATTTCCGCCAATCTTCATTTCTTCCCGATCTAATGTATCTTCTATATGCATTCTTTTTGTCTTTGACTTTCTGTTTCACTTCTTCTGTCCACCATTTTGTTCTCCTCTTGAATTGACCCACTTTTCTTTTTCCACATACCTTATTTGCTGCTTTTAATAAGGTTTCCTTTATGTTTTTCCACTGAACCTCAATATTTGTGGACAGAGCTTCATCTGTCATTTGAGCTTCAGCTAGAGTCAATTCTCTCTCCACTTCAGCCTGAAATGCATTCTGTTTATCAATATTTTCCAATTCCTCTACTTTAATCCTTTGATAGACTTTCTGCTTCATTGTGGTTTTTCACTGAAAACTGGTGTCTGCAACAAGAAGTTTGTGATCTGTATCGATCTCTGCACCTCTTATAACCTTCACATCCTTTACTGCATATCTCATAGTAGATGGGTACAGAAAGTAGTCAATAATACTTTGAGTATCTCTGCCATCAGCCACGAAAGTGACTTTGTGTATGGTTTTATGGATGAACCACGTATTTCCAATCAGCAGCTGGTGACCAATACAGAACTCCAACAGACGTGTTATATTATCATTTCGCACTGACTCCCCGGCATGTTTTCCCATACAACCATGCCATCTTGTTTCATCATTTCCTATTCTTCCATTAAAATCACCCAATGCTTTTCGACCTGTCTCTACCTCTGCCATTGTTCTACATAGATCTTCCCAAAAACAATCTTTTTCTCTAATATCTGCATCATCAGTTGGGCCATAGACCTGAATAATGGAAATATTTTCTGACAGTTCTAGATCAATTCTTATAATCCTGGGACTCCTGGCTTCCCATCCACTTACTAATTTATTAGTGTTCTCGTCCAGTATGACACCAACTCCTCCTTTTAACCGTCCTGCCTCAGTCGTTCCTGAATATCTGAGCACATATCCATCATCCAATTGTCTCTCTCCACATCCTCTTCTCCGAATCTCACTAACTCCTAGAACACTCATTTTATACCTTTTCATCTCCTCTACTATTTCCCTTTCCTTTCCAGTCAAAGTGCGTACATTCCAATTTCCAAATCGTAAATTAGGTTTGTCCAGTCTTTTATTCCGAAAATTCCTGTCCTGTCCGAGGCTATTTATGTGACTTTGAATCCGCTTTTTCAACGTGTGGGTGATTGGTCCAACGACGTCGTTTTTGGAGTACTTCTTCGTCTGGCTCCTACCCTTTGACCTGTCCGGCTTGGGAGGCCCTGCTGGTAGTTACACTACCGCCGGCACAGCTCTCCGGGTCTTGGGAGCACGCAAGCCCCTCCACCATCTACAAGGTCCTGTACTCCCTAGGAGGGGAAACAGTAAACACTTACCAATTATAGCGCTTTCTGGTTGGAACCAGAGCGGAATGCTGGTTTGAACCTCTAGAAGCTTTACTTAGTAAAACAAGGAGCAAGGTGGTTTACCACCTCAGAAGGTGGTATATTGCTTAACTCAGTAGGCTTGTCTTGAACCCCTTTGTATCAAATAGTACACAATATTTATTTAATTAGAAGTTAAATACTTTTCTTCAACCAAAACTATTTAGAAAGGAATTCGTGCACACTGTAAAATGTTTCATCAATCAAATATTGTTTTAGCTTTTTAAAATGACTTAAATTGTCACAACTTTTTAAACCTTGTGGCAATTTATTGATGTATTTCTACCTGCATAAGTTGGTTTTTGTTCAAACAATTTTATAAAACATTTATTATAAAGGACAATGCAGAGATAATTTATTTAGAATCAAAATATATATTATTTCTTTAAACCACCAGTAATATGGTAAACAGTAAACACCAATTATAGCGCTTTCGTGCATAAAAAGCACATCTTCAGTAATTTTTACTATTAAAATTTAAAACATCTCACTTCCACCATGATGTACTGACCATTAAACTTGGCCATAGCAAACTGACCATGATGGAAGTAGAATGTTTTAAATTTTAATAATAAAAATTACTGAAGATGTGCATTTTATACACGAAAGCACTATAATTGGTAAGTGTTTAATGTTTACCATATTACTGGTGGTTTAAAAAAATAATATATATTTTGATTCTAAATAAATTATCTGTGCATTGTCCTTTATAATAAATGTTTTATAAAATTGTTTAAACAAAAACCAACTTATGCAGGTAGAAAATACATCAATAAATTGCCACAAAGTTTAAAAAGTTGTGACAATTTGTCATTTTAAAAAAAACTAAAACAATATTTGATTGATGAAACATTTTACAGTGTGCACGAATTCCTTTCTAAATAGTATATATATATATATATATATATATATAGTGGCGACTATTTATTTATCATTGGTGATAAACTTTCAGTTTATCAGTTTCATCTTGACATATGATGTATGGTTCAGAAACATGAGTGAAGAGTCGGAAACAATTAAGGAAAATTCAGGCATTGGAAATGAATTTTTTAAGGTCAGTAAAGGGCTGTACAAGAGTGGATAGATTATATAATGAAGATGTGCGTAAGGAATTGAACATCTTCAAGTTGGAAGACCAAATAATAGAAAGCAGGCAGAGATGGCTGGCACATTTGGAAAGAATGCCTGATGGGCGTAAAGCTAAGGAAGTGTGGAGGTATAGGCTGGTTGGCCAAAGAGATATTGGAAGACCCAGGAGAAGATGGTAGCTGTCCTTAAGAAAATTTCAAAAAAAAACTTTGAGACCAGAACAGGTGATTCGCCTAAACCCTGTAGTGAAAAAGAAGAAGAAGATCTTGACATATCCTATACTCCCTTTGGAGTCTCCTGGATACAAAAAAAAATATTTCGTGATGAGCTCATTTAGTAGTTGAGTTCCACATTCTTTTCTTATCACCTCATTCCTGATGTCTTGTTTCGTACATCCTTTAACATATCTAAGAAAGCTTATTTCTGTTGCTTAGATCATTGACTTTTGTTTCTTTTTAAGCATCCAAGCTTCACTTCCGTACATCAATGTCAGAGGCCATCACTTTGTAAAACTTAATCTGGGTATCCTTTCTTGCTTTGCCTTTCAGGCTTTGGTGTATAGCCCCATGCATCATATTAAATCTGGATACCTTTTCTTGCATAATATGCAACAAAATATCAAGATATTATCTTGATCATTATTATAGGTTATGACACATCCCAAATACTTAAAATTTTCTATTTGTTCCAATATTTTATTATTGATAAAAATGTTGGTCCTTATCGACCACGTTTTACAACGCTATCATTTTCAATTTCTGATATGATATCTTTAAATTAATTAATTTGCTTAGTACATGAATCTGATGTACTGCCCTCTGATGTTTGTCTTCAAAATCCTAAATTAACACGGTATCATGAGCAAAAAGCAGGTAGTTGAGGACCTTCTTTGGCTAAGAAGCATCAAATAATAGCCTCGGATTAGGACAGAAATAAATGGGTGAAAAGTGAAGCATAAAAACTACAAAAGGATTACTCTCTGTCCGTTCATCATGAAGCTATTTGAAAAAAAATCTAGAAAGTCATATTTTCAAGTATTTTTTCCATAGAGCTTAGTTTTAATCAATTAGTGATTTTCCATATTTTTTAAAAAACCAAGCGATTGATTTTCATTAAGCATCATTCACTCATGATTGAAATTATGTTATATTTTTCATTTTACATTGTTTACTCATGATTAAACATATTTTTAATCCCTGTATGGGTGTGTGCATTGCAATCTATCTGTTTAATTCAAGAACAATAAGCAACCCGATGACACAATGAGATGAGGATGATGTATATGATGTGTAAATGAGATGTAGTCTTGTACAGACTAAGAGAGTATGGTTCATTGAACGCCAACCATCAAAGTACATCAGCAACCACTGTCGTCTTTTATTCCAATCTACTTATAATGGTTATATTAGTACTAGTAATGGTTATATTTCATTATTATGTTGTTTAGGTCAACAGCTGAAAGGCTGGTTTGAACCTTTAGAGGTTTTACTAAGTAAAAACAGAGAGTGAGGTGGTTTACCATTGCCTTCCTCACTGAGTTGAAAGAGTATGCTTACCAGCTGTCAGGCCCTCCGAAAAGGAACCACTTTCCACCCTGCAAATGACACCTTCACTTCATTCACCAAAGGGTCTGGCTGTATAGTGAAATTCATTACCCTCATAGGAGACAACTCTGATTAGTGTCTTTTACACCTCTACCTCTTCTGTTCTTAAATAGTTCAGACATATAATTGGCTGACTATGTGATAAGAAACAGAACTATTTTATGTAGCCGTGGAACCAACAGATCGAGTGCAATTAATTTAACACTCCATCTGCCCATTATGGACAATTTCATTATTATAAGAAGTTAAAAGAAGAATATACGAGATGGGGGCTGAAGATCAACTGAGGAAAGACAGAGTATTTGGCAGTCGGGGGACCTCAGGAAGATTTGCAGCTGGATGGGGAAAATATTAGATATGTAGAACAATGCAAGTAACTCGGATCAATATTCACGAAGGAAGGCACATCTGCAACAGATATTAGTTGTAGAATTGCCCAAGGTAGGAATGCGATAAAATGCTTGAATTCCCTGTTTTGGTCGCCGAAAATCCGGATTTACCAAAGAAAAGAATTTATATTGCTGTAGTGAAGCCTATTGCATTGTATGGTTGTGAAGCTTGGACCCTAGATCCTAGATAGAAGAAGTCAGGACAAATTGAGGGCTTTAGAGATGGATTGGTTCAGGCTCTCATGTTGGATCTCCCGGATGGTTAGAGATGAGGAAGTCAGGGAGAGGATAGGTTGTGGCAGTACAATAGTGGAAGACATTGAAGTAAGGCAGTTGGTGTAGTATGGCCATGTTCAGAGGATTGGGGGCATAGATGGCCAAGGAGACTCTTGGAGTACTTTCCTTCAAGTCGGCATAGAAGAGGAAGGCTGCGATGTACTTGGCTGTAGGGAATCAGGTCTGCAATGGAGAAGAGGCAGTTGACAGAGGAGGATTGGTAAGATCGAGATCGATGGCGTTTTGGTATGCAAGAAACGGATCATCCGTAGGAACCTCACCGTAAAGTAAGTATATATCATTATTTACATTGTCAAAAGAAAGTCTTGTGAGTGTTTACACCAGATTTATTTCTAGTGAAGTTACAACAAAAAAAGCATATCACCAAATTCATAAAATATAAGAGTTTGAAATGTAAAAAATTCCAAAGTAAACCTACCCCTATTTTTACTTTCTCTTGCCTATATGAATAGGCCTATAGGAAGGAAAGTATTGTTTTCATGTCGATTTTTCGAAATCGAGTTTTCACCGGATCTACACGTTTTCAGACCCCCTGAACCCAAAACACATGTTAAACAACCCAAAAACAAGTCAGTCAACCGGAAGTAGTAGTTTATTCGTGTAATTTTTTACTTTTTTGCGATTTTCTCAAAAACTGGTCCTACAATTTTTTTTAAATCGCCTGGTTTACTAAACTTTTTATGCTATACAAGATAGGGTAACCGCCATGTTTGCTGAAACTCTTGGTGAGGCTGTTTTCACGTAAAAAAATGTCTTTTTAAGATTGCGGCTGTAATATGCATTTTAGCGAAAAAATTTATATAATAAAAGTTGTAGACAATTTTAAATCCTACAACTTTTATTTCCAATATTTTTTTGTATAACGCTTAGTAATAGCAATTTTCTGTTTTTTCTCACGAAAACGTGTGAAAAATCGATTTTTTAAAGAATTCGGCCTTAGTATGCATTTTACGACAAAATTGTATAATCAAATTTATAGGAAATTAAAAGATCTACAACTTTTGTTTAGAGAATTTTTTCTACAGAGCCTTGTTTAGCGTGAAAGAGTGATTTTCGGTATTTAAGCCAAACTGAGGTTGATTTTCATTTTGCGTCTTTCACTCATGATTAAAATTTCGTTATGTTTATTGAGGTTAGTTTTTTTGTATTTTTAATGTTTTATTACGAATGTTAGATTATATTGTTAATTATTTGCATTGGCAAGAGAAAGTTGTGTGAGTGTTTCACACCAGATTTTTTTAAACTAATTTTTAAAGTAAAATATTTTACTGTGTAAATTTTACCGAATTCAGTTTTATACAAAGGGAATTGCTAAAATTATAATTTTTCTGCATTATAACAATCGGTAACATACATATTTTTTTCAAAATGGTTTCGTAAAATTAAAACAAAAATTGCTGTATTTTTCTAGGTTAATAGGTTAGACGATTTCAGAATTGTGGCGGGATAAAGAAGAGGGCGTTGCCACAGATAGTAATGTCAGCATGCAGCGCTGTTTCAGTAAAATCGATTGTTTTGTTAGATATACGACATGTTGTTAGTAGAGCTACTACCGCCCTTAGATGAGGGAGAATCTTTTAGTATCCATCAGTAGGCCGATAAGCCGTAAAACATTATTAGTGACAGAGTAAACACGTGTCGCGGCTGACACTTGTTTCAGAAATGGCCAGAAGGAGTCTTAGGTACTAAAATTAACAGTATTTATTTTTATTACAATTTACAAATAATAAATTTTCCTTCACTAAAATTTTAATCCTACAAATTCGTAATTGTTATGCTAAGTTTAGACATTAATATTAGTTCTGGTGTAACTAGTAGTCCCTGGAGGTAATATTTCCTAAAATTAAAACAATATCTTCTTATTTACATTAGTAATAAATTTAATCACTATTGAGTTCCTTTAAAATGTAAAAGGTTCTTTCAAAATTAAGCCTTTTAAAAATACTTTTTAAGAAATATTATTATTAAAAAGTATTAACATTATTTTATTATATACTATTTTATTTATAATTTAAATACCTATATTTTTATTATTATTATTATTATTATTATTATTATTATTATTATTATTATTATTATTATTATTATTATTATTATTATTATTATTATTTTATTACATTTTATGAGCACGTTGGATTACTTTAGTCAATTAGCCTACTTTTTGATTATCTATTGGAGTTTATTTGCCCAATAGGCTTTCATCCTATCAGACCTCTGTTCCTTACTTCGTTTGAAATCCTTTTCCTGTTGATCGCTTATTATTTTATCTGTATTATAGTCTGTTTATCTTTTAAAATATTTAATTTGTCCGCTTTCTTTTTTAGATCATCCTGTGTAATTTGTGGATCTTCCACATATTTTTTAATGTCTGTAATCTATCTAATGTTAGTTTTATTATTCCAAAGTTTTTCCAAGATTTTTCTAATAACTCTATTTTTCGGAGTTTTAATTAAATTTCCAAAGAAAGATATTCTCGTTTTCTTAATCGTGATTATTATAGGTTCATTTCTTTGTAAACGTTCGTTTGAAGCGAATGTCCAAAGAAAGATATTCTCGTTTTCTTAATCGTGATTATTATAGGTTCATTTCTTTGTAAACGTTCGTTTGAAGCGAATGTCCAAAGAAAGATATTCTCGTTTTCTTAATCGTGATTATTATAGGTTCATTTCTTTGTAAACGTTCGTTTGAAGCGAATGTCCAAAGAAAGATATTCTCGTTTTCTTAATCGTGATTATTATAGGTTCATTTCTTTGTAAACTTTCGTTTGAAGCGATTTTCCAATAACTATTTTTTGTATTTTCTTATTTAAGTACTTTCTGATTATCCTTCTAACAATTATTACCTTTTAACAATAAATCAGAAATTTAATACAGTGGTTCACTTTTTAAAACTGTATAATAAGGGGCACAGTTTTATTTTCGGCGAAACGTTTTTAGTTCGAAGTGATTTCTCTTTTACGAACTCTTTCCGGGACGTACACCTTCGTAAACATCCCTTACCGTAAGTAATTTACTGAAGTTACACCTATGTATTGCCGCAGGCAGGTGGAGTATTAAATTATTAGTACTCGATCTCTTAGTTCCTGTGCTGCGAAAAATTTGTTTGTTTCTTTTCACATGGTCAGCCAATTATATGACTGAAGTATTAAGAACAGAAAAGGTAGAGGTGGGAAAGACACTACTCAGAGTTATCTCCTCTGAGAATAATGAATTTCATTATATAGCCAGACCCTGTGGTGAATGAAGTGAAGGTATCATTTGCAGGGTGAAAAGTAGATGTTTTTCGAAGGGCCTGGCATTCTGATGAGCATAGGCTACTTTTCCACTCAGTGAGGAAAGCATGATAAACCATCTCACTCCTCGTTTGGCTTAGTAAAGCCTCTAAAGATACAGTTCTAGAACTTGTTTTATTAATTTTTTAAACCGAATATCATATAAATCCACCAAATTTGTTACTAAAAGTGGTGCATTAAAAATTAAGACGGTGGTTACCGGTGTACTTTGATGGTTCGGTTTCAATTCACCATACTCTCTCAGGAATGGTCGGCCTGAGTCTGTACAAGACTACACCTCATTTACACGTCATACACATCATCCTCATCTCATTGGGTCATGGGGTTGCTTATTGTTCTGAATTGAACAGATTGCAACGTACACAAATTAGAAAAAAAAATTAAGTATGACCGAATTTCACCAGGGGAACTTAAATCAAGACGAAATTTTCCGCTAGCTGTAACTCGGTAATGAAGCGTTTTCTAACACATGTTTATATGAACTTTTTTCATTATTTTAATAAAAGGATAACACCTGCAAAGTTTAGAAGAATCCTCATGGGGCAGTCTGTATAACCGCACTCACACACTTTCGTGTTTGTTATTGTTTGTATTGTGTTATCTATTTGGAAGATTCTGGAACATTTTGTTTAGCAAATTATATAAAAAGGTGTTCACTAGTGAATTGTAAAAGTCTGTTGTTTTGAGTATGATATAGCCTGATATTATTTTATATTAGTGAATCGTACTGTTGGTGATGTTAGCATGTCAAATGAAATCTTTTTAAATATGATGGTGTCAAGAATTTAACTAAGTAGTCTAATTTAAGGGGAGATGCCACGACAGTTTTAACTCAAAATTTCGATTTTTGGTTTTTTATGTTATTCAATAGTTTAGGCCTAGATCTACCAGAAAAAACCATTAAATTACGTCAAAAAAAAAAAAATTTTATGAAAAAATTAAGTTTGTTTTTATCAAGTTTACACAGAAAATTTATCATGTTACTAAGAACAAGACCCACCGGGTTGGTCTAGAGGTAAAGTCGTCGCCAAAATCAGCTGTTTAACAGCTGATTTTCGGTACGAAGGTTCCTGGTTCAAATCCTAGTAAAGGTAGTTACTTTTATACGGATTTGAATATTAGACAGTGGTTACCGGTGTACTTTGATGGTTGGGGTTTAATTAACCATACTCTCTCAGGAATGGTCGGCCTGGGTCTGTACAAGACTACACCTCATTTACACGTCATACACATCATCCTTATCTCAGTGGGTCATGGGGTTGCTTTTGTTCTGAATTGAACAGATTGCAACTTACACAAATTAGGAATAAAAAAATTAATAAAAAAAAACCTAAGAACAAATATTTTTCACAATTTTATACTGTTCGTTTTAGTGCAAAGAGAATTTTAGTTTTAAAATATCTGCATCACTGTTTATTGTATTCTCAGCTGTTGGTTCAGCTTTCTAAACAACTGTTGATGGGAAATTTACTTGTTTATGTACATTTTGTTTTTGATTTGTGCCTTCTTTTTTCTTGCGTTTTCCCGTAAAGTCAGATTTTTAACACTACGTACATTTTTCTCAGAAACCAATAAACCTACCAGGCTGAAATTTTTATCAGTTAATTATCTTGTATATCCACATATACCGACATTTTTATGACTTCCTCAGGTGCTCCAAATATTAGTAATACGCAAAAAACGTAGAAAACAATTTGTAAAAATTTTATGTTATTCGTAATATTTTTAAAAAATGGTATGGTCCAAAGATTAAATTGAAAAAAGTCATTGGCTCGAGAAGAAACCCAACACCTATGGTGTGTAAAGTTTAATTTCCCTACCTTTTACCAATCCTATGTAAAATGTATCTAAAAATATAAAATTTAACATTGGCGGGATACAAAGTACAGTCTCCCCTTAAGCAAATATGTGCTAAACTAATAAACTTAAATAATAATACAATATCTTTTTCCCCTAAGAAAACATCCAATTAATAATGTTCAGGTTAGATTTATACGGTATTATAATAAAGGGTTAACTGAGAGGCGTGGATGCAAATAACCTTTATTAAAATCAATAAAGTATAGAAGGGATGAGGGATGAGGGATGATGACAGCGTTCTAGATCATAAAGATAAATTGACCTGCTCCGTTTTAAAATAGGCTAAGGAAAACAGCTTAAGTTGCAACCTATTTTTTACTTTTCTTGTCCTACATGAATCTAATATTTAGGGAAGGAAAGTATTGTTTTCATGTCGATTTTTCGAAATCAAGTTTTATTTTGCTCTATAAAAATAATATTGTGTAAGAAAGGAAAGAAAGTATCTATTGTTTTCATGTCGATTTATCTAAATCGAGTTTTCACCGGAATACTCGTTTTCAGGGGCCCTGAACACATAACACATGTTTTTAGAGATTGGTCTCTGTGTGAACAAAATATCTCAAGAATGGAACAGCGTACAAAGTTGAAACTTGGAACTAAAGTTTCAAAAGATAGGAGTGAGGGAACTAGAGTGTCGGCTTTTCTGTGTTTGCCCTCTATGAGGATTTTTGTTTCATCATCTGTAGTACTAACTTCGTTCAGTTGTCGCCTGGGGCCTAAAGCAATTCGCTGTTATATTACTGTCACAATATGGCCAACCTATCGGAAGGTCCCATACTGGATTCCCAACCCACTAAATGCCCATAACGGGCAGGTAGAGTGTTAAATTAATTGCACTCGATCTGTTGGTTCTAGGGCTACAAACAGAGCCCTGTTTCTTATTACATAGTCTGTTTCTTATTAAATAGTCAGCCAATTATATGACTGAACTATTTAAGACAGAAGAGGTAGAGGTGTAAAAGACACTAGTCAGAGTTGTCTCCTCTGATAATAATAAATTTCACTATACAACCAGACCCTGTGGTGAATGAAGTGAAGGTGTCATTTGCAGGGTGGAAAGTGGGTGCTTTTCGGAGGGCCTGGCATGCTTTTAAGCATACTCTTTCTACTCAGTGAGGAAGGCAATTGTAAACCACCTCACTCCTTGTTTTTATTTAGTAAAACCTCTACAGGTTTAAACCAGCCTTTCAGCTGATAACCTAAACAACAACCTATGTTTAATCATTAGTAAAGAATGTAAAATGAATAACAAAAGGCTTTACTAACCTCTAGAGGTTCAAACCAGCCTTTCGGCTGTTGACGTTAACAACTGGAAGGTAAACCCAGAAAGAAGCTCTATCCTCAGCTTCTAAACTACTGAGCTAAAATTAGGTACCACTTGGAGAACCAACTCGAACATTTTTATCAAAATCGGTCAATCGGAAGTATTAGTTTATTCGTACGAATTTTCACGTTTTTTGGAATAATTTTCTCAAAAATGGCTCCTGCGATTATTTTTAAATCACCTAATTTACTACATTTTTTATGCACTAGGCCTACAAGATCGGGTAGGCGCCACGTCTGTGAAATTCTTGTGAGGGCTGCGCTCTCTAGGTAAAAAATGGTTTTTAAAGATTACGGCCTAAATATGCATTTTACAGCAAAAGTGTATTTCCAGCAAAGTGTGTTTTTCCAATTTTACAGCAAAAGTATTAGGTAACTAATTTTGTAAGAAATTAAAAACCCTACAACTTTTATTTCAAAAATTTTTTTCTACAACCCTTATGTTAACGTCAATTAGTAATTTTATGTATTTTGCTCATCAAAATCGGTAAAAAATTGAATTTTTTAAAATTATAGCCTCAGTATGCATTTTACGACAAAAAAAGTCTTTTAAAGAAACTTTAAAAATCTACAACTTTTATTTTAAGTATTTTTTTCTACGGAGCCTAGTTTAGCGTCACTTAGTAATTTCCCGTATTTTTAAATCCTACAGAGGTTGATTTTTATTTTTCGTAATTCACTCATGATTAAAATTAGGTTAGTAAATAGCCTTTCGTTATTCATTTTACATTCTTTACTAATGATTAAACATAGGTACATATAACCTATTATATGTTTTATTATTTACATTTACAAGAGAAAGTCGTGTCAGTGTGTCACACCATATTTTTACTTTCTCTTGCCTATATGAATTCACGTAAAAAAATTGTTTTTTTAAGATGCGGCTTTAATATGCATTTTAGTGCAAAAATATGGCAAAAGTTGTAGAAAATTTAAAATTTAATAACTTTTATTTCCAATATTTTTTTGTATAACGCTTAGTTTAGCGGTAATAGCAATTTTCTGTTTTTTCTCACGAAAACGTGTGAAAAATCGATTTATTTAAGATTTCGGCCTTAATATGCATTTTACGACAAAAGTGTATAATCAAATTTATAGGAAATTAAAAGATCTACAACTTTTGTTTAGAGCATTTTTTCTACAGAGCCTAGTTTAGCGTGAAAGAGTGATTTTCCGTATTTTTAAGCCAAACTAAGGTTGATTTTAATTTTGCGTCTTTCACTCATGATTAAAATTAGATTATGTTTAATGAGGTTAGTTTTCTGTTTATTTCTGATGTTTTATTACTAATGTTGGACTATATTGTTATTATTTGCATTGGCAAGAGAAAGTTGTGTGAGTGTTTCAAACCATATTTTTAATTAATGTTTTATAGAAAATTACATCAATTATTATTGTTTACTTATTGAAGTATTAAATTATGAAGCATCTAATTACGTCGTAATTTTTAATAATAAATTATTTATTATTAAATAAATATTTCCAAATTAACAATATACAACTAATTAGGAACTGATGTAAGGTTATTTATTCTTTACTTTACTATGTAATACAACATTGGTTTATTTATAATAACCCTTATAGGAAGGAATTAACCTTAACGGTGTTCATTTTTAAAATTTCTTCTGTAACCTTGATCAGAAATCACTCTGTGTTTTTGTAAAAATAATTTTTATTTGCAAGTCTTTATCAAGAATTCATTCTCGCATGCGGTTGTAAGATCAGCTTGAAGAGGAGACCATTAGTTTTGCTTCTTTTTCACTTATAAGTTCTATTCGAAAAATTTCAAATGGTTTTCAAACAGGTAGGAATTAAATTTGTATGTTATTTAACTTCAATATTACAAAGAATGACGTACCAAGTGTGACGGTTGGTAATATTGTTCATTTTATTTATTTATTTTTTTGGAATTTGTTAAAAATTCTTTTGCTTGATGAATCAATTTTTAATACGTTAATTTATATTTATTTTATGTATGTAAAGGATACAGAATTTATTTCTTATTTTACATAATATTTTTTTTATTCCTAATTTGTGTACGTTGCAATCTGTTCAATTTAGAACAATAAGCAACCCCATGACCCAATGAGATGAGGATGATGTGTATGACTTGTAAACGAGGTGTAGTCTCGTACAGACCCAGGCCGACCATTCCTGAGATAGTATGGTTAATTAAACCCCAACCATCAAAGTAAACTGGTAACCACTATCTAGTATTCAAATCCGTATAAAAGTAACTATCTTTACTAGGATTTGAACCAGGAACCTGCGTCTCCGAAAATCAGCTGTTAAACAGCTGATTTTGGCGACGTCTTTACCTCTAGACCAACCCGGTGGGTCGACATAACAATGAACACAATTATGTTATTTTTGAAATACGAAGTTTAGAAAAATTTTGGTATAAATTAAAGTTTTTGAAACAAAGGTTCCTGATCCATATCCTAGAAAAGGTTACTTTTATAAGGATTTGAATACTAGATAGTGGTTACCGGTGTACTTTGATGGTTGAGGTTCACTGAACTATACTCTCTCAGGAATGGTCGGCCTGGGTCTGTACAAGATTACACATCATCTTCATTTCATTGGGTCATGGGGTTGCTTATTGTTCTAAATTGAATAGATTGCAACGAACACCCAAAAGGGATAAAAAACCAATTTTTTTTAAATAAATAAAATTTTAATAACAAAAATATTGAAAAGCGGTCGTATAAAGGAATTGATTAATAATTCTTTATTTGTTTTTAATTAAAAACCGCAAAATATTTATGTTTAGTTTGAGTTAGAAAAATTTTGTAAACAAATTTGAACCCTTATTTAGGCGTATTAGGATTATTTTTCTGTGACTACTAGTCTTCTTCTTTACAACCAGGGCGTTCAGGCTTCTGCAGCCCCTCCTCACCGCGACCTAAAAGATCTTTTATGATTGCCCCTATTCCTTATTTATGCAAGACCCACACTTTCAATAAAGCGCAGGATCTGCCTAGGATCTAGTGCACTTACCTGAGAAGGTGTTAACACGTCCTTACCCATCAGCGCTCTTCTTTTGCAGCCAACCACCTTGCAACTGCATAAAATATGCTCAGCCTTCTCTTCTGCCTCATGACAGAATCTACACAGGCTCTCTTCAGCAACTCCTATCTTGGATAAATGATACCCAAGATTACAATGACCAGTCATCAGGCCCACTACCCTCCTCAAGTCCTGTCTTCCTAGTCTATTATATATCCCAGCCTTTCTGCTGGAATAGGCAATGAATTTCTTTGCCTGTTCACAGCCTGGCACCTTCTCCCAATAGGAGGTTTTAGCCTCCTCTTCCCAGGCCCTAACTATACCTCTATAATAGCCTTCACCAATTCCACAGAATGGCTCTGGGCCTATGAAGTGAGAGGCTGCACCTTTCTTTGCTAAGGCATCCGCTCTCTCATTTCCAGGCACTTCCTGGTGCCCCGGCACCCAACGCAGCGTCACCACGTTACGCTTGGCCACGGCATTCAAAACTTCCCGACAATCATAGGCCAATCGCGACTCAAAAGTACAAGAACTCAAAGCCTTGATGGCCGCCTGTCTATCGGACAAAATATAAATGTGCGACCCACTGAGGCGCCTCTCAATACACCTCTCCGCACAGACCTTAATGGCCAATATTTCAGCTTGGAAGATGGTTATGTTACACCCAAGGGCCAGGGAAATCTTTCCCCCGGCCCCCCAGGCCCCCAATCCCGCTCTTCCGCTCATCACTGAGCCGTCAGTATACCAAACGGTAGCCCCTTCCGGTATCACTGGCTGTCCCTCCGCCCACTCCTGACGATCAAAAATTTCCACCCTCAGTGTGTCGGAGAAGTCGTATGCTCTGACTACTAGTTAGCTAATATGCTGTGACTACTAGTCACAGCAATTGATTTTTGATTATACAAGAGGAGAACACCTCCACCTGTTATCTCCACCTGTTTAGGAGGAAAATTACCATTGCACACAAAATTATGTTTAATATGTAGAAAGATACCGTGTTATGAAAAACAGCCTGCATGCATTTTAAAAAAGTAAAGGGTTTTTGTATAGCCCACTCTAAATAAAATCGCTGGGTTTAAAACGGTTAAAGAAGGAAGAAGAAATTACATTGATTTTGTTAAAGAATTGTACAGTTTTATAATCCCAAATGTGTGTACGTTGCAATCTGTTAAATATAGAACAATTAGCAATCCCAAGACCCAATCCAATGAGATGAGGACGATGTGTATGACTTTTAAATGAGGTGCCAGTCATATACTATTTGTGCCGACTATTCCTGAGAGAGTATTCTTGATTGGAATACACCGGTAACCACTATAGGAACCACTGAACCAGGAACCTTCGTCTCCGAAAATCAGCTATTAAACAACTGACTCGAGCTGACGACTTTACCTCTAGCTAGACCAACCCTGCGGGTGTGTCAATATTTATTTAGGTGTATAACTTTTTGGCATGTCCTGTATTAAATTTGGGAGTCTCTTGGATGTCATTCCCAAAAAGAATATAAAAATATGTTGTTTAGGTCATCAGCCGAAAGGCTGGTTTGAACCTGTAGAGGTTTTACTAAGTAAATCGAGGAGTGAGGCGTTTTATCACTGCCTTCCTCACTGAGTGGAAAAGTACGCTTATCAGCATGCCGAGCCCTCTAAAAAGCACATATTTTCCACTCTGCAAATGACACTTTCACTTCATTCACGACAGGGTCTGGCTGTATAATGAAATTCACCACTTTCAGAGGAGATAACTCTGATTAGTGTCTTTTACACCTCTACCTCTTCTGTTCTTAAACGATTCAGTCATTTAATTGGCTGACCATGTGATAAGAAACAGAACTATTTATTTTAGCCCTGCAACAAACGATTGAGTGTAAATAATTTGACACTACACTTGTCTGTTATGGGCACAATAAAAAAGCGTATAAAAATATACGCTGTTTTAAAATGTATTAGTTAGATTATCTGCCTGAAATTAAGAAGATAATTGAAGAGCCAAGTGGATGAAGGTGCTATGTAACATTTTTTCATAAATTTATTTTTTGTGATTTCTGAAGGTGTTAAGTGATCTTAGTTACGTAGATGCCATAGAATGCTGTATATCTACAGTTTACAAAAGTACTAGGGGATGAAAGGACTATGTATAGCTTAATTGCACATTCTTCTATCAGAATTCACTACAACGTAATAGATATCTTTTTAGAGAAATAACAGTTAAATGTAGTAATGAACACCTATCATCATCATTAATATTTATTGTATCTTCCTTTAAAAAGTCTCTTATAAAGATCTTTACGAGTATTTTGTATTATCAAATTACCATAATTATATTTATAGATGACCCGGTGTACAATAAAGACTTTTTAGTTGATGTAAGTGTAGTATATGTAAGAATAGGTGTTGTAAGGTGTCAAAGTTATATGACAATGGTAATCGATGTTCAAAAAGTCTAATAAAAAAGTGACAATGAAAAGTAAAGTTTTTTAAGAACTTTTAATTGCATAAGACAAAATGTTCATGAATGGATAGGCCTTAGTACTTTCATTGCAATTTCCACTAAACTATATTTTTGTTACATAGCACCTTCATCCACTAAGCTCTTCAATTATAGTCTATTTATTAATTTATAATTTAAAAAAAACGCCTAGAATGGAGTAATTTCATTTTGCATGTAATGTTACCTGTATCACGAATAACATCACATATAATAGGTATTTCTCTCATTTTTCATTAAACAATGACAGCTAATGTGACCTTCATTTTCTGCCGTTAGTTCCAAAAAAATATGTAATTACTTATTTTAATAAAACCCATATCTAAATATAAGAAACTATTTAGTGCTTTACAACCTGTTAAATAGTAAATATACTAATTGCAATATTTTTTTATATTTTTATTATAAATAAAATTATTTAAAAACCACCAGAACGGTCAAAGAAAAAGTTAGAACACTTACCCATTGAGTAGCGATTTCGTGGCTTTACCACATCGTCAGTTCTCTACAATATAAAGTCATCATAAAAGAATGGTGGGGTTTTGAATATGGATTAAATGAAAACAGAAATACTTACAGTTGATGTTGTTTATTTATCGTGTATTTTTCATCTCAAACAGTTGTTTAACATAACTAATAAATTTCAATATAATAATAATAATAATAATAATAATAAAACTTTATTTCCATATTTTTACAATTATTTCAATTGTCATTCTTTCAATTATAATAAAATAATAATAATTATTATTATTTATTTATTCTCATGATATTACACATTACATAAAATAAATTACGATAATACAAAATTTCTTACAGTAAACTACATACTATCCTATTACGCTAGAGGTGGTGGAAATTATCCCATCCAACTATGGACAAAACCATCTACTAGGATTGGTTGAATTAGCTATAATGCGTTTACAACAATTTGCAATGTACGAAATGGAGGAAATTGATCTACCCACATGGCTAAAAGCCCACACTGACCCTAGAACATGGCTAAAAGCCATGTTCTAGGGTCAGTGTTTCTTTTTTTATTTAGTAACAAAATACAAGAGCGAAATAAAAACTACGCTAGGGCTTAAAACAAAGACATTTTTTTAAATGCATATAATTTCCAACTTTTTTTAAAAATTTATTTTTAAAGTCATACAGTTATTTAAATAACTACAGTCTAAAATTAGTATAATAAATCTAAAAAATTAACAAATAATATATAATCTTTTGAACTAAAAATATATATATATAGGCCATACGTATATTAAAGAGTGTCAAAAAAAACTTTTATGTTGATACTCGTATTAACCTTTCTACAAATTGTCTCTTCCTAGACTTTTTTTTTGGTTTAACGTCCGACTGTTCTGTAATTACTGCTAATGCAGACGATGAAGGATGAAATTATTTTTTGTAACGTATGAAAATATGCCGTGCCTGAATGGGATCGAACCTAAGACCACATGATGAGAGGCGAGTACATTACCAACTACGCCAATGCGGCCGGCATCTCTTCCTACATTAATTATACATTCATGGACACTACTTTTAAAAGACCTATAATTTAAATTTTTCACATGCAAAGGGAAAAAATTAAACATTTTGGGTGCCAAATAACCATGGTGTCGCTGATAAAGAACCTTTTTGTCAGTAACGAAAGTATTAGGTGCCTTTCTAGCGCACCATTGGTCGCTCGGCAAATGTCCAATCGATACTCTATTCTGACCAACCGTTAGTTAAAATATCTTCTGTTAGGGTTGTCAATGGATTCATTAATTCTTTTTTTAAAGTGATTTACAGTAGACCAGAATATTTTTTGAACAATGTTTTTGATGTAGCCCTACAAGAAAAAATCGCAAGGTGTCAGGTCTAGACTCCTTGGGGGCCAGCGTATAGGTCCTTGCCGGCTTCCCAAGAATTGCAGCAGACATGTCGCTTACTCTATATTGTAGAGCATAAAACATTTTTAGTAAATGTGGCAATTTAAAAAAATCGTATTAGCCGTTTTTGAGAAAATTGTAAAAAGGTGAAAAATTGCTCGAATAAACTACTACTTCCGTTTGACCGATTTTGATGAAAATGTTTATGTCAGATAGTAGTACCAAACATAAGATCCAAGTTTCAATATCGTATGTTATTCCTTTCTGGAGATAATTTATACACATAGGCTACTAATCGCTAAAAACACGTTTTTTGGGTTCAGGGGGCCTGAAAACGTGTATATTTCCGGTGAAAACCCGATTTCGAAAAATCGACATGAAAATCCTAATATCCTTCCCTATTTAAGTTATTCATACAGGGTAAGAGAAAGTAAAATACGAATCAAAATTAATGAATAAAGATCAGAAAATACAAGGGCCGAGGTTGTAATATCACCTCTTGTAACCAATTTCATTAGTTTTTTGGCCACTCTTCCTTTAATTGCTACGCGTTCATACAATACTATTGGTATCATCAGAGGCAGCTCGAGATATAAGCAAAGTACGAGGCCGCGGGTGACGCCGTGCGGAGAGGGTGCCACCGGCGTCCGCGGCCAGCGGTGAGAATTTTTCAAAATTGAAACTTATGAAAACGTACTTAAGATCAACTTTGCGCCAAGAGCATTTAAGTGGACTCGCAACCTTGGCCATTGAAAATGACTTGTGGAATGAAATGGAAACATACTTAGGCCTACTACTGCACGAGTTTTCAAATTGAAAGCCAGAAAAATGTTATTTAATTTTAAAAGTGTTAAAGTTAATTTGTGGTTAATTATATGTATGTAACTATTTATGAACTTAGTGATGTAAATAAACTGGTGGTTTGTTAGGTAACTTTTATCTAATATATTCACCTCAACTTTCTACCTTTTACTTTTCAGTGATTGTTTGGGGGGTCCAAAATACTGTGTTTACACTAGAAAATGACCTTGGCCGGCACTGGGTACAGCGCAGAAAAATTTATAAATGTATTAGTCGGTACTATTGCAAATAATACTGTTAAATATTAGCCAATTTAAAAGGATGTCTTTTATCATATTTTAAAATCATAGAATAAATAACAACAATAATGAATATTAAAGTCAGGATGTGAAAATTTCAGATTTTACGATAAAATATGATCACTTTTCATTGTGAGGGAACGAACGTTTCATAAAATTTTATTCATTGTTCTATTTTCATTTTGTAACATATTCTGCGGTTTTCAAAACACTGTATAGACCTACTTAGTGCAATTAAATAATTTAAATATTTTTATTATATTTCGTTTTCTTAAATTAATATTTCTTTGAAAAACCTTATAGGTAAGTTACAGCTATTATATTCTTCCTATTTTTCATTTAAAGTATTGTCAACTGTCTGGTAATTAATGTAACGACTACTGGAGTTTTTTTGTATCCGAGACGGCGAGAAAAACTCATGTTCAATCCCTCACTGTGGGATAGTAGTATTGGACTTAATTGAGGCGTCCTCGTCCAGTTCCAAGGAGGCCGCAACCACCTACCAACCAAAAACGCACTGCCTGGCCACTTCATCGGACATTAGCAAAAATCCTCCACCTCCCTTGGAACTGTTTATATAATAATACAAGGGAAATGTCGGGTTGAACTTCACACACTGTCAGCGGGGCGTGAAAGGGAATCGTAGCCTAATTCCCTCGCTGTCACCAACTAACAATCACTCTCTCACTTTCATTCATCTCTTTCATCACCAGTTCAGGAAATAAGTGTGTTTATTTTATGAGATTGGGACAGGGTTCATGTACGATGGGATAGGAAGATCCCGCTGATCTCCAGATGTTTCCTCCCTACGCAATATCCCGTTCACCCTCTCTGCAAACTGAGAGACCAACTTCCAGCTCTCCTCAGAAGTTTACTGAAGGGTATCGGTTTGGTAAGTTTAAAATGTAAAAATTTCCATCGCGCAATTACAGGTTAGGGACAGGCACGTAGGGTTTTGGGGATTCAGTCCGCCCCTCCCCCTATGAACAGAAAATTCAAATCTCATACCAGATCCTTCGGGTCCCTGATTCGATTACCGGTCAGGTCTAGCATTATTCAACGCTCGTGTTTATCTACCATCCTTCACCGCACCGTGTGCATAACAGTCCGATGTAAAACAAAAAATCTCCACACTCGACCCCAACCCGAACCAACATCTTGGCTACGTGTCTGGTTGGGGGAAAATTAAATTAATTGAACACAATCTGCTAGTTTCTGAGCTATAAAGAATAGTTCTGTTTCTTCTCTAATTATCTGTGAATTAAAAAATAAACCATTTAAGAATAAAAAATTTAGAAGCGTCATCATGATGTTATCTGTTTGCACTTAGGCAGATCTCATCCACCATGTTTGCCTTCAACTTGTTTTGTTTTTCACCAGCAACTTAATTTCTTGACACTTTAAATTTATGTTAAATTGTCTATAACCTTTATTCTTCAAGGTCCTCTTTATCTTTCGTCTTCTACCAGTCCTTCTAACATAATTTTTTTTTAGTTTTATTGAAAGTCGCATCAACAGTTTGGTTTATTAGCGGCTGCGGTGGGATAAATAACAGTGGGTTTGAAATTGTGAAAATTTCCAGAACACAGGAATCTAACACAACACTTGTAGGCTAGCGCGCTACCACTACGACACGGAGGTGACCTCTAATATAGATTTAATTAAACATTCAGAGAGTATATTATAGAATATAATTTCTGTAAAAAGTATTACTGAACAGTAAAAATACTACTTTACTCTCGGGAGTCTCGCGGATACTTATTAGTTAGTAAACTTACACTAAACTTTTCTCGGTTTTTTTACAACTCTTCACCTATTTTTGAAGGCACGAGCCGCCACTGCCAAAGATTAAAATTTGTACTTGACTACACAATCTTTTTGAGTATGAAATCCCCCTTTTAAAAGTTATATAAGTTAAGAAATTACAGTTATATTATTTCTTTGATTACAGGTGCATGGAAGTTTGACGATTGATTTGATTATGATTAATACAACTTTTCACAATGAAGTAGAGAAAGTTTCAGAAGAATTACCAAATTTGTTTAACGGTGGAATTAAAGAACTTTCACCAGAATGGGTAGAACAAGCAAAACAAGAACTCTCCGAATCACCACAAAAAATAAAAGACAGTTTAGCGGAAATGAAGATTCTACTAGCAGGTAACTTCCTTTATATCATATCATAACATCAGTGTATTGCCGCAAGTGACGACACTGTTTCCAATAGGCCTATTCGTTACTTAGAAGCCTTCATTCTTCGGGTTTATGGCATTACGGTATTGTACTATAATTTTTACGCATTATATAATGCTTCACAGCATTGACCGTTTTGTAGAGTTTTCTATTTTCATCATACTTCCATTTCTGTTTCATCTGTTTCTACAAACAGACAAAAATATACTTGGTGTAATAGTGCTGTGAATGGTTCAGTCAAAATGTTTCCTATTTTTACGTGGAACCGAGATAGCAATTTTTTAAATGACTGCTGTAATAAAACAAGAGGATTTTACTTTCAAAATATCCACTTTATAGAGAAAACTTTTGTCTTTAACATACTTGAAACCCGATTTCTTATATTTATGCTGGACGAAGTAACATACGTTTTAAAAGCTCATAAACAGAAAACCAGCTAAAACTGGAAACATTTTAGATAAAGAAACTGGTATATAGGTATATTGACTGGTATTTAGGTATATTGGGTTTTAAGTTCCGGTTTTAACTGGAAGTGGCTCAAAACCGGAAGTCAAGAAATCAGAGTAGGAATTGGAAACAAAAATAGTTTAATACCATTCCTCTTAAAGAGTAGACACAGAAATCACTAATGATTGTTGCCATAAGTCAAAAGCAAGCCTTTTTAAAAATTGCCACCAGCCATGAGACACGTCATCTTATGAAAGGGATTTTTTACTTTTAACATCAATTTTTCTTTTTCAGCTGAAAAAAATCTGAATGCAAGAAACGATGATGCTTTTCTTATACGTTTTCTGCGAGCCAAAAAGTATGATGTTGCTAAAGCATTTTCAATGGTAAGTCAAAAAATTTCAATTGGTTTGTACACTATAATTATTTAAGAAGATAATTGTTTTTTGTCGAATTTGATCTCAGTTTCCACTGGACTGATTCCAATCAACCTTTTTATAAAATGTACCTCTCCACTCGTAAATTTTCCATCATCAATCATTATATTTTTACGAATTCCCGATTAATTCAGAAAATAGATAATTAAGTTTTTTTTTGATAACCTGGTTCTTTGAAGATTTACTAAACAGATGCCTTGCTTAAAAAATTGTATTAATTGTATTTCATTTCTTCAGTTACAGAGATACTATCAGATGAAAGCAGAATGTCCACAATTATTCCGTGTACCGTTACCATCAAAAAAGATGCACATGTTAGAAATGCAGTGTCAAACCATGTTAACAGAAAGAGCAAGAAATGGATCTAGAGTATATATATTTAGAGTTGGTCAGTTTATTTGGAATATTCGATAATTAACTCTTAATTAAGAGCAGTAATTAATTAATAGATCTGTAAGCGTATCTATAATACTCACAAATGTTCTTTGAATTGAACACACTTGCCAACAACCCAATCATTGGTTCATATATCTGATAAGTTTTTTTTGCATCCAGGAGTCTCCAAAAAGGGAGTATAGGACATGTCAAGATAAAACTGATAAACAAAAAATTTATCACAATGATAAATTCATCACTTACCACCAAAAATTTGTTTCTGCTACTGCTTACTTCAGTAGGCTTGTCATGAACCCCATTGTATCAAATATCACACAAAATTACAAATTAAAAAGTCAAACACAATGATAAATTCATCACTTACCAATAAATTTTTCTCGCTACGTACTGCTTAACTCAGTAGGCTTGTCATGAACCCCTTTGTATCAAATAGTACACAATATTTGTTTAATTAGAAGTAAAATACTTTTCAACCAAAAACTATTTAGAAAGGAATTCGTGCACATTGTAAAATGTTTCATCAATCAAATATTGTTTTAGCTTTTTTTTTAAAATGACTTAAATTGTCACAACTTTTTACACCTTGTGGTTTAATAAGAACGGTAGTGTATGAAAGTTGTTTTTTTTTCAACATCTAATAAACCATAAAAAATACAAGAGTAAAGAACAAAATGAATTTATTACCAAAAGTTATTTATATACATGGTTACATTTTAATATAATCATCGTGAAGATTCACACATTGGCTATATCGGTGGAAAAACTTCCTGATCCCCTTTTCAAACAACTTTGCCACCAGTGACTTGAGATAGACCTGAACATTGTTTCCAAGGACTGATAATTTAAAAAGTTTAGAAAGTAAAAAGTAAAATTATTTTTGTCTGTCATCTAAAGTTTTCTGTTTAATATCTACATGAGCGTTCCAAGTGAGTTGTGTCCATGTGCAAACCTACTATAGTCCAGCCTCTCTTAGTTTGCTCCTAATGTAAACAAATAATGACGTCACTGAGCATGCGCATTATATCAAAATGTGTACACACTGGTTAAAAAGTAACAACAAAATACTTTCAAAAGTATTTAAATAGAAAATACTTTTAAAAGTATTTGTATAAATGAAATTGTTAGGCCTACATCATATCATGACTGATGTTTTTAGTGCTTTAAGTACTTATAGTTTAAAAAATAGTTAACTTAATAGGAATACGACATCCGTAAAGTCGTAGACTCTAGCGTGCACCCTGTAGTATGTGGCTTTTGTTTGTTGACAGTAGGAGCAAACTAAGAATGGCTGAACTGTAGTAGATAGCGTACTTTCCGTAACTGAGAAAGAGGATGGCTGTTTAAGACAATCAAAGGGCAATCTTGCTACTGTAATATGAAAGCAGTGTTTTCAGTTTTTCCAGTATTTATCTGAATACTTCATTTTTATTAAACAAACAATTTAATTATAAATGCATAAAAATCTTGAAAAATATATCATGAAATGTAACACATACTATTAAGCAGTTCAGTTATAAAAACTGTAATTTTTTTTTAGATATTATAAACATTATAGGTTTTAAACAGTAGTGGATCTCAAAATTTTAGTGGGAGGGCAAAAGTAAATTATTAATGAGCTTTGATTATTCAGTTTTTGAATGCCAGATCTCAATCATTTTTTCAATTAGCTATACATTTACAGTAATACATATAACAGCCATCCATTTCCTGTATAGCAGCACTATTTAGTCTCGTAGTGATATTCTGTTTTGCATAAAATCATTTGGGATGTAATTACTTTTCTTATTTTTGTTTTAGATAAATGTGATATTAGTCAAGTAACTGTAGATGAAGTATTTTGCACAAATGTAATGGCACTGGAATTAGCTGTAAGAGAACCAGAAACACAAATTGCTGGGTTAACTGCTGTTGTAGATATGAATGGTTTTGGGATTCAACAACATGCAAAATTTCTTTCACCTTATTATGCTAAACGCACAGTAGATGTAGTTCAGGTAAAATATATTTTATATTAAAATTGGTTTTTGATGGTAGAACTCTACAAGAGAATACACTTATTAGCATAGAATCTGTAGTGCAATTCTTGAATGAACTCATGTTAACAGTCAATGAGAAAAAAAGTCAGTAAAATTTGGAGGCAATTTTTTAAATTGTCATCTATCATTTTTCGATGTCTGTCCGTCGGTCACACCCAGATGTCAGAAACTACAAGAGATATCAACAAATGGTTTTCGGATTCATAATCTACACAATAAGTTAATGGACCTGGAATGGGTTAGAAGTTTTGGTTTCAACCAAAAGTGGCCCAAAACCGAAAGTCAAGAAATCAAAGTAGGAATTTGGAAACAAAAATAATATCATTCGATTCCTCTTAAATATTAGATACAGAATTCACTAATGATTTGGCAAGTCTTAGAACTATATCTTCAGTAGTTTTAAAGACATCTGACATTAAACACAAAATATTGATATAAAAAAGACATTTTTACGTTTAACTGCAATAACTTTGCAACAAAATTTATAATAACAATCAAATTTTATGTAGTAATGAAATTTGGAAGTATACTGTAATTTCTTGCAATAGTATTTGTTTATTATTAATTAAACTTGCATCAAATTTTTTAGCATTAAATTCTCTACAAATTCATTACTAAAATTCAATTTGTTTATTAGACTATACATTTTTTCAAAGTTATTGCAGTTAAAAGTAAAATAACGTGTTTTTTTGTATCAATATTTTGTGATTTATGTTAGAAGTCTTTAAAACTTCTGAAGATACAGTTCTAGAACTTGTTTTATTAAATTTTTCAGACTGAATATCATATAGATCCACCAAATTTGTCACTTAAAGTGGCTCTCAAAAATTCAGTACCACCAAATTTCACCAGGGAAACTGAAAAAGGGTGAAATTTTCTGCTAGTTGTAACTCACTAATGAAGCATCTTCGGACATAAATGTTTAAATGAACTTTTTCCATTATTTTAAAAAAATGAACTCACCCTTTACAGGTGTGTTTTAGGAGAATCCTCCGGGAACACCCTGTGTATAATACATTCAATACATATCACATCTAAATATTATTTAGATGTTGTTGTTGTTGTTGTTTAGGTCATCAGCCAAAAGGCTGGTTTGAACCTGTAGAGGTTTTACTAAGTCAAACAAGGAGTGAGGTGGTTTACAATTGCCTTCCTCACTAAGTGGAAAAGTACGCTTATCAGCATGCCGGGCCCTCTGAAAAGCACATACTTTCCACTCTGCAAATGACACCTTCACTTTATTCACTACAGGGTCTGGCTGCATAATGAAATTCATTACTTTCAGAGGAGATATCTCTGATTAGTATCCTTTACACCTCTACCTCTTTTGTTCATAAATGATTCAGTCATTTAATTGGCCGACCATGTGATAAGAAACAGAACTATTTATTTTAGCCCTGCAACGAACAGATTGAATGTTAATAATTTTACACTCCACCTGTCTGTTATTGGCGTATTATTTAGATGTGAGTTATATAATATGGAGCTCTGCCCATCTCATCAGGTAGGTGGAGTGTTGAAATAACTCAAGTTTACTTAATAGTACAGCCAAATGTATTTTGTTAAGAACAGTAATACTTGTTTTATTACAGGAAACATTTCCATTACGTTTTAAAGGCTTCCATGTAATCAACCAACCATTCTATTTTGATGCAATTTATGCTGCTATAAAACCATTCATGAAAGAAAAAGTGCGGCGAAGGGTAAGATTATAAAAAATTCAACATGTTTTTTAATCGTTTTTTTCATAACTAGAGTATAGGTCGGGTCCAAGCTCCGTGTAGTTGCGGGGTGAAGGGTACGGGTGAGGTATAATGAATGAGTAATGCATGCTGGGAATACAATTGTTGTATTACTCTAATACAAAACATTAGTTTTCAAACTTTCCGTATTTAAAATATTTGTTAACAGCTGATTTTCGGAGACGAAGTTTCCTGGTTCAAATCCTAGTAAAGGTAGTTACTTTTATACGGATTTGAATGCTAGACAGCGGTTACCGGTGTACTTTGATGGTTGGGGTTTAATTAACCATACTCTCTCAGGAATGGTCGGCCTGGGTCTGTACAAGACTACACCTCATTTACTAGTCGTACACATCATCCTCATCTCATTGGGTCATGGGGTTGCTTATTGTTCTGAATTGAACAGATTGCAAATGTACACAAATTAGGAGTTAAAAAAAAAAAAAAATATTTGTTTGTATTTATTACATTTATTTATTTACATATTTTGATATAAATTAGCAAGTTAAATATTATGAATCCGACCAAGTTAATAACCCGGTAGGTATTTGTTAAATTACCTACCATGTTAAGAATAAATAAGAATATTTAGATGATAAGAATATTTTTTTAGTCTAGTTAGTACACGCTACCACTACAAATGCATCAGCTGTGAAATACTACTAACTCATTCATTCTCCCACTACTATAACAACGCACTGCATTCCACAACTACACGGACCTGGGACTCAAGCTATACACAACTCCGCTAGCTTTGTTTCACTTGCTATTATGTATGTATGTATGTATGGATGTACGAGGGGGTACCCAAAAGTATCCGGAATAGCTCTGCTGTGGGCGGAGCTTGTGCAGTACAAATTCCCGCCACTAGGCTGCTTGTAGCGCTACTCATTACCAGTTCAATGCCATTTTGTTCGTTGATCTAGCATGTTCTGTTCTCGTGCAGTGATTGTTCTCGCTAGTGCTGTTTTGTGCTCGTGTCGTTTTTCATGATGGCAAGTTTTAATGAACAACGTGCGGCTGTGAAATTTTGCTTCTTGCTCGGTAAAAACGCCGCGGAAACAGTTGTAATGTTGAACACAGCTTACAAAGACGACGCTATTGGAAAAACCCAAGTGTACGAGTGGTTTTTGCGCTTTAAAAATGGCGACATGTCGATTGAGAACAAACCTCGTTCTGGACGACGGTCGACTTCCCGAACAGACGGAAATGTTGTGAAAGTGAAAGAAATTGTACGAACAGACCGACGACAGACCATTGACTTTTTATCTTTAAGTGTTAAGAAGACTACGAAACAGCATTCGTCGTAAAAGACCTAATTTGTGGCTGACAGGGGACTGGTTTTTCCACCACGACAACGCGCCTGCACACACGGCAATCTCGGTTACCCAGTTTTTGGCGAAAAACGGCATGGTTTTGCTACCACACGCACCGTACTCACCCGATCTGGCTCCGTGTGATTTTTTCTTGTTCCCACGCATGAAAAGGGGCATGAAAGGTCTCCGATTTAACAACGTTGATGATGTCAAGAAAAAAACGACGGATGAGCTGGCAGCCATCACTGAAGAGGAGTACAAAAAATGTTTTGAACAGTGGAAGCACCGGTGGGACAAATGTATTAGTTGTAATGGAGAGTATTTTGAATGGGATAAGGTTCTTTTGTAAAAAAATTAAAAATAAATAGTTTTAAAAAATAATTCCGGTTTCTTTTGGGTACCCCCTCGTATGTATGTATTATAGTAATGTATGTATGTGTGTTTGGTGCTGTGACTTTTCCTAATGTAGTCATATCTCCCCAAAAAGTGTTTATGTATAAGTGATTAGCTGTACCCTAATTGCGCTGCTGTGCCTACAAAAATCAAATTTAAAGAGAACTCATTATATTATTATAATATAATAATATGTGCTCATTTTTATTATTATTCATTAGTGCTCTTGGATATACTGTAGAATATTTTTTGTTTTTCCATCTGGTGCGTACTTTATTAAATCAGTAGGTTTTCCGACGTGTGAGGTGGCCACAACAGCTGTTCTTGTGAGAAACATGGATTTTCCAAATGTAATCCGCAAACTTGTATCGATTTTCCCTATGCTTTGTTGATGGTTAGCTTTGTTGCTGCCTCGATTCAGCATGTACAGTAAGGGGGTCCTACAAATCAATAACAGCCGTTAGTTCGGCAAAGAAAATTTAATTATTTAAAAAAAAGATTAAACAACAATTACAAAAATATAAAAAACTTGAAAAAATGCAGCAAAATACAAATAGCTAGGACACAATATCAAAAAAATAAAGTTAATTAAAGTTTAGAACATGAATACAGTTAATTATAATTCTAAATATTGCCCATAAAAACGTAGATGTTATCAGAATATAATTAAATAAATTAAACAGTAATTAGGCTACTTGATCATAAAATAGAGTCTACTGAAAATTTAGATTGTTATTTTATGAATACAAAATTATTCGAGAGAAATTGATTTTTCCTTTTATATTTATAAAAATCAAGAAAGTTACTATTGGAAAATCCCTATAATTTATACCAGCTGGTAAAAAAAAACCTTAAACCCCTCCTTTTGCTTAACGTTTTAAATACAATAATTTTTTTTTAAACAGGCATTACAGTAAAATACAATAACATAATTTTTTTTATTTTAACTTTTCTGTAAGTTATATCCTGTATTTTTTATATTTTTTCAGCTGAAAAATTATATTATATTATATTATATTTTTTCAGCACATATTATTTTACTTAAATTAAACGTCAGGTTCTGTCTTGAATAAGTATCTTTTGAGTTTGAAACATTATACTATAAATAATACAAATAAATTTCGAAGTGATATTGTAGCAATATTGAACAATCAGAGGGATTATAAAAAAACGCCGAAACCAAAGAAAAGGTGAATAAGCCATATAAAATAATATAATTTTATTACATTTCTATAAATTTTTAGAAAAATTTTACAAACAAGTTAGTTTACAAGTTAATCAAAAATTTTCCAAGTTACGATTTCGCAACACGCAGAGAATCAAAACAATTAATGTGGCCGGAGTCACCCAACCAGCAACGGGGCTGGTAACAGTAAGCCCGCGAACTCTGGCGGAGGCCAGGAAAAACAAAACAAGCTAAGGCTAAAGGCAGTACAATAATCATCACACACCGAACGATCATAAGTTTTTTTTTAATTAAAGTGCAACCAAAAAGAAAGGTTAAGATATTTAATTTTTATCATAATTTATAAATTAAATGGTTGCAGGATGCATTACAAGAATTTGTCTGTAAATAATATTTTTATATATAAAAATCTGTATTTATTTCATTTCAGATTTATTTACATGGAAAGAATCTAAATTCACTCCATAATTTTGTTGACAAAGATATTTTACCATTAGAGTACGGTGGAACAGAGCCATTTGATAACACACATTGGCGAAGAGCTTTACTTTATTTGGAAGAAGAATTTTCAGGTAAGAATAATGACAAAGTAATATAAAAAAAATACCAAATACACAATACATGACTCTGGTCAATCAAGTCCTTACGGAATGTACATGTTCCTCAGTTTATCATGACAAACTATGCTATATCTATGCTAACTATAATATCCGAAAGGTCCTGATTGACATTTTTTTAGAGTCAACTACTGCGTATTTGGTGTTTTTTTAAATAATTATGTACAGTAAAACCTCACTAATTCGGACTAATTGGGGGGAAGTGAAGTCCGAATTATCGCGAATATTTGTTTACATCTAAAAATTGAATAATTTAGGCAATTAAAATTAAAAAATAAACGTTACTTGTCTGAAATATCGATGTTTAATGAATTTACAATACAGTATATTGAAAAGCAACAAAGTTAAAAGTATAGAAATAAAAATATTTACGGCAGTAAAAATATTGTTAAATAATAAATATCCACTGTTAAATGACATTTAATTAAAACACTGTACTTACGTACCGATTATTTGGCACTTGGTGAAGTAGAGGGTTGACAAATATCCTCAGGGATCATTTGAGGTTGCTCAGAAAGAAAACTTGTTATTTATTTTCAGTGATTCTTTGCTACACTGTTTTCTTATAACTTGTTGACGCATCTCTCCTAGGACTAGATAATAGTCATTGAATTCCGGATTGAAGTCTGCAAATTCAATAAGTTCGTCTATGTGGTTTCTCACTTCACTAGCTTAAATTGTGGAACGTTTTCTTCACTGAGTAACCAATAATGTATTACAGGATGAAACAATTTTTATTAGACAGTTAAAAGCAATTATTTTTTGAAGTAGCACTTTATTAATTTTTTACTAAAAAACTTCTAAAAAAATTAAAAAAGCTGCTCTTCTTGGAGTAGTCCGAAATATCGCGAATTCCGAATTAGTGAAGTCCGAATTAGTGAGGTTTTACTGTAATTCTAAACATTCCCCATAAAAGGCAGTTAGAGTGTTAGATTATTTGTACTCTATCTGCTAGTTACAGGGCTACAAAAAATAGTTCTTTTTCTTATCACATGGTAAGCCAATTATATGACTAAAGCATTAAAGAACTGAAGAGGTAGAGGTGCAAAAGACACTATAATGCTTTTCCCTGTTAATGAACTTTGCTGTTCCACGCATTTAGACCAATCAGAACATTTGCCAGTGTTGTCGGACTGTATGAATGTCAGCCTGACAAACATTACGCATGCATAACTCTAAGAGTGATAGTAGTTTACTCGTGTCCTGCATCTTGTACTAAACACTCAATTATAGAGCATTTAACTTGCAATACTTTATAATATAATCAGCTGGTTATATGTTCATAGGTTATTAAAATACCAAAAAAATGGCTGACTAAAGATATAACAGAGCTACGAGAGCAAAAGTATTGGCAACGTTGCTGGCAAGTCATTGGCTAACTATGAAGTGGGTAGGGGGCAATGCGTACGTTCAAAGCTCATCAACTTTGAAAAATAGTATAGTCACAGTTATCTCCTTTGAGAGTAATGAAATCCATCGTTGTACAGGCATATCCTGTGGTGAATGAAGTGAAGGTGTCATTTGCAGGGTGGAAAGTAGATGCTTTTCAGAGAACCTGGCATGCTGATAAGCATACTTTTCCACTCAGTGAGGAAGAAAATGGTATGGGGTGATAGTGCGGTCACTGGATAAAAGAGTTCGGAAAGATACCCAGTTGAAGTTTTACAAGATTGGCCGTTCCAGTATTGCTGTACGGTAATGAGTCCTGGCTGATTGGGAAAAAAGATTAACGTCAGATCCAGATGGCGGAAATGTGATTCTTGAGAAGAGTTTAGGGGCGTAGTTTGATGGATCACATTAAAAATGAGGAAATCCATACCCGTTTAAATATCTCCCCTTTATTAGAAACAGTTGAAAAATACAGAGCGAAATGGGAGGAACATATGCATAAGTGAAGATAGATGGGAGAAACAGGCATTAGGCTGGACGAAAAGATGTAGTGTTATGATCTAAAAACGTCGATACAATTTTAATGCAATTTTTTAGTGAATTGTTAAAAATATTGTAAGTGTTTTGTTTACTAAAACATTAAATTAACATTAGTGTTAATTCACTAAAACATTTCCAAAACTAGAAGACCATCAGAATCCATTAGCGATTAGCCTCCTTGACAACAGTGAAGATACTCACAGACTGAAACGCTTTAAACCAGTGGACTTACCTCTACGATTTTGTTAGTCATTTAATTTTAATTTTTTTATTTTATTTTTTATCTTTTCTACTTCAACTCCTAATCATCAGCATCTCATAATTGGCGTCGTTTTCATCTCTACCATCGTCATTGTCATCTCCAACTTCAACTCTTTGTGTTTCGGGATGTTGATTCACGGTTTATCAAGTTTGATTTTGTATAGATATATATATTGTTTTTGTTTCTTCACAGTTTGGTCTTTTTCAAACACACTACTGAGTGTCGTTTGTGTTTTAATTCTAAGGACATTACTCAGATTTTCTCATATTTGCTTAAAGTTATTGTATTTATTAACTGATTGCAAAAGAAAACTATACTGTTAAAAAAAAAAAAAAAAAAAATGTAAGTAAGTTGAGAGATTTGTTCTAGAAGGATTGATACGGCTATTAAGAAATTTATAATATAAATAGAATTAATTATTTTGTTTACTGTAAATGATTACATGTAGACATAAGAATCAAAATACAAAATTCTTAGAAAACTATAGGGTGATTCAAAAAGAGCGCCGGTTTTGATATATCAAATTAAGAGATTTATTTTATTGAAAAACTGAAAATAAATACATCAACAAGTTCATCTTACCTTCCGATTTCATGTATGAAAAATGATGTCATGCATGTGTCCTCCTCTACTGCGCTGGCACGCATCAACTCTGTCCATGATTTCAACTCTGTCCATACATTTCCCTTTCATTAACCACGCAAGGGTTTTCTAAACCCCACATACGGCAGTTCTGTTTATTAACAAAACCGTTTAATTGGAAGTGCGCCTCATCACTGAAAATGATTTTGTTTGCGAAGGTGTCATCATCCTGCCGTTTTCTCAATACCCAGTCAACAAACTGTCGTCTCTTCTGGTGGTCTGCCACTTTCAAATGTTGCGTCAACTGAATTTTATACGGGTGATATTGGAGATCGTACCGAAGAATTCTCCGTACAGAAGAACATCGTAAACCCAATTGTTGAGAACGGCGACGTATTGATTTTGCTGGGCTAACAGCCACACGGTCACGAACCAACGCAACGTTCTGCTCAGTTCGGCCAGAACGACGACGTCCAGAACTTTTAAGGTCGACTGTTGAACCCGTCTCAAAAAACTTTTTCATGAGCCTGCGAACTGTTGATTCATTCGGTGCTTCATTACGTCCTAGAGTACCGCGAAGTCGCCTGACAGTAGCCGCATAACTCTCTCCACTCTGGTAAAATGTTTTGACGATTAACACTCGTTGTGCAATAGTAAACTTCTCCATGGTTAGACACAGACTGCGAGAGTACTACACTGCGAACAAGAGAAACTACAACTGAATCGTCAATCGGAATGTTCTCCGAAATAGAAATGAGGTCTAACAATGTTGCCAACCGATAAACAAAAATTTACCAGCCGTTTAAAAACCGGCGCTCTTTTTGAATCACCCGTTATTAAACCAGTAAATAGTTAACTGGAAACTTCCTAAATTATGTTGAAAATCATAGGGAAAATTTTGAAATTAACCAACAACAATAATCTTAATAAAAACTTAATATGTAACTACGAGTAGTAAACAGTTGCAAGATAGCACATAGGCAAATGTTATAAAAGCTAAGGGTAAAAATCCCCTCCGTTCTTATAAACAATTTAGTGCTTTACTGCACCGCGTAATGTCAGTATTATTAATTTTCTCACAACTGTTAACTGTTAACTTCTATTCGAATCTACTTGTGATCATTATTATGTTTAAAAAGTGTATTTTGATGTTTTAAGTTTGTGTTTCTTCAAGTGAGGAAAAGTGAATTTATTAAATAAGATTACAACTGTTTTACGAATACAAAAATTGTATTTATTTGTGAATCGACGCTGGTGAGCTGTAACCTTACCCACAACAGTAGATAGACCGCAAAAAAGATGGGCAAAGAAGTTGGAACAGGTCAGAAGATCTAATCCATGACAAGAAGAAGAAGAAGAAAAAGTCTGATACTTTTTGAACAGGCCTCATACTTTTAAGTTAAAATAATTAATAAATATAACACTACCTAAAATTAAAGATTTTAAATAAATTATTATACCTACATTTTTAGAAGTCAGAGATTAGATAAAAAAAAATCTGTAATTTATCTTAGATTGGACTGAGATTAGATAATAATGATAAATTAATTGATATCGTATTTTTAAAAGAATCCCTACTTTTGATAAATCTTTATTTTTCTTTAATAAAAAAATCTGGTCTGAAACACTCACACGACTTTCTCTAGCCAATATAAATAAAACCTATGTAACCTATGTTTAATCATTTGTAAACAACATAAAATGAAAAACACACCTAATTTTAATCATAAGCGAATGACGTAAATTGAAAATTATTCCTGTTAGACTTTAAAATATGGGAAATCACTTACTGGTGCTAAACTAGGTCTCTGTTGAAGAAAATGCTTGAAATGAAAGATACAATTTTTTTTATTTCCTATAACTTTAATACACTTAAAACTTTAATACACTTAAATATCAAATTTGTCATCTTTAACAATCAAGGCGCAATAGTAAAATATCCCATTTTTTTACCGATTTTGACTGAAAAATTACACAAAGTCACTAATTGCCGCTAAACTAAGCATTGTAGAAAAAAATGTTTTAAAGCTGTTGGTTTTTAAATGTTCTACAACTTTTATTATATTCACTTTTGTTCTAGAATGCATATTAAGGCCTCAATATTTAAAAATAAACATGAGAGCACAAGCCCAAGATAAATAAGGGTCTAGATAAATAAGGTAGTACTGTAATTGTAATAAAAATTTCTTTAATATTAATGATTTAATTAGATAAGGACCAAAAGTAAAGCAAAAACTATGTTTATAATCAAAAACATTTATTTTTCAGAACTGGAAAAATATGGATACAAATATCCACCTGGTAAAGAATCAAAATTACTATGATCAAACTTCAGAAGGCTACACCACACGGAAATTTATCTTGAAGTGTTAACAAATTATAGTATGTAATGTAACACAGTACCTATGTAGAATAAATACAAAAGTACTACAGTCTTGCAAAAAAAGTAAACACAGTAATTACTTTTAATTAGTTTAATAAATTTACTCATAACAGTTCTTTTAAATAAAAACCTCTATTCTATAAATTATTTTAAAATTCTATTACATTTTGTGTAAGCAATTCCTTTGGTTCTTCAAGATTATGAATCAGGTATTATATTAAAATACTGTGTCATCATAAAAGAATGTGGGGGTTTCGAACATGGATTTAATGAAAACAGAAATACGTACAGTTGATGTTTAGCCTATTTATCAAATTTGTCGTCTCTAACAGTTTTTTTCATAACTAATAAATTTCAATATGTGCACCATTGGTCGCTCGACAAATGTCCAATCGATTCTCAGTTTCAATGCTTCATTAATTTTTTCCTTTAAGCGATTATTTTGAATAAACAAATGTTTTTTATGTTTCGACAAGGAAAATCACAAGGTGTCAAGTCTGGACTCCTTGGAGGCCAAGGTATAGGTCCTTGCCTGCCTATCCATCAAATCTATTAAAGTGTGGGGGATGATTTCTGCTTGATGGCTGATCCAGTTATTCAATTGTTTGAACCAACATTGTATATTATTTTTATGTGAAGGATCTTTTAAATAATCAAGTTGAAATGCAGAATTGAACTGAAATTACAGACTTCAATTTAGGCAACAACAAAACACGCTAAGTCTAAACAGACCAAAGCAACAATACAAAATCTTAAGTTTAGGTTAAAATTGCTGTTACACAAATTTTTGGTTTGGGGCTGTCTTGGTCTGAATTACTGCAACCCCACCATTCTATTATAATATAATAATAATAAAAGTGTGTTTATTTTCACGAATCAAAATAATTTAAAATATTATCTTCTTTTTATAATCTGAATATGTAATCATACAATAAAATTAAAATATTCCTGTACAAGCTAACAATAATTTCCCAATCCATACAAACTCCACACTAAGGCAAGACCAAATTTTGGTTATCAGTCTGGTTGACAGATAACCCTCCGTAGCCTACCAAGTATTACCCAAAAATAATATAAACAAAATAAAAATAAACAATAAATCACCCTTGCCATAACATAAATAAAAAGTAAAAAAGGAAACTAATAATTAAATTCTTGCATTAAAAATTTCCTGTACTTCAAACCCTCTGTTAAAAAAACCCCATTAAATTTACCCAACCTAAGCCCCCATCCTTTTATGATGATTCTGTATAATGTGCACTTAAGTTGTGACATGAAATATAAGAGGCTGTTGTGTACTAAATTGAAAAATTACTGGCATCTCGCAGTAAATTTAGCATATTATTGGTAAGATTAACACAATATAATGCTACTTTTTATCCCACATAAATCAATTGATGTAAATAAAAATACCTGTCGGACATAAAATAATATGTAAATAATAATGATAATAATAACCACCTCACTTCTCGATTTACTTAGTAAAGCCTCTAGAGGTTCAAACCAGCCTTTCGGCTGTTCACCTAAACAACAAATGATTACACTCAATATTCTACTTTTTTAGACCAAACAACATGACAGTTGTTTCCGAAACAACGGTGTAGCACTTACTGCGACTAATTTTTATTTCTTAAACTTTGAATTGGCATGGTAAGGTTCTTAATTTTAACATACACCAGCTAGTGTGTGCTTGAGCTTGTAGTGGTCTTTGATCAACTCTTTTACCTGATCAACTACATTTTTTGCTCTCTTAAGTTTGTAGTAAGCGCATATTAAATACTTAACAGTAATAACTTACCACTCCAGAGCCGCTTTCATGTCTTAGCATGTTAAGAAAGTTTAGCTGGAGCAGATTCCTGGAAGTAGTGACACTGCGCACCCGCAGTTTGCCAGTGGTCGTATCGGATTAAAGGATGTATTGAATATGTGTAGGATTGGTCGGTGAGCAAATTTCATGGTGCTGTGCAACTGGAAATTTGCCATTTTAAGTTTTTATCTAATTAGTCAGCGAACAAAATTTTTGGCGCGCTGAACTTTCGCAATTTAATATTCCATACAGTCGACATGATAAATAATTGTTAATTTGTACTTGAATAAATCTTTAATTTTGTAAAGTTTTTGTTACAATGCCATTGTAACGTAAGAATATTTGTTTTTTAATAGTTTATTTACAAGGATAATTGTTGATAAGTTACAAGAATGATTATAATTATTTTTCAGTCCGAAAACTTATTCCTTTTGCTTAATAAGGATACTATTTTGATAAAAAAAAACTGTCATTTCAGTTTTCCAGTAAATACTGTAAATTGTTCTTCCAGTTTTACTGGGTCAGGGATCTTAAAACTAATCTTTAAAAAAATTATTTACTAATAGAATTCCTGCTATATTACAGTAAATGAATGTTGTTGCCCTTGTTAAATTATTTTAGGAACTCTCCACCTTGGAGTAAACATGTAAACGGTAACTCGTAACTGATACCAGGTACCAGGTAGTTTTTCCCATATTCAGTACCTGTTCCTAGCACACACTTATACTTACTTACTCGTATTTCAAAGTACCAGTTTCCAAAGACTTGACCCACTACTAATTTCTACTCATTCAAAATTCAATTCAATATTAATGATTAAATTTTCACGGAACAATTTTTAAAATAAATTACATATTACATTTAGGAATGTTGTAAATAGTGTTTTTTAAAGGACCACGGATTTTGCGGTTTAATATTAATAAATACTATATGCTAGGATGCCCCAGAAATTATTATATTCTATAGAATAATCATCAATCATCATTCTTTAGTATTTTTTTATACCAGAAGCTGATTTTACATTGGTATCTACAAAAGACTTTTTGAAAGGAAATTAAAAATTTATACTAGTTTCATCATGAAAATACACTTGTTCTGATGTAAGATTTTTTTTATTTATTGTTTATAGTTTGAAAGTTTTACTACAAAATCTCTGCGATAGAGGTCGTATACTTCCATAATAACTCTGCACCAAATAAGTGAGTAGGTTGACCACGAGTTTATAGTTGTGATATGAGAGTCGAGGAGCATATGCCCCTTCTTCTCTTATTCTTCATCTCCCACTCTCGTTTGTTCTGGATTTTGTTTTACATCAGGCTGTTTTGCAATTACTGCTAATGTAGACAATGAGAAGGGCGATAGATGAAAATGAATGATAAAAAAATCCCAGACCTGATCGGGAATCGAACCTGGGACCCTGGCATAGAAGCCAGTTGTGTTGACTACTACACTTTGGGCCAGTGCACTACATTTTTCTCTGCTCTGTAAATCACACTGAAGGCATAATACCCTTAATATGATTTACAAGGTTCAATTATAAAAGTAAATATGTTAAGTAACTTTTTTTTATCTAACATCCTATGCAGGTATTATCAACAGCCGTATTATATTTATAATTGAAATATATATTTTTAAACCACCAGAATACAGTAACAATAAACATTTACCAATGTTTATAGGGCTTTAGTGCAACTTGTACACCTTAGACAATTCGAATTGGCACAAGCAGCTTCGGTGTTTATCTACTCTACTCTTCTCCCCTCGCCATGCAACGACGGTACAGTCACAAAAGTATACAATTGCTACTGTAATGTGCGACTCACTCACAGTAACTTTGCTTTGTTTTCACTGTTGTTCTTAATAATCTGTCAGATATAATGATTGTGACTAATTTTGGATCCCTAATTTGTTTTCACAAATGGTTTCTGATCATTATAAATATATTCAGGCCAATTTGTTTAGTTAGTTGCGTGCATCTGTAGAGTATAGTTTAGTGAGTTTTTGCAGTTTAGTTCTTGTAATTTATAATTTAAATTTTTACTGGAACAAATTAAATACATATTTTAAAATAGAATAATTTATTTGTATGTTTATACATTCAAATAAGGTTGTAGGCATTTTCGTACATTAAAAATTTGTAGACCTTGTTGAAAGAATAGGTTATGGATACACTTTGTGCGGAATTGTGTGTACACGTAGAGCAAGAGTTGTGCCAGTTCGAATTGTCCACAGTATACAAATTTTCAGTAATGCATTTTGAAATTAATTAACATTTAAAATTTTAAATAATTAATGTGCTTAAATGAAACTGGCTGAAATAAGGTACAACAAAAGTTAAAAATTTTGAATGAAATTCTTAAAAAAACAAAGAGAGTTTTTGTTTATTCAAACTAAAGATAAAGATTGTTTCGAGTTGTACTTAAAAAAAGAGTTCATAATTTACCTATTTTATCCTCTGAAAAAGAAATAAGGGTGTGTTTTCTGAAGAGATAAGACTTGAACAAATGAAAGAACTTCATTTTTATGGAAAATCAGAAAAAAAGAAAAATTGAGTTATTATTCTGAGTGCATGGTTTTAAATAAATATGTCATTTCACAAGTAAAAAATCTGGTGTGAAATACTCACACAACTTTCTCTTGCCAATGCAAATAATTAACAATAAACCTAACATTAGTAATAAAACATTAGAAATAAACAAAAAACTAACCTCAAAACATAACCTTATTTTAATCATGAGTGAAAGACGCAAAATGAAAATCGAACTCAGTTTGGCTTAAAAATACAGAAAATCACTCATTCACGCTAAACTAGGCTCTGTAGTGAAAAATGCTCTAAATAAAAGTTGTAGATCTTTTTATTTTCTATAAATTTGATTATACACTTTTGTCGTAAAATGCATTCTAAGGCCGAAATCTTAAAAAAGTCGATTTTTCACACGTTTTCGTGAGAAAAAAATCAGAAAATCGCTAATTACTGCTAAACTAAGCGTTATACAAAAAAATGTTTGAAATAAAAGTTGTAGAATTTTAAATTTTCTACAACTTTTATTATATAAATTTTTGCGCTAATTGTATATTAAAGCCGTAATCTTAAAAAAAACTATGTTTTTACGTGAAAACAGCCTCACCCAGAATTTCAGCAAACATGACGCCTACCCTATCTTGTAGAGAATAAAAAATTGAGTAAATGAGGCGATTTAAGAAAATCGTAGGACCAGTTTTTGAGAAAATCGCAAAAAAGTGAAAAATTACACGAATAAACTACTACTTCCGGTTGACCGATTTTGATGAAAATGTTCGTGTCGGGTCCGGTAGTGGTATGTAACCTAAGTTTCAAGTTTCAAGTTCGTACGATGTTCCATTCTTGAGATATTCTGTTCACACACACACACACACACACACAGACCAATCGCTAAAAACATGTTTTTTGGGTTCAGGTGGTCTGAAAACATATAGATCCGGTGAAAAATCGATTTTGAAAAATCGACATGAAAACAATACTTTCCTTCCTATATATTCATATGGGCAAGAGAAAGTAAAAATAACAAAACAATGACTGCTAATCTTCTGCGATAGAATTCCAAGAACAATGAGATTTCTGTGCATGCATATCGCTAACTCCATCTGTTCTTAAGCTTGCCACTAGACCCTGCACAAATCTCAAAGTCATTAGGGAAGTGTACTACCTCTAAAATTATATTGAATACTGAAAAATATCTGCACTATATTAATCTATGAGAAAAACTAATCTAACAGTAGAATATGCTAACAAGATGTATTTTTGTCTGCGTAAGCTAATTTTATGATAGCGTTAGTGCAATATTATTAAAGTTCTACCATACTATTTTAGTTGTTAAGACCGTCATATAGCCAGAACAAACAAACGCTTCTTCAACTTGTGCATTTATTAATAATAGAATATTCCAAAAGCATTAAAATAAATTATACAAAACTAATATATAGTATATTATTTCCATTGCCTTCAATATTTTAGAATGTAAATATCCTGTACTAAAATTTTTGCTAAACTTATGAAAAAATAATAACTCTACTGTAATCTGTCCTTTCTTAGAAATATGTTATTTTTTTAACATTTATGTAAGTGTATTTATTATGAAATAAATTGTTACTTTTACTTATGTTCTATTTATTTTCATAAACCTTGAACAACCGAACTTAATGGGTTTTTTTAAAAACTGCATCCAGGAGACTCCAGTAGGGAGTATAATGGTAAGTGTATAGTAAGCAGGTAGTGGTAGAGGTGTAGCTCGCCACTTACAAGGAGGTCTAGCAAGATGACTTTTAAAAGCAAACCACTTTGATTTTAGCTCGCCGCTTGCAAGGAGGTCTAGCGAGATGAGTTTTAAAAGCAAACCATTCTGAATTTAGCTCACCGCTTACAAGGAGGTCTAGCGAGATGACTTTTAAAAGCAAACCATTTTGATTTTAGCTCACCGCTTACAAGGAGGTCTAGCCAGATGACTTTTAAAAGCAAACCATTTTGATTTTAGCTCACTGCCTACAAGGTCTAGAGAGATGATTTTTAAAAACAAACCATTTTGATTTTAACTCGCCGCTTACAAGGAGGTCTAGCAAGATGACTTTTTAATTTTGTATTCTTAACATAATTTTTAAAAATTTATTAAATGTTTTATTTCAATTTAATAGGATAACCGGTGCCAAAAAAATATTTAACGTGGTTAACAATTTGTTTTAAATTTGTTAATAATTTTATTTTATTGACCATTTTCTTGTATAACAACTACGAGTTGCTCTTCAATGGTGATTGGATTGTCATGTAGGTTGCAATATGTATATTTCCAACAGAGGTGTAATTTTGTCAACTAAATAATCAAATATTTTAGAAGTCATTCCCAAATACTCATGAAATTTGTCTGGGTATACTTTAAGCTCTATATTCACCCCAATATTGTCAGCACCAATTATACTTATATAATTATATTGTATATTATATTCTTATATAATTGTGTTGTTTAGGTCAACAGCCAAAAGGCTGGTTTGAACCACTAGAGGTTTTACCAAGTAAAAACGAGGAGTAAGGTGGTTACCATTGCCAACACTCACTGAGTTGAAAGAGTATGCTTATCAGCATGCCAGGCCCTCCGAAAAGCACTCACTTTCCACCCTGTAAATGACACCTTCACTTCATTCACCACAGGGTCTGGCTGCATAGTGAAATTCATTACTCTCAGAGGAGATAACTCTGACTAGTGTCTTTTACACCTCTACCTCTTCTGTTCTTAATAGTTCAGTCATATGAGTGGCTGACTATGGGATAAGAAACAGAACTATTTTTTTTAGCCCTGGACCAAACAGATAGAGTGCAATTAAAATAACACTCCACCAGCCCGTTTTGGGCATCTTATATAATTATAATACTTATATAAATTATATTGTAAATACGTATACTTGTCACCCACCACTTACTAGCTAATGACATCTTATCACTATCATCTTTACTGATACTAAACATGATTACCCATTAATGATCAAGCACTGAGAAAAAGAAAACTATTTTATAGCTTCTTTTATGACAGAGAAATACTAATGCTGTATGCAAGTCAAAAGCAGCATAGAGGGGACAACGCAGCACGGAAGACTGCCTGCACTATATACGATACCTACCTTCACCTCAACATTAATTTACTCCTTCAACTGTTCTTATATGCATACCTTAGGACATGTCAGGATAATCTCATAGGTATAAAATTTAAAAATATGTTAAATCCATCAATAACCAATTCATTTATTACCACTACTTACTTGCTTATTTCAATAAGCATATAATCCAACCATTTGTATAAAATAATACACAATTTACCTCAGCGTTTACTTAGAAGTTTATATATTTTCCAACCAAATACTATTTAGAAAGAAATTTATGTACACTGTAAAATGTTTCATCAACCAAGTACAGTATGTCCAAACTGATTGGCATATCAACTCAAATATCTATACACGTACAGAGTGTTTCCTAAGACCACAGACTGTTTTAAACATTTTATCCTTCTAATTGAGAAAAATAAATAAACAATTCTCTCATTTTCTTTCATGTTATTTGTGAGTTATCTTGCACATATAGGCAAGGGACGAAAAAAGAGGTATGATCACAACTCTATAGCTACGCGCACCAATTAAGATTGGAAAAACTATAATTAATTTTTTATCTTTTTTTAACCCTTTCAGTGCCGAAACAATATTTAAAAGTTTGATCTTAGCCACCATTTAATTTGAATAAGGGTGTACAAAAAGTGCCAGCCCTTATTTCAAAAACTTGCTGGCGTAAGCCTACCATTGCTGATCAAAATTTCAATGTTACACAAAAATAAAATTTCCTGTTAAAAATTAATTTTTATTGTGTTCATAAAAGAAATAAATCGTTCCAACACTAAAAATATTCAAAATAGTTTTTTTTACTTTATTTAAAGTCGCATCGGCAGATTGGTGATTAGTAACTACTGTGGGTTTTGCTACCTTAACGGTTGTTTTAATGTGTTAAAATTTCCAGACCCTAGCTGGGAATTGCAACAGGGACCTATCGCTTTGTAGGATAGCGCGCTAGTCACTGCACCATGGAGGCGGTTTCAAAATACATTATTCCATTAATTTTTGTTTAAAAGTTTTTTTTGAAATGTTCAGTTATCCAGACGGTGGCACTTTATGCATAACTTACGGACATCAGGTAAACCGGATGTTATCACTACGTAACATATATCGACGTCCTGTTTTCCGGAAGTTGGTACTGAAAGGGTTAAACAAACTTAAATTACCAAAACTTTTTAAAGCTTGTGGTAATTTATTGATATATTTTCTACCTGTATAAGTAAGTTCTATAATAAGTAACTTCTCACTTGAAGCAGGTGTATTTCCAAACAAACTGAAGGAGGCTAAAATATTGCCTATATTTAAGAATGGAGATAGCCAGTTAGTTGAAAATTATAGACCCATAAGTATTTTAAACACAATCAGTAAAATTTTTGAAAAGGTAGTATTTATTAGGTTAATCAGTTTCTTGACTGAAAACCTAATCATCTCAGAGGATCAGCATGGTTTCCAAAAAGGTAGATCAACTAAAACTGCAATTGTTTCACTTGTGGAGCAAGTAGTTGATATATTGGACGCCGGGGAGAAAGCATTGGCAGTGTTTCTGGATCTGAGTAAAGCTTTCGATTGTGTTGATCATGAAATTTTATTGAAAACACTAGAGTCATTAGGCGTTAGGGATGTAGAGTTGAAATGGTTTCAATCTTACCTTATTAATAGATTACAGTGTGTGGAGTTAACTAGGGTTGTTAGAGGGAAACTTACAAAAGTTGTATCTGGAAAGCTTGAAGTCAAAGCAGGCGTTCCACAGGGGTCAGTTTTAGGTCCAATTCTGTTTCTATTGTACATTAATAGGTTACCAGAAGTCATACCTAATGGCAGAGCTTTGTTGTTTGCTGATGATACTTCAGTAATCAGTAACAGTTCACTGGTAGATGCTCTTGAAGTAAATACACATGTTAACATAGAGTCCGTAGTGCAGTTCTTGAATCAAATGTTATTAACAGTTAATGGGAAAAAGTGTCAGTACTTGCAGTTCAAAAATAAACATAACGTTAAAGAAAGTAGGGAAGTGGATGTATTTATTCATAATAATAGTTTAGAGCATGTAGAAACAGTGAAGTTCCTGGGCGTATCTCTAGATAGATCTTTGTCTTGGGACTTCTATATCAATCAAGTTTGTAGTAAAATATCATCTGGGGTATTTGCACTAAAACAAATCGCCAGATTAAATGATAAAAAATTACTAATGGCAGCTTATCATGGCCTCATTCTGTCTCATATCCGGTATGGTATTTTAGTATGGGGTAATTCTAGCATGGGTAATATGAATAGGGTTTTTAAAATTCAAAAGAAAGCTATTAGGTGTATGGTGGGAGCTAACCAGCTAACCTCATGCAGGCCACTATTTAAGGAGCTTAAATTGCTTACAGTTCCCTGTCTCTACATTTTTGAGGTGATTATGTATGTTAGGCAAAATAATTTTATGCAGAATTTCAATGTTCACAATCATAACACGAGAAACAGGAATGATTATTATGTGGCTTATCACTCCACAAAATTGTTTGAACAAAAACCTACTTATGCAGGGAGAAAATTCATAAATAAATTACCCCAATCTTTAAAGTGTTGTGAAGATTTGAATTCCTTTAAAAAAAATTTAAAAAATTACTTGATCGGTGAAACTTTTTATAGCGTACAAGAATTTCTTTCTTGATAGTAGTGATACATTGTGTGTTTCTTATATGTATTTCAGGTGTTACATCTGACGACATGTCCTATACTCCTCCTGGAGTCTCCAGGGCGCAAAAAAAAAAAAAAAAAAAAAAGTTCTTGTTCAAACAATTTAGTGTTGTGATTAAAAAATTAGTAATCAATTGTTTCTTGTGTAGTGGTTGTGGAAATTTAAATTGTTAGGTAAAAAGGAAATTTTCCTTTACGTGTATTATCACTTCGAAGATGTACAATGTAGGTCAATGTGTGTTAGTTGATTTACAAAAATACCATGACAGTACCTAATAAACTATATCAAATGTTTATTACTTTCTCTTGCCAATGCAAATAATTAACAATAAACCTAACATTAGTAATAAAACATTAGAAATAAACAAAAAACTAATCTCAATAAACAAAACCTAATTTTAATCATGAGTGAAAGACGCAATGGAAATCAACCTGTTTGGCTTAAAAATACGGAAAATCACTCTTTCATGCTAAACTAGGCTCTGTAGAGAAAAATGCTCAAAATAAAAGTTGTAGATCGTTTAATTTCCTATAAATTTGATTATATACACTTTTGTCATAACATGCATACTAAGGCCTAAATCTTTAAAAAAATCTATTTTTCACACGTTTTCATGAGAAAAAAACAGAAAACCGCTAATTACCGCTAAACTAAGCATTATACAAAAACATTTTGGAATAAAAGTTGTAGAATTTTAAATTTTCTACAACTTATATCATATACATTTTTGCGCTAAAATGCATATTTAAGTCGCAATCTTAAAAACATAATTTTTTTACAAAAAAAACAGCCTCACCAAGAATTTCAGCAAATGTGCCGCCTACCCTATCTTGTAGAGCATATAACATTTAGTAAACCAGGCGATTATAAAAAAAATCGTAAGACCAGTTTTTGAGAAAATCGCAAAAAGTGAAAAATTACACGAATAAACTACTACTTCCGGTTGACCGATTTTGATGAAAATGTTCATGTCTGGTCCGGTAGTGATATACAACTTACGTTTCAAGTTTCAAGTTTGTACAATGTTCCGTTCTTAAGATATTCTGTTCACACACACACATACACACAGACCAATCGCTAAAAACATGGTTTTTTGGATTCAGGGGGTCTGAAAACGTGTAGATCCGGTGAAAACTCGATTTCAAAAATTGACATGAAAACAATACTTTCCTTCATATATATTCATACAGACAAGAGAAAGTAAAAAGAAACATATTTTGAATTCAAACCTGGGCAAATATTCTTTAAAGATACAAATTAATTAGGCTAAATAAAAATACTACTACATTTACTATGATAAAATTTTATTTTTTTTCGTAACACTTTCATTCAGTTTATCTGATTTCCGTTTATGATGTTCTTCAACGTTATCATATTGTTTTTTGTATAACATTGATATTTTACTTTTAAAATTTATTTCTATATTGCAAAGGTATTTATTTAAAATTGTTACAGTACTGTTTACATCACTTTCAAAACTGTTTATTTTATTCCATTTAAATGCACACACTTGTAAATTTTGCTTGCAAGATACAACCCAAAGCATGTTATTACTAATAAAAATGTCGCAAGGTATGTCCTCAAGAACAATCTGTTGTAACTTTTCACAAGTAATTGCTTTTTCAGATTCTCTTATAATATATAATATGCATCCTTTATAATTATTTAAAATAACACAAACAACTGATTCTGTGTTACTAACTTGAAAACTTTCACACTTTAAAATAGCAACACTGTCAATGGACGACACTTCTTCATCAGACTCAAAATATTTATCATCAATGTCATTAGAACATGGATATTTTAAAAGTTCTTTACCATTTTTGAAATCCCAGAATCTTATTGTTCGATCACCAGAAGTAGATATTAAGATATTTTGATTGTGAGGTAAAATATTAATGGAGGTCACGAATTCATCATGCCCAAGACAGAATGAATAAATATTGTACGAATTCGGATAACAAGAGACTCTAATTTTCTCGTCCCTATCACATGATATAATGAATTTTTCATCTTGTGTAATAGTTATGTCAAACAGCACAGATAAATGACCAAGTAATAATTGTCCACGTTCATTGAGGTTATCCCTTGCAAAAACAAATACGTCTCCACCTTTATCTGCAACAATTATCTTACTTCCACTTGGTGAAAATCTTATCTTGCTTGGTGACCTTTCAAGATTGCCAGTACTTACTAAAGACCAATCTGAAGTTTTCCATAAAAACAACTTCTTTATATGACAATATACAAACCACTGACCACATTTTGATATATCACAACACGGCAAGAATACAGTTTCATCGAGATTACTACACTGTGTAGTAGTTCTTACGGTTTTTACGTTAGTAATAAATGGTTTCACGTCATTTTCTAAACTATGAACTTCCTCGGACTCAAAATTAATTACAATCGGTTTAGTTCTTGTAGTTATTACCAAAATTTTCGAGTTTGATTGTACAGAAGCCATCACAGATGGCTCAAAACGAATTAAAATACTTATAAAACAGTTAACCGCTAACTAATTACACCAAATGTGTTTTAACGTATCTCTTTAACTAAACAAATTAAAAATATTACGACAAAGATAAAAAAACATATTTACATAACCTAAAACAACGAAACGTGCGATCACAATCTAAAATATTATGTGCGATTACGAAATGCATTATGAAAGTCAGAATATTTTTAGTACCTCAGCATTGAACTCATGGCGTCACAATGTAGCGGCTGATAATATTTTTATACGGATACTACTGTTGCAATCTTACTCAAACTACAAAAAAATATTGTCTAAAGTGCGGTGTTTTAACCCTTCTTTAAATAATTATTTCAGGTAGCTTAAAGTTTTGATCCGTATACAAAATTATCGGGTTGTCTACTATTTTAATTAAATATTTATACAATTCTTTGAAATAATATTGTTAAATCATTTGTTTTTTGTAGCCGTTTCTGCTTGTTAGAGGATAAAGTTCCCGGATTTTATCCTCAAAGATGAATTGAGTCCTTGTACCACATTTCCTTTAGTTAATTTGATTGAAATAATTGCAAATAAACTCGGTTGATAAATAAAAATTTCAGAAAATGTGCCAGGTACTAAAAATAATCGTTTAATACCTGCTTAACAAATGTAAAACTATACCGTTTAAAAATAAAATAATATAGAAAGTAGGAGTGATCGATCGCTTACTAGAAGATAATTTAAAAACGCTATGTGAGATGGAATTATTAAGCAATGCGTTGAAGTAATTTGGTAAAAAATTAAAATTATTTAATTATTTACTACTGTACAATTTCTGGTCATTAACACAAATGGCCGCTATAATGTGACACAGCAGCTCTTTTAATAATAGCGTGAGCGTTCCTTTGCTATGTATAGTTGTTTTACAAGTGGGGAAATACAATTTCTACAACAAATGGTTATTTTAATTGCACAATTATTATGTAAAACTTCATGCAATTTGGAATCAAATGTATTGTAGAGTGAAAACCGTACTTCCACCACAGTACGTATTAAAGCGTATGATAAGCGCAGAGTGCAGCACATACAAAGCTAGTGGTTGAATACATTCGTTCTCTTCCTGTTTGTAACCTTCATATAACTTTGCTCAGTCAAAAAATCTTAAAAGAGAATCGTTTAAGTTGAAAGAAACTGTACAATTTATAATGATTGTACGTCACTAATTAATTATTTGATAATAATTATACCTGATCAAAATATGCTGAATAATTTAATACAGTTACAGACAAACCAAAAATCGGATACTTTTCAAATTTGAATTTTTGTTACGCCGCGTTATTGACCAAGGTTGTGAAGGTGCATGAAAAAGTGAAAAAATTGTGTTAAATATTTTCGAACAAATTTTATCTGCGTATAAGTATGGCGTAATAATAAAAAAACTTGTGCAATAGTGTTACTTCAAAAATGTATATTTTAAAACAAGTAATTTAATTAATAAATTTCTGACTTTTGGATATTTTTCAAAAACCATTAAGCAGTTGAAAAATACATTGTATAATTAAGGTTAAGGTATATATTAAAACCAATTTCATCTGTTAAATAAAATAATGGTTAATATGGTTTTTGTCGGTAACGCATGAATCAGCAAATGTAGATGGCAGTGAACTCATCAACGGTTTTCCAGCGACGCAACGAAACAGACCTCCATTTCCCTATTTCGCCATTTTGTTTGGGCAGGGCTGGCAACTTACTCTAGAATGTCGAGTTTTTCTATTTAAATTTTATTGCTCGGTGTGTTTAGTTTGTGCAGTTTGATAGTGCAATGTTTTCTTGTGTAATTTTTCAACTGTATCACTGATATTAGGTAAGGTTCAGTTCCCAGTAAGTCAGCATTTGTAGTGTAATGATGCTACTGAGTAACTTGCAGGCTCGACGTTTAAGGCCAAGAATTTGATCCCTTTATGTTGGATAAGGGTCATTTTTCACTAAAGCTTTCCCGTTCTGTTTATATCGAAACAACCTGCATGATGAGTTTTTTGATTTAGTCCCTTGTCAGCAATTCTTTAACAGTAGATTTTTAAGCAAAAAAATATATTTTTGTGTTTATGATTTCTGACTGTTTCTAAAGCCTAGATTTAAGCGTTTATTTTCATTAAAACGTATCTGTTTTCAAGTCAATCAATTGGCAATTGAGATTAATTGATGTAAATTAGGTGCGGTATAGTTGCGGTTCTCACATTTATTTAATGTCAGTTACTGCTTAAAACATCTGAAACTGAAAATTAATGCTGACGAAGCTCCTGAATTGCACGTTCGACTTAGTCACTCGTTAAATTACTTGATGCTGGTAGAATTTTAACGTAACCTAATTTTTATCCGATTTGTCGCGTAAAAGATGTTTTTGTTTACGAAATCGTTGCCGTACATAAAATAAAAAGGGACAATTTTATTAGTTGTCCCTCCTGTTCTAATTATATTTTTGGTAAATTACACAGTCTTTTTACAAAATTTAACTAATCTTTAGTACACATTTTCACTCAACAATTTGTAAAAAATATTTCGAGTAGGTCTAAGGTAAGGTATTGTTTATTTCAAGGCTACCTGTACTAGGCCTACAATCTGGTTTTTTCATCCTTTTCTTAATTTTGACTAGTTTTTGTGATTCAGTGTTGCTGTGAAGTAGAACTTTTCTTAGTAGACTTAGTCTAACTAAACCTTTTAATTATTTTTTTGTGAGATTTTGGTGGCCTATAAAGTAACTAAATTGAACTTCAGAATGCTATAATAGAATTTTCCTGTGAATGGCTGAAATAAGTTTTATTTATTAGCTTTTATTCTTATTTTCAGAACGGTGATGACTGCAGATGCTGATAAGGGCCCAGCGGCCAAAACAACTACAGTCTGCCTTCTTTGTAACGCTAGTGTGAACGTTTCTACTCGTAACTCATGTCAGATATTTCATCAGACAGTTAGTGCTTCTAATCGCCCTGTAGCTGAAATTATTTCTAGTGTTTTAGGCATTGAACTTAGAGAAGGAGTAGTACAGACTTCGATTATTTGTAAAAAGTGTTTTAAATCATGCAATGAAGTTGATGAATTACAAGAAAGACTCACTGAACTGAAGATAGAAATTAATGGAACGTATCATCGTACAGTCAAGTAAATTAATTTTTTTTATATTTTAATTTGTAAGTTTAATATATTAAGTTGTTTATAGAATTCGGTATTTTATACTAACTTATTAGATAACATCTAAATTAACGTGGTAATTTTTGCATAGTATTGTTAGCATAGCTTAACCGAAATACTATGTTATGAATAACTATATTTGAGATACAAATTTAAGCCCAAGTTCTTATAGAATATTTTATTCACAAATTAATTTTAATAATCCATCCTGACATCTACAATATTAATCCTATTGTAAAAACATTTTATTTTATTTACTAACCTCTTATAGCTGCTCTATTATTTGGTTTTTATCTTTTAATTAATTGTAGATCAACCATCAACAGAGTGTTAAATTTTTTAAATAAAAATGTACATATTTAATTTCAATTTTTTTAAAACTTATGTACTCTGATGGTCAATCCAACTCGGAGAAGTTAGTTAAAAGATAAAAGCATAATGAACAAATAATGTAGCAGTTATAAATGGTTAGTAAAAAAATTACAATAGAATTAATTTGTTATTCAAGTTTTATCCTAAAATATAAAATTGTTGACTCCCTTTAGACATAGTACATTTTCAGTTCACAAAACATAATATATGTGTGGATACATTAATGTAAATTTGAAATATTCTAAAAAAAAGTTAGGTGACTTAATAAATCAAAACTATTCTATGATTGTATTCCATTTGTTTGTGTCATATTTTTTAAATTGGTTAATTTTATGGTACAGTTGAACCATTTTCCATGTGGGGTGTAAGGGTATCTTTCCATTGAAAGATACTGTCTGCATTAGCAGTAATTGCAGACCAGTCGGACGTTAAACCAAAAAAAAAAAAAAAATTCCATTGAAATAATTTACTACTCTTTTATGATAATTTTATTGCTATTTGGTTCATTAAGTGTGTGTGTGTGTGTGTGTGTTTGTTCATGTTAGTAGCTTTGCACTGATTTTATTAAATTTAATTACAGTTAAATTATAAAATATATGTTAATAAATGAGTAGTAAAAATTTCGGATTTGTAAAACTCAAGTATATTTTCATTGATTATTTATTTACATTACATTAAAACTGTTTTGTTTGTCCCATGTAAAGGGACATTTTTTATTTTTTCTTAATCTTTTTACAAGTCTGATATTGAATAAAGAACATATGTTATTTTTTATTCAATTTAATATAACCTAAATTTTTATACATGTTATAAATAATTCAGATGAATGGCTTCATTATGAATTGAAGCATGGAGTATCTTCGATAAGTTAACAAATTGAGGTATTTTATTGACATTGCGGTATTCTAAAAGTATTGCTGATTTTAATAACATTTTAATTTCATTGGTCTGACCATGTGAGTGAAGTTTATCATTACTTATTAGTTCAGGTTTTTAGGTTAGTTTTTCTTAATGTATTTGATCACTAAGCTATAATTCTATCAATGAACTCAAATAAAATTTTAATCCTGATATTTTATAAAACAAATTTTGTTTTATGTTGTACTTTTCAATTACTTGTATTGCAAATTCTAAGAGAAAATTTTATATAGTAGTTAGTATGGAAGTATGTAATTTATTAGGGAAAATAAATTTGTACTTTCATAATACTTAGTTAATTGAGATTTAATTATTAGTATTAAAAATCTGGTGTGAAACACTCACACAACTTTCTCTTGCCAATGCAAATAATTTACAATATAATTTAACATTAGTAATAAAATATTAGAAATAAACAAAAAACTAACCTCAATAAACATAACCTTATTTTAATCATGAGTGAAACACTCAAAATGAAAATCAACCTCAGTCTGGCTTAAAAATACGGAAAATCACTATTTCACGCTAAACTAAGCTCTGTAGAGAAAAATACGTTAAATAAAAGTTGTAGATCTTTAAATTTCCTATAAATTTGATTATATACACTTTTATTATAAAATGCATACTAAGGCCGAAATCTTAAAAAAATCGATTTTTCTCACGTTTTCGTGAGAAATAAACATAAAATTGCTAATTACTGCTAAACTAAGCGTTATACCAAAAAATGTTTGAAATAAAAGTTGTAGGTTTTTAAATTCTCTACAACTTTTATTATATAAATTTTTTCGCTAAATTGCATATTAAAGCCGTAATCTTAAAAAAACTTTGTTTTACGTGAAAACAGCCTCACCCAGAATTTCAGCAAACATGGCGCCTACCCTATCTTGTAGAGAATAAAAAATTGAGTAAATGAGGCGATTTTTAAAAAAATTGTAGGACCAGTTTTTGAGAAAATCGCAAAAAAGTGAAAAATTACACGAATAAGGTACTACTTCCGGTTGACCGATTTTGATGAAAATGTTCGTGTCGGGTCCGGTAGTGGTATGTAACTTAAGTTTCAAGTTCGTACGATGTTTCGTTCTTGAGATATTCTGTTCACACACAGACACAGACACACACACAGACCAATCGCTAAAAACATGTTTTTTGGGTTCAGGGGGTCTGAAAACGTATAGATCCGGTGAAAACTCGATTTCTTAAAATCGACATGAAAACAATACTTTCCTTCCTATTTATTCATATGGGCAAGAGAAAGTAAAAATATGTATTTGCATCTAAATAACTAACCTGTACTAATGTACCTGTAATGAATCGGACTGCATCAGTATAAAATTTTGCCTGTAATGTTATATTCAGTGTTTACTTAATAAAGTAACATAACCTTGAAATTTAAAATTTTGCAGAATATGATTTTTTCATATGTGTTGTTGTTTAGGTCATCAGCCAAAAGGCTGGTTTGAACCTGTAGAGGTTTTACTAAGTAAAACAAGGAGTGAGGTGGTTTACCATTGCCTTCCTCACTGAGTGGAAAAGTACGCTTATCAGCATGCTGGGCCCTCTGAAAAGCACATATTTTCCACTCTACAAATGACACCTTCACTTTATTCACCACAGGGTCTGGCTGTATAATGAAATTCATTACTTTCAGAGGAGATAACTCTGATTAGTGTCTTTTACACCTCTACCTCTTCTGTTCTTAAATGATTCAGTCATTTAATTGGCTGACCATGTGATAAGAAACAGAACTATTTATTTTAGCCCTGCAATGAACAGAGTGAGTGTAAATAATTTGACACTCCATAATTTTACTTGTGATAAGTAATTATATTGAATCAGGGCCTGTCACCAATTGTAACAATTTTTTTGAAATCGATATTTGTGTGCGTGCTGATTCCAAATGTTAACTTATTTTCCTCGCAAATTACTATGAAATTAGTTATAAGCCTTTTTTTATCATCTACTAATATAACCTCACTTTCTCGTATAAATTTCAATTTTGCCGTTTTATTTCCCTTCATTATCATTTAAATGCTCACAACCAAATTAATAACATCACTATATTTACTAATTTAACTTATTAATCATTAAAAAATATCTTTATTAATTATTTACAACACATCAAACTAACCATAACTTATGATATTATCACTCCCTGCCACTTAATGGTTGTACACTGAAAATTAACCTTGATTATTTAGTAATGGTAACTCATTTACACGTCATACACATCATCCTCATCTCGTTGGGTCATGGGGTTGCTTATTGTTCTAAATTGAACAGATTGTAATGTACGACACATTAGGAATAAACATAAAAAAATCTGGTGTGAAACACTCACACAACTTTCTCTTGCCAATGCAAATAATTAACAATAAGCCTAACATTAGTATTAAAACATTAGAAATGAACAAAACTAACCTCAAAAACATAACCTTATTTTAATCATGAGTGAATGACGCAAAATGACAATCGAACTCAGTTTGGCTTAAAAATACGGAAAATCACGCTTTCACGCTAAAATAGGCTCTGTAGAGAAAAATGCTCTAAACAAAAGTTGTAGATCTTTTAATTTTCTATAAATTTAATTATACAGGGTGATTCATGAAGTTCTCCCCCCACTTCTACAGCACATTGTACTAGTAAAAATAATGATAAAATGTTATATAAACATAGGTCCGAAAACGCTTCGTTAGCGAGTTACAGCTAGCGAAAGTTTCGCCTGGATTTCAGTTCACCAGGTGAAATGAGGTCTTCCTGGAATTGTGGTAAGGTAGATTAAGGGGCGAATTCAATCATTTCTTATGGTTTTTGATCTGATAAATTGAATAAAACAGGTCCCAGAACTGTAAGTTAAATAGTTTTTGAGAAAACCAGTGTCAAATGCAAAAAATGGAGTGAAAATCACATTTTTTCATCTTTGGGCAAGAATAACTTTGTTATTTCACCAGAAACAGTTAAAATTTTTCAATAAAAAATGTAGAAAATTTTATTCTGAACAAACCGGTGTAAATAAAGTACACAGAAAGCGAATAGTTTTTGAGAAAACCAGTGTCAAATGCAAAAAAATGGAGTGAAAAAAAACACATTTTTTCATTTTAGTTTTTCCGGTTAATTTTACTTTGTACTCTTATGAATAAAAACTCATTTAATCAAACATCTATTCGCTTTCTGTGTACTTAATTTACACCGGTTTGTTCAGAATAAAATTTTCTACATTTTTTATTGAAAATTTTTAACTGTTTCTTGGTGAAATAACAAAGTTATTCTTGCCCAAAGATGAAAAAATGTGATTTTCACTCCATTTTTTGCATTTGACACTGGTTTTCTCAAAAACTATTTAACTTACAGATCTGGGACCTGTTTTATTCAATTTATCAGATCAAAAACCATAAGAAATGATTGAATTTGCCCCTTAATCTACCTTACCACAATTCCAGGAAGACCTCATTTCACCTGGTGAACTGAAATCCAGGCGAAACTTTCGCTAGCTGTAACTCGCTAACGAAGCGTTTTCGGACCTATGTTTATATAACATTTTTTCATTATTTTTACTAGTACAATGTGCTGTAGAAGTGGGGGGAGAACTTCATGAATCACCCTGTATACACTTTTGTCGTAAAATGCATACTAAGACCGAAATGTTAAAAAAATCGATTTTTCTCACGTTTTCATGAGAAAAAAAACAGAAAATCGCAAATTACCGCTAAACTAAGCGTTATACAAAAAAATGTTTGAAACAGAAGTTGTAGGTTTTTAAATTCTCTACAACTTTTATTATATAAGTTTTTGCGCTAAAATTTATATTAAAGCCGTAATCTTAAAAATACAACGTTTTTACGTGAAAACAGCCTCACCGAGAATTTCAGCAAACATGGCGCCTACCCTATCTTGTAGAGAATAAAAAATTGAGTAAAATAGGCGATTTTAAAAGAAATCGTAGGACCAGTTTTTGAGAAAATCGCAAAAAACTGAAAAATTATACGAATAAACTTCTACTTCCGGTTGACCGATTTTGATGAAAATGTTCGTGTCGCGTCCGGTAGAGGTATGTAACTTAAGTTTCAAGTTTCAAGTTCGTATGATGTTCCGTTCTTGAGATATTCTGTTCACACACAGACACACACACACACACACAGACCAATCGCTAAAAACATGTTTTTTGGGTTCAGGGGGTCTGAAAACGTATAGATCCGGTGAAAACTCGATTTCGAAAAATCGACATGAAAACAATACTTTCCTTCCTATATATTCATATAGGCAAGAGAAAGTAAAAATTAACTGAAATGTGCTCTAAACTATTCCAGTAACCTGAAGTGGTGGTTGATTTAATGCATAAATATCAAATATTGGATTTGACTTAACAAGTAACTGTTATAACTATTCACTGATTATGTTATAAAACTTTTTTCATGAAAACAAATTGATTTTTATTGATATATCTGTATGACAGAATCAGATTATATTCTACTGTGTTTTATTTTGTTTTTCAGGAAATTTGAAATAGAAGACGAAGAAGAACAGCAACAACAGGACAATTTATCGGATGTTAAACAGAATGATGAAACGAGTAAAGATGACAAAAATTTAAAGAATAGAAGTCCTAAACAGCCAATCAAGAAAGTTATCGTTGCCAAAAAACAGTTGTCTCAAACAATTAAAGATGACAATAGAGACTTATTAAATAATTCAACTGCACGAAGCGAACAAAAAGTAATTAATTTTTTATCAATTTAAATTGTAGATTACTTACTTTTTTTAGTTGTAGTTACTTTTAATTTCATTCCAAAGTTGATGTATTGGCATGTAAGTAACATACATAAAAACAGATGTTTTCTTGAAGTTACTCTACATGATGTTACTCTACAGTTACTGTTCTTACAGAACTGTTTTTTTTTTTTAGTCATTAGTTCTTACAGCTCATCTGTATTCTTTGTAGTAAAGCATGTTTTGTTTAGCAGGTGCTTCAACCACCTGAAGAATTAAAAGCTAAGATCTTTTTATTTGCATATTATACAAATTTAATGTGAATGTAGGGTTAGCATAGTGCATCTGAGCAGAGCTCTGCAAGCCTAAGTATGGTGAATGTTATGCAAAGTAACCAGATAGTTCTCTTAGCTTAAAAATTTATATATACATTAAACCTTGGTTTTGTTTGTTAAACCATTTCTTAATCAGGTGAATAAGAAATTCAGTATTATCTGTTTAATATCAGTATTTGAAACATTTTAAAAATTTTATTAGTTTCTCTTTGTTAAAGATATTTTATTTTATGAATTATTTAAAATATGTTTACCACCGCTATCTGTTATCTGAAATTGGTAGTTATCTCATAATGTCATTTAGGTTTTTACACAGATACTCTGTATGTCATAGTAACAATTGATACATTAAGGAAGGATACAAATTGTATTTTAATTAGCAAACCTAATATAACAAAATTTGTACTAATACATCTCTATTATTCTCCAACAAATATGTTAGGTTAGTTTATGTTGGTTGAATGTTTATTTTAATCCGTAATTTCATGACATGTAGGCAATATTAGTGAAGAATAAAGTAAAATATTATGATGGGAAAATTATCTGATTGTTTACATTGTAGATCTACTAGTCAAGCAGGCCAAAATCTTGCAATATCCTGAGGTGTAGTTTGCATAGGATTTTTTTTTGTTATTAGACATAAAAAAATATTGTGAAACACTTTTTATCAAGAAAATGTATGATTTATTCTGTACAAGAATTACGTAATTAGAATATTGGCAAGATAATTTGTTCGCTGGTTCACGGATGTGCATGTAACATATTCCCCGCACCACCTGTAAAGTACAGTCAGTGTAACACACAACAAATCAAAAGGTTCGCATCATATGTACAGTCACACAGTCGCTGTATGTGACTATTTTATATAGGAATAATTTTAGATATTAAACTAAAGGAAATTCTAGATCGATTAAATAGATAAAGTTTAGAAACAATAAGCCATTACAAAAAAAAATTTTTTATAAAACAATGAAGGTTATGTTGTGATAAAAGTAAAACAATACACACATTAGGCCAACAAATGTATACTCTATTTATCGTAAGAAAGATATGTCGGGTAAACGCACGGCATCTGTAGTAGTGCGTGTAGATATGACACTAATGACCAACCCAGGTCATCCCCAACTAACGGAAGGTTGTATACTACATAGGCCCTCATAACAACTGGTTTGTGCAATGTCATAGCTTTAGTACACTGCCATGAACAGAAACATCTATTGCAACTTGATGTACCCTTCCGTACACCGCTCTTCATCCTTTCCCCTCACTCACTCTCACTCATGGTTTCCTTTTGGTATGGTTATACTTTTTTGGCGGAATTTGTTAGTAGCGGGGCAGAGACAATGTTTTCGGGAATGCATAAAACTGCAGTCATAACATAACTCTACTCCTTTCTTTTCCCTAGTTTGTAACGGTTGTTACGCAGGCGTAGCTGTAAATCAGATACGCCGAATAGTGCCAAACGACCGATTTGTTTTTCTTCTGTAATAACAACATGGTCACATCCTTTTATTTTTAGTTATCTTTATTAATATAATAAAGAAGAAACGTCTGTTTGTTTATTTGTTTGTATGAGGTAATCTCAGAAACTACTGAACTGATTTTAATAAATCTTTCATTGTTGCATAGCTTAGAGCTTCCTGATCAATATAGGCTATTTTGCAACTTTAAGTAACTTAAATTAAGTGAGTTAAGCAACTTAAACTGTGAGGATGTCGCATGTTTTAGTTTTATCAGGTGCATAGCACTTTTATTTTTTCTAAGTCCTCTCGATGGTGTATTTTTTGGACTAAAAGAACGATTCAACTTTTATATTTCATAGAAAAACGTGAAGAATAACATTCGATTCCAAAAACATTAAAAATTCGAAAATATTCAAAATTTTTATTTTTGTACTGTATTTTATATGTTTTCGTTCGACAGGTAGCGAAAGAGTCATATATTTCCAATTATTCTGCGTACCGCACCCACGTATTACTGTCTCTTATCTCAGTTGTCATGTATCAACTGTCTCTTTCTTTTCCATCGGTATTCTTCTATGCATTCTGTTCAATTCTGTTAAATCGCAGGGACAAACATTTAAAATGGTGGGGATTCGTTTTGAGACTAGTGCTTCCTTCACTCATGGACAACTTTATGTCGGATTTTCTAGAGCTGGAAGTGCAGAAAAACAATTTATTTTGCTGCTACAGGGCAACAAAACCACAAATATTGAATATAGAGAGGTTTTAAAATAATTTAAAGAGGCCTACATTAGCTGCTGTGAAGCGAAGTGAGCGGGGGGGGTTGCTAGTTTGTTAATATTGTCTGAGTGTTGACCTTAGTTTGTTTTCGTTTGTGATAATCTATTGTTAACTTGTTGTGGAGTGCAAATGCGTGTGTGCTTTTAATATTATTTAAGTCTTATTAAATCGTTTTTTGTGGAATTGTAATGGTTGATGTACCAGAATCTTTTGTTACCTAGCACCGAAAAGGGAATTGTTTAAGAAGTGGCAAAGGCAATCATGTTAAATGTGTTTTATCAGTTGTTTGAAAAAATCAACACTTGTCCTAGTGGTAGTGATAAAACTTACTTCTGAACTAAGCGGGTATCAGTGAGAAGTATAAAATAATGTGAGAACTGAGAAGAAAAGAAATGGAAAAGTACAAACGCCTATTAAAACTTAATGTATAATTCTATATATGGCTAAAAGCACGTGTAAGTTACATTGTGATGTTTTCATTAAAAGTTTTGCGTATTTTTCTGAGTCATCCGGTGTAGCAGCTGATTCAATCACTGCTGTTTGTTTACTTAACATATTTTTCTTACAATGAACCAAGTACTCCCTGTTGCCAAGCTTTGTGCAGCTGAGAGGTATGCATTACGTCACTACTACTGTGAGAGATTGCGTTAGTAGTAGTAACGTTTTACTTGTATTATGTTAGAAGTAGTCAAGGGTACTATCCAAACTAACAACACCCACCTGTCAAAACAACACCCACGTATGTCACGCACTAGGCAGCCTACTGCCCAGCGAAGAGCAATGAGATGATTAGTACAGTGTTATGACGTAACACCAGTCTGGTACTTTGTCTTTCCCCTTCATCCCGCAGCTGCACAAAGCTTGGGAACGGGCAGTATAGGCCTAATTATATGAGAATATACGCATATAACAAGAAGTAACTGTACAGTTGCATTTGTATTCCCATTCTCAGCACTCTGTTTATCTTACTGTTGTACACTATTTCATTCCACAACTTCACCCCTTACTTTTTTAGTTTTACAGCTTAAGTTTACTATATCTAACATTCAGTGATATTGTTTATTAATATGTGTTGACTGGTTGTTCTAAAAAAGGTTAATTTTGTTTTTTTTTTTTAGGAAAATAGTGACGTTAACAAAATGATCGAATCAGATGATGAAGTGATACAAGATCCAGGCGATGCGAATGATAGTGACTATGTACCTGATAACGAGAAATTAAAAGACGATAAACAAATAAAAGTAGAAGTCTTGGAAGAAGATATCACTGACAAAATATTAGGCGGAAAGAAAGGTTTGAAAGGTAGAAAAAAGAAACAAGCGCCACAAACCGTTAAAAACGAGCTTACTACTATGATCCCACAAATGGTTGGTATAGATTAGTTGTTTTAAAATGGCGTTTACATAAAATTGTTATCTGGTCTGCCAATATAGCGGTGGGCTTATATAAATAACGAATGGTTAATTTATTTTTAGGCTTTTAAAATTGAGAACTGGAAAATATCTGATTAGTAAAAAAATGTGATTTTCATATGAGTGTAGTATACAAAAAATATTTTTTAAGCAAATAGAATAGTTAAATTAAGATCAGTTTGGCTACATACTTTAAAGAATCTGCTGTGAACCAATCATGCGACATTCTCTTGCCAGTGTAAACATGTAGCCCATATTTACTCATGAGTAAACAATTTAAAATTAAAAACATAATTTAATTTTAATTATCAATGAATGATGCAAAATGAAAATCAACCCCTGATTGACTTAAAAATTGGGGGTAATCACTAATTGACACTAAACTAGGCTCTATAGAAAAAAATGCTTGAATGAAAAGTTGTAGGTTTTTAATTTTCTACAATGTTATTACAAAATGCATACTTTAATCCACAATCTTTATTAAAAAAAACACTATTTACTATGACAATAGGAAGAGCTGCGATTCCTGCGAAGAACAAAAGGCTGCAGTCATAGAGACCAACTAAGAAATGAGGGCGTAAGAACGGAACTGAATGTATACGACCGGAATGGGAAGATTGCAGAATATCATAATTGATGGAGGGAACACAGAAAGAATGCCTGATGAAAGGATCCCCCTCAATGTTTCGCAACACAGACCGGTCGGGAGGGGAGATGTTGGGAGGCCACGGAAAAAATGGAAATAATTCAGTAGTTTGTCGCTGTTGTGAGTTGGAACAGGCGGAAGCCTAATCCTTAATTGTGAGAAGATCATGATTGAATAATAAGTAAATTTTTTTTTTTTATTAAGGGCTATAAAGGGCTTCTGTCGTCAACTGGAAGGAGACCCCTTAATTCCTTTTACAAAAGGCTTACCGGCCGGGATAGAAGGCTAGTGTCCTATCCATACATTCACGTTGTGTGGCCTGTTAGTAACCATGTGACTGCTCATCAGCACGATAACCGTCTCATGGTGAACGGAACTGGAAGGGCTGCCCATTCCACCCTGGCAGACGGTGGCTTGGGGCACTCAGTCTGTCAATCAAAAAGCTGAAAGCAACAGTAAACTACAGCTTTTTCTGTCTGACTAGAATTATCGTAAGGAAATGTATGATTCTGGTTAGGCTTACTTAGTATATGCAGATCTTCAATAGCTTCGAGAACTTCAAAATATAGAAGCTTTTGAAATGTGGTGTTATAGGAAAATGTTAAAGATTAGGTGGGTGGACAAAATAAGTAATTTAGAGGTTCTTAGGCGAGTGGATGAAAAAAGAAGTATATGGAAGCATCTTACCAAATAAGGGATAGGCTAGTGGGGCATATCCTAAGACATCCAGGTATTGGGCTATTAATAATGGAGGGTAATATTGAGGGAGTAAATTGTAGAGGGAGGCAAAGATTAGAATATATAAAGCAAATTACAAAAGATGTAGGGTGTTTCAGGTATGTAGATATGAAACGACTTGCGCAAGATAGAACAAGTTGGAGAACTGCATCAAACCAGTCGAGACACTGATGACAAAAAAAAGTAAATAAATATTTTCTTGAGTGTATTTTAATAACTACAGATGTTCTGAACTAATTTAAGAATATAAACTAACAACTAAACTGATATTTTTTTTATGTCTTGTAATTGTTTGTCTTATTACAGGTTGTTAGCAGAGATGGTAACATCTATACTTGTTTACTGTGTTCTGCGGATGACAAAGTAATGAGCGATCCGAAAGGTATCGCAAACCATATGAAAGATGTTCACCAGTTAAAATTGTACATTTGTGATATTTGTGGGCAAGAGTTCCTTAAACGATCCGATCTATCTTCACATTTAGACGACCACGTTACAAACGAAGAGGGTGATTTTCAGTGTGAAATATGCAATCGTATCTTCTCTAATTTAAGATTGTACAGAGTGCATAAACGTATGCATCTTCCGCAGATCAAAAATTGGACTTGCGACCAATGTGGGAAGCGATACCTGTAAGTACAATCGGATGTTGATAATTTTACTTTCTCTTGCCTATATGAATACGAGGGCGAATCAAACATAAACGGTAATTTTTAAAATTATATTTATTGAATAATATTATACAAAAACTATGCCTTCAACATTTTTCAGTATAGTCTCCTGCATTATCTACACACTTCTGCCACCGATTTGGAAGCTTGAATATTGCCTGTTCATAAAAAGATTGAGGGAGAGTTGTCAACCAATCGCGCTCGTGCTTCTCGACATGTTCATTGCTTTCAAATCGTTTTCCTCCAAGTGATTCTTTCAGAGGCGCAAACAAAAAGTAGTCACAAGGGGACAAGTCTGGACTGTAAGGAGGGTGTTCAAGAGTTTCCCAGCCCATTTCTTCCAATTTATCTCTTGTCAACAATGCGGTGTGAGGCCTTACGTTGTCATGACATCTCTAATGGGCACACCTCGTCTTTTGTTTCGGTAACTGGTTTTTGCCGACTGTAGCACCTGGCAGTAGTAAGCCGCATTCACTGTTCGTTGATCGTGAAGAAAATCAATAAGTAGAACTCCCCTTGAGTCAAAAAAAAATTGTTGCAAGAACTTTTCCGGCTGAGAGACGAGTTTTGGCTTTCACTGGGCAGCCTTCATCCTTCCTTCGCCACTCCTTACTTGCCATTTTCGATTCCGGAGTGTAATGGTGGACCCACGTCTCATCACATGTGACGATGTGCCTCAAAAAATCTTCACCTTCTTCTTGAAATCGATGCAGAAGTCTCCCGGCGATCTCCGACCTGACCTGTTTTTGATTTCCGGACAGCAACCTCGGAACCCATCTAGCACTAATCTTTCTGAAGCCAAGGTGGTCTGTGATTGCAGACTTAACACTCCTGTAGCTGATACCAATTTCTGACGAGATTTCTTGAACAGTTACCCGGCGATCACCTTCAATAAGCTCTCGAACGGCACTAATGTTGTCATCTGTGAGACTTGACCTTGAGCGTCGACGGTGACTTGCGTTTTCAACACGTTCTCGCCCACCCCTAAATTCTCTGGCCCACGTATACACTCGATTCTTAGACAGAGTAGTGTCCCCAAACTGTGCCCGCAAACGAGTAAAAATTTCCGAAGGCTTAACATGTTCATTTGCTAAAAATTTTATGACGATTCGTTGTGCAACAGATGGATGTACCTCTCGCTCGGTCATGGCTGTACTGATGGCAGAACGCAACAATGCTGCGAAGTAAGCTGTTCCCCCCACTCCTATTAAACAAAACAACAACTGTTCACCGCCACATCTGATCCGAACGTGTTTGGTATAGTCAACAGCAAAATTACCGTTTATATTTGATTCGCCCTTGTATATAGGAAGGAAAGTATTGTTTTCATGTCGAGTTTTCACCAGATCTATGTTTTCAGACCCCCTGAACCCAAAAAAACATGTTTTTAGCGATTGGTCTGTGTGTGTGTGTGTGTGAACAAAATATCTCAAGAACGGAACATTGTACGAACTTGAAACTTAAGTTACATACCACTACCGGACCCGACACGAACATTTTCATTAAAATCGGTCAACCGGAAGTAGTAGTTTATTCGTGTAATTTTTCACTTTTCTGCGATTTCCTCAAAAACTGGTCCTACCATTTTTTTTTTAAATCGCCTGGTTTACTCAACTTTTTATTCTGTACAAGATAGGGTAGGCGTCATGTTTGCTGAAATTCTGGGTGAGGCTGTTTTCACGTAAAAACATAGTTTTTTTAAGATTACGGCTTTAATGTGCAATTTAGCGCAAAAATTTATATAATAAAAGTTGTAGGGAATTTAAAATTTTACAACTTTTATTTCAAACATTTTTTTGTATAACGCTTAGTTTAGCAGTATTTAGCGATTTTCTGATTTTTTTCTCACGAAAACGTGTGAAAAATTGATTTTTTTAATGATTTCGGCCGTAGAATGCATTTTACGACAAAAGTGTATAAAATAAATTTTATATTAAGATCTACAACTTTTATTTAAAGCATTTTTCACTACAGAGCCTAGTTTAGCGTGAAAGAGTGATTTTCCGTATTTTTAAGTCAAACTGAGTTCGATTTTCATTTCGCGTCTTTCACTCATGATTAAAATAAGATTATTTTTTCGAGGTTAATTTTTTGTTTATTTCTAATGTTTTATTACTAATGTTAGGTTATATTGGTCATTATTTGCATTGGTAAGAGAAAGTTGTGTGAGTGTTTCACACCAGATTTTTTAAATTTACTTATGTAATTATAGTCACTTAAGTCTTGAGTTTGCAACGAGGGAGGGGTGAAGGGGGAAAATATCAGTGCGCATACGCGACTGCTTTAATTTCAGTACGACAAACGTAACAACTTATACTATACCCAGAGCAAATACAGTATATCGCGGAACCTTTTGTAGGTAAAGTGTACGAATATAACTGTTTGTTACCAGAAACACAAATGTCGGCTTCTCAATAATGTGGTCGAACTATTCACAGTGTTCAACGCAGTGTAATAAAAAATGTGAAGTTAAAGCTAAACAAAATGCCTATCCGTGCCTCTTAACAAAAGCTGTGAGCGAGCGGCTAACTACTGTGTTGTTTCTCTTTCCACAATTCGAAAAATAAAGAAGGAAATTAAGGACGTGAAGAAGCTATTCTTTAACAGTTTTGTTGACACCTAGTAAAAACAGAAAACGGTTAGGTAGATACTAGAGAGACTGATAATGAAAACGCCGATAACAGCAATAGTAAAGAAGGCGATTCATTTGTAATTACAGTAAATCAAACATTTCTAGTCATGTAATTAAGCTATAGGCAATATTACAGTTCATATTTATTTCTTATGAGGTTTACGAAGAAAACATTTTCTCGGAATAAACCACAGCTTACAAAATGTATCTTGAACCTGCACGGTAGTGAAATGTTCAACTAGTGTCTCACTGTTGAGGTTGGCAGCACTTCAAATATTTCAGTGCCCTTCCTCACAGCCCATACATACGCAAAAGGCAATCTCGTGACTTCAGTATCTATACTTAGCATTAAATAATACTAATTTTTTTTGTTTAAATTGAACTAAATTTGTTAAAAATTTTTAGCAGAAATTGTGAGAATTGTACGTGTTTCGGAAAAATAATCATAAAACTCAAACCGTTTGAGAAAGTTCAATATTTTTTTTTTGTTTTCTTAAGAATAAACTGTGGAATTCCCCCAACTCTAATGACATTTCCATTTACTCAATCACAGTGCCACAGGTTAGTTAAAATTTGGAAATTTGAAAAAACCATTTACAAAATTTCAGTTTCACATCAAAAAAAGGGTATTAGTTATAATTTTATTTTATTTACAATTAGTTCACGTTAAAGGTCTGGAAATTCTAAGCAAATTGTATATTTAATGTTTTTATATAGGTAATTTTGGAGAAACTTATGTTAAGTCTAATGTAAGTAAGAAAAACTAACAAAGCAAAAATGATTGTGTAGCTGGCAATCCACCCCTAGTACCTCATATGTATGTAAGACAATAGGGGCGTTCCGATTTGATGCTAGCTATTGTTTATTTGTTACTGTTGAATCTTGACAATTTAACAACTGATATAGAATCGGAAGGCTGTTGGATTGCCAAAAATGATGGATTACTGAGGGTACCATTTAAAACAGTAATTAAAGGCTTTTTTGGGGATGGATGTAGTTTTTAAAAAAGTCAATTTTAAGACATGCATTGATTAGTAACTACAATTAACATCAATATAATATACAGTTCACACACATTCTCTCTGTATTTACTAATGTATTTCTCTCTCGTGTCCAGTGAAGGCACTGGTAGAGTGGGAGTGCCTGCTGTCTACATTCTGTAATCTTTAGTAACAGCTTTCATTACCAAACATGTTTAACAAATTTTGGAATGTCAAGATTAAACTCTACTGTAAATTTTTGCTAAAATTCTATTGGTTTTCAAATAATTCATGATTCTGTATGTGAATTGATAGTAATTTGATCATTTGAAGGATAATATTATTTTTTGTGTTTAGGGATTTTTTCAAATTTTCTTAAAATTTTTTATAGTTTAACAATCAATTTATTTGTTTTTCTATTGGTTATCATTACATATTTTTTCTTCTCAGATCTCGGAATATGTTAGAAGAACATATGAACTCTCATACTGGAGTTAGGCCTTATCAGTGTGGCGTTTGTGGGAAGGATTTTGCTTCAAAGTATACGTTTAGATCGCATGAGAAAACTCACACCGAACGTCCACGCCCATTCGCATGTCCACAATGTCCAAAGACGTTTCTTACACAACAGAATTTGATTCAACATGAACGCACACATTCCGGTGTTAGAAATTATGTTTGTCAACAGTGTGGTAAGTAACATGTTAAGCATTTAATTCATGGTATTTGAATGTACGAGGGGGTACCCAAAAGTATCCGGAATAGCTCTGCTGTGGGCGGAGCTTGTGCAGTACAAATTCCCGCCACTAGGCTGCTTGTAGCGCTACTCATTGCCAGTTCAATGCCATTTTGTTCGTTGATCTAGCTTGTTCTGTTCTCGTGCAGTGATTGTTCTCGCTAGTGCTGTTTTGTGCTCGTGTCGTTTTTCATGATGGCAAGTTTTAATGAACAACGTGCGGCTGTGAAATTTTGCTTCTTGCTCGGTAAAAACGCCGCGGAAACAGTTGTAATGTTGAACACAGCTTACAAAGACGACGCTATTGGAAAAACCCAAGTGTACGAGTGGTTTTTGCGCTTTAAAAATGGCGACATGTCGATTGAGAGCAAACCTCGTTCTGGACGACCGTCGACTTCCCGAACAGACGAAAATGTTGTGAAAGTGAAAGAAATTGTACGAACAGACCGACGACAGACCATTGACTTTTTATCTTTAAGTGTTAAGAAGACTACGAAACAGCATTCGTCGTAAAAGACCTAATTTGTGGCAGACAGGGGACTGGTTTTTCCACCACGACAACGCGCCTGCACACACGGCAATCTCGGTTACCCAGTTTTTGGCGAAAAACGGCATGGTTTTGCTACCACACGCACCGTACTCGCTCGATCTGGCTCCGTGTGATTTTTTCTTGTTCCCACGCATGAAAAGGGGCATGAAAGATCTCCGATTTAACAACGTTGATGATGTCAAGAAAAAAACGACGGATGAGCTGGCAGCCATCACTGAAGAGGAGTACAAAAAATGTTTTGAACAGTGGAAGCACCGGTGGGACAAATGTATTAGTTGTAATGGAGAGTATTTTGAAGGGGATAAGGTTCTTTTGTAAAAAAATTAAAAATAAATAGTTTTAAAAAATAATTCCGGTTTCTTTTGGGTACCCCCTCGTATTGTCGTGGAAGAGAAATTGTTTATTTATTAATAACGTTGCTTAACCCTTTCAATGCCAGTGAAAAAAATGTGACTTTCACTCTGTGCCAGCCAATAAATGATAAAAACAGTAATTTTTTAAAAGTAATAATAATGAAATATGAATACTCGCGCATTTAAAAAAGAACTGTTCTAAACGTGTAGGTTATAAAAGGTTATAAACACTGTAAAGGTTAATAATAATTTGGTTATGATCACACAGCTAATAAAATAACATGTACGAGGTTTGTTCAAAACATAACGGGAATTTTCGTTTTTTGAAAAAAATATTTATTTATTCATCTACATTAATATTGTCGCCTTCAAAGTAGTCCCCTTCGCATGCAATACACTTGTGCCAACGCTTTTTCCAATCCTCGAAACACTTCTGAAACTCGATCTTTGTGATAGCTTTTAGCTCTTTCACCGATTCACTTTTAATGTCATCTATGCTTGTAAAACGACGGCCTTTTAATGTTCTCTTTATTTTTGGAAATAGAAAAAAGTCACATGGAGCCATGTCTGGCGAATATGGAGGCTGGGGCATCGTTACAGTTTTGTTTTTGGCCAAAAATTCACGAACAAGCAATGAAGTGTGAGCAGGTGCATTATCGTGGTGCAAAAGCCATGAATTGTTTTGCCACAAATCCGGGTGTTTTTTCAGATTGCTTCACGCAAACGGCGTTGAACTTGTAGGTAGTACTCCTTATTGATTGTTTGACCTTGTGGCAAGAATTCATGAAGCACTATGCCATTAAAATTGAAGAACACAGTGAGTATAACCTTCACATTCGACCGCACTTGTTGAACCTTTTTCGGTCTTGGCGATCCAGAATGCCTCCACTGGGACGATGAGCCTTAGTTTCGACATCGTATCCGTAAACCCATGTTTCGTCACCTGTTATAACACGTTTGAGTAGATCCGCATCGTTGTCGACTTCATTTAGTGACTCCTGAGCAACTTCCATTCGTCGCTGTTTTTGTTCGAAATTCAACAATTTTGGAACAAATTTTGCTGCCACACGTTTCATACCCAAAACATCCGAAAAAATTTCATGGCATGAGCCAATCGATATGCCAACATCATCACTGACTTCTCTGATTGTGATTCGGCGATCGTTCATAACCACTTCTTTCACGTTTTCATCGGTTGTTGATGTGCTTGGACGTCCGGGTCGTTCGTCATCTTCAACGTTTTCACGGCCATCTTGGAAACGCTTATACCACTCGTGAATCCTTGTTTTACTCATAGCAGACTCACCATATGCCTTTGTTAACATTTCACACACTTTATTTCATTTTTCACGCAAAATTTAATACAAATTCTTTGATCCATTTTTTTTAACAAACAAAAATAGCCGTGCTCGAAAAACACGTCTAACCTTAGCGGCTTCCACTTAAGAACTAAGCAATGAATATTGTTGAAAATTTTATCGTACGTCAGGGGCATGTGTACCAACATAATAAAAAAAAAAATTTACAATCGGACTATCCAAACCTGCGAAATTTAAAAATTCCCGTTACTTTTTGAACACACCTCGTATACTACAATAACAACTATAAAAAACTGTTCTATAAGTCGACTAAAATTTTACTAAAAGGTTAAAAACACTGAACTGAAACAAATTAATAATTTGGTTAGTTTTACATGGCTAATCAAACAACAACATATGACTATGAGCAGTGTAGTACGCGAGATGTGTTGTAAACAGGGAGATAGAAAATTCCCTGTTTTGAACGTTATGGTAGATTTGCTGTTGACGGCAGCTTGATACTCGAGAGGGAAAAAATTCCCTTTTCATTCTGAACAGTTTGATATGCAATATTAACGGTAGAAGCGGTAATAGGTTTAACTTAAAGTGTCAAGCATTTTTAACAAAAAAAACAAGCTTACAAAAACAATTTTGTATTTTTTTGTATTTCAGATATCAGGTACGTATTATATACCAAATTAAACAGAAAAGATAGCTCTACCTGACTGTTATTTTTGTTTTCTGATAATATTATTTCCCAAATAACCAGGACTAATGAAACATTTATAATAACAAATTTGAGAAATATGTTTTGTGTTTTTAGCTACGTGACAGATTTACCTAAACAAATGTGTAAAAATGGAAATATACATTTTTTAGAGCAATCTTTCTAGAATAATTACTTTTTTGAATTATCAGTTTATCTGTTTTCGTTATTATAATATGTGAAAAAATGGTAAGGTCTGTAGAGAAAAGATCTAGGTTATGTTTACGCAATGTCAACATTTACAGAGTACACATTTATTTTCGTAGGTTTTATTTATAACCTGAACACACAGTAAAATAATATCACAGATAATTCATGATATTTCATAAACTTACAGTAAAACGAATTAAAACCCACTAATAACATGAAACAACAACACATCTATCATAACAAACAGATCGCCATTACAGTGAAACACGACATTACGAAACAACAACTTTCAAAGACTCGCACGAATGAACGAGAGAACGAAACTACCGGCAAACTGTGAAACTAAATAGATCAAATGAAATACTTTCATATGATTAGTTATATAACCTAGGTTGGACAACCTGCTGGTTAAAAATAAGAGTGGGTGCATCTGTCGACCATATCGACATCGTCATGTATTCAACAGCACAACTGTCGCTCAGATCGACAGTTACCGCTTCTAAGGGTTAAGGGTATTGGTGGAACGAATGCTACGTTATAGAGCGCTAAAATTCAAACTGCATGCTACGCGTAAACACATCCCTGGCATTGAAAAGGTTAATTATTGAAGGTTTTATTTACGTCTTGACTTTTTCAATTTCTGCTAATGCAGACGATTTAATTGTAGGTAGGTTTTATTGTAAAATGTGCTGTTTGTAAAACAAAACCAAAAATGTGTGATTGTAAAAAGACACCAAACCTCCATCTCTTCTTCTTCTTATAGTGCATCTCCTATCGGAGGTTTGCTATCATCACAGCAATCCGGACCTTGTCGACTGCAGCTCTGAACAGTTGAACACTGCCACAGTTAAACCAATCCCTCAGGTTCTTTAGCCAGGACACACGGCGTCTTACGATGCTCCGCCCTCCACTAATCTTTCCCTGGACTATCAGTTGAAGAAGCTTGTACCATCTCCATCTCTAGTTGTAGCTAATTAATTTTGTGTTATTTGTTACAAATTTTTCTGCTATTTTACTTGGCTTAATATAGTTAGTAGTGGCGAAGGGTGGCTCTCCACGTGATTGGTAATTTCTCATAAGATAACCACCCCTTCCATTCCTTTTATAAACCACTAGCTATAACCTCTGTAAGTGTGAATTGTTATACAGGGTGATTTTTTAGTCCTGTTACCCAATTGTTAATGTGTGGTAATTTTTTTCTAAGAAAGGGATATTTTGTTTTGTGACACAAAGTTGGTAGCCCTACTCAACCGGTATAGATACAACAGTTTGAGTTGATTCTCCTTGAGTTGCGTAAAATTTTGTGCTGTTTCCAGTTGTGTTACGATCAGAATGTCTTTTACCCTAGAACAACGGGTTTTCATTCTTGAACAATATTTTGCTACAAAATCGTATGCGAGTGTAAAAGAATCATTTCAAATTAAATTTTTTGGTGTTCCTCTGCTATTCTAGTCAATTTCTAGGCTAACTAACTGATTTTTAGAGGCAGGTATTGTTTGCAGCAGAAAACGTAGTGGTCGACCAACTCTCTTGACAGATGACGTTAAGAGAATGTGAAAACAAGATTGCTCAATTCTCCATGGAAAAGTTTACAAAAACTTTCCTCGCATGTTGATTTGTCATGTTCAAGTGCTCAGAAAGCTGCTAAAAAATTGAAATTGTATCCGTATCACATACGATTAGTTCTAGAGCTTCAGCCTCCAGATTTAAACAAGAGATTGTTTTAGGATAAAAGACATTCTGTTCCAGAATGTCTGTACCAGACATTAACAATTGGGTAACAGGACTAAAAAATCACTCTGTACTAAATAAAATAAATTATCATTACTAAATTTTAGTTAATATGATCACGTCAAACATCATAAAACATAAATTAGTTTTTCCTAAGGAATTTTTTTTAATCTTGAAAAGCAGCACATCAGAACACTCGATATGCCTCACAGCCCCAACATTCAAGCTTCTAGCTTAGTCATGGACCTATGACTTCAGAGATGGTATACTACATTAGTCATGCACAAAGCCTAAGCTTTTCCGTTTATTATTTTTAACCGAGTGGCTTAGTGCAGTGTTAGGTCTTACCTTTCCAAGCAAGCGCCACATCACTTGAAAAGAATTTTGTTGAGATTTAGGTGGTCCACATTTGTAAACCAGACTATTCTACCTGATGAAATTTGGCATGAGTAAACAATTATAAAACACTGTGTTGTGTTCCGTTAGATGCTAAATTTTAGGTATAATATGACATGGTAGTGTATGTATGGGAGAGTCAAATTAATTACTCTCAATCTGTTCTTTGCAGGGCTAAAATAAATAGTTCTGTTTCTTATCACATGGTCAGCCAATGAAATGACTGAATCATTTACGAACAGAAGAGGTAGAGGTGTAAAAGACACTAATCAGAGTTATCTCCTCTGAAAGTAATGAATTTCATTATACAGCCGGACCCTGTGGTGAATGAAGTGAAGATGTCATTTGCAGAGTGGAAAGTATGTGCTTTTCAGGGGGCCCGGCATGCTGATAAGCATACTTTTCCATTCAGTGAGGAAGGCAATGGTAAACCACCTCACTCCTCATTTTACAGGTTCAAATCAGCTTTTTGGCTGATGACCTAAACAACGACAACATGGTAGTGTAATAATTTATATGTCCAATAATATAAGATAAGATGGCTATGTTCAGTACTTTTGTATTGTTATTAATAAATAATTTTTTTTTCTTTTAATTCAAAGTAGTTCATCATGAGTAAGATTTACGGATGGTTTTTTACAGGCAAAGGATTCGGTACTGCCAGAAACCTAGAGGTACATTGTTTGATTCACACAGGATATAAGCCCTTCGTTTGTAGATTATGTGGCAAAGCGTTTGCCAGAAAAGCGGAAATAAGGGATCATGAAAGAACACATACTGGTGAGAAACCGTACCAGTGTGAATTTTGCGGTGCTACTTTCAGGTGAGGTGACGCAAGATTGTTTATTAATATTAGTTTATACATCATCTCCTTGTCTAAATAAGATTCATGAAAAATATAGTGTTATAGAAAACTTTACAGTTAGTTACAAGTTTTTGTACACGGCTTTCAATGTTAAGGGTAAGCGAACAGTGAATGTTGGTCGCTGGTCATAGGTGCTGATTCACACTGGCAAGCGCGCATAGTGGAAGCATGTATGAAGTGCTTAACCTTCATTCAGTTGTCGGTATTTAACATGAGTACCAGTAGCAGCAGTGATGATGAAGTATTTCTAATGGAAAATGTTTACACAAAATTATCATTTAAAAACGATATCGTTAGTGACATTAATTAAAACAGAAAATTGACGGCGGTTATCATCATCTTTTTCCACAATTAAAAATCGACAAGAGACAGATTTTTTAAATACATGAGAATGACTGGAAACGCTTAATTTTATATTGTCAAAAGTAAAACTGTGTTTGCGAAAACAATGGTGGAACTTGCACAAGCAACCAATATTACCGGAAGAAAGACTTGTCATTACTTTGAAATACGTATTTTGAACATTTTGACTACCAATATTCAATCTTATAAAGCATTGTTTGGCCAGTAATAATCTTTTAAACGTATTTTTATAAACCTACGGCCTTGAGTACACTGTTGCCAACATACCGATTGGGAGACAGAAAATTTACCGATGTATTACTTCTATCTTCTTATAATCAGGGTTGTGTTCTTAATAAAACGCCCATTAGTAAGAATAGAACTTCAGATACGGTTACAAGCACAAGGTTATTAGAACAGTTTAACTTGTGTTTCATTGTACGTCCGTGTTGTTTCATTGTGTGGATTTTAAAAGTTATAAAAAATAATAATTTTTAGTTTCAGTTTGATTATATTGTGTGATTTTAAGTTTCATTATAGAGTTTTCGTTTATTTAGCGGAACTAATTTTTACTTTCTCTTGCCTATATGAATATATAGGAAGGAAAGTATTGTTTTCATGTCGATTTTTCGAAATCAAGTTTTCACCGGATCTATATGTTTTCAGACCCCCTGAACCCAAAAAACATGTTTTTAGCGATTGGTCTGTGTGTGTGTGTGTGTGTGTGAACAGAATATCTCAGGAACGGAACATCGTACGAACTTGAAACTTGAAACTTAAGTTACATACCACTACCGAACCCGACACGAACATTTTCATCAAAATCGGTCAACCGTTAGTAGTAGTTTATTCGTATGATTTTTCACTTTTTTGCGATTTTCTCAAAAACTGGTCCTACGATTTTTTTTAAAATCGCCTCATTTACTCAATTTTTTATTTTCTAAAAGATAGGGTAGGCGCCATGTTTGCTGAAATTCTTGGTGAGGGTATTTTTACGTAAAAAAAGTGTTTTTTTTTTTTTAAGATTATGGCTTTAATATTAATTTTAGAGCAAAAATGTATATAATAAAAGTTGTAGAGAATTTGAAAACCTACAACTTTTATTTCAAGCATTTTTTTGTATAATGCTTAGTTTAGCGGTAATTAGCGATTTTCTGTTTTTTCTCACGAAAATGTGTGAAAAATCAATTTTTTTAGGATTTCGGCCTTAGTATGCACTTTACAACAAAAGTGTATATAATAAAATTTATAGAAAATTAAGAGATCTACAACTTTTATTTAGAGAATTTTTCTCTACAGAGCCTAGTTTAGCGTGAAAGTGTGATTTTCCGTTTTTTTTTTTTAAGCCAAATTGAGTTCGATTTTCATTTTGCGTCATTCACTCATGATTAAAATAAGGTTATGTTTTTGAGGTTAGTTTTTGTTTATTTCTAATATTTTATTAATAATGTTAGGTTTATTATTAATTATTTGCATTGGCAAGAGAAAGTTGTGTGAGTGTTTCACACCAGATTTTTGGTATCAAAATCAATTTATCGAAAATCGCAAAATATTGGTGTCTACACGTAATTAGTTTATATAATTTGCAATTAAAAAAATTATTGTTCTGTCTTATTCTTTATTTTATAAATATCCTTGTTTACATAATTTTAATTACTTGTATTCTGTTTAAAACATTTATAACTATACTTACTGCATTGTTTGTATTACAGTCAGCGTAGTAACCTCCAATCGCACAAAAGAGCAACACATTATGACGACAAAAGATATAAATGTATGGACTGTGGTAAAGGATTCAAACGGCGACGGTTATTGGATTACCATATGAAGGCTGCGCACACTGGAGAACGACCATACAAGTGTAACACTTGCAATGCTACCTTTATCTATCCAGAACATTTCAAAAAACATCGGCGTATACACACTGGGGAGAAACCTTATCAGTGTGAGGTAACTAATCTGAAAACCTTACATATTTTAAATATTAATATTGGAAATACCAGTTGTAAAAGATATAAGCACTAATCGTTTGAAAAAGTGAGGAATTTTCATTGTCAAGACATTAAGTTTATGGTTTTACAGAATGATTTAGGTAATTTCAGGTGACCCTGGATTTGTATGTTCACTTTATTAATGATTATTGAGGAACAACATTTTTCTCAGAAACTTTTTAAGAAATGGCTTTAATACACGACATTCACAAGAAAAAAATTGATTTCCAAAATAAACTATGTTACTTAAAATGTTATGTAAAACCTAATCCATCTTTCACTATCTCACGCCAACCTCTTCACCTCCTTGTATCTTCTTCCCTGTTTCACATCATCAAGCATCTTGTACCTTTTGCACCCTCTTGCCTTCCGTCCATTAACTGGTCCCTCCAGCAAGTCTGCAATCGGACACTCTTTCTCAATCAGTGACCCAGTCACCTGTGTTTCCTCCATCTCACTGTCTCCAGCAGCCCGTTCTCCGAAGCACCTCTTCATTACTAACTCTTTCCATCCAGCTAATCTTTTCCGTCCTCCAAATCCACATTTCCAGGGCCTCCAACCCCCTTTCATCCTGCCTCACATTTCATGTCTCCGCACCGTACATGGTCACACTCAACAAAGCATTTCGCCAGTCTCTTCCGCAATACCAAACGAAGCCCACTGCACAAAATCCGTCTTCCTGCCGAATGCCTCCTTGGACATTACGATCCTCACCTTCACCTCTTTGGCACACCTCATATCTTCTGTTACCAGAAATTCAAGATACCTAAAAGACTTAACCTGCTCTATTTTATACCCTTTTAGGGTTACCATAATCTTCTTTGGTGCCCTACTTATTACCATGCATTTTGCCTTTTGAACATTTATTCTCATTCCATATATATCACAAACCCTATCCAATCTCAAGCATATCCTTCATCCCTTTTTCACACAAAAATAATCTGAAATTTATTTTTGTGGAAATTAGTCACCTACAAGTACTAAAAATACTATCTGATCAACTTAAAAATAGTGACGAACTATACTACGTATTTGACAACTAATTTAGGTTAGTTTGTTTGGTACGGTGACATCGATTGAATCAGTTGTGATCGTTAAAATCTGTAGTTGTCAACTATCGAAAACTATAGGAAGTAATTTTTGAAACATCACGCAGGAGTGAGCACGTTATAGCAACTTTGTTTAAATGTATTTTCATTCAAAATGTATGAGTGGAATGGGAATATTACTGTGTCGGACTAGATCCGACAGTCGAGTAGAAAGGATTAATAAGATGTATTTTTATTTTATTTTATCTTGTGTTTTTGTTGTAACAGGTTTGCGGTAAAGCGTTCAACAGTCGAGATAACAGAAACGCACATAGGTTTGTACACAGTGATAAAAAACCGTACGAGTGTCTTGTCTGCGGTATGGGATTCATGAGAAAACCTTTGTTGTACAATCATATGCAAACTCAGGTAATCTAATACGCTTCATTCAAAAATAAATCTTTATATTGCATCCTGCAGCTCAATTTCTGTTAATGTAAAATACTCCAAATTTCTGGATTAAAATGGTTGGACAGAGTAGCTAAGTCAGAGTTTCATAAAACTTAAAAACTGAATAGAATTCGTGGAGACTTGCATTATATAAAAATGGATGATTACTCTAGGAATTTTATGGGCGTAAATTTTGGTTGTAGAAGTTGCGTATGCTATCTCTCAACTATGGTCCTCATAGGGGGTAGGTTCTGTTGATGTATGTTCATTATGTAATTCAAGGGAAAAGGAGGGTACATAGAATTTCCTGGGGAACTGTAGAATCCTGATTTGTTACAGAGAGAGGTGGTTCGGTAATACAGTGCTGGAGGAGGAAGAAGCGGTACAAATTTTGAATGAGCAAAACTGGGAAAATTTTGTTTCGCTTATAAGGGCAGCCTTGAGACACCAAAATTATTGAATTAGCGAGTTTAATTATTGATTGTTTCTTTTGCCAACCTGGCAGATGACCTGGGGGTCATCCCATTGTGTGGTAGATTTATTATTGAGTTGCTGATATTGTTGCATATTATATAGTACTTGTTTTTTGTATTTGTAAATAAACATACCGTCATTATCATTATTATTCAGCATCATCAACTCCTCCACCACAATCTTCAATCATTATCATTATTACTCAAAAATTTCTCTACAAAATTTTTGTAGCTGCCTAAATTTTTGTAACAATTTCACTTAAAAACTTGCACATGTTTCAGTAAATCCACAATCCTCAGAATATAATAAATAACATATCAAAAATTGAAACAAATTTATTAAAAATTTTCAGAAGTATTTTTTCAGTCATGTGTATGTAACTATTTAATTATTTAAAATTTCATATTCATTGCATCATTCATATTCTTAACCAGAACTGAATATTTTGGAAAAAAAAATTTTAAAATGACTTAATATTTTTATTTCATAAAATGAATTCTTATACCTCCTAGCATTGATTATAAATTTTTTTTAAGTTGTATAGAAACTTACCATTTTTTTGTTGGGATGTAATACTCTGTTGATTCAGTGATACTCTAAAAGATTAATTTCGCTAATTTTCTAACGATTAAGTACACTTTACACACAAAATTAACTATTTAACAACATACTTGTTATGTTTTCAATACCGCCTCTGTTGATGTAATATGCTGCCTGTGATTTCATCCACTGGTTTACTTTGGCATGCAGTTTGGTGTCAGTATCAAATTGTTGTGTAGCGAGCCATCTCTTCATTGCTGGGAAAAGGTGGTAGTCGCTCAGTGCCAAATCCAGGCTTTATGGTGGCTGATCTAACACCTCCCATCCAAGAGTTCTCTGGTACAATTGGCCATGTGTGGACCTGCGTTGTCATGAAAAAACAAAACCTTTGCGCTAAGTTTTCTTCAAGACTTGTTTTTATTTCCCCCCTTAACTTCGTGAATGTTTCACATTACTTCTCAGAGTTAATTTTTGTGCTATGTTCAAGGAAATCAACAAGAATCACTCCTTTAGAGTCCCAAAACACAATAGCCATGATATTTCTTGCTGACCACATTTTCAAACACTTCCTTGGTTTTTTTTGGGAGAATTTGTGTCCACTTTCCATTGGTTGCCTTTTTGTTTCATAATTGACATGCTTCATCCAAGTCTCTTCCCCAGTTACATTACGATCGATAACTTGTTACCATTTATTTCATAATCTTCGAGGAGGGTCTGTGCTGCAGCCAGTCTCTGTTTTTAGTGTTCGTGCATCAAGATTTTGGGAACCCACCTAGCACAAAATTTGCGATAACCAAGCTTCTTCGCCACAATTTCATGCACCAAACTCCATGAAATTTGAGGGAAATGTTGTGAAAGTTCCATAATCATGAAATGACAATTTCCATAAATTTTGTTGATTTTCATCACTAGTTTGTCATTCACAAGGCTAGACCTATCACTGCGTTCCTCATCGTTAACATTGGTACACTCATTTTTAAAATCATCATTGCCTCTTCAGCTTTCACGTATTATTCCTTTTCCATACACATCACAAAGGTCGTGAAAAATTCATTTCAATTGTTTTGTAGTTTTTTGCCAATTAAACGTAATCACAGGACACACCTCACAAAGGGTGGGATTTCCTATTGCAGCACACATTTTATCATATCAGAGAGAGCAAAGTAGGAGAGACGCTACCACTGCTGAGTGTGGGAACGTTGTGAAATCAAGATGGCGGCTGTGGCCCCACCCATCACTGGGATAGACCAAAACTTAAAAATTACAACTAGTATCAGTATAAAGTTGATTTCTCTTCTGTTTTATTGCTTCTCATATTCAGTTAAGATTTGGGAGGGGAATGGTATAAAGTGTTATATGGGTGTATAAAATAATCTTCATACAGTTTATTAATGTGAAGCGTATTTCCTTTTGTTTTTAGGGTCATCTAAACGATACAATCGTAGTCAATCAACCTCGTTTAACAACAGATGAAGACATGATTGTACCACAAGGAGCTGAAATGACAGAAATGACCCTTGTAACTGATAGCGAGGGCAATCACAAGCTGCTTCCTGCTGACCAAGTTGTAAGTGAAATTTCTCTAATTTTTTTTTTTGATGTTTTAAAAACAAGTGTAAGGTTATATTATGTCTTGAATTTTTAATCGTTTTAAGTAAAAATGGTGTTTGGACCAGTGTGGTCAGTCAGCTGTAATAAGTCATTTTTTAAATTGCTTAGGGAGACGAAACATCGGAAAATGCGTTTTTTGGTTTCTTTAATATCTGCATTATTTCCTGGGTAATCTGACGTACATGTGAAACATGTGTAGCTTTAAAAGTAATGCCTAAAATTTTTAAATAATGGTACCTTGAAATTGAACAATTTAAAAATTTTGTTTTTAACTGAGTTTGCAATAATTTAGAAGTTTAATAGTGTTTTTTATTGATAAATAATGTATATTATTTAACCTATATTTAATTTTAGATATTGTGTGATTTTTATTGTACCAAGAATAAAGAAATTTGTTCCGAGAAAGTTCCATGTAAACCTAATTTCATGAAGTTACATATTGTTATTTGCTGTGAAACAAGTTTTTAGGTTTTTTAATGCTAATATCTTGAAAACTGTCCCAAGGTGTTAAACAGGAATTTTGGTTATACTACCAAGTATTTATTGATTCATAATTTATTTTGTAGTAACAATGATATGTGGTAAAATAGTCGAAATTCCAGTGAAATTCTTGCTAACTAAAATTTAATCTAATTAAATTCGTAAGAAATTTAAATTTCATAAAATGAAAAACAGCTGGTCCAACTTATAAATTCTCTTGAATTATTTACTTAAGTTTTTGATCTTAAGTGTCTACAGAATAAGGTTTTACAAAAACTAGCCGATTTAACATGTGTAATACCATGTCCCTACTGCCTTTAGGTACCCTGATGGGGAACTTAATTTGATTCGATTGAATTTCTCTTGAATGTGCTTTCTAGTTGATACCAATTTAGTTCAAAGTGATAATAAAAGAGTCAACATTTTTTTTCAGGATATCGATGGAACAGCAGGGGATACCAAAATGTACATCGCTGAATTAAAAGAACACGTAATAATTCAGCAGCGCAAAGACCCTATGGATAAACCTGCTGTTGTGGCTGAAGAAATCGCTGAAGGTGCTGAATATGAAGAAGCAGTAGAACATCTTATAATTGATGGACAGGTACATCTTTATTTTTGTTGTAACATAGTATTATAAACATATTATTCAAACTAAGTTAATTGGTTTCATTTTAATCACCAGTTTTAATTTTTGGGACTTGATTTGATTTAATAAGGTAATAATTTGTTTTAGTTGGTGTTATATTGTGATGGTATCCTGAAATACAGAGGTGTGAAAATTATTAGACTCATGGAAAGAAATCAAAACAATAGAACGTATTTTCTACTAAAGTTCCTTATTGACATAATGTGTAACTTTTAATACAGGGTGATCGTAAAGTCTTGCAACCCAAAATGATAACAGTCTTAGAAAGCTGTAATGTATTTTTTATTTTTCTTTCAAAGTTTACGATACAAGTTATAATTGAGGAGCTCTTTTCCAAAACCTGCTAAGTCAGAAATATCATTTTTCCAGAAAATGATAAAAATTAGTGTCGGCAAACGCTACAAGTCTCATGAATGATTTTTTGCTATAATGTAGTGTCCATAGAAAGAGTGTTATACTGACATTTACAGGCATTTCGGGGTATATTTTAAAAAAATATTGTGAATAACAAAAAGTTTTTTTTCCAAAACCTGGTTAGTCACTGACTAAGCATATTTTGGAAAAAAATAGTGGGTTATATTATGACATCAACTGAAACAGTTTAGCATGTCATTATAACAAAACAGCTGATTTACTATAGTTTGCCTTAAAAGTTAGCCATTTGGACATAATGTTATTATTATTATAGTTCAAAAATCTTCTGAAATGTTTTCTAACATTCGGTAGAGAGTAAGGGATAAGCAATGAATCACAGTTTAAAAGAGAAAGTATAATGGAATAAAAATTCATTGTACAATAGTTTTCTTAATCTAACTTAAATAAAAAAAGCATTAGTCTTTACATTATTTAAAAAGTTACAACAAATAAACACTATTTTCTTCAATATTTTTATCTTCTTCTTCTTCTTCTGCTTGTACTGTTGCATTCTCCTTAAAACATTCCTCATAAAATAGACTTGCCTCAGCTGACAAGGGTTGAACATACTTTAAAGGCTTCCTTACATCCTTCTTCTTTTCTTCACTAACTGTATTTCTACTCTCTAATCTTTTCAATGGCAGTTTTGAGAAAGATGACACGATCCGCCGTTTAACTATACATTGTACGTAGTCCATAGTGTATACAGTTTTACACCCAATAGTTCTTGATCCTTTTTTAAATTCAAATGCTTTTTGTTGTGTAGTCAGAAATGGTAGTTTTACTTTCATTGTTTGCTCTGCAACCGTTTTAATATTAAAACAAACCCAGTCTCTTCCATACACTTTTACGTGGCCAAAATTTTCAAGAATTTTATAATAATGATTAGGAGAAACTATTGACTCAGTTTTACGCAGTACTTTTTCTACGTTCCCAAAAACTCTGTCTGGAGGTAAATAACTGTAACTGTGCCCCACTACAGGAAATATATGCTCAAACTTTGTTAAATATACCTGTCTTACTAATAAAACGAGCTAAAGTGTATAACATCTCCTTATTCCTATTCTGACCGGAACATGAATCAGAGAAAAGCATCAACTTTGTTGGTTTATCGTCCAGAGCAGAAAATTTACTTTCCATATTTCGAAGAAAATCCATAACAGCAGAACAAACAGAGTATTGGAATCACGCTTTTGTTCATTTTCAGTCCAAACATAGATGAAAATATTATCTTTATTTTGATGGCCATCAGCATTATGTATTACAAAGGTCAGGTTATACAGCCAAATCTGACGAGAATAGTACACATCATTCACACTTAATTTGGGCAGCGGCTGATTCTGTTGCATATCAAATGCTACTTTAACAGTACCAGGCTTTTTTTCCTTTTAATTGTTGGTAAAACTTTTTAGCTCGCAGTTTATGAAGCCGAAGTTGAGTGTTAAGATCAAGTTTTTGCAAAGGATGTCTAGCAGATTTTATTTTGCTGGCCTGTAACTGACAGAACGAACAAATGTCTGTCCTCGGATTACCAAACCCCAAATTAAAACAACTAACAAAAATGTTATAGTATTTAGAGAATGAACAAATTGCTTGTTTTTGATTAAGTCTTTCATCTTTCCAAAGTTTCCACACTAAGGTTAGAGGTTAGGTTTACATTATACGATTCAGAATTACCAACGGCGCATGCGTAGTGACTTAGCAGATTATGGAAAAAAACTTTTGATTGACTAAACAGTGTTTGGAAAAAAAACAATTTTTTGTTATGCCAGTAATACAGCAGTTTGCAGCATTTGGAAAAAAACATTTAACATATGCTAGATTAGTTCAAAAACAACCCATATAACCAAAAAAAGAGAAATACGATATTTTTGACTTAGCAGGTTTTGGAAAAGAGCTCCTCAATTACAACTTTCTTACTTACAAGTTCACAACAAGTGCTGGAAATGTCCACCGTGGTTTGCAATGCATGCATCAACGCGTTTTCTTACATTGCACGCAACCTTTTTGAGTGTACAGTAGCAATATTTGATATACAGTCTTCAATGTTTCTTCTAAGTTCATCTACTGTATGCGGGGTGTTTTTGTACACATTTATCTTTCAAATAGCCCCGTAAATAAAAATCAGGAGGAGTCAGATCTGGTGACCGAGGAGGCCACAAACCACGAGAAATTATTCGGTCATCAAAGAAATCTTGGAGAAATTGGATAGTACTGTTTGCCGTATGTGAAGTTGCTCCGTCTTGTTGTAGCCAGCAATAACGATCGTCAACATGTAGCAGTGCTACGAACTGCATGATTATTTCTTGATAACGTTCTGCTGTGATTGTATCCGAAAAAAAGATAGGCCCGACAATTCTCCGACGAGATACACCACACCACACCCCAATTTTTTGAGAATGTAATGGCTGTTCATGGAATTCATGTGGATTCTCTGCAGACCATACTCTACAATTTTGACTATTAACATATCCACTTAGATGAAACCAAGCTTCATCGCTGAAAAAAACTTTGTCCAGAACAGATATATCATTTCGAATGAAATTTTTAAACCAATGACTATACCGCAATCGCTTCCCCTTATCTGGCTCTTCGAGCTGATGAGTTACGTTAATCGGGTACGGATGTAATTTTAATAACTTAGTGGCTTTATGAACACTTCCATAAGACAGTCCAGTCTGAGTAGAAAGTTTTCGAAGAGACTTTTTTGGAGAACGAATAAACGTTTCACTTATCGTCTGCAGACTGTCGTCAGATAAAACACTTGGTCGGCCGGTACGATTACGGTCATTCACGCTACCTGTATCCCAAAAACGATGAAAAAAACCAATTATGGTCGATTTGTTTGGCACTTTAGCTTCTGGAAAGGCATTGGAGAAATGTTCTTGACACTTCGCGTAGGATTTCGATTCACAGTAACTCAAAACGATAGAGACGCGTTGTTCTTGCGTAAAAGACATTGCGACTCGAACTAAACAAACCAACTGGTTTCTGGCTGTCGCCCGGTGGCGTGATCTAGCAGTGCTGCCACATACTGTACTACTAAACGAAAAATTCCCATATTCTAATCATACTTTACAAATTTACCTTCAATTCCTACATGGCTTCAAACATTTGGTTGCGCGACTTTACGATCACCCGGTATATAGTATGACACCCTCTGTCGTCATCATATTCAAATTGCTTACCACCAAACTCACATTTCGTGTGCCGAAACAAGTTGTAGTCGGAGGGTACTTGGTCTGGACTGTACGACTGGTGTGGAAACTGCTCTTATCTGAACTATTGGAGTTCCTTTTGAATGTCACCAGCAGCATGGGATTGAGCATTGTCATGCAGCAACATAAGTCCTTTACTGAGCGTTCTTCTATGTTTGTTTTGAATTGTGCACCAAAGTTTACTCAAAGTCCTCACAGTAACGTGCCATATTGAGGTTTCATTTCTGGGAAGAAATTCAAAAACAAAACCCTCAGAACATAGTGCGCATGATTTTTTTGTGATTACATCGTTTTGAATTTTTACTTTTCGGGGGATCTTGTGTGCCTTCACTTTCCCACTATTCCATCACTTATTGCACTTTCAGTGTAAATCTTTGTAATGAATTTTGACTGCTTTAATGTTCCTAGCATTCAAAAATTGTATAACAGAACAAATCTCACTGTTGTTTTAAACATTGTAAACGACTGCAGTAAACAAAATACTACTGTAGATTTTTTTATTATATATATTCGAGATTTTGGGGCCTTGTTTCTTTAAAACCGCTTGTTCAATTTTAACATACTATATATTAAAATTTAGCTGATTTCAATCTGCTTGTTACATGTTAATTTCATATTTTTAGCGTTTTTTAATATTGCAATATCAGGATAAGAAGAAAAAATAGAGCCAATTTTTTTTTTGTTGCTTCAAAAAATTGGATGCATTTAGAGGCTTGCAGCTCAAAAATACCACTTGTTGGATTTATTTCAGATTTCACTAGAATATAAACTTATATGTTGTTATTGTATGTCCGAAATTTCAGAGTTGTAGTGTATTTAAATTTTGAGTTATTAATAAAATTCTGAACCCCTGTTAACTCCGTAACCGCTCGTTAATTCGGCACTTTCAAAAAACCTTTGTATTCAGTATAAAAAAATTTGTACAAATTCATTAATGTTATGGAATAGTGATTGACCAGTTATTCTGCAGAATTTTTTTAAATATAAGTAATAGATAGATGAATTATGTAATAGATAGATGAATAATAAATAGAAATTTAAGTAGGTTTTACATAGAGGTTTGTGATGTTTTATTTTTGTTAAATTTACCCTACTCTCCTTTGATGCAGGTACATTTTTCGAACCCAAGTGGAATGGAAGCACTTGAAGGTAATGGAGAAGTTAGTTCAGTAGCAGAAATCACGACAAGTTTAGACGATAGACAGCATACGTTGGTGGTACCAGCATCGAGACACCACGGTTCATACAATGTCGGAGAACCGCAAACGACGATGGTGCAGACAGAAGACGGCCCCGTACATCTGGTACACATTCGAATACCCGGCGAGACTGACAGTAATCAATGGTACAATATAGTGCAACAATAATTGTTAGCCCCGGAGAACGTCATCATTGACGTTCTTCAGAATGAAAATTATTCATCAAAAGTGATCAATAACGATTTGTAATCGAAAGACTATGAAAATAATAACAAAGTGTTGTTTCTTTTTCTTTTTGCATTTAAGGACATAGCATGATGTGACATCACAGTTTTCATAAATAAAATAATACCATAACATTAACAATTGTTATAAGTGATAAAACGTTGGCAATAGAGATCTCTGACAGTTTTTATAAAATTGCATTAAAGGTACATCAATATTTTAACGGAACATTTTGTGCATATTTTATATTGATTACGAAAAGAAAACATTGTATTAGTATTGTGCATGTATGTATTAAGGAAGTAATATTTATTATTGTAATTGTATAATTATGTACGTTAGATTAAAAATGAATGATAGATAATAAGATAAATGATATATTTAATATTCTATGTAAATACATTTGTTCAATATTTATGTAATTGTGTATTAAGCTTATGATATCAGTGTCGAAATGTTAATTATGTTACTCTTTTATTCATTGTAATTTGTACAAATCGTATGGTGTATTTATTAAGTTAGGGATTTATTTTCATCTTTTAGCATAATTGTGGATTATATGGATTATACTTGTTTGGAGAAGAACATGTTAGTTTTTTGTATCAATAGTTAATAATATCATTGTAAATATAAACGTTTAAAAATTTTATATTTTTTCGTTCACGTGAATTTTGAAAGTATGTCGATATAGTAATTTTATTAACGAGCATATAATTGCATAATAATATTCTAAAATTAATCTGATGTGCAGAATATGTTTCTAAATTTGTCTTATACAGGTTATTTGTATAATTTGTGTTGCATATTATTTGAATTATGTTAAATGAGGTTATGTGTTGAATTTCATGTTGTTTACAGTATAAGAGTTACCCAAAAGAAACCGGAATTATTTTTCAAAAGCTGTTTTTTTACAAAACAACCTTATCCCCTTCAAAATACTCTCCATTACAACTAATATATTTATCCCGCCGGTGCTTCCACTGTTCAAAAAAAATTTTGTAATCATCTTTAGAAATGGTTGACAGCTCCTCCCTCGTTGTTTTCTTGACCACTCCAATGTTGTCAAATTGGTATTCTTTAATGTCCCTTTTCATGCGTGGAAATAAGAAAAAGTCGCACAGAGCCAGGTCAGCCGAGTAAGAAGGTGCGTGGGGCAGTGGAACCATGCCATTTTTTGTCAAAAATCTTTCACCAAGATGGCTCTGTGTGCAGGTGCATTGTTGTGGTGGAAGAACCAGTCTCCTGTCTGCCACAAATCTGATCTTTTTCGACAAACACTGTTGCACAATCTTCTTAAAACTTCCAAATTGTCAGTCGACGGCCTGAGAGCACACACTCAAATTTTTTAAACATTTTCATCGATTCGAGCAGTTGATAGACGTCCAGAACGAGGTTTGTCATGAATTGATATGTCACCATTTTTAAACCGAGAAAACCACTCGTATACTTGAGATTTTTCTATAACGTCATCTTTGTAAGCTGTTTTCAACATTAAAACGGTTTCAGCAGCTTTTTTTACAGAGTAGCAAACAAAATTTCACAGCTACACGTTCACTTAAACTTGCCATCATAAAAAAACGAAACAAGAACAAAACAGCGCTAGCAAAAACAATCACTGCCGATGAATATTGAACTCGCAATGAGTTGCGCTATATACGTCTGTGCGGCAAAAATGCGTACTAAACAAGCACTGCCCACGGCAATGCTATTCTGGTTACTTTTGGGTACCCCCTCGTATACATTATGTTAAATTATTGATTTGATTATTCTGGAGTTGAATGCATAATTTTTCGTGTGTATTAATAAAATATACACAGATTACGTATTCATTTTTTCTCTTCAGCAGTATAGATCTCACTATGACAATATTTTTATTTATTCTAAATATTATTGTGTTTCAAGAAAGTAATATTTGATAGTTGAAGTATCTTTTTAAATGAGGCAATAATTTGTGATATTTTTTTTATTTAATAATTTAGTCCTTCACATTGAGCTGTTGAGTGAGGTTTTTTTAATTTATTATATTTCGTGAATGTCGTTACTTAGGTCATCAGCTGGAAGGCTGTAAGTAAAATGAAAAGTGAGGTGGTTTACCATTACCTTCCTCACTGAATGGAAAAGTATGCTTATCAGCATGCCAGGCTCTCTGAAAAGCACATATTTTCCACTCTCCAAATGACACCTTCACTTCATTCACCACAGGGTCTGGCTGTATAACGAAATTAATTACTTTCAGAGGATATAACTCTGATTAGTGTCTTTTACACCTCTACCTGTTCTGTTCTTAAATGATTTAGTCATTTAATTGGCTGACCATGTGATAAAAAACAGTACTATTTATTTTAGCCCTGCAACGAACAGATTGAGTGTAAATAATTTGACACTCCACCTGTCTGTTATGGGCATATTTCGTGAATATCATCCTCTAAATCTTAATTCTAAATTGTTGTCCTCTAATTCTTTTAAATATGTCTATTTCTATATTATGTGGTATTTCAATATCATTGTCTTAATAATCTGAATTCTCTTGTCTAATAATTTTGTGGATTTATTGATCTGATAATAGCGACATTTTAAAGTCAGGAGTACACACACTGAAGCACTTTTGTACACAAACAAAACTGTTATTCGCCTAATAGACTGTTTATCTCTTTTGTATCACAGATTAAGCTTTCTGACTTCACTACCCATCTTTTTGTGACCTACCCACATCTCTTCGTCCACAATTAATGTAGTTCAATGATAATTTCATCCAACGATTCTCACTCATTTGTTTCAAATGCTCCTTCTATTAATCTGTACAACCCAACTCAAACCACAAGGCCTCTCAATGGTGGATATGCTGTAGTCTAGTCTGACTTTGAACACTGCAGAGCCAATCGGTACAGTCCGCACTCTGATTACAAGCCAAATGTCTCGATAACAACTGTTGTTTAGTGTATTCCTTCAGCGTGCGTAGTTAACTTGGAGTGTCATAAGTTCTAGTTTGATATCTTAAATATTACGTTGATTTCTAGTAAATATTAATATTTATTTTCCGAGTAGTTTAGTTTTTATGGTCGCAAATAAAATATATTTTCCAAAACTTAGTTTAAATTTTTAATCAGACTGTACTGAGTACGTGAATGTATTTCCATCTCTCTAAATAGCTCTCTCACACAGCCAGTGTGTGTGTCTCGGAGGCCGCGTGGTTTGAGTTGGGTTATACGAATTTTTTCGAAGAGAGAGAAAATATTTAAATGAGCATGGAATTCCTCTACTTGCTCTAATAGGCACCTGTTGACAATTATTTTTTGTCCATACGAAAAAAATAACCTGTTTACCAACTGCAATGATTGTTAGCAATTAGCTGTTTGAAGCAATAGAAAAAACTGTTACCATTATTAGATAAAATATTTTATACAAACATGTGGCATAATGACATCATAACCAAGCTTTACCAACAAATATGTTTAAATATTTAACAATAGAGTGCAACACATGCCTAAAAATATATTGAAATAATTTTATGTTTCTGAAAGGCGATACTATTTCTTTTTATGTTAAAAATGTGTACAATAAATTTCACTAACTACTGTTTACTATTGATGATACTATTCGATAGATTTTATGGATGTGTTTAACCCCTTACCGGTTTCTTTTTTTTTTCAGAAAACGATACTAAAGTTGCTCTATTTTTTTTATTGCATAGAAAGTTGTGTATATCCTAGTTATGACTTATTAAGTAACAAACACTGGTATTTTGCATGCAGATTAGATGTTATTACAATAATAAGAAGTGGATACCTAACCTGTCATAGCTGCTTTGGGTGACGATAGATCAATGCCTCTTTAGGAAGCAATAATTTACGAAAAACAAAATACCAAAGTAAATTTATTCAAATAGAAGATTATAAATGTAAAAAGTGAAAAAACTAAATTTTCTACACTATTATTAGACACTATAATACGCACCCTACACTATTATAAACCATAATACGGCATTTAACAGAAAATGACAGGTCGACTTAACTCTTTACAATAGTAAACAAGTCGGCTGGCTAACACTAACCTAAAACTGTCCGAGTACCCGTAGCAGAATAGCAACGTTATTTCAAAGATAGACTTCTACAAAAATATTTACTAGCGCTATAAGGGTTAGAACATAGAACTAAAATAGCTATACAAAGAGATACGCAACAGTTAAAACAGAATCGTCCGACAACGGACGTTTTAAAACTGGACAAAATCTATCGTCGGAATATTCCGTCAGTGGCCCTTTTTATGCACTTCTCGTACGCCAGAATATTCCGGAAAAAACCAGTAAGGGGTTTATAAATACATACTGGAATGTTGTTGCTCTGAGCAGCATGTGAGCCATTTTTTTTTTTGTTCCAGAACATCTATGCTCAACACAAAGGTTTAAAGTTACATTAACCATTTCAATCATTAATGACTGCTCTGGGTTGTGATACAGCTGTCATCATTCGATGTATTATACTAATCCATACCTTGGTTAAAAAGTAGAACTGAGGGTTGTGATAAAGGTTCTTGAATTTTAATGTTTTTTTTCCAGACCTTGGCCTAGAATCAAACTGGAGACCTTATATTTCTCAGTTGTAGCATAATTTACTACTCTAAACTACTTTACCACATAGCAGTGATAATTGTTTAATATAATTCAGTTATTTTTGAAGTAATTAAAATTGCCGGAGTATAATTAATTCAAGTGTTTTCTTTATCTTTCCTACTGATAACCTTTGAGATCTAGCTGTCTTGTTTTTCTGATGAACTATTTAATATGATGAAATGCGTAATAGCTTACCTGGCCCGTGGTGTAGTGGTCAGTGCAACTGGCTTTTACGCTGGAGTTCCGGATTTGATTCCTGGTCAGGTCTGACATTTATTCATCACTCATTTTTATCTATTATATATAGTGTCTGCATTTTCCATAATTGCAAAACAACGAACGTAAAACAAAAATATTAACCAATGAAATTAAATCACATTTATTGGTAATTGTAACTTAACATGTTAATCATGGAGGTACGAATCTCGGTTGAATCAATATGCTGGCAATATAAATATGTTTTTACGTGTGTAGTTTGTTTAACTAAATATCTACAGATGTCGATCTGAAGATTTTATTCATAGTTGTAAAAATAAGTGGATAAAGGGTGCTGCTGTATAACATTTTCATAAATTGGCTTATTATGATTGATGAAGGTGTTGTATGTATATTTAGTTATGCAAATTAATAACATAAAATGTTATATATCTGTAGTTTAAGGCAGCTTTCACATTAGTATAACGCAATTTAGTCAACCAATTTAACCAACTAGTTGCATTTGACTGATTCATAAGGTTTTTGTAAAAGCATCATACCTGCGCAACATGGCACATCCAACCAACTAGTATGATGCGTCGAGTTAGACACGACTGGGCATTTCAGTCGCACGTCGACCAGTTTCATTTTACATTAGCTTTAATAGGAGAGTTTCTTTTATACAAATACATCTCGTAAATCTGATATCCATTTTTCTTATTGATGGAGTCACCAACTCCAGCAGTTCAAAGAAGGTTGTTGGGCTCATCCTGTACATACAGATATCAGACGAATTGATGTCCCATAGCTGAGGAAGTGAGAGGGAGATATGTGGCATAACTACGCATGCGCCCAAAGGTCTTTACCGTTTAATTCAAATCTGAAAATATACCACAGTCGTTATCTTGCTTGTTAGTTTACTGCGTACATAAACGCTTGCTCACAACAAAGAGTAAAATTACAATGTTATTGGAATGGTGGCGCGTATGGCTTATGCGAGGGAGAGCATTATGTATTCTCTCACTCCCACGGCTAGGGGACATTAGTTCATCTGAATACTGAAGCTATAAATTTAACTGGATATCATAGTTCCTTCGCAGCCACAAAATAGTCTGTTTAAAATTTTTTACAAAATGTTAGTGCAACCAATGACATCTTTTTTTATGTACTACCACAACATTTCTATTTCATATAATGAATTAATATAATAATTTCACTAACCTTCTTTTTAAACTGTGTCACCTTTATTTTAATTCTTACTTACATGTGTTTCGGTGGATCCACCATCATCAGAGTAAATGAAAAATTGAAACTAAAAATTTTTTATCTCATTTAAAATTTATAGAAGATGATAAATCTTCAGTCACTTGTATAAAACTCAACCACAACATTATAATATCATATTCTTCCAAGGATTCCATTGCAACTAGGTAGATTCGGTTGGATAGATCTGTAAACGGTTGTACATCTCATAATATGCGTTGCGTTGCTTGAGTGTAAAAACTGCTTAAGGAAATAGTGGCAGAAAGAAGCTATGTGCTGTTTAATTTTGTGTTCTGTAGCAAATAAGGGTGTGAAAATCACTAGAATCTACAACAATCCTTCAGATGTTATCTTTATGAAATAATAAATAATTGTGGTTGTAAATCTTAATATATTTTAATAAAAATTAATATTAGTGTAATGTTTTTTTTATGTTTACATAAAAAAAATTTAGTATTTACCTTTTTACTGCGTCTTATACTTAGATTTTACAAGTACTTTCGTGGTGCGCATTGCTTCTTCAGGTAATAACCTGTAGTTTCTATAAAGTTTATTGTGAAGATTGCATCTTGATGAAACAGTGTGCACCACGAAAGAACTCTTAAAATCTAAGTATAAACACGTAAATATAAAAAAGTATATATTAAAAGTTTTTTTATAAACATAAAAAACCATTACATTAATATGGATTATGATGCTATAGGTATACCAGTAGAATGTTGCAGTCCCCATGCATCAGGAAGTAGGGGTAAATCCCCGCTACAGAATAGCCCCATTACGTATCTTTCTCTGATTGTGGTGTTAAGTGTAACATTCCGAAATACAATTATGGTGGGGGTAATGCTTCCCACCAAGGTTGACAATTGGAACGCTCGCACTACAAATTCCTTGCGGTATGCCTATATATTGCAACTTAAATAATTTAATAAAAAGTATTGAGTATTTCCTAAAATAATGTTTTCTACATAATACTTGTATAACTGATCCGTTTTCAGGATACAGATGTACAATGCAGATTTATAGGGGGTAAAGATAATATATGCATAACAAAACTCTTATTTGAAATTAATATTGAAAAGTAAAATTTGAACTTTTAATTCCATTATATAAATTTTTATGAAGGGATGATCTGTGGGTATGGGTCACACATTTTCATAACACTCATAAATTTCCGTTGGGGCTGGTGACAACCTAAGAACGAATGATGTGTGGGGAATACGTGTAGTGATGTGCATACTGTATGTACAGTAGTCATATTGTAGTTCAAGTTTTACTGAATAAGACAAAAAACAGATATTCATAGAAATATAGAGATCAGTTTATATAGTTCCTTTTGTGAAATATTTTAAGGAAGTTTATTATATACTATAGGTATTTAATTTTATAAATTAACTAGTTTTCTGTCACCGGATGGCGACATTAAGTGGCAAACCTTATTTGTTTGGTGGCCCTGAAAAGGGCCGTTTAAGCGGTGGTCGTCTTGGAAAGGCATCGGTCGTAGTCGTCGAGGAGCTGGGCGACACGGCATGTCGTTGTCCAGCAGAGACATCATCTTCTTCCCTTGCAGTAGTGCGTCGATGGCTGCTGTGTTGGGTCCGGTGAGCGTAAGGCTCGGTCAAGGGACCGCTGTGGGCATCGCTCGCGTCAGCGGGCGATGACGGTCCGGTCGACAGCTTAACGATGACGGGTCGGCGAGCAGAACCATCATCTTCTCTCTTGCGGGGTCATTGATTATCCTTCGCTGGAGTCCGACAGCCGTGTGCCGTGGTGGACGTCTTGTCTGCTGTCTGGTTCGAAGTGAATCCCTCAGACTCTTGATCGGAATTGAATTGCTCGGCTCAGTGCAGCGCTCTTTATATAGTCGCCGAGAGCGGCTACTGGCTTGGCCTTGATGACAAAGGCCTCTGTCGATGGTGAGCCGAAAGGTTTGTCGCTATGCCGTCAAAGGCCCTACCGCGCTGACAAAGGCCGGAAGAAGTATTGAAGCCGGCAACACAGTAAATGATTAATTAGAAGGGTTGGTGGTGACATTTCTTTAATAGATAATAAACAAAAAATGAAAGTTAGCTTGGAAGGGTTGGAGTGGGAGACGTAGGTAGAAGAGTAGGCAGTCCATGTATGTACTCCCAGACTCGTCATATGACAAATATAGACTTACTTTCAACCTCTTTTACTTATTTGCAAGTTTTTATGCAAATGAACAACCTATACCAAAATGAAAGAAATCAAAAAGTGGGAACCTTAGAACTTAGCATTTTTCTCTAAACTATATTTTTGTTATTACACCTTCATCCAGTAAGCTTTTTAGTTATGATTTATAATCGCTTTATAAATTCTGAATGGACAATTGTAAAATTTGTTTAAAAATTTCTGGCAAAGTAAGATGACCTTCTTTGGAGTGCTCAAGAATCAGTTTAAATGTGTATAGAACATTTTTAATGTGTATAACATTACCAGTATGTTGTATTAGTTTGGATAATAGCTATAGAAAACAAGTTGGTACTGTGGTACACCTAAAGGCGTCACTACTAACGTTTTAAATTCATTGGTTAAGAATTTATTGTAAAACCATTTTTTCAGTAATTTTGTATTTACATTTTGACTGATGAACAGTTGAGCCCTGTTTATTCAAGGTAGTGAATACCTTGGATGCTATAAAATCAGTTAACCCATTGACTGATTTATTTTTTTCTAAATGACTATTTTTTCATTTCTATGTAAAAAATCACTTGAAATTTCAGAAAAATAATATAAAAATATTTTCCCAATTGTTTGACGATTTTATTCAAATTTAAGATTTGAATTTCAAAATCTTCATCATCACTAAATAATGTAGTGCTTCAATTATTTTGTTCGAAAAATTTACAATCTTATATTCCGAGCTCATTTTTAAACAATGAAACGTATGTGACACAGTTAGTTTCTACATTGATAACAACAGAAATCATATGGACTGAATATATTTACGTCGGTACTGAACTGCTACCGAGATCTACTGGACCCTCTCAGAACTATAAGGGTTATCCAGAAAATAACCTCCGTTTTGAAATAAAAAGTAAACGAGTGAAGGTACAAAAACTTTATTAAATACATATTAAAACTACAGTTTTTCTCTATTTTTCGACATAGTCGCCTAACAGGTTCAAGCACTTTTCGTACCTTGGAACAGTCTTTGAAATACCCTCTGCATAAAAATCTGCCACCTGTGAATGTAGCCAACCATTCACGGCGTTTTGAAGCTCTTCGTCATTGGCGAACCGCTGAGATGCAAGCCACCGCTTCATGTTCGGGAACAGGTGAAAGTCACTAGGAGCCAGGTCCAGGCTGTATGGGGGATGATGGAAAACGTCCCATTTAAACTTGGCCAAAAGTTCATTTGTTCTTCGAGCTGTATGAGGGCGAGAAAACAAATGGCTTTTGGCCAAGTTTAAATGGGACGTTTTCGATCATCCCCCATACAGCCCGGACTTGGCTCCTAGTGACTTTCACCTGTTCCCGAACATGAAGCGGTGGCTTGCATCTCAGCGGTTCGCCAATGTCGAAGAGCTTCAAAACGCCGTGAATGGTTGGCTACATTCACAGGCGGCAGATTTTTATGCTGAGGGTATTTCGAAGACTGTTCCAAGGTACGAAAAGTGCTTGAATCTGTTTGGCGACTATGTCGAAAAATAGAGAAAAACTGTAGTTTTAATATGTATATAATAAAGTTTTTGTATCTTCACTCGTTTACTTTTTATTTCAAAACGGATGTTATTTTCTGGATAACCCTCGTATTAAAAATAACTGAAATTATATTAAAAATACACAGCGAGCAGGTATCGACAAAGACATTCAAGAGATGGGAGTGGTGAGTCTGACTCATCATAATCAGTCAATGGGTTAATATTGACTAACATGTAAATAATTGTAACATTATTTTAGGTTATGAAACATAATAGGTTAACAACGAAAGTTTGTATTAAGAGGTTAAAAATTATGTGTTTCATTATAATTTAATACATTTTGGTGTCAAATGTAAAAAGTAAAAAGTTTCCTTGATAACTTTAAAATGTTTTTTAAACGACCAAGTTTGGTCGCAGTCAATTTTTTTAAGTTTTATCATCAGTGTGGGAACTTTTATGTTTTTCATCGTACTCTATCTGCCGATACTGTCTTTTTGATTTATAGCTTATTATTATTGTATTTACTATTTTCTTCTGTATTTATCCATTCAGTAATATTGTTTTTGTTTATTGATTCAGCTGTGGAAAGTTTAATCAAGTTCTAAAAGTATGTATTTTATTTAACTTATCTTTTTATATTTACTTTTACATTATGTTGGGGACTTTTAACCAGGTTATAGATAGTCTGAACTTTAACCAGTTAAATTGAAATTTGAATTAGTGGGACTCGTTTGACAAAAGAAAATAAGATTTGATTTAAATGAATGATTTGATTTAGTTTAAAAAAAATAATGAAGTTTAATGAGAGTTGTTTTGTTTGGTGTGTGTACTCTTAATTTGTTATGTAAAAAGTACTTTATTAACAAAATTGTCCTGAAGTATTTAAATAAAATTTCACACATTTTAAATATACGAAAGTCCTGTATTGCTTACTACTGTTGTCATTTCAATATGATAATGTGTGGAATTAATTAGTGATGAAAATAAAAAAGGCTTGGGAAAGAAAAAGTATTAATGAAAATGAGAACTTCAGACATTAAAAAATTTATTTACAGTAAAACCTAGTTATATCAGGCTAATAACTGGCTATACCCTTCCTGGTATATTCAAATTTGTTATTGCAGTTAATCAAATATTTTTATTGCCCCCATACAAAGGTGTAAAAAAGTACATAAAAGGCATATTTAAAGCCTGGAGTATTAGTATGTACAGTTGAAAATACCAGACTTATTGTATTACCAATACGTATTAAATTATTGCTGTTGATTGCAACGCTATTCCCTTTTTTATTTTGGGTGCAATGCCATTCAGAATACAATAAAGCAGGTATAAATTGAGGGTTTTCTTTTTTTTAACTTCTTTTCTTTTTCACTCTTTTGTATAACTATCCGAGTCTGCATTAGCAGAATCAGACATAAAACAAAAAAAAAGTATAATTGTGTCCGAGCCAAGCCCAGTGTAACAAGTTGTTACTGTACACTGTGTTAAGTGGGTCAAAAGAATAGAAAAAGAAGAATGAAAACAGTCTTATCAATTTACTTCTGAATGTTACCAATTTCAAATTGTTCATTTATCTGAAATATTCTTACATTTTTATAATTTTCGTTTCATGTCTAAGTTTGTGAACAAAGTGGTTAATTAGTTAATTTATTCAGTTATGGATATCTTTGTTTCAGAGTAGATAAAATCTTTTGTTTGTCTAAAAAAAAATTATTGATTTAAATTTGTCTAGTTTAATGCAGTTTATAGTTTTTTTTTTTTAGTTTATTTATAGTCGTATCAACAGGTTATTACATTTGGTTATCTAACTTTAGCTGTGGATTTTGACTTGTTAAAATTTGCAGACCCTTGCCGGGAATCGAATTTGGGACCTCTACATTGTAGGCTAGTGCACTACCACTACGCTATGAAGGCGACCAGTTTATAGTTTCTTTCATCAAGAACTAGTTTTTAAATTTTCATCTTTTTGTTCACTCTTCTGCGGTCTGTTTGTTTAGTCATTCATGTCTCAGTATTGTATATCGCTTAATACTTTGCTTCTGTAAGGAATGTGAATGCAGTATTCACAGGATGACCAGTGCATTATTTATTAAACATGTCATGCTAATTCAACCAAAAATATTGTTCATTTAAAAATTGTGGTCAAACCAATCATAGTTATGTACTGGTATAGCAGCAGACTAAACAATATTTTTGTAATTTCTTCTCATTGCATGTGGTCAATCTTTAGATCAGGCTTTCTGATAGTGTTGTCACAGCACATCTACACTATTGTCTTTAGAGGTGACTCATCTAAACAGATGAGTGATTGGAGAACTTAATTGGTGATCGTTTTTGCGCATTATACAAGGTTTATTTGGAAAGTAAGGTCTGATTTCTTATAAAACATAAATCATTGTCACAGATTTTTTTTCAAATAATTTTTTTTATTGAATTCCTTACATGTTTCTTTATTTTCTACATAGTTTCCATATTAAATATGGAAACTATTTTGTTTAAACTTTTATCTTAATTAATATTTTGTTTTTTATGTATCTATAAAAAAACTTTGTAATTTAAAAGTAAGAAGTAATTACTTGTAAGAAGGATTTTGAAAGCAGTATAAGGTAAATTACAATGGTTTTTATATATATACATAAAAAACAAAATATTAATATGGATTCTACTGCTACGATGCTAATAAATAATGGAAATAATTATAATTTATCATAATGTTCTACAAGCTTTTCTACGCCTAAGTCCTAGATGTCTGTGACGAAGCGCTTGCCGCTGAGAAACTATTTTGGGTAGCAGAACAAGTGAAAATCGCTCGGCACCTAGTCTGAACTATTCACCGGTCATGAATCTTTTCGTTCATGAGATTGACCTAATCTTCTGTGATCACTGATGATCGGCCTGATCGCGGTTAATCATGGACATTTTCCTTTCTATCCTTGAAAGCTCTCACCAATTTATGTACTTTGCTGTCATCGCATTGGGCCATATTTTTTATTTATATATCAATAAATTTCCACTGCAGAAACTTTTCTTCTTGTCAAAAACCGAATCACTGGCTTTATTTCAGTTGGTAGGCTTATCAATTGTTTTAAATATTTTGAACTGACACTGTAATAATAGCAATACAAATAGGGTCGTTTGACAAGGAAGGCATGCCAGGAGTCGGTGCACATGCACGTTTCAATGTTCACGTGACATTTGATTAGCTATAACGATTGGGATCTTACTTTCCAAATAACCCTCGTAGTTTAAAGTACAGAGTTATGATGGAATGAGTTTTTTACTAGTGTTATTAGATAGTACTCGTGGACACTATAGCAAACTACCGTGCGTTCGGAAAGTCGCTGTGCACTGGAATTGTGACTATGGATTTATGAAAATATGTATAAAGAAATGACTAAGCATTTTGGAAAAAAATTTATTCAATACCTTAATTACATTGTTAAACCGTGATTACATTGTTTATAGAAGGTGTTCGAAATGACCTCCATTGGCATCAATACAGCATTGCACTCGTTTCATTTTGTTTGCAAACACCTTTCGCAACTGAAGAACAGTGATTCCTTGAATGTATGCCGTTATTGCGGCTTTAAGTTCGTCAATCGTGTGTGGTCTGTTCCGATACACAGTTTGTTTCGCCGCACCCCATAAAAAGAAATCGGGGGGAGTCAGATCAGGAGATCTTGCAGGCCACAAATTCTTTGAAATTATTCGTTCACCAAACACGTTGCATAACGTTTTATACAGTTGCGAAAGGTGTTTGCAAACAAAATGAAACGAGTGCAATGCTGTATTGATGCCAATGGAGGTCATTTCGAACACCTTCTATAAACAATGTAATCACGGTTTAACAATGTAATTAAGGTATTGAATAAATTTTTTTCCAAAATGCTTAGTCATTTCTTTATACATATTTTCATAAATCCATAGTCACAATTCCAGTGCACAGCGACTTTCCGAACGCACGGTATTTGTAGTACAGTATGAAAATAACTTGTCCCTGCGCTTCACCATGTGTAGGCAAAGTTATAAGCAGCAAATCCTTTAATTGGAACTTCTCTCTTAATTATATTTAGCATCTCCTTCACATCTACAATCTTTTCTTTGTTAGTGCAAATAAAAATAAATTTTAAAACATTTTCCATGGTTCAAATGCATGAAAACATTTCGTGTACAATAGAACTGAAATAATGACAGATTATTGTGTTCCGTTTATATTTCATTTTGTTGTTTACTGTATTTTTTTAAGTAAGTAATTACTGTTTATAAGTTTTTTAAATTAAATTTTGTTTTTTAAATATTCTGAATGAAAAATATTTGATTAATTTTAATTACTGCATCCTGATATTTCATATTGTATTGATTATTTTTATTGCTAATTAATTGTACGTATTATAATGTTAATATAATAAAATTTATTATAATTTTTACCTGTCCCAACTTTGGTTGTGAAAATATATCAGATTACTTTAATTGTTTTATTATATTAGCAGGTTTTATCCTATGTCAGTTTTATCAAGTATTTCTCAAATAAGCTGTGTTTTGTAAAACAATTTTGTGCATTTTAATGAAAAAATTATTTTTACATAGCCTAAATTAATTGCTTTATTACTTTTTGTCAACAACCCCGTTGCGAGGGTTGGCGGTTTCAGTACATAGGTCTTTATACCTATTTGCATTGGACAGTACAGTAGGTGTGTTGGGACCTGAAGCTTGCAAAGGGGAATGCTTTGCAGTAGCGGGAACTTAGTGACAGAGGGGAAGTTGGCTATCGTTTTCCAACCGGCAACAAGTACAACATGCTACTAGCAAATCTGAAAACATTTTTTCTTACCACAATTTTAACAAACTACTCAAAATATAGATTTAACCCTTTCACTGCCGGGTCCGAACACCCTTCGGAGTCGGGTGTGTTTTCCCTGTGCCGGCTCCGTGTATGCTTCGGGTCTGGCTAGCGCACTCTCATATCTCTGGCTATAAAGCTGGCAGTGAACCTATTGTTACTATTTTGACATCGGCACACAGTAAACATTCTTTTCTTCTTTATTTAGTAAATCACTGCTTTTGCAAAAATCTTGCACTTTGTACGTATATTTAGAGTAAATGCAATAAAAAATGGTAAATCATAAATCGGCACATGAAAATATGTAACGACAATAACGGTGGCAGCGAAAGGGTTAAGAACTGAGCCAACTGTGTTTACTACTAACTACTATAGCTAGATAAAGATTTAAGGATAAACAAATTGTAGCTACATGAGTGACTTAGATTGTATTCAACTTGAATAATCGATAAACTGTTGGCTTTGGCTTGGAACCGTACTTGTATCTTTGTTATTATTCATGATTTTCTTATTCTGTCTTCTACCAACCAACGTTCAAAGATAAAGGAGTGAAGCAGGGATCTCCTATTTTAGAAATGGTTGTACGCTATTAATAAATAAATTAATTAAGCAATGAATTGGTAAGGAGTAGCTAAACAACATATCGGAGACTTGTTAGTGGACGGTGTTTTCGTGTCATTTCGTTCATTCTTTCACCCACCATCATATTCACTGGTTTTTTATCTTGTAACAGTTATGAATCTCATTAATAAAGTTATTAAAAAAAAACTTATTTTGTTTAAAGCAATTTTATAAAAGCGCATAATGTTTTCTGTTTTCATTTACCGCAGCTGTTACTTCGACAGCTTTAGTGGCAGAAATGCCACAGCGGGCATCCCCATCTTTACAAATTGACTACCTTGATGAATTCTACATGGAGGGGCAAGCTTCAGGTCTAAACGTCTCGATTATATAATTATTATATTTCCAAATTTTTAGTTCACAAATAAACGTAAAAACCGAGTATTCATTTAGAATTGTTTTGAATTCAATGTGCATGCTGCGTATATGCAAATTGAAACTAAAAAAGCAAGCCGTGTTAGGAGGGTTAAAATACATCATAATACTTTTTTTAATGTTAATTTTTTACCAGCTATGTGGCAGAGTCTCCTAGTTAATAAGTAAGCTGATTTTAAGATTAATTAAGGTTCTAAATTGTAAATCTTTCTTAGGTTAGAGATGCATACATTATCAGAGCTTTCTTCTTATTTTATCTTTCGTCTTGGGTTTTCCAATGTCTCAACTAAATCAAAACAGTCCAAATCCTTGTAGTTTCCCTAATTATAATATCATTTTATCAAATTATATTACAGTAGACTCTCAGAAATCCTGACTAATGTGGCGGACGGCCGGTCTGGATTTTAAAAAATCCAGATTTCGTCTTTATGGCGAATAATTATGACAATAAGCATTAACGTTTATCTGCTAAGATAAGAGTGAGCTTCTGAAAAAACTTTAAAACACTGTAGGCCTAATAAATTACAGTAGGCTACTGGTACTGTAATTATTCAATATACGAAGCACAAACATTGACTAAACTTAACGCTACTGTACCGTAATAAGATTCGATTGCACTCTTTGTAAGATTTGCAAGTTACGGATTTCAAACATGTAATAAAATGTGTCATATATGTCTCAATTATATAGTAATTATAATTATATAGAGTAATTATAGTAGGTAAAAATTCATTAAATAAAAAACCAAGTCTTAAAAATTGTAGAATTCATCCATGCTTTTTGTTGGTTTGTATACCAAAGTGGCAACACATCGTCTTTCTTTAAATTTTTAAAAGCTCTGGGTTTTCTTGGTTTTCCTATTTATGTTAACCTAAGTTTATGACTGCCGGTCACATTGCTACAAGCCAACACCGTAACCCGTTCCTTGCTTTTTTTATAGCCCGAGGCTGAAGCTTCTTTTTTGGATGCAAGAGTTTTCGTGGGCAACATTTTATAGTTCAGACCAGTCTCGTCACAATTGTACAGCTGGTCACCGGAAATTCCTTCTTCGTCAAGGATTTTAAAAAGTAAGGTCTTAAATTCAGGAACAGCGTCTTTGTTCGCCAATAAAGCCTCTCCACTGATTTCATCGGGCCAATCCCATGAAAACTTTTTACTGGTTGTTAATTTAAAAGTTGTAAATTTTCAGAAAATAAAGTAAAAAAAAAAATCAGCGTGATCCGGATTTTTGAGAGTCTACTGTATTATTTATGTAGGATTATCAACAGCTGTATTATTTATAAATGAAATATGTATTTCTAACCACCAGAATACAGTTATAAAAAACACTTACCAATGTTTATAGTGCTTTTGTTTATCTTGTACACATCTTTAGTAAATTAAAATATTTTTCACATCAAAATTTAAAACTTCCTACTCGTACCATGGCAGATAAAGAATTAGTAGATTCTTATATCTAAAACATTCTTGCCAACTTAATCAGTTATTTGTCACATTCCACCTGTGTGTTCATTAATTTTTCCCTGGTAAGTGTTTTCTGTTACTATATTCTGGTGTTTAGAAATATATATTTTAATTATATAATAATATTAATCAAGGAATGATTGTTCTTAAATTCTGAAGATAAGACTGTAGAAAGTACCACAATTATCTCTTCTCTTTGCCTACCTGTGGGAACCCAATCCATTCATAAGTTTATCGTACACAGATCATTCATTCTGGTCAATAATGTTAATATATTTGTTAAAAGTTTAAGTTATGATATATTTTGGTGCATGTAATGTTTTTTTTTATTTCCTGTAATTATTTTTTATTTCTTGTAATTTTACAAGCTGAGATAAATATGTGTTATTTTAGTACATAGATATTAGCCAAAAAATATGACTCAAATTTGTTGTGTTGAAAGAAGGAATTAACTAGTACATTTTTTTAAATTTTGTTATGTTGTAATTAATTAAAAGATGAATTATGTTTAATTTTTTTTTTGTCCAGGTATTCACAATAATAGAGGTTAAACATAGTCTTTTATTTACTTATCTTAATTTTTTTAAGTCGCAGTAATTGCTTTGATTATTAACTAATATTATAGATTACAGTATGAAATCAATGAGTTTTAAAATGTAATAATTTCAAGACCCTAGCTGGAAATCGAACCCAGGACCTTCTGCTTGTAGTCTAGTACTCTACTAGTCTTATGTTTGAAACATTTCTGTGATAATTATGTATGAAGAATGCACGGAAAGCCAACAATCAAAGAAGCAATATTTCCCAGGAGACAAATAAATAAAAGTTTTAAACACTACACAACTGATATTTTTTTACTTTTTCTGGTAAATATTTTTCATTGTTACAGTAACGCTGTAATGATTATGTGTTAACCCAATAGGAAAAATGTATGTGGTAGATAAGTCACGCGTAATTGCAAGCTTCCTAGTAAACCAAGCAGTCATGTACCTCCACCCATCCTCCCGTACAGTGTTGCCAATTCCACCCGTCCTGCCCGTAGCATTGGAATTGCTATACTCAGTCAGTTCAATGCAAGCGTGACATACACAATGTTTCTTAATGTTTATGGGCTGTTTTTTTAAAAGTTATTTTCATTTTAAAATTTCTTATTTTTGAAATAGTCCTAACACACTTATTGTTTTTATTAGTGTCCGAAGCATTTGCTAACATTGCTTATTTATGAAAATATCTAAGTAAAGTAGTTGAAATTAAAGAGAGGTTTATGGTTTTACAACACTTTTCGATTTTCTCTTTGTAATTATATTTCCTTCATGTCTAAACTTATACAAATTAATTCCATTTCATATAATGAATTTCACCAACCTTCCTTTCAAACTGCGTCAACTTTTATCCCTACCTACATGTGCTTCAGTAGATCCACCATCAACAGAGTAAATAACATAATTAAAACTAAAAAAAATTTTTTTAATTTATTTAAAATCTATAGAAGATTATACATCTGCAGTCATTTGTATAAAATTTAATTTATTTTATACAAATGACTGAAGATGTATCATCTTCTATTGATTTTAAATAAATTAAAAAAAAATTTTTTAGCTTCAATTATTTTATTTACTCTGATGATGGTGGATCCACCGAAGCACATGTAGGTAGGGATAAAAGTTGACGCAGTTTGAAAGGAAGGTTGGTGAAATCACCCTATGACAAAGTGCGGGCGCACAGCGCCCGCACTTTGTTCAGGTTCTGATCCGCTTATGTATTCTGATCCACCTACCCCTGTGATGCGAGACACGGAAGCGGCACGAAGTGCCGCTGGAGTGGCAAGGTCATTATATAAATTCATTACATGAAATGGAATTAATTTCAAACTGCAGGATGCATTATAAAGATTTATTTATACAGATTAGTTTAATAATTGTTCACAAGTAATTGAAATGAAAAGTTTGTGGTTTTAACACTATATTCCATGCTTCATATTTGACATGAAATTGCTATTAGATGAATGTTAAATAAGTTTGTAATCTTATGCAGTTTATGATAATAAAATAAAAAGTTGTTCCCACTCTGCCAAATATGGCAACACTACATTACTGTCATAACTAGATCCTGGCTTACAGTTACATGGTTACTTTTATAGTAATCATTAATGTAAGCGTAATCACAGTAAGCAGAATAAATTAAATAACATTGTCGAAATACCGTGCGTTCGGAAAGTCGCTGTGCACTGGAATTGTGACTATGGATTTATGAAAATATGTATAAAGAAATGACTAAGCATTTTGGAAAAAAATTTATTCAATACCTTAATTACATTGTTAAACCGTGATTACATTGTTTATAGAAGGTGTTCGAAATGACCTCCATTGGCATCAATACAGCATTGCACTCGTTTCATTTTGTTTGCAAACACCTTTCGCAACTGTATAAAACGTTATGCAACGTGTTTGGTGAACGAATAATTTCAAAGAATTTGTGGCCTGCAAGATCTCCTGATCTGACTCCCCCCGATTTCTTTTTATGGGGTGCGGCGAAACAAACTGTGTATCGGAACAGACCACACACGATTGACGAACTTAAAGCCGCAATAATGGCATACATTCAAGGAATCACTGTTCTTCAGTTGCGAAAGGTGTTTGCAAACAAAATGAAACGAGTGCAATGCTGTATTGATGCCAATGGAGGTCATTTCGAACACCTTCTATAAACAATGTAATCACGGTTTAACAATGTAATTAAGGTATTGAATAAATTTTTTTCCAAAATGCTTAGTCATTTCTTTATACATATTTTCATAAATCCATAGTCACAATTCCAGTGCACAGCGACTTTCCGAACGCACGTTATAATTGACTGAAATGTTTTTGAACTAGTAATCATGAATCAACCGTTAGTCAATAATTTTTATTGATTTCTTTTTTTAATTACAAAAATAGTTATTAATTTAAGAACTTGTGTAACTATAGTCTGTTTTTTTAAATTTAATTTAAATTTGTCCATGTACTTTCACCATAGGTTTTGGTTAATAAGTTAACATATTTGTTAACTTCTGTATTAGCACCACATTAAAGAGGGCAAGACTAAAATGATCTGTATCATTTTTATTTTATTGGATTTGTAAAATATAGCTAGATAACTAAATAAAATATGTATTGTATGTTAAATATGGATAAATAATAAACAGTTTTATTTGATTTATGTATTAGTGGATGTGCAAAAAACATACTTTGTATATATTTATACGATATATTTTTCTGTATTTATTATCTAATCCTTTTGCGTATCTTGACATAAGTAATAAAATAATTTAAAAATTAATATGCGTGCAATTATTTATTTTTGTTTTATGAAAATAGATAAATTTTTCAATTATCCTTTATAATTAATGACTCTTGAAAACCAGAAATCATGCATCTCATTACAATATAATAGAACAATATTACAAACAGCTTATACAAAACATTTTTTTTATTCCTAATTTGTGTACGTTGCAATATGTTCAATTTAGAACAATAAGCAACCCCCCATGACCCAATGAGATGAGGATGATGTGTATGACGTGTAAATGAGGTGTAGTCTAGTACACACCCAGGCCGACCATTCCTGAGAGAGTATGGTTAATTAAACCCCAACCATCAAAGTACAAAAGCATTGAAATGTGATTTCATCAAATCACATAAATCATGTAAAAAAGGAAAACGATCAGTTTGGTAAAATATATAATCATTTTAGATAATGAACAATATAACCTTTGTTTAATCATTAATCATGAATAAACAATTAATGTAAAATGAAGGTCAACCATTGGAGAAATTTAAAAATATGGAAAATTGTGTAATTGCCTCTAAACTAGGCTCTGCAGAGAAAAATTCTTAAATTAAAAGTTGTAGATTTTTGATTTCCTATAACTTTGTTTATATACACTTTTGTCATAAAAAGCATAAACATGGCAGAGAGAATAACCAAAGTTAACAAGATTTTTGATACCAGGATGGTATGAAATCAAAGTGGTTTCCCACTATCTTTCAGACTAGTGGTCTGATTTGATACCAGGATAGTATGAAATCAAAGTGGTTTCCTCCTACCTTTCTAGTAGTTTGACAAAAATTAATAATATTAATTTGCATATTCTCAGTTTGCTTCTTTCTACCTCTTACTACTTCCTACTATCCTGGTAGAAAAAAATTCTTTTGAGGCAAACATTCCTCACCAAAAGAATAATAAAAATACAGAAAATCCGTAATTGCCTCAGGCTCTGTAGAGAAAAATGCTTTAAATAAAACTTGTAGACTTTTTAATTTCCTATAACTTAAATTACACTTTTCTCATAAATGCATACTAAGACTGCAATCTTAAAAAATTCTATTTTTTACAGATTTTGAAAGAAAAAAACAAAATCGCTAGTTGCAGCTAAACTGAGCATTTACAGAAAATGTTTGAAATAAAAGTTGAAGTTTTTAAATGTTCTACAATTTTAATTATATATACACTTTTGCCCAGAAAACATATTAAGCTCACTATCTTCAAAAAAAACCATTTTTTTTCTACAAGAGCATAGCCTCCCCAAGAATTTCAGCAGACGTGGTGCTTACCTGATGCTTCTTGTAGAGAATAAAAAATGTAGTAAATGAGGTAATTTTAAAAATAATTGTAGAAGCTATTCTTGAGAAAATCGCATGAATAAACTACTACTTTCAGTTGACCAATTTTGATGAAAATATGGGTGGCATGTTTTTAAATACACTAGTTAACATACTCCATACCCCTACCATACATAAATATATAGTATTCAGATGAACTAATATCCCCTAGCTGTGGGAGTGAGAGAATGCATAACGCTCTCACTCGCACAAGCCATACGCGCCATTCCAATAACATTGTCTTTAATTTTACTCATTGTTGTGAGCAAGCGCTTATGCATGCAGTAAACTAACAAGCAAGATAACGACTGTAGTATGTTTTCAGATTTGGATTATGATGGTAAAGACCTTTGAGCGCATGCGTAGTTATGCCACATATCTCCCTCTCACTCGCTCGGCTATGGGACATTAGTTGTCTGATACGTATACATGTATTCACCACACTGCATTCCTCTCAAACAAATGGAACTGGCAACACGAGTACCATTCATTCAAAAATAAAATTTCTTTTAATCTTCTAGATCTAATAGTAAAAAGGGCACAATCATAAATTAAAATTAAAGAAATACATAATTGAAATTTAAAAAAGTATTTTTATTATAAAATTTTTGTACAAATGCTTTCAAAATTAAATTACAATACACACAATAAATTCATTACAAGTAGTTAGTTATATGTATACTAAAATATTAAATAAAATTTATTTCAATTTTAACAAAAATATAAATTAAAACCAACGCCAGTTTAAGGCCTTACAGTGTTTCACTTCATAGATTCATTTCAAACAAACAAAATGCTAAATAGCTACTATTTATATCAAAGATATTGAAAACTAACTGGGTTGTTATAATCCAATCCAACCAATCCCATAAATACTGAAGTTATAAGTTACACAAGTCTACGTTGGTAACATTGACAGAAATCTAGTGATTTCAATAGATTTTTTGGTGTTGAAATGGGGAAAATAATGTATATTTCAAAAAGGACACAACTGTACCATTTAAAAGGTAGAAGTAATGCATACATAAATTTCATTTCTCCTTACACATCAATCGACAACACTTTATTTAAGGTTATGAGCTAACAATTTAAATGTAAATCTTTTCCATCCATGCTATTCCAGTATCTGTTCATTAATGTTGTTTTCCCAAGACGAACGTGTGTTTATTCTTGAGGCTTTTTTTTAATTTATTTAAATTCACATTAACTGCTTGGTCATAAGTGACTACAGTGGATTACATAACATTAACTGTGGGATTTGACACGTAAAAATTTCCAAACCCTGGCTGGGAATTGAACCCCGAACCTCCGCGTTGCTGGCCAATGTGCTAACCACTACACTACAGAGACGGCCATTCATGTCGGCATTATATAATAGAACCTTAAATTTTTGATAACTTGACTTGCCAGGACATAAAAGGTATTATACTGAGCACATTTACACTACATTTAATGATACTGTCCAGTGATTTTGTTTTGTTTTTCAAATCGCCTGTAAAATACCCAAAATTTAAATAATTTTTTTTTTTAATTTAATGTCGCATCAACAACTTGGTCATTAGCAACTACTGTGGGTTTCGGTATTATAACAGTGAATTTTAACTTGTTAAAATTTCCAGACCCTAGCTGGGAATCGAACTCTGAACCTTCCATTTTGTAAACTAGCGCACTAGTTGCTACGCCAAGGTGGTGGCCAAATAATATTTTTTAAATTTTGAAACCTTTTTTTCAAAAAAATTTCTGTACTGGAGAGAAATGAAGTTCATATCTGAACTCGGTACCTAAAAATACATAATAATCTTGAGTTATCATTCAGGATAACACAGGCAACGTGTAACCTCAAGAAATGATGTGAGGTAACCCTTAATTGTGCACAAGCTAAAGCTTACATAGGTATCATCGAAAAATAAAGAGACAGAAAAAAAGAAAATAAATTATGATTTAAAATTTAGGTATGTGAAAAATTTAAATAGCTTATTTTTTAAATACATATTTAAATTTACTAAAATACATATTTACTAAATACATATTTAAAAACATATTTAAATTTCAGAGTAATAATAATAATACAAAAGTAGGTATGTGAATTTTAGGAACAAAACTGTTTCATTTTCAAAATTTTATATCATTTTTCAGTTATAATTGTGTTAATTTACTTTGGACATGAAGATCATTTGGTATAATTTATTATAAGGTTTTATATTATAGTAATACTATGTGAGTTTTTATTAGGAATATCAAAAGTTATCTTTGAACATTTCCAATTATCCCACAGCTGGCCCAACGTTTTATGACCAATAATCGGGGTTTTACTAATTTTATAAATCTTACCCTTTATTCCCTTAAAACTAATCTTTTATTAACTAATAGTAGACAAGTGAAGTGAATTAAATCAAGTTATAAAAATGTAATGCCACAACAATATAAGATACAATACAGTTTGATTAATACCTTGTTCTAATGATAAATTCTCAGTCTTCTTATGTTTATCCAGCAACAGATATATATATAATTATATTAAAATATATTTTTCTAAACCACCAGAATACGGTAACAATAAACACTTACCAATGTTTAGAACGCTTTCATGTATCTTGTACACATCTTTATTATAAAAATTACGAAAGATGTGTACAAGATACATAAAAGCTCTCTAAACATTGGTTTAGTTAAAAGTTTACAGTTACCATATTCTGGTGGTTTAGAAATATATATATTTCAATTTTAAAAAATACGGCTGTTGATAATTCTACATAGGATGTTTGATAAAATATTACAGTTATATATACATATACACACAACAAATCTGCTAATCCAAAATTTCCAATCATCCTGATTTCTAAATATTTTCAACAAATTTTTTTTAAAGATATAACATGTTTTAAAATTACAACCAGTGCATTTGATAATGGAAAATAAACATAACCAAGTTTTTAATACAAGGTGTATTTTTATAATAATAAACGTAAATCGCTTACTGTTAAAAAATTTGAAAGAAATTGCAATAAATTATACATTTTCAAACAGGCTGGCTGGATTAAATCACTAATTTTTAACTGTTGTAATACAGAAAACCTTGATATAATATTTTGGGGCGCCTTATAAAAATGACATCTGCAGGGCTATTTCCAGTGCTTTTGCTTCATCAGAATGAGTAACAAGATGCTAGGAATTACATATTTCATTTGTTTTTGTTATTACACACATATTTTTCAAATAATCCAAACAAGTCCCAGTCCTAATTAGTTCAGATTAATGGAGATGTTGTGTATACATATATATCATTATAAAGTTGTAAAAACATGTAAAATTTTTTAACGACCCTGAAGAATACCTGATACCGTTTACATAATATATAAATTTATAATACTGAAAACCAATTAATAAACTAAAATTAACAAGATATCACATAAAAGAAACCATAGATTTATTATTAGCATGAATCGATAAAGTATTAAAATATTATAATTTAGATTTAGGTGGTTGTTCTAAAATAGCCTTCATATCTTCTAAAGATTGAATGATGGCCATTTTCCAATCATTCGCACTTGTTTCTGGACATGACCTAAATGCTGAAGTACCAAAATTTATATCCTTTGGTCTTGGATTGTAACAGCATGCATAACCATCGTGTGTTATAGGACCATAAACCATAAAACCATCACATTTTGAAGCAACCTGCAAAATAAGAAACATTCCTACTAAATTATGGTGTAAACATATACAATTTTCACTAGATAAAGAATTAGATTTTTCCAAAAATTAATAAAATAATCTTCTTTTCTTCACAGTATGAAAATAACTCATTAAAACCACACCTTCAAATTTTTACAGTCAAAACCATTACTTTATCTCAATTATATAGATATTTTTTTAATTTTTTTTTTTTTTTTTTTTTAACGTCCGACTGTTCTGCAATTACTGCTAATGCAGACGGTGAATGATGAAATGATTTTTTGTAACGTATGAAAAAATGCCGTGCCTGAATGGGATTCGAACCTAAGACCGCATGATGAGAGGCGAGCATGTTACCAACTTCACCAATGCGGCCGGCTTTTTTTTTTAAAAAACAGCACTCTCCAAGACAAGCCAAGATAAGACTTTACCAGGTGTGTCCGGAAAGTAATAATTATTGGTTAATTTCTTTAACCAATAGATTTATTGTAGATATCAATACAAACATTTAATATTTTTCGAAGTGGTTCCCTTGGGCATCTACACACATTTTCCAGTGGCTCTACCAAATACGGTACGTATCCTGGAAGGCTTCAACGAGGACCTTGGCAAGGTCCTTTGTCACAGTGCCTTGGACGGCTTCAATCGACCCAAAACGGATTCCTTTCAGAGCAGTCTTGGTCCTCGGGAAGAGAAAGAAGTTGGATGGAGCCATGTCCAGACTGTTGGGGGATTGCAGTAGCACCGCCAAGTTGTGCTTTGCCCAACCCGGTAAATCTTCTGATTGTTCTTCAAAAGCTTACGAACCAGCTAGGCACCTTCCTCACGAGCAATTTGCATGTCATTTATCACCCATATCAATTGCCCTCCATAGCTTTCTCTAGCAGGAAAAAGCAATACAGACACTAATTGGAGAAACTCTATAATATGTATGAAACAGGTGACTCGCTGCACTTTTTCTGTTAAATAACTGTTTACAATTATTTATTATTATTATTATTATTATAAGTATGATTCTACTAGGCCTATTTTTTCCTATTTAACAATTTAAAGGAATTCTTTGCAGTATTCTTATCAAATTTTAGAATATATAATTTATTTTTTATATTATAAACGTCTATATGCTTAGTTTTTATGTATAAAAATCCCTTTCATGAGATGACGCGTCTCATGGCTGGTGTCAATTTTTAAAAAGACTTACCTTTGACTTACAGCAAAAACCATTTGTGATTTCTATAACTACTCTTTAAGAAGAATCGAGTTACACTATTTTTGTTTCCAAATTCCAACTTTTCTTGACTTCTGTTTTGGACCACTTCCGGTTGAAACTGGAACTTCAAACGTAATCCAGGTTTGAAGGTTTAAACTTTTTGTGTAGATTATGAATCCGAAAACTGTTTGTTGGTATCTCTTGTAGTTTTTGACATCTCGATGTGACGGACGGTCGAGCATAGGAAAATGATAGATGACAATTTAAAAAATTGCCACCAATTAAAAAGGAGTACTTTATTTTTATTAGGCATTCTTAAAGCTACATTCAATGGGGGCCAAGTAATTTAATTCAATTTATTTTGTATTTACTAATCCTGGCACGCGATCATCTACGAGGGAGTACCCAAAAGCTTGTGCAGTACAAACTCCTGCCGCTAGGCTGCTTGTAGCACTACTCATTGCCAATTCAGTGCCGCCTTGTTCATTGATCTGGCTCGTTCTGTTCCCGTGAAGTGATAATTTTTGCTAGTGCTGTTTTGTGCTCGTCTCGTTTTTCATGGCAAGTTTGAGTGAACAACATGCGACTGTGAAGTTTTGCTTCCTGCTCAGTAAAAACGCTGCTGAAACAGTTGTAATGTTGAACACAGCTTACAAAGACGACACCATCAGAAAAACCCAAATGTATGAGTGGTTTTCTTGCTATAAAAATGGCAACACGTCAATTGAGGACAAACCTTGTCCTGGAAGACCGTCGACTTTCCGAACAGACGAAAATGTTGTGAAAGTGAAAGAAATATTACTTGCAGACCGACAAATGACCATTGACTAAATATTACAGGTTAGTGGGTTATCTTAGAGCTCAGTCCAACGCATTTTAACAGAAGACTTGACAATGAAAAGAGTCGCTGCCAAGTTTGTGCCTCGGGTTCTGAAAGACACTCAAAAGGAACATTGAATTGAAACCAGTCGTGAATTGAAACAACAGCTTGAAAATGATCCAGATTTCATGTCAAAGATCATTACGGGTGACAAGTCTTGGTGCTATGGGTATGACCCAGAAACCAAACAATAATCCAGCCAATGGAAAACATTGTAACCCCGACCAAAAAAATGTCGTCAAGCCAGATCAAACAACAAAACAATGCTGCTTTGTTTTTTTGATGTGAGGGGGATTGTCCATTCAGTGTTCATTCCACCAGGCCAGATGGTAAATCAAGCTTTTTATCTTGAAGTGTTAAGAAGACTACGGAACAGCTTTTGTCAAAAAAGACCTGATTTGAGGCAGACAAGGGACTGGGTTTTCCACCACAACAACGCGCCTGCACACATGGCAATCTCTGTTACCCAGTTTTTGGCCAAAAATGGCATGATTTTGCTACCACACGCACTGTACTCACCCGATCTGGCTCCGTGTGATGTTTTTTTGTTCCCACATATGAAAAGGGGCATGAAAGGTCTCCAATTTGACAACGTTGATGATGTCACGAAAAAAACGAAGAAAGAGCTGGCAGCCATCACGGAAGAGGAGTACAAAAAATGTTTCGAACAATGGAAGCACCAGAGAGATAAATGTATTAGTTGTAAAGGAGAATATTTTGAAGGAGATAAGGTTGTTTTGTAAAAAATTTAAAAATAAATGGTTTTTAAAAAATAATTCCGGTTTTTTTGGGTACCCATTCGTATATACGTTATGTCAAAATTATGCTAAGTGTTATTTTTCTTTTGAATGTTATGTTCTTTTTTGTATTTGATTTTTTAATATGTTGTAAATCTCTTTATGTTTTAAATTAAGGCATTGTATTATTAATATTAATATGAAACAGGAAGGTCTACCTGGCTAGTTGAAATTCTCATGTGAGTACTCCTCAAATAACTTATATCTCTGTATATTTCTGGTGGAGCAAAGTTGTTCTCCGCACCAATTAACTTCAATCCTAAAAGATGTCTGTCTACACCAAGACCTTGTAATGCCTAAAACAAAAGAAAACGTTCATATATAGTAATTTAAAAATAGTCTACATTTATTCTCAATCATTCTTGTTAAGACATAGTTAATAAAACCATGAATAGAAAATTAAAAATAGGTTCATTGAAAGATTTATATGATAGCCAGTTTGATATTGTAAAAATCATTCTTATAGAAAATTTTTACCCATAACAGGCAGGTGGAGTGTTAAATTATTTGCACTCGATCTGTTAGTTCTGTAACTAGAGTTACAAAAAATAGTTATGTTTCTTATTACATGGTCAGCCCAATTATATGACTGAAGCATTTAAGAAAAGAAGAGGTAGAGGTGTAAAAGACACTAGTCAGAGTAATCTCCTCCGAAAGTAATGAATTTCACAATACAGCCAGACCTTGTCATGAATGAAGTGACAGTGTCATGCACTGATTTGTGGCAATCACAAATCAGTGATGCTGCAGGGTGGAAATTAGATGCTTTTCGGAGGTCCTGGCATGCTGATAAGCATAGGCTATTTTTCCTTCAGTGAGGAAGGCAATTGTACATTACCTTACTCCTCGTTTTGCTTAGTAAAGCCTATAGAAGTTCAAACGAGCCTTTCCGTTGATGACCTAATAACAAATAAGAAATTTTGATGCATCTATCAAATTTTGTTAAAATATTTTTACTTTCTCTTGCCCTAGAAAGGAAAGTACTTAACTTTTTCTTCTTCGGTAAGGAAAGTTATGTTTTATGTTGATTTATTAGAAATAGAATTTTTACCGGAAAAACACGTTTTCATGTCCCCTAAAGACAAAAAATGTGTTTACCAATTGGTGTTTGTGTATGTGAACAAAATACTAAAAAATGAAAATCATACAAAGTTCAAAACTTTAAATTTACGTTAGGTACCTTGAGGGGACCCGACACAAACATTTTCATTACAATAAGTCAACTGGAAGTAGTTTCTTTGTTTTATCATCTCATTTACAACATGTTTTGTTTACTAAATTTTGTTTTTCTTATTTTTTTTTTAATTCATTTATTTAACGTCGCATCAACTTCAAAGGTCATTAGCGACGATGTTGGGGTGTAACTATGGTACAATGGAGAATAAAATGATTTTTTTATAACATACGAAAATATGCTGCGCCTGCAGCATATGATGAGTGGGATTCGAACCCATGACACACATTTTGTTTTTATTTAAGAAAAATCTTACATAATAATAGTTTGTCGTACAGGAGTGAATCGTTTTGACTCTACGAAGTCAAAAAATCATTAACATAAAGAACTTACAAAGGTAGGTCAAAGGAAGGAACGGTGGCTGGTTGTTTACTGGGTAAAAGCTGTACAATTCTGTACAGGGCTGAGACTTTTGCTGGAACAACTTCCAGAATATTCTACTTTGGACTACAATACAATATTGTAGAGTGCAGCCTCTGTTTCTTTTATATGAGGCGTATTTTTAAAGTACGTACCGTTTTGAAATAAAAAGAAAACAAGTTGACTACTTTTCTTAATAATTTTCTTTTACATGAAAGCCTGTAACTTAATCTACTTTTCTACATAATTCCCACCAATATTAAGGGAGGAGTCAACCCAGTTTTATCACTAAAAATTAAAAAAAAATCTGGTGTGAAACACTCACAAAACTTTCTCTGCAAGTGCAACTAATTAACAATAAACCTAACATTAGTATTAAAACATTAGAAATAAACAAAAAACTAACGTCAATAAACATAACCTAATTTTAATCATGAGTGAATGACCCAAAATGAAAATCGACCTCAGTTTGACTTAAAAATACGGAAAATCACTCTTTCTCACTAAACTAGGCTCCGTGGAGAAAAATGCTCTGAATAAAAGTTGTAGATCTTTTAATTTTCTATAAATTTAATTATATACACTTTTGTCGTAAAATGAATACTAAGGCCGAAATCTTAAAAAAATCAATTTTTCACACTTTTTCGTGAGAAAAAACAGAAAATCGCAAATTACCGCTAAACTAAGCGTTATACAAAAAAATGTTTGAAATAAAAGTTGTAGGATTTTAAATTCTCTACAATTTTTATTATATAAATTGTTGCGCTAAATTGCATATTAAAGCCGTAATCTTAAAAAAACTATGATTTTACATGAAAACAGCCTCGCCCAGAATTTCAGCAAACATGAGGCCTACCCTATCGTGTAGAGAATAAAAAATTGAGTAAACCAGGCAATTTTTAAAAAAATCGTAGGACCAGTTTTTGAGAAAATCGCAAAAAAGTGAAAAATTATACGAATAAATTACTACTTCCGGTTGACCGATTTTGATGAAAATGTTCGTGTCGGGTCCGGTAGTGGTATGTAACTTAAGTTTCAAGTTTCAAGTTCGTACGATGTTCCGTTCTTGAGATATTTTGTATACACACACACACAGACAAATTGCTAAAAACATGTTTTTTGGGTTCAGGGGGTCTGAAAACGTATAGATCCGGTGAAAACTCGGTTTCGAAAAATCGACATGAAAACAATACTTTCCTTCCTATATATTCATATAGGCAAGAGAAAGTAATAATCAAAAATTTTTTTGTTGATTATAAAACTTCAGAATTTCCTTAATCCAGCAATATATTTTGTTTTTATGTACGATAACTAGAAATTTGTAAAACATTATTTTACATAATCGGTGTAAGTGTAATTGTAAGTAAAACTTTACATTCAATTTTCTCGGCATTTAGAGTATTTCAGGTTTTCTTCATGATAAAATCCTTATAACTTTCTTTATATAAATGCTATCTTGCTGATTTTTTTCCACTATATTCAGCATTTATTGCTCTTTTATTTGTAGGTTGGCCGTGTTGAAACTTATTATAGGAGTTTTTAAAAAATAAAAAAATAATGACGTTATCTGTATTTTGGGGGAAAATATTTAAAAAATCAATTTTCTCTCCATTGTAAAGTTAAATGTATTAATGGAACCTTCAAAAAAAGAGCATAGTTTTTTGATTATTTTGACATAAAAACCAGGTCTGTACCTCTAAAATTAACTAAGTTATAAGCAAATAACGAAGATATGATTTTCCTCCTTCCGCCCCTTATATTTGGGGCTTATCGTATCGTACAACCAGCGTTTGAATACCATCCTAGTAGAAATCTGCCGCCTGATTATACAATCACGGTCGATAATTTAAACATTTTATAACATACATCTAAACATTTTATTCATAAATAAAACTGATAGTGCAATAAATTTTTAATAACTGATTAACTACCTGGTTAGTGTAATCTTTATGAGCAGTGACAGCAGCCTTTAAAGCTTCTACTTTTTCTGCAGGTGTTTTACATTCACTAAGCATAGCAAGACAGAAGTTTATTGATTCAGATGAACACGATCGAATTGTTTCAGTTCGACCCAGATAAAACATTCTAGTAGCAGCACTTTCATAATGAGCTCCAGGTACCTTATGAATCCTGAAAATAATTTATATATATTGTTAAAAGATATACATTAATAAATTATTACTAATTTGTTACTTAAGAGAGACCAAATATAAAACAGCTGAACTGTGAAGGTATTAAAATTTAAAAAGTAAAGTAGAGCTGCAGTTATCCAAGCCCCGACTAACCGAGTTTCGGGTTAATTGAAGTAGTCCCAAAAAGTACAGCGCAAAGCTAAATCCACATATAGCTGCAAATCATTCATAAACTGTATGTACTGATAGCTATTTCATTTTGTATTTTTATTTTATTTGTAGATCATTTTTAAATTTGATAATACGAGGTCTGTTAGAGAAAGTATCAAACCTTTTTTTTTGTGAAAACCTGATGGATGTGAATCAAGCGCTCTAGCATGAGCTGACCTTTGTACCCATGCATGAATTTTTTCCCGCCTGTTGATAGCGTCAGTCGCTGGCAAGCTGCAGTTGAGTGAGGTAGTGTGAAATGCTCTTGTCGGTTTTTTGCAAGGAAAATGATGGAACGACTGGAGCAGTGTTACTACATCCACAAACTTCACAAACAGTGACCCCAGCTTCATGAACACCAAAATCACTGGTGACGAGTTTTGGGTGTATAGATACGACCCAGAAACCAAATCCTGTCATTACAGTGGAGGCATTCCACATCACCTAAGACCAAAGAAGGCTTGCCAAGTGTGCAGCAACGTCAAAGTGATGCTGACTGGTTTCTTTGACTCCCGTGGTGTGGTACACCACAAGTACGCACCACAGAATCAAACAATCACAAAAAAGTACTACAGGGATGTCCTCAGTCACTTACATGACGCTTTGCAGCGCAAGAGACTGAAGTTTTGGTCAACAGGAAATTGGTGTCTCCATCACAACAATGCTCCGGCAGATTCCTCGCACTTGATTCAGACTTTTTTGGTGAAAAACCACACTCCTGTGGTCCAACAAACACCATACTCTCCTGATATGGCCCTGTGCGACTTCTGGCTGTTCCCCAAACTCAAGAGCTATTGAAAGGAACACGATTTCAGACAAGAGAGGACATTACAGCAGCAATGACAGCTGAACCACCTCCGTGTTGTAGGCTAGCACACTACCTCTATGCTACGGAGGCAGCCTAATAATTGTATTACACTAAAATATAAAATTATAACACCTATTTACAATCCAAAAATATCATCATATATATAATAATACTACATAATTTTATAATATTATCATCATCATTCAACGACTCGCTGCAAAATGACAAACAATGCACACGCTGTACAACACAAATAGTACGTTACAAACACACTTAGTACACCATATGTTGAAACAACCACAGACAGCGCTTTAGTGGTGTATTTTGTAACTAAAAGTATAAAATAATGTTTGTAACATGAAATGTCATCATTAGACGTTCAATTACTTAATACAGTGAGCAGAATTTGAAAACATCAAATGACGGAATCCGCAAAACAGACAAGTTTTGTGACGATGTCAATTGACAGGATCAGCAGCCAAAGTGTTAATAAATATGATTTTAACATAAACAAATATAAAATAACTATAAGATTTTGATCTTACCTATAAAAAGCTAATTGTACGGCCATTTGGATATAACTATCTGGGCTTATTTTCTGACTTTTAATAAATTCTTTTCCGTAACCATCAAATTTGAAACATTGTAAGTCAATATCATAAAATAACCTGTAACAATGATAAATAATAAACCCCTTCTTATTGTGACACAGAGAACTTAACCAACACTACGATGGTCATTCAAAAAGTAAAAAAACGTTTTGATCTGATGAGCTGTGCAGTTCCCCCACCACCACTGCTGCCAAGTCACATCGACCTTCCACTCACCATGAGCCAGTCTAGCATTAACAGCGAACCGATAAAGTCATGTATTGATCATTTGTAAGTCTTTAACATGTGTGACAAAATTAACAATCCCACCAATTGTGAGATTCCTAGTATATTACGCTTTTTGATTGCTAAAGGAATGCGACCTATCAAAATTTTCAGACAAATAACTGAGTTTTATAGTAATGTGCTGAACGAAGCTTCAGTTCGAAAATGAAGCATTAAGTTTAATGGCAGACGGACGGATGTTCACAATGAAGAACATTTGGGCTAACGAACTTCAGCTGCGACTGACGAACTCAAATCAAGGATTGAGGAAAAAATTCAACAGGACAGACTTCCTAAAGTCCGGACTTCGCCCTGAGTGATTTGCATCTGTTTTCTAAACTGAAGGACGTTTTGGGCGGGAACCGCTATGGATGTTGTGACGACGAACTGAAAGAGGGTATTAGTGAGTGGTTAAACAACTTGGTGGCAACTGAGTATACTGAGGATATAGCAAAATTGGTGAAACGGTACGACAAGTTTTTAAATTTGTATGGTGATTACGTAGAAAAATAACGGGTGTTTTATTAAGAACGCAACCCTGATTATAAGAAGATAGAAGTAATACATTGGTAAATTTTCTGTCCCCCAATCGGTATGTTAGCAACAGTGTACTCAACGCCAACTACCTAAAACAGTTAAAATGTTCCAGTCAAGCATTAGTGTGGTGACAGCAGTCGTTTTGTTATATTGCGTCAGCAATGGTTTTTTCCAAGGAAAAGATTCTGGCTTTTAACATAGGGTTGCGTTCTTAATAAATCACCCTACGGGTATTTTATTAAGAACGCAACCCTATGTTAAAAGCCACAATCTTTTCCTTGGAAAAAACCATTGCTGACACAATATAACAAAACAACTGCTGTTACCACACTAATGCTTGACTGGAACATTTTAACTGTCTTAGTAGTTGGCCTTGAGTACACTGTTGCCAACATATCGATTGGGGGACAGAAAATTTACCAATGTATTACTTCTATCTTCTTATAATCAGGGTTGCGTTCTTAATAAAACACCCGTTAGTTTTAAGGGGAAAAGCATCAGTGCGCATGTGCGACTGCTTTAATTTCAGTATGACAAACATAACAACTTATACTATACCCAGAGCATAGCCCATGCAGTATATCGCGGAACCATGTGTAGTTAACGGAACAAATATAACTGTTTGTTACTGTAAACAGAAATGTTAGTTTCTCGAAAATGTGGGCAGACTATTCGCAGTGCTGAACGAAATCTAATATCCAGTGTAATAAAATACTGTGAAGTTGAAATTAAACAAAAATGCCTTTCACTGCCTCTTAACAAAAGCCATGAGTGAGTGGCTAACTACTGTGATGTTTCTCTTTCCACAATTCAAAAAATAAAGAAGGAAATAAAAACATGAAGCTCTATTCTTCAACAGTTTTGTTAACACTTGGTAAAAAGTAAGCGGTTAGTAAGACTAGTGAGAGTGGGCGGAGGAACAACCAGTTATACCGGAAGGAGCTACCGTTTGGTATACTGATGGCTCAGTGATGAGCGGAAGAGCGGGATTGGGGGCCTGGGGAGCCGGGGGGAAGATTTCCATGGCCCTAGGGTGTACCATAACCATCTTCCAAGCTGAATTATTGGCCATTAAGGTCTGTGCGGAGAGGTGCATTGAGAGGCGCCTCAGTGGGTCGCACATTTTTATTTTGTCCGATAGTCAGGCGGCCATCAAGGCTGTGAGTTCTTGTACTTTTGAGTCGCGATTGGCCTATGATTGTCGGGCAGTATTGAATGCCGTGGCCAGGCGTAACGTGGTAACGCTGCGTTGGGTGCCGGGGCACCAGGGAGTGTCTGGAAATGAGAGAGCGGATGCCTTAGCAAAGAAGGGTGCAGCCTCTCACTTCATAGGCCCAGAGCCATTCTGTGGAATTGGTGAAGGCTATTATAGAAGTATAGTTAGGGTCTGGGAAAAGGAGGCAAAAACCTCCTATTAGGAGAAGGTGCCAGGCTGTGAACAGGCAAAGAAATTTATTGCCTATTCCAGCAAGAAGGCTGGAATATATAATAGACTAGGAAGACAGGACTTGAGGAGGGTAGTGGGCCTGATGACTGGTCACTGTAATCTTGGGTATCATTTATCCAAGATAGGAGTTGCTGGAGACAGCCTATGTAGATTCTGTCATGAGGCAGAAGAGAAGGCTGAGCATATTTTATGCAGCTGCAAAGTGGTTGGCTGCAAAAGAAGAGCGCTGATGGGTAAGGATGTGTTAACACCCTCTCAGGTAAGTGCACTAGATCTTAGGCAGATCCTGCGCTTTATTGAAAGTGTGGGTCTTGCTTAAATAAGGGATAGGGGCAATCACAAAAGATCTTTTAGGTCGCGGTGAGGAGGGGCTGAAGAAGCCTGAACGCCCTTGTTGTAATGTAATGTAATAGGTAAGACTAGTGAGACTGATAGTGAAGACGCCGGTGAGAGCGATTGTAAAGAAGGCTTTTCATTCATAGAAAATTTGTTCCAATGGAAAAAGGTAGCTAGTAATTACAGTAAATCAAACATTTCTAGTCATGTAATTAAGCTATAGGCAGTATTACAGGTCAGATTTATGAAGAAAATTTTCTCGGATTAAACCACAGCTTACAAAATGTATATATAGAAACTGCAAGGTAGTGAAACGTACCAGTAGCTTCGCACTGTTGAGGTTGGTGGTAGCACTGTCATATTTTCACTTCCCTTCCTCACAGCCCACCCATTCACAAAAGGCAATCTCGTTACTTTAGTATCTATATGTTGTAAAAACTGTTGTTTTTCTTTTATATGACCCTCGTATTTATTATACAATCTAACTTATAATACTGTAAACTATTCTAAATATTTCACAACCTTTATCGGTACCCAATGTTTCAATAACAATTAAAATTTTTTTAAACAAATAACCAATGTTCTTACAATGAGGAGACCAGATAAGATAAGTCTACCAAATAAAAATAAGTAAATAAAGTGTAGTTTATAGATAATAGTTGATTAACCCGACAAGAACGGAGATTTTTAACGATCACGCGGACTGTCATTTTACGCCTAATAAAAACTCTTTTATTTCATTCAGTTTCATTTCTAAAAAATTCAAAAAATTACCAATTATTTTTAAAGAATTTGTTATTAGAACAACGTTAAAACCAATTTTTTCCGTTTTCATTTACGACCAGAATAAAAATTGAAATTTAAGAAAAAATATTTTCTTTTAGTAATATCACTTTAGTACAAAAAAGTGTCACAAAATCAGTAAAAAATATTTTTAGCTATATATGCATAAATAAAGCAATTCATTGCGAAAAAAACAATTTTTAGATATTGTAAATTGATTGACGCTTTCAAAAGATATCACACTTTTTGTTCAACAAAGTAACATGCTAGATGAAAGAAATGGCGAAAAAACCTCCTAAAAATTATGTGGTGTCTTTTCAATTTTTATTTACTTGTCTTCTATGCAAGTTCTATCTCTTTTGCGCCTGTTGCTTTGTGTATTATCCTTTTCTAAACAGGATAGCATAAATCAAAATTTGTTATCGTTTATTTTGACGCTAAATGAGAGGTTTAACCGAGGGGTAGAAGAGACGGGTAGTGTTAACCTTCTTTGTTCGATTTTAGGGTCATAAAATTTGTCGCCGGCACTTTTAATTTATTGATTTCGATTGTTACATTTTAAACTAACTGATGATGTTATTCCCAAACAAATACGGTTTGTTGTTGAAAAGTTATGGATAAAAACGTTCAAATTTTAGTACTGGCTGTTCAAAAAAAATACATTTTTTTCGCGTAACACCACGTCGTCAATTTTCATCATACAAATATGCAAGATATATCAAATGAAAGAAGAAAAAAGTTTCTATTTAATAAAACTAATCCCGTTAGAATATAATGAATAGTTGCGGAGATATTTGAGTTTAAAGAACGATGATGACGAATGGGTGATATTGGGCTTCCAGGCTAGTAAGGGTTAAATGAAAGGAAAGGGAAGTTACACTTTTTAATGGAAGACAATGAAACTTACCTACTTTTAAACGTAGTGTAATTTTCATTGTCATCGAATAAATGGTTTTATCTCAACATCAATTTGTCTCATTAACTTGTTCAGGACGGATGCCGCCTTAAGGCGGCAATTCGAGGTTTATTCCAGAGACTAATGCCGCCTTAAGGCGGCATATACAATACCACATTTCTATAGCTTTTGTTAAATCACCGGTGTACTGGCAGTGTTAGTAAAGGTTGTTCAGGGGTTCAGATCTATTCTATGAGCGCCACTGTGAAGATTGTCTTTCATTACCAACTGCCGGGAATTTTTGAACGAATTTTAAAAGTTTAGTCTATTCGGACGTCCTAGTACCGTGTAATTTTATTGTTTTATTTAATTATATCATTTATTCTACAAATTTCTTCATTCACAGTGACTTCTTTTTACAAATAAAAGGTAAGAATAATACATTTTTATGTAAAAATAGTTTAATTATTACTCAAGAGAAATTTCTGTTACTTTCTGAACTCGCGACTTCTATGCACTGTGTTTCCTTTGCAGGCCTACTGTACGTTATATAATATACTGTACTATTATAATTACGGTCATAAAATAATTTTGTACAAATAAAACTACTTTTATTACAATTTTTCCACATTGCCATGGTCTCAATAAAAATTATTAATCAATTTATTGCAAACATGTAAATATATTTGTTTTTATTCTGGGATATATAAAAAAAATTTACATATTCAATTTTACATAATCAAATTTTAATATTTAAATTTTATATATTAAATTTTGTGAATTAAATACTTTTTATTATGAAACATAATTATTGTATTTTTTTTATTTTACACATAAAAATAATTTTCAATTATTTAATAACTTATAAGTATAAATTTTTCTAATAATTAAAAAGTTAATTTCAAATATAAATTTCGTAGAAACAACAAATGCGTATAATACCGTACTATATTGAGCCGGTGAGTAGATGAGCGAATATGTAAGACCGTTTCCGCGGCCTAATGCCGCCAATCAACAATCTTACATATAATCATATAATCTTACATATCATCTTACATATCATCTTACATATTAAAGCGGCATGGTATATTTTCACTGTAATGGCGGGTCGGCGTAGCGAAGCACCCGTGATTCTAGCCACTGTGCTGAACGTGTTAATATTGAACATTTCTCATCTTTTAAATGTCTTGCTTCTGGTACGATTTAAATGAATTATAAAATTGTTTTGCAATCACTGTTTAAACTGAGTCTATACAGCCAAACTATATATCGATATAACAAGTAAAAATTACAACTCCACATTCATTTTTTATTACTAATTTCACTAAGATTTGAGTTAGCTATTAAAATACACAAGATTTGTTCAAAAAAAGACCATACTTTTGAAATTGCAACCAAACCATATACAGTTTGAATTCCTATGCCTTGCTGTACCTAGCGGCATTCTTTCAAAACTGAACAAAGTGTCACATTGCGGAAGTTTGATCAGTAAGCAAACAGAGCTGGTTTAGTGAGCATGCGAGGTCAGCACTCTGCGAAAGCCAAAAAGAAGGACTTTGAGGAGCAACGTCGTGTAACATTAAATTTTGCTTTAACATTGGTAAATCCTTTTGTAAAACAAGAGCATTGCTTAACCAGTCACATAAGGTGGACTGTATGAACTGTATGCAATGTTACGTGTGGTTTACACATTTCAAATTGGGCAGTTCATCAACCGATGAAAACCCAAGATTAAGACAACACTGGACGTCAACAAACGATGAAAAAATTAATGCTGTTCGATCTGTGGTTCGTGGAGATCATCATTTAACTGTGCGAGAAGTTGCAGAAAAGATCAGGATCAGTATTGGATCATGTCATGACAGAGAAACTTGGCATGCATGGCGTTTCAGCAAAAGTAGATTTTGCACTGTGACAACGTGCCAAGTCATCTTTACTTTTTGGCCAGTAAAAGAACAGCCATTCTTCCTCACCCTCCATACTCTCCAGACATGGCTCCAGCAAACTTTTTTCTATTTCCAAAACAAATATCTACTTAACAAGGACGTAATTTTCTAAGTGTAAAAGAATTTCAAGAGAAATCGCTGGTACAGCTTAAAGAGATCACATCAAACGAGTTCCACAACCAAACGAACAATGGATAAAACAATAGGACCGGGGCATAGCCAACAAGGGTGAGTACTTTGAAGAAGACAAACATGTGTAAAGTTTTAAGAATTGTAATAAAGATTTTATGATGTAAATTCGGTCTTTTTTGAACAAATCTTGTACTTCATGTAATTAATAATTTAACATACTTATCTAAATTAATTTCCGCTTGGTAAATTGCCTTTGCTACTTTATCTGAAATTTTAAACTTCACTTCTTCAGGCTTAGCTTTACCACTATCTCCTGCAGGAGATACCACACTTTTAGAACCTTCTCTGGAAAACAACACACCAAATCAAAATCAACAACCAATTTGTATAATATTTATTTAAAAAAATGTTAAACTTTTCAGTAACTTCACATTCAAAACTGTGAATTCTGAAGTCCCTCAGTCTTATCAAAAAGTTTCCGAGTTTCATTCTTAACTTTCTAACAACATTAATAGCGATCTCCATGGAGCTTTAGCAAGGCGCTTGCATTTAATCCTAGCCTAGAAATTGTCTGCTAATTAAGTTCAGTTTTTGGACTAGCATAGGTTGTTATATATAGCATTGTTTGTTTTTACGCGTCTGTTATTCCTGACAGGCCCTGGGAAATGACCTGAGGAGGGGACATTTTGATTCTCCCACGGAAATGTGGTGCTCACCCAACCCACGGAAATGTTGGGTAAACAACCCCAGCGGGACACTTGGTCGACAAACAGATTTGTGTTGAAGGACTGAGGATTTATTCTTCAGTTTTCCCACAGCACAATTTGGTGGACAGTGAATTTAGTAATAGTTCTATACCACTTAGAATGTCTCACAAAGTTTCAATATGCTTAAGAAATAAAAAAAGTAGGAGAAAACCTCAAAGATTTAGAACCTCAAACCTCAAAATCGGTCATTTTGACCGATTTTGATCAAAATGTTCGTCTCGGGTCCTCTAGTGGTATCTAACTTAAGTTTTAAGTTCCAAGTTCATACGATGTTCCATTCTTGAGATATTCTGTTCTGTTCTATTTCGGTCTGTACACACAGACCAATCGCTAAAAACATGTTTTTTGGGTTCAGGTGGTCTGAAAACGTGTTGATCTGGTGAATACTCGATTTCGAAAAATCAACATGAAACTTCACAATATAATTTGCTTTTCCCTCCTTTCATCATAGTTTCACATGATTCTCAATGAAATCACATGTTACATTATTTAATAAACACCGATTAAATTTGAATATTTCTTTGAATAGAAAGGCCTATTCAAATTCTTTAAGAAGAATGTTTGTTTTTTTTTACTTACACATATTTGACAATTTCATCCATCATAATTGCTATTGGTTGACCTTCAGCTGGGCTGTGTTCATAAGTCAAACCGTTATGTCCTTTATCATCAACAACAAACTAAACACAAAAATTAAAATACATTAGTAATGATTACAATAACAAAAATAATTTACTTTTAAATATATAATTCACCAAGTATTTACAATTGTAGATGATAACGATATGGCAGAAAAAAACAAATAGAAAAATTTACAATGGTGCAAAAAGAACAGGAATAATTCTCAGGAAAAGAACAGGAATAACAAAGATGTACAGAAACCCTCATTGCACAAATGGTACACAAAATTCTGCTTATAAAAAACCTAGCAATCCCATACTTGCTGTGCTTCATGGCAACCTGAACTTAAAGTGTTTAACTTCTCACTCAACTTTACATATTGAAAGCCATATCAAGACTGGATAAATAAAATAAATAGTACTGGAAACCGAAACATTGTTGGCATCAATATTAATCACCAGTGGAAGGGGAAATGACCTGAGGAGGGGACATTTTGATTCTATTAAATGGAGATGATGATATGTAATGATTTCTACCCAAAAAAAAACTGGATGAAGTTTTGGAGTTATACAGTTTTTCCACTATCTTCCTTGCTATTCTGTTTTCTGGCATTCAGAGTACATGTCCAAAGAAAGAGATCCTCTTTTTTCACATCGCATTTGTGATGGGTTCTATTTCCTTGCAGATCTGCTTGTTCATAACCAGTCTGTGTGCCTATCAACTATGTTCTTTTTATTGATACAAGTTGTTAAGATTCTTCTCCCTATTTTTCTGATGTCTTCAGCTTTTCCTCTTCTACTGAGGTTGAATATAGAATCGCCAATGTATAGCGCTTTAGATCTAAGTGTAGTTTTGTAAAACTTGGCATGAATAGAGAGGCATTTCTTATTATACATATTTTTTGTGATTTGCTGTCCTCTAGAGCGTTTGATTATTGTTACATTATTATTATTTACGTTATGGCCTACAAAGGACTGCGATTTCTCAGTTTTTCTTCTCTGCTTTCCTCTTCGCCCAGTATTCTTTCATTTTCTTGGAAAAGTCACGTTTTCGTTCTTCCGACCATTTAGGTCTTGATCTTTTACTGTCCTCTTCCTGGAGCACTAGTTTGAGTTTATGTCTGAGAGGTGTTCTTTGTATGATGTCCGTCTCCGTTATCTGGAGTTTGTTGCAGTCTGTTTTTATCTCTTTGAGCCATTCATCGGGATTTTTCAATTTTTCTTTGTAGTTCAGGATTTGTTTTGAGAGCCTATGTTCGTTCATTCTTACTGTGTGTGCATAGAAAGCAATTCTTCGTTTCTTCATGATGGATGTGATTTTTTCTGTGTGTTGGTAGACTTCTTCATTGCTGCGGAGTCTATATTCTCCTTCTTTGTATTTGGGCCCTAAAATCTTGCGGATGATCCTTCTTTCTTTACGGATTAGTTTTTCTAATGGGACCTTCTGTCTAAGTGCGAGGCATTCTGATGCGTATAGAACTTCCGGTCGAATCACTGTATGATAATGTCTTATTTTTGCATTTTTGGAGATGGATTTTTTATTGTATATCTGAGACGTCAGTCTGCTACTTCAAACTTGTTACTTAGATAATAAGATAATTAATTAGATGATTGTTATAAAACCAAAATAGACTTACCTGAATTGTCTTATCGTACCAACGATTACCAGCATTGTATCTAGAACCTCCACCAGTTAGCGTTAACATTCCTGTTATGGCCATGTAATCAGGTTCGCAAGTTAGTAAATGACTTGGGTTATAACAACAACGATCAAGGCTCATAGTAAATAAAGCTTCTGATACTACTTGTAAAGAATCTGCATTATCTAATTTTATAAAAAAAAAAGAAGACACATCAGATTTTTATTTCAAATCTACTGCAACTAGTTATTAAAGTTCACCTCATACAAACGACAATCCAGCCACAACTTAACAACAAAGTTGTAGCCGATTGCAGTTGTGTTAACGTCGAAACAGACAGCTCTCCGACTACATTTTTGTCATCAAGGAGACTCTGGTTGATGTCTATTCACAAGAAATTACAACAGCTGAACACCTAAAATTATTAAATTTGTTCAGAACTAAAATAGGTTTTGAAGAGGAAGCTTTATTGTTGCTTTTATACTGTTGTTAAAATATGAGGGTTATCCAGAAAATAACCTCCGTTTTGAAATAAAAAGTAAACGAGTAAAGATACAAAAACTTTATTATATACATATTAAAACTACAGTTTTTCTCTATTTTTCGACATAGTCGCCAAACAGATTCAAGCACTTGTTGTACCTTGGAACAGTCTTTGAAATACCCTCTGCATAAAAATCTGCCGCCTGTGAATGTAGCCAACCATTCACGGCGTTTTGAAGCTCTTCGTCATTGGCGAACCGCTGAGATGCAAGCCACCGCTTCATGTTCGGGAACAGGTGAAAGTCACTAGGAGCCAGTAAAAGTCTCATCGCCAGTAACAATCCTGTTCAAAAATTCTTCTCCTTCAAAGTCATACCGAGAAAGAAAGTCTATGGCAGAACTCATTCTTTTTGTTTTGTGGTCATCGGTCAGCAGTTTTGGTACCCAACAAGCGCAAAACTTATGGTGGCCTAGTTTTTCTGTCACTATCTCATGTATGAGACTCGAGAATTTCAGGAAAATGATGAAAAAGTTCCGAGATTGTGAAACGACGGTTCTCACGAACTTTTTCATTCACTTTGTTCTCTAGGTTGTCAGTGACAAGAGAAGGCTGAGTACCAACCAACTTCAACCACTTCTTTCTTCATCGTAAACGTTTGTTCTTCCATTTTTAAAAAAACGCACCTATTGACGGACTACACCTTCACTCATAATGTTTGGGTCATAAACCGCACAGAATTCACGATGAATTTCAGCCGCTGAGAGATTTTTTGCCCACAGAAATCTTATAACGCCACGCAATTCACACTTGGCGGGATTTTCTATTACGGCACTCATGTTTTGAGGTTATAAAAGGACAACGCACGAACGTACAATGCTCCGCCTTACAGTTACAAGCGTCCTGAATCACTGCGTGCAGTGATATCAACTCAGCCGCACTACGCGCACTACTTTTCCTGCTACACATAAACGGAGGTTTTTTCTGGATAACCCTCGTAAATTGTTTTGGGTTTATCCCATAATAGAAAATAAAAATAAGAGCCAATTTCAATTACTTTTTCGTTTTTTTAACCCTTTGCTGGCCATGCCTGAGTATAGGGATGACCTAAAGTGCCCCAAGAGGCCAAGCCTGAGTATCCTCGTTTTCAAAGATTTTTGAATTCCGCGGTCGTATAATACTATCAATATACGTAAATGACTATAGATATGTACGTCTGTGGTCTTTTTTAGCTGTCTACTAGACAACTCGTTGATATAATTCACCTCTTTGAAACCGTGATAGAACAAAATACAGGCAGCAGTGAGCAGTAATTTTTGCAATTCATAATCTATGTACAGTTTCAGTTTGTGCACGAGCTGTTGTTGTTTGTATTAAGTATTTTTAGTGCTATTAATTTTATTAAAATGTATTTAATACTGTTATTTATAATTAGGTGTACTTAAGTGTTATTATACTTAGTGCAATTTAACATTATGATTATGGCTTTGAAAGAGGATGAGACTGAAATTTTATTGGAAGAATATTCGAACAGTGAAAATGATTCAAACACTAAATTTGTTCTTTAAGAACTAACCAATTTGAAAATGACAATGTTACTGACAAACCTGCGCAAAACCAATCTAGAGTTAATGATCCATCTAAACCAAGTCCAAGAAGTGATAATACGATTCCTGAAACTATGTGAAAACTTGGCCTCAGGGGACACATGTAAAAAATATACTCAGCCAGCAAAGGGTTAAGAAAATATGATGATAATTTTTTTGAATATTTTAGAATGAATAAAAGTACTTTTGACTACATTCAAATTTATACATGAAGTAAGAAAGTAACTTTCTTACTTTTCTACAAAACTTTCTATGTCAAAAAATTTGTCTTCGATATCAATTACAGGTTTTCCTGCCATTTTAGTAACGAAGCAATAAGACTACTAAAAAACAAGAAGACACACTGTAGAATACAATTGACAACACTGTTGAGCGCTGGGGAGTTGTAATTGGATTGTAGTCGTATATCAGCTGGTTCTGACAGCTAGCCCGAGGTATACTCGGGCTCCAGACAACCACGATTTACGCTTACCCCGAGCTATACTCGGGCTTAGGCTTCAAAGTGTTAAAGAACAGAGAAACAGAGTGGGGTGAATGGAATAAATATTGAAATGGGTGAGAGGGAGACAGAGCACAGAACAATGCCGGCAGCCATATTATAAATTCTTGACAAGTTCTACATTCCATTTGGCTGTCTCTTGGATCCAATTAACAAAACAAAAAGAAAAAACCTCCTTTGATGAGTCTTTCCATAATCCACCAACCACAGATTACTGCATCTCAGACTGGCAATCATAAATTGTTATGTAATGACTAGAATAATCCTTTTATCTTTATGGATTTTATTTTATATTCTGACATACAGAATACAAGAAACTTAGAAAAATGTTTCTTACCTTTACATATTTCTGCATAAGCATTGGCCCAATTATCTCTGTGTTCTGAAGTCAATATACCAATTGGAGGTGCTTGTTCTTTACTTTGTTCAACAATTTCTTTGAGAGCTTTCATAATTTCAGGTTCACCTACTGGGGCACCATCTTCTGACTGAACGTTCACTTTGAATAACTAAGAACAAAGATTTAACATTTTTGTTAGTACAGTAAACCCTCGGTTAGTCGACCTATATGGGGCAAACTTATGGTCAGATAACCAAAGAATCGGAAAATCCGGGGTTTTCAATCCCAAAATATTTTTCGTTATTAGGCTACGGATTCCATTCAAGTATGAGTAGGTATACTACTCGCATTTAACTGTTAAATTTAAAAATCTAGTGTGAAAAACTCGCACAACTTTCTCTTGCCAATGCAAATAATTAACAATAAACCTAACATTAGTAATAAAACATTAGAAATAAACAAAAAACTAACCTCAATAAACATAACCTAATTTTAATCATGAGTGAGACGCAAAATGAAAATTAACCTCAGTTTGGCTTACTTAAAATTTAAATACGGAAAATCACTCTTTCACGCTAAACTACGCTCTGTAGAGAAAAATGCTTTAAATAAAAGTAGTAGATCTTTTAATTTCCTATAAATCTGATTATATACACTTTTGTCGTAAAATGCATACTAAGGCCGAAATCTTAAAAAAATCGATTTTTCACACGTTTTCATGAGAGAAAAACCGAAAATCGCTAATTACCGCTTAACTAAGCGTTATACATAAAAAATTTATAAAATAAAAGTTGTAGGATTATAAATTCTCTACAACTTTTTTTATATACATTTTTGCACCAAAATGCATATTAAAGCCGCAATCTTAAAAAAACCATTTTTTTATGTGAAAACAGCCTCACCAAGAATTTCAGCAAACATGGCGCCTACCCTATCTTGTAGAGCATAAAAAGTTTAGTAAACCAGGCGATTTTTAAAAAAAATCGTAGGACCCGTTTGTGAGAAAATCGCAAAAACGTGAAAAATTACACGAATAAACTACTACTTCCAGTTGACCAATTTTGATGAAAATGTTCGTGTCGGGTCCGGTAATGGTGTCTAACTTAAGTTTCAAGTTTCAAATGCGTACGATGTTCTGTTCTTGAGATATTCTGTTCGTACACACACAGACCAATCACTAAAACCATGTTTTTTGGATTTAGGGGGTCTGAAACGTGTAGATCCAGTGAAAACTCGATTTTGAAAAATCAACATGAAAACAATACTTTCCTTTTTATAAATTCATATAGGCAAGAGAAAGTAAAAAATGATATTTTATTTTTTCCTGGTTTCTTATTATATCTGTAACTGTTGTAATCCTGAATCCATACTCATTCATTATAGACTCAGTAGATACTCCAGATTCTAAATTTTCAATGACTGTAATTTTATCACCAATATTAAGTACAAGTTTACGTTTCACACTGACTGTTGGGATTTTGCAAGAAACACGCATATTTACACAATGATTACTAAATAAATCATAGTCACTAGTAATAATAAAACATAGTAGCCTGAAGTAAATTAAGTCGCAAGTTAAACCAGGATGTATATGTACCTCAGCGACAAAATCATAGACTAAAGATAGGTGATTGAATTAAGAATAAGGGTTGAATGCGAAATGTAAAATTTGTGGATGGAGATAACCGGTCTGTTATCTACAATACAGTTGTAGCATTGTATACTGAGGTTGTGTATTATTTAACTTTCTAAATTCTAGAACCATCCAAAAACATAAAGTTTGCCGGGTGAGAGTAACTATTGCATAATGTACGAGTGTGGCTATAATAACAAGATTGTCGTTGTAAAAAATTTTACTTTTATTTTATACATAATCACTTATTGTCATCTTCAATATACACTCTTTCTCTATCCCTACAACACTCCATGCGAATTTTCCATTGTTGGAAACCGTGCTGGAAGTCATCTTCTGTCAGCTCCTACAAGACACTTGCTGCTTTCTCTTTTACAGCTTCCACAGACTCAAATCTTGTCACTTTTAATGCAGATTTCACCTTAGGGAACAGGTAGAAGATAACAACATGTAATAAAACGTAGTGTTTTATTTATGATCCAGAAACAAAGCGCCAATCCATGCACTGGAAGAGCCGAACTTCACCAAGAGCCAAAAAAGCTCGAATGAGCAAGTCAAACTTTAAAGCAATGACTATTGTTTTTTTTTATATCCATGGGATTGTGTACCTTCACTGGGTTCCTGAAGGTCAAACAATTAATCAATATTACTACCTTGAGGTACTTTCTAAACTACATCAAAGAGTAAGGAAGAAATGCCCCAAAATGTGGAGGGAGAAATCATGGGTTCTCCACCAAGACAATGCGCCAGCTCATTCCACGTTATCTGCCAAGAGGTTCCTAGCCAAGTACACCATCTCAGTGTTAGAACATCCACCTTATTCACCAGATCTTGCACTATGTGACTTCTGCCTGTTCCCTAAGGTGAAATCTGCATTAAAAGGGACAAGATTTGAGTCTGTGGAAGCTGTAAAAGAGAAAGCGGCATGTGTCCTGAAGTAGCTGACAGAAGATGACTTCCAGCACTGTTTCCAACAATGGAAAATTTGCATGAAGCGTTGTAGGGATAGAGAAGGAGTGTGTATTGAAGGTGACAATAAGTGATTATGTATAAAAAAAATAAAATGTTTTACATCTATCTAGTTTCATGTATTACTTAAATTTTCTAAAAACATTGAATGTATTATTGTATCAAAAGTATCAATTTTGTACCAGCGTAGTCTTCTTACTTAAAAACGGTTTAAGCCTTTTATTAGCAACGTTTAGGTTTTTTAAAACCTGGTCGAATAATCCAAGGATCGATTACGTGAAGAGCGGAAAACCAAGGGTTTACTGTACAATTATTTTATCTCTATGTTCTGAAGTCACTATACCAACTGGATGCACAAATTCCTAACTTTTTTCAACGATTTCATTAGAAGCTCTCATAATTTCAGATTTTCCTACTGCAGAATTATCTTCTGACTGGATATTTATTTTGAACATTTAAAAAAAAAGAAGAAATTAAACATTTTGGTTAATGTGAATGACAAACAGGGTGATTCTAAACTACATGAAAATCTCCTAGGATTTGATTCCGAAACCAAAAATAAGAAAAAAACTTTGTATAAACATACGTTTAAAAATACTTCATTATCAGGTTATCATAGGTTGGAGATGTAGTTAGATTGTTTATTCAAAACAATTAAAACACAAAACATATAGTTAATTAACACAATAACATAGTTGATTTTTAAAGTTCACAAGAAATTTGATGTTAATTCTTTGTTCATTTTTAATGCTACATATTTTTCCAGCAAAACACAGTCGCACATATTTACTCAGTGAAATACTCAAGACTTGTGTAACCGGTCAAGTCCAAACTCGCAGCACAGGTAGAGGGAGTGGTGTGGCATGACTTCACCAAAACTGTTTTTGCCAAGTCTACTTTTTTTCATGTTCTGCACTCAATCTCATTTTTACTTTCTCTTGCCTATATGAATATATAGGAAGGAAAGTATTGTTTTCATGTCGATTTTTCGAAATCGAGTTTTCACCGGATCTATACGTTTTCAGACCCCCTGAACCCAAAAAACATGTTTTTAGCGATTGGTCTGTGTGTGTGTCTGTGTGTCTGTGTGTGTGTGTGTGAACAGAATATCTCATGAACGGAACATCGTACGAACTTGAAACTTAAGTTACATACCACTACCGGACGCGACACGAACATTTTCATCAAAATCGGTCAACCGGAAGTAGTAGTTTATTCGTATAATTTTTCACTTTTTTGCGATTTTCTCAAAAACTGGTCCTACGATTTTTTTTAAAATCGCCTATTTTACTCAATTTTTTATTCTCTACAAGATAGGGTAGGCGCCATGTTTGCTGAAATTCTCGGTGAGGCTGTTTTCACGTAAAAACGTTGTTTTTTTAAGATTACGGCTTTAATATAAATTTCAGCGCAAAAACTTATATAATAAAAGTTGTAGAGAATTTAAAAACCTACAACTTTTGTTTCAAACATTTTTTTGTATAACGCTTAGTTTAGCGGTAATTTGCGATTTTCTGTTTTTTTTCTCACGAAAACGTGAGAAAAATCGATTTTTTTAACATTTCGGTCTTAGTATGCATTTTACGACAAAAGTGTATATAATAAAAGTTATAGAAAATTAAAAGATGTACAACTTTTATTTAAAGCATTTTTCTCTACAGAGCCTAGTTTAGAGAGAAAGCGTGATTTTCTGTATTTTTAAGCCAAACTGAGTTCGATTGTCATTTTGCGTCATTCACTCATGATTAAGGTTATGTTTTTGAGGTTAGTTTTTGTTTATTTCTAATATTTTATTAATAATGTTAGGTTTATTATTAATTATTTGCATTGGCAAGAGAAAGTTGTGTGAGTGTTTCACACCAGATTTTTGTTTTTTTATCACACCTCATATACAATCTTACAACAAACAAATACGTCTGCCCCTTTACTCCAAGTAAGTAAGTGGCTTCTAGTAGAAACTTTTAGACAACAGACGAAGGCTTGTTGGAAATACTCAATTTTAATAATCATATGCAATTCCCAAAGATGAATTAAGAATTTTTCCATAGTCCAACAAAAATTATGTACATCACTTAAGATGATAAAACAGTTTTTATACAATGTATATCCAAAATTAAAATTTCAATGCTTACATGATTATTACAAAACACAATAATATGTTTAGATGTCGGATGATAAACTATATCATCAATTGGAAGTCGTGGTATTCTAGTAGTACCAAAAACTTTTTTATATTGACCCATATCTAGCAAACTTTTTCCCATTTTTTCTTGTGGAATTTCATTTCTGTAACAAAATTTATGATAATTTTAAATGTATAACATAAATTAAAAGCAAATATATTGTTACATATCGACAATGTATTGTAATGTAAAAAGGAAAATTATTTTTCGACAATGGCTTTTGTGCGAGTTTCTTTTCATAATAGCACAGGTCCTTTTCATTTAATTGCTGTTTTCTGTAAACAGGTACATGATTAAGATAGAATTCAATTTTTTTTAAATTTTTGGAATATGCTATTTTCTTGTACATAAATGGCAGCGGCCGAATGACAAGTACCTAAGTTTCGTATTTGAAAAGTTGCGGAGTTAAATCAGTAGTAGTGAACATTTGGTTACAAAAATCAGGTTCACCCGGGACACGAAAACAGAGTGGTATTAATACAGGAGAACTTCTTAGTTTGACACTTTGTGGACTTAGAGGTTGTTAAAGTATCAAAATGTCAAACTATCCAGAATATATGGCATAATTATACATAGGAGGCATTAAAAACACGATTTTAATACGAAAATTGCATAATTTCAACCTTTTCAGAGGCAACGTCCGGAAAATAGGAAATCGATATCTTTTACAGTTAATAATTTAATTTAATACAGTTAATAATTTTTAGTTATAACATCCAAATTACCGGACGTCCGTAAATTACCAACGTCCAGTTAACCAAAAGTTTCCAAAAAAACTTTTAAACAAAAATTTATGGAAACATGCATTTTGAAACCACCTTCATGGTGTAGTGACTAGTGTGCTAGCCTACAATCCGATAGGTCCCGGGTTCGATTATCGGCTAGGGTCTGGAAATTTTAACACATTAAAATCATCGTTAAGGTACGAAAACCCAAAGTAGTTGCTAATGACCAAGCTATCGATGCGACTTTAAATAAACTAAAAAAAACTATTTTGAATATTTTTATTGTTAGAATGATTTCTGTTTTTTTAACATAATAAAAATTAATTTTTTACAGGAAATTTTATTTTTCTGTAACGTTGAAATTTTGGTCAGCAATGGCAGGCTTAAGCTTGCAAGTTTTTGAAATAAGGGCTGGCACTTTTCGTACACCCTTATTCAAAATAAATGGCACTGAAGATCAAACTTTTTAATATTGTTTTGGAACTGAAAGGGTTATTGAATACAAATAAACTGACATGCTCTTTAGAACAATACTGTACTCAAGGACAACGGAAGGGTAGGGGATGAGGAGAAAGTGGAAGGGCTGACCTGCCTATCGGATCGCTACTTACACCACAAAATTTCGCCTCGCCACGAGCTGTGTCAAAGAATCGAGTGTCGAAAATGCGAAGGTTTACGGTAATAATAACAATACTTTATTTCAAAAAAATACAATTTTTAATCTTAACATTTTATATACATTTTTACACACATCCATTCCTATTACTACATTCATTTCAATAATCAAGGCAGTGGAAATTAACATATCCAACTATGGTTAAAAAAAACCACGTGCCAGGATATGTAAAAAAAATAATTATTTCATTAATTTTTTAAACTATTTACCACAAAAACTACGATAAGTGAGCTCACCGTTAACTTTTTGTTTTACCTGGCATCACTTCCATGTTTTCCCTACATTAATTATCCATTTCTGCATTTATTCATAAATTTAATTTCATTCTATTCAGTTATAAGTTTAGGCAGCAGGTTATAAAATGTGGGGGTCAAGTGAGAAAAGTGTAACTCATAAAGCGCACTTCTTACTATACCTGGAAGGCAGGTATTGCTTGTTATCTTTGTATATACTGTAAGTAAAAGTTCATTCACAATTAATTTGGTTGTAAATGGCCATATTTCTTTCTAGTATAGTTTAAGTCTTAGGTATTTTGATACTGTACTGTTTTTACGCCGGTCCGCAGTTTACACTTTGCCCACCGTCGGCGCTGTGATGGGGTTGCTGCAGCCGATAGATAGCGCAGCGGTCACACCTCTCGCAGTGCATGTGCCAAGTGGCAAGATGTATCTACCCACCGGCCAATGCGATAGTTGAAGGTGACCAGGCAGTATCGAGTCTACATGATCGAAGATCGATACGGAGGAATTGCTAGCTCAACCTTGAGTCAGTTCTTTCTGTCATTTACACCTCCCTTCCCTACCTCTCGCTTCACCAGCGACTGCTCCTCTTCGGAGGCAGTGGTAAAAGATGCTCACTGCGTCGGCGACTGCTCCTATTTGATTAGGCAGCGGTACAGACGACCCCGCTTTGCTTCACCGGTGACTGCTCCTCTTCGAAGGCAGCGGTGAAAGGTGTACGCTGCGTCGGCGACTGCTCCTAATCATTTACGCAGTGGTAAAGACAACCTCCCCCTTCACTTGCCAGCGGCTGCTCCTCTTTGAGGTAGCGGCGAAGGCTTCCCCAAGCAGCTGGTTTTACTTTTGAACTACGCCGCAGGATGGCCAGCCGGTCCTATGAGCTCTACAGACTGTGCTGCTACAAGCCGGTGGCGACAATTTAATAACATTTTTTAATCAGTATAGTCTACTATCAAGTTAAGTCATTTAATCATAACCATTTACTAGTAATTTAATCATAATAATTTAATATAACTGATTAATTAGTTAATCAACTTGTTAATTATTTTTTTATATCCCTAATGTGCATACGTTGTAATCTGTTCAATTTACGAACAATAAACAATGCCATGACCCAATGAGATGAGGCTGACGTGTATGACGTTTAAAAGTCATTTAGTTGTACAGACTCAGGCTGACCATTCCTGAGAGAGATGATTAATTGAATCCCAACCATCAAATTACACTGATAATCACTGTCTAGTATCCAAATTCGTATAAAAGTAACTGTCTTTACTAAGATTTAAACCATGGAACTTTCGTCGGAATCAGCTGTTAAACAGCTGACTTTGGCAATAACTCTACTGCTAGACCAACCCAGTAGGTTTGTTATTAATTGAAAAAGAAATTTTAACATTTGTTAATAACCAGATCCTAAAAGAACCCGGAATAAGCATTACAATATTATTACCAATACAAAATAACGTGAATAACAGTTATACTGTGAGATGGCAGAATACAAAGACGTCCCTCTTACACATTTACTCAGATCTAAATGATTAATGATCAATAACTAAAAACTGGAAAGATATTGTTATGCACTTTTAGCTATTATTGTTTCATTTTCGTCAAAGTCTACATCAAAATAATGTTAAGTTGATGAATGAGTGCATGCACTGAAATGTCTATAATGCAACTGATGCCCAACACAATTTTCAAAACCAATCCAAAATAAACTTAAAAACAAAAACCAAATAAATTTAACTAAAAACAATCATTTAAAATTATTCTGGTTACCTAATTGCAAAGGGTTTCACAAAATTCAGTAATTTCACAAAATTATGAACATCAGATTTATTTCAAACATCTTTTAGTAATATAGATTTAAAAGCTGATACTAAATCTAACTATATATTATATAATTTTATTACTTACTTATCAATTTTAATTTTGTAATTTATAGCAGCAGCAATCATTTTAGAGGCGTAGCTTAATTGTTCATCTTCATTTGCAAACTTTTGCTCAGGAAACACCAAACCAGGACTAGAATAAAATACGACAGGAGAGCGAAATCCTAAATAAGCCACTTTTAACCACCAATCTGCCAACTATTACAATAATAATTTAAAATAAATAAAATTGAAACATATTCCATTTAATCAGTAAAAATTGTATAAACAAGTTTTATAAAGAGATGGCCACACCGACAAGATGTATGGAAGTGAAAGAAGATTGGGTGCTTAATAAGAAACTAAGTCAATGATACAAGCAGCAGAAATGAGGTTCTTTAGACTTTTTTTTTTGTTTTGGTTTTACGTCTGACTATTCTGCAATTTCTGCTAATACAGATGGTGGATAATGATGATAATGAAAATGAGTGATGAAAAAATACCAGACCTGGCCGGGAATCGAACCCAGGACCCCGGTGTAGAAGCCAGTTGCATTAACCACTACGCCAACGGGCCGACCTCTTTACACTTTTTAAAGGATGTACAAACTAGACCACATCAGGAATGAGGTAGTAAGAGAGAAATGTGAAACTCAACTGCTAAATGAGATCGTCACGAAATATAAAGAACAATGCACAGATCATTTATTTAGAATGTCACAGGACCGACTTTTGAATTACCTTTGAATGCATAGCTTTATAAACCAAGGGGTGCAAGAACAGTGGGAAGACCAAGGAAGAGATGGACGCCAAAACAGGCTCAACTACCGCCTAATCCAAGATGGAGGACGAAAATTGTACAAACACTAGTTTTTTTTTGTTTATTTTAATTAAGTTGCATCAATGGCTCAGTTATTAACGACTACAGTGGATTTTAACTAGTGAAAATTTCCTGACCCTACCCAGGAATTGAATCCAGGACCTCCACAACACTAATTTGAAATATTTGGAAAATAAGACCATGTAGACCTATTCAGAAAAAAAAGTACATGTATGATAAGAGTGAACCACCTTATAATATGTCCACAGCTCGTAGAACCTACGACAAAAACCGACCCTTACACACACGCGTGCGCACAGCACTCCTATACCTGCCTTAGCGGTTTTCTACACACTTCAGCAGTGAATCAACTACTAGGCACTTGACTGCAATACTACCATTTCAGTTGTACTTACCTTTATCAAAATTATACAATAATTTTCAAAATTTACGTATTATTCCTTGAAAAAATGAGTCCAAACATGGTACTTTTAATGCTGGATTTCATTCTGACTGCCGTTGTTCAATAATACAGGGCCGGCAGATTAATCTGACAATTTGATATTCATCGGTATGTTGGCAACACTGTGAATAGGAAGTTGGTACAGTTGTTATGGGGTAGCACTAATACTACCATTTTAGTAGCCATCATGAGTTGATCGTGTGAGCACCGTGCTTTTGTGATTGAAGCGTATTTCAAAAACAATGATTCTGTTATTGCTACGCAGTGTTTATTTCGTAGACATTTTAATTTAAACCGAAACGTGTCTGTTCCAAGTAGGAAACGATATTGCTGCGGGTGAAAACCTTTTGTTTCACATCGTCTGCTTTGAAACTGAAACCAACAGGACGAAAGCGTAGTGTGAGAATGCCTGAAAACATTGAGGCTGTAAGGTTATCTGTGTCGGAGTCTCCATGGCATTCCGTAGTGAAGCATGCTGCCGCACTAAGAATGTCTGACCAAAGTGTGAGAAGAATTCATCATGATAACCTTCAGTTCCATCCGTACAAGATGACGTTCGTGCAACAACTTACTGAAAATGACTACGTGTCTTGCAAAACAGCATGTGAGCTAATTCTCGAAAATTTCCACCAAGACGCCATAATGCTTTCAAGCGATGAGGCATATTTTCATTTGTCTGGATATGTTAACAAGCAGAATTTTTGGTATTGGGCTGCTGTTAACCCACGAGAAGTTCACCAGCGACCACTTCATGGTGAATACGTTACAGTATGGCGCGCAATTTCAAAATTAGGCATAATAGGCCCATATTTCTTTGAGGAGGCAGATCGCAGAGTAACAGTAACGTCTCATCGGTACGTGACGATGTTACACAACTTTTTGATACCAAAAATTATTGACCTTGGATCGAATGAAATGTTCTTCAACAAGATGGCGCAACCGCTCATATGGCACGAATTTCCATGGATGTTTTACGGGAAACTTTTCCAGGACGTCTGATTTCACGACACGGCAACATTCCATGGCCAGCACGATCACCTGATCTAGCAATTTGTGATTATTTCCTTTGGGGCTATCTCAAAGACAGAGTTTACCATGTTCAACCACGTTCAATTGCAGAACTCAAGACCGCCATTCAGCGAGAAATTGCAACAGTTTCACCAGCGATGGTTGAACGAGCGACAAGAAAGTTTCGTATGAGGTTGAATGAGTGCGTGAGGAACAATGGGAAACATTTGGATGACACAATTTTCAAATGAAATATTCAAGTGAACTATTGAAATGCTGTAAGTAAAATTGTATAATTTGAATTTTCATTTGACCCATTAAACTTTGTTGTACTATGAATTGTGCTTTTTTTATTGACCCTCCAAAATCGTCAGATTATTCTGCAGGACATATTATTCCGTTAATCTTATCAAACATAATATTAGATTAACACTCAAACGCGTAGTAGGTGACTCAGTACTGAAGTATATAGAATGCAGGTAACGCATGCTAAGGCAGGTAAGGGGTTGCTGCGCATGTGTGTTTGTATGTGTAAGGGTCGGTTTGTGAACTAGGCTCCACGTAGCTGTGGACATATTTATAACTGCAGACCATAATTTAAAAAGCTTCAGTCCCTTCACTACCCACGTGGGATTCCAAGAACACGGAATCAGAAATTAGCTAAATTGGTTTTTTTGAGTGATTCTGTGAACTATGACACATACATAAAGAATGAGATCGAGTTCAAAATAAGTATGTGAGGAGACGCATAGCCTAGAGAGCATGTTGAGATCTTATATTTAAAGATTGATACAATCATATCTGTGACTTGAACACTTGTATTTTTTTCATCATTTTGTAAAAATAATTTTTTTTCTGTATAAAAGATTTAAAATATCAGCAACCACAAATATATACTGTGGACAATTCAAACTGGCACAACTCTTGCTCTACATGTACACACAGTTCCGCATAAAGTATATCCATAACCTATTCTTTCAACAAGGTCTACAAATTTTAATGTACGCAAATGCCTACAACCTTATTTCATTGTACAAACATAAAAATAATTATTTAATTTTAAAATATGTATTTAATTTATCCCAGTAAAAATTTAAATTACAAATTACAAGAACTAAACTGCAAAAACTTACTTAACTATACTCTACAGATGCACTTAACTAAATAAACAAATTGGTAAGAATATTTTTAATGAACAGAAAATCATAAATATGAAAACAGATTAGTCACGTCATTATGTCCGACAGATTATTAATAACAACAGTGAAAACAAAGCGTAGTGACCGTGTGTGAGTCGCGCAATACAGTAGCGATTGTAAACTTTTATGACTGTACCGTCGTTGTATGGCGAAGGGCGGGAGGCGAAGCAAGTCAGTGATCGGCTGGCTTGCATGTGCCGAAGCATCACGTCCAAGAGAGCACACCTGCTCCCTTACTTGTTGTAGCAGTTTTTCGTGCCCGTGCCTCTGGAAACTCCTCGGCTTTTTATGGCTACTTTTCAGCCACGCATTGGTCTCGCCGAGGTGAGCTGAGATGCTGGGCTTCAGTCTGTCTGTCTATCCCTATCCTTGTCCTCGGCATCTGGCACTTTTTCTATCCGTGCTAGAGGCAACTTCTCCTACTTTAGCTTTTGCCCAACCCAAGTGGTGTTAGTCGTACCGTGCCCAAGGGTGGATGGCACTGGGGCTTTTAATCAGTGTTTTAACGGTGCCTGTAGGATACCTGGCTCCTCCTACAGTATGTTGCCTTACCTCTGTACGCGGGGCTATGCAGGGGCGGACCTATTATCTCCCTAGCTGCAAGTGGGGACCAGATGGTACCCATTTCATTTGAAATTATGAAAAACAGCTATGGATGCTGTGACTCTGGAAGGAGTGGATTTAAACTACTCCCCTGAGTTAGAGTATCTGGGGGCTGTCATGGATGGTGGCCTAACCTGGTAAGGCCACAGGTCCAGGACTGTGGAGAAGGCTATAAAGGCCTTATGGATATGTGAGAGTCTGCTGGGAGGACTCCGGGGCTTGGGCCTCGTATGGTGGAATGGGCTTATGTGGGCATCATTCTGCCAATGGTCACGTACGAAGTTGCTGTATGGTGGCCAACAACAGATCTAGGACGGCGCAGGATCGGCTGAGGAGCTATAGAGACTGGCCTGCCTAGGGATATGTGGTGCAATGTGCACTGGTCCAACGGCCGCTATGGAGGCGATGGTTGATTTGCCTCCTTTTCATGTGCAAGTGAGGGGAGAGGCGATTGGAACTGCCTTGAGGCTGGAGGACGGGATCGGGGTCCCATCAGTGGAGATGGGCCACACTGAGATCTTCAAGGTTTGAAGGGATGGGTGTGGTATGTGGTCCTTGGGACCGTATGAGCAGATCATACAAATTCTCCGACACACTGAGGATGAAAATTTTTGATCGTCAGGAGTGGGCGGAGGGTAGGCCGGTGATGCCGGAAGGGGCTACCTTTTGGTATATTGAAGGCCCTGTGATGAGTGGAAGAGCGGGATTGGGGGCCTGGGGGTCCGGGGGAATGACTTCCCTGGCCCTTGGGTGTAACATGACCGTCTTCCAAGATGAAATATGGGCCATTGAGGTCTGTGCGGAGAGGCGTATTGTAAGGCGCCTCAGTGGGTCGCACATTTATATTTTTGCAGTTGCATTGTGGGTGGCTGCAAAGGTATAGCACTGTTGGGTGGGGATGTGTTAACACCTGCTCAGGTAAGTGCACTAAATCCTAGGCAGACCCTGCGCTTTATCGAAGGTGCGGGCCTTGCATAAACTAGGAATGGGGGCAATCACAAAAGATCTTTTAGGTCGCGGTGAGGAGGGGCTGGAGAAGCCTGAACGCCCTTGATGTAATGAATGAATGAATGATGGCGAAGGGTGAAGAGTGGAGTAGATAAGCATCGAAGCTGCTTGTGCCAATTCGAATTGTCCAAGGTATATCAATGTAATTTTTGACAGCAATACAAATAGTTAAAACAAAAGTGTGGTACAAAAATTTTCAGAATAGTTTCAATTAAATAATTATTTAATAAATAATTTCAGAAATTATTGAAAAAATGTGGTGTGTAACACTCGTATGATTTTCTCCTGTGAATATAAATAATGAAAAACAGAACTTAACCCTTCCTGAGTGGCAAACGGATGTATGCAAAAGGCCACTATTTCAATGAGCGGCAAACGATTATTACAAGAGATCCCAAATGAATACATTATATTAATAGTCAGTTCATCAAAATGCAGTAAGAGGTCATAATTCATTTATTACAATAGTTGGCATTCCTCTAATACAACATGACAATTTCGTGCCTTCACCAGCTGACAAGCCATCTAACCTAAAGTCTTGTGTATATTTACATTTGTTAATTTCTATAAATTTTAATTTAACGACAAAACTCAGATTATTTAACGACAAAACTCATACACACAAAACACATAATAAGAGAAATACATAAAAGACCACCTTGGTGGCGCGATTGGTAAGACAACTGACCTCCATACTGAAAGTCCCGGTTCGATTCCCAATATTTTTATTTTTTTTAAATTATTAAATTTATTTTTTTAAATGTTATAAATAAAAAATAAATACTGCTAAAATTATTGATTTTTTTGATTTTTTGACAAATGCGCACTGTGAGAAAGTCATAGTGATTTAAATTCGCTCAGGAAGGGCTAATTTAAATAATAAGTGAATGATGCTTAATGAAAATAAACCTCTGTTGGACTTATATTTTGATAAGCACATTATGGAAAATTAGTAATTGGCACTTAACTAAGCACTGTAGAAAAAAATTGCTTGAAATAATAGTTATAGATTTGTAATATCCAATAATTTTGATTAGGCCTACATACACTTTTGCTCTAAAATGGAAATTAAGGGCAAAATTTTTAACAAAATTTACCATGAGCGCAAAAATGTAGGTAGTAATTATTTTAATCAAAATCGTAGAAACCATTTTAGGAAAAAATCGAATGAAGGGAAAGATTGTACGAATAAACTACTACTTAAAGTTGATCAATTTTTATGAGAATTTTTGCATTGATTCGCCTTATGGTTCTTTAAGTTCTAAGTTTCAACTTAGTACAATTTTTTGTTTTTGAGCTATTTTGTTCATAGACAAGCACATGTGTGAGCACACACACACACACACACACACACACACACACACAGACTACACATTATATAAGCTCAGGGGACCTGTAAACATGTATTTAAATTAAAACATGTTGTTTAGTACTGCACGCCTATCTCTGCATACGCTGGATCCTTCTAGAATTGTAATTTCTCGGTTTCGTGATCGGGTCTTGTATGGGTGTTCCCATACAAGATCAAACATGTGTATGATGGGAGTCAACCACCTTACCTCATGCAGATCACTATTTAAAGAGCTGCAATTGCTCACAGTTCCTTCTTTGTACATTTTTAAAGTGATAATGTACGTAAAGAAAAATACCTTTTTACAGAATTTAGATGTTCACAACCACTACACAAGAAACAGAATCGATTATTATGTTGCTAATCACAACACTAAATTGTTTGAACAAAAACCAACTTATGCAGGTAGAAAATACATCAATAAATTGCCACAAGGTTTAAAAAGTTGTGACAATTTAAGTCATTTTAAAAAAAAGCTAAAACAATATTTCATTGATGAAACATTTTACAGTGTGCATGAATTCCTTTCTAAATAGTTTTGATTGAAAAATATTTAACTTCTAATTAAACAAATATTGTGCACTATTTGATACAAAGGGGTTCATGACAAGCCTACCGAGTTAAGCAGTAGCAGGAAAAAATTATTGGTAAGTGATGAATTTATCATTGTGTTTGATTTTTTATTTTGTGAGATATTTGATTCAATGGGGTTCATGACAAGCCTACTGAAGTAAGCAGTAGCAAAAACAATTTTCTGATGGTAAGTGATGAATTTATCATTGGTGATAAACTTTCAATTTATCAGTTTTATCTTGGCATGTCCTATACTCCCTTTGGAGTCTCCTGGATGCAAATAGCAAAAAAAAAAAAAAAAGTCGATTTGGTGCTGTTTGGAGGCTAAAATCCAATCAAGTGGTCTCCGATCGGCCAATTACAAAATTAAAATAATTGTTTCACGGCTGCGCAGTAACAGTCTTCACGTCTGGGACGCTGTCCGAATCGACTTGTTTCTCGCCCCCGCTTGGCGTTCTTTGTGCTACCTCAGCAAATTTCCTTTCCTTTGTGCTACCTCATTTTCCTTGTGTTTATTGTCTATTTTTGCCTTTTCGCATACGCTTAATGGTCGCTGCGAAAAATCATTGCGTTACCCAACGTTCTAAGATTGAACCCATATTTTATCACTATTTTAAATTCTGTTACACCGCCATTAGTACCTTCTCACAACGGGTGTTTCAAAAAGGACACACTTCGAAGTTACAGAACGCTAAATTATTACATTAAGTAATTACAAATTATACGGTATGAAATTATTACCTTTATAACATTCAGATTACCTTTAAAACTTCACAATAAATGTTCAAAATGACTTCCTCCGCTTGTAATGCAAGTTCGGACACGTTTCATAACATTTGCAGCCACTTTTCGTAGTCTTTGCTCATTAATGTTTGTAATCTCACTTTCAATATTAGCCTTCAATTCTTCAATTGTATGAGGATTGTTTTTAAAAACCTTACTCTTTAAATTCCCCCAAAGAAAAAAATCCGCAGAAGTAAGATCTGGGAATCTTCGTGGCCACAATCCTTTTGATATCACATGATGGCCAAAAATTCTCGTAACATATTCAGCGTTTCAATAGAAGTATGGCACGTTGCGTTATCCTGCTGAAACCGACAAACTCGATCGTGTAATTCTAACAACGCTATAAATTGTTCAATTAAGTTGCGATACACCACACCATCTACAGATGTGTCAAAAAATAAAGGCCCAACAATACGATGCCGGGAGATCGCACACCAAACACCAATTTTACAAGCGTGTAGTGGACATTCATGAAATGTGTGAGGATTATGAGCGCTCCATATTCGGCAGTTTTGGCTGTTGATGTAACCATCCAAGTGGAACCATGCTTCGTCACTGAAATAAACACGATCCAACATTTCAACACCGTTGTCATTAACAAGATAACGTATCCAACGACAGTATACGTTTCCCATGGTCAACTTCTTTCAGTTCATAAACGACACCGATGCGGTAAGGATGCAGATTTAATTTTTTGTAGCCCTTAACGCGGAAGATAGTGATAATCCAGCCTGGGAAGATAACTTTTTAAGTGATTTGCCGGGTGAGGTAGTCAAACGTTGTTTCACATCATCCAAAACTTGTTCTGTTAACACTAATGGTCGACCTGTGCTTTTCCGATCCTGTACACTGCTAGTCTCACGAAATTTATTAATCAGACGCGATATTATGGTGTTATTAGGTACATCAGAATTGGGAAATTTTAACTGGAACTCATCTCTCACTTGTTCGTAAGATTTATATGCGCAATAACTTTCAATAATAAAAACATGTTCATCCTTTGAAAAAACCATGTTTGAACTTATACAGACACTATTATTATATATAGTAACACCTGTTACTACAATTTAATTAGCATATTCAACACATGTATTGCCAGCAAAAACTCAATTTCAAAAAATTGACATGAAACTTTTTGAACACCCCATTACAACAACATATTAGATGAACGAAAATAGGGACTTTTTAAATTTACCGATACCGTATGAGAACTAAGTAATAGGTGTCTATATATTATATACTAACATTAGCATATCAACATAAGAAGAAGAAAACTCTAAAAGAATACTTACCCAGTTATCTGTACATTTCGCTCGTTCTTCTAATAAAACTTGTAGCTTCGTTCCAACACCATATTTACTATCACTAAATTTTTTAAATGCAGCTTCAGTATAAATAGCCTCTGTAGGACTCAAAAATGGTTGAACTGACCTAAATGAAACAAACAATAATATAATTTAAAATAGGTAAAAACAGATGTACTAATAAATACAAATAAAAGATCATTCAGTAAAATTAAGTCCAAAACTAATTTTTTAAATATGGATTTTGCTAAATAGAGCACCCAAATTCACATAACTGCATCAACCATTATCTATATATTAATAGCGAGCAGGTTTTTTTTTCAACACGATTTTAACCACCTGAACCTTCACCGATTTTCCCCGAAGTGGGCTCAAATGAATCGTCTGTTCCAGTAGATTTGCAGAAAACTATCCAAAATCAAATATTTTGATTTATGACCGTAAAATAGGAGGTCTAAAATAGATTGGAGAGGGGGCAAGTTCAACGAACTGAAGTATAGGCCTCTCTCTTTATCTATCTATCCCTCCCACATCTCACACAGCTATTTCAGTTTGGAGAGGGGGCTACTAACTCTATTTTCTTCAGGTAACCACATCGATATCATTTTCTTCATTTTAATTGGCCTGCCTCCTCACATTTTAAAATTAAAGTTTGGTGCCATAGTAATTCTGTTACGTAACATCAACGCAATCAGTGGGTTAATGAATGGCACAAGACTGGTGGTGAAAAGAATGTACGAACATTTTTTTGATTTAGAAGTCATAAAAGGGGCAGCCAAAGGCAGAAGGGTTTTACTACCACGGTTAGATCTAAACCCCTCGGATGGTACTTCGCCATTTACATTAAAGAAAAGACAGTTCAGATTTTGATGAAAATGTTCGTGTCGGGTCCGGTAGTGGTATGTAACTTAAGTTTCAAGTTTCAAGTTCGTACAATGTTCCGTTCTTGAGATATTCTGTTCACACACACACAGACCAATCACTAAAAACACGTTTTTTGGGTTCAGGGGGTCTGAAAACGTGTAGATCCGGTGAAAACTCGATTTCGAAGAATCGACATGAAAACAATACTTTCCTTCCTATATATTCATATAGGCAAGAGAAAGTAAAAATTACAGTTATGACTGAAAACTGAACATTTTTATAAATCTATTTATTTATTTTATTTACTTCACTCAACGCTTGTTTTAATGCATTTTTTATATTTAAATACTGGAAATACTGATAACTTAAATATTAACGTATTAAGATTAAGTATGTTTTCGTAATACGTTATTCAATTAGGAGTTTGTAAATGAGAACGTGCTGTGGCACGGAGTCGATATTTTAACTTATTGTAGTAGCACTCAAACTCCCATAAGAAATACATTGCTTATGGACTTTCAGTACTGCATTTAGAACGTGAAATCAAGTAAAGTAGAGAGGAACTGTAATTGTTTATGTTATTTTAACATCCCATAAATTGTTTTTAACTTATGGAATAGATATTCCAGAATCTACAAAATATACCAAATTTTAACAGCTACTTCCTGACACCAAATAATTAGTTCCAATACAGGATATTTTTAGATATTGTTAATACAAACAGAATTATTAATTATTTAATCAATTCTTAACTCAGGTGGGATCACAAGTTTTATCTAGACATTAAAATCTTCATTTGAGATTTCCATTACACAAAGTGATTCGAAAATAAAATCATCAATTTGGAATGTTACCAGCATTTCTTTTGTTGAAATCTTACACTTTTCAGGAGTAAAAGTTCTGAAAGCTCCTAATGGTTTCATCAAAAGAAATGAAAGTGAATAGTCAAATTGAATATTAATTTGATTTAAAATCTTCATCAATCACAATAATTTTTTATGTAAGTGTATAAAAAACTTTATAAAATTACTAACTTTAAATATTTTTTTACAGTATCTTCTAGACGAGGAACTGGTAGACGAGGAAGATCTTTGGAAGCTGAACACAAATTACGCAGTATAATACTTCTAGCCGGGCTACGTAACAAAGTAGTTACATATGAATTCATTGTAACCTGAAAAAATATTACCATTATCTTAGCGATATATTTGAAAGAGAAAGACAAAGTACGTTTATAGATACTTAAATCACGAGAATACCTTTTGTGTACAGATGGACTGTGAGGACAGGCGGGAAAAAACTCTTCTGCCAACCTCAACAGTGAGACACTATTTATTTCACTACCGTGCAGTTACTATATACATTTTGTAAGCTGTGGTTTATTGCCGAGAAAATGTTTTCTTTATAAATCTTATAAGAAGAAAATCTGACCTGCAATATTGCCTAGACTAACGGGTGTTTCAAAAAGGACGCACTTCAAAGTTTAAGGGTTAATATTTTCTGCATAGGGAATATTTTTTCCCCCAAATAACAGTTTGCACTACCGTACTCATTGTTGACCAATTGTGTATTACTGACATGTACTAGTGCTATCCCAGTATTCATTTGTATCTGTAGTGTCTGTTTAAGTTCAAACATGGTTTTTTCAAAGGATGGACGTGTTTTTTTTTATTGAAAGTTATTGTGCATATAAATCTTACGAACGAGTGAAAGACGAGTTCCAGTTAAAATTTCCCAATTCTGGAATACCTAATAACACCACAATATCGCGTCTGATTAATAAATTTCATGAGACTGGCAGTGTACAGGATCGGAAAAACACAGGTCGACCATCACTATTAACAGAACAAGTTTTGGACAATATGAAACAACATCTGACTACCTCACCCGGCAAATCACTTAAAAAGTTATCTTCCCAGGCTGGATTATCACTATCTTCCGCTTTAAGGGCTACAAAAAAATTAAATCTGCATCCTTACCACATCGGTGTCGTTCATGGACTGAAAGAAGTTGACCATGGGAAACATACACAGTATTGTCGTTGGATATGTTCTTTTGTTAATGATAACGGTGTTGAAATATTGGATTGTGTTTATTTCAGTGACAAAGCATGGTTTCACTTGGATGGTTACATCAACAGCCAAAACTGCCGAATATGGAGCGCTCATAATCCTCACACATTTCATGAACGTCCACTACACGCTTGTAAAATTGGTGTTTGGTGTGCGATCTCCCGGCGTCGTATTGCTGGGCCTTTATTTTTTGACACATCTGTAGATTGTGTGGTGTACCGCAACTTAATTGAACAATTTATAGCGTTGTTAGAATTACATGATCGAGATTGTTGGTTTCAGCAGGATAACGCAACGTGCCATACTTCTACTGAAACGCTGAATATGTTACGAGAATTTTTTGGCCATCGTGTGATATCAAAAGGATTGTGGCCACCAAGATCCCCAGATCTTACTCCTGTGGTTTTTTTTCTTTGGGGGAATTTAAAGAGTAAGGTTTTTAAAAACAATCCTCATACAATTGAAGAATTGAAGGCTAATATTGAAAGTGAGATTACAAACATTAATCAGCAAACACTACGAAAAGTGGCTGCAAATGTTATGAAACGTGTCCGAACTAGCATTACAAGTGGAGGAAGTCATTTTGAACATTTATTGTGAAGTTTTAAACGTAATCTGAATGTTATAAAGGTAATAATTTCATACCGTATAATTTGTAATTACTTAATGTAATAAATTAGCGTTCTCAAACTTCGAAGTGTGTCTTTTTTGAAACACCCATTAGATTACATGACTAGAAATGTTTAATTTACTGTACCAGTTATCTTATTCTACTGGAACAAAATCTTTTAGTAATGAATCACCTACTTTCTATCGCTATCACCATCGTCTTTCATATCAGTCTCACTAGAACCGAACAGTTTCTTTTTTTTACCAGGTGTCAACAAAACTTTTGATGTCACCGTGAATAGTCTAACCACATTTTTGAGAAACCAACATTTCTGTTTACAGTAATAAACAGTAATATTCATAGAGTTAACCTACAAAAGGTTCCACAATATATTGTAGTGTCTTGGGTATAGTCTATGTTGTTGTGTTAGCTGAACTAAAATGAAAGCAGTCGCACAAGTGCATGAAAGCTTTTCACCCATTATCCATCGTTGAAACTAAAGGTATTCTTGTGACTGAAGTAACTCTACAAGAACATGCTTACAAGTCCAAAACAACTTCAATAAGTAATGTAAAGTCCAGCCTTTCTTAGTTTGCTCCTAATGTAAACAAATAATGACGTCACTGAGCATGCGCATTATATAAAAATGAGTACACGCTGATTAAAAAGTAACAACAAAATACTTTCAAAAGTATATAAATACAAAATACTTTTAAAAGTATTTTTATAAATGAAATTGTTAGGCCTACATCATATCATGACTGATGTTTTAAGTAATTTAAGTACTTATAATTCAAAATATAGTTAACTGAATAGGAATACGACATCCATAAAGTGTGGACCCTAGCGTGCACCCTGTAGTAGCTGGCTTTGGTTTGTTGACTGTAGGAGCAAACTAAGAACAGCTGAACTGTAACCAATAAACTTAAATTTCCAATGTAACTAATAAAACACATAACCTATGTTTAATCATTAATGTAAAACAAAAAACATAACCTAATTTTAATTACAAGTGAATAAAGCACAATTAAAATCAACCTCTGTAAAATAAAATGCTTGAAATAAAAATTGTAATTTTTACTTTCTCTTGCCTATATGAATATATAGGAAGGAAAGTATTGTTTTCATGTCGATTTTTCGAAATCGAGTTTTCACCGGATCTATACGTTTTCAGACCCCCTGAACCCAAAAAACATGTTTTTAGCGATTGGTCTGTGTGTGTGTGTGTGTGTGAACAGAATATCTCAAGAACAGAACATCGTACGAACTTGAAACTTAAGTTACATATCACTACCGGACCCGACACGAACATTTTCATCAAAATCGGTCAACCGGAAGTAGTAGTTTATTCGTATAATTTTTCACTTTTTTGCGATTTTCTCAAAAACTAGTCCTACGATTTTTTTTAAAATCAACTGGTTTACTACATTTTTTATGCTCTACAATATAGGGTAGGTGCCATGTTTGCTGAAATTCTGCTTGAGGCTGTTTTTACGTAAAAACATTTTCTTTTTAAGATTGCGGCTTTAATATGCATTTTAGTGCAAAACGTTATATAATAAAAGTTGTAGAGAATGTAAAATTCTACAACTTTTATTTCAAACATTTTTTTGTGTAACGCTTAGTTTAGCGGTAATTTGCGATTTGCTGTTTTTTTTCTCACGAAAACGTGAGAAAAATCGATTTTTTTAACATTTCGGCCTTAGTATGCATTTTACGACAAAAGTGTATATAATTAAATTTATAGAAAATTAAAAGATCTACAACTTTTATTTAAAGCATTTTTCTCTACAGAGCCTAGTTTAGAGAGAAAGAGTGATTTTCCGTATTTCTAAGCCAAACTGAAGTTGATTTTCATTTTGCGTCTTTCACTCATGATTAAAATTAGGTTATGTTTGTTGAGGTTAGTTGTTTGTTTATTTCTAATGTTTTATTACTAATGTTAGGTTTATTGTTAATTATTTGCACTGGCAAGAGAAAGTTGTGTGAGTGTTTCACACCAGATTTTTTTTATTTCTTATAACTAAATTTAGTATATAATTTTTGTCGTAAAATGCATACTAAGGACGAAAAATTAAACAAATCACTTTTTTACCGATTTTGATGAAAAAAATACAGAATTACCAATTGATGCTTAAAAAAAACATTGTACAAAAAAACCATTTGAAATAAAAATTAAGGTTTTTAAATGTTCTACAAGTTTAATTACATACAATTATGCCCTAGAATGAATATTAAGGCTCCACTTAAAGAAACCATTCTTTCCTACGAGAGCAAAGGCCTTCCAAGAATTTCGGCAGATATGGCGCTTACCCTACCTTGTAGAGCATAAAAAAATTTAGTAAATGAGGCAATTTTTAAAAAAAATCATAGAACACTTTTTTGAGAAAATTCCAAACAAATAAAAAATCGCACAAATAAACTCCTTCTTCCAGTTCACAAATTTTGATTTAAATGTTTGTGTCAAGTCCTGTGGTAGTACATAACTTAAGTTACAAGTTTTAACTTCGTACTATTTTCCGTTTATGAGATATTTTGTTCACACAAACCAATCGCTAAAAACATGTTTCTTTTTGGATTCAGAGGGCCTGAAAAAATGTATAACTGCTGAAAACTCAATTTTGAAAAAACTTGCATGAAAACAATACTTTCCTTCCCTACATATTCATATAGGGCAAGGGAAAGTAAAAATATGTCAACTTCAACCAATTTAAATCAAGTACCTACCTAATTCAATTCAACTATTATTCCTATGATAACAAACAATTACTATTTCAAACAAAATCCCAAAAACTGAACTATAATAATATATTAATAGTATTAGTAGATATGTTAATAGTTTACTCCACTTTAATTTGAAACTGATATAAACAAACATTTTGCTCTTATTGGCTGTACGCATAATTCAGGTAACAGAAAATGCTTAAAGCAAGCCATCCCTACTGTGAGAACCCATTTGTATCAAATTGAAATTGCATTTAACAGTACAACAGAACATAGTCCAAGGAAGAATAAAGCACTGAACAGCTCACAAGAAACTTCAAAGAATTACTACATTAAAAGCAGACATAAATACAGTATGTTGACTGTTCTTAGCATGCCTTGTTGTAGGCATTCTCATTCTTCTAATAGTAAGCATGTATGATTTGTTTACAAAAGTTCCAAAGTTAAGTGAAATGAACTACAGACCAAGTGCAAATGGTAACCTAAACATATGAGTATACTTAAATCCACTTAAAATGTGTCATATTTCAGCAACAATACCAGCAATGTAAGTATACTATTACCATCTATTACATTCTACTCTTAATATTCCACTCATTTTGACTTTTTGCAGACATTGAAAGCCACCAGGTTCAGCAGCCTAAGAAATGAACATAACCTCTCTACAAACACTTCAGTTCAGTAAAAGAATAGAATTACAATTACAAAATCTCCTTAAAATTAAAATAAAATACCTCAATAAAAATCTCCTTAGAATAGTAGTAAAAAAAACTCCTGATTTTTTAATAAAAACACAATTACTAAAATAAAATACTATTCAAGAAAAATAATCAAGAGAAACAATTTTTACTAATTATTGACATAAATATCATCATATTCATTTGTGAGTTAACATTAAAACAATACTATTCGAACACTTTTTAACATACCAATTTAAATTACTAGTCCTGTAGAAGTCAAAATAAACATGGAAAATTTTCCTACATACCAACTACTGACAATAACAAACTTTTAGAAAACATAAACAATACGCCGACTTGATTAGTATTTTGCGATCTCAAAAGAACCTCGCACGGAGTACTAAAGAAAACAAATCATAGATAAATCAAAAATCAAGCAGAAAAACAAAACAAATTTGCAATAGATCGGCTGTTAATAACTCAGCACTATTTAAAAGCCTGTTCGAGAAAAAAATTATGTGTTATAAGGGCTAAATGTTCAAAAAGCAATCATATTATAGTAAGTAGTAGTATTAAACCAACCAAATCAAATCCTTCAAAGTCAAACTGATCAGTAAATGAATACGGCATGACAATCCATTTATTAATTGAAACAATTGAATGAGGTTACATACGTCAGGATACACTTCACTTTCACACACTTATTCATTGGCTGGCTGACATAACAAGCTGGGTGAATAGCGAAGAGCCTCTTATCTTTGTATTCCCAATTTCCCATTGATACGTCATCGCTGGTTTACAACTAGTGGTACAGTCGTCGCCGCGAATCAGCTGTTTAACAGCAGATTTTCGGAGATAAGGTTCCTTCCTGGTTCAAATCCCCTAGTAAAGGCACATACTTTTATACGGATTTGAATACTATAACACTATTAGACCGTATTAGTAGTTATAGTATATGAATCGGACATTGCAGAAACAACACAAGTAACATTTTAACCATTTTCCCTTTTTGTTCATAAATCCATTTCTCAACACATAACGTACTAATTGAACATAAAATTTTAGTTCAGGTGTAACATGTCATGCCTGTTAGAGTATATTTATTTACAGATATATAATTTTTAGGGATATAACCACCTCCATGGCATAGTGACTACAAAGCGAAAGGTCCTGGGTACGATTCCCAGTTAGAGTCTGTAAACTTTAACGTGTTAAAATCCACTATTACAGTACCAAAACACACACAAGTCCCTAATGACTAACCTGCCGGTATGACTAAATAAACTAAAAAATAAAATTTGTACATCACAAACAACACACGTGCAACACTGTGCTGTTTTTTATTGTGTCTAAAATTTAATTTTCAGCACATGTGCTGTTTCTGCAATACCTGATTCATATATTTTTCTTATATGGCCAATTTTAGACCACCTGAGGTGACTTAAGACGTTTCTGGTAGCTCTGTTTGCAGTCCACATTCTCAGCATTCCTCATTCGTTCACTGTAGGCACGGAGTAAGTAAGAAGTTCTTACTCTGTGACTGTAGGCTTTTCTCCTTTCTTTTGTCCACCTTTTTTCTTATTTATTTTTTTAAATTTGGTTAACGACTGACTGTTTTGCAATTACTGCTAATGCAGACGGTGAAGGATGAAATGATTTTTTGTAACGTATGAAAATATGCCGTGCCTGAATGGGATTTGAACCCAAGACCGCATGATGAGAGGTGAGCTCGTTACCAACTACGCCAATGCGGCCGGCATTATTGTCGTAGTGTCGACCTGGTGTTCTGTTTTTGCTCTTCATAGAAGCCCGTAATTAGCCACTAGTTATATAAATTATTTTATCCGTTGTCGTTTGTTAATTAAAATGCTAACTGTTTAATACCAGTTTATTAAGTTGGATGGTGAGTATAAACAGTATGCACTTTTAAGAACTAAGTTATTTCTTAACATTTTGAATTGTCATATTTTATGTAAAGTATATTTATACATTACGTGTATAAATTTATAACTCATTATGCAATCATTACCTATTTATTTTATAATATTAGTCTGACTTATCATGTGAAAAAGTAAAAATACATTAAAAACTGTGGGCAAATTTTTTTGATTCACCTAAAATAGTATGTTTGTGTTCAAGTGAGGTTCACATTTTTGCATATATCTTGAAATTTCCCTTACATTCAAAATATTAAGCCTTTCGAACTTTTCATCCACCCTGTATAAATAGTATAAATATCATGTATGTATATTATTTTATTTACTTATGGTTGGGATTCAATTAACCATACTCTTTCAGGAATGGTCAGCCTGAGTCCATACAAAACTACTTCTAATTTACATGTCCACAATATCATTCTGATTTTATAAGGTAATGGGATTGCTTATTGTTTATAAATTGAACAGATTGCAACACATTAGGGATAAAAAAATCTTTGTAGGCTTGAAAATGCAGACACAAAAAGAAAGACCTTTTCACAAATTTAATTAGCTAAATTAGAATCATGGAAATCTAAAAATTTCGAAAAATATTGAATTGTTTATCCTAAAGGGAATATTCCATCCAAATTTCATCTTTTTAGCTGCTGTGCAAGTAGGATTATTATTAATTATAACTAAGTGGAGAATAATTCTCCAATTAATTCCAATAATTCTCCAGTATAATTATTATACTGATCAGTCCACCTGTGAGAGGTTTCCTATTTATGTACACAGATGTATGGCAATATTTTTAAATTTTCATCGTCTGAAGTAATCCTTCATTAAAATGTTAAAATGAAAAACCTTTTAATAGATATATCCTTGAACCTTGACCTGAGATTGAGGATGGTTCAATGTTACATCTTAACAGTGTTATATGGCGCAGAAGCTTAAGAATATCAGGAGAACAGATGTGTTTGAGCTTTGGTTGTACAGGTGCATGCTAAATATTCCCTGGATGGATAAAGTACTCAACAAGACAGTCTTGCAGATAATGGCAACAGAACAGGAGCATGTTTGTATCATCCAAAAAAGGAAAATGGAATATCTGGGTCATATTATGCGTGGACCAAGAAACGAAATGCTTCACTAGATATTACAAGGCAAGATTCAGGGGAAGAGAGATGTGGGAAGAAGAAGAATTTCTTGGTTGAAGAATCTTTACAACTGGTTTCGTTGTACCCAGCAGAGCTGTTCAGAGCTACAATGTCCAAAGTCTGAATAGCCATCATGATTGCCAACCTCTGGTCAGAGAGAGCACATTAAGAAGGAGAAGTGGTCCTAACCAACAAGACAGTCTTGCAGAGAATGGGAACAGAAAAGGAGCATGTTTATACCATCCAAAAAAGGAAAATGGAATATCTGGGTCATATTATGCGTGGACCAAGAAACGAAATGCTTCACTAGATAATACAAGGCAAGATTCAGAGGAAGAGAGATATGGCAAGAAGAAGAATTTCTTGGTTGAAGAATCTTCAGAACTGGTTTCGTTGTACCCAGAAGAGCTGTTCAGAGCTACAATGTCCAAAGTCTGAATAGCCATCATGATTGCCAACCTCTGGTCAGAGAGAGCACATTAAGAAGGAGAAGTGATCCTAACCAACAAGACAGTCTTGCAGAGAATGGGAACAGAAAAGGAGCATGTTTATACCATCCAAAAAAGGAAAATGGAATATCTGGGTCATATTATGTGTGGACCAAGAAACGAAATGCTTCACTAAATAATACAAGGCAAGATTCAAGGGAAGAGAGATGTGGGAAGAAGAATTTCTTGGTCGAAGAATCTTTACAACTGGTTTCGTTGTACCCAGCGGAGCTGTTCAGAGCTACAATGTCCTAAGTCTGAAGAGCCATCATGATTGCCAACCTCTGGTCAGAGAGACCACATTAAGAAGGAGAAGTGATCCTAAAACTCAATTCATTACATATTTCACTTAACTTAGGACTGGTGTAAAGCATATGGGCATATAGTTGAAAGAATGAGACTGGTACCTGTATTACACGGCTACGCACCAGTAGCGCATCAGGTTGATACCTATCAACGTTTTTTTTATGTTGGTTTCTAGTACAGTAATAATTCAGTGCTTTATTCTTCTTCAGAAATTGTAATGATTTGCAGTTAACGGCAATTTCAATGAGATGCATAATGATTCTCATGGTTGGGATAGCTCTTGCTAAGCATTTACTGCAACTTCAATTCTGGATATAGAAAAGCCCAGAGGAGAGTATTTGTTTACAAAAACAAAATGTAAACAAAGATAAATGTAATAAACTATAAGTAAATTTTACATTGGTATGACTAGTCGTAATTTTCAAGTGAGGTATAATGAACATAAAAAAGCACTGAAATGTGACTACATTATATCTAACTATACCAATCATATAAAAGAGGAAAAACATAAATTTGGTGAAGTGGATAAACATTTTAATGTAATAGAACAGTGTAATATAGAAAATAAAAATAAAATTGAAAAATATGCTGCTACTATCTATAGTAAACATGAGAAGGGAACAATTAGAGGAAATTAATTTTAAGTCAGTTTTATACAAATGACTGAAAATGTATCATCTTCTACAGATTTTTAATAAATAAAGTTTTTAGTTTCAATTATATGTTATTTACTCTGATGATTGTGGATCCACCGAAACACATGTAGGTGAAAATAAAAGTTGACGCAGTTAAAAAGGAAGGTTAGTGAAATTTATTATATAAAATAGAACTATAAGTAAAGTGATCCTTACCACTCAAGTAATTGTAATGCTTCATTTCACTTTTACCTAGTGATTTAAATGTTGAATATGTACAGCGAGAAAAGGCATTTTAGATACTGAAGTCGCAAGATTGCCTTTTGCGTATGGATGGGCCATGAGGAAAGGAAGTGAAAATTTGAGAATGCTGCCAACCTTAACAATGAGACACTACTCGTACATTTAACTACCATGCAGTTTTTATATACATTTTGTAAGCTGTGGTTTATTCCAAGAAAATGTTTTCTTCATAAACCTTATAAGAAATAAATATGACCTGTAATATTGCCTATAGTTTAATTACATGTCTAGAAATGTTTGATTTACTGTAATTACCAGCTACCTTATTCCATTGGAAAAAAAATTTCTACAAATGAATTACCTTCTTCACTGTCAGTCTCATTAGTATCTACCTAACAGTTTCCTTTTTTTACCAGGCGTCAACAAAACTGTTGAAAAATAGCTTCTTCACGTTTTTTAATTTCCTTTTTTTCAAATTGTGGAAAGAGAAACATCACAGTCGTTAGCCAATCGCTCATGGCTTTTGTTAAGAGACAGGGAAAGGCATTTTTGTTTAGTTTCAACTTCACAGCATTTTTTTACACTGCATGTTAGATTTCATTCAGCACTGTGAGTAGTCTGCCTATGTTCCCGAGAAACTAACATTTCTGTTTATGGTAACAAACAGATTCGTACAGTTAACCTACAAAAGGTTCCGCGATATGCTGTATATGCTCTGGGTATAGTATAAGTTGCTTTTTGTTGTACTGAAATTAAAGCAGTCGCGCATGCACACTGATGCTTTTCCCCTTTATCACTTGTTGCAAACAAAGGCAAACTCGTGACTCAAGTAACTATGCTTAAAAATCTTTCTTGACTGTAGAAAACCACACTTGGAGGAGAGAAATTTAATTTTTATTCCAGTTTGTGTTGTTGTTTAGGTCAACAGCCGAAAGGCTGGTTTGAACCTGTAGAGGTTTTACTAAGTAAAACGAGGAGTGAGGTGGTTTACCATTGCCTTCCTCACTGAGTGGAAAAGTACGCTTATCAGCATGCCGGGCCCTCTGAAAAGCACATATTTTCCACTCTGCAAATGACACCTTCAATTCATTCACCACAGGGTCTGGCTGTATAATGAAATTCATTACTTTCAGAGGAGATAACTCTGATTAGTGTCTTTTACACCTCTACCTCTTCTGTTCTTAACTGATTCAGTCATTTAATTGGCTGACCATGTGACAAGAAACAGAACTATTTATTTTAGCCCTGCAACTAACAGATGTTGAGTGTAAATAATTTGACACTCCACCTGTCTGTTATGGGCAGATTCCAGTTTAGCCACCTAAAACTAGAAATTATTAAAAGGAAACTTCTTTCCAAGCGTTGAGTAGTGAATGAATACCTTAATTTTGAGAAGAGATTAAAATTAGATCGTTCCAAATTAGGGGTATAAAGAGGATATCACTTATAGCCTAATTTTCGTAAGGAGAGCGTTGGGCAAAACGTGCGTCTGCATTTGTATAGTCTTGTATGTACCGCAATAGTGCAACGTATGTAATCAACAATGGAACAGCATGCCTACAAAGTACAATGGGTATTGTCAATTTTCGACAACACTCTGACTGTACATCTAACTGTAGGTCGGAGGGGTATGGTGGGTCGAAGTCAAGTGTGCGCATGCGTAGACCAGCGCTCACAGCAGTTGGCTTGGCCTTTACACTTATTTAATACAGCCTTAGTAAAAATAGTGGTACAGTAGTGTAATGTGTATTTTTTAAGACAATACACAATCTCACACTGATACTAATACAATGGCTGTACTAAACACTTTTTAGTGACATCCCCTCACAGCCCTGATTTGGCACCATCTGATTTTCATCTTTTCACAAAATTTAAATATTGGCTGATTGTTGAGGTACAAGTGTTGGAATTTGGGAGGAGACTATGTAAAGATGTAATTAATAAAAGTATGTATATAACTTTTATATATTATATAAGTCGTAGATCAAAACGAACAGGTGGAGAGTTATTTTAATTGCACTCTATCTGTTTGGTCCAGGGCTAAAAAAAAATAGTTCTGTTTCTTATCACATAGTCAGCCACTTGTATGACTGAACTATTTAAGAACAGAAGAGGTAGAGGTGTAAAAGACACTAGTCAGAGTTATCTCCTCTGAGAGTTATGAATTTCACTATGCAGCCAGACCCTGTGGTGAATGAAGTGAAGGTGTCCTTTGCAGGGTGGAAAGTGAGTGCTTTTTGGAGGGCCTGGCATGCTGATAAGCATACTCTTTCAACTCAGTGAGTGTTGGCAATGGTAAACCACCTGGCTCCTCGTTTTTACTTAGTAAAACCTCTAGAGGTTCAAACCAGCCTTTCGGCTGTTGACCTAAACAACAACAACAACAACAACATGAGTCATAGTGTTGCTTATTGTTTGACTTAAATTTAACTGACTTTAATGTACACATAAGGATTAAAAAAAATTTCATATAACGGGTGATTCAAAAAGAGCGCCGGTTTTTAAACGGCTGGTAAATTTTTGTTTATCGGTTGGCAACATTGTTAGACCTCATTTCTATTTCGGAGAACATTCCGATTGACGATTCAGTTGTAGTTTCTCTTGTTCGCAGTGTAGTACTCTCGCAGTCTGTGTCTAACCATGGAGAAGTTTACTATTGCACAACGAGTGTTAATCGTCAAAACATTTTACCAGAGTGGAGAGAGTTATGCGGCTACTGTCAGGCGACTTCGCGGTACTCTAGGACGTAATGAAGCACCGAATGAATCAACAGTTCGCAGGCTCATGAAAAAGTTTTTTGAGACGGGTTCAACAGTCGACCTTAAAAGTTCTGGACGTCGTCGTTCTGGCCGAACTGAGCAGAACGTTGCGTTGGTTCATGACAGTGTGGCTGTTACCGATACTGTACGATGATTAGGGAGTTTTTGTGGCGTCATTTGGATGGAATGGACATTGACGAGTTGTGGTTTCAGCAGGATGGTGCCACCTGTCACACTGCACGAGAAACAATGTTGTTGCTCCGTGAACGGTTCCAGGATCGCATCATTTCTCGTAATTCCGACCATCAATGGCCACCAAGGTCGTGTGACTTGACGCCTTGTGACTTTCATCTTTGGGGTCATCTGAAGTCATTGGTGTATGCCAATAAACCCCGAAACATCAATGACTTGAAGGAGGAAATTCGACGGGTTATCGGGCAAATGGAAGTCGAAACTTGTCGTGCAGTAATATCCAATTTCATGGACAGAGTTGATGCGTGCCAGCGCAGTAGAGGAGGACACATGCATGACATCATTTTTCATACATGAAATCGGAAGGTAAGATGAACTTGATGTATTTATTTTCAGTTTTTCAATAAAATAAATTTCTTAATTTGATATATCAAAACCGGCGCTCTTTTTGAATCACCCTATATATGAAGGTCCAGGTGAAAAACAATGAGAGTCCACAATTGATTATTTTTCAGAAAACGAAAAACTAAGTTTCATGTCTTCTAGACAAATAAAACTCATGCAAACAATTTTCTATGGCAAGATACAGCAGCCGCATGGACTCTCATCGTTATACCACTGTACCATGATTCTTTCACTGTATTTTTTTGAAGGACTGTCAGCATTTTTCCCCTGCTAGTACTTTATATAATAAAATACATATAGCAACTGAATGATATTAATATCTAAAAAAAAAAAAAATGGACTCTCATCATTTTTCCTCTGGACCCTTCATATATTATAATACTAATTTTTTAATACATTATTAATTCAAAACACTTTTAATACAATTTTCATGGTTATTTTACAAATAACATTACAAAACAAAGAAGAAATTTTATTTAAATTTCTTCCTTCCTTCCTCAATTTGTTTAAATTTAATAAGGAATAAAAACTACTATTTAATAGATGCTTGTACAATAAATAATACAATAAACATATTTAAAAGAAATATATAGTACACAATTTTTATCACAAAATTATCAACTATTGGCACTTTTATTACCTATATGGTACACTAACTTACCAAAACTAAGTTAACTTAAAACTAATTTAAATAATAAATGTACGTACTATCAAACCTCATTATGCAACTGCTTAAAGTAAAGTAAAATACTGTAATATTCCCGAAATATTTGATAGAATAAGTAGTTTATCGTAAGAATTGTGTATTGTATGGGGTGAAGTGTGTTGAAAAAGGATAATGAATTGCGATGGACAAGAAATTTTGAATAGGAATTCTAGGAAATTGAAAGTAGCAGAAACATTTGTTTTGTTCAACCAAAGTGGTGATCTTGTAATTGTTCGAAGGGTCTTCATTAACTATCAGATCGCAGGTATAAAAACAGTCAGCGCCTTTGTACTGAGTCTGTCGTTGAATTGTGAATGAAAAATACGAGGGTAGGCTGATAAGTAATGCACACATGCTTGTAGAAGACGAACAAAAAGAAATAGCAAGATGGGGTAAATAACAAATTAAAGTACAAATCTTAACCTACCAAATTATCTATTTATTTTTCAATATAGTCACCGTTAAGCATTACACATTTCTCCCAACGTTTAACAAGTTTTTTCATTCCGTCACTGAAAAATTCTTCCGACTTTCCTCGAACCCAGGACGCAATAGCTGCCTTCACCTCATTGTCCGAGCTGTAATGATTACCCTTAAGGTCTCTCTTCAGTAGAGGAAAAAAATAAAAATCGCAAGGCGCAAGGTCGGGAGAATACGGAGGGTGTAAAATTGGTTGAAACTTCAGGTTTCTCAGAGCCTCTCCAGTTGCACGCGAAGTGTGTGGACGAGCATTGTCGTGTTGCAAAATTATTGGCGCCAGGTTGCCTCTAACACGACAAACTCGACGTCGGAGGTGTTTCAGAGTCTGTATATACTGAGCAGAATTTACCGTTGCCCCTCGTTCCAGATAATCAGTCACATAAACTCGGCGAGCATCCCAAAACACAGTCAAAAGAATTTTTTTTGCGGACGGTTGTGTTTTGAACTTTTTCACAACAGGAGAATGTGGATGACGATATTCAGCGCTCTGCCTTTTTTCTTCGGGATCGTAATGATGAACCCATGACTCGTCCCCCGTCACAATATTCAAAAGAAAGTCGTCTCCTTCGTCACGGTAGCGCTTCAAAAGTTGTTCACAGCATTCCAATCGACGCTGTTTATTCTCGTCTGTCAGACGGCGTGGTACCCATCGTGCACAGATTTTACGTTATCCCAATTGTTCAATAATGAAGCCAACACGTTCCTTAGATATTCCAATTTGGTTTGCGATACGCTGTTGAGTGATTCGCCGGTCATTTTGAATCAAATCATCGATGAGTTTGCGACGATTATCGTCTGAGGCAGTGATTGGTCGTCCACTGCGTGTTTTGTCAACAATTAAGGCTTTTCCAGGTTGGCAATCACGAAATTTTATTACCCAACGATTCACAGTAGACCTATCAACAGTATCGTCACAATAAACAGCCTTTAAACGACGATAAATCTCACTAGGATTCACTTTCTCAGCAGTTAAAAATTCGATAACAGCGCGTTGTTTAATTCTCGTTGACATAGCACCAGAACACGACGCCATACTTCCACTACTCAAAACAAACTGAATGAAAGCAACGCCTTCAAACTGCGCAGGCTTGTAGAGGAGAAATAGTACTTCCACATGCCACCAGGCGCGCTACTGAAGTTTATTTAGTTGTCTTCTACAAGCATGTGTGCATTACTTATCAGCCTACCCTCGTATTATCAAACTGTTTCAAAATAGTGTCATTATGGGACCGTTTCTTAACTACGTTAATAGTGGTTGTTCATACAAATATATTGATTGCTTTGATTGTTTGTTGTTACTGTGTCTTAATTATAGTCAAGTTTAGTTTAAGCTTAATTTCTGTAGTTGACTTTATTTATATAATGTAATTGTATTTGTTAGTAACTTAATTTAAATCATTAATTGTTATAAGTTTAAAAATCTGCCCATAACAGACAGATAGTGTTAAATTATTTGCACTTGATATGCTAGTTCCAGGGCTGAAAAAAATAGTTCTCTCCTTATCACATGGTCAGCCAATTATATGACTGAAGCATTTACAAACAGAAGAGATAGAGGTGTAAAAGACACGAGTCAAAGTTATCTCCTCTGAGAGCAATGAATTTCATTATACAGCCCGATATACAGTATTTATGATAAATTTTAATTTTTTTTGCATTCAAACATTGGAAAAAGTACATATATTTTAAAATATTAATAATAATAATAACTTAATAAACAAACAAATACAATTTGAAAATGATAACTGGTTAAAATTTATCGTAAATTATAGGGCTATATAATACAACTTTAGTTCCAATTTCTGATACAAATAGCAATAACAGTAGGTTTTTCCATTTTATAATTACTTTGATTTGAACCTTTGACAAAGGTAGATGCAATCTTCATAAACCTTTTCTAGAAGCTATATGTTATTTTTTGAAGAAGCGGTGCACACCACTTTTTAGAAGCAGTAAAAAGGTAAATATTAAATTTTTTTATATAAACATAAAAAACATTACATTAATATTATAAATCATTAAGATATACTGCATCTTTTTTTAAAAATTGAGAATTTAGATGAAACCATTGTCTGCGGTAACTTAACACTATAGTTTTATTAGAAGCACATCCTGAAGGTGAAAAACAAGTAAACCAATTACCAGAATTAGTGAAACTTTATATTTTCAATTCATTTTGTTGTACAATAATCCACCAGGTTGGTCTAGAGGTAAATTCGTCGCTGCGAGTCAGCTGTTTAACAGCTGATTGAAGGTTCCTGGTTCGAATCCTAGTAAAGGTAGTTACTTTTATATTGATTTGAATACTAGACAGTGATTACTGGTGTACTTTGATGGTTGGGGTTTAATTAACCATACTCTCTCAGGAATGGTCAGCCTGGGTCTGTACAAGACCACATTTCATTTACATGTCATACACTAATCATCCTCATCTCATTGGGTCATGGAGTAACTTATTGTTCTAAATTAAACAGATTGCAACAAACACAAATTAGGAATAAAAAAAAAATTCATTGGACACTGTTCTGTACATTAATGACACAACGAGCTTAAATGCAGTACTGTGTACATACACAATATTGAAACTGAGTACTGTACGCGCGCCAGCTCATGATCTCTGTCGCCTGGGGAAGTGGGGCGGGTGGCGTAATAGAATGTGACTAATATTTTTGTCTTATCGTGCAGTACAAAAACATTTAGTCATTGTGTAAATATTATTATTATGTCTATGTATTTATTTATTATAGGCCTACATATTATTGCTTTTCACAGCGGATACACGTGTCACAATATACAGTTGTACATTTGTGCTAATGCGTCTCGGATGTGTTAATCATTATTCATGATTTTTGATCGCTAAAGTGATTTTTATTTTGAAATTAAAGTGTGTTAACGTGCCAAAAGTTATTTGTTTTGTGTTAGGTAAATTTCAACGTGTATTTTTCATATCTTTTGTTTTATTTTAATATGTCTTCCCGGAAAAATAAAGCGGTAATTCATTCGGAAGTGCGACAAATTATTGCATCAGTTATAAAAAACTGTGATGAAGAATCTCGTAAAGGACCCGGAATTGGCTTAACCACTTGACTGAGGTAAAAAAAATCATAATCATAATTTGCTACTAATTATTTAGGCCTATAAATTAATGTTATGAAATATATTTTTTTTTAATTTCCTTATTTTCTATGCTACGTGTGTATTTTAATTCCTGAGGACTGCCTCAGAACTCAAACTATAAATAATTACTAAATATTAATAAATACAATGAAAGTAAAGTAAAAGAGTTACTATATTATAGAATAAATTGAAATAATAAAACAAAAGGTTACTTTATAATGACAAGAACATTATGATAAATGTTTTTTTTATGAATAGTATAATCTTTCACTGCATGCCGTAACACAAATTCCTCACACGGATCACGAGCTGACGCGCTTATAGTAATCACCAAATTAAGAACAAGTTTTTTGGTTCTGTATCAGTTAAGGTGGGTTACAGTTAAGCAGGTTTCGGATAATCGGGGTTTTACTGCATTTGAAAAAATAATAATAAAAATTTGTTAATACAGTACTATTGTATCACTACAGTAGAGCGTCAATAATCCGAACGTCAAAAATCCGAACGCCATCTGAGTATTTTTTCGATATTTTGATTTGCGTGAGAAAGGTAACATGTTTTATAAACTTTTCTTTTAAAAACATTTTGTAAAATGTTTACAATGTGTAACATGTTTTATAACTTATTTTAAAACAATATGTTTTCTGTAAACGAATGAGTGAGGCTTAAACAAATCACGCAATCAAAAATTTGAAAGTTTTTGAAGTAAGATTTCAGTAATTTAGTAATTCACTTATTTTAAAACAATATGTTTTCTGTAAACAAATGAGTGAGGCTTAAACAAATCACGCAATCAAAAATTTGAAAGTTTTTGAAGTAAGATTTCAGTAATTTAGTAATTCACTTATTTTAAAACAATATGTTTTCTGTAAACGAATGAGTGAGGCTTAAACAAATCACGCAATCAAAAATTTGAAAGTTTTTGAAGTAAGATTTCAGTAATTTAGTAATTCACTTATTTTAAAACAATATGTTTTCTGTAAACAAATGAGTGAGGCTTAAACAAATCACGCAATCAAAAATTTGAAAGTTTTTGAAGTAAGATTTCAGTAATTTAGTAATTCACTTATTTTAAAACAATATGTTTTCTGTAAACAAATGAGTGAGGCTTAAACAAATCACGCAATCAAAAATTTGAAAGTTTTTGAAGTAAGATTTCAGTGATTTAGTAATGTTTATAGTGAACCTTTTATTCACCTGTACATAGTTTTTTGTTTGTTTTCAATTTAATATACAGTATAATACTGCATATACTGTAAAATACAGACTGTAGTTTTATTATTTTACTCTACCTCTGCATTGCTACACAGAACACACTAGGCTTAGTTTGATCATTAAACGCAACTAAATATAGTAAGTACAGAGAAGTGTTTGTTTTTATTTATTCCAACCTTTTTAAAATGCTTAACTATGGGCCTAAGCAGTATTTTTAGGGTTTTTTCAAAAATGTGAACAAATCGGTAACCCGAACTACCTGTGGTCCCAATTGCTTCAGATTTTCGACTCTCTACTGTACTTGGTACATAACAATACTATATTGTAATAGGGCGAGTCAGAGGTGATTTTTAAAAACCACCACTTAATGGTAGTTTTAAAGAATATATATTTCAATTTGATAATAATTATATTTACAATAATTGTAACACTTGATACAGTCACATTCAAAATTCTAAACTAACTATATACATAAAGTAGTTTTAACATGAGCGTTTACACAAGAAAACCAACCAGCACGATGACAACATTCTTTTCCATATTCTTTTTAATACAATTCATGAAGTAAAAGCAAATACTTGGTTTTATTGATTTCACTAATTATTTTATCACAAGAAGTTTCTGAAAAAAATATACATAAAAGGTCAGCGAACAGTATTTATCTTATCAATAATCTTCTAACATTAATAAATTTAACTCATTTTTTGTAACTTTTGATGCAAAATCCATGTCAAATTTATATAAATTTACATGGTGCTACTATAGTTTGTGTCCTACCACGTTATGTTTAGTGAAGTTTGTATTTGTTGATGTGGTAGCACTGTCTACTAGCACTTTTCGTATACTTTTACAATAAAAGGATAATTTAAGAAAAAGGATGAATTAACGACAATAAAAAGGATAATAATATGATAATACAACACCAAATAATATGAAAAGGACATTAAATTTTAAAGGTAAGCCTACATAAAAATAATTTACATGTATTTCAGTTATTTTTTGTAAAGTTAATTCAGAATTATTTCGTTATCTGTCAGACTCCAGAGAAGGTCTAGAAGAAACTGACTAAATACATAACACAAAGCAGTAAAAGCACTAAAAATCACTGCACAATATTGCTAAAAATATTGCAAAAATTAGAACACAATAATGCTATGTAGAGAGATGTCTGTAAAATATTGAACTTATATTGACATATTTATTTATTTTTTCAAACATCCTATGTAGGATTATAAACAGCCGTATTATTTAAAATTGAAATATATATATTTCTAATAATAAAGCCCCAGCCACTAATGACTCACTGATGGAAATTCTCGCCTATTAGGAGGTCTCTAAAAGCAAAATTTCTGAGGACCGTTTTTGTCGGGCGTCGGCTGAAACCCCCGGGAAAAATGCCAGATTTAAGGTACATCTTCCCGAAAGCTCAGGGGATGCGTCCGAATATTTCAAACTTTTTAACGAAGTTTCGTAGTGCAAAGGCCACTGCGACCATTTTTGTTCCCCTCCCGAAGTACGTTAAGACCATATATATAAAGTTGCCCTTAACCCGCCGGTTCGCTGGAAAAATTAAAAAAACAAAAATTCGGCTTTTTCGGGGTTGCAGTTTTTAGGTTTTTCTTTGTAACACCACGAAGACGGGTTTCATCAACAAATTTTTATTAGGACCACATTACACTAACTCCCGAAATCATGGGTGACTTTTCAAATTTTAGATCGGGGTCCTACGGGGTTTGGTACCCTTATTTAAAAATTATGAAATTTTTAAATTTTTAGAATACAAAAAATTTGATAACGGCATGTCGTTTGGCGTTAAAAACTACATAAAAATGTGATAAACCGAAAATTTTAAAGTTGCACCCTCTTTTTTGCAGTAGGGTTTGTATTTTATTATCTCATTAACGATGCATCGTAAAAATAAATTGTACAGAATATTTTTTGTACCCCTTTTAATGTACTTCAAAATCATATAGCTATCGTTGTTCTCAACTTGCCGGTTCGGTAAAAAAACTAAAAAAACAAAATTTCGCCTTTTTTGGGGTTGCATTTTTCAAGTTTTCTTTTACAACACCATCAAAACGGGTTTCTTTGGCAAACTTTTGCTATGACCACATTACACATACCCTCCGCATTATGGAAAATTTTTCAAATTTTAAATCAAGGTCCTACGGGGGTTGCTACTCTTATCTAAAAATAATGAAAATTGTAAATTTTTAGAACATAAAAAATCTGTTACCGGCTTGTTTGGCGTTAAAAATTACACAAAAATTTGATAACCCAAAAATTCTCAATCTGCACCCTCTAGCCTGCGGTAGGGGTTGTATTTTTTTATCTCCTAAACGGTGCATCGTAGAGAAAAATTGTATAGAATATTTTTTGTACCCCTTGCAAAGTACTTTAAAACCATATAGCTATTGTTGACCTTAACTTGCCGGTTTGGTGAGAAAACTCAAAAAACAAAATTTCGACTTTTTGGGGTTTGCTGTTTTCATAGTTCTTTCTTTACACCTTCAAAATGGGTTATTTCGTCAAATTTTTATATACTCGTATAAACAGTTACACGTACCTGTAGGATCACGGGTAATGTTCCAAATTTTAAATCGGGGTCTTACGGGGGTCGCTACCCTTATCCAAAAGATATGAAATGTTTTATTTTTAGAATACAAAAAATCTTTTGACGGCATGTTGTTTAGCGTTTAAAATTACACAAAAATTTGATAACCCGAAAATTTTCAATTAGAACCCTCTAGCCTGCGGTAGGGGTTGTATTTCTCCTTAACGGCGAATAAAAGGGACAAATGCATGAACCTGTTTTGTGCCCCACAAAAAGTAATTCAAGATTATATAACTAAGGTTGCCCTTAACACACCGGTTTGCTGAGTAAAGTAGAAAAACCAAATTCGGTTTTTTGGGGCTTTACTCAAGGTTTTCCTATCGTTACACCTTCAAAACTGTGTTTTTTGGCAAATTTTTATTAGCAAAACGTTACAGGTACTTATAGCATTACAGGTAATTTTTTAAATTTCAGATCAGGGTCCAGTGAGGGTTACTACCCCTATCCAAAAATTATGAAATTTCTAAATTTTCAGATTACAAAATATATTTTACCGGCCTGTTTTTGCCGTTCAAAATTAAATAAAAATTTGGTATCGCGAAAACTTTGAGGTTCAACCCCCTTACCTTTGGTAGGGGGTAGTAATTTTTACCTCCTGAACGGTGCTTCGTAGAGAAAAAGTATATAAAATCTTTTTTGTGCCTCTCCCAAAGTACTTCAAGCCATGTAGCTAAAGTTTTCCTTAACCTACCTGCTCGCGGAGAAAACTCAAAACACTAGCATTCCGGCTTTTAGGGCTTGCCGTTTTCATGTTTTTCTTTCTTTACACGTTCACAACGGTTTTTTTCACAAACGTTTATTGAAAAAGTGTTACACATACCCCTAGAGTCACGAAGAATTTATTAAATTTTAGATCGGGGTCCTATGGTTATTTAGCGAAGAAAATGACATAAAAATTTGGTAACCCGAAAATTTTCAGGTCGCATGAGAAAACGAAAATCTTAAAGTATCATACATTCAAAGTTAAAAATTTGAAACTTTAAACATTAACCTAAAATTTTAAAACCTTCAAATTTTAAATTTTGAAACTTTAAACTTCATCTTTAAACTTTCATATCTTGAAATTTTTAAATATTGTGATCCACCCAGCCCCTTTGCGGCCGAACTTCACCTTGTGGCAAATGGTTCTGATCCACTTATGAATTCTGATCCACCTACCCCTCTGAGGTCGAGACACGTATATATTTCTAACCACCAGAATACGGTAACACAAAACACTTACCAATGTTTATAGCGCTTTCGAGTATCTTGTACACATCTTCAGTAAATTAAAATTCTTTAAAAAATTTACTAATTGACTAATTAATTAATTTACTTTTAATTGTACGAGTAGGAAGTTTTAAATTTTGATGTAAAAAAAATTTAATTTACTGAAGATGTGTACAAGATACTCGAAAGCGCTATAAACATTGGTAAGTGTTTTCTGTTACCGTATTCTGGTGGTTAGAAATATACATTTCAATATTGACATATATATACATCATCAAGGCATTACATCAGCACACCACAGTGAATTTATGCACCCAGGTGGTAATAGTGAAAATACATAATTTCTTGAAATTGCAAATGAACTAAAAGAAATGATTGGTCAGTAAGCGATTTGTATTGTATGATGACTACTGTTTAAATAAGATACGGTTTTACTTATGTCACCGCCACCCCTTCTAATTAATCATTTACTATAGAAATAAATAATTCCTTAAATTAAGTTTATAAAAAGTACGACCAGGTTTATTGAGTTTCTGATTAAATAATCAGTAATTACTTTTTATATTATTAAAAGTTTAATTATAAAGTAAAGGATACATATAAAATAAAATAGGATTATACAATTAACTACAATAAGTTTACAAGAAATAAATTCATAAAAAAAGTATTAAACAATGATGACCCACCGGGTTGGTCTAGAGTTAAAGTCATCGCCAAAATCAGCTTTTGACGAAGGAGATGAAGGTTCCTGGTTCAAATCCTAGTAAAGGTAGTTACTTTTATACGAATTTAAATACTAGACAGTGGTTACCGGTGTACTTTGATAGTTGGGGTTTAATTAACCATACTCTCTCAGGAATGGTCAGCCTGGGTCTGTACAAGACTACACCTCATTTATACATCATACACATCATCCTCATCTCATTGGGTCATGGGGTTGCTTATTGTTCTAAATTGAACAGATTGCAACGTATACAAATTAGGAATAAAAAAAACACTGGTAACAGTTTAGAGGGATACTTTTCTAACAATCTGTACCTACGTTGACTACTTGGAATAAGATGAAGGAGGCAACGTGTACGTTGCAAGCTTCTATTGAAATTACATGTAGTGTAATAGAAACAGAAATACATAACAAATCAACTTACCTAAAAGTATTGAATATGCCTTGTATTCTACAGCCACAATAATTATGTTGAACTGTATCCATCAGACACCATAGTTAAAGTTCAACAAGACGTTCAGGAAGGATTTTATCATTTGGTTCGCCAATAACATCTTTACCTTGTTCAGAATTTTCGTCTTGATTTTCAACTGTATCGATGATGGTTTCAAGAGGCGATAACAAATTCAAAACAGTATCCATTTTCTGTCGACAATTCACGGAGTTTAAAATATTGATAAATTTTTCGAGAACTTGATTTTTTTCCACCTCGTCTATTTGGTTGATCGGTTTATCTGAAATCTGTTCAATTATTACATCTTTTTTAATACCGATATCAGTTGATGGACCGTCTTCTGAATTTAAAATCGCAACAAACTTTTCAAGCGCTTCAACTTTTTCCTCTTCTATTACAATCGGTTCGCTTTCGGACGGTTCGATTACAACTTCTTCTTCAACTGAAAATTCATTTGGTAAAATAAAGTCCGATTGTTCCACACAAATTTCAATTGTTACATTTTCAAACTGCGAAGGAGTCGACACATCATCCGTGTTGGCATTTGCAATTTCAATCGGTAAAACCTTGGCTTCAACGGTAGATACATCATTCGATGGAATTTCAGTATCTACAGCAGAAAGTTCAACAGCTACGTTCTCCATTTCGGCATCAAATTGTACATCGTCGATTAAAAGAGTTGAAGGTAATTTTTGTTTCATTAAACAAACTGAATGAATATGATGGCACATCATCCACTGCAACGAATTATCGAAACAAGTACAGCTATACATATGGACGCACGCAGCACAATGTTCACAACGTAGAGAACAACTGCAATTCTCATCTTTTTTCGTTACACTGTATACATTATCTTGTTTATTTTTCGCAATTAAAGTCCAAACATGATTTTTATATTCGTAGATGATAAAATGATTTTCTTGTGCCACTAAATGTCTCGAAAGAATACCTTCTATTTTTTTCAACATTTTTTCGTTTTCTAATGGAAGAAATTGACTGAATAATTTATCTCGGATAGATTTCATTAAAATATTGATACACTTGTCAAGTCTTTTCACTTTTTTCCCTTCAAGGAATATACTTTCAATAAGTCTGTGTAAACTTTCCATACTGCTGTTTAATTCTGGATCTACCATATGGCATTTAGCCCACATAGACGGATCGTTGATGAATTTTTCTATATAAGTCGCAAAATTTACCGTTTCATCATTCGAGAATAAACTGGTTAAAAAATCCTGTGATAAAAGATTAAATCTCGTAAGATCAGATTCTTCCATTAAAACTTTCAATTGTTTATAAACTTCATCTTGTTGCGTTGTATTGGGTATCCTCTCAAGATTTTCACGCCATTTTTTATCGACATGCCATTTGCATAAAATATGTTTCGGTTCAGGAAATAACTCAGGAAAAACCGTTTTCCATCCGCTAAAATAACTTTCGTCTAAATCAGACATAAAAAATTTTGGTTTCAAATCATTATTTAATACCAATTTTATAGTGTTAAAGTAATGCGCCATTATATCTGGGTCTTGACGGTTCGAAAACATATAACAGCATGGGAATGCTTCTTTTTTGTCGTCCAGGACCATTATGGTGTACAACTCAATGTCGTAATCTTTATTCAACAAAGTTGTTGAATCGACACATAAGACACCGTTACCATATTTTTCTAGCATTGAAATCTGATCATCATTCATAATGATTAAGCAATAATCTCCAGGTTTCAGTTGAGGAAACAAATGCATAGTTTCACCTTGTGGTTTATAAAATTTTATTATATCTGAACAATTTTGCATATTTTTCACCCAATCGTCAACATTTTTATAATCCAATTGTTTACGAAGAACAACTTTGTCGTTCAGCTGATATTGTTGGATAATATTGAATAGATCTTTCTTTTTCGTTAAATGAATACGATGAACAGCTTCATCGCTTAACGAATCCCTGATGTTTTCTAATATATCATCAACAGGCATTTTCATTGCGATTTTACAAGCGATATCATCTTTCTCTGATTTTGATAAAGTTAATCGGTTTACTTCTACGCTATGTCCGGTATGTTTTTTTATAAATTTAACCGATAATTTATCTTGGAGTTGTTTAACCGTTATACATGAAGTACAACGAGATCCGATCTTATTTGAACCGATAGTTTTTAAACGTCTTATATTCTTACCCCTAGGACGATAAGTTCCATCTCTATGGCAAAAAAATTTCAATACTGAAGCTCCGCTTTTAGTGACTCTTGCTGAACGTTTCTTAATGTACCTCGATAAAGTCTGTTTTTCTATCGTCTCTTTCCACGCTTCAAATTCCACCATCGACTGAAATTGATATAATTCTTCATCTTCAACACTGACACCGTGTTTTTGCTTATAATGTTCTGATAAATCTTGCTTCTTTACCTTACAGTTACAGGACTCGCATTTAACGTAGCGATCATTATGATTTGCAGAAATATGACGTTTTAAGTTAAATGAATCGCGACACACTTTCGAACAGATTTGACATTGATGATTTTTTGGAGTGGTCGCGACATGAAACCGTTTGTGGGCACCGAGAGCATTCACATTCTTAAATTGCTTTTCGCAAATGTTACAATTAAACACTGCGTCCTTAGCGTTTCCGTGTTTCACTTTACAATGATTTAATAAATTTTCTGGCTCCACTCGGCATTTGCACACACCACATTTGGTAAAATCATCATTATGGATGCATTCCAAATGACGTTTTAACCTGTACAAATCCCGAAACGATTTCGCACAAAATTCACAAAGGAAAACTTTACTGCTTTCTTTATTGATCTCACTATGTTTCACAGCAATATGTCGTTTTAAACCGTTTTCTTCATGAAATGATTTCGCACAAATTTCACACAGATAAGTCTTAACCGTTTTACTGACAATATGACACCTCATATGCGCTCTAACACCAAATTCACTTTTAAATTCTTTATTACATATATAGCACGGATGAGCACTAGAAATTGCACTCTTAACACAGTTTTCATCGGTATCAATATTCACTTCATCCTTCTCTAAACCATTTTGTATTTTTGTATCGCCACTGTCCATTGCCTTTAATTTTACATTTTCATCCATTGTCTCCATTTGACCTACAACATTCACAAATATACTTTTTAAAACTAATACAGTATATAAAAAAAAAAATCTGGCGTGACACACTCACTCAACTTTCTCTTGCCAATGCAAATAATTAACAATATAAACTAACATTAGTAATAAAACATTAAAAATAAACAAAAAACTAACCTAATTTTAATCATGAGTGAAAGACGCAAAATGAAAATCAACCTGTTCGGCTTAAAAATACGAAAAATCACTCTTTCACGCTAAACTAGGCTCTGTAGAGAAAACTGCTTTAATTAAAAGTTGTAGATCTTTTAATTTTCTATAAATTTAATTATTATACACTTTTGTCATAAAATGCATACTAAGACTGAAATCTTTAATAAATAAATTTTTTTACACGATTTCGTGAGAAAAAAACAGAAAATTGTTAATTACTGCTAAACTAAGCATTATACAAAAAAATGTTAGAATCAAAGTTGTAGAATTTTAAATTCTCTACAACTGTTACTAGATACATTTTTGCGCTAAAATGAATATTAAAGGTGCAATCTTAAAAAAACAATTTGTTTACAAGAAAACAGCCTCACCAAGAATTTCAGCAGAAATGGCGCCTACCTTATCTTGTAGAAAATAAAAAATTTAGTAAACTACGCGATTTTTAAAAAAAAGTTGTAGGAGCAGTTTTTGAGAAAATCGCAACAAAGTGAAAAATTACACTAATAAACTACTACTTCCGATTGACCGATTTTGATGAAAATTTTCGTGTCGGGTCCATTAGTGGTATGTAACTTAAGTTTCAAGTACAATGTTCCGTACTTGAGATATTCTGTTCACACACACAGACCAATCGCTAAAAACATGTTTTTTGGGTTCTGGGAGTCTGAAAACGTGTAGATCCAGTGAAAACTTGATTTCAAAAAATCGACATGAAAACAATACTTTCCTTCCTATATATTCATATACGCAAGAGAAAGTAAAAATTGCCACCAATTAAATATAAACAAAAATGTATAATGTCAGATTATTTAAAGAAAACTAAAGACATTGCAAAAAAACCAAACTAACTTTTCAGAAAGTACAACTTGGTATTTTAGTGCAAGTACACATAATTGTAAAATGAATCCAAACAATGTGCTTTATATAAAGTAATAAGTATACTAAAAACTTTCTAACTTTATATTTTTCATGATAAAAAATTCATTGATAGCTGTTAAACAAAAGGAAAAGCTGTGAAGATAACAAGAAATAGTAAATTCTACAAAAATTAGCATAAGATTAAAAATGCAGGCCCTAACAGTCAAGTGGAGTGTTAAATTATTTGTACTCGATCTGCTAGTTCCATGGTTACAACAATTAGTTCTGTTTCTTATCACATGGTCAGCCAATTATACGACTGAAGCATTTAAGAACAGAAGAAATAGAGATATAAAATACACTAGTCAGAATTATCTCCTCCAAGAGTAATCTGTTTGTTGCAGGGCTAAAATAAATAGTTCTGTTTCTTATCATATGGTCAGCCAATTAAATGACTGAATCATTTAAGAACAGAAGAGGTAGAGGTGTAAAAGACACTAATCAGAGTTATCTCCTCTGAAAGTAATGAATTTTATTATACAGCCAGACCCTGTGGTGAATGAAGTGAAGGTGTCATTTGCAGAGTTGGAAAATATGTGCTTTTCAGAGGGCCCGGCATGCTGATAAGCGCACTTGTCCACTCAGTGAGGAAGGCAATGGTAAACCACCTCACTCCTCGTTTTACTTAGTAAAACCTCTACAGGTTCAAACCAGCCTTTCAGCTGATGACCTAAACAACAAGAGTAATTAATTTCATTATACAGCCAGACCCTATGGTGAATGAAATGAAGAGTGTCATTTACAAAGTGGAAAGTAGATGCATTTCAGAGGGCCTGGCATGCTGATAAGCATATGTTTCCACTCAGTGAGGAGAGCAATTGGTAAACCACCTCACTCCTTGTTTTACTCAGTAAAGCCTCTGGAGGTTCTAACCAGCTTTTCAGCTGATGACCTAAACAACACAAAAAAATTATACAGGGTGCCGATATGAATGGTCAACAGAAAAACGTTGCAAGTAACAAAAACAAATTTTTACAGAAAGTGAAAGATACCATCTGATTCTCAGCTGTATAACAATTTTTCACTGTATGTTTGTTTCAAGAATTTCCGAGATTTTAGTTATAATTTTACCCGTTAGAATTCACTATTATGATCAAATAAGAGGATTTATAGAACGTATTCCACTGAAACCTCGCTTTTATACATTTTGTCAGTTGCAACGTTTTTCTGTTGAGCCATTTATATGCCAGTTTCCCCAATACTCTGCACGGATAGCGACAGTCTCACAGAATTCCAACTGCCTGTCACTTTTGTCCTCATGAAGCGCTTAGAGTAAAGATGGACAAAATGGCTTCAATTTTAATTCCTTCATCATCTTTTGCATGCTAGTTCGAGATAACCTTAGTTCAGAAGATGCCTTACGAGTTAATTTACCAGGACTAGATACAAACGCTTCAGCAACCTTTTGTAGGTTTGAAAGTACCGGTACGAAGGAAAAAATAGTAACTACACGGAAATCTACCTCACAGTAGCCACTGTTAGACAACTAATGAATGTTGTACAAAAAGGCTGCCAACATTTAAATATTACCAACTTATCAAAATGAAATATCCCATCACATGGGGAAACTGACATATGGGCCACCCGGTACATAGATTTTTGTTTTTACATCTGACTATTAATCAGACATAAAACAAAAAAAACTATTGTTTATTTTTTTATATGTATGTTTTATGATATACAAGAATTTATTTCTAAATTTCTACTGTTAAAAAAACAAAAAAGCATCCAAGCGAATGCTGATGAAAACTATATAGGCCTACTACTGGGTAAATATTAGAAGATGACAAACTTAAAGTAAGTTGGTTAATGTGCAATTAAAGTAATTATTAGCTGGCCTGCGCCAATAAATTCACAATAATTTTAGCTTGATATACTTAATTTATTTATAACCAATTTCACAATTACTTTATCACTTTTAATGGTTTCATCAAAATATTCTTAGTATTAGATTATATTTATATTCTATAACAAGCTAGTGCTAATATAACGACACTTCATAACAAACCGTTGTTTCAAACTCCACAATCTCACCACCAGAATAGCACTATACAAAGTAATTGTTTACTTATAGGACACCAAACCAATTTGAACCATTTTGTTTAAAATTGATACTTTTTTGTATGCTAAATCCGAATATGAACTTATTTTTGCGCGCAAACCACTGTGAAATTAGTTATAGGCCCTTTATATCATATAACAACATAACCTCACTTTCCCACCAAAAAAGTATCGATTTTAAACAAACTGGTTCAAATTGGTTTGGTGTCCTATAAGTAAATAATTACCCAATTATTTTGTTATATACTTTGCAGAATCTCATCATAGCTTTTACAAATTTTCCTTTTTGGATTTTTCTGTATTTTCATAAGTGTCTTCTTTATAAGCATGTAAAAATTGTTCAAACCCATTCAAAAGAACTATGTATAATTAAGGACAGGACAAACAGAATCGACCCGCCATTTAAAATACATTGGACCCGATTTTGGTTTTTAAATACAAACTACGTTTAGGTAATAATGTATTAAAATGCAATAAACAAAAAAAATGGCTCAGCTATTTTAAATGTGGAAAAGGTTATAAGTTTGTATGAGCAGTTATAAATGGTTAAATTAAATAAATTCTGACATATAAATAAGTTAAAAGTACTTTTTAAGCATTAGAAAGTTTAAAATTGAAATGAAAATTTAAAAAATACAGCAGACACACATAACTTCACATTCATCAAATCTGTAAACTATTAAAGGTATAAATAAATTAAGTTTAGAAGCAATGGAAAATATTGTCACAAATATTCTGTATATTGCTGAATTTGACCAACTTCAACACTAAATTAAAGATTACTTTCAATGGCTAAGTTTTCAAATAGCTTTGCAGTACACCATAATTATTTATAACAATATAATATCTAACCTAATCGCACAGTGTGAATTTTTTATTGTCTTCACATAATTTAATGAAAGCTAAAGTTTAAAAACAAAAGCAGAAGGATAAATTGATATTTCATTTATGATCAGCAACTTCCACAAAATGTATATATTTATGATAACAATAAGAAATTGTTTGGCTACAGCTAAGGATGCATAGGCTACCAAAAATTTATCAGTTTAAATAAATTATTCCTAACAATAAAACAAAAAGTTCAATAAATTACACACAAAATGAGTTTTCTGTCTGAAGTTTATTTATTTGTAACAGTCATTTACCGTCATTTTACTTCTGTCAAATTAAATTATTTACAAATTTTAAAAATGACAATTATTAATGAATCCTCACCCAAAACCAAACCATTCATGGGAACTATGTTATACTATATCAGGATTCAAAATAAAAATAACAGTAATTAACAGTTTAAAATGTTACAAGTTAACCTCAAAATCTACATCAGCTGTTAACGAAATATTTATTACTTTCGTCTAGTCACTAAAATATATATATATATAAATTTACAAATAGTTGACTTACATTTCCCCGACGACATGTTTACTACGATATCAGAAATTAAAAAATATACTTTATTCTAAACATACTATACGGAAAATAAAATTATTCACAGAACGTTGCGTATTGAATTCTTAAATGAATAAATTGTAAGAATGTCGATTAGACTGAGGCTAAATCGATAGTTGACTAGAAAGTAGTCTGTGGATCGATAGCAGAGATAATATATATAGATCGATAGTAACGACTAGCTGCCGGCCAAATTCAAACATATTATTACGTTTCTTCACCGTAAATAAAGAGTATAGTATTCAGATGAACTAATGTCCCCTAGCCGTTGGAGTGAGAAAATGCATAACGCTCTCACTCGCACAAGCCATACGCACCGTTCCAATAACATTGTCTTTAATTTTACTCATTGTTGAGAGCAAGCGTTTATGCGTGCAGTAAACTAACAAACAAGAAAACGACTGTAGTATGTTTTCAGATTTGGATTATAACGGTAAAGACCTTTGAGCGCATGTGTAGTTATGCCACATATCTCCCTCTCACTCGCTCGGCTATGGGACATTAGTTCGTCTGATACCTATACCGTGCGTTTCTCTTTTATGGGCAACAGCTTGGTCATAGTATTACGTAATCCGTGATCATAAGCAAAAACAGTGGATTATGGAACTGAAACGATGGGTTTGACTGGTAAGAGTTTTTAGACCTTAGCTAGGAATCTAACTGGGAGCCTTCCACTTTGTAAACTAGCGCACTAACCACTACGCCACGGAGGCTGCAAAATCCATACTTTCTATTATTAATTAGAAAACTAAGATAGAGCTTATTTTTACTTTCTCTTGCTTATGAATATATAGGAAGGAAAGTATTGTTTCCATGTCGATTTTTCGAAATAGAGTTTTCAACCGGATCTACACGCTTTCAGACCCTCTGAACCCAAAAAACATGTTTTTAGCGATTGGTCTATGTGTCTCTGTGAACAGAATATCTCAAGAACGGAACATCGTACGAACTTGAAACTTAAGTTACATACCACTACCGGACATGACTCAAACATTTTCATCAAAATCGGTTAACCGGAAGTAGTAGTTTATTCGTATAATTTTTCACTTTTTTACGATTTTCTCAAAAACTGGTCCTACGATTTTTTTTTAAATCGCCTGGGTTACTCAATTTTATATTCTCTACAAGATAGGGTAGGCGTCATGTTTGCTGAAATGCTTGGTGAGGCTGTTTTCACGTAAAAAAATACTTTTTTTAAGATTACGGCTTTAATATGCATTTTAGCGCAAAAAATTATATAACAAAGTTATATAAATTTATATAAAAGTTGTAGAGAATTTAAAATTCTACAACTATTCTTTCAAACATTTTTGTACCGTGCGTTCGGAAAGTCGCTGTGCACTGGAATTGTGACTATGGATTTATGAAAATATGTATAAAGAAATGACTAAGCATTTTGGAAAAAAATTTATTCAATACCTTAATTACATTGTTAAACCGTGATTACATTGTTTATAGAAGGTGTTCGAAATGACCTCCATTGGCGTCATCACACTCCGATTGACGAACTTAAAGCCGCAATAACGGCATACATTCAAGGAATCACTGTTCTTCAGTTGCGAAAGGTGTTTGCAAACAAAATGAAACGAGTGCAATGCTGTATTGATGCCAATGGAGGTCATTTCGAACACCTTCTATAAACAATGTAATCACGGTTTAACAATGTAATTAAGGTATTGAATAAATTTTTTTCCAAAATGCTTAGTCATTTCTTTATACATATTTTCATAAATCCATAGTCACAATTCCAGTGCACAGCGACTTTCCGAACGCACGGTATAACGCTTAGTTTAGCAGTAATTAGCAATTTTCTGTTTTTTTCTCACGAAAAGGTGTGAAAAATCGGTTTTTTAAGATTTCGGCCATACAATGCATTTTACAACAAATGCGTATATAATCAAATTTATAAGAAATTAAAAGATCTACAACTTTTATTTATAGCATTTTTCTCTACAGAACCTAGTTTAGCGTGAAAGAGTGTTTTTCTGTATTTTTAAGCTAAACTGAGGTTGATTTTCATTTTGTGTCTTTCACTCATGATTAAAATTAGGTTATGTTATTAAAGTTAGTTTTTTGTTTATTTCTAATGTTTTATTAATAATGTTAGGTTTATTGTTAATTATTTTCATTGGCAAGAGAAAGTTGTGTGAATGTTTCACATTCGATTTTTACTCATAGTATGTTATCTGTACTAATTTGTAAAGAAGTAATGTTTTTTTGTTCGAGATAAACTCAGAAACATCCCGGCTGAATTCAAAAATTCTTTCGGTGTTGCAAAGCTTAGAGCTTCCATGTAGTATGTGCTGTTTTGATGGCAATAATTAAATTTAGGAAAAAAGTTATATGATAGAATGAAATATTTTATTGGTATAATGTTGTTTGGGAAGGTATTAATGTATAAGTATGACATCGTCCTTTACTTTTTCCTTTTTCAAAATCTTTGAAAATTATACAATATGCCTACAGATAATCAAAAGAGGTCACATCCGATTACTATGTAGAAAGTAATGCAAACCTTCCAAAATTCAAATAGATCGTAGGCTTACCATTCTTTTACCTGGAAAACAATGGAGAGTTTGCAAGAAGCATTGTAGGGATAGAGGAGGAGTGTATATTGAAGGTGACAATAAGTGATTATGTATAAATAAAAATAAAATTTTTTACATCAGTCTCGTTATTTAATAGCCATGCCTCGTATGTTGTCATTGTCTTTTCTGCAACCCTTCTTCTGTCCGAGCTATCATAATTTTTTATATTAGGTTCTTACTTCGACTATAATGACGTCCACCCGGTCAGAATGGTCACATCTCTACCGTAATAACACTATTATTGACACACAGTATTTTACTGCTTGACAACGATCGAAATAGGATTCCCTCCCTTCCCCAATTCTTCCATTCCCGTTCGTACTACGTGCTGGAGCGAATACATTGGTACACACAACACAAATGAGCAATTAATATGATTCTTGTTATCCATAACATTTTCTACAGATTATGTGACCACCAGCAGAAGAAAGTCATTAGTGTTTCCATTATTTTTGTTAACTATTAGGTAGTGTAGTCATAATATTACACAGCAAGTTCTTAATTTATAATGTTGACTGTTAATGTAAATAATTGATACGATTTAATTATTAAATGGAATAAGCATTATTCTTTATTTACTTAAGAGCAGCTAATATAAACTATGCTTTTACTTCAGTTCTACAGTGTTAGCGATCGCAATATTGGTTTTGTAGTCGGTGCAGTTTTATTATGTTTTGGGTTTGATTGGTTGTTCAATATTCAGATAAATTCATTTCAATTAAACAAATACAGTGTACGTGTATACTTGTGATTTACACAGGTACAGGTTAAATAAGTGCAAATAATAATAATAAATAATAAAGTAATAGTAAGTATGAATATAAATACTGTTATAGTAATGAGCTGTACTAGTAGGCTGACTATCCGAGCTAATGTTTTTGGGACGGTGTGTAATGCGAGGTGGCGTGGATGAAGTGCGAAAGGGAGGGAATCCTATTTCGAAACTTGTCGGACAGTATATAGTTTGACACTTTATTTTTTACTCATAACCCCCAGAAACAGTTTTGTTTTAAATGAACACATGTAGTCTTTAGTTATATCACACCCTTCATTAACAATTTTTTAGCATCCATCGATTTTTCGTACAATAGCCACACTATAATATTATTTTCTTGGGGCATTTATTTTATAACATGTCACAACATTTATAACTATTTACAACCTATCAGTCTTTTTAAATGTATGTCTTTATTGATGAAACGAATTATTTGACAGATTTATGTGTCTTGGGGAAGAAAGCTATCTGTCCAAGAGAATCTATTTATGCTCGTTACACAACATTATAATTTTTTCTATTTTCAGAGGAGGTTGGTATCAAACGCAGATAATTCCAATTAGACCAATTTTCAGGAAACAAGAAAAACTGTTTAAACAACTTTTCTTTTTTATATTAATTTGAATTTTTTCTCATGCTCGTTGGATACATTATTAATAGGAAAAAAACATTAAATAACGAGTAAATTACTGTTTATTTTTTATTAAAAACAAAATTTTGTTCGGAGATACCTGTTTCTGATACATACGGATTTACCTGTTTTAATTTCTACTTAATTGGATATACCTGTTTCTGAAACCAAGATTTTATTTATATTTTAATAAACTTCCGTTATGGATATGTTGTATTTTAAAACAAGGTCCTCTAACTTATGCAAATTAAATTTAAATTAAACAAACAATAATTTCACAAACTAAAAACATGCTCAGTAAACAACAAAAAGTGAACCCTAACCTACAAAGCAATCAGGGAAACGATTTGGTGGATCTGGAGTTACTTGATTATCAACCCAATGAGTGATCGAATTACTTGGTTTTGATCCCAACTTAGTATTTTGACTATGTACATAAAATGGATTTACTTGAGTTGAAATATGTGAAATTTGGAATACTGTAGAATACCTCATTCTGCATAGAGACAAATCAAAATCTCCATATTGTCAAAAAATAGAGTAAGTTGCATTTGAAACCAAGCTCCTCTGGATGTTGATGCTCATATCAACATGTCAGATCATTAAGAAAACATGGTATTAAAATAAAATGATAGGGCCCAACCTAAGCGAACTTAGAGGGTGATTATCCATTACAAAAGAAAAACACATTTTAACATTCATTATGGTTTTATTTAAAAAATACAGATACTAATACTAATTCATAGCAAGATTTAAAAGCTAGGATGGATATAAATAAAGTCAACATATTCCTAGTCTGAATCAGAATCAGCCTTTCTTTTCAAACCTCCAAATACTTCTGAAGGTATATTTTTCTTTTCAACGGGTAAGTCTTCTGAAACAAAACAAGAAAAAATTATATTAAAAAAATGTCATTAACTTCTGCCAATTGTATACGAGGGTTGTTCAAAAAAGCATCCGACGTTAACAAATAAAAAAATTATTTTTAAAAATACACAAAAAAAATTTATCAATTCAAAAATATCAGGATATTTGGTAAAGAAGAATGCTGAGACCTTCCAGTGGGTACCTTCAGCCTGAGTCAGACCTATTGGACTCAGTTGTAAAACCACTACATAAAAGTGAAAACACTTTTTAAAACAACCTTCACCAGTGTCAAACATCAAACCTTTAAAAACAATTATAGTTATTTGAGCCACGAGTTTGCCCTTGTTTGCAATGAGAGGTAAAGGGAGAAAAACATCAGTGCACATGCGCGACTGCTTTAATTTCAGTACGAGAAACGCAATAACTTATATTATACCCAGAGCATATACAGCATATCGAGGAACCTTTTGTAGGTTATCTGTTCGAACATAACTGTCTGTTACCGTAAACAGAAATGTTAGTTTCTCGAAAACGTTGGCAGACTATTCACAGTGCTGAACAAAATCTAATATGCAGTGTAATAAAATGCTGTGAAATTGAAGCTAAACAAAAATGCCTTTCCCTGCCTCTTAACAAAAGCCATGAGCAAGTGGCTAACTACTGTGATGTTTCTCTTTCCACAATCAAAAAATAAAGAAGGAAATTAAAGATGTGAAGGAGCTATTCTTCAACAGTTTTGTTGACACCTGGTAAAAAAAGGAAAGGTTAGGTGAGACTGATAGTGAAGACGCTGGTGACAGCAATAGTAAAAAAGGCAATTTATTCGTAGAATATTTTGTTCCAATGGAATTAGGTAGCTGGAAATTACAGTAAATCAAACATTTCTAGTCATGTAATTAAGCTATAGGCAATATTACAGGTCAAATTTATTTCTTATAAGGTTTATGAAGAAAACATTTTCTCGAAATAACCCCAGCTTACAAAATGTATGTAGAAACTGCACGGTAATGAAACGTACGAGTAGTATCTCACTGTTGAGATTCGCAGCACTGTCAAATTTTCACTTCCCTTCCTCACAGCCCATCCATACACAAAAGGCAATCTCATGACTTCAGTATCTATAGTTTAATTTCTCTGAGTAATCTGTTCTTAACCCTTACGGCTACGGCTGTTCCAAACGCTTCCGCTCCTAATACATAGCGGCCGTATTACATTCTTTTCCCATGACATCACACACACATTCATATAGTTAGATTTTACTTGTGAAAAACCATTTGTAAACCATAATTTTATCCACACATACGTATATTTCACAATACCGTAGGTTGCAGGAGAATGACATGAGGGTGACTTGTTTGGGAACACTGCAAGAGGTATTTCTTTGTGTACCACTCCCTTCCCTGTTTGCTACAACGTACATAAGATCCAACCGTTTATAACAAGGGCAAATTCCCATAGGAAAACTTCACAGCTTTCACACAAACTAAGAATTGTGTATGTATGTTGACTTACGGATGGCCTGCATACGATATCTGTTTAGATAACATTTTTTCAACAATTTAGCCTACCCACCACATTAAAATGATTATAAAATATTTCTCCGTCAACATATTCTATTTTTGTACACGCTATTAGTTGTGTTGAAGAATTCTCTACAAAATAAATGTAATAATGACAGGTTCCAGACTTATACTGACCTTACTGCAACAAGTTTTGTCGCATACTGTACAACCCATTACTGCAGCCACTGAAGTGGCTTCGCGCAGCACATGGATTAAATATGTAAAATTTAGAAAGGGTGATGTAAATGTTTAAAATACATTTAATAATTATTTTATGAAAAACTTTTAAGCTGCTGAAACTTACACAATTTTTGAGAGAAAAGTCTGAATTTTGCATCAAATTTTTAAGAATTTAATGCTAAATTTAAAAAGCTTAATAGCTCAAAATACAAAATTTTCGACAAGAGGTCCCTTTTCAGATTCCTACTGATATATTTACCTTCATCCTCTCCAGAATTCTCATTTTCATTGTTTTCATCTGCATCATCTTCATCCTCATCCTCATCTTCATTAACAATGTCTTCATCATCCGCATCGATATTGATTTCATCTGGATTGATAACTCTAGTTGTATCAGTGCCATCACGATCTTGACCTTGCGTTTCTCCACGTACAAATAATATATTACCACCCTTGACTTGAGGTGCTGAAACAAAAATAAAAAATAAAAAACAGTGAATTAAATTTCAGTAACATTAACTAAAAAATTTCTTCAACAGAATACTGAGCAAAAACGTCATACATACAGCAAAATTATTTTTAACAGACTTAAAAAAGGAGGCAGTTCTCAATTTGTTGGGTGCTTGCATTTTTAAAGATTTATGTACAATTATTTTATCAAACATCCTATGTATGTAGGATTATCAACAGCCATACCATTTAAAATTGAAATATATTTTCCTAAACCCCCAGAATACAGCAACAGTAAACACTTACCAATGCTTAAAGCGCTTTCGTGTATCTTGTACACATCTTCAGTAAATTAAATTTTTTTCACATCAAAATTTAAAACTTCCTACTCCTACCATGGCAGATAGGGAATCAGATTCCTTTTTATTTTAATGAAAAATTTTAATTTACTGAAGACGTGTACACGATGCACGAAAGCACTCTAAACATTGGTAAGTGTCAACTGTTGCCATATTCTGGTGGTTCAGAAATATATATTTCAATTATACATAATTATATATTATGTATACAGTGTGCACAGGATGACCAGATGGATAATTTATACCCATCCTACTACTAGAACCAAAAAATTATTTATCAATACGTGTGGTGGTCAAACATATTACAGTAATGTATTAAAGAGAGCACCGGACTAAATTTTTCATTATGAGTTTTCATACTCATGGTTGTTATAGCAACCTAACACAATACAATGGCTGCATGGAAATGATTAGTTCTCTTTCAACCCGCGACGGCAAAGTTATGAGCGGTGCAGATTAGCACGAATGAGATCCTGTCTATTACATTTTATGTACAAGATATTTTTTTAAAGGGCTAAATAGATAAAACCCAAAAAAACATAATAATAGTCAGGTTGTTCCAGGAAACCACTGGCGTCATGGAAGCTCACCTTCAGGATAGTCTGAAATTGACACTACAAAGTATTCAACAGTAACAACAGAGTGGATGGGTTGACCAAAAATAATGAAAACAAAACCCACCGGGTTGGTACTTGTATAGCGGTAGAATCGTTGCCAAAGTCAGGTGTTTAACACTGTCCTAGTTAACGCTGTCCTAGTTAACTAGGACAGCTAGTGTGCCCATCAGTTGTAACTGTCGATCTGACCGACAGTTGTTCCCGCTGTGTTTTTGAATCTTCACTATTGCCAACCTACACTAACCTACATATCATTTTTTTCACAAAATTCTAAGCTTTCCAATAGTGCCGCTTTTATTTCTTAGAGCACTGTTCTTGCTTCGTTAGGCGACAATTATCACGGAACCATTTGTGCTTACGTGCCTCTGTTGTGTTTCCGTGTGATGTATAGTGTCATGCCGTTCATGTTTTGTTTGCAATTGTAAATAAGTTAATGTTGCTGTAATTATATTTATTACAAACACAGCATATTTTATATTTTTTTACAGCATATTTTGTTGTTAATTTTTAGTAAATGACTGTAAAATAGGGTTGAAACAAAATGATCAGTTAGTGTTTATTTTACTTGTTTTGTAGTGTTTAGGTTAGGGTTTACTTTATTGTTTTGTTTTCATAATAGTTTCTCATCGCATAGTAATAAGTTAATTTTATCTTTTTATCAATGGAAAATAAAGGCAATAGTTAGACTAAAAATAATGGGTTATAAAAAATGTCGAACCTAAATCAGCGGCTAAATACGAGTACCGATCGACACTTTTTTTCAATATCTTTATTATTTATTCATGTTTACTATGATTCAAAGACAGTCTTCAACAAAAAGAAATTCTCTACAAAACCTGTATTTTAAAATTTTCATATTTATCATAAAAAAGTAAAAAAATGTGTGGTCACAATATATTTAAAAATTTTTTTTTTGTTTTGAATAGAATTGTCTAGTATAGGTTTAGCTATATAAAAATAATAGTAATAACAGCTACACGAGTAAAAAACTTTGGAATTTTCTAATTATTTTGGTATATAATATGTAGGGGTCTATGTACAAATAAATTATCAATTGACTAATTAAAACAGGACTGACTTTACGTTAATATTAAGCTAACATTTTAGGAACAATACATGCACCGCTTCGAGGGTTAACAGCTGATTTTCGGAGACAAAGGTTCCATGGTTCAACCCTAATAAAGGTAGTTACTTTTGTATATATTTGAACAACAGACAGTGATTACCGATGTACTTTGAAGGTTGGCGTTCAATTAACCACACTCTCCCAAATGGTCAGCCTGAGTCTGAACATGACTACACCTCATTCATATTATAAACAGTATCCTCATCTCATTGGGTCATGGCGTTGCTTATTGTTCTTAAATTGAACAGATTGCAACGTACACAGATTAGGGATTAAAAAAATATAAATCATAATAAGAAATTAGCTGTGGGATCTGGTTGAAAACATACAAGGAGTCTTTGAAAGATAAATGGGGAAATGCACCAGAAAGTCTGGAGAATTACCATGTAGCAAGGTATATGTAATCATTAGTGTACAGCCATTCTGGAGAATGGTTTACTTCTGTTGAATTCTAACCACCGGCAGATTCTGCATGTTACAGAACCACTAATTAATCATGGCAGGTTTAGGATGGCTGTATTGTAAAAGAGGAAGAAAAAAGAGGCCTATGTAACTTTAGGATTACCCCGTATTGTTGGCCAGAACGAGCTATTTCTAGCACCAATAGGGGATTACAGATAATAATCTACCACAAGAACAGGTTTTTGCCCATAACAGACAGATGGAATGTTAAATTATTTGCCCTTCATTTGCTAGTTTCAGGACTACAAAAAATAGTTCTGTTTCTTATCACACGGTCTGCCAATTAAATGACTGAACCATTTAAGAACAGAAGAGGTACATAAAAGGTAAAAGACACTAGTCAGAGTTATCTCCTCTGAAAGTAATGTATTTCATCATTATACAGCCAGACCTTGTGGTGAATGAAGTGAAGGTATCATTTCCAGGATCGAAAGTAAATGTTTTTCAGAGGGCCTGGCATGCTGATAAGCAAACTTTTTCACTCAGTGAGGAAGGCAATTATAAACCACCTCACTCCTTGTTTTACTTGATAAAGCCTCTGGAGGTTCAAAGCAGCCAATCGGCTGATGACCTAAACAACAACAAGAACAGGTCTAGTGGTTGTCATTACAGGAACATTCCTTTGGCCAAATAGGTTGAATTGATGAAGAAATATAACAGCACAATAAGTCTACATGGAAAGGGTTCTCACCCACTGGGTTTAGTATTGCCTTCTTCACTGAATTGAAAGAGTATGCTTGTCAGCATGCCCGGCCCTCCGAAAAGCACCAACTTTCCACCCTGCAAATGACACCTTCACTTCATTCACCACAGGGTCTGGCTGTATAGTGAAATTCATTACTCTCACAGGAGATAACTCTGACTAGTGTCTTTTACACCTCAACTTCTTCTGTTCTTAAATAGTTTAGTCATATAATTGACTAATTATGTGATAAGAAACAGAACAATTTTTTGTAGCCCTGAAACTAGCAGATCGAGTGCAATTAATTTAACACTCCACCCACCCATTACGGGCAAACATGTTCCCATACCTACAGCTAAAACTCATACAAATTTAAATTTATAAAACATAATACTTACCGGGTCTGTCTTCAAAAGCCATTTCTGCTGCTTTAGCTTCAAGCATTCTCATGCCATCCTTGGCACCTGGGGCTAAGTCTGCAACAGTTCCCGAGACATTGCTAGCAGCCGATAACATCTGAGCTGACATCATATTAACCTGGAACATTTTTCATATAATTTTATTGGTTTTATATTGGCTAGCGTATATTCTTTCATAAATTCTTATATCCTCATATCATTACCTACGCAAAAGCCACCAAGGCTAATGTAGGTATTGTCTCTTTAATCTGAGGTTGTTAATTGGGTCCAGAATTCACCTTGCTGTCAGCTGGTGCTTCTTTAATTATCAGCTGTGAGTGCATGTTAAAAAGCACAGAAGAAAGAACTCACTCCTGTCTCATGCTTCTTTTAATCTCTATGTTTTCAGAAACTTCTCTATCCAGTCTTACAACGACTTGGTGATAATAGAGGTTACTTATAATTCTAATGACTTCAATATTTAATTATCATATATTTGTGGGAAATGAATGGATGAACCCATTAACACTTAGCTACTTCTACTTAGCCATTCTACTTAATAACAAAAACAATACTTAGCATACCTGAGTATTATATGTAGCTTGAACACTTCTCTTTATCCTCAACATTTCTCTCATGGTATCTTCATTTCCGTGGCGTACTTCAAATTCTTTCCAAGTCTGCCAAAACTCACTAGTAACCTGGCAAAAATAAACAATTAACATTCAGATCATTGGAATATATTTATAAATGCATCATATTTCTACATTCTTTCAACAAAAAGAGCATTCTTACATAACCCAAATTTTTTTAGATTACCTCAAAATGTAACAGACCAGTACAGTATAAAAGAATATGAGATTGAGTCAAATATGAACCGGAATATTTCCATGTGCCTCGTCAGGCTGTCCCGAACAAGATGGCGGAAGCATCACATTCAATGTTGGTGAATTAAGAGTGAGGAAACTTAATCACCACATTATATATCTCTGTTTTGTCGTCAGTACAGTCACGACTGAGCAAGAGGTCCCATCGTGCATTGTCCAACACATCAGTGTTAAGTTTTTAACTAATAAGGTTGTTAAGCCATCCAAAATTTTGACTCAGTGAAAAGCAGTTTGGTGATGGTACCCATCTTGGACGCCCATAACAAGTAGGTGGAGTGTTAAATTTTATTTGCACTTGATCCAGGGCTACAAAATTTTATTTTATTTTATTTTATTTTATTTTATTTAATTTAATTTTATTTTATTTTTATTTGCACTTGCTAGTTCCAGGGCTACAAAAAATTGTTGCTTCTTATCACATGGCCAGCCATTTATAAGACTGAAGCACTTGAAAACAGAAGGGTAGAGGTGTAGAAGACACTAGTCAGAGTTATTTTCTCTGACTAATGAATTTTATTATACAATCAGACCCTGTGGTGAATGAAGTGAAGATGTCATTTACACGTTAGAAAGTAGATACTTTCAGAAGGCCCGGCATGCTGTTAGCATACTTTTCGACTCCGTGAAGAAGGCAGGGGTAAACCAATTCACTCCTCGTTTTACTCAGTAAAGCCTCTAGAGCAGAGGTTCCCAAACTGTGTGCCGCGAGGCCGGCCAAGTGTGCCGCGGAACTCAAGGAAAATAAATTAAATTTAAACATCAAGTACTTAAGCTTAATCAATGGCATAAAGTAATAGGTGTGCCGCGACTATGGGCCGTTTTTTTTTTTGTAGTGTGCCGCGAGAAAAAAAATTTGGGAAACACTGCTCTAGAGGTTCAAACCAGCCTTTCGACTGATTAAATTCAAATTTTCTAATTACAAAATTAATTTCCTTTCATCCATTTCAGCATTTCTTTATAAAAAAATTTTTGTTTTACAAAGCTATTTCACAGAACTATTTTTTTGTAGCCCTCGAATAGCAGATCGAGTTCAAATAATTTAACACTCCACCTGCCAGTTATGGACAGAAAAAAATGTTATGAAATGGATATTTATAACACTAATAATAATAATATAATAGTAGTAATAGTTACAGTAGTGGTAGAGAATTTATAAAAGTAGATAATAATTACAATGATGGGACAAATAAAATCAATAGATTTAGGCACATTTACAGGACTATTCACAGAATCTTAAAGCACAAAACAAGAAAGGAAACGGAACTAAAGTTTTACATAACTATAGCGGTGCCAGTTATAATGTATAGCAGTGAGACCATGGATGCTTTCAAACAGAGAACGAAGCCAAGTCAGAGCTGCAGAAATGAAATTTCTTCGGGCAGTGAAGGGCTGCACTCTTGAGGACAAGATAAGAAATGACAGAATAAGACAGATAGTCATCTGAAACGCATGAAGGGAAGCTGTTTGCCTAGATCGGCAACAAATTGTTAGCCAAATAGTCGAAGAGGTGTTGGTTGTTTGAAAGAAAGGTGGTTTCCAGAACAGGCACTACTGCCTAACCCAAGAAGTGAAGAAGAAGAAGAAGATAATTTTACAAATTGGTAGAGAATATTTTAGAATAATATGTCGACCCTGTTTTGTAAGAAGGGTCTAACCCATATTCATATAATTGTTCAGGAGAAGCAAAAGAAGTAACCACTGAACATAATGTACGTAACTTATAACCTAAATGGTTCTTCAGGTAGAAAGCTAATTTTCCCACATATTACTCATTTTATTATGGCCAAATTAGATCTTACGTATTCCTTTTATTATTGACCCCTTTTAATGTATTTCATGTGACGGTTCTAGAAACTGTCAACAGGAGCTAACTGGTAGTTAACTCCTTTTTACAGATCAGAATTTACAAATTTTTACTAAAAACCGACATCTAACTTTGTAACTACTCCTTATACAATTGTCTCTTTCTTACACATAAAAGTACACATCTTTAGGACCTTCATGCTGCAGTTAAACCATTTTCATCAAAAATATCAGTTAGCACCTTCTTACAAAACAGGGTCGATGTAATAGTATTGTAATATATTATTTAGTATTAGAAGCTAAGACTGTAGCTCTACCCCAGCAGACAAGGTTGTCTTTCCTTTGCTGGAAAATATAATAATTATTAGATGTAGATTAGGAATTATGTATAAAAATATTATGTTGAAAATACATAATTATGTACAATAGAAATAAACATGAATTTTTTTTAAAATGTTAAAAGCCATTATGACAAAGAGTAAAAAAAAAATACATTTAAAAAACTTAAATACACTGCATAAGAACTAGTTCTATGGTGGAAAACCACCGCATAACCCATAAAGTACTGAAAATAAAAAATTAACGCAAATAACATACCCTTGGATCACAAATCTGACTGCAATGCGCATAAATAGCACGTGCTCTATCAATTTCACCAAGTTTCGTTTCCATTTCGGCAAACCTTAAACACATTTCTCTCGTATTATCTTCGCTAAGAACTTCAATCGCCTTCTCATAAATCTGCCTCGTTTTAGGTACACCATATATTTCAGCTGCTTTCTTTATATAAATATTAAATAATTCAAACATTTCTTCTGGTAATACAGCAGATGTAGCTCTTTCGTATACAGCCATCGCATGTCTGGCAAGGCCATGTTCTTCCTCAAGTTTTGCATACAATAGATACAAAGCTGAAACAAAAATAGAAATGTATATGCAAAAAAACCGAATGGTTAGTCATCAGCAATACTGAAACTAAGAAGATACGTCGTATCAAGATATAAGATGAGGCTGTGGAGAAAGCACAACACTACAAACACTTGGAATGTACGACAGAGAATTGCAACTAAACTTAAGAGACCCATAGCAGAATAGAAAAAACTAGAGCAACATTAAAATAAATTGAGTAATGTACTAACATACAGAATGCTAAGAGATGCCGTTCTTAATAACAATTACTAATTACAACTTAAAAATCTAAAATTACAGTAAGATCCCGGTTATCCAATCTTCGCTCATCTGACATTTGGATTACCCGACGTGACTGACTGACTAAGATAAATGTGATTTGATAAGCGAGGCCATAATATTTAGTCTATGTTCAATTGAAAAACAACAAGAAACAACCCATCTGACATAATGATGATGCGGCACCAACTTGGTTATTGCCGTCAAGAAAAGGGAACATGACTATAAAGTAAATGTCACGTAAGCAATCATCTATAACAGAGTTTTTCCAAAAGTAATGAATTTCATTATAGAACCAGACCCTTTGGTGAATGAAGTGAAAATGTCATTTGCAGGGTGGAAAGTGGATACTTCATAGAGGGCCTGGGATGCTGACAAGCATACTTTTCCCCTTGTTGAGGAAGGTATACCTACTCACTCATCGTTTTACTTAATGGCTGATGACCTGAACAACAAGATGATGAGCTTTTGAATGGTTGTCATTTGCTGAATAGAAGGCGAGTGTTTTTTTTTTTTCGCCATACTTTTTGAAGGAAGTTCGCCATACTTTTTGAACCAGAGAGAAAGGCATGGTAAACTACCTCACTTCTTACCTTACTTACATAAAATCTGTAGTTGTTTGAAACACATTTTTAGCTGTTGATTCTGACAATGACATTGGTGTTATAGCTTTTAGCGTTTCATTTTACAAAACTCATAACTGTCATCTGTATTAGAGAAACACCTGAAAAACAACTTGAACATTGTGAGATTTTGAACAATCTGTAATAATATCCCAATCCTGTATACACTCATTGCATAGTGAATTAAAAATCACTGACATTTTATACATATTGTAATATTATTCCAGAAACGGTTCATACAGTAGGTTGTTTATTGAAAGAAATAGTGTATTGTGCAGGACGGAATGTGTTGAACAAGGATCGTAGATTGCATTAAATGAGATATTTTTTAATAGGAATTCTAAGAAATTGAGTCGAGTGGAAATATTGGTTTTTATTTTGATTCCTTCTAAAACATTCCACTAGATGGAGAAAATGTTTGAAGGGTCGAGATTAACTATCAGACTGCAGGTATAAAAACTAAAAACAGTTAGCCCCTTTGTGCAGTACAGTCAGTCAATAGTCTTAATTGGCGAATGGAAAGTGTGTGTCTGGTTATTTGAAATAGTGTCATTACAAGATCGGTTCTGAGTTACATTAATTATGCGTTCAAGTAGCAAGTGGTAAAGTGGCAAGTGGTATAACAAGTGGTAGCAAGTATTTGACAACAGATAATCGTTTTAGTTCTAACGAACAGTTTAACCTATTATTAGTCAAATTAGTTTAAGCTTTTTTTTGTCATCCATCTCCCGACTGGTTTCATGCAGTTCTCCAAGCTGTTCTTTTCTTAGGCAAGTAGTTTTATATATACATACCTGTAACATCTTTTGTGTTTGCTTTAAATACTCTAACCTTTGCCTCCCCCTACAATTCACTCCCTCAATATTAAACTCCATTATTGATAGACCAATACTTGGATGTTAAGCTATGCCCCACTAACCTATCCCTTCTTCTGGTAAGATGTTTCCACATACTTCTTCTTTCAACTACTCGTCTAAAAACTTCCAAATTACTTATTTTGTCCACCCACTTAATCTTTAATTAAGCTATAGCATTTAAGCTTAAAGTTTTGTAATTTATTTATTTTATGTAATCTAATAGTATTTGTCAGTAGGCTACGTTTAATCATCAACTGTAATTATTAATAATTATTAATTGTATATTATTAATAATTAATTGTTATTATTTTAAAGTAAGTCAGTTTATTATTTATCATAACCAGATCCTGAAAGGATCTAGGCTTAGGTGTAACAATACTACATTCTAATAAAAACATACGTATATAAAAATTTAAAAATTAATCATACCTTTCGCAAATTTTGGCGGACAATTTTCAAGACACTGTTCAAATAAATCTCGAGCGCGTTCTAATTTTGTGCCACCATATCGGTTTAAAAATTTAGTTAAATACGTATTCCAAATATCATACACATTTGGCCATCTGAACAAAGCAATTCCTTTTTCATAAGCCTGAAAAAGAAAACAAGTCACATGTATGAAAAAATATATTACATATATAAAAATTTTATACAAGATAAAACCAACAGAACTTTTTATTTCTTTGTTTATTTAACATCGCATAAACTACCGTGGTCATTAGCGACGACATTTGGTTGCAACTGTGAAGGATGTAATAATTTTTTGTAATGTATGAAAATATTCCGTGCGTAAGTGGGATTCGAACCCAAGACCGCATGATGAGAGGTGAGCACATTACCAACTATGCCGGCAACCAACAGAACTTGCTAACTAGTATTTTGCATCAATTGTTAAGGGTACAAATTAACATTTCATAATACCAAAATTTGTTAATTTTATTTTGGATTGCCTCTGGGCAAACCCAGTCTGGTAGAAAACTGTTTCAAATTCTTAAGTAGTCACAGGCAGATGACTTTCCATGGTGACCAAGCGAGAGCCACCCATAAACAAACAACATTCAGTTGAAAAGGGTGTGCAACCTTTAAACCAATATTTTTTGTATACTAAACATTCCAGACGAACGTTTTACATGGCTGAATTTCAGTGACGTTTTTTGTAATGTAACTAAAAAAAAATATCCCATAACAACTTCCAAAATTTAACCCTAAAAGAATGAAAAGGGTGTCCAACCCTTAGACCAATATTTTTTGTTTACTAAGTTGTGAACGAATTAGATGGCTGAAACTTGGTGACGGTGTCCAAATATACATATTAAATTTTCCCAAATCAGAAAATCTTAATTTTGATATTTATAATCCTAATTTCTCCCCATAACAGACAGGTGGAGTGGCAAATTAATTACACTCAATCTGTTCGTTGCAGGTCTAAAATAAATATTTCCGTTTCTTATCACATGGTCAGCCAATTAAATGACTGAATCATTTAAAAACAGAAGAGGTAGTTTTTTAAAAGACACTAATCAGAGTTATCTCCTCTGAAAGTCATGAATTTCATCATAAAGCCAGACTCTGTGGTGAAAAAAGTGAAGGTGTAATTTGCAGAGTGGAAAATATGTGCTTCAGAGGGTCCAGCATGCTGATAAGCTTACTTTTCCACTCAGTGAGGAAGGCAATAGGTAAACCACCTCACTCCTCGTTTTACATAGTAAAACCTCTACAGGTTCAAACCAGCCTTTTGGCTAATGACCTAAACAACAACCCTAATTTAAAAATTGTTGAAATAAAACAAAATGATACCCAAGTGAAGCCGGGATGGGCAGCTAATAATATTATAACTAAATTACTTACCCGGAATGCTTCTTCAAAGTACTTGTGCTCTTCCAAAAACAGCCCATAATTTATTATTATTTGTGGAGTTGCGATTTTTAGATCAATAATTCGATCATACACAGCTTTGCACGACTGTAAAATAGTACAAAAATTGTTAAGATACTGTAGCTACCAATAATAGAAAATATATTAAATAAAAAAATAGTTAAATAATAAAATAATTGTTTCCGACAAAATAATAAATCTCAAAACCAAACCATGGTTCATAGTAACACTGAATGACCTTAAAGATGTAAAAATAAAGATAATCTTCATTCAGAAGACATAAAAATTTAAAAAATTATATAATTACAATTATAATAAATTATATTAATATATTATTATTATTTACAGATACCATACAAAATAGAGAAATTTTTAAGAGAAAAGCCAGAGCGATTTTCAGGCGAGAGAATGAAAAGAAGAGACGTGAACTGCACTACAATTAACAACATAAGAAGGGAAGATCCGAAAGAATGATGAGGTTGTGGGAGAAAAGGAAATGTGAGCAAAACACGAAGAAGCAATTAAAATATTGATTTGGCGTGCTCTCTCTAAAGAGCTTTTGGAGGGTAAAAAGTTATTCAGAACAACTAAGATTCTACAACTTCAAGGAAATAACCTTACTATCTACTTACCATTATTTTCAGTTTACCTCCTCTAAATACCACTGTCCCCATATCCCACAGCACGTTCCCTGCCTCACATACTCCACACCTGTATATTATGTATAAATGGGAAAGCCCTCACTCACTCACTCATTATTAATTCTCCTACTTGCACAGTAGCTAGAAAGCTGGAATTTCGAGGGAATATATTTATTTACCCTTCAGGGTTAATAGAAAAGTTAAACATAAATGATTCCGACATTCCACCATTACAGGGTTGAAAGAAGTGTTCAACTGCTAAACCAAGATTTTTGTTTATTAAGTTCTGGAAGAGGTAGATGGCTGAAACTTGAAGGAGCTGTCCAAAAATACATATAAGATTTCCCAAATCAAAAAATCTTATTTCTGATGCATTTATAGCACTGATTTATCAATCTGAGTGCTAATCACGTCATTTGACAGAATGACGAAACATTTACATGTTGTGGATCACATCATTTGACAGGATTCGAATTTATGCGGTCATACTATCTAATATCACGTTAATACACGGAGTCCAATCAATATTTTTTGAATCTATTAACATTTTAATACATAAGTTCACGGTTAGAATATTACCTACAAGAATTGTGCTCAATACACTTATAACAAAAAGTAAAGTTGAGGTTTCAAGTGTGGTTTCTTGTTTACCACAGTGGATTTAAGACCCTCATCAGATATACAATTAATGTTTTTTTTTTTTTTAATTACTACGTGATCGTGAAGATATGAAATTTTATGATGGTTTGGTTAATGATTCTGATATAAATGAAAACACTAGAGAAGAAATCCTTGTTTTTTTTTTATAAATATGCTATGAAAGAGTAACAGAAAATTTAAAAAAAAAATAATTTAAAAACTTATGATATTTTATTGAAAACTAGAATATTTGATGTTTCCAGCCATGTAAACACCATTTCAATATTCTTTATAGTTTTATTGGTGCAATTTTTAATTGTCATCGAACATTTTCTGATGTCCATCTGTCACATAACAGATGTTAGAAACTACAAGAGATAGCAATAAATGGTTTTCAAATTCGTAATCTAGAAAAAACGTTAGTGGTGAAGGATTGGGTTTGAAGTTCCGGTTTCGACCATAAGTGACCCAAAACCGGAAGTCAAGAAATCAAAATCGGAATTTGGAAACAAAAATAGTATAATTTGATTCCTCTTAAAGAGTAGATACAGAAATCACTAATGGTTTTGGCATAGGTCCAAGGTAAGCCTTTAGAAAAAATTGCCATTAACCATGAGTCTCATGAAAGGGATTTTTTATTACATTTTTAAAACACGCAAAAATGGCCAGCATTCTATGAATGACCCTGTTTTTAAACCCAGCACTCAAAGTGTTAAAATTATTGAAATAAACAAAATCATACTAAGATGAAGCCGGGACGGGCCACTAGTAACGTAATAATTGATCACTCCATTGCTTACTGTTTATAACATAAAAATCTTTCAACATAATCCTGATACTTACTTTAAAAGTGCCAAAACTTTCCTCTAGATCAGCATACATGGACCAAAGTTTAAGAGATTTATACACCCGCATCTGCACCGTCTCAGTTTCATCATGATAAGCAACTTTATGAGAAGGCATTACTGTCGCTTTCTGCATCAATTTTAAAGCACCATCATAGTTTCTGTGAAAACAAAATTCATCAAATTAAATGAACTGTAACAAACTGAACTGCCACAATTAATTCATCTGTTTCAATATATTTTATTTGACAATTTGAACTATTAAGGGAAGTTTTTTTTTTAACGTCCGACTGTAGAGGCCCATAATAGGCAGGTGGGGTGTTTATTTATTTTCACTCGATCTGTTAGTTCCAGGAAACAGAACAACTACAAAAATAGTTCTGTTTCTTATCACATGTTCAGTCAATTATATGAATGAAGTATTTAAGAACAGAAGAGGTAGAGGTGTAAAAGACACAAGTCACAGTTTTTTCCTCTGAGAGTAATAAATTTCATCATAATACAGTCAGACTATGTCACGAATGAAATGAAAGTATCATTTGCAGGGTGGAAAGTAGATGCTTTTTAGAGGGTCTGGAATGCTGATAAGCATACTTTTCCACTCAGTGAGGAAGACAATGGTAAACCACCGCAATCCTCGTTTTTTAAGTAAAGCCTCTAGAGTTTCAAACCAGCCTTTCAGCTGATGAACTAAACAACAACATGGGAATTTGATCATTCAAGGTATCTTCTTCTCACTTTATTATTGAAAATTTGTCCGGACATTTTGGTATCAATAAATTGTTTTTATCACGTATCTTAAAATCTTTAAAAATTAACTTCCACCCAGATTATAAACTATATTTGTAAACCAAGTTAAACATACATACTTCCTTTTTCCACCATTTTCTGGAAATCATAACAGAACAACTAAGATGAAAAAATCTCAAGTATTGACCTGGAGCAACTTACACAAATTTTGCAATTACAAAATTTGCAATTACAAAACGGTAACACTTCCCAAGGCATACCCAGTGAAAACATGTTGCGAATAAAAAATAATAAACAGAAAATGGAGAATCATCAGGGCTTGCATAAACAAAAAATATCAAGTCGACAGGATCTGGCACATAGTTCCACACAAAGCTGTCTATAAAAAAAATAAATCCAATTACCAGTATATTGAAGAAAATATGAACATCCCATTTCTTCCACAACCTCAGAAAACCATAAAACAGGATTTAAAAAAAAAAATACGTGTTTCAAAGTATCAATAAGCAAATCGGCTGGAAAATGGGAAAGAGACATCAAGAAAGAATTTGCCTGGATGTCACAAATGCATGTAACAAAAATAAACATCCTATGCAGGCATTATCAACAGCCATATTATTTAAAATTGCCAAACCAATTGCTAAAAACACGTTTTTTGGGTTAAGAGAAGCTGAAAACATGCAAGTTATATCAGGTGAAAACTCGATTTTGAAAAATTGTCATGAAAACAATACTTTTCTTCCCTATATATTTATACAGGTCAAGAGATAGTAATAAGCAATGCAAAACCATAAAAAAAACGTCATGCCAACCAAGACATTAACCTTATATCTACCAACCAAATCTATAAAAAGAACAAAAAAACAACAAAACTGTTGACTACTTACTCATGTCTAATTTCCATTTCTGCCCATTCGCACCAAACAGATGCTAAATCATCAACTTTAGTATAAGGTACGAAAGTAGCTTTCTCCATTACAACTCTTGCATCTTCAATTTGTCCGTTATCTTCATAAAACTTTGCAAACGCAATCCATAAGGTATGAAGTTTACCGACAGCAAGTTTTGGATCAACAGTCTGTACTGCTTCAGTGTATGTATTTATTATCTGAAATAAATAAAAAAAAAACAATCGGTATTTATTTTTATATCATTGTTTTGTTCTATGACCCGAAACTCAACAATCTGTTACGGTATCTTTACAGAAAATAAATTAACACTTTATTAAACATGTGAGGAGGAATCCTCACTGTTGCTGAATTTTTTAAATATTTTCGTTCTCCAATGAGTCATCAGAGGCTAAAGTCTAACCATATCTTCCATGCCGTTCGTCCAAACATAGAACGATTGTACAATATAATAGTTGTGATGCATATGCTTAGTTCAGTCCTATATTTCTTAGAATAAGGACGGGATTCGTCGCCTACATTTGTAAAGCTTATTATTTTTTCTTGATTTGCTTGTATCTAAAAATCTGGGAATTCACCGGCTACATGTGCTATAGTGTTACTGTTTCTCTTAACTAATTACTAGTTTTTTTTAAATTTTGTTAGACCACATTGGATAACTTTAGTCAATTATTAGATTGGTCTTCTTTGGCTCCCATTAGCTTCGTCCAATACTTCTTCATATTTTCCGATCTTGCTTTCCGCTGTTCGTCCATCAACTGCTCAACTTTAGTCACTTTGTTCATTATAAACCCATTTGTATTAAAAAGTTTATTTATCTTCGGTTCATTTGTTGCCAGTCGTTTTCATTTGTCATCAGTCAAATTGTTTCCATGTACTACATAACTCCTCCTATATTATCTTCCTCCTTCACACTCAGTTTCTGGTTATAAGTTGTTTTAGTATCCTGCTTGGTGGTATTCTCAGGATGTGGAAGAAATTAGAGAAATTCTCCGCTTTTTCATAAGACTGATAATTGGTTCTGTGGCATTATAGACTGTTTCATTTGTGGGAATTCTCCACACACCATCCTTTTTGTAGTTTGTATTAATGAAGGTTCTGATAATTCTCTGTTCGGTTTTAGTTGCCCGATCACTTTTCACTTCATATTAGATACAGTAATTTAAAATTTTTATCAAAACCATGAAATAACTGATTTCTTCGGGTTTAATATCACACTATTATGCGTAAGGTGGACAGACGGTAAAAGGCGTGATAAAAATGAGATAAAAATGAGTGGTGAAAAATTGCCACACCTGATTGGGAGTTGAATCCAGGACAGACCTCTTGCATAGAAGCCAGTTGTGCTGACCACTACACCATCCCATTGTATTATTTACATTAATACATAATTAAAAATCTGGTGTGAAACACTCACACAACTTTCTCTTGCCAATGCAAATAATTAATAATAAACCTAACATTATTAATAAAATATTAGAAATAAACAAAAACTAACGTCAAAAACATAACCTTATTTTAATCATGAGTGAATGACGCAAAATGACAATCGAACTCAGTTTGGCTTAAAAATACGGAAAATCACGCTTTCACGCTAAACTAGGCTCTGTAGAGAAAAATGCTCTAAACAAAAGTTGTAGATCTTTTAATTTTCTATAACTTTTATTATATACACTTTTGTCGTAAAATGCATACTAAGACCGAAATGTTAAAAAAATCGATTTTTCTCACGTTTTCGTGAGAAAAAAAACAGAAAATCGCAAATTACCGCTAAACTAAGCGTTATACAAAAAAATGTTTGAAACAGAAGTTGTAGGTTTTTAAATTCTCTACAACTTTTATTATATAAGTTTTTGCGCTGAAATTTATATTAAAGCCGTAATCTTAAAAAAACAACGTTTTTACGTGAAAACAGCCTCACCGAGAATTTCAGCAAACATGGCGCCTACCCTATCTTGTAGAGAATAAAAAATTGAGTAAAATAGGCGATTTTAAAAAAAATCGTAGGACCAGTTTTTGAGAAAATCGCAAAAAACTGAAAAATTATACGAATAAACTACTACTTCCGGTTGACCGATTTTGATGAAAATGTTCCGTGTCGCGTCCGGTAGTGGTATGTAACTTAAGTTTCAAGTTTCAAGTTCGTACGATGTTCCGTTCTTGAGATATTCTGTTCACACACACACACACAGACACACAGACACACACACACACACACAGACCAATCACTAAAAACATGTTTTTTGGGTTCAGGGGGTCTGAAAACGTATAGATCCGGTGAAAACTCGATTTTGAAAAATCGACATGAAAACAATACTTTCCTTCCTATATATTCATATAGGCAAGAGAAAGTAATAATGATTAATAGAACAAATACTCTTAACAGTATGCCCTTAACAAGCGGGTGGAGTGTTAAATTATTTGCACTCAATCTGCTAGTTCCAGGGCTACAAAAAATAATTATGTTTCTTATCACATGATCAGCAAATTATATTACTGAAACATTTAAGAACAGAAGAGGTAAAAAGTGTAAACGACACTAGTCAGAGTTATTTCCTCTGAGAATAATCAATTTCATTATACAGCCAGACCCTGTGGTGAATTAAGTGAAGGTGTCATTTTCAGGGTGGAAAGTGATGCTTTTCAAAGGGCCAGGCATACTGACAAGCATACTTTTCCACTCAGTGAGAAAGGCAATGGTAAACCACCTCACTCCTTGTTTTACGACTTATTAAAGCCTCTAGAGGTTCAAACCAACCTTTTGGTTGCTTACCTAAACAACAATAATAATTAATTTAATTTAATTAAAATTTAATTTAATTAAGTTAAAAGTTAATTTAATTAACTTTTAACAAGTAAAAAAAAGCAGTGACTTACATCGTGAGGTTTCCCTTCATACAATTTAACCCTTTTATGCCATTCGTGTACATTATGGGGATTCTGTCTCAAAAGAACAGAATTTAATAAAAGTAAACGCCTTTCGATTAAATGTTCAAACCTTGCCATCCTTAATTCGACATCCACATCATCTGAAAAAAAATATTGGCTTAAATTATAAACAACACATCTATACATATAAAATGAAAAGTACTGCTTACTAACTGAATCATTCACCCAGTCATCAAAACATCTGGTAGTTCTGTTCTTTTATTGCTTACATCAGATGTAAAGTATCAGTCTGCTATGATTCCCCTCTCACCAGTTTCAATAGAGCAGAGTATAGTGAAAATAATCATCTTTTTCCATTTAGCTGGTACTTCCATATCAGTACTACGTACTAAAAGTATCAGGTACTGAGTTATATTAGGAACAGAAAAATCCTGTTCCAACCCAAGAACTACACCAGTGGTTCTCAACAGGTGTGCCACAAGATTAGCTGGGTGTGATGTGAAACTTCTGAGACTTTGTGATATTTGAGATAAAAAAAAATTAAAATAATTTTACTCAATATTTATTTAAAAAAAGAACAAAAACATAATATTCAAGAACTTAAACAGATTTCATAGGAGATTTATTGGTTTACATCTTTTTATTTATTTTATTTAGTAAAATATAGCTACATTAAAATTACAATTCATGACTATACTAAGCTATGTACAATATTTTAAACTAAATAATTATACTTATACGCAAAAACTCTTCTTCACAAAGAGTTCTGTCTGTGCATAGGAGTATACAGAACAAAAACATTAATTCACTTAAATACTTATAACTACTATAAAATTACTAAGTTAAATTACTACTGGTAGCTATATTATAATAGCGATATTATAATTTTTATTTTATAACTATAACTACTTTACAATAATATTTTTAACTAACACAACGTAAATATTTTAACTTTATACGAAATTAATTCAATAAATGAGCATAAAGAGACAGTTAAACTGTCGCAAAGAGAAAATTAAAAACTAATAAAACAGTTATTTTAAGACCTGGAAAAGTTTCTCAAGTTCTTGTTCTTGCTCACAGATCGATATTATATGATATTTTAGTTTATGTTTTAATAGATGTGGTGAAATAATACTGTGTATATGGGGTGGAAGTACGTTAACGAATCGCCTCTCAAGATGGAGAAATGACTTCTGAAAAAATGTACTATTTATAAAAATGTACTTACAACAAAAGATTTATTATAATGTTGAGATATCAATGAGAAACTTGAACTTGTTGCTTCTTACATAAAAGTTCAATTCGTGGTGGAATTGAAGACAAACACACACGCATTTCCTGTTCAATTGAGAGAAGTCTCTCATGCTTCTTGTTTTTTATGTTCGTTTGTGTCGATAAGTCCAGCTCGCACAAGTAGGTGGTTGAAAAATGTAACAGGGTGTAAACGGCTTCTATTGCCAATTACTAGATACTTTTTCAGTCTAACTCATATATTAGTGTGCCGCAGGAACTCACTAGATAGAATAGTCTCCCGTGTTTTGGCAAAAGGATGTATGTGACAAAATCAGTTTTTTTTTTATTAATGTTTCTAAGGTAATTTTTTGCGCTTTTTTCGTAAATCCTATTGCCAAGTCTGTACGAGTTATAGTTTTCAAGATACAATGATGGCAAAAAGGCTGTATGTACGTCTATTTTGAGAAATTTTAGAGGCAAAATCGTGTATGTGGTAATAAATTAGTATATAAAGATTGGCACAAAGATGTATGAATTCTTTTCACCATTTTTCCTTTCTGAAAACACTGAAAATCCCATTGCTATAAAACGGGAATATGATGTGTGTGATTTTAATACTTTTTAAATAAAGTAAACTGTGTTGTTAAAATAGTTTTAGTCAATGGTAAAACAATTAAAAACTATAACCATACATAAAGTACTCAATTAGAAAGTCATTTACAACAAAACGGCCGCAATTTAAACTTTGAATGCAATTTCTGAATGGTTGTGTTTTTGGGATACACCTTTTTGCCTTTTTAGGGGAGTAGTGAGCCATGACCAAAAATGGCTGAGAACTACTGCTCTACACAATTCTATAATTCTACGCTGCTCTATTCAGTAGGTGTTAGTGAATACGTAAAGTACGCGGGGGTACCCAAAAGAAACCGGAATTATTTTTTAAAACTATTTATTTTTAATTTTTTTACAAAAGAACCTTATCCCCTTCAAAATACTCTCCATTACAACTAATACATTTGTCCCACCGGTGCTTCCACTGTTCAAAACATTTTTTGTACTCCTCTTCAGTGATGGCTGCCAGCTCATCCGTCGTTTTTTTCTTGACATCATCAACGTTGTTAAATCGGAGACCTTTCATGCCCCTTTTCATGCGTGGGAACAAGAAAAAATCACACGGAGTCAGATCGGGTGAGTACGGTGCGTGTGGTAGCAAAACCATGTCGTTTTTCGCCAAAAACTGGGTAACCGAGATTGCCGTGTGTGCAGGCGCGTTGTCGTGGTGGAAAAACCAGTCCCCTGTCTGCCACAAATTAGGTCTTTTACGACGAATGCTGTTTCGTAGTCTTCTTAACACTTCAAGATAAAAAGCTTGATTTACCGTCTGGCCTGGTGGAACGAACTCTGAATGGACAATTCCCCTCACATCAAAAAAACAAATCAGCATTGTTTTGATGTTCGATCTGACTTGACGACTTTTTTTTGGTCGGGGTGATAATGAAGTCTTCCATTGACTGGATTGTTGTTTGGTTTCTGGGTCGTACCCATAGCACCAAGACTCGTCACCCGTAATGATCTTTGACATGAAATCTGGATCAGTTTCAAGCTGTTGTTTCAAATCACTACACGTTTCAATTCGACGTTCCTTTTGAGTGTCTGTCAGAACCCGAGGCACAAACTTGGCAGCGACTCTTTTCATTGTCAAGTCTTCTGTTAAAATGCGTTGGACTGAGCTCCAAGATAACCCACTAACCTGTGATATTTGGTCAATGGTCTGTCGTCGGTCTGTTCGTACAATTTCTTTCACTTTCACAACATTTTCGTCTGTTCGGGAAGTCGACGGTCGTCCAGAACGAGGTTTGTTCTCAATCGACATGTCGCCATTTTTAAAGCGCAAAAACCACTTGTACACTTGGGTTTTTCCAATAGCGTCGTCTTTGTAAGCTGTGTTCAACATTACAACTGTTTCCGCGGCGTTTTTACCGAGCAAGAAGCAAAATTTCGCAGCCGCACGTTGTTCATTAAAACTTGCCATCATGAAAAACGACACGAGCATAAAACAGCACTAGCGAGAACAATCACTGCACGAGAACAGAACAAGCTAGATCAATGAACAAAATGGCATTGTACTGGCAATGAGTAGCGCTACAAGCAGCCTAGTGGCGGGAATTTGTACTGCACAAGCTCCGCCTACAGCAGAGCTATTCCGGATACTTTTGGGTACCCCCTCGTATATATTATAACCAGCAACTCTTATCAAGATACTACTTATCAAGATACCAGTGGTTCTCAACGTTTCAGGCACTGTGCCCCCTTGGAACACTGATGCAAGGTCACGCCCCTCCCACCATCAAGCCGGCCGCGTTGGCGATGTTGGTAACGTGCTCGCCTCTCATCACGCGGTCTTGGGTTCGAATCCCACTCGAGCATGGCATTTTTTCATACGTTATAAAAAATTCATTTCATCCTTCATCGTCTGCATTAGCAGCAATTTGCAAAACAGTCGGACGTTAAACCAAAAAAAAAAAAAAATCCCACCATCACTAATACAAGTGGTGAAAACAAGCAGTAGCCTACAATCAGAATACGAAACAGAAGCATAATCACAGTGTCGCCAGAGTAAGACAATTACTTAGTTATTGCAATAATCGAGTGTTAGACTATGCCAAAGTACAATGTACAAAAAAGTACAATAATCTTGAAAATATACATGCGACTACAAAACTGAGTAAATTATGGTTTCACTTTTTTATTTTTTATTTTATAAATACACTCACACCTCCCCTGAAATTCTTCTACGCTCCCCCAGGTAAAGAACCACTGACTTGATAATTGAAAAACCACTGAAATCAACCAATGTTAAAACCAAACCAAATACTAACTAAAAACCTCTAAAATGTTAATACCGGAGCAACAAACTTACCCTCTTCACTAGTATTTGAAGATTTAGCCGCTTCTTCCATACGCTTACTTAAACTAAGTTCTTCGAATTGAGCATACGCATCAAATACTTGAGTGAAATCTCTCACAGTTGTTACAGTCTGTATTGCTTCTTCATATATATCTCTGGCCTTAAAATAAATTAAAAATATATTTAAGACATTTAATAAATAAGTCAAAAAAAGAGTCCGGTAGATACTTAATGGTATAAAGAAATTGTAGCTAAAAAATAATCTAAACCAATAAGTTTCTAATCCAAATTTAAACAAATTTTGTATATTAGAAGTAGGGATTAGTCAATTCTCGAAACCACAGATACTTGAAAAAATAATTGGTATCGAGAATCGATGGTAAAAAGTCGATTCTTAGATATCAATTCTCTAGTTTTCAAACTATGGTAAAAATGCTGTATTTTTCTAAGATAAAAGATATTAAATATTAATACTGTTGGGTAATTTTGGCTTAGGGGAAAAAAATAAAACTTAACCATTTGAAAATTTTTTTTTATTATTGTAATAAATAATTAATTGACGAATCTTAATTGTACACCGGAGTCTGTATGTTTGGTTTAATACAAAAAATGGCTGTCTGAAAATGGAACGAGTACAAATTAGTCACTAATCAAAAGATTTGATACAACCAGTTCACAAGATTAGGCTTTCATAGTGAATAAATTGTAGTACATTATACGTTTATACTGCTCAATGGGGTTTACTTAATTTTTTTATAATGTAAAACTACGAACACAAAGTGAATGTGTCGAAGTGCTTTCGGTTATTTAGAGTGATTTCGAGTGATCAATTGGCAATATCGTATAATAGAAAGAGTAGAACATTAGGATATGTTACGAGCATGAGGTTATTACAAGAGGTTAACTTGCATTTAATTGTGCATCAGTGTTGTTTCATTGCATTAACCCTACAACCGGCAAGCATCGATTTTTCAACGCGTGGATCGGTTCTGTACTGGCAGCATCGATAAATCGTATCGATCAACAATGCATTAGTTTTTAAATCATGACGTAAAAACTGTATTGCATAACCACAGCAAGTAATACATATTTTTAATCAGAAAAATCAGCTTTATAAAATAAAAATATTTTTGTTTTTTAAAAGTGATTGTTGTTGATGTATTATTCAATGAAATTGATGCATAATTCTCATGGAAGTCAGTTGGTGTTACTTGTTGTCATCTGCTTTGCAAAGGACGTTTGCATTTACTCGTGTCGTTTGTTTATTAGTTATAAATATATTCATTTAGATTTGTGTACGATAATCATCAATTATGATTTTATTATTATTAGTTATTGCGTAATTCATTGTTTTGTTGATGTTTATGGAACTAAACTGATTTCCTAGTAACTCAACTCGTGAGTGTTTGTGTTTTATTTATTATTTCATTATGAATTTCAATGTAAATAATGAAATAGGCGATTTAGTAAATAGTGTGTTTGATGAAAGGGTTTCGGTGAAAGCCCTAATATCAGATTTTTTGTAGTGTTTCTTTTATTTGCTTTTGAATTTTATATCATTTATGCGTTGACATAAAAATATTTAGTTATGTAGTATTCGTGTATTATTGACTATAGAAAAAAAAGTTTTCAGTGCATCACTACAATATTTATATCATTTTTTGCAGAACAAAAAACTCTACAAAGTGGCTATAACAGAATTCTAGTAAAAAATTATTATTCGTTTCAATTTTACAGGGTAAGAGAGGTTAATTATAACCGTATTCATATATGTAGTGAATGTAGGGGGAACAAAAAAAGGAGCCCCTAAATATTTAATTTTTAGTAATAGTACATAAATATGAGATTTTCTGAGCATTTTGATGTATGATATGTGTTACCAAGATTATAAAATGATTGTAAAATAAATAACTTAATAACACCTTACATTTGGCAAATTTTCTGCTGCCGGTTATGATAAAATAGGCCACCGGTCGTTGGGTTAACATGAAAGTTATAATAAAAAAATATACATTTAGTAGTTTGATTAAATTTTGCGATTTTAAGTTTAATAAATAGTTTTATTTTACGAGTGGGACTAATTTTTTGTATTGGAATCGAGAATAAATTTCTTGTTTTTTGGTATAGAGAATCGAAAAATATTGATAACAAACAACACTAATTTAAACATCACTAATTTAGAAGTCACAGTAGTCAGATAATTTTGTGTATTCATGATAAGCAAGCTCAACTAAAATAAAAAACTTAATATTTTAGGAGCTCAGCATTCATATTCGCCTTTGTTTCATCATATAGTACTTCTAAGTTTCTCACACAGAAATATTTTTAAAATGTTCAACTTCTAAATCAAAATTATTTTTATTATATTGTAAAACTATTTAATAAGTAATTTTTCACTGGCCTGTCACATCTGCCCTATTACTTGTTTTTTCAACCTTTCTTTACATAATCTTACTTTCTACTTACATGTTTCAATACATCCACCATCATTAAAGTACACAAAATTGAAACAAAACTTTTTAAAAGATGTAACTCCAGTCACTTGTACAAAACTGTTTAATTATTCTTATTTATACACATTAACTATTTAATTATTTAATAATTATGCTCATAAAGACAGGTGGAGTGTTAAATTATTTGGACTCGATCTGCTAGTTCCAGAGCTAAAAAAAAAAAAAATAGTTCTGTTTCTTATCCCATGGTCAGTTAATTGTATGACTGAAGCATTAAATAACATAAGAGGTAGAGGTGTAAAAGACATTAGTCAAGAGTTATCTCCTCTGAGAGTAATGAATTTCATAATACAGCCAGACCCTGTGGTGAATGAAGTAAAGCTATCATTTGCAGGGTGGAAAGTAGATGCTTTTCAGAGGGCCAGGCACGCTGATAAGCATGCATATTTTTTCACTCAGTGAGGAAGGCAATTGTAAACCACCTCACTCCACATTTTACTTAGCAAAATCTACAGAGATTTAAACCAGCTTTCAACTGATGATGTAAATAACAAAATAGATGGTCTGCTGCCACCATCTATTGTGGTCGTAGCACAATAGATGCTACCACCACAATAGATGGTCACAATGATGGTCTGCTGCCACCATAGAAGACTGTTGCTCTCATTTTACATTAAACTCCCTTGCAGCTTTCATTTTTTTATATTTCTGCACTTGAAAAATATAAATAACTTTACAGTTAGCTACAAGAAGCTTCGTACAAAATATTTTGTTGAAATAAAATAGGCCACGTATAAAGGTGGGATGAGAATACTGACCATGAAGAACGCTTCTAAACACCATATGAATACAATACACCTTGCACTTGTTGAAAGGTTTTGTAAGATAGCAATACTAACAGATACTAATCCATACCGTATTTTTTAAAACTTCATATGTTTAATAAAATGTGTACTTTACATTCAAGAAAATACTGTACAAAGTTAACCCTGTAAAATTGGAGTATTTCATGTAATAATGAAAGTTCAAATATCATAACACACTCTCTAATAAATTCTTTTATCTAATTTCATTACTGATGAAAAATTATGAAAAAATAATTACCGGAGCTAGTTATAATATGTACAGTTCTTTTGCATATTTAACAACATGAAAATCGCTTTATTATTCTTTACATTTGAGCGAACGACATATTGGTGCATGGAAAATTAGTGTGTTTACTTTATATTTTTTACTGTAACAGGCTGAAATTTCAGTTTAGCAAAAATTTATACATTACATGTTTTGTAGAAAACAGTTTCGTGAATAAAACCATATTTTTTTACAATTTCAGGTAAAGATTGGGCGAGATACAGCAGTTTGAAAATTGTACAGGATTATTGGAAGAGCATGCAATGGAATGTTGCGGGCGACGTGAAAAATTCTTATCTACCCTTACTACTAGCAATTGACATCTGTGCATTGCACACAAATACATTAAAAACACACACATATATAAAATAACAGTAGTAAAATGTATTTCAAGGCCCAATGATAAAATAGACAAAGAAAGAAATATCTTCCATCTCAAAATCCGGATACCAAGGGCTAAAGGTTGAATGTAAAGGGATGACCTTGCTTTATTTCATAGAAAAGAGAGAAAGATATAGCACTGCAGTCATACAAACTCAGAATATGAAATATTTAAAAAGTTCTGTCTGGAATATAGTCGAAGCCATCAAACAGAGGTTTGCCACTTTGTTCTTTTCATAGTTCTGTAATACATACACTAAAAAAAATGCACAGCATTATACATTGTTGCCACCGGCTTGTAGTAGCACAATTGCAGAGCTAATCATAGGACCGGCCAGAGTGGCAGGGCATCCGGCGGTGTAATTCAAAAGAAGAATAAATGGTTGGGGAAGCCTTCGCCGCTACCTCAAAGAGGAGCAGCCGCTCGCAAGCGAAAGGGAGGTTGTCTTTACCGCTACCTAAACGATTAGGAGCAGTCGTCGATGCAGCGAACACCTTTTTACCACTGCCTCCAAAGAGGAGCAGTCACCGGTGAAGCGAAGCAGGGTCGTCTGTAACGCTGCCTAAACGAATAGAAGAAGTCGCCGACGCAGCAAGCACCTTTTACCGCTGCCTCCAAAGAGGAGCAGTCGCCGGTGAAGCAAAGCAGGGTCGTCTGTAACGCTGCCTAAACGAATAGAAGAAGTCGCCGACGCAGCAAGCACCTTTTACCGCTGCCTCCAAAGAGGAGCAGTCACCAGTGAAGTGAAGCGGGGTTGTCTGTACCGCTGCCTAAACGAATAGGAGCAGTCGCCGATGCAGCAAGCACCTTTTACTTTAAATACGCAAGCTATACCACCATAAAGACAGTAACTACCAGACCAACTACAGTCCACTCCCGTATTTATAGGGTTAAAACACACTCATACGTACATATACTACTAATACTATGAGACACAAGTCGACTGATACTTACACGTTCAAATAAACCACTTCTGACATAGTAATCAGCCAATGAGTTCCACAAATGACCCAGTTGATCTGTGTAGCGTCTTAATCCACCTCTTATAATCGCATCTACATTTAAAGACCTGTAATTCAACAATAAATTATTATGTCTACGTTACAATTTAGTTTCATTGATGGCAATTTTTAAAATTGTTATCTATCATTTATAGATGTCCGTCTGTCACATCCAGATGTCAGAAACTAGAAGAGATAGCAACAAATGGTTTTCGGGTTTGTAATCTACACAAAAAGTTAGTGGGCCTGGATTGGATTGGTTTTGACTGGAAGTGGCCCAAAATCAAAAGTCAAGAAATCAGTCAAAATTTGGAAACAAAATATTGTGTCACTTGATTCCTGTTAATGAGTAGATAAAGAAATCACTGGGTTTGAAGTTCCGGTTTCGACCGGATGTCAAGAAATCAAGTCAAAATTTGGAAACATAAATAGGGTCATTTGATCCTCTTTAAGAATGATTTTTTACAAAAGCTAAGTAGGGTTGATCTCATTATGACGAAGAATAAGCTCAAGCTATAGGTATCAGACGAACTAATGTCCCATAGCCGAGCGAGTGAGAGGGAGATATGTGGCATAACTACGCTTGAGCTCAAAGGTCTTTACCTGTATAATCCAAATCTGAAAACATTCTACAGTCGTTATCTTGCTTGTTAGTTTACTGCGTGCATAAACTCTTGCTCACAACAATGAGTGAAATTATACAACGTCATTGGAACGGCGCGTATGTCTTGTGCGAGTGAGAGTGTTATGCATTCTTTCACTCACATGGCTAGAGGACTTCAGTTCATCTGAATACTGTACATGAACAAGCAATGTGACTTTTGCAACATGAACACCCACTTTTAGTTTGTCGTCACTTCTATAGTGTTCCCGCCCAAAAAGACCTTCAATTTGGGAAACAGATGGAAATCACTCAGGGCCAAGTTCGGGCTGTAGAACAGATGATCAAAAAGCACCCATTGAAACTGTTGCAGCAACTTCTTCATCAATGCAGCAGAATAAGTTTGTGGGTTATTGTGCAGAAAATAAATTTTTAATGTATAAATTAGTGACGCTATAATAGTATAGTCACTTTTGCGGTAGCATTTTAAGCATGGAAAAATGCACCCATGTAACAGCACTTAAGTATTCAACAAAAAAATATAATAATGCTGATAATACAATCAATAAAACTTATTAAAGAGTGTTATCAAGATAAAATTACATACCTAACTTTGTCAGGATTCTTAGAGATCAGTTCGCACAATTCATTCCACAACTGATGATTTGATTTCCCATGTTTAGAGACAAAATCTTCTTTATTGACAATGTAAGCTAACTTAACAGCAGCCTCATCCAAACGATCCATTGATATTAAATAATCTATATAATCTTCTGTATCTTCAGGACATAACTGAAAGTAACGTTTATCTATTAAAAAATCTGGTATGAAACACTAACACGACTTTCTCTTGCCAATGCAAATAATTTACAATAATCCTAACATTAGTAATAAAACATTAGAAATAAACAATAAACTAACCTCAATAAACATAACCTAATTTTAATCATGAGTGAAAGACGGAAAAATGAAAATCAACCAGTTTGACTTAAAAATACGGAAAATCACATTTTCACGCTAAACTAGGCTCCGTAGAGAAGAATGCTCTAAATAAAAGTTGTACATCTTTTAATTTCCTATAAATTTGATTATATACACTTTTGTCGTTAAATGCATACTAAGGCCGAAATCTTAAAAAAATCGATTTTTCATACGTTTTCGTGAGAAAAAAACAGAAAATTGCTAATTACCGCTAAACTAAGCGTTATACAAAAAAATGTTTGAAATAAAATTTGTAGAATTTTTAATTCTCTACAATTTTTATAATATAAATTTTTGCGTTAAATTGCATATTAAAGCCGTAATCTTAAAAAAACTATGTTTTTACGTAAAAACACCCTCACCGAGAATTTCAACAAACATGGCGCCTACCCTATCTTGTAGAGAATAAAAAATTGAGTAAACCAGGCAATTTTTAAAAAAAACTGTAGGACCAGTTTTTGAGAAAATCGCAAAAAAGTGAAAAATTATGCAAATAAACTACTTCCGGTTGACCGATTTTGATGAAAATGTTCATGTCGGGTCCGGTAGTGGTATGTAACTTAAGTTTCAAGTTTCAAGTTCGTACAATGTTCCGTTCTTGAGATATTTTGTGTACACACACGCACACACACAGACCAATCGCTAAAAACATGTTTTTTGGGTTAAGGGGGTCTGAAAACGTATAGATCCGGTGAAAACTTGATTTCGAAAATCTGGTATGAAACACTAACATGACTTTTTCTTGCCAATAAAAATAATGAAAAATATTATAGTTGGGAGCTGACTTGTTTACTAGTGCGGTATGAAGTGCAAGGGGGACTGGTAATACAGTAGTTATTCGAAATGGTTTGTGACTAATATTTGTTAGAAGAGCGCGTACTAATGGTGTTATTACTACTACTAGGTTATAGGAGGAGGGAGGGGAATTGTACAAACAATCCTCTCCACTCGAATTCCTTACGCTAGCAATCAAGTGATCCCATCTATACCTATGTTTAATCATTAGCAAACAATGTAAAAAGAAAAACAACATAATTTTAATCATGAGTGAAAGATGCAAAATGAAAATCTACCTCTGTAAAACTTGAAAATATGAAAAATCACTAATTTACACTAAACTTGGCTTTGTAGAAAAAAATTCATAAAATAAAGTTGTAGATTTTTTTTATTTCTTACAACTTTGATTACATACACTTTTGTCATACAATGAATAGTAAGACTAAAAACTTTAAAAAAAGTCGCATATTTTACTGATTTTAATAAGAAAAATACAGAAAATCACTAATTGATGCTTTAATAAAAAAATGATTTAATAATAAAAAAATATTGAATAAAATTTGTAGTTCTTTTTAATTTCTTACAATTTTAACTACATACACTTTTGCCCTGAAATGCATATTAAGGCCATCAATCTTAAAAGAAAAACACTTTTTACCACAAGAACACAGCTCTCCAAGAATTTTACTAAACATAGTGTCTATCTTGTAGAGAATTATGTGTGTTGCGTAGAGAACTATTTGTCTCTCATAGTCCTATCTTGTAAAGAATTTAAAAAATGTAGTAAATGAAGCAATGTTTAAATTGTATGAGCTGTTTTTTGAGAAAATCGCAAATAAGTGAAAAATTGAACTACTACTTTCAGTTGACTGATTTTGATGAAAATTTTCATGTCGGGTCATCTAGTTGTACCTAACGTTCCCCAAGTTTCAACTTCGTATGATATTCCGTTCTTGATTTTGTTAACACATAGAACATTCGCTAACATGTTTTTTGGGTTCAAGGGGCTAGAAAATGTGTATTTCTGGTGAAAACTCTATGTTGAAAAATTAACACAAAAAAACAATTCTTTCCTTCCTCACAAACGCAAGAGAAAATTAAAATACAAAATTATAGAAACCAATGTGTTTACAAAACTTTTCTGCTTAAATTGATGAATAAAATCTGAATATACAGAGCATGTTTATATGAAAATTATAAATAAAATTATATAAAGAATAACAGAACAAATTTATACAAAAAAGTTAATGTTAAAAGGTATAGGTAACAGACGAACTAATGTCCCATAGCCGAGTGAGTGAGAGGGAGATATGTGGCATAACTACACATGCGCTCAAAGGTCTTTACCGTTATAATCCAAATCTGAAAACATACTACAGTCGTTATCTTGTTTGTTAGTTTACTGCATGCATAAATGCTTGCTCACAACAATGAGTTAAATTAAAGACAAAGTCATTGGAACGGCGTGTATGGCTTGTGCGAGTGAGAGCGTTATGCATTCTCTCACTATTACATACATACTATTCTCTCACTAATACATACTATTTCATGTATCATATATACTAAATATATGATAAATATATATACTAAATTTAGTATATTTAGTAAATATACTAAATATTTACTACATTTTGTATACATTTAATTTCATCATCATCATCATCAGCATCACGGTTTAGGCCTTGTAGTCCTGTTCCGTTCTCAAGCTAGCAAATCTTTAAGTTACTTGCGATGACCATCTCTTCTTTGGTCTTCCTATGTTACGTCGCCCAACCGGATGGTAATTAAGGATAATCTTTGGTGCTCGCTCATCTGCCATTCTTAGCACATGCTCATACCAGCTCTGCCTATAACCAGTGATCGCATCTGTTACACACATAATCCCAAGCTCATTTCGTATATCCTCATTCCTCTTATGGTCCAGCAAACTGTACCCCGCCGCTAGGGGCCTCAACAGTCGCATTTCTGCCGCTACGATTCTAGTTAATTGCTGAGTGGTTAACGTCCAGCTTTCAGATCCATATAACAGGACTGGCAGCACTAGTGTTTTATAAAACTTCAAAACCGTTTCTCTCCTTACTTTTCCCACCAAAGTTTTCCTTACTGTATAGATAAGGCGCTGAAATTTTTGTAATTTAAGTTCTACGTCTCTTGATTGTATGTACGATACTTCACATCCGAGGAATAAAAATGTCTTCACCTGCTCCAATATTTCTCCATTGATAACAATCTTGCTTCTAAGATGATCTGTGCCCTTAAAACCCATCACTTTTGTTTTTTCTGAAGAGACCTGCAGACCAAATCCCTGGGCAATCATGTTAAATGCGTGCAGGCATCGTTGAAGGTTATCTTCTGAGTCAGCAAACATCACCAGGTCATCTGCAAAAGCCAATATCTGCAAGGGCATCTGTCCAAAAACAGCTTTCTGTTCCATCACGCAGTACCATTGCCTCATGACGTCGTCAATGAATAGGTTAAATAAAACGGGTGATAACGGGCACCCCTGTCGAACCCCTTGAGATATTCCTACCACTCGTTGACCTTTGGTCATTCTTATAACTGTGCCCGCATATATACTCTGCACTACTCTAATCAGATGTAAAGGTAATCCCTTCCCTCTCAGTACTTCCCACAAGCGGGGCCGATAGACTTTATCAAACGCCTTCTGCAAATCTATAAAAGCCAGAAACATAGGAATATTAAACTCTCTATTTTTCTCCATCAACTGAGACAAGGCAAACACATTGTCCATACATGACCTTCCAGCGCGAAAGCCTGATTGACCTTCCAGAAGAATTGCATCCGCTATTCCACATTTAATTTATACATTTAATTTTACTATATTAATTAAAGCTATATTGTATTGACAGAGTGACTGCCGCAATGTTATATGGGTAAGCCATCCGCACAGGCTACATCAAAATTAGTAAACTTTCACCAGGCGCCACACAGGAAAATTGCAAAATATGATCAATAACACAACATATATTGTGTATTTTTTTATGATTTTGAGGCCACATTGGATCACTAAGCCAATCAATTTCTAGTGTTCTTCAGATAACATATTGGTCAAGCCTTTTGGTTTTGAGACAGTACTTTTGGTTTTGATCAGTACTTTTTGAGACGGTTCAATCTTTGTTTCCATACCTCATCTGTAACATCCACCGTGTGTCTTTCTGCTTTTCCCCAATAAAATCTGTGCGTTTTGAGAGTACTGTTTATTTTTTCTTGTCAAACGCGTCTTTAACTGCCAGTCCAATACCCATATATTGTGTATATAATAAAAAAAATATGGTGAGGAAACCTATGCTCCTCACAGCCTACCAGAAAAAATATTCTCGGAACAGGCTGCATGTATCGCACGTGATTCTCACTTACAATAATACATAGTTAAAAAATAAATACGAATATGAACATATAAACAGTATTATAAATAATTTACAATATTATTACCAACATTAATTAACATATTATATAATCACTAATGAAGATGAAAACAACATTAGAAATACGAATAAACACAACCAAAGTAACAGTAAATTTAGTTTTTGTGTGTTACTAACTAATTTTGCCGCTCACAGATGGTGCCTACGTACAAATGTATTTTACATTAGTCCTAATAAGTCTGCAACAAATTTAATGTATTCTTAGCAGGCCTACAAAAATTATGATGAAAGAATCACAACGGCATCTGAGGAACCAACATGGATTCTCATGACTTGTGTGGACAAACCCGTGAGAATCGCTGGCGATCCTCATGGCCTATATTGATGAAACACCTGAGGAGCGCATGCGTATCTCATGGCATCCAACCTGTTAATACTGTTATTGCAGCTTGGAGAACTCCATCAAACCAATCAAAAAACTGATGACAAAAAAAATTGTTAATTATTAATTATTCATACATTCTTATACTCTTATTTTGTTTTATAGTTTTTTTTTATTTTCTGCCATAATTGGTCAAAAGACTGTTGCAGACAATTAAATTAAATAAACCAATAAATAAATTTTATTACACCCTAAATTATACTTTATTCAAGGTCTTAGGAGACAGGGCATTCCCATAAAGTAAGACACGATTCTATTTTGATTTAAAGGAATCGAATATTCATTTGATTCAACTGATTTTTTTTAATAAATAGCCAAAATTAGTTAACATTTTCTTGTTATAACCCTCCCACCTGATAAAAAATAATTAAGATTTAACAACAATTAATTGTTAAAAAAAATATCAATTATAATCTATTACCTTCAGGTATCTTCGGAAGACTCTAACAGCTGTTTCTGGAATGTCATGCTTTTTCAAAAATGCTAAATAAAGAGGCCAAACTCGATGATGTTGTGTTATAGGTAATGCACGCAGAGCTCTATCAAATAAATGACGAGTTCTTGTAACACGACACTGTTCAGTTAAAAACTGACAGTAATCAAGCCAGATCCTAGGCATCTGTAAAATAACAAAAAAGTAAAATTGAAATAATATAAACTGAATATTCATTTTTTTAGTGAAAATCTAAGCTTAAGAAGTCATAACAAGCATACTGAAGGACTGTGACGACAACACCTCCGTGTTTGCAAGACAAAAGGCGAGAGAAACGTTTCAAGCCTGACATCACCCAGTAGTCATACATTATGTATCGATCATTAAGTTTTGAAACACTGACCATAAATTCAACACCTCCTGACACTAATTTTAAAGTAGTCTGCTATTACAACTTTTATAGTAAATCTTATCGTACGTGCTTAGTTTACAATGGATTTTCATTTTAATGTTTTATTTAACGATAGTGCACCACACACTGTTAACATAATTTAGAACCGGTCCTGTAACAACACTTTCTATTCACGATTCACGTACTGAGTAACTAACTCACTACTACGGTACTAACTATTTTGATACCTGCAGCTGATAAGTTTCCCAAACAATTGAGACCCTTTTAAAAATTTTACCGCTTTACCAAAACATAGAAGAAATCAAAATAAAACAAACGTTTAGTGTGTTATGGTAGTGCATTATTAGTAATTCTTCTAGTTTTGGCTGGTTATTGTAAAAAAAAAACATGTCAGCCTCAATAAAATGTTCCCAGAATAACTAGTTTCACAACAAAACTCTGCAGATAAATTTTCAGATTCACTAAAAAATGTGACAACGAATCTAAATCTAAAGCCACTACTAAATTAAAGAATTTTTGATGACTTTGTCTGCTAGATTAATAATAAGGGATACAACGCTACTTGTTGTTAACATTCAACAATCTATGGTATTACATATTTTTGAGTAGGCTAGTACACTTAACATCTTACAATTCATAAACACTTATAACATCAACACATATTCTCCTCACCATATTCCTTTCAGGCATTTGGAGCCGGCAGCGGTACTATTTAATTTACTTTAATCCTGGATACCGGCTTCCAGTCAGTCAGTCAGCTGGTAAAAAGTCACTTTACACTGTTAAGTAACTAAAATTCCTCCTGTGGGAATTTTAGTAAATTACACAAAAAAATATTGTAAAAACACAATTCTAGGTTGAACCACAGTGTTGGTCTGAAGATAGTTATCGCTGAGAGTCAGCTGTTTAACAGCTGATTTTCAGACAAAGGTTCCTGGTTTGAATCCTAGTAAAGGTTGTTACTTTTATATGGATCTGAATACTAAACAATGGTTCCTGAAATACTTTTATGGTTGGGGTTCAATTAATCATATTTACTCAGGAATGGTCCGCCTAAGTCTGTACAAGACACATCTTATTTACATGTCATAACATCATCCTCATCTCATTGGGTCATAGGGTTCCTTATTGTTCTGAATTGAACAGACTGCAACATTTGTTTTTAACACGCATTACAGTTCAGCCGTTCTTAGTTTGCTCCTACTGTCAACAAACAGAAGCCACCTACTACAGGGTGCACGCTAGAGTCTACGACTTTACGGATATCGTATTCCTATTAAGTTAACTATGTTTTAAATTATAAGTACTTAAAACATCAGTCATGATATGATGTAGGCCTAACAATTTCATTTAGAAAAATACTTTTAAAAGTATTTTCTATTTAAATACTTTTGAAAGTATTTTGTTGTTACTTTTTAATCAGCGTGTACACATTTTGATATAATGTGCATGCTCAGTGACGTCATTATTTGTTTACATTAGGAGCAAACTAAGAGAGGCTGGACTTTAGACAATGTTATTCATATGGGCATTAGGAATAAATAAGAGGTACAAACCTTGTGCATAAATACCAACGATCTTTCAAATGCATGGTTTACATCTTCATAAGCTGGATCAAGAATGCTTCGCCCTTTTACTTGACGTCTTCTCAGCTTTAAGTAATTATACCATAGTTTATAACTGTAAACAAAAAGTAAGATATCTTCTATTAAGTAAAACAAAAGTAGTATTTAAATGAAAATTAAGGATTTAAACTGCACACATAATTTAGCAAAAAAATATATATTTTTGCGTCAGGGAGATATGGGTCAACAAGTAACTATTAAATAGGAGGCGAAGTAAGTCAGTGTTCGGCTGGCTTGCATGTGCCGTAGCATCACGTCCAAGAGAGCACACCTGCTCCCTTACTTTCTGTAGCAGTTTTTCGTGCCCGTGCCTCAGGAAACTCCTCGGCATCCTATGGTTACTTTTCAGCCATGCTCTGGTCCCGCCGAGGTGAGCTGAGATGCTGGGTTCTGTCTGTCTTTCCTGATCCTTGTCCCTGGCATCTAGCACTTTTTCTATCCGTGCTAGAGGCAACTTCTCCTACTGTAGCTTTTGCCCAACCCAGTGATGTCAGGCGTTTACCGTGCCGAAGGGTGAATGGCACTGGGGCATTTAATCAGTGACTATAACGGTGCCTGTAGGATACGTGGCACACTCCTACAGTAATTTTGCCTTACCCCTGTACGCGGGGCTATGCAGGGGCGGACTGATTATTTCCCTAGCTGATACGAAAACTATCCGGAAGCGGAAGAAGTGGTTGTTGTTCCTTTTACTAGGAAAAGGAAGATTGCTCTGGATGCTTTGACTCTGGAAGGAGTGGATTTAAACTGCTCCCCTGAGGTAAAGTATCTGGGGGTTGTCCTGGATAGTGGCCTAACTTGGAAAGGCCACATGTCCAGGACTGTTGAGAGGGCTACAAAGGCCTTATGGATATGTAAGAGTCTGTTTGGGAGGACTTGGGGGCTTAGGCCTCGTATGGTAAAATGGGCTTATGTGAGCATCATTTTGCCAATGGTCACGTACGTAGCTTTTGTACGGTGGCCAAGAACAGATCTGAGGACGGCGCAGATCTGGTGCAGTGTGCACTAGTCCAACGGCTGCTATGGAGGCGATGTTTGATTTGCCTCCTATTCATATTCAAGTGAAGAAGGAGGCGATAAGAACTGCCTTGAGGCTGGAGGGCAAGATTGGGGTCCCATCAGGGGAGATGGGCCACACCGAGATCTTCAAAGTGATTGAGGGGATGGGTGTGGTAGGTGGTCCTCGGGACCGTATGCACAGAGCATACAACTTCTCTGACACACTGAGGGTGGAAAGTTTTGATCGTCAGGAGTGGGTGGAGGGACAGCCAGTGATACCGGAAGGGGCTACCGTCTGGTATACTGACGGCTCAGTGATGAGCGGAAGAGCGGGATTGGGGGCCTGGGGGGCCGGGGGAAAGATTTCCCTGGCCCTTGGGTGTAACATAACCATCTTCCTAGTTGAATTATTGGCCATTAAGGGCTGTGCGGAGAGGCGTATTGAGAGGCGCCTCAGGGGGTCGCACATTTATATTTTTATGCAGTTGCTAAGTGGTTGGCTGCAAAAGAAGAGCGCTGATGGGTAAGGATGTGTAAACACCTTCTCAGGTAAGTGCACTAGATCTTAGGCAGACGCTGCGCTTTACCTAAAGTGTGGGTCTTGCATAAATAAGGAATAGGGGCAATCACAAAAGATCTTTTAGGTCGCGGTGAGGAGGGGCTGCAGAAGCCTGAACGCCCTGGTTGTAATGTAATGTAACTATTAAATAGTCAGATTGAAAAAGATAATTTTTACTTCTCTTGTCCTAAGTTAAATGAATCAACTAGAAGGAACATATTGTTTTCATGTTGATTTTTCACCAGAAATACACATTTTCAGGCTCCTTGAACCCATAAAACATATTTTTAGCAATTGGTGTGTGTGTGTGTGTGCGCGCGTGCGCGTGTGTGTGTGTGTGTGTATACACAAAATATTTCAAGAACAGAATATTGTACAAAGTTGAAACTTGTAAATTAAGTTAGATACCTCTTGGGAACCAAACACGAACATTTCATCAATACAAGTCAACCAGAAGAAATGGTTTATTTGTACAATTTTTCACTTTTTTGCGAATTTTCTTAAAAATGGCCTCTATAATTTTTTTAAATTGCATAATTTACTAAATTTTTTATTATCCACAAGATAGGTAAGCATCATGTCTGCTGAAATTTTTGTGCTCTCGTAAATTTTTTAAAAAATTTTGACAGTAAAATGAATTTTAGAGCAAAGTGTGTATAAAAAATGTTGTAGAAATTAAAGAACTTAAGTTACAACTTTTATTTCAACTGTATTTTTTCTACAATTACTTTACCGTCAATTAGTGATTTTCTGTATTTTGCACATAATTGGTAAAAAATAGGTTTTTAAGATTTTAGCCTTAGTATGCATTTTTAGACAATAAAAGTATATCTAAATTAAGTTATAAAAAGTTAAAAAATCAACAACTCTTATTTCATGTGTTTTTTCTATTTTGTTTTAAAAAATTCAACTCAATCAAAAGTCATAATCTTCTGAACAAATAAGACAAAATACATAATCATTTCTACAAGAATACAGCAAAGTTCGATATTTGAAAATATACCAAAAAAAAAAAATTAGGCTAATTAATTTCGTTATATTTGTACAACATAAAAGTTTAACAAAATTCTGAATTATAAAAGCTTACCTTCCTGGTAATTCCTTAAGAGCTCTTTCATATATAATATTAACACCATGTTTGGGAGAATCTTTCTTATGTTCAATATAACGTAACCAATGTTTAACTGAAAAAGGATTCCTTAAAATTTCTTCTTCATAAGGTAAATCATCCTCATTCTAAAACAAACAAAAAAATCAAAATTTATAACACTTAAAATAAAGTTATATCCGCAAGACTGATATTACCCCAAAAAAGTAAAAAATTACCTGAAATAATTATAACATTTTCAGGTACTGTATACTGAAATTAATTCAGTAAGTTAACCAAGTCAGTTTCCAAACTACTGTTTATATTTTTACTTTCTCTTGCCTATATGAATATATAGGAAGGAAAGTATTGTTTTCATGTCGATTTTTCAAAATCGAGTTTTCACAGGATCTATACGTTTTCAGACCCCCTGAACCCAAAAAAACATGTTTTTAGCGATTGGTCTGTGTGTGTGTGTGTGTGTGTACAAAATATCTCAAGAGCGAAACATCATACGAACTTGAAACTTGAAACTTAAGTTACATCCTACTACCGGACCCGACACGAACATTTTCATCAAAATCGGTCAACTGGAAGTAATAGTTTATTGATGTAATTTTTCACTTTTTTGCAATTTTCTCAAAAACTGGTCCAACGATTTTTTTAAAAATCGCCTGATTTACTAAATATTTTATTCTCTACAAGATAGGGTAGGCGCCATGTTTGCTGAAATTCTCGGTGAGGCCGTTTTCACGTAAAGAAATTGTTTTTTTAAGTTTACGGCTTTAATATGCATTTTAGCGCAAAAATTTATATAATAAAAATTGTAGAGAATTTAAAATCCTTTAACTTTTATTTCAAACATTTTTTTGTATAACGCTTAGTTTAGCGGCAATTAGCAATTTTCTGCTTTTTTTTCACGAAAACGTGTGAAAAAACGATTTTTTTAAGATTTTGGCCTTGGTATGCATTTTACGATAAAAGTGTTTATAATCAAATTTATAGGAAATTAAAAGATCTGCAACTTTTATTTAGAGCATTTGACCGAGCATTTTTCTCTACAGAGCCTAGTTTAGCGTGAAAGAGTGATTTTCCATATTTTAAAGCCGAACAGGTAGATTTTCATTTTGCATCTTTCACTCATGATTAAAATAAGGTTATGTTTTTTAGGTTAGTTTTTTGTTTATTTCTAATGTTTTATTACTAATAATAGGTTATAGTTTAAATTACTTGCATTGGCAAGAGAAAGTTGTGTGAGTGTTTCACACCAGATTTTTGCATTTAATAATGAACAGAGCTTAAGTTATTACCACTCTAATATTTTATATTGGAAAGTTTCTTTTAAACAACACTTAAAATATAACAGAATACTAATTCTAATTATCAAATATAATATGGGAAAAGATCAAAAAATCTTGGGAGGGTTACAAAACACAAGAGTTTTATTAACTTAACAGTCGGTATAGACCCTAGGTATAGATTCAGCATTCCTGCAGAATTTATAAAGCCAAATCGTCCACGATTTTTGTACAAAAAAATTATTACCAATTATTAGATTTGTTTCTATTAAAGTAAACGATTGTTATTTACCGTTCTTTTACATTATATTCTCCTCGATATTGATAAATATAACCAAGTTATCATACTTACAAATAATATTTCCATAGTATCTTTTGTTTACATAACTTTCTATCACTTTAAATATACACAGAATAATAAGATTAGAAAATAAAATGATGTTGAATTACTGTAATACGAACAATAAATACATTCTGCTTGTACGAGCACTGTATAACCTAAAAATCACATACAAACAGCGCAAACGTTTTTCAACCGTACGATCATAGAAACAACAAAATCGTCGATTCGTATCGTTTAAACGAGATCTTTTGAGTAATATCGATTGTAAGTTATAGCGATACATATACAACTAAGAAATGGCGCGAATTGGTGTATCGTGTTCAAAATTTAATGTATATATCGTATTCAGAAGTAAGTTTTTACGACTTTAACAATTCTGAAATTAAAAGTTTCCATTTTCAAACATATTGTTTTGATCCTTAATGAATCTTATGATACTGTAAGTACTTGTTATGTTAAGTTTTTTCATGAATTCACTCAGCCGAGATAGAGTAGCCTACTAATGCTATAAAATGTTATTTCATTATATTACTTTTGTTACAATTACGCAACATTTACTATACCTAGTAAACATTAAGTGTGGCAAAACTGCAAATAAATAAATAAATATGTGTATACGAATGTAATCCCTAAATGCTTTAAATTTAAGTAGGCCTATTTTTTACTTTCTCTTGCCTATATGAATATATATAGGAAGGAAAGTATTGTTTTCATGTCGATTTTTCGAAATCGAGTTTTCACCGGATCTATACGTTTTCAGACCCCCTGAACCCAAAAAACATGTTTTTAGCGATTGGTCTGTGTGTGTGTGTGTGTGTGTGTCTGTGTGTGAACAGAATATCTCAAGAACGGAACATCGTACGAACTTGAAACTTGAAACTTAAGTTACATACCACTACCGGACGCGACACGAACATTTTCATCAAAATCGGTCAACCGGAAGTAGTAGTTTATTCGTATAATTTTTCAGTTTTTTGCGATTTTCTCAAAAACTGGTCCTACGATTTTTTTTAAAATCGCCTATTTTACTCAATTTTTTATTCTCTACAAGATAGGGTAGGCGCCATGTTTACTGAAATTCTCGGTGAGGCTGTTTTCACGTAAAAACGTTGTTTTTTTAAGATTACGGCTTTAATATAAATTTTAGCGCAAAAACTTATATAATAAAAGTTGTAGAGAATTTAAAAACCTACAACTTCTGTTTCAAACATTTTTTTGTATAACGCTTAGTTTAGCGGTAATTTGCGATTTTCTGTTTTTTTTCTCACGAAAACGTGAGAAAAATCGATTTTTTTAACATTTCGGTCTTAGTATGCATTTTACGACAAAAGTGTATATAATTAAATTTATAGAAAATTTAAAGATCTACAACTTTTGTTTAGAGCATTTTTCTCTACAGAGCCTAGTTTAGCGTGAAAGCGTGATTTTCCGTATTTTTAAGCCAAACCGAGTTCGATTGTCATTTTGCGTCATTCACTCATGATTAAAATAAGGTTATGTTTTTTGAGGTTAGTTTTTGTTTATTTCTAATATTTTATTAATAATGTTAGGTTTATTATTAATTATTTGCATTGGCAAGAGAAAGTTGTGTGAGTGTTTCACACCAGATTTTTTGTATATACAGACCTAAAGTTAACTTTTTTTTAAAGAAACTAGTAGGTATTAAATTTTTTTTAAATGCTTGCCTCATTTAAAAATTGGTTATAGAAATATTTTATTAGTACTTATAATTATAGGAGCCTACGAGGCGTGCACAGTCACACAAAGCGGCAGGGTCATATACTTATAATAGTATACTATAAGCCTACTATTATAGCCTTTATTATTTTACTATTTTTTATTATTATAGCTTATTATTATAAGCCTACTATTTATAATAGGCTTATTTAATTCTTTTCTTTAGTGACCCCATTTTTGGAACTGCATTTTTACCTGTTCACAGAAAGACTTACTGCCATGGGAATAGAAAGGGTAATAAAATATTGTTGAAAACAAGAGAAAATCGTAAAGCCGTCACAGGTACCGATATCTCTCTGCCGTCTGTACTGTAATAACACTTACTTTCAACTTTTCAAAAACCTTTGGCCACACCGAAGTTATTCAGCTAAGAGTGCCATTATGAACTATTATTATCGTTACGTGATAAAAGCAAAGTACATTCAGACTTTTACATTTGTTTTGTACGTATTTATACTTTTATGAGTGTATTTTTAAAACGACAAACAAATACATTTATCTATATTAAAATACATAAACATACAAGTATAAATATAAAATAAAAGTATTGAATGAAAATACACATAAGAAATTGTAATTGTAGAGAATATGAGGATATGAAGCGCCGCGGACTTGTGCGGGGAACATATAAACGTGGCAGGCGACGGTTCAGCCACAGCGAATAACCTCGCTTCACCCAGGCCGCAGTAAACGTGTCAATGTTCTAAAACCTTTTGTATGTCTAAGTCATAGACATACTGCCTGCTGTGAGGATAACCAGTCTTTAACTGCTTCTTTCACCTTATCATCTATGGCGAAGCACTTGCCGCTGAGAAACTCCTTTAGGTAGTGGAACAAGTGAAATTCACTTGGCGCCAAGTCTAGACTGTGCAGTGCATGGTCAATCTGTTCCCTTCCAAAAGATCTGATCAGATTTTGGATGTGATTGGCAGAATGGGGTCTGGCAGCAACAAAACTCCAGACATCAGATCTTTCACCCACTTACAAAGCAATTTTTTAATTTTAATGTTTTAATACTGTCCTTTTGGACGAGTTCATTGTTTTGTGTAATAAACTAAAAGACTAATAATGGTGTCAATCATTACATTGGAGTCATACACTTCATTTATTTGTCGATGATTTCTGCTGCGGAAAAGTTCTTTGCTGTCAAAAACTGAATCACTGACCGATTTCACAGTCGGCAGGCTGATCAATTGTTTTAAACATTTTAAACTGATACTGTAAACAGTACACTGGAGCAATACCAATGCAAATGTCGTCATTTGATGAGCAAGACATACTGGGAGTCGGAGTGCATGCGTATTTCTATGTTCATCCAACATTCGATTAGCTTTTCGACTGCCTACCATCTGCCCCAAGACTTATCAGTCATGGATTTCAGCCACAAACTTTCAAAATGGGTGAAAATTCTTTTTATAATCTTAAAGAATATTTTAATATTTTATTTCTCTGGATCAGAGAAATAAGAGAGATCTGAAGGAAGTTGGCCTTACTCCAGACGATACAGCAGACAAGAAAAAATTAAACAATAAAATCAAAAACAAATACACCCGCTTCACACTTACAAGAAGAAAACTCACAAAACGAATTTTTTCAACACCAGAAAGGGCACAAAGATTGGAACGTTTGAAGAAGTATTGGGAGGACTGCAAGGCCCGAACAATCCCATCGAAGAGACTCGGTTAATGGACTGACCAAAGTGATCCTATGCGGTCATGAAATCTTTAAAATAAAAAGAATATTTTGACTGTACTTTACAGATGGATGACTTCATATAGTTATAGATGTAATTTTAATATAATTTCTAATAATTTTAATTTAATTTTTAATGTACAGCGATTTCTTAATTTTATTGTAATGTGATGACTTAATGATGAATCGTGATATTGAAAATTTTTAATATTTTATTATTGTATTTTTGGACAAAGTTCATTGTTTTGTGTAATAAACTAAAAGACCAATAAAGTATTTGTATTTGCTACATTGATTCGGACTTTACTTTCCAAATAACCCTCACACATTAAATATCAAATCAAAAATGTAAAGCAAGGGAATTGTAAGTAATTTAATTTCCTTAAATAATGGTGTTCATTACAACTTCAACTAATGTATTTTAGAAATTACATTTTTATTTCACCTCGAATACAATTACATCTACTTTTAACCTTCAGAGACTGGAAAAATTCAATATAAATCAAATAATGCAAAGAAACACAAAGGTGAAAATAAAACACAAATTATAATGTACATACAATAATATTTTATTTTCAATTATCTTACACAACAAATAAAAAATATCAAATAAATGCAAAGCACCGTCATTTGTAAAACGAAACTACAAATGACCTGATATATTATACCATAACATTACTTTTTCCAGAAAATATTACAAAAATTTAATAATATAAATTTAAAAAAACAATTAAGATAATTAATAACTGGCAGCATTATGCATTGTCATAAATATAGAGTTCAGCACGAGAATGAAGTTGATGGATCAAGGTCACATGGTTTCTTATGTCCACGTGTAATTTGTGAAAGATCATCATGTTAACATTGGTTATTAAGTCATAAGATCTAATTTAAAATTATAACTACTGGAACAAATTAGGAAAGTTAAATTAAGTTTTGCAGTAACATAAACAGTCATTTACAATAAATGCTCGCTATTCGCAGAGGCAAATAGTAAAATTCTTTTATTTAATAACATTGTGTACTTTACATACAAGTTTAATTCAACACTGTATAACCCAAATTCGCCTCAGTATACGTTAAATAAAAACTGGGATAATAATCGCATTTTTTAATATTTCCAGTCGTTCACAGCAACTGTGTATGGCAAGGGATTACTGTAAATATTCACATATTTTTAATTCTAACCAAACCAAAACGTGAATCTTCTTTTGTCAATATATCGCTCAAAATATCACATGATCAGATTGACAGATCAACTTCTTTCTCGTGTGTGTCAGACACTAAACATTACACTAAATAAGGAACATGGCTGTTGTATGAATTTATATACAGCAAATAATTTGTACCCTGAGATTTTAAATTTATTAGTTAAACCATCAAACAAATTTTTTCATTATGCTGATACTACAGCTTATCCTTAGTAAATTATATAGTAGATGAGGGACAATCAAATATAAACAGAAATTAAAAAAAAAAATTTTTTTCTAAGAATATAATTTGAAAACAATTTTTTTATATTTTCTACATAGTTTATTTATATTGAAACATACTTTTCCCAGCATTTTGGAGTTTTTTGATTATAAAATCATCATACAAATTTTAAGACTGAGTCGTTAACCAATTACACACAAAGAGTTCAATCTCTTTATCGCTATTGGACCTTTGACCTAAGGCTTCCTTTCTTTCTTTTTCGCATATTCATATAGGGCAGGAGAAAGTAAATACAGTCATTGTCATTTGTCATGACAAATTCATGAGAGAATCCATGCATTCATTAATGTATTTGTATTCAAACTGTGCAAGGACATATTGACTTTAATAATCATCTATTATGTACCTGGTGATTTTTTTATATTATATAATTCTAACATACGTAGGAAAATGTTTAACAAAATTATAAATTTACTTGTACGAGTATAACTTGAATTTTAAACTAACAATACAGATTGTATGTTGTTTAAGTTGACTTTTATGTCTATACAGAGTTCACTGTTATTTACTTATTTACTTTACTGTTATTTACTTACAATTATGGCAACAAAAGTTTTAAATCGTATTCTTAGCTTACCATTACATAAATTAGAAAAAATGTGTTTGTGTATTTGCATAAATCTTAAAGATTAAACTAATCATCATCAAAATTTGACAGTACAGTGGCCTCTAAAACTGATCATTCCATGAACTGACTTTTGGATTAAGGTAATTTTGTACTGATTAGGTTGTTTATGAAACCTGGATCTTCAGCATTGCAATCAGTTGGCGATCAACAGAGCTATCGAGGTGACCAGGTATAGTTTTTAAATATATAATACGTGTGATATGCTGAACAGCAGCTGATTTCAACTCTGTTTGATGTTCTGTATCTGAAAAGATGGTGGGATTACGCAGCTGGAAAATACAAGAGTAACATGAAACAAAAGAAAATTACAAGATTTTTTTCTCATAGCTGACAGGGTTTTCATTTTTGTTTTTGTTTTACGTCTGACCGTTTTGTAATTTCTGCTAATGAAGATAGAGTAAAATGATGATATATGAAAATGAGAGAAGAAAAAATGTGTGACCTGACCAGGAATTGAACCCGGGAACCCTGGCGTAGAAGCCAGTAAATGAACTGACCACTTAATGGTTCCCAAACTGTGGATTGCAAGAGCAATTTTAGTGGGTCGTAAAGCCAGTCAAAATTACAGAATTAAATTAAATTTTGTCACAAATTTTATAAGAAAACCATTTGAAAGACGTGAATTTGAAAACAGCTGAAGATTTCTTGATTGAATTGTCATGATTCAGTATTTAAATATATTTTTAAAGAGACAAGGGTAATCCACTTCTGGTTTTAAGCAAGAGGGTAACATCTAGACATAGCGGCAATAGTTTTGAAGCAACTCATGTGGTTCACTACTACCTACCGATATGAACATGCCTTTTCCATTCAGGTCTATCTGAAGAAAAAATACAGCAACAGAATTTGTATTGAGAATAATCTCCAACTAAAATTAACTAATTTAACCCTGATAGACACTATTGTCAAATCAAAACAATATCATAAATCACACTGACTTTATGAATCTTTATGCTTAATCTGGAGAACTTGTTAAAAAATGTGTTCTTCAATAAAAGTATTAGTATTATGTTTAAGCATTCTTCTTTTACAATTGCCCTACTTTCATAATAGTACACTCCATCCTTCAGAATTGCTTCATTTTTATAACGCCAAGCATAGGTTAGTAGGTCGGGGAAAAATATCTACTTCAAGTTGGGTCCCATCACAAAAAATTTGGGAACTGCTGGTGTAGAATACATGTAAAATGAGTTTGTATAAATTGAATAAGTAATGCACTGTCAAATTTTATTTCCTTTAATGTACCAATTTGGGTAAAGCGAAATTAAGATATCTAAGTCGCTTATGTACTATATACGAGTAGTACGAGGTGTGTCAATTAGTTCTAGGAATTTGGTTATAACTCGGGAATTGGCAACACTGCGTCGTTTGTAAACATACGACCAGAAATAGGGGACCTTCCTTTTGTTGCAGTTGGAAGTTGATAGCACATTTGGTTTGTGTTTTATGTGTATTTTTCAAAAATACTTTTTTAGTAGCGTCGTGAAAATAAGTGACTCACATCAAAAGCGAGGTTAGCGAGGATTTGTTGTCCTGTAATCAGAGTGACGGCAGAGATTGGATGAGTTGGGTAGTCACTGGCAATGAGACAAATATATTTGACTACGACCCCGAGATCCGTAAACAAAGTCAGCAGTGGGTGCAGAGCGGATAACAAAAGCGAAGATGTCCAAGTTGTGACTAAAGGCGATGTTGATAGTTTTTTCGATATCCACGGCATCATTCATTGTGAATATGTTCCTGCTAGCCAGACAGTGACTGGACAGCTCTATGTTGGTGTCCTGGAGTGGTTGCAAGTATGTATTTTATATGTGCAGCTCGAACTCACCGAGGATAACTGGGGATCTTGTACCCGACAACGCACCAGCCCATTCATCGTTCATTGTGCAAGAGTTTTTAGCGAAAAAAAGCATTCCATAGTTGCTGCATCCATATAGCCCTGATATCACCCCATGCAACTTCTTATTCCTCAAGATGAAGTCGCACCTCAAGCGAACTCATCATAGCGGCATACAGGAGGTCAAGGAAGCTGTAACCACGGTGCTGAATGGAATAACTTCGGAGGATTACCAAGGGTGATTCCAATTATGGGAGCAATGTTGGAATCGTGTAGAGTTAAAGGGAGACTATGGTGAACGTTGATAAAAAAGTTTTGCTCGTAACTTAATTTGCTTGTGTTTTATTGAAAAATTCCCGGAACTTAATTGCCACACCTCGTGTATATACACAGTACTGTGTAATTTTACATCTAATTTTATAATATATAATATTTAATTTTGTGATCCACATTGAATTAATACCAAAGATACAATCAATTCTTGGTGGTATAAGATAGTAAATAAGCGACAGTTCTACAGACTGATTTTTCGGTAATCCGACACCAACATGGTCTTATTCAAGTCGATCAAGAAAAAAACTACTGAAACTTTATTAAGTCCTTTGGAGTGTCATATGTCAAATAAAAGAAGTACGGGTTCGTAGGGACATACCCCTGATTGGCTAGTAAATAAATAACATTACTCAGGTTATACTGTATTTCGAATAATTACAATCAAAATTAATTAGATTAATAACTGAAAATAATATAAAAATTGTTCATAAAAATTTAATAAAACTCATATTTATTATCAAGAAATAAAAGTATCACAAAATAGTTTTTTTAAATGATAGAACGAGGTGGAGTCATAAAATGTAAAGAATTTGAAACTATATTGCTGATATTAAGAGAAGATTGTGCTTGTTGATTGATAGACATGGCATCCTTTTGTATACCGCCGAACATTATTAGTTCGCCATTACCATGGATTAGAGAGTATAAGATCATATCATCTGGGCTATCTTCGGCAACTGATTTAATTGGTAACCAAGTGACGAAACATTCGTCCGTTAAAACAGTCGATATATCTAAGACGAACATCGCTAATTTTGGCGCGATAAGAAACTTTGGTGGTGTTGTTTGACATGCCTGAGATTGAGTTTCTTTTTTTGAAACTGAAGGTAAAGTAGAAGGAGATGATGATTGAGGTAGAGGAAGAGGAGGAGATGGTGACGGCGGGGGTGGGGGTGTCTTTTCTTTATTTTTGTTCCGTAATCGTTCTTCTATACGTCTAAGCGCTTCTAATTGCCGTTCTCGTTGTCTGCCGTTATTTACAGTACTAGTCGAATAAGTATCTCTAAACGCAGCCATACCTGTATTACAATTAGGTGGACTTACAAATTCTAATCTCCTAGTTTGTGATATTTCAGCTCCGGGAATGTTTCTATTAAAATTTGTATTATTTTTATCTTTACTAATATTTTTAATATTGCCTGATCGATATGAACTACTATTACTACTATTACTATTATTATTATTAATATTGACAGCCACAGAAAGATCACTGCCACTTTGATTCGATGATGAAGGGTTCAAAATTAGATTACTATCTTCTGTCGTAGAATTCATTTCCGATACTGAACTAATATCTTCATAAGGTGACAAAGAAGATGTTTTGTTTTGCACTTGTGAAGAATCACCGATCGGTATTAACGATGACGATGATGATGATGCTGATGCTAATGATTTATCCTCAGATAGTTCGGAACGAGCTGATCTTGCATTTAGGCTTCCTCTACGACCATTTACATTGACATCTCTATCAAAAGCAGGCGGTTCCACTGAGCTTTCAGAATCTCTGTAAATCAACAATTCAAAGTGTACTTATAGTTTCACAATGACAAACTTAAAAATTAATAGACAAATGACCTTCAATTTAAGTACAGCAATCCCTTGGTATCCGCGGGTTTCGGTTATCAGCGGACTTTGTCCGTGAGCCTAAAACCCAAATGAGTGGGTGCGGTCATGTCCGCAGGGCACCCCACTCCCCTCAGCACTCGTGTAAATGTTGGACGAGTTGCCATCGAGCTCGTTACACAGCTAGTGCTTTGCACGTGGCTCTACCACACATGGATGTTCTGTGCACAACCGTGTACTACGAATAGCACACGGAGGTGGTACGGCCAGCGTCCGTTACCTCGAACGCAGGCAAGGATAGGGTAGCTAAACCACAGTTCTATGGGCATGCTCTGTGTGGTCTGGGGCGTGCCCCTGATAAAAAAAACCACAGTAATAACATACCTTCGGGAACTAAATGGAGTAGTTCGATGTCTAGCTATATCTCTATCGACATCAGGTTGCATTTGAGCAGTAGGCCGCCATTTTGAATACGAAAACGGACACAGCACAACTGGGTTACGGCTAAATACTACGACGTAATGACCAACCTGGAACAAAAAAAAAAAATATATAGGGTTAATAAATCTTTTACTCCATCATATGTAGGTGGGAATATTAAATTAATTGGACTTGACCTATAGGTCCATAACCCTACACAAATAGATCTGTTTCTTAAAAGATCAGTCAATTAAAAAACTCAAAAGTTTTCCTGTTTAGAGCTTTTTTTTAGTCCAGCTGAAGTAAAATAATAAACTTCTATTTAATAATATTTAATAAAAAATTCTCGTATATTATTTATACACATTATTAATTTATTATTATTATTATTTAATTATTTAATAATTATTCCCATAATAGGCAGTACCAGTGTAAAATTATTTCCACTCGATCTGCTAGCTACCGGGTTACAAAAAATATTTCTGTTTCTTATCACATGGCCAGCTAATTATATGACGGATATATATATATATTTTGAAGCATTTAAGAACAGAAGAGGTTGTAAAATAACAGTCTATGATTCACTATATCTTTGATCAAAGGTCAAGTATAAAAGTCACTTGTTGAAGAATTTTAAATAAATAATTAATTAATCATCAGAATAAATAATTCCAATTATTATCCAAATATTCTAAATCAAAATTAAATATACTAAACTAAATTTTTAGAAGAAAATATCAGAAACATAAATAATTATTTCAGAAGTCAAAGATTCAAATTTATTAGAGATAGTCATAAAACAAAAGAAGGTACAATTTTGAATAATTAATTTCAACAGATTAACAAATAACAAAAAGGAAATTAGAAGAACATCAATCAAAATAGATTTGAATCATAAAACTAAATGAAACAACTTAATGATTTATAAGACAAGCAGATAAAATTCTAACAATCCAATAGATACTATAAAACCGATGATAAAAATGTCTCGACACCCCATTTGATTCCCAATCGATGGATGGACAAGGACTCAACAGGCAGACAGCAATAATATAAGAAGAAAATCATAACTATATCCATTATTAATTAAATTTGAGCTCATTAATAATTAACAGTCAATTCAAACATTTTTTTTTATATCAATATATTGCAATATTTACAAAAAATTTAAAATAGTAACTTAAGTAGAGTTATATAAAGTGTCATCAATAATTATAAAACTATTTCAAGAAAAATCAAGTTCATTTTGTAATATCAATTTTCCATAAATTTAATTTCAAAATGTTATTTCATTAAAATCAATTTCATTTAATTCCAAATTTCTTCGTTTCATTTCAATTAGTTTGTGTAACCAAAACAATTTATTAGCGTTTCAAGGTAGAGGTGTAAAATACGCTAATTAGAGGTATCTTCTCTAAGAATAATGAATTTCATCATTTTACAATTTAGACCCAGTGGTGAATGAAGTGAAGGTGTCATTCGCAGGGTGGAAAGAGGATGATATCAGAGGGCCTGGCACGCTAATAAGCATACTTTTCTACTCAATGAGAAAGGCAATTGTAAACCAGCTCACTCCTCGTTTTACTTAGTAAAGCCTCTTGTGGTTCAACCAGCCTTTCGGCTGATGACCTACGCAACAATCGTATTGATGATGTTGCATCCATCGAAACAAGTTAGCATAAATTATAATTACCAATAAAATTAAAGCAGTACTGATATGAATACAGATACAACCAGTTGTATATTTTTGTTTAGAAAATATCACCCTGTGTAAATTAAATTTAAAGAACCAAGAAGACCACTTGAAGAATGGGTATTTCAGCTAATAAGTTATAAAACTGAATTTTAATACACTTACTTTGCAAGCAGGATGACACCAAAGATGAGATGCTGCCCACTGAGGATTCCTGATAGCAACTCGACGCCATGTCCATATTGGATCAGTCATATTCAGCAACCAGATATCATTAAGATTCATATTGCCACCACCACAGCCACCTGCAGAAATTAAGGCAATGAAAAAGGATCACAAAGAAAGAAAAATAAAAGTAATTTTATGTGTCGCCATTTACTGATAGCTGTCCAACTGATCCAATCTGTTTATATCACTGCTATTGCCCTAGTCTTCTTCCCATTTATTCACTAAAAAGACCAATTCAGTGCCGCTGCATGATACTAAATCCAGCATTCCCTGTAATTCATTCATGAAATCAGCCACAAGAGCAATATCGTCAGCAAAATAAATGGTATTTATCTGCTCACCATTTGCACTGAATATCTAGTTTTTGAATTTTGTGTCCATCGAACTTTGTTTACTTTATATGTGTACGATGTTTATCATCAATATATGAGGGTTATTTTTTTAACCTCTGATTGGTTAAAAAAATAAAACTAATGAGAAGAATGAACTAAATTTATTATCAAAAGTTACGGTACATCCTTGGTATCTTTTCAACATAATCAGCATTGAACTTAAGGCATTTATCATACCGGTATACAAGCTTTCCAATAGCTTCTTGATAAAATGTTGCCGCCAATGACTTGAAATGGGTCTTCATGGTCTCTTGGAGCTTGTCGTCTGTTCAAAACTCTGCCATCGTAGCCACTTCTTCAGTTTAGAGAACAGGTGGAAGTTGTTCGACACTAAGTCGGGGCTATACGCCGGATGATCAAAAATTTCCTAGTGAAACTCATCAAGAAGCTGTTTCATTACTGCAGCACTCTAAGGATAGGTTCTATCATGGATGAATACAACTCCAGAAGCATTCCTCTTCTGTTGTTTTGAATGGCTCTCAGCATCTACGATAAATGCAGACGGTTACTGTGAAACTTCATGACGGTTGCAGAGCTTCCAAACAGATGACAAACTCCAAGACACCATGAAGATCCGTTTCAAGTCACTGGCGGAAATGTTTTATGAAGAGGGTATTGGAAAGCTTGTAGACCGAAATGATAAATGCCTCATTTAAATGGTGATTACGTTGAAAAGTGGGCCGGCCGCGTTGGCGATGTTGGTAACGTGCTCGCCTCTCATCACGCGGTCTTGGGTTCGAATCCCACTCAGGCATGGCATTTTTTCATACGTTACAAAAATTCATTTCATCCTTCACCGTCTGGATTAGCAGCAATTTGCAAAACAGTCGGACGTTAAACCAAAAAAAAAAAAAAAAAAAAAAAAATACGTTGAAAAGTAACCAAGGATGTATGAAAATTTTGATAATAAATTTATTTTACTGGCAATTTTTAAAATTATCATCATTTTCCTACATCCTTCACATCCAGATGTCAGAAACTACAAGAGATAGCAACAAACAATTTACGGATTCATAATCTATATAACTGCTCATAACAGACAGGTGGAGTGTCAAATTATTTACACTCAATCTGTTCGTTGCAGGGCTAAAATAAATAGTTCTGTTTCTTATCACATGGTCAGTCAATTAAATGACTGAATCATTTAAGAACAGAAGAGGTAGAGGTGTAAAAGACACTAATCAGAGTTATCTTCTCTGAAAGTAATGAATTTCATTGTACAGCCAGACCCTGTGGTGAATGAAGTGAAGTTGTCATTTACAGAGTGGAAAATATGTGCTTTTCAGAGGGCCCGGCATGCTGATAAGCGTACTTTTCCACTCAGTGAGGAAGGCAATGGTAAACCACCTCACTCCTCGTTTTACTTAATAAAGCCTCTAGAGGTTCAAACCAGCCTTTCAGCTGTTGACCTAAACAACAACAATCTATATAAAAGTTAGTGGGCCTGGATTGGGTTTGAAGTTCCAGTTTTGACTGGAAGTCAAGAAATCAAAGTTGGAATTTGGAAACAAAAATAGTGTCATTCGATTACTCTTAAAGAGTAGATACAGAAATCAATAATGGTTTTTGACATAAGTCAAAGGTAAGCCTTTTTAAAAATTGCCACCAGCCATGAGACGCGTCATCTCATGAAAGGGATTTTTCTTATTAGTTTTATTTTTATAACCAATCGAAGGTTGAAAAAAATAACCCTTTTTTATAGTAACACAGTCAAGTGTTTGGCCTCTTCTACTTTAATTTAGTAGATTTACATCTGAAAACAATTTAAAATGTTTTGTTATCACTGGAGTAACTAAGTACTAACCTAATATTAGTAAATGTGTATCATCAACAGCTATCTGGGACTGTCCGTAACGTGACTGTGGCTTTGTTCCAGTCACATTCTGTTTCGTCCATGTTTGGGTGTAAAAGTTAAAACACCAGATATCATTCGAACTAAAAACAAAATACAAAAATCACAATATAACAAATTACTACAGTCACTTAAGTCACGAGTTTGCCCTTGTTTGCAACGAGGGGTAAAGGGAGAAAAGTGTGAATGCGCGACTGCTTTAATTTCTGTACGACAAACATAACAACTTATACTATACCCAGAGCATATACAGTATATCGCTGAACCTTTTGTAGGTTAATTGTACGAATATAACTGTTTGTTACCGTAAACACAAATGTCGGTTTCTCGAAAACGTGGTCGAACTATTCACAGTGCTGAACGCAATGTAACAAAATGTTGTAAAGTTGAAGCTAAACAAAAATCCCCATCTGTGGCTCTTAACAAAAGCTGTGAGCGAGCGGCTAATTACAGTGATGTTTCTCTTTGCACAATTCGAAAAATACAGAAGGAAATTAGGGAGGTGAAGAAGCTGTTCTTCACCAGTTTTGTTGACACCTGGTAAAAAAATAAAACGGTTAGGTAGATACTAGAGAGACTGTTAATGAAAACGCCAATGACAGCAATAGTAAAGAAGGCGATTCATTCGTAATTACAGTAAATCAAACATTTCTAGTCATGTAATTAAGTTATAGGCAATATTACAGGTCACACAATTGTTATGAAGAAAACATTTTCTCGGAATAAATCACAGCTTACAAAGTGTATCTAGAAACTGCTCGGTAGTGAAATGTACGAGCAGTGTCTCACTGTTGAGGTTGGCAGCACTGCAAATATTTCACTTCCCTTCCTCACAGCCCATACATATGCAAAAGGCAATCTCGTGACTTGAGTATCTATCACAGTAGTTTTAGAAAGTTGATGAAAAGTTGAACCAGTTTACTTACGGAAAAATTTATGTAAAGTACAACAGAATAGAATAATTATAATTATTTAATTAATAAGTATAACCTACATATACAATAATTTGCTCTTTATCTAAACCAGCCCACAAAAACAAGTTGATTAACACAGAATTACATTACAGATGGTTTTTTTACCTTATTTTGTACAAACAAAGTAAAAGAAAGTATTGCACTCTTGTTAAATCTAAAGCCCAAAGGCTGTTTTGAAAATACATGCACTGTTTCTATTTCATATAATGAATTAATACAATAATTTCACTAACCTTCTTTTTAAACTGCGTCACCTTTATTTTAATTTTTACTTACACGTGTTTCGGTGGATCCACCATCATCAGAGTAAATAACATATAATTGAAACTAAAAACACTATTTATTAAAAATCTATAGAAGATGATACATCTTCAGTCACTTGTAACTTTTATACAAGTGACTGAAGATGTATCATCTTCTATAGATTTTTAATAAATAGTGTTTTTAGTTTCAATTATATGTTATTTACTCTGATGATGGTGGATCCACCGAAACACGTGTAAGTAAAAATTAAAATAAAGGTGACGCAGTTTAAAAAGAAGGTTAGTGAAATTATTGTATTAATTCATTATATGAAATAGAAATATTTAAAACTGCAGGATGCATTATAAAGATTTATTTTTGAATGAACATGCACTGTTGTTTAGTCAAAAGCCAAAAGGCTACTTGAACACACATTCATGTGTGTACATGAGTACACGCATTGTTGTTTAGTCAATAGTCAAAAGGCTGTTTATAAAATGCATTCACTGAGCTGTTTAGTCAAAAGCCAAAAAGCTGTTTTAAAATACATGCATTGTTGTTTAGGAGAAAGGCAAAAGTCTATTTTGAGCAACTAGACATTTTACCAAATGAAATAAGTAGTTAGGTGGTTAATTTTGGTTTCCCTACTGGGATGACAAGTATGCTTGCTTATCAATATGCAAAGCTTGAAAAGCGCTATATTACTTAACAATTTGTAAGGCAATGCCACACAGACAGTGCTAATGGGCTCATTCTCATGGGTTCATGACAAGCCTACTGACTTAAGCAGTAGTGGAAACAAATTATTGGTAAGTGATGAATTTATCATTGTGTTTAACTTTTTTAATTTGTGTGCTATTTGATACAAAGGGGTTCATGAGAAGCCTACTAAAGTAAGCAGTAGCAGAAACAAGTTTTTGGTGGTAAGTGATGAATTTATCATTTTGATTAACTTTTTGATTATCAATTTTATCTTGACATGTCCTATACTCCCTTTTGGAGTTTCCTAGATGCAAAAAAAAATTCTGTAAAACAGGAAAATGAAAAAACGAATTATGAAAATTGCAATAATTTTACGTTTTGTGTTACTTTAGAGCATGAAAATAAAACATAATAATAATTATTATTCACAATAATTAAAACATCTTTTTAAACACTCTACAGCTGCACTTTTGATTGTACCATCATGCAGGAATAAAAACAACTAATCCACAGTAAGAGAAGAGAAGCAAAGCAAACATGAACAAAGTGATAATGATATAAATTTTGGCCAATCAGAGAAGAGATCATTTCCACCAATAACACAACGAGTTGGGTGCTCCTCCCTCTCTGATTACTATAAAAGTTTACATTTTTATAACCACCAATTTTACTAACATTATGGGAACCAATTTCTTATTGTCACCATCTCGTGACACAGCATATATAACCTATAAAAATGTAAGTTTACTCAGAAGAGACTAAAACTGATAGAAACAAATTACCTTCCACTTTGTCCTTGAAGCCCACCGAAAACAACCATGTTATCCTTGTGAATTGTAGCAGAATGTCCTGCCATTGGTGGAGGTGTATTTGTGACTGTAGTAATTGAGCACCAACGGTTTGCGGCTATATCATACATATGAAACTCGTTGAAAGTCTTCCAAGCCTGTGCAATGCATAGAGTAATATAACAATGTAGATAAATACTAAACGAAATACTTTAATAGAGCGGACGCCAAATAAGCATGCCTGTTTTTTTGAGTGCGTAAATGGTTTATTTTGGTAATGGCAAGCTCGGTTGCCTCAGCGACTAGTGGGGGGTCAGGCTGTACCAGCTGTGATCAGAGTCACGTTGCTCTCACAAGGTTATACAGAGTGATTCAAAACTATACGGCAATCACTTGGGATCTCATTCTATAGCTAAAAATAAGAAAAAAAGTTCATATAAACATATGCCTGAAAACGCTTAGTTAGCGAGTTACGGCTAGCGAAAAATTTCACCTGAATAAAATTGGTTCCAGAGCTGTAAATGCAATACTTTCAGAGATATCTTACATAAAATACAAGAATTGGTGCAAAGAAATAACACATTTTTGTGTTTAACGTAAGATTACTTCCATAAATGGTAAATAAAGGTGTATTTTTTCTTAAATAAATTTGTAGAAAATTTAATTCTGAAAAGATTCATGTGAATTACTCAGGAAAAAATGAATAATAGATATTGAAATTTTGTTTTATTTAAAATCAAAACAGACGCACATAAAATCCACATTCTTAACTGCATAACATATTAGGTTGGGAGTAACAGCTGATCATTATCAGCTGTTATTCCCAACCTACATATTAGTTAATATTATATGCAGTTAAAAATGTGCGTCTGTTTTGATTTTAAATAAAGCAAAATTTCAATATCTATTATTCATTTTTTCCTGAGTAATTCACATGAATCTTTTCAGAATTAAATTTTCTACAAATTTATTTAAGAAAAATACACCTTTATTTACCATTTATGGAAGTAATCTTACGTTAAACACAAAAATGTGTTATTTCTTTGCACAAATTCTTGTGTTTTATGTAAGATATCTCTGAAAGTATTCCATTTACAGCTCTGAAACCAATTTTATTCAATTTTTCAGGTTAAAAACCATAAGAAACAATCGTATTAGTATCTTTGTAACTACCGTTAACATTTTTATACAGCCTTACATCACCGAGGGTACAGAGTTCTAAGTGAAATTTTTCATTAGCCGTAACTCGCTAACTAAGCGTTTTCAGGCATATGTTTATATGAACTTTTTTTTCTTATTATTAGCAATAGAATGAGATCCCAAGAGATTGTCGTATAGTTTTGAATCACCCTATATATCAGCTAACCCAAAAACATTAATCTGTAATGTGTTGTATGTAGTATGCATTAATTGTTGTATACAATGTTTACAATTGAATGTTTTTAACGTTGTTAACAGATGATAATTTAAATCTTTTAGAACATGTGATTTAATAGGCAGTTCGGTACTAAGACACGAAGTCTACCGACTGAATCCAAGTTGTTGGCGCAGATACACCGGCAAGCTTATTTGGCATTCGCTCTACTCTACAATACTATAACCTAAACATTAAGATTATACAGCAGCGTGTAAATTAATCCGAACACAAATGTTATTTAATAAAAAGTAACTTTATTTACGAAAAAAATTATATACACGTACAATTTGTGAATATTTAGGAACTAATATGTTTCCCTTTATTATTTATCACTTCACGTTTTACGATTTGGTATAGATTCAATTAGTGTACTACAAAATGTTTAATTTGTTTGTCTTGAAACCGTACCGAGATTATTGCTACACAATGAGGTATTTTTGTAGTAAAATGCACTTTTGAGTCGGTTTTTCACTATTGCCCAAAGATTTTCAACTGGGCTTATATCTGCGGAATTACCTGGTCATGACAACACTTTAATGTTTTCATATTCGAAATATATTTTCACTTTCTTGGCAATATGGCGTGGCGTTAAATCTTGTTGGAACACTCCATTGCCTTGTGAGAATTTCTTATGAAGTTGTGGCCCAACTATTGACTTAAGAATTTTGATATATCCATCGTTGTTGTTTAGGTCAACAGCTAAAAGGCTAGTTTGAACCTCTAGAGGTTTTACTAAGTAAACACAAGGAGTGAGGTGGTTTACTATTACCTTCCTCACCTTGAAAGAGTATGCTTATCAGCATGCCAGGCCCTCCAGAAAGCACCTACTTTCCACCCGGCAAATGACACCTTCACTTCATTCACCACACCTGTATAATGAAATTCATTACTCTCAGAGGAGAAAACTTGCGTCTTTTACTGCCCGTTCCCAAAGCTTTGTGTAGCTAGGAGGAATGCAGTACGTCACTACTACTGTGAGAGATTGCGTTAGTTGTAGTAACATTTTACTTGTATTACATTTGTAGTACGAGTAGTAATGGGTACTATCCAAACTACATGTATTCGGTGTCACAGTCTGCAGGAATAGTCAAAAAAAACCCACGTTATGTCACTACACTAGGCAACCTAATGCCGAGCGAATAGCAATGAGATGATTAGCACAGTGTTATGACATAGCAGCAGTCTAGTACTTTGTCTGTCCCCTTCATCCCGCAGCTCCAAAAAGCTTGGATTCATACAGTAACCTCTACCTCTTCTGTTCTTAAATAGTTCAGTTGTATAATTGGCTGACTATGTGATAAGAAATAGAACTATTTTTTGTAGCCCTGGAACCAACCGATCGAGTGCAATAAATTTTAACACTTCACCTGCCCATTGTGGGCAAAATATATTTATAGGTAATATATACCGGGTATTTATAAATGAATAGCGGGGTTTTAACGCTCTATAATATTTAATACATTATACTTACAGTTATAAATTATACATCAAACGAAAGTGCAACTCAAGTAGTTTTGTTTGTTGGCAGCAGTGTGCAATATTTCCACTGCCAGCCGTTAGAAAGCGCTAGTAGCAAAGATGGTGACTAAAGAACAGAAAGCATTTTCTGTTTTACTGTTTGCAAAGACAGAATCGGTAGTTACTGTGCAACGTGCGTTCTGTATGAAGTTCGGTTGTGAACCTCCAGGTGATAATAACATCCGTAGATAGTATCATCAGTTTGAAGATACTGGCTGCCTATGCAAAGGGAAGAGTACGAGACAACCAAGTGTTAGTGTGGAGAGTGTTGAGCGAGTGCGAGAGTCGTTCATGCGTAGCCCACAGATATCTGTTCGGAAGGCTAGTCGTGAATTAGCAATTCCTGTAACGACTGTTTGGAAAGTTTTACGGAAACGCTTACAACTATGTCCTTATCATTTGCAAATGGTACAGGCTCTAAATCCTGCAGACTATGGATTACGTGCCAACTTCGCTAACAAAATGTTGTTGTATGAAGATTTTCTACATCATGTCGTCTTCAGTGATGAGTCGACCTTTTACCTTAGTGGACAAGTGAACACTCATAATACGCTAATCTGGGGTACAGAAACTCCTCACGCAATGGTACAAGTGGAACGAGACTCCCCTAAATTGAATTTTTCTTGTGCCATGTTCTGGCGGAAAGTTTATGGGCCTTTTTTTTTTGTTGAAGCGACTGTAACTGGTGTTTCTTACCTTGATACTCTACAGCTATGGCTCTTCCCTCAGTTGGAAGTTGAAGAGCCAGAGAACTTCATTTTCCAGCAAGATGGTGTGCCGCCTCACTGGCATAATGAAGTACGCGATTGTCTGAACGTCACTTTACCCAACTGCTGGATTGGCTGCAAGGGGTGCAATGACAGGGCTCGTTTTCCATGGCCTCCACGGTCACCCGATCTGACGCCGTGTGATTTCTATCCTTGGGGGTTCATAAAGGATCGTGTATATGTGCCTCCACTACCAGCTGACCTTCCCGAATTAAGAATCAGGATTGAAGCAGCTGTTACAACAATTACTCGAGAGACACTAAACAATGTTTGGGAAGAACTCGCATATCGTCTTGACGTGTGTCGTATGACGAATGGTGCGCAAATTGAACACTTGTAGGCATTTATGTAAACCTGTTTGAGTTGCTCTTTCATTTGATGTATTATTTATAACTTTTAAGTATAATGTATTAAATATTATAGAGCATTAAAACCCCACTATTCATTTATAAACACCCGGTATTATATAGGATAATTTAATATAAATTACATTTTATTTCAAAAACCAGTTTTTTGTGTTTTTCTCAGAACTAGTTGAAACAAACTTTGGTATGTTTTGACATTAACACGTTCATTTATATTTGAAGACATAATTACCTGATGAAGAGGATAGGGCGATGGATGTGTCCAGCCTCCAAATAGAATAAGGCTGCCATCATAATAAAGAATAGTGGCGCAAGCTTTTGGAGACGGATAAGTGCCCATAGTTAATAGGCGAGACCACTGTCGTGTTGACAAATCAAGTTTCCAGAGATCATTGAACGTAGTACTAGTACACGTGCAGCCACCAAACACATACATTGAATTCTCTTGAAAGTCAATTACAACAACAATTTGATATTAGATAATAAAATCAAATGAAAAGCCTTTGAAATGAAAAACAGCAACAGACTACAAACACTGACTTACAGATTAGGAAAAATTTCTTAAATACTATGTTTGGCGTGTAGCATTGTATGAGAGTGCAATGCAGGTGATAGGGGCTGTAGAAAGAAAGAGAATAGAAACTTTTGAAATGTGGTACTATAGGAACATGTTAAAGATTAGGTGGGTGGACAAAATAAGTAATTTAGAGGTTCTTAAGCGAGTGGATGAAAAAAGAAATATATGGAAGCATCTTACTAGAAGAGGGATAGGCTAGTGGGGCATTAAGACATCCAGGTATTGGTCAATTAATAATGGAGGGTAATATTGAGGTGTGAATTAAAGGAGGAGGCAAAGGTTAGAATACATAAAAAAATTTACAAAAGATGTAATTTGTGACAAAAAAATGAGACAAGTCAAGAGACTGTTGACAAAAAATATCAGATGATACATGAAAATTATAATCAATTTCAAAATTTATTTGATATGACTTTAAATAAAAAAACTTTTAAAATTTGTTAAAAAGCAAATTTTTCATGAAATACAAAATTATAATTCACAAACACACTTATTGTTTTTTGTCAAGATTAATTATTTACTTTTCAAAACACTTTTTGATTAATTTTTGTCTTAAGTAGATTAATTTCGCAAGCTTTTCCACGTTGTACCACCAGTTGAAACAAACAGAACTTTTTGTTTAAACTTAAATCTTAACAAAAAACTTATTCGTTAAGAATACAAAATGGTGATTATGGTAACTGCAATTGAACACAATTCTTTGGTTAACAAGGTAGCTCAGATTAGCCGGTTTCTAATTTCGTATCAAAATTGCCAGTATTTTTCTAGGTTTCTCTTGTTTTCTTCATTAGTATGGAGTTAAACACTACAAGTTGGATATTCTCTATTATAGCTAATAAATCTCAATATGTAATGAAAGCTTCAGCCTAAAATAAACCCTAATGTAACAAAAATACTGTAAATTTTCCCTAACATTTTATAGCTACTATAGTTTAGAATTATTTTATAGTTTATAGCTATTTTATAGTTCAGTTTGTCCTGAAGTGTAGCGAGCAGGGGTTACTAGTTGTTTTTTAGTTGGATGTTGTTTAGGTCATCCACTGAAAGGCTGGTTTAAACCTCTAGAGGCTAGAAGTAACACAAGGAGTGAAGTGATTTCCCCTGCCTTCCTCACTAAATGGAAAAATATGCTTATCAGCATGCTGGGCCTTTTGAAAAGCATCTCTACTTTCCACCCTGAAAATGACACCTTCACTTCATTCACCACAGGGTCTGGCTGTATAATGAAATTCATTACTCTCAGAGGAGATAAATCTTAGTAGTGTCTTTTACACCTTTACCTCTTCTGTTCTTAAATAATTCAGTCATATAATTGGCTGACCGTGTGATAAGAAACAGAGCTATTTTTTATAGCCCTGGAACTAACAGATCAAAAGCAATTGATCTAACACTCCACCTGCCTGTTACATTTTTTTTTTTTTTTTGGTTTAACGTCCGACTGTTCTGCAATTACTGCTAATGCAGACGATGAAGGATGAAATGATTTTTTGTAATGTATGAAAATACGCCGTGCTTGAATGTGATTCGAACCACATGCCTGTTACAGGCATATTGTTAGTTTACAAAATAAATTATAGAAGCTTCAAATATCACAAAAAATGAACAAAATAGATACAAATATAAAATTGTATACCATGGTAGCATGCAGAATGAGAATAACGTTTCGTAATCGTTTGAAATTTTTCAGCCGGTACAACAATCTCCCATTTCAGATCAAAATTCGCCAAAGATCGCAACATTTTGTGTTTTGTATGTTGTATAACATCTGTAAAAATAAATCATTCATACTAAGTTAAATACAAAAAAATCGTTTAAGCTAATATACTTACAGAGAATAACTAGCCTATAACAGGCAAATGGAGGTGTTTTTTTTTTTTTTACATTTGACTGTTCTGCAATTACTGCTAATGCAGACGGTGAAAGATGAAATGATTTTTTGTCTCTTCTTCTTGTTCTTACTATCAAGGATTAGGCATAAGCCTGTTCTGAACTCACAAACCATCCTGCATGTCTACAGAAACATGAGACATTCCAACCCGTACATCTCGACTACTGCCATCTTCTTCGAGGTCTTCCCACCTCCTTTCTTCCAACTGGAACATATCCCGTCACTTTTAGAGGTATTCTCTCCTCTGGCATCCGTTCCAAATGTTGCCTCCATTGATTCCGGTACTCCTCCGCTTTTTCATTCAAGCATGATTTTTGTAACGTATGAAAATATGCCGTGCCTGAATGGGATTCGAACCCAAGACTGCATAATGAGAGGTGAGCATGTTACCAACTACGCCAATGTGGCCAGCAAATGGAGGGTTAAATTATTTGCACTCAATCTGCTGGAATGTGCGAAAGAGACATCCGGTCCAGGGCTGCTACGAATAAACTAAACTCAGTAATGTGGTCATCAAAAATAAAAATAAAAACGAAGAAGATAAACTGTCAAGCAGTAGTGGACGCAATAATGACTTACGGGGCAGAATGTTAGCAAATTAGTCAGTGGAACAAGAATAGGCTGAATGCAGTGGAGATGGATTATTTGAGACAAGCTTGTAGTATCTCTTGATTATAACATGTGAGGCATGAAGAGGTAAAGGATCGAACGAAGGTGCGTGAAACAATAGTAGAAAGGATAGAAAAAGACAATTTGATTTGGTAGAGATCGTCGAATTGAAGAGAAAAGATGGCTGAAAAGGATCTTTAACTACCATCCAGCCGCTCAGAGGTAGAAAGGCAGTCCCTGTGGAACTTGGGAAGAAGGGGGTGAGAGAGGCTATGCAGAGAGAGGGCTAGAGGAAGAGAGCTAGTAAAACAGACTGAGGTGCGAGATACGGCAGCAGCTGTAGGATCTGCGCTTAAAGTAAATAAATAAGTAAAAATATATTATCTCACGTACACTGTTCGAACAACACTGCTATCTAGATACAGTAAATTATACAATGTATATTATGTACAGCATTATATACTTATCAATGTGTACAGTTATATGTACTGTAGTTAAAGTATGAGTGCCACAAGCTAAAGATTGCATGCACGTATTTCCATGGTGAGTCATTGATGGACAACATCATAGCATTAAAAACACTTTCTTATAAATTTGTATATAAACATAGAGTAGACCTAGTGTGTTCTATCAAAAGAAATATAAATATAAAATACAGCCTGTCCCCAAGCTTTGTGCAGCTGAGAGGTATGCATTACGTCATTACTACTGTGAGAGATTGCGTTAGTAGTAGTAACGTTTTACTTGTATTATGTTTGTAGTAGTCAAGGGTAGCTACTATCCAAACTACATATATTCTGTATCGCCATCTACAGCGAATAGTCAAAACAACACCCACGTATATCACCGCACTAGGCAGCCTACTGCCTAGCGAAGAGCAATGAGATGATTAGTACAGTGTTATGACATAACAGCAGTCTGGTACTTCGTCTTTCCCCTTTATCCCGCAGCTGCACAAAGCTTGGGGATGGGCAGTAAATGATAAATTTTCCAATTAAATTTTGTTTTTATTGATTTCCTATAATCTAGTTTATCTAGATTTTTTTTATTTTTCGGATCGCTTTTGGTCTCAATTAGTTAGGATAAATGAAGTAGTACTGTATTTGTCACCATATAAGAAAGATGGATAATCATGTTCATCGATAAAATTCTCACAAAATAGTGGGTCCAGAAGTTAAATAAACTTAGAACAAAAATTTAAATTGTAAATCAGATACACCACATAGTTGTCAAAATGGGCACAAAATCGATCTAATAAGTTGTAGTTTAAGTTAATGAAATAACTTCATGACATTTGATCAAACTTTTCTAATAATACTTTGGACTAGCCAATAGAAGTTCCTGACAAATGAAAATTTGTTGTATGACTGCAGAACTATAACTTAGCATACACTGACCAACTTATAAAGACACAGTAGAACAATGATTCATGACTTAAAAAATCATATATTGACATATTTAAATGGAAGTAAATACACTAAGCTATCAATCAGTACAGTACACATCCTGTGATTTTAGTATAAATGATTTTGTCAATCTTAGCTATGAATTATAGCTTCAAATAAGTCAAAAGATTGATTTAAATGTAAATTTTTACTTACTTGAAACATTTTTCTTCCATCTTTTACAAACTAACATACAGCTCTCTAAATCTTGGTATGGAGGCAATAAACTTAAAATATACTCCAAAACTTCGTCAGGCAAGTCATTAATTGAACACCCATAAAAAACAATACTATCACAATCGTCCATCATGATATACTTAATTTATGATTTAAGCAAAAATCACAAGAGAATGATTTAACTAAAATCGAATTTTCCCTTCATTTGATTTTAATAACCGTACAGATAAATCAAACCAATTCAAGAAATTTTAATATCTAAATTGAATAACCTAAATTCCAACTGGTTTTTAGAACACTTAAAAAGTTCGGTTTACTTTTAACACTTTTGTTCATGAAATTACATATTTCCAGTAAACGAGCCATTTTCAGTAGTAATCACAGAAAATCGGACTATAAACCGAAATTTATAGCATTCCAGTAGAGCATTATAACCGAACTTCCATTTTCTTGTGCGCCCAAACAGATTTTAGATGTAAACAGCTGATCGATGTTAAAGTCAGCTGATAACTAAGTGAAATTTTGAATCTTGTCTGCCGTTCTCTCAGTGAACATGTGATTCGTGTTTTTGGTGGTGTTCGTCGGTATTTGAATGCATCGTCGTGAATCGGTTAACTACAATAATAATTATTAGTGATATGTATTTATTAAGCATTCCATTTTAATAGTGAAATTGAATTAATTTATTAACGCTAGTGGAATAGTGTTTATTCCAACATTGTAATTTGAGGTTATTAACATTTTTGCTGGTGTGTAATTTGTTTATTTAATCAAAATAATGTCTGCTCCTAATCAAATTACTTTATCACCTATTTTGAGAACATTTCGTTCGATAAGGGACGTCGCTTTATTTAGAGGAATTGCTATTTCGAAGTCACAAAAGGTTTGTAATCATTTTATTTACTTTATGATTGTAAGGTACCAGTTACTTAACAGCTCTAGCATTCAGTTTCTTAATGGCCTGAACAAAATTTTGACAATTTTACTTAAAAATATGTTATACTATTATTTATGTAGTTGTCTGGTTTTGTAGAAAATATTAAAATAATCCAAATAAAGGGAACTTATTATAACCTTGAGAGGTTATGTTTTGCTTTTATTTTTGTTTTGTTAATAATTGATTACTTTAGCTGCACGAGTTTAGTTATTGTTTTTTCACAATTTATGATTTGCAGATATCTTTATATTGTACAAAACTTTTAGATAAGTCAAAATGTTAATGCATTGTGAGCTTTAATTTGAATGTGTTATCATAACCTTCATACTCTAAGATAGATCCGATTACTCATTAGTTATTCCAAATATTTTGTAGGTTTTATGCTTATACAATGGTTTAATATTGTACTGATTTAGAATTGTTATTACAATTATAATTTTCAAAGAATTATATCATTGTTGCTCAAATATAGTTAGTATTCAAAAAGTTGTGCTTAACACGAATTACGATATAATTTTTAATCCAAACATGTACTAGTAGATTACCTAACATTACAGTAGATTATCTAAATCATTCATTATTTTGGAAAATAATTCTGTTATTTATTAATTTATTTAGATTTTGAAGTTTTAATAACTATTGTATTAATAAAGTAATAATCCTTTCATCTGATGTTTGCTTGGGTACAATTTTTTAGTTTCCTGTTCATTTTAAGGAGATGTATGAATTATGAACATACTGTAACCTTAGGCTATAAAGAATAAGTTTTAAGTTTGTTTACAACCATGCAGTTATTAAGTTAGTACGTGTATCAAATAGCAGATTAATTTATATAAATATTGATGCAGTGTTTGGTTTAATCCTGTCACTTACATCTTTTTGATCAACAACAATAATCTGAAAATAACATCCACTGTTTCTTATATAAATCTTCTCTCTATCATGTTGTGATATTTTTTAATAAATAATTTACCTCAACAAATCAGAATTTGCTCCATTTTTTTGTAAGTGGCCATCCTCTTTTACGATCGCAAAAAGTTAACTATCTAGGGTTGTAAGAATAGAATACTCACTTTGAATGATTTTGTAAACATTCAATGAAAAACTCTTAACGATTCATAAAAACTGTTCTACTTTTATTTTTTTCATATTATAACAACTGTACAGTCTAATATATATAGTCTTGAAGCTTCGGTCACTTTTTGCCATTAATTCAACTGAAGTGCTCCCAGCAGCCAGCTAGCTCACACATTATTTCATGATCAGTTCTCTATAATTTAAAATAACTTATAAGTATTTTCTTTTTACGTTTACTTATGTTTTTGATATTTAATAATCAGGTTTTGTTAATATAAGCAGGAAAATTAATTTAATTAAATTTAATTCATAGATGTACATAATTTTATGAGTAAGCTTACTGGGTCCTTGAAGCACTAGTGTGCTGTTTGCATTTTTCGTTACCAGTAAGCTTTGTGTCAGTGTATATTATATAGTATATCTCACAGAACCGTGCAGCAAATATGAACAGACTACAGGTTGAAAGTCAGTAATTGCAGAACAGTCGGACGTTAAAGAAAAAAAATCATTTTGTTGACTGCTGCCCTGAATAACCATGTAGTAGTTTCAAAGTTTTTTTTTAAACATGAGATTCCTCATCTCACCATATTATTCGCATTAGGTGATTTTAGAAGGTGATTTTCTCATTTATTAAAAGGATGCATAATCATGTTTCACTCTTACCAACGCCTTCAGTCAAAACCACCGGCGACAGACGGGATGTTTTATAATAGGCCTTCTGAATAACTGAATAAATTCTTTATACTTGTACTACAGTATAACTAATTTTGGTTTAGTCTATATCATAGCGTTACAGAGTACAGTACGATTTTATATTTATCTTTGATTGTTATAATAGTTTTATATAGTTATAGTCTGCCCATAACAGACAGGTGGAGTGTCAAATTATTTACACTCGACATCTGTTAGTTGCAGGGCTAAAATAAATAGTTCTGTTTCTTGTCACATGGTCAGCCAATTAAATGACTGAATCATTTAAGAACAGAAGAGGTAGAGGTGTAAAAGACACTAATCAGAGTTATCTCCTCTGAAAGTAATGAATTTCATTATACAGCCAGGCCCTGTGGTGAATGAAGTGAAGGTGTCATTTGCAGAGTGGAAAATATGTGCTTTTCAGAGGGCCCGGCATGCTGATAAGCATACTTTTCCATTCAGTGAGGAAGGCAATGGTAAACCACCTCACTCCTCGTTTTACTTAGTAAAACCTCTAAAGGTTCAAACCAGCCTTTCGGCTGATGACCTAAACAACAACATAGTTATAATAGACTTTCGGGAATTTCCATTCTGCTGAGTCCAAGACTAGAATCTGGACAGAGGAGGATTTTTTTTTTTTTTTTTTTTTTGGTTTAACGTCCGACTGTTCTGCAATCACTGCTAATGCAGACGGTGAATGATGAAATGATTTTTTGTAACGTATGAAAAAATGCCGTGCCTGAATGGGATTCGAACCCAAGACCGCATGATGAGAGGCGAGCACAGAGGAGGAGAGACAGGTGGTGAGTATGAGGATGAGGGAGTACCACACAAGGAGGCGACAGCTCCCAAAACAGCTTAAGGGAAAATGAATTTAATTACATAACTAGTGCGCTCTTAAAAGGGCTATACAGTTGAAAAAAAAAAAAAAAAATAGTTTAATCAGTTAAATAATTTTTTTTAACTTGAATGGATTGCACTAAGTTAAATCACAATTTTAATAAATTTATGTTATAATATGCTGCACGGTTTCATGGGATAAAGTATAGAATGTGGTAATTATCTGTTGCGGATGTTGGCAACCATATTAGCTATCATTATTTTTTTGCCGGCCGCATTGGCGTTATTGGTAACGTGCTCGCTTCTCATCATGCAATTTTGGGTTCGAATCCCATTCATGCACGGCATATTTTCATACGTTACAAAAATCATTTCATCCTTCACCGTCTGCATTAGCAGTAATTGCAGAACAGTCGGACGTTAAAGAAAAAAAATCATTATTTTCTTGACTGCTGCCCTGAATAACTGTGTAGTAGTTTCAAAAATTTTTTAAACATGAGATTTCTCATCTCACCATATTATTCGCAGTAGGTGATTTTCCTATTTCTTACAATGTGCGCTAAGTATTAGCGTTTTTCGGTTTTTACAATAAGATTTTTTTTTCATCATCTGTTCAAAAATCTCTTCATTTATGATATGGTTCATCGATGACCACTCTCTAAACCATCTAAATTACTTCTGCATATCAAAATCCTTGATCATGAAGCTTATCTTCAGTCTATAATGCTTTTCATGGTTGATGAGCTCTGCTGTTCCGTGTGTTTTAACCAATCAGAATGTTTACCAGCGTTGTCAGATTGTACGAATGTATCAGCTTGACAACCATTACGCGCGCACGCATATAAGAGCCGCAGTAGTTCACTTGTGTCTTGCATCTTGTACTAAATACATCGATTATAGAGCGCGTTAATATGCAATACTTTGTAATATAATCAGCTGGTTATATGTTGTATGCCATGTAAATGATAAAAAATTACTAATGGCAGCTTATCATGGCCTCATTCTGTCTCATATCCGTTATGGTATCTTAGTATGGGGTAATTCTAGCATGGGTAATATGAATACGGTTTATAAAATTCAAAAGAAAGCTATTAGGTGCATGGTGGGAGCTAACCAGCTAACCTCATGCAGGCCACTATTTAAGGAGCTTAAATTGATTACAGTTCCCTCTCTCTCTACATTTTTGAGGTGATTATGTGTGTTAGGCAAAATAATTTTATGCAGAATTTCAATGTTCACAATCATAACACGAGAAACAGAAATGATTATTATGTGGCTAATCACTCCTCAAAATTGTTTGAACAGAAACCTACTTATGCAGGGAGAAAATTCATGAATAAATTACCCCAATTTTTAAAATTTTGTGAGGATTTGAATTCATTTAAAAGGAATCTGAAAAATTACTTGATCGGTGAAACTTTTTACTTTCTCTTGCCTATATGAATATATAGGAAGGAAAGTATTGTTTTCATGTCGATTTTTCGAAATCGAGTTTTCACCGGATCTATACGTTTTCAGACCCCCTGAACCCAAAAAACATGTTTTTAGCGATTGGTCTGTGTGTGTGTCTGTGTGTGTGTGTGTGTGTGAACAGAATATCTCAAGAACGGAACATCGTACGAACTTGAAACTTGAAACTTAAGTTACATACCACTACCGGACGCGACACGAACATTTTCATCAAAATCGGTCAACCGGAAGTAGTAGTTTATTCGTATAATTTTTCAGTTTTTTGCGATTTTCTCAAAAACTGGTCCTACGATTTTTTTTAAAATCGCCTATTTTACTCAATTTTTTATTCTCTACAAGATAGGGTAGGCGCCATGTTTGCTGAAATTCTCGGTGAGGCTGTTTTCACGTAAAAACGTTGTTTTTTTAAGATTACGGCTTTAATATAAATTTCAGCGCAAAAACTTATATAATAAAAGTTGTAGAGAATTTAAAAACCTACAACTTCTGTTTCAAACATTTTTTTGTATAACGCTTAGTTTAGCGGTAATTCGCAATTTTCTGTTTTTTTTCTCACGAAAACGTGAGAAAAATCGATTTTTTTAACATTTCGGTCTTAGTATGCATTTTACGACAAAAGTGTATATAATAAAAGTTATAGAAAATTAAAAGATCTACAACTTTTGTTTAGAGAATTTTTCTCTACAGAGCCTAGTTTAGCGTGAAAGTGTGATTTTCCGTTTTTTTTAAGCCAAATTGAGTTCGATTTTCATTTTGCGTCTTCCACTCATGATTAAAATAAGGTTATGTTTTTGAGGTTAGTTGTTGTTTATTTTTAATATTTTATTAATAATGTTAGGTTTATTATTAATTATTTGCATTGGCAAGAGAAAGTTGTGTGAGTGTTTCACACCAGATTTTTCAGACCGGAATTTTGTACAAGTGGTGTTTTCAAATCTGTATGTAAGGTTTTGTTGCTAACGTAAAGAGGTGCATTTGCTATAAGGCGTAATGTTTTTGACTGGAATGCTTGAATTCGTTACAAGTTAGAGGGTTTGGTTGAACCGTAAATTTGGGACCTATAGGTCCACATAGGTTTCAAAAAAGAACAGTATACACGTAATTTTTGTGCCATTGGTAATTTTGATCGTTTGTGAAGTAGGGAATATAGAAGTTTAAGTTGGGAATTCAGTAATAAACGTTTCCGATTGATATGTGTGTTCCAAGTTAGTCGTTTATCAAAAGTCAGCCCGAGATACTTGACCGTATCTGTTTTTGTGAGAGGTTCATTGTCTATGTATACTGGTGGACAATCACCATGATGGAGTGTGAAAGTTACGTGAAGGGATTTTGCCGTATTAAGTTTTATTTTCCATGTTTTACACCATTCGTGTAAGAGATTGAGATGATGTCGGAGTGTTATTAAATCGACACAAAATTTTGTAAAAAATTACCTCACTACAGTTATAAATTGAACACAATCTATACCTATGCCTTTAACGTGCTCGCCTCTCATCACGCGGTCTTGGGTTCGAATCCCACTTGGGCATGGCATTTTTTCATACGTTACAAAAAATTCATTTCATCCTTCACCATCTGCATTAGCAGCAATTTGCAAAACAGTCGAACGTTAAACCAGAAAAAAAAAATACCTATGCCTGCTTACCACCTCACCTTCCCAGAAACCCCACAGGTGTCTGTAACAGTTATGGAGTATTGTCATCATTGTGTAAAAAGTAATTTCCATTAGTGTGTTAAATTAAAAGCCATTTGTTGAACAATTTTATTTACTTGTTTTATAAACCGTTGTGAATTATTCAACTACCTACTAAAGTAAAAACTGAAAAAACAATTTTAGGTAAACATTGTATGTAGAAGGTAATCTAGAGAAAACATCCCAGTTGCTAAATATTTAAATCTAACTTCTAAAATAAAACTTCAATGTATAGAAAATTGTGTTAAATAAATTAAAAGACAAAAAGAAACTGGACAAATGATTTATGTTTGTTTTTTTAAGTTAATCAGCCAAAAGGCTGGGTTGAACTCCTGATAGAGTTTTACGTAGTAAAACTAGGAGTTTCAGGGTTTATCTTTGCTTTCCTTACTAAAGTGAAAGATCAGTTTTTTTTATTTTACTATAAATGAAGATGTTGTGTTGTGTAAAAAATGGATCTTTTCCGTTATTTCACATCATAAAAATATCGTGTGAATGCATCTTTACTGTTCTACCCAGCAAACTGCCTGCACGTGCTCTGTACTGTTCCATTAGCAATCGCTTGATTCTTTTATTTTCGGTTGTATTTTCATTTTTGGTTGTTTTTTCCTTCATTCTTTTACAAGTTTCACAAATTAATTAATTGTGTCACTTCTTAGAGGTTTACTTATTCTGTAGATTGCTTTATTACACACCCAACGATCCTGGCCAGTGGTGTTGAGTATCATATTGTGTCCATTTAAACAAATGCGCGGATTATGTAATATTCCTTTCTCTTGAAGGAAACGTACTAATAACGTACGTAATAAAACCCAATTCCAAAAGATTCATTATGTATTGAACAGAACACGTACGTGCAAAGCAAACAACCAACTGATGGGTATTAATAAACATGCAAACAATATCTACAATATTAATTATAGTGAGTGGGAGTCATCAGTCATAACAATAAAGATGCGTTTACACGAGGCGACTTTAAGGTTACAGATGGTGTCATGTGAAATAACGGAAAAGGTCCTAAAAAATTATATGAAATTATTGAATCTCCTTAAGAATGCTTTTTAATGTTTTAAAATGGCCTTGATATACGAAATGAAGTCCTTCAAGTGAAGAGTAAAGGTGGCCCTAGACGATCAGTCTTTTGATCAAAAGTGTTTGATCAATCGACCGAGACAGTCATGACTGAGCGTCTAGAAGTGTGTTTGACGATTGAGTCAATGACTGAAGGAGATTGATAGAAATTTTGATTTAGACAAACGACTGAAGAAGGTGATTGAGCGTCTAGTAGCGTTTTGATCAATCTTTCCCTCAGTCACGCGCTCGGCACCAACGATGTCGGTCCCCTCGTCGCCCACGCCCCTCAACTCTTCTTCTTTGGCAAAGGGTGAAACTCAATCAGAAGGCGAATTCACGAGTATGCTGATTGAATTATACCGTGATCAACCATTCTTTTGACCTCCGCCTTTTCCTCTTCTTATTTTTATTATTATCCTTTCTCTTCTGTTGGAGGGCAGCTACACTCAGTAAAAAAAAAGAACAAATCCGGGTTGGAACTCATTGTTTCAGCACAACACCGCGAACAAAAAGTACAAACGAAAAACATAGAAAATCGTATAAACGAGTAGAAAAACGTAGCAGACGAAACTGGGAAAAGAAACGAGACAGCTACAACACTCCTAAAAGGTATTGATCAAACGACTGAAGAAATGATTGAACCTCACTTCAGTCTGTTTGTTCAATCAGACTAATCGTCTAGGGCCAGCTTAAGATGGGTAGTTGCCGCTTCTCTTCCAGCGCATAGCGGTGCAGGCTTAGCTTTCCCACCCATCCTGAACAGCGAAGAGATAGTGGCAGGTGTTCAACTAGCCGATTGCATCTTGTAGCATTATAATTTATAGGTTATGTCTAGTGTGAACTGAACCGTACTGTACCATCATTGTTTTTACATTAAATTCAAAATTTTATTCCTTCAAAATTGTAATTCCTGACCATTTTCGTTTAATAATAATAATAATACTAAAACTATTTGTAAAATTCTTTAAAAGCATTTAATATTCAGCTTTAATAATTTTACAAAAGCGCTACCTAGTCAAAAGAGTATCTAAAATGGAATCAATGGAGTGACTTACGCCGCGTTGTTTTAAAAATTAATAAACAAATGAAAACAATTCAGTAATTTATTCAAGAACAGTGTTAAACAACAAATTACTTTTCAAGCATATTTTAAAACACTAAATAAATATTTTATTACGTACTGTTTCGATTATGGAAAATGAAAGTTTATAAAACCAAATGAAATCGACTATATTTTGCCCTTAGTGGTAACTACGCATTAAAGGAGGAGGGCATGTCGATTTTCGCTCCGTAAATTTTGAAATATTCATCAGTAAATCTATTCAACTAGTGAAGTAAATGATTTATAGTAGAAAATGAAAACGTTATCTATACATATAAAAATTATTAAATCGATTCCGACATCTTCTTCAATAACAATATTAAAATTAAAGTAAACAACGTATACAGGGAAAGTAAAATGTGTTAACATGTTATCAACCGACGGACTACAGGGATATTGGATGAACAAAAATACCGGTAAAGCTTAATAAGCCATAATAAATATATTTTTACAGCTGAGATTAACATTTTATTTATCAAATTTAAACAATTTTCTTTCAAAATTTAGATTTTATGGTCAGTTCTATTCAGTTAAATACAGATTGTCATTATTTGACTAATTTTATGTTACTAATTTTCTCTTGTTAAATTTATTTTATGTATGTATAGCCAACAAACAAATAAAGTAATTTGTAAAACCCTGAGATAAATACAACATTTGTTAAAATTGTAATAACTTATAAAGTAATTTTAATTTTTGTTTAATATAATATAGTGTAACATATCTTGTTTAATTTATTAATTAACAGTTAACAGTAAATTCAACAGTTCATTAATTCACAGTAAATTCTTGTTTTATTTTATTTAAAATTTTAATCCATACAAAAGTCAAAAAGAGTATAGGGACAAGTCAGTATCAAAACATTTTATCTATTAAAACGTTTTTAAAAGAAACATCACATAAAACAAATCGTCAATATTAGTTACATACCATTTTGTTGTTTAGGCCATCAGCTGAAAGGTTGGTTTGAACCTATAGAGGTTTTACTAAGTAAAACAAGGAGTGAGGTGGTTTACTTTTGCCTTCCTCACTGAGTGGAAAAATGCGCTCATCAGCATGCCTGGCCCTCTGAAAAGCACATATTTTCCACTCTACAAATGACATATTCACTTCATTCACCACAGGAGGGTCTGGCTGTATAATTAAATTCATTACTTTCAGAGGAGATAACTGTGATTAATGTCTTTTACACCTCTACCTCTTCTGTTCTTAAATAATTCAGTCATTTAATTTGGTGACCATGTGATAAGAAACAGAACTATGTATTTTAGCCCTGCAACGAACAGATTGAGTGTAAGTAATTTGACACCCACCTGTCTGTTACATAACATATAAAACACAAATTTTGACTCTATTGTTTATAAATTTCTGAATTGTATATTACATGACTTTCCAATCAGGTAAGACTTTAACTCTTTCTTAAATATTTTCTCACATTCATTCATGAACAACCTTTGTGGAAGATGGGACATCAGTTTTCATTCAGTATATGATGATTTTTTCATAGAGATACAACCTATGAAACTCGGCAAAAACAGAACAGTGTCTTCTTGTGTAGTAACCATGAGGCTTTTACTGTCAAACCATCATGTTTTACTGGCTTTCCCCACAGTACAGATTCCATAATAAATAAGCAAAGTATAGTGAGAATTTTATTTGCTTAAAGTTTTCCTGACCTAACCTATATTTATGTACCTCACCAATATATTTATATCTTTCTGCATCAGAAAGATTTCCTCCTTTAAAACATTAATAGGCTTACTTAGGCCTAATCTAAATAAATTAGCTAGCCCAACTTAAATATTAGTAAATTGAAACCGTGACGGACCACTGTTAGGGTACACCAGGGCACGTTTACACAGATTTTTTTATTTTTGTATTGCAGTTATTTTCATTCTTTTTATACTTTATCATTACTAAAGATTTAAGCTTCATTTTGACACCTATGAATAGCCTCTTACTATGATACTTTTTATGTATCTAAACGTTTTATGAAAGTAATTCACCCATGTAATTGGGGCTTGTTTACACAGTGCATGGGGCAACTTTACATACTTCGTAAAATTTAGAAATTTAAGTGTTAATATATTATATTATATTGAGGGAGTAAATTGTAGAGGGAGGCAAAGATTAGAATATATAAAGCAAATTACAAAAGATGTAGGGTGTTACAGGTATGTAGATATGAAATGACTTGCGCAAGATAGAACAGGTTGGAGAACTGCATCAAACCAGTCGAGAGACTGATGACAAAAAACAAATTATATTAGTCAGTTTTATTACTATAAATTATTACATTGAGTTCTGTGTGTTTATTTTTACATTAATATCAATTACCTACAATCTACAGTTACCTACAATTTCCTTCAATGATCATGTGGCCATCTCTTAAAGTGAGTGCATTGTATCCACTGTGCACCAGGTTTTTATTGTTTGAATCGTTTCAAAGCAGTAGTATATACAAGCAAAGTTTTCTTCTTCATTTTTGCGATCATATTCACATAAATTGTCATTTTTTTCATAATTTTTCCTTGTTTTGCTGTGCTTCATTTTGGAGAACAAACAGTGTTTTAGTAGCTTTTTCTTTCGTAATATTGCTAATATCTATCTTTCTCTGTTTTGCTTTATTCTGTTCTGCTTTCAATGCATCTTGGACTGGCGTATCTGTAAGAATAGTTCTCTTTTCCCTCTTAGCTTCTTTTCCTGCCTTTATTAGTTCTTTTTCTTGGACCTGATTTTTGAAAAGGCTGCATGATATCCATAGAGGATCACTATTGGTATGCCTTTTGTGTGTCCACACCGTTGTTTACCTGCAGAAACAATATATAGTTATTAGAAACTGTTAACAAATGGTGTAAAAACGTATGGGGCACGTTTACATGACTTGAAGAATGTGTAAACATGCCCCGTGTGACAAAACATAACCAGGAAGCTTTGTCCACGAGGTATATATTCAAAATAACCTTAAAAGAGCAGTCTACCAGGATAAACTATAATAAATTTAAAAAAAAGTAGTAGGCCTATAGTTACTACTAATCTAATATAATGGTGTACAAATTTACTCACCAAAATAAAAATCACAAAAACTGCTCTCACTTCGTTGTTATACCTTATACTGGCATCAATGCTAACGGCGGTCTCAGAGACTCATTTGATGTGACAAGTGCTGCGTTTTGACAAACGGTTTGTGAGTATGAGCACTCCGGTCTACCCTACAATTTGTATGTTCTATATACATATGTTAGTTGTTTTGTATTTATTTGTGGTGTCACACAGTTGTCTTGTATGTGTGTATGCAATACACACATAAAGCATACCCACTGTGTACATATGTATTTTACATTTTTTTTACCCTTGGGAGTCTCATGGATACTTATTAGTACAGTGGAAACCCCCTTATCTGGACTTCCTTTATCCAGATCCTCCCTTATCCGGACACAATAAATAGGCCTAAATTAATTAAATTAATGTGGATAAAATTGTTGAAGGAGGTAGAAAAATGCGATGTGCATTAAATAACATAACTATGCAGATTATCACATTAATATTATTATATTTTATAAATAAATCTATTATGTATTAAGTTGCGTTTGCGTTTGTTGTGAACAAAGTTTGTAGAAATGCATGATCGCATTATGCATACAATTGTACATATCTTCTGTATAAATATCGCAGTGTAAATACCTTCGCTGCAATGACTGACAACGGATGTGGTCATTGGTTGATCGTAAAATCAATGATGAGTGTGATAATAATGACATTGTACAGTGGTTAAATAGCTGTGCAAACAACGGTGGTTTCCAAATTTTGGCGGATGAAGATATTGTCTAGGATTTATAGGCTACCATTTAGATGATGGGAAAACTGATGAAGATAAAAAACCTGACACTACTGAACCATGCTCCGAATCTTCTCATGCTGAAGTATTTGAAGCACTTAAATTAGCATTCAAATGGTTTGAAAGGGAAAGTGAATGTGACAGCATGGAATTGTTGCAGCTTAAGCGAGTTTGGGATTTAGCGGCTACAGAACGTAAGAGTTGTATGTTTTTTTTTTTTTTAATTCCTAATATGTGTACGTTGCAATCTGTTCAATTCAGAACAATAAGCAACCCCATGACCCAATGAGATGAGGATGATGTGTATGACGTGTAAATGAGGTGTAGTCTTGTACAGACCCAGGTCGACCACTCCTGAGAGAGTATGGTTAATTGAACCCCAACCATCAAAGTACACCGGTAACCACTGTCTAGTATTCAAATCCGTATAAAAGTAACTACCTTTACTAGGATTTGAACCAGGTCCTTCGTCTCCGAAGAGTTGTATGTGCCAAAAAAAAAATTGATAATTTTTAATATGTAACTGAATTGTAGTGTAGTGCATATACTGTAATATGTAACTGATTTCCAGGAATTACATACGTTACATACAAGTATAAACATAGATAAATGTAAAAATACATTCCACATTAGGTATTTGTGCCGTGTGCTGTAAAACCTAATACTATACAGCACATACATATTTTTATACTTTTTGACTTACTGTGTACTGTAGTACGTTTTGTAAACAAATATAGCCTACAAATGTAAATTGTAATTAATAACTTTGTGTTTTTCAGTTGTGTACATCCATTGTACATGCATACTGTACTGTATTTAACAAATTAAAACATCCCTTTTTACTTTCTCTTGCCTATATGAATATATAGGAAGGAAAGTATTGTTTTCATGTTGATTTTTCGAAATCGAGTTTTCACTGGATCTATACGTTTTCAGACCCCCTGAACCCAAAAAACATGTTTTTAGCGATTGGTCTGTGTGTGAACAGAATATCTCAAGAACGGAACATCGTACGAACTTGAAACTTGAAACTTAAGTTACATACCACTACCGGACGCGACACGAACATTTTCATCAAAATCGGTCAACCGGAAGTAGTAGTTTATTCGTATAATTTTTCAGTTTTTTGCGATTTTCTCAAAAACTGGTCCTACGATTTTTTTTTAAATCGCCTATTTTACTCAATTTTTTATTCTCTACAAGATAGGGTAGGCGCCATGTTTGCTGAAATTCTCGGTGAGGCTGTTTTCACGTAAAAACGTTGTTTTTTTAAGATTACGGCTTTAATATAAATTTTAGCGCAAAAACTTATATAATAAAAGTTGTAGAGAATTTAAAAACCTACAACTTCTGTTTCAAACATTTGTTTGTATAACGCTTAGTTTAGCGGTAATTTGCGATTTTCTGTTTTTTTTTCTCACGAAAACGTAAGAAAAATCGATTTTTTTAAAATTTCGGTCTTAGTATGCATTTTACGACAAAAGTGTATATAATTAAATTTATAGAAAATTAAAAGATCTACAACTTTTGTTTAGAGCATTTTTCTCTACAGAGCCTAGTTTAGCGTGAAAGCGTGATTTTCCGTATTTTTAAGCCAAACTGAGTTCGATTGTCATTTTGCGTCATTCACTCATGATTAAAATAAGGTTATGTTTTTGAGGTTAGTTTTTGTTTATTTCTAATATTTTATTAATAATGTTAGGTTTATTATTAATTATTTGCATTGGCAAGAGAAAGTTGTGTGAGTGTTTCACACCAGATTTTTATACTTTTTGACTTACTGTGTACTGTAGTACGTTTTGTAAACAAATATAGCCTACAAATGTAAATTGTAATTAATAACTTTGTGTTTTTCAGTTGTGTACATCCATTGTACATACATACTGTACTGTATTTAACAAATTAAAACATCCCTTTTTGTATTTCTTATAACTGGATTTTCTTATATCCGGCTTACCCAGGTCCCAATTCATCCGGATAAGGGAGTTTCCTCCACTGTATACATTCTTCTCCGATTTTTTAAGGCATTTTTAAAGGCCTTTGACCACTGTGGAAGGTATGACATTTTCTTTATATTCTCCACAAGGTCTATATGAGTGCTGGTTGTTTCTGAATTATTTGTACAAAAGTAATTTTTTATTGTGAAAAAAGTAAATAACTTTAAGAAATATTTGATACATTACTGAATTCAGTATATCTTCAAGTTTCATTCACGTATGTTCAATGTGGCTACTTTTTGTAATGCACCAGATTTCCCATCTGTAATCAATTTCCTCCCAAATTTTATGAAGCATGTATGGATCTATGGTGCGGCTTCAAGGGTGTAATTTAAAATGTTTGTGCTGAATTTTCTGCAAGATTGCAACAGTTTCTTATTCTGGCCGCTCACTGGCTAGAGCACTAGTCTACACTGCACACTACAAAGTGGAATGTCCCTCGTTTGATTCCTGGTCAAGGTGTGGAAATTATTAATAGTTAAAAACCACTGATTCCGTAACCATAAACCATTGTAGTTGCTATTAACCGGTTGAGACAACTTTAAATAAACTTTAATAATCCTCTTCCAATTTTCTCCGTCAGTTGCTAGTGCTCCCCATCCTTGGACTCCTATGAAAATCAAATCCAACTTATTATTTCTTTGGGTGTTCTGTTTCTTTCATCCGAGAAAGTTTTGGGCCACTTCCAGTCGAAATTGGAACTTCTAACCCAATCTAGGCCCACTAACTTTTTGTGAAGATTAGGAGTCCGAAAACTGTTAGTTGCTATCTCTTGTAGTTTCTGACATCAGGATGTGACTGATGAACATCGAAAAATGTTAGATGACAATTTAAAAAAATCTGGTGTGAAACATTCACACAACTCTTCTTGCCAATCAAATAATTAACAATAAACCTAACATTAGTAATAAAACATTAGAAATAAACAAAAAACTAACCTCAAGAAAACATAACCTAATTTTAATCATGAGTGAAAGACGCAAAATGAAAATCGACCTCAGTTTGGCTTAAAAATACGGAAAATCATTCTTTCACGCTAAACTAGCCTCTGTAGAGAAAACTGCTCTAAATAAAAGTTGTAGATCTTTTAATTTCCTATAAATTTGATTATATATACACTTTTGTCGTAAAATGCATACTAAGGCCGAAATCTTAAAAAAATCGATTTTTCACAAGTTTTCGTGAGAAATAAAACAGAAAATCGCTAATTACCGTTAAACTAAGCGTTATACAAAAAAATGTTTGAAATTAAAGTTGTAGGATTTTAAATTCTCTACAACTTTTATTATACACATTTTTACGCTATAATGCACATTAAAGCCATAATTATTAAATAATTTAATAACTTTCTATAAATAGTTTAACGTTAACTTGAAAAATATTCATATAGGTATATGTGATTTTTTTAAATTTCCCGCTTTTTCATTAAAAATACGTACTGTATAGGAATTATCTAGGTACTAATTATCTTTCGATACTAATAGAATTATAGTACTATTAAGATTACCTATGTAGGAAATATCCACAAAATGTGACAGATTATGCATGGTGGGGAGGGGGGAGTGTAACAGAAAAGACCCAAATGAAAATTAATAAAAAATATTACAGTAAATATTATTCTTTGATTTCAGGTTGTTTTGATCTCGGTAACTGCCAGCATCGCGTTACTCGGTGTTCTTGCGCGGTATTTACGCAGGAGGAAGGCAACGAATGTTACGTACAAGAAGCTTCCGCGGAATCCTCAATTGTTGCAAAATCCAAATGGAGGTATGTAAATTATAATTATAATTGAAATTTTGTAATTAATGCATACTTAATAATGAAAACCCGTTGTTGTGTAAAAGACATTCTGTTCGTAAAACGACCGGAAACGGCACAAAATTTTACACAGCTCTAGGAGAATCAACTCACACTACCGTATCTATATCGGTTTAGGTAGGGCTACCAACTTTTTGTCACAAAATAAAATTTCCCTTTCTTAGAAAAATGTTACCAGACATTAACAATTGGGTAACAGGACTAAAAACTCACCCCGTACAATAAATAAATATATACAAGCGGCTCGAGAAAGAGGAAACCAAAAAAAAAAAAATTTAAATTATTAAAATTATAAAATGTATATTATAAAAAAATTATTAATATTATTATTATAAAATGTATAAAACTACCTATTAAAAATGTTAAAATTTGATTTTAACTATGATTGTCAAAATTTATAAAACCTACCAAATCATTAAAAAGATTTTTCATTACACACTTAAAAAATTAAACAGTTTCTGCTAGAAAAATAAAAATAAAAATAAAATTTTTAGTATCCGGTGAAATCAATATGAAAAACAGGGTTCAACTGTCTCGTCCGAGTGTAGGCCTACATGTTCGTAGTAAGTTTTTGGAAATTTCTAACGCCACATAATTTTTTTATATGGAATTTCAAAAAATAATTTTTTAATTTTTTTAATAAATACTTACTTTTTTATGTTCAGTGTTTATTAATTGGTTTTCCTTTTTTGTATAGTTGTTTGTAATTTCATTCGTAACCTAATTGTTTAGTTTCTGTTAATTTAATTATTTTAAACTTTTTGTATTGTTTAGAATCTGTTAATTATTTTATTCAAATATACATTTAAAATCTGTATCACATTATTCATGTCATATAATTATTTTTTCTGTTTTTTTTTTTGTTAATTAAAAAGCTAAATTTTAATGGACAGTTATTTAGTTGGATTATGAATATGGATACTGTAATAGACGATTAAGAATTCGTTTGTAGGCAATTAGTCTTAGCGTAATGTTTGGCTACCCTGGCGAAGGTTTTCACACAGTTTCCCTTTGCCTTTCCAAGCGAATGCCGGGTCACTCTCCTTTTACTTTCTCTTGCCTATATGAATATATAGGAAGGAAAGTATTGTTTTCATGTCGATTTTCCGAAATCTACACCGGATCTACACGTTTTCAGACCCCTATACCCAAAAAACATGTTTTTAGCAATTGGTCTCTGTGTGTGTGCGCGTGTGTGCGTGGTGTGTGTGAACAAAATATCTCAAGAACGGTGTATCATACGAACTAGAAACTTAAGTTACATACCACTCACTACCGGACCCGACACGAACATTTTCATCAAAATCGGTGTCAACCGGAAGTAGTAATTTATTCGTGTAATTTTTCACTTTTTTGCGATTTTCTCAAAAACTGGTCCTACGAGTTTTTTAAAAATCGCCTGGTTTACTTAATTTTTTATGCTCTACAAGATAGGGTAGGCGCCATGTTTACTGAAATTCTTGGTGAGGCTGTTTTCACGTAAAAAAATTGTTTTTTAAGATTGCGGCTCTAATATGCATTTTAGTCCAAAAATTTACATAATAAAAGTTGGAGAGAATTTAAAATCCTACAATTTTTATTTCAAAGATTTTTTTGTGTAACGCTAAGATTTCGGCCTTAGTATGTATTTTACGACAAAAGTGTATGTAATTAAATGATCTACAACTTTTATTCAGAGCATTTTGCTCTGCAGAGCCTAGTTTATCGTGAAAGAGTGATTTTCCGTATTTTTAAGCCAAACTTGAGGTCGATTTTCATTTTCACTCATGATTAAAATAAGGTTATGGTTTTTTGAGGTTAGTTTTTTGTTTATTTCTAATGTTTTATTACTTATGTTAGGTTATATTGGTCATTATTTGCATTGGCATGAGAAAGTTGTGTGAGTGTTTCACACCAGATTTTTTTACTTTCTGTTCAGTAGTATAACCGCCTAGTTCCTTATCCCAAACATTTTGACTTGTCTTATTTAATGTATACTACAATACAATGTATAAACAATACCTGCCTCTAAAAATCAGTTAGTTAGCCTAGAAATTGACTAGAATAGAGTGGAGGAACACCAAAAAATTTAATTTGAAATGATTCTTTTCAACTCGCATACGATTTTGTAGCAAAATATTGTTCAAGAATGAAAACCCGTTGTTCTAGGGTAAAAAACATTCTGTTCGTAACACAACTGGAAACAGCACAAAATTTTACGCAACTCAAGGAGAATCAACTCAAACTGTCGTATCTATACCGGTTGAGTAGGGCTACCAACTTTGTGTCACAAAACAAAATATCCCTTTCTTAGGAAAAAATTACCAGACATTAACAATTGGGTAACAGGACTAAAAAATCACTCTGTATTTTACATGACCATTGAGTTTATTTATTTATTTAAGTGGGTTGTACCTGGTCAGCAACTACAGTAATCTATAATGATTTGGTAGTAATTTAATTTCAAAGTATTATTTGAATAGTTTATTGATTTATGTTTCCTTATGAGATATTTTGCAGATACGCGTGAGTATATCTATTTATTTTAGTGTATGATTGTGTAGTGATATACGAAGAACACCAAATTAGAAAGTTTAATTCTTTTGTCAGTTCACGTAATACTCGTACAGTTGGTTATAAATTGTGTATTAGTGATGTTCGTAGCCATTGTGATTAAATTTCTCACGTGTATGTATAAAATCTCTTTGTCAAAATTGTAGTTATTTTAAATTTAGCTTAATTGATTTAGAATTTATTTACTTGGTCTAAAGTCACATCAGAAACAGCCTGGTCGTTGGCGGTTACTATCGGTTATGAAGCTGGAACGGCGTAATAACATCTTTTAACGTGTAATAATAATAATCTCCAGGCCTTACTCGGGATCTTCTGATTTGTTCGTTAGCGCGCTAAACGTTGCTCCAAGGAGTTAGCTTAGGTTTACAATTTATTGATACAGTATAAATTTGATTACCCAAAGTAACTAAGACGGGAGGCTTTTAGAATTTATATTATTGGTTCCTCCAAGAATTAAATTATCGTTATTGTTAACTGTTCATCTATACCTGAAATTCTTGTTGTTGTTGTTGTTGTTTAGCTTTAGATCATCAGCCGAAAGACTGGTTTTAACCTCTAGCTAGAGGTTTTACTTAGTAAAACGAGGAGTGATGAGGTTGACAATTGCTTTCCTCACTGAGTGGAAAATTATGCTTGTCAGTGTGCGAGGCCCTTTTAAAAGCATCTACTTTCCACTCTGAAAATTACACCTTCACTTTATTTACCACAACGTCTGGCTGTATAATGTATAAAATTCATTACTCTCAGAGAAGATAACTCTGGCTAATGTCTTTTACACCTCTACCTCTTCTGTTCTCAAATGTTTCAGTCATATAATTGGCTGACCATGTGATAAGAAACTTAATTATTTTTTGTAGCCTTGGAACTAACAGATCGAGTGCAAATAATTTAACACTCCACTTTTAACGTGTAATAATTTCCAGGGCTTACTCAGGAACCGAACCCGGGATCTTCTGATTTGTACGTTAGCACGCTAAACGTTGCTCCAGGGAGGTAGAGTAGATTTACAAGTTATTGATACAGTATAAATTTGATTACCGTAAGTAACTAATTACCTGTTATGAAAAATAGCTGAATTTACTACTTCTTTTAAAGGAGCTTTCAACGTAAAAACTAAACTAACGTCAAAATTGAGTAATTTTTTACTTAAAAATTATTCTCGGCACCCACGTCCGTGAATTTTCGCAAGTACCAAGAGATTTTTAGTATTATTGTTCATTTACCTTTTTTTCTATCCTAATGATTCACTGTAGAAAGTTTATCTGTAGAGGTTTAAACCTCTATATAATATAGTCGTTTATATAGTCGTTATATAGTCTATATAATTGTTTATCTTTGGATCATTTCTTAACGGTTAGTTTAGTTGAACGTTCAGTGGCATTATTTGTTTTGTTGTTGTTAATCTATTATGAAATAAATCTTCATTATGAAAAAGAAGTACTATATAGAAACATCTTACTTGAAGAAGGGATAGGCTAGTGGGGCATATCAATAATAGAGGGAGTGAATTGTAGAGGGAGGCAAAGGTTAGAATATTTAAAGAAAATTACAAAAGATGTAGGGTTTCACAGGTGTGTAGATATAAAACGACTTGCGCAAGGTAGAACATCTTGGAGAACTGCATCAAACAAGTCGAGAGACTGATGACAAAAAAATCTATTATTGTTTCTAACCCTAACAAATTTTGCAATCGTATATTACTAACTTTGTTTCATTTTTTAAAACGCTAATTGCTTCCATGAGCTTGTTTATTTCTACTTTGTAATCCGTATCGTTTATCTTAATTATCTCTTTATGTGAAGCTATCTCTTGTTCCACTTTATTTCTTACTCCCTCATTTAGTTTATTACTATTTATTATAATTCCCTAATTTTATTCTGATCTTCAATTAATTTCGCTGCGTTACTTTCCAAGCTAAGCGGAAATCGTATATTCATTTACGAACGCGTAACCAGTGGTGAGGATATTCTATATCCTCTTAAAATGGATATAATAATAAATTTATTTGTTTTTGGGGACTTGCCCCATACAAATGGAGTAGCTACATTTTTCTTTAAGTAAAAGAGATACTAAGTATATAATACATACAATAAATAATACATATAGTAGTACACAAACAAGCACAAGTTCAATAACAAAAAAAATACAGAAACGTTGACCAACAGGTATTTTTTTTTTTTTTTTTTTTTTTTGCTTAACGTCTGACTGTTCTGCAATTACGTGAAGGAAGAAATAATTTTTGTAACATATGAAATATGCCGTGCCTGAATGGGATTCGAACTTAAGACCGCATAATGAGAGGCGAGCACGTTACCAACTACGCCAATGCGGCCGGCAGACTAACAAATAGATGAGTTTTGAACAAAGTAGGTAGATCAGAAATTGTATTAACAATTTTTGTACCAAGAGATTCATAATTATTTTCTAAAAACAAACAAACGAATAAAATTTATTCCTTAATTTTTCTTTAACTTTTTTTTTGTCATCAGTTTCTCGACTGGTTTGATGCAGTTCTCCAACCTGTTCTATCTTGCGCAAGTCGTTTCATATCTACATACCTGTAACACCCTACATCTTTTGTAATTTGCTTTATATATTCTAATCTTTGCCTCCCTCTACAATTTACTCCCTCTATATTACCCTCCATTATTAATAGCCCAATACCTGGATGTCTTAGGATATGCCCCACTAGCCTATCCCTTCTTTTGGTAAGATGCTTCCATATACTTCTCTTTTCATCCACTCGCCTAAGAACCTCTAAATTACTTATTTTGTCCACCCACCTAATCTTTAACATTTTCCTATAACACCACATTTCAAAAGCTTCTATCCTCTTCCGTTCTACAGCCCCTATCACCCACGTTTCACTTCCGTATAATGCTACACTCTAAACATAATGTTTTAAGAAATTTTTCCTAATCTGTAAATCAATGTTTGTAGTCAGTAAGCTGTTTTTCATTTCAAAGGCTTTTCTAGCTTGATCAATTCTACTCTTGATATCACTTGTGCTTCTACCATCCTTTGTTATTTTACTCCCTAGATAGCAGAATTCCCCAACTTCCTGTATGTTTTCGTTGCCTACTTTTAAATTTCCCATCTCTTCTAAACCACTCTTGCTGCTGCACAACACTTTCGTTTTGTTCTTATTAATTTTCATGAAGTAATCCTTCCTCAAGATCTCATCCATTCCATTTAAGGCATCCTTTAGTTCTTTCTTTGTCTCGGCTAATACTACTATATCATCGGCGAATCTCAGCATTTTTATTGTTTCTCCTTGAATTTTTATTCCTGCATCAAATTTCTCCTTCACTTCATTTATAGCCTCTTCTATATACAAGTTAAAAAGTAGTGGTGACAAAGAACAACCTTGTCGTACACCTTTTCTTACAGCAGCCTCTTTTTCGTACCCCTCGATTCTCAAAACAGCCGTTTGATTCTTATACAGACTGTAGATAACTTTCCTTTCTTTGTATTTAATTCCTAGCCTTTTCAAAGTTTTAAACATTTTACTCCAGTCCAAATTGTCAAATGCTTTCTCTAAATCTACAAATGCCATGTAAGTAGTTTTATTTTTCTGTATCCTTTTCTCAATAATCAGTCTCAGGGCCAATATTGCATCTCGAGTTCCCATTCTCCTTCTTTCATTCTCCTCCTTCTTTAACTTTATTCATTAAAGTTCGTTAAAACAATTAACATATACGAGGTGTGTTCAAAAAGTAACGGAATTTTTAAATTTCGCGGGTTTGGATAGTCCGATTGTAAAAATTTGTTTTTATTATGTTGGTACACATGGCCCTGACGTACGATAAAATTTTCAACAATATTCATTGCTTAGTTCTTAAGTGGAAGCCGCTAAGGTTAGACATGTTTTTCGAGCACGGCTATTTTTATTTGTTAAAAAAAATGGATCAAAGAATTTGTATTAAATTTTGCGTGAAAAATGAAATAAAGTGTGTGAAATGTTAACAAAGGCATATGGTGAGTCTGCTATGAGTAAAACAAGGATTTACGAGTGGTATAAGCATTTCCAAGATAACCGCGAAAACGTTGAAGATGACGAACGACCCGGACGTCCAAGCACATCAACAACCGATGAAAACGTGAAAAAAGTGAAAGAAATGGTTATGAACGATCGCCGAATCACAATCAGAGAAGTCAGTGATGATGTTGGCATACCGATTGGCTCATGCCGTGAAATTTTTTCGGATGTTTTTGGGTATGAAACGTGTGGCAGCAAAATTTGTTCCAAAATTGTTGAATTTCGAACAAAAACAGTGGCGAATGGAAGTTGCTCAGGAGTCACTAAATGAAGTCGACAACGATGCGGATCTACTCAAACGTGTTATAACAGGTGACGAAACATGGGTTTACGGATACGATGTCGAAACTAAGGCTCAATCGTCCCAGTGGAGGCATTCTGGATCGCCAAGACCGAAAAAGGTTTGACAAGTGCGGTCGAATGTGAAGGTTATGCTCACTGTGTTCTTCGATTTTAATGGCATAGTGCATCATGAATTCATGCCACAAGGTCAAACAATCAATAAGGAGTACTACCTACAAGTTCAACGCCGTTTGCGTGAAGCAATCCGAAAAAACGCCCGGATTTGTGGCAAAACAATTCATTGTTTTGCACCACGATAATGCACCTGCTCACACTTCATTGCTTGTTCGTGAATTTTTGGCCAAAAACAAAACTGTAACGATGCCCCAGCCTCCATATTCGCCAGACATGGCTCCATGTGACTTTTTTCTATTTCCAAAAATAAAGAGAACATTAAAAGGCCGTCGTTTTACAAGCATAGATGACATTAAAAGCGAATCGGTGAAAGAGCTAAAAGCTATCACAAAGATCGAGTTTCAGAAGTGTTTCGAGGATTGGAAAAAGCGTTGGCACAAGTGTATTGCATGCGAAGGGGACTACTTTGAAGGCGACAATATTAATGTAGATGAATAAATAAATATTTTTTCAAAAAACGAAAATTCCCGTTATTTTTTGAACAAACCTCGTAGATGGTAGTGGTAGTGATAAGGATGCTCCAATAAAACTAATTACAACTAAACGGCATAGATTTTCATTATTAACAAAGTATGTAATATTTTATTGTTAGAAATAATAGGTCTACTGGTACTACTGTACCTATCGTATTCCCGTCAACAGCAGGAACACCAAAAAACAAATCAATTTAAATTACGCAAACTTGAGTATCATAAAAATCGCCTCATTAGAACGCTGGAATCCCCAAACTTACCTGGAAATCCGCAACGCAGACTGAAACTACGATGGAGTAGAGATATCATTGCGCAGATGTAAATTCTCAGTTTAATATTCAAGATTAATCCACCGTTGGAGTGGCACTATTGAGTGGCGGTCTCCTTAATGTCATTACGCCATTTTTCATTTCTGTAAATAACATCACATCCATTCACTGGTTGTATTTTGTACAGTTGTGAATAAATAAACTAAGTTAAAAAAAAAAAAAATTACGGCTATCCTACACTACATTTTTTGGTTCTTCTTATCTCTAAAGCTTTGCATGTATGAATAAAGACTGTTTATTTTTATAATAGTAAACTTTACTAACATCTTAGAATGGATATATCAGTATCCATTTTAAATTACTTTCGTAAAATTGATAAAAAGAAATTATAAAATTTAACTTTGTTCTAAACATAGCAAACTATTGATAAAATTGAGACATTTTTGCAAACTTTTTTATATATTTTATGTCTCAGAGGTTATGATCATACGCAAAAATGTAAAAATCGGTCGCCTCCGTGGTCCAGTGGTTAGAATGCTAGACTGCGCTGTACTCTACACAGCGAAGGGCCCTGGATTCAATTCTCGGTGTGTCTGGAAATTATTTTACGCTAAAACCGTACGAATCTAGATCGTCGTCCGTCGTAGTGGGTAATTACAAAGCAGTTGATGCGACTTTAAGAGAAATTGAAGAGAAAGAAAAATATAGTGTGAAATACTCACTCGACTTTCACTTGCCATAACCTAATTTTAATCATGATTAAATGACGCAAAATGAAAATCAACCTCTGTTTGACTTAAAAATTCGGAAAATTACTGATTGACACTAAACTAGGCTCCGTAGAAAAAATCTTAGAAAAGGTTGTAGATTTTTTATTTCCTTCAACTTTGATTTAACTCACTTTTGTTGTAAAATGCATTAGCCCGTATCTTAAACAATTCAATTTTTACCGATTTTAATTAAAATAATACAGAAAATCATTAATTTACGATAAACGAAGTGTTTCAGAAACTAAAGTTGTACAGGTATTTTAATTTTCTGTAACTTTGATCATAAACACTTTTTCCCTAAAATGCATAAAATTAAGGCCGCAGTCTTAAAAAAAAAACAAATTTTTACCACTAAACCCAAGCCTCCCCCCCCCCCCCGAAAGAATTTCAGCAGCCATGACGCTTACCCTTTCCTGTAGATCATAAAAAAATGTAGTCAATCAGGTGATTTTTTTAAGAAAAATCGTAGGACCCGTTTTTGAGAAAATTGCAAAAAGTGAAAAATCACTCGAATGAACTACTACTTCCAGTTAAGCAATTTTGATGAAAATGTTCGTGTCGAGTCCTCTTAGGGTACATAACTTAATTTCCAAGTTTCAACCTCTTTTTTCCGTTTTTGAGATATGTTTTCACACACACACACCCACTTACTCTCTCTCTCTCTCACTCACTCACTCTCTCTCTCTCTAACTCACTCGCTCTCTTTCTCTCTCTCTCTCTCTCACACACACACACACACACACACACACACACACACACACACACACACACACACACACACACACACACACACACACACACACACACACACACACACACAGTTAACGCGGGCCTGAAAACATGTTTGTGTATCCGCTGAAAACTCGATTTGGAAAAATCGACTTGAATTAAAAATACGCTATGTGTATTCACGTAGCGCAAGAGAAAGTTAAAATTGTTACGATTGTATTTTCTCCGACTACTTGATTTTTGTCAATCCATTTTACTCGTATATCGTACGTTTAAATATTTTTATTTATTTAAGATAAGATTATTCACCACAATAATAAGATATATAACGAATGAAATTAGTTTACGTTTTTTTCTAATTTTAGAAGTTGACTCTTTTTAAAATTGTGTGCTGTACATTTTAAATTTAGTGAACATTAGTCGGTATGTTAAATATTTAAATCGTATTCTAAATTAGGCTCGGTACTAGTTCTGTGATGTATAAGTGAAATTTTTTTGTGTTCATTTCCATTTCGTAAGTAATTTGTAATTTATATTTTTCTCTTAAATTGAATCAGATAATTCCGAACAGAGTAGCTTCTTGCTGAACGATTATTATAATCCATTGATTTCTTGGTGCAGACTTGGTTTAGTGGTCAGCGCAGGTGTTTCTGCACTAGAGGTCCCGGGTTCGATAGCCTGTTAGTTTTTGGCATTTTTCATCACTAATTTTTATCTACCTTTCAAGAATCATTTATACGTTATCAATGATGTTGAAAACAATTGGGCGTAATACAAAAGAAATTTCTTGATATTTTATTGACAGTTTATATTGAACAGAGTAAAATGTAAAAGTTTTGTGGTCGTTCAAAAACTTGTATACTTATTACTTTCTCTTGTCCTATACGCATATGTACGGAATGAAATGCTTATAACAGGCAGGTGAAGTGTTAAATTATTTGCACCTGATCTGCTAGTTCTAGGGCTGCCAAAAATAGTTCTATTTCTTATTATATAGTCAGCCAATTATATAACTGAAACATTTAAGAAAAGTAGAGGCAGGTTTGTAAAAGACATTTCATCCAGACCCTGTGGTGAATGAAGTGAAGGTGTCATTTGCAGGATGGAAAATAGATGCTTTTCAGAGGGCTCGGCAAGCTGATAAGCATACTTTTCCACTCAATGAGGAAAGCAGTTGTAAACCACCTCGCTCCTCGTTTTTTACTGAGTAAAACCTCTAGAGGTTCAAACCAGCCTTTCGGCTGATGACCTAAACATCAACACCCAGTATTTATTTATGTATTTAACAAAAATTACAATAGAAAACTATTGAAGTGTGGAGGGTTGTTGCTACACCTGCGAATTTTACATTTCTTTAATATGTGTTGGAAATATCACATAGTTCCCAAAGAATGGTTAGAAGCAAAGGTTATTTCCCTCTATAAAAAAGGGGGTAGAACGGACCCAAATAATTACAGAGGTATCAGTTTGCTGGACACCACCTATAAAGTATATGCAAGAATAATCAATTCAAGACTAAGGAGGATTGTGGATAGTTTGATTTCAGAGGAACAGATGGGTTTCAGAAAAGGAAGGTCATGCTCAGATGCAATTTTTACCATGAACCAAATTATATCAAAAAGACGAGAGTTTAACCTTGAAACTCATCTAGCATTTGTAGACTTTATGAAGGCGTTCGACTCTGTCAATCGTAATCTCTTATGGTCTATACTTGAATCTAAAGGATACCCAAAGCATATTATTCAAGTTATGAAGGGATTGTATGAGGGGACAACAATCCGTCTGCAAGTAAATGATAAGGTAACAGAAGCCATCTTGGTAAATAAGGGAGTTCGACAGGGCTGCAGTATGTCGCCGACTTTATTTAACATATATATAGACGACATGTTGCAAACATGGAAAATAGGCATTAATTCAGGAATACAACTCTCAGAACAGATGAAGCTCAATCACATGATCTATGCAGATGACTTGGTATTAATACAACAAAGCGAAGACGAGTTACAGAAAGCGGTTTTTAGGTTGGACAAAATGTCTGAGAAATATAATTTGAAAATATCGCAGACAAAAACTAAAACTATGGCATTTAAAGGAAAATACACCGTAAGAACTAAAATAGAATTAGGAGGAAGAGTGCTTGAACAAGTCTCTCATTTCAAATATCTTGGTAATGATGTTTCGTATGACTTTGACAAAGATGTGCTTTACAAACTATCTAAATTTCAAAGCATTTGTGGTAATATACATAAACATCTGAAACGGAAAACAAGAAAAGATACGAGACTTAAGTTTTACGATACAATTGCTGTCCCTACTTTGATGTATGGCAGTGAGTCCTGGATACATACGAAAAAGGTAGACAGCAAAATCCAGGCTGCAGAAATGAGATTCTTACGAAGTGTATATGGATGCAGCCGAAGAGATAGGCTACGAAATGAAGAAATTAGAAAAACACTGAATGCTTTACCGTTGCTAGACAGAATCAAACAGAACAGGAACAGATGGTGCAGCCATTTGAATCGCATGCCAGGCGAGAGAATACCAAAAGCCGCCAGAAACTACAAACCTACAGGAAGAAGAGATATAGGACGACCGAGGAACAGATGGGTACCGGAACAGGTTCAAGAAACCTAATCCTTGGAAGTGAAGAAGAAGAAGAGAACAAAAATTACAGATGAGAGCAACAGGTAAAGCCCAATACTGCTCTCTTAAAACATTATACAATACATATAACAAGCTTATAATACATACAATAATTATGCTTCATAACCTATATTATAATGAATGATATGATAGTACAATAAAATGATTATACACGTAGACCTAATAATAAAATTATAATTTATATTAAATTAAATATTTATGTTTTATTATAATATTGTATTAAATTCTATATTTATATTGTGTTTAGGTGATCAGCCTGTAGGCTGGTTTGAACCTGTAGAGGTTTTACTAAGTAAATCGAGGAGTGAGGTGGTTTACAATTGCCTTCCTCACTGAGTGGAAAAGTACGCTTATCAGCATGCCGGGCCCTCTAAAAAGCACATATTTTCCACTCTGCAAATGACATCTTCACTTCATTCACCACAGGGTCTGGCTGTATAATGATGAAAATTCATTACTTTCAGAGGAGATAACTCTTATTAGTGTCTTTTACACCTCTACCTCTTCTGTTCTTAAATGAATCAGTCATTTAATTGGCTGACCATGTGATAAGAAACAGAACTATTTATTTTAGCCCTGCAACGAACAGATTGAGGGTAAATAATTTGACACTCCACCTGTCTGTTAGGGGCAGAATATTTATATTATAAATATAATAATAACAAAAAAATGTTATTTTGTTATCAATTAACCTAAATGATTTCATTGGCTACTTTAGTTTACTTTTATAATTTAATTTAGTTAGATGTTTGAGAGGAAGCTTTTACCTTAATTGTTGTGTTTCCTTCCTAAAATATTGCGAGTGGAAAACACGAACAGTAGGCCTACCTTATATCGTAAAACCAGTAGGCGTAAATTTTTTTTGTATCACTTTTTAATATTTCATCTGTTGTTGTTGTTTAGGTCAACAGCCGAAAGGCTGGTTTGAACCTCTAGAGGTTTTACTAAGTAAAAACGAGGAGTAAGGTGGTTTACCATTGCCTTCCTCACTGAGTTGAAAGAGTATGCTTATCTGCATGCCAGGCCCTCCGAAAAGCACTCACTTTCCACCCTGCAAATGACAGGTTCACTTCATTCACCACAGGGTCTGGCTGCATAGTGAAATTTTATTACTCTCAGAGGAGATAACTCTGACTAGTGTCTTTTACACCTCTACCTCTTCTGTTCTTAAATAGTTCAGTCATATAAGTGGCTGACTATGTGATAAGAAACAGAACTATTTTTTTAGCCCTGGAACGAACAGATTGAGTGCAATTAAAATAACACTCCACCTGCCCGTTTTGGGCATATTTCATCTGTATCTATAGGTTAATATAGAGTGGAAAAGTATTGTGCAAAAACATTTTCAATACCCGGATTGTAAGTGATCTTCGAGGTTCATGACTCCCCTGAAGTCAAGAAAAAGATTAAAAAGATCTCCGCTGATCAATAACTACTGAACCGTTTGAGCTGAAATTTTAAAGCTAAGGTCTCTCAACCAACCTCTGGATTTTTTGAATTATCTATGTAGTCCCAAAAATAAGAGCGCAGAAATACAAAAAAAAAAACAGTTTCCTCATAAAAGGGCTGGAACAATTTTTATTAAAAATGTGTTATTTACTAAATTTGTTCGTCTCATTAAAACGGCGTAATTGGTAGCCTACCAAAAAAAAAAAAAAAAAAAGTGGGGAAGCTGTGCTTTTGTTTGAGTCTTTTTTAATTGCAGCCGTACTTAATATATAATTTTAATTCGAGCCGCACATCGAAATTATAGTCAATAATTCAAAATATATAATTAAAAATGTATAATTCAAAATTATAATCTTACCTATTTTAGGTAAAAATGTAGTACTTGACAAAAGATGAAGAGAAAAATCCCTTTCTTGTGACGACGCGTTTCAAAACTGGTGGCAATTTACCACTTAGGGTCTACCCACTTAACTTTCGTAAGAAAGAAAAAGGCTTACTTTTGACGTATGGCAAAAACCATTAGCGATTTCTGTATCTACTCTTTAACAGGAATCGAATGACACTATTTTTGTTTCCAAATTCCGACTTTAATTTCTTGACTTCGGGTTTTGGGCCACTTTCGTTCGAAACCTTAACTTCAAACCTAATCCAAGGCCACTAACTTTTTGGGCAGATTACGAATCCAAAAATTGATTGTTGATATCTCGTGTAGTTTCTGACATCTGAATGAGACAGACGGACATCGGAAAATGATAGGTTTTTTTTGGTTTAACGTCCGACTGTTCTACAATTACTGCTAATGCAGACGGTAGATGATGACAATTTAAAAAAAATAGCGCAGGAAACAATAAAGGGTAAGGCAAAACGCACAAACTTTCTACAAAACCTTCTACCCGTAAAATATTTTACTCATTTTACACCCGAGTTTGATTCTGTATCCATTTCAGTTACAAGTTTAAGTAAGTGGCCAACAATATGGAACGATTCAAAATGGAATACACCAATTTTAATACGGTTCTCACAGAAAATCGAAAATTGCCGCTAATTTAAGTACTGGACAAAATATATTTTAAAAAATTGTAGAACTTTTCACAGGTGGCAATTTTTAGATGATGACATTTTTAAAAATTGCCATTTGTGAAAAGTTCTACAATTTTTTAAATATACTTTGTCCAGTACTTAAATTAGCGGCAATTTTCGATTTTCTGTGAGAACCGCATTAAAATATTAGTTTATTTTATTCTGAATCGTTCCATATTGTGACACTTATTGCTAAGGTCCGTTTCGGGATCTAGGTAATTAAATAATTATTACACTAAGGTTTACAATTTCAAATATTTATTACACTAAAAGATTACAAAATAAATAATAAACTAATTAAAATGACTTATTACAGTAGATAACTTAACAATTTACTTCAAATAAATAATAAACAATAAATAATTTACTTAGCCTACTTACAATAAACTTAATAAGATTACACATATAAAATGGAACTGAATACACAAAACTGATCTTAATACACTTACACAAAGACTTTACACAATACGCACACAACAAAGGCAGTATAACAATCTTGAGTCACTACAACAATATTCGGATACGTAACCTGTAAATACGCACCCCGATAATCGCTCGACAAAGATCACACGAATACTGACTGAACCGCGCTCGGAGTCTCTTTATATACTTATTCACAAAGATAGTTCGAGAAGAGAATAGAACAACATGCAAAAATAAAGTACAAAAAATAACTCTTTATTAATGAGTGCTAGAAAAATCCGTTGTAAACAGGTCAACAATAGGTCTTTTGTAAATAGAAAACGTAAACAACCTGCTGATAATAGCTGTACACAATACCTGAACTTTTATAATAGCAATAGTTATTACAATTTTTATAAATAGACATACCTTTATGGTTATTAATGTCCTCCTATTGTCAGTACTTGTTACTGTTGTGTTGTTACTGTTATTTTTACTTATCTTTACTATTTTTATGAATGAAATTCTGGAACCTTCGCGAACCATCTGGTCGATTCTGTCACAATATTGTTGACCACTTAAACTTATAACTGTAATGGATATATAATCAATCTTGGACATAAAGTGATTAAAACATTTTACGGATAGAAGGTTCTGTAGAAAGTTTAGGCGATTTGCCTTACCTTTTATTGTTTCCTGTGCTATGGGAAATCACAGGTAGGAGACTCACATCGTATAAAATGATGAAAATTGTATTTAATCACACGCACGTGTCTCTAATCTTTACGAGTGCTCCATATTGATTTTGTATTCAGTTTGAGGGTTGTTCCTCAGAAATATCCGTCTGTATAAAATATAGTAGGTCCACTATCAACCAATCATAGTGAAGTATATTATTCCCTCGTATTACGCTTCCAAATTTACTTCAACAGAACGTATTAATTTTCTCGTGAACAGAACTTTATATCCACTTTATTTATTTATTTTTTTAAATCTGGTGTGAAACACTCACAAGACTTACCCTTGCTAATGTAAATAATTAACAATATAACCTATATTTAATCATTAATAAACAATATAAAATTGAAAAACATAACATTCGTGAGTGAATGACGCTAAATGAAAATCAACGTCTGTTGGACTTGAAACGTGATCGAAAATCATTAATTGACGCAAAACTAAGTTCTGTAGTAAAATAAATTCTAGAAATAAAAGTTGTATGTTTTTAAAATTTCTACTACTTTAATATTATACTTTAGTAGTTTGTTGCATTCTAAGGCCGCAATCTTAAGAAAAACCGATTTTAATGAGAAAATACAAAAAAAAATCACTAATTGATGGTAAACTACACGCTGTAAAAAATGCTTGATATAAAAGTTGTAGGATTTTGAATTTTCTACAATTTTAGTTAAATTTACTTTTGTCCTAAAATGCATATTGAGGCCGCAATCTTTAAGAAAAAATATTTTGTGCTACGCAAGCACAGCCCCTCCACGAATTTCAGCAGATATGCCGCGTAACCTGTCTTGTAGACCATACAAAATTTAGTAAATGAGGTAATTTTAAAAAAAGTCTTAGAAGCCGTTTTAGAGAAAATCGCAAAGTTTTCAAAACATGCTTATTGGTCTTATTGACAGATGCATAGAAGGCGGTTTAAATTTGAACGTCAGAAATACTAAGGTCCTTGTATACGGCAGAATTTGAGAGCTCATAAAACTGCGAGGGCACAAAACTGTAGCGGTTCATCTAGTTGGATATCTTATAAAAGTCCATCTACTGTAAGAGTACCTACTCCGCGCGAGGCAAGCGCCCATAGGTTGTAAAGGAAAGTTTTACACTAGTTGGCGCGTATCTACCTCTCCGCCGGACAATTATCTTGCACTACGTTCCATCATAAAAATATCTACATCCAGCTAAAATAAACAATATCCTTTAAGCGTTTTCAATTATACCGTTCAGATTACTTGTAATTATTGTAGTTTCGTAAAGACTCCTTAATTAATTATTTTAACCATTAAATTTAACAAAACAATTTGTTTCTACTTTTTAATGTTTACCGCTTTATCGCACTCGCACACACACATACACAGAGACCAATCGCTAAAAACATGTTTTTTCGCGTTCAGGGGGTCTGAAAACGTGTAGATCCGGTGAAAACTCGATTTCGAAAAATCGACATGAAACCAATACCTTTCCTTCTTATTTATATTCATATAGGCAAGAGAAATTAAAAAATAAACTAGAATACTTTGGGCATGTGATGAGAGAATCTAAAATATAGTTTAAATTCAATTTACAATTGGAAAGTATAAAAATATATGTTCTCAGAAAAGGGAGTGCGGTTTGTCGCTCATTTATATGTTAGCTTATCGTAGGGCGGTATGGTATGGTTGGAAAAATAATTTGGAAAGCGTGTAAGAGAGATGGCGATACGAATTCATCTACTACAATAGTGGAAAGAAGCGAATACTACAAGCTGTGGCGGCCTCTCACTGTGTCAGATATTTTCCCCCGTAACATTTGTCACGCGCGATAAAATCTCTCTCGCTCTTTTCGTATCCCAGAGAGTTAAAAAAACATGTTTTCAAAGAATAACACCCCCACCGTTCACTAATATTATTTCTGACAAATAATGAAAATACTGCAGTCTTTTCTCGGTGTATTTTTGTGAAGTATTTATGATTTTACAGTGTTTTACTCATCTCCGCTCTCTGTCTAGTTTAGTGCGATAAAGTATTGCGATGAGCCAAAATTCTGTGTACCCGGATTTTAACTGGTTACAAGTACTCTTCTTTGTCTTCTCTCCTAAGCCATATATCGTCGAAATAACGCGTCTAAGTACCTAACTGTCTCATATCTAAAGCCACTCTGTTCCCCTCTCCCAGCTACTTACCTCTCTCTACTTGTTTCTATTAGGTGTGATTCTCAGATGCTAAATTCTGTTTTGTTTTCAAAGGAAATTTGAATCAGAACAAAAGAAAGGATCTCTTTAAAAACAAGTTTGTCCGGCCAAGAGCTGCAGTTGTCAGGATTTTGAAAACAGTGGAACTTAAAAGTTGAACTGGTAATGGGCACCTGAAGAAAAGGCCTGTTTTTTATTTTACATTTTTTACTAATGATTTCGACCCACCGGTTTGGCTTAGGTTAATCTAGACTAATCTAATATCTTATGTGACGATATTGTAGACTAATATCGTCGCTGCAAGTCAGCTGTTTAACAGCTGATTTTCAGAGACGTAAGTTAATGTTTCAAATCCTAGTAATAGGTAGTTGTTACTTTCATACGGATTTGAATACTAGACAGTGGTTACTGATGTACTTTTATGGTTGAGGTTCAATTAACCATACTCTCTCAGGAATTGTCGGGCTGGGTCTGTACAAGATTACACCTCATTTACACTTCATCGTCGTCTCATTGGGTTTTGGGGTTGCTTATTGTTCCGAATTGAACAGATTGCCACGTATACACATTAGAGGGGAAAACTAATAATTAACATAGGTTATGGTTTCATTATTTTCATTGGAAAGAGAAAGTTGTGGGAGTGTTTCATGCCAGATTTAAAGGAAAGTACAGCGTGATTCAATAAGATGGAAACAATTTCAATCAGCTATATTTCCTAAACTGCATGTTATATTTTAATTCTGTAAATTACATTTGAAAGAGGAAATAACAAAGTTATAAATAACGACACCAGAGCGCTCCAGCACCGCATTGTTGCCGTCAGCTGTGCAGCCGCGTACTGCGTCAGTTGTAAGCAAGATGGCTGCTATGGAACACAAGATTTTTTGCGTGCGTGAGTACAGTAGAACCGAGTCTGCAACTGCGGTGCAGCGTGCATTTCGGCTTAAGTTTAACGTCGAACCTCCAACGAGGAAGACCATTAATCATTGGAATAAACAATTTGACGAAACTGGCTCTCTGTGTAAAGGTAAAAGTCCAGGCAGACCTCGTGTATCGGAGCAGAATGTGGAACGCGTTCGAACTAGCCTTGAGCGTAGCCCTATGAAATCAACCCGTAGAGTGAGTATGGAACTCGGACTACCGCAAACAACTGTCTGGCGTGTATTGAGACGCCGATTATTGTACAAACCTTACCGTTTGCAAATGCTACAGGCTCTTCGCCGAGGCGATAAGATACGGCGTGTAGAATTTTGTGACCGTATGCTCCAACACATGGAAGATGAGTTGTTTCTGCCTCGAGTGATTTTTAGTGATGAAGCCACATTTCATCTAAGTGGGAATGTCAACAGGCATAATGTTAGGATCTGGGGGCTACAAAATCCCCATGTAACAGTGGAACATGAGCGGGACAGCCCGAAAGTTAATGTTTTTTGCGCCTTGTCGCTGACAAAAGTTTATGGGCCTTTCTTTTTTGATGAGAATACGGTTATTGGGAAAACGTATCTTAGAATGCTACAAAACTGGCTCGTTCCTCAAATGAATGAAGATTCAGGATATTACATTTTCCAGCAGGACGGAGCTCCACCCCATTGGCATCGCAATGTTCGGCGTTTCCTAAATGAATCCATACGTCAACGATGGATAGGTCGCATGGCGAATGACGACTCTGCACTTCAGTTTTGGCCACCGAGGTCTCCAGATCTCACACCCTGTGACTTTTTCTTGTGGGGGTTCGTAAAAAGTGCAGTTTACATACCACCTCTTCCCACCAATTTGAATGAACTAAGGAATCGTATCACAGCTGCAGTCAACTCAGTGACCCAAGACATGCGTCAGAGAGTTTGGGATGAGTTCAGTTACCGTCTAGATGTTGTACGTGCAGCCGGAGGAGGACGCATTGAACATCTATAAACTTTCATGTATGTAAATTAAAATTTAAAACTTTCTCTTTCAAAATGTAATTTACAGAATTAAAATTTACATGTAGTTCAGGAAATACAGCTTATTGAAATTGTTTCCATCTTATTGAATCACTCTGTATTTGTCTATGGTTGTTTTATAAAAAACTATTTACGAACTAAATTAAAAGCTATACTACTATAGATTAGATTATTAATATTTGTTTGATCCAATACATAAAATAAGTGTATTATAAAAGCAAATCCTACAAATTAATCGAAGAATTAAATTAAAATTCCTGTCATAATAATACTAGTAAGTTATCGCGACACAGCCAGTCGTCGAGCTTGAGTAACTAAACAATTTTTTTAATTTAATTCGGAATGTGTGTTCGCTGCAATCTGTTCAATTCTGAACAGTAAGCAACCTCATGACCCAATGAGATGAGGATGATGTGTATGACGTGTAAATGAGTGTTGTCTTGTACAGACCCAGGCCGACCATTCCTGAGAAAGTATGGTTAATTGAACCCCAACCATCAAAGTACACCGGTAACCACTGTCTACTATTCAAATCCGTATAAAAGTAACTACCTCTACTAGGATTTGAACCAGGAACCTTCGTCTCCGAAAATCAGCTGTAAACAGCTGTTTTTGGCGATAAAAAACAGATTAATAGCATGAAATTCATTATATTTTTAGTGTAGGCCTACTACTGTTTACTGTAACATTAGAATGTAAGCCCGTTTTACCGCCATTTGTTGGAAATTAACTAAATAAAATATTAAAAAATTTTGTAAACTGAACTTTTGTTACAATTAGGCTACAACGGTTTCAGGTTAATGACCTCTACAATCGATGCCCTAAAAAACTTAAAGAAATAAATAAAATATAAAGTTTTGTGTACAAATTTTGTAAAACTCGATTTTCAGAAGTAATCGTTGTCGTAAAATATAAAGCTTATTGTATTAGGGGAAGTTATCATTATATTTGTTGTCGTTGTTTGTTCACCGAAACGACTGCGTACCTAATTAAAGGCCATAAAATAGTTGGAATTATGATTATTATTCGTTTTACTGTTTTCACACTACCGTGATATCATACAGCCGTTATATCGTGACTATGATATCGCTTTTGTGTCGCAGCGAAATGTTTTTACATACTGTCGCGAATACCGATAACGGGCAGGTGGAGTGTTAAATTATTTGCACTCGATCTGCTAGTTCTAGGGCTACAAAAAATAGTTCTGTTTCTTATCACATGAACCCGCATTTATATGACTGACGCATTTAAAAACAGAAAAGGTAGATTCTAATTATTTTGAGATAAATGGTTAAAGGAGTCAGAAATGATACTGAATAACCTGGAATAAACCGAGAAAACTTAATGTACCGAACAAAATTCAGATAACTAATTATGGACTTAAAGGGATTCCACGAAGAGCAAAAACAATGTCCAGAAGAAAGGATAAAAACCTACAGTGAGCGAATGGTGAGAATTTGGGCTGCAGAAAGAGCTTCTAGAAACATTTTAAGTCTAAATTGACCCTTTACGATGGACAAATAATGTATCTTATTTTAAAAGTCCATAATAGGCAGGTAAAGTGTTAAATTATTTGCACTCGATCTAATAGTTCTAGGGCTTCAAAAAATAGTTCTGTTTTTGTATCACATAGTCAGCCAATTATATGACCGAAGCATTTAAGAACAGAAGAGGTAGAGATTTAAAAGACACTAATCAGAATTATCTCCTCTGAGAATAACGAATTTTATTATACGGTACGATCCTGTGGTGAATGAAGTGAAGGTGTCATTTACAGGGTGAAAAGTAGATGCTTTACAGAGGGCCTGGTATGCTGATAAGCATACTTTTCCACTCAGTGAGGAACGCAATGGTAAACCACCTCACTTCTCGTTTTATTTAGTAAAGCCTCTAGATCTAGAGATTGAAACCAGCCTTTCGGCTGATCACCTAAACAACCCAAAACTCTGTCACGAAAATGAATCTGCGGTAACGCGTTTAAACGTAGAAAATGTTTGTGTAAAAAAATTTTCAGATCTGTTTTTGTTTATTATAAGTAACCCATCGGGCTGGTCTAGAGGTAAAGTCGTCGCCAAAATCAGCTGTTTAACAGCTGATTTTCGGAGACGAAGGTTCCTGGTTAAAATCCTAGTAAAAGTAGTTACTTTTATACGGATTTGAATACTAGACAGTGGTTACCGGTGTACTTTGATGGTTGGGGTTTAATTAACCATACTCTCTCAGGAATGGTCGGCCTGGGTCTGTACAAGACTACACCTCATGTACACGTCATAGATATCATCCTCATCTCATTGGGTCATGGGGTTGCTTATTGTTCTAAATTGAACAGATTGCAACGCATTCAAAATAGGAATAAAAAAAACATTATAAGTTAGTGGATTCGTTCAACTGTTGATTATCTTATAAATACGATACCTATGTTAAAAGATTTCTTTTTCACGTGTCTTTTTCTGTGTGAATGTTAGCTACCATCAAGGTCACTTGAGTTTTCTCAATTGCTTGTCAAGAAAGGGTAATTGAACACTCATCTTACCAGTCAAGAGTTTTCACTTTAAATACTAAAACTTTAAACAGCACTTTAAACACTCTAAACAGCATCAAAACTGTAATTTTTATTACTCGGCAATAATTAATACCTAATATTTACTACAGTTACATTACATTTACGGAGAATCACGATGGGACAAGAGGTTGGACTGTGTTATTTTATTTTTATGAATAGGCTATAATTTAATTTTTTACTTTCTCTTGCCTATATGAATATATAGGAAGGAAAGTATTGCTTTCATATCGATTTTAAGAAATCGAGTTTTCACCGGATCTATACGTTTTCAGACCCCCTGAATCCAAAAACAGGTTTTTAGCGATTGGTCGTTGTGTCTCTGTGTGTGTATACAAAATATCTCATAAACAGAACATCGTACGAACTTGAAACTTGAAACATAAGTTACATACCCTTACCAGACCCGACACGAACATTTTCATCAAAATCGGTAAACCGGAAGTAGTAGTTTATTCGTATAATTTTTCACTTTTTTGCGATTTTCTCAAAAACTGGTCCTACGATTTTTTTAAAAATCGCCTCATGTACTCAATTTTTTATTTTCTACAAGATAAAGTAGGCGCCATGTTTGCTGAAATTTTTGGTGAGGCTGTTTTCACGTAAAAACATAGTTTTTTTAAGATTACGGCTTTAATATGCAATTCAGCGCAAAAATGTATATCATAAAAGTTGTAGAGAATTTAAAATCCTACAACTTTAATTTCAAACATTTTTTTGTATAACGCTTAGTTTAGCGGTAATTAGCGATTTTCTGTTTTTTCTCACGAAAACGTGTGAAAAATTGATTTTTTTAAGATTTCGGCCTTAGTATGCATTTTATGATAAAAGTGTATATAATCAAATTTGTAGAAAATTAAAAGATCTACAACTTTTATTTATAGCATTTTTGTCTACAGAGAGTAGTTTAGTTATGAAAGAGTGATTTTCCGTATCTTTAAGCCAAACTGAGGTTGATTTTCATTTTGCGACTTTCACTCATGATTAAAATTAGGTTATGTTTATTGAGGTTAGTTTTTTGTTTATTTGTAATGTTTTATTACTAATGTTAGGTTTATTGTTAATTATTTGCATTGTCAAGAGAAAGTTGTGTGAGTGTTTCACACCAGATTTTTTCGTTACGAATATTCAGAAAGAAAATACAGAATTGGAATCATAAGAACTGCAGTCCATTCGAAATAGCATGATAGTATTACTTAAGGGGAGACTGTACTTTGTATCCCGCCAATATTAAATTTGCTATTTTTGGTACATTTTTCATAGGATTGGTAAAAGGTAGGGAAATGGAACTTTACACATTATAGGTGTCCGGTTTTCTCTCGAGCTACTGACATTTTTTGAATTTAATCTTTGAACCATACCATTTTTTTTTGTTTTTTTTGTTAAATTACGAATAACATAAAATTTTTACAAATTGTTTTCTACGTGTTTTGCGTACTACTAATTTTTGGGGCACCTGAGGAAGTCATAAAAAATGTCGGTATATGTGGCTATACAGATAATTAACTGGTAAAATTTTTATCCTGGTAGGTTTATTGGTTTCTGAGAAAAATGTACCTTAATGTTAAATATATAAATTTACGGGACAAAGTAAGAAAAAAGAAGGCACAAATCAAAAACAAAATGTACAAAAACAATAAATTTCCCATCAACAGTTATTTAGAAAGCTGAACCAACAGCTGAGAATATTAAAAACCGTGATGCAGATATTTTAAAAACTAAAATTCTCTTTGCACTAAAAAGAGTAGTATAAAATTATGAAAAATATTCGTTCTTCGTAACATGATAATTTTTCTGTGTAAACCTGATAAAAACTTCATTTTTTTCATAAAAATTTTTTTTTTTTGAAGTACAATTTAATTTTTTTTGATCGATCTAGGCCTAAAATATTGAAAAACATTAAAAACCCAAAATCGAAATTTTGAGTTAAAACCATCGTGCAATCTCCCCTTAAATGGAATAAAGAACAGAGGGAATTTTGTATTGTCCTCATGCGTCAGAGCTACTACTTAAAGAGATTTTTCGTTGTGTTAACTTTCCCTGTTAGTAAATAAAAGCGTTTTTAAAGATAAATTAATAATGGAAAAGAAAATATTTTTTTCCAATAACACTCGGAAAATGGAAATCAAATTTATTAATTAATTGTTATTTCATTGTACTATTATTAATTAATAATTAATTATTAAATGTCAATGTATTAATTAATCATGTCTGGTGTATTAAATGCATGGGTTACTGAATGCAAAATAACAAATGCCAGTAAAATAATTAATTCCATATGATTTCAAAATTTGTAAGAACAATTAAAAGGGAAATTTTACTTTCGAAAAGGGCCTTTTTGTTTTGAAAAGTTACCACCAATCAGAGACTTACTATCATGCTATTTCAAATGGACTGTAAATTCGTGTATCTGAAGCAAATATTCCACCGAGATGTGCCAAAGAAGTATAGGGTGATTCAAAAAGAGCGCCGGTTTTGATATATAAAATTAAGAGATTTATTTTATTGAAAAACTGAAAATAAATACATCAACAAGTTCATCTTTTCTTCCGATTTTATGTATGAAAAATGATGTCATGCATGTGTCCTCCTCTACTGCGCTGGCATGCATCAACTCTGTCCATGAAATTGGATATTACTGCACGACAAGTTTCGACTTCCATTTGCCCGATAACCCGTCGAATTTCCTCCTTCAAGTCATTGATGTTTCGGGGTTTATTGGCATACACCAATGACTTCAGATGACCCCAAAGAGGAAAGTCACAAGGCGTCAAGTCACACGACCTTGGTGGCCATTGATGGTCGGAATTACGAGAAATGATGCGATCCTGGAACCGTTCACGGAGCAACAACATTGTTTCTCGTGCAGCGTGACAGGTGGCACCATCCTGCTGAAACCACAACTCGTCAATGTCCATTCCATCCAAATGACATTACAAAAACTCCCTAATTTGCTGGGTTAACAGCCACACTGTCACGAACCAACGCAACGTTCTGCTCAGTTTGGCCAGAACGACGACGTCCAGAACTTTTAAGGTCGACTGTTGAACCCGTCTCAAAAAACTTTTTCATGAGCCTGCGAACTGTTGATTCATTCGGTGCTTCATTACGTCCTAGAGTACCGCGAAGTCGCCTGACAGTAGCCGCATAACTCTCTCCACTCTGGTAAAATGTTTTGACGATTAACACTCGTTGCGCAATAGTAAACTTCTCCATGGTTAGACACAGACTGCGAGAGTAGGTACTACACTGCGAACAAGAGAAACTACAACTGAATCGTCAATCGGAATGTTCTCCAAAATAGAAATGTGGTCAAACAATGTTGCCAACCGATAAACAAAAATTTACTAGCCGTTTAAAAACCGGCGCTCTTTTTGAATCACCCTTTATATACATACTGTTTATTCCCCGAAGTCCTATAAATCCGAGCAATTACACTTTCAAATTTAAACGCCTTCAATTCCTGATCAGCGTTGAGAAACCGATTTGAAGAAAAGTTATTTCATCTGTTGTTTCGTTCAACAGCCGAAAGGTTGGTTTGAACCTCTAGAGGTTTTACTAAGTAAAAACGAGGAGTGAGGTAGTTTACTATTTGAGGTAGTTTACTATTACCTTCCTCACTGAGTTGAAAGAGTATGCTTATCAGCAAGCCAGGCCCTCCGAAAAGCACCTAATTTCCACCCTGTAAATGACACCTTCAGTTCATTTACCAAAGGATCTGGCTGTATAGTGAAATTCATTACTCTCGGAGGAGATAACTGTGACTATTGTCTTTTACATCTCTACCTCTTCTATTCTTAAATAGTTCAGTCATATAATTGGCTGACTACGTGATAAGAAACAGAACTATTTTTTGTAGCCTTGAAACTAGCAGATCGAGTGCAAATAATTTAACAGTCCATCTACCCGTTATGGGCAATTTCATGTAGCTGATGTTTATCAATGTTTTATCATTGTTTGTCTAACTCTGTGTTTGTTAATCTGTTTAGACGTGACCGGTGGTCGACGGAGCGGTAGTCCTGGGTTGCGAACTCTTCATCGACAAGGATCTGTATTGTCCGGTTTCTCAGACAAAATGTCCAACGCATCTGTCTCTTTGTCCGGCGGACCTGGAAGTGAAGTCATTCCTGGAACTCAACCTGTTACACCTCAACAGTTCGGAGTTATGGGTAAGTAATGATTTTTATTCATTAGTACCTAATTTAATAAGTTTTACGTTTTATTTGATAATAATTTCCTTTGCAGTCGTTCAGGTTAGGTTGTTCATCTTTCACTTACTCGTTAGGTGATTAAACGATAGTTTTTATTGCGATTTCGACAACTAAATGCTCAAAAATTCGCAATAAAAATTATCGTTTTATGTACCAACGAGAAGAGATATTATTAAATGGATTGCAGAATCGGTTTTCCGTAAGAAGACGATGTTAAACGTTGTATCATTTATGTTTTTCAACCCCAAATAATTAATGTAGACAGAGGTTGTTGGAGATAGCATTTTTCTCCGATCTAGACGTTTCAATGGCTAATATCTAAACAACGGTGAAAGATATTGTTAAACGGGTTTCACCATTGTTTTTCTCTTGGAATTTTTTTATCGAAATCATGTGCCATAAGTTTACCTTCATATTTAAAAAAACTGAATGTGTAGGTCAAGAAAATACTGTACTATTACCCTACTTATATGTATTTTTTTCATGGCTCATTACAGTACGTATTCAAATAAACAAAAAACAAAACACTTGATTACTGTACTTAATGTATTAGAATAGAAAATAATTTGTTTGGAAAGAATGCAAAATACAAAAGCGCACTATTTTTTTAAAAAGACAGCGATATTTTGTTGCTTTACCCGTCCACATTTTCGTTTGTTTTTGGTTTTGTAAAAGCATATTTCTAATCGACGCTACTAGAGAAGTCTGATGGGCTGAACGTCGTCTTGTCCTTCCAAAAAGTCACAACAACCTCTTAAAATACCATTACAGTATTTGTAGCTTAAAATACATCTTGTAAACAATTTTAATTCGCTTAATGTTATTCAAAATATATTTATGTTTTAAAAACAAATTGAAAAATGTACACAGTACTGTATTTTTAAATTCTGTAAAAAAATGCGTACAATTATGCGGGACATAATTCAACCCGCGTTATATTCAAAAGCGCGGTATAACTGGGGACCAATGTATTCCTTGAAAGTGAGACTACTTTTTTGTACTCCGGAATAAAATAGCAAATCAAAGAAAAGCGATAAGATGAATAATGGTTCAAGTAAGTCACCCATTTATCAACGTCTTGTCTGGAATAACTGAACTACTGCAGCTCGCCATTGTAAAGACCTTTCACCTTCTTCCTTGTTCTACATTCGAACCTCATTTTTCTTTTCTTTTACGTTCGTTTGTTTTTTTACGTGGGATATACTCGTATTGTTAACTAAAAACAGCTTTTAGAAGAATTAGAAAAACTGTAAAATTGTATTAACTTTTTTTTCTTGGTTTAGCGTCCGACTGTTCTGCAATTACTGCTAATGCAGACGGTGAAGGATGAAATGATTTTTTAAAACTTATGAAAATATGCCGTGCCTGAATGGGATTTGAAACCAAGACCGCATTATGAGAGGCGAGCATGTTACCAACTACGCCAATGCGACCGGCAAAATTGTATTAATTAACAGCCACAAAATCGTACTAAGTCGCTCTTTAATTTTCAAACGTAGCTAAATTGCCGGTCCGTTAAAGTAGCGGTCAGTGCAACTGGTTTCATTGCCGGGGGTTCCGGGTTAAGTTCCCGGTCATTTTTGACATTTTTTCAGCTGTATTTTGCGTTTATGTTCATATTTAATGTTTTGTTTTCATATATTGTTATAATGTTTATATAGCTTAGTTAAAATATATTATTAAGAAAATCAATTTTTAAGTTACAATTAACTTTCAAGTTTTAAATTATTTGCACTCGATCTGCTAGTTCCAGAGCAAAAAAAAAATAGTTTTATTTCTTATTACATGGTCAGCCAATTATATGACAGAACCGTTTAAGAACAGAAGAGGTAGAGGTGTAAAAGAAACTAGTCACAGTTATCTCCTCTGAAAGTAATGAATTTCATTATACAGCCTGACTCAGTGAAGTGAAGGTGTCATTTGCAGGGTGGAAAGTAGATGCTTTTTATAGGGCCCGGCATGCTGATATGCATACTTTTTCCACTCTGTGAGGAAGGTAAACCACCACACTCCTCGTTTTACTTTGTAAAGCCTCTAAAGGTCCAGCCTTTCGGCTGATGACCTTAACAACAACATTTTCTTGTGTAGCGTTACCGGCTGCATTGGCGTAGTTGTTAACGCGCTCGCCTCTCATCATGTGGTCTTGGGTTCGAATCCCATTCAGGCCTGGGATATTTTCATATGTTACAAAAAAAAATCATTTTATCCTTCACCGTCGGTCTGCATTAGCATTAATTTGCAGAACAGTCGGACGTTAAAACAAAAGAAAAAAATTGTGTAGAGTTCCTTTTAATAGAGGTTGGCTATCTTAATGACTATTATACCTTAGACACATTTTCTCTGAACAGATCCATATAGCAGCTATTTCATTATATTTAAATTTTCAGCCATGAGACCTGTTTTCTTTACAGATTTCTTTTCCCCATATTTCCGTTATCAGAATAATCGAATGTAGCAGACGGTATCATTCTTTTTTTTTAATTAATTTATTTAAAGTCGCATCAATTGCTTGGTCACGCGCGCATACACACACGCACGCACATGCACATGCACATACAGACACACAGACATGTTTTTTTGGATTCAGGGGGTCTGAAAACGTGTAGATCCGGTGAAGAGTGGATTTGTTAAAATCGACATGAAAACAATACTTTCCTTCGTATATATTCATATAGGCAAAAGAAAGTAAAAAAGCGACATGAAATTATAACTTTCTTTCCTTATACTCATAATATAAGGCAACAGAAAGTAAAAATTAAAATCAGTCTGTAATAATATTTTATTGCAATCTATTGAACTTGGTTAAGGGTTGTTCATAATTTACTTAAAGCCGTTCCTGTGTAAGGGTTAGTTACGAGAAGTAAGCAAGAAGAGTTTGCATTCGTTGCATAAGTACTTATTACTTGTATTACGTATGCAAAATACAGTTGTACGATTTTGTCATAGCTTTTTACGTATTTAAAATGAAAAAAAAAACAATACGTTTATTCATAGCTTATGATGTAACCTTCTTTGTTTTATTATTTAATTACCTATCGTACTATGTTGTATGGGATTTTATAGTCGTAAATAAGTGAAAGGTACACAAATCTAAATTCACCAGTGCTACTACTACTTAATGACATTTCTCATTACGACTTTGTAAGTACGGTAATGAAAATAATAACGTAGTACTGCAAACGGCAGCTAGTTTGGTATTAGTATCAGATGAACTAATGTCTCATAGCCGAGCGAGTGAGAGGGAGATATGTGGCATAACTACGCATGCGCTTAAAGGTCTTTACCGTTGTTATCCAAATCTGAAAACATACTACAGTCGTTATCTTGCTTGTTAGTTAACTGCATGCATAAACGCTTGCTCACAAAAATGAGTAAAATTATACGACAATGTTATTGGAACGGCGCGTATGGGTTGTGCGAGTGAGAGCGTTATCCATTCTCTCACTCCCACGGCTAGGGGACATTAGCTCATCTGAATACTGTACTTGCGATTTTTTTAGGTGGAGGTAGTTGTTTTTGTCAAATACATTTTCCTAAGCGCCAAAGTGATCGGAGGGCCTAAAGACCAAGCCAATTGCTGTGAGCGCTGGTCTACGCATGCGCATACTCGACTTCAACCGTGCGTATCCCTCCGATCTACATTTAGATGTACAGTCAGTGTTGTTGAAAATTGACAACACCCATCGTATTTTGTAGGCATGCTGTTCCATTGTTGATTAATGATTACATACGCTGCACTATTGCAGTACATACAAGACTATAATAATGCAGACGCATGTTTTTCGCTCTACTTACGAAAATCAGGCTTTACCTTAGTAGTATCTGTACATAAATTTATAAATTTTATTGTCACGTGAAATAAGATAGTTTATTCATGTAGTATTTGTCGTTTAGATCATCAGCAGAAATACTGGTTTGAACCTCTACAGGCTTTACTAAGTAAAATGTGGAGTGATATGGTTTACCATTATCTTCCTTACCGAGTGGAAAAATATGCTTATCAGCATGCCCCAGACCCTCTGAAAAGCATCTTACTTTCCTCCCTGCAAATGACACCTTCATTTTATTCATCACAGCATCTGGCTATATAATGAAATTCATTACTCTCAGAGGAGATAGCTCTTGACTAGTATCTTTTACACCTCTACCATATTTGTAGCCCTAGAACTATCAGATCTAGTTGAAATAATTTAACACTTCACCTACCTATTATGGGTATTAAAATAAGATACATTATTTTTTCCTTTGTAAAGGGTCAATTTTGTACCACGTGAGGTAACGTTAGATGTTTCTGGAAGCTCTTTCTGCAGCATACATTCTCAGCATTCGCTCACTTTCTTCTAGACATTATTTTTGCTCTTAAAATCTGTAATCTGTTGTTCGAATTTGGTTCGGGTTATTCAGGTTTCCTCAGTATCCTTCTGACTTCTTTAAACCACTTAATCGACACCTTATGTTTAGTGTCTAGTAATATTAAGATATTAAGTAATATTAATATAACATATAATATAACAGTAATATTAAGATATTACTGTACAGAACGCAAATAGGAGACAAACCAGACATTCGTTTTGTAGTGGCCAAGGAAATTAATTGATTACAAATGATTCCTAATGGTTTTTGGGGTTCAGTTTCCCAAGTCAACTTATTAATTCGCTATTAAACAGTTTTCGCTTTCGTTAAATAAGAAAACGGATAAGCCATCAATATGATATGATATCACAACACAAAGAATTTAATAAACCCGGTAATACATTTAATATACATGTTTAGTTTTTCTTGCCCTCTATGAGTAATGTAACGCGAAGGAAAGCGTTGTTTTCGAAATCGAGTTTTCACCGGAAATTCACGTTTTCAGACCCCTTTGAACCCAAACACATTTTTACCGGTAGGCCTGTGTGAGGGTGGTGCGTGCGCGCGTATGTGTTTGTGTGTACAAAATATTGTTTATTATTTATTATACCCAGATCCCCAACGAACGTAGGATTAGGTGTTACAGTACTTTGGTTGTCTCTTCTTAATAAAGATTCCTAGCTACGTGCCGTTAGCAGTACGTAATTTAGCATTTTTGCATGTTGTCGTAATGTAATCGAAGGTCGTACAAGGTTTTTTCTATCGCTTCACCACATAAAAACGAAGAGGCGCATATCACTATTTTGCGACGTTTTATGATGCATGTTAAATGTACAGTAATTACTACTTTAATAGTTTTTTTTTTTAATAAGCCAAGGTAAAGAAGAAGGGATAAGTAAATTAATAAAAAGGAACACGAAAGGATGATTTGAACTTGTGAAGCTGTACATGTAATTACTTGGAAAGCATGCTGATTAAAGATTGCTGAAATAAAATCGAAATCAAACCCAAAAATATGAATGGCAAAAGAATTGTTCAATAGAAAGAAACATTTATTTATTTATTTATAATTTATAGAAGCAACAGGTAGCCCCATTTTGCTTCAATACAATAAACAGGTATAGACAATAATATTATTTATAAAAAATAAAAGAGAAAAAAACAGAAATCAGTCAATTAAATAACTTAGAGATCATTACAATGAAAAACAGGATTGAAAAAAATCAATACATATTTTAAATATTAATGGTCTGTAATATAATCGACCAACTCTAAATAATTATATTACGTTACCGACACCGACTTAAATTACGTTTTACGCTTTTAACTTACGCTTTGAAATTTATCTAACTTAAATACACGATGCCCGTAAAATTCAGATTTACACGTGATTTTAGAAGCGTTCCATAATTCGGAATTTTCGCTAATTCGCACCGACCGTGGTCCGCATTAGGTCGAATTAGCGAGGTTTTACCCCCATTATTGTTATTCCCCATTCTCGTCGTTGTACTGGCCTATCTGTTCGTCCCTCGTGAACTACAACTGTTATTCATTTACTATGTAACAAGATAGAACTAGACCTGAGGAAACGTTTTGTAAATTGGTTATACACTCCAAATAACAGTCTTGACCATTTTTACCGAGAAAACACCTATTCACTTTACATACATAAGCATAAACAACTTTTTACTGCACACGTGCACTCGTTGACTTCTTGACCTTATCCAGCTTAGTGTTAAAAACGTCAATATACAGAGTGATTCAATAAGATGGAAACAATTTCAATAAGCTGTATTTTCTGAACTACATGTTATATTTTAATTCTGTAAATTACCTTTGAAAGAGAAAGTTTTAAATTTTAATTTACATACATGAAAGTTTATAGATGTTCAATGTGTCCTCCTGCGGCTGCACGTACAACATCTAGACGGTAACTGAACTCATCCCAAACTCTCTGACGCATGTCTTGGGTCACTGAATTGACTGCAGCTGTGATACGATTCCTTAGTTCATTCAAATTGGTGGAAAGAGGTGGTATGTAAACTGCACTTTTTACGAACCCCCACAAGAAAAAGTCACAGGGTGTGAGATCCGGAGACCTCGGTGGCCAAAACTGAAGTGCAGAGTCGTCATTCGCCATGCAACCTATCCATCGTTGACGTATGGATTCATTTAGGAAACGCCGAACATTGCGATGCCAATGGGGTGGAGCTCCGTAGGAGATTACATCATAATCTCCGTAAGGAGATTACATTTTCCAGCAGGACGGAGCTCCACCCCATTGGCATCGCAATGTTCGGCGTTTCCTAAATGAATCCATACGTCAACGATGGATAGGTCGCATGGTGAATGACGACTCTGCACTTCAGTTTTGGCCACCGAGGTCTCCAGATCTCACACCCTGTGACTTTTTCTTGTGGGGGTTCGTAAAAAGTGCAGTTTACATACCACCTCTTCCCACCAACTTGAATGAACTAAGGAATCGTATCACAGCTGCAGTCAACTCAGTGACCCACGACATGTGTCAGAGAGTTTGGGATGAGTTCAGTTACCGTCTAGATGTTGTACGTGCAGCTGCAGGAGGACACATTGAACATCTATAAACTTTCATGTATGTAAATTAAAATTTAAAACTTTCTCTTTCAAATGTAATTTACAGAATTAAAATATAACATGTAGTTCAGGAAATACAGCTTATTGAAATTGTTTCCATCTTATTGAATCACTCTGTACTATAATTTGAAACTTTTAGATATACTATAATAGTGTTAATTGCGTCATATACTGCATTTTTTAACACCACAATGAATCTTTTCATTGGTTCCAACTCCAGAGAATCTTTGTGCACAAACCAGTTACGCCTTCTACTGTTCACATTTTGAACCAACAAGAAAATCAAAAAAGCTCACTTGTCATGTCCATAATATTTTGGCTGTCAAAAAATAGTTTATGTTATTTTTATCTTTTCCCCGGAAAACCATTACGAACTACTCAGTGTGAATTGAAAGGAATTATTTCTCAGTTTTTTGCCAAGTTTTTCATTTCGTTTGGTATTTTAAAAGTGCTGTCCTAATTTCAATTAATTATTTTTAATTTTTTATCTTCGAAATATCCGCATCAATTTGGCGAGTCAGCATCTTGTGTAAGTACCACTGCTTGTATATAAGATGCTGAATGGTAATCCTGATAAGTGCATCGTATGTGGTTCTTCGCTTCTCCAATGTAGGCAGTTATCCTCATAAGACACATCCCTGGCATAAAGCCCTCGATATCAACGACGAAATTCATCTTTTCTGGACAGTCTATTGCTAATGACTTCCCTATTGTAGTTCCAGATGATGGAACAGTACTCAATCAAGACTTGTCTGACAATTCCTTTGTGCAATCTTAGAATACCACCGGAACGGAATCTTCTAGCCACCGTAACAAGCAATCAAAGATTTCTTCTGGCCTTAGCGACAATCTTCCAATGTGACTATTGAATAAAAATTCAGCATCGAAATGCTCTCCTAAATTATACAAGTTTAATTTTCACAAAGAATTTCCTTACCGGATGTATTCTGTACTTATAACTAGCGTCTTTGTAGAGTACGGCATTACCACATGGCCGGCCCGTGGGTGTGGTGGTCAGCGCGACTGACTCCTATATAAGGATCCCGGGTTCGATTCCTGGCCAGACCTGGAATATTTTCATCATTATATCACCTCATTTGACCCACCGGGTTAAAGGTTATTAAACAGTTAATTTTCGGAGACGAAGATTCCTGGTTCAAATCCTAGTAATGGTGGTTACTTTTATGTGGGTTTGAATACTAGACAGTAGTTACCGGTGTATTTTAATGGTTGGGGTTCAATTAACCATACCTTTTGAGTCTGTACAAGAATACACCTCATTTGCCCGTCATACACATCATCCTCATCTCATTGGGTCATGGGGTTGCTTATTGTTCTGAAATGAACACATGGAAACGTGGGCTGCACACATTTGAGGTAAAAAAAATATCACGTCATATTATTACCTACGCGTAAGCCAAGACACCTAAACCAGAAAATGACGCAATTTCAAATCTACCCATAAATTTGAATAACTTTGCCCATCTTATAAGCATATGCATGTATGAGCTTATGTGAGCATCTTCACCTAGTCTATTAAAAAAAAAAACATAAATTTTCCCAATTTTAACGACATTATGATGTCAGTAGTCTGGACGCGAATTTGGTTTATATCCGTTTGTAATGCATCGTACTCATAGTTGTATCATAGTTGTTAATCGACGCAATAATAATAATAATAATAATTTTTTTTGCGCCCTGGAGACTTCAGGAGAGTATAGGACATGTCAGCTATAACACTTGAAATATATAAGAATCACACAATGTATCACTACACTACTATCAAGAAAGAAATTCTTGTACGCTATAAAAAGTTTCACCGATCAAGTAATTTTTCAGATTCCTTTTAAAGGAATTCAAATCCTCACAACATTTTAAAAATTGGGCTAATTTATTCATGAATTTTCTCCCTGAATAAGTAGGTTTTTGTTCAAACAATTTTGTAGAATGATTAGTTACATAATAATCATTTCTGTTTCTCGTTTTATGATTGTGAACATTGAAATTCTGCATAAAATTATTTTGCCTAACATACATAATCACCTCAAAAATGTAGAGAGAGGGAACTGTAAGCAATTTAAGCTCCTTAAATAGTGGCCTGCATGAGGTTAGCTGGTTAGCTCCCACCATACACCTAATAGCTTTCTTTTGAATTTTAAAAACCCTATTCATATTACCCATGCTAGAATTACCCCATACTAAGATACCATAACGGATATGAGACAGAATGAGGCCATGATAAGCTGCCATTAGTAATTTTTTATCATTTAATCTGCCAATTTGTTTAAGTGCAAATACCCCAGATGATATTTTACTACAAACTTGATTGGTATAGAAATCCCAAGACAAAGATCCATCTAGAGATACACCCAGGAACTTCACTGTTTCTACATGCTCTAAACTATTATTATGAATAATAATAATAATAATAATAGAAGAGCTGTTTTCTGTAATATTTGTTTCCAATGCTCAGGTTAGCGCCAATTTGTGATTTTCTGTAAAACGTCGCATGAATATTGGTCAGTTCCATAATTGTTGAGTCTTTCCACATTGTTGACCACATACATCAGCAGAATCAGTTTCAAATTAATTAACACGTTGTACTGCTAAAAGTTTAACTAGAAAATGATTCTTGACAAGATGAGTTTAACAAGAATAGGTTTATTAGAAACAAAATTAATCTCTTAAAAAACGCGAATCTCAACTTTTTAGCTTACTTTTTTGACGCATATTTACTTTAGTGATTTTCCCGTTCTGTTGAATTCAAAAGTCGTGAAATCTGTACGTAATACGTATGTATTTTAATTTAGTTGAGACGTCAGGCGTTCTCTAGTATATACGTATAACATCTAGATGGTTTTTTTCGTTCCTTTTTATGCGATTGCAATCTGAAGGTGCCCCTAAACGATCATTATATGAATAAATAAACTTTTTTATCCGTAATGGTTTGTACGTTGTAATCTGTTAAGTTCGGAACAATAAACGACCCCATGTCCAATGAAACGAGGATGATATGTATGACGTGTAAATCAGGTGTATCCCATTCAGGAACGGCATATTTTCATACGTTACAAAAAAACATTTCATCCTTCACCGTCTGCATTAGCAGTAATTGCATAACAGCCGGACGTTTAACCAAATAAAAAAAAAAAATTAGGTGTAATCTTGTACATACCCAGACCGACCATTCCTGAGAGGGTATGGTTAATTGAACCCCATTTTTGTTTGAGCTCATATAAAGCACGTTGCAATATTAGTTACTCAAAAGTTTAAATAGTTTAAAGTAATGTATAATTTAATATTTGGGAGTAGAATAATTGACCGTGTAAGGACCTCTTGAGATTCTACTACAAGCAGTAATCATTCGTACGTATATGTACCTACGCGTGCATAAGTTTATCCAATTCATTTGCGAGTTACAAAGCTTGAGGGATTCTAGGTACTACGTGAATTGATCCGGATTGTGAATGAGAGAGGAACTACCTACTTCAATGAGTAAGAAAGACTGAGATGGTTTTAAATAAAATGGGCGGGTAAAAATCGGTAGAAATTTCTTTTTTAAGTAGATAAGAAAGGATTTATTCGTTTTTTATTGTAATTGATATTATGCTGGGTTTACTTAAATTTATTTTTAAGTTTATTTAAAATTGCATCAACAGTTTGTTGTCGGTCACAGGGAGTTGGTGTTAAATTAATATTACTTGACGAGTTCTACAACCGTTTACAGATAGTTCTGTTTCTTCTCACATGATCCATCAAGCTAAATTAAAAAGTCATTGAAGAACAGAAGAAAATTAAATATCTCCTCTTATAAACAATTTTAACTTAAAATAATCTGCTGTAAAATAAATTTTTAATTTTACGTTAAAATAAAAATCTTTTTTTTAATAATTTGCTGTAAAAATTCCTCGTTTTACTTTTAAAATGTCTCGGATTTTTAATTTTATTTGTATAAGCTCAACTCATGCTATAGGCAGTATAGTGCCTGACAGGGAGGTGTATTGTTAGGCACGGTAAATAGTTCTGTGATGTATAAGTGAAATTTTTTGTGTTTATTTCAATTTCGTAAGTAATATGTAATTTTTATTTACAGTTTTGTTTCTCCTAAATGAAATCAGATAATTTAAAAATAAAGCGACTGAACGATTATTATAGTTCATTGATTTCTTGGTGCAAACTTGGTTTAGTGGTCAGCGCAGGTGTTTCTGCACTAGAGGTCCCGGGTTCGATAGCCAGTTAGTTTTTGGCATTTTTCATCACTAATTTTTATCTACCTTTCAAGAATCATTATCAATGATTCTAACCTTTGATAACTTTTAAGAATTGTTATCAATGATGTTCAAAATGGTCGGACGTAAAACAAAATACATTTTTTGATATTTTATTGACAGTTTATATCCATCAGAGTAGAGTGAAAAAGTGTCGTGATCGTTCAAAACCTTGTATACTTATTACTTTTTTTTGTCCTATATGCATATGTAGGGAATGAAAAACGTATAACAGGCAGGTGGTGTGTTAAATTATTTGCACTCGATCTGCTAGTTCTAGAGCTACAAAAAATAGTTCTGTTTCTTTTCACATGGTCAGCCAATTATATGACTGAAGCATTTAAGAATAGAAGAGGAGGTGTGTAAAAGTCACTAGTCAGAGTTATATCCTCTGAGAGTAATGAATTTCTTTATACAGCCAGACCCTGTGGTGAGTAAAGTGAAGATGTCATTTGCAGGATGGAAAGTAGATGCTTTTCAGAGTTCCCGGCATGCTGATAAGCATACTTTTACACGCAGTGAGAGAGGTAAAAGTAAACCACCTCACTCGTCGTTTTACCTAGTAAAACCTTTTTACCAGCCTTTCGGCTGATGACCTAAATATCAAATATAATGTACTAAAAGAGTTACGTACGTCATCAGTAAATTTAAATATAAAGGAATCTTCATACTACGTCTACGAAGTGTCAGTATAAATTGATTAACTGTAATTAAATTAATAAACAAAAATCAAACGTGAAATAAAAGTTTTTCCAACAAAAATTTTAGGTTTTCTTCTTTTACTTTTGCTTAGCAAGTATAAGACCCAGAGCCTATTACGTCACTCAATGAAATTGGTCTTTCCCTCTTTTGTGTGGTCGAACCAGATCCCTTTTACCTTCAGGCTGATACTCTTCACTTCGTCGTGGGAGTGTCGTCCCCTCCACTGTAAATTTTTTTCATTTATAGTAAAATCTCTCTATAGCGGAATTGAAGGGACCATGAGGTTCCGCCGCTATAAAGAAAGTTCCGTTATAGAGAGAGCGAGTAATTAATGGCGGGAGGGAAGTTGAGTACTAATTTTTCTGTACTAAAAACTCATATAACCCTGCATATGTAAATGGTGCGTGCGATAAGTTTACTGTGAAAAACTACTGAATAGTTTACTTCATGACGAATGTTTAATACAGTATATTACTTAAATATAGTGAGATACAGGGGAACTATTTCTGTTTCCATTTCATTATCATCTTCACTTTCTTCCTCGTTGTTTTGGGCTAAGACATATTCGATTATCATCGCCAACATCTGCTGAAGTGGCTAAGTCATCGTCTGCCCCTACATAGGCGTCTAAATTCATATCCTGAAGATATTGTTTAGCCGCTATAGAGAGATTTTTTGTACCGCTGTAACGAGAGTTACCGTAATATACGAAAGGGTCGGGGTCGGCAAATAATGCCACTTAAGAGAGATTTCCGCAATGGAAAGATTTTACTGTATTTAATTTATAAGATGGTGGTTAATCGTTAATATAGAACCATGGATCATCATCAACGGTTTAAATCCGGGTACAAAAGTTTTGCACTCTCAGAAAAACTGTCTCGCTCATTTAGTGGTGTACTAAATGTAGTCACGAGAAAGTGAAAAGTAACATCTTTAATCTCGGTTAAATTTCCAAAGAAGTAATTAATGTGCATTTATATAGTATTACCGGACTTAATTATTATTCTGTTATAATTTTATCACTGTTACTGGATGCAATTAATGTAAGGATGGTACGTATAACATTAATAATTTAGGTTCAGTGTAAGTTGTTTTATGATCTGCCCACCCGAGATCTCAGCGTTATTCACATTGTCTCGGATCATTCTGTGCAATTATTAAACAACTGGGTCAGCGGAACAATTTGCATTTCATTTTTATTGGCTTGTTTTTCTGTCTCGAATTTTTAAGTAATTAGAGCTATACTACTTACTTGTCTTGCATACTAATTTGGTTCACCTTTATTGTTATTTGTTAGTTACCTTTCTTATACATCTCTTCTTTTCGTCTTCGAGCAGCCTTTTCTTATCTACCCTACTATCGCTTTCATAATCATTGACACCCGAGTTTGAACCCTTATATCTCCAAAACTATGAGTCGGATTTCAACATACTTTACATCAAAATTTAGCTCATTTTATTCTGCGTTGACCTATAATAACACTATAATTTTAATGTTGTTTAAAAATTGCCATATCAAGGTTGGAAGACAAAAAGACGCGGGTTTTTTGCTACCGCAACAAATTTCATGCGTTTAGAGGCGTGTAACTCAATAATTATTTGACCGATAAGTTTGAAATTTTAACACAACATAGACAATTATATTCTTACAGCTTGTACGAAATTTCAAATTCTGATGTTATTTAAATTTTTATTTTTTAACAATATTCTGAACCCTTGCTAACTCGGTAACCGCTTGATCGTTCGGCATGGGCAAACTATCGTTTTATTCAGCGTAAAAAACTTAGTACAAATATGTTAATAACATGAAATATTGATTGGCCAATGTTGTAGTAGAATTTTTAAAATTTTGAAAAATAGACTGGGTCATGCGGGGTGGGCGCTACTATCCATGTTGCTTGTTTGTGTACGTGACATCCTGTCGGACTGTCTACCTGAATTGACAATGCAGTCTGTCAATTCAGGTAGACAGTCAGATTCAGGCAACATGGGTAGTAGCGTCCACCCCCGCATGACCCAGTCTATTTTTCAAAAGGCTCCAACTAAAACGAGGAGTTAGGTGGTTTACAATTGCCTTCCTCGCTGAGTGGAAAATTATGCTATATAATCAGCATGCCAGGCCCTCTGAAAACAATCTACTTTCCACCCTGTAAATAATTCCTCTACGTCATTCACCTCACGGTCTGGCTGTAAAATAATGAAATTCATTACTCTTCGAGGAGATAACTGTCATTAGTGTCTTTGACACCTTTAAATTATTGTCATATCGTTGGCTGACTATGTGATAAGAAACAGAACTATTTTTTGTAGCCCTTACAAGTTTAATAACTGAGTCTGAAGAAAAGCTCTAAAAAGCCATTTGTCTTTGCCAAAATTTATGCAGTTCGTACAACCTGTGTATAGCCTACGAGATGTGATCAAAAACTACGGAAAATCATTTTATTACGAACAAACTGCGGAAGCTACATTTATTCGAAGTAATAAATCCGATAGCCTGATTCTTTTAGATAGTCACTATCAAGTTTGAACAAGCTGTGACCTGTCAGTCGCCTTCCTGAGCCGTAAGGGTGAGATCGTATTTAACGTGTCTCGGGAATCATGGATTCTTACAACGCGTTAACATTAAGTTTTGCTTTAAGGTGCAAAAAAAGTTCCAAAGAAGCTCATAAAATGTTAAAATTAATGTTTGGCGATAATTTGGTAACTCTGAAGACTGTTTACAACTGTGATGAACGATTTAAAAACGGAAATAAATCGATTTAAGACGAGCAGCGGTCGGGACGTCCGTCGACCTCAAAAACAGACGAAAAGTGCAAAGCTGGTTTATTGAAACAGGTGATTCACTATTCGAAAGCTTACCAAAGAACTGAATATCTCATACGGATCCGTGCGAAGCATTTTAACCGATAATTTGCAAATGAGACGAGTGAGTGCGAAATTTGTTTCCAGACTTTTCTACCCCGTGCCCATCTCGCTTCTGATCCGTGAGGTTTTGCCGATAAAAATATTCCTGCCTGTTGACATCCGCCTTCACCTTACCCTCCGGATTTAGCACCATGCGACTTCTGGCTTATCCCCAAAAATAAAATCCGTGCTGAAAAGAAAACGTTTTGACACCATTCCCGACATTCCTGACATTGAAATTTCTTCCGAAAGAAGCATTAGACAAATTCCTCCAACCATGGAATCAAACGTTAAAGCCGTTTTTTTAATTATGTATTTTTGTTTAATTTTAGAGGAGTAAAGTATCCGTAATTTTAGGGTTTAGGAGAACTAAATGCATTGATTCCAAAACCCACCTGGGGTTGGTTAAGGAAATCTTAATTTTACATTTCAGCACAATCGGTCCAGTTGTTTTGCTCCACAACGAGTTACATCCACATACGTAGCGATGGGCTTCCTTATAAAAAATAATTTTTTGACTTTAGGGGTAATGAAGTTAAAGATCAGTTAAAATCTGAGTATGAAACATTTTACCCAATATCAACACTTTTTCTTTCCATACTATTATAATATTGACAGAGCGCAAAAAAGCAAAATTGACTAAATTAATTGAGATTTTAGAAATCGTTCTAAACGTTAAAAGCTCTTGTTAAATAAATATTTGTGTACTGTTAAGTAGCAAATTTAAATAGAAAGTTTTAATTACATTTTTCGCCGTTGATACCTTTTAAAACACTGTAATAAGCTCTCTTTCATCTAAATGTCAGAAGTTCGTGACCTTTTGCCTTTTAGCGTTTTTATGGTTTCACTTAACTTTTTTATTCTAAAGCTTAACATATCCTTTAATCAGCGATCTTTAACAAAAAGGCACCTACTTAAAATAAAGGTTATTTTTCAGTAAAGTTATTTGTAGCATTACTAAGTAATAGTATTTTTTTTCAATTTGTCAGTCGTTTATAAAAAGTGTTTTTGTACAAGCCAATTTGTAATTTGGGTGTTCAGAAAACAGGATAATGCATAGAGATGTGGTTGTAGAGACGCATACAAAAGATTGTTTGAACTGAGAAAAGATGAATAATGAAGTATCACTGTAAACAGAATACGGTAGCGGTTGTGAGTACAAAGTCGGTAAATGGCTCCCGGCGGACTTTGGATTTAAATATACGCCGAGAGCTCATTTTACATATTACCGGAGAACGTTCTAATAAAATTTACTATAATACCAAAGCCTAGGTTCCTACGGGATCTGGATATAATAAATAATAAACAAACTACTGAGTATATCTACGCAGAGTTTGTTTCTGTAAGAATCGTCCAACGAGCGTTGTCCAGCTAAACTCAGTTGCGTGGGAAAACGTTTTAAAATTTAACAAAAATTATTTAATAAATTTAAATTACTACGGAAAACCTGCCCATAACAGACAGGTGGAGTGTCAAATTTTTTACACTCAATCTGTTCGTTGCAGGGCTAAAATAAATAGTTCTGTTTCTTAACACATGGGTAGCCAATTAAATGACTGAATCATTTAAGAACAGAAGAGGTAGAGGTGTAAAAGACACTAATCAGAGTTATATCCTCTGAAAGTAATGAATTTCATTATACAGCCAGACCCTGTGGTGAATGAAGTGAAGGTGTCATTTGCAGAGTGGAAAATATGTGCTTTTCAGAGGGCCCGGCATGCTGATTAGCGTACTTTTCCACTCGGTGTAGAAGGCAATGGTAAACCACCTCACTCCTCGTTTTACTTAGTAAAACGTCTACAGGTTCAAACCAGCCTTTCGGCTGATGACCTAATCAACAACACATACGGAAAACGGACAATACCAATAAAGAAAACGAAATATAAGGGAAGAGAAGTTGATTTTATTGGAAATATTATTGTTAATGACTTGAAATAATTTTTTTTTATTTTCCCATTACGTTGCAATATACATTAATTTTCTTAATTATATCTTAAAAATCTTAAACATTTATATTAAGTTGTGGTGGGAAAATTAATTTACTCAACTATGGTTTCCCTTGTTTAAGGGTAGACCAATTTAGTGCTCCTGTGTTCATTTTCTACTACTACAACTACCACGGTAATCTATATTAGTGTGTTAGTAATTACAAACTATAATGTTAGTTACCTAAATACTAATTAAACTACTGATAAGCTTATTAAAATAGTGTGTTGTAGTATATCTATACACGAAAACAAAACAAAAATTAAAAATCTGGTGTGAAACACTCACACAACTTTCTCTTGCCAGTGCAAATAATTAACAATAAACCTAACATTAGTAATAAAACATGAGAAATAAACAAAAAACTAATCTCAATAAACCTAACCTAACTTTAATCAAATATGAAAGACGCAAAATGAAAATCAACCTCAGTTTGCCTTAAAAATACGGAAAATCACTCTTTCACACTAAACCACTCTCTGTAGAGAAAAATGCTCTAAATAAAAGTTTTAGATCTTTTAATTTTCTCTAAATTCGATTATAAACACTTTTGTCCTAAAATGAATACTTAGGCCGAAATCTTTAAAAAAATCGATTTTTCACACGTTTTCGTGAGAAAAAAAACAGAAAATCGCTAATTACCGCTAAACTAAGCGTTATACAAAAAAATGTTTGAAATAAAAGTTGTAGAATTTTAAATTCTCTACATTTTTTATTATATAATTGTTTGCGCTATAATACGTATTAAATCCGTAATCTTAAAAAAACACTTTTTTTACGTGAAAACACCCTCACCAAGAATTTCAGCAAACATGGCGCCTACCCTATGTTGTAGAAAATAAAAAATTGAGTAAATGAGGGGATTTTAAAAAAAATCATAGGACTAGTTTTTGAGAAAATCGCAAAACAGTGAAAAATTATACGAATAAACTACTACTTCCGGTTGACCGATTTTGATGAAAATGTTCGTGTCGGGTCCGGTAAAGGTATGTAACTTAAGTTTCAAGTTTGTACGATGTTCCGTTCTTGAGATATGTTGTGTATACATACACACACACACAGACACACACACAGACCTCTTCTTCTTTGAGTGCCTATCCGCTACGGATGTGGGCGACCATCATGGCTATTTTGACTTTATCCGCTGCCAACCGGAACGATTGCATGGAGCTCCTACCAAACCAGGTTCGCATCGCAAGTTCCCAAGCCAGGATATTCTTCTCCTACCGGGCTTCCTCTTGCTATCTATCTTTCCCTGCAGGATGCGTCGTAACAGTTCATAACGTTGCGAATTCCTCATGATATGACCCAAATATTGCAGCTTCTTTGCTTTCACAATATTAACAAGTTCTGTGGTTTTCTTCATTCTTTGCAGAACTTCAACGTTGGTCACTTTATGGGTCCATGGTATTTTCAGAATCCTTCTGTAGAGCCAGAGATCGAAGGCTTCTAGCCGGTTGGTCGTTTCTTTTGTTAGAGTCCAGGACTCCACTCCATACAGCAAGACAGAAAAAACATAGCACCTCAGAAGTCTCAGTTTGGTCCCCAAAGTAAGATCATGACTTTTGAAAGCCGCACCCATAGAGCTAAAGATGTTCCTAGCCCTACCAATGCGACTCTTTATTTCCTGTGAGTTATCCCTCATTAATGCCTCATTAATGACTGTTCCGAGGTATTCGTACTTAGAGACTCTTACAATTCTTTCTTGATTTATATACAGGTTAGCACCCCTAATTTGTTTTTTGCTGACTACCATGAATTTAGTTTTGGAGGTGTTTATGTCAAGTCCATATATGCTGCTTGTTTCTTGGATTCTGTTCATGAGCGTCTGCAGTCCTTCTATTGAATCCGCAAAAACAATTGTATCATCCGCATACCGCAGGTTGTTAAGCCTGAGTCCATTAACTAAAATGCCCTCCTCCAAGTTTTGTAGAGCCTCTCGAAAGATGTGTTCGGAGTACAGGTTGAATAATATTGGTGATAATATGCACCCCTGTCTAACCCCTCGCAGGATTTCCACTTCATCTGTATGCTCGCCATCAACCCTCAATATGGCCGTTTAATTCCAATACAGATTTGATATTATTTTGAGATCTCTCCCATCGATTCCTGTCTGTTTCAATATTTCAATCATTTTCCCATGTTTGACACGGTCAAAGGCCTTCTGGTAATCAATTAAACATGCAAACACATCACAACTGACATCCCTGCAATTTTGAAACAGGACCTGAACACTAAATAGTGCCTCTCGTGTTCCGACTGCATTGCGAAACCCAAACTGATTCGGGGCTATTTCTCTTTCGCACAAACGGTATATTCTTCTGTGAATAACTTTGAGGAAGAGCTTCAACATGTGACTCATTAAACTTATGGTACGATAATCTCCGCATACTTTTGCCCCTGGTTTCTTTGGTAAGGCTACGAATTCCGACTTCAACCATTCGGAGGGAATTTGACCCGATTCATAGATGGAATTGAATATTGCTGTGAGCCATTGCAGTTGTTCTACATCAAGAATTTTGAAAAATTCAGCTTGTATTTGGTCTAATCCAGCTTTTTTCCCCTCCTTTATCTGCCTAATTGCCAGTTCAATTTCCTCCTTTAAGTTACATGGTCCTTCGTTATTTGTTATGATGTGTTCTTGCCTCTCTCTAGCATCATAGAACAGCTCTTCTAGATATTTTCTCCATACATCCTTTTGCTCATCTTTACTGACCACTAAGTTACCGTCTTCATCCATCAGTTTTCCCCATCTCTTTTTACCAAGTTTCCCAGTTATTTCCCTGACTTTTCGGTGCACATTGAAATCGTCATATCGGCTCTGATAATGCTCAACTTTCATGCATTGTTCCTGTCTATCCTTCTCTTTTGCTTCCCTGATTTTCCTTCTGATGGTATTATGCAACACTTTATACTGCGTAATGTTGCCCCTCTGCCTTCTTCGCTGTTCCATCAGTTCCAAGATCTCATTTGTCATCCACGATTTTCTCATTCTTTGATCAGGCTTCAGATATTCCTCTTTAATCTCGGTTGTCGCTTTTTGAAAATTAGCCAGTGTCGACTCTATGTTATCCGTTTGCATACTGTTGATCATTTTGTCCTTTAGGGCTGATCCTATTTCCAGTCTGATATTTTCGTCTTTAAGTTTTCTCATGTCATAAGTCTGCTGTTTTTTTGGTGACATTCTTTTCATTTTAACCCTGAAAGTACCTATTAATGGGACATGGCTTGACTGTATATCTGCTCCTGGGTAAGTTTTGACACTAGTGCAACTATTCCTGTATCTCTTATTCACCATGATGTAATCAATTTGATTTCTTATAATTTCACCAGGTTTATCCATGGGTGATTTCCAGGTGTAGAGCTTTCGAGGTGGTTGTCTAAACCAAGTATTCATGACTACCAACTGATGTCACACATTGAGCCATTTTCTTTGTCAATATAACTTCGACTCCCCTTTCATGCCTATCATTAACCGTGCCTGAGTAATAAACCTGATGTTCCTGAATGTTGATGGATCCTGTTCCCGGCCACCTCATTTCACATATGCCCAGTATATTAATTTTCATACGTGTCATTTCTTGAATCGCGTTATGTATTTTACCTGCCTGGCTTAAAGGTGTTACATTCCATGCTCCAATTCTTAAACTCTTACGCTGTCGTAATCTTTTAATTTCTGCGCTTGTAACTGTCCCTCCCGGAGAACCGATTGAGGGACTTACTCCGGATACCAATTTCGCTGCAAGCATAGCCATTTTTGATTACTAGGACTTACCCCTAAGGGATCTTTAATGTGGTGGTTTGTCCAAAACTCTTCCACCATCCTTATGCCGTTGACCGCAAAGCGGTTCCTCCGCCTTAAGGAGCCAGTTTCCCAACTCCAGGACAAAAGAGTGCCCTGCTCTGTTGGCACAAAGCCCACAGAGTTTGCTTGCTTATCCCGGCAAACACTCGGTCGCCATTTCCTCGTCAGTAAAAGCAGGGTGCACCAGCGAGCAGGTGAGGTTGGCATTAATACGGAGAGGCTATGTATGACGCATCACGTACCTTACACCCCTTACACACAGACCAATCGCTAAAAACATGTTTTTTGGGTTCAGGGGGTCTGAAAAAGTATAGATCCGGTGAAAACTCGATTTCGAAAAATCGACATGAAAACAATACTTTCCTTCCTATATATTCATATAGGCAAGAGAAAATACAAATATAAGACTATTATAGGTCAACGCAGAATAAAATGAGCTAAATTTTGGTTTAAAGTATGTTGAAATCTGACTCATAGTTTTGGAGATTCTTTGGCTTCAAACTCGGCTGTCTATGATTATGAAACCGATAGTAGGCTACCTGTTTTCTTTCCGGTCATCTCTTCTCTTATCAGTGTTTTTGATAGAAGTCTTTACTATGCTTGACCTTTCTTTGACCGTTGACCTAGAACAAATAGAAACGATAGTTATCAGATGAAAGTCTAATACTACTTAGTAAGGTTTCTTTACATAGATTATCTGATTTAACAGCGACATCAAAGTTAATAAATTTCAAAGCTGCATTGCACTCAGTCTGGATTCTTAGAAGTCAACAGTACTGATTTCTCTGTTATCCGGGCCTTACAGAACCGAAACCGTCCCGAATAATCGAAAATTCGTATAAAATGTTTTTTTTGTAATCCCTAATTTGTGTACGTTGCAATCTGTTCAATTCAGAACAATAAGCAACCCCTTGACCCAATGAGATGAGGATGATGTGTATGACGTGTAAATGAGTTGTAGTCTTGTACAGACTCAGGTCGACCATTCCTGAGAGAGTATGCTTAATTGAACCCCAACCATCAAAGTACACCGGTAACCACTGTCTAGCATTCAAATCCGCATAAAAGTAACTACCTTTACTAGGATTTGAACCAGGAACCTTCGTCTCCGGTGCGTTGTATAAACTGTAAAATTTTTTTTCATGCCGTAGTTTTTTATTTGTTTTACGTCGGACTGTTTTTTCAATTACTGCTAATGCAGACTGTGAGAAGGATCTGTGGAAAGCGCATGTTTTAAATCTCAAAAAATACTTACGTCTTCTTCTACATAGGTTTTATCATTTACAATATATGTGTCCCAGATCTTTATTGAAGCAAATTTATTTTGCTCTTGTACACTCACGGTTGTCGTATGGAATTGCATGTTGGGGTAGTACATACATTACTCACATTAAATCTGTGATTAATCTACAAAAATCTTTTCTATACACTATTAATGGTTACAAAAAGTGCGATCGTATGAGCCTGTTCCAGGAATTTGGAGTTCTTCCTTTAAGGTATTTATTTGTTTTCAAGGTTCTGATACAATTCTTTTGGGCTTGTGGTAACCGTGATTTAATAATTGATCCCAATAAAACCATTTTATGGTACTAGGAACGCTGGAAAAATTAAGACTTAAAAACCAAATAGTACATTTTTTCAGAAGTCATTTCTCTATCTTGAGAGGCGATTCGTTAACGTACTTCCACCCCATATACACAGTATTATGTCACCACATCTATTAAAACATAAACTAATAAAATATCATATAATATCGATCTGTGAGCAAGAACTTGAGAAATTTTTCCAGGTCTTAAAATAACTGTTTTATGAGTTTTTAATTTTCTCTTTGCGACAGCTTAACTGTCTCTTCATGCTCATTTATTGAATTAATTTCGTAAAAAGTTAAAATATTAAGTTGTGTTAGTTAAAATATATTATTGTAAAGTAGTTATAGTTATAAAATAAAAATTATAATACCGCTATTATAATATAGCTACCAGTAGTAATTTAACTTAGTAATTTTATAGTAGTTAAAAGTATTTAAGTGAATTAATGTTTTTGTTCTGTATACTCCTATGCGCGGACAGAACTCTTTGTGAAGAAGAGTTTTTGCGTATAAGTATATTTAGTTTAAAATATTGTATATAGCTTAGTATAGTCATGAATTGTAATTTTAATGTAGCTATATTTTACTAAATAAAATAAATAAAAAATAAAAAAATAATGGATGAAGATGAGTCATAAAAAATGACCGGAAATGACCTGACCGGAAATCGAACCTGAGACCCCTTAATAGACTGCAGTTGCGCTCACCATCATAGTTGATAAGTTTTACAATTTGTCGTACGTTTTTATGCTCTGTATAACCTACCATTACCTTCCCATTAACTAACCTACTCCAAATTTTTAACTCGTCAACTTATATTTATAATGTACCTATATTATTTTACATGACAGTAAAGTTTTTTTTGCGGGTAGACCTTGAAGGCTGCGTATTGAGCAAAACATATACTTCAGTACAACCCCGGTTAACCGGGCTAATGTGGGCGAGCTCCAATCCGGATAACATGGAATGTTAATATCATTTAGGCCAAAAAAAGTGTAAAAAGTTGAGTGGCTGGAGGGGGCAGCGGGAAGTTAGCCCCTACCATTTTTCTCGATTTTCTCGCTTATTTGAGCTGAACATACGAAAGTTTTTGCGGAACAATCCGGAAAAAATTAGAATCATCGATTCCAATAGTTTTTTTATAATTTTTTTGTGGGGGCTAACTTTACAGACGTTACTGTAACTGGTTTACGTGTTAATATCTACATTTAAGAAACTCAATTAAACTGGTTTTGTAACTTATCACAATGTAAAATACTTCAAATACGGAAATAAATAACTAATATTGTACTACATTGATCGACATTTGCGTGTAAAATATTTATGTACTGTACTATGCATTATGGGAAAACGGAATTGATCCGTTATTTTTCGTATTTTTTTAAAGATGATACATATGTGTAGTACAATTAAAAAACTGATCCGGTTAACCCGGATTCTGGTTAATCGTGGTACGGTTAACCGGGGTTTGACTGTATTTTCTTTTTCTCTTTGTTCCCTCTGATTTTTCCAATATCCTTCATGCTCGTTGCTCTTTTTTCTTTTTCTTCCTTCGACAGGTTAATTTTTGCTTGTAACTCTCTCTCAGTTATGTCCTGTACCCGCAGACTGAAATATTCGTCTCTAAAACTGGTTTTCTCGAAACAATTTGATTAGCTTATTTAAAATTTTGCTACTTATTTTTCATTTTCATTAACGTTCCTTGCATCCCTTTCAACTATGTCTGTCAAAAATCTGTTTATTAAGTCTGTTCTGATACTATCCATTCCCACCATTTGCCAAAAGATTTTTCCTTCTTTTTTAACCATCGTTTCTTCTAATGTCTTAATCCTTTCAAGAAGTTTTTTTATTCCATTCTTTCTTTATTAAGGTTAGGTAATTCGTGGCTCACGAATTTTCCTGAGAATGTCTTGTTCTGTTCTTTATAACTTGTTAATTTCCCCTTTTTTTATAATCAACCGTTTCTACTCCATGTGTTTATATATTAAAAAAAAAAATCTAATCTACATAAATTGAAATATATTCGCCTATCGATCAGCATAATGTAACATTAATTCGAGTTTAATTTGCCGATATTATGATGTAAGTTGTTAGAATTTGAAAAAAAAACCACTTCATCTTGTATTTATGTTAACTCGTTCGTTTACAACCTATCGTAAAATTTATGACTTTTTTGGCTCCACTACATATAAATAAATAATCATAAAACTGAAACAGTTTACTGCAATAAATGTTTATTACGCTCTGATTCGCTCCGGTTGACTGCTTCAGTTCTCCTCTATTATTGTTAAAAAAAAATTGTTAAGGAAACCTGCATTAGTGCGTTCTGCATTGTAACCTTTTTTTTGTGTACCATATTAATGAATCAATGTTCGTTCGGGAAACCTCGCTAATTGTCAAGCAATAGTCTTCTTCATCATCATCATCATCCGACCGTACCAGATGAGTTGCCTTTCTTCAATTTTATCAATTGATAAAAAGTTTTATGTCCACTACAAACTAATTAATTGGTTTTTGTTTACATTACGTTTTAAGGTCAGTTAATATTAAGTTACACCGTCATTGCAAATGGGCGGAACCCTATTAATGATGTGTTATAAAATATTAATTACAGTAGTATCCGTTTAATTTTGGATATAATTGGATTTAATTTTGGATCGGCGCATTAATTTAACAAATACCTACCGGGTTATTAACTTGGTCGGATTCATAAACATTAACAATAGAGCAAACCCAAATAGAAAAAGTAGAGACATACAAATATCTGGGAACCTGGGTTGATGGCAAGAATGACCAAAGTAAAGAAATTAAAGTACGAATTGAAACTGCAAGGCAAGCATTCGTAAAATTGAAGACAATGCTAACAAACAAAGACCTTCAGTTGCCTCTCAGATTGAGGGCTCTAAGATGTTATGTGTTTTCTATCGTACTATATGGAATGGAAGCTTGGACATTGAAGAAACAACACATAAAGAAGATAGAAGCGTTCGAAATGTGGTGTTACAGGAGAATATTGAAAATTCAGTGGGTCCAAAAGGTTACCAATGTTGAGGTGCTCCGACGTTTAAATAAGGAGTTAGAAGTTATGAAAAGTATAAAAACAGGAAAACTGGAATATTTGGGTCACATAACCAGAGGAGAAAAATATGAGTTGCTGAGAATTATTATGCAGGGAAGGATCCGAGGAAGAAGGGGCGTGGGAAGAAGACGCATCTCCTGGCTGAGGAATCTTAGAGAATGGTTCAACTGTAGTTCATTGCAACTTTTCAGAGCGGCAGCCAGCAAAGTGACCATAGCCATTATGATATCCAACCTCCGATAGGAGATGGAACTTTAAGAAGAAGAGATCCATTTAATACGCTCACGGCTAAAATTATTTTCTGCTTAAAACGCGGTTTCGTAAAGTCCCTTGATTAATAAGGTAAAACAAGTGTATATTTTTCCGTCTAATACGCGCTCAAAATTGTTAACTTTAAAAATAAGTTATGGAAATTTCGTTATTAATAATAATATTAATAATATTATCGGTTGGCAAGATAGGAAGGGGTTGCAAAAAGCGCAAAAAATAGAGAAATAAAAAAGCTATGGTCCTGAGATTCAGTGTGCACAATAGCAACACTCTAATCTAAACTGTGACAAATTTTCATTAAAATCGGATGAGTATTTACGGAGTTAGGCCTATATACCAATAAGTTTGCACAATCCGTAAAATGTCTTCAAAAACGGGTACTTTTTTTTGTTCCAATGTCAATATCACTTTAAAAAAAGTAGATAAAAATTTCAAGTTTTCACCGTTAAACGCAGAATTAAACAGGCATTAATTTGACATATAGTCCGTTAAAATCGATGCAGTAGTTTTTTAACAATTGAGCTTCAAACTCGGGTTCCTATTACTAATGACGCGGACATTAGTTACACAGTATTTATGTAATGCTTGAGTCCCAGCTCCGTGTAGTTGGAAGGAATGCAGTGCGTTGTTCTTGTTATAGTAGTCGGAGAATGAATGAGTGTTAGTAGTGTTTCACAGCTGATGCATTTGTAGTGGTAGCGTGTACTAACTAAACTAAAAAAATACTCTTATCATCCGGCGCATTAATTTAACAAATACCTACCGGGTTATTAACTTGGTCGGATTCATAATATTTAACTTACCAAATTTATATCAAAAATATAAATAAATAAAAGTAATAAATACAAACAAATAGGTTAAATACGGAAAGTTTTAAAACGAATGTTTAGAATCAAAGTAATACAACAATCGTTCTCCCAGCATGCGTCACTCATTCAATATACCTCACCCGTACCCTTCATCCCGCAACTACACGGAGCTTGGAACTGCACAATACATAACTGTATTACCGGTGTTCTTTGACTATACAAAGTAATAAATAACGGGTGTTTCAAAAAGGACGCACTTCGAAGTTTGAGAACGCTAATTTATTACATTAAGTAATTGGTATACAACACAAATATCGAACAGGTTTCTCATTTCAAGTATCTCGGTTGCGATATAACATATGAAGAGGATTTAGACATTAATAATAAGTTGAACAAGTTTCAGTCTTTATGTGGTACCATCCGACGCACCTTAAACAAGAAAACAAGAAAAGACACCCAATTGAAATTTTATAGGGTAATGGCTGTACCATCTTTGTTATATGGCTCTGAGACATGGACAACGAATAAGAGGCACCTTAGCAAAATACAAGCTTCAGAAATGAGATTCCTCAGGTCCGTTAAAGGTTGTACATTGCTGGACAGGTTGTACAACGAAGATGTTCGCAAGGATCTGGCAGTATTTAAACTAGAAGACAAGATCTTTGAAAATAGACAACGGTGGATGGAACATCTGGAAAGGATGAATGATGAAAGAATTCCCAAAAAAGTTTGGCAATATAAGCCAGTTGGTTGAACAGATGTTGGAAGACCAAGGAAGCGATGGTCATGTAACAACATTTAACAAATAAACCCTTTGAGATCGGAACAGGCGTTTCGCCTATGCCCTGAAGGAAGAAGAAGAAGTAATTACAAATTATACAAATTATACGGTATGAAATTATTACCTTTATAACATTCAGATTACCTTTTAAACTTCACAATAAATGTTCAAAATGAATTCCTCCGCTTGTAATGCAAGTTCGGACACGTTTCGTAACATTTGCAGCCACTTTTCGTAGTGTTTGCTCATTAATGTTTGTAATCTCACTTTCAATATTACCCTTCAATTCTTCAGTTGTATGAGGATTGTTTTTAAAAACCTTACTCTTTAAACTCCCCCAAAGAAAAAAATCCGCAGGAGTAAGATCTGGGAATCTTGGTGGCCACAATCCTTTTGATATCACACGATGGCCAAAAAATTCTCGTAACATATTCAGCGTTTCAGTAGAAGTATGGCACGTTGCGTTATTCTGCTGAAACCAACAATCTCGATCGTGTAATTCTAACGCTATAAATTGTTCAATTAAGTTGCGGTACACCACACCATCTACAGATGTGTCAAAAAATAAAGGCCCAACAATACGACGCCGGAAGATCGCACACCAAACACCAGTTTTACGTGCGTGTAGTGGACGTTCATGAAATGCGTGAGGATTATGAGCGCTCCATATTCGGCAGTTTTGGCTGTTGATGTAACCATCCAAGTGGAACCATGCTCCGTCATTGAAATAAACACGATCCAATATTTCAACACCGTTGTCATTAACAAGAGAACGTATCTAACGATAATACTGTATACGTTTCCCATGGTCAACTTCTTTCAGTTCATGAACGACACCGATGCGGTAAGGATGCAGATTTAATTTTTTTGTAGCCCTTAAAGCGGAAGATAGTGATAATCCAGCCTGTGAAGATAACTTTTTAAGTGATTTGCCGGGTGAAGTAGTCAAACGTTGTTTCACATCGTCCAAAACTTGTTCTGTTAACACTGATGGTCGACCTGTGCTTTTCCGATCCTGTACACTGCCAGTCTCACGAAATTTATTAATCAGACGCGATATTGTGGTGTTATTAGGTACTTCAGAATTGGGAAATTTTAACTGGAACTCGTCTTTCACTTGTTCGTAAGCTTTATATGCGCAATAACTTTCAATAATAAAAACACGTTCATCCTTTGAAAAAACCATGTTTATACAGACACTACAGACATAAATGAATACTGGGATAGCACTAGTACATGTCAGTAATACACAATGGATCAACAATGAGTACGGTAATGCCAGCTGTTATTTGGGGGAAAAAATATTCACTATGCAGAAAATATTAACCCTTAAACTTCGAAGTGCGTCCTTTTTAAAACACCCGTTACTAAATAGTGTAGAGGCTTTTCACCTACTTCACCTGAATAGCCGTCGCTGATAATTGTCTGTCAATATGTTTCTGAAACTTACTTTTTTGAAGTGTCATGGTAGGAAATTTTTTGTTTTAGTTTATTTATTAAAAGTCGCATCAACAGCTTGGTCATTAGCGACTACAGTGGGTTATGGAATGCTGGGTTGTGGCTTGTTATAATTTCCAGACCCTAGCCGGGAATCGAACCCGGGAACTCCGTGTGGTAGGCCCAGCGTGCTATCACTACGCTATGGAGGCGTCCAGGAAAAACTTGTTCGTAGACAGAGAGGATGATAAAAATGTATAAGTTATATCTGGGTAGGAGATCTCAAATTTCAGAAACTTAATTTCGGTATTGACTTGTTAAACTCCACTTTTGGGGCGTTAAGAAACAAAATATGCTTTATCTCATTGCGATTGTATTGTGACTCAATGATTTCAAGCCGAAATACTGTTCTCAATGTTTCTCAGTCTAAATTAAGTGACATAAAATGCATTTTTGTTTTTTCTTGACAAAACTGAACCTTACCAGAACCTTACCAACCTTACCTTAGAAGGTTACCAGGAACCTTGTTCCTGGTAACATGGTAAATAATGTGTGCAGATAAGTTGTGATTCAGAACTCGTCGCTGGCCCGCGAGCCGGACTTTTCCCATCACTGCTTTACGTTATAAATCCAGCACAATGCAACAATAAAATTTGGCGGTTATTTTTACAAACAAAAATCCGGATGAAGAATTAAAAAAACGAAAACAAACTTGTAATAAAAATATTTACATCGGTACTACATCTAAAATGCTAAACTTAAAAAATAATTTACTTGTCTGCAAAATCGTATAATTTTGTTCTCGTGAAGTAATAATAATGTATTGAATGTCTTGACATAACCTACATTTAAATAAATACTACAGTCTAAGCAAATGAATAATGTATTCTGGTGACAACCGATTGTATTTCGCTACACTTATTTATTATGTTCGTACATTTCTATAGTTAACTGTAGAATTGAATGTGTCTAACGATAAGTTAATAGTTAAGTTAATATCTTACCCATACATATACATACAAAGTACATGAAACGAACAAAAGCCTATTAATAATTCATAACATTTTGTTAAACATTAATAAATAAATAAATATGTCATTTAAATAACATAACCATTAAAACGCTTGATTTTCATTTTCCTTACATGCCTCATTTTTCTTTTACATTTTTAATCTCTCAAATGTTGTTGGCAATTGTATTCTGTTTCTTTATAAATCTCCAGTCGTCATGGCATTGATCCACAATGTTTATTTATTTATTGTTCTTCTGCGTACGCTTTTTGTAATTTAGAGAGAGAAAGTGTTGTAATGTTTTTCATTCCTAATGGTGTACGTTGCAATCTGTTCAATAGAAGAACTATAAGCAACCCCATGACCCAATGTAGCTAGTAGATTAGCACCTAGGACGGTACCAATTCAAGGCACAAATTCGCCCCTGGTTGATGCAGAACCCGTTTTACGATAGACGATTTTTTTGCAGATCTAGTCGATATAGCTTTTTGACTATGATTGTCAGTTTTATTGTTGTATGCTTTTTATAAGTGTACCTTGATTGTATTTTGTATTATTAATATGTAGCATATTTTAATCGAAATTGTATTGACGCATTCTTTTCTGTGTTAAGTCATTGAATAATGCGTCGTTAGTATTGTAATTAATGATATGGGGATGATGTGTAGTTTTTTAGACACTCAGGCCGACAGTACCTGAGAGAGTTTGGTTAAGGGGAGTGCTAATCCCTATCTATCACCATTTTAACATTTGTTTCTTTTTCTCGGGATCAGGAGCAGATAGAGACTTAATTTTTTTTAAATTAATATTTGGTCCTTTGTACATACTTTAATGTGGGTTTATTCCTATAATGTAAAGGAGAAATATTTTACAATTTTTAAAAAAAATTGTTAACATTTTAGTAAAATTTTTGCTGAAAATTTTTTTTCCTTTAATTTAAAAGATATTTAAATATAGCTTCATTAAAAGTTGTATATTTATGAAATGAACAACTCACATTTTTTTCATAAATGTATCTTTATTAGTTTCTGAGAAAAGGGTACAGTAGTGAAAAAAACATGATTTCCGGGAATTTGGATGTTCAGTAATCAATATTTCTTATTTCTAACTCATACTTACCTTCTGCCCATAACAGACAGGTGGAGTGTCAAATTATTTACACTCAATCTGTTCGTTGCAGGGCTAAAATAAATAGTTATGTTTCTTATCACATGGTCAGCCAATTAAATGACTGAATCATTTAAGAGCAGAAGAGGTAGAGGTGTAAAAGACACTAATCAGAGTTATCTTCTCTGAAAGTAATGAATTTCATTATACAGCCAGACCCTGTGGTGAATGAAGTGAATGTGTCATTTGCAGAGTGGAAAATATGTGCTTTTCAGAGGGCCCGGCATGCTGATAAGCGTACTTTTTCATTCAGTGAGGAAGGCAATGGTAAACCACCTCACTCCTCGTTTTACTTAGTAAAACCTCTGCAGGTTCAAACCAGCCTTTCGGCTGAAGACCTAAACAACACTTACCTTAATAAAACCCAGAACTATACGATGGCTGATCTGGGTTTTCTGCATTCTCAAATGCATCCTCTAACTTCCTTCTGGGCAGACTTCTTTTTTTTCGCTGGGTTTTTTCTCCCTGCGATGAAGCGTGACAACTACCAGAAATCCTCTTGTGGTCAAGTTTCTTTCTGATAATTACCTCCTTAATTACCTCCTTTCTGTTTATTCCTTAGAAGCAAGTAATAGAAAAATAATATTATTTATTTGTTTCTAGGAATCATCAGTACAAAATGCTCGTAAGTACACCGATTTTAGACCTATAACTCTTCGAGATATTTTAGAATAGTCACCCCTGATTTACTCCTTAGGCTTAATTGACTGAAATGCTTTGGTTATACTGTTTAACCGCTAACGAAACAAATGTGATGAATTTCAAATCTCTAGCTGATCGGGAAATTAGATATCTAGCTAGAGAGGGATTTCATGTTAGTACATACACGGACGACATAAAGTGCACTTTAGTTTAGTAAAACAAAATTTAAACGTTCACGAACCCTTTGTGTACCATTAAATACCAATATAATAGTTTATTATACCATTAATAGACCCTCGCTGATTGGAGAAAGCGACAATTGAAGCGGAAAGCCCTCGATAACGTTCACGATTTACCTCTATGCTAGCAGCATATCTGTAAAATGTATGATAGAATATAAATGTATCACTTAATGTTGTTAAAAATTAGATAAATATTTAAGTACGCCTTCATTGGATGGTGGTCAGCGAGATAGAATAGCACGAAGCAGAAGGTTTTCGGTTCGATTTCCACCCCGGGTATAGAAAATGATTACGGATTACCAGTACTTGTTCAAATCCACCGTTTCTTAACCCAAAGTAGTCGCTAGTGAACTGTAGATGCAACAAAAAAAAATTCACCAGACCCATAGAAATACGTCGGCTGAATTCTTCTATAATCATCAGCCGAAAGCTGGTTTGAACCTCTAGAGGCTTTACCAACTAAAACGAGGAGTGAGTTGGTTTAGAATTGTCTTTCTCACTAACTGGACAAGTATGCTTATCAGTATGCCAGGCCCTCTGAAAAGCACCTACTTTCCACCCTGCTAATGTTACCTACACTTCATTCACCACCACAGGAGGGTCTGGCTGTGTAATGAAATTCATTTCTCTCAGAGGAGATATCTGTGACTAGTGTCTTTTACACCTGTACCTCTTTTATTGTTAAAAGATTCAGTCATAATTGGCTGACCCTGTGATAAATATAACTATTTTTTATATCCTTGGCTCTAGCAGATCGAGTGCAAATAATTTAACACTCCACCTCCTGTTACGGGCAAAAGGCAAAAGGCTGTTACGGGACGTATGCTAATTTATAGGCCTGTATATTTTTTAACAAATTTTAATTAGACATTTTTTACGAAATTTTGAATATTTTGCCATAAATCTTTTTTAATACAAAATAAATGACGAATAAATTTACTCTAGGCCGCCTGCGTAGCGTAGTGCTTAGCGCATTGGCCTGCCCCGCTGAAATCCCGGGTTCGATTCCCGGTCAGGGTCTGGAAATTTTCATGTGTCAAATCCGTCAGTTAATGTTAGATAATCCACCGTAGTCGCTAACGACCAAGCAGTTGATGCGACTTTAAATAAATAAATTTTAAAAAAATTTACTCTACCTTATAGTAACTAAAACATTAATTAACTAAAACGAGGAGTAAGTTAGTTTACAATTGCCTTTCTCACTAAGTGGACAAGTATGCTTATCAGCATGCCAGGCCCTCTGAAAAGCATCTACTCTCCACCCTGCTAATGATACCTACCAATAAATTCTAAATTTTAAAAAAAATATAGTTTTTCTAATAAACAAAGGAAGAAATCCAATGTCCGTCATGTTTAATATTGTACATCAATACTTCTTATCGGATTAAAGAGCAGTTTTAATTAAATTTATAAAACGTTGATTAGCAGTGCGAGGATTTTTAAAATGCGAGACACAAATACATTACTGCAGTTGAGGAATTTTATTTCAGTTGCTCGACGCGGTATTAAGGGTTAGTCGTGGCTTAGTAGTAACCGTGCTACGTTATAAAGCCAGTGATTCTTGGTTCGATTTTCCTTTTTACACTCATTTACCATAACCTGCAGTAGTTACTAATGGATCGAGCTGTTGTTTAGGATTTTAAATAAACAAAATACAGTAGCCTATGTTTTCTTTTTTTTGTTAATGTGTGTACGTTGCAATCTGTTAATTCAGAACAATAAGCAACCCCATTACCCAATGAGATGAGGATGATGTGTATGACGTGTTAACGAGGCGTAGTCTTGTACACATTCAGGCCGACCATTCCTGAGAGAGTACGGTTAATTTTACCCCAACATCAAAGTACACCGGTAACTACTGTCTAGTATTTGAATCCGTATAAAAGTAACTACCTTTACTAGGATCTGAACCGCATTGGCATAGTTGGTAACGTGCTCGCCTCTCATCATGCGGTCTTGGGTTCGAATCCCATTCAGGCATGGCATATTTTCATACGTTACAAAAAAAATCATTTCATCCTTCACCGTCTGCATTAGCAGTAATTGCAGAACAGTCGGACGTAAACCAAAAAAATAAAAAAAATAGGATCTGAACCAGAAACTTTTGTCTCCGAAAAAAGAGTCAGTTTTAAGCGGCTGACTCTTGGTGATGACTCAACGTCTAGAGCATCTAGAGCAACCAGTGGGTTTTTATTGGAGATATTAAATTATTTATTTATATCATTTTTGAAGTCGCACCAGCAGTTTGGTGATTTAGTGACTCTTTGTTTTACTCTGGGGTATGATACGGTATCGATGCATTTTTAATATTTTCCTCACAATTTTCGGAAATCGAACCCCGGACCTTTCGCTTTGCATTTTAACAAAATCTACCTCTTTAAACCACTGCACCATTTTTTGTTTGTTTTTGGGGGGGGGGGGGAGAACCGTTAGTTTTATTCAAACAACCAATGTTTCTTTCATAATCCTGATATTTTTCTTTTGACATGAATTTAAATTTGGGAATCTTAGATCTTGTTAGATCTTGTTTGTCAATCGCTGTCAGTTTGTCACCATACAACGTTTTCACTCGACCGGTGTTATTTAAAAATTCAACGCTATAAAACGGTAAAGTGATGGCTTACCTGGAAGTTGTTGTTTAGGTCATCACCCAAAAGGCTGGTTTGAACCTGTAGAGGTTTTACTAAGTAAATCGAGGAGTGAGGTTGTTTACCATTACCTTCCTCACTGAGTGGAAAAGTACACTTATCAGCATGCCAGGCCCTCTGAAAAGCATATTTTCCACTCTGCAAATGACACTTTCACTTCATTCACCACAGGGTCTGGCTGTATAATGAAATCCATTACTCTCAGACGAGATAATTTTGATTAGTGTCTTTTACACCTCTACCTCTTCTGTTCTTAAATGATTCAGTCATTTAACTGGCTGACCATGTGATAAGAAACAGAACTATTTATTTTAGCCCTGTAAAAAAACCTGGAGGTTAAATTTTACATTATTTCACCAAAGTAAATTTTTTACAAGTAAAAAAATAAAATTTATTTATATTTAATATAGTAGTTTTTTTTAAAATTTAAAACTGGAGAAAATTAATAATTTACTAAATTTAGAATTATTTATTTATTTTTAATAATTTAGATTGTATGGAAAATTCAAAGTAAAATTTTATAAAAATAATATGAAGTGTCAATTAAAAAATAATATAGGAATTAATTTTTAAATACAAATTTTAAATTGTAAAAATCATATGCAGCGTTTAACAAGTTGGAGTGGCATGGCTCGTTGGTCTAGGGGTATGATTCTCGCTTAGGGTGCGAGAGGTCCCGGGTTCAAATCCCGGACGAGCCCAATTTTTTTTTATCCACTGTACATCATTAATTTAGCTTTAATATGGTGTAAAACGATATTAATACGTTTAGTTCTGTATTTTACGCAATCTAACTGGTATTTCTTGTTTTACTTTTGTTATTGATCGTTATCGAATTCGGTCTTGATCAAACAGTGTTTTTTGTATCGTTTAGACTTTAGAATCATTAAGGACCGCGTTAAATGACTTAATATTTATGGAAGTTTTTTTGTAGCCCAATCCTCAGCGTTCTTTCTCTCTAGTCTTTTCTTCTCCTTTTCTTTCATATACTGTTTACTATTATTCTTTGTGGAATCCCTTAATATTTACTTCATTCTGGTTTCGGTCATTGTTTTATTTTTGTATTCTGATTAGCTTAATGGTTTTTTTTTGACGTTGCAAACTATATATAAGCCATTTTATTAGCCTACGTAAAATTTGGTTTATTATTAAGTTTTTTTTTTACTTTCTCTTGCTCTGTATGAATATAAATTGGGAAGGATAGTATTGTGACACTTATCGCTAAGGTCCGTTTCGGGATTTAGGTTATTAAATAATTAATACACTAAAGTTAACAATTACAAATATTTATTACACTAAAAGATTTACAAAATAAATAATAAACTAATTATAATAAAGTAATACAATAAATAACTTAATCATTTACTTAAAATAAATAATAACCAATAAATAACTTAATAATTTACTTAGCTCTACTTACAATCAATTTTATAGAATACACATACAAAATGAAACTGAATACACAAAAACTGAATTGAATACAGATACACAATAATTTTTCACTATGCACACACAAACAAAGACAGTATAACAATCGCTGACCAACACAATGCCCGGAACGTGCCTCCACTACGCCCGATAGCCACTCGTCAAAGATCAAACGAATACTAACTCCCTGACCGCACTCGGGAGCTCTTTATACAGGTATTTCAAAAAGATAATTCTAGCAAAACGGAGAAATTCCATGCAAATAATTACGTACAAAAAACCTTTTTAAATGAGGGCTAGAAAAATCTATTGTAAACAAGTCAACAATAGATCTTATTGTAAATAGAATAAAAGTTATTACAGGCTGACCTTTTCATAAATAGTTTTACAACAAAGACACAATAGCGCAGTCCTTTCAAACAGCTTTCATGAATAGGCATCCCTTTATAGCCACCCTATTGTTACTTTTCCACTCTATTATCTACTCTTTACCATTCTATGAATGAAGTGCTAGAAATTTCGCGAACCATGCTCTTCTTCGATTTTGTCACAGTATTGTTTTTATGTAAATTTTTCAAAATTGAGTTTTAAATTTAAATTACTGTAAATTTGAATGTTTTTTAAGCTTTATTTGTTATCGGGAACTGTACATTATTGACAACTACCCGATTTGGTCGCTGCTTTTCGCTGTATTTTTAAAGTGAATTAGGTTTGAACAGGGACCCTCCAGTAGAGTTTGTACATGGATGGCTGTCAGCTGGTCACCATACAAAGTCGCTTATCCCACCGGTTGTACTTAACAAATAATAGCGACTTTCTACCAGCTGACTGACTGGGGTGGCCCGGAGGCCAAATTTGAATTACTGTAAAATGTTGGAATAGGTCATGAGATCTGTATTGTTTATGGTTACGATGTTGATTCCCCATATTAAACACCCTATTTTGTGTACCGTACGTCAATATACTTAAGAATGAATCAAATAATTTAGTCTTCTTGTATTGTGGGATGTTCTTGTCCTTCAGAACACTATTCAGTCTTTCGGATGCTTCGGTGTCCTGAAGGAGCTGACAGAAGATGACTTCCAGCACTGTTTCCAACAATGGAAAATTCGCATGGAGCGTTGTAGGGATAGAGAAGGGGTGTATATTGAAGGTGACAGTTAGTGATTATGTACGAGGATTATCCAGAAAATAACCTCCGTTTTGAAATAAAAAGTAAACGAGTGAAGATACAAAAACTTTATTATATACATATTAAAACTACAGTTTTTCTCTATTTTTCGACATAGTCGCCAAACAGATTCAAGCACTTGTCGTACCTTGGAACAGTCTTTGAAATACCCTCTGCATAAAAATCTGCTGCCTGTGAATGTAGCCAACCATTCACGGCGTTTTGAAGCTCTTCGTCATTGGCGAATCGCTGAGATGCAAGCCACCGCTTCATGTTCGGGAACAGGTGAAAGTCACTAGGAGCCAAGTCCGGGCTGTATGGAGGATGATCGAAAACGTCCCATTTAAACTTGGCCAAAAGTTCAATTGTTCTTCGAGCTGTATGAGGGCGAGCGTTGTCATGCACAAACACTACACCTTACTTATCTTACTCGTTGATTTTATGGAACGTGGAACGACCATCACTTCTGCTGTCTACTGTGAAACTTTAAACTTTAAACAGACTAAGAAGAGCGATCCAAAACAAGCGTCGTGGCCTTGTGACACGTGGTGTTGTGTTTGTACATGACAACGCTCGCCCTCATACAGCTCGAAGAACAATTGAATTTTTGGCCAAGTTTAAATGGGACGTTTTCGATCATCCCTTATACAGCCTGGGACTTGGCTCCTAGTGACTTTCACCTGTTCCCGAACATGAAAAGGTGGCTTGCATCTCAGCGGTTCGCCAATGACGAAGAGCTTCAAAACGCCGTGAATGGTTGGCTACATTCACAGGCGGCAGATTTTTATCCAGAGGGTATTTTCAAAGACTGTTCCAAGGTACGACAAGTGCTTGAATCTGTTTGGCGACTATGTCGAAAAATAGAGAAAAACTGTAGTTAGTTTTAATATATATATATATATATATATATATATATATATATATATATATATATATATATATACATATATATATTGAAATATATATTTACTAACCACCAGAATACGGTAACAAAAACACTTACCAATGTTTATAGCGCTTTCGTGTATCTTGTACACATCTTCAGTAAATTAAAATTTATTACAAGTCACAATTTAAAACTTCCTGCTCCTACCATGGTAGATAAGGAATAGTCGATTCTACCATGGTTACACAGGAAGTATTAAAAAAATTAAACTATTAAAATTATGTACTTATCTACCATGGTAGGAGCAGGAAGTTTTAAATTATGACTTGTAATAAATTTTAATTTACTGAAGATGTGTACAAGATACACGAAAGCGCTATAAACATTGGTAAGTGTTTTTGTTACCGTATTCTGGTGGTTAGTAAATATATATTTCAATTTTAAATAATACGGCTGTTTAAAAATCCTACATAGGATGTTTAATAAAATAATATATATATATATATATAATAAAGTTTTTGTATCTTCACTCGTTTACTTTTTATTTCAAAACGGAGGTTATTTTCTGGATAACCCTCGTATAAAATAAAAATAAAATTTTTGACAATTTCAGTCTCGTTATTTAATAGCCACACCTCGTATATTATATCTTTACGAACTCGAAGGGCAGCTACGTTTCTCAAAATCAGCACACTTATTAATAATAATAATTTTTGAACTGTAGGTTTTTGAATTGTATAATTTTCTGTTTTATCTTGTTACGAAATGTTTGTACGTATGTTTAAATGGAAATAAATTATCATTAGTCTGTAAGTCTGTACAATTATTATTATTAAATTATAATTAGTATGTACCTATACAATGTAAAGAATTGGAATTTAGAGTACTTACGTGTATTGGCTAGAAATTTGTAACCGTGTTAAACCAAATAATATTTCTACTTATTGCAATGAACCTTCTACTTTTGTTGTTGTTAGGTCATCAACCAAAAGCCTGGTTTGAACCTGTAGAGGTTTTACTAAGTAAAACGAGGAGTGAGGTGGTTTACCAGTGCCTTCCTCACTGAGTGGAAAAGTACGCTTATCAGCATGCCGGGCCCTCTGAAAAGCACATATTTTCCACTCTGCAAATGACACCTTCACTTTATTCACCATAGGGTCTGGCTGTATAATGAAAGTCATTACTTTCAGAGGAAACTCAGATTAATGTCTTTTACACCTCTACCTCTTCTGTTCTTAAATGATTCAGTCATTTAATTGGCTGACCATGTAATAAGAAACAGAACTATTTATTTTAGCCCTGCAAGGAACAGAGTGAGTATAAACTTGTACTTTTATTAACAAAATTTTAAGATTCGTTTAAGAAGTGGCTATTTTTAGTATCAGTTGATGAGTTAATTCCTTTTCTGAACGTGTTAGTGTAAGTTAATTTAGTAATTTATTTTTTGTTACAATGTTTGATCATATTACCGATTTTGTTGTGCGTTAAAGTTGATTAGACTTACGTAGGCTATATAACTTACATGTGTTTCTTTCATTTTTTTATACTACAGTGAAATGAGTATCTTAACTAAGTTAAACGAGTTTGTTCTGTTATTTAATTTTTTGTTCACTGTAAAATAATGTACAAATTATGGTGTTTCTTCTGGATCAATCAAGTACACAGTAACATAGGTATATATACTCGTGTATATACGAGTATATTTGTTTCTTTAAATTTTTTTTAATAAAATATAGTTCAAAACATAAATAAAAATTACAAAAAAATCAAAAAAAAAATTAAAAAAATGTTTTTTAAGAAACTCTATTATTTAACAATTAATCAAAAAGAAATGAACTAAAAAGAAAAAAGAAAAAAATTTACAAAAAAAAATCACAGACATTACAGTTAAAAATAAAAGCGTGGCGCATTAATATATATAATATTTTACAACGAATATTTTACAATAAATATTATATATATTAAATGCGCCACGCTTTTATTTTTAACTGTAATGTCTGTGATTTTTTTTTGTAAATTTTTTTATTTTTTTATTTTTAGTTCATTTCTTTTTGATTAATTGTTACAATTAATTTAACAATTAATCAAAAAGAAATGAACTAAAAAGAAAAAAAGAAAAAAATTTACAAAAAAAAAATCACAGACATTACAGTTAAAAATAAAAGCGTGGCGCATTAATATATATAATATTTTACAACGAATATTTTACAATAAATATTATATATATTAATGCGCCACGCTTTTATTTTTAACTGTAATGTCTGTGATTTTTTTTGTAAATTTTTTTCTTTTTTTCTTTTTAGTTCATTTCTTTTTGATTAATTGTTAAATAATAGCGTTTCTTAAAAAATTTTTTTTTAATTTTTTTTTATTTTATTTTTTTGTAATTTTTTTGTAATTTTTTTTGTAAATTTTTTTTATTTTTTTATTTTTAGTTAATTTTTTTAAGTAATTGTTAAATAAAAGCGTTTTTTTAAATTTTTTTTTACAAACACCTCCACAGCGTATTGTCATCGCAGATAAACAAGTGTGCAAAGTTTGATTCATATTGATACGGTAGAAGAATTAAAATTTTAAGATGCAAGATTTGATGGATCCAAGAGTAAGTTAAATAAAAGCGTTTAATTAATTGATAAAAAATTGACTACATAAAATTCTACCAGCATTCATGAACGTAATAAGTAGCTACGCTTTATTTTCAATACGTTCACATAATTTTTATTCTGGGGACATTTTTATAACGAGTGTTTCAAAAGGCCGCAACTCGTTTTTAGATTACATGAATTGAGTAGAAATATTTAAAATTAATAATATATTTATTTAAATTAATGCAACAATATATTTTATGGTATAGAGTATAGAATGGTTATTTTAAATCGATCGTAATTACGTAGGCAACTGATTGTTTTAAATGACTGCAATTTTTACTTCAGCTTATTACGCATTATTATTTTTTAAATGTATATACAAGGTGTGGCTATTAAATAACGAGACTGACGTAAAAATTTTAATTTTATACATAATCACTAATTGTCACCTTCAATATACACTCCTTTTTCCCTACAACGCTCCATGCGAATTTTCCATTGTTGGAAACAGTGTTGGAAGTCATCTTCTGTCAGCTCGTTCAGGACACGTGCCGCTCAAAAATGTTTGAAATAAAGCTCGCAAAAATGTTCGTACTGACACTTTGTACGCGATTGAAATGACCCAAATTTTTTGGAAACGATAATATGTGAAGAAACGTGGTTTTTTTACTATGATCTGGAAACAAAGCGCCAATCCATGCACTGGAAGAGTCGAACTTCACTGAGAGCCAAAAGAGCTCGAATGAGCAAGTCGAAATTTAAAGCAATGATGATTGTTTTTTTTTTATATCCATGAGATTGTGTACTTTCACTAGGTTCCTGAAGGTCAAACAATTAATCAATATTACTACCTTGAGGTACTTTCTAAACTACGTCAAAGAGTAAGGAAAAACGCCCCCAAATGGGGAAGGACAAATCATGGGTTCTCCAGCAAGACAATGCGCCAGGTCATTCCGCGTTATCTGTCAAGAAGTTCCTAGCCAAGTACAGCATTTCAGAGTTAGAACATCTTCCTTATTCACCAGATCTTGCACCATGTAACTTCTACCTGTTCCCTAAGGTGAAATCTGCATTAAAATGGACAAGATTTGAGTCTGTGGAAGCTATAAAAGAGAAAGCGGCACGTGTCCTGAAGGAGCTGACAGAAGATGATTTCCAGCACTGTTTCCAACTATGGAAAATTCGCATGAAGCGTTGTAGGGATAGAGAAGGAGTGTAACATATTGAAGGTGACAATAAGTGATTATGTATAAAATAAAAATAACATTTTTTACAAATCTGTCTCGTTATTTAATAGCCACACCTCGTATATACGTTGTGTTCGCGAGAGAATTAATTCGGTTTTTTATGTTTCAGATATTAATCATTGAATTTTATTATTTTTAGAATTAGTTGTCTTTATCAGTCTTGTTCAGTTCGTCGTTATATTTACTTTATATTTTTCTCTTGTCTGTTTCAAAAGACACCGTTATTTTTTCTCTTTAAAAAATGATAAAATAAGAAAAAGCGAGCATATCTTTCCAACAAACTCCATAAATAAAACTTATCACGTATATTTTGCATTATGCTTACTGTCACGTTGTTCCCATATTTTATTATTCTCAGAATGCTTGATTTTCGCAAATAAAAATATTATTATTCTTATTTTGTATTATTTTAGAAGTTTCTTGTTATAAATGAGTTTGCGAAATTTTATTTTGAATTCCGATTATTTCTGTGCAGATCAGCCAAAAGCCATGACTCTTTTTCCTCATCAGCCTTATTTATTAAACAGTATAGTAGGCTACAAAAAAGTACTGCAATCGTGGAAAAATTTTGGATCCGGATTTTCTTTAATCTTTGCTTCTGTTGGCAATGGGAACCTTAAAAAGTAGTCGTTTGAAATCTCCTACAAACAAACAAACACACACACACACCCAGGCAGAGAGAGAGAGAGAGAGAGAGAGAGAGAGAGTGAGTGAGTGAGAGAGAGAGAGAGAGAGAGAGAGAGAAAGAACGAAAAATGAGTTACACATGCACACACATAGAAACACATACACTCACGACTAAAAATGAGTACACACACGTAGAGGAGTGAGGTCCCTCCTCTTTCAATCCCTACCCTCCCGCTCCTAATGTCTCTCTACCCTCTTTCCTTCACTCTTTTCTACTCACTCCAACCCTTTGTATCTCCCTCTTCTCTTTTTGCCTGCTCTTTCTCTGTCAGTTTTTATACACATGCGCACGATATTTGCAATTCTTTCGAAAGCAAAAACTACTTTTCCGATTTGGTTGAACCTTCAAAACTAAGGTATTCTTAACTAACTGAATTTTTTTTGGAATTTACGTTGTCAGTTCAAATTGAAAGCCTCATAACTCGGGTATAAAAATAAAACCGGCCGCCTCCGTAGCGTCATAGTTTTGCCGCTTAGTCTGTAATACAATCCAAAGCAAAAGCTCCCGGGTTTGATTCCAGGCTGGAGCATGAACTAATAAAATTTATTACACAATAAATCCATCAATTTCGTACTGTAAGCCATATCCTTCTCTCCTTTCCATCCAACGCTGGTTATTGCCCTCTTCTCAGTTCTCTCGTGATTCCCATCGTAATTTTAGCGCTTCTGGGTTAATCTGTGTGCCCATCTGTCACTGTTTTTCCTAGAAATACCTCATTTCTCATTTTTTGTAGTTGAGATATCCTTAACATGGATCTTTGTGCAAAACTTAGTTTTCTGCGATTTTTTTGACAAGGCGATGGTTTCCCGTCCACTAGAATAACACAGTTGTCACATACTTTACGTTCTAGAATGTAGACTCTTAAGAATATTTTAAAATCTCAGTATAAAACTGAGTTTTGCCAATAACAGGCAGGCGGAGTGTTAAATTATTTTTACACTCGATCCGCTTGTTCCAGGGCTAGAATAAATAGTTCTGTTTCTTATCACATGGTCAGCCAATTATATGACTGAAGGATTTAACAACAGAAGAGGTATAGGTGTAAAAGACACTAGTCAGTTTCATTAAATAGGCAGATCCTGAAGTGAATGAAGTGACGGTGTATTTGGAGTGTGGAAAGTAGATGCTTTACAGAGGGCCTAGCATGCTGATAAGCATACTTTTTCATTTATCGAGGAAGGGAATAGTAAATCACCTTACTTTCTCGGTTTACTTAGTAAAGCCTCTAGAGGTTTAAACCAGCCGTGCAGCTAACGACTTAAACTATACAACAAAATCTGGTGTGAAACACTCACATAACCTTCTCTTGCCAATGCAAATAATTAACAATAAACCTAAAGTAGTAATAAAATATTATAAATAAATAAAAAACTAACCGCAATAAATATAATCTAATTTTAATCGTGAATGAAATACGCAAAATGAAAATCGACCTCAGTTTGGCTTAAAAATACGGAAAATCACTCTTTTACGCTAAACTAGGCTCTGTGAGAAAAATTCTTTAAATAAAAGACGTAGATCTTTTAATTTTCTTATAAATTTTATTAAATACACTTTTGTCGTAAAATGCATTGCCCACTTATGGCTGAATTCTTAAAAAATAAATTTTTCACACGTTTTCGTGAGAAAAAACAAAAAAACGCTAATTACCGCTAAACTAAGCTATACAAAAAAAAATTGGAGTAAAATTTGTAGGATTTTAAACAACTCTACAACAAGCTCTACAACTTTTGTTCTATACATAAATATTTTCGCTAAAATGCATATTAAAGCCATAATATTAAAAAACAATTTTTTTACGTGAAAACAGCCTCACCAAGAATTTCAGCAGACGTAGCGCCTACCCTATCTTATAGAGCATAAAAAATTTAGTGAACCAGGCGATTTTAAGAAAAATCGTAGGACAAGTTTTTGAGAAAATTGCAAAATAAGTGAAAAATTACACGAATAAACTACTACTTCCGGTTGACCGATTTTGATGCAAATGTTCGTGTCGCGTTCGGTAGTGGTATGTAAATTAAGTTTCAAGTTTCAAGTTCGTACAATGTTCCGTTCTTGAGATATTCTGTTCACACACACACACACAGAGCAACGCTAAAAACATGTTTTTTGGGTTCAGGGAGTCTGAAAACGTGTAGATCCGGTGAAAGCTCGATTTAGAAAAATCGACATGAAAACAATACTTTCCTTCCTATATATTCATATAGGCAAGAGAAAGTAAAAAATCGACATGAAAACAATACTTTCCTTCCCTATATATTCATATAGGCAAGAGAAAGTAAAAGATCGACATGAAAACAATACTTTCCTTCATATATATTCATATAGCCAAGAGAAAGTAAAAGATCGACATGAAAACAATACTTTCCTTCATATATTCATATAGCCAAGAGAAAGTAAAAAATCGACATGAAAACAATACTTTCCTTCCTATACATTCATATAGGCAAGAGAAAGTAAAAAGTGAGTTTACCGAAGGCAACCTGCACCAATAATTAATTGTTGGTGTGCATATCCCACTTCAGCGTAACACACATTAGACTCACAGTAGTCGGTAATAACAAAAGCGGTTGATGCAATACTAAATAAAATGCATTTTGTTAAAACGATCACATTACTTTTATAATTTATTACATTGAAGTGTAAGTCGAAAGGACATAAGAACTGGAATTTGTTGGTAAAAGTCGCGGGAAGCTTTGCTCTGTTATTCCTAAATTACGGCCATATGGTGCACTTTACGGAAAAAATTTACATTACAAATTTGGAAGAAAATTAATTGAGCTAGGATACTTAATGCTTAACATGTTTCTTTTGGCCAATGATTTTAGTGGACATAAATGTGAAAATAAAACTGAAATCAGTTAGGAATAGTTGGGGAAAAAACCCGAAAATTTTTATATATGACATATATTCGTTGGATGCTACTACTCTAAGGGAAAATTAAAATTTTCTTTTAAAACTCATATTATAGTGTGTATAGGCCTACGCGTTCTCGTCTGTTCGGATAATTAATTGTGGCATCAATATCTCAGTTATTAACAACTGACCCACCGGGTTGGTCTAGACGTAAATTCGTCGCCAAAATCAGCTGTTTAACAGCTGGTTTTCGGAGACGAAGGTTCCTGGTTCAAATCCTAGTAAAGGTAGTTACATTTATACGGATTTGAGTACTAGACAGTGGTTATCGGTGTACTTTGAATGTTGGGATTAATTAACCATACTCTCTCAGGAATGGTGGGCCTGGGTCTGTACAAGACTACACCTCATTTAGACGTCATACACATCATCCTCATCTCATTGGGTCATGGGGTTGCTTATTGTTCTAAATTGAACAGATTGCAACGTGCACAAATTAGGAATAAAAAAAAATTAACAACTACTCTGGAGTATGGTAAAAAACCAAACTTGTTAACCCTAGCCGGGAATAGAACCCGGTACCTTCTGCTTAGTATTGTATCACGTTTACAATTGCACCATCGATGCGTTTTATGATAAATTCCATATAATTTATGATTTTCCATTTAAATAAAATAAATGAAGCATCAACTGATTGGTCATTAGCGAATACGATGGGTTATGTGACTAAAACGTTGGGATATGACATGAGAAAATTTCCAGATCCTGGCCGGGAATCGAACCCGGGACCTCCGCGTAGTAGGCTAACGCGCCAACCAGTACGGTACAGAGGCGGCCAGGTTATTTTCGTTTAAATTTCTAAAAGATTATGACTTAAATAATATTTTACGACATCTTTGTTTCTTCTGCCAAAATTTCATTATTTTCGTATTTTCCTTTTGTATTTATATTCATAAAATATTATCATTGTCAGTTCTGAATGAATACATTATTGTAAATAAATTTATTCTTTAATATTTCAAATGAAAATAGAAATTACGAAATCGTTTTGTTTAGAAAAAAAAGAACTACTGTAGGTGGGTGTAAGCACTAAAAAAGCTAATGTAAAAATTGCATAGTGTTGTTTTCTAGTATAGTAATTTATAATAATAAAAAATGACATTGCAAAACTCACTTTGAAGTACCGTAGTAAATTTAAATTTATTTTGATAACTACAATAGTTGAGTATGACGTTATTTAAAACATCTATTCAGTAATGTACACGTTGATTGCTTACGCTTTCCGGGTTGACCATCGCGCTGTGATGCAATTATCTACTCTACACACTCTCCTGATGCAATCCGTGTACAATTCACATAGCAATACAAAATTTGATTTCCTATGTTACAGGATATGCGTTCGTACTTTCTCTTGCCTGTTGTTGTTGTTTAGGTCATCAGCCGAAAGGCTGGTTTGAACCTGTAGAGGTTTTACTACGTAAAACGAGGAGTGAGGTGGTTTACCATTGCCTTCCTCACTGAGTGGAAAAGTAAGCTTATCAGCATGCCGGGCCCTCTGAAAAGCACATATTTTCCGCTCTGTAAATGACACCTTCACTTCACAGGGTCTCTTGCCTATATGAATAATATATAGGAAGGGAAGTATTGTTTTCATGTCAATTTTTTGAAATCGAGTTTTCACCGGATCTACACGTTTGCAGACCTCCTGAACCCAAAAAAACATGTTTTTAGCGAATGGTCTGGGTGTGTTTGTGTGCGTGCGCGTGCGTGCGTGTGTGAACAGAATATCTCAAGAACGGAACATCGTACAAACTTGAAACTTAAGTTACATACCACTACCGGACCCGACACGAACATTTTCATCAAAATCGGTCAACCGGAAGTAGTAGTTTATTTGTGTAATTTTTCACTTTTTTACAATTTTCTCAAGAACGGGTCCTACGATTTTTTTTAAAAATCGCCTGGTTTACTAAATTTTTTATGCTCTACAAGATATGGTAGGCGCCATGTTTGCTGAAATTTTTGGTCAGGCTGTTTCACATAAAAAATTTGTTTTTTTCTAAGATTACGGCTTTTATATGCATTTTAGCGCAAAAATTTATATATAGTATAGTTTAGCGGTAATTAGCAATTTTCTTCAGCTTCTTCAGCTGATAATGGAAGGAAAGATAGCAGGAAAGCGCCGGCCGGGTAGAAGGAAAGCGTCCTGGCTGAAGAATTTGAGAGATTGGTTTGGTCTCAACTCCACGTCACTGTTCCGAGCAGCTGTTTCGAAAGTTAGAATAGCAATGATGATCGCCAACCTCCGACGCGGAGACGGCACTTGAAGAAGAAGAAGAAGAAGCAATTTTCTGTTTTTTTATCTCACGAAAACGCGTGAAAACTCGATTTTTTTTAAAGATTTCGGCCTTAGTATGCATTTTACGATAAAAGTGTATAATCAAATTTATAGGAAATTAAAAGATCTTCAACTTTTATTTCAAACATTTTGCTCTACAGAGCCTAGTTTAGCGTGAAAGAGTGATTTTCCGTATTTTTAACCCAAACTGAGGTCGATTTTCATTTTGCGTCTTTCACTCATGATTAAAATAAGGTTATGTTTTTGAGGTTAGTTTTTTGTTTATTTCTAATACTTTATTACTAACGTTTGGTTATATTGGTCATCATTTGCATTGGCAAGAGAAAGTTGTGTGAGTGTTTCACACCAGATTTTTTTATTACCGTGAATTCGTTTGCATGTGTACTGTTTTAAAATGTCGTGCAATAAGTTTGACTGTGGGAACTGTACGGATGTTGAATTTAAGGTATGCCTGTCCTTGTAGTTAGTGAGTTAATAATGCTTACTGTGTAAAATGTAGGTCTGCTTAACTTTGCTTAAAAGAGTTGAGCCGGTCATGTACTTACCTATTGTAACGCATTATACGTGATCCAGTAATATGGCTTGTAGTTGACATTTATGGCTGTGACTTGTACTGTAAACGTTGAACGTGACCCAAGATATACATAATGTATGCTATACTCAATATAATATTAATAGGCGGGTCACTGTTCTTTAACCGGTAGAACTTGTCTGACGGCTCGAGTTGGCTGTGTTGTGAATGAGATAGACTAGTTTACAGTCCAGCCTCTCTTAGTTTGCTCCTAATGTAAACAAATAATGACGTCACTGAGCATGCGCATTATATCAAAATGTGTACACGCTGATTAAAAAGTAACAACAAAATACTTTCAAAAGTATTTAAATACATACTTTTAAAAGTATTTTTATAAATGAAATTGTTAGGCCTACATCATATCATGACTGATGTTTTAAGTAATTTAAGTACTTATAATTCAAAACATAGTTAACTTAATAGGAATACGACATCCATAAAGTGGTGGACCCTAGCGTGCACCCTATAGTAGGTGGCTTTTGTTTGTTGACAGTAGGAGCAAACTAAGAACGGCTGAACTGTATATCTAAACTGTGTCTGTACCATGAAACTATTGGGTTTCGTCTATTGTTGCTGGTTTTTAGGTCATAAGCCGCCGAAAGGCTGGTTTTAACCTCTAAAGGCTTTACTAAGTAGAAGGAGAAGTGAGTTGCTTTACAATTACCTTCCTCACTAAGTGGAAAAGTATGCTTATCAGCGTGTCAGGCTCTCTGAAAAGTATCTACTTTCTACCCTACAAATGACACCTTCATATCATTCACCGCAAGATTTGGCTGTATAATGAATTTTTTTTCTCTCAGTCATGAAAGGACTACATAACCAATTTCGAAGTCCATTTAACGAATGAAAAAAGTAAAGAAATCTTAAATACCATCAAGATTCGCAATTTCCAATATCTTGGATACGTTATGAAAAATAACACTAGGTACGTCCTACTTCAATCCATCATTGAGAGGAAGATACTCGGCAAGCACGGCCCGGAAAGTGAAATTTCTTGGTTGCAGAACTTGAGGACGTGATACTGCAAACATCCAGCGAGTTTTTCAGAATTGTGAGCCAACAGAGTGAAGATAGCCATGCTATCGGTAACTTCCAGATCGGCTGACCACTTTAAGAAAAAGATCCAACGATACCGCCGTCAGTACGAGTTAGTATACAGGTAAAGTATACCTGTGTATACAAGTGCAGAGAGTTGGGCAGGCCTGGACTGAAGAACGAAATCAAGTTTTTGATGTTAAAATGAAGAAATTTATGCCCAAAGAAAGCAGCTCAGGAATCCAACTAAAAACCGAAAAAATTGACGACGTAATTAGTGCGCTCTTCAATTGGCTAGTCAAATTTTTTTTGTTTTTTATCCTAATGTCATTGTGTGCACGTTGCAATCTGTTCAATTTAGAACAATAAGCAACTCCATGACCCAATGAGATGAGGATGATATGTATGACGTGTAAATGAGGTGTAATCTTGAACAGACTCAGGTCGACCATTCCTGAGAGAGTAAGTACAGTATAGGGCCTACATATGTAAATACCTACATAAACTGTTGGCCTATCATTACACAATAAAACGTTAAATGTAAACATTAGCTGGATGTGAGCAAATATAATAAGCAATTTTAAGGTAAGATAGGGTTAGATTTTGCTTTAAATTTGAGTCGTCGCCAAAATCAGCTGTTAACAGCTAGTTTTCGGAGACGAAGGTTCCTGGTTCAAATCCTAGTAAAGGTAGTTACTTTTATACGGATTTGAATACTATACAGTGGTTACCGGTGTACTTTGATGGTTGCAATTAAGCATACTCTCTCAGGAACGGTCGACCTGAGTCTGTTCAAGATTACACCTCATTTACACGTCATACATATCATCCTCATCTCATTGGGTCATGGAGTTGCTTTTTTTTTGTCATCAGTCTCTCGACTGGTTTGATGCAGTTCTCCAACCTGTTCTATCTTGCGCAAGTCGTTTCATATCTACATACCTGTAACACCCTACATCTTTCGTAATTTGCTTTATATATTCTAATCTTTGCCTCCCTCTACAATTTACTCCCTCAATGTTACCCTCCATTATTGATAGCCCAATACCTGGATGTCTTAGGATATGCCCCACTAGCCTATCCCTTCTTTTGGTAAGATGCTTCCATATACTTCTTTTTTCATCCACTCGCCTAAGAACCTCTAAATTACTTATTTTGTCCACCCACCTAATCTTTAACATTTTCCTATAACACCACATTTCAAAAGCTTCTATCCTCTTCCGTTCTACAGCCCCTATCACCCACGTTTCACTTCCGTATAATGCTACACTCCAAACATAATGTTTTAAGAAATTTTTCCTAATCTGTAAATCAATGTTTGTAGTCAGTAAGCTGTTTTTCATTTCAAAGGCTTTTCTAGCTTGAGCAATTCTACTCTTGATATCACTCGTGCTTCTACCATCCTTTGTTATTTTACTCCCTAGATAGCAGAATTCCCCAACTTCCTGTATGTTTTCGTTGCCTACTTTTAAATTTCCCATCTCTTCTAAACCACTCTTGCTGCTGCACAACACTTTCGTTTTGTTCTTATTAATTTTCATGAAGTAATCCTTCCTTATTGGAGTTGCTTATTGTTCTAAATTGAACAGATTGCAACGTGCACACAATGACATTAGGATAAAAAACAAAAAAAATTTGACTAGCCAATTGAAGAGCGCACTAATTACGTCGTCAATTTTTTCGGTTTTTAGTTGGATTCCTGAGCTGCTTTCTTTGGGCATAAATTTCTTTATTTTAACATCAAAAACTTGATTTCGTTCTTCAGTCCAGGCCTGCCCAACTCTCTGCACCCTCGTAATCGGAAATTTTACAAAAGATTTTAATTTGTTTGTATAAAAGTCTTTGTACTCAATGCTTTCTCTTGAAATGTTCATAGTTCCTAGGTGTGCTTAGATTTCTTTGATCCATTTATCTCCTGTTTTTGGTTCCTCTTGATATTTAATTAATTTCTGTTGTTTAGATCAACAGCAGAAAGGCTGGTTTGAACCTCTAGAGGTTTTACTAAGTAAAAACGAGGAGTAAGGTGGTTCACCATTGCCTTCCTCACTGAGTTGAAAGAGTATGCTTATCAGCATGCCAGGCCCTCCGAAAAGCACTCACTTTCCACCCTGAAAATGACACCTTCACTTCATTCACCACAGGGTCTGGCTGCATAGTGAAATTCATTACTCTCAGAGGAGATAACTCTGACTAGTGTCTTTTACACCTCTACATCTTCTGTTCTTAAATAGTTCAGTCATATAAGTGGCTGACTATGTGATAAGAAGTAGAACTATTTTTTTTTTAGCCCTGGACCAAACAGGTAGAGTGCAATAAAAATAACACTCCACTGCCCGTTTTGGGCATTAATTAATTTATAGGTGTCATTATCTTTGTCACGTAACTCATCAGATGACCGTAATACTCTAACCTCCTTTTCTTTAATTCGGTTAGTTATTATAGTTAGTTAGGTTTAGTTTATTATATTAAATTTATAAAAGAAACCTATAACAATCTGTCTTTAGACATAAAATGGTGTTCTTTTGTTATTATACGTTACTTTTATTTTATGTTATGTAATAACTAAAAATTAAATTATGACACTACTTCGGATGTTACTGCTACTTTAGAACAGAACTCCAGCGTCTAGATACACAGACTACCCCTACTGTTCGTACAGCTGACTCGAGCCGTCAGATTAGCTCTTCGTAAATCTCTAAAAGAACAACTAGCAAATGATGTATAATTTGTGATAAACTCTATTTCTTTGACAAATGACGCATAAATTCTCCAAAGAAAGGTAAAATATGATCGTATAATGCGTCAAGTAGAAGCCAAGTCAGTTAACCATACATTTACCAGCCTATTAAATTTATAAGGACTTTAGTTCCTTTTAGTTGTACTTAAATATTTACATTTACAGTTAATAGTCTATAGTACAATTTTTATTACTTACATTACACGCAGACATACATAGAATTATATGGACCTGTCGGGCTTAAATTTTATGTATTTTAAAACAGAACTATTTTAAAATTTATTAAACATTTTAAAGGGGTGTGTGTGTGTGTGTGTGTGTGTTAAAGCAGGTGTATGTATCCCCTCTCCTTTTTTCTCTTTCTCTTCTTCTTCGATTGGGCTGTAACTTTAAAGGTGAGGTTTTCTGAAGATGCAGGGAATCACAACTATCATATATTTTCTGTTTTAGAATAAGAGTTTATCAATCAGAGGTTCGTTTAAGTTCTGGGAATAATACGTAATGAACAAAGTCCTTTAAACTTATGACAATTATTTGTTGTGTTGTTTAGGTCATTAGCTGAAAGGTTGGTTTGAACCTCTAGAAGCTTTACTAAGTACCTACGAGGAGTGAGGTGGTTTACCATTGTCCTCCTCTCTGAGTGGAAAAGTATGCTTATCAGTATGTTAGGCCCTCTGAAAAGCATACACTTTCCACCTTGCAAATGACACTTTCACTTCATTCTCCACAGGTTCTGGCTGTGTAATGAAATTCGTTACTCTCAGAGGAGATAACTATAATTAGTGTCTTTTACACCTCTGCCTCCTCTGTTATTAAATAATTCAGTCATATAAATGGCTGACATTGTGATAAAAACAATTTTTAGTAGCCCTAGAACTAGCAGATCGAGTGTAAATAATTTAACATCCCCTTGCTTGTTACGGACACAACAATTATTTATTGACGCGATTAATAATTACACCACTTAAAGATTCAATAAAACTCGACTATAAAGAAGATACTGTTGCTTAACTATCAAAACAATTATTTAACTGTCCGCAACCAACTGCTATCACCTGCACGCAGACGCACTATTAACGTCATTCAGAACTGATCTCGTATCGACACTATTTAGAAACGGCGCAACAACATTAATTACATTCACGGTTTAAATACTAACTCACTGCAAAGGCGCTAACTGTTTTTATACCTGCTGATAGTTTCTCAAATAACCGAGACCCTTTTAATATCTCCCGGCTTTATCAGAATAATCCATGCAATAGTAGAAATGTTTAATAAAAGGCTCAACAGAACCTATTCCCCATATTTTACACTAGTTTCGACTGCGCTTCCAAGAACTTTCAAACACATTTCATTCATCGGCTATTCATTACCCATTAAAAAGTAAAACAAAGGAAAGCAAAAAAGAAAACAGAAAAAGTAAAAAGAGATGAAGTTTTTAAGGGGGTAGTCAACTCAAGATGACTTTTTTTTAAATTTCAATGTTTTGCAGTTATTTGAAGTTTAAAATTTTCTGAATCACAACATTTGTTTACTTTGTTTGTACGTTGACAAAAAGTTATAAAAAATTCTGTTTAAAATAAAGCTCACTAGCAAGGCGAGTGAAATTATTCCTTCAACTTTAAGTTTTCCGGGAATGTGGTTTTTACATGATTGTACACTCTTGGGAATAAAGTATTTTGGTTAGTATTGGAGATATTTGGATGATGTTTTATTCAAATGTTCATAATTTCTTGCTCTATTATCTGTGGAATGATTATTACAAAAACCTTAATGGGGATTTAGTTAAAAAATAATTTGTGAATACATAAAATAAATGTTTTTCAAAATATGGTTTTTCTTCAATAAATTTCTTGTAAGAAAAAATACATACAATCACATACTACAGATAATAGAGAGAAATTTTCTGTATTTTGTACCATAAGAATCATGTTGATATCTTTCGTGGTTCCTGAAATATTTGATTCTTCGTAAAAGCCTGCATTTCCAACCTCACCCTTATATTAGGGGTTGTAATTAATTTTTTGGCTTGGTTCAAATGGTAGATCAATACTAGTAAATTACTTTTTCATTTAAAATAAATAATGATAAATTATAGCCAGAAGTTTTCATTTTCATTTTCTGGGTTGACTACCCCCTTAATTAATTTTTTTTTAATCCCTTATGTGTGTATGTTGCAATCTGTTCAATTTAGAACAATAAGCAACCCCATCACCCACCCCATGAGATGAGGATGATGTGTATAACGTGTAAATGAGGTGTAGTCTTGTACAGACTCAGCCGACCATTCCTGAGTATGGTTAATTGAACCCCAACCATCAAAGTACACCGGTAACTACTGTCTAGCATTCAAATCCGTATAAAAGTAACTACCTTTACTAGGATTTGAACCAGGAACCTCGTCTCCGAAAAATCAGCTGTTAAACAGCTGACTCACGGCGACGACTTTATCTCTAGACCAACCCCGTGGGTTAAGAAAATTTATCAAAAATTTTTCATTTTATTTTGTTTACTATGCGTGTACGTGTTATACGCAATCCTATTCATGTTTATTTTACACAAGTATCTAGCCAATAATAAATAAATTCCTTCCCAAAGCTTTTTTTTAATAAAAACAATGCGAAACTAATTACTAGAGAGATCCCGTTGAAGAATCTCATTAAGTGTTACTTGTAATTGGATGGTATGCTATCTGGAATCGTGTCAATGCCAAGGGTCCATTCACTGGTGGATCGATCTTATCCTCCTACTCCCCTTCCTCACCATCCCTCTTCCTTGTTCTATCTGTCCTAGTGGTATGAGTAAAGGAATGTAATAATAGTAGCTTGAACGAAGAATTTTCTCCGATGAAAATAGGGCGATCTAATAGTAACCTACTCTCGTTCAACTTCCATGTGCCAACAATAAAATTATACGAAAAGTATTTAAGAAAAGTTTAATTTTCCTCATTTTATAAGTATGCCAATTTAGTCAGAGTTATTTCCTCTGTGAGTAATGAATTTCGTTGTACAGTTCAGTCGTCCTTAGTTTGCTCCTACTGTCAACAAACCAAAGCCAGCTGCTACCTTCAGGGTGCACGCTAGGGTCCACCACTTTATGGATGTCGTATTCCTATTAAGTTAACTATGTTTTAAATTATAAGTACTTAAAGTACTTAAAACATTAGTCATGATATGGTGTAGGCCTAACTATTTCATTTATAAAAATACTTTTAAAAGTATTTTGTATTTAAATACTTTTGAAAGTATTTTGCTATTACTTTTTAATCAGCGTGTACTCATTTTTATATAATGCGCATGCTCAGTGACGTCATTATTTGTTTACATCAGGAGCAAACTAAGAAAGGCTGGACTTAACAGACCCTGTGGTGAATGAATAGAAAGTTTCATTTACATGGTGGAAAGTAGTTACTTTTCACGGAGCCTGGCTCGCTGATAAGCATACATTTTCACTTAGTGAGGAAGGCATGGTAAACCATATCACTTCTTGTTTTATTTAGTAAAGCCTCTAGAGGTTCAAACCAGCCTTTCGGCTGATCACCTTAACAACAACTTGCTAATTTATTAATTTTTCAATTGCTGTTTTTTGATTGGACTTGTGGATTTGTGTATGTTAATATACATGATATTATTTTCTGTTTCCCTGTATGAATATACTATAAGGAAGGAAAGTATTGTGATAATATCCAAGACGAATATGGTTCAAGAAATTTTAGTTCTTGTAATTTATCATTTAATTAATAAAATAAATAATAATTTAATAAATAATAATATTATAATAAAATAATTAAAGGCTCTACAGAGCCTAGTTTAGCGTGAAAGTGATTTTCCGTATGTTTAAGCCAAACTGGTTGATTTTCATTTTGCGTCTTTCACTATGATTAAAATTAGGTTATGTTTATTGAGGTTAGTTTGTTTTTGTTTATTTCTAATTTTAGGTTACATTGTTCATTATTTGCATTGGCAAGATAAAAGTTGTGCGAGTGTTTCACACGAGATTGCTTTTCACTTCTTGAAACAAATCTACAATAAGTGATAGTGGAATAGTTTCTGAGTTTTCTTGAGCAGTGTGTCGGGGGAGTCGGGCGTTTTCCCTGAATGGAAACAACATTGACCTGTTGCTGGTATATAACATCCAAATACCCTCAAAGTTATCATGCCGGAATTCATTGGATGTGGCTGACATTGCCTATCGATTTCCAGAAGAAAGATTGCCAGAAGAAATCGATAGGCAATGTCAGCTACTCGTACATTTGATCAATTCCGGCATGATAACTTTGAGGGCTCTGTTTGGACGCTATATATTAACAGGACGATGCTGTTTCTATCCAAGGAGAGTTCTCGATTCTCTTGACGTGCTGTTGAGGTTCACTCAGAAAACATGAAGTATTGTGAGAGAATAGCATCACGTTTCCGAGTGAACTTCCGGTTCCTTCACTAAGGCAAATGCGAAAAGAAGTACTAAAGGCAAATTTGAAATGAGTACTTTCTCCTGGTTCAAGTCAAGTGCTTCTAATAAAACTGTAATTTTACGAGTTGTTGTTATAGATACCGGCAGTCATATTAACATCGTTGCTAGGCGATGATTATTATCTAAACTTAACGCAGATTTACGTACTTCTCAAATAAATATTTCAGGCTTATCACAAGCCATTGTTCAAACTAAAGGCATTTCTCTCTTAACTATTTGTGATTTAATGGGAAAGCCATTAAAAATGAATATAAAATGAAAATGATATTCAATTTTACTAATATATCACATGCTAAGCACATGTTGGTTTATAAAGGGGGTTCTGTCGTCAATTGGAAGGAGACCCCTTAATTCCTTTTACAAAAGGCTTAAGGGAACCGGCCGGGATAGAAGGCTAGTGTCCTATCCATACATTCACGTTGTGTGGCCTGTTAGTAACCATTTGACCGCTCATCAGCATGATGACCGTAGAGGTGTAAAAGACTCTACAATATTATTTCCCCTGAGAGTAATGAATTTCATTATACAGCCTGACTCTGTTGTGAATGAAGTGAAGGTGTCATTTGCAGGGTGGAAAGTAGGTCCTTTTCGGAGGGCCTGGCATGCTGATAAGTATGCTCTTTCAACTCGGTGAGAAAGGCAATAGTAAACCACCTCACTCCTCGTTTGTACTTAGTAAAACCTCTAAAGGTTCAAACCAGCCTTTCGGCTATTGACCTAAAAAACACAATTCCTACCTACCTTTGACTAACTAATCTGGAGCTATGCCGGTCGGCTCTTTGGCTCTGCAGAACCATATGTATCAGCAAAAGTTCTGCGTTTTTAATCAAAGCTTTGATACTGTTTTACTTGTACGCCGGTCCGTAGTTCATATTTTGCCCACTGTTGGCGCTGTGATGGGGTTGCTGCTGCCGATAGATTGCACCAGCGGTCATACCTCTCACAGCGCATGTACCAAGTGGCAACATATAGCCTAGTGTCTACGCACTGGCGATGCAAAAGTCGAGAAGGTGACAGTATCGATGTTCTCTGTGAGCGAGGATCGATACGGGGGGATTGGACATCTCAACATTGAGTTAGTTCTTTCCGTCATCTGCACCTCCATTCCCTACCCCTCGCTTCACCGGCGACTGCTCCCCTTCGGGGGCAGCGGTAAAAGGTGCTCGCTGCGTCGGCGACTCGCTCCTATTAGATTAGGCAGCTGTACAGACGACCCCGCTTCACTTCACCGGTGACTGCTCCTCTTCGGAGGCAGCGGTGAAAGGTGTTCGCTGCGTCGGCGGCTGCTCTCTTATCTTTTAGGCAGCGGTAAAGACGACCGTAAAACAGTATCAAGAGGAACCTATAAGAAAATAAAGGAAATGACAAATACACAGAGAAAAAGGAAAGATGGTCTTCTTAAAGACAATAATGGAAAAATTATTATAGAAGTCAAAGAAAAATTGAATAAGTGGAAGACATACATAGCAGACCTGTTTGAGGATAATCGTCAAGAACCGGAAGAAATTGACAGTGAAACGGGACCGGAGATCATGATGGAGGAAATCAAACAGGCAATACGAAATGCAAAAAACGGAAAAGCTGTAGGTCCAGACGAAATACCTGCGGAATTATTGAAATGCCTGGATGATGAAACTCTACATATACTGCTGGATCTGTTTAATGAAGTCTATAAAACCGGACAAATACCACAGGAATGGTTGGTATCTACCTTTGTAGCAATACCAAAGACAATATATGCCAAAGATTGTTCAGACTATAGGACAATATCACTAATAAGCCATACCCTTAAAATATTTCTGAAGGTAATTCATGGAAGATTATATAGAAAACTAGAAGATGATATGGACGATACTCAATTTGGGTTCCGCAGAGGACTGGGAACAAGAGAGGCATTGTTTGCTTTTAATGTCCTTTCTCAAAGATGCTTAGATATGAACATCGATATATATGCCTGTTTCATTGATTTTGAAAAAGCATTTGACAGGGTCCGACATGAAAAACTAATAGAATTATTGAAAAACAAAAATATAGACCATTGCAACTATTCAGAGCAGCAGCCAGCAAAGTGACCATAACCATTATGATATCCAACCTCCGATAGGAGATGGAACTTTAAGAAGAAGAAAGACGACCGCCCTCTTCGATGATTTTTTTTTGAACTACGCCGCCGATGCCCGGCCGGTCCTTTGAGCTCAAACGACTGCGCTACTACAAGCCGGTGGCGACAGCTTTAACGAATAATAGGTAACGCCCTCTATTATGTAACCAATAAAATTCTTCACTCAGAGCTAAACGTACCCTTCATAAATGACGTTTTTTTAAAACTCTGTACAAAATTTAGGAAGAAACTCACGAACGACCACTACCCATTTATCTCAAATCTGTCTACGAAGACTCTCCGAAACAATCCAGTAAGATGATTAAAACGTCGATGAAGCCGAGATTTCATCAACGTTCTTAGTAAAATGATCTAAATTCTGCACTTATCTATTCACGTGGGAGTTCTTTCCCTGAACTTCGGTTCCCCTTACGTTTTTTTATCATGTGAATTTTTTTCCTGTTTTGTATCATCATATTTTTTTATTATTTTTTTTATTATTGAGTGATGATGCCCTACATAAGCCTTATTATTAATGAATTACTCTTGCGCGCGCGCGCGCGCACATACACACACACACACACACAAAGTTAAGCATAATCCAAAACAACATTTTTTGTTTCAGAGAATCATGAAACAGAAAGATCAGTGTTGTCGTGTGTAGAATTTTTTTCATAACTATACTTACTCTCTATATTATAGATGTATACTAAGGAAAAAATGAAAAAGTTAATTTATTTGCAAAATACAAAATTTAACATTGTAATAGCTTCAGTTACTACAGATTTCATAATAAAATAAGTATTGAGATTTCTTTGTTTTTAAAAAGGAAAGTTTGTGGAGAATTTGAGTTGGTCGTGTTGTTTTTAGGGAATTGCCCTTTTGTAACCTCTTCCAGTTAGGAGCAGACGATCTATTTTCCCTTCCACTCAACAACTACAAGAAAAGTGGCAACGTACGATTTATTATTTGAAGCTCACAACCAGAAATGAACCGTGCAATAAAATCGTATCAGTAAAGCTAAAGGATGGACGTTAATATTACTCGTACAACCAACCCCGTTTGCCTTCCTCCATCCACCTTCTCCCCCGTACTTGTCCCTGAGTCTAGTCTTTGTGGCGCCATATAGAACCTTCTCTCATCGATTTTGGCAGCCGGCTCCGCAAAGCACATTATCATCTCCTAATTTGACCTACTTCTGTAGGCCGGTTTCCAACACACTGGTTTCATTATTGCCTATTCTCTCTTTGTTTAAACATTATTTCAGTTTTTAATCGCCTAATTGACTGTTCTTAAACAAAGGGTTCAAACTAATTACATCGGTTTTAATGAATGAAATTGGCTGAAATCGTGGAAACAGTATTTAGGACAAATGAGAGTGAATTCTAAAAAAATGTTTACGCATCTTAATTGTTTATTTTTAGGCAGCGATAATCCTCATCAAAGTAGCATTTCTCCTATACATATTAAAGTAATAAATAGACTACCGGACCGGAGTTTCGGACAAAATGTCTTCGGGTGTGTCTTTTTCTTTGTTCTGTCTTTAGGGTTTTGCCTATTTTGGATGTGATGTGTCATACGAAGAGGACAACAATGTACCACAAAAAGTTCAAAGATTTAATAGGATCTGTGGTACAATACATCGAAATTTGAAGCGAACGGCCCGAACTGGCACATAAATGAAGTTTCATAAGACAGTGGGTGTCCCAACGCTGACATATAGCAGTGAGGCCTGCGTGAGGAAGAAGAAATATGAAAATTCTTTTCAGTCGGCAAAGATGCGCTTCTTGAGAGGCATTAGAGGCTGTAGTCGACTGGCTCGGTTCAGAAGTGAGGATAATACGGCGAGTGTTAGTTGTGTGTTCTCTTAAGGAGACAATATTTTGGAGTACCGCCGGAAATGGACCGATCATCTTGAAAGAATGTCTCCACTTGGGATTCGTAGACTGGTCAGAAGTTACAGGCGATTGGACGGCACGACTGGTGGCTAGGTGAATGCCGAATCAGGTATTAGGATCTAATTCTTGATTGGAAGAATATGATATGTGTGGTTCCAAAAAATCATTCCATTCATTCATAGCCATTATTATTATTTTCCCATATTCGAATACTATTTACGAGGTGTGGCTATTAAATAACGAGACTGACGTTGTAAAAAATGTGATTTTTATTTTATACATAATAACTTACTGTCACCTTCAATATACACTCCTTCTCTATCCCTACAACACGCTCCATGCGAATTTTCCATTGTTGGAAACAATGCTGGAAGTCATCTTCTGTTAGCAACTTCAGGACACGTGCCGCTTTCTCTTTTACAGCTTCCACAGACTCAAATCTTGTCCCTTTTAATGCATATTTTATCTTAAGGAACAGGTAGAAGATATTAACAGTATTAAAAGGCATTTTCTTTTATATGTTTAAATATCTCTTCCTCAGTTATGTTTATTGTTACTAATTGTTGATTTATTAAGAAAAAGAAAAATACTGAGACTTGAATACATGAATCAAGCATCAACAAGAGATTAGTTTTATTTTCTTTATTATTTACGGTTTAAGGCCATATTTGTTCTGAGTAATAATATTTCAAATATAAACTACAGTCTATAAATTAAATCATTGGAATTTATTATTGTATATTTGTATAAGGGTGTCCGTTTTTCCTAATCTCTTTTTATTTGTTCGTATCCTGATTTTGTTATCCTTGAATCTTGGTCCATCATTCGAGGCATCATGAGGTTTGCCAGTAGTTAAGAAAATCCTCTAGCCGATGCACAGATTAAACTCATTAGTGGATTGCCACTTCACTGTGTATGAGCCACAGAGGTTCCTTCGAGATGCGACTCTAGGCTCTTCTGCCCCATCTGCCGTTATTTATTATTATTTCTTCGACATACGTATGGGTGTAGATCGTTACAAGATTACCAAAATAAGGAAAGAACTCAATATCTTCTCTATAAACGACCTGGTATCTCAGAACAGAATGCAGTGGTTGGCGCATGTGAGCAGAATGAGGGAGGATAGGACAGCTAAGCAAACACTAGACTACAAACCGGAGGGAAAGAGAGAACGAGGACGCCCGAGAAAGAGATGGACAGATTTGAGAGGTTCGGAACAGGCAGCCTAATCCTTGAAAGCCAGAAGAAGAAGATATTTATATTAAACGAACGGATACCAAACTTGAGTTAGGTGATAAAATCTTGTTAAATATTAATCATTGATTTTCTGTAAGATCACCTTTTCAAAATCTTAAATAGTAATTGAAGTAACACCAAAGGTGTAAATTTTATTATAAGTTGTTGAAAATAAATTATCAAACTTCGTTATAAATGTATCAATCGTATTATATCAACGAATTAAATTGAGGTTTACAAGAGATCTCATTGTGGTGTAAAGCAGAACAAAACCCATTGTCATTATAAGAAAGATACTGTTCATTGAATTTAGTCGTTGGTTTGTGTAGGTGGATTTGGGGAGGGGAGGAGTGATATAAATTAATCCAGTTGGATTAAAAGGAAGGGAATTTATCATTTGATGTTAGTACAAAGGCTTTTTGTAATATTTTCGTGTTTGTGTGTGTGTGTGATATGATGGTCAGAATTGAGGGAGGTGAATGAGAAACCATTCGTCCGAGATTTTAATAGTGAAAGTGAGATTAAAAGGGAGTACGGACAGGAGCATTGTCCCTTGTTATAACAGTCTCTCCTGGTAGTACCTCCATCTGCACCAGGCCACGTCTTGTGAACGTCCAACGTTCGTGTCCGAATAACATTTCTTGTCTGACCATTATCCATTTACTGACACCCACTATCCATCCATTTGTCAGTAACGTAACCGTCAAGCTTTGCCGTTTATTCAACAAGAACAAGGCCGGCGCCCTCCTGCTGGTGAAATATATATGCCTTGTTGTTTACCAACGTAGACCACTCTACGAATTCAGTTCCCCCTTTTGCTTTACGTTCGACCATGTGCCTGACACACTTCAGCTGTCCATTACATTCAGATAACTATTCTGCTTTGCCTCAACTCGGAATATTTTTACTTCCTGTATATGTACGAGCATTCTGTTATTATTATTATTGTTTCTTTGATCAACTTTTCAGGCAATCCGGCCGCCCTATAAAATTACATGTTAACATTACTTACATTTTATAAGCTCCTGCAACAACCACAGATCTGAAATTTTTCCACTTCTTCACCAATGCCTGATAAAAACTTAAATGTGATTTCTCAAAATTTTGATTTAGAGCAAAGAAAAAAGTTTTTTCTAAATGTATATTCTCACGACTTCAATATGAATAAATTCTGTTTAAAACAATATTTTTAAAAATCTTCGTGTTTAATTGTACAACAGGACCTAATATACTTGTTGTTAAAAGTTGAAGTTAAAATCTTGGGAAGAAGTTGAGAAAAGGTACATTACGTCCTAAAAAAAGATAATTTTCGAAAAAACGCATAAATATAGGACGGACACTAAGTACAAAAACCGCTTCTGAAACTGTAAACAGTCAATCAAATCTCATAAGCACACATTTTAGAAATAAACCAGGTTGACAAAAAGATTCAGCGTAAAATTTACCTATAGTTAACCAAAAATTACCTTTCTATGTCTATTCAAATTGAAGAAAAATCAGAATTTTATTCGTAATGTTGTAATGAATATAAAACTTTTCGGGGCGCTCAATAATTTTAAAAAAATTAATAAAAATTTATTTAGAGCTAAAAATATCAATAAATTATATATTTTTTTAAAGATGAAGGAAGGAATAATAATTTGAACTAATACAAAAAAAATTAAATGTTTTTTGCCTTAAAAAATCATGATGCATTGTCTTGTTTCGTTTGGACCAGGTTGAGTAACTTTAACCAATTATTGCGGACGTTATCCTTGTACTACCACATATTCTTAAAATTCGTTCACTGAAGGATTTCCTTAATTTCTATGTCTCTTATCTGTACTTCCTTCTGTCCAATGTCTTTTTATTTGCTCTTGAGTGTATGAATGTATAGGTACGAAATATATTATTTTCATGTCGCGTTTTCATAAAAAGTACAAGTTCTCAATTTTACGACTCAAGTGTATAGTATAATTACAATTAGTCGTATACAAAAATTTAAAAAATTTATGTCTTTTACTCGTATTTTAAGCATTTCTTTCTACTGAGCTTAATTTTGCGTCAATTAGTGATTTTCCGTATTTGTAAGTCAAACAGAGGTTGATTTTCATTTTGCGTCGTTTACTCTTGAATTAGGTTATGTATTTCATATTGCATTGTTAATTCATGATTAAACATAGGTTATATTATTCATTATTTACATGTTCAAGAGAAAGTCGTGTGATCGTTTCACACCAGATTTTTTCTTTTTTGTTTTTGATGTAATCATCTGATTTTCTTACACGTGTATTACAGCATATATAATTATATATATCAACATTTAGCCACAATTAGTATGTAAAGGAAATGTAAAATTATAGAATGTAAATTAATTATTTTTAGTTTCGGATGAGGTAGATGGCTGTAACTTGGTGAAGGTGTCCAAAATATATACATCAGATTTTCCCAAATCAAAAAAATTTTTTATTTTTATTTACCTATGTATTTAAAATCCTAATTCAAAATTATTGAAATTAAAATAAAATTTCTGGGTGAAATCGGTACGGGCAACTTATTCGTAATAACTATTGTAATAATTTGTACTTATTAATTTATATTTATATTTGTACTTTATTTATATTTATTATATTTATCTATATTTTATATTCTTTATTTATCTTTATTTATAATAACTATATAACTAAATAATTTATCTTTATATATTCTTTATTTATCTATATTTATCTATATTTATTTATATTTGTACTTATTAATTTGTATTTATAGAAGCACAAGTGATATCAAGAGTAGAATTGCTCAAGCTAGAAAAGCCTTTGAAATGAAAAACAGCTTACTGACTACAAACATTGATTTACAGATTAGGAAAAATTTCTTAAAACATTATGTTTGGAGTGTAGCATTATACGGAAGTGAAACGTGGGTGATAGGGGCTGTAGAACGGAAGAGGATAGAAGCTTTTGAAATGTGGTGTTATAGGAAAATGTTAAAGATTAGGTGGGTGGACAAAATAAGTAATTTAGAGGTTCTTAGGCGAGTGGATGAAAAAAGAAGTATATGGAAGCATCTTACCAAAAGAAGGGATAGGCTAGTGGGGCATATCCTAAGACATCCAGGTATTGGGCTATCAATAATGGAGGGTAATATTGAGGGAGTAAATTGTAGAGGGAGGCAAAGATTAGAAAGCAAATTACGAAAGATGTAGGGTGTTACAGGTATGTAGATATGAAACGAATTGCGCAAGATAGAACAGCTTGGAGAACTGCATCAAACCAGTCGAGAGACTGATGACAAAAAAAAAATAATTTGTACGGTCTATTAACGCCAACAAAATGAATCAAATTTGATGTTGAAATATGTAGGGAAAAATAAATGTAGAAGTTTTTAAAACAGAGGATATCTTTTACTACTGGTTCGTGAAGTAGCTGGAGAAACAAAAGCTAATGTTTTAGTGGCATGGAATAAATCAGTGTTGGGTGTTTGTGGCTGTATAAGGGCTACGTGTGTAGCTGCAATAAAGTGATTTATTCTTTCTCAGTTGGATAATAACGGATAATATTGCAGAGGATATGAATTCACTCTGTTCTAGAAGGAAATGAATTGATTGTTCCTGAGGGATCTTAAACTGTACCACACTCCAGGACGTGCGTTGTAGTTAACTTTCTTACCAAGTATTACTAACGGTGTACAGTATGTCGGTTATAACTTAGCTCAACGCACTTGTGCGCAATGAAACATTGCTTTTTTACTTACTTGTGTTGTTTTTACAGGCCAACTATATTTTAATAAATTATTGCGTTGAGGCAAAAGTCTGTATCCGAATTGTGATATAAAGTGTTATTTAGTTGTATTTGCGGGGGTTTGCCTTTACACGTGCTAATCATTCTAAAGCAAAAACTATCGGAATAATTAAGCTAAAATTTGGTTTTTTCTACTAATCCCAGAGGGGCTTTTGAAAATTTTTTGTAGCACCACAATTAATGGTGTTTTGTGTTGTTTAGGTCTTCAGCTGAAAGGCTGGTTTGAACCTCTTGAGTGTTCACTAAGTAAAACGAGAAGTGAGATGGTTTACACATTGCCTTCCTCACTGAGTGGAAAAGTATTCATATCAGCATGACAGACCCTCCGAAAATCATCTATCCTGCAAATGACCCCTTCCATTCACCACAGGATCTGGCTGTGAAATGAAATTCATTACTCTCGGAGGTGATATCTCTGACTATAAATCCTTTACACCTCTACATCTTCTGTTTTTAAACGTTTCAGTTACATAATTAACAGACTGTTGTTGTTTAGGTCAACAGCCAAAAAGCTGGTTTGAACCTCTAGAGGTTTTACTAAGTAAAAACGAGGAGTGAGGTGGTTTACCATTGCCTTCCTCACTGAGTTGAAAGAGTATGCTTATCAGCATGCCAGGCCCTCCGATAAGCACTCACTTTCCACCCTGCAAATGACACCTTCACTTCATTCACCACAGGGTCTGGCTGTATAGTGAAATTCATTACTCTCAGAGGAGATAACTCTGATTAGTGTCTTTTACACCTCTACCTCTTCTGTTCTTAAATAGTTCAGTCATATAAGTGGCTGACTATGTGATAAGAAACAGAACTATTTTTTTTTAGCCCTGGACCAAACAGATAGAGTGCAATTAAAATAACACTCCACCTGCCCGTTTTGGGCATATTAACAGATTAATCAATTAATCAATTAACAGACTATGTGATAAGAAACAGAACTATTTTGTTTAGCCCTGGAACTAGCAGATCTAGATCAAATAATTTAACACTCCGTCACCTGTTTTGGGCAAAAGAAAAAATATCGGACCATTTGAGCTGAAATTTTAAAAAATAAGTTTTTTTCAATTAATCCCAAAGGGCCTTTTGGAATTTTTTTGAACCCTATTAAAACGGCTCTAATGATTTTAATTTAACTTTGCTCCCCGCAACTATTACATTTTTTGCTCAATAAAATGGCCAAAGTGATATCTGAGGGAACATTCTGTGGGAATCGTATGAAAAATTATTGTTTTTACAGCCTATTTAAAAATATTAATTTATAGCCATTACCGTGCATTTTAGGGCAAAAATGTACGTACTAATTTTAATTTTTTTATTGTTTCAGGTAAGAGATCTTCTGTTAAATAATCTATGAAAATGTTGTAAATGTTTACACCTTATGTAAGTAATTTATTTTATCTTAAAACTGTGTAGTTTTTAATTTTTATACAGTCTTGAAATTGTAGAACTACACAAATTTATGGTTTTTTTTTTAATTTCTTATTTTTCGTTTTTATAAAGTACAAGGGTCCGAATTTTTGCTTCAAAAGACTGACGCACTAACCTACAAACTTTTGCAACGATACTGCGTTTAAAATAAACACTTACTTACTCATACATTGCCCAGGATTACGTAGACTAAGAGAACAGTATCAAATAGCTCAAAATACGAAATTCATGTGAAAATCGAAAATTAAGAGTAAACTTAATGTGTTTTTTTTACCTCGGAGACTTACAATTACAAAAGATATTTTAATAATAATTTCAGTAGGCTTATTTCTGCCCATAACAGACAGGTGGAGTGTCAATTTTTTTACACTCAATCTGTTAGTTGCAGGGCTAAAATAAATAGTTCTGTTTCTTAACACATGGTCAGCCAATTAAATGACTGAATCATTTAAGAACAGAAGAGGTAGAGGTGTAAAAGACACTAATCAGAGTTATCTCCTCTGAAAGTAATGAATTTCATTATACAGCCAGACCCTGTGGTGAATAAAGTGAAGGTGTCATTTGCAGAGTGGAAAATATGTGCTTTTCAGAGGGCCCGGCATGCTGATAAGCGTACTTTTCCACTCGGTGAGGAAGGCAATGGTAAACCACCTCACTCCTCGTTTTACTTAGTAAAACCTCTACAGGTTCAAACCAGCTTTTTGGCTGATGACCTAAACAACACAACAGGCTTATTTGTTATTGACTCGGGTTGGTTTAGTTAGAGGTACTTATATGTAAAGACGAGATGAATTTGGGACTCAGTTTGGGCAATGCGCTGCTGCTAGCGTAGTACGTACATTTCTAAAAACATGCAACTGTGTATTATATATAGTTTATTTTTTGCTTCTTCTTTACAACACTTAACAAAATTTAAAATAACATTCCGTTCCGCACTTAGAATTGTTTTACCCTGCTTTCGAACGGTTGACATAATAAACTTCTAATACACGGATAGATAACTAATTTATAACAACATTGCAGAACAATGAATAAAATGGAAAGAAGCGGAATGAGTTTTAACGAATTAAAATACTTTTATGTGTATAAATGTAGCCTAAAACGTAAAAACAGAATAGCCAAATCAAAACAATATTTCCTGTATCACTCGTCGCGTAATAAAATAAGGACTGTGTATTCCAATGAACTACGAGTGTCAGTATGTTTTTAGGATTGTAATAGAGAAACTGGGCATGCGCAGTAGATTTTTCCCCTCTTACACTTCGTCTCAAACAAAGTTCATTTCGTGACTAACCATCAGTAAAGTCGTCGTTGCGAGTCAGCTGTTAAACAGCTGATTTTCGGACACGAAGGTTCCTGGTTCAAATCCTAGTAAAAGTAGTTACTTTTATAAGGATTGTAATACTGGACAGTGGTTACCGGTGTACTTTGATGGTTTGAGTTCAATTGACCATACTCTCTCAGGAATGGTCGGCCTGGGTCTGTACAAGACTACACCTCATTTACATGTCATACACGTCATCTTCATCTCATTGGGTCGTGGTGTTGCTTATTATTCTGAATTGAACAGATTACAACGTACACACATTAGGAATAAATTTTTTTTTTGTGATGATGAATGACTTTGTTGTTGATGGGAAACTAATTAAATACACATAAAGGCCGTTTCTGTAGCGTAGTGGTAGCACGCTAGCCTACAACGTGGAGGTCCCGAATTCGATTACCGGCTAGGTTCTGGAAATTTTCACAAGTTAAAACCCACTGTTTCATAACCTACCGTAGTCGCTAATAACCGAGCTGTCAATGCGACTTCAAATAAACTAAAAAATAATAATAAAATTTAAATAAATCTTTTTCTGGTGTAACTAGTTCTTCTGATGTTTTTTTTATTTTCTTCATTGTTATCGTTAATTTGTTCACTAAACTCTTTCTTCCTTCTTCTGACTATTTCTTATTGTCATTTTCGTATTTTTTTTCTCTCGGAACACCTCAAATTTTTTTAACATTTTTCTAAATTCACTTCTGTCCTGTATCCTATCTTAATAACTTCACCTCCGTCAGTTTCTATAACTATTCAAATATTCTGTTTTATAAATTTTATATTTATTTATTTCTTGTTACATTGCACAATACTATGTTAATTTCCTTAATTTTATAACTTAATCTAAAACTACCTAGCTCGTGGTGGGAAAATTAATGTAACCAAATATGGTTTGCCATGTTCAAAGGGAGATCAGTTTAGTGTATCTGTGTTTATTCTCTACTACTATTACAACATAATCTACTACGTTAATGTACTAGTGTGTTATTACAAACTGTTGTTGTTGTTGTTGTTTAGGTCATCAGCCGAAAGGCTGGTTTGAACCTGTAGAGGTTTTACTAAAAAAAACAAGGAGTGAGGTGGTTTACTATTGCCTTCCTCACTGAATGGAAAAGTACACTTATCAGCATGCCGGGCCCTCTGAAAAGCACATATTTTCCACTCTGCAAATGAAACCTTCACTTCATTCACCACAGGGTCTGGCTGTATAATGAAATTCATTACTTTCAGAGGAGATAGCTCTGATTAGTGTCACAATACACCTCTACCTCTTCTGTTCTTAAATGATTCAGTCATTTAATTGGCTGACCATGTGATAAGAAACAGAACTATTTATTTTAGCCCTTACAACGAACAGATTGAGAGTAAATAATTTGACTCTCCGCCTGTCTTTTATGGGCAGGAGTGTGTTATTACAAACTGCAATTATCAAATAACCGTCCTTCAATCATGAAAACTTTTTTTTTTTTTGAAGCGAGTTTGTTTTACAGCTGTCGCCGTCTCTCGCATCCTAATAACCTCCACATTTGTCTGTCCAAGCAGTCACTGTCTGTCAGTCCTCTCGCCTGCAACGCCACCTCCATGCCATACTGCCAGGAGTGCTTCGGCCTTCCTCTTTTCCGGCTTGACTCAGGGATCCAGTCCAATAATATCTTTGGCCATCTCTCAGGAGGCATTCTCTTCACATGCCCATACCATTTCAAACTCTTTGCCTCTATCCAATCGGCAATGTTCTCAGTCAGACCCATCTTCCTTCGACTATCATCATTTCTCTCATGAAAACTATTTTTCAAATATTGTCACACAACACTTTCATCCGCTCAGCTGTTAATTGTCGGAGCAATAAAACAGTGTCCCTTCTAAATAATTGAACATTTATTTTGTTCTCGTAAAATAATACATTATAGACTATAATGACATGTCAAATTTTGGAATAGGATTTGGGAAAGTTACGTTACTGCACAAAACGCAAGAAAAGGCTGACAAGGCATTCGTTTGGATTATAGATTATAGACAGAGGTTGGTTTCCGTTCAGCGTCATTCACTCATGTTTAAATATGGGTTATAATTAGAATTATTTTCATTGGCAAGAGAACGTCGTGTAAGTATTTCACACCACATTTTTCCAAGTAAAATCCTAGCTAATCCTAGCTAGAGTAGTTTTATACTCTATTTACTTATTTTAAGTTTATACCCGATTGTAAACACATATCAAAGAATTAGAGGAAGAACTTACGAATTATAAAATATTTATTTATTTATTTATACAGTAAACATAGTAAAGGAATTACAGTATATGTTATTTACTGAAAAGTTTTAATAGAATGTTCGGGTATTAAAATATTCTTGTGAAATTTTAAAGTTATAAGTTTCACTCTTAGCTGTTATAAATTGCGTTAAACCTACTGTAACAACATAACTAACTCTATGGATAAGTGAATAACTAAAATGAAGTACCTTCTGAAACTACAACTGTACTTAAACTAACTGCAGTTTATGCTGAATTCTGAATAAATAAACTTTTAGAATTACAAATTGCACCACAGTCCGGATAATATATTACGAGTTAGTAATTCTGTCTGTACTATACTAAGAACGAAAGATTTAGGCGGGTCAAGGCTCGTGTATCCCTTCCACAACTCTTATGTACTCATAAAATCCCCTTACGCTCTTTACACTATTATAATGTTCGCCAATTACGGTGGCGTGTAGGGAGGGTAGCGAGACAGACAGAGAATGTGTTGCATCCGCCGTTCCCCTTAACTCATTTCAATCCAGTGCACGGTGTTCAAGTGAAATTGTGACAATACGCGATCGGTAGAGCACTCTGCCGGCCAGTTTCGTTCACTACACTCTAACAAGCTCATTTTTCATCGAAAAATTCTGAAAAAATTACTTTCGCGTCCTAATGAATGTTATTTTATTACGCTATAAATGTTATTATTATACTCTGATATTTAGATAAGTTACGCTCGTACAAAGTTAAATTTTCATCAAAATCGGTCAACCGGAAGTATTAGTTTATTCATATAATTCTTCACTTTTTGAGACTTTCTCAAAAACTGGCTCTACGATTTTTTTAAAAAATCGCCTGGTTTGCTAAATCTTTTATGCTCTACAAGGTAGGGTAGGTGCCATGTTTGCTGAAATTCTTGGTGAGGCTGTTTTCACGTAAAAAAATTGTTTTTTTTTAAGATTATGGCTTTTAGCGCAAAAATTTGTATAATAAAAGTTGTAGACAATTTAAAATCCTACAACTTTTATTTCAAACATTTTTTTGTATAACGGTTAGTTTAGCGGTATTTAGCGATTTTCTGTTTTTTTTTCTCACGAGAACGTGTGAAAAATCGATTTTTTTAAGATTTCGGCCTTAGTATGCATTTCACGACAAAAGTGTATATAGCTAATCAAATTTATAGGAAATTAAAGAGCTACGACTTTTATTTAAAGATTTTTCTCTACAGAGCATTGAATCATCTCATTGAACATCTCTCCCATTTAGCGTGAAAGAGTAATTTTCCGTATTTTTAAGCCAAACTTAGGTTGATTTTCATTTTGCGTCTTTCACTCATGATTAAAAATAGGTTATGTTTATTGAGGTTAGTTTTTTGTTTATTTCTAATGTTTTATTACAAATGTTAGGTTTATTGTTAATTATTTGCATTGGCAAGAGAAAGTTGTGTGTGTTTCACACCAGATTTTTTTTTACTTTCTCTTGTCCTATATAGTTTATTCCTAGATAGTTTCTTTTCTCTAATTTTATAAAGTTATTATGATTAATATATTTTATATAATAGTACATTAGCTGTATAAAATGAAGCTAATCAAGCTTAATGTGGTTTTGAAACTTAATACTGATATTGTAAGCTTTAATACTTTGTTCTAAGGAGCTCTTTCTACTGAGTTGATTCTACCCTACGAGTGAAACTTTTACCCCAATCTTTTGACTAATTTGCATACTTGTGTGAAGTATCTGTAGGGTTAATTTCTCTATCTGATCAAAATTATGTAGTAATTAAAATATTTAATGAAATGTTGTTTTTCTTAATTACTAAAACTTTTAATTAGCGATTCAGTTTATTTAATGTAAAACAGTTGGATTACGAATGCGGTACTATAAATAATATCTTGACTTTTTAATAATTCATTACAAGGGTTGTTTAAATGTGTGGATTAAAGTAATGTTCATATCTCTGAGGAATATTTTAAAAAGTTGTTTCTTGGGAAATTTATTTCAGGGGAAGTTTCTAGGAATTTGTGTTCACATAAAATCCATGTGTTGATATACGAAGTATGGCTATTAAATAACGAGACTGATGTAAAAAAATTTATTTTAATTTTATACATAACCACTTATTGTCACCTTCAATATACACTCCTTCTCTATCCCCACAACGCTCCATGCGAATTTTCCATTGTTGGAAACAGTGCTGGAAGTCATCTTCTGTCAGCTCCTTCAGGACACGTGCCGCTTTCTCTTTTACAGCTTCCACAGACTCAAATCTTGTCCCTTTTAATGCAGATTTCACCTTAGGGAACAGGTAGAAGTCACATGGTGCAAGATCTGATGAATAAGATGAATGTTCTAACACTGAGATGCTGTACTTGGCTAGGAACCTCTTGACAGATAACACGGAATGAGCTGGCGCATTGTCTTGATGGAGAACCCATGATTTGTCCTTCCACATTTGGGGGCGTTTTTCCTTTCTCTTTGACGTAGTTTAGAAAGTACCTCAAGGTAGTTATATTGTTTATTTGTTTGACCTTCAGTAACCTAGTGAAGGTACACCATTCCATGGATATAAAAAAAAAATCATCATTCCTGAGAGAGTGTGGTTAATTGAACCCTAACCGTCAAAGTACACCGGTAATCTTTATCTAATATTCAGATCCGTACAAAAGTTACTATTGCGCGGTTCCAAGCTCCGTATAATTGCGGGGTGAAGGGTAAGGGTGAGGTATAATAAATGAGTGACGCATGCTGGGAGAACAATTTTGTTGTATTACTCTGTTACAAAACATTCGTTTTCAAACTTTCCTTATTTAACATATTTGTTTGTATTTATTACATTTATTTATTTACATATTTTGATATAAATTGGTAAGTTAAATGTTATGAATCCGACCAAGTTAATAACCCGGTAGGTATTTTTTAACATAATGCGCCGGATAATAAGAATATTTTTTTGGTCTGGTTAGTACACGCTACCACTACAAATGCATCAGCTGTGAAACACTACTAACTCATTCATTTCCCCACTACTATAACAATGCACTGCATTCCTTCCGACTACACGGAGCTGGAACTCAAGCAATTCCTTTACTCGAATTTGAACCGGGAACCTTCGCCTCCGAAAACCAGCTATTAAACAGCTGACTCGCGGGACGATTTTACCTTTAGACCAACCTGGTGGGTTTTTTATTTTTGTAGATTTTATTCTTCAATGCAGCGTACAAAAATAATTTTTTTAATCACTTCTTTTTACGGATATATCACGTCACTCATGACTAAATACGGATACCCGCATCCATTGTTATTATAAGTAAAAATAAAGAGAAAAATCTGGTGTGAAACACTCACACGACTTTCTCTTGCCAGTGCAAATAATTAACAATAAACCTAACATTAGTAATAAAACATTAGAAATAAACAAAAAACTAACCTCAATAAACATAACCTAATTTTAATCATGAGTGAAAGACGCAAAATGAAAATCGACCTCAGTTTGGCTTAGAAATACGGAAAATCACTCTTTCTGTCTAAACTAGGCTCTGTAGAGAAAAATGCTCTAAATAAAAGTTGTAGATCTTTCAATTTCCTATAAATTTGATTTTATACACTTTTGTCGTAAAATGCATACTAAGGCCGAAATCTTAAAAAAATCAATTTTTCCCACATTTTCGTGAGAAAAAAACAGAAAATCGCAAATTACCGCTAAACTAAGCATTATACAAAAAATTGTTTAAATTAAAAGTTGTAGGATTTTAAATTCTCTACAATTTTGATTATATAAAGTTTTGCGCTAAAAGTCATATTAAAGCCGTAATCGAGAAAACACCCTCACCAAGAATTTCAGCAAACTTGGCGCCTAACCTATCTTGTAGAGAATAAAAAATTGAGTAAACCAGGCAATTTTTAAAAAAATCGTAGGACCAGTTTTTGAGAAAATCACAAAAAAGTGAAAAATTACACGAATAAGCTACTACTTCCGGTTGACCGATTTTGATGAAAATGTTCGTGTCGGGTCCAGTAGTGGTATGTAACTTAAGTTTCAAGTTTCAAGTTCGTACGATGCTCTGTTCTTGAGATATTCTGTTCACACACACACGCGCGCGCGCGCGCGCACAGACACACACGCACGCACACGCACACACACACACACACACACACACACACACAGAGAGAGAGAGAGAGAGAGAGAGAGAGAGAGAGAGAGAGAGAGAGAGAGAGAGAGAGAGAGAGAGAGAGAGAGAGAGTGAGAGAGAGAGAGACCAATCGCTAAAAACATGTTTTTTGGGTTCAGGGGGTCTGAAAACGTGTAGATCTGGTGAAAACTCGATTTCGAAAAATCGACATGAAAACAATACTTTCCTTCCTATAGTATATTCATATAGGCAAGAGAAAGTAAAAATATGTGACGAAATTCGCGTGGATTCTTGGCATGTAAAACAGTTTTCTATCTAGTAAGGTACATTTTTCTAAATAAAAGTAAAGTAATTATTTTACCCCAACCCATAATTAAATGCGTCTGTGATGTGAAAACTAATTCCGTCCACGAAAGGTTAAATTGTGGATGGCTGTATCATTGAAACTTCAAAGGATATTACTACATTAATTAATAAATATGATGTTAAAACATGTTTTATAAATTTTATAGTGTACTCGAAACACAATAATTCAGACCACCTGGTAATCCTTTAATTAATATGGTAGTAATCTATCAAAGGAAATTGAATTTGTTTTAATTATGTTATTATTTTACGTTTGATGTCTATAACCATTTTAAAATACATGATAATAATTGCTGTTAGGGATACGTATTGGTGTATTCACTCGTATGTTCCCCTTTTATTCATTTGTTCCTGGTAATAGTTACATTAATAATCCTTTTAATGTAATTGTAATTCGTGTAGAATAGTAATTAAATTATATACTGAAATTTTATTACCTGTTATTAGACTTGTAGTAAATTAAATAGTAGAGTTTATCGTTTTTCGTATTTTACTCGTATATCGTTTGTCGTTCACCAAATGCCTGGAAGAACGATGGCTCATGAATGAAATTTTTATCGCTAATATCAGCACTAGGTTTTAAGTCCCTGTTGACTTAAAACTCTCTTGGCGTAGTTGGTAACGTGCTCGGCTCTCAACATGCGGTCTTGGGTTCGAATCCCATTCTGGCACGGCATATTTTCAATCGTTACAAAAAAATCATTTCATCCTTCACCGTCTGCATTAGCAGTAATTGCAGAATTGGAGGTTAACCCTTTCAGTACCATTGTCCGGAAAACAGGTCGATGTATTTTACGTTGTTACGACATCCGGTTTACCGGTTGACCGTAAGTGATGCATAAAGTGCTAACGTCGGGATTAATCGAACATTTCCAAAAAACTTTTAAAAAAAAATTAATGAAATAATGTATTTTGAAACCGCCTCTGTGGCTTAGTGACTAGCACGCTAGCCTACAAAGCGAAAGGTCCTGTGTTCGATTCCCGGCTAGGGTCTGGAAATTTTAACACGTTTAAACCAACGTTAAGGTACCGAAACCCGCAGTAGTTTCTAATGACCAAGCTGTCGATGCAACTTTAAATAAACTAAAAATACTATTGTAAATATTTTTAGTGTTAGAACGATTTGTTTTTTTTATGAAAACAATAATAATTAATTTTTTAACTGGACATTTTATTTTTCTGTAACGTTCAAATTATGGTCAGCAATGACAACTTTTCGAATTAAGGGCTGGCACTTTTTGTACACTCTCATTTAAATTACTTGGCACTTAAAATCACACTTTTAAATATTGTTTCGGCACTGAAAGGGTTAAACGAAAAAAAAACAAAAAATGTATGTTTGGATAATGCTCTGTATCGTTATTTTAATCCCCTGTTAGTAGTTCAGAAATTTACTTACAAAAGTAAGAAGTAAAAATTCGCTCCGCTATTCGTCTAACCACCTTTTTACAAAGTCTCTAATGATGAATATCAGGCAACTACTTTTTATAACGGAGATTGAAAAAGTTGTTTGTTGTTTAGGTCATCAGCCGAGTCCCTGGTTTAAACTTCTAGAGGGTTTACTAAGTAAAAACTAAGATTGAGGTGGTTTACCATTGTCTTCCTTACTGAGTAGAAATGTATGCTTATCAGCATGTCAGGTCCTTAGAAAAGCATGTACTTTCCACTCTGCAAATGACACCTTCACTTCATTCACCACAGGGTCTGGCTGTATAATGAAATTCATTACTCTCAGAGGAAATAACACTGTAGTGTCTTTTACACCTCTACCTCTTCTGTACTTTAATGCTTCTATCAAATAATTGGCTGACCATGTGATAAGAAATAAACATTTTTTTCGTAGCCCTGGAATAAGCAGATCGAGTGCAATTAATTTAACATTCCACCTGTGTGTTATGTGCCAACGTTTTACACTGGTATTTTATATTACCAATTTATTATTTTGTTGGTTGGTTTAAATAAACCATGTGTATTATAATTTTTGTGTGAAAGTATATGTACTGAAGTCTCTAGATTGCCTTTTGCGTATAGATCGGCTGTGAGGAAGGGAAGTGAAAATTTGACCGTGCTGCCAACCTCAACACTGAGACACAACTCGTACGTTTCACTACCATGCAGTATCTACATACATTTTGTAAGCTGTGGTCTATTCCGAGAAATTGTTTCTTCATAAACCTTATAAGAAAAAAATGTGACCTGTAATATTGCCTATAGCTTAATTACATGACTAGAAATGTTTGATTTACTGTAATTGCCAGCTACCTTATTCCATTGGAACAAAATTTTCTAAGAATAATTTCGCCTTCTTTACTATCGCGTCTTCACTATCTGTCTCACTAGTATCTACCTAAATGTTTCCTTTTTTTACCAGGTGTCAACGAAACTGCTGAAGAATAGCTTCTTCACGTCTTTAATTTCCTCCTTTATTTTTCGAACTGTGGAAAGAGAAACATCACAGTAGTTAGCCACTCGCTCATGGTTTTTGTTAGGAGCCAAAGAAAGGGAATTTTGTTTAGCTTCAACTTCACAGCATTTTATTACACTGCATGTTAGATTTCGTTCGGCACTGTGAATAGTCTGCCCACATTTTCGAGAAACTAACATTTCTGTTTACGGTAACAAATAGTTATATTTGTACAGTTAACCTACAAAATTTGCCCATAACAGACAGGTAGAGTGTCAAATTATTTACACTCAATCTGTTCGTTGCAGGGCTAAAATAAATAGTTCTGTTTCTTATCACATGGTCAGCCAATTAAATGACTGAATCATTTAAGAACAGAAGAGGAAGCGGTGTAAAAGACACTAATCAGAGTTATCTCCTCTGAAAGTAATGAATTTTATTATACAGCCAGACCCTGTGGTGAATGAAGTGAAGGTGTCATTTGCAGAGTGGAAAATATGTGCTTTTCAGAGGGCCCGGCATGCTGATAAGCGTACTTTTCCACTCAGTGAGGAAGGCAATGGTAAACCACCTCACTCCTCGTTTTACTTAGTAAAACCTCTACAGGTTCAAACCAGCCTTTTGGCTGATGACCTAAACAACAACAACCTACAAAAGGTTGTGCGATATAGGCCTACTGTATATGCTCTGGGTATAGTATAAGTTGTTTAGTTTGTTGTACTGAAACTAAAGCAGTCGCGCATGCGCACTGATGTTGTTTTCCTTTACCCTCGTTGCAAACTAAGGCAAACTCGTGACTCAAGCAACTATACATTGCTAATAATAGGAGAAAACCATCCTTGGTACTTTTTATGGTACCAGTTGTAATATTACTACTATTTTACAGAGGTGTAATTATTTCAAAGAGATCTAATTACCGAGTTATAAATTACATTTTGAAACTTGAATCGTAGTATCAGTGTGTAATAATAGAATGGTAGATGAAAGTATTTATTGTTCGTTGTATGCATAGTCTACGTGTAGGGTATCTCTTTGATCAGTAGACTAATAATTGTAACGGGTGATTCAAAAAGAGCGCCGGTTTTTAAACGGCTGGTAAATTTTTGTTTATCGGTTGGCAACATTGTTAGACCTCATCTCTATTTCGGAGAACATTCCGATTGACGATTCAGTTGTAGTTTCTCTTGTTCGCAGTGTAGTACTCTCGCAGTCTGTGTCTAACCATGGAAAAGTTTACTATTGCACAACGAGTGTTAATCGTGAAAACATTTTACCAGAGTGAAGAGAGTTATGCGGCTACTGTCAGGCGACTTCGCGGTACTCTAGGACGTAATGAAGCACCGAATGAATCAACAGTTCGCAGGCTCATGAAAAAGTTTTTTGAGACGGGTTCAACAGTCGACCTTAAAAGTTCTGGACGTCGTCGTTCTGGCCGAACTGAGCAGAACGTTGCGTTGGTTCGTGACAGTGTGGCTGTTAGCCCAGCAAAATCAATACGTCGCCGTTCTCAACAATTGGGTTTACGATGTTCTTCTGTACGGAGAATTCTTCGGTACGATCTCCAATATCACCCGTATAAAATTCAGTTGCTGCACGAGAAACAATGTTGTTGCTCCGTGAACGGTTCCAGGATCGCATCATTTCTCGTAATTCCGACCATCAATGGCCACCAAGGTCGTGTGACTTGACGCCTTGTGACTTTCATCTTTGGGGTCATCTGAAGTCATTGGTGTATGCCAATAAACCCCGAAACATCAATGACTTGAAGGAGGAAATTCGACGGGTTATCGGGCAAATGGAAGTCGAAACTTGTCGTGCAGTAATATCCAATTTCATGGACAGAGTTGATGCGTGCCAGCGCAGTAGAGGAGGACACATGCATGACATCATTTTTCATACATGAAATCGGAAGGTAAGATGAACTTGTTGATGTATTTATTTTCAGTTTTTCAATAAAATAAATCTCATAATTTGATATATCAAAACCGGCGCTCTTTTTGAATCACCCTATAGTAAGTAAATAGCGTTACTTTATGATGTCTAATTAATTACACACGCATCGAATTAATTATCAATGCATTTATGTTGGTACTCTAAACTAAATCTAAATTTGTAAAACAATAGATATTGTGGTGTGAACAGTACTTTCAACCTAATATATTCTCTATTGTACTGCAATCTCACTTATCAGAACTTCACGCAATCGAGACACGTCCGGATAATCAGGAAATCTGATAAAAACAATTTTGTGTGAAACACTCACACGACTTTCGCATGCCAATGCAAATAATGACCATTATAACCTAACATTAGTAATAAAACAAAAAATAAATTAAAATAAATGAAATAATAAATGAAAATCAACCTCTGGTTGGGTTAATACTCGAAAAATCACTTTTTCACGCTAAACTAGGTTCTGTAGAGAAAAAATGCTTTAAACAAAAGTTGTAGATCTTTTAATTTTTAATAAATTTTATTATATTCACTTTTGTCGTAAAATGTATACTAAGGCTGAAATCTTAAAAAATCCATTTTTTACAGATTTTCATGAAAAAAAACAGAAAATCACAAATTACCGCTAAACATAGCGATACCCAAAAAAATGTTCGAAATAAAAGTTGTAGATTTTTAAGTATGTCTACAACTTTTAAACCTATATTAATTAATTGATCTCAATAAAATTAATTATGGTACTAGGAACTCTGGAAAAATTAAGACTAGAAAACCAAATTGTACATTTTTTTCAGAAGTCATTTCTCTATCTTGAAAGGCGATTCGTTAACGTAATTCCACCCCAAATGCACAGTATTAGGTCACCACATCTATTAAAACAGAAATATCATATAGTATCGATGTACGAGAAAGAACTTGAGAAATTTTTCCAAGTTTTAAAATAACTGTTCTTTTTAGTTTTTACTTTTCTCTTTGCGATAGTTTACCTGTTTTTTTATGCTCATTTATTGAATTAATTTCCTATAAAGTAAAAATAATAACATTGTGTTAGTTAAAATATACTGTATTGTAAAGTTGTTATAGTTATAAAATAAAAGTTTTTATATATTTTTCTTCCTATTAAAATTTACAAACTTAAAATTTTTTTAAAATTTCTATTGTTATCAAAATTAAAATATATTATTATCGATATTTTATGTAAATGTAATTGAATTTATCGTTTATTTTTTTATTTATTTATTTTTTAAATTCTGTTTAACGTAATCCTTGTAACCTATTTAACTGCAGTAATTAAACTTAGTAATTTTTATAGTAGTTATAAGAAAGGGATTAAATTTTTTTGTTCTCTACACTCTTATGCGTGGACAGAACTCTTTGTGAAAAAGAGTTTTTACGTATAAGTTTATTTAGTTAAAATATTGCATACATATTCAGCTTACTTTTAGTTCAGTATTAAATCGTAATCTAGATATATTAAACTAAATAAAATAATAAAAAAATGACCAAAATTATTTATGCTACTTGAGAAATAATAAATTTAAAGTTCAAAATGGATGCAATCAACATCCGTAATTTGATTCCTACAGTTGTCAGTTATATCTGACAATTGAAATTTATTTTTAAACGTAGCCTAACTACTCATTATGTTGCCTTTATGACGTCATAAATATTTTCACTATTATTCTTATATTTACGTATAAATTATATATATATTCAGGACATTAATTTAAAGCTATAAACTTTATGGCGAAATGAGAGCAGTAAAAAAATAAATTCTTTTTTGAGAACGATTGTATACGGTTTATGATCTACAATTCGAAAACCTTTGACCTATGGTGATACTTTACTAATGATTGTTTGAATGAACTGCCCCGTGAAACTTATTCCGTCTGTCTTTCCTGTACTATATTTCAGAGTAGGAACTACGGGTTGCGGGCTTAACTACATTCGGTTACATTTTATGACGGGGTGTTAAATAATATAATATTATTCTAGTTGAACGAATGAAGGAGGTCCTACTGTACCCTAGTATTAATTAATATATCCGGCGGTTTTTTTTATAAACTCTTGACTTTCGAATTGTACTATTTCATTGAGTGCTCTTGTTTTTGGGTTCTTGTTTTCCTTCTTTATTAAATTTATATACAAGTAAAATATTTAGTAAAGTTTAAAATGTAACTATGCGGGCCGTTCGTTGCACTTGCAATTCGAACTTTGTGGCGTGGTATGTTATTATTTTTATGTGTAACCACACTGATGCACTTTATTGTTTTTACTTTTTCTTGCCCTGCATGACTGTATTTATAATTAGGCTTTATACATTTATATAGGGAAGAACAGTATTGTTTTCATAGATTTTTCCAAATTGGGTTTTCACCGGAAATAGCCTACACGTTTTAAGGCCCTCTGAACAAAAAGTTGCAAATTTTTTAATTTTTTGCAGCTTTGAATATATTAGCCTTTACATTTTTTCCCTAAAATACATAAGGCCGAAATCTTAAAAAAACAGTTTTTTACCATGAAAGTACAACGCTTCCAAGAATTTCAGCAGGTATATCGCTTATACTATCTTGTAGAGTATAATATTTTTTTGTAAAAGACGCGATTTTAAGCAAAGAAGTGAAAAATTACGTGAATAAGCTACTACTGCTGGTTGACCAATTTTGATAAAATTGTTCATGACGGGTTCCCCTTGTGGTACCTAATTTAAATTTCAAGTTTTAATACGATATTCTGTTCTTGTTATTTTTCTCACTCACACAAAACGGTAAAACATGTTTTTTTTTATTTAGAGATTTTCGAAAAAATCGCAAAAATGTTAAAAATTATACGTATAAACAACTACTATAACTGATTTCACGTTCAGAATGCAGTACGGGAAGTCCATAAGCAATGTATTTCATATGGGAGTTTGAGGGCTACTACTCTAACTAAAAATATCGACACCGCGCCGCATAACCTTCTCATTTACTAACTCCTATTGAATAACGTAATACGAAAACATCAGTTTTTAGAAACTCGTTTATTATTTCTGTTTCCTTCCAACATATCACTTATCATATTATATCAAATTACAGATTAAATTTTATATTTTATAACAAAATAACACACGTATGTCGTCATAGAAAGAAAAAAGTTAAGATGTGAAACGCAAAAAATATGACGAGATTTAAATGTCCAACTTTGTACGGAGCGTATCTTATCTAAATGACAGTATAATTACATTGGAGCGTAATAAAATGCAATTCATTCGGAAGTGAAAGTAATTTTTCAAAATTTTTTGATTGAAAATGAGCTTGTTAGAGCGTGGAAAGCGAAACTCTAAATATATTTGCCCGTGACCTTCGGATGTTGTAGGTGGAGGAGGGTTATTTTATTGGCTGTGCCTGATGTTTTCCGTACGCCTAATAACACAACGGGTTCTCATAAGAGCTGTACTGCATTCTGAACGTAAAATGGAGTATAGTTGACCGTTTTTGATGAAATTGTTCTTGCTGGGTCCCCTTGTGGTTTCTAATTTCTGTACCTAAGAGGCAAAGGAAGTACTCCAGTTTGTAATTTTTTAGAAGAACCAAAAACATGAAAGTTGTTTATTTTGTGAGAATTTAAAAAAATTTGTACCAAATAAAATAGCTTCTGATACAGAGATTTAAATGCCTAAACAACTTTCTTAACTTTTACTACCCCTTGACCACCCACAGAACTTCCTACTCGCTTTATGTCTTTCGACGTTTGAATTCTGTGACCTAGAGGTAAAGGGTGTTAACTTCAATTTTGGCAAAATTAAGTTTGACAATCAGCAAGAAAGCTCTGTAAAAAGTTGCAGTAACCACTTTTTACAAAAGTGGTTACTGCAACTTTTACAGAGGAATTTTTAAACTTAAGGACTTTTAAACTTGGAATTTAAATCTGTGCCCTAGAGGTAAAGGGTGTTAACTCCAATTTTGGCAAAATTAAGTTAACACCCTTTACCTCTAGGGCACAGATTTAAATTCCAAGTTTCAACTTCAAAAACAATACAATACAAAAGTGGTTACTGCAACTTTTATATAGAGCTTTCTTGCTGATAGTAAAACTTAATTTTGCCAAAATTGGAGTTAACACCCTTTACCTCTAGGGCAAAGATTTACGTTCCAAGTTTCAACTTCAAAAACAATACAATACAAAAGTGGCTACTGCAACTTTTACAGAGCTTGCTGATTGTCCAACTTAATTTTGCCAAAATTGGAGTTAACACCTTTTACCTCTAGGACACGGATCCTCCTAGTTTCAACTTCGTACGATATTTTGTTCTTGAGATATTTTTCTCACTCATATCAATCGGTAAAACATGGTTTTTTTATATAGATAGATTGAAAACATGTATTTCCCGTATATTCATACAGGGTAAAAGTAAGTAATATAGGAAAAATTGATAAAATGAATGGACAGATGATTATTGATTAAACACGTTCTTTAATACTGCTATACAGATACTTATAATGAAAAATAGGTACAATTCAAATTTAAAATAGTTTCTATAAATACAATAACCAATTATTATAAAAAGAATTATATAATTACGGATAAAAAGTAAATTTAAAAAGTAGAATTTTTTTATATTTTATGAAAGAAAACGTAGTACTATTGCAATACAAACACACAACGTATAAGTAGATCAAAAGTTTTTTTTTTAAATATTGAAAAAGTAGTCGTTAATATAATTATAAAGTATATTATTACTAAAATAGATCATATTTTCGGTTCTTGTATTGTTTTTTAACGACGGTTATGAACAATGTTTTATTTTAAATTTGTTCTAAAGAATATTATTTTGTCATATACCAATAGAATTAAAAAATTAACTAACATGTTTCGGTCTTCAAATATTTTAAAATGTCATCTTCAGGAGGACTTATTTAAAATTACACAAGTATACTTTTGTTACTCATTAGTTGGATTTTCTAATAAATTTTTTGAAATTAATAATAAATATTCTTTATTTCATTTAAGTATTCAGATGCGTGCGTAGAATTTCTTTAATTAAGATAGAAAAGAAGTTAACTACTTTAAAGAAAATAATAATAACTAGGCCTATTTACTCTCATAATTGAAAAAAAACCATTGTGGCCGCCTCCGTAGCGTAGTGGTTAGCGCATTGGCCTGCCACGCGGAGATCCTGGATTCGATTACCGGCCAGGGTTTGGAAATTTTCACGAGTCAAATCCCACAGTTAATGTTACATAATCCACCGTAGTCGCTAATGACCAAGCAACTAATTAAATAAATTAAAAAAAAAACAGTTGAGCTCTAAATACTTATTTTTAAGTGATATATGGCGGAAAGACTACTACAGTTAAACCTCGTTGCACCGGGCATCGAGATAACGAGCTCGGCTCGGACAATTATGCAAAAGAGTGAAAGTTAAACGAAAGGAAACCCCTCAATTTCTACCTGCTTATGTATTACGTTCGCGACGTTATAATATTCTGAATGGCATTGCGCCCAAAAAGAAAACAAAGCTTCGCAAACGACAGCATAAATTAATACGTAATTGTATTACAATGGCAAAACATGCCTTTTATTACTTTTCATCTAATGTGCATTCGGATATACCGTGATTTCGATATACTGGGAAGGGTACAGCCACTATGTTCCCCATTGGAGAACGGAAAAGTCGAGTGGAGCCCTCTAAACACTTGATATACAATATCGGCAAGGATGATTACCTCAAAGCAAAGCATGTAGTCCAATGATGGGGATCACCCAGCGGGATTTGAGGATTTTTTATTGGATTCTAGTCCGTCGTCAGTCGCGGAGTACTGTTGTTGTTTCGTTGAAATTATTGTGCGGCTCGTGTTTGTTTGTTGTGTACAGAAACTAAAAGAATAGTTTTTTGTATTAGCAACAAGGCGACACTAATTGAGCCGGTAGCTGAGAAAGTAATCCTGAGGGATATGTCATACGATGAATTCAAAAAAAATACTTAACGATCTCTAATTTGAAATTAGATTATCTTACTAAATTCACAATACCAGTCCGTTTCGTCGTCTAATTCTTCTTTAGTTTCGTTTAGCAAAAGGGCAATGCATAATATTTGTATATTTGAATAGTTTATTTTTCTGAACAAGTAACTTGTGTATTTCAAAAGTACCGAATTACACTTCGGATATACTACCGTGCCTTAATTATACACTCTATTCCGCAGTATAGGAAAACACTCGGCGGAATCCAACGCTAGTCCAAGACCTTAGCTCAATGAATTCCGTTCTCGGCCACGGAACATATTTCGTCGCTAGGCTAACACACCTTCATACACATGCTGAAAAATGAAACATTTGTATTATCATCATATGTCGTACCTTTTCATCACAGTTTGCTAATCGATTGGTTTACTTAAGCCAGCCATTTACATTTTTTCTGGTCACCTTCGCACGCATTATTATACTCCCTTATTTTTGATATTTAATAGCAGGTTTTAAAAATCGATTGTATTCCGGTACAACTGAATCCTGAATCAGGATTCCGGTACAACTAGTGTTTTTCTGAAGTTAATCCCCTCTGAATATGGCACCTTTAAAGTGGAAACATGTGAAGGTTAACTTTTCTCTAATTTTATTGGTTTGGGAAATTCAATTATATTGATTGGTCATTACCAACCAAAGTTCGAGCGAAGTAATTACTGCAAAAATATATTGTAAAAATATGTTAATTGTAATTTTTCAAAAATTACATTATCTTTATTTATTTATTAACTTTCTCTACAATTAATAAAATTAGCTTTCTATTTTCTATGTATCAAGTGTTATTATTTTTATAATAATTTTCCAAAAATCTATTTTTTTTAATAACCTAAAACTTAAAATGTAAAAATAATAATTACTTTAAATGTAATATTTTATATTATTTTCATTATGTTATTAACTTTTTACACCTCTCCCGACATCGTCCCTCAATTTCTTTTTTACATTTAGTAAAAAAATAAAATCTATTTTTACTAATATGACTTACATAAACAATCACATCTTACTTAATTCTTATTACTTACTAACTGTACAATAATGTTACTTTCAAAATACAAATTACTTACAATGTAAGCTTTTTTTTTACTTACAAATTCTTTAAATGCTATTCATCATATAAGCAAATATATAATTTCTAACATTACAAACATATATTATTTATTATAATAATTATTAATAATAATAAAATATATAAATACTGACTGTACGTAGTAATCGTGTAGATTTGTGTTTTGTTTGAAATATAGCGTGTCCAGGCAAGAGGTATTCAAAAGTAAAAGAGTTGTACCAAAAGAATTTTCTGTATTATATAGGTTTAATACATAAAAATCGAAACAACCTAAAATTGTCACTCCTAGCCATGCACATTTTTTTTATTAAGATACAATAATTGTATGTCTTATCTTTAAAAATATGTTTTTGCTGTTAAAGTTTGTCCGTAGCTTTCCAATCTATATCAGACTTCCATCTATAATACTCTGAATTAATGTTAGCAAAAATAATCTATGTCAATATAAAATTGAATGTTTGTTTGTCCGTTTACATTCCTAAACTGTTCAACCGATTTAAATCAATCTATATATGTTAAATCATCTATATATATAAATATATTATTTTATTAAACATCCTGTACAGGATGAAAGTGAAATTGAAATTTTGGAAAAATATTATATTTATAAATACAGTAACAGGGAAAAATTAATGAACACACAGATTAAATATGACAATCAACTGATTAAGTTGGCAAGACTGTTTTAGATATAAGAATCTACTATTCCTTATCTACCATGGTAGGAGTAGGAAGTTTTAAATTTTGATGTTGAAAAATTTTAATGAATTTTAATTTACTGAAGATGTGTAAAAGATACACGAAAGCGCTATAAACATTGGTAAGTGTATTCTGTTACCGTATTCTGGTGGTTAGAAATATACATTTCAATATAAATATATATCTATATATTTTACCTATTTAGTTTCTGGAGCAGGTTTCAAGTTTTTTGAAAACCTCGATCTGATCAGTAGAAAGAAAGTTTGGGGCTTAAATGTTGTTTTTGTGCTTTCGAAAAGCTCAGATGTTCGACTTTTAAAATACAGATTTTTAAAACAAAGAACTAATAAAAACACATGTTTTATTGTTTTATGAATATGTATATATGACAAACAAATTGTTATAAGGAGTTCTCTTTAAATTTGATTTTTGTAGGTATAGAAGCGCGCGCAGGATACAGCTATTATTCAATAAAAATTTCACTACTGAAGTTATTTCACTTTTTGATATTTCATACCTTAAGCACGGCGTACGTGATCACACACACTGGAACTTTGTTGGATCAAAAATTTCGTTTTGGGGGAACAAAACAAAATGAAGAGGAGTTTGCAATTTCGCAAATCAGTAATGGTTCTATAAAATTTCTGGTAAATTTTAGTCATAACGTGTCTTTACAAAACATACATATTTATTTTACCAAGCATCAATTTCTGGATGTGCCGCCTTGGTAATTTACTCCGTTTCACCTTCCCCTATATCTGATCTTGCCCCAGATTGTGGCGAGTGAAGCCACACCTAGTTTATTAAACATTTTCTTTTCTTTTTTTTTAATTAACGTCGCATCAACATTAAAGGTCATTAGCGACGACGTTGGGGTGTAACTGTGTGTAATGAGGATGAAATGATTATTTGTATCGTATGAAAATATGCCGTGCCTGAGTGGGATTCGAACCCAGGACCGCATGATGAGAAGCGAGCACGTTACCAACTGCGCCAATGCGGCCGGCATTAAACATTGTTTCATGGATACGCACCTTTTAAAGCTCAAAAATAATCTAATGATTCATCTAACTCTTGCCAAGTATCTTATAGATTGTCAGCGTTATTTGATGAACTTTTTCAGCAATGCATAGTTTTAAATCCCCCAAAACTATATAATTATACACTACTTAAGTTAAACTGTGAATACCTCTAACTTGGACTTCCTGTATGTTTTAAATTGCAAGCAATTTTTTTAAATATGTGTTTAGTATTAATATTAACTTAGGTATTGTAGTTTTATCGTTTTAAATAATTATGGTAGTGTTGCTAAGCAATTTTTTTTAAATTAATTTTTAATTGTTATAATTTAACACAAATTTAGGCCTTCGTGGATATGACGACTTTCCCTCCCAAAATATATTTTATTTTGTTTAAAAAAATTAGGCCTACATTATTGTAGTTTAAGGGCAATCAACAGTTTTTGCAGAGCTTGTGTATTCAATGGTTTTACAAAATAATTTATGATGCTTGTCGTCAGAATGATAGAAATTTTCTGCTGAACAAAAAGTTAATTATTTGCAATCTGTTAATAAAAAAAGGCTTTATTTCGTAGTAGAATGTTTCGGCATACATTATATTTTATATTTCTGAAACTGTACAATTTTGACTTCAGAAATTAATTAATTGTCGGTGTTCAGCAAAAAAGAACTTTTAAAATATTTCCAGTTGTAGTTGATAATAATTTTGTTACCATTAATAAAAAAACAGAAAATTTCTATCAGTTGGTAACTTTTTCCGGGTTTTAGTATTATTTTCATAATGTTGTGTGTAAAAATTATTAAAAAAAACAGTTACTTTGGAAAATTTTAAAAATGTTTAATTTTTTACTACAATTATTGTTAGGGAGTTTTTTCTGATTGTTAATGTAGTATTCAGAAAAATTTAAAAAAAAAAAGTTTAAAATTCTGAAATATTATCTTTCCATTAACAACATGAAATACCCTGGTCACCTTCATGATGCAGTTGTTTCAAAGCGGAAGATTTGGTTCTGTTCCCTGTCAAGGTTGACCAATTGTAACATTTTTAATGCTATTTTGTAACTTATTAACCATTAATGCCAGTCGATGTAAATTTAATTTAATTTCAAATTAATAATTGCTTTATTAACGATAAATTTCACTCAGTTTTAAAACCCTTCAATATTGCACCATAACCCCCACTCGATTCACTGTGACCAAACATTTGATATGAATTTAGTAAACTGTTTTAACATAAATGGTTTTTATAGAATTCAAAATTGTTACCAAATATTCTTTCTTTATATTTTTTCCATTTGATTAATGAAAATAAATTTATATAGGCCTAAATTATTTTTAAATAGCATAGGGCAATCATAATATTGAACAAAAGGGCCCAAGGAACAAAAAAATTCTTTTAGGAAACTCTAAAAATGTTCTATGGCAATTATAATAAACGAACAAAAAAAATCTACTAATAAATTCTACAATATCTTTCTTTTTATTTGTTTTTTTTATCTTAAAATTTAAAAAAAACCATAAAAATATATTATATACAAAAATAATAATAAATACTTTTATAATATCACTCAATATCACATTTTATTAATGCAATATCAGTATTAAAAATATATTTGTACAAGCCACGAATCCATCTTTTTTTTTGCTCCATTTTTTCTACTATCTGTTTTTAGATTTAATTTTATTGTTACGTTATAAAGCACTGTATGCTATTATAATACGAGTAATACGTAATAATGGAATTACCAAAACAAATCTGTTCTTTTATTTATTTAATTAATCTAGTCTATTGTATTTTTAATTTAATTACATTTTTATTCATTAATTTCTTTCTTTGTGTGCTTATAAATTATCTAAAAAAATTGTTTTATTAGGTATTTAATTAATTTTACGGTTGCATAGTGAGGTATTTGGCTAATTTAGATGGGCCAAAAGTCGACTTTTGTAACTCGATTCAGAGAGAAATGAACTGCTGCCTATCAAAGCTAATTAATAGTGTAAGTTCATTATCTACACACTCTGTACCTCTTACGTACAACCCTATAAAACACACAGGTCGGCTGTACGGTCACGTTCTGTCATAAAATATCATAAAAGTTTTTTTGACGGCGAATATTTTTTCCTGATTACATTTTTTTGATATTATTATTTGTTATGAATTGTTATGAACGAGGTAATTGCGGATAAGATTCTTATGTCAAATTATAGCCAGTTAATTAAACAGGCTGATCACCACACCAAATCGATCGCGCAACCCGTGTTATTTAACTATTTATATCGAAAGGTTACCATCTGATAATTTTTGCTGATTTTTTAACATGAGTATTCGTTACTTTTAAACAGAGTCACCCGGTGGGTTTGTTCATGTACGAATGTCAGATGATCACCATACAATTTTATTGATTTTTTTAATTTTCTTTTAAGTTTTATTATTGTTTTTGGGAACTGTACTTTGTTGACAACCTCTTTAATTTGATCGGTGCTTTTCGCCGTACTTTTTTCTTTTTTGACGTGATTACGCATGGATTTTTGAACAGGGACCCCCTCCTCAGTGAGTTTGCTCAGGAATGGCTGTTAGCTGATCACCATGCAAAGCCGTTTACCTTATCAGTGTTGCTTAACCATTAATAGTGACTTTCTACCAGCTGATTGTCTGGGCTGGCCCGGATGAAATTTTATTGATAGACTATTTTAAATTATTAACATTCAAATGGTATTTTTTACTAGCTGCCTTAAAGACCTAACAACTTTTTATAAAATAAATTATTCCTGATTTGTGTACGTAACAAACTGTTCAATTCAGAACAGTAAGCAACCCCATGACCCAATGAGACGAGGATGATTTATATTAGGTGTAAACGAGGTGTAGTCTTCTACAGACCCAGGCCGACCATTCCTGGGAAAGTATGGTTAATAGAACCTCAATCATCAAAGTCTACCGGTAACCACTGTCTAGTAATCAAATCATTATAAAAGTAACTACCTTTACTAGGATTTGAACCAGGAACCTTTGTGTCCGAAAATCAGCCGTTTAACAGCTGATTTTAGAGGTAAAGTCGCGACGACGACTTTACCTCTAGGCCAACCCGGTGGGTCAACATAAAATAAATGACAGATTTGTTTTGAGTATACCACCATAAAATACATTCTAGTTTACGAATTACCAACCCAATTTAATATTTAATTTTCCTAATATTTATACATTATTACAAACATTTAAGCTGAACTAAATAATATAAGCAACTTAGATTACGTGCCTATTTTTTTAAATTTCTTGTAGTTTAGGTTGGCAACCTTTACACCGATCTTCTTTTTCTTCTTCTTCTATCAACTATGTTCTTACATAATAATACATTTTACTTCTAAACAACTAACAAATGTAATTTTATTTACATATTAATAATAATAATATTATAATTTTATATTTACATACTAATTAATTAAACAATAACATTAATATTAATCATAATTTTATTATTATTTGAAATGATACAACATATTAATTAAATTATCTGAACTTCATTGGACATAAATTTAAAATTTAAAATATTTATAACCAATTAACTCAAAGGTACCTTTAGAGACAAACTTCAAACTAGTAATTCCTTAATACGCAACGTAAATTCTATTAATCTATCTAAAATCACGTAATAACAAATTTAACGCCGGTGGAGTAGAAACTTAATATATAAACACAAAACTTGTAGTGTACACCATTTAATTAAAACTTTTAATTTTCTGCGCCACGATCACTGGTTGGTGTCCTCATCTAAGCAATTAATTGTTTTTTTAATTACAGCACTTATTCTAGTTAGTTCTACAATTTGTCTTTGCACAATTGCAAAATTAATTTTCAAATTTCAAAAACCAATTAACATATTAATTAAGTTTTGGTTTTTTATCGGTAGATTTCGTTGAGAGTTGTTGTCGTATGTCAGGTGATCAGGGCCAGATTTACTATGAGGAAGTCGCCCTTGGGCAAGGCAAAAATGCCGCCCTTTTTAAAATTTTTTTAAAGATCAGCGTTGTAAATTAAAGTGCATAAAAATTAAACAAGCAAGTTTGTTATTACATTAACATATTAAACTTTATTTGAAACTTTCATATTCACAAATTAATTATCATTTTTCAAATTACAACGTATATTCCAGGTCATTTCAAAATCTAACTTTAAAAACTTTTTCGTCTCACTTTTTTTGTCGCAAAATCAGTAATAATTTCTTCGCAATCTAATTATAAAAGGATATCAGCCTCGATATTCATTACAGCTAAGTCAAATTTTAATGTCCTACTACCAAATTTAAATTTACGAATGAAAATGAGTTGATTAACAATTCGAAATCGTGAGTAAAGTTTATCGATCAAATAATCAGAATTAAAATATCAAAACTAATTTTTTAAGTTTTTTGTCCAAAAATTTGCCGCCCCCAAAAATTTACCGCCCTGGGCACTTGCCCATGTTGCCCCTGTGTAAATCCAACGCTGCAGGTGATGTTTTTCGGTTAATAATTGTCAAAATAAATATAATGAATTTACGGATGAAATTACAATATGTGTTATGATTTACTGAAACGAATTACCATGTTATAGTGCAATAGAACATCTAAGGAAAATCTTATTGCACCAAATAACACAAATTAAACGTTTTAAATCTTTAATTATGTTACCGTGAATGGTAATTAATAATTACCCAGATATTTCACTTCACATATTTCTTATACGCTTTTCTAAGTACCACGTTAAGAACAATGAAAACCATTATCAGAATAAAGTTTCTTTGGAAAGGTATAAAAATATAATTTACTCCGTTTTTAATTCATTATACGAAATTTCGTTAATCTAGACTGTTCTGGTCGCATCAACTTCGAATAAACGAGGTTTCAATGTAATTTTTTACATTTTAATTTTCATATTTTCATTTTCAATGAGGTATCTAACCACATTTTTTTCCCAGTACTGTGCCAATATAAATGTTGTAGACTACGTTTGGGTTAATTAAAAACAATTGGGTGTTATAAAAACTTAGTTTAATTACAAAAATGTATTGCATATGGATAAGTATTGCTCGAGTACCAGCTCTGTGTAGTTGGAAGGAATGCAGTGCGTTGTTATAGTAGCGGGAAAATGAATGAGTGTTAGTAGTGTTTCACAGCTGATGCATTTGTAGTGATACCGTGTACTACATAGACTAAAAAAATCTTATCTTCCGGCGCATTAATTTAACAACTGCCCATAACAGACAGGTGGAGTGTCAAATTATTTACACTCAATCTGTTCGTTGCTGGGCTAAAATAAATAGTTCTGTTTCTTTTCACATGTTCAGCCAATTAAATGACTGAATCATTTAAGAACAGAAGAGGTAGAGGTGTAAAAGACACTAATCAGAGTTACCTCCTCTGAAAGTAATGAATTTCATTATACAGCCAGACCCTGTGATGAATGAAATGAAGGTGTCATTTACAGAGCGGAAAATATGTGCTTTTCAGAGGGCCCGGCATGCTGATAAGCATACTTTTCCACTCAGTGAGGAAGGCAATGGTAAACCACCTCACTCCTCGTTTTACTTAGTAAAACCTCTACAGGTTCAAACCAGCCTTTTGGCTGATGACCTAAACAACAACAACAACAATTTAACAAATACCTACCGGGTTATTAACTTGGTGGGATTCACAACATTTAACTTACAAATTCATATCAAAATATGTAAATAAATAAATGTAATAAATACAAACAAATATGTTAAATACGGAAAGTTTGAAAACGAATGTTTTGTATCAGAGTAATACAACAATCGTTCTTCCAGCATGCGTCACTCATTCATTATACCTCACCCGAACCCTTCACCCCGCAACTACATGGAGCTTGGAACCACAGAATAATTAACGTATTATATTTTCTCAAAAACTTGTTCAGATAATTTATAAACATACTGTATTACATTTACTTAAATTAAATCTGTTGAAGGACAATTTATAGTTTTATTTTAACTATTTAAAATAAATTTAAATTCAAAATAAAAACAGTAAACCCTCACTAATTCGGACTAATTGGGGGGAAGTGAAGTCCGAGATATTGAAAGACCGAATTATCGCAAATATTAGTTTACATCTAAAAATTGAATAATTTAGGCAATTAAAATTAAAAAATAAACGTTACTGGTCTAAAATATCGACATTTAATGAATTTACAGTACAGTATATTGAAAAACAACAAAGTTAAAGGTATAGAAATAAAAATATTTACGTCAGTAAAAATATTGTTAAATAATAAATGTCCAGTGTAAAATGATATTTAATTAAAACACTGTACTTACGTACCGATTATTTGGCACTTGTTGAAGTAGAGGGTTGACAAATATCCTCAGGGATCATTTGAGGTTGCTTAGAAAAAAAACTTGTTATTTTTTTCTGTGATTCTTTGCTACACTGTTTTCTTATAACTTGTTAGCGCATCTCTCTTTTAGGACAAGATAATAGTCATTGAATTCCGGATTGAAGTCTGCAAATTCAATAAGTTCGTCTACCTATGTGGTTTCTCACTTCACTAGCTTAAATTGTGGAACGTTTTATTCACTGAGTAACCAATAATGTATGACAGGATGAAAAAATTTTTATTACAGTTAAATGCTATTATTTTTTGAAGTAGCACTTTATTAATTTTTAACTAAAAAATTAAAAAAGCTGCTCTTCTTGGAGTAGTCCGAATTATCGCGAATTCCGAATTAGTGAAGTCCGAATTAGTGAGGTTTTACTGTTTATCATTAATATAATATAATATAAGGTACCTAATATTACATTTTCGTTTTTATTTGTATTATTATTATTATTAAATTAGGGTTTATGGAATGATAATACAATGAGTACAAGAATATAATCTTTACATAGTGATATAGGTAACATTATATTTTTTGTATTATAAATAAATAATAATACGGACATTCAATGCAGAAGACATCTAACAGAATTTTATTTCTTTTTCATTATGAATTATACATATAGATTTTAAATGTTATTGTAATTATTCTTTTATAACTAGTTATATTAATATTGTTTAAAAAAATAACAATCGGACTAATTTTACATTAACTCTTTCAGTTTTTTTTCTAGAGGATGGATTTTTTTTGTAAATACTTCTCACTAATCGTTATAATAAAACAGCAAAAACTCATATTTTATTTCGTTCTTCAATGTTTATAAATGAAATGTTATTTATGAAATTCTAAGGGTTTGTTGTTATTAAACGCTTTTATTTAACTTACTCATGGATCCATAAAATCTTGCAACTTAAAATTTTAATACTTCTACCGTATCAATATGAATGAAACTTTGCACACTTGTTTATCTTCGATGACAATACGCTGTCATAAAAAAAAATTTACAAAAAAATTTTTTTTAAACGCTTTTATTACTAAAAAATAACTTACTCTTGGATCCATCAAATCTGGCAACTTAAAATTTTAATACTTCTACCGTATCAATATGAATCAAACTTTGCACACTTGTTTATCTTCGATGACAATAGGTGTTTGTAAAAAAAAATTACAAAAAAATTTCAAAAAAAATTTTTGAAAAAATTTTTTTTCAAAAAAAATTCAAAAAATTTAAAAAACGCTTTAATTTAACAATTACTTAAAAAAAGTAACTAAAAAGAAAAAAAGAAAAAAAATTTACAAAAAAAAATTACAAAACAAAACAGAAAAAAAATTATAAAAAAAAATTAAAAAAAAAATTTTAAGAAACGCTATTATTTAACAATGATTCAAATAAAAAATGAACTAAAAAGAAAAAATAAAAAAAATTACAAAAAAAATTACAGACATTACTGTTACAAATAAAAGCGTGGCGCATTTTTATACAACGAATATTTTACAATAAAATGCGCCACGCTTTTATTTGTAACAGTAATGTCTGTAATTTTTTTTGTAATTTTTTTTATTTTTTCTTTTTAGTTCATTTTTTATTTGAATCATTGTTAAATAATAGCGTTTCTTAAAATTTTTTTTTTATTTTTTTTTATTTTTTTTATAATTTTTTTTCTGTTTTTTTTGTAATTTTTTTTTGTAAATTTTTTTTATTTTAATGTTATTTTTCCAGATGGTTTTTTGTTCCAGTTTAGGGTCTGGAAATTTAAATATTTTAATTAGTCACCGTTCAGTAAAATAATGGTAGTTATTTTTTTTATATTTTTATTTAATATTCTAATATTTTCGTGCTTGTATTATACTGTCGTCCTTTTAAATTAAATTGGCGGATAATCGTTTATTAACCGATTCATCTGCCCGAGTATGATGGACAATCTTATCATTTTTTAAGTATTATGTGTAATTCGTCATTAAATTTGCTTGTCGCAAATTAAATCTCGTTTGATCGTTTTTATTTTATAGATTTATGTACTACAACTTAGCCGTCAGCTCTGTGTGTTTGCAGGACGAATGGTTAGAGGAACATTTCTTCCCTAATGTCATCCATTATTGTGACATTTATCTTGTATTGACAATTGACACAATTTTTAAAATATTGACCAGAAATCCAACAGAAAATAATTGTTTCTTGTCACTAGTTCTAAACTAGGTAGTATTTTTATGACTGATTACTACTTTAATAGTAAATCTTACAATACTGTTTTGTTTATGACATGTTTTAATTATTGTGTTAAAGTTAACGTTCGTCATAATATTTTTAATCAAATAAAGGTGTTTTTTTTAATTAGATCTAAATTGAGTGTGTTTCGTTAATGTATTATTGTTATTATTTTTATTTTATGCGGTATTTTTATAAGAATAATGTCTGAACCTGAGCGCAGTATTTTAACAATAAATTCTAGTTATGTTGTTCACCTGGAAGCTCGACAGAAAATGTTCGAAGTCATTTAAAAATTACAACGAATCTAAACCTAAAGCACTATTAAATTAGACCAAATTTCAATAAATTGGTCTGGTAGGTTAATGATTAGACATATAATAGTAAAATGAAAGTTGGTATCAAAAGTATTAACTTTTGATACCAACGGGTCGCATACGACGGTCGCAACGGGATACGACGGGTCGCATGTTTTTAGGTTGTCTACTAGTAAATAAAATATTTTTTTTTTTAGCTTTTATTTGATATTGGGAACTGTACGTTGTTGACAACTACCCGATTTGATCGCTGCTTTTTGCTGTATTTTTTTTTACGTGGATTAGACATGAGTTTGAACAGGGACCCCCCAGTAGAGTTTGTTCATTAATGGCTGTCAACTGGTCACCATACAAAGTCGCTTGCCCAACCGGTGTTACTTAACAAATAATAGCGACTTTCTACCAGCTGACTGACTGGGCTGGCCCGAAGGCCTACAAATATAATCTTAACGGTTATACAATCGAACTTCTACAACTCGAATTTTCTATCTCGAATTGAATTTCAGTTCCTTTCAACCTTCCATGCATTTACCATGTAACAATCCATCTATAACTCGAATTTCACCATTTCTCTTAAGTCGAACTATTTATTTTGTTACTATGACAAAAATATGTACATAGTTCTCAAAATAGCGATTTTGGTCTTTTGAATAATGTAGGTACAGTGCTGTTTTTTTTTAATTTTAAGAGAAAATATTCGACCTTAAAAGGGTACAGACCCTCAAAGTCATCTAGTTGCCTTTCTATAGGCGTAAAACAAAACAATGAATTTCTTTGAATCGACGAATCTTTGGTCGACCACAGAACAATAGAACTGTAGTCTTTCGGTACAATGTACCATACTCAGCAAGTACTGCGTATTTAAAATAGTGTAATTTGGAATAGCCTACTGTTTACAATATGTACAGTAGGCTACTGTAGCCAATAGCTAAGCTAAATATAACGTAGGCTACAGTACTGTATTACGCATGTGCAGTAAGCCTACATATTTAAAAATATTGTAGGCTACTGTATTAGCCTATGTGGAATGTTCTGTCTTTTTTTTAATTATGAATAACTGCTTTGTTGTTATTTTTCCATAAGTCGAAATTTCTGTAATTTGAATTTTTCCCCATTCGTTGAGAACTCGTTATAGAAGTTCGACTGTATAATAATCTTGACACCGCATACCTCTCAGGCACACGGAGCTGACGGCAATACAATAGCAGTTTGGTAGAATTTACACTAACAATAATAATTAATTATAATACATATTTTATATATTTTTTTCTTCAATGATTTGTTTAATTAGCTGCCATTATTACAACAAACCCGAATAATTAAGAGTTACAAAGTTACAAATAAACTTATATACCTAACAGTGACGGTACTACTGGTAATCCTTCATAACTACTACAATGTACACTTAAATCAGCTTTGATAAAAGTAATGATTATAAATTATTAATTTTGAATCTTTTTTTTTGAAGTAAAACGATTTTTTACCATTGATAAAATACATAGGATATTATGTTATTTTTTAATATATATTTTAATTTGGGTTTTTAATTTCGTAGTTTAAATAGATAAATTAATTAAATAATCAAAATATTTTTCAAAAATTGATTTCAGACATTTAAAATACGAGTATCTATTTTGTATTTATTATTTTTATTACGTTTAAATACAATGATCAAACAACTATTCACAAAATTTGTAATGGATAACATTTTGGATTATTTATAGTATTTTATTACAAATATATTTTATTTATTATACAGACTTTGTGATGATCTATGTAATATTTATCCTGCTGATGGTTTTTGTAATTATTGCCGTAATTGTTGTCATGAAAATGACAGTTGTTGATGATTTAGTTTTGATTCCGTTATTCGTGTTCTTTTCACTGGTCATCCCCTCCTTAATCGCGTTGTTTTTAGACGCTTGATCGTTGATCATATTTTCATCTTTTCTGTCGGTTTTTTCAATTTTAATTGTAGTCGTAGGTGGAGGCGGTGGTGTTGTAGTTGTTGTAGTCGTAGTGGTTGTTGTTGTCGTAGTCGTGGTAGTTGTAGTCGAAGTTGATGTGGTAGTTGTAGTCGGTACAAGAGTGAAATTGCTCAAGAAATATGCCGGACTATATGTGGCTGTCAGATCTTTCATCGATTTCTCTTCTCTGTTTCCTCGAATGGTTCTTGATCTGGTCGCATCATCTTGATATATGGCTACTAAATTTCCAGTGTACGGTAAATTGATCGTTGTCAAATTACCTGTCAATGATACATTAACGGCTGTACCTGGTTCCAAAAACGCTTCTACCCTGCAACATTTCATAAAACAACATTTTAATCACCTTATTGACTATAGTATTCAGATGAACTAAAGTCCCCTAGCCGTGGGAGTGAGAGAATGCATAACGCTCTCACTTGCACAAGCCATACACGCCATTCCAATAGCATTGTATAATTTTACTCATTGTTGTGAGCAAGCGTTTATGCATGCAGTAAGCTAACAAGCAAGATAACGACTGTAGTATGTTTTCAGATTTGGATTATAGGAACGGTAAAGACCTTTGAGCGCATGCGTAGTTATGCCACATATCTCCCTCTCACTCGCTCGGGTATGGGACATTAATTCATCTGATGTCAGTAAAAACATTGGTTTACAGATTAGGAATTAATTTTTTAAACACTATGTTTGGAGTGTAGCATTATACTGGAATGAAACGTGAGTGATAGGGGCTGTACAAAGGACGAGGATAGAAGCTTTTGAAATGTGGTGTTATAGGAAAATATTAAAGATCAAGTGGTGGATATAATAAGTAATTTAGTGGTTTTTAGACGAGTGGATGAAAGAAGTATATGGAAGCATCTTACCAGAAGATGGGATAGGTTAAAGGGGGATATTTTAAGACATCCAGGTATTGGTCTATCAATAATGGAGGGTAATATTGAGGGGATGAATTGTACGGGGAGGCAAAGGTTAGGATACATAAAGCAAATTACTAAAGATGTAGGGTGTTGCAAGTATGTAGATACGAAACAACTTGCGCAAGCTAGAACAACTTTGAGAACTGCATCATGATTTCTACTATAATTTAATAATTACTAGTCAATACGATAAAATCTGATAGATATTATTTTTGGGGGACGTCGCTACGCCACATAACTACCCAGTCCGATTTGGCGCAAATTTTTTTAATTATTAATAAACAATAATTATAAAAAAATTCAATATCTTAGTTATTTTTCATTCAAATTTAATGAAATTTGGTATAACTTAGGGGCAGTTTTCCCCTCAGATTTCGTAGTCGGAAAATGGAACACTCAACCCTGTGCCGAAAAATGGTAAAAATCTGGAAAATTTGATCGTAGCGTCATAGTAAATCACAGTTTTGTATTCTAAATGGAAGAAATATATTAGTTACATGGTTTTTCTTAAATATTCTAACATCAGCTAAATGAAAATCCTGTAAAATTCTGGTAAGTTTTCATCATTTTCAATGTAGTTGAAATCTTTATGGCAAGAGAAAGTAGTTTTGAAGGAAAGTGGAAAAAATTAAGAAATATTCGTGGACCGAACTACGAAAGTGTACATTTTTTAAATGTAGAAAAATTGTAAAGAAATAGAAAATGGTATCAGGAAAATAAAATAAAAATTTTACAGTTTTTATCTGTAAAATGAATGTAATTAGACAAAGAAAATATTTATTTTTTATGGGAATATAATAGAAAAACTAAATTGGTTTAAGGAAATAAAGTGTGTGAAACATGTTAATTATTTCAAAATAATTAATTTAAGAGAGAAAAAATTAATGATTCGGAAATATTAACAAAAGAAAGGACAAATTAGTAAAGTGAAAGAAAAAAAGGAATTCTGAAAAAGAAGGAAGTCTTGACTATGTAAACGTGATCTCCAGATCACTGGACATAAAGCAAATAGCACCATGTAAGTTGTAAAATAAATATATCTATTACAGTAGTTTGTTTAGTATGGAAGTTTCTATATTTTTGTAAAATATGACAATGTCAATTCCGTTGTGATCGTTGTCAAATAAAGATCATTTCTTTAGTAATAAATCACGTTGTGTTAAAATTTAAACAAACTTAAATTTTCATACCTTAGGTACGTTACGTGATGGATTATTCCTAAAAAAACTTTTCCGATAGACTTTTCATCATTCTTTGAAAACATTAGGAAAGTTTCATCGTAAAAGAAAATCCCTTTCTAGACAATATCTGTGAATTTTTCGCCCTATATTTTCATCGGAACAACCTATATAACTACTTAAACTTTTATATGTTATAAAAAGGTTAGTTTTTTACGGTAATTTATTGATTGAAATTATTTTTACATCAGAAAGTTTTTTTTAAGTTTACTGATATTGGCATAAAAATAAATTGCATCCCAATCTTAATAAAGTTGGCTTTTAATAAAAAAATCTTTATTTTTTTATGTAAAATAGAATACATTTTTAATATATTCGAAGTCAAAAATTCAGAATTGTGAAAGAGAAGTCAACATCTCAATGGAAAAGGGAACCAACTGTTTGCATTTTGGCCGGCTCGTGAGTGTACTGGTCAGTGCAATTGGCTTCTATTTCAGGGTTCCCAAGTTCGATTTCCAGTTAAATCTGATGTTTGTTCATCTTTATACCTCAATACATGACTTACGCACAAGCCATAGCTTATAGTAGGCCTATAGCATTATACTCCTTAATTTAAAAACCTGATAGTAAAGTATATATTTTTTAACAAAACATGCACTTTATTCTGATCATGAGTTCTTAAATTATCTTACAAAAATTCAAAAATAATTGAATGCTCTTTAAACGTAATCTGTGTAAAATTTAGACTTATATAACATTGAATAGTGTTATATAAGTCTTTTTTTTTAATTTTTTTTTTTTTTAGTCGCTGACAAATAAAGATTTATTTATTTAACCGGTGGTTTTATCCTCAAAAATGTAAAAATATTATAAAAATTATCTGTAAAAATATTTATAACGGCTGTACAAAGCTACACAGTTGAAAATTTTAATAAAAAAAGTTAAATAAAAATTTAAAAGTAAGTGCTTTGAATAAAATCATTCAACCGAAGTTTTAATACAATAGGCCTATTATTATGTATTGAGAAATGCACTCCATGTTGAATACCATATTTTTGATAGTTTGGTATTTATTTATAAGAGAAGAAAATACAAGCGTTATAATAGCTTTTTATGACTGTTCAATTGCTTGAATATTTCATCTTAAGAGTTCTTTTGAGACCCCACTGGGTTGGTCTAGAGGTAAAGTCGTCGCCGCGATTCAGCTGTTAAACAGCTGATATACGGTGACGATGTTTCCATCGTTCAAATCCTAGTAAAGGTAAATAGTTTTATACGAAGTTGAATACTAGACAGTGGTTACCGGTGTACTTTGATGGTTGGGGTTCAATTAACCATACTCTCTCAGGAATGGTCGACCTGAGTCTGTACAAGACTACACTTCATTTACACGTTATACACATCAACCTAATCTCATTAGGTTATGAGGTTGCTTATTGTTCTTAAATTGAACAGATTGCCACGTATGCACATTATAGATTAAAACAAAAAGATTCTCTTCAAATTTGTGTTGTTTCAAGACTGATGTGAAAAGACTTATTTGCACTGCATCAATTTTTTTTTACTACGGATGAGAATTCAATGAAATTGAACCGACTATTTTTTTCAAACTCACTATATGAAATGCAAATATTGATTAAATAATATTTTATGGTCACGTTGCATGCATAATGGGTTGAATATTACTGCATTATGGATTGGTTTTCAACTGTGTTGTGTAAAGTATTTCAATTATTTATGAAATGAACCAAAGAGGTTGTATTTTATTTGTCGTATTCAAAATTATATATTCTATATAATAATTATTTCAAATGTTATATTTGTATTAAAATTATTTAAAATCCTTTTAAATTATTTTCTATTTATTTCTATTCTAGTGTGAGAGAATTATGTTTCAGGATTTCTAATGCAAATAATTTTATTAAATTATTATTTAATAAATTTATTCCAGTGTAGAAACTATATTTAAATTTTTATTAAGTAAGTTGCTTTTTTCTTATGGCAGTGGTATTACCTTTTAAATCTTAATAAGGTTTTAATGAAGTATAAATATATTTCAGTAAGTTAATCCTGATATAATAAACTTCTTTGTAGCACGTTTTAAATTGAGTTTTACAACTTAACAGTTACCGCATACCCACAAAGTAATAGCTACAGCTTACTCTGTTAAAATTTATGATTCATTTTTTAACATCGATTTCTGGTTTTTAGGTACATATTTTGTGATCTGCCCATAACAGGCAGGTGGAGGTTAAATTATTTACACTCTATCTGTTCGTTGCAGGGCTAAAATAAATAGTTCTGTTTCTTATCACATGGTCAGCCAATTAAATGACTGAATCATTTAAGAACAGAAGAGGTAGAGGTGTAAAAGACACTAATCAGAGTTATCTCCTCTAAAAATAATGAATTTCATTATACAGCCAGACTCTGTGGTGAACGAAGTGAAGGTGTCATTTGCAGAGTGGAAAATGTGTGCTTTACAGAGAGCTCGGCATGCTGTTAAATGTACTTTTCCATTCAGTAAGGAAGGCACGGTAAACCACCTCACTCCTCGTTTTACTTAGTAAAACCTCTGCAGGTTCAAACCAGCCTACAGGCTGATAACCTAAACAACAATTTTGTTATATTTTTATTTGTTTTATCATTTTGAAATTATTGAAATGTTGAAAAATATTTAAAAAAATGCACAATACAACTTTGAAATTTCAGTTGTGATTTCTTCTCCAAATTCTAAAATTGAATTTTTTATTAACTTTCCTTGGTAATTAGTTTAACATTTTCTCGTTGTACACAATTTAATTGGAACTAGTAACTAGGCGAGTTGTAGGAGACAGATATGTTGGATTTGATACAAACGAATATTAGAAACACAAGTGCAACTGTTACTATAGTCCTACGGCTGTCTTTGGCCTCCCTTTATACCCTATCAACTGGACTGTTAACCCTTACCCAACATGTACTAAATAACAACAATAATAATAGCTGTTACATCAATAACAATTTTTAAATTCAGAGCTTCTTACGTTTTTTATGTATCCAATTTACCCCACAAAACAGATGTGCATATCTATAATTCCTACTATAATACAATAAATATTAAATGAAAATATTTTTCCGCATAATACTTCACTGCCTTGTTAAATTATTTTTGTTTGCAAGTAACTTTCGAGTAACTGGTAGTTTGTATTTGATACCAAATGCACCGGGCAGTTTTGATACGTTTTAAGTATCTCTGTTCCTAGAATGCCGCTTGCGTTAGGTACAAAAAAGCACTTTGCTACGACACGCTTTATCAATAAAATGAATTGTATTTAACCTGCTAGTTTGAGGCTAAAAAATATAGTTTCGTTTGTTCACAAATGATTAATCAATTAAATGATTAAAGTACTAAATAACTCTTCTTCTTCTTCTTACTATCAAGGATTAAGCATAAGCCTGTTCCGAACTCACAAACCATCCTGCACGTCTACAGAAACACGAGACATTCCAACCCGTACATCTCGACTACTGTAATCTTCTTCGAGGCCTTCCCACCTCCCTTCTTCCAACTGGAACATATTCCGTCACTTTTAGAGGTATTCTCTCCTCTGGCATCCGTTCCAAGTGTTGCCTCCATTGATTCCGATACTCCTCCACTTTTTCATTCAAGCTAAATACACCCAACTCCGATCTAATTTCTTCGTTATGTATTAGATCCAGCCTCGAGCAGCCCTTCACCCTTCTTAAAAAGTATTAAATAACAAAAGAAGTACATATTTAAATAACTGTATTACGGCTTAACTCATCTCAAAGCGAATTTCGTTATATAGAACCTTTGGTGAATAAAGTGATTGTGTCATTTGGGGGGGGGGGGTGGAATGTAAAATGATTTTCAGAAAGCTTGGAATTCTGTTAAAACGATCATATTTTTAAAATTGTAGATCACCTCACTTCTCGTTTTACTGAGTGAAACATATAGATTGTAACTCTTATAGTCGTTTTTTTTTTGTTCTCCAGCATAGCAAACTTTATCAAAATTAAATAGAAAAGATTATTTGTAAAATTTTTAACTTTTGATTTAATTTATCTGTATAATTAACTAACTTACTTGTAAACATTTTTCCTTTCTTCCGTTTCCTGAAGACCCCATTTAATTTGTTCTAATATTGTACCATTAGGAAGTCGAATGGTGGTTTGCAGACCAATGATGATAGCCTTCTCTCGTCCCCAATTCATGGAATATGTTTCATCGTATGCAATAACTGCGTCCACATGCATCGGTGATGTTTCCAGATTCTGAAGAATGGTAAAACCTAAGTTACGCTTTTCTCTTTGCTTTTTCTGACCATGATTATTGAAACTCTGTATTGCTAACTCGTATCTGATTGGTTCCGTTTCCACAAGTATTTCACCGTCAGGGTATTCTTCTTCTTTATCCTCCTGAAAATTATTAAAACAAATAGGTAAATAAATTCAAATTAATTTTATCAGGTCAAAAAATTGTAAATTTCAATTAAGAAACGTAAAAGATTTTCGTTCAGAAGATCTTTTGTAAAATAAGACAATGGAGAAACAATAACAAGGTGTTTAAAAAATAATACAAATGTAAAGGTTTCCAAAGAAACCCAATAACAGAATTATTCTAAGGAAATTCAAGAACACTCAAGAAAAACTGAAAAATTTCTAGGAGCAAACGAAAAGAGCTATCAGAAAATGAAACTACGTATTTATCATAATTTTATAAAACCCGTTGTCGATTGAAAATAAATGTAATGTACAATACATAGTCAGCTGTTATCCCAGAAATTATTTAATCAAAGGTTTAGTTCGTGTATTTCAGTAAAAGGAACTTTATTATAAAGTTTTTATTGAAACTAATAATGTGTAAATAATTACAATACAGCAAAATTATGCATTATCAAAAATAAACTACAAAGAATTATGCTAAAAAACGCAATCGCCGGACTGCAAAAAAGGCGGTTTGTATTCGTAAAATAAACCTAGTCGAAAGTACCTTTTTTAAATTCATGAATTATGCCAATTTAATATTATCGTAAAATTTTTTAACAATTTGTTCACAATGAAAAACCAAAATACAGCCAATTTTTGAAAATGGTTTTGAATTAAACGCATAATATTTTCAACTTTTTAGAAACAAATTTTCAGAGATTTATCAACAAATCCAAAACATATCAGATTAAATAAAAATGAGATTGTTTGATTTTCTGGTACGGATGAACAAAGTTGGACTTACTAAGCGAATATTTAAAAAGCTGAAAGAGTATACTAAAACGAATCAAAATGGTTCCACAAAACATAAAAATACCTAATATCTCTAAACATAGATAAAAATGTTATAAGAGTATACAAATAATTGAAGAATTAAGGGTTTTTCAAAATAAAAAAATAAGGAAAACAACATACCGAATTGGAGCCATGAAAGAAATAAAGAAATCATTTGTGGAATTAATGAAGAAAAAGTGGTAGAAAGAAAACTCGAGTTCCCAAATAAGAATGTATGATTCTCACAGTTCTAAGTCGACGACTGAAACGATAATAATTTATAATAATCACAATTAATTGTAGGCCTACTTACAAAAAGTAATAGGAACTTTATGAAGTTTAAAAATGAACTTTTTATGAACCTGTATGGTTTTATTATTTTTGAACAGCTTGTTAATTTATTTTGTATTTTTATTTAGTAAATACGTTGTGTAACTCTTAAGTAATTATCTTGTTATCTGTTCAGAGTAAAAACCGCGAATTTTGTCAATGTTCATAAATTAAAAACGAATATTTTTCAGTTCTCTCGTTTGTTAAGTTCTATACGACTTAAAATTTAATTAATGTAGTTTTCTAAATCTAAAATCATTGCCATACACAAAAAGTTTACTCTTTGATTTAAGTGAAATAAAAATTTTGGGCCCCCTCCGTAGCGTAGTGGTTTGCTAGCCTACAACGCGGAGATCCCGGGTTCGATTCCCAGCTAGGGTCTTGAAATTCTCACAAGTTAAAACTAACATTTCTATTACCCATCGTAGTCGCTACGATATTGATCGACTTTAAATAATAAACTAAACAAAATTTGTTTTTTTCATAAAATCTATTATTGTTTCCTGTTAATAAAGTATTTTTACAAAATCTGATTTATCCTCTGATATTTATATAAAATAAACTGGTAATTTTTTTGAAATTATTTTGATAAAATAAATCGAACAGTAGTACCTGGAAGGGTATTATATTAATACAACCTTGTTCGCCCTTGAATATATCTGGCGTGTATTGTACTGATAGAAATCGTATTGTGTTTTAAATTTTTTACTGACGTGAAATCAATATTATATTTTCGTTTATTTAAGTATTTTCGTTTATGTACATAATACATATCTATAAAATTTTTAAGTAATATTATCTACTGGAACATTGACCAGGAAATGGACACTTAACGATAATGAAATAATATACTGATCATGGTAATATGAGAACGGTAATAGTGAAATAACAGTAGTTGTAATATTACTGCAAATAAATAGGTTCCTATGTCAGTTTTCAATTGGTTATTATATCTGTGATAGGAGATCACAGTGTCGTATTGCTTAACGCAATCTTAACATTTAATATATCCAAGGCAATTGTGTATATTGTTTGTTAGTGGAACAAATTTATAAAAGTACTTGAGCGACTGAATTCTCAAGAAAAATATGTGATGATTTAAAAAAAAATCTGGTGTGAAACATTCACCCAACTTTTTCTTACCAGTGTATATAATGAACAATATGACTTATTTTTAATCATGAGTGAATGAAAATCAACTTCGGTTCGACTTAAAGGTACGGGAGATCTCTAATTGACGCTAACCTAGGCTCTGTATAAAAGTTGTAGATTTTCTTTAATTTTCTATAACTTTAGTTATATACTTTTTACCGTAAAATGCTAAAAAATCCCATTTTGTTTTACTGATTTTTATGAGAAAAAAAACAGAAAATCACTTATTGTTGCTAAACTAAGTTGTACAAACTAAAATTTTAAAATAAAAGTTGTAGGGTTTTAAATGTTCTACAAGTTTAATTATATCATTTTTGCCTTAAAATGCATATTATTGTACTATCTTAAAACCCATTTTTTTCTACGAGAGCACAGCCTCCCCAAGAATTTCAGCGTACATGGCGCCTAACCTATCTTATAGAGCATAAAAAATGTAGTAAATGAGGCGATGTAAAAAAAATCGTAGGAGCCGTTTTTGAGAAATTTAAAAGAGTGAAAAATTGCACGAAAGAACTACTACTTCCGGTTGACTGATTTTAATGAAAATACAAGCCAATAAATTTATAAAATAAGTTTGAAGTTTTTTAATATTATTCTATTCTTGTTTAGTTTTTAAAAATAAATATTAAGTGAAATTATTATAATTTTCTTTTATCACAAAGTCTCATAAGTTTCACGGCACGCCCAGCTAATCTCGCGGCACAGCCGTTGAGAAACACTGCTCTAGAGGTTGAAACTAGCCTTTCAGCTGATGACCTAAACAACAACATGTGGTAAGGAACTAACGAGAACTTTTTGGTTTAACGTCCGACTGTTCTGCAACACTACTGCTAATGCAGACGGTGAAGGATGAAATGATTTTTTGTAACGTATGAAAATATGCCGTGCCTGAATGGGATTCGAACCCAAGACCGCATGATGAGAGGCGAGCACGTTACCAACTACGCCAAAGCGACCGGCGAGAGCGAATGGTAGGATAGGGTGTTTGAGATCCGGTATTCGTAAATAAATGTTATTGTACAATTTCATTAAGGGGAGACTGTACTTTGTATCCAGCCAATGTTAAATTTACTATTTTTAGGTATATTTTTCATAGGATTGGTAAAAGGTAGGGAAATTAAACTTTACACACTATAGGTGTCGGGTTTCTTCTCGAGCTACTCACATTTTTTCAATTTAATCGTTGGACCATACCATTTTTTTTTTAAATTACGAATAACATACAATTTTTACAAATTGGTTTCCACGTGTTTTGCGTATTACTAATTTTTGGAGCACCTGAGGAATTCATAAAAATGTCGGTATATGTGGCTATACAAGATAATTAACTGGTAAAAATTTCAGCCTGGTACGTTTATTGGTTTCTGAGAAAAATGTACCATAGTGTTAAAAATCTAAATTTACAAGAAAAGGAAGCAACAAGAAGGCACAAATCAAAAACAATATGTACACAAACAAGTAAATTTCCCATCAACAGTTGTTTAGAAATCTGAACCAACAGCTGAGAATATAAAAAACAGTGATGCAGATATTTTAAAAACTAAAACTCTCTGCACTAAAACGAGCAGTATCAAGTCATTATGAAAAACTATTATTTGTTCTTCGTAACATGATAATTTTTCTATGTAAACCTGATAAAAACTTCATTTTTTTCATAAAAAAATATTTTTTGACGTAATTTGATGTTTTTTTCTGGTAGATCTAGGCCTAAACTATTGAAAAACGTAAAAAACAAAAAAAATTAAATTTTGAGTTAAAACTATCGTGCCATCTCCCCTTTAAAGCAAATGAAATAAGATTAATTTTCTTACCTCGTTGATAACGATTACCACATGACTAATTCCTTGTTTCCTCGTTTGTCCAACCAGATGTTTACGACCCAATATCGATTCGTTGCCATCTTTCGATTCGATTTTACGCCTTGCAATGAATGTATCACCACCTCCTCCGCTCACTGCACCAGTCGGTATTTGATCAAACTTTGAAAATATAACCCAACTTAAACGTGCACTGTCGGCTACATTTTTTAAAACTTCATATTTCGAGTAACTCGTTACTTCACCGAATAATGATATTTCACATTCACTTTTCTCGTAAACAAGTTGGCCCGGTATCCATACACCATTATGTTTTGCTCTGCATACGTATACTGGATGTTTTATAATCGCATTTATTTTTCCTTCGTCTATATCGCCTGTCGCTGAATTCTTCTCTTCCTCCTCACCTAGAATTAAATAATCATGTAAGATTAATTTTGTTCATCGAATTGAAATTATCTATCACAGTATAATAACTTTAACAGAAAAACATAGAAAAAATTGCCTTTTGTGCATGCACTAACTGAGACTGGGAAAAAATTTCCCCTCTAACTGCCTCTTTGTGATTATGGTTAACAGCGTCAACGATGATTAACAGCTGGATCGACCAGTAGTGGGAGAGGTGAAAACAGTACGAGCAGAGCAGCCACATCTGTAAGTTTTTTAAAATTGTAAAATAATAGTTTTGAACTGTAAGAAATTAAAAGACTTTTGGACAATGGTGTAAAAAGTAAGTCTACTTTTTGCCCTTTCAGCAACTATTTTATCAAATGAATCTCCTTAACGCGTTTGGGCCTCAAGGCGACCATCTTCTGAGAAAAATGATGGCGTGATTTTCATCTGGACGGTTCGGTTAGTCCGAAAATGGTACAAATTGTAGATTACTTAATTAAGTAAGTTTAAAGGGCTATAGAGTACAAGTTTTCTGTTTAGAAGAGTTATATAGGATCTCGATATGTTGTTGAAAACGTTAGAATGATTGCATATAACTTATGGTTTTGATTTTTTTTATTAATTGTAAAAGTTTTTATGGGTTGACAGTACATCCGATTTTTGAAGATAGTTTATATTGATGTGCATGTTTATTTATCTAGTATAAATTTTTTAATAAAAAAACATTATAGAACCTTTGGAAACCGTTGTGAAGATCGTCAGTAAATAAGTTTGTTTTAGTATCTTTATTTTAGGGACGGTAACTCTTAACGCCGCATAGGATGGCCATTTTCGGAAGCCCACAAAATAAAAATTAATTGAAATTTTAAAACAATACCGACAGTTATCTGGAGTAATAAAATAAAAATGTTAGAACTGTTTTTTCCGAAACAAAATAATATCACAAAATATTTTAATTTTTTAAAAAGTTTTTTAAATCTTTTCTGACAATAGTATGGGATCTCGATATGTTGTTGAAAACGTTAGAATGATTGCATATACATGGTTTTTCATTTTTTTTTTTTTTTATTGTAAAAGTTCTTATGGGTTGACAGTACAACCGTTAAAAATTATTTTTATGTGCTGTTTAAAGTTCTGTTTGAATTGCTAAACTGTCATTAAATGTATCGTTTATAACAACCAATTCAAGAAAGATTGGTATGACAAAATAAAATGACGTGCGTCATAAGATAGAAGTGAAGTAAAAATAGAAAAAATATTTTCGAACACCGAAACAATCAACCATTTTGGTGTTGTTAAAGACTTTAAGAAGAACACCCAAGATTTCAATCAGATCGATAAAATTTGCATTACCTTTGACAGTAATAATAGATTTACTAATAAAAACAATTTAATTGATTTAACTTATAGTTTAACTAATGCATTTTATTGGTAGGAAATATTAGTTAATGATTTGTTTTTTTTAATTCTACAAACTGTCGGGTAATCCGTTCGTTAGCCCTATAAGATTTTCCGTCTAATATGAGAGAGTGTATAGCAATAATTAAATAATTTTTCCTTTGTAAGAACTTTAACTTATTATTAAAGTTTAACTTAAAGTTTTAAAGTTTATTTAACTTATTATTTAACTTATAGTTTAACTAATGCATTTTATTGGTAGGAAATATTAGTTAATGATTTGTTTTTTTTAATTCTACAAACTGTCGGGTAATCCGTTCGTTAGCCCTATAAGATTTTCCGTCTAATATGAGAGAGTGTATAGCAATAATTAAATAATTTTTCCTTTGTAAGAAATTTGTGAATCATCTTACATTGTGTTATTAGCCAATGGTAATTCTTTGGAAAGGTTAACGAACTTATAAATTACTATTATTACGGTAATTCTGGTTCTTTCAATCCTTTTGTATTATTCCACGTTTGTAGTGTTAAAACAATATTAAAAGACAACAGTGTTACTAAAAAAATTATCATTAGATATACTGGGTGAGTCATAATATTCTTGACATCAGCTGTTTTTATTTTTATATATATTTTTTTCCATTTGACTTCAGTAGTACATCATTGTAACCGCTAAAAATTATCTTGTGCTGTTTAAAGTTCTGTTTGAATTGCTAAACTAAATGCATCGTTTATAACGACTAATTCAAAAAAGATTGGTATGACAAAATAAAAATAATGTGTCGTCACCTTATGGGCTCTTTGAAAACAATTCTTAAATGATACATTTAAGAATTTGTGAACGCATTTAGGAGGTACGGAACCTCTTAAAGTAGGATCATTTCCCGTTTTGGGAATTTGGTTTTCGTAATTTTTATTGGGTACAATTTTTTAAATTGTCATCTATAAGTTTCCTTTGTCCGTCCGTCCGTCGCACCCAGATATCAGAAACTACAAGAGATAGCAACAATCGGTTTACGGATTCATAATCCACACAAAAACTTAATGGGCTTAAATTGGGATTGAAGTTCCGGTTTCGACCCGAAGTGGCCCAAAACCGGAAGTCTAGAAATCAAAGTCCGAAACTACTAGAGATAGCAACAAACAGTTTTCGGATTCATGTCCGAATACCATTTTTTTCATCAATCTCTCGACTGGTTTGATGCTGTTCTCCAAGCTGTTATATCTTGCGCAAGTCGTTTCATATCTACATACCTGTAACACCCTACATCTTTTGTAATTTGCTTTATATATTCTAATCTTTTCCTCCCACTACAATTTACTCCCTCAATATTACCCTTCATTATTGATAGCCCAATACCTGGATGTCTTAAGATATGCCCCACTAGCCTATCTCTTCTTCTGGTAAGATCCTTCCATATACTTCTTTTCTCATCCACCGTTTATCTTTTCTCATCCACCAATAAAAACATGGTTTTATTGGGTTCAGAGGGCCTAAAAACGTGCATTTCCGGTGAAAATTCGACATGAAACAGTATATTTCTTCCCTATATGATCGTACAGGGCAGGAGAAAGTAAAAATAAATACTTAATTTCCAAATACTTTTTGTCATGGACTGACGATCCATCATAAACATACACACATACTTTTAAGTTTTTATATATTATATGATGGATACTTTATGCTTGCACATAACAGGCAGGTGAAGTGTTAATTATGGCATTCGATCTGCTAGTTCTAGGGCTAGAACATAGTTCTTGTGACATGGTCACCCAATTATGTGACTGAACTATTAAACAACAGAAAAGGTAGAGGTGTAAAAGACACTAGTCAAAAGTTATCTTCTCCGAGAGTAATGAATTTAATATACTTCCAGACCCCGTGGTAAATGAAGTAAAGGTGTTAATTTCAGGGTGGAAATTGGGTGCTTTTTGGAGGGCCTGGCATGCTGATAAGTATATTCTTACATTTAGTGAGGAAGGCAATGGTAAATCACCTCACTCCTCGTTTTACTTAGTATAAAACCTTTAGAGGTTCAAACCAGCCTTTCGACTGATGACCTAAACAACACACATAATACTGTGTGAGGATGATATGAATGTATTTTATTATAATATAGTTAAGTAAAATTGTTATGTACTCGTATGTACCGCGGTAAAGAGGGAATAGCGTGACAACGTGACCACGTGATAAGACAACTTGTGTTGTCATTATTGTGATTGCTAGTATTATTATTATTATTATTATTATTATTATTATTATTCACCATTAGAATTACATGATACAGTAAGTTATTGCATGACGAGTCGTGTCTGAAACGGTAAACTATATAATCCAACTACGTATCTGTAACAAAGAATGCATCGTCTGTCTTTTAAAAAATTGTATTAATATTTACAGAAAGCGTACCTATGTACTGTAATAATGGATTCGCATTATCGAACGTAATTTGTGCAAAAATGCACGTAAAGGAAATGTCTGCTGAAATTCTTGGGAACTGCGCTTTCGCAGTAAAAAATTTTTTTTTCTGAAAATTACAGCTTCAGTATGCATTTTACGACATCGTGTAATCAAAGTTTTAGGAAATAAAAAAATAAAAATCTACAACTTTTATTTCAAGAATTTTTTTTTACAGAGCTTAATTTATAATCAATTAGTGCAATTAGTGATTTTCCGTATTTTTAAGCTCTACAGAGGTTAATTTTAATTTTGCGTCGTTCACTTATGAGTAGAATAAGGGTATGTTTTTCATTTAAAATTGTTTACTAATGATTAAACATAGAGTAGAGTTATTATTATTATTATTTACATTGGTAAGGGAAAGTCGTGTGAGTGTTTCACAACAGATTTTTTTTGATGTTTAAAAAATACCTATGTTCAAGATATAGATTTAACAATTGGAAATATAAAAATTGAAAATAGAGATGAATTAAGGATGAAAATTAAGGAGTTACTGGTTTCTATGGTAATATAACTGTACTCCGGAAAGCTAAATGGAGAGACGAACGTTAAAGATCTCACCAGCGGCGGGTATTCAGGTGAAGTAGGTGAAGAGCCTCTTCACCTGTTTTTTTTTTTTTTTTTGTTGATAGTATCCAGATTTATTTCCATCGCAAAATAAGAATAATTTCTGTCATAATTAATTTTTTATTTTACAAAAATATGAAGTGTCGTGTAAAAAGTACATAAATTATTGTATTTGCTTAGAGCGTTTTCTAATGTTTAAAAAAGCCCTGGTAATGGCCTTAATATTCGTAATAAATGCCCAAGTGAAGAGTTAGCCGGGTGCCGTCGCTTCTCTTCCAGTGGGAGTGGAACCCACCGGGTTGGTCTAGAGGTAAAGTCGTCGCCAAAATCAGCTGTTTAACAGCTGATTTTCGGAGACGAAGGTTCCTGGTTCAAATCCTAGTAAAGTTAGTTACTTTTATACGGATTTGAATGCTAGACAGTGGTTACCGGTGTATTTTGATGGTTGGGGTTCAATTAACCATACTCTTTTAGAAATGGTCGACCTGAGTGTGTACAAGACTACACCTCATTTACACGTCATACACATCATCCTCATCTCATTGGGTCATGGGGTTTCCTATTGTTCTGAATTGAACATATTGCAACTTACACAAATTAGGGATTTCAAAAAAAAAGTGGGAGTGGGTTGCCATGACAACGGATATGTCAGTGGCTAATTTACACGCCTAGCTCTCCCCACCTGTCCACGAATAATGAAGAGATTGGGGCGGGTCGACCAGCCTACTCCACCTGCATGTTCTATGTACATGTAAGTTTGTTGTTTTGTATTTGCAGTGTCACACAGTTGTTTTGTATGTGTGTATAATTATGTGTATTTACATATAATTTTTACCCTCGGGGATCTGGCGGATACTTATAAGGTTTACGTTTTCTCAGTTTTTTATAACTCTTCACCTATTTTTGAAGGTACGAGCTGCCATTGGATCACACAGTCAAAAAAAAATGTCTAGAAAAGAAAAAACATCTAAAGTAATTTTTCTTGGTCCTTATAACGAATTGTGTTGTTGCTTAGGTCATCAGCCAAAAGGCTGGTTTAAACCTGTAGAGGTTTTACTAAGTAAATCGAGGAGTGCAGTGGTTTACCATTGCCTTCCTCACTGAGTGAAAAAGTACACTTATCAGCATGCCAGGCCCTCTGAAAAGCATATAAATTTTCACTCTGCAAATGACACTTTCACTTCATTCACCACAGGGTCTGGCTGTATAATGAAATCCATTACTTTCAGACGAGATAACTCTGATTAGTGTTTTTTACACCTCTACCTCTTCTGTTCTTAAATGATTCAGTAATTTAATTGGCTGACCATGCAAAAAGAAACAGAATTATTTATTTTAGCCCTGCAACTAACAGATTGGGTGTAAATAATTTGACACTCCACCTGTCTGTTATGGGCAATATAACAAATTATAAAGTCTTCTTCTTCTTCTTTCAAACAGGGATTAGGCCATGGCCTGTTTTGACTCACATTCAGCTTATATTAATAATTTTAGAAAACATCTATATTAAATATGTAATTCATATTTTATCAATGATAAATTTAAGTCTATCTTATAACATTTGTTTTTTTTCCTTATGGTACAATCATTGCCACCTTTTCCGTGGCCTGCCTATACCTCTTTTGCCTACCGGTTGATACTTGTAAATTTTTAGTGGAAGCAAATTATAAAGTAGTAATGAAATTAGTTACCGGGTAATATATCCTGTGTAGCGATGACTGATGAATCGGGCCTTTTTCCGTTGCTTTCGCTCACCCATCTCAGTGTGGTCGACGTAACCAGTTGGTTATAAGGTGAGAGTAAATTTACACTACTATCACTAAAACTATGCACTAAATTTACAGAGGTCCACAAACAACAACACCACCAACACCACGACCGTATTGAAAACAACTCCATTCTGTAGTTCTTCATCTGGAAACAGAAAGAAAAATAAACATTATTATAAATGTTTTCGTAATTTTTATTAAGTATTGTTAACTATGTTCTATTGTACAATTCATAGTAAATTTAAAAAAAAGTTGTTTACATTTAAAACACATGCAGACGTGATTTTTAAGAAAAAGTTTTACTATGGTATATTTGATTAGTTACAAGGAATCTCAAATGAAATTATAAATTTAACTGTATAATTTTTAAATTAAATAGTATGCAAATTTAATTTTTAAATTAAATATGCATGTGGTTATTTGTGGAGTATTTCCCATGATCTGTTTTGGGTTATTTTGGGAATAGTTACATGTAAATTGTTATACAATTAATGTATGTCGTTGTTGTTTAGGTCATCAGCCGGAAGGCTGGTTTGAACCTCTAGAGGTTAACCTAAGTAAAACAAGGAGAGAGGTGGTTTAGACCTGCCTTCATCTTCGAGTGGAAAAGTATGCTTATCAGCATGCCAGGGTCTCTGAAAAGCATCTACTTTTCTCCCTGCCAATGACAATTTCACTTCATTCACCACATGGTCTGGCTGTATAATGAAATTCATTACTCTCAGAGGAGATAACTCTGACTTTAGTACGTAAAATTAAAAATGAGCCTGTCGAACTGCGTATCTCACGAAGTAAAAATAAAAATTTCAGGTACGGCTCGTTTTAAAGCTTGGATTTCGCTTGGCTACTTAGATTTGAATTAATAAAATCCTCTTAAATGTACCTTTCCTTTAGAAACCCGTTAATTTAAAATACTTATTAATAGTGGAATTCCATTTCCGTAGTGATTAAAGGGGTGCAGCGTTCGTTGTAACTTGTTTCGTCCAGCGGAATGAAAATAATATTTTTTCTTATCGCTCTTATTCCTTTATCCGTTGTACTAAAAGGCTGAATTTTAGCTGACGTTAATTAGAAAACATGCCGGATCAATCCTCTGAAACGCCATATTTATTCTCTAAAACTTGATCGTGCTACATGTACTGAAACATGGACTAAGTGAAAAATGCGCTAAAAAAACGGGTACATATTTTGTTTCCAGATCGCTAAACAAATGCCTAATACATTTCCTTGTTTCGTAATTTATGTGTTGTTGTTTAAGTTATCAGCCGAATGGCTGGTTTGAACCCGTACAGGTTTTATTACTAAGTAAACCGAGCAGTGAGGTGGTTTACAATTGCCTTCCTCACTAAATGGAAAAGTACGCTTATCAGCATGCCGGGCCCTCTGAAAAGCATATAATTTCCACTCTGCAAATGACACCTTCACTTCATCCACAACAGGGTGTGGCTGTATAATGAAATTTATTACTTTCAGAGAAGATAACTCTGATTAGTGTCTTTTACACCTCTACCTCTTCTGTTTTTAAATGATCGTAATTTATATTAATAAAATAACAAAAACCGAGCTCTAAAACGAGCCGTATCTGAAATTTTTATGTTTTTTACTTTGTGAGATACGCGGTTCTTAACACTGGCTCCATTTTTCATTTTACGTACTATTATGTCTTTTACAGCTCTAACTCTTCTGTTCTTAAGTGCTTCAGTCTGACCATGTGATAAGAAACAGAACTATTTTTTGTAGCCGTAGATCGAATGTCAATAATTTAATACTCCACCTGCCAATTATGGGTCATTGTATATTATATATGTAGCAATTTGTAAATAATCATCCGCCTAATAGTATATTGTATACAAAAAGTTCAGCCGTCCTTAGTTGGCTCCTACTGTCAAAAAACCAAAGCCAGCTACTACAGAGTGCCCGCTAAGGTCCACGACTTAATGGATGTCGTATTCCTATAAGTTAACTATGTTTCGAATTATAAATGCTTAAATTACTTAAAACATCTGTCATGATATGATGTAAGCCTAACAATTTCATTTATAAAATTACTTTTAAAAGTGTATTTTGTATTTAAATACTTTTGAAAGTATTTTGTTGTTACTTTTTAATCAGCGTGTACACATTTTTATATAATGCGCATGCTCAGTGACGTCATTATTTGTTTACAATAGGAGCAAACTTAGAATGGCTGGACTTTAAATATCCTAGGCTTTTTTTTTTAATTCCTAATATGTGTACATTGCAATCTGTTCAATTCAGAACAATAAGCAACCCCATGACCCAATGAGATGAGGATGATGTGTATGACGTGTAAATGAGGTGTAGTCTTGTACTGACTCAGGCCGACCATTCCTGAGAGAGTATGGTTAATTGAACCCTAACCGTCAAAGTACACCGGTAACCACTGTCTAGCGTTTAAATCCGTATAAAAGTAACTACCTTTACTAGGATTTGAACCAGGAACCTTCGTCTCCGAAAATCAGCTGTTAAACAGCTGATTTTGGCGACGACTTTACCTCTAGACCAACCCGGTTGGACCAACCCTCGGCTGCTATTGAAGATAAAATCTTTTTTTAATAGTATTATAAAAGCACGTTTAATGTTTCTGTCTACATAATACTTGTAATTAATGAACAACGCGATATTTATCTCCATTTTTAACACCGTTCTATAGTATCTACTACGTATCGTCATTTGTCACTTTGTCAGTACTGATTACAGGCTTCACGTACTCATGTTACAATCACAGTGTTATTATATTGAACGTAATAGAAATGATTGCAGTTGCAAATTGTGTGTTTCTTATTCTGTGCGAACATGAACTTAATTTCGCGTGATTTAACTACGCGTTATGCAAATAAAACGTAGCGTTTGCTAATAATTGTAGGCTATTTTTAAGAAACTTATTTTTTTCTTTCTCTTGCCTATATGAATAATATAGGAAGGAAAGTATTGTTTTCATGTCGATTTTTCGAAATCGAGTTTTCACCTGTTCTACACGTTTTCAGATCCCCTGTACCCAAAAAAACATGTTTTTAGCGATTGGTCTGTGTATGTGTGTGCGTGCGTGCGTGCGTGTGTGTCTATACAGAATATCTCAAGAACGGAACATCATACGAACTTGAAACTTAAGTTACATACCACTACCGGACCCGACACGAACATTTTCATCAAAATCGGTCAACCGGAAGTAGTTGTTTATTCGTGTAATTTTTCACTTTTTTGCGATTTTCTCAAAAACTGTTCTTACGATTTTTTTAAAAATCCCCTGGTTTACTAAATTTTTTATGCTCTACAAGATAGGGTAGGCGCCATGTTTGCTGAAATTCTTGGTGAGGCTGTTTTCACGTAAAAAATTTTTTTAAGATTGCGGCTTTAATATGCATTTTAGCGAAAAAAATGTATATAATAAAAGTTGTAGAGAATTTAAAATCATACAACTTTTATTTCCAACATTTTTTTGTAGCCTATAACGCTTAGTTTAGCGGTAATTAGAGATTTTCTGTTTTGTTCTCACGAAAACGTGTGAAAAATCGATTTTTTTAAGATTTCTGCCTTAGAATGCATTTTACGACAAAAGGATATAGAATAAAATTTATAGGAAATTAAGAGATCTACAACTTTTATTTAAACCATTTTTCTGAGGTTGATTCAAAAAGCAATTTCTGAGGAGGAAAATCAACCTCACACTGAGGTTGATTTTCATTTTGCGTCTTTCACTCATGATTAAAATTACGTTATGTTTATTGAGGTTAGTATTTTGTTTATTTCTAATGTTTTATTACTAATGTTAGGTTTATTGTTAATTATTTCCATTGGCAAGAGAAAGTTGTGTGTGCTTCACACTAGATTTTTTTGTTGAAAAAAGGTGCTTGGTTACTGTTGGGGACAGATTTTCCTGGAAATTTAGTTCTTGCTAAAAAAAAACCCCGTTGAATAAATAATTGCTAAAAATATTAAATAATATAATTCCATATGTTCTTTCGAACGATTATTATATTTGTAATTTTGTAATTAGTGTGAATTTATCTCGTCACTGAGTCTATTGAAAAATTCTATAAATGAAACTATTATTCATTATACACAAGTTAAAACCCCGTGACCGGATTTTTCTTTGGCATATTTCCAAAGCAATTCGTTTTATACATTTTAAATTGAGCTATTTAAATGCAGTAACATACAATATAGCATTTTTCCAATTAGTTATGTCGTAATTACATTTATCCTGTATTGTGTCATTAAGGAATAGATAAAATTTCTTAAGAGTAAACAGAATCATTTTATTTATTTTGTATTGTTATCTTTAAACATAATTTATCTTTCTTAAATTTCATTTATCTTTAATATTTCCTGCTGTGTATTTTTTTTCTTTATTTTTTAATGATTTAAAACATGTAGTATTCTTTTCGTTAAAAACAAAATATTATTAGAACCGAAGTAAATAATCTATATGAAGTTACTGATTAATGTAATGTTTTTATCATCAATGAGTGAAATAATAGTTTGGCTTGAAATAATATATATGTCATCAGTTCCTTCAACAATATCGCTTTCACAACAAAATGTTCTTTCAACAATATTGAAATCAAAACCGCCATGCCCCCCCCCCCGTATTGGCCTTGAGTTCTCTTGACCGTGTTGACATCCATTTACACCAGCACATCTGAAAATGCCTAGCTGTCCGCTGGTATCCGTATTTATCGTTATAAGAACTAACAAATTAAGTTTACGGTCTTGAAATTTTTACAAAAAACTCCTGTCTGGGTTGTACTATATCTAGACTTTTGTGTTTTGTTTAGGTCGTCAGCCGAAAGGCTGGTTTGAACCTGTAGAGGTTTTACTAAGTAAAACGAGGAGTGAGGTGATTTATATTTGCCTTCCTCATTGAATGGAAAAGTAAGCTTATCAGCATGCCGGGCCCTCTGAAAAGCACATATTTTCCACTCTGCAAATGACACGTTCTTTTCATTCACCACAGGGTCTCGCTGTATAATGAAATTCATTACTTTCAGAGGAGATATCTCTGATCAGTGTCTTTTACACCTCTACCTCTTCTGTTCTTAAATGATTCAGTCATTTAATTGGCTGACCATTTGATAAGAAACAGAACTATTTATTTTAGCCCGGCAACGAACAGATTGAGTGTAAATAATTTTACACTCTACCTGTCTGTTATATTGTCTAGACTTTTAACGGAATTAATGTTGATAAATTATAAATGACGATGAATATCATAAAATAAATATAGAACTTTAGCAATTCCTTAAAAACAATTCCTGATATTTGTTATTGTTGTTCATGTCCACTGAGTATAGAATAAATAGAGAAGCCTTTTCATAAGCGGCAGACTGGCGGTTGTGTGCACTGACCCCCCAACTCCTTGGTTACCTACCTCGCCTAGCCCAGCCACCTGCCATCACACTGCTGTTTCTGTTTCGTTTGTTGTTCTGCCTTATCTCAGATTTCTTTGGTTTTGCTTCTGTTAGTTTTCAGTGTAACTGAGAGAATAAGTTAAATAATATAGAAAGCCAGATGAACAAAATTATACAAAATATGAAATCACTGGTATTTATGTTTATTAAAAAGTACTAAATGAATGTATATTGATTGATTCGTTACTGTAATAAGTAAAAATCAAAAACCAAAATTGGCTGCCGACTATTATTATAAATAATACATTAAGAAAATAAATGAAAAAAATAATAATTCAGTGGTAATTAATAGATTTTGAATGTTTGTTCTGTTTCACTTTATTTTTTGTTTTAGGTTACTTTATTTTTTGTTTTAAGTAAATCTTTTTTCTAAATTTTTGTTTTTGGTTTGAGTCTTTTAAATTACAACCAAATCTTACGAAAGACGAAAAGTTAGATAATCTGCCATCGTAAGTGATTGAGGCAACTTTGATGTTTAGTTTACGTCAGATAGAAGTTGCAAGCATTGAAAGGTCAGAGAATAAATTTGTTCACCGGTGATTCCTTAAATAAAAATGTACCCCAGAGGTATTTTCCATAACTTATTGACACATACGAGATGAATGGCAAATACTTCATTGGCTATTGGAGCTCCGTCGTCAGTATTTCCGCGTCCCAGATCCATGTAGCCATACAATTTTTTTCCATTCCAATCTACATGCTGCCGAATGGCCATTCCATCGAACATTAAACTGCACACTAAACCATGTTCATTTTGACACTTTTCTTTTAGTACTCGGAAAACTTCTGAGCTAAACCCTGGTTCGGCATTAATTGAAGAATACCACTTAGCTATTGTTCGGACATGAGAAAGGCAAGTCTGAAAAGTGTGTCAAAGTTGTACGCTTTGGGAGACAAAAAATGCAAAGTCGTGGCGAATTACGAAGGCGGTCATCGTACAGTTTTTTTCAGTTTGGGGTTGGTGTGCTTCTGTGATTCTCTCTGTATAAGACAGAACGATGTTTTTGAAATATTGCTCAATAGATCACCGTGCTCCGACTGAATAAGATTTTTTTTTTTTAAATTCTCTTATGATATCTTTTAAATTAGCCACTTTTAACTTTAGTCTCTTTTGTTTTAATGGCATATTTCTTAATCGTTTTCTTGTTTCAGTTAGTTTCCATTGAGTTTTCTAAAGTTTTTCCGTATTTATTTCGAAATCAGTTTTTTGTATTTTTCCGATATTGGGGGTGAAATTGGTGAGATAGCACGCTTTAAAACTCTCCTTACATTTGAAGTTGATGTTGACGGCTGTAAATGTGGTGGAAATGCTGCAAATATCGATAAAACTGCATCTTTTTTTAAATATCTTCGAAAAAGAAAAGAGTTATCATAATCATCTTCTTTTAAATGGTCACGACAAATACGACTGTGATTAGATGGTTTCCAGTTGTCTCGCCTGATTGCTTAAATCCATTTTTCTTTGAGTTCTGGATTGTTAGGAAAACGGAGGAAAGAAATTTTCATTCCCTCTACAGCTTCTGTTTTCTTTTTTCGGTTATTGCATCCGTACGCCAAACACATACCCATTTTAAAGCTGGATAAGTGTCCACACACAATAATTTACACACAAAAATCCACGCACAATAATTCACACACAATAACTAAAGTGAATAAACCAAACGCACTATATAATATTAAACATTAACTGAAAAAATTAAAAGAAACGCAAAGATTATAGGTTAGTTACCGCTTCGTGGGAAGGAAAATGATTGAAGTGGCAGGCGATATGGGTAACCAAAGAGTGGGGGTAAGTAGACACACTTCGCTCCTCCACTAGGCCGCTCTATTACTTCTATACTCTGTGTTCATGTCATCAGCCAAAAGACTGGTTTGAACCTCTAGATGCTCTAACTAGTAAAATGAGGAGTAAGGTGGTTTACCATTGCCTTTTTTCACTGAGTGGATAAGTAGCCTTTCCTTGTCGGCATGTCAAGCCCTCCGAAAAGCATTTACTTTCCACCCTGCAAATGAAACCTTCACTTTATTCACCATAGGGTCTGGCTGTATAATGAAATTCATTACTCTCAGAGAAGATAACTGATACTTGTCTCTTTTACTCTTCTACCTCTTGTGTTCGTAAATACTTGAGCCATATAATTGGCTGACCATGTGATAAGTAACGTAAATATTTTTGTAGACCTGGAACTAGCAGATCGGGTGCAAATAATTTCAACACTCCACATGCCTGTTATTGGCTGGCATTTCCTGATATTATGAAAGAATTTACATCTCGGAATCTAACTGAAGATAGAGGATTGGCAAACGAAGCTTCTAAGTCTACAGAAACATTAAATGTCGTTTGGAAACAATACAAAACGCTTTGAAATATTAGAGAAAGTTCAAATAAAGATACTTCTATTCATAAGATATCTGCATTGAATGAAACGTCAGGTTTTTGAGATTTTCATGTGTTAAAAGGAAACCCTTTAATAAATTTACAGATTAAAGGAAAGAAAAACAAAGAAAATTGATGGTTCTTTTCTGGAAAGTATAAGAGAAATAAAATCGGAAGAAGGGAAGTTAAACTGTAATTGATGTCATACATTTCAGAAAAAAAAACAATACAGCACTATTTAACTGTTGTGTACGACGGTTTAAATTAACAATTTTATAGTGTGTCTTAATAATTGGGTTATATTTCGATTTTATATGTATTCAAAGGTTTATGTATGGATACTGTTTAGCTGAATTACTTGACGTCTAAATAAGTTTAAAAGATTGACGCTGAAAAAAAACCAATAGAGAATCTTTACATTTGACATGGCTACTTATAAATAATACACCTTGTCACTCCTATACTACTGTTCAAGTCCTTGACGTTAATTTACGCTTTCACTAAAAAAACCTTCCTGAATTAACGGCGAAAATGTTTAACTCATATTTTTTACTGCTGGAACTATTATTATTCTGTAAAATAAATGTATTTAGCGTTTTCTGAAATACTAAATTTTCAGATGGATAAATAAATATTTTGTATTTTTACAATGAAAATTTATAAATATTTCAATAATATATTCAAACTTTTTTTATGTATTTAAATTTTAAACGTTGAAGGATTTACTGCTGCCGTGAGATATTTTTGAATTTTCTTTTCAGTTTACAAGTTGTTTGTTTTAATTTCATATTACTCGATTATCAATTTTTTTTGTCGTAGATTTATTTATATTGTTATTTGTTAAACTAACTGTCATTTTCTTATTTTTATTGTTTAGAGGTGCAAATTTGTTTTTAAGCAAAACTAAAATTACCTGTTAGGATTATTTTTTCGTAAAGATGGACACAGATAAACTAATATAAATGTATAAAGTTTTAGTTAAATTGTTTAAATTTGGGTATTATAGTTTAAATTTGCTCAGTTTTCTTGTGCCCCTCTGGTGAATATCTGATTAGTGTTAAAATTAAAATTAAAATTAAAATTGGTAATGAGATTTTGCGAAATAAATAACAAAGTAAATGAATGAAAGTTTCGATGGTAGGGCTACTACAATTCTAATGGCGAAATTGCGAAGTGAAGTTTATTTTGAAAGGTCGTTATTGTAACGGGATGTGTTTTTAGGTTCGTATCTTATTTCATAATTAATAACACTAATCCAAAATATCGAGAAATAAGACTGTCAGTATTAATGTAATTGCGAAATATGTTTTAATGAATTCAATCTCGTTTATCCGAACTAACTGGGATCGGAGGCAATCCGGAAAATCGAAAATTCGGATAATATAAACAAAACAAATCCTGAAATAAGCAGACTTACCGATTATTGCGATAAAAAAATTATGTATTTTAACAAAATTAAATAGAATTGTTTAAAATACATTAAAAATATAACTTATAAAAAAAATAACTTATCACATCATTTGTTTCAAACACGTGTGGCATTTGAATGAAGCACGTTCATGCAAACGCCTTTATCAATAACAGTTCAGCTGGAGTGACTTTCTTAAACTCGACAAAAAGAATTTTATTACTGTAATTAATTGTACAATCTATGTTAGAAGTGTACATTTAATGAATATAAAAAACGAATGTTTGGTGTACTTATAGTTACGTTCTCACCATTATAGTTAAAAATTATTAACTAAAAAAATTGTTAACTAAAAAAAAGTCTACAAATCTGATCCGAATTATCCGGAGATCCGGATCAAGGAGGTTTTACAGTACTTTTTACAGTTTACAGTTTTTTTTCTTTCTGCGTTGTTTATTTACTTTAATAGAAGAATTTTATTACTGAAATAAAATGTTGAATATTATTTTGTTCGTCGATTAGATGAATATATAGATATTTTGAGATCAATGATTGTTGCGTCTAACCAACGTGGTAAAATGATTTGCATAAATATAAACTGATAACAATCATTTAAACAATCTATATCCGCAGTTATTATAACCAATTGTGTGGTTTGGAAAATAATAAACAACGTCGATATGAAGTTTAATTAGATATTAACTTTGAATTAGCTTATTGCAGATTAACTAAATGTTGTAGAAACTCTCAAATAGACAAATTTAATAACCAATCCATTATGATTCATGACTGTTTAACCACAAATCAACTGATTCTACTGTAAACATAAATACAGAGAAAATATTTAATTTTATTAACAAGACCCTCAAATTATTGATTATAAATTTAATTGACATGAGTAAATCTATTCGAATTATTAATTTATTCATCGATTTGTGTTGATTGTGTTAATTTTATACATCCATACTAATTATTTTATATTTCGGTACAAAACACGTGTTTAGTGACTGCTCATAACGGGCAGGTGGAATGTTAAATTATTTCCACTCTATCTGCTAGTTCCAGGGCTACAAAAAATAGTTCTGTTTCTTATCACGTTGTCAGCTAATTATATGACTGAACTATTAAAGAATAGAAGAGGTAGAGGTGTAAAAGACACTAGTCACAGTTATCTCCTTTGAAAGTAATGAATTCCATTTTACAGCCAGACCCTGTGGTGAATGAAGTGAACGAGTCATTTTCAGGGTGCAAAGTAGATGCTTTTCGGAGGGCCTGGCGTGCTGATAAGCATAGGCTACTTTTGTAAACTCGCTACTTAGTAAAACCTCTAGAGGTTTTATCAGCCTTTCGGCTGTTGACCTAAATAACAGTGAATGGTTTATTGTGCCTAGCTTACTAATGGATTACCGTATTTTTAGTAGACTATCTTGTTAATATATTTTGTTTAATTCTTTACATATAGTACTACAATTGTTTGTAGAGCCTGTAATATAGTTCCGAAAGTAATTTAGTGATTTTCGTTAATAAAACATTGGTGTTTTCCATAGTTGTGAGCACATAACACTCAAGATGGTTGATTTCAATATGTTTAACAAACGTAATAAAAATTATTTTGGTGAGGTCACCTCTAGAAGCTTTACTAAGTTAAACGAGAAGTAAGGAGGTTTACCATTGCCTTCCCCACTGAGCGGTAAAGTATGCTTATCAGCATACTTTACGCAGCATATCTTTTGTTTATCAGCATACGATAAGCATCTACTTGCAACCCTGCAAATGATACCTTCACTTCATATACCGCAGGGTCGGGCTGTTCAATGATATTCATTACTCTCAGAGGAGATAACTCTTGACTAGTGTATTTTACTCCTCTACCTCATTTGTTCTTAAATGTTTCATTTTTGTAATTGGTTGACCATTAATAAACAGAACTTTTTTGTAGCACTGGAACTAGCGGATCGAGTGTAAATAATTTAACACTCTTCTGCCTTTTATGAACACATGCGCCTAAGGGATGAAAATTAAGTGACTTCCGTAACATAGTACATATATTTTATTACCTTTCCGAAGTGCTATAGTAGAGTATTTCTATAAGAATCAGCGTGTGTAACATAGCCTACAACATACGTAAGAAACAACCCTGTGGCTACTTTTATTTTCAAAACCAAAGTCATGCATTTTTTGAGCTTCAGTCTTCTCTTCAGCCTCAAGATTCGCGCATGACGTTGAACTTGGTATTCGTCATTTCTCGCGAATTTTTTTCCGTTAACACCGTTTCAATTTTTAGATCCCAAACCAGGTTATCAATCCGACTGTACTACGGATCATTAGCACTTTATTCTAAAATATTGAATAATTTTTACATTGCTTTGTTTAGGTCATCAGCCGAAAGGCTGGTTTGAACCTGTAGAGGTTTTACTAAGTAAAACGAGAAGTGAGGTGGTTTACCATTGCTTTCCTCACTGAGTGGAAAAGTACGCTTATCAGCATGCCGGGGCCTCTGAAAAGCACATATTTTCCACTCTGTAAATGATAACTTCACTTCATTCACCACAGGGTCTGGCTGTACAATTAAATTCATTACTTTCAGAGGAGATAACTCTGATTAGTGTCTTTTACACCTCTACCTCTTCTGTTCTTAAATGATTCAGTCATTTAATTGACTGACCATGTGATAAAAAACAGAACTTTTTATTTTAGCCCTGCAACGAACAGATTGAGTGTAAAAAATTTGACACTCCACCTGTCTGTTATGGGCAGTTTACATTGCTATGTACCGTAATTTGTATTAACTCCTGTTTATAAATTACTAACGTATTGAAAGTTAACATAACGAACTTTTTATGTATTAACCAGTATATTTCCTGGTATTTTAACTGAATTTCATTGTTTTTCTTCTTCTTAACACATGTTGTTATTTCTTTGGCATCAAAGTATTTCATTGTATTGCAAAAATAATAAATAAATAATTCAAGTAAATTAACTTTAATGAAGTTAACTATTTGTGGGAAAGTAAAAAAATATTAAGTTACATTGTTTTAACATGCTAAATGCGTATGTATACGAGTTTTCATATACTCGTGTGTGTGTGTGTGTGTGTGTACGCGCGCGCAACGGTACATGTATGCTGTGTATTATTTCTACAGATATAGGATGTAATATAAAACACTACAGTATTACTGTAGTGGTAGTCTGTAGGTTACTTATTAATGAACGAACATTCTATCACTGAAACTTCAGTACCCATTCTACATCCTATATAGGCCTGCCTACTCATGAGATACATATGTATTCTACAACGGAAAATGTTAATAAAATAAATAAATACAGTAACAAACAAAACGCGATTTGATTACAAGATCGGAAATCATTGAATTTATTTGCCGGTTAAAATCGAATGGAAAAAATACTATGAAGAAATAACGGTGTGCCTCTGAAAACCAGTTTCTTCCTTATATGTTTGTAATTTTTTTACTGTAATCAATAGTAAACAACGTATATTGAATTATATATCATTGATGGAAATACAACTTACATACAGAATATATTTTATAAATTAACTTATTTCTTATTAACCGATTCGATTTTAAAATTTATTTATTTATTTAAGCTATTTATTCGTTGACTATTTTAAAATACAAATAAATAAATATAGAGAAGAAATCTATGTAGGTCATTTTATCTGGAACTGTACGTGATTATGATTTTCTTTATTTAATAATCTCTGTTTTTTTTATTATTTATTTATTTAAGATGAGAGCTGAACAGTAAATTAATAGTAATGATCAAGGTAATATTGAAAAAAATATATAATAGGTACCTAGTAAAAAATAATGTATATTTTACAAAACATGAAACTTGATCATTGTGTACTTTCACATTTTCACATTTTATTTTCTGTAATTAAATTTTTAAATTTTTTTTATGCACTAAACTCGGCCTATTTCTGGGTGTGGACCTCTTCAGAAATTATTATTCGTCAATAATTTAGGATTCTTCTTGAAATAATACTGTACGAGAAAATAAAAATACAGTTTTGTAGTCATATTTATAGAATGAATCGGAAACGATTTACTGAAGAGTAAAAATATTGGTAAAATATTGATGCAAAGATTATAAAAAAGGATGAAAAAGAAGCTGGAGCAGGATAAGGAGATTTTCCTTTTTGTGCAATTACAATTGTATATTACCGGGTGTTTTTACACTTTTTTAATTAATATTTCGTCCATTGGAAGCCGTGGGCGACAAGATGGAACGTAAACAAAATGGATTCTGTGAGCTCACATTTGTCGAAATATGTAAACGAACAGAAAATGAAAACGTGATATCACAGATCAGGTGAATGGGGTGAATGACGTGACCTGTTACGCATGAGGTGACTTCAGGGTGAATCCGATTCATAAGAGAACCATGTACTACACTGTACCACACTTTTCGCTCCTCACGTGACAGAACGTATGAGCACGTGACCTCACGTGACGTGATAGTAGTCTGTTTCTAACTTTAGTGTCTGTCACCGTACATACGTCACGTACTATCGGGTGGGCTAGTGTTAAAATATGTAATAACTAAAAAAGACTGACGTGTTAAGAATTACTCTGAAGCTAATTACTAAGTTCATTACTCTAAATGTATTTGTATTAAAGTTGTAGATAAATAAATTAAGTTAAAAAAGTTGTTCGATTTTTTTGTGTTAGTTATGATAATTTAAGTCTTTCATTACCAGCTGTAGGTATTTTGTTGTAGAGGTTATATTTTGAGTCCTATATGACCAATTAATGTGTTCACTTAGTAATATATTTAGAATGTAATACTAGATTTCTGTCTCTACAAACATAAGCAGCATATTCTCAGCTTGAAAACTGCTGGTTTTTCGAAAATTGTCGTACAATACACTCATACGTGCACACTTAATGAATTTTCATTGTGATGAAAACTGTGTAGCCTAATAGATTATTTTATGTAAAAATATTTCAGCCAATTTTTTTGGTATCTTTTAACCTTTTATATAAAAATCTGGTGTGAAACACTCACACAACTTTCTGTTTCATGCTAAACTAGGCTCTGTAGAGAAATATGCTATAAATAAAAGTTGTAGATCTTTTAATTTCCTATAAATTTGATTATATACACTTTTGTCGTAAAATGCATACTAAGGCCGAAATCTTAAAAAAATCGATTTTTCACACGTTTTCGTGATAAAAACAGAAAATCGCTAATTACTGCTAAACTAAGCATTATACAAAAAAATGTTTGAAATAAAAGTTGTAGGATTTTAAATTTTCTACATTTTTTATTATAAAATTTTTGCGCTAAAATGCATATTAAAGCCGCAATCTTAAAAAAACAATTTTTTTACGTAAAAACAGCCTCACCAAGAATTTCAGCAAACATGGCGCCTACCCTATCTTGTAGAGCATAAATAATTTAGTAAACCAGGCAATTTTTAAAAAATCGTAGGACCAGTTTTTGAGAAAATCAATTTTTGAAATTACACGAATAAACTACTACTTTCGGTTGACCGACTTTGATAAAAATGGTCGTGTCGGGTCCTGTAGTGGTATGTAACTTAAGTTTCAAGTTTGTACGATGTTCCGTTCTTGAGATATTCTATATATATACAAACACACAGACCAATCAATAAAAACATGTTTTTGGGTTCAGGGGATCTGAAAACGTGTAGATCCGGTGAAAACTCGATTGCGAAAAATCGACATAAAAACATTACTTGTCTTCCTATATATTCATATAGGCAAGAGAAAGTAAAAAGTAAATTTTCTTAGGTCCTGTAAAAGTATCTCATGTCGTAAAAAAATTAGCTTAAGTTCAAAAACCCACCGGGTTGGTCATGTGGTAAAGTCGTCGCCGCGAATCAGTTATTTAATAGCTGATTTTCTGAGACGAAGGTTCCGTGGTTAAAATTTTAGTAAAGTTAGAATACTAGAAAGGTGAATACTAGACAGTGGTTACCGATGTACTTTGATGGTTCGGGTTCAATTAACCATACTCGCTTAGGAATGGTCGGCCTGAGTATGTACAAGACTACACCTCATTTACACGTCATACATATCATACTTATCTCGTTGGGTCATATGGTTCTTTATTATTCTTAAATTGAACAGATTGAAACATACAAACATCAGGGATTTAAAAAATCTGGTGTGAAACACTCACACAACTTTCTCTTGCCAATGCAAATAATTAACAATAAACCTAACATTAGTAATAAAACATTAGAAATAAACACACAAACTAACCTCAAAAAACATTAGTGAAATACACAAATTTAAAATCGACCTCAGTTTGGCTTAAAAATACGGAAAATCGCTCTTTCACGCTAAACTAGGCTCTGTAGAGAAAAATGTTCTAAATAAAAGTTGCAGATCTTTTAATTTTCTATAATTTCGATTATATACACTTTTATTATAAAATGCATACTAAGGCCGAAATCTTAAAAAAATCGATTTTTCTCACGTTTTCGTGAGAAAAAAACAAAAAATTGCTAATTACTGCTAAACTAAGCGTTATACAAAAAAATGTTCGAAATAAAAGTTGTAGGTTTTTAAATTCTTTACAACTTTTATTATATACATTTTTGCTCTAAATTGCATATTAAAGCCGTAATCTTAAAAAAACTATGTTTTTACGTAAAAACAGCCTCACCCAGAATTTCAGCAAACATGACGCCTACCCTATCTTGTAGAGAATAAAAAATTGAGTAAACCAGGCGATTTTTAAAAAAATCGTACGACCAGTTTTTGAGAAAATCGCAAAAAAGTGAAAAATTACGCGAATAAACTACTACTTCCGGTTGACCGATTTTGATGAAAATGTTCGTATCGGGTCCGGTAGTGGTATGTAACTTAAGTTTCAAGTTTCAAGTTCGTACGATGTTCCGTTCTTGAGATATTCTGTTCACACACACACACACACAACCCCCACGCACGCGCGCGCGCGCACACACACACACACACACAGACCAATCGCTAAAAACATGTTTTTTGGGTTCAGGGGGTCTGAAAACGTATAGATCCGGTGAAAACTCGATTCGAAAAATCGACATGAAAACAATACTTTCCTTCCTATATATTCATATAGGAAGAGAAAGTAAAAAAGTGCAAAACATTCTAGTTCTAATAATTACGAAGAAATCGGTTGAATAGTTTTTTGAAAAAAATATTCCTTAAGTTAACATTTTCCTTAAGTTAAAATAGGAATTCCGTATTACTTTAAGATATAGTGCTGCCCGGTTCTACGTTCAACAAAAATGTAAAAAGAAATTTTAAAATTAATTGCACTATTTGTAATAAATTGCAATCATAAAATTTAAATTACAACGTTAGAATTTTTTACACATAAATTATTATTTTGTAATAAATCAAAATTGTTTTTATTACCTACACTAATAATATTTCTAAAGAATAGAACTCCAGGTTAATTATTGAGCCTATATTCTGATTTAAAATGAAATTAATTACATATGTAATAACTGTGTAATAATAATAATAATTATTATTATTAATTTTCAGTTAATTTACATATAAATTACTTGCAGAAATATTGGCGCATTAAATAATTAGACAACCAGTTTAAAATAAACCTGTTTATTTTATTTATTTTTGTTACGTGTTATTTCAACTAATTTCTCTTTTGTGTCGATTTCTTACAGCAGTTCAATTATTTATGAAAGAGATTCTTTTAATGAATTTTGTAAACTTCCTCTTTAATTTTCTTTCTCTTTAATACTGTCATTTAATTATTTATTTATTTAAACCACTTTCTTTGTAGGTTACTGACACGTGTTATATAATTTTATATACAGTATAGTATTTTAAAAATAAATATTGCTTGTTTGGTATAAAATGAGGCATTATTTTTTTATTTTTTGGTATAATAACTATTTATTGTCCCCTTAACAGGCAGGTGGAGTGTTAAATTATTTGCACTCTGAATTAGTTTTTGGCTACAAAAAATAGTTCTGTTTCTTATCACATGATCAGCCAATTATATGACTGAAGCATTTAAGGACAGGAGAGGCAGAGGTGTAAAAGACACTAGTCACAGTTATCTCCTCTGAAATTAATGAATTTCATTATTCAACCATACCCTGTGGTGAATGAAGTGAGGGTGTCATTTGCAGGGTGGAACGTAGATACTTTTCAGAGAGCCTGGCATGGTGATAAGTATACTTTTCCACTCTGTGAGAAAGGCAATTTGTAAACCACCACACTCCTCGTTTTACTTAGTAAAGCCTCTAGAGGTTCAAACCAGCCGTTCGGCTGATGACCTAAAAACACAACACTATATTTATAGAGATTCGTTTACATAGGTTTGATTTATTTCTTCTAAAACTCCTTCATTATTTTGTTCTGTAGAGCGGCCCGTAGTGTAGTGGTCAGCTCAACCTGCCCTTGCGCCTGGGGTCACAGGTTCGATTCCCGGTCAGGTCTGGCATTTTTCTATCGCTCATTTTATTCTATCACCTTTCATCTTCTACATTCGCTTTAGTATGCAAAACAGCCCGACATGAAATAAAACTAAAATTTATTTTGATTTTTTCTTTTCTCCTATCCATTTTTGCGATTCATATTTTCTATTTTTATAGTGAAAATCTAGACTCTTCTTGTTGTTTCATAAATTTTTCCTGTCTTTGATTAGCCTTTTTTGAAATATTCAATACCTACTTTTTTTTATTTATTTATTAAAAGTCGCATCAACAGCTTGGTCATTAGCGACTACGGTGGTGGGTAATGGAACGTTGAGTTGTGATTTGTTATAATTTCCAGACCCTAGCCGGGAATCGAACCCGGGACCTCCGCATGGTAGGCCAGCGCGCTACCACTACGCTACGGAGGCGGCCATTCAATATTTGTAAATTTGTTTCAATTTCCGTAAACCAAATTGATTTTGTTATTAGTTTTCATAAAATATATAATTATTATCTTTTTTAAACTGTTTTAATTCGTTATATAGATAAGTCCGCAAAATTAAAATTGTTTTTAATGGTTTTATTCACACGAACACTATTCAAAATTAACATTTTAGCACTTAATTTAGTAGACAAAGTAGCGGTTCCAAACACGATAATTTTTTTTAAATTTCACAAAATTTAAGATTTGATATAATTGTAAAATCGCATGTGTTATTTTTCATTGTGTCATTCTATTTTTTATTTTTCTGTAGTCTAAATTTTAATTGAACCTAAATAATTTTACATTATGTTTTTATATTAATGACCTAACTGTGTTTGATTGTGTCTTGTTTGGAAATTTTATACTACATGTATTTATATGTAACGTGGTCGCTAATGACCTCGTAGTCGATGCGACCTTGAAAAAATAATAAATAAAATTGTTTTTGATAATATCCTTACAACCTTTACAAACTTTTCTAATTTTATTTATAGTACTTTCATGTATTTCATAATTCGGTTCATGAATTTTCTGTAATAATTTTCGTTTTTACTTTACTTACACTTCCCCTTAAATGTTTTTGTAAATATTTTGCACCACAGTGGGCTTTTGGAAGAACTATTGTCCGATTTTTTTATAATGACTTGCCTTTGAATTTTTATAAATGTATAAAATATCTTTTGAAAGATGATGTGCAATTTAAATTTTCTGTACTCTGTTTCATACTGAAATTTTCAAGCAACTTATATTTTGTTTTGTTTTTCCTAAATGTTTGAAAATTAGTAATCTAGTTTGTTAATACATTAATCTTATTTATAGTCATTTTATATTGAATAATATAAAAATTTATAGTGTTATTATAGTACTAAAAAAAAACACTTCAAGTTGGTTCTAACAAGTAATATATTGCTTGCATTCTAGAACGGATCGATTGTTTTATGACCGTATTTATCGTTTAAATATTAAATAGTTCTACCTACGTTCAAAATAAAACGTATTCTGGAATCTCAATATTACAAAATATGTGCCGGTTATCACAAAAAAAACTATCGTAGTTTATTTTATTTTTACCATTATTAGATAAAATAGTACTATGGGTTAGTAGTGTCATATTATTTAATTTATTTATGTAAATGTGTTATTTTTTTTAATGTCATTATAATAAATTACTTGCATTCTTTCATATTATGCATTTAAGAATCTTATGTTTTATTAAAGTTTTTGAAAATTCAATAAGAGTGTGAGCGTACGGTTAATTTGTTGGCTGCCTCTTTTTGACAAACTATTCCGAAATTTTTTGGTTTTTTTTTAGTACCTATGTGTTATTTGTCATAAAAGTAATGTGTTTATCTTTATTACTTTCATATTTTTCCGTAAAGTATTAAATTGATTTTAATACGGATTTTTACATGAAAACAAATATTGTGGTTATAATGTTGTTTTCTGCCCATAACAGACAGGTGGAGTGTCAAATTATTTACACTTAATCTGTTCGTTGCATGGCTAAAATAAATAGTTCTGTTTCTTATCACATGGTCAGCCAATTAAATGACTAAATCATTTAAGAACAGAAGAGGTAGAGGTGTAAAAGACACTAATCAGAGTTATCTCGTCTGAAAGTAATGGATTTCATTATACAGCCAGACCCTGTGGTGAATGAAGTGAAAGTGTCATTTGCAGAGTGGAAAATATATGCTTTTCAGAGGGCCTGGCATGCTGATAAGTGTACTTTTCCATTCAGTGAGGAAGGCAATGGTAAACCACCCTCTCCTCGTTTTACTTAGTAAAACCTCTACAGGTTCAAACCAGCCTTTTGGCTGATGACCTAAACAACAACAACAATGTTGTTGTTAAAGTCATCATTCGAAAGGTTGGTTTGAACCTCTAGAGGCTTTAGTGTAAGTAAAACGAGGAGTGAGTTAATTAACAATTGCCTTCCTCACTGAGTGGAAAAGTATGCTTATCAGCATGTCAGATCCTCTGAAAAGCATCTACTTTCTACCCTACAAATGACACCTTTACTTCATTCACTACAGGGCCTGGCTGTATAATGAAATTCATTAATCTCAGAGGAGATAAAGCTTTCGAGCCTTAAAATATAAAATAGTCGTGATAAAGTAAACAAAAATTCATCCAAGAAAATAATTTAGTCAGTTTAATTTACCAACATGTTTTAATTTATACAGAAAATAAATCAATTAGTTTTAATTGGTGAAGGTCACACAAATAATGACGTCTTAAAATTCAGATGATGCAGGCTGCTTAAGAAAGATTTTAGTTATGTGCAATAGCATTAGTTATAATAAGTACGTACTGTATATAATTTTAAAACGCCACAACAGTGGTTCTTTCTACACACAATTAATTAATTAATAAATAAGTAAACATCGTAATTAATTTTTGTTCTACTGACCTAATTTGTAAACAAACGTAAATTGTAAGTAATAGGGGTTATCATCTATAAAGAATTCCACGCTAATGAACTGAAATATCGTTACAGAAAGGCCTGTCTGTATCAAATTCCATTGCCGAGAAAAGTAGACTAAACAAAATTATTGTTCAAACTCATTACAGTTGATGATTTTTATTAAAATTTTTGAATTTTTCTTTCCAAATTTCCATTTAATTTCATTATACCATTCAGATAATTATAATAGTTGCAGTTGGCGTCATCATCATCATCATCAGTATTTTAAATCCTAGGTATTATAATATACCTGAAAATGGTGAACCCACCGAAATGTACTTTGGGTACCAAACTTTATATAATAAATTTATAAATTATAACGGCAAATAAATAAATTTATGGTTATGTTTTTTTACACGGCTTAATAAATTTATTGTGTAGATGTCTAATTAACCAAACTAACCTCCAGAATGGGAGAATGAATAAATAACTGATACCGTATATCCTCGATTCTAAGACGCAGCTTATTTTGGTGGTACAAATTTTTGAAAAAAAAAACCAAAAAATCATCAAAATCTTATTTCTAATGTTGTTGTTTAGGTCAACAGCTGAAAGGCTGGTTTGAAACTGTAGAGGGTTTACTAAGTAAAATCAGGAGTGAGGTGGTTTACCATTGCCTTCCTCACTGAGTTGAAAGAGTATGCTTATCAGCATACCATGCCTTCCGAAAAGCACCTACTTTCCACTCTGCAAATGATACCTTCACGTCATTCACCACAGGGTCTGGCTGAATAGTAAAATTCATTACTTTCAGAGGAGATAACTTGACTAGTGTCTTTTACACCTGTACTTCTTCTGTTCTTAAATAGTTCAGTCTTATAATTAACTGACAATATGATAAGAAACAGAACTATTTTTTGTAGTCCTGGAACAAGCAGATCAAGTGCAAATAATTGAACACACCAACTGCATGTTATGGGAATTTATTTCTAATATTAAGTGAAATTTTATTACCTGAAATGAAATGGGTAATGAAAAAAAACTAAATGTAACTTGTTATTGATAGAAATAACTTTTTTAATTCACTTTTTTGTAATTAGGCTACTATTTATGCACTGTTCAAATGAATTAACATAACTTTATCATATAGTCAGATTGTTGTATCTTACAGAATGTTTTCTATATTACGCAGCTTAACTTAGAAATTTTTGAAAAATGTTCCTCATGTCTTAAAAATTCATATTTTAGTAAAACCGCAATTGCCTATGGTAGGCTAACCATAAAAAAACTAAATAATTACAGCTGATAGTTATTAAAAATACTGACAAAAAAATTAACGTAGAATATTTGTTTTTGTTTAGACCATCAGCCGAAAGGGTGGTTTCAACATCTAGAGCAGGGGTGTTCCCAGTCTTTTTGTCCCCGAGTACCACTTGAAATTTTCTAAAATCTAGGCGTACCACTATCTTAACCCAAGATAGATTACGTTAGAGGTCTTATATATTCGTACAGTGACGAGGCAAGATGACGTGAAGGGAGGGGTGTAACTTGGTGCACTGCAGACAACCTATTCCGCGCAGAAAACGACACTTATAAATAAATGTAAATTAACCTATCTACCGTGAACCCACTTCCTCTTACCTTGTACAAATGTTACTCTTTTTAATACCTTCTCTCACTGTAATTCACAATTTCGATTCCATGAAGCGAGAGATTTATTTTATATTTTATTTTGTAATAACCAGTTGCAAGAGATAGGTAAAGACGTAAACCTAACAATATCCTCAAAGAAGACAAATATAATGGCTTTCTGTGGAAGAGATTTAATACGATCTAAGATTGTAGTAGATAACAAATGCCTAGAACAAGTTCGAAGTTTTAGATATCTTAGATATGAATTAAGTATAGACACTGAGAGGATATAGACAGGAAGGTAGTAAGGTTTAGAAATATATGCGGAACAATCACAAGGGCGCTGAGAAATAAGACGAGAAGAGATACACAAATACAATTGTGTCAGGTGATGGCGGTTCCTACCCTGTTGTATGGCTCAGAGGCTTGGGTATTGACGCAACGGAGAAAACAAATGTTGGAATCGGCAGAAATTAGTTTTTTTGCGAGCAGTAAAAGGATGCTCAAGGGTGGACCACATAAGAAGTGAGGATATAAGAGAGGAACTACAGGTTGTTAGCGTACATGAGAGAATCATAAAGTACAAGGAAAGATGGAAGGAACATCTAAACAGATTGACGGAGGGAAGAATACCGAAGCAGATGTGGGAATATAAACCACAAGGCAGAAGAGCTCTGGGTAGACCGAGGAAAAGATGGAGCTGAAGAGAGTGATGACGGAACAGGCCAAGGCCTAAACCGTGAAAGAAGAAGAGGATTTTGTAAATCAGGGTTTTGTTTACTTCTTCGCGTACCACCGTCTGGCAGCTACTGCTCTAGAGGCTTTACTACGTAAAACGAGGAGTGGAATGGTTTATTTGTGCCTTCCTCACTGAGTGGAAAAGTAGCCTATGCTAATCAGCATGCCAGGCCCTCAATAAAGCATCTACTTTCCACCCTAGAAATAACATTTCATTTCATTCACCACAGGTTCTAGCTATTATAATGAAATTCATTACTATCACAGGAGTTAACTGTTACAAGTGTCTTTTACACCTCTACCTCTTTTGTCCTTAAATTCTTCAGTCTTATAATTGGCTAACCATGTGATAAGAAATATAACTATTTTTTATAGCCCTGGAACCAGCAGATCGAGTGCAAATAACTTAAACATTCCAGCTGCCTGTTATGGGGCAAATTTATCAAGTATAAAAGTATTATACGAGGGGTATTTTTAAAGTAAGTACCGTTTGAAAATAAAAAAAAATAAAAGGAAATTTGCAAAAACTAATTTTATTTTCGGAATCTACATACTTTTATCTATTTTTCTACATAGTTTCCAAGTTTTTGTAAACCCTTATCATATCGCACAACTAAATTTTGGAAACCTTCTTCATAAAAACTTGCCGCCTGCTGTGATAACCAAGAATTCACGGCCGTTTTCAATTCGTCGTCATCGTCATAACGGCTGCCGCCCAAGTGATGTTTCAGATGACGGAAGAGATGAAAGTTGCTCGGCGCAAGGTCAGGGTTGTAGGGTGGGTGGTCCAAAACTTCCCAGCCAAAAGAGTCCAATGCAGCTCGGGTCTGAGCGGCAGTGTGAGGGCTTGCATTATCGTGCAGAAACAAAATTTCTTTTGTGAGCATGCCACGTCTCTTGTTTTGAATTGCTCTGCGCAGCTTCCTCAGGATTTGGCAGTAGGCTTCTGCATTTATTTTCGTTCCTCGTTCCATAAAGTCGACCAGCAAAACACCATGCCTATCCCAAAACACGGACGCCATGATCTTGCGCTGTGACAAAGTCTGTTAGGCTTTGACCTTTACGGGAGAGTGCGTGTGTCTCCATTCCATGCTTTGTTGTTTCGATTCGGGAGTGAAATGCGAAATCCACGTTTCGTCTCCAGTTACGATGCGACTCAGGATGTCGTCACCATTTTCGTCATAACGTGTCAGAAAATTCAAGGAATCTCGAGTCTTTTGTGTTTGTGCTCCTCCGTCAGGAGTTTAGGGACCCAACGCGAGCACAGTTTCTTAAAGTTTAATTTTTCATTAACAATTTTGTAAATCACAGACCTCGAAACGTCGGGAAATTCGTCATCTGAAACATCACTTGGGCGGCAACCGTTATGACGATGACGACGATTTGAAAACGGCCGTGAATTCTTGGTTATCACAGTAGGCGGCAAGTTTTTATGAAGAAGGTTTCCAAAATTTAGTTGTGCGATATGATAAGGGTTTACAAAAACTTGGAAACTATGTAGAAAAATAGATAAAAGTATGTAGATTCCGAAAATAAAATTAGTTTTTGCAAATTTCCTTTTATTTTTTTTTTATTTTCAAACGGTACTTACTTTAAAAATACGCCTCGTATTTCGAAATAAACTTATTTCAATAAATCATCAGAAAGTACAGTAACTTCTCTTATTATTGAAATGTATAACAATTTTATGAACTGTTTCACTCACTTTATTATTTTATTATTATCGTCAGCTACACAATAAATAAATATATTATACTGTTAGGGTACGATTGTTAATTTTTGGGCAGTTTTCATACCTATAGAGAAATAGAGCAGATGCTACTTGTACACAGCGCCCCAAAAACCGTTGAAAGTTTCTTATCCTAAAGAGGGTCGGCAGATCTAGGGCAGATGTTTTCCATTTTCATTAAATCTTCTATAAGCCGTAAACGTATAAAAGATGTATGAGTGGATAACAAATATATTGTAAGGTCAAACTTCCGTTCTTTCGTACTTCTATTCTTGCAAAATGTACATAGCTTTTCATCTGTTTACATCGTCACCATTGTATTTGTACTATAGGAAATATTGCATAGACGTTAATTTGATTGTTATTCACTTTTACTTTCCCTATATGAATAAATAGAGCATGAAAGTTTTCGTTTTGATTTTTCGAAATTGAGTTTTATCCCGAAGTACAAGTTTTCAGACCCTCTGAACCCAAAAAAACATGTTTTAGCATTTGCGTGTGAACCAAATATCTCAAGAACGGAATACTGTACGAAGTTAAAACTTAGAACTTAATTTTTAAACCGTATTTTTAATAATTAAACCGTATTTTTAAGTCGAACAGAGGTTTATTTACATTTTGCGTCATTCACTCATAGGTAATTAAAATTAGGTTATAAGTTTTTCATTGAGTTTGGTAAGAGAAAGTCGTGTGAATGTTTCACACTAGGTTTTATGTTTTGATTTGATTATGAAAGGTAATCACGATATAAGCCCAATTGTAATCTTTTAGAGAAATTATGTATTCTCTAAAAGAAAAACGATTGAGTAAGTCATTCGGTTAACTGACCTTCTACTGTAGCAAGTGTTTTTAATCACCTTCAGAGTGCTTCAAAGACACTTTAAGTTACCTCAACCGTGCATTTTTGCATTGTGGTGATAACGTTCGCTTTAACTAGGTGGTTTTTTGTTTTTTTAGAAAGTTTTAAAAAAAATAATAAAAAATAACATTACAGAAAATGGATATATTAGTTTGGCTGATGGGCATTCCCTGCTATCCAGTTTAAGATATCTTGTTCATCTAAGAAATAATCTTTCAGTATTTTTATAATACATGGTAGATTTATCTTATTAGACCTACCAGGATGATCGTTTAATAAAACTAGGCTGTATTAGAAATCCTACGATTACTATATTAAAATCATTGTACATTTAATAGGCAGATAGATGTGACGTACCTTAACTGATTGCCTGACTATATCTGGCGCACTAACTTATCATTCTAGACCTACTCCCCGTTCCTAAGCTTTGTGCAGCTGAGAGGTATGCATTACGTTACTACTACTGTGAGAGATTGCGTTAGTAGTAGTAACGTTTTACTAGTACTATCTTTGTAGTCTGCCCATAACAGACAGGTGGAGTGTCAAATTATTTACTCTCGATCTGTTAGTTGCAGGGCTAAAATAAATAGTTCTGTTTCTTATCACATGGTCAGCCAATTAAATGACTGAATCATTTAAGAACAGAAGAGGTAGAGGTGCAAAAGACACTAATCAGAGTTATCTTATCTGAAAGTAATGAATTTCATTATACAGCCAGACCCTGTGGTGAATGAAGTGAAGGTGTCATTTGCAGAGTGGAAAATATGTGCTTTTCAGAGGGCTCGGCATGATGATAAGCGTACTTTTCCACTCAGTGAGGAAGGCAATGGTAAACCACCTCACTCCTCGTTTTACTTAGTAAAACCTCTAGAGGTTCAAACCAGCCTTTTGGCTGATGACCTAAACAACAACATCTTTGTAGTAGTCACGGGTACTATCCAAACTACATATATTCGGTGTCTTCGTCTACAGCGAATATTCAAAACAACACCCACGTATGTCACGCACTAGGCACAGGCAGCCTATTGCCCAGCAAAGAGCAATGAGATGATTAGTACAGTGTTATGACGTAGCAGTAGTCTGGTACTTCGTCTTTCCCCTTCATCCCGCAGCTGCACAAAGCTTAGATTCATACAGTACTTTGGAGTTATTGCCACAAATTAAATATCACTGTATAGTGCATTTTCATAGATTTATTCAGCATGTTGGTTAATGATCACCCGCCAATTTATATTACCTGCACTGTAGAAATTATTGATAATACTATACCGGAGTATTCCTTAAATTTAGTAAGATGCATCAATTATTAAACAAAAAAATAAAAGCAAACGGTTCTAGGTATTTTAAAGATAACTACATAATGTATGGTTTTAAATTATTCAGTTACCTGATTAAATCGATGTTACATTTTTATTGTGTGTGGTACACAAAATGAAAGGTAGACGATATTCAAGCCTTCCGGATAGCTTAATCAGAAAGTGTTCTGGAAAGATGTAGAAAGTTTCTGTAATTTGTTAAGTTACATCTATTGTGACCACCTAGTAGCTATATATGAATTAATTATATTTAATTTAGCTGTTGAAGTATACGCTAAGAAAAAGTACGCTGAAAAAATTAAACGATCTAATTGGGTTGATTTTTAAATAAAAGAAAATACATTAAATTTATGTAAAAGAAAAACCAAGTTATGTATTTATGTAATCATTTCTAATTTAGTACTACTGAACGACGAAACCTCATAAGTTTTTCAGTTTTATAAAATTTATTATAATCACCAGATTAATTACAAATAAACCTGTAAAACAAATACACGGCCGAATGTCATTTTTCCGTACGAATAGATATTGTGAAAGTAAACATAATGAGATACTTTCAAGCAAAAAAATGTATTTTGTCACTGTACTTAGATAAGCTGTAATTTTATCGAAATTGTTCAAAAGTTCACCGTTACTATACCAGTGGTCAGCTTGAGTCGGTGGACCGTGAGCTGTACTAAATATTTTTTTTGTATGTAGAGTTTATTTTCGTGTGTGATGTGAATTTTTTTAAGTTATCTTAAAAAGAAACATTTTTCCTACGAGAGCACTATTTCATCAGAATTTCACCGCAAGAATTTCAGCAGACATGAGGCTTGCCCTATCTTGTAGAGGATAAAAAATGTAGTAAATGAGTTTACATTTACTACTAATTCCGGTTGACCGATTTTGGTGATGAAAGTGTTCGTGTTGGGTCCCCTTATGGTAGATAACTTCAGTTCCAAGTTTCAACTTGGTACGTTATTCCGTTCTTGAGATATTCGGTTTAAACACACAGACCAATCACTAAAAACATGTTTTTTTGGATTCAGGGAGCCTGAAAACGTGTATTTCCGATGAAAACTAGATTTCTCAAAATCTACGTGAAAACAATAAACTATTTCCTTCCCTACGTATTCATATAGGCAAGAGAAAATAAAAAATTATCAACCTATATTATTTAGCGGACTAGTGCCCGATCTGTCAGATGAGCGATTGAAAATGTATAAATTCGGATTATTTTCAAGTTCCGTCAAAACAGAAATGTTAAATGTGCTGCTGCTGACTTAACGGGCAAATAATCCCATTGCATAGGGAAAGTGAAATATTATGTGCCATCCGGTAAAAAAATAAAAAAGTCCTGATAATTAATGTGATGTTTACATGAACAATTTTTTTCGTGTCGGGCCAATTTTAGACCACGCGAGGTGACTTTAGACGTTTCTGGAAGATGTTTTTTGCAGCCCACATTCTCAGCGTTCACTGTAGGGTTTACTACTTTCTTTTGTCCACCGGATGGTCTATACTTTTCATGGAATCCCTTAAATACAGTAATTAGTTGTCAGAATTCGGTTCGATTCATTGTGTTTTCTTGGTATAGGCTATTCCGGTTTTCTCAATCCTCTTTCTAACTTCTTTTAACCATTCATCGGACACCTTAGGTCTATTGTTTAGTCTTAAAAGTTTGTTTTTGTCAATCGGTTGTCATCCATTCTATACAGGTGTCCGTAAAAAGTTTTTCTTGTTACTTTTAATAGTTACCATTAATCTTTCATTTTCCTTTTACAGTTCTTCTCGACCTCGTCATCTATATTGTCCGTCTACTATCTTGCGGAGGATCTTTCTCTCAAAAAGTGAACAGATAATGATGGAATAAATTAAATTAAATTACGCTATTTTTATCCCTTAATAGATTTTAATAAGTAAAATAATTTAGATGGCATTGCATTACGTTGATCACGATGTTAAAATTAAGTAAATTTTTAACCGCGCACATGTAACTCACATGATACTCTACAACCAAGTCGCATAGCCTATAATACGTAGTACTTCAAATATTTGAAAGTGATTTTAATTACATTGATACCAGATAGCCTATTGCATGGTATATTACAGTATATGTACATGATACATTATTACTAATCACAGTATATGTTTACAACATGTACTTGTTGATTTTAATGCATGTATGTCGTGCATGTATTTTATGTCAAGTATTTTTAACAACGATATAGTAATTAGCACATGGACACAACGTGACTAGAAAATTAGAGTATCGTGTTTACCTTTCCATGTGTTATTACTTTAAATGGATAAATATTTTCTTCATTAATCGTCCAATGTATAGCCTACAGTTGAGAAATAAAGTATTGTGGCAGCACACATTTTTTTATTAACGAAAATCTATATTCACGGATTGGGTTGAAACTTAAAAAAAACGAAGGTTTTGTCCACCAAACGCCAATATATTTTTTACTTCTCTTGCCCTAATGGTATGAATATGTAAAGAAGGAAAGTATTCTTATCATGTCGATTTTTCTAAATCAAGTTTTCACCGGAAATACACGTTTTCAGACCCCTCGAACCTAATAAAATGTTAACAAAATATCTCAAGAACGGAATATCGTACGAAGTTGAAACTTACAACTTAAGTTAAGTGTACCACGAAGGGACCAACAAGAACACTTTCAACAAAATCGGTTAATCCAAAGTAGTAGTTTATTCGTGAAATTTTTTACTTTTTGCGATTTTCTCAAAAAGAGCTCATATGATTTTTCTTTAAATATCCTCTCATTTAGTTACTACATTTTTGTGGTCTACAAGTTAGACTTTACGGTGCAATTTAGGAAAATACACAGCAAAAATTAACAGTAATTATAAATAACAATAAAAATTGTGTGTAACAATTATTTTTGTTTGATTTGCTTCAAATTTTTTCATTTGTTTTTAATAGCGATAAAATTGGTTTATTTTAAAATTACATGTTTAAAAATATTCTGACTACGGCAGAAATACTTTTAATAAAAATTAAAGTCTCAGTAGCGTAGTGTTAGTGCGCTAGTTTACAAAGCGGAGATCCCAGGTTTGATTCCCTGCTACGGCCTGGAGATTACTACAAGTAAAAATCCACCGTTCCAGTTCTATAGCTCACAGTTGTAGCTAATAACCGAACTGTTGATCTGAATTTATATAAAAATAGAATGTAAATTACTTAAATATTCGTAATTGTAACTTTCGTACTCAGTATTTGTAATGTCCAAGCGTAATTCAGCGGCAATTTGCTTTTAATTGTAGAAAACAGAATTAAAATTGGTTTAACTGTAGTGAATACAGCATCAAAATCAGCTGTAAAATGAGTTGTTGCTAAAAGATTAACGAGATTGTGTGGATAACCGGTACTTATATTCTCTATTCAGTTATAAATCATTTATTGGTTTATTGTATACGTACAGTGCATAGGATATTTTTCTACATACAGTATTGTTTTATTAATAAGATTAAAATTGTGTACAATAAATAGTACTAGTTAAGCAATTTGTATTCGTTTAGTTAAATGCAACTAACGAGGAAAATATTTCATTAATGTATTCTTCATGTTTTTAAATTATGTAAAGGTTATCTCTTTTAAAATTTGCCGACGATGCTTAAAACAATATAAGATTTTGCAATCGATTTTCTATCATGAATATTGCTGTCTTGCATTTTACTATAGTGTATATAATATTAATAGGCGGGTAGACAATTTCTAAACTGCTGTTTATAATATATTTAATAACAACTGATACATTTTCACACCTATTCCTACGAGATGGATTTTATGAATATAAAGAAGTGGTGGTCACCAAAAGGCAACTTAAGTCAGTTAAGAAAATACGTGCGCTTTAATTTTCTCCCTAGAACGGTAGCTAACTTGTTATACAATTCGTACAAAAAAAAACGATTTTAATTCTGTAATAATTATGGTTTTATTTAACCGAAATAAAACCTAGTATTTTCGCCGCCTCCGTAGCCCAATGGTTAGCGTGCTACGCTGCAAAGCGGAGGTCCCGGATTCTCGGCTAGGGTCTGCAAAATTATTACAAGTTCAAACCGACCGATCCTCACCCCAACGTAGTCTCCTAATAACCAAGATGTTGATGCGACTTAAAATAAATTTAAAAAAACCTAGGTTTTATTAAAATAATTAAAAATTAATCATAATAAAAGACAACAGTTGTTGTTTAGGTCATCAGCCGAAAATCTGGTTTGAACCTGTAGAGGTTTTACTAAGTAAAACTTACGTTTTAGTGTGAGTGGTTTAAAATTGCCTTCCTCACTGAATGGAAAAGTACGCTTATCAGCATGCCGGGCCCTCTGAAAAGCACATATTTTCCACTCTGCAAATGACACCTTCACTTCATTCACCACAGGGTCTGGCCGTATAATGAAATTCATTACTGTCAGAGGAGATAACTCTGATTAGTGTCTTTTACACCTCTACCTCTTCTGTTCTTAAATGATTCAATCATTTAATTGGCTGACCATGTGATAAGAAACAGTTAATAGTAAACATAATAAATGATAGTAAATAAGAGTTAATTTTGTAAAATAATATCTTAGGACTCCAGTAATCAGTCTCAGGCATTTCGATTGAAATGACTATACTTTAACCCACCGGGTTGGTCTAGAGGTAAAGTCGTCGCCGCGAGTCAGCTGTTTAACAGCTGATTTCGGAGTCGAAGGTTCCTGGCTCAAATCCTAGTAAAGGTAGTTACTGTTATACGGATTTGAATACTAGACAGTGGTTACCGGTGTACTTTGATGGTTGGGGTTCTATTAACCATACTCTTTTAGAAATGGTCGCCCTGAGTCTGTACAAGACTATTCCTCATTTACACGTCATACACATCATCTTCCTCATCTCATTGGGTCATGAGATTGCTTATTGTTCTGAATTGAACAGATTGGAACGTACACAAATTAGAAAAAACAATTAGAAAAGTAAGTTCATATAATAGGCTAATAGATTAAAAGTACACAGAACACTGTAGTTCCTAGACCATTTTTAACATTTTGTAAAAATTCATATGAATTTATTCCGCCTAAAATATATAATTCTCTTCCACGTGATTTAAAAATACTAAAAAACGTACAGTAAATGTAGAATATACGTAGTTAAATATTTATTTACCATAAATAGTGTAGAACAAAAAATGATAAATATTTGATTCTGTCGATTAAAATAAACTGGATAGTTAGTTTCACTTGCCTAAAAATTTCACTGCACTTATTTATTTGATATTATTGCTTTTATATTTATAATGCAGGTCTATTATTTGTATTTTTATATTTATGATTGTTATTTTGTTAGCCGCCGTCTAATAATATTATAATATAAAAACATAAAATATAATATTAATAATAATTAATAATATAAATACATAATATTATCGACGGAACCTCTTAACAGGTATTTCCTTGGAGACTCTATTTTTCCCTTGTTTTAGAATTAGTTTGCAGTGTTTTTTGTTTACAATCAGATAATCTTTTAATATTTTTATGTTATATGTTTTATTTTTATGTTTTTAATATATTTTTCTACAGTATGTGAAATAAACTTTCTTATTCTTGTTCTTAGTGCAGGAGAGGTACGGTATTTACCTCCCGTTGATATAATTCTTACAATTTCAGGAACAGAGCCCTTACTTGACGGTTATACTAATGTACTTTCACCCGACTATTGAAATTAGATAGACTATAGTGATATTGTTAATGTATTTTATGCGCTAGAATGTAATTGATCTTTAACAACGTGTAATACACTGGTTATAAATATTAAGTATGGAGTAATCTATAGTATAATTGACCCATATTGCCATAATTGCATATCTTCTGTTTGGTTGATTAACTGCATATTATGGTGACACTTATTCAATAGCTGTGATTCATTCAATATGAATTCTATTCTACAATATTTCTTATAAGGAGATCCAGTTTGTTAAAAGAGTGATCTTACTTTTTACAACATCTAGAAAAAGCGAACGCACGTATTCCGTTTTTAGATTGCTTACATTGCTGTCGTATAATATTACTTCCGTTAATTAAAAACTGGTATTCACCAGTGTGTTGTTGAGATAATGATTACCTCACTGTAAAAATTAGTAAAACCGAAAATGGGGCGCAGAAAAAAGAAAATGTATGAGAGAATGAAGGCGTTTTGTACATGAACAAAGTGTAAAATATTCTAAAAAGAAAGGAAATCACTTCAAAACTGCTTGAAACATTATTTAAAATCAACATAGTACAAGCTAGAAAAATAGAAAAGAAAGATACCCACTGAACAACTACTCATTGGTGTAGTGGTCAGCGCTACTGGCTTCTATGCTGAGGATCCCGAATTCTATTCCTGATCAATCTAACATTATTTTTTCACTCGTTTTCATTAGTGAGCAACCTGCATCGTTAACAGTAACATTAATGTGCAATTTTCAAAACAGTCAGTTGTAAACCTAAAAGAGAACGAACCATTTGAAAGGAAACACCTGTGTAAAAAACCCGGTGAATATCATAAGTAGATAATTACAAAAATATAAATTGAAAAGCTCTCAGACATAACTAGGAAATGTAAAATTTGTACTTCAGTAAAATATTTTTGTTGTAAAAAATATTGAAGAATTTTTCAAAGAAAAAATATGAATTCCCTACATCCTATTTAAAAAAATTTAATAATATATTTTTTCTTTAAAATATTTCTCAGTGTAATAACATTTAGAATTTTTGTTAAATTATAGGTACAGATAAGTAAAAATATTTCATAAATCGTGAATTAAATCCTTTGTCAATCCAATTAGATTTCACCCACACGTTTATCAAAAATAACACGAATGAATGAACTCTACTCTTGAATGACAATTGTTATTACAGTATTGTGAAGGGAATGAAACCATCCGTCGCTTCGCTTCGTCCGCATTCTGTTCACAATTTAAATCCCATATTAATGACACATTACTCGGTAGAGGCTTAGCACTTTCTTTTTTTCCTCACCCTTCAATTGTACGCACACGCAATCTTTCATAATAAAACGTAGGGTTGTGACCCTACAAATATTATAACAATCATATCGTGTTTGCGGGTGGGCGCCTTCAACAATAAAAACAATAATAATATCAACTGTAGTTTCTATTCTGTTTCTACATGACACCTAAGTAGTTCTATTATTTGTACATATTTATAATAATAATAATATAACCCTATTTTATTTGTGTTCACGAATTCGTTTGATATTAATATAATATAATGTAGGCCTATAAGATACAACGAAACTGTGCAAATTGGTGTCCCGTTGTAAAATAATACACTCTTTTGTTACGAAAGATGTTCGAAAGAAATTTTATAGTTACGTAAATCACAAGTTTGCCCTTATTTGCAACGAGGGGTAAAAGGGGAAAAGCATCAGTGCACATGCGCGACTGCTTTAATTTCAGTACAACAAACTTAATAACTTATATATACTATACCCACAGCATATACAGTATTTCGCGGAACCTTCTGTAGGTTAACTGTACCAATATAACTGTTTGTTACCGTAAACAGAAATGTTAGTTTCTCAAAAACGTGGGCAGACTATTCACAGTTCTGAACGAAATCTAATATGCAGTGTAATAAAATGCTGTAAAGTTGAAGCTGAACAAAAATGCCTTTGCCTGCCTCTTTAACAAAAGCCATGAGCGAGTGGCTAACTACTGTGATGTTTCTTTTTCCACAATTGGAAAAATAAAGAAGGAAATTAAAGACGTGAGAAGCTATTCTTCAACAGTTTTGTTGACACCTGGTAATAAAAGAAAACTGTTAGGTAGGTACTAGTGGACTGATAGTGAAGACGCCGGTGACAGCGATAGTAAAGAAGACGATTCATTCATAAAAAAAATTGTTCTAATGGAATAAGTTAGCTGGTAATTACCGTAAATCAAACATTTCTAGTCATGTAATTAAGATGTAGGTAATATTACAGGCCACATTGGTTTCTTAAAAGGTTTATGAAGAAAATATTTTCTCGGAATAAACCACAGCTTACAAAATGTAGCTACGAGTAGTGTCTAATTGCTGAGGTTAGCAGCACTGTTAAATTTTCACTTCCCTTCCTCAAAACCCATCCATACGCAAAAGGCAATCTCGTGACTACAGTATCTATACTAATATGTTTGTTAGCAAAAGTGTAAATAATTTTTTTTTATCTCTAATGTGTGTATGGAGTAATCTGTTTAGTTAATAATAATTATAATAAAGTGTGCTTTATTTCACTCAAATACAGTAAACACAAGTAATAAAATTTAAATAATACAATTTAAATTTACAATCAAAGATAAAGGAAAAAACAAGAAAATATATTTTTATTTTTACCCATTCTTGATAACGTTCGTATTGACACACAATGGCAATGGCCTTAACCGTCTGCCAGACACTCTCTTTAGTTAAGAACAATAAGCAACCCCATGACCCAACTAGATGAGGATGATGTGTATGACGTGTCAACGAGGTGTAGTCTTCTACATTCTTGGAAGATCATGGTTAATTGAACCCCAACCATCAAAGTACTCCGTTAACCACTACCTACTATTCAAATCCGTATTAAAGTAACTACCTTTACTAGGATTTGAACAAGCAACCTTCGTCTCCGATAATCAAATAATATTATCATATCGCATAAATTTACGTACACACTGTATTAATAACAGAAAAGCTATTCCAATACACGAAAAAATTGTTAAGGATTAAAAAAAGGATAATGTTAGGCCTACTAACATCGAAGAGAAAAGTTAACATGAGTGTTTGTAGCAAAATGTTACATGAAAATCTTCAATATTTGTTTAGGTCCTTGAAACTAAGTATAACCCTTAGAAATGTATTACATTTAACCGGAGGACCTTAATATGTTCCTTGAAAGTTTCTCTCTTAGAAATTTATTCCATTTAACCTTACCAACAATTCAAACTACCAGATTATAAGGAACTTATTTAATAGATAATCTCTATACTTGCATGTAGGCTACTAGAACGTGCTTAAAAGCAGAGTTATGTTACAAAATTAAAATTTTCGTTAGCAAAAGGGATGCATGTTCAATTCACAAATCGTAGCCTATTAAATATTTTTTTTTAACTTTGATTCTTTATTTAGAAACTATACAATACAGAGCAACCATCCAAAAGCTTAACACAATTTTTAATAAACAAATGACGTGAAAAATAAAAAGAAAAGAATTTTTTTAAAGAATACATCCCAGTGGATAATTCAAAAGCTGAACAGTAAAAATAAATTAAGGAAAAAATAGAAAACAAACACTGGAAAATCAAATAATATACACATAACAAAAATAACATAGAATACAAAGTACTTAAAATAAAAAGTAGCGTAGAAAGTAACAACAATAACAAATAATATAAGTATTGTACGATAAAAAAAAATGAAATAAGAAACGAAAAATATTTAGGGTACATGAGTAATAAAGATCTGAACAATACATTACAAATTATAATTACAAAAGTGAAATTTAAAGAATTATTAAATCATTAAAACTATTTAATTGGATATAAAGGTGTCCCACGAGAAAATCGACATACTTTACATGTGTGTTCCTCTTATTAAAAATAATTTATAAAGTTATATTAACATAGGTCTGGAAACGTTTATTTAGCAAGTTACGGATGGTGAAAGATTTCGCCTTGGGTTCAGAGCCTACTCCTAAATAAACCCATTCTGGAGGTCTAGGGACCTTATTTTATCAATAAATTTGATGGTTATCAAGGATTTTGGCCAGATAAATTGAACAAAATAGGTTTTAGAATTGTATCTTCAGTAGCTTTCATGATTTTCAAAATAAAATTGAAAAATTTTAGCCTCAATGAATGAACAAATAGCCTCATTCGCATACCTTAATTTACCAGAGGCTATCCGGAATACTGATGCAACTCCTCAAATATACAAAAGAAAAGTAACCAACTGGCTGATTAATTTAGGGAGAGAGCAACCTGAGGATTTAATTATTAGTTCTATGTATTCAAACTAATTGCTCTTCTTTGCCTCTTGTGTCGGCTAAAAATGTTTTTTGTTAACATTGTCATCGAAAGTCAGCTTCATCCTTTGCCATTACATTACATGACATTTTATTTTTATTTTTTAAATTTATTTTTTATACTATTATCCTTTTTTGTATATTTACGTTAGGAAATTTTGTTGTATGTTTTTTTTGTAAATTTTTGTTTCTTTTCTTTTATGTAAATTTACTGTAGATATAACCTATTATTATAATAGAATAAATGAAATAAACCAACTCATACCCCCGCACAGGCTAGACCAATGCGGGTATTAGGAAATAAGATAGGATAAGATTCATTGTACTTGTTTTTAGCAATAATAAATAAATAAAATCTGTCGTCTGAAAACCGTCTTTTTACTTTCTCTTGCCTATATGAATATATAGGAAGGAAAGTATTGTTTTCATGTCGATTTTTCGAAATCGAGTTTTCACCGGATCTATACGTTTTCAGACCCCCTGAACCCAAAAAACATGTTTTTAGCGATTGGTCTGTGTGTGTGTGTGTGTGTGTGCGCGCGCGCGCGCGTGTGTGTGTGTGTGTGTGTGTGTGTAAACAGAATATCTCAAGAACGGAACATCGTACGAACTTGAAACTTGAAACTTAAGTTACGTACCACTACCGGACTCGACACGAACATTTTCATCAAAATCGGTCAACCGGAAGTGGTAGTTTATTCTTGTAATTTTTCACTTATTTGCGATTTTCTCAAAAACTGGTCCTACGATTTTTTTTAAAATCGCCTGGTTTACTCAATTTTTTATTCTCTATAAGATAGGGTAGGCGTCATGTTTGCTGAAATTCTGCGTGAGGCTGTTTTCACGTAAAAACGTTGTTTTTTTAAGATTACAGCTTTAATATGCATTTTAGCGCAAAACTTTATATAATAAAAGTTGTAGAGAATTGAAAATTCTACAACTTTTATTTCAAACAATTTTTTGTATAACGCTTAGGTTAGCGGTAATTTGCGATTTTCTGTTTTTTTTTCTCACGAAAATGTGTGAAAAATTGATTTTTTTAAGATTTCGGCCTTAGTATGCATTTTACGACAAAAGTGTATATAATTTAATTTATAGAAAATTAGAAGATCTACAACTTTTATGTAAAGCATTTTTCTCTACAGAGCCTAGTTTAGAGAGAAAGAGTGATTTTCCGTATTTCTAAGCCAAACTGAGTTCGATTTTCATTTTGCATCATTCACTCATGATTAAAATAAGGTTATGTTTTCGAGGTTAGTTTTTTGTTTATTTCTAATATTTTATTAATAATGTTAGGTTTATTGTTAATTATTTGCATTGGCAAGAGAAAGTTGTGTGAGTGTTTCACACCAGATTTTTTAATATTTTGTAAACAATTACTTCATTAAATAAACAATAACGCGGATCCATCGGTATCTTAGTGAATAAAAAAATTTGTTAAAAAACTGATGACTATTGACATTATAACTGCTGGTTGTGTTAACTTGTTACACAGTTGTAGTTTTTCTTAAATAAAGTCAAAAAAAACTGATGAATAATAAATATAAGTGTAGTTCAATATTAATTCATTCTTTAACACTCAAATTAAATCGTGTAGACTGAACATAGAAGTCCTTACAAATTAGCGTATACATTTCAACGTTTCATCTTATCTTTCCTGTAGTATTAACCGGACAATTTAGTAAAAAGTAGGCTAAATTGGAATCATTCCAAGAATTCCGTTCATAATTTTATAGTTTGTTAGAAAAAATTTAAGGAATCATTTAAAACAAATTACCTACAAAAAAATAAACTTTTAGTCTACGAACTTCCTTATAAGTTTCATTAATGAATTTTATATTTGTTATCTTTTAATTAGATTTTTTTTAAGTTGTTTATTTTTTCTTTATTTAAATTCCTGGTAAAAAAGGAGCGGTATTTTAACTAAAACAAATTAGAGGTAAATTATTTAACACAGCACTTCAGGTGTAATATTTCTGAAATAGAGGAAAGTTAAATACTCTGAGTATAATTAAGAGGTGTTTAAAATAGGCTACTGGTATTTTGCTATAGCAGCACCTCGTTGAATATAAAGCCTATTTCGGTGAAATTGCGTGCTTGCCTTTCCTGCGCATATAATTAGATTTTCTCTAAGGATAAGCAAATAAAGGATGGAATATATTAAAACATAGCAACACTATTATTTTAACATACACACTATTTTCTATCAACTGTTTATTAAACCATATCCTGTTAATTATTAATTGAAATATTATTGAACTGAATGTATAAAATTATTTATTAGTCTTTCGGTTTTACATCAGTAAATTTGAATGAATATTGTACATAAATACTAAAGGTAATTATTGTAGAAAATAAGTACATTTTTATTAAGTATTATCAATTGCTAACCTCCGAGGGGTTGTGTTAAAATTAGATTTGCAAACGACACTGGACGAATAAGGAATGGTCGGACTCTCAGGAATGGTCGGCCAAAATCTGTACAAGACTGCACCTCATTTACACATCATTCCTCATCTCATTGGGTCATGGGGTTGCTTATTGTTCTGAATTGAACAGATTGCAACGTTCACACATTAGGAACAAAAAAAATCCAAGTAAAGGTAGTTAAATTTTTACGGGTTTGAATACTAGTCAGTGGTTACCGTTGTATTTTGATAGTGGGGAATGAATTAACCGTACTCTTTCAGGAATGGTCGGCCTGAGTCGGTACAAGACTACACTTCATTTACACGTCATAATTATTATTATTCTCGTGTCATTGAGTTACTTATTGTTCTTAAATTGAACAGACTGCAACATACAAAAATTCTGTTCAACCCTTAAGAAAGAAATGATACAATTTCAGTTCTTTAGGTAACCGGAAAGCTATAGGATTGCTTTTTTTTACTGAAAATGTATTTTTCGATCAATTCGGATAACACGGATTTCAAATAACCGGAGATTTTTTTTATCAATTAGTGTAATAAATGATATCGATTTATAAATATTTGATTATTGAACTGGAACCTTTCATTAGTAACTTAAAACAACTTTACAAATTGAGTGCTAGTGTACCTTTACTATACAATCATTTATATACCATGATTGACTTCGAATTAAATTTAAAGGTTTAACGCGAGACCTAAATGTTAATACTAAGTTTTAAACAAAAACGAAACTATAATTTAACCCAATTTATTCGTGAATTACAGTAATTAGCTCTACTGTGTTGTTTGGTCGGGGGATAAATCTTAAATTGCATGCAACATAACCAATTCAGTCAATTAGTTCGTGTGAACAATTAAACGTCCGTCGTTGTTAAATTGCATCCAGTCAAGGTCCAACTAAAACAATTAGGCATTTTTATTCGTTTAACGAAAATAACTCAAATAATTATAATTCGTATCTGGTTTTAAACACTTTGGTCACGTGATTCTCATTCGTTATAAAATAAACCATAATTTCTAATTTCATAGTTCTGCTACGTCTAGTTACATCATTTATATTTTATATTAATTTACTTCTTTGTTTTGTACATTGTTTTCAGTCTTTTTAAACAAAATTTAATTTTTTTTTAACTTTTCTGTTTGTTTTTCATATTCTAAGGTATCTTTTACTACAGGTTCTTCTTTTTTCTTCTCTTCATCTTCTGATTTGCTTTTGCTCTTAGAAGAGCTCTTAATGTGATCAATCTATATTTAGTTCAATCTAATTTCATTTTCCCGAATTATTCCAAGTTTTTCAAGGTTTTTTTTGGGTTCTTCAAACTACTGATCTGACCATAGATAATAACTTAGGAGAGTAAATATAAATTTAAATGTAAATAAAACCTTTTAAATGTTTAACAATTAATTTAAACACTTAGATATCCATTTGAACCGAAGGCTCACCTGGTGAAACCATATTTGGACAAAAAGAAAACAACTTGGTCTGAAATTACGAAGATTATTTTGGCTCTTAGGTAGTAGATCTCATCTTTCTGTTGAAAATAAGGTTCTGTTATATAAAGTTGTATTAAACCCGGTCTGGAATTACAGATAGCAGTTATGGAGTACAACATCCAACCTTGACATTATACAAAGATTTCAGTAAAAATGTTTGCGACTGATCACTGGAACCCCATAGTATGTTACCAACGAAATCACACGTAAAGATGTAAACAACCCTTTTCAAAAAGATTAAATTAAAACCCGTACTACTAAACATCTGAAAAAATTGGAAATACATAAAAATCTATCTGCTATCAATCTTGTTGAGAATAACAACGACCATTTACAGACTAAAACGTTTCAAAATATTGGATTTATCCACTCGATTCACTTAACCGACAATCATCAATGCCATCTTAATCATCCTCTGCACCATCGTCTCTTTTTTTTAACGAGATCAAAATTTAATTAAACTAAGTTTGTTTTTATATTTTTTATCCTTTTAATGCACACTACCTGGTTGTTGTGTCTGTGTACTTTCAATGTTAAATTCACACACTGTTATAAATTTTGCTATAAGTTTTTTTTGTGTTTAATAATTAACTGACTGCAAAATAAATTTACTGTAAACAAATTTTTTTAATAAAATGTTGGCTATTATTGTTAAAGAATAATTTGTTATACGAATCTTACACCTTTTAATTATTTTCTTTTTAGATATGTTTAACTCATTTAATTAACTGATCGTTTGAGAGCTGACAATCGTTTTTATAGCCCTAGAACTTACAGGTCACGTTGTAAGTTGAAAAATAGCTAGTTTAAATTTTAAAAAAAATTTCTAGTTAACTTTAACAAACAATACTTAAGTAGGTCTGCGTACCTACGTTATCTATATCAGCTCGTAATAAAAAGTAATAAAAAATAACCATAAAACATAATTTAAGTTGAATTATAAAAATGGATCTCATTCTATTTTTTGCGATAACGCACGTTAGAGAAAATAAGGTTAAATAAAAAAATTGTGATATTTTATTTATTTATTTTTTGTGGTAGTTCATGATTTACAAAAGGTAATTCTCGCTGTACAGTTAAAGGTAAGGTAGAGAAATGAATTAGAGACTTAAATCCAATACCCCGTAATTTATTTTCATGTTTTATTTTATCATTGTTTCGTTCGTTTTGTAAATGCAGAAATTTGATAGAGGTTTGTTTTTTATTGTTATATCTTATTTTTCCTCTGCGTTTTATTGGTTTAACAGAAAGGATATTTTTAGAAAGAAATATCAGCAAGCCGTAGCTATTAATTTTTTTCGGTAATCTTTTAGCAGTATTCCGTTTTATAACTCATTTAAACCAAGTATCCTTAGGAGCTATATAATCCATGTGATCAACTATGTGGAACGATTCAATATAAAATACACTAAATGTAATGCAGTATTTATAGTGAAAAAACGTTGTTCAAATATCTTGTATAAAAGTTGTGAATTTTTTATTTCTTTTAACGTTTCGTGAAGTATTTTGTTTTAATTTATATATTTTTTCCAACTATAATTTCATAAGAAACAGATTTCAATGCTGTTTTTCACATAAAATTACAAATATTGGCTAAATTAAGATTTGGACGGACAAATGTTGTATGCAAAAGTTGGAGCATATTTGCCGGCCGCTTTGGCGCAGTTGGAACGTGCTCGCCTCTCATCATGCGGTCCTGGGTTCGAATTCCAGGCACGGCATATTTTCATACGTTACAAAAAATCATTTCATCCTCCATTGTAAACAGTTCCACCTCAACGTCGTCGCTAATGACCGTTGTAGTTGATGCGACGTTAAATAATAATAATAAAAAAAAAGTTGGAGAATATTTAATTATTTATAACTTTACGTTATGTGCAATTTTGCTGTAAAATTGCTCGGCTGTATTATTTTAAAATGAAAAATAAATACAATAGACACTCGATAACACGTGCATTTTTCTAATCCCCTTGAAATCGGTATAACACCACGTAATGTTAAAGGTAATTCTGTAGTACGACATTGTTATTTCAAAACCTCAACTGGAGGATTTCAATTCACCAAATTTAGATCAAAGCTCTAACCTCTATAGCTCGTCTTTTTGTGGAACCGAACATTTATAGCATGAGTAATACCTTACCAGACCTTGAAAGCGCGACTTTAAGTCGACACAATCTTGATAGCACGAACCTCAACATAGAAGAGTCCCTCGATAACAAGACTGTTTCCAAAATCCCCTTGAGACTGTTACTATCGAAGTTCTACTGTATTTAAACAAAAACAGCTCTTAAATTACCTTAGTAGTTTTGAGTTGGAACTGAACTTTTATGTTTCTAGGGTACGAGTAGTGATATTAAGTACCTGATACTTTTTGTATCTAGTTGTGACAAATAAATACCAATTAGACAAATAAAAATTGTACTTGATTCAATCGAAACTAGTAGCAAAGCGATACTTTGGACCTAACAGAAACGAATGCTAGGAACACAACTACTATTGCAACAACAGTTCCTACTGGGATCTTTTGCCTGCTTTCTTTACTCGATCAACTGCACTGTTTACTCTCACCCAGAATGCATAAGCACGTACTAAATGTCAATAAAAATAAAAGTTACATAAAGGAAACAGTTTACATTAGGAGTTTCTTAATTTGTTATATTTTATCCATTTCCATGAATAAGATTCAAGATGAATAAGATTTCCATAAATAAGATTCAAAGCTTATTTATGCATTCCTATTAAAATGCAAAACATATGATCATTTTCTGTCTTATCTCTTGCTGCCGTATAATTATTTAAGGAGCTACCGGTACAGGAGTAACCGGTAACTTGCATCTGGTACATTATTTACCGATTAACTTTTCCTGGTACGCCGTTTCTATCAATACAGTACAAAGTATCAAGTCTCCTGCGTGTGGACCTTAACTAATGTAGAAAACAAGGAAAGTTCAATTAAAATTGTTAGTGGCGTTTTTGAAATAATTAAATCGAGTAATTGGATTTTTGCAACAAATTTAAATACCCTTAATTTTGGGACTACATTTCTAAATGTTGTCCAATTGGGAGTTCTTTCTCCACTTCATACTATCGTGAGAGAGAGAGAGAGAGAGAGAGAGAGAAAGAAGGAAAATTTTCACAGCAAATTACTTTGGGTTAGGTCAATACGATGACCTAATAATAATATTAGCTCTACATTTTATACTACAGTATTTGGAACATTATTTTACCGGTTTTTAAATGTATTTGTTAATAATATGATTACACTTAATTACAGTAATTATGAAATGTTTAAATTAAATAAAATATAACAGATATAGCCTACATTGTTACTACTAATAATGACAGCCGAATTTGTTTTCTTTTTTTACAATCTGTTAGAGATAAACCAAAACAAATAATTACGTACAACCCTATTATGTAAAATACACAATGTAATTTTTAAGCAAAACAAATACAATTAAATTATTAAAGGTAGATTATACAAAACTATTCGTTGTGTTAATCCAATTTTCGTGTATTGCAATATTGTTAACATTTTTGTATAATTAGGTATACATTCTAACACAGTAATTTAAAAAAATTGTTTTCTAAGCAAAGTTTATTCATACATTGTTTTTCCTATTCAAAAAAAGATAAATATAAAAATATTAAAGAAAAATGTTTAAATAAATCACCTCCTATGGTTTATTAATCAGCGTACTGAATTACCCTATATTTTAAATGGAAGGTACTGAATTCGATTCCCTTAATTCGGAAGTTTAAACTTGTTAAAATTGATTTACTGTTGTTGTTAATGAATAAGCTGTAGATGCTGATTTAAATAAATTTATACATTCATGTACATGAACTAACAAATTGTATGTTCAGTTACAAGATGCAGAAGTTTTGGTTGAAAAAGGCTTGGGTTAAAGGCTATTCATTGAGGAAAACGCTGGTTGGTTAAAAGTGAAAAGAGATTTTAAAGGTTTTTCTCGTGGTTGAGAGTGCTGGACGTTGACTGTTGAGCAGATTTAAAAAATAGAGGCTGCTGAGATGAGATTGTTAAAACCTTTAGAGCTCTTACACACAAACGCTGCTGAGCAGCTGCTAAAAAAACCCTTTCTCGCTGTTGTGGAACTCAAATCGAATAGCCTCATTTTGCAATATGGATTCAGATGAAGAAGTTCTTGCTTTGGCTCTTGTGCTAAAACAGAAGTATAAACGGCGAAGACAAAAAAAATATTGGAAACATTCTTTTGTTACGTTCTAGAGCAGTAAGTGGCTACTTTAATACACTACAGTGAGTTACGGCAAGACGAGCAACGTTTTTAAATTGCTTTAAAATGTCAATAGGTTGTTTTAATGAAATTTTTAATACTTTAAGAAATAACTTGACGCGGCAAGATACAAATTAAATTTATAAATTAAAATTGTAATGAAAATTTCAGTGTCAAAAGGCATCGCTGTTCACTTCAAAGTACAAACTATTCACTATAAACTGGAGTGATCGGTACAATCTTTCGGGAGTGCTGCTAATGAGAGTTGGTGTGTAAGAGCTTTTAGTAAGGTATTATTTAGTGGACATAAAACAAAATTAAAATATTAGGTATGAGCCTGATGTGTCAGGGGTGATATCAAACATTCGGAAACAGACGAGAGGGGTCTAGCCATAGCGGATGCCAAATGATAGAACACCAAAATATATTTACTTTACCTACAACCCAATCGGCAACGTTTTATTGGGAGACCTTGGAAAAGATAGGCATCCCAAACCTTTTAAGATAACAGATTACTTGGTTTGAAGCTGGAACAGGCATATCGTTTGTAACGAATAGCGTGTCCCCCCAATCGTGTAAAGGATTGCAATAAATTACATTAAAATTTAATAGACGTAATATTACAAGAACAGAGAATACATTTCTGAGAAACCTACTATTTCATTTTACTAAGTGAATCAAATGTCCGGGTTTTCCTGTAACCGTGCGCCTGTTCTTCCACTACGTATGTAGTTAATTTAACATAGTTTATAACACGTGTGGTTGTCTTGTCATGTAAATTAAAGGAGAGGGAGTAATATTCAATTACATACTATTAGACTATAGTACCTACAATTTCAATAGGCGATTTCATTTAATAGATTTCTCTCGGAATTCAGTCACCCCGGTGAAATGTATCAAAAATAAAATTTTCAGGCTTTATTTAAGAGACAAAATTGATGTGAACTTATAATTTTTTAACTGAAAAATCGAATTATATAGGTCCAAAAACGATATATTTTATAGTTTTTAAGATATCCTGACATAAAACACAAAAATTAGTGCAAGAAATAATACCTTCTTTACATGCTTAATTAAGCTGTCTATTTTTTTTTATTCAACACGTAGAAAATTTAATTAAGTGGTCTTTTGACGAGCTACATTGATAAGCGGCGTCTTTTGATCCCATATGATTTTTGCTTTGCAGAAATACAAAAATATCGAAATACTAATATGTAATGTTTTAGCCATTTTATTCGAAAACCAGACTGTAAAAAAATACGCCCATGTTTACTACCGGAATTTGATTTGTCGGGCGTTTCCTGAAGATGACCGGCCCGTGGTGTCGTGGTCAACGTGTCTGGCTTCATCCCGGGGTCCCAGGTTCGATTTCCGGTCACGTCTGGCATTTTTTCATCTGTATATCAACTCATTACCACTCAATAAAAAATATATATATATACAAGATAGGTATTTAAATTCGACTTTTTTTTATAACAAAACCAGAATAAGCCGGCCACATTGGCGCAGTTGGTAACGTGCTCGCCTCTCATCATGCGGTCCTGGGTTCGAATCCCACTCAGGCACGGCATATTTTCATACGTTACAAAAAAATTATTTCATCCTCCATTGTTCAATAGTTACACCCCAACATCGTCGCTAATGACCGTTGTAGTTGATGCGACGTTAAATAAATGAATTTAAAAAAAAACCAGAATAAATTGTTACGAACTATTACTATTTTTCCCAACACAATGTAATAATTAATTTCGTAGGTTGGCAATAGAATCTTATCAACTATTCTTACGTTACTATTCAATTATGAAAACAATGAAAAATTTAAATTAAAAAAAATTAAACTAATTAGTTGTGTATTATCAACAGCGTTGCTCGAAATGGTATCCGTTTGAATTTCAAATTAATGGATTTTGATCGACGAATCCATTCTTTTCTAGTGTCAATTATAACGGCAAAGGATATTATTAAGTTTTTGTAGCATTCGATTCCTTAAATCCTCTTGTGTGTCAATCCCCTTTAAACAAAAAATTGACGTATGAAATTCCGGGTGAAATCTTTCGCCAGCCGTAATAAATTGTTCAGGAACTATGTTTATATATTTTTTATATTTAAAATTTGTGTACGTTGCAATCTTGTTCGTTCAATTCAGAACAATAAGCAACCCCATAACCTAATGAGATGAGGATGATGTATATTACGTGTAAATGAGCTGTATGTAGTCTTGTACAGACCCAGGCCGACCATTCCTGAGACCGAGTATGGTTAATTGAATTCCCATGATCAAAGTACACCGGTAACCACTGTCAAGTATTCAAATTCGTATAAAATTAGCTAACTTTACTATGATTAAAACCACAGAACCTTTATCTCCGAAAATCAGCTGTTAAAATAGTTGACTCGCGGCGATGGCTACCTCTAGACCAAACCGGTGGGTCAATATGTTTATATGAACAATTTTTCTTATTTTTGGCTATATAATCATCACCCGAGAAATTTCCGTTGAATTTTGAATCACTTATATAGTCAGGAATGATGTAAGCGGCTACAATAATATAGGCAGTATTTTTGACTCCCACGTGTCTCGTCTGCCCATAATAAACAGGTGGAGTGTCAAATTATTTACACTCAATCTGTTCGTTGCAGGGCTAAAATAAATAGTTATGTTTCTTATCACATGGCCAGCCAATTAAATGACTGAATCCTTTAAGAACAGAAGAGGTAAAGGTGTAAAAGACACTAATCAGAGTTACCTCCTCTGAAAGTAATGAATTTCATTATACAGCCAGACCCTGTAGTGAATGAAGTGAAGGTGTCATTTGCAGAGTGGAAAATATGTGCTTTTCAGAGGGCCTGGCATGCTGATAAGCATACTTTTCCATTCAGTGAGGAAGGCAATTGTAAACCACCTCATTCCTAGTTTTACTTAGTAAAACCTCTACAGGTTCAAACCAGCCTTTCAGCTGATGACCTAAACAACAACAACACGTGTCTCGTCCCTTTAAAACCACCTGTCCATCAAGACAAGGAGAAAATTTGAGCTTGTAAATTTAATCAGTTTGTTAAAGGTCACTCGCCTATTGGTATTACGTAGACTATAGAATAAAACGTGTGGGTGTTAATAGAACAATCACGACTTGAAATCTTTACTGTGTCGTCGTCGGGTTGAATATTATTGAATCATCAAAATCATCATCAATGACGTAAATGGTAAACGAATTAATGAATGAATTGAACGATGAATAAATGAATATAGGCTCACAAATTCTCTCTCCTTCCTTTCTCAATTCTTATCATTTTATATTTATAATGTAATACGATGTATTATGATTGTAATATATAATGTAGAAGACCTTGACAGGAATTCTATGTGTAACTATTTCTCACGATTGGTCCACTAATGAGTAGTTCTGTTACAAAAATGATTCATCTACTGTAGTATTATTATCATTCATTTTAAAATGACAGTATTTTCTGCGAATAAAAATATTTTAAAAAATCTACTCAAAAATATTTTATGAATCAACTAGTAGTAATTTAAACAGCATTGGCTATTTTTATATTTTTTTCTTTAAATTTCATCAGTTTTCCTTGTAAGTTTTATGAGTTTTCTATGAATAATTTGTTAAAACCAATTTCACAGGCTGATAGGTGTTAAATTGGTTGAACTTGACCATCTAATTTCAGGGTCTCTCACAAAAATAAAAGCTGTGTTTTTTTTATGAATGAGTACTTTTGGTAATGATCCTAAATTCACTATAATAAGTAATGACTAAGCTGTTGGTACGAATTTAAATAAATCTGATTGGAAACACTCACGCGACTTTCTTTTGCCAGTGTAGATAATGAACAATATTATAACCTATGTTTAATCATGATGCAAAATGAAAATCAACCTCTGTAAATCTTAAAAATGCGGAAATCAGTAGTAATTGTCTCTAAACCTAGGCTATATTGAAAAAAAAATGCTAAAAATAAAAGTTGTTATTTTTTTTAATTTCTTATAACTTCGATTTATAGGCCTACACTTTTGCCATAAAATGCATACTAAGGCCGTAATCTTAAAAAATCCTATTTTTGCCGATTTTAATGAAAAAAAACCAGAAAAATTACCAATTCCCGCTAAACTATGCGTTGCTTTTTTAATTTCCACATTTGTTTTTTTTTAATTTTCAAGTTGTCGAAATTTATATGAGAAATTTTCAGAAGTTCTATAAATAGTAAAACGGTTAAAACAATAAAGTTTTACAGTTCCTGTACCCAAGGTATTATTTTTAAAATAGTAAGCTGTTATAAAAACCATTTTGTAGACAGAGATTTTACCTATTAAGCATTTTTTATTTACAACACATAATTTCTTAAACAATTTTTGCTACAAAATAATATCTCATCATATTTTTATTTTTTTACTTCTGCTGCAACTGTTTTAAATTTTATCTTTTATGTGTGTGGTTTAAATCGATTATTGAACAAATTGTGCTGATCGATAGTCGACCTTATACACGAGAACTAATCGACTATAAACCACAACTAAAGTAAAAAGAACAAACATTTTATTTCTTTGCACGTACCTAAAAAAACAACATTTCTATAAAGATTTTATTGTCTGGCTTCCAAATCGGACAACCTGCTTCCAAAAAATTACAAAAGTAGGATCTTCATAAAATTTAAAACTTAATATAGAAATAGCTCCTTATTTACGGTAGGCAGTACAGTAAAATTTATCCGGCCCTCGTTGTTCCGGATCAGATTTGTAGACTTTTTTACGTTGCCTGTATGAATATATAGGAAGGAAAGTATTGTTTTCATGTCGATTTTTCGAAATCGAGTTTTCACCGGATCTATACGTTTTCAGACCCCTGAACCCAAAAAAACATGTTTTTAGCAATTGGTCTGTGTGTGTATGTGTGTGTGTGTGTGCGTGTGTGTGCGCGTGCGCACGCGCGTGTGTGAATGTGTGTTTACAAAATATCTCAAGAACGAAACATCGTACAAACTTGAAACTTAAGTTACATACCACTACCGGACCCGACACGAACATTTTCATCAAAATCGGTCAACCGGAAGTAGTAGTTTATTCGTGTAATTTTTCACTTTTTTGCAATTTTCTCAAAAACTGTTCCTACGATGTTTTTTAAAATCGCCTCATTTGCTGAATTTTTTATCCTCTACAAGATAGGGTAGGCGCCATGTTTGCTGAAATTCTTGGTGAGGCTGTTAACACGTAAAAATTTTTTTTTTTTAAGATTCCGGCTTTCTTGTGCATTTTACCGCAAAAATGTATATAAGTAAAGTTGTAGAGAATTGAAAATTCTACTACTTTTATTTCAAACATTTTTTTCTATAACGCTTAGTTTAGCGGTAATTAGCAATTTTCTGTTTTTTTTTTCACGAAAACGTGTGAAAATCGATTTTTTTAAGATTTCGGCCTTAGTATGCATTTCACGATAAAAGTGTATATAATCAAATTTATAGGAAATTGAAAGATCTACAACTTTTTTGTAGAATTTTTTTGTACAATGCCTAGTTTAGCGTGAAAGAGCGATTTTCCGTATTTTTATGTCAAACTAAGGTTGATTTTCATTTTGCATCTTTCATATATGATTAAAATTAGGTTATGTTTATTGAGGTTAGTTTTTTGTTTATTTCTAATGTTTTATTACTAATGTTAGGTTTATTGTTAATTATTTTCATTGGCAAGAGAAAGTTGTGTGAGTGTTTCACACCAGATATTTTTTATTAAGTTTTCACGTAGATAATAATTTTTAACTATGACAGTAAGAACGTAATTATAACTACGCTAAACATTCGCTTTTATATTCATTAAATGTACAGTTCCTGCGTACATTGTACAATAAATGATGGTAATAAAAAACTTTTTCTCGAGTTTAAGAAAAACTTTACTAGAGTGTCACTTCAGCTGAACTATTAATGATCAAGCGTTTACGTGACCGTGCTTCATTCAAACACCACACGTATTTGAACACAGTGAACCAATTCTTTGATAAGAAATTATGTGAACATTTATTTTTTAATGTTTATTAAAAAATTTTCGTAAATTCGTTACAAAACATAATTTTTATCTAATAAACTGTAAGCCTGATTATTTTAAGGATTAGTTTTGCTTATTATCCGGATTTTCGATTTCCGTATTGCCTGTGATCCCAGTTAGTCCGGATAAACGAGGTTGCACTAAGTAAATAATTACATGTTTAAATCTGTGAACTCATATCCTGATTTTTTTCATTCTGTACAACCTGGTTTTTCAAAAAAAAAAGCACTAAATTACCTAGCCTTTGACGTGAAAATAGTTTATAGTTTATAGGTTAACTTCGCACCTAAGATAAATTTGTACGTATGTGTAATACAAGGTTTTTCATATTTAAAGAAACATTTTGAAATAAATAATTGAAAACATAAGTAGAAATCTTCAAACCACTTTTCCTCGGATTTAACTACGAATTTGTGTATAGTAAATTACGCTTAATGAATTTATAATTTGTCTTTTTTTCATGTAATCAGTAAAACCAAAAAACCTAAATGTTGTATATAAATGTAATTTTATCTGTTACCAAAAGCACGTAGATAAGATTCAAGACGTCATATTTCATCATTAGTGAGTTTTCATTGAAATTACTTTTGATTTCTTATTTGTATACGTATTTTCCTTTAAAGCTAGTACACGAGATAACGATGCTGATTTAAATCATTTAGCACTGTGTGACTTCATATTATACGAAAATTACACTAACATAAAATATTACTCTTTGACTGGTTCCAACCTTCTCTTATCACGAAATATCCAAAATTTTAAGGTATAGAAATTTCTTATTTGATGTGGAAGTTAAATTATAATCTCAGATGCTCACTAAAATAATGTTAAAAAATTCTTCCTGTGAAGGAATGAAATAAAAAAACAACATTATTGTTTTGAAAATTGGGTTTTTATATTTAAATGTTATATACAAGTTCAAAAATATATATAACAATCAATCAACTTCTGTTTATTTATCCATGGTCAAGTTTACCGGGAATTCGTGATTTTAACAAAAACCTGGTGTTATGTTATTTTTTTAGTACTTTTTCAAAGCTATAGGCATAATGGACATGTAGTCTATTATAAAAATTCACAAAGAGAACAAAAAAATTTTCGACTTTTGTAACGAATTTTAATTTTATGTTTGACTCTGTTGCAAAAGTTTGTCATTTACTTTTGAAATTGGATACAAATCAATTTATTTATTAGACGTTGTATTATAAAAATTCACAAAGAGAACAAACATTTTTCGACTTTTGTAACGAATTTTAATTTTATGTTTGACTCTGTTGCAAAAGTTTGTCATTTACTTTTGAAATTGGATACAAATCAATTTATTTATTAGACGTTGTATTATAAAAATTCACAAAGAGAACAAACATTTTTCGACTTTTGTAACGAATTTTAATTTTATGTTTGACCCTAGTGCAAAAATTTGTCTTTTACTTTTGAAATTGGATACAAATCAATTTATTTAATAAACGTTGTAATATTGTGGGCATAATGGACATGTATTATAAAAATTCACAAAGAGAACAAACATTTTTCGACTTTTGTAACGAATTTTAATTTTATGTTTGACCCTTGTGCAAAAATTTGTCATTTACTTTTGAAATTGGATACAAATCAATTTATTTATTAGACGTAATATTGTGGGTACTGATTGCATACTATTCTAAAAATTTTAAATGTCATTTTCTTTGTCAACTGGACATACAGCTTCTTCAAATTATGTCAATATACAAAACATTGTGCAAGACATGAAAATAAAACAATATTTTTTATAAATCCGAAACATAATGAGCGGGAGTTGATAGTTAATACTGTGTAACATTGTACAGTACTATTATGTTGTATTCAGTTTGTAAATAAATTCATAATGAATAGTAATAAATACATAAATAAATAAATAACTTTATTCCAGTAAATAAAAATAAATAAATAAATTCTAACCGTAGTTTATTATGGATGTTTAATGATGTAAGCGTAATCCTTTTAAATGTATCACTGAAATTCAACACTAAACAACACTCATTTAAAAAAATATATATAAATAAAACAATCGAAATAAAAATTATCACAATTTTAATAAAATATTAATATATTTTTTAAATCACTTATAAACAATCGTGTGATCAGTAGTAAAATGTACTACTGTATTAAAGGTCACCCGGCGATCCGTTCCCGTTGCAATCGCAATGCCTACTGACTCACTGAATTGAATCGACGGCTACGGAACCGAACAGATGCTAGCTCTATCTGGTTTCTCCTACAAAAACATTTTCCACTACCCCGCATCACATAACATTCATGCAGCTACACTATCGGACGAGGCGAAACTAACTGTACAGTCTGTCTACGGACGTCGACGGTGCTCGGCGTTTCAATTCTGCGCACACGATATTAATATCAACTCAGGTCGTTATTCACACTTGTTGCCCAACTTTTTATAAAATTTAAATAATATTTCCTACTTTTGGAATGATATATCGGTACAGAATATACATTAGTAGATAAATAATTCTGTATTGATTTTTCTTCAACCGTTTGATATCTTACAAAGCACTGGATCCGTTGAGACTGAATTTCTGAATTTTCTTTGGACCTTTTCCGTTATTTCACTTCACATTATCTATAACCTTAAAGTCGTCTCGTGTAAACGCTTCTTTACTATTATTACTGATTACTCCCACTCACTATAATTAATTGTAGATTATTGTTTGCATGTTTATTAATACTCATTAATTGGTTGTTTGCTTCACACGTGTTCTGTTCAATACATAGCAGCCCTGTGTCACCTAAAGACACAATTTTTAGAAAACTAAATACATAACAAACATCAAAACAGCCCCGTGTCACCTAAAGACACAATTTTTAGAAAACTAAATACATAACAAACATCAAAACAGCCCCATGTCACCTAAAGACACAATTTTTAGAAAACTAATTACATAACAAACATCAAAACAGCCCCGTGTCACCTAAAGACACAATTTTTAGAAAACTAAATACATAACAAACATCAAAACAGCCCCGTGTCACCAAAAACACAATACGGAAAATTTGGGAAGTTGATAGCTTTAAGTACCGCGGGGAGATAATACAACTGAAGACCAGAGAAAAGAAAGCAAAGAACAGCAGACGAGGAAAGATGGCCAATGTATTTCGAGGAACTCGGTACTTTTATAAGAAGACATTCTTTAGACAAGCCAAGATTAGACTTAATACTGTGATAAAAGCTATTCGTCTGTACGCGAGTGAAAATTCTAGGGAAAACGTGTAAATAATTAAAGTTGTAGAACGTTAAAAAACGTACAACTTAGATTAGCGTCAATTAGTGATTTTCTGTATTTTGCTCGTGAATATCGGTATAAATGAAATTTTTTTAAATATTGCAGCCTTAGCATTCATTTTACGATAAAAGTATGTATAATGAAAGTTACAGGAACGTGAAAAATCTACAAATTTAACTTCAAGAATTTTTCTTCTCGGTTAGTGATTTCCCGCATTTTTAAGTCGAACAGAGGTTGATTTTCATGTTTCTTCATTCACTCATAATTAAAATTAATTTTTTTTAAATTTTACTTTGTTTACATTAGTAAACAAAGTTAAATTAAGTAAGTGATTAAACATAGGTTATGTGCATAATACTAAGATTATAGTCTTAGTATCATGGTTTATTGTTTACATTGGCAAGAGAAAGTCATGTGATTGTATCACTTCAGATTTTTTAAATTCAATATGTCATATGTCAAAAATATCACATTGTACTTGTATTAGTCACACCACGTTTGTTGACATCTGACTGGTTTTTTCTGTCAATGAAATTCACAGAATTAGTTCTAAAATGATTTATTTTGGTAGACTCTGATAACACTGTCACCAGAATAACTGAAAATTTAACCAATTTGAGCTTTTCAATCAATGTCATCTTAAAAAAATGTAAAAACGTAGCTGGATGCAGTTACTTAAAATACTTTTCCAGAAATATCTTTGTTTTTATCGGGAAAGAACTGACATTATTCAATGTTATAAAAGTAATTTTTCCAACAATTGAATTCAGTTTTTTATGAATTCCATTTCGTTGATACTTTTTCCTCTCCAGAACTACGACAACCACGTAGTTATTGCTTTTGTAATTTTTAATTGCGTTTAGTAAAAATTAATATATTATTCAATATTTATGTAGGCCCTATATACTATTTTTTTTGAAAAATATTTATAAGATAATTTTTAATGTATCGTGTTAACGAGGTGTGGCCATTAAATAACGAGACTGACGTTGTAAAAAAAATTATTATTATTTTATACATAATTACTTATTGTCACCTTCAATAAACATTCCTTCTCTATCCCTACAACGCTCCATGCGAATTTTCCATTGTTGGAAGTCATCTTCTGTCAGCTGCTTCAGGACACGTGCCGTTCAAAAATGTTTGAAATGAAGCTCACAAATATGTTTGTACTGATACGTTATATGCGATTGAAAATGACCCAAGTTTTTGGAAACGATAATAACAAATGATACAACGTGGTTTTTTACTTATGATCTGTAAACGAAGCGCCAATCCATGCACTGGAAGAACCGAGCTTCACAGAGAGCCAAAAAAGCTCGAATGACCTAGTCAAAATTTAAAGCAATGATAATTGTTTTTATTTTATATCCATGGGATTGTGTACCTTCACTGGGTTCATGAAGGTTAAAGAATTAATCAATATTACTACCTTGAGGTACTTTCTAAACTACGTCAAAGAGTAAGGAAAAAACGCCCCGAAATGTGGAAGGAAAAATCATGGGTTCTCCACCAAGAAATGTGCCAGCTCATTCCGCGTTATCTGTCAAGAGGTTCCTAGCCAAATGCAGCATCTCAGTGTTAGAAAATCCACCTTATTCACGAGATCTTGCACCATGTGACTTCTACCTGTTCCCTAAGGTGAAATCTGCATTAAAAGGGAAAAGATTTGAGTCTGTGGAAGCTGTAAAAGAGAAAGCGGCACGTGTCCTGAAGGAGCTGACTGAAGATGACTTCCAGCACTGTTTCCAACAATGGAAAATTCGCATGGAGCGTTGCAGGGATAGAGAAGGAGTGTATATTGAAGGTGCCAATAAGTGATAATGTATAAATTAAAATAAAACTTTTTACAACGTCAGTCTCGTTATTTAATAGCCACACCTCGTAGTCTTAAATATTTATTATAACAACCAATTGGTCGTATTTCAGTTTTTATGATGTAAACATATTTTACACCATAAAAATTTAAATAGAAACTATTAAAGTAAATGTACAATACTAATTTTGTTGGTATTTTACCATACAATATTACAGTACTTACAATCTCACATTACTATGATATTTATTTTATAATAAACAACACGGGTATAAAAAATCATGATCACAGTGGAAAAAACTAATCCTTAAGAATCTGAATGAATGAGAAAATCTCAGTTGCAGACGGTTAACCGGGGGAAAGCACCCAGGGCCCGATTCTCATACAATAAAAATAAATTATATGAATGTTTTCCACTCGATAACACAATTTTATCAGTTAATTAAACAAATTTAATCCAAGTATAATTTTATCATCGTATCAATTCATCATATTATATATTCAGTAACATTTGAAGACTTTGTTGTAATCCTTTCTTTATATATTTAGATAACGCTTATAAAAAAAATAGAGGGAAAAATATTTACTAGGAGTTGTTCATTGATATTAATGTAGTATAAAAATAAATACCAGGTGTGTAAAAAGTCTGGAACCGGTTAATTTTTAGTCAAATAGCTTTTTGTATCGAAGAATAAACAATGAGAATCTGCATAGATACAAAAATTTACTTTTTAAGTACCCGAAATTTATGTCCGCCATTTTGGATTTTGCATATTGAATCTAATTTTTTATAAATAGGGAGGTAGACTTTATGGTACATGATTTCGATGTAAAATTTTAAGAGAAAACAATAACGAAACCCATTTAACGATATCTTTCACCGTTTTTTAGATATTAGCCATTGAAATATCCAGATCGGGGAAAAAACGTTATCGGTAACCTCTGTCTACATAATTATTATTTGCGGTATATAAACATAAATGGCACATCATTTAACGTCGTCTTCTTACGGAAATGAATTCTGCAGTCAATTAATAATATCTCTGCTCGTTAGTTGATTAAACGATAATTTTTATTGCGAATTTTTTAGCATTCTGTTGTCAAAATTCGCTATAAAAATTATCGTTTTATCAATTAACGAGAAGAGATATTATTAAATGGATTGCAGGATTGGTTTTTCCGTAAGAAGACGTCGTTAAATTGTGTTATTTATGTTTATATACAGCAAATAATTAATGTAGACAGAGGTTACCGTTAACGTTTTTTCCCCGATCTGGACATTTCAATGGCTGATATATAAAGAACGGTGAAATATATTGTTCAACGGGTTTCGCTATTGTTTTCTCTTGAAATTTTACATCGAAATCATGTCCTATAAGTGTAACTTCTTATTTAAAAAATTCTGGTGTGAAACACACAACTTTCTCTTGCCAATGCAATTAATTAACAATATAATCTAACATTAGTAATAAAACATTAGAAATAAACAAAAAATTAACCACAAAAAAGATAACCTTATTTTAATCATGAGTGGAAGACGCTAAATGAAAATCAACCTGTTCGGCTTAAAAATACGGAAAATAACTCTTTCACGCTAAGCTAGGCTCTGTAGAGAAAACTGATCTAAATAAAAGTCGTAGATCTTTTAATTTTCTATAAATTTTACTTAAGGCGTATAGCCTACTTTATGTCATAAAATGCATACTAAGGCTGAAATCTTTAAAGAATCGATTTTTCACACGTTTTCGCGAGAAAAAGTAGAAAATTGCTAATTACCGCTAAATTAAACATTATACAAAACAATGTTTGAAATAAAAGTTGTAGGATTTTAAGTTCTCTACAACTTTTGTTATATACATTTTTGCGCTAAAATGCATATTAAAGCCGCAATCTTAAAAAGACAATTTTTTTTACAAAAAAACAGCCTCACCAAAAATTTCAGCAAACATGGCGCCTACCCTATCTTGTAGAGGATAAAAAATTTAGTAAACCAGGCGATTTAAAAAAAATCGTAGGACCAGTTTTTGAGAAAATCGCAAAAAAGTGAAAAATTACACGAATAAACTACTACTTCCGGTTAACTGATTTTGATGAAAATGTTCGTGTCAGGTCCGGTAGTTGCGTCTAACTCAAGTTTCAAGTTCGTGCGATGTTCCGTTCACACACGCACGCGCGCGCACACACGCACACACACACACACACACACACACACAGACCAATCGCTAAAAACATGTTTTTTGGGTTCAGGAGGTCTGAAAACGTGTAGATCCGGTGAAAACTCGATTTCGAAAAATCGACATGAAAACATTACTTTCCTTCCTATACAGGGTGATTCATGAAGTTCTCCCCCCACTTCTACAGCACATTGTACTAGTAAAAATAATGAAAAAATGTTATATAAACATAGGTCCGAAAACGCTTCGTTAGCGAGTTACAGCTAGCGAAAGTTTCGCCTGGATTTCAGTTCACCAGGTGAAATGAGGTCTTCCTGGAATTGTGGTAAGGTAGATTAAGGAACGAATTCAATCATTTCTTATGGTTTTTGATCTGATAAATTGAATAAAACAGGTCCCAGATCTGTAAGTTAAATAGTTTTTAAGAAAACCAGTGTCAAATGCAAAAAATGGAGTGAAAAACTTATTTTTTCATCTTTGGGCAAGGATAACTGTGTTATTTCACCAAGAAACAGTTAAAATTTTTCAATAAAACATGTAGAAAATTTTATTCTGAACAAACCGGTGTAAATTAAGTACACAGAAAGCGAATAGATGTTTGATTAAATGAGTTTTTATTCATAAGAGTACAAAGTAAAATTAACCGGAAAAACTAAAATGAAAAAATGTGTTTTTTTCACTCCATTTTTTTGCATTTGACACTGGTTTTCTCAAAAACTATTCGCTTTCTGTGTACTTTATTTACACCGGTTTGTTCAGAATAAAATTTTCTACATTTTTTATTGAAAATTTTTAACTGTTTCTTGGTGAAATAACAAAGTTATTCTTGCCCAAAGATGAAAAAATGTGATTTTCACTCCATTTTTTGCATTTGACACTGGTTTTCTCAAAAACTATTTAACTTACAGTTCTGGGACCTGTTTTATTCAATTTATCAGATCAAAAACCATAAGAAATGATTGAATTCGTTCCTTAATCTACCTTACCACAATTCCAGGAAGACCTCATTTCACCTGGTGAACTGAAATCCAGGCGAAACTTTCGCTAGCTGTAACTCGCTAACGAAGCGTTTTCGGACCTATGTTTATATAACATTTTTTCATTATTTTTACTAGTACAATGTGCTGTAGAAGTGGGGGGAGAACTTCATGAATCACCCTGTATATTTATATAGGCAATACAATAGAAAGTAAAAATTAGATTCAATATGCAAAATCCAAGATGGCGGACATACATTTTGATTACTTAAAATGTACATTTTTTGTATCTGTACTGATTCTTATTGTTTAGTCTTCGTTACAATAAGCTAATTGAATAAAAACTAACCGATTCCAGACTTTTTACACACCTGGTATATAAGATTGATAATAAAGAACTATTATTAATGCACCAATCCATTATAGTTTTATCTTTTTCTTTTTCGTCTCTCCCCCTCTCATTCTCTTTCGTTTTTGATTAATCTTGATAGATTGTTTAAAATTAATTTCATGTAACTTTTTCCTTACATCATCAGAATTTAAAGAGAAACCATTAAAGTAAATGTACAATACTAACTCAGTAGGTCTTTTACGATACAATATACTATTTTCGTTAATGGTTTAAATAACCTATACCCAGACAGTGTACCGTTATTCGTTTACGTTCACAAGACACATATTTCAATTTAGTTTAAGTTAAACAGCGTTTTATGTTTTTATTGGTTCTTAAATTTTTAACACAAACGAGGGGATAACTGTTGTTATGTTTTTGTGTGTGGTTTTTATTCTGTTTAAGTGAACGTGTCCGCAGCGTAATGATATAGTATAATAGACTTAAAAAAACCAGATGGTCGTGGGTTCGATTACCGGGTCATCATTATAAGGTTATCTGCGTTTTGGCAGGTACCATAACATTTTTTTCTTATTTGTTTTGTTTTCTGCCATCGTCGTAATTTCTTGTTATCTCTTATCGAGGAATTGAAATGATTCTTTCCTTTCTACCTGTACGAGTTCTTCTAATACAGTTTTTAATAAACCTTTTGCTCACATTATGTGCCCTAGTCAATTAGCTTTCTTCCATCAAATGATTTCCATAAAATTTCTCTTCTCTTACATTCATCATAATATTTCTACATTTTTCACAACGGCGGTTCATTTAATAACGTCTAAACGTCTACACCCACATTTAAAAGGCATCTAGCATTTATCTTTCTTTTCCCCTTAACTTTACGTCTACCCTATTTGAGCTTTTCAAATGTCATCTCGAAATTTAAAGATTTCGTGTGAAACACTCACACGACTCGCTCTTACCAAATTAAATAATGAAACATATTACCTATGTTTAATCATAAATAAACAATGTATTGATTCCCATGACGGGCAGATGGAGTGTTAAATTATTTGCACTCTATCTGCTAGTTCCAGGGTTACAAAAAATAGTTCTGTTTCTTATCACTTGGTCAGCCAATTATACGACTGAAGCATTTAAGAACAGAAGAGGTTGAGGTGTAACACACACTAGTCACAGTTATCTCTAAAAGGTAATGAATTCCATTATATAGCCAGATTCTGTGTTGAATGAAGTGAAGGTATCATTTGCAGGGTAGAAGTTAGGTGCTTTTCGGAGGGCCTAGCATATGACTTTTCCACTCAGTGAGGAAGGCAGTTGTAAACTACCTTACTCCTCGTTTATTAAAGCCTCTAGAGGTTTTCAAATCAGACTTTCGACTACTGATAAGCTGTAAAATGAAAAAACATAACCTAATTTTAATCATGAATGAAAGATGCAAACTGAAAATCAACCTTCGTTCGACTTAAAAATACGGGAAATCACTAATTGGTACTAGGCTCGTAGAAAAATGCTTGAAATTAAAGTTCTTATAGATGTGCATGTTTCACATTCTTATAACGTTAATTTTATACACTTTTGTCGTAAAAAGTGCACCGATTTTTTACAGATTTTGATGAGCAAAATACTGAAAACCATTAATTAACATTAAACTAAGCGTTGAACGAAAATTGTTTGAAATAAAAGTTTTACGTTTCTTAATGTTCTATAACTTTGATTATGAACATTTTTGCCCTAGGATTTATATTAAGACCTCAATCTTAAAAAAAACTTTTTTTACCACCTCAAGAATTTCAGCAGACATGGGGCTTACTCTTATTTTGTAAAGCATAAAAAACGTAATAATTGAGGCGATTTTTTTTTTTTTAAAGTGGTAGGAACTGTTTTTGAGAAATTCGCAAAAAAGTGAAAAATCGTACGATTAAACTAATACTTCCGGTTGACTGATTTTGATAAAAATTTTCGTGTCTGGTTCCTTCGTGGTACCTAACGTAAGTTCTAAGTTTCAACTTCGTACGGTATTTCATTCTTGAGATATTTTGTTTTCATACACAAACACACAAATATTGCTAAAAACATGGTTTTTTTGGATTCAGGGCATCTAAAAACGTGTATATCCGGTGAATACTCTATTTGGAAAAATCGACATGAAAATAATGATTTCCTTCCGTATATATTTATGTAGGGCAAGAGAAAGTAAAAAGTATACACAATTAACATAATGGAAATAATTGTATGGATTTAACTCTTATATAAAACCGCATTCAAATGTTTTCATTTAAATTAATGGAAAATGCATTTTAGAAATGACTGTGGTGTCAGGTCAATCTATAATCCTTAGCGATTGTTTTGCAAATGTTCATTTAAATTGGTTCGCAATAACTGTAGTACTTTAAAAACATGAAAATAATGATGCTAAAACGTAATTGCCAATTAGGAAAAAATATTCAAAATAGTTTTTATAGTAACATAATTGCTTTGAATCCCTTTTTTATTTTTCAATATTTTATAGGTAGGAGGAAATACAGAGAACAATATAGATAATTGAACTTGGACAATACCATTTCACATTTTGTAAGCACACTCTAGTTATAATAGTCTATTGGCAATATGAATATTTTCCACATTTTTAACTAATATTTAAAATTACTTTGAATTTTAAATTGCAATTCACCTACTAGTTACAGCTCTATAAAAAAGGACTGTGTACTTTTTCATTGTTGTTTAGGTCATCAGCCAAAAGGCTGGTTTGAACCTGTAGAGGTTTTACTAAGTAAAACGAGGAGTGAGGTGGTTTACCGTTGCCTTCCTCACTGAGTGGAAAAGTACGCTTATCAGCATGCCGGGCCCTCTGAAAAACACATATTTTCCACTCTGCAAACTGAGAAAGATCTATGGGCCACGATATGATGAAGAACACAATACCTATAAAAACGTTTCAAACACCAAATTGTATGAAAATGTAGAGAGGATGTCAGAGACTTTCAGAAGAAGGAGAACACGATTTTACGGGCACATAAAGAGGATGAGCAATGACAGACTGACAAAGAAAATTTTGAATAACTTTGATAATACTAAGACTATTTTGAAGTGGTTTATCAATACTAAAGAGGATCTAAAAAAACTTCGAGTTGAAGAAGAGGACATTTACGATAGAGACAAATTTAGGCAGAAGACAAATGACAAAAGGATAAGTCTGACTGTGCAATCTGCAAGAAGAGAGGGTACTGGTGGGAGGTGGACGGATGAGAGAAGAAAGGAGCATTCCGAACGAATGAAGGCTCTTTGGGCAGATAAGAGGAATGACATCCTGAGAAGAAGAAACCAAAATGCATAGTGCTTAACGTGATCCTTAGTTGGTCGATCAACGAATTAATGTATATATTTATATATAAACTAATTTAGCCTACAAGAAACTTTACTACTTCCTAGTAAATATTTTACTCTTTTGTTCTGTTATAGTATTCTGAATTTTATTGTAACTACAAACAACTTTTTTTAAATAATCATCTTAAAAAAATTGTTACAAATTTGTTTTCACGAAAGGTTAATAATTAAGATTTTATTCATTTTTTGTACATTACAAAAGTTAATTCGTGCGCAAAGAATCATAAATAAAATAAAATCAAAAGTCTTAAGTGCGGTTTTGTTTATATTATTACGAGTAATAACCATTCAGATCAGATTTGAATGGGAAAAAGCTTCACTGTTCTTATGTAGTATAATCAAAATTGCTCGGCCGTTCATATTGAAGAAACAAATTATAGCGGAATAATTTCCATCCAATTAGTGTGCAGATAGGGGATGAAATCGCCATTAAATTGGCATTCGTATTTAGCCTTCACAAATAGAACTAGAGTGAGAGGGATGGATTGGTACTTCATTTAGTTTCAGATTGCTCCTTCATTTTCTTCTCTACCATCATTCCTCTTCTATATAATTAACGTTACTGATTTCTACCCTATAGCTTTTATTTAATTTATATAGTATTATCCATTCTAAAAATATTATATTTAAATTTTTTCTTAAATATTTTACATTAACAGATATGGTAAAACCAGTAAGACTAGCGAAAAGGAAGCGAACAACAACCGATGAGGAAAATTAGCACGTGCACTCCGAGGATCTCACCTTTTGTATAAGAAGAAAGCACTGACTGTCAAGACAAGCCTGTGATAAAACCTGTGTGTCTATACGCGAGTAAGTGCCTTAGAATGACCTGGAAGGCTGGTCTAATAGTAGGAGAGAAATTTGAGAGAAAGATTCTCCGTAAGATAATGGCCCAAAGTATAATAAACGGACATTGTAGGTTACGAGGTCGAGAAAAGAACTGTACAAGGAAAATGAACGATTAATGGAGACGATTAGAAAAAAGACTAAAATTTTAGGGACACCTGTATAGAATAGATGTCAACCGGTTGACATAAATTTTTAAGACACTAAACAATAGACCTAAGGTGTCTAAAAAATATAATGATTGGTTTAAAGAAGTCAGAAAGGATATCGAGAAACCCGAAATAAACGGAGAAAACTTAATTAACCAAACCAAATTCAGACAATTAATTACAGAGTTTAAGGGCTTCCATGAAGAGCAGAAACAAAACACCGGGTGGACCGAAGAAATGAGAAAATCCTACAGTGAGTAAAAACTGAAAATGTGGGCTACAAAAAGAGCTTCCAGAAACGTCTAACATCACCTCACGTGATCTAAAACTGGCCCTATAAATTTAACAAATACATTTTTACGTTTTATACATTGTGTTAGTACATCAGTAAATCATTTTTTCACGGCAATATTTCATTTTGAATTTAAGTGAAGTTACTTCTATCGAATCTATAAGAAGTTCACAAACCTGCTGGTTGTAAATTTTACCAATAAATCAAATTTTTTGTAGTACATTTTCATCTCTTTATTATTAAATTTATCGGCGAAAGTTGTACATTATTGGAAAAACTTCAAGATGTCATATAGTTCAGAATCAGTTACTACAAGTGCCTATATTTCTATGTAGGTATTTAATATTATAAAGAAGTTTATATTAAATATAAGAGTTATATTAAAAGCATACGTAAGATTCTGCTTAACTTTAATTAAAAAAGATCTTATATGTGGTACTAAAAGAACCAATATAGAAATTTATTGCTTGTTTATTTTATTTATTGAGCTCTACAGCATGCGTTATTGAAGTATGTTATTGTTGTTTAGTTCATCAGCCAAAAGGCTGGTTTGACCTTTGGAGTTTTTACTCAGTAAAACGAGGAGTGAGGAGGTTTACAATTGCCTTCCTCACTGAGGTGAAAAGTATGGTTATCAGCTTGCCAGGCCCTCCGAAAAGCATCTACTTTCCACCCTGCAAATGACACCTTCACGTTATTCACCACAGGGTCTCGCTGTATAATGAAATTCATTACTTTTAGAGGAGATAACTGTGACTAATGTATTTTACACCTTTATCTCTTCTATTCTTTAATGATTCTGTCGTTTAATTGACTGATCATGTGATGAGAAACAGAAGTAATTTTACTAGCCCTGGAACTAGCTGATCGAATGTATATAATTTAATGGGGGAGTGTTAACTCCACCTGCCTGTTATGGGCGAAATTTTCAAATAAAATTTGTTGAAATTTTTGTAAAGTGTCGTCAACAGGTTAGTCATTAGCAACTAAAATGGGTTTTAATTTGTTTAAATTTTCTGACCCTCGCTGAGAATGGAACCTGTAATCTTCCGTTTTATCGTGTAATACCGTAACCACTATTCTATGGAGGCAACCGCAGATATTTGCTCGTTAACAACTATTTAAAAGAAAAACAATTTCAATTATAATTTTTGATTTTATTTTTGTCTTAGAAAATTGTTTTATTAAAAAAAGGAACAATCAGTTTCATGCTTGTCTTTTACGGGATTTTTGATTTTTGAAAAAGTGAATTTAAAGTTATAACGACTAGATGAAGTTTAAGCTTAGAGTATGAACGGAATCGTTTAAAAATATTCGAAATTTTTCTGTAAAGATATATTCTTTATTTTTATTGTTTATTTTATTCCTTATTGCCTAATAAAATTTTATAACCGATTAACCTATTTTGTACAGGTGTAGGAATATTTTAAGTACCTATAGAAATTGTTTATTTAAAAAAATATATAATATAAACAAAACTTTGTGACACAGTATTTCATTATTGAATCAAGGTCCACCGGACTTATTTTCAGAATTTATTTATTTATGTATTTGTTTATTTTGTACACTTTTCTATTCTTTCAACCGCGAAATAACCTTGTAATTAATTTCTAAAAAAATAAAATTGTTTGGTTTAATGTTTTTATTTACTTGTATTAATATTTTAACACATTTACGAATTTTGTTTTGTTTATTTTTGTTTTATTTACTTTATAAAAAAATAAGGTACTTCATATTTTTTTAAATATTGATCTAGCTTATCGTTTAAGTGTAGTTGTTTTAAAGTTATTATTGTTTACTTGTAAAATTAACGTGCACACCCGTTGTAAACAAACCGTATTTCATTTGTTTATTAATTAAATGATAAGGTGTTTTATAGGGTTTTTTTAATGAGCGTTGAAGCCTGCATAAACCTTGGCTTGGATCTAGGCAATGATGTGAGGGTGATACACGCTTGAAAAATGCCGTACCTAACCGGGTTGTTGTTTAGGTCATCAGCCGAAAGGCTGGTTTGAACCTGTAGAGGTTTTACTGAGTAAAACGAGGCGTGAGGTGGTTTACCATTGCCTTCCTCACTGAGTGGAAAAGTACACTTATCAGCATGCCGGGCCCTCTGAAAAGCACTTATTTTCCACTCTGCAAATGACACCTTCACTTCATTCACCACAGGGTCTGGCTGTATAATGAAATTCATTTCTTTCAGAGAATATAACTCTGATTAGTGTCTTTTACACCTCTACCTCTTCTGTTCTAAAATGATTCAGTCATTTAATTGGCCGACCATGTGATAAGAAACAGAACTATTTATTTTAGCCCTGCAACGAAGATTGAGTGTAAATAATCTGACACTCCACCTGTCTGTTATGGGCAGACCTAACCGGGTATCAAACCTTAAACCCAGGCATAGAAGCCAGTTTCGCTGACCATTTGGTTTTTCTTTTAAATAAAACGGTAGTAGTAATGATCTTAAAAATAAACAGTTGCATTAATTAGTGTTGGAAGTACTGCGCTTGTTCGTAATGTTTAGCCTCTGTGGGTTACATTTAATATTGAGAGTCAAGGAAAAATCATATATATCAATCAATGTCTTTAACTTATATTTTCGTGCGAAAACTCGTGTGTAAATTATTTTGTTTTTACATTTAAGAAAAATATTAAAATAACTACTGCCACTACGTAAAAAATGAACGAAAGTTTGTTCGCAGACTTAATAACGGTGGTTTAAAAAATGTTAAACAATTACCTATTTTCATTTTTGATATTTTTTATAACTTTGAAACTAGCAAGTTAACTATTGCTATTGCATTGGTGTGAAATTTAATGCGTTTAGATTTTAAAGAATTTTATTACAGAAATGTTATTTTCTCTACAAAATTCTTACTTAGTAACATTATTTTCGGTACAAATACCTTAAAATAATATTAATAATTAGGACATTTTAAGAGGATTAAAAACAATCCGTCGTCTTTTTTGAAGATACAAATGAAAGACTCTCTCATTAAAAAAAACAGAACAGCGTATTTTAGCTTTGTTTAGATGTAATCGCTAATTACACGACTACTCTAAATTTTACTCTATTTAGAATGTTTAAAATAAGCCTCGATGATTGGACTGATTGTGATAATGGAATGGATGTTTACAAGAGTTGTGTAAAATGTTAAGATTAAAACTTTATTATTTTTTTGAAATAAAGTATTATTATTTAAGTTACTAACACATAGTTTTAACTGGTTGCACATTAATAAAGTACCGTAGTAACTGCAGTAGTAGAAAATAAACACAAAAAACCTAAACTGATTTACCTTAGAACATGGGAAACCATAATTATGTTGGCCATATTAATTTCCCCATCACACAAAGTTAATATAACTTAATTTAAATTTCTAACAAGTAATTAAGAAAAGTAACTTTGTATTGATTTTTGTAAAGTAATAGTGAAATTAAAAAATAAAAAGTGGCCAGACCTGACCGGAAATCGAACCTGCGACCTGGACATAGAAGCTAGCTGCGCTTACCACTGTACCAACGAGCTGGCGATAAAGGTTAAAGATTTTTGGGAGAAGTTAGTGCGATTTAGGTAGCATTTATTTATTTATTGTAATTATGTGTGATTCAACGGGAACAAAATGAAGAAGGTATGAAAGAAAGGTTGGCGACCGACTGGAAACCCATAAGGTCACTGTGCCGGAGGTCTGTCACTTCCCGCTGCGGAACAGTAGAACGCGGAAACGGCAATGTGTATACTAAAAAACTAATACTCCGTACGTACTTCTAACTAGATCAATCTCCTTTTATATTTATGTGAGTTTCAGTGTATTCTACAGGAGACTAAATTGTCATTAATACGTATCATTAAATTTTAATTAATCAAAGCATTAAAATTTATAATCTTTTTCGTATAGGGCCAATTTTAGACTACGTGAGGTGACTTTAAACGTGGTCTGCAAGCTCTTTTTGCAGCCCACATTCTCACCATTCTTTCACTGAAGGCATTTCTCCTTTCTTCTGTCCATCTAGTGTTCTATTTTTGCTCTTTATGGGAGCCCTTAAAGTTCGTAATTAGTTGTCTGAATCTGGTTCGGTTCATTAAATTTTTTCGGTTTATTTCGGTTTTCTCAACATCCTTTTTGACTTCTTTAAACCATTTATTCGACACCTGAGGTCTGTTGTTTAGTGTCTTAATAATTTGTTTTGTCAACCGGTTGTCATCCATTCTATTTAGTCCATGTATCCATAAAAATTCGCCCTTCTTTTTCTAATCGTTTACATTAATCGTTCATTTTTCTTGTACAACTTTCCTCGACCTCGTGACCTGTAATGTCCGTCAACTATCTTTGGGCCAATTATCTTGCGGAGGATCGTTTCCTCAAATTTCTCTGCTTCTCTTAGACCGGCCTTCCCGGTCATTCTAAGGCACTCACTCGCGTACACGCAGTTTTCATCACAGTATTATAATGTCTAATCTTGGCTTCTCTTGGGAGCAAAATATATTAATCTGAGCTGTAGAGTGGAATCACTATCTGGCTCAATGGTGCCTCCCTTATGTACTAACCAGAGGATCGGTTACTACCTACCTCTCTGCATTGCCGGCCTTTGTCCCTATCGGAAGCGTTATCGGGTTCTGTCTGCCGGTATTGTCGGAATCATTGTCGGTATGCAACACAGTACCTAATAACAAAAGGTGACGGTGACAAATATTAAAATTTTGATCAAAATAAAATAATTTTTAAATATTTTCAAAACGCAAATATTTTTGCATACCAGGGGCCCTGGACAACAAAATTCTGAGCAATTTAATTGTGTCAATCAGTTGAGTACCTACGTGAAAAGTTATGATTTTAAAAAAATTATAAATTTTAAAAATGTAGAATTTTCGGGAAATTATAATAAAAGTAGTATGTTTATGTAATTACTAAGTTTTTTTGCTTTATTTTGTGTTGTAACTTCTAGATTGCTGCTAGTTAACGCAAAAAATAAATTTGAATTTATAAGCCATTATTTTTTTAAACAAGGTTGATAGCCAAACATGCCACAAAATCCATAAAAATATTAGAACCGATACTTCCTAGAATAGAAATCTTATGATTTCGACAAAACCACTATGATAGGTGATTTCCTCAATAAAGACGAAAAACAAAACTTAACTAATTTAAATAATTAAATAGAAATACTGCCGGTCCTAATAAATACCAACTTTAGCTATTCCTAAATAAAGTTATAAAAGATCTTATCTAATTATCACTTAATGGCAACGTTTTAGATTTAAGTATTCTAAAGAAAACATTTTCATCTTAGTATAACAGAAACATTGATCTTATTAAATCAAAGTTATAGCCTAATAGGCTACTCAAAATACTGAATCCCTATGGGCAATTAACAAAATAATTTCAAATCCGAACGTTTCCAAACGATTATCAGGCTATACAATTAAATAGACTATTCGAGTTCTATTTTGTACAATAACAGTTAAATGCAGTATAATAAATCTAATCTTATCTAGATTAAAAAGTGGAATTTTTGATATAAATTATGTTTTTTTAAAAACAAAATAATATAACTAGATAATCGTTGCCTAGGTTTGACCATAATTAGGCTTTATAATAGGCTACTAAAATGTAATATAGTGTTATAGGAATTGCATCACGGAGCGTCAATAAAATTGGGATTGTAGGCCTAAGGGGAATCACATTAACAAACGAATTTAATAAATGTGGTGTGAAAATTTTATACACGTGATAATAATAAAAATACTACTTTACATTGATGTCATCTAAAATAAAACCTGTCTGTCTCTACTCGAGTGAGTGCCTTAAAATGACCTAAAAGGCTGGTCTGAGAGAAGCAAAGAAATTTTAAAGAAGTATCCACCGCAAAATAATGGGTCCGAAGATAGTATACGAACAGTATAGGTTCGAGGTCGAGAAGAACTGTGACATCTCAAGGAAAATGAACCATTAATGTGTTAGAAAAATTAATGATTAGAAAAAGAAGACTAAAATTTTACGGACACCTGTTTACGTAGAATGGATGACAACCGGTTGACAAAACAAATTTTCATTTTAACACACTAAATCCACGGTTTCAAACTGTTATTCGAGCCGCCTTATATTATTTAAATGTAAGCCACGCCCCCTTATATGTATACATGTGCATTTTTTATAATACTTTTACTGGTAATTCTTATTTAAGTTAGATGTTTAAAGTTTGTTCCTATATCGGGACAATTGGTTCAATGTTGAAATAATTAAAAGCATAATTACAAATAGATCAAGACATTTATTTTTACTAAGTACATTGCTAAATAGAACTGATAACAAAAAATAAGACTACTAATGCAATTTTATAACTTCGTTTATAACGACCAATTTCATAATTGGTCGTCTACTTGTTCCAATGTTAAAAAAAATAAAGAATATTTCATTTTATTTATTTGGCCTACATAAAACTTCATTCATTTTTTTAAACTCCTAGTAAATGTAGTTACTTTTTTATGGCTTTGAATAATAGACAGTGGTTACCGGTGTACTTTGATGGTTTGAATTGAATAGATTGCAACGTACACTCATTAATATGCTTTTCACGGTTGATGAGCTCTGCTGTTCCACACATTTAGACCAATCAGAACGTTTGCCAGCGTTGTCAGATTGTACCGGACAAATATTAATGCGCATGCGTATAAGAGCCGCAATAGTTCACTCTCGTCTTTCATCTCGTACTGAAAACATCGATTATAGAGCGCGTTATTATGCAATATTTTATAATATAGTCAGCTGATTGTACGTCTGTAGGTTATAATTATTATTGAAAGACCAAAAAAATGGCCGACGAAATAATTAATAGAGCTACAAGAGGAAGTATTGACAACGTTGCTAGCAAGTCATTGGCTGGATATAAAGTGGGTAGGGGGCAATGCAAACGTTCAGAGCTCATCAGCCTTGAAAAGTAGTATAGGAATAAAATTATTTAATTTAATTTAATTTTTAAAACTAAGTTTTGCGCCTCCCCCCCCGAACCCTTCATCGCGCCCACCACTTTGAGAACCAATACACTAAACAATAGACCTATAGTATCGGATAAATGGTTAAAGAAGTCAGAAAGGATGTTGAGAAAACCGAACCAAATTAATATAATTAATTGCGGACTTTAATGGCTTCCATGAAGAGCTAAAACAGAACACCGGGTGGAGAGAAGAAAGGAGAAAAGCCTACAGTGGGCGAATGCTGAAAATTAGGTTGCATAAGTGTTTCCAAAAACGTTTAAAATCACCTCACGTGGTCTTTAAGGGAAGATTTCACGATGGTTTTAACTCAAAATTTCGATTTTTGGTTTTGTAAGTATGTTTTTACTATAGTTTAGAAAAACTAGACCAGAAAAACATTAAATTACGTTAACACAGTTTTATTTTATGAAAAAAATGAAGTTTTTATCAGGTTTACACCGAAAAATTATCATGTTACGAAGAACTAATATTTTTTCATAATTTTACACTGCTCGTTTTATTGCAAAGAGAATTTTAGTTTTTAAAATCTCTGCATCACAGTTTTTAATACTATCAGCTGTTGGTTCAGCTTTCTAAAGAACTGTTGATGAAAAATTTACTTGTTTGTGTACATATTGTTTTTGGTTTGTGCCTTCTTGTTTCTTACATTTTCCCGTAAATTTAGATTTTTAACACTAAGTTACATTTTCTCAGAAACCAATAATTCTACCAGGCTGAAATTTTAACCAGTCAATTATCTTATATAGCCACATATATACCGACATTTTTATTACTTCCTCAGGTGCTCCAAAAATTAGTAATACGCAAAGCACGTGAAAAACAATTTTTAAAATTTTGTGTTATTCATAATTTTAAAAAAATGGTATGTTCCAAAGTTAGATTGAAAAAATGTCAGTAGCTCGAGAAGAAACCCGACACCTATAGTGTGTAAAGTTTCATTTCTCTATCTGTTATCAGTCCTACGAAAAATGTACCTAAAAATAGAAAATTTAACATTGGCGGGATACAAATTACAGTCTTCCCTTAATATAATTAATTACGGACTTTAATGGCTTCCATGAAGAGCTAAAACAGAACACCGGGTGGACAGAAGAAAGGAGAAAAGTCTACAGTTAACGAATGCTGAAAATTTAAGGTTGCATAAAGTTTCTAGAAACGTTTAAAGTCACCTCACGTGGTTTAAAATTAGTCCTGCACGGTACGAGGGGGGAAATGCACAGCTGTGTATTAGATTAATAAAAAATGAAAATTTCTTTCTAAATTACAAATATTTTGTTTTGGTTTTATAGCTTTTTAGTTTTTATTTTTTATTCTAGAATGAGGTCACCAACATTGTTGTTATTGTTGTTATCCATGTTAATGTAGGAGTTATGTTAATGTTAATGTTAATGTAAGAAAAAGCCAACGGATGAACAGATCACATGGCTACCATTCCGACAACTTGACTTCACCACAAAGCATTCATTATAGTAGGCAGGCTACTCTATAACTAAAACGTATACTATCATCTAACTTCCTACGCGAAAGCTGTCTTTTACTATAAAAACATTACTTACTACTTCTTGTTTACATCATTAATTCAAAATTTATTCCCTAGTAATGTTCACTGTGAAATACAATCTAATACCTCTATACTTTAATTAATAAGCATTTTGTTTCTGTACTTGTGCGTGGTTGTACGTTTGTATATCAAAAACATCCTTTATTTATTGGACAACTATGTATAGGCTTTGCATTTTAATAGTACTCTAAACACTGGGTTATCAGAAACTATTCAAAAATATATGTTCAGCAAAAACAAAGTTATTTTAAATATTGTAACTAATGAAATAAACAAACTGAGTTCACGAAGAAAAAAACGAAGGAATTCTACATACGTATATTCCACATCTGGTGTGAAACGCACACGACTTTCTTTTTCCAATGTAAATCATTGTAAATCAAAAATAACCTATTTTTACTTTTTCTTGCCTATATGAATATATAGGAAGGAAAGTATTGTTTTCATGTCGATTTTTCGAAATCGAGTTTTCTCCGGATCTATACGTTTTCAGACCCCCTGAACCCAAAAAACATGTTTTTAGCGATTGGTGTGTGTGTGTGCGTGTGTGTGTGTGTGTGTGTGTGTGAAATATCTCAAGAACGGAACGTCGTACGAACTTCAAACTTGAAACTTAAGTTACACACCACTACCGGACCCGACACGAACATTTTCATCAAAATCGGTCAACCGGAAGTAGTAGTTTATTCGTATAATTTTTCACTTTTTTACGATTTTCTCAAAAACTGGTCCTACGATTTTTTTAAAAATCGCCTCATTTACTCAATTTTTTATTCTCTACAAGATAGGGTAGGCGTCATGTTTGCTGAAATTCTTGGTAAGGCTGTTTTTACGTAAAAAAAGTGTTTTTTTAAGATTACGGCTTTAATGTGTATTATAGCGCAAAAATTTATATAATAAAAAATGTAGAGAATTAAAAATTTACAACTTTTATTTCAAACAATTTTTTTGTACAACACTTAGTTTAGCGGTAATTAGCGATTTTCTGTTTTTTTCTCACGAAAACGTGTGAAAAATCGATTGTTTTAAGATTTCGGCCTTAGTATTCATTTTATGATAAAAGTGTTTACAATCAAATTTATAGAAAATTAAAAGATCTACAACTTTTATTTAGAGAATGTTTCTCCACGGAGCCTAGTTTAGTGAGAAAGAGTGATTTTCCGCATTTTTAAGCCGAACTGAGGTTGATTTTCATACTGCGTCTTTCACTCATGATTAAAATAAGGTTATGTTTATTGAGGTTACTTTTTTTTATTTCTAATGTTTTATTACTAATGTTAGGTTTATTGTTAATTATTTGCATTTGGCAAGAGAAGGTTGTGTGAGTGTTTCACACCAGATTTTTAATCATGAGTGAATGACCTAAATGAAAATCAACCTATGTTCGATTTAAAAATACGGAAAATCACTGGTTGACACTACACTAAGCTTTGTTGTTTAGATCATCAGCCGAAATACTGGTTTCAACCTCTAGAGGCTTTACTAAGTAAAACGAGGATTAAGGTGGTTTACCATTGTCCTCCTGACTAAGTGGAAAAGTATGCTTATCAGCATGCCAGGCCCTCTGAAATATATCTATTTTCCACCCTGCAAATGACAACTACACTTCATTCACCAGAGTCTGGCTGTATAATGAAATTCATTACTCCTACAGGAGATAACTCTAGCTCACTTCTAGTCTTTTACTCTTGTCATTTATTGTGTCTTACATTTGTACTGTCTGCCCATAACAGACAGGTGGAGTGCCAAATTATTTACACTCAATCTGTTTGTTGCAAGGCTAAAATAAATAGTTCTGTTTCTTATCACATGGTCAGCCAATTAAATGACTGGTCCATTTAAGAACAGAAGAGGTAGAGGTGTAAAAAACACTAATCAGAGTTATCGCCTCTGAAAGTAATGAATTTCATTATACAGCCAGACCCTGTGGTAAATGAAGTGAAGGTGTCATTTGCAGAGTGGAATATATGTGCTTTTCAGAGGGCCCGGCATGCTGATAAGCATACTTTTCCACTCAGTGAGGAAGGCAATGGTAAGGACCTCACTCATCGTTTTACTTAGTAAAACCTCTACAGGTTCAAACCAGCTTTTGGGCTGATGACCTAAACAACAACACACTTGTACCTCTTTTATTGTTAAACACTTCAGTCTATGTGACTGAAAGAAAATATTTCTCTCTCTTATCACATGATCAGCCAATTATATATTTTTGTGTAGCCCTGAAACTAGCAGATCGAGTGCAAATAATTCAACACTCTACCTCCCTGTTATGGGCAAGAAATAACTTTATTGTATTCTCAATAAATATAAATATTCTCTGCTTCTGATGATTTATTTTTATTTTTTCTTCAACTGAGAAATTAGTCGTTCTTATGTTAATTTTTTTCGTATTGTAAAATTTTACCACGCATATTCATTCGCAGAAACTTCTTTAGAAATGTAGGTAGACGTTGAAATACTTAATGACAAACGTATCGATACAAAACAAAATGAATAATAATTTTTAAAACCAGGAAAATATATAATTTAATATTTTATTCAATCGGTTTTTTTGTATTGTATTTTAAGTGATAGTTCACTACAATGTATTAACAAATTCAGACAATAGTTTTAATATGAATGTATTTTATTTATGATTTTAAATGTAGGTGTTGTATTCTTTGTTGGTGGTTTTGTTAAAAAAAAAACTAATGTATTTTTCTTATAAAAGCGTGTAATTATTGATTTTAAATGTAGGATACTAGTAGGTGAAGTATAGACTTGATTACAACTCTTATAATGTAAATTTGCGCTGGATTCATTCCATGCCTACTTTATTTTTCCTAGCTATAAACAAAATAACGCGTATCGTTTTTATTGAGTTTTTTTTGTTTTACGTTTGACTGTTTTGCAATTACTGCTAATTTAGACGATAGTACATGATAGATAAAGATGAGTGATGAAAAAATGCCAGACCTGACCGGGAATCGAACGTGGGTTCCCGGCGTAGAAGTCATTTGTGCTTACAACTACACTACGAGCCAGCATCTCGAGTTTTATCGATTTATTTATTTAATTAATTTTGCTTTACGTTCGACTGTTTTGCAATTACTGCTAAATCAGACGATAATGGATGATAGATAAAATGAGTGATGAAAAATGCCAGACCTGACCGGGAATCGAACCTGGGATCCCAGCGTAGAAGTCAGTTGTGCTGACCACTACACCACGGGCCAGCCTCTCGAGTTTTATCGATTTATTTATTTCATTAATTTTGCTTTACGTTCGACTGTTTTGCAATTACTGCTAAATCAGACGATAATGGATGATAGATAAAATGAGTGATGAAAAATGCCAGACCTGACCGGGAATCGAACCTGGGATCCCGGCGTATAAGTCAGTTGTGCTGACCACTACACCACGGGCCAGCCTCTCGAGTTTTATCGATTTATTTATTTCATTAATTTTGCTTTATGTTCGACTGTTTTGCAATTACTGTTAAATCAGACGATAATGGATGATAGATAAAATGAGTGATGAAAAATGCCAGACCTGACCGGGAATCGAACCTGGGATCCCGGCGTATAAGTCAGTTGTGCTGACCACTACACCACGGGCCAGCCTCTCGAGTTTTATCTATTTATTTATTTCATTAATTTTTATCGATTTTCATAACTGTAGGTCTTCGTGAAAGTAAGAGTGTGTATTGGTCTAAAAAAAGGCACAGAATTCACACCGGTTATGTATGACACGTATATATCTTTTAAATTGAAACGTATAGAGGGAATCATTTGCTATGATGCGGATATTTCAAGAGAGCGGAGGCCAGATGGATTAATAAGATAATAGAATGAAGTCCAGAGGGATGAAGGAGAAAAGGTAGGCTATGAAGATCATGGTGGGGCGGGATAGTTGAGGCTACGCAAGAGAAAGGATTGGTATAATAGTAGTAACTGGAGGATCTAGTTAAGGGAAGGTGGACATCAATAGTGTTTTTAATTCCTAATATTTTTACGTTGAAATCTGTTCAATTTAATAACACATAAAAAATATATGTAATTATAACACGGGATGATATGTATGACCTGTAAAGGAGGTGTGGTCTTGTAAATGTTCAGTTATCCGGACGTTGGCACTTTATGCATATACGGATGAACCAGTAAACCGGATGTTATCACTACGTACAATATATAGACGTTCTGTTTTCCGGACGTTAGCACTAAAAGGGATAATCGTTTAACTAAACCATTTAGTAATTTTTCAGAATTGTATAGTTATAAATTTAAAATAAAAGATAATACAAAATTTTAGTATTGGTGAACCATCAGAAAATTAAAGATAATTTGCATGTTTACAATTCTGCAAATGTCTCTGTTATTACAAAGTATGAACCGAAACAAAATAACTGAAACAATACGGTAACATTTTTTTTTTGTTTTTTAAGTAACCTTGTAAAAATTCATGCTAATTTGAGTGTACTAATCTGATTCTAGAACTGTACCAGACTATTTTTAAAAATTACTTTTCAACAATTTCCGCTTTTACAGTAGTATAATTTCATAATTTTTGATAATGTAATGGTTAAATCATGAAATGATTTGTATGCGTCGTTAAATACGTCCTTGAATTTATTCTTCGCTGAATATCAAAATTGTACAATGTGTATTTATAGACAATAATACTGTATTACAATTACTGATGCTATAATAGCTGTATGTAATTGATGTATTTTGGAAGCACTGTGTATATTGCACAACTGTTTTGGAAGTACGTACTTGGATGCCGATATAGGATTGAACGGGATTAATAAGCTTTGATTGACAGCGTTATTATCAACCCCTTCTGTTCTGTTAAACAATACAAACACTGATCATTAATCTACTACATGATTCAATTCGTCAAAAATAAACAACACGATAATTCGTATTATCTTAGTAACGAATACAGATTTATGTCCGTTACAATTGTTTACTGAATCCAAATAATTTAGCGTATACTACGGAATCATAATATTTATCAATTAATCACCTGATTTAATCGTGAATTTTTAACGAAAAATTATAAATTTTTATTTAAAATTTGGTAGAAAAACATTAAATTTAATAATTTTAGCATTTATATTTATTTTTTTAATCCCTAATGTGTGCGCGTTGAAATCTGCTCGTTTTAAGAACAATAACCAACCCTATGACCTAATGAGATGAGGATGATAGTGCCCGTCCACAAGCGTTGTGCAGCTGAGAGGTATGCATACGTCACTACTACTGTGAAAGATTTCGTTAGTAGTAGTAACGTTTTACTTGTATTGTGTTTGTAGTAGTCAAGGGTACTATCCAAACTACATATATTCTGTGTCGCCATCTACAGCGAATAGTCAAAGCAACACCCACGTATGTCACGCACTAGGCAGCCTACTGCCCAGCGAAGAGCAATGAGATGATTAGTACAGTGTTATGACGTAACAGCAGTCTGGTACTTCGTCTTTCCCCTTCATCCCGCAGCTGCACAAAGCTTGGGGACGGGCAGTATGTATGGCGGATAAATGAGGTATAGTTTTGTACAGACTCAGAGTGTATGGTTAATTGAACAAAGTTTGCAAAAATGATCCATCTCTCAAAGTTAGACTCCTTACACACACGCCGGCATGCCGGGCCGGTTTGCTGGCCGAAGTCAACCATACTGGCAGCCGACAATCGGATAGTCTAGTCGACAGTCCCGGCTGCAAACCGGCTAGAAACCGGGCCGGTTCATTGTGTAAAGCAACATTGATTCCAATGCTCGACAACACAGCCGTCATGCCGGTGTTTGTGTAAGGAGTCTTACACGCTGAACTGGCCCGGTTTCTCGTCGGTTTGCATCCGGGACTGTCGACTAGACTACCCGATTGTCGGCTGCCAGTATGGTTAACTACGGCCAGAAAACCGGCCCGGCATGCCGGTGTGTGTGTAAGGAGTCTTGTTATTGAGTTAGAGTTGTGAAAATTTTGGGAAAAGATGTATTTTTATTTTACAAAATAGAACCAATGTTAGAACCAGCTGTATTTTGTTAAAAACAGCTGTGAACCAACCCACAACTCTGGTTTTTTAAAAAGAAATATACAAAAACGATCCAAGCGGGTTGATTCTCATATGTGAAATAATAAAAGTTTTACACGACGGAACCAAACCACCTCGCGGTGGATAGGTTCCATTTTGCAAAACTGAATTTGTGGTTAGGTTATAGTTAGATACGGGCAGAGTGAAACCCATAGCTTTATAAATGATTGTATTTATTTGCTTTATATGCGTATATACTCGTACTTTGATGGTTGTGGTTCAATTATTGAACCACTGTCTTGTAATCAAATCCGTATAAAAATAACTACCTTTACTAGCATTAGAACCACGTAAGCTTCATCTTCCGAAAATCAGCTGTTAAACGGCTGAAATATCTGGTGTGAAATACTCACACGACTTTCTTTTGCAAATATAAAATTGAAATCATAAACTTATTTTAATCGTTGGTGAATGACGCTAAACTAAACTCTGTAGGAAAAAATGTTTGAAAAAAAGTTGCTCATGTTTTAATTTTCTATAGCATTAGTTGCAACTAATGCAACTAATGCTATAGAAAATTAAAACATTAGTTATTAACTAATGCTAAATTAGCTAATGCTATAGTACAAATAGTATAGTAGCTATATTTTATGGTATAGTAGGCCTCGATCTGTTGGTTCCACGGCTACAAAAAATAGTTCTGTTTCTTATCACATAGTCAGCCAATTATATGATTGAACTATTTAAGAACAGAAGAGGTAGAGGTGTAAAATACACTTGTCAGAGTTATCTCCTCTGAGAGTAATGAATTTCACTATACAGCCAGACCCTGTGGTGAATGAAGTGAAGGTGTCATTTCCAGGGTGGAAAATAGATGCTTTTCGGGAGGCCTGGCATGCTGATAAACATACTCTTTCAACTCAGTGAGGAAGGCAATAGTAAACCACCCCGCTCTTCGTTTTTACTAATTAAAACCTATAGAGGTTCAAACCAGCCTTTTGGCTCTTGACCTTAATATAAAATAGTAGGCCTATAAATTTATAGTATACATATGATTTTATCTTAAAAACGCATTCTAACCCGGAATGTTTTTATATACCCCATTTTTAACCGATTTCAATGAGAAAATGCGGAAAATTTCTTAATTGACGCTAAACTAAGCGTTGTAGAAAAAACAGTTGGAAAGAAAAGTTTTTTAATTACCTGCAACTTTAATTGTATACACTTATTCCCCTAAAATGCATATTAAGGCAGCACTTAAAAAAAAAATAATTTAACTCACGAGCACAGCCTCTTAAAGATTTTAGCAGACATGTCGCGCTAACCCTATATTGTAGAGCACAAAAAAGTGTAGTAATTGAGACGATTTTAAACACAATCGTAAAAGCCGTTTTTGAGTAATTTTAATAAAAGTGAAAAATTGCATGAATAAATTCTAGTTATGATTGACCGATTTTGATGAAAATATTCGTATAGTTTCAATTGTATGATGTTTTGTTGCATACACACAGACAGATCTGTAAAAACATGTATTTTTTGATTAAGGGGCCTGAAAACATGTTTTTCCGGTGTAAACTAAATTTAAAAAAAATCTACATGAAAACCATACTTTCCTTCCCTATTTTTCATATAGGCTAGGGCAAGATAAAGTAAAAATCAAAATTAATACACTCAATATTGTGTTATCATAATATTACGTATAATATAGTCGTATAAGAAAAGATTTCTTAAAACACTATGTTTTGAGTGTAGCATTATACGGGCGTGGAACGTGGGTGATGGGGGCTGTAGAAAGGAAGAGGATAGAAGATTTTGAAATGTGGTGTTATAGGAAAATGTTGAAGATTGGGTGGGTGGACAAAATAAGTAATTTAGAGGTTCTTAGGCGATTGGATAAAGAAAGAAATATATGAAAACATCTTACCAGAAGAAGGGATAGGCTAGTGGGGCATATCTTAAGACATCCAAGTATGGGTATATTAATAATGGAGGTTAATATTAAAGGAGTAAATTGTAGGCGGAGGCAAAGATTAGAATATATAAAGCAAATTACAAAAGATGTAGGGTGTTACAGGTATGTAGATATGAAACGACTTGCGCAAGATAGAACAGGTTGGAGAACTGCATCAAACCAGTCGAGAGACTGATGACAAAAAAAATAGTATAAGAAGTTAGGCTCTTAATGATTTGATTAATGGTTGCGTTTAACCATTGTGTATTTCACGTACAACACGGTTTGCCAAATAATTGCATAATATTTAGAGCGTCTATGTCATTATTAATATTCAAGTGCCGTGATATCTTTGTGCCGTGTTAAAATGGAAATCAGAAAACAATACATAATGGTAGGTAAAGTGATACTAATATGAAGTAATAGCAAATAACCATATTTGCAATTAATTTGCATAGATTTGCATATCGTCGCTCTTTCCTTTGTAAGCTACGCATTATGTAAATGTTGTTGAGCTCTTCAAGTATAGACTATTTAATCAACTAAATGTTTAGTACGAGATATTTTGTTCCCACACACACGCGCGCGCTCGCGCAGAAAGACCAATCGCCAAAACATGTTTTTTGGGTTCACGTTGTGCAGCAGCAAGAGTGGTTTAGAAGAGATGGGAAATTTAAAAGTAGGCATCGAAAACATACAGTAATTTGGCGAATTCTGCTATCTAGGGAGTAAAGTATCAAAGGATGGTGGAAGCAAAAGTGATATCAAAAGTAGGATTACTCAAGCTAGAAAAGCCTTTGAAATGAAAAGCAGTTTACTGATTACAAACATTGATTTACAGATTAGAAAAAAATCTTAAAACACTTTGTTTGGAGTGTAGCATTATACGGGAGTGAAACGTGGGTGTTAGGGACTGTAGAAAGGAAGACGATAGAAGCTTTTTAAATGTGGTGTTATAGGTAAATCTTTTAAATATTAGATGGGTGGACAAAATAAGTAATTTAGAGGTTCTTAGACGAGTTGATAAAAAAAGTACTATAAAATGGAAACATCTTACGAATAGAAGGGATAAGATAGTGGGGCATTTCTTAAGACATCCAGGTATTGATCTATTAATAATAGAGGGTAATATTGAGGGAGTGAATTGTAGGTGGAGGCAAAAGTTAGAATGTATAAAGCAATTACAATAGATGTAGGGTGTTACAGGTATGTAGATATGAAACGACTTGCGCAAGATAGAACAGCTTGGAGAACTGTATCAAACCAGTCGAAAGACTAATGGCAGAAAAAGAGGCCTGAAAACGTGTACTTTCGGTGAAAATTATAATTCGAGAATTGACACGAATAGGTAGATAAATTTTCTTACTTATATTTTGTATAGAGCAAGAGAAAGTTAAAAAGTATTTCTCAGTTTTGAATCACATTTTTGTCAAACGATTTGTTGCCCACCCAGTATATAGGCTAACAAACAATACACGAAAAGTGTTTGTATCAGCAACAGCAAGACGAGAAGAGTTTGTACACAAAGTGTACGCGTATTCAGGAGGATAGTGTAGGAAGTAGGAGCGTAAAAGCACGATTCAAGTTCAGCATTCTGTATTGCTTACGACCCTGAAATGACACGTGGCCAAAATCCCTCGGGCGCCTCCGTTGTCATGGCGACCCGTTAATGCAGGGGCTGACTGAATGTACCTGAACCATTACCTTCCCTCCTCTTATGTATACTGTCAGATACCGGAGCTACATGCACACCCCCTATCAGGAAACCACTCAACTATTTACTACCAATTATTATGAAATGTTATCTCACTTCGGTTTGATTTACTTCCGTATCCGTTTGTAATTATACAGTAATTACAAACGTATGAAAGTATATAGCCGATTATTCAGACAACGATTATCCGACTAGCCTTCGGAAAAATACATATTTTTATAATCTTTTAATGGTTTCGATTTATCATTAGCTTATATCAACAAATTTTTTTCGTTTTATTTTACCCTGGTGTATGTACTTTGCAATCTGTTTAATTTGAAAACAATAAGCAACCCCATGACCCAATAAGATGAGGATAATATGTACGTTGTGAAATGAGTTGCAGTCTTGTACAGACTCAGGCCAAACATTCCTGAGATGTGTGTTTAATTGAACCCCAACCATCAAAATAAATTAGTAACCACTATCAAGTATTAAAATCTGTATAAAAGTACTTAACCTTTACTAGGATTTGAACCAGTAACCTTCTTCTTGACCCACCGGGTTGGCCTAGAGGTAAGGTCATCGACAAAATCAGCTGTTTAACAGCTGATTTTCGGAGACGAAGGTTCCTGGTTCAAATCCTAGTAAAGGTAGTTTTATAAGGATTTAAATGCTAGACAGTTGTTACCGGTGTACTTTGATGGTTGGGGTTCAATTAACCATACCGCTCAGGAATGGTCGGCCTGAGTCTGTACGACTACACCTCATTTACATGTCATACATACCATCCTCGTCTCATTGGGTTATTGGGTTGCTTATTGTTCTGAATTGAACAGATTGCAACATACACACATTAGGGATTAGAAAAAAAACCTTCGTCTCTGAAAATCAGCTGTTAAACAGGTGTTCGTGGCGATGAATTTACCTCTGGACCAACTTGGTGAGTTTAATATAAAAACCCCTATAGGCCTAGGAGTTTAAAATTTAAAGCCCAATCGGTTCAGTAGTGTTTGCTCCAGAACAAATAATACTGATATATTTAGACGGATACTCCAAATAATCTTTTCTTTTTTCTGCTTTAGAACAAGAAGATCAGGTTGTGAAAACTGTGTCAAAAATTTTACTACGTCGCAAGAATTTCTCACATTTTTTTTTGCGAAAGGCATAGGTGGTCACGCTATGTCAGTTTCCTCATTTTTTTCTCTCCTGCCTCCTTTACTTTACTTCACCTCTTCTTGATGTTTTTTGATCTCTGCGAAACAGTTTTCATGTAAAATTGATGTTGACTTAGACTCTTTCTTGATGCTGTGAGTTCTTATACTTATCAACTATTCTTTTTTAAAACACAGAATACTGAATTAAGTCACTTCTTTTTGGTTTTTTCATAATTTGAATTGCTGTTTTGAGTTGGTACATTTTGTCAAAAGGTTCTTTTGTAAATCTGTTTTCATTGATCCTCACCATGTGTTCACCACGTGCTCGCCTCTCATCATGCGGTCTTTGGTTCGAATCCCATTCAGGCACGGCATATTTTCATACTTTACAAAAACCATTTCATCCTTCACCGTCTGCATTAGTAGCCCTAGTAATTGCAGAACAGTCGGACTTTAAACAAAAAAAGGTGTCCAAAGATTTTTATTCTCTTTTTGGTGATTATTTCTTCTATTGTTTCTATTTTTATACTCGAGTAGTTCCTGATAGATTCGACTTTTTCTTTGAAGTTGTTCCATTTTCCTCTCTTAGGCCATGGCTTTTACTAAGAGTGTTTCTTTGTATTTCAGTTTATATTTTAGTCGACTACCAACCGTAAAAAAATTGTTGCTTTTAAAACTGTTAGATAAAGCCAAATTTTTGTGTTAATTGTAATTGTTCTCTTTGTTGTAGAAATGTCTTGTGTTAAAAAGTTACTGTAATTAACGGCTCTTTCCTCCATGGCTTCTGTCGACAAATTTCTATTTCGTATGATCTTTCCCAAATATTTAAATTTATCTACAACTTTGACTATTCCACATCTTTTCATAAGCTGGCCGCATTGGCGTAGTTGGTAACGTGCTCGCCTCTTATCATGCGGTCTTGGGTTCGAATCCCATTCAGGCACGGCATATTTTCATACGTTACAAAAATCATTTCATCCTTCCCCGTCTGCATTAGCAGTAATTGCAGAACAGTCGGACGTTAAACCAAAAAAAAAAAATCATTTTATAAATTATTTATTTTTAATACCTTATTTATGGACATTCCCTGTGTCTTTTCAAATGATACATGCAACCCTGCTTTCCCCGCAATTTCCTTTAAATGGTGTCTTTCTCAGTTTTGTCTTTTTATACAATAAAATAGTTAAATTTGCCCATAACACGCAGGTGGAGTGTTAAATTATTTACATTCAATCTGCTAGTTCCCAAAGCTACAAAAAATAGTTCTGTTTCTTATCACATGGTTAGCCAAATATGTGACTGAAGTATTTAAGAACAGAAGAGGTGTAGAGGTGTAAAAGACACTATCATAATTTTATCTCCTCTGAGAGTAATGAATTTCATTATACAGCCAGACCCTGTGGTGAGTGAAGTGAAGGTGTCATTTGCAGAGTGGAAAGTAGATGCTTTTTAGAGAGCCTGGTAAGCATACTTTGTTACTCAGTGAGTAAGACAATGGTAAACCACCTCACTCTTTGTTTTACTTAATAAAGCCTCTAGAGATTTAAACCAGACTTTCAGGTGATGATCTAAATCCAAACAACCGATTGAGTACGAGAAAGTAAAAACTAAAATTGTCAAACGATTTATGAAACACCCAGTATATCACGCCTAAGTAAACATAAAACCATAAAGCAATTTACTTGGGCTTTAAGTTGGCCCCTAGAGGTTTCAATTCAGACTTTCAGGTGTTGATCTAAATCCAAACAACCGATTGAGTGCGAGAAAGTAAAAACTAAAATTGTCAAACGATTTATGAAACACCCAGTATATCACGCCTAAGTAAACATAAAACCATAAAGCAATTCACTTGGGCATTAAGTTGGCCCCTAGAGGTTTCAATTCAGACTTTCAGGTGATAATGTAAATCCAAACAACCGATTGAGTACGAGAAAGTAAAAACTAAAATTGTCAAACGATTTATGAAACACCCAGTATATCACGCCTAAGTAAACATAAAACCATAAAGCAATTCACTTGGGCTTTAAGTTGGCCCCTACTCTCGTATAAATTGTTACATTTTCATACACAAACTTAACTACTCTGTTTAATTTATTTACATTCAAAATACTACTACTAAAAAAAACTTTAAAGATAATAGAATATTTATGAGATCATTTGACTCCGTGAATGTAGGTGTATGTCCGCTCATTTAATTTATCGACCTGGCCAGGAAATATAATGGACGCCACTCTAGAATGGGGGAGAAGAGAATCCATTGCTCTTTAGTTTAACCAGTTGGAAAATAGTTAAGGTCCATTTAAATACGTATCTATTCCTCCATTTAAAACAGTAAATGAACATTATCTTTTTTTTATAAATTGGTGACTCTACCTGGTGTATCAAATTACCCTCCTTACTTACTTACATCCGGCTAGTTAAACATTTTTAATGTACTACTGTAATCACTTCTAAAAACAAAATTTATTTTCTTTTATAACAGTTTCTTTTTTTTAATTCGAATAATTAAATTTTTTGTCATTAGGACTATAACTAGTTATTGAAAAATATTGTTAGGTTTTAATGTGTTCATATTTGTCCAGATGGTGGGTAAGTTAGAAGATTGATACTAAATGAAATGGAGGAATCGTATAAATAGAAAAATCTGGTGTTGAACACTCACACAACTTTCTCTTGCCAATGCAAAAAAATGAACAATATAATCTAAAATTAGTAATAAACCATTAGAAATAAACGAAAAATTAACCTCAATAAACATAACCTAATTTTAATCATAAGTGAAAGACGCAAAATGAAAATCGACCTCAGTTTGGCTTAAAAATACGGAAAATCACTCTTTCACGCTAAACTAGGCTCTGTAGAGAAAAAAATGTTCTAATTAAAGTTGTAGATCTTTTAATTTCCTATAAATTTCATTATATACACTTGTGTCGTAAAATGCATACTAAGGCTGAAATCGTAAAAAAAATCGATTTTTTTACATGTTTTCGTGAGAAAAAAACAGAAAATCGCTAATAACCGCTGAATTAAGCGTCATACAAAGAAATGTTTGAAATAAAAGTTGTAGGATTTTAAATTCTCTACATTTTTTATTATATAAATTTTTGCGTTCAAATGCATATTAAAGCCGTAATCTTAAAAAAACAATTTTTTTCGTGAAAACAGTCTCATCAAGAATTTCAGCAAACATGGCGCCAACCCTATCTTGTAGAGCATAAGAAATTTAGTAAACCAGGCGATGTTTAAAAAAAATCGTAGGACAGTTTTTGAGAAAATCGTAAAAAAGTGAAAAATTACACGAATAAACTACTACTTCCGGTTGTCCGATTTTGATAAAAAATGTTCGTGTCTTGTCCGGTAGTGGTATCTAATTAAGTTTCAAGTTCGTACGATGTTTTTTTCTTGAGATATTTTGTTCACATTCACACGCACACACAGACAAATCACTAAAAACATGTTTTTTTGGATTCAGGGGGTTTGAAAACGTGTAGATCCGATGCAAACTAGATTTCGAAAAATTGAGATGAAAATAATACTTTCCTTCCAATGTATCCATATAGGCAAGAGAAAGTAAAAATGGCTGAGTACCTAAGTGTGGGTTGAATTACTGAAAATCGGTTGTTAGAGAATGGTGGTTCGGTTATTGTGAATCAGTTTAGATACTTTGGTTCAAGTTTTTCACCTGAGGGTTAAATTGAGCGGGATATTAGGAACCGTTTGAATCAGGGTAGAGCTGGTTTTCAAAGAGTCAGTGCTGGTTTTTGGTCTATTAAAATACAAATGAGAACAAAAACGTTAGTGGCTACATCTCTGTTGGATGTTTAATTTTTAGTCTATTGAAAGTCGCATCAACAGTTTTTTTGTTTGTTTTTTTTTTTTAATTTATTTAACGTCGCATCAACTACAAGGTCATTAGCGACGACGTTGGGGTGTAACTGTGTGTAATGAGGATGAAATGATTTTTTGTAACGTATGAAAACATGCCGTGCCTGAGTGGGATTCGAACCCAGGACCGCATGATGAGAGGCGAGCACGTTACCAACTGCGCCAATGCGGCCGGTAACAGTTTTGTATTAGTTACTGTGGTGGGTTATGTAACTAAAAAAAAGGGTTCTCAATTGTGAAAATTTCCAACCCTAGCCGGGATCTCCACGTTATAGTAGTTTATCCGTGCGATTTTTCACGTTTTTGCAATTATCTCAAAAACGGCTCCTACGATTTCTTTTAATAATCGCCTTATTTTTTATGCTGTAAAAGATACGGTAGCCTAACCTAAGCGCCATGACCACTGAAATTCTTAATGCTTTATTCTAGCAGTAAATTTTTTTTTCAGAATTACGGCTATAATGTGCGTTTTAGAAAAAAACTAATGAAGTCAAATTTGTAGAAAATTTTAAACTTACAATTTTTATTTAAAATACTTTTTCTACAACGATTAGTTGACAGTCAATTAGTAATTTTCTGTAATTTTCTCATCAAAATCGGTAAAAAATTAAATTTTTTTAGACATTTTATGACTAAAGTGTGTAAAAGAAAGTTATCAAAAATTATCAACAACTTTATTTCTAGCATTTTTGAGCCTAGTTTACCTTCAATTAGTGATTTTTCCGTACTTTAAAGTCCTACAGAGGTAAATTTTTATTTTGCATCATTCACTCATGATTAAAATTAGGTTGTTTTTAACGATAAAACAAAAGTTATCACTATTTACACTGACATGAGAAAGTCGTGTGAGTTTTCACAACAGATTATTTTTAAATTTTAAATTTTGTCATAGAGTATGGTTTTATTTGGTTATTTTCAAATAACCACCCAATCGGATCGCCGTTTCCTCTATTTCTGAAGTTTAATTTGGACATCGAATGATGTTTGTTTTGTATTTTAGTCAATTGGTCACCATACTGAAGCACTTGTTCAAACAATATTACTTAACAATGTAATATATCTGTACCTGAGAAGTAAAAGGTGTTAACTCCATTTTGGTGATTTTTCAGAAGACCCCATTAAGTAGCAGTATTATCTTTTCATTATTGTAACAAAATTTCAGTACCTAGTTGTTAGAAACTTGAAATTTTCGCCCAGTTTTACAGAAAATGCTTCTTATCAACAAATTTATTATTTATAACTTTGTCACTTTTTACACTCCTTCCCACCCAAACAGGACTTAAAACCTTAACGGCTTTCTGTGTTCTGTCACTTTATTATGTTCTACGTTAGTGTTAACTCCAATGTACAAAAGTTTTAAAAAAAACTTAATACCCAGAGTGCTAACATTACTTTTATAAAGAAGCAGCATTTTATTCACAATGTTTGAAAAAAATTCAAAATTTACCAGTAGCCTACTGTTTAGTAACAGACGAATAAAATACCAAATTCAACAAAAATTCAAGCAAAATTTACTTGACTATCAGTAAAACACATTCAATAAAGATTTTACAAAAAAATATTGTACTTCAAATACAAAATTGGAGTTAACACTCTTTACCTCTTGGGTATAGATATTTATATTTAAATAAAAGTTAATACATTTTAAGTTTTTTAAATATTGTTGATTTATTGGTTGGTTTGCAGTTAAATTTAGTTGGCTACACTCATATGAAAGTTAAAAATAGTTAAGAAGCTATTTGTATTAAACAGCATGGTATCACTACTAACAATATTATGTTAGGTCACTTACAAAATTAATATTCAACACATGTAATCCGATCTACCAACGTAGTGTACGTGCATTTTGTTTTTTTAATAATGTATTACAAGCCGGAGTAAAGTGGCTCAACCAATTTTAAGACATTTAACAGCCATCAACTTTAATTTTATGATTGTAGTGGGTTTTTGTTGTATTAAATTTCAACCTTAAAAGCATTAAATGATACATTGTAATCATTTAAAATTATTCTAGTTTATACTATAATGTTAGGTTACAATCTATGAATATTATTTTATATAGAAAGAACAGTTTAAAATTACACAGCATGTATATAGTTAATGGTGGATCCAATATCTACAAAATTGATTTTTTATTAACAGTTATATCATTATGTTATGAAAAAGTATATATAGTACGTATAAAAAACTTGACTTTTTATTCATCATCATCATCACCCAAACACGGATAGGCCTAAAGCCTGTTCCGGCACCCATCTTCGTAGCGGTCTTCCTCTATCACGTCTACCCCGTGGGGCATAACTTAATATTTGGACTGGTAGTCTTTCCTCTCGCATTCTATTCACATGTCCACACCACCTGGAATTGTAGCGTGCAATGCCGTCTAATAGTGGTTGGACCTGTAATTCTGCTCTAATACTTTCATTGCGTTTCATGTCCAGTCTGTTATAGCCTGCCGTCGCCCTTAAAAACTTCATTTCTGCACTTTGTATTAGAGTTCTCTCTCGTTGCGTCATGGTCCAACTTTCACTGCCACACAGCAAAACCGGGACTGCCATAGTTTTGTACAGTTTAATTCTTGTATCCTTTCTTGTCTTATTTTTCAAAGTTCGATGTATTGTCCCGCAAATTGTTCTAAACTTATTCAGTTTATGCATAACATCGTCATCTTTTAAAAAGCTTACGTCACATCCTAAATATTTAAAATGCGAGACTTGTTCTAAAACGTTATCATTTATAACGATTTTCGTTCTGACTGGATACTTGCCCTTAAAGGCCATAGTCTTTGACTTAGCGGCAGATAGCTTCACTCCATAACCCTCACAGATCTTTTGTAGTTCAAACACAGCTTTCTGCAAATCATTTTCAGTTTCCATGATAATTACCTGATCATCCGCATATAGCAAACAGCTTAAATCATAATCGGCGATTTGTACACCAGCATTTATGCTCTCCTTCCACTTGTTCAGAATCCAATCTATATATATATTAAAAAGCGTCGGAGACAAACTGCAACCCTGTCTCACCCCCTTTTTTGTATCAATCGCTGATGTCAGTCTATTTCCAACCTGTATATGGACAGCTGTATCTTCATACAAACTCTGTACCACTGATATCAGATGTGGGGGATATCCTTGCACATACATTATCTCCCAGAGCTGCTCTCTATTAACACTATCAAAGGCCTTTTCAAAGTCAATGAACGCTAGATGGGTTTCTAGATTAAACTCCCTTCTTCTTTGTATCATCAATTTAACTTTTTATTGCCAATGTAAAATATGAAAAATATAACCTAATTTTAATCGTGAGTTAATGACGCAAGATGAACATTAACTTCTGTAGAACTTAAAAATACGGAATTACACGAATAAACTACTACTTCCGGTTGACCTATTTTGATGAAAATGTTCGTGTCGGGTCCTCTAGTGGTATCTAACTTAAGTTTCAAGTGCGCGCGTGCGCGCACACACACACACACACACACACACACACACACACACACATAAACGTTGTAGGATTTTAAATTGTCTACAATTTTTATTATATTAATTTTTGCGCTAAAATTCCTATTAAAGCCGCAATCTTAAAAAAACAAATATTTTTACGTGAAAACAGCCTCTCCAAGAATTTCAGCAGACATGACGCCTACTCTATATTGTAAAGCATTAAACATTTAGTAATCCAGGCGATTTTTAAAAACATCGTAGGACCCGTTTTTGAGAAAATCGCAAAAAAGTGAAAAATGACACGAATAAACTACTACTTCCGGTTGACCGATTTTGATAAAAATGTTCGTGTCGGGTTCGGTAGTGGTGTCTAACTTAAGTTTCAAGTTCGTACGATGTTCCGTTCTTGAGATATTATGTTAACACACACACGCGCGCGCGCGCACGCACACACACACACACACACACACACACACGGACCAATCGCTAAAAACATGTTTTTTGGGTTCACGGGGTCTGTAAACGTGTAGATCCGGTGAAAACTCGATTTCTTAAAATCGACATGAAAACAATACTTTCCTTCCTATATATTCATATAGGCAAGAGAAAGTAAAAATGTACCGAATTTCTGCTTTCTAAGTAATTAGGAAATTAAAGAATTAGCGATGAGTAAGGGAGTGAGTGAGAGAGCTTTCGCATTTATATTTACATAGAACTATAACACTGGAAAGTAATTCTTTTAATGATACTAGTATTAGAAGTGTAACGATGTTTTTATAATGCAATTTTATTTTAAACTGCTTTGCGAATTTTTATAACAGCTGCAATGTTACAGCAACAATGATGTAGCATTGAAATGAATCTCTTTGTGTCTATTATTCAGTTCTAGGCCAAGTTCATTGCTAACTAGTCTTGAACTATGACGCTTACGTCTCGCTTGTTAAACTTATCATCTTACTGTAGTACAATTTGCCATTTCTTCCTACCCACTACCACTGCGGTTTTTTTTGTTGTACGTTCAGTATTTTACATTAATTTATTTGGCAGATGTAATTGTGATGGTACCATATAAACTCAATTCCTTATTTTATTAACTAGTTTGTGCAGTTTTGATAAAATATTGCTTATCTGATTAGATAGTTTCCTTGATCGTTTTGATGACTGTGAAACATCAATTTTTTTTTATTCTTGATGATGCAGTCTGTTCAGTTTAATAACAATAAGCAACCCCATGACCCAACGAGATGAGGATGATATTGTTTGACATTTAGTCTTGTTCAGACTCAACCAGACCATTCCTAAAAAAGTATGGTTAATTGAACCCCAACCATCAAAGTATATTGGTAACTACTGCCTAGTATTCAAATCCGTATAAAGTAACCACTATTACTCCGATTTGAATCAGGAACTTCGTCTCCGAAAATCAGCTGTTAAAGTGCTGATTCGCGTTGACGACTTTACCACTGAATATAGTGGGTAAACAGAATCTGTTAATGAGGAATTTTTCCGTCCTTAAGAATTTAAGGAAAAGATGTCGCCCTCGAAACTTGGATACAGGAAACTGAAGACGTTATGGCAGCTATGAATCTCAGGGAGGGAACTGGGAAGACAGGAGGTGATGGGCTGTATGGTACAAAAAGCGGAGAAATCGGTAGGACCCCCGCAAAAACGAAAAATAAAATGTATGTCATTGAGGACTTTGACTACAGTGTAATATTCTGTACACACATACTCTATACACATTGTGTGTGTGCGTGTGTCTGTGTATATACGAGGTGTGGCTATTAAATAACGAGACTGACGTTGTAAAAATTTTTTTTTATTTGATACTTAATCACTTATTGTCATCTTCAATACACATTCCTTCTCTATCCCTACAACGCTCCATGCGAATTTTCCATTGTTGGAAACAGTGCTGGAAGTCATCTTCTGTCAGCTTCTTCAGGACACGTGCCGCTTTCTCCTTTACAGCTTTCACAGACTCAAATCTTGTCCCTTTTAATGCAAATTTCACCTTAGGGAACAGGCAGAAGTCACATGGTGCAAGATCTGGCGAATAAGGTGGATGTTCTAACACTGAGATGCTGTACTTGGCTAGGAACCTCTTGACAGATAACGCAGAATAAGCTGGTGCATTGTCTTGGTGGAGAACCCATGATGTCCTTCCACATTTCGGGGCGTTTTTTCCTTACTCTTTGACGTAGTTCAAAAAGTACATCAAGGTAGTAATATTGATTATTTGTTTGACCTTCAGAAACCCAGTGACGGTATATAAAAAAAAAAATCAATCATCATTGCTTTCAATTTTGACTTGCTCATTCGAGCTTTTTTGACTCTCGGTGAAGTTCGGCTCTTCCAGTGCATGGATTGGCGCTTCGTTTCCGGATGATAACTAAAAAACCACGTTTCATCACATGTTATTATCTCCTACCTGTTCCCTAAGGTGAAATCTGCATTAAAAGGGACAAGATTTGAGTCTGTAGAAGCTGTAAAAGAGAAAGCGGCACGTGTCCTGAAGGAGCTGACAGAAGATGACTTCCAGCACTGTTTCCAACAATGGAAAATTCACATGGAACGTTGTAGGGATAGAGAAGGAGTGTATATTGAAGGTGACAATAAGTGATTATGTATAAAATAAAATAAAATTGTTTACAACGTCAGTCTCGTTATTTAATAGCCACACCTCGTATATATATGTATGTTCATGTATTATGATGATAGAGTTTCCCTATAGGCGTATAGGTTTTGGATTTAGTGAAGTGTATTTGACATCTTCCCTCGCCTACTATTATTCATTCTTCTCTCTTATTTTGGGCTGTATTACCTTGCCGATGTACTTAACGTTTGGAATTTTACTGTTTTTTTTTGTTTGTTTTCAAGTGACTGGAAGTTATTTTGATATTACTTACATAATTTGTCTTTTTGAATAAAAACTGTATTTCCACTTTTATTTGTGTGTATAAGGTTAAACAATAAAAACCAATTCTCATCGGAGTGGAACCGAGTACAACCGTGTGTGTGCGTATGTACGTTTACCTACGCGCTTAAGTTAGTACCACGATCTCAGACGTAGAGTAGGTTTCCTCGTGTATATTTGGAAGCTCAGCCTTACTTCTATTTATTTAATTCACTCAAGTGAACTGTACCGTAACGTGTTTCACCTTGTTGTCATAACCACCAACGAATTCGTCTCTCGATTAGTTAACCATACACACAACACTGAGTACTACTATGTTTTATTTGTGTGAATTCACTTGTAATAACACGATCACATGATTTAAATCTATTATATCCCTAAACAACCGGTTCTCTCCCTCTGAAACCTTCGGCTACAGAAATGTCCAATTTAGATAATATCTATGTAATCAACTCATTTAAATCTATTTTATGTTCTGAATAATAACCTATCAATACTAGTTTTACAATCAATAGCCTACTAATTTTTAAAAAACCAATAATAATTTTAAAAAAAATTCAAGTTCAACGTTATCCTATTTTTAATATTTCTTTTAATATTATTACTTTCTAATAATAGTTACTTAATAACTATTAGTTTCAATAATAGTTACTTTAATATTTATACTTTAATTATTTTATTAAATTTATTATATTATTATTAATTTAATTTTAAATTATTAATTAATTTTATTATTAATTTATTATTTTATTATTATTAATTATTTAATTTTACTTTAATACTATTGTTATTACTTTCAATATTCGTATTGTTAAATTAAAGGTTCCTGATTCAAATCCTAGTAAAGGTAATGTTACTTTTATACGATTTGATTACTATAGACAATGATTACCGGTATTCTTTGATGGTTGGGATTCAATTAATCATACTCTCTCAGGAATGGTCGGCCTGAGTCTATACACGACTACACCTCACTTTGCTCAGTGTGTTTTATTTTTTGAAATATCCGGAAAATCTGGTCGAAAGAAGACATTTTATTTATTTATTTTTTTTTACGTTGCATCAACTGCAATGGTTATTAGCGACGACGTTGGGGTGTAACTTTATGCAATGGAGGATGAAATGAATTTTTGTAACGTATGAAAATATGCCGTGCCTGAGTGGGATTCGAACCCAGGACCGCATGATGAGAGGCGAGCACGTTACCAACTGCGCCAATGCGGCCGGCAATTACTTATTTTGTGTTATTCCACTCTGTACTAAGCTATGGGGGTTACGCAGTGGGGCAATTCAAACGAACACTTAATTTTTGTGTACAGAAATTCTTAGTTAGAATTATCACAAACATTCCAAATCATTATTCTTGCATAATATTGATTGTTAAATGTAATATTCTCCCCTTATCATCTCTTTATATAATACAGTGGAGCGTCGCTTATCCGAACTAATTATTGAGATCAGAGCTGTTCTGATAATCAAATAGTTCGGATAATCAAATACCGTAATTTGATACACTGTACCATAATAATGTAATATAACCTAACACTAATTGCATTTATTGAAAATGTAGAGTAGGCCTACTAAAGATTATAAAAAACCAAACGAAAAATACAGAATTTCAAAACTGAATAAATTAACGAATAAACTACGTTATAATGAGCACGATAAATTTAGGCGGGTGGGAGTTTTCTGTGTACTTGGCCACTCCCACCAGTCGAGCAATTTCTTCTCTCTTACTGCTCCTGTTGATTTTAAAATTATACGTTATTTTAAAGTTTAGTTCACCCTTTGTGCTCCAAAAATGTACTCCGCCTATAATATTTAATACACATCAAGTGATACATTTTTTACTTTCTCTTGCCTATATGAATATATAGGAAGGAAGTATTGTTTTCATGTCGATTTTTCGAAATCGAGTTTTCACCGGATCTATACGTTTTCAGACCCCCTGAACCCAAAAAACATGTTTTTAGCGATTGGTCTGTGTGTGTGTGTGTGTGTCTGTGTGTCTGTGTGTCTGTGTGTGAACAGAATATCTCAAGAACGGAACATCGTACGAACTTGAAACTTGAAACTTAAGTTACATACCACTACCGGACGCGACACGAACATTTTCATCAAAATCGGTCAACCGGAAGTAGTAGTTTATTCGTATAATTTTTCAGTTTTTTGCGATTTTCTCAAAAACTGGTCCTACGATTTTTTTTAAAATCGCCTATTTTACTCAATTTTTTATTCTCTACAAGATAGGGTAGGCGCCATGTTTGCTGAAATTGTCGGTGAGGCTGTTTTCACGTAAAAACGTTGTTTTTTTAAGATTACGGCTTTAATATAAATTTTAGCGCAAAAACTTATATAATAAAAGTTGTAGAGAATTTAAAATCCTACAACTTCTGTTTCAAACATTTTTTTGTATAACGCTTAGTTTAGCGGTAATTTGCGATTTTCTGTTTTTTTTCTCACGAAAACGTGAGAAAAATCGATTTTTTTAACATTTCGGTCTTAGTATGCATTTTACGACAAAAGTGTATATAATTAAATTTATAGAAAATTAAAAGATCTACAACTTTTGTTTAGAGCATTTTTCTCTACAGAGCCTAGTTTAGCGTAAAAGCGTGATTTTCCGTATTTTTAAGCCAAACTGAGTTCGATTGTCATTTTGCGTCATTCACTCATGATTAAAATAAGGTTATGTTTTTGAGGTTAGTTTTTGTTCATTTCTAATGTTTTAATACTAATGTTAGGTTTATTGTTAATTATTTGCATTGGCAAGAGAAAGTTGTGTGAGTGTTTCACACCAGATTTTTATATTTGCGACGTATGCGTTAAAAAAAAACTTCAAATTAAAAAAAGAAAAATTTCAAACTTCTATTTTCATATTTAAAAATTAGCTTATCGTATTTGATCGTACAGGATTACTGCACGTATGTTTTATTATTGTAAAGTTTATATTTCTTACGAAAATTAAAATAAGATGGTAAATTACATTACAAATTATATGTAAATACATTGCAATTCTATTTATATTAATAATATATTAGCCAACTGCAGTAAATAAATACAATATATAACAAATTCAGTACATGAAAAACTACAGTGAATAAACTACTTTTATTTTAAAGTAACACGTAAAAACAGTGTAGTTCTTGTAACACTGCAAACAGCGTAAGGGGAGTAGGCCTACTATGAGTATATAGGAGGTTGTGGAAGGGATACACGAGCGAGAACTCGACATTCCTAAATATTTCGTTCTTAGAATAGGAAATATTTTTTAACGTACTTATGCATAATATATAGTAATTTAAAAAAATCATGAATTTTCTTTTGAACTAAGACTGAACTTACTTTTTTAGTAGCAACATCTCTCATTCGTTTTAGCAACAATGCTTCAGCAGCACTAAACTCAGGCTGTTGTTTGCACAATTTCATTTCAGTTTTTAGGGCAGAAAAATGAGTAAATATGTATTTTTTTCCGTCGATAGTGGTTCGGATAATTGACAGTTCGGATGACTGCCGTTCAGATAATCGACGCTCCGGTGTAATAAAATTTTAAAATTCGTACAAAAGAATAGTGTTATTTACATAAAATAAGTACGATGTGATTAATTACGAAACTCACGATCGTTATGAATTTACGTGACTTTTTTTGGCCTTAATATATTTTTTAAAAAATCACTGTTTATACAATTTCGACATAGTAACGTGAGATTTTTAAGTAATAGCAGTATTTTAAACGAACTAACCACAGTTTGTAAATGAACGCGTACAAGCACTGAAGTTATTTACCACTACCAGAACATTGACACAGCAATACATAGTTGGTTCTAGAAGAAACAGAATCGATAATAAATAGTAATAAAAAAACGTCTTGATCATAAAACATAGTTCTGTTTATCATAAAATATAATTATGTTTTAATCATCGCGAGCAACTGTAGACTAAACATTATTTTAATGTTCATCGTTTGCATTTGCAGACGTAATCGTTGTTTTATTGCGTAGTGTGATTTTTTTAACATAGTACTGACAGTACAGTGCTGTAACTACTGGAATAGTAAATTGGTATTAAAGAAAACAAAGTTGATTAAATCGGTATAATTATTATACTGAAAATTAGTTAGTAATTTTTAAAATTTTCAATTTTAACTTCACGTAGTTTATTTTTCACATCATAGTCATCTTCATATGAGACAACAGTTCCACGGTATTTTTATTGGCTCACTTTCTTTATTATGTGTCCAACTGGTCTGTAGTTCTAGTAAACTAGTCTGTACCCAAAGGTTAAAATTTTATAAGACGGTGGCAGTTCCAGCCTTGTCATACGGCAGTGAAGGATGGGTGATGAGGAAATGAGAGGAAAGAAACATCCAAACTGCCGAAATGAAATTATCAAGGTTTGTTAATAGTTGCACAAGACTAGACAAAATCAGAAATGAAGATATAAGGCAAGAATTGCGAATTTTTTCACTCAACGAAAAAATAAAATTGTATCGTGCCCAATGGGTCGATCATTTAAATAGAATGCCAGAAAGCCGTTTGCCTAGTGTAGCGAGAAGATACAAACCAGTGGGACACCAGTGGGAAGTGGGAAGTAGAGATATTGGCAGGCCTAAGAAAAGATGGGTGCCGGAACAGGTAGAAATACCTAACCCGTAAAGAGAAGAAGAAGAATTTCACGTAGTTTCTTAGCAAAATACAGTGTTAGTTTTTTTTAACCAAATATTGAGGTAACCTTACAGTTTTGAAAATATTTTTGTTGAAGTTCAAAACTTAATGCACGATTCTCACAAGCAGTTCGGTTTTCCTATATAAATGTGCGTAAATACATTGCGGTAAGTTACAGTGCCAGACTGTTCGTAATTCTTATGAACGAGTATTGTTAAATATACGTAATATAATCCAACGTTATTGGTCCGGCAGACCGGGTACAAGGTTGCACAAAGGATAACAGACATCCTTAATGAAATTTATTGTGGCCGGTCAGGGAGACAGGCGCCATGATTTCTCAAGTGGTCAATGAATATATGGGTATTTAATTTTTAAGAGACAGAATTAATTTCATGTACTGTAGATGTTTTTCATCTCTGTACAGTTCGTATTATGATAAATAATAAATTGAATGAATTGTGTTAATACGGTTATTGTACATGAATAGGGCATTTAACCATCAAATATATTCTTGTTTAAAAATCTTTTATAAGCTGTTCTACGTTTAAAATTAAAATACTAAAGGTTGTTTTTTGGTTTAACGTCCGACTCTTCTGCAATTACTGCTAGTGTGCAGACGGTGAAGGATGACATTATTTTTTGTAACGTACGAAAATATGCCATGGGTGAATGGGATTCGAACCCAAGACCGCATGATGAGAGGCGAGCACGTTACCAACTACGCCAATGTGGCCGGCACCCAGAACCTTATTTAATATTATCTGTTTATTTTCTCGCCCTGTATTCAATTGACTAGTTGTTGTTTAGGTCATCAGCCAAAAGGTTGGTTTGAACCTCTAGAGATTTTACTAAGTAAAACGAGGAGTGAGGTGGTTTACCATTACCTTCTTGTCTGAGTGGAAAAATATACTTATCAGCATACTAGGCCCACTAAAAAGCTTCTACTTTCAACCCTGCAGTCTTGGGTTCGAATCCCATTCAGGCACGGCATATTTTCATACGTTACAAAAATCATTTTATCTTTCACCGTCTGCATTAGCAGTAATTTGCAGAATAGTCGGACGTTAAATGATAAAAAACAACCCTGCAATTGACACCTTAACTTCATTCACCCCCTGGGTCTGGCTGTATAATGAAATTAATTACTTTAATAGGAGATAACTGACACGTGTTTTTTTTACACCGGCACATCTTCTGTTCTTAAATGCTTTAGTCATAGTCTATTAGTGGCTGGCCTTGTGATGGCAAACAGAACTATTTTTTGTATCCCTCGAACTATCAGATCGAGTGCAAATGGTTTATCACTCCACCTACCAGTTATCTGTGGTTCCAGAACGGAAAATGGAATGGAAAATTTACGAGAAAATAGAATCAGTAAATGAATCAATCTTTTCGATCTTGCCCATAACGGACAGGTGGAGTGTCAAATTATTTACACTCACTCTGTTCGTTGCAGGGCTAAAATAAATAGTTCTGTTTCTTATCACATGGTCAGCCAATTAAATGACTGAATCATTTAAGAACAGAAGAGGTAGAGGTGTAAAAGACACTAATCAGAGTTATCTCCTCTGAAAGTAATGAATTTCATTATACAGCCAGACCCTGTGGTGAATAAAGTGAAGGTGTCATTTGCAGAGTGGAAAATATGTGCTTTTCAGAGGGCCCGGCATGCTGATAAGCGTACTTTTCCACTTAGTGAGGAAGGCAATGGTAAACCACCTCACTCCTTGTTTTACTTAGTAAAACCTCTACAGGTTCAAACCAGCCTTTTGGCTGATGACCTAAACAACAACAGATGAATCAATGACTAGAAGACAGGTTCTATGGCCACATAGCTGGAATAGTTAACGATTTATTAAACAACAAAATATTAGAAGCATCCCTGGAATAATTAAGAAATTGAAAGGAAAAATTTAAAAAAATTGTTTTAGGCCTAACAGAAAATTGCATGAATCGTGAAGAATTTAGGTTACTTTTCAATGTTTGTTTAGGCTTCAAATGAAACTAGAAGGCAGTTAAACTTCAGTTGGAATACTATGACGATGTATAATAAATTTGAAATTTGTTTTATTTTTATATTCTAAGTAACGCGAAATATATTCAGTACAACTAATACGTTGAAATACAAATAACAATATTTTGTTGGGTGTGTAAATCTATAAAAATAAATTACCAACTTAAAAATAAATGAAAACATACATTTAAAATGTCATTAAATATAAAAATAAGTGATGACATAATTTCATACGTTTACATCAGCCAATTTATTCGCTGTAAATTTTATTTTAAAACATAGTTATATTTTTAATAACAGATAAATGGAGTTGAAGTTTTCTCATGAAGTTTTTTTCAGTTGCATTTATTTTCTTTGAGTTGTACTGTAATGATTGTTTAACATATTAACGGTATTACAGTATATGCTTTCTTACAAAATATATATTATGTGCCCTTGGCCGACAATTACTTGACATGTAAAAAAAAACTACTTGTAAAGGAATATTATTCCTTTGTACTAAATACAGTAAGTAAAACGTAATTCTACTATAACACATGCACTGTTAAGAATAGTAATTTTTTATACTAGTACTCGTATTTTGCATATATTTGTTTTTAATTTTTTTTTTAGTTTTTATTTGTTATTGGGAACTGTACATTATTGACAACTACCCAATTTCATCGCTGCTTTTCGCTGTATTTGTTTTTTGAAGTGGATTTGACATGAGTTTGAACAGGGACCCCCAGTAGAGTTTGTTCATGGCTCGCTGTCAGCTGGTCACCATACAAAATCGCTTGCCCAACCGGTGTTACTTAACAAATAATAGCGACTTTCTACCAGCTGACTGACTGGACTGGCCCGAAGGCCTTGCATATATTTGAACTATCATTTCACGAAGCTTACTGGTAATTACTTATTTTACATTGTCAGGTATTAAAACGTAGCGTAGCGTAGTGGTTAGCTTGCTAGATTACAACTCGGAGGTCCCAGATTCGATTACCGGCTAGAGTCTGGAAATTTTCATAAGTCAAAACCTACTGTTCTAGTTAGTATAACCACCCGTAGTCGCTAATAACTAAGCAGTTTATATGACTTTAAATTTTAAAAAACTAAAAAAGAATTGATTTTGGGAGTGACAGTTGTTATGCTTTTTTGTGCATTGTTTCATAATCAACATAATAGATAGGTGGAGTGTTATTATTTGCACTCGATCTGTTATGTTCTAGGGCTACAAAAATTAGTTCTGTTTCTTATAACATGGTCAGCCAATTATATGACTGAAACATTAAGAGCAGAAGAGGTAGAGGTATAAAAGACACTTGTCACAATCTCTACCTCTTAAAGTATTGAATTTCATTATACAGCCAGACTGTGTAGTGAATGAAGGGAAGATGTCATTTGCAGGCTGAAAAATATGTACTTTTCAGAGGGCCTGGCTTCCTGATAAGAATACTTTTCAACTCAATGAGGAAGGCAATGGTAAACCATATCACTCCTCGTTTTACTTAGTAAAACCTCTACAGTTCAAACCAGCCTTTCGGCTGGTTGATGACCTGTTAAAAAAACAAAAATTTTTCACTGAATTTTTTGTGTTTTGATTACATTTCTGCAAATTTTTTTGTAATTGCGTAGTATTTATTTATAACCAGTTAATTAATTAAAACTGAAAAATAAATAATCTGAAATATTTACAAAATGTCAAAAACATTAATAATAAAGTTATCTAAAAACTTCACCTACCGGTTAAATCTTAAAAACTGATAAAATTATTAGATTTTCATAAAATCCGCAATGGACTGTTGTAAAAATAAACGTTCATTTTAATTCGACTGGAATTTTATTGTCAGGCTTATTTTGCAGATTGCCTACTTGCGTGGGCACAAAGGAAACAAGCCGCGGTAGAACTTTTCAACAAGTCCTAGATGTTGCTATTTGTGAAGTCTACTTGAAGATCTAATGTAAGAATTTAATCAACTATTTCCTGTGCTGGTGAGTGACAACCTGCTGAGTGTGCTAATGAGTGATACATTTGGGTCAGAAGAGCGTCCGACTTGTTACTGCAGACAGGCTACTTGTTTATTGCAGATTGCCAGTCCAGTTATAACAGATCTTTCTTATACTGTATTATCCGTACACATACAGTAGGCCTGTACCAAGATGGTACATTATTCCCGTCATAGTAGTACAGGATTTAGAAAACCCGTTATTAGTTTATTTTTATTCACAATAAGGTATAAAAATTTAATTGTAGAAATATAACTACATTAAACACTCGTTTCTAATATAATAAATCTGAAAATAATTTCTATTTTTTATTAATCACTCACGACTCTTTTTTCCGTATAGGTCCAATTTTAGACCACTTGAGGTGACTTAAGACTTTCTTTTTGCAGCCTACATTTTCAGCATTTTTTTAAAAATGTATTTTAAGTCGCATCACCTGCTTAGTCATTAATGACTACGGTAGATTATGTGACTTTAGCTGTGGGATTTGATATGTGAAAATTTCTAGACCCTAGTTGGGAATCGAACCTGGAACCTCCGCGTGGCAGGCCAATGCGCTAACCATAACCTTACAGAGGTGGTCCAAATTTGATAGAAGAGAATTTGATAGAGGAGTGTATATTGAAGGTGACAATAACTGATTATGTAGGCTATAAAATAAAAATAAAATTTTTTACACCGTCAGTCTCTTTTATTAAATAGCCACACCTCGTTAAGAAGTTTAGAATATTGTGACCGCTTCCATAGTATAGTGGTTTGCGCTCTAGCCTATAACGTGAAGATCCCGGTTTCGATTTCCGGCTGCAGTCTGGAAATTATTACAAGTTAAAGCCCACCGTTTCAGTTATATAACTCACTGTAGTCGCTAATTACAAAGTTGCTGATGCGACTGTAATTTTTTAAATTTTTTTATTCCTAATGTGTGTACGTTTCAATCTGTTCAGTTCAGAACAATAAGAAACCCCATGACTCAATGAGATAAGGATGATGTGTATAAAGTGTACATGAGTTGTAGTCTTGTAAAGACCCAGGCCGACCGTTCCTGAGAGAGTAGACCTACGATTAATTGAACCCCAACCATCAAAGTACACCGGTAACCACTGTCTAGTATTCATATCCGTATAAAACGACTAAATAAACAAAAAAAAGTTTAGAATAATATTACAACTCTATCTCGCGCACAGTTTATACTGTAGACTATGTGTTAATTAATATTTAATTAGTTAGTTTCTGGTATATCTAATTGGGTAATTAGTTATATAAGATTTCTATTGTATTTATTCTTAATAAATATTAAGTAAAACCTACTCGTAAGAAAGTTTAAGCAGTTTTTCGAAAATTTATGTATCTAAAAATAACTTACTCATGGTTTTATAAAAAATAGTTTTGGTTTTCCCACGCTGTTCAGTTCAACGAGGTACAGCTAACTGCATTTTTTGTTTTCTCGTTATACAATGTAAAATACTTTTATTTGAACAACAATTGTTAATTAACAGAGAAAGGGGGAAATATACAATGGTTTCATTTAATTCGTTAGTTTAAAGACAATTTACTTACAGATAAATTAACTGCAATTTTTTTAATTGGACTTTTAGTTTATTTTTAAGTTGTAGGCCTTTGTATGATGTTATGGCCTGTTGTGTTGATGTCTATTTTCTGATTACAATGAGCCTACATTTTTGTTCAATTGCATTGTGATTGTCATTATTATTGTAGTCTTGTAAAGACAGTATTAATGTTGGCCGCATCCTTGGCCTAATGGTTGTTGTATTAAAAAAAAATAAAAGGTTCCGGGTTCGATTTTCAGCTAACAGCTAGAAATTTTAACACGTTTTAACCCACAGTTTCAGAATCATTTTTAGTTTTTCAAGATTTCAAATTCTTTTATTAATTCTACAGATAGTAGAATAATAACTTTAAATATGTTTTTTTTTTTGTTGTACTGACAGATTTTTTAACAAAGATAAAAATTACATATCCGCCTGTAATTTTAACAGTGACACTTTTAGACGTGGTGGAAATCATATTATTATGTTAAACAACGTATACAATATAACCTTGGTTATCCGAACTTACTGGGACCAAAGGCAATCCGGAAAAACTAAAATCCGGGTAATATGGGTAATAAACAAAACAAGCCCTTAAATAAGCAGACTTACTGTTTACTAATAATAAAAAAACTGTGTGTTGTAAGAAAATTACATAGATTTGTTCAAAGAATTGTCTTCTGTTTGAAACACGTGTGGCGTTTAAATGAAGCACGATCACGTAAACGCTTTATCATTAATAGCTCAGCTGGAGTGATCTCTAGTAAACCTTTCTTAAACTGGACAAAAAGTATTTTATTATTTTTTATCCTCTTTAATCCAGAGGTCCCCAAATCCTCAAATTAGGACCTTAGTTTTTGTCCATTTAATTTTATTTTGATCACACACAACTCATTTTAAAACCTGACTACGTCAAACGTGGATAAACCCTAATTCAGTTTGAGGAAACTATGTTTGAAAATTGAGTTTTATGCGCTAAAATACAATAAATCGACAAAAACGAAGGTCCTTGTTTGAGGACGTCAGGATTGAAGAGACCATGATTTATTGTACAATCTTATGCAGGAACTGTATATTTAATCAAAATTAAAAGCCAATTTTTGGTGTACTTTTATTTACGTTCTTGCTATCATAGTAAAAAATTATTATCTATGCGAACATTAAATACACAAAAGTCTACACATCTGATCCGGATCAACGAGGGCCGCATAAACCAAGTTTTACTGTATTATGAACACATCATACAGCTTTATACTGTCGGCATTATTATTCAGTCTTCTGTCTCCCTCTTAAATATGTAACTTATTCCATCCTTTACTGTGTTTTTCCTTGTTCTTTGATAACCAAACTCCGCCCGTTCTAATTGTCTTTCTACTTGAGAAAGCGCGATTTGTCAAAGAACGGTTATTCGGCACATTAAACATATCCAATTTATTCTTTTTTTCACTGGCCTCGATCAATTATTATTTTTCGTTTAATGAATCAGTAATAATAACCGTAAGATCCCTTTACGTTATTCGACAACTGAATTGTTCAGAGTCCATAAACTGCGGTTTGTGAATAATGTATTTGTTCTCCTGTATTCGAATTTTTTTTTAAATGGTAGTCGAATAAAAGAGAATAATTGAAATATTCGAATAATTTTTATTCGAATAGCCTATCACTACTATAACATAAATACTGTACAAAATAAAATTTCATGTTAACGAAAATCAAGAGTATACACCATGTGTTCTTGTACCCCAGAGACTTTCAGTTTTACAAGAAATTTTGTGTTCAATTATTTGCATTCGATCTGTTAGTTCCTGGACTACAAAAAAATATATATGTTTCTTATTACATGGTCAGTGAATTAAATGATTGAATTAATTTAAGAACAGAACAGGTAGAGGTATAAAAGACACTAGTCAGATTTAGCTCCTCTGAAAGTAATGAATTTTTACTTTCTCTTGCCTGTAAGAATATATAGGAAGGAAAGTATTGTTTTCATGTCGATTTTTCGAAATTGAGTTTTCACCGGATCTACTCGTTTTCAGACCCCCTGAACCTCAAAAACATGTTTTTTACGATTGGTCTGGTGTAATTTCCAGGGTGGAAAATATGTGATTTTCAGAGGACCTGGCAAGCTGATAAGCATTTTTTTCAACTCATTGAGGAAGACAATTGTAAACCGCCTCACTACTCGTTTTTATTTAGTAAAATTTCTATAGAGATTCAAACCAGCCTTTCGGCTGATGACGTATAACTTACATAAGAAATTTTAATAAAAAATTTTGTAATTGTTATGTAACTTAGGTCATTAATGAGTGTATTGTTGATGCGACGTAAAAATAAAAGTAGAATAATGCAATAATTGCATCAAACATTTAAAGAAATAAAATGAACCATATTACATAAGTATAAATGAATGAACCACTTTATTTTTATTGTTTTGTATTTCACTTAAAAATGGAATGGAGCCAACGATGAATTTAAATTCACAAAGCAGTTTACCTTCAACTTTTTTCATTCTCACAGAACTTGTTAAGCTTTATACGTTGATATACACCATGTTTGGTTGGTAATTTGGCATTCTCTGCTTCTTTTTTTTTAAAAAAAAAGTTGGCAAAAACATATACTTTATTTCAATTACTGTACCAAAGAAAATGAATTGAACAACTTTTGTTCGTTTAAGAATTAACAAACAAGATGGTTGGATGTAAGACAATTATTTATATTGCATACAGATTAGAACTAAACCTGCTTGGAAGTTAATGAGATCCAAATTAATTATCATTATATCACTTTTTATTATTTAATTAGTAGGTCTACGTGGAATTTTAATATTTACCTTAATTATCATTAAATTATACAAAATAAAAAATCTGGTGTGAAACACTCTTTCGAGTTTCTCTTGGCGATGTAGATAATGAACAATATAAACTATGTTTCATCATTGGTAAGCAATGTAAAATGAAATACATAATCTAATTTTAATCATGAGTGAATGATGCAAAATTAAAATCAACCTCTGTAGAACATAAAAATACGTAAAATCACTAATTTACGCTAAACTAAGCTCTGTAAAAAAAATGGTTGGAATAAAAGTAGTAGGATTTTTAATTTCCTATAACTTTGATTATAGGAACTTTTCTCGTAAAATGCATATTAAGGCCGCAATCTTAAAAAAAAATTTTTTCCTATGAGAGCAACCTTTTCAAGAATTTCAGCAGACAAGGCGCTTAGCCTTTACTGTAGAACATAAAAATGTTAGTAAATGGGGTGATTTTAAAGAAAATCTTAGTTAAAAGGCACGGATAAACTACTAGTTCCGGTTGACCGATTTTGATGAAAATGTTCTTACCGGGTCCCGCAGTCGTACCTAACTTAAGTTTTAAGTTCGAACTTGGTAGCCCTACGTTTTTGAGATACTTGATCACCCACACACACACACACACATCCGCGCGCGCGCACGCACACACACACAGACACCTATCGCTAAAAATATGTTTTTTGGGTTCAAGGGGTTACCTCGAAGCAGGAAAGGATAGGGTAGCTGAACTGCAGTTCTATGGGCACGCTCTGTGTGGTTTGGGGCGTGCCCCCCACGTTCTTGGTACAGTGGTTAGTTAACAAAGTTACGTTGCTAGTTAACAAAGCTGGAGTTACCAGGTTTGATTTCCGACTTGGATCTGAAAATTTTAACACTTTCCTGTCGTCGCTAATGACCAAGTTGTTGATAAATAAATTTATTTTTAACTTTATTTAGTAAATTCAAAACAACTAGTAAATGTGATGATAATGAATGATAACTAAATAAATTGTACACGTTCAGAAAAATACAGGAACGTTTAAGATTTGAGATAAATGGCAAAACGAATCGTTTGTATGTAACAGTGGGTGTGGTTCGGAATGCACAAAACACAAAATAGTAGATTGAAGATTTCCACGCACAAAAATGTGGCACAGGAAAAAAATTGTGCTAAAGACAAAACAAAAAACCGTTTATGTTTATGTTTTGTGTAGGTGTGGTTTAGAAGATTTAAACAGATTGTCACATGTTTAATGAGCAGAACTGTGAGAACATCCATTAAATAGCAACCGCGATATAGTAGTAGTAGTAATAATAATAATAATAATAATTATAATATTATAGTAATATAATAGTCTCCTCGGAAGTCTGCGACAGGGATTACGGAACAAATAAATCTTGAATGCATGATAATGACTAAATAGTGGACGTAAGTGAACAATGAAGCTGGTTTCCCACCGTATTAAGGGGAGATGGCACGATGATTTAAACTCAAAATTTCGATTTTTGGTTTTTTATGTTTTTCAATAGTCTAGGCCTAGATCTGCCAGAAAAACATTAAATTACGTCAAAAAAATATTTTTTTTTATGAAAAAATTAAGATTTAATCAAGTTTACACAAAAAAATTATGTTACCGAGAACGAATATTTTTTTTTGTAATTCCTAATTTGTGTACGTTGCAATCTGTTCAATTGAGAACAATAAGCAACCCCATGACCCAATGAGATGAGGATGATGTGTATGACGTGTAAATGAGGTGTAGTCTTGTACAGACTCAGGTCGACCATTCCTGAGAGAGTATGGTTAATTGAACCCCAACCATCAAAGTACACCGGTAACCACTGTCTAGCATTCAAATCCGTATCAATGTAACTACCTTTACTAGGATTTAAACCAGGAACCTTCGTCTCCGAAAACCAGCTGTTGAACAGCTGATTTTGGCGACGACTTTACCTCTAGACCAACCCGGTGGGTTGAATATTTTTACCCTCACTATTTTATGCTGCTCGTTTTAGTGCAAAGAAAATTTTAGTTTTTAAAATATCTGCATCACTGTATTTTGTATTTTCAGCTGTTGGTTCAGCTTCCTAAACAACTGTTGATGGGAAATTTATTTGTTTTTACTTTCTCTTGCCTATATGAATATATAGGAAGGAAAGTATTGTTTTCATGTCGATTTTTCGAAATCGAGTTTTCACCGGATCTATACGTTTTCAGACCCCCTGAACCCAAAAAACATGTTTTTAGCGATTGGTCTGTGTGTGTGTCTTGTGTGCGTGTGTGTCTGTGTGTGAACAGAATATCTCAAGAACGGAACATCGTACGAACTTGAAACTTGAAACTTAAGTTACATACCACTACCGGACGCGACACGAACATTTTCATCAAAATCGGTCAACCGGAAGTAGTAGTTTATTCGTATAATTTTTCAGTTTTTTGCGATTTTCTCAAAAACTGGTCCTACGATTTTTTTAAAAATCGCCTGGTTTACTCAATTTTTTATTCTCTACAAGATAGGGTAGGCGTCATGTTTAGTGAAATTCTGGGTGAGGCTGTTTTCACGTAAAAACGTTATTTTTTTAAGATTACAGCTTTAATATGCATTTTAGCGCAAAACTTAATATAATAAAAGTTGTAGAGAATTGAAAATTCTACAACTTTTATTTCAAAAAATTTTTTGTATAACGCTTAGTTTAGCGGTAATTTGCGATTTTCTGTTTTTTTTCTCACGAAAATGTGAGAAAAATTGATTTTTTTAAGATTTCGGCCTTAGTATGCATTTTACGACAAAAGTGTGTATAATTTAATTTATAGAAAATTAAAAGATCTACAACTTTTATTTAAAGCATTTTTCTCTACAGAGCCTAGTTTAGAGAGAAAGAGCGATTTTCCGTATTTCTAAGCCAAACTGAGTTCGATTGTCATTTTGCATCATTCACTCATGATTAAAATAAGGTTATGTTTTTGATGTTAGTTTTTTGTTTATTACTTTCTCTTGCCTATATGAATATATAGGAAGGAAAGTATTGTTTTCATGTCGATTTTTCGAAATCGAGTTTTCACCGGATCTATACGTTTTCAGACCCCCTGAACCCAAAAAACATGTTTTTAGCGATTGGTCTGTGTGTGTGTCTTGTGTGTGTGTGTGTCTGTGTGTGAACAGAATATCTCAAGAACGGAACATCGTACGAACTTGAAACTTGAAACTTAAGTTACATACCACTACCGGACGCGACACGAACATTTTCATCAAAATCGGTCAACCGGAAGTAGTAGTTTATTCGTATAATTTTTCAGTTTTTTGCGATTTTCTCAAAAACTGGTCCTACGATTTTTTTTTAAATCGCCTATTTTACTCAATTTTTTATTCTCTACAAGATAGGGTAGGCGCCATGTTTGCTGAAATTCTCGGTGAGGCTGTTTTTACGTAAAAACGTTGTTTTTTTAAGATTACGGCTTTAATATAAATTTTAGCGCAAAAACTTATATAATAAAAGTTGTAGAGAATTTAAAAACCTACAACTTCTGTTTCAAACATTTTTTTGTATAACGCTTAGTTTAGCGGTAATTTGCGATTTTCTGTTTTTTTTCTCACGAAAACGTGAGAAAAATCGATTTTTTTAACATTTCGGTCTTAGTATGCATTTTACGACAAAAGTGTATATAATTAAATTTATAGAAAATTAAAAGATCTACAACTTTTGTTTAGAGCATTTTTCTCTACAGAGCCTAGTTTAGCGTGAAAGCGTGATTTTCCGTATTTTTAAGCCAAACTGAGTTCGATTGTCATTTTGCGTCATTCACTCATGATTAAAATAAGGTTATGTTTTTGAGGTTAGTTTTTGTTCATTTCTAATGTTTTAATACTAATGTTAGGTTTATTGTTAATTATTTGCATTGGCAAGAGAAAGTTGTGTGAGTGTTTCACACCAGATTTTTTCTAATATTTTATTAATAATGTTAGGTTTATTGTTAATTATTTGCAGTGGCAAGAGAAAGTTGTGTGAGTGTTTCACACCAGATTTTTTACATTATGTTTTTGATATGTGCCTTCTTGTTTCTTGCGTTTTCCCGTAAATTTAGATTTTTATGACTAGGTACATTTTTCTCAAAAACCAATAAACCTACCTGGCTGAAATTTTTACCAGTTAATTATCATGTATATCCACAAATACCGAAATTTTTATGACTTCCTCAGTTGCTCCAAAAATTAGTAATACGCAAAAAACGTTGAAATCAATTTGTAAAACTTTTATGTTATTCGTCATTTTTTAAAAAAATGGTATGGTCCAAAGATTAAATTGGAAAATGTCAGTAGCTCGAGAAGAAACCCGACACCTATAGTGTGTAAAGTTTAATTTCCCTATATTTTACCAATCGTATGAAAAATTTACTTAAATGTAGCAAATTTAACATTGGCGGGATACAAAGCACAGTCTCTTCTTAAAGTGATATATTTTAGACTAAAACATTCCTTAAATAAATTTCCATCTAGATTCTCCGTCAATACAACTTTAATAGTCAGTATGAAAGTGTTAAATATTTAGGACCAGTTAATTCATCCTACATGAAATTTTGATGGCTCGTTAAATCAGTATAAAAGTTTGTAGTTATGTAAAATAACACGGCATAGTGTTACTGGATGAAACCAGTTACATAAATTTCGTTTAGTAATTTTCCGTTACTTCTTGTGTGGTTAATCTGGCATTTGTTTGAAACGAATTTTTTTAGTAACTTCTAAAATTTAAAATATTTAAGCTTTTTTTTCAAGTATAAAGAAAGTGCCATAACGTTTATTGTACTGAATGTAATTAATATAATATTTAATTTTACTTTTTAAACGTTTAAATTTAATTTTAGAAGTAGTTAAATTTAAAACGTATGCAGGCTGCTTCCGTGGCGTAGTGGTTACCATAGTACATTACAAATTGTAGCATCACGGGTTTGATTCTCGGCTTTGGTTTGGAAATTTTAACAAATTAAAACCCATAATAATCTTCCCGTTGTTTAGGTCATCAGCTGAAAAGCTGGTTTGAACCTGTAGAGGTTTTACTAAGTAAAATGAGGAGTGAGGTGGTTTACCTTTGCCTTCCTCACTGAATAGAAAAGTACGCTTATCAGCATGCCGGGCCCTCTGAAAAGAACGTATTTTCCAGTCTGCAAAATGACACCTTCACTTCATTCACCACAGGGTCTGGTTGTATAATTAAATTCATTACTTTCAGAGGAGATAACTCTGATTAGTGTCTTTTGCACCTCTACCTCTTCTGTTCTTAAATGATTCAGTTATTTAATTGGCTGACCATGTGATAAGAAACAGAACTATTTATTTTAGCCCAGCAACGAACAGATTGAGTGTAAATAATTTGACACTCCACCTGTCTGTTATGGGCAGGTAATCTTCCCATAACCCTATTAATGTAGCCTACTTAAGAACCAATTTTTTGTTTATGCGATTTTAAGTTTTTTTTTGTAATTTCTAATGTCATTACCCATTAAAAAAAAACAAAGGAAAGTAAAAAAGAAAACAGAAAAAGGAAAAAGAGATGAAGTTTTTAATTAATTTTTTTTAAAATCCCTAATGTGTGTACGTTGCAATCTGTTCAATTCAGAACAATAAGCAACCCCATGACCCACCCCATGAGATGAGGATGATGTTTATGACGTGTAAATGAGGTATAGTCTTGTACAGACTTAGGTCGACCATACCTGAGAGAGTATGGTTAATTGAACCCCAACCATCAAAGTACCCCGGTAACCACTGTCTAGCATTCAAATCCGTATAAAAGTAACTACCTTTACTAGGATTTGAACAAAGAACCTTCGTCTCCGAAAATTAGCTGTTAAACAGCTGATTTTGACGACGACTTTACCTCTAAACCAACCCGGTGGGTTATTTTAAGTTAAACTAAAAAAAATTATACTTAAACAAATAACTCTTAGGCCTAAATTTTATCATAATTAATACATATGTATATATATTTTTTAGTAATTAAAAATTTATTAATATTGAAACCTTTATTATTTATGATATTTATAATAGGTCTGCTAATTATCTCCTTAAAAAACAATTAAAATAAAAACAATGCAGGACAAGAGAAATAAACTTCTTAAAGTAAATTTATATTGTTTATTAATGAGTGCCTAATTAAAGAACTATTGTTTGTTAATATCGTTTATTAAAGAACCCACCTCTCTGAACAAACAATTCAAACACAATTATTAAAAATTAATAACTTTGATATTTATTCAATGTGTTTTAAATATTATTAAAGTTGTTTAAAATACAATGAAAATTAAATGCTTATTGGTATATTTACTCATTTACTTTTTAACTCGACGCCATTACATAAATGCTTATATATTGTGATGTTCATATTCCGCCCGGTATTTAAAATAAATTGTAAATGTATAATTTTGTTATTTTATTAAGACAGGTAAAAATTTGGCTAGAAACAAAATTCAAAATGTTATGAAATTTACTTATTTAGTACAAACATATAAAATTTGAATTAAGGTGCAATTTGGAAAAAATTTAAATTTAATTAATTTGAAATTATTTAAGGTCTATCTCAGAGTAATATTTAATATTAGGAGGTAATCAAGAATTATACCTCATGTTACTTATAGCTTTTGTGAAAAATTTGTACAATAGATCAGAATATTTCATGTCAAAGTAACTTTTGCCGATAATATTAGATGACCAATCGAACAATGAAAGACCCTTTTGAGCCTAAATTTTATTCCTTATAAGTAAGTTAAAAATTTTGTTATGTTAATTTTATGTTAATTTGAATGGAAGATTTGAACTCTGGATGAAATTCTAAGCAATTTGAATCCAAATTTGATAAAATTCTGTAAAGTATAAAGATTATTAGGTTAATTTCTTATAAAAATGCGTATATCGGCTATTTAGCTAATTACGTTAATTACACGAAGTAGGAATAATTCTTGAAGCATAGAACGATTTATTTCGATGTAATATGTGGTTTTGAATATTATAATGTAATTAAAAACTTTAGAGAATTTATTTGAACGACAAATTTGATATTTTAATTAAAAACACATGTAAAAATATAGGAGAACAGTGTGTCAGATTTTAATTAATTACAAGAGTTTGATTAATAATTTTAAAAAAATGAAAGGATATGCTAATGTATAAAGATCCGCTGAATAGTTTGATATTTTTTAAGATACAAAAATATGTATGGTAACTTTGTAATTAAGCCGTAAAAATAAGCTTTTATCGTATGATAAAGACAATGTTAATTAGTGTCATTATTCTTTAATTAATGAGTATTTTTAAAATGTAATTAGATAAAAAGATGTATTTTGTTGATATCTTTAAGATTCGTATACCTAGAAATGTTAAAATGTTAATAATAAAAAGTTATTTGAAATATTTTACGGTTTCATAAAACAATTATTTTATAGAATTTTAGACAAAATTAAATTATGTGATTATTAAAAAACTAACGATCCGATTTAAAAAAGAAAAACACCTTTGTAATCAGCAGAAAAAACCCTTGAATTTGATGTAGGGCTCAATGCTGTTCTTGTAAATTTAAATTTTTGATATAATTAATGTTAAGAGTGGGGATGGACTTCTTTCATGGTTGAATTGCCAACCTCACGAACAGTAATAAATCACATAAAGTATTAAAATTATATAAATGTCAAATGATGTTAAGTTATGTTCTATAAGCTTTATTGTAATAAGAAAAACTTACATATTGTGTATTTTAAGTTATCACTTATTTATATTGTTTTGTTTCACCTTAATTTGTTTGTTATTAGCAATTTTCATTGGGAAAAAATGTATAATTAATCTGCACAAGTTGGCACTTACTTTTTGTAGATGTAATTTTTAACCAAAAATTCAGGGAGTCCTCTATTAGACACGATGCGTAACTGACGTGTTTTAAAATTGCTCGTAAAATGTTTTATATAGTAGTATGGAGGGATCGAGTATTCTGTATTTAGGGCCGATATGTATAGGCCATATGTGAGAGAAATAAATTGTTAAATTTTATTTAAAGTAGTGTCAACTGTAAAAAATTTATTTATTTTAATAATGCAAATTAACGGAAGTGATGTCAATTGTGGAATTAAACACATCAAGTATTTCAATGGTGTTCTATGTTTTGTGAGCAAATAGTGTTTTGTGCTAAAAATTTTTTTTTATAAATGTGTTCGGGTAATCTGCGTACAATAACCACCTGTTAATTTTATGGATTTCCAAATTAAAGATAAGTAACTAATTTTAAGCAATTTTTGTAACAAAATTACATATGCCTAATTGGTATTTAGCATTTACTAAAAAATTTAACATGATTGGTTAATAATTTAAAAGATCTGTTTGTCTAGGATCTAATTCACTGAGTTCAAAGTTCCCATCCCTGTTTGTTTTAAAAAAATTTTTTTTTGTTTTATTTTATTTATTTGTTTTATTTTGGTTGAATGATTTTAGGCAAGTTATGTCTTGTAATGTTGATCATGGCTTACTTTTATTGTTTCATTATGATAAATGATTTCATTAATATTTTTAATAAATTTCGATTAATTTGTTTCCTTTTAAAATTGTAGTTTGATTTATTGATTGATGAAATTCCAATATCCCTTGTATGTAAGCATTGTGATATGAACTTTGTTTTATAATATTTAGTTAATTGTATTCGGAGGGTTTTTCGAGCTGTCAAAATGGTTGTTGTTTCTAGAACTTGAGTCTAGTAAGTTTTTTTTATTTTTTTTTTATTATTTGATTTTTATATATCACAATCCTTACATTTATTTAGATTAAGCTTATTTTCAGCGTTCCTGTCATTGGGGTAAAGGAGAATGGATTTTGATTGATTGGACCGCTTGTTGTCTGTCAGACTGTTCTGTTACCGAATCAGATGTTTTCTGTCAGATCAGTTTGTTTACATGATCAGCTGACTAGGCAGATATAGGTTAATGTAACCTTACTGTATGTTTGTTTAATATAGCTTACCTTTTTCTAAATTTAAATTTGTTTTGAGTTTTCCGCTTTTTAATTTGTATTTTGTTTTGTTTTATTCACATTTCGTATTTATATTATTTCATTGTGATGTTGTTTTTGTTTTAAAATCGCGAGTTTAAGATTTTTTTATTTTTTATTTTTATTTGGAATTTCGACTTGGATATTTTGGATTGATGTTTAATGGGTCTCCAGTTGCCCTGCTTGGATGATAACCAAGGTAAGTTCGGTCATTAGTGGCATCCTGACCGTGGTCGTTTTTTGATTACTTTAAGTTTCTTTTTCAGGTGACACCCCAACACCTGTTTTTGATGTGTCAGTCGGCTGGTGTGTCGGCATTTGACTGTTACATTAAATTGGCGCCCAACGTGGGGCTGATTCGTTCTGTCCTATGTTGTGGTCCATTTCTTTCCATTGTTTTTGTTTTTGTCGTCCGTCATCAGTTGACTGTTACATTAAATTGGCGCCCAACGTGGGGCTGTGACGTGCACTATTGGGGTGTTTTTGTTATAAATTAAAAATTTTTTTTAATCTTAATTTCATTTTCAGGTTATAGGTGGACCAATGTAAAGCTGTAATAAATTTAAATTATAGGAGTTTTGAATACCTTGTTTTTGAATAATTCTCTTTTTCAGATGGAAAACTGGAAATGTGTTAACCTATGTGTATTATGTATGTTAAATGATATTATGTGTGTAGTTTTTAAAAAAATTGGAATTTCAATAATTAAGTAAATTTTTTTTTTTTTTTTTATTTTATTAACGTTAGTGACGTTATGGCCCTACTGGTAACTCAGTGATTAGTGAATAGGCAAACAGATCTTTATTTAATGATAATTGTATAATCTGATAAAGGGTTATAATATCCTATTAGGATAGTTGTAATTGATTGTGTTGTGATAACAGTAGTTTTACAATTGTGTATGAACAATTTAGTTACTAGTTATAGTTATAATACTATATTTAAATTTAATTGTATATTCTTTAACCAATTTGGTTAAATTTTGTGGACTTTGAATTTGGAGATAAAAAATTTTTTTTTATTTAATTTTGTTTTGTCGGTTTTTGCTATTTTTCGTGAAATTTCAATTTTCCCTTTTTGGAAAATTGTATTTTTATAGAAAAGAAAGAAAATTTTTTTTTATTTTGTAAACCGCAATGGAGAACGTACCGCAACAAAACGTCGAGAATCCGGAAGCTCCCGAACAAATAATCAGCAACGATACGATTAGCCTCAACAACGAACCAGCAGATAACGAAATGGAGAACAGTGTAATAATTAGTAACATTGAAGAGAGTGTAGATAACCAACAACAGGAAACATTGGCTCAAACTCCGCAAATAGTACTGACACAAGTCATAACCGCAACATCAACAGCTGGACCGGAATATACTGGAGAAGGAACCAGTGCACAATTGCCTGTATTTGCGCCAGAAGTAACTCAAACAACAAGAGATTGGGGTGAGTCGTATGATAGTCAATCATGGTTGGGTGCAAGGAACATGAGTGGTCGTACTTCATCGCTGGATAATATAAACAGAGTAGACGAAAGCACAGATTTAGTTGGTGCGTTAAGGACTATTCTAGAGAGCGTAGAGTATACTCGATTGGAAAATAGAAAGCGATTCGAAGATATACATGGTAATTTCAATCAGGGTTTACAAACGTTTGAAGCTCATATGGAAGAAAGATTGGAGGAAACAAAAGCGGAGCAAGAAAAAACAAGACGAGAGACAAAAGAAGCATACGAGGTTTTATACGAAAAAACACAACGAAATATAGAAAAACATATAGAAGAAGCAAAACAAGAACAAAGAAGAGAGCAAGAAGAAACGCGACGACAATTCAAGGCCCAAATAAAGGAATCAACACAGAAGACTCAAGAAGAATTAACAAAAATAAAAGAGGCACTTAAAGAAACAGAGGAGCGCGCGCAAAGAAAAATCAATGAGTGTTCCGAAAAACTCGGGAAGAGAATAGATATTGTTCAAAAAGAGGTCAAAGAGCAAGTTAAGGAGGTCAAATCCGATATTGAGCAGGTCAAACAAGCAGCTGCACAGGACTTATTAGCAGTAACAGATACAATTAACCAACGAGTCGACGAGACAAAAGAAACATGCAGATATAACACGAATACAGTGGAAAAGGTGGTGCATGAAGAAAATAGTAAAATCAACGAAAGAGTGGCATTAATTACTGCGGATACCGGAATAATGAAAGAAAACGTATCTATAGTAAAAGATAATATGGACAAACTGAGTAAAGAAGTGGAAGAATTGAGAAAACAACCGAAAACAATAATAGCAGGAACAGCAGGACCGTGCCAATTAAGTACAACCATACAAAGTGCTGTGGCGTCAATACCGATTTTTGGAGGACAGAATAGTGAAACACATGCATTAGAATTTCTAAAAGCTGTGGAAATCGTATTGCAGACGTGCAAATTGCCATGGGAGGATACGAAAATTGCACTACTTACAAAATTAAGATCCGATGTAGCATCATGGTATAGAGAACACATCGAGGAGTTTGAAGATTTTGGGAAATTTAAAAGCGAATTTCGGAAGGAAGTGTGGGGTGAAAGTCACGAAAGAGTTACTTTATCCAGGATAGTGGATGCTTCAAGTACATACGACGGACGAACGACAATGACTACATACATCGAACGGATCCAAAAAGAAAACAGCTACTTGACAGAAAAAATATCGGAAAAAGGTTTGATTTGGATTTTAATCGAAAAGTTACCACGAGAAATTGCAACGGTAATACGGGCTAGACCACCGGAAACGATGGTGGAATTCAAGGAAATTGTAAGGAGAATGGAAGTGTCATACGAAAGGAGCAGAAACGAGCAACGAGATTATTTACGAGGATATAACGAACCAAGGACTAATTCTTATAATTATAATAATAATAATCGTAATAATAATAGTGGTGGTAACGGTAATAACGGATATAATCAGAATAGATCGTTTAATAACAACAACAATCAAGGAGGAGGAAGAGGTAATTACGGAAGATTAAATGAGAACCACGGAAATGGGAATCAACCAAGACCACAACAAAATTTTGTACCGAACTGGAGGGGTGATCGAGGACAATATAGGCCACCTAACCAGGGAAATAATCAAAATAGGAATCAGAATCCAAATCCGAATACTACGACAAACCGACAGCCATATCAGCAACATGGACATTGGAACGAAAGAGAAAATCGACAAATGCCACCAAGAAATACAGAAGAAAAGCGGAAGGAAGAACGGAATCAAGGACCAGGACCTTCGGAAAAAAATTGACAAATAAATACAACACGTGGAAATGAAAAGAATTACAATTATCGAAAATGGAATAGGAACAACAAAGAAGAATTAAGAATACGAAATAATTATTATAAAAATAATTATAATAAAGATAATGACTATAAGTATAAAAAGAAATGTGAGAAAGATGAAAGAAATAATTACGAAAAAAATAATTTAAATTGTAAGAAAATCAACAATAATAATAAACACAAAAATAATAGAAAAATAAAAACAATGATTTTTAATAAGAAGGAAAAATTGCAAGATAATGGATCAGAGCATAATGAAGAAAAATTAAGGATACAGGATTTGGAGGGGGAAGGAAATTTAAATACTGAATCTCTGAATAAAAAGAAGAAAACTATTAAAAAATTCGATGAACCACGTGTTGTTAATAGTAGAATTAATTTCACCAGTGACGAAATAACGCCAATTAATACACTATTTGGTGACCAGGATGAAACAATTGGTAATTGTTGTGAGAAAATTAAAGAAAAATGTTTGGATTTATTGACAGAAAAAGACGGGAAGTTGACTGCTGACCCGAATAATTATGAAATAAGAAATGGAAAAGTATGCGTGAGAAAAGAAGTAATTGATAGAATCAAGCAAGAAAAATTGAGGAAGAAGAAGGAAGAAGTGGAACAGTGCATCGTTCATAAGCAACAACTTAAAAAGGGGGGTAATAATAGTAAAAATAGTGAACTAAAGAAGAAGGAAAAGGGAGTTATGAAGAAGGATGATACAATTAAGCGATTTGACTGCGGTAAAGCACAAATCGGCAATGTTAAAGAAGTGATTGAAGGAGATAAGCAATTTGATGTCGAAAGTACACAAATTTGTAATGGGGAAAAGAATAATAAAAATTGTAATAAAGCGACAAGTAAAAATATAAGTTGTTTGATTAATTATGGAGCGAGCTGCAGTTATGTTCGAGATAGTGATGGAATGAGTGAAAAGCAGAAGAATGAAGTTAAGAAGGCATCTTCCAGTAAAGAAATAATAAATAACCTGCCAGTGGAAAAGGAAAAACCCTGGAATAACGATAACCAAAATGCTAATTTATCGACAACGCCGAATGGTATAATACAACCCGGAAAAGACACACGATCATGGAAAATCGTAGCTGCGACAAATTATCCGAGAATTTGGATAAATGGAATGCTGTCACAGTTTAAGCAAGACAAAAATTTTATGCAGTATTTAAAATGTCAAATCGACGACAAGATTTTGCTATTTTTATTGGATACAGGATCGCAGAAATGTTTAATAAGCCTGGACATAGTGAGATTATATGAACTGGATCAGACAAACAAAATAAGTACAACAGAACCGGTATATTTTACTAGCATCATTAATAAAAATATAATTAGGGTTACGGATTATATTGAACTTAGGGTGAAAATAAATGAAGAAGAATTTAAAGTAAATTGTTATCTAACGAGCGAGCTCAATTATAAAGCAATAATTGGAGCAGATTGGCTAGCTGCGCATAGAGCGACTTTGGATTTCGATCAAAACATAATTACAATTATGAGTGAAGATAGTTATCATTTCGTTACAACTGAAGTATATACTGGAGTAAAAATAAAGGACATAGATTATAGGAATAAAGTAATCAACTATGATAACGAATCAATGAAGAAATTATCACTGAATATTATATTTCGACATCAATTAATTAAAGATTTATTAGGAGAAAAAGAAGAAGAGGAAAACTTCGGAGAGAATGTGGAGGGGGAGATTAGGATCTACTAGAGCAATCCATTGCGGTTAAAGGTAGAATCAGAAAAATTGTAAAATTAATTTTAGAAAGTGTAAATCAATGTATTAATGGCATAATAGAATACAAATTGTAATAATCGATATAAGGTGTAGAAAAAAGTCATAACTTGGAGTCTGTTTGAATGGTATTGTGAGATAGAAGTACCGGACATAATAATTCACATCACTTTGTTGGATCCATATTATTCATGATTGACATTCATAATGTGGATCGGAGGGGATTGTGATGTTCATATTCCGCCCGGTATTTAAAATAAATTGTAAATGTATAATTTTGTTATTTTATTAAGACAGGTAAAAATTTGGCTAGAAACAAAATTCAAAATGTTATGAAATTTACTTATTTAGTACAAACATATAAAATTTGAATTAAGGTGCAATTTGGAAAAAATTTAAATTTAATTAATTTGAAATTATTTAAGGTCTATCTCAGAGTAATATTTAATATTAGGAGGTAATCAAGAATTATACCTCATGTTACTTATAGCTTTTGTGAAAAATTTGTACAATAGATCAGAATATTTCATGTCAAAGTAACTTTTGCCGATAATATTAGATGACCAATCGAACAATGAAAGACCCTTTTGAGCCTAAATTTTATTCCTTATAAGTAAGTTAAAAATTTTGTTATGTTAATTTTATGTTAATTTGAATGGAAGATTTGAACTCTGGATGAAATTCTAAGCAATTTGAATCCAAATTTGATAAAATTCTGTAAAGTATAAAGATTATTAGGTTAATTTCTTATAAAAATGCGTATATCGGCTATTTAGCTAATTACGTTAATTACACGAAGTAGGAATAATTCTTGAAGCATAGAACGATTTATTTCGATGTAATATGTGGTTTTGAATATTATAATGTAATTAAAAACTTTAGAGAATTTATTTGAACGACAAATTTGATATTTTAATTAAAAACACATGTAAAAATATAGGAGAACAGTGTGTCAGATTTTAATTAATTACAAGAGTTTGATTAATAATTTTAAAAAAATGAAAGGATATGCTAATGTATAAAGATCCGCTGAATAGTTTGATATTTTTTAAGATACAAAAATATGTATGGTAACTTTGTAATTAAGCCGTAAAAATAAGCTTTTATCGTATGATAAAGACAATGTTAATTAGTGTCATTATTCTTTAATTAATGAGTATTTTTAAAATGTAATTAGATAAAAAGATGTATTTTGTTGATATCTTTAAGATTCGTATACCTAGAAATGTTAAAATGTTAATAATAAAAAGTTATTTGAAATATTTTACGGTTTCATAAAACAATTATTTTATAGAATTTTAGACAAAATTAAATTATGTGATTATTAAAAAACTAACGATCCGATTTAAAAAAGAAAAACACCTTTGTAATCAGCAGAAAAAACCCTTGAATTTGATGTAGGGCTCAATGCTGTTCTTGTAAATTTAAATTTTTGATATAATTAATGTTAAGAGTGGGGATGGACTTCTTTCATGGTTGAATTGCCAACCTCACGAACAGTAATAAATCACATAAAGTATTAAAATTATATAAATGTCAAATGATGTTAAGTTATGTTCTATAAGCTTTATTGTAATAAGAAAAACTTACATATTGTGTATTTTAAGTTATCACTTATTTATATTGTTTTGTTTCACCTTAATTTGTTTGTTATTAGCAATTTTCATTGGGAAAAAATGTATAATTAATCTGCACAAGTTGGCACTTACTTTTTGTAGATGTAATTTTTAACCAAAAATTCAGGGAGTCCTCTATTAGACACGATGCGTAACTGACGTGTTTTAAAATTGCTCGTAAAATGTTTTATATAGTAGTATGGAGGGATCGAGTATTCTGTATTTAGGGCCGATATGTATAGGCCATATGTGAGAGAAATAAATTGTTAAATTTTATTTAAAGTAGTGTCAACTGTAAAAAATTTATTTATTTTAATAATGCAAATTAACGGAAGTGATGTCAATTGTGGAATTAAACACATCAAGTATTTCAATGGTGTTCTATGTTTTGTGAGCAAATAGTGTTTTGTGCTAAAAATTTTTTTTTATAAATGTGTTCGGGTAATCTGCGTACAATAACCACCTGTTAATTTTATGGATTTCCAAATTAAAGATAAGTAACTAATTTTAAGCAATTTTTGTAACAAAATTACATATGCCTAATTGGTATTTAGCATTTACTAAAAAATTTAACATGATTGGTTAATAATTTAAAAGATCTGTTTGTCTAGGATCTAATTCACTGAGTTCAAAGTTCCCATCCCTGTTTGTTTTAAAAAATTTTTTTTTTTGTTTTATTTTATTTATTTGTTTTATTTTGGTTGAATGATTTTAGGCAAGTTATGTCTTGTAATGTTGATCATGGCTTACTTTTATTGTTTCATTATGATAAATGATTTCATTAATATTTTTAATAAATTTCGATTAATTTGTTTCCTTTTAAAATTGTAGTTTGATTTATTGATTGATGAAATTCCAATATCCCTTGTATGTAAGCATTGTGATATGAACTTTGTTTTATAATATTTAGTTAATTGTATTCGGAGGGTTTTTCGAGCTGTCAAAATGGTTGTTGTTTCTAGAACTTGAGTCTAGTAAGTTTTTTTTATTTTTTTTTTTATTATTTGATTTTTATATATCACAATCCTTACATTTATTTAGATTAAGCTTATTTTCAGCGTTCCTGTCATTGGGGTAAAGGAGAATGGATTTTGATTGATTGGACCGCTTGTTGTCTGTCAGACTGTTCTGTTACCGAATCAGATGTTTTCTGTCAGATCAGTTTGTTTACATGATCAGCTGACTAGGCAGATATAGGTTAATGTAACCTTACTGTATGTTTGTTTAATATAGCTTACCTTTTTCTAAATTTAAATTTGTTTTGAGTTTTCCGCTTTTTAATTTGTATTTTGTTTTGTTTTATTCACATTTCGTATTTATATTATTTCATTGTGATGTTGTTTTTGTTTTAAAATCGCGAGTTTAAGATTTTTTTATTTTTTATTTTTATTTGGAATTTCGACTTGGATATTTTGGATTGATGTTTAATGGGTCTCCAGTTGCCCTGCTTGGATGATAACCAAGGTAAGTTCGGTCATTAGTGGCATCCTGACCGTGGTCGTTTTTTGATTACTTTAAGTTTCTTTTTCAGGTGACACCCCAACACCTGTTTTTGATGTGTCAGTCGGCTGGTGTGTCGGCATTTGACTGTTACATTAAATTGGCGCCCAACGTGGGGCTGATTCGTTCTGTCCTATGTTGTGGTCCATTTCTTTCCATTGTTTTTGTTTTTGTCGTCCGTCATCAGTTGACTGTTACAATATTTATGTTCAGTTTATTTCTAAGCAGAAATAATTAGGTATTCTGTGCGTGCATTATGTTGATTTAGATCTAATATACAGTTAAAAATATTTTCATTTTTCTTATAGTCTAGCTGATTTAAGGTTTTCATTAAGAGGCTGGTTATTAGCGATTGTTGTTTAGGTCATCAGCCGAAAAGCTGGTTTGAACCTGTAGAGGTTTTACTAAGTAAAATGAGGAGTGAGGTGGTTTACCATTGCCTTCCTCACTGAGTGGGAAAGTACGCTTATCAGCATGCCGGGCCCTCTGAAAAGCACATATTTTCCACTTTGCAAATGACACCTTCACTTCATTCACCACAGGGTCTGGCTGTATAATGAAATCCATTACTTTCAGAGGAGATAACTCTGATTAGTGTCTTTTACACCTCTACCTCTTCTGTTCTTAAATGATTCAGTCATTTAATTGGCTGACCATGTGATAAGAAACAGAACTATTTATTTTAGCCCAGCAATGAACAGATTGAGAGTAAATAATTTGACTCTCCACCTGTCTGTTATGGGCAGTAGAGATTACGATTGGTTAAGAACCAATAACCTTTTGTGTCATGAAACCAAGTTTATCAGAAGAAAAACATTCTCTAATCTGTATTCATTTATAAATTTCAGTTACACTAGTAACCACAAAATTGTGAGCTTCCTAGTAAACAAGCAGTCGTGTACCTCCACTCGTTCTGCCTTACAGTGTTGCCAATTCCACCCGCCCTAAATAAGTTTTTAACCCTTTCTAACCCAGTGTGGCATACAAGTCACATTGGAGTGAAATAACAGACATAAAAATTGTAATTGTTAGCGACTACTTTGGATTAAAGAGCCCTGGTTGTGAAGTACCGTGCGTTCGGAAAGTCGCTGTGCACTGGAATTGTGACTATGGATTTATGAAAATATGTATAAAGAAATGACTAAGCATTTTGGAAAAAAATTTATTCAATACCTTAATTACATTGTTAAACCGTGATTACATTGTTTATAGAAGGTGTTCGAAATGACCTCCATTGGCGTCATCACACTCCGATTGACGAACTTAAAGCCGCAATAACGGCATACATTGAAGGAATCACTGTTCTTCAGTTGCGAAAGGTGTTTGCAAACAAAATGAAACGAGTGCAATGCTGTATTGATGCCAATGGAGGTCATTTCGAACACCTTCTATAAACAATGTAATCACGGTTTAACAATGTAATTAAGGTATTGAATAAATTTTTTTCCAAAATGCTTAGTCATTTCTTTATACATATTTTCATAAATCCATAGTCACAATTCCAGTGCACAGCGACTTTCCGAACGCACGGTATAATAATTTTCTGTACCCTAGCCAGGAGTCGAACCTGAGACCTCCGCTTTGCAGTGTAAGTTGCTGACCACTACACCACAGAGGCGACCATTAGTTTCTTTTTAAAGTTAATTTCAGTTTTAAATATTCGTGTTCATTTACTAAAATAAAGTAGCATTTCTTCGAGTACGTTGAATGTACATACAAGTATATTTTTTAGACTGTAAATAGTGATTTTATCCATTTTACCAGAATTTTTGAATTCTAAAATTGTTTAAGTCTTAAATAATGCTTTGATATTAAAATCATATTTAGTTTTTTTGCTGCAAATCTAAGTTAAGAGAATATTACGTATTTAGAAAGCCTGAACATGATTTACTAATTCATATTGTTGGGAACTTTGATATCAAGTCCCAATGTAACGTATGTGTCACACTTTTTTGTCAGGCCATCAAAAAGGCTGAGGGTAAAAAGTGATTTAATTTCACTTAAATGTCAGTAAAATGTATGAAACAATGTACACGTATTTAAAAAATAGTTAAAAAATTTTGGACTGAAAGAGTTAATCTTATACTGTTCATGATAATAATTAGAGATAAAAAGTTTGTTCCCACTCTGCCAAATACGGCAACACTGCATTACTGTTTAACTAGATTCAGGCTCACAATTTTATGGTTACTAGTATAGTCAAAAAATTTTGCTCAATTTTTATGAACTAATATTAGTTATTTTGACAATTTTTTTATACATAAATCAAAAAGTTTACGCACCAAATTATTTGTTGAAAACTTAGATGTAGTTGAGGTTTTCGTTATTCACCCTGGATGTAGTTTTCACGTGTCAAAATTTCCAGATCTAACCCGGCGATCGAATCAGGGTGACTTTCTGTTTTGTTGTCCAGCACGCTAACCATTACGCCTCGTAAACATCTAATATTGTAAATTAGTAGATCTGTATGTGTTTACTAATTGATTTATTTCTAGATTAGATAAAATAAAACCATTAAGTAAATTGTAGGTGTATAAATTGATGCCTCGTTTTGGAATTGGTTTTAGCCTTTCAATTCCATTTATACCGCTCCGACAGTTAACGAATAGCTATGTACACAAAAACGTCTCTGGGGAGTAACTTGCCGACTTTGCTGTGAAAGTAATTGAATAAAGGTTTTGCTGGTTATATCGTATGTCCACACCTGTTTTATCAATTAACACTTTTTTTGTCGGAAACCATTACCGGTTGAAAAACACAGCGATAAAATGTTTTACGTAAAAAAAAAAAAAAAAAAATCTGGTGTGAAACACTCACATAACTTTCTCTTGCCAATGCAAATAATTAACAATAAACCTAACATTAGTAATAAAACATTAGAAATAAACAAAAAACTAACCTCAAAAACATAATCTTATTTTAATCATGAGTAAAAGACGCAAAATGAAAATTGAACTTAGTTTGGCTTAAAAATACCGAAAATCTTTCTTCCACGCTAAACTAGAGAAAAATGCTTTAAATAAAAGTTGTAGATCTTTTGGCTTAAAAATACCGAAAATCTTTCTTCCACGCTAAACTAGAGAAAAATGCTTTAAATAAAAGTTGTAGATCTTTTTATTTACTATAAAATTAATTGTATACACTTTTGTCGTAAAATGCATTCTAAGGCCAAAATCGTAGAAAAATCGATTTTTCACACGTTTTCGTGAGAAAAAAACAGAAAATCGCTAATTACTGCTAAACTAAGTGTTACACAAGAAAATGTTTGAAATTAAAGTTATAGAATTTTAAATTCTCTACAACTTTTATTATATAAATTTTTGTGCTAAATTGCATATTAAAGCCGTAATCTTTAAAAAGTATGTTTTTCGTGAAAACAGCCTCACCAAGAATTTCAGCAAACATGACACCTACCTTATCTTGTTGTTGTTGTTTAGGTCATCAGCCTGTAGACTGGTTTGAACCTGTAGAGGTTTTACTAAGTAAAACGAGGAGTGAGGTGGTTTACCTTTGCCTTCCTCACTGAGTGGAAAAGTACGCTTATCAGCATGCCGGGCCTATCTTGTAGAAAATCTATCTAGGGTCTATCTATCACCCTATCTTGTAGAAAATAAAAAATTTAGTAAACCAGGCGATTTTTAAAAAAATCGTAGGACCAGTTTTTAAGAAAATCGCAAAAAAGTGAAAAATTACACGAGTAAACTACTACTACCGGTTGACCGATTTTGATGAAAATGTTCATGTCGGGTCCGGTAGTGGTAGGCTATGTAACTTAAGTTTCAAGTTTCAAGCTCGTAGGTTGTTCCGTTCTTGAGATATTCTGTTCACAAACGCACACACACCCACGCGCGCGCACACACACACACACACACACACACACACACACACACACACACACACACACACACACCAATCGCTAAAAATATGTTTTTTTGGGTTCAGGGGGTCTGAAAACGTGTAGATCCGGTGAAAACTCGATTTCGAAAAATCGACATGAAAACAATACTTTCCTTCCTGTATATTCATATAGGCAAGCGAAAGAAATAATAATAAAGGGTTCGTTCGATTTTTACAATTTTCAGTAAAATGTTAGAACCGTGTTTACAGATTTATTTCGTACTGCTTAAAGGATTAGTCTCAAGAAATTATAAAGTTATTGCCTCCTGTATAATGTGATAGTCTACCTTGGGTGGGTATTTATATCACATACAAATTATAGTTTGTTCTGAAACTTATAAAAAACAGTTTTTAATTGATAAATAAGTCAGATCAAAGTTACTTAGCTTTTATTGTAATCCAGATACGACTATATAGTTCCAAAAATTATTTCGTCTGTAATTATACAATATTAAATATAACAAATTAAATTATTTGCCTTTGGTAAAGCAAGACAATGCCAATGGGAATGGGCTTTTAGAGCTCTCGACCAATCAGATTTCTGAGCTAGTTTTTTTGGCCATACTCATCAGCCAACCAAATGCCAGTAAGGCGGTCCATCGTACGTAACAAAAGCTTGATAATTTTAAAACTAAAACCATCATAAAATTTAAAAAAATTACACAGCTGAAATAATCCACAGTTATTTAAACGAAAAATTTTACAGACTGAATATTTTAAATTTATAATAAATACGTAGATACGGTATTTATTCGAATTGCAAATTCATTTCAGTTGAAGGAAAGTAAACTAAATGAAATAAAACTTTTAACGGTAGATTGTTTGGTGCAGTGATTACAACGCTAGATTACGTTAAATTGTAAAGCTAAACGGATTCGATTCCCGGCTAGGTTCTGGAAATTGACAAGTTGAAATACATTGGATACTGTACCATAATCGACTTTAGTCGCTAATAATAAAACAGTTGATGTGATTTTAACTAATTGAAAAACAAAATTAAGGTCAAAAAACAAAATTTCTTTTTTAGTAAGATTAAACCAAAATTATTTAAGTACTTAAAATTGATTCCCACATTTAAATGTATCCCATCGTTTAAGCAACTTATGTGACACGTTTTTGGAAACAAACACACCGTACTAAAATTGGTAATAACAGTTATTTACGGTTTGGTTGCAAGGATATCGATGTATCGTTCGTGTCAATTCAACCAGATCGACTGACGAAACAAATTATCTGTCCATCAATCGATTAGTAAACTACCAGGCCAATGTTTTACTCGGCGATTCAAGATACAGTAACATTTCATTAGTCCGGCACTTTCGGGATTCATATAATGCCGGATTACAGATTTTTCCAGATTACCGAATGTTGATAATCTGACTGAAGACAATTTGGGTAATTCAGGTAATTTTAGGGGATTTGGAAGAGCCTATACATGCAATGATAAATTTGGTTATTTAATGTTCCTTTTTAAAGTTCTGGTTGGGCCGGCCGCATTGGCGTTGTTGGTAACGTGCTCACCTCCCATCATGTGGTCTTGGGTTCGAATCCCACTCAGGCACGACATATTTTCATACGTTACAAAAAATCATTTCATCCTTCACAGCTACAACCCAACGTTGTCGCTAATGACCACTGTAGTTGATGCGACGATAAATAAAAAAATAAAAAGAAGTTCTGGTTGCAGATAGGACTTCGCAATAGTTTTTTTTATTTGCAATAGTACACTTTACGTTACAATTTGATGGAAGGATTTTTTATAATTTTCATTATACTTTTTTTGTTCGATTTTTCAAAAAAAATTTAATTTTTCCAATCCGTTTGATGGACATTTTTGAGAATAATTAAAAAAAAATTAAAACCGTTCCATCACTTTTTAGAGCTATACAAGAAACACATGTCTGCGAAGTTTCATCTCTTTTTTTTTTGATTTCTCACCAAAGCCTCGAAAAAGAAGATTGAATCTAAAATTAACCCATTTTCGGTAAATTGACCTTGAAGTACGGGATAAGTCATTTAAGTCGTATCGATATATTAGTCATTAGTGATTACATTGGGTTAAGGAATGGTGGAAATATAGTATTTCAAGACAGTCGAACCTGGAACCTCCACTTTGTAGCATGGTAGTATGCTAACCAGTGGGCTACGGAGGCTGCCATTGTTTAACATTAATTTACAAAAGAAACCTGTTTCATCTCCATTGTGCATTATTCGCATAGGCTAGTCTGTTACAAGATTCCTGTAGGAGAATTTCACTGTGAATTCTTTAATTGTATAAATTCCAAATTAGTGACGTCCGAATTTAGAAGCTTTAAAGGCCTATTCTCACGACGCTAGTTGACTAGCAGCTTGTACTAGCAGAAACTATACTAGCGGGTTGCTGACGGTTCTCACGGAGTTAGTTAATTATTGCCAGTGCTCTGAAAACATATGTGAGTCGTATTGTGATGTTTAGGTCAAACGCCGAAAGCCTGGTTTGATGCTCTAGAGGTTTTACTTAGTAAAACGAGGAGTGAGGTGGTTTACCATGCCTTCCTCACGGAGTACAAACGTAGCCTATGCTTATCAGCATTCCAGGCCCTCCGAAAAGCAACTTTCTTTCCACCCTGCAAATGATACCTTCACTTCATTCACCACAATGTCTGGCCGTATAGTGAAATTCATTACTCTTAGAAGAGATAACTCTGACTAGTATCTTTTACTTTTCTACCTCTTCTGTTCTTTAATAGTTCAGTCATATAATTAGCTGACCATATGATAAGAAACAGAACTATTTTTTGTAGCCCTGGAACTAGCTGATCGAGTGCAAATAATTTAACACTCCGTCTGCCTATTATGGGCATCATAACTGTTATGGGTATTGTGTGTTGATGTTCAAAGTACAGCTTACTAGCAACTAGCAACGTTTCCAAACGTTCACACCAACTAGTTCACCAGTGCTAGTCAATCACGTGACCTTTTCTCCTTTACTAGCACTAGTCAAATCAAACATGTTCAAAGTCATTAGCGCGCTAGTGAAAACTAGCATTTTTACTGAATTAGCCGCTAGTTGTTCGTTCCCACGACGCTAGTTTACTAGCTGCTTGTATAGTCTGATTTTCGTAAGGAGGGCACTGGGCAAAACGTGCGTCTGCATTAGTATAGTCTTGGATGTACTGTAATAGAGCAGTGTATGTAATCAATAATGGAACAGCATGCCTACAAAATCCAATGGTTGTTGTCAATTTACAACAACACTCTGACTGTACAACTAACTGTAGGTCGGAGGGGTATGCAGGGTCCAAGTCAAGTATGCGCATGCGTAGCCCAGTGCTTGTACTGCAATAGTGCAGTGTATGTAATCAACAATGGAATAGTATGCCTACAAAATACAATGGGTGCTGTAAATTTTCAACAACACTCTGACTGTACATCTAACTGTAGGTCGGAGGGTATGCAGGTCCAAGTCAAGTATGCGCATGCGTCAGCCCGCGCTCACAGCAATTGGCTTGGCCTTTACTAGTGTCGTGGGAACAGGCATTTACTGTTTTTCGGTCTCTTCCTAATGATATAACAGTGGTGCTCTCTATGGTGGGTAAACACTGTACCTGGTCACCTAGTATCGGGAATGCAGTAATGGCTGAAATTTATTATTACTACATAATGAGCTGATCGACGGGTTGTATCGATAAGAAAAATTTATCACCTTTTTCTACAGATTTTCAATGTTTTTCAATCCTTTTTCCTTCCATTCGAATCGAATCAATTTACCCATTCCTCCGTCTTTGGTTTCAATTAGATCTTTCTCAGACATGGGGGTAGAGGTAACCACTCAACCAAATCGAACTCTAATGTCTACAGAAAATAAGGAAATGCTTACTCTTTCTTTTTGTCTGTACCGTGAGATAGATTCGGAAAGTTAATAATTCAAATTCTGTTCACTTTTCTTACACGATAAATCATTTGTACTTGAAAAATAATTTTACTAAACAGAACTAAGATGAAGAGTTTTTATTTTATTAAACACAATTAGTGATTTTCAAAATTTTTTAGTCGAAAGAGGTTGATTTTCATTTTGCGTCATTCATTCAAGATTAAAATTGGTTTATATATTTTTGTATTACATTGTTTACTAATGATTAAACGAAGGTTATAATATACTAGCATGCCCCGTCGCGGCTTTGCTCGCGAAAATTGGTGTAATCACTTTTTTTTAAATATGTAGCAGAAATTGTGTACCAATTGATCACTCACCAATTAAAACAAAATTAAAACAAATTAAAGAAACACGGAACTTTACTTTTATAAAATACTCAATACAAAATCGTATCTACATAATAAAATACAATAAAATTATCATGTGATGTCACCAGCTGATCCTTAGCACCACGTCGCTATTTGCTAAATCATATGACTTTATTTATGACAAATCTTTATTTGAATCACATCAGCTGGTTTAAAAGCACCAGATTATCTAACCTCACAAAAGCCTTAATGTAGGACATAAACATTATTTTCAACCCTTTAGGGCTAACTTTTTAAGGGTTTCAATAGGTAGCCTAAAACCTACACCGGCATCATAGTTACAACATAAAAAACTGCATGAAAATTGGTTCAGTAATTTAGGAGGTAAAGGGGAACAGATATATAATACACACACACACACACACACACACACACACACACACACACATCGAATTTTATATATATATATATAGATTTTCGTTATTTACATTATCAAGAGAAAGTCATGTTAGTGTTTCACACCAGAGTTTTGTAAGTATTTGTCACAAAAATAAACTAATTATTTCTTGTGAAATTTCGTATTATAATGACATTTTATACTTAACATCGTTGTAAAAATTATTTTTACAACGATAATTTATTTATTTTATTTTTATTTTTTATTTTAAATTTTTCTTTTATTTGATAATTTATTTATTTTTTTTATTTTTCTGAAAAGTTTACAGAAAATTGAAGAGCAATTTGCTAGAGTATTTGTTTCTGTAAATTTTTATTTGTATTAATATAATCATTTATTTGATATATTACCCTCAATTCTGTAATTAGGGTACTAGAAGAGCATTACAGTTATTATTATTATTATTATTATTATTATTATTATTATTATTATTATTTTATGAGCAATTTTCTAGAGTATTTGTTTGTGTAAATTGTTTATACGTTAGTTCTGTACTAACGTATATATACGTAAGAACGTATATAATACGTTCTGTAATTTTTTATACTCTAGCATTATACGGAAGTGAAACGTGGGTGATAGGGGCTGTAGAAAAGAAGAGGATAGAAGCTTTTGAAATCTGGTGTTATAAGAAAATGTTAAAGATTAGGTGGGAGGACAAAATAAGTAATTTAGAGGTTCTTAGGCGAGTGGATGAAAAAAGAAGTATATGGAAGCATCTTACCAAAAGAAGGGATAGGCTAGTGGGGCATATCCTATGACATCCAGGTATTGGGCTATTAATAATGGAAGGTAATATTGAGGGAGTAAATTGTAGAGGGAGGCAAAGATTAGAATATATAAAGCAAATTACAAAAGATGTAGGGTGTTACAGGTATGCAGATATGAAACGACTTGCGCAAGATAGAACAGGTTGGAGAACTGCATCAAACCAGTCGAGAGACTGATGACATAAACAAAATTATTATTTTATAAAACGAATAGGTACTGAATAAGAAATACAGTTTTATATTTTATTGACCAACTTTAACTTGGCTTACGTCATTCATAAATAAGAGCATTATATAAGCAATAAAAATAAACACGTCATTAATAAAATTGAGTTCTTTAAAGGATTGGTTGTAACTTAGATATTTATCTACTGTAATTAAATGTCTTATTGTAAATATCCTTAATTACTGTATTTATTTATTTTTTGAATAAATAAGATTGTATGAAATAATATTTTAATGAATTGGTTTCCTAATCTATTTATTACTTATTTGTAAATATTGTTATATTTTTAATGATCTTAACGACCAATGACCCACCGATTACAAATACAAATAAATTATTGTAATTTCCTATTAATCCGGATCTTTTTCATCCGTACGGATATTCAGATATTTATCCAGGTCAGATCAGATGACACTTTCTGAAAATGATGTATGTACTAAAAATCCGATTTAAACCAAAATTTAAAAGGTATGACAATGTTACCTAGAAATTATACGCTATTTGAAAAAAGAATGATAAAGGTTAATGAACTTTTGACCTTTAAAATCCTATGAAATCTCAAAGCAAGGAATCTGACATCTTTATAGCAAAAAAATGATTATGAAGTAGTATTTTTATAACAAATGTTTAAAAAGTTTATAAAACTATGTAGTACCTGGGGTAATGTGCGCTGTCACTTTTTCTTTTGTGTTACAAATAAAGCAACACTATTAATAGAACATTCCCGTGGTTTCCTTAGGTATAATTAAAAAATACTCATACTGTTTTTCTGTACTACAATTCTTTTGAAATGTTCAATAATTATTTTATTTATTTTTTTGCTTAGAGTGTTCCTCTCATTTTCTTTAGAAAATGTTGTCAAATCTTAATTTTTTTACTTTCTCTTGCCCTATATGAATAATATATTGGAAAGGAAAGTATTGTTTTCATGCCGATTTTTTGAATTCGAGTTTTCACTATAAATACACGTTTTCAGGCCCCCTGAACCCAAACAAACATGTTTTTAGCGATTGATGAGCAGAATAGGCTATCTCAACAATTGTACGAAATTGAAATTTGTAACATAAGCCTACCTTGTAACTTAACCATACTACCAGGGGATCCGAAACGAACATTTTCATCAAAAGCGGTGAACCGGAAGTAGTAGTTACTTGTGTGAACTTTCACTTGTTGCGATTTTCTCAAAAATGGCTCCCACTTTTTTTTTTTAAATTCGCCTGATTTACAAGATAGGATAAGCGCCATGTCTGCTCAAATTCTTAAGTCTGTGCTCTCGAGGTAAAATTTTTTTCAGATTACGGCCTTCGGATGGTATACTAGGACAAAAGTATATGTTAGAATCAAAGTTGTAGAATGTAACGCACCCTACAACCCTTATTTCAAATATTTTTTGTACAACGCTTAATATTTAGCGTCAGTTAATGATCTTCTTTTGGTAGTTAGCAAGGCAACAATACAACCTGTACAAATCAACGCATACGATATAAGGCTAAAAAGAGTTGAAAACATCACTTATCTGGGCGCCAGTGTCAACGACAAATGGGACATGGGTAAGGAAATAAAGATCCGTATTGAAAAAGCCAGGACCGCCTTCTTCAAATTGAAGAGAATTCTATGTGACAGAGGAATCACCTTAAAACTAAAAATCAGATTAACACGCTGTTACATATTCTCCGCTTTGTTATATGGTGCGGAGAGCTGGACGCTGACGACTACTTTAATGAGGAGGCTGGAGGCTCTTGAAATGTGGGTCTACAGAAGAATTCTCCGAATAAGTTGGGTGGACCGAGTAAGAAATGAAGAGGTCCTACAGAGAATGAAAAAGAGCACAGAAATAATCAAAACAATAAAAACACGTAAGCTCGAATATTTTGGCCACGTGATGAGACACCCAGGAAAATATAACCTTCTGCATCTAGTGATACAGGGTAAAATTGCCGGAGGGAGAGGACCGGGACGAAGAAGGACGTCTTGGCTACGAAACCTCCGAGAGTGGTACCACAAAACATTCACTGAGCTATTCCGAGTTGCAGTAAATAAAGTGATGGTAGCCAATATGATTGCCAACGTCCGATAGTCGGGCATGGTACTTAAAGAAGAAGAAGAATGATCTTCTGTATTGTACTCATCAAAATCGATAAATCGGGATTTTTTTAATATTACGGCCTTAACATGCATTAGGTACTACAAAAGTGTGTAATATAATCAAAGTTTTAGGAAATAAAAAACTTTTAACTTTAGTTCAAGCACTTTCTTCTACAGAGCATAGTTTAGCGTCCATTAGTGATTTTCCGTATTTTTAAGTCAAACTTGATGGTTGATTTTCATTTTGCGTCATTCACTCATGATTACAATTAGGTTTTGTTTTTAATTTTACATTGTTTACTAATGATTAAACATATGTTATAGTTCATTATTTACATTGGCAAGAGAAAGTCGTGTGACTATGTCACACCATATTTTTTTATACTAGTTTGAAGAATTCATCGGTAGATTTTGGTGAAATATTTCTTATAAATCAGCTCGTAATATGAACCATTATTCTTGTAATTTGTAGACTAAGCAATAATTAACTAATTACAGTCAATTGTTTTATTTAAGAACAAATCGTCTCGACAAACAGTAAATTTCCTTTATTTTTCTTATTTCTTCCGTACCATTAGTTCTGTTCCATCATTAATTTCGAATGAATAAGAAAGAAAAGGATAAATGATTTGTCTCTTTGACTAAACATTATTGTCGTATATTTCTGGTATCGTTAAAAGTTAATAGTCCACTGAACTGAAAAATAAATGCGTTCTATCGATTACCAACCGAATTGTGGTGAAATTTGAGAGCTATAAAAACAAACCTGGTTTTTAACTTTTTTGTGTTTAACAAAATACTTCAATTAAAAAAACACGAAAACTTCACTTAGTTGTATTTATGCGCTTTGGTAGTATTGTATTTATTTTTCCGCAAATAAACCGTTTTTGTACTCACTTTTTTGCACTAATTTTTTTTATATTTTACTGTATAAGATAACAAATTTAGTTTATTAACATAATTTTTAATTCTTACAGTTTTGAAATTATTAGGTTTATTGTAAAGTAATTAAATAAGAAGAATCGAATTTTTGAAGTTACATATACAAAAGGGTGGTAAAAAAAAGTTACGAGACTATTGTTTTTTTTTTAAACTTATTTTTCTTTTATTGTTTCTGCCTATATTTTTTTATCCCTCATGAATGTACGTTGCAATCTGTTCAATTTAGAACAATGTGCAATCCCATGATTCAATGAGATGAAGGTGATGTGTATGACGTGTAAATGAGGTGAAGTCTTGTACAAACTCAATAAGGTTAATTGAACCCCAACCATCAAAGTACACTGGTAACCACTGTCTAGTATTCAAATCCGTATTAAAGAACATTTGTTCTGGAATTCTAGTAAAGGTAGTTACATTTACTAGGATTTGAACCAGGAATTTTCGTCTCCGAACAAAGAATGTTGAAGTTTTGTCGTTTCCTGTTAAACAATTGACTTGAGGTGACAACTTTACCTCTTGACCAGTTCGGTGGCTTTCTGCTACTAAGGACCACGTTAAATTTATGTTTTCATACCTTATGTTTTCTTTTTTTGTTGCTATTTTTCGTCTTTTTCAAGTACTTTTTTTTACTTTTCACCAAGGGGTCTGATGTTGGTCAAAGTATCCTTTGATCAACAGGGCTTCCGCTTTGCGTGCCTTAGTTTTCCTCTGTAAAAAATCATTTTCATTACTTTTTAAACCGCTGTCGTAAAAAATTTCATTAAATTAAATCACAAATACTCCAGGCAGGCTGTATAGTGAATATCTTTACTCATAATTAAAAATTAAGAATATTTATCCTGAGTTCCTTTACGTTATATTGAAATAATTCGAGTTAGCTTGTTGTCGAAATGTTGAAAAGACGAGTAAATTATTGAAGTACAACTGTAATTAGCCTTTAATAAGATTTTATTGTATTGTTTGTTTAATTTGAACGATTTATTAAGGCTTGATAAAATAAATTTCAAATTAAACGTAACTTCAGAAATGTCAAACCGAATGTCGTGCTAACAATAACTGTAGTATGTTATTTATCCTGTTTGTAGTAGTACTTTTATTTGATTTTCCTAAGTTTCTTGGATGTTTTCCAAATAAAAAAAGTTTGAACTTCTCTTTATATTATTGTTCTGTACACACAATAACATGTTTTCTTCGGAACTTTTTTTATTTTATTTGTTACCTTCTTTTATCTGTACCTTATTTATTTTATTGAAGCTACTAAATTTTGTTATTAGACTGCTTTTTTTATCTTGTCTCTGATGACATAAAATTCAGAATGATATTTGATACAATTGTCAGTGATATTATATATCTTACTTGTATTTATTTTGTATAATATAAAATTTTAGTAGAGTTCCTTTATTTATCATAATTACCTGCAATAATGTAAAAAGTAATAAAAAAAGCTTATGTGGATTCAGTTTTATCAATATTTCAATGTACACTATGGTTTATGACGTAATATCAGATTTTTAACGCTACTCGAATGTTCTATCTATGTCTTCTTTTTTAGACACTGAAATATTATTTTGACTTCTGTAATATAGACATAATTAGCTTGCATTTAATAAATATTAAAGAGAATATACAAGATATATAATAAATATAACACGTAATACGAACACAGCTACGCAATTCTTAATCACAGTAAAAAATATGTGTAGTAGGCCTAATCGTTTTTCAATAAAATTGGTAGTCGATACCCCGGCTGCATTGGCGTAGTTGGAAACGTGCTCGCCTCTCATCATGCGGTCTTAAGTTCGAATCCCATTCAGGCACGGCATATTTTCATACGGTAAAAAAAAATTATTTATTCCTTCACTGTCTGCATTAGCAGTACTTGCAGAACAATCGGACGTTAAACCAAACAAAAAAGAAAAAAAAGGTTGTCAATGAATATTTTTGGCTTTTGCAATGGTTTATGGAATAATATGATTGTTGATTAAAACGTGCAATTTTGAAGTACATTTTTTCGTGTCAATATTTTAACTCAATAAATCCTCCTTCCATCGAAAAACTATCGATCCCTTCAGAATCGAATTATAGAGGTCCGATTGCATATATTTTGAGTTGCATCAACGGCAAGGTCATCCGCGATTACAGTGCATTACGGAACTGTAACGGTGGGTTTTGATTTGCTATAATTTCCAGACCCTAACCGGAAATCAAACCCCCGGGACATTCGCTTTGTTGGCTAGTGTGAAAACCACTTCGCTACCGAGGCGGCCAGATATATTTTTTGTTATTCCTATGCATAAGTCAATCCTTATTTAGGAATCATATACAAAAAAATACCCACTAGATAACCTAAAAATAATGAATCCGTAATAATGAGTCTAAAATTCATGTAAAATAACTGAAAATTATTAATCCCGAAAACTGTCATACTTGGGTAACATCATGAAAAATTATACATCTTGCTTCAGCAAATACTCCAGGGTAAGATCGCAGGACGGAGAGCACCACGACGAAGAAGAATATCATGGTTGAGTAGTTTAGAACTTGGTTTGATAAAAGTTTGGCGGAGCTTTTCGGAATTGCAACAAATAAGGTGCAGATAGCGATGATGATCGCCAACATTTGAAATCGGATTGCCACCTAAAGAAGAAGATTTATATCTAGAAGTTTGAATATAGGCTACCTTTTTATTTTCACTAAAAAAATGATCTTTACCACTAAATTCACAACAGTTTGTTTGCAATTTGAGTGCCGTAAATGTGAAGTTTTTACTTAAATTTTGTGCTTCATATAGGCCGTTGTAACACTGGTAACAATGGAATCGCAATTCATAAAAAAACTAAGAGTACAAAGTTACTTTAAACCATCGGTAGAAATGAATTCGTAGAGCCGATTTCGCCAAATTTTATACTAAAAATTTTCCTTTCTTTTATTCCCAAACTTCAGTAAAAATTTTTTGTAATTTAGATGATATTTTTTTATTAACGCACTCCTCATTGTGTAATTTTCTTATAATTTAGTAAAAATCACTAGATCTAATAAATTTTAATAAAACAACTAGGAAGTAGGCCGTGTTGAGGAAATAATAAATTACACATGTCGTCTCGTAAAACGCTCAGGATTTTGGACTTGTTCCATTTAGGATCTTGAACTTTTATTTCCTCCTTAAAACGTCCTACAGAATATATTCCCTTCACATTTTGTTTATTGTCTTGGTAATAAATGGACTAACGTTATATAGTAGGCCTATGTGGTTCTATTTAACGAAATGCGAAGTAGAATTTTCATAATTGGCAAATATACTGAGGTCAACTGCCCATAACAGACAGGTGGAGTGTCAAATTGTTTACACTCAATCTGTTCGTTGCAGGGCTAAAATAAATAGTTCTGTTTCTTATCACATGGTCAGTCAATTAAATGACTGAATCATTTAAGAACAGAAGAGGTAGAGGTGTAAAAGACACTAATCAGAGTTATCTTCTCTGAAAGTAATGAATTTCATTGTACAGCCAGACCCTTTGGTGAATGAAGTGAAGTTGTCATTTACAGAGTGGAAAATATGTGCTTTTCAGAGGGCCCGGCATGCTGATAAGCGTACTTTTCCACTCAGTGAGGAAGGCAATGGTAAACCACCTCAATCCTCGTTTTACTTAGTAAAACCTCTAGAGGTTCAAAACAGCCTTTTGGCTGTTGACCTAAACAACAACAACAACTGAGGTCAAATACAGTATAAAGGTTTGAACTATCATGTTTGACCATTTTTCACATAATTTTCTTATCGGGATATTGCGCTCAAAAATTTCTTCATATGTTTGTCAAAATATTTATTCTACTTTGCAAAACTTTTATTTTAGTTGTCCCGGATGTATGAACTTTTAATTCTTTAGAAACGTATGCGTATTAATTTACTTTTTACTGATTTTGAAACTGGTACGAAATATTTTTATAACACAGTGCTGGACTTGAGTTAAATTAGTTGCGTGAATAAGTATTGCAGTACTGAATAATTATTCTAGTAGTGTTTTTAATTTAAATATCTTTTCCGTTAAGAAGCTTGTTTGCATCCGCAATTATTGTTTTATTTTTGTTTGCTAAAACCATATACGGTATAATTATTTGTAGGAAAACATATAATCGCCGTTAGGCACAAATGTTTAGTTCTTTTAAAAACATTTAATTGAGATGTTAATGTTAATTAAGTGCATTTATTTTAGATTTTTAATTTGTAAAATAATTTTCTTAACTTTCTGGAACCTAATTTATAGCAAAAACGTTTAACTAGAAAAATATTTTATCAAGCCTTAATAAATCGTTCAAATTATACAAACAATACAATAAAATCTTATTAAAGGCTAATTACAGTTGTACTTCAATAATTTACTCGTCTTTTCAACATTTCGACAACAAGCTAACTCGAATTATTTCAATATAACGTAAAGGAACTCAGGATAAATATTCTTAATTTTTAATTATGAGTAAAGATATTCACTATACAGCCTGCCTGGAGTATTTGTGATTTAATTTAATGAAATTTTTTACGACAGCGGTTTAAAAAGTAATGAAAATGATTTTTTACAGAGGAAAACTGAGGCACGCAAAGCGGAAGCCTTGTGGAAGCCAAATGTTTAGTTCTTTTAAAAACATTTAATTGAGATGTTAATGTTAATTAAGGGCATTTATTTTAGATTTTTAATTTTTTAAATAATTTTCTTAACTTTCTGTAACCTAATTTATAGCAAAAATGTTTATTATCCGTTGTTAACTGTATAATTAGGTTTTAACAGGGTTATTTTATTAAGTGATTTTCGTTTTATCTGGTGGTTTTCCATATGTGTGATAGACTATAAAATTAATGATTCCCAATATGTTCTGTAAATGTTTACCCGTCATAACCCACCGTTCCATGAACCATTGTAGTTGCAAATGACCAAGTTGTTGACGCCATTTTTAATATAAACTAGTAGAAAACTAAAACTGTTATTCTCCAATTAAGTAATGTGAATTATGTAAAGTAATGTAAATGTCGAATTTTGGGGTAAAAATTATAATTTTTCGTGTTAGTAAAGAATACAAAAATGAGATCGTCTCGGTATTTAATTATAAAGATCAAAGAAAATTGTGTGTAAAAACCATGATTAAGACAGCTATATATTTTGTTTTTTGCACAAGTTGTACCCATCGGTTATTCTGTTGTTCAGAAATGATTAAAATTCATGGATGTTTCGGTTACTGCCATGCAGTGTTCTGAAAATTACAAATTATCAACCCAATAATAAAAAAAAGGCAGAATTTTTTAAAGAACGTATAAATAAAAAAAGAAACTTTTTTTGTTTTCGCGCAATAATATAGTTGGACTCCATTATAAAATATGACACGTCAACTATTTTGATAGGGATTGAAAAGGTTATGCCTACTCCACAGAACTCAAGAAGGGGGCTGACCAGACATTCACTTGGAGTGGCCAAGGAAAACTATGCAAAACCCTTGACCAAAACAGCTATTATTTATATTGGAGAGGCGTTCACTCAGAGATTAAGTGAAGGAAAGTGGACGTGAAAAGAAAGTAATTGGGAAATTAAAGAAATAGTGCGAGAAAAGTATAAGAATCAGTAATGGGTATCGCATTTATATAAATATAAATTAAAACTATCACTAACATACGAGTTCAAAATTTGTGTTTAATTTGAAGTAAACCATCAAGTTGTTCTAGTAGTAACGTCGTCGTCGCGAGCAGCTTTTTAACAGCTGATTTTCGGAACGAAAATTCCGTGGATCAAATTCTAGTAAAGGTAGTTACTTTTGTACGGATTTAAATACTAGATAGTGGTTACCGGTGTGCTTTGATGGTTGTGGTTTAATTAACCAGATTCTTTCAAGAACGGCCGCCCTTAATTTGTATAAGACTACATCTCATTTATACGTCATACATATCATCCTCATCTCACTGGATCATGAGGTTGTTTATTGTTCTTAAATTGCAACGTACACACTTTAGGATTTTTCTTAATCTTTCTTTAGGTTTAATACGTGACGTGAACACCAATCCACACAATATTTTAAAGGGTTGTATAATAATATTCCAGTTAATTACCGCAAAACTTTTAATTAATTCATTAATGATTCATAATTAAAAGAAAATATGTAAAAGTTTACAAAGATTCACTAATTTCTTCTTTGTGAACAAAACGAGTGAAGCGTTTAATATACAAAATAGCTCCAACGGCGTGTTATTAGATAACCAATGTAATTAAGTTTTCATTAAAGAACGGTTAGTATTTTTACCCTTCAACCTCTTTTATAAACGGGGTTATAATTGGAGGGATGTTAGCGCAATCTCAATTTCTCTAATGAAAAAGAATTCACTTAATTTGTTAGAACAAAAGATTTAGTAATATTAAATTGAAAAAAAAACAGATTTATGCTGACTTCTTTTTAATTCGAAATTAGAAAACCGCAATCTATTCGGATATCGGAATTTAAGTGCGGAGGATTTTAATTGAAGTTCAATATACTTTTATTTGAACATTTTTCTTAATTAAATTAAATGCAGGTGATTTTTTTATGTTATTTCTATATCTCTCAATTACACTTAACCTAGATCTTCTGTTTAAGAATGTTCAAATTGTTAATTAAATAAGAAAAGAATTGTTAAAGGAAAAGGAGAAGTTTACTTTCAGGAGTAGTTTGATTTATGTTAAATAAATTCAATTCTTTTGTAAATATAATTATTGTGAATTAAATACTATATATGAAACTAAGTTTCATTCAAGAGTTTGATGTAGAAAGGAAAGTTGGGAAATTCCAGGCAATTTGTGGTAATATTAGTAGAACCCTAGGAAATAAAACACGGAAAGAAACCAGACTAAAATTTTATAAAGTGATGGCTGCCCCAGTACTATTATATGGGAGCGAATCGTGGGTCAGTACAAGACCACAAGAGAGTAAAATACAGGCTGCGGAAATGAGGTTTCTAAGAAGAACGAAGGGTTGTAGCCGGAGAGACCAACTGAGGAACGAGGCTATACGAAGAGAACTGAATATCTACAATCTGAATGAAAAGGTGAAAGAATATAGATCGAAATGGAAAGACCACGTAGAGAGAATGTCAAAGGAAAGGGTTCCCCTCAAAGTTTTAAAGTACAGACCGGAAGGGAGGAGAGATATGGGGAGACCACGCAAGAGAAGGGAGTGATTGTTGTAAGAATCATATAAAGATATAATGTAACAAAACAGGAAAATATATATAAAATATATAACTTAAATGTTGTGTAAATACATAGGAAAAGGAAATTGAGTTAAATTTTGCTGTTATGAGTCGGAACAGGCGCAAGCCTAATCCTTGTTTGTAAGAAGAAGAAGAAGAAATACTATATATACTATATTTTTTAATAGTTTTGGTTTTGCGTCAGTAAATAAATAAAAACGCCAACAATATCATTGAAAAATCAACAATTTTTGTAGAAATTTCAAATGTTAATCATCTGTAACTTATAGATAGAGAGTCACGAGAATGCTTTTTGCGTATGGATGGGCTGTAAGGAAGGGAAGAGAAATCCGACAGTGCTGCCAACCTCAACAGTGAGACACTATATTTTACTATTGTGCAATTGAACCGTTTGTTAACCATGTGTTGCCTTTCAATTAATGTACTTCATTGTGAATGACACTTTTTCCACTTAAACCCCATTTCCTTTAAAATTTTTCTTAACTTTACAAAGTTTCCAACTAAAATTAACCTTTCTTTCAAAACCGAATTGTTCTTCTCACAAATACACGTATATAAAAGGCAGGTGGAGTGTTAATATTTGCACTCGATCTGTTAGTTCCAGGGCTAGAAAAAATACTTCTGTTTCTTATCACATGGTCAGCCAATTATATGAGTGAAACATTTAAGAACAGAACAGGTAGAGGTGTAAAAGATGCTTGTCACAGTTATCTTCTTTGAAAATAATTGAAGGGGTCGGGAGAAGACAGTGCTAACCCACATCGACATAATTTTACGCAATATCATTTTAAAAGTTTACTGAAATCTACAAATTATGTTTTTGAATTTTTGTTAAACATTTTTGTTTTTTCTGTTAATCTAGGTTTTAAGATCGTAAATCCAGTATCCTGTTTAAAACGTGCTGAAAATTTTATTTTTACAGAATATTTAAGAAAAATCATGCTGGAAATTTTGTGAATTAGCACTTTCTTCTGCCGACCCCTTCAATTAATTTCGTTATACCGCAATGTCCTGTGGTAAATGAAGTAAAGATGTCATTTACAGGGTGGAAAGTAGACGCTTTTCAGTGAGCCTGGTATGCTGATAAGCATACTTTTCCACTCAGTGAGAAAGACAATGGTAAACCACCTCACTCCTCGTTATACGTAGTAAAGCCTCTAGAGGTTCAAACCGGCCTTTCGGTTGATAACCTAAACAACAACAACAACAACAAAAATGTGTTGCCGTAGTCAAAAACTGTAACTGATATGGTTGGATGAGTTAGGAAAAAAAAGTAGTCTCCATTGTTGTAATACAAGGGACATTAGTGTTGAATAATTTGTATATAACTCAGATCGATTTCAGAATGTAAAAACCAGGAAAAGTTATGAGAAATATTTATTTTTGTAAAGATATAATTTTTCGGTCGTAACTTATTCGACTAACGTGCCATAAACGACTCTTCTCACTCATAAATTTAAAACGGTTACACAGATCGTGTCGTTACCGAGTGTGTCAAGAAAACAGGATTTTTAAAAACATGTTTTGATCCGGACGAATATTTTATATTAGATACAAAATTCGATCACATGGAAATTCACAGTAAATAAATCATGCCACATTTTTTTCGTAACTGTATTCTGGAAAATCGAGTTTTCAATATAATTTATACTAATCATGTACTACCAGTTTTACGTAACGTGTAACGAATAAAATTTAGTGGAAGAAGTTACTAAATTATTTTTATTGTTTTGTCCACGTAAGCATTCAAACTTTTTTGCCTTTTTTAGTAGCTCATATTCTATAAATAATCTTTTATAATAAATTGTATTTATTATAATATGGAATAAATTGTTTATTTTTTATCTGATTTCAGGTAAGTAAGAATGGATGTTCAAGTATTCTTACATTTTAAACCGAAGTACAGCTCACATGAAAAGCTGTCCAATGCCTCTAAAGTTGGTGAGTTTTTCTTTTTCTACTTCTTTGCTTCACCAATCAAGGATTGAGTCCCAGGATCTGTTTCGACATCCACCTAGCCACCGGTCGCCCCAGATCGTACCGTCCAATCGACCTTTAACTTCTGACCAGTCTAGAAAGAATCCTCTGTGGGGACATTCTTTCAAGACGGTCGGTCCATTTCCGGCAGTACTCCAAGAGAACACACGTCTAACTCTCGTCATATATCCTCATTTCTAAACCGTCCAGTCTACAACAGCCCTTAATGCATCATCTCAAGATGCGCATCTCTGTTGATTGAGTGGAATTTTTTCATATTTTTGTTCCACAGCTAGGCCTAACTTCTATATGTCAGTGTTGGGATAGCCACTGTCTTATGGAACTTCATTGATGTGCCAGTTTGGGCCCTTCCCTTCAAATTTCGATGTATTGTACCATAAATCCTATTAAATCTTTGAACTCTTTATGGTACATCGTTGTCCTCTTCATGTACCAGGTGTCACGAAGAGGTTACTATTTTTGAATTAATATGCGGGACGTATCGCCCACACTACAGGCTGGAAACTTTACAGTTATAATAAATAGATTTGTAAAAAAAGTACTCTCGAGTTTCATTTGCTTATGATTAATCAAAACAAAATGGTGGAAAGTAATTTTATTTGCATAACCATTTTAAATTGGTGAATTGTTACAATGTTACGTAAGTAATAAAATGAAAGAAATATGAAAGTTATTCGTTATTAATGAACACAATTTGTTTCACCTTTATTCGAACTGATTTCCATCAATAGCTATGCTGATCGATTTGGAATGGCAAAAACTGATGTTTTTTTCTATCTGAATCCTATTGTAAATACAGGTGGTTTTATCCACAAGATTATTGTTCATTTTTTATATTATTTTCTTATTCCGCTATTTTGTTTTGATTAATCATAAGCAAATGAAACTCGAGGGTAGTTTTTTTAACTATCTATTTATTATAACTGTAAAGTTTCCAGTCTGTAGAGTGTTCGATACGTCGGGCATATTAATTCAAAAATAGTAACCTCTTCGTGGGACACCCGGTATATCCTCATCACATCCCAAATAGGCTAAGTGGCTGACCTGTTCCAGAATCACTCTATACACCATTATCTTTGTCCTGACTACTGCCTGTCTATAACTTGATGGCCTCCAGCAGAGAGGAGCAGAATCGGCCCGCTACTAGCCTTCTCAATAACACTTCATTATGTACTACTACTGAACTAGTACACTGGACTTAATACATAATGAAGTGTTATTGAGAAGGCTAGTAGCGGGCCGATTCTGCTCCTCTTTGCGGGAGGCCATCAAGTTATAGACAGACAGTAGATATTTTCCAGTAAAGGTCATCACTTTTGTTTTAGCACTTGATATTTTTTAAATAAAACTGACGGTATACCTCACAAAACCTAAAGAGGGATCGTTGCAAATTATTCTCACTATATCTTGAGTTTTTCTATAACGTTATATTAACTAATTCAGTTTAACAATTCGGTTAAACAAGACCGGGTTTAACAAGACCGGGTTGGTCTAGAGGTAAAGTCGTCACCAAAATCAGCTGTTTAACAGCTGATTTTCGGAGACGAAGGTTCCTGGTTCAAATCCTAGTAAAGGTAGTTACTTTTATACGGATTTGAATGCTAGACAGTGGTTACCGGTGTACTTTGATGGTTGGGGTTCAATTAACCATACTCTCTCAGGAATGGTCGACCTGAGTCTGTACAAGACTACACCTCATTTACACGTTATACATATCATCCTCATCTCATTGGGTCATGGGGTTGCTTATTGTTCTGAATTGAACAGATTGCAACGTACACATACTAGGGATTAAAAAAAAACAATTCTGTTAAAAAATTTCAACAAGTTATACAAATAGATGAATTAACAAACTAGGTTCCTTGTGCATTAATATAAGATAGACTTATACTGTACAGATGTCGACAGTACCTTGGGAAACATAAATTCCGATTACTCATTCCTATTTTCCTTTACAACCAACAACATAACAATGTAAGGCCTACTATAAAATATTCTGTAACCGTATTCATAAAATTGTCATGCTTTATACTTTTTTTTTCATTGTGAAACACTTTTATTGTAAACATATTTCAAGGTTTTCATTTGTTAAGTATTTTACTAGTATTAGATTTGTGAGAGATTAATTTATTTTCATGTCAAATATCTATCATTTTGTGTATATTATACTATTATAACATGAAATATGATACGTTATTATCAAACTATTAATATTTTGTTTTATTTTTACTACTGTAAACTAGTGAAATTGATCAGACAATTACAAAAATAATGTATTTAAATTATTAACGGAGGAGCATCATTCTGTAGATGTGTTCGAAACGGAAATAAATATTTTCACGATTATTCATTTAGTTAAGTATATTTCGTATTAATTTTTATTGGCTTAATTAATATTTTAATTGGGTAGAATATCTTATTACCTTACTAAAAGGTAATTCTAGTTTCATCGTGGATTCCCTGGCAGTAATTTAGAATATTTTGCACTTGAATCTGAAGATTTGTATAATTTACCTTTAAATTGTCGATAAAACGTTAAGTTTCGTTGTTATAAGAGCCATGGAGGTCGTCGTGGAAAACTTTTGTCTATTTATTACGTGGAGCATCAGTAATTTAAATCTTAGAAATTTAGACTTGAATTTTTGAATATTTTTTTGTAAGAAATCTTTTGATTAGCCGTAAATCTGGTCAAATCTTATATGTCCAAATTAGTTTTAGTAAAGCCTTGTATGTCGAACATTTAGAGCCTAATGATAATTTAGATCTTCTAGAAAGAAATTCAGTACATTTCCTTGAACCAGGGCAACAAAAAATAGTTCGGTTTCTTATCACATGGTCAGTCAATTATATGACTGAAGCATTTAAGAACAGAAGAGGTAGAGGTGTAAAAGACACTAGTCACAGTTTTATCTCCTCTGAGATTAATAATTTTATTATACAGGTAGACTCTGTAGTGAATGAAGTAAAGGTGTCATTTGCTGAGTCAAAAGTAGATGCTTTTCAGAGGTTCTGTCGTGGTGATGAGCATACGTTTCCATTCAGTGAGGAAGGCAATAGTAAACCACCTTACTTCTCATTTTACTTAGTAAAGCTTCTAGAGGTTCAAACCAGCCTTTCGGCTGATCACCTAAACAACAACACGTGTAATGTCGATGTTGGTTGGTCCAAACTAAACGAAAATATATCGATTATCAAATATTTATAGCCCTAGTTCTTGCCACGAAAAAAGTCCGTTGTGATTAAAGAACTCTATTTCAGAAACTAATTAACGGAAACTTGTCCTTTTCTGCATTGACTTAAAAACCAATTTGTTTTTAAATTTAAAAATTACTAGGCGATATGGACATTTGCGTATAAAACGTACCCAATTTTAGCTGGGTTTTTGTTAATGCGTCTTTTAAACGCATTATACTTCATGCAGACTGTATATAAAAAAATCGGTGTTCACGTATGTTAAAAATCAGAGTTTTCTCTATAAATTAATGCTAATTTAAAGTGAAATCCTACGTCGTATTTAAGTATGACGAACATTTAAAAAAATTCTATTTCGGTTCCACGTTAAGATAAAGAAATGATTTTTGGTCGAAGTATTTTTACAATATTTACCTATTTATCAGTATTATTTTATAGAAAACCTCAAAATTGTCTCTCTGTTTTTGGTTAATCTAAAATGGCATCAACAATTTGGTTATTATTGATAAATATGGATTATGGTAAAATATTGGCGGGTTTGAACCTGTTATAATTTCTAAGCCCTACCCAGGAATCGAACCTCGGATATATATGTTTGCAGTTCAGCATTTACCGCTAACATCTGTGTTGTATAGGATAATACCACTTGGTTTCTTAATTATGTAGAAATATTGTGTTTTACATCACGATTTAATTTCTCATTTTTAGAATTTTGAAACTATTTTTAGTAATGATTTATTAAAAACGTGGATGGAGTGTTAGTGAATGTTTTTTTTTAAATTCGCGGGATAAACGGTTAATTATCATAATAAACTATTTAAGGAAGTCGTAAAAAATTAATTTAAGTAAGAGTTAAAATAATTTTGAAACAGATTCCCTGTTTTTTGTATATCTTCTTAATTATACGGAACTTAAAAAAAAACTGGAATTAAAAGGTTGACGGATATTGCAGATATATTTAGCGATATGAACTGCTGTTATTTAGAAAATCCGACAGATATGGTAGTTAGGTCGGGGGTATTTTCATCCCTTCGGTTTTCATACCTGCTTGACACACCTGCTCTCGCCCTAAAACTGACAAACAACCCTCTCCACGTAGTATCTTACGATTTTCTTACCCTCCTTGCATTTCAAACTTCTCTCCCTGTTCATATAAAATGTTTTGGGGGTTGTCTCTCTCCCTCTATCTTTACTTGTGTGTATTGCTTTTTGCCTTAACGCCACTTCACTTTTCTTACTATTTCTTTTTATCTCGCGAAAAAATATTCCGACTGCTGTGGTATTTTGAAAGAAATTCGTTCCGCATTCAATTTTTTCTTTCATCATTCCTTTCATGTAAGTTAATCCGCCGCACTTAAAGAACTGAATTACATTTCGTTTTAATAATGTGGACGCAGTGTTGTAATGCAAAAAGTTACGGTAACATTAACACTCCCCTTTGTCGGCTTAAAACGTCAACTCGAAGATCGATCACAACGCAACTTCCACAATGTAACTTAACAATAATAGAGTTTTGTATTATCAGTAGAAGGTGTTGTAACATAAAACTTAAACAATATTGTGGGTAACAGTAGTTTAATGCGTATTCCCACGATGCTAGTACTAGCTGCTAGTTGACTATCATCTAGAAAAACAGCTTAATGTGAACGAACAACTAGCAGCTAGTTTAGTAAAAGCCCTACAATTCACTAGCGCGCTAGTAACCTTGAACATGTTTGATTTTAATAGCGCTAGTAACGCTATTAATAGTAGTTATACGGGAGTGAAACGTGGGTGATAGGGGCTGAAGAAAGGAGAATGATAAAAGCTTTTGAAATGTGGTGTAGGAAAATGTTAAAGATTAGGTGAAATTTAAATGGGGAAATGTAAAAGTAGGCAACGAAAACATACAGGAAGTTGGGAATTTCTGCTATCTAGGGAGTAAAATAACAAAGGATGGTAGAAGCACAAGTGATATCAAGAGTAGAATTGCTCAAGCTAGAAAAGCCTTTAAAATGAAAAGCAGCTTACTGACTACAAACATTGATTTACAGATTAGGAAAAATTTCTTAAAACATTATGTTTAGAATGTAGCATTATACGGAGTGAAACGTGGGTGATAGGGGCTGTGGAAAATAAGAGGATAGACGCTTTTGAAATGTGGTGTTATAGAAAAATGTTAAAGATTAGGTGGGTGGACAAAAACTTTCCTAACTCGTTACATTTGCTAATAACAAAACTACTAATTTTTCGTTATGCGGTATAAATTTAACAAAAGATATTGTTGCAACATTCAATGAAGTTACTCGTATCCTAATATTTAATAATTTTCACTTGGTTTCCACTTATATTTCCCCTACAGTTAAGTAATTAAAATTATATAATTTTTATTGTCCTACAGTCATAAATAGACATACAAACTTTTTTTTTAAATACGTGCTTCCTGAATTCTTTTGTATTGTTTTAAATGCCTCGGTTCTAGTGTGATAAATAGTTCCACAAGTTTAAACCTTTTGTTCAACTGTAATTTATCATAATGTTTGTGATATTATCCGAAAGCTTTAGATGCAGATTGGTATTGTATTAAAGACACGTGGGTTTATGCGGACTTTTCTCTGAATTGCCTACCGTTTGACATAACGCATACATTTGTTTTATTTCACGTGATAAATAAGATTTATTTATTTATTTAACTGTGCTCGGATGACAATAAAATATAATTACAATGATTTATCTAGACTTTTATTCTTTATATCACTACTAAAGAACAAGTTGTAAATCTATTTATTTACATGTAGGATATGCATTTTAAAATTATATATGACAGGAACTAAACCAATTGTAAGAAAATATAATAAAATACTTCTACTTTTAAAATTCTTTACCAAGAAAATTGAAACAAATTGAGATGTCACAAGAGACAATATTTTAATAAACAACTTTCCGACATTTGAATAAAGTCGTAATTTTAAAAGGATATGACATTTGTAAACGGATGAAGATGTTGTTACGACTTTTCATTTCAAAGTAGCACTCTAGGAAATGGAAACTAATTTAACAGATTGAATAAGATCGGTATGTGTCTTCCACTGTTGAATTTCCTTCTTTAATATTATACATTGTCTTGTCATTTCCATTTAAAGATATACTTAAGTTTTTTGAAATATTGTACACCCGTTTTATATACATCTTTTGTTTCATATTTTAGTTATTAACGAATGAAATGAAACAAGAATGCTGTCAACAAAAAATCTTTCGATTCTTCATAATTCGGATCCATAACATTCTATCTGCATTGGTTACTTAATACATTATCTGAAGTACCTAAAATTATGAATGAGCGATTGAGTGTAAGTTAAGAGAGAGGTTGAAGTGGGAGAGACAAGGGATGAAAACAGGAGGAATAGACGGGAAAAAGAGGGAGTGAGGAGTGGAAAAGAGGAGAATGAATGTTATGGGGCGTAACGATAAGTTCAGTCAGTTAACGTAGTAAGTGTCATTATACTTTCTCACGTATGTATATATTTACATATATGCTGTCAACAAACATTTTTTTGATTCTTCAATCAGGTGTTTCAGGAGGATCTGCCATACTGCACAAGCTTATTCCTCTCATCAAAATAATGAAAAACGTTCATATAAATACAGGTCCGGAAATGCTTCGTTGGCGAGTTATACAGGGTCAAAGATTTCACCTGAAATTCAGCTCCCTCAGTGAAATTAACTCACGCTGAAATTTTTAGGGTGTTAATTGAGTTTGTTAATTAGATCAGTATTATGTAACATTGGGCTGACAAATCGTATAAAACCTGTCCCAGAACTCTATCTGTAATAGTTTAAGAGAAAATCGGGGTAAAGCAAAAGAGGTTAGGGTCGAAAACACACTTTTTTTGCGTTTGGACTACAATAACGTTAAATTGCCTATAAACAGAGAAAAATGTTGAATACAATTTGTAGAGAATTTTATTCTCAAAAAAATAATATAAATAAAGTCAATAAAAACAGAATAGTTTTCTTTACACCCCGATTTTCTCCTAAACTATTGGAGATAGATTCTCCAATAGTTTAGTTTCCAATAGTTTCCCAACAGGTATAAAACCTGACTGTGACAGGTTTGTCAGCTCACTTTACATAAAACTTACACTATCTAATAACTATATCCTTATCTAATTAACAAAATCAATTAACACCCTAAAAATTTCATTGTGAGTTAATTTCACTGAGGGAGCTGAATTTCAGGTGAAATCTTTGACCCTGTATAATTTGCCAACGTAGCATTTCTGGACCCATGTTTATACGAACGTTTTTCATTATTTTGATGAGAGGGATAAGCTTGTGCAGTATGGCAGATTCCTCCTGAAACACCCTGTATGTATATATGTTTGTCTATTAAAATTTGATAAATTTTCCAACAAAGTCACAAGACGTATTAAAAAAAATCATACATAAATTATTAAAACATTGAACGTAAGTTTTTTATCCCTAATGTGTGTACGTTTGCAATCTGTTCAATTCAGAACAATAAGCAACCCCTTGATCCAATGAGGTGAGGATGATGGTTAAGTATGACGTGTAAATGAATGAGGTGTAGTCTTGTAGGTACAGACCAACGCTGACATTGAAAGCGAAACGAATACGTAAGAAACGACACCAAAGTGCGGGCCATCATACAAAATATAGCTCAACAAAAATAGGTTGGCCATAAAAAAAGTCAAATGGATCGTAGATAGTGGTATTAAAATTATGGAGACCGTGGACAGGAACAAGAGGACGCGGGACGTCCACAGATGCGATGTACAGGTGACTTCAAAAGAGTGGTGGGACTAAACTGGACTCACCAAGTAAGGGACAGGGAAACGGGCTTGATGTGGACACATTTCAAAAAAATTATAATTTGTTTTTAAATGCGACTGCGATTAAGTCATAATTAATTAGGTGGTTATAATTTATTTTTCTTTCTAATTGAAAAATATTGTAAACCATTCCTTCACATGCAATATTAATCTAATGCATTTATGACAACAGGACATGCAACTAGTTTTTATTTTATTGAACTTGCATTCTTATAATTACGTAATTACAGCTTGAGTGGCCTAATTCGTGAATTGAAATAATAAAATTTCAGATTACAATCAATTATTAGTTTTATGATATTCAATTTTTTATCTTTATTGAATCCTGAGTACTAAATAGACTTTAATCACGTATATTTCGAATCAACAAACAGTGACTGTATTTTTCCATCTATAACATCAATTTTTAAAATTTCTAGTAACTTCCTAATACGAATGTAAAATGATCCCAGTATTTTGTTTCCGGTACTTTAGAAAAGAAGTCAAGTAAAAAATATTTACCTATAGAGTTTGTAATGATTCAGGATTCAGTAAACGTACACCCAAGTCAATTCATTAAGGATGTTATTCGATAGTATCCTCTCAAAATTAAAAATTTCAACATAAACTCATTCGTTTATCATAACGGTTCAAAATTTATCTTAATTTTTATTTTCAGAAGCTGTGTTAAAATTTTCAACAAACTTTTTCACTCTTTGTAATTTCTATATATATATTTTTTTGTAGTTTATTTAAAGTCATATCAAAATGTAAAGACAAAATTACGTATTAGACAAAAAAAAATTTATTGTATTAGACAATACAATACTGTAACAAGACCGAAAATAACTTATGCATATGAAACACTGTTTAACCTTAAAAGCAAAAACAGAACAGAAGAACTTCAGAGAGTGGAAAGAAGAATTCTGAGAATGATCATTAACAAATAAATTGGATGGAAAACACAGACTTCTTCCTAATTAAATGATAAATCAGGAGAACGAATTCTTACTAAACATTGTGAGGAAAAAATTATTAGCCTTTTATAGTCATCTAGTTAGGCTCCTTGAAGAAAGACTAACCAAGAAACTGATAACTTACCAACAGAAAAATAAAATTAAGAATAATTGGCTACAGGAAATCTATTTCCTCTAGGAAGACTTTGAGAAGCTGTAAATAACGGAAGCACAGATTTTAGTTAGGCTCCTTGAAGAAAGACTAACCAAGAAACTGATAACTTACCAACAGAAAAATAAAATTAAGAATAATTGGCTACAGGAAATCTATTTCCTCTAGGAAGACTTTGAGAAGCTGTAAATAACGGAAGCACAGATTTTAAACTGGGAGGAAAAACTGCTCTTAAAAATAAAACAAAATTAAAAATCAAAACTCCAACGCAAAGAAAGTACAATATGACTGAAGATTAGAGATTCCAGAGATATAAAAGAATGAAAGCGTAATTATTGGGCTAAGAAGAAAAGTTCCCAGAAACAGTATTTCCATCCTTGACTAGATTTATTCCAACGAGGGCCTAAATAACAAAAAAAAGTCATATCAACATCTTGCTCATTAGCCGGGTTATACGACTGCATATTAATTTTCATTCTTATATTCCGGCCCCAAATTATGAAATCCAATGATTTTACAGCAGCTCATCTTTTTCAATTTTTTTTAACTGCAATTTCTTTTGGACTCCCTTCGTTTGCAGACATCCACAAACACGCGGTAAGTAAAAATCGTGGGATATTTTTACGATAGATCTGTCGTGCCGGCTTCTTCGCCGGGGTTCCGGGTTCGATTCCCGGTCAGATCTGACATTTTTTCAACACTCATTTTCATCCTTCCACCGTCTGCATTAGCAGTAATTGCAAAACAGTCGGACGTTAAACCAAAAAATATATTATATTAATTTCCTAGTTGCACTCCCTACAAGTTTGACGAAATTTACTTGAAGGTTCCACTATGTTTCATGTATTGTACCCTAGTGCATGTATTTATACTAAGTTCACTTGTATTCATTGCACATTTTACGGTTATAATAAATAAAGAAACTAATTTTCGTAATAGCATATATTTTCTAGGTGGTCTGGTCTCGTCAGCTTTTATTTCTTTTACTCGTTCCTAATTACTTCATCTTCCTTTTAACTATTAAATGAAATATGCAAGTACATAATTACCCGTTTTTTTCTTAATAATTTTTCCTCGTTTTATTATTCTTCATAGAAATTGATTTTATGGGTTATTATTTTCTTTTTTTATGAATAAAAATCTTCTAGTTTATTTAGCTACGGTATTTTTATGAAGTAAATTTAAAAGTACTATTTCTCATAAGCTAATGAAAATTTAATTACATTTATTTTTTCAACTTCTGCAATAATTGCAGTTCTTGTCTTTATGTTCTACTCTTTTTGATTTATTAATTCTTTTTACTTTCTCTTGCCCTGTATGAATATATAGGGGAAAAAAGTATTGTTTTCAAATCGATTTATCGAAATCGAGCTATCACCGGATATACTATAGATGGGAGCTCACTTGATTGCTAGCGTAAGGAATTCGGTTGTAGAGGATTGTTTGTACAATTCCCGATAGTACAGAGTGATTTTTTAGTCCTGTTACCCAATTGTTAATGTCTGGTAATATTTTTCTAAAAAAAATAAATTTTGTTTTGTGACACTAAGTTGGTAGCCCTACTCAACCAGTATGGATATGGCAGTGTGAGTTGATTCTCCTTGAGCTGTGTAAAATTTTGTGCCATTTCCGGTCGTGCTACGAACAGAATGTCTTTTATCCTAAAACAATCTCTTGTTTAAATCTGGAGGCTGAAGCTCTAGAACTAATCGTATGTGATACGGAAAAAATTTCAATTTTTTAGCAGCTTCCTGAGCACTTGAACATGACAAATCAACATGCGAGAAAAAGTTTTTGTAAACTTTTCCATGGAGAATTGAGCAATCTTGTTTTCACATTCTCTTAACGTCATCTGTCAAGAGAGTTGGTCGACCACTACGTTTTCTGCTGCAAACAATACCTGCCTCTAAAAATCAGTTAGTTAGCCTGGAAATTGACTATAATAGAGTGGAGGAACACCAAAAAATTTAATTTGAAATGATTCTTTTACACTCGCATACGATTTTGTAGCAAAACATTGTTCAAGAATGAAAACCCGTTGTTCTAGGGTAAAAGACATTCTGTTCGTAACACAACTGGAAACAGCACAAAATTTTACGCAACTCAAGGAGAATCAACTCAAACTGTCGTATCTATACCGGTTGAGTAGGGCTACCAACTTTGTGTCACAAAACAAAATATCCCTTTCTTAGAAAAAAATTACCAGACATTAACAATTGGGTAACAGGACTAAAAAATCACCCGGTATAAGTGAAGAAAACATTTTCTCAGAATAACCACAGCTTACGAAATGTATGTAGAAACTGCGCGGTAGTGAAATGTACGAGTAGTGTCTCACCTTTGAGGTTGGCACTGTCTAATTTACAATTCCTTCCTCACAGCCCATTCATGTGCAAAAGGCAATCTCGTGACTTCACTATCTATACCTCTAGGGGTTTACCAACATTTTCATAAAACTCATAAAATTTCATAAATTTTCATAAAATAAAATATTTTCATAAAATTCGGTCAACAGAAAGTAGTAGTTTAATCGTACGATTTTTCACTTTTTTGCGATTTTCTCAAAAACGGCTCCTACGGTTTATTTAAAAAAAATCGCCTCAGCTTACTACATTTTTTTAACCTCTACATCTACAAGGTAGGCTTCATTTTGCTGAAATTCTTGAGGGCCTCTGCTCATAAATAACATATGAAATAGCGCCCTTAGATGCATTTTACGACAAAAGTCTTTATAATAAAAGATACAGGAAATTAAAAATTCTAATTTACATTTTTCATTTAAACAATTTTCTTTTACAAAATTTAGTTTGGCGTCAATTGGTGATTTTCCGTATTTTTAAGTAAAACAGAGGTTGATTTTTATTTTGCTTCATCCACTCATGATTAAACTTAGGTTATATTTTCATTACTGCCCATAACAGACAGGTGGAATTTCAAATTATTTACACTTATTCTGTTCGTTGCAGGGCTGAAATAAATAGTTCTGTTTCTTATCACATGGTCAGCCAATTAAATGACTGAATCATGTAAGAACAGAAGAAGTAAAGGTGTAAAAGAAGCTAATCAGAGTTATCTCGTTTGAGAGTAATGAATTTCATTATACAGCCAGATCCTGTGGTGAATGAAGTGAAGGTGTCATTTGCAGAGTGAAAAATATGTGCTTTTCAGGAGGCCCGGCATGCTGATAAGCGTACTTTTCCACCCAGTGAGGAAAGCAATGGTAAACCACCTCACTCCTCGTTTTAATTAGTAAAACCTCTACAGGTTTGAAAGGCTGGTTTGAACCAGCCTTTCGGCTGATGACCTAAACAACACATATTTTCATTATTTATATTGTAATGGAAAGTCGTGTAAATGTTTCACAACAGATTTTTGACGGTTCGGATTATTGACGTTCTGATTTCTGACGTTCTACTGTGTACCTATTTCGCTGCTTCCTTTAAGTGTCTATATTGTTGCGTTCCAACGAGTACATTTTAATTATTGTACTTAATACTTTTATCTCTAGATAGAAAATAATCGAGAACCGTATACTACTAAATACTATAATAATATTGTATATACGGTGCTAGATTTAATATAATAAAATGATAAAAAGTGTGAACCAATTAAAACATAATTTTAATAAAACGTAGCCTAATGTAACAAAGAAGAGAATGCCTTAACAAACGAAACACTTAACAAGGCGAAAAGAATAAAATTAAATCTAAAACAATATAAACAGGAATTATAAGGTAAATTATACTAATTATAGTATAAATCATAACTATAAAATATAATTATACACTTTTCAAAACATCAGTCAAACGAAAATGTGTGAGTTAATTACTTGTAATTTAATCAACACGGTCGTTTCGGTTTGTGAAGAGTAGCTGTAGTGACGCTGTGGTGCTATTAAAATAGTTTACTATTTTCTTATTTAATTATTTTTGAAAGAAGTAGGGAAAATATTTTTTTTAATTTTTTCTCTATATTTAAAAAAAAATATTTTATTGTACACATTATAATCAGTAATTGCACCCGGACTCACAGAGCGGTTGGTTATTAATAAACTGGTTAATTGTTTCTCCCGTTTTGACACCACATTTTTTTAAATTTTCTTAGCGTTGTAGAAAAAAGTGTTTCAATTAAAAGGCAAAGTCGTTGTCGCGAGTCAGCTGTTTAATAGCTGATTTTCGGAGACAAAAGTTCCTGGTTCAAATCCTAGTAAAGGTTGTTACTTTTATACGGATTTGAATACTAGACAGTGGTTACTGGTGTACTTTGATGGTTGGGGTTCAAATTAACGATACATTCTTAGGAATGGTCGGCCTGGGTCTGTACAAGACTACACCTCATTTACACGTCATGCATATCATCCTCATCTCATTGGGTCATGGGATTGCTTATTGTTCGAAAATGAACAGATTGCAACGTACACACATTAGGGATTAAAATTTAAAAAAAAATTAAAAGTTGTAGGTTTTGTATTTCCTACAACTTTAAAATTATATACACTTTTGTTTTCAAATGGCCACGATAATAATAATACTAAGGCCACAATATTAAAAAAAGCATTTTTACCGATTTTGATGAGCGAAGTCAGAAAATCAGATTTTGATGACAGAAAATAAGTAATTGACAAAAATAGTAAATTTAACATTGGCGGGATGCAAAGTGCAGTCTCCCCTAATAGGTTGAAACCAGCCTTTCGGCTGATCACCTAAGCAACAACATATTACATTTATTAATATTTCAGGAAAAAAATTGCTTCATTGACAACCGGTGAAGTATTAACAATCAAAACACATAAGTGGAATCAGAATCACGTGTAAAACAACAATGTAAATACTTCTATTCCTTAAAAATTGAGGTGATAGGAGGATATGGCGGGGTGTATAAAATCGTGTTCAGTGGGAGTTGAAAGCATTAAACGTGTTATTAGATTTGTTGATTAGAGGAGGGTATCTTCCATTATATTTGAGATGCGTTCGCTTCTCGCGTGTGTTATTTTATGATAATTTACTGTTAAGTAACTTCAATATAGTACTGCGTACAAAATATCCTTTCACTCGTACGGGTTAAAATGTTCGTTCCCTTTCGACAGCTTTTATTGAAGGCTACCACAATTTAACGCTTTGATTACAACTACATGGGCTTCTCACTCTCTCGTCCATTCTTTTCTTTTACCCGTCATTCTCACTCTCTCTCTCTCGTTTTACTTTATCATCTCTTTTCATCGTGACTTCTTTGTGGTTTTATTGTTCAAACATTTCCGCAAATCTCACATAAAAACACGTTTACTTCCATAATCTGATCTTTCTCAAAATGTTTTTCGCGTTAATTTGTATTTAAAGAAATTGTTTTTAAAAAATATTTTAGTTTTGTTGAAAGCGTTTGTATTTTCCTTTTTTTGATATCGGATTGTATTAATGGAATTAGTCGTGATTTATTTTCACTTATAAACCTTTTAAACTTTTTTTTTATAATTTAAATGATAATCCATTTATATTTATAATGGAATGTCATCAATTCAAGTTTTAAATTAATTATGCAAAAAAGTACAATTTCAATATTTCCATAAAAATATCTGGTAAAAATTTACTGGTAAATATCCTTACCAGGTCGAAAGTTGTGGTACATGATATAGTGCTCGAACAAGTATCACCATGTAGATATTAAGTTGTGACGTCGGGTTTGATCAAGATTTGGACACAGAAAAGAAAGTTGGATATCCAAGCAGTGTGCGGCAATGTTAGCGGAACTCTAGGCAGGAAAACAAGAAAAGAAACCCAGATACATTTTAACAAGGTGATGGCTGCCTCAGTCCTATTCTATGGAAGTGAGTCGTGGATTAGTACCACACCATAGGAGATAAGAGTACAGGCGGCAGAGATGCGATTCCTGCGAAGAACAAAGGGTTGCAATTGTAGGGACCAACTGATAAATGAGGACATAAGAAAGGAACTGGATGTTTATAACCTGAATGGAAAGATTGCAGAATATCGTAATCGATGGAAGGAGCACGTAGAGAGAATGCCTGAAGAAAGGATCCCGCTCAGTGTTTTGCAATACAGAACGATGGGGAGGGGAGATGTTGGGAGGCCACGCAAAGATGGCAATAATTTAGTAGTTTGTGCTGTTGTGAATTGGAACAGACGGACGCCTAATCCTTGATTGAGAGAAGAAGAAGATGTCATTAATACCTAAACGATCGTTTGTTTTTGCTTTTATGTAATTTAATGTTAGACTACAGAATACCCGAGATTAACTTTTTAAGTTAAGATTAAAATATTTGAAATACTTGAGAATTTTTTTTTTTACTTTCGTTTTGAAATACTTGAGTATTTATTAGGCTCATTTGTTTGTCTTCAATGACTAAGTGTTTTTAAGTTTCTTTATTAATTAATAAAATAAACACAGTTTTTTTATTATTAAGTTCATAAATTGGAAGATTATTTCGCTGAATTTTGAAGCTAATATTTTTAAGTTAGTGTTCGTAATTTTTTTTGTGAAGGGGATCAACAAGAGACGTGTTTGTTATGACAGTACCGTTATTGTTGTACTTTTATCAAACGTTATTGCTTTTAGCAGAATACTAGCAAGATAAATTGTGCGCTGATTCGCGCATGCGCAGTTAACATATTCCCCACATCTCCTGTAAAGTAAGGTCGGTGTAATACACAACAAATGAAAAATGAAAATGAAATGAAAAAATGAAAAAGTACGTATCATACAATCGCCGTACGTGTCTAGTTTATCTTTGTTGTATCTTATTTAAATGGCTTGTTTATGTAGGAATAATTTAAAATAATAAATTAAAGGAAATGCACGATTGATTAAATAAATAAAGTTTAGAAAACATGAATTAGCTATTACAAAAAAAATATTTGTGTATAAAACAATGAGGTCCTGTTGTGATCAAGTACAACAATACGCACTTGAAGCCAACGAATGTTGGCCTTAATACTGTATGTCTATAACTTGTTGGCCTCCCGCAGAGAGGAGCAGAATACTGCCCGTTCCCAAGTTTTGTGCAGCTGAGAGGTATGCATTACGTTACTACTACTGTGAGAGATTGCATTAGTAGTAGTAACGTTTTACTTGTATTATGTTTGTAGTAGTCAAGGGTACTATCCAAACTACATATACTGTATTCTGTGTCGCCGTCTACAGCGAATAGTCAAAACAACACCTACGTATGTCACCGCACTAGGCAGCCTACTGCCTAGCGAAGAACAATGAGATGATTAGTACAGTGTTATGACGTAGCAGTAGTCTGGTACTTCGTCTGTCCCCTTCATCCTGCAGCTGCACAAAGCTTAGATTCATACAGTAGGCCCGCTACTAGCCTTCCCAATAACACTTCATTATGTACCAATTCCAGTGTACTAGTTAGTAGTAGTACATAATGAAATGTTATTGAGAAAGCTAGTAGCGGGCCGATTCTGCTCCTCTCTGCCGGAGGCCATCAAGTTATAGACGGACAGTAGTACGGTAGCAAGGGTGCATATATATGAGGGTGCAATAACGAGAAGTGACTGTACAGCTGCACTTGCATTCTCACTGTCAGCGCTCAATTTATCTTGCCAGTATTCTACTATACATTAGAAGCATGTGGAACTTGTTGTTGTTGTTTAGGTCAGCAGCCGAAAGGCTGGTTTGAACCTCTAGAGGTTTTACTAAGTAAAACGAGGAGTGAGGTGGTTTACCAGTGCCAACACTCACTGAGTGGAAAAGTACGCTTATCAGCATGCCGGGCCCTCTGAAAAGCACATATTTTCCACTCTGTAAATGACAACTTCACTTCATTCACCACAGGGTCTGGCTGTACAATGAAATTCATTACTTTCAGAGAAGATAACTCTGATTAGTGTCTTTTACACCTCTACCTCTTCTGTTCTTAAATGATTCAGTCATTTAATTGACTGACCATGTGATAAGAAACAGAACTATTTATTTTAGCCCTGCAACAAACAGATTGAGTGTAAATAATTTGACACTCCACCTGTCTGTTATGGGCAGATGTGGAACTTGTCAAACAGAAATAAATGTATGAAAAATCATATTCACTTGGAAAGCCGGGTTGGCCCGTTGATGTATTTGGATGTGAGGAATTTTTTGATTTTTGTAATGGTTGATAATGATGTGATTACTGATTGTGATAAGTTGACTCCATTCCATGTACTATGTAGGTACCTATGAATTATGAAAATTAATGAAATATAAAATATGTAGTTGTTCGCGTAACTGGCTTCCCGAGTTCGATTCCTGGTTATGTTCGGCATCTTTTCACGATTCATTCTCATCTAAGACCCTTCATTGTCTGCATTAACCTCATTGTGTAAAATAATCGCACGTAAAAAGAAAACAATGAAAATTATTGAGGTGGCAGTGGTTTTTGTTGTTATAATCAAAATGCATGCTTTTGAAATTAAGATCGGTAGGGTGAGCGTTAAGAAATATTCTTTTTCTATTCATTCTTATTGTGGTACTTTTAATTGGAAACAAAGTGTAACGAGGGGAAATAATGTATTCATTTTGTTTTCAGTAATTTTCTTTGCGTATAAATGAAAAGCAAAATACAGTAGTGCAGACAATTTGAAAAGCGAAAATGGTCGTAGAGTTTTTTTTGGGGGGAAATGCCACAGCAGCTATGGTTATTCCCCCATCGTTATACTCCCCCGTCCCGCCCTGTATTGATCCGACTCAGTCTCTTGGTTTCTCGCTGCGCTCGAATCAACGTACACAAACGTTCAGGTTGCGTCATCGCTTCGTCCCCCATCCCAACCACACTGTACCGCGTGTGCAACATGTTAGCGTAACTTTTCGGTGGCGTAATTTTCAACTGGCGCCCAAAACCAAATCCAGTCATCAATCACAATGGAACCACATGGTGCAATAAAACTCTTGTTTGTTTATTGAACGGTTTTTACTTTTTCCAGCTCATTTATAGAATGGAGTGAGAAAGCGTTGCGATGGGAAAACAACTTTTAATTTACCCAAATTTCAACTGATCTCCTCGTTTCATGGCACCTTGAAACCAAAAATGTGGTATTTAGAAGAGTGTGTATAGCACTCATTCTGAAGCGTCAACGACTGAACTGATTGGGGTGAAATTTTGAAAAATAAAATTCCTTCGTACTGCAGGGAGGACTTCTTGGAATTAGTCATGAATCCGTAGAAAGAGAGTAGCCGTACTTTCCACCGTAACTGAAATAAAACAATCCAATTAACCCGAAAACGGCACTAACGATTTTGATTAATTTTCCCTTAATTAACTACATTTTTGGGGATTATGTGCTGTTATTAAATCAATTCGCACTAATTGTTAAATCTTAATTATTGATTAATTAAGTCTGAATAAGTTGTATCCCTGAAAACACACGTTGAGAGGTATTTTCTAATTAAGTCTGAATAAGTTGTATCCCTGAAAACACACGTTGAGAGGTTTTTTCTAATTAAGTCTGAATAAGTTGTATGTATCCCTGAAAACACACGTTGAGAGGTTTTTTCTTGTTGAAAATTGTTTATATTTTAAAATGACAGCCTACGGTACGCTTTAGGGCAAAGTATATTTAAGGTAATCAATTTTTAGTTATTTTTTATTGTGATCATCACATTCGCTACGGGTAGTTCACTTAAATCTGTTCCGGTATTCATCTCTTTATCGGTCGACCAACATCTTTTCTTCTTCCCACAAGTTTATATTATCACGCTTGCAACTGCTTAATAATGCTGCTCAAAAATGTTACATTGAGCTCCATTCTTACATCATAGCTCCTCAAATGGTTTGTCTTAGTACAGCAACCGTGTATTCTCCTAATAATCCTCATCTCAGATAATAATTTTTATTGTTCACGCTGATATTCAGCCCTGATAAATAGAAAGAAAATAAAATTCCAAATACCTTCGTTTTGGAAGAATGAAATCTTTAGCCAAAATAACACTTTTGCTTAAAATCAATTATTTTAAGTTCACGTTTAAGGGAAGACTGTATTTTGTATCCCGCCAATGTTAAATTTGCTATTTTTAGGTAAACTTTTCAAAAAATCTGGTGTGAAACACTCACACAACTTTCTCTTGCCAATGCAAATAATTTACAATATAATTTAACATTAGTAATAAAATATTAGAAATAAACAAAAAACTAACCTCAATAAACATAACCTTATTTTAATCATGAGTGAAACACTCAAAATGAAAATCAACCTCAGTCTGGCTTAAAAATACGGAAAATCACTATTTCACGCTAAACTAGGCTCTGTAGAGAAAAATACGTTAAATAAAAGTTGTAGATCTTTAAATTTCCTATAAATTTGGTTATATACACTTTTGTCGTAAAATGCATACTAAGGCCAAAATCTTAAAAAAATCGATTTTTCACACGTTTTCGTGAGAAAAAATCAGAAAATCGCTAATTACTGCTAAACTAAGCGTCATACAAAAAAATGTTTGAAACAGAAGTTGTAGGTTTTTAAATTCTCTACAACTTTTATTATATAAGTTTTTGCGCTAAAATTTATATTAAAGCCGTAATCTTAAAAAAACAACGTTTTTACGTGAAAACAGCCTCACCGAGAATTTCAGCAAACATGGCGCCTACCCGATCTTGTAGAGAATAAAAAATTGAGTAAAATAGGCGATTTTAAAAAAAATCGTAGGACCAGTTTTTGAGAAAATCGCAAAAAACTGAAAAATTATACGAATAAACTACTACTTCCGGTTGACCGATTTTGATGAAAATGTTCGTGTCGCGTCCGGTAGTGGTATGTAACTTAAGTTTCAAGTTCATACGATGTTCCGTTCTTGAGATATTTTGTACACACACACACACAGACCAATCGCTAAAAACATGTTTTCTGGATTCAGGGGGTCTGAAAACGTGTAGATCCGGTGAAAACTCGATTTGTAAAAATCGACATGAAAACAATACTTTCCTTCCTATAATATTCATATAGGCAAGAGTAAGTAAAAAGATGTGCCAAATTTTAGCTTTTTAGGAGATCCAAAAGTTTTTACGGTATTTTACATATTAATAATTTTTGTAGCTTTTGAGGAAGTCATAAAAGTGTCGGAATATGTGAATGTACAAGATAAATAACTGGTAAAAGTTTCAGCCTGGTATGTTTAATGGTTTCCGAGAAAAATGTAGCCTACCTAAATGTTAAAAATTTGAATTTACGGGAACGGGCAAAAACATAAAAAAGCACAAATCAAAAACAAAATGTACACAAACAAGTAAATTTCCTATCAAAATTTGGTTAGAAAGCTGAACCAACAGCTTAGAGTATTAAAACAGTAATGCAGATATTTAAAAAAACTGAAATTCCCTTTGCTCTAAAACGATCGTTATAAAATTATGAAAAATATTCGTTCTTGGTGACACGATAATTTTCTGGGTAAACATCCTAAAAACTTGGGTTTTTCATTAAAATATTTTTTTCACTTAATTTAATGTTTTTGTGGTTGATCTCGGTCTGAACTATTGAAAAACATAAAGAACCGAAATTCGAAATTTTCAGTTAAAACCATTTTACCGTCTCGCCTTAATGCAAATATGGTTCGTGTATAAAAATGAACGATGAAAAATCTCAGAACTTAATGACCGATAACTAATTTTTTTGCCGTGTTTTGATTGATCGCTTTTGATGCAGAAATGTATCGCTCTTCAACTTCTGCGGTAGCATTGATATTTGAAAACGTAAACGTAAAATAAAACAAGGAAAAAAAATAGTTCAATTTCAATTAGATTATAAATCTATTGGACAGGTTTGTAGGAATAATCTTATATTTATTATTTTATTTCGTATTATCATTATGTCAACCTTTTCTATTTTTATTGGTAGATTACTTGGAGAGATAGTCCACTTATTCCATAAAAGAGAGTGGTTAGGGTTTTTTTTTATTCAGGGGCAGCATCTCTACTCCTCTTCTTCAACCTTACTAACTTGACAAAGATAAATGCGTATTCGATCCCCGCCATTCACTCCCAACACAACCTTTCAAAATACATTATACCTAATACAATCATTTTAAATTTTACCTGAAAACCGTTAAATCTCACTATAAAAACCGCAGCTGTTTCTTACAAATACTCATTTCTTACAATTTGTTTTCTTTCATAAATTTTTTGGCGGGAATATTTTTTTTAGCACGTTTTTTATTTAACAAGAGTTTATTCTGTGCAAGAAAATTCGAAGCTGTTATATACCCGCTTTTGAAATTCATTACTCTCAAGAGGAGATAATTATGAATAGTATGTTTTACACCTTTACCTCTTCTATACTTAAATGCTTCAGTCATTTAATTGGTTGATCATACGATAAAAAAAAACAGAACTACTTTTGTACTCCTGGAACTAGCTAAATTAACTAACTTGGAACTAACTAAACTTTTTAATATAATAAATTAAACAATGATTAATAGAACAAACTGCTATATAAATAAATACATAACTGAAAAACACTAACGAATAGTAATATAAAATATAATTAAAAACCCCATTAAAAATCTCACATTAATTTTAAGACCGTTAAAATTTATAAAATGTGTAGTATGTACAATTTTTTAAACGTGTAAAAAATTGTTAGTTTTTTAATTACGTATTTTACATTCCTTAACCAACGGTGTACAGGTGAACTCTTGTCGCTATTTAACATAATGTGTTTAAAATAATATGGTTGGTCTAGAGGTAAAGTCGTTGCCGCGAGTCACTTGTTAAAAAGGTGATTTCGGAGACGAAGTTTCCGTGGGTCAAATCCTAATAAAGGTAGTTACTTTTATACGAATTTTAATTTTAGACAATAGTTACCGGTGTACTTTGATGGTTGGTGTTCAATTAACCATACACTCTCACGAATGGTCGACCAGGGTCTGTACAATATCACGTCATTTACACGTCGTGCACATATTCATCTCATTTGGTCATGGGTACCCACCTGGTTGGTGTAGAGGTAAAGTCGTCACCGCGAGTAACTTGTTTAACCCTATTAGTACCATCGTCCGGAAAACAGGACGTCGATATGTTTTACGTAGTGGTAACAACCGGTTTACCGAACGTCCTTAAGTTATGCATAAAGTCACAACGTCCGGATAACCGAAACTTTCTAAAAAAAAACTTTTTAACAAAAATTAATGGAATAATGTATTTTTAAACCGCCTCCGTGGTGTAGTGACTAGCACGCTAGCCTACAAAGCGAAAGGTTCAGGGTTCGATTCCCGGCTAGGGTCTGGAAAGTTTAACTCGTTAAAACCACCGTTAAGGTGCCAAAACCCACAGTAGTTGCTAATGACCAAGCTGTCGATGCGACTTTAAATAAACTAAAAAACACTATTTTGAATAATTTTAGTGTTAGAACGAATTCTTTTTTTTCATGAACACAATAAAAATGATTTTTTAACAGGAAATTTTATTTTTCTGTAAAGTTGAAATTTTGGTCGGTAATGGCAAGCTTACGCTTGCAAATTTTCGAAATAATGGCTGGCACTTTTTGTACGCCCTTGTTCAAATTAAATGGCGCTTTACATCAAACTTTTAAATATTGTTTCGGCATTGAAAGGGTTAACAGCTGATTTTCGAGAACAAAATTTCCTGGTTCAAATCCTAGTAAAGGTAGTTACTTTTACTAGGATTTAAATACTAGACAGTGGTTACCGGTGTACTTTGATAGTTGGGTTTCAATTAACCATACTCTTTCAGGAATGGTCTGCCTGAGTCTGTACAAGACTACATCTCATTTACACACCATACAAATCATCCTCATCTCATTGAATAATGGGATTGCTCTGAATTGAACTGATTGCAACGTACACACATTTGGGATAAAACAATGCGTGGAACAAATAATTTTGTAGCCGCCTACGTACCGTAGTGGTAACGCACTAGCCTACCACGCGGAGGTACCGGGTTCGATTCCTGGCCAGGGTCTGGAAATTTTACACAAGTTGAACCCACCGTTACGTATCCCACCGTATAGTCGCTAAGGACCGAGCTGTTGATGCGTTTTTAAATAAACTAAAAAAAACACATTTTGTTGGTTTTTATTTAGAGTTGTAAAAATGAACAGCTGTTCAGTAAATATAGGGTGATTCAAAAAGAGCGCCGGTTTTGATATATCAAATTAAGAGATTTATTTTATTGAAAAACTGAAAATAAATACATCAACAAGTTCATCTTACCTTCCGATTTCATGTATGAAAAATGATGTCATGCATGTGTCCTCCTCTACTGCGCTGGCACGCATCAACTCTGTCCATGAAATTGGATATCACTGCACGACAAGTTTCGACTTCCATTTGCCCGATAACCCGTCGAATTAAACCCCACATACGGCAGTTCTGTTTATTAACAAAACCGTTTAAGTGGAAGTGCGCCTCATCACTGAAAATGATTTTGTTTGCGAAGGTGTCATCATCCTGCCGTTTTCTCAATACCCAGTCAACAAACTGTCGTCTCTTCTGGTGGTCTGCCACTTTCAGATGTTGCGTCAACTGAATTTTATACGGGTGATATTGGAGATCGTACCGAAGAATTCTCCGTACAGAACATCGTAAACCCAATTGTTGAGAACGGCGACGTATTGATTTTGCTGGGCTAACAACCACACTGTCACGAACCAACGCAACGTTCTGCTCAGTTCGGCCAGAACGACGACGTCCAGAACTTTTAAGGTCGACTGTTGAACCCGTCTCAAAAAACTTTTTCATGAGCCTGCGAACTGTTGATTCATTCGGTGCTTCATTACGTCCCAGAGTACCGCGAAGTCGCCTAACAGTAGCCGCATAACTCTCTCCACTCTGGTAAAATGTTTTGACGATTAACACTCGTTGTGCAATAGTAAACTTCTCCATGGTTAGACACAGACTGCGAGAGTACTACACTGCGAACAAGAGAAACTACAACTGAATCGTCAATCGGAATGTTCTCCGAAATAGAAATGAGGTCTAACAATGTTGCCAACCGATAAACAAAAATTTACCAGCCGTTTAAAAACCGGCGCTCTTTTTGAATCACCCGTTATCACTCGAGGATTCATATTACATAGGCTTTTGTTTAAGTGATACAACTTGTCATAAACTATCTTTTTTTATTGTAAGCCTAACTAAAATACTAAAACGACTACACAGTTTATCTTACCGATGGCGTCTGATTGTACACAAGACTTCTACCAAGGTGGTAAGTCAGCAAACTTCAAGGTCATACAAACTAGTTCCCGCTTAAACTTAGCCAGATATAAGTAGTTATTTATTTTTATGAACATTCGACAAGCAATTTCATAATAAGTACGTTAAAATGGTTTTTTAACAATCCAGTTATATCTTCTTCATTATATTGCGTAATTGTAATGTAAGTTACAAGTTGTGTTAAAATTATCTTTTTATAAATTCTTGGAAATATACACATTTAAAAACAGGTTTCTTCAATAAATTGTGATAAATATCTTTGTTAATATTTATCATGAGTTAATATTGTCCATAACAGGCAGGTCGAGTGCTACATTATTTGCACTCGATCTGCTAGTGCCAGGGTTACAAAAAATAGTTCTGTTTCTTATCACACGATCAGCTAATTATATGTAACATTTTAGAACAAAAGAGGTAGAGTTGTAATGGACACTATTCGGAGTTATCTCCTCTGAGAGTAATGAATTTTATTATACAACCAGACACTGTGGTGAATGAAGTGAAGGTGTCATTTGTTGGGTGGAAAGTAGATGATTTTCAGAGGACCTGGCATGCTGGTAAGCATACTTTTCCATTATGTGAGAAAGACAATTATGAACCACCTCACTCCTCGTTTTACTTGGTAATGCCTTTAGAGGTTCAACCACCCTTTCGGCTGACTACCTAAACAACAACATGAATTAATAAACTATTATGCTTAAAATTTTTTAATTAATTAACAATTATGTAACTGATTAGGGTTTTTAAATTAGATATTTTTTTAATTAAATAAGAAATCAAGATAAATGTTAACTATCCAAACGGGAGAAATGTTTCTTTTCCGTCTTCTATGATCTATCTGTTAATTAATGTAAACAATTAACGAAATACATTTCCTTTACATTTAAATCCTGTGATCTGGTTCTAAAAAAGTTTTACTCTGTTACAATTTAAATTTCTTAATGAGTTGCTCAATGTGTACTGTTGTTATGTAAGTTGATACAGATTTTTGTACGGTTTAAGCAACGTGTGAGTTCACATAAAAGTATTTTTAGTTAATTCAAGCTAACCTGCTGTATAAATACTTGTTTAACCAGACGAGTTTCATTGAGGTAATGAAATAATTACGTTTCACAGAATCAATGAAAAATTATATACAATAAATTATTTCTGATGGTATTACCTTCAGAATCCTATATCAAACAATTAAGAAGATGCAGTTACTGGAAATAAAGGAGACATCAACAGATTTAACGACAAAAATTTGAGGTCTAGTGCAGTAAAAACAAATCTCTTTGCGAAATCGGTCAAATAATTGATATATTGTATTACATATAAAGAAAATCACTTCTGTAGCGGACTTGACTGCTGAACTGAAATTACTGGATTCAATTCGTGGCTAGGTTATGAAAATACTTTGAAGTTATTTTGTGAAAAGTAATTAAAAAAATTAAGAAAAAATATGTATTTTCTGTTTAGAAAGGGTTGTTAAACCAAGTAAATATTGATAGAACAATGAACGGCATTTAAAAATTAACTGTGTTGCTTCTACAGATGACCTGGCAATCGTTTATATACTAACACAAAAACAACAGCACAAGTCAATGTGTTAAAAGTACAAGCAGAAAAAATAAGATTAAAGATTTCTTTCGAAAAACATAATGAACTGAATTTAGATTACTGATTACTTACTTCAAGGCTTCCACAAACACCAAAAGAAAAACTATGGGTGGACGGAAGAACGGAGAAAATTCCCAGCGAATTAATGCCAGGAGTGTGGGCTGCAAAAGAGTTTCCAAAAATGTCGAAATTGCTCTATACAGAAAAAATATATCTGTTAATTTCATTATGGTTTACTTTGGTATGCTACAATAAAAACATTGATTATTAATCTTCTTATACAAATGTGTACTTTGTCAAATACCATCTCGTTCCAGAGAGTAGGAAAACAATTCGGAACATAGCCACTCCAGCCGGAAGTTTAATAACTTCAAATTCTACAAACGGGAGATTACTGTTCTACTAGAACTTCTGATCCTTTGAAAAATTAGGAACCTTAAGTAATATAATTTTCTGACATTTCAGATCGAGTCCAAATAATTTAACACTCCACCTACCTGTTACGTGCATATCGATATATCTATTAATCGAAAACTTAATTTATGTAAACTTCTTGTTTCTTAAGAGCTTAAACCTCCATTCCGTACAAAATAATAGAAAAAATGTAGCATTTCACGAATCTTATTAGACTTTTATATCTAGATTCCTGTTACATTACAAAAACGTTATCTTTACAAAGGCTCCATACACGCTAATGGGTTATTATGGGCTACCAGATCAACTCTTCTGAATGTTATTATAATTCAGTAGCCTATGTCCTTAACTCAAAAGCTTCAAACTTGTCAACAGTATTTTGTTTCAAAGTTTAGGCTTGTATTCGTGCTAATATACAAGTGCATTTCTATAATTACTAACACATGATTGTATGTCAGAGGGATAACCGAACAACTGTACTCCGGTTTCGTTTTCCATCAGGTAAAACGTATCAGGTGGAGCTCAATTAGGCGCTTCAATGTTAGGGGTGAAAAATAGTAAAGCGGAATTAAAGGGGGAAAAGCGATCGACCCTTATATAAAAGGCGCCTGCATCCATAGGGTGCATAACAAATCGCAATCAACTGCTGTACTGCATTGCACGCCTATGGAAATAGGGGGAAATTCCTTCCGAGTCCAATGACTCGCATGTCCATCCGTTGGCTTCGTCCGGAGTAACGATTCTCTCAACGACGAGGCAAAATATATTAATCGGATGCTGGCAGACACGATGCGTGAATCAAGGGGAAACTTCCCTCCTAATGAACCTTATAACGTATTGCTGATTGATCCTTGAATCGTACCACAGATATACTGAATGAAGACGGATGTACATTTCCCCCAAACTAAATACACCGACTTAAAATATCGTAAAAATTTCTTCCGATTCCTCTGCCAATCTCATAGCAATTTAAGGATTTTTTTAGCGTTATTTATTATCGGTTAGTTACTTTCATACGGATTCGAATAATAGACAGTAATCACCGTTGTACTTTGAGGGTTGGCGTTTAATTAACCATACTCTCTAAGGAATTATCGGTCTGAGTCAGTACAAGACTACACTTCATTTACCTTTACCCTTGTTGTTAGGTTATCAGCCAAAAGGCTGGTTTGAACCTGTAGAGGTTTTACTAAGTAAAACGAGGAGTGAGGTGATTTACCGTTGCCTTCCTCACTGAGTGGAAAAGTACGCTTATCAGCATGCCGGGCCCTCTGAAAAGCACATATTTTCCACTCTGCAAACGACACCTTCACTTCATTCACCATAGGGTCTGGCTGTATAATGAAATTCATTACTTTCAGAGAAGGTAACTCTGATTAGTGTCTTTTGCACCTCTACCTCTTCTGTTCTTAAATAATTCAGTCATTTAATTGGCTGACTATGTGATAAGAAACAGAACTATTTATTTTAGCCCTGCAACGAACAGAGTGAGTGTAAATAATTTGACACTCCACCTGTCCGTTATGGGCAGCTTTACCCTTATTGTTCTTAAATTGAACAGATTGCAACGTACCCACATTGTTATTTAAGTCATCAGTTGTAAGGCTGGTTTGAACCTACGTTCAACGTTTGTTCTATGTACGTAGAACATGGAGGTGCAGTAGGCTGGTCTACCAGCTTATTCTTGCAGCCTACTCGGCCACGGGTGAGGAGATCTAGACGTAAACAATTACCGCTGACACCTCTGTTGTCTTGGGAACCTGCTTGGGCTGGAAGAGAAGCGGCGGCCACCCGTATAACTCTTCACTTGGGCATTTATTAGGTATATTAAGGCCATTACAAGAGATATTTAAACATTAGAAAGCGCTTTCAGCAGATACAATAATTTTGTGTAGGTACTTTTTTACACGACACTTCTTCGTTTTTTTTGTTTTTTTTTGTATTGTCCTATATAAAGAACGCCCTGGTTATGTAAAATTATTTTTTAAGCTGTCGTTTGTTCGCATGGTACGCCTTCATCCTCTCGCTAACCTTCTCCCTTTGTTCCTGCGTCCATGTCCTCTGCCTTGTTTCTGCAGTCGGGAAATTCCCAAAATCTTTTACTTTCCTTCTAAAGGCAGTTCCATCTGTTACATCGTTACGTGAAGCGTTTATGGTGTTTAGGTTTGTTTCGATTTCTTTGATCCATCTACCTTTGGTTTTAAAACTTCTTCGTTTATTGTAAAACAAAATATAATTATAACTTATTTTGTGAGAGAAATAAATCTCGATACTATCCAGACAATAGGTGAAGAGGCTTTTAACCCATTTCGCCTGAATAGCCGCCGGTTGTTGATATTGTCGGAAGAGCCGGACATCCGAACTTATGCAGATTATGATTTATGCATAAGCCAAATTTAGATTATTATTTATGGCAGATTTATAAATTTGAAGTTGTAATAGATTCTTTTTGAGGATGAGGATTCGCTGAGAAAGTTAAAAAGGAGTGGATCCGTGCGAATAAATTCGCACAATGTTTTTGGGTTTCAAACCCCTATCATTAAATAAATGATCTAAGTTAGCAACAAACTTAACCGTTCTTACAAGAACAGTGAGTTACGACTAAAGCACAGTAGTACGATAGTTTTATCCTGAAAAGAACGTTTTAAACTAAAACTTTAAATAAAACAACGTTAACACTCATGTCTAATACCGACTGAGTGTGTTAAGAGATGACAGATACTTTGTATGCTTATGGAATGTGGCTATAGAGTGGATAAATGTAGGAGAACCGCATTATATGTCGCTGTACTATTACCGCTTCGTTGTAAACGAAATTTACGCTTTTTCATTTCGTAAAATGGAGCTCATATTACCGTAAATTTCAAGTTTAAAACTTTTGGGTAAATTAGGAAAGAATACTCTTAAAGACCATGTAAAAATTAAAAAAAATTCGTTCTGTAGAACTCTGTATCTAAGAGTTAATAGAATTCCTATATAAAATACATAGGAAGCAATCGATTTTGCATTTTAAGTAAATATAGATTCTATTTTTCAACGGCGCTGAATACGAAACGAAACGAGTACGAGTAACTCCTTTGCAAATAACTATTAGTGTCAGTTTAATTGTGGCACACCCTATATTTACCTACCAGTACAAATACACATGCACATCAGTTAATAAATAATTGCAATGCTAATCTTATAAGATCACATTCGTGACCCTGAAATCGTTCGCTTGGTCGGTTATGCTCGGTCGAAAACCATGATGCCACCATGGTAAGTTCGTTACAGATGCGTACCTTGTTAATATGGTTTATGCTGTACGATTATGGCCTTTATGGCCTTCGATCGATCTTCAGACATATTCTATTACACATTAGAAAAAGAAATAATAGTAAACGAAGCTTTTTCTACTATAGTTTAATACGTTTTTAAATGACCTCTTTTGTTGTTCAACATTTCCTACTTCGTCGTATCAAATTCAAAGTAATTATGTGTCCGTCAAATTGTTATTTTTCGAGTGATGATTTTCGTATTAGTAAACAAGATAGTATAACTTTGTCTATTTTAAGCTTATAATAAACACTGCACTGTATTTTGTTTAATCCTATGCGCAGGAACTTTAACATTTTTTGTTGATTTAATCGGATTTATTTCTCTAGAAATTTATTCTGCAGTATTTCACAAAGTCACTGATTACTGAAGTCGTAGGTATTGTATTTTTACTTTCTCGTGCCCTTTATAGGAATATATAGGAAAGGAAAATGGTGTTTTCATGTCGATTTTTCAAATTCGAGTTTTCATCGGATGCAAGTTACACGTTTTCAGGTTTTGACGGTAAAAAAATCTGGTGTGAAACACTCACACAACTTTCTCTTGCCAACGCAAATAATTAACAATATACCTAACATAGAAATAAACAAAAAACATAACCTTATTTTAATCATGAGTGAAACACGCAAAATGAAAATCAACCTCAGTTTGGCTTTAAAATACGGAAAATCACTGTTTCACGGTAAACTAGGCTCTGTAGAGAAAAATGCTCTAAATAAAAGTCGTAGATCTTTTAATTTCCTATACATTTTTGTCGTAAAATGTATAGGTACTAATGCTGAATTCTTAAAAAAATTGATTTTTCACAAGTTTTCGTGAGAAAAAAAACAGAAAATCGCTAATTACCGCTAAACTATGCGTTATACCAAAAAATGGCGGAAATGGCTCTGCATTTTTTATTATATTAATTTTTGCGCTAAAATGCATATTAAAGCCGTAATCTTAAAAATGAATTTGTTAACGCGAAAACAGTCTCACCAAGAATTTCAGCAAACATGGCGCCTACTCTATCTTGTAGAGCATAAAAAATTAAGTAAACCAGGCGAGTTTTAAAAAAATCGTAAAACCAGTTTTTGAGAAAATCGCAAAAAAGTGAAAAATTACACGAATAAACTACTACTTACGGTTGACCGATTTTGATGAAAATGTTCGTGTCGGGTCCGGTAGTGGTGTCTAACTTAAGTTTCAAGTTCGTACAATGTTCCGTTCTTGAGATAATCTGTTCACACACACACACACACACACACACACACACAGATCAATCGCTATAAACATGTTTTTTGGGTTCAGGGAATCTGAAAACGTGTATATCCGGTGAAAACTCGATTTCGAAAAATTGACATTAAAACAATACTTTCCTTTCTATATATTCATATAGGCAAGAGAAAGTAAAAATGGCGAAGGGGAAGAGGAGGAGAAGGAGGAGGATGAGGAGGAGGAGGAGGAAGAGGAGGAGGAGGAAGAGGAGGAGGAGGAGGAGGAGGAGGAGGAGGAAGAGGAGGAGGAAGAGGAGGAGGTTGTTGTGGTGGTGGTGGTGGTGGTGGTGGTGGTTGTGGTTGTGGTTGTGGTTGTGGTGGTGGTGGCGGTGGCGGTGGTGGTGGTGTGGTGGTGGAGGAGAAGTAGGAGGGAAGGAGAAGAAAAGGAAAAGAAATACTGTTCATTGTTAAACTATACGTGTGCTACTTTTTAGTTGAAAAAGAAGGTTTTTTTAAAATCTATTGGACTTATAGTAAACAAAGTCGTCGGATTGATTCTGGGGAACGACTTACCGCATTTCTTCAACCGATATCATTAACATCAATCATTTAAATGATCTAACGTCTTTGACAATATCATTAGAGCCTTCATTTAGCTTCATAAAGTAGGCTATATCTTTTACGATAAAATAAGAAGAAAAAAATGAATTTCTTTACCATTTCAAACCATTAGACTGTTCCAATTGTTTGCATATCAATAATATAAAGTAGCTAATACTGCAGAGCTTAATGACAGTAGCCTACTATCTACTAAAGTTTCTTTTCGTTTTTCTTCTAAGATTTATTTTATTTCCTTTAGCTCTATTTGCTGTTTAATCATCCATCATTTTTATCGTATCTTACTTCACTATAATCTAAGGTTTCATTTCCTTTCACAACTATTCAATGTGCCCTAAAGGCTTCCTCGACTCTCCAAGTAAATAATTTACTGCTTTTCTCCCTATTATTCAACATAATTCTTCCGATTTCAAAAAATACATCTTGTTATTCGTTGCTATTAGTTACCATCTAGATTCCGAACAAATATTTCTTCTGAATGTTTTATTGATTGTATAAAATACCCTTTTATATTTTTACTTTCTATTGCCCTATATGAACATATAGGGAAGGAAATTATTGTTTTCATGTCGATTTTTTAAAATCGAGTTTTTACCGATTGTGTGCGAACAAAATATCTCAAGAACTTAATATCGTACGAAGTTGAAACTTGGAAATTAAGTTATGTACCATTAGGGACTTAAAAATGTTTTAACAAAATCGGTCAACTCGAAATAGTAACTTATTCAAGCATTTCTTTTGTATTTTTTTGCGATTTTCTCAAAAATGGGTCCCACTTATTTTCAAATGGTCTCATTTACTAAATTTGTTATGTTTTTATGTTCTAAAAAACAGATTAAGCGCCATATCTGCGGAAATTTGTGAGGAAGCTCTGCTATTGCAGTAAACATTTTTTTAAAGATTCAGGCCTTAATGTGCAATTTAGAGTAAAAGCATATATAAAAGTTAAAAAAAAATTAAAAACTTATTTCAAACGTTTTTTTCTTCAGCGCTTCGTTTGGTGACAATGAGTGATTTACTGTTTTTTTCTCATATAAATTGGTAAGAAGTGGGATTTTCAAAGATTGTGGCCTTTATGTATTTAACGACAAGGTGTACACAATCAAAATTATAGAAAATTGAAAACCTACAATTTTAACTTTAAGAATTTTTTTGTACAAAACTTGTTTAGTGTCAATTAGTGATTTTCCGAATAATTAAGGCCAACAGAAGTTGATTTACATTTTGCGTCATTCACTCATGATTATAAATTAGGTTGTTTTTCATTTTACATTGTTTACTAATGATTAGACGTATCATATCTAACTAAGTATAACTTTTACATCTAATAAGGTTATTATTGTTCATTATTTACTTTGCCAAGAGAAAGTCATGTAAGCGTTTCACCAGATTTTGTTACTGGGTGCCTACTTAAGCTTTGGCTTGTGGGTATATAACATAAAGATATCAAAAAAGGTAGGTTAGGGTAGGTGAAATAAAGATGAAAAAATGCCAGATCTGACCGTGAATTGAACACGGGATACTGGCATAGAAGCCAGCTGCGCTGAGCACTACACCATCGCGACGGCCGATGGTAAGTATGATATAATTTCTGATAAGTATGCAAGTATGATAGGTTTAAGTGTTTCATAAACAATTAGCTTCTGTATAATATAGACGGTAATTTTTATTAACTTAATCCTATAAAGAAAACTAAACTCTATAATAGTAACTTTATGTCGTCAATATTCCATTAAACTTGCCCATAACAGACAGGTGGAGTGTCAAATTATTTACTCTCAATCTGTTAGTTTCAGGGCTAAAATAAATAGTTATGTTTCTTATCACATGGTCAGCCAATTAAATGACTGAATCATTTAAGAACAGAAGAGGTAGAGGTGTAAAAGACACTAATCAGAGTTATCTCGTCTGAAAGTAATGGATTTCATTATACAGCCAGACCCTGTGGTGAATGAAGTGAAAGTTTCATTTGCAGAGTGAAAAATTTATGCTTTTCAGAGGGCCTGGTATGCTGATAAGTGTACTTTTCCACTCAGTGAGGAAGGCAATGGTAAACCACCTCACTCTTCGATTTACTTAGTAAAACCTCTACAGGTTCAAACGAGCCTTTTGGCTGATGACCTAAACAACAATTCCATTAAAATAAGTAAACAAAAGTTGACATAAATCTTTTTTTTATTTATTTTTTTAACGTCGCATCAACTGCAACGGTCATTAGCGACGACGTTGGGGTGTAACTGCGTACAATGGTAGACTAAATGTTTTTATAACGTATGAAAATATGCAGTGCCTAAGTGGGGTTCGAACCCACGATCGCATGATGAGAGGTGAGCACGTTACCAACTACGCCAATGCAGCCGGCATTGACATAAATCTTAATTATTGATATACTGAATACCAATGTTTAAAATACCGAAAAAATTAATTAAAAGTATTAATATTTATTAAAGTGCAGGAAATTGTAGACTTGCATCCATTGGACATCTAAAACAATGTTTGCAGGAGCAGAATTACCGCTCTGTTAATTATACCGTGAGTATTGTTTTAAGGGCACAAACTTCATTCTGGCAATTGTTCTACTGTTTAGATGGTTGAAGTTCATCGTATACTCTGTGATGCAAAATGGAATTTAAACTGGAAGTTATCAAGTTTATCCGGGGATAGATTGTTAAATCTGTACTACCTAAAACTAGGCCAATCTACTAAACATTTGTAACTTTAGATTATAGGTTAATAGAAAGTTTCATCCTGACATTACAATGTTAATTATTACAGAAACATGTTCGGGATTAATGTAATATAGGCCTACCAGATTTACCGAAAATCCAGTAATGTGTTCAGCAATTCCGTTTATTTACCTACTGATAATTATACAACTCGGTTAACTACTGAATAATCAAGGAGCTTATAAAATTCTACATTGTTTTTGTTTTAATTTTTTGTCAAGTTTACCCTGAAAAATGATAATGTTACCAAGAACGAATATTTTTCAAATATTTTACAAATGTTTCACAATATATGAAGATAGTAACTTTTCCCTTAGGGATATTTAATTTTTTTTAAACTATTTCCCTGTTCGAAATTAAAAATTTTCCTCTACAATTTTTTTATTGTTTTTATTAAAGTTTTAATTTATTTTTATTGTTGCGTAAAATATGTTAATAAAAAGTTTATCTCGCATAAAGTATTTTACAATAATAATATTTATTTAAGAATAAAGTTTTCAGAACGATTTAAAGTATATTTTACAATGGTTAACTACAAATTCATGTAATACGCAGTATAAATAAACCGATTGATATTTTGAACAGTTGATATATTTTTATGGTAATTTACAAAATTATGAAAAAATACCTCTAACCATTTCATACGTTCATTATTTAAACAATGCTATAGGTCTTTTGAAACCTACCGTATACTGCTCAATTTTGTGCAAAGGAAATTTTTTTTTTAATATCTGCATAACTGTTTTAAATATACATACTCAGCTGATGGTTCAGATTTCTAACCAACTGTAGATGGTAAATTAATTTGTTTGTATACATTTTGTTTTTGATTTGTACTTTTTTTTACCTTTTACCGTAAATTTAGATTTTTAAAACTTAGGTACATTTTTCGCAGAAACCATTAAACCTACCATGCTGAAATTTGTACCTGTTAATTATCTTGTACATACACATATACTGAAATTTTTATGACTTCGTCAGGTGCTCTAAAAATTAGTAATGTGAAAAAACCGTAGAAAAATATGTAAAAACGTTGTTATTAGCTATTTTTTTTCTTTTTAATTTTATGGTCCAACAGATTAAATTGACAAAAAATTCAGTAGCTAGAGATACCCGACAACTATAATTGTGTAGCCTAAGTTTAGTGTCAGCTATTATTAACAGCTGGCTTGATAGTAAGGAAATGGTTACTGATGTACAGTAAAAAACCCACCGGGTTGGTCTAGAGCAGTGGTTCCCAACCTTTTATGGGGCATCGCCCCTTTGTGAAGGATGACTTACACCTATCGCCCCCTTCTCTTAGCATCGTATACCTAATTTAATTTGAAGTACCTAATGTGTTGATAAATAATAAAGTATGTTATTCTGTAAAAAAGATTTATTATTGTTCACAACAAATAATCAACCAAAGCAGTTGTGTCCAGAATTCTTCATCTCATGCGTAGGAGCTCGACCATAAAAAATGTCAACAAAGAGTTTAGTTTATTTGTTTGTAAAAACTAAACTATTTGTTTGTAAAAAAAAACATGTATCGCGACAGTAAAGATTCTACCCTGTAGTACAGATTTATTTTCGTCTTTGAATACTCATCGCCCCCCGCGAACCCAAATCGCCCACCAGGGGGCGATCGCCCCCAGGTTGGGAACCACTGGTCTAGAGGTAAAGTAGTCGCTGTGAGTCAGCTGTTTAACAGTTTATTTTCGAAGACGAAGGTTCCTGAATCAAATCCTTGTAAAGGTAGTTACTTTTATACGGATTTGAATACTAGACAGTGGTTACTGGTGTACTTTGATGCTCGGGGTTTAATTAATAACCATACACTCTCTAAGGAATGGTCGGCCTGGGTCTGTACAAGACTACACCTCATTTATATTTCATACACATCAATCTCGTCTCATTGAGTCATGGGGGTTGCTTACTGTTCTATATTGAATACATTGCAACGTACACACGTTAAGGATGAAAAAATAATGTACATGTCAAGTTTGTCTTTAAATTGTGAAATAATAAGCCTAACTATGTTATTTGTGTATTCTGAGATTTGACCTGATGAACAAAATATGATGTGTGTTGTCCATTAAGTGACAATATTTTATTTATATTTCGTTTTAACCTTGTGTAAATGTTTGTATATAATATATAAATTTCGTAGGTCAGTGAATTTTTATGTCGTTTTGACCGCGAAAGCGACGAAGTGTACTGGGCCGTGATGCTTACATTCATAGCCTCCCTTAACCTGCCGTCTTCCTACGTACTGTCGAGTGTTCTATTACACGCCACAGAGGTTAGCTTTGTTGTGGCTCGCCAGACCACGACGTCGGTTGGTATAGTATACCCTACATACGAATAACAATAAACTACAATAGATTCCCGTGTCCGTAAAATAGTCTTGCAAGATAAGTTCCAGTTTTCATTTCGTTGCTTTTAGTCATAGTCGGTGGCGTTGTTGTTTTTCATTGTTTTGTTTTTCTGAATAAAAACCAGTTCAGTAAAGCATTATGCACCTTCCAATCTACAATCTACTCTACCTTTGCTGTACAGATTAAAACCACCCACCATTTCTCCCCCCCCCACCACGACCCCCTCATGGAACGACTAAGTTCTTATGCCCTTCGTTCCAAATATCATCAACGTACATACATCTCTCTTACCCACCCACCCCCTTCTTTTTCTTACACAATACCATCGTGTTACAACTAACAGTACCATTGTACTAAATTCAGTTCTGATAATCTCACTTAACCTATGTTTTATTCATACATATATAAAAATAAACTTTTCATTTCAGTAGTTAAATAAAAAATCAAATAGAATACATTAATTTTAATAAAATTCATACATTTTAAATGTAATTTTACCCTTTATTCAATTCATGTAGTAGCGTGTTTCAGTAAAATGTCACGATATAAATTGAATCGTAGATCCAACGAAATTCCTTTACATTTAACTCTGTTCTATTAATAAATTCATTCTCTAGGTTATACTTACGAGTATATTGTTCAAACTGTTGAAATAAAAATTTATGTGAAAATTTGTACTATTATTTTTTCTCAGTACTTCAGGTAACGACAAAATAAATGTTTTGTAAATACGAATACGAAGTCCTCTAATTTTTCCTCTCTTTTGTTTATTTTAACAGTTCTGTTGTTAGCAAATAGGGTGTGTTAAGAAAACAATGTTAGTAATTTTTAACGTGTTAAAAATTCCTAGAATATCGTCAGGTAAATTTTGTGTTTACAGTCCAATGCTGTTTTCCACTCTGCCATTGCGTTATGGAGGCAACCGATTTAAATTTCTCACAGTAGTATTTGTATTAGTTTACGTAGTATTATTCGTTCATAAATATAATTTTGTTTCTTATCATAATGGTCAGCCAATTATATGTATAACTGAAACATTAAAGAACAGAAAAGGTAGTTGAGTATAAAAGACATCAAGAGGTATTTCCTCTGAGAGTAATGAATTTCATTATACAGCCAGACCCTGTGGTGAATGAAGTTAAGGTGTCATTTGCAGGGTGGAAAGAAGGTGCTTTTTGGATGGCCTGACATGCTGATAAGCTCATTTTAGAACTTAAAGAGAAAGGCAAGGTAAACCACCCCACTCCTCTTTTTTACTTAAAAACGATGATACGGTTCAGAACTATTATTTTACAATTTCAAAAAAACATGTTAGACGTGGCTTGCTCTACTTGTACTGTTTTCCCCTCTCCTACTCCTGTGCATCGATACTATTCCCTTACTGTCGATCCAGCTGTTAATCATCGCTAACGCTGCTCCAACTGTTATTAACTCTTTCAGGCTCAGGACTTTCAACGTTTTTGAACCCTGTGCTGCACAAAAAAATTTGTGCTCATAAGTATTTAACACGTGCAAAACACGATTATTCAACAGTAAACTATAAGGTTAAATGTCACATAAGTATTTCATGACACGGACGCTGTCTGTCGGACCTTTTGGTAACTATTAAGTATGTGTACCAAAACTTGCATCGCTGTGCGAATAGAACTAAGACTTTGCTTAAAGTGATTCACAAAATGCATCACTGTGCTGCACTTGTAACAAAATGCGTAATGCAAAATATGAATCACTAAGACTGAAAGAGTTAACAGATAGAGGGGGAACTCTTCTCCAGTATTCAGTTGGCGTATGCGTACAGGAAATATTTCACTATGTTGTTTTGTTATAATCACGAGAAAAATTTGTTTTTTATTGGTTTACGTGTTTATCGGTCCATATTTTCGAAACAGTTTCATGACACGGTGAATGTCTCCTTACTTAATGACGTCAGGATGAAACATTCCTCTCGTCATTCGTCCCGCAAACACACGGAGCTGGTAACTACGCAGTACTGTTCCCTCTAAAGTCCAGCCTTTCTTAGTTTGCTCCTAATGTAAACAAATAATGACATCACTGAGCATGCGCATTATATAAAAATGAGTACACGCTGATTAAAAAGTAACAACAAAATACTTTTAAAACTATTTAAATACAAAATACTTTTAGAAGTATTTTTATAAATGAAATTGTTAGGTCTACATCATATCATGACTGATGTTTTAAGTACTTTAAGAACTTATAATTTAAAACATAGTTAACTTTATAGGAATATGACATCTATAAAGTCGCGGACTCTAGAGTTCACCTTGTAATAGCTGGCTTTGGTTTGTTGACAGTAGGAGCAAACTAAGAACGGCTGAACTGTACATTGTCCACGATTAAGACTCGAGCTACGGCGCATTAATACGTTATGCTAAGTTAATAATCAGATAGATGGAGAGTCAAATTATTTGCACTCAATCTGTTCGTTGCAGGGCTAAAATAAATAGTTCTGTTTCTTATCACATGGTCAGCCAATGAAATGACTGAATCATTTAAGAACAGAAGAGGTAGAGGTTTAAAAGACACTAATCAGAGTTATCTCCTCTGAAAGTAAAGAATTTCATCATACAGCCGGACCCTGTGGTGAATGAAGTGAAGGTGTCATTTGCAGAGTGGAAAGTATGTGCTTTTCAGAGGGCCCGGCGTGCTGATAAGCATACTTTTCCATTCAGTGAGGAAGGCAATGGTAAACCACCTCACTCCTCATTTTACTTAGTAAAACCTCTACAGGTTCAAACCAGCTTTTTGGCTGATGACCTAAACAACAAGTTAATAATGACAAACTATACTCTATTTTATTAAATTGTACTGGTGTTACTTTCCCAACGTTATTTCGAATAAAGTATAATAATAATTACCTATATACTTTATGACAACTTCATAAATAAAGATAATGGTTATCAATAGCACAGTAAATACTGAGTACCTTTGTCGTATTGGTATATTTATAAAAATGTTTATTTATTCAGGTTATCTCTGCTGCTACTACAACTTACTTATCGTTTACTGTATTAAAATTAAGCCCCTATCATTTTTAAAAATTAGGAATAATAAAATGTATTTTTGTTGAAATATTATATAGCAGTGTGAGTGTATACATATACATTTTTTTGTAACGAATGACTAATAAATACAACATTATTGCCTTACAAACGATATGTTTACATAATTTACCCGTATAATATTTTAGGGCTCCTTAAATTTACTTACTTATTATTTTGTCACAGGCAGGTGGATTGTTAAAGTAAGTGAACTTGACTTGCTTGTTCCGTGGTTATTATAAAACGTTCTGTTTCTTAACATTTAATCAGTCAATTTTTTTAACAGTTAAGAATTATTTACAATTAGTTTAACAAAAACTTTCAGTAAATGTGTAAAACCCTTTATAGGTCTGTGGTAGGTATACATACCACTGGCAATAAGGTCGATGTTTTTTAAAGAATAAGCTATGCAGTTGAACCTTATTGGCATTTTATGGTTTTATAGATGTTCTCTGGTAAGTAAGCGTTCTCTGGCTATCCACATATTAAAATTAGCGCGCAGCGACCATTTTCTTTGTGAGTTACACGAATGTGGTAAGGATTCATACCAGCGTGCGCTACCATTCTGTTTTGTTGTTACTTTTGTACAGTGCTTAGAAAATTCGAGTTTTTTACGGTAAAGCATTCATGCTAATATAAAGTTGAGATAAGTTATTCTACACATTTTTCTGTTATATAGGACTACAAGTTGTTTTAATAATCATTTTTACCGCTAAACATTATGTGATTCTCATTTCAATAAACGTTCCTTGGTAAGTATACTTACCAGGGCTTAATAAACGAAAGAGAAATATCGTACCGTTCTGACATTAGAAATATATTATTCAAGTCCCTATAAAACAAAATTTAACATTTTACAACATGTAAAGGGTGATTCAAAAAGAGCGCCGGTTTTTAAACGGCCGGTAAATTTTTGTTTATTGGTTGGCAACAATGTTTGACCTCATTTCTATTTTGGAGAACATTCCGATTGACGATTCAGTTGTAGTTTCTCTTGTATGCACAGCGAGTGACAGTTTGGTGCGGCTTTTGGTCGGGCGGGGTCATCGGCCCTTACTTTTTTGAAAATCAAGAAGGACAAGCCGTGACAGTAAATGGAGACCGATACCGTACGATGATTAGGGAGTTTTTGTGGCGTCATTTGGATGGAATGGACATTGACGAGTTGTGGTTTCAGCAGGATGGTGCCACCTGTCACGCTGCACGAGAAACAATGTTGTTGCTCCGTGAACGGTTCCAGGATCGCATCATTTCTCGTAATTCCGACCATCAATGGCCACCAAGGTCGTGTGACTTGACGCCTTGTGACTTTCATCTTTGGGGTCATCTGAAGTCATTGGTGTATGCCAATAAACCCCGAAACATCAATGACTTGAAGGAGGAAATTCGACGGGTTATCGGGCAAATGGAAGTCGAAACTTGTCGTGCAGTAATATCCAATTTCATGGACAGAGTTGATGCGTGCCAGCGCAGTAGAGGAGGACACATGCATGACATCATTTTTCATACATAAAATCGGAAGGAAAGATGAACTTGTTGATGTATTTATTTTCAGTTTTTCAATAAAATAAATCTCTTAATTTGATATATCAAAACCGGCGCTCTTTTTGAATCACCCTATACATTTTTCCCCGTAGTACTGCCCTATAAAGGGTTAAAATGTTAGAATGTGCCGTGAAGAAGACAGCACTGAGCAGCGTTCCTTCCGTGTAATCTCAAGGTTATAAGTGGTAAAGGGGTTCTTCTTGGATCCTACCGATGTACAACTTTTCATTAATACCGAGAAAGACGTAGTTTTCGTTTTAAAATTTATGGACGAGGTTAATAATAGTGTGAAAAGTAGAGAATGAAGACGTGATACGTAAAAAATGAAAGCGTCTTTAACTGATTATTGAATATTCATTTTATGATCGAGTTTTTAGATTAATGAGTGTTATTAAGATAAATTTATTGAGAAATAAGAGAAATTAAATCAGTTAATTTAATCATTCAAATATTTAAAAACAAATGAAATGGAATTATCTCAAAATTATAGTAGTTATTTCGTCTAATAATTAATTATTTTCGTTGTACAGAAACACCTTTGGAGTATGTGATTTTCAGGAAGCTTGGTACTCCAAGGTTCCCGAAATAAATTTCAAATATTAACCTAATTGTTTCTTTTTTTTATTAAAAAGAAAACTCTTAAAAGTGTAGAACCCTGTAAACCCTGTAAAAGTTTTGACTGTTCATCTAAACAGCAGTTGTTAGTCGTTGTATAAATTTAATAATGGTGTGAACTTATGGTTAATTTACTTTGGTTTTTGGAGGAGAACCACCCAAAATCCAGGAGAGTAGTAATCATATTATTGTAATCGATAAACTGGCAACCCACTAAAATAACACATCCCAGACGATTGTTTCTAAGAGTAAAGATAATAACAGCCAAAACAGAAAAATTAAGGAGGTACAGTAGATCAAATAAAAACCTTGTTGTACTGTCCAGAAAATTAAAGACAACACAAACTTACAAGAAAATTTGGCAGAAAACTCGAAATGAATAGTTACAATGCCTCTAGTTCAGTAGAAAAATAAAAAGGTTATTAATGACTGTATAATTTGTATTTTAATTTTATTATGGTATCTCTTTCCACGATATTTCCAAATGACTATGTTAAATTGGTTTGCAAATTTTCTGCATCTATCGACCGGCGACTAATTCCGAATAGATATTCACAGCCACCATATTAACCTGCTTTAGATGATCTCTCTGTACACTCAGATATAATTCGGTACGCGCATTTAGTTAGAATCATATTTTAAATGCAGTGTTCCGTACACATATTTGTTAAATAACAGAAGATGCTCCACCAAACAAGCAAAAACAAGTAGTTTGGAAAGTATGATAGTGAAATGAAGTTGGAATATTTTTGTCGCATCCTCCGTAAGTAAGCCTTGATCAGGGATACGAATTTGAATTTTAGCCGCGAGAGAAACTTTTTTCACACTGCTTCCGTAGTTTCTATAGCACAAACTACAATAATGCTACAGTTAATGAATTCTACAATTAATTTGCTACAATTAATGATTGTTGTTTGCTAGGTCATCAGCAGAATGGCTGGTTTGAACCTCTAGAGGCTTTACTAAGTAAATTAAAACGAGGAGTGAGGTTTTCTATCATGCCTTCCTCACTGAGTGGAAAAGTAAGCTTATCAGCATGTCAATCCCTCTGAAAAGCATCTACTTTCCACCCTGAAATTGATACCTTCACTTCATTTACCACAGGGTCTGGCTGTATAATGAAATTCATTACTCTCAGAGAAGATAACTCTGACTAGTGTCTTTTACATCTCTACCTCTTCTGTTCTTAAATGCTTCAGTCATATAATTGGCTGACCATATGAAAGAAAAAGAACTATTTTTTGTAGCCCTGGAACTAGCAGATCGAGTGCAAATAATTTATCACTCCACCTGCCTATTATGGACAAAAATATTAAAGGTGTCAAAGGTGTCCAAATGTTGTCAGTAATAACGGTTACAATCCTATTTATTATCTTTTAACTTTTTCTAGAGTACTGTTTGTTATTTATCATAAAAATTATGCTTGTCACAAATTAATTGTCTCTTGCTAGCCGTTCTTTTATAAATGTTTTTGTATCACTTCGGCAATAGATTATAGTTACTTTTAAGTTTCATTCTGGTTTACAACGTGCTGTAATAATATTATTACTTTATTCTACGACTCAAAAATATTTAAGTTGTATTTGTATAATACTAGACTCGCCACTCCAGCGTCGCGCCGCTTACGTGTCTCGGCCTCAGAGGGGTAGGTGGATCAGAATTCATAAGTGGATCAGAAGAACCATTTGCCACAAGGTGAAGTTCGGCCGCCAAAGGGGTTGGGTGAATCACAATATTTTAAAATTTGATGATATGAAAGTTTAAAGATGAAGTTTCAAAATTTAAAATTTGAAGGTTTTGAAATTTTAGGTTAATGTTTAACGTTTCAAAATTTTAATTTTGAATGTTAAGGTTAGAATGTATGATACTTTGAGTTTTTCGTTTTCTCATGCGACCTGCAGTTGCGACCTGAAAATTGTAGGGTTACCAAATTTTTATGTAATTTTCTTCGTTAAATAACATACCGTTAAAAGATGATTTTCTATTCCGAACATTTTAAAATTTTTGTTGAACTAGCAATCACCATAGGACCCCGACCTAAAATTTAATAAATTCTCCGTAGTCGTGATTTACAGACTAGTCGTAATTGTGTAGGCCCACTAAGTCCACTAATTTTATTTTTTGATGGGTTTAAGAAACTGTTGAACAACAATTCGGAAAATATGCTGTAGGTGTAGTCGTGATGATCACTAGTTATTTAAAGTTGTAGTTTTGTTCGATCGGTTTTGTTATCGTGAGTGGATTGTAGCATTTTAACTTGACGTAACGTAGGTGGTCGTGTTACAGTCACTTTAAATATGAATATTTGATACACTGAATATTTTTAAGTAATTGTAGAGGTTTATGTCAAAATGAGGCCTTAAATCGGATGTACCTTGAAGCAGCACGTGGATTATATTCATGATGGTCTGTGGACGTTCCAGTCTACTTGTTCCCCAATGGAGAGCTTTTATTACCGTTTTAGCTCCAGTCAAGTGGATAGTAACCGAGCTAAAAGAGTTTTAAATTATTCTTCTTTTCTAGGATTTCATTACCACCTTACCTGATAAACCACTGTAACAAATTTTTAATCTTGTTTTACGTGCTTAATGGTATACTCGAGAATTAGATACGTAAATGGTTAGGATGTTGTTAGAATCATAATACGGAAAAAAAATCACCGCTTCCGATCAAAAATTGTTTTTTGGACCATCTATCATTTTCTAATGTCCATCCGTCACACCTAGATGTCACAAACTACACGAGATAGCAACAAACAATTTTCGGGTTCGTATTCTACACAAAACGTTAGTGGTCCTGGATTGGGTTTGAAGTTACGGTTTTGACCGGAAGTAGCTCAAAACCGGAAGTCAAGAAATTAAAGTCGGTATTTGGAAACGAAATAGTGTCATTCGATTATCTTAAAGAGTAGATACAGAAATCATTGGGTTTGAAGTTCCAGTTTCTACCGGAAGTGGCCGAAAACCGAAAGTCAAGGAATCAAAGTCGGAATTTCGATAAAAAATTAGTTTCATTCAATTTCTCTTAAACAGTAGATACAGAATAAACTAATGGTTTTTTGCCATTAATCAAAGGCAGGTCTTTTTAGAAAGACAGTTCCCGATGACAGAATTTTCATTTTAAGATACTTCCCGGGTTCGACGCTTAGTTTAGCATAAATTAGTGATTTTCAGTATTTTATTCATCAAAATTGGTAAAAATAGGTTTATTAGGATTGCGGCTTTAGTAAACATTTTACGACAAAAATGTATTGTCAAAGTCGTAGGAAATTAAACAATTTATAACTTTTTTCAAGCATTTTTCTACAGAGCTTAGTTTAGTTTCAATGAGTAATTTTCCGTATTTGTAAGTAGTGCAGAGATTGATTTTAATTTTACTTCGTTCTCTCGTGATTAAAACTTCTGTATTATGTTTTTTATTTTATTTATTTTGGGTAGTTTCTGAAATCGAGTTTTTCATACACAACTATAATAATTGTGAATTGTAACAAACATTTAATATGAATATTTACAAATTTATAGGTTAAATAACTTTGACAAGATAAAAATCAACATAATACAGTCAGGAAATACAGCCTACTGACAATCATATCACGTTTTTATTCTTTATAAATGTGAACACTAATTGAAATTTTAATGACGATTGTATTACAGATGAAGAAATAAAAATGAAAGCCTGTCATCTATTCTTACATGAACTACTACGTAGAATATATTTTTATAAAATGTAATGATAAGACAATTTAGAATTCTTTGTATATTTTACCCTAACTATGGGTCAAATAACTTGCTTTATATTCGACTAACTCTATTTTATTATATGTTATTATAAGAGTACGTACTCTTCATTGTTGGTTAGCCCTATATCCGGTTGTGGAGGCCGGTACTTGTAGTAACTACTACAAGCTACATGCTGAGAAGTGGTTCGGCTTTTACAATTAACTTACTTTGTATGTTGTAAGCGTATTGAACTCTTTTAAATTTAGGGGTTTCTTTTATAAGGGTTGCCGATATAGATGTATGTAGTATGAAATTTGATAACCCTTTTAAAAAAAATAAATGAACTTACTTTAAAAGGCGGTGTATTATAATGTAGGCTACATGTCGTACTTGTAGTTTTTTTATATCACTTTCTTGACAAGATCTTTTCTTTGATGAAATAACTACGCCGATAGTAAATTTCCGGTTATAAGAAATTCCGATTAGAAGACATAAATTTTTGGCAAAAATAAATTAAAATTCGTTTTGCTTCGTGAAAGAAACGAACTAAAAAACAACTGGTGAAACAAACAATAACTTTCTCTTGCCTATGAAAATAATCAACAATGTAACTTATGTTTAATCATTTATAAACAATGTTGAATGAAAACTTAACCTAATTTTAATCATGACTAAATGACGTAAAATTAAAATTTATCACTTTAGTACATAAAACACGGAAAATCACTAATTGACGCTATATAGCTACTCTGTAGAAAAAAAATGCTTGAAATAAAATTGTTTTTTTTTATTTTCTATAACTTTTATTATAATATGCTTTTGCCCTAAACTGCATACTGAGGTCACAATCTTACATAAACCGTTTTTTACCATGAGAGCACAGCCCCCAAGAACTTCAGTAGACATTGCGCTTAACCTAAAAAATGTAGTAAATGTACGGTTGATTTAAAACCCAGAAAAGACAACACGAAATGAACAATATCCTATTTTTATAAGTGTTATAAAGAACTGAATATGACTACGAATTCTTTTGTGAATTTTAGGTTTTTTATAAAATGGATTCTTTTATCTTTAAGTGTTCCTTGACAAGAGCAGAACATTGAACTTGGAAAATTTTTATTTTTATCAGATATTTTATGCCATAGAAAAGATGGTATTTGTTAATGTTTTTTTTTTGTGCGGAGAACGGTCAGGAGATAATGATAGAATCGTTTGTAATGACGATAGATTTCCAACATGTAAGGAGACTCACTGGAAGTTGAATATGAAGATTACCAAAATGGTTGGGTGGTAATTTAGTACGTACATTAAAATGAATAGTGCTTTTGAACAGATTTACATAAAAATAAAATATATCATAAAGATGTCCTTATGATACCATTTAAGGGTTAACCAGATTTATCAGCAAGAAAAAAATAATACCTGTACGAAAAGTTGACAAAGCGGTATTAAGAAAGAAAGGAGATCCTTACTGAGAATTTTCTTTGAAGTCGATGGAATTTATTTTTAAAGATTGTGGTGGCAATAGAAACGGTCGAGAGAGAATGTTGCCAGATTATTTTTTTATTTTCTTTATTAATGTAGTTGTTTTTATTATTAAGTTACCTTGCTGGCCAGAAGGCAATGGCAAGCAAGACTTTCCCGCCGCCGCGTTCCGTTCAGCGTACTTCAGACAACCTTGGCCTTCTCTAGTTTCTTGGCTATGCCGACCGATCAATAGCTGAGCAACAACGTACACACCGCCAGCGCCGCGCTCTGTGTACGTTTTGTTACCCGGGCGCACACTCAATTCTATCTGGTCCCTAGCTCCTCTTCATCCACCAAATGTATACAACAACATAACCTCAACTCACTTTTCAACCACTTTGTTACCAGTAGTATTTTATTGTACAACCACCCTACATCGCTGAATTTTACTGGAGTTTCGACTTAGACATGAATTTGAACATAGACACCCAGAGTTGCTAATATTAGGCTAACTTTACTTAATAATACCTGTTGTTGTTAAGGTCATCAGCCGAAAGGCTGGTTTGAACCTGTAGAGGTTTTACCTAGTAAAACGAGGAGTGAGGTGGTTTACCATTGCCTTCCTCACTGAGTGGAAAAGTACGCTTATCAGCATGCCGGGCCCTCTGAAAAGCACATATTTTCCACTCTGCAAATGACACCTTCACTTCATTCACCACAGGGTCTGGCTGTATAATGAAATTCATTACTTTCAGAGGAGATAACTCTGATTAGTGTCTTTTACATCTCTACCTCTTCTGTTCTTAAATGGTTCAGTCATTTAATTGGCTGATCATGTGATAAGAAACAGAACTATTTATTTTAGCCCTGCAACTAACAGATTAAGTGTAAATTATTTGACACTCCACCTGTCTGTTATGGGCAGATAATAATACCTACTAAAAGTAAAAGTGAAAGCTTCCACTAACTTCCAGCTGACTGATTTGGGTGGCCAGGGGGTCTTAAGTAATTTAAAATAAATTTCTGAAACATGAATTTTTATTTGACTTAGCAAATTTAAATTTACATAATTTTTTTAATTATTATCAAAAATTTAAGTTATTTTTTATTATATTTTTTAGTTTATTTAAAGTTGCATCAACTGCTCTGTTATTAGTGACTACGTTGGAAATTGAACCCGGAACCTCCGCATTGTAGGCTAACGCGCTATCACTACGCTACGGAGGCGGCCGTTAAGTTAAATTAGTAAAGATAATTATAAAATTAAAACAAATTTGAACCTCTACAAACCATAATATGAAGAAGAAAAAAATTCCTGGAACATTTTTGATCAGACTTGATTAACCGAGACAAAACGAACAAATCTTACACAAAAAATATTGGTACTTTAAATACTAGACGTATATACCAAATAAATTAAATAACATTACGGGAAAAGACGGCTTCAAGTAAGTGAATATAGGAAAGAACCTCTAAGATGGAAGTTCCGTGCGTACAGAGAAATCTACTAGTAGCATATGGACTGCCGGAAAACGAGAAGCCTAATCGAAAAGAACGAAGGGATATTGTATTTACCCGTTCTACGTAGCCTATTCTAAAGAGAAAAACTAAGATAATTATAATTTTCCTGTTTTGTCAAATAATTTTTGTTTTACGTAGTAACAAATCATTAAATATTAAATGAATAATGGTTGTTTCGTACCAGGAAGTTTCAGTTGTATCATGTTCAGATTTTTTAAAAGAACGTTACTTTTACCGTTTTTCTAATTTAAGAATCCTACAAACAAAAATGACACAAATAAAAAACTTATGGTTGATCAATTCGTTAGTTTTGTTTCATGCGGAAGTTAGTTTTGTTTCATGCGGAAGTGTGGGTATTGACAAAGAGATAAAAGAATTCTGGAGGCGGAGCTGTGGGTTGTCGCGGATCGCCCGAATTCCGGAATTAGGAGAAGAATCGGCGTTCAAGAAAATATCATGGATACCACATCCCGGAAGCAGTTAAAATGGTTTGGCCATTTGCCAAAGGAGGATGGAGGAGGGTAGGTGGCCAAAGAGAGTATGGGAGCCAGCCGGTAGAAGAAGGAGGAGTAGGCCGGAAGAGACATGGTTGGTGGTGTGCGGGAGGCAATATCTTTGCGGCGGCTCTCCGATGAGGACTGGCGAGACCGAGAGAGGTGGTGCTTAGGAAGCGAGATACGGCTGAGGCTGTAAATCCTCGCGTGAATAAAACATGCTTTATAAATGTTTTTAATATGTGTGATTTATATATCCTTCAACTTGCTTGTTTTGGAGTCACCATGTGAGTATACTATAAAATATAAAATTTGAATATTATTTTGTACAAATCTTTTCAGGGGACGTATCCTAAAAGAATTGAATTGAATTTGTTGTACGTTCGTTTCTTAAACCGACAGTAACGAATATGATAACCACTTTAGTGGCGGAGTAGTTCGTCTGCTAGACTACATAACAGAATGTACCGAATTCGATTCCTGGATAGATTGTGGAAATTATAATACGTTAAAACCTACCGAAGTAAAATCTACCTACAGAAGTCGTTGATGGTATGAAAGCCCTCTCATCAAACTAGTACCAGGTTAAGCTCAGTTGCAGATTATGTCATCGATTTCCGAAAAGAATAGTAATATATGGGTTGATAATAGATAAGCCATTGCAGAAGTTGTGACGTAGTCTTCACATTTAAAATACCTTGTATTTGTTTACTATATCATCTTTTAATGTTTATTGCATCTATAGCCAGCCTATTATTCTAATTATATTTCTTGATTTAGCGAATTAACGATTTTTTACAAGTATGAGACCTAGCGCAATCGATTTAAGATCCTGAAAACCCCATACACGAATTTTCAGGAAAATTGTTTGAGTTGTTTTCGAAAACAGTTGGACATACAAACATACATACACCAAGTTGTTATAATAAAATTATAAGATATAGGATGGGATATTTCTGTATTTGCAAAGTACCAGTAAAATTGATAGTACAGCATTTTAACGGTTCTTATAATTTATATACCGAATATTATAAAATAACGATTTTTCACAAAATCGTTTTATAATCTTTATCGTGCAGTAATAATGTTATCTAATGTTAACATGATCATTCGGTATTTACTCTGTAAAATATTTTTTTTTTATTAGTATTGCTAACGGAAATAGTTTTATTGATTTATTGATAACCTAAGGACCATCCGTTCAAATCATATCGTCAAACATTATTATCTTTTTTTTTATTTCAGTTGTTTAAAAAAACCGTTTCTTTTTAAAAATCTAAAAATGAACTTAAATTTTATAGTTAAAAATTATAAGTTAAGAGTATTTTTAATTCATATGGCTCTTACAAAATGGTGGGTTATTGTTAAATTAATTGAATTTGACACCTGCCGTATGGAAAAAGTGACCGATATTTCAAAAATCTGGTGTGAAACACTCACACGACTTTCTCTTGCCAATGCAAATAATGACCAATATAACCTAATGTTACAAAATGGTGGATTATTGTTAAATTAATTGAATTTAACACCTGCCGTATGGAAAAGTGACCGATATTTCAAAAATGTGGTGTGAAACACTCACACGACTTTCTCTTGCCAATGCAAATAATGAACAATATAACCTAATATTAGTAATAAAAAATTAGAAATAAAATTGAGTAGAATAAAATAGAGAGACAGAAGCTTTCTGGACATCATTGTTCAGTATTGTTGTTGTTTAGGTGATCAGCCGAAAGGCTGGTTTGAACCTCTAGAGGCTTTACTAAATAAAACAAGAAGTGATATGGTTTACCATGCCCTCCTCACTAAGTGAAAATGTATGCTTATCAGCGTGCCAGACCCTTTGAAAAACATATATTTTCCACCCACAAATGACACCTTCACTTCATTCACCACAGGGTCTGGCTGTATAATGAAATTCATTACTTACAAATAAGATAACTCTGACTAGTGTCTTTTATACCTGTATCTCTTTTTTTGTTAAATGCCTCAATCATATAATTGACTGATCATGTGATAAGAAACATAACTATTTTTTGTAGCCCTGGAACTAGCAGATCGAGTGCAAATAATTTTCAAGAGTTCACTGATACAAGTTATAATAAAATTCATTTGGTAAAATTTTTTTTTTTTGGTTTAACGTCCGACTGTTCTGCAATTACTGCTAATGCAGACGGTGAAGGATGAAATGATTTTTGTAACGTATGAAAATATGCCGTGCCTGAATGGGATTCGCACCCAAGACCGCATGATGAGAGGCGAGCACGTTACTAGCTACGCCAATGCGGCCGTTAAACATTAAGTAGTACAAATGTTACGTCACTATTATTATGCGATCATGTTTTGTTAGATGTCAACTCATGTCATTAGGTAAGCGTTAAAAGAAAAACTGTTTTTATTACTTATTACGTAAGTTGTAGATTATTATGTAGTACAGTCGGTTCAATTTATTAAGACAGTATTGTTTAAATAGGGAACGTATGAAATGGTTAAAGAGAGAAATTTTCGTTTTTATTTTACTGCATTCGTTATCGCTAGAGGGATTTTTTTCATAATTTTGTAAATTACTATATCAGGTGTTTTAAGTATTAACCGATTAAAAGTCCACGAATTTGTAGTTGTTGTTGTTGTTGTTTAGGTCATCAGCCGAAAGGCTGGTTTGAACCTCTACAGGTTTTACTAAGTAAAACGAGGAGTGAGATTGTTTACTTTGCCTTCCTCACTGAGTGGAAAAGTATGCTTATCAGCATGCCAGACCCTTTGAAAAACATCAACTTTCCACCCTGCAAATGATACCTTCCTTCTTTCACTACATGGTCTAGCTATATAATGAAATGCATTACTGTCAGCCAAGATAACTCTGACTACTGCGTTTTACACCTGTACCTCTTCTGTTCTTAAATGATTCAGTCATTTAATTGGCTGACCATTTGATAAGAAACTGAACTATTTATTTTAGCCCTGCAACGAACAGATTGAGTGTAAATAATTTGACACTCCACCTGTCTATTATGAGCAGAATTTTTAGTTCCCATTGTAAAAATAGTGTGAATATTTCTGAAAACTTTATTCCTAAAAAAATGCATATTAAAGCCGCAATCTTAAAAAAACATAATTTTTATACGTGAAAACAGCCTCACCAAGAATTTCAGCAAACATTGCGCCTACCCTATCTTGTAGAGCATAAAAACTTTAGTAAACCAGGTGATTTTTAAAAAAATAGTAGAACCAGTTTTTGAGAAAATCGCAAAAAAGTGAAAAATTACACGAATAAACTACTACTTCCGGTTGACCGATTTTGAGGAAAATGTTTGTTTCGGATCCGGTAGTATGTAACGTAAGTTTTAAGTTTCAAGTTCGTACGATGTTTCGTTCTTGAGATATTCTGTACACACACACACACTCACACACACGCGCACACGCACGCACACACACACACACACGCGCGCGCGCGCACACACACACACAGGTTTTTTGGGTTCAGGGGGTCTGAAAACGTGTAGATCCGGTGAAAACTCGATTTCGAAAAATCGATATAAAAACAATAGGCCTACTTTCCTTCCTATTTATGTAGGCAAGCGAAGGTAAAAATAGTGTGAATCGTTCTGAAAACTTTATTTCTAAATAAATATTAATAATGTAAAAATATACTTATGCGAGATAAACTTTTTATATTTACATAAATATTGTGTAACATAATACTACGAATTACATAAGTATAAAATAAATTAAAATTTGTAATAAAAACAATTTGAAAAATTATTGAGGGAAATTTTTAATTTCAAACTGGATATTGTTAAAAAAAAATCTAAAATATCTTCACGGAAAAAGTTAATATTATATTCAGTTTGCAACAACACTGAAGTGTGTTAATCAGTAAATTGGTAATAGAAAAAAGGCAACAGATAGACTACAAGCTATACAATCCTGTAATGAGTTATTACAATTCATCTCAATCTGTGAAGCCTAAATGAAGTATTTTGTCACTTTGGTCCAATCGATTACTACTGTAATAATGAACTCGACATAAAAAAATCTGGTGTGAAACACTCACACAACTTTCTCTTGCCGGTGCAAATAATTAACAGTAAACCTAACATTATTAATAAAACATTAGAAATAAACAAAAAATTAACTTTAATACCATAAACTAATTTTAATAATGAGTGAAAGACGCAAAATGAAAATCAACCTCAGTTTAGCTTAAAAATACGGAAAATCACTCTTTCACGCTAAACTAGGATCTGTAGAGAAAAATGCTCTAATTAAAGTTGTAGATCTTTTAATTTTCTATAAATTTGATTATATACACTTTTATCATAAAATGCATACTAAGGCCGAAATCTTAAAAAAATCGACTTTTCACACGTTTTCGTGAGAAAAAACAGAAAATCGCTAATTACCGCTAAACTAAGCGTTATACAAAAAAATGTTTGAAATAAAAGTTGTCGAATTTTACTTTCTCTACATTTTTTATTAGATAAATTTTTGCCCTATAATACATATTAAAGGCGTAATCTTAAAAAAACATGGCGTCTACCCTATCTTGTAGAAAATAAAAAATTGAGTAAACCAGGCGATTTTTAAAAAAATCTTGTAGGACCAGTTTTTGAGCAAATTGCAAAAAAGTGAAAAATTATACGAATAAACTCCCACTTCCGGTTGACCGATTTTGATGAAAATGTTCGTGTCGGGTCCGGTAAAGGTATGTAACTTAAGTTTCAAGTTTCAAGTTCGTACGATGTTCCTTTCTTGAGATATTTTGTATACACACACAGACACACACACACACACACACACACACACACAGACCAATCGCTAAAAACATGTTTTTTGGGTTCAGGGGGTCTGAAAACGTATAGATCCGGTGAAAACTCGATTTCAAAAAATCGACATGAAAACAATACTTTCCTTCCTATATATTCATATAGGCAAGAGAAAGTAAAAACTCAACTGCATAGTAGGCTTACTGGATTTTCCTTTTATAAAAAATCTGGTGTGAAATACACACGACTTTCTCTCGTTGTTGTCAATAATGAAACATATAACTTAATTGTTTAATCATTAGTAAACAATGTAAAATAAAAATAACTTATTTTAATCATGAGTGAATGACGCAAAATGAAAATCAACCTCTGTAGAACAAAAATATGGGAAAGCACTAAGTGACGCTAAACTAGGCTCTGTAGAAAGAAATGCTTGAAATGAAATTTGTAGATTTTAATTTCCTATAACTTTGCATTTTTGCCCATTACAGACAGGTGGAGTGTCAAATTGTTTACACTCAATCTGTTCATTGCAGGGCTAAAATAAATAGTTCTGTTTCTTATCACATAGTCAGCCAATTAAATGACTGAATCATTTAAGAACAGAAGAGGTAGAGGTGTAAAAGACACTAATCAGAGTTATCTCTTCTGAAAGTAATGAATTTCATTATACAGGCAGACCCTGTGGTGAATGAAGTGAAGGTTTCATTTGCAGAGTGGAAAATTTGTGCTTTTCTGAGGGCTCGGTGGAAAAGAGCAGTGGACAAGGTACGACTGACCATGATGATAGCCAACCTTCGTAATGGAGAAGGCACCTGAAGAAGAAGAAGAGGGCTCGGTATGCTGATAAGCGTTTTTTCCACTCAGTAAAGAAGGCAATAGTAAATCACCTCATTCCTCGTTTTACTTAGTAAAACCTCTACAGGTTCAAACCAGCCTTTCGGCTGATGACCTAAACAACAACAACTTTGCATATAGGCTATACACTTTTGTCGTAAAATTCATACCAAGGCCGCAATTTTAAAAGATCTCATTTTTATAACAATTTTGATGATCAAAATATAAAAATTTCTAATTGACGCTAATCTAAGCGTTGTAGAAAACCAATGTTTGAGATAAAAGTTGCAGGATTTTTAAATTTCCTACATCTTTAATTGTATACATTTTGTCGTAGAGAGCGCAGCCTCCTTAAGAATTTCGGCAGACATAGTGCTTACCGTATCTTGTAGATCATTAAAACTGCAGTAAATAAGGCGATTTAAAAAAAAATCGTACAACCCATTTTTAAGAAAATCGCTAAAAGTGAAAAATTACACGAATAAACTAGTAGTACCTTCAGTTGACCGATTTTGATGAAAATGTTTGTGTTAGATCCCTTAGTGGTACCTAACTAAAATTTTAAGTTTCAATTACGTACTATATTGTGTAAGTGAGATATTTTGTTTACACACACGTAGAACAATTGCTAAAAACGTCTTTTTTGGTTCAGGGGGCCTGGAAACGTGTATTTCCGGTGAAAAATCGCCATGAAAACTCTTTTTCTCTGTAGGTTTATCAAAATCAAAAAGATTTTTAAAAAATCAAAAGGTTCATCAAAATCGGTGGCCTGGAAAAGTGTATTTCCGGTGAAAAATCGACATGAAAACAATACTCTCTTTCCCTGTAGGTTCATCAAAATCAAAAAGGTTCAAAAATAATCAAAAGGTTTATCAAAATCGGTGGCCTGGAAACGTGTATTTCCGGTGAAAAACCGACATTAAAACAATACTCTCTTTCCCTGTATATTTATATAGAGCAAGAGTAAGTAAAAATAGCTTCTAAAAAATTTAATAAGTTCTATTAACTTTTATCATGTAATACCCACTAATATTACCTACTTGATTAAATTTTTATCTTTAAGTGTGTGAAATAGGTGAAAGATTAACAATTTAACGCGTGATCAAAGTTCATTGAACTCACTATAGGTCACCTATGTTTAAAAGTTAAGCCTACTCAATGAATCTTTCATTAAAGCCTAAATTTAATATGACTTTTTTTCTAAAATAATTTCGTACGATATTTCATTATAAATAGCCTATTTATTACGTTCACATTTTTACTTTCTCTTTACCTACCTATATAAATAAAATGGGAAGGAAAGTATTATTTTCGTGTCGATTTTTCGAAATCTAGTTTCACCGGAAATACACGTATCCAGGCTCTCGAAACCCTGAAAAAATCATGTTCTTAGTCCTGAAAAATCTTTCGAGCAATTTTTGAGAAGAGTCTGTGTGTGTATGTGAACTAAATATCCCAAGAACGGATATCGTACGAAGTTAAAACTTGAAACTTATGTTAGGTACCACTAGAAAACCCGATATGAACATATGCATCAAAATCGGTTAACCGGAAGTATTCGTTTATTCGTGCAATTTTTTACTTGTTTGCGACGATTTTCCTTAAAACGGCTTTTAGGATTTTTTCGCTTCATTTTCTAAATGTTTTATGCTCTACAAGATAGGGTAAACGTCCTACCTCTGAAATACTTGAGGCTTTGCTTTCGTGGTAAAAATTTTTTCTTATTTCTTTTTAGATTCTGGACTTAATATGAATTTTAGGGCCAAAGCGTTCTTAATTAAAGTTGTGGATAATAGAAAAACGTGAAACTTTTATTCGAAACATTTTTCCCTGAAGTGGTTAGTTTAGCATCAGTTAGTGATTTTTTTTTTTGTATTTTGCTCATCAAAATCGGTAAAAATAGGTTTTTTAAGAAATCGGCAAATCATGATGTACCTACGGTAAAAGTGTATTATAATTAAAATTATAGAAAATTAAAAAACATACAATTTTCATTCCAAGCATTTATTTCTACAAAGGTTGATTTTCATTTTGCTTCATTCACTCATGATTAAAATTAGGTTACGTTTTTCATTTTACAATGCTTACTAATGATTAAACATAGGTTATATTTTTCTTTATTTACATAAGCAAAAAAAGTCGTTTGAGTGTTTCACATGTTTTTTTTTAGTTTTTATTACTTTTAATTTACGAGTAATTTAGCACTCATTCATTATTTATAGTGTTTACATCATTCGTCAATTAGTCAATTTTTAATTAAATCATTATATTTTCAGGTTATAAATTAACTTATTGACTAATCAAATTACATAAACAAATATATTACTTTAATACAGTAATTTATTGTAGTTGTAAACTGGTTAATTATATAAATTTATTATGTAAGCAAAATACTGTATTTATAGTCACACTTAATAGAATCATTTTATCACGAACGGTTTTTTTTGGTTTATTACCATAAATTATTTTACAGAATCAGCTTTTTAAATTTGATGTACAACTTTTATTTCTTTATCGTGTATTATTTATAATAAATTTTGATCACCAGATTACTAAAATTATAATTATTTTTCGAACAAAATTTTTCGTTAAATACTCTGATTTTCATAGTGTTTTCACATATTCGGAATTTTGTTCGGTTATGTTAATCCTTTCAGTACCAACGTCCGAAAAACAGGACGTCGATATATTTTATTGAGAACATCCGGTTTAACGGACTTCCCAATAACCCACCTTTTACAAAAAAACTTTTAAACAAATAATAATAATAATAATTACAAAAAATGAATAATGTATTTTAATGAATGGAATAATGTATTTTGAGACCGCCTCCGTGGCGTAGTGACTTGCGTGCCTGCCAACAAAACGAAAGGTCCTGGGTTCGATTCCCGGCTAGGGTCTGGAATTTTTAACACGTTAAAACCACTGTTAAGGTACCAAAACCCACAGTAACCGCTAATGACCAAGCTTTCGGTGCGACTTTAAATAAACAAAAGAAAACTATTTTGAATATTAGAACGATATTAGAACTATTTTGAATAGAGTTAGAACGATTTATTTTTTTTTATTAACACAATAAAAATTAATTTTTAACAGGAAATTTTATTTTTATGTAACGTTAAAATTTTAATTTGGCAATGGCAGGCTTATGCCTGCAAGTTTCCGAATTAGGGGTGGCACTTTTTGTACACCCTTATACAATTTTTTTTTTTTTTTTTTTTTTATTATTCCTAATTTGTGTACGTTGCAATCTGTTCAATTTAGAACAATAAGCAACCCCATGACCCAATGAGATGAGGATGATGTGTATGACGTGTAAATGAGGTGTAGTCTTGTACAGACCCAGGCCGACCATTCCTGAGAGAGTATGGTTAATTAAACCCCAACCATCAAAGTACACCGGTAACCACTGTCTAGTATTCAAATCCGTATAAAAGTAACTACCTTTAGTAGGATTTGAACCAGGAACCTTCGTCTCCGAAAATCAGCTGTTAAACAGCTGATTTTGGCGATGACTTTACCTCTAGACCAACCCGGTGGGTCTTATACAAATTAAACGGGACTTTAGGATCAAACTTTTAAATATTGTTTGAGCACTGAAAGGGTTAATTGTTAAAAACGTGTTACACCCAACAGGTTGGTCTAGTGGTAAAGTCATCGCAGTGAATCAGCTGTTTTACAGCTGATTTTTAGAGAAAAATGTTTTTGGTTTAAATCCTAGTATAGGTATTCGATGAAATTTTGTACAAGTGGTGTTTTGAAAGAGCTTTCAAGCTTTCACGACAAGTCACACGAACACGAGAACCCACTGGTGCGTTCACTTTCCACCGTACATTTACCTGATAATCCCCCTAGACGCCTTAAAAGACGTTGGAGTAGAGACCTGTTAATTTGATACACAAATTTCATTCTTAGGGACGCACCAATGAGGACCCTACCCGTTTCATGCCTATCATGTCATTTACATTATTATAATAATCATCACATTTGCTTGTAAAATTTTACAGTTGTAAATAAAGAATTAAATAGAAAAAAAATCCTAGTAAATCCCATTCAGGCAAGGCATATTTCAAATAAAAAAATTTCATCCACCATTGTACAATTACACCCTAACGTCGTCGCTAATGATCGTTGCAGTTGATGCGACGTTAAATAAAAAAAATAATAAAAAATCCTAGTAAAGGTAGTTATTATTTTTATAAGGATTTGAGTACTAGACAGTGGTTACCTGTGTACTTAGATTGTACAATAAATTATCGTAATAAAGCTTTTTGTCGAGGTTAAGAAAGCATTACTAGAGTGTCACTCCGGCTGAACTATTAGTGATAAAGCGTTTGCGTGACTAAACTTCATTGAAACGCCACACGTGTTTGAAACAGAATACGTGGACCAATTCTTTGTTAAGAAATGATATGTCTTTTAAACAATTCTAAGTAATTTTGTTACAAAACTTAGTTTTTTATTGTAATACGGTAATTCTGCTGATTATCCGAATTTTCGATTTTACGGATTACCCCAGTTAGTCCGGTTAAATGAAGTTGCACTGCAATTCTTTTCCGAAAAAATACTCTTTAAATCAGTATGTTATTGTTGTTTAGGTGATCAGCCGAAGGCTGGTTTGAACCTGTAGGTGTTTTACTAAGTAAAACAAGGAGTGAGGTGATTTACAATTGCCTTCCTCACTGAATGGAAAAGTAAGCTTATCAGCATGCCGGGCTCTCTGAAAAGCACATATTTTCCACTCTGCAAATGACACCTTCACTTCATTTATCACATGGTCTAGCTGTATAATGAAATTCATTACTTTCAGAGGAGATAACTCTGATTAGTGTCCTTTACACCTCTTCCTCTTCTGTTCATAAATGATTCAGTCATTTAATTGGCTGACCATGTGATAAGAAACAGAACTATTTATTTTAACCCTGCAACGAACAGATTGAGTGTAAATAATTTGACACTCCACCTGTCTGTTATGGGCAGATAAATCAGTATAATTGGTTAAAAGTTGAAAATTACGTTATTACGGAAAAAAACATGCAGTTTGCACTGACGTAACAAACATCGTTTCTTCCTTACATTGATATAGTAATAGTGTTCGATTCTATTTAATTCTTTTTTTAATTCATTTATTTAACGTCGCATCAACTACAACGGTCATTAGCGACGACGTTGGGGTGTAACTATTGTACAATGAAGGATGAAATGATTTTTTGTAACGTATGAAAATATGCCGTGCCTGAGTGGGATTCGAACTGACCGCATGATGAGAGGCGAGCACATTACCAACTGCGCCAATGCGGCCGGCAGTTTAATTTTATGATTGTGTTACAACCTTGTTTTCTTATCTTTAAGCACTTGGACCAAATCTTACGGCAATAAATATTTTAATATAACTTAAATTAATCTACAGTGGATGTCATTTGTAAACAGACAATGTTGAAATAACATATATTATTCTAGGCATTTAAAAAAAATTTAACCATGTATTTTAAGAAATAAATTTAAAGATAAATTTATAACTATCATGATTAATTAAAACAGGTTAAACATGTTTTCTATTAAATGGAGATGACATGAAGACCCGGTGAGGTAAGCAGCTGTTTTATTGAAACCCTTTCTAGCCCCACCAATTTTTTTTCTTTTTTACCTGATCTATTTAAAGGGACAAGGGGCAGACGTAAGGTGTTAAGAACCGACCTGGAACCCTTATTTTGTACTATTCATTCACAATGTAGAGGGATATTTTTAATAGGAATAACCAACCGCATTGTCTACGTCTCCATACTAGATCTAGTAAGCATTGTCGGAATTTCTTTTCAAATAAATCATTTCTATAGTAAACAACTATTTGAAAAGTTATAAATATAATAAATAATTTGTTAAATTTAATAATAAAATTATTCTTTGAAAATTATAATATATGTAAGCATATTTTATGGTAATACAGCATAATTTATGATGAGTTTTGTATGACAAAATAAGTTTAAAACTGTCTGATAAAAATTTATATCTTTCCCATTGAATAGTTCTTATCGAATTAAAAGTACCTTTTTTATTTTTTTATTATAAGAGTTGATACATTACATAAAGTCGCTGATAAATGATTTAAAGACTTAAGGAATGTACGTAATAATATAATAAAACAAATATTGTACAGAAATAAAAATTGATTGGCAACAAGTAGGGCTTCTATGATGAGCAAATCTGCCCATAACAGACAGGTGGAGTGTCAAATTTTTTACACTCAGTCTGTTCGTTGCAGGGCTAAAATAAATAGTTCTGTTTCTTAACACATGGTCAGCCAATTAAATGACTGAATCATTTAAGAACAGAAGAGGTAGAGGTGTAAAAGACACTAATCAGAGTTATCTCCTCTGAAAGTAATGAATTTCATTATACAGCCAGACCCTGTGGTGAATGAAGTGAAGGTGTCATTTACAGAGTGGAAAGTATGTGCTTTTTAGAGGGCCCGGCATGCTGACAAGTGTATTTTTCCACTCGGTGAGGAAGGCGATGGTAAACCACCTCACTCCTCGTTTTACTTAGTAAAACCTCTACAGGTTCAAACCAGCCTTTCGGCTGATGACCTAAACAACAACAACAACTACAACGATGAGCAAATAGCCAAAAAAACAGTGGGAGGAACGAAGAAGACAATTTTTTAATGAACGAATGTTCAGAATAATGGGTCTTGTTTAGATCGTCAGCCGATAGGCTGGTTTGAACCTCTAGAGGCTTTAGACCTAGTAAGAGTAAACAAGGAGTGCGGTGGGTTACAATTCCCTTCCTCGCTGAGTGGAAAAGGCTCTCTGAAAAGCATTTACTTTCCACCCTGAAAATGACATCTTCACTTCATTCACCACAAGATCTGACTGTATAATGACATTCATTACTTTCAGAGGAGATCACTCTGATTAATGTTTTTTACACTTCCACCTCTTCTGTTCTTAAATGCGTCAGTCATATAATTGGCTGACCATGTGATAAGAAACAGAACTATTTTTTGTAGCCTTGGAACTAGCAGATCGAGTGCAAATAATTTAACACTCCACCTCCCTGTTATGGGCATGAAAATAAGAATATGTAAAAATATTTTCACGGATTGATTAGAGTTATCGAAATCTTCTAAAATCCTTATACGTTATACACAGAAATTAGATTCTGTAATATTTTGCACACGTAAATCTATTGGAGAGAATGAACAAAGAAATATTTTGAGCACTAACAAGAGAAGACAAATTTATTTATTTTATCATATCGGTCATTTGAGAATGAGAAAAGCCGAGGTGTTAAGCGTGGAGTTGCTAGGAATAATTGAAGGAAGAATTTTAATTTCTTTTTGTTGAACTATGGAAAATTAATTGAACGTGAATGATACCGCTTATTGTTTAAACTTCGTCCATTCTATACTATGATAATCATCCGGTACCTCAGACAGACACAGTCAAGTATTTAGACTTTACACTAAACTGGAGGACCGACATGGAATCCCCAAACACAACAAAACAATTTTTCTAAATCACAGATCGAAAGCTGTGTACTGTAAACTAACATAAAACTTACAAATACCTAATTTTGGCTGTTTGAGTTTTGATCTATGGTTCGGCAAAAAATCAATTACATATAAACAAGCTGTTTTATTATACTTCTAGACCTGAACATAAACTCAATACACGACTATTAAACAAATATAATTACACTCGTTTTTATTTAAAATTAATGAATCACCAAATCCAGGGATGAAGACATTGTCACAACCAAAGCGGAGCTGTAGTGGAGCGGGAACGCATAGAAACGGCGTTCCCACACTGGTTCTTTCCACAATTTAATAAAAAATAAAATATTTTTATGCAAAGTTATTTTTTTTAAATGTTTTATAAATATTTGATTTATATTTACTATTTTGATTTATTTTAAAACTAAAAACTATGCAATAGATTTTGTGTTTATCTCATAGATTATTAATTAAATAATAAAAATATAACAAATTGATAAATCCAGATTACATGAAACAGTTAATTGAATTTAAAATTTATGATGTTAATAAAGTAAACAAATAAAATCAGGGTGCTTACTATTATTAAAATAACATTAGAACAGACTCGTAGTTCAGCGAGCTCCAATATCCGAAGCTCTGGACTATTGTAGAAAATCATAGAAATACAACTTAACTAAATATTGTGTTTCTCATACTTTTCACCCGTGTCCCTTATATTAAGTAGATGTTGTGTAATATCACAGAAACTTTTAGCGTTCCCACATTAGAAAATTACGACTACACAAGTGGTAAAAACCTGCAAAGAATATTAAAGAAATACTGGAATAATGATCTCGTGTACGAATAAAACACCAACGAGGGTTTGGTACTGGGTGATTTGCTGAGACAAGACAAAAACAGAACATTTTTACTTTAACATAATGTCTTGGTTGTTTTTATTTTCATTATTTTGTAGTTATTTCTGAATAAAGACATTAAAAAATACTTTGTAGACGTGATCCTTTTTATCATAAATTTCACGATGCTTATAACAATTGTTAAGTTTAAAATATAAATAAACATAAAGAAAAACCTGTTAACACAAATTAATATTTATTAAGTAAACAATTAGCCAATAAAAGAGCGTAATGTAAAAAAATAAGGATAGGATAAAATTTAAGGAAAATAATTTTATTTGTTTATTATTTATTTTGAATCATGTGATCCTGTTCAGGTAAACTCACCTTTCATAAAAATTTATCCAATATTTATTTACAAGAAGAAAACAATTCCTTTTTATTTTGTGCTTAATGATTTTTCACGAACACAATAGAACAAATTTTATTTTAAAGCCGAAAACATTCACTAACATAAACAATAATAAAGAAGGCAAGGAGAGATCACTTCACTCGCGGAGATACTAACTGCATCGTGATTTCAACGAGACTGGCTGACTGTAGAGAAACGACGGAGAGAAGCGACGTGCGCGCTCAATTTCATTGGTTCTTTGAATTGATGACGTCATTGCTAATAGTAAATAAACTAAACTACCCCTTTAGCTATGTAATATGACCTTTCTATTCCCCTTTAAAATATTCTTCTGTATTTTTTTATATTTATTTTTTATGTTTTTGTAATAAAAAATAAAACCAGGTGGATATTGTAAAATTCAATAAATAAACAACTGATGTTTTTGTAAGTTCTATTGTGTTTTTTGTAAAGGTAATATTGTTGTCATCGTTGTACCATTGCTACAGTTTTGTTTATAATTTTATTTTGTTCTTTTTACTTTCTCTTGTCTATATGAATATATAGGAAGGAAAGTATTGTTTTCATGTCGATTTTTCGAAATCGAGTTTTCACCGGGCTTACACGTTTTCAGACCCCCTGAACCCACAAACATGTTTTTAGCGATTGGTGTGTGTGTGTGTGTGTGCGCGCGCGCGTGTGTGTGAGACCAGAGTATCCCAAGAACGGAACATCGTACGAACTTGAAACTTGAATCTTAAGTTACATACCACTACCGGACCCGACACGAACATTTTCATCAAAATCGGTCAACCGGAAATAGTAGACTAGTTTATTCGTGTAATTTTTCACTTTTTTGCGATTTTCTCAAAAACTGGCTACGATTTTTTTAAAAATCGCCTGGTTTACTAATATTTTTATGCTATACAAGATAGGGTAGGTGTCATGTCTGCTGAAATTCTTGGGAGAGGCTGTTTTTGCGTAAAAAATTCTGTTTTTAAGATTACGACTTTAATCTGCATTTTAGCGTAAAAATTTATATAATAAAAGTTGTAGAAAATTTAAAATCCTACAACTTTTATTTTAAAGATTTGTTTGTATGCTTAGTTTAGCGGTAATTAGCAATTTTCTGTTTTTCTCACGAAAACGTGTGAAAAATCGATTTTTTTTAAAGATTTCGGCCTTAGTATGCATTTTACGACAAAAGTGTATATAATCAAATTTATAGGAAATTAAAAGATCTACAACTTTTGTTTAGAGCAGTTTTCTCTACAGAGCCTAGTTTAGCGTGAAAGAGTGATTTTCCGTATTTTTAAGCCAAACTGAGGTCGATTTTCATTTAGCGTCTTTCACTCATGATTTAAATAAGGTTATGTTTTTTGAGGTTAGTTTTTTGTTTATTTCTAATGTTTTATTACTAATGTTAGGTTATATTGGTCATTATTTGCATCGGCAAGAGAAAGTTGTGTGAGTGTTTCACACCAGATTTTTTTATTGTAGATCAAATGTTATTATTGCCCGCCTTCGGAGCGGTTAGCTTCTTAGAGGTTAGCACGCTAGCCTACCGCGCGGAGGTCCCGGGTTCGATTCCCTAGCTAGGGTCTGAAAATTTTCACAAATCCCTCCCAAATTTTCACTAATCAATGTTTCAATTATGTAACCCGCCGTAGTCGCTAATAACCAAGCTGTTGATGCGACTTTAAATAAACGAAAAAAATACATTTATATAATTTTTGTCCTACTGTAACAGTGTTATAATTATCTCAAAAAATATCAATTTGGTGTATTTAAATTAAAATAAATTGCCAAATTAAATGATAAAAATTACTAATGGCATCTAATACATGGTCTAATTCTGTCTCATATCAGTTATGAAATTTTAGTATAGTTATTTGAGTCACGAGTTTGCCCTTGTTTGCAACGAGGGGTAAAGGGTGAAAAGAATCAGTGCGCATGCGCGACTGCTTTAATTTCAGTACAACAAACATAACAACTTATACTATACCCAGAGCATATACAGTATACCGCGGAACCTTTTGTAGGTTAACTGTACAAATATAACATCTGTTTGTTACCGTAGACAGAAATGTTAGTTTCCGAAAAACGTGGGCAGACTATCTCAGTGCTAAACGAAATCTAATATGCAGTGTTATAAAATGCTGTGAAGTTAAAGCTACAAAAAATACCTTTCCCTGCCTCTTAACAAAAGCCATGAGCGAGTGGCTAACTACTCTCACAATTCCTTTCCTAAACTTGATGTGTAAGTTAAGTATACTGAATTTTTGTTTGACATGACGATAAAATTTTATCAGTTCATTTATTTAGTTCACCACTACACCACAGAGGCAGCCACGTAATACATCATTTTTTTACTTTTCCAAGGCAAGACGGACGGTTAAAGTGTTTAGTATCCAATACATAAAACCCGCAGATATTGTAAACATGTTTCAGAGATTGTTTAAACGCTACTTTTAATTAAGAACGAACACGATTTAACACACCGTGAAAGTCGGATCTAATCACTAACGTAAATCGTAGAAACTTGTACAAGTGAACAGCTTGAAATCGTTAATTTATTCGTTATTTAAATACACACGAATTAATTTTAATCAGATAACTTAAAGGAAGGTATCATGCACGGAGAAGACTTTCTCTACCGTCTATATAAAGTAATGTATTTTGAAAGATCAACAATGTAATGAAGTATCATTGTATTAGTAGTCTACTAAAATATATCAACAGTGTATATGTAACCTAATTCCACTTACATAATCACAATTAGAATGTAAAGATAAAATAGCACGGTAAATAGCGTTAATTTTTTGTAAATTTTCATGATAGAAAGGACAATAAATTAAAAACTTGTTGTAAAAGTACAAAAGATAAATTTTCTCCATAATGGTTCTAACGATTACGATTAAACTTTCCTATTGAACTCGTGCATTAATTGAATAGTCTGGATCCAGTAGACTACAAAAAGAAATATTATTATTATTATTACAATAGTATAATATATATTGTCTTTCTTCTTTGAATGATGCTTTTTTTAAACTGAAAAAATATTATGTTCGTAAAAAGTTACAGTTTTTTTTGTTTCCAGTTTGTTTGTTTGTTTGTTTGTTTTGTCACCGGATGGCGACATTAAGTGGCAAACCTTATTTGTTTGGTGGCCCTGAAAAGGGCCGTTTAAGAGGTGGTCGTCTTGGAGAGGCGTCGGTCGTAGTCGTCGTGGCGGTCGAGGAGCTGGGCGACACGGCGTGTCATCGTCCAGCGGAAACATGATATTCTTCCCTCGCAGTAGTGCGTCGATGGCTGCTTCGTCGGGTCCGGCGAGCGTAAGGCTCGGTCGAGGGACCGCTGTGGGCATCGCTCGCGTCAGCGGGCGATGACGGTCCGGTCGACAGCTTACGGTGACGGGTCGGCGAGCAGAAGCATCATCTTCTCTCTTGCGGTCGTCGATTAGTCTTCGCTGGAGTCCGGCAGCCGTGTGCGGTGGTAGACGTCTTATCGATGCTGCAAACTGGTGGAAGTGAATCTCTGTGTCTGGATCGGAATTGAATCTCCCTGCTCAGTGCAACGCTCTTTATATAGTTGCCGAGAGCGCTGTGGTAGAGAGCGGCTACTGGTTTGGCCTTGATGACAAAGGCCTCTGTCGGTGCGGAGCCGAAAGGTTTGTCGGTGCGCCGACAAAGGCCGGAAGAAATATTGAAGGCCGGCAACACAGTAATGATTAAATTAGAAGGGGTGGCGGTGACAGTTTGTTCTTTATAATAGCTGTACACTTTCGCCGCTGCAAAACGGAACTGAAAGAAAATAAATAACTAATTAAGAAACTATATAGGTAAACTGACACGAAGTTTCAGTATTAATAGGAATACAGGTGATTCAGAAAAATTGGAAATGTAAAAAATTTAAATATTGGTATGAAAAAAAAATGTTTTTAAATAAATTATTTGTGTCATTTAATAGTAAAAACCATGCAAATTCAGAATTCATACATTAACTACGTATATTTCTTGAAGATGACATCTTGCAGATTAGCTACATTTTTGCGCAAGCTTTCCTCCTGAGGTCTCTTTATTACATTGTGCATGGTTCGAAGTAACATTCATTGTAACATTACATTGTGCAGTGGGCTTGATTTGGAATTGTAGAAGAGAGTGGCGAAATGCTTTGTTTGGAGTGCAGCCACGTATGGAGTGGAGACGTGGACTTTGAGGAGTGAGGATGAGATGGGTTTGGAGGCCCTGGAAATTTGGATTTGGAGAAGGATAAAGAAGATTAACTGGATGATAAAGTTAGTAATGGGGAGGTACTTCGTTAAGTGGAGGTGAAGAGGGGGCTACTGGAGACGATGAGTTGGAGGAAACATGGGTGGTTGGGTCACTAGTTGAGAAGGGAGTGTCTGATTGCAGACGTGCTGGAGGGACCAGTTAATGGAAGGAAGGTAAGAGGGCGCAAAAGGTACAAGATGCTGATGATGTGAAACAGGGAAGAAGGTACGAGGAGTTGAAGGGGTTGTTTTTTTTTTTGTTTAACGTCCGACTGTTTTGCAATTACTGCTAATGCAGAGGATGAAGGATGAAATGATTTTTTGAAGAGGTTGGTCATTTTTTTAAAATGAAGTGAAAAGATTGGCACGAGATAGGGAGGGATGGAGGGATGGATGTAGAGACCTGCTGTGAAGCAGAACACAAATGATGATGATGATGATGATGAAGTAACATTTCAATTGGAATTTTGGCAGTTACTTCTCGAATCTTAGCTTTCAATTCTTTTATTGTAGCAGGTAGACTCAGATACATTTCGCTTTTAAGGTGACCCCACAAAAAAAATCGCATGCTGACGGATCAGCGGATCTGGGAGGCCATGGAATGTCTGCATTTTTCGAAATTACGCGTTCGCCAAACAGTTGGCGTAAAAAAGCCATTGATATTCTTACTGTTTTTTTTTTGTTTAACTTTTTTTTTCTTACTGTGTGCTGTGTTCGTCCGTCTGATTTAAACCAGGCATTGTGTATTGCAGCGAAGTAGATCATAGAAAAAGAAGCGGTCTATCGACGAAACTCAGGATTTCATTATTTTTCGAGTTTTGTCAAAATACGTAGTTGCTAATGTGAGCGAAGTGGTCGAATTTCAGACGTGTTTTTTTTTGTATTCTTCACCTTAAAAATACAAATGTCAAAGGTGTAGTGGTCAGCGCAACTTGTGTCATTTGCATGGTGGAAGGTGGATGCTTTTCAGAGGGCATGATGATAAGAAAATTTTTTCAGTCAGTGATGAAGGCAATTGTAAACCACCTCACTCCTCATTTTACTTAGTAAAATGCCTCTAAACGTTCAAACCATCCTTCGGCTGATTACCTAAAAAAACAACAATATGTCATCCCAACGACAAAGAGAATTGGTTAGGATGACCCAGAAAGAATTGGTAGTAGATCATTGAGGGCTTTCAAATTTATATATCAGGAATTACTCTAGTGTATTGTTGTGTAGTGTAGTATATTTTGTTTATTAGTGTACTATATGAAATCGTATTACCGAGAAAGTTTTTGCTGGTTGTCTTAACTTATTTAAAACGATGACTCACAAAGATATAACTTTAACTACGTTCCTATTCTTATTACTTTTCATATAATTAAATTGTAGTAAATATATTTGAGAATATACATATATATATATATAGTATATATGTGTGACCTAATATTCAAATAAGTATCTGATAAACAATTCACGATTCTTATGTTATTTGTTATGACAGACCTAAGTCTGTTATAAACCTGTAGGGGTCACAAGTTGCTTTATTGTTAACCTAGGACCTACCATCATATATTCTATTTTATGCTTTGCAATTACAATTTACATAATACTGAATAAGTTACTACATTTAAAAGTGTCGGGTAATTTTTTTTATCTGTGAGTGTGTATTACATATAAATTAGTTTTATGATATGCAATATAATTTAAGATAATTTACAGTAAATTTTCTCTCTTTTATAAGATTACCTTGTACTTTATTTATAAATTTTTATTTATCATAGGTACTTTTTTCGATTTCAGATGAGTGAGAAAGATTTGCAATGATGCTCTACTTTATATTATAAGATTTCAGCTGATCTTAACTTGTCCAAACACTTCACTTCCAAAGCGGATCTTCACTTGTCCACTGAGCCCTTGAACCCAAATATAGGTTTTTTCAAGGAATTCCATTTGTATTGTACAATGGAATTCCATTTGTAATACTACATTCGCCCATTTTTCTTTCTACCATTTCTTATGTGCGTGTGCACGGTATTCGTCCTGGAGTAAAAGATACTAACGAGATTTTTCTCTACGGGAGCGGGAAATATCCTGAAATAATTTAACCAGTCTTATTTTTTTGGTTTAACATCCGAATGTTCTGCAATTACTGCTAATGCAGACGGTGAAGGATAAAATGATATTTTGTAATGTATGAAAATATTCCGTGCCTGAATGGGATTCGAACCCAAGACCGCATGATGAGAGGCGAGTACGTTACCAACTACGCCAATGCGGCCGGTAATTTAACCAGTCTTGAGTAAGAGAATAGTGTCAGGTTTATATATTTAATACGTTATTCACGTTCAGAACACACATGTCGGTTTTTAAAATTGTATCTCTTCGAGAAGTATAGATAGATAAATGCTATTGCTTTGTGGTATTCCCTCCTTTGTATCCCTTAGATGCAAGTAATCAAATTAAAAAAATTTTAGTTTTTCTTTTCAACCAACAAAAATAAAAAATCTGGTGTGAAACACTCACACAACTTTCTCTTGCCAATGCAAATAATTAACAATAATCGTAACATTAGGACTAAAACATTAAAAATAAACAAAAAACTAACCTCAAAAAACATAACCTAATTTTAATCATGAGTGAAAAACGCAAAATGAAAATCAACCTCAGTTTGGCTTAAAAATACGGAAAATTACTCTTTTACGCTAAAGTAGGCTCTGTAGAGAAATATGCTCTATATAAAATTTGTAGATCTTTTAATTTCCTATAAATTTGATTATATACACTTTTATCCTAAAATGCATACTAAGGCCGAAATCTTAAGAAAATCAATTTTTTACACGTTTTCGTGAGAAAAAAAATCAGAAAATCGCTAATTACCGCTAAATTAAGCGTTACACAAAAAAATGTTTGAAATAAAAGTTGTAGGATTTTAAATTCTCTACAACTTTTATTATATAAATTCTTGCGCTAAATTGCATATTAAAGCCGTAATCTTAAAAAAAACGTTTTTACGAGAAAACACCCTCACCAAGAATTTCAGCAAACATGGCGCCTACCCTATCTTGTAGAGATAAAAAGTTGAGTAAACCAGGCGATTTTTAAAAACAATCGTAGGACCAGTTTTTGAGAAAATCACAAAAAAATGAAAAATTACACGAATAAACTACTACTTCCGGTTGACCGATTTTGATGAAAATGTTCGTGTCGGGTCCGGTAGTGGTATGTAACTTAAGTTTCAAGTTTCAAGTTCGTACGATGTTCCGTTCTTGAGATATTTTGTACACACACACACACACACACACACACACACACACACACAGACCAATCGCTAAAAACATGTTTTCTGGATTCAGGGGGTCTGAAAACGTGTAGATCCGGTGAAAACTCGATTTGTAAAATCGACATGAAAACAATACTTTCCTTCCTATAATATTCATATAGGCAAGAGTAAGTAAAAAGATGTGCCAAATTTTAGCTTTTTAGGAGATCCAAAAGTTTTATACTTTTAGAAAACAAATTTTATTTTAAGCAAGTAGTCTTCAATAATAATCTTATGTAAAGAAACCGTTATGAAAAGATTTCCTTTAAAGACATACATTCTTTGTTGCTTCAAGTATAAAGTTGTAGTTTTGTGAATTGTGTTAATTTAAGTACACATTCTCGAGTGTCTTGTCTTCTTCGCTCGTTGTTGTTGATTTATTAATTTAAATATGAAATCATGGTAGAGTATAGGCTTTTGTCTTGTAACCACCCTCATCTTCAGCAGTTCCACCTACGCAGCATGATGTCATGAAAAAGTAACAGCAGCTGTTGTTTGACCTGTTCTCTGTTGTCTCATTTGACTTGTGTCTTATCTAAACTGTAAATTATTTCCTTTTACATCCGTGTAATGTCTGTTACTTATGCATTGAAGACTCTTTCATTTAATATGAATAAATTTGTTAATATCATGTACTGTAAATATTTTACCGTTTATAACTACCTGAATTCCCCCAGTCAATAGCGGCTCGGCTATTCAGGTGAAGTGGTGAAGAGCCTCTTCACCTATTTTTATTTTCTCTTGCCTATATGAATATATAGGGTGATTCAAAACTATACGGCAATCTCTTAATATCTCATTCTATAGCTAAGAATAAGAAAAAAAAATCTGGTGTGAAACACTCACACAACTTTCTCTTGCCAATGCAAATATTTAAAAATATAACCTAACATTAGTAATAAAACATTATAAATAAACAAAAAACTAACCTCAATAAACATAACCTAATTTTAATCATGAGTGAAATACGCAAAATGAAAATCAACCTCAGTTTGGCTTAGAAATACGGAAAATCACTCTTTCTCTCTAAAATAGACTCAGTAGAGAAAAGTGCTCTATATAAAAGTTGTAGATCTTTTAATTTTCTATAAATTTAATTATTAACACTTTTGTCGTAAAATGCATACTACGGCCGAAATCTTAAAAAAATCAATTTTTCACACATTTTCGTGAGAAAAAAACAGAAAATCGCAAATTACCGCTAAACTAAGCGTTATACAAAAAATTGTTTGAATTAAAAGTTGTAGGATTTTAAATTCTCTACAATTTTTATTATATAAAGTTTTGCGCTAAAATGCATATTAAAGCCGTAATCTTAAAAAAACAACGTTTTTACGAGAAAACACCCTCACCAAGAATTTCAGCAAACATGGCGCCTACCCTATCTTGTAGAGAATGAAAAGTTGAGTAAACCAGGCGATTTTTAAAAACAATCGTAGGACCAGTTTTTGAGAAAATCACAAAAAAATGGAAAATTACACGAATAAACTACTACTTACGGTTGACCGATTTTGATGAAAATGTTCGTGTCGGGTCCGGTAGTGGTATGTAACTTAAGTTTCAAGTTTCAAGTTCGTACGATGTTCCGTTCTTGAGATATTTTGTACACACACACACACATACACACACACACACAAACACAGACACACACACACACAGACCAATCGCTAAAAACATGTTTTTTGGGTTCAGGGGGTCTGAAAACGTATAGATCCGGTGAAAACTCGATTTCGAAAAATCGACATGAAAACAATACTTTCCTTCCTATATATTCATATAGGCAAGAGAAAGTAAAAAGTTCTTATAAACATATGCCTGAAAACGCTTAGTTAGCGAGTTACGGCTAGCGAAAAATTTCACCTAGAACTCTGTACCCTCGGTGAAGTAAGGCCGTATAAAAATGTAAAAGGTAGTTACTAAGATACAAAAAAAATTGTTTCTTATGTTTTTTAATCCGAAAAATTGAATAAAAATGGTTCCACAGCTGTAAATGCAATACTTTCAGAGATATCTTACATAAAACACAAGAATTGGTGCAAAGAAATAACACATTACTTCCATAAATGGTAAATAAAGGAGTATTTTTTCTTAAATAAATTTGTAGAAAATTTTATTCTGAAAAGATTCATGTGAATTACTCAGAAAAAAAAATGAATAACAGCTGAGCTGTTACTCCCAACCTAAATATTACTTAATATTTTATGCAGTTAAGAAAGTACGTTTTATGTGCGGCTGTTTTGATTTTAAATAAAGCGAAATTTCAATATCTATTATCTATGTTTTTCCTGAGTAATTTACATGAATCTTTTCAGAATTAAATTTTCTACAAATTTATTTAAGAAAAAATACACCTTTATTTACGATTTATGGAAGTAATCGTACGTTAAACACAAAAATGTGTTATTTCTTTGCACCAATTCTTAGCACTGATGCACGAGAGCACATTATAAAATTCCCTGTTCTATATTCCATTTAAGTATATTTAGGATGCATTAGCAGTAATTGCAGAACAGTCGGACGTTAAAGCAAAACAAAGTAATACAATCATGCTAATTCGAATGGACATGTAACAGAAACCACCCAGTAATTCAACTTAGTTTATTATTTTGGTTTTTATGTTTTCAACCGTGGAACTGTTTTATTTTTTTTTGTTTTACGTCTGACTGTTTTGCAATTGCTGCTAATGCAGACGGTGAGACGGATGATACATGAAGATGAGTGATGAAAAAATGCCAGGCCTGACCGGACATCGAACCCGGGACCCTAGCGTAGAAGCCAGTTGCGCTAACCACTACGCCAACGGGCCGGCCAACCGTGGAACTTTGAATGAATATTGGTATAAATGTGTGTCATTATCGTTGATAAAAAATGGCGAATTTCAACTAAATTAAGAACAGAATAATATTGAATAAACGCATGTCATGATAAGACTAATAATAAAATTATTTCATTTTTTGATTGCAGGTGAGTACAAATGAAGATTCAGAAGTTCTAATGTAAGATCTGACTGTGGTAAGTCATGAATCTGTACTAACAAATGTTTTAAATCGACCTCCTAAGTATAATTATTTAAACCTCTACAGTCCAGCCTCTCTTAGTTTGCTCCTAATGTAAACAAATAATGACGTCACTGAGCATGCGCATTATATCAAAATGTGTACACGCTGATAAAAAAGTAACAACAAAAATACTTTCAAAAGTATTTAAATACAAAATACTTTTAAAAGTATTTTTATAAATGAAATTGTTAGGCCTACATCATGTCATGACTGATGTTTGAAGTGCTTTAAGTACTTATAATGTTAAACATTATAATGTTAAACTTAATAGGAATACAACATCCGTGAAGTCGCGGACTCTAGCGTGCACCCTGTAGTAGCTGGCTTTGGTTTGTTGACAGTAGGAGCAAACTAACAACGGCTGAACAGAAGGTCCCTAGCTCGATACCCGTCTGGCTCTTAAACTGGTAAAACCCAAAATAGTCATTAATAACTAAACTGTACACGAGTTATTTTTTTTTCTCGAGGTCTTCTTTAACTGATTTTCACGCTTCATTCTCCCCTGAAGCCAAAAAGGGTTTTTTAAAAGATGTTTCCGTCTGTAAGCCCGCACTTACCCGCTTCACAGCTTAGAGTTTCCTTCTGGCGGAACGGGAAAATTTGTATGTTTTCGTTTTGTTTGTTTATTTAAATTTTAACGAATAGGATTTTTGTGGCCGCCTCCGTGGCTCAGCGGATAGCGTATTACGCTTGAAAGTGGAGTTCCCGGGTTCGATTTTCGACCAGGGCTGGAAAATTATCACACGTTCAAACCCACCGTACCTCAGCCCAAAGTAGTCGATAATAACTAAGATGTTGATGCGATTTTAAAATAAACTAAAAAAAATGATTTTGAGTTTAAAATTACATATTTAACACTAATGGCACTGAACTTTGTATTTTGATGTTATGTTTCCCACGATAAATTTATAATTTAAAGATTATGTTATAATATTTCAGATAGTTAATAAAGAGCTTTCTCGGATGTCTGTTTCATCATAAGCCGGTTCCGTTGTTTCCTGATTTTTTTTATAGTCAGTACATTACTTTTATAATATGAGAGGCATTATTATTTAACTTGGTCTACAAAAAACTGTGTCATATTTTCTGTCGGTAACTGTATTAAAGATAATAACTTATAATAAAAATTGGTCTTCCCGAATCCCGTTGCTAAGAATTAATGGTAGTAACTTATTCACTTATTCTCCGTTCGTGTCCTATCCACGAAAATCGTTCTCACGAGTTAGAGTATGTTTAGTCTTCTTTGAATTACTGGTTTCGTTTCTCTCTTATTTTATTTTTAGAACGATTTTAACTATGTTGTTTAAAAAAAATTCAACGTTGAGAAAAATTTTATACTTCGAATTTTGTTGTTTTAAAAAAATTACAATAATAATACAGCAACATTACTAAATAAAAAATATTTTTAAATTCGCTTCTGCAAATTGTACATTTTTTAAAACATACGAGGTGTGGTTATTAAATAACGAGACTGACGTTGTAAAAAAATTTATTTTAATTTTATACACAATTACGTATTGTCACCTTCAATATACACTTCTTCTCTATCCCTACAACGCTCCATGCGAATTTTCCATTGTTGAAAACAGTGCTGGAAGTCATCTTCTGTTAGCTCCTACAGGGCACGTGCCGCTTTCTCTTTTACAGCTTCCATAGACTCAAATCTTGTCCCTTTTAATGCAGATTTCACTTTTGGGAACAGGTAGAAGATAATAACATGTGATGAAACGTGGTTTTTTACTTATCATCCGGAAACGAAGCGCCAATCCATGCACTGGAAGAGCCGAACTTCACCGAAAGCCAAAAAAGCTCGGACGAGCAAGTCAAAATTTAAAGCAATGGTGATTGTTTTTTTGATATTCATGGGATTGTGTATCTTCACTGGGTTCCTGAAGGTCAAACAATTAATCAATATTACTACCTTGAGATACTTTCTAAACTACGTCAACGAGTAAGGAAAAAACGCCCCGAAATGTGGGAGGACAAATCAAGGGTTCTTCACCAAGACAATGCGCCAGCTCATTCCGCGTTATATGTCAAGAGGTTCGTAGCCAAGTACAGCATCTCAGTGTTAGAACATCCACCTTATTCACCAGATCTTGCACCATGTGACTTCTACCTGTTCCCTAAGGTGAAATCTGCATTAAAAGGGATAAGATTTGAGTCTGTGGAAGCTGTAAAAGAGAAAGCGGTACGTATCCTGAACGAGCTGACAGAAAATGACTTCCAGCACTGTTTCCAACAATCGAAAGTTCGTATGGAACGTTGTAGGGATAGAGAAGAAGTGTATATTGAAGGTGACAATAAGTGATTATGTATAAAATTAAAGCTAAATTTTTTACAACGTCAGTCTCGTTATTTAATAGCCACATCTCGTACATAAAATGTTTATTCATTTTAAAGAAAGCATTGTTTAAAAAAATTGAATAAACATTATAATATAAATAATTATAAACTCAAACATTGAACAAATTAACAAATTATTTAAAAATTTCATTTAAATGAAATGAAATAAAATTTATTTCCTCCAAAAATATACAAATTATTGAAAAAAACAAACAATTAACATTAACTTTTTTTAAATCCCTAAATTAATTACTGGAAAAATAACTGCAATGAAGGCCTGTGCGCAGGGATCAGTTTATTATGTTTTTTTAAATTTAATATTTCTGTGAAATTAAATTTGCAATGACATTTTGATGAATGTTTTTACGTATATTAAATAAAAATAAACATCATAGTTACTAAAAAAATATTATAAATAAATAATATTAATGTAATTTGGTTAAAATAATCTCATATAAAAATTAATTAATTAATATTTAATACGTACAATTCAGTTTTGTAGGCGTAGAAAATGAGTGACTGGGTTTTAACGTGTAAAAATTTTCAGAATATCAAACTGGCGATCTTCTGCTTTATACTGGGTGATTTTTTAGTCCTGTTACCCAATTGTTAATGTCTGGTAATATTTTTCTAAAAAAAAAAAAAAAATTTGTTTTGTGACACTAAGTTGGTAGCCCTACTCAACCAGTATGGATATGGCAGTGTGAGTTGATTCTCCTTGAGCTGTGTAAAATTTTGTGCCATTTCCGGTCGTGCTACGAACAGAATGTCTTTTATTCTAAAACAATATCTTGTTTAAATCTGGAGGCTGAAGCTCTAGAACTAATCGTATGTGATACGGATACAATTTCACTTTTTTAGCCCCTTTCTGAGCACTCGAACATGACAAATCAACATGCGAGAAAAGTTTTTGTAAACTTTTCCCTGGAGAATTGAGCAATCTTGTTTTCACATTCTCTTAACGTCATCTGTCAAGAGAGTTGGTCGACCACTACGTTTTCTGCTGCAAACAATACCTGCCTCTAAAAATCAGTTAGTTAGCCTACAAATTGACTAGAATAGAGTGGAGGAACACCAAAAAATTTAATTTGAAATGATTCTTTTACACTCGCATACGATTTTGTAGCAAAATATTGTTCAAGAATGAAAACCCGTTGTTCTAGGGTAAAAGACATTCTGTTCGTAACACAACTGGAAACAGCACAAAATTTTACGCAACTCGAGGAGAATCAACTCAAACTGTCGTATCTATACCGGTTGAGTAGGGCTACCAACTTTGTGTCATAAAACAAAATATCCCTTTCTTAGAAAAAAATTACCAGACATTAACAATTGGGTAACAGGACTAAAAAATCACCCTGTAGTATACTACAGCTGTTTCCCAAATCTGAATTCCATAAGACCATAACGGCTTTAAAAAATGACAACTGTATACAAGTAATTTGTTCGGAATGGAAATCTCGATATCTTTCTCTCGTCCAGTAACGTTGTAAAAACAAATGAAATTCTATTGGTGATTTAAGAAAGTTATTATTTTTGACGGTTCTTTTTTCGGGCTATGTATTTACGTATTCAGTAGAAAAAAATATCATTAATTCATTTACTTAGCTAATAGGCTAAAGGAAAATTGATCGTGTCTGTCGATAAAACAAAAAATAACATGCAATGAAGCATGTCTGTACTACGTCACGCATTATTAATAAACTTAACTTACTATTTCCCTGAAAACGTTCGATTTCATTAATCGGTTTTTGTTGCAGTTACTATTAATATTACTATTAGCATATTATTTTGCTTGTTCATTACTTGTTTTGCTTTCTTCCGATATTTTTTTACATTTAAAAAATAAAATGAAAACTGGTATAAACTTTCAACTATTAGTTTTTCTTTCGTAATGTAAGGCTTAAATGTTTCGGTCCATCCATCAATTTTTTATATCTGAACATTCTTCTTCTATCGGTTTCGTCTTCTATCGGATGTTGGAAATCATCATAGCGATCTGGATCCTGTCGACACAGCTCTGAACAGCTCCACCCAACTACACCCGAACCCACTGCTTCAGATTTCGCAGCCAAGATAGTCTTTTACGCCCAACACTTCTTTTTCCCTTAATCTTTCCTTGGACTGTGAGCGTCAGTAATGAGTACTTATCTCTTCTCATAAAGTTGTTCAGATACTCCAATTTTCTTCTCTTTATAGTGTCACCGGATGGTGACATTAAGTGCCGAGTTAAAACCTTTTAATTTTTGGTGGTCCTGAAAAGAGTTGTTTAAGCGGTGGTCGTCTTGATGGGAAGCGTCGGTCGTAGTCGTCGTGGCGGTCGAGGAGCTGGTCGACACGGCGTGTCGTCGTCCAGCGAAGACATTTTCTTTTTCCCCCGCAGTAGTGCGTCGATGGCTGCTTCGTCGGGTCCGGTGGGCGTAAGGCTCGGTCGAGGGACCGCTGTGGGCATCGCTCGCGTCAGCGGGCGATGACGGTCCGGTCGACGGCTTGCGGTGACGGGTCGGCGAGCGGAAGCATCATCTTCTCTCTTGCGGGGTCGTCGATTAGTCTTCGCTGGAGTCCTGTAGCCATGTGCCGTGGTGGACGTCTTGTCTGCTGTCTGCATTGGAATTGAATCTCCCTGTTTTTTTAATTCCTTATATGTGTACGTTGCAATCTGTTCAATTCAGAACAATAAGCAACCCCATCACCCAATGAGATGAGAATGATGTGTATGACGTGTAAATGAGGTGTAGTCTTGTACAGACCCAGACCGACCATTACTGAGAGAGTATGGTTAATTGAACCCCAACCATCAAAGTACACCGGCAACCACTGTCTAGTATTCAAATCCGTATAAAAGTAACTACCTTTACTAGGATTTGAACCAGGAACCTTCGTCTTCGAAGATCAGCTGTTAAACAGCTGACAGCGTCTCCCTGTTGAATGTAGCGTTCTTTATATAGTTGCTGAGAGCGCTGTGGTAGAGGTCGGTTATTGCCTCGGCCTTGATGACAAAGGCCTCTGTCGGTACGCCGCCACAAGCCTACCGCCCCTTTCGGAACTATTGGCGGCTCCCTTTGTCGGTACGTCGGAAACTTTGTAGCTGGCAGCACAGTACTTAACCAAAGGAGACGACGGTAACAATAGTGCTCACCAATTCACACTCCTTACAAATTCTCAACAGTACACCCAAATTTGTCACTCTGTCTGTCCTTGACAATCATTCTATACCGTTATTGTATTCTATATCATATTATGTAGTTTAGGTCAACAGCCGAAAGGCTGGTATGAACCTCTAGAGGAGTGATTCGCAACCTTGAGGTCGTAGTGATATTATAGGGGGGTCGCGAAACAATAATGAAATCATTTAATCATTTTTACTTTCTCTTGCCTATATGAATATATAGGAAGGAAAGTATTGTTTTCATGTCGATTTTTCGAAATCGAGTTTTCACCGGATCTATACGTTTTCAGACCCCCTGAACCCAAAAAACATGTTTTTAGCGATTGGTCTGTGTGTGTGTGTGTGTGTGTGTGTTTGTGTGTGTGTATGTGAACAGAATATCTCAAGAACGGAACATTGTACGAACTTGAAACTTGAAACTTAAGTTACATATCACTACCGGACCCGACACGAACATTTTCATCAAAATCGGTCAACCGGAAGTAGTAGTAGTATTCGTATAATTTTTCACTTTTTTGCGATTTTCTCAAAAACTAGTCCTACGATTGTTTTTAAAATCAACTGGTTTACTACATTTTTTATGCTCTACAATTAGGGTAGGCGCCATGTTTGCTGAAATTCTGCTTGAGGCTGTTTTTACGTAAAATCATTTTCTTTTTAAGATTGCGGCTTTAATATGCATTTTAGCGCAAAACATTATATAATAAAAGTTGTAGAGAATGTAAAATTCTACAACTTTTATTTCAAACATTTTTTTGTATAACGCTTAGTTTAGCGGTAATTTGCGATTTTCTGTTTTTTTTTCTCACGAAAACGTGAGAAAAATCGATTTTTTTAACATTTCGGTCTTAGTATGCATTTTACGACAAAAGTGTATATAATTAAATTTATATAAAATTAAAAGATCTACAACTTTTGTTTAAAGCATTTGTCTCTACAGAGCCTAGTTTAGCGTGAAAGCGTGATTTTCCGTATTTTTAAGCCAAACTGAGTTCGATTGTCATTTTGCGTCATTCACTCATGATTAAAATAAGGTTATGTTTTTGAGGTTAGTTTTTGTTTATTTCTAATATTTTATTAATAATGTTAGGTTTATTATTAATTATTTGCATTGGCAAGAGAAAGTTGTGTGTGTGTTTCACACCAGATTTTTTGAGATAAAATCATTCATTATAAACTTACTTATAAAAGTTTTACATGCAATAAGTACACTTACTTGTAAAAAAAAAAATAATCATTAATTAAGTATTAATGTGATGGTTGCATTTGTTTTTCATTTAAAATTTTCTTTATACGTGGATCTTCTTTAGAAACATATAAAAGTAAATTGTTCCGAGTGATTACATATGATTCCTATATTTCGTTTTTAGAGCAACCATAGAGGAAACCCCTTTTTCACAGAGATAAGACGTGGTAAAATGTATTAATATTTTCTATATTTATTTTTTTGTACAACCAAATTCTATCACTACAAAGAATATATTTTATTTACACGGGTTGCTTATTGTTCTGAATTGAAAAAATTGCAACGTACACACATTAGGGATAAGAAAAAGGATCTTCTGTATAACTTATTTATAAACACCCTGTATTTTAAAATAATTCTAGAATGAACTTGTACGTACAATATTCTACTGCAAACTCAATAAACTAAATGAATTTGCTGTGTATAGTATGGAGTAAATTAAAATTTAATATAATTATGGAGTGACATTGGACTTTATATTTAATGCAGTAAGTACGAATGGGCTACATTGTGAATAACAGTGGATTACAGTGCTAAGTGTAATTGTTTTACTTTTTATGTGTGATGGTGACATGCCATTTGGTTGCATGTTTTGAGGTTAAGATGTGTATCATGCCCGGAATCTCAATGCCGTCTCTACTTAGTGCAATGTAATACATGTCATAATGTAATGTACATTACATTTTTAGTTTTATCTACTTCTATCATTACATTCAGTTGTCAATAGTATTTTTTTTAAATAATTTTATTCATTTAAAGTAATATTTTACTATGTTTGTATAGATAAATGTGTTGTTGTTTTTAGGTCAACAGCCGAAAGGCTAGTTTGAACCTCTAGAGGTTTTACTAAGTAAAACGAGGAGTGAGGTGGTTTACCTGTGCCTTCCTCACTGAGTGGGAAAGTACGCTTATCAGCATGCCGGGCTCTCTGAAAAGCACATATTTTCCACTCTGTAAACGACACCTTCACCTCATTCACCACAGGGTCTGGCTGTACAATGAAATTCATTATTTTCAGAGGAGATAACTCTGATTAGTGACTTTTATACCTCTACCTCTTCTGTTCTTAAATGATTCAGTCATTTAATTGGCTGACCATGTGATAAGAAACAGAACTATTTATTTTAGCCCTACAACGAACAAATTGAGTGTAAATAATTTGACACTCCACCTGTCTCTTGTGGGCAGAGATAAATGTAATGTTGCTATTTTCATACATATGTAGGTTAAAAAAAAAATTGCCTTTATTTGTTCCGAGTTAAGGATGTATCCATGTTAAAATATCTGGTATGAAACACTCGCACAGCTTTCTCTTGCCAATGTAAATAATGAACAATACAACCTACTATAGTAGGATCTTGAGTAAACAATTTAAAATTAAAAATATAAATTAATTTTAATCTAGGGTAAAGATGCAAAAGGAAAACCAACCAGAAATGAAAATCAAATAGTTTGACTTAAAAATACTACGGTAAATCCCTAACTGACGCTAAACTAGGCTCTGCTGAAGAAAATGCTTGAAATGAAAGTTGTAAGTTTTTTTTCATTTCCTATAATTTGATTATATACTAGCTACACATTTTTGGTAATATGTTTACTAATACCGAAATCTTAGAAAAACCTCATTTTACCCATTTTACCGATTCCCATTATTTTACTGAACACTAATTTTTTACAGATTTTTAAGAAGAAAATACAGAAAATCACTATTTCACACTAAACTAAGCGTTACAAAAAGATTGCTTCAAATAAAAGTTGTAGGTTTTTAAAAGTTCTACTACTGTTATTATATGCCCTTAACTGACAGGTGGAGTGTCAGATTATTTACACTCAGTCAGTTCGTTGAAGGGCTAAAATAAATAGTTCTGTTTCTTATCGCATGGTCAGCCAATTAAATGACTGAATCATTTAAGAACAGAAGAGGTAAACGTGCAAAAGACAGTAATCAGAGTTGTCACCTCTGAAAGTAATGGATTTCATTATACAGCCAGATCCTGTGGTGAATGAAGTGAAGGTGTCATTTGCAGAGTGGAAAATATGTGCTTTTCAGAGGGCCCGGCATGCTGATAAGCATACTTTTCCACTCAGTGAGGAAGGCAATTGTAAACCACCTCACTCCTCGTTTTACTTAGTAAACCCTCTACAGGTTCGAACCAGCCTTTCGGCTGATGACCTAAACAACAAAACTGTTATTGTATACACTTTTGCCCTAAAATGCATATTAAAGCCACAATCTTAAAAAAAGAAAATTTTTTTTCTACGAAAGCACAGCCTCTCCAAGAATTTCAGCAGACATGGTGCTTATCCTATTTTATAGAGCAGTAAAACATATGGTAAGTGTAGCTTTGAGGCGATTTTAAGAAAATCTTAAAAAAGTGAAAAAAAATTTTTTGTCTAGTCCTTTTGTGGTATCTAACTTAAGTTTCAAGTTTAAACTTCGTACGAAATTCCGTTCTTGAGATATTTTGTTCATATACCTAGACCAATCGCTATAAAACATGTTTTTTGGGTCAGGAGTCCTGAAAACATGTTGGCTATATCCGTTGAAAACTCGATTCCGAAAAATCGATATTAAAACAATACTTTCATTCCCTATATATTCATTTAGGGAATAAGAAAATAAAAACTGATTGTGTTATTTTATTTCTGAAAATTTTAATACTTCAGATTTTTTGAACTTTAATGTGTAATTTGAACTTATAATATGTGGTAATTACAAGTTACATCAGCTGAGTAAATTTATTTCAGCGAATTAAATCACCTAAGTTTTGGATTATAGATTTGAGGAGTCAATAGCAAAATAGCCAATAGCATTGTTTAAATTTAAAGACTTATAGTTTACATTTAGGCTAAAGTGTTTTCCAATTTAGGTTTGTTTCTTCTAATTTAGCTGTGTCTGTGTGTGAAATTTGCATGTTGTTAAAATATTTGTGTGAACAATTTTGATGAAGAATTGTTATAACATATCAAAGTTGACGGAACCGACTTTCTACCTGTTAAAGTAAGAGTACATTTTCTTGTTTTTTGTTTTTAGTTTGAGTTCTTGCTTTATTCTTTATGACTTATTCTTTCCAATGTAGTTTGGAAGCGTCATATTATTGAGCTATTATTGAGCTATATTATTGAGCTATTTCGCTGTGGCGTGGTTAGACTTGAAGAAAAAATAATTTTTTTTTAAACTGTTGTATAAGTCCACTAATATTTCTAGGAAATTCAGAAATTAATTAATAGAAATTTTAATTAAATATATTACCTACTTGAAAAATTAATTTTAGATACGGTTTTATAAACATGAATTGCATAAATTTTATTATAGTTTACCAGGAAGCTAACCGCTTCATATTAAATTAAGCTTAATGCAATCTACCGTGTTGTCCACGGATTTTCCCTCGTGTACCGTGTAGGCTGCATTGTGTTTTATTTTTTAGAGTATTGCGGAAATTATTGTGAATAGAAAGCAATCAACGTTGCATGAACAAAAACAAGAGAATTAATTTTTATTATCAATTAAAAATTTTTGTTTATAAACGTAACGGTACGATATTGTACGTTATTTTAACCATACAATGGATTTATGTAGTTTTTGTTCAGGTCTTTGCTCTTGTTTCATGATATAATATGGTAATTGTAGGGAATGAACGTTCGGTAAACCACTTTAACTTTTTCCCAAACTACTACCGGATTTTGCCCATAACAGGTAGGTGGTGTGTTAAATTATTTGCACTCGATCTGCTAGTTCCGAGAAAAGAACTATTTCCATTATTTTTACTGCTGCTAGACAAACTATTTTCTACAGCATCCTTTTTATGCCTATACTTCGTAATAAATCAAAATTCAGATTACCAGATTCGTGTAAAAAATTTGCACCACCGCTGCCACCACCATATAAGATAATTACTTACTTAGTTTAATAAAAATTAATATTTTTCATATCATAGCTCACCGGTTGGTTTTTTTTGTTTTACGTTTGACTGTTTTGCTTAAATGTCTGCTAAAGCAAACGGTAGAGAATGATGATTTATGAAAATGAGCGATGAAAAAATGCCAGACTCGACCGAAAATCGAATCCGGATTCCCAGCGTAGAAGCCAGTTGCGCTAACCACTACGCCACGGGCCGGCACACCGGGTTGATCTGGAAGTAAAGTCGTTACCCTCAAATTAGCTGTTCAACAGCTAATTTTCGGAGACGAAGGTTCCTGGTTCAAATCCTAGTAAAATTAGTTACTTTTATAGTGATTTGAAATACTAGACAGTGTACTTTGTTGTTGGCGTTGTTGGCGTTGTACTTTGTTGGTTGGGGTTCAATTAACCATACTCTCTCAGGAATGGTCGCCCTAGGTCTGTACAAGACTACACCTCATTTACACGTCATACATATCATCCTTATCATATATCATATTATCATATTATTCCTATATATTATTCCATATTATTCCATATTTATTCCTTATCATATTATCCTTATCATATCATTGGATCGTCGGGTTGCTTATTGTTCTTAAATTGTACAAATCGTAACGTACGTAATTAGAGTAAAAAAATCACAATTAAAAAAAGCAAAACTTTTTATCATAACAAAATTAATTCAACTCGACCAAAACACATTAAACTAATATCTGTTTAATATATTATTGTAACATCAATTTGATTGGTACTTTTCGCTGTATTTTTGACATGGATTAGGCGTGAATTTAAACAGGGACTCCTCAGTAGAGTTTTTTCACGGATGGCTGTCAGCTGGTCACCGTACAAAGTCGCTTGCCCGACCGGTGTTACTTAACAAATAATGCCGACTTACCAACTTACCAGCTGACTGATTGGGCTGGCCCGAAAGCCTGTTGATAAAATTAACAATAAATAATTTTATTGTAATAACGCAACATATCTAATACATTACCCACCGGGTTGGTCTAGAGGTAAAGTCGTCGCCAAAATCAGCTGTTTAACAGCGGATTTTCGGAGACGAAGGTTCCTGGTTCAAATCCTAGTAAAGGTAGTTATTTTTATACTGATTTGAAATACTAGACAGTGGTTACCGTTGTACTTTGATGGTTGGGGTTCAATTAACCATACTCTCTCAGGAATTGTTGGCCTGAGTCTGTACAAGACTACACCTCATTTACACGTCATACATATCATCCTCATCTCATTGGGTCATGGGGTTGCTTATTGTTCTTAATTGACTAGATTGCAACGTACTTATACTAGGAATTAAAATAAATAAATAAATATCTAATACATTATATTGTGATTGTTGGAGGTCGCTGTGCTTGTTTCATGCTGTTATAATGTATTAATAGTAAAAATTTCACGTATGGGAAGTTATGTAGGACTGCTACATTTTTGTTGTTACTGTATTAAATACAGTACACTATTCACAGTTGCGTACGTTATTTAGTATACAGTATATTCACTAAAGTACCTGTCAACTCTATAGGCGTTTAACATAATGATGAGAGTTGACTCTTTGCCTCTGTTTATCGCACTATACCATAATTTTTGAGCATTCTTGGAGCATTTCTGTGTAATTTGTCATAAAAGTAATGCTTACCACGATATATTATATAGGCCTGTATATAATATACTCGCCACTCCAGCGGCGCACGTGTCTCGACCTCAGAGTGGATCAGAGTGGATCAGGGTGGATCAGAATTCATAAGTGGATCAGAACCATTTGCCACTAGGTGAAGTTCGGCCGCCAAAGGGGCTGGGTGGATCACAATATTTAGAAATTTCAAGATATGAAAGTTTAAAGATGAAGTTTAAAGTTTCAAAATTTAAAATTTGAAGGTTTTACAATTTTAGGTTAATGTTTAAAGTTTCAAAATTTCAACTTTAAATGTTGTGGTTTGAATGTATGATACTTTGAGTTTTTCGTTTTCTCATGCAACCTAAAAATTTTCGGGTTACCAAATTTTTATGTAATTTTCTTCGCTAAATAACATGTTAAAAAATGTTTGTATTCCGAAAATTTTAAAATTTTTGTTGGGGTAGTAATCACCATAGGACCCCAACCTAAAATTTAATAAATTCTTCGTGACTCTAGGGGTATGTGTAACGTTTTGTTAATAAACGTTTGCAAAAAACCGTTGTGAAGGTGTAAAGAAAGAAAAACGTGAAAACGGCAAGCCCTAAAAGCCGGAATGCTAGTGTTTTGAGTTTTCTTAGCGAAGAGGTAGGTTAAGGAAAACGTTATTTACATGGCCTTGAAGTACTTTGGGAGAGGCACAAAAAACATTCTATACAATTTTTCTCTACGAAGCACCTTTCAGGAGGTAAAAAAATACAACCCCTACCAACGGTAAGGGGGTGAAACCTGAAAGTTTTCGCGTTACCAAATTTATATACCATAATATTTTAAATTACTATACCATAATTTTTTAGCATTCTTGGAGCACTTCTGTGTAATTTGTCATAAAAGTAATGCTTACCACGATATATGTTGTTGTTTAGGTCATCAGCCGAAAGGCTGGTTTGAACCTGTAGAGGTTTTACTAAGTAAAACAAGGAGTGAGGTGGTTTACCATTGCCTTCCTCACTGAATGGAAAAGTATGCTTATCAGCATGCCGGGCCCTCTGAAAAGCACATATTTTCCACTCTGCAAATGACACCTTCACTTCATTCACTACAGGGTCTGGCTGTATAATGAAATTCATTACTTTCAGAGGAGATAACTCTGATTAGTATCTTTTACACCTCTACCTCTTCTGTTCTTAAATGATTCAGTCATTTAATTGGCTGACCATGTAATAAGAAACAGAACTATTTATTTTAGCCCTGCAATGAACAGATTGAGTGTAAATTATTTGACACTCCACCTGTTTGTTATGGGCAGACCACGATATATAGGCCTGTGTATAATATATTTTGCTAGTTGGTTTTTACTTTCTCTTGCCCTATGTGAATATGTAGAGAAAGAAAATAGTCTATTGCTATCATGTCGATTTTTCGAAATCGAGTTTTCACCGGATATACTCGGTTTTAGGACCTCTGAACCCAAAAAATATCTTTTTAGCGATTGGTGTGTGTGTGTGTGAGCGCGTACAAAATATCTCAAGAACGGAATATCGTACGAAGTTGAAACTTGGAACTTAAGATAGGTACCATAAGAGGAACCGACACGAACATTTTCATCAAAATCGATCAATCGAAAGTAGTAGTTTATTCGATCAATCGAAAGTAGTAGTTTATTCGTTTAATTTTTTTTACTTTTTTGCGATTTACTTAAAAATGGTCCGTACGTTTTTTTTCAAAATCGCCTCATTTACTACATTTTTTATGCTCTACAAGATAGAATAAGCGCCATGTCCGCTGAAATTCTTGGAAAGGCTGTGCTTTCGTAGAAATGTTTTTTTTTTAAGATTGCGGCCTTAATATGCATTCCAGGGCAAAAGTGTATACAATCAAAGTTGTAGAAGATTTAAAAATCTACAACTTTTATTTCAAACATTTTTTTACGCTTAGTTTAGCGGCAATTAATGATTTGCTGTTTTTATTTTTTCATCAAACTCTGTGAAAAAATTGGGATATCTTTAGATTGTGGCCTTAGCATACATTTTACGGCAAAAATGTGTATATTCAAATTTATCGGAAATTAAAAAACCCTACTACTTTCATTTTTTTCTACAGAGCCTAGTTTAGAGGCAATAACCGAGTTTCCGTATTTTTTTACTTCAAAATCAGTAAAAAATGTGATATTTTACAATTTCGGTCTTAGCACGCGTTTTACAACAAAATTGTGTAATCAAAGTTACAGGAATTTAAAAAACTACAAATTTTATTTCCAGGATTTTCTTCTACAGTTCAGCCGTCCTTAGTTTGCTCCTACTGTCAACAAACCAAAGCCAGCTACTACCTTCAGGGTGTACCCTGTCCACGACCTTAGGGATGTCGTATTCCTATTAAGTTAACTAAGTTTTGAATTTTAAGTACTTAAATTACTTGAAACATCAGTTATGACATGATTTAGGCCTAACAAATTCATTTATAAAAATACTTTTAAAAGTATTTTGTTGTTACTTTTTAATCAGCGTGTACACATTTTAATGTAATGCGCATGCTCAGTGACATCATTGTTTGTTTATAGTAGGAGCAAATTTAGAAAGGCTGGACTTTACAGAGCTTAGTTTTGCGTCAGTTAGTGATTGTCCGTATATTTGTGTCTTACAGAGGTGGATTTTCGTTTTGGGTTATTCACTCATGATAAATGTTCGGTTATGTTTTTCAATTTTCATTGAGTGATTGTGATTATTAAACACAGGTTATATTTTTCATAATAAGCACTGGCAAGAGGAAGTCGTGTGAATGTTTCACAACATATTTTTTTGTTGTTTATTATTATAAATAAATGTATGTAGCATGGTAGCAATGATCACCCACCAATTGATATTACAAATACTATAACTTACAGGTTATATTTTTCATAATAAGCATTAGCAAGAGGAAGTCGTGTGAATGTTTCACATTAACTTTTTTTGTTTTTTGTTTATTGTTGTTGTTTAGGTCATCAGCCAAAAGGCTGGTTTGAACCTGTAGAGGTTTTACTAAGTAAAACAAGGAGTGAGGTGGTTTACTGTTGCCTTCCTCACTGAGTGGAAAAATACGCTTATCAGCATGCCGGGCCCTCTGAAAAGCACATATTTTCCACTCTGCAAACGACACCTTCACTTCATTCACCACAGGGTTTGGCTGTATAATGAAATTCATTACTTTCAGAGGAGATAACTCTGATTAGTGTCTTTTGCACCTCTACCTCATCTGTTCTTAAATGATTCAGTCATTTAATTGGCTGATCATGTGATAAGAAACAGAACTATTTATTTTAGCCCTGCAACGAACAGAGTGAGTGTAAATAATTTGACACTCCACCTGTCCGTTATGGGCAGGTTTTTTGTTTATTATTATAAATAAATTTATGTAGCATGGTAGCAATGATCACCCGCCAATTGATATTACAAATACTATAACTTACACTGTGCATTGTGTATGTACGGTACCATAAAAAATTATCAGTTTGTTATCGTTTCATCTAAAGAGATTACTCGCTTTAATAGATTACGCTTGTAACGTTATTATGTAACATAACATACTTTTATTATTCTCATACAAAAAAGAAAAAAAACCGCTGTGTAATACCGTAACATGTTCCTATTATTAGAACAAATCAGGGCAAGGACGTTTTAGTTTATTAACCTTCTTTTTAATTTATGTTTCATATTTCCTTTTTTTTAATAAATGTACATACCATAAATTATCTTTTGGTAAGTTACCGCATAATATGTATTCGAGCCGTAACTAATGTTACATTATTGTTGTTGAGTAATGTAATATTTTACCAGAAAATCAAGTTTTTCTTTCTTTTTGGTAAAATATTAAAATCCATTTTATTTCTGAGTGAATTTTTAACTTCCAAAATAAAAATTATTCTTTTTATTCAGTCTAGATAATTCTTAACATTTTTATTCTTTATTACTTCATAATACGTTTTTAGGCTTTTTTTTCATTCTTTCTTAATCGCAATAGCAGTCATGTAGGCTAGTGGAATTTCGTTGAGTCTGCATGTTGCGTTTCCGCTGGTTAACTCACCCCCTGGCCCCGCGTTTGCTTTCCACATAGTTTTTCTATTTCTCTATGCGTTAGAAAGAGAAGTTACACGTGTTTCTCGCTCTCTCTCTCTCTCTCTCGTTGCTACTGCCTTTTGGAGTGGGGGTTTCCGCTCAACCGTTGTGAACGCGCGATTTTGTTTTTGTCTTGCGCTTACAGCCTTAGAATTCACATCTTATTCCAGGTAACTCTAATTTTATCATGTTTTATAAAAAATTCCTAAATTTTAAGCCCCCTTAAAATTTTTATATAAAATAATACTGTTTGGTGGAAACTGAAAAATATGGGGTAGTTATTTTAACAAAATACTTATATTCTTTTCAATTTATTCACATTGGGTTTTTTTTAAATTCATTCTTCCAAAGAGGAATTTTGTACGCATGAGGTTCCACGTTGCATAAAATGTTTTCATCTCCTTAAGAGTCCCATTTAATAAAATCTTCATTTGTTCTTTTTCGTTAACCTTTTTGTTAACACTTTTGTTTGAATAAATATCCAATTATTTTCCCCTTTAAAAAATTATTACGTTTCTTTACCAATTGGATGTGTAGTGTTTAATCATGTAATAATCGTGTAAACTCATGCGTACAGAATTTTTCCCCGGACAAAAGGTAGTATTCACATTATCGCATTCATGTTTTTTAATTCTGTTTAATCATCTACTAATAAATTTTAATTTGGAATTTAATCTGAGGCTTATTTAACTGGAATTTAAAAACGATGCCAAGATCCGTGAAGTTTTTTTATTTACTTCCATTCATTCACTAAGGTATATTAAATTTTTTTGCTTCACGTAAAAAATGTCTTTTTTTTTATATTTTTTTTCTGCCTTTAATGAAGGAATTTCATTACTGCAATCCCTTCATCTCAGTTTTTTTTATTTTACCACTTTGAAAAACTCTAATGTTCTATTGGTATTCTATCGAGTTTTTCTTTTCTTTTATTTCCGTTTAAGCTTAGCTGGGCTAATAATTCGGCTAACTCATTCCCTGATAATTTTTGTTTGTACATCTGTTTGAAAACCCATGGCTAAGTGATTTTCTAGCGCAATTTCAGGTATTTAAAATGGTTCATTTTCTTTCCAAATTTTTGTTTTAAATTCTATGTCCTTAAGACCTAGATGTGTGTTTGTTTTTCTGAAGAATTAATTAAATTTTATAAATTAACGCAATGAATTAAAGATTCAATTATTTTGTTTTTTAAATTAAAGTTTTATCTAAATAAAAGTTCAGAAATGTATTAAATTCTTTTTTTCTTTACAAACGCGATGCTATGGATTTTCAAACAGAGGTTTAAATAAATTTTTTTTAATTAGTTTTAAGATGGGTTTTGTTCATACATTTTTGTCTTTCTAAGCTTCATTTTTTTTTTGATTCATTACAAGTGCAAATTGATTTTTTTAATTTTTTTTATCTCTCGTTCTCTGGAATGAGAATTTAACGTTTTTTTTTGTGTGTAAAAGAAAATTTCTATTTTTGTTTGTTTACAAAGAATTTGTTAACATCTTTGTTGATTTTATGTTTCATTATGTTTGAATTAAAGTAGTTTGTTTTAAATTCATTTCTGGGTGTCAGATTATAATTTATTTTTCTACCATTTGAACCGGCATAGATTTTTCTACAATCTCACCCTCGCAGTACTTAGAGCGAGTATTTACCATCATTTGAGCTACGCTAGTTTTTTTTATTGGGTTGCTAATTAATCCCTGGACTCAATTTCAGTGCCTGGTTGGGTTCTAAAATTGGCTGGTGGATTTTGCCCCCTATTGGTCATTTAAGTTTCAGCGTCTTCGTGGTGTGAGCCGTTTTCTTTTCCTTTATCCGGTTTCGGGGTGGGCCACTTTTGAAGTTCTCCCGGTGGAGAATTACAACAGTGTTTTGTCCGTTCCGAAGTCTGGTGGAGGGGAGGGTTCGGTTTTTCGCCGCAGGGCGTTGTAACTTAGATAAAATTTTTAGTTGTTGTAACTAAAAATAAGCTGTGTCGTTTCGACACACTACCAGTTTTAGTGGAAGCTTCGTTTCTACCACTACAAATTTTGGTACAGGTCACCATGCCTTGTGTAACTTCATATTTTCCACTACAAATTTGGTGGAGGCTAACCGGTTTTTGTTATCTGACATTCGAATAATTATGGTTAGGATTATGTTAGGAATAAGTTTAGTTTGATAGTACGTACTTATATTTAAGATAAGTTTAACAATACTTGCAATTATTACTAATTCTGTGAAATAACAATTCAATAGTAATTTGGAATTTTAATTTCTATCTTAATTATTGTGATAATGTTGGCAATAATGTTCTTGCTTTAGGATGGAATAAGATTAGTAATATTTACAGGAATTATGGTTTAAGAATGACAGCCCAAAAATTTTAAATTGACTTGTAATATTAACGCTTTAAATACACTAATAACATCTTTGAGAATTGTAAAGTTTTTCAGGTATTTTACAACAACATTACGGTGGATTTCATTGGTTAACATACTATATGTCACAAGCTAATCTTGGAACAACCTGCTATTTATATTTTTCTTTGCCCAACATATTTTTCATCTGTCGCGTTGGCCATTCGTCAACCTATTTACAATTCGTTCAGTTCCGTCGTAATAATTCCCACAAAATGGACGTTTGCTTGTTATTCTTAAATTATTTCACAATGTTGCCTTGTCACATAGTTCCGGTTTTACTTCTAATTTTGTCGACACAGCTTAGTAAAGGCTTTTCGTTTCACATCTGTCCAGTGTTGAATTAGTTTCTAATCTATATTTTGTGCTATATGTGTGTTTAATTCGTTCTTTGTTAACTTTGTGCATAGTCAATTTCCTTCTTAAAATTTCTGCTCTTGCCGTTGTAACATCGATCCAGCCTGCATTGGACATCAAGAATTGACGTATGAGCCTGTGGCTTCCCGACGATTTCTACATAAAGTTGAAGGAAAACTATTGGTTGTAATTATATTAATTTACGGTGATGTATTAACTTTGAAATATTTGTACTATATTCGCTAACTTTTAGGTTATTTATGGCTAGTTTTATTACCTTAAGAGTCAGTCGAAATGTAAATACTATACATATTGTTTTTGGAACTAACTGTGTGGTTTTGTTTTTGTTTTGATGGCATAAAATGGCGGCCAGACTTTTAATTACTGTTATTTAAACTGTTTAGTTTGGTCAAATTGAATACATTGTCTGCAACTAATTGAATTGTAATTCAATACAAAAGCTGAATGCTTTTCTGTCTGTTAAAGGAATTTTGACATTTCTAACGGAGTTCTTTAACGAAGTTAGGTTATGAGGAATCTCATGTGTGTTAGATGTAATCAATGTATGTTTTGTGACACTATTTTTGTGTGCGTTTCGACCTTAAAGATTACACCTGGCATAAAGCTGTAATATGAATTTTCTGTGGTGTGTAAAAATATTGTGAGTTCCATTATCCAGCCGACTCATACTATTTAGGTTGCATTATTGTTTTTGTGTTATAATTTTAGCGATGGTGTCATGTATTTCTAACCAAAAAAAAAAAGTGTACATTCTGTGACCTGAAGTTGTGAGGCCATTTTGTACACCCTGGATGTCAGTTAAGTTACACAACTTAACAATTCAGTTTCACAAACCTGTAAATTACATCTACAAGTTAAGAAAGGTTATTTTAGGTTAGATTTTTGGGTGAAAACAATTTATTTTCTCCCTTTCCAGAAAAACATATGACATATTTCATGACAAGCTAATCTATACTTCCACCTGACCTACAAATTTAGTTCACTAGAACAATTGTAAGTGATTTTCTAACATGATTGGAAATTTATCTTTCAGAACCAGCATTGGAGCGACACACCTTGACATTTCCAGTAAGCGATTTCATCTGAGCCACTCACCTCATTCATCTGACATACAATACTGGCTGGGACATCTTTTCCACCTTTCATTCAACAGCAGTCATCTGCCAGCCACATTTTCCATCGATCATATCATTTGGTTATAGCAAGTATTTCATTGGGAACCTGTCAGTATTCAACTTTCATTACATTTTATTCATTTTTGTGTTTACTGTTGAGGTTAAGTATAAAGGTAAGGTTATCTCGTTTTGTGTGGTTATCCATATGTCAGATCTGCGTAATATTACAATCAAATCGCTTTCCTTGGATCAGGCTCGCCTGGTAGCAAGCCAACATAATATTTTCATTCCTTCTGGCGCCGATTTAGAATACATCCGAGGGGTCTTACGTCTTCGCAAACACTTCTTCCAAAACCCAAATTCAATTGTGGTTTCCAGAGAAAACGCTTTAGACTATTTATTGAATCACGCATCTTTGTCTGATGAATTAAAACAACAGTATCCCGACCTTGCTGACTTAAAGACTGCACTGTCTATTAAGTTCCTTCAACCATCTACTTTTATTAGCACTCAAACGGATCCTGCTATTATCATGGACGCTTCGCCACAAATTTCTGGCCCTAAGGCTAAATTGCCATTTTTCACTCCATCAGTGTTCCAGGGGAAAGGCAACGATGACATTGCTACATTTTTTAAGGATTTTGAAAGAGCAGCTATTGTAAATTTTTGGGACGATAAGTTTAAACTCCAGTTTTTACCGCTTTACTTAAAGAATACAGCGTTGGATTTCTTTGACGATCTTAAGTTACGTTTTGATTCAACCCAGATGAATTATTCGTTCGTGAAACAGGAATTCTTAAAACACTTCCGTTTGGATTGCGACTCTGATCTCTTGGAGATGACTTTATTTAATAAAAGACAACTAATTTCTGAACATACATCTTCATTCATAGCTGATGTAATGCATTTATGCTCACGTATCGATCCGCAAATGCCAGAACAGAAAGTTTGTAAATACATCTTGAGGGGCCTCCTGCCCTCCATTTTAGATAAAATTTCTCTGTGCGACAACTCTACTTTAGATAAATTGTTAACCAACGTTAGGAAGTTCCAGGAATCGAAAAATCTATTAAATTTCCATGTTTCTACATCTGTTGATTCACCGGTCAATGCCATTTCACACCAGACTCAAACTGTGTCAAATCAAAATAATAATCCATCGCACAACAAGTTTCAAAATAACAACAGTCATATCAAATCAACACAATCAGAGCGACCTACTTCTAGTAGCAATCAAAATCGAAAACATGCAAATCAACAAAATCGGTCACAATTTAATTCGCAACCTCGACCTAGATTCAACTGCCCACAATTCCAAAACGGTTTTAATTCCAATCCAACTAGGCCCACTCAACAAAATTTCCCACAGATGCCAGGACCATCCCACTTCAATCAAGCTATCCCGTTTCAACAACCCCAAATGTTTTCTCCTAGGCCTTTGATGCCCCACAACTTTCCGAATGCTTCGTCTACACAATTCGACCACCCTCTTCAGCCTCAAGCGGCCATGCCCGCCCAACATAGATATTTCTGTCAAATTTGCAACAAACCAGGACACTCCATTAGTCGTTGTCGATATAACACACACCCATCAAAAAACGTGTAAGCCTTCGAGGTCGGTGTTTGACCTCACTTACTTCAACCGTATTAGCTGTTAAAAATACCTCTTCCAAAGCTTCTTTAACTTCAAATAAAAACAGCAATTCAAGTACAATTTCAAATGTTTCGGCGCGTTCCTCAAAAATGAAACTCATTAATCCTAATTATTCTAACAACCTAACCTCTTCTCATTATGACAGTAAAATTTCACCATCCTTGGAGGTTGACCTCTGTGATTCATTTAGTTTTCAAGTTCCTAATGCTCAGTTTAACATTTCAACTTCAGTTTATGCGATTCAGCCTTCAGATTTATCACTTCCTTCGAATTTATGCGTTTCAGAAAATGCCGAATTGTCTTGTGAACAAGTCCACATTATTTTACAAACAATTAATAATCATTTCTTTCACGTTGTAGATTTTTCATACTCCGTTGTACACCCTATTCAATTAGTTTCAAACCAAGAATCCATCTCGTTACCAAATAACTTTGTTTCTGATTTCAAAAATTCTGACTTCATGTTTGTACCAGTTTTCCAAGCTTCGCATAGTGAATCTAACCATACCTATATTTGGTCTTTGTTAATTTTTGATGTCAAAGCTAGGCAGGTCTTCATAACAGATCCATCCTTCGGGAAAAATCTCTCTCTTACCAAACGCCTATGTGCTTCAATTATTTCTGAGTGCAATGTTAAATGTATTTCAACTTATTTCTTTAATTCTCGTAGAACTTCTGCCACCTATGATTCAACATACATTATTATTGGTTCCTTTATTCGCACTTTCTGTTATATTTTCAAATACCGCACCTTAATAGGCATAAATTATGAACCATTTAAGTATTCTTTTGTTTCCAAACAACAAATTTCTGAAATTCTGACATGCTTTGTTCATAACCTTCCAATTAATGTGATAGCATCCCACATTTGCGGTCTTAATCATTTATTATCGTTGATCAAATTTAAATCAGACCATTTTTCTTCCAAATCTGTTCTTCCTACGAAAGACTTAAGCACTTCCACCCAGGATTCATCGCAACATCTACTCTATACTGAAGTTTCAACACAACAACCTACAATGGCTTTGACAGTTATCGGCTCTCTCCAATCTGATTCTCTCCCCATAGTTCTAGATACTGGCTCCAATCTATCTCTTTGCAATGCCGATTTAATCTCTCCTTCTGAAATCACTCCTTCTTCGAATATTGTTTTGACTTCTGCGAACGGTTCAACATTAGAAGTTTTAGGTTCAACGAATTTGTGCTTTTCCATTTCCAAAATACCATTCTGTCATACTGTGTATGTTGTGAAGGACCTAACTTGTCAAATTCTTTTAGGCAACGAATTTCTTGTAAAATTCGGCATTATTTTGGACTTCAATAAAAATCAAATTTCGTTTTTCAAGAATGGCAAATGCTTTAAAATCAATTTCAATAAAAAATGGCTTCATAATTTGCAATCTTCTCACAATTATTCGTCAACTACTGATCTAAAAGTTACACCCACTAACAACGTTAATTTTCTCAAACCACATTCAGTACATAGTATTACTAGCTCAAGCATCCCTTCGCTTTCCGATGGTGTTTCCAATGCATTACAAATTTTCCCGGATAGTGACTCGAATTATCTTCTTTATAATATTTCTGATGAACTCCAATTCTTCGCTTCAGATGATTATTCCAATATAACTCCCCTCTTCGATAAAGCTCAGGCACCAATCGTTAATAGTCCAGAATATTTTTCCAAGCCCACACCTGTTCTTACTTCTCATACAATTTTATTACCATCAAATTCCTCGCTTCAGATAGACACTTCCGTTGACAAATTTTTATCTTCTGTGTTCAAGTTTGATTTCCAACAAAATTCTAATATCGCTGATGTTTCTCTTGTCAACATTACCCTAGTTCCCTCCGACGCTTCTCATTTGAAGTTCTCAATAAATAATGCTTCTCCGTCGCCCATTTATTTTCCAACTGGATTAATGCTCGGTACACTTATGATATCTTCCCCACAAACTCCTGTATTTCAAGTCAATGTTTCCTCTCCAGTCACAAACCAACATGAACCCATTATTATTCATGATAAATTAATAGACATTAATCCGGAATTGTCTCAGTCACAATACAAAGCTGTAACTTCTCTAATTTCCGATTTCCAAGATATATTTTCAAAAGATGAATTCGACTTACCAGAAGCTAACCTGCCGCCCGTACACATAAAGCTAGTTGATCAAGATGCAGTTTTTAACAGCCCGTATAAATTCTCTGCCTATGAATTGTCTGAACTTAGTAAAATCATTGACAAGCTTAAATCTTCTGATGTTATTATGGATGTGAAATCACCTTACGCGAGTCCTGCGTTCTTAGTTCACAAACCTGATGGTTCTTCGAGACTGGTGGTTGATTACAGAAAAATTAATAAGAAAATCATTCACGATAAATTTCCTTTGCCAAATCCTTCCACAATCTTGGAGTCTTTCGGTGGTTCACAATTTTTCGCTACTATGGATATTTCACAAGCATTTTTCACACAACGTATTGCGGCAGAATGCATTCCAATCACGGCATTCATTACTCCAACTGGCTTATATGGTTTCAAACGTCTACCAATGGGATTATCTGTTAGCCCAGCTGCTTTCAACCGAAATATGACATTTTTACTATCCGATCTACTGTATAAAAATCTTAACTTTTACATCGACGACTTATATGTACATGCGGCCTCATTCAAAAAATGTTTAGAGGTACTTAAGGAGGTTTTCATTAGACTGCGCTCAGCGTCCCTGAAGTTAAAACCAGAGAAATGCAAGTTTTTCTATAATTCAGTGAAAGTTCTGGGTCATAAGATCTCCAATGAGGGAATTTCTCCACTTCCTCAAAACGTCGAAGCAATCACAAAATTCCCGACTCCTACTAAAGTCAAGGAGGTTCGTAGCTTTCTTGGTATGGTAGGCTTTTACAGAAAATTTATTCGTAATTTTACCCACATAGCCTATCCGTTAACTCAGCTTACTAGAGCTGATCAGAAATTTATTTGGACTACAGATCACGAAAAAGCTTTTGAAACACTTAAGAACTTAATTGTTAATCCACCTATCTTGGAATACTTCGACAACTCTAGACCAACGTTCTTGTTTTGCGACGCTTCACGCATTGGTATAGCAGGTTGTTTATGCCAAAGGAATAATAACAACGAGATGAAACCTATAGCCTTCGTTTCTCGACGCTTAACATCTAATGAGTCTAACTGGTCGGTCTCCCAAATTGAATTTTTAGCCATCGTATATTCCGTTAAACATTTCAGGCATTTCTTGTACGGTAGGCCTTTTACTATAATCACAGATCATTCCGCTCTTCAATATGTTAAAAATCTTAAAGACCCTGGATCTCGTTTAAGCAAATTACTACTTCAATTATCCGAATACACTTATACTATTAAACATATTCCCGGAAAATTCCTCAATGTACCAGACGCGCTTTCCAGATCTCCTCTAGATATTCCAGTAGAACATAACATAGATTTGATTAATGCCACTTCCACCTCTGCTTCAGTTTCACATGATAATTTCAGTTCAGTTTCCCCATCTACGGCAGACACCCCTTCCACGTCCTTTCATGTACTTCAAACAAATTCAGACTCTGTTCCAATCCCAATTAATTCTAAATTAGATATTAACCTACTTCAGAAACAGGACGATTTGATCAGTAAAATTTATTTTGCTCTCATTTCTTCTCCAAACGCTTCTCAAAACTTCAAACGCATGTCCCGACGTTATACTCTTCAAAATGATCTTGTGTACTTCAAATTATTTCATGATAATTCCACTACTTTGCGCCTCGTCCTTCCTTCTGTCTTAGTTCCCGAAGTCATCAAAATGTACCATGATTCGCCCATGTCAGGTGCTCATTTAGGAATTCAAAAAACCATTTCAAAAATTTCTACGAAATACTTCTGGCCTAATATGTCTAAAGACATAACAGCCTACGTCAAATCGTGTCCCGAATGTCAAATTATTAAGGTTCCCCGTTCAAAGAAATTTGGTCTTCTTCATCCAATCAAAATTACCTCAACTCCCTTCACAAAAATAGTTCTCGATTTTTTAGGCCCTCTTCCAAAAACTACTGGAAATTTTCAACACATTCTCATAGCTCTGGACGCTACTACTCGATTCGCAATGGCAACCCCAACGGTTCATAATAATGCAAACGCTGTAGCAAATTTTCTGTACAAACTCTTCCTTCAATACGGATGCGCTAAAATTATTCAAACAGACCAAGGTTCTCATTTCATTAACTCAACGATTAATCATCTATGCTTACAACTAGGAGTTGAACACCACACCAGCACACCATATCGTCCGCAAACTACAGGCATTACAGAACGTTTTAACTCTACAATACTACAAATGCTAAAATTTTATGTCAACGAAAATCAGAGTAACTGGCATAAATTTGTACAACCTGTTATCTTCTCGTACAACATTTCAGTTCAAAAGTCTTTGGGGTATTCACCGTTTTATTTATTACATGGCTACCATCCGCTATCACCGTTTGATCTACCATTGCTGGAAACAGAAAATGATGTCGAACTGCTAGACCAGTTAAAAATCCTTCAACAGGTTCGTGAAAAATTACCAGCAATTCTTTCCAAGGCTCAAGACACACAAAAGAAGTATTACGACAGAACGCATCAAGATGTGAAATTTTCTGTTAATGACGAGGTATTGGTTTTCTTTCCACAAACAGCTCCAGGAAAATCGCCAAAGTTAGCATCTAATTTCCGTGGTCCATACAGGATTTCAAGAGTCATAAGTCCATTAAATTATGAGGTTATTTTCGAACGTTTTGGCAAATTAACACCGCAGGTTGTCCATGTGAGCCGATTGAAGAAATTTTTTCATAGAACTCAATCGCAGAATTGTAATGATCACTAACAATTACAGTTGTATGTTCATCTCACATTCATGACATACTCTCATTATCACCTTTGTGCTTTGATTTAATATACTCACCAACTTTTTCCACAGGACTCACTAGTTGTTTTATTGATGAGCTTCTGTAAAATTCAATTAACAGAAGATTGAATTCACCACGCTGAATTCTAACAAGGGTTGTGCATTTCTAGTATAGTAATTTTTGAACAATGTATAATATATATGTAGATTTAAGGGCATAAATGGTCTCGAATTCGTTCAACTTTTCACAAACTGTTATAGAACTTCCAATCTTGGCGCTGATGTGTAGATCTGTAGATTAGTGCTGCGGTGTTATCAAATACCAGGTGTCTTACCGCGGGTCGACTTTCTGGCCGTTTGCTTCGTGTTTGCCATCCTTGCTTGCTGTTCCTTCGAGTTCTTGTCCTTTTCAGCTTGTAGGTCCGCTCAGGTCGGATTTTGGGTTTTAGGTCCTCTCCGTTCTTGTTTCGGGTTTTCGGATCCTTACTGCTCGCTTTTGGTAGGTTGATGGTAGGTCCGCTCAGGTCGGATTTCGGGTTTTAGGTCCACTCCGTTAGGGGGGGTTCGGATCCTTACTGCTCGCTTTTGGTAGGTTGATGGTAGGTCCGCTCAGGTCGGATTTCGGGTTTTAGGTCCACTCCGTTAGGGGGGGTTCGGATCCTTACTGCTCGCTTTTGGTAGGTTGCTGGTAGGTCCGCTCCGTTCTGATTTCGGATCGCATGTACTACAAATTTCGGATTGCAAGTGCTACAAATCTGGTCCCTAGGTAGTCCCTGGTACTCCAAGTTTGGTTTTTGATATCCGCTACAAATTTGGTTAGGGCCATCTGTTGGATATCCATTTCCCAACTGGAATCTCTCCGGACGATCTCTCCTCAGGTATGAGTTGTCAAATGGAATTTCTTGCAGGTTATCATGGCCATTGTAGTGTGTGTTAACGATCGAATTTGGGCATACCACACTACCTGTTCCCTGTCGTTTGATTAATTTTAAAAGTTTGTTGTCCGGTGTATGACTAGTCATCTTCTTCCTTAATTCACTAAAACTCACAATATTACTTAATAAATATAAAAAATATTAAATAACTTAAAATTATTTACACTACAAAGTTACATAATAAAATAATTATACATAAAAATACTATACTATTATATAATATACATAAATATACATATAAATTTTACTACAAATTTGATAACACTACAAATTTGATAACGCTACTAATGTCAATTCTTTTTTTTAAATCCATTCCCATTTCAAGTCAGAAATTTTGTGAACGCAATTTTTGCAATTTTGTTTTTGAAATTTTGCACTCCGTTAGTTGTTTGTGTCTGATTTCTGCTTCCAAAAGTTTCTTTTTACCTACTTTTGTCGTCAGAACAATTTTGTGACAAGCGGCGAATTCGAGATTTATTTATTGAACTAATTATATTTGGGTTGTGATTTAAATTATTAGATTCTAGGGTAATTACTCATAAGCTTAGTTTTAAGATTAATTTTAAGTTCTCTTTTTCCTTATGCGTAGGCCCGCTTCACTATCTGATAAGTTTTACCTCGATCTGATCATCTTCATTTTTTTTTATTTTTAAGTTGATGTCAAATTACACTTCGATAATTATTCTCCCCCACATTTTAAGTTTAATTTCCTACAGTTATCATTAATCAATCTCGTTTTTATTTTTTCCTATCCATTAGTATCAATTTCTCCCCAACGTCATTTACCTTTCCACCTTTTCAACTCCTCAATTCATCAAGTTGTCCTCGTACTTTCACATTTTTCCTTCTGTTTTGGCCTTTCTTGAAGGATACAGTTGGTAGTTCTAGCCTTTGTTTCAGTTCAGCCTTCAAGAACTAGCAGTACACCTTCGCTTCAGTCTTTTTCACGTTGTTTAAATTGTTTCATTACACCTTCTATTTCAACTCATTCATTTAACTTCTTCCGTGATGCGTCTTCATACTTTTCAAGGCTCCTGTGACGCCTAATTTTTTTTTAATTCGTATCAAAGGGTAGCTTCCTTCGATCCCTTCCTTTTTCCCCCTTTCTTTCCAATGTCTTCCATTTGCCCTACCTTGATTGAGTACAAGGCCTTATTCTTTGCCTACCTTCTCGGGCTGGGGTTCCGAGAAGCGAGGTGTTTACCCCACTGATAGGGTTTTGTATCCAGTCAAGATTGTATGTGCTGTGTGAATGAAAGTGAATGCTGGTTGAGTGATTGTACGTGTGCGTGTGCGTTTGTGGAAGTATGTATCAGGGGGCGAATTGCTGCGCATTTTTCCTGCTATCATTTTTTTTTTCTCAAATCCAAATTCCCGACGTGTGTCCAAAATTTTCTTGCTTTTTGGTTATTCCTTTCTCCTGTCCTACGCCCATTTAATTTCAGTCCGGAGTTAACCTTCAAAAGATTTCTGAGACACTATATATATATATATTTTTTTTTCTTTTTCTCCAAAATTTCAGTCAATCTCAAATTTTTCTTTTTCATTCGAGTTCTATGCAAATTTTAGGTTCTCTATTTTATTTCAGTTCAGTTTCCAACAATTACGAGGTATTACTTGTTGAATTTTTCCTTCATCCTTCCATTATTAGGTTGTTTTAATTCCAATCCGTCCTTCCGTATGTTAAGTAGAGTTTATTTATTATTTTACAATAGATAGCAATTCTAGTCCTGCTCCGTGTCAATTTACCATTAGTTTATACCATACTCTTTAAGTTTAAGTACTACTGTTGCAGCGTTTATGCCCTCTCTAAGTATAACGCTTGATTTTAACTGATTCCTACATTAAGTTTAAGTACTACTGTTGCAGCGTTTATGCCCTCTCTAAGTATAACGCTTGATTTTAACTGATTCCTACATTAAGTTTAAGTACTACTGTTGCAGCGTTTATGCCCTCTCTAAGTATAACGCTTGATTTTAACTGATTCCTACATTAAGTTTAAGTGCTATTGTTGTGTAATACCGAGATTTTAGTTTTAAGCTATATACTACGATTTTGTTATTGAGTTTATCCGTCCAGATTTAATTACTCTTTCACCTTAAGTGCTGAGAGGTCTAACTCTTGTGTCTCCACAAGACAGAACTCAGCACCTTCTGCCAAACAAGTTTTGGTTGTTTGACAGTAAACGTCCATGCCCTTTCCAAGCATGATGTTTTATTACGTGCAATATTCTAATACTCTGAACTGCTCTAATGACTTAAGATAGTACTAATATTTGGTATAATTTTCATTTAGGTTAAGATCCCCTTAAACAATCATTCCCTCTTAGATTAAGGATCCCTTTAATTATCTCCCCATTACATATAGGTAACTTCAGTCATTTAGTTCTTAGTGTGGTATAATTTGTACCCATTCATGTGCAATACCTTACTCATTATAATTACATTTCTCGATGTAATTTTTGCAAGCAATCTTTCCTTGCCTAAATTTATATCCTTTGTAATTTCAGCATTACAAGGACATATCTCCTAAATACATTTCACTCCGAGTTCATACAAACAATTATTGCATAACTTATTTTATCTTTGTTTGCTTAAAAGTTTTTAAAACTGTCAACAGATCGAAGAAAAACGAGAGTAATCCAGAGACGGCATACTTTGATGAACGTTCCTCTCCAATCGCTTGACCAGGCCTACGCATTCTAGACATTATCACAGAGTGGATGCTGGATTTCCAACACCATCGTCGGATTCCGGAGTCCATCTCGTATTTATCTACAGGTTTTCAAATTCCAACTAAATAATACAAGATTACAACATCAATTAAAACTCATTTCAGTTCCTACTAAAGACAATATCTACTCAAGATAATTATTTAACCTTGAAGATCTATTTAAACAAAAACATAAAGAACATTTCAATTTCTAGTCAAAAAAAAAGTTGTGAATTTCTCTTACCGTGCAATAGTTTTTAACAGAACAAAAAAAAAAAAAAATAATATATATTTATTTTTAAGATTATTTTAGAGATAAGTTAAATTACATTTAAGTTTAAGCATATTTAATACTTTTCACTCCACCAAACAATTTAATGAATTTATTCAGAATTTAGCTTCCACTTTCACTATAATTAATCTTTCATTTTTCATACTTTTCTTTCCTGCAACTAAAATGCTCAAGTAATCTCGTTCATTCAAATAAGTTGTATTAAAATAATATTGTTTAAAAATATTCAACAGACACAATACAAACACATAAAGCATATTATTCTAATGTTCTTTTAAAAACAAAAGTTAACCTCATTCAAACTTAAACCTCTTAAAAAACTAAAATAAAATTTTCAGATCACTAATTGTACTCATTATCTAATTTTTGTAGCAAAACTAAGACTTTCAATGTTCTAAAATTGCATTACTAACAATTTAAAATTAGCAGTTTCATTTTCAACTCAAATTCATTACTTGTAAAATAGCATTTCCGTCCGACTTCGACTTCAAACCATACTATCTCCTTAACATGCTTCCCTTACTGCTTCAGTTCTTCCCCATCATCTTTTCATCTTATTTTATCCATACGGTTCACCCGACCCCCGTACATGTCTTCCATGGTATTTACTTAACACCACTGTCCGATACGATAATTTACGAGTCGTCCATTCCTTTGATCTACTCCATTCCTGTGTCCAATCCACGTTCCTTTCCAAATCTCGACGTCACATTCCCATCCTGTCCTTTCCAACAATCCAACTCCTCATCCTGTCATTTCCAAACTCCTGAGTTATCGCTTCCAGACAATTTTACTAATTTCCTCTCCAAATTACTCAACCAAACGAATACAACCGAATCAACGGAAGATCAAACATGCCGTCCTACAAATCACTGTCAAATTCCAACGATGCTACAAACCTTACACAATGCTACAACCAAAATTCTCTTCCACAACCATGCTCATCGATTTGAATCAACACGATCCAGGCGTACTTTAGAATTCATTGGAAATTTTCTGAATTGGTGTTGTTCAATCGCCACAGTACACGAGTTACACGCAGTAGAAACTAATGAACAATTTCTCACGCAACACCTAAATGGTCTAAAAGGAATACTTCAGTCTGATCATCAACATCTTGCATCTACCAGTGAACACTTAAACACATCGTTTAACAAAATCAATGACTTGTTCAAGAAAACACATCAAGACTTTTCAGAAGTCATAAACCAAATTCAAACGGATGAAAACGAAGAAAACAAACATTTTATCTACATTTTGAAATACCTATATTTTGCCTACAGACACATATTCATCTCAACATATGAAATTCATTACAACAAAATCCAACAACGCTGCTCGTCGCATCAAGTTCCAAGCGAGATTTTGCCTCCAAAAATGTTAGCTTCAGATCTCCAAAAATTACAGGATAAACTTCAACATCACAACAAGACATTGGCTATTCCTATACATCTACTCAGAGAATATTTGAATCTAAAATTAACCACTTGCACCTTCTACTCGGCACAAATTATCATCAAAATTCAAGTTCCGTTAACATCAGTGACTACAGCATATCAACTATACCAGTACACACCAATTCCGCTACAATGGTACGACCAAACCTGTTATCTTTCACACGACTCATTCTACATCATCAATTCTACAACCAGATTACAAATTATTGATAAGGCGTCAACATCATGCCAAGCCAACGATAGATTATGCTTATTACCTCGCCATACCTATACGCCAACGATGCAAACATCCTGTATACAACATCTCATCAAAGGAACGGCAATTCCAGAACTTCAAAAATATTGCGCTTTCACCTGCAGACCGTCGATAACAACATCCATCTTCGAGAAATCACCGGTTGAGTACTTAATAACAAATGTCCTACCTTACACCAATATAAATTGCCCAACAAAAGTTATTCCGCTTAAACCTGTCAACATTGGCATAACACATCTCTCCTTACCATGTAATTGCACCCTTCAACAAGACCAGAAAATCCTTATTCATACAACGTTTCCCTGCGATTCAAGATCTCCTGCAGATTTTACACTAAAACACTTTGTCCCGCATTCCTGGACACACTTTGCTGCATTACCTTTTTCACATGTACTAGACTACTACCCACCCATCACAAACAACTTATCTCATATCCTCAACAAAAACTGGAATATTTCCTTTCCTGTCATCAAACAAGTTGACCCTTGGCCTTCTAACTTGAACAAACCAATCCAGACACCTAATCCTTGGAGTGCTATTATTGATCAAACTTATATTGTTCACTCAACAATTTATTTATGGTTAACTATTTTAACTGGTTTAAATATTTATATAATTTGTACTTTGACTATACGTAAATCTCAAAATGTTCAAGGAATTTCTCCTACAGTTACTATTTCTACATTACGGTAGAAACTAATACAATTATTTTAAATTCTTTTTCATATCATTAGGAATAAAACACGAACATGAGCATTATCATAAATTACTTATGTAAAGACTACTTGACCATCTCCTTGCAGTAAAGATATTTTTAGATTTTTGCATTCCTCTAACGTTCACTTTTCTTTCTTATACATTCAGTTTTCTATCTTCTGTCATCTCCTCCTGCCCAATGTTTTCGATCAAAAAAAAAAAAAAAAAAAAATAAAACTTCTTTTTATTTTTTTTTTTTCCCCCAACGAAGCGGCGTGTAATATTTTACCAGAAAATCAAGTTTTTCTTTCTTTTTGGTAAAATATTAAAATCCATTTTATTTCTGAGTGAATTTTTAACTTCCAAAATAAAAATTATTCTTTTTATTCAGTCTAGATAATTCTTAACATTTTTATTCTTTATTACTTCATAATACGTTTTTAGGCTTTTTTTTCATTCTTTCTTAATCGCAATAGCAGTCATGTAGGCTAGTGGAATTTCGTTGAGTCTGCATGTTGCGTTTCCGCTGGTTAACTCACCCCCTGGCCCCGCGTTTGCTTTCCACATAGTTTTTCTATTTCTCTATGCGTTAGAAAGAGAAGTTACACGTGTTTCTCGCTCTCTCTCTCTCTCTCTCGTTGCTACTGCCTTTTGGAGTGGGGGTTTCCGCTCAACCGTTGTGAACGCGCGATTTTGTTTTTGTCTTGCGCTTACAGCCTTAGAATTCACATCTTATTCCAGGTAACTCTAATTTTATCATGTTTTATAAAAAATTCCTAAATTTTAAGCCCCCTTAAAATTTTTATATAAAATAATACTGTTTGGTGGAAACTGAAAAATATGGGGTAGTTATTTTAACAAAATACTTATATTCTTTTCAATTTATTCACATTGGGTTTTTTTTAAATTCATTCTTCCAAAGAGGAATTTTGTACGCATGAGGTTCCACGTTGCATAAAATGTTTTCATCTCCTTAAGAGTCCCATTTAATAAAATCTTCATTTGTTCTTTTTCGTTAACCTTTTTGTTAACACTTTTGTTTGAATAAATATCCAATTATTTTCCCCTTTAAAAAATTATTACGTTTCTTTACCAATTGGATGTGTAGTGTTTAATCATGTAATAATCGTGTAAACTCATGCGTACAGAATTTTTCCCCGGACAAAAGGTAGTATTCACATTATCGCATTCATGTTTTTTAATTCTGTTTAATCATCTACTAATAAATTTTAATTTGGAATTTAATCTGAGGCTTATTTAACTGGAATTTAAAAACGATGCCAAGATCCGTGAAGTTTTTTTATTTACTTCCATTCATTCACTAAGGTATATTAAATTTTTTTGCTTCACGTAAAAAATGTCTTTTTTTTTATATTTTTTTTCTGCCTTTAATGAAGGAATTTCATTACTGCAATCCCTTCATCTCAGTTTTTTTTATTTTACCACTTTGAAAAACTCTAATGTTCTATTGGTATTCTATCGAGTTTTTCTTTTCTTTTATTTCCGTTTAAGCTTAGCTGGGCTAATAATTCGGCTAACTCATTCCCTGATAATTTTTGTTTGTACATCTGTTTGAAAACCCATGGCTAAGTGATTTTCTAGCGCAATTTCAGGTATTTAAAATGGTTCATTTTCTTTCCAAATTTTTGTTTTAAATTCTATGTCCTTAAGACCTAGATGTGTGTTTGTTTTTCTGAAGAATTAATTAAATTTTATAAATTAACGCAATGAATTAAAGATTCAATTATTTTGTTTTTTAAATTAAAGTTTTATCTAAATAAAAGTTCAGAAATGTATTAAATTCTTTTTTTCTTTACAAACGCGATGCTATGGATTTTCAAACAGAGGTTTAAATAAATTTTTTTTAATTAGTTTTAAGATGGGTTTTGTTCATACATTTTTGTCTTTCTAAGCTTCATTTTTTTTTTGATTCATTACAAGTGCAAATTGATTTTTTTTATTTTTTTTTATCTCTCGTTCTCTGGAATGAGAATTTAACGTTTTTTTTTGTGTGTAAAAGAAAATTTCTATTTTTGTTTGTTTACAAAGAATTTGTTAACATCTTTGTTGATTTTATGTTTCATTATGTTTGAATTAAAGTAGTTTGTTTTAAATTCATTTCTGGGTGTCAGATTATAATTTATTTTTCTACCATTTGAACCGGCATAGATTTTTCTACAATCTCACCCTCGCAGTACTTAGAGCGAGTATTTACCATCATTTGAGCTACGCTAGTTTTTTTTATTGGGTTGCTAATTAATCCCTGGACTCAATTTCAGTGCCTGGTTGGGTTCTAAAATTGGCTGGTGGATTTTGCCCCCTATTGGTCATTTAAGTTTCAGCGTCTTCGTGGTGTGAGCCGTTTTCTTTTCCTTTATCCGGTTTCGGGGTGGGCCACTTTTGAAGTTCTCCCGGTGGAGAATTACAACAGTGTTTTGTCCGTTCCGAAGTCTGGTGGAGGGGAGGGTTCGGTTTTTCGCCGCAGGGCGTTGTAACTTAGATAAAATTTTTAATTGTTGTAACTAAAAATAAGCTGTGTCGTTTCGACACACTACCAGTTTTAGTGGAAGCTTCGTTTCTACCACTACAAATTTTGGTACAGGTCACCATGCCTTGTGTAACTTCATATTTTCCACTACAGTAATTATTAAAATTTGTGAATAAACGATCGACTTTTACCCAAATTTTATTTTTTCCTCGTATAAGGCCAATTTTAGACCACGTCAAGTGACTTAAGACGTTTCTGGAAGCTCTTTTTGCAGCCCATATTTTAACCATTCGCTCAAATTAGGTTTTTCTCCTTTATTCTGGCCACCCGGTGCTCTGTTGTTCTTCTTGGAAGCTATTAAAGTCCGTAATTAGTTGTCTGAATTTGGTTCGGTTCATTAAGTTTTTCGGTTTATTGCGGTTTTCTCAATAATTTCTGAAAGGGAAGGATCTTTGTGATTTCTTCAAACCATTTATACGACATTCGGTCTATTGCTTAGTCTCCATCATCTGTCAAGGATCAGGCTTAATGGCCTGTTCCGGCATCCATCTCTTTTTAGATCTTCCTAAACCTCACTTCATGAAAATACCGTGCGTTCGGAAAGTCGCTGTGCACTGGAATTGTGACTATGGATTTATGAAAATATGTATAAAGAAATGACTAAGCATTTTGGAAAAAAATTTATTCAATACCTTAATTACATTGTTAAACCGTGATTACATTGTTTATAGAAGGTGTTCGAAATGACCTCCATTGGCATCAATACAGCATTGCACTCGTTTCATTTTGTTTGCAAACACCTTTCGCAACTGAAGAACAGTGATTCCTTGAATGTATGCCGTTATTGCGGCTTTAAGTTCGTCAATCGTGTGTGGTCTGTTCCGATACACAGTTTGTTTCGCCGCACCCCATAAAAAGAAATCGGGGGGAGTCAGATCAGGAGATCTTGCAGGCCACAAATTCTTTGAAATTATTCGTTCACCAAACACGTTGCATAACGTTTTATACAGTTGCGAAAGGTGTTTGCAAACAAAATGAAACGAGTGCAATGCTGTATTGATGCCAATGGAGGTCATTTCGAACACCTTCTATAAACAATGTAATCACGGTTTAACAATGTAATTAAGGTATTGAATAAATTTTTTTCCAAAATGCTTAGTCATTTCTTTATACATATTTTCATAAATCCATAGTCACAATTCCAGTGCACAGCGACTTTCCGAACGCACGGTACTTCATGAAAATTAATAAGAACAAAACGAAAGTGTTGTGCAGCAGCAAGAGTGGTTTAGAAGAGATGGGAAATTTAAAAGTAGGCAACGAAAACATACTGGAAGTTGGGGAATTCTGCTATCTAGGGAGTAAAATAACAAAGAATGGTAAAAGCACAAGTAATATCAAAAGTAGAATTTCTCAAGCTAGAAAAGCCTTTGAAATGAAAAACAGCTTACTGACTACAAACATTGATTTACAGATTAGGAAAAATTTCTTAAAACATTATGTTTGGAGTGTAGCATTATACGTAAGTGAAATGGGTGATAGGGCTGTAGAAAAGAAGAGAATAGAAGCTTTTAAAATGTGGTGTTATAGGAAAATGTTAAAGATTAGGTGGGTGGACAAAATAAGTAATTTAGAGGTCCTTAGGCGAGTGGACGAAAAAAGAAGTATATGGAAGAATCTTACCAAAAGAAGGGATAGGCTAGTGGGTCATATCTTAAGACATCCAGGTATTGGGCTATCAATAATGGAGGTTAATATTGAGGGAGTTGTAGGGGGAGGCAAAGATTAGAATATATAAAACAAATTACAAAAGATATAGGGTGATTACATAGATATGATATATGATATAGATAGATATGATATAGTGTGATTATATAGGGGAGGTTACAGGTATGTAGATATGAAACGACTTGCGCAAGATAGAACAGCTGGGAGAACTGCATCAAACCAGTCGAGCGACTCTGATGACGAAAAAAGCCTCACTTTCTTCTAGGTTTATATTTTTACGCTCGTAGAGGAAGTCTTTGTGCTGGCTCGCGAAATAAATGGTTTGACCAGTTTCTCTTATATATTAACGTTTCCCATAGTGACTGAACATTTAACTCAGCGCGTACAGCTTCGTTACGTACTCTATCTAACAGGGTTCAACCTTTGACTCCCCGCAAAAATCTCATTTCAGCAGCCTGGAAACGAGATTCATTTCTCTGCAATGACACCCATGTTTCACTTCTATATGTGAATGAGTGGTGCAACCATTGCTCTAAAAATTTCATTTGGGTGTCCTTTCTCGTTTTCTTTCTTATTGTCCTGCGAATAGAACCGCAAACAGTGCTGAATTTTGCCACTTTTTCACTCAGGTCATCATCTTTGTCATAGAAAATCCTGCATCTTAAATATTTAAATCTCTTACTTGTTCTATAGTTCGGTTACCAAATATAATTTTTGAGCGAACCGACTATCTTCCCATGAATGCCCATATCTTACCCATTATCTTTGATTTTTGCGCCGATATTCTCATGCCAAACTCCGCGCTATGTTTTGCAATTTATAAATGGCTTATTGGAGCCTGGCTTTTGTGTGAAAAATAAATTAAATAGCGTTTCCGACGCTATTTAATATTTACGTTCATGAGATTGTAACAGTTTGATTATAAAAATACTTTTAAAAATATTTTTTGAATATTATTTGTAAGAAATATGAAAAGAAATTAATTCTTATCTCCAAAGATTTGTGTTGTTTAGGTCATCAGCCAAAAGGCTGGTTTGAACCTGTAGAGGTTTTACTATGTAAACCGAGGAATGAAGTGGTTTACAATTGCCTTCCTCACTGAATGGAAAAGTATGCTTGTCAGCATGCCGGGCCCTCTGTAAAGCACATATTTTGCACTCTGCAAATGACACCTTCACTTCATTCACCACAGGGTCTGACTGTATAGCGAAATTCATTACTTTCAGAGGAGGTAACTCTGACTAGTGTCTTTTACACCTCTACCTCTCTTGTTCTTAAATGATTAAGTCATTTAATTGCCTGACCATGCGATAAGAAACAGAACTATTTATATTAGCCCTGCAACGAACAGATTGAGTGTAAATAATTTGACACTCCACCTGTCTGTTATGGGCAGTCCAAAGGTTTACTAAGCACAAAATATACAGTCATTGTAATTGTGGTGATATTGTAGTGATTTAATTGAATCATTATGTGAGAAGAAACGGAAATGTTTGTGGACAGTTCTGAAATTAATAGGTCAAGTTCAATTGATGCTTATGGTGGACACGAGAACATCAAGTGCAGAATTTATTGAAGAATCTGTTGACTCTTTTTGTTGTTCTGAAAATATTAATACATTTAAGAAAATATATTGTAGTTTAATTATTCTTAGAATTGAAATCAATTGTACTTCTTTATAGTTTGTAACAATTAATTTACTGATTCAGTTCGTTCTTGTATTTTTTTCCTCAACTCTTTCCCGTAGGCTTCTGTAAGTGGTCACTGTCCTTATTTACATTATTAACTTATTAGATTGCTGTCAAGGTCGTTCAGATGACTGCATCTATATTTGTAATACAGGCATTGGTGTCATCTCATCTTCAACTGGCTACAATATAGATAGATGCATTGCTTGTGATTTATTTAACAGAATGAGATGAGTATTTAAATTACTTGGTATTGGCCTGGGTATATCATTTGAATTGTTTAGTTATCGACCATGTACATGCCGGTTTTATAAAAATTATACCTGTCGTCTGCCAGGTAGAACTGCTACGTACCAATTAAAAAGAATAAAAAGAATTGATCGCCATAAAAAATTACAGCCATAAAAAAATGGATATTTTTTCACAATTTTTCTGCTGACCCACCGGGTTGGTCTAGAGGTAAAAGTCGTCGCCAAAATCAGCTGTTTAACAGCTGATTTTCAGAGACGAAGGTTCCTGGTTCGAATCCTAGTAAAGGTAGTTACTTTTATACGGATTTGAATACTAGACAGTGGTTACCGGTTTACTTTGATGGTTGGGGTTTAATTAACCATACTCTCTCAGGAATGGTCGGCCTGGGTCTGTACAAGACTACACCTCATTTACACGTCATACATATCATCCTCATCTCATTGGGTCATGGGGTTGCTTATTGTTCTAAATTGAACAGATTGCAACGTACACAAATTAGGAATCAAAATTTTTCTGCTTTCAAGTTTTACTGATGTATTTACTCGATAACCCCGCTAATCTATACTAATTGAGAACGAAAACCGTTCAGGTCTCGTAATGTTCGAATTATCAAAAAAAAAGAAGAAAATGGTCGTAACAAAAATCTAGTGTGAAACACTCAAGTGACTTTATCTTGCCAATGTAAAAAACGAACATTATAACGTACGTTTAATCATTTTCAATTCAAATTGTTCTATTCAAAAAGTTCAATCTGTTCGATTCAGAACAATAAGCAACCCTTTGACCCAATAAGATGAGGTTGATGTGTATTACGTGTTAATGAGGTCTTGTGCACACCCAGGGCGACCATTCCTGAGAGAGTATGGTTAATTGAACCCCAATCATCAAAGTACACCGATAAACACTGTCTAGTATTCAAATCCGTATAAAAGTAACTATTTTTACTAGGATTTTTTTGGCTTTTATTTGTCATGAATTACTGAAAACCATCCAATTTGGTTGCTGGTTTTTTCTGTAGGTATTTTTGACGTGGATAAGGTAAGAGTTTGAACAGGGGACCCCCCTCCCAGTACAGTTTGTTCTCAAATGACTGTCAGCTGGTCACCATACAAAGTTTCGTGCCCAACCGGCATTACTTAACAATTAATAGCGACTTTATATCAGCTGACTGATTGGGCTGGCCCGAAGGTCACTAGGATTTGAAACAGGAACCTTTGTCTCTGAAAATCAGCTGTCAAACAGCCTACTCGCGATGGCGACTTTACCTCTAAAGCAGTAGTTCTCAACCGTTTTTTTTTTTGGTCACGGCACACTGTCGTATATAGAGAGTTCTTGCGGCGCACTAACTTTACGAGTTAAAACGAACAGTACCCGGTACTAGTGGAAGCAGTTATATAGTACCTTGTTACATTTTTCAACCACCTACTTGTGTGAGCTGGGCTTTTCAACACAAGGAAACATAAAAAAACTAGAAGCGCGTAGATTTCTCTCAGTTTAACAGGAAATGCGTGTGTTTTTGTCTTGAGTTCTACCACAAATTGTACTTTTATGTAAGAAGCGACAAACTCAAGTTTCTCATTAATATCTCAACATTATAACAAATTTTTTTGTTGTAAGGCGTACGCCAATAAATCTCCTATAAAATCAGTTTTAAGTTCTTGAATAGTATTCTCTTGTTATTTAAAAAAAAATATTGAATGAAATAATTTTTTAATTTATTTTCTCACAAATATTACTACAAAGTCTCAGAAGTTTCGCAGTACACCCGTTGAGAACCACTGCCTCTAGACGAACGCAGTGGGTTTAGTCTTAATTTTTTTTTTTTTTTTTTTTTTTTATTTAACGTCGCATCAACTGCAACGGTCATTAGCGACGACATTGGGGTGGAACTTTATGTGATGTAGGATGAAATGATTTTTTGTAACGTATGAAAATATGCCATGCCTGAGTGGGATTCGAACCCAGGACCGCATGATGAGAGGCGAGCACGTTACCAACTGCGCCAATGCGGCCGGCATTGGCGCAGTTTTTTTTAGCTTTTATTTGTTTCGGGAACTGTGCTTTATTGACAACCACCCAATTTGATCGCTGATTTTTGCTGTATTTTTTGGCGTGATTCGGCATGAATTTTTGAACCAGGGATTCCCAGTAGTAGAGTTTGTTCAGGATGGCTGTCAGCTGGTCACCATACAAAGTCGCTTGCCCAACCAGTGTTGTTTAACAAATAATAGTGACTTTCTACCAGCTAGCTGGGCTGGCCCGAAGGCGAGTCTTAAAATTAATAATACATTTTAATTGTTGAAAGTTAGCAAGGAAGTTCTGTACAGTTTGTCGGTACCCATTAATAGATATGTGTTTTGGATCTTCAGAAGTTTTTACTTTAGTTACCAACTCTAATTAAGACGGATAACATGAGATGTCTGCAGATAATTACTTATTAACTTTATCGATGGAAAAAAATGAGAAAACGTGTCCGTCCATTCATATACTTTATGTTGTAGTAAGCTATACATCATTGTATAAGTGGCATGACCTTAATAATAGCAATTCCCGCCCCTTTTCCCTCCTTCTCCTCCTCTTCTTCAACAAATCAAAGTCAAATTATATGTATTAGATTTGTCTCTTGTCCATCCTTCAAGGCTCTTTTACGGTCAACAACCTTATCAAACGTATTATATAACCACATTATGTTTTTTACCAAGTAAGTTGGTTTATGTACACGAGTATTTATGCGGATATAAATCTCAAAAGTCCTTTTTTATTTGTTTTGTGTTTTTGTACTTCTCAGAACTGTTTGTGTAGAATCATAATCAGTTTAACAAACGTTTGTTTGTAATAATGTGTCGATAAATGCGACCGCACGTAATGTTTAGAAATACATTAGTTTTCTTTCTTAATTTTATATTAGTTAAAATACAAGTAATTGGAGACAATTGGTTGTACGAATAAAACTTTAATTATTATGTGTTCTGATATACGTATTGTGCGGTTCCAAGCTCCGTGTAGTTGCGGGGGTGAAGGGTACGGGTGAGGTATATTGAATGAGTGACGCATGCTGGGAGAACAATTGTTTTGTATTACTCTGATACAGAACATTCGTTTTCAAACTTTTCGTATTTAACATATCGTCCCTCCAATGGTAAACTTGCGAATATGCAAATTCTCAGTTTTACAGGAAAGCAAAAAAACAAATTCACTGTTTTCTTCTTTAACACACTTCGTGTATTTCCGTAACTTTACAAAGGCTGTTGTATCTCCCTAACCGAACAAGATACATATTCGCGAGTTTACTGCAACATGCATTCGGTTGTATACATTAGCATACACTAACTAACTCATATTCATAAAATTTGCAGATTCGCAAGTTTACCATTGGAGGGACGATATTTGTTTGTATTTATTACATTTTATTTATTTACATATTTTGATATAAATTGCTAAGTTAAATGTCTGCCCATAACAACAGACAGATGGAGTGTCAAATTATTTACACTCAATCTGTTCGTTGCAGGGCTAAAATAAATAGTTCTGTTTCTTATCGCATGGTCAGCCAATTAAATGACTGAATCATTTAAGAACAGATGAAGTAGAAGGTGTAAAAGACACTTATCAGAGTTATCTCCTCTGAAAGTAATGAATTTCATTATACAGCCAGACCCTGTTGTGAATGAAGTGAAGGTGTCATTTGCAGAGTGAAAAATTTGTGCTTTTCAGAGGGCCCGACATGCTGATAACCGTACATTTCTACTCAGTGAGGAAGGCAATTGTAAATCACCTCACTCCTCGTTTTTACTTAGTAAAACCTCTACAAGTTCAAACCAGCCTTTCGGCTGATGACCTAAACAACAACAATAAGTTAAATGTTATGAATCCGACCAAGTTAACAGGTTGACTGCTACTCGAATAATGAGTAATCTTACCAGAAACGCTACAATGGTTTTTCCCTTTATCATGCAGTATAGTATTATATAAAAATCAGCTACTAGCAACAAAAAATTTCTTTTATTTTTTAATATAAAAAAGCAAAAATTGAGACACAAAAATATGCGTCTCGCATTTATTGGTACCTATTAGAAATTTCATTTTACGTCATGCATAATTTTAAATATATGAAATTTACAAACAATGTTGTGTAATAAAAATCAAAACATAACCTGTGAGTAACTTATTGAGAAAATATATTATATTCTATGCTTTTCCTTATGAATTTTCTTTAGTTAATTTGTAAGTAGCATCAATATCTTTGTAGCGACTACTTTGGGGTATGAAAAAATTACTTTTAACGCGTAATAATTTCAAGACACTACCCAGGAATCGAGCCCAGGACATTTCGTTTGGTAAGCTAGCGTACTAACTACTGTAAACAATCAGTTTTATTACAAAATAATTATGCTGTCAATTCAAGAAAACAAATTATTGTAACTGTAATTGATTTAAAAATAACAAAAATTATAATTAAAAAAGTACAAAAATCAATGCCGAATATAAAATGAAATAACATCCGAATAAAAAAACCTAGAAAAAGTATAGGTTATTGCTGAAATCATCATAACTGTTAATACCAGATAAAGTCAAAAACGACATGAAAGTGATGAAACACTGTATGTGTCTCGTAGCGTTTCTGGCAATATGAACTGAGACACAAAACTATAGGTATATAGTAGATACATAGTACCTGTTAATAACCTGGAAGGTATTTGTTAAATTAATGCACTAGATGATAAGAATATTTTTACTTTCTCTTGCCTATATGAATATATAGGAAGGAAAGTATTGTTTTCTTGTCGATTTTTCGAAATCGAGTTTTCACCGGATCTATACGTTTTCAGACCCCCTGAATCCAAAAAACATGTTTTTAGCGATTGGTCTGTGTGTGTGTGTGTGTGTGTGTGTGTGTGCGTGCGCGCGCGGCGCGTGTGCGTGTGTGCGTGCGCGCGCGCGCGCGCGCGTGTGTGTGTGTGTGCGCGCGCGCGCGCGTGTGTGTGGTGTGTGGTGTGTGTGTACAGAATATCTCAAGAACGGAACATCGTACGAACTTGAAACTTGAAACTTAAGTTATATACCACTACCTGACCCGATACGAACATTTTCATCAAAATCGGTCAACCGGAAGTAGTAGTTTATTCGTATAATTTTTCACTTTTTTGCGATTTTCTCAAAAACTGGTCCTACGATTTTTTTCTAAAATCACCTGGTTTACTACATTTTTTATGCTCTACAAGATAGGGTAGGCGCCATGTTTGCTGAAATTCTGCGTGAGGCTGTTTTTACGTAAAAACATTTTCTTTTTAAGATTGCGGCTTTAATATGCATTTTAGCGCAAAACGTTATATAATAAAAGTTGTAGAGAATGTAAAATTCTACAACTTTTATTTCAAACATTTTTTTGTATAACGCTTAGTTTAGCGGTAATTAGCGATTTTCTGTTTTTTTCTCACAAAAACGTGTGAAAAATTGTTTTTTTAAAGATTTCGGCCTTAGTATTCATTTTATGACACAAGTGTATAAAAGTGTATTAAAATTATAGGAAATTAAAAGACCTACAACTTTTATTTAAAGCATTTTTCTCTACAGAGCCTAGTTTAGCGTGAAAGTGTGATTTTCCGTTTTTTAAGCCAAATTGAGTTCGATTTTCATTTTGCGTCATTCACTCATGATTAAAATAAGGTTATGTTTTTGAGGTTAGTTTTTGTTTATTTCTAATATTTTATTAATAATGTTAGGTTTATTATTAATTATTTGCATTGGCAAGAGAAAGTTGTGTGAGTGTTTCACACCAGATTTTTTTAGTTTAGTTAGTACACGCTACCACTACAAATGCAGTAGCAGTGAAACACTACTAACACTCATTCATTCTCCCACTACTATAACAACGCACTGCATTCCACAACAACTACACGCAGCTGGGACTCAAGCAATACTTTTCCGCATAAAATTCTGTCAGGAACTTTTTGATCATCCACCTTATCGACTCGAACTTGCATCTAGTGAGTATTCCCTCTTTTTGTATTTCTTGACTTGATGAACAACGGTTTGAAGATGAGGGAAACTCGAAACTGTAGTTGTCAACTGGTTCAATTCCTACGCCTCGAACTTCTATACAGAGTGGATAAAATACGCTGGTAAAGAATCACAAATTATGGCTTCGAAGTGAACAGCGACTATGTAGAAAAGTAAGAAAAGTTTGTATGAAACGAAATCCGTCAATAAAAAGCTTCGTATTTCCTTATCTCTTGCCAGAGAACATTTTTGGAGATTGGCATTTATAGCCAAATTGGCATAGATAGTGTTAGCGCTTGTAAGGGCGCTGAATAATTACAGTAAAGAAAAATCGAAATGAATAATTCTACCGTAATTAGTAGACGATTAATTAATTGAACTCGGAGGACCAGGCTAGTTTTAAGCAGCTGCCAGCCACAGCTAAAACGACTTAGAGAATAAACGAAATGAATTAATAGATAATTGAACGAAATAACGAAATGGAGGGGACAAAATTGACAGGACAAAAACATAGGAAGGCACACACTTGATCAACTATTCATAATAAATGAAAGACGCTCTTACCTTGAATCCAGAAAATGACATGAGACTTGTAGGCACGCACGTGGTGAAACACTGATAACATCGCAATAAACAAACAGCAAAAGTTCACAATACAAAATACATGAGCAATTGAATATAATTCACACAAAGCAAAGAACAATAAACAGTTTAAGTTCATGACAAACGACGAATAACGAACGAAACCAGATTGTAAACGAAGAATGGCAGGGTATCGCCAACCCCAAGCCACGCGCTAAGCGCGGACGGTAGACACGCTTCCATTCATCACGAAAGCTGAAACAAGAGTGTGTATAAGGATGCCGGATATGCAAGGAAGGAGTAGGGATAAAGGATGACGTGATTAGTGATGTCACGCGGAAACAATCAAGCAGGAACAATTATGATTAGCGGGAGAAAACAATTTGAATTAACCCGGGTAAGACTGGCGCTAACAGATAGTGTACCTGGAAAAATTAAAGTGGGCAATAAAACCGGGAAAGCAATAATGTATTTTTTTAATATATCCTTTTGTGGCTAGGTAGTCATTAATACATCTGATCTAATACAAATTATTTATTTATTTAATAATGATACACACTTTTTTCAATTTAACAGAATACATAATCTAGTATGACGTGTACTTAATGCTGCATCATTGCCAACCAGCAGAAGCGAGGCTTCGGCTCTGGCTGCCGAGTTCATTCAGCCATTACGCGTCATAATCATCATTTTGTACCTTCCTGTGTTAATACATGAAACCAAATCAAGGAAAAGGCAAAGGATGAAAAGAAATTAAGAAACAGGGGTTGACTTTAATGAAGTTTTTGTTATTTTCTAGAAAATTTAAATCGAAATATTCATTTTCTGGTACCATTGTTTTACTTTCTCTTGCCTATATGAATAGGCTATATAGGAAGGAAAGTATTGTTTTCATGTCGATTTTTCGAAATCGACTTTTCACCGGATCTACACGTTTTCAGAACCCCTGAACCCAAAAAACATGTTTTTAGCGATTGGTCTGTGTGTGTGCGGGCATACGTGCGTGCATGCGTGTGTGTGTGTGTGTGTGTGTGTGTGAACAGAATATCTCAAGAACGGAACATCGTACGAACTTGAAACTTGAAACTTAAGTTACATATCACTACCGGATCCGAAATAAACATTTTCATTAAAATCGGTCAACCGGAAGTAGTAGTTTATTCGTGTAATTTTTCACTTTCTTGCGATTTTCTCAAAAACTGGTCCTACGATTTTTTTAAAAATCGCCTGGTTAACTAAATTTTTTATGCTCTACAAGATAGGGTAGGCGCCATGTTTGCTGAAATTCTTGGTGAGGCTGTTTTCACGTAAAGAAATTGTTTTTTTAAGATTACGGCTTTAATATGAATTTCAGTGCAAAAATTTATATAATAAAAAATGTAGAGAATTAAAATCCCACAACTTTTATTGCAAACATTTTTTGTATAACGCTTAGTTTAGCGGTAATTAGCGATTTTCCAATTTTTTTCTCACAAAAACGTGTGAAAAATCGATTTTTTGAGATTTCGGCTTTAGAATGCATTTTACGACAAAAGTGTTTATAATAAAATTCATAGTAATTTAAAAGCTCTACAACTTTTATTTAAAGCTTTTTTTTTTACAGAGCCTAGTTTACCGTGAAAGAGTGATTTTCCGTATTTTTAAGGCGAACTGAGGTTGATTTTTATTTTGCGTCTTTCACTCATGATTAAAATAAGGTTATGTTTTTTGTTTATTTCTAATGTTTTATTACTAATGTTAGGTTATATTGGTCATTATATGCATTGGCAAGAGAAAGTTGTGTGAGTGTTTAGCACCAGATTTTTTTTAAATTAGAAAAGCAATATTACTTTGTGGGATTGGATTTGTTGGAGGTTTGATCAGGAACTTGGTGATATTTTTATCAGTTTATAAACAACGTATTCATATTGCAAATGTAATAATATATTTGTAATTAAAGTGTTTATATACTTCATCTTGTTAATCTTTTTGTTAAGAAATAATTACAATATAAAACGAGTATTTGTAAACGTTTATAAAATTGCTTTATAAATTACATGTCGGTATTTTTCTCATGGGTTTTTAAACAATGAACTTCCAGGAATTAATTGCACATTATACTCAGTTGACTTGTTCCTAGCTAATGGGAAACTATTAATTAAAATAATGCTTCAAATGTTTTTATTTCACCATATACTATTGTTGTAATTCTGCTAGTATTTACAATAAATTTTCTGATACATTAAATTATTCTGAATAAAACGTAGGAATAAAATTCAAAAGGAAATATATTTTCCTGTAAGCTGTTCTTCTGTTCATTTGTTGTACTGTTTTTGCTCTTCATGGAAGCCCTTAAAGTCCGTAATTATTTGTCTGAATTTGGTTCGGTTCATTAAGTTTTCTCTGTTTATTCCGGTTCTCTCAATATCCTGTCTGATTTCTTTAAACTATACATCCGACACCTTAAGTCTATTATTTAGTGAATTTAGTCTTCTTTTTCGAATTGTTTCCATTAATCGTTCATTTTCCTTGTAAAGTTCTTCTCGACTACGTAACCTATATTGTCCGTCTACTATCTTCGGACAAATTATCTTGCGAAGGATCTTTATCCCAAATTTCTTTACTTCTTTTAGATCAGCCTTCCTGGTCATTCTAACGCTGGTTTCACACCACCGCCGCGATATCGTGACGGCGGTTTCTCTGTTGTTTCGCAATGAAATGACTCACACTGGCGCGAACATTTTAAAGCGGTACCGCGTGATTCCTAGTGCATTTGTATTCATGGTCGTTTGGCTTCGGTAGTGTTTGTACAAAATGTCAAGTATTTCTTCTTCAGAAGAAGAGGAAATATGACTCATGAAATATATTTCAGGTCGTTGCCTGACTGACTGAATCAATAATTATGTCGATGTGTTACCCATGCTAATAGTACACTTGTAAAATGGATAACTTCCTGGATATAACTGTTAAAATTGAAGGAGACCGAGTGGAAACGGCTGTTTATAGGAAACCTATAGCAAATGATACTATAATCAATCGTTTTTCTAACATCCATGGGAACATAAAATAGGAATATTCTATAATTTAATCCATAGAGCATTCATCTATAGTAGTAAGGAAAAAGATTTTGAAATTGAACACTTAAAAGCCCTGGCAGTGAATAATGATTATGACGTAGAAATATTCAGTAGAGTTCTTAAAAAATACAAAATTAAAAACACCCGTAAACAGCTAACCCAGTTAATTAACATAAATTCCACCAGGAAAAGGACTTTTGGTTCACAAAAATATATGAATAACATGACCGATATAATGTCCAACGCTTTCCGTAATACAGATGTCCATATTGCCTATAAGCCTTTTAATAAAATATCCAGGTATCTACCAACATTATACAATAAAAAAATCATATGACAAGTATAATAGTCAGGGCATATATAAAATCAATTGTAGCGACTGCAATTTTTGTTACATCGGAAAAACTAATAGATCATTTAAAAAACGATTTTCTGAGCATTATGCTGCTTATTTAAAAAAGGAATGTAAAAATTCTAATGTGGCAGAACATCTGCTAACGAAAGGGCATACAATAAGCAGTCACGAAAATAATTTAGAAATCTTGGAAATATGTTTCGATAGTAACAAATTTGGGCAGTTGGAAAAATATTATATTTATAAATTTAAAAATAAGAAGATAAATTTAATGAACAGCCAGACAGAATTCGATAACGACAAATTATTTCAAATTATTAGTCGCGATAAGAAATAAAACTAGGTACAACTGATTATACCGTCATTCGGCCGAATAACCGCGCGCGGAATGGTTTACGATATAGGGAATAATTGACGTGGTCGTTGACCATAAGTGTTTTAATGTTTTTTTGTTATATGTGTGTTTAGTGTCTTTTAATTTTATTCCTGATGATGTCTCCGTGAGAGACGAAAGATCTCGAAACAATATAATACTCTGAGGTGAGTTTATATTTAATCTTGTTTTGTTTTGGCTGTTCATTATCATACCGGGTGTCCATTAAGTCTGGAAACGGCTGAATTACAGAAAAGTGAGCGTGGCTAAGTGACCAGAATGACGTTAATTGCTTGTTGTACCAAAAAAACTATTCTAGGTGATATTTGAAATTTTTGTCCGCCATCTTGGATCCGCCATATTGGATTTAACGTTCTTAATTTAAATAGGATGATGGTCATATGATACATGATTTCGATCTAAAATTTAAAAATAAATTCAATGGCGAAAACCGGAAATCGATATCTTTTTCGTTTTTGAGATATTACCATTCAACTATCCAGATCGGGGCAGAACGGCCATTCCTCCCTCCTCCGTCTTTGAGCCTACATAGACAATTTAGGTAGCAAGTGAACGACTACACATATGATTATTGAAAATAATAAGTTTTTTAATATCTCCACTCGTTCATAAATAGGAAATTATTGTCATTAAGAAATACGGAAAAACAATTTAACGGCTGATTTATTGCATTATAAAACTACAGTATTTAATTTGTTACCAGTTAGCCTAATACTTATTGTTATTTTTGTAAATGTTAGTGTTTATAAGAAGCTAACTGTGAAAATGAGGTACATAATTGAAAATAAAATTACCAAATGTTTCTTGACTCAGAGTAGTTGTTTGAAGTGGCCTCCTCCTAATTATTGACAATATGATGTACGTGCGTAAAAACTAGTTACAACATTACGAATGAATTCCCTTGGGATTCCAGCAGATTCATTTAGAATATTCTTTGTTTGAGTTCATGCAGACTGTTCGGTTTCGTTTTGTAAACTTTGATTTTTAAGTATCCCCAAAAGAAGTAGTCTAATGGACTCAAATCAGGTGATCTCGGAGGCCATTCAATTGCTCCTCTTCTACCAATTCATCTTTCTGGGAAAATATCGTTCAACAAAACACGAACTTGAAGAGAAAAAGGGGCAGGGCTCCATCTTGTTGAAACCAACAGTTGTTAACATCTTGTCCGAAATAATTTCTTACAGCTGGAGTAATATGATTTCGAAGCATGTCTTCATACAATAGTCTCATACAAGCAACTTCATACAGGAGAGGAGCAATTGAATGGCCTCCGAGATCACCTGATTTGAGTCCATTAGACTACTTCTTTTGGGGATACTTAAAAATCAAAGTTTACAAAACGAAACCGAACAGTCTGCATGAACTCAAACAAAGAATATTCTAAATGAATCTGCTGGAATCCCAAGGGAATTCATTCGTAATGTTGTAACTAGTTTTTACGCACGTACATCATATTGTCAATAATTAGGAGGAGGCCACTTCAAACAACTACTCTGAGTCAAGAAACATTTGGTAATTTTATTTTCAATTATGTACCTCATTTTCACAGTTAGCTTCTTATAAACACTAACATTTACAAAAATAACAATAAGTATTAGGCTAACTGTAACAACGCACTCTGATATGTGGTTTTATAATGCAATAAATCAGCCGTTAAATTGTTTTTCCGTATTTCTTAATGACAATAATTTCCTATTTATGAAACGAGTGGAGATATTAAAAAACTTATTATTTTCAATAATCATATGTGTAGTCGTTCACTTGCTACCTAAATTGTCTATGTAGGCTCAAAGACGGAGGAGGGAGGAATGGCCGTTCTGCCCCGATCTGGATAGTTGAATGGTAATATCTCAAAAACGAAAAAAGATATCGATTTCCGGTTTTTCGCCATTGAATTTATTTTTAAATTTTAGATCGAAATCATGTATCATATGACCATCATCCTATTTAAATTAAGAACGTTAAATCCAATATGGGCGGATCCAAGATGGCGGACAAAAATTTCAAATATCACCTAGAATAGTTTTTTTGGTACAACAAGCAATTAACGTCATTCTGGTCACTTAGCCCACGCTCACTTTTCTGTAATTCAGCCGTTTCCAGACTTAATGGACACCCGGTATATGTAGTGTTGCAAACAAAGGAAAATAATGTTTAATAAAATAACATATATATATATATATATATTTATTTATTTATTTATTTATTTATTATATTTGCTTGACGATATGTATTCTTTTTTCGTCGCTGACAAATGAAAATGTATTTATTTAATAATTTAGACAAATCAACCATAATCTGAAATCCGGTTTTAAATATTAAATTTGAACACGGTCTTTAGTTATTTAACATAAAAAGTTGGTATAACATGTTAATATTAGCATGATTTCCTATTTTGTTCTTCTGTTTTGTAGGCTATTTATTCTACGGCGCAGTAGCGTTACGACATTTGGAGCAATTTAATAAAATATAGGTTAATTTTGATTCTTAATGGTCTATTAATCTATTTAATAAATAGTTGGATAACTAATTTTTAATTTGAACCGTGCTCGTCTTCGTTCTTTGAAATAATCAGTTAATTTATTAGTAGCCTGCTACTGTTAGACATGCGTTAGTAAAAACCTACACGCATCTTTTTATAAAAAATTATGCTTGTAATATTTGAAGGAGATTTAAAATATTCTATTGTTTTATTAGTCACTTCCTTTTTCCTTTCTCGCACTTGAGCGTATGATTAGAAAGTACAGTGATCGTAATTTTTAATTTACGTTTTATATTCACCGAACAGTCTCAAAACTAGTGGAGTAGAAGATCCAGGCTCCGGATTATGGGTTGCCAAAGAGACTGAGTATGTTTATTTTCTCTTGCCTTATATGAATTTATACAGGGAAGAAAAGTATTGTTTTCATGTCGATTTTTCGAAATCAGTTTTCATCAGAAATTCACGTTTTTACATCCTTTGAAACCAAAAATGTTTTTAGCGATCGGTTTGTGTGTGTGTGTGTGTGTGTGTGTGTGTGTGTGTGTGTGTGTGTGTGTGTGTGCGTGCGTGCGCGCGCGCGCGTGTGTAATAAAAATGTCTAAAGAACAGAATAGGGGTACGAAGTTAAAGCTTGGAACTTACGTTAGGTGCTACTAGGGGAACCGACTGGAACATCTTCATAAAAATCGGTCAACCGAAGTAGTAGTTTATTCCGGTCTTCCGTTGTGTTATCTCCCCAAAAGTACTTAAAGTTATTAACTTTAAAATTTTATCTTCAAGTGATTGGGGGCTGTTTAATGTTTGTTACGTATTTATTTTTTTCGAAGGAAAACTCTAATACCGTTTTTTTGTTTGTTTTTTTTTAGCTTGTTCTCTGTTAATACATCAGTTTACTTTTATCGCTGTTTCCGTGTTTCTAAAAACGATTACCAACTCTTCTAAAAATGCATAATAGGTGATCTTAACGCCGTTTGTTCAATCGCCAATATCTACTTAGTTCTTGGTACTTGGGTGAAAAAATTTCTTAGTTATATCACTGTGCCTGAAGCCAAAAAATTGGTCTGGATAGCACTTATGGATATGAGTAGATTCGGACAGCAAAAGTCCGGATAACTGAAATTTATAACTCAAAGAGATATGTCAAATTTAATTAAAAATTATTTTTCTCGAATTTTATTTTATAGTGTTGTTTAGCTCAACAGAAATAGCCTACATGTTTAATAAATAGCTGGTATAATTCATGTTTATACGCGCCCTTTATTAAATTTTTAATTAAAAAATTGTGCAAAGTGAATTGAAAATTTTAGATTAATAAACTGTTTCGTTTTTTAATTGTTATTTGGGGTTAACTTGGACTGCAGAGAGCTTTATTACCATGTTGATATTCATTTTTTGTTTTCCCCCCACTGCCTGTTCAATCTTTTTTCAAAGTACGCGTACGATTTGTATGTGTAGGTATGCTAAGTACAGGAAGGACACTGTGCTGTCTGAATGAAGTGACTTTTTTATAATTTTTAATCTTTACTTTTAAAATTTTTTTTTTAGACTTTTTATTTGAATTCTATAACCTGTAAAATTTTTGTAGCAATTAATAAATAAGATGCTAAATTTTAAGTGCACAAACACGTTACTTTACCGCGGGAACCTTTTTCTTAGCTTTTTGTTTGTCAACGGAAACTGTACACTATTCACATCCATTAACTTTTTTGTTAATCATTTAGTTTAATTATTACTTTCGTCTTGCTCTATATGATTATATAGGGAAGGAAAGTAATTGTTTCATGTTGATTTTTCCGAAGTTGAGTTTTCGCCGGAAATTTCAGGATCCCTGAAACCAACAACATGTTTTTAACGATTTGTGTGTGTGTGTGTGTGTGTGCGTGTGCGCGCGCGCGCGCGCGTGTGTGTGTTAGAATATCTCAAGAACAGAACATCGTACGAGACTTGAAACTTGAAACTTGAAAGTTAAATTAGATACCACTACCGGACCAGACACCAACATTTTCATCAAAATCGGTCAACCGGAAATAGTATTTTATTCCTGCGATTATTCACTTTTTTGCGATTTTCTTAAAAATGGCTCCTACGGTTTTTTTTTAGAAACGCTTCATTAACTTAATATTTTATTCGCTACAAGATAGGGTAAGCGCGATTTCTGCTGACATCCTTGAGGAGGTTGTAATTACTCTCGTGTTAAAAATGTTTCTTTTTTTTAAGATAAGGTAAACAACCTGTCCACAACCGCTTGATATTACCCCCTACACCCACGCACTATGAACGAAATTCAGAACCGGTTCCGTAACGACACTTTTCCGAAGCGCCGCGACAACACTTTCCATTCACAATTCAAGTATTGACTGAGTCACTACTAAGGCGCTGACTGTTTTTATACGTACCGTCTGATTGTAGTTTCTCAAACAATCGAGATCCTTCTTCGTTGTATTTCTTCGTTGTACTGGAACATAGTAGAAGGAATCAAAATAAAAACATACGTTTTTTACTAGTTTTGATTTCCGAGAACTCCTGTTCAAAATAATCCGTTTTTTGAATATCATTGATTATTCATTCATTGAATAGGCTATCATTCAATATTTTTAATACATTGTACAATGTTACAATACTATGCAGTCAAAGATCCAGGGTAAGCTTGGTCCGTGTTAGCCATTTTAGCCATGTTCGGACATGAGATTATTTTTATTTTTTGTACAAAAATTATAAATTATGAAAATATTCAGTACCTACTCTGTTTTTCCTTCATTACTCTCCTCTTTTTTTTATAAAAAGCTTTCCTGTAAAAAATGATTCATTTCTAGTTGTAATTTTATCTTGATATAATTTTACTTAAGCGCTTTTTAAACGACGGAATTCCCAGGATAGTATGCGTGTTTATGCGTAAATAGGCCTCAATAACTTGGCTTTTTCATTAGAGTTTCATAAATCAACTGGCACGCAATAGCATTTTATTATATTAAGTCTATTAAATTCTTTATACTTAAGGAAACTTTTTGTTTTATCCTCAAATAAATATGATAAAAAATATCTTTCGTTTTATTCACCTATTTACAAATATGAGCATATTCGGTGTAAATCTTTTAGATTTTTAATAGTCCGTGTATTTCCTGTAAATAATTATTATTTAGAAACTTACTGCAATAGCGCATTGCTCGTTACTATAGTCCTTATAAATTCAATAGGCGGGTAAGCGTGTATGGTTAAGTTTACTCTGATTGCCTTTATTTAGAGCACTATACCATCATTTTTTGAGCTCTTTTGGAGTGTTTATGTGTCGTCTGTGTTATATGAATGGAGAGAGTCTTCGCTGTCTGACTCACTCACTTACTCATTACTAATTTTCCTACTGCATAATGTATATAGAAAGCTGGAATTTGGAGGAAATACTCCCTTTAGGATAAAGAGAAAAGTTAAAAACGATTTCGTCATTCCATCTGTTAAGGGGTTGAAAAGGTTGTTCAACCCATAAACCGATATTTTCCGTTTTAATAAGTTCCGGACAAGCTAGATTGAAACTAACAAGCTAGGTTGAAACCTCGGTTGAGATGTTACTTATAGGTCAACTATTTTCTAGTAAAATTACTCCTCAACGATTTCCCCCACTCTTCACCGGATCTGCACGTTTTCAGACCCCCTGAACCCAAAAAAACATGTTTTTAGCGATTGGTGTGTGTGTGTGTGTGTGTGGTGTGTGTGTGTGTGTGTGTGTGTGTGCGTGAACAGAATATCTCAAGAACGGAACATCGTACGAACTTGAAAACTTGAAACTTAAGTTACATACCACTACCGGGACCCGACACGAACATTTTTCATAAAAATCGGTTAACCGGAAGTGGTAGTTTATTCGTGTAATTTTTCACTTTTTTGCGATTTTCCTCGAAAACTGGTCCTTACGATTTTTTAAAAAAATCGCCTGGTTTACTAAATTTTTTATCCTCTACAAGATAGGGTAGGCGCCATGTTTTGCTGAAATTCTTGGTGAGGGCCGTTTTCGCGTAAAAACATTGTTTTTTTAAGATTACGGCTTTAATATCCATTTTCAGCGCAAAAAATTTATATAATTAAAGTTGTAGAGAATTTAAAATTCTACAACGTTTATTTTAAACATTTTTTTGTATAACGCTTAGTTTAGCGTTAATTAGCGATTTTCTGGGTTTTTTCACGAAAACGTGTGAAAAATTGATTTTTTTTATGATTTCACCCTTAGTATGCATTTTACGTCATAAGTGTATATAATCAAATTTATAGGAAATTAAAAGATCTAACAATTTTATTTAAAGCATTTTTTTCTCTACAAAGCCTAGTTTATCGTGAACGAGTGATTTTTCGTATTTTTAAGCCAAACAGGTCGATTTTCATTTTCCGTCTTTCACTCATGATTAAAAAAAAGGTTATGTTTTTTGAGGTTAGTTTTTTGTTCATTTCTAATGTTTTATTACTAATGTTAGGTTATATTGTTTAAATTATTTGCATTAGCAAGAGAAAGTTGTGTGAGTGTTTCACACCAGATTTTTTAAGCTGTTTTTGAGTACTTCAGCTTACTAATCACGTTTCGTCTGAGCTGTGGAGCCATGGAGGCCGTTAAAAAATAAAAATTATTTTTTATTAATTTTCGTTCTTTATTACTTGATCATAAAATTAGTCATTAGGCCCGATTTAATTCTTCGTAACATTTCGTTACAATTTTGTCTTAATAATTAATTGTATATTTACTTCATTATTAAATAATATTGCTGTGAAAACTATTTAATAAATTAAATCCCCTAAGGAATAATACCTCATTAATTTTAATTGCAATTTTATTATTACACATTATTTTCAATAATAAATTATTTTACAACAAAATTTCATTTTATGACCTTAATATAATCATAGTTGTTAAAGGTTTATATTAAACTTATATACTATATTAAAAAAATTGTAATTATTTACGTTACGTAATACATAATATTTATCGTGAAAATAAATAAATAGATTATTATGTAAGCAGATTAGCTATGCGCACCTTTGTATTTAAAAAAATATTGTACTTATGTATTTTTTTTTTTAATTTTATGTAGCGTATAAACTATAACTTTTTTTGATTACTATTATTACAAGGTATTATTCTGTATACTTAGTATTTAAGTTTGTAATTTTTAAGCCGTTATTTGTAAATAATACAGCTTTACTTACTTAAATATAGATTATAAGTTTGTACACTTAACCTTTAAAATAATTATTTAAAAACAAATTATAAGATTTTTTGTGAGGTATTGGAATTAACTTTATCTTACAATTAATCTGTAGGTTACTTTGGTCGTTATGAAAAAATTATAATATTAAGGAAAGTTGTCTGGAATAAATCACTTAAATTTGTTTGCTGTAATAACAAATTCAGTGTTTTTCTACACTAGTTTACTTTGAATGTGTTTGGTATAGAGTTGTCTTTAGTTAAGGTTATTAATCTATAATATTGTCTGTACAATATTGTAACATTGTTGTTTAGGTCATCAGCCGAAAGGCTGGTTTGAACCTCTAGAGGCTTTACTAAGTAAAACGAAGAGGGAGGTAGTTTATCATGCCTTTTACCCTTCAAAAAGCACCGTACTTTCCACCCTTCAGATGATACTTTCAGATTCACCACAGGGTCTGGCTGCATATAGTGAAATGTACGTATTACTCTTGTATGAGATAACTCTGACTAGTGTTTTTTACACCTCTACCTCTTCTGTTCTTAAAAAGTTCTGTCATATAATTTGGCTGATCATGTGATAAGAAACAGAACTATTTTTTGTAGCCCTGAAACTAGGAGATCAAGTGCAAATAATTTAACGCTCCTCTTGCCTGTTATATATTTTTTGTTTTACGTCTGACTGTTCTGAAATTTCTGCTAATGCAGACTGTGGATAATGATGATAATGTAAATGAGCGATGAAAAAAAAGGCAGACCTGACCGGGAATCGAACCCGGGACACCGGCGTAGAAGCCAGTTGCGCTAACCGCTACGCCAACGGGCGGGCCTGTTATAGGCATAACTGTTAGTTACTTAATTAATTATAATAATTAATTAATTATTAATTAATTATTTACTTAATTATAACTGCTGTCATAAACCAGTAAAGATCAATTTTATAAATACATTAAATTGCAATATCGTACTGAAAGTTAATTGTAAAATAATAATTCTCCGTAATATTTATTTAAGTAATCATTAAATTGTAAATAATTTTAGTTATTTACAGTATAATCTCGGTAGTCCGGCCTTGCAGTAGTCCGGCCCTTAAAATATTAGCCCTAAAAGTATGAAACCTCACCCAGGACAGATTTTGGTAAAAGATTTAAATTGAATTAGGGAAATCAACTCGACCTAATTACGGCGGATTTAATATAACATTTATGTTTAGGATTTGATTAAAGAAATGAATAAGCAGACCTTAAATTATTGTTAAATGGAATAATTTTTGGCTTTTTATCCAAAACCCAGAACTAGGTCATACTCTATACTTCATGGCTGAATTGACAACGAAACGTAATTCTCAGAACACGAGCACCCCCACACCGCACTAGGCGATGTCAATAGCCGATAATTATGTTTAGTACAATGACTACAGAAGTTCTCAGCAAACCTTTTTTAATTAGTTAATTTAATTTAAAATCACATAGAATTCAATGCATAATCATTTTTTGTTTAAATTTATAGTTCCAAAATTCCAACACATCCAGTAATCCGGCACCCTCTTGGTCCCGAACACGCCGGAATACTGAGATTCTACTGTATTTAAAGTAGCATTAACTGCTGCTTTGGTTATTAGCACCTACAATGGGTTTCAGTACTGAATCAGTAGGTTTAAATGTGTAACATAGGCCGTCTTCTTAGCCCAATGGTTAGCGTGCTACGCTACAACCCGGAGGTCCCGGGTTCTATTCCCTCCCAGGGTCTGGAAAATTATTAAGGTCGAACCCACTGTTCCTTAACGCAAAGATTCAACAGTAAGAAATACGTTTAGTATATTAACAAAACTGAATGGAAAAAACTGGTTTGGTTTTTGTTAATTATAAAACCATTATTAAGTTTCTTTTGTTTGTGTTAATGTACCTTTTTTAGATCGTGATAAAGGACAAAAACATCACATAATTTTTAGTAGTACATTATTATGAATGGAATGGAACGGAGTTAATTATCGTACTCACAAAAACTACACCGAAGAGTTACTGAAATAAATAATACTTAGAGAGAAATTTTTGCCGCAGCTACAACAAAAAAAAAACAATAAATAAAGATGATAATACGTTTTGTTTGCTTAACATTTTAGAATATTGTCTATGTAAGCTTAAGTTAACATAAAAAATGAGAAAAGGGTTTGTGTAACCAATAACCACACCCCAGTGTACATTTATGTCGGTCTACAATCCAGCAGCCACTCCCTTTTATTTGTAAACCTCACCAGTTATTTCAACGACTTACCCTCTAAAAGTGTTCAAAGCATTTTCCTTCCAGTCAAACCATTAACCATTGAGAATTTCGTTATAATACGAAATTATATTTTGTTTACGCATCAATCTTATTTTCATAGTTATTTTCTACTAAACAAAATTCTAGCTACCTCATTGTAAAAATTAGCATAAAGGATTTAGCTGCCTTAACAAAGCTAACGGTTATTAGACTACCTTTACTTGTCATGTAAAGCGGTGGTGTTCAGCGAATAACACTATTCATATCTATAGAAGCTCTATAGTTAAAAAAAAATTGTATAAATAGTACTAAATTTTTTGAATTTAGTCTGCAACTATAGCTGACCCGAGCGAATAAACTAAATGGAATTAATAATTCTTCTTCTTCTTCTTACTATCAAGGATTAGGCATAAGCCTGTTCTTAATTAATATTTATAATAATAGTAATTAATATAATTAATTATATTAAAAATTAAATTATAAATTATTATTATTATTATTATTATTATATAATATTATTATTATTATATTAAATTATAATTAATATAAGTAATAATAATAATAATAATAGTATTAATAATTATTATGAATAGATTTTATAATTTAATTAACACTGTTATATTGTTTTATTTAAATATTTTATATAACATACATTTTTAGGTTGTCGGTGATCAGTCGAAAGGCTGGTTTGAACCTCTAGAGGCCGGCCGCATTGGCGTAGTTGGTAACGTGCTCGCCTCTCATCATGCGGTCGTGGGTTCGAATCCCATTCAGCCACGGCATATTTTCATACGTTACAAAAAAATTATATCATCCTTCACCGTCTGCATTAGCAGTGATTGCAGATCAGTCGGACTTTAAACCCAAAAAAATAGAGGCTTGGAGTGGCCGCCCGTTGGCGTAGTGGTTAGCGCAACTGACTTCTACGCCGGGGTCCCGGGTTCGATTCCCGGTCAGGTCTGGCATTTTTTCATCACTCAATTTCGTATATCATCATTTTCCACCGTCCGCATTAGAAGAAATCGCAAAACAGTCAGATGTAAAACAAAACAAAAAATTGCAGTGAGGGGGTTTATTATTGTTTTCCTCACTGAGTAGAAAAGTGTACTTATCAGCATGCACACAGGGAAAAAAATTTGAATTTTCTGGCCCACTAAAAAACATCTACTTTTCATCCAGCAAATGACACCTTCACTTCATTCATCACAGGGTCGGGCTGTATTATGAAATTCAAACTCTCAGAGCGGATAGCTCTGATTAGTGTCTTTTGCACCTCTATTCTTCTGTTCTTTCTTAAATGTTTCAGTCTTATAACTGACGGACCATGTGATAAGAACCAGAATTTTAGGTTATACTCATATTTATATTTCATAACAACACCCTACCTCTACCATGACCCTTACAAACAAACTGAACTGGCAACGTTAAACTTCTTAACGCCGCCACCAAAATAGTAGCACCATCGAAATTTTAATTATATTTCTTTTTATTGAGTTGTAGCATAGTAGAATGGATGTGACCTTGTGGTAGATATTTAGAAGGAGTGGCTGACTTGATTTTAGTTTTTGTGATTAATTCAAAATTTTGATATGCAGGTCTAGACTAGACTATTTATGTTTTTTTTTGTTAAATTGTTTGCCGTGTTAGCTTTGGAATACTAATTAAAAATAATTGTTACCGCCTCCGTGGGCCAGCGGTTAACGTGCTACCCTGTAAAGTGGAGGTCCCGGGTTAAATTCCCGGCCAGGGTCTGGAAAATTATTATTACTAGTTTAAACCCACCGTTCCTTAACCCAAAGTAGTCGCTAATAACCAAGATGCTGATGCGACTTTAAAATTTAAAAATTCTGGTGTGAAACGCTCACACAACTTTCTCTTGCCTATGTAAATAATGAACAAATTAACCTAACATTAGTAATAAAACATTAGAAATGAACAAAAAAAACATAATGTAATTTTAATCATGAGTGAATGATGCGAAATGAAAACCAACCTCAGTTTGACTTAATCCTTTCAGTGCTGAAACAATATTTAAAAGTTTTATCTAAAGCCATTTAATTGGAATAAGGGTGTACAAAAAGTGCCAGCCCTTATTTTGATACCTTTTAGGCGCAAGCCTGCCATTGCCGACCAAAATTTCAACGTTACAGAAAAATTAAATTTCCTGTTAAAAATTAATTTTTATTTTGTTCATAAAAAAAGAAAAAGCAATAAAAATATTCAAAATACCTAGTTTTTTTTAGTTTATTTAAGGTCGCATCGACAGCTTGGTCATCAGCAATTCCTATGAATTTTGGTATATTAACGGTGGTTCTAACGGGTTAAAATTTCCAGACCCTAACCGGGAATCGAACCCGGGACTTTTCGCTTTGCAGGCTAGCACGCTAGTCACTACACCACGGAGGGGTTTCTATAGGCCTACATTATTCTATTAATTTTTGTTTAAAATATTTTTTTTGTAAATGTTCGGTTATCCGGACGTTGGCACTTTATGGATAACTTACGGACGTCCGGTAAACCGGATGTTGTAACTTTGTAAAATATATCGTCGTCCTGTTTTCCGGACGTTGTTACTGAAATGGTTAATAATACGGAAAATCACTCTTTGACTCTAAACTAGGCTCTGTTGAGAAAAATGGCTAAAATAAAAGTTGTACATCTTTTAATTTCCTGTAAACTTGATTATACTGAATCCTGAATCCTGAATCCTGGTTGAGAGGGCTAAGAAGCCCTATGATGGCGACATCGTGTTAAGGAACACCTGGTCGCTCGGGGAACAATATAACAGAATAATTGCAACCTCAAGAAAATTAGGGGGAATTTTATAGTTTTTAAATAGGAAATAGGATTCTGGTTCGTGGGACATTGGAACTGGGACTTGAAAGGAGGTAATTTATTGTTAGAAGTTATTTGTGGAAAATTTAAATTAAGGGACAAGTGGGTTTAAGAGCGGCTCTTTTATTTTATTTTATATTTCAGTGGCCTTTTTTCAGTTTTGTGGGAGTCCTATTATCTTGGGGAGGGGAAGGCATGCATTTTACTGAACGTGGACTAAAGGTATAATTTAAGGTAGGGGTTAGTTTATGATTTCAGGGGAGACGGAAAGGGTAGAGTTTGGCATAATCACCGGCCTTTTTATGTTCTGAGTGTTTATCAATTTAAAATGGCGGCTCTTTTCACCGTAGTGGAGTGATTATGCATAGGAACATGGGGACAACTACCAACTGGGGGGAGTGAGTCATACAAGTAGAAGGGGCATGGGCAAATAAGAGGAATACAGGGCAGAATAAAAATGTGGCAACTCTAAATTTTGTTGAGTGGGTCATACTGGAATTTAGATAAAGTCGTGGAATGGTAATGGCATAGAGACTTCAGATGGGTGTGGACGTCGGTACATGTCCTGAATGATCTGGGGTCCGTCAGTTTTCCCAGCGTCGTGTAGCCGTTTCGAGGTATTGTAAATAAAGTCCTCCATAGAATGGAAGAGAAGGTGTTCGTGTATGATGCGATTGGATATAAGATAGTGGAACTGTGTGATGCACCGGAGGACTTTGTTCTGGTATGCTGAAGTACGTCTTTTGTTGGACTTGGAGAGAAAGGGCCACCATACCGGTGACCCGTACAAAAGGAAAGGACGTAGGATAGAGAAGTACATCAAAAGTTTCAGTTTTGAGGAGTATGCAGGAGAGAGGAACAAAGGGATGAGTAAAGCGAACAAGGCCCTACCCTTGCTAAGCTTGCTGTCAATGTGCTGTCGAAGTGTCAATCGTTTATCTTTTGACGTAAAATGTACACAAAGCCGAAATCTTAAAAAAATGCATTATTTTACAGATTTTCATAAAAAAAACAGAAAATTACAAATCTCCGCTAAATCATTATACAAAGAAATTTTTGGAATGAAGTTGTAGGTTTTTGAATTTTCTAGAACTTTGAGTATATAAATACACTTTTACCCTAAAATGCTTATTAAGGCCGTAAACTAAAAAAAAAAAACATTTTTTTCTTCGAGAGTACAGCCTCCAAAAGAATTTCAGCTGATATGGCATCTACCCTATCAAGTAGATTATAAAAAATGTAGTAAATGAGGCGATTTTTTAAAAAAAAATCGTAGGAGCCGTTTTGAGAAGTCGCAAAAAGTGAAAAATTACATGAATAAACTACTACTTCCAGTCGACCGATTTTGTTGAAAATGTTCGTGTCAGGTCCTCTAGTAGTATCTAACTTAAGTTTTAAGTTTCAACTTCGTACGGTATTCCGTTCTTGAAATATTCTGTTCACACGCGCGCGCGCACACATACAGCCCAATCGCTAAAAACATGTATTTTGGATTGAGGGGGTCTGAAAACGTGTATATCCGGTTAAAACTCAATTTAGAAAAATGGAAATGAAAACAATACTTTCTTTCCTATTTATGCATATAGGCAAGAGAAAGTAAAAAGTGTAACGTACTGGGTTGGTCTTGAGGTAAAGTCGTCGTCGCTTTATAAAACTTTAAAACGTGTTTTTCTTAGTCCTGTACTTCAACGTTTTGTGTATCGTTCCGCAAATATTCTTAAACTTATTCAGTTTACTCGACACGTCCTGCTTGTTTGCGGAAGACACGTCACATCCCAAATATTTAAAATTGGATACCTGCTCTAAAATGTTTCCATTAATTTCTATTTTTGACCTCACCGGGAATTTTCCTAGAAACCCAATTACTTCAGTTTTTTTGAGGAGATACTGTCAAAATTGTAATCTGCGCTAATGTTGTTTAGCGAAAATATCCCTCTTTGTAATCTTACTTATTACAATTTCTTTATAATTATTCAAATGTAGCAATGTCATCGGCTTATGCTATAATCTTAAGTACATCAGTTAACACGTAAACTAACTAATAAAATTATCTTGAGTAATCGAAAATTTATCAATAAGAAGAAAATGTTAAACTAAAAGTTTGTTTAATCATATACGTATATTTAAAGGTTACGGTGATAAAATCAGCGAAATGTCGTGTTGGATAATACATCATACGTTAAGAACAAAAGATTTTACTGAGAAACACCTCCTAACAAATTCTCTGTTATGTCAGGGCTGTATAAACAATAAAAATTTTATTTGTATGACGTTATTATTATTATTATTATTATTATGGATAATAAAAGATTTATGATAAGATATCTAAAATTAAGTAGATCTACATTATTATGATACGAAGAATATTCTCCATGTTGAGTGTATGAAGGATATTCCAGTGCTTACATAAATTTTATGGCTTCATAAAATTTACCCTTGGTAAGTTACCGATTATGAATAACGACGGTGAGTTAGTTCTTGACTGTACCTACGCCTGCTTTGGTTAATATAATTTTGTCATTACAAAAGTCGTACAAAAGGAATAAAACTGTAACATTGTACAATGATGTTCTATAAATGTCTAAAAGAATGAATTGTTCATAGTAATATTTTTTACTTTCTCTCGCCTATATGAATATATAGGAAGGAAAGTATTATTTTCATGTCGAATTTTCGAAATCGATTTTTCACCGGATCTATACGTTTCAGACCCCCTGAATCCAAAAAACATGTTTTTAGCGATTGGTCTGTGTGTGTGGGTGGTGTGTGTGTGTGTGTGTGTGTGTGTACAAAATATCTCAAGAACGGAACATCGAACGAACTTGAAACTTGAAACTTATGTTACATACCCTTACAGGACCTGACACGAACATTTTCATCAAAATCGGTCAACCGGAAGTAGTAGTTTATTCGTATAATTTTTCACTTTTTTGCGATTTTCTCAAAAACTGGTCCTAGGATTTTTTTTAAAAATCACCTCATTTACTCAATTTTTTATTCTCTACAAGATAGGGTAGGCGCCGTGTTTGCTGAAATTCTTGGCGAGGGTGTTTTTACGTAAAAAAGTGGTTTTTTAAGATTACGGCTTTAATATGTATTATAGCGCAAAAATTTATAAAATAAAAAATGTAGAGAATTTAAAATTCTACAACTTTTATTTCAAATATTTTTTTGTATAACGCTTAGTTTAGCGGTAATTAGCGATTTTCTGTTTTTTCTCACGAAAACGTGTGAAAAATCGATTTTTTTTTAGATTTCGGCCTTAGTATTCATTTTATGACAAAAGTGTTTATTATCAAATTTATAGAAAATTATAAGATCTACAACTTTTTTTTATAATAATAATGTTTTGACCATAACAGACAGGTGGGGTGTTAAACTATTTGCACTCGATCTGCTAATTTCAGGGCCACAAAAAATGGTTTTATTTCTTATCACATAGTCATTCAATAATTATATGACTGAAGGCATTTAACAATGGAAGAGGTACAGGTGTAAAGCGCAGTAGTCAGAGTTATCTTGTCTGACAGTAATGCATTTCATTATATAGCTAGACCATGTAGTGAAAGAAGGAAGGTATCATTTGCAGGGTGGAAAGTTGATGTTTTTCAAATGGTCTGGCATGCTGATAAGCATATTTTTCCACTCAGTGAGAAAGACAATGGTAAACCACCTCACTTTTCGTTTTACTTAGCAAAACCTCTAGTCTAGAGGTTCAAACCAGCCTTTCTACTGATGACCTAAACAAACAAATTTATTGTTGAAAAATGGGTAGGTATGTAATTCTATCGTAAGCAAAAGGAACTACTGTCTGTCTATAACTTGATGGCCTCCCGCAGAGAGGAGCAGAATCGGCCCGCTACTAGCCTTCTCAATAACATTTCATTATGTACTACTACTAACTAGTACACTGGACTTAATACATAATGAAATGTTATTGAGATGGCTAGTAGCGGATCGATTCTGCTCCTCTCTGCGGGAGGTCATCAAGTTATAGACAGACAGTAGTTTGGCATAACGTCTGGAGCAACCAAGGGAAACCTTTTTTTTAGTCGCATCAACAGTTTGACCATTTGCTACTACTGTATTTTATGGAACGGTGAGTTTTAGAATGTTAACATATTTAGATTCTTCCCGAAGTTTAAACAGAGGTTTTTCCACTTAGCTGTTTCCATCGCTCTAACCATAGCGCCACGAATGCGGGAACTACCTGTTATATATTTCAAGGCCAACTAATCTACACCGATAAATTCAAGCTCGTGTGTTTATATATGACCAATTTAAAAAATTAAAAATAGCCCAGTTGTAAACAAGGAAGTTGCGTGCATCCATCGTGCAAATCTGTGTGATGAGGTGACAGGGGAATGTGGTAGAGTGGCATTGATATTGTTTGCATGGGTAAATGGAGCGAGGACGTAACAATAACGGCGGACTAGCTCAATTATCAATTAATGTAGGCTACGTACGTTTCATGTGTCGTATTACGTTGTACCTTTTCAATTGGGTCTATTTGTTTTATCATACAAATTGAAACTTAGGTATATTTATTAACTGATGTAACTAAACTATGATCGATTTTCCCAGGTGTACGGGGATTTGTAAACTTAACAAGAAATATAACTAATGATAGCTAAGGGTCTTTAACCCTTTCAGTACCAACGTCCGGAAAACAGGTCGTCGATGTTTTTTACGTACTTATAACATCCGGTTTACCGGACATCCGTAAATTTTGCATCGTGCCAACGTCCGGATTACCGAACATTTCCAAAAAAACTTTTAAACAAAAATTAATGGAATTATGTATTTTGAAACCGCCTCCGTAGCGTAGCGACTAGCGCACTAGCCTACAAAGTGAAAGATCCCGGGTTCGATTCCCGGCTAGGGTCTGGAAATTTTAACACGTTAAAACTATCGTTAAAGTACCAAAACCCACAGTAGTTGTTATTGACCAAGCTGTCGATGCGACTTTAAATAAACTAAAAAAACTATTTTGAATATTTTTAGTCTTAGAACGATATCTATTTTTTATGAACACAATAAAAATTAATTTTTAACAGGAAATTGTATTTTTCTGTGACGTTAAAATTTTGGTCGAGAAATTCGTTTACTCGTTCTTCACGTCCTGGACGTGCTTATAATAAAACGATATCGTGATGTTGCCCCCAAAAACGATTTCATCACAAAACTCAAACTTTTAAAAAATAACTAAAATAATAAAAAAGATTCAGCAATTATTATTTACTGTACAATGTTACATTTTGTTTTCTTGAAATACTGTATTTTAGTTTATACATGCTAATAAACAGTCATGAAAAATATAGCATAATCATTTTTAATATTTTTAAACTCTAAAAATGTGACAGTGTGTTTCGTTTATCCGAAATCGGATCCGCCCCCTATATTTTGGTTAAACGGGTTTTACTGTATTAAGAAATAATTATGATTACTGTTTTTATCATTTCTAGCACAAACAAAAATGAGTTCCAAGTAAAATATAAAAGACATAAATTTTCAGCGCAATAGAAAAAAATAATAATATACAGATGACAATAATAAAAACAAATAATTATCTATTTATTCTAATAAGTGATTTGAACTGAATACGTGTGCTTAAATATTATTTGAATAGTATGTCACATACTCATTGATCCAATTGGTTTTAATTTAAACAAATGGCAAGTATGCATACAAATGGCCATCATTAAACACTTAAAATCTCTCATCTAAACCATTCTATTTCAAAAATACTTGTGATATCATTCTTTATACAAATAACATTTGTGTTAATAAGAAAAATTGGTTCAGAATTCTTGAAATGTTTAACCCTTTATGGTGGGGGTATATTAATTAACATAAAAATCCTGTAAATGGGTGGTGGTCATATACATATAAGGATACTTCATTTTTACTTTCTCTTGCCTATATGAATAGGAAGGAAAGTATTGTTTTCATGTCGATTTTTCGAAATCGAGTTTTCACCGGATCTACACGTTTTTAGACCCTCTGAACCGAAAAAAACATGTTTTTAGCGATTGGTCTGTGTCTGTTTGTGTGTGTGTGTGTGTGTGTGTGTGTGTGTGTGTGTGTGTGTGTGTGTGTGTGTGTGTGTGTGTATGTGTGAACAGAATATCTCAAGAATGGAACATCGTACGAACTAGAAACTTGTTACATACTACTACCGGACCCGACACGAACATTTTCATCAAAATCGGTCAACCGGAAGTAGTAGTTTATTCGTGTAATTTTTCACTTTTTTGTGATTTTCTCAAAAACTGGTCCTACGAATTTTTTTAAAATCGCTTAGTTTACTTAATTTTTTATGCTCTACAAGATAAGGTAGGCGCCATGTTTGCTGAAGTTCTTGGTGAGGCTGGTTTTGCGTAAAAAAATTGTTTTTTTAAGATTACGGCTTTAATATGCATTTTAGCGCAAAAATTTCCATAATAAAACATGTAGAGAATTTAAAATCCTAAAACTTTTATTTGTAACATTTTTTTGTATAACGCCTAGTTAGTGGTAATTAGCGATTTTCTGGGTTCAGTGGAACAAAGTGTGACTTTGCGAAGGGGCAACCTCACATTCGACCTTGGCTGCTATTGGCTAGATCTCATCTGCAGTCTTTAGTTCGTTGGGGTATAGTGGAAGCATTAGTGACACTAATCAGTTTGTACTGTCAACTGCTCAGAAGCTTGATGACTAAATAAAATGACACCCTGGCCGCCTCTGTAGCATACTGATTAGTGCTTTAGCCTACCATGTGGAGGTCCCGGGTTTGATTCCCGGTCAGGATCTGGAAGTTTTCTTAAGTCAAAACCCACAGTTAGTCACATATTCCACCGTAGTTGCCAATAACCAAGCAGTTGATTCGACTTTAAATAAATAAAAGAAGAAAGGACACCCTTTCCAGGTGAACACTTACCTGTAAAGGGTATCTTTGTAAAAAGAGCACGTTTTTACATGGGGGTCACCTCTTGGTTCTCCAAAACTATCAAAAGTTTCAAAAAATTTTGATTGGAGAACCTTCCCTGCTTTTTTCCCTACATTCAAATTTTTTAAAATAACCATTTTTCCTGTATGGCAGACAACTATACATTTTTAAATAGTAAACCCTATTTTTTATGGTATATTCTGATAGAAGACATAATCTTAGAGCATTTTTGTTTGGATTGTATTCCCCCCCCCCAAATCCAACATTTTAGAAGCTACAAACATTAAAATTTTATAAATACCATAATATTGTTAAGACCAACTGAACATTTAAGATTCGATTCAGTAAACATATTAGAGCGTATAAAAAACACAAACATGTGTTGTTAAGCAAAATAAAATTCTTACTGTACCTTGTTTATTTATTATGGATTCTGTTGTATGGGCAAAGTGAGTAAAACATGATTGTTTGATAGTAAAACCTCATGGCTATCACACAAGAAAGCACCATTCTGATTTTGCCGAGTTTCATCGGTTGTCTCTCTATGAAAAAAAATCTGGTGTGAAACACTCACACAACTTTCTCTTGCCAATGCAAATAATTTACAATATAATTTAACATTAGTAATAAAATATTAGAAATAAACAAAAAAACTAACCTCAATAAACATAACCTTATTTTAATCATGAGTGAAACACTCAAAATGAAAATCAACCTCAGTCTGGCTTAAAAATACGGAAAATCACTATTTCACGCTTAACTAGGCTCTGTAGAGAAAAATGCTCTAAACAAAAGTTGTAGATCTTTTAATTTTCTATAAATTTAATTATATACACTTTTGTCGTAAAATGCATACTAAGACCGAAATGTTAAAAAAATAGATTTTTCTCACGTTTTCGTGAGAAAAAAAACAGAAAATCGCAAATTACCGCTAAACTAAGCGTTATACAAAAAAATGTTTGAAACAGAAGTTGTAGGTTTTTAAATTCTCTACAACTTTTATTATATAAGTTTTTGCGCTAAAATTTATATTAAAGCCGTAATCTTAAAAAAACAACGTTTTTACGTGAAAACAGCCTCACCGAGAATTTCAGCAAACATGGCGCCTACCCTATCTTGTAGAGAATAAAAAACTGAGTAAAATAGGCGATTTTAAAAAAAATCGTAGGACCAGTTTTTGAGAAAATCGCAAAAAACTGAAAAATTATACGAATAAACTACTACTTCCGGTTGACCGATTTTGATGAAAATGTTCGTGTCGCGTCCGGTAGTGGTATGTAACTTAAGTTTCAAGTTTCAAGTTCGTACGATGTTCCGTTCTTGAGATATTCTGTTCACACACAGACACACAGACACACACACACACACACACACACACAGACACACAGACACACACACAGACCAATCGCTAAAAACATGTTTTTTGGGTTCAGGGGGTCTGAAAACGTATAGATCGGGTGAAAACTCGATTTCGAAAAATCGACATGAAAACAATACTTTCCTTCCTATATATTCATATAGGCAAGAGAAAGTAAAAACAATCATATACTGGATGAAAACTGATGTCCTGTCTTCCACAAAGGTTGTTCGCATGAATGTGAGAAAAAATTTAATGAGTTAAAGTCTTACCTGATTAATAAATTGTATTATACAATCCAGGAATTTATAAACGATGGAGTCTACATTTGTGTTCTGTTTTGTATAATTGTTAATTTATTATTATTGTTGTATAATATTTATTGTTTATTTTTTATACCTGACTGACATTGACAATTTGTTTTATATGATGTTTCTTTTGAATGCTTTTTAAGAGATGAAATGGTTTTTTTTTTAAATTCATTTATTTAACGTTACTTCAACTACAACGGTCATTAGTGACGATGATGGGGTGTAACTTTTGTACGATGGAGGATGAAATGATTTTTGTAACGTATGAAAATATGCCGTGCCTGAATGGGATTCGAACCCAGGACCGCATGATGAGAGGCGAGCACGTTACCAACTGTGCCAATGTGGCCGGCATAAAATGTTTTGATACTGACTTATCCTATACTGTTTTTGAGTTTTGTATTGATTAAAATTTTAAATAAATGAATAAATAAAATATGTATTCATACCTCTGAATAAATTACTGGTAATAGAAATTTATGATAAAAATTAATAAAATTCAAATTTGTTTGATTTCATAGGTATGGAAGCACTGGAAATCAGTATCAAATATTGGGAAGATGCTTTGGATGCATACCGGAACTCAGCTAGTTCAACAGTGGGTGGTAGTACAGCCGGTGCAGCAACTTTGGCACTTACCTCAGAAGAGGAAGCGGAATTCTATCGGGAATTAGAAAAGTTGTTGGACGGAGCTTATCAGTTGCAAGGACAGTGTGAACTATTATTCCTAGATCAGGTGAGCAATACATTTATAATGCATTATCACAGGTTTACAACCATTTATAATTATACTGTACTATTAACATAACTCTTAATAAGTAATTAAAAAACATAAATAAATATTAACTTAAAATTATGCAATACGGTAATATGGATTTTATTAATATAATTTTTATGTTATATGAACACAGCTCTGTAATCACAGTATTGAGTATTAATTTATTTGTGGTAATCGTTTTTCAATCAACTGGTTATCTATTAATATTTTTGACCTTTGTGATGTACTGGTTTGTTGGGATACTAATAAAATTTTTTATTAAAATGTGCAATTTTGAAGTATGTTTTTGAGTTTCAATACTTTACCTCTGAAGTTGAAACCTCCCTAAATGGAAATAAATTATCAACCCCTACATATTTGAATCAGAGGTTTAAATTTATTAAAAAACTTACAATATGGCTACTGCTGTGTATCATGTTAAAAATGAAATGTTGATCAGTATAAAAACGTACATTATTATATTAAGAGCAAAAACAGAATAGCGTGTAGAGAGAAGAAAGGAGAAAAATACAGTTAACAAATGCTAAGAATGTGGATTGCAAAAAGATTTTCCAAAAATATCTAAAGGCACCTCATGTGGTCTAAAATTGGCCCTATATAAAAACAAATTATTGTTTCCACAAAAAGTAATGGAAGTTAACAAATCTTTTTATAGTAGTTTAGGCCTACGCATGTTGCTTATTGGTAGCAATTTTTTGAATTGTCGTCTATCACTATGTTTTATCTGTCCGTCTGACCGTCCATGACACCCAGATGTCAGAAATTACAAAAGTACACAAAACGTTAGTGAGCCTAAAGTGGGTTTGAAGTTCCAATTTCGACCGAAAGTGCTCCAAAACTGGAAATCAAAAATCAAAATCAGACACTACAAGTGATAGCAACAAACGGTTTTCGGATTCGTAATCTACACAAAAAGTTAGTGGGGCCTAGATTGGGTTTGAAGTTTGGTTTTGACCGGAAGTGACCCAAAACCAGGCATTAAGAATTTAAATTCGGAATTTTGAAACAAAAATAGTGTCATTCAATTCCTCTTAAAGAGTGGATACAGAAATCACTATACGAAGAATGAAAGATTTAGGTGGGTCAAGTTCTCGCTCGTGTATCCCTTCCACAACCTCCTATGTACTCATACACTCCCCTTACCCTCTTTACACTGTTACAAGAAGTACACTGTTTTTACCTGTTACATTAAATATATTCACTGTACTTTATCATTTACTGCATTTATTTACTGCAGTTAAATAATATATTAACTAGGTGAACCTGTGCGGGAAAACCCGCACAAAAGTGTAAATTTGTTTTTATAGAACTTCTCTGTAAACAACTTTTTTTTGTTTTATTGTACTCCTGGTTCATTAAATCTTCTTCTGTCCTCATTCGGCTCATGATGGAACTTCATAAAAAAATTGTATAGTGGCAGGCGATTTTCAGTTCGTGCAATTGCCTATTCATATTTTACCAAGTCACCCAGTTTCTTATAGCTTTGAGCATACGGATTGACAGCAGTCATATCTGCTCCAATTTTTTCTAAAATCTCATTCTTTAATTCCACATAAAAACAAAACCAAAGTATAGCAGATCGAACTGTATACAAATTTACAACAACTACGTTGGAAATTCCAAAGCGATCTGACCGTGACACTGCCAATGCGTTGGTAGGCCTACACTTTAGTTCGTTGAACTTGCCCCTCTCCAAACTGAAATAGCTGTGCGAGATGTGGGAGGGATAGATAGAGAAAGAGAGAGGCCTATACTTCAGTTCGTTGAACTTGCCCCCTCTCCAATCTATTTTAGACCTCCTATTTACGATCATAAATTGACATATTTGATTTTGGATAGTTTTCTGCAAATCTACTTGAACAGACGATTCATTTGAGCCCACTTTGGGGAAAATCGGTGAAGTTTCAGGTGGTTAAAATCGTGTTGAAAAAAAAGCTGCTCGCTATTAATATATAGATATTAGGCCTATAAATAGAATTGTATAACAGGTATCCCGATGAGATAATTATGATTTAAAAAATTAATGGAACACTGTGAAAATAATCACTATCAAACCGAATAACTCTTAAGGATATAATAACCGAACTGAACTTCCTGTCCAATAATCTTTTCAAGACTAAATGCCAACTGACCAACCAACAGGTCTACGTTATGGTATCTTAGTATGGGGTAATTCTAGGATGGGTAATATGAATAGGGTTTTTAAATTCAAAAGAAAGCGTTTAGTTGTATGATGGGAGCTAACCAGCTAACCTCATGCAGGCCACTATTTAAGGAGCTTAAATTGCTTACAGTTCCCTCTCTTTACATTTTTGAGGTGATTATGTATGTTAGGCAAAATAATTTTTTGCAATATTTCAATGTTCACAATCATTACACAAGAAACAGAAATGATTATTATGTGGCTAATCACTTCATAAAATTGTTTGAACAAAAACCTACTTATGCAGGGAGAAAATTCATGAATAAATTACCCCAATCTTTAAAATGTTGTGAGGATTTGAATTCCTTTAAAAGGAATCTGAAAAATTACTTGATCGGTGAAACTTTTTATAGCGTACGAGAATTTCTTTCTTGATAGTAGTGATACATTGTGTGATTCTTATATGTATTTCAGGTGTTATAACTGACATGTCCTATACTCCTCCTGGATGCAAAAAAAAACTTGTAGGCTATAATTGTATTGTTTTGTTCTCTATTATAACATTTTTAAATATAATTTCGTACGAAATATAAACTTTACAGGTAATAAAACATGCGTGCAGTAGTCCTGTACTAGATATTATAGGTGTACATTTTTTAAGCATAAAGGGTGAAGTAAACTTTAAAATAAGGTATAAGTTTTAAGTCAACAGGAGCAGTAAGAGAGGAGAAACTGCTAGACTGGTGGGAGTAATAAAGTGAGGAAGTGGCGAAGTACACAGCAAACTCCCACCTGCCTAAATTTTTCGTGACACAATAAGGGTTTTTGCCATAAGTCAAAGGTAAGCCTTTTTAAATTTTGTCACCAGCCATGAGATGCGTCGTCTCGTGAAAGGGATTTTTATTGTTCAATTTCAAAGACGTAGACAAAATCCTTGCTATTTGAGCTTAGAAATAAAAAAGGAATACATTCTATATCTAGATATAAGATTAATTTCGTAATAAATTCAGCTGAGTTTATTGTTTACGTAATGTTACCTTTTTGTTTCAGCGATCTGTATTGTTTCGTGCTGATAGTGTTTCTACACGACTTGGAGCTGATTCAGAAGCACGCACTGATTATTCCTCCCCTGAATCATTTGTGTCTGCACAAGATGAGGTAAGATATTTCATGTGTTTTATTAATTTTATTTTTCTCATATTTTAATACCTTTTTAACATTTATCACTTTTGAACATATGAGGTGTGTTCAAAAATTATGCGACTTATTCATGTAAAGAATTTACTTACTTTACTTTAAATTGGGATTGTATACTGGACGGCGTACAGCTGTGCACATGGATCCCGCGCTATTAACCAACCTGAAAATATCTACTACTGTTTTCTATCCATGTTTTTAAGGTAAATAATTTCGTTTCATGCAAATTTTTTTAGATTTATTTTAATATAGCCTATACAAAATTTTAATAATACAAAGTTGTGCTTCGTTTTTACGAAAAAATTTTAATGAATATTTTTACTTAATATAATTATTTATTTTATTTTCTTGTGTTATTAATTAATTAATAAATTAATAAATCAAAATCATCCATTTTTAAAATAAATGTTACGCACGTAAAGCTTGAAACTTACAATAAACAAATTTAACAGTAAATCAAGAAAATAACCTAACTTTATACACGAAATCCTGTCGCCACACTCTTAACATTGACCATGGTTAATGCAAACTAAATATCACCAAATTTTTTAATTAAATTTTACCTACGAAAAGCTTGAAACTTACAATAAACTGAGGAATCAAACTTTATACACAGAATTCTGTCGCCACACTGAATTGTAATTTATCATTCTATGGTGATTCAGCATGATGATTAAATTGGGCTATATTTAGACTGTGTACACTGCAACATGATGTTTTTCAAAAAGGGAATAACTATCGCCGTCCTATCATTCTATCTCTCTCACACGCAATGTGCTACCGGCCGGGCAGTATACAGCTGCTGCTGCATCTCGTACCTCAGTCTCTACCTCATCTGTTCCACCAGTTCTCTGATCCTCTGTGCCACATAGCCTCTCTCACCCCTTCTTCTAAGTTCCACAGGGTCTGCCTCTCTTCCTCTGAGCAGCTTGCTGGTAGTTCAAGATCGTTTTTGGCCACCTTTGCTCTTACGTTCGACGCACATGACCATACCAAAACAATTATCTTTTTTCTATCCTTTCTACCAACTGCATCGTGCACTCAAGCTTCTCTTCTTTTTCTCTCACATGTTCCAGTCGACAGATTCTACAAGCTCTTCTTAAGTAATCCATCTCCACTGCATTCAGCGTAGCCTTTTCTTCTTACTAATTTGTCAACATTCCGGCCCGTAAGTCATTATTGTGTCCTTCACAGTACTAAATTTAGTTTATTCATAGCAGCCCTGGACCAGATGTCTCTTTCACATGTTCCTTCCTCTGTAATGAGGCTTCTGAGGTACTTAAAACTGTCACACTCATTGATCACTCCATAATCCAATTAATTGGATGTCCCTCGCTTTTTTCCTACTCCAAGGGACTTTGTCTTCTTTATACTCATGTTCAGTTCCCATTTGTTGTACTCCTCTTATAACTTTCTGACGATGAAATCAGCATCATATTCGTATGAAATACTAAATACTAATAACAAATTTATTTTTATAAATATTCAAAACTTAACCAAAGTCCCCTTCAAAAGTAGTCCCCCTCTGACTCCATGCACTTGTAGCACCGGTGCTGCCACAGTTGGAAGCATTTCAGGATAGCTTCTTTAGGTATGTTGTTTTGGCCATTCGTCACATTTTATATTATAATTTTTCTAGACTCTAAAGGCTTTCTTCTAGACTCTAAAGGCAATTTGAGCTTGGGGAAGAGCAAGAGGTCACATTGTGTGCCTCTTGTAAATAAAGTGGGTGCCGAACCACTGAAACATTATGTTCAAATACAGTCTTCACAATTGCGACATTCTTCATCCCCTTGAACGATTAAAACATAACAGGTGTGCAGCAATGTGAAGGTCATGCCGACTGTATTTGAAAGTAGTGGTGTCGTACACCATGAATATGCTCCTCAGGATTAAACTGTTACTAAAAAATACTACCAAGAAGTCTTTCGACATCTTCGTGATGCTGTATGATGTAAGTAACATGATTTGTGGACATTAGAAACACGGCAGGTTCATCATGACGACACTCTTGCTCATTCATCACACCTTATTCGAAGCTTTTTGACAAAACATGTTTCAGTTTTTTGGCAGCCACCTTATTCAACAGATTTGGCACCGTGTGACTTTAGGCTCTTTTCCAAACTTAAAATACCTTTAAAAGGACAATAATTCAAGTGTAGAAGTTTGAATAAGAAAAGCTGATGATTACATTCTTATGAGCTCTGATAAGTTACGGTATCTCATTCTATTTAAATGTTCTTCTTAAAACCTGGAATATATATACAAAAAATAATTGTACTTGTTATTATAAATATAATAACAAAAAATAGTTCTGTTTCTTATCACATGGTTAGCTAATTATATGATTGAAGCATTTAAGAACAGAAGAGGTAGGGGTGTAGAAGACACTAGTCACAGTTATCTCCTGTGAGAGTAATGAATTTCATTATACAGCCAGACCATGTGGTGAATGAAGTGAAGGTATCATTTGCAGGGTGAAAAGTAGATGTTTTTCAGAGGGCCTGGCATGCTGATAAGCATATTTTTCCATTCAGTGAGGCAGGCAATGATAAACCACCTCACTCCTCGTTTTACTTAGTAAAGCTTCTAGAGGTTCAAACCAGCCTTTTGGTTGATGACCTAAATAACAACATATACCTATATTTGTATACATTTAATTGTACGTTTGTATTAAAAATAAATTGCGACTATTTTTTAATGAATTTTTAGGTTGCTGATTTAAGAGAATTCGAAGAGTTTGCTGATATACTTACTGATGTTGAAAAATTGCCACTGTATCAATCAGCATTGAAACAATTTGAAGAGGGCGGTATTCCTTACAGGTAAGACAATTTTTTTTGTAGATGGGGTGACTTTATTAGGTAGGCACAGTCAGAGAAGGTATTCATCTACCCAACATTTTTATATTTCAATCTTATGGTTATGATGATGAGACATTAATCGTATAAGGACTTGTAAAACTCATCCAATGTATCACTAAGAATGTATAAGCAAAATCTTGTGTGGCTGACTCTATAGTATAGTGGTTAGTGTGCTGACCTTCTAAGCAGAGGTCCTGGGTTCGATTCCCGGTTAGGATCTGGAAATTTTTATGTCCCAAAACCCATCGTTACTGTTTCTTAACCCACCGAAGTCACTAATGACTAAGCTGTTGATGTGACTTTAAATAAATAAAATGAAATCCTGTGTACTGAAAATAAATTTAGTTTATAGCCGGTGGTAGATATTTAACACAAATTATTTACACTCAATCTGTTCGTTGCAAGGCCAAAATAAATAGTTCTGTTTCTTATCACATGGTCACCCAATTAAATGACTGAACCATTTAAGAACAGAAGAGGTAGAGGTGTAAAAGAAACTAGTCAGAGTTATCTCCTCTGAAAGTAATGAATTTCACTATACAGCCAGACCCTGTGGTGAATGAAGTGAAGGTGTCATTTGCAGAGTGGGAAATATGTGCTTTTCAGAGGGCCCGGCATGCTGATAAGTGTACTTTTCTACTCAGTGAGGAAGGCAATGGTAAACCACCTCATTCCTTGTTTTACTTAGTAAAACCTCTACAGGTTCAAACCAGCCTTTTGGCTGATGACCTAAACAATAACAGATATTTACAGTTTAGAGTTGATTTGCCTATTTTACTACATTCCAATAGTATCTGTAGTTCATTCCATTTGTCTTTGGAACTTTTGTAAACAATCTCTCTGCTCTGCTGTTGGCTGGATCCGTACAGTTACAGAAAATGCTTAATGCAGGCCATGCAACAATCGTGAGAGACAATTGCAACTATAATTATAATTATAGCAACTATAGCATTGTACTATTGCATAGCAACTTTTTTTTGTCATCAGTCTCTTGACTGGTTTGATGCAGTTCTCCAAGCTGTTCTATCTTGCGCAAGTTCTCTAACAACTATTTCAGCAACATAATTGCTACTATAATTTATAATTGAAATTGTATCTTACTTACTATGATAATTTTTTGGATTAAGGACTGAACTACACATACAAAACACTGAAGTAGCCTATTACTGGGCCAGAAGCAGATATAAACATAAATATGTTGATATTACATGATTTGTCTTTAATTGTAGCCAATGCAGATCATTGGTTACATTAGTTGCCTTCTTCCAACCAAAGGCTTATATGACTTGTTTACACCAGTTCCAAAGTTAAGTAAAATAAGGTACAAAATTGTTTTATGTAAAAAAAGTAAATAATACGAAAGAAAATCAATGAGTCAGTCAATTCTTGTATTTTTTATATGTAATTATAATTTAAGTCCTGGACAGAGGTCAAAACACATAATAACACAATAACAATGCACATTGACTATAGAGACCAAAACACATACAGGTTAATATTTTTAAAATTTTATTGGTTAAGGGGAAATTCAGTTTTTTTAATTTTATTATTTGTTTAAGTTGAGAAAGAATATTAAATGAAGAGGTTTTATGTTGATTGTTTGGAATGGTTCTCCTCTTGACTGAAAGTATGAATACATTTTCAAAAACTAAAATTTAAAACTTGTATTGTAATTACTTGTATTTTAATTTGTGTTTATTTATTTATTTTTGATTTGTTAAGGTGTCTACGAACAGAAATGGTTCATTGCAGTTCTGATGTGGAATATTTGAGTAAACTTCATTGTATTCGTCTTGCATTCCAATGGCTTTTTAGAGATAAAACTTCGTGGTATTGGTTTGCTGATAATGGAAGACAAGTTTTAACCGATTTATTACTGTTTGCTGATAAGGTAATTTTTCAGTTTCTTCTTTGTTATTTTTATTTTGCAAATTTGTTTTCTCTGTTCTTCTTCTTCCTTCAGAAATTAGGTCTTGACCTGTTCTATTATCACATTTTCTGAGAAGTCGGCCATCATCTGATGTGCCACCTGGTTTTTACTGAACCGCCGTCACATAAAACTTGTCAGAACTCATCCTACCCAGATACTCAAAGCACCATCTCCTACGATATATCCTGTCACTCATGACTGGAATTCCCAGTTCCTCCCTAAAGTTGATACTGAAGGCTTGTTCCAGCTGTTACGTCTGCTCGTATTAGTGTTTGGGCAAGTAATAGAAGACTAATAAAGATTCTTTTGTATGATACAGATGGTTTACCCAGAACAGGTACCTTATATACAGTAAAACTGCATTGTGTACCAGGTATTGTGCGGTTCCAAGCTCCGTATAGTTGCGGGGTGAAGGGTACGGGTGAGGTATAATAAATGAGTGACGCATGCTGTGAGAACGATTGTTGTATTACTCTGATACAAAACATTTGTTTTCAAACTTTCCGTATTTAACATATTTGTTTGTATTTATTACATTTATTTATTTACATATTTTGATATGAATTTGTAAGTTAAATGTTGCGAATCCGACCAAGTTAATAATCTGGAAAGTATTTGTTAAATTAATGCGCCGGATGATAAGAATATTTTTTTAGTCTAGTTAGTACACGCTACCACTACAAATGCATCAGCTGTGAAACACTACTAACACTCATTCATTCTCCCACTACTATAACAACGCACTGTATTCCACAACAACTACAGGGAGCTTGGACTCAAGCTATACAAGTTACTAATTACTGATTACTTTTATGTCACATTATAATATGACATAAAAATAATCTAGATTGTGAGGGTGATACGTATTGAGGGTCTAGTTAATTACTTGAAGAAATTAAATTATTAAAATTAAATAAAAGTAACCTGCCGGCCGCATTGGCGCAGTTGGTAACGTGCTCGCCTCTCATCATGCGGTCCTGGGTTCGAATCCCACTCAGGCATGGCATATTTTCATACGTTACAAAAAATCATTTCATCCTACATCATATAAAGTTCCACCCCAACGTCGTCGCTAATGACCGTTGTAGTTGATGCGACGTTAAATAAAAGAAAAAATAAAAAAAAAAAAATAAAAGTAACCTTGGTTAAAAAGGTGCATGCATGTAAGATATAAAATGTACTAAAGAGTTAGTAAAAATAATTTTTTTTCATGTTTTGCAGGATCCAAAGGATTTTCTCATTGCATATGAAGAGATGTTAAAATTCCTTCAGGATCAACAGAGTTGGAGTGACGTGGAATTGGAATTGAGTGCAAAAGGTGTAAAAGCGATGACTTTTTATGATGTTGTCATGGATTATATACTAATGGATGCTTTCGAAGATTTGGATACTCCTCCATCATCTGTCACTGCCGTTGTTCAAAATCGATGGCTCTCTAATGGTTTCAAAGAAACGGTTAGTAATACTGTATTAAAATCTATGTTTAATGAATTAGTTATTATGCTGTTCTTAATTGTATCAAAGTTTATTTTACATTTAATACAAATGGACACTCCTAGAAAGAAATTTTTTTTGTAGTAAGTTAGTAATATAAGAAATATCTATAAATCATAACAACTATAATATTGTGACACTTATCACTAAGGTCCGTTTCAAGATCTAGGTAATTAAATAATTAATACACTAAAGTTTACAATTACAAATATTAATTCACTAAAAGATTTACAAAATAAACAACAAACTAATTATAAGGAAGTAATACAATAACTAACTTAATAATCTTCTAAAATAAATAATAAACAATAAATAACTTAATAATTTACTTAGCACTACTTACAATCAATTTTCTAGAATACACATACAAAATGAAACTGAATACACAAAAACTGAATTTAATACAGATCACATTAACTTTTCACAATACACACACAAACAAAGATAGTATAACAATCATTGACCAACACAATGCTCGGAACCGTTAACCTGAATAACGCCCGACAATAACTCGTCAAGGATCAAACGAATACTAACTCGACCGCGCTAGGGGGTCTCTTTATGTACCCATTCAAAAAGATAATTCTAGAGAAACTCCATGGAAATAATAAAGTACAAAAAAATAACCCTTTATAAATGAGTGCTAGAAAAATCTATTGTAAACAAGTCAACAATAGGTCTTATTGTAAATAGAATGAAAGTTGTTGCGGGTCCCTTTCATAAATAGTTGTACAACAATACCCGACCTTTTATCCTACACAATAGCGTGCAGTCCAATTGTCATTTATTGTCCAATTGTCACTTATTGTTACTATCTCACTCTATTATCCTCTCTTTACTATTTCCATGAATGAAATTCTAGAAATTACGCGAACCATGTCTTTTCGATTTTGTCACAATATCATTAGTAAATATAGATTCTGTCATTCCTACTTTCATAACAGATGCTAGAACCATCTACAAATTTAAGCATGTATAACTGGATCAGTTTTCTCTTTTTGAAACCAGCCTTTAAAATTTTTAAAACAGTAAAACTTGACTGATTTGGATTACAAATGAACCCCAATAATTTATCCTTCTTGTACGGAGAGCGATTAGTTATTACAACTAATGCCTTAAAATTTTTCATATTTATTTTATTATAAATAAAATTATTTAAAAAAAATCACTATTTCTTTATATAAAATATGTTTAGAAAACATTGTTAGAAAACATTGTTTAGAAAACAAAACAGAAATATTAAAAATCTTAAGAAATAAGGAAAGTAGATTTGAAACAAAATCAGATGGAAGAACAAACCCAAGCAAGAAGAAACCGGTCATTTCAGAGGAAGTTCGGCAAGCAAGATCAGCCCAAATGAAGGCATACTGGCAAAACATCAAGCTAAAGAGTACGAAAAGGAAGAAGCTTTCTAAATTTGAGTAAAGTGATCCATTGTGGTCATAAAAGACAAAAAAAAATATGTTTATAAATTTATTCTTATAATTATCATGTCATACAGAGGAGGCCATTATCTCTATTAAATTATATGTGTAATATAATAATAATTGTAATAATAACATGTAATATAATAATTTACAATATTATAATAAGCTGACAAAGTGCTAAAGCCACAAAAGCGCTTCTCAATTGGTAAGTGTTCTTATTTTTTTATTTTTTGTTAACCATTCTGGTGGTTTTTTAATAATTTTTTTTATAATTAAATACAAATGGCACTGGAAGATTGTGGAATTACATGGAAAAATTAAATAGACAAATTACTTGTAATATGGAAGATTGTGTTCAAATTATTCAATACCAAAAACTCACAAGCATGGATAAAAGAGATTAAAGAATTTTTTTTTTTTGTTTAACGTCCAACTGTTCTGCAATTACTGGTAATGCAGACGGTGAAGGGTGAAATGATTTTTTGTAACGTACGAAAATATGCCGTGCCTGAATGGGATTCGAACCCAAGACCCCATGATGAAAGGCGAGCACGTTACGAACTGCGCCAATGCGGCCGGCAAAGAGAGATTAAAGAAGACGTGGAAGAATTAGGAATAACAATAGAAAATCTTGTGGACAAAACGTGAATATTAAAATTGCTCAAAGGCAAAAACACAAGATTCCAAACAAGGCAGGATAAAAAAACATTTACTAATTGGGGTTTCTTAGAAGAGGAAAGGGAAAGAAGATCAATTCAAATGGAGAAGTGTGGGAAAAGAAGAAGAACTAACAACATCAAAAGATTCTTCTATAAATGACTAAAGTGGTCCAATGAGGCCATAAAAGTTAAAAAAAAAACTACAAATTAAAAGAAATTATTTACTTTTTTAAATTTATTAACTCTAAAATGCACTCTATATGCTCTATAGCTCTATATGCGGAACAATCAGAAGGACGCTGAGAAATAAGACGAGAAGAGATACACAAATACGATTTTATCAGGTGATGGCGGTTCCTACCCTGTTGTATGGCTCAGAGGCTTGGCTATTGACGCAACAGAAAAAACAAATGTTGGAATCGGCAGAAATGAGTTTTTTGTGAGCAGTACACGGATGCTCAAGGGTGGACCACATAAGAAGTGAGGACATAAGAGAGGAACACAGGTTGTTAGCGTATATGAGAGAATCTTAAAGTACAAGGAAAGATGGAAGGAATATCTAAACAGAATGACAAATGGAAGAATACTGAAGCAGATGTGGGAATATAAACCACAAGGCAGAAGAGCTCTGGGTAGACCAAGGAAAAGATGGACCCGAAGAGAGTGATGTCGGAACAGGCCAAGGCCTAAACCATGAAGAGAAGAAGAAGAAGATTAACTCTAAAAAAATATTATGGCTACTATTAAGTGCTGTTAAACTAAACATATTAATCAAGTTTTGATGAACTAGAAAGTTGGATAATCCCAACTCAGTTTTGACCATGGGGGTATATAAATTTTCTAAATTTATAAGTGTGTTATTAATTATTATATAAATTAATTTACCTGTTTATTATTATATGCGTTAATTATCTTTCAACAGCATGAGAATAAACAATTTTGAATTTTGTTTTGATTGTTGTAGGCATTAACAACAGCTGTGTGGTCAGTTTTAAAAGCAAAACGACAGATGCTGAAGTATCCTAGAGGATTTATGGCTCATTTTTACGCCATATCTGAACAAATGTCACCTCTAATGGCTTGGGGTTTCCTTGGTCCTGATGAAAAACTACGCGAAATGTGTTTTTATTTTAGAGTAAGCATTAGTTATTGCTATTATGTTACCTTTATTGTTTTCCATTTATATTACTGTATACTTCAGTGAATTGGAACACAAATAATTAATTATTCATATAATTACTGATTAATTAGTTCATGTTAGTACATATAAACTCGAGATATCTGTATAAAAAAATCTCAAATATACAATATTCTCTTATAATAATCCAAAAAATAAATTATAAAAAAAACTGAGGAAACTTAGTGAACCAAACCAAATTCAGAACACTAATCACGCACTTTAAGGGCTTCCATAAAGAGCAAAAATAGAATATCGGGTGGGCAGAAGAAAGGAGAAAAGCCTACAGTGAGCGAATGCTGAAAATGTGGGCTGCAAAAAGAGCTTCCAGAAACATCTTAAGTCACCTCACATGATCTAAAATTGGCTATACAAGAAGGAGATATATATAAAGCCATTTTTTTTTTTTTTTTGCGCCCTGGAGACTCCAGGAGGAGTATAGGACATGTCATCAGATATAACACCTGAAATACATATAAGAATCACACAATGTTTCACTACTATCAAGAAAGAAATTCTTGTACGCTATAAAAAGTTTCACCGATCAAGTAATTTTTTAGATTTTTTTAAAGAATTCAAATCCTCACAACATTTTAAAGATTGTGGTAATTTATTTATGAATTTTCTCCCTGCATAAGTAGGTTTTCGTTCAAACAATTTTGTGGAGTGATTAGCCACATAATAATCATTCCTGTTTCTCGTGTTATGATTGTGAACATTGAAATTCTGCATAAAATTATTTTGCCTAACATACATAATCACCTCAAAAATGTAGAGGGAGGGAACTGTAAGCAATTTAAGCTCCTTAAATAGTGGCCTGCATGAGGTTAGTTGGTTAGCTCCCACCATACACCTAATAGCTTTCTTTTAAATTTTAAAAACCCTATTCATATTACCCATGCTAGAATTACCCCATACTAAAATACCATAACGGATATGAGACAGAATGAGGCCATGGTAAGCTGCCATTAGTAATTTTTTATCATTTAATCTGGCAATTTGTTTTAGTGCAAATACCCCAGATGATATTTTACTACAAACTTGATTGGTATAGAAGTCCCAAGACAAAGATCTATCTAGAGATACGCCCAGGAACTTCACTGTTTCTACATGCTCTAAACTATTATTATGAATAAATACATCAACTTCTCTACTTTCTTTAACATTATGTTTATTTTTAAACTGCAAGTACTGACACTTTTTCCCATTAACTGTTAATGACATTTGATTCAAGAACTGTACTACGGACTCTATGTTAACATGTGTATTTATTTCAAGAGCATCTACCAGTAAACTGTTACTGATTACTGAAGTATCATCAGCATATGAGTATAATACAGGTAAATAAATTTATTTATTTAGAGTCCAAGTCCTGAAAGAAGTGAGCTTGCGCTTGGGATGACAACGTCGTAGCTAGGCTACCTTGTCGTTCGGAGAATTGGATGAAACGAACTTTTTTGGAATTTTTCTTTATTTGGAATTACAGATGATTAACTGGGGGGAAAGATGGGCTCGGAATTGGGAAAACAGCAAGAACATTGCCTTGGGAAGGGAAGCTTTTTCTAGTCGGGAGTGTTCTTTACTAGTAGGAAATATTTACAGGGATGTTTATAGGGAGTCTATAGGAAATTGTGGAATGACTGTTTAATCTTTACTTGTGGTGGGCGAGGTGTTGTGTAGATTACTCTGACAGCTGGCTGTACAGAGCGTTGACCGGCTTCGTGCAGGACTCTTGAAGTTCGGTATATGAACTCCTCCAGGGTGGGGGTGAGGACGTAGTTGTGGACGGTTTTATTATTGATGACATAGTGGAGGTTGGAAATTTGTCTTACTATGCGGTTGTGAAGGGAGGAGAGTTTTCTTTTGTTGACAGAGGAGAGGACGGGCCACCAAACTGATGCACTGTAAAGAAGGAAGGATCTGATGATAGCTGTGTAGATGAGAAGTTTAAGGGAAATTCTGAGAGAGCGGGAGTGTAGTAGGGGGGAGAGTTTATAGAGTAAGACTCTGCCTTTTATGATTTTTTTTTGTGACACGGGTGTGGAAGGTTAGACGTCTGTCGAAGGTGATTCCAAGGTATTTGACTGTTAGCCGAGGGTAGGGCATGGCCTTCTATTCTGAGCGGTGGCGGCTGTTTCCTGTGTTGGGAGAAGTATTTATTTACATGTGGTTTTTCATATAGACCATCAATATTAACGGAAAATTTTCCCAATGGTAATATAGAAAAATCATGAAATTTAAAAAAATAAACAATAAGTTGTATGTAATTATCCATTGTAATAAAGTAATTATTTTATTTTTATTTTGTTTACAGGAACAAGTGATGGGTTTCCTCACCGACATATTTAGTTTTCAAAAAACGAGGTACACGAGTGTTGAAGAATTGTCTTCCGACATGCTTAGTCACATTAAAACAAGAGTCGATAATATAACGCATAAATTATCTGCAGAATCACAATGCAATTATTCCTTTTACAAAGAATCAAATAATTAAGATGCTTAGTCATTACAGTTAGAGTAGATTAGAGTAACGTCTTTATCTTTAATGCAAGTAAGACTTGTTGAAATAAGAGACATTTTATTTGGTACTTTAATTATTTGTAAATTCATAATTAATTATTTTTTCTTTTGTAATTATCTAGCAATAGGAAATTTAATTAACTTTAGTATTTGAGAAAGTAGTTATCACTGTTACAGGAATATGGTTAGATTTAATTAATAGATTAGTTGTATATATATATATATATTTATAAATACTCTTATGTGAGTTAACTAAAACAAGATTTTTTTTAAACTTTTACTCATTATCAGGTACTGTTAGCAACCACATAATTTTATTGCTGAATTTTTTTATATTTTTTTGACTTGGATTAGATGTGAATTTAAATTGGCCGGCCCGTGGTGTAGTGGTCAGCGCAACTGGCTACTATGTCGGGGTCCCGGGTTCAATTTCCAGTCGGGTCTGGCATTTTTTCATCTGTAAATCACCACATATGATTATATCTATGCACAAGCCCAAGGCTTATGTAGGCATCATCACTCAATAAAAAAATAAAAAATGGGATTCCTTATGGAGTTCATTTATGTGTAACTATCAACTGGTCATCATACATAGCTACTCATCCAATCAGTGTTACTTAACAATTAATAGTAATTTTTTTATTCATTGACTGATTAGACTGGCCAAAAGACCAAGAGTATTTCTGAAGAGAAATGTTCTTATTCTTGACGAACTCAAATTAAACAGTAGTTGGTACAAATTGAAGAACTTAGTGGATGTAGGTGTTTTGTAACAACAATATACAGTAAAACCCTACTTAACTGAACGTAGGTAGTGGACCTGATTTCAGATAACATGTAAAGACATAATTTTTGAGTTTAAAAACAGAATTAAATCTACAGTATTTTTACAATTTTTTATTAATATGTATAAATAAAAATATAGAAATTTTAAGAACAAAATATCTTAATACAGTAAAACCTCACTAATTCGGACTAATTGGGGGGAAGTGTATTTCGAATTATTGAAAGTCCGAATTATCGCGAATATTTGTTTACATCTAAAAATTGAATAATTTAGGCAATTAAAATTAAAAAATAAACGTTACTTGTCTGAAATATCGATGTTTAATGAATTTACAGTACAGTATATTGAAAAACAACAAAGTTAAAAGTTTACAAATAAAAATATTTACAGCAGTAAAAATATTGTTAAATAATAAATGTCCAGTGTAAAATTATATTTAATTAAAACACTGCACTTACAAACCGATTATTTGGCACTTGTTGAAGTAGATGGTTGACAAATATCCTCAGGGATCATTTAAGGTTGCTTAGAAAAAAAACTTGTTATTTTTTTCTGTGATTCTTTGCTACACTGTTTTCTTATAACTTGTTGGCGCATCTCTCTTAGGACTAGATAATAGTCATTGAATTCCGGATTGAAGTCTGCAAATTCAATAAGTTCGTCTATGTGGTTTCTCACTTCACTAGCTTAAATTGTGGAACGTTTTCTTCACTGAGTAACCAATAATGTATTAACAGGATGAAACAATTTTTATTAGAGAGTTAAAAGCTATTATTTTTTGAAATAGCACTTTATTAATTTTTAACTAAAAAACTTCTAAAAAAATTAAAAAAGCTGCTCTTCTTTGAGTAGTCCGAAATATCGCAAATCACGAATTAGTGAAGTCCGAATTAGTGAGGTTTTACTGTATAATAATTACAGTGGGACCCAACAGGTTGGTCTAGGAGTAAGTCATCGCCGCGAATCAGCTGTTCAACAGTTGATTCTCGTAGGCAAAGGTTCCTGGTTCAAGTCCTCATAAAGGTACTTTTATATGGATTTGAATACTAAACAGTGGTTTTCAGTGTACTTTGATGGTTGAGGTTCAATTAACCATACTCTCTCAGGAAAGGTCGGCCTGAGTTTGTACGAGACTATAGTTACATGATTCATGAGATTGCCTTTGTTTGCAATGAGGGGTAAAGGGGGAAAAGCAACAGTGCGCATGCGCGACTGCTTTAATTTCAGTACAACAAACACAACAATTTATACTATACCCAGATCATATACAGTATTTTGCAGAACCTTTTTTAGGTTAATTGTACGAATACAACTGTTTCTTACCGCAAACAGAAATGTAGTTTCTTAAAAACATGAGTAGACTATTCACAGTGCTAAACGAAATCTAATTTGCATTGTAATAAAATGCTGTGAAGTTGAAGTTAAACAAAAACGTGTTTTCCCTACCTCTTAACAAAAGCCATAAGCAAGTGGCTAACTACTGTGATGTTTCTCTTTCCACAATTTGAAAAATAAAGAAGGAAATTAAAGATGTGAAGAAGCTATTCTTCAACAGTTTTGTTGACACCTGGTAGAAAAAAGAAACGGTTAGGTAGATACTAGTGAGACTGATAGTGAAGACGCCGGTGACAGCGATAGTAATGAAGGCAATTCATTCATAGAAAATTTTGTTCCAATGTAATTAAGTTATAGGCAATATTACAGGACACATTAATTTCTTATAAGGTTTATGAAGACATTTTCTTGGAATAAACCACAGCTTACAAAATGTTTGTAGAAACTGCACGGTAGTGAAATGTACAAGTAGTGTCTCATTGTTGAGGTTGGCAGCACTGCAATTTTAATTTCCCTTCCTCACATCTCATCCATACGCAAAAGGCAATCTTGTGACTTCAGTATTTATACACTTCATTTACGCGTCATACATATCATCCTCATCTCATTGGATCATGGGGTAGCTTATTGTTCTTAAATTGAACAGATTGCAGCGTACACACATTAGGGATTAAAAAAAATTAATAGTTCAGTATTTACAGATTTTTAAAAGTCTGAAATTTTTTTGTGACATTATACCATGTGATCATTTTATTAGAAGTACGTCTGATGGTAAAGTGTCACACTGTTCAACAAAACTTAAAGCAACTTAAAACAGAATAAAAAACGAGCGCAGTAGTGTAAACATTCTAAGAATACTGAAACCTTGTTTCATTGAGCACTGTTCTGTAACTTAACTACGCTACATATTTAAATTTAAATTCAGTACTGTCCGTGTTATATGCAGTATTAAAATACATTACAGTAAAAACCAAATTAAAAAAAAAACATCTGATCCATTTCAGTTAAGCCAGGTTTTACTGTAGTTGTGAGAAAAGCCAATCAAATTTCTGAAGTTCCCATCTTGAGAATTGTCTGATTCTTTCATTTTGATACTTTTGCATTTCCCATCAAAAAAATTTATATTGTATTATTAAAAGCTATTTAAACTTACATTCATCCATTAATTTTCTCTGCACTAACAAATGAAAATATTTTACTGTTTGTGTATGTATTGTATGTGATGATACTTGTATTGGTTTTAAAATTTGCTACAATTTATTTACTAAATGAAAAGTCTCATGTATTGTATTTCTGACCTTAGTGGCGAAGGGTTGATTCACACAATGGATAATCTTTTATAAACTTACCCAAGTTTTAATGTAGAGGAAATGTTGGAAAGGTTCCCCATTAAAATTTTTTTATAGATAGATTTTGAGATCCGAATGCCACGTACAATGCAAAAATCCTGTTGTAAAAATTAAAATTTAAATATATAAAACATAAAAATTAATTTTTCACTGACAGCTGCTATATCACTTGTTTTTATATCATTTATTTACATAATCTTTCTTTCTACTTACATTTTTTCGTGGATCTACCATCATCCAAGTACACGAAACTAAACTTTTTTAAAAATATTCTTTAAAATTTACATAAGATGTATCTTCAGTCATTTTGTAGCAATACAATATTAAAATTTATTATTGAATATTTTCTTTATTATTATTTTTTATAAATTCTATTTTAATTCATTTTTGTTGTTGTATGATCTCTTTTTATCCAGATATATACGCCAACTGATTTAACAATGGTTTTTATGTTCTTCTATTTTAAAATTTAATTTATTTATTATATTTTTAAATTTAATTTATATTTTTCAAATCAGGCAGGTGAAAATGGGCCTCATCTGACATTATGATTATCGAATCGTTAGTTAAAATGTTCAGAATTGATTGTGCACATTCTCTTCGGTTTTGGAAATCATGTTGGCTGAGTTCTTTAACAGTTACGATTTTATACGGATGAAAACGAAGATCCAAACGCAAAATTCTTCAAACACTTTGATCTGATATTCCTAGCACAGCTGCGTGATGTGCAGCAGGGCGACGTGGACTTCTGGACTTCTGGCTACTGACAATCACAAAGCATCAGTGTTTTTGGGAGTATGAACGCTACGTGGACGGCCTGTAGGTTTCCATTTTAAAGATGAAGCCATTTCTCTAAAATTTTGAACCCAATGCATTATTGTATTGCGACTGGAAACACTAGCGTGTCTACTTACTCCAAACTTTGTACAGAATAAGCGCTGGGTTTTGACTGTTGAGTAACCGTTACTAAAGTAAGTGTCTATGATGAAAGCACGATGTTGTGCATTCCATGACTCCATTGCAACTGCAATGGCATTGAGCCAGGGAATGAAAGTCATTGACTCGGTTCTCCCCACTCGCATTGTTGCGTTGTACAGTCAGATCAAAAACCATCCACTTTTTCTGCCGGTCCCTGTATTTATCTTATTATTTAGCAAAATAAATTTTAATTTTAATATAGTAGTACATTTAAAAATTGTTTTTTTACTTTTATATCATGTGCAGTATCATTTGATACTCTACAATTTTTACAAAACAGTGGTTCTCAAAGTGTACACCTCGGCGCCCAGGGGTGCCATCCCTCGGCATACGCAATCATTTCCTTTTAAATGTTTTACCTTCTTATCTCCTTCTCTGCGAATGGAATCACCCATGTAATGTACATGATGACAATGTACAATGGTTGTTGTAATATAATTACAATTTGTACTGTATAATGGTTGGTTCATTGTAAGGCTGCCACCAGAAATGATCTATAGATCTACGAGCCACAGGTCTATAAAGTTTGAGAATCACTGATACAAAACAGTTTTGTGTAAATGACTGAAGATACAAAATAGTGTGAAGTTTCTTTGTAATAAAGGTTGTTATGTAATATAATATTGAAAAATGTAGTAAAACAATCTCTTTTGTAATATTATTCAATGAAAATATTAAACTGTATTATCAATATAAATGTAAGTTGTCTAAAACCAGTTAATCACGTTAAGTCATTTTTGTTAAAAAATATGTTCCTTTTGAATGTATTTTTGAAATAAATATAATAATCTATTATAATATTTATATAATTATATTATTAATATAATAATATTATATATTATTATTGTTATAATTATATAATGTAATATATTATATATTGTATATCCTCGATTCTAAGACCCCCTTGAATCTAAGACGCTGCTTACTTTGAGAGAACAATTTTTGGGAAAAAATTAATTCTAGAAAAATCATAAAAATCTTATTTCTGATATAAAGTGAAATTTTAATTACTGAAATGGGCGATGAAACAGAATTAAATGTAACACGATATTGATAGAAATAATAACTTTCTTGAATTCACTTTTTTGATTGAGTATCAAACAAGGAGGAAGTTTGTTTCTATCGGCTGTTATGCATAACATAAGTATTTCTCCTGCCCTTAACAGACAGGTGGAGTGTCAAATTTTTTACACCCAATCTGTTCGTTGCAGGGCTAAAATAAATAGTTCTGTTTCTTAACACATGGTCAGCCAATTAAATGACTGAATCATATAAGAACAGAAGAGGTAGAGGTGTAAAAGACACTAATCAGAGTTATCTCCTCTGAAAGTAATGAATTTCATTATACAGCCAGACCCTGTGGTGAATGAAGTGAAGGTGTCATTTGCAGAGTGGAAAATATGTGCTTTTCAGAGGACCCGGCATGCTGATAAGCGTACTTTTCCACTCGGTGAGGAAGGCAATGGTAAACCACCTCACTCCTCGTTTTACTCAGTAAAACCTCTACAGGTTCAAACCAGCTTTTCAGCTGATGACCTGAACAACAAAGTATTTCTCATACCCAGTAGTTTTCTATTGTACGAGTACTATTGTCTTTTCTCGTACTTCTTTGGCACCTTTCTCAATGACCTTATAGTTTCAAGGCATAACCAAACAGACTGGAGTTTCGTCTGTATTACCTATCTGATAAAGAGTGTCCATATTTTCAGTTCTTTAGTTAATAACATGGCGCTGGGAATTCACAAGCTCTGCATTTCAAAATCAAAGATTGCGTTTATGTGCGTGTCGCTTCTACGAATTCCAATAATTATTTATAAAGTTTTATTTTATATTTATTTTATCTTATCATGCATAGTAGATGTCTCATATGTAGTTTAGAGTGGTAATATACTGGTACATAGATATTAAGTGAATGTGACTGCAAGACACCCTTGAATGTAAGACGCACCTTGCGTTTCTAAGTATCAAATTGTGAAAAAAGGAACTTCTTAGAATTGAGGAAATACAGTAATATTAATAACATAATAATATTAATGCAGCTAATGTGATCTGAATTTTGAAATATTTTAGTAAAGATTCAGTTATTACCTGTAGTTAAGATTAAAATTGTAGCGTACTCCAAAAAAAGTACATTAATGTTTGCGTAATTTAAATTAAGATAAAATGTGTAACCTAAATGGTTGTGTATTTCTATTGTTTTTGAAGTTGTAAATTTGTTTTATGTACCATTCATTAGGAGTTCTTATTAAATTATGCACGTAATGTTTGTGAGCTTCTCAGATTTATTCTCGAGAATAGGGTTGAGGGTAGTAACAGATCGGGATGAACGAGATCATAGTTGAAAAATATTGGAGTCTGAATAAACATGAGTATGCACACTCTTTTGAGGTTAGTTCATGATACTAGAGTTATTTGTACCCAATCATTATTAATGGAGTTGGCTTTCTAAAAAAGAAAAATGTTTAAGCACTCATTAACTTCTCCTTTACTTTGCAATAAATTTTTGCGTTGTATGTTGTACATTGTATATATTCTCTTTAATGGTGTGTAATTTACTTTTAGTCTTTACTGTTGTTGAGTTTCTTATAGATTCATTAAATGCTCGTGTTGAATATGAAGTAACATCTTAGGAAACTTGGTCATCAAAGTTTTGCTCTTTCAAGGTTCCTGCTAAGTGAAACATCCTACAAAATGACATTGAAGCATAATCACCTCTTATCTTTCTCTCCGTGTGCCATGTCAGGTTCTCCTAACATTGGCTACCATGGTGTCATTATATCATCCTCTTTTTGTGTTATTTAGGTCAGCAGCTGAAAGAATCTCTAGAGGTTTTTCTAGATGAAAACGAGGAGTGAGGTAGTTTACTATTGCCTTCTTCACCGAGTTGAAAAGTGTGCTTATCAGCATGCGAGGCCCTTCAAAAAGTACCTACTTTCTACCCTGCAGGTGTCACCTTCAGATTCACCTCAGGGTCTGGCTGCATTTTAGTGAAATTCATTACTTGTGGAGGAGATAACTCTGATTAGTGTCATTTACACCTCTACCTTTTATGTTCTGAAATGCTTCAGTCATATAATTGGCTGACCGTGTGATAAGAAATAAAACTATTTTTTGTAACCCTGGAACCAGAAGATCGAGTGCAATTAATTTAACCTGCCTGTTATGGGCTTCATCCTGTTAATATAGCTTCAAAGTTTCCTTGGGTCCGGAACTTCAAAGTTCAAAGTTTGAAGTTCCTTCCAGAATTTCAAAACGGGAACTTCAAACCCAATGGTTTCTGTATCTTCTCCTTAAGAGGAATTGAATGACACTGTTTTTGTTTCCAAATTCCAACTTTGATTTCTTGTCTCCTGGTTTTGGGCCACTTCCGGTCAAAACCAGAACTCGAACCTAATCCAGGCCCACTAACTTTTTGTGTACATTATGAATCCAAAAACCGTTTGTTGCTATCTCTTATAGTTTCTGACTTCTGGGTGTGACGGATGGATGGACATAAGAAAATGATCGATGACAATTTTAAAAATTGCCACCAATAAATGTGTAAATAATTGTTTATATCTGTGAAATCAGAAGGAAAATTGTGCATGATTTATGATATATGACTATGTAAACAGGGGTTTATAAAGTAGGTTTTTCGACTCAGTAATGGAGAAATTCATGGATATTATGTTCCTAATTTATTTTAAATTATTTATTTATTTTTATTGATATTATGTTTTAATTTGTTTTACATAATGTATTAATTTACATAATAATTCAGTATTAATTTAATTACTCAGGTTGTTAATTATTCATTTTGTATTATCTGAAATTAATTTCTCAACGAACAACTTTTGAAGTTTGACATCAATGTTTGTAAGAATTAATCTTGTTTTTATTGTAAATGTTTACTTTTTATTTGTACATCTACCTATTATATTATATTGTATAATCCTATTATATTGTTTAACATTTTTGTAAGTATTTACAGTAAACTAACAGTTATCTTTCATTATTGACCACAGCCAATTTTTTAAAAATTATTATTTCAGTTAACGTAGGTTAATTTATTGGAAAACATAATTTTATCCAGAAAAATTTATTTTTTATAATATACAGTAAAATCCCACTTAACTGAAATTTACGGGGCAGACATGATTTTGGACATGAAAAGTTCCGAATATTTTGTCATACTTTTAGGGTTTAAAAATAGTAAAAATTATTATACAGAATTTTTATGACCTTTTATTGGTATGTATAAATGAAAATACAGAAGTTTCAAGGGAAAAAAATGCAACATTGTACAGTATTAACCCTTTAACTGCTGGGTTTCACAGTTCAGTGTGAATTGTCCAGGTATGTTTTGATTTTTGGATGTAATTAAAAAGTTGTAATCGCGATAAATTTGTATATTTACTATTTATTGCAACTTAAAACAGTAAATCAAATAATATATCAGAAGCCTAAAGTTTTTAAAGCATGCCTAACTTGTTTACCCTGTTTAGCTGAAAGTTTTGTTCCGCTACACTGTTCTGTACAACAGCCAACTTATTTTCATCAAATGCATTAAAATCATCACTATAACTATCACTGTCTGCTATTTCAAAATCAGAATCAAATAAAAATAACTCAATATCATTATCCACAGACGTGCTGTAGAGTCTGTCTAAGCTAAGAGTACTCCGACGTAGGCAACCACCAATACAAGTGAGCATGCGCATTAATTAAAAATACTCACAGCATGATCAAAAACAAAATTCCATACAACACTAATAATTATTCGCTCTAAGCTTAATATTATAAAAATACGTTCAATTCATTTGTTAGAAAATATTTTATAAATCGAACATTTAGTTTACCATTAATATCTAAAAATTTTACTATTGTTACGCTTACATTGTTATTTTTTGTTACATTATTTACTATTACTAATTTATTATTTATGATTAATAGGTTTTTATTATAGGCTCAGTTTTATTTTTGGTCACAAGTAATACAAGACTAATGCGCTTGGATTATAACAGGAGAGTAAACTATTCCGTTGTTTATCATTTCAGATTGTTTATTTCGTATCATTAAAATAATTGATGTCTGTGACTAGTTTAATACAACTGTTTGCACTTACCCGTGTTTAACTCATTTTTAGTTTCATCAGTTAGGCCTATCTTTTGGTATTGTATCGGTTCTTTTCGATTTTCTTCGTAGACTGAAGTTGAAAAGTTTTGTAAGCTGTGTTTTGTTAACATGCGTGATAGTGAATGTGTTGAGTTTTTTAAACATAAAAGCGGTAAACATTAAAAAGTAGAAAAAAATTGTTTTGTTAAATGTAATGGTTAAAATAATTAATTACGGAGTCTCTTTATGAAACTACAATAATTACAATAAAACTGTTAAAGGATAATGTATATTTTAGGTGGATGTAGATATTTTAATGATGGAACGTAGTGTGAGATAATATTGTCCGGCGGAGAGGTAGATACTAGTGAAGAGCGTTCACTGTTTCAACCAGTCACCGTGATCACGGTGACAGTGATTTTGCGTTCACCGTTACTTTTAATAGTTACTTGTGATTTAGCAATAACTTTGTATTTTCTTAGTACATTTTTCATTTGTTAATGAAACAATAATAATGTTTTCAGTTGTTATTTCATGATAAATAAAGTTTTGATAAATTAAAAAAATGGGCTACATATATAACTAAAATAAAAATTTAGCCTAAAACTAATTAACACAAGGTATCCAAAATTAGTAATAAAAATAACATTTTGTATAAAAAAAAGGAAGTACAAGAAACAATATTTACAACTGAAAAATAACAACGCACATTATAAATAAAATAGCTAGGTAGAACGCGGCGTGCAATAAAAATAATACTATAATGTAATTGTTTTACCGCGATCAGAGATGTAAAGGAACTACCCTCGTTTTGTTTAGTCTAGTAGATGACAAACATAACAAAGGGAAGAGACTGAGAGAGGGAGAGAGGATGAGAGAGAGAGAAGAGTGCAATAAAAAGATTGAAGTAAAAAAATAATGGACGTGCCGGTTATCAAAGGAGAGGCGACAAGGAGAGCACTAAGCCCAGTGAAAAGACCAACATATCTTACGTAGCTATCATAGGGGCCTTGAAGAAGAGTAAGCATATTATGTCGTTTTGTCTATTAACTGTGAACAGTGAATGAGCGAGTGAATTTGTCACTAGTTCCTAAGGTAAAGAATTCGTTCTCTCTTAAAAGTGACAGTGAACAGCGAATGAGTAACTGATTATTGTAAAAGTGATTGAAGGAACTGTAGAATTACGGTCGTCCTGCCTTAAACAGTGAATCAGTAAGCGATCTTTGTAACTGTGACTGGTGAACGAGAGGCTGTGCTATATTGTAGAATAGTACGGTGAACATTCGCCGTGTCGTCCTGTCTTCCAGTGACAGAAGAGCAAGCGATCTATGTAACAGTGACTGGGGAACGGTTACTCGCCTATCTGAATAACTGTGGTCACCGTGACTTATAAGTAACCGTGACTCGTTCACAGTGACAGTTCTTTTGTCTCTTCTCTAGTAGATACGCGCCAATTAGTGTAAAACTTTCGTTTACAACCTATAGGCGCTTGCCTCGCGCGGAGTACTCTTACAGTAGATGGACTATACATGACAACACCATTTCATGTTGACAAAACAAGCAATCTATACAGGGTGGACATTTAGTTACAACCCAGTACTTGATTTCTTTGAAAGTGACTATTTTATTCACATCTAATTGCTTCATTGTAATAGAATACAGTTGGCAATCCACCGTATGGGAATTTAAAAGGTTTACTGCCCGTTCTCAAGCTTTGTGCAGCTGAGAGTATGCATTACATCACTACTACTGTGAGAGATTGCGTTAGTAGTAGTAATGTTTTACTTGTACTATGTTTGAAGTAGTCAGGGGTACTATCCAAACTACATAATTATATTCTGTGTCACCGTCTACTGCAAATAGTGAAAACAATACCCACATATGTCACCGCACTAGGCAGCCTACTGCCTACCGAATAGCAATGAGATGATTAGTACAGTGTTATGACAAAGCAGTAGTCTGGTACTTCGTCTGTCCCCTTCATCCCGCAGCTGCACAAAGCTTAGATTCATGCAGTACTTGTGTTAAAAGTTTACTTGTGTTTGGCCCAACATTCTGAAAATTCAAACCAAGTAAACTCATGTTTAGCAGTTAAAAGGTTAACATTTACAGTATTTTTTAAAATTATTTACATTCTTTTTAAAAAAGTGTAAAAGTTTTTGATGTAATGGTTTTTGCAGCAAAATCACGGCTTTTTTTATTAGAAGTATCTCCTGGAGGTAAAAAACAAGTAAACGAATTCCCAGAATATTTATTTTAATGATTTAACTTGAATTTTGTTTGGTCAATCGAATTTTGAATAACTGGAAGTTTACTGTGATATTATTATTTCAATTATGTTTTGTACTTTTAAAATTGTTTTATTTTCTAATATAGGCTATTTAATTTTTTAATTATTTTTATATTGGTGAACTTTGTGTAATTATATGAGAACAATAATAATGTATTTGTTATATAGTACATAATATTTATTACGTTAATAGTGTTCAACTGTAATAGGTAAATAACTTACGAATTCATTCATAATAAAATGTGTAATGACTAGCTTATTTACAGAATAAATTTTACTGTAGTTAACTTCATAAGTCAGATATACAGGATGTTTTTTTTAGAGGTATAGAACTTTAAAATGATATAAAACACAGAATAATTGAACTATTGACGTGGAATTGGTTTTATTTTAAAGTTAATTATTTGCCATTTTTATTTAAAAATAATTTCCGGCATGTGGCCGCCACGGCTGGCTCGGACGAGGTCCAATCGAGATGTCCAATTTCATGTCAAAAATTTTCATTTGAAAATCGGGATCAACAGCAATCATGTTCTGGGCCCATTCTCCAAATGCACACCGTGTCAGGTGGTCGTTAGGCTTTAATTCCTGAATGAGTTGGATTTTGTAAGCACGCAAATTAAGATCAGTCCGCAAAATCTTCCATAAAGTTGATGGACACAGCTCCAAGTGTTGTGCACGATGGCGGATGGACTCATTCGGGTCTTCCTCAATGCTATGCTCTACAGCAGCAATAGCTTCTTCAGTACGCACTGTATGACGTCTCAAAGGATGTGTGTTGTCATTCAGAGTAAATGTTGACCGAAAACGTTTCATTGTTGAGCGAATTATTTGCTCTGATGGACGATTATGTCTATCATAAAACGGACGTAGTGCGCGATAAGTTTCACGAACCGAACCATGATTTTCAAAATAAATCTGCAAAATTTGCAAGCGTTGTTCAGGCGTCAGCCTATTCATTATAAAATGGCAAACCAAACTGAACATAAATTACAAAACAGTTTTCAAAATGGTCGCCATGGAAATCAGTACTGCCAACTTAAAGTTCTATACCTCTAAAAAAAACACCCGTTACTATGATCTATACTATTTTTCAAGGCTGATGAGCTCTAAATGTTTGTATTGCCCCCTACCCACTTTATAGCTAGCCAATGACTTGCCAGCAACGTTGCCAATACTTGCTCTCGTAGCTCTGTTAAATATTTCGTCAGCCATTTATTTGGTCTTTTAATAATAATAATTATAACCTACAAATTTACAATCAGCTGATTATATTATAAAGTATTGCATGTTAACACACTCTATAATCGATGTGTTCATTACGAGATACAAGATGAGAGTGAACTATTGCGGCTCTTATACGCATGCGCGCGTAATGTTTGTCAGGTACAATCTGACAACGCTGGCAAACGTTCTGATTGTTCTAAACATGTGGAACAGCAGAGCTCATCAACCATGAAAAACATATTAGGATAACAAATTAACCCTAGAAAACTAACATTTCTAGAAACAAATACTGAAATCTAATGTATAGACTGACAAATAATTTATTTTTACCATTTACTGTACTATATACCATATGTAATATCAATAGAAGCTTCTGTATTACGTCTTTGCACTCCCACACTGTTAAAGTGGTTGCAGCAGTTTGTATAGGGTGATTCAAAACTATACGGCAATCTCTTGAGATCTCATTCTACAGCTAAAAATAAGAAAAAAAGTTCATATAAATATATACCTGAAAACGCTTAGTTAGCGAGTTACGGCTAGCGAAAAATTTCACCTAGAACTCTGTACCCTCGGTGAAGTAAGGCCGTTTAAAAATGTTAAAGGTAGAGAGAGGCGAAAGGTTGAAGAGACGAAAGATCTCGAATGAATATAGTACTCTGAGGTTAGTGTTATATTTAATTAGTTTTGTTTTGGCTGTTCATTATATATCATTTATGTAGTGGTGCTAACAAAGGAAAAATAATGTTTAATAAAATAATATAATGTTCATGTACAACGAAATTCACCAGTTCAGTTAGGGTTTCCGTTCAATGTACGAGAGATTAAAGCGTAATGCAGAACCGGATAACGATGAATATGGCAATTTATGCATGGACCGATCAGTACATGGTGTATATAAACTAAAATAAGATTTCTATTTCATATAATGAATTAATATAATAATTTCACTAACCTTCTTTTTAAACTGCGTCACCTTTATTTTAATTTCTACTTACACGTGTTTCGGTGGATCCACCATCATCAGTAAATGAAAGTAAATGAGAGTAAATGAAAAATTGAAACTAAAAATTTTTTAGTTGAAAATGAAAAATTGAAACTAAAAATTTTTTAGTTTCAATTTTTCATTTACTCTGATGATGGTGGATCCACCGAAACACGTGTAAGTAGAAATTAAAATAAAGGTGACGCAGTTTAAAAAGAAGGTTAGTGAAATTATTATATTAATTCATTATATGAAATAGAAATAATTTCAAACTGCAGGATGCATTATAAAGATTTATTTTTGAATAAAATAAGATTATACAATTAACCAGATTATATAATTATTAACAATTAATTTAAGAAATAAAGTCATACTGAACTATTTAACACTGGTAACAGTTTAGAGGCATAATTTTCTAACAACCAGTACCTACGTTGACTACACTGGATAAGAAGGAGGGGGCAAGTAGAAGGGACGTTGTACAGTGCATGCTTCTATTGAAATTGCATGTAGTATAGATTTCAGATATTGTTAAAAAATGCAAGTCAATTCCATGTTATTGAATACATTAATTTTTCTTTTTTTGTAATCCCTAATGTGTGTACGTTTCAATCTGTTCAATTTAAGAACAATAAGCAACCCTATGACCCAATGAGATGATGATGTTTATGGTGTGTAAATGAGTTGGAATCTTGTACAGACTCAGGCCGGCTATTTCTGAGAGAGTACGGTAAATTGAACCCCAACCATCAAAGTACACCAGTAATCACTTTATAGCATTCAAATCCATATAAAAGTAACTACCTTTACTAGCATTTGAACCAGGAAACTTCGTCTTTGAAAATCAGCTGCTAAACAGCTGACTTGCGGCAACGACTTTACCTCTAGATCAACCTGGTGGTTTAAATACATTAATGATAAAAAAATTCTAAAAAAGAACTATATAATATTGTTTCTGTATTACCAGTTCACTATAAAAACTAGTTTTTTTAAATTTTTTATCACATTGCGTTCAATATGTGGCTTAGTGCTCACCACGCATCACCCTTTTTTTTTTTTTTTATAACGTCCGACTGTTCTGCAATTACTGCTAATGCAGACGGTGAAGGATGAAATGATTTTTTGTAATGTTTGAAAATATGCCGTGCCTGAATGGGATTCAAACCCAAGACTGCATGATGAGAGGCGAGCACATTACAAACTACGCCAAATGTGGCTGGCGCATCACTCTTTGGCAGTGTCTACAATATAATCTTGTAATTTGTATTTTTTATGTGGACAGGTTGTGTAGAATAATGAAAATATTTCTTGTGGTGTAAACATGTCCTTGGCATGTTATGTTAACTAAAACAAAATAACGGCAAAGCTAATGGTTTGACTAGATAATGGTGCGATGCCATATTGGTGAAATGACAGTAGTCTCAACAAGGAATGATATGATAACTTTACTTACCCACCGGTTTAGTCTAGCTGTTAAGTCATCGACAAAGTCAGTTTCTTAACAGCTGATTTTATGAGACAAAGGTTCTTTGGTTCAAATAGGTACTAGTAAAGGTAGTTACTGTTTTATAGATCAGAATACCATAATCCTTTTCACGGTTGATAAGCTCTGCTGTTTCACCCGTTTAGACCAATCAGAACATTTGCCAGCGTTGTCAGATTGTACAAATGTATCAGCTTGACTAACATAATGCGTGTATGTGCCACATTAGTTCACTCGTGCCTTGCATCTTGTACTGAACATGTCGATTATAGAGCGCTTTAACATACAATACTTTATAATATAATCAGCTGGTTGTATGTTCATAAGTTAAAATTGTTATTGAAAGAGCAAAAAATGGCTGACGAAATATATAACAGACCTTTATTTATTTATTTTTTTATTAGCGAGTTTGTTTTACAGCTGTCGCCGTCTCTCGCATCCTAATAACCTCCACATTTGTCTGTCCAAGCAGTCACTGTCTGTCAGTCCTCTCGCCTGCATCGCCAACTCCATGCCATACTGCCAGGAGTGCTTCGGCCTTCCTCTTTTCCGGCTTGACTCAGGGACCCAGTCCAATAATATCTTTGGCCATCTCTCAGGAGGCATTCTCTTCACATGCCCATACCACTTCGAACTCTTTGCCTCTATCCAATCGGCAATATTCTCAGTCAGACCCATCTTCCTTCGAATATCATCATTTCTCACTCTGTCCATTCTTGTATATCCACAACATCGCCTCCAATAATCCATTTCCAAAGCCTTGAGCCTAGCTTCATACCTTTTATTCACCTCCCAAGTTTCTGCACCGTATGTTCCAATGGTTTTAATGACTGTGCTGTAAATTCGAATCTTATTTTTCTTTGTTATTTTTCCATTCCATAGGACACTGTTCAACTGCCTTATTGCTGACCGCGCTTGACCAATTCTTGCATTTATTTCCTCATTGCTTCCCCATTTGACGATAGCACAACTCCGAGGTATTTAAATCTTCTTGTTGCCTTTATGATTTCACCTCCAAGACTCTAATCCTTAGCATTTTATAACAGAACTATGAGAGCAAATATTGGCAACGTTGCTGGCAGGTCATTGGCTAGCTATAAAGTGTGTAGGGGGCAATGCGTTCATTTAGAGCTCATCAGCTTTGAAAAATAGTATAGACAGTGATTACTGGTGTGCTTTGATCAGTGGGTTTCAATTAACTACACCTCTCAGGAATAGTTTGTCTGAGTTTGAACAAGACTAAACCTCATTTACACATCATGGTTGGTTGATTAGGTCAACAGCCGAAAGGCTGGTTTGAACCTGTAAGGGTTTTACTAAGTAAAACGAGGAGTGAGGTGGTTTACCATTGCCTTCCTCACTGAATGGAAAAGTACGCTTATCAGCATGCCGGGCCCTCTGAAAAGCACATATTTTCCACTCTGCAAATGACATCTTCACTTCATTCACCACAGGGTCTGGCTGTATAATGAACTTCATTACTTTCAGAGGAGACAACTCTGATTAGTGTCTTTTACACCTCTACCTCTTCTGTTCTTAAATGATTCAGTCATTTAATTGGCTGACCATGTGATAAGAAACAGAACTATTTATTTTAGCCCTGCAATGAACAGATTGAGTGTAAATAATTTGACACTCCACCTGTCTGTTATTACACATCATACACATCTCATTGGGGTTGCTTATTGTTCTTATTGAATAGATTGCAATGTACACACATTAGGTATTTAAAAAAATATATATTTTTTGAACGATTGCATGAACAGTGCCAATAGTCACGTACACGAAACGTTAGCTTTCTTCTATGGTTAATAAGATATACTTAACATGCATTTTTCTTCGTATTGTCATCAAATGATAACAATAGAGACTGGAGTTTAAAATCTTATTAAATTTGTGGACCTGAATAGGACTGTTTGTTACTCTACTAAAACACATGAGGTCCTAAGAAAGGACCTATATTGAGGGTAGCTCATGACTATTTTGATGATGACTAAGGTTTTGACAGATATGCCTGGTAAAAAGGAAATATTATTCTCATCCATATTCTTACATGTTAATACAAGACGTATCCGGAAACTAAGTCCTACTATTTTGAAAAAAAAAATACTAAAATATTTTTTCAAGACAATTTATTTTTTACATGAAAAATCTTATCTTCAGAGGAGTTGAACGGAAAAAACAATTTTATATACTTTTTTTACCACATATTCAAATTTGGACATCACTGAATATTTTGGATAACACTATTATGTAGATAAGTTGATTTTATACATGGGTAATGTGTATTTAAAAACAGTACTACACCCAGTTTCAAGCTTATACAAAAGAAATTTCGTTTCCAGTAAGCCGTGAATTTCTAGCGTTCCTCAGTTTTCTAAATGTAATTAGTTCAATTTCTTTAGTTCATTTGATCGATTCTTTTTAGTGGTATAAATATCAAAATATGGCCGTCAATGTTAACTTTTTATTTCGAAGTTAGTTGTTAGTTTATGAGCGTGTTAGCTTTGTGCATTTTAATTGTGTAGTATCAGTGTTAAATTTTGTTTTTTTTTATTTATTTATTTGGTATACTATTTATTTATTTATTCAGCATGCCGAGAATAAAGAAATGTTGTAAGAAACGAAAGTTTACAGGTAATATATGCTTAAAACTGATTTAAGTGTAATAGTAGTTCATGCAATCTAGAACCAAGTAGGGCTGTAATAAAAACTCCCCCCGGTGCTTCAACGCCAAAAATTGAACCAAACGTTTAGCAGTATGATGAATTTACAGGAGATTTTATGGAGTTTAAGGCCCATAACAGTTTTTTTACGAACAAAATATTTTCAAAAAACGGAAGGCATATCGTATAAAGTTGAAACTTTAAACTTTATTAGGTACCACTAAGGGACCCAACACAAATATTTTCATTGAAATCGGTGTCGGTCAACCGGAAGTAGTAGTTTATTCGTGCAATTTTTCACTTTTTTCAATTTTCTCAAAAACGGCTTGTACGATTTTTTTTAAATTGCCTCATTTACTACTTTTTTATGCTCTACAACATGGTTATCAACCTTTTTTCAGTTCTCAGTACCACTTACCAAATTATTTTCTTAAATAGTACCTCTGGATTGATTTTAGTCAGAAGGTAATAATAAAGAATCAAATTTGGGGTCACAATAAAAGGAAATTAAAATAGTAAGAGTACTGTATTTTGTGATTACGTTTTAGCACTACAATCTTAACAAAAATACTTTTTAACTAAATATATTTTAAAATTCAACTTGTCCATTAGTTTTGTTATTTGTAAATGAAAAGTTGATTTTGGTCAAATTTAAACACTTCATCACTTTTTTTACTTGCACATTGACAGGAGTCCTGTCCTTGCTTTGCTGCACACAGTTTTTTGAAGTTTAGCTCAAAAGTAGCCAAGTATAGCCTCCTATCTGGGGCAGTTTCCAACTTGTTTCTGTATTTGTTTTTTTTTTATGAAAGTGTAAGATGAAAAAGCTCTTTCCACCAATATATATTATATTTATGGAGTTTAAGGCCCATAACAGTTTTTTTACGAACAAAATATTTTCAAAAAACGGAAGGCATATCGTATAAAGTTTAAACTTTAAACTTTATTAGGTACCACTAAGGGACCCAACACAAATATTTTCATTAAAATCGGTGTCGGTCAACCGGAAGTAGTAGTTTATTCGTGCAATTTTTCACTTTTTCAATTTTTGAGACAGTGGACAAGGTTTGGACAGTGGATGGAAAAGGCAACAAAACTTTCATTTCCGGGTCAGACAGATGTTCGTATTTACTGTTGAGATCCAACCAAACGTTTTTATAAGAGGTTTTGTCTTGAAAGAGCTGATGTCAATGCTGTTTGCAATTTCAATCAAAGTTTCTTTTTGTGCGTTACCCAACTGAACTGATTGAAAATTCTCTTCAGAAAAAGGATTTTGAATCTCCTTGTTAAATTTCTTTTTACTCATGTGGGTGCTTTTTGTTTAGTTAAAAATTATTCATTTTACAAATCCACCATTACACATTTTCTTTCCAAAAATCCCAAGGGGTTGGCATACCTCAGTTTGAGAACTGATGCTTTACAAGATAAAGTAAGTGCAATGTCTGCTGAAATTTTGGGGACTGTGCTTTCATGGTAAATAATGTTTTTTTTTTAAAGATTGCGGTCTTATTATGCAATCTAAGACAAAAGTTTATTTATTTTATCAAAGATGTAGAATATTTAAATATCAATGATTCTTATTTCAAGCATTGTTTATCAACACTTAGTTTTGTGTAAATTAGTGATTTTCTGAATTTTTCCATCAAAATCGGTAAAAAATGTACATAAAAAGTTATAGGAAGTAAAAACGTAAAATTAGCAAGTATACTGAAACGTAATAGATTAAATTAAAAGGTTACGGGATAGTGAGGTTATGTTAGTCAATGATAAATGGCTTATACAAATTTTTACAGTGGTTTGCGGTCAAAATTAACTTCAGATTCAGATTTAGCACACTTAAAAGTATAAAATAGTTAAAATTGGTGAGGAGCCCTGATCTACACTAATATTAAAAATCTGGTGTGAAACACTCACACAACTTTCTCTTGCCAATGCAAATAATTAACAATATAATGTAACATTAGTAATAAAACATTAGAAATAAACAAAAAACTAACCTCAATAAACATAACCTAATTTTAATCATGAGTGAAAGACGCAAAATGAAAATCAACCTCAGATTGGCCTAATAATATGGAAAACCACTCTTTCACGCTAAACTAGGCTCTGTAGAGACAAATGCTCTAAACAAAAGTTGTAGATCGTTTAATTTCCTATAAATATGATTATCATGATTATTATTATTATGATTATTATTATTATTATTATTATGATCCTATAAATATGACACTTTTGTCGTAAAATGGTTACTAAGGCCGAAATCTTAAAAAAATCGATTTTTCACACATTTTCGTGAGAAAAAGTTAAAGTTAAAAGATAAAGTTGTGCGAGTGTTTCACACCAGATTTTTTTTAAAATCGATTAGGTCCTAGACATGTTTCGCGTGCGATGCCGCACGGGCCATGCTAGTTCTATATAATTACCGAACGTTTTAACTTTTTCCAATTAACAAACAACTCTTGTTGATCTTTATATTTCAGTTAAGTAGTTATTGTATTTTCCTTAATCAGTCCAGATCACCTGGAGATCTGAGTTACAGGAAACCGATTCTATGAAGTTGTACTGTAGTATAAAATATATATATATATATATATATATATATATATATGTTATTCACAATAAAATTTGTTTGTTATATACCTTTACAGTATTTTGTTGTTAAATGTTTAATATTGTCATTTGTTGTAGGTTTAATTAATATTATTAGGTATCATTTTTGTAAAAAAACTTCTTTGTTGTAATTAATAAAAGATGTACTAGGTCATTTACTGGAATCCAAAACAACATTAATTCCTATTGAACTTGTTTTCATTCCATAAACCCCTCTTCTCCATGCCTTTCATAATGCCATCCATCTTTTTTTTTCTGCGCCCTGGAGACTCCAGGAGGAGTATAGGACATGTCAGCTATAACATCTGAAATACATATAAGAAACACACAATGTATCACTCTATCAAGAAAGAAATTCTTGTACGCTATAAAAAGTTTCACCGATCAAGTAATTTTTCAGATTCCTTTTAAAGGAATTCAAATTCTCACAACATTTTAAAAATTGGGGTAATTTATTCATGAATTTTCTCCCTGCATAAGTAGGTTTTTGTTCAAACAATTTTGTGGAGTGATTAGCCACATAATAATCATTTCTCTTTCTCGTGTTATGATTGTGAACATTGAAATTCTGCATAAAATTCTCTTTTTCCTGGGTCATTATTGCTTCTTCTGCCGAGCTTGAACCCTTAGTTAAACAGGATATCGACTTAGAATTCATTTTCTAGCTAGTTGATAATGTACCACAACATTTTCTTTGTGGTTTAGGTCAACAGCCAAAAGGCTGGTTTTTTTCCGGCCACATTGGCGTAGTTGGTAACGTGCTCGCCTCTTATCATGCGGTCTTGGGTTCGAATCCCACTCAGGCATGGCATATTTTCATACGTTACAAAAATCATTTCATCCTTCACCGTCTGCATTAGCAGTAAATTGCTAAACAGTCTGACGTTAAACCCAAAAAAAAGGCTTGTTTGAACCTGTAGAGGTTTTACTAAGTAATAACAAGGAATGAGGTGGTTTACTATTGCCTTCCTCACTGAGTTGAAAGAGTATGCTTATCACCATTCCAGGCCCTCCAAAAAGCACCCACTTTCCATCCTGCAAAAATGATCCCTTCACTTCATTCATCGCAGGGTCTGGCTGTAGAGTGAAATTCATTACTCTCAGAGGAACTCTGACTAGTGTCTTTTACACCTCTATCTCTCCTGTTCTTATAAAGTTCAGTCATATAATTGACTGACTATGTGATTGATAAGAAACAGAACTATTTTTTGTAGCCCTGGAACCAACAGATCGAGTAGAATTAGTTTAACACTCCACCTGCCTGTTTTGAGCGAACATTTTCTTTATGAAGTTATTAACCAATGTGCTGCGCGAAGCCACTTCAGTGGCTACAGTAATGGGTAGTGCAGTACACAATAAAACTTGTTGCAGTTAGGTCAGTGTAAATCTGAAACCGGTCATTATTATATTTATTTTGTAGAGAATTCTTTAATACAATTAATAGCGTTTACAGAAATAGAATATGTTGACAGGGAAATATATTATTATCGTTTTAGTGGAGTGGGTCGGCTAGATTGTTGGAAAAGTTTTATGTAGGGCTAAACAGATATGCATGCAGGCCATCTGTAACATTGAGCTAGATATATGACTGGAGGTAGCACTGTGAAAATGAATTGCGCGCCGTCAGGCTGCTACACCGCCATATTGCGGTGAGGATAGATAATGCGCGGTATTCAAATTGTCATACAAATCAAATGACTGAAAGTTGATAATATAATATTTAGGGAATCAATTCTCGATAATAATGTTCATAGTAATTTTAGTATTCATTATTAGTTTAATACAGTATTCCTGTAACGTAATATTTTGTTTAGAAAGGCAAAAACACATTACGTTAAATCTAACTGAAATGCAACATAGGCCAAATTACATTGATGTTACCTGAGTTCTTTCTTATTGGTTTCTTTAATATGTACATACACCAATACATGTTGGGAATATTTTATTTTACAATTATATTAGTTATTTTGATATGTATCAAGTTAGCTATAACTAAGTTATCAAGAAATTCAAAATCAAATTACCCTTACTTCTTTGTTTTTGGTAAGCCTTTTAATTTAATTGTTCATACATATTTCAATTATCTTTGCTGAAAAATAACTTTTTGTAGAAATAATCAAATTTTAAAATAAGTAAAACCTTTGGAAATTTAGTTTGCAAAGATTTTTATCTCAAGATATTTGATTTAAGTATGTAGGCCTACCTTGACCAGGATTATCACTTAACAAAAGTACATTTTTAAAATTAAATCTACCTTTTAACTAGTTTCACCTTAACTATTATTAATGTTGTTGTATATAACACAGTGCTGGTTTAAAACCATACTACTATTACCTATCTCTCCCACATCTTACTGATGTTTTCATACACTTGGAAAGATCACTAAAAATAATTTCTCTTTAAGAATACAGGATTGTAGTAGGTATAATCAGGCCTGAATGCAGCCAAACTCATTAGTATTCATAAAAGAAGCCTATAGTGGCCTAAACATTCGAACATGTTTAGGCCATTATAGGCCATTACCTGAATGCAGCCAAACTCATTAGCATATTTATGGCCTATGCAAGGTAGATCTATAAGATAAGTCTGTTACTCTCATTACTGACTTCATTTACTGATGTAAAAAATAAACACAAGTGTAAGGTCATGGTAACCTGGTAACCTTGAGTTACTGAAGGGAAAAAGTAAATGCATTTACTGACATATAATATTTTTTAGAATAGCAAGTATTTTAACTGCATTTTAAAAAATTCTTTTATAAATGTCTAGACACATTCACATAACCATTTACCTCAAGTAATCATTTTTTTATTATTTTTAGAAGAGTGATTATTCGAACTGCATTTTTATATTTATTACCTTCCTTGTTTAAATGTATATAAATAATTAACATAACTAATTTATTAAATCGATCTTTCCAAAAATGGAACACGGTTTGAGAAACGTGAGGCAGATAATCCAAGATTTACCCCGTCAGATGGAGGAGGTAAATATCTTATTTATTTTTTTAAACTTGATATTTTAATATTATTGATTTGCCTTAACAGGCAGGTGGAGTGTTAAATTAATTGCACTCGATCTGTTGGTTCCAGGGCTACAAAAATAGTTCTGTTTCTTATTACATAGTCAGCCAACTATATGACTGAACTATTTAAGAACAGAAGAGGTAGAGGTGTAAAAGAGTGAAGGTGTCATTTGCAGGGTGGAAAGTGGGTGCTTTTCAGAGGGTCTGGCATGCTGATAAGCATACCCTTTCAACTCGGTGAGGAAGACAATGGTAAACCACCTCACTCCTCGTTTTTTTTACTTAGTAAAACCTGTAGAGGTTCAAACCAACCTTTTGGCTGCTGACAATCATCAACATTGATTTGAAATCTTCTTAGTATTTTATAAATATGAATAAGCGTGAAATTTTTTATATTTTTACTGATTTTAAGATGAATTTTCATGTGTATATAATGTTAAATTATTCACGCTCATAACTAACCAATAAGTCATGAATATGTATTTGTGTTAAATATCCTTTACACCACAGGCCACAAGAAATAGTTCTGTTTCTTATCATATGGTTAACTAAATGATAATTCATTTACGAACAGGAGAGGATCCATGTAAAAAACTGATGTAATGAAAATATTTAATTTTATTTATAATAATCTACAATATATTTATTACACAATGTTTTTTTTATATTTTTTGTTATTAGCGTTTTTCTTTATTCATAATTCAGCTATCATAATTCTGAAACATAAATAAAACATATATTACTTTTCGTTACAGGAAGTAATAACAATTTCGGACGAAGAAGAGCAGTTCGCACACGAGCATCCCCAATCTGCACGACAGATTAATATGACAGAAACACTACTGGATGTGGTATGAACATTATTTCATATTTCTGTATTAATATTGATGAGAAAAAAAACGTGCATTAAAAATTAAATTCAAAATATAATACAGGAAAATGTCACGAGAAATTAGGGACATAATGTCAGTCATGATATGCTTTTAATTACAAAACAAAGTAGCTTAAATTTAAATTGCAAATGGCTCAATAGTTAATAGCTTATTTCTGTGCCCTAGAGGTAAAGGGTGTTAACTCCGATTTTGACAAAATTAAGTTTGAAAACCGGCCTAGTTCATTAGTTACATGTGTTTTCACAAATATCTAGAAAATAGTATGACTGATTCATTCAATGAGCTAGAAATATAACCGGAGGTAGCACTGACACGGCGTCTATTCTTGAAAAGCGTGCCGCTGTTATTTTGTTATGTTGGTACTGTGGTGAGGATAGCGCTCTGAAATATTACATGCTGTAAATGAGCTTTTATTTATCGTCAGAGTTTACTTTTGATAATGTCAATTCTGTAAGTAATTATGGTTCGATAATGTGTTGTATTTGGATGCAATGAAGCATATAAAATAGGAAGTGGGGTCCAGTTTCATAGTTAAGTTCATAATTATTTATCAATAACCAATTTAAAACAGCTGAATCTGAGCGTCTATGAGTTTCAAGTCCTTTGAGATTGTAAATATTTATTATAAACTAATTTTATCTCGGTTATTTTTCCACCCATTTCATTATTAATGATCTATCATAATTTTATACTTCACTCAAAGAATTAAAACCCAAAGTTTTGATCTTCCAGGAATGAAATTTCTCAAGTAGGCTAGGCTTAGTTCAATTGAATTACAAAGCCTAGGCCTACCTAATTGATTACTCTATAATTATTGCAGTGCCTTAACTGATTTAATTAGGCTATAAAATATCAGGAAACCTAAGGCAGGACAAGGATGCCGAAAGCTATTTTAACTAGGCTACAATGACATCCAGTCTTAATGTAAAGTTTGTATTTTTCTAACTCTGGTTAGGCCTATTTGTTATTCCAAAGTGGTTATTTGTTTTAACAATTTTTATTTAGGCTACTTAAGAATAATAAACATTTGTGTAACACATTCATGATATATTTTGGCATCGGTTTTACATGTTTGGGTTTTAAATAAAACTGGTTGTAATCGGTCTTCATATCGATTTATTTTAATTTCTTTTTTTATATCATACTGCTTATGGAAGCGTACCACATATTAATATTCACAGCTACCCGACTTGGAAATTAAACGTATGTAGCCTAAGTTAAATTAGTTTCAACGTTTTAGCCATGACAATATAGTGTCCACCACATTGAACAAGTCAAAATTATTTGAGTATGAATCCTGTAGTTATTACAGTAATAGAATATGGAATATATTGTTTGCATAGGTTAAACTTAATTCCAAAGATTTCCAAGATCCTGCCCTAAACTTTTAAAATCATGGGAAAATCCTGTTAGAATGAAGAATTGGAAAGCAACAGTCCACAGTACCCTCTGCAGCAAGCATTTTAAGGAAGATTCCTACCAAGTGAGACCTGGAACTCTAATAAAACTTCCTATGTAGTGAATTGTTTAATAAAGTTCCTGACTGTGAGGAAGAAACATATTATCTGTTTTTAGTACATTGCCAGAAAAATTTGTCTGAACTAAAACTTTTTATTTAATTTTATTTTACTTGACTCTAAAAAAAAATAGTACAAGGAAGTACTACTGTTTTACCATCATCTTGTTTGATCAAAATACTGACATTTCTGATTTTCTTGCTTTATGCGATATGAACACAGATCATAAAACACAAACTGACCATTCACAATACTGAGGTCTGGCAATCCTATCCACAATCCTATTCTGAAACATTGATATGAAATATGTTATACCAACACAACTATCAAAGTTTTACAGAATTGTTTAACTTTTAAATGAACAAATAAAATGGTTTTAACCAATTCCTTCGTGTTTCTATTTCTTAATATTATTTGTATACAATTAATTCTCCAGAAAAACATGTTACAGCGAAAATTGATAATTTTGTAGTTCTTTTCACTTCCTCCCCGTAAGTTAACTATTAATTTATGAATAGTTCTACTAGTAAATGTATTGATAATAATTTTAATTTAGTTAGATACTGAGAATACGTTTTCAAAAAGAAAAAACGTAACGTAAAACTTCATTAAAATGATAATATGTATAACTATTGTACTGTATTTAGCGTCTTTTAGCTACTCGTTTCACTTGACGTTCGTAGCAATGCCGATAGATAGCGTACTAAGGCCAACACTTTGATGTAAAGAACATTTTGCCGCACGTATAATATACGCACGGCAAAAGTATTGTAGTTTTCTATATCGGTAACGTTTTATTTTAATTCACCCAATTTGGTAGTTTTAATGTGCGGGATGTTTTTTAACAAAGACTCCCAGAAGTGTTTGTTAATTTGAAGCTATCTGATGGTCATCACACAAATTCACTGCTCAACCGATGTTTTTCAACAATTCAAAACGATTTGTACCATAAACTAATAAGGATACAATCCTGTATTCTTAAAGAGAAATTATTTTTAGTGATCTTTCCAATTGTATGAAAACATCAGTAAGATGTGGGAGAGATAGATAATAGTAGTAGGCCTATGGTTTTAAACCAGCATTTGGCCATGTTTTATACAACAACATTAATAATATATTTTGCGTGAAGAGTATAGGTGAAGGTGAAACTAGTTACAAGGTAGATTTAATTTTAAAAATGTACTTTTGTTAAGTGATAATCCTGGATAAGGTAGGCCTACATACTTAAACTTAACTCAAATATCTTGAGATAAAAATCTTTGCAAAGTAAATTTCCAAAGGTTTTACTTATTTTAAAATTTGATTATTTCTACAAAAAGTTATTTTTCAGCAAAGGTAATTGAAATATGTATGAACAATTAAATTAAAAGGCTTACCAAAAACAAAGAAGTAAGGGTTCTTTGATTTTGAATTTCTTGATAACTTAGTTATAGCTAACTTGATACATATTAAAATAACTAATATAATTGTAAAATAAAATATTCTCAATATGTATTGGTGTATTTACATATTGAAGAAACCAATAAGAAAGAACTCAGGTAACATCAATGTAATTTGGCCTTTGTTGCATTTCAGTTAGATTTAACGTAATGTGTTTTTGCCTTTCTAAACAAAATATTACGTTACAGGAATACAGTATTAAACTAATAATGAATACTAAAATTACTATGAAATTTATTATCAAAAATTGATTCCGATATCGATCACCCCCACCGCTTCCGCCATCCCGCCATCTATTCGAGTGACCAAACTTGTCGATACTCATTTTTTTTTTAATAGTGTCGATTTCGTTTCAACGCACCGCCTTTTATAACATCGCTTTCTCGTAGCTCCTCTATAATAGATTGGATTTCATTTGTATGTCCAAAATTTCCCGCCCTTTCGGAGGCTAACAACAACCGCAACCGGTCACACAATTCGTTTACATCATCCCAATGCACATACTGAACACGATCACTTGTCATGACCATCCCACTTCCTTCAGCAGGAACAAGAGGTGTGGTTTTGTTAAAAAGCGGTTTGATTATATGCATATATTTGTAACCACGATTAGAGTTTATTTGTCGCTTCGGGTCGTAACCTTGACGATAGGCGTTTGTTTGCAATAATATTTTGCGATATATGTCAAGGTCATCAGTTGTATACGAGGCGCTTGGTTCCCTCTCAAAGATGAGCGAGTGCAGACCAGCCGTAAGCTCATAATTTTCTTTGCCTATTACCAATTTCATATGACCGAAATTGACTTGTTTATCACCAATCATCAACTTGTCGTCTTTCAAGTATACACCGTAAACATGATCCATCGTATTATTCTTGTCTGTGATGAGCAGGTGAAGATAATGTTTTGTAGGGTTTTCATCGCTCAAAGAATCGATCAGTAACGATTGGTTCGTCCTTGATTTATTTTTATGTGAAGTAGGTGTACTGGTTTGCTGCGGATTAAACGGTTTGAATGGGAACTCGGTGTCGTCCCAGGGCTGTTTCCCCTCCTCACTATCCACCACCTCTTCTTTTTTTGGATGCATGTTGTCAGATTTCTTGATAAACTCTTTCAACGGGTCAACAATCGGTTTCAATCGTTTCTCCAAAAGCTCATCCGATTCAATCACGCCTGTAGTAAACGATCTATGTTTACGTTTAATATTGTCCCTTAAGCGTTGCATTTGTAACGCGATCGACATCTGTTTCTTATCCATTTTACAAAAAAACCCGAAAAGCCAATAGATCGCTTCTATTTATACCCGAATAAACTTATCAAAACCTACGCGAAACCGTCCTTCATTGATGTCACTGTCTTTGTCAACTACGAGAAAATTGCCACCATCATTTTTCCACGCCATTTTGCAGATTTCTTTAAATTTATTAAACGATAGGTCTGAGTTTACATGATCCGAATGAATATGTTGTAAATTTAAATCGTCTTGTTTAAATACAACAATCAAATTGGTATTGTCTCTGATCAAATGTTTGGGGATCCTGCTATATGATTGACCTAAATAAAATGTATCCAAATGGTTGTGACGTCCCATTGTAAAATAGTTTCGTATATTATCATGTTTTTCACACGCAATGTCATCAAATATCATCAGAGAATTAGGTCTGGCTTTACTCGGATGGCAAACACTTTCGTTTTCATTAAATGTGAAATAACCAACTTTTGGAATACCCTTCATTACCTGTGATAAAAACTGATATTTTGGTTGGTTTAACGATTTAGAAAACAGGTATATATTTTTGAACTTCACTCCGTTTTCAGCAAAGATGAGATTGAAGAGTAGGTTCGTCTTTCCACAATTTGAGGGTCCACATATTATACATCTAATCGTATTGGGAAGGAGTTTACTATGTCGGTTTTTTTGTTTAGATTTCATAGGCTCGGTGTACTTATCAAAATTAATCACATCTAGTTTTTCTTTTTGTGGAATGCACTCCATTTTGAGTCGGGAATGGAACAAAGCGTTCGTATCTAAGTACGTGCAATATATAACCTTTTAGTGGTCTTGTATGACTATGAAAGTGAAAACACGCATTTATAAAATATCACCTTTTTTACCCACGAGTCGTGTGATGTATCGTATCCTAACCATCTGACTAATATCATGTTACCTTTACGTCGTAACACCTTTTCCACCAAGAATACATCGTCGTATTTCGTTTTCATCAACTCGTAACCATAGAAGCCACCTTTTAGTATTTCTCCCCTACTGTCGGCGAGAAGGTACGTTATGGGTAAAGTCGGTTGTATTTTGTATACGGTGAACACCTCATTAGTCCAATTAGGTAAGTATCCCTTAGTAAAAACCATCTTATGTTTACTAATGCGTACTTTATCACCGACTTTAAATTCCTTTCTTATCTTACCCACCCATCGTTTAGGTACAATGTTTAACCGATCCATGACTTGTTTTTCATTATGAAGGTTAACTTGATTCGGTTTCATTCCAATAGATCTGTGAAAAGTGTTGTTGTATTTGACAATAATTCCGGGTAATATTTTCAACCAGTTATAAGTTCCCTGCTTGGTGAACACACGCCACATTTGTGTTTTTAATGTTCTATTGAACCGTTCAACTATGGCAGCCTTCTTCTCAGAAAACGTAGCGTAATGATTGATTCCGAATTGTTTTATTAGATTTTGTACATGAACATTGAAAAATTCTTTACCGTCATCCGTTTGTAAATTACGCATCGGGTGAGATTTTAAAAACGGTCTTAATGCGTTTGCTACCATTACACCCGTTTTTCTTTTTATCGGAATTGCGTCTGCGACTTTGGTAAAACAATTAATAATGGTTAGAATGTAATTGAAATTTTTATTTAATTTTGCATATTTACCCATTTCCACAAGATCGGCCTGGTACAGATCGTGTCTACCTTTTAACGTTATTGTTCTCCTAGGAAAATTTTTACGCGCCTGCTTATGCAGTTCGTTTGCAATACCAGAACGAATGTCAGTCATGTTTCTAAAAAAGTATGATGAGATTCTTTTTATATATATAGTCTGTATTTGGGTTAATTTTTAGACAGTCTCAAATCGTTTGTATCGTTTTTAACGAGACAAAACCCGGATGTAGCCAAAACAGCCACTTCAGTCTCTGTAAACCGGTTATAATAGACAGCTGGTAAATAAACACCAAACGCTACAGTATCAATAGGGGTGGACAACGTTAAATATAAAGTAGGACCATATCGCGTGACTAATTTTTCCATAGTCTCAATGCGGTACGGCATGGAGGGTAAAAGTTCTTGCACCTTTTTAATGGTGGGATAGGAAGTTTCTGCAATCGTGTTGAAACGTTGCATTAAAATGTCAGTCCTTAACTGCGTCATAATGTAAAATGAAGTGAGCTGATTCGATAGAAAACTACGCTTTTTATACCCTTATGGTCAAGGTCAACTGACTGTTGCGTAACAGTTAGTCGTGTCGCGAGGAAGGTCCCGCTACGTCAAGATCAGTGCGAACACGTTTTGCAGGCGGGCATGAATGGAGTTCGTCGAGCGAATAATGACCGTAAGGTAGTGTGTCTAGTCCGTCCTCCAATACGTATCGTTTGTCATCAAACGGCGAGAGAGAGAGCTTGTTGACGTCTATAGTAAAAATTTCATGTAATCTGCTTCGTATGGAAGAACTTTTTGTGTAAGTCAGTTTCCTGCGTAATAAACAGTCCAAGTATGACTGATGTATTAAGTCTTTTTTGATACAGACCCGGTTGACACCTTTTGCGACGCGCTTTTCACCATCTTGTGTAACAAAACTGTACATCTTGGCACGGAGCCCGACAAACTGTTTGATTGGTACTCCATGCGTTTCATCAGCAAAAGTACCAACTTTCTTCTTGTTAATTGTGCTGTAACAATCGTGAGATGGTGGAAAGTTGGAGGTATCAAAGAGACTCAAATGATCTTTCATGTCGTCGTAAACGTTTGTTGATTGCACCTCATACATTAAAGAATCAGTATCAGTCATGAGAAGGCGAATATTGTCACCGTACCTAGCCTTTGCGTAATTGTAATGAAAGTTGAACATTATATATTTGCTTAGGTCAAGAATAGTAAACCCTATGTAGATTGGACGGTTCAGCGTAACTTGTGCTTTGTTTAGGGCAATACCCACAACTTCTGGATTGTAGGTGAACCACCGTTTCATGCGGGGTTGGGTGATCCATTTATCAAGTTTTTTTGAATTGTTTACAAGTTTGAAATCAGTATGTTTGCGAACGTTTTCCAGGGATTTACCATACACCGCATTGTTTAGAAGCTTGAAGAAACGGGACTCAAAGTCATTACTGGCATTTTTTCGAAGGTTCGCGTTGAATTCGATGTATGGAGAAAGCCAATCAGACTGTTTGAATTGGATCACGCGGTGGACTTTTTTCAAACGCAGACCTAGTGAAAGATAGAGCTGTAGTGTACGATAATGGACCACATACTTTTCTTTGTCATACAATGTGGTAAGAAGTTTGGGTTGCTTGCTAAGCTGCTTTGAATGTTTTTTAAGGTAGGGGGAGAGTTTCGGTGGTACTCTGTTCTCCAGAGCCAACGGGTAATCACGGTGATGATCGTGTAGTTGTTTAGGATATTCTAGATCAACCTCTAAAATATAACCTGTGGGTGAATCCGAGGGGATTGTGGTCCAGTCAAATTTGGGAATTTCTTCTTGATCCACCCACTTGAAATCACCGCTGGGGAGTGGTTGTGACATTGCATGACCGTAGAGATTTACGCAATCGAGGTACTGGATCCATGTAGTAGGAGCATCTGCATTGTATTGTTCGGGGAAGGAACTGTTGTTGGCTGTTGCAAACCTTTTTTGAATTTGAGCCACTCCCCCACGAACGCCTCTTTCGATGAACTGATGCATATCTATGTCAGTTAAAAGTTCCAGAGAAACGTTGGTCATTTTCAACATGGCTGACCATGACATGTTGGGAGCAGAGTTGAAATGGCAAGGGTCTAAGTTGTAATGCTGCATTGAAAGGGTCCGGAAGTTTTCAAAAACGTCTGCAAGAAGAATAGTGTCACATTCCAGATACAGGTCATGATACTCACCCATATTCTGTATGTTACAAGAGTTCCAAACATTATGTGCATGGTGGTAATCAGCATCGTTAATAGATGAACGTATAAGAGAGCTGAAGAATGCATCTTGAGGGGGTAATTGAGTTTCATGGAAGCGATTTACGCCATTCATGTACTCATAACAATAAACACCTGTTCGAAGCAGTAAGTCACGTTTGTTGGTGTCTTGGTAATGGGTTGATAAACGTTTAAATGTGGTTGATGCATCAACACAATGGTTTTTTAAATTTTCCACGAGTGTGTCGAGTGAGTCGTCTAGGAACTGGTAAGAGTCTAGGAACCGTAAATTGTTCACTTGGAGAGACATGAATTTTTCAGATGAGTTGGCAATGCATGACAACTTTACATCTTTGAATTTACCTAATGCATGAACAATATGATTGTCGTAGCCGCGAAGATTGTGAAAAAAAAACTGGGATGTGATTGACGTAGGGGGCCTTGAAATTACATGAATTGTGAGCGGCTCCAAGAAACCTACCTGTAGTGTGTGAGTGATGTCTGACCTTGTAATCAGAGGGTGATGAAAATGGTTCACTACATAGCATACAGAGTGCGCTAGTGTCAAATTTTCTGTAATCGTCAGGTGTCATGTTTAAAGGAATGCAATTTTTTAACTTGTAATCAAGTTCTTTGCCAACATTGATTAACTGTTCCAACATTTTTTCAACAACGTTATCATTATCGTTTTGAGCTCTGTATGTGACGGGTCCGCGGAATATATTACCGTCTTCATCAACAATTAGGTAAGAGTAGCCGCTTGCAATATGTTTATGAGTGGGATGATTGAAGGCTACTGAGCGACCGTTTTCGTCTACTTGACGTGGGTGTGAGGTATGTAGAGGCGTGATGAATGATTCCAGGTCAGCGTATATAGTGAAAGGGACTTTAAGAGTTTTACGAAACTCTCTAAATTTCATTACAGATTTAACAGGGTCAGTGGGATCAGGCATTATTGTGCGTTGTAATCCAAACTCTTGACAGGTTAACATGTGTTTGTCGCGGTTTGTTTTGGCGTAAAATCTATGATAACAAAAGTTACAGTAATAAACTGTTTGATGACAATTTGTTTGAGATCGATTTAATAAGCGTGAAAGACCGTTGTATTGATGACCGGTACGGATGTCTGTTTTTGTGTTTATTAGGCAGTAGTGATATAAGTCACGTGTTGGACCGGGTAAGAGAAGTAAGTGAATTACATGTTGGCGGTTTCTGTATTTTGTCACGTAAACTGGATAAAATATGTCAGTGTCAGATTCATAACTGAGAACGTTAACTGAAATATTGGGATTTATGAGTTCGAATTTAGGTATGTCTGTTAGTTTAACCGGAAAACTGATACCGTCAAGGTTTAGATAATTTAAATATCTTTTGTACCAACCTACTTTTTTGGGACGGTTTGGTTGTTGGTAAATATACTCTAGAATTGACCAAACAAAACACATGCTATCATTGTCATTTTTAATGTTTATAACAGCTTGGCGGTCTAGAATCTTTTTTGGGGTTGGTAAATAAGATCCGGCTCCGTAGAGTGGACAATATTGTACAATGTGTATGTCGCACATTACAATTCTCTTTAGTCTCCAGCCACTGCCTCTAGATGTATAAGACTCAATACTACAATGAATTTTTTGAATCGCATCTTCGTATTGTTGGTCCATTTCAGGGATGTTGACTTCAACATTAATTAACTGTCTAGTCTTACCGTGAAAAACAGCCGTCTGAACAATAGTTGTTGGTTCCGCTCCCTCCTCATGGTAAACAACTTTCTCCATTTCAACGTGCACCGCAATATACCACTTAATGTTACTTGCTAATTGAACGCCATAGTAGACCAGATCATCTATAACGCTCGGTTTCATATCAGCGAAGAAAACCAATAGATCACAGACATCTTGATCAGTGAAGGTGTACCGCAAAGAAATGACTCGACCTTCAAGAGCGAGAAGAACTTTAGCATTGGGAATAAACATTGTTACTTGAATACACAAGAAATGATTCTTTAGAGATGTGTTTCCTTTATTTATACGTTTTTTATACTTATTGTATAGTTGAGTGTAGTCATTCGATTCAACTATTACTACAACAATACTAGTACACCTTGACATTTTAGAAACAGGATAAACTTGTATTATGTATAAGTAATACTAGTTCACCTTAACATTTAAGAAACAGGTTAAACTTGAATTATGTATAAGTAATACAAGTTCACCTTGACATTTAAGAAACAGGTTTAACTTGACTACTACATTGAGAAGTGGAGGGGGTAAAAAAATTGTTATACATCCACACCATATTTTAGAACGCTGCAGTGAGTCTGATTGTCATTTCACTTCGGGCTACAGAACAGAGAGGTCCGAGTAATTAATGACTTGTTTTTGTGAAATGACATTGATTTATGTATACTGATGGTTCCAAGATTGAATATTATTATCTAAACAAACGAACTTGTGTTTAGGCCACTATAGGCTTCAACATAGGCTTCATTTATGAATAGTAATGAGTTTGGCTGCCTTCAGGTAACAGACTTATCTTATAGATCTACCTTGCATAGGCCACAATTATGCTAATGAGTTTGGCTGCATTCAGGTAATGGCCTATAATGGCCTAAACATGTTCGAATGTTTAGGCCACTATAGGCTACTATAGGCTTCTTTTATGAATACTAATGAGTTTGGCTGCATTCAGGCCTGATTATACCTACTGATTGTAAATAGAAACACGAAGGAATTGGTTAAAACCATTTTATTTGTTCATTTAAAAGTTAAACAATTCTGTAAAACTTTGATAGTTGTGTTGGTATAACATATTTCGTATCAATATTTCAGAATAGGATTGCCAGACCTCAGTATTCTGAATGGTCAGTTTGTGTTTTATGATCTGTGTTCATATCGCACAAAGCAAGAAAATCAGAAATGTCAGTATTTTGATCAAACAAGTTGATGGTAAAACAGTAGTACTTCCTTGTACTATTTTTTTTTAGAGTCAAGTAAAATAAAATTAATTAGTTCAGACATATTTTTCTGGCAATGTACTAAAAGCAGATAATATGTTTCTTCCTCACAGTCAGGAACTTTATTAAACAATTCACTACATAGGAAGTTTTATTAGAGTTCCAGGTCTCACTTGGTAGGAATCTTCCGTAAAATGCTTGCTGCAGAGGGTACTGTGGACTGTTGCTTTCCAATTCTTCCTTCTAACAGCATTTTCCCATGATTTTAAAAGTTTAGGGCAGGATCTTGGAAATCTTTGGAATTAAGTTTAACCTATGAAAACAATATATTCCATATTCTATTACTGTAATAACTACAGGATTCATACTCAAATAATTTTGACTTGTTCAATGTGGTGGACGCTTTAAATGTTGTCATGGCTAAAACGTTGAAACTAATTTTACTTAGGCAACATACGTTTAATTTCCAAGTCGGGTAGCTGTGTATATTAATATGTGGTACACTTCCATAAGCAGTACGATATAAAAAAAGAAATTAAAATAAAATCGATATGAAAACCGATTACAACCAGTTCTATTTAAAACTCAAACATGAAAAACCAATGCCAAAATATATCATGAATGTATTACACAAATGTTTATTATTCTTAAGTAGCCTAAATAAAAATTGTCAAAACAAATAACCACTTTGGAATAACAAATAGGCCTAACCAGAGTTAGAAAAATACAAACTTTACATTAAGACTGGATGTTATTGTAGCCTAGTTAAAATAGCTTTCAGCGTCCTTGTCCTGCCTTAGGTTTCCTGATATTTTATAGCCTAATTAAATCAGTTAAGGCACTGCAATAATTATAGAGTAATCAATTAGGTAGGCCTAGGCTTTGTAATTTAATTGAACTAAGCCTAGCCTACCTGAGAAATTTCATTCCTGGAAAATCAAAACTTTGGGTTTTAATTCTTTGAGTGAAGTATGAAATTATGATAGATCATTAATAATGAAATGGGTGGAAAAATAACCGAGATAAAATTAGTTTATAATAAATATTTACAATCTCAAAGAACTTGAATGATGAAATGGGTGGAAAAATAACCGAGATAAAATTAGTTTATAATAAATATTTACCATCTCAAAGGACTTGAAACTCAAACAGGCACTCAGATTCAGCTGTTTTAAATTGGTTATTGATAAATAATTATGAACTTAACTATGAAACTGGACCCCACTTCCTATTTTATATGCTTCATTGCATCCAAATAAGACACAATATCGAACCATAATTATTTATAGAATTTACATTATCAAAAGTAAACTCTGACGATAAATAAAAGCCCAATTTTACAGCGTGTAATATTTCAGAGCGCTATCCTCACCACAGTACTAACATAACAAATTAACAGCGGCACGCTTTTCAAGAGTAGATGCCGTGTCAGTGCTACCTCCGTTTATATTTCTAGCTCATTGATCTGTAAGTCTACGTACAAACACGATTCTTAGTTTGTGTGAAAGCTGTGATGTTTTTCTGTAGGAATTTTCCCTTGTTATAAACGGTTGCGTCTACTGTACATTGTAGCAAAGGGGAAAGGGAGTGGCGCTCGAAGAAATACCACTTGCAGTGTTCCCAAACAAGTCATTCTCCTGCAACCTACAGAATTGTGAAATGTACGTATGAATAGATAAAATTATGGTTTACAAATGGTTTTTCACAAGTAATTTCTAACTATATGAATGTGTGTGTATGTTGTTAGTAGTAGTAGTAGTAGTTATGCCACATATCTCCCTCTCACTCGCTCGGCTATGGGTCATTAGTTCGTCTGATACCAATACTAAGCGATCTAGAAACCATTCATAATGTAGGTCAAAAGCAGGGTCGTTGATTAAGAGAAGATTTTATTATTCAACGGCCCTGGTTCAAAAGTAAGGATTGTTGTCAAACTGGAGAAGCTCCAGTCTGACTCGAAGTCGGTTTTGACCAATCTGAAGTTTCCACTTTTTTCATAGTAGCTACGATTACGGTAAATAGAAAAGATGGTAGGGGTCACGGTTAGGATGCGCAGTAGCCAATGACGTCACCGGTGCTTAATAACACGGCCAGTTTGTGCTATTTCGGTATTATGTGAATTCTTTGTGCAGTTAGTTTAATCGAATATATTATTGAACATAACAAAAACTAGTAAATATTTAGGCCTACTAATAGTTATGATGTATTTACTTTTTACTTTCTCTTGCCTATATGAATATATAGGAAGGAAAGTATTGTTTTCATGTCGATTTTTCGAAATCGAGTTTTCACCGGATCTACACGTTTTCAGATCCCCTGAATCTAAAAAACGTTTTTAGCGATTGGTCTGTGTGTGTGTGTATACAAAATATTTTAAGAACGGAACATCGTACGAACTTGAAACTTAAGTTACATACCACTACCGGACCCGACACGAACATTTTCATCAAAATCGGTCAACCGGAAGTAGTAGTTTATTCGTGTAATTTTTCACTTTTTTGCGATTTTCTCAAAAACTGGTCCTACAAGTTTTTTTTAAATCGCCTCATATACTTAATTTTGTATGGTCTACAAGATAGGGTAGGCGCCATGTTTGCTGAAATTCTTGGTGAAGCTGTTTTCTCGTAAGAAAATTGTTTTTTTAAGATTGCGGCTTTATTATGCATTTTACCGCGAAAATGTATATAATAAACGTTGTAGAAGATTTAAAATCCTCTAACTTTTATATTAAACAATTTTTGTCTAACGCTTAGTTTAGCGGTAATTGGCAATTTTCTGTTTTTTTTCACGAAAACTTGAGAAAAGTCGATTTTTTTTAAAGTTTTCGGCCTTAGTATGCATTTTACGACAAAAGTGTATGTAATAAAATTTATAGGAAATTAAGATATCTACAACTTTTATTCATAGAATTTTTTTGTACAGTGCCTAGTTTAGCGTTAAAGAGCGATTTTTCGTATTTTTAAGCCAAACTGAGGTTGATTTTCATTTTGCGTCTTTCACTCATGATTAAAATAAGTTTATGTTTATTGAGGTTAGTTTTTTGTTTATTTCTAATGCTTTATTACTAATGTTAGGTTTATTGTTAATTATTTGCATTGCCAAGAGAAAGTTGTGTGAAAGTTTCACACCAGATTTTTTAATATCATTGTACAGGGTGATTTTTTAGTCCTGTTACCCAATTGTTAATGTCTGGTAATATTTTTCTAAAAAAAATAAATTTTGTTTTGTGACACTAAGTTGGTAGCCCTACTCAACCAGTATGGATATGGCAGTGTGAGTTGATTCTCCTTGAGCTGTGTAAAATTTTGTGCCATTTCCGGTCGTGCTACGAACAGAATGTCTTTTATCCTAAAACAATCTCTTGTTTATATCTGGAGGCTGAAGCTCTAGAACTAATCGTATGTGATACGGATACAATTTAAATTTTTTAGCAGCTTTCTGAGCACTCGAACATGACAAATCAACATGCGAGGAAAGTTTTTGTAAACTTTTCCATGGAGAATTGAGCAATCTTGTTTTCACATTCTTTTAACGTCATCTGTCAAGAGAGTTGGTCGACCACTACGTTTTCTGCTGCAAACAATACCTGCCTCTAAAAATCAGTTAGTTAGCCTAGAAATTGACTAGATAAGAGTGGAGGAACACCAAAAAAATTTAATTTGAAATGATTCTTTTACACTCGCATACGATTTTGTAGCAAAATATTGTTCAAGAATGAAAACCCGTTGTTCTAGGGTAAAAGACATTCTGTTCGTAACACAACTGGAAACAGCACAAAATTATACTCAGCATACCATAGTGTTTTTTACACCTCTACCTCTTTTGTTCTTTAATATTACAGTCACATTTTTATTAGCTGTCATGTGATAATAAACAGAACTATTTTTTATAGCCCTAGAACTAGCAGGTCGAGTGCAATTATTCTAACCTAATCATGTTCTTAAATATTTCAGTCATATTATTAGCTGACAATGTGATAAGAAACAGAACTATTATTTATAGCCTTAAAACAAACAGATTGAATGCAAGTAATCCAATACTCTATACATAATGATCAAGTGTATTTAGTATTGTTACAATAATTGGTTGACCATGTGTTAAGACACATAATTATATGTTTTGTAGGTCTGTTACTAACACTACTTAGTGTTTGTTATTTCATTAGATTGTGATAGACGACGAGGACAGAGCTTCCACGTCACAACAACAACAACAAGAAGCCAATCAACCAAATTCAACAACTCAAATTAGAATAACGACAGAATAGTATTTTAATTTTACTTTCTAACTTTTTTTAAGTCTTACCAAATTTATGATGCCGGTACGTTGGGGTAGTTGGTAACGTGCTTACCTCTCATCACGTGGTCCTGGGTTCGATTCCTACTCAGGCACAAAATATTTTACTACGTTACAAAATTAATTTCATCCTTCATTGTAAAAAGTAACCCCCCCCCCGCCGTAGTGGGTAGGTGGAGTGTCAAATCAATTGAACTCGGTCTGCTAGTTCCAGGGCTATTGTTGAAAACAATTAAAACATTGTTACTTAGTACAATGTTATAAAGCCTATTTCTAAAGACTGGTGAAAACAGAAACCTTCTACAAGGAAAAGATCCTTTCAGCAAGATAAATGTTTTTGTTATTATAATTACCTTTTAATTGAGTGTAAAATAATTATCAAAATATTGATATTACATAACTACAAGACAAAATATATAAAAATTTATATCTTTAAAACTATATACATCTTATTAACCCAAAATAAAAAATTGTTTATTTAATTAAACATTAGAAAGTTTGGAAAAAAATTTCTCAGTTTATAATGTCGTAAATAAAGTTCCATTGTTACTACCTTTATAAAGAATAATTCATACATCATATTATACTATTTCATATAATGAATTAATATAATAATTTCACTAACCTTCTTTTTAAACTGCGTCACCTTTATTGTAATTTCTACTTACACGTTTTCGGTGGATCCACCATCATCAGAGTAAATGAAAAATTGAAACTAAAAAATTTTTTCACATTTATTTAAAATTTACAGAAGATGGTACATCTTCAGTCACTTGTATAAAACTGATTTAAAATTAATTTATTTTAATTTATCCCTTCTCATATTTACTGTAGATAACAGCAGCAGTCAATATCACTTCATCATTCCTAAATTTTATTTGTTCATTCAAAATGTCCTGCTTTTGCTCTTTCAAATATTTATAAATATGGAACATCTCATATTTCTCAATTTTATTTTTATTCTCTATATTACATTGTTCTATTATATTGAAATGTTCATCTATTTTACCAAATTTATGTCTTTCTTCTTTTATATGATTGGTATAGTTAGATATAATGTAGTCACATTTCAGTGCTTTTTTATGTTCATTATACCTCACTTGAAAATTACGACTAGTCATACCAATGTAAAATTTTTTACAATCCTCATTACCACAATCTATTTTATACACACCCTTTTTATTGCTTAGTGTTTCATTTATATTATTTTTAATTATATTTGTGGACAGTAGTTTTTTATTATTACATATGTATGCGATTTTATAAAATTTATTTAATGTTCTGTATAATTTATTATTAATAGTTTTATTGTATTTTAATGCAATAAATGGTTTATGTTTTATTTTATTATCTATTATAAGGGTGGTTCTCAAGTTATTTTTAAAATATAGTTTGTTTTTAATTTTATTTATTACTTTATCTATCTCTTTTTCATGATACCCATTCTTTGGTGCTATGAATTTTATTGTTCTTAATTCATTTTCTAGTAGTTTTTTTATCTTTTATATAATTATATGCTCTGTGAATCATACTATGGTAAGCTGCCATTTTATGTGAGTATGGGTGATTAGATGACTTATTTATATTTGTTATTGGTAATATACGTTTACGAAATACACCTGTTGTTATTTTACTATTACCCTTGATTAATTGTATGTCCATGAAATTTAATTTATTATTATTTTCAAGTTCCATAGTGTGGTGTAATGTATCATCAAATGTATTTAATTTTTTTAAAATAACATCCTCTTCATTTTTATATGTCTTTTCTAATATTACCAGTATGTCATCTACATATCTGTGCCACATTACTACATTATGTGTGTGTTCTATTTGATACACAGTTATTTCTTCAAAATATTGTAAATAAATTTCAGACAAAATAGAGCTTAATGGTGCTCCCATAGTAAGTCCATCTTTTTGTTTGTATATTTTTTCATTAAATTTAAAATAATTTTGTGAAGTACATTGTCTTAATAATCCTATAACTTGCTTTACTTCATCTTCATGCAATTTACGTTCTGTTAATTTATTTTTTATAATGTTTATGGTTTTGTCAATGGGTATATTTGTGTACATATCTTTGATATCAAAAGACATCATAATATGTTTGTCATTAATTTCTATTTTTTGTATTTTGTCTATTATTTCTTGAGCGTTTTTTATACTATATCAGTTATTTAATATTATATGTGTTTTTAGGTAATCATATAAAAATTTAGATATTTTATATGTAGGCGCATTTTTATAATTAACCAGAGGTCTTATAGGTACATCCACTTTGTGTATTTTAGGAAGGCCATTAAGATTTGGTGCTTGAGGATTATTATTTATGTATTTATTTTTTATTTTTTTATCGATTATCTTATTTGATTCACTAATAATTCTTCTAAGTTGTGCATTGAATTTTTTAGTTGGATCTTTTTTAATGATCTCAAAATTATTGTTGTTCAAATATTTTCTGTTTTTTGTATATATTCATTTTTGTAAATTATTACAGGTACATTTACTTTATCAGCTTTTACAATTACAGCATCTTCATCTTGTAATTTTTTTATTATAATTATTTAAGTTTTTGTTTTTATAATTTATATTCAATATGTTACTTTTCACGTTACTTCTGATTATATTATGATTTTCTACTTCAATTTTATATAAAGCAGATTCAATGTCTATTATATTGTGTTTAAGATCCCTAAGTATGTTATTTGTGCTGTAATTATGTTTTATGCCTAAATTCAAAATCTCTTCATCATTTTTATTAAGTTCTATATTTGTATTGTTAATGTATGGATTGCCAAATTTTATTTTATTATCTGTCATTTTATATTTATTGTTCAATAATTTATTGAATTTAAATTTGATAGTTTTTATTTTATTATTGATTAAAGATTTGTTATTTACACTGGTATGATAGTTTATAAGATTGTAATATAGATAACCATATAATTTTAAAATATTTAAATGCAATTCGTACAGTTCTATGTTTAATCTTGATTTCTTTTTGTATAGATTAGATATTACTGTCTTTATCCATGTATATTTTGCCTTTTGAATTGCGTGTTGAGACTCTACAGAGTTATTATTATTTTTAATTCTAATATAATTAGGGAAAATATTTTCTTTCGTGCAATTTTTGTTAAATTTTATGTTTATATTAGTTAAATTAATCTTCAGTTTCAATTTTTGATACTTAAATGCCATTTTAATAATATCTTCATTCAAAAATAAATCTTTATAATGCATCCTGCAGTTTGAAATTATTTCTATTTCATATAATGAATTAATATAATAATTTCACTAACCTTCTTTTTAAACTGCGTCACCTTTATTGTAATTTCTACTTACACGTGTTTCGGTGGATCCACCATCATCAGGGTAAATGAAAAATTGAAACTAAAAAATTTTTTCACATTTATTTAAAATTTACAGAAGATGGTACATCTTCAGTCACTTGTATAAAACTGATTTAAAATTAATTTATTTTAATTTATCCCTTCTCATATTTACTGTAGATAGCAGCAGCAGTCAATATCACTTCATCATTCCTAATCATTATACCATTCAACATGTCAAGTCCACCACTGGTAAGTAAATTTTTTTACGTACTATAATCTTGTTAATGTCGTTTAGAAGTTAAGCATTATTAGATAAGATGTCACGTACAAGTGATGTTAAAATCATTAATATAGTTATGTTATGTACATCTTAAACGTTTAACTAACGTGGAATAAATTTTTACCTTTTACTGACATTATTTTTTTTACATTCACCACATCGTCTGACTTAAACACTTCAGTTATCTATCATAGCTGACTCTGGATTAAAAAATAAGACTAAAGTCCTGGAACTAGCAGATCGAGTTAATTTAAATTAATAACGTTTTTAACTTAATAACTTAATAGTTCATTCATATTGTTAGCTGACTATGTGATAAGAAACAGAACTATTTTTATAGCCTTAAAACAAACAGATTGAATGCAAATTATCCAATACAGGTCTGTTACTAATGTAAAGTCCTGGAACTAGCAGATCGAGTGCAATTAATTTAACAATTAATGTTAGTTAGGTCAACAGCCAAATGTTGGCTTGAACCTGCGGAGGTTTTACTAAAAAAAAAACGAGGAGTGAGGTGGTTTACCACTGCCTTCCTCACTGAGTTGAAAGAGTATGCTCATCAGCATGCCAGGCCCTCCGAAAAGCACTCACTTACAAGTGATGTTAAAATAATTAATTTAGTTGTGTTATGTACATCTTAAACGTTTAACTAACGTGGAATAAATTTTTACCTTTTACATTTACCACAACGTCTGACTGAAACACTTCAGTTATCTATCATAGCTGACTCTGGATTAAAAAATAAGACTATAGTCCTGGAACTAGCAGATCGAGTTAATTTAAATTAATAACCTTCTTAACTTAATAACTTAATCTAACTTAATAGTTCATTTGTATTGTTAGCTGACAATGTGATAAGAAACAGAACTATTTTTTTGCCTTAAAACAAACAGATTGAATGCAAGTTATCCAATACAGGTCTGTTACTAATTTAAAGTCCTGGAACTAGCAGATCGAGTGCAATTAATTTAACAATTAATGTTATTTAGGTCAACAGCCAAACGTTGGTTTGAACCTCTAGAAGTTTTACTAAAACAAAACGAGGAGTGAGGTGGTTTACCAATGCCTTACTCACTGAGTTGAAGAAGTATGCTTATCAGCATGCCAGGCCCTCCGAAAAGCACTCACGTTCCACCCTGCAAATGACACCTTCGCTTCATTCACCACAGGGTCTGGCTGCAGAGTGAAATTCATTACTCTCAGAGGAGATAACTCTGACTAGTGTCTTTTACACCTCTACCTCTTCTGTTCTTAAATGATTCAATCATATAAGTGGCTGACTATGTGATAAGAAACATAACTATTTTTATAGCCTTAAAAAACAGATTGAATGCAAGTAATCCAATACAGGTCTGTTACTAACACTTTTTGTTTGTTGTTTCATTAGATTGTAATTGATGAGGAGGACAGACCGTCGACATCACAAGAACAACAACAAGAGAATCCGAATCCAACAACACAAATAAGAATAACGAAACATTACTAGAAACATTGCTAGAAAAAGTGAATATATAGTAAATAGTATTTTAATTTTACTTTCTTTTTTATGCCCAAAATGGGCAGGTGGAGTGTTATTTTAATTGCACTCTATCTGTTTGGTCCAGGGTTAAAAAAAATAGTTCTGTTTCTTTTATCACATAGTCAGCCACTTATATGACTGAACTATTTAAGAACAGAAGAGGTAGAGGTGTAAAAGACACTAGTCAGAGTTATCTCCTCTGAGAGTAATGAATTTCACTATGCAGCCAGACCCTGTGGTGAATGAAGCGAAGGTGTCATTTGCAGGGTGGAAAGTGAGTGCTTTTTGGAGGACCTGGCATGCTGATAAGCATACTCTTTCAACTCAGTGAGGAAAGCAATGGTAAACCACCTTACTCCTCGTCTTTACTTAGTAAAACCTCTAGAGGTTCAAACCAGCCTTTCGGCTGTTGACCTAAATAACTTTTTTTTAAGTCTTACCAAACTTATGATACCGGTACGTTGGGGTAGTTGGTAACGTGCTCGCTTCTCATAGTTCTGTTTATTAACACATGACTTGTGGCTATAATATTTAAGAGCAAAAGAGTAGAGTGTAAAAAAAACACTATAACATGCAGATAAGTGTATTTTTTCACTCAAAGAGGAAGGCAATGGTAAACCACCTCACTCCTCGTTTTTTCTTAGTAAAACTTCTACAGTTCAAACCAATCTTTAGGCGGTTGACCTAAACAACAACAGGCAGCCAGCCACAAGGTTATACGAAATTTGATACTGTTATAAAAATTTTATGTGAAACACACAATTTTCTCATGACAATGCAAATATAGAAAAATCAAACATTACTACGTAACACTGAACCTTATAAATTTCTTTCAGATACAGACTTTCCTAAAAAAGAACTAAAAAATAAATATGTACTACAATATTGATAAAAAAAGTTATTATAACTTGAATTGTGTTAATTTTATATTTTGGTAATTAATTGTTTTTCTGTTTCAGAAACAACAAACATTTACATCAAATGCAATAAACAATACGATTATTGAAAAAAATAAAAGAATAATTATAATAAAAAAAGTTATTACAACAAAAACGGTATATTTAAATAAATAAGAATAAAAATATATTAAATGCCTTATTATTTTACCTTAAGCTTTCTTCAAGACAATTTCTGGGTTTTATTTTGGGCTATAATCTTTTTATAAAGATTATTGCTCAAATATTTTGAATTACTTTGGTTAAAGAAATAAGAAAACAACGCTCTTACAATGAGTAAACTATGACAAAATTTATTTAAGAATACATAAATTCATTTAAAAGTGCATACATTTGCGTAAATAAGAAAAACAAAAAAAATACGTATAAATAGTATTTGCACAATACGTGTTGCATAGTATTTCAACCCTATGTGAATAAAAAAAAGAAAAATATGGATACTTATGTTCATAACCTGAAACACACAAAAAACACTTATTAGTTTTATTGATAATTTTCATCAATGATTAAAGTTTTGTGTGAAATAATCACATTTTTTTATTTCTCGCCAATGTAACTCATGGTAAATATAACCATGTCTAAATGATGGTATTGTCACATAACTAAACTCTATAGAAAAAAATCTTACACAATCTGATAAGAATGAAAAAGATGTATTAAAAATGTACAAATTTTCTAAAAAAATGGAAATCTTAGCACAAAAGCAGTCTCCTAAACCACCTAATTTTTATCATGAGTGATTGATACAAAAATGAAAATCAAAACGAGTAGTATAAAATTATGAAAAAAAAATTGGTGTGAAACACTCACACAACTTTCTCTTGCCAGTGCAAATAATTAACAATAAACCTAACATTAGTAATAAAACATTAGAAATAAACAAAAAACTAACCTCAAAAACATAACCTTATTTTAATCATAAGTGAAAGACGCAAAATGAAAATCGAACTCAGTTTGGCTTAAAAATAAGGAAAATCACTCTTTCACGCTAAACTAGGCTCTGTAGTGAAAAATGCTTTAAATAAAAGTTGTAGATCTTTTAATTTTTCTATAAATTTTATTGTATACACTTTTGTCGTAAAATGCATACTAAAGCCGAAATCTTAAAAAAAATCGATTTTTCACATGTTTTCGTGAGAAAAAAACAGAAAATCGCTAATTACCGCTAAACTAAGCGTTATACAAAAAAATGTTTGAAATAAAAGTTGTAGAACTTTAAATTCTCTACAAATTTTATTATATACATTTTTGCGCTGAAATGCATATTAAAGCCGCAATCTTAAAAAAACAATTATTTTACGCAAAAACTGCCTCACCAAGAATTTCAGCAAACATGGCGCCTACCCTATCTTGTAGAGCATAAAAAATTGAGTAAACCAGGCAATTTTTAAAAAAATCGTAGGACCAGTTTTTGAGAAAATCGCAAAAAAATGAAAAATTACACGAATAAACTACTACTTCTGGTCGACCGATTTTGATGAAAATGTTCGTGTCGGGTCCGGTAGTGGTATGTAACTTAAGTTTGAAGTTTGTACGATGTTCCGTTCTTGAGATATTCTGTTCACACACACACAGACCAATCGCTAAAGACATGTTTTTTGGGTTCAGGGGGTCTGAAAATATATAGATCCAGTGAAAACTCGGTTTCGAAAAATCGACATGAAAACAATACTTTCCTTCCTATATATTCATGTAGGCAAGAGAAAGTAATATTAGTTCTTCGTATTAACCCTTTATAGGTCTTTGGTAAGTATACTTACCACTGGTAATAAGGTCGATTTTATTCAAGAATAAGCTAGCAGTTGAACCTTAATGGCTTTTTATGGTGTTAAAGATGTTTTTTGGTTAGTAGGCTATCCACATTTTTAAATTAGCACACAGCGAACATTTTCTTCGGGAGTTGCACGAATACGGTAAGGATTCATAATAGCGTACGCTACCGGTTTGTTTAGTTGTTACTTTTGTACAGTGCTTAGAAAATTCTAGTTGTCTAATGGAAAAGCAAGTATTCATGCTAATATAAAGTTAAGATAATTTATGTTACACATTATTTTTTTTATAAAGTACTTTAAGTTTTTTTAATAAGTATGCTTACCACTAAATGTGGTAAAAATATGTGAGTTCCTTTTCGATTAACGTTATTTGGGGTTACTTACCAGGGCTTAACATCAAAACAAAGAAATATCTTACTGTTCTGGCACTAGAAATACATTTTTCAAGTCCCTGTACTGGAAAATTTAATATTTCACAACGTATATATTTCCCCCCATGGCACTGCTCTATAAAGGGTTAAGATAATTTTTCTGTGTAAACCTGCTAAAAACTTAATTTTTTCATAAAAGATTTTTTGACGTAATTTAATGTTTTTCTAGTAGATCTAGGCCTTAACTATTGAAAAAACATAAAAAACCAAATATCAAAATTTTAAGGTAAAACCATTGTGCAATTTCCTCTTAAGACACTTATGTAATGAGATGTATATGTCACTACCAGAAGAGGTAGTGGTCTAAAAGACACTAATCAGATTTATCTCTTCTCTGAGAGTAATGAATTTTCATTATACGGCCAGACCCTGTAGTGAATGAAGTGAAGGTGGCATTTGCAGGGTGGAAAGTAGATGCTTTTCGGAGGGCCTAGCGTGCTGATAAGCATAGTTTTCCACTTGGTGAGGAAGGCAATAGTAAACAACCTCACTGCTCATTATTTTACTCAGTAAAACCTCTAGAGGTTCAAACCAACTTTTCATAGCTTATAATTAATGAAATCCATGATTAAAACTGTTAGTTCACCCCGTCATCAGTACTATACTTATATTGTTAAACACTAAATAAAAATATAATTATCCGTTTTTCAGTAATTTTTTATAATCTTAAAAAGGTTTGTTAAACCTTTCTGTTTAATTTTTAACCACACGAGCAGCAAAATTCAACATCTGGTGGGTTTTCTCTCTGATTATTACTACTGATTAAAATTATTTGTAGAATTAAAAATTTATAAAAAAATTTATTAACAATTTAAACTTGCAACAGTCAGTGTAACTGACTACAACAAAATTTATTCAAATATTACCCTTGTGCCAACTAAGGTGGTTGATTGTCTGAGTAGGCATATAATAACGGTTTTGTCTCATTTGTGTTTTAATCCTTGAAGCAAAAATAAGTTGTACACAACGACACTAATCCTGTAATGTATTAAAATATTGCCCTATACACCAAAAACCTTGAAGCCAAAAAAAATATTTACATCAAAACTAATGTTCTGCCAACCACTTGATGATTTAAAGGTAGGATCTTTAATTTTAAGTTCTGTTTGTCACAAATCGTAAACAAGTTTAAGTAATAATTGAAGAAAAAAATCAAAAACTTGTATTATTTAATTTCTTCAATTCGCAACTCCCCGCTGCTTGAGTGTTTGAAGACCAGCTTCGAGAACTCTACATTATTTAGTTCTTCGGCGGTAAAAGTATATCTTTTTGGGAGGAAAATATCAAATTTCGCCTCCTCATCCTTCAGTGTACAAACTATCGCATTACCGTACTTTTTTACTACGGGGAATATCACAACTATATTATGTTTATAGTCTCTGTTTCATTGACTCAACTTTTTAGTGCTCCACTCCGATTGCACGCTGAATTTATCGATGAATTTTTGTGTAGCCATGGTTAACATAACTTTGATCACTTACACATTTACCCTTGTATAAATACATAAACCCCCACCACCACTCCATTCCCATGAAACAAACTAGTTTGTTTTAGTTGTACAGGACCAGTGACCTTTATTGCAAGTGAACTGGATATTATTCCGTGATGGACCAACTCATCGATAACGGTCGGTTTCATTTCTCCAAAAAAGAACAACGGGTCATTTTTTTTTCATCCTGGAGACTCCAAAGGGAGTATAGGACATGTCAAGATAAAACTGATAAACTGAAAGTTTATCACCAATGATAAATTTATCACTTACCACCAAAAATTGTTTTTGCTACTGCTTACTTCAGTAGGCTTGTCATGAACCCTATTGAATTAAATATTACACACAATAAATAATAAAAAAAATCAAACAATGATAAATTCATCACTTACCAATAATTTCCTCCTGCCACTGCTTAACTCAGCAGGCTTGTCATGAACCCCTTTGTATCAAATTGTACACAATATTTGTTTAATTAAAGTTAAATAACAAAACTATTTAGAAAGGAATTCGTGCACACTGTAAAATGTTTCATCAATCAAATATTGTTTTAACTTTTTTTTAAAATGACTTAAATTGTCACAACTTTTTAAACCTTGAGGCAATTTATTGATGTATTTTCTACCTGCATAAGTTGGTTTTTGTTCAAATAATTTAGTGTTGTGATTAGCAACATAATAATCGATTCTGTTTCTTGTGTAGTGGTTGTGAACATCTAAATTCTGTAAAAAGGAATTTTTCTTTACGTATATTATCACTTCAAAAATGTACAAAGAAGGAACCGTGAGCAATTGCAGCTCTTTAAATAGTGATCTGCATGAGGTAAGGTGGTTGACTCCCATCATACACCTAATAGCTTTTTTCTGTATTTTAAAATTTCTTTCCATGTTACCCTGTGATGAATTACCCCATACTAATATGGCATACCTGATATGAGATAAAATTAAACCATGATAAGCTGCTATAAGCAATTTTTTATCATTTAATCTGGCAATTTGTTTTAATGCAAATACCCCAGATGATATTTTACTACAAATTTGATCGGTGTAATAATCCCATGATAGGGATCATGCACCTCTTGGTCGGTGAAGTCAAAACGCAATGACACGACGCGTTCGTCGAGAGCGACAAGAACTTTAGAGTTTGGAATATACATGTTTTTTCGAAGTCCACGAACAAGAAGTGTGAGTACAGCAGGTAGTTGTGTCTATTTATACGTTTAGTTCATCTTCTGTTTCTTTTACTGTCACGTTGGCAGTGGTACACGTCTGAACTTGTTTGTAAACGAAACAGTGAGGCTCTAGACAAGTGAATTTGTATATTTATTCTTTATATTAAATGCTCCACAAAGAACTAAACCAGTCTGTATTTAGGTTTTGTACATAATTGGTCGTGTCCGTAAACCAGGATGTAGATAAAAAAGGGAGTTGTCAAATGGGTGAAGTTGTACATAAGTATTCTTTATATCAACATTTAAATCTTGTTATATTAATAACCAAGACTTTATTATGAGTAATAGTATTTAATGTTTATTGTTTCTAACCTCAATTTAAAAAAAAAATATAATTACACATAATTTATCTTAATGGGAAGATCTCATATACACTTTGTTTGCTTTTCATGTAGTTGTAAATTGGAAAAAAGTTATTTAAGTTAAATACATTTGGCTTTGTTATAAGTAACGATATATAATGTTAAAATTATCCTTATAATAATTAATTATTTCTACTCTCAACCAAATAGATACGAGTATATTCTCTTCATGTTTGACAAATTTTAGTTTCCCATCTACAATCAGATAAAAATATTCTTTTAAATAATTTTAAAATATGGTTTCCCATTCACGCTTCGTTTCTTGCATATTTAAGTGGATTCTGAAGGCTAAATTGTGGGTGCTCCCTGCTTAATTATTCCTACTTCCTATTTCACACGAAACTTACAAAGGTGGATTACCTTTTTACTTTCGCTTGCCTATATGAATGTATAGGAAGGAAAGTATTGTTTTCATGTCGATTTTTCGAAATCAAGTTTTCACCGGATCTACACGTTTTCAGACCCCCTGAACCCAAAAAACATGTTTTTAGTGATTGATTTGTGTGTGTGTGTGTGTGTGAACAGAATATCTCAAGAACGGAACATCGTACGAACTTGAAACTCAGAAGTTAAGCTACATACCACTACCGGACATGACACGAACATTTTCATCAAAATTGGTCAACCGGAAGTAGTAGTTTATTCGTGTAATTTTTCACTTTTTTGCTATTTTCTCAAACACTGGTCCTACAATTTTTTTTAAAATCGCCTGGTTTACTTAATTTTTTATGCTCTACAAGATAGAGTAGGCGCCATGTTTGCTGAAATTCTCGGTGAAGCTGTTTTCACGTAAAGAAATTGTTTTTTTAAGATTGCGGCTTTAGTATGCATTTTAGCGCAAAAATTTATATAATAAAAAATGTAGAGAATTTAAAATCCTACAACTTTTATTTCTAACATTTTTTTGTATAACGCTTAGGTTAGCAGTAATTAGCGATTTTCTATTTTTTTTTCTCGAAAACGTGGGAAAAATCGATTTTTTTAAGAATTCAGCATTAGTATGCATTTTACGACAAAAATGTATATAATCAAATTTATAGGAAATTAAAAGTTAAAAGAAAATTAAAAGATCTGCGACTTTTATTTAGAGCATTTTTCTCTACAGAGCCTAGTTTAGCGTGAAAGAGTGATTTCCGTATTTTTAAGCCAAACTGGGTTGATTTTCATTTTTCACTCATGATTAAAATAAGGTTATGTTTATTGAGGTTAGATTTTTGTTTATTACAAATGTTAAGTTATATTGTTAATTATTTGCATTAGCAAGAGAAAGTTGTGTGAGTGTTTGAAACCAGATTTTTATAATACAATTACAGCCTTGTGTACACATTTTTATTTCATAATGTGATATCTGAAGACATTCTGTTTACTAAAATCGTCAACGGAAAATGGCAGGTAATTATTTTACTTATTTCATTAAAATTCTTGGGTCTTTTCCATTTTTGGTATGCCACTATCAAATCCGAAATCCCTGAAGGGTTGCACACTTTTGCCACTCTTGCGTCTAGCACGCCAATGTGATTAGCAATATTCCTGGGTAACGTCAACTCTACTCCCATTTCACGGTTAATTACTAAAGTCTACATAGTCAGTCTACTTTGAATTTTATACAGTAAATGGGTAAAGTAAACTGGACGAGGCCATCTACCTGAGGGACCGGAGGTTTAAGGAAATCTGCGTTTTATTCGTGTAGAAAGGGTCGCCTATTGTGTTTTATTACTTGCGAAAGGGTCGCCTGTTGTTATGATCCGATCACGGACTTAGTATGATAGGGACGGAGCGTACGTATCTTAATACACGCAACGAAACTGTGTCCAACTCCGGCCACTTGGAGAAAAGAGAAGGTTGTATAAATTTAAAAATCGAGCTAGGGTCGCCTCCCACTCCTTACACTCTCGGTCGTGCGTTGTATATAGGTGCTATCTGCATGTATGTAGTATATACCTGCTGCGCGCATCTTATTAAATATAGCTCAGTCTTTGCTTTGGAGTGGGAGTTGGGCCTAGCTCACTTTTCTCTGTTTCTCTTTTTTCCGTATCCCCTCTTTAGACACAGATTTTTGAATTTACGCTCCGTCCCTATCATACTAAGTCCGTGGATCCGATGGACTCGTCTAGTTGTCTAAAGGCACTTTTACAGTTAACCTGTTTTAAACCTATGCCATGCATATGAATATGCAAAGATCTGTGACTGTTTTTGGTAAATGAGGAGGTTATTGTGAAAAAAACTAATAATTTTCCATATTATCTGAAGTGGCTGCATGAATAGAGAAAACGAAGAACTCAAGAAATAAAATCTTCTCTTGTTGCACTACTGCACTATTTATATTTTTTACTTTTTAAGTTTTATTTGTTAATTTAAAATACATTATAATTATGTTTTATAAAATGTATGTACAATAAAGTGCATTATCTTTGCATATTCATTTGCATGGCATAGGTTTAAAATAGGTTAACTGTAAAAGTGCCTTTAGACAACTAGACGAGTCCATCGCATCATAACAACAGGCGACCCTTTCACCAGTAATAAAACACAATAGGCGACCCTTTCTACACGAATAAAATGCAGATTTCCTTAAACCTCCGGTCCCTCAGGTAGATGGCATCGTCCAGTTTACTTTACCCCAGTAAATTAATAATAGTAATATAATATACTGTCTGTCTATAACTTGATGGCCTACAGCAGAGAGGAGCAGAATCGGCCCGCTATTAGCCTTCTCGATAACACTTCATTATGTTCCAAGAAGGCTAATAGCCTTCTTGATAACACTTCATTATGTACCAAGAAGGCTATTAGCCTTCTTGATAACACTTCATTATGTACCAAGAAGGCTATTAGCCTTCTTGATAACACTTCATTATGTACCAAGAAGGCTAATAGCGGGCCGATTCTGCTACACTGGAATTATTCCAGTGTACTATAATGAGTTTACGGTAAGAACCAACTGTCGAATCAACAAACTGCATCTGTGTTAGTACGTGTAAATACACCACACAAATATAATTTTTCCAAGTTATCCTAGCGTAGTTGTAGGATGCGCAGAAGGCTAGTTTCGGTACGCCTGTTGTAGAGGAATGGGTGGGGGTGAAGGTAGAAGTTGTATAGGAAGTAAGGAGTAGGGGAACCGTTTCGTGTTCGATGCAATACGTAGAAGTGGATCAGTCGCATCGTTCTGTGCTTACTAGTGAAGTCAGCTTAGTGACTGGTATTTAAACAGTATTTTTTAATACTATATTATCTGAAACAGTATTTTTCAATACTATATTATTTAAACAGTATTTTTCAATACTATTATTTAAACAGTATTTTTCAATACTATATCTGAAACGGTATTTTTCAATACTATTATTAAAACAGTATTTTTTAATACTTTACACTTCTATTTATATAATGCCTCAGCCAAGATCTGCACGCCGTTTGGGAGCAGGGATTGCTCTTAAAAGCCAGAGTAAATGCATAATCATGAATGTATTTAGTAATATTTCAGCAGAAAACCCTGAAATGCAACGTTCCGATATTCACAAGCGCGTGGCTAATCTCTGTGGAATATCGGTAGACACAATAAGAAAAGTTATCACGGAATCGAATAAATTAGGGGCAAATGACACATTTAGTACACCAGGAAAAACTCGAGACCGGAAAATAAAGAAAACAAATCTTGATAGTTTTCAGAAGTCTGCTTTGAGGAATATCGTTTATAATTTTCACAAAAATTATCAACAACTACCAACTTTGGGGAAAGTCTTATCCACCTTGAAAACACAAAATCCTGAACTAGGACTCAACGTTTGTATAGAAACATTGCGGAAAATTTTGAACAACATGGGTTTCAAGTGGAAAAGAACTGAAGGCAATCGTAAAATTTTAATTGAAAAGCACGACATCAGATTCAAACGTATCATGTTTCTGAAAAAAATTAAAATTTATCGAGAAGAGGGACGCCCGATTATTTATTCCGACGAGTCGTATATCCATTCCACCCACGGTAAACCATTCGCATGGACTGATGGCACAAGTAATGGTTATAAGAAAAACATATCAAAAGGATCGAGACTAATAATTGCACATGCTGGGAATGAGAATGGAGGAGTGACTGGTGCCTTGCTGATTTTTAAATCTGGGCAGAAAACAGGGGATTATCACAACGATATGAATGCACAGAATTACGAGAAATGGTTGAAAACGCAGCTTATTCCGAATCTTCCTGCACATTCTGTTCTAGTTATTGACAATGCACCATACCACAACAAAATATTGTCTCCAGCACCAAATTCGAACAGCAGAAAGGACATATTACTGGACTGGTTGAGATCAAGAAATATTCCATGTTGTGCTAGTATGTTTAATTCGGAATTATACGAGCTAGTAAAATTAAACAAACCCCGTTTAGCAGAATTTTACTTTGATAAAATAATGGAAGAACACGGACACAGCGTATTAAGATTGCCGCCATATCATCCAGAACTCAACCCGATCGAATTAATATGGGCAAGAGTAAAAAACGACATAGCGGCTTGTAATATTGGCAACACAATAAATGACGTGAGAGATATGGTAAATAAAAAGTTTGAGGAATTGACTCCGGAATTTTGAAAGAACTGCTGTGACCATGTTCGTAAAACAGAAAATGAGTTTTTCGAATCTGACAGGGCAGCAGACTTGATGGCAGACGAAATGATTATTGCGCTTGGCAGCAGTAGTGATGACAGTGCTGATAATTCCGAGTCAGACACTGATGAAGATTTAGAAGGTATACAGCCATTACCATAAATATTGTTTTAAAAAATAGGTTTAATAATAAATGTATTATTAAGTATAATTATAATGCTAATTGTATTGTATCTGTTGTTTTAAAATTGTGTATTGAATTAATAAATGTGATGTACAATTAAAACCCTGAAATAAACTAAAAAAGATGAAACAGAAAAAAACAAACATTTTCATTTGATAAATGCGCAAAGGCACTTGAGCGTGCGTGCGTCTTCACACACGTGTCTCCTGCGATAGCGCTAGTTGTACGTTGCACGGTGACTCCCCACCCTCACGCACAATATCTCCCGTTAGTGGCAAACTCTTCCCCCCAACATGCGCGTTGACGACGCTAGGTTAACGTAGAAGACTAGTACATGCAACAGCCTAGTATTAGTCACCGGGTGGACACCAACACTTTTATAATTGCTAAACAGCGAACAGCCGCGTTCCCTAACGTCAATAAAATCTTTCCCTTATCACTTAATTTTGTTTAGCCTACTCCGTACTTTTGTTGCATACTACTCCGTATTGTTTATAGACTTATATTACAAATTCTTCATGTATGTGTCATTTTAAATTTTATGATCCTAAATGAGTTTTTAATTTAGTTGGCTTTGTTATTTTAAACTGTTCGGTTCGGTTAATTGTGCGTCTAGTTCGAGAGTGCTTTTTTTAGTTTCATGTACTGCTTAATTTTATTGTAGTTATTACTTTATTCGACTGTATGAGTCAGGTGAAAGGATACGTAGCACAGAATAATAAAACGTACAAAATGAAAGAAATCAAGGAATTGCTTAGTAGTACCCTGAACGTGGTGTCCCCAATCAAGTGGCGAGAATGTGTTAACCACGTTATAAAAGAAGAAAAGGAATTTCGCAAAATGGACAATTTTGTTGATATTCATATTGACAATTTAATAATAAATGTAGGCAATGAATCGCCATCCTCATCTTCATGCATAAATTCTGATTTTGAAGACGGATACTTAGACAATACGATGGACGGAGTCGAATATCTATCAGACAACTGCCCAGAATAAAGTAAGTGAGTTTTAAAATTAGTAAACAATAATAATTTTATTTATAAAGTAAGCATTTAAAATTATAAAAACCATTTAAGTATTTAATTTTATTAAGCTAAAGAATAATTAACTACTCATAAGAGTATTAAGCACGAGTCGTTTCGCATACGCCTACTATGAAAATCACATAATACTTTTGGTGCGTACGGTAACGGAGCTGTGACGTCATTCACTGTTTGTTTACTTCGCAGTTGGTTCCTAAAATGAATTTAGTATAGTTAGTAGTAGTGTAATATAAGACACTTACACACGAAAAACCACACATACGTACATTCACATGACAAACTAAATACGTTCATGCATAACATAAACATACAGATTCATACACTCAATATAAACACCAGATGATTTACCACCTTCAGATGTGAAAGACAAGAATAATAATACCAAAATTATTTAAAGGAAAATAAAAAGAACATTTTATTTTCTGAAATTAAAATGGATTGTTACCTCATTCTATTTTAAAAATCTTAATGAGAGAGGTACAGATTTACATTTTTTAAAATAGAAAACATTTTTTTTGATCATTAACAACTTTATTGAGAAATAAAAAAAAAATAATTTTAGAAGATTGGTTTGAATAAGATTTTCAAGGACTTTTAATACATTATAAAGGATTTTAAAAAATTTTAATAATTTTAAGAATTTATAATATTTACCAAACATTTTAATAAAGAACCTTGAATTGTTGAAGAAATCAAAAAAATAATTTAAATATTTTTTTCTTATTACGAACTTCTGGGACAAAAATGGTGCCGTGACCAGGATACCACATAAGAAATTTCAATAAATAAATTTAATAAAATAATATTTGGGAAATTAAAATAATAAACAAAAAGGATAAACTAGTGGAAAAATTTCATCAATCGAAAATAATCAAACAAGGATAACAAAAGTAATCGAAGGCCAGGAAGAAAATAAGAAGAAAGATCAAAAATAAAACAACGAATCTTCTAAAATTTATAAAAGCTAAATCATAAACAAATCACATCTGACAGGTATACTGACTCCGACTGGTAAGTCATCTGTTTCACATAAATAAATTATCACAATCAACGAACAAAACAAAAAATAAACATGGAGGAACAAGTAGGACAGATTCTTGAAACTAATAAACTAGACGAAACAAACATTAACTTCCAACTTAGGATACGGAAAAGTACGACAACAGGAAATATAAGACAAAAACGACAAAGACTACAAAAACTCTTAGAGAACGGGCGACAAATTAACTTAGATACATTACATAGATTTGATTTTGACAAACAACTGACAGAGTGTCAAAACTATTTTGCAAAGTTAAGAAATACCAAAAATTTAAATGAATTAGAAAAATATAATGCTAAAATCTTTGATGATAAGCTTAACAAAATTTTAACATTTATATTGCCCAACAAACCAGATAAAGTTGTAGGTTTTCAGAATTTAAAAGAAAGGTTTGATGTTTGGAAAGCAAATGAAGGGCATAATATTGAAGTTAGACATAATTGTGAACAAAATCTAAATCCTGAAAGGGCACATTTGGAGGATAACTTCTTGCCTGATCAAAGGCAAGAAATTCCTAATTGTGATCAAATTAACTTTGCACCTTATCCAGAAATATTAAACTCCGTTCCTCGAAATGAAGTCCCTGACATTTGCATACCGAATGCAGTAGGTAACAATAATCCCTTATGCTTCCAACGTGAGTTAAATTTCAATTGGACAAAAATTGCAAACCCAATTGAACAAGAGTTAAAACAATTAACTATTACTGATGGACGGGACATTGATACATTAGTAAGAAACATTAAAATTATCAAACAGACACAGAAACGTTATGCAGTTGATTTACCTCTGGTTTTGTTAACTCCGTTTATGACTGGTTTCACAGAACAAATTTTTGAAAACTCCATTAGGAATAATCATAATTTTGATCAGTTTCATCAAAATTTAGTAAATAAATTAATTACACCCAAAATGAAAGAAATCTTAAAATTAAAATTGTTATACCGAAATCAGTCACAATCGGAAACTCTCGCGGAATACATGAAGGAAATTTTAGAGAATCATGATGTATTGAGACTAAATTTAACAGAAGGTGAGTTAATTAATGTAATTTTAACAGGTTTAAATGAAATATATGCCACGCACATAGGTATAATTGGTAAACCCAATAATTTACAAGATTTCAATAAGCTAGATGCTTATGTTTACGAAAGAGTTTATGCCAGAACTCTTAATGATCTTGGTTTATCAAACATGAATAATACAGACACCCTAAATACAATAAATAACACAGTATCTATTCAAGGTAAAAAAAATACATTAAAAGATACAACATTTAATAACATCAGATCACAAACATCATCCACAACACTGAAGTGTTTTTATTGTAATAAATTAGGTCACATTAAAAGAAACTGTAAACTTTGGCGACAAAAAGGAAATAACCATGTTTCAAAAAACTGAATGAATACAAATACAGACAACATAAACATATGGTACGTATTTGTAAAAATAATGTAAATAAACATTTAAAGATAGGTGAACAAAGCTTAAACTATAACTACACTTTGAAAGCCTTAACAATAAAAATTAAAAATGATACATTTAATGCTCTTATTGATTCCGGTTCAACACATAACATTATTAATCAAAAAATGTATAAACTTTTAAAAAATAATAAAGCGGTCATAAATGAGGAAAACTTTAACGCCATTTGTCTTACAGCTGATAAGTTTCCTTTAGAAATTAATAAACAGGTCTGGGTTAAAATTAATTTACAAAATATATCGTGGAAAATAAATTTTAAAGTTTTAACAAAAATTCACCATAATATTATACTAGGAATTCATTTTTTACAAACAACACGTGCGATATTCAATGCAACAAAGTCAATAATAACTTTTGAATGGTTAAAAGATCAAAAATTTCATCTAACAAATGCATACCCAGAGCAGATTAATAATGTAGAACAATCTGAGTATATTAAAAATAAAATTACTAATTTATGTAAAGAATTTCCGGATGTACTCGCTACTAAATTAGGGTGTACTGATGTATTGACGTATGATATTAAACTTAAAAATAATGAAATTATAAAATCGAGACCCTATCCATTAAATCCAATAAAAACACTTCAAATGAAACATCAAATTGATAAATTATTAAAAGACAAGGTGATAAGAGAGAGTGTTTCACCTTATTCATCTCCGGCGTTTCTAATTCCAAAACCAAATGGTACGAGTCGTTTGGTCGTGGACTATCGTTCAGTCAACTTGGTAATTGACTCCGAGGCACAACCTTTACCTAACATAAATCATGCTTTTCAATGGTTTTCAGGTGCGCGATGGTTTAGCACATTAGATTTAGCCCAAGCGTACCATCAAATACCTTTGACAGAAAAATCTCGTCAAATCACCGCATTTTGTACTCCGGATGGCTTATATGAGTACGAAAGATTACCTTTCGGTTTATCAACTGGGGCGCAAGTTCTAACACGTCTTATGAATACCATATTCAAGAACGTTAAATATAAATTTGTATTTAATTATATGGATGATATATTAATATATTCTAAAAGTTTTCCAGAACACATGAAACACATTAGAATAGTATTGTCGATTCTACGAAAAGCTGGCATTACCGTTAACCCTGATAAAGTGACATTAGCAGTGAACGAAATACAATTCCTTGGACACACATTATCATACAAAGGAGTCTCTATAGATTCAACTAGAACACAAAAAATATTGGAGTATCCTGAACCCAAGTCAGTGAAACAAGTACATCGGTACTGTGGTATGATTAATTATTTTTCAAAATTTATTAAAAATTATGCTGATAGAATCGAACCGCTAAATCAATTACGTCGTAAAAATACTCAGTTTATCTGGGGAGACTCACAAAAAACAGCGTTTGAAGATCTTAAACAAGCAATTGCTAATCCCCCGGTACTAGCCATACCAGACTTTTCCAAAAATTTTATTTTACAAACAGATGCATCAGATACAGGTCTAGGAGCCGTATTGCTTCAAGAACAAGAAGGGTCTAGACGACCCATAGCGTATGCTTCCAAAACATTGACAGAGGCAGAAAGGAAGTTTTCTGCATATGAGCGAGAGTGTCTTGCAGTTGTTTTTGCAACGGATCGTTTTAGGACCTATCTGGCACATCGTGAATTCCTTTTAGAAACCGATAATCAAGCTTTAGCCTGGCTTCTTTCCAGACCTAAACAGTTAGGTAGATTAGCTAGGTGGTTACTCCGATTATCTGTCTTTAAATTCAAAATTAATCACATCCGTGGTTCCGATAATAATGTTGCTGATGCGTTATCGAGGATGTATAGTTCTAATAGTGAAAACAACGTACAAGATATATCTTATATCAATGCTTTATTATCGCAGTTTCCTCTATCTTTTACCGATATACGGAAACATCAAGAACAGGATACCTTTATCCTTAAACAAAAACAGAAGATGGATAACAAATTTTGTTTATCAAAAGGAGTGCTATGTTTAAAAGACAAAAACAATAATCCGGTCAAAATTGTTCTCCCCAATTCTTTAAAGGACTTAGTGTTTAAATATTTTCATCATTCTGAAATAGGTGGACACTTAGGTGTTGCTAAAACTATCCACAAAATAACAAGACATTTTTATTGGCAAGATATATATAAAGAGATTCCTTTCAAAGTGAATGCTTGTGCAACTTGCCAACGAAGCAAACCTGGAATGAATTACAAATGGGGAAATCTTAGTTCTAGAGTTCCAACAACACCATTTGATACACTGTTTATTGATACAGTAGGTAGTCTACCAAAAACTAACCAAGGATACAAATATATACTAGTGGTGGTAGACAGTTTTTCAAAATTCACATGGTTAGCTCTATTACAAAATACCAATACGTCGTCCATTATAGAAGAATTAAAACGAATTTTTCAAAATTATTCCATCCCAAGACTAATCGTCACGGATAACGCCAAAACATTTAATTCAGTAATTTTTAAAAACTTTTGTTTCAATCTAGGTATTAAAAGGACCACACTCTCTCCTTATCACCCACAACCATCTCACGCCGAACGGTTAAACAGAAATCTCAGGTCTATTCTTATTGCGTACCACGCAACTACACAAACAACCTGGGATAAATCTCTTTTTTGGTTTTAGTTAGCTTTTAATATGGCTCAACATACAGCTCATGGTGGATGTCCGTTCGACATATTACATAATTTTCCAGCTCAAACGCCCTTGGATAGAGCGTGGAACATCCAAGACATCCTTCATCGGAATCCCGTACGTTCGAGTAACATGATGAGTATAATTAGGCGGCAGCTAATTAAGTCTCATCATGATATGGCACGTAGATACAATGCTACGCGTCATCCTAATCCGTTTTCGGTGGGAGATCAAGTTTTACTTAAAACTCATCCTGTAAGTTCGAAACGGAAAAATATTTGTGCGAAAATGGCCTACCGATGGTCGGAACCATTTTATATCATAGGTTTCTCCACACCAGTTACAGCCTTAATACGTAAGACGGTTGGGGGAGAAATAACAAAAGAACACATTTCTAATCTTAAAAAGGTTACATAATCCGCTACAAATAATAATATTTTTTAGGTGATGTATGTCGCGACACTCGAGCTTGAGATGATTGTAATAAAAAAAAAAATGTATCTGATGTTTGCATGCTGTATGAATGTGTTGTGAAAGGGGCCCCGGATGAACGTAATATACCACCTCAAGCCGACAATTGCTATATACCCGCCTTTACCTTTTTACCGTTTAAGCACCCACCCCTTCTCCTTTTGCTTTTACATTTCCCCCAGGGGAGGGGAAGATTGTAATATAAGACACTTACACACGAAAAACCACACATACGTACATTCACATGACAAACTAAATACGTTCATGCATAACATAAACATACAGATTCATACACTCAATATAAACACCAGATGATTTACCACCTTCAGATGTGAAAGACAAGAATAATAATACCAAAATTATTTAAAGGAAAATAAAAAGAACATTTTATTTTCTGAAATTAAAATGGATTGTTACCTCATTCTATTTTAAAAATCTTAATGAGAGAGGTACAGATTTACATTTTTTAAAATAGAAAACATTTTTTTGATCATTAACAACTTTATTGAGAAATAAAAAAAAAAATAATTTTAGAAGATTGGTTAATAATTGATTGGAATAATTTTTAAGATTTTCAAGGACTTTTAATACATTTTAAAGGATTTTAAAAAATTTTAATAATTTTAAGAATTTATAATATTTACCAAACATTTTAATAAAGAACCTTGAATTGTTGAAGAAATCAAAAAAATAATTTAAATATTTTTTTCTTATTACGAACTTCTGGGACAGTAGTACATAATTAAATATTATTGAAAAGACTAGTAGCGGGTCGATTCTGCTACTCTTTGCGGGAGGCCATCAAGTTAAAGACAGACAGTAATAATGTAATAATAATAAATGTAAATAATTAGAAAAAGTTATTAGTAACCTGAAAATAAAAAAAATATATAAAATAATAAAAAACTCAAAATAAGAAATAAAACAACAGAACGTGTAACTGGGAAAGACGTGTGTACGCGTGAGTGAGTGTGTCTGTCTCAGTAAGGGTATTCAGTAAGGCAGAGATTGGGAGAAACGAACACGAGTGCAACCTTTCAGGGAATTCGGATTTGATAGTGGCATACAGAAAACAGAAAAGACCCAAATTCTTTATCATTGTTATGCTCGCTGTTATTATTATAGTAGACAAACTATAATTATCATATCCCGATATTAGTCTTGAATGTAGAAGAACAAAGTTAACAAAACTGGTGGTTTCCGCACCGGTGACGTCATTTGCTAGTGACGGTATGTACTCATAACGGCCGGTCATGCGCAAGGTTTTTATAGAGCAGTGTTTCCCAACCGGTGGTCCGCGGACCAAAGGTAAATAAAAAAGTAATATTGTCCCGTGATTAAATCAAAGTTACGATTTTCATTGAACAAGATTAAGTAAATATATTCAAGATTCAGATTAAGAGTAAAGGTAGAAGAGTTGTGGTGTAAGAAAGCCCTGGGCTTCCTCAAGATTTGGCAAGTAGCTTTGCGGTATCTTAAGATTTTTCAAATACTTATTTGTGTGAGCAGGGTTCTCTAGTTTATTATTAATTAAAAACAAACAACGAAATCGGCTAAGTGTAAGCAGTGATTTGAGAGTAGCTCTTAGCAAGAACCTAAAACCTAGAATTCCTCAGCTAGTCAGAAAGATTCGCGCACAAAAGTCGCATTGAAATTTTCATTTAATTTTTAATTCATTTTTTAATGTTCATTGTTATTTTCGACTAAGAAATTCTGTATTCCTTATTTTATTAAAAGACAATTTACAATTAAAATACTTTTACTTTTTGTGATGTACAATGTACCCTACTTTCTGAAAATAACAATTATATGTTTGTAATAATAGTCTCTTAATTAATAATACTAGTTTGTTTTTGAAAATTTGTTTTATTTAATCACCTTTTAATTTGGTTACAACTGATAAGATATATGCAATAATGTAATGGGTGGTAAGTGGTAGTTCACTTTCAGCCTAAGTGGTCCGCAGACCACTGCGGGTTGGGAACCACTGTTATAGAGAGAAGGTTGTTTACTCCCTGACGAGTGACGTCACTCGGCGCAATGCTGTACCGCGAGGTCTGACAGTCGCTTAACATTCACAGGAATAACGTTATATTATTTTCGTGTTACCATTACACAATAATATTGTCATACAGTACGAAATTTTATAACACGGTTATATAATATTTTAATAACACAATGTACTTACTTATCTATAATGTGGCTATTCATGCAGATTTTAAATGTTGCAGTCATGTGTATTTATGCAAGGTTAACTGTTCATCAACATAAATGCATTGTATTTTATGTGGGTGTACAACACAAAGTAGTTATTATAACACTATTGTACATATAATAGTATTAATATTTTTACTTTCTCTTGCCTATATGAATATATAGGAAGGAAAGTATTGTTTTCATGTCGATTTTTCGAAATCGAGTTTTCACCGGATCTATACGTTTTCAGACCCCCTGAACCCAAAAAACATGTTTTTAGCGATTGGTCTGTGTGTGTGTGTGTGTGTGTGTGTGTGTGTGTGTGCGTGTGTGTACAAAATATCTCAAGAACGGAACATCGTACGAACTTGAAACTTAAGTTACATACCCTTACCGGACCCGACACGAACATTTTCATCAAAATCGGTAAACCGGAAGTAGTAGTTTATTCGTATAATTTTTCACTTTTTGCGATTTTCTCAAAAACTGGTCCTACGATTTTTTTTTAAATCGCCTCATTTACTCAATTTATTATTCTCTACAAGATAGGGTAGGCGCCATGTTTGCTGAAATTCTTGGTGAAGGTGTTTTCACGTAAAAACAGTGTTTTTTTAAGATTACGGCTTTAATACGTATTATAGCGCAAAAATTTATATAATAAAAAATGTAGAGAATTTAAAATTCTACAACTTTTATTTCGAACATTTTTTGTATAACGCTTAGTTTAGCGGTAATTAGCGATTTTCTGTTTTTTCTCACGAAAACGTGTGAAAAATCGATTTTTTTAAGATTTCGGCTTTAGTATTCATTTTATGACAAAAGTGTATTTAATCAATTTTATAGAAAATTAAAAGATCTACAACTTTTATTCAGAGCATTTTTCTCTACAGAGCATAGTTGAGCGTGAATGAGTGATTTTCCATATTTTTAGGCCAAACTGAGGTTGATTTTTATTTTGCGTGTTTCTCTCATGATTGAAATAAGGTTAGTTTTTTATTTATTTCTAATGTTTTATTACTAATGTTAGTTTTATTGTTAATTATTTGCACTGGCAAGAGAAAGTCGTGTGAGTGTTTCACACCAGATTTTTATCACTATTTATTACGTATCGTTAGTATGGTTTGTGTGATAGAATAACAAGTGTGTGAAAGAATAATAATGAGAAAATGAAATTTTGGATCTAAGTAAAAGTAACTGTGAATAAAAAAATGTTTATATCCAAGATCCTCTACATTGGTTATTGTTTAACTTATCTTTTCAGGTATTTTACATTTGTTATTTCCCAGTGAGTTACTATTAGCCTACTTTCCTGAATTGCACGTTTTTGTTTTTGGTTCAGATATTATACTCGGATGAAAGTCCTTACGCGAGCTAGTTTCATCAGAATGTGTTCTTTCACATTTGGAAAACTGTTTTTCAAAACTAGAAAATATTTATTTACAACACCAAGAGTACTTAATAATGCATCCCCGTGTATATTTGTGAACAGTTTATTTGGCTTTATAATTATGTCGGTGAATTTTCGTGACGGTACAGTCAATTTACCGTACGTAGCTCAACATTTCTATCCATCCTTCGTGGGATTCTTCCATCATGTTTTTAAATTGATCATCGTTTTCTTTATAAATGCCGGTTATATACCGGCAAGGTACCGTAACGCTTCTTCAGATGTCGAATGTATTTCTGGGTTAGCACTTGTTTCAACATTTCCTTTATATTCATTTTTTTCTAAACTGACGGTCGTTTCACTTAACGGAATCATATTGAATATGCATTTTGTCAGATAGGTCACTTTCCCTTCGTCCTCTAAAATATTCGAACCTTGCGGAAGAGGCAACCGTGAACCTAATAGGACTATCTTCAGTCTGTTTTTGAATTCAGTGGGAAGAGGATGGGCATATTGACTTCCAACACCACGAATTCGTGAAAATAAACTTTCTAGTACATCTTGATTTAGTCTGCTTGTCATAATGAACTTTACTTTGCACTCCTTAATTATATTATTGTAAAGATCCATCAAAGAGGTTACAGAAATAAGCATACCTCTTTGAAAAGGAAGAAGGTTTTCTCGAGTTCCAATTTTTAAAACTTTTATCATTGCTTTCGTCTGATTTATAATTTCCAATTGCTCCTTCATATTCACTCCATTTCCAAGAGCTTTTTGTCATATAAACAACGGGAATTCATCACGTCTATAAATTTATTCACTAATTCAAAGAAATTGACCTTGTTTTCAGAAAAAGTTTTTGAACAGATTCTTAGGCTACATTATTTGGATTAATCAAATCGGCTCTCCGACAACTTATAACTCATTTTTTCTTGCTACTGGATCTTTATGGAATTTATGAAATGAGTACGTATTTCCAGTTTTATCGCTGAAATTCTTGCAGTTCTGAACTGCACAACCTCCCATTTTTAAAACTAGCTTGCATATGAAGCTAATGTAAATAATTTACATAGGCCTGCTACAAAATAATCAAAAAGAGGCCTTGGTGTTACTTACAACGAAACTAAATAGGCTACAGCAGTTTTTTTAAATTCTTATTGTAAAAAAATAAGTCACACAACCAAAACGAAAAAGTAAACATAACCGCAATATCAGACTGACTTTGCGCCGCGTGACGTCACGTTGTGTGTATCCCCACCACTTTACTCAACTCGCTACGACAGCATGCGTTGGTGACCCCTACCGTCTCTTCTACATTTCATCTTGGCTACAAGTGTGTGTAGTAATGATGTAATAATATAGTCTTGATTTTGTATTGCTGTTTCTTTTAGTTTCAATTATTTTAAAAAATAATTTAAAAGAAGAAAAAATTAATAATCAAGTTTCTGCCTTAGTGGAGGGGAGAACAAGGAAGGAAGTGCTTCGAATACCTATCAGGTGGAAAAATGCAACTGGTAAGCATGTAATTTTACGATCTGTTTGTAGGTAGTGTAATAACACGATAGGATAACCTGCCTAATAACAGATAAATTTGTAATATTGATTAAATTGAGGATAGTATTTATCACTTTTTAAACTTAGGTTCGTGGTTCACCGAAAAAACTTTCTTCATTTAGTTAAATGTTAAAACGGTAGGTTATGATGTAAGAGGTATGTACATCATAGTGTTTTCGTTATTCGCATAAATGATTTAAGAAGCCCTTTTAACTCTTATAACAAAAACTGACAAAGTACTATTATCAAAGTTATTGGTATTCAATCCCTTATATTTTTTTGTGTTTATGGTATAATTTGTGACTGAAAGCACTGGTACCTATAGGCTTCTTTCACATGAGGCAATGTATGCTAGGGGCAGAAATTCCATTAATTTATTTCAGTAAAACCTCGGTAGTTCAAAATTTTCGTTAATTCAAAGAAATTACAAATAATTTCTTCCCCGTCATCTTTTATACATAGGCATACGAATGTTAAATCTAACTTCGTAATTCGAATTTTTGAAATAAAATTTTCGAAATTTTAATTTTATTTAAAGTCGTATAAATGCTAAGTTATTGAAATCGGTTTTCTATATTTTTGTGTACTGCCAATGTTCTAATTCGCCTGTGCCTACAAAATAATCGAAGTGAAACATTTTTTTAATTGTGTTAGGCATTTGTTCGTAGCAACGATTACTGCTGTTGTTTGCAGGTATATTATGCAACCCATTGTAGTAAAAAGTATCCTTGAAATTTTAACCATTAGAATACGTACAAAATAATGTAGAACGACGCATGCCTTAACAATGTTTTCAGAAAATTTTATTGAGACATTGGGAGGATGATGAAATATTCTTCTCTTACTGGTAAGCATGCCAAATGTAGACTCATACACAACACCTTGCCCTGGTTAATCTATAATTAAAAAACTTTCTGTTCGATTGATAAACCTTTTTTCTGTAAAAGGACGCCTCATATGTTTTAATAGCCCGAATGCCTAGTCACCAACAAAAATGGAAATAACACCTGTTTTTTCCCTTCACTCAATGGTTGAGCGGGTAGAATTTTGAATGTACCTGTAGAAATGTTCTTTCCTATTTGAGATTCTAGAAAAATATTGTAGAACCAGCATTTTTTCTGTAAGCCCCAATATCAACTACAGTAAATAAATACTATAAATCGGACCATGGGCGGTTCCAGGGCTGATTTTTTTGGGGGGGCTATCTTGTTTTTATGTAGCTCTTACTGTTTGTAATTGAGTCATTGAAAAGTCCTCTTTTATGCTGCATTGCTGTAACCACAATTTTAATTCATTGGGAAATTTTTGCTACATCAAAGTCCTTGTGAATCAAGAAAATCTTGAAAAATGAAGGTACTGACTGGATGCGAGTGGCTTTTGACTACTGACACTGATTGTTATCTTAATACTATTTAAAAATAGATACTTTCTGTTTGACTCATTTTTATACTAAAATAATTATTGTTAATTGATAGGTACGAGTATTGGGATTCAGTTTTGTTATAAATAATAGCTTATAGAAAATATTAAACTAAGTTTTCCTAGTATTTCGGGGGGGGGGGGCATGGCCCCTTCCCTGAAACCGCCCCTGAATCGGACACAGCTTCTTCTTACTATCAAGGATTAGGCATAAGCCTGTTCCATACGCACAAACCATCCTGCACGTCTACAGAAACACGAGACATTCCAACCCGTACATCTAGACTATTGCCATCTTCTTCGAGGTCTTCCCACCTTCCTTCTTCCAACTGGAACATATTCCGTCACTTTTAGAGGTATTCTCTCCTCTGGAATCCATTCCAAATGTTGCCTCCATTGATTCTGGTACTCCTCCACTTTTTCATTCAAGCTAAATACACCAAACTCGGATCTAATTTCTTCGTTATGTATTAGATCCAGCTTCGAGCAGCCCTTCACCCTTCTTAAAAACCTCATTTCAGCTGCTTGGATCCTACTTTCTTGGCGTTTTGTGGTAACCCATGACTCACTTCCATAAAGAAGGACTGGGGCTGCCATTATCTTGTAGAACTTCAGTACTAGCTCTGTGACCCAGTGTCCTGTTAATGGTACCACAAATAGCTTGAAATTTATGTATTTTATTTTCAACATTTATTACTTTTGATACTTAATATTTTTATTATCGGACACAGCTAATAAAACTAATGAAAAGTTATGTCTATAATTAAAAACATTGAACCACTGTTCTTTGGTTTAACAATTGTATAAGTTTTCCATCTATTGCACCAATACAGTTTAGGAAATTAGCATTTTTTTAAAAAATCCAGACGCAATTTTCAACCATTTGTTCCATACTACTATAGTACGTGGCCTACCTCGTTATGTTTAGTGAAATTTTTATTTCATGATGTGGTAGCACTGTCCACTAGCACTTTTGGCTCATAAATATTCACATATTTTGCAGGTTATCAGAATTACATAAGGTTATGGTTGTGAACAATTGGTTTTAAAAAATATTTACATATTTTTAACCCACCGGGTTGGTCTAGAGGTAAAGTCGTTGCCAAAATCAGCTGTTTAACAGCTGATTTTCGGAGACTAAGGTTCCTGGTTTGAATCCTAGTAAAGGTAGTTACTTTTATACGGATTTGAATACTAGACAGTGGTTACCGGTGTACTTTGATGGTTGGGTTTCAATTAACCATACTTTCTCAGAAATGGTTGGCCTGGGTCTGTACAAGACTATACTTCATTTACAGATCATCCTCATCTCATTGGGTCATGGGGTTGCTTATTGTTCTAAATTGAACAGATTGCAACGTACACAAATTAGGAATAAAAAAAAAATTTTTTACAGGTTATGTAAACATTAGTTTATGTGCATTCAATGGTTAACCATCAGCAAAATTATGTAGATCCACTAACAGGAGCCAATACACAAGCAATTGAAAGATCGTGGTTGGATACAAAAATAAACATTCTTAAACAAAAATAGGCATTCCAAAAGAATTATTTCATTCACACCTTGACTATATATTATAGAAAATTATAAGAAAAGTAGAACCTGATTTGTTTGTTGCTTTTCTCAACGATATTGACAGTGTGTACCGTGTGCTGGCTGACTAAAAATAACTGGGTGAATCCTTATTGTATTATTAGTTATAGTATTATTTGCTATTGTAAATTATTGTATGTAATTTGTCCTTTTTACTTTCTCTTGCCTATAAGAATATATAGGAAGGAAAGTATTGTTTTCATGTCGATTTTTCAAAATCGAGTTTTCACCGGATCTACACGTTTTCAGATCCCCTGAACCCAAAAAACATGTTTTTAGCGATTGTGTGTGTGAACAGAATATCTCAAGAACGGAACATCGTACGAACTTGAAACTTGAAACCTAAGTTACATACCACTACCGGACCCGACACGAACATTTTCATCAAAATCGGTCAACCGGAAGTAGTACTTTATTCGTGTAATTTTTCACTTTTTTTCGATTTTCTCTAAAACTGGTCCTACGATTTTTTTAAAAATCGCCTGGTTTACTAAATTTTTTATGCTCTACAAGATAGGATAGGCGCCATGTTTGCTGAAATTCTTGGTGAGGCTGTTTTTACGTAAAGAAATTGTTTTTTTAAGATTGCGGCGTTAATATGAATTTTACCACAAAAATGTATATAATTTAAGTTGTAGAAAATTTAAAAATCTACATCTTTTATTTCTAACATTTTTTTGTATAACGCTTAGTTTAGCTTAGCGGTAATTAGCGATTTTCTGTTTTTTCTCACGAAAACGTGTAAAAACTTAATTTTTTTAAGATTTCGGCCTTAGTATGCATTTAACGACAGAAGTGTCTATATAAAAATTTATAGAAAATTAAAAGATCTACAACTTTTATTTAGAGCATTTTTTTCACAGTGCCTAGTTTAGCGTGAAAGAGCGATTTTCCGCATTTTTAAGCCAAACTGAGGTTGATTTTCATTTTGCGTCCTTTCATATACTATAATTAAAATTAGGTTATGTTTATTAAGGTTAGTTTTTTGTTTATTTCTAATGTTTTATTACTAACGTTAGGTTTATCGTTAATTATCTGCATTGGCAAGAGAAAGTTGTGTGAGTGTTTCACACCAGATTTTTTCTTAATATTGCATAACCTGTAAAATATGTGAATATTTACGCGCCAAAGGTGTTAGGGGACAGTGCTACCATATTAAGAAATACAAATTTCACTAAACATAACGCGGTAGGCCACGTACTATTGTAGCACCATTTGCTCTCTCTCTGTTGGTGTTGCCGGCCGCATTGGCGCAGTTGGTAACGTGCTCGCCTCTCATCATGCGGTCTTGGGTTCGAATCCCATTCAGGCATGGCATTTTTTCATACGTTACAAAATATCATTTCATCCTTCATCGTCTGCATTAGCAGTAATTGCAGAACAGTCGGACGTTAAACCAAAAAAAAAAAAAAAAAAAAAAAAAAATCTCTGTTGGTGTTGGTATGCACTAATCTTTCAAATATATCCACACAGCAATGCATTCTTCTTTTATAATTGAACTATAAGTAGACAATTTGAGTTTATTAGAGTAATGCAAGTCCTTCAAAGTGCAACCCGTTGATAAATATCAAAATAAAACAAAAATATAAAACTAATACAAAATGTTAATTGTTTGATTCCATGAGGTTACGCAAGTAGTTATTGCAAACAAAATTTTTATTTTCAGCTAAAGAATTAACTGACGAACGGAAAAATTTACACCATAGTTTTAAATGGGAGCTCCAGAAAAGGTAAACATTAAAATCAGAATTATGTGTGTCAGAAAAGAGTGGCTACATCTACCATTTCAAACTCCGTCTGTGTCCAGTAATAAACTGTAAGTTTGAACTGCATACTTATATTTATTTGATTTCTTTTTGTAAGAGGAAGATAAACTAAATTTTAATTATTAGTCTATAAGTAACTGAAGCGTAATAGAAAAATCTGGTGTGAAATACTCGCACAACTTTCTCTTGCCAGTGTAAATAATTAACATTAATAAATAACCTAACATTAATAATGAAACATTTGAAAAAAAAAACAAAAACTAACCTCAATAAACTGAACCTAATTTTAATCATGAGTTTGGTTTAAAAATACGGAAAATCATTCATTCATGCTAAACTAGGCTATGTAGAGAAAAATGCTCTAAATAAAAGTTAGATCTTTTAATTTCCTATAAATTTTGTTATGTACACTTTTGTCTGTACACTTTTGTCTTAAAATGCATGCTAAGGCTGAAATCTTATAAAACGATTTTTTACATGTTTTTTGAGAAACAAAATTGCTAATAACCGTTGAACTACGCATTATACAAAAAAAATGTTTGAAATAAAAGATGTAGGTTTTTAAATATTCTACAACTTCTGTTATATACATTTTTGCGCTTAGATGTATATTAAAACAGCAATCTTTAAAAAACTATTTTTTTACGAGAAAACAAACTCCCCAAGAATTTCAGGAGACATGGCGCCTACCCTATCTTGTAGAGCATAAAAAATATAGTAAATGAGGTGGTTGTAATAAAAATCATAGGACCCGTTTTTAAGAAAATTGCAAAAAAGTGAAAAATGACACGAATAAACTACTACTTCCGGTTGACCAATTTTGATAAAAATGTTCGTGTCGGGTCCGGTTGTGGTGTGTAACTTAAGTGTCAAGTTCGTACGGTGTTCCGTTTTTGAGTTATTCTGTTCACGCAGACACACACACACACACAGACAGACCATTCGCTAAGAACATGTTTTTTGGGTTCAGGGGGTCTGAAAACATGTAGATCCGATGAAAACTTGATTTTGAAAAATCGACATGAAAACAATACTTTCCTTCTATACTTTTCCTATATATTCATATAGGCAAGAGAAAGTAAAAATATTTGGGCAAAAAAACATTAGGTACCAAGTATCTGGTACGCACTGTTGAACACGTTCAGTGTGGCTGCTGTGTTTATGCAGTTTATCAAACACTACCAGATGATTGGTGGACACATAAGTGTGGCCGGTCTATATGTTCTTTCTATGCTCAGGCAGGGTGAAGAGTATTTCTATTAAAATTCAGTCCTAGAAAAAGATTCATTCTACGCCATTACGCAATCAGTTCTTTAACTACCATTTGGGGTTTTTTTGACAGAATTTTAAAAACCGATATATTTACAACTCAGTTTGAAGTTTTCCTTGGACATTTCATTTTTTCTTATAAATTATTAATTTTTAATGAAATATTTTTGTACATAAATATTGATTATATTATTTCATCTACATTCTTGTAATCACGAAAAAAACTTAAGCATTTACTAAATTTTTCTGTTTTCTAATTATATTAATAATATTATAAAAATTTATTTTATGACCTACTAGTGTTACAGCTACTCAGTTACGCATGCAAAATTAATTATGGTAAATAGTAAGTATGGCAAATATAATTGAATAAATACAGTAGACTCTCAAAAATCCGGTGATCAAAAATCCGCTAGTCCGGACGATGATTTTTTTTTTACTTTATTTTCTGAAAATTTACAACTTTTAAATGAACAACCAGTAAAAAGTTTTCATGGGATTGGCCCGATGAACGATTATGTGATTAGCACTATAATTTGTGTGTATGTACTTTTTAATAATAATTGCGTTTATAAAATGTATGTAAATGACATTTTTGTCATTTAGGGCCCACAGTAGTTTGCGTCGTTGGGAGCTCTGTGTTTCAGTAAAATCTATGTTTATGATTTTACGAGGCATTTTATTTAATCCCAGAACCGTACTTTACTAAGTACATTGTTGTACATTGTTTTATACAAGTGACTGAAGATGTATCATCTTCTGTAAATTTTAAATAAATGAAAAAAATTTTTAGTTTCAATTTTTCATTTACTCTGATGATGGTGGATCCACCGAAACACGTGTAAGTAGGAATAAAATAAAGGTGACGCAGTTTAAAAAGAAGGGTAGTGAAATTATTATATTAATTCATTATATGAAATAGAAATACTACAGTACATTTAGATTTTATTTAGTTGATCGTGTAATTACTCTATAATTGAGACATATATGACGTTCATTGTTACATGTTTGAAATACGTAACTTGCAAATCTTACAAAGAGTGCAATCAAATCTTATTACGGTACAGTAGCGTAAAGTTTAGTCAATGTTTGTGCTTCGTGTATTGAATAATTACAGTACCATTAGCCTACTGTAATTTATTAGGCCTACAGTGTTTTAAAGTTTTTCAGAAGCTCACTCTTATATTAGCAGATAAACGTTAATGCTTATTGTCATAATTATTCGCCATAAAGACGAAATTGCCAACCTCCGGGAAATCCGGATTTTTCGAAATCCGGACCGGCCGTCCGCCACGTTAGTCCGGATTTCTGAGAGTCGACTGTACTTAAATTTTTGTATATGAATATAATGGCATCGAGCCAGTTTACCATTGAAGTATTGTTCCGTCATGGTGAATGACCTTGTGTCTACCAGGCCGCATTGAGCTTGTTAATGCAGCCTATTTTTATTTTTTACCAGAACTGTATTCAGCCTAGACTGTGAACGAAAAGCTGGGGATTTAAATGAGGTCAATGAAACCCCAGTGACTTGGGAAAATTTGACAAATGAAACACATGAGTTTGGAGTGTTGAAGGTAACAAACGAAAATTTACCGAATCTGAGGGGATTGGTCAGCCGTGTGCCTTCTTAAAAGGCCGTTAATCAAAGAGAAATAATATTGATACATGTGATAGTGATAAACATTTTCTTTCATTTCTTCCATCAATGAAATCTGTTCCCAAGGAAATGAAGTTGAACATGCGTGAAGTTAGGCAGGTAGTGAGCAAATACTGAAATGTAATTCCTGTCTCTGGCAATTCACCTCACTAAAATTAATCGGCTTATCCGTCATCTTATCCTTATATTTTTACTTCTCTTGCCTATATGAATATATAGGAAGAAAAGTATTGTTTTCATATCGATTTTTCACAATTGAGTTTTTACCAGATCTACATGTTTTCAGACCTCCTGAACCCAAAAAAACATGTTTTTAGTGATTGGTCTGTTTGTGTGAACAAAATATCTCGAGAACGGAACATCGTATGAACTTGAAACTAAACTTAAGGTAGGTATCATTAGAGGACCCGACACGAACATTTTCATCAAAATCTGTCAACCTGAAGTTGTAGTTTATTTGTGTCATTTCTCACTTTTTTGCAATTTTCTCAAAAACGGCTTCTATTATTTTTTTAAAAATCGCCTGGTTTACTAAATTTTTTATGCCCTACAAGATAGGGTAGGCGCCATGTCTGCTGAAATTCTTGGTGAAGCTGTTTTTACGTAGAAAAAATGGTTTTTTTATGTTTGCAGGCCTTAATATGCATTTTACAACTAAAGTGTTTGTAATAAAAGTTGTAGACAATTTAAAAATTTACACCTTTTATTTCAAACTTTTCTTTGTATAACGCTTAGTTTAGTGGTAATTTGTGATTTTCCGTTTTTTTTCACAAAAATGTGTTAAAAATGGATTTTTAAAATTTCAGTCTTAGTGTGCATTTTACAACAAAAGTGTATATAATGAAATTTATAGGAAATTAAAATATCTACAGCCGGCCGCATTGTTGTAGTTGGTAATGTGCTTGCCTCTTATCATGCAGTCTTGGGTTGAAATCCCACTCAGGCACGGCATATTTTGATACGTTAAAAAAAAAATCATTTCATCCTTCACAGTTACAACCCAATGTCGTTGCTAATGATCACTGTAGTTGATGCAGTGTTAAATAAACAAAGGGAAAAATCTACAACTTTTATTTCAAGCATTTTTATCTTAAGAGCCTAGTTTAGCGTCAAAAAGTGATTTTCCGTATTATTAAGCCAAAGTTAGGTTGGTTTTCATCTTGCATCATTCATTTATGATTAAAATTAAGTTATATTGTTTGAGGTTAGTTTTTTGTCTATTACTAATGTTAGGTTATATTTGTGATTATTTGCATTGGCGAGAGAAAAAGTTGTGTGAGTGTTTCACACCAGATTTTTATATCTATATAAACAAAATTGTGATTTTGTCTGTACAATTTTTCAAAATGCCCCAAATTTTGTTTCTATGCCAGATCTACCAAGTAAACACTGAAAATAAGTTCAGCTGAATTTTTGTCTGTTTGTATGTTACGGCATTACGAAAGAACAGCTGAACCAAATTCAATAAATTTCATTATTTAGGTTCTGAATGTAATCAAAATGAAATAAAGCTAGAAATTTTTTAATAGCACAAAGGGATGGGGGAGGTCAGAGGGAGGGGCAAGCAGTAAACTACGAATATCTCTATTAAAAGTCTATATATCAAAAAATATTGTATAATCAAAATTACAAAGCGTTTAAAGACAAATAAATTTGATTATGTGAAGTTTTTTTTTTTCATTTTCATGCATAATAACGGTGATATTACAAATTTAAAAAAGAAAATAAACATATCTATATTTTTAGAATATTAACACACAAAATAAATAGAACAATAAACATTGGCCTATGCGCCAATAAAACCCGTATTCATTCAGTCAGTTACCTACCTACCCACTCCACCAGTATTCCCTATACACCCATACAATGTGACCAAACATTGTCAAAAATGAATCAGTTCACTTAATAGTTTGTTGGTTAACCATCCTGGTGTTCCAATTGTGATTTGCCTTTCATTTAACGCCATCAAAAGGAATTTTTATTGCTCTGTAGCGAATAATTAAATTTCCTACAGTTACATTACACACACAGATTTGTATGAGTAAATCTTCAATATCATCATTTTTAATTGCTCTATATAAATAGTAAATTTATTTATTTTTTGTAAAATATTACAAATTCATTTTTGTTGAGTCTGTTTGGGTTTTGCCCGCACTCATACCCAAGACCACCAGTAAGCAAAACTGGCTCTCTAGAGGTCCCAGCCTCGATTGACAGTTGCATTGCTGTTGTACTCATTGTGGTTCGATTTTTCAATTTCATCTTGTTTCAATCCTTTTGTTAATTTTGAAGTTTTTTCAAGTACTGGTTTTCTTATTTTGACACTCAGAAATATGCGAGGCCGAATATGTTGAAGAAAATGAACTACAATTAGCGTCTTACAGGTCCTTCAGGCTTCTATTCGCAGAAGTTAGGTCTCTGAAGCCAGTTCTAATCGTCTTGAAGCTGATAGGAATAGACACTCGTAATTTTGCAGGCCGAGTCTGTTGATGAACATAAGCTACAGTTAGCATCTTACAGGTCATTGAGTTAATATGAATACATTGAGATGTATTATCATATTTTAATAAAAGCAGTTTCAGTAAAGTAATCATTATTGTTGTTGATTTAAAAACACCAAGATCTCGCTTTTATTTCATGTCCAACTATTTTTTTTACTTTCTCTTGCCTATATGATATTCATATAGGAAGGAAAATATTGTTTTCATGTCAATTTTTCAAAATCGAGTTTTCACCGGATCTACTCGTTTTCAGTTCCCCTGAACCCGTAAAACATGTTTTTAGCGATTGGTCTGTGTGTGTGTGTGTGAACAGAATATCTCAAGAACGGAACATCGTTCGAACTTGAACCTTAGGTTGCATACCACAACCGCACCCGACATGAACATTTTCATCAAAATTGGTCAACCGGAAGTAGTAGTTTATTCATGTAATTTTTCACTTTTTTGTGATTTTCTCAAAAACTGGTCCTACAATTTTTTTTAAAATCACCTGGTTTACTAAATTTTGTATGCTCTACAAGATAAGGTAGGCACCATATTTGCTGAAGTTCTGGGTGAGGCTGTTTTCACGCGAAAAAATTGTTTTTTTTTCAGATTACGGCTTTAATATGCATTTTAGCCCAAAAATTTATATAATAAAAAAATGTAGAGAATTTAAAATCCTACAACTTTTATTTTAAACATTTTTTTGTATAACACTTAGTTTAGCAGTAATGTGCGATTTTCTGTTTTTTCTCACGAAAACGTGTGAAAAATCGATTTTTTTAAGATTTCGGCTGTAATATACTTTTTTACGACAAAAGTGTATATAATCAAATTTATAGGAAACTAAAAGATCTACAACTTTTATTTCTGCCCATAACAGACAGGTGGAGTGTCAAATTATTTACACTCAATCTGTTTGTTGCAGGGCTAAAATAAATAGTTCTGTTTCTTATCACATGGTCAGCCAATTAAATGACTGAATCGTTTAAGAACAGAAGAGGTAGAGGTGTAAAAGACACTAGTCAGAGTTATCTTCTCTGAAAGTAATGAATTTCACTATACAGCCAGACCCTGTGGTGAATGAAGTGAAGGTTTCACTTGCAGAGTGGAAAATATGTGCTTTTCAGAGGGCCCGGCATGCTGTTAAGCGTACTTTTCCACTCAGTGAGGAAGGCAATGGTAAACCACCTCACTCCTCGTTTTACTTAGTAAAACCTCTACAGGTTCAAACCAGCCTTTCGGCTGTTGACCTAAACAACACACAACTTTTATTTATAGTATTTTTCTCTACAGAGTTTAGTTTAGCGTGAAAGAGTGATTTTCCGTATTTTTAAGCCAAACTGAGGTCGATTTTCATTTTGCGTCTTTCACTCATGATTAAAATAAGGTTAAGTTTTTGAAGGTTAGTTTTTTGTTTATTTCAAATGTTTTAATACTAATGTTAGGTTATATTGATCATTATTTTCTTTGGCAAGAGAAAGTTGTGTGTGTTTCACACCAGATTTTTTCATTAATAATGATTGTGACGTTGAAAGGAGGTAGATAACAATGCATGATTAAAGAATATCAGACCTGACAGGGATCAAATTTGGTACACCAACAGACTGTCCACAGCACAAAGAAAATCGTTTGAAGAACGGGCATTTTAGCCAGTTTGATAATAAGTTCCGAATTCCGATTATCAGTACACTGTCCTGTTCTCTCAACAACACTAGCTCCAGTTCAACAATTTCCCACATGCAGTGCCAATTATCCAACACAATCAGTTCCTACACATAATTCACTTCCTTACAATTCACCCATGTCTTCCACAGCCAATGCAGATGACTTTCTGTTTTAGATGTCAATGATGATATCAGACTTATAGAATAAAGAGACAACGCCAGATAAATTTACTTGTCCCGTCAGTTATATGTACGGTGAGTTATGTCAATCATGATCAAGCAATCAATAACCTGCAGAACAATTTAGAGATCAGCGTAGCTCGATTCCTAGAGACGGCGGCTACTTTAATTGGCGGGATTGGTAATATTTTGGATGGAGAAATCGTTGATGAAAATGAAGCTGCGAGCGAAGAGATTAATCAGGTGTGTATTATTATTTTGTGTTCAATTGTAATGGAAGAACTTGTGACAAAGTTTTGATAAATCCAAATGTTATAATACTCATCAACGACTGGTCGGCCTATATTTCATGGACATTTTACTTCAAATCTATAAGTAATACTAAATAAAATATAAAACTTGTACCTACAAAATTTTTGTACGTATGTTACTGTATTGTTATAACTACAGTATACCCTCGGTTATCCAACCTAGTCACAAAAAAAAAATTATTTTTAATTTTTCTTGACTCGGTCTTAATTTAAAATTATTAAGTACAAATTTTTATCATTTTCGTATTTAGCGCGTTGTATTTATTATTTATATTTCATTTCTTTCTATTTAACATTGTGTAAAATTTGTGTTCAGGTTTAAAAAAATTAACCAGTATTAAGCAAAGTAGCATACAGTAGAACCTCTTTAATCCGAACCCCAGTAATCCGAACGTCCACTAATCCGAACGCCATCGCGATGAAAAAAAAAAAAATCATTGCGCGAGAGTGTTTGAAGTAATCGTCACTCCTTCACTAAACGCGCTATAGGAATTGCGCGCCGAAACCAGGTCTACAACCTCCCCCTCCCTTACTCTCGTCACAACAACTCTAAACATTCCAGTGCTCAGTCGCTATTTATTGTCTCAGTTGGTGTGTTGTTTTTCAAAGTGCGTTCAGTACAGTATAAGTTTACTTTACAACTTAGTGTTTACATACACTGTATCTGTTTATGTAGTTTATTGTGTGTTCAGTAGATTGTTTGCGATAACAGTGACTGAGTTCAGTTAATCTAAAATGTCATCAAAACCATTCCTGAAACGGAAACATAAAACTTTAAACTTGGAAAAAAAATTAGAAATCACAGAACGACTTAAGAAAGGTGAAAGTGGTGCGTCATTAGCCAGGGAATATGGAGTTGGTAAGTCAACAATTACAGATATTAAATCCAAACAAGATGCCATATTGCAGTTTGCATGTAAACAAGACAGTACTGACGGACCTAAAAATAGAAAAACCTTAAAAACAGCCAATAATATGGATCTTGAAAATGCACTATATTTGTGGTTCACACAAAGAAGGAGCTTGGGTGAACCAATATCAGGTCCTCTAGTTTGCGAAAAAGCTCTCTATTTTAATCAAAAGCTCAACGGGCCTCTTGATTTCAAGGCTAGCAGTGGTTGGCTGAGTAAATTTAAGCAACGGCATGGAATAAGACAGCTTGATGTTCAAGGGGAAAGCTTATCTGGTGACTACATGGCTGCAGAAGCCTTTATAAAAACATTTAAAGAAACTGTAAATGGTAATGGGTATTCAAGGGATGATGTTTATAACGGTGATGAGACCGGCGTAAATTGGCGCTCATTGCCAAGAAAATCTCTTGCATCTCGTAATGAAACTCGAGCTCCCGGATACAAAGTTAGCAAAGACAGAGTAACAGCTATGGTTTGCGCTAACGCAAGTGGCACCCATTCACTTCCTTTGCTGCTTATTGGTAAAAGTGTGAAACCACGTTGTTTCAAAAACTTAACATGTCTTCCTGTTACTTACAGGGCGCAAAAAAGCTCTTGGATGTCCTCTGATATTTTTCTTGATTGGTACACAAATACATTTATACCAGAAGTAAAGAAATTTAGAGAACAAGAAGCTAAAACGGGAAAAGTGTTGTTATTAATCGATAATGCTCCCACTCACCCTGACATTGACATTTTGAATAATATTGATGAAAACTTCTCAGTTATGTTCCTTCCACCAAACGTAACTGCCCTCCTCCAGCCAATGGATCAGGGTGTAATTTATAAGACAAAGAGAATGTATAGGAAAGAATTGCTTCGGCAGCTACTTTTAGCTGAAAATGACGAAGAAAGTGTGATTGCCTTTACAAAAAAATTAAATCTTAAGGACTGTTGCTACATTCTAGTGAGTGCTTGGGCCAGTTTAACACACGAAAATCTGGAAAATGCATGGAATAAGTTATGGCCTAAGCCTATCAACAATGAAGTCGTTGAAGGTCATGAGAATTCTGCAATCACTGAAGAAATTGTTGAGCTTTGTCAGTCTATTCCTGGATTCCAGCAATGTGATGTTAGTGATGCAACTGAGTGGATTAACAGTGACCAAAACGATCCAGGGTATCAAATTTATAGTGATGATGAGATTATTTCTATTGTCACTGAAAAAAATAACATCTCTGAATCTGAAGACAGCAGTGATGAAGAACAGACTTGTAATTCAGGGCCATCTCATGCCGATGCGTTAACTGCTTTAGAGTCAGCTATGAACTGGTATGAAAAGCAATCTGAATGCTGCTTGCCGCAATTGATGGTTTTAAAACAGATTCGAGACTTAGCAGCCAAAAAGCGCTCCTCATCGTTAGTTCAAAAGAAAATGAGTGACTTTTTTAAACGTTAAAACTGTATTGTACAGGAATTTATGTTATGTTTATTGATGAACAGTTCTATAATTTCTCTACCAATGTATTCTATTTTTACTATGTACAGTAATTGAATAAACTATGTTGTACACTACAAAGCATTTCTCTCTTTTTTGAAACACTTATGATCCATTTTAGCCATGTTTTACCTGTTGTATGTAAATGCGCAATACTGTAGTGTATTTTCTGTAATCCGAACGATTTGCTAGTCCGAACTCCCCCCGGTCCCAATTAGTTCGGATTAAAGAGGTTCTACTGTACCATTTCTGTTTTTATTCTAGTCGCTAAATAATGAAACTACTACTCGCCAATTCTACCCCAACCTTTGTACGTACACTACACAAGCGCATTGCTCTTCCCTCACAATTTCACCACCAACCTGATAGAAAATAACGGTTTAAGAAGGGGTGTGAACGCCAACGCTTTCACTCTTTGATGTGCGTTCCGATTTTGTCCGTGTTGTTGAAATTAGTGAAGATATTTTAGCCCTGAACATGAACATAAACGAAGAAAGTGATAGTGACAAAAAACCAGAACAGAAACTTGCAAAACTTTCAATAGTACGACATTGGTGTGATAGACTTGTTAACTACATTGACGAAACTTCCTCTTTAAAGAATTTTTGACCCCATTAATACTCTTGTCTTTTTAAGGGTATTGTCACCAAACTGTGCCCTAAGCCTCCTTAAAATTTCTGTTTTTGTAAGAAATTTAATTATAATTCTTTGTGCTGCGCACAACGGTACTTGTTGCTCTGACATCATGATATCGTGTGTTTCAAAAAGGACGCACTTCGAAGTTTGAGAACGCTAATTTATTACATTAAGTAATTACAAATTATAAAAATTATATGGTATGAAATTATTACTACTTATTACATTCTTATTACATTATTACTTATTACATTATTTTTACATTCAGATTACCTTAAAAACTTCACAATAAATGTTCAAAATGACTTCCTCTGCTTGTAATGCAAGTTCGGACACGTTTCATAACATTTGCAGCCGCGTTTCGTAGTCTTTGCTCATTAATGTTTGTAATCTCACTTTCAATATTAGCCTTCAATTCTTCAATTGTATGAGGATTGTTTTTAAAAACCTTACTCTTTAAATTCCCCCTAAGAAAAAAATCCGCAGGAGTAAGAATTGGGGATCTTGGTGGCCACAATCCTTTTGATATCACACGATGGCCAAAAAATTCTCGTAACATATTCAGCGCTTCAGTAGAAGTATGGCACGTTGCTTTATTCTGCTGAAACCAACAATCTCGATAATTTTATTCTAACAACGCTATAAATTGTTCAATTAAGTTGCGGTACACCACACCATCTACAGATGTGTCAAAAAATAAAGGCCCAACAATACGACGCCGGGAGATCGCACACCAAACACCAATTTTACGTGCGTGTAGTGGACGTTCATGAAATGTGTGAGGATTATGATTGCTCCATATGGCAGTTTTGGCTGTTGATGTAACCATCCAAGTGGAACCATGCTTCGTCACTGAAATAAACACGATCCAATATTTCAACACCGTTATCATTAACAAGAGAACGTATCCAACGACAATACTGTATACGTTTCCCATGGTCAACTTCTTTCATTTCATGAACTACACCGATGCGGTAAGGATGCAGATTTAATTTTTTTGTAGCCCTTAAAGCGGAAGATAGTGATAATCCAGCCTGTGAAGATAACTTTCTAAGTGATTTGCCGGGTGAGGTAGTCAAACGTTGTTTCACATCGTCCAAAACTTGTTCTGTTAACACTGATGGTCGACCTGTGCTTTTTCGATCCTGTACACTGCCAGTCTCACGAAATTTATTAATCAGACGCGATATTGTGGTGTTATTAGGTACTTCAGAATTGGGAAATTTTAACTGGAACTCGTCTTTCACTCGTTCGTAAGATTTATATGCGCAATAACTTTCAATAATAAAAACATGTTCATCCTTTGAAAAAAACATGTTTGAACTTATACAGACACTAGGTACAGACACAAATGAATACTGGAATAGCACTAGTACATGTCAGTAATACACAATGGGTCAACAATGAGTACGGTAGTGCCAACTATTATTTGGGGGAAAAAAATATTCCCTAATGCAGAAAATATTAACCCTTAAACTTCGAAGTGCGTCCTTTTTGAAACACCCGTTAGTTACTAAAGAGGTGGTAATGTGGTGCTCTCTAGCGATGAAATGTCTTCTGAGCATATCCCTACCCTTGAATGTGAGAAGCCATGCCCCTCATACCTTCCTCCTGATAAAGTCTTTGGGTTAAATGAGAGGCAGTTAAAAAGAAAAGAAATTATAGAAATGCCTGAGGAGTTTTCAGAAACGATTATAAAACATTCTACTGTTAAAACATAAGGTAACGACTTTATTTTATTTATAAACAAGTGTCAAAATTGTACGTAAGTGTTCCTCCTGGCATTTCCGAATTTCTAAAATTTAAAACAATTTTTAAATGATTTTGAAAAACAAAAATATTATATTAGTGAGAGGAGAACCCCACTTCATAAATTATATTGAAAAATATTGTAATATTTAAAATAATCATTAAAGCAAACAACTTTTTTTGTCCAGAAATTCCTGTCAATGCAGTCACTATAAACAAGAAAAAGGATTTTGAAAATGTATTAAATAATCATTAGGGAGCTGAATGGAGGTCAGTTAAAAATTATTAATTTTATTCTGGTATAATTGACAATGGCCAGGAATGGGATGTTTCAGAAAATTTGCGAAGAAAAAGAGGAGGAAGAGAAAGTCTCTGTTTAAAATCTGTTGGTCAGCTTTTTGTTAATTGTATAATTTAAGAAATTAAATCTCTTTATTGTAATTTAGTCTATATTTATTTCCATGTACGAGGGGCGTTCAAAATGTTTTTGGAAACACACTTGTTAGGACAGTGCATAGCAGTGTCAGTGCTCCATGTAACGTCAATAGTGCGCTAGCGAATACTATAGTACGTAAAATGAAAGATGAAGCCTGTGTTTGGAATCGCGTATCTTACCAAGTAACAAACAGAAAAATTTCAGGTATGGCTCTTTTTAAAGCTTGGTTTTTTGTTAGTTTATTCGTATAAATTACGAAACATAAAAGTGTATTAGACATTTTCCAGCGATTTGGAAACAAAATACGTACCCGGTTTTTTAGCACATTTTTCACTTATACTATTTTTCAAGGCTGATGACCTCTGAGCTCTGAATGTACGTGTTGCCCCGTACCCACTGCTTTATAGCTAGCCTGACTTGTAGCAATGCTGCCAATACTTGCTCTTGTTAAATATTTCGTCAGCCATTTTTTTTTGGTATTTCAGTACAACTGTAACCTATGAATATACAACCAGCTGATTATATTATAAGGTATTCCATGTTATCACACTGTGTAATTGATGTGTTCTTTACGAGACGCAAGACATGAGTGAACTAGTGTGGCTTGTATACGCATGCGCGCATAATGTTTGTCAGGTACAATCTGACAACACTGGCAAACGTTCTGATTGGTCTAAACGCCTGGAACAGCAGAGCTCATCAATTTGTGAAAAACATTATAGTCCATGTTTCAGAACATGTAGTTCGATCAGTTTTAAGAGGAAAAATATGGTGTTTTTGAAGAGTGTTCCTGCACGTTTTTTAATTAATGTCAGCTAAAATTCACTCTTTTAGTACAAAGGGTAAAGGAATGAGTTTTTAAAAAAAAAATGTTATTTTCATTCCTGATGGATGTAACAAGTTAAAACCAACTCTATAAGGAAATACAATTTCACTACAAATAAAATGTTGTAAATGTGAAGGTTTTTTTCATTTGCATAGGAAATATTGAAAAGCATGAATTAAAAATGTGTGTTCCGCAGTGAGTTTTTAACGTTTGAGTTATGCTACAGAGGAATGCTGTACAGTCTGGTTTTGAACTAAGTAGAAGTACCTACATGAAAAGCTTTCATTTTTATGTATAGTCCAGCCTCTCTTAGTTTGCTCCTAATGTAAACAAATAATGACGTCACTGAGCATGCGCATTATATCAAAATGTGTACATGCTGATTAAAAAGTAACAACAAAATACTTTCAAAAGTATTTAAATAGAAAATACAGTACTTTTAAAAGTATTTTTATAAATGAAATTGTTAGGCCTACATCATATCATGACTTGATGGTTTTAGTACTTTAAGTACTTATAATTTAGAAAATAGTTAACTTAATAGGAATACGACATCCGTAAAGGTCGTAGACTCTAGCGTGCACCCTGTAGTAGGTGACTTTTGTTTGTTGACAGTAGGAGCAAACTAACAACGGCTGAACTGTAGTTACATAGTATCTGGCTCATGTTTGACATGAAACTGAGCGTACAATGCGACACCTCTTCACTGCCTGGTTCCCCACTACGTAGCCCACTGCCTGCTTTGAATTAATTAAATTAGCCTTCCAAAAATCTACCTGTCCTTTATAAAATCTGTTGAATTTAAAATAATTATTTGTAGTGTAATTTCATTCCCTTATAAAGGGATACAGCGTTCGTTCTAACTCGTTACGTCCATCGGGAATGAAAATAATATTGTTTTAAAACGCTCTTAATTCCTTTACCCTTTGTACAAAAAAGGTGAATTTTAGCTGAAATTAATTAGAAAAAATCCAGGAACTCTCCTCTAAAACACCATATATTTCCTCTTAAAATTGGCCGTGCTACATGTTCTGAAATATGGACTATACCATTTTTCAAGGTTGATGAGCTCTGCCCCCTACCCACTTTATAGCTAGCCAATGACTTGCCAGCAACGTTGCTAATACTTAAGTACTTATAATTTAGAAAATAGTTAACTTAATAGGAATACGACATCCGTAAAGGTCGTAGACTCTAGCGTGCACCCTGTAGTAGGTGACTTTTGTTTGTTGACAGTAGGAGCAAACTAACAACGGCTGAACTGTAGTTACATAGTATCTGGCTCATGTTTGACATGAAACTGAGCGTACAATGCGACACCTCTTCACTGCCTGGTTCCCCACTACGTAGCCCACTGCCTGCTTTGAATTAATTAAATTAGCCTTCCAAAAATCTACCTGTCCTTTATAAAATCTGTTGAATTTAAAATAATTATTTGTAGTGTAATTTCATTCCCTTATAAAGGGATACAGCGTTCGTTCTAACTCGTTACGTCCATCGGGAATGAAAATAATATTGTTTTAAAACGCTCTTAATTCCTTTACCCTTTGTACAAAAAAGGTGAATTTTAGCTGAAATTAATTAGAAAAAATCCAGGAACTCTCCTCTAAAACACCATATATTTCCTCTTAAAATTGGCCGTGCTACATGTTCTGAAATATGGACTATACCATTTTTCAAGGTTGATGAGCTCTGCCCCCTACCCACTTTATAGCTAGCCAATGACTTGCCAGCAACGTTGCTAATACTTGCCGTTTGTAGCTCTGTTAAATATTTCATCAGCCATTTTTTTGGTCTTTCAATAACAAAATTTTACTTTATAAACATACAATCAGCTGATTATATTATAAAGTATTGCATTTTAACGTGCTCTATAATCGATGTGTTCAGTACAAGATGCAAAATGAGAGTGAACTATTGCGACTCTTATACTCATGCGCGCGTAATGTTTGTCAGATACAATCTGACAACGCTGGTAAATGTTCTGATCAGTCTTAACGTGTGGAACAGCAGAGCTCATCAACCGTGAAAAGCATATTAAATGGAAAATGTGCTAAAAACTGGGTACATACTTTGTTTTCAAATCGCTAGAAAATGCCTAATACATTTATCTGTGTTTTGTAATTTGTATCAGTAAAATAACAAGAAACAAAGCTTTAAAACGAGCCGTACATGAAATGTTTCTGTTTCTTGATGAGGTAAGCTGTAACAAATACAAGCTATATCTTTCATTGTATGTATTATAGTGCTTTAACTCTACTAGCATCGCAGGAATTTAAAGCTTTGATAAATATTTTCAGTTATAACAGGATTTCTTGAAAGGAAAGGAATGATTACTTGGGTAAAAAATAAAATTTCAGTAAATGGAACTGTTAAAACAAAATTAAAAATAAAACCAATAAAAATAACAACAAAATATATTTTTGGTCAATATAATTATATAATTAAAGCACCATAAACAGAAGCACAAACTTATAGTTTATTCTTTTTTTTTATTATTATTAAAAAATAAATTATAAACAAAATAGCAAAAAAATCAGACCTTGTAATGATTATAATAATAATATTTATGTACATATAAATTAATTATCATTGTGTAATAATATAATAATGACTTAAATAAATTAAAACACTAAGGACACTTGTATACACAATGTTTCTGTTGTGCTATCAGTCTCTTTCTATAAAGAGATACTTGCTTTTATTATTTCCATAATATATTATACATATTATTGTTATCTAAAAAATTATAATATAGTTAATCTATTATAATATATTTATCTACTTATTTAATTATGATATTACAATATTTATATTACTGTATGCATGTGTGTGTGTGTGTGTATACTCTATTCATTGTAAGAAAGATATGTCGAGTAAACACTCTACATCTGTTGTAGTGCGTGTAGATACGACACATTGATAACAGAGCCAGGTCATCCCCAGCTAACGGAAGGTTAAAAAATCAGATGCACCGAATAGTGCGTAACGACTCATTTGTTTTTCTTTTGTAATTACATTCTGATCATATCTGTTTATTTTCAATTGTTTGTTGATATTGACGGTACGTTGACCTTGTTTGTTTCATATATGTTAATCAATTGGAATTTTTTTTGGTAGAGCGCAAATGCGTGTGTGCTTTTATTTTACCTTAAAGTCTTATAAAATCATTTTTTTGTGGGATTGTAATGGTTGACTTATCAGAATCTTCTGTTAAAGGCCAAGCCAATTGCTGTGAGCGCTGGGCTACGCATGCGGGTACATGACCTGGACCCTGCATACCCCTCCAACCTACACACGTATTTATCTGTTCACTCCTCTGCCCACCACGCCCATTCTGGAGGAATTTAAGCAGCTTAGTGGCTTCAGAGCGCTATCTAGCAGGCGAACCCACTTGGGTTGACCTCTCAGAGGTCAACCCAAATGAGTGGGTGCGGTCACGTTCGCAGGGTGCTCCACTCCCCTCAGTACTCGTTTAAATGTTGGACGAGTAGCCGTCGAGCTCGTTACGCAGCTAATGCTTTGCACGTGGCTCTACCACACATGGATGTTCTGCGCACAACCGTGTACTACGAATAGCACACGGAGGTGCTACGGCCAGCTCCCGTTACCTCGAAAGTAGCTAAACCGCAGTTTTATGGGCACGTTCTGTGTGGTCTGGGGCGTGTCCCCTTCCAACCTACAGTTAGATGTACAGTCACAGTGTTGTTTAAAATTGACAACATCCATTGTATTTTGTAGGCATGCTGTTTCATTGTTGCTTACATATGCTGCACTAGTGCAGTACATCATACAAGTCTATACTAATGCAGACGCACGTTTTGCCCAGCGCTCTCGTTACAAAAATCGGGCTATCAAAAAAAAAGTATTTAACAAGTGGCAAAAAGCCAATCATGTTAAATGTATTTAATAAGTTAGAAAAAATCCAACAATTATCGTAGCGGAAGTAATTCCCCACTTCTAAACTAAGTGGGGCATCCGTGAGTAGTAAAATTAAAAATAAAAACTTAAGAAGAAAAGAACTGAAAAATCACTGATGCCTATTAATAAAACATCTGATGTATAATTCTCTATAATATGGTTAAAAGCGCATATAAGTTATCATTGTGATGTTTTTATTAAGTGCCATTTGTATATTTTTCTAAATCACCGCTGTAGCAGCTGATTCAATAGCCGCTGTTTGTTTTACGCAACATATCTGTCTTACAATGAACCGAGTATATATACTGTACAAACTCGCTTATTCTAAGTAATTGGGAAAAGGGTCCTTCAATTAATGCTTCAATTACATTTTGTAAATTATACACAGCAGATTTAATTATAACAATTTTTTACCATATATTGAAAGAAATCTTTAAACCCCTCTGATATCCAAGTTACAGTACTTTTAATCGAATAAAACTATGTAACAAGTTTGGTATTATTATAATCTATCAGTAATTTGACAAACAGAATCAGAAATAGTGATGTAAAACTATCGATAATTTAAGGGATTATTTATTATTGTTTGCGTTGCATTGAGCTGTTTACTTAAGTGTTAACTGGTTTATTACCGCAGCTTTTTTTTTATTTTGGTCAAAAAAGTTAATAATAGCTATACTAGTAACCATGAAATTGCGAGCCTGGATTTATTTAAAACAGTAATGCAGTGTTGCCATATTTGGCAGAGGGAGAATGAACTTTTTATCTTATCATAAAAATTGGAAACTTAATTTTGTTCTTGATTCAGGATTGTTAGCCAAATTTAAAAATAAAACTGATAACCATTACTGATTATTTCTTTACTTTGTTTTGTAAGCTCTTTCTTTCCATATCGACGGTCACTGTTCGGAGTCGATTTACCAGTTTTTTTGTCAAAATCACTGAATTCATTCATATTTACAAATAACATTTAAAAAATTTTTAACAATTAAGCGATAGATATATAAAATAAACAAATTTTTAAAACAAAAATGACTTAAAAAACAGCCCACAAACGATATAAAACGTTGTGTATGTCACGCTTGCATTGAACTGAGTGAGTGAAGCAATTCCAATGCTATGGCTAGGGCGTGTGGAGTGGCAACACTGTCAGGTAGGACGAGTGGAGGTACACAATAGCTTGGTGGTGTACTAGGTAGCTCGCAATTTCGTGGTTAATAGTTTAGTAGAATATGTTATTACTTAAGCTAAAATTATGTACAAAAAAATTCCAAGAGATACAGGTCTCATTTTTACATTGTAACATATTTTCCCTTGTGCTTCTACTTTGTTATTGCTCACTAACCTAACCTGACAAACAAAAAATGTTCTAAACTGAAATGATGTCATTTCTGCTGAAAAAATAACTAGTTTTATGTTTTTAATAGTACTGTCAATAGTTTTACATCACTGATCAGAAAACCTTTTTAAAACTATGAAGTTCTGGTTTTAACCGTTGATATTTCCCTTTTTCTCATACACTGCACCAACATTGTTATTTTCACAAAAGGCATAGAGTATCTGGCCAAAACATAAATACCCATGGAAACATTGACACTGAATATTATATTTAGGGATATGTCGGCCTTCGGGCCAGCCCAGACATCTGTTAAACAACACTGGTTGGGTAAGCTTTGTATGATGAACCAGCTCGAAGAACAAACTGCACCGAGGTCTATATTCAGGTCTTTTTTGTTATTCCCCCCTCCCCAGCATAATTCATTACATTTTGTGGATATTTTGTTTGTAGTCTTGAAGTATTTTCAATGGAAAAAATATTTAAAAAATCTAACACCAATATTCTTTAAGTTAAGGTTAAAATATTTAGGTAAGGATAAATAGATTGCTTTTTATTTGTATTGTTGCTGTTTGTAATAATGAAATAAACTCACCAAATACTTGCCTCATTTATCTTCATATTCGACTTGTTACACAATTGTTCAGTACTCTGTAATGTTCAATAAAAATTTTAACAAAATTATATTAAATTCCGATTAATGTATAACAAATATTTTTAAAGTTTTATTGAAATTACTGTGCACTGAACATTAGTGTAAAATATCAAATGAAGATAAATGAGGTAAGTACACAATGTGTCTATATTTCATCATTAGATACATATAACAATATTGAGAAAAGCACTATGTTTAACCTTAAATTGAAAAATATTTGTGTAGGATTTTTAAAAATATGTTTACCGTTAAAAATTTTATAAAATTACATACGAAATCTCCACAAGATGTGACTAATAATATGGGTGGGGGGGGGGAAACAGAAAACACCCCATATTCAAATAAAGAAAATAAAACGAAAAAGCAGCAATCGAATTGGTTGGTTGTCAAGGAAAGTACAGTAAGTATAAAAAGTAAGTAAAAATAAAGTACAGTTCCCGAAAACAATTAAATAAAAACTAAAAAAAGAATATGTCGATTTTCGATACTTGAGAAAATAATCTGTATCGAAAATCGGTAGTAATAAGTAAGATTCTTTGATACAAATTTTGTTTTCGAATATTGGCAAAAATGCTGTAATTCTCTATTAAATATCAAAACAAATGGATTAACAATATTTCCGACTAATATGTATCGAATGTGTATAGTTTCATTCGATTTGAAAGTCGGATATTAAAAACAGATTAATATTAAAAAGTTGTTAAATCAGATTTTAAAAATGTAAAATTTTGACAACTGCAGTACTTTTAAATATTGACTTGTATTGAATGAAATTACGTATTGAGTAAAGACCCACGCTATCTAGCGATGGTTGTGAAGTAAAAATTTGATACAGATTTGTTAAGTACTATCGATATTAAATAAATATAATAAAGAAGGGAAATGAAGGTAATTTTATTTATAAAAATTGGTACACCTGGCATGAAAACAGCTATATAAGTAAAGTATCTTCCGAGGGCTTGTGAGTGCACTTCGAGTTTAGACACCGACGGAGCACAACGTATCCTGTTCACAAACGAGAAGAGATTTTCTTTAACGTCCGCCAATTCCAGCCAGACTTGGCAACAGTGGATGATGGCAACAGTGGCAGACCCTGAGGTCATCGACACGATGGACATTCCCGCTGATGAGACTGATTTCACCCTTGTTAACCGCAAGCGAGTTCGCCTACAAAATTCAGGTAGAACCGTTACGAATAATACTGCTAATGCAACTAACGCCTCCCCCGCCCCTACATCTAACAATACTACTCCTTCAACAACAACTCTTTCTACGAAATACAAACTACCTCCCTTTGTATTCCATGCACCTTCCAACATTTCTAAAATTACAAAACTTCTTTCAACTCACCTCGCCAACAATTTTAAAATCACCACCCGTGGTAACTCATATTCCCTTTGCACACAAAATATCACGGACTACCAACAGGCAAAAAAAGTACTCCTGTCGGAAGGTATTAACTTCCACTCCTATTATACACAGGAGCCAGATGAGGTCAAAGTCGCCATCAAGGGACTGCACGCCTCATTCGACCCGGCAGAGATCGTCGAACTTCTACGAGACAGTGGTTACACAGTTAACCACTGCCAAAATATATCAGGACGAGCTGGTCGTCCTCTCAACGTTTTCTTACTGAAAATACAGAAAACTCCAGGTTTTGAAAAGATCTACAGCGTCACGTCACTGTTCTCCATTGTCGTGACTATTGAAGCATTTCGACCCCGTCCTGGACTGCCGCAGTGTTTCAAGTGCCAGCGGTATGGGCACTCCTCGATTAACTGCAATCATGAATTGCGCTGCGTCAAGTGCGGTGGCAAACATGATGCAGCACAGTGTACCGGCAAGATGATCGAAGAACCGAGGTGCTGCAACTGTAATGGACAGCACCCGGCCAATTACAGAGGATGCCCTACACACGTGAGGCTACTGGCAGATCGACGTCGACAGGACCAGCGCAACACCACGCCGCCACAAACGGCCTCATCGGCTCCTTCCCGCCCTCAGTCCTCATCCACTCAACCCCCTACACCCTTCACCTCATCAACTCAACCCCCTACACCCTCCACTTCATCAACTCAACAAAAAAAATATACAACAAAAACTATATTCAAAAAACCTACCGTACACAAGCCACCCCCACCCACAAAATTTCCCTCACTTCCAAAAGACGACGTCTACGTACAGTCAAAGCCTGTTTTCCATAACAAAGATTTTCCTCCTCTATCATCTAAAACAAAATCACCAAACCCACCCTCCGACGACACCCCATTTAATTTCGCCTCAATTATCAAATTCCTAACTTCCTCCAAATTCTTGACCTGGATCGCCGTAGTACTACCTCAACTTTCTTCTGTTCAAACTGCCTCTGAAGCCATCACCACAATTATTGCATCCCTCCCTTCCCTCCTCGCCTAAGTTATGGCATTTCGCGTCCTATCGTGGAACGGAAACGGAATCGCCCGACAAAAACACGACCTACACCGACTGCTGACAGACTATGACGTAGATATAGCTCTTGTCCAAGAAACACACTTCCTACCTGACACCCGCTTCAAATTATCCCCATACATAATCTATCGCACCGACCGCCCTCCTGCTAACAACCGCCAAGCAGCAGGAGGGGTAGCTATCCTGATTCACAAACGACACACCCATAACCTCATAGACAATCCCCCTATCCCGTCCATTGAACACGTCGCTGTTACAGTCCCCCTCTTCTCCAAATTAGTAACTTTCATTTCAGTCTACCACCCGCCACGCCCTCAAAACTACCACCCCACCGCTCTTGCTCAGCTCTTTGACCAACAGCATCCAGTGTTTGCGGCCGGCGACTGGAACAGCAAGCACACGGACATCGGCTGCCGATCAACAAATGCTGCAGGCACCTCCCTACTCACCTTCTTGGATGAAAATCCCGTCCCCTTAGCACTTCACGTACCAAACTCTCCAACCAGGGTACCTCCAACCACTTACCACCAACCAGACATCCTGGATTATGCCATATCGGCTAATCTATCTTCCCTCCCCGATATTGATGTTCTGCCTGAACTCAGTTCTGACCACCTCCCTGTCTTATTCACCTTTTCCTCCCCCGCTGGTAATACTCTCCCTCCACCTGTTAAACACAAAATTTCCTGGCCCTCTTTCTATAGCTCAGTTGACTCTCTACTCCCCCCTCAACCTCCTCCAATTAACACCATACCAGAGCTGGAAACACATCTCCAAACAATCACCTCACTCCTCTCCCAATGCATTCAGGATAATTCCACTCCACGCCCCCCTCAGACCAGATCATCCCTCCCGCCTGCAGTAAGGGCGGCAATAGCAGACAGACGGCGGTTCCGACGGCTCTGGCAGCGCACACGTGATCCCCACCATCGTGACTTGTTCAACAGTGCTGCTGCCAGATGCAAACATCTGCTCGACGATCACCGTGCCAGTCGCTGGGAAGACTTTCTTGAACGAGCGGAAGACTCCGGGAAGCCATGGGAGGCTGCACGCTGTCTCCTGGCCACCCAAAAGAAGACCCATCCCCTGAGAACGCCAACGGGACTTGCCTACTCAGCGCAAGAGACAGCGAACGTCTTCGCTTCACACTTCAAGCTCCACTTCACTACCCCACCTCCCGATCATCTTCACGAAGATGATCCTATCCATGAATTTGTCAACGAAATTCTACTCGACCCCACTCCCTGTCACCTACATCCCTTCACGATGGATGACATTACCTCGGTAATTAAATCCATCAATCCCAAAAAAGCCCCCGGTCCCGACAACATTTCCGGGTACGCCATCCTCAACGCCCCGCCAGAACTCAAGTCTCATCTATTAACAATTTTCAACGCAGTCCTAGCACTGCAACACTTCCCCGCTTCTTGGAAAATTTCCAACATCATCACAATCTTGAAACCTCACAAGCCCCCTACGGACCCCGATAGTTACAGGCCAATCTCGCTTCTGCCAATTTTATCGAAACTTTTCGAAAGACTATTTCTCCCGCGTATGCGCCAAACAATCTATTCAATACTCCCACCCGAACAATTCGGATTTCGGCAAGGACATTCTACTACCACCCAACTCCTCCGCATCGTAACGGCACTAGTAGATGCCAAAAACTCCCACAGCAATACGACGGCTGTGCTGCTTGATTTTAAAGCAGCATTTGACAGAGTATGGCATGTGGGACTCCTGTATAAACTGGCACATTTCTTTCCTCCTCCAATGGTAAGGCTCATAAATTCATACCTATCAGACAGGAAATTCCAAGTCACCGCCCGTGATCGAAACTTCTACTCAATCAAGTCCCCACTTACCCCATCTGCTGCAGGTGTACCTCAGGGCTCAGTCCTTGGGCCACTCCTCTACTTACTATACACCTACGATTTTCCAGTCAGGGAACCTATTAAATTCGGACTGTTTGCTGATGACGCTATTTTGTACCGTCACAGCAAATGCCTCCGCCTTAACTGTAGTGCATTACAAAACCAACTCCTACTCATCACTAAATGGTGTCGTACCTGGAAACTCACCCTCAATCCCAAGAAGTGTGAAGCTATTCACTTCACGACGAAGAGGAAACTTCCACAACCACTTCAATTGGAAGGACAACCACTCCCATGGAAGAACAGCGTCCGCTACCTCGGAGTACAACTGGACCAGAAGCTGACTCTCAGAGAACACGCCGAGGACAAACTGAGCAAGGGCAGAGTCCTCTCCGCCACACTCTCTCCCTTATTTAATTCGAAATCCTTCCCTCAAAAATTTAAAATTCTTATATATTCTTCTATCCTCAGGCCCTACCTTCTTTACGGGTCACCAGTATGGTGGCCCCTCCTCTGCAAAACAATGAAACAAAAAACTTCCGCTTTCCAAAACAAAATCCTTCGAAGAATCACAAAATTCCACTACCGCATCTCGAACAAAACAATACACGAACACCTACACTTCCCTTCCATCGAAGACTATATCTACAATACCTCACGGAAACTACACGACGCTGGAAAGACCTCCAGTATCGACATCGTCCGACAACTATATGAAACGCCACACCCACCAGAAGACTACTTGACTCTACCGTTTCACGATTTCCTCTAACCCCTAATATCTGTTAAAAAAAAAAGGCCAACTGAAAAATATATAAAAAAAAAAAAAAAAAAAAAAAAAAAAAAAAAAAAAAAAAAAAATCAACAAAAATTAAAAGAGCCGTTTCCAACCCTTAACACCTTTCCACCATCCTCTAATATTCACCTCCACCTCAAATTAACTCATTCCAACCACACAAATTAACACCCTAATAAGAAACTTCCACCTCATACACTTATTCCATAACTTCTTAGACGCCATGCTCCCTTCCCCAAGCAAATCCTGAATCCAATATTACTTTCATCTATACAATTCACCTCAATTCCCGAGTTGCATTAGTTCTGTAATTATATTCAACGAGCGACCAGGTGTTCCTTAACACGATGTTGCCAACATAGGGCTTCTTAGCCCTCTCAACATGGATTTGGATTCAGGGCTTGTGAGGGTGGGGTATATCGTAGCAGCGATCGCAACTATTCAACATTGGTGTCTTTCCCGACAATCTTAAAATTGTTCGGTATTCTAAATCGTACGTTTGTAAAGAGCGTTGTTTCTCGACAATCCGCTAGATGGCATGAGAATACACTTTTACAAATTGTAGTTTTAACGCCATACAATAGATAGCGCAAGAATGTACTTTTTTTTAAATCACGTTATGTAATTCTTGTTTTCGTTCTGCCAAGTACTTTACGTTATAAACATCTATACGTAAAAATACCATTAAAATCCGTTAGGTCACGATGTATGTACAGAATGATTCATACACCAAAAATTAAAAAGAAATTGTAGAAGAGACCTCTTGATGTAATAAAATAAAAAGGTATTCTACAAAATAAAGGATGTTGATTTTTTTCAATGTACTTTTCATATCACATCTGTTCTGAAGTCCTGACATGTCCTACACTTACTCGAGAGTCTCCTGGCCGCAATTAACATAAAAAAATTCGTTTTTTTTCATGTACTTTCTCATAAAAGTATATGTTTTTAAATATATTTTTTCACTTACCATTTTTGTGAATATTAAAATGGCCTAGTTCAACATTTTGGCCATTCCAAAGGTTTTTACAGTTCCAAATAAAGAATTAAAGTTAAAAAATTGTTCTGTGAGGTATTAGTGTAATCGTAAAAATAAAATTATTTTTACTTTTCATAACCAATAATTAAAAAAAAAAAAATGTTGCTATATTTCCCATTTTATTATTACTGATTTTCATACTATTGCACAAGTTTGGAATATAAAAAATTATTAGTGTCAAAAAAAAAATTTTAGTTCATTAAGTTGTAGGTTTAATTTATTTATTTACACATCAAATTATCACTTCTTTATTGAAGGCCACTGTTATTATAAAATTTCAAATAAGCGAGTTTATACAGTACTATATTATTATAGAACTAACAAATTTTAGACAGTTAAATATGGATAACCTTAACAAATTTATTGGACTAAGTTACAATTTTTTGCTTTTTTCTATAAACATTTCTTAGAAGCTATACACTGTGTTCAAACATTATTGTGAATGGTGATCTAAAATATGGAGTACGTTTTTTTTCTGCTAAGCAATAAATACAACAAAACTAACAAATAAGTGACACTTTTCTGATTTGATCATGTGTTAGTAATTACATTTCTTTAATTATTTAATTTTTTTTAAACTACAGAATCACTTTATTAAAAACTATTGGACAAACCACCTTTGTATATTATCCCCTGTGCACTATCAAACACTCAGATAACCTAATGTACACGCATACATGATACTAAATTAGAAACTTATTTCTTTCAAAAACATGATTAAAATTTACTTCTTTTTAAATTTATGTCAAAAACAAAACTGATAACATAATACTTTCATTAATAAAAAATAAATTAACTTAATCCAGTTTTGTGTCATAAAAATTATAAGATTATTGAAAACATTTCTTTCAAGAAAAAATATTTTCGTTAAAAACTGATCATTTAATGATATACAGATTTCTACAAATACTGAATATAGTTTTTATTCAAAGCTGGTTTTAGATTAATAATATATAAGTTGCAAACTCCAAAGTGTTCAACAGATTTTAAGTGCATTGATGGTATTGATACATTTGTTTACATGACAATATACTAGTAAGTTTTTACTAACCTTTACTTTTCTAATGCTGCTTTAATTGATTAATTAATTAATACTTATATATTTTGGTGAATCATCATCATCAGAGTATGTAAAAAAATTCAAACTAATTAATTAATAATTTTTTTTAAGTCGTATTGACAACTTTGTCATTAGTGGATGTCTACTGTGGGTTTGGGTACTGTAACGGTGGGTTTTAACTTGTTCAAATATCCACACCCTAGTCGGGAATTGAACCAGAGACCTTTCACTTTATAGACAAGCACGCTAGTCACTACACCACGGAGGCCATCAATTATTAAAATTTTTCTAAAAAAATTATCTCTTAAATCACTTTTATCAAACCCAATTTTATAAACAATTTAACTGGTAAGTGACCTATTTCCTGATTTGATGTTAACCCTGCTCACACCGGTAATCTAATTTTAGATGATACCGAATGGATTGTGGTTGGGGCGATAAAACGTGCTTCTGCAAGGTCATTATAAGTCGGAAACCGGTAAATATTGTATTTTTCTAGAAGAGAATGCTTTAACGCATCTAATAATGAAAAATTACCATTTTGCAGATTCGCAACTTTGTTACCAATGCGACAATATAAGTTCAAAAAGAACAATGAATATCATCACATCGTTCAATTATTTGTAATTTTTATAAAGAAAACAAGCACGTTAAATAACGTTAAAATGCAATAGTATTAATAAAAACTAGCAATTGCTAGCATAAGAGGGGATGCACTAAAGGCCTATTCCCATGACGCTAGTAAACTATTGTCCGAACGAACCACTACCAATACACTACACTAATAGTGTAGTTAACGCACTACTTTTCACTAGCGCGCTAGTGACTTAGAACATGTTTGATTTTACTAGCGCTAGAACGGGAGGGAAGTCTTATAATTGCACTAGTAAACTAGCTTGGTGTGAACGCTGCTTACTAGTATTATTAGGGGAGAAAAGGTCATGTGATCGACTAGCGCTAGTAAACTAGCTCAGTGTGAACGTTTGGAAATGTTGCTAGTACTAGCAGCTGGTAAACTAGCGTCGTGGGAATAGGAATTAAGTTAGCAGTTGGTTGATTAGACCATTACAGTTAAACAAATTATTTAAATATGGCAACAGAAGAGCTAATTCATTAAAATATATATCAGGACTATTAAATGTATTCAAAAGGACAAGTTACTAGTAACACAAATGGCATACAGGAACATGTTATAAAATAAATAAAAATAAAATAAAAAACCAAATGCCATCACCTATTGACCAAAAGGAATAGACGACAAAATAAATTTTTCCCGCATTAAACAATAGACCTAAGGTGTCAAATAAATGGTTTATCGAAGTTAAGTCAGTAAGGATACTGAGAAAACTTGTTTTTCTCTTATTCATGTTTTTTAAAAAAAACCTTAATTTTATATTTTATGGATTAATTGGGAATTCGGAAAAAATAACAATGGGTGATGGCAAATGTACATACATGTGAAGAGGTACATTTAAAAAGATTGACTGGAATCAGTCAAGAGCTGAGACCAAAATTTACCAAAAAAAATGTGTCTCCTTTGAAATACATAGATAATAATCAATTAAAATCATATAATCTAAATCCAATATTATAAAATAATCATATACACTATTTTTCAAAGCTGATGAGCTCTGAACGTACGCATTGCCTCCTACCCACTACATAGCCAGCCATTGACTTGCCAGCAATGTTGCCAATACTTGCTCTCGTAACTCTGTTATATATTTCGTCAGCCAATTTTTTTGGTCTTACAATAACAATTACAGGCAGTCTACTGCCTGAATGAGAAGATTGAGGGGTATCGAGGGCAATGGAGGGGACACCTGGACAAAATGCTGGACCACGGAATTAGTCATGGGACGGCACAATAAAATAGGTGAGCTAGCACACCGAACACTCTACACACTTGAGTGAACGGCACAGAGCGTGCCGTACAATTGAACAATGCGACGGGGTGAACTGTAAGAGTGAGCTAGTAGATTCTAATACGTACAGCACTGAGCTCAGCTATGTGAATAAACAGACAGTGAGTCGAGCAGAGGGGGTGACTTTCGCTCACTCCTTCGCACAGAGCACATTGTGTTTGTGCGTGCGTCAACCTGAACGTTCATGCATCCCTTTCCACAAACAAATTTTTGACATGTGTCTATCTTTGTTTTGTACGCACGTGGTCAAATTGTTACAGTACAGTACAATGGTATTTTACAACCACTTGTCTCAGGGTTGTTGTAGTGTAGTATGAAAGAATAATGACCACCTCTCCGCACCCGTCTCCTACACCGTCACAAACAGAGGCACAGTTTGGTACGATATGTATACTTCTATGCAGCATTTAGGTAGCCCTTGCCATGATGCGACTAGAGAAAAGTGGTTTAGTCGTGGAGGGGATGTACGAGGGGGTACCCAAAAGTATCCGGAATAGCTCTGCTGTGGGCGGAGCTTGTGCAGTACAAATTCCCGCCACTAGGCTGCTTGTAGCGCTACTCATTGCCAGTTCAATGCCATTTTGTTCGTTGATCTAGCTTGTTCTGTTCTCGTGCAGTGATTGTTCTCGCTAGTGCTGTTTTGTGCTCGTGTCGTTTTTCATGATGGCAAGTTTTAATCAACAACGTGCGGCTGTGAAACAACAGCTTGAAACTGATCCAGATTTCATGTCAAAGATTATTACGGGTGACGAGTCTTGGTGCTATGGGTACGACCCAGAAACCAAACAACAATCCAGTCAATGGAAGACTTCATTATCACCCCGACCAAAAAAAAGTCGTCAAGTCAGATCGAACGTCAAAACAATGCTGATTTGTTTTTTTGATGTGAGGGGAATTGTCCATTCAGAGTTCGTTCCACCAGGCCAGACGGTAAATCAAGCTTTTTATCTTGAAGTGTTAAGAAGACTACGAAACAGCATTCGTCGTAAAAGACCTAATTTGTGGCAGACTGGGGACTGGTTTTTACACCACGATAACGCGCCTGCACACACGGCAATCTCGGTTACCCAGTTTTTGGCGAAAAACGGCATGGTTTTGCTACCACACGCACCGTACTCACCCGATCTGGCTCCGTGTGATTTTTTCTTGTTCCCACGCATGAAAAGGGGCAATGAAAGGTCTCTGATTTAACAACGTTGATGATGTCAAGAAAAAAACGACGGATGAGCTGGCAGCCATCACTGAAGAGGAGTACAAAAAATGTTTTGAACAGTGGAAGCACCGGTGGGACAAATTTATTAGTTGTAATGGAGAGTATTTTGAAGGGGATAAGGTTCTTTTGTAAAAAAATTAAAAATAAATAGTTTTAAAAAATAATTCCGGTTTCTTTTGGGTACCCCCTCGTACAAGTCAGTTCTGTGCGGAGAGCATGCTGCGTGGGGAGAAACGCTCCGTGTGCTGGTTGTTCAAAATAAAAGAGGTGGTAGCTCACCACTCAGTTAAAAGAGCTAGCTCTCATGAGCGTCACATCACCACTACACGGAATACCCCTCCAAGTACACTGTTATGCACTGGTTGGACGGACAGATGTAGGACAACTTCGGAAAATATGAATATACACCGAGAGTTTCAAGTTTGTGAGTTCGGAACAGGCGACGGCCTAAGCCTTTAACCCCTTACCGGTTTCTTTTTTTTTTAGAAAATGATACTAAGTTGCTCTATTTTTTTTATTGCATAGAAAGTTTTGTATATTCTAGTTATGACTTATTAAGTAACAAACACTGGTATTTTGCATGCAGTTTAGATGTTATTACAATAATAAGAAATGGATACCTAACCTGTCATACTGCTTTTGGTGACTGAAGTTTTGCGTCATTTTGAAGTCATGTGTCATTTTCCCTATATTAGAATTTACAATAATTACATTACACTGTTTTACACTAAACTAAACTAAACATTAAACTCTTAACAATACATATAATACTCAACAAAACTACACTAACTCTTTACAATAGTAAACATGTGGGCTGGCTAACACTAACCTAAAACTGTCCGAGAATTGGTAGCAGAATAGCAACGTTATTTCGAAGATAGACTTCTACAAAAATATTTACTAGCGCTATATGTGTTAGAATATAGAACTAAAATAGCTATACAAAGAGATACGCAATAGTTACGACGGAATAGTCCGACAACTGACGTTTTAAAACTGGACAAAATCTATCGTCGGAATATTCCGTCAGTGGCCCTTTTTATGCACTTCTCGTACGCCGGAATATTCCGGCAAAAACGAGTAAGGGGTTAAGGAAGAAGAAGAAGAAGAAGAAGAAGAATTACAACGTATGCACACACAACCAGCTGAATATATCATAAAGTACTGCATGTTAATGCACTCCATCCATAATCCATGTGTTCAATACGAGATGCAAGACACTAGTGAACTACTGTGGCTCTTATATGCATGCATACATAATGTTTTGTCAGGTTGATACATTTGTACAATCTGACAACGCTGGCAAACGTTCTGATTGATCTAAACGCGTGGAACAGCAGAGCTCATCAACTGTGAAAAGTATTATAAGCAAAAGATGTATAACTGATTACTTCTTTACAAATAACTTCACATATTCTTCTCTCTAGCTGATAACAATGACGCTGTAACTCATGTAAACTACTGCCACGCACCTTGGATATCACACTGTATAAAACTTTCTTAATGTCTTTGCTAAATAAAATCATTTACATATAAATATAAATTTTAGTTATAATCCTTAATAATAATAATAAAATTATAATCAGTGAAGAAACTTTACATTTAACATTATAGCAATAGGCAGTAATGGTGTTCAATAGGCTTTTTTAAAAATATAATTATGTCCATGCGATTAATAATATATTATTTATTCAAAGTACAATGTCATTACAGTAACCTCTTTTTAGCCCGGCACGTCTCGGGTTCAGATTTATCAAATAATATTATTATACTATTAATCAAGAAATTGCAAGCTTCCTAGTAAACCAAGCAGTCATGTACCTCCACCCATCCTGCCTTACAGTGTTGCAAATTCCACCCACCCTGGCTGTGGCATTGGAATGCTTCACTCAGTTCAATGCAAGCATGATATACAATGTTTTGTAACGTTTGTGTACTGTTTTCTTTAAAGTAATTTTTGTTTTAAAAATTTGTTTATTTTATAGGCATACAGTTTAATTGTTTAATACAGTCTTTTGTTAAAAAAATTTAAAAATTTAATTTACCCACCAGGTTCGTCTAGAGCAGTGGTTCCCAACCTGGGGGCGATCGCCCCCTGTGGGCGATTTGGGTTCGCAGGGGGGCGATGAGTATTCAAAGACAGAAAAAATAAAACTGTACTACAGGGTAGAATCTTTACTGTCGCGGATACATGTTTTTTTTACAAACAAATAAACTAAACTCTTTGTTGACATTTTTTATGGTCGAGCTCCTACACACGAGATGAAGAATTCTGGACACAACTGCTTTGGTTGATTATTTGTTAACAATAATAAATCTTTTTTACAGAATAACATACTTTATTATTTATCAACACATTACTTCAAATTAAATTAGGTATACGATGCTAAGAGAAGAGGGCGATAGGTGTAAGTCATCCTTCACAAAGGGGCGATGCCCCATAAAAGGTTGGGAACCACTGGTCTAGACGTAAAGTCGTCGCCAAATCAGCTGTTTAACAGCTGATTTTTGGAGACGAAGGTTCCTGGTTCAAATCCTAGTAAAGATAGTTACTTTTATACGGATCTGAATACTAGACAGTGGTTACTGGTGTACTTTGATGGTTGGGATTCAATTAACCATACTCTCTCAGGAATGGTCGGCCTGGGTCTGAACAAGACTACCCCTCATTTACACGTCACACACATCATCCTCATCTCATTGGGTCATGGGGTTGCTTATTGTTCTAAATTGAACAGATTGCAACGTACACAAATTAGGAATAAAAAAAAAAAATTTATTTGTTATTTTTCAGTGTATTAAATGTCATTTTAGTTGTAAATATGAATGAATTCAGTGATTTTGACAAACAACCCGGTAAATTGACTCTGAACAGCTGTTATTGTCGTTATCGAAAGAAAGATCTTAGAAAACAAAGTAAAGAAATAATCAGTAACGTTTATAAGTTATTCAAAATTTGGCTCACAATCCTCAAGGAAGAACAAAATTAAATTTCTAATTTTTATGATAATAAGATAATAATAAAAGATAAAAATTTTGTTCCCATTCTGCCAAATACGGCAACACTGGATTTACTGTCTTAACTGTATTTTATCCAAACTCACAATTTCATGGTTACTTGTATATATATTTTTTAGTAATATAAAACTTTGCCGAATCAAACAAAGCTTACAATTCTACAGAACTTTTTAAATTTATTAATAATTCGTAATATTTTGAAGAAAAAATTGTAATCATGATGACAAAGAGACACCAAACACTTTTTTAAGTAAGGTAGTATAAGCCAAACCTATATCAATAACTACAATACACGTACAATAATGTAAGGGTAATTTAATTTTTTTAAATATAATTTTTAATTCTTTCACGGTATGTCTAATCTTGCAATGTTTCAATTAATTTTTCATTCAAATCTACTTTATTGTGTTCTAAAAACAATGTTGTTGTTTAGGTCAACAGCCAAAAGGCTGGTTTGAACCTCTAGAGGTTTTACTAAGTAAAACGAGGAGTGAGGTGGTTTACCATTGCCTTCCTCACCGAGTGGAAAAGTACGCTTATCAGCATGCCAAGCCCTCTGAAAAGCACATATTTTCCACTCTGTAAATGACACCTTCACTTCATTCACCACAGGGTCTGGCTGTACAATGAAATTCATTACTTTTAGAGGAGATAACTCTGATTAGTGTCTTTTACACCTCTACCTCTTCTGTTCTTAAATGATTCAGTCATTTCATTGGCTGACCATGTGACAAGAAACAGAACTATTTATTTTAGCCCTGCAACGAACAAATTGAGCATAAATAATTTGACACTCTACCTGTCTGTTATGGGCAGCTAAAAACAATAACAAATAATTAATAATGCAATAAATTCAGTTTTTTTTTAGCTAGTTATGAATGCTAAAAATGTTTCTGGTCTGACTGGGTATTTACTATCTCTGAGTATATTAACAATGCATGTAGAATTAAAAACTATTGTATCGTACTCGTTTGACCATTCATGTTCTTAAATTGCCTGATTTATCCTGATTATCTTCAGTAAAATTACCCACATTCAGTAATCCGGAAAAATCTGTAATCCGGCATCACCTGAGTTCCAAAAGTGCCAGACTAATGAGAGGTTACAATATTTCGTAGGCTAAAGTCCTTGTAAAATCAATAGACAAATAAGCATTAGGTTAACTCTATTGGGTGCACTATCATTTTTTGACTTCTTTTGTGTACTATTTTTCAATTTTATCTTTGCTTCTGCATAGGTAAAAAGATAAGGTATTGGAGTGAGACAGTGTGTGAGTGAGAGCATATAATTAGGAAAGCGTGTTTGTATGGGGTCATCATAAAAGAATGGAATTGCAGCAATTCAAACCTGATAGCCTCAAACCGAAAAGTTTATGTCACAGTAGTTCTAACCTCAACTTAAGGTTTTCTATTATTGCTTCGGTCTGTTTAGACTACATTCACTGATAAAAAAAAGCCAAAGTGTGTTTTGTTGTTGACTGAATTTAAGTCTATAATTTCTTATTTTCAGAGGTAGCTGAAAATAAGATTCTACTTTTTCCCATAGTGCCAATTATTATCACCACATTTTCTTAATATACTACATTGTTGGGGATTATCCACCGTTTACAATGAATTTAAAAATGGTTTCACAGATCTATGTGGCTTCTGGTTTGATTACCAAGATGTAGTGTCATGTTTTCGAACTGATTTAAAAAAATTTTGAACTAATTATAAAATACTGTTGGTAACAGTATTGAAAAATACTATTAAAGCACACTATGCGCCGCCATTCAACAATATTGTTGTAAAAAATAAGGCTGCAATGCGATGATTTGGACTGGACTGGTCTTTTTCATGCCATACTCCCATACAATAGTGTCCACCCGCAAACATTTCGAGCTGTGCTACAAATTAAATTCCACTTGATAGTTGTGCCCTTATAGAGATTTACATAGAATTCATACAGCTGCCTATTGATATTACAAAGACTATATTAGTATAAATAACATGATAACTCTGATGTTTAAATACAGCTAATAAAGCTTTAAATAAGCTTTAAATACAGCTTTACAGCTTTAAATACAGCTTTGTGGTGGGCAAGTGTAGTACAAGCAATTTATTAACTTGCTAATAGGCTTATCTCTTGAAAACACAGTAATTTATTTATGATCGATATGTTTGTAATTATGGCAATATACAATAGGTCAGTGGTTCGCAACAGAGATGCTGTGGCACCCTAGGGTGTTGCAAGCAAGAGTTAGGACAGCCGCGGTATTTGCTGACTACACGACAATTTTGTCAAAGTAGCTAATTATAAAGAAGTCTATACGCAGATAAAAAAGATAAGTTAACAATTAATGGTAAGAAAGTGGATGCAAAGTTGAACTGAACACTGCACAGTATGGGTGCAGGAAGCAACTTTTTTACAACATTATTAAAGTCTTATTTTTAAACATTTATTAAAACCTAATAGCTAATTAACCACATAATATTACGGGTATTAGGGTGCCACGAAGAAAAAATGTTGCTCACCACTGCAATTATCCTCGATTTACCATGCTAAAGTCTGGACGGACATCGAAGTTAAATCTGAACCTTCAAATACGGTGTGGGGAAATTTATTTATTTGTATATTTACAGTGATCCTATGTACTTCATTAGAAGTTACAATAAGGCATCAATCATAATACGGGCATGTTATTGAGTAAAGACGGAAATATTATCAATAACCATTGACCATTATTAATGAATTTAACTCATATTTTGTGAAATTACCAGGCAATTTTCTTAATTATCAAACAAAAGAATTGACTTTACACTTTTTCTTTAATGGTAGTTCATCTATTTTTATTTAGTACTTTTTATATCATCCATAGTCTCAGGAGAATAATTACCACTTGATCACAAGAAATGACTGAAGGGAATAATACTTCAAGAGCAAGGGTTGCGATATTTATGCATTTACATAGGAGTATAAATTATCCAATTAAAACTCACAAGAAAGAAAGTGATCTAAGGGTAAAACCACACTGTGGCCAACAAAACAGTGGCGTAATGTTCGGAACCACAACGGACTGAACCGAACGTTCAGTCAATTGTGTGTCTGCTGCCTAATCTCACCATGCATTTCTCAGCCACTCGGCTCGTTCCTAATGTTTCGCAACTGTTTTGTTGGCTGCAGTGTGGTTTTACCCTTAGAGGTGGGGACAAAGTTTTTCTTTTCTCAAATGAGTGACATTAAATCTGAGCCACGGTAAATGCAAGACCGGTAAATCGAGGACTAACTGTATCTAAATTCATTAATGTAAGTGTACAATAATGAATACAGATCATACATTTGGAGATGCTATCGTAAGTATTAAGAGACACAAATTCTTAAAAAAAAATGAGTCTACATTAAAATAATTTCATCTTTGGTTTTCACAATTAATCTTTAAAATTAACTTATAATTTACGGATTCTAACAAGTTTGAGAACTTAATCTACAAATAATATGTATAAAAAAAACTGGTTGACAAAATGGAAGCAAAATGAAATTTATGGAAGTCATGTATTGTATACTAATAGATTTTTTGCCCCATGTATTCATTGCTCGAAATATATTCATACGGCACAGATTAACTTATTTACCACACAAGGATTTTATATTAAAAACAGGTACAATATTTTAAATTTCACAATTAAATATTCCAATTGTTTAATATAGTAGAACCCCAGTAATTCAATACTGTCAAGAGATTGTTAGAAATTAATAAAAATACCAAAATTATTAAATAAAAATACGTGACAATAAAATTACAATAAAAAATGTGTCTATTAGAGAATATATGAAAAATTAGAATAAAATTTAGGGACAATTGGGCAACCCAGATGCCCAATTTCCAAAATTTGTCTCTTTTAATTGGATGTAGAATAATGGCAAGATAATTTGATCGCTGGTTCACGCATGTGCAGTTAACACATAACAAATTAAAAAGGTTCGCATCATACAGTCGCTGTATATGGCTAATTTGTTTTTGTTGTGTCTAGTTTATGTAGGAACAATTTTAAACAATAAATTCAAGGAAATTACATAATTAGTTAAATAAATAAAGTTTAGAAACAAAAAATTAGCTGTTACAAAAAAAAAAAGATTAGTTTATAAAACAAAGAGGTTATGTTATGATAACGTAGTATTTAATGTTCGCCAATTATGGTGGCGTGTAGGAAGGGTAGCAAGACAGAGAAAAAATGTGTTGCATCCGCCGTTCTCCTCAACTCATTTCAATCAGTGCACGGTGTTCAAGAGGAATAGTGACAATACCCGATCAGTAGGGCACTCTGCCAGCTCATTTTTCATCAAAAAATTCTGAAAAAATTACTTTCACTTCCTAATTTATTTTATTTTATTACACTATAAATGTTATTATAATACTCTGATATTTAGATAAGATATGCTCGTACAAAGTTAGACGTTTAAATCTCATAACATTTTTTGCGTATCACGTAATATAACTTCTTTTCTGGGACGACATAGGTAATATGCATTTTATTATTTTGTTATTAAAAATATAAAATTTTAACTGTAATTTAATACATGTTGGATGGAAATAGAAATAATGAACGAGCTTAAAAAATCACTTTTTGAAGGGAAGCCAAAGATAGATTATCGTGTCTGGTGTCTCCTTGCTGTTAGTATTCCAAAAAGCTGAATAATTTTTCATAGGTGTGAACTTCATACCAAACATATGTCAATTTTTAGAAATCAACTACACACGCACAATATCAGTTGTACGAAATTTAAAAAAAAAAGAACCGCATAGTAAATATACGAGAAAGTATGATGCCCCTCTCTTTCGGGCCTGTCAAAACATTTGATAGGTACATCATTTAGAAAAAAAACTTATTGCCTATTATCCCAAATTGAATTGCAGACATTTTTCCCCGAATTTTGTGCGCACACAACTAATTGGCTTTCGACAGTGACACAAATATCAAAATGATAACCACACCAACACAACACAACGAGTAGTGAATACTACTTTAGAGGTAGCCTGTATCAGGCTACGACACCGTGGTGGGTGATCTACTGACTGCGTGTAAGTGCGGCCCGCACACCACCGTAGTTGGTCACTATTCTACAACAATACTCACATTAGGCCAATGAATGTAAGCCTAATAGTACGATAGAGAGGGGTTAGTTACACTTACAAGAAGCTGCACTTGCATCCCCACTATCAGCTCTCAATTTATCTTGCCACTATTTTACAAAACATTGACAGCCATACTTGATCAAAGAATGTTTAAAACTGTATATTTTTCCATTATCCAATCAGCAATCAGTTACCACATACAGGGGTGGATCAGAACTTGCCAATCTTATCTACTCTCCCTCTGAACAAAGTGCAAAAGCTAATTTTATGAATAATCAACCAAAAACACTTGCTCTAACCTGAGAAATTTCTCAAAGATTTCCAAGTTCATCAACTTTATGGTCTGGAATTAATTATACAGGCGTACAAAACACAGCAAACTTCCTGAAACAAACCCACAACTACAGTACATGAAACAAACATTTGATTGTTATGCATACAGCTAAAAATCCGCTATTTTAAATTTTTTGTTACATGGCCATCAAATTGTACAATCTGCTTTCACAAAATTATATGAAACATAAAGATTACTTAAATCCGTAAGCTCACAACCTGATATTTTGATTCCGAGATACCTGGTGTTTGAGAAGAGGCACTAAGTAGAACTTATCTTTGGTCATGGGAAACCATAATTTGAAATTAACTTCCGTTTTAGAGAGAGCATGCCAAATCAATAATTTAATTACTTCTTCATGTTTCCTTTTTTCCAACAATCTTTTAATTTTTTCGTATCTTTGCTTTTTAAGTTATTCAATGTTGTGGGGTTCATTTTCCTGTGTGGGTATTTTCTAAAATAAAAATTTCCCAATTCCTTATGTCTTCAGTGTCGATTTTTGCATCTTTAAGGTCATTCAATGTTACTGTAAACCATGCTGGTTAAGTTTTGAGATTTATTATTATACTAGCGATACCCGGCGCGCTAGTATCGCGCCGGGTAAATTTTCATGTTAATGCCACATAAGAAAAAAATTTTTTTGGGGTGGACCACCCTTATCACTTACGGGTATAAAAAATAGATAAAAACCTATTCTCAGACCTACCAAGTGTACATATAAAATTTCATCAAAATCGGTTAAGCCGTTTCGGAGGAGTATGGAAACTAACACTGTGACACGAGAATTTTGTATATTACATTAAAAAATTTCTTTTGTCAATTTACTACCTTCAAGGGTCAAGGGACAGAATGAAAAGAATTGATGTGAACCACACACAACACTGAACAACTTAAGAAGGAAAGATCCGAAAGAATGAAAACATTTTGGGAGAAAAGTTAATGTACAGATATTTATTATATAATTGTAATACCTAAATTTTGCATCAGTAAATGCCTGACTGGGAAACTGAAATGTGATCGCAAATTAAGGGTAGGCCTCGTTTCTAACTATTGAAACTGTAATTTCTATTTTGATTTAATTAGTAGGCCTGTGTTTCATTTGTTTTTGTTTTTTATTTACTGAATCACATTTCTATCCTTCTAAGAAAGAGAAGATGTTTTTAACAAATGCATACTGAAAGATTTATTGTACTGAAGGTCTATACACTTCTCTTACGATTCTGTGTTTGACTTCTAGTTAAAAAAAAAAAACAATTATGCAGAATTAAGTTAAGTTATTAAAAAAACTTCCCCTTTAATAATATAGGATTAGGTGAAGTTATGTTTGAATATTTTTAACAGCCTTGAACATAACAATGCGTGATCATGCAAACAGAAAAAAACAATATGTAATTTTAGGCTTAGATTGTGTCCTTTTTCATTTGATCATAATAAAAGGATAATGATCACATTAACTCATAAACACAATAAGCAATGCTTATTATTAATGTTAATTAAGAGAATATGTAAATTATAAAACTTCTCAACAATTATTGTATAATACAATTAAGTGTTATATTGTATATTTTTATAATTTCTTTTTAAATTAAGGGTGAAAATTACACAGAAGTGACATTTTTAACTGGAATTAATGAGATTCTACTATAAACCTTTTTAGTAACATTGACCTTTCATTTATTTTTTTTTATTCGTTAACAGTATTGAAGGGGTGGATTCCAAAACATACTAAGTAAAAAAAAAAACAAATATATATTGCGTGCTTATTATTTTTTTAACTTCAAATCTAAAATTATATGTATATTTTAAAAATTGAAGTAGTTATTTAAAATTTACATTAATATTTTCACGACAAAAATCACCACCATCCCCTGTGTATGTGTTCTTAACCATATGACGTATACACGCTTTTTTGTTCATGAACACTCATTTCTATTATATACAAGGGGTACCCAAAAGTAACCGGAATAGCATTGCCATGGGCGGTGCTTGTTTAGTACGTATTTCTGCTGCACAGACGTGCATAACTCATTGCGAGTTCAGTGCAGTGATTACAACTCATTGCGAGTTCAATATTCATCTGCAGTGAATGTTTTTGCTAGCGCTGTTTTGTTCTTGTTTCGTTTTTTATGATGGAAGTGTAAGTGAACAACGTGTAGCTGTGAAATTTTGTTTTCTACTCGGTAAAAGTGCTGCTGAAACTGTTTTAATGTTGAAAACAGCTTACAAAGATGACGCTATGGGAAAATCTCAAGTATAAGAGTGGTTATCTTGGTTTAAAAATGGCGACATGTCGATTGTTAACAAACCTCATTCTGGACGTCCATCAACTGCCCAAATCGACGAAAATGTTTAAAAAATTTGAGAGCGTGTGCTCTCAGACCGTCGACTGACAATTTGGAAGTTTTAAGAAGATTACGCAACAGTGTTTGTCAAAAAAGAACCGATTTGTGGGAGACAGGAGACTGGTTCTTCCACTATGACAATGCACCTGCACATATAGCCATCTCGGTGAAAGATTTTTTGAAATGGCATGGTTCCGCTGCCCCACGCACCTTACTCGCCTGACCTGGCTCCGTGCGACTTTTTCTTATTTCCACGCATGAAAAGGGATATTAAAGGACACAGATTTGACAACATTGACATTAACAGTCCAGAAAAAACCAGGGAGGAGCTGTCAGCCATTTCTAAAGATGACTATAAAAAATGTTACGAACAGTGGAAGCACCGGTGGGATAAATGTATTAGTTGTAATAGAGAGTATTTTGAAGGGGATAAGGTTGTTTTGTAAAAAAAATTGAAAATAAATAGCTTTTGAAAAATAATTCCGGTTTCTTTTGGATACCCCCTCGTATGAATGGAATATTTTTGGTATTAAAAAAATATTTTGAACATTCCTAAAATCAAGCAATTTCCTGACCTTTTCAAAACATTCATAACTGTGTGATAGACTACTACTACGTACATTTAAGAAAATTAAAACAGTGACTTAGTGAGTTTTGGAAACCACCTCTTCTAATTGCATAATGTATTTTTATATTAAATATTTATTTTTATTTATGCGACTAAAAAATATTCATTATAATATGTATATTTTGATAAATTAATAATTGTATATTATTAGCTATGTATTAGAAAAATACGTACCTAGTAGTTTTTAAGCCCTTAAAACAAATACATTTTATTTGCAATCACTAATTATTATAATATATTTACAAAATATAAACAAATCACATTAACACTAATACTACTAATACAACGGTAAGTAAATTTAAGCTAATTTACTAAACTTGTTACCTATAATGTCTAATATAGATTACACTAACCCATTTCCTTCAAAAGGTATGGTATACAAATATGTACAGTAAAAACTTGTTTATCAATGATATAACTAGGACCAAAGCTATCTTCAATTAGTTATAAAAATCTTGATTGACATGGAACCACCCACTGGGTTGGTGTACTGGTAAAGTCATCGCCACGAATCAGATGTTTAACAGCTGATTTTTGGAGATGAAGGTTCTTGGTTCAAATCCAAGTGAAGGTACTTTTATACAGATTACTAAACAGTGGTTACTGGTGTACTTTAATGGTTGCGGTTCAATTAACCATACTCTCTTAGGAATGATCGACCTGAGTCTGTACAAGACTAACCCTTATTTACACATCATATAAATCACCCTCATCTCATTCGGTCATGGTGTTGCTTATTGTTCTAAATTGAACAGATTGCAACGTACACACAGTGATTAAAAAAAAACATGGAACCATTTATAAATTAATTTACATAATTAAAAGTATAAGGTTTAGTTTCCTGATTTGGTCTCTACTCCTATGGTACTGATTTGTGTAAAATTATTTTTAAAAAAAGAAGTTCTCTATGCGTTGATTTGCCATAATCACCTGTCAATATAATTTCCAAATTCCATATAAATAAAGAACATAGAAAAAAATTATTTTACCATTCAGTTTCAGAATAGGTACAGCAGTACCACAATCAAGCTTAATCACTTTGTATTCTCCATAAAGTACAAACGGTATTTTACGGTACCATTGGTACCGTTTTATGGTAGTTTTCTTTGTAACGGTAATTTTCTTCCAACTAACATGTTTTTCAACTCTATTTTAACACGAGAAATAAATCAACTGTTATTTTCAAAGTTTGGTCTATGACAACCATTTATTGGCATTATTAAAGAATTATAAATTTTAAACCATTAATAGATTTTAAAATTGCCCATAACAGACAGGTGGAGTGTCAAATTATTTACACTCAATCTGTTTGTTTCAGGGCTAAAATAAATAGTTCTGTTTCTTATCATATGGTCAGCCAATTAACTGACTGAATCATTTAATAACAGACGAGGTAGAGGTGTAAAAGACACTAATCAGAGTTATCTCCTCTGAAAGTAATGAATTTCATTATACAGCAAGACCCCGTGGTGAATGAAGTGAAGGTGCCATTTGCAGAGTTGAAAAATATGTGCTTTTCAGAGGGCCCGGCATGCTGATAAGCGTACTTTTCCACTCAGTGACGAAGGCATGGTAAACCACCTCACTCTTCGTTTTACCTAGTAAAACCTCTATAGGTTCAAACCAGCCTTTCGGCTGATGACCTAAACAACAACACAGATTAAAAAAAAAAAATTTAGTTTTTAGTTTCATAAAGAAAAATTAAAAACTATACCACGATGATTATGCCAAATCTGTTAATTAAGGATGCCTCAGTTTAAAAAAAAACAACCTTAGATAAGCAAATTCCTACTGTACAACAATTAATTGAAATAATACAGACAAATTTGTACATCTACTTAATTAATTAATAAATAATCTCTAATTACACACAAAATCATGTCCTTTATGGACGGTCAATTAATTAGTAAATTAATTTTTATCATCTACACTATTTTTAGTAATAAATATATCTATGTACAAAATAAATAATATTTATTTCGGGGCTGAATTCAAATCCAGAGGATGTAACAGATGATGATGATGACAACATATCATACCTTCTATCAACAATCACAGATATAAACATTTCTTATCTCTAATAATAATAATAATAATAAGTATTATAAATTAGAGCAAGAATGTTTATACCTGTATTGTACATGCTTACGCCATGCCATTAACCAAACGTATATTCTTTAAATTCAATAATATAACGACCGGTTCGAATACATAAAATGTATTTATCATATTGAATGGTTAATTAATTAATATAATAAACAATTCAAATGTAATAAAACATTTTTTAACGTAAACTTTCTTTATCATGCTTGATCATACGTAACAATAATAAATCTTAAAGGTCAATTCGTTCAGTAAAGAGGCTGAGGAAGATTCTTATGAGGGGTTCTTCTTAAGAAAGTTCAACATCATTTTGTGTCATTGTAAATCATTATTTTAGGATGTTTTGTGATTTGTATGTGGATAATTGACTTAGTTTATTAAAGAAAAAGCACAATAAAAAATAAATTACTAATGTCAAAAAAAATTTTAGTTAAGCAAGGCAACAAAATTAATTGAATAACTTACTTTAATGACACGTTTTACAAAAAAAAAAAAAAAAAAAAATACTGTATTTACCCGAATGTGGGATAAGTTTTTTTAAAATTTGAGGTTTAACATTTGGTGTTCATCTTATATTCACTAAGAATACGAATGGAACCAGTTTTGCCAAACCCAGCTTGTCTACCATTTGCCTACTGACTATGAATACACGTGGGTAATTCTTTAGAACTTAAAAATACCTCCCCTCTATTTTCATAGAGGGGAGAGTAGGAAACTCTTTAATAGTAAATTTCCCAACTTCAAAAAATTTGTTTTTACAAAATTAGAGAGCATAAAAAGTAAGGGGTCATCTTATATTCGAGTAAATTTATTACAGATCATCTACTGGCTTGTGGCCCCTCCGCACAAAGAGAAGTACAGTCAAGAACAGGGCAAATAGACCTCTACAATTGTATAATGCCATCTTGTGTGAAACAGCTAACTTTTAGAAGGATGCTTTTATTATTATTACCAATAATGAGATCATTTAAATAAAATCATATTTATATACAATCATATGATCATTCATCAAAATTATTACTATCATTATTTCATCTATACTAATATAATACAGAAGAAACCTCTGTTTGTTTGTATGAGCTAATCTCAGAAACTACTGAACTGATTTAAAAAAATCTTTCATTGTTGCGTAGCTTAGAGCTTCCTTATCAATATAGGCTATTTTACAACTTTAAGTAACTTTAATTAAGTGAGTTAAGCAACTTGAACTGTGATGATGTCGCATGGTTTAGTTTATCGGGTGCATAGCACTTTTATTTTTTCTAAGTCCTTTGGATAGTGTATTTTTTTGGGCTAGAAGCACGATTCAACTTTTATATTTCATCGAAAAACGCAAAGAATAACATTCGATTCCAAAAACATTAAAAATTTGGAAATATTCAAAATTTTTATTTTTGTACTATATTTCATATAATTTGTTTTCATTCGACAGGTAGTGAATAGTCATATATTTCCGATTACTCTGCGTACCGCACCCACATATTACTGCCTCTTATCTCAGCCATATATCAACTGTCTCTTTCTTTTCCATTGGTATTCTTCTATGCATTCTATTCAATTCTGTTAATTCGCAGGGACAAACATTTAAAACGGTGGGCATCGATTTGAGACAAGAGTGCTTCCTTCACTCATGGACAACTTCATGCCGGACTTTCTAGAGCGGGAAGTGCAGAAAAACAATTTATTTTGCTGCCACGGGGCAACAAAACCACAAATATTGTATATAGAGAGGTTTTAAAATAATTTAATAAGGCTTACATTAGCTGCTGTGAAGCAAAGCGAGCGGGGGTTGCTAGTTATTAATATATCCTGAAAATAATTTTTGTTCTAGAATTACGATAAAATATACATTGGTAAGTCATCATAAAAACTAGATATTTTGATTGTCACTGTTTATTTTAAAAATTGTTTTACACCCAATATTAATTTATTTCATCAACTTACTGTTGAGTGAATGGATTGTTTATAAAATCCGAGCTTATAACGAGCATAACATTACTACGCAACAATAAAACAATTGTTCTATATACGAGGGCAATCCAGAAAGTAACGGACGTTTTGGCCTGGCGCGGCAGTGGGCAGAGCTAGCACCGCCATCTTGGTGTCAGAGTGTTTCTACATTCAGTACGCAACCAGGTGTGGTAGCTAGAGCATTGTGCATATTGTACTTTTCATACAGTGGAGTTTTAAAATAAGCGCTGCGATTGAAAATCCCACCAGTTGTGAAGTGCGTGGTTAGTTGTGAAGTGGAAACCATGTTATCGATCATATCGTAACTGGTGACGAGACTTGGGTAAAGCACGTCAACTGTGAAACAAAACGGCAGTTGATGGAGTGGGGTCACACACATTCACCCAAGAAACCGAGGAAGTGTCTTCTGCAGACGCTATCAGCAAGAAAAATCACGGCTACTGTGTTTTGGGACGCTCATGGAGTGATTTTTGTTGATATTCTTGAACGAGGCCAAACAATCAATTCAGATAGGTATTGCAAAACACTCAAAAAATTAAGACGCGCGATACAAAACAAACGTCGGGGAAAACTTGGTGGGAAAGTTTTGTTTTTCCACGACGACGCACGTCCACACACGGCCAAACGTACTCAAGAGCTCTTGGAAGGTTTTGGATGGGAAGTTTTTAATTATCCGCCGTACAGCCCGGATAAGGCGCCGAGCGATTACCATCTGTTCCCAACGATGAAAACATGGCTCGCTATGCAATGCTTTGACACTGACGCTGAACTCCATGCCGGTGTTAACCAGTGGTTGAACTCGCAGGCGGCAGATTACTACAAAGAGGGCATTGAAAAGCTTGTACCACGTTACGATAAATGCCTTAATTTACTTGGCGATTACGTAGAAAAAAAAGCCTAAGAGTTAACCTTCAAAATGTATGTAATAAAAATTGGTTTTTTTACTTAGTTTTTTTAATTTCAAAACGTCTGTTACTTTCTGGACAGTCCTCGTATCATCAGAATGACATAAATTATTTATGTAAAGTGTGCGTGTATGAGAAGTAAAATCACTATGCGTGATGGGTGAGGGATGAGAAGCCGAGGGTATCAGCTGCTCTTCTGTAGGGGCCACAAGCCATTAGCCAGCCTTTAACTATATTTTAGCTCTGTCATGGCAAGCAGACGGAAGCTTATGTGGTCCTAAGAAGGATCACTAAAGGCATTGGCTGAGGTAACGATGGATAATTTGGTGGCATCTAGAGTATTTTAATATCCTGTGGCAAATTGTATTCTTTCATGGAATAAATCTACAAATTAATTTCACATATCGTAACTAGAAAATCTCCAGATTACTAATAATATCATAAACACATGTGTCATAATTTATAGTAACTTGCACGAAATAAATTATCACAAAAAATAGACAAAAATATAATCAATGACATTTTTTTAACTAACTAATTAACATTGACAATTAACTAACTAAAACAGTTTTTAAACTAATGAATTGTGGAATAAATAAATCTGTTTCATCTACCTGACTAAACTAATTATAAAAAAAACAATAATTTATAGTGAATCCTACTTTCTAATAAAATTCACAGTAACAAAAGTATAAGTATATACGCTTTGCAAATAATTTATTACGCCTAACTTTTGATCAAGTATAAAAAAAAATATTTATTACAAAATGAACAAAAAGGCATGTGCAATAAATACCGTTAATGTGATATTATTAAAAGCGATGCACAAATGACTTTACGTTTTTAAATTGATATATCTTTTTCTTTGATAGAAGAACGAACCTCAATTGAATTCAGCCCCTTAACATTAAACAGACACTCCTTCGTGTATTCCATCGCCTGCTTCATTCGTTATATCAGTTATATCTTTGCTATTCGTTGTGTGCGGCTGTAACACAGTAAAAAAAATTATTTTAAATTATTTCATTGAAATACAAGGGTTATCCAGAAAAAACCTCCGTTTTGAAAAAAAAAGTAATCGAGTGAAGATACAAAAATTTTATTATATATATATTAAAACTACAGTTTTTCTCTATTTTTCGACATAGTCGCCAAACAGATTCAAGCACTTTTCATACCTTGGAACAGTCTTTGAAATACCCTCTGCATAAAAATTTGCCGCCTTTTGAATGTAGCCAACCATTCACGGCGTTTTGAAGCTCTCCGTCATTGGCGAACCGCTGAGATGCAAGCCACCGCTTCATGTTCGGGAACAGTCCAAGCCAAGTCGGGCCAAGTCTAGGCTGTTTGGGGGATGATCGAAAACGTCCCATTTAAACTTGGCCAAAAGTTCATTTGTTCTTCAAGCTGTATGAGGGCGAGCGTTGCCATGCAACTTTTGGCCAAGTTTAAATGGGACGTTTTTGATCATCCCCCATACAGCCCGGACTTGGCTCCTAGTGACTTTCACCTGTTCCCGAACATGAAGTGGTGGCTTGCAACTCAGCGGTTCGCCAATGACGAAGAGCTTCAAAAGGCAGTGAATGGTTGGCTACATTCACAGGCGGCAGATTTTTATGCAGAGGGTATTTTAAAGACTGTTCCAAGGTACGACAAGTGCTTGAATCTGTTTGGCGACTATGTCGAAGAATAGAGAAAAACTATAGTTTTAATATGTATATAATAAAGTTTTTGTATCTTCACTCGTTTACTTTTTATTTCAAAACGGAGGTTATTTTCTGGATAACCCTCGTAGTTTTGTGTTAACATTCTTAAAAGTAAACAAAATACAGGATATCATAAAACAATTGTGGGGTTTTGAACATGGATTAATTTAAAACAGAAATATGTGTAGTGATGTTGTTTATTTATTGAATCTGATGTCCCGAACAGTTTTTTTACAGAACGATTAAATTTCAATATGTGCACCACTGGTCACTTGGCAAGTGTCCAATCGAAACTCAGTTCAATATTTATAAATCTTTAAAAGAGCAAAAGCAGGACATTTTGAATGAACAGGTCAAATTTAGGAATGATGAAGTGATATTGACTGCTGCTGCTATCTACAGTAAATGTGAGAAGGGATAAATTAAAATAAATTAATTTTAAATCAGTTTTACACAAGTGACTGAAGATTTATCATCTTCTGTAAATTTTAAATAAGTGAGATAAAATTTTTTAGTTTCAATTTTTTTATTTACTCTGATGATGGTGGATCCACCGAAACACGTGTAAGTAAGAATAAAAATAAAGGTGACACAGTTTAAAAAGAAGGTTGGTGAAATTATTATATTAATTCATTATATGAAATAGAAAACCTCTTAAGGTTCAAACCAGCATTTCGGCTGATGACCTAAACAACATTGATTGTAATATTTAGTTTATAATATATACTTGTAATTTTAAACTACAGTGTGTTAATTATTTAATTTACCCCGATGCCAAAACGGACTTTAGAGATAAGCGTCACAATATCTTTTGTTACGGTTGTCAATGGTTCATTAATTTTTTCCTTTACGTGAGTTAGGTCCCGAATATTTCTTGAATAAACAATAAAAAACTATGTTTTTCATGACCCCCACATGAAAAAATCTCAAGGTTTCACATCTGGACTCCTTGGAGGCCTAGGTAAAGGTCCTTGCCGGCCTATCCATCAATGTCCTTTTCTTTATCAGTGAATATAGTCTAAACAGACCAAAGCAAAAACACAAAATTTAAGAGTGAGGTTAGAACTGCTGTTATAGTCACTTGAGTCACGAGTTTGCCCTTGTTTGCAACGAGGGGTAAAGGGGGAAAAGCATCAGTGCGCATGCGCGACTGCTTTAATTTCAGTACGACAAACATAACAACTTATACTATACTCAGAGCATATAAAATATATCGCGGAATCTTTTGTAGGTTAACTCTACGAATATAACTGTTTGTTACTGTAAACAGAAATGTCAGTTTCTCGAAAACATGGTCAAACTATTCACAGTGCTGAACGAAATCTAATATGCAATGTAATAAAATGTGAAGTAGAAGCTAAACAAAAACACCTTTCCCCTGCCTCTTAACAAAAGCTGTGAGCAAGCGGCTAACTACTGTGATGTTTCTCTTTCCACAATTTGAAAAATAAAGGAGGAAATTAAGGATGTGAAGAATGTATTCTTTAACAGTTTTGTTGACACCTGGTAAAAAAAAGGAAACGGTTAGGTAGATACTCTAGAGCAGGGGTCTCCAACCTACGGCCCGCGGGCCACATCCGGCCCGCGAACATATTTTTTCCGGCCCGCGGAAAGCTAGCATACTGAAAAAAAAATTTTATTTGATAATATATATACTTTTAAGCATTTTTACCATTAAATATGAGTACAGTACTCGTCTCTCATTTGCCACTTCTTTTCTCAATTAGTGTAAAACTAGCTGTAAACAAATAGTGATCAACCATTGTTTGACCCTAAATGGGCTGAAATTTTAAGTGGCAAACAAATGCAATCTTCTCACTAAAAAATAATTGTTCTTTTTAAGCTTTACACTTGTTGTAAACTCATGTAATGTCAAGTTTTCTTTAAAATTCAATGAAGTACATTTTGTTGCAAATTGAAAAGATTTGGTTTTGTATCATCTTTTGTTTTCATTAAACCTACTTGAAAACTCCTTTTACAGAACAAATATTATTTTATAGCAAATATAATTTTTTTTTGGTCACAGCTTTTTTTACAATCACGTAAAGAATTTTAGTTAGCCAACAACAAAGATAAATAAGGAAATATAGCAACTTAAAAAACTAAGCAAGAAAACCTCAGAAACCACCACTGAGCTCTTAATTAGAAAAAACTTCGAGGGTGTATGGGGGGGGGGGCTAGACTTTCTGCCCTGAAATATTGCTGGCCTGCCTTTCCTCCAAAAATTTACAATGTGGCCCTTGAGTAAAAAAGGTTGGAGACCCCTGCTCTAGAGAGACTGATAATGAAAATGCCGGTGAAAGCAATAGTAACGAAGGCGATTCATTCGTAATTACAGTAAATCAAACATTTCTAGTCATGTAATTAAGCTATAGGCAATATTACAGGTCACATTTATTTCTTATAAGGTTTATGAAGAAACATTTCCTCACAGCCCATACATACGCAAAGGCAATCTTGTGACTTCAGTATCTATACACAAATTTTAGGGTTGGAGGCTACCAACAAAACATCTCAAAATTTCCCTACAGTGTTGGTCTGAATTACTGCAACCCATCATTCTTTTAATGACCCTGTATCCATCTTGAGATGTTTGCAGGCATAAAGACAATTCAAAGATCTTGAGACCCATAAAAATATTCTTTTTTAAGTACCTTGATTTGTCTGTTAGTTTAAAATGTGATTCACTTTTCAGTGTCAAGTGATATTCTTGCCATTATTACAGTTCATAGAAATCATTTTTTTTAAATTTAAAAGCAAAAAACACTACAATAAAAAAATCATATAAATGCAAACTTGCAAGTAACAGCTGATGTTGTACTTATGACAGCAGTGTGTACTAAGTTTGGTCAGAAGGAGATTAAGTAATAAAAATATCAACTCTGAGATATTTAATTTTTCTCAGATTTAGTTGTTTCTTAATTGTAACTAACAAACAGTGCGGGTTACACGGAATTTTAATCATTATCTTGGTATGTCTACACAACCAGTTGGTCTACAGGTAAAGTCGTCAATGGTCCTGGTTCAAATTTTAGAATAGGTAGTTACTTTTATACAGATTTGAATACTAGACAGTGATTACCAGTGTACTTTGATGGTTGGGGTTCAATTAACCATTCTCTCACACGAATGGTCGGCCTGGGTCTGTACAAGACTACACTTCATTTACACATCATACACATCATCCTCATCTCATTAGGTCATGGGGTTGCTTATTGTTCTGAATTGAATAGATTGCAACGAATGCACATTAGAGTTAAAAAAAATTAATTAATTAATATGAGTCAAAAAATAATAAAGATAACAATTAAGAGAATAATAAAAGAAGATAGAAAAATTGGATCATTACCTGATTGTTTGGAAATCGACCATGGAGTATAATAATCGACACAAACAATATCATACCAATGCCGGACGGTATGAAAGCTGTACATTTCAAAGCCATAGGGTAGCCCATATACCTTGAGTTCATCACTATGTCACCTAAAACAAAGATATCAACAATAAATTAATTATGCTCTATAAAATGTTTTTGCTCACACACCATAATTTAGTCCAAAAGTCAACTGAAGAGTAAAAATGGTGGGATAGAGTAACCTCACTCTACCTGATTTAGCACTATCTATATATTAATAGCGAGCAGGTTTTTTTCAACACGATTTTAACCACCTCAACCTTCATTGATTTGCCCCGAAGTGGGCTCAAATGAATCGTCTGTTCGAGTAGATTTGCAGAAAACTATCCAAAATCAAATATTTTGATTTATGACCGTAAAATAAGAGGTTTAAAATAGATTGGAGAGGGGGCAAGTTCAACGAACTGAAGTATAGGCCTTTCTCTTTCTCTATCTATCCCTCCCACATCTCGCACAGCTATTTCAGTTTGGAGAGGGGGCAAGTTTAGTATTGGTTGATCAGAGTTGTTTTCCAGTTATTACTTGAACTAAGTACAGTAATAATGTTAGAACAACTACATCATCAAAGAACACTATTTTCTTTAGGCAACCACACTGATATCATTTTCTTCTCAATAATACGTATATTCAGGAAATTAATTTCCTATTTTTTCTCTTCCTCTGCTTCTCTTTTTATTTTTTAAATGGGTAGTCGTCCATTAGGGGGAAGACCAAGAGGAAGGAGACGAGGCACGCCTCGAAGTGCTCGAACGGAATCAGTTCATCAGATACCTTATTACAATGCGCGAAGACAAAATTCAATTAGATAAACCCGAAATAATTTGGAAAATTAGTAACATCAGAAATCTAAGAATCTAAGAACGTACGAAAATTTTCTTGATTTAGAATTCATAACAGGGGCAGCCAAAAGCAGAAGGGTTTTACTACCGCAGTTAAATCTAACCCCTTCGGATGGTACTTTGCCATTTACATTTAAGAGAAGACAGTTCTCCATCCGTTTAGCATTTGCAATTACAATAAATAAATCCCAAAGCCAAACATTCAACAAAGTTGGCCTTTAGCTGCCATAGCCGGTATTTTCACACGGACAATTGTACGTTTACACTGTAGTGCAGGTTTCCCACACAGGTTCACCTAGTAGCTGTAAGCCATTGGCTCTCCACTTCAGTTCAGTAGAGCAGATGCTCTACCTATCCAAGGCCATCACGTGGAGAAGGCATCTCAAAATCTGGACCTAACCAATCATCCCTGGCAGAAGCAGTTGCCAGTTTTTATTGTTCCAAACTCTTTTCAGTGCAGGAGAATGACCCCCGTAAAATTTTACAAACACCTGTATAGAATGGATGACAACCGGTTGACAAAACAAATGTTTAAGACACTAAAAAATAGACCTAAGGTGTCAGATAAATGGTTTAAAGAAGTCAGAAAGGATACTGAGGAAACCAGAATAAACTGAGATATTTAATGAAACAAACTTACGGACTATAAGAGCTTTCATAAAGAACAAAAACAGAAGAAAGGAGAAAAGCCTACAAGGAGCAAATACTGAGAAAGTGGGCTGCAAAAAGAGCTTTCAGAAATGTCTAAAGTCACCTCACATGGTCTAAAATTGGCCCTATCCGGCAAATCGTCATTTTTGTGATTAGACACCATGAGCTGTTTTACATCTAATAATTTTGTTTAGCCAAATATCCTAATTTCTTGCTTGGTCTTTCAATTAAATATTCAGTGTTAGTCTTTCCATAGATCTTTGTGTTTTGGCCAGGCTCTTCAAAGGGCTTTCAAAGCTTCCAAAGGCCTGTTAGGATTTTAAAGGCAATCATGCCTTTGAAAGAGTATGAGAATGAGAGCATATTTTTTTTGGTTATTTTGACTGTTTTGCAATTATGCTAATGCAGATGGTGAGAAGGATATGAAGATATAAGATAAAAGAAAGATATGAAGATGAGTGATGAAAAAACGCCAGACCTAATCGTGAAATCAAACTCAGGACCCTGGTGTAGAAGTCAGTTGCGCTAACCACAATGCCTACAAGTGTACAAGAACATATAAAGACAAGATGTACAGAGAGCTTGAGGAAATGAGTGTAAGTAAGGAGATAATGTTGAAGGTAACGGGTATATGTAAAGAAAATATGAGCTGTGTGAAGACAGAAGTGGATTGATCAGACTGGTTTCAAATGAGGAATGTTTTACTCCTTCAGTTCATTATAACCATGAAGAACAAAAAGAAAGCAAAGAAGATGATCAAAGAAAATACTGGGAGGTTTCAATTAGTACATCATATGGATAAAAAAAAAATTAAAAATACTTCTTATAAGGTAATTTTATAGCCACATACTTGCAGAGTATGGCAGTTTGGTGGTTTCGTTAATTTTCGAACGGCTTTCCCAAGTCCACAGTGTCCGATTTGCAGTTTGCAGTAAAGTTTGGTCATTGACAGTCCTTATCTTATCCTCTGGACCTGAAAAATTAAAACAAGTATTTACTTCTACACAATTTCAATCAATGTAAAAATACATCAAAAGTAAACATTTTAAATCAATAAAAACTTAGTATGAGGCGTATTCCTAAAGTAAGAGTCATGTGCTTATATTTCAAAATTGATAAGTCTGAACACAGTTTCACGCATGCAGTACCCTCTATTGATTATTTACAAAGCCACTGCAGTTGCTGTTTTGATTCAGTAGTTGTTTGCCAGCCAGGGAATGCAGATTGCAATGTCCACGACAATCGTTTCTCCCGCCAGTTGTGAAGTGCGCACTGTGATTCAACTTTTGCATGCAAAAGGATCTTCAGCTGCTGAAATACATCAGGATTGTTATGCCAGTTGTGCCTAGTAGTGTATGAACATGAACCTACAGTATAAGAATAAAGGAAAGGTTTGACAATGGTGTCGAGACTTTAAAAAAGGTGCACAAATGAGCATGGTAAAGGGCAGATTAGCAGGCCCAGTATTCAGACTGATGACATTTATAATGGGCATCATTTAAGTTGATTTCATGGAATGTGGGTCAACAATTACACCTGACATGTACTGCGAAACGCTTATCAAACTAAAATTCTGACTGTTGTCCAGCACAATCCTCTTTCATGACAATGTGCGTCCTCACACCACTGCCATAACCAAAAAGAAGATTCAAGATTTTCATCGGAAACTTTTCGATCACCCTCAATACAATCCTGACCTTGCACCCAGCGACTACTTCCTCTCTTTGCATTTGAAAATTGTTTGAAAATGACAATGAACTTAAAACCACCACTGTCAACTGGGTAAATTCCCACGTGGCAAACTTCTAAGCAGAGGGTTTAAAGAAACTGGGGCAGCATTACAAACAGTGTTTAGAACTGAACGGTGATTATGTGGAAAAGTAAGGTAGGAATGTAGTAAACTAATACTGTCATTAAAAACCTTTTTTCACGAGCCTATTTTATTTAATGACCAAACAACCCTTACTTTAGGAATATGCTTTATACGTTTCTAATCCATTTTGTTACCTGTATATTGACCAAAACGAGCAGGGTAATAGAATATTTGATTCTTCCACATATTTAAATCAAGCAACATCACCATAAAGATAAGTCCATAGTTAAACCATTTGCCTGTAAACAAGGTAGAAAAATGTCAGTATGTAATTAAGATCATAAATTAAGAATGTAATATTATAAATTTTTATTGATGATCAAGCCGCAACAAACTTATGCATAATTATAGGCCTAATAATAAATCATTAGTTTTAATATCCGTTGTTTAATGAAATAATAAAAGAGTAATGTAATAATATTACTAACGATGTACAGGCCTATGTAAATATTGAAATACTTATACACAAATATACATTAAAATTTTTAAACTTCTTCTTCTTCTTCTTACTGCCAAGGATTAGGCATAAGCCTGTTCCGAACTCACAAACCATCCTGCACATCTACAGAAACACGAGACATTCCAACCTGTACATCTCGACTACTGCCATCTTCTTCGAGGTCTTCCCACCTCCCTTCTTCCAACTGGAACATATTCCATCACTTTGAGAGGTATTCTCTCCTCTGGCATCCGTTCCAAATGTTGCCTCCATTGATTCCGGTACTCCTCCACTTTTTCATTCAAGCTAAATACACCCAACTCGGATCTAATTTCCTCGTTATGTATTAGATCCAGCCTCGAGCAGCCCTTCACCCTTCTTAAAAAACTTCATTTCAGCTGCTTGGATTGCTTAAACTTTAAAAACAAATAAACTTTTTCCCTTCTGACCACAGCCTCTTCTTACCAGGAGTGCTTAAAGAAGAATCATCAGCTTCAACGCCTTCTTTCCGTATTTCTGTGATGCTTCTAATAGAAACACCTACATAAATTACGGCCTGCATAAGTTACTTTGTTTGACTGCATACTTAAATTTACCTTCTTTAACTTCGTCAACACACTATTCAATAACGCGTCTTATCACTTCTTTAGCTTCACTGTGAATTGTCTGAATCTGCTTTTGCTTTCACACTGCTTCCATGATTAATCAAAAAATAACTAGATACTTTTTAAAAACTAAAAGTGCTAAATTGTAAATACTAATACCACTGATAAGCAATGACGTTCAAGACGCACTGAAACTGAATATTGTGCCGGTGAATAGCAACAGTGGCAGGTTGATCAAAAAAGACTGAAATTGAATGTTAGCAGGTTGAATAGTACAGTGGTGGGTTGTCATAGCAACAATAACGTAGGCTTGTGGGCAGCGCTAGCTTCCCCGTACCCCACTTCGTCTCACACTAGCATTCAAGTCAGCTCTCCACTATAACATACATGTGATTTCCAGGTTAGATTCTAATCTATGTAAACACCTAGACATTTGGTGTCCGTAACATTTTAGAGAAAGGATAACTTCATGAAAATTAATAAGAACAAAACGAAAGTGTTGTGCAGCAGCAAGAGTGGTTTAGAAGAGATGGGAAATGTAAAAGTAGGCAACGAAAACTTACAGGAAGTTGGGGAATTCTGCTATCTAGGGAGTAAAATAACAAAGGATATTTGAAGCACAAGTGATATCGTAAGTAGAATTGCTCAAGCTAGAAAAGCCTTTGAAATAAAAAACAGCTTACTGACTACAAATATTGATTTACAGATTAGGAAAAATTTCTTAAAACATTATGTTTGGAGTGTAGCATTATATGGGAATGAAACATGGGTGATAGGGCTGAAGAAAGGAAGAAGATAGAAGCTTTTGAAATGTGGTATTATAGGAAAATATTAAAGATTAGGTGGGTAGACAAAATAAGTAATTTAGATGTTCTTAGGCGAGTGGATGAAAAAAGAAGTACATGGAAGCATCTTACCAGAAGAAGGGATAGGCTAGTGGGGCATATCTTAAGACATCCAGGTATTGGGCTATCAATAATGGAGGGTAATATTGAGGGAGTCAATTGCAGAGGGAGGCAAAGATTAGAATATATAAAGCAAATTACAAAAGATGCAAATGTTACAGGTATGTAGATATGAAATGACTTGCGCAAGATACAACAGCTTGGAGAACTGTATCAAACCAGTCAAGAGACTGATGACAAAAAAACATTTTTTAGAATATTAAAGTAATAAATACAATGTAATACATACCTGTTAAATGAACTTCAGCATATTTCCATTCAAGTGTTGCAACACTGAAACCCGGTAAGTTTACATGTAATGTTGTCGTAAAATGAGGAAAATCCCAATCCTGCATCATAATTAGAATGTCCATAACTAGAATAAATGAAGCTAGAAAAGCACGTGTCAATTCTGAAACATTAAAACATACAAATTTCTAGTAAACTGACAGAATTAGACAAAAAGTTACAATTTGTAGAGCAAAAACATAATTGCAATGAGATTTTTTGATTACAGTACAAACCCAACTAATATGAAGTAACTTAGATAATACAGAATCATTGGTAAATTTCTTAAAAAAATCTCTAACGTGTGTACATTGCAATCTGTTCAATTTAAGAACAATAAGCCACCCCACGACCCAATAAGATGAGGATGATGTATATGACATGTAAATGAGGTGGTCTTGAACAGGCTCAGGTCGACCATTCCTGAGAGTATGGTTAATTTAACCCCCAATCATCAAAGTACACAAGAAACCACTTTCTAGTATTCAAATCCGTATAAAAGTAACTACCTTTACTAGGATTTGAACCAGGAATCTTTGTCTTTGAAAATCAGCTGACTCGCAGGAAAAAGTTTACATGATTAATACAAATTTCAATGATTGTGGTTCAAAAACTTCTTTACAGATTGCATTGTTATTTACAGAACTAGCTATTCTTTTTCTCTGTGTCTTTATAAAATTTTATCCTCTCTGATCAAGCAGCAACAAAGATACAGGCAATTGAATGGGCAGTTAGGTCCTATACCTCAAGGTAGCTGTGTCCATTTTCTAACCTATAATTGTATTGTGTTAGTGTGTGATTCTGTTGCATTTATTCCATTTTGTACATTTGTATTGAATGGTTTGAAGGAAAAATACAAAAAAAAATGTGAAAACAGATTGCACGCTAGATGCTCTAAGCAACATAAGCTGTTCAGGAAATAAAATTAAATAATTAAAACATTATTAGGCTACTAAAAACTAACATTAGTACATTAAGAAAAAAATCATGTTTCTCAAATGCCATACAAATCTTCTGTTGTTTATTAATTAATCATAAATACTAAATTAGGTCAATTTTTTTATTTTTTTTTTTAGTTCTGTTCAGAATTTAATGGAGAATAGAAAAGCCACAGGCTGAGACATATAATCATTTATAACATTGATCAAGTTGAGTGAAAGTGAAAAAAAAATTTTATTCAATTTTTTTTATCAAATATTTTGTAAATTTGTTGATCCAATAAATACATCCATGGATATATTTCAAGAAAAGTACAAAAATTTCAACTATATAAAATGGAGGGGTTTAGTAGTAGAAATAAATATTGATTGATGTTATAATGACAAAAAGAGCTAGGCATTTTAGACAAACTAGCTATTAAACAGCCGACACTAAAAGGGGTTAATTCAGGTTTTATGAAAAGAAAAATTGTTAAGAAATACTGACCAGTACTAGCAATAAAATCCCTATTTAATTTGTCCCATGATATATAATCGCTGACAATCAATGTGACAACAACAGCAGTCGCCAAAACGGAGCCGACCCAAAATATTAATATTCGAGGCACATTGGAACGTCTCCAAATCTTACGAAGTGTTGGAGCCCACTGAGGATACAAATTATCTTGGAGCATGACATCAGTGACCATTAATGCAGTGATTAGATCTCCAAGCCATGTTCCACACGCGGCTGTTTTCATTACACTGAAAAATAAATATACACTGATTAAAATTCACACTTACACTTTCTTGTGTCTGTCAATACAGGTACCACTAGGGGACCTGACATGAACATTTTCATCAAAATAGGTCAACCTACCTATTTATGATAATAATAATAATAATAAAAAGTAAAAGTTTATTCATGCGATTTTACACCTTATTGCAATTTTCTCAAAAATGGCTCCTAGGTTTTTTTTAAAAATCACCTCATTTTTTATGCTGTACAGGATATCATAAGCGCCATGTCTGCAAAAATTGTTGGGGAGGAGAGCTGTGCTCTTGTGGTATTTTTTTTTTTTAGATTGCAGCCTTAGCATGCATTTTCGGGCAACAGTGCGCACACTTAAGTGTAGGAAATTAAAAAACCTACAATTTTTATTTCCAAAATTTTTTTCTACAACACTTAGTATAGCGTCAATTACTGATTTTCTGTATTTTGCTAATTAAAATTAATAAAAAAAATGGAATTTTTTTAACTTGCGACCTTAGCCAAAGTTGTAGAAAATTAAAAATCCTACAACTTTTCGTTCAAGTATTTGTTTCTACTGAGACCAGTTAAGCATCAATCAGTGATTTTCTACAATTTCAAGTCATACAGAGGTTGATTTCCATTTTCAATCATTCTCTCGCGTTTAAAATTATATTATATTTTTCATTATTTACACTACCAAGACAGTCATGTGAGTGTTTCATACCATATTTTTTTCTTTTATTTTTACAACTGTTTTTCACATTATTGTTAATGCAGACAATGAGGGGACAATAAATGAAAAAAAAAACCAGACTTGATCAAGCAGTTAGGTGTATGGTGGGAACTAACCAGCTCACCTCATGTAGGCCACAATTTAGGAAGCTAAAATTGCTTACAGTACCGTCACTATATTTTTGAGATGATAATGTACGTTAAAAAAAATACATTTATGCAAAATTTCAATATCCACTATCATAACACAAGAAACAGAAATGATTATTATGTAGCTAACTATGACACTAAACTGTTTAATCAAAAACCTACTTATGTGGGGAGAAAATACATCAATAAATTACCCCGAATTTAAAAAAAACGTTGCGATAATTTGCAATCCTTTACAAAAAATCTGAAAAATTACTTAATTGGTGAAACGTTTTATAGTATGCAAGAATTTATTTCCAAACAGTAGTAGTAGTAGTAGTAGTAGTAGTAGTAGTAGTAGTAGTAGTAGTAGTAGTAGTAGCAGTAGTAGTAGTAGAAGTAGATCAATGTGGGATTGAAATGTATTTCAGGTGTTATAACTTCTTGACATATCCTATACTCCCTCAGAAGCCTCCTGGTGTAGAAGCCAGGTGCGCTGGCTTCTACACCATTACACCAGAGGACCATTACTGTCATTACTTGACATATCCTATACTCCCTCAGAAGCCTCCTGGTGTAGAAGCCAGGTGCGCTGGCTTCTACACCATTACACCAGAGGACCATTATTGTCATTACTTGACATATCCTATACTCCCTCAGAAGCCTCCTGGTGTAGAAGCCAGGTGCGCTGGCTTCTACACCATTACACCAGAGGACCATTACTGTCATTACTTGACATATCCTATACTCCCTCAGAAGCCTCCTGGTGTAGAAGCCAGGTGCGCTGGCTTCTACACCATTACACCAGAGGACCATTATTGTCATTACTTGACATATCCTATACTCCCTCAGAAGCCTCCTGGTGTAGAAGCCAGGTGCGCTGGCTTCTACACCATTACACCAGAGGACCATTATTGTCATTACTTGACATATCCTATACTCCCTCAGAAGCCTCCTGGTGTAGAAGCCAGGTGCGCTGGCTTCTACACCATTACACCAGAGGACCATTAATGGCTGACCATTACACCAGAGATTGGCCAAAACACATGCAACACTTTAACATGATAAAATGAAATAAACTTACCTAGCATAAGTAATACCCATTCTACTATCAATATGATAATATGGTTTGTCATAAAATATCAGTAATAAAAGATTGTAAACATGAGAAAATAAATACAGCGATACTATCACAGTCAAGAACATTGCGATCCATGAACCCTGTAAGAAGATAAAATAATCAATTAACATTAAGGAAATTATAGAAATATAAATTCTAACATCAACATGAACAAATAGTATTTATTCTTATAGGGTTGTTATCTTCACAGACATTACAAACATCTAAGTACGTAATTGGAGGTGACAGTCAATAAGAACACATATGGCTTGTTACATCATATGATAAAACCAAAACTGATAAAAATGAAAAATATAATATAAGCCAATCAATAAAAATTCCTTTCATGAAACAACGCTTAAACCATAAGTGCTCAGAACACCAGGTTTCTGGTGTTCTGAGTACATATCCGAAAAAAGATACCCTCTTTTTTCTCATCGTGTCTTAACACGTTATTCGTTTGTTTATGGACTTCTTTATTTGGTAACAGTGTTCAAATTTCCTCTCTTTGGTGATTTCTTCCAATGTACATTCTTAGGATCTCCCTTTCGACTTTAAGTGCATTGTTTATTTTAGATTTGTTGGGTCTTAGTGAGAAAAGTGTTTCACAACAATAAGTTGCACTAGGTATCAACTATTTATCTTTAATAAAATTACTACTAATGATATTTATTCATAAGTACTTGCCTGCTCATCTCGAAACATCTTCAGCCGCAATATTTTTCCACAAATAACATTATGTACAAATAACTTACCCACGATAAGTCCACAAATAATAGCCAGTAACCACATCAGCACCTAAAAAACAAATAACAATTGATACTGTATTATTTGTACGCCGGTCCGTAGTTCATATTTGGCCACTGTTGGCGCTGTGATGGGGTTGCTGCTGCCGATAGGTAGCGCCAGCGGTCACACCTCTCACAGCGCATGAACCAAGTGGCAACATATAGTATCTGCGCACTGGCAATGCAATAGTCGAGAAGGAGAAGGTGACAGTATCGATGTTCTCTGTGTGCGAGAATCGATCAGGGGATTTGACATCTCAACATTGAGTATTTCTTTCCGTCATCTGCACCTCCATTCCCTACCCCTCGCTTCACCGGCGACTGCTCCCCTTCGGAGGCAGCGGTAAAAGGTGCACGCTGCGTTGTCGACTCGCTCCTATTAGATTAGGCAGCGGTACAGACGACCCCGATTCACTTCACCGGTGACTGCTCCTCTTCGGAGGCAGCGGTGAAAGGTGGTCGCTGCGTTGGCGGCTGCTCCTAATCTTTTAGGCAGCGGTAAAGACGACCTCCCTTCCTCCCCCCTACGATGTTTTCATTATTTTGAACTACGCCGCCGGAGGCCCGGCTGGTCCTATGAGTTCTACGGCTGCGCTACTGAAAGCCGGTGGCGACACAATTCTTGTTACAAAATTTTAAAACAAAATGAAATTTTTTATTCTGTTTACAGATAGGTATCATCAAAGCCTGGTGAAATAAATTAAAGTAATAAAATTTCCTATTAAGATAAACACCCAATGCGATCGTTGAAATGCTTTAAACTATAGCTACAAATCCTGGAGAAGGTCAAAGGTTTCCAGTTATTTAAGATGTAACATGTCTTTGAATACAGATTTTGATGTCTTACAAAAACTGCACAAGTTTAACTCTGCCATCTCTAGCATCATTCTTAAAAAAAAAAAAACACTTGGAGTGACTCAACTGTGATTTTATCAAGCATTAGCTGACTACTCTGTATTATCACAAAGTGGTTAATTTTTTTTTTTTTTGTTAATTGCGTCCAGAAGACTCCCGAGGAAGTATAGGTCATGTCAGTAAACTATTAGTTAATATATAACACCTGAACAAATACATATTTTAATCACACATTGACCTGCTGCTACAAGCTTACTTACTACAATAAGTATGTCATCATCAAATATTTACACAAGAATACACAATTTTCTCAGCATTCACTTATTTAATATTATTTAGAAAGAAATTCTTGTACACTATAAAAAATTTCATCAATCAAGTAATTTTCCAGATTTTTTCTAAAGGAATGCAAATTATCACAACATTTTTAAAAATTGGAGTAATTTATTGATGTATTTTCTCTACTACAAATTTATAAATCCATAGCATCTTACATTCAGGCAGTTGGGATGAAATTTTTGTAGCGTGTAAAAGATTGGATAGGAGACACCATTTAAACGCACCGGTGTGCGTTTAAATGGTGTCTGGCGCTGACTCGCTACGAGTCAGCTGTTTAACAGCTGATTTTCAGAGATGCTGATTCTGTGGTTCAGAGCCTAGTAAAGGTAGTTACTTTTATACGAATTTGAATATTAGATACAGGTTACCAGTGTACTTTGATGGTTGAGGTTCAATTAACTCTATCAGGAATGATCAGCCTGAATCTGTACAAGATTACACCTCATTTTACACGTTTTACATATCATACTCATCTCATTGAGTCATGAGGATGTTTATTGTTCTTAAATTGAACAGTTTGCAATGCACACACATTATGAATAAACAAACAGAAGACCACCATTTTAGGAATCATGTAATAAGAACGAAGCACAAAGTAATACCTTTGAACAGCATCATTAAACAGTACAGGGAAAATCGAACAGTAAAACTCATACATATCAAAATAGAACAAACAGACACATGTATTGAGATTTTAATTCGACATCAAATGCCAAGAAAATTCGCAAATTATTTATTTGGCTGTCATATGAGAATTAATAACGCAATTACTTCAATTAATCTTATCTTACATCAAGAAATACTGATTAATATACGCTAAAATTCAAACTAATAACATGTAACTTCATTCAAGCATAAATGCATTTGAATATCAGCCAACGTACATAATAAATTCAAACAGTATACTACGTGTCTACTGGTCCAATAATAAACCAAGAGTAAAAAAGATTTATGAGTTTTACCTTAATCATAGCCCATTTCCATTCAGGTGGATATTTTGTAAGTACAAAACTAAACACATTTCCAACCATCGGTATCACAGATTCTGAAAATTTGAACAAAAAAATTATTATTCAGAATTACATAATTAAATTGTTGACAATTACAATTCTTTCATTAAAAAAAATGAAAAAACGTAAAGGTGGGGTTTTTAATATACAAAAATAAAATTTTCTCTAACAATTTCCTTTTCTTAAATTTCTTTTCCTTTTATAAGGCCAATTTTAGACCACATGAGGTGACTTTAGATGTTTCTGGAAGCTCTTTTTGCAGTCCACATTCTCAGTATTCTCTCACTGTCGTCTTAAATACATGAAAGTAAAAATACAATACAATGATAATTTTTAAAAAAAATTATAAATTTGAGTTACAGCTACATAAAATTGATATATTAAATCATAAAAATATATAATGATAATTACAATAATATTTAAATTCCTCTTTGGTTTATTTCATTGATACATTGTTTTTAAGTTGCATACTTAATTGATAGTAGGTTACAATGTGTTTTAAGTGATTTAGTAACTTATTTAGCATAAGTAGCATGAAACCCCTAATTAACACAAATACTTTTAAACCAATTTTCTTATTTTCATGTAAAAGTAAGAATTTATGTATTGGTGGGAAATAGTTTGCATAAAGATAATAATAATACAGTAGCTGCTGTATTGAAATTTAAGTTAATCTCAACTATGTTTCGACCATAGAGGGACCTAATTTTCCATATATATGCACCATGTGCATATCTGACACTCCATCTGCAATCTGACACTCCAAGGTGGAGTGTCAGATTATTTGCGCTCAATCTGTTCGTTGTAGGGCTAAAATAAATAGTTCTGTTTCTTATTACATGGTCAGCCAATTAAATGACTGAATCATTTAAGAACAGAAGAGGTAGAGGTGTTAAAGACACTAGTCAGAGTTACCTCCTCTGAAAGTAATGAATTTCACTACACAGCCAGACCCTGTGGTGAATGAAGTGAACAAGTCATTTGCAGAGTGGAAAATATGTGCTTTTCAGAGGGCCTGGCATGCTGACAAGCATACTTTTCCACTCAATGAGGAAGGCAATGGTAAACCACCTCACTCCTCGTTTTGCTTAGTAAAACCTCTACGGGTTCAAACCAGCTTTTTGGCTGATGACCTAAACAATACACATGCACCATGTACTAACTACTGAATAAATTTTGTATACATTATTTCTATATAGTGTGAAAATGAAAATAAATAAATAAATAAATGAATTTTGAACTTACCAGCATGACTATGTGAAATAGGATCCTCAGCAAAAAGTAAAAAGTTACAAAATATAATGAAATATGTAGTAAACAGACGAACATATGGATGTTGGAAATAATATCGTAAATCTTGGGGTGCATCGTCTTTGGAAGTAGGCGTAACAACAGTGGCGGAATCATCTTCGGCTTGCTCGGTTAAAACTCTGTCTCTCCATCCTCTAGCTTCTTCTCGTGATGCAATGCTGCGCCTGCGCTGCAATGAAACACTCTCTTCCCAACTGCTTGGTTTTCTTCGAGTAGGTGCAGCACCAGAGAACATAGCAACCTGTTCAGAATAAATAAATGCATTTACACATACATACATAGATACATTTTTAAGTAAAATTAAAAAAATAACTCCTACCAAATTATACAAAGAAATAATAATGTACCAACAGCGAAAAAATAAAAATTTTACAAAAAAAAATCACACAATCACAAAATTTTTTTTATAAAATATCAAATATAACTGAAATATTACAGTTGATACAATAATATATTAGAATTTAACTGTCTGGCATTTTGGTTATCTGGCAATGCACAATGCAAACTTTGGTAAGAGAACACTTTCAAAGATGTGGGAAAGAAGAAGAGGTTGTTTTCCTATTTAACAGTAATGACTGCTCACAGTTTCGTTCTAATAAAATCAAAAGATGCCTACAAGGAGAGACCCAAAAGTAATGAGACTTGGGCTATGGAGGGGAGTGATGGTGGGGGAACGAGTTCTCAGTGGTGGGCTCTTTGATTTAGAGAAACTCTTCCTGAGTCAGTAGTATGCAAAGTCTTGTCACTGTGAGTCCACCCATTTGTCTGTAGTGAATCTTTAGTAAAACAAGATTTCCACATTCAGTGATAACGTGAAATGGCGAATGCTCAAAAGCAAAATGTAGTGGTAAAATTTTGTTTCCTGTTGGGAAAAACAGCTGCGAAAACTCTTGCAATGCTCCAAACAGCTTACAAGAAAGATGCATTGAGTAAAGCTTTGGTCTAAAACTGGTTTTCGCGTTTCAAAAAGGGGGAAAAAATCGGTTGAAAACCAACCTCATTCTCTCTAACCTCAACCTCAAGGACCGTTGATAACGTTGAAAAAATCAACATCCTTGTCTATGAAGATCGTCACCAAATAATTGATGAACTGTCTAACATGACTAAAATATCATGGAGTTGAATTCAGAGGATTTCCACACGAGAAAAATTACAGCCACATTTGTGTCAACTTCTGCTCCCACCATGTTGTTTGTGAAGCAATTTCTGAGCAAGAACGGAGTGACCCCGATTGTTCACCCGACTTGACTCCCTGTGACTTCTTCTGTTCTTTTGACTGAAAAGGGACATAAAAGGGAAACGTTTTGAGACTGTGGAAGAAGTGAAACAAAATTTGCTGGAGGGCTTAAAGCGTACTATCTAATGGTGAATACTTTGAAGGCAATCAAATTTTGGTATAACAATATATTGATAAGTATATTAGAATAGAATAGAAGAATATTAGTAGAATAATAGAATATTAGAAGTATATTAGAATAGAAGATATTGATAAGTATCAAAAATTTAGTAGCTTGAATTATGTGAGGAAATGCAATATATTAAAGTAACTTTCATTGCTATTTTTGGACCACACGAAAGGAATGACAATACGTAGGTATTTATTTATGTATTAGAATTTTTTTTTTGAAATTGTGTGAAAAGAAACACTCTTAAATTTGACCCATATTTTTAGAGCAGTAGAACAATACATTATTCAGATCGCTCATAAGGTAAAAAGCTTTGTTAGATTGAAGAAACTATGATTTCCCATTATAACTTATCATATATTTAGGTAAAACACACTGGTTACCTTTGTATTTTTATTAACAAAGTCTGAACATCTGTAATAAGTCACTCCAAATCACCAAATTTTAAGGAAATAAGTAAACTTTGTGAGGGATCAAAGTGAACGAACAGAGTATTAAATTAAAAGGACCATAATGCCTTGACTGATGTAATTATTTTTGAGAAAACTATGAAAAGAGGTAAACATAGTATGATTATTAGTCAGTCCCTTTGATATCTCACTTATTTACATTGATAAAAAGTCTAAAAATGTTCAGGAAGATGTCTTAAAATACATAAAGACAGTTTTTAATTATAGGACCAGAAAAATAATTAAAAATTTAGAACAAAAAGATACATTTACAAAAAAAATATATAAAAATATTAAAAACTATATAAAAAATTTCAACAATAAATTACAAATTTGGGGAAATACAATACTAAATTTTACTTATCAATTTACTTGAAACTAATTTCTACAAATTTAAATACTTTAATCAAAAAATTTATTCTTTATAATTGTAATAAAAATAGCAGTTAAACAGGTACTGCCTTTACTACCTACTGGCGTTACATTCAACCATTTCGGTCCATCCTTCTCCAAATTACAAGCATGCAACAATACCATCAATTCCACCTACAAAATAAACAAATATTATTTGATTTTTTTTCCATCAACTTATATCTTTTGAACCAACTTAACTTAGATTTACCACTGTTGATAATTGAATATTAATGCAGTTTGTGACAATATCTAAAAGGAAAGAGTGTTCGAGAATTCTCAAGGACAGAGATTTAAAAGGTGTTAATGTAAACAAATCTTTATAATTCATCCTGTATAAAATTTTATACAAATGACTGAAGATGTATCATCTTCTGTAGATTTTTAATAAATAAAGTTTTTAGTTTCAATTATATGTCATTTACTCTGATGATGGTGGATCCACCGAAACACATGTAAGTGAAAATAAAAGTTGACGCAGTTAAAAAGAAAGGTTAGTGAAATTTATTATATAAATTCATTTGATAAAATAGAATTAATGTAAATAATAATAGTAAGAAGTAATAAATACGATTTCTTAGAAATAGAAATAAAACGCACAAATGGTTATGTATAGTACAGTTCAGCCTATTGTTGTATTATGGCTACCTAAAGAATTTTTTTTTGTTTTTTTTGGTTTAACGTCCGACTGTTCTGCAATTACTGCTAGTGCAGACGGTGAAGGATGAAATAATTTTTTGTAACGTATGAAAATATGCTATGCCTGAATGTATCTATAACGTATTTGAATGTAATTATCCAAGTAGACGAATATCTACTTAGATAATTGGCTCTTTTTGTAACCATTCTATTCAATTATAATTAGTTGTCTATGTTTTGTAAAAATTTTTATTTTTATTATATCGAAAATTTCTGTCCTTCTCGTAACTTCTATGGCTTCATCTATATAACGAGCTCACCATTTTGGAATTTAGTTAAGTCTTTGATCTGCCATCGACAAATTTTGATCTGTAATTGAGTTATACTGTGTATAAGTATGTATGCAATGAGATCCAGCGCATATTGTAGACACAGTGTAATCGTTTTTAACTTTGTAACTAGGACTTTACACTCAATTTACACTCAATCTGTTCGTTGCAGAGCTAAAATAAATAGTTCTGTTTCTTATCACATGGTCAGCCAATTAAATGACTGAATTGTTTAAGAACAGAAGAGGTAGAGGTGTAAAAGACACTTATCAGAGTTATCGTCTCTGAAAGTAATGAATTTCATTGTACAGCCAGACCCTGTGGTGATTGAAGTGAAGTTGTCATTTACAGAGTGGAAAATATGTGCTTTTTAGAGGGCTCGGCATGCTGATAAGCGCACTTTTCCACTCAGTGAGGAAGGCAATGGTAAACCACCTCACTCCTCGTTTTACTTAGTAAAACTTCTACAGGTTCAAACCAGCCTTTCGGCTGTTGACCTAAACAACAACAACTAGGACTTAGTTTATACAAGTCAAAATTAAGTACTAAGAATAAGTACTAAAATACTAAAAATAAGTACTATAAACATTTTCATTTTATAGTTTAACTTCCAAATAATATAGGGTCAAAGAGCTAAAGGCCTGGCCAAAAAGAGAAAGTGGCAACGAAAAAATTATTTCATGAACATGATTATAACAGTATATAATTTATTATATAATATACAGTACACAAGAAATACAGTGCCAAGAAATCGCGAGTTCTCTAAGTAACAGAAATTACTTTTGAGTAATAATTAAACTATTTTTACGTCAAAATGTATTATTCTTGGTAAAAGGAAGTCACTAGGAACATAGAAATTTGTATAATAAATGATTTAATTAATTTTAATGATGTAATTACACCACACTAGGAAGTGCGAATAGACTACATTTTTTAAATTTGTTCTAAAATTCCTGGTAAACGGTAACAAAAGACGATCTTCACTGTAGCGCTAGTAGAATTGATCTGAATGCCTGAACAGCATTTACTAACACTGCCGGTGTGCTATTAATTGAACAAAAGCTATAGAAACATAGTAGGGTATATGATGCCTATAGGCATCATTAGGCCCTGGGAAGAGCCTTGATCTGATGCCTATGAACATCACCTGGCCTCAATGTATCAGTAATAATAAAAATATAAAATTAGCATTATTAAGAATTGTGATTCAGTTCTCTGCGAGAAATTACAGAGAAAGTTACTCACTCTGAAATTAACCTAGCTCTTTTATGTATAATTAATAACATCAATAAGCGCAATTGAAAACAAAAAGATGGTAGATTTGCAAATTATTTCAGGGCAGGAATAATCATTTTAGACACATTAAAAATGGAACATGGCGTGGGGTTCAGAAATTTTTTTCACTTTTCATATAGTTTACTTTATGTGTTTGCACCGAAATTATCCATTCAATGTATGCGATTGTTTCCAATTCCTGCCACAAAAAAATCTAATAAACAATGATCGGAATACATTTCCTCTATAAACTGTATAGTTAAATCCATCGTTCACAATATAATTGCAAAAATCAAATCAAAAGCAATCACTGAAAAGAACCAAAATTAAAAGTGAGTAGCGGTGAGAGTCACTTCTTCTTCTTCTTCTATATGCCTGCTCCGCGTCGGAGATTGGCGATCATCATCATGATTCTAACCTTGGAACCAGCCGCTCTGAAGAGTTGAACTGAGGTGGTCCCAAACCACCCCCGCAGGTTCCCCATCCAAGAAATTCTCCTTCTCCCCGGTCTTCGTTTACCCTCAATTTTGCCTTCCATGATGCACTGCAGTAGGTGGTATTTTTTATTCCGCACTATATGGCCAAAATATTGGAGTTTCCATCTTTTGATATTGAAAAGAAGTTCTGTATTTTTGTTCAAACGGCTTAGAACTTCCCCATTTGTAATTTTATCCTTCCATGAGATGCGGAGCATCCGCCGGTAAGTCCACATCTCAAACGCTTCCAATTTCCTTTCCAAGGACTTAGTCAATATCCATCCCTCATGACCATAAATGAGTACAGGAATTACAGAATTACAGGAATTACAGGAATTGAGAGTCACTATCTTTTTCAGATCACACTGACCAAACTTTTGCAACCGTGATCCTGTATCAGATAGGATTCGAAAGGACGATCAAAATAATAACCTGAAAATGACAGATCCATTGCATCAATGAATCAAACTAAAAATATTTAGCCGACAGTGTTCATTGTATCTGAAGTCCGTTATAACTGGTATCCATTATACAAGAATTTACTGTAATGTACTGACAAAAAATAATCCAATAATTCTGCACTTAGTTAACTGGTTAAGAAAAAAAATATATTTTTTCAAAAAAAGACAGAACAATATGTGACAAGTCAAATGAATTAAGTTAACATGCATTCATGAAGATTTTACAGAAGAATTCTTTAGTCCAACATGACATTGATGGTACCACAGGGAGAGGAGAAGGAAAACGTTTAGTAATGTGGTGAGTCATAAGAGATCATTACTTTGGAATAGCTACAAGTTTGCTGATACTTAAAAAATGTTAATATTGTACTTTTAATGTAAGGGAAAAAGTAGAGATGGTTCCCCATTTAAAATTTCTTGTAACTTCCATAATTTTAAGATCAATTAAAAAAATACTCATGAAATTTGATGGCAGTAAAAAGTGACAAAAATTGTCCTTTTCCAATAACAATTAGATGTATTCAAGAATGTTTTACAGGCATACTCAAAATTAAAATGTTTAAGAATATTTATAATACGATGAGATCCTACAAAGGATTTTTTGTTGTGAATTTAAATTTTTAACCAATGGTACTTACCGAATTCGCATGATTTAATGTGATACCACGCCGAAGAGGATGCCGCAAATGTTTCGCGTCAGAAGCACCCCAAACATTTGTTAAATTGGCTCGGCCATTGGTTCCGGTTGACGGGGACACGCAAGTCACCTGGCTATCTCCACCAGCCCCTCCTCCATGTAAAAGCGGTTGTAAGACTCGCAACTCACTACCCTCTGAAAAACAAAACATGCATTATAAAAGAATGGAAGTAGGCGTAACAACAGTGGCGGTATCGTCTTTGGCTTCCTCGGTTAAAACTTTGTCTCTCCATCCTCTAGCAATGATGGTTACAAGAAACAATTGTAACCATCATTGCTGAAATAGACCACAAAGCACTTGACAAGAATCTTATTAAAGCTCACTAGCTTGAGAACAGCTTTTATGACAAAAACTAGCTTGAATTGACTAGCTTGACAATAATGGTATTTATAATAAAAGCAGAAAACCTTAGTGCTTGAACCATAATAAATGGTGCAACAATATCATCTACAATAGGTCATTTTGCAAAACAAAATACAAGATGACCTGAACTTGTCAGTAGTCCCAGCAGGGAATGTAAAAGTTTATTCTGGCGAGAACATCAGTGCAAAAGGTTCAGTATGAGTTGTTTTTACTTTCTCTTGCCTATATGAATATATAGGAAAGAAAGTATTGTTTTCATGTCGATTTTTCGAAATCGAGTTTTCACCGGATCTATACGTTTTCAGACCCCCTGAACCCAAAAAAACATGTTTTTAGCAATTGGTCTGTGTGTGTGTCTGTGTGTATACAAAATATCTCAAGAACGGAACACTGTACGAGCTCGAAACTTGAAACTTAAGTTACATACCACTACCGGACCCAACACGAACATTTTCATCAAAATCGGTCAAACGAAAGTAGTAGTTTATTCGTGTCATTTTTCACTTTTTTGCGATTTTCTCAAAAACTGGTCCTACGATTTTTTTTTAAATCACCTCATTTACTTAATTTTATATTCTCTACAAGATAGGGTAGGCGCCATGTTTGCTGAAATTCTGGGTGAGGCTGTTTTCACCTAAAAACATTTTCTTTTTAAGATTGCGGCTTTAATATGCATTTTAGCGCAAAACGTTATAACGTTTTGCTATTTATTATATATAATAAAAATTGTAGAGAATGTAAAATTCTACAACTTTTATTTCAAACATTTTTTTGTATAACGCTTAGTTTAGTGGTAATTAGCGATTTTCTGTTTTTTCTCACGAAAACGTGTGAAAAATCGATTTTTTTAAGATTTCGGCCTTAGAATGCATTTTACGACAAAAGTGTGTAATATAAAATTTGTAGAAAATTAAAAGATCTACAATTTTTATTTAAAGCTTTTTTTTGTACAGTGCCTAGTTTAGCGTGTAGGAGCGATTTTCCGTATTTTTAAGCCAAACTGAGGTCGATTTTAATTTTGCGTATTTCACTAATGTTTTTTGAGGTTAGTTTTTTGTTTATTTCTAATATTTTATTACTAATGTTAGGTTTATTGTTAATTATTTGCATTGGCAAGAGAAAGTTGTGTGAGTGTTTCACACCAGATTTTTTTGTTTTACATCCAACTGTTTTGCAATTACCACTAATGCAGACAATGACACTAATGCAGACGGGTGACAGATGAAAAAACAAATTTTTAACACACTAAGGTGTTGGATAAATGGTTTAAAGAAGTCAGCAAAAAGATATTAAGAAAACTTAATAAATCGAACCAAATTCAGACAACTAATAACGTACTTGAGGGCTTTCATGAAGAGCAAAACAGAACGCCAGGTAAAAAGAAGAAGGAAAAGCAGTGAAAAGCAGGAAAAACAGTAAAAAAAATACTGAGAATGTGGGCTGCAAAATGAGCTTCCAGAAACGTCTCATGTGGTCTAAAACTGGTCGTATACGAGAAAAAAATTATATTGCAATAATAAAAATAAATTTTTATTCATAAAAAATAAACTGAAATACTATACCTGAAATAGTAGGATCAGGTTCTTGACAACTATAAAATCTGCTAAGCTTTCCACGTCCCCGTCTAGCTTGGTCCCTAAATGACAAATGTTGCTGAAGACGCATTGGCAGTGGGAGTGGCGAAGATGGGAGGGATGACTCCTGGGTGCTGTACGAACTGACTTCTGAATTTTGCAATGCTGTTGCATTATGCTCATTTCCACTATTTCCCTGGAAAAAGTAAATGATCGATAACATTACAATTACAAAACTGAAAGAAAAATTTACCATAAAATCACCATTGCTGCTTAGGTGAACAGCCATAAGTTGTACTGTTATGCCAGTGAAAATTCAGTCCCATGGCATTGTGTTGTAATAGTAATAAAACTTCACACTATTCTTGGTAAAGTAGAACTTTGATAGTTTGACACTTTGTGGACTTAGATGTTGTCGAAGTATCAAAATGCCAAAATATCCAGAGCATATGATATAATTAAATATAGGAGGCATTAAAAAAACGATGTTAATATGAAAATTGCACAATTTTAATGAATACAAATAAGCTGATGTGCCCTTCAGTACAATACTGTACTCAACATTATTCTTACAGTTATAGATGATACATCAAACGAAAGTGCAACTCAAGCAGTTTTGTTTGTTGGCAGCAGTGCGCAATGTTTCCACCGCCAACCGTTAGAAAGCGCTAGTAGCAAAGATGGTGACTAAAGAACAGAAAGCGTTTTGTGTTTTACAGTTCCCAAAGTCGGAATTCGTAGTTACTGTGCAACGTGCGTTCTGTATTAAGTTTGGTTGTGAACCTCCAGGTGATAATAACATTCGTAGATGGTATCATCAGTTTGAAGATACCAGCTGCCTATGCAAAGGGAAGAGTACGGGATGACCAAGTGTTAGAGCGGAGAGCGTTGAGTGAGTGCGAGAGTCGTTCACGCGTAGCCCACAGAAATCTGTTCGGAAGGCTAGTCGTAAATTAGCAATTCCTGTAACGACTGTTCGGAAAGTTTCACGGAGAGGCTTACAACTACGTTCTTATCGTTTGCAGTTGGTACAGGCTCTAAATCCTGCAGACTATGGTTTACGTGCCAACTTTGCTAACAAAATGTTGTTGCATGAAGATAGTCTATATCATGTCGTCTTCAGTGATGAGTTGACCTTTCACCTTAGTGGACAAGTGAACACTCATAATGTGCTAATCTGGGGCACAGAAAATCCTCACGCGATGGTACAAGTGCAACGAGACGCCCTTAAATTGAATGTTTTTTGTGTCACGTCCCGGCGAAAGTTTATGGGTCTTATTTTTTTTGTTAAGGCAACTGTAACTGGTGCTTCTCACCTTGATACTCTACAGCTATGGCTCTTCCCTCAGTTGAAAGATAAAGAACCAGAGAACTTCATTTTCCAGCAAGATGGTGGGCCGCCTCACTGGCATAACAATGTACGCAATTGGCTGAATGTCACTTTACCCGACCGCTGGATTGGGCTCGCTTTCCATGGCCTCCATGGTCACCCGATTTGACGCCGTGTGATTTCTATCGTTGGGGGTTCATAAAGGATCATGTGTATGTGCCTCCACTACCAGCTGACCTTCCCGAATTAAGAATCAGGATTGAAGCAGCTGTTGCAACAATTACTCGAGAGACACTAAACAACGTTTGGGAAGAACTCGCATATCATCTTGACGTGTGTCATGTGACGAATGGTGCGCACATTGAACACTTGTAGGCATTTATGTAAAACGTTTGAGTTGCTCTTTCGTTTGATGTATCATTTACAACTGTAAGTATAATGTATTAAATATTATAGAGCGTTAAAACCCTGCTATTTTAATAAATCTACCCACAGCAGTTATGTCTAAGTAATAGATAACTCACCACTTAATGTTTCTACTGCATATTAGTTTCCAGTGGGTAAAACGCCCCAATATTCAAATTTCGTTGTGGTGTATTCTTCTTCTTCTGCCTTTCAAGGATTAGGCATCTCTGCCTGTTCCGAACCTCTCAAATCTGCCCACCTCTTTCTCGGGCGTCCTCGTTCTCTCCTGCCCTCCGGCTTATAGCCCAGTGTCTGCTTAGGTATCCTATCCTCCCGCATTCTGTTTACATGCTCTAACCACTGCATTCTGTTCTGGGATACCTTGTTGTTTATAGAGAATATGTTGGGTTCTTTCCTTATCTTGGTATTCCTGTAATGATCTTCTCTACTACACCCATATGTACGTCGAAGAAATTTCATTTCAGATGCTTGCAATCTAATCTTGTCTCGCTTTGATAGCACCCAAGTTTCACTGCCATAAAGTAGAGTCGGCACTGCTAATGTTTTATAAAATCTCAGCCTCGTGTTTTTGCTGGTGCTATTTTTTTAAGTGCGGTGGAATGTTCCGCATATTTGCTGAAATCTGTGCATCTTATTGTAAGCATCTTTATCCTGTTGGTATGTAATGTTGCAACCTAGACACTGAAAGTGGGAGACCCGTGGCTGTTGCTGGGTCTGCTATCGGGAGCTGCCCCTGGCGATAGGGACACTTGTCAACTCGGTTGGTGAGTGCTGAGGAAATAAAATATTCAGGGTGGACAAAAACCAGTGAAAATGGTCAATGGCTCCAAAGGCGAACATGGAAGACTTTTCTAACGGCGGAGGAGGTGGAAGAGCCTAGAGCGGCATCTCGTAGGAACTGTCCTACAGGCTCATATGCAGTGATGTGGCAATCCCACTAATCAGCTTAATCTGCGCAGCGCTCATAACGCGGCCACACGATTTTCTTAAATACTGGCAAACCTCAAGATGCCTCGGATGATGGACCGGGATTAACGGATAATTTAATCAGGATATGAACAAAGAAGTAATAATTTGGAACTAAACCATCTTATTCCATTGGAAAGTAATAAGTGCACTTAAACTAACAAACAAAAATTAAACAATAATAACATTTCTTACCCCAGGCGGAATTTGATGGGCACAACTAAGAAGAAGAGAGCTCCTAGCACTGCCGCCAGTACTATCGATGTATGAAACCTGTTGTACAACTTGGTTCCAAAAATCATGAGGTTCCTGTGCAGATCTGACACCAGTACTGGCATTGCTTAATGAAACTAGCGAGGTTCCAACACCACTCGATGATGCTCCCAAAACACTAGATCCATCTGGTTTGATATCCGCAAATAATTCAGGGCCAAGCTCTGTCTCCAATAATCCTTGCTGAAAGATTAACATTACAAAATTATACGCAAATGTTTATCAAATAATTTTAGTATATCATTTAGCGCCATTTTAGATCATTTCTGATAACTTAAAACAAATCTGGAAGCTCTTATTCCAGCCCACATTGTCCATAAAACAAAATTATTTCGTTATTATTGTTAAGTACCAAATAGCAGCCCACATTGATCCAGAAGTAATAATAATAATAATAATAATATTTATTTATTCCACTTTATACAAATACAAAATTATATCTTATCTACTAGGAATAAATAACCACCAACTCAAGTAAACGGTGCTTATATATAAAAAAAAAACAATATACATAAAAACAAGTTTATAAATGAATAACAGATCAAATGTAGTCATCCACTACAAATGACAATTCAAATTGTAGCGGCAGGTACAGCGCATGTTAACTATATTTTTTTAAACAACAATATTAACCAAGCCATCAGTCTTCAGAGCAGATATTCAGCTGTACATGACTAACACCAAAATCAGTAATTATTGTTATATTATTTACCAAGATCAGTAAATTCCTACAAGGACTGAATAGCAAGCACTGAAAGTCAGCAACGGTAAAACACCAACGCTAACCAACAATTCTTACAAGTGAATCAACATCAGTTATGTCATTGAGCCAATCTTTAACATTTCTTGAAAATATTAACATGTTTAAGCTATTTTTAATTTCAATAGTCCGGAATAACCGGCCAAATCTGGATTGGAAAAACTTTGTTTTTATTTATAAAATTGCAATATCCCACATTCAGTAATGTACACTTATCAAAGTTCAAATATTCAAAGCATAAACTAAAGTTACGTTACATACTATAATTTACTGTCTCATGACAATGGTTTTTACGGGAATAGCAAACTATGTTGTCAGAGCAAAAAGATAACTCAAGTCCTTTTGCAGACAATCCTGAGCATATTATGAAGGGGAACCATTTTCGTCTCCATAAATGTAATCATGGTACGAGCTCCAAGGAGTTTTGGTGTAAATGGAGGAAAAGTGGAAGAAAGGGATCAGCGGTTGGACCATTGGATTGTGCCGGAAAAAGTACACGTCACGTAATACTGTTTTTCTTAAGTCAGCCACAACCTGGGTGCTTACACTTCATAAAAATTAACTTTTCGTTTTTAAAATTTTACAGACAATTGGGAAAAATACTCAAAACACCTGAACATATATCATTTATTCCCAAATATGGTCAAAATATTGGGAAAAGTATGGATTCTTCGATCCGGCGTCCATCTAGGTACACAGACCCTGACAAAGTCACTTGTACAGTTAATAGAATAGGTCTAGAATTTATCTGAAACCACCAGGCGATGTAGCAATCCTGATTACAGGGGTGATCTGGTCATGGGCGGATTTAGGTCTTGATATCTGGGGGTGCAAGCTCACCGGAAGGTACGAGGTATTTGGATACTAAATACTAAATTTATTATCATCAAAAATTTAGGGGTGCGGCACACCCCCATAAATCCGCCAATGGATCTGGTAACTATTTTTCTTAGCTGTCCATTGTCCAGGAGACATAATTTTTTTTACTCCAGAAATTTTTTAGTAAAACATTCCCGTTTTGCATAACAAGGTTTCTTAGCTCATTGAACAGAATAGGCCTACAACAAGCCGAAATTTTAAAAAACTCACAACTCCATATTTTAAACAGCTTTATCTACCAAACGAGCTAAGAATACTCATCTTATAACGTCAATCGAACACTCTCTTTACACTAGCCTTTATTCCTGCAATAATTCATTTCAGTCACTTAGGGATGTGACAATCTTAATTTTTTTCCAAAACTGAAAACAATCCATTTTATTGGCCGATTGCTGGTTATTATACACTAGATAATGACAATAGAAATATTTTCTTTAAACCATCAGTAATGCGGTAATTAGTAAATACTTACCATTATAATGCTTTCGTGCATAAAATGCACATCTTCAGTAATTTCCTTTAAATTAACATTTTAAACATTTAAATTTTAATGCACATCTTCAGTAACATTTTAAATTTTAAATGTTAACTTCAGAAAATTACTGACGATGTGCATTTTATGAACGAAAGCTCTTTAATTCGTTTACCGTATTACCAGTGGTTTAAAAAAATATTTATACAGTATATATATTTCAATTATCAATATAATACAGCTGTTGAAAATACCTGAACAGGAAGTTAGATAGATAATGGCAATGCGGTTTTTATGGGCAGAGAAAGAAAGAGGGGGGATGATTCAGAGCTTTTTTTAAAGACTATTGTAAACATGTGAAGGGGATTTAAAATTTTTAAAATTAACACTTAAAACTCCCACAAGTTCATACTTCTTATTCCTTCCATTCATAAATAATATTTTCTTCAGCCTCAGTATTAAATTTAGGAACCTTAATAGACATTAAATCATAAGTTTACATTTTGTTTACATTTTCTTTCATTTAAAAAATAAAAGTAATTATTACAAAAAAAAGGGTAGCGGGGGGAACAGGTCTGAATATCTCTTTTGAAAGTCCGTTTTCATGTCTAATGACAAAGACAGCCCAAGGTCACTTACAACTGATTTTGGCAGATTGAGCAGAGTTGACCATTTTAATTATCTGGGCGAAATCATCCAACAAAATGGATTGGATGCCCTGGCATTACGGAGAAAAATTGGAAAATTAGAGATGGCGTATGTACAGATGAAAGGATTTTACAACAAAACGTGTATCTCCCACAACACCAAGTTAAGACACTTAAACACGGTGGTCCTCCCACAGGTTTTGTACGCGGCTGAGACTCTGACATGTTACAGAAAGGGAGAACTTGCAAAGCTGGACAAGGTACACAGAAGATTTGCCCAGACAATATTGGGAACAGTCTATGACCTGGACACTAACGTACATAAAAAATGATCGAACGAAGTAAAATGAATTTTCTGGGGGAATCCTTGGCAACAAAGTGTCGGAAAAGACGACTGCAATATTACGGACATCTAATGAGGTTTAGGGATATAGAAAATGAGACCTACAAGTTGATCCGAAGCCAGGAAGGACTTAAAACCAGAGACAAATGGTTGAAGGAAGTGGAGGAAGACCTCATAACGTTGGACATCTCGGGCAACGACATTATGAACAGAGACATTTTTAGGCACAAGATTAAGACTTTCGGGAATTTCCATTCTGCTGAGTCCAAGACTAGAATCTGGACAGAGGAGGAGAGACAGGTGGTGAGTAGTAGGATGAGGGAGTACCACGCAAGGAGGCGACAGCTCCCAAAACAGCTTAAGGGAAAATGAATTTAATTACATAACTAGTGCGCTCTTAAAAGGGCTATACAATTTAAAAAAAATAAAAAATAAAAATAAAAGATGATCGCTCAATTCATTTTAAAATCGCCACCGTATAAAATTATAAATTGTTAGTATATTCACAACAGCTGGTTCATTAAAATTTATTCTTTATCAGAAATACTCAACATTTTATAACAAAGAAAATGATAACTCATTCATTCAAATCCACTCATAAATAAAGAAGTTATGACTCAAATTCTTAAAGTGAGTCACTGAATTTACAACCTGTTTTAGTCCTCCAAAATTTAAGAATTTTAATCCCACATATTTCTTTTAAGTTGATTTTTAAATACATAAGTTAACATTCACTTTGCTATGGAACATTAAATTTATCTGACGATATAAATTTAAATTAAATGTAGACCAATGGCTGCAAATCAGCCCAGCCCTAGTACTTTTGCCGCCCCAAGCGAAATTCACGAGTGTCGCCCCCTCCACCCACTCATCAACCATTAAATTAATCCACACAAAAATACATGTAACCCCTCTTCAAACGTTTGGGTAATTTATTGTTACACGAATCTGAGTATATATATCTACAAAGTAAAATATAGGTGTGTGCGTCTATGTAGATCATAGAGTATCTATTGTCAAGTATTGCATTTTGTAGTTGTTGCTGAGTTTACAATCATGATCCGAAAAACTATAAATTCTGTTCTATGCGTGTATTTTGGATGATCTCCAAATATATTCCTTATTGTATTTTCAATTTCTTAGCTGTAGATGGTTGTTGTTTAGGTCATCAGCCAAAAGGCTGGTTTGAACCTGTAGAGGTTTTACTAAGTAAAACGAGGAGTGAGGTGGTTTACCATTGCCTTCCTCACTGACTGGAAAAGTATGCGTATCAGCATGCCAGGCTCTCTGAAAAGCATATATTTTCCACTCTGCAAATGACACCTTCACTTCATTCACCACAGGGTCTGGCTGTATAATGAAATTCATTACTTTCAGAGGAGATAACTCTGATTAGTGTCTTTTACACCTCTGCCTCTTCTGTTCTTAAATGATTCAGTCATTTAATTAACTGTCCATGTAATAAAAAACAGAACTATTTATTTTAGCCTGCAACCAACAAATTGAGTACAAATAATTTGACACTCCACCTATACTATTCTATTGTATATTCTATTCTGTTGATTCTGTGATTGTGACTACTATTTCATTCTTATCAAGAGTAGTCACAAAAAGTGTTTTAAGAATTCAGGAGGAGGTTCCTCACATCAAAAGAGTCTGGAACGTGACGTTAATTGAACTCTATTTGTTTATTCTTTTTAAAATGGTGGCCATGTATAAAATTTTAAATCTGTAGTGTATTTGCAGCAGCCCTGGCTCTAGGGGTAGGCGACCGGTGCCGCCGCCTAAGGCGGCAAATTTTAATGTTTTATTTTAAAATTTTATAAATATACGACTTTACAATCATGATCCGAAAAACTATAAAGTACTATAAATACTTTTTCAATCAGTGAGGAAGGCAAACCACCTCACGCTTCGTTTTACTTAGTAAAACCTCTACAGGTTCAACCAGCCTTTCGGCTGATGACCTAAACAACAACCATCTACACCTAGAAAATTGAAAATATAATAAGGAATATATTTGAAGATCATCCAAAATACACGCATAGAACAGAATAATCATAAAGAAAAACAAAACTGAAAAAAGCTTTTACGAAGACAAAAACAGCATACAACAAAAATCACCTCTTGATTCATAAAACACTAAGACGTAACACTGTCATCAAACTGAAGTAATCAATGGTTGTGAAATCCTAAACTTAAATAACAAAAGTTTATTAGAGGATCTAAATAAGAAGTCTAAAGATCTAAAGAAGAAGTCTGCAGAATATAAGCGCTATACTTTATCCCAAGGAACCGTGCAGCACATTACTATCCATTTGAGTTACAAAAAAAGATTAAACTGATTAAACTATTAAAACAATCAAAGATAAATATAAAATCGTACCGCACTCCTTAATGCTATAATTTAGATAAAACCAAAATAAGAAATACTGTAGTACCAGTAGAAAGAATTTATTTAGTTTAAAACATTCCATCTGTTGCCAGTTGTAATAACAAATTGTTGTAGTAAGAGTGAAACATGATTACGCATCCTTTTTACTGACTTTCAACCCGTAGTCTGTTTGTGTCTGCTGCACGGTTCTGTGATATATACTATAATAGGAATAAGGAAAGAGAGAATAAAGATTGAAATGAGCCAAGGAACTGTAATCATATCAGAGGGCTCTCTTAACCTCTAACTGGAAAAGAACACTTTATGTTTTATGGAGATATTTTTATAAAGAATGAATGACAGAAGACTCATTAAAAAATTCTTTAACTTCATAAAATACTCGTAGAAGAAAAATCAAAATTCATGGTTGAAAAACACACAAAAGACTTGGCAAGAAATTGCAGAAGGAAAATGAAACTTTGGATAGATATAAATTTAGAAGTAAATGTGGCAAGCAGGTAGAGGTTTAGGGCAATCTTTTGCCCTTGGGGCAGGAAACTGTCCTTAAAGGCGGAGGAGCCACTAGATGGCCAACGGCATAGAATGGGGAAGGCAACGGAAAACCACTCCATTAAAGATCCATTGGATATCACTAGAATCAGCAGCTCATGATGAATGCTTCAAAAGTCAAAAGTTGAAGCGGAAAGCAGATGACCGAGGAGCATGGAGAGCAGCTGCCAACCAGCCTTATGGCTGTTAACTGGAGAGAGAGAGAAAGAGAGTGGCGAGCAGAGCCCATTTCATCACACAAAAATAAATTATTTTTCGAAGGTAGACTTAAGGATAATAATTAATTGTAAATAAAATAAAATTTACTAACCTTGGATTGAGTATCATTTTGGTTAGTTTCTTGACTGCCGCATCGTTGAAGGTAACTTTTTCTATCATGACTAGATTGTGGTTCATTATCTAAAGCTCTAATCCTTCGAAAAGCCGGTGAAGATGAAGATTTCTCTTTACTTTTTAACACGGATAACGACAAAGGATCATCAACCGGTTCAGAATTTTTTAAATTCTTTTTAGTCCTTAATTTAATTTTATTAGAAGAATCTTCAGTTTCACTACTGTATTCTTTATCGATGTTGATTTTTACTTCATTATTCACACTTTTCTCATTATTTTTCGACTTATTTTGTTGCGATTGAAATCCACCACCTTCTTGTTTAGGTGCCTCGGCACCAAATGAGTTTCTATTATTTAAACTTGATGACATCTAACAACTCTCGATTAACTTTGAAAGATACTTAACTTTTCTCATAATGATTTAAAATATATCTTTACGAATTGACAAATATAATATTCGTGCAAATATTTCATATATAATATAATAACAAAATAATATATGTGTATATAAATATATATAATTCTTATTACGTATTCGTTAATAATAAAAATAAATTAAATAAATAATAAATAAATACCAGATCACAGATAGAGTTATTCATGTACAAAATATATCAATAATTATAAAAACAAATATAAATTAAACAATAAAAAACAATAATACAATATTAGATGGCAGAATTAAACATCACTTGGATTCGTTAATTTAAACGGACATTTGAAACACATAAAACGGTACAAGATAAATTCTAATGTAACGAAATCATAATACTGAGAATGAAATACAAATTATCAAATATTTTGATAAATATATAAATGTTTTATCTTTTATAAAAAGGATCTAAGCAGTGTATATAATAAATCAGTCCGACTTAAAAACAAAAATCTCTTAGCAAATATTACATCATTACAATACGTGAAGATAAAATTATACGTTGGTAACTTATTTTCATACAATATATGTATAGCAATAATAATTATTATTACTACTATAAAGTCTTGTATAATAATATAATATATACAATTGTACTATGAATCATACTAGAACATATTATTATAACAAACGTGCTAACAAAATAAAATTTCTACCGCACACAAATTTATCAATAAGTTTATCGATCGAAAAAATTCCACATTTTTCACAACGATCATGCCAAATTTTTTTTGTAAGTTCAATCAATAATTTATTTAGTGAAGCACTACAATTTGGAAGCACGCTAATATTCCACTATTAATAATACGAACGTCTATAAATTAAATCATACATTATTCATCAATACAAACGTCTTTCAATTTATTTTATTTCATTAATTAATTAAATAATTTAAGGCAATTTACTTTTTTTAATAATAATTAATAATAATAATAATAATAGTATACGTAAAGTTATTTAATTAATATAATTATTGGTGTATAATTTCTTTTGTTCATTACGACGTGATTATTTCTTCAGGTATAAATTAATAATTAAAAATCGAAGCACTTTCAATTTATAATAACAGGAAGAAATAAATTAATAAATTTCGGAAGAATGTTGTTTCTTTTTTTCGATAGAAAATATAATAGTATAAAAATATAAATTATTGATAATTATGTACGATGACTGTTCTATGGTAACAAACACAAGATGGAGTTGTTAAGTTGTAATAATAACAGTTGTAGTGGTATTCTATAAACGATTTTTTAACCGACACCGGTAGCGCAGAAGGCTAGCGGGCCAGTGAAGATTCTGCGTGTCATCGTCATGAAGACATCCCTATTTGGGGTAGTCCGCCTGAGGACTTTGCCTCTATGTTCAACAGTGATGATATTCTTGTGTGACGATCTTCAATCATGTTGTACTGGTCACTCCTGTGAACAAAAAAAAAAATACCACAATTTTAATTTCAATTTTAATTTTCTATTATCTTTTTACTTCACGAAAATTAATAAGAACATAACGAAAGTGATATGTATATAAATAAATATGGTCAGCAAATCAAAACTCTGCCCATAAGAGACAGGTGGAGGGTCAAATTATTTACACTCAATCTGTTCGTTGCAGGGCTAAAATAAATAGTTCTGTTTCTTATCACATGGTGAGTCAATTAAATGACTGAATCATTGAAAAACAGAAGAGGTAGAGGTGTAAAAGACGCTAATCAGAGTTATCTTCTCTGAAATTAATGAATTTCATTGTACAGCCAGACCCTGTGGTGAATGAAGTGAAGTTGTCATTTACAGAGTGGAAAATATGTGCTTTTCAGAGGGCCCGGCATGCTGATAAGCGTACTTTTCCACTCAGTGAGGAAGGCAATGGTAAACCACCTCACTCCTCGTTTTTACTTAGTAAAACCTCTAGAGGTTCAAACCAGCCTTTCGGCTGTTGACCTACACAACAACAAATCAAAACTAACTTTTTCGCAATTTTACATGCATCGAATTGTACTTCTTCTTCAGGTGCCCTCTCCATTACGGAGGTTGACTATATCATGGTTAGTCGTACTTTGTCTACTGCTGCTCTGAAAAGGTTATGCAATGAGCAGTTAAACGGTTCTCTCAGGTTTCTTAACCAAGATATTCTTCTGCGTCCCACGGAGCGTTTACCAACAATTTTTCCTTGGATTATGAGATGCAGAATCTCATATTTAGGTCCCCTCATGATGTGTCCAAGGTATGTTAGTTTCCTTATCTTTATGCTCTGAAAAGGTCATGCGACGAGCAGTTAAACGCTTCTCTCAGGTTTCTTAACCAAGATATTCTTCGGCGTCCCACCGAGCGTTTACCAACAATTTTTCCTTGGATTATGAGATGCAGAATCTCATATTTAGGTCCCCTCATGATGTGTCCAAGGTATTTTAGTTTCCTTATCTTTATGCTTTGCAGGATTTCCAGCTCTTTCCCAATTCTTCTGAGGACTTCTATATTTGTGACCCTGTCTGTCCACGGTATTCGAAGTATTCGCTGGTAGGTCCATATTTCAAACGCTTGTAGACAGGTCTCACATTCTTTGAGTGTCCACGCCTCTACCCCATACAAGAGGATGAGAAAAAGTGTAGCACTTCAAGAGGCGGGTCCTGGTTTTGAGGCTCAGGTCGCGGGCCGATAGAACGGGTCTCATTTTTAGGAATGCTGCCCTGGCTTTTTCAATTCTGATTTTTATTTCTGACAGGTGGCTTTCACCGCAGTTGACTCGGGTTCCCAGATAGTTATATGCTTCCACTTGTTCGATTCTGTTTTGCCCAGCAAAAAGTTGTTCTTGTGGATTGTCACGTTAAGTAATGACCATGTATTTTGTCTTCTTAGCATTTACAAGACAAGTTTTGTCTTCTTAGCGTTCTTATTGAATTGTACAATGGGACATAATTACAGCATATTCAAATAAAGTGTGGCAAAAGATAATCCCCTAGTGTTCAAACCCCTGAAATCCTATAATTACACGCAATTACCCTTTCCACTTTCAAAACCTTTGAATCCCAGTCAAATTTTGTTTTTTCAATACCATCAATAAATTTCCAGGGAAATTTTGACGAAAATTTCCAGAGACCGATTCAGATGAAAATGTTCATGTCAGGTAGTACGTAACTTAAGTTTTAAGTTTCAACTTCAAACATTGTTCCATTCTTGAGATATTTTGTTCACACACAGACCAATCACTAAAACCATGTTTCTTTTGGGTTTACGGGGTCTGAAAACATGTATATCCAGTAAAAAATCGATATAAAAATAATACTTTCCTGCCTATACATTCATAAAGTTAAGAGAAAATAAAAAAAACATTGTAAACAAATATAATAGTCTGTAAATTCACAACAACTAATTTCCTGTCTTCCTGTAATATGACATTTTATATAATAATGTATGAACATCTTCTTATGTAAAGTTCATTTTATAGGTCATTTTCAAATGTCACATCGGTGTTCGGTGGAAACAATAGTTTTATCTTTGACATTTACGAGTAATAATATTACACTGAGCATATAAGTAAGAGATGTACTTCCCATTATTAATATTATTATTTATTCATTCAGTTATTACATTAATGTTTGTAATGTACTGTCAGGATTCAGGTATATAAATATAATTCAATATTTATAAGATTTCATTTGTTAACCACCTGTCTGCCCATAACAGACAGGTGGAGTGTCAAATTATTTACACTCAATCTGTTCGTTGCAGAGCTAAAACAAATAGTTCTGTTTCTTATCACATGGTCAGCCAATTAAATGACTGAATCATTTAAGAACAGAAGAGGTAGAGGTGTAAAAGACACTAATCACAGTTATCTCCTCTGAAAGTAATGAATTTCATTATATAGCCAGACCCTGTGGTGAATGAAGTGAAGGTGTCATTTGCAGAGTGGAAAATATATCCTTTTCAGAGGGCCCAGCATGCTGATAAGCATACTTTTCCACTCAGTGAGGAAGGTACTTGTAAACCACCTCACTCCTCATTTTACTTAGTAAAACCTCTACAGGTTCAAACCATCTTTTTGGCTGATGACCTAAACAACATTTGTTAATCATTCACAGAGTGTACAAACACAAGACGGGCTAGAAATCAGTTTAATTAAATACACAATTTTAAATAATTGTATACAGTCAGTGTCAATTTTAATATCTTTTAGTTTTTGTACAAGTCGTGTGGAAGATAGATTCAACATTAAAGAGATGCAATTGAATTTTCCTAGATGCTATACTAAAGAGATTCAATTGAACTATCCTAGGTGCTATGCTAAAGAGATGGAATTGAACTTTCCTAGACGCTACGCTAAAGAGATTCAATTGAATTTTCCTAGCTGCTATGCTAAAGAGATGCAATTGAACTTTCCTAGACGCTACGCTAAAGAGATTCAATTGAATTTTCCTAGCTGCTATGCTAAATAGATTCAATTGAACTTTCCTAGACGCTACGCTAAAGAGATTCAATTGAACTTTTCAAGAACCTACGCTAAAGAGATATATTTGAACTTTTCTCCTTGTTCAATGGTCATAAGAGAAAGACAAGAGAAAAAGACTGTGCATTATGCACACACATACTTTTCTTAAATGTTTTTCCTGAAGAAGCTTTGCTATTGTGTAAAAGTTCAGTTTTCAGCTCTGGGTACATCAATATGGCACACTATTTTTTTTAAGGCAAAAAACCAGGACGGTTATAATCGCCTGTTATTCTACATAAGGGTGTAAAGGGCCCAAGTGTAGAACGTACTTTTCTTATTATTAACTAAAAGTCAAGTCTGTGGTACACCAGACAGATATATAGCCAAGAAGGGATCTTTCCCTCTTTCACTACGTGGGAGGGAGGCTTCAGCCCCTTTTGAAATTGAAAATTTTATGACAGGCTAACATGCTGCAGTACCCTGGTTTTCCATTGTCCAATCAGAAATTGGTTATGGAATACTAGGATGGGGTGGAACTAACCAATCTTATTTAAACCCTGGTAAAAACCCAGTAAAAGCTCATTTTTTTCAATAACAAAACCACCCACTCTATCCTTCTGCGCAATTGTTCAAGAATTTCCAAGTACTAGACATTCACGAATTTTATGCCTGGGATATACAGATCACAAAATTACAGCGAAATTTGTGTAATGAACTCACAACTACAGTACAAGAAACAAGCATTTCATTCCTTTTAATAAAACTCAAAAACACTATTCCAAAGACATTTTTGTTACCCCTGAACTGGACAAACTGCTTTCCAAAATTAAAAAAGTATTTGGAACCTCATAATGTTCAAGACAGAATTACAGAAATGGATCTGCAGCATCATTAAGTAGTACAAGATAGAGATGATTACAACCTTAAATATGCGAACTCAAATCCTAATGTTTTACTCTGAACAACCTGGTGTTTGAAAAAGAGACACTAAATTGACCTATCCTAGGATATGGGTTGACATAGCTGGAGAGGTAATTATCCCACCTTCATACATTTAATGATAAGAGATAAATGTACACATGTAATGTAAGGTTCTTAATGTAAAACATTTGGTGTGAAACACTCACATGACTTTCTCTTGCCAATGTAATCAATAAAACATATTACCAATGTTTAATCATTAGTAAACAACGTAAAATGAAAAACACAACCAATTTTAATCATGAGTGAATGACACAAAATGAAAATCAACCTCTGTAGAACGTAAAAATACAAAAAAAATCACTAATTGATTGCTCTGTAGAAGACGCTTGAAATAAAAGTTGTAATTGTTTATTTCCTATAACTTTAATTGTACACATTTACGTCGTAAAATGCATACTAAAATTGTAATCTTAAAAATCTAATTTTTAACAGATTTTTTATAAAAAAAATACAGAAAATCACTAATTGCCGATAAACTAAGCATTACACATAACATTTTTGAAATAAAAGTTGTAGGTTTTTTAATGTACTACAACTTTTGATCAATATACTTTTTTGCTCTAGAATGCATATTAACGACGTAATCTTAAAAAAATATTTTCCCACCGAGAGCACAGACTCCCAAGAATTTCAGCAGACGTAGCGCTTACCCTACCTTATAGAGTATAAAAAAAGTGTAAAAAATAATGTATAAAAATGCATTTTTTAGAAAATTGCAAAAATACTACTTCCAGTTGACCAATTTTGATTTAGTGTTGGGATTCCATAGTTATATCTAACTTAAGTTTCAAGTTTCAACTTTATATGACATTCCATCCTTGAGATTTTTTTTTCACACACACACACGCGCGCGCACACACACACACACACACACATACACACACACACACACACACACACACACACACACACTCACACACACACACACACACACACACACACACACACACACACACACACACACACACACACACACACACAGAGAGAGAGAGAGAGAGAGAGAGAGAGAGAGAGAGAGAGAGAGAGAGAGAGAGAGAGAGAGAGAGAGAGAGAGAGCAATAGCTAAAAACAGTAACGAGTATATCCAGTGAAAACTCAATTTCGAAAAATTGACATGAAAACAATACTTCCTTTCCTATACAATCATATAAAGCAAGAGAAAGTAATTTTTTTGGGGAGGGGGAGAATAAATTATTATTATTATATCAGCATATACATAATGTATTTTATTTTAAGAAAGATTATAATTTTTTACCGAAAACATATGAAGTTTATTTGTTATTTTAAATAAATTTACAATAATAGAAAAAAAAATGTATATTTTATTCATATGAAGTACAAGAACATAAAGAAATGTTTTTACAACAAGTGAACTGGTGTAATGACTTGGCAGTGATATTCAACAAGTAACAAGTTCTTTTATTGAAGCGAACGCAAAAATAGAAACAGAAGAGAACCTGTTGCTCCCTTGGGCATACAGCAAACTAGAACTAGAACTACTTTAGGCTGACACATCAAATTAAGCTGCTTTAAAATGTTACTCAATTATTGAAACTGACATTCATCTCTAACATAAAAGGCTTCGTCAAAGTAACGCAACACACAAATGCTTTGTTTTAGTTCCTTCTTGTAATCTTATCATAAATTTTGTAAGAAACTGTTAATTATTTCACTGAAAAACAAACATTTGGTACTTATATGTTTTTTATTTTCTTTTAATTCTATTTACATTATTTTTTGGTCTGCAATTTAAATGTTAAACCAAAAAAAAAAAGTAAACAGAATTAAAATAAAATAAAAAAGCATATAAGTACCAAATGTTTGTTTTTCAGTAAAATAATAAACAGTTTCTTACAAAATCTATTTAAAATACATTATTGAATTCTGCTGCTGCAAGATAGTCCATAACCGGATTTCAATTTATCTTAACTATATATTAACTACATTTTTCAAGCACATGTTAATGTTTTTCAAGTACATATTAATATTTTCAAGCCAAAAAAGGAAAAAAGGTTTTTTGGAAGTAAAACAATACATTCTAGAGTAAAATAATAAAATATACAACATGAACTGAACTGAAATTTGTGAATTAAAATTTCCTCAACCTCAAGAGGTTTCTACTAGCAATGCTGCTCTTAAGTTAAATATACAACTTGGTGAAATTTCATTGTAATATTTTACTGAGCATGTAGTTTTAGATAAAGGAAGCCTGTCACTCTTTGGTATTTTTACTTTCTCTTGCCTATATGAATATATAGGAAGGAAAGTATTGTTTTCATGTCGATTTTTCAAAATCGAGTTTTCACCGGATCTATACGTTTTCAGACCCCCTGAACCCAAAAAACATGTTTTTAGCGATTGGTCTGTGTGTGTGTCTGTGTGTGTGTGTGTGTGTGTGTGTGTCTGTGTGTGTGTCTGTGTGTGAACAGAATATCTCAAGAACGGAACATCGTACGAACTTGAAACTTGAAACTTAAGTTACATACCACTACCGGACGCGACACGAACATTTTCATCAAAATCGGTCAACCGGAAGTAGTAGTTTATTCGTATAATTTTTCAGTTTTTTGCGATTTTCTCAAAAACTGGTCCTACGATTTTTTTTAAAATCGCCTATTTTACTCAATTTTTTATTCTCTACAAGATAGGGTAGGCGCCATGTTTGCTGAAATTCTCGGTGAGGCTGTTTTCACGTAAAAACGTTGTTTTTTTAAGATTACGGCTTTAATATAAATTTTAGCGCAAAAACTTATATAATAAAAGTTGTAGAGAATTTAAAAACCTACAACTTTTATTTCAAACATTTTTTTGTATAACGCTTAGTTTAGCGGTAATTTGCGATTTTCTGTTTTTTTTCTCACGAAAACGTGAGAAAAATCGATTTTTTTAACATTTCCGTCTTAGTATGCATTTTACGACAAAAAAGTATATAATTAAATTTATAGAAAATTAAAAGATCTACAACTTTTGTTTAGAGCATTTTTCTCTACAGAGCCTAGTTTAGCGTGAAAGCGTGATTTTCCGTATTTTTAAGCCAAACTGAGTTCGATTGTCATTTTGCGTCATTCACTCATGATTAAAATAAGGTTATGTTTTTGAGGTTAGTTTTTGTTCATTTCTAATGTTTTAATACTAATGTTAGGTTTATTATTAATTATTTTCATTGGCAAGAGAAAGTTGTGTGAGTGTTTCACACCAGATTTTTTTTTTTGGAATTTATTTATTAACCATACTTTTTTCATTTCCACTTTTTAAAATACAAAATTCTTTGTTACTGCTTTTTTAACAAAATATTTTTTATCTTGGATATACATTTTCTCAGTAACACATTAAAAAACCTTACTCTTACTTCCTTCTTTTTGTAGAAATAGAAATTAAAAGATAGAGAAAAAATATACATAAATTTAAAAATAAAATACAAAAACAAATAGCAATTTAAAATCACTGTTGTTTAGGTCATCAGTCAAAAGGTTGGTTTAATCCTCCAAATTTTATTAAGTAATGAGGAGTGGAAAAACTGAACTGAAAAATATGCTTATCAGCATGCCAGGCCCTCTGAAAACCTCATTTTTTCTACCCTGCAAATGACACCTTCACTTCATTCACCACTTGGTGTGACTGTACAATGAAATTCATTACTTTCAGAGGAGATAACTGTGACTAGTGTCTTTTACACCTCTACCTTTTCTGTTCTTCAATGCTTCAGTCTTATAATTGGCTGACCATGTAATAAGAAACAGACCTATATTTTGAAGCCCAGGAACTAGCAGATAATAGAGTGAAAATGATTTAACACTCTACCTGTCAGCTATCGGAAAAATTTAGCTTTATGAACTTTGATATGTTATATTTTCTAGAATACACAAAATACAAAGATTTTATTTTCTAAAATATGGCTTTAGCGACTTTGATTAAATTTCCCCGATTTAGAACACTGTTGGGTTTATTAAGAGAGGGAAAGTGACACCCTTGAAAAAACTTATTGGGTTAAGTATTTATGAAGAATCTGTTTTTTCAAAATGAAATTATAACTTAGTTTGGGTTAAAGTGCACAAGATAAAGATTAAAAATATTAAAAAAGCTACAATTTTTTTGTTTTTTGTTTAACGTCCGACTGTTCTGCAATCACTGCTAATGCAGATGGTGAAGGATGAAATGATTTTTTTGTAATGTATGAAAATATGCCGTGCCTGAATGGGATTCGAACCCAACACCGCATGATGAGAGGCGAGCATGTTACCAACTCCGCCAATGCAGCCAGCAACCTACAAGGATTTTTTTTTTTGGTTTTACATCATAACGTTATGCATATTAAGACAAATGCAGATGAGAAGTGTAATAGATATAAATGAGTGATGAAAATATAGAAATAAAACCCAAAACCTCTGGCATAGAAGTGAGTTTTACTGACCACTACACCAAAACGAAGAAACTATTCGGATATTTTTTTGTGTCCAGGAGACTCCAGGAGGAGTATAGGACAAGTCAGTTATAACAACTGAAATACATATAAAAATCACACAATGAATCACTACTATCAAGAAAGAAATTCTTGTACACTATAAAAAGTTTCACCGATCAAGTAAATTTTCAGATTTTTTTTTAAAGAAATGCATATTATCACATTTTAAAAATATAGTTAACTAAAAATTATAGTTTTTTTTAAAAATATAGTAGTAGGCCTTCGGGCCAGCCCAGCCAGTCAGCTGGTAGAAAGTCGCTATTATTTGTTAAGTAACACCGGTTGGGCAAGCAACTTTGTATGGTGACCAGTTGACAGCCATCCATGAACAAACTCTACTGGGGGTCCCTGTTCAAACTCATGTCTAATCCACGTCAAAAAATACAGCAAAAGCAGCGATCAAATTGGGTGGTTGTCAACAATGTACAGTTCCCGATAACAAATAAAAGCTAAAAAAAAATATATATATATAGTTGAACAACTAGTAACTGAAGTACAATTAATTTAACACTCCACCTGCCTATGTCATGTATAAAAACTAAACACAAAATAAAATTTTTATTCTTTTTTTATAAAGAAATACCGAATAAAACAAAAATTCTTTACAAACAAAACAAATAAAAATTATATTTAGAACAGAATCCGTGAAGCAAAAGACGTCAATTGTTTTTATACTGAAACCACTAGTGACTAGTGTTATTGTTAAGTGGTCCTCATCTTCAAATGAGTAGTGCTTGTATACTAAGTGGAGGACAAGCTCAAGAACAGACCAAGCAAAACTATGACACATGCTGTCCAATAATGTATCTAATACTAGAAAAATCTAGTGTAAAATACTCATATGACTTACCTTGCCAAGGTAGATAATTAACAGTATAACCTATGTTTAATCATGAGTAAACAATGTAAAATTAAAAACAATTTTAATCATGAGTAAATCATCCAAAATTAAAATCAACCTCTATAGAACTTAAAAATACGCAAAATCAGTTATTGCCTCTTAAACTAAGCTCTGTTCCGAAAAATGCTTATAATAAAATAGTTGTAGGTTTTTTAATTCCTATAACTTCCATTAGTGCCCATAACAGACAGGTGAAGTGTCAAATTATTTACACTCAATCTGTTCGTTGCAGGGCTAAAATTAATAGTTCTGTTTCTTATCAAATGGTCAGCCAATTAAATGGCTAAATCATTTAAGAACAGAAGAGGTAGAGGTGTAAAAGACACTAATCAGAGTTATCGCCTCTGAAAGTAATATTTCATTATACAGCCAGACCCTGTGGTGAATGAAGTAAAGGTGTTATTTGCAGAGTGGAAAATATGTGCTTTTCAGAGGGCCCGGCATGCTGATAAGTGTACTTTTCCACTCAGTGAGGAAGACAATGGTAAACCACTTTACTCCTCGTTTTACTTAGTAAAACCTCTACAGGTTCAAACCAGCCTTTCGGCTGATGACCTTAACAACAACAACTTCGATTAAATACACTTTTGTTGTAAAATGAATACTAAGCCTGCAATCTTTAAAAATTCATTTTTTTACAGATTTTGACAAGTAAAAACACAAAATCACTGATGCTAAACTAAGCTCTGTAGAAGAAAATGCATGAAATAAAAGTTGTAGATTTTTTACATTTCTTATAACTTGTAACTGCATACATTTTTGTCATAAAATGCATACTAAGATTGCAATTTTAAAAAACCCCATTTAGATGAAAAAAAAACAGAACATTAATTGCTAAAGTATCTACAAAGGGATCCAACCTAATTACCTATTATTTAAAAAAAATATATATTATTATAAACTAAACTAATAACACATTTCATAATTACTGTTTAACGTGCTTTACTTACACGAACCACATATAACGAGTCGAGTAAGAAGTCTGGGCCTGCAATTCATCAACTAGCTTTTGAAAATTACGTGAGTATTGGACGAGTGCTAGTTTTAGGGAATGCTAAAGATGCTCACTGTAATTAGAACAGTGCTTACTCTTTGTCATTTTTCAACAGGAAAAAGCAGACTCACAAAAATATGTCAAACCGAAACTTGAATGAACAATTTCACTACAACTTCTTAAATTCAGGTACTTTATTTAGACACAAAATTCCAAAACAAGTCTTCTACTGATCGAACTTTAGGAAAAATGTTACTTCAAAGGGTCGCTATCTCATTTTCAAAAGATAACTTGCTTAATGAAAAATTCTTGCTTGTAGTGGATCCAGTATCTTTAATATTTAAATCGAATTTGAAAGGAAATGACCACTATTCCACAACTGCTCCAATTTTTTGAAAGTAAGCAAACTCAAGAGAGTATCTCAAATGATCTTGCATATTAGGTAAGTGATCAAATGAACTGTTTGTGAGATTAGTCATAATTAACTCAAACTGAGTTTTATAAGCTTGAACTTTACTTAACATTTCTGCGATGAATTTATTTTTTCCTTGCAGTTCAAGGTTCATATCACTTAATTTACCCGTAAAATCTGAGAGAAATGCCAGATCAAATAACGACTCTTCATCTTCTAACTCAGATTTCTCATCTCCCCTCTGCTCCAAAAATATATTTTACTTCATCCAGCAAATTATGAAACCTTTGCAAAAATCTGGAACTACTGAGCCACCTTACGTCAGTGTGTAAAACGAGATCTAGTGTTCTCTCCTCAAGAGTGAGATTAAAAAGCCATCTTTGAAGAAACTTTCCTCGGATGGAGTTTACAATCTTGAAAAACATATCCAACACAGACTTTGTATTAAGTCTCTTCCTTGCCAAAACTTGCTGATAAATAATGCATTGATAAGTAAGGAAATCGGTAAAGTCATCAAGCCGTTTACAGAGAGCAATAAAACCATTGCTCTGACCTGTCATTTACTTTGCTCCATCAGTAGTAATTGTAACAAGTTTATGCATTGGGACATTAAACCTTGTAATAAAGTTGTTGTTGTTTAGGTCATCAGCCCCTTTAGGCTGGTTTGAACCTCTAGAGGTTTTACTAAGTGAAACGAGCAGTGAGGTGGTTTACCATTGCCACAACTCACTGAGTGGAAAAGTACACTTATCAGCATGCCGAGCCCTTTGAAAAGCACATATTTTCCACTCTGCAAATGACACCTTCACTTCATTCACCACAGGGTCTGGCTGTATAATGAAATTCATTACTTTAAGAGGAGATAACTCTGATAAGTGTCTTTTACACCTCTACCTCTTCTGTTCTTAAATGATTCAGTCATTTAATTGGCTGTCCATGTGATAAGAAACAGAACTATTTATTTTAGCCCTGCAACTAACAGATCGAGAGTAAATAATTTGACACTCCACCTGTCGGTTATGGGCAGGTAATAAAGTTATGGAATTAATTAAATATTTCCTTGCCTGTAATTCTTTCTTTTAAAGAAATAATACCAAGTAGTTCTTCTCTGACACAGAAATCATGGAAAACTATCTGAACAAAAACTAGTAATTGGGCTTTGTCTTTAGTATCAGTAGATTCATGCAGTTGAAGTAGACCACAATTGGAGACATCATACAATAACTGTCCATTTATGTTTTAAGACATTTTTCTATTCGCCTTACGACAATGTTTCGTTATAACTGAATATCTTTAATAGCAATTGTAATTACTTTTTAGTTTTTAAAGTTGTCAGAAAGAGTATAGTTACTTGAGTCACGAGTTTGCCCTTGTTTGCTACGAGGGGTAAAGGGGGAAAGCATCAGTGCACATGCGCGACTGCTTTAATTTCAATACAACAAACACAACAACTTGTATTACACCCAGAGCATTTATACAGTATATCGGGGAATCTTTTGTAGGTTAACTGTCCGAATATAACTGTTTGTTACCGTAAACAGAAATGTTAGTTTCTCAAAAACAAAGGCAGACTATTCATAGTGCTGAATAAAATCTAATGTGCAGGGCAAAAAAAGGCTGTAAAGTTAATAGCTAAAAGAAAATGCATTTCCCTGCCTCTTAACAAAAGCCATGAGCGAGTGGCTAATTAATGTGAAGTTTCTCGTTCCACAGTTCAAAAAATAAATAAAGAAATTAAAGACATGAAAAAGCTATTCAACAGTTTTGTTGACATCTGGTAAAAAGGAAATGGTGAGGTATATATATACTAGTCAAACTAAAAGTGAAGACGCCGGTGACAGCGATACTAAAGGCGATTCATTCATAGAACATTTTGTTCCAATGGAATAAGGTAGCTGGTAATTTAAGTCAATCAAACATCTTTGCCCATAACAGACAGGTGGAGTGTCAAATTATTTACACTCAATCTGTTAGTTGCAGGGCTAAAATAAATAGTTCTGTTTCTTATCACATGGTCAGCCAATTTAATGACTGAATCATTTAAGAACAGAAGAGGTAGAGGTGTAAAAGACACTAATCAGAGTTATCTCGTCTGATAGTAATGGATTTCATTATACAGCCAGACCCTGTGGTGAATGAAGTGAAAGTGTCATTTGCAGAGTGGAAAATATATGCTTTTCCGAGGGCCTGGCATGCTGATAAGTGTACTTTTCCACTCAGTGAAGAAGGCAATTTGTAAACCACCTCACTCCTCGTTTTACTCAGTGAAACCTCTTCAGGTTCAAACCAGCCTTTTGGCTGATGACCTAAAAAACAACAACAAACATATCTAGTCACATAATTACGCAATAGGCACTATTGCAGGTCACATTTATTTCTTATAAAAGGTTTATGAAGAAAACATTTTCTCAGAATAAACCACAGCTTACAAAATTTATGCAGAAACTGCACGGTAGTGTCTGACGGTTGAGGTTGGCAGCACTGTTAAATTGTCTCTTCCCTTCCTCACAGCCCATCCATAAGCAAAAGGCAATCTCGTGACTTCAGTATCTATATCAGCTATTTACAAAAAACACGATTTCATAAAATGGTTTACAATTTTTAACAATCAACCCACCGGGTTGGTCTAGAGGTAAAGTCGTCGCCAAAATCAGCTGTTTAACAGCTGATTTTCGGAAACGAAGGTTCCTGGTTCAAATCCTAGTAAAGGTAGTTACTTTTATACGGATTTGAATACTATACTGTGGTTACCGGTGTACTTTGATGGTTGGGGTTCAATTAACCATACTCTCTCAGGAATGGTCGGCCTGGGTCTGTACAAGACTACACCTCATTTACACGTCATATACATCATCCTCATCTCATTGGGTCATGGGGTTGCTTATTGTTCTAAATTGAACAGATTGCAACGTACACAAATTAGGAAGGATTTTTAACAATCAAGTGACTAACCTTAAAGGCCGCTGTAGTTGCATTGTATGAATGTGATTTTGGTTTTGTCAGCAACTGTTTGTTGAGTAGTTAATTTTGATTTCAGTTCTCTTAGCTTCAGTTTACGATGTTCACTTTTTGGCGGAAAATCATCTTCATGTTTATTCTTATGAAAAGCACTATAATGTCTTTCCAAATTACCCTTTTTGGGCAAGGATACAGACGCGTTACAATTTAAACAACAGCACTTGTCTTTCACCATAACAAAGAAATACTCGATTTCCCATTCATCGTGAAAATTGTATGTTTTACTTTTCTTTTGACCACTCATGTTCAAGTCTAAATTTTTACTAGAATACAATAATTCGGTACTTCACACGTTTTTAAAATATCACACACACACACACACACACACACACACACACACTCGCGTTGTAAAGTAAATTGATATTATTAAGTGACTTCTATTCAATAAAATACTTCAACCGTGTAAAAAGAATAAAATACACACACAAACAAAACGGACTAACTAACCTCAACGAAAACGTTACATTGCGTTAAAAGTTCAGTAGTTGTACACATTACTCGATAGCGCTATGAACCGCGATTCACAAATGATCTAATAGGTTGAACTGTGAGTGAACTATCATTCTACATTTCATAATTTGAGTAACTGTAAACTATCGTACTTTTGGACAGAAACAAAAAATTAGATGCGTTGTTTTGAAAACACTATTTTCAGACTTGAAGACCTTTCGTTCTCATTATAATGCGATCTCATGTGTATCAGCACGAGATCGACTAAAATTTGGCTCGCGATCGACTCGTTGGACATGATTGTTGAAGAACATAAAAAATATTTATAGTAAAAGTTTTGTTTTACATTGTCGTTGTTAAACAACTATTTCACGGATTAAAATAATATGTGACTGGTTTGTTCTGTAATATTTATGGAAAACTATGATGGAATCAAATTTAACAGAAAATTATTACTTTTTAATTTACGAGGACAGTTTTTACTTCAAAAACAAAACTTTTACTACATTATACATTAAACCCATTAACCGTGCTTCTCGAAATAATTTTATAGAACAAAAATACGTCATTTCCGACAATTTTTAGTTACTTAAAAAATAAAAATGTTTTCTGAAATGGTTTTACAATCCGCATATTGCTCCTTTCTGCCGGAGGCCATCAAGTTATAGACAGACAGTATATGAAAACTTTACTTTACCATTGTACATTCATAAGGGCAAGAGACGCCCATAACAGACAGGTGGAGTGTCAAATTGTTTACACTCAATCTGTTCGTTGCAGGGCTAAAATAAATAGTTCTGTTTCTTATCACATGGTCAGTCAATTATATGACTGAATCATTTAAGAACAGAAGAGGTAGAGGTGTAAAAGACGCTAATCAGAGTTATCTTCTCTGAAAGTAATGAATTTCATTGTGCAGCCAGACCCTGTGGTGAATGAAGTGAAGTTGTCATTTACAGAGTGGAAAATATGTGCTTTTCAGAGGGCCCGGCATGCTGATAAGCGTACTTTTCTACTCAGTGAGGAAGGCAAAGTAAACCACCTTACTCCTCGTTTTACTTGGTAAAACCTCTAGAGGTTCAAACCAGCCTTTCGGCTGTTGACCTAAACAACAACAAGGGCAAGAGAAAGTCAAAAAATCTCTAATTGGACTGAAAGTTGAAAAATAATAATATTTTCTGAACCAACCCCTAATCATTCTCAATTATCTAAATCGAAGTGAAATCGAAATAAGCGAATAAAATATAGTACTTAATGAATGATTTTCCACGAGGTAAAAATTTGTTACTTTACTTTATCAAGATTTCTTTCTAGTCGTGATACATGATACAATATAATAAAGGCAGCTCTGTATAATTTTTAAGTTTATAAAATGACTATGTTTAACAGAACGAAGGTCACTGAATTATTACTTTCTTAGATGTACGCCAAACAAAATCAGTAATTCACAATACAAAATCTTATTTTATATATAAACTAGCAAAATCCCCATATTGTGGTTTTTAAAAGGATATGTAGCCTATGTGTTTTTATTTGTTCTGAAAAAAAATCTGATGTGAAACACTCACACAACTTTCTCTTGCCAATGCAAATAATTAATAATAAACCTAACATTATTAATAAAATATTAGAAATAACCAAAAACTAACCTCAAAAACATAACCTTATTTTAATCATGAGTGAATGACGCAAAATGACAATCGAACTCAGTTTGGCTTACAAATACGGAAAATCACGCTTTCACGCTAAACTAGGCTCTGTAGAGAAAAATGCTCTAAACAAAAGTTGTAGATCTTTTAATTTTCTATAAATTTAATTATATACACTTTTGTCGTAAAATGCATACTAAGACCGAAATCTTAAAAAAATCGATTTTTCTCACGTTTTCGTGAGAAAAAAAACAGAAAATCGCAAATTACCGCTAAACTAAGCGTTATACAAAAAAATGTTTGAAACAAAAGTTGTAAAATTTTACATTCTCTACAACTTTTATTATATAACGTTTTGCGCTAAAATGCATATTAAAGCCGCAATCTTAAAAAGAAAATGTTTTTACGTAAAAACAGCCTCAAGCAGAATTTTAGCAAACATGGCGCCTACCCTATATTGTAGAGCATAAAAAATGTAGTAAACTAGTTGATTTTAAAAAAAATCGTAGGACTAGTTTTTGAGAAAATCGCAAAAAAGTGAAAACTTATACGAATAAACTACTACTTCCGGTTAACCGATTTTGATGAAAATGTTCGTGTCGGGTCCGGTAGTGATATGTAACTTAAGTTTCAAGTTTCAAGTTCGTACGATGTTCCGTTCTTGAGATATTCTGTTCACACACACACGCGCGCGCGCGCACACACACACACACACACAGACCAATCGCTAAAAACATGTTTTTGGGTTCAGGGGGTCTGAAAACGTATAGATCCGGTGAAAACTCGATTTCGAAAAATCGACATGAAAACAATACTTTCCTTCCTATATATTCATATAGGCAAGAGAAAGTAATAAGTAAACAGTAATCTCTTGGTATCCGCGGGTTTCGGTTATCCGTGGACTTTGTCCGTGGGCCTAAAACCTTAAAATACTTACGTTTTCTCACCTTGTATACACCGTACTTGGTTGGGAAATTATACAATTCTGAAAAAATGTGTTTGAATAAATGTTTTGGCATCCGTATCATGTTGAGTCACACACTAGTATGGCGACGGCCGCCATGAGCCAAGCTAGATTTCCGCGTACTGTATAGGTCATTTGTTCTAGCTTGAAGCTTTCCCTCCAACGCTGTGTGCCGCTGAGCTGTTCTGTTTAGTGGTGGGGGAAGCACCTCGTAGTTGTAACATAGTATACGGTTAGAAAGAGAGGGAATGATCATTAAGTGAGAAGGAGACAACACTTGCCCCTTTGAAACTATCCCTACTCTACCTACTCGCCCTCTCCTTACAAGCTTCTTCCTAAAACAAACGTACTATACTAGTAGTGAGCGCGGCACCGGGTACCGGGCTCCGCCAGTAACACCCCACCCTCACCGCCATACGTATGCCAAGGAACCATACTGTAATTTCTCCGTGCGTTTTCCTCCATGTCTCAGTCTAACTTCTTCGTACGTACGTACAGTTCTTTGTTTGTTCGACGATCCTGAAACGAAGCCAAGCATTTCTTCACAAACCATCAACGAGATCCTCAGCATGGTAACGCAGCTCGCTTATCATGTGTTGGAGACGGATCCCGTCATGGAAAGTGCCCTTCAATTCAAAAGAGGACTCCAGGAGCTGATAATACCATACGAAGAAGTTCACAAGGAGTTTGAAAAGAAGAAGAAGCAAACAGCCATAACTAACTATTTTAAAGCAACTTAAATTTTTTATGCGTACATTACTGTATTTATTAAATATTCATAGATTATAATAATGGTGAAATGTTCCTAAACTATTAAACACTTAAAACGACTACAGGGCTTTACCTTTAGAACCTAATCCCCATCTTTTTGTTTAATAAAGTATCATTATCCGCGGTTTTATGAACCGCGGTAACCCTCCAGAACCTAACCCCCGCGGATAACGAGGGATTACTGTACAGTAAAACTCCGATTATCCGAAACCCGCTTAACCGAAACGGATCCGAAAAACTTGTTTGTCACCTCCAGGACGCGCTTCTAAAAAAACGATGGCGTGATGTTGCCGCAAAAACCGGTTCATAAAAAATCTCACACTTTTTTAAAAAGACTATAAATAATTTCAACAAGATACAGTAAATATATATTTTTTTGTTTTTAGTTTATTAAAATGACATTAACAGCTCGGTTTTAGCTATTACAACGGTGGGTTACGTAACTTTGGGTTTTAACTCGTGAAAATTTCCAGACCCTAGTCGGGAATTGAAGTTTAAAAAGTTTATAAGTAAACGAAGTTTAAAAAGCAGGAAATAAAAATTAAATTAAATTGTTTTTAAAATCCCGACCAAAAAACCATTAAAAATTTTTAAAAAAATATGTATAGTTGTATTAGTTTAGAGTAACTGTTTAATATTTTGTAAATAGTAGTCTGTAATGTACAGTGTTCAGATGAACTAATGTCCCCTAGCCGTGGGAGTGAGAGAATGCATAACGCTCTCACTCGCACAACCCATACGCGCCGTTCCAATAACATTGTCTTTAATTTTACTCATTGTTGGTGAGCAAGCGTTTATGCATGCAGTAAACTAACAAGCAAGATAACGACTGTAGTATGTTTTCAGGTTTGGATTATAACGGTAAAGACCTTTGAGCGCATGTGTAGTTATGCCACATATCTCCCTCTCACTCGCTCGGCTATGGGACATTAGTTCTTCTGATACCTATACACTGTATTATGTCACCAAATCTATTAAAACATAAACTAAAATATCATATACTATCGATCTTCGAGCAAGAACTTGAGCAACTTTTCCAGGTTTTAAAATAACTGTTCTTATTAGTTTTTACTTTTCTCTTTGCGATGGTTTAACTGTTTCTTTATGCTCATTTATTGAATTAATTACCCATAAAGTTAAAATATTTACATTGGGTTAGTTAAAATATATTATTGTAAAGTAGTTAGTTATAAAATAAAAATTATAATATACAGAGTGATCGTAAAGTCACGCAACCCAAAATGATAACAGTCTTAGAAAGCTGTAATGTATTTTTTCTTTTTCTTTCAAAGTTTACGATACAAGTTATAATTACAACTTACTTACTTACAAGTTCACAACAAGTGCTGGAAATGTCCACCGTGGTTTGCAATGCATGCATCAACGCGTTTTCTTACATTGCACGTAACCTTTTTGAGTGTAGCAGTAGCAATATTTGATATACAGTCTTCAATGTTTCTTCTAAGTTCATCTACTGTATGCGGGTTGTTTTTGTACACATTATCTTTCAAATAGCCCCATAAATAAAAATCAGGAGGAGTCAGATGTGGTGACCGAGGAGGCCACAAACCACGAGAAATTATTCGGTCATCAAAGAAATCGTGGAGAAATTGGATAGTACTGTTTGCCGAATGTGAAGTTGCTCCGTCTTGTTGTAGCCAGCAATAACGTTCGTCAACATGTAGCAGTGCTACGAACTGCATGATATTTCTTGATAACGTTCTGCTGTGATTGTATCCGAAAAAAGATAGGCCCGACGATTCTCCGACGAGATACACCACACCACACCCCAATTTTTTTGAGAATGTAATGGCTGTTCATGGAATTCATGTGGATTCTCTGCAGACCGTACTCTACAATTTTGACTATTAACATATCCACTTAGATGAAACCAAGCTTCATCGTTGAAACAAACTTTGTCCAGAACAGATATGTCATTTCGAATGAAATTTTTAAACCAATGACAATACCGCAATCGCTTCTCCTTATCTGGCTCTTCGAGCTGATGAGTTACGTTAATCCGGTACGGATGTAATTTTAATAACTTAGTGGCTTTATGAGCACTTCCATAAGACAGTCCAGTCTGAGTAGAAAATTTTCGAAGAGACTTTTGGAGAACGAATAAACGTTTCACTTATCGTCTGCAGACTGTCGTCAGATAAAACACTTGGTCGGCCGGTACGATTACAGTCATTCACGCTTCCTGTATCCCAAAAACGATGAAACAAACGAAATATGGTCGATTTGTTTGGCACTTTAGCATCTGGAAAGGCATTGGAGAAATGTTCTAGACACTTCGCGTAGGATTTCGATTCACAGTAACTCAAAACGATAAAGACGCGTTGTTCTTGCGTAAAAGACATAGCGACTCGAACTGAACAAACCAACTGGTTTCAGGCTAACTGTCGCCCGGTAGCGTGATCTAGCAGTGCTACCACATACTGTACTACTAAACGAAAACTTCCCATATTCTAATCATACTTTACAAATTTACCTTCAATTCCTACAGGGCTTCAAACATTTGGTTGCGCGACTTTACGATCACCCGGTATATATATTTTTCTCTCTATTAGAAAATATACAAACATAATCTTAAAGTTTTTTAAAAAAATTTCTATTGTTATTAAAATTAAAATACTGATATTTTATGTAAAAACAATGTAATTGAATTTATCATTTATTTTATGTTTTTTTTTTAATTCTGTTTAACGCAATCTTTGTAACCTCTTAACTTAGTAATTTTATAGCAGTTTTAAGTATTTAAGTGATTTAATTTTTTGTTCTGTAACTCCTACGTGCGGATAGAACTCTTTGAGAAGAAGAGTTTTTGCGTATAATTATATTTAGTTTAAAATATTGTACATAGCTTAGTATAGTAATGAATTGTAATTTTAATGTAGCTATATTTTACTAAATAAAATAATGTTTTTCGATGAATAACTCTTCAGGTCAACTTATTTACTTGACAAGAAAAATCATTATTGTTACAGGAATAATAAAAACGCGTAAGGCATAAAAAGGACGATAAAAAAACTCGATCAATAAAATAAATGAAAACATAACAGCGTGAATGAGACGTCATAAAGTGCAGTGTACAATTTGCCAATACAAAAGCAGCTGGATAAACAATGTTCAAAACAAATTTTCAATAAATATTGTCCGCTGTTCATTTACAGTCATAGTTGGTTTACCAATTGAAAGAGTACATTTCATTTTATTAAAACTGTTATGACCTCAACAGAGTAAAACAGACGCCTAGTAGATAACAAAAACATGTTCAATAGAGAAGGCGGTTATTATTACTTTCAAATGATCTATCTGAAATACAAATGCCTGTAAAAGACAAGTGTAGAGTTAAATTATTTGCACTAACCTGTTAGTTCCAGGGCTACAAAAAATAGTTCTGTTTCTTATGACATAGTCACCAATTAAATTACTGAATCATTTAAGAACAGAAGAGGTAGAGATGTAAAAGACCCTAATCAGAGTTCTCTCCACTGAAAGTAATTTATTTCGTTATATAACCAGACCTTGTGGTGAATGAAGTGAAGGTGTCATTTGCAGGGAGGAAAATATGTGTCTTTTAGACGGCCCGTCATGACGATAAGCATACTGTCTGTCTATAATTTGATGGCCTGCCGCAGAGAGGAGCAGAATCAGCCCGCTACTAGTCTTCTCAATAACACTTCATTATCTATTAAGTCCAGTGTACTAGTTAGTAGTAGTACATGATGAAATGTTATTGAGAAGGCTAGTAGCGGGCCGATTCTGCTCCTCTCTGTGGGAGGCCATCAAATGATAGACAGACAGTACTTTCAACTCAGATGCGTAAGACAATAGTAAACCATCTCACTCCTCGTTTTACTTAGTAAAACCAGCCTTCCAGCTGATGACCTAAACAGCAACAACATCTGTAGTACAGAGAGAGAAAGTACTGTGCTGTCATAAACTTTCCGACACCCGAATTTATACTAATACTAGCATACCCCGCGCAGCTCCACACGCGAAACGTGAGTAGGCCTAATCAATGTTTTTAAAAATAAATATGCAACAGAAATTGTGTAGCTGCTAGTCGATTGTATACTCCAATGTGTGTGTGTGTGTATGCGCGCGCGCGCACGCACACAACGTTTTGATAATTGCCCCCGCGAATGTCTCTCATCATCATCCAACCCCTTAACCAACTTCAACAGCAATATATACTCACATGTATACACAGACAGACAGACAGACACACACACACACGCGCGCGCGCGCGCACGCACGCACACACACACACACACGCACGCACGCACGCACGCACACACACACACACTACGTTTTGATAATTGCCCCCCGCGAATGTCTCTCATCATCATCCAACCCCTTAACCAACTTCAACAGCAATATATACTCACATGTATACACAGACAGACAGACAGACACACACACACACACACACACACGCACGCACGCACACACACACACACACACTACGTTTTGATAATTGCCCCCGCGAATGTCTCTCATCATCATCCAACCCCTTAACCAACTTCAACAGCAATATATACTCACATGTATACACAGACAGACAGACAGACACACACACACACACACGCGCACACGCACACACACGCACGCACGCACACACACACACACACTACGTTTTGATAATTGCCCCCCGCGTACGTCTCTCGTCATCATCAAACCCCTTTCATCTACAGCAATACCTACTCACATGTACACACATACATATTTATGAAAATCTTCATTGGGCCCTTAAGGTCATCATTTTTGAAAATTTTAAAATAAAATGTTGCTGTGAATATAAGTATAAATATGCTGTTAAAATTTCATGAAAATCCGTTCAGTAGTTTTGGAAATTAGACTGCACAAAAAAAACACGCTTTGTCTTTACAATATTAGTATAGATTTAGGTTACTTTCAGTGATGGGGAAGTCGAAAAAGACTTGATAGTTTTGATCAGGTAGGATATAAGCGTTTTACTAGGAGCAGGTATCAAATAGGCAGTAAAACTATACCGTACAATATTACACTGATATACTACACCTGAAATATTACACCGATTACACTGGTACTCCGCGACAAAAAGCAATTAAAATTATCTAAGAAGACTGTTAGTGACCAAGGTACAAAAAATATTTATTTATTGGCTTATCGTATGATTGGAAGACCGAGTAAGAAATGACAATACTCCTCAGAAAACTCAATTTTTTTAATCTCTAATGTGTGTACGTTGTAATCAGTTCACTTCAGAACAATAAGCAACCCCATGATCCATTGAGGTGAGGAAGTTGAGTATGACGTGTAAAAGAAGTGTAGTCTTGTACAGACCAGGCCGATAGAGGCACGAGAAGATAAGAATTAGTTACGTATAAAAAAGATTACACGTGTTTTACCAATAACAGGAATAATCGGTATTACAAAGCAAAGGTGTACGTGACAGCTTTTAGAGATTGTTAGCTTTTGGGCGAACCCAAGTAATCATGCTAATGCAGGGTGGCTTTCAGATGTGACGTCATACTGACGAAGCAAAAGCTACTTAAAAGAAAATCTACAACCTCACCACATACCTTCGTATTAAATTCTAAACCTTTATATAACTCGCTTTCAAAACAATTATCCTCCAAGCAAAATCTTATTTCGCATTTAAAGATTATAACGTAACAGTTGAAGGTAAAAATATGTTCAGCAGATCAAAACTAACTTTTTCCCAATTTTACATGCATCGAATTGTATAATGAGTAATAATTACAGCATATTCTAAAGAAGTGTGGCAAAGGAGAATCCACTAGTGTTCATACCCCGAAATCCAATAATTTCACGCGATTACCCTTTCCAGTTTAACAGGTTGATTCCCATGAGACACTTATACGTCTCTCATCAGATCTGTAAAATTTACGTTTGAGAGACTGATCCGTCTCTCACGTTTAATAGAATCGTGAGACGGAGCATTGAATCATATTTTGAGCTGTTAGAAATGAGTTCAAAAAACATTTCCTCAGTCATGGTTTGTGATTTACTTGATCCGATCGAGTCAAAAATGAGTTGGTAAACTTGACAGCTTATTATTACTATTACATAATATTGACTATTATTGTATTTTATTATAGCATTATTAATCATGTTGTAGACAAATGGTACTTAAGTTTACCACTCGCCGAACAACTGCTCGATAGAAAGACGCATCATCGATATTTATGTAGTTTTATTGAAAAATAGCAAAAAGTAAATTATTTATAAAATAATACATATAATATTTTATAGAAATACAAATAAAATTTCAGTGAGACACACATCAGTCTTTCACAGTAAATTTCATTTTTTACTTTCTCTTGCCTATATGAATATATAGGAAGGAAAGTATTGTTTTCATGTCGATTTTTCGAAATCGAGTTTTCACCGGATCTATACGTTTTCAGACCCCCTGAACCCAAAAAACATGTTTTTAGCGATTGGTCTGTGTGCGTGTCTGTGTGTGTGTGTGTGTGTGTGTGTGTGTGTGTGTGTGTGTGTCTGTGTGTGAACAGAATATCTCAAGAACGGAACATCGTACGAACTTGAAACTTGAAACTTAAGTTACATACCACTACCGGACGCGAGACGAACATTTTCATCAAAATCGGTCAACCGGAAGTAGTAGTTTATTCGTATAATTTTTCAGTTTTTTGCGATTTTCTCAAAAACTGGTCCTACGATTTTTTTTTAAATCGCCTATTTTACTCAATTTTTTATTCTCTACAAGATAGGGTAGGCGCCATGTTTGCTGAAATTCTCGGTGAGGCTGTTTTCACGTAAAAACGTTGTTTTTTTAAGATTACGGCTTTAATATAAATTTTAGCGCAAAAACTTATATAGTAAAAGTTGTAGAGAATTTAAAAACCTACAACTTTTATTTCAAACATTTTTTTGTATAACGCTTAGTTTAGCGGTAATTTGCGATTTTCTGTTTTTTTCTCACGAAAACGGATTTCGGCCTTAGAATGCATTTTACGACAAAAGTGTATATAATTAATTTTATAGGAAATTAAAAGATGTACAACTTTTATTTAAAGCATTTTTCTCTACAGAGCCTAGTTTAGAGAGAAAGAGTGATTTTCCGTATTTCTAAGCCAAACTGAGGTTGATTTTCATTTTGCGTCTTTCACTCATGATTAAAATTAGGTTATGTTTATTGAGGTTAGTTTTTTGTTTATTTCTAATGTTTTATTACTAATATTAGGTTTATTCTTAATTATTTCTATTGGCAAGAGAAAGTTGTGTGAGTGTTTCACACCAGATTTTTTTACTCTTGAGTACCCGATCAGTCTCTCACCTAAAAAACAACGCCAAAAACTTCAAGCCTTACAATACTCTAAATATATTTCGCCAGCCAATACGAGATGCAAGACACGAGTGAACTATTGTGGCTCTTATACGCATGCGTGCGCAATGTTTGTCAGGCTGATACATTCGTACAATCTGACAACACTGGCAAGAGTGAAAAGCATCATAGTGTATTTTACACCAACCTCTTCTGTTCTATTTGTAGCCCAGGAACTAGTAGATCGAGTGTAAATAATTTAACACTCCATCTGCCTGTTATGGGCAGAAACTTGAATTATGGGTACAGTATTGAAATAAGAAATAAATTGTTACGACGTTGAATTGGTTGAAAATTTGTGACACGGTTATGGTTGTTTACCGTAACATCTGTTATTTCTCAATTGTGAAAGTTAAGTATAAAACAATTTGAGATCGATAAATAAAATTATAGTCGATGGACACCCTGGGGATTGTATAACAGTCTTGGCATGCATTATGAAAAATACTGTGTACACAAGATAGGTTATCTTTTGACGGATTTAGGCCATTTCTACACAATCAACAGAACAGACCTTGTCCTCTTTTTTTATGATTTAAATAAGTTATCTTGGAGATGTATATTGTGGTCAATACAAGTATTCAAAAGGAGCGCACGACTCATACGTAAAATTATTATCTATTAGGAAGTAATTTATCCTTATCATTAAAAAAAGTGAATAAATCATAGACTAACACTACATTTTAAACTGTACTACATTTTACTCATTCTATGTCCTGCTATTATCGAACCAACCATTTAATCAAACACTACTGTTTTTTTTTGTTTTTTTTTTTTTTGATGAGTGAGTGATAAAAGAAATTTTGGTGTAAATTTTTTATGGCCTTCACTCACCCCTTACAGCCATCCCAACCACCATGAAAGGAACTAACAGGGAAGCGGGAACGACCTATAGGTCGGGTCCAAGCTCCTTGTAGTTGCGGGGTGAAGGGTACGGGTGAGGAGGTATAATGAATGAGTGATGCATGTTGGGAATACGATTGTTGTATTACTCTAATACAAAACATTCGTTTTCAAACTTTCCGTATTTAAAATATTTGGTTGTATTTATTACATTTAGGTATTTATTTACATATTTTGATATAAATTAGCAAGTTAAATATTTTATGAATCCGACCAAGTTAATAACCCGGTAGGTATTTGCTAAATTAATGCGCCGGATGATAAGAATATTTTTTTAGTCTAGTTAGTACACGCTACCACTACAAATGCATCAGCTGTGAAACGCTACTAACACTCATTCATTCTCCGACTACTATAACAACGCACTGCATTCCTCCCAACTACACGGAGCTGGGACTCAAGCTATACATGAGTTGAAGAAGTGCAGCAAGATAGAAATCCTTGAAAACGCTGCACTTACCTATCGGGACGTAAATCATAGGGGATAACAAAAACACATAAATACTAGGCGTATTTCTAAAGTAAGTACCGTTTTGAAATTGCACCGCGGTCAGTATTTACAGCATGCACGTTGTGTACCACTATCTATTGGTAAGCCGCAGTGTGTAAAACAGCCGAAAGGCTCTGGTTTGAACCTCTACAGGTTTTACAAAATAAAAACGAGGAGTGAGGTGGTTTACTATTGCCTTCCGCACCGAGTTGAAAGAGTATGCTTACCAGCATGCCAGGCCCTCCGAAAATCATCCACTTTCTACCCTACAAATGACATCTTCACTTCATTCACCACAAGGTCTGGCTGTAGAGTAAAATTAACTACTCTCCGAGAAGATAACTCTGACTAGTATATTTTACACCTCTACCACTTCTGTTCTTAAATAGTTCAGTCATATAATTGGCTGACTATATAATAAGAAACAGAACTATTTTTTGTAGCCCTTGAACCAACAGATTGAGTGCAATTAATTTAATACTCCACCTGCCCGTTATGGGCAAAAAAAATATATAAATACTCGTAAAATAAAAAATGTTACGTATTGGTTATTGCAAATTGACAACGTCCATTCAATTACGGACAGTATCAAATAAAATAACAAAAAGATTCACGTTATATCATCAACAATGAAAATGAAAATTTAAAAAAAATTATAAGAAAGAGAGTGTGTGAACACATATTGTACGTACATATGAAAATCTAGTTGTAGAATCATGCGTATTTTTAACTGGATATTGCTAAATAAAATATGTAATTTGGAAGACTGACAGGAGAAAGTTTGTTTATTCAGTTTACAGTGTAACAAAAGAAATAAATAAAGAAAGAATAAAAGAAGCAGTTACTGAAACACGAGTGCAAAATGAATATCCTGTACCGTGAACATCGAGAAAAATACACACACTATTGATAAATAAAGCAGTAAATTAAAAATATACAATGGTTACGCTTTCTTGGAAATAATTATTCAGGAAAACATAATACTGTACAATGTAGTAGATTTCACTAGACTGAACAAGATGTTTCTTTAGTTATTTTATTATTAAAGCCGTATCAACAGCTAAGTTATCAACGACAACTCAGGGTTAAGGAACGGTGGGTTTGAATATGTAATAACTTTCAGACCCCAGCCGGGAATCGAACCGGAATGTTTGTTTGTTTAATTAAAGTCGTATCAACACCAGCGACTACTGAGTAGGTTTTCACACTTTAAAAAAACTTTTATCTCCTAACCGGTAATCGAACCAGGGACCTTTCGCTTTGTAGTATAGCATGCTAAAAATGAAAAAAAGATACGCCCTAGCTTTTATTATTTTTTTCATTTTTAATTTTTCTTGCCCTATATGAGAATATACAGGGAAGGAAAGTATTGTTTTCATGTAGATTTTTTGAAAACGGGTTTTACCGGATATACACATTTTCAGGCCCCCGAAGCCAAAAAAAAAAAAAAACACTTTTAGCGATTGGTCTGTGAGTGAAGACAATATCTCCAGAACGAAAGTCCGTAAGAAGTTGAAACTAGGAACTTACGTTAGGTACCACTACGAACATTTTCATCAAAATCGGTCGATCGGAACTAGTAGTTAAGTCGTGCAATTTTTCATTTTTTGCGATTTTCTCAAAAACAGCTCCTAAGTTAATTTAATTTTATTAAAAATCGCAACAATATTCCAGTTATTAGCGAACTAGCTTTAGTTGAGGAACGGCTAAATTCTAGCCGGGAATCAAATCCGGGACCTCCATTTTTCAGCGTAGCCCACTAACCACCACTGGATCATGGAGGAGATCCAGCTTAAATTAAAAACCCGATTATCCAACCGTTGTAGCTTAACAGATCAAAGAAACTTTTTACTAACTTGGTTAGCTTAGATACCAACTAAAAGTCCAAAAAATAGTTCGAGAAATCGTACGAACTTTCTCGATAATATTCAAGTAGTAATCATAGAACTCTATTACGTAGTAATACAGAGCTGGACCTCCGGAACTCGAACTATCACAGGAGTACGTGAAAATCTCATTATATAAGTAATTCGAGACACAGAAAACGCAAAAAAACCCTAGTATTGCTGAGAAACTATTTCCTCTGTACCAAAAAAAATGATAAAATTCAATATTCTAACAGTTATTATGGTACCTCACAAAGCAGAAATGACGCCTCTGTTTGTTTTTCCGGTGGCCGAAGTCCAGTAAATATTGAAATATTAGGGCCTACGTATATTGACACTCTACAGGATGCTACACCACCCCGAAAATTTCGAAAATTTAGCTTTCATACTGGCAAAACGAACAGAAAATACAAACAAAATTCCGGGTTGCAACACTTTCTAAATAGGGTAAATTCAGTTTTTATATCGCAATTTTTGACTGCCGTCGAACGAAGAAAAACTGGAAGAAAGCTGGAAGGAGAAGAACCAACTTTTACCCAGTTTTGGAGGAAGGCCCGACTCAAAACTATTGAAAAACTTGAGAGAGCCCCTTGAGAAAAAGTAAAGAGTGCAAGAAATAACCTGAACTTTTTTTCAAATTTGGGCATCTGGGTGGGCCTACGCTTCCCTGAAAATTTTGAAAAGTAGAGCTACCATACTTACAAGAAAAAGACTACTGCATTTTAGTTTTGCGTTTAAAATAATTAGATAATACTTTGTGCCCGATAAGAAATCACATTAAGTAAACTTGAGACCTAGGTGGACCCAAAATGAGACGTTGCTACCCAATTTTCGGGGAGACTCAAAATTTTTTAAAAGTTTAAAGAAGCAATGAAATTAAAAATTGCACAGAGCCAGTTAAATTAAACTTAAATCTTTGTTGTTAAGTTACGCCACCAATTGGTGGAATAATTTTGGCTGCACAACAAATAACGTGCGCGCGCTTGAACGGATTATAGAAAACCAAGCTGAATTCGAGTGACATTTGCTGAGAAACGACCACCACGCAGTACTTTTTACATTACAGTACCTAGATAGAACGCATGGAAATAAATGTTTTTTTTTTTGCCATCAGTCTCTCTCGACTGGTTTGATGCAGTTCTACAACCTGTCTATCTTGCGCAAGTCGTTTCATATCTACATATAGGTCATTTGTTCTAGCTAGAAGCTTTCCCTCCAGCGCTCTGTGCCGCTGAGCTGTTCTGTTTAGTGGTGGGGGAAGCACCTCGTAGTTGTAACAGTAGTATACAGTTAGAAAGAGAGGGAATGATCATTAAGTGAGAAGGAGACAACACTTGCCCCTTGAAACTATCCCTACTCTACCTACTCGCCCTCCCCTTACAAGCTTCTTCCTAAAACAAACGTACTATACCTGTAACACCCGTAATCTTTTGTAATTTGCTTTATATATTCTAATCTTTGCCTCCCTCTACAATTTACTCCCTCAATATTACCCTCAATTATTGATAGCCCAATACCTGGATGTCTTAGAATATGCCCCACTAGCCTATCCCTTCTTTTGGTAAGATGCTTCCATATACTTCTTTTTTCATCCACTCGCCTAAGAACCTCTAAATTACTTATTTTGTCCACCCACCTAATCTTTAACATTTGCCTATAACACCACATTTCAAAAGCTTCTATCCTCTTCCTTTCTACAGTCACCCACGTTTCACTTCCGTATAATACTACACTCCAAACATAATGTTTTAAGAAATTTTTCCTAATCTGTAAATCAATGTTTGTAGTCAGTAAGCTGTTTTTCATATGTAAATAAATATAACATGGCAATTCATTCGAATGGCATTAACTTATTTACTACAAAATTACATGTAGAATTCTACAAAATTATAATTATATACAGCAGAAATATTTATAAATAATTTAATTAATATAAATTATTAAATAACGGCCTTGAAGGCGAGTTCCAAAAATAATTTTAAAATTAACATTGATAACCGTGTCTAATTTAAAATGCAAAACGGTCCCGCAGAATGTCAGTCATTAATTTGTATAATTTGAAAATGTCAAACATTTATTAGAATCTTAAATTTAACAAGTTACGTTACGGAATAAACATGAAACTCCAGTTATAAATAAGCTACCTAAGCCCGCGTCTAATCACGGACCGCACTAACTCCGACAATCTCCGATGTAAATATTTGGTGTAGAGTCACAAAAAACCAAAGTTAAGATTTTACTTAGACTGCCGTGTAACGTTACAGGTGATTCATGTTTAAAGACGTGGAGAAATGTAGCAGTCATTCCCGAGGTATTAAACAATCCTCGTTTACTTACTCCAGCTGTATTAATGGTAATTAACGATTAATGGAAACTATTAGAAAAAGAACACTAAAAGTTTACGAATACCTTTATAGAATGGATGACAATCGGTTGGCAAAACAAATTTTGCCAACCGATTTTTAATTGTTTAGGACACTAAACAATTGGACCTAAGGTTTCAGATAAATGGTCTATACAGGGTGATTCACGAAGATATGTACAAACTTCGAGAGCCATTGTACATGTAAAAATAATGAAAAAAGTTTACATAAACATGGGTCCGGAAATGCTTCGTCACCGAGTTACGGCTAGCGAAAGATTTCGCCCGGATTTCAGCTCACCAGGTGATATGAAGTCTTCCTGAAATTCTGGTAAGGCAGATTAAGGGGCGAATTCAATGTTTCCTCATGTTTTTTGACCTGATAAATTGAATAAAACAGGTCCCAGAACTGTAAGTTAAGTAGTTTTTGAGAAAACCAGTGTCAAATGCAAAAAATGGAGTGAATAAAAATTCATTAATTCAAACATCTATTCGCTTGCTGTGTACTTTATTTACACCGTTTTGTTCAGAATATAATTTTCTACAAGTTTTATTTAAAATTGTTACCTGTTTCTTGGTGAAATAAAAAAGTTATTGTCGCCCAAAGATGAAAAAATGTGTTTTTTCACTCAATTTTTTGCATTTGACACTGGTTTTCTCAAAAACTATTTAACTTACAGTTCTGGGACCTGTTTAATGTTTAATTCAATTTATCAGGTTAAAAACCATAAGAAACGATTGAATTCGCCTCTTAATCTACCTTACCAGAATTTCAGGAAGACCTCATTTCACCTGGTGAGCTGAAATCCGAGTGAAATCTTTCGCTGGCCGTAACTCGGTAACGAAGCATTTCCGGAACCATGTTTAAGTAAACTTTTTCATTATTTTGACATGTACAATGAGCTCCCAAAGTTTCTCCATATCTTTGTGAATCATCCTGTAGAAGTCAGAAAAGATATTGAGAAAACAGGAATAATTCGAAAAAACTAATGAACCGAACTAATTTCAGACAATTAATAAGGGCTTCCATGAAGAGCAAAAACAGACACCGAGTAGACAAAAGAAAGAGAAAGGCCTACAGTGAGCAAACGCTGACAATGTGGCCAGCAAAAAAACTTCCAGAAACGTCTAAAGTCACCTCACGTGGACTAAAATTGGCCCTATTCGAGGAAAAAACTCCTGCTGTATTTGTATTAGGCTTAAAAGAAAGAGAAAGTATTGCTTTGGTACAAAGCATAGACGGATTTCAGATAATCTTCACAACACCCTTAAAGCCCTTTGAAAAATATTTTAGTCCATCTCTGTCTACCCCTCCTTTCTCTCTGCGCGCACATGTTTTTCCTTAGTTTTTGCCCCAATATGAGCACTTAAGTCATTGCAAGTCCTCGAGCTACGGAGTTAGCTTGATGCTACCTTTTCGCTTCATGGCCACTTCATATTTTTTGATCTGACGGCCCTAATTTTTTCTTATGATATGGGCATTTATGATGATATTGAGTTGTTTCCTTCTCTTGAAAGGGAAATGGGTTAGTTTATATTCTTTCAAGATTTTATTTTCTTCTCAATTATTCTGATATTTCTTCGTTTAAGTCCTTTATTAAGTCGGATTTTATTTCCTGGATCCATTTATTTTGAGTCTTGTTACTGAGTTGGTAATTTAGGAGCTGTTTAATGAGTCTTCAAGAGAGCGAAGAGAGCACAAAAATGTGGTAAATGAGGCGAAAAAAATCGTAGGAGCCGTTTTAAAGAAAATCCCAATAAAGTCAAAAATCACACGAATAAACTATTACTTCCGGTTGGCCGATTTTGATGAAAATGTTCGTGTCGGGTCCAGTAATGGTAACTAACTTAAGTTCCAAATTTAAACTTCTTACTACATTTTATTTTAGAGATATTTTGTTCACACACAGACCAATCGCTAAAAAAACATATTTTTTGGGTTCAGGAGGATGAAAACGTATATATCCGGTGAAAATTTTATTTGTAAAAATCGACATGAAAACAATACTTTCCTTTTCTTTATATTCATATAGGGCGAGAGAGCGTGAGTGAGACAGAAAGGGAGTGAGAGTGAGTGAGAGTGAGATAGAGAGAGAAAGAGAGAGAGGCCTACCTGTATAATTAAGCTTTCTAGGGTACACAGCAAAACTCATAAATACCAATAATATTATTAAAGAAAAACGCTCTGAACAAACTATCTTCAAATAACTTATAATAATAAAAGTCATTTAATATTTTATGGAGTTTGTTATTTTTTTAATATACCTACTTGGCAAGAGTAGCGTGATTTATAGTAAGTTTGCGTGCCCATGTGTAACGTCTAGTATGCAATGCGGACACAAGCATAACTCTCAAACGGTACTTGCTAACTAACTAACATTATATAAAACTAAATTGATTTGCCTTGTAGTCGTTTGACCTTTCATGTTTTCTACAAAAAAATAAATAATAAAAATAAAACAAATAGAAATCACTGGTAATAAAACTTATTCAAATAGTAGACTATGCAATAGCCCTAATTATTTGTTGCATTGCTTTCACAAAAGTACAAAATTTATGTCACTCATTCCTATTATAATCTCTGAGAAAAGTGAAAATTATCACAAAAAGATTTTAACTATTCTTATTCCATTATTTTTTGTACACGATTGCGCCGAAAAACGAGGGCAATGAATGAATGAGAAAGCACAGCGATAGGTTAAAATTTTCGATACTTAACTTTCAACTGACATTCGCGTTTCTTGACTTCCTGAAGCAAATAAACTGTTTTTCAATAGTATCAGTGAGGAATTTTTATCGTTGAGAAAAAAAACTAATTGACCGCTTTCGCTGAAATTTGAAAACTAAAGTTTCTTGAAACAACCTCAGAGAATATTTTAATTATCTATGTAGCTCAAAAATTCAGAATAGTTCGATGCAAACATTTTAAAAAATCTGGTGTGAAACACTCACACAACTTTCTCTTGCCAATGCAAATAATTAACAATAATCCTAACATTAGTAATAAAACATTAGAAATAAACAAAAAACTAACCTCAATAAACATAACCTAATTTTAATCATGAGTGAAAGACGCAAAATGAAAATCATTCTCAGTTTAACTTAAAAATACGGAAAATCACTCTTTCACGCTAAACTAGGCGCTGTAGAAAAAAATGCTCTAAATTAAAGTTGTAGATCTTTTAATTTTCTATAAATTTGATTATATAAACTTTTGTCGTAAAATGCACACTAAGGCAGAAATCTGAAAAAATCAATTTTTCACACGTTTTCGTGAGAAAAAAACAGAAAATCGCTAATTACCGCTAAACTAAGCGTTGTAAAAAAAATGTTTGAAATAAAAGTTGTAGGATTTTAAATTCTCTACAGCTTTTATTATATACATTTTTGCGCTAAAACGTATAATTAAACCGTAATCTTAAAAAAACAACGTTTTTACGTGAAAACAGCCTCACCAAGAATTTCAGCAAACAATGACGCCTACCCTATCTTGCAGAGCATAAAACATTTAGTAAACGTGGCAATTTTAAAAAAATCGTAGGACCAGTTTTTGAGAAAATCGCAAAAAAGTGAAAAATGACACGAATAAACTACTACTTCCGGTTGACCGATTTTGATGAAAATGTTCGTGTCGGGTCCGGTAGTGGTATGTAACTTAAGTTTCAAGTTTCAAGTTCGTACGGTGTTCCGTTCTTGAGATATTCTGTTCAAACACACACAGACCAATCGCTAAAAACATGTTTTTTGGGTTCAGGAGGCCTGAAAACGTGTAGATCCGGTGAAAACTCGATTTCGAAAAATCGACATGAAAACAATTTTTTCCTTCCTATATATAGGATGCAAATAATTAACAATAATCCTAACATTAGTAATAAAACATTAGAAATAAACAAAAAACTAACCTCAATAAACATAACCTAATTTTAATCATGAGTGAAAGACGCAAAATGAAAATCATTCTCAGTTTAACTTAAAAATACGGAAAATCCTATATATAGGCAAGCGAAAGTGAAAATGGCTTGAACGATTTCAATCTGTTTTTATTTATTTAAAGTAACATCAATTGCAAGGTCATTGGCGACTGTGGTGGGATATGTAACATTAACTGTAAGATTTGATACGTAAAAATTTCCAAACCCTGACCGGGAATCGAACCCGGGACCTCCACGTGGCAGGCCAAAGCGCTAACCACTACGCTACGGAGGTGGCCGATTCCTATTAAATTTTCTTTCTTTACTACAATTGCTGAAGTCATTGTGACTCAAGTGGTAAACCTAAAAAAGAAGTGGAGGAATCTACGGATTTTTCCAAAATTACAGTCGAACGGTAAATTTTAGGGTGAAACTACACATAAAAAAGTTTAAATGTAATTAATATTTTACTTTTTTTTAACTAAGTTAATTTTTGTTTGATTTTGTACACACGATATTATATAATTTGCTTAAAAACCCGCATCAGAATGGATTTGTTCTTAAATTATATCCTCAAAATGCACGTGGTAAAAATGCTAACAAAAATTAAAGACTTTTAAAAATGCTAAAAATTTTCTATGTAATGGTTTGTTTTACTCTTAGATTACCAGCAATTAGCGATTTTCAGTAAACAATTAAAACATGTAAAAATCATACTTATGTCATAATAAAAATAAAATAAATAAAAATCACCAGTATCTCGTACTTGTACCCTAAGACAAATATTAATAATTGGCTTGTAAATCGTCAGTTTTAATTCAGTTTACAACTGTGAGGGTCTCCAAGTTAACCAAAACATTTTTTTGTCATCAGTCTCTCGACTGATTTAATGCAATTGTCCAAGCTGTTTTATCTTGGGCAAGTCATTTCATAAGTACATACCTACTACAACGGCTTACATCTTCTGTAATTTTCTTTAAATATTCTAACCTTTGCCTCCCCCTACAATTTCCTCCCTCAATATTACACTCCATTATTAATAGAGCAATACCAGGATGTTTTAAAATATGCCCCACTAGCCTATCCCTTCTTTTGGTAAGATGTTTCCATATATTTATTTTCAACCACACGTCTAAGAACCTCTAAATTACTTATTTTGTCCACCCACCTAATCTTCAATATTTTCTATAACACCACATTTCAAAAGCTTCTACCCTTTTCCTTTCTATAGGCCCAATCACCCACGATTCACTCCCGTACAATGCTACACTCCGAACATAGTGTTTTAAGAAATTTTTCCTGATCTGTAAATCAATTTTTGTAATCAGTTTCTGTCAGAAGTCAGAAGTTGTTTTTAATTTCAAAGGCCCGTCTAGCTTGAGCAATTCTACTTTTGAATCACTGGTGCTTCTACCATCTTTTGTTATTTTACCCCATAGATAGCATAATTCCCCAACTTCCTGCATGTTTTCGTTGCCTACTTTTAAATGTCCCATCTCCTCTAAACCTCTCTTGCTACTGCACAATACTTTTTTTTTGTTTAACGTCCGACTGTTCTGCAATTATTGCTAATGCAGATGGTGAAAGAAGAAATTTTTTTTGTAACGTATGAAAATATGCCGTGCCTGAATGGGATTCGAACTGTACAATACTTTCGTTTTGTTCTTGTTAATTTTCATGAAGTAATCCTTTCTCATGATCTCATCCATTCATAAAAAAATAAAAATAAAGTATTAAATATAGTTATACAATGTCGATTAGAGAAAAAGTTAATCTGGTTAAATTTTAGTTGAATTCCCTCTGAAAATGGCCCTTTTAAGAAGCCTAATCACGTTGAGGTTAATTTTGTAATATAGTAGTTGTTTAAAGGGTAATTTAGTTTCATTAATCGATCAGTAATGGTAAGATTGATTTGAGTAATTACTGAATACCAAAAATAAGTGGGTAATAAATTTAGTAACAGGATACTGTAAAGATAATGAAATTAAAATGTTTATAACATTAAGTATGTCACCAGACTAGAAGATAATTATTCGTCACAATTAGCCTTAACTCTTATTCCCAATTCAACCAACTAACAATGTATCTGCAATAACAATTAACATTATTTCGATATACAAACGAGCGCAGCTGTTGTAATAACCAATAGTTATAACGAAATAGTAACAATATTGTACTTCAATTAAATTCACTTCATTTTGATCAAATTCCGCCAAACCGTGATGACTTTTCGCGAACGTTCAAAAAAAACTACATGAAATTTTTTATTTTTTTTTGTTTCTAATTTGTGTACGTTGCAATCTGTTCAATTCAGAACAATAAGCAACCCCCAGACCCAATGAGATGAAGATGATATGTATGACGTGTAGATGAGTTGTAGTCTTGTACAGACCCAGGCCGACCATTCCTGAGAGAGTTTAGTTAATTGAACTCAACCACCAAAATACACCGGTAACCACTGTCTAGTATTCAAATCTGTATAAAAATAACTACCTTTACTAGGATTTGAACCAGAAATTTAAAAATTACATGAAATTTAAAAACTCTACGTTTCCTTCTTTTTTACATAATAGAGATATAGCCTACAAATTTTATATTACAAAAACATGAGGCACCGAGTTGGTCTAGAGGTAAAAGTCGTCGCCACTAGTCAACTATTTATCAGCTGATTTACGGAGACGAAGGTTCTGTGGTTGAAATCGTAGTATAGGTAGTTACTTTTATAAGGATTTGAAAACTATACAGTGGTTGCCGGTGTACTTTTATGGTTGAGTTCAATTAACCATACTGTTTCAGGAATGGCCGCCGTGGGTCTGTACAAGACTACAACTCATTTACAGGTCAAACATACATCATCCTCATGTCAATGCGTCACGGGTTTGATTATTGTTCTGATTAAACAGATTGCGATGTACACATATTAGGGATTAAAAAAACATATTTATCAATTTTTTTTCTCGTATAGGGCCAATTTAAGACCACGTGAGGTGACTTAGACGTTACTAGAAGCTCTTTTTGTAGCTCACATTCTATGCATCGTTTACTATAGGATTTTCTCCATTCTTCTGTCCACCCAGTAGGCCTATTCTGTTTGTCTTCTTCATGGAAGCCCATAAAGTCCGTAATTAGTAGTCTGAATTTGGTTTGGCATCGTGTAATAGGGTCGTGTAATAGGGTTAGGCATCGTGTAATAGGGTCGTGTAATAGGGTTAGGCATCGTGTAATAGGGTCGTGTAATAGGGTTAGGCATCGTGTAATAGGGTCGTGTAATAGGGTTAGGCATCGTGTAATAGGGTTTTTCGTGACTTTATTTCTTAATTTATTGGAATTTTAGATTTACACGAACGAGAATATTGGTATATTATTAACAGAAACCAACTATTCAAGGTGGATGGATGACTTTACGTGGACAACGTAAGCTTCTTAGTCAAAGCGTAAAAAATTTCGGTATGGCCTTAATTTACCCGATGGAATTCTTCGTCGGCCGTAAGGCCTGTTGTCCACTACAAAAATTTTCGCCGGCCGCTGTTCCGGTGAACTTGCCGGTTTTGACAGTAGTACATCATTTTACAAGTGCGTATTGACGTAACGATACGGTAGTATCGCCGGATCGCTGCCGTTAGCAACGCCGGCTGCCCACTGTAGACACGGCGCGGCGTAAGATCAGTAGGACGTTTCAACATGAATGCTTGTCCACGTGACGACAGACTCGCCGTTCGCCGTTCAGTTGGTAGATAAAAGTTGACGTTTTGTATTGAAATATATAACTCATAAAAATACTCATAACTTAATAATTTTAACGTGTAAATTTAATAATTTAATTTTTAATAAATTAAATTAAAATTAAAAAGATAACAAAAATAATTTATTTTTAATTAAATATTAAAAATAAATTAAAATTTTTAATTTTATATGTGTAAATTTTGTAAGTTATGAACTTAGAACGTCATAATATGGCATGGGTCTTTTTTGTTTACTGTATGCCACTATCAAATCCGAATTCCCTGAAAGGTTCCACACTTGTTCATTTCTCACAATCCCTGCCTTACTGAATACTCATGCTGAGACGCACACATTCACGCACGCGTACACACGTCCTTCTCAGTCTCTTTGATTATTTTACTGATTTATTTTGCTATTCTACATAACCATAACGTTATAGTTTTTAATTATTTAAATTGGGAAAAGAAAGTCGTGTGAGTGTTTCACACATACTTCCTGCGTCTAGCGCGCCAATCTGACTAGCAATATTCTAGCATAGTATAGCAAAAAATTTAATTCAAAAATATAACTTAATAGTAATGTAGTAATAGCAAAATAAAATAATAAAACAATCAAAATATGAAATAAAACAACAGAACGTGTAACATAGTACTATATACTGGGACTGGGAAGGACCGTGTGTACGCGTGCGTGAGTGTGTATGTCTCAGTATGAGTATTCAGTAAGGCAGGGAGTGGGAGGAATGAACAAGTGTGCAACCCTTCGGGGAATTCGGATTTGATAGTGGCATACAGAAAACGGCAAAGACCCAATACTTTTTCTTATTTTTAGTAATACAATCACTTTTTAGAATCTTTTACCTTTTAAGTACAAATGGCATTAGAAACGGGAAAATGGCATTAGAAACGCAAATTGAATACAAAAATTTCATAGCATAGTTTAGTTTTCTAATGTACAACGTAGGTACTCTATACGACAAAATTATTTTAAAATAAAATCTAAAAATAACGAATATATTTTTTATAATAATTCTGTAATCTATATTATTAATCATACACCAGAGGAAAATTTATGTTAAATGACACAAATATTTCACATAGTTTTCCTGTAATAAATAGTGTAATAAAACAGTACTTAAGTAAGGTTAGAAATCTAGGTCATTACAAATTGATTTCATTCCACGGGAGCACGAAACAAACAGTGGAATATAATAAATGAGAAATGAATTTCACTTTTTTGTAAAAAAAAAATCAGATATCAACACCAAAATTCACTTTCAAATGAACGTTTGTATCATCTCATTTTAATTGCGCACAACAAAGCCCAGGGTAAAATATTGTGGTTTTCCGACTGTTACAAAGGCATACTCTACTTGTAGTTCATTAATAAATCAGCTCTTAAATCTATTTGCATCTGTTTAAATATATATGGGAAAGCCCTCACTGATTCTCCTACTTGCATAATATAATTAGAAAGGTGAAATTTAGAAGAAATATTTTCTTTTGGATAAATAGAAAAATTCCATAAAAGTAAACATAAACGATTTCCACAATACACCGACAACCCTTTATAGGTCTTTGGTAAGTATACTGGCAATAAGGTCGATTTAATCTAAGAATAAGCAATGCAGTTGAACCTTATTACCATTTTATGGTGTTATAGATGTTCTTTGGTAAGTAGGCTATCCACATTTTAAAATAAGCGCGCAGCGACTATTCGTTTTCTGAAATGCTCGAACGTGGTAAGGATTCATACCAGCGTACGCTGCCGAGTTGTTTTGTTTTTACTTTTGTACAGTGCTTAGAAAATTCGAGTTCGGGAAAGCAAGCGTTCATGCTAATATAAAGTTAAGATAAGTTATTCTACACATTTTTTTGTTATGTTGTATATACTACAAGTTGTTTTAATAAGCATTCTTATTACCACTTGACATTATGTGATTCCCATTTTAATAAACGTTCCTTGGTTAAGTGTACTTACCAGAGCTTAACATCAAAACAAAGAAATATCTTTGTCGGCCGCATTGGCACAGTTGGTAACGTGCTCGCCTCTCATCATGCGGTCCTGGGTTCGAATCCCACTCAGGCATGGCATATTTTCATACGCTACAAAAAATAATTTCATCCTACATTGCATAAAGTTCCACCCTAACGTCATCGCTAATGACCGTTGCAGTTGATGCGACGTTAAATAAACAAATTAAAAAAAAGAAATATCTTACTGTTCTGGCACTACAAGTACATTATTTAAGTTCCTGTAGGCCTAAAGAAAAATTTAAAATTTTATAACAAACATATTTTTTTCCCGCAGTACTGCCCTTTAAAGGGTTAACGGGATGAAAATGGTGTTCAACTTTAAACCGTAATTTTCTGTTAACTAAGTTACGTAAAATTTAGATTGGTGAAACTCGGTGGAGATATTACTACTTCAACTACAAAAATTAACCACTACCATTTCGAAATGTACGAAAAATTCAAATTTTACAATAACGTTTTTTTGGTCTTAGAACGAAATATTTTGACAACAGTTTTTGCTTTGTTTACAACAAAAAATTAGGTTATCTCATAGATTTGAAGTGATTTTTGTTGAAGTTTAAAATTTTGATTCAAAATTCCCGTGAATTAATTTTTCCCATATCAATTACCAAGCTGAAATTTAGGAAGCCTAATATTTACACCTGTTATAAATTACTGTAGAACAATTATTTTAAAATGTTACAAAATAACTTAATTTTTCACATAGGTAATATTGATGCCCATAACCGGTAGGTGGAATTGTCAATTATTCGCACTCAATCTGCCAGTTCCAGGACACAAAAAATAGTTCTGTTTCTTATAATATGGTCAACCATATATAATATACATACATAAGAGCATAAAAAATGTAGTAAACCAGTTGATTTTAAAAAAAATCGTAGGACTAGTTTTTGAGAAAATCGCAAAAAAGTGAAAAATTATACGAATAAACTACTACTTCCGGTTGACCGATTTTGATGAAAATGTTCGTGTCATCATAAGCCATACATAATATGACTAAAGAACAGAAGCATTTAAGAACAGAAGAGGTAGAGATGTAAAAGACACTATTTTTATAGTCAGTTATTTCCTCTCAGAGTAATAAATTTAATTGTACAGCCAGATCTTGTGGTGAAAGTAGATACTTTTCGGAGCGCCTGGCATACTAATAAACATACTTTTTCACTCAGTGAGGAAGGCAAGGAAAAACCACCTCACTTCTCGTTTTACTTAGTAAAGCCTCTAGAGCAGTAGTTCTCAACCTTTTTACTTTCTCTTGCCTATATGAATATATAGGAAGGAAAGTATTGTTTTCATGTCGGTTTTTCGAAATCGAGTTTTCACCGGATCTATACGTTTTCAGACCCCCTGAACCCAAAAAACTTGTTTTTAGCGATTGGTCTGTGTGTGTGTCTGTGTGTGTGTGTGTGTGTGTGTGTGTGTGTGTGTGTGTGTGTGTGTGTGTGCGTGTGTGTGTGTGTGTGTGTGTGTGTGTGTGTGTGTGTGTGTGTGTATGTGAACAGAATATCTCAAGAACGGAACATCGTACGAACTTGAAACTTAAGTTACATATCACTACCGGACCCGACACGAACATTTTCATCAAAATCGGTCAACCGGAAGTAGTAGTTTATTCGTATAATTTTTCACTTTTTTGCGATTTTCTCAAAAACTAGTCCTACGATTTTTTTTAAAATCAACTGGTTTACTACATTTTTTATGCTCTACAATATAGGGTAGGCGCCATGTTTGCTGAAATTCTGCTTGAGGCTGTTTTTACGTAAAAACATTTTCTTTTTAAGATTGCGGCTTTAATATGCATTTTAGCGCAAAAACTTATATAATAAAAGTTGTAGAGAATTTAAAAACCTACAACTTCTGTTTCAAACATGTTTTTGTATGACGCTTAGTTTAGCAGTAATTAGCGATTTTCTGATTTTTTCTCACGAAAACGTGTGAAAAATCAATTTTTTAAAGATTCTGGCCTTAGTATGCATTTTACGACAAAAGTGTATATAACCAAATTTATAGGAAATTTAAAGATCTATAACTTTTATTTAACGTATTTTTCTCTACAGAGCCTAGTTTAGCGTGAACTAGCGATTTTCCGTATTTTTAAGCCAGACTGAGGTTGATTTTCATTTTGAGTGTTTCACTCATGATTAAAATAAGGTTATGTTTATTGAGGTTAGTTTTTTGTTTGTTTCTAATATTTTATTACTAATGTTAAATTATATTGTAAATTATTTGCATTGGCAAGAGAAAGTTGTGTGAGTGTTTCACACCAGATTTTTTGGTCATGGCACACTATCCTATGTAGAGAGTTCCCGCAGCACACTAGCATACGAGTAAAACAGAAAGCGTGCCCAATAATAGCAATGAAAGCAGTTAATACCCAGTTATATTTTTTAACCACCTGTTTATGCGAGCTGGGCTTTTCAACACAAACATAAAAAAAAAACAAGAAGTGCGAGACGGGTGTTGGACGGGTCAGCCCGTTGGCTTAGTGGTTAGCGCAACTGGCTTCTACGCCGCGGTCCCGGGTTCGATTCCCGGTCAGGTCTGCCATTTTTTCATCACTCATTTTTATATATCATCATTCTTCACAGTCAGCATCAGCAGAAATTGCAAAACAGTCAGACGTAAAACAAAAAAAAACAAAAATGAACAGGAAATGACAGTGTGTTTATCTTCAATTCCCCCCGTGAAATAAACTTTTATGTAAGAACCTGCAAGCTTAAGTTTCTCATTAATACTATAACTAATCTTTTGTTGTACGGCGAAAGGCAATAAATCCACTATAAAATAAGTTTAATTTCCAGAATATTATTCTCTTGTTCTTTTTTAAAAAATAAATCTTCTTCTTATTATCAATGATTTCATTACTATCAATGAGTTCGGAACATGCTAATGCCTGTTCCGAACTCACAAACAAACACACATATACCTGTTACACACATATGCCTGTTCCTACACATATACACAAACACGAGATACTCCAAGTTGCACATCTCGACTACTGCCATCTTCTTCGAGGTTTTCCCACCTCCCTTCTTCCAAATGGAACATATTCCATCAATTTGAAGGGTATTCTCTCCTCTGGCATCCGCTCCAAATGTTGCCTCAATTGATTGCGGTTTAAAAATAAATTTTTAAGTAAAATTATTTATAGTTTTCTCACAAGTTTTACAAGATTCACGGCACACCCAGCCAACATTAGCGTGCCGCGGCAGACTCGTTGAAAATCATTGTTCTACAGGTTCAAACCAGCCCTTCGGCTGATGACCTAAACATATAGTCAAGGCACGAAAAAGTGAAAATTGTGAGTAGCTTATATCTAATTAGTTACTAAGAATCCGACATAAAAATCACTTTCATGGTATATTTGAGTAGGTTTAGTATCATTTATCGGCGAGTCTGAAGTAAAAGCACACCGCGTAATTGAACTGAAATTTGGATAATTTCGTGACCTTTAACATATTATTGCAACCATAACGGGATCGGTACAAGGGTCGGTTAATTAATGCATATGTCCATACCTCTCAATATTTACATATCGTTATATGACCGCATGTAAGTGTGGGTGTTACATTTAGTATCCCATCCCCGAGCCCGGGGACTCGGGTGACTCATCAAAATTGCTAATTATATTACTAGACATGTTGCGTAAAATTACTGACGGTAATATTCTTGTCATGCCTTAACACGTTTGTTGATTAGTTTAACGGCCGTAAGAAAATTCAGTAACTTCACGCTATAACGCAGTTAAAACCATGTCTTTACACAAAATATTACGTATTACATACAATAATCTGGTATGAAACACACACGCGCGCGCACACACACACACGACTTTCTCTTGCCAAACGTAAATAATTCATAAAATTACTTATGTTTAATCAGTAGTAAACAATGTAAAAAAGAAAACAAGCGAATTTTAATCATGAATGAATGATTCAAAATGAAAATCAACCTCTGTTCACGACTTAAAAATATGGAAATTCAGTAATTGCCGGAAACTAGGCTCTGTAGAGAAAAATGCTTAAAATAAAAGTTGTATGTTGTATGCTTTACAACTTTGATTATTACACTTTTGTCGTAAAATGCTTACAAATCTTATTGCCGCAATCTTAAAAAATCCGATGTTTTTACAGATTATTATGAAAAAAAGAATATCACTGATTGCCGCTAAACAAAGCGGTGTACAAAAAAATATTTGAAACCAAAAGTTGTAGGGTTCGAATCCCACTCAGGCACGGCATATTTTCATACAGTACAAAAAATAATTTCATCCTCATTACAGTTATACCGCAACGTCGTCGCTAATGACCCCGTTGGAGTTGATGCGACGTTGTTGTTGTTGTTGTTTAGGTCATCAGCCGAAAGGCTGGTTTGAACCTGTAGAGGTTTTACTAAGTAAAACGAGGAGTGAGGTGGTTTACCATTGCCTTCCTCACCGAGTGAAAAAGTAAGCTTATCAGCATGCCGGGCCCTCTGAAAAGCACATATTTTCCGCTCTGTAAATGACACCTTCACTTCATTCACCACAGGGTCTGGCTGTATAATGAAATTCATTACTTTCAGAGGAGATAACTCTGATTAGTGTCTTTTACACCTCTACCTCTTCTGTTCTTAAATGATTCAGTCATTTAACTGGCTGAACATGTGAAAACAAACAGAACTATTTATTTTAGCCCTGCAACGAACAGATGGAATGTAAATAATTTGACACTCCACCTGTCTGTTATGGGCAGTTAAATAAATGTTAGATGCGACGTTAAATAAATGAATTGAAAAATAAAGTTGTAGATTTTTGATTCGCTAACACCTTTAATTACTTTTTCAACCAAAATAAGTTACATACAATTTTGTTCTAAAATGCATGTGAAGGCCGCAATCTTAAAAAAAAAAAAAAAAATTCATGAGAGCACAGGCCCCCCAACCGATACATTGGCTATCTCTTGCCAATGTAAATAAACAACATATTATAACATGTGTTTAATAATTTAGTAAACAATATAAAATGACAAACACAACTTAATTTTAATCTTGAGTAAATTACACAAAAATACGGAAAATTACTCTTCACGCTAAACTAGGTTCTGCAGAGAAAAACGTTCTAAATAAAAGTTGTAGTTTTTAATTTCCTATAAATCTGTTTATGCACTTTTGTCGTTAAATGCATACTGAGGCTGATATCTTTAAAAAAATTGATTTTTTACATGTTTTCGTGAGAAAAAACAGAAAATCGCTAATTATCGCTAAACTAAGCGTTATATAAAAAATGTTAGAAATAAAAGTTGTAGGATTTTAAATTCTCTACAACTTTTATTATATAATTTTTGCGCTAAAATGCATGTTAAAGCCGCAATATTAAAAAAAAACAATTTTTTACGCAAAAACAGCCTCACCAAGAATTTCAGCCAACATGGCACCTACCCTATCTTGTAGACCACAAAAAAATTAATTAAATCAGGCGATTTTTAAAAAAAATCGTAGGACCAATCTTTGAGAAAATCGCAAAAAAGTGAAAAATTACACGAATAAACTACTACTTCCGGTCGACCGATTCTGATAAGAATGTTTGCGTCGGGTCCGGTAGTGGTGTCCAACTTAAGTTTCAAGTTTTAACTGCGTACGATGTTCCGTTCTTGAGATATTCTGTTCTATACACACAAACACACAAACACACGCGCACACACACACACACACACACACACACACACACACACACACACACACACACACACACACACAGACCAATCGCTAAAAACATGTATTCTAGGTTCAGGGGGTCTGAAAACGTGTAGATCCGGTGAAAACTCGATTTCGAAAAAATCGACATGAAAACAATACTTTCCTTCCTATACATTCATATAGGCAAGAGAAAGAAAAAAATAAACAAACAATGTAAACAAATTTCACAACTCGATTTAAGGGAGGGAAATACAGTACATACAGTAACATAGATTTACTACTTAAATTTTAATAAAAATGTTACTTTAAAATTCTAGGTTAGTCATTTCACCTATACAATGTTATTTAAGTCCAAATTAGACATAGATTACATTATCAAAGGCTTTAAGCTTTCGCAAAAATTAGTTATAATTTGAGCTGTAAAGAAGTTAATGTAGATTCGTAAGTTTTTAAATATGTAAATTAGTTTACATTGTAATACGAAAAAGTAATCATCGTTACGATACGAAAAGCCGATATTATACTGTAGTTGTAAAATAATTGTTTACCCAATGGTAAACAAACGTTAGAAAGGTTATTTATTAACGAGTAGTTCTTTTGTATCACAAAAAAATTAATCGAGAAATAAATTTAAGTAAGGAAATAACGATAAATGTGTCAGTTTTTGTATTTGATGTTTAACACGCCTTCGGTTTAACTTTCATTATGAGAGATAATGTATCTTATTAGTAGCTTTTGCGTTTTTCAAACGTTTCGACAGTTCAAGGAAACTTATAACGAATAACTACATATATATTTTATGAAGATCAATAATTTGTGATTAGCGCGGGAAACATTCATTTTCTTTGCGTTTTAACATTTGCCCTTATATATTTTATACAAACTCACTTATGAACATTTTTTTTAACCCACCGGGTTGGTCTAGAGGTAAAGTCGTCGCCAAAATCAGCTGTTTAACAGCTGATTTTCGGAGACGAAGGTTCCTGGTTCAAATATATAATTTTAAACTGCAAATAATAATATACTTTTTTTTTAATCCTAATTTGTGTAAGTTGCAATCTGTTCAATTCTGAACAATAAGCAACCCCATAACCCAAAGAGATGAGGATGATGTGTATGACGTGTAAATGAGGTGTAGTCTTGTACAGACCCAGGCCGACCATTCCTGAGAGTGTGGTTAATGAACCCCAACCATCAAAGTACACCGGTAACCACTGTCTAGTATTCAAATCCGTATAAAAGTAACTACCTTTACTAGGATTTGAACCAGGAACCTTCGTCTCCGAAAATCAGCTGTTAAACAGCTGATTTTAGCGACGACTTTACCTCTAGACCAACCCGAAATTAAAAGTTAATTTTTTTAAAGAAAATAATTTACAAAAAAAAACCAACAACAATGAAATAACTGATCCCAACTTAGTTGTTGTTTAGGTCATCAGCCAAAAAGCTGGTTTGAACCTGTAGAGGTTTTACTAAGTAAAACGAGGAGTGAAGTGGTTTACATTTACCTTCCTCACTGAGTGGAAAAGTATGCTTATCAGCATGCCGGGCCCTCTAAAAAGCACATATTTTCCACTCTGCAAATGACACCTTCACTTCATTTACCACAGGGTCTGGCTGTATAATAAAATTCATTACTTTCAGAGGAGATAACTCTGATTAGTGTCTTTTACACCTCTACCTCTTCTGTTCTTAAATGGTCCAGTCATTAAATTGGCTGACTATGTGATAAGAAACAGAACTATTTATTTTAGCCCTGCAACGAACAGATTGAGTGTAAATAATTCGACACTCCACCTGTCTGTTATGGGCAGTATCCCAACTTTACTAAATTAAATTATCCATAAATAGTTTACACAAGGGATTTAAGATACCTAACTATCGTTTTGCGTGGAGAAGAATGTTCATTTGTTAATGGAACAAAATTTACGTAGCACTCACTAATGGTAAAGACAATTTATTTTTGCGTACAAACAGCATGTTGTACTGTTCGTGTGTACTATTCACAAATAACAAACAAAACAGCATGTACGAACGGATTCACTTATTGTATTGAAGAGCATGAAATAAAATGTACCTGTTTTCTACCTACATATACATAGGTTATCTCGTTTTCTATCGGACCTAACCTCTTCAAATACATTGACCGAGATAATTTATCAAAAAGATAAGATACGGTCAGCGACATCATAATCCTCTTTTATACAGGGTGTTTCTAAAATGGTAAGCTGACTATACTTTTACTTTCTCTAGCCTATATGAATACAAAGGAAAGAAAGTATTGTTTTCATGGCGATTTTTCGAAATCGAGTTTTCACCGGATCTATACGTTTTCAGACCCACTAAACCCAAAAAACATGTTTTTAGCGATTGGTCTGTGTGTGTGTCTGTGTGTGTTTGTGTGTGAACAGAATTTTTCAAGAATGAAACATTGTACGAACTTGAAACTTAAGTTAGGCCTACATACCACTACCGGACCCGACACGAACATTTTCATCAAAATCGGTCAACCGGAAGTAGTAGTTTATTCGTGCAATTTTTCACTTTTTTGCCATTTTCTCAAAAACTGGTCCTACGGTTTTTTTTAAATCGGCTCGTTTACTTAATTTTTTATGCTCTACAAGATAGGGTAGGGCACAAGTTGGCTGAAATTTTTGGTGAGGCTGTTTTCATGTAAAAAAATTGTTTTTTTTAAGATCGCTGCTGCTTAAATATGCATTTTAGCGCAAAAATGTATATAATTAAAGTTGTAGACAATTTAAAATTCTACAACTTTTGTTTCAAACATTTTTTTGTATAACGCTTAGTTTAGCGGTAATTAGCGATTTTCTGTTTTTTCTCACGAAAACGTGTGAAAAATTAATTTTTTTAAGATTTCGGCCTTAGTACGCATTTAACGACAAAAGTGTATACAATCAAATTTATAGTTTTTTTTTTTTTTTTTTTTTTTTAACGTCCGACTGTTCTGCAATTACTGCTAATGCAGACGGTGAATGATGAAATGATTTTTTGTTACGTATGAAAAAATGCCGTGCCTGAATGGGATTCGAACCCAAGGCCGCATGATGAGAGGCGAGCACGTTACCAACTTCGCCAATGCGGCCGGCAAAAAAAAAATTTATAGGAAATTAATACAACTTTTATTTTACATTTTTCTCTACAGAGCCTAGTTTAGCGTGAAAGAGTGATTTTCCGTATTTTTAAGCCAAACTGAGGTCGATTTTATTTGTGCGTCTTTCACTCATGATTAAAATTAGATTATGTTTTTAGAGGTTAGTTTTTTGTTTATTTCTGATGTTTTAATACTAGTGTTTGGTTAATTGTTTATTATTTTTGCATTGGCAAGAGAAAGTCTTGTGTGTGTTGCGCACCAGATTTTTTTGCTTATTTCTCAAATAGAATCAGAAAAATATACCCTGGTGCTATTTTATAAACACCCTGTATATACTAGCGTGCGGTCTGCAGATCAGGCAAACTAACTATCCCTTATTTTCTTAACCTAGTTAATGTAAGTGCATGCACAAACGAATAACAGCACGCTTGCAGTAAGTCTGACCAATTAGTTAATGAATTTATTTATCTATGCAACATTTCTTATCATTCGAATAAATTTCTCAGTAGTATGATTGCTTTTATTTTCCTAGTATTTAGGATGGAAGTACACAGCGATCTCGGTAATCCGAACTGAAAATTTCAGATAATCCGAACTGATTTATAACGTTTACTTTCTCTTGCTCTGCACGAATATATAGAGGAAGTGGGGGTAATGTGGATTTCATATTTTTTACTTTCTCTTGCCTATATGATTATATAGGAAGGAAAGTATTGTTTTCATGTCGATTTTTCGAAATCGAGTTTTCACCGGATCTACACGTTTTCAGACCCCCTGAACCCAAAAAACATGTTTTTAGCGAATGGTCTGTATGTGTAAACAGAATATCTCAAGAACGGAACATCGTACGAACTTCAAACTTGAAACTTAAGTTACATAGCTACCATTACCGGACCCGACACGAACATTTTCGTCAAAATCAGTCAATCGGAAGTAGTAGTTTATTCGTGTTATTTTTCACTTTTTGCGATTTTCTCAAAAACTGGTCCTACGATTTTTTTAAAAATCGCCTGGTTTACTCAATTTTTTATTCTCTACAAGATAGGGTAGGCGTCATGTTTGCTAAAATTCTGGGTGAGGCTGTTTTCACGTAAAAACATAGTTCTTTTAAGATTACGGCTTTAATATGCAATTTACCGCAAAAATGTATACATTAATGTTGTAGAGAATTTAAAATTTTACAACTTTTATTTCAAACATTTGTTTTGTATAACTCTTAGTTTAGCGGTAATTAGCGATTTTCTGTTTTTTTTTCCACGAAACCGTGTAAAAATATCGATTTTTTAAAAAAAATTTCAGCCTTATTATGCATTTTACGACAAAAAAAGTACGAGTATAATCAAATTTATAGGAAATTAAAAGATCTACAACTTTTATTCAGAACATTTTTCTCTATAGAGCCTAGAGTTTAGCGTGAAAGAGTGATTTTCCGTATTTTTAAGCCAAACTGAGAATAATTTTCATTTTGCGTCTTTCACTCATGATTAAAACAAAGTTATGTTTTTTAAATTAGTTTTTTGTTTATTTCTAATGTTTTATTACTATTTGTTAGGTTGTATTGGTCATTATTTGCATTGGCAAGAGAAAGTCGTGTGTTTCACACCAGATTTTTTTTAAAGTTCTAAAGAGGTCGATTTTCATTTTCCGTTATTCACTCATGATTAAAATAAAATTAGGTTATATTTTTCTTTTTTACTAATATTGTTTACTCATTATTAAAAGAAAGTTTATTCCTTTATTATCTACATTGGAAAAATAAAGTCGTGTGAGTATTTCACGCCCGATTTTTGCTTTTACGTAATGAGTTTGACATTTAGTGGTCAGACAAATGAGAGCGACTACACGCCCTTTTTAACATGAATTTAGGTAAAGCTGATAGTTTTCAGACACGGCAAAAATGCGTTATTCTACTCTGATTTACAAGACGAAAGCAGGAAAATACAATAACCATTACACAATAAAAAGAATCTGGTGTGAAACACTCACACTACTTTCTCTTGCCAATGCAAATAATGCCTAATACAATCTAACATTACTAATGAAACATTAGAAATAAACAAAAAACTAACCTCAAAAAACATAACGTTATTTTAATCATGAGTGAATGATATGCGAAATGAAAATCAACCTTAGTTTGGCTTAATAATACAAAAAATCAGAATAATACAAAACTAGGCTCTGTAGAGAAAATGCTTTAAATAAAAGGTGTAGAACTTTTCATTTCCTATAAATTTGATTATATAGACTACTCTTTCGCCGTAAAATGCATACTAAGGCCGAAATATTTAAAAAATTGATTTTTACACGTTTTCGCGAGAAAAAAACAGAAAATCGCTAATAACCGCTAAACTAAGCATTATACAAAAAAATGTTGGAAATAAAATTTGTACGATTTGAAATTCTCTACATTTTTTTAATATATATTTTGGCGCTAAAATGCATATTTAAGCCGTAATCTAAAAAAACAACTTTTTTACGTGAAAACAGCCTCACCAAGAATTTCAGTAAACATGGCGCCTACCCTATCTTGTCGAGCATAAAAAATTTAGTAAACCAGGCGATTTTTAAAAAAAATCGTAGGAACAGTTTTTGAGAAATCGCAAAAAAGTGAAAAATTACACGAATAAACTACTGCTTCCAGTTGATCGATTTTGATGAAATGTTCGTTTCGGGTCCGGTAGTGATATGTAACTTAAGTTTCAAGTTCGTACGATATTCCGTTCTTGAGATATTTTTAACACACACAGACCAATCGCTAAAAACCTGTTTTTTTTGGGTAAGGGAAAACGCCCATTGCTAGAATAAGTTACATTAGAATAGTAGTTAACCCACCGGGTTGGTCTAGAGGTAAAGTCGTCGCCAAAATCGGCTGTTTAACAGCTGATTTTCGGAGACGAAGGTTCCTGGTTCAAATCCAAGTAAAGGTAGTTTATTTTATTCGGATTTGAATACTAGACAGTGGTTACCGGTGTACTTTGATGGTTGGGGTTCAATTAACCATACTCTCTCCGGAATGGTCAGCCTGGGTCTGTACAAGACTACACCTCATTTACACGTCATACACATCATCCTCATCTCATTGGGTCATGGGGTTGCTTATTGTTCTTAATTGAACAGATTGCAACGTATACAAAATTAGGAATTAAGAAAAAAAGAATAGTAGTTAGACAATAAGTTGTAAATGTAGCCAACGGCCAATCATCTGACACGATTAGTATTCTTTAGACCGGTGTATATTTCCCCCTCTGTGTTTTTGGGTCTTTCTTCCACCTACCAACTTGCAGCCAATCATTGGGCTGGTTCTCCTTGTCGTTGGTCCTCTAGATTGGCTTTAACGGTTGATGGGAGAAGGAGGCTTGCCAACCAGAGGTTTCCTGGTCGGATCCTGGAAATTAAAATCAGTTCCCTCGGGACTTAAAGAGTGGAGTAGAGTGGTTAGTTAAGAAGGAGCAGTGTTTAAAGGAGTATTTGTTTTTCTTTTGGTTTAACGTCCGACTGTTCTGTAATTACTGCTAATGCAGACGGTGAAGGAAAAAATGATTTTTTTGTAACCTATGAAAATATGCTGTGCCTGAATGGGATTCGAACCCAAGACCACATGATGAGAAGCGAGTAAGTTACCAACTACGCCAATGCGTAGGTGACTACAAGGAGTGACTAAGGAGAACGAGTAGTGACCAGGAGGACGAGGAGCAGAAGAAGTAAGAGGAAACATATTTAATTGGAGGTAAATTTATTAAGGGTTTGTTAAGTTTTTTTTTTGTATTAAAGTCGTTGCAGAAAAAGGTTGGCTATATTTTTAAATAAGTTCAGGATTATTTTTTTAGTAGTTTCATGTTAATATTCATTAGTTTAGAATTCATTAAATATTTAGTTTAAATCAAGGAGATATAGTTTTTTATTTATTTTTCTCATGCTCTGCTGATACAGCTGGCGCCCAATTTTTTATTATTTTTTTTTAGTTCGTATTAAAGTATTTGCCCACCGGTATAGTTGATTGTGGTGCAAACGCTTAGTTTAACGTCAATTAGTGATTTTCCGTCTTTAGTCGAACAGAGAGGTTGATTTTCATTTCATACACTCATGATTAAAATTAAGTTGCTTTTTTTTTATTTTAAATTGTATATTCATGACTAAACATGTGTTATGTTTCAAAATTTGTCTAGTAAATATAACGTAGTTTGAGTGTTTCACTCCAGATTTTAAAATGTTAGTAAAAGAAAACCACATTGCTCATTAGAGAATCAATGGCGCATTACATTCGCGGTTTCACGGTAGTATACAAGAAAATAATAACACAAGACTTTGATGGGGGTCACGTGCAGTCACGATCTGTTAAAATGTTAATAAAGAACGTTTTTCACGATCATAATTCTTTGTCTTTCTACATTATAAACAGTGCGGAGAAAGTAACGGGGATTCGGTGTGTACCAATCTACAGAAGATATAGGTTTGTGATAAAATTTGGCAACTTCCCATGTGAACTAACAACACTTCCTGACCAACTGTTTTCACTACAAATAAGAACCGCTTCGTTTCTCCTAATATAAAAAGAAAATTACAAGTGAAGTCCTTGAATCAATTAAATATTTCGTCTTAAAATAGCCAACACAATTTCCACAAATACCAGTAGGCTATTAGGCCACACTTAAGTTATCTCGTTCAAATAAATGTAGGTTTGTACCTACAAATAGCGTAAACAAACCAAATTACTACAGTATAATTACTACTACGTACATCTGCTTGAGAACTGTTTTTTTTTTTTTTTTTTTACTTTCTCTTGTCCTATATATGAATACTTGTAGGGAAATAAAATAGCCTATTGTTTTCATGCCGATTTTCCGAAATTGAGTTTCACTGGATATAGTCTACATGTTTTCAGGCTCTCTAACTCCACAAAACAAGTTTTTAGCGATTGGTCACTCTTACTCTCTCTCTCTCTGCGCGCGTGTGAACAAAATATCGTACGAAATTGAATCAGTGAAAAATTGGATTTTTTTTAAGATTGCGACCTTAGTATACATTTTACGATGAAAATGTATAGAAAGTTATAGGAAATTTAAAAAAAACCTCCAACCTTAATTTCTAGCATTTTCTTCTGAAGATCTTAATTTAGCGTCAATTAGTGATTTAAATCCGTATTTTTAAATTCTACACAGTTTGATTTTCACTTTGCGTCATTCACTCGTGATTAAAATTAGATTAACGTTTCAATTTTTCATTGTGTACTCATGATTAAACACTGGCAAGAGAAAGTCGCGCGAGTGTTTCACACCAGATTTATCGTTGTGTACTCATAATTATTAAACACAGGTTATATATATTGTTCATTATTAACAATGGCAAGAGAAAGTCGTGTGAGTGTTTCACACCAGATATTTTTTACTCGTTTCCGTTACGTAATGAAGAAATGTAGAAAGGGTACTACTACTGCAAAAGAACAAAATTTTCTACACCCTTTTTTTAAATGGTCACTTACCACCCCTTCGAAAAACATAAAAGATATCCAGAAATCGATGAGCCGTAGGATGCGAACAAATCCGTTAATAAATTCCCGGAAAAATTAAAGTAAGTTTATAGATAGGCCCACAGAACAATCGGGATGTGCAACGTCACAGTATTAGTATACTGCCATGAACAAAAACATTTATTGCAACTCGATGTACGCTTCCGTACATCGCTCTTCGTCCTTCTCCACGATCTCTCGCTCTATCAATTTTCAAGAATTGAAAAGCAATACGCACCCCACAGACCACACACACGCACATGCGCAAATATGTTAAACTCATGTTTTTCTTTTGTTATTGTTATAAATTTTTGTTTTGTTTAATACAATTATATTTTAGCTGTTTTTATTTTCTAAATCATATACATTTTTTGCCTAATACAAGTACAAATTATATTTTTATTTTTTATTTTTATTAATTTTATTTTCTAAAGAAATGGGAAGGATGGGAGTTGTAGGATTATTAATCTAATTAATATCCGAAAACTAATGCTAATAACTAATAATACTAATTAAAACTAATTAATAAGAAAGTTATCTAAACCAAGTAAATCTAAATGTATCAAATAAAATTAATTAATTAATTAACTAAATTTGTAAGAAAACTTAAGCTACAATTTAACTGAAATTATAAAATAATAACTAGTCTACTATATCTACAAGAATCTAAACGGCAGAAGAGAAAGAGAGAGACGCAACTACAACGATCAACAGCTAGGATAGCACTGACAAGACAGTGACAACAATAATGGAAGGTTAATGGAAGTTAATAGCAGGGCAGAAACAGCCCCGGCCCTAGTACTTTTGCTGCCCCAAGCGAAATTCACGAGTGCCGCCCCCCTCCACCCACTCATCAACCATTAAATTAATCCGCACAAAAATACATAGAACTCCTCTTCAAACGTATGGGTAATTTATTGTTATACGAATCTGAGTATATATTTCTACAAAGTTAAATATAGGTGTGTGTGTGTGTGTGTGTGCGTCTATGTAGATCATGGAGTATCTATTGTCAAGTTTTGCATTTTGTAGTCGTTGTTGAGTTAATAGTTTTTCGGATCATGATTGTAAAGTCGTATATTTATAAAATTTTAAAATAAAACATTAAAATTTTTCGCCCCAAGCGGCGGCACCGGTCGCCTACCCCTAGAACCGGGGCTGGACAGAGACAATGTTTTCAGGAACGCACGAACTGCAGTTATAAAATATCTCTACTCCTTTCTTTACACGGGCCTAGCTATAGGCTACATACATTCGGAAATCAAATGGAAGACCTAATTTTAATCAGCTGTTTAACAGCCGATTTTCGGAGACGAAGGTTCCTGGTTCAAATCCAAGTAAAAGTAGTTACTTTTATACGGATTTAAATGCTAGACAGTGGTTACCGGTGTACTTTGATGGTTGGGGTTCTTCAATTAACCATACTCTCTCAGGAATGATCGACCTGTGTCGGTACAAGACTACACCTCATTTACACGTCATACACATCATCCTCATCTCATTGGGTCATGGGATTGCTTATTGTTCTTAATTGAACAGATTGCAACGTACACAAAATTAGGGATTACAAAAAAAATATAGACCTAATTTTAAACTTATGTAAATTTATAGAATGAAGATTACATTTTGCAGATGACAAAAATTATCGTACGAAATTATCTCTAAATTAAACCCTCTTGGGAACTTTGCAGCCATCTGTTCAAGCAAATATTTAATAATTAGTTACATTAAAGTTTAAGTCAATTATAAAACTTTCAATTTAGTTCTCAACATACAATCCGAGGTAGTACCGCTTCCTTAAATTTAAATAAAATCTATTTATTCATTTAAATTTTTATTTAATTACTTAAAATCTAATACCAAACGGTACAATTTATTTGACCTAATTAATCTGCTCTAAATTTTATATTCCCGCTACACTTTAGTAGTTTACAAAGTGGACTGGGTGTATTGATCAGGCGAAAAATTTGAATACAAATTTCCAATAAGTTTAATGTTTCACGAACTTCGGAAGCCAAAATTTAAATTTTAGAACGAATGTCATTAATGATTAATGATTTTTATTGAGAAACTTGAGCTAGTCGCTTCTTGCACGTAAAAGTTAAATTCGTGGGGGAATTAAATATAAACACACACACACACGCGCGCGCGCGCATTTCCTGTTCACCTTATAGAAGTCACTCGCGCTTCTTGTTTTTTTTACTTTCTCTTGCCTATATGAATAATATATAGGAAGGAAAGTATTGTTTTCATGTCGATTTTTCGAAATCGAGTTTTCACCGGATCTACACGTTTTCAGACCCCCTGAACCCAAAAAAAACATGTTTTTTAGCGATTGGTCTGTGTGCGTGTGTGTGTGTGTGTGTGGTGTGTGTGTCTCTATATGTCTGTGTGAACAGAATATCTCAAGAACGGAACCTTGTACGAACTTGAAACTTAAGTTACATACCACTACCGGACCCGACACGAACATTTTTATCAAAATCGATCAACCGGAAGTAGTAGTTTATTCGTGTAATTTTTCACTTTTTGCGATTTTCTCAAAAACGGGTCCTACGATTTTTTTAAAAATTGCCACGTTTACTAAATTTTTTATGTTTTACAAGTTAGGGTACGCGTCATGTCTGCTGAAATTCTTGGAAAGGCTGTTTTCACGTAAAAAATTGCTTTTTTAAGATTGCTGCATAATATGCATTTTAACGCAAAAATTTATATAATAAAAGTTGTAGACAATTTAAAATCCTACAACTTTTATTTCAAACATTTTTTTTATAACGCTTAGTTTAGCGATTTTCTGCTTTTTCTCACGAAAAACGTGTGAAAAATAGATTTTTTTAAGATTTCGGCCTTAGTATGCATTTCACGACAAAAGTGTATATAATAAAATTTATAGGAAATTAAAAGATCTACAACTTTTATTGAGAGCATTTTTCTCTACAGAGTCTAGTTTAGCGCGAAAGAGTGATTTTACATATTTTTATGGCAAACCTGATTGATTTTCATTTTGCGTCTTTCACTCATGATTAAAATAAGGTTATGTTTTTTGTGGTTAGGTTTTTGTTTCTTTCTAATATTTTATTACCAATGTTAGGTTATATTGTTAATTAATTTTACTGGCAAGAGAAAGTTGTGTGAGTGTTCACACCAGATTTTTGTTTGTGTTGAAAAGCACAGCTCGAACAAATAGGTGGTTGAAAAATGTAACTAGGTACTCGTTCTTTGGAACTCGTACGTTAGTGTGCCGCGGATACTCTCCACAAGGGACAGTGTGCTGTGACCAAAAAATCTGGTGTGAAACACTCACACAACTTTCTCTTGCCAATGCAAATAATTTACAATATAATTTAACATTAGTAATAAAATATTAGAAATAAACAAAAAACTAACCTCAATAAACATAACCTTATTTTAATCATGAGTGAAACACTCAAAATGAAAATCAACCTCAGTCTGGCTTAAAAATACGGAAAATCACTATTTCACGCTAAACTAGGCTCTGTAGAGAAAAATACGTTAAATAAAAGTTGTAGATCTTTAAATTTCCTATAAATTTGGTTATATACACTTTTGTCGTAAAATGCATACTAAGGCCAAAATCTTAAAAAAATCGATTTTTTCACACGTTTTCGTGAGAAAAAATCAGAAAATCGCTAATTACTGCTAAACTAAGCGTCATACAAAAAATGTTTGAAACAGAAGTTGTAGGTTTTTAAATTCTCTACAACTTTTATTATATAAGTTTTTGCGCTAAAATTTATATTAAAGCCGTAATCTTAAAAAAAACAACGTTTTTACGTGAAAACAGCCTCACCGAGAATTTCAGCAAACATGGCGCCTACCCTATCTTGTAGAGAATAAAAAATTGAGTAAAATAGGCGATTTTAAAAAAAATAGTAGGACCAGTTTTTGAGAAAATCGCAAAAAAGTGAAAAATTATACGAATAAACTACTACTTCCGGTTGACCGATTTTGATGAAAATGTTCGTGTCGCGTCCGGTAGTGGTATGTAACTTAAGTTTCAAGTTTCAAGTTCGTACGATGTTCTGTTCTTGAGATATTCTGTTCACACACAGACCAATCGCTAAAAACATGTTTTTTGGGTTCAGGGGGTCTGAAAACGTATAGATCCGGTGAAAACTCGATTTCGAAAAAATCGACATGAAAACAATACTTTCCTTCCTATATATTCATATAGGCAAGAGAAAGTAAAAAGTTCAGAACTACACTGCTCTACAGGCATTACTAAGTAAAGCGAGGAGCATGGTGGTTTACAATTGCCTTCCTCACTGAATGGAAAAGTATACTTATCAGCATGTCCGGCCCTCTAAAGTGCATCCAATTTCCACCGTTTAAATGACACCTTCACATCATTCACCATACGATCTGGCTATATAATGAAATTCATTACTCTCAGAAGAGATAACTCTTGACTAGTGTATTTTACACCTCTACCTCTTCAGTTGTTAAGGGGAGCAGACCATTTTCATTATTCCTATACCTGCAATACTAACTTAGGTAGATTTTTTTGTACAAACCGTTAAAGATACAAAGCTGAGCTTTGGCATAACTATCTACAGTACCTTTTTACAAATTTGTACCAGAGCTTTTTCATTTATCTTCATCCAATCTAAAAATGATTTTTATTCTCAAAAAATGTTCAAATGTGCCCAAATTTTTTTATGAAAAACACACCCAAAAAATAAAAACTCCACAATTTTTAAAATACCTCTGGTATAAATACACACCTTAGTGCTAAAATGTAGTGTGTGAAATTTTACACTCCTAGGTGGGATGGTTCCTAAAATAAGTGTACCTAAAGTCAAAAAAATACAATATGCGGAAAATGCGGATATAGTAAAAGCATAATACCGTAACAGAAACACCTATTGCCAATTGGAATTAACTTCCAAACAAAAACACACCAATATTTGCTCTACGGCTGATTCCTGCGCGTTCTAGAAATTATCGTTTTTATGTAAACGCGATCTCCGTAATGTTAGAGCAGTAACATAATTATATTAATCTCAATTTACAAGAATAAAAACGTGAAAAATATCAAAATAAACACTACGTACACCATCAACGTAAATATATAATTTTTCTCAACAGAAAAAGCAACAAAGGTCGTGCTATATATCAATTTAAATAGGTGAAAACGATCGATCAATAAATGGTAAAATTGAAAAATCAATATTTTTTATTAAAATCAGTCTGCTCTCCTTAAATGCTTCAGTTATTTAACTGGCTGACCATGTGATAAGAAATAGAACTATTTTTTGTAGCCCTGGAACTAGCAGATCGAGTGCAAATAAGTTAACACTCCACATACCTGTTATTATGCATGTATGTATATTAATTGTCAAGACAAATCTTGCAATACAAAATTTAAAAACTCTGGTGTGAAACACTCACACAACTTTCTCTTGCCAATGCAAATAATTAATAATAAACCTAACATTATTAATAAAATATTAGAAATAAACAAAAACTAACCTCAAAAACATAACCTTATTTTAATCATGAGTGGAAGACGCAAAATGAAAATCGAACTCAATTTGGCTTAAAAAAAACGGAAAATCACACTTTCACGCTAAACTAGGCTCTGTAGAGAAAAATTCTCTAAATAAAAGTTGTAGATCTTTTAATTTTCTATAAATTTTATTATATACACTGTTGTCGTAAAATGCATACTTAAGCCGAAATGTTAAAAGAATCGATTTTTCTCACGTTTTCGTGAGAAAAAAACAGAAAATTGCAAATTACCGCTAAACTAAGCGTTACACAAAAAAATGTTTGAAATAAAAGTTGTAGGATTTTAAATTCTCTACAACTTTTATTATATAAAGTTTTTAATCTAAATTGCATATTAAAGCCGTAATCTTAAAAAAAACGTTGTTGTTACGTGAAAACAGCCTCACCGAGAATTTCAGCAAACATGGCGCCTACCCTATCTTGTAGAGAATAAAAAATTGAGTAAAATAGGCGATTTTTAAAAAAATCGTAGGACCAGTTTTTGAGGAAAATCGCAAAAAACTGAAAAATTATACGAATAAACTACTACTTCCGGTTGACCGATTTTGATGAAAATGTTCGTGTCGCGTCCGGTAGTGGTATGTAACTTAAGTTTCAAGTTTCAAGTTCGTACGATGTTCCGTTCTTGAGATATTCTGTTCACACACACACACACACAGACACACAGACACACACACAGACCAATCGCTAAAAACATGTTTTTTGGGTTCAGGGGTCTGAAAACGTATAGATCCGGTGAAAACTCGATTTCGAAAAATCGACATGAAAACAATACTTCCCTTCCTATATATTCATATAGGCAAGAGAAAGTAAAAATCTGGTGTGAAACACTCACACAACTTTCTCTTGCCAATGCAAATAATTAACAATAAACCTAACATTAGTAATAAAACATTAGAAATAAACAAAAAACTAACCTCAAAAAACATTAGTGAAATACGCAAAATTAAAATCGACCTCAGTTTAGCTTAAAAATACGGAAAATCGCTCATTCACGTTAAACTAGGCACTTAACAAAAAAATGCTTAAAATAAAAGTTGTAGATCTCTTAATTACCTATAAATTTTATTTTATACACTTTTGTCGTAAAATGCATTCTAAGGCCGAAATCTTAAAAAAATCGATTTTTCACACGTTTTCGTGAGAAAAAAACAGAAAAATTGCTAATTACCCGCTAAACTAAGCGTTATACAAAAAAATGTTTGAAATAAAAGTTGTAGAATTTTACATTCTCTACAACTTTTATTATATAACGTTTTGCGCTAAAATGCATATTAAAGCCGCAATCTTAAAAAGAAAATGTTTTTACGTAAAAACAGCCTCACGCAGAATTTCAGCAAACATGGCGCCTACTCTGTTTTGTAGAGAATAAAAAACTGAGTAAACCAGGCGATTTTTAAAAAAATCGTAGGACCAGTTTTTGAGAAAATCGCAAAAAAGTGAAAAATTATACGAATAAACTACTACTTCCGGTTGACCGATTTTGATGAAAATGTTCGTGTCGGGTCCGGTAGTGGTATGTAACTTAAGTTTCAAGTTTCAAGTTCGTACGATGTTCCGTTCTTGAGATATTCTGTTCACACACAGACACACACACACACACACACACACACACACACACAGACCAATCGCTAAAAACATGTTTTTTGGATTCAGGGGGTCTGAAAACGTATAGATCCGGTGAAAACTCGATTTCGAAAAATCGACATGAAAACAATACTTTCGTTCCTATATATTCATATAGGCAAGAGAAAGTAAAAATAATAAATTTCCAAAAAACGGCTTTAATGATTTTGATGAAATTTCTCTTAATAAGTAAACTTGCTGAACACACTACAAGACATAATCTCTTGGCAAATTCATGCAAGGGTATTACAATACCGAATGAAAATCGGTTTTAAAAATAACACAACTACGCGGAACTCTTAAGGGCAAATAAATCAAATAAATAATAAATCAAAACAAAATAAACACATTTTTACCATTGGCGCTTAGTTTACCTGTCACTTTTAATTTCGTGTGGAAAATGAATTTAAATTTCTTTTTTAAATTATAATTTACAAACAAATAAACCTATTAGACATACAAAAATACAGTTAATTAAAAATTAAAAAAATTCTTCGATGTAGCTCAATCGTAGTATTTTGTCGTCGAACGCTCCGTTTTAGTAGCGAATCGCAATTTTCTGTAAAACAAAACCGCATTAAAATCGGTTTATTTATTAATTTTTACTTTCTCTAGCCCTATATGAATATATAAGTTAGGGAAGGAATGTATTATTTTCACGTCGATTTTTCGACGAAAACAAGTTTTCACCGGATATACACGTTTTCACACCCCCGAGAACCCAAAAATACGTTTTTAGAGATTGGTCTGGGTGTGTGTGAACAACATAGCATATCTCAAGAACGGAGCATCGTACAAAGTTGAAACTTAAAACTTAAGTTAGGTTTCTCAAAAACAGCTCCTATAATTTTTTTTAAATCGCCTGATTTACTACATTTTTATGCTCTACATGATAGGTTAAGTGTCATGGCTCCTGAAATTCTTGAGGGGCCTGTGCTGTCGTAGAAATAAATAGGTTTTTAAGATTGCGCCCTTAGTATGCATTCTAGTGAAAAAGTGTACATAATCAAATATGTTGAAAATTTAAAAACCTACACTTTTATCTCAAAAATTTTTCTACACAACGGTTAGGTTAGCCGCAATCAGTAATTTTTCTGTTTTTCCATCAAAATCGGTAAAAAATAGATTTTTTTAAGACTGCGGCCTTAGTATGCATTTTACGACAAAATTAAATATAATCAAAAAATGTATTTTATAGATTTTAAGCACACTAGTGCATAAAAGAACTGACTTGTTACAAAACAAGGCCGCATTGGCGCAGTTGGTAACGTGCTCGCCTCTCATCTTGCGGTCTTTGGTTCGAATCCCATTCAGACACGGCATATTTTCATACGTTACAAAAATTATTTCACCCTTTCACCGTCTGCATTAGCAGTAATTGCAGAACAGTCGGACGTTAAACAAAAAAAAAAAAAAAAAAAAAATTGTTTCAAAACGTAAGTAATACGCACGACTTGATGTCGCATATTTACATAGTTATATGTTTTGACCCACCGGGTTGGTCTAGAGATAAAGTCGTCGCCAAAATCAGCTGTTTACCAGCTGATTTTCAGAGACGAAGGTTCCTGGTTCAAATCCTAGTAAAGGTAGTTACTTTTATACGGATTTGAATACTAGACAGTGGTTACCGATGTACTTTGATGGTTGGGGTTTAATTAACCATACTCTCTCAGGAATGGTCGGCCTGGGTCTGTACAAGACTACATCTCATTTACACGTCATACACATCATCCTCATCTCATTGGGTCATGGGGTTGCTTATTGTTCTAAATTGAACAGATTGCAACGTACACAAATTAGGAATAAAATTTTTAAAAATATGTTCGACACGAAACACACGCATAAAAGAGCACTGATACCTAGATAAAGTTGAGTATGAAATGGAAACCGGAAAAGCAAAAAAACATACGTCATTTAATATACCCTATCGAAGTTTAGCAATAATTGCTAAACTTCGATAGGGTATATTAAATGACGTAATTATAATATTAATTAATATTATATTAAATGACGTGCCAATTATTGGCAGAGTATTAATAAAAAAAATAACGTCCAAAATTTAACCGGAATAAATAAAATCGATTCACAGTGAACTGAGCTAAAAGGAGCAAAGTTTTAAATCTAATCTAACAATCTATTTTAGAAAATCCGTTTCCGTTCGTATGTTCCATTAATATGTTTGCTTATATTCGATTTTTACGAGTAGCGGCCGCACACGTGTGGCAAATTTCTCTAGACTGTAATCGCTCATATTTTAATCAGCAATCTTAAAATAAATTTAAATAAGTTTCGATTACACTCAATTAAGAAATACGAAGAGTATTGCATAAACTTTATCATTTTAACAAAATAACCAGATTATATTGTGTGCCAAATTTATTAATTTAGTTCCTGCAAATTTGATTGAAAAATAACACTAGTAAAAGTTGGCTAAGACATTATTTTGCACATAACAGGCAGGTGGAGAGTTAAATTTGCACTCGATCTGCTAATTCCAGGGCAACAAAAAATAGTTGTGACGTTTATAACATGATCAGCCAAATTGTAGACTAAAATATTTGAGAACAAAAAAAAGGTAGGGGGTGTAAAAGACACTAGTCAAAGTTATCTCCGATGAAAGTATGAATTTCATTATACAGTGAAACCTTGTGGAGAATGAAGTGAAGGTGTCATTTGCAGGAAGGAAAGTAGAAGCTTTCCAGAGAGCCTGGCATGGTGATAAGCATACTTCTCCACTCAGTGAGGAACGCAAGGTAAACCACCTTACTCCTCGTTTTTACTAAGTAAAACCTCTAGAGGTTCAAACCAACTTTTCGGCTGATGGCCTAAACACCAACTTCAAAGTTTCACAATTTTTTATACTACTAAATAATTACGTGTGACCGTTAAACCAGTTAAAACAGTTTCTTTCAACATGTCAACACTTTCCAATCGCTTTCCACCAAGAAATTCTTTACGTTTTGTAAAAAGATGGAAATGTGATGGTGCTAAGTCAGGGCTTTACAGTGGATGGTTCAGTAATTCCCAATGAAAGTTGTCAAGTTCTGTGTTTATCTTGCTTCACGATAACGCTCACCCTCACGTTGCGGCAAGGATAAACACGCAACTGGACAACTATTACTGGAAATTACCGGACCATCCACCATACAGTCCTGACTTGGCACCATAACACTTTCATCTTCTTACAAAACTTCTTAGAATTTTTTGGTAGAAGGCGATTGGAAAGTGATAACATGTTGGAAGAAACTGCTATACTAATTGGTTTAACGGTCAGGAGGCTGAGTTCTTTGATGAGGAGATTCAAAAGCTGGTGCCACGACTTAAAATTTTTAGATAATAACAAAGTGACAATATCGAAAAGAAAAGAGTGTTCGAGAATGACCGAGAGTTTAACAATGTTAACGTAAATAATACGAGTAATAAATAGGGTTTTCCGAGAAATAGTTAGAAATATTATGTGCAATATAAATGGTCTTTTATAGTAAAGGTAGTACAGGTACCCATACATACCCGTACCGTAATACCGTAATATCCGTAATACCTGTACAATAATAAGTACGGGTATTGTGAGAGCCGGGTACATATTTAGATAACTGGCCTTTTTTAACACCTTCTATTCAATCCTAATTTGTTCACAGTTGTTAAGATTTATTCAAAAGCCGTCAGGAGAATTTTGTATTTTATTATTATATCGAAAATTTCTGTATTTTCTCGAACTCTCCATTAGCCCACCTATAAAAGCGCCGGTTTGTTTACGGTTTAGTCTTGATTTATCTGCGTTTGAGTGAGCGAATCGCGTAGTGGATAACGGTTACGTTAGAATAGGTCAACGTTACTGTGTATTGTTTAACAATTATTCTGTACAATTATTGTAAGTAATATTACGCAAATTGGTTAAGTTATTTATTGTATTAGTTAACTATAATAATTAGTTTTTTATTTATTAAATAATAATAATTGTAATTCTTAGTTGTAATAAATGCCCATAACATATGCATACGGTTTAGTAATTTGACTAAACCGGAATTTGACTATTTGGTGGAGTGTCAAATTATTTTCAGTTAATCTATTCGTTGCAGGGCTAAAATAACACTGGTCTGCATCAAAAATTCCCCTTGAACTTTAATAGGTGATCTATATGTATTTTGACCCCCTGAATCCGAATCTGACCTCCGTTTTGCTCCATCACCCACCATTTTTAGGGGGTGGGCCACTCACCCTTATTTGGGAAATTTCAACTTTTTATCAGTCTGGTGTAACTATGAAATGAAATTGTGCAGTTGTACCTCGTTTTTATGGTACTTCAAAACCTACCTAACACTGAAAGAGTACAATAAGAGAGTATTGATGTATTGATACATTTAGTGCATTTTTACTTATACAATTTTTCTGGTCCAAGATACTTGTCATCGAATACATATACTTAAAGAGAGTGGTTTTACTTGGAGGTAGCTTTTCTCTTGTACTGATCTCTGGGAGTTTCAAGCAAGAGCAACCAGCAGTAGTCCTGCTAACATACTTAAGTTCCACTTCCCAGAGAACAGTTTTTTGAAGAGTGCAATGTCTTGATGAAACCTTTCTCCGTGTGCATCGTAAACTACTTCCAAGTTTTCTGGGAAAAAGTCCAAATGCGCGTGTAAAAGGTGCAATTTTAATAACATGTTGCAACCCCTCAACTCATACGCAGATTCTCATATGCAATTCATCGACAAGTTCAACATAATTTTCATTTTTGTTAAATCCTGAAAAATTTTCACACACGTCCTTAAATGCAGCACAAGCTCTTTTTTTCTTTTCAATTTAAGTGATTGATGGTCACTGAATCTTTAAAAAGCTCTCTAATTTGTGGACCAACAAAAATTCCCTCTTTAATTTTTGCTTCACTCAAACGTAGAAATTTGCTCTTCAAATACTGGAATCCATCTCCTGTTTTATCGATAGCTTTCACGAACTGTTTAATCAAACTGAGTTTGATACGCAAAGGATGCAAAAATATCTTTTCACTCGAAACTAAAGGCTCATTGGCAACAGTGTTTTGATCAGGAACTAAACTTTCACACGAGGGCCAATTTCGAACAGTATAATTTTTATCGCGAGCTTGCTATCCCACTCACACAGAAACCAACAATGTTTGTTGTATCCCGATTTAAGTCCTGTAAGTAAAGCCACAACCTTAAAATCAGCATAGTGCTTCAGGGGATGATCTTTATAACCAATTTTTTCAAGGATTCGGCTGATATTTTTGTATGTCTCATTCATGTTGACCGTGTATGCAACTAGAACTGAGGGCAAATCATTATCATTTGCCAACAAAACAGCTTTTAAACTGGCTTTAGATGAGTCGATGAATAGGAGCCAATTTTCTGGATCATCGGCATGTTAGGTTAAATCACTAATCCATTTACATTATTGCAGTACACTAAGTCACCATCCCCCGAAAACAATCATTTAAACGAATCTAGCCGGGATCTAGAAACAGAAATGTTCACTTCTTTTTCCAAGAGGTTCCATTGCTGAAGCTGAGACCCGAGCAGTTAGGCTTTAGTTTTTGGGAGGTTTAAATCCTGGATGAGATCATTAAGCTCCTCTTGTGTGACAAGATGAGGCTCTAAGCGTAAAAAATGTACTGAAAACGTTTAATCGTCGCTAAGCTTATCACTTGGCCCGGCTTCCCACCCTGCTACACCTCTGAACTAACGGTGATGTCAACCCTCCCCCTACGGTCTTCATGCATAAATGTGTGTACACTGAGATAACATTTTCTATGGAGGGGAGGATGGGGTACTTACAACATCCCCCCATCCCTCGCTTTATTAGGAATAACCGCTTTTAGGTGTTTTTTTTTTGAGAATTTCGGGGGGGGGGGGGCGCCCCCCTCAAAAACGGTGGGTGATAGAGAGAAACGAAGGTCAAACCTGGATTCAGGGGGTCAAGATACATAAGACTCACCCATCAAAGTCCAAGGGGAATTTTTTTTTTTTTTTTTGCAGACCAGTGAATTACTTTTGTTTCTTATCACATGGTCAGCCAATTAAATGACTGAATCATTTAAGAACAGAAGAGGTAGGTGGAGATGTAAAAGACACTAATCAGAGTTGTCTCGTCTGAAAGTAGTGAATTTCATTGTACAACTAGACCCCGTGGTGAATGAAGTGTCATTTGCAGAGAAGAAAATATATGCTTTTCAGAAGGCCCGGCATGCTGATAAGTGTACTTTTCTTCACTCCATAATAGACAGCTGAAGTGTCACATTATTTCACTCAATCTGTTCGTTGCAGGGCTAAAATAATTAGTTTTGTTTCTTATCACATGGTCAGCCAATTAAATGACAGAATCATTTAAGAACAGAAGAGGTAGTGGTGTAAAAGACACTAATCAGAGCGTTGTCTCCTCTGAAAGTACAAACGAATTTCATTATACAGCCAGACCCTGTGGTGAATGAAGTGAAGGTGTCATTTGCAGAGTGGAAAATATATGCTTTTCAGAGGGCGCGGCATGCTGATAAGTGTAATTTTCCATTCAGTGAGGAAAGCATTGGTAAACCACCTTACTTCTCGTTTTACCTAGTAAAACCTCTACAGGTTCAACCCAGCCTTTCGGCTGATGCCCTGAACAACAACAGTTGTAATAAATACTAGTAATTTTAAACGTTAGTGTGTTAATTATTTAATATACACAGATCCTGAAACGGACCTTAGAGATAAGTGTCACAATAGTGACCATGTAAAAGTAAAAAAAAGTTAAAATTTTAAAATACTGATACAATTTACGTTCATAATTAAAGTTTCTCTTGCTACATTACAAAACGGTTCTTAAAAAATGACTCTCGTACTTGTACATAACAGGGTTAGAGAGAATACAGGGGGTGTAAGCGGAATGAGAGGGGGTAAAAAAGTTATTTATTATTATGTATGGACGTATAATTTCTTTTCCACAACTACAAACTTTTAAAAGAATACACAGTAAATTAAAATTTATTGACTGAATATAATCCTACTACTCGAGTCGATTTTAAAACTAACTCGACTTGAAAAGTAGTTAAGTTAAGTGACAGTTTCTAGTGTAAAAATAATAAATTATTATTACTGCAAACACGAGTTCAAGTATACTGTTACACATTTATTAATAACAATATCAATACTTGGTGATCATAAGTTTTTTTTTTATTCCAGATAATAATGTAGATGAAGACATGTTTTTACAGTTTAAAAAATCAGTAAACCATATTCATTGTTTGAAATGTTTTTTTCAATTAGTAAACTCCTAATTTATATTTTAAATTTGCGGTATCAAACACTCACGCGACTCTCTTTTGCCAATGTAAATTATGTAAAAATATAACCTATGTTTAATTACCAGTAAAAAATGTTCTGTTGTTGTTTTAAGTCATCAGCCGAAAGGATGGTTTGAATTTCTAGACGCTTATTAAGTAAAACGTGGAGTAAGGTGGTTTACCATCATTACTGAGTGGAAAAGTATGCTTATCAGCATGCCAGGGACCCTCTAAAATGCATCTACTTTTCACCCTATAAATGACACCTTCACTTCATTCACCGCAGGGTCTGACTGTATAATGAAATTCATTACTCTCAGAGGAGATAACTCTTGACTAGTGTCTTTTACACCTTTACCTCTTCTGTTCTTAAATGCTTCAGTCATATAATTGGGATAACCATGTGATTAACCACCTGCCTGTTAGGCGCAATCTATATAAATAAAATTGTGATTTTGTCCGTACAATTTTTCAAAATGCCCCAAATTTTGTTTCTACGCCAAATCTACAAGGTAACCACCGAAAATAAGTTCAGCTGAATTTTTGTCTGTTTGTATGTTACGGCATCACGCAAGAACCCCAGAACAAAATTCAATAAATTTCGGTATTTAGGTTCTGGACATTAACGAAATGAAAATAGGCTATAAATATGTTTAATATCACAAAAGGATAGGGGAGTTAAGAGGGAGGGGTAAACAAAAAACTGTGAATATCTCCGTTAAAAGTCAATCTATCAAAAAATGTTATATAATCGAAATTACGAAACGTTCAAAGACAAATAAGTTTGATCATGTAAAGTTTTTCATTTTTATGCATAATAACGGAGATATTACCAATTTTATAAAAAAAACATAGCAATATTTTAGAAAACAAAAACAGAACAATACACATAGGTCTACGCGCCGCTGGTATTCATTCCGGTGCTCTGTACCCTACCCCTTCCACCACAACCTAACCTTACACGACACACCCGTTCTCGGTCACATTGTCAAAAAAACGAATGACAGTCACTTAAGTAGTTAACCATCGTGGAGTGCTCCAATTGTGATTTACCTTTCATTTCCATTTTTATTGCTCTGCAGAGAATAATTAAATTACATACAGTTACATTGCACGCAGATTTGTGTGATTTAAACTTCAAAACATAAATTTTCATTAACTACGCTTCTGAAAATAATAAAGCGCTGGGTATCATTTTTTAAAAACACCTAGATCTCGCTTTTATTTTACGTCCAACTATTCTGTTTTGTCATTAATAATAATACTGACGTTGAAAGGAGGTACGAAAGGATAGCAATGAATGATTAAAGAATATCAGACCTGACAGGGATCGAACTCGGTACACCAACAGACTGTACACAGCACCAAGAAAAGCGTTCAAAGAACGAGCATTTTAGCTAGTTCGTTATAAAGTCATGATTTAAGTTTGTAATTCGGTTGTTAACAGAAAAACATAAATTTTAGGCTAGAAGACGTTGGGATAGTTACGTAGGACAATTAATTTAAATATATGTTATATAATTTAATCGTTGAAAAATTTTGTCAATGATTTCCGTATATATATATATATATATATATATCTTTTTTTAAAGAAAATGGGTATTTATAAATTATATGAAGGTGTAGAATTATCTTAATGAAATTACGTAATAAATTATAGACATCTGAAAATACTTAATCATTTAAGACCTTGAGAAGTCCGTAATTTAAAAGAAAAAAACTAGACATAGGCCACTAAGAACTCATGGGACAAATGGAACGTTATGATAAGATATAAGTAGTAGTTATAGTAAAGTAAAGGACGTAATAAATAGAATGCATGAGGGTGGCAAAACGCACTGATTCTCTCGCTAATAAAACTTAACATCCACAACATGTTAACTCAACCTAAGCCATGCGGTGCGCTTTCTAAAGTACAGTAATCAATAATATAATAATAATAAAAGTGTGCTTATTTTCACAAATCGAAATAATTTACTATAATATCCTTTTTACTATCTAAATATTTATAATATAATATAAACATACAATCTGCCCACAACAGACAGTTGGAGTTTCAAATTATTTACACTCAATTTGTTCGTTGCAGGGCTAAAATAAATAGTTCTGTTTCTTATCACATGGTCAGCCAATTAAATGACTGAATCATTTAAGAACAGATGAGGTAGAGGTGTAAAATACACAAGTCAAGAGTTATCTCTTCTAAGAGTAATGAATTTCATTACAAAGCCAGACCCTGTGGTGAATGAAGTGAAGGTGTCATTTGCAGAGTGGAAAGTACATGCTTTTTAGAGGGCCCGGCATGCTGATAAGTGTACTTTTCCATTCAGTGAGGAAGGCAATGATAAACCACCTCAATTTTCGTTTTACTTAGTAAAACCTCCTACAGGTTCAAACCAGTCTTTCGGCTGATGACCTAAACAATAATCATACAATAAAATTATAACATTCCAGTACAACTTAACAATAATTTCCCAGTCACGTGCAAACTTGACACCAAGACAAGACCAAATTTTGGCCATCAGTATGGTTGAAAAATAGCCCTCCGTAGCTTACCAAGTACTACCCAATAACAATATAAAAATAAACATTAAATCACCCTTATAACATAAATAAAAAGGACAAAAGTAAACTTATAATTAAATTAATTCAGTAATCAATCAACAATAATTGGTGTAAAGAATACACCACGGAACTATCCACCGCACATTAAAAAAATAGCACCAGCAAAAACACGATGGTGAGATTTTGAAAAACATTAGCAGTGCCGACCCTACTCTATGGCAGTGAAACTTGGGTCCTATCAAAGCGAGAGGAGAGTAGACTGCAGGCATCTGAAATGAAATTTCTTCGACATACGGATGGGTGTAGTAGAGAAGATCGTTACAGGAATACCCAGAAAAAGAAAGAACTCAACATCTTCTCTATAAACGACATAGTATCTCAGAACAGAATGCAGTAGTTAGAGCATGTAAACAGAATGCGGGAGGATAGGATACCTAAGCAGATTCTGGGCTATAAGCCGGAGGGCAGGAGAGAACGAGGACGCCCGAGAAAGAGATGGGCAGATTTGAGACGTTCGGAACAGGCAGAGATGCCTAATCCTTGAAAGGCAGAAGAAGAAGATTACACCACAACGAAATTCGAATATTGGGGCGTATTACCCACTGGAAACTAATATGCAGTAGAAACATTAAGTGGTAAGTGAGATATGTATTACTTAGACATAACTGCTGCGGGTAGATTTATTAGAATAATTAATTTGTAAAATATTAACGTAGGATTTTTTTTAACATATTTCCCGATTTCATCGTTAAAAATACTATAAGATTACAAACGAAATATTCACAAAATGTAAAAATCTGGTGTGAAACACTCACACAACTTTCTCTTGCCAATGCAAATAATTAACAATAAACCTAACATTAGTATTAAAACATTATAAATGAACAAAAACTAACCTCAAAAACATAACCTTATTTTAATCATGAGTGAATGACGCAAAATGACAATCGAACTCAGTTTGGCTTAAAAATACGGAAAATCACGCTTTCACGCTAAACTAGGTTCTGTAGAGAAAAATGCTCTAAACAAAAGTTGTAGATCTTTTAATTTTCTATAAATTTAATTATATACACTTTTGTCGTAAAATGCATACTACAACCGAAATGTTAAAAAAATCGATTTTTCTCACGTTTTCGTGAGAAAAAAAACAGAAAATCGCAAATTACCGCTAAACTAAGCGTTATACAAAAGAATGTTTGAAACAGAAGTTGTAGGTTTTTAAATTCTCTACAACTTTTATTATATAAGTTTTTGCGCTAAAATTTATATTAAAGCCGTAATCTTAAAAAAACAACGTTTTTACGTGAAAACAGCCTCACCGAGAATTTCAGCAAACATGGCGCCTACCCTATCTTGTAGAGAATAAAAAATTGAGTAAATGAGGCGATTTTAAAAAAAATCGTAGGACCAGTTTTTGAGAAAATCGCAAAAAACTGAAAAATTATACGAATAAACTACTACTTCCGGTTGACCGATTTTGATGAAAATGTTCGTGTCGCGTCCGGTAGTGGTATGTAACTTAAGTTTCAAGTTTCAAGTTCGTACGATGTTCCGTTCTTGAGATATTCTGTTCACACACAGACACACACACACACACACACACACACACAGACCAATCGCTAAAAACATGTTTTTTTGGGTTCAGGGGGTCTGAAAACGTATAGATCCGGTGAAAACTCGATTTCGAAAAATCGACATGAAAACAATACTTTCCTTCCTATACATTCATATAGGCAAGAGAAAGTAAAAAAATGTTTAAAGTAAAAATTGTAGGTTTTTTATGTTCTACAACTACGATTACATACACTTTTTCTCTAGAATGCATATTTCGGCTGGAATCTTAAAAGAAAATATTTTTTACAATGAGAGCACAAGAATTTCAGCAGAAGCTTACCGTATCTTGTAGAGCATTAAAAAATGCACTAAATGAGGCTATTTTTTTAAAAATTGTAAAATCCATTTTTGAGAAAATCGCACAAAAAGTGAAAAATTGCAAGAATTAACTACTACCTAGTTCCGGTTGACCCATTTTACTGTCGGGTCCTCTTATGGTACCTAATTTAGGTTCAATGTTTCAACTTCGTACCATATTCCGTTCTTTGAAATAATTTGTTCACACACACACACACGCGCGCGCGCGCAGGTTATATTGGGCACTGTTTACATTGTCAAGAGAAACTCGTGTGAAAGTGTTTCACACCGGATTTTTTGTTTACAGGACCTAAAAACGTGTATTTCGGGTGAATACTCGATTTTGAAAAATATACATGAATAGAATACTTCTCAACGTGCGTGCGTGTGCGTGTGCGCGCACACAAATATGCAGATTAATCGCTAAATACATATTTTTTGGGTTCAAGGGGTTGAAAACGCGTATATCCGGTGAAAACAATTTTCTTTCCCTATATTAGGGCAAGAGAAAGTACGAAAAAGAGCACGGTCGCCAACTAATGAAGATTTATTGATCCGAAAAGTAATTTTTCTGTAGGAAGATTAATAAAAAAAAAATCATAAGTACATTGTTCCAAAAACCACTTTTATTTAGGGAGTCATGTAATTTTGAAATCCAGATACTGAATTTTTACATGATCCCCATATATTCTTACACTACGCTATAAATAAACAAATTCATAAGAAATTAATGACGCTTGAAGTTGAAAAATTTCAATTGATTTAGTTGGGTTGTACAATAAAATAGGGTATTGTAAAAATAAGAAGGGTTTTTTTAGATTAATGGAGTGAACCTTGAAAAGGTAAGGCAAACGGAGCCCCACGTATTGTTCAACGCCTAAGTAAACATTGCAAAAACGTTACAGCTCGTCATTTATCGACCGCCATAAAATATTTACTACTTTGTAACGTACGTAAATTGTTAAAGTTCACATTATAAGGAAACATAAAATCCATTAACACGTAAAATTAATAATAAATGTGTTTTCAGTCATAAGTATAACGACTGCCTTCTGTGTTACTTCATCGCTATTCTAGCAATCAAGAAAAATTCAGCACTTCAACAAATTTCAATTCATCTCCATTAACAAGACCTCTAAAATAAAAACAAAAATCTGGTCTCAAACACTCGCACGACTTTCTCTTGCCAATGCAAATAATAAGCAATAACAAAAATCCATTTTTTTCTACGAGAACACAGCTTCCCCAAGAATTTCAGCAAACATGGCGCCTACCCCTATCATGTAGAGCATAGAAAAATCGTAGGAGCCGTTTTTGAGAAAATCACAAAAAAGTGAAAAAGAATAAACGACTTCCGGTGGACCGATTTTGATGAAAATGTTCCGTGTCGGGTCCCCTACTGGTACCTAACCTAATTTCCAAGTTTCAAGTTCGTACGATGTTCTGTTCTAGAGATATTTTGTTCACACACACAGACCAATCGATAAAAACAGTTTTTTAGGTTCAGGGGGTCTGAATATATCCGGTGAAAACTCGATTCCGAAAAATCGCCATGAAACGATACTTTCCTTCCTATATATTCATACAGGCAAGAGAAAGTAATTAATGAAATACAAACGGCATTAACTTTTTCGTAAATTTCAACCAGTCTCACAAATCTATATATGTATTAAAATAATTGGCATATTCTGTTCACATTTTTTCAACTGAAATAAGTTATCTCGAAAACTAATAAAGCTACGATAACGTACGTAGGCATAAAATTCTCGGGACGTTGCGCATTAACGAACGAAATGTATGTCAATTAATTTGGTCCAGCTAGTCTAAAGTTACCGTGATACATAGAAATAACGAATGTCAGACCATAACTTCTAAAATACAAATAAACCAAATTAGATAAACGAGAGTTCATTTGCAGAGTACAATTGGTTTTTCTCAATATTGTTACTGTATCTAATAATGAAATATAAACTCACTGAGTACATGACATCATTAAATAAATTATCATTAAGTTAATTTAAAATTAAATATTTTAAAATAATTTAATAATTGTCAATACATAGTGTAAGTGTAAGGTTAACTTGACAAAGGAAAACACTTTAACATTAAGGGGAGCACTATACCCCGAAAATTAAATAAAATAGATTTTTCTAATTTCGGCGCCACTGCCTTCTGTATCTTTTCTGTGTAATTACATATAACAATTGTAACTGTGCGATAGAAATTACGGAAACTATGCAGATTTTTGTTAAATAATGTTTTGACCGGAATTTTTTTTAATTGAGTTAATCTGTGGAAAAAATTAAGAGTTGCGATATTCAAAGAACACAGAAAGCTGAGAAGGTAATGGAAAGTGTTTCAAAAGAAGCAAGACAAGAGAAAAAAAGAGGAAATTATTTGAGGAAAAGAACAGACTGGTGAGGATCAATATTATGGTGCAGGCCGATTTTAGGGTAAGTAAAACTTTACAGGTCATTTCCCGCAAATTCACTTTTTTCCATACAGGTACAGATTTCTCAAAAACTATTTGAGTTTGAAGGTTGAAATTTTTTGAGCATGTTTCCCAGTATAATTGTGATGTATGGTACTAGAATCATTGCAGTATTATTACTAAGTTCGAAATAAAATAAAAAATTCTACAAAAAAAATTAAATTGTTTTTGCATTTTTCAAAAAAAAAATCGCAATGGTATCGCTAGCTCTGTGTTAATAATTCTAGTACTAGAGCTTAAAAATATGTCATAGAAAAGGCACAAAAAAATTAAAGCCGTAACTCTTAACGGTTTCTTAGAAACGTGTACCTAAAAGAGGTCAATTTAACATGGGTGAGATAGGAGGTATAGTGCTCCCCTTAACTTGAAAAATATTAAAATGTGATTTTTTTAAAATATTTTTCACGTTTTTTTATCATTAAAAATACTGTAAGAATGCCTACGTACGAAATATCCAAAAAATGTGAAAAATTATGTTGGGGGGGGGGATAACAGAAAAGACCCACGGATTTAGCAGAAATGTTTTCTTTACCTATGCCAATATTTCAAAAAAAGTTTGAATTAAAATTTTTGTTTCTGGTCCTAAATGAAAACCGAAAATTTGGCTAAAGCGTGGTTCTATTTAGAAACTCGTTATAAATAAATGGTATTTTTTTGAATTTTCAGGAATGAAATTGAATGGTACAAATCTGGTGTGAAACACTCACACAACTTTCACTTGCCAATGCAAATAATTAACAATGAAACATTACAGATATTTATTTTTCAATTAGTAATAAAACATTACAAATAAACAAAGAAATAACCTCAATAAACATAACCTAATTTTAATCATATATGAACGACGCAAAATGAAAACCGATCTCAGTTTGCCTTAAAAATACGGAAAATCACTCTTTCACGCTAAACTAGGCTCTGTAGAGAAAAATAAAAGTTTAGCTTTAAATAAAAGTTGTAGATCTTTTAATTTCCTATAAATTAGATTATATACACCTTCGTCGTAAAATGCATACTAAGGCCGAAATCTTAAAAAAAAATTGATTTTTCACACGTTTTCGTGAGAAAAAAACAGAAAATTGCTAATTACCGCTAAACTACGCGTTATACAAAAAAATGTTTGAAATAAAAGTTGTAGAATTTTAAATTCTCTACATTTTTTATTATGCAAACATGGCGCCTACCATATCTTGTAGAGAATAAAAAATTGAGTAAACCAGGCGATTTTTAAAAAAAAGTAGGACCAGTTTTTTAGAAAATCGCAAAAAAGTGAAAAATTACACGAATAAACTACAACTTCCGGTTGACCGATTTTGATGAAAATGTTCGTGTCGGGTCCGGTAGTGGTATGTAACTTAAGTTTCAAGTTCGTACGATGTTTCGTTCTTGAGATATTTTGTACACACACACACCAATCGCTAAAAACATGTTTTTTGGGTTCAGGGGGTCTGAAAACGTGTAGATCCGGTGAAAACTCGATTTCTAAAAATCGACATGAAAACAATAAGTTATTTTCCTTCCTATATATTCATATAGGCAAGAGAAAGCAAAAAAGTTTTTAGAATGACGTCCGGGTGATCGTTAAAGTCGTGAAAGTAACCGGGTTGGGTTGAAAACACGTTTACGAGTAGACGTACTGCATCGATAACAAATTTGTATAACTTATCAAAGTTAAGTAAGCGTGATCACGTGATGCGCAGTAGTTCATTTTAGGTGTTGTTGCCCTCGCTTATAGTATAATGGAGGGGGAATGTTGGGTCTCTGGCGCGCGCCCTCCCACCTAGCATGCCTTTACCAGACCAGTTGTTCTGTTCACACTGTTTACCTGTGTTGTGGTCAACATTTCCACAGTTTTCATAAACAGTATTTTTCAATACTCTTTACCGTTTCTCAAACAGTATTTTTCAATACTCTTCGCCAATTATTAACCAGTATTTTTCAATACTCTTCGCCGTTTCTTAAATATTATTCGCAATGCCTCAGCCAAGATTGAACTGCAGGTTAGGACGGGGAGTGGCTTTAAAAAGTAAAATTAAATGTGTAATTTTATGAATGTGTACAAAAAGATTACTGAAGAAAATCCAGAAATGTTACGGTTAGAAATTCAAGCTCGTGTGGCTGACCTTTGCGGTATTTCCGTTCATACGGTACGAAAAACTGTAACAGAAGCAAATAAATTGGGTGAAAATGAAAATTTCAGTACACCGGGAAAATCTCGCAAAAGATTGAAGAAGAAAGTTAATATTGATAACTTTCAAAGATGCGCGTTGAGAAATATTGTGTACAATTTCCACATAAAACATAAATTATATAAACTCTATTTATATAATATAATAATATAATTATAAGTTATATTATAACATAAAAATGCATATACCTACTTCCTTGTTACTTTTACTTTGTTATTAAGTAAATAAAATGAAAAAAATAAGCAAATACAAAAAATATAAAAATACGATAAAAAATAACAAATTGTTTACTATCCGTTAAACGAAACAAGACTAGTCGCAGCAGATGCGTTCACGAGCGTAGTGTGTTGGTGAATGCAAGTGTGTGTACGTGAATGCGAGTGTACATGAATGTGTGAACATCACTCTGCCTCCCCACTACGGCAATTTCCTAACCACACTCTGCGCGATGACTGCGCTAACTTAACATTCATGGGTTATACGCTACATTACAAAGTTGAATATGTGCAATGATTAAGAAAGAAATGAATGGATCGACTTGATCGAACATGATTGTTAACTGAAAATCTTGAATTGCAGGTATAAAACTGCGTTGAGAAAACCCAATATTAAATACAAAAGTAATAAACATTTTCATTTCCTTATTTTTACTTTCTCTTGCCTATTTTAATAAATAGGAAGGAAAGTATTGTTTTCATGTCGATTTTTTGAAATCGAGTTTTCACCGGATCTACGCGTTTTCAGACCCCCTGAACCAAAAAAAAAAACATGTTTTTAGCGATTGGTTTGTGTGTGTGTGTCTGTGTGTGAACAGAATATCTCAAGAACGAAACATTGTACGAACTTGAAACTTAAGTTACATACCACTACCGGACCCGACACGAAAATTTTCATCAAAATCGGTCAACCGGAAATAGTAGTTTATTCGTGTGATTTTTCACTTTTTTGCGATTTTCTCAAAAATGGTCCTACGATTTTTTTTTAAATCGCGAGGTTTACTAATTTTTTTATGCTCTACAAGATAGGGTAGGTGCCAATGTTTGCTGTTATTGTTTAACGTTTTCACGTAAAACAATTGTTTTTTTTTAACATTGCGGCTTTATTATGCATTTTAGCGCAAAAATTTATATAATAAAAGTTGTAGAGAATTTAAAATCCTACAACTTTAATTTCAAACATTTTTTTGTATAACGCTTAGTTTAGCGGTAATCAGCGATTTTTTGTTTTTTTCACGAAAACGTGTGAAAAATCGATTTTTATAAGATTTCGGCCTTTGAATGCACTTTACGACGAAAATGTATACAATCAAATTTATAGAAAATTAAAAGCTCAACATCTTTTATTCAGAGCATTATTTTCTACAGTGCCGGGTTTAGCGTAAAAGAGTGATTTTCCGTATTTTTAAGCCAAACTGAGAATAATTTTCATTTTGCGTCTTTCACTCATGATTAAAACAAAGTTATGTTTTTTTTAGATATTTTGTTCACACACAGACCAATCGATGAAAACATATATTTTTTTGGGTTCAGGGGACTTTAAAAAAGTGTATAGTATTTCCGGTGAGAATTCGATTTCGAAAAATTGATATGAAAACAATACTTTCCTTCCCTATATATCCTTAAAGGAAAAAAGAAAGTTAAAAAAACATGTTTAATAAATCATCTTAAATCGTCGATTAAATTTATCACAGACTTAAACATAATTACCATAATGTATCAACTGATTAATTAATACACAATACAGTAATCCCAAAGCCATATCAATTAGACAGTTAATAATAACTTAATATTTTCCCTAGATCCCACAACAGTTCCTACTAGCCAATGCATATTAATCAATAATTGTATTAGTCAATATCCCCAAGAGGAATTAATACAACGATTTAGACTATTTCCATAACAGAAATTTCAAAGTTATCATCACGTTCAGAAATAAAAGAATACTGGCAAGATAATTTGATCGCTGGTTCACGCATGCGCACGTAATACATTCCGCGCACCTTCTTTAAAGTGCGGTCAGTATAACACACCGGGTTGGTCTCGAGGTAAAGTCGTCGCCAAAATCAGCTGTTTGACAGCTGATTTTCGGAGACGAAGGTTCCTGGTTCAAATCCTAGTAAAGGTAGTTACTTTTATATGGGTTTGAATACTAGACAGTGGTTACCGGTGTACTTTGATGGTTGAGGTTTAATTAACCATACTCTCTCAGGAATGGTCGGCCTGGGTCTGTACAAGACTACACCTCATTTACACGTCATACACATCATCCTTATCTCATTGGGTCATGGGGTTGCTTATTGTTCTAAATTGAACAGATTGCAACGTACAAAAATTAGGAATAAAAAGAAATAAGTATAACACACAACAAATCAAAAGGTTTTTGCATCATACACACTCGCCATACGAGTCTAGTTTATAAAGGAATAATTTTAAATAGTAAATCAAAGGAAATGCATGACTGACTAAATAAATGAGTGCCTATAATAAGAGATTTGTTCATAGAACGATGAGGTTATGTTGTAATCAAGTACAACAATCGAAAGAATCTGCAGCACTTTAAATAGATTGATGCCTAATATTAAGGGCCCAAGGCAAGCAAAGAGATTGATGTTGGCAGCAGTGGCAACTTCAGTGGTATTGTATGGTGTACCTATGGTGGAGCAGAGCCCTAAGATTTAAAAGTTACAGCGATAGGCTTCTAAGGACGCAGCGGAAACTGGTTCTGAAAATATGTAGTGTTTATAGAACTGTACCTCCATGGGTTCTAGTGGCGTACGGGAGGGAAGAGCAGCGTGCTGGTGCTGATAAAGCGGAATGTTAGAGTCGATTACGCAGCAGGTGGCAGAGGAGATGGGGCGAAGATGGTTGGGGAGTGGACAAGGTGGTTTATTCCAAATGTCGAGTTGTGGATAAGGAGGACATTTGGTGATACCACCCACGAGCTGACGCAGTTGCTAACAGGACATAGTTGCTTTGGGGCATTTTTTTGTAATCCCTAATTTGTGTACGTTGCAATCTGTTCAATTCAGAACAATAAGCAACCCCATGACCCAATGAGATGAGGATGATATGTATGACGTGTAAATGAGGTGTAGTCTTGTACAGACTCAGGTCGACCATTCCTGAGAGAGTATGGTTAATTGAACCCCAACCATCAAAGTACACCGGTAACCACTGCCTAGCATTCAAATCCGTATAAAAGTAACTACCTTTACTAGGATTTGAACCAGGAACCTTCGTCTCCGACAATCAGCTGATTTTAGCGACGACTTTACCTCTAGACCAACCCGGTGGGTTGGGGCATATTTGACGAGGTTAAAACTTCATGAAGTACCGAAATGTCGACTGTTCGACAGTGAAGAGGAGTTCACTTTGCATATTTTTGAACGATGTACCTATTTTGGCTTCGATAGAATGGAGACATCTGAGAAGATAGGCATTGCACAGTGGTTTCCAGAGAGAGTAGGGGGAACGATGCTGCGGGATGAGGAGAGCTAGAAGTTGGTCGCTCAGTTTGCGGGAGGGTGGTCGGGAGACTGCGGAGAGAGGAGACATATGGAGATCAGCGGAATCGCAAGTGGCCAGGCGGAGGGTTTTTGGTTGGTAAGGCGGTTGCGGCCTCCTTGGGCTGGACGAGGACGCCTCAATTGAGTCCAACACTACTTCCACCATCGTGAGGGAGTGAACATGTGAGGGAGTTTTCCTCGCCGCCTCGGATGAAAAAAAAAGTATAACAATACGCACATCACGCTAACGAACGAACTGTCTGTCTACAACTTGATGGCATTTCACAGAGGGGAGCAAAATGCGGATTGTAAAACTATTTCAGAAAACATACGAGTACATCTAATGTTTTTTAAGCGTATTTTTACAAGAAAAGTCTTTTGCATGTTTTGTGTTCCATAAAATATTTCAAAAAACACGCTTAGGCCTAATGAGATGATGTATAATTTGATAAAAGTTTTGTTTTTGAAGAAAAAACGTCCAAATTAAATAATACTTTCACTAAAAATTAATTGAAAATGTTCTCTATTTCATTTCCTGGGATGTGTACAGTTATCTTTAAAGACCGAAAAGTTTCTCGTATGCTGACTTTTTCATGTCGTATTTCGAGATATTACAAAATTTATTAATGAAAATACCTCGTAACTTAAAAAGTAAAGATTTTCTGTTTTTATTTTATTGCATCATCGTTTTCCATAATTATTATAGAACAAAACTGCCAAATATTATGTTAATCCATGAAACAGTTGTTGACCGATGACGACGTATTTGAAAAAATACGGGTTTTTCTTAAAAACAAAATTTTTACTAAATTATACATTATCTCATAAAGTGATAACGATAAGAAGAGTTATTCGAAATAATTTTATAAAAAAAATACTTAGTTTTATAAAAATATGTCATATCCGACAAGTTTTAGTCAGGTAGGTAGGTACTTAAAAAAAATTAAATGTATGTTTTCTGAAATGGTTTTACAATCCGCATATTACTCCTCTCTGCCGGAGGCCATCAAGTTATAGACAGACAGTAAGTAGGCTTAATCGTAGGGTAGCGAGGGGATACTACACTAGCAAAGGGAGGATTTTTCCAGTTTTTTTTTTTTATTCCCTAATGTGTGTACGTTGCAATCTGTTCAATTCAGAACAATAAGCAACCCCATGACCCAATGAGATGAGGATGATGTGTATGACGTGTAAATGAGGTGTAGTCTTATACAGACTCAGGTCGACCAATCCTGAGAGAGTATGGTTAATTGAACCCCAACCATCAAAGTACACCGGCAACCACTGTCTAGCATTCAAATCCGTATAAAAGTAACTACCTTTACTAGGATTTGAACCAGTTTGATTTTCCACAGTTAATAAATTATTTTGAGTGGTTTAGTTACTCAATTGTCCGGTATTGTACGTAAATGCCCGAAGAAAGAAATTCGTTTCTTCTGCATAATGTCAATCATTGGCTTAAAATCCTTTTTAAAATACCACTTTTATGCTCCAAAAAAATCAAGCAACGTGAAGATCAATTTAAAAATTAATTATGTCGAAAATTTTTTACAACTGCAATACTTTTTTACTTTCTCTTGCCTATATGAATATATAGGATGGAAAGTATTGTTTTCATGTCGATTTTTCGAAATCGAGTTTTCACCGGATCTATACGTTTTCAGACCCCCTGAACCCAAAAAACATGTTTTTAGCGATTGGTCTGTGTGTGTGTATGTGTGTGTGAACAGAATATCGTACGAACTTGAAACTTGAAACTTAAGTTACATACCACTACCGGACCCGGCACGAACATTTTCATCAAAATCGGTCAACCCGAAGTAGTAGTTTATTCGTATAATTTTTCACTTTTTTGCGATTTTCTTAAAAACTGGTCCGATGATTTTTTTAAAAATCGCCTGGTTTACTACATTTTTTATGCTCTACAAGATAGGGTAGGCGCCATGTTTGCTGAAATTCTGCGTGAGGCTGTTTTTACGTAAAAACATTTTCTTTTAAGATTGCGGCTTTAATATGCATTGTAGCGCAAAACGTTATATAATAAACGTTGTAGAAAATGTAAAATTCTACAACTTTTATTTCAAACATTTTTTTGTATAACGCTTAGTTTAGCGGTAATTAGCAATTTTCTGTTTTTTTCTCACGAAAACGTGTGAAAAATCTATTTTTTTAAGATTTCGGCCTTAGAATGCATTTTACGACAAAAGTGTATAAAATAAAATTTATAGGAAATTAAGAGATCTACAACTTTTATTTTAAGCATTTTTTTGTACAGTGCCTAGTTTAGCGTGAATGAGCGATTTTCCGTATTTTTAAGCCAAACTGAGGTCGATTTTAATTTTGCGTATTTCACTAATGATTTTTTAAGTTAGATTTTGTTTATGTCTAATGTTTTATTACTAATGTTAGGTTTATTGTTAATTATTTGCATTGACAAGAGAAAGTTGTGTGTGTTTCACACCAGATTTTTACTTAATACTATCGAATACGAGAAAATAAAAATAAACAAATTATACTGCAGGTAGATTGTAAAAGATAATAAATTAAACACGCGAAAGTCTCAACGGATTATACTCATAAATGAAACACACGTTAGTGTTGACAAAACAATAATTACTTGTATAAACTGTTCATAAAATTCAAACGTTCAGTTATAACGAAAAGATGTAGTTTTACAATTGTACCGCAATTACCGCCAGGTATTACTTAAACGACATTATTATCTCGCAAGGAAACCACAAAACTACAACTCATCTATTATTAGCATATTATCTAATATGCAACCAAGAATTGAACACAATTTCAATGGAAAATGGTTATCTGTTATTAAAAATCTGGTGTGAAACACTCACACAACTTTCTCTTGCCAGTGCAAATAATTTAAACAAAATAACCTAACATTAGTAATAAAACATTAGAAATAAACAAAAACCTAACCTCAATAAACATAACCTTACTTTAATCATGAGTGAAAGACGCAAAATGAAAATCTATCTAAGTTTGCCTTAAAAATACGGAAAACAACTATTTCACGCTAAACTAGGCTCTGTAGAGAATAATGCTCTAAATAAAAGTTGTAGATCTTTTAATTTTCTATAAATTCGATTACATACACTTTTGTCGTAAAATGCATACTAAGGTCGAAATCTTTAAATAAATCGATTTTTCACACGTTTTCGTGAGAAAACGTGTGAAAAACGCTAATTACCGCTAAACTAAGCGTTATACAAAAAACTGTTTGAGATAAAAGTTGTGGGATTTTAAATTCTCTACATTTTTTATTATATAAATTTTTGCGCTAAAATGTATAGGCCTACTAAAGCCGTATTCTTAAACAATTTTTTTACGAGAAAAGAGCCTAACCAATAATGGCAGCAAACATGGCACCTGTCCTATCTTGTAGAGCATAGAAACTTTAATAAACCAGGCGATTTTTAAAAAAATCGTAGGATCAGTTTTTGAGGAAAATCGCAAAAAAGTGAAAAATTACACGAATAAACTACTACATCCGGTTGACCGATTTTGATAAAAATGTTCGTGTCGGGTCCAGTAGTTGTATGTAACTAAACTTTTAAGTTTCAAGTTCGTACGATGTTCCGTTCTTGAGATATTCTGTTCACACACAGACCAATCGCTAAAAACATGTTTTTTGGGTTCAGGGGGTCTGAAAACGTGTACATCCGGTGGAAACTCGATTTCGAAAAATCGACATGGAAACAATACTTTCCTTCCTATACATTCATATAGGCAAGAGAAAGTAATATATTGTATAGTCAAAAAAAAACTGTTTACATTTGAAATATTCATAAAATGTCAAAAAAATGTTGAGGGGGGGGGGGGAATAACAGACAAGACGCAAATAATTTTTTGACGTAATGTTTTTCTGGTATATCCAGGCTTTTAAACTATTGAAAAACATTAAAAAAAAAATCGAAATTTTCAGTGAAAACCATCAATCTGCTATTAAACTGAGTCGCGGAAGAATATAAAAACAATGTTGTCAGTGACAAGACAAATCCTTTTAGTAGAGCTGACGAAGATGATACTTTGACAAAAAAAGTAAGAGAAATTGCGACAAAGTAGGCTTAAGTAAAAGACTAACTTTTTAATACCTCTTTCTCTTGCTCCTTCTTCGAGGCTCAATTAAGATGGTAACCGATTCATGTCACGTTCTGTGCGACCTTCTTTCGGTGTCGTCAAGAATCACTCCCTTCCTTACCCTCCCCCCCCTTTTAAGTGTCATCACCTATGAGCAATATTACAATGAGGATAACAGCAGCAGCAGCAACAGTCACCGCTAATAAAATGATTGTCTCCATCTCTTAATCTATCGATTCAGATGTTGACAAACGTAACTCTTACGAATGGAGTTTAGAATGCAACTCGCCTTATCACCAAACACGAAGACAACCAATTCATTCATTTAAAATTTCACGACAACCACATAACATTCTCAGCGAATGCAATATTACATTCACTATAGCCTACAATGTTTACAAATTTTTTTTTATTTTTTTTTTATTGAGTGATGATGCCTACATAAGCCTTGGGCTTGTGCGTAGGTAATGATATGTAGTGATTAACAGATGAAAAAAAATGCCAGACCTGACCGGGAATCGAACCCGGGACCCCGGCATAGTAGCCAGTTGCGCTGACCACTACACCACGGGTCGGCCGTTATTATCTTTACAATTTATTAAATTGTAAACAAATTGTTTACATAAATTGTAAATTGATTTACAATTGTTTGCCGGCCGCATTGACGTAGTTAATAACGTGCTCGCCTCTCATCATGCTGTCTTGGGTTCGAATGCCACTCAAGCACAGCATATTTTCATAAGTTACAAAATATTATTTCATCCTTCACAGTTAGAACTTACAACCCAACGTCATCGCTAATGACCACTGTTAGTTGATGCGAAATTAAATAAACAAAGAGAAAAAATTGTTTAAAATTTGCAATAAAATTTCCATCAAATAAATTGTTTACAATTTAATAATTTATGTACTAATAATATAATAATAATAATAATAATAATAATAGTCAGACTTAATTTGCGTTTTAGGGTGAAAGTAAACAATTTGTTTGGACGCCTCCGTAGCGTAGTGGTAGCTACCTTCTCCCCCCCCCCCCCGAGGTCACGGGTTTGATTCCCGGCTATGGTCTGGAAACAAGTCACAACCCAACGTTCCATAACCCACTGTAGTTGCTAATAACCAAGCTGTTGATGCTACTTTAAAAAAAATGGTTTACAATTATTTATGGTTGTGTTTAAATGGAGTGACCCCATTCAAAATTGCTTTGTAAGATGCAGCCTTAATTTATGCATTTTAGGGCAAAAGTGTATATAATAAAAGTTGTACAACTTTTACATGTGGTACGCTTGAACATAACTGTCCATCCACTATCCATATAATTATGTGAAACCCAATTTTTTGGCTTCAAGGATCATGAAATAAGCCCTTAATAACAGTTATTTTCTAGGGGACCTAATTGTAAACAAATTGTTTATAATTTAATCTGGGCATAGTACTTCCGAGTAATTTATTGCTTCTTCTTCATTTCATAGATTAGACAGCTCAGGCTGTTACAGAAACAATCTCCTTCCCGGGCGTCCAACATTCCTTTTACCAGGTGAGTTTCTACTCTTGGTCTAAATTGGGCTAAAAGTCCTCCCGTCATCCGTTCCAAATGGCTGCACCAGTTCCTCTAATGAATTGTCATTTTACATCTAAGCTATGCTTTTGTGGGGATAAATTGTTTTTTTAACCGTAGAACTTTTCAAAACCTACAACGTTTATTTCAAGCGTTTTCTTTTAGTGCAACGCTTAGTTTACCATCAATTACTGATTTTCTGTATTTTTTTATCAAAATCAGTAAAAAAAATGGGGTTTTTTAATATTGCAGCTTTAATATGCACTTTACAATAAATGTGTACTATATAATTAAAGTTATAGAAATTTAAAAAATCTACAACTTTTATTTCAACAATTTTCTTCTACAAGCCTAGTTTAGCGTAAATTAGTGATTTACCATATTTTTAGTCGAACAAAGAATTACTTTCATTTTGCATCATTCACTCAAGATACGAGGTTATGTTTTTCATTTTACACTGTTTACAAATTCTTAAAAAATTGTTATGATTTTCATTATTTACACTGGCAAGATGAAATCGTGAGTGTAACAATCCAGATTTTCATGTTTGTGTATAAATGTAATTTAGTGTTTTATAAATATACTAGCGGGTCCCGCATGGCTTCGCCCACGCAAACGTAAACGAAGAATCAGCTGTTTAAGTATACTCTCTGTATTTCTTATGGGAGGGTATTTTTGCGAATTCTACCATTTAAAATAAAAATTTTGCGAAATCTTTCCTTAGCGACAGCTTAGAAAAATTAAGTTGTTCTATAAATCAGGACATCTCTTTTATATAATAGATAGCTCCCCGTCGTGGCTTCGCCCATGCAATTTTAGGGCTATGATTCTGTATTTTAATTTGCTAATAACTTAAATTACAAAATAATTTTTTTTGAATTACGTATAAAGAACGATTCACATGTCACCGTCACCGTCACGTCACCGTTCCGAAACGGAACCGGTACGGCCACTCGAAGTCAAAAATGATGACAGTATTCACACATGTACGTCAGTTTTCCTTTCGTCAAACTCCATTCAGTCATTTTACATAGAGACAAATACTTCCGTAAAAAACAAAATATCGTCGAGAAAAAATATCGTTTTGACGGTTCGGTGACGGCGACAATACTGACATGCCGGTTTCGGGACGGTGCTGGTGCTCAGTGTAGACAATGTCATTAATTTTTCAAGAAAGAATATTTTTCTGTGACTGATACTAAACTTGTCTTCTCGGAATTACACAACTGAGACGTGACGTGGACGGATGTGTGTAAATCGACCCTTACGGTAAAAAAATAAAAAAGAGAAGGATTATAATAGCATAATGCCTGAATTTACATAAATAACTGTTGTTTTATTTTAATTTAAGTTAGATTTAAGAAAATTACTTTACCGTATGCATTTTACTGAATTGGTTGAGACACTTATTTTTTTTAAATTAAATTTTAATTGTTCGGTTGCAAAAATCATTTTTACAATGTCAGTCAAATACATTATGTAACCTAAGCAATGAAATCCGTATCTTGAATAATAAGTAATAATACTATAAAGCATAAAAAACGTATCACTTATTATACTAATTACAACAACTCTGGAATTAATTCTGTTTAAAATGTAAATCCAGTGTTAGGTTAAACGCTACGTACAGTACAACATCCGGAGTGACAAAAGTAAACCATAGATTAAAATCGTTGTTAAAGTCAATTTAACTTCTGGGAACATAGCTATAGTTTTGTAGTTGATCTGCTATTTACGTACGATAAGAATGTATATACTGGATGCAACGGAATATGCTTATGGAGGGGGTAAATATGTGTCGGAGAAAAACCAGTACATAAGCGTAGCACTTCGCGCTGACCCGCACCCTCGCATCAGTGGGGGGGGGGGGGATTTTGCGATTTCTTCCCTTTAAAATCAAAATTTTGCAAAATCCTTTCTTAGTGCGCGCTTACACAACATAACAAAGCTAACTTCCAAATTTCAAGTCTCTAGCGTCAGTAGTTTCGGCTGTGCGTTGATCTATAAATGAATCACCCAGGATATGGTTGTCCTTTTATATAATAGATATGCACATGCATGTATATGGAAAACCACCATCAATTAGTGATTTTCTGTATTTTTTCTATCAAAATCAGTATAAAAATGGATTTTTTTTAGTATTGCAGCCTCAGTATGCACTTTACGATAAATGTATATATAATTAAAGTTATAGAAAATTTAAAAATTACAACTTTTATTTCAACAATTTTCTTCTATAGAGCTTAGTTTTAGCGTAAATTAGTGATTTTCATTATTTTTAAGTGAAACAAAGGTTGATTTTCATTTTGCATCACTCACTTAAGATATAAAAATAATTTTATTCCTAATTTGTGTACGTTGCAATCTGTTCAATTTAGAACAATAAGCAACCCCATGACCCAATGAGATGAGGATGATATGTATGATGTGTAAATAAGGTGTAGTCTTGTACAGACCCAGGCCGGTAACCACTGTCTAGTATTCAAATCCGTATAAAAGTAACAACCTTTACTAGGATTTGAACCAGGAACCTTCATCTCCGAAAACTTAAGATATGAGGTTATGTTTTTCATTTGACATTGTTTACAAATGATTGAAAAAAGTTTATGATTGTCATTATTTACATTGGCAAGAGGAAGTCATGCGAATGTTTCACACCAGATTTTCATGTATATGGAAAACTAAATTTTTTAGCTTCAAGGGTCATGAAATAAGCTGGAACAAAATAAAAGGAACCATAGAAAAAGGTTTTTAAGTACTGTATTATATATCAGATGATAATGTTCATTTTCTAGGGGACATACAAATAAATATATTAATGCCAATATAAAAGACTTTTAAAGAGATAAATTTAAAATCATCCATAGAAAAACTGTGTACAATATAATAACGTATACACTACTACTATTAAAATGTACAATAAACGATTTCAATAGAAATAATTGTGAGAAATTCGATATAAGACTCAGTAGGAGTTTCACACAAAAGAAAACATGGAATATTGATTATGCAGATAATAATTCTTTTGTAGTAAGGACCTTGAAGACTCAGTCATGTTGATTGAAGTTCTACAAAAAGTTATTCGAAAGTAATTAAACTATTCTTTGAAAAAATATCTATAATAAACCTTAACTCTTTAGTCTTTTTAGCAACTCTATCTTTAGCATAAGTGAGTCAATATTGCGTTGCATGTTTTTTTGAATCCGTTGTACCGAAGACACCGATCAAATTTGTGGTAAAATATCATCTGGGGTATTTGCATTAAAACAAATGGCCAGATTAAATGATAAACAATTGCTTATAGCAGCTTATCATGGATTAATTTTATCTCATATCAGCTATGGATAATATATAAGATATGGATCTCATACACAGATATGGATATAAGGAGTTCAAGCTAACCGTTGGTAAGCAGAAAACAGTAGCAATGAAAGTCAGCAGAGCACCTGCGCAGTGTAACATAAAACTTGATGGAGAAAGGCTTGAATGCGTGGGAAGTTTTGGATATCTTGGAACCGCTGTCTCAAATAATGGGAGTGCTAAGCTAGAAGTTCTAAATAGAGTGAATAAAGGATCCTCCTTCTTTTACCAAGTGCGGAACTTAGTCTGGGATAATACAGTTCCCATAAGAGCCAAAGAGACCATGTTTAAAACATATCTTCTTCCAATAATGACATATGGCCTGGAAAGCTGTGTCTTATTGAAAGGGGACATTAGCAATTTACAGGCATGTGAGATGAAATTTTTAAGATCAGCCTTGCAGAAGACCAGAAGAGACAAGGTCAGAAATGAATATATAAGAAGAGATATGCAGGTGACCTTAATGATGGAAGAAAGATTACGTACCGCAAGACTCAAATGGTTTGGGCATGTACAAAGGATGCCAGAGGCACGTATCCCCAGACAGTACTTGGACATGGAGGTATCTGGAAAGAGACCCGTTGGACGTCCCAGAAGAAGATGGACTGACCAAATAAGGGATGATCTCCTAACAAAAGGAATGACGCTACAGGATATCAGAATACAAAAGGTATATCAAGATAGAGATAGATGGAGGCATATCGTCCACTCAAATCCTACCCGGCCTGCTGGAAGGATACCCAGATGATGATGATGATGATCAGATATGCCATATTAGTATGGGGTAATTCATAACAGGGTAACATGGAAAGAGTTTTTAAAATACAGAAAAAAGCTATTAGGTGTATGATGGGAGTCAACCACCTTACCTCATGCAGATCACTAGTTAAAGAGCTGCAATTGCTCACAGTTCCTTCTTTGTACATTTTTGAAGTGATAATGTATGTAAAGAAAAATACCTTTTTACAGAATTTAGATGTTCACAACCACTACACAAGAAACAGAATCGATTATTATGTTGCTAATCACAACACTAAATTGTTTGAACAAAAACCAACTTATGCAGGTAGAAAATACATCAATAAATTGCCTTACGGTTTAAAAAGTTGTGACAATTTAAGTCATTTTAAAAAAAAGCTAAAACAATATTTGATTGATGAAACATTTTACAGTGTGCACGAATTCCTTTCTAAATAGTTTTGGTATTTAACTTTAATTTAACAAATATTGTGAACAATTTGATACAAAGGGGTTCATGACAAGCCTGCTGAGTTAAGCAGTGGCAAGAGGTTGTTAAGTGATGAAATTATCATTGTATTTGATTTTTTTATTTTTCATTGTGTGCGATATTTGATTCAATAGGGTTCATGACAAGCCTACTGAAGTAAGCAGTAGCAAAAACAATTTTTGGTGGTAAGTGATGAATTTATAATTGGTGATAAACTTTCAGTTTATCAGTTTTATCTTGACATGTCCTATACTCCCTTTGGAGTCTCCAGGATGAAAAAAAAGAAGTGGTTTATAGAAAGATGCACGTAAAAATTTTTTTTAACTCTAAATTTTTGAGATGATAGTATATATTAAGTAAAATTTCAATGTCCACTAACCACAACGCTAAATTGTTTGAATAAAAACCTACTTAAGCGGGAAGAAAATAATCCTCAGTAAATTACGCCAATTTTTAAAATAACCCACCTGGTTGGTCTACGGGTAAAGTCGTCGCTGAAGTCAGCTGTTTAACACCTGATTTTCGGAGGTATGAAGGTTCCTGGTTCAAATCCTAGTAAAGGCAGTTACTTTTATACGGATTTGAATACTAGACAGTGGTTACCGGTGTACTTCGATGGTTGGGGCTCAATTAACCATACTCGTTCAGGAATGGTCAGCCTGGGTCTGTACAAGACTACACCTCATTTACATGTCATATACATCATCCTCATCTCATTGGGTCACGGGGTTGATTATTGTACTGGATTGAACAGATTGCAACGTACACACATTACGGATAAAAAAGAAAATTTTAATGAGATAATTTGCATTTCCTTAAAAAACATCTGAAAAATTATTTGATTGTTGAAATTGTATATAGTGTACAAGAATTTCTTTCTAAATAATATTATACTTAAAAATAAAAAAAAGAATTAACTCAAAATAAATAAACACCCAAAATATTGAAATAAATACTAAGAAAATCGTAAACTATTGTGTAAATATTAGAAGCTGACACAGTTATTGTCGTAAGTAAGCATGTAGTACTAAAACAATGTATGATTGAAGTATTATATATTTATTCAGGTGCTCTGCATTAACTTATTTTTCTTGACACATTGTATACTTATTCGGAAGTCTCCTGGATGCAATAATAAAAAAGAACATGCACATGTGTTATTCATCTAACAAATATATTATATGGGATGAAACTTGAAAATTAGAGTTTATGGAATTAATAGAAAATAAAGTTAATTTCCTTCTATTTTAAAAAATATAAAAAATACATCTTATATAATATAAAAAAACCACCAAATACACAATAGATGATTCTGACCCGATTAAAACTCTGGTGTGAATTACTCATACGACTTTTTCTTGACTATGTAAATTATAAAAAGTACAACCTACGTTTAATCATTAGTAAACAATATAAAATGAAAAACATAACCTAATTTTTTTCATAAGTGAATGACGCAAAATGAAAATCAACCTCTGTAGAACTTACAGAATATCACCAATTGACACTAAACTAGGTTTTAGAAATAAATGCTTGAAATAAAAGTTGTAATTTTTTTTCGATAACTCTGATTGAATAAACTTTTGTTGTAAAATGGACACTGAGGCTGTAATCTTAAAAATTCAATTTTTTTAATGATCTTGATAAGGAAAATACAGGAAACCACAAATTGACTTTAAACTAAGCATTGCATAAAAATCTAAAATAAAAGTTGTAGATTTTTTAATTTCCTACAACTTTGATGCACACTTTTGGCCTAAAATGCATAATAAAGCCGCAATCTTTAAAAAAACCTAAAACAAACTAATTAATAAATCTTGAGTAATAAATAACCTACACACATAATATGCTTCAATTAACTGGACTGTGACAGCTAATAAAAACAAATAAGTAGCAATAATTATCCAAATTACTAACATAAAAAATTCTAAAGATTGTAAAAGTAATAAAAAAAAATAGACTACATAAAATATGTTTCCACTAGAATTATGATTCTTTCAAGTTTATTTACTTTGTCTAAAAATTAATTATATTGTGAATTTAAAACAATTTTTTTAAATTTGGGTTTAAATAGTAAGCCAGGATTGGAAGATTGAAGAAGAAAAATCTCTTTTTACATGAAATGAATTAAAGCGCAGGTTATGGTGCCACTGCGGTCTCTGTCCAGCCGTTACCACCCAAAAAGTAAATTTAGACTGCTACAACATATTTAAATTTAGGGTAAAATACAAGCAGTGTATTTTACCCTAATTTTCAGAGCGGCAGCCAGCAAAGTGACCATAGCCATTATGACATCCAACCTCCGATAGGAGATGGAACTTTAAGAAGAAGACAAGCAGTGTAAATGCTTACCAGTTAAGGATATTCTTGACATTCTTTCTCTTTCACTAGGTAGTTTAAAAATCAACAAAATGATGGAATGTTCTAAGCTCTTTGTTCAAAAACTGAAATCGTTCTGCGGGCCGCCAAAATTTACGTGGCGAGCCACTACGGCCCGCGGGTTGAAGATCACTGGTCTAGAGGTAAAGTCGCCGGCCGCATTGGCGCAGTTGGTAACGTGCTCGCCTCTCATCATGCGGTCTTGGGTTCGAATCCCATTCAGGCACGGCATCTTTTCATACGATACACACAATCATTTCATCCTTCACCGTCTGCATTAGCAGTAATTGCAGAACAGTCGGACGTTAAACCAAAAAAAAAAAAAAAAAAAAAAAATAGAGGTAAAGTCGTCACCGCGAGTCAGCTGTTTAACAGCTGATTTTCGGAGACGAAGGTTCCTGGTTCAAATCCTAGTAAAGGTACTTTTTACAGATTTAAATCCTAGACAGTGGTTACCGGTATACTTTGACGGTTAGGGTTCCATTAACCATACTCTCTCGGGAATGGTCGGCCTGGGTCTGTACAAGACTACACTTCATTTACACGTCATACACTTTATCCTCATCTCATTGGGTCATGGGCTTGTTTATTACTCTGAATTGAACAGATTACAACATACACACATTCGGGAACAAAATTAATCATTTATTTTCTATAAGAACACCTTTCCAGAATCTTAAATAGTAATTGAAGTAACGTCAAAGGTGTAGATTACTATACAGTTAGACATTGGATAAAAGGCCCTAAGAAAGGGTACAAATTACTTGTTTGATCAACCAACAAATGTAATTAGACTATTTTAAATCAACTGATACACTATAATGAATTCAAAGATGCTACAGTAACATCAACTGCAAAAAATATAACATTATCAAGAAGAAATTTTCATTTAATTTAATGTGAAACTATAATTTTAGAAAACCAAAACTATAAAGAGAATAAGTTTGCATGTAAGTATATGTGTACATTTAGGTAATTTCAAAAACTATTAACATGATTTTGATGAATTTTTTACTCAAATCTTTGCTATAATTTCACAAATGTTATAGGCTACATCGTAAACATGGTAGGGACCTGTAAGGCCAGTAGAGGCATTCATTCTATAACATACATTGTAATATACAGTACACATCTCACCTTATTAACTCAGTGTGCAACAAATTATCTTTAAAAAATAGCTATAGTGTCCATAAATTAAATTTTAAGCAAATTAAAAATTTTATATTAATTATTTACGCCCATAGCAGACAGTTGGAGTGTCAAATTATTTACATTCAATCTGTTCGTTGCAGGGCTAAAATAAATAGTTCTGTTTCTTATCACATGGTCAGCCAATTAAATGACTGAATCATTTAAGAACAGAAGAGATAGAGGTGTAAAAGATACTAATCAGAGATATCTCCTCTGAAAGTAATGAATTTTATTATACAGCCAGACCCTGTGGTGAATGAAGTGAAGGTGTCATTTGCAGAGTGGAAAATGTGCTTTTCAGAGGGCCCGGCATGCTGATAAGCGTACTTTTCCACTCATTGAGGAAGGCAATGGTAAACCACCTCACTCCTCGTTTTTACTAGTAAAACCTCTACAGGTTCAAACCAGCCTTTCGGCTGATGACCTACACACATTAATTATTTATTACAACACTTTCAGTCCAAATTATTAAGACAGATAACTAATGCTCCCTTTTATGTAATGAACGATACACTACACACGGACTTACACATCCCATACATCAACGATGTGTTTTTACACACACACACACGATTTAAAAAGAAATTACCCAATAATCCAAACCAGCTCATTGTTGACCTAGACACACCAGATTTACCAACTGCCCCTATACGAAGACTGAAACGACTCTGGAGTAGAGATATCATGAGACATCAAAATTAAAGTAAAACAAAATAAATTAAGTAAATTATGAACTAATTTAATGATAACGGTTGGAGTACTGTCAATGGGCAGCGATCTCCTCAATGTCTTAAAATTTGTCAATATTTGTATCCTTTTTTTCAAATTTGCTTGTTGTTAATTTTATACAGTTGCAAATAAAAACATATCTTGTATAGTCAAAAAAAAAATATTTATTCATAAAAATCCATCCTATTATACTCAAGATAACGAGATTTGAACAAAAATTTGTCTGCTGTTGATGAGCGTAATAACTGTTTCACATTAAGTAAATAGTGCACACAGATTTTTTGGACTTACATCTAAATGTTATGCATATAAAGACTAATGCAGACAATGAAGAGTGATAAATAAAAGCAAATATAATAATTTCACTAACCTTCTTTTTAAACTGCGTCACCTTTTTTTATTCTATTCCTACTTACACGTGTTTCGGTGGATCCACCATCATCAGAGTAAATGAAAAATTGAAACTAAAAATTTTTTTCATTTATTTAAAATTTACAGAAGATGATACATCTTCAGTCACTTGTATAAAAATTGATTCAGTCACTTTCTTTAGTCACAAATTGATTCTTCAGTCACTTGTTTAATTGATGAATTAAACAACTAACTCTAAATGAACTAATAAATAATATATCAATTTTGTCAAATACAGAATCTTTAAAAGAGTATTCACTTTCCATTAACAAACTAATAGATATCAATATTAAACATTTAAAACATGGTGCCACTGCAACGAAAATGTAAAGTTTTTTATTCATTTTGTTTAATACTAAAGGATGTCGGAGTTTTATACAAGTGACTGAAGATGTATCATCTTCTGTAAATTTTAAATAAATGAAAAAAATTTTTAGTTTCAATTTTTCATTTACTCTGATGATGGTGGATCCACCGAAACACGTGTAAGTAGGAATAGAATAAAATAAAGGTGACGCAGTTTAAAAAGAAGGTTAGTGAAATTATTATATTAATTCATTATATGAAATAGAAATATTTCAAACTGCAGGATGCATTATATAGATTTATTTTTCAATAAAAGCAAATGATGAAAAAATGCAAGACCCAACCAGGAATTGAACCTAGGATCTCTTCCACAGAAGCCAGTTGCACAAACAAACACAGAGTTAAGAGGAGACTAGGGGAATATCACATAAAAATGTTCAGTCCAAGCTGTGTGATCCATCATACACGAAAATGAACATTAAAACAAAAATGCATAAATATGCCTACAACAGTTTAACACTGTTTGAGCACCAAGCAAAGCAAGCAAGCAGGCTGACTAATTATAATTAATGTGTAAATGTTCATTCACTTATTAAGAAATTTAATTTAGTTAATCATTAATGTCTTAATACACCAATTAATTAATTAATGGACAGACACTACATAAATGGTTATCTAAAACATACACATAAATAACTATTAAAAACATGAACACATAAGTTTTTTACATTGAACTAAATTGATGAATTAAACAACTAACTCTAAATGAACTAATAAATAATATATCAATTTTGTCAAATACAGAATCTTTAAAAGAGTATTCACTTTCCATTAACAAACTAATAGATATCAATATTAAACATTTAAAACATGGTGCCACTGCAACGAAAATGTAAAGTTTTTTATTCATTTTGTTTAATACTAAAGGATGTCAGAGTTTGAAAAATGATACTTAAAATATTGAAAAAGATTTTAAATGTTTTGATAAGAGAATTGTGCACATTACTCGGGAAGAAACAGTTTTTGTAGTTTATTAACAAAAGCTTTAACCACCAGACTTTGAAACCAAATGTCAACTAGGAGTTATCCACTAGTACAGATTAGGTCTAATTTCTCAAAATGAAAAATTAACAGAATAAAAACTTTCTACTAACACAGGAAGAGATTTATGCTTTAAAAAATTTAGTAAAACATGTTCAAATATCTAAAAGGATTTACAGTAAACTACTAACAGATAATAAATATATAAACAATTGATTGTTAGCTCTCTGAGGATATTTATTAACAGAAGTAAACAAAAAAATATTAAACCAACTGGTTAATAATGGAATAAAACACTGTACCTATACATAACCTTTCTAACCCTGCAGAACCAAATGAATATTTTTGTCATTTTTCAAATCTAAAACCTGTTCATGTCTTATGCAGTAGTTCATAAATCATTCAGAATTTCCAATAGCATCTTATTTTATATGCAAAACTTCAGTATATTTAGGCACAATACAACTTTAATAACAAATATTGGAATGGTTGAGAAATTAGCTAACATTAACAAAATGGTTTAATTTCAGTAATGTAGTAACTATCATTAATCTTTTTGATCAGTTATCAACTACAAAGTAATTCTGAAATAATAATACACAATACATACCGAAATATTAACTGCCATACAAAATTTCAAATTCAAAAATTAAATTTTAAATCAAAATTATTCATCAATAATATTCACAAAATGTTAGGTACACAGAAACGATTTATAAAACCTAAAACATGTACTCGTGAAGAAATGTAAAATGTGAGTTCTTAAACAAAAATGTAATAAATTTGGCATACGTACATGGATGGGTACGTTTAACCCTACTTTGTTTTGGACATCAAACGGCGCTAATATTATCAGAGCTTAAAATGAAATTGAGTTCACAATTCTACAGAAAAATAACTTAGAATTTTTGTATAACTGCCTAAACTGATCTTCTTTATAAAAGCTAAACAAATCGATCTAATTTTTTGTAACTGTATTTTATAAAATATTTTCGGTAGAGGATTATAGGGTTACGGTCAGATACATCTAAAAATCTTCGAATTACAACTGCCGGTATTAATAGTAAAATACAAACGCAAAGCGATCTTAACAATAACAAATCATTAGTGTATTGAATTTTATACAAAAGGATTTTTTACATAGGACTATTAGGTCAGGAACACTACCCTAGGTCATGAGTTAAAGAAAAAGCAAGTTTTCTTACCTATATGAAACAAATCATTAAAGCGAGTGCAGGTTAAAGATGAATACAATCAAATAAAAAATGACGAATACATAAACTCTTAAACTGACAAACGAAATAATAATTCAGTCATAAAAACTTTTAATTTTAATTTTTCTAACACGGTTTGTCTACAATCAAAACATCACTGCACCCTTACACAATTGAATCTTCTCTTGGACTGGCGATTGGCGAATGGAAATTGTCAGCTGTCAGCTACGAATCAGCTGTTCCACTGTAATTTTAAATTTTCACCGCGAACTTGTTCGGTATTATCACATCCATCCCTTCCACTTATTTGTCCATGCTTCATTAAATTCAACGAGTGTCTAGTTATTTATCGGTGTATCTGCTTTTAATACGAACATGCATAACGCTATAATGTTATATTCATTATACGTTCTGCAGTTCAACACCAGCTAATATAACTGTACCAAATTTAAATCTCTCATTAAAAATAAAAACCTTGAAGTTTTAAAATTAAGGAGTCTCAAATTTCCGATACATAAATATTAACCATTAACTCTCTATTTTTGATTGAAATTAAATTTAATAAAATTATAAATCATGGGATCCAAGTCATTTTTGTTAGTTCGGAACGATTTAGTGTGATCCAAAAATGTTTTATTTTCCACCCAGACAATATTTTTTCTCCAGGAAAATTGTTTTAATGTGATTTTGTCATATTTTTTAATAATTTATCCGATTTAAAACTTTTAAATTAAATTCAGATAGGCCTATATAGTTTTTGACCAATGACCAATCAAGTTAATTTGTCTTTTAAAATAGATACAGCACAGTATCCATGCAATCATTCCTTCATTAGCATTAGCCAATTATTGGAAATGCTTTTTAGGAGCAAGTAATATTTTGTTACAAAATATTTCCATCACTTAGATTAAATTACAAAACCATTTTTATTCATTATTAGCAGGAAGCAGTTGACAAAATTAAAAAAGCACTTATGAAAAACAAAAGATCATTCTTTTGTTCTCATACATGTACATTAATATTCTTGCAGGGATGATTTATGACTAACAGTCTAGTAGGTAAACACTCGATAAATATAAAAACGGAACTTTTAGGTATATCTAGCATTCAAAAAAATTGTCTTCAAGACACCTTTTAATACTACACCAAACAATGGCAGATCCTTCAGAGGGCACACAACATTAACTATAAAGCATGATAAAATACAGAAAATAAATCTATTCAAAACTATTGTACTGGCCTAAAATTACAATTTTTTATCTTCAACAGAATTTAAATTTATTTTACAATCAATTGGTATATTCATCAAGGCAAAACCACCATCAGAATTTTTTAAAATATTCCAAAATCTTAAGCAGTTTCTCTCATTCAAATATAAAGTGATTTTGTTTTATTTTATTATAAATAAAATTATTAAAATACACCAGAAATGGTCAAAGAATGAGTAAAAACACTTACCAATTGAGAAGAACTTCCATGGCTTTTTACCACATTGTTAGGTCATCATAGCACTTAAAAACATTATAAACACATTATAACACTTTATTTTTTCAGAGATATAAATCTCCTCTATGATAACGACAGATTCCTGTAATTGTCATGGCAAACAGAGGAAGTTTACATTTCTGGAAAATAAATGTAATTAATGTTTTGTGTAATTTTCATTGTTGTGATGAGTTGACTAATTGGTAAAGCCACAAAAGTACTTCTTAACTAATAAGTGTTCTTAGTCATTCTTTGACCGTTTCTGATGGTTTCAAATAATCTTATTTATAATAAAATACAAAATCATTATATGTTTGCTGAAAAGTTTACTTCAGTTTAGTGATGAAAATATGAAATGTTACTGAGTATCATAGTGATTTCAGCAACCTATCACAATGGCAAAGTAAACTTAACTGACACAAACAGATTTACATGAATTTTGATAATATATTGTATCATATTGAATACAACTGTACATTGTTATAATGTACCAGTTTGTACTGCTGCAGTATAAAATATGTAGTAACTGACAAATTACATTATGCAAAGTGCTTAAAATATAAACAAATTAATTTGAAATTAGATTACTTACTTGCATTTATTTTGTTGGAACAATAACCTTTTCATAACTACATAGCTCCTTTTTCTGTAGCGTCTGGTACTGGAAAAATATTTACACCTGTACCAAAGTATCCTGGATCGTCACTGGATGAGTTTTGTGATTAGAACAATTAATTATTGTTTCGAAAGACCGGCTGTGTGTGAATCACCAGGTATGAAGATATTTGTAAATTAGTGCCCTATGACAAATGCTTGAATTTTAATGGTGAATACGTTGAAAAGTAGTAGTTTTAAGATGTATACGAGGTGTGGTTATTAAATAATGAGGCTGACGTAAAAAAATTTATTTTTATTTAATACATAATCACTTATTGTCACCTTCAATATACACTCCTTCTCTATCCCTACAACGCTCTATGTGAATTTTCCATTGTTGGAAACAGTGCTGGAAGTCATCTTCTGTCAGCTCCTTCAGGACACATGCCCCTTTCTCTTCTACAGCTTCCACAGACTCAAAACTTGTCCCTTTTAATGCAGAGATCAAATGCAAATAATTTAACAATCCACCAGCCTGTTAGGATAGCATTGATACAACAAAAAATAAGATAATTAACCCTTACGGTGCCAGGGCGTTTAATAGCGAGTCTACTGAAAATACCAAGCTCTTTTATGTTATAATAACAAGCATCGAACATTTATTTTTACAAGTAAATAACCCTCCACCGTATACAGTTGAAATTTTGCACTTTTCTTAAAAAATTATGAGGAATCTAGTACAGTGTGAAATTTTCAAAATTTAAATAAAATTATTTTATCCTTAGAAAAAAATTAAATTTCACTTTCACTTAATATATTAAAATTATTATCAATTTTTTAAACATGTTGTACTGTGTGCTGAATTTACTTTAGATAATATTAAACCACCAGTAAACACACAAAATTAGCAAGAATGATCTTACCGTTAAGTTAATAAGGCCTTTTCAGATCCCTGGATCCATCATCAGTCAACTCACAAACACTATAAAATTCTTTACTGGCAATGCATTGCCTTGTCAATTCAAGTCATGAACCAACTGGTGGTCTAATATTATCTAAAGTAAAATTATTATGTCTCAGCATGTGCTTGTTCTATTCTCCATTAAATTCTGAACAAAACAATATAAAATTCAACCTAAATTTATTATTATAATTAACTAATAAACAGAAGATTTACACTACATTTGGAAAAATAATATTTTTTAATATACTAATTTTAGTTTTTAATAACAATGTTCAAATTACTTTAATTTTATTTCCTGAACAGCTATGTGTCCCTAAAAAATTTATCAGGTAATCCATTTTTACATTTTGTTTAAATTGTTCTTAAAATGATCCTTTATAAATGTACAAAATGGAATTACATGCGGACATAGTACAAATAGGTTAGAACATGGGCATGGCTACAATGAGGATGGAAATTAACGACTGCTAATTCAAAAACCTTGTATCTTTGTTGCTGCTTGGTCAAAGAGGATCAAATTTACACTCGTGCAAAAAGAATAACACAGAGAATATAGCTGATTGTAATAATGTAAATAACAAGGCAATCTATAAATAAATGTATGAACTACAAACGGTGAAAGTTGCGGGCCGATTCAATCAACCCTGCCATTTTTCGCAGTACTGCAAGGGCTGATGCGATCGGTATATGGCACTAAAAGGGTTAACCAAGTAGATCTGTAGTACAGCGAATGAGAAGATTTGAAACATCTTCTTCTTCTTCTCATGGCGCATATCCGTTTCGGATGTTTGCGATCAGCAAGGCTATTTCTACTTTGTTTGTCGCTATTCTGAACAACTCGTTGGAGGTCTTCCCACACCACGCCCTCAGATTCTGCAGCCAGGATACTCTCCTACGCCCCGGTCCTCATCTTCCGCTCACCTTCCCCTGTATTATGGTTTGAAGCAGAGCATACCTTCCCTCGTTCCTCATAATATGGCTAAAGTACTGCAACTTCCGAATCTTGACAGTGTCCATAATTTCCTTCTCTTTCTTCATTCTTTGAAGGACTTGGATGTTTGTAATGCCGTCCCTCCATGATATTCGCAACATTCTGCGATATAACCACATTTCAAAGGCTTCCAGCTTCTTCATGTTTTGGTTTTCTTCATATTTTGGCATTTGAAACATACAGGTGCAAAAATAGGATCGAAAAGGTTAATGAGTAAAGAATTTTTGAAATAAATTTTAATTCTCAAAATAATTACACTTTATTGACTAAAACAGTAACGAGATCAGAACAAAATGAGTTAGTTAATTGAATGTGAACACAAAACTTGTATACTATAGCAGTTGATGATACATACAGAGTGTTATGATATAACTAATGCTATTACATAATAATTCACATGTGGGGATCAAAGAGTACTAAAAGAAAAAAAGAAAATATCTCAATATACACTTAAAGCATGAACAACATGCCACACAACACATGTAATATAATTTACAAAGTTTTCTTAATATCTATTAAAAAATGTAAATAAAAATTACAAAAAAAACATAAGTAAAACGTTGCAAAATATTATCTTATATTAGAATACTGCAACACTTACAAGTCACCTTATAACGTTATAGTACAAGCCCACAACATATTTTTCGAGTACTGTAACCAAAATTAAAATTAGTCCAATAAGGTCACTCATTACAAGTTTATCAAAGGTTACCCCTTTTATATGTCATAAAATAAATCCTTAAGGGTTATGAGTTGAGAATTTCTTATAGAGAACAAAAAATGTTTCTGCATAACCTGGCAATTTATTAATATCAATTAATTCTTTTTTGCGCCCTGGAGACTCCATGAGGAGTATAGGACATGTCAGTTATAACACCTGAAATACATAATAAGAATCAAGAAAGAAATTCTTATACGTTATAAAAAATTTCACCGATCAAGTAATTTTTCAGATTATTTTTAAAGGAATGCACATCACATTTTAAAAATTGGGGGTAATTCAGTCATGAATTTTCTCCCTGCATAAGTAAGTTTTTGTTCAAATAATTTTGTGGAGTGATTAGCCACACAATAATCATTTCTGTTTCTCGTGTTATGATTGTGAACATTGAAATTTTGCATAAAATAATTTTGCCTAACATACATAATCACCTCAAAAATTTAAAGACAGAGAACTGTAATCAATTAAAGGTCCTTAAAAAGTGGCCTGCATGAGGTTAGTTGGTTAGCTCCCACCATACACCTAATAGCTTTCTTTTGAATTTAAAAAACCCTATTCATATTACCCCATAAACCTGTAAAGAATGACCTTGAAAACAAATTTTAAAATAATTACAGAATGTTAAAACAATATTTGAATACCTAAATTTTAAAAGTAACTATCACAAATGTGACAATATACCCACCATATAATGTGATAAACAAATAACACAACAATTATCTTGTGAAACTACTTACTAAAGAAAATAATAATTATAAACTACGTGTATTTACAAATTATATAATAAAAAAAATTGTTTTAAATTTAAACGCATTACTTAAAAATTAAAACACTTAATTAATTATAAATACAAACAGGAAATAAGTCAAACAATAAATTTCAGCACAAAAAATATATTTCATTCACTCATATTGGTTTTTATAAATACGAGGGTAGGCTGATAAGTAATGCACACATGCTTGTAGAAGACAACTAAATAAACTTCAGTAGCGCGCCTGGTGGCATGTGGAAGTACTATTTCTCCTCTACAAGCCTGCGCAGTTTGAAGGCGTTGCTTTCATTCAGTTTGTTTTGAGTAGTGGAAGTATGGCGTCGTGTTCTGGTGCTATGTCAACGAGAATTAAACAACGCGCTGTTATCGAATTTTTAACTGCTGAGAAAGTGAATCCTAGTGAGATTTATCGTCGTTTAAAGGCTGTTTATTGTGACGATACTGTTGATAGGTCTACTGTGAATCGTTGGGTAATAAAATTTCGTGATTGCCAACCTGGAAAAGCCTTAATTGTTGACAAAACACGCAGTGGACGACCAATCACTGCCTCAGACGATAATCGTCGCAAACTCATCGATGATTTGATTCAAAATGACCGGCGAATCACTCAACAGCGTATCGCAAACCAAATTGGAATATCTAAGGAACGTGTTGGCTTCATTATTGAACAATTGGGATACCGTAAAATCTGTGCACGATGGGTACCACGCCGTCTGACAGACGAGAATAAACAGCGTCGATTGGAATGCTGTGAACAACTTTTGAAGCGCTACCGTGACGAAGGAGACGACTTTCTTTTGAATATTGTGACGGGGGACGAGTCATGGGTTCATCATTACGATCCCGAAGAAAAAAGGCAGAGCGCTGAATATCGTCATCCACATTCTCCTGTTGTGAAAAAGTTCAAAACACAACCGTCCGCAAAAAAAATTCTTTTGACTGTGTTTTGGGATGCTCGCCGAGTTTATGTGACTGATTATCTGGAACGAGGGGCAACGGTAAATTCTGCTCAGTATATACAGACTCTGAAACACCTCCGACGTCGAGTTTGTCGTGTTAGAGGCAACCTGGCGCCAATAATTTTGCAACACGACAATGCTCGTCCACACACTTCGCGTGCAACTGGAGAGGCTCTGAGAAACCTGAAGTTTCAACCAATTTTACACCCTCCGTATTCTCCCGACCTTGCGCCTTGCGATTTTTATTTTTTTCCTCTACTGAAGAGAGACCTTAAGGGTAATCATTACAGCTCGGACAATGAGGTGAAGGCAGCTATTGCGTCCTGGGTTCGAGGAAAGTCGGAAGAATTTTTCAGTGACGGAATGAAAAAACTTGTTAAACGTTGGGAGAAATGTGTAATGCTTAACGGTGACTATATTGAAAAATAAATAGATAATTTGGTAGGTTAAGATTTGTACTTTAATTTGTTATTTACCCCATCTTGCTATTTCTTTTTGTTCGTCTTCTACAAGCATGTGTGCATTACTTATCAGCCTACCCTCGTACATATTAAAACTGTCTCTTCTTAAGGTCAACAGCCGAAAGGCTGGTTTGAACCTCTAGAGGTTTTACTAAGTAAAAACGAGGAGTGAGGTGGTTTACCATTGCCTTCTTCACTGAGTTGAAAGAGTATGCTTATCAGCATGCCAGGCCCTCCGAAAAGCACTCACTTTCCACCCTGAAAAAGTCACCTTCACTTCATTCACCACAGGGTCTGGCTGCATAGTGAAATTCATTACTCTCAGAGGAGATAACTCTGACTAGTGTCTTTTACACCTCTACCTCTTCTGTTCTTAAATAGTTCAGTCATATAAGTGGCTGACTATGTGATAAGAAACAGAACTATTTTTTTTAGCCCTGGACCAAACAGACAGAGTGTAATTAAAATAACACTCCACCTGCCCGTTTTGGGCATGTTAAAATTAAAACTGTAAAAATTTTAAAGAGTGCAATCCATTTTATTTTTTTCATCTGGCAAGGTTGTCTCAGTTAAGTAAACTTCTTCAAGAATAATATGGCTGCAACTGACATTGGTTAACCCTTTCAGAGCTTTATTTTTTCTCGAAAACAGTAGTTATAATTTTTGAAGTGATTACTTCTTTTGGACTGTTTTTTGCATGGGCAAAATCTTTGGTTTGCCGTCACATCATGCTCGGCTATCACCAATTGCTATTACCGTATTGGCCCGAATCTAACGCGATGTTTTTTTCCTTTAAAAATGTATCAAAAACAGTGTTCGCGTTAAATTCGAGGCCTTGCATTGATTGTTATTACTTTAACTAGATAATATTTCTAGCTTATATGAGTCATGATAATGGAATGCGCACGTACGCCTTCCCTCCCACCCTTACACATTAACGTATGGTGGGGAGAGGGAGCATTACACTTTTGTATATCGAGAATTAAAAGTAGTGTGTGCACAGTAAGCGTTCTTGTTTCATTGTCGGTAAAAATTGTCTGTAGTGCTTTTTGTAAAAATGAATACTCAGTCGACCGCTAGTACTTCCGGTAGTAGTGATCGCGTTGAAAGAAAAGGATCAACTAAATCCCAGTTAAATAAAGGCCATCGTCGAAGTTATGATATGAATTTTAAAATAATGGTAGTAGCCGAAGCAGAAAAATCGAACAATCTACAAGCATCGAAAAAATTTGATGTTCCAGAAACAAATATTCGATTGTGGCGTAAGAATGTAGATAAGTACCGATCTGCCTGTTCATCAAGGAAATCGTTCAGTGGACCAAAAGTTGGCAGGTTTGACGAGTTGGAAAAAATAGTGACGGAGTTTATAATTGAAAAACGTAACAACGGATTACCAGTTTCTCGAGAAGTTATAATGTTAAAGGCTCTAGAAGAAGCAAAACAATTAGGCATTACAAAAGAAAAGTTTAAAGCTAGTCTAGGATGGTGTAAGAGGTTGATGAAACGGCAGGGCCTTTCTTTGCGTCGTCGTACGTCTTTAGCTCAACATTTACCGAAAGATTTTGACGAAAAATTGGTCGAATTTCAGCGTCACGTCATTGGTCTAAGGAAGAAACACAATTATCAATTAATGCACATCGGAAACGCAGACCAAACTCCCATCTACTTTGACATGCCTTTAAATCTGACGGCCAATAAAAAAGGTGCGAAATCGGTCACAGTTAAAACAACAGGCAACGAGAAATCGCGAATTACAGTAATGTTAAGTGTAACAGGCGACGGAAAGAAACTTCCACCGTATGTTATTTTAAGACGGAAAACATTGCCTAAGGAGAAGCTACCATCAGGAATTATTTTTCGTGCTCAATCAAAAGGATGGATGACAGAAGAGTTAGTACTTGACTGGTTAAAAGTAGTGTGGGGACGCCGACCTGGTTCTCTACGGAATCCTCGAGCGATGCTTATTCTCGACGCATTCCGCGGTCATCTTACACCGAAAGTAAAAAATTTCATAGCCAATCATTTAAATACCGATCTTGTTATAATACCGGGAGGAATGACAAGCCAGCTACAAGTTTTAGATGTTGTTGTGAATAAGGCATTTAAGGACGCTTTACGCAAAGAGTACAACGACTGGCTTTTAACTAATGATCATCCTATTACACCGGCAGGAAAAATAAAAAAGCCTTCTATTTCTAACTTAGCGGAATGGATTAATACAGCATGGGAAAAAATATCGCCTGCATCAATAGAAAAGGGCTTCAAAAAATGCTGTATCACCAATAGTATGGACGGAAATGAAGACGATATTATTTGGCAATCTATGAGTGAAGGCGATTCTGACAGCAATCAGTCCGATAGTGAAATTTCAGTGAACGATATTTTAAGTGATAGTGATTGAACTTTTTCTATGATTTGTTATATCAGTTGCGATTTATTGTTGTAGTTATATCTAATTTAAACAAACTGTTATATGAAAAAAATATATTAAAATTAACTTTAAAATAGTTGTTTCTAAAATTAAATACGCTCAACGTGTAAAATAAAGGTAAGATTACGTCTTTTTATAAAATTTTGAATGTTTATTTTTATTTTTCAATTTACATAAGTTTTTTTATTTTTCTGTAATATCACGTAAATTTTAGCACTCGCGTTAAATTCGAGGCCGCGTTATATTCGGGCCAATACGGTAATTAATTTACAAAAATCTTTTTTATTTAATTTGTTAACTTAATTAATTAAGTTAATTAAATACCTTTTTGCAGAATTTAGATGTTCACAACCACTTCACAAGAAACAGAATCGATTATTATGTTGCTAATCACAAAACTAAACTGTTTGAACAAACACCAACTTATGCAGGTAGAAAATACATCAATAAATTGCCACACGGTTTAAAAAGTTGTGACAATTTAAGTCATTTTAAAAAAAGGCAAAAACAATACTTGATTGATGAAACATTTTACAGTGTGCACGAATTCCTTTCTAAATAGTTTTTGGTTGAAAAGTATTTAACTTCTAATTAAACAAATATTGTGTACTATTTAATACAAAGGGGTTCATGACAAGCCTACTGAGTTAAGCAATAGCAGTAACAAATTATCGGTAAGTGATGAATTTTTCATTGTGTTTAACTTGTTAATTTTTGTGTGCTATTTGATACAAAGGGGTTCATGACAAGCCTACTGAAGTAAGCAGTAGCAGAAACAAATTTTTGGTGGTAAGTGATGGATTTATCAGGGTGATTGACTTTTTGTTTATCAGTTTTATCTTTATCTTGACATGTCCTATACAAAAGTAGTCATTTCTGTCGGTCAGTCCCGTGACTGCTGATTTTTTTTAAAATTTTAATAATTAAGATATAAAACCATTTTCTTCAAGTCAATTTATTTATAATAAAATAAATCTCCTGTAATTTTAAACTGTGAAATAGGAGCCTGCAAATTGTCAGTCTCAACCCAATTGAAATTATCAGTTTCATTCGTGATAACAACACCACGTATCATTACCGATAAATATTTATCTTCTTTGTGTATGTGTGTTAGTATATAAAATTAGGATCATCTGGATAACATTCAGTCCCATCTTGTCTGAATAAAACGGATTGTACTAAAATAAAATTTTTATGTTTGTTCCATTAAATAATAGCCTATAAAAGAACAAATTTTGTTTTAACAATCCAACTGAAACACTAAAAACTTATAAAATAATTTTCAAATACTTAAATTAAACATTTTAATTTTGAATATAATATAAAGAAATTATAGACAAAATATTTATAATTATATTTACAACCATTTAATACAACCTTAACTTATATAAACTTATTATTTAAATTACTCGCTAATAAATAATTTAATAATAACCTAGCAAATTGTAAATGTTTATAAACATTTTACAGTATTGCGAAAAATTCACAAAATTGTACACTTCGAACAAATATTAATGAAATGTACTAACATAAAACTATTTTGAGTATAAATTTTTTTTGTCATTATGTACAATATAAACAATATAATTTTCAAAGCAAACGAAAAAAAATGTTAGGAACCCCTTGGTAATCAAATCTGTCTTAAACAATTTGAAAACCTTTGCAGGGGATAAAAAATTACTACATACAAATTGCGTAAAACAAAAATAAATAAAACAGTAAAATACTGCAGTACAGTATAATGACACAATAGACAATCTGTTAGTGACCTCTGTGGCATGGTGGTTATCATGCTACACTCCAGACAGTCCCAGTTTCAAGACCTGGCTAGGGGCTGGAAACTGTAAAACCATTACATGTTCAAACCTACCATTTCTTAACACCAGGTAGTCGCTAATGACCTAGCTGTCAAAAAAAGCTGTTAGCCTCAAAAAAACAAAACAATATGAAATTTTTATTTTTTTAAAATTCATGATTTTCTGCACAGTATTCTAAAAATACATTACTTTTCTAATAAGAGACTGCAGTATAAGTAATTTGGTTAAATCCTTTCAAATTAAATTTATTTAAAAATTACTTTAACATTTAATTTTTACTGTATTTTATTAAGGGTTAGTTTTTATAAGCTAAATATCATATTCATCGCAAACTAACATTTTTCTAATCTGAACAGCATAGTTGTAAATTATAAAAGAACAAAATACTAGTAAAAACATTTCCTTACGCATGCGCCAACTGAAGACTGGGGAAAGTTTCCCCTCTAACTGCCTCTTTGTGATAGTTGGAGCAGTGTCAGCGATAATGATCACGTGGATCAACAGTAGGGGAATAGTCGATGCACATGAGTGGGAGAGGAGAAAACAGTACAAAAAAGAGCAAGTCTTTTAGTTTTTTTTTTAATTACAAAATAATAATTTGGATTATGAAGAATACTGTACAGAACTAAAAAAAAAATAAACTAATTAATTAATTAAAAAATAATAATATATTGTACTTTACATTTATGTTTAAAAAAACATTAAAATTACCAATTTTTATAAGAAAAATAAATCAATTGATTTTTATATTCTGGATTTAGATTAAATAATTTAAAAACTATTTCACATGATTTGTTTGGATGAGAAAATACTTTTAGCACAATTTATATTTACTTTTTGCCAAGCTTGTATAAAAAAAGCTAATTTAGCGAAATACAATATAGATTTTATGCTTATGTAAAATATTATTTACAAAAAATAATTACATACATAAATGGTGTTTACATTCATTTATTTATTTACTTAGCAACTAAAATAATAATTTCAATATCAATAAATAAAATTATATCAACTTTCTTCTCTTAAATAACGTATTAAAATGACTTTACCTTATAATGAATGTAAAATTTAAAGATTTGTTAATCGTTCTTAATTTATAAAAAAATCACGCAAAAATTTTTAAATAGATTAATTTATAGGCCTACACATTCAATAAATAATATGCATGTGAAAAAATAATCACAAAATCATAGTTATGAATATTATTACATCCATTGTGGGATTATGATATAAATACTTCTATTATAATTATGAAACCATGCAAACTGGATTAGTAACTGAAATAAAAAACTCAATATGGAATTTTAAAAACTCTGTATTAAAACTAATGTATTAATAAATACAATATTAACCTGTTAATATTGTAGCTTAACCCGTTAAAAAAACTCTTAACAAGAAAAGTTTATAAAAACTTTTTCATAAAATTTACCATAAATGATTAGCATTATAAATACGTGTTGCTTTTGGCAATTTTGGCAAACTTGCAACCAAAACAACTTAAGGTCAGTTGATAAGGGATTTATTTTAGGATTGGTTTTTAGCCAGGTGACCATTCAAGAAAAATTCTTGAAAGCTTGGTAAAATTTTTTGAAATTCTTGAAGAAAAAGAAAAATTCTGCAAAACAATACGTTGTTTTGCAGAATTTTTCTTTTCATTTGACCTATCATCTTATAATTTTTCTAGTTTATTCCGTACTTGTCTTGTTAATATTTTTTTAAAAGTTATATTTATGACATAACTTTTAATTAATATTAACACAAATTTTATAAATTTCAAGTAAAACCACTTTGTACCAAAAAAAATTATTATGAAAATAAAATGTTTATTGAAAACTAGGCAATGTCAAATACTTTCCCTACGATTATGAACCGTTAAGAGGTTAACTCACTTATCCAAGGTAATTCTGACTAAGGGTATCACATAGGGTTACCATCCATCCACATTTTGATATTAAACCTTTGTATTTATGCTTATGTAGGCGCCACCACCCAAATTATTACAGTATGAAGAAGTAAAATTGTTACACAGTTCTACAATATTAGGATTAATTACACAGGGTCAGTTCCAAAACTTCCAGTCATGAATTTACAAAGCCATCAATTACACTTGCACGAATCATGCTTAGCAGAACGTATGTTACCATAACCTCGTCAAAAAGTGATGGTACAAAATTTGGAGCAGCTTTATAAAATTAATAAATGTTGTGTTAAACTGTGTAAAAATTTTTGTGTAAAACTGTTAAATGCTGTGTAAAACTGTTAAAAATTAAGCAAACCTTCTGGAGGATGCAATGTCACAGAACCGAACTTTCAATTGGCACAAGAAGTTTCAGGAGGGTTGGGAGACCATCAGTGATGACGAGTGCTCGGACACCCATCAATGACAAAAACTGACAATACAATCCAATAAAAGCAACAATTTTTGGACAGGATCAACGAATGAGTGTCCCAACACTCATTGATGACTGAAGTGTCAGGAATTGCTCGAAGGTTATGAAACCGAGCCTGAAATTCTTTTGTTTTTTTCAGCTGACTTCATTTTGTTTCCCCAAGATAAAAGGAACTCTGAACGGACACCACCATGGGACACTGGAGGGAGTAAAAGAAGCTTTGATGGCCTGCCTACAAGAGGTCCTCATTGAGGTCTTCCCGGGAGCTAATGAGGGGTGCCAGTAGCGTTGGAAAATATGCATCGAGTCAGGAGAAGAGTACTTTGACAAGTTCTAAAGAGATTATAAATTTATGTTCAATAAATGATTAAAAAAAAAAACAAAAACATTACCGGAACTTTTGGGACACCATGTCATTTTGTAAATTATTTAGATTATAACGGAAAATTTGGTATTTATGTAAAACTTCTACAAAACTCATATGACAATAAATATTATTAGCTCTTATTAATAAATCTACTTCCTTATCACTACTGTAATCCAAGCTTTTATATTTTCACTTACAAGAGTTGGTGGATCCAGCATCACCAACTGAGTATAACGTAATTTAAATTGAAACTAATTCATAATTAAAATTCTTTCATAAGATCTTGTTTCTATAAAAAAATATAAGTTTTATACATATGTTCTAAACACTACATTGATATGCCAATGCACACATTGCTAGGACGTCGCTGCAGAAAATCGCTTTGTAGGGACATCACCGATGTTGTTTATTAAAATATTTTTTTTACAATTGAAATCTCAAGTGACAGTATTCAGTATTGTGCACTGAAGCTAACCTAAAAATCCCTGCCTGTACTTTCTTGTTATAGAAATGAAAAGACTACGTTTTAAAAAAGTGATGTAGTTGCAGGGATTGAACCAAATTGAGTGGCAATGAGCACACTTATATTTTTTTTCCACCATATTTCATACAAGTGACTGATATAATATTACCTGTAATAATTTTAATGATTAATTAGTTTCAATTTAATAATGTACTTATATGCTCTAATGATGGTGGATCCAATGAAACAAGTGAAAATCAAATTCAATAATTATTAAAGCAGCGTCCAGGAAAACATTTCAGTAAAAGTTAACAATAATACATTATAAACGGACTGATTACAAGATAACAGGATGCATTTTAAAGATTCATTCAAAAATTATCAAGTTTTTTCACATAATCCTTTCTACTAAAATATTTTGGTTGGTGGATCCACCATCATCAGAGTACATAAAATTAAAACTTAACTTTTTTAAAATTTATTAAAAATTTCAGAAGATGTAATTTCAGTCATTTATATAAAACTAGTTCTGTAGTTTTAAATAATTTTTTTTTAAATTTATTTAACATCGCATCAACTGCAAGGTCATTAGCGATGACGTTGGGGTGTAACTGTGTGTAGTGAGTATTAAATTATTTTTTTGTAACGTATGAAAATATCCAAGCCTGAGTGGGATTCGAACCCAGGACCGCATGATGAGAGGCGAGCACGTTACCAACTGCGCCAATGTGGCCGGCAAATAACTTTTTATAGCTAGTTTTACACGAATGACTATATCTTAAAATTTTAATACTACATTTTTAACAAATTTAGTTTCAATTTTGTATGCGCTCATGATGGTTAACCCACCAAAACATGACAAGAGGAAGTACGATTATATAAAAAAAAGGTAAAAAACAAGATAATGTAGCAGGTGTTAACAGGTAAGTGAAAAATAAATATTTTTACAATACGATTGAATAATGGCTGGAGGATACATTACACAGATTTTATTACAAAAGTCTATAAAAATATGTAAAAAATTTACAAAAATGATTACTATCTTTTAACAGAATAAATGTAATTTAATACTACCATTTTTAAAAAGTTTTAAAATTTTTTGGCAAGAGAATCATAATTTTTTTTGTCCTAAGCTGTCACTATTTTTTTTGGCTACCTTGGTTAATATTAAACTTTTAATAAGTAAAACTTGGATAAACAAGTTTTTAATGTATCACTTATCTATTTTAAATCTAATGTGCATAAAACTGAAATATTACATACATATATTAATACACATCTACTAGTAGTTTATTTTTTAGTAAATTTTTAACATAATTATTTTAAAAAACAGCTACTGACATATATAAGCTACATACATTTAATATTTAACTACAATTTTATTTCATTATAAAAAGTTATCAAAGCTAAATTTTATCTCGCTTATTTCAAAGTTATTTTTTAAAAAATATGACAAATTTATTAATATAAGAAGTCAATGAGAATGATACTTTAAGATATGCTAAAAATCTACCAATTTTTTATGAACTAAATTCGTTAATTTCTTTGATGAAGTGCAGTTATGATTCATGGCACATTTTAAAATAAATTTTATTTGTTAATATTGTTGATTTTCTGTTATCTTAAGCTATCACTAATTTGTTTGCCACATAATAATTCTGATGCTACTATTTAATTCAAGAGTAGAGATCTTATAAATTGGAAGATCAGTTTATAAAAAACCAGTTCATTTTATAAAAAAATTAATTAATATAAAAATTTTCATTTAGCAGGAAATTTTGATAAAAAATTTGTACAAAACTTTTTGCTATTTTTTTGTTACTCATTATTTAAATTTCTTTTTCTATTTTATTTTCAGTATAAATTTAATAATAATTTTTATTTAGGCCTCATAATTTTTAAGAATATATATCAAAAGTAGAAAATATCACGTAAAATTTAGACTTATTTTACCACATGTATTTATTTAATTAAAAAATTAGTTTAGTTTAAAAATATAATATGGTATAAATATTTTCATATTTAATTAATAAGCATCCTTAATTGCTACAATAACCCGCATGAAAATGGTCCAATGGTAGTAGAAGCATGGTTGTCAGATTGCTGCCCGTACATTCATTCAAGTCGGCAAGAATCTTTAGAGGTCTCCTAACTATAGCTTGAGTCCCAGCTCTGTGTAGTTGGAAGGAATGCAATGCGTTGTTATATTAGTAGGAGAATGAATGAGTTAGTAGTGTTTCACAGCTCATGCATTTGTAGTGGTAGCGAGTACTAACTAGACTAAAAAAATATTCTTATCATCCGGCACATTAATTTAACAAATACCTACCGGGTTATTAACTTGGTCGGATTCATAATATTTAACTTGCTAATTTATATCATAATATGAAATAAATACAAATAAATATTTTAAATACAGAAAGTTTGAAAACGAATGTTTTGTATTAGAGTAATACAACAATCGTATTCCCAGCATGCATCACTCATTCATTATACCTCCTCACCCGTACCCTTCGCCCCGCAACTACAAGGAGCTTGGACCCGACCTATAGCTGTCTTAAGCTCTTTTTTGATAAAAAAAAATACCGTGGGTTTTTAATAAATCGTATTTTATTACTACATAAATGTTACTATTGTGTTGTCATTTTTAGGTCAGTTGCGCACACACAAAGTTAGACAACCTAAATTTTGCGACATTTTTTTGCGTTTGACAACAAATAACTTTTTTTTGAAATTTACATATATTTTTTATTATTCCGTTATAAAATTTTAGCTTTAATTTCATAAATTATTGGTCATAGGTTACAGAGGAAAAAAAATAGTTATTTGACTTTCAAATGTGACTAAAAATGTAAGGTTTATTCTGTAACTTAACCAATACGGTGCTCTGTCGCTCAAGAATTCTCACTCAAAAAACTATTTTAGAAATGACACGAAATCACACTACGATATGTTTTATGTTTTCGAAAATATTGCTGGAAAAGAGTTTTATTTATTGCCCAGAAACACAAATAGGACAACAGATGAAGGAACATTGGAGGGGGCGGGGCAGATAGGAAGTGCACTGTCTACGTAGTCGCCACCCGACCATTTTCATGCGAGCTACTCTAATTACAAACAATTAGTTACAAGAAGTATTACTGTATTACGTAACTCACTTGATTAAAAAATATCAATCACTACGTAATGTTTATTAAGTAGAATAAATTTAAAATACTATACAAATATTTAATAAGTAAGGAGAGATTGTTACGTGACACATTTATGTATAACAGGTACAGGTAGTCCTCTACTTTCAGACATTTGACTTTCGTACATTTCGCTCTTTCAGACATTAAGAATCGATTCACTTTATTCAAGTTTCATACTAATTTCAGACATTCATACAACCAAACGGCCGGTAACCAGTACAATTAAGTTTTTACAGTTGGCACTACTGTACGAATTCGCGTGCTTGATGACAAAAATTTTATTTCAAGAGTGGTTTTGCCTTCACTTTGTACCAGCTGTAAAAGATTATTTTTTCATTCAACATTTTTACGGACTTTAAACAAGTTATTTTTTAGCATTAATCTAAATAAATAAAATTTGATATAAGTGTGTTTGTATGTGTGGATGTTCCTCTTTATTTCCTAAATTACTGAACCGATTATCATGCAGGTTTTTATGTTGTAACTATGACGCCGGTGCAGGTTTTAGGCTATTGAAACCCTTAAAAAGTTAGCCCTAAAAGGGCTGAAAATAATTTTTATATCCTACATTTAGGCTTTTATGAGGTTAGATAAAAAATGCTTGCAGTAAAATCTACCGAATACTTTGTGAACTATGTAGAAAAACATTGTTTCTATGCTTGCACCGAAATCTACCGAATATTTTGTGAAATATGTAGAAAAACATTGAGCCGTGTTCCGAGGTTATGGTTTTGTTGATGTATGTGTACTTTATCGTGATTTTTTTCGTAGTTTCGTTTGTTATTTTGTAAATTTTGTTTGATATTTGTAAATAATATAGTTATTTCTACTTTTTAATAATTGTTTGCCTTTTGTATTTTGTTGGTAATCGGTTTTGTTCGGTAAATCGTTCGGTTGTGTACGTCATACTGTTTTGTCTTCCAGATCGCTTTGTTTGCGCGGTTATTTGACAATAATATTGTAATGTTTAATTTAGTAATTTAACAGTAATGTTTTGTACTCAAACATTTTTAGTGTTTAGTTTATTTCATTGCCTTTCTGTAGAATTTATATAAACTGTTTTTTAGTAGAACAGTAGTGTACGTCGTACTGTTTTGTCATTAATTACATGTTTTTTTTTTAATATTGCCGGTTTAATATTTGCCGGCGGCGTAGCACCGCACGCCGGGTACCGCTGGTTACTATATAAAAAGTATGTATATAATATCTATTTTTTGTAGTAATAGTATGTACGATTGTAAATTTAAGCGAGAATAATATCCACTTTTAGTACAGTATGAACAAAGTATAAAACCTACCTCACTAATTTAAGAATAAGTACTGTATGAGATGTTATAGTAAATATACATATGCACTGTACTACAATACATACATGTACTACATACAGCGATTCGACGTTCGGACAATTCAACTTTCATACACTTTTTGGGAACCCATTATGTACGAAAGTAGAGTACCTGTTGTATTGATAAAAGTAAAGAAGTGTTGAACCCTTTTAAGGCCATTAGCCGATAATTATATTGGCTCAGAAAAATATATTAAAAAACGACCTTGAGCCAATAAATTGGCTTAATTTTTTTCAATTAGTAACTTATCTTTTTACATATTCTAATAAATTTTGCACCATTTTAAAGAGAAGTAATTATAATTTATGTTTTTGGTGGTTGTTTGCTATGTACAAGAAGATTCTTATTATAAATAGACATATCCTAACTATAACATTTTTCTATGTTAAAGAGCTGACACATTATATAAAGGCCATTTTCTTTACAGAAACTTATTGTAATTTTAACTAGCCATATTCAATACATAAATACAAATAGTTTATAGATTTTAAATTTTTTGTTATAGATTTATAAAATTTATAATAAATTTGCTGAAAATTATACACACAGATTATTATTATAATACCGAAACATTATGTAAATATTATTATGAGATTACCATTAATAAGTAAATATTATCAAAAAAAACTGATCAAAATTTACAAAACTTTCTACTTATTTTTTTATGGAGGTAGCTACTATTTAACTTAACCTAACATTAAACAAGTAATACCCAATACTAAAGGGTGATTCAAAAAGAGCGCTGGTTTTTAAACGGCTGGTAAATTTTTGTTTATCGGTTGGCAACATTGTTTGACCTCATTTCTATTTCGGAGAACATTCCGATTGACGATTCAGTTGTAGTTTCTCTTGTTCGCAGTGTAGTACTCTCGCAGTCTGTGTCTAACCATGGAGAAGTTTACTATTGCGCAACGAGTGTTAATCGTCAAAACATTTTACCAGAGTGGAGGGAGTTATGCGGCTACTGTCAGGCGACTTCGCAGTACTCTAGGACGTAATGAAGCACCAAATGAATCAACAGTTCGCAGGCACATGAAAAAGTTTTTTGAGACGGGTTCAACAGTCGACCTTAAAAGTTCTGGACGACGTCGTTCTGGCCAAACTGAGCAGAACGTTGCGTTGGTTCGTGACAGTGTGGCTGTTAACCCAGCAAATTAGGGAGTTTTTGTGGCGTCATTTGGATGGAATGGACATTGACGAGTTGTGGTTTCAGCAGGATGGTGCCACCTGTCACGCTGCACGAGAAACAATGTTGTTGCTCCGTGAACGGTTCCAGGATCGCATCATTTCTCGTAATTCCGACCATCAATGGCTACCAAGGTCGTGTGACTTGACGCCTTGTGACTTTCCTCTTTGGGGTCATCTGAAGTCATTGGTGTATGCCAATAAACCCCGAAACATCAATGACTTGAAGGAGGAAATTCGATGGGTTATCGGGCAAATGGAAGTCGAAACTTGTCGTGCAGTAATATCCAATTTCATGGACAGAGTTGATGCGTGCCAGCGCAGTAGAGGAGGACACATGCATGACATCATTTTTCATACATAAAATCGGAAGGAAAGATGAACTTGTTGATGTATTTATTTTCAGTTTTTCAATAAAATAAATCTCTTAATTTGATATATCAAAACCGGCGCTCTTTTTGAATCACCCTATATAAGACAAAAATTTTCCTTATGTTAATAATATTAGAGTAATTTGATTTACTAATCTCTTTTGGTTTATCAAATGTATTAAATAAAGCTATTGGAAATACACAAAAAAATTATTTAGTAAAAACTTCTTGTGAATAAAAAATGCTAAAATATTTTATAAATTGTGACATGTATTACTTAGCCCTATATTTTTATTTTCGATCAGTTTTGCATATTGCGTTTGTTACCGTGCATGCGCGTTTTGTTCTCCTAGTTTCATCTTTGCTGGTTTTTTGGCAATCCTGCAGCAGCCGTGGTGGCAAAAGGACTTCAAGTTTATGTATGTGAACATCAAATCATATTCGGTGACCACCATCGTGAGAATGGTATTTTGTAGCAACATTACTTAGGTGAAAATACGCAGTTAAAGTTAATAATTTTTTTATATAGATAATGAAAGTAGTTAACTTTTCATGACCATTTTCAATGTTCAATAAACAGTGAAAAATTAACCAATAATGATAACATTTGTGTACAATTCATCTACAAGTAATTTTTTTTACACTACATAATTTTAAATAATTTTTATTACTAATGTATACAATGTCGGTGGTTGTGTACATTTTATATTGGAGCCTTGTATCAACTGAACATTTTTTTGTATTAATGAAAAGTTTTATTTCTGTTAACTCTGGATAATTTTTCATTAAATGTAACTTTTGATAAAACCATTATGGTTATTTTGTCTGTGTTTCTGAAATTAGTCAAATTTCCTTATAATGTTACTTCAATTATTTCATTATAATATTGACAAATTTATTTTTAATTTTTGGTAAAATTATAAACTTATTTCTACATAATATGAGTTCATACTTATTTTTAGAAACACCAACTTCTTTATTATTGTCACAGCTCATCGAGTTAAGTTCAGTTATTATAAAATCATTCAAACAAACTTATTTAAAATTTAAAACTATTAAAATTATCCATGTATCATTTTTCACTTTTATATTTTGTGCACGTCACAAAATAAATATACATCAAACTGATTTTACCAAATATTCTCTATTATCTTAAATTATACATTAGATATAGGATATTGCAGGTATGTAGATATGAAACGCCTTGCACAATATATAACAGCTTGCAGAACTTTATCAAACCAGTCAAGAGACTGATGACAAAAAGTTTCTTAATTATATATACCAGGGTGGCTTAAAAAGTAATGTTCAATTCCTGTCAGCCATCACAAGTACCCTTTGGTGTTATTTCTCATGGAGTGGGGAACACACTATTTAGTCAGCAGTGAAAAAGCCATCGTAGTTTTCATTAGGATTATTCAGTCCAGAGAAATAACTCTGCTGTAATGACATTGTCAATTTACATCCAAAAAAGGAGTTTCTGGGACAACGAGGGTGTTATTCTTATTGGTGTTTTAGAGCAGGCTGCTATTAATAATTCTAGTCGTTAATAAGTAACTCTCAAAAATCTTTGTCTATCACTTAAAAATATCCATCCAAGGAAACTTTTGGTTTGCATAATTTTCAATAATGACAATGCATAATTCTGTTGCAAAAACAACAGTCTTGCTTTTGAAATTATGCCACTGAGAGATTATGCCCATCCTCCGTACAGTCCCGATATTACTCTATCAAATTTTAATTTACCAGAAAGTTAAAGGAACATTTTGGAGGAATGTTTTTTAATAATGATGTGCAAAAAACTGTCAAAATGTTTTTATACAGAATTTGGACGGAAAATTTTACAAATTTTATAGAAAAGTAAAAAAATGTATGTAGATTTCATTTTTACACTTCTGTTAAAATAAATATATTAAATAAAAAAGTATATTATTTTTTTAATATCATTCATACATTTGAGATATGATTTTAAAATAATATATAATTATTGATTGGGATGATATACTGCAAAAAGTTACAAACGTGTAAATTTAAGTGTACAGTTTTTAATACATGTTGTGTACAATGGTATTCAATAGCTATTAAAAATTTGTACAAATGATGTTGAGCTGAAAGTAGACCTGAATTACCTTCACAATAAGTTTTATTTAATTTTAGATACAAAAACAATTGTGAAAATTTTACGTAACTACTCAAAAAATCAGTTCCTAATAAACTGGTAATACATGTACTTATATTACTATCAATTTATTATAGACTGTTTGTTCAGTAGTTACGTAAAATTTTAACAGTAATATAGCTTACAAATTTAAAAATTCAGACAAAAAAGTATAATTATATAATCTGTCTAAGTTTAGAAAGCTCAAGTGATGCGTAGAGTGGGGATAGATTGCTGGATATTTTAACCCACAAAGACATGCTACATACCGTGGTTCCCAACAAATCTGACGTATAGGGAAATCAAGATTCGACATGTACTGTCAACATTAATCTTATTACGTGGGTGTGATCTTACTTTTTTACTCCCGTCGTTTGGAAACAGAAAAAAATGAGTCTACAAAAGATTTTAGTAGCTAATAAAACTATTAGCTAATTGATAAAAAAAAAGCAAAAATGTTATTCGATTTCAATATAGCATGTTACTTACATAAGAAAAAAGTTCACTTACATTGTTGTCCGAGCGTTAGCTGGGGATGTGAAATGGTCAGTTTATTTTCATTTTTTGATATTACAGTACGAGAGGCTGCGAGATCGAATCCCACACACTATTTTAAATTTTTTTAATTTTTTTGCTAAATAATTTTATTAGGTTAACTTAATTAAATAAAAAATACTTTCAAGTTAATTGAATTAAAAATTATAATTGTGATTTCTTATGTTTTTCATAATTTAATTAATAATAATAAATGATCAATTACTATAAAACAAAACAAAATAAACAAGTTTCAATACATGGGATTCAAACTCATGACCTCTCGTACTGTAATATCAAAAATGAAAATAAACTGACCACTCTACATACCCGGCTAACATTCAGACAACAATGGAGGCAAAATTTTTTCTTATTTAAGTACCGCGCTATATCAAAATTGAATAACATTTTTGCCTTTATTTATTTATAATTTAATTATTATCTATTAAAATCTTTTGTAGACTCATTTTTATTCATTTTCCTAACGAATGGAGTAATAAAAGTAAGATTACACCCATGTAATTAAATTAATGTTAACTGTACATTGTCCAATATTCATTTCCTTAAACATCAGATTTTTTGGGAAGCTCGGTATGTATACCATAAAAACTAAAAAAAAGCAAACATGAAGTAGTAGTATTGTAAAATATTGTTTATTAACCCCATTCCAGGCACCACAAGATATCTTGCTTCCTATATACTGCCCGTCCCCAAGCTTCCTGCAGCTGAGAGGTATGCATTACGTCACTATTACTGTGAGAGATTGCGTTAGTAGTAGTAACGTTTTACTTGTATTATGTTTGTAGTAGTCAAGGGTACTATCCAAACTACATTTATATTCTGTGTCGCCGTCTACAGCGAATAGTCAAAACAACGACCGCGTACGTCATGCACTAGGCAGCCTACTGCCCAGCGAAGAGCAATGAGATGATTAGTACAGTGTTATGACGTAACAGCAGTCTGGTACTTCGTCTTTCCTCATCATCCCGCAGTTGCACAAAACTTGGGGACGGGCAGTACTAAGTGAACAACAAAAGATTTCTCAAAATGCAGTTTAAATTGATAACTATTGCATCAAACCTTTTAATATAATAATATATTTATTTAATCAGAATGAAACAGGGAATTTTTTAATTTTATATTTTTCCCTGTTTTTATGTGTCCTGTTATTGTAAGATGTGTTACAAAAATAAGTAACGTTCTCCAGTCAGTTATTCGGTTCATTGCGATTTATTTTAATCAGTTATTTCTGGTGTTCTTAATTTACAAGAACAGTTAAATAATACAAAATTGTGGTTCTTTGACTTTTTAGAACTGTTCCTTATTTTTAAAAAAGTGAGTGATGGGTGGCCCATGTTCCACATGTTCGCAAGTTTTACTGATACTATGAGAAAGGTTAAAAAACGGAAATGATAACGTATTGTTGAAAAATAGGTTTGTCTAAAACTATTTCTTTAGTTCACCACAAAAATATGGGTGAATTGTTACTCATGGTTGTACCGACGGGTGTACTACAGTACGTGTGTATACTTTCTAAACTTTGATAAACTATACTAAGGTTAATTTAAACTGAAATATAATTATTTTTTTAATCTAATTGAGAGCTGAAAAGATTGAACAAAAGCATAGAAAATGTATTTTTATATTTCTAAAATTTTAATCGCAAAATCAGCAGATTACAGAACAAGGGCTAAACGAAATTTTTGTTTTACTTCTGTAAGAAATCTACCACATAAGTATAAAAAAATTTGATTGATTTATGAATATAATAAAGCCATCTGACTTAAATCCCATTGATCTTTTTATTATTATCAAAAGTTTTATTAATTTAAAAAAAAGTTTTAGATACTGTATCTTTAAACAGAATCTATTAAAATTTAGTAATCAATAAAAATATTGATTTAGCTACCAAGACAGTCATTATTTTAACAATTAATAAATTAAGACTGAATAATACAAGCATGGATAAAAAATGTATAAAATTTACATCAAACTAGCAAATATTTTCAACTACTTTTTTATTAATTTGAAAAAGTTTTCATTGAGATATGAAAATACATTTTTGCAAAATTTTAAAAAATGAACTGCCATGCAATACATACATACAATAAAAAATATATTTATTTTACACATTATTATGGTAAAGAATAATTAATAATAATTATCCTAATTATAATAATAATAATAATAATAATTAAAGAAAACATTTTCAACTTCCTTAAATTAATTATCTTAAAACTATACTACAAATCTGGTTGACTCAGCCATATCCAATGCAATGTTCAATCTTTTGTTGAACAATGTGAGGATTATAATGAGTATAATAAAAAAGTTTAAAAAATGAGAGCTATTGATTACATGATTGTAGTCTGCATAAATAGAGAGCAATATTGATAAAAAACGGTAATGATATAGTACAATATACTTTGGTAAAATGTTATTTAATATATTTAAAAAAAATTATACAGTAAGAAGAAAATAAAAATTTATATGTAATGATGCTATGAAGTATCAAATGAGATCATACAGATATTTTTAAGCTATGCTGCTTTTCAGATTACAAATTTTTAATGGCTTTCATATACAGTACAGCATCATTTATCTGGATTAACTGGGACCAGAGGTAATTATAGAATCGGTCTAATTTAAACTAGTGTAATGTATGGATGCGTTGTAGTACATCTCATGGGTTTGGCATGCAAGACACCAGTGTAGTGAAAATACAGCGTGAAAAATAATAGTGTGCTGTTCTATGTAGCCCAAGTTAGTCACCTTGCAACCTCTGGTCTGTTAACATTAGTTGAATGGTGCACATTTTTTAACACTTTCGAGATGACAACCTACGTGATACGGCCGTGATGATATACACCGAGTGATGGCAAACGTATGTCATACGGGCACGGCAATATACATCCCTAGACGGCAAACGTATCTCATACGTTCGTTACTTTCACATTGTTATAAATGTGGCTACCCGTACGCTATCAATTTCCCGTTTTCACTGTTACTTAGTTTACATTGTTCTCCGTTTATCTACAGCAATAGTTGACCGAATCGATTAGTATTTTTTGATGTATCAACGTAACTATCGACTGCTACTTAATGCGCAAGATTGAACTGTAGTGTCTACTACCGAGTACCGACATAGTGGGTTACAAGTCCACGTTGTTTGCAGTGTATGTGTTTTATTTTTTTGTACTATTATACATTTCATGAAACGATGTCTAGAGATGCATTAGATTGTTTTGCAGAAGATTTTGGGTCTGAATTAGATGACACGGACATTGATGAATCATACGACCCTGAGGAGAATGAAAGCGATATTGATGTAAGTTTCGTATAAACTTTTTCGGAAATGTGTAAATTAGAGTAATTGTAAATAGTATTATTTTATAAATAACTTAATAATTGACTTAAACTAAATATATGGTTAAAAAGAGAAAATTTCAAACTTTATTATTATATCCCCCTATGTCTTCCCTTGTTGATAAGAACTGAAGTGACTGCACACTGATTTTTTGAAAAAGTTGAAAAAACGTCAGTCTACAGTGCAAGATACGTACAATTTACTTTAGTCTGCAGTGCATAGTCGTAAAAAAAATGGTAGACTGGAAAGTGTTAAATTTAGTCTAAAAATTTATTAAGTAATCATAAACATGTTAAGATATAACAGCAGCATGCTTGAAATTATCAACTGAAATAGTACCATTACATCGATGGCTCTACATTATTAGTCAATTATTTTCTTCTTACTACAAATTTTTTTTAATATTAGTTTAAACTAAATACATAGAAGACATTTAGTCCACTCTAGCATATCGAGGTACAACATCTTTACTTATCCAGAAGTCGCAATTTGGATATTCATCAGCAGCAAGTGGATCTTGACCGACTAATACAAGTCGATTTTTACTAGCATCTGAGTCAGGAGCGTCAAATTTTCCATGTGCTACAAAACGATAGAACATTTGTTGCATTGCCACAACATATCTTCGTTTTTCAGGTGTTTTTGCTGAATATATGCCCAAGATTGCTCGTAAATCTGCTCCAGCATCTACCAATTCATTTTGAGGCTGAAAAATTTCACAAAATTATTTTTAATTTCCAAACAAATTATAAGTCAAACTAAATAAGTCAGAGTGACATTTTTCTCAATGAAATCATTCTTTTGCTGCAGAGAACTACGACTGGAACTAATAAAAAGATCATCCAGTGCTACACCTTCACCAGATTAATATATGGTGTCGAAGCATGGAACCTGTTGGACCCCACTGAAAATAACATTCAGGTTTTTGATCCTGTTCCTACCATATAGTTGCACCTAATCCAAAGAATCAGTCTCTTATGGTTTATACCAAGTAGGTTTCCATGCAGCTGTTTCATCACATCAGCATAATGCCATAAAGTACCACTCAAATTACTTGGAACACTCAATAAAAAACAACTAATTTCTTTTCATACAAAATTATTTATAAACAAAAATGTACAAACTTATATTTTAATAGTTTGTATATCCTCCTTAGTTCTTTAGGACTTCCTGACAATGTTTAGGCATTGACTCAAGTTTTCCACACGTTTTTTTTCAGTTCAACATCATGAAACCTCATATTGATCAGTTTTTATTTTAGAGTCTTCTTTGAGAAGTTTTTGTTTACAAATTGATCACAGATTCTTGATTGGATTTAGGTCTCGTGAGTTGCCAAGCCGTGGAAGAACATTTATATTATTTTCAATGAAAAGGTTTTTGCATTTTTTAGATGTATGGCAAGGTGCAAGCAAGATCTTGCTGGAAAATCCCATTGCTAGCTGAAAACAATATTTTTGTATGGTTGGAAAAACTCTTCTCTGGAGTAAATATATGTATTTTTCAGAATTCATCATTCCTTCTACTGTAAACAATAGTCCTGCTCCATAAAAGGTCATACATCCCATAATGCCCATTACAAAAAAATATAGCGAAATTCCCATTGTGTTCCAATTGATTTGAGCATAACTGTAATATTATGCAACGAGCTAATTTTTTACGTGTTTCATTTAACAAATATCTTATGTTTGCCCAAGCAGCCTACAAGGGTTGTTTATGTTTTAACAGATTTTTTCCTCATATAGGGCTAATTTTTGACTATATGACGTGACTTAAGACGTTTCTGGAAGCTCTTTTGGCAGCCCACATTCTCAACGTTCCCTTACTGCAGGCTTTTCTCCTTTCTTATGTTCTCCCAGTGTTCAATTTTTCACTTTATGGAAACTCTTAATGTACGTAATTAGTTATCTGAATTTGGTTTGGTTCTTTAAATTTTCTCGGTTTATTCTGGTTTTCTCAATATACTTTCTGACTTCTTCAAACCATTTACCCGACACCTTAGGTCTATTGTTTAGTGTCTTAAAATTTGTTTTGTCAACCGGCTGTCACACATTCTGTACAAGTGTCCAATATCCATAAAATTTTAATCTTCTTTTTCAAATCATTCCCATTAATCATTCATTTTCCTTTTACAGTTCTTCTTGACCTAGTAACCAATATTGTCTATCTAATATCTTCGGGCCAATTATCTTGTGAAGGATCTTTCAAATTGCTCTCCTTCTCTTAGACCAGCCTTCCTGGTTATTCTCACGCGCTCACTCACGTACAGATACACAGGTTTTATCACAGTATTATAATGTCTAATCTTGGCTTGTCTTGAGAATGCTTTCTCCTTATACAAAAGGTGAATTCCTCGGAGTGCACCGGCCATCTTTCTTTGATTATTATCTCCCTGAGGTATTTTTAAATTTTTTTTGAATTTATTTATTTAACGTCGCATCAACTGCAATGGTCATTAGCGATGACGTTGGGGTGTAACTGTTTACAATGGAGGGTGAAATGATTTTTTGTAATGTATGAAAATATGCCGTGCCTGAGTACAATTCGAACCCTGAGGTATTAAAGCTACCAACTTTCCCCATTTTTTCATATTGTGTCTTAAAGTGACATGGGGCTGTTTTGATGTTTGTTCAGTATTTAGTTTTCTCAAAGGAAACCTGTAGTCCTGCTTTTACTGCTTGTTCTTTTAACACGTTGAAAAAACTGATGTGTACATAAATTTTTTTTTAACAACCCATGAAGACAAAAAAGAAGTTTAGGAGTATAAAGGATTATTAACAAATGTATCACTATTTTTTTTCACAAGATTAAATTTGATTATAATACTGTAAAAAAAGAAACATTTAGAGGAAGTGAAAGAATAGGTGTGAAAGGTGTTAAGGTCAAGTGTGTAATGCAGACAAATCCATGAACCGTAACATATTTTTTACAAAATTTATGGTTCTGTGCTGTAACAAAGATCATCCAAACTATGTTAACAAATTTTAAAGCATACATTTTTCTAATTTTAATATCGACTGGACTACAAAATTAGACTTCCCACTGGGAAAATACATATTCAAAATTTTTATATTGCAATAAACATAAATAAAATACATTGAAAGATTAAGAAGAAGAGGAAAAATAAAACTAGTGGTTTCATTACCTGTGTAACAACATAGAAAGCAGTTTCAGGAATCTGTGTTGCGACAGTCAAAAGTGGACAAATTGTTTTTATATCGGATATCATTGCAGCTAATCCACTCCATGAAGTATTATATCTTCTTAATGCTTCTTCTGAAAGTCCAAGTTTTTCAAGACGGCTACTACGAACGAGTTTTGCTACATCTTCTGCATTCCATTCTACTCGTTTTTCTTTCAGTTCTTTTGTTGCTTCAACATGAGCAGTTGTACCTAAAAATAAATTATTGAAATATAAATGTTAACATTTATCATCATCATTCGTCAAGGATTAGACTCAGTGGCCTGTTCTGGTATTCATCTCTTTTAGGGTCTTCGCAAGCCTTGCTTCCCTCTAGGTTTATATTTTCATGTTCATAGAGAAAGTCTGTGTGCTGGCATGATAAATAAATGGTCAACATTTATGATAAGGAAATTATGTTTCAAAATTTAGCTTTATTATACAAACTAGCTGAAAATGACAACTTTAAATTAACTGGAGGGCAAATGATTTCACTGTCTTCAATTTGACAAAGTCTAATTTTCATTTACCTACATAATGTTGCATCACCTTCTTGGCTATTAATGGTAATGATAGATATTCAATTATGTAAAAACTTTTCAAATTTTAGCTAGAAATCAACAGTGAAAACTGTCTGTCTGCTTTGCAATGAAGTCTAGCCCTAAATTTGAGCCTACCTTTGAGATTAATTATTTTTTTTAGAATATTTTGAAGAAAATAGTGTAATTATTTTTTTAATATTATTAATTTTATTAGTTTTACATCAATAAAAAAAATTATAGAAAAATCAACTACTTCTCTATGAAAATTGTGGCTTTTAAAACTTTAATATCTTTCTCAGAACTGAATTACATTGACATCTTTCAGAAATTGTAACTTTTGACCTACGATACAGATTTCCAAGGTTTTCTTTAAATTAATAAATTAAAGAAATTATCAATATGGAAAAATTGGGATAGTTGATAGCTTCAAGTACCTTCGGGAGATAATACAACCAAACACAAGCGAAAAGAAGCGAACAACAACAGACGAGGAAACATGGCTGGTGCACTTCGAGGATCTCATCACTTGTATAAAAAGAAAGTACTCTCAAAACAAACCAAGATTAGACACTGTAATAAAACCTGTGAGTCTGTATACGAGTGAGTGCCTCGGAATGAACAGGAAGGCTGGTCTAAGAAAAGCAGGAACATTTGAGAGAAAGAGACCCACCGCAAGATAATGGGTCCAAAGATAGTAGATGGACAATATAGGTTATGAGGTCAAGAAGAACTGTACAAGGAAAATAAACAATTAATGGAAACAATTCGAAAAAGAAGGCTAACATTTTATGGACTCCTGTATAGAATGAGTAACAACCAGTAGAGAAAACAAATTTTTAGGACTCTAAACAATAGACCTCAGGTGCTGGATAAATGGTTTAAACAAGCCAGAAAGGATATTGATACACAAACATTTTCATCAAAATCGGTCAACCGGAAGTAGTAGTTTATTCGTGGATTTCTCAAAAACTGATCCTACGATTTTTTTTAAAATCGCCTGGTTTAATAAAATTTTTTATGCTCTACAACATAGGGTAGGCGCCATGTTTGCTGAAATTCTCGGTGAGGCTGTTTTCACGTAAGAAAATTGTTTTTTTTTTAAAGATTTCGGCTTTAATATGCATTTTAGCGCAAACATTTATATAATAAAAAATGTAGAGAATTTAAAATCCTACAACTTTTATTTTAAACATTTTTTTTGTATAACGCTTAGTTTAGCGGTAATTATCGATTTTCTGTTTTTTCTCATGAAAACGTGTAAAAAATCGATTTTTTTTAAGATTTCAGCCTTAGTATGCATTTTACAACAAAAGTGTATAATCAGATTTATAGGGAATTAAGAGATCTACAACTTTAATTTAAAGCATTTTTCTCTACAGAGCCTAGTTTAGCGTAAAAGAGTGATTTTCCATATTTTTAAGCCAAACTGAGGTTGATTTTCATTTTCCGTCTTTCAATCATGATGAAAATTAGGTTATGTTTATTGAGGTTAGTTTTTTGGTTTATTTCTAATGTTAGGTTTATTGTTAATTTTTGCATTGGCAAGAGAAAGTTGTGTAAGTGTTTTACACCAGACTTTTTAAGTTAGATTACATTATTTGTTCGACAATTAATTAACAGTTACCATTTTACACAAAACTTAAAACAAATTTAAAATACTAACCAATGACCAATTTCACTTTCAGATTTTCACGTTTCCAGACTTCAGATGGGTGTTCCCTCAACAGAGCACCATCTAATATCAGCCAAGGACTTGGTGTTGAACCATTGTCTTCAAGTTTAGGAAGTTCAGGAACCTGATACAACCAGTTTTCAGGTACTTCATCCAAAAGTTCTTCAACATCCTAAGTATAATGACAGGAAAAATATACTTGTTTACAAAACATTGTTTTTGAATGTTCATATTAAAAAATGCAAACCTACACAATTACTTTAATGAAAAGAGATAAAATAAAAAAAGGATATTACATTTTAATCATTATGTTAAAAACCTATTTCAAGCTGAAATAGATCCATGGCACTTACTTTGAATTGGGTCGCAGCTGTAGTGTCTAGGAACCCACTGCCCATAAGAGGCCAAACAAACGAATGGATGCAGTGTGAGAAGCAGGGTGTCCCACCCCCTTAGTAACTGCGTAGACTGGATTCCTCCAGCCATGGTGATGAAATCGCTGAGATATGAAACCGCTGAAATCATTGCGTTGCTACCTCCGAAGAGGGCATCATATATTCTCCCACACTTGCACAATATGGGTGGCTGTATCCATACTAGAGAAGAGACAAAAGAACTGTCACTGTGAACGAGTCACGGTTACTTATAAGTCACGGTGACCACAGTTATTGAGATAGGCGAGTAACCGTTCCCCAGTCACTGTTACATAGATCGCTTACTCTTCTGTCACTGGAAGACAGGACGACACGGCGAATGTTCACCGTACTATTCTACAATATAGCACAGCCTCTCGTTCCTCAGTCACTGTTACAAAGATCGCTTACTCATTCTCTGATCACTGTTTAAGGCAGGACGACACGGCGACCGTAATTCTACAGTTCCTTCAATCACTTTTACAAAAATCAGTTACTAATTCGCTGTTCACTGTCACTTTTAAGAAAGAACGAATTCTTTACCTTAGGAACTAGTGAACAAATTCACTCGCTCATTCACTGTTCACAGTTAATAGACAAAACGACAGAATATGCTTACTCTTCTTCAAGGCCCTTATGATAGCTACGTAAGATATGTTGGTCTGTTCACTGGGCTTAGTGCTCTCCTTGTCGCCTCTCCTTTGATAACCGGCACGTCCATTATTTTTTTACTTCAATTTTTACACACTCTTCTCTCTCCCTCTCTCAGTCCCTTCCCCTTGTTATGTTTTTCATCTACTAGACTAAACAAAACGAGGGTAGTTCCTTTACATCTCTAATCGCGGTAACACAATTACATTACAGTATTATTTTTATTGCACGCCGCGTTCTACCTAGTTATTTTATTTATAATGTGCATTATTTTTCAGTTGTAAATATTGTTTCTTGTACTTTCTCTTTTTTATACACAAAATGTTATTTTTATTACTAATTTAGGATACCTTGTGTTAATCAGTTTTAGGCTAACTTTTTTATTTTAGTTATATCGGGTGATTCAAAAAGAGCGCCGGTTTTTAAACGGCTGGTAAATTTTTGTTTATCGGTTGTCAACATTGTTAGACCTCATTTCTATTTCGGAGAACATTCCGATTGACGATTCAGTTGTAGTTTCTCTTGTTCGCAGTGTAGTACTCTCGCAGTCTGTGTCTAACCATGGAGAAGTTTACTATTGCACAACGAGTGTTAATGGTCAAAACATTTTACCAGAGTGGAGAGAGTTATGCGGCTACTGTCAGGCGACTTCGCGGTACTCTAGGACGTAATGAAGCACCGAATGAATCAACAGTTCGCAGGCTCATGAAAAAGTTTTTTGAGACGGGTTCAACAGTCGACCTTAAAAGTTCTGGACGTCGTCGTTCTGGCCGAACTGAGCAGAACGTTGCGTTGGTTCGTGACAGTGTGGCTGTTAGCCCAGCAAAATCAATACGTCGCCGTTCTCAACAATTGGGTTTACGATGTTCTTCTGTACGGAGAACTCTTCGGTACGATCTCCAATATCACCCGTATAAAATTCAGTTTCTGCACGAGAAACAATGTTGTTGCTCCGTGAACGGTTCCAGGATCGCATCATTTCTCGTAATTCCGACCATCAATGGCCACCAAGGTCGTGTGACTTGACGCCTTGTGACTTTCATCTTTGGGGTCATCTGAAGTCATTGGTGTATGCCAATAAACCCCGAAACATCAATGACTTGAAGGAGGAAATTCGACGGGTTATCGGGCAAATGGAAGTCGAAACTTGTCGTGCAGTAATATCCAATTTCATGGACAGAGTTGATGTGTGCCAGCGCAGTAGAGGAGGACACATGCATGACATCATTTTTCATACATGAAATCGGAAGGTAAGATGAACTTGTTGATGTATTTATTTTCAGTTTTTCAATAAAATAAATCTCTTAATTTGATATATCAAAACCGGCGCTCTTTTTAAATCACCCTTTATTTATGTAGCCCATTTTTTAAAATTTATCAAAACTTTATTTATCATGAAATAACAACTGAAAACATTATTATTGTTTCATGATAACAAATGAAAAATGTACTAAGAAAATACAAAGTTATTGCTAAATCACAAGTAACTATTAAAAGTAACGGTGAATGCAAAATCACTGTCACCGTGATCACGGTGACTGGTTGAAACAGTGAATGCTCTTCACTAATCCATACACCCCGAATGCCTCCTTGAAGGAGCAAGCCAGGTATAAGGTAGCTTATACCATTTTTTGAGGTACATCCTGTGTGGTCTTGGGGATACCTACTTTATTTTTTAGTATAGGTCAGAAATTATTCCTGTCATATTGGACTAGTTGCCGCTGAGCAAAAGTGCCACTATGATACATAGCTGTGCTACATTTTGTAGCGCTGGCACTTTAGTAACCCCACGCACATAACTACCGCCACTACAGTGCTACCATGCACATAGCTCTCTTCATGTTGGTCGACTTCCCTTGGCTACTATAATGGGTAACAGTTAAGATCATTGTAGCTGCACCCCTTCAGCCCGAGTTTCCACTACAGGCGAGCTGGGTATAGGGTAGGAACACCACCTGTTTTTTTTTAGGTACATCCTAAGGGTAGACTGGATTGCTCTGGCCACGTTGGACTAGTCTCTGTTCAAGCTTGCAAAATTGCTTTACTCCCGCACTGCTCCACTCTCCCCATGTTGGCCAAGTTTCATGGATAACTGTCAAGATTATTGGGCCACTACCTCCGAAAAGGGTGTCACACGACACTCTACCACATATGCATATACAAATGGTCGCATCCATTCACCCCGAGTAACAGCGGCAGGTGAGCCAGGTTTAGGGTAGCTGCACAGTCATCTTTTATTAGGTACAGTCTGTGAGGTCTGGGGTGTACCCACAGTTAGTACAATACAGTTAAAAATATTTTTTAAACAAAATAAAATTTAATTAATGTTTTCGATAAATTACCTGTTTCTTTAGACAACTGGTATCACCAAATGTATCACATCCTAATTTTTCTACATATGTAGCAAACACTTTCTCAGATTCCATTAATGATTCTCTTGGGAAGATAGCAGAACCACTTGATAACCACGCTCTGGCAAAAAGCTCCTGTACAATGTAAAATTATTATGTGTTTAGAAATAGTAATCATAAATGGTACGTAAGAACATAAAGCATCAGTAAAAAAACTAGTGTTTATTAACATATTCTATATTTCTCTCGGTCCAAAATGGAATAATTCTGTCACCAACATTCCCAACTAGGCACTGTCCACACCATCACATGGTAGAAAGAGCAATCGATGTTCATCAAGTACAGTACTCAGATGAACTAATGTCTCCTAGCCGTGGGAGTGAGAGAATGCATAATGCTCTCATTCGCACAAGCCATACACGCTGTTCCAATAACATTGTCGTATAATTTTACTCATTGTTGTGAGGAAGCGTTTATGCATGCAGTAAACTAATAAGCAAGATAACGACTGTAGTATGTTTTCAGATTTGGATTATAACGGTAAAGACCTTTGGGCGCATGCGTAGTTATGCCACATATCTCCCTCTCACTCGCTCTGCTATGAGACATTAGTTCGCCTGATACCTATAGGTAGTAAATTTTGACTAATCGCAGAAGATGTAATTCCCCTATCAGAGAATGAACTGGTTAATGTCCCTTCTCTGAATGATATAAAGGTAGGTAAAATTAGCTCATACCAACCTTCATTGTGCTCTTATGATCCAATGAAGACACTCTACTGAATCCACAGGAAGAGAAATATATTTTGGGACATTGACATGCTGCAACCATGCGCTGCCTTCACTGGTCTTTTCTGAGATTACGCCAAAGTACACACCGGGGAATGCTTGACATGCAGCACATGCAAACTGGCATGCACCTTCAATTTCAATAGGCTCCAAAATGTCGTCCAGTGAATGAACCTATTGCTTTGCACCGCTGTTGAATTTGACAGTGAGTGCCCTCCATGCAATTTCCTGTTCGTTTCGGTTGCTGTACTCCATCAATAAGTAATCGTACAGACTAGAAACTGTTCCACTGCTTGTAAAAATGTTATATTTTCATAATCACTATTCGCAAAAGGCATTTTGTGTGAATTCACAGAGAATGTACAACAATAATAATTCATAAATGACTGAGTAGGTTAGTACAATCACAGCAGAAACAATAACAACAGCTGACAACAATACCCAGAATGCCCTGAAATTTCAATCTGCACATGCACTAGATCAAGCGGTGAGCTGCATACAGCCCCAAACACTGACTGGTTGGTGAGATGCAGCTGTAATGCAAAGAAAAAGCACCAAGCTGCCACATCTTCAGTGCATAAGGCCCTATATAACAGCATTAGTTGGTTTGCAAGCTGCGTACCATGCATCTCCAGTGAGTACCCACGTTGTAAAACCAAATCGTTGAAGTTTTAAGCAGTTCTTTTCAAAGCCACCAAATATTAAAGGTTTCTTGATGGTACTCATAGTTGATATCCAGTGATATTACAACATATATTTCTATCACACCAAAAAAAGGCCAGCCTGTTGGCGTAGTGGTTAGCGCAACTGGCTTCTATGCCGGGATCCCGAGTTCAAATTCTGGTCAGGTCTGCCATTTTTCATCACTTATTCATCTATCATCCTTCTCACTGTCTACATTAGCAGAAATTGCAAAACAGTCAGATGTATAAAAAAAAACACAAGAAAAATGTAAATCAGAATTTTAAACTTGTTGTGAAAGGTGTTGTGATGTACACTGTAATAAGCTAGAAAATTAGTCATATATTTAACAGCAGTATACTACAAAAGAATAACTGGTAGGCAAATATAAATGCCTTTTCAAATAGATTTGGTCAGTGTCAGAAAGTAGACCAAATACCTTAAAGATGTCAATCAGAAAAAATTAAGTTATAATAATAAAGGTAGCAGAGCAAAATCAGACGAAGGAAAAAGAAAAAGGAATGCCTGGAGTAGGATATCGAGATGAAGAAGAAATGGATGAAATTAGTACAAAGGTAGAATTACATTAAAGAATCTTAATGAGGCCTACATAACGAATATAAAAGTAATAAGTAATTCTGAGTAAAACAATGTAAAAAGAAAACTGAGTAAAAAAAACCTGAAAAGAAGGAAAAAATCTGACTATGGTACAGTACTCTACTATAACATGTTTTGAACAATATTGGATTTTTTTAGTTGATTTAAATAATTTTTCTGTAGTCTACATCTATCTAATTATAAACCCACTGGGTTGGTCTAAGTTGTCGCCAGGAGTCAAAACTGATTTTCGGAGGTGAAGGTTCCATGGTTTAAATTCTAATAAACATAGTTGTTACTTTTATAAGGATCTGAATACTAGAAAAATGGTTACCAGTGTACTTTGGTTGTTGCGGTTCAATTAACCATACTTTCTCAGTGTAATACGAAAAATAATTATTTCTTATTTAAGTTCCAATTGTAAGGTTGGCAGTCTTGGAGGGATGCTTTCTGGTAGGGAACCAGGTGATTGCCGTGAGTTAATAGAAGCTGTTGTTGTATTTTATTGTATTAGTTAATAAAAGCCATATTAATAAGTCAAACGTACGGTCATTTTTACAAATCAGTTTGCACACAACACTCAGGAATGGTTGGCCTGAGTCCGTAAACCTCATTTACATGTCATACATAATATCATCCTCATCTTATTGGAACACGGGGTTGCTTATTGTTCTTAAATTGAATAGATTGTAACATACACATATTAGCAATTTAAAAAAATCTAGCTCCTGAACAAATAAAACAAACACACTTGTTGCATGCAAAAGAACACGATAACAAAATCAACATTTTTTAATTTCAAGCGTAATGAAATGGATAAAATATTACCTCCGGTTTCCTAGTGGATGTAAGAGCAGTCACTAAAGTAGCACCAGCTCTGTAACCCAATACGGTAACCATCTTACTGTCACCTCCAAAATGTTGTATGTTTAATTTCACCCATTTAAGAGCGGCTACCACATCTAACAGGCCATAATTTCCAGATGTTGGTGGATGGACGTTTCTAGTCAATGGTCCTGTCGCTAAAAATCCAAGAGGACCCAATCTGAAGTTCGGTCTAACAAATATAACTTCTTTTGTGCGACTCAACCTTGGCGATGGAAGAAAATCCCCTGGCGAACCTCCAGTTAAAGTATCCGCGCTGACAAGAACAACGACCTATTGAACAAATTTATTATTTTGTTTAAAATTAAATAATAACAAGAACAATTTAATTATAAAAAATATAAAAACACAGTTTGAGGCTACTTAAATAATAGATAATAATTTTATTGGATTAATTAAGAGATCTGCATTAACAGATGAATGTAAAACTCAGAGGTGAAAAAAACAAATATCATTTTCATTGTTAACCCACCGGGTTGGTCTACTGGTAAATTTGTTGCCATGAGTCAGCTGTTTAAGAGCTGATTTTTGGGGACAAAGCTTCTGTAAATTATGAAAAATATAACTTATGTTTAATTGTGAGTGAATGATGCAAAATAAAAATCAACTTCCATACGACATAAATATGGAAAATCACTAATTAATGCTAAATGAGGCTCTAAAGCAAAAACAAACAAAAAATAAACGAGAGTGTAGAAAAAAGTGCTTGAAATAAAAGTAGTAATTTATTTTTATTTCCTGTAACTTTGATTACATTCACTTTTGTCGTAAAATGCATGTTAAGGCAGTAATCTTAAAAATCCTGTTTTTTTACCGCTAATGAAGAGAAATATACAGAAAATCACTAATTGGCGCTTAACTAAGGATTGTAGAAAAAATTATTGAATTAAAAGTAGTTGGTTACGTAATTTTCTATAAATTTAACTAGAAGTTATATACTTTTGCCGTAAAATGCATATTAAGACAGCAATCTTAAAAAAAATTTACCATGGGAGAAAAGGCCCCCCCAGAATTTTAGCAAACATGGTATTTACCCTATCTTGTACAAATAAAAAATTTTTGTAAATAAGGTAATTTTTAAAAAAAATTGTGAGGCGATTTTGAGGAAATTGCAAAAATGTGAACAATTGCAATAAACTACTAACCCCTGTGGTACCTAACTTAAGTACCAAGTTTGAACTTAGTACAATATTCCGTTCTTGAGATATTTTGTTCACACACAGAAGAATCGCTAAAACATGTTTTTTTTTAGGTTTCAGGGGACCTGAAACATGTATTTCCTGAAAAAATCGACATGGAAACAATAGTTTCCTTCCCTATATATTCATACAAGACAAGAGAAATAATAATAATTATAATTATATCAGAAAACACGTAATAACTAATCAGAAATAAGTTTTTTTATTAATATACTTACTGGCAATGGTGCATCATATCGCACATGTGGTGTTATGATATCAAGCGTCAAACAATCTTCAGACCCGTCAACAGATCCATTAGTGTACTTCTGCCAACAAGCAGGCGTCCGATTGTGCACTTTTAATGTACCATTCCAACATGTTTTCAATGTCATTGGTTGAGGTGGCATCCATCGTAGATCACCTTCTGGTGGTAATGCGTACGGAATACCTCGAAATATGAATACATCATCTTCCAAAATCCTAAACAAGGAATATAAAATTAATTGATGATTTACAATGCAAATTTAATTACAGTTCTGGATACACAGTTGTCAGCTGTTGCCAGCAAATCTTACTAACATGACTCTTTATCTTCAACCTCTGGGCAATGCATGGTGCCATGTAAATTGCCACTATATAACGGGTGTTTCAAAAAGGACGCACTTCGAAGTTTGAGAACGCTAATTTATTACATTAAGTAATTACAAATTATACAAATTATACGGTATGAAATTATTAACTTTATAACATTCAGATTACCTTTAAAACTTCACAATAAATGTTCAAAATGACTTCCTCCGCTTGTAATGCAAGTTCGGACACGTTTCATAACATTTGCAGCCACTTTTCGTAGTGTTTGCTCATTAATGTTTGTAATCTCACTTTCAATTTTAGCCTTCAATTCTTCAATTGTATGAGGATTGTTTTTAAAAACCTTACTCTTTAAATTCCCCCAAAGAAAAAAATCCGCAGGAGTAAGATCTGGGGATCTTAGTGGCCACAATCCTTTTGATATCACACGATGGCCAAAAAATTCTTTTAACATATTCAGCGTTTCAGTAGAAGTATGGCACATTGCGTTATCCTGCTGAAACCAACAATCTCGATCGTGTAATTCTAACAACGCTATAAATTGTTCAATTAAGTTGCAGTACACCACACCATCTACAGATGTGTCAAAAAATAAAGGTCCAACAATACAACGCCGGGAGATCGCACACCAAACACCAATTTTATGTGCGTGTAGTGGACGTTCATGAAATGTGTGAGGATTATGAGTGCTCCATATTCTGCAATTTTGGCTGTTGACGTAACCATCCAAGTGGAACCATGCTTCGTCACTGAAATAAACACGATCCAATATTTCAACACCGTTGTCATTAACAAGAGAACGTATCCAATGAAAATACTGTATACGTTTCCCACGGTCAACTTTTTTCAGTTCATGAATGACACCGATGCGGTAAGGATGCAGATTTAATTTTTTTGTGGCCCTTAAAGCGGAAGATAGTAATAATCCAGGCTGTGAAGATAACTTTCTAAGTGATTTGCCGGGTGATAGTCAAACGTTGTTTCACATCGTCCAAAACTTGTTCTGTTAACACTAATGGTCGACCTGTGCTTTTCCGATCCTGTGCACTGCCAGTCTCACGAAATTTATTAATCAGACGTGATATTGTGGTATTATAAGTACTTCAGAATTGGAAAATTTTAACTGGAACTCGTCTTTTACTCGTTCGTAAGATTTTTACGCGCAATAACTTTCAATAATAAAAACACGTTCATCCTTTGAAAAAACCATGTTTGACCTTATACAGACACTACAGACACAAATGAATACTGGGATAGCACTAGTACATGTCAGTAATACACAATGGGTCAACAATGAGTACGGTAGTGCCAAATGTTATTTGGAGGGTAAAAAAATATTCCATATGCAGAAAATATTAACCCTTAAACTTCGAAGTGCATCCTTTTTAAAACACCCGTTAGCAGAATGGAAGAGGGTGAAAGATGGGTACGATGTGAAAACAGAAATTATATGGTTAAGTTGCGGTAATTCAAATATAGAGGTTCTCTGGAGAATGAAGAAAGACATGGAAGTCATTTTCACCAACTGTATGAAACTCCAATATTTTGTATATATCATGCACAATAACTCACAATATGATGTCTATATATATGTCTATATATGATAACTATATTAATAATATTAATTTTTTAATGACCCACCGGGTTGGTCTAGAGGTAAAGTCGTTGCTGCGAGTCAGCTGTTTAACAGCTGATTTTTGAAGATGAAGGTTCCTGGTTCAAATCCTAATGAAGGTAGTTACTTTTATACGGATTTGAACACTATACAGTGGTTACCGGTGTACTTTGATCGTTGGGGTTCAATTAACCATACTCTCTCAGGAATGGTCAGCCTGGGTCTGCACACGACTACACCTCATTTACGCATCATCCTCATCATATTGGGTCATGGGGTTGCTTGTTGTTCTGAATTGAACAGATTGCAACTTACACATTAGGGATAAAAAAAAATTTAATAATAATTTTCTGTCGTATCGGTACATAAATTATTTAATTTTTATGATTCAGTTCAAATGAAGCTGTATACCATAATTTATACGAATTTTATGTTATATTATTTGTATTTGGCTGAAAGAGAGTAATTTTCATTTTAATTCTATTTTTCTTTAGAACTTTTGAAGTAGGCATAAAATTATTTACAGTGTATTTTTGTTTTTCTGCACTTATTGTCATATTGTCTTTCTCCTTGTTTCATTTTAAGTTTATTTGTAAGTGATGGTAACCTCTGGGACAGGATTAACCTTTGGGTGTACCTAATTATCATTCTATCTAAAGTATAAAGTGTATTTTATTTTAGGTATTTGTTACAAATTGTGAACTGTATGGTTTTTGTTTTGTTTCAATACAGTGGCCCTTCTGAAAATTTAGTGGCAAGGAAGTGGTAAGATTGACAATACGGATTAAAGTGGCCCTTAGAAAACTATAGGTACAAAGGCAGAAGGAAAGGACATCCTAAGAAGAGGTGGATGGATGATGTCACAAATGATTTGATTTGGATGGGTATAAGAGGAAGCCAAAACCCACCAAGTGCTGTACAACTACAAGATGATAATTTTATTAGAGGCGAATGGAGACAGTAAACTAATTAATTCTGTCACGTATTTTGCAGAAAAATTTAAAAAAATTCTTACTTATAAACTAAAAATTGCTAAAATCAGAATTATTAATTCTGTTGTTGGTAAGATTCTTTTGAATCATTTTAGTTGCATATAATAATACTAAGTCCAGTCATAAAACAGTAAAAACCGGTTTCCCTTTTTTTGCATCAATATTTATTCAATCCCTTAATGAGCAAAACAACTTAAATGAATAATGAATCAACTCACCCTTCTACATTGCCACAACTAGTGACAGCTTGAATATATTTTCCATCGATAATTGGAGCAGATGTAAGAGGGCGTGGTCCAAATGCTGCCACAATTATTATCAGGATAAACAGTAATAGTATTACAATAATACCAGCTGAAACAAAAGAAATAAATACAAAAAAAAATTATCCACGTTGTTAATGGGTTATGGACATTTATATATTACGCACATTAAATTTAAATTTTTTAAAATATGCTCTGAAGAAAGTGGTACCACCGAAACGCGCTTAAGTTTTTTAACCTTAAATAAGCAACCAAAGGTAAGGTGATAAATTTCATTTATTCTGTAATTTATATTAATGGTTGGCAGGATGTATTTCAAAAATTTATTTATAAATTTTATATTTTTATTTACAATATTTTCTCCATAGCTGTTTAAAACTGAGATTTAAATTCAAAACCAAGTAGTTCAGTAGAAAATTTTCTGTACGGCAGACTAAATATTTTTCATTTTATGCAATTTCAGATTTTTTATTAATATCAATTCATAAACCATTTCCATGAAATTTTAAATATTCTACCACAAAATAAACGAGAAACAATAGTAGTTTCACAAACCCAACCTTCCGTAACTGAACACACCATATGATGTGTTCAGTTACTGAACACATGCGTTACTGAACTCATGTTATAACACAACAAGGCGTCAGCCATAGGACAATTTTTATGTCTGATTTTACAAATGAAATGAGTGATGAAGAAATGCCAGACCTAACCAGGATTCAAAAGTTACCAAATTGACAGATGGTCAGATAGTAGCAATTTTGAACAATGCCAAGCAAAATGTAGAACCAAAGGAAAACATGTTAAATAAAGATAAAATAAGTCATAGTGATGACCTACAAACGATTGATTTTACACAGTGATATTTTGATGAGCAAGGGACATCAGATAGTAAAATATTGTTTTTCTGTCGGACCAAGGTAACGAAAAGCCAAGAGCAAGATGAAAGGACCAATGAACTTCAGAATTGGATGGCGTAATATTCTGAGTACCTAATACTAGAAGATAAAAAGAATATAATATAAGTTTGATGATATATTTTAATTAATTGATAATGATATAATACAATAAGATCGGTGTACGTTTTGAATAAATTATGCAAAAAATATAATTTCAATATTTCCGTAAAAAAGTCAAATGTAATGGTATTTACTGGTAACTATCCTACCAAGTCTAAAATTGTGGTAGACGATGTAGTGGTAGAACACGTACGGTATCACAAAGTAATTATTTAAGTTATGCCATCGGATTTTATCAAGATTTGGATAAAAAGAAGGCAGTTGTCAAATTCTATGAAATATACGATAACATTAGTAGAACCAGAAGCAAGGTAATATTAGTAGATTAATTAATATTACAGATGCAGACGAATATCCTGGTTAAGAAACCTGAGAGAAGTGTTTAACTGCTCGTCGCATGACCTTGTCAGAGCAGCAGTGGACAAGGTATGATTGACCATGATGATAGCCAACCTTCGTAATGGAGAAGGCACCTGAAGATGAAGAATTAATATTAGTAGAACACAGGAAACCAAGAAAAGAAACTCAGATAAAATTCTACAAGATGATGGCTGCCCCAGTCTTACTCTATGGAAGTGAGTGGATTAATACCAGACCATAACAGAGGAGAGTACAGGCGGTAGAAATGTGATTCCTGCGGAGAACAAAGGGTAACAATCGTAGGGACCAACTAAAAAATGTGGACATAAGAATGGAACTGGATGTTAACTTGAATAGGAACATTGCAGAATATCAAAATCGATGGAGAAAGCACATAGAGAGAATGCCTGAGGAAAGGATCCCCCTTAAAATTTTGCAATACAGACCATAGGGAAGGAGAGATGTTGGGAGGCCACACAAGAGATAGTAATAATTCAATGGTGTTTTATCGCTGAGTCACAACAGGCAGGAGCATAATCCTTGATTGGGAGAAGAAAATATAATAAAATTATAAAATAAAACCTTTCAACTTTCTCTTACCTATATGAATATATAGTAAGAAAAGTATTATTTTCATGTCGATTTTCCGAAATTGAGTTTTCACTGGATCTACACGTTTTCAGACCCCCTGAACCCAAAAAACATGTTTTTAGCGATTCGTCTGTGTGTATGTGTGTGAACAGAATATCTCAAGAACGGAACATCATACGAACTTGAAACATAAAATTTAAGTTACATACCACTACCGGACCCGACACGAACATTTTTATCAAAATCGGTCAACCGGAATTAGTAGTTTATTCGTGTAATTTTTCACTCTTTTGCGATTTTCTCAAAAACTGGTCCTACAATTTTTTAAAAAAATTGCCTGGTTTGTTAAATTTTTTATGCTCTACAAGATAGGGTAGGCACCATGTTTGCTAAAATTCTTGGTAAGGCTGTTTTCACATAAAAAAATTGTTTTTCTAAGATTACGGCTTTAATATGCATTTTAGCGCAAAAATTAATATGCTATAATAAAAAATGTAGATAATTTAAAATCCTACAACTTTTATTTCAAACAATTTTTTGTGTAACGCTTAGTTTAGCGGTAATTAGTGATTTTCTTTTTTTCTCACGAAAAACGTGTGAAAAATCGATTTTTTTAAGATTTCGGCCTTAGTATGCATTTTACGACAAAAGTGTATATAATAAAATTGATAGGAAATTAAGAGATCTACAACTTTTATTTATAGCATTTGTTTCTACAGAGCCTAGTTTAGCGTGAAAGAGTGATTTTCCGTATTTTTAAGCCAAACTGAGGTCGATTTTCATTTTGCGTCTTTCACTCATGATTAAAATAAAGTTATGTTTTTTGAGATTAGTTTTTGTTTATTTCTAATGTTTTTATGACAAATGTTACGTTTTATTGTTAATTATTGTGGGATTTGAATGGATGAAAATAAAACTCGTCACACGTCAATTTAACAAATTATTATTTAAACATGAAAATGAACATTATTACATCAGAATAAAAAGAATACAACATAAGAAAACAGTCTCTCGTCACTTTCTTTTTTTACACACACTGGTTTCTTCTTCTGGCGTCGACCGTTATCCAGCTGTTGCGAGCTCACGTGCCATCTGAATCTCACCGGCGGGAAAACCAGCAAATTCGGTTTCCGATTCCTACACTCGGCCGTCCTGAAGTTCATCCGACTCGGATGAGGAATACCCGTCCAGCCAGGGCTTCATGTACTCAGCACAAGTACTTGTCAGCCGTGGTCCATCTTGGTCTTCGCCTTCCTTGTAGACATCGTAGGTGTTATTCAGCTTGGCCTTCATCACTCGGTATGGTCCTAAGTACTTTGTCTTCAACTTAAGGTTCGGTCCCAGCTGGGTGCGTTTGATGGCAACCAGATCACCGACCTTATACTTTGCAGCTTCCTTTCGTCGTCGATTGAAGTTGCTCCGATTTTCAGCTTGCACCTTCTGGATCTGCAACTTGGCATCTTCTCTCATCTGGTCACGTTTCTCGTCGAATGAGGTAACCAACTCTTCTTCGATGAGTTCGACGATGTGAAGATCGTCCTTGTTGCGCATCTTGGTTCCCATCAACAATTCAAACGGTGATCTTCCGATGCTCCTCTGGAACGCGGAGTTGATCGCTCGTTGCACGGCAGGTACCACCTTGTACCACTTCGTCGGGTCGTCGATGCTCAGCTTGGAGATGATCGTTCCAACAGTTGCGTTGACTCTTTCAACTTGACCATTTGCTCTGGGTAGTCCTGTCGTCACCGCGATGTGTTTGATGCCTTCTGCTTCACAGTAGTCCTCAAACTCTCGGGAAGTGAACGATGTCCCCTTGTCGGTGATCACTTGCACCGGGTTTCCAAAGTTCGTCTTTTGCAATTCCATCTTTCCAATCGTCTCAGCCGTTTTCGTCGTTTTCACTGGATATAACCAGACAAACTTCGTGAAGGCGTCAACTACACAAAGGATGTGGTTATACCCCTTGTTGGTAGATGCGAGTGGTCCAATGTGATCCATGTGGTAGGTGTGCAACGGTTCACTCTCCTTGAACAGAGGGTGAAGAAGGCCTCCCTTCTTGCCCACCTTCCTGTTTACCACCAGACATTTCACACAGTTGGCGATCACTCGTTTCACCTTGTTGGCCAGGTCAGGAATGTAGTATTCCTGCTTCACGTCTTCTTCCGTCCTCTTGACAGCATAGTGTCCTCTCTCGTGTGCCGCTCGGATGATCTCCTGGTGCATCGCTCGTGGAACCACCAAGACCTCCTGACCGTCGACAAATTTGAACAGAAGTCCATCTCTCACTATGAAGTCCTCGTATGGTTTCTCTTCCAAGATCTTTTTAATCGCTACCAGTCCGTCATCTTTTTCCTGTGCGATCTTGATCCTCGATGTTAGACCATCAGGGAAGCCAAACATCACTGCTAAACATCTGCTTAGAGCGTCGACGTGTTTCATTCTGCTACCAGCTCGGTGTTGGATGGTATAGTCAAACTCTTCCAAGCTCATCGCCCATCTGGCCACACGCGCTGCTAGGTCTGTCTTCTGCATCGTCTTTTGGAACGCCTCACAGTCAGTTACGATCTTGAATGCCAGTCCAAGCAAGTACACTCTGTACTTCTTCAGTGCTTTTACTACAGCCAAGATCTCCAGCTCGTAACTGCTGTATTTTTCTTCCTGAACGGTCGTCTTTTTGCTCATATATGAGACCGGATGTAGCTTCTCGTCGTCTGGACACTTCTGCAACAACACTGCTCCATATCCATACTTGCTGGCGTCGGTGTGAAGCTCCGTCTCAAATTTCGGGTTGTAAATTCTCAAAACTGGTTCTGAAGAAAGGATATCCTTGAGCTCGTTAAATGCACGTCGCTGCTCATCGTCAAATTTGAACTCAGGTTTTCCTCTCAACAGGTCACTCAGCGGTTTAGCCACGACAGAGAAGTTTGGAATGAACTTCCTGAAGTAGCTTGCCAGTCCCAAAAAGCTCTGCACCGCTGCAATCGTCTTCGGCTCTGGAAAGTCACGAACGGCTAGAACCTTCTCTTCAGATGGTTGGATCTGTCCACCTTGGATAGTGTATCCCAGGAACTGTACCTTCGTCTTCAGGAATTGGCACTTCGCAAAGTTGATTTCTAACCCGTACTCTGCAGCTATCCCCAAGACACGTCCCAATCGTTGAATCGCTTCTACAAAGTTCTTCGCTGGGATGATTAGGTCGTCCATATAGATGAACACCAGGTTCTCCCTGATCAACACCCAGAACACGGCGTTGATATAACGTTGGAACACTGCAGGTGAATTGGTAAATCCGAAAGGTACTCGTTTGAACTGGTACTGTCCCGTGTGCGTCACAAAAGCCAGGTATCGTCGGCTGTCCTCTTCAACTTCTACGTGAAAGAATCCATCCTTGAGGTCCAATGTACAAAATACAGCTGCATCCTGTAGTTTGTCCAAGACATCCTCGATCAGCGGCATGGGATAGCGATCCTTGACCACTATTCGATTTACTCTTCGATAGTCTACGCAAACTCGATGTGCACCGTTCTTCTTTTTGACCACTACCACCTGACTCGAATACTCCGACGAACTTGGTTCGATGACATCCTTCTCTAGCCACTCCTCGACTTGATCATCAACGAACTTCTTCTCCTTTGGTGATAGTCGTCTAGGTTTGCAGAACGTTGGTTGCTCTTCCTTCACTGCGATCCTCATCTTCACGTCAGTTGACTTCGTTTTTGCTGGAACATAACCTTCCACTAGGTCTTCTACCTGCTTCTTCGTCTCTTTGTCAACACAATTCTCGATGTCCAACTCTGGTTCATTGGTTACCTGGATGCACATGATCGATACTTCCTGTTTCCTGATGGTTACTCCCTTCTTGCTCAAGATGACCTCACCCTGGTCCAGAAGATCGTTACCTATCACCATGTCTATCTTCATAGCATCTCCAGACACTACATAGACGTTCGTCACAAACTCATCCTCATCGACCTCAATGACTGTTTGGAAATAACCTTGAGGAGACACCTTGCTTCCTCCGAACCCTGACAGAACAACACTCGTCTCTCGCAATCCTGGAGCTTCCATCGTCTCGTATATATTCTGTCTCAAAAGGTTGTAGTGACTTCCACAGTCAATAAGGGCGTTGATTTCCTGATCGCACAGCTTGACTTCCTTGAATTTCAGGTTGCTATTCGAAGTCGCCAGGTTGTGCATGTTTGAACCATCCCTTGCAGTACCTCTTCTGTCTCGCTTCCTCTCTTTTGTGCACTCACTGGAGATGTGCCCAAAGTCGTTACAGTTGAAGCATCTTCTACCCTTGTCCTTGTGCATACAGTTTCTCGAATTATGTCCAGCATCACCACAATTATAGCACTTCTTTTCTCCTTCGCCGCTTCTGTCCTTCTTCCTTGCACCGTCGTTGCGTCTTCCACCCTTCTCGTTGTTGTGCTTGGAACCTCCTTGCGAATTGCCGTTGTTAGAGTTCTTGGAGCTCTTCTTTGGCATCGACTTCACTGCCAACTCGTAGCTCTTCATCTTGTCCTTGAACTCCCTAGAACTCGTCGCCCCGTACAAAAGAAGTTTTGCTCCTGTCTCGTCGTCGATACCATCAATCACATATTGAAACACTGAAACTAATTCAATGTCACCACAGCTGGCTATCTCCTTCATCACTAGGAAATATTCCTGGAGGGATTCGTCCTGCTTCTTCCGTCGTTGAGTTAGCAGCTTATGAATTTCCACACTGCTCGTCGCTGTATCGAACTCGTCCCTCAGTGCTTTCTTCAAAGCTGTCCAAGACGTCAATCCTCGCTCACCTTGAACAAAAAGCTTAGCCAAACCTTCAAGTGATTTTTTTGCAAACACAAACTTTTGCAGCTCACTCCATCCCATCAAGACTGCTGTTTCTTCGAAATCAGTGATCCACTTCTTCACCGGATATCCGTCCTTGCCATTGAATGTTTTCAAAGCGCCCTCTATGTCACGAAACGTCAACGAAAATTTATGCTGCTCTTCATACCTCCTATTTTGTAACTCCATCGCAGCCAAATTTCGCCTTATTTCCTCCGACACATCTTTGTCCTGCTCCTCATCAGAACTGTTGCCTTTCTTCTCGTCCTTTTTTATCTTCATTTTCTTTTTATCGTCCTCATCATCCTCCTCTTCTTCGTCGTTTTCTTCTTCCTGTTTGATATCGTCGTTTATTTTTGCTTGAAGTGCGTCCAAATTTGTCAGGTAATAACAAATGTCATCAATCATCTCCCCTTTAGTGCCAGCGTCAACACACAAAATTCCTATCACAACACACAACTCCGACACCGAAAACGTCTCCTCCATAAATTTCTTTTGCTGTTCTTCCTCAATCGAACCTGCTGTAAACTCGAATCCTGTAAACTCCCGCAGTCGTTTTCTATTTTTCCTGTCAGTTGGAATTGTCCCAAAAATAAGGTGATGTAAAACCTTGATTGCTTTCGTTGGTGAGTTGTTTATGTTGTTCAGAATTGAGGTTATGTCACCTAGTGTCGCCATCTCGTCGTTTTATTCAAAAGTTGGTAAAGTAGTTTCCAGTTTTATCGACCGTCGGTAACTGTATAATCTTCTTTTCGTCGCACCGGTTTATAGGTTAGGTTGTCGATACCTTTTCGTCGTTTCCTTTATTTTTCTGATGAGCCTTCGTCCTTTTCTCACCACATCCAAAATCCCTCGTCGTCGTCACAATTTATACCTCTCGTCGTCACTTGTACCACCAAAAAATGCTGCAGCCAAAATGCCCAAAATCCAAAAAGCACGTTTTGTTAATCAAATGAATCCTCGTCTTACATCCAAACGTCGTCGATTCACAAAACTGCACGTCGTTTCGTCGTCAGCGTCGTAAGCAACAGCAAAGAAGATGGTTCGTTGTAAGCGTCGTAAAAATGGCGTCCTAAATTGCGTCGTGTGTTTCGTGTCGAAACTCGTTACTCAGTTCATCCCGGACGGGCCCCCAATTTGTGGGATTTGAATGGATGAAAATAAAACTCGTCACACGTCAATTTAACAAATTATTATTTAAACATGAAAATGAACATTATTACATCAGAATAAAAAGAATACAACATAAGAAAACAGTCTCTAGTCACTCGACACTTTCTTTTTTTACACACACTGGTTTCTTCTTCTGGCGTCGACCGTTATCCAGCTGTTGCGAGCTCACGTGCCATCTGAATCTCACCGGCGGGAAAACCAGCAAATTCGGTTTCCGATTCCTACATTATTTACATCGGCAAGAGAAAGTCGTGTGAGTGTTTCAGACCACATTTTTGTTATTTATTATATAAATATTATTTTTTATGTGCGCTATAAATTTTAACAAGAAGTTTATTATGCACGTGCATAAACTTATAGTTTGAAGAGATATAAAATAATGTAACAAATGATTTACATTATTATTATTATAGCTCAGACTAACATAAATCAGAAATTGTTATTGCATGCCCTCTAATCAACTAGTTAATAATTAAACAAACAATCAATATATCTATTCTGGATCAATCTAATAAATTAATTACATTACAAAGCTTCATGACAATCGGTCCTTAATTGATACAATCTACTGACAAAACCAATGAACCTACTCATTATTACACGTATGACAAATGATTTCAATTGAATTAATTAATTTTAAGGGCAGTCCGGAACGACAATATCGAAAAACTATCAATTTTCGGTTTTTTAACATAAATGATACGAGGGTAGGCTGATAAGTAATGCACACATGCTTGTAGAAGACAACTAAATAAACTTCAGTAGCGCGCCTGGTGGCATGTGGAAGTACTATTTCTCCTCTACAAGCCTGCGCAGTTTGAAGGCGTTGCTTTCATTCAGTTTGTTTTGAGTAGTGGAAGTATGGCGTCGTGTTCTGGTGCTATGTCAACGAGAATTAAACAACGCGCTGTTATCGAATTTTTAACTGCTGAGAAAGTGAATCCTAGTGAGATTTATCGTCGTTTAAAGGCTGTTTATTGTGACGATACTGTTGATAGGTCTACTGTGAATCGTTGGGTAATAAAATTTCGTGATTGCCAACCTGGAAAAGCCTTAATTGTTGACAAAACACGCAGTGGACGACCAATCACTGCCTCAGACGATAATCGTCGCAAACTCATCGATGATTTGATTCAAAATGACCGGCGAATCACTCAACAGCGTATCGCAAACCAAATTGGAATATCTAAGGAACGTGTTGGCTTCATTATTGAACAATTGGGATACCGTAAAATCTGTGCACGATGGGTACCACGCCGTCTGACAGACGAGAATAAACAGCGTCGATTGGAATGCTGTGAACAACTTTTGAAGCGCTACCGTGACGAAGGAGACGACTTTCTTTTGAATATTGTGACGGGGGACGAGTCATGGGTTCATCATTACGATCCCGAAGAAAAAAGGCAGAGCGCTGAATATCGTCATCCACATTCTCCTGTTGTGAAAAAGTTCAAAACACAACCGTCCGCAAAAAAAATTCTTTTGACTGTGTTTTGGGATGCTCGCCGAGTTTATGTGACTGATTATCTGGAACGAGGGGCAACGGTAAATTCTGCTCAGTATATACAGACTCTGAAACACCTCCGACGTCGAGTTTGTCGTGTTAGAGGCAACCTGGCGCCAATAATTTTGCAACACGACAATGCTCGTCCACACACTTCGCGTGCAACTGGAGAGGCTCTGAGAAACCTGAAGTTTCAACCAATTTTACACCCTCCGTATTCTCCCGACCTTGCGCCTTGCGATTTTTATTTTTTTCCTCTACTGAAGAGAGACCTTAAGGGTAATCATTACAGCTCGGACAATGAGGTGAAGGCAGCTATTGCGTCCTGGGTTCGAGGAAAGTCGGAAGAATTTTTCAGTGACGGAATGAAAAAACTTGTTAAACGTTGGGAGAAATGTGTAATGCTTAACGGTGACTATATTGAAAAATAAATAGATAATTTGGTAGGTTAAGATTTGTACTTTAATTTGTTATTTACCCCATCTTGCTATTTCTTTTTGTTCGTCTTCTACAAGCATGTGTGCATTACTTATCAGCCTACCCTCGTAGTTTTAAATTCTCTCTTTCAAATGGTACCTAAATTACGTCTCTAAGACAACTAGAAATATTTTTATGATTTTTTTTAAAACTTGATGTCTTGCTCGAATTTTTCTGCACTAATTGTTTTTCATTTTATTCATTACCTAGACTTTACAACTTTTTTAAATATTTCCTTATATAGTACTATAATTTTTTTAACAATGATTGTCTTGAAGTTAAGTTGGCAATGAATCAGCTGATTTAGATTTACAACCTTTTGACAGTGTTTGAGTTTGTTTATTGTGAATTGAGGGTTAGTTTAGATATATTCATCATTTTCAAACGGATTTTTCTCAGTTTCAGTTTTTTTCAGATTCATGTACCTTTTTCTCATGAACCAATAGAGATATCGGGATAAAATTTTTGTGCATGTACAACTTACTTAGGGCTTTAATTTACGTGTATGGTTTTTAAAAATTTTCATATTTGAATGAAAAAAAAATTTCTTTCTAAAAATTTTAAAGTCAAAAATAGTATTTTTTTAAAAATTCTTTTAGAAATTTTAAATTACGGCTTTTAGAAAAACCACACACGTAAAAGTTGTAAAAAGATCTGAATTTTAATTTGGTGAAAGAATCAGCTTTATATCTTGAGTAGTTCTTGAGAAAAAGTTACAAACGTTAACATTTTGTAAGACACGATTCTGGACTACTACCCTTAAATTGGTTACATATCAATTCAAACATACACAGGGTATTTTAACACTTTCGCTGCTAATCCCATTAAACAAATTGCCAGATTAAATGATCAAAAATTGCTAATGGCAGCTTATCATGGCCTCATTCTGTCTCATAACCATTACGGTATCTTAGGGATAATTCTAGCATGGGTAATATGAATAGGGTTTTTAAAATTCAAAAGAAAGCTATTAGGTATATGGTGGGAACAAGCCAGCCAACCTCTTACAAGCCACTATTTAAGAAGCTTAAATTGCTTACAGTTCCCTTTCTCTACATTTTTGAGATGATTACGTATGTATTATCATGGCCTCATTCTGTCTCATATCCGTTATGGTATTTTAGTATGGGGTAATTCTAGCATGGGTAATATGAATAGGGTTTTTAAAATTCAAAAGAAAGCTATTAGGTGTATGGTGGGAGCTAACCAGCTAACCTCATGCAGGCTACTATTTAAGGAGCTTAAATTGCTTACAGTTCCCTGTCTCTACATTTTTGAGGTGATTATGTATGTTAGGCAAAATAATTTTATGCAGAATTTCAATGTTCACAATCATAACACGAGAAACAGGAATGATTATTATGTGGCTAATCACTCCACAAAATTATTTGAACAAAAACCTACTTATGCAGGGAGAAAATTCTTAAATAAATTACCCCAATCTTTAAAGTGTTGTGAGGATTTGAATTCCTTTAAAAAAAATTTTAAAAATTACTTGATCGGTGAAACTTTTTATAGCATACAAGAATTTCTTTCTTGATAGTAGTGATACATAGTGTGTTTCTTATACGTATTTCAGGTGTTATATCTGACGACATGTCCTATACTCCTCCTGGAGTCTCCAGGGCGCAAAAAAAAAAAAAAAATGTTAGGCAAAATAATTTTATGCAGAATTTCAATGTTCACAATCATAACATGAGAAACAGAAATGATTATTATGTGGCTAATCACTCCACAAAATTGTTTAAACAAAAACCTACTTATGCAATGAGAAAATTCATGAATAAATTGCCCCAATTTTTAAAATGTTGTGATAATTTTCATTCCTTTAAAAAAAATCTGAAAAATTGCTTGATCGGTGAAACTTTTTATAGCGTACAGGAATTTCTTTCTTGATAGTAGTGATACATAATGTGATTCTTATATGTATTTCAGATGTTATGACCAACATGTCCTATACTCCTCCTGGAGTCTCCTGGACGCAAAAAAAAAATAATCAAATAATATCGTCACAAAACTTTTCTGTTCTGCGGATCGCATCATTTGACATCTTCGAATTCCCCTCCCTATATTAAGTAATTGAACATCTATGGACGACATTTCTTGTGTTTCAAACATTATTTTATCTTTAAAATACACCACTAAAGCACTAATTGAAAGTTTTTTCCTGTCTGTGATTATTTTAATGTACGCTGTACTAAGTGTGTTTATAACCTACAATTTGTGTTTTACAGTGTGTGCGTTGTTTGTTGTTTTCCAACATGTTGTAGAATGATGATATTATTTGTGTTGTAAATAGGTGTTATAATCATACATGTTTAGTGTAATACAATACAATTAGGCCGCCTCCATAGCTTAGTGGTAGCACGCTAGCCTTCAACACGAAGGTTCCAGGTTCAATTCCTGGCTAGGGTCTGGAAATTTTCACAAGTTAAAACCCACTGTATTACTAATAACGGAACTGTCGACGTGACTTTAAAAAAATAAGCTAAAAACCAATTTAGGCCTAATTAAATCAGTTTTAATATTTCTAGTAAGGTTCAATTCTTGTTTTTTTTTCTCTAAAAGTGGTTCTATATGTTAGCATATTTTTCACCACAAAAAGTATATAGTTTGTGCAATCAGAATTGGCGCACATAGCTATAGGGACTATGGTCATACTTTTCTTTGTCCCTTGCCTACATGTACAAGATAACTCAAAACAGCGTGACAGAAAATGAGTGAATTGTTTGTTTATTTTTCTTGATTAAAAGGATAAAATATTTAAACAGTGTGCGGTCTTAGGAAACACTCTGTACTTGTATAGCTATTCGATTTTATGCGCCATTCCAGTTTGGACATACTATATTTTGGTTAAAAAAAATTAAAGCACTTTAGAGGGAAAGATTACAGCTTTAATTTGAGGCAAATAACAATAAAATTGGTTCAAAAATAATCTTAAAATAAAATCTTTAAAACAGTTATGAATAGCCAGAATGGTACACAAGAGTATTGAATTTAACTTCCACCAGTGAAAGTGGAAATCTTACAGGAGCTAAATCTTTAGCTTATATTAATAATTAATGTTTTCAAAACTTGGGTCCGGAAATGCTTCGTTAGCGAGTTAAAAATGGTGAAAGATTTCACCCAGAATTTAGTTAAGTTACCCCGGTAAAATGAGGCCTTACTACAATTTTTCCGGCTTTAATTACAAGGAAAACATGGTGACTTCTTGTCTGTCGTTTTTAATCTAAACAATAATTGAATAAAACAGTCCCAAAAGTGTATCTCTCATACTTTTAGGTCACATACATATATAGAGTAACTAGTGACAGCAACACAACACAAACTGGAGTTGCTCTTTCTCCGCATTCAAAATTGAATGTAATATTTATAGTAGAGTGATAGCAATGCAACTGGTGAGTGATGCATCAACTCAAGTTTCTACAGTCACAACACGCTCAGTTGCTCAGTTGCCAACAGTTGTTTCATGTTAAAAGTGTTGAAATTTTGTAATACAAGTTTTGTAAGAAAAACAAAATACTAAATTCACATTGTTCATTGAGCAGTAGCCTACTTGTGCTAGTAAGATCATAGCTCCAAATCGTACTTAAATAAGTTGGTTGGAGTGAGGTAACGTAACATTATAGGGATGTATCACTGAACTGTCTTTTTAATAAATTTTTCACAGCTTCTTCCTGAATACATATGCAAAATTGTTCTTGTATATGTTCAGAGGAATCTGTTGTCAAATTGACTTAAGGTTGATATTGGTTGCGCCACAATTTGAATTTGTAGTTGAAAGGTTGAGGGCGCCGCTGTCGTTTATGTTGTAGCAGCTGACGACACACTCGCTCGCCAGTAAGCGCCGGAGACAGTCGGTCCGCAGCTTTTATTGTAGTGCTCCGCCACGCTTTATGAACCGCACGCCTATACGCGCACCCGGAAAACGGCCTACAACTGGAAATTCATACGAAGAAATCGCTCTTTGGAAGAAGACAGCAGTATAGTGGGTATACCTATCCCTTATTCCTGTCTATCCCCTTTTACCCCCCACTCATCACGAGTTCGATTCACCCTGGAAAAGGAGGTAAGAGGCTGCTTAATTTTGTACTTTTCTTCACATCGCGTTCCGGGTATGTCAACCAAATAAATAGGGCACAAGACGCGCAACATCAAGCGCATCGCATACAGTCAACTGCTCTGGAGGAGGGTCCCGCGGGATCCTTCGTTTGTTTTCGTTTTTTGTCTCCGCACGGGGACAAACGCACCGCACCACGCTCGCATCGGCGCTACCAGATATTATACTGAATTTGATATGAATGATCTTGTAAACCAGTCACCAGTGACTAGCAACTTGACTTCAGAGCAACTCCAGTTTGCGTTGAATTGCTATCAATAGTTGATTTCTGTATATATGCTGCCTTAAAGATATCCAACATAAAACACAAAAATTAGATCTGTTATATTCGTTCATTTTCTTTGCAAAGTTCTTCTCAAAATCATAACCTATACAGTCCCATCTACTATCTTCACATACAATGTTCAATAAAAATATTACTAGGCCTCTGAATACAATGATTGTTAAATACCAAATTAAATAAAAGGCTGATACAGGAATATTTTCTTAATTAATCTTTTGTGAAATAAGTTGACAAAAACTTTTAATACATACCAGCAGCAAGCACTAACTGATGATCCTTAAAATGAGACATGACTCTTGATTTTTGACACCATTCAGGAAAAGACCATTTTGAAGTTTCCTCTTCGTCATTCAATTCTGCTTTTTCAGGATCTGTCACCGCTTTTTCCTAAAAAGGATAATAAATGTTTATCTTACGGAAAAATTGAGGTAAAAATTTGTTCATTTCGACTAAAAAAAATTAATTTTTTATATTGTGTATTTGGAGTACGTATATTACTTGTTGATTCCATAAATATATTAATTTATCCCCCTAATGCCACAATAGGCTCTTTGGTGACGTTCTTTGTACAATGAAATGTATTGAAATCTCTCACATTCAAAGTAAACAACATTTTAACCAGAATAATTTACTTTTCTTCATTAGTTTTGAATTTCATAAACCTCTCATGATTTTTAATGTTTTAAAGTGCATCATATACTTTCAAGAAACTGATCAACCTTAAGTGTTTTGTGCCAATTCATCAGAATGTTGGTATCAAAACTTGTTATGGAATTTGCTATAACAAATAATTTTTTAAATTTTGTTCCCAAGTATGGGGAGAATGGGGAGTGTTAAATAAACACCCAAAGCATTGAAGTGAATGCTAAGAAAAATGCACTATTGTGTAAATATTAGAAATAAACACACTTATTGTAGTAAGTAAGCTTGTATTAGCAGGTCAACGAGTGATTAAAATAATATTATGTATTTATTTAGGGGTTATATATTATTAACTTTCAAGATCTTGACATGTCCTGTACTTCCTTGGGAGTCTCCTGGATGCAATTTACAAAAAACCATATATATCACCTTCATCTCATTGGATCATAGGGTTGCTTATTGTTCTTAATTAAACAGAAATATAGACACATTATGGATAAAATAAATTAATTTTGTTGTCAACAGCAAAAACAGCTGATTTAAAGTTGAAATTTTCAGTAATTGTCAGTTTCATTAGGTTGCTTAGGTTCATAGGTTGTTAGGTACATAATAAATAGGCCAGTGACTACAAAAGTTTATAATCTCTCCTCAGCCCTGCCTTACATTTAAAATAACAAAAAAAGGCAATGACATGGACAAACAGAGAAATCTGCCTAGTAGTACATTTTATGAAATTTTCTGTTGCTACATCCAATAATTTCTTAAATTAATTTCTGGGTCTAAAAATCTAGAAAAACCTGTAAGTTCTAGTTGTCAACAAAGGAGATTCATTTTTTAGAATGGTGTAAATAAAAAATATAAAATGAAGAAAACTACTTTAAAACAGCACTGCTTAATCATTGTTGTTTAGGTCATCAGGTGAAAGGCTGGTTTGAACATCTAGAGGTTTTGCTAAATAAAACAAGGAGTAAGGTGGTTTACAATTGCCTTCTTCACCGAGTTTAAAAGTATGCTTATCAGCATACCAAGCCCTCTGAAAAGCACATACTTTCCAACCTGCAAATGACACCTTCACGTCATTCACCACAGGGTCCGGCTGTATAATGAAATTCATTACGTTCAGAGGACGTAATTCTGATTTGTGTATTTTACACCTCTACCTCTTCTGTTCTTAAATGATTTAGTCATTTAATTGGCTGACTATGTAAAAAGAAACAGAACTATTTTTTGTAGCTCTGGAACAAACAGATCGAGTGCAAATAATGTAACACTCCTAATGTCTGTTATGGGCAGCGCTTATATATTATGAAGGCCATGAAGTTAATAAGGCCTGTGGTGATTATTTGAATTCCATGTATTTTTATTTATAATATTTCAATATTAATATAAAAATATAATTACAACAATAACCAATAGTAATACATCATTTTTTATAATTATAACAAAATCGTTACACTTGTTAATATACAAAAACACAAATAGAATACTTTTACTATTACTTTAGTATACAAATTATCAGACCTTACAACGTAATATAATACAACAAAAATAAAAGAATCAGATCATAATTATTTTTCTGTGGTAGGATACTAAAAATTCAACAAAAGGCCAAAAACAATACAAACTAATCAGATCTTACAATCAATAATAATGTTCCTATCTTAATGTACAAGGGTTATCCAGAAAATAACCTCAGTTTTGAAATAAAAAGTAAACGAGTGAAGATACAAAAACTTTACTATATATATATTAAAACTACAGTTTTTCTCTATTTTTCGACATAGTCGCCAAACAGATTCAAGCACTTGTCCTACCTTGGAACAGTCTTTGAAATACCCTCTGCATAAAAATCTGCCGCCTGTGAATGTAGCCAACCATTCACAGTATTTTGAAGCTCTTCGTCATTGGCAAACCGCTGAGATGCAAGCCACCGCTTCATGTTCGGGAACAGGTGAAAGTCACTAGGAGCCAAGTTCGGGCTGTATGGGGGATGATCGAAAACGTCTTATTTAAACTTGGCCAAAAGTTCATTTGTTTTCTCGCCCTCATACAGCTCGAAGAACAAATGAACTTTTAGCCAAGTTTAAGTGGGACGTTTTCAATCATCCCCTATACAGCCCGGACTTGGCTCCTAGTGACTTTCACCTGTTCCCGAACATGAAGCGGTGGCTTGCATCTCAGCGGTTCGCCAATGACGAAGAGCTTCAAAACGCCGTGAATGGTTGGCTACATTCACAGGTGGCAGATTTTTATGCAGAGGGTATTTCAAAGACTGTTCCAAGTTTGTTACGACAAGAGCTTGAATCTGTTTGGCGACTATGTCGAAAAATAGAGAAAAACTGTAGTTTTAATATGTATATAAAAAATGTTTTTGTATCTTCACTAGTTTACTTTTTATTTCAAAACGGAGGTTATTTTCTGGATAACCCTCGTATTAAAAAAAAATATTCAACATAAATAAACCTAAGCAACCATTCTTTCATATTTCTTAAAAAAATGTCTAAATATTCCACCTTCATTGACTAATATGTTTTTATTTTAACTATTTGTGAAAATAATAATGCATTAGGCAAAAATATTAATAACGAAGGGTGTTGAAAAATCTGTGCTTAAATGAGAGCTTCTTTAGTTTAGAAACAGAATGACAAATTATAACATGTCTGTAATACATACATCACTAGGTATATCTAGTTTAACAGTTTCCAATCCATTTTCATCTTTCTTATCTTCATCGCTTTTATTGTGAGATCCATTACTATCATCAAGAGTCTCCATGGACGCCAATCCAGCAGGGCCACCACCACCACCCACTCCAACACCATCTGTACCTTCCTCAACATCCTTGTCCTGAAAATTAATACAATTTCAATTACATCAAAACAATCTGCAAGCAAAATAACAAAAAAAAAATCTGGTGTGAAACACTCACATGACTTTCTCTTGCCAGTGCAAATAATTAACAATAAACCTAATATTAGTAATAAAACATTAGAAATAAACAAAAAACAAACCTCAAAAACATAACCTTATTTTAATCATGAGTGAAAGACGCAAAATGAAAATCAACCTTAGTTTGGCCTAAAAATACAGAAAATCAATCTTTCACGCTCAACTAGGCTCTGTGGAGAAAAATGCTTTAAATAAAAGTTGTAAGTCTTTTAATTTCCTATAAATTTTATTATATACACTTCTGTCGTAAAATCTATACTAAGGCCGAAATCTTAAAAAAATCGATTTTACACACGTTTTTGTGAGAAAAAAACAGAAAATCGCTAATTACCGCTAAACTAAGCGTTATACAAAAAAATGTTTGAAATAAAAGTTGTAGGACTTCTAATTCTCTACATTTGTTATTATATAAATTTCTGCGCTGAAATGCATATTAAAGCCGTAATCTTTAAAAAAAAATGTTTTACATGAAAAAAGCCTCACCAAGAATTTTAGCAAACATGGCGCCACCCTATCTTGTAGAGCATAAAAAACTTAGTAAACGTGTCGATTTTTAAAAAAATCGTAGGAAGAGTTTTTGAGAAAATCGCAAAAAAGTGAAAAATTATACAAATAAACTACTACTTCCGGTTGACCGATTTTGATGAAAATGTTCGTGTCGGGTCCGGTAGTGGTATGTAACTTAAGTTCTGAGTTTCAAGTTCGTACGATGTTCCGTTCTTGAGATATTCTGTTCACACACACACACACATGCACGCACACGCACACACACACACACACACACACACAGACCAATCGCTAAAAACATGTTTTTGGGTTCAGGGGGTCTGAAAACGTATAGATTCGGTGAAAACTCGATTTTGAAAAATCGACATGAAAACAATACTTTCCTTCCTATATATTCATATAGGCAAGAGAAAGTAATAAAAATAACAAGATATGTAGCCATTTGCAACATATTTTGAAACTGATAAGCTACACTATGAGCTGCATTGCAGTAATAAAATTTACTTTCTGAAAGATGTGCATGACTGCAAATTATAAATTTACATGAGCAAAAATAATATAACATACAGTAAAAGATAAAAATCACACCATTACAATACTGTTTTGAAACCCAAAGCCACTTTCGCCTCGGAACTATTTCAGGTTGAACACCAAATTCATAACCTACAGTCCCCAGAAAATTGATAGATGAATATTAAGAACTATTCTCAACTTTAAACATCAGTCTTCTTCTTCTTCTTCTTCTTCTTCCTTCAAAGCTTAGGCAGCCGCCTGTTCGAACTCAGAAACTTGAAACTCTTAGCTTATACCCATGTGTTACTAGATCATACCACATCTCTCGGTCCAACCGGTCCGTAACGGTGTACTTGGACGGGTATTCTGTGGTCCGGCATTCTGTATAGATGTCCCTTCCATCGCCTTAAACACAAGTCATATGGTGGCTCGTGCCCAACAATACACTATACCAAGAAAATGAACAGATAACAAACACAATGAGAAAAAGACGATTGTCATTCTTCAGCCAAGACACTTCACAATCAGCTCATGGAATACGAATCGCAGAATGGTTAGCTGCAGGAGATTAACAACAATCACACTCTGGGGATAATGTACAACATGATTCTAAGACAAGAAGATGGACCAATACTCAAAGACTCAAAAATTTAATTACCACTAATAACAGAAAAGTTCGACAATATATAACTGACGAGCAGAAGAGGGCCAGATCTGAGGATATAAAGATGTGGAATAGAAGAAAACAAATCAAACGATTCACCGAAGACTGAAAGTTGACTATAGTGCTTCCATTGGGACTTAAAATAAAAAAATAAAAATCAATAAATAAACCCTTTATTGTCACGTAAAAGCTTATTTTATTGTTTGCAGATCCGCCACGTTGATCTAAAGTCTTTGTCACCATTAGTCAGCTAATAAACAGCTGATTTTTGAAGACAAAGGATCCAAAGATCAAATCCTAGAAAAGGTAGTTATTTTTATACAAAAATAAATCTTTATAATGCATCCTGCAGTTTTAAATATTTCTATTTCATATAATGAATTAATACAATAATTTCACTAACCTTCTTTTTAAACTGCGTCACCTTTATTTCAATTTTCACTTACACGTGTTTCGGTGGATCCACCATCATCAGAGTAAATAACATATAATTGAAACTAAAAACATTATTTATTAAAAATCTATAGAAGATGATACATCTTCAGTCACTTGTATAAAACTCTTTTAATAAATAATGTTTTTAGTTTCAATTATATGTTATTTACTCTGATGATGGTGGATCCACCGAAACACGTGTAAGTGAAAATTGAAATAAAGGTGACGCAGTTTAAAAAGAAGGTTAGTGAAATTATTGTATTAATTCATTATATGAAATAGAAATATTTTTATACATATTTAGAATATTAGACAGTGGTTACCGGTGTACTTTGATGGTTGGGGTTCAATTAACCATACTCTCTCAGGAATGGTTGGCCTGAGTCTGTGCAAGACTACTTGCATGTATACGTCATACGTATCATCCTTACACATCCTCATATATCATTGGGACATGGTGGTTGCTTATTATTCTTAAATTTAACAGATTGCAACATACACACGTTAAGGATTAACAAAAACAAAAATTGTTTACAAACGAATTGGTTATATGAGGAAAGACAGATGAGGAGATAGAAAAGGCACTGGACTACATTCGGCGGGAAATAACCATCACAAATAGAGAGGGATTATTGTAATAATATTCAATACATAATTATCAATAAAAAATTTAGTAATAAATACCTTTGTAGACCTTAGTTTCCTAGGTATAACATTAACTAAAGGTAATTTGATAGCATTAATCAGTCCTTTTGTTCTTCCAGCACCCTCACCAACAGCTTCTTTATCAGTCGAATTAACTGGACTTGTCATTGGTTCTAAATCAGTCTTATCATCACTTTCACCCTAAAACAAAACAAAAAACATTTATTTAAATTTTACAATAACTGGTAAATATTAGCACTGATTATAACACTCAATATTAATTAATAAATAATTTAACCCTTCGTGGATGGAATAGTTACATTATACAGACGTATTTAATTACGAGCTGGGGTAAAAAAATATTTTCCCGGATAGAAAACTGTCTTAAAGCCGCAGGATTCAACCAAATTTCATCAATTTTTTTCTCATCTATTTTACTCAATAATAATGAATGTGGAAATATCCGTCTTTCCTAAGGTATGTGACTTACGCAGATGTATCGGTAAGTAGAACCAACTAAAAAAAATTATTTGTACATTGAACTGCAGAATAAAAGGAGAAAACAAATCTTCAAGTACAAAGATTATTTAAAGTAATGTTGTTGTTTAGGTCATCAGCCGAAAGGCTGGTTTGAACCTGTAGAGGTTTATCTAAGTAAAACGAGGAGTGAGGTGGTTTACCATGCCTTCCTCACTGAGTGGAAAAGTACGCTTATCAGCATGCCGGACCCTCTGAAAAGCAAATATTTTCCACTCTGCAAATGACACCTTCACTTTATTCACCACAGGGTCTGGCTGTATAATGAAATTCATTACTTTCAGAGGAGATAACTCTGATTAGTGTCTTTTACACCTCTGCCTCTTCTGTTCTTAAATGATTCAGTCATTAAATTGGCTGACCGTGTGATAAGAAACAGAACTATTTATTTTCGCCCGGCAATGAACAGATTGAGTGTAAATAATTTGACACTTCACCTGTCCGTTAAAGTACTATTATGATTAAACTGGACAAAGTAACACATGTAAGTATAAACAAAGAGGGGAAATATGTGCGATATGGAACACCAACCTCGTGGCAACCAGGAAACACTGATGGGTAGTACTGTCAACCCAACTTCTGGATTTGTATAAAATCTTTTCATTTAGTACCTTCTACGTAGAAGGAACTAAGAGGCAGGGCCAATACAAAAAAGTTATACAACCTGACTCCTTTCGCAACTGAATAAATGATTCTCTGACGGAGACTTTGTGTTCATGCAGGACAGAGCTCCTAACAACAAATCCAGATTAGTTATAAATTTTCTTCAAAAAAAAATAACTAGAAAATCCTTCCGTGGCCAAGTAACAGCCCTGATGCAAACCTGATAGAGAATATTTGGGCAATTGTTAAAAAAAATTCAAGAAGAAGACAATCAATACAAAGACTGATCTCATAGCTGTAATTATCTAAATATAACATAGGGATAAAGAAATTCATAGAAATTGTGAATTACTCATAACAAGCATGTTAACTTTAAAAATGCATGTTAAACATATAAAAATGATTATAAATAACAAAGTTTATCATACTTTTTTTGACTATACAAGATATTTTCATTTGCAACTGTATAAAATTAACAACACGCAAATTTGATAAAAAAGGATCTCCTTTTACTGACAATTTTAAGACATTGAGGAGATAAAAAAAGGATCTCCTTTTACTGACAATTTTAAGACATTGAGGAGATCGCTGCCCAATGACAGTACTCCAACCGTAATCATTAAGTTAGTTCATTATTTTGTAAATTATTTAATTATTTTATTTTCTTCTTCTTTAATTTTAACGTCTCATGATATCCCTACTCCAGAGTCGTTTCGGTCTTCGTATAGGGGCAGATGGTAAATCTGGTGTGGCCAGGTCAATGAAGAGCTGGTTTGGATTATTGGGTAGTTTCTTTTTAAATCGTGTGTATGTGTGCAGGAACACATTGTTGATGTGTGGTATGTTTAAGTCTGTGTGTAGTGTCTCATTCGTTAGGGTATCATACTAAATATTAAAAGTTGTAAACGTGTCAATAAAGAAGTTTTGTCGAAAATATACGAGCTATTGTTTTGATTTCTTTCCATGAGTCTAATAATAATTTTCACATCTTTGTAAGTACTTAAATGTTATTAGTTTTATTTTGGCTAATTTTGATGAAAATCGGAATTAAAACAACAAAATTTTTATTTTCTTAAATGCTGCGTTTTTAACGACAATAACGCAAATTTTTATTTTAAAAACTGTTGGTCCTATTTCACGATAGTTATTGTAAAGTAACAAAATTAAATTTAACAAGTTTAAAATAAGTCAATCCCCGGACCCGTGTTGGTTTAGAGATAAAGTCGTCGCTGCGAGTCATCTGTTTAACAGCTGATTTTCACAGACGAAGGTTCCTGGTCAAATCCTAGTAAACTGCACTGCAGCACATTATATAGCCTCAATCACATACCTTAATTTACCAGAGGCTATCCGAAATACTGATGTAACTCCTCAAATATACAAAAGAAAAGTAACCAACTGGCTGATTATTTTAGAGAGAGGGCAGTCTGAGGATTTTATTAGTTCTATGTATTCAAACTAATTGCTCTTCTTCTTGTGTCAGCTAAACATTTTTTTTTTGTTAACATTTTCATCGAAAGACTGCTTCATCCTTTGCCATTACATGACATTTTATTTTTATTTTTTTTAATTTATTTTTATACTATTATCCTTTTTTTTGTATACTTACGTTAGGAAATTTTGTTATGTTATTTTTTTTTTGTAAATTTTTGTTTCTTTTCTTTTATGTAAATTTAGTGTAGATATAAAAAGCTATTATTATAATAGAATAAATAAAATAAACCAACTCATACCCGCGCACAGGCTAGACCTATGTGGGTATTAGGAAATAAGATAGGATAAGATTCATTGTACTTGTTTTTAGCAATAATAAATAAATAAAAAAATTACAGTAGAACTTTTATATGGATTTGAATAGTAGCCTATGGTTACCGGTGTACTTTGATAGGTGGGTTTATATAATTAAACTCTCTCAGGAATGATCGACCTGAGTCTGTACAAGACTATACCTCATTTACACTTCATACATATCATCTTATCTCATTGGGTCTTTGGGTTGCTTATTGTTCTTAAAATGAACAGACTGCAACGTACACACATTAGGGATAAAAAAATAAGTTATTTATAGCACATACAGAAGTTGATAAAAAAATATGTCAATCTGAAGACAACAAACAAAATTTAGACTTTATTTTCAGTGATATAAATTTTTTCCATTTGATATTTTCAAGTTTTTTGCTTTCTCTATTATTTAGACATTCCTAAAAAACATTTTGGGGAAAAATAAATTTTATTCTAAAAAATGAGTTAACTTGAGATATTGAATTTTATTTAGTAACTCTACTAACAAAAAATTTTCAGTTTTTGACCAAACTTTAAGATCGCTTATTTTTATAAATTGAGTATTATAAAATGTGAATTGAATTAAGAAATGTAAATTAGAAGCAGAAACTGTTTGTTTAAAAGAATATCGCTCATATGGTCCAGGAATTAGAAAACAACTCTTACTAAGAGTAGATTAAATTTGTATGAAGTACAGTAGACTCTCAGAAAACCGGACTAATGTGGCGGACGGCCGGTCCGGATTTCCCGGAGGTTGGCAATTTCGTCTTTATGGCGAATAATTATGACAATAAGCATTAACGTTTATCTGCTAATATAAGAGTGAGCTTCTCAAAAAACATTAAAGCACTGTAGGCCTAATAAATTACAGTAGGCTACTGGTACTGTAATTATTCAATATACGAAGCACAAATATTGACTAAACTTAACGCTACTGTACCGTAATAAGATTCGATTGCACTCTTTGTAAGATTTGCAAGTTACGGATTTCGAACATGTAACAATGAATGTCATATATGTCTCAATTATAGAGTAATTACACGATCAACTAAATGAAATCTAAATGTACTGTAGTACGGTACTGTGCTTAGTAAATTACGGTTCTGGGATTAAATAAAATGCCTCATAAAATCATAAACATAGATTTTACTGAAACACAGAGCTCCCGAAGACGCAAACTACTGTGGGCCCTAAATGACAAAAAATGTCATTTACATACATTTTATATACGCAATTATTATTAAAAAGTACATACACACAAATTATAGTGCTAATCGCATGATCGTTCATCGGGCCAATCCCATGAAAACTTTTTACTCGTTAATTTAAAAGTTGTAAATTTTCAGAAATTAAAGTAAAAAAAAAAATCATCGTCCGGACTAGCGCGATCCGGATTTTTGAGAGTCAACTGTATAAAGATTTAAAGTTGGGGAAACCTTGTAAATTAGCAGTGCAGTACAGTACAAAGTTGAAGTTGACTTACTCATCAACTCTGAGCACTTATCACAGTATATAATTAATTACTGGATTCACCAGACTAAATAATTATCTTATGAGGATACATCAGATAATCATAAGGGCTGTCTCCATTGTGAAGTGGTTATCATGTTAAACAACAAAGCTCAACAATATTCATAACCCACAAAAATTGTTAATAACATAACTATTGACACAACTTAAAATTTTAAAACATTAGATAAAAATAAATTACTGAATTAATATTATTATTACACAACAGCAGAATATCAGGAAGTATTTTTTCAATTTATTTATTATTCAATTGATTTTTATTTACTTGAATAATTTTTTAAATTTATTTTCTATTCATATCAACAATTTTTATCGACACCTATGGAGGATTACGATAGTCAACACTTATGGTACAGAACTGCTGCATTTTTAAAATAATCAGATTTTCACGACTCAGCCAATAACCAAACCTAGGACCTACAGGTTTGAGATATAAACTTGAAATTTTTAGACATTACAAAGCCATCATGTACACTATACCATTATGGATATGAACAGGTTTATCATCACATGTCTAGCATTTGAAATTTAAGAAAATTAAAGCCTAATATATGATAGGTTTTGTACATAGAGACACAACCTATAAAATTCGGCAAAATCAGAATGTTAACTTTTTTGTGAGATAGTCAAGAGGCTTTTCCATCAAATCATCACGTTTTACTGATTTTTACCAAAATACAGACAGTGAACACACATTACTGTATTGTTATACACTACAATAATATCAAGTTGCCAATATACCATGTTTATTAACAATGTTCAGAGCACTTTTGAAAACCTATTCAGATACAACAAAACTTTTTTTGAACAAAAAAAATTTTTTTGAAACTTACTTTGAATAAATTAGGTTGTAATGTAGTAGCAAAAACAAAATAGAGAGCTTGTAGAAATAGGTTGTGTGGAAGAAAATGAATGGATTGATCACTATAAAAAATTATGGTTTGATAATGGAAAAAATGAAAATACTATTCCCACTGAATGTGTTTCTTGTCAAGTAGATCAAATTGACATGACAGAGCTACAAGCAGCAATTAAGGCCTCTAAAAATCGGAAAGCAGCAGGACTTAATGGTCTAAATATGGAGCTTTTAAAATATGGAGGAGTGCTACTTCACTTGCGGTTGTTGCATTTATTTAATAATTGCTGGAAAAATCATGCAGTGCCACAAGAGTGGATGATGTCGAAGGTGATCTCAATATTTAAAAAAGGCGATCGATCAAACCCAGGAAATTATCGAGGAATAAGTCTTCTAGATACAGCATACAAACTATGTGCTTCGATCCTAGCAAGGAGATTGCAGGCTATTACTGAATCTCTACTACAAGAAAATCAAATGGGTTTCAGGAAAGGAAGATCCTGCATTGATGCAGTGTTTACACTGAAAATGATTATTGAGAAACGCAGAGAACACAATTATGAAACCCACATGGCATTCGTTGACTGGGAGAAAGCCTTCGATAATGTGGATAGAGAGCTGCTCTGGAACATAATGACAAAGTATGGATACCCTAAACATCTGATTAGCAACATTGGAAATTTATACAATAAAACATCAATAAGGATTACTCTGAAGGATGGAAAATTAACGGACAGAATAATGACAAATAAGGGAGTGAAACAGGGATGTCCAATTTCACCTGCCTTGTTTAACATTTATGTGAACGAGCTTATGTTTGTGTGGCAGCACCAAGTTGACAAGGGTATTTCTCTCACCCGAAATACTTACCTGAACCATTTAATGTTTACTGACGACACTGTAATCATACAGGAATCTGAGGACAAGCTGCAAGTTGCGATGCATAGGCTCGGCCTCATAAGCAAATACTTTAATATGAAAATAGCAGCAGGAAAAACAAAAGTCATTGCTTTTCGTGGAAAATGGCCTATAAGATCTAAAATAGTAGTCGAAAACAAAATCTTGGAGCAAGTGTCAAATTTTAAATACTTGGGATGTGACATAACGCATGATTATGACCGGGATCCTCAACAAAAAATATCGAGGTTCAACATGATATGTGGGGCAATAAACCGATCCCTCAGGAGTAGAGCTAGAAAGAACACCCTGCTCAAATTTTATAAAGTAATGGCGATCCCAGCATTGGCTTATGGAAGCGAGACATGGATCCTTACAAAGAAACAAGAATCAAAAATTCAGGCAGCAGAAATGCGATTCCTGAGGCAGGTGAAAGGTTGTACAAGAGAGGATAGAATCCGAAATGAGGAGATAAGGAGAGAGTGTGATGCCCAGCCACTCTTGAGCATATTGAGAACCTACAGGAAAAATTGGTCAGATCATGTTGTAAGAATGTCACAAGACTGCCTCCCTCGATCTGCGCTGCTCTATAAACCAATCGGAAAGAGAAATATTGGTAGGCCGAGGAAAAGATGGACACCGGAACAGGCTTGAATAGCCTAATCCATGAAGACGACGACGACGATGTAGTAGCATATATGAAGGTACTGATACAAAATTTAAATAAATAAACTGAGAAAAATAAACTGTTCATTAGCAAGCATAAAAAACAAAAACAATCTTTTAAGAAAAAAATTCCTACATTTGCAAGGTATTACCCAGTAAAATTGTAATTTATTTTTGCAAACAAGTTAGCATATTACCTGAGGGGTAAATGTAAGGGGTGTTTCAAAAAGGACACAGCCGTAACATTAAGAAGATATAAGTAATCTATCGGTAAATTTTATTTTATACTAAAAATTTCACTATTTTTTCAGCTGCCTTCATTCTTACTGTCTAATTACATGTGTTTCGGTGGATCCATCATCATCATCAGAGTACACAATATCATTTGAAACTTTTAAATTTTTATTTGAAACCTACAGAAGATATTACATCTTCTGTCATCTATATAAAAGTTTTAATTTTAATGTCTCTTGACTGGTTTGATGCAGTTCTCCAAGCTTTCTATCTTGCACAAGTAGTTTCATATCTACATACCTGTACCACCCAACATCTTTTGTAATTTACTTTATATATTCGAACCTTTTCCACCTCCTACAATTTAATCCCTCAATATTACCTTCCATTATTGATAGAGCAATACTCGGATGCCATAAGACATCCATCACTAGTCTATTCCTTCTTCTGGTATTTCCATATACTTTTTCTTTCATCCACTTGTCTAAAAACCTCTAAATTACTTATTTCTTCCACCCACATAACCTTTGACATTTTCCTGTAACACCGCATTTCAAAAGGTTCTATCCTCTTCTTTCTACAGCCCTATTACTCACATTTCACTTCCGTACAATGCTACACTCCAAACATAATGTTTTAAGAAATTCTTCCTAATCTGTAATTCAATGTTTGAAGTCAGTAAGCTGTTTTTAATTTCAAAGGCTTTTCTAGCTTGAGCAATCCTACTTTTGATATCATTTGTGCTTCTACCATCCTTTGTTATTTTACTCCCTAATATGCTTTTCATGGTTGATAAGCTCTGCTGTTCCACACATTTAGACCAATCAGAACGTTTGCCAGCGTTGTCAGAGTGTACCTGACCAACATTACGCGCACATGCGTATAAAAGCCGCAATATTTCACTTTCATCTTGCATCTCGTACTGAACACATCGATTTTTGAGCATGTTATTAGCATGCAATGCATTATAATATAATCAGCTGATTATATGTTTATAGGTTTTGTTATTGAAAGATCAAGAAAATGGCTGATGAAATATTTAACAGAGTCACAAGAGCCAAGTATTGGCAACGTTGCTGGCAAGTCATTGGCTAGCTATAAAGTGGGTAGGGGGCAATACATACGTTCAGAGCTCATCAGCCTTGAAAAATAGTATAGATAGCAGAATTCCCCATCTTCCTGTAAGTTTTATATAGATTTATTTATTTATTTAATAAAGTTTTACATGTTAGAGCAACAGGTAAAACCCAATACTGCTCTCTTAAAACATATATAACAATACAATCGTAATTTAACTAGCTTATAATATATAAATAATATTTATATAAATGACTGAAGATCTGTAGTTTTTAAATAACAATGTTGAAGTTTTAAATGATATTTTGTGAACTCTGATGATAGTAGATTCACTGAAACACTTGTAAATAGCTAATAAGGATAGAGACAGCTGAAAAAGTAAGCTGAAGAAAGATTTTTTGTTTTTAAATGTCTGAATAAGAACTTCTCACACATAAAGCTGTAGAATATTCAGTACTTGAAAATCTTTAAAGACCTCATCAGATAGAAGGTATTTTGGTTATTACTTTCAAAGTTTGATATCGAAAGGGTTGGGGCCTTCAAGATCTTACACCAGCCGGCTTTTACTTATGGAGTTATTTAAAAAAAGGCGTTTTAAAAAAAAATCCTCATACTATGGTGAACATTAAACATGAGATTTCTAACATCCATGAGTAAACATTACGAAAAGTGGCTACAAATGTTCAAATCTGCATTCGGGCCACAGAGCATTATTTTCAACATATATTATACTTCATTCAAAAATAAATCTTTATAATGCATCCTGCAGTTTGAAATATTTCTATTTCATATAATGAATTAATATAATAATTTCACTAACCTTCTTTTTAAACTGCGTCACCTTTATTTTATTCCTACTTACACGTGTTTCGGTGGATCCACCATCATCAGAGTAAATGAAAAATTGAAACTAAAATTTTTTTCATTTATTATATACATTCATTTATTATATATGAAAAAAATTTTTAGTTTCAATTTTTCATTTACTCTGATGATGGTGGATCCACCGAAACACGTGTAAGTAGGAATAAAATAAAGGTGACGCAGTTTAAAAAGAATTATTATATTAATTCATTATATGAAATAGAAATATATTATACTAGTGGACCCGTGCGAATAAATTCGCACAATAAGATGCAGATAAGGGAGACGGCAATATAGTAAACCACCTCACTCCTCGTTTTTACTTAGTTAAACCTCTATAGGTTCCAACCAGCCTTTCGGCTGTTGACCTAAACAACAACACAAATTTTCATAAATATTTTATTATCAAAGGCCTTATATGAAACACTTACCATTGAATTTCAATGAAATTAACCATGACTTTCCTTATGATATAGTATTGTGTTCATATATTCATTAGTGTTCATTACGTGGGAGACCCGCAGTACAGTATTACAGAGCTATACGTTGTAAATATATTTTATTCTTTTTCATTTCGTAAAATGAAGCTCGAATTTAGCATGAATTTCAAGTTTAGAACTTTTTACCGAATCAGGAAAGAATAATCTTTAAAACCATGTAAAAATTATAAAAATCCGTTTGGTAGAACTCTGTATTTAAGAGTTTAAAGAATTCCCATTTAAAATACATTGGAAGTGATTTTGCGTTTTAAATATATAGATAGTTACTAACGGTGAGTTTCATTGTAATTATTTTTTTTGACTTTAAACTTTATTTTTTATTCACAACTGTACAGAACTTAACAATTAGTGAATGAGATGAAAGGTTAATGATAGTGACTTGTGTGTGACATGTAGTGAAGCCAGCCCAATGGCCAATTTCAGCATGAATAAAAAAAAAATAAAATGAAATGACATGAAATAGTACAATTTATATTATGATGGTGGTATGATAAATACAGTATGAGTATGATGTAGTAATGAGATGTGAATGACAACGATTAACGGATGAATGATGTACGTGAGAGTGTTTACAGATAAGTTCTTTGATTTATCGTATGGTGGTTGTAGTAGATCACGATTCTATTTTCTTTTCAGGCAAGTGACAACAGTATTTGAATGTTGTTATGTCATCAGCTGGTTTGAATCTCTAGAGGTTTTACTAAGTAAACCAAGGAGTGAGTGGTTTACCTTTGTCTTGAGAAAAAGAGTGATTTAAGAGTGAAAAAGTATGGTTATCAGCATGCCAGGCACTCTCAAAAGCATCTACTTTCCATCCTGCAAATGACACCTTCACTTCATTCACCACAGGGTGTGGCTGTATAATGGAAATTCATTACTCTCAGAGGAGATAACTCTGACTAGTGTCTCTTAACACCCCTACCTCTTCTGTTCTTAAATGCTTCAGTCATATAATTAGCTGATCATGTGATAAGAAACAGAACTATTTTTTGTAGCCCTGGAACTAACAGATCGAGTGCAAATAATTTAATACTCCACGTGCCTATTATAGGCAATAATTTGAATAATGTTGCAAAAAATTATAATAAATATTACATTAATTTTATTTTTTTATAATTCACTCATGTCATCTATAAACGAGTTGTTTCGTTTTTGAAACACCCATTATTACCTACTTTAAGATGTAAATTATTATCCTGATATATCTGGAAATGCACCGGTAAAAAAGATGGAATAACTATTTTGTTATGTAAATAAGCAAAATTATTTACAACGGTCACTATAATTACAATTGTTAATAATATGCATTTAAATAAGTTATGGATGGTATGTATTTTAATGTTTTGTGTGTGAACAAAATAAAGAAGAATTCTACGTTTAAGATCTGTCAGATGTGTGTTTTTGCCTAAGGAGAAAATTATGAAAAGATTTGAGGCTACACTAATTAGTGAACCAAAAATAAATACATAAAGTCAAAATTTAAAAAAACCTTTAGCATCTCAACTCTTTAATTAATTTCCAGAAATGCTAAGGAAATGATACTTTAAAAATTTTATGCATAGATTTTAAGGTTACCTACTAAAAGAATAAATAAATTAAATAAATATTAAAAAATCCCTTTTTTGAGATGCATCTCATGGCTAGTGGCAATTTTTAAAAAGAGTTATCTTTGACTTATGGCAAACACCATTAATGATTTGTATCTACTCTTCATGAGGATTCAAATGACACTATTTTTGTTTCCAAATTCCGAATTCGATTTCTTGAATTCCGGTTTTGGGCCACTTCTGCTCGAAACTGGAATTTCAAACCTAATTACACCCACTAACTTTTTGTGTAGATTATGAATTCTAAAACCATTTGTTGCTATCTCTTGTAGTTTCTGACATCTGCAGGTGACAGATAGACAAAACAAAATGATATAACTATTTTAAAAATTGCCACCAAATAAATAAAAAATAAAAGCATCAGAACTTTGATAGAATTGTATTTTTGTATGCCACTGTCTTTTAATCTTTAATCACATCTATAAATGAATGGTAGGATAGAAGTTATTTATTGTATTTAATTATGTTACACTAATTGATTTTTTTATATTAAATCTATTATTTCACGTAACTAAAAATTACAAGTTAAATGTGCAGAGGTGTGCAAATTATTAGATTCATGAAAAGAAATCAAAACAATAGTACAAATTTTCTACAAAACTTCTTAATTGACAAAATGTTTACAACTTTTAATATTTCGCATGCTTTGTTATGAGCGATTCACAATTTCTATGAATTTTGTCATCCCTATGCCATATTTTGGTACATGCAGATATGAAATTTAGTCTTTATAGTGATTGACTTCTGCTAGAGTTTTTTTTGTTAAAAATCGCCCAAAAATTTTTTTATCGGAAATACATTAGGGCTGTTACAAGGGAAGGATTTCCTAGTTATTTTCTTTAAGAAAATTTATAACTGATCTAGGTTTGCGGCAAGGAGCCCGTCCTCTATGAACACAATGTCTTAATCAGGGAACTAAGAGTCTCCATTAATGGGTCAATGGGGCAGGACCAATGCAATATAATATCTAATTGATAAAAGTAACCCACCAAATTATTAATTAAGCAGCTGGTTACTGATTTTTCTCTTTAAACAATTCAAAATATAAAAAAGAAAGTTACAGTGAAGAAGCTAATTCTTCTTCATAAACAGGTTTTATGACACCTGGAAAAAAAGAAAAATGCCCAAAATATAGGAATGGATCATTGGACAGCTTTGACAGATGTTTGGTTTTCAAAATTATGGAGGATTTTTATATCAATGAGAAAGTGGTGCTGACGTGTGAAAAGTTACAACCAATTTCAAAAGAAAGGCTAAATTTTTGGAAACTTTGTGCATAAAATTGTTTTTAAAGGGAATGAGGTTTAAGTGGAAAAGTGTCGCTCACAATGAAGTATATTAATTGAAAGGCAACATTTGGTTAACAAATGGTGTAATTTCACGGTAATGAAATGTAGTGTCTCACTATTGAGGTTGGCAGCACCGTCAGATTTTCTTTTCCCTTCCTCATACCCCATCCATACACAAAAGGCATTCTCAAATTCTCGTGACTGAGTATATACTGGTTAATTTTGTGCTGCTAAAGATAAAATTAAAACTGTCACATTAATCACCAAACTCTGGTAAAGGATATTTATGAGAAGAGAAAAAATAAGTTTAATCTTACCTTTTTCTTTTTGTTGAAGGGATTCGAAAATTTAAACTTTGTCAGTTTTGCAAACTTGCCAGTCTGATCTGAATCATGGCCGCCAACTGAAGTCGCAGTACAAGGAGGTTCTAATAAATCTGATCCTTCTTCTCCTTCCTCACCATCCTGAAAACAATAAAAAAAAAAACAAATAAATTTATTTACAGAAAATTTAGTCTTAAAAAATTAAGACAATAAAACCATGTAAGTAGGTATTTGATAACACCAACTCATACAAGCACAAAGTTTAGATTGTTAATATGGTGGCCAAATCTGGAACGGATGTTGCTGTTGTTTTTAGGTCATCAGCTGAAAGGCCGGTTTGAACCTTTAGAGGCTTTACTAAGTAAAACAATTGCCTGCCTCACTGAGTAGAAAAGTATACTTATTAGCATGCCAGGCCCTCTGAAAAGCATCTATTTTCTACCCTGCAAATGACTCCTTCACTTCATTCACCACAAGATCTGGCTGCATAATGTAATTCATTACAGTCTTTTACACCTCTACCTCTTCTGTCCTTAAATGATTCCGTTATATAAGTCGCTGACCATGTGATAAGAAACAGAACTATTTTTTGTAGCCCTGGAACTTACAGATTGAGGGCAAATAATTAACACTATACCTGGCTGTTATAGGCAAACCGGAGCTTTTTTTTTTTTTTTTTTTTAATGTTCGACTGTTCTGCAATTACTACTAATGCAGACGGTGAAGGATGAAATGATTTTTTGTAACTTATGAAAATATGCCGTGCCTGAATGGGATTCGAACCCAAGACCGCATGATGAGAGGCGAGCACGTTACCAACTGCGCCAATGCGGCCGGCATTGCCAATGCAAACCGGAGCAGATAGGAACCTAAAGAAGAAGAAGATACAAACATAAAAGGAATACAAATCTGGTGTAAAACACTCCGACGACTTCTCTTACCACTGTAAAATAAAAAACCCAACCTAATTATAATCATGCATGAATGACGCCAAATGAAAATCAAGTTTGGCTTAAAATTATGGAACATCACGAATTGATGCTAAACTAGACTCTGTAGAAGAAAATGAACGCATGGAAAAGCGTATAAAATTTAAAGGCAAATATTTCGAAAAAAGATAAAAAGATTTGTACCAAAAAATTTTGTCTCATTGTTTTTGTAAAAATTTAAAAGGTAGCCCTTGTAGCAAGACAGCAATGAAGGAGATGGCTCAACGATAGAAAGCTGGAGAAGATGATTTCATTAAAGATTTATAATTAAAAAATAAAGATTATTAGTTCTATAATTGTAATGTATTGCCCATAACAGACAGGTGGAGTGTTAAATTATTTGCACTTGATCTGCTAGTTTTAGGGCTACAAAAAATATTTAAGTTTCTTATCACATGGTCAGCCAATAATAAGAATCAAGCATTTAATAATAGAAGAAGTAGAGGTGTAAAAGGCACTAGATACAGTTATTTCCTCTGAATGTAATGAATTTGATTTTACAGCCAGAGCCTGTGGTGAATGAAATGAAGGTGTAATTTGCAAGGTGGAAAAGTAGATGATTTTCGGAGGGCCTGATATGTTGATAAGCATAGGCTACTTTTCCACTCAGTGAGGATAGCAATGGTTAATCACCTCACTCCTCATTTTACTTAGTAAAACCTTGAGAGGTTTCAAACAAGCCTTTGAATTACCTAAACAACAAATTGTAATGTAAGAGAATTTATAACTTTTGTTTTAGTTTATTTAAGTTGCATCAACTTCTTGGTTTTTAGCTACTTCTTTCGGGTATGAAACAATAGGTTTGACACGTAATTATTTCCAGGCTCTAGCTGGGAATCTAGCTGGCCACCTGCCAGAAATAAAGATCAGAATTGAAAAGGCCAGGGCAGCATTCCTAAAAATGAGACCTCTTCTATCAGCCCGCGACCTGAGCCTCGAAACCAGGACCCGCCTCTTGAAGTGCTACGTCTTTCCCATTCTCTTGTATGGAGTAGAGGCGTGGATACTCACCAAAAAGTGTGAGACCCGTCTACAAGCGTTTGAAATGTGGACCTACCGGAGGATGCTTCGAATACCGTGGACAGACAGGGTCACAAATATGGAGGTCCTCAGAAGAATGGGGAAAGAGCTGGAAATCCTGCAGAGCGTAAAGATAAGAAAACTGACATACCTTGGACACATCATGAGGGGGCCTAAATATGAGATTCTGCATCTCATAATTCAAGGGAAACTCGTTGGTAAACGCTCGGTGGGACACAGACGAATATCCTGGTTAAGAAACCTGAGAGAAGCGTTTAACTGCTCGTCGCATGACCTGTTCAGAGCAGCAGTGGACAAGGTGCGACTGACCATGATGATAGCCAACCTTCGTAATGGAGAAGGCACCTGAAGAAGAAGCTGGGAATCAAACCCAAGACCTTCCACTCGGTAAGCTAACGTGGTAACTACGCCACGAAGGTGGCTATTTATAAATTAAAAATATTACTAAATGGAATTAAAATAAAGCTCTCTTTGTGAAAATAAATTAATTACCTGTTTTTTGTTACTAAACTACATCAAAACCTTTTAACTAAAGTAATACTACGTCACAGTTTATTGCAGTTAATAACGTAAAATAACTTTATAATGTGAACTCTACTGTAAATCATTCCTCTTGAAGTTTGATGGAGTCCTAATGTTAAATTTACATTACTTTACTCAAAGCTCTATGAAATAGAACTTAATTATGTTAGCCCTGGAGTCATTAATGAATTACTAAAATACCTTCATCTCAGAAGTTCAAGCCATCATTTTTTTTACTTCTAGGCCTATATTATGTTTAATTTAGAACGGGTATTAAAACATATTATTCGTTACACTAATGAGTAAATTTAGCATGACTAATTATTAATGTTTTGTAAAATTCCTTCTTCTAGTATATTACTGAAGTGTTTATTAACCCTCTACCAAATATACCACGTAATGAAAATCTGCAAATATTTGTTGCTCAACGCCAGTAAAGCAATTTTAAAATGTTTTACTTTTCTTAGTATTATGGAACTTTCTTTTCCACAGGTTTCTTTCTTTTTGGTTCATTTTTGCTAGTGATCCATGTAACAAAATGTGGACTGTTATTGTAAGTGATCTGTTTCGACATTCATATCCAGAGTCCCCCATGAATCTACTGACGTTTCAATCACCGCAAAGAATAATTTGGATAAAATGTATTATTTCTCGAGTTATAAATTAATAATAATTAGAAGAAAAGGAAACAGCTGAACACAAAATTTTAACAGTTTTATTGGATACTAGGTGTATGTTTGACACTCAATGTTAACAACAAACTTACAATTTACGAAGCAATTCTTAAACCACTACAGGCATATGGAATCCAATTATTGGACTCAACAAGCAATTCCAATATCGAAATCCTACAAAGGTTTCAATCGAAACTGCTCACAACAATCATAGCAACAAATTGGTACATAACGAACAATGTATTACACAGAGATCTACACAATGTTACAATTCAACAATAAATCAACACATATGGTACAAAATACCAAAGAAGACTAGAATTTTAGGACCTAAAATACAAATAAAATTAAGTGTCTACCTTATGTACGTAGATGCTGAGAAAAAGGTACAAACATTAGCATTGTAAGGTATAGGGATCCATGACCCCTTTAATTTATGTAATCTAATTGTATTTGTTAGTAGGGCTAAGTTTAATTAATAATTCTGTAAATAAATAATAAATTGTTATAAGTTTAAAGTATGCTCATAACGGGCAGGTGAAGTGTTAATTAACTGCACTCTATCTATTGGTTCCAGGGCTACAAAAAAATAGCTCTGTTTCTTATCACATAGTCATAACTGAAATGTTTAAGAACAGAAGAGGTAGAGGTGTAATACACAAGTCACAGTTATCTCCTCTCAGAGTAATGAACTTCATTATACAGCCAGACCCTGTGATGAATGAAGTGAAGGTGTCATTTGCAGGGTGGAAAGTGGGTGCTTTTCGAAGGGCCTGTAATAAAATTAATTTAAAAAAATATTTATTATAATTTTATGCAACAATATTTATATTATTACCCATAACAAGCAGATGGGGTGTTAAATTATTTGCACTCAATCTGCTAAGTCCAGGGCTACAAAAAAATAATTCTATTTCTTATGACATGGTCAGTCTTTTTTTTTTGCGCCCTGGAGACTCCGTGAGGAGTATAGGACATGTCAGTTATAACACCTGAAATACATAATAAGAATCACACAATGTATCACTACTATCAAGAAAGAAATTCTTGTACACTATAAAGTTTCACCGATCAAGTAATTTTTCAGATTCTTTTTTAAGGAATGCAAATTATCACATTTTAAAAATTGGGGTAATTTATTCATAAATTTTCTCCCTGCATAAGTAGGTTTTTGTTCAAACAATTTTGTGGATTGATTAGCCACATAATAATCACTTCTGTTTCTCGTGTTATGATTAAGAACATTGAAATTCTGCATAAAATTATTTTGCCTAACATACACAATCACCTCAAAAATGTAGAGAAAGGGAACTGTAAGCAATTTAAGCTCCTTAAATAGTGGCCTGCATGAGGTTAGCTGGTTAGCTCCCACCATACACCTAATAGCTTCCTTTTAAATTACAAACCCTATTCATATTACCCATGCTAGAATTACCCCATACTAAGATACCAAAACGGGTATGAGACAGAAGATTATATGAATGAAGCATTTAAGAACAGAAGAGCTAGAGGTGTGAAAGATACTAATTGGAGTTATCTCCTCTGAGAGTAATGAATTTTCTATACAGCCAGACCCTGTGATGAATGTAGGAAGGTGTCATTTGCAGGATGAAAAGTGGGTGCTTTTTGGAGGACCTGGCATGCTGATAAGCATACTCTTTCAACTCGGTGAGAAAGGCAATGGTAAACCACCTCACTCCTCGTTTTTACTTTTTAAAACCTCTAGAGGTTCAAACCAGCGTTTCAGCTGTTAACCTGAACAACAAGTTTAAAGTAAGTCTGTTTATTAGTTATCATACTCAGATCCCGAACGGACCTAGAATTATGTGTTACAATACGTCCCTCTCGTATGGATAAAAATAAAATAACTTTTTTTTTGTAATTCCTAATTTGTATACGTTGCAATCTGTTCAATTCAGAACAATAAGCAACCTCATGACCCAATGAGATGAGGATGATGTGTATGAAGTGTAAATGAGGTGTAGTCTTGTACACACTCAGGTCGACCATTCCTGAGTGAGTATGGTTAATTGAACCCCAACCATCAAAGAACACCGGTAACCACTGTCTAATTCAACTCCGTATAAAAGTAACTAACTTTACTAGGATTTGAACCAGGAACCTTCGTCTCCGACTTTACCTCTAGACCAACCCGGTGGGTTATAAAATAACTAATATTATAAAAGTAAGCTTTATCACGTACACAAACTGCATTTCCGAGGTAGCCTATAAAATATTAAGAACGATTACAACGAATGAAAAAGGACAAAGTTGGCTCTGTGATGGATTGCATTAGTTGAAGCAATTTATCTATATTGTACGCTATTGTTCTATCAAGAGATGTCCGGCTCAGTGAGAATATATAAACTGTATCCAGCTTTTATTACGAACAAACTTGATAAGAATCAATAAACACACACTTACGCTTCGCATTTATTAAATGTATTCGACTTTAAAATACCTAAGATAAAAAAATTACAACAATTTATTTATTGAATTCTAAATTAAATTTAGAATTCATGACACATTTGTTCATTTCATTCATGACATTAAATTTGTTTCATGACACAGAACAAACTATATGCTATGAACTCCTTTTTCAAGAAGAAGGATGACCGAAGATGGACATGGGTGAGCCCAAATGGAATTACAAAGAATGAAATAGACTATATCTTGACTAATAACAGGAATATATTTGAAGATGTCTCTGTACTAAGCCAGGCAGGAATAATATCAGACCATAGAATGATCAGGGGAAAAATTGTAATAAACGAGCGAGAGGAGAGAAGGAAAATAATAAAGTCAAAAAGGATGAGAGTGGACGCAAACCTCCTACAACAGAACAGCACATTTTATAAAGAGGAAATTGAACAAGAGGTCAAAGCATTAGTCGGAAACAGTATAGTTGAAAGAAGTGTGGAAGAGCGGGAGGCAGTGATTAGAGAAGCGATGATGAAGGCTTCAAAGTTGATTGAAAGACCAAAGAAAAAATGGACTGATAAGCTGTCTTCAAATACCAAAGATTTAATTCAAAAAAGAAAAACACTGATTGGAGAGGGTAAAAGAAACACAATAGAATTAACAGAACTGAACAAAACAATAAGAAAAAAGATAAAAGAGGACATGAAGAGGAAGGAAGATGAGATTGTTCTAAATGTTATAGAAAACAATAAAGGCATGAAGGTTTTGAAGAGAAAATTAAGTATTGGACAAAAGAGCATTAGAGTCTTGCTAGACGAAAATGGAAAAGAAATTCAGGATACTAATAGCATCTTGAACAGAGCAAGGCAGTTCTATATGAACTTGTACAAATCCAACTTGAGAGACCCAGAACCAAACGGAGAGATGAACAGAAACACTGGAGAACAAGAGAAAATACCTGACATAGAGATATTCGAGATAGAAAAAGCATTGAAAGATATGAAACGTGGCAAGGCACCCGGAGAGGACGGCATACAGATTGAAATGATTGAAAAAGGCGGTAAAATAATCCTCAATGAGCTGAAGGAATTATTCAATCTATACCTTAGAAGTAAGTCCATCCCAGAGAAATGGAATAATGCCATAATTATTTTAATATATAAAAAAGGAGATAGGAGAAAGATTGAAAACTACAGACCAATAAGTCTACTATCCCAAGTCTACAAACTATTTACAAAAATTATAACAAATAGATTGCAAAAGGAATTTGACTCTATCCAACCATATGAACAAGCGGGATTCAAGAAGAACTTCAGTACAATGGACCACATCCATGCCCTTAGCGTTCTGATTTCCAAGTGTAGAGAATACGACATACCTCTACATCTAGCATTTATCGACTATGAGAAAGCCTTCGACGCAATCGAATTCTGGGCCGTTGAAAAAGCACTCAAATTCTATGGAATTAATGAGACATATATAAGCATTCTCAGAGAAATATATAGTAAGGCAACATCTTGTATTACGATATCAGACACCAGCAAAATTTTTAAGATTGAGAAAGGAGTAAGACAAGGTGATACAATATCACCGAAGCTTTTTACAACTGGTTTGGAATATGTAATGGGAAATCTGAATTGGAGAGAGAATGGCATAAGGGTGAATGGGAAATGGCTGAATCACTTGAGATTTGCGGATGATATTGTGTTGATTGCTGGCAGTGGGTTGGAACTGATGGAGATGATTGAGGACCTGCATAGGGCATCAAAGGAAATAGGGCTCCGGATGAACCTTCAGAAAACTAAGATAATGGGCGGAGAAGATGACCAGGATGAAGTTACATGTGATGGGGAAACTATTAATAAAGTCCAAGATTATGTTTATTTGGGACAAAATACACGCCTTGAACGGGGAGGTGTTAAAGAAGAGGCAAAGCGAAGAGTTAAATTGGGATGGGCAGCTTTTGCAAAATTGAGAGGAGTACTGAATAGTAAAATAAGTAGAGAAAACAAAGCTAGGCCCTTCAATCAGTGTATCACTCCAGTAATGATATATGATTCAGAGACGTGGCCGCTAACAAAAGAGATTGTATATCAAATGCAAAAACCGCAGAGAGCTATGGAAAGATCTATTCTGGGAGTCAGGCTGAGAGATAGAAAGAGGAATGAATGGATAAGATCCCAGACTGGCCTGGAGGATGTTAACAGGGCGATGGCTAGAGGCAAATGGAGATGGGCGGGACGCGTGGCGAGAATGGAACCAGAGAGATGGGCAAGGAGGATCCTTGATTGGCGACCATATGATGGAAGAAGATCAAGAGGGAGGCCGGAGAGAAGATGGGAGGACGACATAAAGAGAACCGCTGGAGAGAACTGGAGGAGGACGGCGCAGGACAGAGAAGAGTAGAGGAGTCATGAAGAGGCCTACATAGCTAATATTTTAGCTTTGTAAAAAGGGCTAAGAAAGGGAAAAAAATTAAATTTTACATATTGCTAAAAAATTCTTAAATCATAAAATCTTAAAATTTTTGGAGCGTAGAAAACATTGTGTCAACATTATTCGGGAGCGAAACGTGGGTGATACGGGCTGTACAAAGTAAGAGGATTTGAAATTTGGTGCAATAGGAAAATGTTAAAGATTAGGTGGGTGGACAAAATAAGTAATTTACAGGTTATTAGACGAGTGGATGAAAGAAGGAGTACAAAAACGGAAACATCTTACCAGAAGAAGGGATAGGCGAGTGGAGCTTATTTTAGGACATCCATGTATTGCTCTACCAATAATGAATGGAGAGTAATATTGAGGGAGTGAATTGTAGGGGGGAAACAAAGGTTAGAATATTTAAATAAAATTACAGAAGATGTAGGGTGTCATAGATAAGTAGATATGAAACGACTTACACAAGATAGACAGCTTGGAAAACCGCATCAAACCAGTCGAGAGACTGATGACAAAAAAATTAAATGTTTTAAATCTACGTACATCGAAGTCAGGTGTTTCAATAGAAGATATCAGACGAGACATGAAAGTCAAGAAAATGAATTAGCCATAAATCTTCTAAACAATGCAGAAGAAGTTAGGCGCCTGAAACGTTACCATGTTTTGGACTTGTCTGAAAGGGTTTAAATGTACAAAAAATTATAGTGAAAAGTATACCATATTGTAAAATGTAAAATATCTTTGTACATAGTAATTTTCTCTTTTAACACATGAGTAATTGATGTAATGAGAGGTACTCAGAGGATATAACTCTGATTAGTGTCACAGTACACTTCTACCTCTTCTGTTCTTAAAGATTGAGTCATTTAATTGGCTGACCATGTGATACGAAACAGAACTATTTATTTTAGCCCTGCAATGAGTGTAAATAATTTGACACTCCACCTGAATGTTATGGGCAAACAGAAAATAATATCTAAACAAATTTACGGTTTTACTCTTCAAAATTTATTCAGAATGAAAAAAATGTTCTTTTCCATTTACTCAATTTTTAACAAAAAAGTGACTTTAAACAAACATTTCAGTTTAACTGCAAATTGTGAAATTTTGTTACTGTTTTATCTCCGTTTCTTTACAATGTTGTGTTAAGGGGGATATTTTATCAAGGATATATAAAGTGAATTGCTATGTTCACACGAGCTCAGTCAGATGGAAATCATTCTCCAGCACAATAGATAAATTTGTTTACTCATCCATCTTGTGTTTGTGTATGCATGTACATTGCCCACATCGACGTTTGTTAGAAATCGGTCGTTTCAAAAATTGTCGAGTGAGGGCACTATTCGTTGTTTACCTAGCTTGGTGGAAGTGGGTTCGTTCTATTGTAACGGTTGTTCAGTTAACAAATAAAAACCTAGGTTAAAGAACAGGTAGATAAATGTATAAGAACGTACGATTGTGATGAAGTAGGTGGACTCATGCGCCACACATTTTGTACCTGAGTTTCACAATGTAGTTAAATTTTTATGGTGGATCCATGTACATTTCTGGAACGTTATGTAATAATCCATTCCGTACTAGCTAAAACACCCGTTCTGAGTTCCCAGTTATATTACGAATCTGTGGGCTTATAATGTCACTGTGCTGTATTTAATTTTTTACTATCCACGCAATAAAAATTTATGTTTTGAAGCTGATAAAGTGAAAATTAACCACAAAGAATTATGTAAAGTTTTTCATTTTTATGCATAATAACGGAGATATTACCAATTTTATAAAAATAAACATGGCAGTATTTTATAAAACTAAATAAACAGAACAATAAAGATAGATCTACGCGCCGCTGGTATTCATTCCGAAGCTCTGTACCCTACCCCTTCCACCACGACCTAACATTACACGACACACCCGTTTTCGGTCACATTGTCAAAAACGAAAGACAGTCACCTTAGCAGTTAACCATTGCGGAGTGTTCCAATTGTGATTTACCTTTCAATTTGTATTGCTCTGTGAGCAATAATTTGTGTGAGTTAAACTTCCAAACATCAATTTTCATTGCTCTATATAAATAGTAAATTTATTTATTTGTGTAAAATAATTAACTACGCTTCTGAAAATAATAAAGCGCTGCGTAACTTGATTTAAAAACACCTAGATCTCGCTTTTATTTTACGTCCAACTATTTTGTTTTGTCATTAATACTAATGATGACGTTGAAAGGAGGTACGAATAGACAACAATGAATGATTTAAGAATATTACACCTAACAGGGATCGAACTCGGTACACGAACAGATTGTACACAGCACCAAGAAAACCGTTCGAAGAACGGGGGCATTTTAGCTAGTTTCATATAGAGCAAGACAGAGTAAAAATTATTGAGGGCTTTCGGATAGTATAACAACCTGTTGACAAAACAAATTTTTAAAACACTAAACAATAGACGTACGGTGTCGGATAAATTTAAAGAAGTCGGAAAGTATATTAAGAAAACCGGGATAAACCGTGAAAACTTAATGAACCGAACCAAATTCAGACAACTAATTACGGACTTAAAGGGCTTCCATGAAGAGCAAACACAGAACACCGGTTGACAGAAGAAAGGAGAAAAGTCTAAAGTGAGCGAATGCAGGGAATGTCGGCTGCAAAAAATCTTCTATAAATGTTTGAAGTCACTTCACGTGGTCTAAAATTGGCCCTATACGAGAAAAAAAATTTATACAAAATGAGTAGGCGTACAAAAGAGATTGCGAGTTCTGATTTTAACATTAAAGGGTTCTGGGTGAAGAAAATAACATTTCCTAGTTAAAAAATGTAAAACACATTAAAATTACACTACAGTATTGGAAGAGTTTATACAGTTACAAAGACACAATAACTTTCGTTATAATGCCAAGGACATAAGAATTTTAATTTTATATATTTTGAGAATGTTTATTTTCTCTCAAAAAAACAAGTAATCTGAAAGGAATGTCCAAAATTTTTAACTCGAGAGAACAAAGATAATGCCAAAACTAACTAACTAACTAAACAGAACATTTCTATTGGTTTCACATTCTCTTTATCTTCTGTAAACACATAAAAAATATTTCTTTTTGAAAAATACACGTCAAGAAAAAAACAACATTACATAGTCCTGGCAAGGAATCAAGACGCCGAAGAAATTAAAAAAATACCTGAATCTTATATAATATTTTTGATGTACCTAAACTATGTATATAAATATAGTTTTAAAATGTAATAAATGGAGTTGAAGTCATTGTTCAAAATAGAATATACTTGATAATAAAAGTTTTCACAATTATTAAAACCATGTGTTTAGTGATAACCTAAATAGAGGAGGAAATAACTACTGGATGTAGCTTATGTTGTTGTTTAGGTCATCAGCCCCTTTAGGCTGGTTTGAACCTGTAGAGGTTTCACTAAGTAAATCGAGAAGTGAGGTGGTTTACCATTGCCTTCCTCACTAAATGGAAAAGTACACTTATCACCATGCCAGGCCCTCTAAAAAGCATATATTTTCCACTCTGCAAATGACACTTTCACTTCATTCACCACAGGGTCTGGCTGTATAATGAAATCCATTACTTTCAGAGGAGATAACTCTGATTAGTGTCTTTTACACCTCTACCTCTTCTGTTCTTAAATGATTCTGTCATTTAATTGGCTGACCATGTGATAAGCAATAGAACTATTTATTTTAACCCTGCAACTAACAGATTGAGTGTAAATAATTTGATACTCCACCTGTCTGTTATGGGCAAATGTAGCCTATGTATCGTATACAAATGGGTGCACCACTAAGGAAGGATCTAATTCTTACTGTAAATTCACTTTTACCCATAACAGTCACGTGGAGTGTTAAATTATTTGCACTCGATCTGCTAATTCCAAGGCTACGAAAAATACAGCGTGATTATAAATGAAAAAATAGACAGTTTCGATAGCATATAGAAAATTTATTTTTGAAAAGTTAAGGTAATTACTTACATAATTATATAGTAGAAGAATTCATTAAATTTTTATTGAAAATATTTACAGATGTTCAATGTGTGTACCATTTGTAACACGACAGATATCAACACGGTAGTCGAATTCTTCCCACACACGATTAAGCACATGACGGTCAACTGTGACATCATTTGAGATACGTTGTTTTAGATCATCGATATCTACAGGAAGCGGTGGTACAAAAACTGTGTCTTTTACATAACCCCATAAGAAAAAGTCGCAGGGCATTAAGTCTGGACTACGAGGTGACCACGGCGTAAAAACACAATGTTTTCCTCACTTGCACGACCGACCCATCGTCTAGGAAGACGTTCATCAAGATAATTAGGCGGAGCTCCATCTTGTACAAAAATGAAGTTATCACTATCTTCCTGGAGTTGAGGCATTAACTATTCGTTTAACATGTCCAGATAAATTACTCCGGTTACTGACACTTCGTGAAAGAACAGCCCGTAAACCTCTTCACGAGATAATGCGCAAAAGACGTTTACTTTAGGGGAATCGCGTGTGTGCTGTAAAGCAATTTTTGGGTTTTCTGTGCCCCATATTCTAACATTATGTCTATTAACTTTTCCACTAATGTGAAAATTACATTCATCACTGAAAATTAGGCGATTAAAGAATGCGTCGTCATTTCCAACACAATGTTGCATCTCCAGACAAAGATTTTTACGTACGACTTTATCACTGGTATTTAAACTTCGTACTAACTGCAGTTTATAAGGTGTCATTTTCAAACGTTTCCGCAGATTTTCCACACAGTCGGTTGAGAAATTTCCAATTCTAAACTTGCTGATCTAGTTGATTTTCCTGGACTTGGTACATAAACATCACGAACACTATCAATTTGTTCTTCTGTAACAGGTCTTCCAGTACTCTTCCTTTTACACAGACATCCAATGTTTTCAAAATGTTTATACCAGTCATAAATTGATTGCCTTGTTGGTGGTGGTTTACCGTATCTTGTTCTGAAATGACGTTGCACAACCGTAACAGAGTTTGTTTTGGCTAATTCAAGAACACAATAAGCTTTCTCCACTTGAGTAGCGGCCATTTTGCAAGACTGGTTGTTATAACAGCAGCCAACAACAAAATGCTAGCAACAGTTGTACCAACATAAACTTTAAAAAATTCCCTACAAACCTATATCATTTACTATATTCAAATACACTAGTTTAATCTTTAAGAAGCTGTCGAAAGTGTCTATTTCATTTATAATTACTCTGTAGTTCTGTTCTTAACACATGGACAGCCATTTATACGACTGAAGCATTTTAGAACAGAAGAGGTAGAAGTGTAAAAGTCACTAGTCAGTTATCTCCTCTAAGAGTAATGAATTTCATTATACAGCCAGACCCAGTGATAAATAAGGGAAGGTGGCTTTTGCAGGGTGGAAAATAGATGCTTTTCAGAGGACCTGAGACGCTGATAAATATACTTTTCCATTCAGAGAAGAAGGCAATGGTAAACCACCTCACACCTCGTTTTACTTAGAAAAGCCTCTAGAGGTTCAAACCAGCCTTCCGGCTGATAAAACACAATAAAAAAACTTTAAAAAAGTCATTACAATACAAAGTTAATTCCTTAATTACAACTTAACATCCGAAACTATTTATATTAACCTGGTAGTCGGAAAATTAATTAACCCAACTATGGTTTCCCATGTTTAAGGGTAGACCAATTTAGTACTTCTGTATTCATTTTCTACTACTGCAACCAACACGGTAGTCTATTAGTGTGTTAGTAATTATTACAACTACGTGTTAATTTATTAAATATTAATTAAACTACCAAGAAAATAATTAAAATATTGAACTAAATTACTTATTGTATACATGAAAACAAAACAAAATACAAATAAAAATACAAAAATATGCAAATCAAAATCATTTATTTACAACTATAAAAACTAATCATGGACCGGTAGACAAGCTCATAAAATTATTGGATTACTGGTGTAACAATTGTTTCTATAGCTTCTCTTCCTACTTCCATTAACCACATGGTTACTGCTTTTTTATACTTTATAAATCCGGTATTTTTTAAGTTGTAAGGAGCGGAGATTATGCAGTTATGGTCTTGAGTAGTAGAAATGCTTTTGATATAACGTTTCTGAAGTCTTAAGCAATAGCAAGAGACACTTGTTATTTTTATTATAATAGTGGGCGCTCTTGTACCAAAATAGTTTATATTTTTATGAACAAATAAGAGTTTCTCTTGCAATTATTTGGCGGGCATCAAGTACTACACTGAATTCTTGAAAATGCTACTTAGATGGGTACCTTGGTTGTTTTTTTTTATTAATTATTCATAAAATCGAATAATGGTTCGTACGCCGAAAACCGAGCACGCCATTGGAATTTTTAAACATTTAGACATCCTTCCCTTAAAATATCTGTATGTGTACCGAGTACTCAAAATATTTTTTATTAGGGGTGGGAACGTACTGAGTAATTCTAAAGTGTATTCAAATCGATTAAGGTTGAAAAATCGGGTTGTTTTAATAAAACCAAATATTGAAGCAAACCGTAGATTTTTCTCCTTTTGTCCATTGAAGTTTTTTAATTATTTTCCTTTAAATGTAACTGAACCCTAGGTCATGAGGCCTTGAACCTTGGTCTAGAGGTAAAGTCGTCGCCAAAATCAGCTGTTTAACAAATGATTTTCGGAGACGAAGGTTCCTGGTTCAAATCCTAGTAAAGGTAGTTACTTATATACGGATTTAAATACTAGACTGTGGTTACCGGTGTACTTTGATGGTTGGGTTCAATTAACCATTCTCTCTCAGGAATGGTCGACCTGAGTCTGTACAAGACTACACCTCATTTACACGTCATACACATCATCCTCATCTCATTAGGTCATGGGGTTGTTTATTGTTCTGAATTGAACAGATTGCAACGTACACAAATTAGGGATTACAAAAAAAAGTAACTTCATAAGTAAAAATCTGGTGTGAAACCCTCACACAACTTTCTCTTGCCAAAGCAAATAATTAACAATAAACCTAACATTAGTAATAAAACATTAGAAATAAACAAAAAACTAACCTCAAAAACATAACCTTATTTTAATCATGAATCAAAGACGCAAAATGAAAATAGACCTCAGGTTGGCTTAAAAATACAGAAAATCACTCTTTCACGCTAAACTAGGCTCTGTAGAGAAAAATGCTTGAACTAAAAGTTGTAGATTTTTTAATTTTCTATAAATTTGATTATATAAACTTTTGTCGTAAAATGCATACTAAGGCCGAAATCTTTAAAAATCAATTTTTCATACGTTTTCGTGAGAAAAAAACAGAAAATCGCTAATTACCGCTAAACTAAGCATTATACAAAAAATTGTTGGAAATAAAAGTTGTAGGGTTTTAAATTCTCTACAACTTTTATTATATACATTTTTGCGGTAAAATGCATAATAAAGCCGCGATCTTGAAAAAACAATGTTTTTACGTGAAAACAGCCTTACCGAGAATTTCAGCAAACATGGCGCCTACCCTATCTTGTAGAGAATAAAAAATTGAGTAAACCAGGCGATTTTTAAAAAAATCGTAGGACCAGTTTTTGAGAAAATCGCAAAAAAGTGAAAAATTACACGAATAAATTACTACTTCCGGTTGACCGATTTTGATGAAAATGTTCATGTCGGGTCCGGTAGTGGTATGTAACTTATGTTTCAAGTTTCAAGCTCGTACGATGTTCCGTTCTTGAGATATTTTGTACACACACACACACACACCAATCGCTAAAAACATGTTTTTTGGGTTCAGGAAGTCTGAAAAAGTGTAGATCCGGTGAAGAGTGGATTTCTTAAAATCGACATGAAAACAATACTTTCCTTCCTATATATTCATATAGGCAAGAGAAAGTAAAAATTATTAACTTTTTTAAAAGAATTAAAATCCGGGTTATTTTTACAAGATGATGTCGAATTTTTGATTCATTAGTTTTCATTCGGATAATATCATTATTTTATATTTAAATACTGTATCTTAGTTTTATAATGTAGTCCTTATCCATATGTATTTTAAAAAAGTACTCTTATTTATTTTCCGTTTTATCTATTCATTTAAGACTAACATTTAAAGTTTATATTGGTTTTTTTTAGCTTGGCCTAGGCTTTTCTTTCTTTTTCCGAGCTTGATAGTGCCTCAACACGATTTTCAATGAACTACCTAACCACATTTTTTCCCAGTTAGTGTTATATTAATGTCGCTGTAAGTTTGGTTATATTGTGTTATAAAATTAGTTTAATTAGAAAATGTATTGTGTGTGGATAAATAATTAACTTATTTTATTGTTTTAAAAACCAATATAAAATTTGTAACTTGGAAATTATGTGTGTAAATAAAAAAAAAGTCTGCTTCTTAACTTTTTTCTAACACCCAAAGAAGACGAGTTAGTTGCACCCTACCCTATTATACCGTACCATATTAACAGGTGTTTCAAAAAGGACGCACTTCGAAGTTTGAGAACGCTAATTTATTACATTAAGTAATTACAAATTATACGGTATGAAATTATTACCTTTATAACATTCAGATTACCTTTAAAACTTCACAATAAATGTTCAAAATGACTTCCTCCGCTTGTAATGCAAGTTCGGACACGTTTCATAACATTTGCAGCCACTTTTCGTAGTGTTTGCTCATTAATGTTTGTAATCTCACTTTCAATTTTAGCCTTCAATTCTTCAATTGTATTTAAGAACTTTACTCTTTAAATTCCCCCAAAGAAAAAATCCGCAGGAGTAAGATCTGAGGATCTTGGTGGCCACAATCCTTTTGATATCACACGAAGGCCAAAAAATTATCGTAACATATTCAGCGTTTCAGTAGAAGTATGGCATGTTGCGTTATCCTGCTGAAACCAACAATCTCGATCGTGTAATTCTAACAACGCTATAAATTGTTCAATTAAGTTGCGGAACCATGCTTCGTCACTGAAATAAACACGATCCAATATTTCAACACGGTTGTCATTAACAAGAGAACGTATCCAACGACAATACTGTATACGTTTCCCATGGTCTACTTCTTTCAGTCCATGAACGACACCGATGCGGTAAGGACGCAGATTTAATTTTTTTGTAGCCCTTAAAGCAGAAGATAGTGATAATCCAGCCTGTGAAGATAACTTTCTAAGTGATTTGCCGGGTGAGGTTGTCAAACGTGGTTTCACATCGTCCAAAACTTGTTCTGTTAACACTGATGGTCGACCTGTGCTTTTCCGATCCTGTACACTGCCAGTCTCACGAAATTTATTAATCAGACGCGATATTGTGGTGTAATTAGGTACTTCAGAAGTGGGAAATTTTAACTGGAACTCGTCTTTCACTCGTTCGTAAGATTTATATGCGCAATAACTTTCAATAATAAAAACACGTTCATCCTTTGAAAAAACCATGTTTGAACTTATATAGACACTACAGATACAAATGAATACTGGGATAGCACTAGTACATGTCAGTAATACACAATGGGTCAACAATGAGTACGGTAGTGCCAACTGTTATTTGGGGGGGGGGGGAAATATTCCCTATGCAGAAAATATTAACCCTTAAATTTCGAAATGCGTCCTTTTTGAAACACCCGTTACTTTCTCGAACAGCTACAATTCTGAAAATTTAACTTATTAAAATATTCCTGTATACCTTAAGACAGTGTGATAGTATGCTACTTTACTTCAGCTACAGAAATTATTACTTTACTTTACTTGTTGCAAAAGGGTACGTTAACAAAAATAAACTTAGGCTACACAGTATATAATTTTACCCAGAGTGAGTAAAGCAAACAAAGTACAGTAAACGCGTACGTATGCAATCAAGGGGAAAGGTTGACATGAAAAATAAATGCAGAATGAAAATAAAATATACATGTAAAGAGACAGTAGTTTATTTGCTCGTTTCATCCAATTATATTTTTCGTTAAAATACACACACAACGTTACTGGCAAATGTAGTTAATATTTTAAAAAACTCCCGAGATTTTACTTCAAGTAAAAAAAAAGAATCTCTATTTCCTGTTATATAAATAAGAGGTAACAAAAATTAAGTTTGTTCTACAGAAAATGTTGAACTATTTATTGCCGCAGTTGAAGTTTTCAGACCACTGTATCATTATTTCAGTACAGTACGTTGGAGTGTAGAGTTCTATAAATCAATAATAAAATAAGCGGAAATAAATAATAAAATAACAGTGACGACCAATGGTTTTTGTTTCAGTAATTGGACCCAACAGACGTTACTTAACAATTCCCAGTAAGTTTCCACCAGCTGACTGACGGGGCTGGAAGTCTTAAACAATTAAAACAAAAAATTAAGCATTAGGGCCTACCAATAATTTACCAATCAGAATTTAAAAACTAGGTAGTGAAACAAAGAAAACCGTTGTAAAAAGGAATTGTCGTCGTTCATTATAGATTAAGTTATAATTAAGCCTGTTCCGGTATTCATCTCTTCCTCGGTCTCCCCACTCCTCTAGTACCCCTCGGTTCATAAGCCATGCGTTCAAAGGTGGTTGTTCCTGTGGCATTCCAAATAAATTATCTATTCATTATCCTTTGGGTGCCCATAACAGACTAATAGAGTGTCAAATTATTTACACTCAATCTGTTCGTTGCAGGGCTAAAATAAATAGTTCTGTTTTTTATCACATAGTCAGCCAATTAAATGACTGAATCATTTAAGAACAGAAGAGGTAGAGGTGCAAAAGACTAATCAGAGTTGTCTCCTCTGAGAGTAATGAATTTCATTATACAGCCAGACCCTGTGGTGAATGAAGTAAGGTGTTATTTGCAGAGTGGAAAATGTGCTTTTCAAAAGGCCCGGCATGCTGATAAGCGTACTTTTCCACTCAGTGAGAAAGGCAAGGGTAAACCACCTCACTCCTTGTTTTACTTGGTAAAACCCCTACACGTTCAAACCAGCCTTTCGGCTAATGACCTAAACAACAATGTCCAATATATTTCTTGCAGAGCTTATTTAGAGGTTGAGTTCCACGTTCCTCTCTTATCACTTCATTCTTGATGTGGTCTTGTTTCGTACATCCTTAAATATGTCTCCGAAACCTCATTTCTGCCGCATGGATTACTGAATTTTGTTTCTTTCATACTAAGGCCGAAATCTTAAAAATATCGATTTTTCACACGCTTTCGTGAGAAAAAAACAGAAAATCGCTAATTACCGCTAAACTAAGCGTTATACAAAAAAATGTTTGAAATAAAAGTTGTAGGATTTTAAATTCTCTACAACTTTAATAATAAATTTTTGCGCTAAAATGTATTTTAAAGCCGTAATCTTAAGAAAACAATGTTTTTACGTGAAAACAGCCTCTCCAAGAATTTCAGTAAACATGGCGCCTACTCTATCTTGTAGAGCATAAAAAATTTAGTAAACCAGGCGATTTTAAAAAAAAAATCGTAGGACCAGTTTATGAGAAAATCGCAAAAAAGTGAAAAATTACACGAATAAACTACTACTTCCGGTTGACCGATTTTGATGAAAATGTTTGTGTCGGGTCTGGTAGTGGTATGTAACTTAAGTTTCATGTTTCAAGTTTTTACGATGATCCGTTCTTGAGATATTCTGTTCACACACACACACAGACCAATCGCTAAAAACATGTTTTCTGGATTCAGGGGGTCTGAACACGTGTAGATCCGGTGAAAACTCGATTTCGAAAAATCAACATGAAAACAATACTTTCCGTCCTACATATTCATATAGACAAGAGAAAGAAAAAATTAAATAAAATGTAAATTGTAAAATAAAATAATAGGCTAAATGAAAAGTACCCTTCACATTAAAATAATTACGTGTAGGACCAACTTGACGATAACATAAATAATTTCCGTTTTAACAAAATAGCTAACTAATTGGTATAAATATTAGACAACCAAAGGGTCAAACAAATCCAGTATCCAATACTGTAGTTTGTAATAACAGGGTGTGTTGTAATTCAATTCCATAGGTCTATTCTACGTAAATTGCAATGGGCATGTTTTCCCCATCATCCATCCACTAGATATTCCCTTCATCATGAAGGGATCGTTCAGTTAAAATCGCTGTTGTTGTTTAGGTCCTCAGCGGAAAGGCTGGTTTGAACCTGTAGAGGTTTTACTAAGTAAAACGAGGAGTGAGGTGGTTTACCATTGCCTTCCTCACTGAGTGGAAAAGTACGCTTATCAGCATGCCAGGCCCTCCGAAAAGCACATATTTTCCACTCTGCAAATGACACCTTCACTTTATTCACCACAGGGTCTGGCTGTATAATGAAATTCATTACTTTCAGAGGAGATAACTCAGATTAGTGTCTTTTACACCTCTACCTCTTCTGTTCTTAAATGATTCAGACATTTAATTGGCTGACCATGTGATAAGAAACAGAACTATTTATTTTAGCCCTGCAACGAACAGAGTGAGTGTAAATAATTTGACACTCCACCTGTCCGTTATGGGCAGTTAAAATCGCTATAATATAAATATAATACCATACATTTTGTATGGGTACTCTAACCTGTCACTAGGAGATTAAGTATTTACAGTCCAGCCTCGCTTAGTTTGCTCCTAATGTAAACAAATAATGACGTCACTGAGCATGCGCATTATATTAAAATGTGTACACGCTGATTAAAAAGTAACAACAAAATACTTTCAAACGTATTTAAATACAAAATACTTTTAAAAGTATTTTTCTAAATGAAATTGTTAGGCCTACATCATATAATGACTGATGTTTTTAGTACTTTAAGTACTTATAATGCCCAAAACGGGCAGGTGGAGTGTTATTTTATTGCACTCTATCTGTTTGGTCCAGGGCTAAAAAAAAAATAGTTCTGTTTCTTATCGCATAGTCAGCCACTTATATGACTGAACTATTTAAGAACAGAAGAGGTAGAGGTGTAAAAGACACTAGTCAGAGTTATCTCCTCTGAGAGTAATGAATTTCACTATGCAGCCAGACCCTGTGGTGAATGAAGTGAAGGTGTCATTTGCAGGGTGGAAAGTGAATGCTTTTCGGAGGGCCTGGCATGCTGATAAGCATACTCTTTCAACTCAGTGAGGAGGGCAATGGTAAACCACCTTACTCCTCATTTTTACTTAGTAAAACCTCTAGAGGTTCAAACCAGCCTTTCGGCTGTTGACCTAAACAACAACAACAACAAGTACTTATAATTTAAAAAATAGTTAACTTAATAGGAATACAACATCCGTAAAGTCACAGACTCTAGCGTGCACCCTGTAGTAGCTGGCTTTCGTTTGTTGACAGTAGGAGCAAACTAAGAACGGCTGAACTGTATCTAATAATACCATACATTTTGTACGGGTACTCTAAGTCTAACCTGTCACTAGGAGATTATGTATTTATATTATTTGCAATTTACTCCTGACTCGTTACACTGCCTACCAGATTACGGCTCTTTGACGAAGGATAAACAGTCTTAATTAGTAATTCCGGACACAATATTAACCCAAAACGTATCGAAGAGTTGCAACAGGCCAGGTATAGGCATCAGACGAACTAATGTCCCATAGCCAAGCGAGTGAGAGAGAGATATGTGGCATAACTACGCATGCGCTCAAAGGTCTTCACCGTAATAATCCAAATCTGAAAAGATACTACAGTCGTTATCTTGCTTTTTAGTTTACTGGATGCATAAATACTTGCTCACAACAATGAGTAAAATTATACGACAATGTTATTGGAACGGCGCGTATGGCTTGTGCGAGTGAGAGCGTTATGCATTCTCTCACTCCCACTGTTAGGGACATTAGTTCATCTGAATACTATACCATTAAGTTAATTACTATGGTGGACATTTGATTCGCGTTTGAAGAAAATTGAAGGGATGATTATCGTTCCCTTTCTACCTGAGTCATCAACCCGTCAATTGAGAAGATTACACCCCTTTCATTTAAATAAATTATGCACATCCTCACCCATCTATAGTTTATTCCATAAATGTTATTTACGTAATATTAATAAACTAATGGCGTGGCGGTGAATGAATGTTTGTTTTATGGAAATGTACCTGGCTTTAGAAGTATGGTTATTACAGTATATATGTATGTTTTTTTGATTTTGTTTATGGGTGGTTTGCGATCCATTAGAAAAACATTACGAGGGACTTGTGGGTATGTTGTTACTTTCTCTTGCCTACATGAATAAATAGGAAGGAAAGTATTGTTTTCATGTCGATTTTTCGATATCGAGTTTTCACCGGATCTACACGTTTTCAGACCTCCTGAACCCAAAAAACATGTTTTTAGCGATTGGTCTGAGTGTGTGTGTGTGTGTGTGTGTGAGTGTGCGCGCGCGCATACAGAATATTTCAAGAACGGAACATCGTACGAATTTGAAACTTAAGTTAAACACCATGACCGGACCCGACACAAACATTTTCATCAAAATCGGTCAGCCGGAAGTAGTAGTTTATTCGTGTAATTTTTCACTTTTCTCGATTTTCTCAAAAAATGGTCCTCCGATTCTTTTAAAAATCCTCTGGTTAACTAAATATTTTACGCTCTACAAGATAGGGTAGACGCCATGTCTGCTGAAATTCTTGGAGAGGCGGTTTTCACGTAAAGAAATTGTTTTTTTAATATTGCGGCTTTAATAATATGCATTTTAGCGCAACAATATATATTATTGCAATATTAATTGTGCATTGTTGCATTGTGTGACAATGTATATTGCTGCGAACAGGGATTGCTATCGTATGATAAAGTACTCCGAAAAGAACAAATAAAAATAAATTTCCAGGTTTAAGTTTTAATTAACCCATCGGGTTGGTCTAGCGGTATCGTGAGTCAGCTGATTTTTGAAGACGAAGGTTCCTGGTTCAAATCCTAGTGAAAACATTACTTTTATGCAGATTTGAATACTAGACAATGGTTACCGGTGTACTTTGATAGCTGGGCTATATTAACCATAATTTTTAAGAACAGTTGACCTGAGTCTGTACAAAACGACACCTCATTTATAAGTCACACATATCACTCTCATACCATTGGGTCATGGGGTTGTTCATACACATGTTAAGGATAACAAAATCTGTTTCAAATAAAGTAAAAAAAGAAGAAACTTATTTTTCCTTATACATTTAAAGTATGTTATTGTTTGATCATCAGCCGAAAGGCTGGTTTGCACCTCTAGAGGCTTCATTAAGTAAAACGAGGAGTGAGGTGGTTTACTAGTGTAATATGAGACACTTATGCATCCAAATCAGATTAATAATGTAGAGCAATCTGAGTATATTAAAAATAAAATTATTACCTTATGCAAAGAATTCCCCGATGTACTCACTACTAAACTAGGATGTACAGATGTCTTGATATACGACATTAAACTCAAAAATAATAAAGTAATAAAATCAAGACCATATCCGATGAATCCAATAAAAACACTTCAAATGAAACATCAGATAGATAAATTGTTAAAAGACAAAGTGATAAGAGAGAGTGTTTCACCTTATTCGTCCCCAGCGTTTCTAATTCCAAAACCCAATGGTACGAGTCGTTTGGTTGTAGACTATCGCTCGGTTAACTTCGCAATCGACTCAGAGGCACAACCTTTACCTAACATAAATCATGCATTTCAATGGTTTTCAGGTGCGCGATGGTTTAGCACACTAGATTTAGCCCAAGCATACCATCAAATACCATTGACATCTAAATCTCGCCAAATCACTGCATTTTGCACTCCGGATGGTCTATATGAATATGAAAGATTACCTTTCGGTTTATCAACTGGAGTACAAGTCCTGACACGTCTCATGACCAAAATATTTAAAATATTACCCGTAAGACTGTTGGGGGAGAGATAACTAAAGAACACATTTCTAATCTTAAAAAAGTTACATAATTTACTAAGATTGGCAATATTCTTAGGTGACGTATGTCGCGACACTCGAGCTTGAGATGATGGTACTAATTATATGTCCGATGTTTGCATGATGTGTGGATGTGTTGTGTAAGGGGCCCCGAATGAACGAAACATACCGTCTCAAGCCGACAACTGCTACGTACTTGCCTTCCTTTTTCACATTTAAGCACCCACCCCTTATCCTTTTTTGCTTGTGCATTTCCCCCGGGGGAGGGGAAGATTGTAATATGAGACACTTATACATACAAACAACAGACCATACGCACATTACTAAAATCACTCACACATAAACATAAACATACACATTTCCACATTCAATATAAATACCAGATGATTTACCACCTACAGATGTGAGTAGTGAGAATAATAAAAAAAAACAGAAATAAAAAAGAAAATTTTTCTTAAAATAATAAAATGGATTGTTAGTTGATTCCATTTTAAATCTTTTAAGGAACAAGACACGCTTTATAATTTTTTTAAGATAAAAAGGATTTGATATTTATTAATTTTATTAAGAAATAATTCAATAATTTTTAGAAGATTTAATTATAAAGAACTTCAACGATTTTAACAAAATTTTAAAAAGAATTTTAAGATTTTAATAATTTTAAATATTTTAAAAGTTTATTAAGAATTTTGAATAAAGAAACGTTGAATTTCGAGATCTTAAAACATTTGGATTTTTATTTACGAACCTTGGGTACACTAGTGCTTTCCTAACTGAGTGGAAAAGTATGTTTATCAGCATACCAGGCCCTCTTAAAAGAATCTACTTTCCACCCTGCAAATGACACCACTTTATTCACCACACGCTGTGGCTGTATAATAAAATTCATTATATTCAAAGGAGTTAACTGTGAATAGTGTCATTTACAACTCCACCTCTTCTATTCTTAAATGCTTCAGTCATATAATTGGCTGACCATGTGATAAGAAACTATTTTTGTAGCTCTGGAACTACCAAATCGAATGCAAATAATAAAAAAAGATTTACCTATTAACTGAAATCATTTTCTCAAACAAAACCATTGAAAAATTCAATTAATTGTATTAGGTAGGCATAGATGAGAAAAATAATTTATTTTTATTGATATAGACCCCTCTAAAGTCAAAAGTTTAACTAACCGAAAAATAAGTGATACCCTATTAGAGTAACATTTAACTGACCGATATACTAGTGTTATCATTCAGGTTTTTGATGGGGGGAATCTTCTACACAATGGTTTCTGTTTATTGAACAACTGATACACATGCACCATTCATAACCATTGATAAAACTATTTATTCCCCGTTGGGATATTACTACTCGTGAATGGACTGAATACAACTTTCTAAAGCTTACGTTCAAATAAAATTCACTTTGAAAGAGTGGAAAATCTAAATAGATTATATTTTAAAATCAGATAAATACAACATGCCACAAACTTAAATTTCGTACATGATCCCACAGGACTATTCCAATAAATTTACTATTTTTTTTTTTAACTTTCTCTTCTTATATTCGTTGTTTACGTCATCAGCCGAAAGGCTGGTTTGAAACTGTAGAGGTTTTACTAAGTACGCTTATCAGCATGCCGGGCCCTCTGAAAAGCACATATTTTCCACTCTGCAAATGACACCTTCACTTTATTCAGGATCTGGCTGTATAATGAAATTCATTACTTTCAGAGGAGACAACTCTGATTAGTGCCTTTTACACCTCTACCTCTTCTGCTGTTAAATGATTCAGTAATTTAATTGGCTGACCGTGTGATAAGAAACAGAACTATTTATTTTAGCCCTGCAACGAACAGATTGAGTGTAAATAATTTGACACCCCACCTGTCTGTTATGGGCCCTATATTTATACAGGGCAAAAGAAAGGAGAAGGAAAGTATTGTTTTCATGTCGATTTTTCGAAATCGAATTTACACCGGACAAAGTACATGCTTCTAGGCCCCCTGAACAAAAAAACGGTTTTTAACAATTGGACTGTGTGTGTGCGTGTGTATAAACAAATTATCTCAAGAATGGAATAGCGTACGAAGTTGAAACTTAGGTACCACTAAGGGACCCGACATGTACATTTCATTAAAATTTGTCAACGGATGTAGTAGTAGTTTACTCGTGCGATTTTTCACTTTTTTGCGATTTTCTCAAAAACTTCCATGATTTTTTTTAAAAATGCCTCGTTTATTAAATTTTTTATGGTCTACAAAGTAGAGCCTGGGAAATTCTAGGGGGACTGTGCAGTCGTAGGAAAAAAATTGTTTTTTTTTTAAAGATTGCGGCCTTATTATTATGCCATCTAGAGCAACAGTGTATATACTCTAAGTTCTTGTACAACGCTTATTTTTAGCGTCAATTAATGATTTTCTGTTTTTTTTTATCAAAATCGGTAAAAAATAGATTTTTTAAAATACTACGGCCTTATAGTACGCATTTTACGACAAATATTTACAATCAAAGTTAAAAGAAATATAAATGTAAAACTTTCATTTAAAGTTTTATCTTATAAAGAGCTTAGCTTAGCGTCAATAGTGATTTTCCGAATTTTAAATTGGATTATCATTTTGCGCCATTTACTCTTAATTAAAACTAGGTTATTTGTTTTATTATTTATAATGACAAGAAAAAGTCGTGTGTGTTTCACACCATATTTTTTACGTTTTACGACCATTAAAAGTCGTAATGAGTGATAAATAAAAAAATGTTTTTTTTGAATCGTTACGGTGACGGGCATTGTTTATTTAGATGCATATCTTATTTATTCATAAATAAAACCAAAACAAAACATCCCGGAATAAGACTGGGAGTGTTAATATTACTACAATTATGTTCTTAAAAATAAATTAGTATTATTGTGCGAATCAATTCGCACGGATCAGCTAGTTATTATAAAAATTATTTAGTCCACTTCCCATTTGTTTTTACTTTCTCTTGCCTATATGAATATATAGGAAGAAAAGTATTGTTTTCATGTCGATTTTTCGAAATCGAATTTTCACCGGATCTATACGTTTTCAGACCCCCTGAACCCAAAAAACATGTTTTTAGCGATTGGTCTGTGTGTGTGTGTATGAACAGAATATCTCAAGAACGGAACATCGTACGAACTTGAAACTTGAAACTTAAGTTACATATCACTACCGGACCCGACACGAACATTTTCATCAAAATCGGTCAACCGGAAGTAGTAGTTTATTCGTATAATTTTTCACTTTTTTGCGATTTTCTCAAAAACTAGTCTTACGATTTTTTTAAAAATCAACTGGTTTACTACATTTTTTATGCTCTACAATATAGGGTAGGCGCCATGTTTGCTGAAATTCTGCTTGAGGCTGTTTTTACGTAAAAACATTTTCTTTTTAAGATTGCGGCTTTAATATGCATTTTAGCGCAAAACGTTATATAATAAAAGTTGTAGAGAATGTAAAATTCTACAACTTTTATTTCAAAAATTTTTTTGTATAACGCTTAGTTTAGCGGTAATTAGTGATTTTCTGTTTTTTTCTCACGAAAACGTGAGAAAAATTTATTTTTTTAACATTTCGGTCTTAGTATGCATTTTACGACAAAAGTGTATATAATTAAATTTATAGAAAATTAAAAGATCTACAACTTTTGTTTAGAGCATTTTTCTCTACAGAGCCTAGCTTAGCGTGAAAGCGTGATTTTCCGTATTTTTAAGCCAAACTGAGTTCGATTGTCATTTTGCGTCATTCACTCATGATTAAAATAAGGTTATGTTTTTGAGGTTAGTTTTTGTTTATTTCTAATATTTTATTAATAATGTTAGGTTTATTATTAATTATTTGCATTGGCAAGAGAAAGTTGTGTGAGTGTTTCACACCAGATTTTTTATTTATTTAACGTCGCATCAACTGCAACGGTCATTAGCGACGACGTTGGGGTGGAACTTTATGCAATGTAGCATGAAATGATTTTGGTAACGTATGAAAATATGCCGTGCTTGAGTGGGATTCGAACCACGGACCGCATGATGAGAGGCGAGCACATTTGTTTTTGTTGCGATTAGTTAGTTAAAACTATGTTGTTGTTGTTTAGGTCATCAGCCAAAAGGCTGGTTTGAACCTGTAGAGGTTTTACTAAGTAAATCGAGGAGTGAGGTGGTTTACCATTGCCTTCCTCACTGAGTGGAAAAGTACACTTATCAGCATGCCGGGCCCTCTGAAAAGCATATATTTTCCACTCTGCAAATGACACTTTCACTTCATTCACCACAGGGTCTGGCTGTACAATGAAATTCATTACTTTCAGAGAAGATAACTCTGATTAGTGTCTTTTACACCTCTACCTCTTCTGTTCTTAAATGATTCAGTCATTTAATTGGCTAACCATGTGATAAGAAACAGAACTATTTATTTTAGCTCTGCAACGAACAGATTGAGTATAAATAATTTGACACTCCACCTGTCTGTTATGGGCAGAGTTAAAACTATAAAAGGGAAAATTACGAGTTCGATAATTGATAATAATTATAAGGGTGATAGTCATAATTTAAATTCCATTGCAATAATTTACTACAAAATTACTTTTAGAATTCAAAACAGCCGTATTTCGCATTATTTACACAATTAATTTATTACTGTTTGTGAAATGATAGCCTATTTGATTACCCCACGTTTATGAGAATAAATTAAACGCTACTTAGCAGAAATAGACAATTATCTTTTTAATTTTTTAAAAAGCGAGTCAAAAGAGAAATTTAGTATCTTTAGGAAAAATAAACTTTATGTTTTTGTGGTATTTGTTATCCACAAGGTTAAATATTAGCATCGCCTGATAAAAAAAACGAAATGAAAAAAGGGTAGTCGACGCCCTTCAATACTCATCTAAAGTTTCTGACGTCAAACAATTTAATTAACTGCAGAGGAAAGGGTTATGAGTTCAGGTGTAAACAAGAATAATAAAGGAAGAAAGTAAACAAAAAAACAAAAGTTCCGAGGCAACAGGTGAGGTCGACTATCTCATTCCAAAACAAAATGAGCTGGTAATAACTTTTTCGTTACAAAAACAAGATCATTTCAATGTTATTTTCCCTCAAACTATTTTTGCTTTCTCTTGCCTATATGAATATATAGGAAAGAAAGTATTGTTTTCATGTCGATTTTAAGAAATCGAGTTTTCACCGGATCTATACGTTTTCAGACCCCCTGAACCCAAAAAACATGTTTTTAGCGATTGGTCTGTGTGTGTGTGTGTGTGTGTGTGTGTGTGTGTGTGTGTGTGTGTGTGTGTGTGTGTGTGTGTGTGTGTGTGTATACAAAATATCTCAAGAACGGAACATCGTACGAACTTGAAACTTAAGTTACATACCACTACCGGAGCCGACACGAACATTTTCATTAAAATCGGTCAACCGGAAAACATCAGCCCACCTCCGCCGACACCATCCGAAGGTCACGGGCAAAAATATTTGGAGTTTCACCTACCACACTCTAACAAGCCCATTTTCATGTTCTTTCTACATTTTAATGTTTACCGCTTTTATGTTTCAAAAGCTCAACACGTTCACTGTCACATGTTTGTTAACAAAACACAGCTTACAAAACTTTTCAACTTCAGTCTACGAAGAAAATCGAAATGAACCGATATGATACCAAAAGATAACTAATGAAACTAAAAATGAGTTAAACACGGGCAAGTGCAAACAGTTGTATTTTAAACTAAAAAAAAAAATTTTGTCACATACATTAATTTTAATGATATGAAAGAAACAGTCTGAAATTATATACAACGAATCACTGGAATTTTTTACTCTCCTGTTATAATTCCAGCGCATCATATATCACTTAACCCACCGGGTTGGTCTAGAGGTAAAGTCGTCGCCAAAATCAGCTGTTAAAACAGCTGATTTTCGGACACGAAGGTTCCTGGTTCAAATCCTAGTAAAGGTAGTTACTTTTATACGGATTTGAATGCTAGACAGTGGTCACCGGTGTACTTTGATGGTTGGGGTTCAATTAACCATACTCTCTCAGGAATGGTCAACCTGAGTCTGTACAAGACTACACCTCATTTACACGTCATACACATCATCCTCATCTCATTGGGTCATGGGGTTGCTTATTGTTCTGAATTGAACAGATTACAACGTACACGCATTAGGGATACAAAAAAAAAGAATATATTACTTGTGACCAAAAATTAAACTGAGTCTATAATAAAAATCTACTAACCATAAATAATAACGTAATAATAGTAGTAACTAAAAATAACAATGTAAGAGTAACGATAGTAACAGTTTTAGTTATTAATGGTAAACTAATGTTCGATTTATGAAATATTTTCTAACAAAAGAACTGAATGTGTTTTTATTATATTAAGCTTACAGCGAATTAGTAATGTATGGAATTTTGTTTTTGATCATGTGCGTATTTTTAATTAATACGCATGCTCACTTGTATTGCTGGTTGCCTACATCGGAGTACTCTTAGCGTAGACAGACTATACTCACAACACATCTACTCATTGTTCTATGAAAGCAGATCGCAGATTTACAGTAATACAACAAAAAAATTTGGTGTGAAACACTCACACAACTTTCTCTTGCCAGTGCAAATAATTAACAATAAACCTAACATTAGTAATAAAACATTAGAAATAAACAACAAAACTAACCTCAATAAACATAACCTTATTTTAATCATGAGTGAAAGACGCAAAATGAAAATCGACCTCAGTTAGGCTTAATAATACGAAAAATCACTCTTTCACGCTAAACTAGGCTCCGTAGAGAAAAATGCTCTAAATAAAAGTTATAGATCTTTTAATTTACTATATAATTGATCATATACACTTTTGTCGTAAAATGCATTCTGAGGCCGAAATCTTAAAAAAACTGATTTTTCACACGTTTTCGTGAGAAAAAATTAGAAAATCGCTAATTACTGCTAAACTAAGCGTTATACAAAAAAATGTTTGAAATAAAAGTTGTAGAATTTTACATTCTCTACAACTTTTATTATACAAATGTTTGCGCTAAAATGCATAATTAAGCCATAATCTTGAAAAAACCACGTTTTTACGAGAAAACAGCCTCACCAAGAATTTCAGCAAACATGGCGCCTACCCTATCTTGTAGAGAATAAAAAATTGAGTAAACCAAGCGATTTTTAAAAAAATCGTAGGACCAGTTTTTGAGAAAATCGCAAAAAAGTGAAAAATTATACGAATTAACTACTTCCGGTTGACCGATTTTGATGAAAATGTTCGTGTCGGGTCCGGTAGTGATACGTAACTTAAGCTTCAAGTTTGAAGTTCGTACGACGTTCCGTTCTTGAGATATTTTGTACACACACACACACACACACACAGACCAATCGCTAAAAACATGTTTTTTGGGTTCAGGTAGTCTGAAAACGTATAGATCCGGTGAAAACTCGATTTCGAAAAATCGAGATGAAAACAATACTTTCCTTCCTTATATTCATATAGGCAAGAGAAAGTAATTATAACACTAGTATTTATACAGACGTATAAAACTATGAACTTACGCACGCACAATAAAAATATGAAATGTAATAAAGTAGGACAATAAAAGGAATTTAAATCTAATAAAGGAATACAAAGAAGTATGAATGGCAATAATACGGTTAATATTGTGGGAGTGTTGACGAACACACAATTATTGTGTGAAATTATTTTCCGGAACTGTTCCCTTTCCGGTTGGGTTGCTCACCGTAAGCAACATCCAAGAAAGACCGGATACGTACGTTACCAAATAAGGCACGCTGTTATTACCTTAAACGCGTGCCTTTTATTCCCTTTGTCTGGTTACTCCTGTTAAAAGGATGTTACCTGTTCTCTCCCTTACAATCAATTTAATGTAAAAAACAAAACGTTTCACTCGACTATTTTAATGTAGTCAAATAAGATGTTATTGAACATATGCTAAGACTGATATTTTGAATAAAGAAGTGTACGCGTCTTTAAGGCTAGTTTTTTTTTTAAATCCCTAATGTGTGTACGTTGCAATCTGTTCAATTCAGAACAATAAGCAACCCCATGACCCAATGAGATGAGGTTGATGTGTATGACGTGTAAATGAGGTGTAGTCTTGTACAGACTCAGGTCGACCATTCCTGAGAGAGTATGGTTAATTGAACCCCAACCATCAAAGTACACCGGTAGCCACTGTCTTTTTTTTAACAGTATAGTATTTCTTTTGCAATCAGTTAATATAAATACAATAACTTTAAGCAAATATGAGAAAATCTGAGTAATGTCCTTAGAATTAAAACACAAACGACACTCAGTAGTGTGTTTGAAAAAGACCAAACTGAAGAAACAAAAAATATATTTATACAAAATCAAACTTGATGAACCGTGAATCCCGAAACACAAAGTGTTGAAGTTGGAGACGACAATGACGATGGTAGAGATGAAAACGAAGATACAGCGAAGATACTCACAGACTGAAACACTTTAAACCACTGGACTTACCTCTACGATTTTCTTAGTCATTTAAATTTTTTTATCTTTTCTACTTCAACTCATAATCATCGCCATCTCATAATTGGCGTCGTTTTCATCTCTACTGTCTAGCATTCAAATCCGTATAAAAGTAACTACCTTTACTAGGATTTGAACCAGGAACCTTCGTCTCCGAAAATCAGCTGTTAATCAGCTGATTTTGGCGACGACTTTACCTCTAGACCAACCCGGTGGGTTCTTTATGGCTAGTGGCAATATTTAAAAAGATTTATCTTTGACTTATTGCAAAAACCATTCGTGATTTCTATATCTACGCTTTAAGAGGAATCGGATGATACTATCTTTGTTTCCAAATTCCCACTTTGATTTCTTGACTTCCGGTTTTGGGCCACTACTGGTCAAAACCGGAACTTCAAACCCAATTAAGCCCACTAACTTTTTGTGTTGATTGTTGTTGTTTAGGTCATCAGCCAAAAGGCTGGTTTGAACCTGTAGAGGTTTTACTAAGTAAAACGAGGAGTGAGGTGGTTTACCGTTGCCTTCCTCACTGAGTGGAAAAGTACGCTTATCAGCATGCCGGGCCCTCTGAAAAGCACATATTTTCCACTCTGTAAATGACAACTTCACTTCATTCACCACAGGGTCTGGCTGTACAATGAAATTCATTACTTTCAGAGAAGATAACTCTGATTAGTGTCTTTTACACCTCTACCTCTTCTGCTCTTAAATGATTCAGTCATTTAATTGACTGACCATGTGATAAGAAACAGAACTATTTATTTTAGCCCTCCAACGAACAGATTGAGTGTAAATAATTTGACACTCCACCTGTCTGTTATGGGCAGTGTTGATTACGAATCCGAAAACCATTTGTTGCTATCTCTTGTTTCTGACATCTGGGTGTTCCAACAATAAAGCTCTACTATAAAAATATAGGCTGGTTATAACTTGAAATAACATTTTCTCAACACCTTCGCTTTTTTAAATGAAAACTGCTTAATTAAAAGTGAAGAAAACACTAATATATAGATACTTTTTTACTTTCTCACGCTATCTATATCTATAGTAAAACACCTTCGAAGTCAAAAAATTGGTTTCCAGATGGTGTCCGTTCGTGTATGTTAGTTTTATTCTTTCTGGAGAAAAATTCTACACGGCTGATTGGGCTGAAATTAAAAAAAATAAAGTTTCCTCAACCAAACCTAGAGGGTATTTTGCAATTAGCTATGTAATCCCAAAATTAAAGGGACTTTATACTAAGGTACAAAAGAGAATTTTCTCATAAAGTTCCGATAATTTTTTTAAACGCACCTCGTTTACAATTCGATTGGATTGTTCTTGTAGAACAATTAGTTATTCTTAAAAAAAAATTTTTGGAACTCTGTTTTTGTTCAACAAACGGTATTTTTAAAAAGTACAGCCGTACAAAATAATTAAGGATAAAAGCGCACATAACAAAATTTAAATATTATTATATATGCTATAAAGTTGACATGTAACGATTTTTCTCAAGAATCGTTGTTTATCCGCCATTTGTAATCTATGTGAAAAAATTCATCAAAATCCGGTTTGTTTTGTAATTACAGGGGTAAAAGCTATTTACGGAAAATGGTTCATATCAAATATTAAATAAAAATTATAAATGCAACATTTTTTGAACTTGATTTTTTCACAATCAGTAAATTTTTTGTGAAATCACCGGACAAAATGCATAAGTTAACGAATTAAAAATCTTTTGACTTTTTAAAACTATGCACACCTGATGATATTTTGTCCACTTCTTAGTTTTGAGGCAATCTGCGATTCTCTCGCCGAGAAATAGCAGATTTGCGGCATTAAAATTGGATCAAAATCTATCTATCAGCAAATCTATCAGAATCTATCAGGTCGCCGCATTAAAATTGGATCAAAATCTATCTATCAGCAAATCTATCAGATCGCCGCATTAAAATTGGATCAAAATCTATCTATCAGCAAATCTATCAGATCACCGCATTAAAATTGGATCAAAATCTACTTTTCATAACAATACCAATTAACGGCAAAACTGTATACAGTAAAGAAACGTATAGCATAGACAATACAACACAAACGTGTTATATAGACAATACAAATGAAAAGACATATCAAACGTAATACAATAAACAATAGCAATATTTTCTAATAGGAAAAACAATTTAAAAAATAAAATTTATAACTAAAAACCCATTCCCGCGTCTTTTATCCTTCAACAAACAACAACTGAACTATAAAAAGTTTTAGAAAAAGAACCAAATTGCTTCAGAAACTCTCCACAAGTTTTTCCGTTTTGTTATGAAACAAGGAACAAAAAGTTAACTGATGAAATAAATCAAACTATAACATGATCCATCTACCGAAAAAAGTAATATAAAAATAAATAAAATCTTTTAACACAATGATTGAGTGTGAAAGAGAGGGCAATGACTTAAAAATTATATTTTTTATTATCCTTAACAGTAGACATTGTTGATTCATTACATTACTGGGATTTTGGTTTCTTTTTCATAAAGCATTTCCTTTAGATTGAATAAAGGAAGATACTGGACTTCTTTTTCCTTTGAAATATCTGATGAGTGTTTTTATAACCAACGTTTTACTTCATTTACCAAATTAACTACGGTGTTTTAATGAAAAATTTTTATATAAAGTTTATCGTAACGTCATTTGTTAAGATCAACGCTTACAATAAATAAGATATATATTAACGGTGAGTTACTTCCGGTATAGACGTAATTTATCAACATTATCAGCCGAGAATTGAAACAGGAATTTTCATCTTTACAGCCAACAAAATTCTGCTTTTCCCGGCTACAGCAAAAAAGCCAAAATAAAGTGACAGGCTCTGTCATTGCGAAATCAACAGAACCATAAGGCCTGGAGAATTAAAGTTTGATACATCGAATAATTAAAATAGAATAATAAATCGAATTTCATTTGCCTCTAACAAGCAGGTCCTTCCCTATATTTTATATTTCCCATAACAGGCAGGTAGAGTGTTAAATTATTTGCACTCGTTCTGTTAGTTCCAGGGCAACAAAAAACGTTCTGTTTCTTATCCCATGGAATCCAATGAAATGACTAAGGCATTTAAGAACAGAAGAAGTAGAGCTGTAAAAGACATTAGTCAGAGATATCTCCTCCGAGAGCAATTAATTTCATTATACAGTCAGATCTTGTGGTGAATGAAGTAAAGGGGTCATTTGCAGGGTGGAAAGTAGGTGCTTTTCAAAAGGCCTGGTATGCTCATAAGCATACTTTCCCACTCAATGAGGAAGGTATGGTAAACCACCTCACTCCTAGTTGTACTTAGTAAAGCCTCAAGACGTTCAACCAGCCTTTCGGCTGATCACCTAAACAACAACAACAACGAAGTAATCTGATTGTATATGTTATAGCAGGCTAAAAATTAATAAAGACAAAATAGATAAAATGAGAGTGTTGTACAGTAGCAAGAGTGGTTTAGAAAAAATGGAAAATTTAAAAGTAGGCAACGAAAACATACAGGAAGTTGGCTATCTAGAGAGTAAAATAACAAAGGATGGTAGAAACACAAAATATATCCAAAGCAGATGTGCTTTTTAAATGTTAAACAGCTTACTGACTACAAACACTGATTTGCAGATTAAGAAAAATTTCTAAAAACACTATGTTTGAGTGTAGCATTATACGAGAGTGAAACGTGGGTAATAGGGGCTGTAGGAAGGAAGAGGATAGAACTTTTTGAAATGTGGTGTTACAGGAAAATGTTGAAGATTAGGTGGGTGGATAAAATAAGTATTTTTGAGGTGGTTAAACGAGTGAATGAAAGAAGTTTACGGAAACATCTTAGCAGGAAAAGAGACAGGCTAGTAGGGCATATCTTAAGACATCCAGATATTGCTCTATCAATGAAGGGTAATATTAAGGGAGTGAATTGTAGGGAAGGTTAAGGTTAGAATATTTAAAGAAAATTACAGAAGATGTAGGGTGTTGTAGGTATGTAGATATGAAACGACTTGAGCAAGATAGAACAGCTCATTGGAGAACTGCATCAAACCAGTCGGGTGACTGATGACAAAAAAGTAGACCAAATAAATAATTAATTGTTATAAGTTAGCAAAAGTCGGTTTGCTATTAATTAAACCTGGACCCCGGACGAACCTAGGCTAAGGGTGTACAATATTATTTCTATAACTTTCCAAAGAGGTGCATTTACGAAAATCAATATAAACGATTTTAAGGGTAGATGGCACGATGGTTTTAACTTAAAATTTCGATTTTTGGTTTTTTATGTTTTTCAATAGTTTAGGCCTAGTTTTACCAGAAAAAAACATTAAATTACGTCAAAAAAATAATTTTTTTATGAAAAAATTTAAGTTTTTGACAAGTTTACACAGAAAAATAATCATGTTACCGAGAACGAATATTTTTCATAATTTTATACTGCTCGTTTTAGTGCAAAGTGAATTTTTTAAAATATCTGCATCACAGTTTTTTGTATTCTCAGTTGTTGGTTCAGCTTTCTAAACATTTGTCGATGGGAAATTTACTTGTTTGTGTACATTTTGTTTTTGATTTGTGCCTTCTTGTTTCTTGCGTTTTCCCGTAAATTTAGATTTTTAACACTAGGTACATTATTCTCAAAAACCAATAAACCTACCAGGCTGAAATGTTTACCAGTTAATTACCTTGTGTATCCACAGATACCGACATTTTTTGACTTCCTCCTCAGGTGCTTCAAAAATTAGTAATAAGCAAAAAACGTAGAAAACAATTTAAAAATTTTATGCTATTCGTAATTTTTAAAAAAAATGGTATGGCCCGAAGATTAAATTGAAAAAATGTCAGTACCTCAAGAAGAAACCCGACACCTATGGTGTGTAAAGTTTAATTTCCCTATATTTTACCAATCATATGAAAAATGTACCTAAAAATAGCAAATTTAACATCGGCGGGATACAAAGTACAGTCTCTCCTTAAAGTGGTAACTTTTTTTTTTTAGTTTTTTATTTTTATTTTTTTTACTCCTAATTTGTGTACGTTGCAATCTGTTCAATTTAGAACAATAAGCAACCCCATGACCCAATGAGATAACGATGATATGTATGACGTGTAACTGAGGTGTAGTCTTGTACAGAATCAGGCCGACCATTCCTGAGAGAGTATGGTTAATTAAACCCAAACCATCAAAGTACACCGGTAACCACTGTCTAGTATTCAAATCCGTATAAAAGTAACTATCTTTTATACGGATTTGAATACTAGACAGTATTAGACAGTCTAGTATACATCTAATATTAGACAGTCTAGTATTCAAATCCGTATAAAAGTAACTACCTTTAATACGGATTTGAATACTAGACAGTATTAGACAGTCTAGTATACATCTAATATTAGACAGTCTAGTATTCAAATCCGTATAAAAGTAACTACCTTTAATACGGATTTGAATACTAGACAGTATACGACAGTCTAGTATACATCTAATACTAGACAGTCTAGTATTCAAATCCGTATAAAAGTAACTACCTTTTTTACGGATTTGAATACTAGAGACAGTAGTTACCGAAGTACCAAAGTGTATAAAGTGGTATCTAGAAAATAAAGTGTGAAGAGAATTTTGGAAAGTCGAGGAAAAAACCAGTTTATTATATAGGTTACATCCTTCAGAATAACTAACGAAGGATATTTATGAGCGTATAAGAATTGGTCTGTGTTAAATAAATCAGATCAGTTAAACCCGTGATCATTATAGGGTGTAATGAAGCGGTATTTTGTGGTTCCCTATTTATATTGTTTAGTTATTGGACACACCTGGCGTGGCTATCCTACTATCCAAAAAAAAAGTTCCAGATGTTGGCAGGTGGACCAGTCCGTTTGACAGTGAAATATGTTCTTATCGTACTCGTACTGGAAATAGGAGGAAATATGTGCTGTAGCGGTAGCCCCTCGAACTTCTAGTTCACCCTGATAGACCCTGCCTTCTCTAAGTACATAAATACTTTTTATGTCCTCCTTCCCCTTTTTTTGAATACCATAATAACGACAACAACTTGGAACAGTTTTCCCTCATCTTTATTTTTAGTAACATACCGCTATTAATTTTGTCGTAATTTACAAAAACAAAAAAAATCCGTTCGTTGACACGTACATATTTTTCAAGTGTTTACAAAGTCACTTTTTTATACTTTCTTGTGTTTATTATCAAATTTCTAATCCATTTCTAATCAAATTCGAAGGTAAATTGTGTATTATTATTAGATGAAAAATTGATTAAGCAAGTAAATAGGTCGTAATAATACGACTTCTACAATAAATATAATAATAAATACAATGTTTCTAGCGAAATACTGTTTTTTGTTTCCACCCTTCATTAAGGGTTGCAAATGATTATTTTTTATATACTGTTATATGGAGGTTTAATTACCCTAAGATAGCTGTTAATTTAAATACAAATTAGTTGATTAACTGTAAATTTTATTACAACAAAAATTTTTTTTGGGTTGACTCCCTCCTTAAGGAACAAAAAAGTAAAACTTCAATTAAGCTTAATTAGCTTACCTTATTCTTATCTCTGCTACGACTTCTTAAAAATCCTGGCATTCTGATACCGCCAATAGGAATTCGTCGTTTGGTGTCCTCCTTTTGTCGAGCAGCCGCTTCTTCAAGAGCCTTCTTTTTCTTTTCCACTTCACCACCACCACTACCTGTCTTTTTGGTGTTCTCTTCATTCAACATTTTCTCTCTTTCCTCATCTTCTATCTCTAATTTATCTCCCGTTTTCAAAATCTCCTCACCGACTTCTTCGGGATTCGTTGGTGGAGTTATTTCCAGTTTAGCTGGACTACTTTCAACAACTACTTCTAACGTGTTTTCGGTACTCATTCTGAAAAAAAGAAACAAGGTAATACGATTACAATTTATTCGTACAACATAACATTTCAATTCACAATAATATTACAAATAAGTAATGTTTTGCCGGTCGAATTGGCGCAGTTGGTAACGTGCTCGCCTCTCATCATGCGGTCCTGGGTTCGAATCCCACTCAGGCACGGCATATTTTCATGTTATAAAAAATCATTTCATCATCCATTGTACATAATTACACCCCAACGTCGTCGCTAATGACCCGTTATAGTTGATGCGACGTTAAATAAATGAAAAAAAGTAATGTTTGTTTCTTTGTTTGTTTTTAAGTTTTTTTTTTGGTTTAACGTCCGACTGTTCTGCAATTACTGCTAATGCAGACGGTGAAGGATGAAATGATGTTTTGTAACGTTTGAAAATATGCCGTGCCTGAATGGGATTCGAACCCAGACCGCATGATGAGAGGCGAGCACGTTACCAACTACGCCAATGCGACCGTATAAATAGTTCCGAGGAAGGTGGAGGGTTGTTTGCTGATGTCGGATCAAGTGGCCAGGGGGCAGGGTTTTGGTTGGTAAGGCGGTTGCGGCCTCCTGGACGAGGGGCTGGACGAGGATGCCTTAATTGAGTCCAACACTACTTACCCCATCGTAAGGGAGTGAACATGAGTTTTTCTCGCCGCCTCGGATAAACAAAAAAATACCTCAAAAACTACGCAATCGATTTCAAAAATCCTTTCACACATGGAAAACTTAGAACGTCCAGAGTAACAGCGTTACATAATTTAAAATGTGGATGACAAATTTGTGATTTCTTCTTTTTTTTTAAAGAATATTTTATATTCCGGTCCTGAACCGAGGCTAACCTTTCAATGCTTGCTAGTAATAAAATTTTCCCCAGGCCAAGTTACGAGCCTTGCGCTGGATGGTCCAAATAGCTGAAATGAGATTTTTGCGGGGAGTCAAAGGTTGTAAAACCTTTCAGGTTCTACCCAGTTAGTTAGAATACGTAACGAAGCTATACGCACCGAGTTAAATAATGTTCAGTCACTGTTGGAAACGTTAAGAATATATAAGAGAAACTGGTAACCATTTACTTCGCATGCCAGCTCACAGACTTCCTCCATGGAAATACAAACCTAGAGGGAAGCGAGGTTTGGGAAGACCTAAAAAGAAATGGATGCCTGAAAAGGGCATAGAGCCTAATCCTTGACAGATGATGATGATGATGATGATGATATTTTATACTCTTATAATATATATTTTTCCCTTGCCCTATATGAGTATTTAGGGATGGAAAGTATTGTTTTTAGATCGATTTTGCGAAACCGAGTTTTCACCGGAAAAATAAGTTTTCAGGCCTCCTACACCAAAAAAAGAACATGTTCTTAGCGATAGGTCTGTGTGTGAACGAAATATCATTAAGTTGAAACTTCAAACAAAAGTTAGGTGCCACGATAGGTACCCGACACGAACATTCTCATCAAAATTGGTCATCCGGAAGAGTAATTTTTTCGTGCGATTTTTCACTTTTTGCGGTTTTCTTAAAAACTTCTCAAACGAATTTTTTTTAAATCATCTCATTCACTATATTTTTAATGCTCGATAAGATACGCCCATGTCTGCTGAAATTCTTGAGGGCCTGGGCTTATGTAGTAAACAAAATTGTATTTTTTTTTAAGATTACGGCCTTAATATGAATTCTAGGGCAAAAGTGTATATAATTAAAGTTGTAGAACATTTGAAAACCTACATGTTTTATTTCAACCATTTATTTTTACAATGCTTATTTTTAATATTTTTTTATTCCTGATTTGTGTACGTTGCAATCTGTCCAATTTAGAACAATAAGCAACCCAATGAGATGAGGTTGACGTGTATGACGTGTAAATGAGGTGTAGTCTTGTGCAGACCCAGGCCGACCATTCCTGAGAGAGTATGGTTAATTAAACCCCAACCATCAAAGTACACCGGCAACCACTGTCTAGTATTCAAATCAGTATAAAAGTAACTACCTTTACTAGGATTTGAACCAGGAACCTTCGTCTCCGAAAATCAGCTGTTTAACAGCTGATTCTGGCGACGACTTTACCTCTAGACCAACCCGGTGGGTTATGCTTATTTTAGCGTCAATTTTAGTGATTTTCTGTATTTTGCTCATTAAAATAGGAAAAAATGGGATTTTTAATAATGCGGCCTTTGTAAGCATTTTACGACAAAATTATATCTTATCAAATTTATACGAAATTATAAAACCTACAACTTTCATTTTAACCATTTTCTTCTAGAGCCCAGTTTAGCGTCAAAATAACTTTAAATAAGTCTATTTTTTCTTAGTTTATTTAAATAGCATAAATTACTCGGTTATTGGGAAACCTATATAATCTATGAGTTTAAACATGATAATTTTCCAGACCCTAGCCGGGAATCAAATACGGGGCCTTCTGGTACCCAGCCTAGCGTGGCGCTCTATATTACGTCAAAATTAAGTAAAATAGGGATGGTACTCCCCTAAGTTTTAGTAAAATAAAATCTGGACAGTGAACTCCTAAACGTTAATTAAAAAACAAAACAAAAAAAATAATATTAATAGGCCTATATATTTCGTAATTACTGTTACAACCTTTCTTTACGACGTTCTGATATAAAATCAAAACGAAAGGACCTGAATGAAGTTTTACTGCCCGCGGAGGTTTGTGAGTAGTATCAAGCACTTTTATAAATTGAATTTGGAGGGTTGGAAAGCTAATTTGAACACCTCTTGTTTTCCTCCCTAGAGCATTTACCGCATGAATAGGAAAAGCGTCGCCTCGCTGTTGTTAATCAACAATATGAATTTTAATTTACCAGAAAATGCCACGACAAATAATAATAAAATTTTCAATTGTAATGTACATCAATATATTTTAAAAACAAATGATACAACACACCGCAATAACTCACATAAAAATAAATTATAAAAAATCTGGTGTGAAACACTCACACGACTTTCTCTTGCCAATGCAAATAATTAACAATAAACCTTACAATAGTAATAAAACATTAGAAATAAATAAAAAACTAACCTCAAAATCATAACCTTATTTCAATCATGAGAGAAACACGCAAAATGAAAATCAACCTCAGTTTGGCCTAAAAATACGGAAATCAATCTTTCACGCTCAACTAGGCTCTGTAGAGAAAAATGCTTAAAATAAAAGTTGTAGATCTTTTAATTTCTTATAAATTTTATTAAAAACACTTTTGTCGTAAAATGCATTCTAAGGCCGAAATCTTAAAAAAATAGATTTTTCACACGTTTTCGTGAGAAAAAATCAGAAAATCGCTAATTACCGCTAAACTAAGCGTTATACAAAAAAATGTTTGAAATAAAAGTTGTAGGACTTTAAATTCTCTACAAATTTTATTATATACATTTTTGCGCTGAAATGTATATTAAAGCCGCAATCTTAAAAAAACAATTATTTTACGCGAAAACAGCCTCACTAAGAATTTCAGCAAACATGGCGCCTACCCTACCTTGTAGAGAATAAAAAATTGAGTAAACCAAGCGATTTTTAAAAAAATCGTAGGATCAGTTTTTGAGAAAATCGCAAAAAAGTGAAAAATTATACGAATAAACTACTACTTCCGGTTGACCGATTTTGATGAAAATGTTCGTGTCGGGTCCGTACGTAACTTAAGTTTCAAGTTTGAAGTTCGTACGACGTTCCGTTCTTGAGATATTTTGTACACACACACCAATCGCTAAAAACATGCTTTTTGGGTTCAGGGGGTCTGAAAACGTATAGATCCGGTGAAAACTCGATTACGAAAAATCGACATGAAAATAATACTTTCCTTCCTATATATTCATATAGGCAAGAGAAAGTAAAAATTACTATTCAACTCCCCTTATAACACCCCTTAATATCTTGGAAAAGTAAGAAATTGAGTAAAACCGGGAAAACAGTTTCTTAAAATAAAAAGTAAATTCTATAGTCCGCTTTTTGTTAGTTGAGTCCTGTTGCAAACAAACTGCGTATGTGTTAGTCCCTGTAAATACACAACACACAAACACGCGTGGCCTTGGGTGAACTCTCTGCAAGCTAACCGGTGATGTAAAACACCTACTCATTTACATTTTGTCAATTCAATCGTCAGTGGTATAATGTACTGTACGCGCGCCAGCTCATGATCTCTGTCGCCTGGGGAAGTGGGGCGGGTGGCGTAATAGAATGCGAGTAATATATTTGTCTTATCGGGCAGTACAAAAACATTTAGTCATCGTGTAAATATTATTATTATGTCTATGTATTAATTTATTATAGGCCTACCAAGGTTACTTTATAATGACAAGAACATTATGATAAATGTTTTTTTTATGAATAGTATAATCTTTCACTCCATGCTGTAACAGAAATTCCTCACACGGATCACGAGCTGACGCGTTTATAGTAATAGGCCTAATAATAAAATTATAAAGGTTTTGTCATTTTTGTATACAAATTATTTTAATTTCACATGACTTTATAAGCTATTTATAGATTGGTGAAATCAAAACAAAATAAATCTTGTAATATATGAGTCAGTCCACAAAAATCGGAAACCCATACGTAGCGAAGTTAATAAGTTTGCTAATAAATATCCTAACCTAGAAATTAAAGACTGCTGAATTTACCAGTGTATCTTGTTCAAGTGTTCACAGACTACGAAAAGAATTTAAACAGTGATATTTTAAAAACCTTAGTTAAAAAAGAAAACGTAAAACGCCTGCTTTAGACAAATTTGATATCAACAAAACTGCTTTAATACTTATTATTCATCAATTTTCCTTAAGAAATGAGTTACTTCCTTTAAATAAGATTTTGCGGTTGTCACTAATGGTCTTGAAATACCCAACATTAGTCGGCGGCCCACTCTTCATAAACTAATTCTATCTATGGGGTTTAAATTCAATAGTAGGCTAAATAGTTTTTCGTGTAAAAGTATGCAACAGCATGAAAGGTACGAGCAAAAGTGGTGGAAGCAAAATTTTTTGAACACTATTCTGTTCGTTCCACTCGCCCGGTGGCTTGTTTACGCTAGGACTCTAATTAAGGAAAAACGTACTATAGAGAATTAGGGTAAGATATAAATTTGTTTATTATACGTGTGTGTAAGTGTATGAAGTGGGCGTGTCCTTTTTAGATTAGGATTGGTGAGAAGAGGTGTGTGGGAGAGAGAGAGGGGGAGATATTAGCAGAGTGGGGCAGAGCCTATTCAAGATTGTTCTCGTTACTTATAGAAATACTCTATTTTTGAGAACCTAGGAGTTGGGTCTCCAAATGACACTTAGGGTGCGGCCAGGTGCTAAAAGGTGACAGCCCAACCACTGGTTTTACTTCGCACAGGGTTCGTAGCACGGCCGGAGGACATTTTAACTGTCACCGGATAGCGACATTAAGTGGAGAATTAAAACTTCTAATTTTTGGTGGCTTTGAAAAGGGTCGTTTAAGTGGTGGTCGTCTCGATGGGAAGCGTCGGTCGTAGTCGTCGTGGCGGTCGAGAAGCTGGGCGACAAGCGTGCCGTCGTCCAGCGGAGACATCATCTTCTTTCCTCGCAGTAGTGCGTCGATAGCTGCTTCGTCGGGTCCGGTGGGCGTAAGACCCTTACACCCACCCGCTCGACCCTCTCAACCAACTACTACAGCGGCCCCTCGACCGACCAGGTCGAGGGGCCGCTGTAGTAGTAATTTAGTTGTACACCGCTACGAACACCGCCGCCAAAGGGTCTGCCGCGCCGACAAGGGCCGTATTAAACTCGATCTGCTAGTTCCAGGGCTACAAAACATGTTTTTGGGGTTCAGGGGGTCTGAAATTTTGACATGAGAGTAGTTAAGGTAGCAAATACAGCGGCCCCTCGACCGACCAGGTCGAGGGGCCGCTGTGGGCATCGCTCGCATCAGCGGGCGATGACGGTCCGGTCGACGGCCAACGGTGACGGGTCGGCGAGCGGAAGCATCATTTTCTCTCTTGCGGGGTCGTCGATTAGTCTTCGCTGGAGTCCTGTAGCCGTGTGTCATGGTGGACGTCTCGTCGATGCAGTAGACTGGTGGAATTGAATCTCTCTGTGTCTGGATCGGCGTTAAATTATTAAATCGGGGCTAAATTATTTGCACTCGATCTGCTAGTTCCAGGGCTACAAAATATAATTCTGTTATTATCACTTAGTCAGCCAATTATATGACTTAAGCATTTAAGGACAGAAGAGGTAGATGGGTAAAACACACTAGTCAGTTATCTCCTCTGAGAATAATAAATTTCATCATTATACAGCCAGACCATGTGGTGAATGAAGTTAAGGTGTAATCCCTTGGCTCAGTGTAGCGCTCTTTATATAGTTGCCGAGAGCGCTGTGGTAGAGGGCGGTTACTCGCTCGGCCTTGGCAACAAAGCCCTCTGTCGGTACGCAGCCGAAAGGTTTGTCGGTACGCCGCCAAAGGGTCTGCCGCGCCGACAAGGGCCGGGAGAAGTATTGGAGGCCGGCACCACAGTAAATGATTAAATAGAAGGGGTGGCGGTGACATAACCTACTGGTAAACCCGCAAATAACCTCGGAAATGGAACTGGGTTTTTTCAGCAATTAGAATCGGTGCTAACCTATGAAAGATTTAGGGAAAATTGATAAACTTGTTTTGGCAACAATTGAAATTAAATACAGAGATTTAAGATCAATAAAATTTAGTTGTACTACGTATTAAACACCGATATAAATGAAATGACTAGACGGATGACTAAACAACTGTACTAGTAGTTAAATAGACTAATAAAATAAATATTGCCCATTAAGAAACAGAATCGATTCTTTGAACCGTAACAAGTTAAATTTGTAGAAGTGGGTTAATTCAACAAGAGATGTGTTAATCCCTATTGTCACATAAAAGTAACTTCAAACAGTTCAGACAGGGGTAGCAAATAAAAATCGTACGTCAATGAAAAGAGAGGGTGGACGTATTATATAAAAGGGTGTGATCTGATCACTAGGGAAACTAAACTACTACTCTTAACGTACTTACTGTATCATACAAAATAAGTGTCCAGCTTGCGCATTACGCTGTACTCATTACTGTTCTCTTCAGGTTTCAAATACATACGAGTATATATAGTAAATTACAGACCTCCTAGAAGTTCAATAATCACCCTTATATCTCACAACCCTATTTCCAACACTTCTATTTCTGTTACACATTTTACCCCCCGATAATTACAGTAATAACACAAAAACCATTAGCAGGATCTAATTTTGGAATTTAAAGGAGAAAACTCAATATAACCTTCAACTGTTTTGGCCGTAACAGGAAGGTGGAGTGTTAAATTATTTGCACTCAATCTGCTAGTTCCAGGGCTACAAAAAATAGTTCTATTTTTATCACATGGTCAGCCAATTATATGACTGAAGAATTTAAAGACAGAAGAGGTAGAAGTGTAAAAGAAATTAGTCAGTTATCTCCTCAGAGTAATGAATTTTATCATTGTACAGCCAGACCCTGTAGTGAATAAAGTTAAGGTGTAATTTTCAGAGTGGAAAGTAGATGCTTTACAGCGAGCCTGGCATGCCGATAAGCATACAAGGTGTAATTTTCAAAGTGGAAAGTAGATGCTTTACAGCGAGCCTGGCATGCCGATAAGCATACTTTTAAGTCAGTGAGGTAGAAAATTAAAAACCACCTCATTCCTCGTTTTACGTAGTAAAACCTTTAGGTATTCATACCACCCTTTCGGCTGATGATCTAAACAACAACACTAATTATCGTTCTACTATTATTTTAATGATTTTTCCATTTCAATTAAAAAAATCATTGAACGTAGTGCAAAACAATAACAGAGGAAGTATAGAAATGAAAACATTAGCAAATATAAAAATCTGGTGTGAAACACTCACACAACTTTCTCTTGCCAATGCAAATAATTAACAATATAACCTAATATTAGTAATAAAACATTAGAAATAAACAAAAAACATAATCTTATATTAATCATGAGTGAAAGACGCAAAATGAAAATCAATCTTTCACGCTAAACTAGGCTATGTGGAGAAAAATGCTCTGAATAAAAGTTGTAGATCTTTTAATTTTCTATAAATTTGATTATTCACTTTTGTCGAAAAATGCATACTAAGGCGAAAATCTTTTTAAGAAATCGATTTTTCACACGTTTTCGTGAGAGAAAAAACAGAAAATCGCTAATTATCGCTAAACTAAGCGTTATTCAAAAACATTTTGAAATATACGAGTTATAGGAGTTATGAGTTATAGGATTTTAAATAGTCTACAACTTTTATTATAGAAATTTTTGTGCATATTAAAACCGCAATATTAAACAAAAACAATTTTTTGCGTGAAAACAGCCTTTTCAAGAATTTCAGCAGACATGGCACCTACCCTATCGTGTAGAGCATAAAAAATTTAGTAAACCAGGCGATTTTTTTTAAAAAAATTGTAGGGCCCGTTTTTGAGAAAATGGCAAAATAGTGAAAAATTACACGAATAAACTACTACTTCCGGTTGACCGATTTTAATGAAAATGTTCGTGTCGGGCCCGGTAGTGTGGCATCTAACTTAAGTTTTTCAACTTCGTACGATGTTCCGTTCTTGAGATATTCTGTACACACACACACACACACACACACACACACACACAAACGCGCGCGGACACATACCAATCGCTAAAAACATGTTTTTTGGGTTCAGAAAACGTGTAGATCCAGTGAAAACTCGATTTCGAAAAATCGACATGAAAACAATACTTTCCTTCTTATATACTCATATAGGCAAGAAAAAATAAAAATAGATGACTAAATAAATTATCAATACATAAATTTCGTTTACACATTAATTTAGAGTGCAGGGAAATGAAGAAGTATTATTTTTTTGTTTAATTAATAAATTAATGTATTAATTATTCGTTTATATTTAATTAATATCGTAAAACCCATTTTGTTTCGGAAGTACAATGGAGAACTTTATTCTCCATAAACTGGTGACGCAGTAATGAGTCCCAGATGTACAGTAAACATTTTACAGGAGCTAAACAATGCAAAATACGTCACCATACGTACATTTACCCCGGTAATCCACATAAAATTGAAAAATGTTGACATTAATTATCATAAAATATAGGATATCTCCAAAAAGAATAATGGTAAGATCTTTATGGCATTTATGGATATTCATGGAGAGGTGTTAAAGGATTGGTTTATAAATAAGGGAATAAAACACCCGTATGCCACTTCATCTTGGGTTAACCCTAGTATATAGATGCTATACCGTAGCTGACTGTCTGTTGTCATGGCAACGAGGGGATAACCGAACTGCTACCCCACATAACTACGTTTTTACACAGTGTTGCCAGCCTCCGGGAAATAGAAACTAGCTAAGCAATTTAATCCACTTGAAAACTTATTGCAATCGAGTGTTTTCTTATCTATTATACTGCACAACTTTAACAATTAACTAGATATCTAAATTCAATAAATCATTTTGTTAACATTAATGTTTATAACCGGTGAAAATCATCCAACAAAAACCGTTGATTTATATTTAATTATTGTTGTACGTTATTAAATCCATAATTAAATTCTTTAACATATATTATACAGTTCAGGGAAATTTTTAGATATTGATGCACAGAAACGGTAAACAGTACTGGCATTTTAACTACATTCTGCAATACTGCAGTAATGCAGTGCAATTAAATTGATTACCAAAAACTAATTTCGTTTAAAAAAAAACGCAAAGATTTAAATCAAAATTTCTACAATTAATATAAAATACATTTTTTTCACCTTATTTATTACCTTTTATTGCCTATATAGAAAGAAAAGTATTGTTTTCATGTCGATTTTTAGAAATCGAGTTTTCACCGGATCTACACGTTTTCAGACCCCCTGAACCCAAAAAAACATGTTTTTAGCGATTGGGCTGTGTGTGAACAGAATATCTCAAGAACGGAACATCGTACGAAGTTGAAACTTGAAACTTAAGTTAGGTACCACTAGAGGACCCGACACGAACATTTTCATCAAAATCGGTCCACCGGAAGTAGAAGTTTATTCGTGTAATTTTTCACTTTATTGCGATTTTTTCAAAAACGGCTCCTACGATTTTTTTTAACTCGCCTAATTTACTACATTTTTTATGCTCTACAAGATAAGAGTAGGCGGCATGTCTGCTGAAATCCTTGGGGAGGTTGTTTTCTCGTAATAAGATTTTTTTTAAGATTGCAACTTTAATATGCATTTTTTTGCAAAAATGTATTTATTATAAAGTTGTAGAGAATTTAAACCCTACAACATTTATTTCAAACATTTTTTTGTAAAACCCTAAATTTAGCGGTAATTAGCGATTTTCTTTTTTTCTCACGAAATCGTGTAAAAAAATCAATTTTTTAAGATTATTTAGGATTTTTTTTATTTTATAATCAAATTTATACGAAATTAAAAAATCTACAACTTTTAATGAGAGCATTTTTCTCTACAGAGCCTAGTTTAGCGTGAAAGAGTGATTTTCCGTATTTTTAAGCCAAACTGAGGTTGATTTTCATTTTGCGTCTTTCACTCATAATTTAAATTAGGTTATTTTTATTGAGGTTAATTTTTTTTATTTACAACGTTTTAATATTAATGTTAGGTTATATTGTTAATTATTTGCATTGGCAAGAGAAAGTTGTGTGAGTGTTTCACACTCGATTTTTTTATTTACAAATGTACAGCACTGCACAACTATTAAAACTTTTTTACAGTTTATTTTAAATTACGTTTGGGAACACCACTAATAAGAGGTATCGTTGCGTTTAAATGTTACAAAGTTGGATGAGAAATCAATGAAAATAATGTGACAATATTTAAATTTTACAAGATAAAAATTCTGGCGTGAAACATTTAAAAAACTTTCTCCTGCCAATGTAAATAATAAAAAATATAAATCAAAAGTAAGAAATGTAATATTTATGAAAAAATAACCTAATTTTATCTTAATCATGAGTAAATGAGGATAAATTAAAATTAACCTCGATTGGGCTTGGAAATAAAGAAAATCATTAACTGACGCTAAACTTTTTTTTTTGTTTAATGTCCGACTGTTCTGCAATTACTACTAATGCAGACGGTGAAGGATGGTTTTTTGTAACGTATGAAAATATGCCGTGCCTGAATGGGATTCGAACCCAAGACCACATGACGTGAGGCGAGCATGATGAGACGCTAAACTAAGCTCTGAAGAAAAAAAACTTCAAAATTTCAAACTTCAAAATAAAATGTTGTAGGTTTTTTAGGCCTATTTTCTATAACTTTGATTATATCCACTTATTTAATAAAATACACACTACGGCTGCAATCTGAAAATATCCCACTTTTTTACCGATTTTGATGAGCAAAATACCGGAACTTACTGATTGAAGAGCATTGTAGAAATAAATGTTTGAAATAAAAGTTATAGATTTTTTAATTTTCTACAACTTTAATAGTACACTTTTGCCTTCGAATGTACACCAAGGCCAAAATCTTTAAAATATAATTTTTTTTATATGAGAGCACAGCCTCCAAGAATTTCAGCAGACATTACGCTTACCATATTTTTAGAACATAAAAAAATTAAGTAAATAAGGTAATGTTTTTAAAATGATCGTAGAAGCTGTTTTTGAGAAAATGCGAATAAATGAAAAATTGCACGATTCAACTACTACTTCCGGTTGATAGATTTTGATGAAAATTTTCACATCGGATCCCGAAGTGTACCGAACGTAAGTTCCAAGTTTTAACCTCGTATGTTATTCCGTTCTTAAAATATTTTGTTCAAACACAAACCAATCGCTAAACATGTTTTTTTGGGTTCAAGGGGCCTGAAAACGTGTATATCCGGTGAAAACTCGATTTGAAAAATTGATATGAAAATAATACTTTCATTCCGAGTATATATTTATGTAGGGCAAGAGAAGTAATAACATATTTTATTTTAAAATTTATTAAATCTCAGCTCACGTACTCAGAAATGTAGTAAAAAAATTAGAGTACAGAGGAAGCGAATGATTGTCTAGATCTAGATCTTTGTTTAGATAAATGTTCACAGTTTAACCAGAGTCAGTGGAACTGATGACATGTAATAACAAGGATTAAAGGAAGCACTCGACATCTCCAGCCGTTGACTGACATGAACCAACCATTACAAGGAGTACTGTTTCAGCTACTGCTGTTGTACTGTACTACACTCCATTTATTAAGACAAACGTCGTCGTTTTAATTCAGCAAAATCTGTTGGATATTCATTAAAGTTTTCATTATGGCAGTGAACTGTAACAATAAAAATGTAGCTCATTTACAACTAAAACTGTTGTTGTTTAGATCATCAGTCGAAAGGCTGGTTTGAACCTGTAGAGGTTTTACTAAGTAAAACGAGGAGTGAAATGATTTACAATTGCCTTCCTCACTGAGTGGAAAAGTACGCTTATCAGCATGCCGGGCCTTCTGAAAAGCACATATTTTCTACTCTGCAAATGACAACTTCACTTTATTCACCACAGGGTCTGGCTGTATAATGAAATTCATTACACTCAGAGGAGATAACTCTGATTAATGTCTTTTACACCTCTACTTCTCCTGTTCTTAAATTATTCAGTCAATTAATTGGCTGATCATGTGATAAGAAACACAACTATTTATTTTCGCCCTGAAACGAACAGATTGAGTGTAAATAATTTGACACTCCATTTGTCTGTTATGCGCAGAACTAAAACTACGAATTTAATAATATTTGTGATAACCAAATTTAAAACCAAATTTAAGGGCTCTGCCCTTAACAGACAGGTGGAGTGTCAATTTATTTACACTCAATCTGTCCGTTGCAGGGCTAAAATAAATAGTTCTGTTTCTTATCACATGGTCAGCCAATTAAATGACTGAATCATTTAAGAACAAAAGAGGTAGAGGTGCAAAAGACACTAATCAGAGTTGTCTCCTCTGAAAGTAATGAATTTCATTTTACAGCCAGACCCTGTGGTTAATGAAGTAAAGGTGTCATTTGCAGAGTGGAAAATCTGTGCTTTTCAGAAGGCCTGGCATGCTGATAAGCGTAGTTTTTTCACTCAGTGAGGAAGGCAATGGTAAACCACCTCACTCCTTGTTTTACTTAGTAAAACCTCTACAGGTTTAAACCAGCCTTTCGGCTGATGACCTAAACAACAACACAACCAAATTTAAACCTCGAAATAAAATACATTTTGCAAGACTACTTCTTGTTGTTGTTTAGACCTGTAGAGGTTTTACTATTATGTCCATAGCTCCGTAGAACCTAGTAGATCATAAATCGACCCTTACACACACACACGCAGCAACCACTTACCAGCGTTCTACATAATTCAGTAGTGAGTCACCTACTAGGCGCTTGACTACATACTATCATTTTAGTCGTAATTATTTTAATCAAAATTGTACTCGTATAATAATTTTCAAAATCTACGTATAAGTCCAAAGACGGTGTCATTGTGATAACCCTAAGCCTTTCCCATGTTGGATTTTATTCAGACTGCCGTTGTAATATTATAATAAATTCATAAAACAAACAAGTAAATTTCCCATCAACAGTTGGTTAGAAATCTAAACCAACAGCTAAGAATATTTTTTTTTAATCCCTAATATGTGTACGTTGCAATCTGTTCAATTCAGACCAATAAGCAACCCCATGACCCAATGAGATGAGGATGATAAATTATGTATGACGTGTAAATGAGGTGTAGTCTTGTACAGACTCAAGCCGACCATTCCTGAGAGAGTTTGGTTAATTGAACCCCAACCATCAAAGTACACCGGTAAATTTAACTCTGGTCCTTTTTCAATTCGTGTAAAAGATTTAAAAAATTAAAACGCAGATATTTAAAAAAACTAAAATTCCCTTTTCTCTAAAACGCTGAGTAGGCCTATAAAATAATGAAAAATTCGTTCTTGGTGACATGATAATTTTTCTGGGTAAACCTGCTAAAAACTTAATTTTTTTCATTAAAATAATTGTTTGACGTAATTAAATGGTTTTCTGGTAAATATAGGTCAAAACTATTGAAAAATATAAAAATCTGGTGTGAAACACTCACACAACTTTCTCTTGCCAATGCAAATAATTAACAATATAATGTAACATTAGTAACAAACAAAAAAACTATCCTCGATAAACATAACCTAATTTTACTCATGAGTGAAAGACGCAAAATGAATATCGACCTCAGTTTGGCTTAAAAATACGGAAAATCACTCTTTCACTCTAAACAAAAGTTGTAGATCTTTTTAATTTATTAAAGATTTTATTATGCCCATAACAGGCAGATGGAGTGTTAAATAAATTGCACTCGATCTGTTGGTTCCAGGGCTACAAAAAATAGTTCTGTTTCTTATCACATAGTCAGCCAATTATATGACTGAACTATTTAAGAACAGAAGAGGTAGAGGTGTAAAAGACACTAGTCAGAGTTATCTCCTCTGATAGTAATGAATTTCACTATACAGCCAGACCCTGTGGTGAATGAAGTGAAGGTGTCATTTGCAGGGTGGAAAGTGGGTGCTTTTCGGAGGGCCTGGCATGCTGATAAGCATACTCTTTCAACTCAGTGAGGAAGGCAATGGTAAACCACCTCACTCCTCGTTTTTACTTAGTAAAACCTCTAGAGGTTCTAACCAGCTTTTCGGCTGTTGACCTAAACAACAACAGATTTTATTATATACACTTTTGTTGTAAAATGCTAAGGCCGAAATCTTAAAAATATTGATTTTTCACGCGTTTTCGTGAGAGAAAAACACAGAAAAGCGCTAATTACCACTACCTAAACTAAGCGTTATACAAAAAAATTGTTGAAATAAAAGTTGTAGGATTTTTAATTCTCTACAGATTTTATTATATAAATTTTTGCGCTTAAATGCATATTAAAGCCGCAATCTTAAAAAAACAATTTTTTTACGTGAAAACAGCCTTACCAAGAATTTCAGCAAACATGGCGCATACCCTATCTTGTAGAGCATAAAACATTTAGTAAATAAGGCGATTTTAAAACAAAAATTGTAGGTCTAGTTTTTGAGAAAATTGCAAAAAAGTGAAAAATTACACGAACAAACTACTACTTCCGGTTGACCGATTTTGATGAAAATGTTCGTGTCGGGTCCGGTAGTTGTATGTAACTTAAGTTTCAAGTTTCAAGTTCGTACGATGTTCCGTTCTCAAGATATTCTGTTCACACACACACACACACACACACACACGCACGCACGCACGCACGCGCACACACACACATAGACCAATCGCTAAAAACATGTTTTTTGGGTTCAGGGGGTCTGAAAACGTGTAGATCCGGTGAAAACTCGATTTCAAAAAATCGACATGAAAATACTTTCCTTCCTATATATTCATATAGGCAAGAGAAAGAAAAAAACCAAAAATTGAAATTTTTAGTAAAATCATCATTCAGTCTCACCTTAAGTAAACCGAGGAGTGAGGTGTAATAGCAACTTTAAATACTCGTTAATTTTACTTCACCTACTAAAAGAATGTGAATACGTACGAAGATCCTTCTCTCATCATAACGGAAGAATGAGTAATAATATTTTAATTAAGCCCGTAACGATGAATAGGAGAGTAAAAAAATAAAAAAATCCAGATCGTAGGCGTTTTAATTACATCTTATTACGTCATTACGAGCGACTTAATTTATAAAAAAATGTTGTTACCAGACACTATTGTGATGCGGTTACACATTAACAAGTTACTAACAGCTTGTTAACAAGTCGTTCTTTAGAACCATTGTTCTAAAACAAAACACAAAAAGGGCACAGACTGATTTAATTAAAAATAATACGACAATTATTATCACAGACAAAACCAACCAACTCAGTTCTCTTTGTTACAATAAAAAAGACTAGCAATTTCACCCGCACCACGAATGGAGCTGCATTAAAACTTGGTTTGTAAACAGAACTACATAAATTTTGCAATAATATTGTGGTGAATAAGGACATTTTCATTGAAATCGTTTAAAAAAAATCGCGATTTCTTAAGCTTGTGGCTTTAGTATGCATTTCAGTGCACACAATTAAAGTTGTGAAAGATAAAAAAAACCTAAAGCTTTTATAAAACGAATCCGTGTTTAAAGAGCATAGTTTAGCGTCAATTAGTGATTTTCCGTATAATTGATTTTTTTCATTTAGCGTCATTCACTCATGATTAAAATTAAGTCATGTTTTTCATCATTTACATTTTAAATTAGTAAAAGAAAGTCGTGTGAATGTTTCACACAAGATTTTTATTTTTAAATGTCTAAAAATATTTAAATTCAATTTATAAAACCATGTTAAGGGAACCATTTTTTGACTGCCCTATAAATTACACGGGTTATTAATCGGTGAAATGTCTTGTTTCAGTTTTGTTTTTATATTATCATTATTATAGATAGATGTACGCACGTCATATGAATCTGGAATTTGTAAGTATCCATTCGTGTGGGCAAAGCGCCCACAAAACACGACACCACCAACAAGCACTTTGATTAATATTGTACAATGTTATTATTCCAGTTAAATGATTACAGCCATTCATATTTTACACAATATATATATATAATTCAAGTGTCTCGTGTACAGGGTGTTTCCGGGTTAAAGGAATATTCGGGAACTGATCCTGAGAAGAGTTCTTACATTATCTTAGTGTGAATTACGCCCTTACAATTTAATTATATCTTTAACAGTTTAAAAATATGTACTGATATCGGAGCTTGTACGAGGTGTGTTCAAAAAATAACGGGAATTTTTAAATTTCGCGGGTTTGGATAGTCCGATTGTAAAAAATTTTTTTTATTATGTTGGTACACATTCCCCTGACGTACGATAAAATTTTCAACAATATTCATTGCTTAGTTCTTAAGTGGAAGCCGCTAAGGTTAGACGTGTTTTTCGAGCACGGCTATTTTTGTTTGTTAAAAAAAATGGATCAAAGAATTTGTATTAAATTTTGCGTGAAAAATGAAATAAAGTGTAATAAAGTGTGTGAAATGCTAACAAAGGCATATGGTGAGTCTGCTATGAGTAAAACAAGGATTTATGAGTGGTATAAGCGTTTCCAAGATGGCCCCGAAAACGTTGAAGATGACGAACGACCCGGACGTCCAAGCACATCAACAACCGATGAAAACGTGAAAAAAGTGAAAGAAATGGATATGAACGATCGCCGAATTACAATCAGAGAAGTCAGTGATCATGTTGGCATATCGATTGGCTCATGCCATGAAATTTTTCGGATGTTTTGGGTATGAAACGTGTGGCAGCAAAATTTGTTCCAAAATTGTTGAATTTCGAACAAAAACAGCGGCGAATGGAAGTTGCTCAGGAGTCACTAAATGAAGTCGACAACGATGCGGATCTACTCAAACGTGTTATAACAGGTGACGAAACATGGGTTTACGGATACGATGTCGAAACTAAGGCTCAATCGTCCCAGTGGAGGCATTCTGGATCGCCAAGACCGAAAAAGGTTCGACACGTGCGGTCGAATGTGAAGGTTATGCTCACTGTGTTCTTCAACTTTAATGGCATAATGCATCATGAATTCTTGCCAAAAGGTCAAACAATCAATAAGGAGTACTACCTACAAGTTCAACGCCGTTTGCGTGAAGCAATCCGAAAAAACGCCCGGATTTGTGTCAAAACAATTCAAGGCTTTTGCACCACGATAATGCACCTGCTCACACTTCATTGCTTGTTCGTGAATTTTTGGCCAAAAACAAAACTGTAACGATGCCCCAGCCTCCATATTCGCCAGACATGGCTCCATGTGACTTTTTTCTATTTCCAAAAATAAAGAGAACATTAAAAGGCCGTCGTTTTACAAGCATAGATGACATTAAAAGCGAATCGGTGAAAGAGCTAAAAGCTATCACAAAGATCGAGTTTCAGAAGTGTTTCGAGGATTGAAAAAAGCGTTGGCACAAGTGTATTGCATGCGAAGGGGACTACTTTGAAGGCGACAATATTATTGTAGATGAATAAATAAACACTTTTTTCAAAAAACGAAAATTCCCGTTATTTTTTGAACAAACCTCGTATGTATTTTTTGCGTCCAGGAGACTCCCGGAGGATTATAGGATATGTCATGAAGTTATAACACCTGAAATACATATTTTAATCACACACTGATCTACTTAATACTGTTTAGTAAGAAATTCTTGTACGCTATAAAAAGTTTCACCAATCAAGTAATTTTTCAGAATTTTTTGAAAGGAATGCAAATATCACAATATTTTAACGATTGAGGAGCTCTATGTAATACGGGCGTAAGCCATGTTCTGCCCTTTTTCCTTTCAATGCTTTTTTATAATCTCCGTTGTTCATTTGGTACGCCTGAAAAGTTTCGTTTTGATATCATATTCCTTGTGGTGGTGGCATTCCTTTTTCTGAGGCTATAACAGCTGGTTTTAAGCGCCACAAATCTGTGATGATCGTTTGGTCGTATTACATGGTTGTTTTGCTGTGGTATTTTTCTGTTGAAACTACCTACATTGAATATTATAATATAATTTGAAAACCGTAAATAATAAAACATTAAATAATTTTAATTAGATTTTTTTGTCATCAGTCTCTCGACTGGTTTGATGCAGTTCTCCAAGCTGTTCTATCTTGCGTAAGTCGTTTCATATCTACATACCTGTAACACCCAACATCTTTTATAATTTGCTTTATATATTCTAACCTTTGCCTCCCCCTAAAATTTACTCCCTCAATATTTATTAGATTATAAATCATTATTTTTGTTTTAAATCATTCCATTCAGGCTGTTACTATTATTTTGAAGCTTCCAGTAGGCCTACATACACACAAATGTAGCATAATAGAAATTGCTCTTTTTACATTCACTGGTTCTTGAATGGACGAAGGCCAGTATTCACCTGGTGAATGGAATAAGAGCAGTTACAAATACATATATTACAATTAATTAATTAATTATATACTCGTATTTACTGTAGATATATTTCTAAAACTTAAAATTTTGTTCAGACCAGGAAATACAGAAGAACAATACAGATTATTTTCAAGTATTTTGAAAAGAAAGTCAATATTTTATAGCTAATTAAAAATTTTAACGTTTGTTTTCTCAAAATCTCAGTTTCTGAATTACGCCCTTTTTCCATTCAACTCCTCAATTGAGGTAATTTATCGATATATTTTCTCCCCGCATAAGTAGGATTTTGCTCAAACAATTTTGTGGTGTAATTAGCCACATAATAACCGTTTATCATTTCTTGTATTATGGTGGTGGAGATTGAAATTTTGCCTTAAAGTATTTTGACTAACATACATTATCACCTCAAAATATTGTAGAGTGAGGGAACTGTAAGCAATTTAAGCTCCTTAAATAGTGGTCTGTATGAGGTGGTATTTCAGCGGCAGCTATTCACCTATTTTCTGAGCATTTTTACCAATTATCTGGATAGTATCGAGATTCATTTTACTCACAAAATACGTAGGTATCATTTCTGTTATAATTATATTTTGTTTTACAATAAATGAAGAACGTCGTTCAAAAAAATACATAAAATTATTGTATTTGCTTAAAGCGCTTTCTAATGTTTTAAGTAGTCCTTATAATGGCCTTAATGTTCGTAATAAATGGCTAAGTGAAGAGTAAGACGGGTGGCCATGACAATGAAGGTGTCAATGGCAAATAGGCACGGCTAGCTCTCCCCCTATCCGTCCCCGAAGAGTGAAAAGATGGCGGCGGGCAGACCAGCGTAGCGTAATGGACCTCCATGTTTTATGTTCGTGTACGTTAGTTGTTTTGTATTTTGCGGCGTCACACAGTTTTTTCTATGTGTGTATTTACAGTTTTTTTACTCTAGGAACTCTCGCGGATACTTAGTTAACTAGTTTTCTCGATTTTTTTGCAATACTTCACCTTTTTTTGAGGCACGAGCCGGCGAAGATGTATTTTGACTATTTTAACGGTCAATTTACAATTTGTTAATTATCTTCTACCTAAATGAGAAAGTCCTCAATCTCTTATCGCTTAGAAACATGAAATTCACCGCATTTTTTATTACGTGATGAACTAAAAAACTGAAGCACTTTCATTTCAGTCAGTGGGTAAAAATTTTACCCCTGACTAAAATGAAGGAGCGATTACTCTAAAATCTCCACAATTTTGTTCCTTATTCAATTTAATTCATTGGGTAACAATAAATTTGTTTTATTCAATGATATTTTATTACCATTTTGGTAGCAGGTAGTTTTTTATGATCATCAGTTTTATGTAACAATTTTAGTTAGTAACTCGCCACTCCAGCGGCGCTTCGCACCGCTTACGTGTCTCGGCCTCAGAGGGGTAGGTGGATCAGAAATTCACAAGTGCATTAGAACCATTTGCCACAAGGTGAAGTTCGGCCGCCAAAGGGGTTGGGTGGATCACAATATTTTGATATTGGAAGATATAAAAGTTTAAAGATAAATTTTGAAGTTTCAAAATTTGAAATATATAAAATCCGGTTTGTAACACTCACACGACTTTCTCTAGCCAATGTAAATAATTATTTTATAATTTTCATTAAAATTATAACCTACGTTTAATCATGAGTAAACAACGTAAAATTAAAACCACTTTTCTAATCAATTTGAAATAGGAAGGTATTTATATCACAATATCAATGGCGGTGGACACCCGCCGCTGATACAAGATGAACAACTCTTCAATTTCAAATGAGATAGATACGTCGGCCAGTATTTCTCCATGGAACACCCGGTATATGAATATTTCCGTAAGTATATTAAAAAAAGTACACCTATAACGTGGATTCATTAGAGTAACAAGCAAGCACTCTTGTACGAAGCCTACACGTGAACCGGGAACTACGCCAAGATGGGAGAACAAGGGCAAAACATACAACACGTGTCGTAAGATTAATGAATATCCTTCTTATCCTCCTTATTCCCAGTCCCGGATTATATTTTTAGCGTCGCTCTACAAATGAATTCTTATCTAAAAAGAATTTACACTTTTATTTTCGTTAGTTTTACATCTCTTATCTACAGCTATATTTAAATTATACTATTTTTAATTTATTTAACATATTATAGTATATTTTAATTATGTAATTAATTAAGCAAGTTAAAAAATACACAGGATGATAGATGTATCTACAAAGGGTGGCTATTTTATAAATTATCATGCTTGATACATACGCTACAACTTAAGTGTAAATTGACCATATCGAGCACCTTGACAAAAAATACTATACCCACCTAAACATAATGCAAAGATTTGTATTCTAATTAAAAGAATTTTTTTTCTATTATTTTATTTTGGTGTTACATCCGACTGTTGTGGATATTTATTTATTTATTTACAACAATATAAAGGCTAACAGAACTTATCCACATAAGCCTTATTGACATAAAAAATTCACATATTTACTAAACAATCTTTGCTTATAACTATTTTATTTGCATAATATACATGTTAACACACTTTTTGTCTCTTTTTCTTATAAAAATAAAATAATATTTCAATAAAATTACTAACTATAATAACAAATTAATAAGAAAAAAAATAAAAATTCTTACAAAAAAATAGTTCAGCAAAACTTGATCAAAAATAATATTTATCAATAAATTAATAAAAGGAACAGGAAAAAGAAACAGAAGAAAAAAGAAAATAAGTAAGAAAGGAAGAAAGAAACAGATGTGAGTCTGCTCTGTGAATTTATGTAATTTATTGGTTGGTGAGCGCCTGATAACATTTTGAAGAGAATTGTTTGTAATTATCAAAAAAAGGATCGAGTTCCAGATTAAATTATTAAAAAAGGATAATGTCCGTATTAAGAAAGTAAAGTAATATTAAGACTACTGCAGACGGTGAAGGGTGAAGGATGGAAATGAGTAATGAAAGAATGCCAGACCTGACCGGCCGCATTGGCGCAGTTGGTAACGTGCTCGCCTCTCATCATGCGGTCTTGGGTTCGAATCCCATTCAGGCACGGCATTTTTTCATACGTTACAAAATATCATTTCATCCTTCACCGTCTGCATTAGCAGTAATTGCAGAACAGTCGGACGTTAAACCAAAAAAAAAAAAAAAAAAATGACCGGGAATCCAACCCGGGATCCCGGCATAAAAGCCAGTTGCACTGACAAATACTCACCAATTTTTCAACTAAAATCTAATTAAAATAATTTAATTTTCTTTCTTTCCATATTTTGCTCATTGAAATCGGTTAAAATGAAAAGTTTTAGGTATTAGGGCTAAGATGCATATACCTAATTAAAATTATTATTATTGAAAATTAAAAATTTTACAACTTTTATTTAAAACAATTCGTTTTGCTGAGCTTATTTTAGTGTATTATAGTGATTTTCTTATTTTCCCGATTTAGTGTTTTTCCGTTAAGTCCAACAGAAGTTGATTTACATTTAGCGTCATTCGCTCATGATTAAACATAGCTTATATTTTTTAATTATTTAGATTGGCAAGAGAGATCTGGTGTTTTACACCAATTTTTTTAAAATGAAACTCTTCAGAAATAATATGCATTAGTTAAGGGTTGTCATCCCCTCGTTAACAATTAAGTATAAGCGGATAAAATTCGAATTCTTTAGTTATTTGTTCAGTCCCTGAAGAACTTGGAACAAGATTCACATTTTTTCTATTTCTAACAAAACTCGGTAGAATTTATTGCAAACCACAAAACATTTGGAAAGGGAGTCCAATAGTACCAGGTTCATATAGGCTAAAACGGAGGAAGCAAGGCAATCACTAAACTGACATAATTTTTAGATAGGGTAGTACTACAATATTAGTAAACTAACCACGTCAACTTGTTTGCTTTTTCAGCCTTCTTCTACTGCACTCACTTCACCGCTAAATGTTTTGTGGTTTGCAACAAAACATTTATACAAGTGGTGAACTGTATACTGATACAAAGAACCTGATACTTTTAGCTGTTGTTGTTTAGATCATCAGTCGAAAGGCTGGTCTGAACCTCTAGAGGCTTTACGAAGTAAAATGAGAAGTGAGGTGGTTTACCTTTGCCTTTCTCACTGAGTGGAAAAGAAAGCTTATCAGCATGCCAGGCCCTTTAAAAAGCATCTTATTTCCACCCTGCAAATGACACCTTCACTTCATTCACCACAGGGTCTGGCTGTATAATGAAATTAATTACTCGTAGAGGAGATAAAGGTGACTAGTGTCTTTTACACCTCACCTCTTCTGTTCTTAAATGCTTCAGTCATATAATTGACTAAATAAGAACACTAAATAAGACTACATAAGAACTAAATACCATGGCTGACCATGCAATAAGAAGCAGAATTATTTTTTGTAGCACTGGAACTATCAGATCGAGTGTAAAAAATTTCACACATCATCTGCATGTTATGGGCAAAAGGTCAAAATGAAAATGCTTTAGTAATTCTGTTCAACCCCTAAAGAACAAATGTACCGAATTTCAGCTACTCAGGGATCAAGAAGATATAGAATCAGTGATAAGTGAGTCAGTGATTATTGAAAGCTTGAATATTTAAAAATACTGTACTTTATTTAAAATACGACCTTATAATACTAACAATAGAATTACTGTGAGGAACTTGCTTCTTTTAATAAAATAACCTTACTTTTAAAACTAAAACTTATCTCTTCGAACGTTTTGAGACTGCAATATTTGGAATATTATAACGGCCTAGTGAAAAAGAAAAGAATTTTTTGAAGTTTTGAAAGAAAAAGAAATTTTTTACTACAAATTAATTGAAATCGTCGGACAGAAAAATATTGAAATTAAAATCGTAATACCACTTTAATGTTTTTACTTCTGATTATAGGCTACATTTTAATGCACACACTTACTAAAAATTAAATTATTAGATAATTAAACGGAGAAAAGTCATCTTTACGCGCTTAAGTCTTCACATCAATAAATAGCCACAAGCTTTAAAACGTTGTGTTAATTTAAGTATATTTAAAAAAAGCTAAAAAAAATACTTGATAGATGCAATATTAAACAATGTACAAGAATTCCTTTCTAAATAGTTTTGGTAGAAAAATATATAAACTTCTAAACGTTGAAGCAAATTGTGTATTATATATACACGCTTATTAAAGTAAGCAAATTAGTAGGGGTAATAAAATTATTGGTAAGTAATGAATTTTTTACACATTGTTAAAATTTACTTATCAGTTTTATATTGACAAGTCCTATACTCCCTTTTGGAGTCTTCTGGATGCAGTTAAAAAAAAAACATTATTAACCTAACACGTTTATAATGGACAGAAAACTTATAAAACGTTTATTAAAACTTAAATTTATATATTACTGTACTAAAATTTTATACAGGCATAATACTTAAAAGTAATTTATTATTAATTTGTAGCTATAAATTTTTAATAAAAGAGTATATATGTTTTAAATACGTACCATAATATAACAACAAAATTATGATTGTAGACTGTAATAATTTAGATAAAAAACACACAAATTTAAATTCTATTTAAATTATAATTTACGGAAGCAACTTTAACGTGAAACTAGTATCTGAAGATTTTCACAGCACATAGAATATGGACCGTTAAATGTATTTGTTTAACACAATACTGAGAGAAAAGAGAAGAAAGAAATTTACTTCTATTAGAAAGAAACCATAAAAAATAAGAACGCACGGTTACGTAAACTATCTGATTGTTTACATGCACAAATTACTTGAAACCTTATATTTTTTAAATGTTCAAATTTTTTCTTTCATATGATCTAGTAATGTTTTGAATGGAGCTCGTGCTCCATCAAATATGTTTTACTATAAAGGGTGATTCAAAAAGAGCGCCGGTTTTTAAACGGCTGGTAAATTTTTGTTTATCAGTTGGCAACATTGTTTGACCTCATTTCTATTTCGGAGAACATTCCGATTGACGATTCAGTTGTAGTTTCTCTTGTTCGCAGTGTAGTACTCTCGCAGTCTGTGTCTAACCATGGAGAAGTTTACTATTGCGCAACGAGTGTTAATCGTCAAAACATTTTACCAGAGTGGAGAGAGTTATGCGGCTACTGCCAGGCGACTTCGCGGTACTCTAGGACGTAATGAAGCACCGAATGAATCAACAGTTCGCAGGCTCATGAAAAAGTTTTTTGAGACGGGTTCAACAGTCGACCTTAAAAGTTCTGGACGTCGTCGTTCTGGCCAAACTGAGCAGAACGTTGCGTTGGTTCGTGACAGTGTGGCTGTTAGCCCAGCAAAATCAATACGTCGCCGTTCTCAACAATTGGGTTTACGATGTTCTTCTGTACGGAGAATTCTTCGGTACGATCTCCAATATCACCCGTATAAAGTTCAGTTGACGCAACATTTGAAAGTGGCAGACCACCAGAAGAGACGACAGTTTGTTGACTGGGTATTGAGAAAACGGCAGGATGATGACACCTTCGCAAACAAAATCATTTTCAGTGATGAGGCGCACTTCCACTTAAACGGTTTTGTTAATAAACAGAACTGCCGTATGTGGGGTTTAGAAAACCCTCGCGTGGTTAATGAAAGGTAAATGTATGCACAGCGAGTGACAGTTTGGTGCGGCTTTTGGTCGGGCGGTGTCATCGGCCCTTACTTTTTTGAAAATCAAGAAGGACAAGCCGTGACAGTAAATGGAGACCGATACCGTACGATGATTAGGGAGTTTTTGTGGCGTCATTTGGATGGAATGGACATTGACGAGTTGTGGTTTCAGCAGGATGGTGCCACCTGTGACGCTGCACGAGAAACAATGTTGTTGCTCCGTGAACGGTTCCACGATCGCATCATTTCTCGTAATTCCGACCATCAATGGCCACCAAGGTCTTGTGACTTGACGCCTTGTGACTTTCATCTTTGGGGTCATCTGAAGTCAATGGTGTATGCCAATAAACCCCGAAACATCAATGACTTGAAGGAGGAAATTCGACGGGTTATCGGGCAAATGGAAGTCGAAACTTGTCGTGCAGTAATATCCAATTTCATGGACAGAGTTGATGCGTGCCAGCGCAGTAGAGGAGGACACATGCATGACATCATTTTTCATACATAAAATCGGAAGGTAAGATGAACTTGTTGATGTATTTATTTTCAGTTTTTCAATAAAATAAATCTTTTAATTTGATATATCAAAACCGGCGCTCTTTTTGAATCACCCTATAGTTATCATAACTAAATTCTGTGGTGAATGAAGTGAAGGTGTCACTTGCAGGGTGAAAAGTAGATGCTTTTCAGAGGGCCTGGGATGTTGATAATTATACTTTTCCATTCGGTGAGATACGCAATGGTAAACCACCTCACTTCTCCTGTTACTTAGTAAAGCCTTTAGAGCAGTAATACCCAAAAATTTTTACCACACTCCCTTCTGTTTTGAAGAAAACTTCCCACGCCCCCTTACAAAATTGTGTGTTGTAATGTAAAACATTTATTTTTAATTTTTATAACATTACAAGTTGCAATTTAAATAGAACAAGTAAGAGACAAAATAAATCAGCCAGATGGATGACCTTGCATTTTTTTATAAGATTCCCTATTCTTGGTTGATTTATTAGAAAGTGCACAACATAAATCATAGAAACATCAAGTTTGCCACGACACTATGTCTTTATTGGAACAATGGCTGAAAACACTTTTTTCGCACAAATAGGTGCTTGAAAAGGGTAATTACAATCGTAGCACTTGCTGTGATATACTGGAGCACACTTTGTAGTAGATGCTTAACCTCGACTCGCGAATCGCAACAGCACTGGGCGAGCGAACAGCAAGATATCTCGAAGTCCCCCGTCCCTTACCTAGTCTTCAACCCTCCCCTGGCGGGGGGGGGGTTGCCCCCCACTTTGGGAACTAATGCTTTTGAGTTTCTAATCAGCCTTTCGGCTGATGACCTAAACAACAAAAACTTTAAATTACAGTAAAATAAACTTAACTTATATTTACTTATATAACTCGTATATTACTCCCAAATTGGACGACTTGAATTAATCTATACAGAAATTAAGTCATCAAAGTATTACCTAGAGCATTTTTACCTCTTGTTCTGTTCTATTTATTATTATTGACTATGATAATTTCAATTTTTTTATTATTTTCCGAGGTATTTAAATTTCTTGACCATTTAATTTTCTCATATTTAGTTTCCAAGAATTTTTTCTGGAATGTATTATCGTAACATTCATATTTATAACAATAATAATTATTATTCATTAATATTTTCAGTCGTGAACCAGAATAAATGGACTGAACTCCTTACAAATATTAACGACGTGAGTTGCAAAAAGTGCTACTAAAATGTCTAAAGTTACTACAACTTAAAAAATGAATAAATTACCTAGTTTAGAAAAGTAAACGACAAAAAAAATAATTGTATTTATAATCCGTAATGTGTGTACGTTTCAATCTGTTCAGTTTAAGAATAAGCAATCCCATGACCCAATATGACATATGACATATTGTGTATGACGTATACACGAAGTGTGGCCTTTGTATAGACTCAGGCCGACCATCCGTGAAAGAGTATCGTTAATTGAACCCCAACCATCAAATTATACCGGTTGAGTACCGTCTATTACTCTACCCATATAAAAGTACGGATACCTAGTACCTATCCTAGGATTTTAACCGCGGAATTTCTTTCTACGAGCTGTTAAACAGCTGATTTTGGCGACGATTCTGCCACTAGACAAACTCGGTGAGTTAATAAAATAAAACTAAAAGAACTTTTCAAACGAAATACATTTTAAACACGATTCAAACAGAACATTTTTCATATAACTGTTTTTATTGCATATGTGTTCTAAACAATAAAAATTTAATATATCGCTTAGATTGACACATGAAAAAATTACAACCCAGTGGTGTTATTAACAAATTATAACATTAAAACATATTATACTGTTCTTAATTATTTACAATCAACTAGATTAATATTTTAAAATTAAAATAAACAAAAAACTGCCTTAAAAAAGCGAAGTAATAATTTTTTTGTCATCAGTCTCTCGACTGGTTTGATGCAGTTCTCCAAGCTGTTCTATCTTGCGCAAGTCGTTTCATATCTACATACCTGTAACACCCTACATCTTTTGTAATTTGCTTTATATATTCTAATCTTTGCCTCCCCCTACAATTTACTTCCTCAATATTACCCTTCATTATTGATAACCCAATACCTGGATGTCTTAAGATATGCCCCACTAGCGTATCCCTTCTTCTGGTAAGATGCTTCCAAATACTTCTTTTTTCATCCACTCGCCGCCTAATAACCTCTAAATTACTTATTTGTCCACCCACTTAACCTAATCTTTAACATTTTCCTATAACGTAATAAAAATAATAAATATATAAATCCGAAATAGGCCTATACGTACACCGAACTTAACTTGAAATATAAAATTTGAATCAGGACGTTTAAATAAAAACATAAGATTAGGAACGCACCGTTCAATAAAAATGTAACATGAATATGATGAGATTTAACGCGGATTAACAGAGAATACTGTTGTTATTTAGGAGGACAACGACGACTGTATGGGGTGTCTTTTGAAAGAACCAGGGGTTGTTACTACAGGAGTGTATCACTCACAGTACTCTATTGTATTGTATTTCGGTACAGCGTACAACTCACCGTTAACAATGAGCCGGGACCTTGTCATCCACCTTAATAATGGACCTTTAGAAGGGGGTTCCAATTCCAACAAAAGCGATGAATAATTTTCAAAGTGCGCCACAACATAAGTTACACAACTTTATAAGCAAACGCCCAAAATTTCATACCAGTTCCCTTTATCAGATCTATAACTTTAATACTCTTACTCTTTACATACGAACAAAGTTTCGTCCCTAAATTTACGTACAATTACACAAGACCATTATGTATTCAAATTGAAAAATATAACTTACAATATTCTGGCTCTTTTTTAAAGGAAGACTGGGGTGAAAAATGTATCATTTTTATAAGAAAACTCGACAACTGTCTTAAAAGTTTTAATTAAAATTATAACTTACGTTTAATCATGAGTAAACAATGTAAAATTAAAAACAACCTAATTCTAATCATGAGTGAATGTCGCTAAATGAAAATCAAACCTCTGCTCGACCTAAAAATACGAATAATTTCTTATTGATGTTAAACGAAGCGTTTTACAAAAAAAGCTTGAAATAAAAAATGTAGGTTTTTAATTTCCTACAACTTTAATTACTATAAATACATTTTTTATATTTATTTATTACTAGAAATAAATACAATTAATTTTATTCCATCTTATTTGCTAATACCCGCATAGATCTAGCCAGTGCGCGGGTATCGGTTTGCATTGTTAATCTTATTAATATTACACTAAATTTACATAAAAATAAAACAAATAAAATTTACAAAAAAAACAAATTGAAATTTCCTAACGTCATACATAACTTAATACATTAATTTTACTACTAAAACTGCCCTTTTCTAAAATATATATATATAAAATATAATTTATTAAATTATAGTAATTATTGTTGGCTGTAAATATCAAATGAAAGTAAAAAATTATTACTATTATACTAAGTTTAATAATACATACTAACTTAATTTATCAACCATAATCATAATAGGTAATACCAAAATAAAATACAAAATTAAATAAAAAAATAGTATGTCATGTAGTGGCAAAGAATGAAAGCAGACTTTTGATGACAATGCTGACAAAATCTATGACTGAATGAAGAGGAAGAGCAATTAGTTTGAATAAATAGAACTAATTAAATCGTCAGACTGCCCTCTCCATAAATTAACCAGCCAGTTGGTTACTCTTCTTTTGTATATTTGAGGAGTTACATAAGTATCTCGGACAGCCTCTGGAAGATTAAGGTATGTGATTGAGGCTAAATAATGCACTGCAGTGCAATTTATGGTTTTATGCAAACTAGGTGCTTGATATCCAATACGGCTTACAGCTCTGGTATGATTACCCTTAAACGTTTACCCTTAAATACGAAGGGTACAAACTTAAAAACACAACTTGTCACCACGAGAGCACAGCCCCCAAGAATTTCAGTAGACAAAAGAATTTCAGCGCTTACTCTACTGTGTAGAGCATAAAAATGTAGAAAAAGGCGATTTAAAAAAAATCGTAGGAATCGTTTATCAGAAAATCGCAAGGAAGTGAAAAATTGTACGAATAAACCACTACTTCAGATATTGTTCACACGCGCACCAATCGGTAGAAACATGTTTTTTTGGGTTCAGGGGGCCTGAAAACATATAGGGAAAAATAAAGTAAAAATATACACAAATATAATTGGGAAAATGGTGTAGCCAATACCATGAGCGTAAATTCTTGACACCATATAGTACAGTCCTTTTAAAGAAGACCTTCTCCAATCCAGTCATAATAATGCAGACTGCATTTCTTTCTTCATGAAAATAATAAACCATATTGAATATTGAAAAGCAAGCAGTAAACAGAATTACTATGAGCAGATACGATGTCTGTTATAATGTAGCTATACGGGTCAAGTAACTCCTTCAACCGAAAGAATAGCGTTTGATGAGACTTTATGATACAAAAAAAGTAGTTCTCAAATTACCGGAGCGGCGTGGCTGAACCAAGGCCAACACCGCTTCTAATCTCTCTCAGTCAAGATTGAATAAAATGACAGAACACTGTACAGGCTACTATCTGCTTCAAGTACTCCACAACATCTTACATTAAAAAATTTACTCAAATATTCTATTAACAACAAAACCACAAAATATTTTTTTACTTTTTCCGTTTTGTCTACTGTACTGAGACAGGAAAAGAAAGTACATGGAATAAAAATGTTTATACCTAATTTAAATTTCAACTGATCATCACGTTTCATAACTCCTTAAAGACAAAAATAATTTTTTTAAATACAAATATATCCTTCTAGGTGTGTGTGTCATTCCTGCTTTAACCGATTAGGCTGAAATTTGTAAAATAAAATTTTCTCGACTAAACCTACAGGGTTTTTTTGGAATTAATTTTGTAGCCCCAAAATTAAAGATACAAAATAAATTAAATTTTCTTAAAACCGGCTCTGGTTGTTCTCATCAGTCAATAGGATGGTTTGAACCCCTACAGGTTTTACTACGTAAAACGAGGAGTGAGGTAGTTTACCTCACCTCGGTTGCCTACCTCGCTGAGTTGAAAAAATGCTAATCAGCAAGCGAGACCCTCTAAAAAGCATCTTCTTTTCACCCTAAAACTTACACCTTCACTTCATTCATCACAGAGTCTGGGTGTATAATGAAATTCATTACTCTCAGAGGAGATAACTGCGACTACTTTCTTTTACACTTCTACCTCTTCTGTCCTTCAATGCTTCAGTCTTATAATTGGCTGACTAACTGACAAGACTGCCCATAACAGACAGGTGGAGTGTCAAATTATTTACACTCAATCTGTTCGTTGCAGGGCTAAAATAAATAGTTCCGTTTCTTATCACATGGTCAGTCAATTAAATGACTGAATCATTTAAGAACAGAAGAGGTAGAGGTATAGAAGACACTAGTCAGAGTTATCTCCTCTGAGAGTAATGAATTTAACTATGCAGCCAGACACTGTGGTGAATGAAGTAAAGGTGTCATTTGCAGGGTGGAAAGTGAGTGCTTTTCGGAGGGCCTAGCATGCTGATAAGCATACTCTTTCAACTCAGTGAGGAAGGCAATGGTAAACCACCTTACTCCTCGTTTTTACTTAGTAAAATCTCTAGAGATTCAAACCAGCCTTTCGGCTGTTGACCTAAACAACACAACTGACAAGAAACTGAATTATTTTTTGTAACCCTGGAACTATCAGATCAAGTGCAAATAATTTAACACTCTACCTGCCTGTTATGGGCAGCAAATAGTCTCTGTAAATGTTTTGTTATTAACAGCCTGTTATAATGCGTAAAGTTTTGTTCTGAAATGTGTGAACACCTTTCATTTTAGAATTTCCCGGTTTTTTTGATACCGCAACAAATTTCATGCGTTTAGAGGCGTGTAACTCGATAAATATTTGACCGAAAAGTTTGAAATTTTAACACAACATAGACAATTATATTTTTAAAGCGTGTACGAAATTTCAAATTCATACGTTATTTAAATTTTGATTTATTAACAATATTCTGAACCCTTGCTATCTCGGTAACCGTTCGATCGTTCGGTACGGGCAAACTATCGTTTGATTCAGCGTAAAAAACTTAGTCCAGATGTAAAACATATTTAAATAACGTATGAATTTGAAATTTCGTACACGCTGTAAGAATAGAATTGTCTATGTTGTGTTAAAATTTTAAACTTTTCGGTCAAATATTTATCTAGTGACACGCCTCTAAACGCATGAAATTTGTTGCGGTATCAAAAAACCGGGTCTTTTTGTCTTCCAACCTCGATATGGCAATTTTTAAACAACATTAAAAATGTAGAATTATTATAGGTCAACGCAGAATAAAATGAGCTAAATTTTTATGTAAAGTATGTTGAAATCCGACTTACAGTTTCGGAGATGCAAAGGTTCAAACTCGGGTCTCTATGATTATGAAACCGATAGTAAGCACAAGCTTTTCAATACGCTCTTCATAAAATGTTGCCGCCAACGAATTTAAATCAGTGTTGACGTTGTGTTGAAGCTTTTCATTAATCTAGCTGTCCTCCTAGCCACTTCTCCAGTTCAGGGAAAAGATGGATGACACTCGGAAAGTGATCGGAAATGCCCCATTGAAATTGCTGAAGGAGTCGTTGGGTTGCACCAGCACTGTAAGGACGGGAGTTTTCATAGATCAAAACAATTCCACAAGTCAGCACACCTCTTCTTCTGTTTTAAATGACTACGCAAACTTCGTAAAGTTTCATAACAAACAACTGCATTAATCATAGCTGGAGTATTGGAAAGCTCGTCCACATGTACGACAATGCTTCAATCGTCAACGTGATTATATGGAAAAGTAGCTAAAAGTATACATAACTTTTAGTAACAAAACATTTCTTCTATATTCACTCGTCTTTTATTTGACCTATCGGAGTTTGAAAATAACGACCCTCGTATATACAGTATAAAGAAAAGAAAAGACAATAAATGAAAAGACTGGTAAGATTCATAACATAAATCTTTTCTCCATCGAACATATTTAATTGTAACAACCAAAAACAAAAAAAAACCTTTAAAAACTGGAACACAGTATTGTGTAAAAAGTAATCTATTATAATAATAACAGACATTAGGTAGGGCTGTGAGGTCGGCGAGCCAAATTTAAGATAATTGGTGAGATAGTGGAAAGGGAAACAAACGTAGTATAAAAAAAAACCATAACTCATATACACCCGAGCATACCAAAGAAAGCATTTATCCGGACGAATCAAAACATAATATAAAGGATGAAATATTTTCTTACTAACAAGGATTTTTTGTCTGTCCCTATCCTTTGTAACTACACGTTAATACGCTAGCGCAAGAAAAATGATGAAAATGAAAGGCCATATTTGAATAATACCTTTTCACAAGATCATTTGAATGAATAAAACCAGGTAATGGACTTCACACATACAGTTATTCTAAATTACATAACGACACAATGTTGTATAAACAATTATTCCAATCGACCAAACAAAGAATGTAAATTCATCTTCATTTATAATGTAAATATAAATGGTAGTGGTGTAGTGATCAGCGCAACTGGGTACTCTGCCTGGGTCCCGGGTTCGATTCCCGGTCAGGTCTGGCATTTTTCATCTGTAAATCACCACATATCATTACCTACGCACAAGCCCAAGGCTTATGTAGGCATCATCACTCAATAAAAAAAAAATGTAAGTATCAAAGTAAATAACTCTGATACAAATGAGGTCTGTAAGTTGCAGGGCTATAAAAAATATTTCTGTTTCTTATTAGATGGTCAACCAATTATATGACTGAATCATTTAAGAACAGAAGAGGTAGAGGTGTAAAAGACACTAATCAGAGTTGTTATCTTCTGTGAACATAATGAATTTCATTATACAGCCAGACCATGTGGTGAATGAAGTGAAGGTGTCATTTCGAGGGGTTAATGTCAAACAACACTATCTACAAAAACCTATTTTTTAATATTTTTCAGGAGAGCGAAAAAACTACTTCTAACCTAATACTCTTCCTATTATTTCAGTTATTTATATATGAAATCAACTATAAATTTAGTATAATTTAATTTACTACTTCTTAATGGTAAATGTGCCCATAATGGGCAGGTGTAGTGTTAAATTAATTGCATTCGATCTGTTGGTTCCAGGGCTACTAAAAATAGTTCTGTTTCTTATCATATAGTCAGCCAATTATGACTGAACTATTTAAGAACTGAAGAGGTAGAGGTGTAAAACACACACTAGTCAGAGTTACATCCTCTGAGAGTAATGAATTTCATTATACAGCCAGACACTGTGGTGAATGAAAGGAAAGTGGGTGCTTTTCGCAGGGTCTGGCATGGTGATAGCATACTCTTTCAACTTGGTGAGGAAGGCTATTGCCATTGCTATTGCATTTCAATCCTCGTTTTTACTTAGTAAAACCTCTACAGGTTCAAACCAGCCTCTCGGCTGTTTACCAAAACAACAACAAAGGTAAATAAATGGTAATGGCTCTCCTAAAAAATTAGGTTTTTGTAGATAGTGTTGTTTGACATTAACCCCTCGATTTGCAGAGTGTAAAATATATGCTTTTCAGAGGGCCTGGCATGCTGATAAGCATACTTTTCCACTCAGTGACGAAGGCATTGGTAAACCACCTCACTCTTCGTTTTACTTAGTAAAACCTCTAACGGTTCAAATTAGCCTTTCGGCTGACGACCATAACAACAACAAAGGACAACCACAAAGATATACTAACTGCGGGGGTTTATTATTGTTGTTGTGTTTTTTAAGTCAGCCGAAAGGCTAGTTTGAACCTCTAAAAGGTTTACTAAGTAAAACGTGGAGTGAGGTGATCTATAATTGCCTTCCTCATTGAGTGGAAACGTAGCCTAAGATTATCAGCATTCTAGGCCCTCTGAAAACATCTACTTTTCACCCTGCTGATGACACCATCATTTCATTCACCACAGGGTCTGGCTGTATAATGAAATTCATTACTCTCAGACGAGATAACTCCAGCTGACTAATATCTTCTACAACTCTATCTCTTCTGTTCTTAAATACCTCAGACATATAATTGGGTGACCATATAATAAGAAACAGAACTATTTTTTTGTAGCTGAGTCAATGCAATTACGTGTAATTTTTATAATGATTTAATCGGCAATAAACTTTCCGAATGTTCTGTCAATTGTTGATTCCTACAGTAAGCACTTTCCGGACACTAGGTATTCTTTACCTCTCGCGTGGCCTCCCAACACATCTTCTCACCATCGGCCTGTATTTTGAAACGTTGAGAGGATCTTTTTCTAAGGCATTCTTTCTATCTGCTCCCTCCATCGATTTCGATAATTAATTCAAGATCTTCCATTCAAGTTTTAAACATCAAGTTCCATTCTTATATCCTCATAAAAGAAGGATATCCTCGTTTCCTTCCCGGGTAACGTCTCTTCATTTTTAATTTAAACTTGTAACATACTTCTCTAAGTTTTATAAATATTATAAAACTTGTTTTTTTAGATTAAATTTTAGACTTAATTTTTAAATCGCGTTCTTAAGAAACGCTCAAATTCATTACTAAACGAGTAGTAATTCTGGGAAGACACAAAATTACTCCAAAATGCTTTTAGTTCTTGACTATTTTATGACAACATTTTTGTACAAAATTTAATGTAATGCAATATTTTTTTAATAATCCAGTAATGTATACGTTTGCCTTAGAAACATTAAAAACATTTAGACACAACCAAATACTAAAAAGTAGAGTCAAAAAAAATGAATCACGTAACAAAAAAAAAACAATATAAATATTCCTTTCCTTTTCAAAAATTCCTGAGAGGAATAAAAACGTAATTAATTCAGAAACTTTATTACTATTAATTGAATATAAACAAAAATCAAAAAAACAAACTGAAGAATAATTAGTAAAAGTTTTAATTTATGATAGCCGTAACGAATTCTTTTTGTTCAGAACTAATGTAATTAAGAAAAATATAAGAATTGTAAACGTGAGTAGGTTTCTAAAGTACTAGGTATACAATTGCATGCAGACGAACAGTAACAATTAAGAAGTTTTATAGTAATAGTCACGCTATTTTCGGTAGGTCACCCTTTCAAGATAAAGATAAATAAATAGAAATACACAAAAAAAAATTAAGACACTATGGTAACAAGTTTAATAGGAAAAATACACCTTACATGAAGGATTCCTGATAATAACATTCAGTAAAAAAAGAAAACTAAAAGATACAGAAATTGATTAGCACGACTTCATCGTAAGAATAAGTTCAATGAAGTTAGAACACCTTACGACTGTAAAAAATAATGCTTAAAAAGTTAACCCACCGGGTTGGTCTAGAGGTAAATTCGTCGCCAGAATCAGCTGTTTAACAGCTGATTTTCGGAGACGAAGGTTCCTGGTACAAATCCTAGTAAAAGTAGTTACTTTTATACGGATTTGAATCCTAGACACTGGTTACCGGTGTACTTTGATGGTTGGGGTTCAATTAACCATATTCTCTCAGAAATGGTCTACCTGAGTCTGTACAAGACTACACCTCATTTACACGTCATACAAATTCATCCTCATCTCATTGGGTCATGGGGTTGCTTATTGTTCTGAATTACATTTTACTTATTGTTCTGTAGTTAACAGATTGCAACGTACACAAATTAGGGATTACAAAACAAAAAGTTAAAACTTAATACAAATTATTATTAAGTTTTATAATAATTACAATTATTGTGACTAAACAACAATTAATAATTATAATTAAGATGTATTGTTACCTGGCGCCAAAAGGTAGATTTATATTGTATCCATTAGGTTATTCCGGCCCTTTGTAATTTTAATTGCTGTTCATTTTATATTTTGCCCTCAACAGGCAGTTGTTTAGGTCATCAGCCAAAAAGCTGGTTAGAAACTGTAGAGGTTTTACTAAGTAAAACGAGGAGAGAGGTGGTTTACAATTGCCTTCCTCACTGAGTGGAAAAGTATGCTTATCAGCATGGTGGGCCCTCTGAAAAGCACATATTTTCCACTCTGCAAATGACACCTTCACTTCATTCACCATAGGGTCTGGCTGTATAATGAAATTCATTACGTTCACAGAAGATAACAACTCTGATTAGTGTTTTTTACACCTCTACCTCTTCTGTTCTTAAATGATTCAGTCACTTAATTGGCTGACCATGTGATAAGATACAGAGCTATTTATTTTAGCCCTGCAACGAACAGTTTGAATTTAAATAATTTGACACTCCACCTGTCTGTTATGGGCAATTAACAGGCAGATGGAGAGTTAAATTATTTGAACTCGATCTGCTAGCTCCAGAGCTACAAAAGATCGTCATGTTTCTTATCACATGGTCACGCCAATTACAAATGACTGAAGCATTTAAGAACAGAAGAGGTAGAGGTGTAAAAGACATTAAGAGTTATCTTCTCTGAGAGTAAAGCATTTTATTACACAGCCAGACCCATGGTGAATGAAGTAAAGATGTAATTCACAGGGTGGAAAAATCAATCTAAAAAGTATTCTTAATATTCTAATATTCTTCCAACTGGTATGCTGATAAGCATACTTTTCCACAGTGAGGAAGGCATTTGTAAACCACCTCGCTAGGTACTCGTTTAAAGCCTCTAGAGGTTGAAACTCTTAGAGCCTTTCAGCTGATGACCTAATCAACAACAACACATGGCAAGTAAATCTTTTGGCCGGCTCGTTGGCGTAGTGGTTAGCAAAACTGGCTTCTACGCCGGGGTCACGAGTTCAATTTCCGGTCATTTCTGGCATTTTTTCATCACTTGTTTTCATTATCCATCGTCCGCATTAGCAGAAATTGCAGAACAGTAAGAAGTAAAACCATAAAAAAAATCAAACTTTGAATGATTGATTTTGACTGAGTAAGCTTAGCTTAGCGTCAATTTGTGATTTTCCTTATTTAAGTCAAACAGAGGTTGATATTCATTTAGCGTAATTCGCTCATAATTAAAATTAGGTTATGTTTTTCATTTTATATTGTTTACTCATGATTAAACGTAAATTATATTTTTCATTATTTCCATTGGCAAGATAAAAGTCGTTGAAGTTCTACGTTTCATCATCATACAATTATTCGTTTTTGAAATATTTTGTTCACTCATACACAAAGACCAATCGTGTCATTTTTATTGCTGGGAATCTGATAACGTGTAGGCCTGTTGCCGGTGAAAATTAGATTTCAAAAAATGTTTCTGTTATTCCTTATTTGTGTACGTTGCAATCTGTTCAATTGAAAACAATAAGCAACCCAACGAGATGAGGATGATGTGTATGATGTGTAAATGAGGTGCAGTCTTGTACAGACCCAGGCCGACCATTCCTGATAAAGTATGGTTAACTAAACCCCAACCATCAAAGTACACCGGTAAACACTGTCTAGTATTCAAATCCGTATAAATTTTCGAAAAATTGACATGAAAACAATATTTTCTTTCCCTATTTTGTTAATGGCAAGAGAAAGTGATAACGTATGGTTAACGCAAATTGAGGATAAACATTTAAAATTTACTGCCGGAATCACTCGTAACATAAAATAAACAACGTTGTAAAAACATGTTGAAGTTTAGAAACAATAGCAAGAGTAAAAGTATCTCGAGGGGAAACATTTTTGCAATATTGATGGTATATTTTGAATTGATTAATATTATTGGTTCTAAAATATTATTTATCAGTTAGAATCCTGTAGGCTTCCGGGCCAGCCCAGTCAGCCAGCTGGTAGAAAGTCGCTATTATTTGTTAACTAACACCGGTTGGGCAAGCGACTTTGTACGGTGACCAGTTGACAGCCATCCATGAACAAACTCTACTGGGGGGTCCCTGTTCAAATTCATGTCTAATCCACGTCAAAAAAAAATTCAGCAAAAAGCAGCGATAAAATTGGATAGTTGTCAATAATGTACAATTCCCAATAATAAATAAAAGCTAAAAAAAAAGAATCCTGTAAGAAGGTAGCATCCACCTCCTTCCAATATAAAGTCAATATCATGTTACGGAAAAATCTATGCGCCTATTCTTCTGCCGTTGTCTTCAGGTGTTGAGTATTCGTCTATAGACTGTCTAAAAAGTTTCCGAAACATACTTCCTATTCACACTTGCTGTTCATGTCTAGAGGTTATTCTACACACCATGTGATTGATCCAATCCAATTGTGCTACACCACTTCACAAATTGTATTGTCCACTTACACAGTACATGTCTAGGCAGATTTCTACACATCATGCAATTGTACTGCGGGACTAATATTGGATCGGAGGGGATTCAACTCCAACCAAGATTCTAACTGACTTAAATTCATGATAATATGTATATTATTTCTCTATAAAAATTACTTTAAATTTAGTACATGTGCATTGTATCTGTTTTAAAAGTAAAATGAATTTATTTTATACAATTGTTATTTTTTCAGAAACATTAAAAAAATATTCAATAAAAGTAGTACCTACTAGAGAAAATAAATGAAATTAGCACGCGAAAAAATAAAAATATGAGTGTAGTATATCTTTAGTAATTATCAATAAATTTAATGGGAACTAAGTTCAGTACCAGAATTTAAAGTATCACGGAATTTTTTTAATATAAAACATGTAACATATTAATAAATTATGAAAAATAGTAACATACGGCCATCGAATAATCTCTCAGTGGATTTTATTTAATACGTACGTATAATACGATTCATAAAACCCTGTCATATCATATACTCGATCAATTAATACGGCTGATTTTCATGGCTTACCACCAATAAACAAATTTACAGGATATTTCTAATTCCTCGTAATAAATAAAATTGTATGACCGAAACAAATATCACGTGAATTTAACATATTAAAACCACAATGGTACGTAAACAACGCATAAATAACTACAGTATGTAATTAACAACGCTATGCATAAATAAAGCTACATGGGCTACTTTATTATAAAACAACAAATACATAATTAATCAATGGTGTTGAAGGTATGTCATACTTAATATATTTTTAATTCCATTCACATTTAAATCCTACTTTATGTAAATGTTAATATCAATACAACCAATGACCAGTGAAAAGGAAGCGAGCAACAGACAAGGAAAGATGGCTGGTGCACTTAAAGGAACTCATCACTTGTATAAGAAGAAAACACTCTAAAGAGAAGCCAAGATTAGACATATATATATATATACAGAGCACTCTCGTTTATCCGGGATCGTGTCAACCGGGATGCGGATCATCCGGGATGAAATTTGTATCAAATTACAAACATGTACTTCATGTATCGGGGTAGTTGGCAGATGCCGACACCCCCGTTCGGAATGAGGTTCGTCAGAAGACGAACCAACTACGACGGCAGACGACCAGGAGGAAGACCTCATACCAGATCGAGACATCAGACACAGCACTGCGTTAATCTACGCTGAGGGTCTATACGATTATCTTGAACAATGTCAGGAAAGTACGCTGTCTGAAAAATTGATGCTTCGAAATTTGCGCAGCACAATTGCACGTCGCGTTAATGAAAATAAGAAACAAACAACTCTGTTATCATATTTCAGAAAATAAAGTAAGTACAGTTTTAATTTACGTTATCGATATGCATTATTTCTTAATTTACCCTCAGAATGCCAACACCTTAATCCTACTACATTTACGTACATTTATTCATAATTATTTTATCGTTTCTCGTATTTTGTAGTACGTAAACGTATATGTACTATGTATGTACGTATGTACAAAGAACTAAATTTCGTTTTAACGTTTTGTAAATCACATTATTACGTATTACATACATATGTACGTATACGTTTCACATGCACTATGAAATGGGGCAGTCAGCTACTTTAAAGAAGGGTGGTAGTGTAAATAATGGCTCTAAACGTAGTTTTTTTGCAACAGCGGATTAACCGGGAAATACGTTATCCGGGAAACAGCATTTCCCAAGCATCCCGGATAAACGAGAGTGCACTGTATATATATATATATATACAGTCAAACTCGGTTAAAACGAATTCCACGGGAGCAAGTAAATTCGTTCGTTAAATCCGTTATTCGCAATAACCGTGACGTGAAATATAAGGGGTGCTTACATATTACGTACAAGAAAACAATGGAATTTTTAGATACTAATCATTAAACGCTATATTAATAGAGACCTAATATTTGAACAAAGAAATATGTATATTTATCTAAAATTAATTTTTTTACAAATAAAATATATATTTTTTATTTAAAAATAAATAAAAAATTGCAAAAACTTACATAAGTAGTATGTATGATGGAGTAAAACTCAAGTTATGGCATAAAAAAATTGTCTATTGTTGTTTGAGTTGTTTTCTTTGAGTACTTCAATTGTCTAAAACTGTTCCTCAAAACACTCAGTTGCTGGAACGTTTCTTCTGTAGAGTAACCTCTAGATTCCAGAAATCCAGAAAGAAGTTCCAAAGCATCTTCTGCATCTTTCCACGAAGTGGTTTTAATGATAGGTGCGTTGTCATCGGATTCGGAGTCACTGCTTTCTTGAACGATAGTGGAAACATTACTTAAGATTTCATCATCGGTCGGAATCCCTGAAGTCACTACTTCAGTATCTATATCCACAAAATCGTCTACTATTACATCCAAAAATCGGCAATCGCTCTTGACATTTCTTGACTTAAGCCATTGTGATAAAGGTAAGTAGTCCTCAGGATCTTCACTGTCATTTGGAAATGTTGCAAGTCCTGGTTTTTTAAAGCAGTTGCGTATCGTGTTTTCTGTCACATTTTCCCATGCATCGCTGAAAAGACGAATTGCTTCGAGCACGGAAACTTTGGCATCATAAACAGTTTTATCGGAACTGTTAATTTTTTCAATTAAATTATGACCAACAGTCGGCGATAGTTACATTTGAAACTTCTAATTACCCCTTGATCCATTGGCTGTAACACAGACGTACAATTTGCAGGCAAGAAAACCATTTTTATGTTTGTTAAATTGTGCAATGGAGGGTGAGCCGGACAGTTATCAATCAAAAGCAAAATATTTTTTCTCTCTTCTCAGTGATTCATCCCAGTGCCTGATTTCTTTTTCAAAAATACTAGCCGTCATCCACGCCTTTTTATTAGCTACGTAATTAACGGGAAGACATTTCACATTTCTAAAACACCTTGGCTTTTGCGACTTTCCTATTACCAGGAGCTTTCTCTTATCGGTGCCGGTCATATTAGCGCATACTAAAACTGTAAGTCTGTTTTTAACAAACTTACCACCCACACATTTTTCACCTTTAAACTTTAACGTTTTATCAGGCGTTATGTTGTAAAAGACACCTGTTTCATCCGCATTATATATGTTGCTATCACTATAATCCCGCCTTATATCCGGCCACACAGTTTTTAACCAATCGTTGACTACAGTTTGATCAACCGCAGATGCTTCACCACTTATTTTTCCGTACACGATATTGTTCCTGTTTTTAAAGCGATCCAACCATCCATTGTTGCACACAAAGTCCTTGTACCCTAACTGTATGGCAAACTTTTCAGCTTGAACCTTTAATAGTGTTCCACTAATTGGTAAACCACGGGACGATTGCATTTTAAACCAAGAAAGAAGAGCTGTGTCAATGTCACTTTTTTCACATTTTTTAATTTTTTTACAATTTGTCTGATTATTTGCGAAGGCTAACAGTATAGTGTCCCGATTTTTCCAAATTGTAGATGTCGTGGATGCTGATAATCCGTATTTTTTTGACACAGATAAATTAGACGATCCATTTTGTAATTCGCGGATCACTTGCACTTTTTCAGAAACTGAAAAATTTTTACGCTTTGACATTTTAAAAACTGAAGTCACAGTACAGCGCTGCAATAATACACCACTTTAACTGAACGAACTACGACACACTACAATGCAATACAGTACAGTGTGCGTATACTGTAGTAAACTCGAGTTTTAAGAAACAAACTGTAGTACGGTACATACAGTATGTATTGAACTAGAGCCGATCAGTGTAAAACTGATTGTTGAGAGTCGGTCAGGTGACACATGTGGGCCTATGCCTATTCATAGCCTATAATGGCTATCTATAAGTGGAGGAACAAAAGGAAAGAACTGAACATACTGTACTAGTGCGATTCTAAGAAGTGAAAGAAAATATTTTTGTGGTCAATAAATTTAGGCGTACAAGTCACAAGGGTCGCTGACCGCCATCCAATTACAGTAAAATTGTGTATGTACATACTGTAGTACTGAACTTAGTACAAAGTGAACAATGGGAAAACCAGGTAGGTACACCCTATTCATACTGCGTACAGTGGTGTCTGTTCTAAGAAAACGGTGAAAGTGTTTGTGTTGTCAATATCGTGGACTATCTGTTACAAAAATCATACGTATCTGATTCCGATATTTCCTATTTCTATCACACTGTTAGGTTCGTTATATCCGTTATACGCATTCGTATTAAACGTGAAAACCAATCATAAGAATTAAGTAAAATCAAATCAAACTATCTGATTTGTTCATTTTAACCGTGAATTCGTTGTAACCGTGATCGTTTTAACCAAGTTTGACTGTATATATATATATATATATATATATATATATATATATATATATATATATATATATATATATATATATATAATTATGAACAGCCAAAACAAAATAAAATAAAATATAAAACTCACCTCAGAGTATTATATCATATCAAGATCTTTCGTCTCCCTCGGAGACATCATCAGGACTTTAAAAAACATAAACACAATAAAACATAAAACACAAACACAATAGTGGTCGTAGACCACGTCAATTGTTCAAAACAATAGCTATCCTAAAGCACCATTCCGCGCGCGGTTTATTCGGCCGAATAAACCGCGCGCGGAATGGTGCTTTAGGATAGCTATTGTTTTGAACAATTGACGTGGTCTACGACCACTATTGTGTTTGTGTTTTATGTTTTATTGTGTTTATGTTTTTTAAAGTCCTGATGATGTCTCCGAGGGAGACGAAAGATCTTGATATGATATAATACTCTGAGGTGAGTTTTATATTTTATTTTATTTTGTTTTGGCTGTTCATAATTATATATGTAGTGGTGCAAACAAAGGAAAATAATGTTTAATAAAATAATATATATATATATATATAAAATTCGATGTGTGTGTGTGTGTCTGTGTGTTCCCCTTTATCTCCTAAATTACTGAACCAATTTTCATGCAGTTTTTTTATGTTGTAACTATGATGCCGGTGCAGGTTTTAGGCTATTGAAACACTTAAAAAGCTAGCCCTAAAGGGTTGAAAATAATGTTTATGTCCTACATTAAGGCTTTTATGAGGTTAGATAATCTGCTGCTTTTAAACCAGCTGATGTGATTCAAATAAAGATTTGTCATAAATAAAGTCATTTGATTTAGCAAATAGCGACGTGGTGCTAAGGATCAGCTGATGACAAAATCACAAGATAATTTTATTGTATTTTATTATGTAGATAATAAAACAGGAGAAACGGAGGAAAAACGAGAATCTCGCCTTTTACAAAACCATTTTTCGCGTGCAAAGCCGCGACGGGGCATGCTAGTACTGTGTGTGTTTGACTGTACGCGAGTGACTGCCTTAACATGACCTGGAAGGCTGGTCTAAGAGAAGCAGAGTCACTTGAGTGAAAGATCCTCCACAAGATAATGAGTGCGAAGATAGTAAACGGAATATAGGTTATGAGGTCCAGAAGAAAAATGGAAAATTGAAAAAATGGAAACGACTTTCCATTTAAAATTTACGAGTTGTTTTTTGTTTACGAGTTACAGAAAGAAAGCAAACGATTAATGAAAACGATTAGAAAAAGAAGACAAAAATTTTACGGACACCTGTACAGAATGGATGACAACCGGTTGACAAAACAAAATTTTACGACACTAAAAAATTGTAATTCAACAATTATAATTATAATAGACCTAAGGTGTTGAATATAATATGGTTTAAACAAGTCAGAAAAGATATTGAGAAAACCGGAAAACTTAATGAACTGAACCAATTAATTACGGACTTTGAGGGCTTCCACGAAGAGAAAAGCAGAACACCAGTGGACAGAAGAATAGTGAGCGAATTATGAGAATGTATGCTGCAAAAAGAGCTTCTAGAAACGTCTTAAGTCACCTCACTAAGTCTAAAATTAGCCTTATACAAGGAAAAAAGCTAACACTCGTAACTCTCTGTAATAAGTTATTCTGATATTTCATTAGAAGTTTTTTTTGCAAGTTGGGGACAATACAGTTGATTTTTTTTCAAAATTGATACTGAAAGATTCATTGAAGAGAAATTACAAAGAATACACTGTGGTTCGTCCAAATCATAGTTCAATTTAAGGGGAGATTGTACCATGTATTGTACAAGTTAATTTACCAGATCCTTATGTAGTCTTTTCTCAATATTGGTTTAATTCAGAGATCAGTAATTTGGCATATTTTTTTCTTTGTTATGTTTTTTAATTAGCTGAATTTTATTTAACAGTACATCTCATGTTCCAACTTTTGGAACTTTCCACGCTTCAACTTCGTATTATATTCCGTCTTGATAATTTATTCACACACACACACGAATCACTAAATTTTTTTGGGTTCAGAGGCCCTGAAAACGTGTATTTCCGGTAGGGATTCAATTTAGAAAAATCGACATGAAAACAAAACTTTCCTCCCTAAATATTCCAAGTAATTGACCATTTTTTTTTCAAAATTGAAGGCAGAAAGATTCATTGAAGAGAAATTATATTTTCGCCGTGTATTACACACAGGGCGAGAAAACCTAACAAACTATATTTACACAAAAAAAAAACTACATCGTTAAGACTAACGTATAGGTCATTTGTTTTAGCTAGAAGCTTTCCCTCCAACGCTGTGTGCCGCTGAGCTGTTCTGTTTAGTGGTGGGGGAAGAACCTCGTAGTTGTAACAGTAGTACACAGTTAGAAAGAGAGGGAATGATCATTAAGTGAGAAAGAGATAACACTTGCCCCTTGAAACTATCCCTACTCTACCTATTCGCCCTCCCCTCACAAGCTTCTTCCTAAAACAAATGTACTATACGCTCTTCATTTTTTCTGTACTGATAACAGTTGTTATGAGATAAATACGCATATTTCCTGTCAAACGTTGTAAAAAACTTGCAATTTTTAAACTTAAATAAATTTATTACGAAAACAATATGAATCAACGAAAAATATTTTTAAACAAATGGACAAAAATAAATAATGTGTACCTACTTCAAATGCTGTAGCACTGTGCGAACACCAAATCTGGTTTGAGTTGATTCCTTTTACCGTATTCTGGTAAAATGAAGATTTTATCAGTGGGGCCTGGGTTTCTTTGAAATATCAGACCGCAGATATAAAAACAGTTAGCGCCTTTTTAGTGGAGTTAGTCAGTAATTGGAGTATGAATCGAATTACTGTTGTCAGGCCGTTTCGAAATATTGTCGTTACGGGACCGGTTCTGAATTACGTTAATAGTGCGTGTGCTTAAGGGTGGTAGCAAGTGGTTGTGGACAGGTAAATGATTGTGTTGATTTTAAGTGACAGTATCTTATTTATAGTCGAGTTTAGTTTAAAAGTTTTGTGTAATTAATTTCATTGAGTAATCTAATTCCAGTTTGTTTAGTAGTCTGTCTTTAATAATTAATTGTACCAATAAATAATCGTTATAAGTTTAAAGAAAAGTCAGTTTGTCATTTATTTTACCCAGATTCGAACGAACCTAGACTTAGGTGTACCTATAAAAATAAAAACATTGTGTACTGTAGCTCATGATCACACGGTGGAAGTGAAAACTTATATGAAATAAAGTTATTTATTTTTATTTCTATATTCATAAAGTAGTCTAATATTAGATACAAAATATATAATTATAATTGTGAATTAATCATTTAGCGGAATTTTGCTCCGATTGGACTTCTTCATTGCTATTATAATATTCTTAGAATGAAACTGAAACGGTTTATTCAAGCTGAAATAATATATAAATACTTTAGATTCGAATTGATTTCAATAGTATCTTTAAAAAATCTCCGTCATTTGTTGATCCGTATTTAAACATTACACTGATTGGACTTATAATACAATAACATACGCGTATTATTTTATATTAACGAAAGTTAGACAATACCTGTTGAACATGTTTTAATTTTTACTTTCTCTTGCCTATATGATAAAGAGGAAGGAAAGTATTGTTTTCATGTCGATTTTTTGAAATCGAGTTTTCACCGGATCTACACGTTTTCAGACCCCCTGAACCTAAAAAACAAGTTTTTAGCGATTGGTCTGTGTGCGTGTGTGTCTGTGTGTATACAAAATATCTCAAGAACGGAACATCGTACGAACTTGAAACTTAAGTTACATACCACTACCGGACCCGACACGAAAATTTTCATCAAAATCAGTCAACCGGAAGTAGTAGTTTATTCGTGTAATTTTTCACTTTTTTGCGATTTTCTCGAAAACTAGTCCTACGATTTTTTTAAAAATCGCCTAGTTTACTCAATTTTTTATTCTCTACAAGATAGGGTAGGCGCTATGTTTGCTGAAATACTTGGTGAGGCTGTTTTTACGTAAAAAAAATTGTTTTTTTAAGATTACGGCTTTAATATTTATTATAGCGCAAAAATTTATATAATAAAAAATGTAGAAAATTTAAAATCCTACAACTTTTATTTGAAACATTTTTTTGTATAACTCTTAGTTTAGGGATTTTCTGTTTTTTCTCACGAAAACGTGTTAAAAATCGAGTTTTTTAAGATTTCGGCCTTAGTATAAATTTTATGACAAAATCGTATATAATCGAATTTATAGAAAATTAAAAGATGTACAACTTTTATTTATAGCATTTTTCTCTACAGACCCTAGTTTAGTGTGAAAGAGTGATTTTCCGTATTTTTAAGCCGAACTGAGGTTGATTTTCATTTTGCGTCTTTCACTCATGATTAAAATAAGGTTGTGTTTATTGAGATAGTTTTTTGATTATTTCTAATGTTTTATTACTAATTTTAGGTTATTTTTAATTATTTGTATTGGCAAGAGAAAGTTGTGTGAGTGTTTCACACCAGATTTTTTCTAATTTTATGGGTTATAAAGTAAGAAATTCAGATTTCCCCCATTAAGGAGTTGAATAAAATAAAAATAAAAAATTATTCCTGTGTGTGACGCGTGACAGCTCAGTTTGTTCACTGTTCACAAAGAGTACAAAGTGCGCCTAAAGAAATTTCCCTTGAATCAAGTAAACTAATTTTTTTACTGGTATAGTTTCTTCTTGTAGCTCTGGTCAGATCGTATATAAAATTCATATTGCTACGTAGTATGAAAAATGACAACAATAAGGAATGGTTGTATTGAATTCTTGAAAAATACAGGTAGAAACCGAGGGATATTGTTCTCATTTTGTGCAGACTGTATACAAAGTGAAGGGTCTACTACAACTCGTTTTTATTATTGTACCTGTGGATACAAACAAGTTTTTGTCCCAACGTTCATAGTGAATCAGTAGTGAAATTTGTAAAAGCCTACTCCTTGACAGTACGAAGAAACCCCACTTTTATTTACCCAATGTTTCTGTACGTAGATGTTGGACTATCTATTTAGAAGAGCAAGTCATTAATCACTCCTAGAGCGATGTGGTTTTACGCGCAGGTGCTCTCACAACGAAATTCATAAATTCAACTTTAAACCGCCATAAATTTTGTTTGTAGCAAACGTATTAGACGGTAACGAATTATAAATGTAACATCGGACCTTCGAATTAAATGTAAAGTTGCTCATTACGTCAACATTAACCCTTTATAGGGCAGTACTACAGGGAAAAATATACAAGTTGTAAAAAATGTTAAATTTTGTTTTACATAGACTTGAATAATGTTGTTCTAGTACCAGAACAGTAAGATATTTCTTTTTTTTATGTTATGCCATGGTAAGAATGCTTATTTAAACAACTTGTAGTCCTATATAACAGAAAATATGTGTAGAATAACTTATCTTAACTTTAAAATATGAGCGTGAATGCTTGCTTTCCCGTTAAAAATTCAAATTTTTAAGCACTGTTCAAAAGTAATAGCAAAACAACATGGTTGCGTACGCTGGCATGAATCCTTACCACATTTATATAACTCGTGAAGCAAATGGTCGCTGCGCATTAATTTCAAAATGTGGATAGCCTACTTACCAGAGAACATCTATAAAGCCATAAAATGCCAATAGAGTTCAACTGCATAGCTTATTCTTAAAAAAATCGACCATATTGCCAGTGGTAAATATACTTACCAAAGACCTTTAAAGGGTTAACCAGCGATTTTAATTTCATGTAAATTTAACGTAATTCACTGGTAACCTAATTAACGTAAAATATAAATGCCAGACGTCCTTTAAAAACATATGTCGTGGTATCCCAAAAGAAAACTCTTCCGGGACGCCCAAAAGTACAGTACTTAGGCAGAAATTATTTAAAAATACCAAAATATCGTGGATTTCAACAACGATCTGGTTATTATATTTTTTTAAACGAGTTAAAGATCTATTTTTAATTAAGTTCGGTTAAAAAAATTAACGTTAAATTATCCAGCTGTTAGTCAAATTAAAAGGAAGACGTCACTCGTGATCATTTGATTTAATACAATAATGTTATTTAGCGTCACGTCTCATGGTAGCCACTGCATACCTGTGGCTCCACTCCGGCTTCTCTGCTTACTGCACTACGATTGGACAACAATTTGAGATTGAAATAGGTAAGGTTTTAACTGCAAAATGTTAATTTTTAAACATTGGACATTTGAAAACATTGCATACATTTGTATGTAACATTTAAAATTAAAAAAATGTTTTGAGCTCATTAGAATATACTGTTGTTGTTTAGGTCATCAGCCGAAAGGCTGGTTTGAACCTGTAGAGGATTTACTAAGTAAAACAAGGAGTGAGGTGGTTTACCATTGCCTTCCTCACTGAATGGAAAAGTATGCTTATCAGCATGCCGGGCCCTCTGAAAAACACATATTTTCCACTCTGTAAACGACACCTTCACTTCATTCACCACAGGGTCTGGCTGTACAATGAAATTCATTACTTTCAGAGGAGATAACTCTGATTAGTGTCTCTTACACCTCTACCTCTTCTGCTCTTAAATGATTCAGTCATTTAATTGGCTGACTGTGATAAGAAACAGAACTATTTATTTTAGCCCTGCAACGAACAGATTGAGTGTAAATAATTTGATACTCCACCTGTCTGTTATGGGCAGGGAATATACTATAATACAATAATGTAGAGTTCAGCCGTTCTTAGTTTGCTCCTACTGTCAACAAACAAAAGCCACCTACTATAGGGTGCACGCTAGAGTCTGCCACTTTACGGATGTCGTATTCCTAAATTAATTTAACTATTTTTTAAATTATAGGTACTTAAAGTACTAAAAACATCAGTCATGATATGATGTAGGCCTAACAATTTCATTTAGAAAAAAAAATTAAAAAGTATTTTGTATTAAATTACTTTTGAAAGTATTTGTTGTTACTTTTTAATCAGCTTGTACACATTTTGATATAATGCGCATGCTCAGTGACGTCATTATTTGTTTACATTAGGAGCAAACTAAGAGAGGCTGGACTGTAGTAAATTTTTAGCCGCCTCCGTGGCCCAGTGGTTAGTGTGCTATGCTGAAAATCGAAGGTCCCGGATTTGATTTCTGGCAAGGATCTGGAAAAATATTGCACGTCAAATCCACCGTTCCTTAACTAAAAGTAGTCGATAATAACAAAGACGTTGATGTGACTTAAAATGAATTAAAATATATAAACACATACGCATTATATTATATAAATATATATATTTAATTTTTAGTTTTAAGTCGTATCAACTGGTTGGTTATTAGCAACCACGTTGGGTTTTGTAACTGAAATGGTGGTTTTTGACTTGAAATAATTTCCAGACTCTAGCCGGGAATCAGACCCGGGACCTCCGCATTGTATGCTAGCGCGCTAACCACAATTTGATGTATTATTAAATAAATAAAATCTGAAAAATTTGAGAAAAACACAAACTGAGCCAAAGTGTACTTGATCCGATTATTTGAATCAATTTGTTGTGTTCGGACAACCCAAAAACTCACCACTTATTTAGCAAAATTTCCCGGTGGAGTATCCACTTTACCTTAAAGGTATTCCATATCCCCAAAGACCCCCCCCCCCCGATAACGCTACGTGTCCAGTTTCCCGCCGTGACGATCAGGTAACCCTACAGTAAACAAGCCCATAGTTGCATACAAACATTTTATGCAACATTTCATTAGCCTATCAAGGCAACAGAATCTCCGAAAAAATCACCGTTGTTTTACCGACATCCCTTCTCACAATTTATTACCATGTTGACCGGCATGTTATGTTTAATTACATGTATTGTTTTGCCCATAACAGGCAGGTGGAGTGTCAAATTATTTACACTCAATCTGTTCGTTGCACGGCTAAAATAATAGTTCTGTTTCTTATCACATGGTCGGCCAATTAAATGACTGAATCATTTAAGAATTGAAGAGGTTGAGGTGTAAAAGATAATAGTCAGAGTTATCTCCTCTGAAAGTAATTAATTTCATTATACAGCCAGACCCTGTGGTGAATGAAGTGAAGGTGTCATTTGCAGAGTGGAAAATGTGTGCTTTACAGAGGGCCCGGCATGCTGTTAAATGTACTTTTCCATTCAGTGAGGAAGGCAACGGTAAACCACATCACTCCTCGTTTTACTTAGTAAAACCTCTACAGGTTCAAACCAGCCTACAGGCTGATGACCTAAACAACAACATATAATCAACTACTTGCACACTTTTTTACCAAAAAAAAAAAAACAAAAAAAATCAGAAGAATTCAGCGTAAAATCTTATTCCGAAAGTCCTAAAGAGTTTCTGTGACAATTGCATTGGATATACGTTTTGAACAAATGAAATGTTTCTTGACACCTACGCTTGTTACAAAACCACGGATAGTTTGGTTCTTTAACCACAACCAACATGATATAAAAGGTAAAGAATGTGATTGTCGCTTGGAATCTATTCATTATATAAAGTTATTTATACACAGCAATCAATGGAAAGAGAAACTATTTCTAGAAAACAATGAACAAAACCTATGTGGACAGCGTGCCAATCAATTAATTTGGATTAAGGATCAATTAAACTTGGATTTAAGGTCTAAAAATGTATAAATGACAAGCTGAAAGCTTCTATTCTTCAGGACATTATAAACAGTAAACAGTGTTTACATCTTAAGCATATTTTAGGTTATTTGATACCATACTTACAATACGACAAAAACAATAATTGTATAGCTTCATCAAGTACAAAAGTGATAAATAATGTTTTAATTATTGATAAGGTGAGTTAATAAAAATAAACAAAATATTTTACAGGTAGTTTTGTACTTATATTTTCACATACAGTATTTCTAATATAAAAATCTACAGTAGGCCTACCTACTGTATTGTAGTTCTAAAATATCTACAATATTGTATTTTTTGTAAAAAGAAACTCAATATCGGGGGGGGGGGGGGGTAATTGCCCTCACTGCCCTCTGTTCCACTCTGGATCCGCCCTTGGCTTATTGACACAAAATCAGATGAGATATAAAATGTTCTTAAAAAAAATTGAAAATCTTTCCCTAGCCAGGTAACAGCCTTGATTCAAATCCAATAGAGAATCTTCGGAAAATTGTTAAGAAAAACTCAAGAAAAAGACAATCATTACAATGACTGATCTCAGAGAGCTGCATTTATGAAAATATACGAGGTGTGGCTATTAAATAACGAGACTGACGAAGTAACAAATTTTATTTTTATTTTATACATAATCACTTATTGTCCCCTTCAATATACACTCCTTCTCTATCCCTACAACGCTCCATACCAATTTTCCATTGTTGGAAACAGTGCTGGAAGTCATTTGCGGTCAGCTCCTTCAGGACACCTGCCGCTCAAAAATGTTTAAAATGAAGCTCGCAAAAATGTTTGTACTGACACTTTGTACGCGATTGAAAATGGCCCAAATTTTTTGTAAACGATAATAACATGTGATGAAACGTGGTGTTTTACTTATGATCCGGAAACGAAACGCCAATCCATGCACTGGAAGAGCCGAACTTCACCGAGAACTAAAAAAGCTCGAATGAGCAAGGCAAAATTTAAAGCAATGATGATTGTTTTTTTTTTATATCCATGGGATTGTGTACCTTCACTGGGTTCCTGAAGGTCAAATAATCAATATTACTACTTTGAAGTACTTTCTAAAGTACGTCAAAGAGTAAGGAAAAACGCCCGGAAATGTGGAAGGACAAATCATGGGTTCTCCACTAAGACAATGCGCCAGCTCATTCCGCGTTATCTGTCAAGAGGTTCCTAGCCAAGTATATATTATTATCAATATCTCAGTGTTAGAACATCCACCTTATTCACCAGATCTTGCACCATGTGACTTCTACCTGTTCCCTAAGGTGAAATCTGCATTAAGAAGAACAAGATTTGAGTGTGTGGAAGCTGTAAAAGAGAAAAGGGTACGTGTCCTGAAGGAGCTGACAGAAGATGACTTCCAGCACTGTTTCCAACAATGGAAAATTCGCATGAGGCGTTGTAGGGATAGATAAGTAGTGTAAATTGAAGGTGACAATAAGTGATTATGTATAAAATAAAAATTAAATTTTTTTAAAACGTAAGTCTCGTAATTTAATAGCCACACCTGGTACGTCATTAGGATGAAGAAAGTTCCACCTCTGTGTACTTTTTACTTTTATATATTTTCTTTCCTGCCCATAACAGACAGGGGAGAGTCAAATTATTTACTCTCAATCTGTTCGTTGCTGGGCTAAAACAAATAGTTCTGTTTCTTATCACATGGTCAGCCAATTAAATGACTGAATCATTTAAGAACAGAAGAGGTAGAGGTGTAAAAGACACTAATCAGAGTTATCTCCTCTGAAAGTAATGAATTTTATTATACAGCCAGACCCTGTGGTATATGAACTGAAGGTGTCATTTGCAGAGTGGAAAATATGTGCTTTTCAGAGAACCTTACATGCTGATAAGTATACTTTTTAACTCAGTGAGTAAAGGGCAATGGTAAACCACCTCAATCCTTGTTTTACTTAGTAAAACCTCTACAGGTTCAAACCAGCTTTTCGGCTGATGACCTAACCAACATATTTTCTTTCGTTGACTCATATTTTTGTCAATAGATATAATAATATTTACTTATTGGAGATATATACGTTTCCAAACAATAATAAAAATGTCATTTTTATGTTCGTATAGCAAAGAAAGTTAGTTTGTTATTGTAATCAGGATCCATAAAACTTACCCCGCAATGCTATTAAATTTTCTACGTATTTATTTAAGTACAATAACGAGTTAAAATATTGAAATTTCTTTATATTAGAATGGCGTAACGTGAGCAAACAAGGGTAAATAAATATAAAAATGGTGAGGGTAACACACTTGGATATTGTCATGCAAATGAGTAGTAGGCTATGTTACTCAGTAAGCCAAGCCAACCCGCTTGTAATACAGCTTGTATTAGTTTCGAAAAATTCTACCAACTATTTCATTGTAATATTAATTCGGATACCGAACTTATAATACTCCGTGTTCTGGTTATTATCCTGTATGTCCGACCATCGACTGTCTCTTTCCCTTTAATATCGATCCTTCTTTTTTTTTAACTTCCGGTAAAATACTACATACACAATAAACACATGAATGTTTACCATGAGTCATGGTCGCGTTGTCCCCCTCGTAATAACATATCTGCTACATTTACTATTTACCCCTACCTATGTTATTTTCAGGGTGGCTGTTTTATTAATATTGTTGTTGTTATTTTATTGACTTACTATGTTTCAAAATACTGTACCGTTCGCTTATTATGGTCTGTTAAAACCTATAACTTTCAGTCCCGCAATATTTTCATTTATTATCATACCGTTATTTGAACATCACAATAATGATTAGCTATGATTTATTAATCGATTTCAAAAGGAACAACCATCGAAGGCTTTTTTCTATTTTTTATTTTTAAATTTACTGCAACTAGTTACTTAAAACTAACGAACAGTTTTTCTTTAGCGATATTATTTCCCTCCCCCCTTGTATAACCATGCAGTCACATACTGGTGCTATACCATATGTAATATCAATAGAAGCTTCCGTAGAGTCGAACTTCACCGAGAGCCAAAAAAAGCTCGAATGATCAAGTTAAAATTTAAAGCAGTGATTATTGTTTTTTTTATATTCATGGGATTGTGTACCTCCACTGGGTTCCTGAAGGTCAAACAATTAATCAATATTACCACCTTGAAGTACTTTCTAAACTACGTCAAAGGGTAAGGAAAAAACGCCCCGAAATGTGGAAGGATAAATCATGGGTTCTTCACCAAGACAATGCGCCAGCTCATTCCGCGTTATCTCAAGAGGTTCCTAGCCAAGTACAGCATCTCAGTATTAGAACATCCACCTTATTCACCAGATCTTGGACCATGTGACTTCTACCTGTTCCCTAAGGTGAAATCTACATTAAAGGGACAAGATTTGAGTCTGCGGAAGCTGTAAAAGAGAAAGCTGCACGTGTTCTGAAGGAGCTGACAGAATATGACTTCCAGCACTGTTTCCAACAATGGAAAATTCGCGTGGAGTGTTGTAGGGATAGAGAAGTAGTGTATATTGAAGGTGACAATAAAAGTGATTATGTATAAAATAAAAATTAAATTTTTTACAACGTCAGTCTCGTTATTTAATAGCCACACCTCGTATAGTAATTAGAAATTTGTTCTTAATTATTACTTTCTCTTGCCTATATGAATATATAGGAAGGAAAGTATTGTTTTCATGTCGATTTTTCGAAATCGAGTTTTCACCGGATCTATACGTTTTCAGACCCCCTGAACCCAAAAAACATGTTTTTAGCGATTGGTCTGTGTGTGTGTGTGTGTGTGTGTGTGTGTCTGTGTGTGAACAGAATATCTCAAGAACGGAACATCGTACGAACTTGAAACTTGAAACTTAAGTTACATACCACTACCGGACGCGACACGAACATTTTCATCAAAATCGGTCAACCGGAAGTGGTAGTTTATTCGTGTAATTTTTCACTTTTTTGCGATTTTCTCAAAAACTGGTCCTACGATTTTTTTAAAAATCGCCTATTTTACTCAATTTTTTATTCTCTACAAGATAGGGTAGGCGCCATGTTTGCTGAAATTCTCGGTGAGGCTGTTTTCACGTAAAAACGTTGTTTTTTTAAGATTACGGCTTTAATATAAATTTTAGCGCAAAAACTTATATAATAAAAGTTGTAGAGAATTTAAAAACCTACAACTTCTGTTTCAAACATTTTTTTGTATAACGCTTAGTTTAGCGGTAATTTGCGATTTTCTGTTTTTTTTCTCACGAAAACGTGAGAAAAATCGATTTTTTTAACATTTCGGTTTTAGTATGCATTTTACGACAAAAGTGTATATAATTAAATTTATAGAAAATTAAAAGATCTACAACTCTTGTTTAGAGCATTTTTCTCTACAGAGCCTAGTTTAGCGTGAAAGCGTGATTTTCCGTATTTTTTAGCCAAACTGAGTTCGATTGTCATTTTGCGTCATTCACTCATGATTAAAATAAGGTTATGTTTTTGAGGTTAGTTTTTGTTCATTTCTAATGTTTTAATACTAATGTTAGGTTTATTGTTAATTATTTGCATTGGCAAGAGAAAGTTGTGTGAGTGTTTCACACCAGATTTTTTTTTATATTTTTTTATAATATTTTCATTAATAACTGTTTGATTAATATTGATTTGAACGTTTTAAATGTTTGTTTATTAAGAAGAATAACTTTTTTAACTTTACTTTTAGTCGTAGAGCTTTTTAAGAGTAAAAAAAACTCGTGCATGTATTAAAATACGAATAAAAGGTCTATGATAATAAATTGTCATTAATCAACGTGTAGGCCTATTTATACAATTACATAATTCATCGATTAACCAAGATCAATTTATTATAAATATTCATCTATAAATAAATAAAAGTTAAGTAACGTAGAACTCATTTAAAATAATCAAGTACTATCTGTTCTAAGTTTCACAAGGAATAACATTATTATGGTACCGGGTGTCCATTAAGTCTGGAAACGGTTGAATTATAGAAAAGTGAGCGTGGACTAGGTGACCAGAATGACTTTAATTGCTTATTGCACCAAAAAAACTATTCGGGTGATATTTGAAATTTTTGTCCACCATCTTGGATCCGCCATATTGGATTTAACTTTCTTAATTTAAATAGGATGATGGTCATATGATACATGATTTCGATTTAAAATTTCAAAATAAATTCAATGGCGAAAACCGGAAATCGATATCTTTTTTCGTTTTTGAGATATTACCATTCAACTATCCAGATCGGGGCAGAACGGCCATTTCCCCCCTCCGCCGTCTTTGAGCCTACATAGACAATTTAGGTAACAAGTGAACAACTACACATAAGATTATTGAAAATAATAAATTTTATAATATCTCCACTCGTTCATAAATAGGAAATTATTGTTGTTTAGGTCATCAGCCAAAAGGCTGGTTTGAACCTGTAGAGGTTTTACTAAGTAAAACGAGGAGTTAGGTGGTTTACCATTGCCTTCCTCACTGAGTGGAAAAGTATGCTTATCAGCATGCCGGGCCCTCTGAAAAGCACATATTTTCCACTCTGCAAATGACACCTTCACTTCATTCACCACAGGGTCTGGCTGTATAATGAAATTCATTACTTTCAGAGGAGATAACTCTGATTAGTGTCTTTTACACCTCTACCTCTTCTGCTCTTAAATGATTCAGTCATTCAATTGGCTGACCATGTGATAAGAAACAGAACTATTTATTTTAGCCCTGCAACAAACAGATTGAGTGTAAATAATTTGACACTCCACCTGTCTGTTATGGGCAGAGGAAATTATTGTCATTAAGAAATACGGAAAAAAACAATTTAACGGCTGATATATTGCATTATAAAACTACAGTATTTAATTTTGTTACCAGTTAATACTTATTTTTATTTTTGTAAATGTTAGTGTTTATAAGGAACTAACTGTGAAAATGAGTTACATAATTGAAAATAAAATTACCAAATGTTTCTTGACTCAGAGTAGTTGTTCAAAGTGGCCTCCTCCTACTTCTTGACAATATGCTGTACGTGCGTAAAAACTTCAATTTGCGTAAAAGTTGAATGGTAATATCTCAAAAAACGAAAATAGATATCGATTTCTGGTTTTCGCCATTGAATTTATTTTGAAATTTTAAATCGAAGTCATGTATCATATGACCATCATCCTATTTAAATTAAGAAAGTTAAATCCAATATGGCGGATCCAAGATGGTGGACAAAAATTTCAAATATCATTTGGAATAGTTTTTTTGGTGCAACAAGCAATTAAAGTCATTCTGGTCACCTAGTCACGCTCACTTTTCTATAATTCAACCGTTTCCAGACTTAATGGACACCCGGTATAATAATAATAATATTAGATAGAAGAATAATATTATTATTTAAATAACCGCCCAAAGTAAATATCACACACTACAAGATAAGATTTTCAGTTACAACTAAAAGCCAAATGTATGCCCATAGCAGGCAGGTGGAGTGTTAAATGATGTATTTGCACGCGATCTGATAGTTCCAGGGCTACAAAAAAATATTCTGTTTCCAGCATATGATCAGCCAATATTATATGATTAAAGCATGTAAAAACAGAAGAGGTAGAGATGTAAAAGACACTGGTCAGAATTATCTCCTGTGAGAGCACGAATGAATTGTATTTCATTATACACCCAGACTCTGTGGAGAATAAAGTGAAGATGCCATTTTCAGGATGGAAAGTAGATGCTTTTCAGAGAACCTGACATGTTATAAGTATATTTTTTAACTTGATGAGTAAGGAGCAATGGTAAACCACCTCACTCCTCGTTTTACTTATAAAGCCTCTAGAGCAATGATTCTCAACCTGGGGGGGTCGTGGTGATATTATAGAGGGGTCGAAAAACAATAAGTACACTTACTTGTAAAGAAAATAAATAAATCATTAATTAATTATTAATGTGATGGTCGAATTTGCTCATGTATGTGCACGTCATACATGCATGTTCATAGACGTCGCTACTATAAAAGTATAAACGCAGCAATATAAAATAATAACAATAAATGTATTCCATTTTTTTTTACTGTCTGTATTTTCTTTAAAGACATAAAATTAATGCAGTTTAATTATATAATATTAAAAAATCATTTTACATTTATAATTACAGTCAAAATTCAATTATTAATAGTAAGGCTTACTACTATTAATAAGGGGGGGGGGTCGCGAAATATTTATTACTTTCTCTTGCCTATATGAATATATAGGAAGGAAAGTATTGTTTTCATGTCGATTTTTCGAAATCGAGTTTTCACCGGATCTATACGTTTTCAGACCCCCTGAACCCAAAAAACATGTTTTTAGCGATTGGTCTGTGTGTGTGTGTGTGTGTGTGAACAGAATATCTCAAGAACGGAACATCGTACGAACTTGAAACTTGAAACTTAAGTTAAGTACCACTACCGGACTCGACACGAACATTTTCATCAAAATCGGTCAACCGGAAGTGGTAGTTTATTCGTGTAATTTTTCACTTTTTTGCGATTTTCTCAAAACTGGTCCTACGATTTTTTTTAAAATCGCCTGGTTTACTCAATTTTTTATTCTCTACAAGATAGGGTAGGCGTCATGTTTGCTGAAATTCTGGGTGAGGCTGTTTTCACGTAAAAACGTTGTTTTTTTAAGATTACAGCTTTAATATGCATTTTAGCGCAAAACTTTATATAATAAAAGTTGTAGAGAATTGAAAATTCTACAACTTTTATTTCAAACAATTTTTTGTATAACGCTTAGTTTAGCGGTAATTTGCGATTTTCTGTTTTTTTTTCTCACGAAAACGTGAGAAAAATCGATTTTTTTAACATTTCGGCCTTAGTATGCATTATACGACAAAAGTGTATATAATTAAATTTATAGAAAATTAAAAGATCTACAACTTTTATTTAAAGCATTTTTCTCTACAGAGCCTAGTTTAGAGAGAAAGAGTGATTTTCCGTATTTCTAAGCCAAACTGAGGTCGATTTTCATTTTGCGTCTTTCACTCATGATTAAAATTAGGTTATGTTTGTTGAGGTTAGTTGTTTGTTTATTTCTAATGTTTTATTACTAATGTTAGGTTTATTGTTAATTATTTGCACTGGCAAGAGAAAGTTGTGTGAGTGTTTCACACCAGATTTTTACTATTTGGGAGTCGCGGAAACAAAAAGGTCGAGAATCACTGCTCTAGACCTAGAGGTTCAAACCAGCATTTCAGCTGATGAACTAAACAACAAGCGAAATGTATTTCTTTATTATCTTCACTTTTAATTATGTCAAGTCACTTTAAATTTTTGTCAAGGTCAAAGTGAGGGTACGGTTAATTATGCCCATATATTTCAAAGCACGCTTTCATGTAAACATTTTCCAACCAGAAAACTACCAAAACACCGTATTTCATTAAGTTTTTTTTTATTGGGAACTGTACATTAATGACAACTACCCAATTTGACCGCTGCTTTTCGCTGTACTTTTGAAGTGGATAAGACATGAATTTGAACAGGGACCCCCAGTAGAGTTTATTCACGGATGGCTGTCAACTGGTCACCATGCAAAATCACTTAACAACCACCAACCGGTGTTACTTAACAAATAATAGCGACTTACTACCAGCTGACTGACTGGACTGGCCCGAAGGCCTAAAAGTTTAAGTTTGCATTTTTCACGGAAGTAACTTTTATTATAAAATTAAAATTATTTGAAATAATTTAATTTACTTTATAATATAATAGTGAATAAAATCCTGGTAAACTTGTTATTGAAAATAATTTACAAACATATTGTTTGCAGCATGTGTGTGTAGGTGTGTGTGTGTGTGTATGTGTCAATATTTAGAAGGTATTGACCGACAACAGTGGAACTGTACATGCTCTTGAGACACCCCCTCCAGTAATAATATCCTGTATAATCCACATACGCACAACTGCATTTGAATTTTAAACAGAAACATGATTGTAAGAATATACATTTAAATCACCCGATTAAATAACTAAAATAATTTTTTCACAACAAATGTGTGCATAATTAGATTTAATCGACATATGGAAAATAATAAACACTAACCAAATATAGCGCTTTCGTGCATAAAATGCACATCTTCAGTCATTTCCTTTAATATTTATAATTTAAAAACAGTAGTGGTAGAAAGTCATTAACCATGGTGGAAGTAGATGTTTTAAAATTTTAATACAGGGTGATTCACGAAGATATGCAGAAACTTTGGGAGCCCATTGTACATGTAAAAATAATGAAAAAAGTTTATATAAACATGAGTCCGGAAATGCTTCGTTACAGAGTTACGGCTAGCGAAAGATTTCGCCCGGATTTCAGCTCACCAGGTGAAATGAGGTCTTTCTGAAATTCTGGTAGGGTAGGTTAAGGGGCGAATTCAATCGTTTCTTATGGTTTATGACCTGATAAATTGAATAAAACACGTCCCAGAACTGTAAGTTAAATAGTTTTTGAGAAAACCAGTGTCAAATGCAAAAAAAATGAGTGAAAAAAAACACAATTTTTCATCTTTGTTTTTCCGGTTAATTTTACTTTGTACTGTTATGAATAATGAATGAATTTTCAGAACATTTTCATTCATTATGAATAATAATTAATTCTAATGACGTGTTTTATTCAATTTATCAGGCCATAAACCATAAGAAACGATTGAATTCGCCCCTTAACCTACCATACCAGAATTTCAGAAAGACCTCATTTCACCTGGTGAGCTGAAATCCGGGCGAAATCTTTCGCTAGCCGTAACTCTGTAACGAAGCATTTCCGGACTCATGTTTATATAAACTTTTTTCATTATTTTTACATGTACAATGGGCTCCAAAAGTTTCTGCATATCTTCGTGAATCATCCTGTATTAAAGAAAATTACTGAAGATGTGCATTTTCTGGGCGAAAACGCTATAATTGTTAAGTGTTTTACTGTTTACTGCATTACTGGTGGTTTATGAATATAATATATTTCAACAATTATCAATATAATACAGCTGTTGAAAATACCTGTATAGGATATTTTTGATAAAAAAAATAATGTATAAACTAATGTATAAACTATACTGTCTTGGTTTATTCATGCACATTACAACACAATTTAATTAAAAGAATCCAACAAGTTAGCGTGTTCTTTTAAGTTTCAATACAAAATTCTTACCGCTTCATTCACGCCCGTAAAATAAACAATGGTAACGGCTAACGAGCTTCAAAAAAACAAGCGTCGAAGAGCAAGGGCACGAAACCAGATTTTACAGAACCGGCATCTCTAGATATTTTTCTTTGTTCTAACGAAGTTACTGAATGCACATTCTGAATGCTAATAAGTTCTTATTAACCGGTACCGTTTATAAATTTATATTATCTAAGTTGATCATTTAAGATGAATTAGGCGTATAATCAGGCACTGAACAGAAAAGTTACATTATGGACGGGATAAATAACATATTTTAAAATCGAAACTCAAATTAAATATCAATAAATATCAAATCAAAATTGTAAACGTAACATAATTTATGAAAAATTTACAAAATTAAAGAACCTATTTTAAAATGGTTGGGATATTTTTAAACGATCAAAGTTACGTAGTATACAATTTAAACAATGTCTGAAAATTTACGAGACGCAGTCAAATTAAATATTTAAATAAAATTAATTACAAAAATATCATGTGAACAATGATCGTTTACAAAATAACTACATCCCATACAGTTATTAAACTAAATTTAAAACAGCTTTCAGGATTTGAATAAATTTGTAAACCTTGGCTGGAGAAGCAGAAAAATTCGAGAAAGACTTTCAGATAAAAGGACGAGAAGAACTATACAAGAAAAATGAACCGTTAATGGAAACTATCAGATAAAAAAGAATAAAATTCTACAGGATATGAATGGATGACAAACGGTTGAGGAAAAACAAAAATCTTTACGACACTAAAAAATAGACCTAAGGTGTCCAAATGTATGGTAAATGGTTTACAATCGTTAGAACGAATTTACAAACAAAACTGTAATAAACCTAAAAAATATGAAAAAAACCAAAATTTAGACAACTGAAAACTGACTTAAAGGACTTCTACGAAGAACAAAATCAGAACACCGGATGGACGGAAAAAGAGAAAGCATATAAAGAAAGAATACTGAGAATATAATATATTCTTAGTATGCTGCAAAAAACCTCCAGAAATATTTAAAGCCATTTTATGTGATCTTTAAAAAACCCTATCCCTACAAAAATTAAAAAACTAACAGTGTATTCTTCAATATTTTAAGAAATAACTTGACAACACTTTTAAACCTGAGGATACCGTCTTTATTTACATGACAATCTTACTACAAAAATGTAAAGTACAAATGTTATGGGATGAAGATTTAGGGAAAATAAAGTTGCATTTCACATCCAGTGCAAAGTAATGAATGATTTTAAGTAATAATACATTAATTAAAGGATAATTTCTAATGATTTATAAATTGCACAATACTCTTTATTTTTTAAGTCGTTTCCAAATCTTCAGTTTAAAATAACCGCTTAGAATTTGTTTAGTAAAACAATTTGATGTATATTTTACCGTGGGAATTTAAAATAAAGCATAGTCAATATTATGTATTTATATTAATATAACAATCAATATTATACTAAAGATACATTATAATGTAAGCAACTTACTTTTTTTTGAATGTGGAGTCGGTAGTAGAAAATGTATAAAACCGTATATAAAAAACTTAACCGGTATAAAAATACAAAAATTCACAGCACAAAATTACAAAAGCTTTTTTTCACTATACAATAGCGTTTTATTTAAATATCCATTTCTAAACTAAACTACGGACGACAGTTTTCACTACGATTTCAAAATATGAGTCCATTCCAAAAATATTCCGACACGGAACACGCACTACAAAACCACACAGAAGAAGAAGCAGTGAGTTAGAAAGAGACACTGTAAACAATACCCCTTCAAGAAACCAAGCCATGGACCTCCAGTGCTGCCAACGTTCAAATGTTAATATACACTAAAATATTCTCTCTTTGTATTTCCTAATACAAATCCAAAAATCTGGTGTGAAATACTCACAGACTTTATCTTTCCAATGTAAATAAAAACGAATAGCCCATGTTTAATCATTGGTAAACAATGTAAAATGAAAAACATATCCTAGTTTTAATCATGAGTGAATAACGTAAAAAGACAATCAACCTCTGTTCGAATTAAAAGTACTGAAAATCACTATTTGACACTAATTAGGATCGGTAGAAAAAAATGATTGATATAAAAGTTATAGACTTTTTATTTCCTTTAACTTTAATTATACAATTTTGTCTTAAAATGTCGTGTATAAAATATTACACCTCACGTGGTCTAAAATTGGTCCTACACGAGAAATAAAGTGGTTTATCTTAATTTCGTTGTAAAATCCAGTCTCAACCCGAAATAGTTTATTTCATAGAATTCAGGAAGGCTGATAAGAAAAAGGATAACATATTTTACATTTTATGCGTAAATAATAATAAATGTTAGTCATCAATCACACGATGCCTTTAGAGGAAAGCTGATACGGTTATCAATAGTACAAAAAACGTTTCTGTACTATCATTTTCAGTGAGTTATAAATTTTAACTTGGATTATTAAAACAATGAGATATTTATAATCATTTAGCAATTGCGCTCACTTTACGGTCGAGCGTGGTTGCTAGCATCAGAAGGGTGGAATAATTTTTTTGTAACTTTTAATCCTTAATGTGTGTACGTTGCAATCAGTTTAATTTAAGAACAAAAAACAACCGCTTCTAGGGCTACACAAACAGTTCCGTTTCTTATCACACGTTCAGCCAATTATATGACTTAAGGCATTTAAGAACAGACGAGGTAGAGGTGTAAATGACTCTAGTCACAATTAGCTCCTCTGAGAGTAATGCATTTTGTCAGTGTACAGCCAGACCCTTTGAAGTGGTGAATGAAGTGAAGGTGTCATTTAGATGTAGATGGTTTACGGAGGGCACGGCATGCTGATAACAATACTTTTTCACTCAGCGAGGAACAGCTCTTCACTTGCGTGAACAGCGTTGTGCCGTGAAATTTTGCGTAAAACTGGGAAAAATCTGCCATGGAATCTCATAAATTGCTTGTCATGGCTTCATGAATGATGAATCCATGAAAAGAACGACTTGCTACGATTGGTTCAAACTATTTCAAAATGGTCGGCAATCAGTGGATGATGATGATCGTTCTGGGAGGTCGTCGACGTCGACTGACGACGATCATGTGGCCAAAATCAACTCTTTGGTTCGTGCTAATCGACATTTGGCTGTGAGAGAACTTGCTGAAAAGGCCAACACCTCAATTTTAGTTCGTGCTACAGAATTCTGACTGAAAATTTGAGTCGCCGCAAAATTACCCTCAACAAAGCCCTCAAATCTCGTGAGTTTTTGACCAGCAATTCGATTACCGTACTTCTCCACCCACTCTACTCACTTGATTTAGCACCCTGTGACTTCTTCTTATTCCCCAAACTCAAAAAAACACTCAAAAGAAAAATATTTGCCACGATTCCTGAGATTCAGAAGAACGCGACGAGCAGCTGAAGGCCAATCCAAAAGAAGCTTTCAAGGATTGCTTCAGAAAGTGGGAACACGATGGGACAAGTGTATACGTTGTAGAGGAAATTACTTTGGAGGGGATCTAGACCGCTAAGCTGTTAAGTCAAGTACTTTTTTTATATGAAAAAGTTCGGGAACAGTTTTTGAACAGACATTGTACTTACAGAACATACGAAATAAAAATTGTGTATTTTCCAGGTTTCCAGATTGAACGAATACTGTGAAAACCGTACATGAAAGATTGGTAATTTAACATTAGCGAGATATGGTACAATCTCAATCAGTAATAAATTAATCACTCAAATCATTTTTTTTTAATAATTTATAAATCTAGCCTTATAAAACCGACATTGATGACAGGCCTAGTAGAATTAATAATTTTTAAAGTAATTAAAAAAGATAAATTGTTATTCCGTTGTGGTATTTAATATTTCTATAATGTTGTAATATTAAGTAAGTTATGATATAATTTCTTAGTAGAATGAAGTTTATCGAAATAGGTTATAACCCCATTTCCAACATTGAGAATTCCGCTTAATAAAATTTTTAAACTTATAATAATAATAATTGTTAATTTTTTTATAACCTTTAATAAAAAATTCAACCGACATAGTTTGAATACAAGAAACATTATAAAAACGTCATTGGTACAATCGAAAGAATAAATTTAATTTAATTAAAAAACATTAGTTTAACTTTATATATTTATAGTCTATAAAATTATTTTCTCAAAAGCTTTTTGTTTATTTACTATTTCAATTCTCCTTTGATCGGCCCGTTGATTTAGTCGTCAGGTTAACTATTTTGTTTACGAAGAGTTCTGCGTTCGATTCTGAATTACATGTGATATTTTTTCATCCCTCATTTTTAATCTGTCACCATTCACCGGCTGCACTAACTTCAACAATAAAACAATAATTGATGCTATTGTAATAACAATATTTATTTAAGATAACAACAAAATTGTCTCCTAACAAGTTCAATCAGTTAGCTTGTAGAAAATTACTTTAATTAAGTTGGGTTGGTTGGTTAGGTCAACAGCCGAAAGGCTGGTTTGAACCTCTAGAGGTTTTACTAAGTAAAACGAGGAGCGAGGTGGTTTACCATTGCCTTCCTCACTGAGTGGAAAAGTACGCTTATCAGCATGCCGGGCCCTCTGAAAAGCACATATTTTCCAATCTGTAAATGACAACTTCACTTCATTCACCACAGGGTCTGGCTGTACAATGAAATTCATTACTTTCAGAGAAGATAACTCTGATTAGTGTCTTTTACACCTCTACCTCTTCTGTTCTTAAATGATTCAGTCATTTAATTGACTGACCATGTGATAAGAAATAGAACTATTTATTTTAGCCCTGCAACGAACAGATTGAGTGTAAATAATTTGACACTCTTAATTAAGTTAAACAGGAGTATCGAGGGATTTTTTATGGCATCAACTTGACAGCTGTACACGAACAAACAACAAAAATCAGTGGCAGTCCGTATTCAAATTTACTAAAAAAACATCCAGAAAAAGCAGCAATTAAATTATGTGAAGCTAGGTTTGAAAATTAAAAAGTTCCCAGTGTATTAAAGCTAACAGAAACATGAAATTAAATACATTTACAACATTTTATTTGTAGATTTACAGTAACAATATATCATTTTAATGTGCACGATAATTTTCAAATGAGCAACCGCGTGATCCAATGAGGTAAGGATGATTGTATTACGGTACAAAAATTAGGAATTAAAAATGAAGCGTAAACAGGCGGCTTCCGTAGCGTAGTGGTAATGGGCTTTCTACAACGCGGAGCTCAGGGGTTCGATTCCCGGCTAGGGTTTGAAAATTATGTTGTTTAGGTCATCAGCCAAAAAGCTGGTTTGAACCTGCAGAGGTTTTACTAAGTAAAACGAGAAGTGAGGTGGTTTACCATTGCCTTCCTCACTGAATGGAAAAGTACGCTTATCAGCATGCCGGGCCCTCTGAAAAACACATATTTTCCACTCTGCAAATAACACCTTCATTTCATTCACCACAGGGTCTGGCTGTATAATGAAATTTATTACTTTCAGAGGAGATAACTCTGATTAGTGTCTTTTACACCTCTACCTCTTCTGTTCTTAAATGATTCAGTCATTTAATTCGCTGACCATGTGATAAGAAACAGAACTATTTATTTTAGCCCAGCAACGACAGATTTAAAGTAAATAATTTGAAAATTATAACAAGTCAAAACCGACTGTTCCTGTTAAAACCCTGGTTATTCGAATTTCGCTTAACCGTAACCCCCCGAAACGGATCCGAAAAACTAATTTTCTAATCTGGTGGTTATTCAATTTCAACATTGTGTATACGCATAGTATAGCTTTAAATAGGAACGTGGCGTCGTGCAGAATGTATCCAGTGAAATAGATTACGAATATAAAGTTTCACTATTCTAGAATTTCGTTCACTCGATCACCACCACCAGGACGTACTTCTAATAAAAAATGGCGTGATGGTGGCGCAAAAACTCATGTTTCATCAAAAATCTCACTTTTAAAAAAAATGCTGTAAATAATTTATAAAAGATACAGAAATATTAAATTACTGTAAATATTTCCCCCCCTAAAATTTCTGTATTTTTGTTAATTCATCGGGCTTACTAATAAACAGTCGTAAAAGCACTGTATAATTATTTTTAATAATTTTACATCTTAAAAGTATGATTCTGCGTGTTATCCGGAATTCCGTTTATCCGAAATCGGGTCCGTCCCCTATATTTCGGTTAAGCGGGGTTTTACTGCAGCTGAATTACTGTATGAATGAATTATTTCCCTTAGGTAATAATAAAATGATTAGGTTAAATTTTTACAACTTTTTGTCGAATTAAGTGCATTACCACATCCGCTACACAGTCACCTTTTGTCGCGGTTGAACGGTCTACTGGCGTTGCAACTCGACGCCAGGAATTGTCATTATGCTCTCTCTCTCTCTCTCTCTCCCCTCTCTCTATACGTTACACATTGTTCAAAAGCTTCAATGAATAAGTGAATCTGTGTACTCTAGTATAGCTAGGTACGTTTCGTATAAAACAATCTCAATGGTAGTCTTAGTACGAAGCATGATCCTTAGATTGCCTTCCAGTGTGTTGTTGATGTGCTTTTCAGAGGGCCCGGCATGCTGATAAGCATACTTTTCCATTCAGTGAAGAAGGCAAGGGTAAACCACCTGATAAGTGTTTAGGTCATCAGCCGAAAGGCTGGTTTGAACCTGTAGAGGTTTTACTAAGTAAAACGAGGAATGAGGTGGTTTACCAGTGCCTTCCTCACCGAGTGGAAAAGTATGCTTATCAGCATACCGGGCCCTCTGAAAACATATATTTTCCACTCTGCAAAATAATGACACCTTCACTTCATTCACTACAGGGTCTGGCTGTATAATGAAATTCATTACTCTCAGAGGAGATAACTCTGATTAGTGTCTTTCACACCTCTACCTCTTCTGTTCTTAGATGATTCAGTCATTTTATTGGTTGATCATGTAATAAGAAACAGAACTATTTATTTTAGCCCTGCAACTAACAGATTGAGTTCAAATAATTTTACACTCCACCTGTCTGCTATTGGCATCTTTCAGCGTATAAACACTTAAAAGAACAGTAAAATATGTAATTAGGAGTACTTAATGGGAACCGCTAAATGTAGGTAATAAACGTTTTTGACTTAAAAAATTAGCTCCACATGTTTTATTTTTGTCACAAAACAGTTTTTTTAACGTCCAACTTTTGTTCATACGTTAAGAATAATTCGTAAATTAAGAATCTAATCAGACTGAAGGATAATTGATAAAAATTGAGTAATGTGAAATTACCAGATCTGGCCGGGAATCGAACCCGGAACCCCTGCATAAAAGTCAGTTGCGGTGCCCACTATATAAACGGGCCGGCCAACAAAACAACAGAACTTACTGCCCTCTCACCACCAATTCTATGCTCGGGAACTAATCATATACAGGCGTACAAAAAAGCAGCGAATTTCCCAAAACAATTTTCATAACTACAAGAAAGAGAAAATTGATGTAAATTAAGTCAACTATAAAACAAAAATAAGTAGAAAAAAATAAATTTTATCGAAATATCAGGAACTTGGCTGGAAAAACGCGTTAATTTTTTGTATACGGGAAGAATAATACTTCTAGTGTCATCTCCTGAAGTACTTCCGTTTCTTCGTGAATCACCTGTATTTATTCATAAAATACTGTATAAGTGAAATTTAGTAGAATAAGTGCCTAGCGCCAATGCATGACTGGATGAATACGATCTAAGAAACAATACCGCTAAAGAAAACCGGTTGGTTTTTTCAAATTTAAAATTGAAACAATTTTGTTGCTGTATCCATAACATTAAAAACTTTTTGGTCAGAAATATGGAATTATCAATTAAAATCATTAAACCCGTTTTCGAGGAAATTCGATTTCTATATTTTTGTACCACAGTAAAATACTACCTACTTATGTTGGGGCTAAGTTGCAAAAAATCCTATGGGATTAGTTGAAAAACCTTAGTTTTTGCTCTAGAACGCTTTAACATAGTAGAGATAGACATCCTTATAAGAAAGAAACAAAAAATATTATTTTTTAGCTTCAGGGGATCATAATAAAACGTATCAGTTGAGAAGTAGAAGTTGATCTTTAGGTCATCAGCCGAAAGGCTGTTTTGAACCTCTAGAGGTTTTTAATAAGTAAAACGAGGAGACAGGGGAGTTTACCATTGCCTTCCTCACTTAGTGGAAAAGTACGCTTATCAGTATGCCAGGCCTTCTGAAAAATATCTACTTTTCATTCTGCAAATGACACCTTAACGTCATTCACCACAGGGTCTGGGCGTATAATGAATTTATTACTTTCAGAGGAGGTAACTCTGACTAATGTCTTTTACATATCTACCTCTTCTATTCTTAAATGTTTCAGTTATATAATTGGCTGACCATGTGATAAGAAACAGAACTATTTTTTGTAGCCCTTGAACTAAGCGATCGAGTGTAAATAATTGAACACTCCAATTGCCTGTTATGGGAAAGAAACGTGAGTATCAGTTGAGAAGTACAGGTATATATTTATAAAAAAATTTTCTCTACCGTAATACTTTTTCTATCAGTACTAAGATTGTAGACAAAGCGCGAGAAATTATTAAAAAAAAAATATTTAGTGAACTAACGAAATACCTACATTATTACTGGCTCTACAGAGAGAAAAACAGAGTTGAAACAACAGTAGATGCGTTACCTCTTCATAGTATGAAGATATGAACACAAGTGGGGACAAACGAAAGAATCTCAAGGTCTAGTATAATAGTGTCATAGTTGGCTGCACTGTTTTGTATACAGACAGTGCGTAACTTCCCCCCTCCTTGCAATGCAATGCGCATCCTACCCCTAAGCAAGCGGCAACCCTCTCGTTTGTTGTCCGTTTACACCGTGCTACTTCCACAGCCACCTATATCCCGCAAATGTAGACTGTCCTCCCTCACGCACAAGCCGCCGGTCTGATTCTAACAAACGTTGTCGTGCAAGGAAATCAATAAAGCATCGTCTAACATTGTCGATGTGAGAATTCGTAATGTTTGTTAAAACCATGTCATGTCACCTGCTGATTAAGCATTCCTAAGATTACATACAGTTCCTCGCATAATATCGATTTCTCAACTTTCAGACAAAGAACAAAGCAGTGAATGCGGTGGAAGCAGTTCACGAACAAACTTTTAAACTATCATAGTAGAGGATTGTCGTTTACTACTCCGTAACTAACCAAAAACAAGAAAGAATTACGAAGATATTTGTGATAGTAAGTTCCCCCAATCTATGAAACATACACAAAAATTGATAAAACAAAAACTTTTAAGTTGTATTTTAAGTCACATTAACAGCTGTATCATTTGTGACTCCTTTGGGTTGAGGACGGGTGGGCTTGAACTTATAATTTCACTTAACTTGATTTTCTTTGTAATTTATTTACTTGATTTTCATTTTGTGTCATTCACTGAGGATTAAAATTTTCTAGGTCCTAGCCGGTAATAGAACACGAGACTTTCCAAACTGCAACGTAGCACGCTAACCACTGCGCCCCAATTTTCTCAAAAATGACTCCTACAATATTTATTTTATCAAATCACCTCATTTAACTTACTACATTTTTTAATTGCCCATAAAAGACAGGTGGAGTGCCAAATTATTTACACTCATTCTGTTAGTTGCAGGGCTAAAATAAATAGTTCTGTTTCTTATCACATGGTCAGCCAATTAAATGACTGAATCATTTAAGAACAGAAGAGGTAGAGGTGTAAAGGACACTAATCAGAGTTATCTCCTCTGAAAGTAATGAATTTCATTATACAGCCAGACCCTGTGGTGAATGAAGTGAAAGTGTCATTTGCAGAGTGGAAAATATATGCTTTTCAGAGGGCCCGGCATGCTGATGAGTGTACTTTTCCACTCAGTGAGGAAGGCAATGGTAAACCACCTCACTCCTCGATTTACTTAGTAAAACCTCTACAGGTTCAAACCAGCCTTTTGGCTGATGACCTAAACAACAACATTTTTTAAGCTCTACAAGATAAGGTAAGCTGCTGAAATTTGTGGGAGGGCTGTATTCTTGTGATAAAAACAGTTTTTTTAAAAACCTGAATTTGATTTCAGGGTTAAAATGTGTAGGTAATTAAAGCATAGAACATTAAAAAACCTATAACTTTTATTTCAAGCATTTCTTTCTATTGAGCCTAGTTTCAATTAGTGATTTATTATATATTCTGAAGACCTATAGGGGTTAATTTTCATTTTGCGTCATTCACTGATGATTAAAATAGGGTTATGTTTTTTATTTAATATAGATATGTTTTGTTTTAAACGTAGGTTTATGTTTAATTTAATATTTGGCAAGAGAAAGTCATGTGTGTGTGTGTGTGTTTCACACAAGATCTTTTAAAGGTAAAAACGGTGTGACCAGTTATTTAATTCCACGTTTTGCTGGTTTGATCCTGTAGACGTTTTACTACGTAAATCGAGGAATGAGGTGGTTTACCCTGCCATCCTCACTGAGTGGAAAAGTACGCTTATCAGCATGGCGGGCCCTCAGAAAAACACATATTTTCCACTCTGTAAATGACACCTTCACTTCATTCACCACAGGGTCTGGCTGTATAATGAAATTCAGTACTTTCAGAGGAGATATCTCTGATTAGTGTCTTTTACACCTCTACCTCTTCTGTTCTTAAATGATTCAGTCATTTAATCGGCTGACCATGTGATAAGAAACAGAACTATTTATTTTAGCCCTGCAACGAACAGATTGAGTGTAAATAATCTGACACGCCAACTGTCCGTTATGGGCATTTATAGGTTAGTATTCTAATATCAGACAACCATACAAAGTACCTGAATGGGCAATTTTTTTTAATTTTCCTTCTTAACTTTTAAGACATTTATTTTACGTAATTATGCACTTTGATACATTTAAAAACAATTTTGAGTACGTTTTGTGTTGGAAAAGGGTGTCCTTTTGTTAGCCACCAAGCTTATCTGCAGTTGGTAGTTGCAATGTGATTAGTTTATTACAATTCATTCACTAATGCTACTGCCATTAATATCACATAAATAGAATAAAATAAATAAAATACACTTTATTTTATTATACTAATGTTTAATACTGAAATTTTCAAAAAAAAAACCATTTACAATCACCAAAATGGACAGTGTCTTCATATAAGGACACTTTTCAAGTAGAGTGCAGCACCAGCCACACAAAAATTTTAATTTTGATAAGTGTGCATAAAACAGCGTTTACGAATATACCCCAGCATATCTCGTCGTGTAACGTAAAAATTTGTTCATTTAGCCTACAACCCGAAAATTTAAGTATCCTTATTTTCAACCACCATCCATTTACAAGATTTTTATGAAAATTAATTCGCCCTATAAAGGGTTAAAACATTCCTATACCTCATCATCGCCAGTGTTCATCTCCTTTTCATCTCCAGTTCATCTCCTTGAAATCATACCTAAAAGTTAATGGCCAAATGGTTCTAGAAAGGCCAGGAAAATCTATTCATAAACTCTCATTCTACAGACATGTTAGATTGTTGTTGTTTAGGTCAACAGCCGAAAGGCTGGTTTGAACCTCTTGAGGTTTTACTAAGTAACACGAGGAGTGAGGTGGTTTACCATGCCTTCCTCATTGAGTGGAAAAGTACGCTCATCAGCATGCCGGGCCCTCTGAAAAGCACATATCTTCCACTCTGTAAATGACACCTTCACTTCATTCACCACAGGGTCTGGCTGTACAATGAAATTCATTACTTTCAGAGGAGATAACTCTGATTAGTGTCTTTTACACCTCTACCTCTTCTGTTCTTAAATGATTCAGTCATTTAATTGGCTGACCATGTGATAAGAAACAGAACTATTTATTTTAGCCCTGCAACGAACAGATTGAGTGTAAATAATTTGACACTCCACCTGTCTGTTATGGGCAGCATGCCCATAACATTGTCTATAATATCAAAACTTTTTGAACTTTTTAAAACTTATAATTCAATGAAATTTATTTTTACAATCATCACACAAATAAATGGCAAGTGTATAAATAAATTACAATCATTTTTATAAAAAGTAAAAAAAAATTTATTATAGTATGTACAAAATATAAAAAAGACAAAAATACAATAAAAAACTTACAAACTAAATAATATTGTATAATAAATTTTCATACTGAACTTTGATTCATTCATCATTCTTTTAGATTTTCATTTATTTTCTATAAACAAAAATAACTCACACATAAATTTTTATAAAAATTTAAAAATAAAATTGTAATGTTGGAAACCAAATGTAGGTATGTACAGTATTAAGTTTCAGTACATTATTAGTTTCTTTGGTATACTACAATATTAAATAAAAAAATATTTATAATAATTGTATTAAAATATAAGTGAAGATTATCATATAAAAAAATGGTAACTATATAATTATCATGGAAAATTTATAGAAATCTAATAGATGGCATGCAGAAAGCTGTGCAGAATTATCAGGAGAGGCTATGAATTTGCATCCGACAAGAAGAATTATCTCACTGAAATTATCTTCCGAACCTAATTAAGGTACATATATTAAAAAAATTAGAATAGAATGGAGGGTTTCCTATGACAAAGATGATGACGTGAGTGAGAAACTGGCAAAATTCAGCACTGTGTCCGTTCTATTCGCAGGACAAAATGAAAGAAAACGAGACAGGACACCTAAATGAAATTTTTTAGAGCAATGGTTGTACCACTCATAACATATGGGAGTGAAACATGGGTGTCATTACAGAGGAATGAATCTTGTATCAAGGCTGCTGAAATGAGATTTTTGCGGGGAGTCTAAGGTTGGACCTGGTTAGATAGAGTACGTAACAAAGCTATACGCACCGAATTAAATCTTCAGTCAATATGTGAAACATTAATATATATAAGAGAAACTGGTCCAACCATTTATTTCGCAAGCCAGCACACAGACTTTCTTTAAGAGCATGGAAATGTAAACCTAGAGGGAAGCAAGGCTTGGGAAGGCCCAAAAAGAGAAGGATGCCGGGACAGCCCATTGATCCTAATCCTTGACAGATGATGATGATGATGATGATATTTAAAAATGCTAACAGATTACCTTAATGAAAAACATTTGTTTCCCCTGCTCCAATTTAGTATATAAACTATTTATATTTACCGATATTTACATTCAAACACTTGTAAAATCAATAAATTAATGAGAAAATCTATTAAAATAAATATTATACAAAAGCTGTGTGTTTTGGTTTATCTTCATTAATTTATCAATTTTGTATGAATATAAACAGTTCATGTAAATACATGTAAATGTAAACAGTGTAAATAATAACAATAAGTAATTTTTTTTTTTTTAGTTCCTAATATGTGTACGTTGCAATTTGTTCAATTCAGAACAATAAGCAACCCCATGACCCAATGAGATGAGGATGAAGTGTGAGACGTGTAAATGAGATGTAGTCTTGTACAGACCCAGGTCGACCATTCCTGAGAGAGTATGGTTAATTGAACCCCAACCATCAAAGTACACCGACAACTACTGTCTAGTATTCAAATCCGTATAAAAGTGCATTTTAACCTTTACTAGGTTTTGAACCACGAACCTTCGTCTCCAAAAATCAGCTGTTAAACAGCTGATTTTGGCGACGACTTTACCTCTAGACCAATCCGGTGTTAAGTAAATAGTGAAATTATTTTGAACATTAATGTGAAATGTATACGTAACAATGAGTCAAAAAAAGTAAGTAACAGTAAATAAATAAAATAGTTAATAAAATATACATAATACATAATAATAACAATAACAAAAATTTAATTATTAATTAAATAAAATTTTATATAAAACTAATATAACTAATAATAACTGGTGTTTCGAAAAGGATGCAACCATAACAATAAGAAGGTAGAAGTAGTGCATAAGTAAATTTTATGTCTCCTTATATGTCAATTGGCAACACTGTATCAAGGTTAACATTTAGTAAAAATCGAAATGTTGTTATTACGAACCAGTATCCATTCTTCTCTATCGTGTCAACGACATCATTTTCTAAATACAAACATGTAGTTATCTTTCATCAGTAGACTTTTTCATGTGGGGTATTTAAAAAGTATCATTTTTAAAAACAATCCTCATACTTTACGAATTAAAGGCTAACATTGAATGTGAGATTTCTAACACTGATGAGCAAACATTACGAAAAGTGGGTATAAATGTTGTTGTTGTTGTTTAGGTCAACAGCCGAAAGGCTGGTTTGAACCTCTAGAGGTTTTACTAAGTAAAAACAAGGAGTAAGGTGGTTTACCATTGCCTTCCTCACTGAGTTGAAAGAGTATGCTTATCAGCATGCCAGGTCCTCCGAAAAGCACTCACTTTCCACCCTGCAAATGACACCTTCACTTCATTCACCACAGGGTCTGGCTGCATAGTGAAATTCATTACTCTCAGAGGAGATAACTCTGACTACTGTCTTTTACACCTCTACCTCTTCTGTTCTTAAATAGTTCAGTCATATAAGTGGCTGACTATGTGATAAGAAACAGAACTATTTTTTTTAGCCCTGGACCAAACAGATAGAGTGCAATTAAAATAACACTCCACCTGCCCGTTTTGGACAAGTATAAATGTTATGGAACTTATATGAACTTGCATTCGTGTCACATGGAATCGTTTTCAATATCTATTAAAGTTATTAATTGTAAGTTACATTTTAATCTGAATGTTATTACATAAAATTATGATAAATATTTAATTAATTTAATATTTTTGTGCTACATTCATGTCATCTAAAAACGAGTTCATCCTTTTTGAAACACTGTGTTATACATGTATACATTCTTAAATAATTTTTGACACTTGTACACTCATTTACAAATATTATAATGAAAATAAAGAGAGAAGGAAGTTCTGTAATTGCAAACTCAAATTACCATTTTGTGTTATACTGAGCTGTACATGACAGCATTAAAAACCATTCATTAGTTAGTTACAAACTATGTCAGTAAAAAATAACACCGTATAGGCTACATGTATTTTAAATGTCATTTTCTGAAACTGTAATTACAATTTTTTTTTATCCCTAATGTGTGTATGTTGCAATCTGTTCAATTCAGAACAATAAGCAACCCCGTGACCCAATGAGATGACGATGATTATGTATGATGTGTAAATGAGGTGTAGTCTTGTACAGACCCAGGCCGACCATTCCTGAGAGAGTATGGTTAATTCAACCCCAACCATCAAAGTACACCAGTAACACTGTCTAGTATTCAAATTCATATAAAAGTACCTTTACTATGATTTGAACCAGGAACCTTTGTCTCCGAAAATCAGCTGTTAAACAGCTGACTCGCAGCGACAACTTTACTCCTAGACTAACCCGGTGGGTCAATAATTTTACAAATAGGTGAAAAAATATCAATGTACAAATTAACTTAATTATCTAAAAAATATATCTGCAAATCCCATTATTTAAATTTTAAATTTATCTGTAATCCCACAATTTAAATTTTACAGAGTACCTGTGTACTAACAATGTAATATAAGCTCTTTTTTGGAATATATATTCTCTTATGTAGTAAAAAATTATATTACATCAGTAAAATTTATTTTTTAATGGTATTACATAATATTTTTTCTTAATCTTCACCTTTTTAATGAGTAATCCAGGAACAAAGGAATGAGGGTAGTCACAGGAGATTGATATTTTGGATCTAATACAAGTGAATCTAGGAACAAAACTACTACCGCTACATCAGTTCCTATTGTGGTTTTTGGACTCCTATCATAACTGCTTTGTTCACTCTTAACTCGACATGTAGTACAGGTAGGTGCTAATGAATCAAATTTGATTGATCAATTAGTGTATACAAGGGAAATGTCGTGAGAGTGAAATAGTTCAATCAAATTCAAATGATTTGAATCCATTACGAATAAATACAGTAATCTTATATGAAAAAAGCCTTGGTTTTTAAATATTGTTCATATAGATATTATTTTTTATTATGCCTTGTCTTAAGAAACTCCGAATTTTTTAATCAGAAATTTTTTTTATGTTCAATGAGTTTGCAAACAGATATGATAAAGGAAATTTTTTACTATGTACAATTATATTCACGAACCAACACCACAAAGGATCTTACTGTCCATTCAAGCTAAGTTCTATCCTGTTATAGGAGATAAACATATGTATAACATTTTAAATCAATTTCATTGATAGGTTAAATTGTCACATAATTTCATGCTTTGTATACAACTATCTGTTAAAAATAAATCTTTATAATGTATCCTGCAATTTGAAATTAATTCTATTTTATACAATGAATTTATAAAATAAATTTCACTAACCTTCTTTTTAAACTGAGTCAACTTTTATCTTTACTTACAAGTGTTTCGGTGGATCCACCATCATCAGAGTAAATAACATAATTGAAACTAAAAAATTTTGTTTTTATTTATTTAAAATCTATAGAAGATGATAAATCTTCAGTCATTTGTATAAAACTGTTTATACAATTACTTTTAGTTTCAATTATGTTATTTACTCTGATGATGGTGGATCCACCGAAACACACGTAAGTAAAGATAAAAGTTGACGCAATTTAAAAAGAAGGTTAGTGAAATTTATTTTATAAATTCATAATATAAAATAGTACTGTCTGTTATGTTGCGTGTGAGTTTATATCCTAGATGTACAGTCATCATCCTCTTTGTCATTATTCCAAGTTACTCCAAGTTGGACCCAACATAACTCCTCTTCGGCTTTCTCTATCGTTAAACCAACTATCCTCCATTATTCTCTTGGCATTCCACTGGATCAGTTCAGAAATAAGGATATATGGTGACAGTTAGATGTGTGTTCACTTAATGAGACAATTATGGAATACTGCTGGAAATGAACAGATCATCTTGAAATAATTCCTCCACTCAGGATTCCTAGACTGGTCAGATGTTACAGGTCAATTGGATAGGTCGATCCGGGGTGGCTAGATGGATGCTAGAACAGGGTCTGGGGCCTAATCCTTGATTGGTAAAGAAGAAGAAGAAGAACTAAACTAATCATTTCACTCATAGTCTCCCACTTGATTTATTTCCCTCCAGCTCCAAGTACAGCATAATTTTAGGCAATCTACCCTCCTCTAATCATGGATGGAATACATAAGGGAGGAGATAATACGGGGATGGAATAAGAATAAAAAACTCCTTCACATTATAAAGATTAAAAGACTACAATATCTCGGACACATTATGCAAAACCATCAAAAGCACATTCTGTTGCAGCTCATCATCCAGGGTTATCTAGGCTGCAAAATCTCAGAAAGTACTTTGGAAGAACATCAACAGAGCTCTTTTGCATAGCTGTAGACAGCGTGAGGATTGGAATTATGTTTGCTGACATCCGGAACTAGAAGAAGAAGTCCCTCCTCCTCCATCCTACTTATATGACAAAATTTACGATGGTTCGTCTGCCCAACCCTTCTCATTAGGCTATTGTTCCATAATTTGTCTTCTATCCTACTTCTATCTCTTCTATTCTACTCTCTGCCTTCTTTCCATCTGTTCATATTTCTGCAGCACAGGTCAGTATTGGCACAAAATACGTATTTTATAAAACATTAAAATTTTTTGATCGTACACTGAGTTTCTCACACGAAGAAACCACTTGTGTTCTGCATCCTTTTACTCAATTCCTTTTCCTACGTTTTAAAATATGTAGGGTAAGTGAAAAATTTATTTATTTTAATTACATTCCTCTTTCTTTCTAGTGCAGTATTATACTCCATTAGGTAAAGAATAGCAGTTATATATTGTGGAGTTGACTGTACAGAATGTATTAAATACACTCTGTTGACAGAACAGTAGAACAAAGCCTGAATCGAGAATAAAAATCATTTAGAAAAATAATAATGGTAGAATAGTTTAAAAAATTACAGACAGAATAGAAAATAATTACATAAAATAAATACAACAACCTTCATGACATAAATCTTAGAGTTAAACTTATCAATACTAAAAAAAATAATCATAAAGAATTTCTTACTCATAATATCCATTTTTAATTAATTTTGGGTTGAAATTTTTTTGATGAAAAATACATTTTAACTGTAATCTTTAGATAAATTATAAGTATTATTGCATTAATTAACAACAGTAACAAACATTTATAATAATTCAAATTTTATGTCAATGTAATTATAAAATATTAATCGTTTTTATAAATATTTGTGATAAACTTACAATATGGTAATAAATGTGAACACTAATGACTTGAATTAAGTAAAGTGAGTTTTCAATGGGTTTTATATACAAAATCATTTGATCATAGTCAAGAAACAAATTTATAACTATTTAATTTCAGACAAAATTATAAAACCCAAACAATTCTTTAAGATGTACACGGCACACAAGATTAAGCAGTACATAATACAGTACTTTAAATAGATTAAGTTCATGACATAGCATTTGAAGAGGAAGTTAAAAAATAACTTTGAACTTATTTTCCACACAAGATCTAAATATACCAAATAAAGTAGCTAGTTGTTGAACTTTTACTGTTACTACATTTAATTAACTTACTATACAGTCAACCAGTGACAAATCAATTTCACGACAGAAATATCAAGAATACATAAAGGTATCAGACGAACTAATGTCCCATAGCCGAGCGAGTGAGAGGGAGATATGTGGCATAACTACACATGCACTCAAAGGTCTTTACCGTTAAAATCCAAATCTGAAAACATACTACAGTCGTTATCTTGCTTGTTAGTTTACTGGATGCATAAACGGTTGCTCACCAACAATAAGTAAAATAAAAGACAATGTTATTGGAACGGTGCGTATAACTTGTGTGAGTGAGAGCGTAATGCATTCTCTCACTCCCACGGCTAGGGGACATTAGTTCATCTGAATACTATACCAACAATATTATTTTAAATCTGTAGTGCTGTATAAAAAAAAATTAGTCTTCAAGGCTGTGTACAAGAAAATTTGTTTGCAATTTAACCCCATTTTTATTGAACACCAAATTTAAAAATAATACAACGGAAAAAATAATTTAAGAAAAAGCAAACCCAAGCACCTTTTCTAATAACCCTGACAAAAATTCTGTACACAGGCTTGATTCTACTAATATCATTTCATTAAAAAAATCTATAAACCTATTAAAAATGTTACAAGATAATTTAAACTTTTTTTTTAAATATCTAAGTGATTTTGTTATTTATTTTTTAATTACAATAGAACCAAACTGATAACTCAACATCTTTTAATTTTTCAATTTTAGTATTTCATTAACTCTCATTTTTTATTTTAAAAACATCGCTTCCCAACAAATCTGATGTTAAGGGAAATTAACATTGGAGAAGGTACTTTCAATATTAATATAATTACAAGGGTGTAATCTTACTTTTATTACTTCATTTGTTAGGAAACAGAATAAAATGAGTCTACAAAAGATTTTTAGAGCTAATAAATTATTTTATTATTTTAATAAATGAAGGCAAAAATGTTATTCAATTTCGAGATAGCGTGATACTTACATAAAACAAATTTCACTTCATTTGTTGTCTGAATGTTAGCCGGGTGTATAAAGTGGTCAGTTTATTTTCTGTTTTTGATATTATAATACGAGAGGCTGTGAGTTCGAGTCCTACATAATATAAAATGTTTATTTTATTTATTTTTGTTAATCATTGATTATTATTAATTAAATAATGGACAACAATTGAAATTATAATTGTAATTTTTAATTTAACAGAATATAACTAACAAACTAAATAGTAATGTTCTTTTATTTAATTAACAAATTATTAAGTTAAATTATTTAATTATTTTAATAAAATTATTTCGCTTAACACAAAAATTAAAAAAATATAAATAGAGTATGGGATTCAAACTCATGCCCTCTCATATTGTAATATCAAAAATTAAAATAAACTGACCACTTAACACGCTCGACTAAAGTTCAGACGACAATGGAAGCCAATTTTATTCTCATGTAATATCTCGCTATGTCAAAATTGAATAACCTTTTTGTCTTTATTTACTAATAATTAAATTATTAGCAATTAAAATCCTTTTTTTTTTTAATTTATTTAACGTCGCATCAACATCAAGGTCATTAGCGACGACGTTGGGGTGTAACTGTGTGTAATGAGGATGAAATGATTTTTTGAAACGTATGAAAATATGCCGTGCCTGAGTGGGATTCGAACCCAGGACCGCATGATGAGAGGCGAGCGCGTTACCAACTGCGCCAATGCGGCAGGCTAAAATCCTTTGTAGACTCATTTTTATTCTGTTTCCTCATGAATGGAGTAATAAAATTAAGATTACACCCCTGTAATTAGATTAATGTTGACAGTAAATTATCCAGTGTTAATTTCCCTATACGTTAGATTTATTGGGAAGCATAGTAAAATATTTAGTTTAGTAAATATATATATATATATATATATATATATATATATGTTAAGGAAAACTTTGTTTGGCAAAGTGCAGAAGGAGACTGTATTAAAAACTGATCACATTTTGGTTCTGCCAGTATGGTCCAAAGTGTTGGATTCTTAACAGCTCAGCAGATGTCAAGAGTAGAGGCTGCTGAGATGAGATTAAGACTTTTGGCAAGGTATTATTTCGTGGACATAAAATAAAATTAAGATATTAGGTATGAACTTGATGTGCCAGGGGTGTTAAAAACCAATCAGAAAAAGTGGTATAATCAGCTGTCACAGATATCCTTTGGCACAGTAGTTAGCGCAACTGATTTCTACGAGTTCCCGGGATTGATTCCCAGTCAAGTCTGGGATTTTCATCTATCATCCTTTTCACCGCCTGGTTTAGCAGTAATTGCAAAACAGTCAAACCGGATATAAAACCAAAAAATAAATAAATAAATAAAACATAGATAGCAGATGATTAAACAGTCTAACAGGTGTTTACTTACAAGCTAACCAGACAATGTGGTATTGGAGAACCTCGAAAGATGGGCATCTAAACTTCTTTATTAAGTAGCAGACTATTAAGTTTGTACTGTTAAGTTTGAAGTTTGAAAGTTGGAAAAGACCAGGAAGCCTAATATGTATTAATTATAATGATAAAAACATCAGATAAATTTTGTACAAAACTTTATATAATTTGGAAATACAATATGAAAGAAGATGGTGATTTATGGAAAAAAAACATGAGAAGAGAGATGATACATATCCAGTATGGCTATGGAGGGGGTAAATGTGGAAGAACCGCATTACAATATGTTGTATTACCGCTTTATGTTGTAAACGAAATTTACTCTTTTTCATTTCGTAAAATGAAGCTCATATTAGCATGAATTTCAAGTTTAGAACTTTTGGGAAAATCAGGAAAGAATACTCTTTAAAACAATGTAAAAGTTATAAAAATCCATTCAGTAGAACTCTGTATTTAACAATCAATAGAATTCCCATTTAAAATACATGGGAAGTGATTATGTGTTTTATATAGTATAGATTTCTGATGAAACATGACTTTTATATTTTAATTTGGTATTTTGTGTTATTCATTAATCTGACAACTTCTCTGTCCAAAAGTTGATGAATTAACAGGATTCTATTGTAATTTAATAAAAATTTAATAATTATTATCTTCTTTGACTGGTTTTGCTGTATATGGTGAAAAATTTAAAGAATTGTCACCGTAATTTGATACTTGAGGTTGGTATGAATGAATAGATGTTGTACTATAAGGATCACATATAGTACCAGAGATCAATTGGTTCGCATCACCAGAGAATATTCTAAAATTAATATCATCAAAATTTAATGTCGCCATCAGATGAATTGGCATTCTATCTGTCATTGCCCACAATCTACCAGATTTTTCAATTCTTAAATCGCTTGGATATATAAAACTTTCATCCTGTTTTGTTATGATCGCTTGATTTTCCGGAGCGTATGGTTGATCGAGTCTCCAACAACCAATAGCATTCTGATCGATAAAATTTTTAAATAATACTCCATTATAAACAACTTGCGTTGTAATGTGATGATTCGGTCCCAAATCTGGGAAATAAAAGAAGTCGTGGTAATACATTTTACCGATCGCTTTAGTTTGATCTTGTAGTGTTTTTGTCGAAACAAAAAAGTTACGATAACTTGATAATGGATGGAATAATAAAGTTTTGAAACCGTCTGGTTGAACCGCTGTAAGTTCCATTGCGAATATACCTTCTTCTTCCCATTGATAGTTCAATCCGATATTGTAATCTCCTCCGACTGGATCTGGGAGGAAATATGGATGTTCGAATCTCCATGAAAAATCTTTATCAAAACTGTACACGATAAGTCCATATCCTAATTCATCAGATGCATATACATGAGTATCTGAACAATTTTTGCCGACATCAACAACAATATTTGCTATAAATGTATCTTTGTTAATATCTGTTGGCTGCAGTTGGTAGTAGTGAATTTGTTCATTTGTATGAAGATCAAATACATGAAGACCATAAGGACAAACTTGTTGGGTAGTTTCACCTTAACAAAAATACAAATTGCATAAATATGCGGAAAACAATAATGTTAAAGTTGTTTTTTTTTTTTTTAATTCCTAATGTGTACGTTGCAATTTGTTCAATTCAGAACAATAAGCAACCCCATGACACAATGAGATGAGGATGATATGTATGACGTGTAAATGAGGTGTAGTCTTGTACAGACTCAGGCCGACCATTCCTGAGAGAGTATAGTTAATTGAACCCCAACCATCAAAGTATACCGGTAACCACTATCTAGCATTAAAATCCGTATAAAATAACTACCTTTACTAGGATTTGAACCAGGAACTTTTGTCTCCGAAAATCAGCTGTTAAACAGCTGATTTTGGCGACGACTTTACCTCTAGACCAACCCGGTGGGTTGTTAAAAAGTTAAAAAAGTACTTTTGAAGGAATCTCCTGATTTTTATTACATCATAAACATAATAAAGTAAAATTCGGTTATAATGAAGTCGGTTATAACAAAATTCTGGTAATATCATATAAAAATAAAAAATTAGGTTGGTTATTATATGTTATTAACATATTACAAAGTCTGATATAACGAAAATGGAATCCGTTTGTAACAAACAAATCACCTTCCTTGAAATAATAATGATAAACAAATATAATCTCTGAGAAATGAGAAACAGACAGTTTCTGATACATACATCAATACTGTGAAAAATATTACTGAACATTTGAGCCGTTCTCAGTTTGCTCCTACTGTCAACAAACAAAAGCCACCTACTACAGGGTGCACGCTACGGTCTGCGACTTTACGGATGTCGTATTCCTATTAAGTTTTAAATTATAAGTACTTAAAGTACTAAAGACATCAGTCATGATATGATGTAGGCCTAACAATTTCATTAAGAAAAATACTTTTAAAAGTATTTTGTATTTTAATACTTTTGAAAGTATTTTGTTGTTACTTTATAATCAGCGTATACACATTTTGTTATAATGCGCATGCCCAGTGATGTCATTATTTGTTTACATTAGGAGCAAACTAAAAGAGGCTGGACTATAGATAATTCCGATACTAGTGATTGGCTGAAAAATAAGTATGAAGTGAATGACCTCTTCACATATTTTTGATAAGTAGGCCTACTGTGCATACTTAAAAGTTTATTTTTAAGTAGCATCAAAATCTGCAGTCATTAGTGACTACTTTGTGTTTTTCTCTACATTGGTATGCTGGAGAGTTATCAGTAAATTGCAGTATTATCCCGGTTGCATCAGCCCAGACCTATCGGGAATCGATCCCGCGACTTTTTTATGTCTAGAACAGCTGACAACTAAACGTTGCTAACCGTTCGGCCGGGGAGGTGGTGTAAAAGATTTTTGTTCATGAATTTTTACTTAAATTAAGTATTTAGACTAATATTTGTTATTCTGGTAATTGGCTGGACATGTAAGATAATGGAATACTATACATATATTGCAGCGTATAGGGTCATTTGGTTATAACGAACACCTGGATATAACAAACAAATAATGCAGGTCCCTTGAACCTCGTTATAACTGAATTTTACTGTATTAGCGTATAAATATGCTTCTACAATAATTAGTATCAACTGTACTTTAACATTTGTTTTGTCATTCATATTTAATTTTTACAATTAGTTTTACTATGGTCGCATCAACAGTTTTAGTTCTAGCGACCACATTACATAACAAAAAATTAATTAACACAAATAAAATATTACAAAAATTTACAATACGTTTACAATAATAATTTGGAATGTAATAATTAAACGATTAAAAGAAAACACTTGTATTTTTACTTAGTACAGTTATGTAATACGTTTAATGCCGTCCACAACTTGTGCCTGGCCAGGAGGAATGAGGATGTTTGAACCACTAATTGATGTACCAATGTTGAAGAAAAATGCAGCATAAGTTTTCTTTGATTTTATTATTATATTGTTTAAATAATAAAATTTATGCCCAAAACGGGCAAGTGGAGTGTTATTTTAATTGCACTCTATCTGTTTGGTCCAGGGCTAAAAAAATAGTTCTGTTTCTTATCACATAGTCAGCCACTTATATGACTTAACTATTTAAAAACAGAAGAGGTAGAGGTGTGAAAGACACTAGTCAGAGTTATCTCCTTTGAGAGTAATGAATTTCACTATACAGCCAGACCCTGTGGTGAATGAAGTGAAGGTATCATTTGCAGGGTGGAAAGTGAGTGCTTTTCGGAGGGCCTGGCATGCTGATAAGCATACTCTTTCAACTCAGTGAGGAAGGCAATGGTAAACCACCTTACTCCTCGTTTTTACTAAGTAAAACCTCTAGAGGTTCAAACCAGCCTTTCGGCTGGTTGACCTAAACAACGACAATAAAATTTATGAATGAACATAATGAAAGACTAACTGAATAATATAAATAAAATTTGAAATATTAATAAAATTATGAATGAAAAATGTTGAAGTCAAAATTAGAGTTGATAAGTGAATGAAAATAAAACCTTAAATAAATTTAATTGTTGGAAGAAAACAGAAAAAGAATTTAACAAGGCACATGTAAAAAGAAATGAATATTTATTATTAATCAAAATTGTGGACAACGTGAAATAATTTGAATTTTGATGAATACTGAAAAGACACTGAGTCACTTTTTTTTTCCAATTAATTTATTTAACGTCGCATCAACTACAACGGTCATTAGCGACGACGTTGGGGTGTAACTTTTTGTACGATGGAGGATGAAATGATTTTTTGTAAAGTATGAAAATATGCCGTGCCTGAGTGGGATTCGAAACCAGGACCGCATGATGAGAGGCGAGCACGTTACCAACTGCGCCAATGCGGCCGGCACTGAGTTACTTTGTTTCATGTGTTGATGATGTATGTGGCTTAGATATTGAATTTTCAGTAGTCATTTATCAAGGTTAGTTTTCATTAATACATCCTAAAATCTTTATAACATATTTACTTATTCATATTTAATGCGATTTGCATATTTATAAATGAATTGTCACACGGATGTATAATTTCAGAGAAATAACTTTTTCTTCTTCTTCCTCTTATGGTGCCTATTTGATCCAAACATTGGTGATCATTTTGGGTATAATAACCTTACTGACAGCTGCTCTGAATATCTCTGGAGTTGTAATGGAGAACTTATTTCTGTTTCTCATTACAAGTCCCAGATATTCAAGCTTCCTTCTTTTCACTTTATTCACAACGTCTATTTCCTTTCCCCTCCGTTCCAGCACCCCTCCATTTGTTACTTGATCCACCCAAGAGATTAACTGCAATAGTTTCACTTGTGGAGCAAGTAGTTGATATATTAGATGCCGGGGAGAAAGCATTGGCAGTGTTTCTGGATCTGAGTAAAGCTTTCGATTGTGTTGATCATGAAATTTTATTGAAAACACTAGAGTCATTAGGCGTTAGGAATGTAGAATTGAAATGGTTTCAATCTTACCTTATTAATAGATTACAGTGTGTGGAGTTAACTAGGGTTGTTAGAGGGAAACTTACAAAGGTTGTATCTGGAAAGCTAGAAGTCAAAGCAGGCGTTCCACAAGGGTCAGTTTTAGGTCCAATTCTGTTTCTATTGTACATAAATAGGCTACCAGAAGTCATACCTAATGGCAGAGCTTTGTTGTTTGCTGATGATACTTCAGTAATCAGTAACAGTTTACTGGTAGATGCTCTTGAAGTAAATACACATGTTAACATAGAGTCTGTAGTACAGTTCTTGAATCAAATGTTATTAACAGTTAATGGGAAAAAGTGTCAGTACTTGCAGTTTAAAAATAAACATAACTTTAAAGAACGTAGAGAAGTGGATGTATTTATTCATAATAATATTTTAGAGCATGTAGAAACAGTGAAGTTCCTGGGAGTATCTCTATATAGATCTTTGTCTTTACACTAGATAGATCTTTATCTTTTGACAAGAAACAGAAATGATTATTATATGGCTAATCACTCCACAAAGTTGTTTGAACAAAAACCTACTTATGCAGGGAGAAAATTCATAAATAAATTACCCCAATTTTTAAAATGTGATATGCATTCCTTTAAAAAGAATCTGAAAAATTACTTGATCAGTGAAATTTTTTATAGCGTACAAGAATTTTTTTCTTGATAGTAGTGATACATTGTGTAATTCTTATATGTATTTCAGGCGTTAGAGCTGACATGTCCTATAATCCTCCTGGAGTCTCCAGGGCGCAAAAAAATTCTTGGGAGAGAAATAACTATACAGGCCTAAATACACAAGAATAATAAACTGGAAGGTTATAAATATATATTTACCAATTCCTAAGGTGCCGGAATCCAAAACCCACAATCTGTCGCATTCATCAGCTCTCATACGATATACAGTATTTAGTCTATTTTTGCATGGTGCTCCAAGTTGGTTGAACTCCCAGTCTGGATATGGTATCAATGGTGCATTAGCAATAGGTTGCGGAGGAATGTCACCATATGGTTCTTCAATCGGTACAAAATTTAATGTACTAGGAACACCTGTGGATAAAAATATAAATTTTACTGAATTAAATGTTCTATAAGTACAAATTTGATTATGGTTGAATTTCTGAAAACGTAAACCCCTTTTGTCTCTATAATTTAAGTATTTCATGCTGATATTCATCAGTGGTGGCTTGTGCCTTCAAAAATAGGTGATGAGTTCCAAAAAACTGAGAAAAACTAATACATTAGTAATTATGTAAGTGATTAGTTAGCATCATAGCAGCAGAATCCAAATGAATGTAATGAGTTTTAAAAAAAATTTATATTCACCTTTTTCACTGCTTTCTTTTCATTTTTACTTTCTCTTGCCTATATGAATATATAGGAAGGAAAGTATTGTTTTCATGTCGATTTTTCGAAATCGAATTTTCACCGGATCTATACGTTTTCAGACCCCCTGAACCCAAAAAACATGTTTTTAGCGATTGGTCTGTGTGTGTGTGTGTGTGAACAGAATATCTCAAGAACGGAACATCGTACGAACTTGAAACTTAAGTTACATACCACTATCGGACCCGACACGAACATTTTCATAAAAATCGGTCAACCGGAAGTAGTAGTTTATTCGTATAATTTTTCACTTTTTCGCAATTTTCTCAAAAACTGGTCCTACGATTTTTTTAAAAATCGCCTGGTTTACTACATTTTTTATGCTCTACAAGATAGGGTAGGCGCCATGTTTACTGAAATTCTGCGTGAGGCTGTTTTTACGTAAAAACATTTTCTTTTTAAGATTGCGGCTTTAATATGCATTTTAGCGCAAAACGTTATATAATAAAAGTTGTAGAGAATGTAAAATTCTACAACTTTTACTTCAAACATTTTTTTTATAACGCTTAGTTTAGCGGTAATTTGCGATTTTCTGTTTTTTTCTCACGAAAACGTGTGAAAAATCGATTTTTTAAAGATTTCGGCCTTAGAATGTGTATTAGAGACAAAAGTGTATTAAATAAAATTTATAGGAAATTAAAAGACCTACAACTTTTATTTAAAGCATTTTTCTCCACAGAGCCTAGTTGAGCGTGAAAGATTGATTTTCCGTATTTTTAGGCTAAACTGAGGTTGATTTTCATTTTGCGTCTTTCACTCATGATTAAAATAAGGTTATGTTTTTGAGGTTTGCTTTTGTTTATTTCTAATGTTTTATTACTAATATTAGGTTTATTGTTAATTATTTGCACTGGCAAGAGAAAGTCGTGTGTTTCACACCAGATATTTTTCTTTAACTTACAAGCACTTTTGTGGTGCGCACCACTTCATCAGGTAATATCATAAAGCTTCTAGAAATATTGTGAAGATCCATCTTCTTTTGTCAAAGTTTGAATTCAGACTAAATTCAAACTAAGTTCAGTCTGAATTCAAACTTTGACAAAAGAAGATGGATCTTCACAATATTTCTAGAAGCTTTATGATATTACCTGATGAAGTGGTGCGCACCACAAAAGTGCTTGTAAGTTGTTGTTGTTGTTTAGGTCATCAGCCAAAAGGCTGGTTTGAACCTCTAGAGGTTTTACTAACTAAAACGAGGAGTGAGGTGGTTTACAATTGCCTTCCTCACTGAGTGGAAAAGTACGCTTATCAGCATCCCGAGCCCTCTGAAAAGCACATATTTTCCACTCTGCAAACGACACCTTCACTTCATTCACCACAGGGTCTGGCTGTATAATGAAATTCATTACTTTCAGATAAGATAACTCTGATTAGTGTCTTTTACACCTCTACCTCTTAAATGATCTACTTCTTAAATGATTCAGTCATTTAATTGGCTGACCATGTGGTAAGAAACAGAACTATTTATTTTAGCCCTGCAATGAACAGATCGAGTGTAAATAATTTGACACTCCACCTGTCTGTTATGGGCAGATTTAACTTGTAAGTTAAAGAAGAAAAAAAGGAAAGTAGTGAAAAAATTCTATTTTATATAATAAAATTCACTAACCTTCTTTTTTAACTGGGTCAACTTTTATTTTTCCTTACACGTGTTTCGGTGGATCCACCATCATCAGAGTAAATAACATATAATTGAAACTAAAAACTTTATTTATTAAAAATCTATAGAAGATGATACATCTTCAGTCATTTGTTCTTCTTTTAATTTCCCATAAATTTGATTATGTAAACTTTTGTCGTAAAATGCATACTAAGGCCGAAATCTTAAAAAAATTAATTTTTCATACGTTTTCGTGAGAAAAAAACAGAAAATTGCTAATTACTGCTAAACTAAGCATTATACAAAAAAATGTTTGCAATAAAAGTTGTAGAATATTAAATTCTCTACAACTTTTATTGTATACATTTTTGCGCTAAAATGCATATTAAAGCCGCAATCTTAAAAAAACAATTTTTTTACGTGAAAACAGCTCACCAAGAATTTCAGCAAACATGGCGCCTACCCTATTTTGTAGAGCACAAAAAATTTAGTTAACCATTTTTTAAAAAATCGTAGGACAAGTTTTTGAAAAATTTCAAAAAAGTGAAAAATTACATGAATAAACTACTACTACTTCCGGTTGACCGATTTTGATGAAAATGTTCGTGTCAGGATCGGTAGTGGTATGTAACTTAAGTTTCAAGCTTTAAGTTCGTACGATGTTCCAATCTTGAGATATTCTGTTTACACACACAAACACACACACACACCAATAGCTAAAAACATGTTTTTTTGGTTTCAGGAGGTCTGAAAACATGTAGTTCCGGCGAAAACTTGATTTCGAAAAATCGACATGAAAACAATACTTTCCTTCCTATATATTCATATAGGCAAGAGAAAGTAAAAAATTATAATTTTTATTTAAGAAATTGTAAAAATATCTCAAGAAATGGGAATTATAAAATTACAATAATGTAAGTAGATAACAAACTATATATACTTGTTGACAGTATGTTATATTTAACATTTAGTACTACTTCCGGTTGACCGATTTTGATGAAAATGTTCGTGTCGGGTCTGGTAGTGGTATGTAACTTAAGTTTCAAGTTCGTGCGATGTTCCGTTCTTGAGATATTTTGTTACACACACACACACACACACACACACGCGCGCGCGCGCGCGCGCGCAAGCACAGACACACACACACACACACACGCGTACACACACGCGCGCGCGCGCACACACACACACACACACACACAGACCAATAGCTAAAAACATGTTTTTTGGGTTCAGGAGGTCTGAAAACGTGTAGATCCGGCGAAAACTTGATTTTCAAAAATCGACATGGAAACAATACTTTCCTTCCTATATATTCATATAAGCAAGAGAAAGTAAAAAATTATAATTTTCATCTAAGAAATTGTAAAAATATCTCAAGAAATGGGAATTATAAAATTACAATAATGTAAGTAGATAACAAACTATATATACTTGTTGACAGTATGTTATACAGTTGAACCCGGTTTTAACGGCCTCGGACTTTACGTCAACTCGGACTTAACGTCATATTTTTAGGCGTTGCGTCAAACTTCTTTCTGAAAACCCCTGTTTTAACGTCATTAACTCGGTTGTTGCGTCAAAATTTTTCCGATGAAATCATTTTTTACTTCACGTACAAAGATTGTGAACTTGCCGTAATTTATCAGTAAATTGTTTGAAAAAGAAAAATACAGTATACAGTAGGCTAATATAGTACAATAGTTTACTTGAGAATATTGTTTGCTTGTGAGAAGGGATTAAAATGATTTTGTTAAGCTGTTCATATGTGTGTCTATAACTACTGATTGATCTACGTCAAGGTCAGTTTTGGGAGTGCACCCTCTACGTGACGTGGGACACTTAGTAGGTAGCACTTCACCTAACTTTCACATCAGACTATCCACATTTAAGAAAATTCTCTAATACTGAGCAAGAGGAAGATGAAGAGGAGGACACCGTCACGCCAACATTGCAGGAGGCAATGCTAGCGGCTCAAACTTTTTTCAGATTTCACGGACACCGAGAGACATTACGGAGAGGATTTATTTCGCAGAACGAGGTGTTCAAAAGAAAATCACTGATTTCTTCCAATAAAGTAGATACCGTACCATTATGTAGTTTATGTACGTACAAATATGTATTTTGGTTTCCGTATTTTAATACATAATAAAGTCTCCCTACTTACACAGAATGGTTATTAATCTATTTTATTAGGGTATTACGATTTAAAAATCGCAAATAAAAAACGTTTAGCACATTACGTAAATTAGTAGTAATGTATACGAAGTATTCTTAGTTTAGTTAGATTTACTTTGACACAAGAGCTAACTTTGTTATAACGTCACTCGGATATAACGGTAAAATTTAATCTGTCCCTTCAATGACGCTATAAGCGAGTTCGACTGTATTTAACATTAAGTAACAAATCAACTAATTGAAAAGAAGAAGTGTACGTTTAAAGAAAGTTAATAGTCTATGAAAGGAATGAAGTATATGATGCACTGGTGCTAATAGCTCACGGATACCTATTTATTAAAAATCTGGTGTGAAACACTCACGCAACTTTCTCTTGCCAATGCAAATAATTAATAATAAATCTAACATTAGTAATAAAACATTAGAAATAAAGAAAACACTAACCTCAAAAACATAACCTTATTTTAATCATGAGTGATTGACGCAAATGGAAATCGTACTCAGTTTGGCTTAAAAAACGGAAAATCACACTTCACGCTAAACTAGGCTCTGTAGAGAAAAATTCTTTAAATAAAAGTTGTAGATCTTTTAATTTCCTATAAATTTTATTATATACACTTTTGTCGTAAAATGCGTACTAAAGCCGAAATCTTTAAAAAAATCGATTTTTCACACGTTTTCGTGAGAAAAAATCAGAAAATCGCTAATTACCGCTAAACTAAGCGTTATACAAAAAAATGTTTGAAATAAAAGTTGTAGAATTTTAAATTCTCTACAACTTTTGTAATGAAAATTTTTGCGCTAAAATGCATATTAAAGCCGTAATCTTAAAAAAACAACGTTTTTATGTGAAAACAGCCTCACCAAGGATTTCAGCAAACATGACGCCTACCCTATCTTGTAGAGAATAAAAAATTGAATAAACCAGGCGATTTTATAAAAAATCGTAGGACCAGTTTTTGAGAAAATCGAAAAAAAGTGAAAAATTACACGAATAACTACTACTCCGGTTGACCGATTTTGATGAAAATGTTTGTGTCGGGTCGGTAGTGATATGTAACTTAAGTTTCAAGTTTCAAGTTCGTACGACGTTCCGTTCTTGAGATATTTTGCACACACACACACACACACGCACGCACGCACACACACACACACACACAGACCAATAGCTAAAAACATGTTTTTTGGTTTCAGAAGATCTGAAAACATGTAGATCCGGTGAAAACTCGATTTTGAAAAATCGACATGAAAACAATACTTTCCTTCCTATATATTCATATAGGCAAGAGAAAGTAAAAAATTATAATTTTTATCTAAGAAATTGTTAAAATATCTTAAGAAATGGTAATTATAAAATTGCAGTAATGTAAGGAGTAGATAACTATATATAGGCTACTTGTTGACAGTATGTTATATTTAACATTAAGTAACAAAACAACTAATTGAAAAAAAGAAGTGTACGTTTAAAGAAGGTTAATAGTCTATGAAAGGAATGAAGTATATGATGCACTGGTGCTAATAGCTCACGGATACCTATTTATTAAAAAAGAGAAAGAAAATTGTTTGATAAGACATATTAAGTAACATTATAGAACTCTTATTATTAATTACAATTTAAATTATATACTTTCAAATTGTGTAACTAAGTAGAATATCATTTTAATAGTTAGTTGTTATTTACTTCAAAGGAAAAAATACTAACTAGTATTTTCTACAATAAAATACATAAGTGTAAATTGCAATTTATAATGTTCATTAGTGTAATGTGAACTATGAAAGCAGTTCACACTAATAAGCGGGATAAAATTTTTATTATTTATTACGTTTAATAATATTTTTACTTCCTCTTGTCCTATATGAATTCATAGGCAAGGAAAGTATTGTTTTCATGTTGATTTTTCAAAATCGAGTTTTCACTCAATATATACGTTTTCAGGCCCCCTGAAACCCAAAAAACATGTTTTTAGCGATTGGTCTGTGTGTGTGTGTGTGTGTGTACAAAATATCTCAAGAACGTAACATCGTACATACTTGAAACTTGAAACTTAAGTTACATACCACTACCGGACCCGATACGAACATTTTCATCAAAATCGGTCAACCGGAAGTAGTAGTAGTTTATTCGTGTAATTTTTCACTTTTTTGAAATTTTTCAAAAACTTGTCCTACGATTTTTTTAAAAATGGTTAACTAAATTTTTTGTGCTCTACAAGATAGGGTAGGCGCCATGTTTGCTGAAATTCTTGGTGAGCTGTTTTCACGTAAAAAAATTGTTTTTTTAAGATTGCGGCTTTAATATGCATTTTAGCGCAAAAATTTATACAATAAAAGTTGTAGAGAATTTAATATTCTACAACTTTTACTGCAAACATTTTTTTGTATAATGCTTAGTTTAGCAGTAATTAGCAATTTTCTGTTTTTTTCTCACGAAAACGTATGAAAAATTAATTTTTTTAAGATTTCGGCCTTAGTATGCATTTTACAACAAAAAAGTATATAATTAAATTTGTAGGAAATTAAAAGATCTACAACTTTTATTTAAAGCATTATGTTGTACAGTGCCTAGTTTAGCGTGAAAGAGCGATTTTCCGTATTTTTGCCAAACTGAGGTTGATTTTCATTTTGAGTCTTTCACTCATGATTAAAATTAGGTTATGTTTATTGAGGTTAGGTTTTGTTATTTCTAATGTTTTATTACTGATGTTAGGTTTATGGTTAATTATTTGCATTGGCAAGAGAAAGTTGTGTGAGTGTTTCACAACAGATTTTTATTATTTATTACGTTTAATAATATTTTTACTCCTCTTGTCCTATATGAATTCATAGGCAAGGAAAGTGTTGTTTTCAGGTCGATTTTTCAAGATGAGTTTTCACTCAACATACACGTTTTCAGGCCCCCTGAAACCCAAAAAACCTATATTTTGCGATTGGTCCGTGTGTATGCATTTTACGACAAAAATGTGTACTTAAATTTATAGAAGATAAAAAAATCTACAACTTTTATTTCAAACATTTTTTTTGTACATCGCTTAGTTCAGCAGCAATTACTGATTTTCAATTTTCTTCAGTAAAAAATGGGATTTTTTAATTAAATATTGGCTGCTTACGTAATGTAGTAGTAGCAGCGAGCTAGCCTAAAACATGGAGGTCCTGGGTTCGATTCTTGGCTACGATCTGGATATTACTACGAGTCAAAACCCACTGTTAAAGTTAAATAACCCACCATAGTTGCTAATAACCAAGCTGTTGGTGCAACTTAAAATAAAAAAAAAAAATGTACCTGCATCCTGGTTGAGAGGGCTAAGAAGCCTGATATTGGTGACATTGTGTTAAGAAACACCTGTTCGCTCAGTAAACAAATTTACGGAATAAATGCAACCTCGGGAAAATTTAGAGGAATTTTGTCAGGTTTAGTTAATAGGATTCGGGTTCATAGGGGAATGACGGACAGGTGGAGTGTCAAATTATTTACACTCAATCTGTTCATTGCAGGGCTAAAATAAATAGTTCTGTTTCTTATCACATGGTCAGCCAATTAAATGACTGAATCATTTAAGAACAGAAGAGGTAGAGGTGCAAAATACACTAATCAGAGTTATCTCCTCTGAAAGTAATGTATTTCATTATACAGCCACACCCTGTGGTGAATGAAGTGAAGGTGTTGTTTGCAGAGTGGAAAATATGTGCTTTTCAGAGGGCCCGGTATGCTGATAAGCGTACTTTTCCACTCAGTGAGGAAGGCAACGGTAAACCACCTCACTCCTCGTTTTACTTAGTAAAACCTCTACAGGTTCAAACCAGCCTTTTGGCTGATGACCTAAACAACAACAACAGGGGAATGGGTAGTCTTACGTACTTGGGGACAATAATTATTAAAAAAATATATATCCATATATCCTATGTTAAATATTAGACAGCATTATTAATATAAAATAATGCCAGACCTGACTAGGACTTTAAACTGGGACCCCTGATATAGAAGCAAGTTATGCTGGCCACAGAATTTGATTAACAATTGAAATTGAAAATAACAAACAAAAAATCTGGTGTGAAACACTCACACAACTTTCTCTTGCCAATGCAAATAATAAAAAATAATCCAAACATTAAAAATAAACAAAAAACTAACCTCAATAAACATAACCTAATTTTAATCATGAGTGAACGACGCAAAATGAAAATCGACCTCAGTTTGGCTTAAAAATACGGAAAACCACTCTTTCACGCTAAACTAGGCTCTGTAGAGAAAAATGCTCTAAATAAAAGTTGTAGATCGTTTAATTTCCTATAAATTAAATTATATACACTTTCGTCGTAAAATGCATACTAAGGCCGAAATCTTTAAAAAAATTGATTTTTACACGTTTTCGTGAGAAAAAAACAGACAATCGCTAATTACCGCTAAACTAAGCGTTATACACAAAAATATTTGAAATAAAAGTAGTAGATCTTTAAATTCTCTACAACTTTAATTATATACAATTTTGCGGTAAAATGCATAATAAAGCCGCAATCCTAAATAAACCATTTTTTTACGTGAAAACAGCCTCACCGAGAATTTCAGCAAACATGGCTTTTTTTTAAAGGCGAAAAACCTTGACGAGGTTATCATCGCCTGTTATCCGTATTGGTATGTAACTTAAGTTTCAAGTTCGTACGATGTTCCGTTCTTGAGATATTCTGTTCACACACACACACACACACACACACACACACACACACACACACACACACACACACACACACACACACACACACACACACACACACACACACACACACTCTCACACACACACACACACACACTCACACACACACACACACATACACACACACTCACTCACTCACTCACTCACTCACTCACTCACAGACACACACATAGACCAATCGCTAAAAACATGTTTGTGTGGGTTCAGAGGGTCTGAAAACGTATAGATCCGGTGAAAACTCGATTTCTTAAAATCGACATGAAAACAGAACTTTCCTTTCTATATATTCATATAGGCAAGAGAAAGTAAAAACTGAATTGGATCAGCATTGGAGCATTAGACTTTGGTGATTGGTATAATCACCAATGAATTAATCATTCACTGAGTTAATCAGCAAATGATATTTCACATTTACTTATGTTGTAACTGAACAAATTTGTAAACCTTCTGTGATTTAATTGTAGGATAAATTTTAAATTACTTCCTTTCACTACTGTATAACAAATTGGTTTGTCCTAGAGTAGAGAACTGCATTAAAATGCAACTTGATCATATGATACGTGCAACATGTAAAGAGTGAAACATTTAATTATAGAATACAAAACTTGTTTTAATTTATTTTAACAAACTATCACTACGTGAATTTTATTTCACTCCTTTGATAAAATAGGCCGTAAACAAATTTATCATGTATAACGCAATATCACTACATAATACATTGAACAAACATTACACATATGAATCAGAATACTTTTTCTAAAATGTAGTAAAATAAAAGTACCTAACAGAGAATATAGACTCCGCAGCAATGAAGAAGTCTAACAACACACAGAAAAAATCACATCCATCATGAAGAAACGAAGAATTGCTTTCTACGCACACACAGTGAGAATGAACGAGCACAGGCTCTCAAAACAAATCCTGAACTACAAAGAAAAATTGAAAAATCCCGATGGATGGCTCAAAGAGATAAAAACAGACTGCAACAAACTCCAAATAACGGAGACGGACATCATACAAAGAACACCTCTCAGACATAAACTCAAACTAGTGCTCCAGGAAGAGGACAGTAAAAGATCAAGACCTAAATGGTCGGAAGAACGAAAACGTGACTTTTCCAAGAAAATGAAAGAGTACTGGGCGAAGAGGAAAGCACAGAAGAAAAACTGAGAAATCGCGGTCCTTTGTAGGCCATAACGTAAATAATAATAATAATAAAAGTACCTAACTTACATTATTCAATTGGCACTTCGTATTATCTTTTTGATCTATTGACCAAACAAGGAATATAGTAATTTATTGAAAAAAAAGAAACAACTGTTCATTTAAGATTGATTTAACATGTTACTTTTATCTGTTTATTGATTTACCATTGTTGAAACGTTTTCTAAATCTATTTTTTTCATTAGGTTAAGAAATTAAAAGCGTATGTACATTTAATACTAGGTAATAAAATGAGAGAGTGTTTAGAATATTAATTACTGTTAAATAAATCTGTAGATTTAATTAAATTTAAATCCATCAGTTGTTTTAGATAGCAGAGTTGTAGATTGATTTACTACTATAGAATTATTGATGCATTACATACGAGTATATTGAATAACCTTGGTACATATTACCAAATTTGTGAATTATGTTTATTTATTTTATTGTATTATCTTACTTAATCATTCATTGTTTTAAAACAATGGTTTAATAAATATTAAATAAAAAAAAATAGTGTGAAACACTCACACGACTTTCTCTAATAAATGTAAATAATGAATCATAAACCACATTTAATCATGAGTAAACAAAATAAAATGAAAAACATAACCTAATTTTAATCATGAGTGAAATTATACAAAATGAAAATCAACCTGCGTTAAACTTAAAAGTGTAGAAAAAAGTAATAAAAGCCTAGTTCAGCATTAGTTAGTACTAATGCTAAACTAGGCTTTTTAGAGAAAAATTTTTGAAATTAAAGTTGTATGTTTTTTAATTTTTTATAACTTCAATTATACACTTTTGTCGTAAAATTCATACTAAGGTTGCTGTCTTAAAAAATCCCATTTTTCTTACCAATGTTGATGAGCAAATTACAGAAAATCATTAATCGATACAAACTCCTAAGCGTCATTAAAAAATGTTTGAAATAAAAGTAGTATGTTTTTTTAATTTTCTACGACTTAAATTATGTACACTTTTACCCTAAAATTTCCCATTTCTTCCATTACCTCCACCTCCTTTCCAGTTGTTGTTGTTTAGGTCAACAGCCAGAAGGCTGGTTTGAACCTCTAGAGGTTTTACTAAGTAAAAACGAGGAGTAAGGTGGTTTACCATTGCCTTCCTCACTGAGTTGAAAGAGTATGCTTATCAGCATGCCGGGCCCTCCGAAAAGCACTTCACTTTCCACACTGCAAATGACACCTTCACTTCATTCACCACAGGGTCTGGCTGCACAGTGAAATTCATTACTCTCAGAGGAGATAACTCTGACTAGTGTCTTTTACACCTCTACCTCTTCTGTTCTTAAATAGTTCAGTCATATAAGTGGCTGACTATGTGATAAGAAACAGAACTATTTTTTTTAGCCCTGGACCAAACAGATAGAGTGCAATTAAAATAACACTCCACCTGCCCATTTTGGCCATTCCTTTCCAGTTAACAACATTATATTCCAAAAATTAAATCATTCTTTTGTTTTCAATACTTTTACTGGCATCTAACTGACGCATAATTTAGCGACAATTTCTGTAATTTTTTCATCAAAATCGGTTAAAAAATGAGATTTTTAATATTACGGCCTAAGGCAAGTCGCACACATGCATTTTAGGACAAATATTTATATATAATAAAAGTTGTACAACTTTAGGAAATCTACAAATTTTATTTCAAATATATTTTTGTACAACGCTTAATTTAGCAGCAATATCTGATTTTTAGTATTTTTATGTTCTACAGAGGTTGATTTTAATTTTTCGTCATTAACTCATGATTAAAATTAGTTATGTTTTTCATTTTATATTGTTTGCTCATGATTAAACATAGGTTATATTGTTCATAATCTACATTAGTAAGAGAAAGTCATATGTGAGTTTCACACCAGATTTTTTCATTTTTTAATAATGTTCAGGTAGAAAAGAATAAACCAGAAAAGAATGACTGCAATTTTTCGATATTCAATGTATTGCCTGTTGAGAAATACTAGCCTATGTGTTAAATATTTATGGGAAAAGAAATCTATAATTTATTGCTTTTTTTAAAGGAATGCGACATGATTACCAGCCAAGTATTGAATTTTTAAACGCACCTTGAATCAATATTACCACAACTGAATTCTTTGTTATTTATATATTTTCTACAAGCACAATACAAAATGAAGCAAGTCAAAGAATTTTAAAATTATGGATACCTTGTGAATTTATTTATTAATTACAAACGATTTACATGGAGATGTGAGTTAATGGAGGATTTCCAGCCTTCAGCGATAGTAATTAAAATAATTTTTTTTAAAATGTACCACATTTGTTTAATTTTTTTTGTCCTGACTACTAATAAGGATGTTTTCTATTTTATATTTCTTTCTTTTCTAAAACTTTTTCATTCTTTCACCCTGTTGTTTCTTTCTTTGTTCAGTTCATTTTTACCATTATACCAGTTATACCTGCCCATAACAGACAGGTGAAGTGTCAAATTATTTACACTCTATCTGTTAGTTGCAGGGCTAAAATAAATAGTTCTGTTTCTTGTCACATGGTCAGCCAATTAAATGACAGAATCATTTAAGAACAGAAGAGGTAGAGGTGTAAAAGACACCAGAGTTATCTCCTCGAGAGAATGAATTTCATCATTAAACAGCCAGCCTTGTGGTGAATGAAGTGACGGTGTCATTTGTGGGGTGGAAAGTAGATTCTTTTCAGAGGGCCTGGCATGCTGATAAGCATACTTTTCAATCAGTGAGGAAGGCATAGGTAAACCAACTCACTCCTTGTTTTAAATATTAACTGTATGATACATGTATATGTAGAACATGCAGATGCAGTAGGCTGGTCTACCTGCCGCAATCTCTTCACTTTTCGGGGATAGGTGCGGAGAGCTAGGCATGCATACGAGGGCTGTTCAAAAAGTAATGAAATTCATTACTTTCAGAGGAGAATACTCTGATTAGTGTCTTTTACACCTCTACCTCTTCTGTTCTTAAATGATTCAGTCATTTAGTTGGCTGACCATGTGATAAGAAACACAACTATTTATTTTAGCCCTGCCACTAACAGATTGAGTGTAAATAATTTGACACTCCACCTGACAGATATGGGCAGCTTCGTTTATTGTAAAACAAAAAATAATTATGACAGAAATTATATTTATTTTGTGTGAGAAATAAATATCGATACTATCCAGAAAATAGGTGAAGAGGCTCTTCACTTAATTCACTTACATAGCCACCGCTGCCAAAAATTTGATTTTCTGCACATACCCCAATGTAAAGTACAGTTACGTACAGTAATATCTTTAAATCAAGTAATATCTCATATCATTCCTCAGAGGTTTCTGGAGGATTGAGTTTTTTAAATCTTTACTTACTCTTTAATTATATGTATACTGATGTATTATACAACCCTTCCCAAATTAAAATTTGGCATGTCGTAATATATCTTATTTATGTGAAAAAAATTGTATAATTGTTAGCTGCCCATAACAGACAGGTGGAGTGTCAAATTATTTACACTCAATTTGTTAGTTGCAGGGCTAAAATAAATAGTTCTGTTTCTTATCACATGGTCAGCCAATTAACTGTCTGAATCATTTAAGAACAGAAGAGGTAGAGATGTAAAAGACACTAATCGAAGTTATCTCCTCTGAAAGTAATGAATTTCATTATACAGACAGACCCTGTGGTGAATGAAGTGAAGGTGTCATTTGCAGAGTGGAAAATATGTGCTTTTCAGAGGGCCCGACATGCTGATAAGCGTAATTTTCCACTCAGTGAGGAAGGCAATGGTAAACCACCTCACTCCTCGTTTTACTTAGTAAAACCTCTGCAGGTTCAAACCAGCTTTTTGGCTGATGACCTAAACAACAACAACTATCCAGAAACTAGGTGAAGAGGCTCTTCACCTAATTCACCTATATAGCCACCGCTGCCAAAAATTTGATTTTCTGCACATACCCCCAATGCAAAGTACAATTAAGTACAGTAGTATCTTTAAAGAAGTTAAGCTCATAGCATTCCTCAGAGGTTTCTGGAGGATTGAGTTTTTTTAATTGTTAACTTAATCTTTAAGTAAATGTATACTGATGTAATATACACCCCTTCCCAAATTAAAATATGACATGTCATAATTTATATCTTATTTATGTGAAAAAAATTTATTTATCGTACAATTGTTAGGTCTGAAATCTGTGTTAAAAATTAGTATTTCAAAAAGTTAAAATTAATAACTACACCTGTAAATAAACATGGTTATTATATTCTATTTTATATAATGAATTTATATAATAAATTTCACTAACCTTCTTTTTAAACTGCGTCAACTTTTATTTTTACTTACACGTACGTGTTTTGGTGGATCCACCATCATCAGAGTAAATAACATAATTGAACCTAAAAACTTTATTTATTAAAAATCTATAGAAGATGATACATCTTCAGTCATTTGTATAAAATGACTGAATGTTTTATACAAATGACTGAAGATGTATCATCTTCTACAGATTTTTAATAAATAAAGTTTTTAGTTTCAATTATGTTATTTACTCCGATGATGGTGGATCCACCAAAACACGTACGTGTAAGTAAAAATAAAAGTTGACGCAGTTTAAAAAGAAGGTTAGTGAAATTTATTATATAAATTCATTATATAAAAGAAAATTAATTTCAAACTGCAGGATGCATTATAAAGATTTATTTTTGAATCTATAGACTACTGAAATCTTACCCTTGTCCCACCGTGGCACAGATATAAAAAGTTTATCTCTCCAGACTTCAATACCAACTGGTAAGTTATTTTTAGGAACAAAATCTTGAGAGTTAAGAGCAGCTGCTCTTGTTTCTGGGTTAGGAAAAGCATAATCCAGTTGGTTCCAATAGAATCTTGTCTGGAGTCCTGGTGGTGGAGGTGCTGGGTCTTGGATTACTTGTCCTCTGATGACCAGCAGAGCTGAAATTACAAAAAAATATGTTTATTGTTTCAATTAAAACTACTCCTGATGGGGTTTTATGTTTTGTTTACTTAGAAACAACTACCATAAGAATTTGAAAGAAAACTTTCATAGTTCATGATTAAGTTAATCACTCACTAAAATTGCATTTTGTGGCGTGTCCCTACACCACACGAGAAAATGCCAAAATTTGTGTGAAAGCTGTAACAGGAATACAACTTCTAAAATTCCCACACCAGTATCAGAGATTGCTTAATATAAATGAACCGGAAAATTCTTTAAAATTTACTTATGTTAATGCTCAATTTATGTATGTTCAATAACATGGATTCGATTCCTTTATTTATTGTTTTTTTTTTTTTTTTTTTTTTTCCCGTTAGGACCACTAGGGATCACGATACAACTTCAAATCTCATTTCGCTCTGTTCTTCCTCCGTTCAATTTTTTTTTATTTTCAATTCCTAATATGTGTACGTTGGAACCTGTTCAATTCAGAACAATAAGCAACCCCATGACCCAATGAGATGAGGATGATATATATGACGTGTAAATGAGGTGTAGTCTTGTACAGACTCAGGCCGACCATTCCTGAGAGAGTATGGTTAATTGAACCCCAACCATCAAAGTACACCAGTAACCACTGTCTAGCATTCAAATCCGTATAAAAGTAACTATAGTATTCAGATGAACTAATGTCCCCTAGCTGTGGGAGTGAGAGAATGCATAACGCTCTCACTCACACAACCCATACGCGCCGTTCTAATAACATTGTCGTATAATTTTACTCATTGTTGTGAGCAAGCGTTTATGCATGCAGTAAACTAACAAGCAAGATAACGACTGTAGTATGTTTTCAGATTTGGATTATAACGGTAAAGACCTTTGAGCGCATGCGTAGTTATGCAACATATCTCCCTCTCACTCGCTCAGCTATGGGACATTAGTTCGTCTGATACTTATACCTTTACTAGGATTTGAACCAGGAACCTTCATCTCCGAAAATCAGCTGCTAAACAGCTGATTTTGGCAACGACTTTACCTCTAGACCAACCCAGCGGGTTCTTTATATTCAATTAACACAAGTTTTCAAAGGTACATGTAAATAAACTCTTAAACTATAAGAAATAATGAATAAAAACCTTACATAATAAAATATAAAACTTATACAAAAAAATTATAAAACTTTTGTATGATGTGTATACGTGTGTTTGTGTAGTGATATAAATCCTTTTAAAAAACATTTTGATAAACAATTAACAAAGTCGGTTCATTTTTGTTTTTTATTAATAAAGATTGATAGCAGGTTTTAATTATACATTGTTATTTTCTTCATAAATTTACATTCTTGAGATAAATGTTGTTTTTAATTAGATTGAATGAAAATTAGTTAAAAGATCCTTAGCACGTTGACTGCTATGTGACCCAAATATATGTCACACTTTTCTTTAAAAATGGGCCATGTGCATCAAAAATGAGTCACAATACGTAACTAATTTTAAGTCGTGTGTTACTAATGTGGTTTCTAAAGCTACGGCTTCAAAGAGTGACATTGTGCACTTAGCTTGTTCAAATAGTTGGCCTTTTTCAAATAATAGGATATTGCGTATACAGGTAGATTTTCCTGTTTTCTTGCAATAGAATGCTGCTATTATTTAAATTTTTTGGTTTTTGCTTATTTTGGTTGACTGAAATAGTCTAGAATACTTTGCAACTAAACCCAGTTGTCTATTACATTTTTTGTCGTACCACAAAAATGGGTCACATGGCTCTGAAATGTAAAATCATTCCAGTTGGCCACGTTGCCCAAAAGTGTGTCACAACTTTATTTAACAAAAAGTATTAGTATTTGTTTATTAAATAAAATACGTAAAATAACAAGAAAAATGAATAAAATGTGAAAAAAATTAAAAAAGTACGATGGCCCCGCTGTAAGGTTCACAAAATTTAGTGTGGCAGCCAACGTGTTAGATATCACAAAATTATAACATTTTCTTCATCATTATTAGTTAATTCTTCCTCCCTGGTAACTTTTTAAACATAATTATGATATATTTTATCAAACATCCTATGTAGGATATTAATATGAATGTAAATGATAAAGAAAAAGAAAATAATCAATTTAATTCATGTGGAATTTATAAAATTAAATGTAATGAATGTAATGAAATATATATAGGTAAATCCACCAGATCTTTTAAAAAGCAGTTTACAGAACACTATTCAAACTATAAAAAAGGAAATCGAAAATTCTCCAATGTAACTGAACACATGATCAAAAATAAACGTACTACGTCGAGTATAAAAAATAATCTACAAATATTAGAAATGAATAACAGACAAAATGAAATCGAAATTTTGGAAAAATATTATATTTATAAATACAATAACAGGGAAAAATTAATGAACACACAGATTGAATATGACTATCAACTGATTAAGTTGGCAAGACTATTTTAAATATAAGAATCGATTATTCCTTATCTACCATGGTAGGAGTAGGAAGTTTTAAATTTTGAAGTAAAAAAAAATTTAATTTACTGAAGATGTGTAGAAGATACACGAAAGCGCAATAAACATTGGTAAGTGTTCTATGTTACCGTATTCTAGTGGTTAGAAATATATATTTCAATATTTCAATTGTGTTGTTTAGGTCATCAGCCAAAAGGCTGGTTTGAACCTGTAGAGGTTTTACTAAGTAAAACGAGGAGTGAGGTGGTTTACCATTGCCTTCCTCACTGAGTGGAAAACTACGCTTATCAGCATGCCGAGCCCTCTGAAAAGCACATATTTTCCACTCTGCAAATGACACCTTCACTTCATTCACCACAGGGTCTGGCTGTATAATGAAATCCATTACTTTCAGAGAAGATAACTCTGATTAGTGTCTTTTACACCTCTACCTCTTCTGTTCTTAAATGATTCAGTCATTTAATTGGCTGACCATGTGATAAGAAACAGAACTATTTATTTTAGCCCTGCAACTAACAGATTGAGAGTAAATAATTTGACTCTCCACCTGTCTGTTATGGGCAGATATTTCAATTATGTTATAATAAATTTTATTTAAGATGTGTGTAACAAACTTAATGTTAAATTAATGACAGATTTTTTAGGTTATTAAATTAGGTACGCTACATTTGTGAATCAGTTAAAGAGTTGAAATTTAGTTGTTCACTCACTCCAATGCCTGGACTTTACCTTCATATGTTGCTAATGTTGTACAACTATCAGGCATATAACTGGAGCTTCAACCCCCCTCCGCCTATAACGGAAAATGAAAATTTCATTCTTACTAATATGCCAAGAGTTAAATTTCTGGTCAGGTCTGACACTTTTCAAAGTTTGTTTTCATCTATCACCCTTCACTAGCCTTATGTGCATAACAGTCAAATGTAAACAAAAAAAATCTCCTGACTCAATCCTCCAAATTATTTCTTGGCTGTGTGTCTATATACTTTCCTAACCACAACATTAAATTATTTGAACAAAAATATATTTTTGTATGGAGAAAATACAACAATATATTATCACATTCCTTAAAAAGTTGTGCTAATTTGCACTTATTTAAAGAAAGCTATAAAAATACTTGATTGATGAGACATTTTACAGTATAAAAGAATCCTTTCTAAAATTGTTTATTAGAAGAAATAAATAAAATAAATAAACATACAAATGAATGCGGAAGAAAATTGTGTACAATTTGATAAATGCTATTTAAACAACACATATTGAAGTAATTACTCGTAAGTAAGTACGGGAAGTAAACTTGTAAGTTGGCTGATGTGTAATTTATGTAATATGTATTATATTACCTTTTAAATTCCCTAATTTAAGTATGTTAATGTAAGTTTTTCTGCCCATAACAGACAAGTGGAGTGTCAAATTATTTACACTCAATCTGTTCGTTGCAGGGCTAAAATAAATAGTTCTGTTTCTTATCACATGGTCAGCCGATTAAATGACTGAATCATTTAAGAACAGAAGAGGTAGAGGTGTAAAAGACACTATTCAGAGTTATATTCTCTGAAAGTAATGAATTTCATTATACAGCCAGACCCTGTGGTGAATAAACTGAAGGTGTCACTTGCAGAGTGGAAAATATGTGCTTTTCAGAGGGCCCGGTATGCTGATAAGCGTACTTTTCCATTCAGTGAGGAAGGCAGTGGTAAACCACCTCACTCCTCGTTTTACCTAGTAAAACCTCTACAGGTTCAAACCAACCTTTCGGCTGATGACCTAAACAACAATGTAAGTTTGGTATTTTCTACATTTTTAGGTAATCTCCTGGATATAGTTAACAAAAAAAATTATCACCCAGTAAAAATAATCTGGTGTGAAACATTCCTACAACTTTCTCTTGCCAATGTAAATAAAAAATATACAACCTATATACTTTAATCATTAGTAAACAATGTAAAAAGAAAAACATAACCAACCTAATTTTAATCATGAGTGAATGACGTAAAATGAAAATCAACTTCTGTTCGACTAAAAAATACAGAAAATTAATAAATGAGGCTAAACTAAGCTCTGTAGAAGAAAATGTTTGAAAAAAAGTTGTAGATTTTTTATTTTTTGTAACTTTATAACATACACATTTTTATTGTAAAATGCATAAGTTGTTGTTGTTGTTTAGGTCATCAGTCGAAAGTTGGTTTGAACCTCTAGACTAGAGGCTTTAATAAATAAAACGAGAAGTGAGGTGGTTTACCACTGCCTTCCCCACTCAGTGGGAAAGTATGCTTACTTATATGCAGTCTTGGGTTCGAATCCCATTCAGGCACAGCATATTTTCATACGTTACAAAAAATCATTTCATCCTTCACCATCTGCATTAGCAGTAATTACAGAACAGTCGGATGTTAAAAAAAAAATGCTTATTAGCATGCCAGGCCCTCTGAAAAGCATCTACTTTCCACACTGCAAATGACACCTTCACTTCATTTCACGACAGGGTCTGGCTGGACTTAGTGAAATTCATTACTCTCAGAGGAGATAATTATGACTAGTGTCTTTTACACCTCTACCTCTTCCGTTCTTAAATGCTTCAGTCATATAATGACTGACCAGGTGATAAGAATTAGAACTGTTTTTGTAGCCCAGAAGAAACTAGCATATCAAATGCAAAAAATTAACACTCAACCTGTATGTTATGGGCGAATAAGTTACTAAGGCCACAATATTGAAAAATCTACTTTTTTACTGATTTTGATGAAAACAATACAGAAAGTCACTAATTGTCACACAACTAAGTGTTGTACAAAAAAACAGTTTGAAATAAATTTTATAGTTGTGTTTAATGTTCTACAACTTTATACTTACTTGCATACACTTTTGCTCTAGAATGCATATTAAGGCTGCAATTTAAAAAAAAAAACAATTTTTTACCCCTAGAGAACAGGCCACAAAAGAATTTCAGCAGATATGACGCTTACACTATCATCTTCAGAATAAAAAATGTAGCAAATGAGGCGATTTAAATAAAAAATCGTAAGAGGCATTTCCGAGAAAATTGCAAAAAAGTGAAAAATCGCACGAATAAACTACTACTTTCAGTTGACTGATTTTTATGAAAATGTTAATTTTGGGTCCCCTTTATGGCACTTATTTTAAGTTCCAAGTTTTAACTTCGTACGCTGTTCCGTCCTTGAGATATTCCTCTCTTTCTCTCTCTCTCTAACACACACACACACACACACACCCCAATCGCTATAAACAAGTTTCTGGGATTCAGGGAGCGCGAAAACGTGTATATCCGGTGAAAACTCGATTTCGGAAAATCGACAAAAAACAATACTTTTCCTACTACTACTACTACTACTACTACTACTATTTTACAATACTTGATTTACTTTATACTACTAGTACTACCTACTTTACTTCCCTGAACAGAAATAAAAATTCATTTAGGGCAAGTGAAAGTAAAATATCAATAAAAAATTATAATTACGTAAAAACAATGTAATATGTAAATGAAACTATTAAAATTAAAATAGATTTAAATAAATTTATCGACATATTTAAAATATTACACAATTTTATACTTGTGTATGTCAAGTAATTTTACTTAAAACGAACAAGTGAAGATTAGTGAAATAAATTCTAGTGCAAATATGTTAATCATTGGTATACGGAAGAAATTTGCTTAAAAGGAAGACATGTTAAGAACCAGAAATACTTGGAAAGCAGATGATAATAAAATTAATGTAAGATGGTTGAAAAAATTCCACACAGATAAATTTACAATACTTACAGCAGACACTCAATTGACCTACTTTTTAAAAGAGTAATTACAGATCAAGACTAAATTACGGCAAACTGTATTTACTTGCTCGTTAATTTTCAATCATGATGCTGTTACCACAAAAATAGGCCTACCTATAAAAATCTGGTATGAAACACTCAAACATCTATCTCTTGCCAATGTAAATAATGAAAAACATAATCTACATTTTTACTTTCTCTTGCCTATATGAATATCTACCCATAACAGACAGGTGGAGTGTCAAATTATTTACACTCGATCTGTTAGTTGCAGGGCTAAAATAAATAGTTCTGTTTCTTATCACCTGGTCAGCCAATTAAATGACTGAATCATTTAAGAACAGAAGAGGTAGAGGTGCGAAAGATACTAATCAGAGTTATCTTATCTGAAAGTAATGAATTTCATTATACAGCCAGACCCTGTGGTGAATGAAGTGAAGGTGTCATTTGCAGAGTGAAAAATATGTGCTTTTCAGAGGGCCCGGCATGCTGATAAGTGTACTTTTCCAGTCAGTGAGGAAGGCAATGGTAAACCACCTCACTCCTTGTTTTACTTAGTAAAACCTCTAGAGGTTCAAACCAGCCTTTTGGCTGATGACCTAAACAACATATGAATATATAGGAAGGAAGTATTGTTTTCATGTCGATTTTTCGAAATCGAGTTTTCACCGGATCTACACGTTTTCAGACCTCCTGAACCCAAAAAACATGTTTTTAGCTATTGGTGTGTGTTGTGTGTTTGTGTGTGTAAACAGAATATCTCAAGATCGGAACATCGTACGAACTTAAAACTTAAGTTACATACCAATACCGGACCCGACACGAGCATTTTCATCAAAATCGGTCAACCGGAAGTAGTAGTTTATTCGTGTAATTTTTCACTTTTTTGCGATTTTCTCAAAAACTGGTCCTACAATTTTTTTAAAAATTGCCTGGTTTACTAATTTTTTTATGCTCTACAAGATAGGGTAGGCGCCATGTTTGCTGTAATTCTTAGTGAGGCTGTTTTCACGAAAAAAACTGTTTTTTTAAGATTGCAGTTTTAATATGCATTTTAGCGCAAAAATTTATAAAATAAAAAATGTAGAGAATTTAAAATCCTACAACTTTTAATTCAAACACTTTTGTGTATAACGCTTAGTTTAGCGGTAATTAGCGATTTTCTGTTATTATCTCACGAAAACGTGTGAAAAATCGATTTTTTTAAAGATTTCGGCTTTAGTATGCATTTAACGACAAAAGTGTATTAATAAAATTTGTACGAAGTTAAAAGATCTACAACTTTTATTTATAGAATTTTTCTCTACAGAGCCTAGTTTAGCGTGAAAGAGTGATTTTCCGTATTTTGAAGCCAAACCGAGGTTGATTTTAATTTTGCATCAACTCATGATTAAAATAAGGTTATGTTTATTGAGGTTAGTTTTTTTGTTTGTTTCTAATGTTTTATTATTAATGTTAGATTATATTGTTCATTATTTGCATTGGCACGAGAAAGTTGTGTGAGTGTTTCACACCAGATTTTTTTTGTTTATTTAAAGTTTGTTTAAGTTGGTCGAAATAAAGCAAGAACCTAACATAACAGAACAAGATCTTTTAGAAAAACCTGAACAGCTTAAGTTGCTTAAAGATGAAGACACAAGATTCGTCGAAAATCTCGAGCTCCGTCGTCAATGATTTGTACAGATAAAATCAGATAGACCAGATCCCAAAATATGAAGAATTTTTGGAGAAAACGTAAGAATCCTAAAACCAAACCAAGAGGGATTTCTAAATTTGATTCAAGTGGACCAATGAGGTCGTAAAAGCAAAAAATAATAATTTGCATCGACAGCTTGGTCATTAGCGACTACTGGGGGTTTTGGTACTGTAACAGAAGGTTTTAACGTTTTAAAATTTACAGACTCTGGCCGAGAATCGAACCCAGGACCTTTAGCTTTGTAGACTAGCGCGTTAGTCATTACGCAATGGAGGCGGTAATAACATAAGTTTAATTATGAGAGGATGACGCTAAATGAAAATCAACTTCTGTTGGACTTAAAATACGGAGATCACTAATTGACGCTAGACGGAGCTCTGTAGAAAAAAATTCTTGAATTAAAAGTTGTAGGTTTTTTAATTTTTTAGAACTTGGATTAATATAGTACACTTTTGCCCTAACATAGTATTTATATTAAGGCCGCAATTTTGAAAAATCGTTTTTTACCACAAGAGCACATCTTCCCCACATATCTCTCATCCTCTCTTATAGAGAACAAAAATTGTTGTAAAAGAGGCTATTTTAAACTAAATCGTAGAAGCTGTTTTTGAGAAAATAAAAGAGATATGGAAAGAATGAATAACAAGGCGCTTATCTTGTCTTGTAAAGCATAAAAAATGTAGTAAATCAGGGATTTTTTAAAAAAAATCGTAGGCGCCGTTTTTGAGAAAATTCCAAAAAAGTGAAAATCGCACGAATAAACTACTAGGCCTACTTCCGGTTGACCGATTTTGATAAAAATTTTTGAGTCGGGACCAGTAGTGATATCTAACTTAAGTTTCAAGTTTCAACTTCGTATGCTTTTCTGTCTTCAGATATTTTATTTACACGCGCGCGCAACCCCCCCCTCAACACACACACACACACACACACACACACACACACACAGACCAACCACTACAAAACATGTCATTTGGGTTCACGGGGCCTGAAAACGTATATATCCGGTGTAAACTCGATTTTGGAAAATCGTCATGAAAACAATACTTTCCTTCCCTGTATATTCATACAAGACAAGAGAAAGTAAAAATCTGTTGAAATCTCAGCATGAAAAATTTTGAATCACCACAATTTTTTTCACTCTACAATAGAGTTGCAAATAAAAGTAAAAATCTGGTGTGAAACACTCACACAACTTTCTCTTGCCAATGCAAATATTTAACAATATAACCTAACATTAGTTTGGCTTAAAAATACGGAAAATCACTCTTTCACGCTAAACTAGGCTCTCTAGAGTAAAATGCTCTGAATAAAAGTTGTTAATCTTTTTATTTCCTATAAAATTTATTATATACACTTTTGTCGTAAAATGCATTCTAAGGGCGAAATCTGAAAAAAAATCGATTTTTCACACGTTTTCGTGAGAAAAAAAATCAGAAAATTGCTAATTACTGCTAAACTAAGCGTTATACAAAAAAATGTTTGAAATAAAAGTTGTAGGTTTTTAAATTCTCTACAACTTTTATTATATAAATTTTTGCGCTTAATTGCATATTAAAGCCGTAATCTTAAAAAAACTATGTTTTTACGTAAAAACAGCCTCACCCAGAATTTCAGCAAACATGACGCCTACCCTATCTTATAGAGAATAAAAAAATTGAGTAAACCAGGCAATTTTTAAAAAAATCGTAGGACCAGTTTTTGAGAAAATCGCAAAAAAGTGAAAAATTACACGAATAAACTACTACTTCCGGTTGACCGATTTTGATGAAAATGTTCGTGTCGGGTCCGGTAGTGGTATGTAACTTAAGTTTCAAGTTTCAAGTTCGTACAATGTTCCGTTCTTGAGATATTCTGTTCACACACGCACGCACGCACGCACGCACACACACACACACACACACACACCAATCGCTAAAAACATGTTTTTTTGGGTTCAGGGGGTCTGAAAACGTATAGATCCGGTGAAAACTCGATTTCGAAAAATCGACATGAAAACAATACTTTCCTTCCTATATATTCATAGAGGCAAGAGAAAGTAAAAAAGAAAAACAGACTATCTTAGGGATGAGGAATAAAGGAGTTAGAAAGGAATACATAAGGACGACTAGAAACATTTGAAAACCAGATAATTATGATATAAAATTATAGGTAGAGACAGAGTTGGAAGAAATTTCACAAAAATACAATACAAAAAGAATACAACTAACCTACATTTTAGTATATAATTACAAAACAAGAATAATCACCATACATACACTAAGTGATTAAAAGTTATTATTGTTGAACAAGTTTAGGAATTCGAAGGAAGTAAATACAATAAAGAATGAAAGTTTTTGAAGTATTTAAAAAAATATTTAAATAATAAGGTAATGAAAGGAGTTTTCCTGTTATTGTTACTTAATATATTACCAAACACCATTACAAACTACAGATACTGCATTTATTGTAACAAAATTTATTATGAATTCTCGTACGGATAACTACAATCCAGCCTTTCTTAGTTTGCTCCTAATGTAAACAAATAATGACGTCACTGAGCATGCGCATTATATAAAAATGAGTACACGCTGATTAAAAAGTAACAACAAAATACTTTCAAAAGTATTTAAATACAAAATAGTTTTAAAAGTATTTTTATAAATGAAATTGTTAGGCCTACTTCATATCATGACTGATGTTTGAAGTACCTACTTAAAGTACTTATAATTTAAAATATAGTTAACTTAATAGGAATACGACATCCATAAAGTCGCGGACTCTAGCGTGCACCCTGTAGTAGCTGGCATCGGTTTGTTGACAGTAGGAGCAAACTAAGAACGGCTGAACTGTAACTAACTTCTTTGTGTTGAAATCCAAGTAAGGTTATAGATCAAATACAGCTAATGTACGTACAGGTATTGACATGATACTTGAAGCAGAAAACAGCCTTTTATAAAATGCCGTTTTTAAAGTAGGTGTAATAAAATTGCAGTTTCTTTTAAGGTGCGTCAATAGCTGAACAGCTTCTACTCTATGTTATGGAAATAGATTTACTTTATTTATTTGTTGTTGTTTAGGTCAATAGCCGGAAGGCTGGTTTGAACCTGTAGAAGTTTTACTAAGTAAAACGAGGAGTGAGGTGGTTTACAATTGCCTTCCTCACTGAGTGGAAAAGTACGCTTATCAGCATGCCGGGCCCTCTGAAAAGCACATGCACTCCACTCTGCAAATGACACCTTCACTTCATTCACCACAGGGTCTGGCTGTATAATGAAATTCATTACTTTCAGAGGAGATAACTGATTAGTGTCTTTTACACCTCTACCTCTTCTGTTCTTAAATGATTCAGTCATTTAATCGGCTGACCATGTAATAAGAAACAGAACTATTTATTTTAGCCCTGCAACGAACAGATTGAGTGTAAATAATTTGACACTCCACCTGTCTGTTATGGGCAGTTTATTTATTTATTTACTCATAAATACTGTGATAAACCCTGTGTGTCTGTACACGAGTAAGTCCGTTACAATGACCGGGTCTAAGAGAATTTAAATAACTTGAGAGAAAGATCCTCTACAAGATAATGGGTCCGAAGATAGTAGAAGGACATTGTAGATTACGAGATCGAAAAGAATTGAGCAAGGAAAATGAACGATTAATGGAAACTATTAGAATAAAGGCTAAAATTTTACGGAAACCTGTATAATGTTGTGAATGACTATTGGTTGACAAAAGAAACTCATAAGACACTAAACAATACAACTAAGGTGTCAGATAAATAAAAAAATATCGTGAAATAAGAATATAAGTGTGTGAAATCGGTTGTATCGAAAAAATTAGTATTAAATGTGCGAATTAATTCGCAAACAGCTAGTAGATATTTTAAATTATAAATTTAGGACGCTAAACTTATTATATTTCACGCTAAACTAGGCTCTGTAGAGAAAAATGCTTTAAATAAAAGTTGTAGATCTTTTAATTTCCTATAAATTTGATTATAGACTTTTGTCGTAAAATGCATACAAGGCCGAAATCTTTAAAAAAAATAGATTTTTCACTCGTTTTCGTGAGAAAAAAAAACAGAAAATCGCTAATTACCGCTAAACTAACCGTTATACAAAAAAAATGTTTGAACTAAAAGTTGTAGTATTTTAGATTCTCTACATTTTTTTATAAACATTTTTGCGCTAAAATGCATATTAAAGCCGCAATATTACAAAAAACAATTTTTTTACGTGAAAACAGCCTCACCAAGAATTTAGCAAACATGGCGCCTACCCTATCTTGTAGAGCATAAACCAGATTGTCTTATGATATATTTTGGGTTCAGAGGGTCTGAAAACGTGTAGATCCGGTGAAAACTCGATTTCAAAAAGTCTACATGAAAACAATACTTTCCTTCCTATATATTCATATAGGCAAGAGAAAGTAAAAATGAAAAATTTCTGAAATAAAATATTACTTCCGGTTAACATATTTTGTTGAAAATGTTCATGTTGGGTCCCTTTATGATGCTTAAATTAAGAGGAAAGAAAATTTTATAAGAAGAAAGTGAGATTAGCATGTTTATCAGGATAAAAAAAAATAAAGTAAAGAAGTAAAGTTGTCATCAAAGTGGTCCTAATTGACCTAGACGACATTAAAAAGTCGTAAAGAATCTTTCAAAGAATGCAAATATTAAAAAAAATTGACCTTAAATGGTTAATGTGTTTTGATAAGTTGTTTTAGACAGTTAAACAAATATATACTCGTATAATAATTACAAAAAGTTAACACTATAAAAAATAGAGTGCAAATCCAGTTATTAAAACCGACACAAATGTTGAATTGCATTCCTAATTTACAATAACAAACAATTTCAACAAAGTAGCGTGTATGTTACTTGCACCGGTTTTGAAGTTATAAACTGAAACCAGTTTTTTTTCTATTAATGAATCATAAATTTTGCATTATTTGCATATTATTTAACTGCATTACTTTGCAAATTACAATATTATTTATGCTGGTACATTTACGTGTTCCAGTTATTACAAAATTTGATTACCCGTAGTTGGAATAACGTCAAAAATTATATACTCGTTAGAATAATTCAGTTTATTAAATCTAGATCAAGCTTCAAGGAAAATTATCAAGGTAACACATTCTTCATTAGAAAGGGAGCACATTTCTAGGAAAGTAAGAACAAATTTACAAAATTTCATTATACAGTAAAACCAAATAGAACTTGTAGAAAAATTTAAATATCTAGGAGAAACCATAACCAACTGTCTCAACGAAAGGCCCATATGGCAAGAAAAGATTAATAAACTGAAAAAATCCCTGATCACCACTCAAAACATCTACAACAAGAAATGTCTGTCAACAAAAACCAAACTACGACACTACCAAACAGTGGTTCTCCCTGAAATTCACTATGCCAGCGACACTTTATTCGGGCCGTATCGCGTGGGAGACACCGACAGAATTGAGAAAATAGAAAGAAGAATACTAAGGAAGTGCATAAACAAAAAGCATAAGGTGGAAGGACAGTGGCGGTTAATCCCAAACAAAGATATCTACAAGCTAATCACCTCGCTAACAAACAACTTCAGAAGGAAAAGAATATTATTCTTAAGACACCTACTCAGAACAGAAAACTCCAGACTTGTGAACCGTTTGATCAGCCATTTTTGGGATAAGGTGTCGAGACCTAAGTGGCTGAAAAATGTACAGCAACATATGTACTTAAGATCACTAAACAGGACCTACGAACGAAATCAACAGAGTACGACCAACTGGTCAAGGCTAACATGATAACATTTGCACCAAAACCCAAGAGAGTATACAACAGGGAGTTTACCGATGAGGACCGGAGACAAAGATCAGAGCGTCTTAAGAAAGTGTGGGCCAAACGAAAGGAAGGAGGTCTCAAGAGGGCGTGCTTCTTAAAGAAACCCAACCCTGGAACAAACCTGAATTTGAGCTAAAGTGATCCTAGGGGGTCTCAAAAATAAAAAAAAAAAACAAAAAACCGTAAAACCTCACTAATTCGGAATTCGCGATATTTCGGACTACTCCAAGAAGAGCAGCTTTTTTAATTTTTTTAGTTAAAAATTAATAAAGTGCTACTTCAAAAAATAATAGCTTTTAACTGTCTAATAAAAATTGTTTCATCCTGTAATACATTATTGGTTGCTCAGTGAAGAAAACGTTCCTCAATTTAAGCTAGTGAAGTGAGAAACCACATAGACGAACTTATTGAATTTGCAGACTTCGATCCGGAATTCAATGACTATTATCTTGTCCTACGAGAGATGCGCCCAACAAGTTATAAGAAAGCAGTGTAGCAAAGAATCACAGAAAAAAATAAGTTTTTTTCCTAAGCAACCTCAAATGATCCCTGAGGATATTTGTCAACCCTCTACTTAAACAAGTGCCAAATAATCGGTACGTAAGTACAGTGTTTTAATTAAATATTATTTTACACTGGACATTTATTATTTAACAATATTTTTACTGCCGTAAATATTTTATTTCTATACTTTTAACTTTGTTGTTTTTCAATATACTGTACTGTAAATTCATTAAACATCGACATTTCAGACAAGTAACGTTTATTTTTTAATTTTAATTGCCTAAATTATTCAATTTTTAGATGTAAACAAATATTCGCGATAATTCGGACTTCACTTCCCCCAATTAGTCCGAATTAGTGAGTTTTTACTGTATATAAAAATTAGCAACCCCCGCTCGCTTCGCTTCACAGCAGCTAATGTGTAGGCCTCATTAAATTATTTTAAAACCTCTCTATATACAATATTTGTGGTTTTGTTGCCCTGTGGCAGCAAAATAAATTGTTTTTCTGGACTTCCAGCTCTAGAAAGTCCGACATAAAGTTGTCTATGAGTGAAAGAAGCACTCTTTTCTCAAATCGATGCTTACCGTTTTAAATATTTGTCCCTGCGATTTAACAGAATTGAATAGAATGCATAGATACCGATGGAAAAGAAAGGGACAGTTGTTGATATAATTATATGGCTGAGATAAGAGACAGTAATACGCGGGTGCGGTACGCAGAGTAATGGGAAATATATGACTCATTCGCAACTTGTGGAATGAAACAAATATATGAAATACAGTACAAAAATAAAAATTTGAATATTTCCGAATTTTTAATGTTTCTTGGAATCGAATGTTATTCTTCACGTTTTTCTATGAAATATAAAAGTTGAATCGTGCTTCTAGCCCAAAAAATACACCACCCAGAGAACTTAGAAAAAATATAAGTGCTATGGACCTGATAAACTAAAACATGCGACATCGTCACAGTTTAAGTTGCTTAACTCACTTAATTAAAGTTACTTAAAGTTGCAAAATAGCCTATATTGATCAGGAAACTCTAAGTTGTGCAACAATGAAAGATTTTTTTAAAATCAGTTAAGTAGTTTCTGAGATTACCTCATACAAACAAACAAATAGACGTTTCTTCTTTATTATATTAGTACAGATAAAATGGATGAAGTTTTACATGCCCGTAACAGGCAGGTGAAGTGTTAAATTATAATTATTTTTGTACTCGATCTGCTAGTTCCTGGGCTACAAAAAATACGCCTGTTTCATATTACATGATCAGCCAATTATATGACTGAATCATTTAAGAACAGAAGAGGTAGAAGTATAAAAGACTTTAGTCAGAGTTATCTCCTCTGAGAGTAATGAATTTCATTATACAGCTACACCCTGTGGTGATTGAAGTGAAGGTGTCATTTTCAGGGTGGAAATTAGATACTTTTTGGGGGGCCTGGCATGCTGATAATTATACATTTCCACTCAGTGAGGAAGGCAATTGTAAACCTCTTAACTCCTAATTTTATTTAGTAAAGCTTCAGAGGTTCAAACCAGCCTTTTGGCTGATGACCTAAACAACAACGAACTCTTAAAGTGTAATAAAATCAGAAGGCCTTTGGCCCAGCCCAGCCAGTCAGCTGGTTGCTATGAATTTATTAATAGTTAAGTAACACCGGTTAGGCTAGCGACTTTGTACGGTGACCATCTGACAGCCACTAGTCGAATAAATTCCACTAAGGGTTCCTGTTCAAACTCATGCCTAATCTAAGTCGTAAAAACAGCAAAAAAATCTGTAGATCATATTGGATATTTGCCAATAATGTGTAGTTCCCCTGATAAGAAAAAAAGCAAAAAAATATAAAATTTAAATTTTTGAAATTTTATTTCAAATTTTAATTTAAGAATTTTCTGAATTTAAACTTGCAAATCAAATTTTTTAGACCGCGGTTTATCTGTTCCCTGGAATATCACAAAACGCAAAACCGCGGTGGAAGAAATACGTTACACAAGACATAATGACAATACGAGAAGTGTTCCAGGTGTAACAGAAGTGTTATACGTGCAAAAAGTAAAATTTACACTCTCCTTTGTTGTTGTTGTTTAGGTGAACAGCCGAAAGGCTGGTTTGACCTTGTAGAGGTTTTACTAAGTAAAACGAGGAGTGAGGTGGTTTACCATTGCCTTCCTCACTGAGTGGAAAAGTACGCTTGTCAGCATGCCGGGCCCTCTGAAAAGCACATATTTTCCACTCTGTAAATGACAACTTCACTTCATTCACCACAGGGTCTGGCTGTACAATGAAATTCATTACTTTCAGAGAAGATAACTCTGATTAGTGTATTTTACATCTCTACCTCTTCTGTTCTTAAATGATTCAAGTCATTTAATTGACTGACCATGTGATAAGAAACAGAACTATTTATTTTAGCCCTGCAATGAACAGATTGAATGTAAATAATTTGATACTCCACCTGTCTGTTATGGGCTTACTCTCCTTTATAATGCAGTATACATTGAACAATTCGAATTGGCACAAGCCGCTTCGGTGTTTATCTACTCCTCTCTTCTCCCCTCACCATGCAACGACGGTACAGTCACAAAAGTATACAATCGCTACTGTAATAAGCGAATCACGCACGATCACTACACTTTGTTTTCACTGTCGCTCTTAATAATAATCTATCCGACATAATGATGTGACTAATATTTTGTTTTCATATATGATTTTATACCACCGGGTTGGTCTAGAGGTAAAGTCGTCGCCAAAATCAGCTGTTTAACAGCTGATTTTCGGAGACGAAGGTTCCTGGTTCAAATCCTAGTAAAGGTAGTTACTTTTATACGGATTTGAATACTAGACAGTGGTTACCGGTGTACTTTGATGGTTGGGGTTTAATTAACCATACTCTCTCAGGAATGGTCGACCTGAGTTTGTTCAAGACTACACCTCATTTACACGCCATACACATCATCCTCATCTCATTGGGTCATGGGGTTGCTTATTGTTCTGAATTGAACAGATTGCAACGTACACAAATTAGGGATTACAAAAAAAAAAATATATGATTTTCTGATCATTATAATATATTCAGACCAATTTGTTTAATTAGTTGCGTGCATCTGTAGAGTATAGTTTAGTGAGTTTTTACAGTTTAGTTCTTGTAATTTATCATTTAAATTTTTACTGGGACAAATAAATACATATATATATTTTTTAAATTTCTAAGTGTGTACGTTGCAATCTGCTCAATTTAGAACAATAAGCAACCCCATGACCCAATGAGATGAGGATGATGTGTATGAAGTGTAAATGAGGTGTAGTCTTGTACAGACCCAGGCCCACCATTCCTGAGAGAGTATGGTTAATTAAACCCCAACTATCAAAGTACACCAGTAACCACTGTCTAGTATTCAAATCCGTATAAAAGTAACTACCTTTACTAGGATTTGAACCAGGAACCTTCGTCTCCGAAAATCAGCTGTTAAACAGCTGATTTTGACGACGACTTTACCTCAAGATCAACCCGGTGGGTAAATACATATTTTAAAATGCAATAAATATTTGTAAGTTTGTCCATCGTAATAAGGTTGTAAGCATTTGCGTATCTACATTAAAATTTGTAGACCTTGTTGAAAGAATAGGTTATGGATATGCTTTATGCGGAACTGTGTGTACACGTAGAGCAAGAGTTGTGCCAGTTCGAATTGTTCACAGTATAATAATGGAAACCAAACATTAAAAACACAAATTAAAATAAAAAAAATTGATAAAAAGATGTATGATTTTGTAAAAACACGGCATATACACTTAAATGTTATAACGAACAACTACTGCACTCATTTGTTTTTTTCGTTTCTCGTTAAAATAATTTATAATATTTATTCATTTTTCTCTATCTAGTTTTTCCTCATTGATCTTTTATAACATTACGTTCTTTCTTTTTATTCTTTTACATATTTTTTATAAATTTTTATTCTAATGTTTATTAATTTTGTTCATTGTTATTAATTATGAAATTAATCTACTTGATAAAAGCAAAAATACGCAGGTAAAGAACTTTTAAATTTTCGTAGTGAAAGTAAAAATGATGTATTGTTAAATTTATTTATCAACGTTTAATACTACTAATTTAATTACTTCAAGAAGGCAACTCGTAAATATAAAATCCATTTCTTTTAACATTGTATATTTCTGCGAATTATTTTTTAATTGGGAATTTTAACTCTATTATACGTGTTCTCATTTGTTATATCATGTTATACTCGTATCATTGCAAGGCTAAAATAAATAGTTCTGTTTCTTATCACTGGTCAGCCAATTAAATGACTGAATCATTTAAGAACAGAAGAGGTAGGGGTGTAAAAGACACTAATCAGAGTTATCTCGTCTGAAAGTAATGGATTTCATTATACAGCCAGACCCTGTGGTGAATGAAGTGAAAGTGTCATTTGCAGAGTGGAAAATATATGCTTTTCAGAGGGCCTGGCATGCTGATAAGGGTACTTTTCCACTCAGTGAGGAAAGCAATGGTAAACCACCTCACTCCTCGATTTACTTAGTAAAACCTCTACAGGTTCAAACCAGCCTTTTGGCTGATGACCTAAACAAACATCAACAACTCGTATCATGTTATATACTACGTATCATGTTATACTCGAATAACATAATACGTTACATTAATATGTGTCGTATTATGTTTTATATCTCATTAAACATAAGTTATATTGGGCAATATTTATATTGGCAAGAGAAACTCGTGTAAGTATTTCACACCAGATATTTATACAGTAGCAAATTAATCATTAAAGAAGGAAATTAACATCAAAATGCTATCATTTTATGTTCAAACTTATTTAAATTTATGTTTAGGAATGTGTCTTAAATTATGTTAAAATTTTTAATGTGTTGTATGTAAACTAGCTGTCCGTCCCGGCTTCACCCGCTATAATTTTGTTTTATTTCTATAATTTTTTAATTAAAGTTATCAATAAATAAAAAATAAGATTTTCTGTTTGGGAAAAACCTGATTTATATAATTGTAAATCTCCACTGTGTTTCAGCCTACCATATTCTGAACTTTTTTTTTTAACAGTATAGTATTTCTTTTGCAATCAGTTAATAAATACAATAACTTTAAGCAAATATGAGAAAATCTGAGTAATGTCCTTAGAATTAAAACAAAAACGACACTCTGTAGTCTGTTTGACAAAGACCAAACTGTGAAGAAACAAAAAATATATCTATATAAAATCAAACTTGATGAACCGTGAATCAATATCCCGAAACACAAAGTGTTGAAGTTGGAGATGACAATGACGATGGTAGAGATGAAAACGACGCCAATTATGAGATGCCGATGATAAGGAGTTGAAGTAGAAACGATAAAAAAAAATTTAAATGACTAACAAAATCGTAGAGGTAAGTTTAATATTTAAAGCGTTTCAGTCTGTAAGTATCTTCGCTGTTGTCAAGGAGGCTAATCGCTAAAGGATTCTGATGGTCTTCTAGTTTTTGTAAATGTTTTTCGCTATGTTGTTTAATTTCTTCTTTTATGAAGGGCAGGTTTAGGTCATTGTGTAGTATTTCATTTGTTACGTACCATGGGGCTGCAGTGATCAGTCTCAAGCATTTTGATTGAAAGCGCTGCAGTATTTCTATATTTGATGAACTAGCTGTACCCCATAGCTCTAACCCATACGTCCAAATTGATTTGAGTATTACTTTGTATACGAGTACTTTATTTTCAAGGGAGAGTTGAGACCTACTGCCTAAGAGCCAGAATAATTGACGTAACTTCAGCCCAAGTTGCTTTCGTTTCGCCCATATATGACTTCTCCACGTGAGTCTTCGATCTAGATGTAAAACCAGATATTTAACTTCATCCTTCTGTGGGATTACTGTACCGTTCAAGCTGACCACTGGACATGTTGGTTTCTTTAATGTAAATGTTACGTCTTAATGTAAATCCGGAACTTAATAAATAAAATATATTGGTTTAAGGGTTGGGCACTCTTTTCAAAACTTTAAGGGGTACATTTTGGAAATTGTTAGGGGTAATTTTTTTGAACCATTGCACTATAAATAACATTACCGAGTTTCAGCCATCTAACTCATCCTGAACTTAGTAAACAATAAATATTAGTTTAAGGGTTGAACACCATTTTCATCCCCTTAGGGGTACCACTTTGGAAATGGCCAAAGGGTAATTATTGTAGTTGAATTATAAGTTACATCTTCACCGAGTTTCAGCCATCTAGATTGTACGGAACATAGTAAACGGAAAATATCAGGTTAAGGGTTCAACATTTTTTTCAACCTCTTAACGGTGAATGTCGAAATCGTTTATGTTTAACTTTTCTTTTTACACTGAAGAGAATATTTCCTCCAAATTTCATCTTTCTATTTATTGTACAAGTAGGAGAATTAATGATGACTGAGTGAGTGAGTCAGTGAGGGCTTTCCCATTTATATTTATATAGACACTCTTTAATTTTCCGTAATATTGGCCATATTATATCTTATCAGTTACTCATTAAATAAATATAGTGTAAACTGTTTTGTGGACAATTATTAAGTTTATTTGTGAATATAAATACTGAAAAATATTAGGAATAATTTATAATTAATTAGTTTCAGTATAATGTTTAGCTTTCCTGGTCAAGGTTTTTGGACAATTTCCCTCAGTCACTCCAAGCGATTGCCTTTTTTTCCTCTTATTTATATTCTGTCCCGTAGTATAACCTTCCCATTTCTTACTCCAATTTTTTTTTGATTTGCCATATATTTTGTAGTATATACGTGACAGTAAGGTATATAAATTTCATTGGCGGCTCGTGCCTTCAAAAATAGATGAAGAGTTGAAAAACCGAAAAAAAACTTGTATACTAATAAGTATCCGTGAGACTCCCGAGATGAAAAAATCTGGTGTGAAACACTCACACAACTTTCTCTTGCCAATGCAAATAATTAACAATAAACCTAACATTAGTATTAAAACATTAGAAATGAACAAAAACTAACCTCAAAAACATAACCTTATTTTAATCATGAGTGAATGACGCAAAATGACAATCGAACTCAGTTTGGCTTAAAAATACGGAAAATCACGCTTTCACGCTAAACTAGGCTCTGTAGAGAAAAATGCTCTAAACAAAAGTTGCAGATCTTTTAATTTTCTATAAATTTAATTATATACACTTTTGTCGTAAAATGCATACTAAGACCGAAATGTTAAAAAAATCGATTTTTCTCACGTTTTCGTGATAAAAGAAACAGAAAATCGCAAATTACCGCTAAACTAAGCGTTATACAAAAAAATGTTTGAAACAGAAGTTGTAGGTTTTTAAATTCTCTACAACTTTTATTATATAAGTTTTTGCGCTAAAATTTATATTAAAGCCGTAATCTTAAAAAAACAACGTTTTTACGTGAAAACAGCCTCACCGAGAATTTCAGCAAACATGGCGCCTACCCTATCTTGTAGAGAATAAAAAATTGAGTAAAATAGGCGATTTTAAAAAAAATCGTAGGACCAGTTTTTGAGAAAATCGCAAAAAACTGAAAAATTATACGAATAAACTACTACTTCCGGTTGACCGATTTTGATGAAAATGTTCGTGTCGCGTCCGGTAGTGGTATGTAACTTAAGTTTCAAGTTTCAAGTTCGTACGATGTTCCGTTCTTGAGATATTCTGTTCACACACAGACACACAGACACACACACACACACACAGACCAATCGCTAAAAACATGTTTTTTGGGTTCAGGGGGTCTGAAAACGTATAGATCCGGTGAAAACTCGATTTCGAAAAATCGACATGAAAACAATACTTTCCTTCCTATATATTCATATAGGCAAGAGAAAGTAAAAAACTTACCCTCCCTTGGGGTGGGGGAGGGGTTGCGACCCATCGGTTGAGAAACAATGACCTATAGTAATTAATGACCGAATGACGAGTAGATGCGATTTTAGAAACCAATGTAACAACAATTACCTAGCACAAAACATAATTTCAACGTTTCCGTAAACAGTCAAAGGTAATGAATGACATTCACTGGTAAATATCCTACCAGGTCTAAAATTGTGGTAGATAATGCGGTGCTCGAGCAAGTATCACAATGTAATTATTTAAAATCCAGCCTCTGTTAGTTTGCTCCTAATGTAAACAAATAATGACGTCACTGAGCATGCGCATTATATCAAAATGTGTACACGCTGGTTAAAAAGTAACAACAAAATACTTTCAAAGTATTGAAATACATACCTACTTTTAAAAGTATTTTTCTAAATGAAATTTTTAGGCCTACATCATATCATGACTGATGTTTTTAGTACTTTACGTACTTATAATTTAAAAAAATAGTTAACTTAATAGGAATACGACATCCGTAAAGTCGCAGACTCTAGCGTGCACCCTGTAGTAGGTGGCTTTTGTTTGTTGACAGTAAGAGCAAACTAAAAACGGCTCAACTGTAGGTTGTGACATCGGCTTTGATTAAGATTTAGATATAGAGAAAAATATTGGCAAATCCCGAGCAGTGTGTGACAAAATTAGCAGAACCCTCAGCAGGAAAATAAGAAAAGAAACACAGATAAAATTTTACAAGGTGATGGCTGTCCCAATCCTACTCTATGGAAGTGAGTTGTGGATTAGTACCAGATCACAGGAGAGTAGAGTACAGGCGGCAGAGATCCGATTCCTGCGAAGAACAAAGGGTTTCAGTCATAGGTACCAACTAAGAAATGCGGACATAAGAACAGAACTGGATGTTTACAACCAAAATGGGAAGATTGTAGAATATCGCAATCGATGGAAGGAGCATGTAGAGAGAATACCTGAGGGAAGGATCCTCCTTAATGTTTTGCAATACAGACCGGTGGGGAGGAGAGATGTTGGGAGGCCCTGCAAGAGATGGCAATAATTTAATAGTTTTGTCGCTGTTCTGAGTCGTAACAGGCGAAAGCTCAATCCTTGATTGTGAGAAGAAGAAGAAGAAGAAGAAGAAGAAGAAGAAGAAGGAGGAGGAGGAGGAGAAGGAGGAGGAGGAGGAGAAGGAGGAGGAGGAGGAGAAGGAGGAGGAGGAGAAGGAGGAGGAGGATAAGGAGAAGAAGAAGAAAAATGAGAAGGCAACAGTTAGCGGTTACAAAAACAGTTAGTTTTTCTGCGTAATAATTACTCTATTATTGATTCACCAATTATCCTAAAGTTTCACGTTGAAGCAGTTTTACTAGTTATTGCTAAATTTGACAGTCGAACTTAAACATGTATGATTAATGATAAACAGGCACCGTTGAAAATATTTGAAGTCAAATTTAGGGTATACAATATTTATTAATTAGTGTTATTTTAATTAAATATAAAAGGAAATGTTACACTTATCTCTAATTAAAAATTTGGAAATTTATTATACAAGCAATAATTATTGAACTACACGTATTACTAGTTCAAATTGCCTCCGGGTTTATTTTGTTCGACATCTGCTAACGTTTGTCAATTTCATAATAATATATAACCGTATCAAAGTTAAGAATAAATTTCAGTAAGTACAAAAAAACAACTTTCACTCGGTCCGGTACAGAACATGTCGGGTAAATGTTGAATGGATAATCTACATTTTTACTTTTCCATGAATTCATTAATGTAAAATGGGTGTAGGCTCGAACATATGAAGGGACAAACTGAGGTGGCAGTAGTTCATGGACATCTAGTATCTAAGAGTAGGACGGCGATTTACTATTTTGATGCATAAGTATATTATTTATGTTCTATTATTACTGAAGGGAGGTAATTCCACTACAAAGTAGTTTATTGTTGATATTTTTTTTAAATAGTAAGATTGCTCAAGCTAGAAAAGCCTTTGAAATGAAACACAGCTTACTGACGACAAACATTGACTTACAGATTAGGAAAAATTTCTTAAAACAATATGTTTGGAGTGTAGCATTATACGGGAGTGAAACGTGGGTGATGGGGGCTGTAGAAAGGAAGAGAATAGAAGCTTTTGAAATACGGTGTTATAGGAAAATGTTAAAGATTAGGTGGGTGGGCAAAATAAGACGTAATTTAGAGGTTCTTAGGCGAGTGGATGAAAAAAGAAGTATATGAAAGCCTCTTACCAGAAGAAGGGATAGGCTAGTGGGCCATATCTTATAACATCCAGTTATTGGTCAATCAGTAATTGAGGGTAATATTGAGGGAGTGAATTGTAAGGGGAGGCAAAGGTTAGAATATTTAAAGCAAATTACAAGAGATGTAGGGTGTTACAGGTATGTAGATATGAAAAGACTTGCGCAAGATAGAACAGCTTGGAGAACTGCATTAAACCAGTCGAGAGACTGATGACAACAATTTTTTTAATAATTTATTAGTTTTTCAATCGTGCAAAAATTCCGGTTTTAAAATTTAAAATGTTTTTATATACGTAAATTAATTTTTTAAATTTAAAATTGTACACATTCCATTGTCCAATCAGTAATCAATTACGGAATAGTGAAATGGAAAGAAACTTGTTTTATGTTTTAACTTACAACTTAAGTTAGGGTAAGTACCACTAAGTAACTGTACAAGAACATTTTCATCAAAACATCAAATTCAGTCAACCGTAAAAAGTTCGTGCAATTTTCATATTTTTTGCAAATTTGTTTTTGTTTTTAGTTTTAATTTAAGGGGAGATGGCCGATGGTTTTAACTCAAAATTTCGATTTTTGGTTTTTTATGTTTTTCAATAGTAGTTTAGGCCTAGATATACTAGAAAAAACATTAAATTACGTCAAAAAAAATAATTTTTTACGAAAAAATTAAGTTTTTATCAAGTTCACACAGAAAATTTATCATGTTACCGAGAACGAATATTTTTCACAATTTTATACTGCTCGTTTTGGTGCAAAGAGAATTTTAATTTTTAAAATATCTGCATCACTGTTTTTTGTATTCTCAGTTGTTGGTTCAGCTTTCTAACAAAACTGTTGATAGGAAATTTACTCGTTTGAGCACATTTTGTTTTTGATTTGTGCCTTATTGTTTCTTGCGGTTTCCCTTAAGTTTAGATTTTTAACACCAGGTACATTTTTCTCAGAAACCAATAAACCTACCATGCTGAAATTTTTACCAGTTAATTATCTTGTATATCCACATATACCGAAATTTTTATGAATTCTTCAGGTGCTCCAAAAATTAGTAATACGGAAAACAAGAAGAAAACAATTTGTAAAAATTTTATGTTATTCGTAATTAAAAAAAAAATGGTATGATTCAAAGATTAAATTGAAAAAATGTCAGTGGCTCGAGAAGTAACCCGACACCTATAATTACTGTGTGAAGTTTCATTTCCCTATCTTTTACCAATCCTATGAAAATTGTACCTAATAATAGCAAATTTAACATTGGCGGGATACAAATACAGTCTTCCCTTAATTTAGCATCGATTTGTTATTTTCTGTATTTTGCTAATACAAATCCGTAAAAATGTGGGATTTTTCTACATTACGGCATTAGTATGGATTTTACGACAAAATTGTATATGATCAAAGATATAGAAAATTAAAAATCGTAAAACTTTTATTGCAACCATTTTCTTCCACAGAGCCTATTTTAGCGTTAATTAATGGTTTTTGTATTTTTATGCCAAACAGACATTGATTTTTATTTTGCGTCATTCACTCACGATAAAAATGAGGTTGTTTTTCATTTTACATTGTTTAGTAATGATTCACCGACATCAAAACCGAATAAACATAAAAATAAAGAGGCTGATTTGAGATAAGTTAAATTCTTTTATATATACATAATATATATATATCTATTGTGACAAGTTTAAGACTAATTAACAATTTTCTTCTAACTTAATTGATCAAAGTACTTAATCTAAGAAATTTTTAACTAGAAGTTCTTATTTTCTGTTCAATATATTCTAATACACTGATTATAATATTTACTATAAATTGATACGACACTTCAAGATATATACAAGAAACTATTAACAAACAACTTAATAACTTTGTATTGTTCATTACACCAGTTCAAATGGTTTCACACGAGAAACTCTCCTAATCAGATCTGCGTTGTCCAGTAGCTGTATAGATTCGGCATTCTCGTGGTGAAGAAGTCTGTCTTCATAACTCCTGGAAAATTTCCGAATTACTTCGTTTATGGAATCCGCTCCCAAGTCCCGGTGCAGGCGTCGTTCCTAACATACCAGTGAGCGTTGACAATGCTTCTGATAACTTTGTTCTGGAATCTTTGTTTGATTAATTGGTTTGATGTTTCTGTACATCTGTCAGAACCACGTCAGACCACGTAAGGTGATATTAGACATTTCTGGAAGCTCTTTTTGTAGTCACATTCTCAGCATTCCTTCAATGTATGCTTTTATCTTTTTTCTATCCGTCCGGTGTTCTGTTTTTACTCTTCATGAAATTCCTTATAGTCCGTAATTACTTGTCTGAACTTGGTTCGATTCATTTAAGTTTTCTTGGTTTATTCTGATTTTATTTATTTATATTTATTTATTATTGCTAAAAACAAGTACAATGAATCTTATCCTATCTTATTTCCTAATACCCGCATAGGTCTAGCCTGTGCGCGGGTATGAGTTGGTTTATTTTATTTATTCTATTACCTATAATAATAGCTTTTTATATCTACACTAAATTTACATAAAACAAAAGAAACAAAATTTACAAAAAAACATACAACAAAATTTCCTAACGTAAATATACAAAAACAGATAATAGTATAAAAATAAATTTAAAAAATAAAAATAAAATGTCATGTAATGGCAAAGGATGAAACAGACTTTCGATTACAATATTAACAAAAAATCTTTAGCTGACGCAAGAGGAAGAGCAATTAGTTTGAATAATTAGAACTAATTAAATCCTCAGACTGCCCTCTCCGTAAATTAATCAGCCAGTTGGTTACTTTTCTTTTGTATATCTGAGGAGTTACATCAGTATTTCGGATACCCTCTGGTAAATTAAGGTATGTGATTGAGGCTAAATAATGTGCTGCAGTGCTGTTAATGGTTTTATGCAATCTAGGGGCTTGATATCCAATACGAGTTACAGCTCTCGTATGATAATTATGAGTTATTTTCTGTAGTACAGAAAGTTCATTAGATCTTATGTACAGTAATAAGTTCCTTCTGTAAAGTTGCCGAATGTCAAGTACCCGAAATCTACCGTATAATAAATCAGAAGGGAATTGTTTGTCACAATTTAAAGCGCTTTTGATCACAGAATTTTCTCAATACCCTTTGTGCCATTTATCTTTAAACCATTTGCCTGACCCTTAGGTCTATTGTTTAGTCTCTTAAACTTATTCAGTTACTATTATATAAATTTATTTAATTACTACCTGTATAAAAAACTTAATTTCCTTTCCTAAATTTATAATTTAAAATCTCTACTAGCTGTATGCGAATTAATTCACACATTTAATACTAATTTTTCCGATACAACCGATTTCACATATGTATATTCTTATTTCGCGATGTTTTGTATAAGTGTTATTCTATAAAATAGGATACGGACATAAATAAACCTACCATTCCCGTCACAGAATTTTCAAAAACTTTTCAAAACAAACTGAGCTTCGTAACACCGCCACCAGAATAGTAGCCCCATCGAAATTTTAATTCAATTATTTTTTATTTACTTCGCAATATCTCGTTACAGCTTTTATCAAAATCGGTGAACCGGAAGCAGTAGTTTATTCGTCCGATTTTTCACTTTTTCTCAAAAACGACTTCTATTACTATATTATGTTAAAAATCGCCTCACATGTTTTATGCTCTTCAAGATAAAAAATAAGCGTCTTATCTGCTGAAATTCTCGGGGGCTGTGCTCTCGTGATTATTTTTTTAAAGACTGCCTTAATAGGCAATGCATTTTAGGGGAAAAGCGTATATAATTAAAGTTGTAAAAAATTAAAAACCTAGCTTAGCGTCAATGAGTGATTTTCTGTATTTTGCTCATTAAAATCGGTAAAAAATGGATTTTTAATCGGTAAAAATTCAATGAAAAATGGGTGTGCGCGCGCGAGGGGTCTCGACGCAATAATTTTCATTAAACTTGGTCTACCGAAAGTAATATTTTATTTGTGCAATTTTTCACTGTTTTGCAATTTTTCAAAAATAGCTTATAATATTTCGTATAAAATCATCTCATCTACTAATTATTTGTTCTACAAGATAATATAAGCGCCAATTCTACTGAAATTCGTGGGGGGGCTGCTCCGGTAGTTAAAAATATTTTTTTTAAGTTTGCGATCTTATATACTTAGTATATTTTTATTTTTGTCTAAATATATTTAGGACATACCAGGTTGTAGAAAATAAAAAATTTTTAAACTTATTTCAATCATTTTTTCTACCGAGTCAGTTAAGCATCAATTAGTTATTTTCCGTATTACGAGTATTAAGTAGTGCAGAGGTTGATTTGTGTTTAGCTTTATTCACTCATGATTAAAATTAGGTATGTTTTTTTAATTTTATATTATTCATAAATGATTAAACATAGATAATATTTTTTTATTATATACATTGGCAAGAGAAAGTCGTGTGAGTGTTTCACACAAGAATTTTTGTTTTATCCAATGATTCTTAAATTTTATTTTCTACATTTACATAACTATGCCACAAAATATCATAAATAAAATATACTGTAATTCTAAAAATCGTATTCACAAATATGAAAACTTTGACAAATTAATGAACCGGTAAAGGATTTCATTGATGTTTATTGGTTGAATCTTTTAGCCGGGCCCTTAGTGTTAGTGGTTGTAATATTCTACATTGTGTGGTTATTTTATATCACACACTAATTATATTTTATTGTTCTTAAACTTATAAGAAAATAGTATTTGATTAATAAACAAATCAGATGAAAGTTACTTAACTTTTATTGAATTCCAGATAAGAATATTTCTAAAGATCGTTTAATAAACAATTAATGAGTGTAAGTATTGATTTAAAATAATAAACTTATTTCAGGCCTTTAGCTATTAACATAAGCAAAACTAAACCGTTTTCTTATAGCTCTCAATACAGTCAGATTACAAAAGTTATTATTTTTAAGAAATCAACACTTCAAACAATGACAATTTGAAATAATTAAATTAATATCAAATCAAATAATTATTAACGAAAAATTCAAGAAAAATATCAAAATAATTAATGAACATATTTTTACTTTCTCTTGCCTATATGAATATATAGGAAGGAAAGTATTGTTTTCATGTCGATTTTTCGAAATCGAGTTTTCACCGGATCTATACGTTTTCAGACCCCCTGAACCCAAAAAACATGTTTTTAGCGATTGGTCTGTGTGTGTGTCTGTGTGTGAACAGAATATCTCAAGAACGAAACATCGTACGAACTTGAAACTTGAAACTTAAGTTACATACCACTACCGGACCCGACACGAACATTTTCATCAAAATCGGTCAACCGGAAGTAGTAGTTTATTCGTGTAATTTTTCACTTTTTTGCGATTTTCTCAAAAACTGGTCCTACGATTTTTTTTAAAATCGCCTTATTTACTCAATTTTTTATTCTCTACAAGATAGGGTAGGCGCCATGTTTGCTGAAATTCTTGGTGAGGCTGTTTTCACGTAAAAACGTTGTTTTTTTAAGATTACGGCTTTAATATAAATTTTACCGCAAAAACTTATATAATAAAAGTTGTAGAGAATTTAAAAACCTACAACTTCTGTTTCAAGCATTTTTTTGTATAACGCTTAGTTTAGCAGTAATTAGCGATTTTCTGATTTTTTCTCACGAAAACGTGTGAAAAATCGATTTTTTTAAGATTTTGGCCTTAGTATGCATTTTACGACGAAAGTGTATATAACCAAATTTATAGGAAATTTAAAGATCTACAACTTTTATTTAACGTATTTTTCTCTACAGAGCCTAGTTTAGCGTGAAATAGTGATTTTCCGTATTTTTAAGCCAGACTGAGGTTGATTTTCATTTTGAGTGTTTCACTCATGATTAAAATAAGGTTATGTTTATTGAGGTTAGTTTTTTGTTTATTTCTAATATTTTATTACTAATGTTAAATTATATTGTAAATTATTTGCATTGGCAAGAGAAAGTTGTGTGAGTGTTTCACACCATATTTTTAATTACTATAAATGTAGTTTGGTTAAAATATTATTTGTTAAAAATTGTATTACTTAACCCTTACATATGTACAACATCTGTTGTACCACTACATGGTAAACGCAACTGGATTCTACGCCGAGGTCCCGGGTCCGATTCCCGGTCACTTCTAGCATGTTTTAATCACTCATTTTCATCATCTATCACTCTTCTTATCGTCTGCATTAGCAGTAATTGTAAAACAGTTGGACGTAAAACGAAAACAAAGAAAGTTTCTATCTTTTGTCTTCTTAAGTTCTTACTTCCATTTAACCACTGAGTTACCGACTGATTTTTATTTTACCCTAATAATGTTAACGTTGCAATCTGTTCAATTTAGATTTATGCGAATAGAAGTTGCCCAAATCGGGCAGGTGGAGTGTTATTTTAATTGCACTCTATCTGTTTGGTCCAGGGCTAAAAAAAAAAATAGTTCTGTTTCTTATCACATAGTCAGCCACTTATATGACTGAACTATTTAAGAACAGAAGAGGTAGAGGTGTAAAAGACAGTAGTCAGAGTTATCTCCTCTGAGAGTAATGAATTTCACTATGCAGCCAGACCCTGTGGTGAATGAAGTGAAGGTGTCATTTGCAGGGTGGAAAGTGAGTGCTTTTCGGAGGGCCTGGCATGCTGATAAGCATACTCTTTCAACTCAGTGAGTAAGGCAATGGTAAACCGCCTTACTCCTCGTTTTTACTTAGTAAAACCTCTAGAGGTTCAAACCAGCCTTTCGGCTGTTGACCTAAACAACAAACAACGCGAATAGAAGAAGGGCCAGAGTTGGGTTCGAATCCCATTCAGGCACGACATATTTTCATACGTTACAAAAATCATTTCATCCTTCACTGACTGCGTTAGCAGTAATTGCAGAACAGTCGGACGTTAAACCAAAAAAAAAAAAAAAATGTTCAATTTAGAACAATAAGCAATCCCATGACCCAATGAGATGAGGACGTGTAAATGAGGTGTAGTCTTGTATAGACTCAGGCCGATCATTCCCGAGATAGTATGGTTAATTGAACACCAACCGTTGTATGGCCGGCCCGTTGGCGTAGTAGTTAGCACAACTGGCTTCTACTCCGGAGTCCTGGGTTCGATTCCCAGTCAGGTCTGGCAATTTTTTAACACTCATATTCATATTTATATCATCATCTCCACCGTCTGCATTAGCAGAAATTGCAAAACAGTCAGACATAAAACCAAAAAAAAAACCCCAACCATCAAAGTACACCTGTAATTACGGTCTAGTATTCAAATCCGGAAACTTCCGTAAGATTCTAGAGATTCTATACTATACATTTATGTAATTTTTGAGTACAAAAAAATTTATATGAAAAGAAGTGTCTATTAAATTATTGAAGAAGTGGAAAGTAAACCAGGAAGACAAGCTCAGGAGATGATTATAGTAATGATTGCTACGAGTTTAAATGGGTAAGTGTTGCTATTAACGGAATATTTTCTTAATAATTATAGAATGTTATTAATACAAATTATATAAGTTAATTTAGCTGAATGGAAATAAAATAAAATTCATTTAAATTATATCCTGATAGTTTTTGATCTTCATTAAAACATTATCTCTTTGATTTTCTTGTAAATAGCTGAATAGAATTCTTTAAAGTTAATTAGGTTTTCGTTCAGGAAATTCTAAGGAAACGATAATTTTTTTTAAAAACAGCATTATGTATGACATTACCTCGTACATCTTCGGCTAATATTTGTTTTCAAATTTGACCGATTTTAATAATAATAATAATAATAATAATAATAATAATAATAATAATAATAATAATAATAATAATAATAATAATAATAATAATAATAATAGCTTTATTGTTATCATTTATGAAGTACAAAAGTATCTCACTTAGCATTATGTACTATTGGTGAATAACCTTAACATAAAAATTTAATGTGAAACATTCACACAACTTTCTCTTGCCAATGTAAATAATTAAAAAACATAACTTAATTTTAATAATGAGTGAATGACGCTAATGTAAAAATCGACCTCTGTTAGAATTTCCTTGATGAGAAAAATACAAAGAATCACTAATTAAGCACTAAACTAAATGATGAAGTTGTCAGTTTCTTAAACTTTCTATAACTTTAACTACATGCTTTTAATCTAAACCACATACTAAGGCCATAATTTTTTCTTTGAAAAATCCATTTTTTACCGATTTTAATGAGAAAAACGAAAAATAACCAATTGACGCTAAACTAAGCGCCGTTAAAAAATGCATGACAAAAAAGTTGCAGGTTTTATAATTTTCTAAAACTTTTATTACACAGGATTTTGGACTTAAATGAATATTTAGTATACAAGTCACAATTTTAAAAAAGAACTATTTTTACTACAAGCGCACAACCCTACTAATTTTAGCAGACCTTGTCGCTTATCCTATCTTGTAGAGAACAAAAAAAAAAAATCTGGTGTGAAACACTCACACGACTTTCTCTTGCCAGTGCAAATAATTAACAATAAACCTAATATTAGTAATAAAACATTAGAAATAAACAAAAAACTAACCTCAATAAACATAACCTTATTTTAATCATGAGTGAAAGACGCAAAATGAAAATCGAACTCAGTTTGGCTTAATAATATGGAAAATCACAATTTCACGCTAAACTAGGCTCTGTAGAGAAAAATATTCTAAATAAAAGTTGCAGATCTTTTAATTTTCTATATATTTGATTATATACGTTTTTATTATAAAATGCATACTAAGGCCGAAATCTTTAAAAAAATCGATTTTTCACACGTTTTCGTGAGAAAAAACAGAAAATTGCTAATTACTGCTAAACTAAGCGTTATACAAAAAAATGTTTGAAATAAAAGTTGTAGGTTTTTAAATTCTCTACAACTTTTATTAAATAAATTTTTTCGCTAAATTGCATATTAAAGCCGTAATCTTAAAGAAACTTTATTTTTACGTGAAAACAGCCTCACCCAGAATTTCAGCAAACATGACGCCTACCCTATCTTGTAGAAAATAAAAAATTGAGTAAACCAGGCGATTTTTAAAAAATCGTAGGACCAGTTTTTGAGAAAATCGCAAAAAAGTGAAAAATTACACGAATAAACTACCACTTCCGGTTGACCGATTTTGATGAAAATGTTCGTGTCAGATCCGGTAGTGGTATGTAACTTAAGTTTCAAGTTTGAAGTTCGTACGATGTTCCGTTCTTGAGATATTTTGTATACACACACACACACACAGACACACGCACACACACACAGACCAATCGCTAAAAACATGTTTTTTGGGTTCAGGGGGTCTGAAAACGTATAGATCAGGTGAAAACTCGATTTTGAAAAATCGACATGAAAACAATACTTTCCTTCCTATATATATTCATATAGGCAAGAGAAAGTAAAAAAGTCAGTCGGTAGCCCTGTGGTTAATGGAAAAAACAATGATACAAACTTTTTTTTCTATTAAGGGGAGACTGTACTTTGTATCCCGCCATGTTAAATTTGCTATTTTAGGTACATTTTTCACAGGATTGGTAAAAGATAGAAAAAAGAAACTTTACACACGTTATAGTTGTCGAGTTTCTCTAGCTACTAATATTTTTTTCAATTTAATTTGTTAAATCATAAAGCTTTTAAAAAAATTATGAATAACATAAAATTTTCACAAATATTTTTCTACTTTTTTGGATATAAAAATTTTTTTGGAACACCTGAGGAAGTTATAGAAGTTTCGGTATACGCGCATGTTACAAGACAAATGTACATGCGCGTTGTTAATGTTGATTATAAATAGACATATACTAAAACAATTGTATACAGCCCACAAACAAAAGTGTTTATCCGTTTTTATTATCTTTTATCTTTATTGACAACAACCCAATTTGATCGCTGCTTTTTCACTGTATTTTTTGACCTGATTCGGCACGAATTTTTAAATAGTGACCCCCCCAATGGAGTTTGTTCAGGATGGCTGTCAGGTGGTCACCTCACAAATTTGCTTGCCCAACCATTTTTACTCAACAAATAATAGTGACTTTCTACCACAATGACTGAAAGGCCATGTTTATTCTTAAATGCATATTGTGCATTATTAATAAGATAAAATTAATTAATTTATTTATAATTTTGTATGCATTCAAATTCCTTGGACACTTAGGAGCAGGCGAGCATGAAAATAATTCCAACGTGAACATCAGACCGACAAAAGAAAACCAAATTGTTAGTTCCATAATAAAATAAACCGTGTTAAATGTTCCGAAAGTAACAAAAAAATTTTAAGTTGAAATTTATATTAAATCGAGAAATTTACTTAGAAATCGTTTTCAACTGTACTCAATTTTAAACGCCTCTAATAATTTAAAGTTATTGTATTTATTAACTGATTGCAAAAGAAAACTATACCGTTAAAAAAAAATTATAATTTTATTTAAACACTTTTTATATCAATTTAAGTAAAGATAAAAAAATTAGCTTTGTATAAATTATTAATATAAACAAAACGTATTTACTCACAAAAGACAAGTAGATTAACAGCAGATATCGAAGACATGATTACGAAGTTGCCCCAGTAGCCGGTGCATTAAAAAATGTTTATTATTTCTAAGAAATGTGCGTTATATGTTCGCGCAGAAAGTTGTACGATCCTTAAAGAAATTATTTCCCCCACTCTTTCGCTGAGTTCGACTATCACAGAGATCAGCTTACCTGATTTACCACTTAAATTGAGCTGCGTAAAGTAAAACAAAATAAACACAACAAAATGCACCTTTCAAGATTTGTACAGGTCAAGGTGTTACGCAAGTACATGTTTTTATAACAGCAAAACAGTCGCTGCATTTTGATTGTCGCATTAAACCATTATATGTCAGTTTTCATTAGAACACTTCAAAGAAACATCATTTTTAATTTATACTATGACCAACTTAACGGAGTTTAATTCAATTTTTAGTCTTTTAATAATTCCTAACGTTTTCAATTTATAAAATCAAACTTATTCGTCGGTAATAAAAACTATCACACTGTTTAAATAAAAATTTAAATGAATTTTATCTTCTTCTATTCAAGAATATACAACTACACCTAAACCTTCCCGATCGCGGCTAATGCGTTCCCTACGATACCGCGAAGCGCAAAACCGCGGTAGACGAAACACTTTAGGGATAATTTTGATAACTATCAGAACTTTTTTACTACGGTATGAAAACACGTTTCATACCCCCTGAACCAAAAAAACATGTTTTTAGCGGTTGGTCTGTGTGTGTGTGTGTGTGTGTGTGTGTGTGTGTGAACAGAATATCTCAAGAACAAACTTCAACATCATACAAACTTGAAACTTAAGTGACACGAACATTTTCATCAAAATCGGTCAACCAAAAGTAGTAGTTTATTCGTGTAATTTTTCACTTTTTTTGTGATTTTCTCAAAAACAGGTCCTACGATTTTTTTAAAAATTGCCTGGTTTACTAAATGTTTTATGCTCTACAAGATAGGGTAAGCGCCATTTTTGCTGAAATTCTTGGTGAGGTTGTTTTCACGTAAAAAAATTGGTTTTTTAAGATTCCGGCTTTATTATGCATTTTACCGCAAAAATGTATAGTAATTAAAGTTTTAGAGAATTCAAAATCCTACTTTTATTTTAAATATTTATTTGTATAACTATTAGTTTAGCGGTAATTAGCGTTTTTCTGTTTTATTCTCACGAAAACGTGTGAAAAATCTATTTTTTAAGATTTCGGCCTTAGAATGCATTTTACGACAAAAGTGTATACAATCAAAATTTATAGTAAATTAAAAGATCTATAACTTTTATTTAGACCACTTTTCTCTACAGAGGCTAGTTTACCGTGAAAGAGTGATTTTCCGTATTTTTAAGCCAAACTGAGGTAGATTTTAATTTTGCGTCTTTCACTCATGTTTCTTGAGGTTAGTTAGTTTTTTGTTTATTTCTAATGTTTTATTACTAATGTTAGGTTCATTGTTAATTATTTGCATTGGCAAGAGAAAGTTGTGTAAATGTTTCACACCAGATTTTTAAAAATAATAATCTTTGTTTTTTTTATGGCCTCCACTTACCCCGTACAGCCATCCAACCTCCATGAAAGAAACTAACAGAGAAGCGGGGAAGACCTAATTTAGTTGAAGAAGTGCAGCAACTAATATAAATCCTTGAAAACGTTGCACTTATCTATCGGGACGTAAATTATAGGGGACGTCAAAAGAAAAACACATAAATAAGTACTTACAGGCAGGTAAACCTGTAATGAAAACAATAAATAATAATATTATTATTAAAAGAACACCTTTTATCACCGTAAAATAGAAACTTCTACAGCTATCATTTAGTATTTTTACTTTCTCTTGCCTATTTGAATACATAGGAAGGAAAGTATTGTTTTCATGTCGATTTTTCACCGGATCTACACGTTTTCAGACTCCCTGAACCCAAAAAACATGTTTCTAGCGATTCATCTGTGTGTGTGTGTGTGTGTGTGTGTGTGTGTTTGTGAGTGTGTGTGAACAGAATATCTCAAGTACGGAACATCGTATGAACTTGAAACTTAAGTTAGATACCACTCGAGGACCCGACACGAACATTTTCATCAAAATCGGTCAACCGGAAGTAGTAGTTTATTCGTATAATTTTTCACTTTTTTGCGATTTTCTCAAAAACGTGTCCTACGATTTTTTTAAAAATCGCCTGGTTTACTAAATTTTTTATACTCTACAAGATAGGGTAGGCGCCATGTTTGCTGAACTTCTTAGTGAGGCTGTTTTCACGTAAATAATTGGTTTTTTAAGATTGCGGCTTTAATATGCATTTTAGCGCAAAAATTTATATAATAAAATTTGTAGAGAATTTAAAATTCTAAAACTTTTCTTTCAAACATTTTTTTATATAACGCTTAGTTTAGCGGTAATTAGCAATTTTATGTTTCTTTTTCTCACGAAAACGTGTGAAAAATCGATTTTTTTTAGATTTCAGCCTTAGTATGCATTTTATGACAAAAATGTATATAATCAAATTTATAGGAAATTAAATGATCTACAATTTTATTTAAAGCATTTTTCTCTACAGAGTTTAGCGTGAAAGAGTGATTTTCCGTATTTTTAAGCCAAACTAAGGTTGATTTTCATTTTGCGTCTTTCACTCATGATTAAAATTAGGTTATGTTTATTGAGGTAAGTTTTTTTGTTTATTTCTAATGTTTTATTACTAATGTTCGGTTATATTGTTAATTATTTGCACTGGCAAGATAAAGTTGTGTGAGTGTTTACGCACCAGATTTTTTAAATTTATTTTTTTTACGTCGCATCAACATTAGCGACGACGTTGGGTTGTAACTGTGAACGAAGAAATGATTTTTGTAACGTATGAAAATGCCGTACCTGAGTGGGACGAACCCAAGACCGCATGATGAGAGGTGAGCACGTTACCAACTACGCCAATGCGGCCGGCACTTAGATATTTTGATGAGAAAATACGGAAAATTATTAGTTGACGCTGAACTAAGCTTTTTATTTTGTGTTGTTTAGGTCATCAGCCAAAAGGCTGGTTTGAACCTGTAGAGGTTTTACTAAGTAAAACGAGGAGTGAGGTGGTTTACCGATGCCTTCCTCACTGAGTGGAAAAGTACGCTTATCAGCATGCCGAGCCCTCTGAAAAGCACATAATTTCCACTCTGCAAATGACACCTTCACTTCATTCACTACAGGGTCTGGCTGTATAATGAAATTCATTACTTTCAGAGGAGATAACTCTGATTAGTGTCTTTTACACCTCTACCTCTTCTGTTCTTAAATGATTCAGTCATTTAATTGGCTGACCATGTGATAAGAAACAGAACTATTTATTTTAGCCCTGCAACTAACAGATTGTATAAATAATTTGACACTCTACCTGTGTGTTATGGGCAGCTTTTTATTTTAGAATTTTAATATTCTATGAATTTAATTGTTTAATTACAAATTTAATTTAATTGTATCGCTTTTGCTGTAAAATGCATATTAAGGCCACAATCTTAAAACAACATTTTTTACCACAAGGACTTAGCCCCTTCACTAATTTTGGTAAACATGGCTCATACCCTAATCTACTGAAACACAAAAAATATGGTAAATAAGGCGATTTTAACGAAAATCTTAAGAACCGTTTTTGTGAAAATTTAAAAAAAATTAAGCGGATTGTTAAGGAAAAGTTCGAGCAATTAAGGGAATGCACGAATTAACTACTACTTGCGATTTGCCAATTTTGAAAAAAAATGTTCATGTAGGCTCACGATACGTAACTTAAGTTCAAGTTTTAACTACGCACGATTTTTAAGATATTTTTCATTTTTTAAATATTTTTTTCACACACACAGAAAGACAAAACATTAGGTAAAAACTTGGTTTTATTTTCACGGGACCTGAAAACGTTTATTACCCGTAAAAACTCGATTTCGAAATAACCCTATGAAAACAGTAGGCCTACGTTCTACACATTTTCATGTAGGGCACGAAAAATTAAAATAAAGTAAAAAAAAGTCGTGATGACTGACTAAGTTGAGTGAGTTATTAGTGAGGTCTATCGTATTTATGCAGTAAATAAGGCGACTTAACCGAAAAAAGTAGGAACCGTTTTTGAGAAAATTTCAAAAAGTGAGGAGTTTCACGAATAAACTACTACTTCCATTTTGTCGATTTTGATAAAAATGTTCGTGCGGGCCACTTAGTATATTTAATATGTCTACATGTTGTTGTTTAGATCATCAGCCGAAAGGCTGGTTTGAACCTCTAGAAGCTTTACTAAGTAAAACGAAGAGTGAAGTGGTTTACAATTGCCTTCCGCACTGAGTAAAAGGTAGGCTATACTTATCAGCATGCCAGGTCCTCTGATAAGTATCTACTTTCCACCCTGCAAATGACACCTTCACTGCTATCACCACAGGGTGTAGCTGTATAATGAAATTCATTACTCTCAGAGGAGATAACTCTGACTAGAGTCTTTTACACCTCTACCTCTTCTGTTCTTAAAGGCTTCTGTCATATAATTGGGTAACCACATGATAAGAAACAGAACTATTTTTTGTAGCCCTGGAACTAGCAGATTGAGTGCAAACAATTTAACACTCCACCAGCCTCTTATGGTAAAATATCTACACATCTTAGTCTATTTAATATGTAAATATAGAAAAGGTAAAAAATTATTCAAATGATCTCATATTTTACGAACACCTGGTAACTCATATCTTGTATTGTATTTGTTGTATTGTTGTTATATTCATGTATTCATGTGAGAATGATACAAATTACGTGATTAAATTTTTAATAAGAACTTTAGTAGTGTAATGGGCTAATTACGTTTTTTTCATGTACTACATCATGCAACAAAATTCCAACGTATCAAGTCCAGCATAATATTCATAAGTTGATCTATTAGAGACTTGTAACTGTAACATTTTTCACATTGTGTTACTTTAATGCCTTAACAGACTATTAAAACGATCATTTCAATCTATTTAATACACTTAAAACGAATCAATAAAAATATAAGTCTTATATTTAAGATACAGCGATATATTTTTTATCCATCTTTGGTAATTCATCATAGTGACTGTTTAATTAAATTACATTGCAAATTCAACTCACTTTTACTTTTATCTTTTTTTTTAATCCCTAATATGTGTACGTTGCAATCTGTTCAATTTAAGAACAATAATTAATCCTATGACCCAATGAGATGAGGATGATATTTATGACGTACAAATGAGGTGTAGTCTTCTACTGACCCTGGCCGACCATTCCTGAGAGAGTATGGTTAATTGAAACCCAACCATCAAAGTACACTGGTAACCACTGTCTAGTATTCAAACCCGTATAAAAGTAACTACCTTTACTAGGATTTGAACCAGGAACTTTCGTTTTCGAAAACCAGCTTAATCGCGGTGACGACTTTACCTCTAGACCAATCCGGTGGGTACTTTTACAATTGTATGATTTTATTTAAAACAGTTGTAAAATAAATTACAGCCTTTAGTGATTTTAGCAGAAAAGTAAAATATTAACTGCTGCACCAATCCATATTAATTTTGAAAGCAGCAAACAGTTTCAGAAGTCCAGGGTGTCCAGTAAACAAGATTGGAATGCCCAACAAAGATCAAATCACGGTATAGGAAATTTCATTTCCTATAAATTTGATTATTACAATACATTTTAGTCGTAAAATTCATACTAAGTCTAAAATCTTTAAAAAATCGATTTTTCACACGTTTTCATGAGAAAAAATCAGAAAATTGCTAATTACCGCTAAACTAAGCGTTACATAAAAAAATGTTTGAAATAAAAGTTATAGAATTTTAAATTTTCTACAAATTTTATTATATAAATTTTTGCGCTAAAATCCATATTAAAACCGCAATCTTAAAAAAAATAATTTTTTACGTGAAAACAGCCTTTCCAAGAACTTCAGCAAACATGGCGCCTACCCTATCTTGTAGAGTATAAAAAATTTAGTAAAAAATAATAACTCAATTCTCCAATCAAAAAATCAAAAAAATTAAAAAAAGAATTAAAAATCATAGGACACGTTTTTGAGAAAATCACAAAAAAGTGAAAAATTATACGAATTAATACTACTTCCGGTTGACGGATTTTGGTGAAAATGTTCGTGCGGGTCCGGTAGTGGTATCTATTTTAAGTTTCAAGTTCGTATGATGTTCCGTTCTTGAGATACTCTGTACACACACACACACACACACAAGCGCGCGCGCGTGCGCACGCACACACACACACACACACAGAGATCAATCGTTAAAAACATGTTGTTTAGGTTCAGGGGGTCTGAAAACGTGTAGATCCGGTGAAAACTCGATTTCGAAAATTCGACATGAAAACAATGAATGCTTTCCTTCCTATATATTCATATAGGCAAGAGAAAGTAAAAATCTAAGTACAACAGAGCTAAATTGTAAATATAAAAATTGTAAATGAAATATAATATATTATTTTTTTTATATTGCGACACAATTAGATCCAGGGCTACTTTTTAGAGGTGCGCTTTATTTTTATTTTCTTCATATAAATTACGTACATCGGAAATTTATTAGTTTTTACTTGTTTCAGATAGCCCGGATTCGGTTCACCAAGATTTTACTACAGATGAAATTTGTAAATTAAAACTGCCTCACACAAGATGAAACACCATTTTGAATAATAAAAAGTAATTTTGATTTGAGTTATTATAAGTAATGTTGTAGAAACCACTTCTTGATCAAAGTGATAACTTTGTACACTGATGAGAAACGACTTTAATAAATAAAAACAACGGTAATAAATTATTAAATAACGCTTAGATAATAATTTGCTTGCAATTAATAATAGTTACCGTTCTTGAAAGTAAATAACTTGTATAGAGTTTTATTATAATAGACTACATAAAGTAATTATGTATAATAATTATTTTGTAAATAAACGTCTAATATTATTAAATGTAATCTATCTTCTCCGACCACCATAAAAAAAACATTTCAATTTAACTTGTCATGCCTGGGTCATTTCATAAAAATAAAAAAAATCATTTCATATAAAAATATTGGCACCACATTCATTGTAAATTTTCACGCCGAAATCGGTCACTGGATCGATTCACATTCCCGCCATTCCATCTCATTTACAGTTGTGCTTTTAAAAAATATACAGTTGTAAATAATAATAAAGTTGAAGCCAAAAAAAATGTAATCTAACTCTAAAAAAATCCATTTCATGAGACGACACGTGTCATGGCTGGTGGCAATTTTTAAAAAGGCTTACTTTGACGTTTTTAAAAAGGTTTACCTTTGACGTTTTTAAAAAGGCTTACTTTGACGTTTTTAAAAAGGTTTACCTTTGACGTTTTTAAAAAGGCTTACTTTGACGTTTTTAAAAAGGCTTACCTTTGACGTTTTAAAAAGGCTTACTTTGACGTTTTTAAAAAGGCTTACCTTTGACTTTTTTAAAAAGGCTAACCTTTGGCTTATGGCAAAAACCATAAGTGATTTCCGTATCTACTCTTTACAGGAATTAATTGACACTATTTTTGTTTCCGAATTTGATTTCTTGACTTCCGGTTTTGGGCCACTTCCGATCGAAACCGGAACTTCAAACCAAATCCAGACCCACTTACTTTATGAGTAGATTACAAATCCGAAAACCTTTATTGCTAACTCTTGTAGTTTCTGTCATCTGGGTGTAACACACGGACGGACAAAGGAACATGATAGATAATATTTTTTAAATTGTCACCAATAACCTGAAAGATTGAATTAAAAGTATGCTTAAACGTAAGTAGGCCGACTAATGTTTCTATTAGCAGGTACCTTATAGGACAACTATGAAATACACCAAAAATTTCAGAAATATTCTGCAAAAGAGCCTGCCTACGTGGTGTAATGGTTAGCGTGCTATCCTACCCAGCGGAAGGTCCATGGTTTGAATCCCGGCTAGGGTCTGGAAATTAAAACGTGTCAAAACCCACTGTTTCATACTCCAAAATAGTCGCTAATAACAAAGATGTTGATGCGACTTCTAATAAACTAAAAAAGTATCTGCAAAAGATTTATAACACCAAACATACTTTAGTTGTAAGATTAATACAAATAAAAAGATATTAAAAGAAAAAATATATTAATTTATGATACTATTGGTATTATTATAATTTATTAACCAGTTTTGAAATCGTACGGATTTCCGCTCAGTCCGTACTTTCTTTATCCTAGAATATAATGGGAAGGACAACTGGCGTTTTCCTGTTACGCAAAGGGTATGTGAGCGTAAAAGCCTGTGTTTTAATTTAATTATTTTTCAGAATAGAAAACGAACTTAACCAAATTCTTAACACAAATTTTACTAACAATATAAATCGCTTCCTGGTAAAACATTTCTACGGGTTTTTTTAATAATTACAAAAACTTATACATTTCCACTGCTGACTCACTCCAAAAAATCACTATTGGTTTGCTGTCGTAATGCAGAAAATCTTGATGTTGACCCAATATTTCACCAACGCCTTATACACATAACGTCTATCGTTGTAATGTTGTTCTCTACGTGCTACAGTACTATTACCAGTGATTTTATTGGTTCTGAATGTAAAATACGTCACTTCGTGTTACATATTATTATGTAGCTAATCACAACACACAATTATTTGAACAAAAACCAACTTATGTAGGTAGAAAATACATCAATAAATTGCCACAAGGTTTAAAAAGTTGTGACAATTTAAGTCATTTTTGAAAAAAGCTAAAACAATACTTCATTGATAAAACATTTTACAGTGTGCACGAATTCCTTTCTTAGATCTAATAGTTTTTGGTTGAAAAGTATTTAACTTCTAATTAAACAAATATTGTGTACTATTTGATACAGAGCTTCATGACATACTGAGTTAAGTAGTAGCGGCAACAAATTATTGGTAAGTGATGAATCACTTACACCTGTGTATAATCACTATCATTGTGTTTAACTTTTTAATTTTGTGTGATATTTGATACAATGGGGTTCATGACAAGCCTACTGAAGTAAGCAGTAGCAGAAACAAATTTTTGAAGGTAAGTGATGAATTTATCATTGTGATTAACTTTTTGTTTATCAGTTTTATCTTGACATGTCCTATACTCCCTTTTGGGTCTCCTGAATGCAAAACAAAATTCATTTCAGTTACATCTCGACCTTTGTTGGATTCCGCCATGATTATGAAAACTATTTTTTTGTCTGTAAACTGAAGATGAATTTCATCAGTGATTTAGTTATCGTGTGTTTGTCGGACATGCGGCGGAATATTTACATGCGTCATATGTGGTTTAAATTTTTGAAGAATTTCCTGATAGAATTCAAATATAGTCTATATATTACCTATATTGTTAAGTCATCAGCCGAAAAGCTGGTTTGAACCTCTAGAGGCTTTACTAAGTAAAAGGAGGAGTGAGGAGTTTACCATTATCTTCCTTACAGAGTGGAAACGTAAGCTTATCAGCCATGTTCATGCCAGGCTCTCTAAAAAGCATCTACTTACCACCCTGCAAATGACACCTTCACTTCAATCACCACAGAGTCTGGCTGTATAATGAAATTCATTACTCTCAGAGGAGATAACTCTGACTAGTGTCTTCTAAACCTCAACCTCATCTGTTCTCAAATGCTTTAATTGTCTTAACTTATGCTTTACAATTGTCTTAACATATGATAAGAAATAAAACTATTTTTGTAGCCCTGGAACTAGCAGATCAAGTGCAAATAATTTAAAACTCCACCTGCCTTTAATAGGCATATATATATTTTCTTTTTAACTGTTTATACAACCTTGTCATTCGGATAGTTACGCCTGTTAAGTTTTCATTTCAACTGACGAACCAGAAGCGAAAATTATTTGAATGACGTTGACAACACCGGCATTTCCAGCCGTAGTAAATTTCTCTGGTGGAAATTTTTAAAATAGAATTTTGGCTAGGTCTAATGACCAAGGCAATCAATTCTCGAATAATTAATAATATTTTTAAAAAAACACCTCTGGGTGAATCTGCTCAATTAAGAGGCTATTCATTAAAGAAAAACTAGCTACTATAAATTTATTACAACTAACAAAATTATTATAACTTAAAGATAGTTTTGATAGTTTTAGTTAAGTTATTATAACTATCTTTAACCTCATTGGTCGAGGAAAAACTAAAGACATTAGAAAGATAGAGAGAAGAATCTTAAGAACTTGAATCAATAAAAAGAACATAGTTGATGGGCAACGCAGGCCGCTTACGAACAGGCAGATCTATAAGGAAATAGAACCCATTACACACTACGCGATGAGAAAAAGAGGATCTCTTTCTTTGGACATTTACTTAGAACACCAGAAAACAAAATAGCAAGGAAGATAGTGGAAAAAACTATATAACTCCAAAAATTTAAAAATCCAGTGGATAAAAGAAATTAGAGAAGATTTAACAGAACTTGAATTAACAATAAAGGACCTAAAAGAAAAATCCTTAAAATACAAGTAAGTAATTAACGATAAAAATAAACAACTACATGTTAAAAAAGAAAACTACCGACTAGGGGCTTTTCAGATGAGGAAAGACAGACAAGATCCTCAAATAACAAAAAATTAATGGGAACGAAAATTAAAGAAACCCCAGAAGAAAGTAAAGACAACTCAAAACTGACTAAAGTGATCCAATGTTACCATAAAAGCGGAAAAAATTACTATTCGATTGGGTGAATTGTGACAATAAAAACAATTCCCCATTACAAATAAAAGAAAGGGTAAAAAGTTTTGCAAATGCCAAGAACTAATCAAAACTTGTTTATAACACTAATAATAGATTCAACAACTTTCTCTATTAAAACAAGTGTATGTGTGTGTATTGACATAGAAATTATTAACTAAATTCCATATTACTTTGTTTCTACATAGATTTTTTACTAGCAATTGCGCTCGCGCTGTGTGTGGGATTAAGGCAAGCCTCAATGTTGTGCATTAAAAAACTGGTTTTTCAGTTTGCTATGTATCTTTAGGAGTACGCACGTTATCTTTCTGAACTTTAGCTCTTTATGAAGGTACTAGGCATCTCTGTACGAATAAAATCAATAGTACTGGAGACAGAAATATTGTGTACATGATGATTTACTAGAAGGAAGGGGGAAATACGACCTGAGAATTACTGAACAAGTGTTATAATAATTTTCAGAAATTTTGAAAAAGAAAGGAGTACAGGTGGTGTATTGTAGAGTGATACTGTACCATGTACGTAGTACCGGCAGTACTGTATCAGGTATACGCTATAGTTACAACATACATCATGATACCTTATGTATCACAATACATTGTGTACAATTGAATAGATAAAAGAACAAACTATACCAAACAAATCCTTTCATGAAAAGACGCGTCCCATGACAGATGGCAATATTTAGAAAGGCTTAATTTAGACTTATGCCAAAAACCATTAGTGATTTCTGTATTTACTCTTTAAAAGGAATAGAATGACACGAATTTTGTTCCCAAATTCCGAATTTGATTTCTTTACTTCCGGTTTTGGATCACTTCCGTTCAAAACCAGAACTTCAAACCAATCCAGGTCCACTAACTCTTTGTGTAGATTACGAAACCGAAAACCGTTTTTTGCTATCTCATGTAGTTTCTGATTTTTTGATTTTGTAACTTCCGGTCGAAACCAGAATTTCAAACCCAATTTAGGCCCGTTAACTCTTTGTGTAGATTAAAAATAATAATTTAAAAATGATTTGTAACTACATTTTGCTTACACTCGAGGATGGTCTACAGATAAAGTCGTCTACGTGAGTCAGCTGTTAAATAGCTAATTTTCGGAGACAAAGGTTCGTTCTGTGGTTGAAGACCTGGAAACGTAGTTAATTTTATACGAAATTGAATAACAGTAGTTGGAGGTTTACTTTAATAGTTGGGGTTCAATAATCCATAGGCCTACTCTCTCACGACTACACCTCATTTATACGTCATCCTCATCTCATTGAGTCTTGAGGCTGCTTACTGTTCTTATATTTAACTGATTACAACGTGAACACTTTAGGGATAAAAAAGATTAAGTAGCCGTTATAACTCATGAAGCTGTAAGCTTTTTTAAATTATTGGCCAATTTACACCACGTGAGAGGTGGCTTTTAGACGTTTCTGGAAGCTTTTTTTGCAACCCACATTCTCCGCTTTCGATCACTGTTGACTTTTCTTCTTTCTTCTGAACATCGGGTGTTTTGGTTCTTTCTCTTCATTGAAACCCCTAAAGTCCTTAAATTAGTTGTCTGTATTTGGTTCGGTTCATTAAGTTTTCTCGTTTTATTCCGATTTTCTTAATATTCTTTTTGACTTCTTTAAACCGTTTAGCCGACACCTTAGGTCTATTGTTTAGCGTCTTAAAAATTTGTTTTGTCAACCGGTTCTCATTCATTCTATACAGGTATCAATAAAATTTTAGTCTTCATTTTCTAATATTTTCGTTGTTTAGGTTATTAGCCAAAATGCTGGTTTAAACATCTAGAGACTTTACTAAGTAAAACAAGGAATGAGGTGGTTTAATATTGCCTTCCTCACTGAGTGGAAATCTACGCTTATCAGCATGCCAGGACCTCTGAAAAGCATCCACTTGCCACCCTGCAAATGACGTCTTCACTTCATTTGCCATAGGGTCAGGCTGTTATAATGAAATACATTACCCTCAAAGGAAATATCTCCGAGTAAAGTCCTTTACACCTCTACCTACCTCTTCTGTTCTTAAATAGTTCAATCAAATAACTAGTAGACCATGTGATAAGAAAAAGAACTATTTTTTTTTGTAGCCCTACAACTGCCAGATCGAGTGAAAATAATTTAACACTTCACATGCCTGTTATGGGCAATCTAATAGTTTAATCTTTTTTTACTTTCTCTTGCCTATATGAAAAAATAGGAAGGAAAGTACTGTTTTCATGTAGATTTTTCGAAATCGAGTTTTCACCGGATCTACACGTTTTCACACCCCCTGAATCCAGAAACCATGTTCTTTGCGATTGGTTTGAGTGTGTGTGTGTGTGTGTGAGAACAGAATATCTCATGAACAGAACATCGCACGAACTTTAAACTTAAATGCATACCACTACCGGACCCGACACGAACATTTTCATCAAAATCGGTCAACCGGAAGTAGTGGTTTATTCCTGTAATTTTTCACTTTTTTGCGGTTTTCTCAAAAACGTGTCCTACGATTTTTTTAAAAATCGCCTGGTTTACTAAATTCTTTATGCTCTACAAGATAGGGTAGGCGCCATGTCTGCTGAAATTCTTGGTGAGGCTGTTTTCACGTAAAAAATTTGTTTTTTTAAGATTGCGGCTTAAATATGCATTTTAGCGCAAAACTTTATACAAAAAAAGTTGTAGAGAATTTAAAATCCTACAACTTTTATTTCAAACATTTTTTTATAAAACGCTTAGTTTAGAGGAAATTTGCGATTTTCTGTTTTTTTCTCACGAAAACGTGTAAAAAATCGATTTTTTTTAAGATTTCGGCCTTAGTATACATTTTACGACAAAAATGTATATACGTAATAAAATTGATAGAAAATTAAAAGATCTACAACTTTAATTTAAAGCATTTTTCTCTACAGAGCCTAGTTTAGCGTGAAAGAGTGATTTTACGTATTTTTAAGCCAAACTGAGGCCAATTTTCATTTTGCGTCTTTCACTCATGATTGAAATTAGGTTAGTTTTTTATTTATTTATAATGTTTATTACTAATGTTAGGTTTATTGTTAATTATTTGCAGTGGCAAGAGAGAGTTATGTGAGTGTTTCACACCAGATTTTTACATATTCAAAAAGCAACAGCTTTGAAAATCAGGAACTGTGTTCTGTAACCTAGAATACCTTAAGAAAAATAAGGCATAATTTTTTTATCATTTACTAGACTACTAAAGGTTAAAAGGTAGTGTAATTTCTTCTCTAAAATAATAAATATTATTTCCATAATTTCCAAATGAGGTGAAATTTTTAAAATCGGCATATGTATGTTTTTAAAATTTTAAGTTTAAAAGAAGTAGGCTAACATGTGAAATAAAACCGGGAAAAAGTAATGAAAAAGATTATTCAATCCTTTGTTTTGAGATCAACAACTGCCAGTTGGTAAATAAAATAAATGAATTACATGATAATAAATGATCTGACGTACGAATTACCTTAATGTGTTACATGTAGTAATAGTAGCCCAGTTAAAACAACAATGTATTTACTAAATGAACTTGAAGAGTAAACTAGGATAGTGCAATATTCTATAATAAAAGTTAAATTGGCTCCACCCAAGACAAACAGTTCGTGATTTACTGCACAGACCGCGAAAGCATTTTACTCAGCTGTGCAGTAAACCAGTTATCAACTGCAGCGCAATCTTTGTAACTGGGCTACTCACGGCCCTACCCGTCCCGGACGGCAAGCCAAAAGCGACGGATCGGCCGTGAGCAGTTTTGCCATCCATCCAATCCTTCTCTGCCCATAACAGACAGTTGGAGTGTCAAATTATTTACTCTCAATCTGTTCGTTGCAGGGCTAAAATAAATAGTTCTGTTTCTTATCACATGGTCAGCCAATTAAATGACTGAATCATTTAAGATTAGAAGAGGTAGAGGTGTAAAAGACACTAATCAGAGTTATCATCTCTGAAAGTAATACATTTTATTATACAGCCAGACCCTGTCGTGAATGAAGTGAAAGTGTCATTTGCAGAGTGGAAAATATGTGTTTTTCAGAGGGCCCGGCTTGCTGATAAGCATACTTTTAAACTCAGCGAGGAAGGCAATTGTAAACCACCTCACTCCTCATTTTACTTAGTAAAACCTCTACAGGTTCAAACCAGCCTTTCGGCTGATGACCTAAACAACAACCAATCTTTCTGCGTGTGGTGGTTTAACGTACTACGTTATTTAGGGGCCTACATTAAAATCCTGAATAAAGTAACATAACAGTATACTAGCAGAGTGGATTCGTGCGAATTAATTCACACAATGTTCTTGGGCTTCAAACCCGTATTATAAAATAAATGATTTAAATTTTTTTTTAAATTCATAATTTGTGTAAGTTGCAATCTGTTCAATTTAGAACAATAAGCAACCCCATGACCCAATGAGATGAGGATGATGTGTATGACGTGTAAATGAGGTGTATTCTTGTACAGACCCAGGCCGACCATTCCTGAGAGAGTATGGTTAATTAAACCCCAACCATCAAAGTACACCGGTAACCACAGTCTAGTATTCAAATCCGTATAAAAGTAACTACCTTTACTAGGATTTGAACCAAGAACCTACGTCTTCGAAAATCAGCTGTTAAACAGCTGATTTTGGTGACGACTTTACCTCTAGACCAACCCGGTGGGTTACACAAATTAAAAAAAAAAAATATTAATAAGTAACTAGAATCCAAAAACATCTGGAATAACCGTTACGGAAGCCGTTTGTTTTTCTGGAGTCCGTGAAGGACCGTGTGTAGTGCGGTTTAAGTGAATTCGAAATCAATCTACCTACATCTATATATTTATACATTTTTAAAATTAAGTTCTAAAATGGAAAAGGTTATCTGTTAATATGACTACATTGAACTGTATTATTTAATTTCAAGGCAGCCCTACATAGACAATTTCAGTCACATACACCTCTTGATTGAGATTACAAATTTAATGTCATTTAGTAGGATTTATATCAGGCTCTCACTGAAAAATAAAACCCATTTGTTATTTTGATTAACGATAGTTCCTTTCTTCGCTACACTATCAAAAGTGATAAAGTATTAGGATCAATAAATCATTTCTGTTTCTTGATCTCAAACTAATCTCCATATCTAATGATCCCCTGAAGCCAAAAATTTTGTTAATGGATCGTTGTTAATATCTACGAGTGGTTTTATTAAACACTGTGGTCTTATTATGCATTTCAGGGCAAAAGTATCTAAATTAAAAATGTACAATATTAAAAATCTGGTGTGAAACACTCACACAACGTTCTTTTGCCAATGCAAATAATGACCAATATAACCTAACATTAGTAATAAAACATTAGAAATAAACAAAAAACTAACCTCAAAAAACATAACCTTATTTTAATCATAAGTGAAAGACGCAAAATAAAAATCTACCTCAGTTTGGCTTAAAAATACGGAAAATCACTCTTTCACGCAAAACTAGGCTCTGTAGAGAAAAATTTTTTGAATAAAAGTTGTAGATCTTTTAATTTTCTATAAATTTGATTATATACACTTTTGTTGTAAAATGCATACTGATGCCGAAATCTTTAAAAAAAATAGATTTTTCACACGTTCTCGTGAGAAAAAAATCAGAAAATCGCTAATTACCGCTAAACTAAGCGTTATACAAAAAAATGTTTGGAATAAAAGTTGTAGGATTTTAAATTCTCTACAACTTTTATTATATACATATTTGCGCCAAAAATGCATATTAAAGCCGTAATCTTAAAAAAACAATTTTTTTATGTGAAAACAGCCTCACCAAGAATTTCAGCAAACATGGCGCCTACCCTATCTTGTAGAGCATAAAAAATTTAGTAAGTGAGGCGATTTTAAAAAAAATGGTAAGACCCGTTTTTGAGAAAATCGCAAAAAAGTGAAAAATTACACGAATAAACTACTACTTCCGGTTGAACGATTTTGAATGTTCGGGTCGGGTCCGGTAGAGGTATGTATATTAAGTTTCAAGTTTCAAGTTCGTACGATGTTCCGTTTTTGAGATATTCTGTTCACACAAGCACGCACGCGCGCGCGCACACACAGACCAATCGCTAAAAACATGTTTTTTGGGTTCAGGGGGTCTGAAAACGTGTAGATCCGGTGAAAACTCGATTTCGAAAAATCGATACTTTCCTTCCTATTTATTCATATAGGCAAGAGAAAGTAAAAAACCAACAACTTTTATTTCAAATATTTTTTTCTCCAGAGTCTAGTTCAGCGTCAATTAGTGATTTTCTGTATTTTTCTCATCAAAATCGGTAAAAAATTGTTTTTTAAGATTGCGGCCTTATTTACGACAAAAGTGTATAATTATAATCAAAGTAATAAGCAATTAAAACACCTACAACTTTTAATTCAAGCATTGTTTTCTACAGTTTAATTTATCTTCAATTAATTTTTTAAAAAGTGGAACAGAGGTTGATATTTTTAGCGTCATTCACTTATGATTAAAAATCTGGTGTGAAACACTCACACAACTTTCTCTTGCCAATGCAAATAATTAATAATAAACCTAACATTATTAATAAAATATTAGAAATAAACAAAAACTAACCTCAAAAACATAACCTTATTTTAATCATGAGTGGAAGACGGAAAATGAAAATCGAACTCAATTTGGCTTAAAAAAAACGGAAAATCACACTTTCACGCTAAACTAGGCTCTGTAGAGAAAAATTCTTTAAATAAAAGTTGTAGATCTCTTAATTTTCTATAAATTTTATTATATACACTTTTGTCGTAAAATGCATACTAAAGCCGAAATGTTAAAAGAATCGATTTTTCTCACGTTTTCGTGAGAAAAAAACAGAAAATTGCAAATTACCGCTAAACTAAGCGTTATACAAAAAAATGTTTGAAATAAAAGTTGTAGGATTTTAAATTTTCTACAACTTTTATTATATAAATTTTTGCTCTAAATTGCATATTAAAGCCGTAATCTTAAAAAAACTTTGTTTTTACGTGAAAACAGCCTCACCCAGAATTTCAGCAAACATGACGCCTACCCTATCTTGTAGAGAATAAAAAATTGAGTAAATGAGGCGATTTTTAAAAAAATCGTAGGACCAGTTTTTGAGAAAATCGCAAAAAAGTGAAAAATTATACGAATAAACTACTACTTCCGTTTGACCGATTTTGATGAAAATGTTCGTGTTGCGTCCGGTAGTGGTATGTAACTTAAGTTTCACGTTTCAAGTTCGTACGATGTTCCGTTCTTGAGATATTCTGTTCACACACACACACACTCACACACAGACCAATCGCTAAAAACATGTTTTTTGGGTTCAGGGGGTCTGAAAACGTATAGATCCGGTGAAAACTCGATTTCGAAAAATCGACATGAAAACAATACTTACCTTCCTATATATTCATATAGGCAAGAGAAAGTAAAAATAGGTTATGTTTTTCATTTTACATTATTATTATTGATTAAACATAGGTTATATTTTAATTACAGTCGATTCCGGATAATTGGTTCACTGGTTAGCTGGGACAAAACGAGATTTTACATTGATAAGTACTCCATTTATTTGGTCCATAATGCCGTTTATTGGGGCCAATCTGATGTATGTTTTATTAAAACCATTACAGGCCAGCGACGTGGTTCTAAGCGGCAAGATAAGATAATGGCCAGGATGAAGGTTGTAAACAATTCGACAGATAAACAAAAGTAATCATATATTAGTCATAATAAGTTGTTATTTACAGTACAATGTGTAGGTTACACAATCGTCATCGCACAAATTTCAGTTAGTCATATCCACTAGTTATGCCCAATCTTACAAGCTGTATAGCCTCCTTGCAATTTATGGTTAGTTGTCACATGTCATACGTACATAGAACGTTCGTAATTTCATGCTTCTCATCAGTTTTTGAGATTACATAAGAGTACTGTAACACACTGTTTCTCGAGTCTGGTTGTTTTATCTGCTGCATTCGTTTCACACATTTTGTTGATACTTTTATGTGTAGGCTTACAGTACATTACCTACTATCAACGTCTTTGTGAGTTAAATGCCGCGTAACGATATGATTGTGTGAACGAATAAAGCTTCTCGACAAAATAAAAACTTATCCACCTAACTTAAGCCAACGTAAACTATTGGAATCAACCGGTGTACCGAAATTTACGATAGCTTATATCGTGCTCCGAGAAAATAAAGTACGCCAAGAGTGTGCAATAAAAAAATCATGGAACATCTCAGAAAAGAAAACGTGAATGAAGGATCCATTTGTTAAGAAGCGTTGAATGAATGGATCGCCATTGTAACTTCGCAAAGTGTTAGTGTCAATGGTCCAATGCTTAAAACCAAGGGAAAAGGTTTTGCTAAAAAGTTAATTATTGTTCTGATACCCTTTTATTTTTCGCGTGTATATGGATAGAACTTGCATGTAAAATTTATGTATGTGATAATTTTAATAAAATACAGTATCGTATACGTCACAGTTTACGAATTCGTTTATTAGGGCAAGCCATTTAATTGGGCCAAAATGCTCCGGTCCCGATGTGCCCCAATTATCAGGAATTGACTGTATTTACATTCATAAGAGAAACTCTTACGAGTTTTTCCCAACAGATTTTTTATAATTTAAAATCAAACAAGTTTATTAATGATAACTTTATTAACAATAATAGTTTTTTAACGGCTATTAAAAACTACACGAAGTTAAAACTATAAATATTTTATTAGGGTCAATGGTCCAATGCTTAAAACCACGGCAAAAGGTTTTGCTAAAAAGTTAATAATTGTTTTGATACCCTTTTATTTGTTTCGTGTGTGTATGGATAGAACTTACAAGTAAAATTTATGTATGTGATAATTTTAATAAAATACAGTATCGTATACGCCACAGTTTACGAATTAGTTTATTAGGGCCAAAATGCTCCGGCCCCGATGTGCCCCAATTACCCGGAATTGACTGTGTTTACATTGGTAATAGAAACTCGTAGACTATAAGTTTTTCCCAACAAATTTTTACTTTCTCTTGCCTATATGAATATATAGGAAGGAAAGTATTGTTTTCATGTCGATTTTTCGAAATCGAGTTTTCACCGGATCTATACGTTTTCAGACCCCCTGAACCCAAAAAACATGTTTTTAGCGATTGGTCTGTGTGTGTGTGTGTGTGTGTGTGTGTGTGTGTGAACAGAATATCTCAAGAACGGAACATCGTACGAACTTAAAACTTGAAACTTAAGTTACATATCACTACCGGACCCGACACGAACATTTTCATCAAAATCGGTCAACCGGAAGTAGTAGTTTATTCGTATAATTTTTCACTTTTTTGCGATTTTCTCAAAAACTAGTCCTACGATTTTTTTTAAAATCAACTGGTTTACTACATTTTTTATGTTCTACAATATAGGGTAGGCGCCATGTTTGCTGAAATTCTGCTTGAGGCTGTTTTTACGTAAAAACATTTTCTTTTTAAGATTGCGGCTTTAATATGCATTTTAGCGCAAACCGTTATATAATAAAAGTTGTAGAGAATGTAAAATTCTACAACTTTTATTTCAAACATTTTTTTGTATAACGCTTAGTTTAGCGGTAATTTGCGATTTTCTGTTTTTTTTTCTCACGAAAACGTGAGAAAAATCGATTTTTTTAACATTTCGGTCTTAGTATGCATTTTACGACAAAAGTGTATATAATTAAATTTATAGAAAATTAAAAGATCTACAACTTTTGTTTAGAGCATTTTTCTCTACAGAGCCTAGTTTAGCGTGAAAGCGTGATTTTCCGTATTTTTAAGCCAAACTGAGTTCGATTGTCATTTTGCGTCATTCACTCATGATTAAAATAAGGTTATGTTTATTGAGGTTAGTTTTTGTTTATTTCTAATATTTTATTAATAATGTTAGGTTTATTATTAATTATTTGCATTGGCAAGAGAAAGTTGTGTGAGTGTTTCACACCAGATTTTTTAAAATTTAAAACCAAACAATTTTTTTTAAATTTTATTTTGTTTGTTTAAGGTCGCATCAACAATAAAGTCATTAGCGACCACAGTTACATAACAATCTTAAATTAACAAAATTTACATAACAAAATTTGAATTAAAATGTCTTGAGTGAACAAAATTTGAATTAAAATGACTTGTGAAACAAAATTTGGATTAAAATACATTGTGTAACTGTAAGTCCGTAAGGTATAAAATCACATTCTGTATACTCTTGATGTCTGTCAGCATGATTTTCGTATTTTGTGTTAAGTTATACTTTTCTCGTAGATTACGTAATCCTGGACATTTTATCAGTAAGTGTATTATCGTCAATGTAGTATCGTTGCAAAAATAACAGGTCGGTGCATCAGTCTTTTGAAGAAGGTATTTGTGTGTGAGACTAGAATTCCCAATTCGTAGGCGTGTTATAAGTACTTGATTTTGTCTGCTACTTTGTGGTATTAATAAGTCATGTGTGTTTTCCCTGAAGTCGTGTAGTTTACTGCGATGTCCTTTCCATTCATCGTTCCACACTTTTATTAACGATAACTTTATTAACAATAATAGTTTTTTAACGGCTATTAAAAATTACACAAAGTTAAAACTATAAATAATTTAAAAGCGTTTTAAAGAAATAATTAATTCTGTGATTAGAATTGCATTGGTTTTATTCACGGTTGTGATATGAATAGTATTGAAGCTTAAAATTACTTACCTTATTACTTTATTATTACACAATATTTCCTATTACTTATTACTTATGGTTTTCACTTTAATTAAACTATTTGTACTCTGTTAGTCGATAATTTTATATTAACTGATGTGAACGAACAAATTGTAATATTTAGTATGTATTACTACAAGATAATAATACGAATGTTTCTTTTTTGCAATACTGTTTTACCTTTTACTGCGTTATTTGTAAACAATATAATACGATTGTAAAGAAAAAACTTAACAGAGCCTTTGCAATAAGAACATTTTTATTAATTAGGTAATAAATGTTGTAAATTTATTTGAAATCTATATAATAAATACTGGATGATAAACCGCACTTCCTTTTCTTGCAGACTAATTTATACAGGATGATTCAAAATTCAACGGTAATCTCTTGGGAGCTGATTGTGTAGTTACAATCAGCTCCCAATCCTGTTCCGGATTTCGGAACAGGTTCCGAAATCCGGAACCTGTTCGGATTTTGTCATATCAGGAGAAGGGGAAGGAGAAGAGGAGATGGAGAAATAAGAGGAGGAGGAGAATGAGGAGGAGGAGTCGAAGACGAGGTGGAGAAAAAGGAGAAGTAGAAGGTTCCGAAATCCGGAACCTGTTCGGATTTCGTCATATCAGGGTGAGGAGAAGAAGAAGAGGAGTTGGAGAAATAAGAGGGGGAGGAGTCGAAGACGAGGTGGAGAAAAAGGAGAAGGAGAAGCGGAAGAAGGAGATGGAGAAGTAAAACGTGGATGAAGAGGAGAAAAAATAAAAGTATAAGGTGGAGAAGGGGAAGTAAAAGGAGGAGAAGGATAAGTAAAAACAGAAGCGGCAGGAGAAGGAGGAGAAAGATTTTTTTTTTTGGTTTAACGTCCGACTGTTCTGCAATTACTGCTAATGCAAACGGTGAAGGATGAATGATTTTTGTAACTTATGAAAATATGCCGTGCCTAAATGGGATTCGAACCAAAGAACGCAAGATGAGAGGCAAGCACGTTACCAATAATAGAATGAGAAAGACCAATAGAGGAGAAAGAAGAGGAAAAGGTATGTATTTATTTATTTAATCTTAATTTAATTTTGGTGGAAATAAATACTTGATTTTTACCAAAATAAATACATCATTTTTGAATCAGTCTTTTATAAAACAAAAAACCAGGCAAAATTATTACAAAAAAACTTTATTTTCAACAGAAATAAATGTTTTTTCATAGGTTGAAAATAGCAGCTTATCAACTAATTAATTTAATTTTGAAAACAATGAAGAATGAAATAAAAAGAATGAAGGTGTGCTCGCTACAGTAAAACCTCCTTAATCCGGCATTCTATAGTCCGGAATTGTCTATAATCCGGCATCAACGGCAATAGACAAAACTTGTAGAATTGCCTTCACAATGAACATTGTAAAGTGAGCAACCCGACAGCTACCGCCGACAAATTAATCTGGTAGAGATTAGAGAAAAATTTTGTAAAATGAGTGAGCTGAGAAATATTCCAAGCACCGAAATCGTTGAGTGGTTAGAGATTGATAAAGACCTCTCACCATTTGAAGAAATCAGTGATGAATCCATAGTTTAAAGTGTTCTGAATCAAAAACCAGTTCAGGACGAATCAGGAAGTGACGATGAAGAAGTCTCGGAAACAAAAGTTGTGTCTTGGAACGAAGCAAGTGAAGCAATCAACACGTTTGTAAAATTTGCTTAATCAAATAAACAATACAGTATGGCCGAAGTTATGAACTTGTATATAATAAAAAATGATTTTTTAAATAAAAAAAATACTAGTTGTTAGAAGCAAGTAGATATCAGATCTTTTTTCCAGCCATCTACCAGTGCTGTTGCTAAAAACCACGAATAGTACAGTACTGTACTGTATTCAAATTTATTTCATCATGTACTAAAATTTTAATATTTCTCCTGTACTTATATATGGATTTATATTGTTTAAATAACCCATATTTAAATAATAAATACATACAGTAAAAGTTTCTCGTGCAAATTTTAATTTTTTTATACGACTCCTGTATTTTTATAAATAACCTCCATAGTCCGAAATTTCCTTTAATCCGGCAAGCTTCGAGTCCCAAACGTGCCGGATTAAAGAGGTTCTACTGTATCTACAAAATTGATTGATATGGCCACCAACTTGTTCAATGAATAATTTTACTGACATCATTTTTTTCTAATGCGAATCATAACGGTATGAATATTCTTAGCAGTTTTTGCAGCTTCTATTAGTCGATACTTAAAATCGTTATGTGTGTTAATGTTTTGAATAAACAATTGATCTTCATCGGTCTGTTTTAGCCCTAAAAATTTCAGTATGGCTTAATTTAACCAGGGTAACTAAACTTCGTGCAAAATCTCTTTCCAGTCGTAACTATAGTCCGATTCGAAAAAGAAAACACCTGTCTTTAAACAGCAATACTTTTTGAACCGTTGTATGTAAAAGCGAATACGACACATCAAATTAAAGCTTGTTTTATTGTTGGTTACAGAATATACACTAACAATTTCGGAAATTAATAGTGTATTAAATATAATGAATTACGCATAAAAATTTTTTTTAAATTTTTTTATTTATTCCTAATTTGTGTACGTTACAATCTGTTCAATTTAGAACAATAAGCAACCCCACGACCCAATGAGATGAGGATGATGTGTATGACGTGTAAATGAGGTGTAGTCTTGTACAGACCCAGGTCGACCATTCCTAAGAGAGTATGGTTAATTAAACCCCAACCATCAAAGTACACCGGTAACCACTATCTAGTATTCAAATCCGTATAAAAGTAACTACCTTTACTAGGATTTGAACCAGGAACCTTCGTCTCCGAAAATCAGCTGTTAAACAGCTGATTTTGGCGACGACTTTACCTCTAGACCAACCCGGTGGGTGAACGGATAAAAGTACCCTGTTTTTAACCACTTTTCCAGTATATCCAACTTTAAAGTACTATTAATTTGTTCACGCGGACTTTAAAATGTACAAGTCTACAAAGTATTATATCTGTTAATGTAATCCTGTAACCAACAATAGAACAAGCTTTAATTTTATGTAATGTAATTGTTTTTACATACAGCGGTTCAAAAGATATTGCTGTTTAAAGACAGCTGTTTTCTTTCGTGAATCTGAATATAGTCAACGATTTGTTTCCAGATAGGTACATGTTTAAATAAACTTTTTTCTATATTTTTATCTAAAGAATCAGTTCCATTGTAATTGAAGTTGAATTTCTGAATCACCCTGTAAAACAATCGGTTGGTTTAGTGATCAGTGCATAAGTTATTTATATATTTTTGAATGGAAATTTTATTAAGGAAAAAATTAAAATAACAAATAAATAAATAGCCGCTTCTATGGCCCAGTGGTTAGACCACTAGATTAAACTGTAGACTGCAAATCGAAAGGCCCTCAATTCCGCCCACGATCTGAAAATTAGCACACATTTAATACCCAGTGATTCCGTAACGTAACCCATCGTAATAACCAGACCAAAGTATGCTACTTTCTAGCAGAACATAATTTAAACAAATATACGGTACGATAATTTTTTAAATACAATTTTTTTTTGTTTTATAACATTTATTTGTCCTACAATATCATTTTAACAATGATTTGTCTTCTTTTTTACAACTGCTTCAAAATTTTTTTATTTTTTTTTTTTTATTCCTAATTTGTGTACGTTGCAATCTGTTCAATTCAGAACAATAAGCAACCCCATGACCCAATGAGATGAGGATGATGTGTATGACGTGTAAATGAGGTGTAGTCTTGTACAGACCCAGGTCGACCATTCCTAAGAGAGTATGGTTAATTAAACCCCAACCATCAAAGTACACCGGTAACCACTATCTAGTATTCAAATCCGTATAAAAGTAACTACCTTTACTAGGATTTGAACCAGGAACCTTCGTCTCCGAAAATCAGCTGTTAAACAGCTGATTTTGGCGACGACTTTACCTCTAGACCAACCCGGTGGGTTTGCTTCAAAATGATCGAATTATTTTAAATTTTAGAATAGATTAATTTTTTTGTTCAGGTAATCAACCGAAAGGCTTGTTTGAACCTCTAGAGGTTTTACTAAATAAAACGAGGAGTGATGTGGTTTACAATTGCCTTCCTCGCTGAGTTTAAAAGTATGCTTATCATCATGCCAAGCCCTCTGAAAAGCACATAGTTTCCCCCCTGCAAATGACATCTTCACTTCAGTTACCACAGGTTCTGGCTGTATAATGTAATTCATTATTTTCAGAGGAGATAACTCTGATAAGTGTATTTTACACCTCTACCTCTTCTGTTCTTAAATGATTCAGTCATTTAATTGGCTGACCATGTGTTAAGAAACAGAACTATTTTATCTAGCCCTAAAATCAACAGATTTAATGCAATTAATATAACACTCCATTTGTCTGTTATGGGCAGAGATAAATTTATCAATTTAGATAATATACGAGGTGTGGCTATTAAATAACTAGACTGACGTTGTAAAAAATTTATTTTTATTTTATACATAGTCACTTATTGTCATCTTCAATATACACTCCTTCTCTATCCCTACAACGCTCCATGTGAATTTTCCATTGATGGAAACAGTGCTGGACGTCATCTTTGTCAGCTCCTTCAGGACACATGCCGCTTTCTCTTTAACAGCTTCCACACCAAATCTTGTCCCTTTTAATGCAGTTTTCACCTTAGGGAACAGGTAGAAGTCACATGGTGCAAGATCTGGTGAATAAGGTGGATGTTCTAACACTGAGATGCTGTACTTGGCTAGGAACCTCTTGACAGATAACGCGGAATGAGCTGGCGCATTGTCTTGGTGGAGAACCCATGATTTGTCCTTCCACATTTCGGGGCGTTTTTCCTTACTCTTTGACGTAGTTTAGAAAGAACCTCCAGGTAGTAATATTGATTAATTGTTTGACCTTCAAGAATCCAGTGAAGGTACACAATCCCATGGATATAAAAAAAAAATCATTATTACTTTAAATTTTGACTTGCTCATTCGAGCTTTTTTGGCTCTCTGTGAAGTTTGGCTCTTCCAGTGCATGGATTAGTGCTTTGTTTCCGGATCATAAGTAAAAAAACCACGTTTCATCACATGTTATTATCTTCTACCTGTTCGTAAGGTGAAATCTGCATTAAAAGGGACAAGATTTGAGTCTGTGGAAGCTGTAAAAGAGAAAGCGACACGTGTCCTGAAGAAGCTTGATAGAAGATGACTTCCAGCACTGTATCCAACAAAGGAAAATTTGCATGGAGCGTTCTAGGGATAGAGAAGGAGTGTATATTGAAGGTGACAGTTAGTGATTATGTATAAAATAAACATAAATTTTTTACGTCAGTCTCGTTATTTAATAGCCACACCTCGTATATAAAATATTTTGTAAAAAAAAATAGCTTAATTTATTATGCATAATGGATATAAGATTGAATTTGCGATAAATTTAGTACTATTTTTAATTCTTACAATGAAAGGAGACGCGAATATGTTATTATTTTCCATTATAGCAATTATAGGCAATAAGGAAGACGCTATCAGGTTTAATCCGGATGACAGTTTAGATAGAAGATACCAGTGCGTGTAGCTGGATGTACTTTAAGTATTCGTGTCTTTCTGTGAATACAAGGCTGTCATATACCAGTTTCCTGTCACTTCTTCGACAATGCGTTTACTTGTTACACTACATTCAAATTGAAAGTTGTTTAAATTCCAATAAATTTCGTTTAGAATGTAACTTGTGAGTTACATTTGTCACTTATGCAAGGAATTTCAAATACTATCTAGTTGTTTAGGTCAACAGCTAAAAGGTTGGTTTCAACCTCTAAAATGGATTTCATTAAGTAATACAAAACATAGGTCGGTTTGCCGCCATTACCTTCCTCGCTATACAATGTGTGACAGCTTATCAGTATGCATTTCTTCAAACGCACTTACTTGCTACACTCTCTCCCATAAGTGAATAAGTACACTATATTGTCATGTAAAATAATAAGCAGGGAATGGGAAGTATTTGCTCATAACAGATAGGTGGAGTGTTAAATTATTTGCACTCGATCTGCTACTTTCAGGGCTACAAAAGATATTTTTCTTTCTCATCACATGGTCAGCCAATTATATGACCAAAGTATTTAATCATGGCTACAAAAGATATTTTTCTTTCTCATCACATGGTCAGCCAATTACATGACTAAAGTATTTAATCACGGCTACAAAAGATCATGGTCAGCCAATTACATGACTAAAGTATTTAATCACGGCTACAAAAGATCATGGTCAGCCAATTACATGACTAAAGTATTTAAGAACAAAAGAGGTAGAGGTGTAAAAGACACTTATCAAAAGTTATCTCCTCTGAGAGTAATAAATTTCGTTATACACCCAGACCCTGTGGTGAATGAAATGAAGGTGTCATTTGCAGGGTGGAAAGTAGATGCTTTTCCGAGGGCTTGGAACCTAGAAGGCTTGGGCCTTCTATGTGGATTGTGTGGTAGGTGATGAGCGGACAATGACTGAATTAGTGGATTTGTGTGATAGTGTAGTTTGCTATGAAAACGTCTGTATAGTTTCTTTACTGTTTCTTCTATTGTTTTGATGTTAAGGTCTCTATGTAATGTTTTGTTACTAACATATGTTGAACAGCCTGTGATGATGTGTAAAGTTTTGTTCTGGAATGTCTGAATACGTTTTATGTTAAATACTTTAGCTGATCCTTAGATCACTGAACCGTAGGTCCAAATAGGACGAAGAAGTTTCTTGTAACAGTTAAGTTTCTGAGTAATTAGAAAAGGAGATTTATGGTGAATAAGACTGTAGAGAAGTTTTGACTGCACTTTAAGAGATTGGCTTTTAAGTTGGGTATGTGAATTCCATGGCAGTGTTCTGTCTAGTTTCAGTCCAAAAGTAGTTCACTGAGGTTTTTTGTAGGATCGGTGTCTTGTGTAAATAAACTAGGGTACACGTTTGTCGTCTGAGGGTAAATGTAATGTGCTGTGATTTTTCACCATTCAGTTTAATTCTCCAAGTAGTAAATCAATGTTGTATGGTGTCCATGTGATGTTGAAGATTAATTGTTACGTTTTCACACCTGGCTTCGCTGGTTAATATTGCTGTGCCATTGACAAATGTAGCAGTTATAGTGTGTTGAGTCGTAGGAAAATCGGATACGTAGATAGAGTACAAAAGGGGTGACAAAACTGCTCATTGGGGAACTCCCGCGTTTAGCACTAGCTAAAATTCTTGGAGAGGCTGTGCTCTCGTAAACAAAAAAGTTTTTTTAAGACTGCAGCCTTAATATACATTTTAAAACAAACGTATATATAATGAAAGTCCATAAAGAACATTTAAATACTTACAACAGCGAATTCAAACATTTTTTTGTCCGATGCTTAGTTTAGCGGTAATTGGTGATTTTCTGTTTTTCATAAAAATCCGTAAAAAACGGGATTTTTTAAGATTCCGGCCTTAGTATGCATTTTACGACAAAAGTGTATATTATTAAAAGTATAGGAAATTAAAAATTTTACAACTTTTATTTTAAGCATTTTTCTCTACAGAGCCTAGTTAAAAGGAAATTACTGATTTCCTTTATTTAAAAGTGGAACAGAGGTTAATTTTCATTTTGCGTCATTCACATATAATTAAATTATGTTATGGTTTTTTTATATTTTGCACTGTTTACTAATGATTAAATATAGATTATATTGGTCAAAATACATTGGCAAGAGAAAGTCGTGTGAATGTTTTACACCAGATTTTTTTTTTTTTTTTTTTTTTATTGTTTTTTTGGCTTTAACTTTATTTTTATTTACAACGGTACATTTTTTAAAAGCACAACTAGTAAATGAGATGGAATGAATGAGGAATGGCGGGAATGTAAATCGATCCAGTGACCGATTTCGGGGTGAAATTTTGCAAGGAATGTGGTGCCAATATTTTCAATGATAATCTACATAATATATATAAAACTCGATGTATGTATGTGTGTGTGTGTGCGTGTGTGTGTGTGTGTGTGTGTGTGTGTATGTTACCCTTTATCTCCTAAATTACTGAACCAATTTTCATGCAGTTTTTTATGTTGTAACTGTGATGCCGGTGCAGGTTTTAGGCTATTGAAATCCTTAAAAAGTTAGCCCTAAAGGGTTGAAAGTAATGTTTATATCCAACATTAAGGCTTTTATGAGGTTAGATAATCTGCTGCTTTTAAACCAGCTGATTCAAATAAAGATTTGTCATAAATAAAGTCATATGGTTTAGCAAAAAGCGACGTGGTACTAAGGATCAGCTCGTGATATCACATGATAATTTTATTGTATTTTATTATGTAGATAAGATTTTGGATTGTTGAGTATTTTATAAAAGTAAAGTTCCGTGTTTCTTTAATTTGTTTTAATTTTCTTTTAATTGGTGAGTGAGCAATTGCTTTGATATTTTGTTTCGACTTTTATTTTATTCAACGTAAATTTTTTTGACAATTATTTTTTTTGTGGTCGTTTTTTTTGGTTTTTGTTTTTTCAATTTTCAATAATGCGATCAAAAAAACATCACTAGGAAGAAAATCTTCAAAAGCAAAAGAACTTAAAAAGCCAGAACTGCTGAAACGGAGGAACAACGAGTATCTCGCCTATTTTTCTGCTATTTTCTGCTACATATTTAAAAAAAAAGTGATTACACCATTTTTCGCGTGCAAAGCCGCGACGGGGCATGCTAGTGATTTATAAACTATGATGGATGATTTCTTTTTATATGAAACGATGTTTTATTTCTATGAAATGACACAGGTATGTCAAGTTAAATTGATTGTTTTTTATGGTGGTCGGAGAAGATTTCATTCCACCTTCGTTTCAGTCGTCTGTTAACAAGGAGATCATTAGTTGAAAAAGATTGGACATTTGGATTTATGCGGTAAATTGTTTTTATGTGTCAATTTTTATGTTTAGATATTAAATATAACGTTCAGATACACGTATTTTTATTATAAAATTACTTATATTGAAACATGTTTTATATGTAAAATACGTGTTAAAAATGATAAATTAGTTCGGATTATCCGAAATTTCTGAATAGTAGGATTGTGAACAAAGTGACTAGGCAACCGGTTATGAGATTACTGTCCAGTTTTTCAAAATCTGAACCCCTCTCACTTTTAAATTTGACCGATAATACTTTCACTGTAGACAACTAACTCATTATCAAATAAAACATTGACAAGCTGTTCTGCTTAAGTATTAGATAGAATTTAGTCCAGTTTATTGACAATTTTTTTTTTTAAATAAGGTAACATATATGATTAATAATTTGATGTAGTTTCATTACCGATAGCCGGTTAAATTCACCTATTAATTAAAGTATAAACCTGTTTTCTTTAAACATCAACAGAAATGCTAATAAGAATGTTTTTTAATCGAGATGAAGAGAATGTTCATTTTTTCATAACTTATTGTAAGGCCTAATTTGTTTAACTACATTCCAAATATAGGATATTTAAATTTTGGTGAATGTTTACAAGTTTTTTTTTAAATTTAACTTATTTATTTTAAAAAGAATTATGGTACTTTTAAAGATAATTATGATCTAATACGTAGACTATATAGAAATTCCGCACGTGCTGCGTAAATAAAATTGGTTTATCTCTTTTCCCGGTTACATTACATTTTTACTTTCTCTTGCCTATATGAGTATATAAGAAGGAAAGTATTGTTTTCATGCCGATTTTTCGAAATCGAGTTTTCAACGGATCTACACGTTTTCAGATCCCCTGAACCCAAAAAACATGTTTTTAGCGATTGTTCTGTGTGTGTCTAAACAGAATATCTCAAGAATGAAATATCGTACGAACTTGAAACTTAAGTTAGATACCACTAGAGGATCCAACACGAACATTTACATCAAAATCTGTCAACCGGAAGTAGTAGTTTATTCGTGAATTTTTCACTTTTTTCGATTTTCTCAAAAACTGCTCCTATGTTTTTTTAAAAATCGCCTCATTTACTACATTTTTTTATGCTCTACAAGATAGGGTAGGCGTCATGTCTGCTGAAATTCTTGGAAAGGCTGTTTTTACATAAAAAAATTGTTTTATTAAGATTACAACTTTAATATGCATTTTAGCGCAAAAATATGTATAAAAAATTTTTAGAGAATTTAAAACTTTTATTTCAAACATTTTTTTGTATAACGCTTAGTTTAGCGGTAATTGGCGATTTTCTGTTTTTTCTCACGAAAATATATAAAAACCGATGTTTTAAGATTCCAGCCTTAGTATGCATTTTACGACAAAAGTGTAGGCTATATAATCCAATTTATAGGAAATTAAAAGATCTACAATTTTTATTTAGAGAATTTTTCTCTACAGAGCCTAGTTTAGCGTGAAAGAGTGATTTTCCGTATTTTTAAGGCAAACAGGTGGATTTTCATTTTGCGTCTTTCATATTTGATTAAAGTTAGGTTAGGTTTATTGAGGTTAGTTTTTTGTTTATTTCTTATGTTTTATTACTAATGTTAGGTTTATTGTTAATTATTTGCACTGGCAAGAGAAAGTTGTGTGAGTGTTTCACACCAGATTTTTTCTTAATATAATACAACTTAAAACCTAAATTTTCTTACATTAACTACATGGTGGAAATATTTATCTATCAAAATATGAAATAAATAATAAAATTATTTTTTTTTTTGGAAATTTAGAGTCGTATCAACAGCTCGGTCACTAGCGACTACGGTGGGATATCTAACGGTGTTTTTCTTAACTGTAAAAATTTCCAGACCCTGGCCGGGAATCAAACCTGGGTCCTCCGCTTGGTAGGCTAGCGGAGGTTATTGTTATAAACCACCTTCCTCTAAATATAATTATTTCTAACATACAATGTATTTGGCAAAAGTATTACCATGGAAGTATTTACTGGCCGTTAATATATGGCCCATAACAGACATTTTTGCCCATAACAGACAGGTGGAGTGTCAAATTATTTACACTCAATCTGTTCGTTGCCGGGCTAAAATAAAAAGTTCTGTTTCTTATTACATGGTCAGCCAATTAAATGACTGAACCATTTAAGAACAGAAGAGGTAGAGGTGCAAAAGATACTAATCAGAGTTATCTCCTCTGAAAGTAATGAATTTCATTATACAGCCAGACCCTGTGGTGAATGAAGTGAAGGTGTCATTTACAGAGTGGAAAATATGTGCTTTTCAGAGGGCATGCTGATAAGCGTACTTTTCCATTCAGTGAGGAAGGCAATGGTAAATCACCAGACTCCTCGTTTTACTTAGTAAAACCTCTACAGGTTCAAACCAGTCTTTCGGCTGATGACCTAAACAACAACAGTATAAGGGAATAGAAATAAAAATCGTACATAAATTTTGTAAACATTGTAAAACTGATCTAATTACAAAATAATGTTTAAATAAACATAATATCAATTTTGTGTTCAATCCGGTGAAAGGTTGTACTTGGCCTGCTTTATATTTTTACGATCAGATCTGATCAGGCCTAGTTTAATTCTGCAATCAACTGAAATAGATATTAAAGTCAACGCGATCATGTTTAATGGTGGCAAACAAACGGTAGTTATTGTTTGTTTATAAGAAAAACGTAATTATGGAACAAGATCGAGACAGGCTATGGAAGGATTCTTTAATTATTTCAAGTTCCTTTTCTGTTGATAAAGAATTCCAATAATGATGCTTAATTATTGTGCTACACATTGTTTGTCGTTTCTTATACAATGGTTTCTTTTAATTCTTAGCTAAGGGGTTAACCAGTTTATACTTTTTAAAGTAATATAAAGAATTAACCGAATCAGTAAAGCTTTTAAATCTTAATAGGAAGTGACAAGTGAATAATACCTCTTAATATTAAAAAAAATCTAGTGTGAAACAATCACACGACATTCAAAAGCCACAGAACTCAGGTTTTCAACAATAACTCCTAATATCAGACTGGTGCAATATCTGGAAGCTATTCCTAAACCCCCAGAAATCCGAGGCCATCAACTTCTCTGAGAAAATGAACCAACCTGGGCCGCTCAAGATAAATGACCATCCACTGGACTGGGCAACTAATGTGACGTACCTGGAGGTCATACGTAGATGGTAACGTGCTCGCCTCTCATCATACGGTCTTGAGTTCGAATCCTATTCAGGCACGGCATATTTTCATACGTTACAAGAAAATCATTTCATCCTTCACGTCTGCATTAGTAGTAATTGCATAACAGTCGAACGCTAAACTAAAACAAAAACTAGACGAAACGGCTTAACTTCGCCAAGCATGCCGCTGAGAAGCTTCGTAAGGTAGACGCCTTCTTTATAAACTCACACCCATTCTTCGTTCCAGAGCCATCACCACACCACTACACTCCAACGAACTGAAGACTGCAGATGAGATCTAGCCAATAACAGTCAAGGTCGGGTGTGAGGTTGCCCCTTCGCATACACACTCACACTCTGTTCCACCTAACTCCAGCTGACTTTTTGTTAGGCTGTCATCTACAGCCGGACCGCAACGTGACAACACAGGACACGATTAACGAAAGTCAATTGGCTCTGAGCTATGATCTAGATCACTATGCTCTGCCTTCATTTCCAGTCTCTAGTTTGTTAAGCTATAAAAGTCCTTTTTCCTATACGGGACACTAGTCTGGTGGCCCCTTCTATCTGAAAACAACAAAAATAAATTTTACTCCTTCTACAACCGTATTCTCGAACACATCATCTCAAACTTCCACTACAGAATCCCAAATTTCATTGTACACGAACACGTTTTAACCCCCTTACTCCATGAATACATCCACAACACGTCTAGACAACTTCACAAGCGAGAAAAGACCTCGGACATCGAGATAATCACGAACATTTACGAAGAACATTCATTGGAGATTTTTCAGATCCTGTCATTCCATAAATATCTGCAGAAACACGACTTACAGCATAAGTTGAACATATAATTGTATAAATCAACATTAGTCCTACCCGCCCAGCCAGATTTTTCGTGATATTAAATTATATTAATACAATGAAAAATATGGTAATTATTTCGTAATAAATATGTTGATATGATTATTTTATTTATTTTTTAAAAATTCTAATTTGTGTACGTTGCAATCTGTTCAATTCAGAACAATACGCAACCCCATAACCCAATGAGATGAAGAAGATGTGTATGACGTGTTAATGAGGTGTAGTCTCGTACAGACCCAGGCCAACAATTCCTGAGGGAGTATGGTTAATTGAATCCCAACCATCAAAGTACACCGGTAACCATTGTCTATATTCAAATCCGTCTAATAATCAAAGGAGGAAGTTGTGTGTTTTACACCAGATTATTATGTTTATATCTGCTTTTGGTACAATAATATGCTAATTTAGTGTTTCTTGTGTGTAGTTTAGTGCTTTATCATAAAAATTATCTTGATTAAATACGATTTCAATTAGACGCAATTTTTTCTCACCATGGGAATAACCAGCGCTTAAAATTTTCTGTAACTACAAAAACGCGTCCAGCAAATAGCAGAACAGAGCGATTGCTTACAACAGTTCCAAACATAAGTGGAATGAACTATAATTTTTGAAACACACTTTTCATAATATGAACGCCTGCAGTAATTGTTTGCGTATAGGATTATAATTTATTAAAATACATAATAATTTTTTCTGCCCATAACAGACAGGTGGAGTGTCAAAATATTTACACTCAATCTGTTCGTTGCAGGGCTAAAATAAATAGTTCTGTTTCTTATCATATGGTCAGCCAATTGAATGACTGAATCATTTAAGAACAGAAGAGGTAGAGGTGTAAAAGACACTAATCAGAGTTATCTTCTCTGAAAGTAATGAATTTCATTGTACAGCCAGACCCTGTGGTGAATGAAGTGAAGGTGTCATTTACAGAGTGGAAAATATGTGCTTTTCAGAGGGCCCGGCATGCTGATAAGCGTACTTTTCCACTCAGTGAGGAAGGCAATGGTAAACCACCTCACTCCTCGTTTTACTTAGTAAAACCTCTAGAGGTTCAAACCAGCCTTTCGGCTGTTGACCTAAACAACAACATAATAATATTCTGCCCATATGCCCAAAACGGGCAGGTGGAGTGTTATTTTAATTGCACTCTATATGTTTGGTCCAGGGCTAAAGAAAATAGTTCTGTTTCTAATCACATAGTCAGCCACTTATATGACTGAACTATTTAAGAACAGAAGAGGTAGAGGTGTAAAAGACACTAGTCAGAGTTATCTCCTCTAAGAGTAATGAATTTCACTATGCAGCCAGACCCTGTGGTGAATGAAGTGAAGGTGTCATTTGCAGGGTGGAAAGTGAGTGCTTTTCGGAGGGCCTGGCATGCTGATAAGCATACTCTTTCAACTTAGTGAGGAAGGCAATGGTAAACCACCTTACTCCTCGTTTTTACTTAGTAAAACCTCTAGAGGTTCAAACCAGCCTTTCGGCTGTTGACCTAAACAACAACAACAACGAACGCCTGCAGTAATTGTTTGCGTAAACGATTATTATTTATTAAAATACATAATTATATTAAATAGCAAGATTTCTATTAAAACTATCACTGGAATAATTATAAATATGTATTAATAATTGCAGAAACAAGTACCGCATAGATTTTAGCAGCGATAACATGCCTGTTTACATCAGTTACGTTTTACAATCACTATTTTTTTTTAAACCATATTTGGTTGTAATTCGAATATATAATAGCGTACATAACAATTTATCTAAGGTAAACGAGACAGATTATGCTAAGATTTTGAAGTATGTACTACTGTTATATATTTTAAGTATTCAATTAAAACGATCAAGAAATGATTTTGAAGTATATAAACGTTTCATTTTTATGTAATATAATTATGCTTAATCGTAACAGATGTCAAATGTACTAATTAAATAGATGTAATAATCATTAACAAATACAGCAATAATTAGATCATAAATTCAACATTACTATATTGTTTAAAACAATGCCTTAAATAGAAAATTTATTTATAAAATACTACATTCACTTATTATACTTTCTATCGTTCTATGTAAGAACGTATTACGATGGTGAAAAGTTTGCTTTACATAGATTTCAACCGATCTGCACTTTTCACGACCATGACCATCTGATGCCAAAAAAGTGGTTTCTAGAAAGATGTTTTGCAATAGATATGTAAAATATATTATGTACAGTCCAGCCTCTCTAAGTTTGCTCCTAATGTAAACAAATAATGACGTCACTGAGCATACGCATTGTATCAAAATGTGTACACGCTGATTAAAAAGTAACAACAAAATACTTTCAAAAGTATTTAAATACAAAATACTTCTAAAAGTATTTTTCTAAATGAAATTGTTAAGCCTACACCATTTCATGACTGATGTTTTTAGTACTTTAAGTACTTATAATTTAAAAATCTGGTGTGAAACACTCACACAACTTTCTCTTGCCAATGCAAATAATTAATAATAAACCTAACATTATTAATAAAATATTAGAAATAAACAAAAACTAACCTCAAAAACATAACCTTATTTTAATCATGAGTGAATGACGCAAAATGACAATCGAACTCAGTTTGGCTTAAAAATACGGAAAATCACGCTTTTACGCTAAACTAGGCTCTGTAGAGAAAAATGCTCTAAACAAAAGTTGTAGATCTTTTAATTTTCTATAAATTTAATTATATACACTTTTGTCGTAAAATGCATACTAAGACCGAAATGTTGAAAAAAAACGATTTTTCTCACGTTTTCGTGAGAAAAAAAAACAGAAAATCGCAAATTACCGCTAAACTAAGCGTTATACAAAAAAATGTATGAAATAAAAGTTGTAGAATTTTACATTCTCTACAACTTTTATTATATAACGTTTTGCGCTTAAATGCATATTAAAGCCGCAATCTTAAAAAGAAAATGTTTTTACGTAAAAACAGCCTCAAGCAGAATTTCAGCAAACATGGCGCCTACCCTATATTGTAGAGCATAAAAAATGTAGTAAACCAGTTGATTTTAAAAAAAATCGTAGGACTAGTTTTTGAGAAAATCGCAAAAAAGTGAAAAATTATACGAATAAACTACTACTTCCGGTTGACCGATTTTAATGAAAATGTTCGTGTCGGGTCCGGTAGTGATATGTAACTTAAGTTTCAAGTTCGTACGATGTTCCGTTCTTGAGATATTCTGTTCACACACACACACACACAGACCAATCGCTAAAAACATGTTTTTTGGGTTCAGGGGGTCTGAAAACGTATAGATCCGGTGAAAACTCGATTTCGAAAAATCGACATGAAAACAATACTTTCCTTCCTATATATTCATATAGACAAGAGAAAGTAAAAAATAGTTAACTTAATAGGAATACGACATCCGTAAAGTCGGAGACTCTAGCGTGCATCCTGTAGTAGGTGGCTTTTGTTTGTTGACAGTAGGAGCAAACTTAGAGCAGCTCAACTATACATATATATGTTGTTGTTGTTTAGGTCATGAGCCAAAAGGCTGGTTTGAACCCGTAGAGGTTTTACTAAGTAAATCGAGGAGTGAGGTGGTTTACCATTGCCTTCCTTACTGAGTAGAAAAGTACGCTTATCAGCATGCCAGGCCCTCTGAAAAGCATATATTTTCCACTCTGCAAATGACACTTTCACTTCATTCATCACAGGGTCTGGCTGTATAATGAAATCCATTACTTTCAGACGAGATAACTCTGATTAGTGTCTTTTACACCTACCTCTTCTGTTCTTAAATGATTCAGTCATTTAATTGGCTGACCATGTGATAGATAAGAAACAGAACTATTTATTTTAGCCCTGCAATGAACAGATTGAGTGTAAATAATTTGACACTCCACCTGTCAGTTATGGGCAGCAGATCTGGTTATAAATACTATAATGAAAAAATTGATTTTGAATTAATAACAACAGGGGATTTCTGATGGATTAACTGGTCTGACTGAAAGGCGGTCCGTTATTCAAATCTGTTTTCTTTTTAATTATTGTTATTTTTCTTGTATTTTCCTCTTTGAGCGAGTTTCTTTGATATTTATGTCTTTGTTTTTTTAATTATATTAACGAAGTAATAAATTACAATAAATTATTGCGCTTCTAAATACTGGTAAATTACAATAATTATTAAACTACTTATTTACTACTTCTACTTAACTAGTAGTAAGTAAGTAGTAATATACTTCTACTTAACAACTTATTTACTTCATTCACCCCTGTGGTGAAGAAGTAAACACCCGCATGCCTTTCCACTCAGTGAGGAAAGCAATTGTAAACCACTTCTCTCTTCGTTTTACTTAGTAATGGCTCGAGAGGTTCAAGCCAGCCTTTTGGCTGATGACCTAAACAAAAACAACACAGATTAACTTAACTAAAATATAAATCCGGTGTGAAAAAACACAGGACTTACTTTTGCCAATGTAAATTATTCAAAATAAAACCGATGTCTAATCATAAGTTAATTATGTAAAATTAAAAATGTAACCTAATTTTAATCACGATTTTTGGCCCGATCACGGCCGTAGATTTGTCCAGCGAGTATCCCAAGTTTCTCTCTGGTTACGCCTACATGTCGTGTTGACATAACTAATTGCTATCAGCTTGTACACAGCCTAAATGTAAACAATTTCACGTCACACACGTAAATAAGATCTCCATACAAAAAAAAAATATTCTCTAGAACTCGCGGTACACAAAAAATGAGTCGGCGGTCCGGACGTTGACCGTGTTCCTCCACTTGGTAACCACTGTTACAAATCAAAGGATTTGTTACTGCCCATAACAGACAGGTGGAGTGTCAAATTTTTTACACTCAATCTGTTTGTTGCAGGGCTAAAATAAATAGTTCTGTTTCTTAACACATGGTCAGCCAATTAAATGACTGAATCATTTAAGAACAGAAGAGGTAGAGGTGTAAAAGACACTAATCAGAGTTATCTCCACTGAAAGTAATAAATTTCATTATACAGCCAGACCCTGTGGTGAATGAGGTGAAGGTGTCATTTGCAGAGTGGAAAATATGTGCTTTTCAGAGGGCCCGGCATGCTGATAAGCGTACTTTTCCACTCGGTGAGGAAGGTAATGGTAAACCACCTCACTCCTCGTTTTACTTGGTAAAACCTCTACAGGTTCAAACCAGTCTTTCGGCTGATGACCTAAACAACAATAGGATTTGTTATCTTATAGAGTTGGCTTAATAATTTTTCTTTTTGACAAGCCTAACGTGTACAGTTTTTCTTCCCGATAGATCAATGCATTGCAATGCAGATTATTAGTTTTCTTATCCCAAAAAATGTAAATACGTTGTAATCTGTTCAATTCAGAACAATAAGCAACCCTATGACTCAATGGGATGAGGACGATGTATTTGATCTGTAAATGAGATGTAGTCTTGTACAGACCCAAACCGACCATTCCTGAGAGAGTATGGTTAAAAAACCCCAACCTTCAAAGTACACCGGCAATTACTGTCTAGTATTCAAATCCGTAACTTTACAAGGATTTAAACCAGGAACCTTCGTCTACGAAAATCAGCTGTTAAACAGTTGACTCACGGCGACGACCTTATAAGTAGGCCCACATAACAATCGGGATGTGCAACGTCATAGCTTTAGTGTACTACCATGAACAAAAACATTTATCGCAACTCGATGTATACCCATCCGTGCACCGCTCTACGTCCTACTCCGCGCTCTCTCGCTCTATCTATTTCCAAGGATTGAAAAGAAGCAATACACACACCACAGACCACACACACGCACATGCGCAAATATGTTAAACTCATGCTTTTCTTTTGTTATTGTTATACATTTCTGTTTTGTTTGATACAATTATATTTTTGCTGTTTTTTTATTTTTTATTTTTTATTGAGTGATGATGCCTACATAAGCCTTGAGCTTGTGCGAGGTAATGATATGCGGTGATTTACAGATGAAAAGAATGCCAGACCTGACCGGGAATCGAACCTAAGACCCCGGCATAGTAGCCAGTTGCGCTGACCACTACACCACGGGCCGGCCGTGGTGTAGTTTATGGTGGTGAAGTGTAGTTTTATTTTTTAATTCATATACATTTTTTGCCCAATACATATACAGATACAATTATATTTTTACTATTAATTTTTTTCTAAAGAAATGGGAAGGACGGGAGTCGTAGGATTATTAATCTAATTAATAACTAATATATTATTAATACTTAATACTTTTTTTTATTCCTAATTTGTGTACGTTGCAATCTGTTCAATTGACAACAATAAGCAACCCCATGACGCAATGAGATGAGGATGACGTGTAAATGAGAAGTAGTCTTGTACAGACCCAGGCCGGCCATTCCTGAGAGAGTATGGTTAATTGAACCCCAACCATCAAAGTACACCGGTAACCACTGTCTAGTATTCAAATCGGTATAAAAGTAACTACCTTTACTAGGATTAGAACCAGGAACCTTCGTCTCCGAAAATCAGCTGTTAAACAGCTGATTTTGGTGACGACTTTACCTGTAGACCAACCCGGTGGGTTTGATTTAAATTAACAACAAAATTAACCGTTCTTAGAAGAACTTTTTTTTAACGTCCGACTGTTCTGCAATTACTGCTAATGCAGACGGTGAAGGATGAAATGATTTTTTTTTGTAACGTATAAAAATATGCCGTGCCTGAATGGGATTCGAACCCAAGACCGCATAATGAGAGGCGAGCACGTTACCAACTCCGCCAATGCGGCCGGCAAAATCTTAGAAGTACGGTGAGTAACAACTAAGCACAACAGTACGATAGTTTCGTCCTGAAAAGAACGATTTTAAACTAAATCTTTAAATAAAAAAAACTTTAACACAATGTCTACCAACTGAGTGTGTTGTGAGATGAGAAGGAAGATGATTATGAAATGTGGCTGCGAAATCAGCTGTTAAACAGCTGATTTTGGCGACGACTTTACCTCTAGATTAACCCGGTGGGTACCGTAATACTAATAACTTCTTCTTCTTCTTAGCGTGCCTGTCCGGTTCGAACGCTGGCTGTCATCATGGCTATCTTGGTCTTGTCATCTGCAATGCGGAACAGTTGGGCCGAGCTTTTCCCATACCAGTCTCTCAGGTTATCAAGCCAGGATATTCTTCTTCGGCCTGGCTGTCTTCTACCATCCAATCTTCCCTGCAGGATGCGCTGCAACAGTTCGTATCTACCGTGGTTCCTCATAATATGACCGAGGTATTGCAACTTGCGACACTTAATGGTGTTTATTACCTCTGGTTCCTTGTCCACCCGACGCAGTACCTCAATGTTGGTCACCCTATCTGTCCATGGTATCCTCAGCATTCTTCTGTACACCCAAAGTTCGAAGGCTTCAAGTTTAGTAGTGGTCGCCCTCGTCAACGTCCAAGACTCTACTCCGTACAGAAGAACGGAAAACACGTAACACCGCAAGAGTCGCAACTTAGTGCCCATAGTGAGATCATGACTCTTAAACGCCGAACTCATTGCGTTGAAAACACTCCTTGCCTTACCAATACGGCACTTGATCTCTTGTGAGTTTTCCCAGGCTTCATTGATAATAGTGCCCAAATACGGATACCATGCTACACGCTCAATTCTTGCATGTTTTATATATAGGTCTACACCAGTTATCGGTCCCCTGCTAATTACCATACTAATAACTAATAAAACTAATTAATAAGAAAGTTATCTAAATAAATAAATTAATTAACTAAATTTGTAAGAAAACGTAAGCTACAATTTAACTGAAATTATTAAAAAAAAATCTGGTGTGAAACACTCACACAACTTTCTCTTGCCTATGCAAATAATTAATAATAATCCTAACATTATTAATAAAATATTAGAAATAAACAAAAACTAACCTCAATAAACATAACCTTATTTTAATCATGAGTGAAAGACGCAAAATGAAAATCAACCTCATTTTGGCTTAGAAATACGGAAAATCACTCCTTCTCTCTAAACTAGGCTCTGTAGAGAAAAATGCTCTAAATAAAAGTTGTAGATCTTTTAATTTTCTATAAATTTAATTATATACACTTTTGTCGTAAAATGCATACTAAGGCCGAAATGTTTAAAAAATCAATTTTTCTCACGTTTTCGTGAGAAAAAAACAGAAAATTGCAAATTACCGCTAAACTAAGCGTTATACAAAAAAATGTTTGAAATAAAAGTTGTAGAATTTTAAATTCTCTACAACTTTTGTTATATAACGTTTTGCGCTAAAATGCATATTAAAGCCGCAATCTACAAAGAAAATGTTTTTACGTAAAAATAGCCTCACGCAGAATTTCAGCAAACATGGCGCCTACCCTATCTTGTAGAGCATAAAAAATGTAGTAAACCAGGCGATTTTAAAAAAAATCGTAGGACCAGTTTTTGAGAAAATCGGAAAAAAGTGAAAAATTATACGAATAAACTACTACTTCCGGTTGACCGATTTTGATGAAAATGTTCGTGTCGGGTCCGGTACTGGTATGTAACTTAACTTTTAAGTTTCAAGTTCGTACGATGTTCCGTTCTTGAGATATTCTGTTCACACACAGACATACACACACACACACGCACACACACACACACAGACCAATCGCTAAAAACATGTTTTTTGGGTTCAGGGGGTCTGAAAACGTATAGATCCGGTGAAAACTCGATTTCGAAAAATCGACATGAAAACAATACTTTCCTTCCTATATATTCATATAGGCAAGAGAAAGTAATAACTACTATTGGTACAAGAATCTAAACAGCAGAAGAGAAAGAGAGTGACGCAACTACAACGGTCAACAGATTAGGATAGCACTGACAAGACAGTGACAACAACAATGGAAGGCGGAATGTGTTAGTCGCGGGGCAGAGACAATGTTTTCAGGAATGCATGAAATTGAAGTCATAAAATACCTCTACTCCTTTCTTTCCCCTTGTTTGTAACGGTCATTCAGCCCGGTTGTTACACGGGCCTAGCTATACCTCAAGATCAACCCGGTGGGTTGACAGATTAATTACTTGCATTTCTTTGTAGAAACAGGGAGAGGTAATATTATTTAAAAATCTGGTGTGAAACACTCAAACAACTTTCTCTTGCCAATGCAAATAATTAACAATATATTGTAACATTAGAAATAAACAAAAACTATCCTCAATAAACATAGCCTAATTTTAATCATGAGTGAAAGACGCAGAATGAAAATCAACCTCAGTTTGGGTTAAAAATACGGAAAATCACTCTTTCACACTAAACTAGGCTCTGTAGTGAAAAATGCTTTAAATAAAAGTTGTAGATCTTTTTATTTCCTATAAAATTTATTATATACACTTTTGTCGTAAAATGCATACTAAGGCCGAAATCTTAAAAAAATCGATTTTTCACACGTTTTCGTGAGAAAAAAACAGAAAATTGCTAATTACCGCTAAACTAAGCGTTATACAAAAAAATGTTTGAAACAAAGGTTGTAGGTTTTTAAATTCTCTACAACTTTTATTGTATAAATTTTTGCACTAAATTGCATATTTAAGCCGTAATCTTAAAAAACTATGTTTTTACGTGAAAACAGCCTCACCCAGAATTTCAGCAAACATGACGCCTACCCTATCTTGTAGAGAATAAAAAGTTGAGTAAACCAGGCGATTTAAAAAAAAATCGTAGGACCAATTTTTGAGAAAATCGCAAAAAAGTGAAAAATTACACGAATAAACTACTACTTCCGGTTGACCGATTTTGATGAAAATGTTCGTGTCGGGTTCGGTAGTGGTATGTAACTTAAGTTTCAAGTTTCAAGTTCGTACAATGTTCCGTTCTTGAGACCAATCGCTAAAAACAGGTTTTTTGGGTTCAGGGGGTCCGAAAACGTATAGATCCGGTGAAAACTCGATTTCGAAAAATCGACATGAAAACAATACTTTCCTTCCTATATATTCATATAGGCAAGAGAAAGTAAAAAAGTACTATAATGAGACATAAGCGTATAAGATTAATTTTTTGAGGTTAATCTTTATATTGAATAAATAGGTTAACCGTATTATTCGTATTATTATTATCTAAACAAGTGACAACATGTATGTGAGTTGGAGTAAATTGACTAATCAAATATAGCAAGTGAAAGGAACTCGGCGTCTCTGATCTGTTTTTGGAAGAATTGAAGAAGTTAACAAGTTTTTTTTATTAAGTTTACTTTTACCGTCTGGTTCATTTAGGAAACGGTTAGTCGTCTCACAACTTATTGAAGTCACAATTTTGTAACGGGCTAATTAAATGTAAAGTAACCCATAATACATTCACCCAATGAAATTATTTTTGTATGTTAATAAAAAGTAATAAATTATTTTATTGTGAAACATTATAAGAACTAAAATCGTTGTATTACTTTATTTATTTTATTACCATTCTAGGTACAGCCTGGTTTTCCTACTCTCTGAACCGTTTAAACGTATTTGGGATATGGTACACGGATTTTATTTCTAAAATATTGTATTATTTTTTCTCAACTTATCTAATAACGCAATGAATGACAACGCTGATTGTATTGTAATTGAAACTTTAATTATTTTGTTTTCATGTGCTAAACACTTTTTTTTATTATCCCTAGAACGTTGCAATCTGTTCAATGTGAGAACAATAAGCAACCCCATGACCCAATGAGATGAGGATGATATGTATGACATGTAAATGAGGTGTAGTCTTGTAAAGACTCAGGCCGACCATTCCTGAGAGAGTATGGTTAATTGAACTCCAACCATCAAAGTACACCGGTAACCACTGTCTAGCACTCAAATCCGTATAAAAGTAACTACCTTTACTAGGATTTGAACCAGGAACTTTCGTCTCCGAAAATCAGCTGTTAAACAGATGATTTTGGCGACGACTTTACCTCTAGACCAACACGGTGGGTTTGAACACAAAATGTATACAGTTTTGTTGGATATTAGGTAAATGTTCCACACTCAATGTTAAAAAAACTTACAATTTACAAAGCCATTTTAAAACCAATTTGGACGTATGGAATTCAACTATGAGGCTTGGCAAGACGTTCCAACATTGAAGTCCTGCATAGGTTTCAATCAAAACTACTCAGAACAGTCACAGCATCGCCTTGGTACATAACGAACAACATATTTACACAGAGATTTACGTATTCCTACAGTTCAACAAAAATCAACACATAAAGTACAAAATACCAACGAAAACTAGAATTACACACGAATCATCTAGCCATCTTGCTGTTAGGTAATTCAAACGACACTCGTCGATTGAAAGGAGGACATCCTACGGACTTATTTTAAAGTGAGAAAACCAAACATAACTTACTTCCACCATTTATAATAAGGATTTTCTTCAGGCAACTAGTGTTACTGTAGATTGTGCAAATGGGCCTTTAACGTTTTCTGCAGTGTATTGCCCTCCCAGGCACATTATTACAGAAATTCAGTTTAGTCACTTTTTTAATACGCTCGGACACCGTTTTATTTCTGGTGGTGATTGGAACGCCAAAAATGTTTACTGGGGTTCCAGGCTGACTACTCCTAGAGGACAACAACTTTATCGAGCTATAACGGGATATAATTTTGAAATTATGTCACCAAATGGACCAACTTACTGGCCAACCGACGTCAATAAGGTACCTGATCTTTTGGACTTTTTTATTTCAAAAAATATATCACAAAATTATTTTCAAATTGATTCCTGTTGTGACTTGTCTTCGGATCACACGCCTGTAATATTAACAATTAGCTCAAATATAATCGTTCGTGAGCAACCTCCTTCTTTGTTTAATAAGTATACTAACATTGAACAATTTAAACACCTACTTGAAGAAGATATTGATTTGAATATTCCACTAAAGGTTGAAAATGATATTGATGACGCTGTTAATAATTTAACCAGAGCTATTCACAGTGCTTCGTGGACTGCAACTCCAACTCCCAGTCCTATGTTACCTGCTACAAACCAATATCCACTAATTATTAGGGAAAAAGTAGCAGAGAGACGAAGATTACGAAGAACGTGGCAAAACAATAGATATCCTGAGGATAAAAGAAGATTTAATCGCTCGTCAAGGAAACTGAAAAAGCTCATTTTAGATTGGAAAAACAAATCTTTTCAAAATTATCTGTTGACTCTTTCGCCGACTAAAGATGGAGACTATTCACTCTGGAGTGCTACCAAAAAATTGAAAAGACCAAAGCAAAACGTTCCTCCACTTCGTAAATTTGACGGCAGTTGGGCTAGAAGAGGTCAAGAAAAGGCTGACATATTTGCTGAACATCTTGCAGGAGTGTTCCAACCTTTCCCTCCAGCCAACGAAGATGAAGATAATACAGAGATTGATAATTTCTTAGAAGCCCCTTATCAAATGTCTCTTCCAATACGGAAATTTACTCCCGAAGAACTAAAATCAACTATCGACAAGTTGCCTTCCTTTAAAGCTCCAGGACATGACCTTATTACGGGAACAGTCCTAAAATATTTACCAAGGAAAGCTCTTATACTTGTAAATACAATATTTAATGCAATTGTGCGAATCGGCTATTTTCCAGGTCTGTGGAAAATCTCTGAAATTGTTATGATTCTAAAACCGGGAAAGGACCCTACTAGTGTGAATTCATATAGACCGATAAGCCTTTTGCCAATATTTTCAAAATTATTTGAAAAACTTTTGCTAAAACGATTGAAGTCATTTATATCAGAATTTATACCAGACCATCAATTTGGCTTCCGTGAACATCACAGTACGATTGAGCAGATCAACAGGGTGGTTCGTGTAATAAACAGTGCGTTTGAGAAAAAAACATTATTGTTCTTCTGCTTTTTTGGATATAAGCCAGGCATTTGATAAAGTTTGGCATAAGGGTTTACTTTTTAAATTGAAAACGCTGTTGCCTCATAATTTCTACATAGTATTTAAATCGTATCTGGATGACAGATGTTTTAGAGCAAAATTTGATGGAAATTTTTCAAAATTATTCAAAATTAATTCCGGAGTACCGCAAGGAAGTGTTGTTGGGCCACTCTTGTATGTTCTGTTTACTTCAGATTTACCGACTACAGAAAATACAGTTTTAGCAACTTTTGCGGATGATACTGCTGTCCTGAGTGTGGATGAAGATCCGATTGTAGCTTCACGGTATTTGCAAGATTTTCTGATATCCTTGCAAGATTGGTTACAGAAGTGGAGGATTAAGGTGAATGAAACTAAGTCTGTCCAGGTCACATTCACTCTACGTAGACGAACGTGCCCACCAGTAGTACTTAATGACATTGTGGTGCCACGGTCAGAAGATGTGAAGTACCTGGGGCTTCATCTGGACCGCCGACTGACGTGGAAGAAACACATTTTGACGAAACGAAGACAATTGGACTTGAAATTGAGAAATACTTTTTGGTTAACTGGGAGACGCTCACAACTTTCGATTGAATCAAAACTGTTGCTGTACAAGACAATATTCAAGCCGGTGTGGACGTACGGGATACAACTTTGGGGGACAACTAAAAATACCAATACCAATATTGACATTTTGGAACGTTTTCAAACAAAATTTTTACGATCATCTCTTAGGATACCATGGTACATACGAAACAAATATATCTATAACGACATACGACTTAACTCAGTAAGACAGGAAATTACACGATTTAGCAAAACGTACGAACAAAGGCTAAACGGACATCCAAATCATCTCGCTATAAACTTATTGGACAACAGTGATTATACGTTTACAAGACTTAACAGGTACAATGAGTTGGATTTAATTAACAGATTCGAACACAATTAAATTTTTATTTTAGATATTTTTATGTGTATATATGTAAATATTTTCTTCTTTATTTAAATTTTGAATCACTTCAAAATTAATTAATTTTTTAAAATTACAAAAAAAAAATTATCTAACAATTATTAGACTATTAATGTATAATATTGTTGTAAATTTGTCTTTTCTATGTTAACCTTATTACTTATTGTTCTTGGTTTTTTATAACAGAACAGATTGTAATTTTGCTGATTTGATAATAAAAAATAAATAAAAAAAGTTTTACATTTTACACTGTTTACTTATGATTAGACATAAGCTATATTTTTGTTACCTTCATTAGCAAGAGAAAGTCGTGTGAGCATTTCACACTAATTTTTTTTTAATCGGACATTGTATTTATAACACGGATGTACAAAAATAGAGAACATTAAACAGAAATAAAGTTAACTTAATTACAGAATTAATACACATGTAGTATTATTCCACAAGTATTCAAAAATTAATAAAACTGGAAAACTCGGATTGATTTTTTTTTTTACTAATGATTTTATTAGTAATACAAAATTTAAAAAAGGCCGCCTCCGTAGCGTTTTGGTAGCGCGCTAGCCTACCACACGGAGGTCCCGGGTTCGATTCCCGGCCAAGGTCTGAAAATTTTCACAAGTTAAAACCCATAGTTAAGCAGTAGACTTACCTAGGCAGCAATGTAAACGAGGATTGGGATCACTCGCAAGAAATTAAGATACGCATAGAAAAAGCCAGAGTGGCCTTCAACAATATGCGAAAAATTTTCAAAACTCACGACCTTACACTTGCTATCAAAATGCGTCTCCTTCGATGTTATATGTTCTCTGTACTGTTCTACGGCGTGGAAGCTTGGACGCTCACTGAGGCCTCAGCCAGGAGGCTTGAAGCCTTTGAAATGTGGCTTTATCGAAGAATGTTACGCGTATCATGGAGGGACAGAGTCACCAATGTAGAAATTCTTCGAAGGATGAATAAAGATAAAGAGGTTCTTGACATCGTGAAAGTGCGAAAGCTCCAATACCTGGGACACATTATGCGCAATGAGAACCGTTACGTGTTGCTCCAAAAGATTCTGCAAGGAAAGGTGTATGGTGCGAGAGGTCCCGGTAGAAGAAGGATTTCATGGTTGAAATATCTAAGAACGTGGTTCAACCAGTCGACGACCCAACTTTTCAAAGCAGCTGTTTCCAGTCAGAATAGCCATCATGATAGCCAACATCCGAACCGGATAGGCACCATAAGAAGAAGAAGAAAACCCATAGTTACATATTCCACCGTATTCGCTGATGACCGAGATGTTGATGCGACTTTAAAAAACTTCCTAAAAAAATAATTTAAAAAAATATTCTTAACGCCTTAATGTATGCAACTACCATTACGTGTGTGCATGCAGAGTAACATAACCAATATCGCCAACTTCTCAATATGTATAGTACCTCAGTTAGTCATAGAGTGCGGGCAGATACAGTTTCTGACAGTTACGTACTAATCGTGTTTCGTGCTAGCTCAGTATATGAGCTGGTAGAAATTTTATATTAATTATCAAGTAACAGTGAATGGGAAAGTAACTTCGTGAGGTGACCAGTCCCGTTCAAATTCAGATCGATAGGACAGTTCCCACAACGCTAGTTTATTAGCTGCTAGTACTAGCAGCTTATTAGTAACTAGCAACGTTTCCAAACATTCACACCGAGCTAGTTAACTAGCACAAGTCAATCATGTGACCTTTTCTCCCCTACTAGCACTAGTAAAATCAAACATGATCAAAATCACTAGCGCGCTATTGAATACTAGCGCTTTAACTAAACTAGCTGGTAATTGTTCTTTCCCGCGACGCTAGTAGGGACTACTAGCTGTTAGTCTACTTGCAGCGAGTAAACTAGCATCATGGGAATAGGTCTTATTACAAGAAAAAAAAATCTGGTGTGAAACACTCACACAACTTTCTCTTGCCAATGCAAATAATTTACAATATAATTTAACATTAGTAATAAAATATTAGAAATAAACAAAAAACTAACCTCAATAAACATAACCTTATTTTAATCATGAGTGAAACACTCAAAATGAAAATCAACCTCAGTCTGGCTTAAAAATACGGAAAATCACTATTTCACGCTAAACTAGGCTCTGTAGAGAAAAATACGTTAAATAAAAGTTGTAGATCTTTAAATTTCCTATAAATTTGGTTATATACACTTTTGTCGTAAAATGCATACTAAGGCCAAAATCTTTAAAAAATCGATTTTTCACACGTTTTCGTGAGAAAAAAATCAGAAAATCGCTAATTACTGCTAAACTAAGCGTCATACAAAAAAATGTTTGAAACAGAAGTTGTAGGTTTTTAAATTCTCTACAACTTTTATTATATAAGTTTTTGCGCTAAAATTTATATTAAAGCCGTAATCTTAAAAAAACAACGTTTTTACGTGAAAACAGCCTCACCGAGAATTTCAGCAAACATGGCGCCTACCCTATCTTGTAGAGAATAAAAAATTGAGTAAACCAGGCGATTTTTAAAAAAATCGTAGGACCAGTTTTTGATAAAATCACAAAAAGTGAAAAATTATACGAATACTACTTCCGGTTGACCGATTTTGATGAAAATGTTCGTGTCGGGTCAGGTAGTGGTATGTAACTTAAGTTTCAAGTTCGTACGATGTTCCGTTCTTGAGATATTTTGTATACACACACACACACACACACACACACACACACACACAGACCAATCGCTAAAAACATGTTTTTTGGGTTCAGGGGGTCTGAAAACGTATAGATCCGGTGAAAACTCGATTTCGAAAAATCGACATGAAAACAATACTTTCCTTCCTATATATTCATATAGGCAAGAGAAAGTAAAAATAAAACAGAGGCAATGATAAAATTGGGTGGTTTTCAACTGCGCACAGTTTTCAAAAACAAATAAAGCTAAAATAAAAAGTATTGCTTGAGTCCCAGCTGCGTGTAGTTGTTGTGGAATGCAGTGCGTTGTTATAGTAGTGGGAGAATGAATGAGTGCTAGTAGTGTGTCACTGCTACTGCATTTGTAGTGGTAGTGTATACTAACTAGACTAAAAAAATATTCTTATCATCCGGCGTATTAATTTAACAAATACCTACCGGGTTATTAACTTGGTCGGATTTATAATATTTAACTTACCAATTTTATATAAAAATATGTAAATAAACAAATGTAATAAATATAAACGAATTGTTAAATACGGAAAGTTTGAAAACGAATGTTTTGTGTCAGAGTAATACAAAATCGTTCGCCCAGCATCCGTCACTCATTCATTATACACCTCACCCGTACCCCCTTCACCCCGCACCTACACGGAGCTTGGAACCGTACAATAAGCACGATATCTTAGTTGTAAAATTTACTGATTCCTTAAATTACACCTTGGCTTAAATGATGTACAAAATGACATCAAAAATAATTAAACAATATCAGAATTATTTCACAAATGGATTATTAACAGATGGTCCGGTTGTGGATCATCTCTTTTTATTAGTTTTTTTATTTTCATGACTTGATCCTGAGTTTTCCTTTAAATGTACTATATTCAAATCGAAATCGTCTTACAATAGATATCCACCATTTATATACCTCTATAAATACAGACTGCCCCGTTATAATTTGTTTATTCACTTTGAACAATAAATCACTAATATGGCAGAAAAGTGCAAAAAAATTAAGGGAAGTCAAACATCCATCGATGTTGTACAAAAAAAAGTCTGAAATAAAATTTGTAGCATTTTCTAATTTTCTACAACATTTATTAGCCTATAATATACACATTTGCCCAAGAATAAAGCAAATGTCTGGTGAAGAATTTCACCAGACATGCCGCTTATTCTATCTTGTAAAGCATAAAAAGTGGAGTAAATGATGAGATTCTTAAAAAGATCGTACGAGCCGTTTTTGAGAAAACCGCAAAAAGGGAAAAATTGCACCAATAAATTACTACTTACGTTAGACCGATTTTGATGAAAATTTTCGCGTCAGATCCCCTAGTGGTGCCTAACTTAAGTTTCAAGTTTCAACTTCGTTTGATATTCCGTTCTTGAGATATTTTGTTCAAACATAGACCATTTGGTAAAAACATGTTTTTTTGAGTTCAGGTGGCCTGAAATCGTGTATATCCGATGAAAACTCGATTTTGAAAAATCGACATGAAAATAAATGTACTTTTCTTCCCTATACTTTATATTAAGACAAGTCTATTATAGTCTGATTCACGAAAGAAAACACCTGTGTTTAAACAGCAATATAATTTGAACCGCTGTATTGAAAAACAATTACCATACATCAAATTAAAGCTTGTTTCATTGTTCGTTACGGAATACACATTAACATTTTCGGACATAAATAGGGTATTAAATATAACGAATTACGCATAAAAAGTACACTGTTTTTAACCATTTTTCCAATATACCCAACTTCAAGGTACTATTACTTTGTTCACGCATACTTTAAAATGTACACGGCTACAAAGTACTATAAAATAAAGGTTTTTACTTGTAATGCATATTTTTATTTTATTTGGGCCATTGGTTTTAAAATGGGGGCCGTTTTTTGTACTGACGGTTACATATTAACAACAGTATTGCAAAACGTGTCATAATTTTTCATTATTAATGTGTTTTATGTGTTTATAGTGTCAGTTTAACATCTAATTCCTCTATTTTATTTAGTAATTATGTAATTTAATTACCTGATCATATGAGATAAAACAGAATTATTTTAATAGCTATATTTTCACCTCTAAAAAATAGCCATATAAGTACATGTTAAGTGCTTTTAATTTAAATTAAGCGTGACAAATTAATTAATTATTATAATCGAAAGATACAAGTAATGGTTGAAAAACTGTAAGGTGAATTTTCGTATAGTTTAAATTAAAACAATGAAGATAAAATTGCATTTAATACTGATACTCCATTATTTATTCTTAAACAACTATCAGTTGAAAGGAAGAAACAGCGTGACTTAAGCAATCATAATTTATGAAATGAAGTAGGTTGAAAGAAGTTGTATCTCGATCTTTTAATTAGTTAATAACAGTGAACAATTAGAGCGTGTCATTAATAATTTTATGAAACTATAACAGATAATGTCATGACATGAGTAAATATTATCCCATCACTTAAAGATCACAAAAAACATAACTGTAACCGACTACATAGCGAAAATGTGTATCCATAATAATAATAATAATAATAATAATAATAATAATAATAATAATAATAATAATAATAATAATAAAAATCTGGTGTGAAACACTCACACAACTTTCTCTTGCCAATACAAATAATTAACAATAAACCTAACATTATTAATAAAATATTAGAAATAAACAAAAAACTAACCTCAAAAACATAACCTTATTTTAATCATGAGTGAATGACGCAAAATGAAAATCTACCTCAGTGTGGCTTAAAAAACCGGAAAATCACACTTTCACGCTAAACTAGGCTCTGTAGAGAAAAATGCTATAAATAAAAGTTGTATATCTTTTAATTTCCTATAAATTTAATTATGTACACTTTTGTCGTAAAATGCATACTAAGGCCTAAATCTTAGAAAAATCGATTTTTCACACGTTTTCGTAAGAAAAAAACAGAAAATCGCTAATTACCGCTAAACTAAGCGTTATACAAAAAAATGTTTGAAATAAAAGTTGTAGAATTTTAAATTCTCTACATTTTTTATTATATACATTTTCGCGCTATCAATACAAATAATTAACACATATTAATAGCCTACATATTAAAGCCGTAATCTTAAAAAAACACTTTTTTTACGTAAAAACACTCTTACCAAGAATTTCAGCAAACATGGCGCCTACCCTATCTTGTAGAGAATAAAAAATTGAGTAAACCAGGCGATTTTAAAAAAAATCGTAGGACCAGTTTTTGAGAAAATCGCAAAAAACTGAAAAATTATACGAATAAACTACTACTTCCGGTTGACCGATTTTGATGAAAATGTTCGTGTCGCGTCCGGTAGTGGTATGTAACTTAAGTTTCAAGTTTCAAGTTCGTACGATGTTCCGTTCTTGAGATATTCTGTTCACACACACACACACACACACACACACACACACACACACACACACACACACACACACACACACACACACACACACACACACACACACACACACACACACACACACACACACACACACACACACACACACACACACACACACACACAGACCAATCGCTAAAAACATGCTTTTTGGGTTCAGGGGGTCTGAAAACGTATAGATCCGGTGAAAACTCGATTTCGAAAAATCGACATGAAAACAATACTTTCCTTCCGATATATTCATATAGGCAAGAGAAAGAAATAATCGACAAACATTACACACAAAACACAGTGTAGTTTTCTTTTCATATATTAACAAATTACTCATAACAGGGAGGTGAAGTGTTAAATTATTTGTACTCGATCTGCTAGTTCCAAGGCTACAAAAAATAGTTCTGTTTCTTATCACATGATAAGCGAATTATGTGACTGAAAAATTTAACAACAGAAGAGGTAGAAGTGTAAAAGACACTAGTCACAGTTATATCCTTTGAGAGAAATGAATTTCATAATACAGCTAGATCCTGTGGCGAATGAAATGAAGATGTCATTTGCAGGGTGGAAAGTTGATACTTTTCAGAGGGCCCGGCAAGCTAATAAGCGTTCTTTTTTACTCAGTGAGAAAGGCAATAATAAACCACCTCACTCCTCGTTTTACTAAGTTAAGCTTATCGAGGTTCAAACTAGCCTTTCGGCTGATGAACTAAAGAACACACATAACTAACGTATTCTAACTGGTTTAAAAAGGAAGTAACTCGTTTGCCTTCTTCTCCATCTCCTGCTCCTCCTCCTCCTCATAATAAAGGATTGGCCTCCCCCTGACCGACTCACAACTCTCTTGAATTATTGCCATCTCTAGCATGCCCTTCCAACATCTCTTCTCCCCTCCGGTCTGTTTTCAAAAACGAGGGGCTGTTTTGGAAAACTGTTTCGAAATGAGGGGGCTCTATCCCCAAGCGTTCTCTCTACGTGCTCCCTTCATCGATTTCGATATTCTGGAATCTTAATATCAATCTGAATATCTTCGATAGTCTGTAAACAACCAGTTACGTTCTAACGTCCTCATTTCTTAGTTGGTCCCTACGAGTGCAACACTTTGTTCTCTGCAGGCATCGCATCTCTACCGCCTGTACTCTGCTCTCTTGTGGTAATGTACTAATCCACAGTGGATTAGTACAACATGAATATTGTACAAACATTTTAAATTAATCCAGCTGGAACCAACTTTCTCGTTCATGTAAATCTAACATTGGATTGATGGTAAAGTCGCGATAAACCATAGCATTCACAGATTTGTCAAGAAATAAAGACCCTATTATGCAACGCCGAGATATCGCACACCAGACACCAATCACAGCGTTTTTTTTACCATTACAAGCGTGTAATGGTCGTTTGTGTACGGTGAGGATTTTGAATGCTTCATATTCAGTAGTTTTGACTGTTAACAAAGCCATCCAAGTGAAATCTCATCACAAATAAATACGATAAGACCTCAATGCCGATTTCATCGACAAGAGACTGAAACCAACGAAAATACTGTAAAAGATTTCCGTGGTCTACTTCTTGCAGTTCATGTATAATACCGATCCGGTAAACATACAAATATAATTTTTTAGTACCCCTGAAACTAACAGATAGTGAAATCTCAGCCTGTAAAAATAACTTCCTGAGCGATTTCTAGGAGAACGAGCCAAACGGACTTTTACATCGTTTTAATCGTTTCCATTAACCGTTCATTTTCCTTGTACAGTTCTTCTCGATCTCGTAATATATACTGTCCGACTAGTATGTTCGGAGTATCTTGCGGAGGATCTTTCTCTCAAAATTTTCTGCTTCTTTTGGACCAGCCTCTCCAGTCATTCTAAGGCACTCACTTGCGTACAGACACACAGGTTTTATCACAGTATTATAATATCTAGTCTTGGTTTGTCTTGACAGTGCTTTCTTTAAAGCCTAGTTTACACGGATCGAGCAATTTAGTAACTGTCCACACGTGTAACGTGGACAGTGAATTTAGTGCATTGTTATGGCTCCACGGAGGCGGGGTCTCGCTCGTAAATTACGTTGTGCGTAGTGGTGGGGGGGGGGGTAAGTGACTAAACTGTGCACTCGACCGTCCTACTCAACTACAACTAAACTAAAGCAGCCGCGTCAGCTCGTGATCCGTGTGAGGAATTTCTGTTACGGCATGCAATGAAAGATTATACTATTCATAAAAAAAACATTTATCATAATGTTCTTGTCATTATAAAGTAACCTTTTGTTTTATTATTTCAATTTATTCTATAATATAGTAACTCTTTTACTTTTCTTTCATTGTATTTATTAATATTTAGTAATTATTTACAGTTTGAGTCAGGCAGTCCTCAGGAATTAAAATATGTACGTAGCATAGAAAATAAGGAAATTAAAAAATATATATTTCATAACATTAACTTATAGGCCTAAATAATTAGTAGCAAATTATGATTATGATTTTCTTTACCTCAGTCCTAATCAGTACCTAATCATAATCCATTTGGATTATGATTTTTTTACTGAGGTAAAAAAAAATCGAATGGTTAAGCCAATTCCGAGTCCTTTACGCGATTCTTCATCACAGTTTTTTATAACTGATGCAATAATTTGTCGCACTTCCGAATGAATTACCGCTTTATTTTTCCGGGAAGACATATTAAAATAAAACAAATGATATGAAAAATACACGTTGAAATTTACCTAACACAAAACACACAAAACTAATAACTTTTGGCACGTTAACACGCTTTAAATTTCAAAATAAAAATCACTTTAGTGATCAAAAATCATGAATAATGATTAACACATCCGAGACGCATTAGCACAAATGTACAACTGTATATTGTGACACATGTATCCGTTGTGAAAAGCAATAACATGTAGGCCTATAATAAATAAATACATAGACATAATAATAATATTTACATGATGACTAAATGTTTTTGTACTGCACGATAAGACAAATATATTACTCACATTCTATTACGCCACCCGTCCCACTTCCCCAGGCGACAGAGATCATGAGCTGGCGCGCGTATAGTACTCGACTAAAACGACGTCTCCAAACAAGTCCAGTACTAAATTACTAATCTACTCGACTAAAATACTCGACCCGTGTAAACTAGGCTTAAGTGCTTTAAAAGTGGTAAGTTCCTCGGAGCGCACCGACTATCTTTCCTCATCTGCTGTTTACTTCTTTTTCGCTGGTCTTTGGTTGTTTTATCTCCCCGATGTATTTGAAGCTAACAACTTTCGCAATTTTTCCGTATTGTCTTCAAATGACGCGGGCTGTTTTGATGTTAGTTATGCAATTAGTTTTTTCGAATAAAATCTGTAGTCCTGTTTTTTTTCTGCTTATTCTTTTAACATATTGATTTCTTCCATTGCTGTTTCTGTGTTCCTAGTAGAAAAGTTTGCTATGGTCGTCTGCAAAAGTTTATCTTTATGCCGTTCTTTGATCCTCCATTGTGTACTTGGATTAACAATCCTTTATTGGCAAGTTCCATTTCCCATTTCTGAATAACTGTTTTTAGCACACAGTTAAAAGAATTGGTGCCAGTCCATCACCCTTCCTAACGCCTGTTTTAATTTCAAACTCTTCAGAGATTTCTCCTAAAAATTTTACTTTTGATCGTATCTCTGTGTTAATGTTTCCTTAATGACTGCCGTTGTTTTGATGTCCAATTCAAATTCTTCTAAAATGTTCAGTAGCGTTTCTCGGTCAATTGAATCATAAGTTTTCTTAAAATCAATAAACCCAACCTCGACATCTTTTCAAATATAACTCTTCAGAACTCAGTAAATGTTCCATTATACTGTTTTAAGTTAACAATAATTATTGTTTTTCTGTTGTAAAGTACTCCCGCTGAACAGCTCTTTTTCTTCTTCTTTTCACAATCAAGGATTAGGCTTCCGCCTGTTCCGATTCATAACAGCGACAAACTACTGAATTATTGCCATCTTTTGTGTGGCCTCCCGACATCTCTCCTCCCCACCTGTTTTTTTTCTTTTGCAAAACACTGGTCACAAATGGTCAACGGCCTTGAAGGCGGAAGAGGAAGAAATTACCAACGGCAGTAAGGGAGGAAGAACCTAGAGAGACACCTCGAATAAAAGGTCCTGCATCCTTGAAGGCAGGAAAGTAGCGACCCTACAGTCAAGCTAAACCTGCGCAGCGTTCGTAAAGCGGCAGGGGATTTATTAACTTACTGATAAACTCGCTAACACCTCGGAGTTAGTAGGCTATATATCTTGTCAATTTTTCTTCTAAACTAACCTATTTATTGTTTTTCAATGAAGAGATTGTACATCAATTTTGTTTAAAATTTATTTTGAAAAGGACACTGTGTACAAATCGAGAAACAACAGAATCGTATAATGGAAAAAGTATTGTATTTAGAGACCATTATGAGATAAGCAATTTAAAGACTTGCAAGAAAATCTTATTACATAAACATTGAATCTACTTATTTTCTATAATAATTTTTTGAATTTATGTTCTTAAGTTCTAATAAACAATGAACATAAATTTATTTTATACTAAATAATTATAGTTGCCGCTGTACGGAAACATGATAACATTCCGTTTTTCATCGCGTCAAGTTGTGTTGACAACTTTATTAACTAGAAATTCTGAGCTAAGTTGATCATGAGCAATTTATTTCTTGAATAGTTGCCCAGAAATTACCATAAAAGACTTTATTTTTTAAAGTGCTTCTTGTTTATGCAACGTATATTATTTCATGAAATATCATAGAATAATTAAAGGTCTGCCCCTCTTAGAAATATTATATTAAAGAAAAGTTTGAGAAAAAGACTTACGAATTTAATTATCAAATGATAGAAGATTTTTAGTTAAGTAGTTTTACAAAAATTACGCATATATTGTTCTCTTTTGAAACCTATGTGGACCTACGGGTCCCAAATGTACGGTTCAACCAAACCCTCTTAACTTGCAACGAATTCAAGCATTCCAGTTAAAAACATTACGCCTTATAGCAAATGCACCTCTTTACGTTAGCAACAAAACCTTACATACAGATTTGAAAACACCACTATTACAAAATTCCGTCGAATACCTATACAAACGCTTTCACAATAAGTCACACGAACACGAGAACCCCCTGGTGAGTTCACTTTCCACCGTCCATTTACCTGATAACCCCCTTAGACGCCTTAAAAGACGCTGAAGTAGAGACCTGCTAATTTGATATACCAATTTCATTCTTGGAGAGGCACCAACCGGGGCCCAACCCCTCTCATGCCTATCATGTCATTTATATTATTATCGTATTTATTGTCACCTCCCCCTCTATTCACAATAATAGGTTGGCTCAGGGGTTGACAAAAACACAAGGAAGCCAAAAAAAAACAAGATGTTGTTGCATATGATTGTTATTACTTAAGAAAAACACAAAATACAAAAAAATTAATTACACAATGAATCCAAGAAATTTGAAAATACAGTAAAATTATTATATAGATATAATTAAATTTGAGACAAACAAAATACCTAAATGGATTATCTTCAGGCAAAAATTATTTAAAAAAAAAAATAAAAAAATTAAATATAAAATACAATGTTCAATGAATAACTAAACTTTAATAGCTATCGCTTTAAGTTCACTTAAAACGGATACTATTTATACTGAAAATTCATAGATACAGAAAATTTAAAGGTAAGAAAAATATTTAAAAAAAAAAAAAAAATAGAATTAGTTCATTGTCCCGTAGTAGCATAGCATCAAATTTTTATTTTAATATTATATTTATTTGTACGTGCATACCATGGTAGCCTTTTAAATTATTAAAAAAATTTTAGAAGAAAAACAATATTTTGTAAAAAAATTTTATATATATAAAAAAAACAAGATTCTAGATTAATGAAATTACTTATGAGAAAGAAAACTTGTTAACGGTTTTTTAATATTAAAAAAAAATTAATTTAAATTTTAAACAAGTTCATTCGTTGACCATTTTCATTTCGCGACATGCATAGTACAGGAAGCCCTACCTGACCTGCATAGACGCAGTCAAGTAGAAATCGTCGATATAGCCCGAAAAACACATTTTATAAAATATTTAATGACACATACCAGATTGCAGAAACAAAATTATAGAACAGAAAACGTCGAGAATCAAACCCAGGTGGCTCCAAACAAGCAGAATGGCACTGCTATCCAAGACTATCCGAAACAGTTATCCAAAACTAGAGTAGGCTTCTCATACAGTAGGATCTTCCATAACGGAAACGTTCCCAAAGCAGAATCTCACAGAATAGAACCCCAGAGTCGAACCCTGGACAAAAACCGACTAACGTTAAAAGCGAAAAAGGTAACACTTCGAAAAGAAAAGTAACAAAATGAACCAAATCAAAAGAAAGAATTAGACCAAAGAATACTTCTACAGATTGCGGTCAACATAGGTCAAAGGTAAAAAAAACAAAAGGGTAGTACAAAACATTAAATTGCCCTACACCTTAACGGAAACCCACACAAGGTTAAAAGGTGTAGGCAAACAATCAGACAAAAAAAACAAGGCAAGAATCGAACAAGGCCAAAACCAAAATAACTCGATTCAAAATTTAAAATTTACAGTTAAACAGAATTGACAAGCGCAATCTCCAGAAATATTCGACAGCAAAACAAAAGAGAACTTACCCAAAATAAATTTGGGGCTACGAAGCCAAAAACTTGAACCATAATTAAACGCCGACCCGGAAAAGACTTAAAATAATTACGTATCATAATAAGTTTAAAGAAAAACAAAAGATAAACATAATTTAAAACAGTAGATAATGCAATTAAACTTCAGTAACCATCATAATGCAGCATTAAAGTATAAAAAACATTCTTTAAGTAAAAGAAAGAAATTTGCAAATCGGCAACATTTTAAAGGTCATAGACGACTACCGTACCATTTCGCTTCACAAACAAGAGTGCACGTTTAAACCAGGAAGATAGTACAATTAGTCGACAGAAAAATATTAATTCAAATCAGGCCAGAATAGATAAACAGAAAAACGCCAGATAGCGACAGCTTACAGTGAACAAAGTTAAGCATTAACACAAACCGAAATGCAGCGCCAGATATGAAACAAAAACCCACAGTAACGTATTTCACTTAGACGTTACATTATCACATTTGCTTTTTGTAAAATTTTAAGTTGTAAATAAAGAATTAAAAAGAAAAAAAAGTAGTTTTGTTAGAACATCAAAACAAATAATTGTTGGCTACATTAAAGTAAATTTTTAAAATAACAGCAGACTATATAGCCTACATTCTGTTGATGTTATTCCATACCTGTAATTACAGATTCGAGTACTTGACATAAAAAAGAACTTTTATTTTTTCTTTTGTTTTTACACTAAAACTACTCGGGGTTTTAGTGACGTGTTTGTGAATATAATTTTATAAATAAGCGTTATGTTTTTATTAGAAAAGGAAACTTCTGTCCAGTGGCCAAATTTGTTGGGCATTGATGAAATAATAAAACAGTTAATTTGCTTTATCATGATTGTATTGAAAGAATATATTTATGTTTTAAAATATGGTGTTCGAATGGCGAAAATGTTACAATGGTTGTAGATTTTACGATTTCTTCTAATTGCAATATTAACTGGACAGAAGTTCCTTTTCTAATAAAAACATATGCGTTTTTCATACGTGCGAAAGTTCCTTCTGGCGGGACGGAACTTACGGGTTACTTTCATAATAGCCTTTTCATTTAGGTGTTGCTTATCCATAAAAAGGTACGTAGAACCCGATTGTGACGATTCAAAATCATTGACAGCTGGCTTTGTTTATTTTTGGTTTGAAATAAATGTAAATAGACCCAGCTGGTGAAAAGAATAAAATCAAGCATTTCGCTTGAAATGCGCCCGGTAAGAGTTTTCGCAGCCGGCGCAAGCGAACTGCTTATTTAGCGCTAACAACTTTGATCGAATTTCACATTTATCTATATTCTTTTAATTATTGATCAAAACATGTTTCCAATGCTTTAGTATAACATTGTTTCACTTTAAACGACATTTAGTCTTCATTTCAGTATTAAAAACAAACTGCAAACATTTATTTTCAATAATTTTAATGCCGCGGGACCCGATTTAGTACATTTTAATCTATCTCGGAAAATGTCCTCCTCCTCCGATTGAAGTTAGGCGGCAGCACCGTATACATGTTACATGTGTGTATGTGTAGTGGATTATTACTTAATATTTCGAATTTGTGTTTGGGTAGGTTCGATTTTAAAATTATAATAAAAAAAATATGTAAAATTATAAAAAGAAATTATAAAAAATTACCAAAATTAAAATAAATACAGGAAACTCGCTCAAAATATACGAATTACAGAGTACTTACTACGAAAATCGTAGAAACCTGTATTTATTCCTACTTTCGAAAGTTGATTTGCAAGAAAATAATGCCACCGCTTTCGCCAACGGCCATACCATGTTGAATACACCGGTTCTCGTCCGATCACCGAAGTTAAGCAACATCGGGTGCGGTTAGTACTTGGATGGGTGACCGCTTGGGAATACCGCATGTTGTTGGCATCTTTTTTTTATAATTGTGGTATTCCAGTAATTTTAAAAATCTGGTGTGAAACACTCACGCACTTCTTTTGCCAATGCATATATTGACCAATATAATTTATTATATTAGTTACAAAACATAAAAGATGAACAAAAAAAACTAACCTCATGTAATATAACCTAATTTTAATCATGATTGGAAGACGCAAAATGAAAATCAACCTCAGTTTGGCTTACAAATACGGAAATCACTTTTTCACGCTAAACTAGGCTCAGTATAGAAAAATTCTTTCAATAAAAGATCTTTTAATTTTCTATAAATTTGATAATATACTTTTGTCGTAAAATGTATTCTAAGGCAGAAATCTTATACAAAAAAAATATTTTTTACACATTTTCGTGAGAAAAAAATAGAAAATCGCCCATCATCGCTAAACTAAGCGCTGAACAAAATAAATGTTGTAGGATTTTAAATTCTCTACAACTTTTATTACATATATTTTTGGGATAAATGCATATTAGAGCCGAAATCTTAATAAAACAATTTTTTTACGAAGAAACAGCCTCCCCAAGAATTTCAGCAGACATGGCGCCCTACCCTATTATGGAGAGCATAAAAATTTTAGTAAATGAGGCGATTTTTAAAATAATCGTAGAAGCCGTTTTCGAGAAATTCGCAATACAGTGAAAAATGACACGAATAAACTACTTCCGGTTGACCGATGTTAATGAAAATGTTCATGTCAGGTCCTCTAGTGGTATCTAACTTAGTTTTAAGTTTCAATTTCGTACGACGTTCCGTTCTTGTGATATTCTGTTCACACTCGCGCGCGCTCGCACGTACACAGACCAATCGTTAAAAACATGTTTTTTGGGTTCAGGGGGTCTTTAAATGTGTAGAACCGGTAAAAACTCGATTTCTAAAAATCGACGTGAAAACAATACTTTCCTTCCTACATAATCTTATAGGCAAGAGAAAGTAAAAAAAAAAAATCATGAGTATTTAATCGAACCACATCGGTTCGATTTCCGGTTAAGATATGAAAAATTTGAAAATCACCTTTAAACCTACCACTACTATTTTTATACCGGGGTCCCAGGTTCAATTTCCGGTCAGGTCTGGCATTTTTTCATGACTCATTTTCATTATCATCTTTATCCACCTTCTGCATTCAAAATAAATGGCAAAACTGTCAGACGTAAAACAAAAAAAAACTATTCTATTTTGTTCTTTAGCCCAAAATAAATAGTTGCTAATGACCAAGATGCAGTAGACACAGCTTTAAAAAAACTAAAAAAATTATGTAAAACACGCACACGAGTTTCTCCTGTCATTGTAAATAATGAAAAATATAACCTCGTTTAATCATTAGTAAACTATGTAAACCTAACTTAATTTTAATCATGAGTGAATGATGAAAAATGAAAGTCAACCTCTGTTCGACTTGAATGTACGTGAAAGCAATAAATTAGCTCTGTAGAAGAAAATTATTAAAATAAAATATGGTATTTTATTTTTTTTGGATTACCTATTTTTTTTAAATTAAAAGAATAATTTTTTCTGATCATGAAAACCGATGTAAAAATATTTTAATTTTGTAAAAAAAATTGTAAAAATTTTTAAATAAAAAACAGATGCCAACAACATGCGGTATTCCCAAGCGGTCACCCATCCAAGTACTAACCGCACCCGATGTTGCTTAACTTCGGTGATCAGACGAGAACCGGTGTATTCAACATGGTATGGCCGTTGGCGATAATCAATGCGTTGTTTTTCTCCAAATCAACCTTTGTAAGTAGGAATAACTGTATAAATAATTTATTTTATACAATACGTATTCTAACATTTTTATACAGTATAATGTTTTAAATTAATGTTTTCTGTCTGAAGTTCCTCCAGTGGGAGAGTTTCTTTGCTCATGCCATCAATAAGCGAACTCAGCTGCTTCTTATTCTGCGTAACAACAGACAGCAGTTTTTGCAGAATATAGACAAAAACGTTTTCTGTAATCATGTATTGTACTTGCTTGCATACGAATTCTGTACATTTTAAGGAAGTTCCCTGTCTTTATATCTATTTAACATGTAACGACAGTATGCACAAGCCCAAGGCTTATGTAGGCATCATTACTCAATTAGTGCAACAAAACAGCCTCAAGGGTCACACTAAAAAAGAGTTCTGAAGACGTTTCCTGGACTAATAATTTAGTTTCAATACATCACAATTTTCATGTTAGATTTTGAATTTAAAAATTTTAAAAGCATTTTGTGTTCGATATGAGTTTTTTTCAAAGTTTAAAACTAATCTGTCTTGTGTTAAATTAGAAAAACTATAATTATTATAACTCTGTCATTAGTATTTTGATGTCAAATTAAGACCATACAAGAAATGTTCAGTTTTCAATAAAATACAGTGAAACTTGGTTAATTCGAACCTGAAGGGGAATGGAAAAAAGTTCGAATTATCCAAAATTCGAAATAACCAACATCATATGGAACAGTATTGTAAAGTTAAAAAAATTATAAAATTCGAACTTTTGTTATACGTACTACACTATGTATACTATGTACTTGCTTTAAAATCCCGAATGTCTAATTTTTTGCAAATCCTTCTGCTTTTGCACGAATTATTGTTCCACTTAAAGGAATCACTTGGTCGCGAGCTTGCTTGAACCACTTCAAAACACAATCGTCCACTGCAGGATATTCGGCTGTTCTTACCCGCTTTCGACATTTTCCGTTTTTTTGATTCCAGTTTTCCATAATTGTGTTTTTATTTTTTAAGAAAGACGATAAATGTTCGGTAAAATTCCGTATTCTTTAGCTATGTCACACTTTCTTTTTGTACCGCGTTCCACATCTTGAATCACTTTAAATTTTTCGTCCAAAGTTAAACTCTTATACGGACCACGCTTAGCCATTGTTAAATGAACTTAACCGCACTGCACGTAAACTCTTAACTGAAACGAAAACAATTCAGTAGTACTGAAATGTACTGTACCTAGTTAAAAAAAAGTACGTAGTACTACTGTGCTGTGACTGAAAACGGTTCAAGAATGTGGGTGTAAATTTAACTAGGGAAATCCCAAACCGATCATACAGTGCAGGTCTGTGTGAAAGTGAAATTCACTTTACAATGTTCAAAGCCTATACGGCATACTGGCTGGAATTCCGTAGATTAGGCTTACTACGCACTAATAACTGACACTCTATTGTGTCTATTTTCAACCCAAACGCAGCAGGTAGAAATAATTTTATTACAGAACCTGTTTACGAAAAACCTAGCTAAACAAACATTTTTATTCTTTCTTTGAAAAACTTCGAATTAACCAAATAACCTATTTTTAACTTCGAATTAGGCATACCATTTTTGTTCAGATTTTAATATGCTTTTCAAGGGGAATACCAGTTTATTCGAATTATCCAAAAATTCGAATTATCCGAGTTCGAAATAACCAAGCTATACTGTATCTAATTTAAAATATCTATGCTTGTGTTAACTTTCATTTTCCTTGGTTTAAATTTATATCTTAATTTGAACACATAATAAAATGTACAAGTGTAAATTATATCCTCACAAAATTACAATAAAATTGTAAACTGACCGATAAGAGTTTTGCAGAAACGGTCGCATCAATAGTCAATTAATTTTTAGAAATTATATAATATATTCAACAAAACGTTACGATATCCTCTCAAAATTACAATGAAATTGTAAAATGACCGGTAAGAGTTTTGCAGAAACTGCGTTGTACTAACAATTCAAAGGTGTAACAAAAGGTTAAGGATATCTGGAGTAGGTAAGAGTTTGAAAATATGGCACAAACATCACAAAAACGTATAAATTAAAAATCTATATAAACTTAATTAAAAAATGAAATTGGAATGGAAATTCCTTTAGATTCAACAAAACGTTGCTATTATAGAAAAAAAACTAATGTAAATAAATGAAAAGGTTATTTTTTTTTAATTCTGTTATTTTTGTTAGTTTTATTTTTTTTGTTAGTTTTTGTTATTTTTATTATTTTTCACTGAAAAATCTTACCGGCCCGACCTTTTTAATAGCTTTAGTGTTTTACGTTATTGCTAACATTTTCAAGAGTTTACTTTAACAAAAATGGTACCTTTTTTAACAAAAGCAATTTATTTATTATATCTCTGTCTTTATCGGGCTGGTAAGATTTTTCAGTGAAAAATAATAAAAATAACAAAAACTAACAAAAAAAAATAACCTTTTCATTTATTTACATTAGTTTTTTTTCTATAATAGCAACGTTTTGTTGAATCTAAAGGAATTTCCATTCCAATTTCATTTTTTAATTAAGTTTATATATAGATTTTTAATTTATACGTTTTTGTGATGTTTGTGCCATATTTTCAAACTCTTACCTACTCCAGATATCCTTAACCTTTTGTTACACCTTTGAATTGTTAGTACAACGCAGTTTCTGCAAAACTCTTACCGGTCATTTTTTTTAATTTAATTTGAAAAAGAGTGATAAACAAAGAGGGGTTGCTAGGCAGCTAGTAGGTTAAAGTTTTTTGTAAAAAATGATTTAGTGGGGCCTGGATATTGAAAGAAGGAGGAGGTCCCACATTGGTTCTTAAAGAATAAAATAAAATCAAACTTAAACAAAGAATACTGTTGTTTTTTAAAATACGACTATAAAAGGTTAAATGATATAAATATTTATATGATGATAATATAGTTTATGGAACAAGAATACCGTTGAAAATAAAGTAAATATTTAAGTTTATTTAATGAATAATATTATTTTTTTTTCTTCACGATTATTATCCTTTATAATTATCCATTATTTTTTTGTTCAGTTTTTCTCGTTAATTATACCGAGTCGTTTTTTATTTATTTATTTGGTCCTTTCTCTGTCTTTCTAGAAATTCTAAAGCGAGTGTATAAACAGTCAGCTTTTTTGTCGGGTAGTCCAGTAGTAAAGAATATGTGAAGCCATTATTCGTATTGTGCCCGTTTAAACAATGTCAAACCAAAAGATAGGAACCTGTTTTAGGTGCAGAAATTGAAGTAGTTTCGTTTGTGATAGATAAGTGGTTTTTCTATGACTTTATACAATATAAAATTAGGTAAGGAATCAATTACATTATTGTAAATCACCATGGTTCTTTTAAGTTAAGTTTAATTTTAAGCTTCGATTTTGTTACAAATTTTTTAATCAATCTAAACTGTGGTTGTTTAGGTGATCGGCCAAAAGGCTGGTTTGAACTTCTAAAGACAATAAGTAAAACGAGAAAGCTCTAAATTTTAAGTTCTAAGTAAAACGAGGAGTGAGTTAGTATACCATTGTCTTGGTCACTGAGTGGAAAAGTATGCTTATCAGCATAGCAGGCCCTCTGAAAAGCATCTACTTTCCACCCTGCAAATGACACCTTCACTTCAATCACCACAGGATCGGTCTGTCTAATGATCAAATTCATTATCTCTAGAAGAGATAACTCTAACAAGTGTCTTTTACACCTGTACCTCTTCTGTTCCTAAATGCTTCAATCATATAATTGACTGACCATGTGATAAGAAACAGAAATATTTTTGTAGCCCTGGAACTAGCAGATCGAGTGCAAATAATTTAACACTCCACCTACCTGTTATGGGTAATTAATCTAATCTAATCTAATAAATTTAATTGTAAATTATTGGTAATCTAACGGTTGTAATTTAATGTAACTAATCAGGTTATTAATAAATAGATGTTATAAGTTTAAAAAAGAAATTTTATTTATTTATTGATAACCAAATCCCGAAAGTACCTGAAATCATTGTCATAATATAAAGATTATAATTTTTTGGATCATAACTAGAATAACACAGTAGAAATTAAACGTTTAAATGGATTGACAAACTACTGTTACAGATAATTTTTTTTTAATTCCTAATATGTGTACGTTGCAATCTGTTCAATTCAGAACAATAAGTAACCCTATGACCCAATGAGATGAGGATGATGTGTATGACGTGTAAATGAGGTGTAGTCTTGTACAGACCCAGGTCGACCACTCCTGAGAGAGTATGGTTATTTGAACCCCAACCATCAAAGTACACCGGCAACCACTGTCTAGTATTCAAATCGGTATAAAAGTAACTACCTTTACTAGGATTAGAACCAGGAACCTTCGTCTCCGAAAATTAGCTGTTAAACAGCTGATTTTTTTTATTTTTGTCGCCAAAATCAGCTGTTTAACAGCTGATTTTGGCGACTATTAATTAATTAATATTAAAAATATATTTGAGTAGGATTTTCAGATTGAACAGGGAAAATTTTAAGCAAAAAATACTATTTTTATTTCTTTTAATGAAAATTCAAGTCTTTCTGAACATTTTAATATATAACTTGAGTATATTTATTTTTTTATATTTGTATATACTGCTACACAAAAATTTCACCAATCTTCGAGAAGACCACAGCAAAAATTAACATTGCCTTGTTTAAATCATGAAAAACTTTTCAACCAGAGAAGATAAATTAATTGTTGAATTCTTTTCACTATAAAGATAAGATTCCTGCTTCTGTTTTGTCAGTGATTAAACTAATTTTTCAAGATCTCTCTGATGACAGTCTTCTATCACAGTGTCTTGACAATTAAACCCAGAATGCTAACGAAAACTTGAACAATCCTATTTGATCCTGCGTATATAAAAATACATTTGTTGCCCGAGACACATTAGAATTTAGTGCTTTAGATGTATTTCTATCCACGGTTACTATACTATACTCTATTTCACGTTCAGAGTGCAGTACAGCTCTTATGAGAACGCGTTGTGTTATCAGGCGTACGAAAAACATCAGGCACAGCCAATAAAATAACCCTCCACCGCCGACACCATCCGAAGATCACGAGCAGAAATATTTTGAGTTTCGCTTACCACGCTCTTACAAGTTCATTTTTAATCAAAAAATTCTGGAAAATTGCTTACGCTTCCTAATGAATTGTATTTTATTACGCTATAAATTGTATTATTATACTCTGATATTTAGATAAGATAGGCTCATACAAAGTTGGACGTTTAAATTTCGGCAAATATTTTGCTTTTCACATCGTATAACTTTTTTTTTTCAACGACGACATACGTGTTTTATTATTTTGTTATAAAATATAGAATTTTATCAATATTTTCGTATATGATAAGTCATATGTTTGAAGGAAACAGAAATAATAAACGAGTTTAAAAAAAATCACTTATGTTTTTGTATTATCTTATTCAATAGGAGTTTGTAAATGGAACGTGTTGTGGCGCGGAGTCGATATTTTTAGTAAGTGTAGTAGCGCTCAAACTCCCATATGAAATACATTGCTTATGGACTTCCCGTACTGCATTCTGAACGTGAAATGAACTATAGTAAAGTAACCGTGGTTCTATCTTTCAATGAAGGGAATATTTCTAAATGTAAGAACCAGTTTACCAGACCAGACGAATAAGTACTGGCTAACTCAGTCTCGTGGGTATTGGTTATTTAAGTTATTAATATAACGACTAAAACATTTTATTAAACTAATGCGGTAACTGACAAAACAAAATAAAATGAACTGTAAAAAAAAAAAAAAAAAAATCTGGTGTGACACACTCACCCAACTTTCTCTTGCCAATGCAAATAATGACCAATATAACCTAACATTAGTAACAAAACATTAGAAATTAAAAAAAACTAACCTCAAAAAGCAAAACCTTATTTTAATCATGAGTGAAAGAAGCAAAATGAAAATCGACCTCAGTTTGGCTTAAAAATACGGAAAATCACTCGTTCACGCTAAACTAAGCTCTGTAGAGAAAAATGCTTTAAATAAAAGTAGTAGATCTTTAAATTTTCTATAAATTTGATATAAAGGCCGAAATCTTAAAAAACCCGATTTTTCACACGTTTTCGTGAGAAAAAACAGAAAATCGCTAATTACCGCTAAACTAAGCGTTATACAAAAAAATGTTTGAAATAAAAGTTGTAGGATTGTAATTAATACAATTCTACTGCCCCCTACCCCTGTGGGTAGGTGGCAGTAGAATTTACCCACGGTAGCTCCAGACCTGTCGTAAAAGGCGACTAAGGAGGCCGAGTGACCGCCGGCATAAGCGATCCAACTCTTGCTGGCCAACAGCTTCGGGTGGATGAGCCAGCAAGAGATAGGGCACTCTTTTGTCCTGGAGTCGGGAAACTGGCTCCGAAGGCGGAGGAACGGTAGAACGCTGTCAACGGCATAAGGATGAGGAAGCAGACTGGACACTCACCTCATTAAAGATCCAAAATGGATATGTCCTCGTAATCAACATGGCTAAAGAATTGAGCGCGTGGAGAGGTATCCATATTTGGGCACTATTATTAATGAAGCCTGGGATAACGTGCAAGAGATCAAGTGCCGTATTGGTAAGGCAAGGAGTGTGTTTCACGCAATGAGTTCGGCGTTTAGGAGTCATGATCTCACTATCGGCACTAAGTTGCGGCTCTTACGGTGTTACGTGTTTTCCGTGCTTCTGTATGGAGTGGAGACTTGGACGTTGACGAAGGCAACCAATGCTAAACTTGAAGCCTTCGAACTTTGGTTGTACAGAAGAATGTTGAAGATACCATGGACGGACAGGGTGACCAACACCGAAGTACTGCGCCGAATGAGCAAGGAACCGGAGGTAATAAACATCACAAAGTGTCGCAAGTTGGAATACCTTGGTCATATTATGAGGAACCACGGTAGATATGAACTGTTGCAGCGCATCATGCAGGGTAGATTGGATGGTGGAAGACGGCCAGGCCGAAGAAGAATATCCTGGCTTGCTAACCTGAGAGACTGGTATGGACAAAGCTCAGCCCAAATTTTCCGCATTGCAGAGGACAGGACCAAGATAGCTATGATGGTAGCCAACGTGCGGACCGGACAGGCACGTTAAGAAGAAGAAGGATTTTAAATTCTCTAAAACTTTTATTATACACATTTTTGCGCTAAAATGCATATTAAAGTTACAATCTTATAAAGACAATTTTTTACGTAAAAACAGCTTTTCCAAGAATTTTAGCAGACATGACGCCTACCCTGTCCTGTAGAGCATAAAAATGTAGTAAATGAGGCGATTTTTAAAAAAATAAAATAAATAAAAATTTTAAAAAAGGAGCCGTTTTTTGAGAAAATCGCAAAAAAGTGAAAAATTCACGAATAAACTACTACTTCCGGTTGACCGATTTTGATGAAAATGTTCATGTCGGGGTCCGGTCAGGTATGTAACTTAAGTTGCAAGTCCGTACGATGTTCCGTTCTTGAGATATTATGTTCACACACACACACACACACACGCGCGCGCGCGCGCACACACACACACGCCCACGAACACGCGCGCGCGCGCACACACACACACATAGACCAATCGCTAAAAGCATGTTTTTGGGTTCAGGGGGTCTGAAAACGTGTAGATCCGGTGAAAACTCTATTTAGAAAAATCGACATGGAAACAATACTTTCCTTCCTATATATTCATACAGGGAAGAGAAAATAAAAAACGAAATTATTATATTTACTGATGAATATTATTATTGTGACTAATAAAATTTTGAATTAAATTTTTTTTCTAAATAATAATTTTCTGTTACACTGTATTTTTATTTTCTAATTAATTTGTCCAGTAATTGACGCCTTACCAAAACTGTTAAATTCTATCGCTGCTAATATCTTGCTATATAGATCTTATAGATTTATTTAAGCTCAGCTCATAAAAAATAATATTTTTCATAACGACGTCTACTGCGACTGTCGCACATTTAACTAAGTAAATTTTTATATATTCGACGATTACAGGTATCTTTAACATAATATTTATTCGATTAACTATATCATATGATTTTTATAAAAATAAAATCCTGTTAACGTTTGCACTCCACATAAAAAGGACACAAGACTAGATAAAAGAAAACTGGAAGAGGAGTTTCATGAACATCTAGAATTCGACCCAGGAATGTACTAATTTACGTAAAATATATTGGTTTTTTACGCGAATCCCGAAAATTACATTTTTTGGCACGTTAGGAACATTTTCTCAGAAAATTAGTGAATTAATTTTAATGAAACTTTGCCAGCTGGTTCTTCCAACAGATTTACATGTTGGGAGTTAAACAATATTAATAATAAATTACATAAACGTAAAATAATTTTTAATCGATTTTGTAAAGCTAGAAGAATTTTTCAAAAAAAAATTCTATCAACGTTATGGAAACATTTTTCTCAGGATCCACTAAAGGAAATTGCGTGAAAAATTCCCGGAGTGTATAACATACTATCAACCATGATAAAAAATTTGGCTCTGATTGATTCAAAAGTTTTAGAGAATATGTTTCTAACGCTAACATGTAAAGATACATGGATACATTTATACGTTTCCCTACGTTGAAAATAAATTTTTCAAAAATAGTAGGTCATTGTTACAAGGAATCTACTACAATAATAATAGCGCTTAAAAGATATTTACTTGATCAACGAAGGAAGGTATGACATACCTGAAAATACTTTAACAATAAAAAACAGGTTCATAAAAACTGGTTTATGAAAGAATGTAATTCAATGCCTTTACGCCATTTAATGAATGATTTTGACTATTTGCCAATAATTAATAAAAATATTTAAACAAATTTATTTATTCTAAATTTCTGTTCAATTATTAGTATTCTATTGTGCACACAGGCATGTAAATTAATTTATGTTTTACAAGTTTCAAGCTTATAAGAACCTAACTAAACAAACAAATTTATATGATTCAATGCATACGTGCTAAAATTTTAAAGTAAGGCGTGGACGATGAAATATGATAAAAAAACCTCTTGAACAGTTAGTTATACTTCAGGGTGATTTTTTTAGTCCTGTTACCCAATTGTTAATGTCTGGTAATAATTTTCTAAAAAAAATAAATTTTGTTTTGTGACACTAAGTTGGTAGCCCTACTCAACCAGTATGGATATGGCAGTGTGAGTTGATTCTCCTTGAGCTGTGTAAAATTTTGTGCCATTTCCGGTCGTGCTACGAACAGAATGTCTTTTATCCTAAAACAATCTCTTGTTAAATCTGGAGGCTGAAGCTCTAGAACTAATCGTATGTGATACAGATACAATTTCAATTTTTTAGCAGCTTTCTGAGCACTCGAACATGACAAATCAACATGCGAGGAAAGTTTTTGTAAACTTTTCCATGGAGAATTGAGCAATCTTGTTTTCACACTCTCTTAACGTCATCTGTCAAGAGAGTTGGTCGACCACTACATTTTCTGCTGCAAACAATACCTGCCTCTAAAAATCAGTTAGTTAGCCTAGAAATTGAATAGAATAGAGTGGAGGAACACCAAAAAATTTAATTTGAAATGATTCTTTTACACTCGCATACGATTTTGTAGCAAAATATTGTTCAAGAATGAAAACCCGTTGTTCTAGGATAAAAGATATTCTGTTCGTAACACAACTGGAAACAGCACAAAATTTTACGCAACTCAAGGAGAATCAACTCAAACTGTCGTATCTATACCGGTTGAGTAGGGCTACCAACTTAGTGTCACAAAACAAAATATCCCTTTCTTAGAAAAAAATTACCAGACATTAACAATTGGGTAACAGGACTAAAAAATCACCCTGTACAAGAGACTCACTCGTTACACTTATGAGAACTTTTGATAATCAGTAACTTAAATCCTAATACGATATGTTTTATGTATCTGTAATGCAGATTACAACGGTGTTCATTGATGGTAAAATATATTTCTGTGCCTTAGAGGTAAAGGGTGTTAACTCCAATTTTGGCAAAATTAAGTTTGAAAATCAGCAAGAAAGCTATATAAAAGTTGCAGTATGCACATTAACTTCACTTTTGTATAATGATGCAGACGATTTTTTAAATGACTATTATTTTTAACTCTAATAGAATGTATACTCGTTATTGACAACAAGTTATTTTATTTTGAATTATTTTGTTTTTATTGTCTTACTGATAGGCCTCAGAATTTGTTTGAATTCTGTAATTTTTTTAAACATTGTTGTGAATAAAGTGCTGTTTTTTTATCAGGATAGAGTTAGCACAATATATTTTGTCTAAGTTTTGTTTTCGTTTGATTAACTCAAGTTACATTGGGGGTTAACACTAATGTAATTAAAACGCAGAAACACGTAAAGAGTATGAAGTCCTTTGGGTGGTCAGGGGGTAGTAAAAGTTAAGAAAGTCGTTTAGTCATTTAGATCTCTCTATCAGAGATCTTATTTGGTACAAATTTTAAAAAATTCTCACACCTTCAGAAATTTTTTACAAAATACAAAACTTCATGTTTTTGGTTCTTCTGGAAAATTACAAAAATGGAGTTAACTTCCTTTACCTCTCAGGTACAGATTTTTATTTTCGATGTTACGTTCAACTTTTTTGCAATTTTTACTAATTAAGATGATTAAAAGAGTGATAGATGAAAATGATTGATGAATAAATGTTTGACCTGATAGGAAATCAAACCCAGGACTCCTGTCAAAGAAGTTTTTGACAACTGCACTATGGACCAGCCGATGGTAAAGAATTCAAATATTCTATGGCATAAAACCAAGAAGAAGAAAAATTAGCTAAATTATGTTTTATTCTATAAAAGATCGAAGCACGAAGATCGAAACTACGAACATTTCAAGACAAAGCATTGAGTTCAAAGTTTGAAGCAACTTATCATGGTTTAATTTTATTTCATTATCAGGTATGCCATATTAGTATGGGGTAATTCATCACCGTGTAACATGGAAAGAGTTTTTAAAATACATAAAAAATCTGTCAGGTGTATGATGGGAGTCAACCACCTTAACTCATGCAGATCACTATTTAAAGAGCTGAAATTGCTCACAGTTCCTTCTTTGTACATTTTTGAAGTGATAATGTGCGTAAAAAAATACCTTTTTACAGAATTTAGATGTTCACAACCACTACACAAGAAACAGAATCGATTATGTTGCTAATCACATCACTAAATTGTTTGAACAAAAACCAACTTATGCAGGTAGCAAATACATCAATAAATTGCCACAAGGTTTAAAAAGTTGTGACAATTTAAGTCATTTTCAAAAAAAAGCTAAAACAATATTTGATTGATGAAACATTTTACAGTGTGCACGAATTCCTTTCTAAATAGTTTTTAGTTGAAAATTATTTAACTTCTAATTAAACAAATACTGTGTACTATTTGATACAAAAGATTCATGGCAAGCCTACTGAGTTAAGCAGTAGCGAGAAAAATTATTGGTAAGTAATGAATTTATCATTGTGTTTGACTTTTTAATTTTGTGTGCTATTTGATACAATGGGGTTCATGACAAGCCTACTGAAGTAAGCAGTAGCAGAAACAAATGTTTGGTGGTAAGTGATGTCATTTTATCATTGTGATAATATGATAATATATCATATGTCAATTTATCATTGTGATAAACTCTTTGTTTATCAGTTTTATATACATCAATAAACAAAATTGACAAGTCCTACTATGCTTCCTTTCGGAGTCTCCTGGATGCAAAAAAAAAGGTTTATGACTTTTAGAAAAACAAATTAAAATCTTTTATAAACTTTCCGGTTACGAAGGTGCAGAGAGTTTGGCAAGCCTGGGACTAAAGAATGAACAGGCTTTTAGTGTTAAAATGAAGGAATTTCAAGCCCAAAGAAAGCAGCTCAGGAATTCAACAAAAATGCGAAGATTGACTATGTAACTAGTGCGCACTTCAATGGGCTAGTCAAATTAAAAAATCTGGTGTGAAACACTCACACAACTTTCTCTTGCCAATGCAAATAATTTACAATATAATTTAACATTAGTAATAAAATATTAGAAATAAACAAAAACTAACCTCAAAAACATAACCTTATTTTAATCATGAGTGAAAGACGCAAAATGAAAATCAACCCCAGTTTAGCCTAAAAATACGGAAAATCACTCTTTCACGCTAAACTAGGCTGTGTAGAGAAAAATGCTCTAAATAAAAGTTGTGGATCTTTTAATTTTCTATAAATTTCATTATTACACTTTTGTCGTAAAATGCATACTAAGGCCGAAATCTTTAAAAAAATCGATTTTTCACACGTTTTCGTGAGAAAAAACAGAAAATTGCTAATTACTGCTAAACTAAGCGTTATACAAAAAAATGTTTGAAATAAGAGTTGTAGGTTTTTAAATTCTCTACAACTTTTATTCTATAAGTTTTTCAGCTGAAATTTATAATGAAGCTGTAATCTTAAAAAACTATTTCTTTACGTGAAAACAGCCTCACCGAGAATTTCAGCAAACATGACGCCTACCCTATCTTGTAGAAAATAAAAAATTGAGAAAACCAGGCGATTTTTAAAAAAATCGTAGGACCAGTTTTTGAGAAAATAGCAAAAAAGTGAAAAATTATACGAATAAACTACTACTTCCGGTTGACCGATTTTGATGAAAATGTTCGTGTCGTGTCCGGTAGTGGTATGTAACGTAAGTTTCAAGTTTCAAATTCGTACGATGTTCCGTTCTTGAGATATTCTGTTCACACACACACACTCACAAACCAATCGTTAAAAACATGTTTTTTGGGTTCAGGGGCTCTGAAAACGGGTAGATCCGGTGAAAACTCAATTTCCAAAAATCGACATGAAAACAATACTTTCCTTCCTATATATTCATATAGGCAAGAGAAAGTAAAAAATAAAAAAGATTAACAATAGATCAGTTCGTTTTTGCGAAGCACTTTCAATACAATACAAATTACACAGAGTTGCCTATTTTTTAATTTTTTCGCGAAAGGAAACTTTGCACTGCAGGAACGTTTCTAAATATTATTTTGTGTTAGTGGCAAATCCGACGGGCCCTCACAACCCACGTATACATTTTATATGTTTGATGTTTGATGAAGTTCCTTTAAAAACTTCTTTTTTTTTAACAGTTTAGTATTTCTTTTGCAATCAGTTAATAAATACAATAACTTAAGCAAATATGAGAAAATCTTAGTAATGTCCTTAGTATTAAAACACAAACAACACTCAGTAGTGTGTTTGAAAAAGACCAAACTGTGAAGAAACAAAAAAATTTATCTATACAAAACCAAACTTGATGAACCGTGAATCAACATCCCGAAACACAAAGTGTTGAAGCTGGAGATGACAATGACGATGGTAGAGATGAAAACGACGCCAATTATGAGACGCCGATGATTAGGAGTTTAAGTAGAAAAGATAAAAAAAAATTTAAATGACTAACAAAATCGTAGAGGTAAGTCCAATGGTTTAAAGCGTTTCAGTCTGTAAGTATCTTCGCTGTTGTCCAGGAGGCTAATCGCTAATGGATTCTGATTGTCTTCTAGTTTTTGTAAATGTTTTTCGCTATGTTGTTTAATTTCTTCTTTTATGAAGGGCAGGTTTAGGTCATTGTGTAGTATTTCATTTGTTACGTACCATGGGGCTGCAGTGATCAGTCTCAGGCATTTTGATTGAAAGCGCTGCAGTATTTCTATATTTGATGAACTAGCTGTAAAAACTTAATATAACGGGTGATTCAAAAAGAGCGCCGGTTTTTAAACGGCTGGTAAATTTTTGTTTATCGGTTGGCAACATTGTTAGACCTCATTTCTATTTCGGAGAACATTCCGATTGACGATTCAGTTGTAGTTTCTCTTGTTCGCAGTGTAGTACTCTCGCAGTCTGTGTCTAACCATGGAGAAGTTTACTATTGCACAACGAGTGTTAATCGTCAAAACATTTTACCAGAGTGGAGAGAGTTATGCGGCTACTGTCAGGCGACTTCGCAAGGGTTTAGAAAACCCTCGCGTGGTTAATGAAAGGGAAATGTATGCACAGCGAGTGACAGTTTGGTACGGCTTTTGGTCGGGCGGTGTCATCGGCCCTTACTTTTTTGAAAATCAAGAAGGACAAGCCGTGACAGTAAATGGAGACCGATACCGTACGATGATTAGGGAGTTTTTGTGGCGTCATTTGGATGGAATGGACATTGACGAGTTGTGATTTCAGCAGGATGGTGCCACCTGTCACGCTGCACGAGAAACAATGTTGTTGCTCCGTGAACGGTTCCAGGATCGCATCATTTCTCGTAATTCCGACCATCAATGGCTACCAAGGTCGTGTGACTTGACGCCTTGTGACTTTCCTCTTTGGGGTCATCCGAAGTCATTGGTGTATGCCAATAAACCCCGAAACATCAATGACTTGAAGGAGGAAATTCGACGGGTTATCGGGCAAATGGAAGTCGAAACTTGTCGTGCAGTAATATCCAATTTCATGGACAGAGTTGATGCGTGCCAGCGCAGTAGAGGAGGACACATGCATGACATCATTTTTCACACATAAAATCGGAAGGAAAGATGAACTTGTTGATGTATTTATTTTCAGTTTTTCAATAATATAAATCTCTTAATTTGATATATCAAAACCGGCGCTCTTTTTGAATCACCCTATATTTTGTTTTAAACTGTCAAGAGCCTTATATCGTTGGCAGTAAGGTGGATGTTAAGTTTGCATTTTAAAGTGAGACTGTACTTTGTATCCCGCCGATGTTAAATTTGCTATTTTTAGGTACATATTTCATAGGATTGGTAAAACATAGGGAAACTAAACTTTACACACTATAGGTGTCGGGTTTCTTCTTGAGCTACTGACATTTTTTCAATCTAATCTTTGGACCATACCATTTTTTAAAAAAAATTACGAATAACATAAAATTTTACAAATTGTTTTCCACGTGTTTTGCGTATTACTAATTTTTGGAGCACCTGAGGTAGTAATAAAAATATCGGTATATGTGGCTATACAAGATAATTAATTGGTAAAAATTTCAGCCTGGTCGGTTTATTGGTTTCTCAGAAAAAATGTACCTTAGTGTTAAAATTTAAATTTACGGGAAAAGGTAAGAAACAAGAAGGCACAAACCAAAAACAATATGTACACAAACAAGTAAATTTTCCATCAACAGTTGTTTAGAAAGCTAAATCAACAAAAACCGTGATGCAGATATTTTTAAAACTAAAATTCTCTTTGCACTAAAACGAGCAGTATAAAATTATGAAAAAATATTCGTTCTTCGTAACATGATAATTTTTCCATGTAAACCTGATAAAACTTAATTTTTTCATAAAAAAATATTTTTTTGACGTAATTCAATGTTTTTCTGGTATATTATTAATACTTTACCTGAGGTAGTTCCTCAGGTTTCTCAGGTTCCTCAGGAATTTAAAAACTAAAATCAAAATTTTGAGTTAAAACCATCGTGCAATCTCCCCTTAACTGATGAAGTGGTTATAATTTGACCACCTGTACTAAGTTCCGGACTAAAGAGAGGTAATTATAGTGACTTACGGCTTCCATGAAGAGTAGAACCAAGAGAAACCCTGCAAAAAAAAATTCTGAGAATATGGACCGCAAAAAGAGGTTCCAGAAATATTTAAAATCACTTTACTTGGTATAAAATTGGCCCAATAAGAAAAAAATACATTTAATATTTATTTTTAATTTTTAACAACCAATTTAAACGGTAAATTGAAAGAAGGAATAATTTATTTGATCACGCTACTTAAAAAATAAATAAAATAATTTAATATTTTATTAAATTCTAAAAGGAGAACTAGATTTTAATGAGAGCTCCCATTTAATATTTTCAAATTATATATAATATAATGATATGAATGGATGTAAAAGTTTTTAAGTTGTAATTTGATACAAACATAAGCTATTATTACCATTATGTTCTCGGTTTGGCTTCTCCATTGAGCAAGATGAAGTTAAACATTTATAAAGATGTAGTATATAGAATGTAAAGAAAAATAGAATGAGATAAAACATAACAGGGTAGAGAGAGATGTCTTGAGGGACGCCCTGTAGGGAGTGGCTGCCCACACGCACCAAGCCTAGAATTCCCTTCCTACGTATTCACATTTTGACCAAATCAAATGCGCTTTTTACTGAACCAGGGACACTGCACTCGGACGTCTCACTGTACTTCTGCCAGCTGTGGTAAGCACTATGTAAACACCCTCCCCTTGCTTATCTTACACTTCACCTATCCTATTAAATGCTTCCTTCACACATACTAACATGTATCGTTACATTGTACAAATATTTACTCTAATAAAATTACAATTTTAAATAAATAATCTTTTATTTATTTATTAATTTATATCTGCATCGACAATTTCGTCATCACTAATGTTTTACGCGTTGAAATTTCTAAACCTTACCCAGGAATTCAAGCCGGATCCTTCCGATTTGTAGTTTCCGCGTAAAATATCGCACTAACACAGTGGTCATTATTTTAATTTCTACGAGATATTAATAATTTAAATTTTTACGTGAAACACTCACACGACTTTCTCTTTCCAATGTAAATAATAAAGAACAAAATAAGCTATGTTTAATCATGAATAAACATTGGAAAATGAAAAACATAACCTAATATTAATTATGAGTGAATGACGCATAATGGAAATCAACCTCTGTAGGACTTCAAAATACAGTAGGCCTACATAAAATCAGTAATTGACGATAAACTAGGCTCTAGAAAAAATTCAAGAGATGAAAGTTCTAGGTTTTTTTAATTTTCTTAGTAGGCCTACAGTTATAGTTCTGTCGTAAAATGCATATTCTGTCGTAAAATGCATACTTAGGCTGCACTCTTCAAAAATTAATTTTTTTATCGGTTTTATTAAGCCCAATACTGAAAATAACTAACTGATGCTAAACTTATTGTAAAAAAATGTTTGAATTACAAGTTGTAGGCTTTTTAATTTCCTAAAATACTATTTAAATACTCTTTTTCTCTAAATTTCATATTAAGGCCACAACTTTAAAAAAATCCCACGAGAGCACAGCTCAAACAATTTCAGAAGACATGGGGCTTATGAATAAACATTAAACAATTTCCCCTATCTTAGGAATCTACCCTATCTTGTAGAGCACAATAAATTTAGTAAATGGGCACACTTCAAAAAAAATCGTAGGAGCCGTTTTTGAGAAAATCGCAAAAAAGTAAAAAAATCGCACGAATAAACTACTACTTCCGGTGGACTGATTTTGATGAAAATGTTCGTGTCAGGTCTTCTTGTAGTACCTAACTTAAGTTCCAAGTTTCAACTTCGTTCAATATTTCGTGTTTTAACTACCTATTTCGTTCACACAAACACGCCCACCCAAGCACTAGTGGGTAAAAAAATGTTTTTTGGGTTCATGCCTGAAACCTGTATTTTCAGTGGAAACTCGATTTGGAAAAATCGTCATGAAAACAATACCTTACTTCCCTGTATATTCATATAGGGCAAGAAAAAGCAAAAAAATAATTACCGTTTTTTTAAAAATAAATTTAATAAATACTCTAAAGATCAGTAATAAAAAAAGGTTTATATTTTTATTTCCCGTGTATGACTCGATCCAATTGACAAAATACAGATTCCATTAACACAGCAGATCTTTTTGTCAATTTATAATACTGACTGGCCCCTACAGATTAATTCGCACATTAACACTACTTAACTTATTCTAAAACACCAATTTCACAATTACGTTATTGTCATTATTACGGTTAATATCATTAATGTCTTATTTCTCGATGTTTGTACCAGTATTATTACTTTCTCTTGCCTATATGAATATATAGGAAGGAAAGTATTGTTTTCCTGTCGATTTTTCGAAATCGAGTTTTCACCGGATCTATACGTTTTCAGACCCCCTGAACCCAAAAAACATGTTTTTAGCGATTGGTCTGTGTGTCTGTGTGTGAACAGAATATCTCAAGAACGGAACATCGTACGAACTTGAAACTTGAAACTTAAGTTACATACCACTACCGGACGCGACACGAACATTTTCATCAAAATCGGTCAACCGGAAGTAGTAGTTTATTCGTATAATTTTTCAGTTTTTTGCGATTTTCTCAAAAACTGGTCCTACGATTTTTTTTAAATCGCCTATTTTACTCAATTTTTTATTCTCTACAAGATAGGGTAGGCGCCATGTTTGCTGAAATTCTCGGTGAGGCTGTTTTCACGTAAAAACGTTGTTTTTTAAGATTACGGCTTTAATATAAATTTTAGCGCAAAAACTTATATAATAAAAGTTGTAGAGAATTTAAAAACCTACAACTTCTGTTTCAAACATTTTTTTTATGACGCTTAGTTTAGCAGTAATTAGCGATTTTCTGATTTTTTCTCACGAAAACGTGTGAAAAATCGATTTTTTTAAGATTTTGGCCTTAGTATGCATTTTACGACAAAAGTGTAATAATAAAATTTATAGAAAATTAAAAGATCCACAACTTTTATTTAGAGCATTTTTCTCTACAGAGCCAAGTTTAGCGTGAAATAGTGATTTTCCGTATTTTTAAGCCAGACTGAGGTTGATTTTCATTTTGAGTGTTTCACTCATGATTAAAATAAGGTTATGTTTATTGAGGTTAGTTTTTTGTTTATTTCTAATATTTTATTACTAATGTTAAATTATATTGTAAATTATTTGCATTGGCAAGAGAAAGTTGTGTGAATGTTTCACACCAGATTTTTATCTATGAAATAAGATATGCACCTAAATACACAATTCCCGTAATCACAACTTTTCAAACCAAATGAGCTTCGCAATATTTTTTTTTTTTAGTAACATTATTTGCAATCAGTTTGTTAAAAATAAACTAATAAACAAATCTTTTGAATTTACAAATCACAAGTTGAGGCCTCATTACCCCGAGTACCTCTCATTATATCAATTACTCGTGTTAAAAGAGAACCAACCCACCGGGTTGATCTAGAGGTAAAGTCGTCGCCAAAATCAGCTGATTTTCGGAGACGAAGGTTCCTGGTTCAAATCCTAGTAAAGGTAGTTACTTTTATACGGATTTGAATACTAGACAGTGGTTACCGGTGTACTTTGATGGTTGGGGTTTAATTAACCATACTCTCTCAGGAATGGTCGTCCTGAGTCTGCACAAAACTACACCTCATTTACACATCATCCTCATCTCATTGGGTCATGGGGTTGCTTATTGTTCAGAATTGAACAGATTCCAACGTACACACACTAGGGATTAAAAAAAAGAGAGAAAAATTACTGTACAAAGATATTTTCATTTAACAATATGGAATACTTTTCACTATAATTTTAGGTACATTTAAACTCTTTCAGACAAGTCCAAAACACGGTAACGTTTCAGGCGTCTAACTTCTTCTGCATTGTTTAGAAGATTTATGGCTAATTAGTTTTCGTGTCTTTCAAGTCTTGCCTGATATTTTCTATTAAAATATTTTACTCGGGAAAATCTTGTTACGGCTTTTACCAATTTAATTTTTGGAGTTTTGCAGAATACCGTTTTTTGTCCTCTTTATAAAAATTTCCAAAATTTTAAACCTGTTTGATAGAACTCTGTGTTTAAGAAAAAACTGAATCTCCAATTAAAATACATACATTGGACCTCACTTTGAGTTTTATTAATTATAATGTTGTTTAGGTCATCAGCCGAAAGGCTGGTTTGAACCTGTAGAGGTTTTACTAAGTAAACCGAGGAGTGAGGTAGTTTACCATTGCCTTCCTCACTGAATGGAAAATACGCTTATCAGCATGCCAGGCCCTCTGAAAAGCACATCTTTTCCACTCTGCAAATGGCACCTTCACTTCATACACCAAAGGGTCTGGCTGTATAATGAAATTCATTACTTTCAGAGGAGATAACTCTGATTAGTGTCTTTTAGACCTCTACCTCTTCTGTTCTTAAATGATTCAGACATTTAATTGGCTGACCATATAATAAGAAACAGAACTATTTATTTTCACCCTGCAACGAACAGATTGAGTGTAAATAATTTGACACTTCACTTGTCTGTTATGGGCATATGAAATAAGATATGCACCTAAATACACAATTCCTGTCATCACAACTTTTCAAATCAAAATGAACTTCGCAACATTGGCACCAAAATTGTAGCACCATCAAATTTTAAATCAATTATTTTGGTTTTTACTTGGAAAAATTTCGTTACGGCTTTTACCAATTTCATTTTTGGACTTTTACAGAATACCGTTAGTGTCCTCTTTATAAAAATTTCCAAAATTTTAAACCTGTTTGATAGAACTCTGTGTTTAAGGGAAAACAGAATCTCCAATTAAAATACATACATTGGACCTCACTTTGAGTTTTAATGATTATAATGATGATTTAATTTTTCAATTGTACAATGACAACTAGTATAAAAGAAACATAATATACAGGGTGATTTTTTAGTCCTGTTACCCAATTGTTAATGTCTGGTAATTTTTTTCTAAGAAAGGGATATTTTGTTTTGTGACACAAAGTTGGTAGCCCTACTCAACCGATATAGATACGACAGTTTGAGTTGATTTTCCTTGAGTTGCGTAAAATTTTGTGCTGTTTCCAGTTGTGTTACGAACAGAATGTCTTTTACCCTAGAACAACGGGTTTTCATTCTTGAACAATATTTTGCTACAAAATCGTATGCGAGTGTAAAAGAATCATTTCAAATTAAATTTTTTGGTGTTCCTCCACTCTATTCTAGTCAATTTTTAGGCTAACTAACTGATAGAGGCAGGTATTGTTTGCAGCAGAAAACGTAGTGGTCGACCAACTCTCTTGACAGATGACGTTAAGAGAATGTGAAAACAAGATTGCTCAATTCTCCATGGAAAAGTTTACAAAAACTTTCCTCGCATGTTGATTTGTCATGTTCGAGTGCTCAGAAAGCTGCTAAAAAATTGAAATTGTATACGTATCACATACGATTAGTTCTAGAGCTTCAGCCTCCAGATTTAAACAAGATATTGTTTTAGGATAAAAGACATTATGTTCGTAGCACGACCGGAAATGGCACAAAATTTTACACAGCTCAAGGAGAATCAACTCACACTGCTATATCCATACTGGTTGAGTAGGGCTACCAACTTAGTGTCACAAAAAAAAATTTATTTTTTTTAGAAAAATATTACCAGACATTAACAATTGGGTAACAGGACTAAAAAATCTGGTGTGAAACACTCACACAACTTTCTCTTGCCAGTGAAAATAATTAACAATAAACCTAACATTAGTAATAAACCATAAGAAATAAACAAAAAACTAACCTCAAAAAACATAACCTAATTTTAATCATGAGTGAAAGACGCAAAATGAAAATCAACCTCATTTTGGCTTAGAAATACGGAAAATCACTCTTTCTCTCTAAACTAGGCTCTGTAGAGAAAAATGCTCTAAATAAAAGTTGTAGATCTTTTAATTTTCTATAAATTTAATTATATACACTTTTGTCGTAAAATGCATACTAAGGCCGAAATGTTTAAAAAATCAATTTTTCTCACGTTTTCGTGAGAAAAAAACAGAAAATTGCAAATTACCGCTAAACTAAGCGTTATACAAAAAAATGTTTGAAATAAAAGTTGTAGAATTTTAAATTCTCTACAACTTTTGTTATAGAACGTTTTGCGCTAAAATGCATATTAAAGCCGCAATCTTAAAAAGAAAATGTTTTTACGTAAAAACAGCCTCACGCAGAATTTCAGCAAACATGGCGCCTACCCTATCTTGTAGAGCATAAAAAATGTAGTAAACCAGGCGATTTTAAAAAAAATCGTAGGACCAGTTTTTGAGAAAATCGCAAAAAAGTGAAAAATTATACGAATAAACTACTACTTCCGGTTGACCGATTTTGATGAAAATGTTCGTGTCGGGTCCGGTAGTGGTATGTAACTTAAGTTTTAAGTTTCAAGTTCGTACGATGTTCCGTTCTTGAGATATTCTGTTCACACACTGGCCCTCGTTGATACGGATCAGATTTGTAGACTTTCTTAAATTTAATGTTTACATAGATAATACTTTGACTATGATAGCAAGAACGTAACTGTAAGTATGCCAAACATTCGCTTCTTATTTTGAATAAATGTACAGTTCCTACATAGTTTGTACGATTATTATAATAATACTTTTGTCCAGTTTAAGAAAACATTACTAGAGTGTCATTCCACCTAAACTATTAATCATGAAGTGTTTGCGTAACCGTGCTTCATTCAAACACCACAAGTGTTTCAATTAGAAGACAGTGAATAAATTCTTTGTTAAGAAATGATGTGAAAAGTTATTATTATAATGTTTTAATGTCTTTAAAAAATTCTATGTAATTTGGTACAAAACATAATTTTCTATTGTAATAAACGGTTAGTCTGCTTATTTAAGGATTTGTTTTGCTTATTACCCATATTACCCGGGTTATCCAGTTTTTCGATTTTCTGGATTGCTTTTAGTCCCAGTTAGTCCGGATAAACGAGGTTGTTTTATTTACAAATAAAAATGATGTCACAGGCTAAAAGGAGGACTCCATGCAGTAACAGTGCTCCAAGAAATCTAAATTTTGTGAAACGTGAATTTGAAGTTAGTTCTAGTAACAGTGGTCACATTTTTTATTGAGCATGTCTCTATTACACCGGTGTTTTAGTGGATTCGTGGTGGATCGGTACAATTTAGATTGCGTACTAAGGGATTATTATGATCCTAAATTCCTTTTTAAACAATTTTTAAAAAACAGTCAATTTTCAATACGATACAAATTATGTCATCATTACGTAAGTCGTCGTGTAATTTTTTGTGGGATGTGACTTAGCGAATTCATAATGAACCGTGAGAATTTGCTTTGAAAACGTTAAATACGTGAAATGACTGTCGATTTTACTGTACCATAAATCTGGCTTAACATACATCCAAATAGTAGGCTTACATCCAAATATTTTTTTTCGTGTCGATTTTTTGAAATTGAGTTTTCATCGGAAATAAACGGTTTCAGGCCCCCTGAAACTCAAAAAACATTGTTTTTACCGATAAATCTGAGTGTTTATGTTTGTAAGTGTACAAAATATGTCAAGCTAATGTAAGTTGAAACATGGAACTTAAGTTAAGTACCACAATGGAACCGACTCAAATTTCCATCAGTCAACCGGAGTAGTAGTTTATTCGTGATATTTTTTTACAATTTTCACAAAAACGGCTTTAACGATTTAAAAAAAAACGTCTCATATAAAAAGTTCAACTCAAAATTGTTTCAAAAATTTTTTAGAATGATTTTCTTATGAGCGGATTTCGTGTTTTTAGATTCCTCACTGAAAAAAATGACCGATCTACACATAATGGTATCGGCTGACCTAGGTTCGGATAATAATATCTTACGTATTTTATAATAAAGTAGACTTAGCGAAAAATTTAAAACTAGAAAAAATAAATAGAAAAACAACAATCAAATACTTCAAAATATTTTAAGTTAATTTTTGAAACAAAACAACAAGAAACTAATTGAGAACAACAACAATAATTATATTTTTCACTACTCCAAATCAGTAGAAGAGTAATTAAAAACCAGCTTTCTTAGATTTCCAAATGATGATTACATTCCTAGCATATTAAAATTTAAATACTGAGAATTAACTTTGCATATTGAAGCTCATTGCTGTTGTCAAGGTCGTCAGCTGAAAGGCTGGGTTGAAACTCTAGAGGCTTACTAAGAAAAAGGAGGAGCGAGTTGGGTTACCATTGCCTTCCTCACTAAGTGGAAAAGTATGCTTGTACCACGCCCTTTGAAAAGCATCTACTTTCCACCCTTCTAATGATACCTCCACTTCAATCACCACAGAGTCTGGCTGATGATAACATTCATTACTTTCAGAGGAAATAACTGATTAGTGACTTTTACACCTCTACCTCTTCTCTTCTTGAATATTTCAGTCATATTGTTGGCATGTGGTAAGAAACAAAACAATTTTTTGTAGCCCTGGAACTAGCAGATCGATGAGTGCAAATAATTTAACACTCCACCTGCTTGTTATGGGAAAAATTTTAAAACTAGAAAAAAATTAAATAGAAAAAACAACAATTAAAATACCTACCAAACAAATTTTTTATGTTCATTTTTAAAAACAACATAAAAGAAACCAATGAGAACAACAACAATAATTTTATTTGTCATCATTCCAAATCAGTAGAATAGTAATAAAAAAACAGCTTTCTTAAATTTCCAAATAATGATTACATTCCAAGCATATAAGAATTTAAATACTGTGAAGTAACTTTGCATATTGGAGCTAATTATGATCATTTATTTAATACTTTATGTTGTAGCAAAAAAACAGAGCAAAATTTTAAAACATAAATAAAATGGAATGTAGATGAAAAGGGTATTACAATTTTAGTCACTTTGTAACTGTCAAAACAGATAAAAAAATAATAAGAAGAGACACGTTAATAATATTGTTCGGGTCAGTTATAATTTAGAATTGAGAAGAGCTGAAATTTGATGTGTGGACGTTTAAAAGAAGTGGGCGATTACCGAGTGATAATTAAGAAGCCAAGTCATATAAGGAAAGGTTAGTAGTTTTGCATAGCTGGGAATGGAAATGAAGTGGACTTGACACTCCTACAGGAATTGGCACGATTTCCCATCTTGTTACGTATGTTAGTACTCTCTTATACATTGCAAATCAGAAAGCCCTGTCCCGTGGGAGCTGGAACTTGTAATTATTATTATTTTACTTTTATAAATAATTATATAAACGTTGAATTAGAAAGTTAATAAATTAATCATAATGTAAACATTGTTTTCATGATATTATACCAGCTAAATATTATGTAGTACAAATATATCGGCATGTAATACACTTTATATTATCTAAAAATCATCTATTTTTGTCCCTGTTTGTAATATAAAAAAATATCTGGTGTAAAACACTCCAACGGCGTTCTCTTCCCAATACGAGGTCTGTTCAAATAATAACCGAACTTTATGAATTACGCGCTAATGAAGATATTTAGCGACGTGCGGTTGGTGGCACACTGTTCTACGTCATTCCTTTTATGAACACATTTTCTTGGATTGTTGATATCTCATTTAATTTTCGTGGTGTTCTATTTTTAGTACAACGTGTTTAAGTGCTAGTAACGATTTCTGTAATGTGCGAAATTCGGGAACAAAGGTGCAACGTGAAATTTCACGTGAAGCAGGGGAAAACTTTCACAGAAACATTTCAACTTTTGAAACAAGCTTAAGGAGATGATTCTCTGAGTTGTAAACATTGTTGTAAATAGTTTTCTCAATTTTAAAGTGGTCGCCAGTCAATTGAAGATGACCCTCGACCTGGAACGCCTTTGACTTCAACTGATGGCACCCTAGTTAGGAGAATCCATAATCTGGTGCGTGTAAATCGCCGATTGACTGTTAGAGAACTTTCAGAAGAGGTTGGCATCTCAATTGGATTGTACCATGAAATTTTAACTGAAAAATTGAACTTGCTTTGTGAGTTGCAGCAAAGTTTGTTCCCCGTTTGATGACCGAACAGCAAAAAGAACATCGTGTGGTAGTTTGTCGCAACTTCTTGAACAACCCAATGATGATGCAACATTCAGGTAAAGGATCATAACAGCAGACGAAAACTGGGTTTACGGCTACGGCATTGAGACAAAAGTGCAGTGTTCACAACGAGTTGATAAAAATTTCACAAGAAAAAAATTGTCACTGGCACTTAAACACTTCGTACTAAAACCACAACACAACGAAAAGTAAATGAGATATCAACAATCCAAAAACATATGTTTAATAAAGAAAGACGTAGAGTAGTGTGCTGCCAACCGCACGTCGCTAAGTAGGCTATCCCTGTTTGCGCGTAATTCAAAAAGTTCGGTTATTTTTTGAACAGACCTCGTATAAATAATGAACAATACAACTTATGTTTAATCATTAAACAATAATTTAATCATTAATTATTTGTAAACAATGTAAAATGAAAAGCATAATCTAATTTTAATCATGAGTGAATGATAAAAATCAATCTCTGTTCGAGTTTAAAATACGGGAAATCACTAATTGACGCTAAACTAGGCTCTATAGAAAAACACGCTTGAAATAAAAAATGTACACTTTTCATTTTCCTATAACTTTTTTATAAACACAAACAAATAAATACAATACATACACAATAAATACAACACTTTAAATACAATATAAGTTAAGTAATATGAGCCTTCGAGACATCCCAGTCAATCCGGTAGTAGACAGTTGTTATTAGTCGTTCAGTGACATCGGTTGGGTAAACAGCTTTGTATGGTGTCCAGCAGACAGCCACACATAAACAAAATTCACTTGGGGTCCTTGTTCTATTTCTCGTCTAATTCAAGTCAAAAATACAGCAAAAAAGTGATAAAATTGTGTAATTTTCAATAGCGTACAGTCCAGATAATAAACAAAACTAAAGAAATTAATATGAATATAAAATCAGAAATACTATTCCACCTGGCATACTGTTGTTGCTAAGGAAGGGGTCTGATCGAAATGTATAGAATTTTGAGTGGATTTTTTTTTTAATTTATTTTTTAACGTTGCATCAACTGCAACGGTCATTACCGACGACGTTGGGGTGCAACTGTTGACAATAGAGGATGAAACGAATTTTTGTAACGTATGAAAATATGCCATGCCTGAGTGGGATTCGAACCCACATGATTTGAACCCGCATGATGAGAGGCGAGCACGTTACCAACTGCGCCAATGCGGCCGGCTTGAGTGGATTTTAGTCAATTCCAGTTATGCGGTTTATCAGGGATCTCGACAGTACTCGGAAATACAGCTGTAGTACTGAAGGATAGCTTCAGAACAATCCTCAAACAGAATGTTTTCTTATATCGTGTGGTCTTTTTTCTTTTCTTTTTGGTTTTACGTCCAACTGTTGTGGAATTATTCCTTATCTGTGCAATTACAAACAAAGAAAAGGATGTTAGATGAAAATGAGTAATGAAAAAATGTAAAACCTGACTGGGAATCGAACCCGGGACATCTGGCGTAGAAGCCGTTTGCGCTGACCACTACCATGGTAAGTAGTCAATCTTTGGAGTAACCTCCCGATAGCGGGTTGGAATCGTATGTTTTCATAAACGATTCTAAGAGTAAATTTGAAATGTATTTCGGAGAACCGTGAGATTTTAACCCTAACTAGAGTGAATTGAAAATTTAAGTAATATTTGAAAGGTGAAATTAATGACCGATGGGATAGAAAACGAAATAGCTGGGATACGTTGCACTTCCGTTATAAAATAAAAAAAACATGAGCTAATTCTTTTAAATAAAGTTTAATGAGATTTGGCACACATGGATTGCAAAAGGTTTGAAAACCTAATCAAGTGCTTAAACAAATGTAAATAATTGAGATTAAAAATTGTAACATAATAACACTATTGAAATATTTAATAAGTGAACAGAACAGTTGTAGTTGCGGAAGAATGCGACGTCCTTACATGCATGAAGTGATATTGGTTGAATATAATTTTGAAGTTTGTAGCAAATAATAGTTAAAACACGATATCGCAGAATTCTAATAAAAGTTTAAAATGAATGTAAAAGTATTGACTAATGTAAAGTTTAAGAAAGTTGAAAAAAAACTGTACATGGAAGACAAACGTATACACACATTTTTAATTTTTGGAAAGAACAAAAAAAGAAGCCAAGCACGGTGCAAGGAAGAATAAATTAATTTATTGCTTATCTGAATAAGAAGAAAGCCGGAAATTTGAAATTTGACAAATACTGAATAAGAAGAGAAAGGACTACGGGCAGCAGAAATGAGATTCGTTCGGTTTGTCAAAGGTTGTTCCAGATTAAAAAGACTTTGAAATGAAGATATTTTAGCTGAATTGGAAGCCCAAGCACTGAACTATGAAATCAGTGAGCACAGAATGAGATGAAGGGGTCACGTTTATCGGATGTTCTTAGAAACACAGAAGTACAGACTTGAGGGAAGTAGTGGTGTAGGTAGGCCTAAGAGGAGATGGTCAGTTTTGTGATCAGTGTAGACCGGAATGTAGTAGAATAATCTATCCGTAGTAGAATAATAATAATAACTTAATATTATACATATCCCAAGAACGACTATAAAATTAAAAAGAAAAATCTTCGTTGTTTAATTTTGTAATTAAAATTATACGACCGATCATCCCCATAGCCTTGTGGTAGCGCGCTGGCCTACAACTCGGAGGTCCCGGGTTTGACTCCCGCCTAGAGTCTGGACATTTTCACAAGTTAAAACCCACTATTACATAAACCACCGTGGTTGCTAATAACCGAGATGTTGGTGCGACTTTAAAATAAACTAAAAAAATCTGGTGTGAAACACTCACACAACTTTCTCTTGCCAATGCAAATGATTAATAATAAACCTAACATTATTAATAAAATATTAGAAATAAATACAAAACTAACCTCAAAATCATAACTTTATTTCAATCATGAGAGAAACACGCAAAATGAAAATCAACCTCAGTTTGGCCTAAAAATACGGAAAATCAATCTTTCACGCTCAACTAGGCTCTGTAGAGAAAAATGCTCTAAACAAAAGTTGTAGATCTTTTAATTTTCTATAACTTTTATTATTTCCACTTTTGTCGTAAAATGCATACTAAGACCGAAATGTTAAAAAAAATCGATTTTTCTCACGTTTTCGTGAGAAAAAAAACAGAAAATCGCAAATTACCGCTAAACTAAGCGTTATACAAAAAAATGTTTGAAACAGAAGTTGTAGGTTTTTAAATTCTCTACAACTTTTATTATATACGTTTTTGCGCTGAAATTTATATTAAAGCCGTAATCTTAAAAAAACAACGTTTTTACGTGAAAACAGCCTCACCGAGAATTTCAGCAAACATGGCGCCTACCCTATCTTGTAGAGAATAAAAAATTGAGTAAAATAGGCGATTTTAAAAAAAATCGTAGGACCAGTTTTTGAGAAAATCGCAAAAAACTGAAAAATTATACGAATAAACTACTACATCCGGTTGACCGATTTTGATGAAAATGTTCGTGTCGCGTCCGGTAGTGGTATGTAACTTAAGTTTCAAGTTTCAAGTTCGTACGATGTTCCGTTCTTGAGATATTCTGTTCACACACACACACACACACACACAGACACACACACACACACACACACACACAGACCAATCGCTAAAAACATGTTTTTTGGGTTCAGGGGGTCTGAAAACGTATAGATCCGGTGAAAACTCGATTTCGAAAAATCGACATGAAAACAATACTTTCCTTCCTATATATTGTAATGCTCCTGTGAATACACCAAGGGAAAAATTTGTATGATTTAGTAAGAATTGTCATTTCAGGTTAAAATTGAGTTATAAGTAAAATTCAAAAAGTGTTGTGCTCTGGAAACACCGTAGAATAAGCTGGCAATCTCCAAATACGGGTTTTCGGGAATTTTTATGTAATTTAAATTTAATGTTTTATATGGTCTTACCTATATTTTTATTTAAGATTTTACGTGTAACTGAGAATTTTACCTCAAATTACGATTATCTTTGTTGAAAAATTTTTAGGCTTAAAGTAATATTTCATGTCAAAGGAGTTGGTCCGACGAATATCGACTTACTAGCAGACAATAGATGGAAGGGTCACTACCTGACTTTTGGATCCAGCTTCTTTAACTGAAATTTTTGTTACAGTCCTCGGACTGAAATTCTGATCACAGATTCGTGATCAGGCTGAAATTCTAATTAAAATAAGTCTAAACAGCACGAAAATCCGTAAATTTAAACCGTTTTTAGCTGAATAAGTTAATAAACCTATGTTAAATACAGCAATGTTTAGATCGCTAATTATAAGAGAATGAATGATATTTTTGTAAATCAATTCACACTAGCCTTTAGATACTACTCAGATGAGCATATTTCATTAAGATAAATTTTAAATTTAAGGCATTTCAGCGGCTGAAATCAGTCAAAAATGTTATAAAATTCATTTACATGTTATTCAAATGGGAGAACCCTCTCCAACGTTTAATTTAATTACTCATTAACCGATTAAGATATGGTATGTGTGAGTGTGGAATCGAAGGGTCCACATGTTGGGAAATAGAAAAATAATTTTAGATTGTTAAAATTCGTCGTCGTTCAGATTTTATTAAAGTTTTATTTTGACGTATTTTTCCGCATTTTGCAAATTTACTAATTAGTTAATAATTAACGAACCAGTTACAATTTCCACATGGGACTAATACTCACATGTGTGTTTTCAGAATCTAAAGTAATTTCGTGCATCACTTTAGTTGCACACGCTAAATTTCAAGTTATTTTTTACAAATTTCTCGTCGGCATTAATCCGACTTTATGGATACATTTATTGGTGTTTTTCAAGACGTGATAAAATTTGAACCGACGAAGCGATTTACTTCGGATAAAAAGCATTGGATTCAGCAGAAAGAGCTGAAAATTTTGACACCACTCCGGACGCTGAAATCCAAAATTTTCGATTTTGAGAAAATTAACCGGTTGGTGGGGGATGAAATTGGTTATGAGTGTATGACCAACCTATAAATCTTAATTTTCCCGATAAAAGAGGGTAGTTTTTAAAATCTGTAATTACATTTTAAAAATATTTATAATGTTTGTAAGTGCCAGAAACTTTACACATGATGCCTTTCTAATATTTTGAAGGTTAGTTATAGCGTATTCAATAATCTAAAACATGTTTTAAGCAAATTTGTTAAAATTATCAACCATGGTAAATACGAGAATTCGGGTGCTAGAATTGGTATCGTCAGGGAATTTTTAGATCATAAAACTGTTTTGCACCACGAATCTAAGGGAGTCCGCCTTGAGATCTAATGCGTGTAACACGTATTTTCGATTTTGTAATTTTTCTAACTTATAGTAAAGTACTTAGTGGAAATTTCAACATGGCAATAGTCATGTCGTGCCGCATACGCGTGATATAGTGAGATACTTCATTGTGTGACTTTGAGTGCATTCATTGTGGGATACATAGTGCTGCGATTGACTTAAATTACTTATTTTTATTTTTTGAAAACAATTCCTGAGGATATTTTGTAATATTTTGAATATTCTTTGTATTTTAATTTGCATTTTGACCTTAAAAATATCGCCGTAACGTTGAACAGTTTGCTTTCATGAAAATAAAAAGGTCGGAAGATAAATTTAAAAATAATTAATGTTAATGTTTTCATTAACGCATTTGTTCAGCCGGTGCTCGATCAAATTAAAGTCATTTGAGAACTATAACAAATTTTTACATGATGTGCTAAACGAATAATTAAATATTGGTTTTGATAAAAACTACAAATAAATAATAACTAATGACAGTAATAATGATGAAGTATTAGACTGAAAAGACAGCGTGTATAGCGTATAGTGAAACAACGAAGTGAAATCGCTAAAGCCACGTTCATCGCCATCACCGCCGAATTGTCGCCCATACCGAGGACGCCAACTGCATTATCCAGGTCTGCGCCGAAGAGTCCCTGTACTGCGGGATGCATACCGATCACCGAGTCCCTCATAAGGATTATGTGTAGTGCGCGAAATTTTCATAACCCTTACTCAATGGATTATTAAAGAGATAAGTAACAAGTTTTAAATTATTTTGAGCTCAAATAATTTATGTCTATGTCCATGTATGTTATTGTACTTTTCAGGAGCTATTAGTTGTAAGAACTAGGTTATATGATTGATCAGTATGTTTATGCGACGCAAGTATACGGCAGAAAGAATCTGCAACCCTGAGAATAAAGAGTAAACATTGTGTTGTCTCGAAATTCATGTTAACTAGTATTTGTCGTATTTTTCAATTGTTTACGTTTTCAAATGTAGCGATAAAATTTGATGGCGCCCACAAGAATAATGTAATACTTGGTGTTTGTTTTACGTTAAATAAATTCTCATTAACTTTGATTTTGCGTATGATTCTTGTTAATTTAACACCTAATTCCATTGGTGATAGTTGGTCAGATAAAGTTTGGGGTTTTACTTGTTTTTATTTTATTTTTAGGGACAACACAGTTCAAATCTCATTTAAAATTTTGTCTTTCAAAATTGTGAAGGGTCTTACTTTCATTTTATGCTTTATTTTAGTGAACCCCGTTTTTTATGGTGTTGTTGGACAGCGTGGGATAAATCTACAAATTTTGTAAATTTGACAGCTTTTTGGAAAATTTTAGTTTCTGGAAAGTTTTTCTTTTGTTTGTTTTTTATTTCGCCCACGTTGAAAAGCGACCGTTACAAAGTGGCGCCCAACGTGGGGCTGAGCGGCAACCATTCGCACAAATTTTCAGGTTTTTAAAATTTGAAAATTTTCAAAAGATTTTGAATAGAGTCGTGATTGATTTTAATTTGGGAATACTTCAGTGTGTATTTTTATACAGGTTGTTTGTTGAATGGGTAATTACATTAAAGTAGAATTTTTAAAGTGGCTAGTTTTCATTTGATTGATTGTTCGTATAAGATAAAGGGGTTCATTGGTGTTTGGTTGTCCTGACTCAGCTCCACAGGCTACCCGTCGCGTCAATTAAACAGCTGATCAACCATATACAAGGCATCGACCTTATAACCTCAAACCTTAACCACTCGTACCACAGCCCAACCTTAGTGATTCCGTGAATATTTTTCCTGAAGGTTTCTGGCATAGGTTAAGCATCACAAATGAAATTTCTTTTGTTTAATATAGTAATAGTATTAATTTTAGTATATTTTAGAAAATATGTGTACTTGACAGACGCGTTATCTCATTTTGAGGTTAAGTTTATGCAATTTGAATTATAGTGTGTGATTTTTCCGCGTATTATTTCACAGATTTGTATACATTGTTAGGGTAATTAACAGCTGCCCATTTGTTTTTATAATTTTTATTTCTAATAACAAACCGTTGTCGCTGTAGATCATAAATTAATTGCGTATTTATATTGTACTGTAATAGTAATTTCGTGCCACGGCAAATGCAAAATTTGGAATAGGTCGCTTGTTTAAATTTTTCATAAAATTATTAAAATTCTTTTGTTAAAATCGGAAATGGATAACGGCCGACAGCAAGAGGTTACAAACGGGTCCACCGACGATAATCAACATAATAATAATAATACCGGGGAAAATACGGGTGGTCAACTAGAGATTGAACCGCCGGTTGTAATAATAGACAGCACGGATACCGAACAACCGGATCGATCCATAGCAGCTGGGGAGGAAGTTCAAGAACAAAGTACCATGATTTCGAATATGGGGCCAGAGGATACTCGGCCACGATTTCCATCATTTGATTCGCAATATCTTCAAATGTCCGAATTAGCGGATAGAATAGACTCTTCGCGGAGGACGTCATCACTGGGGAATTTACACAGGAGTATCGCAGGTGGTACTGATGTTACTGACCTTTTATATTCGGTGCTCGCAGGCATTAACCAATCGCGTGTAGAGACCACTAAACAAATAAATGATGTACGAGAAGCGTTTAATTTTGGTTTAAAAAGTTTTGAAGAACACATGGAATCGCGCTTAACAACGGTCGCAGAACAAACGGAAACAAGCCGGAACCAATTGTCCGCGCAATCTGTGGGTATTAGCGCCAAAATTGAAGATTTAGCGTCCGTTATGGAAGTTAAATTCGTTCAGATAAATGATAAAATCGAAGAGGTTAAAAGGAATGCGAGTCAAGAAATTATTTCTACCGCGACCACATTAAATAAACGGGTGGATCAATCGATAAAAACTTGTGAGACCCGTAACCTAGTTTTAGAAAAAGTGGTACATGAAGAAAATAGTGAGGTGCGTGAGCGTTTAGCCGCGGTTACCACCGAAACAAGGGCGACCAAAGAGCGAGTCGACGGTTTAACGGCCATAGTGTATGAGAAATATAACCAATTAAATAACGCGATAGCAAATTTAAAACAGTCAGAACCTGGTAATAGTGGCGTACAGTCGCCATGTCAAATAAATATGACGGTGCAGAGTGCGATCACATCGTTACCAAATTTCGGTGGCCATTACTCTGATATTCATGCTATTGATTTCTTAAAAGCCGTACAGTTTGTAATAAATACGTGCGGATTGAGTTGGAAGGATGTGAGAGTGTCACTCCTAACACGTTTCAAAAATGACTCGGCACACTGGTACCGTCAGTATATCGAAAGTTTTCATGATTTCGACACGTTTAAGTCGGAATTTAAAAGAAAGTTCTGGAACGAATCTCATGAGCGGATTGCGTTATCCAAAATTGTAGATGTCAGGAATGTATACGAGGGTCGGATGTCAATAGCCGATTTTGTAGATAAAATTCAAAGAGAAAATTGTTATTTGAGCGTACCATTGTCCGAAAACGCGCTAATTTTAACAATAATTGGGAAACTCCCAGCGCACATTTCTATGTTGCTGAGCGTTAACCCACCTAAAAATTTAAATGAGTTTAAGGAGATAATTTGCCGACTTGAGGGATCATCTGGTGTGAGAAAGGCCAACACACCGAATCGCCCAAATTTGAATCAAGAAAATAATAATAATGCACCGCGTGATGATCATAATAACGCGAACACGAACAATGATAGTTATGGCGGGATACCATACGCCAACAATCAAATTTATAATACGGGCTATGGCAGCAATAACAATAATAATAGTAGAAGATATAATGGTCAACGACCTAATTACAATAACAACGGGTACAATCCGAGATTACCATTCTCACAAGACAATCACCTAGGAGGCGGTAAATTCGCGTACATGGGCAATAACCAAGATACGCAACGGGCTCAAACAAACCCAGACACACGACGTACACCATGGAGAGGAGATCCCGGGATGCCCAGGAGAGATGAAGGAGGACGCACGCAAAATCAGCAAGCGGAACGCCCGTACAACCAACGAGGAAACCGCCACCAGCAGGTTAATGCAATACAAAGCGTTGAACCAGAGAAACCCTGGGACGAGGAAACGCCGAGCTCATCAAATATTAAAAACTGACAACGAAGACCAACACGTAGATTTCGGGTAACACAGAATAAAGATAAAAGGTTTTGGAATGTTAATAATAATAATAGAGACTATGGAAAATGGAATGTTAGTAAATTTTGTAAAATAATAAAGAATAATAATAAACGTAATGATAATTATGATGGTAATTGTGCTAATTATAAACAGAGGTATAATAAATGCGGTGGTAATATTAAAAGTAAAAGTGTGGAATTAAATAATAAAAATCGATGCGGAAGGAAACCGATTGATAATAAAAATAATAGAAATAATGTTAATAAGAATATTGGAGCCAAAACGTGGTACGTCAAGCCAACCCTACCGACGGTTAACGCTAGAGCACAAGTAACAGAGGGGCACCAACGATCAGCTGGTAGCAGCAGAAGAGGAGGAGATGGTCATAAGCACGATATACACCCTTACCAGAAGAGTGCCACCGCATGCACTTCAGATAAATCAAGTTCGTCTGGCACCAGTCGAGGCGACCTTTCTCCAAAACCAATGGCAGTAAGAAAGAATAAAATATTTAAACCGACACCTATAAATGGGGATGTTCCGGCAACGCTTAGGAAAAGTCAACACCCGAATTCACGTGTTGTGAAAAGAAATGAAGATAAAATCGATTCAGACAATAGCCTGATATCACTCAATTCACTATTCGAAGAAAAAGAAGCAGAGATTCCAGTGTACAGTCACGATCTCATGAATAACATAGGAGGACGCCTTGAAGCATCTCCTGACAACTATACTATAATAAATGGTCGGGTGGTCGTAAAGGACACCGCAATTAAGAGTATTAAAAACAAAAAGCTAAAATATAAACGGGATAGAAATAATATCCACTCGCGTAATGAGAGAGACGAGGTCTCGAATGAACAACTTGGGGGGGGAGATAAGTTAAAGAAGAGTACAGATAATGCAGTAGTTAGTTATGAAGAAGAAACGGAACAGAAGAGTCCGATAATTAAGGTTGACGACACGGACCGTGTGCAGTCTATTAAGGGGGTTAAAAAAAATAAAAGTTGTTCAACTAGTAATGAGTGCAGCGAAAACGCATTTCACCTTGGTGAGTCCTCAAAGAATGGGCTACGCACTCTGATATGTGTACAGGGATGTGCAAACACCAAGCCAACCCTGAATAACAAAAATCACCTACCAGAGGGCAAAAATAACCCCTGGAGTAACGAAGTAGAAAAACGATTTAAACAAGGGTGGTAATACACCACAATCAGAAAATGACGAAGAAAAATGGCAAATAATAAGGATGGTCCAATATCCAATGTTATGGATCAACAATATTTTGACAAACACATGTAAACGAGACAAGTGTTTACAATTTGTAAGCGGCAGAATTAGGGACAAGATCACCTATTTCTTGCTAGATACAGGTTCACAAGCGTGTATAATTTCCGCAGACTTGGTAAACAAATTAGAATTATGGAAAGACAATATAGTTGAAGTAATTAAGGAAAGATATTTAAGTAGTGTTCTTAGCAAGAAACCCGTAGTAATAAATCGAAGGATTTTGTTACAATTTTATTTAGAAGATGTAATATTCGAGTGTAAGTTTTATATTTCGGCTGCGTTTAGTTCAAAAATTATATTGGGAGTTCCATGGTTAAGTGAAGTGAGGGCCATAATAGATTATGACGTTGCCCGAATCACTGTGTGGAATGAAAAAGTGGAAAGATTTGTCGTTAGCAAGTTAAAGGAATCACACTGCATCGAAGCAACCAATGGAGATAAGGAAGAAGAAGATGTCGATGCACACGACCACTCGGATCTGCAGGCAAACATAATATTCCGTCATCATGTGATGAAGGATTTGCTTAATGAAGAGATCACCGCTGCGAGCTACGAAAATAAAAATATTAATTTCGCTTGTATACTCGTGAAGATTTTCGGGATACCATACAGAATTCTAATTGATACAGCGGCAATATGCTGCGTTATAGATGAGTCGTTATTTCAAATAATTAATGATAGGCACGAATTGCCATGCCTACCACTGTCCAACACGTTTATTAGTGGTATATTTGCCACGAAGAAAATTAAGGTGATTAAACAGTGTTTATTACCATTACAGATTGGAAATGAAGTATTCCTACACGCATTTATAATTGTTTCGAGTGTGGAGCCGAAGGTCATAATCGGTATTGATTTTTTGAGGTATTTCAACGCCAAATTGAGCGTGAAGGACAGGACAATACAATTGGAAAGAGTGCGTGATAATAAGTCGATAACAACTTGCTTGGACTTTTCTGGAAAACATGGAGAAGTGCTGCCCGAAAGTGAAGGGAATAGCAGTCGTGGCGTCACGGGAGAACAGGTAATTGAATGTGATTTCATTGAAGACGAATACTGTGAAGTGGATCTACCAGAGGCATGGTATTACGATGACATGGAAGAAGGTGATCAAGAGGAGATTCGCGAACATTTCAATAAAATAATCTCACAAATTGAAAGTGACATCGAATATACGCCGCGACAACGGGAATTGATGTGCACCACCTTGAAAAATAACTACGCCGTATTTTCAAATGTGCCAGGACTCGCAGCTAACACATATGTGGAATTAAAGGTCAAGCCACACAAGGTTTTCCAACGCAAATCGTATCCGATTCCGGTGGCCAAACGTGCAGCAGCCGCGCGAGAGATTGAACGCATGGAACGCCTGGGGATCATTGAACCTTCCAGTAGTGAATATTCCAGCCCGATTGTTTGCGTTGAGAAGCAAGATAAGTCTATTCGAATTTGTCTCGATGCGAGAGAATTAAACCACCATTTGGTGAGCGATAGGGAGTCACCTCCGACACTGCCACAAATTCTAGCAAAATTTCATCAAACGCAAGTGTACTCGAAGACAGATTTAACGAGCGGCTATTGGCACGTGGGCATTGAACCAAAATCACGTGACCTACTTAGTTTTCTCCATGATGGGAAAAACTGGAGATATGTTAGATTACCGTTTGGGTTATCATGCTCGTCAGCAATTTTTATAAAAGTTATGTCAAGAATAATTGGACCAGAAATTGGCCAATTTACCACGGTTTACATAGATGACGCGATGGTGGCATCCGAAAGTATTGAACAACATTGCGGACATCTCGATAAATTGTTCAAAAAACTAATTGAAAACAATGTGCGCATTAAGATATCAAAGTGTGAATTTTTTAAGAAACGAATTAATTTTCTGGGACATGAGATATCTGCAGAGGGCATCTCACAGGACGCGCGAAAAATGGAAGTTATTCGGAATTGCCGGCCGCCACGCAACAGAAAGGAGTTACAGAAGTTCTTAGGATTCCTACAGTTCTATAGACGTCATTGCGAAGGTTTGTCCGAAATGACATATAAGTTGAATAAGCTCGTGTCCGTGAAACAGCCATGGAAGTGGACGGATGACGAACAAAAGGCTTTTGAGCAAATCAAGGAAAGATTTGTAAAAATTGTGCAATTGAAACATCCGAATTATGAGTTACCATTCCACATTAGCTGTGACAGTTCTTATCACACTATTGGCGGGATACTATATCAATTCGGACCTGACGGTCAGAAGTACGTGATTGCATTTCATAGTAAGTCACTTAATAAACATCAACTTGCGTACACCATAACCGAAAAAGAATTGTATGCGATACTATCTTTATGTTTGAAATATCGACCAATTATATTGGGATTTGAAATAAATGTTAACTCTGATCATCTATCTTTAATATTTTGCAAGACGGCCAAATTGGGCCAGAATCGCATATCGCGCTGGTACCTGGCACTGCAAGAGTTCAATCTAAAGATACGTCATATCGCAGGAAAAGAGAATAACACGGCAGACTTCTTAACTCGAGAGATGTCGAAGGGGTATAATCCCAATGTTGTTTATCACATATATGCTATCGAGGAAGAAGATGAAGGAGAAGAGGAGCTAAGGAGCTACGTTTTTGACAATGTACGATCACTATTATTTCACGATTTCATCACACCGGAAGAGTTGATTCGCGAACAAGAGGATGACCCACGATGCATAAGAATTCGCAACTTAATCCGAAAAAAACCTTATCGGTACACGGTGGGAAGTACTAGACAGACATGTGGAAATAAATAATATTTTGTTTTACAAGCGCAATCTCGACCAACAGTCTTGGCAGGTAATTATACCACATGATCTGGCACCGCGAATAATATGGCAATGTCATGAAGTAGTAGGGCATTTCGGTCCTAAAAAGGTATACAATTACTTGAGAAGGGTTGCACAATTCAAAGATATGAGAAAAACAATTAGCAAAATTATACCAACGTGTGACATATGTCAACGTACAAAACACAGCAATTTTCACTCTGCAGGAAAGATGAAACCTATAATACCCGAAGGGCCAGGGGAATTAGTGTCAGTGGACATTTATGGTCCTCTACCAGCATCAGAGTACCAACATAAGTTCATATTTGTGTGCGTGGACAATTTTACGAAGTACACGCACTTATACGCAATCACCAACATAACAGGTCAAAAATTGGCATATATAATGATACATGAATGGTCCGCACAAGTGGGCAAGCCAAAGCAGATTTTAACAGATAATATTTCATATTTCGCGGGGCGAAAATGGAGGGCCACGCTAGAAGAACATGGAATCATAGCCCGATACATTTCGGTTTATACGCCACGAACTAACTGTTCAGAGAGAATCATGAGGGAAATCACTAGGTTCTTTAGAGCCTACTGTGAAGCGAAGCATGACACATGGTGTTATTACCTTCCGTTCGTGGAACATTGCATTAACTTGTGTGTACATGAATCAACGGGGTTATCGGCGTACGAAATCACACACGGTGCGCGATCGATGAGTTTCTTAGAAGAACTAATTGAATTTCCTCCGGATAGAGAAAGACGTATAGAGGAAGTAAGGAGGGAAGCAACGGAAAAACTGGAGAGAGCAGCTAGACAACGAAAAGCACATCATGACAAGAGGTTCAAATCATTCGACTACCATATCGGTCAGAAAGTATATGTCAAAGCACATTTTCTAGCAAGCGCCAAAAAGAAGCTCACCAAGAAATTTTTTCCCTTATACAAAGGACCATACGTCATAACACACAAATATGAGAACAATGTCGTGGAATTAGAAACATTAGACAACCGACCTGTGGGGCGGCAAAATGTATTCAACATCAAGCCATGCATCACGATGGGGTGAAGTGTCAAGGCAGATCAGATGCCTTGTAAAGGCATACATGACGGAAAGATAATGAAGATAAATCAAGAAAAGAATAAGAATAACGGATTAACGAATTGCGGTCGTTATCCATTGCGATAGTTAATAGAATCATTATTATTGTAAACTTAAATTTAGCATATGTTGTAATACGTGGAGTACAGAGATCAGTGAAGCGTACAATTATTGTAGTTCAATCTATTAGAAATTTAGCTAAATGGTGTGCAGAGTATTTTAGGAGATAGGATAAGTAAAAGGAAAATTTATCTTTAAAATCATGTTAAAAATCATTAAGGCATTATGTGGAGTATAGAGAACGTTGAAGCGTAACTTTAGTGAGCCAGTGGGTGAAAGATTTCGCTAAAAGTTGTTAAAATTAATTTTTGAAGGTTCAATGAACATATAGTTTAGTAATATCTTTGATAGTTTATGAGTAATAAAAATGAAGCATCAAAATAGTTATCATAATAATAAGAAATGTGGGCAGCCAAACAAAAATTTATGTAGCATATCATTTGCAATAATTATTATTAATGTAGTAATCACATGGCGCATTACAAAGGGCAATGCTATTTGCCAATGCTTTCCAATTTACAAATACCATTGGGGGGGAATGTAATGCTCCTGTGAATACACCAAGGGAAAAATTTGTATGATTTAGTAAGAATTGTCATTTCAGGTTAAAATTGAGTTATAAGTAAAATTCAAAAAGTGTTGTGCTCTGGAAACACCGTAGAATAAGCTGGCAATCTCCAAATACGGGTTTTCGGGAATTTTTATGTAATTTAAATTTAATGTTTTATATGGTCTTACCTATATTTTTATTTAAGATTTTACGTGTAACTGAGAATTTTACCTCAAATTACGATTATCTTTGTTGAAAAATTTTTAGGCTTAAAGTAATATTTCATGTCAAAGGAGTTGGTCCGACGAATATCGACTTACTAGCAGACAATAGATGGAAGGGTCACTACCTGACTTTTGGATCCAGCTTCTTTAACTGAAATTTTTGTTACAGTCCTCGGACTGAAATTCTGATCACAGATTCGTGATCAGGCTGAAATTCTAATTAAAATAAGTCTAAACAGCACGAAAATCCGTAAATTTAAACCGTTTTTAGCTGAATAAGTTAATAAACCTATGTTAAATACAGCAATGTTTAGATCGCTAATTATAAGAGAATGAATGATATTTTTGTAAATCAATTCACACTAGCCTTTAGATACTACTCAGATGAGCATATTTCATTAAGATAAATTTTAAATTTAAGGCATTTCAGCGGCTGAAATCAGTCAAAAATGTTATAAAATTCATTTACATGTTATTCAAATGGGAGAACCCTCTCCAACGTTTAATTTAATTACTCATTAACCGATTAAGATATGGTATGTGTGAGTGTGGAATCGAAGGGTCCACATGTTGGGAAATAGAAAAATAATTTTAGATTGTTAAAATTCGTCGTCGTTCAGATTTTATTAAAGTTTTATTTTGACGTATTTTTCCGCATTTTGCAAATTTACTAATTAGTTAATAATTAACGAACCAGTTACAATTTCCACATGGGACTAATACTCACATGTGTGTTTTCAGAATCTAAAGTAATTTCGTGCATCACTTTAGTTGCACACGCTAAATTTCAAGTTATTTTTTACAAATTTCTCGTCGGCATTAATCCGACTTTATGGATACATTTATTGGTGTTTTTCAAGACGTGATAAAATTTGAACCGACGAAGCGATTTACTTCGGATAAAAAGCATTGGATTCAGCAGAAAGAGCTGAAAATTTTGACACCACTCCGGACGCTGAAATCCAAAATTTTCGATTTTGAGAAAATTAACCGGTTGGTGGGGGATGAAATTGGTTATGAGTGTATGACCAACCTATAAATCTTAATTTTCCCGATAAAAGAGGGTAGTTTTTAAAATCTGTAATTACATTTTAAAAATATTTATAATGTTTGTAAGTGCCAGAAACTTTACACATGATGCCTTTCTAATATTTTGAAGGTTAGTTATAGCGTATTCAATAATCTAAAACATGTTTTAAGCAAATTTGTTAAAATTATCAACCATGGTAAATACGAGAATTCGGGTGCTAGAATTGGTATCGTCAGGGAATTTTTAGATCATAAAACTGTTTTGCACCACGAATCTAAGGGAGTCCGCCTTGAGATCTAATGCGTGTAACACGTATTTTCGATTTTGTAATTTTTCTAACTTATAGTAAAGTACTTAGTGGAAATTTCAACATGGCAATAGTCATGTCGTGCCGCATACGCGTGATATAGTGAGATACTTCATTGTGTGACTTTGAGTGCATTCATTGTGGGATACATAGTGCTGCGATTGACTTAAATTACTTATTTTTATTTTTTGAAAACAATTCCTGAGGATATTTTGTAATATTTTGAATATTCTTTGTATTTTAATTTGCATTTTGACCTTAAAAATATCGCCGTAACGTTGAACAGTTTGCTTTCATGAAAATAAAAAGGTCGGAAGATAAATTTAAAAATAATTAATGTTAATGTTTTCATTAACGCATTTGTTCAGCCGGTGCTCGATCAAATTAAAGTCATTTGAGAACTATAACAAATTTTTACATGATGTGCTAAACGAATAATTAAATATTGGTTTTGATAAAAACTACAAATAAATAATAACTAATGACAGTAATAATGATGAAGTATTAGACTGAAAAGACAGCGTGTATAGCGTATAGTGAAACAACGAAGTGAAATCGCTAAAGCCACGTTCATCGCCATCACCGCCGAATTGTCGCCCATACCGAGGACGCCAACTGCATTATCCAGGTCTGCGCCGAAGAGTCCCTGTACTGCGGGATGCATACCGATCACCGAGTCCCTCATAAGGATTATGTGTAGTGCGCGAAATTTTCATAACCCTTACTCAATGGATTATTAAAGAGATAAGTAACAAGTTTTAAATTATTTTGAGCTCAAATAATTTATGTCTATGTCCATGTATGTTATTGTACTTTTCAGGAGCTATTAGTTGTAAGAACTAGGTTATATGATTGATCAGTATGTTTATGCGACGCAAGTATACGGCAGAAAGAATCTGCAACCCTGAGAATAAAGAGTAAACATTGTGTTGTCTCGAAATTCATGTTAACTAGTATTTGTCGTATTTTTCAATTGTTTACGTTTTCAAATGTAGCGATAAAATTTGATGGCGCCCACAAGAATAATGTAATACTTGGTGTTTGTTTTACGTTAAATAAATTCTCATTAACTTTGATTTTGCGTATGATTCTTGTTAATTTAACACCTAATTCCATTGGTGATAGTTGGTCAGATAAAGTTTGGGGTTTTACTTGTTTTTATTTTATTTTTAGGGACAACACAGTTCAAATCTCATTTAAAATTTTGTCTTTCAAAATTGTGAAGGGTCTTACTTTCATTTTATGCTTTATTTTAGTGAACCCCGTTTTTTATGGTGTTGTTGGACAGCGTGGGATAAATCTACAAATTTTGTAAATTTGACAGCTTTTTGGAAAATTTTAGTTTCTGGAAAGTTTTTCTTTTGTTTGTTTTTTATTTCGCCCACGTTGAAAAGCGACCGTTACAATATTCATATAGGCAAGAGAAAGTAAAAAATGTATACAACAAAATTTTGTAACGCCCAGACAAAACTGAATTATTAAAAGCACGTTAATCAAACAAAAGTAAATTAGTGGTTAGTAAAAAGTGGTTAGCGTGTTAGCCTGCCACGCGGAGGTCCCGGGTTCGATTCCCCGGCCAGGGTCTGGAAATTTTCACGTGTCAAATCCCACAGTTAATGTTTCATAACCCACCGTAGTCGCTAAACCAAGCAGTTGATGCGACTTTAAATAAAAAATAAAAAATAAAAATAAATTACTCTTCAAAAGACTAATTTTGAAGAGAAACTTGCTAAATAAAAAAAAAAAATATATTCGTGATCCAAATCACGTAAAGGAAAGAATTAATGAAGCATTGACTACTGTAACAGAATATTTGTTAAATAATGTTCGGTCAGAAACTGATTTATCGATTGAACATTTACTTAGTGACCAATGGTGCACATACTGAAATTTATTAGTTCTGTAAAAAAACTGTTTGAAATGACAAATTCGATAAATAAAAAATATCAACTGTAAATATAAAAATCTTCTTTTTGTTCATTAATGACAACTTGTTTACATAGTCTAATGAATTTAAAAAAAAAAAATCAATCGAAATCTAAATTAATCAGTCAATCATTCAGAAACAATTCAATCTGTCGATCAATCAAAGACAGAATGAAGTACGTAATATTAATTAAGATTACTAAACGATACATGAGCACAGAGAAACTAAGACATACAATTATGTATTTACAAAAAAAAAAATGAAAAATGTAAATGAATGGGTCGTGTTTCTAATAGAACTGTAACATGTCACAACCTTGTTTTTGATAAAGTAAACCAGTTTCACCGAAATTATTATTGTATCTAAAACATACCTAACAATTTGTTAAGATTGAGTTTACCAGCAATTATGTCAAAAATTTTTAAATTAATTAAACATTCATATAAACTATCTTAAGGCTATGTTTAAATCATGTATTAAATATCTTATGGAATAAATTATTGTAGTACCTATTAAGAATTTACGAAATTTATAATTCATTTAAACGAAATTAAAACTAAAATAAGTTATAAAGTGGGAAGTTGATTAGGTTTTACAAGAATTTCAATATGCCCACCATGACAATGTTTTCATATTTTCAACAAATAATTAGATAATACAGGGTCATCATAAAAGAATGGTGAGGTTTTTAATACGGATTAAATGAAAATAGAATTATACGAGCAGTTGATATTTTTACTTTCTCTTGCCTATATGAATATATAGGAAGGAAAGTATTGTTTTCATGTCGATTTTAAGAAATCGAGTTTTCACCGGATCTATACATTTTTAGACCCCCTGAACCCAAAAAACATGTTTTTAGCGATTGGTCTCTCTCTCTCTCTGTGTGTGTGTGTGTGTGTGTGTGTGTGTGTGTGTGTGTACAAAATATCTCAAGAACGGAACATCGTACGAACTTGAAACTTAAGTTACATACCCTTACCGGACCGACACGAACATTTTCATCAAAATCAGTCGACCGGAGGTAGTAGTTTATTCGTGTAATTTTTCACTTTTTTGCGATTTTCTCAAAAACTGGTCCTACGTTTTTTTTAAAATTGCCTGGTTTACTCAATTTTTTATTCTGTACAAGATAGAGTAGGCGTCACGTTTGCTGAAATTCTTGGTGAGGCTGTTTTTACTTAAAAAAAGTGTTTTTTAAGATTACGGCTTTTTTTTTAGTTTGAAAAATCGATTTTTTTAAGATTTCGGCCTTAGTATGCATTTTACGACAAAAGTGTATAATGATCAAATTTATTGGAAATTAAAAAGATCTGCAACTTTTATTTAAAAAATTTTTCTCTAAAGGACCTACTTTAGCGTGAAAGAGTGATTTTCCATATTTTTAAGCCAAACCGAGGTCGATTTTCATTTTGCGTCTTTCACTCATGATTAAAATTAGGTGATATTTATTGAGGTTAGTTTTTTTGTTTATTTCTAATGTTTTATTACTAATGTTAGGTTATATTGGTCATTATTTGCATTGGCAAGAGAAAGTTGTGTGAGTGTTTCACACCAGATTTTTTTTATTTATCGAATTTGTCATTTCAAACAGTTTTTTTACAGAATTAATAAATTTCAGTACGTGCACCATTAGTCCCTAAGTAAATGTTTAATCTATACTCGGTTTCTGACCGAAAATTAGTTAACATATATTCTGTTACAGTAGTCAATGCTTAATTAATTCTTTCCTTTACGTGATTTAGATCACGAATTTCTTTTTTATTTAACAAGTTTAAGTGCACAATATAAGTGTAGTGTACCTAATGTGTTATATTAAATTAATTAGAGAGGTTCTGTTGAGCATCTCTGTAGTAATATTGTTAATAGTAGTTTAAGTTAGAATAAAATGACTCATTAGTCCTAAGACTAGATCGTAATATACATATACACACATATATACGAGGTGTGGCTATTAAATAACGGGACTGACGTAAAAATTTTATTTTTATTATATACATAGTCACTTATTGTCACCTTCAATATACACTCCTTCTCTATCCCTACAACGCTCCATGCAAATTTTCCATTGTTGGAAACAGTGCTGGAAGTCATCTTCTGTCAGCTCCTTCAGGACACGTGCCGCTTTCTCTTTTACAGCTTCCACAGACTCAAATCTTGTCCCTTTTAACGCAGATTTCACCTTAGGAAACAGGTAGAAGTCACATGGTGCAAGATCTGGTGAATAAGGTGGATGTTCTAACACTGAGATGCTGTACTTGGCTAGGAGGAACCTCTTGACAGATAACGCGGAATGAGCTGGCGGAGTCTTGGTAGAGAACCCATGATTTTTTCTTCCACATTTCGGGGCGTTTTTTCCTTACTCTTTGACGTAGTTTAGAAAGTACCTCAAGGTAGTAATATTGATTAATTGTTTGACCTTTGGTGAAGGTACACAATCCTACGGATATAAAAAAAAACAATCATCATTGCTTTAAATTTCGACTTGCTCATTCGAGCTTTTTTGGCTCTCGGTGAAGTTCGGCTCTTCCAGTGCATGGATTTGCGCTTCGTTTCCGGATAATAAGTAAAAAACCACGTTTCATCACATGTTATTATCGTTTCCAAAAAATTTGGGTCATTTTTAATCGCGTACAAAGCGTCAGTACAAACATTATTGCAAGCTTCATAAGAAGCTTGCATAAGAAGAAAGCACTCACAAGAGAAGCCAAGATTAAACATTATAATACTGTGATAAAACCTGCGTGGATGGAAGCGATTGCCTTTGAATGACCAGAAAGCTGGTCTAAGAGAAACAGAAAAATTTGAGAGAAAGATCCTCCGCAAGAACTGTACAAGGAGATGAACGATTAATGGAAACGATTAGAAAAAGATGACTAAAATTTTACGGGCACCTGCATAAAATGGATGATATTCTGAAAGTTTTTGAAACATTACATTTAGGACTACTTGATAATCCTATGAATTTTTTTTATATTGATGTTTTAACTGATGATACACGAGGAATCTGAATCCAGCCGTCGTAACACAGGCTGTTTTTATGAATGAATCAAATTATCTCTTATAACACGTGATTATAAAAGTATATTATACAGCACGGAAAGAAATTTGATGTCATGTTTAAAAAATTAACTCCAGCCAAGACGATGACTAGTTGAGTGAATCATAGCCGCTGGACTACATCACTAACAGGTTCTCATTTTACTTTGAGCATTTCTATCTTATGATGTCAGTAGTACTTATATAAAAATATCCTTAAAATTTTTTAAATTATATGGTACCTACCGCCAAAGGTTATCAGTGTTAAATAATTATGATTCTATGTTATTTATGTTCGTATGTATTCCTGTACTTTACATTATTTAATTTTTATTTAAAATAAATTAGTATTAATTGTTTTACATGCTAAAAACTCTTCAGTTTATAGTGAAAAAAATTGTAAACTTTTATAATGTTCTGTAGTACTAACAGGGATTTTTATTGTTTATTGAATAGTCAATAACTAAGTATAACCCTTTATAGGGCAATACTACGGAGGAAAATATACATGTTGTAAAATGTTAAATTTTGTTTTATAGGTACTTGACTGCCCATAACAGACAGGTGGAGTGTCAAATTATTTACACTCAATCTGTTCGTTGCAGGGCTAAAATAAATAGTTCTGTTTCTTATCGCATGGTCAGCCAATTAAATGACTGAATCATTTAAGAACAGAAGAGGTAGAGGTGTAAAAGACAATAATCAGAGTTATCTTCTCTGAAAGTAATGAATTTCATTGTACAGCCAGACCCTATGGTGAATGAAGTGAAGTTGTCATTTGCAGAGTGGAAAATATGTGCTTTTCAGAGGGCCCGGCATGCTGTTAAGCGTACTTTTCCACTCAGTGAGGAAGGCAATGGTAAACCACCTCACTCCTCGTTTTACTTAGTAAAACCTCTACAGGTTCAAACCAGCCTTTCGGCTGTTGACCTAAACAACAACAAGGTACTTGAATAATGTATTCTTTTTTTATTCCTAATACTGTATGTGCACGTTGCAATCTGTTCAATTGAGAACAATAAGCAACCCCATGACCCAATGAGATGAGGATGATGTGTATGACGTGTGAATGAGGAGTAGTCTTGTACTGACCCAGGTCGACCATTCCTGAGAGAGTATGGTTAATTGAACCCCAACCATCAAAGTACACCGGCAGCCACTGTCTAGTATTAAAATCCGTATCAAAGTAACTACCTTTACTAGGATTTGAACCAGAAACCTTCTTTTCCGAACATCAGCTGTTAAACAGCTGATTTTGGCGACGACTTTACCTCTAGACCAACCCGGTGGGTCAATGTATTTCTAGTGCCAGAACAGTAAGATATTTTTTTTTATGTTAAGCCCTGGTGAGTATACACACCAATGAACGTTTATTTAAATGGAAATCACATAATGTTTAGAGGTAAGAATGCTTATTAAAACAACTTTTAGTCCTTTATAACAAAAAAAAATGTGTAGAATAACTTATCTCAATTTTATATTAGCATGATTGCTTTCCTGAAAAAACCTCGAATTTTTTAAGCACTGTACAAAAGTAACTACAAAACAAGACGGTTGTGTACTATGCTGGTATGATTCCTTACCACATTCGTGTAACTTATGAAGCAATTGGTCGCTGCGCACTAATTTCAAAATATGGATAGCCTTTTTACTAGAGAACATCTGTTGTTGTTTAGGTCAACAGCCGAAAGGCTGGTTTGAACCTCTAGAGGTTTTACTAAGGAAAACAAGGAGTGAGGTGGTTTACAATTGCCTTCCTCACTGATAGGAAAAGTACGCTTATCAGCATGCCGGGCTCTCCGAAAAGCACATATTTTCCACTCTATACATGACAACTTCACTTCATTCACCACAGGGTCTGGCTGTACAATGAAATTCATTACTTTCAGAGAAGATAACTCTGATTAGTGTCTTTTACACCTCTACCTCTACTGTTCTTAAATGATTCAGTCATTTAATTGACTGACCATGTGATAAGAAACAGAACTATTTATTTTAGCCCTGCAACAAACAGATTGAGTGTAAGTAATTTAACACTCTACCTGTCTGTTATGGGCAGAGAGAACATCTATAAAACCATAAAATGCCAATAAAGTTCAACTGCAAAGCTTATTCCTAAAAAATCGACCTTAACGCTAGTGGTAAGTTAGTCACTAAGCCACAAACGCAGTTTCAAAATACATTATTCCATTAATTTTTGTTTAAAAGTTTTTTTTGTAAATTTCGGTTATCCGGACTTTGACACTTTATGCATAACTTACGGACGTCCGGTAAACCGGATGTCACTAAGAAAAGTACATCGAAGTCCTTTTTTCCGGATGTTGGCACTGAAAGGGTTAAGTAAGGTACCTTACTTACTATGTAAAGCAACGGGACCTGACAAGAAAATTTTCATCAAAATTGGTCAACCGGAAGTAGTAGACTATAATAAGAGCAGTATAAGTAATAATACAAAAGTTTGTAGCATGTAAGCCAATTAACACTGATTTTACCGAGTAGTTTATTTACGCAATTTTTAACGTTTTTTGCGATTTTCTCAAGAACGGCTATGATTTTTTTTTAAACACCTCATTTACAAAATTTTGATGCTCTACAAGCTAGATTTAGGGCCATGTCTGGTCAAATTCTTAAAGGGCTTTACTCTTGTAATTTTTTTTAAAGATTGGTGTATTACTATGCATTTTAGGGCAAAAGTGTTTATAATTAGAATTGCAGTAAATTAAAAACCTACAATTTTTATTTCAAATTGTTTTTTATACAACGCTTAGTTTAGCATTAATTAGTGATTTTCTGTATTTCGCATGACAAAAGTATATACCTATAACTAAAGTTAAAGAAAATTAAAAAACCAACAACTTTTATTTTAAGAATGTTTTTCTACATAGCCTAGTTAAGCGTCAATTAGTGATTTTTCCCAATGTTTAAGTCCCACAGAGGTTGATTTTCATTTACCGTCATTCACTCATGATTAAAATTACATTATGAGTTTTGTTTTACATTGTGTTACGTTATATTGTCGATAATTTGCATTACCAAGATAAAGTCGTGTGAGCGTCACACACCAGGTTTTTCTTTTTGTATGTACTCTGCGCTAATCTTTATGCTGTATTTAATTTCGCTATTCTAATTTTCATCGTTTGTTTTTCATTAAGATGCTATTCACTCATGATTAAAATTAGGTTATATTGATTATTATTTGCATTGAAAAGAGAAAATTGTGTGAGTGTTTCACAGCAGATTTTTAATAATAATCTTGTGTGATGTGATATTCAATGTTGATAAGTGTAATCGTAAACGGTAAACCGTCTATCGTAAAAAGAGTAGCCTATTTTATATTTATTTACAGTATAAAAAATATTGACAGTTTCATAATAATTTTAAAAATACAAAAGAAATTGGTGGTTAGTTAAGAAATAGGACTATTACACTTGGCAACGAAGAAAATTTCTATTAACGCATAGAGAGACGTTGATGTAATCACAAGAATGGAAAAGAAAATCAAACATATTTTTAGACAATTTACATAACTAATACGACGTTTATGACTGCATTAAGAAATATTATTTCCTTCATAAAATAATTTAACCTACTTTCATGTCACATCAAAACAAAACATAAAAATCTGCTTAAATAATAGTCAACAAATATTTTGTGTATTTGTATAGTATTATGTTGTAAATATTATTTATTTTCTAAATAAATATTTATGTTTAATATCATGTAAATCTATATTAATATATTGTATAAAAACAAAATCCATTAATTTATCATAAATTGGCCTTCGGGCCAGCCCAGTCAGTCAGCTGGTAGAGAGTCGCTATTAATTGTTAAGAAACACTGGTTGAGTAAATGACTTTGTGTGGTGACTAGCTGACAGCCATTTGTAAACAAACTCCACCGGGGGTCCCTGTTAAAAAAATCATGCCGGATCATATCAAAAAAATACAGCGAAACGCATCGATCAAATTGGGTGGTTGTCAATTAAAAAAGTACAGTTGCTAATAACAAACAAAAGCTTAAAAAACATTATCATGAAACCCACCGGGCTGGTCTAGAGGTGAAGTCGTCGCTGCGAGTCTGTTGTTTAACAGCTGATTTTCAGAGACGAAGGTTTTGGTTCAAATCCTACTACTAAAGGTAGTTTTACTTTTATACGGATTTGAATACTAGACAGTGGTTACCTGTGTACTTTCATGGTTCAATCAATCACACTCTCTCAGGATTGGTCGGCCTGGATCTGTACACGACTACACCTCATTTACAGATCATACACATCATCCTCACCTCATTGAGTCATGGGTTTGCTTAGTGTTCTAAATTTAAGAGATTGCAACGTACATAAATTTTATTATGGATAAAAAAAATTACCACGAAACTTCAGAACCACAAGGCCTACGAGCTCAAAATTTCATAAGCAAGTTTAAGTAGTTGCTAAAAATTGATGCTGAAACAATGTCCGTTTCTAAAGGAAGAAAATACAAAATTTATGAAAAATCAGTATTTTTAAAATTTCTGATTTAAGGTGAATTGTTTTACTAACTACTTTTTTAGGTTAGCTAATTACAGTCAGTTAAATTAGTTTACTATGAGTAAAAGATTGAAAATTTGAAAATAAATCATGATGGAAACAACCACTACCGTAACTCCACCACAAAAAAAAACAGTTTTCGTTATCGATCAGGTTAATTAAAAATTTTGTCCTTATCATAAGTGAATTTTGTTTTTAAATTTTGTCAGCTAATTAAAATATAATTAAAAATGAACGTTGTAGAATTCTTAATCGATTTTTTTTAATATCCCAGTTGGTAAAGTGATCAGCGTAACTGGTTTCTATGCCCAGGGTCACGGGCTCGGTTCCCAGTACAACCTGGCACTTTTTCATCACTTATGTTCATCTGTTACCCTTCATCGTCTGCATTAGCATTAATTTGCAAACCAATCAAAACACACCGTAAGGCTGTAACGGAAAAATATTTCCGAACGAGAACAGAATTCTCATGAATTTTCCCACAGTTCAGTGGCGGCTCGTGCCTTCAAATATAGGTGAAGTTACAAAAAAACAGAAAAACTAGTACACTAATAAGTATCCCGAGACTACCGAGAGTAAAAAAATGTAAAAACACATAAATACACACATACAAAACAACTGTTTGATACCGCAAATACAAAACTAACGAACAAGTACATGAAATATATAGATGAAGTAGGCTGGTCGACTCGCCGCAATCTCTTCACTATCCAGGGACGGGTGGGAGAACTAAAGTCCAGCCTCTCTTAGCTTGCTTCTAATTTAAACAAATAATGACGTCACTGACCATGCGCATTATATCAAATTGTGTACACGCTGATTAAAAAGTAACAACAAAATACTTTTAAAAGTATTTAAACACAAAATACTTTTAAAAATATTTTTATAAATGAAATGGTTAGGCCTACATCATATCATGACTGATGATTTTAGTACTTTACTTATAATTTAAAAAATAGTTCAACTTAATAGGAATACGACATCCGTAAATTCGCGGACACTAGCGTGCACCCTGTAGTAGCTGGCTTTTGTTTGTTGACAGTAGGTGCAAGCTAAGAACGGCTGAACTATAGGTGGGGATATTTGCCGCAGACATCTCCGATGTCATGGCAACCCGCTCGCGCTGGAAGAGAAGCAACGGCCACCCGTTAACTCTTCACTTGGGCATTTAGTACGTATATTAAAGATCAAGGGATAGACAAGGGATATTTAAAACATTAGAAAGCGCTCTAAGCCGATACAATAATTTTATGTACTTTTTTACACAATACTTCTTCATTTATTGTTAATCAAAAAATAATCAATAAGAGAAATTATAGTTATTTTGTGATTGAAATAAATCTCGATACTATCTAGTGCACAGGTGAAGAGGCTCTTCACCTACTTCACCTGAGTAAGAGCTATACTCAGGTCTAGCTGAGCATACTCAGCTAGTAGACTATAGTAGCTAGTAGACAGCTAATAGTAGTAGTAGCTACTAGCAACAGCTCTGCCCATAACAGACAGGTGGAGTGTCAAATTATTTACACTCAATCTGACCGTTGCACGGCTAAAATAAATAGTTCTGTTTCTTATCACATGGTCAGCCAATTAAATGACTGAATCATTTAAGAACAGAAGAGGTAGAGGTGTAAAATACACTAATCAGAGTATTCTCCTCTGAAAGTAATGAATTTCATTATACAGCCAGACCCTGTGGTGAATGAAGTGAAGGTGTCATTTGCAGAGTGGAAAATATGTGCTTTTTAGAGAGCCCGGCATGCTGATAAACGTACTTTTCCACTCAGTGAGTTGTGGCAATGGTAAACCACCTCACTCCTCGTTTTACTTAGTAAAACCTCTACAGGTTCAAACCAGCCTTTTGGCTGATGACCTAAACAACAACAGCTACAGCTAGTAGTAGTACAGTCTACTAGAAATAGCCAGTAGTAGTAGTAGTAGCAGACAGTACTAGCTACTATACAGCTAGTAGACTGTACAAGCTAGTAGACATACTCAGCTAGCTCGACCTGAGCTATACTCAGTCGAGCTATACTCACAAGCTATATGACAGCTCTACTAAGAGCTGTCATAGATACCACTAAGTGTCTTTGTGGTAATGAGTTAGTTACACTTGAGCTTTGTTTTCAGATTTTTATTTTTCCGTTTTCCATTTTTTTGTAATTTTTTTTTATTCCTAATTTGTGTACGTTGCAATCTGTTCAATTCATAACAATAAGCAATCCCATGACCCAATGAGATGAGGATGGTGTGTATGACGTGTAAATGAGGTGTAGTCTTGTACAGACCCAGGCTGACCATTCCTGAGAGAGTATGGTTAATTAAACCCTAACCATCAAAGTACACCAATAACCACTGTCTAGTATTCAAATCCGTATAAAAGTAAACTACCTTTACTAGGATTTGAACCAGGAACCTTCGTCTCCGAAAATCAGTTGTTAAACAGCTGATTTTGGCGACGACTTTACCTCTAGACCAACCCGGTGTATTATAAAGTATTTTACCTTCATTTTTTAGTAAATGAAGGTAAAATACTTTTAATAATATTTTGTGTTAAATCGCAATATAGAAAATATTTTTATTTCAACAATCTTACTATGAATATATATACACTCAAACGAAATAGTTGAAATCGGTTTTTTTATAAATTAATTTCAACGGATATTAAAGAATTTGTTATATTATAAAATTGTTTTTCTAGCAGAATCTACTAGAATCGAACCGGGGACCTTACGCTTTGTAGTTAATCGTTATCTAGCGCTCTAAATCTTACGCCAAATAAATATGTTTTCTTTAGATATAAATAAAATTGTATCATTATATTGTGGTAATATAAAAATTATGGCATCTCTAATATATTTATTCTATTTTGTTATAATAAACAAACCTAATATAAAAAAATAGTGTGTTTTAAAATGCCGACTGGGTTAATCAAACAGAAATATTAATTTGATATAGAGTATCAAATAAATGGGAATTTTAACCCGAATGTTTTTATACGAAAAGAGGTTATTTATGATAAGTTTAAAATTTAAAGTGAATTAGTGCGGTGTTTAAAATAAACCAAGAAATTTAATACCAAACAAAAACAATAATAATATTGTTTTTGTACTTAATATTTATACTTAATATTTATTAAGTAAATATTATTTTTATTTATAGATTGGGTAATGTTCAAAGAGATTTTCTAGATTTTTGTAACCGAAGGCGTTTTATTTATTTGTCTACAATAAAAATAACGTGTTGTACAGATGGAGTATATAGGAGAATAATGGTTGGTCGTTTTGTTCCTAGAAAGGCGTGATTCTTGCACAAAATTGTTGTTATTGAGTAGGAGTTATAAGTTGTTTAACAGGGGCCTTCTTGATCTTTGGAGAGTTTTAGACTCGGTTCGGAGAGTTCTATGCGGTCGCGTGTAGGACGACGTTTCTGGACTTATCAATGAATAATAATTTTAAGATTGAGAGATATGGAGGGGAACATTTGTTGTATATAGAGAGAGAGAGAAAGAGAGAGAGAGAGGGAGAGGGAGAGAGAGAGTTGAAAAGAATTAGAGACAAGTCGGAAAGAGAAGGACGCCTACCGAAGAGAAGAAAAAAGACAGCAGATCGAGAAGGCAGAAGACGCATCCCACGTATATTGCGAGTGAATAGAGCACGCGTTACTTTAACGTCGGTTTCGTTCTGGCAGACAGTGTTGTGTGTGTAGTTATACATATACTTCGGACCTCCAAGCAGTACGCGTTAAATATAACTTGGGTCGACGCTGCCCTCCCTAATATGGACCAATCTCGAATTTCGTAGGAGGAGACGCTGAGCGGCGTCAGGACGCTAATCCACTGACAAAACACCCGCATACTGCGTCCTCCGTATAACAAGGTAATTCTACTGCACTTTACTTCAAACAATAACAAATTATTATTATTATTATTATTATTTATTACTAATCATTTATTATTAATACCCCGTACGGAAACCTAATTCCCAATTACACCCCTAATTAGAACAATACCAGTACTTCAACAATAATTAACAACAATACAAAAGTAAATAAAACAAATCAAAATATTAACACTAAACATTAAATTAAAAAACTATGATACTTTTATAATTCATTGAAATTACCGAAAATAAATCAATGTTTACATACAAAATTATAATTAACAAACATTTAAATTAATATAACCTTAAAATTTCAAAAGTTTTATTCATTCAAAACATAAAATAATACGTTAGATAATTTTAATTTAAAAATAAATTTTAAATTTTCAGTAAAATATTAAAAAATTAATAAAATAAATTTAGTTTTTTTCACATATTTTAAATCATATAAAAATAATATATGGCTTTGTTTATTTATCTTAATTTTATTATATCCTTTTAATTTATAAATAAATTAAACATTATTGTTATGATTAAATTAATTTGAGGTTTATTCAAGTTACAAAATATGTATTGAGAATAATAATTCTAATTATAAATAAAGGTTATGTCACTTTTTAAATCTATTATTATTTTTATTATTAAAGTGTTTACCTGTACTACGGATTAAATTACCTATAATGAATTTTGGAAAAACTAAAATTAAAACATAAAAATAAAACTTGTAACGTGAAGGTCCTGAGTTTGATTCTTTAGAAAATTATTACAAGATAAAATTCATTGTAACTGTTTCATAACCTACGGTAGTTACAAGATGATGACAAAACTGATGATGTGATTTTAAGTAAAAAAATCATCTATGAATTTTATTTAATGAAAATATAACCTCAATATCTGTTTATTTATTTATACCTATAGATATGGCTAATAGCACAACAGATAATCCAGAATGATCTTAATTCAATTTCCAATAATACATTAATTACATGAATTATAAATAAATTTAAAAAAAATCTGTAATACATACATTTCAGGGAACAATTGTTAAATTTTAATTTTAAATGTCATCGATATCGGTTGTTAGCTAATGCGTTAAGACAATTTTTTACAAATTTAGGAGTTAAAATTTTCAGATTTAACTGAGAATCGAATTAAGAGATTTCAACTTAGTAATTAACTCGCAGATTTAACCATTGATATTAAATCCTATAATATTTTAACGGTTTAAAACATATTTATACATTTTATGAAATATAAATTTATTGTAGACCGCGGCGCAGTGGTCAGCGCACTAGAATACAAAGCAAAAGGTTCTGGATTCGATTCCTAGTTAGGGTTCATAAATAATCAAACCAACCGTTCCTTAATCTAAAACAGTTTTTAATTACCAAGCTGTTGATACGACTTACATAAACTAAAACTAAATTTAAAAATGTATTTTGTTTTTTCTAATTCATAGATTACTAAATTGTAGATTTTTATTTGAAAAAAAAATAAATAAAATTTTTGTGGATTATTTTTGTTTTATTTTTATACTACCATTATGTATTTTGATTTTGAAGTAAATTTTAAAATTTGTAAAAGGTTTTAGTAATGCTATGTTTGTTTCTAATTTTAATTGCAGTAGCGATCGAATTACAAATCTGTTAACTTCAAAAAAAAATTTCTGTAATTACTAATTTGTTATGATAATTAACTAATAATATTTTATAAAAATTGATTTACAGTATTACTAATAAAATTGTTTAAAAATCGTTTATCACGGTAGAAGGTTGTTAAATTTTTGTTTGAGGAGGTTTTGTTATTTCATTACAAGGAACTATTTATAGATGGAAGTCGCTCCATTAACGGAAGTAAACTCTTCCGATGAATATAGCTTAGTTTTACAAGTACACTAATAGTAGTTAATTTAAAAGTTAAAAATATTTTTCGTATAAAGTTCAACCGTAACCAATTCACTTCTTTAAATAAGTCATTTGGAAATTCTATCCCCCCCCCCCCCAACTTATTAATACAAATAAAAACACAAACTTAGGTATAATTACATATATCTTTTAAATTTTTTGTAATCAAATCACAATATTAATTATTACAGAAATGTTTTTATTTACTTTATATTATATACCTATTTATTTTTTTATAAATAAATGATAACAATTTTAATTGTATACTGTAATTTGAAGAAAATAAATAAATGAAATCTACTCTTAATATTTACATTTAAAATAATAATAAAAATAAACAAATTATTAGCTATCATATTCATATCTCAGTAAAAATATATAACATTTTTTAGGCTATTTATTTATTTTTCCAATACTTAACAAAAATCATTAAAATATTTACATTTTTTTGTTCACTTTATTTTATTAAATGTATAACTGTGCATAATTCTATACGACGTAAATGATTATTTACATCACTTTACCACTTTTTAAGAGAACACCACTCAAAAAAATGACATTAGATTTTTTATGACCCACCGGGTTGGTCTAGAGGTAAAAACTTCGCCAAAATCAACTGATTTTCGGAGACGAAGGTTCCTGGTTCAAACCCTAGTAAAGGTAATTACTTTTATACGGAGTTGAATACTAGATAATGGTTACCGGTTACTTTGATGGTTGGGGTTCAATTAACCATACTTTTTCAAGAATTATCGGCCTGGGTCTGTACAAGACTACATCTCATTTACACGTCATACTCATCATTCTCATCTCATTGGGTCATGGGGTTGCTTATTGTTCTGAATTGAACAGATTGCAACAAACACACATTTTCTTTTTTTATATCCCTAATTTGTGTACGTTCCAATCTGTTCAATTCAGAACAATAAGCAACCCCATGACCCAATCAGATGAGGATGATGTGTATGACGTGTAAATGAGGTATAGTCTTGTACAGATCCAGGCCGACCATTCCTGAGAGAGTATAGTTAATTGAAACCCAACCATCAAAGTACACCGGTAACCACTGTCTAGTATTCAAATCCGTATAAAAGTAACTACCTTTACTAGGATTCGAACCAGGAACCTTCGTCTCCGAAAATCAGTTGTTAAACAGCTGATTTTGGCGACGACTTTACCTCTAGACCAACCCGGTGGGTTATGTTTACTAAGAGGAAAAAGTCAGATGACTCGTATTAATCGTAAATCTCTGCTTCACCTTCTGCGGAGCCGATGATTTAGTTAAACTGGTAAATGTAGACAGTTCAAAACGTGGATTAGAGGGTTATTATTGTTTTATAATTTTGATTTCCATGCCCATAACAGACAGGTGGAGTGTTAAATTATTTGCACTCAATCTGTTAATTCCAGGGCTACAAAAATTAGTTCTGTTTCTTATATTACTGAATCATTTTAAAACGGAAGTGGCAGAGGAGTAAAAGACACTAATCAGAGTTATCACCTCTGAAAGTACTGAATTTTATCATACAGCCAGATCTTGTGGTGAATGAAGTGAAATTGTCATTTACAGGGGGAAAAGTAGATACTTTTCAAAGGGTTCGGCATGCTTATAAGCATGCTTAAAGTATGCTAAAGTATTAAAGTACGCTTATAAGCATACTTTTCCACTCAATGAGAAAGGCATAGGTAAACCACCGCAGTCCTTGTTTTACTCAGTAAAACGTCTAGAGGTTCAAACCAGTCTTTCAGCTGATGACCTAAACAACAATTTTGATTTGAATCGCTGTTATGTCTGGTGAACTGTTTCATTTATACAAGGAATGTTAAGATCTGCGCGCAGCCTATTAAAATCTAAATTTATTTACAATTAAGAATGTGGGTAAATTAATCCACCCAACTATGGTTTTTCCAAATTCAAGGATAGTACAATCTAGTGTTTTCCTGTTTATTTTTCTACTACTTTAACTGTTTCTGTTAGGGGAGACCGTACATTGTATCCCGCCAATGTTAAATTTGCTATTTTAAGGCACATTTTTCATAGGATTGGTAAAAGATAGGGATATGAAACTTTACACACTATAGGTGTCGGGTTTCTTCTCGAGCTACTCACATTTTTTCAATTTAATCTTTGGACCATACTTTTTTTTTTGAATTACGAATAACATAAAATTTTTAGAAATTTTTTCCACGTGTTTTGCGTATTACTAATTTTTGGAGCACCTGAGGAAGTAACAAAAATGTCGCTATATGTGGCTATACAAGATAATTAACTGGTATAAATTTCAGCCGGGTAGGTTTATTGGTTTCTCAGAAAAATGTACCTTAGTGTTAAAAATCTAAATTTACGGGAAAAGGTAAGAAACAAGAAAGCACATACTAAAAACAATATGTACACAAGTAAATTTCCTATCAACAATTGTTTAGAAAGCTGAACCAACAGCTGAGAGTATTAAAAACCGTGAAGCAGATATTTTAAAAACTAAATTCCCTTTGCACTAAAACGAGCAGTATAAAATTATGAAGAAATATTCGTTCTTGGTAACATGAAAATTTTTCTGTGTAAACCTGATAAAACTTAATTTTTTCACAAAAAAAATATTTTTTTGACGAACCTAATTTAATGTTTTTCTGGTAGATATAGTCCTAAACTATTGAAAAACCTAAAACCAAAAATCGAAATTTTGAGTTAAAATCATCGTGCAATCAATCTCCCCTTAAAATGTTATGCTACAGTTGTACAGTACATATGCATATATATACACAAATTCAAAAATATAAATAAAATATGAAAATCCAAGAAAAATCTTAACACAAACATAAAAAAATAGATCATAGGACAAGTAAACTAGCTCACAGGATTACTGGTGTTACAGTTATTTCTAACGAGTCTCTTCTTACTTCTACAAACCACTTATTACTGCAAAATAATACCAAATGATTTTGAAATTTAAGTTACAATTTTCAGCTGATTTATCAAGTATTTTCAGTTTATTTAAAGAACATCAACCGTATAGCCATTAGCAAGTACTAGGAATTTTTAATTTGAAAGTTGTAAGAACCTTACTAGGAATCGGACCTGAGGCCTTTCGCTTTGCGGTATATCACGTTAACAACTGAGCCACAGAGTAGTCACGTTGTAAATTAATTAATTTACTCCAATGCCTTAACAATATTATGAGAATAATGTGGCATTTATCTTGAAAAACATCTGAAAACAAATAATATAGAAAGAAAGAAAACAACTAAACACAAGACTTTTAAATAGTTTTATTGGATACTATGTAAACGATCAAAAATCAATTTAAATAATAAACTTGGCCGTCGGGCCAGCCCAGTCAGTCAGCTGGTAGAAAGTTGTTATTATTTGTTAAGTAACACCGGTTGGGCCAGCGACTTTGTATGGTGACCAGTTGACAGCCATCCATGAACAAACTCTACTGGGGGTCCCTGTTCAAACTCATGTCTAAACACGTCAAAAATACAGCAAAAATGCGGCGATCAAATTGGGTAGTTGTCAACAAATGTACAGTTCTCAATAACAAATAAACGCTAAAAAAAAAAAAAAATAAACTACTAATAAAATAAAACCAATTAAACATGAGAAACTGAGAATGAAGCCCATCTTCTAGATACGGCATTGGTTGAAATTTCGAAAAATTTAATTGAATAAAAATTATAGCTGTAAATTTGTATTTCTGATTTGTTTACTCAAAATGTTTTTCCGAAAAAACTCCCATAGAAAAACTTAAAATTATCGGTTGTTTCCGTTTTCGATGAAGAGAAATGAGATTTAATTAATATAGGGTGATTCAAAAAGAGCGCCGGTTTTGATATATCAAATTAAGAGATTTATTTTATTGAAAAACTGAAAATAAATACATCAACAAGTTCATCTTACCTTCCGATTTCATGTATGAAAAATGATGTCATGCATGTGTCCTCCTCTACTGCGCTGGCACGCATCAACTCTGTCCATGAAATTGGATATCACTGCATAACAAGTTTCGACTTCCATTTGCCCGATAACCCGTCGAATTTCCTCCTTCAAGTCATTGATGTTTCGGGGTTTATTGGCATACACCAATGGCTTCAGATGACCCCAAAGATGAAAGTCACAAGGCGTCAAGTCACACGACCTTGGTGGCCATTGATGGTCGGAATTACGAGAAATGATGCGATCCTGGAACCGTTCACGGAGCAACAACATTGTTTCTCGTGCAGCGTGACAGGTGGCACCATCCTGCTGAAACCACAACTCGTCAATGTTCATTCAATCCAAATGACGCCACAAAAACTCCCTAATAATCGTACGGTATCGGTCTCCATTTACTGTCACGGCTTGTCCTTCTTGATTTTCAAAAAAGTAAGGGCCGATGACACCGCCCGACCAAAAGCCGCACCAAACTGTCACTCGCTGTGCATACAAGAGAAACTACAATTCAATCGTCAATCGGAATGTTCTCCAAAATAGAAATGAGGTCAAACAATGTTGCCAACCGATAAACAAAAATTTACCAGCCGTTTAAAAACCGGCGCTCTTTTTGAATCACCCTTTAGTAACAACTTATCCCCTTAAGAGACCAATATTGTTTACTCGGAGAATTTTAAACGATCCGTTAATTTAAAACTCAAAATCGGAGTTCCGGTCAATCAATGAACTTTCTTTACTAACGTGCATCTTAAAAAATAAGATTACAATTAATTATAGTAAAATACGAGTAAATACATTTACAATGTATCGAAATATTAATTATTGTTTACATCATACTTTGAGTAATTTTTTTGAATAATAATTATTTGGCTAAATTTTGATTCATTTAGAACGGACTCGCTTCCCACCACTTTTATACTACCATAAATTTATTTAAAATAAAAAATAATTAAAAGAACATAAGTTATTAAATTTTATTACAAAAAATAAATTGAACAGTTTCCGTTAATATTTTATGAATTTTAAAAAGGCATTTTATAATAATTACAAACATGTACAAAGCATAAAGTTTTTTCTGATCTTAAGCGGTAATTATAAAACATTATCGTTTTTAGTATTAAAGTTAAAAAAATTAGTCCAAAACTGCAACAACCAAAATCAGCAAATTTTTAACGTTGTTTATTGCCATAATAAATCTTCAAAACTACGTTAAGAAAAACTGAATCCAAGTGCTAAATACTCGTAGATACATTTTAAGCATTAAGTTTTTTTTTTAATTCCTTATGTGTGTACGTTCCAATCTGTTCAATTCCGAATAATAAGCAACCCCACGACCCAATGAGATAAGGATGATATGTAAGACGTGTAAATGAGGTGTAGTCTTGTACAGACTTAGGCCGACCATTCTTGAGAGAGTATGGTTAATTGAACCCCAACCATCAAAGTACACCGGTAACCACTGTCTAGCATTTAAATCCGCATAAAAGTAACTACCTTTACTAGGATTTGAACCAGGAACCTTCGTCTCCGAAAATCTGCTGTTAAACAGCTGACTTTGGCGATGACTTTACCTCTAGACCAACCCGGTGGGTCAAGTTAATTTAAAACAACATTTTGTCGATTATAATGCGGTAGACGCTCGCTAATCCGAGATAAGTTCGGGACTCAAGTGATAACAGATTACCAAATTTTGCCGGATCATTGAGCGCCAGCAATTTTAGTTGTAATTAACATGAAACAATCGCAAATTAAGAATTCGGACGTACCGTTCACCTATTTGCAACTGAGAGTGCGTAGAGTGCAAATAAATTGTAAATATGAGGTCATATAATTATTTGTTGATTACATATCAGTTTTTACATAACTATATTTAAACAGCGTTGAAAAAGTTCAAATTGAAATATTTGACAGATGAGATCATGAGATAACGGGCCTTAGCTATGCCGGATTGTAGAGTGTCGAACCGTAGGTTACTATAGTAAAAAGCGTTTGTCGATGACCTCTTTTTAATGTTTCTAAGTGTAACACATTTGGTAAAAAATTCATGTATCACATCACTACAAATATATAATATTTATATTTAATGGTCACTTTAATTTGAACAGACTGTTTAGGTCAGTGGTTCCCAACCCGCAGTGGTCTGCGGACCACTCAGCCGGAAAGTGAACTACCACGGACCACTCATTACATTATTGCATATATCTTATCAGTTGTAACCAAATTAAAAGGTGATTAAATAAAACAAATTTTCAGAAACAAACTATTATTATTAATTAAGAAACCATTATTACAAACAAATATTTGTTATTTTCAGAAAGTAGGGTACATTGTACATCACAAAAAGTAAAAATACTTTTTAATTGTAAATTGTCTTTTAATAAAATAAAGAATACAGCATTTACTTAGTCGAAAATAACAATGACAATTAAAAAATGAATTAAAAATGAAATGAAAATTTCAATGCGACTTTTGTGCACGAATCTTTCTGACTAGCTGAGGAATTCTAGGTTTTAGGCTCTTGCTAACAGCTACTCTCAAATCACTCCCTACACTTAGCCGATTTCGTTGTTTGTTTTTAATTAACAATAAATTAGAGAACCCCTGCTCACACAAATAAGTGGTTGAAAAAAATCATAAGATACCGCAAAGCTACTTGCCGAATCTTGGGGAAGCCCAGGGCTTTCTTACACCACAACTCTTCTACTTTTACTTAATCTGAATCTTGAGTGTATTTACTTAATCTTGTTCAATGAAAATCGTAACTTTGATTTAATCACGGGAAAGTATTACTTTTTTATAAGTAGTCACCGGACTCTCACGGACCACCCCGAAGGCTCTCACGGACCACCTTTGGTCCACGGACCACCGGTTGGGAAACACTGGTTTAGGTCAACAGCCGAAACGCTGGTTTGAACCTCTAGAGGCTTTATTAAGTATAACGAGGAGTGAGGTTTACCATTGCTTGTCTCACTGAGTGGAAAAGTATGCTTATCAGCATGACAGGCCCTCTGAAAAGCATCTGATTTCCATCCAGCAAATGACACCTTCACTTAATTCACCACAGAGTCTAGCTGTATAATAAAATTTATTACTCTCAGAGGAGATAACTCTGAATAGTTCTTTTACACCTCTACCTCTTTTGTTCTTAAATACTTCAGTCATATAATTGGCTGACCATGTGATAAGAAATCAAACTATTTTTATAGCTCTGGAACTAGCAGATCGAGTGCAAATAAATTAACTCTCCACCTGCCTGTTATGGGCATACTATACTATTGAACATACTATCAAATTTATTAGTTATGGCTTTAAATGAATTATGGGTTATTAATACATAACTGGACAAATTTATCTGCGGTTAGTGTGGGCAAAAATGTTATAATAAAAAACTGGATTTCCTTAGGCTAAAACCACTAACTATCCATTTTTTGTTAGCAGTTTGATGAAGTAAATAGAACAGTACTCTCAATAAAAACATTTACATGGAGTTAAATATTCATAAATTGCGAAATACAATAACTAATAATAAGTTCTATGAAAAAAGTTATCGAGTATAGAAATCGGTCTTTTAACTTAAGTTGAAACAAACTAAGTGAAATATTAATTCATGAAATTAATTTAAGTTAACTTCGTAATTCTGAACGGTATGGTTTCCAAATTTCTGAATTTAAATTTTTTTAATTATCAAGAAACGAACAAAGCAGAATGCTTTTCCTGTTTTAAATACACTCAAATTTCGATATTGCGGAATCGAGAATCCCAGAAAAAAATTCTTTCAATCGAAGTATTCGTTATATCGAGGGAACAAGAATTCCACACCTACTTTTTACGAATATTTTCCAGGCTGTTTGATGATTTAAGTAGTTATTTTTCTTAATGGCGTTAAAGAAAAATCTAAAATAGTAAAATTTAATTTCTTCATAAATTAAATATATAAAATAAATACACTGAAACTTTATTTAAAGTATGTTATGTATTCCGAACAGAGTATTTTTTAATTTTATCAATATACGAGATTTTTCAATCTACCCCCGACCCGTATGATCCTATTCTGAATTTGTGTCTTTACTTTTGGGCGTTATTTTTGGATTCCTTTTCAAGTTATTCAGTTACAAAAACATGACATACAATAATTAAATAAACTTTTATGGTGACCTAAAAAAATTGGAAATTATTAATGAGATGTCAAATTTTGGGATAGGAATTGGTAGGTTCTGTGCTACTGCACAGAATACTCAAAAAGAGGCTGACCAAGCTTGGAATGATCGAGGGAAACTGTGAAAAATCTTTGACCAGAAAAGCCATTTTTATTATTAAATTATTTTAAAAAAATGTCTGATTTTCTGCATGAAATGTTCAATTTAATAAGTCATCTATCTGAACTGTTTCTTACAATGTAACCTATATAATAATTTTAATGTAATAATTTAAAATAACAGAAACAATGCTAATACAATAGGTAATTTAAGGGAAAACTATACAGACCTACATAGAAACACGGCTAAATACATTACCTTTTTTTTAACAGTATAGTATTTCTTTTGCAATCAGTTAATAAATACAATAACTTTAAGCAAGTATGATAAAATCTGAGTAATGTCCTTTATGTCCATTAAAACACAAACTCAGACTGAGTAATGTCCATTAAAACACAAACGACACTCAGTAGTGTGTTTGAAAAAGACCAAACTGTGAAGAAACAAAAATATCTATACATAATCAAACTTGACGAACCGTGAATCAACATCCCGAAACACTAAATGTTGAATTTGGAGATGACAATGACGATGGTAGAGATGAAAACGACGCCAATTATGAGATACCGATGATTAGGAGTTGAAGTAGAAAAGATTTAAAAAAATTTTAAATGAATTTTAAACAAAATCGTAGAGGTAAGTCCAATGGTTTAAAGCGTTTCAGTCTGTGAGTATCTTCGCTGTTGTCAAGGAGGCTAATCGCTAATGGATTCTGATGGTCTTCTAGTTTTTGTAAATATTTTTCGCTATGTTGTTTAATTTCTTCTTTTATGAAGGGCAGGTTTAGGTCACGGTGTAGTATTTCATTTGTTACGTACCATGGGGCTGCAGTGATCAGTCTCAGGCATTTTGATTGAAAGCGCTGCAGTATTTCTATATTTGATGAACTAGCTATACCCCGTAGCTCTAACCCATACGTCCAAATTGGTTTGAGTATTACTTTGTATACGAGTACTTTATTTTCAAGGGAGAGTTGAGACCTACTGCCTAAGAGCCAGAAGAATTGACGTAACTTCAGCCCAAGTTGCTTTCGTTTCGCCCATATATGACTTCTCCACGTGAGTCTTCGATCTAGATGTAAACCCAGATATTTAACTTCATCCTTCTGTGGGATTACTGTACCGTTCAAGCTGACCATTGGACATGTTGGTTTCTTTAATGTAAATGTTACGTGCGTTGACTTATCCTCATTAATCTTCACTCTCCATTTCTTACACCATTCGTGAATGTTGTCAAGATGGGTTTACCTAATAAAATGGATTTTACCTAATAAAAATATAAAATAAATAGTACAAGCAAAATTCGTAACACAAAGTACAACAAAACAATCAAAGAAATCTCACATATGTGATAAGGCCGCCAACATTCAGAAAAATACACATCGATACCTACGTAGTTCCAGGGCTATCTGCTAATTCCAGGGCTACAAAAAATAGTTGTGTTTCTTGTCACATGGTCAGCTATTTGTATGATGAAACATTTAAGAACAGAAGAGGTAGAAGTGTAAAAGACACTAGTCGAAGTTATCTCCTCTGAAAGTGATGCATTTTATTAGACAGCCATACCCTGTGGTGAATGAAGTGAAGATGTCATTTGTAGGGTGAAAAGTAGATGCTTTTCAGAGGGCCTGGCATGCTAATAAGCATACTTTACCACTCAGTGAGATTTGAAAAAGGTTAACCAACTCACTCAATGTGGCAAGAAACATAACTATTTTTTGTAGTCCTGGAACTAGCAGATCGAGTGGAAATAATTTAACACTTCACCTGCCAGTTATGGTCAGGAAGTTACGTTTTATCAAGTAGATTAATCAGATATTAACAATGTGCAAAATTAATTTACATTACAATAAATTCAGTTTAAGAAAAGCAAATTTCTAAATAAGGATTATTATTAGGTAAGGAGAAAAACACAACAATACAAAAATAAATAATAAATGTACAAGAATAAAAAGAAAGAACACGTGTGTTATAAAAAATCAATGATAAACAATTAGATAGAAAACTAGAAGAAAACTATTCTGAAATAACACAGCCGGAAACGGCGATAACAATATGATTGACGTGTAAATAGATGTAGACTTGTACAGACTCAGTCCGACCATTCCTGAGAAAGTATGATTATTTGGATCTCAACCATCAAAGTTCACCGGTAACCTCTGTCTAGCATTCAATTACGTAATAAAGTAACCTTTACTAGGATTTTAACCACGGAACTTCGTCTCCGTACATCAGCTGTCAAAAGGCCGACTCGAGGCGACGTCCAAAATATTATAACTTTTTTTTTAGTTTCTTTAAGGTCACATCAACAGCTTGGTCATTAGCGGCTACTGTGGGTTTCGGTAATGTAATTGTGGGTTTTCATGTGTTAAAAATTTCCAGATCCTAGCCGGGAATCAAACTCGGGACCTTCCGCTTTATATGGTAGCGCACTAGTCACTACGCCACGGAGGCGGCCACATAACTTTGGGTCTGCAGTTCTGATTTCGACCGGAAGTGGCCCAAAACCGGAAGTCCAGAACTCAAAGTCGGGATTTGGAAACAAAAATAGTGTCATTCGATTCCTCTTAAACAGCAGATACAGAAATCATTAATGGTTTTTGTGATAGGTCAAAGGTAAGCCTTTTCCTTTCTTATGAAAGCTAAGTGGGCTTGATCTCTTACAATTTATTGAGAAAGAATAGCCACCAGCCATGCAGGGCGTCGTCTCATGAAAGGGATTTTTGGATACTTCTCATTGAAAATGTAGTATCTGTTATCACAACAATGCAGGGTGATTATAAATGAAATAGACACTTTCGATAGCTTCTTAAACATCAAACTGGTGCATTTGAATATAGTAAGTGATATAGGTTTGTATGGAATTTTTTAAAGTTTATGTTGGTACAATTGTTGCTAGCATTTTGTTGTTGGCTGCTGTTACAACGACCAGTCTACCAAAATGGCCGCTACTCAAGAGGAGAAAGATTATTGTGTTCTTGAATTAGCCAAAACAAACTCGGTTACGGTTGTGTAACGTCATTTCAGAACAAGATACGGTAAACCACCACCAACAAGGCAATCAATCTATGACTGGTATAAACATTTTGAAAACAGTGGATATCTGTGTAAAAGGAAATGTACTGGAAGACCTTTTGTTACAGAAGAACAAATTGATAGTGTTTGTGATGTTTATGTACCAATTCCAGGAAAATCAACTACATCACCAAGTTTAGAATTGCAAATTCCTCAACCGACTGTGTGGAAAATTCTGCGGAAACGTTTGAAAATGACACCTTATAAATTTCAGTTAGTACAAAGTTTAAATACTAGTAATAAGGTCGTACGTAAAAATTTATGTCTGGAGATGCAATATTGTGTTGAAAATGACGCATTCTTTAATCGCCTAATTTTCAGTGATGAATGTAATTTTCACAATAGTGGAAAAGTTAATAGACATAATGTTAGAATATGGGACACAGAAAACCCAAAAATAACTTAACAGCATACACGCGATTCCCCTAAAGTAAACGTCTTTTGCGCATTATCTCGTGAAAAGGTTTACGAGCCGTTCTTCTTTTACGAAGTGTCAGTAATCGGAGTAATTTATCTGGACATGTTAAACAAATGGTTAATGCCTCAACTCCAGGAAAATAGCGATAACTTCATTTTTGTACAAGATGGAGCTCCGCCTCACTGGCACTTACAGGTCAGAAATTATTTTGATGAACGTCTTCCTAGACGATGGATCGGCCGTGCAAGTGAGGGAAACATTGTGTTTACGCCGTGGCCACCTCGTAGTCCAGACTTAACGCCCAGCGACTTTTTCTTATGGGTTTATGTAAAAGATAAAGTTTTTGTACCACCGCTTCCTGTAGATATCGATGATCTAAAACAACGTATCGCAAAAGCTCTTGCCACAGTTGACTGTCATAAATATGCCTAATCGTGTGTGGGAAGAATTCGACTACCGTGTTACAAATGGTGCACACATTGAACATCTGTAAATATTTTCAATAAAAACTTAATGAATTCTTCTATATAATCATGTAAGTAATTAGCTTAACTTTACAAAAAATAAATTTTCTATAAGCTATCGAAACTGCCTATTTCATTTATAATCACTCTGTATAACAATTTCTAAATATGACGCTAAACTTCTTAATTAAACTTGAATAACTTGCCGGAGCTTGAAGTCAACACTAGAGTCCTACAATTGGCCAATAAGATCCCTTGGCCTTGGCCAGAGGCGTTTTAAACGTCTCTGCTGAGTACCCGGTGCACATGTTTCGTATGAGAGGGTTGCATCGTCTTATACAATTGTTTCGTGACGTCATTTACGTATGGGATTTGTAAGTCTTTGTGCAACATTAAGTTTATGACGTAAAACGGGCATTGCGTTGTCGCTCGTAGAATCTTGTTTTGAATCGCTTGTATACGTTTCATATGCTAAGGTTTAGCAGATCCCAAATTGAACTCCATATATCCAGATTGGTCTTAAAACTGTCTTGTAGATTGTTAATTTATGAAAAATGTTTAATTTAAAACGTCTATCTAGTAAGCGTTTCAGTTGATAGAAGCTTTTACAGTAATTTTGATGTCAAAAATCTAAATTTGGAAATTATTGTAATTTGTACTAAGCTATTTTACTAAATGATATTGTTAGTTAAGTAAATCCTAATTTTAATTTATTTTTGAAAACAATAATAATAAACTATTTAACAAAATAGCTATAGTAATAAGCTATTTTACTAAATTATATTGTTAATTAATTAAATGTAATTTTAATTTATTTTTGAAAACGGTGAACAGTAATTTTATTTTTCTTATTATTTTTTTTTATTTATTTGTTTTATTTAGTAAAACATAATACAATTATAACTATACTAACCTATTTACAATATTTTTAACTAAATATACTTAAACGTAAAAATTCTTCTTCACGAAGAGTTCTGTCCGCGCATAGGAGGAAACAAAAAAATTATTATTTAGACAAATTTATATATACTAATAACTACTATAAAAAATACTATTATAAAATCTAAAAAGGGTACAAGAAATACATTAAACATTTTTTAGTTAAAAGTATTAAAATAAATGATAAATACCATTAAATTTATATAAAAAATAATAATAAAATTTTTTAAAATTACCTTAGATTATGTACAATTGTATTAATAGAGAAAAAACTTCTTTTTTCAATAACTAAAACTACTTTTTTTTTTTTTATTTTTTTATTTTACGGCCACAAAGGACCACTTAAGTTCAATCTTTCAACGTCTAGCTCTTTCATATGTTCCACCAAAACGCCCCCGCAGTTGTCGCTCCCGTACTTCTCCTCTTCTTCGCCAATAATTCTTCAATGTTTCGGATCTTCTCAGTCTCTCAGCGTCCGAAATCACCATTGCTTTCCTGACCCTCATTTGTTCCCTAAATTTAACCGATCGCTGTTTGTATGTCCTGTAGCTCCCTGACTTAGTTTTGAGGTCAGCTATTGTGATGTTTAGTTCCTCCATATCCTTTTTGACTTCCTTTATCCAGTTTGGTGTCATCTTCTTTTGCCAGAAAAACTCAGTCATCCTTCTGAGTAATCTTGTATCCTCCATTCTCAATATATGTCCCAGGAAGGATATCCTTTTTTTCCTGATGATACTGGTTAAAGGCTCAATTGTTTCATATACTTCCTTGTTTGGTACAATATAGAAACTACCATCTTGAAGGGACCATTTTCCAATACACCTTCTTGCTATTTGCCTCTCCACTTTCTCGATTTTGTCCTTTTCGCCTATTCTTGTTGGACCAAACAGGGTTTCACTCGCATACAGGACTTCAGGAAGTATCACGGTATTGTAGTGTCTTAATTTTGTGTTGATGGACATACATTTCTTATTGTAAATATTCCTAGTGGTTATGGCGGATTTGATTAATTTATTTGTTCTTTCCTTCCAGTTAATTTTTTCTTTAATGTTGTGCGTTATTGTTTCACCCAGGTATTTGAAACTTCTAACTAATTCCACGTTTTGATTGTTAATTCTGACGTTGTCTACACACAGGGGATCTCGAACCATTATTTTTGTTTTTTCATAAGATATTTTTAGTCCTATTTTCCCAGCGTATTTCTCTATAGTTTCAACCTGTGTCCTGGCTTCTTCTAAAACTACTTTACAATAATTTTAGGGAATACATATGGATATTTTTACTTATGAGAATAAATTCAATTAATGAGCACAGAAACAATTCTTTTAACTCTTGATAAGAATTATTGAAAATTGACAAAAAAGTGTTGCTCAACCACACAAAATTTGAGATTCATTAGCTCAGAATGATTAAAACCATCAGTCAGATTACAAACGTATTCCTGGTAAAACATACAAAAACCTAATGTATCAAATCAATCCATTATATAATAACTTTTAAAATAACAATTTGCTTGAATGTATAAATGAATATCATGAACACTTTATAGTTGAGACAATAAAATGAAACCATTAAGGTAGTTCGAACTTCATTTAATTGAAATCGCCGTTGATACTATTCAAAGACTGTTTGGAGGTGACCTTTGAATTGTTTATAAACACACACATACACACACAAAATACAAAATATATAATTATACAGTCATACGAACCAAATCATTGTTTCTTAGTACTAAAGCGAGATGGGTATTTTTATGGGTTCCTTCTTATGTTCCATAGCATCCAATTAAACGCCTATCCTGTGGCGTTTGATTCAACACACATTTTTAACTCATTCATCTTGTATTCTTAGAAAACAATAATTTCTAATTGACATATTTTTTCTTCAATTATTCATTGTTTCTTAAAATATTTATTGTAAAAATTATATCGATTTCAAATTTATTTAAGTTTTATTTGCATATCTTTTGTATTTAAATAGTTGTCGTTTGTATTGACAACTATTTTGTTTGGTTTTGTTTACAGGTGCTTTTTCGTTTTTTATCTTAAAACAAAATATTTCAGCAGTGACTTAGCCTGTTTATCCGTAACACAGATGGACTACTATCGGTTTCATAATCATAGACACCCGAGTTTGAACCCTTGCATCTCCAAAACTATGAGTCGTATTTTAACAAACTATACATCAACATTTAGCTCATTTTATTCTGCGTTGACCCTTAATAACCGTATATTTTCAATGTTCTTTAAAAATTGTCATACCGAGGTTGGAAGACAAAAAGACCCGGTTTTTTGATACCGCAATAAATTTCATGCGTTTAGAGGCGAGTAACTCGATAAACATGTGACCGAAAAGTTTGAATTTTAACACAACATAGACAATTATATTCTTACAGCGTGTACGAAATTCATAAGTTATTTAAATTTTGATTTATTAACAATATTTTGAACCCTTACTATCTTGGTAACCGCTCGATCGTTCGGCACGGGCAAACTGTAGTTTTATTCAGCGTAAAAAACTTAGTACAGGTATGTTAATAATATGAAATATTGATTGGCCAATGTTGTGGTAGAATTTTTAGAATTTTGAAAAATAGACTGGGTAATGCGGGGGGTGGGCGCTACTACCCATGTTGCCTGAATTTGACTGTCTACCTGAATTGACAATGCAGTCTTGTCAATTCAAGTACACAGTCCGAAACAAATGACTCAGAATGACTGAGGATGTCACGTACACAAACTAGCAACATGGATAGTAACGCCCACCCACCGCATTACCCAGTCTATTTTTCAAAATTCTAAAAATTTTACCACAAAATTGGCCAATCAATATTTCATGTTATTAACAAATCTGTACTAAGTTTTTTACGCTGAAAAAACGATAATATGCGCGTGCCGAACGATCGAGCGGTTACCGAGGTAACAAGGGTTCATAACATTGTTAATTAATCAAAATTTCTAATTTTTCGGTCACATACTTATCGAGTTTCACGCCTCTAAACGCATGAAATTTGTTACGGTATCAAGAAAACCGGGTCTTTTTGTCTTCTAACCTCGATACGGCAATTTTTAAACAACATTAAAAATATACGACTATTATAGGTCAACGCAGAATAAAATGAGGTCAATTTTGATATGTTGGTGTTTAGGTCATCAGCCAAAAGGCTGGTTTGAACCTGTAGAGGTTTTACTAAGTAAATCGAGGAGTGAGGGGTTTACCATTGCCTTCCTCACTGAGAGGAAAAATACGCTTATCAGCATGCCGGTCCCTCTGAAAAGCACATATTTTCCACTCTGCGAATGACACCTTCACTTCATAATTTTGATGTATAGCTTGTTAAAATCCTACTCATAGTTTTGAAGATGCAAGGGTTCAATCTCGGGTGTTTATGATTATGAAACCAAAAAATTATGATAGTAAGCCTTTTGTTCCCCGCAGCCTACATTTTTAAATTGTTATTACATTGGGCATAATCTTTATTTACTAAAAACGATTAGATGATAAAATAGTTCATTGAATTATCTAACAGATGACAGGAAAACCCAATTTTACAAAACTTTTGACTCATTATTCTTCCCGTGAGCCCCTCTATTATTTTCCTCCCTGATTCTTTAGAGTAAGCATTGTAGTACATATCAGCCTTGTAATACACGCCAATCTCGTAGGTTACTAATATTTTTTGTGTTTGTTCAAACGAAATAGATTTATTTTAAACAGATCACTAAATTAGTTTTTATTAAGTTAGGTTCCGATAGATATATCATTCCAAAAGTACGTGAAACGATTTAAAATGTTTTTTTCAAAAGGACAATACATTGTATATGATAAGATTTTTAGTACTTAGATAACATTATTTAGAAATTGGAAAATTTTTAAATAATTAATGTTAAATGACCATAAAAAACCTTCACGAACATTAAGTCCGTATTTGAAAAGTATATTTTTTTTAACGCTCTGGGAATCCAACAGTCGAATGTTAGAAGTGGACGTGTTTTTACTTGCTAATTCCACCTACTTGACACCAACACACAATTTCGTATCCTTGTTCAGTTTGACCTGAATAAATAAAATATCATTGCTTAACAATTTTGAAATTTATTTTTTTAAATGCAATTATAAATTGTTTATGAATTTATAAAGTAATATATGACCGGCTATCGATGTAGTTAAACCTCATAAATTTTTACAAATTAGGAGTCGAATAAACAAAATAAATAATGAAATCATTATTTCGGTCATTATTTGGTTTCGAATTATCCTAATGGTTTTTTTTCACGTAGGCTTTACAAAATATACTTTTAACGAATACGCGGAGTATTTCCTCCGTTAAATTTTTACTTAGTTTTCTTCTGTAGGCCTTTAAATAAAGTGTTTTTATGATTTCATAAAATTTACTTTTTGTAATATACACAAAAAGTAGGTAAATAAAATAAAATTGAGCCGGCCGCATTGGCGTAGTTTGTAATGTGCTCGCCTCTCATCATACGGTCCTGGGTTTGAATCTCACTCAGGCACGGCATATTTTCATACGTTACAAAATCATTTTCATCCCCTCCATTGTACGATAGTTACACCCCAACGTCGTCACTAATGACCGTTGTAGTTGTTGCGACGTTAAATAAATAAATAATTTTATTATTTTTATTTTTTATTATTTTCTTTTCTTTTATTAAACTCCGATTAGCCATAAATAAAAGACAATTGAGAGGTCTAGTATCAAAATCAGCCACATCCATTTCATAAAACTTTTCTAGTAAGCAAAAAAAACTGTTTAAATTTAAACTACAGTATCAACAGTCTTGGTTAATAGTTCAAGTTATAAGTATTAAATCCTATATTAACGTGTATAAATGTAATAACTGCCCATAACAGACAGGTGGAGTGTCAAATTATTTACACTTAATCTGTTTGTTGCAGGGCTAAAATAAATAGTTCTGTTTCTTATCACATGTTCAGCCAATTAAATGACTGAATCATTTAAGAACAGAAGAGGTAGAGGTGTAAAAGACACTAGTCAGAGTTATCTTCTCTGAAAGTAATAAATTTCACTATACAGCCAGACCCTGTGGTGAATGAAGTGAAGGTGTCATTTGCAGAGTGGAAAATATGTGCTTTTCAGAGGGCCCGGCATGCTGTTAAGCGTACTTTTTCACTCAGTGAGGAAGGCAATGGTAAACCACCTCACTCCTCGTTTTACTTAGTAAAACCTCTACAGGTTCAAACCAGCCTTTCGGCTGTTGACCTAAACAACACAACAAATGTAATAAAAATATGTCTTTTCAAAATCTAGGAAAACAAATTTTTCTTTTGAATCTGACTGGTTTGAAACATAAGTTTACTGTTTTTTGTGAAAAATCATGGTTTTAGTTATTAAGGTGAGCAGTGAATTTAATAATTTTAACTAATTTAATGAATTAACTACTCATAACTATAAATTATACAAAAAATACACTTTTCATTGAGTACTGGGTCGCGCAAAAATTAAATTGTTCAAAATCTATATATTTCAAGCAATTAAAAATAATGACTTAAATAGCACTTTGTCATAATGACAAAATTAAACGATGTTGTAATAAAATTGTCTTAACAAAACTGCATTAACTATAAAACTACATTGCTTTTGATAGAATATAATTTAGTTCACCACAGAAGTGCAGAAGTATGGATGTGGCTTGTTTTGAAAATAACTTCAGAATTTCTTAGAGTATTTTCTTTGGATGAGGATCGTTTTGATGTAGATTCTCCTATTTACTATGTTCATAACATCAAAAACTTGTAAAAAAAAAAACAGAAACAAAAAATATATTTTTTGGATGTGGCTAGTTTTGTTACTAGACTCCTCAATTATTGAATATAGAAATAGTGTTTTATTACTAAAAGTTAGTATACTTACGGCTACTTTTCCACATAATCACGTTGATGATTGCAGCATTTGTCGTACTTGTGGACGAGCTTCTCAATACGCTCTTCATAAAACGTTGCCGCCAATGAATTTAAATGAGTCTTGAAGTTCCTCGTCGCGTTTCTAGTGGAGTTTATGGAGCCGGGGATCACGTAATGCAGTTGTTTATTGTAAAATTTTACGAAGTTTGCGTAGGGTAATTTAAAACAGAAGAAGAGGTATACTGAATTCTAAAATTGTTCTGATCGATGAAAACTCCCGTCCTCACAGAGCTGGTGCAACCCAACCACTCCTTCAGCAATTTCGATGGGACATTTCCGATCACCCGCCATACAGTTCCAATCCAGCACCGAGTGACATCCATCTTTTCTCTGAACTGGAGAAGTGGCTAGGAGGACAGCTAGATTAATGATAAGCTTCAAGGCACCGTGAAGACTCATTTTAATTCGTTGGCGGAAACGTTTTATAAAGAAAGTATTGGAAAGCTCGTCCATAGGTACGACAAATGCTTCAATCGTCAAGGTGATTATATCGAAAAGTAGCTAGCTATAAATGTATGTAACTTTTAGTAATAAAACATTTTTTTCTGTATTCACTTGTCTTTTATTTATGGCCTATCGGAGGTTGAAAAACTACCCTCGTATTTAAAAGGATATGGTTTATTTCTCAAGTTTGGTCTCAGCCCCCTGGACTGCTGTCGGTCAACCTGGTTTTAAAACTCAGCTCTGTACGCGTATATTTGGAATCAACCAACGGTAATTTATCCAAATTCCCGATTAATGCAGAAAATAAAAAATTAATATTTTATTATATTTTCCTTGAAAATTTACCGCAACGATGCTCTGCTTAATTAATTTGTAGCTTCCATGAAGAAGTGTTGCAGTAGTACAGAAATTATCTTTGTTTCACATGATATTATACAGTTTCGATAAATCTGGAATTCGTCCACAGTTCACAATCCATTTAGGAGATTTAGGATTTTGATAAACAAGAAAAAAAATGTGTAGAAAACGAAAATGTCCCTACCAAGCCAGTGTTTCACGCCCTTACTGTAATTAATGTGACCAAAAAATTTCAAATTTAAAAAGATATGGGTATATAGCAAACGACATCTCTCCATGTTTTACTCAGTAAAATCTTTTTGAGGATCAAATTAAATTTTATCAATTGGTTAAAACAAAACTTGACTACTTGAAAAATATTAATAACAATCTAAAAGTTTTAAAATTTTTAAAGTGAGTTCAATAACCTAAATTTATTTGACGTATAAAAAAATTTGGTCATATTATAATTCGTTTATTAGTATAGTGATGTTTTTTAAACCACCAAAAATTTAGGTTCTTTAAATAAATTTTCCATAACTCAGTAATACTATTAAAATATGAAAAGAATTAGAATCTTGAAAATTTACATAACAATAAACCCTGTAAGAATTTTTATGACACAGTACTCGACATGCGGTCCGTACAATGGCACTTTGCCAGACATTTAAAAGTCCAAATACTACGTAATAAAGTATTTAGTGACCATACAACAATCCTTCCTACTATTTTCGAAGTCGGTTTGGTTCATAAAGAATCCCTAACAATTAAGATTCCTAAATTGAGTCGACCAGATGCAAAAGGGAGTATGTCCATTGGAGTAAATTTTTCAGTAGAAGCCAAAAACTGCTGTACCTTGTTCCATCACATAAAACCATGTATTAAAACATTCTCCATTATAGTCATAGACAACTAAAATCAGCTGTACGAACGATGATAGAAACCAGAATAGCCAAACAAACACCGGCTAAAAATAAATAATTAAAAAAATTATTATTAAGTAAATAAATATAAACTGATTTTCAAAATTATATCTGTGAAATGAGTTTCTAAATAAATTAAAAATCAAATATTAAATAATATTGGACATACTCCTTTTTGCTACTGTATTAATGATACCAAAATAAATTATCATGGGACATGCTCCTTTTTGAAACTGTAAAAATATCATTGGACTTACTCCTGTCTGCAATGAAATGGGGGTGGGACATACTCTGTTTTGCAACAAAATGCAATTTTTAACATGAAAAAAGAGCGTATTCTAGTCCTTTTTGACACAAATAAAATAGCACGTCGTGTGTAGCACCGTATCCTGAACAAACTGGCGCGAAAATATGAATTTCGAAAATTTTGGACTTACTCTCTTTTGCATCTGGTCGACTCAATTTGCTACAAAACAAAATGGCAATAGGTCAGATTCTATTTTCAGAGGATTAAGTTTTGAAACTGAAATAATAAAAACATTTTATACATTTGTACGGTTTGAAATTAATTTTCTAAAGTAAATTCTTTACAGCTCATAAAGAATTAAAATTAATACGTTTTATATTATAACTTTTAAAATATTCATTTAATAGCATTCACATTTATTTAATAACTTAATTCCCTATTATAAAATCCAGAAAAAGGTGTTACATAATTCTCCAGATTATTCACCTTGTAGTAAATTGATTTGAATTGTCAAAAGTATCACCAGTTGAGCAAGAAATGTTTTACGGTGACCAACTAACAATCTAAAATCCAGTTTAATACTGCGGTTAAATTGGGCGGTTGTTCAAAATTAAATATTTCTGATAAAAGAATAAATAATAAAGCTGAAGAAAAATTTTTATTAGAATAATTTCAAGAAAGATTTTCGAACCAAATAAAACAGATGAAAAATTTAAATCGAAATCAAATGTAGATAAATTATCTCGTACCAAAAAATCTGAAGTGAAACATTCACACGACTTTCCCTTGCCGATGTAAAAAAAGTAAAATATAACCTATGTTTAATCATACATAAACAATAAAAAGTTTAAAACATAATCTAATTTTAATCATGAGTGAATAACGCAAAATGAAATTAACCTCTGTTGAACTTGAAAATACAAAATATCACTTCGCTAAAATCACTAATCTTTGTACAAAAAAAAAAATGCTTAAAATGAAAGTAATATATAACTTTGATTATAGCTTATATACAATTTTTGAGAAAACTTACCGTAATCTTTAAAATAAACCCATTTTTTACCGATTTAGTTGAGCAAAATACAGAAAATCACTAATTGACGATAAACGCTGTTGAAGAAAGGCTTGATATAAAAGTTTCTGATTTTTCAATTATCTACAACTTCGATTAAGTATATATTTTTTAATCCCTAATGTGTGAACGTTGCAATCTTTTCAATTTAATAACAATACACAACCCCATAACCCAATGAGAAGAGGATTAATATAAGACATTTATACTATTTTGCAAGGGTGATGAGCTCTGAACGTATGCATTGCCAGCAACGTTGCCAATACTTGCTCTTGTAGCTGTTAAATATTTCGTCGGCCATTTTTTTGGTCTTTCAATAATAATTATAACCTATTAACATACAATCAGCTGATTAGGCTATATTATAAAATATAACATAACCCACCGGGTTGGTCTAGAGGTAAAGTCGTTGCTAAAATCAGCTGTTTAACAGCTGATTTTCGGAGACGAAAGTTCCTGGTTCAAATCCTAGTATAGGTAGTTACTTTTATAAGGATTTGAATGCTAGACAGTGATTACCGGTGTACTTTGATGGTTGGGGTTTAATTAACCATACTTTCTCAGGAATGGTCGGCCTGGGTCTGTACAAGACTACTTCTCATTTACACGTCATACATATTAGCATCCTCATCTCATTGGGTCAAGGGGTTGCTTATTGTTCTAAATTGAACAGATTGCAACGTACACAAATTAGGAATAAACAAATTTTATTATCTATATTGTCATAAGCAGGTTAATTTCAAAAAAAAATTCTTAAACAGAAACTTTAGACAAACAGATATCTAATCGGTCTTACATGTTTAAAAAAGTGACCAGACAAATGTCGTATTAATATAAATTTAATACCAGATGATCTCGTGTTTAGCGTCAAGAAGTCAAGAATTAGTGAATGAATCAAATGAAATTGTCTATCTGCATAATATATGTTAAGTTATTCAGTCCATTGTGTACAGTAGAAGTGGTAAGAGACTGTACAATTGAGAAATCTACCCAACCAGTCATTCATTCATTCCCTTCATCCAATGAATGAAACTCATTCTTTATATTGCGTTATTTCATTATTAAAACATCATGTATGATAATCATTTCATTGGTACTCCTTGATAAATATGTCATTATCTTTAAATAGGTATTACATTGTAATACGATTATACCTTAAAAGGAAATAGTAATTTCATTCACTATTATTGCGACAAATAGCCTATTTATTTAGCTACTAGAAATGTAGTGCTTTCCTAAAAAAAAGAGAAAATCCATTACACAGGAACTTTTTTGCGTACTGTTAACCGACCGGGTTGGTCCTAGCGGTAAAGTCATCACCTAAATCAGTTGTTTAACAGCTGATTTTCAGAGGCTGATTTTCGGTGGAACAAATCCAAGTTTTTTTTCTTAATCCCAAATCAGTGTACGTTTCAATCTGTTCAATTTAAGAACAATAAGCAACCCAGTGAGATGAGGATGATAAGTAAGACGTGTAAATGAGGTGTAGTCCTGTACAGACTCAAGGCTACCATTTAACCCCAACCATTACAGTACATCAGTAACCAATGTGTAGTATTGTAATATGAGACATCTCCACAGACACACAACAAACAGTATAAACACATTAATAACATTCTAACGTAAACATAAACATAACTTTACAGCATCAACACACATACCAGATGATCTCAACTACAGATGTGAGAGGAACATTTTGATTTTGATCTAAAGATATGAGAAGAAGTAAAAAAGAAAAATTTTATTAAATTAATAAATTGGATTGTTGACTCCATTCCTTTTTAAACTTTTAAAGGAGCGAAGTGACTTATACAAGTTTTTATAAACAAAATAATTTTTGAAAGTTTATTAATATTACAGAATTGTATTAACCTTAAAACAAATATTTTTTAGAAGATTTGCAGAAAAAAGATTCAACATTTTTAAATAAGTTTTTAAAGAATTTTAAAGATTTTAATTGTTTTTAAATGTTTTTAAATATTTACCTATAAATTTCAAATAAACAAAGTTGAATTTTTGAAGACAAAAACCTTTCAGATTTATTGTTATTTATGAACCTGGGACAATAAAATGGTGCCGTGACCAGGATAACATAATTCAATTTCAACATAATTTTCAAGACAATTTCAGGAAAGGAAACAAAATATCAATATATAAAACCAACGACAAGATTGGAAGGAAAACATAACAAAAAGAAAAGGAACGAACCGGAATCAAATTCACCAAATAAAATTAATCAAATAACACATAATAAAACAAATCTTCTAAAAATTTACAAAATAATTTATAATTGTTAATTATAATTTGTGTAGGCAAGTACATTGAGGTCATCTGGTAAGTCATTGATCACATACACTTAAATCATCATCATCATTAAACAAAACAGGTATAAACATGAATAGGGAAGTAGCACCGATTCTTGACCCCACCAAACTAGACGAGACAAACATTAACTTCCAACTACGCATACGAAAAAGCACGACTACAGGAAACGTAAGACAAAAAAAACAAAGGTTACAAAAACTCTTAGATAATGGACGCCAAATTGATTTAACTACACTGCATAGATTTGACATAGACAAACAACTGACGGAGTGTCAAAATTATTTAGCAAAGTTACGGAACATAGAAAATTTAACCGAATTAGAAAGGTATAATGCCGAAATATTTGATGATAGGCTTAGCAAACTATTAACATTCATATTGCCCAACAAACCAGATAAACTCGTAGGATTTCAAAATTTAAAAGAAGGATTTGAGATTTGGAAACTTAATAGGTTACAAAATTTCGAAATTGAACCTAATTTCGAGCAAAACAACATAAACCTTGAAGACGTACATTTAGGAAATAATTTTTTACCTGATCAACAAGGAAATCTTGATGTTGGTCATGTTAATCTTTTACATCTCCCAGTAATGCAAAATCCTGTTCCTAGAAACGAAACTCCTGACATATTGATACCGAATGCAGTAGGTAATCATAATCCCGTTTATTTTCATCGTGAATTAAATTTTAATTGGACAAAAATTGCAAATCCAATTGAAAATGAATTAAAACAATTAACTATAACTGATGGACGTGATATTGACATGCTAGTACGAAATATCAAAATTATTAAACAAATACAAAAACGTTATGCAGTAGATTTACCTTTGGTATTGTTGACTCCATTTATGACTGGTTTCACTGAACAAATTTTTGAAAATTCTATTAAAAATAATCATAATTTCGATCAATTTCATAGAGATTTAGTAAGCAAACTAATCACACCAAAAATGAAAGAAATATTAAAACTCAAATTGTTATACCGAAATCAGTCACAAACGGAGACTCTTACTGAATATATAAAAGAAATCTTAGAAAACCATGAAGTGTTAAGATTAGATCTGACAGAAGGTGAGTTAATTAATATAATTTTAACCGGTTTAAATGAAATATATGCCACGCACATAGGTATAATCGGCAAACCTAATAATTTACAAGATTTCAATAAATTAGACACCTATGTCTATGAAAGAGTTTATGCTAGGACCCTTAATGATATCGGTTTATCTAAAATAAATGATACAAGTGTAATAAATAATGTGAATAGCATGGTACCTAACCAAAGTAAACAAAATACTTGCAAAATCAGATCACAAATGCCTGCAACATCCTTAAAATGTTTTTATTGTCATAAGCTAGGTCATATCAAAAGGAATTGTAAACTGTTACAACAAAAAGGAAATAATAATGTCTCAAAAAACTAAATCTTTACAAATGCACTGACCATAGACATATGATGTGTGTTTGTAAACATAATCCGTGTAAACATTTAAGGTTAAAAGAAAACACGCTGAACTGTAATTATACGTTGAAAGCTTTATCAATAAAAATCAAAAATAATATATTTAACGCTCTCATTGATTCTGGTTCCACTCATAATATTATTAATCAACAACTATATACATTTTTAAAAACTAAGAAGGCGATTATAAAGGAAGAAAACATTAACACAATTTGCCTTACAGCTGATCGATTTCCTCTAAGAATTAATAAACAGATCTGGGTTAAACTTACTCTTCACAACATATCGTGGAAACTAAATTTTAAGATATTACCAAAAATACACCATAAAATAATACTCGGAATGAATTTCTTACAAAAAACCCACGCAATATTCAATGCTTCAAGATCTTTCATAACCTTTGATTGGGCAAAAAATCAACAATTTTCTCTAACCAATCTATATCCCGAACAGATTAACAACATAGAACAAAGTGAATATATTAAAAATACAATTAATAATTTATGTAAAGAATTTCCTGATGTACTCACAACTAAATTAGGTTGTACTCATGTATTAAAATATGATATTAAACTCAAAAATAGCGAAATTATAAAATCTAGGCCCTATCCATTAAATCCGATAAAAACGCTCCAAATGAAAAACCAAATTGACAAATTATTAAAAGATAAAGTAATTAGAGAAAGTGTTTCACCTTATTCCTCCCCAGCCTTTTTAATTCCGAAACCGAACGGTACAAGTCGCTTAGTCGTAGACTATCGCCGAGTCAACTTAATAATTGACTCAGAAGCCCAACCTTTACCGAATATAAATCATGCTTTTCAATGGTTTTCTAATGCCCGCTGGTTCAGTACCTTAGATTTAGCGCAAGCGTACCATCAGATACCATTGACAGAAAAATCTCGTCAAATCACCGCGTTTTGCACACCGGATGGCTTATACGAATACGTAAGATTACCTTTTGGTCTCTCGACTGGTGCACAAGTTTTAACACGTCTTATGAATACATTATTCAAAAATATTAAACATAAATTTGTATTTAATTACATGGACGATATATTAATATATTCTAAAAGTTTTACAGAGCATGTCAAACATATTAAAATAGTATTGGCAATTCTGCGGAAAGCTGGTATTACAGTTAATCCCGATAAGGTAACATTTGCTGTAAATGAAATACCGTTCCTTGGACACACCTTATCATACAAAGGAGTTTCTATAGATCCGGCGAGGACGCAAAAAATATTGCAGTACCCACAACCGACGTCGGTAAAACAAGTGCATCGATATTGTGGTATGATTAATTATTTCTCTAAATTTATCAAAAATTATGCTGATAGAATAGAACCCTTAAATAAGTTGCGTCGTAAAAACACTCAGTTTATCTGGGGAGACTCACAAAAAATTGCGTTTGAAGATCTCAAACAAGCAATTGCTAATCCCCCGGTATTGGCAATACCAGATTTCTCCAAAACTTTCATTTTACAGACGGATGCGTCTGATACAGGTCTAGGAGCTGTCCTACTTCAGGAACATGAAGGATTTAGAAAACCCATAGCGTATGCTTCCAAAACATTAACAGAAGCAGAACGGAAATTTTCTGCATATGAACGAGAGTGTCTTGCAGTTGTTTTTGCAACGGATCATTTTAGAACTTATTTAACACATCGAGAATTTCTTTTAGAAACCGATAACCAAGCTTTAGCCTGGCTTCTTTCCAGACCAAAGCAGTTAGGTAGACTCGCTAGATGGTTACTTAGATTATCTGTTTTTAAATTTAAAATTAATCACATCCGTGGTTCAGATAATAATGTGGCTGACGCATTATCGAGGATGTACGATTTAAATAACGAAGATATCTCAAAAGATATATCTTATATTAATACCTTATTATCTCAATTCCCCCTATCTTTTACAGATCTAAGACAACATCAAGAACAGGATACCTTTATCCTTCAACAAAAACAACAAATGAATAATAAATTTTGTTTATCCAAAGGTGTCCTATGTCTAAAAAATAAAAACAATAACCCAACCAAAATCGTTCTCCCCAATTCCTTAAAAGATTTAGTATTTAAATACTTCCATCAGTCCGAAATCGGTGGACATTTAGGTGTTGATAAAACCATACACAAAATTACACGGTATTTTTATTGGCCAGCTATATATCGAGAAATTCCTTTAAAAGTGAATGCTTGTACAACCTGCCAACGTAGTAAACCTGGAATAAATTATAAATGGGGAAATCTTAGTTCCAGAGTTCCGACAGTGCCATTTGACACGTTGTTTATTGATACTGTAGGTAGCCTGCCAAAAACCAACCAAGGTTATAAATATATTCTAGTGGTAGTAGATAGTTTTTCAAAATTTACATGGCTAGCTCCATTAAGAAACACTAATACATCCTCCATTGTCGATGAATTAAAACGTATTTTCCAAAATTACTCCATCCCGAGGTTAATTGTCACAGATAACGCTAAAAATTTTAATTCCATAATGTTTAAAAACTTTTGTTTCAATCTAGGCATAAAACGAACCACCCTCTCACCATATCATCCTCAACCATCTCACGCCGAACGATTAAATCGAAATCTTAGGTCTATCCTTATTGCATACCATGCAACGACTCAAACAACTTGGGACAAATCTCTATTTTGGTTTCAATTAGCCTTCAATATGGCTCGACATAATGCTCATGGGAAATGCCCATTTGACATATTGCATACTTTTCCAGCTCAAACACCGTTGGATAGAGCATGGAATATCCAAGATATCCTCCATAGAAATCCTATACGTTCCAGTAACATGATGTGTGATATTAGAAGAAAACTAATTAAATCCCATCATGATATGGCGCGCCGATATAATGCCACACGCCACCCCAATCCGTTTTCGGTGGGAGACAAAGTTTTACTTAAAACTCACCCCGTAAGTTCGAAACGGAAAAACATTTGTGCAAAAATGGCATATCGATGGTCTGAACCTTTGTATATCATCGGCTTCTCTACTCCAGTTACAGCCTTACTCCGTAAGACTATTGGAGGAGAAATAACTAAAGAACATATTTCTAACCTTAAAAAAGTTACATAATTTACTCATAATTTACATAATTTATTTTCATGAGGATTTATTTTGGTGATGTCTGTCGCGATACTCGAGCTTGAGATGATTGTAACAAAAATGTAAACTGTGCTGTTTGCATGCTATTTGAATGTTTTATTGAAAGGGGCCCCGAATGAATGAATATTACCATCTCAGGCCGACAACTGCTACATACTCACCTTCTCTTTTTTCATTTAAGCACTCACCCCCTTTATTTTGCCTACACGTACCTTTGTACTTCAGTTTACTCTCCGGGGGGGGGGGGGAAGATTGTAATATGAGACATCTCCACAGACACACAACAAACAGTATAAACACATTAATAACATTCTAACGTAAACATAAACATAACTTTACAGCATCAACACACATACCAGATGATCTCAACTACAGATGTGAGAGGAACATTTTGATTTTGATCTAAAGATATGAGAAGAAGTAAAAAAGAAAAATTTTATTAAATTAATAAATTGGATTGTTGACTCCATTCCTTTTTAAACTTTTAAAGGAGCGAAGTGACTTATACAAGTTTTTATAAACAAAATAATTTTTGAAAGTTTATTAATATTACAGAATTGTATTAACCTTAAAACAAATATTTTTTAGAAGATTTGCAGAAAAAAGATTCAACATTTTTAAATAAGTTTTTAAAGAATTTTAAAGATTTTAATTGTTTTTAAATGTTTTTAAATATTTACCTATAAATTTCAAATAAACAAAGTTGAATTTTTGAAGACAAAAACCTTTCAGATTTATTGTTATTTATGAACCTGGGACAGTATTCAAATCCGTATAAAATTGACTAACTTTACTACGATTTGAACCAGAAACCACCGTCTCCGGAAATTAGCTTTTAAACAGCTTACTCGCTGCGACGACTTTACCTCTAGACCAAACGGTGGTTCAATCCTAATTAAGGTAGTTTACTTTCATATGGATTTGAATACCAGACAGGGGTTACCTAAGTACTCTAATGGTTGTGGTTCAATTAACGATACTCTCTCAGGAATATTTGGCTTGAGTCTGTGCAAGGGTACACGTCATATACATAATCCTCATCTTATTGGGTCATGGGGTTGCTTATTGTTCTGAAGTGACCTGACTGCAACATACACACATTAGGGATTAAGAAAAACCTACGACTGTTTTGCACATAAATGCTTACACAGAAATTTAAGGGTGATATGTGAAAATGAGTGATGAAAATTGCTAGAACTGACTGGGAATCGAAGTTGAGACTCCCAGTATAGAAACCAGTTGCGTTGATCACCACACCAATGGGCCGTTCCATAAATGAGCTACATTAAATAAGATTTTTCGTTCAATTTTTACTTTCTTTTGCTCTTTATAATTATATGAGGAAGGAAAGTATTGTTCTCTAGTTAATTTTTGAAATGAAGTTTTACCCAGATATACACGTTTTCAGACAGGTGGAGTGTCAAATTATTTACACTCAATCTGTTAGTTGCAGGGCTAAAATAAATTGTTCTGTTTCTTGTCACATGGTCAGCCAATTAAATGACTGAATCATTTAAGAACAGAAGAGGTAGAGGTGTAAAAGACACTAATCAGAGTTATCTCCTCTGAAAGTAATGAATTTCATTATACAGCCAGGCCCTGTGGTGAATGAAGTGAAGGTGTCATTTGCAGAGTGGAAAATATGTGCTTTTCAGAGGGCCCGGCATGCTGATAAGTGTACTTTTCCATTCAGTGAGGAAGGCAATTGTAAACCACCTCACTCCTCGGTTTACTTAGTAAAACCTCTAGAGGTTCAAACCAGCCTTTCGGCTGATGATCTAAACAACAACCCACGTTTTCAGACCCCCAGAACCCAAAAAACATGTTTTTACCGATTGGTCTCAACTTAATTCCAAGTTTAAATTGGTCCCCCTAATTATTCTTATTAAGTTTATTCTTTCGTTTATTTGTTTTCTCGTAAAAATTATGTTTTTAGTAAATTATAGCTAAAATTTTCTTTTGTTTTGTTTCAGATGCAGGGACCAAGTACAAATGTACCTAATAATACTGAATTAGATGAATCAAAACCAGTACGGTAAGTAGGAGGGAAAATAAAAATTATAACTAACACAAATAAAATAATTAATGAATTAATTTTTTTTAGTTTTAATTTAAGTCGCATCAACATGTTGGTTATTAGCGACTTCTTTTGGGTTAACGAATGGTGAGTTTGAACTTGTAATAATTTTCGAGACTCTGGCCGGGAATCAAACCCGGGACCGCCACTTTGCAGCGTAGCATGTTAACCACTGTGCCACGGAGGCTGCCAAATCAATTTTTATTGGCACGTAAAATAAGATACATTATATATCTGACAAGTTAAACTATACTCAAGTGGACGGATGGATACAAATCTGTCATTTGAGCTACTTATTCAAACTTGTCTCAAGAGCTAACCAATCCAAGAGTTGTGAGCTGGTGGGAAAAACGATGGCTATCTATCCTTCGATTGTCATGACTGTATAGAGAGCCAATAGAATCTGGTCTGGTCTTAGGGCAATTAAGGTGAACGTAATAAAAAGAACGTAACTGGTTGAAGGGCTCCAGTATTTGAGTAGGGAAAGATCTTTGGATCATATAGCTTGGTTTTTAAGGTGGAAGTACGGCAGCAGAATGGATCTTTTCAGTCTAATGCAATGGGCTTTGACCCTACCTTCTCTTTTAAACAATCAATCAATCAATTGTCCATTCCTTGAACTAGTTTCTTAACTTCTTTTAATCCGTAATCATAGGCGTAACTTAGGAATGTCACGAGTTGGCAGTAACTGCCACCCCAAGTGACATGAAAAAGGAGGAAAAAAGTTATAAAAATAATTTTTTTACTGTGCTGTCTCTCGAAATAGTTGACCAAAAATTTACCAGTTTAATAAATCTAAAATTTAAAGTTTAATAAAATAAATTTAAAAAAATTTCCGGTAGAGGACCCCTGGACCCCCCACAAACTTGGAGCATATTCCATACCCCCTCAGACCTCCCAGTAATCCCTGCCACACCAATAAAATTCTAAATTGTTGCCTATGCCCTAAAGTACATACAATGCAATCTGTTCAATTTAAGAATAAGCAACCCCATGACCCAATAAGATGAGGATGATATGTATGACCTATAAATGAGGTGTAGTCTTGTACACGACTCAGGCCAATCATTCCTCAGAACGTATGGTTAATTGAACCCCAATCATTAAATGTACACCGGTAACCACAATCTAGTATTCAAATCCGTATAAAAGTAACTACCTTTACTAGGATTTGAACCAGAAACCTTCTCTCCAGCTGATTCATGACGGTGACTTTACTATTAGACCAAACCAGTAGGTTTAAGTTTCTTAATATTGTCATTAAATTTTTTACAGCATTGTTGAGTAAAACTTCAAAGTATAACCATGTAAGTTTATAAAGTGTAATCACATAGATGTGCAATAGTACAACTTTTGGTGATATTACTGTTAGTAGTAACAGTGGAGAGGATATTTTGTTAGCTACTTCATCCACCAAGGAACACTGTGTCTTCCCACCGGGCCAGCAATATATCCCCACCTTGCTTGACAACTGAACTCTATTTACTTATTGAGTTACATTTTGGTCAATAGTTAGAAGTGTTAAATAATAACTTTGCCCATAACAGGCAGGTGGAGTGTTAAATTATTGCACTCGATCTGCTAGTTCCACGCCTACAAATAATAGTTCTGTCTCTTATAACATGGTCAGCTATTTATACGACTGAAGCATTTAAGAACAGAAGAAGTAGAGGGGTAAAAGGGACTAGTCTTAAAGTTTGTTTTGTTTTTGTTGTTGCAAATATTGAAAATCTATTTACTTTTTTTTGTTTTTTTCTCTTTAATTCTTTATTTACAACTGTAAAATTTTACAAGTAAATGTGATGATTATGATAATAATGTAAATGACATGATAGGCATAAGAGGGGTAGGGACCCCATTGGTGCCTCCCCTCTATTCCAGCGTCTTTTAAGGCGTCTAGTGAGATTATCAGGTAAATGGAAGGTGGAAAGTGAACGCACCAGAGGGTTCTCATGTTCGAGTGACTTGTCGTGAAAGCATTTGTATAGCTATTCGATGGAATTTTGTACAAGTGGTGTTTTCAAATCTGTATGTAAGGTTTTGTTACTAACGTAAAGAGGTGATTTTGCTATAAGGGGTAATGTTTTTGACGGAATGCTTGAATTCGTTGCAAGTTAGAGGGTTTGGTTGAACTGTAAATTTGGGTCTATTTGTTTAATAAGTTTTCTTTCATACATTTCATGAGTTCAAAACAATTTTGCTCTTTTTTATGAATTCATCATCTAAAAGGAAAGGTCAATGTCTTTTTAAAGCTCTTGACTTGGTTTATTTCGCAACGTCTGTAATTATTACATCAGAGTAAAAGCTAATAAGTCAGAAAGTTGTCAGTTAAAGCCTATTCCCACAACAGTAGTTTACTAGCTGCCAGTAGACTAATTTCGTGGGAATGAACAACTAGCAGCTAGTTTAGTTAAAGCGCTAGTGACTTTAAACACGTTTGATTTTACTAGCGCTAGTAGGGGAAAAAAGGTCACGTGATTGACTAGCATTAGTAAACTAGCTCAGTGTGAACGTTTGGAAACCTTGCTAGTTGCTAGTAAAATAGTTGCTTAGTACCGCAATACACAACACAACTGACATATGTTTTCAGAGCACTGACAATAATTAACTAGCTCCGTAGGAACTGTCACCGATTCGCTAATAGATCCTGCTAGCACTAGCAGCTAGTAAACTAGCGTCATGAGAAAAGCCCTTTAGCAGACACCTTGGATACAAAGAAATGGATACACATCAAAACAGTGTATACCTTGGACAATTCGAATTGGCACAAGCAGCTTCGGTGTTTATCTACTCCATTCTTCGCCCCTCACCATGCAACGACCGTACAGTCACAAAAGTATAGAATCACTACTGTAATGCGCGACTCGACTCACGCACTGTCACTATGCTTTGTTTTCACTATTGTTATTAATAATCTGTCAGACATAATGATGTGACAAATTTGGGATCCCTAATTTGTTTTCACATATGATTTTTTGTTAATTATAAATATATTCAGAGCAATTTGTTTAGTCGCAAGCACCTGTAGAGTATAGTTTAGTGAGTTTTTGCAGTTTAGTTCTTGTAATTTATAATTTAAATTTTTACTGGGACAAATTAAATACATATTTTAAAATTAAATAATTATTTGTATGTGTGTATATTGAAATAAGGTTGTAGGCATTTTCGTACATTAAAAATTTGTAGGCCTTGTTGAAAGAATAGGTTATGGATAGCCTATACTTTACGTGAAACTATGTGTACACGTAGGGTAAGAGTTGTGCCAGTTCGAATTGTCCACACTATACTTCATGTAGTACAATGTCATGAGCCCATTTAATCAGTCGTTGATATAAAATTGTTATCCACGCTTTTGTTTACTACGAATACAATTTAGTAGGTATAGTAAATGAATATTAAATAACTTTGATCTAATCACTTGATTGAAAATATTTGTGTTTTTATCTTACAGAAGTAGAAGAAGAGCGAGATGGAAGCTAAAATTTCATCACCAAGCATTACCGGCCGAATATTTAGATCATTACGCAGCTAGTTTAAATGCACCTACAGTGCGTTATACAGACTTACCTTACATGGGTGAAATGACATTAGATAACGCTAGACCTCGAAGAGGTAGGAAACCTAAGAAGGCAGACATTTGTCACCTCATATACAAGAACTATGGCACTACTGTTGTAGATGAACCTCTCAATTTATGTGTTCGTGATCTCAAAGCCAAGTCTAATGCTGAGGTAAGAACAGTTTCACTTTTATAATAAATATACATTACAAAAATATACATTTTGGGGCAAAATTGTTATAATTATTCATCAAAAAAATTAAAAATTATTGACACATAAGAAACGTATAACTTTTATTTTAACCATTTTCTTCTACAGAGCGTATAGTTTAGCATCAACTAGTGATTTTCTGTACTTTTCTCACAAAATATTAAACATAGATTGATTTTCATTTAGCATCAGTCACTTGTGATTAAAATTAGGTTGTTTTTCATTATTTACACAGGCAAGAGAAAGTCTTGTGTGTTTCAGACCAATTTTTTTTTATTAAAATTTTATTATACATTATGGCCTCCAGGCCAGCCCAGGCAGTCAGCTGGTAGTAAGTCGCTATTATTTGTTAAGTAACACCGGTTGGGCAAGCAACTTTGTACGGTGACCAGCTGACAGCCATCCATGAACAAACTCTACTGGGGGTCCCTGTTCAAACTCATGCCTAATGCATGTCAAAAAAATACAGCAAAGCGCGACCAAATTGGGTAGTTGTCACTAATGTATAGTTCCCAATAACAAGTAAAAGCTAAAAAAAAAAAAAAAAAAAATTATACATTACAACAGAATTATGATTTTTAATAACTTGTTAGCAAAGTATGGAAATTTTACAGTACACTGGACACAGACATTTTTAGAGTTATTGAAAGAAATTGAAAACATACTTCAAAAGAGTTGTTTATAATCATATGTACCCAATGGGTTGGTGTAGAGTTACAGTCGTCGCCATGAGTCAGCTGTTTAACAGCTGATTTTTGGAGACGAGGGTTCCGAGTTGAAATCCTAGTAAAGGTAGTTATTTTTATATTGATTTGAACACTAGACAGAAGTTACTGGTGTACTTTGATGGTTGGGGTTCAATTAACTATACTCTCTCAGGAATGGTCAGCCTGGGTCTGTAAAAGACTACACCTCAGTTATACATCATACACTCAACCTCATCTCAACTGGCCGGGGTCCCGGGTTCGATTCCTGGTCAGGTCTGGCATTTTTTCTTATCTTCATGTACCATCCTTCTCACCATCAGCAGCAATTGCTAAACAGTCAGATGTAAAACCAAAAAATAAAAATAATATCATCTGATTGGGTCATGGGGTTGCTTAATGTTTTGAATTGAACAGATTACAACGTACACATGTTTGGGCTTAAAAATTTTGGGCTTAATATTAATCAGATATGATAGTCTTCTTCTTTTACTTTTCCCCACCTAATGCTGTACTTAGATATCTTTTATCTTCCAATTTCATCAATGATTCCCTGTCACAAGTATTTCTCATCAACCCCTTTCCAGCCATCCCTCTGATATTATCTACCATCTCTGCTATTTCCACAGGGGCTCCACCAGTGGCGGTCCTAGCGGGTGGGCCCGCGCCCACCCATTTTTAATTTGACTTAACTCAAACAATAAAACAACGATGATTTTTATTCACAACAAGATGGAAAACAATAATGGTTACGATATTTACGTATCTCAAATGAGACGAATTAAACCTTATCTACGGGCATCTATGGCAGGGCAAAGACTTAGTAACCTGGCGATTGTATCCATAGAAAGAGATTTAAATTTTCCTTTAATGTCGAATCCAAATCCAGTTGTGGACGAATTTGCAGCTAAAAAAGGAAGACGGCTACAGTTCAGTTTGTTTTAAAGTAAACAATAATCGAGAGTTGATTAGTTTATGTGTTATTATTTCTTCATAATTTTGACCAACATAATGGATTTGGACTTGATTTTTATATTTTCAAACTGTTTTTGTAACTCATGTACTGTATTTAAAGTGTTCAATTTAGTAAATTTCTTATAAAAATTACAAGGTTGTGTTTGTTTATTCAATACTAATCCTGAAATAAAGATAGAATGTACTCAATCAGTTATCTAAATGTATTCAGTTTATAAAATCATAGACAATTACATATAAACAGCTACTTTTTAACTTAAAAAATTAACATATAAATATTTAAGTGGGCCCACCCAGAAAAAAATTTCTGGGGCCGTTTCTGGTCTCCACTGGATTACCCTTTGTGACCGTCTGTCACTGCTCTGCCTTGCCCATATCCAACCCATCTTCCACTTGACACCCACAATACATTCCATCGATTGAAAAGAGTTAGTTCTGTTTAGTCTCAAAATACCTCATTATTTCATTTTGTATTTTCCTTTAATTCTACTGGTAGAATATACAAAACTTAGGGTGCAGTATACAAGTAAAACTTATGAAAATATTCTTTCTTAGGTTTTGGAAAAACAAAATTACCGTAAATTGTTAGTTACTTTTTATAACAATTTTCTTTAATCCCTAATGTATGATTGTTACAATATGTTAAATTTAAGAACAATAAGAAATGTGAAAAAGAGATGAAAATGATTTGTATGACATGTAAATGAGGTGTTATTATGTATAGACTCAGACTGACCATCCCTAATAGGGTATGCTTAATTGAACCCCAACCATCGAAATACACCGGTGACCTCTGTCTAGTATTCTTTTAACAATAAGATAATTCCTTACCATTTCACCATAAACAAAATATGAAACAAACTATATTAAAATACAAATACCTTATTTTATTTCTAGGTTTCAATGTGTAAATTTAAATTCACGGGTGGAGCGACACCATCACTACAAGAAAAGAAAATGCTTTCTGTCGATGCTAGTAGATGTTATTCAGGGGATAACCAAAGAAGAAAAAGTAGAAAATCATTAGCAAGAGAAAAATTAGAACAAACATTTAAGGAAAAAGGATTCCTTATACAGGTTAGTTGAATAATAATTCTAAGAATGTGCAATAGATTATAATTTGCAATGATATAAAGTACTACAATAATAATTATGCAACTTATTATAGATACTGCAGTCACCAGAATGCCTTTTGCATATGGATGGGTAGTGAGGAAGGGAAGTGAAAATTTGACAGTACTGGCAACCTCAGCAGTGAGACACTACATTTCACTATCGTGCGGTTACTACATACATTTTGTAAGCTGTGATTTATTGCCGAGAAAATGTTTTCTTCATAACCCATACAAAAAAAAAATAATCAGACCGGTTAATTTTTTTTGCGTCCAGGAGACTCTAAGAGGAGTATAGGACATGTCAGTTATAACACCTGAAAAACATATAAGAATCACACAATGTATCACAACTATCAAGAAAGAAATTCTTGTACGCTATAAAAAGTTTCACTTATCAAGTAATTTTTCAGATTTTTTTTAAAGGAATGCAAATTATTACAACATTTTAAAAATTGGGGTAATTTATTCATGAATTTTCTCCCTGCAGAAGTAGGTTTTTGTTCAAACAATTTTGTGGAGTGATTAACCACATAATAATCATTTCTGTTTCTCGTGTTAAGATTGTGAACATTGAAATTTTGCATAAAATTATTTTGCCTAACATACATAATCACCTCAAAAATATAAAGAGAGGGAACTGTAACCAATTTAAGCTTCTTAAATAGTGGCCTGCATGAGGTTAGCTGGTTAGCTCCCACCATACACCTAATAGCTTTCTTTTGAATTTTAAAAACCCTATTCATATTACCTATGCTAGAATTACCCGATACTACGATACCATAATGGATATTAGACAGAATGAGGCCATGATAAGCTACCATTAGTAATTTTTTATCATTTAATCTGGCAATTTGTTTTAGTGCAAATACGCCAGATGAAATTTTACTACAAACTTGATTGGTATAGAAGTCTCAAGACAAAAATCTATCTAGAGATACTCCTAGGAACTTCACTGTTTCTACATGCTCTAAACTATTATATTATGAATAAATACATCCACTTCTCTACTTTCTTTAACGTAATTTTTGTTTTTGAACTGCAAATACTGACACTTTTTTCTATTAACTGTTAATAACATTTGATTCAAGAACTGTACTACGGACTCTATGTTAACATGTGTATTTACCTCAAGAGCATCTACCAGTAAACTGTTACTGATTACTGAAGTATCATCAGCAAATAACAAAGCTCTGCTATTATATAACCTATAGCTTAATTACATGACTAGAAATGTTTGATTTACTGTAATTACCAGCTACCTTTTTCTATTGGAACAAAATTTTCCAAGAGTTAATCGCCTTCTTTGCTATCACTATCACCGTTGTCTTTACTATCTGTCTCACTAGTATTTACTGAACCCTTTCCTTTTTTTACCAAGTTGAAAAAGAATAGCTTCTTCACATTTTTAATTTCCTTCTTTATATTTCAAATTGAGGAAAGAGAAACATCACAGTAGTTAGCATATGCTCATGGCCTTTTTTTAAGAGGCACGGAAAGGCATTTTTGTTTAGCTTTAACTTTACAACATTTTATTACACTGTATATTAGATTTAACTCAACACTCTGAATATTCCGATCACATTTTTGAGAACATTTCTGTTTACAGTAACAGTTTTATTCTTACAGTTAACCTACAAAAGGTTCCGCGATATACTGTATTTGCACTGGAAATAGTGTACATTATTGTGTTGTTGTACTAAGGTTCAGTGATATACTTTACGTGCAATAGGTATAGTGTACATTATTGTGTTGGTTGCACTAAGGTTCCGTGATATACTGTACGTGCAATAGGTATAGTGTACATTATTGTGTTGGTTGCACTAAGGTTCCGTGATAAACTGTACGTGCATTAGGTATAGTGTACATTATTGTGTTGGTTGTACTGAAATTAAAGCAGTCGTGCATGCGCACTGATGCTTTCCCCCCTTTACTTCTCGTTAAAACCAAAGGCAAACTTGTGACTCAAGTAACTATAGCTTTAATTTTTTATACAAAGAAATTTATTTTTAGATAAATTGTTCGACTTAATCAAGTAACCAAATTAACACCACACAAATAAATTGATCATGAGAAATTATCTGTAATAACCAATACTAATTAAAATGTATGACTAGCTCCTCACTTATTCATTTGAACATGGTATTTTTACAACCGATCTGCTAGTTCCAGGGCTACAAAAAATAGTTCTGTTTCTTATCACACGGTCACCCAATGGTAGATGCTGCTAGCCGTGCAGTTACTACATATATTTTGTAAGCTGTGGTTTATTACAAAAAAATTCTTTTCTTCATAAACCTTATAAGAAAAAAGTCTGAACTGTAATATTGCCTACAGCTTAATTACACGACTAGAAATGTTTAATACTGTAATTACCAGTTACTTTATTCTACTGGAACAAAATCTTCTAGGAATGAATCGCTTTCTGTGCTATTGCTATCACCATTGTCTTTACTGTCAATCGCAATAGGATCTACATATCGTTTCCTTGTTGATGAAGAAGATTTAGCTTCTTCATTGTCTTTAACTTCCTTCTTTATACTTAAAATTTGGGAAGAGAAACATCACAGTAGTTAGTTGCTTGTTCATGTCTTTTGTTAAAAGGCACGGAAAGGCTTTTTTTAGCTTCAAATTCACATTTTACATTTTAGCACTGTAAATAGCCTGACGATGTTTTCAAGAGACCGACATATCTGTTTTTTTTTTCTTTTTTTTACTTTGGAGACTTCGTAGAATCACTTCAGTTCAAGTTTAGGTCTGTTCCAGTGTTGGGTTTCTTTACAAAGCGGGCTCTCCTAAGCGTTGCTTCCTTTTGTTTGGCCCACATTTTCTTAAAACTTTCCTATCTCTGTTTCTCGTCTTCATCGGTAAACACCCTGTTGTACACTCTTCTGGGTTTTAGTTAGAATGTTACCATATCAATAATGTTGTGTGACATATCTGTTTATAATAACAAACAGTCATATTCACACAGTTAACCTACAAAAGTTTTCGTGATATGCTCTATGTACTCAGGGTAAAGCGTACGTTGTTGTGTTGACTGAACAAAGCAGTCGCGCATGCGCATTAATACTTTTCCTCTTAACCCCTCATTGAAACCACGGCATTCTCGTGACTCAAGTAACTTTAATCGTGGTGTAAGAGAACTGCCTCAGGGCAGATCATCTCATGAAAACGACAAGCTATTAACTTTTAATTTGATATTCACATTTATCAATTTTTAATCATTTTTTGTTTTATAAGATCAAAGTAAGTGCTAAAATGAATGTCTTAAAAAACAATATAATCTACTAAAGACATACCGTATACTGTATCATGTTGTTTCATACATTTCTGTATGCTTCATATATTATACTGTAATGTAAATACTGTTCAATATTAAAATTAATTTCGCTTTCTCACATTGCAATTATGTATTTATGTCAATGAAAAACACTACACTTTAATACACTAAATATTTTTCCATTATTATTTTTGTCTTCAGCTGCACGATTAACACTTTCAAATATTGCATAAATAATAACACAGATACATTATAACTGTATTTTTTTTAATGATGATCATCTTCGTCTTTAACCCTCTTCCAAGTTTCCTTTGGTCAGGCGCAACATAATTCCTATCCACCTCTCTCTATTGAGTACTATCTCTCCTCCACTCTCTATCACTCTCCATCAGTGATTTACCCTTCACTCTCCAACTCTTCATAGCTGGTCATTAGCATAGTGGTTAGCGCAACCAGCTTCTACGCCGTGGTCCCAGGTCTGGCATTTTTTCATCCATCATCCTTCTCACCGCCTGCATTAACAGTAATTGCAAAATAGTTGGATGTAAAACCAAAAAAATTCCTCCACTGCTCTCTAGGCATCACAGTTTTTCCCAATTCATCCATAACTGAAATCCATCCAATTCACTCTCAGTATTTTTCGCTTCATCTCCAAATACAGTATCCTTCCAGGCAGTCCACCCTCCTTTATCCTACTGACATGACCAAACCATTATAGATTCATCTCACCAACTCTTCTTATCTGGCATCCATTCCACACTCTTCCATAATTACATCATTTCTTATTCTATCTCTTATTATTTTTCCTAGAATACTCCTCTTCAACTTCATTTTTGTTTTCCTTCTACCTATCCATGATTCATAAAGAAATGAAAATACTTCAGGAAATAAATCTACATTGAAAAATTAGAAAGAAGTTTGTTGTAAAAAAAGTTCAGGAAATGCTTCGTTAGCATATTACGGCTAGTGAAAGATTTTACACGAATTTCAGCTCATCCCTTGAAATAAGATAGTAATGAAATTTTTAGACCATTCAGGGTCAAAAATTGTGGGATCTTGTGGTTTTTGACCTGAGAAAACCAAAGAGGTTCAAACCCACTTTTCGGCTGATGACCTAAACAACAACAACAGTAAGAATAACACTATGTGTTTATTGGCCATTTAATGAAGTTATTGCACGACAAATATAAAAATACAGGGATTTTTACCTCTATTTATTTCTGTTTTAGCTCACATTTCTCAAAAAGTACTCAAGATATGGTTCTGGGATCTGTTTTATAGAGGAGGGTAGACTCCAGTACCCTTTCCACTTCCTCTCTACCTTTCTCCATATAACCATTTAACCACATTATCTGCAAAAACAATAAATTCCAAGTATTTTCTTTAATTTACATTTTTAACATAATTTTTATATAATACAATGACTTTCTCTTAAAAATAACATAGCAGATAAGAATATAATGTATTATATTTTAGATTAATGATAATTTTTAATGAATGTTTAGAAAGCTAATACTGCATTATTTATTTTTCATATTACTACAGTCAATCCCGCCACAACCCAAACCGAGCACAAGTAGATCTACCAGATCATGATATGGGTTGCCCCTCTCCCGATACCCACAAACATAAGGTATCAATAACATTATAATATTTCTAAAATAAAACAATTATTTTAAATATTGTAATCTATTTACCACTTATAAATCATTTCCACAAATACAATATTTATTGATTAAAAACATATGAGTGTGAACAGTTTGATATTGAACGTGATTTGTGTATTTAATAGTGAATCGTTTTGCATCGTTTAAAATTATTTAGGATTATTTCTGTGATTTAGAGATAGCATTCTAGACTCCACACAGAAAATCCTTGGTTCAATTCCTAGCTAGGCTCTGAAAATTTAAATATCATTAAAACCCATTATTGCTGTTCCTAAAACAACTGAAATTCTTAATGACATAAAAGTTGACGCAACTTTAAAAATAATTTAATTAATTAGTAAAATTTTTGTAAGATTTGAAATATTTCATTTTAGTACAAACAGACAATAAAGTGTATCAAGTAAGATATTTAAGGAAGGATTGGGATGCAAATTTGGCGATAATAGTTAAAAAAGTAATGTTAAAAAAGTGCAAGACTAATGCAGACAGTAAAAGGTGATAGATGAAAGTTACTGGGAATTGAACCTGGAAAACCTGGCAAATAAGCTAGTTTGCTGATCATTACACCTTCCATTTTCACTCAAATTCTGTTTTTTTGTACCAAAATTACTACTGTATATGAAACATGACAAAAATTTATTTTGTCCTATAATTTTATTGATGGTTTTTGAAAAATGAGCAAGATTTTTATGAATTTTTATTTCTTAGTTCAACTTTTTGTTGCTGGTTTCATAATTTATACATTTAAGAAATAAGAAATGCACGAAAAGATTATTTTTTTCGAAAAAGTGTTCATGTTGGTCGTTGTGAAAATGAATATTTAAGTGTATAACATATATTGTAAAATTCGGGGCAACCCAGTCAGTTAGCTGGTAAAAAGTTATTTTTAATTATTAAGTAACGTTGTTGGATAAGAAACTTTGTATGGTGATCAACTGAAAAAAACATATGAACAAACATCATTGGGTGTCCCTGTTCAAATTAATTTCAAAAGTTCTGAATAAATAAGCAATGAAAATTCAACGCTTGTTTAAAATATAATTGAAAAAATTCCTAACAACAAAAAATGTAAAAAAATAAATAAATCAAAGCTAACTACTAATACTTTCTAACAAATGGACATGGTAATAGACTAATTCAGTAATAAACCAAAGACACAATGATTGTTAGTATAATATTTTATGCCTACGAATCATATCTGTACCAAAAATTTGATTTTTACAAATAAATCAAAATAACTTAGTATAATTTATTAATTTTATAATTTATTATTTTACAGACACAACAACTTGAATCAGCTCAAGGTGCAACCTATTGTAAATTTCGTCAACTTAGAAAATTTACAAGATATCTTTTCCGAAGTTGGAAACATCATCTACCAGGAGAAGTCACTTCAGAACCATTTGCAGAATGATGTAAAAATGTGACGATATAAATTTTAATTAAATTTGTTACAAAGACTGACTCAGGACGTTTTGTGTAGAACAATTATTTGTTCATCAGATTTAATAAATTTTAATTCATCAGTTGATAAATATTGATCATGGTTTATTTACTATAAGCAAAAAAAAAAAGAAATCAAAAAATTAATAGTAATTTAAATCACAACAAATAAACAGACTGAATTAGTTAACATGATGGTCTTGTTACATGATATTTATTTCGTTTTTAATTACAGGAAGTTTATTGCATTCATTACAACACAATACAATAAAAAAAATATAATAAAGAATGCAATCTCAAATCATGCTCAAAAGGACAAGACGAATACCTCGTATTAGCTCAAAACACAGTCTGTTTCATAGTTTCCAATTTTAGTGTTCAATTTGTTAAACATAATTTACTTCAACACAGATTATAATAAAAACTGATAATTTATTTAACTCAAAATGTAGGATGGGCTTTAAGCTGCTTGAAACAAGCTGTCCTATTGACTTTGATAATACAAAACTAGAACTTATTTGCAAAAATACTGTAACTTATTATCTTTACTCACCGCTCACATTTTGTGCTTGTTGAAATATATATTTCTAAACTACCATAATATGGTAATAGTAAACACTACAGTATGTCCAAACTAAATTGGCACATCAACTCGAATTGCTAAACAAGTACAGAGTGTTTCCTAAGACCACAGACTGTTTAAACATTTTATCCTTCTAATTGAGAAAAATAAATAAACAATTTACTCATTTTCTGTCACGTTGTTTATTATTTATCTTGTACATGTAGGTGATTTTTAATGTCCCACTGTTCTGCAATTACTGCTAATGCAGATGGTGAAGGATAAAAAATGATTTTTTGTAACATATGAAAATATGCCGTGTCTGGGTGGGATTCGAACCCAACACCGCATGATGAGAAGAAGACTTTACCTCTAGACCAACCCGGTATTGTAATTATATCATTACATTTTATTGTAATTACATCAAAAATATTAATCTCATGTTTATATCGTATTTTTATCCAGTAACTTAAAGCCCACTCTACATTATTCCATAATAAATTTACTGTAATTTCTCCAAATTGTAATTTTTTTAACAATTTAGTAGAAAATTGTGTATCAATATTAAAATATTGAGGAACTTCAAATAACAATTATATTAAAGAAATATATTTTGTTTAATGGTCTTATTTGATACGATAATACAATATGATCTATAATAATTTTAGAACTGTTATTTACGTTAGGTTATAATCAAATAATATTCAGCATTGCTGAAGAAATAAGACTGTTGTATATATTTTATTGTATTTTATTTTATTAAAACTGTAATTGATAGTATTACAAATGACTTAACAAAAACTTTAATTATAATTATTAATAATTATAGGATTTATACACTTTTCAATCAAACATTTAAACAAATTCCATTGAGAAATATTTAATGTGTTTACAGAAAAAATGAAATTGTTAGAATAAAAATGCACTGTTGAATTATTTAGCCTTCCGATCATTAAAACTCAATGACAATATTTATGTTTTATTTTGAAATAAATTAGGTAAATTTTTTTTTTTTTTTTTTTAACTTTTATTTGTTATTGGGAACTGTACTTTGTTGACAACTACCCAATTTGATCGCTGTTTTTTTGCTGTATTTTTTTTTTGACGTGGATTAGACATGAGTTTGAACAGGGGCCCCCAGTAGAGTTTGTTCATGGATGGCTGTCAGCTGGTCACCATACAAAATCGCTTGCCCAACCTGTGTTACTTAACAAATAATAGCGACTTTCTACCAGCTGACTGACTGGGCTGGCCCGAAGGCCAATTAGGTAAATAAATGAAAAATTTATAAAGTCAATTTTCATAAATTTCTGTATACACTTTAAAATCACGATTTACAATGTAAGATACAACATATATCCTGCCAATTTTATATTACAATTTTTAGCAGAACATCAGTATTTTATAATTTAGTGGAATTATACACAAAACAACGGTAGCAAATTTTATATACTGTAGTAATTTTATATTAAAAATTTTAAATTTTTTATCATTTTGATTTAGAACACCCCGATTTTTTAATATACTATATATCTTTTAAAATATAATTAACTACATTAATGATTTTAAGATAAACTAAACTGTGATATAATATGATAAACTCAAATATTTTTTCAAATTAGGTAGATTATTTTCGTAAATAACTTTTCCATGAATACTGAATATTTTTAGGTGGCACAAATATTGTTTGTTCACAAAACCTGCGCTTGTGATTTCAATATTTTTTTCTTGATTTCTATTGAGTGGTTTATCCAGTGGTTTAAATCAATCTTTAGGTAGGCCTATAGTTGTATGTTAAGATTTAAAATTCTTTGTAATTTTACTTTATTCAAAAATAAATCTTTATAATGCATCCTGCAGTTTGAAATATTTCTATTTCATATAATGAATTAATATAATAATTTCAATAACCTTCTTTTTAAACTGTGTCACCTTTATTTTATTCCTACTTACACGTGTTTCGGTGGATCCACCATCATCAGAATAAATGAAAAATTGAAACTAAACATTGTTTTCATTTATTTAAAATTTACAGAAGATGATACATCTTCAGTCACTTGTATAAAATTTTATACAAGTGACTGAAGATGTATCATCTTCTGTAAATTTTAAATAAATGAAAACAATTTTTAGTTTCAATTTTTCATTTACTCTGATGATGGTGGATCCACCGAAACACGTGTAAGTAGGAATAAAATAAAGGTGACGCAGTTTATAAAGAAGGTTAGTGAAATTATTATATTAATTCATTATATGAAATAGAAATTTTACTTTAACACGTTGACTGCTACGTGACCCAAATGTGTCACACTTGTCTTAAAAATGGGCCACGTGCGTCAAAAATGAGTCACAGTACATAACTGATTTTTAAGCCGTGTTTTGTGGTTTCAAACGCCACAGCTTCAGAGAGTGACATTATACACTTAAGAATGTTTAAATAGTTGGTATTTTTCAAATAATAGGATATTTCGTATACTGGTAGTTTTCCTTGTTCTCCTGTACTAGAATGTTGCTATTATTTTAAATTTTATTATTTCTTTTGCTTATTTTGGTTGAAAGAAATAGTCTAGAATACTTTGCAACTAAACCCAATTATGTTTATTACTTTTTTCATTGTGACGCAAAAATGGGTCACATGGCTTTGAAATGTAAAATCATTCCAGCAGGCCATGTGACCCAAAAGTGTGTCACAACTTTAATTTTACAAAAAAAAATTAGCTGTTATTATTTTAATTAATAAATGAAGTAAAATAAGAAGAAAAAAAGTACGATGGCCCCGCTGTAAGTGTCACAAAATTTAGTGCGGCAGTCAAAGTGTTAAAAATACCTACAGTTGGGTTTTTCTACTTGATATTATGATCACTTCAATGTAAGCAATTTATGGGAAAAGATTTCATCCTATGATATTTTCCAATATCATAATTAGGTACTTAAAATTTTAAAATTGGACTAAAATTGTAAAAGTATGAAAAGTAATTGATTTGAAATCAGTCGCATGCTGAAACATGCTTGAAACATTGACCCTTACTGGTAAACATTTGACCATGCGTCGTTTACCCCTGGATGTTATCGGCTTATAACCGAGGTTTATGTCATCACCAACAAAATTTATAAAATTTAAAATAAAACAGTAAATTTATTAGATATGAATCAAAATTAATGATAAAAATCTTAATACATTGCTACAAATAATTTTAAATTCTCACAAATCGTTTTGTAATAACTCGCTACTTAATTTTAAATACACAAGTACATAATTTTAAAGAAAACATGTGTTCACAACTTTTGTTATCAAAAAACTTTTTTTTAATAAATCCTTACAACTTATTCTAGTCTTTAATGTAATATTGTATTTAGCTTTAAAAAATTGTTAACAAATACTGTACTAAAATATTATATAATATAATGTATTTTAATTAAAATTGTTTTAAGTTTAATGTTGTTAAAATTTGTTAAACATATGTAAATAATGTAATTATAAATTTAAAAAAAAACGTATTGTTAAAACAAAATGTTGAATGGTATTTTTATATTATATAAACTTACTCCTGTACAATTTTTGAAGCAACATCTAATATTGGTTGAGCTGAACCTGTGTGTTTATACCTGAGTACCTTAAAATGACCGGGAAGGCTGGTCCAAGAGAAGCGGAGAAATCTGAGAGAAAGATCCTCCACAAGATAATGGGCCTGAAGATAGTAAATGGACAATATAGGTTATGAGGTCGAAAAGAATCGTACAAGGAAAATGAATGACTAATGGAAACAATTAGAAAAAGAAGACTAAAATTCTACAGATACCTGTACAGATTTTTTTTTTTTTTTTCGCCCTGGAGACTCCAGGAGGAGTATAGGACATGTCGTCAGATATAACACCTGAAATACATTTAAGAATCACACAATGTATCGCTACTATCAAGAAAGAAATTCTTGTACGCTATAAAAAGTTTCACCGATCAAGTAATTTTTCAGATTTTTTTTAAAGGAATTCAAATCCTCACAACACTTTAAAAATTGGGGTAATTTATTTATGAATTTTCTCCCTACATAAGTAGGTTTTTGTTCAAACAATTTTGTGGAGTGATTAGCCACATAATAATCATTCCTGTTTCTCGTTTTATAATTGTGAACATTGAAATTCTGCATAAAATTATTTTACCTAACATACATAATCACCTCAACAATGTAGAGGGAGGGAACTGTACGCAATTTAAGCTCCTTAAATTGGATGACCCCTTAGATTGGATGACAACTACAGGGTGGATGACAACGATCAACAAAACAAATTTTTAAGACACTAAACAATAAACTTAAGGCGTCCAATAAATGGTTTAAAAAAGCCAGAAAGGATATTGAGAAAACTGGAATAAACAGAGAAAACTTAATGAATCAAACCAAATTCAGGAAAATAATTACACACTTTAAAGGCTTCTATGAAGAGCGAAAATAGAACACCGGTTGTACAGAAAAAAAGGCGAAAAGCCTACAGTGAGCAAATGCTGAGAATGTTTGCAGCAAAAAGAGCTTCCAAAAACATATAAAGTCACCTCATGTGGACTAAAATTGTCCTTATATAGAAAAAAAATTGGTTCAGTTGAATTACTTAGTTTTTAAGTTTTTCGGTTGTAAGTATGTCACTTTCCTGAACCCAAAATGCTGGGCTGGGGTTTCATCCTGTTTCCAGATGAGCGATTGACAATTATAAACAGGATTGTTTTCAAATTATGGCAACACTCACTCAGAAATAGATTTCCAAGTTAAGATTTCCCACTGTTAACGCCAGTCCGTACTGACAAAATAGTTCATTATTCCCGCTACACTAATCCTTCAAATCTACCAAATATTTCCTCTGACATCACTGATTACGTATTTCTCCCCTCCACCTAACTCATTTCCTTCCTGTAAGATCACTCATTGTTGTTTCTGCATGTGTACTATGTGGGCGCGCTTGCCGGTTCTTCGCCTCATGGCGTGGGGTGCGCCATTCGTTTTTACAAGTTTTTCGTTCTATTAACTTTCATCGTATCTCATGTCGAGAACTCTGTGCATTGCTCGTGTGTGTCGTGTGAGCTATAAATGTGTTGGCTCATGTACTTTTATTGGGAAATAATCGCTTGTTTGCAATTGTTGTTTAGCGTCTGTTCGTTCTATGCACCGCGCGGTGTACTCAAGTGTATCTTCAAGTTAAATTCAGGTGAGTGTTGGCTTGTGTATTGCATATGTGGTTCAATAGTGTGTGATTTTCATTGTATGTCGATTCCTTGTGTTATCTATTTCCTAACCCTTTTGTCAGTTACCTTTAATTGTTTTAACTATCTCGTGCACTTTCTAAGTCGTTTCGCTGTAATTGCTGGCGCCTTTATAAGGTCCTCTGGATTTCTATCGTTTATTTGTCTATTTGTTCTGCGTTAAAGGATCATTCGGCGTGGATAATCTTTTAATGTTTTTATTGTTTCCGAAACTACAACATTGCTTACTATATTTAACACCCACAAAAAGATAAGGTTCCATTAATGCAGCACTTGAAATCCCTTCCCATACCATGACTCCAGGCACATTCAACTTTGTTTGGATTTATATGAATACTTTTATCTAACCAAAACATATAATTATGCCCATTTTTTAACAAGTCCATTAAGTTTGAAGAATGCTTCACTACACCACAAAATTGATCGCAGAAGGTTTGGATCAGCTTCATTTCAGTTAGCAACTAAGTCAGAAAACTGCAATCACCTATCATGATCGTCTTCATAACAAGTACATTATTGTTCATCATTGAACAATTGTACATCATTGTTTTTTAACAAGTCCATTAAGTTTGAAGCATGCTTCACTACACCACAAAATTGATCGCAGAAGGTTTGGATCAGCTTCATTTCAGTTAGCAACTAAGTCAGAAAACTGCAATCACCTATCATGATCGTCTTCATAACAAGTACATTATTGTTCATCATTGAACAATTGTACATCATTGTTTTTTAACAAGTCCATTAAGTTTGAAGCATGCTTCACTACACCACAAAATTGATCGCAGAAGGTTTGGATCAGCTTCATTTCAGTTAGCAACTAAGTCAGAAAACTGCAATCACCTATCATGATCGTCTTCATAACAAGTACTAGTATAGGTATCAGACGAACTAATGTCCCATAGCCGAGCAAGTGAGAGGGAGATATGTGGCATAACTTCGCATGCACTCAAAGGTCTTTACTGTTATAATCCAAATCTGAAAAAATACTACAGTCATTATCTTGCTTGTTAGTTTACTGCATGCATAAACGCTTGCTCATGACAATGAGTAAAATTAAAGACAATGTTATTGGAAAGGCACATATGGCTTGTGCGAGTGAGAGCGTTATGCATTCTCTCACTCCCACAGCTAGGGGACATTAGTTCATCTGAATACTATAAAGATAAATAGAACAGCTTACATTTAGATCTTGTCAAATTCTTGGCATACTTTTTGAGATGCTCAGTTGAGTAGAAGCCTTCCGAGTCAATTAACCAGGACTGGCTACAAAAGTTTTAACTACTTTTGAACCGTTTCTTCCAAATGAATCAATCTAGCCAACCAGAATATTGTGTATTCACAACGTTTCCCGTTGTTTTAAATTTTATATTTAACTTTTAACCTGCCATTCATGAACAAACTCTACTGATGATCCCTGTTCAAACTCATGCATAATCCACATCAAAATACAGTAACAAGCAGTAATCAAATTGGGTGGTTGTCAATAATGTACAGTTCCCGATAAAAAAATAAAAGAAAAAGAAGAGTTTTAACCAACCAGGTTGGTCTAGTGGTAAAGTTGTCGCTGTGAATCAGCTGATTTTCAGAGACGAAGGTTCCTGATTCAAATCCTAGTTATTTTTATACAGAATTGAATTCTAGACAGTGATTATCAGTGTACTTTGATGGTTCCGGTTCAATTAACCATACTCTCTCAGGAATGGTCAGCCTAAGTCTGTATGAGACTACACTTCATTTACACGTTATACATATCATTCTCTTCTCATTAGGTCATGGGATTGCTTATTGTTCTTAAATTGAACACATTACAATAACACAAAACTAAATTTTCTTTAAAAATATTTACATTTTATAAATGTACCCAGGTTGGTAATGGGACACCTGAAAACTTAGCACAAAATTCATTAATAATTTCAGAAGTTTATTTTATTATACTTGCACCACAACTACAGCATATAAACTTGTTCTTTAGTGAACGTCTTAAAACACTGTAAAAACTATTACATGGAGATTAACCACAAGTAAACCTTAACAAACCAGTACCAATAAAGAAAACAAGGGAATGTTATACATGCTGCTGGAAAATACGAAAATTTTATCAAAGCTTACAGAAAAATTTATCCCATTGTATACGGAACATGACATATGTGTTACCCTGCATACAAGTGTATCAACACTCATTGCAAATTGAAGTTATATAAAAGTATTAGCTGCCCAGAACAGGCAGATGGAGTGTTGAATTATTATTTGCACTCGATCTGCTAGTTCTAGAGATCCAAAAATAGTTCTGTTTATTATCACATGGTCACCCAATTGTAAAAGGTGTAAAAGACATTAGCCACAGTTATCTCCTCTGAGAAAATGATTTTTTTTTTTTTTTGGTTTTACGTCTTACTGTTTTGCAATTGCTGCTAATGCAGATGGTGATAAGGATGATACATGAAGATGAGTGATAAAAAAAAGCCAGACCTGACCGGGAATCAAACCCGGGACCCCGGCATAGAAGCCACTTGCGCTAACCACTACGCCAATGGGCAGGCCTGAGAAAAAGAATTCTACTACTTACCTTCTCCTAATACTTCTGTTGCTGTTTAGGTCATCAGCCGAAAGGCTGGTTTGAACCTCTAGAGGCTTCACTAAGTAAAACAAAGAGTGAGGTGATTTAACAGCGCCTTCCTCACTGAATGGAAAAATATGCTTATCAGTATGCCAGGCCCTCTAAAAAGCATCTAATTTCTACCCTGCTAATAACACCTTCACTTCATTCACCACAGGGTCTGGCTGTATAATGAAATTCATTACTCTTAGAGGAGATAACTTTGGCTAGTGTCTTTTACACCTCTACGTCGTCTGCTATAAAATTTTTCACTCATATAATTCACTAACAATGTGATAAGAAACAAAACTATTTTTTTGTAGCCCTGGAACTGGCATATTTAGTGGAATAATTTAACACTCCACCTGTGCCTGTTACGGGCAATGACCCAATGAGATGAAGATTATATGTATGATGTGTAGAGTGTAGTCTTTTACGGACTCAGGCCAACCATTCCTGAGAAAGTATAGTTAATTGAACCCCAAATATTAAAGTATGCCGGTAACCACAGTACAGTATTCAAATTCATATAAAAGTAATTTGACCTCTACTAGAATCACGGAACTTTTGTCTTTGGATTTTGCACAGTAGCAATATTGTAACTAATGAAGGCCATCTAAGGTATAATTATTGATTGTTGAAAAAAGTAGATATTTATACGATTTGTCCAGTTTTCCAATCATCTCTGGCATGTTCTTTTCAGAGTTGTAAAGTGTGGTCACTGATGACTTAATTATTTAATCATATTTACTTGAAATATAAACATTGACTTACAGATTAGGAATGATTTCGTAAAACACTATGTTTGAAGTGCAGCATTATACAGGAGTGAAACGTGGGTGATAGGAGCTGTAGAAAGGAAACAGATAGAAGCTCGAAAATGTAAAAGATTAGATGGGTGGACAAAATAAGTAATTTAGAGGTTCTTAGAAAAATGGATGAAATAAGAAGTTTATGGAAACATCTTACCAAAAGAAGGGATAGGCTAGTGGGGCATATCTTAAAACATCCATGTATTGATCTATTAATAATGGAGGGAATATTGACAGAGTAAATTTTAGGGGGGGCAAAGGTTATAATATATAAAGAAAAAACAAAAGATGTAAACTGTTACAAGTACGTTGATATGAAATGATTTTGCGCAAGATAGAACAGCTTGGAGAACTGCATCAAACCAGTCAAGTGACTGATGACAAAAAAAATTGAAATATATATAAAAAGATATATGAGGAGCCGTTATCAACTAAAAAGCTTGATCAATAACAGAACAAATGTACCACAGGAATTGATGTTAGAATTCATAGAAAGTATATAAACAGGAATGTATTTTAATGAGCAGGTTGCTGTTAGCAACAACATAAACAGCACAGTGGTAACCTGTTGTCAGAAAGTTATGTAAATAAACATTAGCATAAATCTAGCTTTAATTCACTTTGTTATTTAGTTGTAAATAAAAATTCATAATGGAAACAAGTGGTAATAATGTTACAAGTTCTGGGTCTTTACTACCAGCAATTCATAGACCTAAATATCTACCAAACAGACCTTTGGACTTTTTATATGGTAAGTAGTAATCAAAATATTTAACTAAATAATGAAAAATCTGATGTAAACACTTACATGACTTTCTCTAGCCATTTTAATTAGTGTAAAATTTAAAATATAGCCTAATTTTAATTATGAGTGAATGAAACTAAATGAAAAACCTCTGTTAACCTTCAAAATACGGAAAATCACTACAATTAGTGATTTTCCTTAGTTTAGTGTCAATACATTAAACTAAGCGTCGTATAAAAAATTGTCTGAAATAAAAGTTGTAGGTTTTTTAAAGTTCTAAAACTTTTATTGTATACACTTTTGTTCTAGAATGCATATTAAGGCTGCAATCTTTAAAAAAAGACATTTTTTACCACGAGAACACAGACCCCGAAAATTTTAGTACATGGTAAATTTCTCTACATATCTTGTAGAGCAGAAAAAAATGTAGTAAATGAAGCAATTTTTTTAAAAAATTGTAGAGTCGTTTATAAGAAAATTTAAAAATGTAAAATATGATGAATTACTACTACCAGTTAACCAATTTTGATGAAAATGTTTGTTTCAGGTCAATTGGGCAATTGTAAACCACCTTACGCCTCATTTTACTTAGTAAAGCCTCAAGAGACTTAATTTTAAACAAAGTTCACCAAATGTCGAATAAGTGATTCCCTAAAATATTGGTGTTGATCTTCATTAATAAAAAAGTGGGTGGTATAAATGGAGGGTGGGATTAATGAAAATTCATGGGGGTTAAAATGGGTGGATAGTGAATGCATGGGCTTGTGAAGAGAAAAATTGATGAGCTTACTTTGTAAAATTAGGGAAGGGTTAAAAAATGGTTAGAACGGGCTGTAACCATACGAACAGACAATTTCATAGTGTATTAGTAGTTCAAATTTAAATTTAGGGGTTAGAGCGTATATGAATAAATAGGGTATTGACCAAAAATGGGGATGAGTGTGGATATGTGTGTGCATTATGAAGCAATAATGGACTTGAAAATATCGTACATTTTTTAAGGCATAAAATTTTTAGTGAACATAGAACATTATGGTTTGGTGTACAAATTTTGAAATATAACGTAGTAACAGAGTATACTAAGATGGAAGAATATGGTACATGCATAAAGCAGCCAAATATTTATTTGTTTTTTTAATCCCTTATATGTGTACATTACAATCTGTTCAAAGAGAACAATAAGTAACCCCATGACCCAATGAGATGAGGATAATGTATGGCATGCAATATTGTTCTTTTCTAGTAGGGAATTCTTTAACTTATCTAATAGTGTTTACAGAAATAGAATATCATAACAGGGAAAATTTTTATTCCCTCTATAGTGTGTAGGTAGCATTGACGGTTTGGGAATTGCTTGTTTTGAATGGAAATCCGTGTAGCTCGTGTGTAAGTCAACGTACATGCGTGTTCTTTAGTTCGTGTTGAAGCCATGATGATTCTGTTACGGCATTTGCCCTTGAAAAGAGAAGACGAGTCCATTTTACTTTTCAGGAGGGGGTTTACCATCACAGAGGCAAAAATTCGACACTTTGTCGGGTTGCTAAGGACATGTAACGGCTTCCTTCTAACCGCACCTACAGAATTTTTCAAAACACGTGGTTGTAGGGAAAAGTATTTTCTACATTGCTTTGCTTACAGCTGTAACCTAAATATAATAGTGGCTCTGTTAACATCACCATAAAGAATGTAAAATACCAGCCCTTCATGCTTCCCTGTGATGTGAAAATAGACTCATGTTGAACACTTTGTAACTTCGTCAAATATTTACGGAAATTTATTCCAGTAAACTCTTGTCTACAAAACATGTTTAATAAATTTTTTTGCTAAACTGAAATTTAAGCCCGTTATAGTAAAAAATATAAAGTAAACACAAAAATTTTCACGGTTGAAAATTTTGCTCGCCTAAACGCAAAGAATTATCAAGCGATTTTTTGTAATTATATTCAAAAAGCGCGTATATATTATATGAATCAACTGTAATATTTTCAGAATTTTTCATTAGTAGTGACATAAGATAAAAGTTGTTTTGAGAGCACGTTTTGAATTTTGCAATTCTTCTGTTTAACGAGTAACAGCCGTTTCCAAAGGATTAATGAACTGTATTAAATAACAAACTAATTTTGTTTCAGATCCTACATTTACTGTGAATGATCCAAAGGAATATTACAAAACTGTACACGAGTCAATGATGAATTCCTCCGATTTTGTAAGTACTACTCAAAAATCTTTTTTAAAAATTGGTGTGAAACACTCACATTACACCGATCAAATTTGTAGTAAAATATCATCTGGGGTATTTGCATTAAAACAAATTGCCAGATTAAATGATGAACAATTGCTTATAGCAGCTTATCATGGTTTAATTTTATCTCATATCAGGTATGCCACATTAGTATGGGGTATTCATCACAGGGTAACACGGAAAGAGTTTTTAAAATACAGAATAAAGCTATTAGGTGTATGATGGGAGTCAACCACCTTACCTCATGCAGATCACTATTTAAAGAGCTGCAATTGCTCACAGTTCCTTCTTTGTACATTTTTCAAGTGAAAATGTACATAAAGTAAAATACTTTTTACAGAATTTAGATGTCCACAACCACTACACAAGAAACAGAATCGATTATTATGTTGCTAATCACAACACTAAATTGTTTGAACAAAAACCAACTTATGCAGGTAGAAAATACATCAATAAATTGCCTCAAGGTTTAAAAAGTTGTGACAATTTAAGTCATTTTATAAAAAAGCTAAAACAATATTTGATTGATGAAACATTTTACAGTGTGCACGAATTCCTTTCTAAATAGTTTTGGTTGAAAAGTATTTAACTTGTAATTAAACAAATATTGTGTACTACTTTGATACAAAGGGGTTCATGACAAGCCTACTGAGTTAAGCAGTAGCAGGAAAAATCATTGGTAATTGAAGAATTTATCATTGTGTTTGATTTTTTATATTTTTCATTGTGTGTGATATTTGATTCAATAGGGTTCATGACAAGCCTACTGAAGTAAGCAGTAGCAAAAACAATTTTTGGTGGTAAGTGATGAATTTATCATTGGTGATAAACTTTCAGTTTATCAGTTTTATCTTGACATGTCCTATACTCCCTTTGGAGTCTCCAGGATGAAAAAAAAACATGCATCTCTTTCCAATGAAAATAAAAAAGTTAACCCTGACGATTGTACATTCCAATCTGTGCAATTTAAGAACAGTAAGCAACTTTTCAAATGTTAAAAGGGGTGAACCATCTCAAGAAAGTATTTAATGCATTTTATTAAAATGTCGTACAAAATTATTTACAAATTTTTAGTCTCATGTAAAAATAATAAAAAAAGTGATAACATTTTTCAGGTAGTACAACCAAATTATTCATCAATGTTCAGTGATGTAGCACGATATCCAAGAGTAACACTTGTGCTAAAATCTGCAAACCCTATTCCAGATGACATGGATCCTTCTTATAAGGGAAAAGTTAGGTAATGTAATATATTCTCTATTAATTAAATTACAAGTACATGTGTCTTTCATAATGAAATACAGATTCCACACAAAAAACAAAAGAATTATAACACTACTAAGAAGACAATGGTAATGGTAAGTTTTAAGCAGAAAAATAAGCTTAAAAATAATGTTGATATTAAACATATGGTAAGAATTGAAGAAGTAAGCTAGTAAGCCTACTGTTAGCTAAGAAGTTTAATGACTGGTGACAACAGAAGAAGTAAAGATTTAAAGCAAAGCATATCTTCAGCTAAGTAAGTATCAGAATTATCTTTATGTGCAATCTTCAAGATTAGGCCTATATTATACAGATTATAGTACGTTGTATTAAAACTAATACAAGTACATTGTTGCAGATTAAAATTTTTTCTTCTTAAAGATAAAATTGTGTGTTTTTAACAAGCAGATTTTTAATGTTAAGAAATGGCAGCCTGACCATTTTAATTTAGTTTAATTTTAAGTTTCATTTGTAGAATTTAATTTAGGTTACACTTTTTAATACTGATATTTTGTACATTTTGCCTTTATGTATTATACACACATAACCAGTGCCCGTTCCAGCGATGGGTCTGGGTGTTCACTAAACCTCTTCACCTTCTTCTGTCCGTCCACCATTTCTCCTCCTCTATTTGTTGCCAGTTATAACTCCATTCCTCCACATTCCTCTTGACCGGCCGCATTGGCGTAGTTGGTAACGTGCTCGCCTCTCATCATGCGGTCTTGGGTTCGAATCCCATTCAGGCACGACATATTTTCATACGTTACAAAAATCATTTCATCCTTCACCGTCTGCATTAGCAGTAATTGCAGAACAGCTGGACATTAAACCCAAAAAAAAAACACTTCTTAACTTCATTCTTTTTTTTCTTGGTCATCCTCTTGATCTCGTTCCTTCCACCCTTCCTTCTTCCATCCTTCTAGGTAGCCTTTCCTCCCCCTTGTCTCTTCACATGGCCATACCATCTTATCCTCATTTTCTCCACCCTCTCCCTCATACATTCCACATTTAGCTTCGCTCTAATCTTGGTATTATTTATTCTATCTATCCTTTTCCTACCCTTTATTGCTCTTAAAAACTTCATCTACCCTGCCTGTAACCTACTCCAATTCCTCTCATTCATCCCCTACGTTTCCGCTCGATACAACACTACTGGTGCATAATACAATGTATAAATCATTAATTCAGCCTTATCTGGTATCTTTCTGTCCCATAACAAGTTATGACCACTTGGTATATATTACCTCCTTTTGCAACCGCTTTGTTATCTCTCCATCTACCTTTCCATCTTCTGAAATCTCACTCCCTAGATATTTTCAATTTTTCATCAGCCTCAATTCTTCTCCTTTTAGTGTAACGGTCCCCTTGATACCCCAGTCCCTTTCACAAACCATTACTTCACTCTTCTCTCAACAGCCGGCCGCATTGGCGCAGTTGGTAACGTGCTCGCCTCTCATCATGCGGTCTTGGGTTCGAATCCCATTCAGGCACGGCATATTTTCATACGTTACAAAAAATCATTTCATCATTCACCGTCTGCATTAGCAGTAATTGCAGAACAGTCGGACGTTAAACCAAAAAAAAAAAAAAAAAAAAAAAAAAAAAAAAATCTTCTCTCTACTTATTTGAACTCTAAACTCTTCATTTTTTCATTCCCAGCATCCACCTGAATCCGCTACTTTCTCTCCCCAAATTACCATATCATCTGCAAAAATTATCTTATTTTCCTTACAATTAACTTGTTCCTTGTACTTTTCTGTTCATTCCTTCCATGGCCACGTTAAACTGAATAGGGGCAGTATACTTCCTTGTTCAGGCCATTCCGAATACTAAACCATTTTGTATGCCTGTACATCATTTTCAGCCTACATTCATAACCCTCATACATCTCTTTTATAATCCAATATACCCTTTCTCAATTCCTATCCATTCCATTTCCTCCCACAGTCATTTTCCTGTACTGAATCATGCGCTTTTGATATATCTATGAAAATCTTATCACCTTCTTATTAAATTCACAGCTTTTTTATGTAGAATGAAGATTATTATTGTTATATAAAGTAATTAATGGTTAAGTTTTCATTGTAATTTGAATATACAGTTGCATAAAATTTGTATAATTATATAAATAAAATTTATTGAAATATATATTTCTAACCACCAGAATACGGTAACGGAAAACACTTACCAATATTTGTAGCGCTTTCGTGTATCTTGTACACACTTTCAGTAAATTAAAATTCTTTAATCCTTTAAAAAAGGAATCATTAAAAACTATTCCTTATCTACCATGGAACAGTAGGAAGTTTTAAATTTTGATGTAGAAAAATTTTTAAAGAATTTTAATTTACTGAAGGTGTGTACAAGATAAATGAAAGCGCTATAAACATTGGTAAGTGTTTTCTGTTACCGTATTCTGGTGATTAGAAATATTTCAATAAATTTTACTTACATAATTATACTAATTTTATGCAACTGTATATTCAAATTACAATGAAAACTTAACCATTAACTACTTTATATAACAATAATAATCTTCATTCTACATTAAAAAAAGCTGCGAATTTAATAAGGTGATAATGATTTTCATAGATATATCAAAAGCGCAAGATTCAATACAGCAAAAATGGCTGTGGGAGGAAATGGAATAGATAGGAATTGAGAAAGGGTATATTGGATTATAAAAGAGATGTAGGTTACGAATGTAGGGTGAAAACGATGTACAGAAATACAGAACGGTTTAGTATTGGGCGTGGCCTGAACAAGGAAGTATACTGTCCCCTACTCTATTTAACGTGGTCATAGGAGGAATGAACAGAAAAGAACAAGGAATAGTTGGCTGTAAGGATAATAAGATGATTTCTGTGGATGATATATGGTAATTTGGGAAGAGAAAGTAGAGGATTCAGGTGGAAGCTGGGAATGAAATAATGAAGAGTTTTGGACTTCAAATAAGTAGAGAGAAGAGAGAAGTACGAGGGCTATTCAGAAAGTAGGGAACGTTTTGTAAATAAACAAAAACTATGTAAAAGAAAAATTTTTTATTATATACGTCTGAAAGAGTGACTAAAATACTACTTTTCTACATAGTCACCAAGCAAATTGAGGCACTTGTCATAGCGGTGGACAAGCTTCAAAATTCCTTCGTCATAGAAATCCGCCGCCTGCGACCGCAGCCACTCAGTGACGCGCGCCCGGAGTTCCTCGTCGTCGTCAAAGCGCTGTGTTGCTAGCCAGTTCTTCATTCTTGGAAACAAGTGAAAATCACTCGGTGCAAGATCAGGACTATTGGGTGGATGAGGGAAAGGTTTTTTCCCTCATTTTTGAGGGAGATTTCCCCACTTTTTGAGGGAAAAAGATCAGTAAGCATTTTTGGCACCCATCTTGCACAAAATTTGTGGTAGCCTAGCTTTTTAGTGACAATTTCAAACAACAAAGTGCATGAAATTTGTGGGAAGGAAAGTGAAAGCTCCGTTATCGTGAATCGTCGGTTTTCACGAATTTTTTCATCGACTTTGGTGACCAAATCGTCTGTCACAATGCTTGGGCGACCGCTCTTCTCTTCATCATGGACGTTGGTACGGCCATTTTTAAACCGAATACACCATTTTCACACTGAACTTTCATTTAACTTTCATTTAATTCTCAAATTCAACTGGCTAGCAACACAGCGCTTCGACGACGACGAGGAACTCCGGGCGCGCGTCACTGAGTGGCTGCGGTCGCAGGCGGCGGATTTCTATGACGAAGGAATTTTGAAGCTTGTCCACCGCTATGACAAGTGCCTCAATTTGCTTGGTGACTATGTAGAAAAGTAGTATTTTAGTCACTCTTTCAGATGTATATAATAAAAAAATTTTCTTTTACATAGTTTTTGTTTATTTACAAAACGTTCCCTACTTTCTGAATAGCCCTCATATTATATGAATTATATATTTCAATTTTAAATAATACGGCTGTTTATAATCCTAAATAGGGTGTTTGATAAAATAATAATAAATAAAAATAAAATTTAATTAATTTAATAGTTTTGTTCTATATTCATGTCACCTAAAAATGAGTGGCGTCCTTTTTGAAACACCCGTTATATTAACACCTTAACTATGACACATTAACACATGTAGACAGTAACACGAGGATTAACATGAGGAACCTAACCGACCACCATCACCTCGGTTGTCATTGGGTTGATTTTGATACCAATGCTTACAATAAGATAACATACAGTAAGTAAAATGTGTAAACTAATTATTAATAAAATATAAATCATATTTTCAGATCTATGCGAATCCAACCACCAGACAAAAAAGCTGATGTCATGGGAGCTGACAGATTCAAATACTTTCGAAAGTGGGTACAAGTTGGTAATTTATTTTGTCTTTCAATTTCTTTTTGTTAATATAAGGTCACATAAAAACTACACCTCGTTGCCGGCCGCATTGGTGTAGTTGGTTACGTGCTCGCCTCTCATCATGCGGTCTTGGGTTCGAATCCCATTCAAGCTTGGCATATTTTCATACGTTACAAAAAATCATTTCATCCTTCACCGACTGCTTTAGCAGTAATTGCAGAACAGTCAAATGTTAAACCAAAAAATAAAAAAATCCATCTCGTTGCTTATAAAAAAATAATCCTAATTGCTGTTTTTTGAACCTGAACGATCCGCAGTAACCAGGGCCTCTGTTCGAGACTAAAAGTGCGAGGCTAAATTCCATGTAGAGTCTGTCTACGCTAAGAGTACTCCGACGTAGGCAACCAGCAATACAAGTGAGCATGCGTATTAATTAAAAATACACACAATAATTCCCCATACAAGACTAATTATTCACTCTAAGCTTAATATAACAAAAACATGTTCAATTCATTCGTTAGAAAATGTTTTATAAATCGAACATTATATAACCATTGTTCGATGCAGTAATCAAATGGTATTATGATTCCTACATCTGCTAGATTCGTTAAGGTGGTTGGATCTTGTACAACCGGGAAACAAAAGGCGCGATGTGACTTCGACGCCCACATTAGGCGTAACGCTTTGCTCATTAAGGAATGGGGAAGTTTGGAGGATAGACAGGAACATATACAGGGAATAACACTGCAATTAATTTTTTTTTTTTTTTTTATGATGAGTTTAGCAGTACTTACTCGATTTTGAGTGCGTAGATTTCCCAGGATGCTTCAATTCGTGGACGCCGTTGTAGGAAAACACTAAATGTTCGATTAGATCTGTACAGATTTCACACAATAAACAAAAGCACGTTAAGAGTAAACATAAAGCACTGCTAACACTTGGATAATTGCAGTTAGGATAACGGTTTACAAGTTCGAGACACGAGGTTACACAAATTGCACAAAGTCCGGTAATTAATTGAATAAAGACCATGAATAGTTCGTTACATAATTGTAAGCGCGTTCACAATGAATAGCTTCGTTGCTTGGGGCCGTAACTAACGTGTTAACGGCAACATTAAGTTGGAATATCTAACGCGTTAAATGCAGGTGACGCCAGCACTCGAGGCTGCGAGCGTCCGTTGAACCGCGACCGAACAGTTAGCTGGTTTGACTTGAAGTGAAGGAGATTCGGGAAGAAAGGAACAATGGCGGAGTGAGTACGGGAAATTGGTCTAATTTTGCTATTGGCGGAGCGCGAGCCACGTGATCAAGGATCACACATGCGTAAAACTAATTAGTGATGTAATCGATGCAGAATCAATATTAGGGTTTTGATAGAGCGGGAAGATCATATTCTAGAATGATCGACGGCGCGGGTATTTGAATCTATTGTAATACTGAACAACCATTAATAACTAAAACTTTTACTATTGTTATTCTTACATTGTTATTTTTCGTTACATTATTTTACTATTATTACATTATTATTTATGATTAGTGGGTGTTTATTATAGACTCAGTTTTATTTTAATTTTGGTCACAAGTAATATAAAACTAATGCGCTTGAATTATAACAGGATAGTAAACAATTCCAGTGATTTGTTGTTTATCATTTCACATTGTTTATTTTGTATCATTAAAATTAATGTCTGTGACTAGTTTAATACAACTGTTTGCACTGGCCCGTGTTTAACTCATTTTTAGTTTCATCATTATCTTTTGGTATTGTATCGGTTCGTTTCAATTTTCTTCGTAGACTTAAGTCGAAAAGTTTTGTAAGCTGTGTTTTGTTAACATGCGTGATAGTAAATGTGTTGAGTTTTTGAAACATAAAAGCGGCAACCATTAAAAAGTAGAAAAAATTGTTTTGTTAAATGTAACGGTTAAAATAATTAATTAAGTAGTCTCTTTATGAAACGACAATAATTACAAGTAATCTGAACGGTATAATTGAAAACGCTTATAGGATTATGTTTATTTTAGCTGGATGTAGGTGTAGATTTTTATGATTGACCGTAGTGCAAAATAATTGTCAGGCGGAGAGGTAGATACGCGCCAACTAGTGTAAAACTTTCGTTTACAACCTACAGGTGCTTGCCTCACGCGGAGTACTCTTACAAACCATAGCAATGAAAAGGTGGGAAATGTATTATGCATTGTAAAGTAGTGGGAGTAAGTTCTTTTTGTGCATCTCACAGGTGTCAAGAATGCAGTGGCAGCTATTCAGGTGAAGTAGGTGAAGAGCCACTTTACCTATTTTCTGGATAACATAAGATTTATTTCTCTCACAAAATAAATATAATTTCTGTTATAATTATTTTTTGCTTTACAATGAAGAAGAATAAATGACGAAATGAATAAATCAGTCTGAGCGCGAGCATTTGAAGTTTGAGCAGGAAATCGGTAAATCTGTACTAATAATATAAAGAAGAAGCGTGTTTATTTGTGCAGGCTAATTTCCAAATCTATTGAACGGATTTTCATGAAATTTTGACAGCACATTCGTATTTATATTCACAGCAACATTTTGTTTAAAATTTACAAAAATGATAATGCTAAGGGCCCTAATGAAGATTTTCATAAATATGTATGTGTGTGTGTGTGTACATGTGAGTATTTATTGCTGTTGAAGTAGATGAAGAGGTTTGGTAGTGAAGAGAGAAAGAGACGTGGGCGGGGAATTATAAAAACGTGGTGTGTGTGTGTGCGTGAAAGAGATAGTGAGGGAGGGGGAGAGAGAGGAAGAGGGAAAAAGATGGGGGGAAGTGATGAAGAGGAAGGTAGGGAGGGAAAAGGAGGAGCGAGGAAGGAAAAAGAGAGGGAAAGGGAGAGATATAAGGAGGGGGAGGGGTGGTAGAGGAGGGAAAGGGCGACAAAGAGAGGTAGAGGAGAAGGGGAGGGGAGGGAGAGTAGAGGAGGTAGAGGTAGAGTGTGTGTGTATACGTGTGTGTTTGTGTGCACACCCACAAACTACTGTTGAAGACAGTAGGCCTATGGGTGAATTTATAAAAATGTTCTGTGTGTGCGCGTGCGTTTTGGAGTATACAGTCGATCAAGCAGCTACACAATTTCTGTTAAATATTTATTTAAAAAAAATTGATTAAGTCCTAGACAAGTTTCGCGTGCGAAGCCGAGCGGGCCATGTTTATAAATACATAAGATAATACTAGAATGATGAAGCAAAAACTCACCAACACCAAAAATGAAATTCATAAACTGATAATGTGAGAAAACTTACCTGCAAAAAAAAAGAAAACACTTATAAAGAAAATATATAATTAAAAATACAGTATTGCTAAGTATTGGTAATGTGATAACGAAATAAAAATGACAATCATTTTTTTTAAAAAATCATTAAAAAGTAAAAAAAATCTGGTGTGAAACACTCACATAACTTCCTCGTAGTATATAAAATTATTATATCTACTTAGAGCACTTTCTAATGTTTTAAATAGCTCTTGTAATTGCCTTAATATATATACACGAGGTGTGGCTATTAAATAACAAGACTGACGTTGTAAAAAATTTTATTTTTATTTTATACTTAAATCACTTATTATAACCTTCAATATACACTCCTTCCCTATCCCTACAACGCTCCATTGTTGGAAACAGTGCTGGAAGTCATCTTCTGTCAGCTCCTTCAAGACACGTGCCACTTTCTCTTTTACAGCTACAATAGACTCAAATCTTGTCCCTTTTCATGCAGATTTCACCTTAGGGAACAGGTAGAAGTCACATGATACAAGATACGGTGAATAAGGTGGATGTTCTAACACAGAGATGCTGTACTTGGCTAAGAACCTCTTGACAGATAACAGGGAATGAGCTGGCGCATTGTCTTGGTGGAGAACCCTTCCACATTTCGGGGCGTTTTTCCCTTACTCTTTGACATAGTTTAAACGCACTTTCCACCCTGCAAATGACAACTTCACTTCATTCACCACAGGGTCTGGCTGCATAGTGAAATTCATTACTCTCAGAGGAGATAACTCTGACTAGTGTCTTTTACACCTCTACCTTTTCTGTTCTTAAATAGTTCAGTCATATAAGTGACTGACTGTGTGATAAGAAACAGAACAATTTTTTTAGCCCTGGACCAAACAGATAGAGTGCAATTAAAATAACACTCCACCTGCCAGTTTTGGGCATTGATTCGAGGTATCAAAAATATTTAAATAAATTTCACAAAAACCTACAACAATATTAGTAGACGTAGTATGAATAAAACTTAGGACCTATTCCGTAATTTCACATCATCAAAATATTGTGTGAATGCACCTTTACTGTTCGACCCAGCAACAGCCTGCACGTGCTCTGTACTGTTCGATCAGCAATCGCTTGATTCTTTTATTTTCACTTGTTTCATTTCCATTATATTTTTGGTTGTTTTTCCTTCATTCTTTTACATGTTCACAAATTATTTACAAGCTTTATTTTCCAAATTACAAAACAATTAAGATCAAACAATTATAAAACATTAAAATGTATAAATACAGAAAATAACACAATTTATTAAAAATTACAGAAAAATTACAAATATGATTAAGATCAAACGATTACAAAACATTAAAATTTAAAAATACTGAACTGAACAATATTTTCCAACATTTTAAGAGAAACAACCAACTGATGAGTATTAAACATGCAAACAATATCTACAATAGTGATCCCACCAGGTTGATCTAAAGGCAAAGTCGTTGCCAAAATCAGCTGTTTAACAGCTGATTTTTGGAGATGAAGGTTCCTGGTTCAAATCCTAGTAAAGGTAGTAATGTTTATACGGATTTGAATGCTAGACAGTGGTTACCGGTGTACTTTGATGGTTGGGGTTCAATTAACCATACTCTCTCAGGAATGGTCGGCCTGAGTCTGTACAAGACTACACCTCATTTACATGTCATACACTTCATCCTCATCTCATTGGGTCATGAGGTTGCTTATTGTTCTGAATTAACAGATTGCAACATACACATATTAGGAATTTAAAAAAAAAAATAGTGAGTGTGAGTCATCAGTCATAACAATAAAGATGTGTTTACACGAGGCGACTTTAAGGTTACAGATGGTGTGATGTGAAATAACGGAAAAGGTCCTAAAACTTATAAGCAAAAAAGCTATAGGTACTTTAAAACCGGGGCCATTTAACGTAGTGCCTTATGGGAATTCGGGTGACAACTATTTTTTACTGAATAGCCGAAGTTACTTTATAAACGATGATCTAAAAACCAAAGTCGACTGTTTATATTGTGCACGTTAATAAATTTTGATTCACCGGGTTGGTCTACAGGTAAAATCGTCGCCGCGAGTAAGTTGCAGCTGATTTTTGGAGAACAAGGTTCCTGGTTCAAATACTAGTAAAGGTACAGTTCAGCCGTACAGTAAAGGTGCAGTTCAGTTCTTAGTTTGCTCCTACTGTCAACAAACCAAAACCAGCTACTACAGGGTGCACGCTAGAGTCTGCGACTTTACGGATGTCGTATTCCTATTATGTTAACTATTTTTTAAATTATAAGTACTTAAAGTACTAAAAACATCAGTCAAGATAAATACTATGATGTAGGTGTAACAATGTCATTTAGAAAAAATTTAAAAGTATTTTGTATTTAAATACTTTTGAAAGTATTTTGTTATTACTTTTTAATCAGCGTCTACACATTTTGATATAATGCGCATGCTCAGTGACGTCATTATTTGTTTACATTAGGAGCAAACTAAGAGAGGCTGGACTTTCGTTACTTTTATGCGAATTTAAATACTAAATTGCCTTCTTTCCTGGGTTAACAATTATGACCGTTATCATTAGACCTGCACCAAGTATACTGAAAAGCACTAACTTTGTAAGTTGCAATCAATGCCTTTATTTCATTCTTTACAATGCTCGTTAGTAAAATGAGATGCATTTCAGTTCTCAGAGGAGAGAGAGAGAGAGAGAGACTGGTATAAGTCACTTAACTTTTACATCATATGTTTTTCATTAAAATCGTCTGATTATATGAGAAGACACAGAACTATTTATGCATTGTGGTACACTTAAAGGTCACATGCAATTAAACACTCCATCTGCCTGTGCCAGACAAAGTTATTTATTATAAGAGTACGCTAGAATCAAAACTCACATGTTCCAAAAAGTTAGGTAATAATTTAGGTGGCAGTGAATTCTTATAGTATTTTTATCGTAGTATTTGAATATGCTATTGGCTGGAATAAAAACAAACTAGATCATACATAAAATGAAGGATAAAGTTCGTGGACTGTGTCAAAACTAACAAGTTCCATTGAAACATGTGAGTTTTCAAACCACCTGTACTGACAGCCAATCAGAGACCGCCATTCTGCTGTTTCGTTTCGTTCTTGAGATTATGTTGTTTAACTATACTGGTACGAGTTTTGTTAGTCTGTGCGATTTTTTATTGATTATTCAAAGTAGAACATTTATAAAATGTACCTGAGGAATTTTTGTATATAATTGAGGTTATTTTGATTAATAATGGATTGTATAAAGCCTATTTTACCTGATATAGCAATTGTCAAAACTCACAAGTTCCAAACTTAATTCGTAAATATTATATAAACTACACAGAAACTGACAATTTCGATTATGAATTTGCACTTTTCAGTCTGAATTACATATAGATAGTGTCACTTCCTTTTAAGTTTGCTTCAGGAAGTGCACTATAAATGGTTTTTCATGATTTCTGAAAAAACCACTTTTTTGGAACATGCGAGTTTTGATTCTAGCGTGCTCAAATTATTTACATTTGTTTTGATTGTATCGTTACAGGCCACTTTTAAACTTAGCAGAAATGCAAAGAGGAACCGGAACGGGTGTTCAATATGATTTGTTTTCTCAATATACTGATAATAGACCGAGCAAAGATAGTATAGCACCAAAAAAAATGAGTATACTCAGTAGAGAATCAAATGTTACTCATCAGTCATATTTTATGGAAATAAAATGTGATAGTACATATACTCAAACAGATTATCGTGAAACTGAAGTGCAGACTATTCCATGGGAACCACCATATGTTGTCAACGGTACAGTCACACCCGAAATACTAACACTGACCTCCTTGTCTTGGGGTACGTATTCAAAAATAACTTAATTCGCAATTATTTAATTTCCTTACATGTACCACAGAGGTAAAGCATATTAACTCCAATTGAATCGGTGAGTGGAAAATATATTCCAAAAAATGCGAAATTGAACAAAGATAGCAGTTTTGTTAAGTTTACTTCAGCAAATGTATTGGTTGATAAAAGGGAAATATTCCTTGTATCTAAAAGCAGCTGTTGTTGTTTAGATCATCAGCCAAAAGGCTGGTTTGAACCCGTAGAGGTTTTACTAAGTAAAACGAGGAGTGAGGTGGTTTACCATTGCCTTCCTCACTGAGTGGAAAAGAACGCTTATCAGCATGCCGGGCCCTCTGAAAAGCACATATTTTCCACTCTGCAAATGACACTTTCACTTCATTCACCACAGGGTCTGGCTGTATAATGAAATTCATTACTTTCAGAGAAGATAACTCTGATCAGTGTCTTTTACACCTCTACCTCTTCTGTTCTTAAATGGTTCAGTCATTTAATTGGCTGACCATGTGATAAGAAACAGAACTATTTATTTTAGCCCTGCAACGAACAGATTGAGTGCAAATAATGACACTCCACCTGTCTGTTATGGGCAGTAAAAGCAGCTAAGCTACAATAAAAATTTAGTAGAGTGGAAAAAGGATAATACTCCAGGTATATTACCCTTCTTCCATTCAATAGCAAACAGCAGTTGGACCAAACTGGTTTCTGTGTTATTATTATCAAAATGTAACTGTAAATTATTTTGAAATAAAAATAAAGTTTTGTAGCATATTGGCACATTATATTGTTTTTTCAACCTAATTTTTCCTATTCACTTGTACCAAATCTAGAAAAAGGTGAATAGTCAACATAATAATAAAAAATCAATCCCATGATTATTGTAAAACAAATTCTAAAGTCACCATTAAAAAGCTTTAATATAGTACTACAAATGACCAATTGAACATTTTACCATTAAACCAAAAACAAAGTCACAAAACAGTTCTTTTTAATTTCTCCAAAATAAGGATTTTGGAATATTACCCTTTTTCCACTCACCGATTCAATTTTGGCAAAAATGAGTTAAAACTACCTTTAAAATCATAAATAAATGCTCTAAACGTACATACAATAACTCCTTTCTGCATAACTTGCAATTTTGGAGCTTGTAATAACCATATTAACTTTAATTTTGTAGTTTATGTACAAGATTTTTTTGTATAATCACTATTGAATGTGTTTTACTGACACGCTTCAAATTTTTCTTGAATTTTTGTTGTATTTAATATTCATCACTGTTACTAAACAGTACTGAGTAAATTATAAAATGTTTTCTAACGTTGTATATGAAATGCTGCTTTTTTAGAAAATGTTGTTAGCACTAGGTATTCCACTAAAGTTGTGTTTTTTTTTATAAAATCAAATTACATTATTTTTCAAATGTTTTCTAACGTTATGTATGAAAAGTTGTTTCACTGAATGTTTCTTTATAAAAGTTGTTAGCACCTTTAATAAAGTTGTTCCTTTTTATTTTTTTAAAATCAATTACATTGGAGTTAACACTAATGTAAAACTTAAAAAAGTAACAAAACACAAATAGCGGTAAACGTATTAATGCCTGGTTAAGTGGGAAGGAATATAGAAGTTTACAAAATTATGAAATAATAAATCTGTAGATAAGGAGCAATTTCTGTAGAAATTGGGTGTGCATTTCAAGTTTCAAACACCTACTGAAATTATTTTACAATAATAAAAAGAAAATATTTCTACTTTTTGGCTCAACTGAAAAATCACCAAAATGGAGTTATCACTTTATACTTCTTAGGTATATATATTATATATTAAATATAATGAACAGCCAAACAAAACAAAATTTATACATAATACTCACCTCGTAGTATTTACATGATATTCAAGATATCTTTTGTCCCTCTCCGAGACATCATCAGGAACACATTACACGAATCACACAAAACACATAATCATATAAAATATATATAAAACCCTTACGGTCGAAGACCACGTCAAATAATTCAATTTACTGCAAGCAACCATACCACGCGCGACTATTCGGCCGAATGACAAGTTATTTTGTTCCAGTTTTATTTTTTATCGCAGTTGTACCAACTTTGGTGTTAACAATTTGAAATAATTTGTCATTATCAAATTCTGACTGGCTGTTCATTAAGTTTTCCTTGTTATTTTTAAATTTATAAATATGATATTTTTCCAGATGACTTAATTTGTTACTGTCTAAACATATTTCTAAAATTTCTAAATTAATTATTTACATGACTGCTTATTTCATCAGGGTCTTTGAATAGGGATTCAACTTCCCTTATTCAACGGCCCTGTTATTTTATGCCCATTCATTAACAGACGTTCTGCCACATTAGAATTTTTTATTATATAAAAAATATATTATATATATTTATTATATAATTTTTTTTGTGTGAGAGAGAGAGAGAGAGAGAGAGAGTGACTACACAAGAAACAGAATTGTTGCTATGTTGCTATTCACAGCACTAAATTGTTTGAACAAAAACCTACTTTTGCGGGTAGAAAATGCATCAATAAATTGCGGCAAGCTTTAAAAAGTTGTGAAAGTGGAAGTCTGTTTAAAAAAAGGCTAAAAAATACTTGATTTAAGAAACATTTTACAGTGTTCATAAATTCCTTTCCAAATAGTTTTGGTTGAAAAGTATATAACTTCTAATTAAACTTAAGAAACAATATTATTTGATATAAAGGGGTTAAAAACTTCTAAATGATTTAAAGATTGAAAATTGAATAGTTTTGTAATTTTGCCATCCGTTCAGGTCATGGTCTCCCAGCAGGAGTGCATGAAGTAGAAATTATTGAACGAGCCAGAATGAAACGTGCTTGGGAAAAAATAATACCTACTTTTGATACACCAGAAATAGCTGAAAAGAAGTACAGGTGTCTTGCTGATCTTGAAAAAGATGAATGGCGTTTTCGAGCAGAGGTAAATAAATGATAATAGATTTTTATTTTTCATAAATAAAACATTTTTTGACCGCCTCCATGATATATTTAGCACACAAGCCTACAAAACAGAAGGTCTTTAGTTCGATTCCCAGGCAGGTTCTGGAGATCATCTGCAAACAATAAACTCACAGTATTTTCTTTGATTTTCTTCTTCACTCTCTTGTGTATTCCAACAATTGTTATTATGAACAATAGGGGGATAATACACTATCCTGCATCAGACCATTCTCATCTACTCACTCTCAGACTCACTCATCCACCTTTTGAATTAAATTAATCCGAATTTAATTAAATATGGATTTTAACATTAGGACACATACTATGACACAGTGGTTCTTAACCTTTCAGGCACTGTGCCCCCCTTTGAACACTGACGTAAAATCACACCCTCTCCACCATCACCACTATAAGTGGTCAAAACAAGTAGCAGCCTACAATCGGAATATGAAACAGAAGCTGGTTAGGTTGGGTGCTGCTGGTTATTATATTAAACTTCAGATAATTTTATTTACATAACATATAACTTTATTTAGAACATGTATTATCACTATTAGTATAGCTAAAGAATTTGATTTATTTTTAATATAAAAGAATTATATAATCATATACAAATTTATTTTAGGTAATCTATCCGAGGTATTTATGCATGTCCTATCAGTCAACATTAATGACAAGGCTGACACTGTTTATCCTTGACAAGTTTTTGAATATTTGATTGTAACTATGACAAAGCTCACCTCAAGTCACTTTCGATAACCAGCCTTGCTCGATATTTTGACTTTATGTATGTTAACGTAGAAAATTCAGATTCACAGAGATATGTAGATGAAAACTGTACCAACAACGTTGCAGCTTTCAAAGCAACTTGTGGGTAAATATGAAAGTAACTTAACCAAAAATCTTCAACATTCATGTTTGCAGAGTTCACATTTGCTTGAGAATCATATTTTAGGTCAATTGCTTGTTCTTGAATGTGATCATGTGAAAATATACATGGGACTACAAAACTGAGTATAGTTTTACTTTTTTATTTTTTTAATACACTCACACCTCCCTTGAAATTCTTCTACACCCCCAGGGGGCGCGCCCCCAGGTTAAGAACCACTAGGTACTGTAATAGAACAACATAGTAAAAAATTTCCTGTGCGCAACCCCAACTGAAGACTGAGGAATTCTAAAAAGAGTTTTAACTCTAACTGCCTCTTTGTGGTAGTTGGAGCAGTGCCAGAAATGATTAACAGCTGAAATGACAGTAGGGAATAGTATCAATACACATGAATGGGAGAAGTGGAAACAGTACAAGCAGGCCTAGCCCTGTCTTCCAAGTTTTATTTAAAATTGTAAAATAATAAAACAATTTTTTTTAAAACCTGTATTTAACCAGTTCAAAATTTATCCTTTAAAATTCAAGTGTAAAAATAATTGTAATAATTAAGTTTAATTGTATTATTTGTTTCCTGTTCATTAGGAAATAGAAGTGATACAAGGCTTGAGAATGGAGCTAGCAGAAGAACTAAAACAAAAGAAAAAGTTATCATACAAAGAAAAATTAAGTAATAGGATTGAAAAACTTTTACAAGTAAAGGACAATGATCTCAAGAGAAAGTTAAAAATTGAAAGGCAGAAAAAGGACAGAGGTAATTTATGAATTAGTGATGTGTTGTTTAAATAATTTGTATTTAAATAATTTGATTCAAATGCATGAGTTAATTTGATATGGTATTTACATGGAAAGTTTAAAAGATCACAAAAATCTAAGCATTAACGAAACCAGCTGATTACAACAATTAATCCAACTCAAAGTGCTGCAAAGCCCACAAACTCATTTTTCCCTTAAAATTTAGAGTATTTCCTACTCATAACCAAGAATTACCCCGGTACTATTACTATTTACCAGATGACATTACATTTTTTTGAAAGTTTTGTTGCTTTTCACCCCATTTTACGGTATTCCTCGTAGTGTTGCAAAATACTCATAGCCATGTAAAGCCGAAATCACTTCTTGACGTTTTAAATTTGTGCAATATTCCATTCTTGAAATGTTTTGTTTATACAGATACACACACACAAAAATACCAGTGGTAAAAACGGCTTTTTGGGTTCCGGGGGTTTGAAAATGTGCATTTCCAATAAAAACATGATTATGGAAAAATCAACTTGAAAATAATACTCTCCTTCCCTATACATGCATATAGGGCAAGAGACATGAGAATGTAAAATATAGATTATTAAGTTTCATCTTTTTTATTTTATCAAACATCCTATGTAGGATTTTAAACAGCCGTATTATTTAAAATTGAAATATATATTTCTAACCACCAGAATATGGTAACACAAAACACTTACCAATGTTTATAGCGCTTTCGTGTATCTTGTACACATCTTCAGTAAATTAAAATTTTTAGATAAGGATCCTTATCTACCATGGTAGGAAGCAGGAAGTTTTAAATTTTGACGTAAAAAATTTTAATTTACTGAAGATGTGTACAAGATACACGAAAGCGCTATAAACATTGTTACTTAAGTGTTTTATGTTACCGTATTCTGGTGGTTAGAAATATATATATCAAGATTATTAAGTATAATAACAACTTACTTATTTAAACATTTATTTATGTTTTACGTTCAGAAATTAGAAAACTAGAAAGGCAGTACCAAGCAAAGAGACGAGCAAACATGAAACCTGGTGCACTGGAAGAAATTACAGATCCAACATCGCAGACTAATGGACCAATGTTAATGTTTGGTGTGAAATGTAACAGACATGAGGAGATTATAATAGATAAAACAATATTCCAGGATTATGAAGGTAATAAATAACTTTTTTTAATCCTTAAAGTGCAAATGTCCTAATATTAGGACATCAAGATTTTGACTAAAAATGCCAGTATCCTAATATTAGAGTTAAGATTTTTATTTAAAAAAATACTAGGACATCAGCAGTTCAACCAAAAAATGCCAGCATCCTTTTGTTAGTATGTTGACTAAAAATTCATAGAATTTTTTGCTCAATTTTTATATAGTAATAATAATAATAATAATAATAATAATGCCTTGCCTTTATTGAACAAAATCACCCATAGGTTATGACTTACAGGGCGGAGTTGGATTTTGCATTAACACAACATATAAAAAGCAAAAAGAGAGCAAAAAAGAAAAGTTACACAAGTATTTTTTCTTGCAAGTTTTAGAGTTGGTGATAAATAAACCAAAAGGAAAAAAATTACTTAATTGAAAATACAGGTTTTTTTATCATAAACAATAGCCGAAACACTTATCTTTAACTTCAAAATAATACTTTACAAGGAGAAAAAAATAATCAGCTATGTCATTACAATTTTAGCAAGGATATTTCAACTTGTACAATTTAAAATTATACAAAAATTTTATATATCATATAAATTTTTTTATAATTATGTTTTTATATTTCATTGCTGATTATTTCGTGTGTTTATAATGTACAGATATTTTTAATTTACAAACTTTTAATGTACTTTTAAATAACGAAACTGGTCTACAGTAGATTTACTAGGGGAAAGTCGTCTGGTATCGGACAGCGGATGGTATCGGACAAATAGTGTTTAGCTCGTTTGCCACTAAAGGGTAGCACTGTCGCACCGCTATTATGTGCGTCGAGGACAGTTGAAACAACCCTCGCGATATTGGTTTGATACTGTGGGTTGTTTAGTTGTAGTAGCTCGTTGTTTTGTTTATATCATGTTTTTTACTGTATGAAGATAATTTTGGATGCTTATATCTTCACTACATGTGAGTATTAATATGTTTGTCTGTTTATCATAGTGAATATGCTTTAAATATCTAAAAGTTAATAGGTTAAATAAGTTTCTAACCTAACTAATAACAGCTGTGTAGTTGATTACATGTTGGTTGTCGTTCGGGTGGTATCGGACAATTTGGTTTCGGGTGGTATCGGACAAAAACGAATGCTTAGAATTTTTACGAATCGAAATCTAATCAGCTGGTATTATTTTTTTAGAGAGAAACCAAAGCACACAAAGAAGAAATAGCCGCTAAAATTGCTGAGAAACGAAAGTTAAGAGAAGAAAATAAAATGAAAAATGAAGATGCCAAAATAAAAAAAATCGTGGATAAAAGTTCTAAATCATTGAAAAGACAGGGAGGAAATGAAAAGAAAAGTTATGAAAAAAGCCAGGAAAATATTAGAAAAGTGCAATATCAAAAAAGCTTTAAATTTTTCTGAAGAAAATAGCCCGATCAAGACTAGAGCTAACGATGTTACTGCATAATTTGCAGCGAGAGTTTCGAAGAAGACTGGATACAGTGTCACACATGTAAAGATTGGCCACGAAAACTGCGCTAATTTAGAAGGACATTGTTCTTACTACCAATGCGATGTTTGTAATCAGAAATGTAAGAAATAGAATAAATTGTAAGAAATCTTAAAAACTGAAGAAATATTTCTATGCAGATAGGCTAATGTTAATTTTTTAATTATTATTTTTATAAATAAATTCATTATTTATCATTATCAAAAATCATTATTATACTAAAAATTATGGTTAGGACGTATTTTCTTACATTACTTTTGTGAAACATGTACTACATATAAATAAATAAACAGTTATGAGCGAACGAAATTGTATTTATTAAACACGAGATGACCGTCCGATACCACCCTCCACAGTTTTACAAACAAAAAATGTAAAGGTTTTTAAATTTCTCAGAAACAAACCCATCTTTCACATTTTATAAAAAACCTATTTAGTAGGGTTAAGGTAAATGTATAAAGGTTAGAATGACAAAAAATAAAATGATTGTATGTTCAAAAATAAAAAGTTGCATGAAAAAAAGCTAAGGTGGCCGATACCACCCGCCATTCCCCTACATACTTTCCTAAGTTAAAAAAATCTAAAAATTGGATTTTAAAACTTTTATTGCAGTATTTTTATTTTTTACAATACGTAAATGCTTTTTGGTGACTTAGTACATACATAAATTGTCTTTAAATTGATATAAGTTAAGTTGGGTGACATTTTAGTGTGATTTTTTTTTTATCAAAAAGGAAATTTTTTCAAAAAATGTGTAAGTAGTAATTTTAATTTTTGTAATTTTGTTTTTAGATTGTAAGAAATGTTGTTAATTAAATGTCATATAAGATTAACTTTATGAACAAAAAAAAAATCATTATGGTATTTAAAAAGCTACAAATTACAATAGACTGGCATTTTTGCAGTACTAGTGGAAAATACTTGTATTGCTTGAGTCCCAGCTCTGTGTAGTTGGAAGGAATGCAGTGTGTTGTTATAGTAGTGGGAAAATGAATGAGTTAGTAGTGTTTCACAGCTCATGCATTTGTAGTGGTAGCGTGTACTAACTAGACTAAAAAAATATTCTTATCATCCGGCGCATTAATTTAACAAATACCTACCGGGTTATTAACTTGATCCGATTCATAATATTTAACTTGCTAATTTATATCAAAATATTTAAATAAATAAATGTAATAAATACAAACAAATATGTTAAATACAGAAAATTTGAAAACAAATATTTTTGTATCAGAGTAATACAACAATCGTTCTCCCAGCATGCATCACTCATTCATTATACCTCACCCGTAACCTTCATCCCGCAACTATACGGAGCTTGGAACCGCACAATACCTAGCGTTTTTCAGTAGCATCTTACAATATTCTTCGGGCACTGAAAGGGTTAGAAATAATCATCACCTAGTGTAATTTTCATATTATAATTTTTCAGGAGTATTATGATAAATACATTAGTACCTCATTACCCAGCCCTCATTGGTCTGGATTATTAGCCCCAATTCAGATCGGAAAAAACTGTTTTTATTCATAAAATTGTGATATTCCACAAACAGTAGTCCTGGGCTACTTAAACACTGCAATCTAAATACAGCACATTGTACACTGTATTTTAAGTGTACAGTATTGTACACTTATGACAGTTCAAATATTCAAATAGCCGGCCGCATTGGCGTAGTTGGTAACAAGCTCATGTCTCATCATGCGGTCTTGGGTTCGAATCCCATTCAGGCACGGCATATTTTCATACGTTACAAAAAATCATTTCATCCTTCACTATCTGCATTAGCAGTAATTGCAGAACAGTCGGACGTTAACAAATAAAAAGAAAACAAATATTCAAAGTGTACACTTATAGTACACACTGAACTGTTGAAGTGTTAACGTCTCAAGGTAAAGATCGCACAAAAATTACTACATTTGCTTAATGAATCAATGCTGGTCAACATCATGGCATTTTTTTTTTAACTGCATCCAGGAGACTCCAGAAATGAGTGAAGGACATGTCATGATAAAACTGATAAGCCTAAATTTTAACACTATGTTAAATTCATTATAGTTGAAACCCCCTCATCCGGATCAATTGGGACTAGGATAAGCTGGATAAGAGAAAATCACTCATAGGAAATACAAAAAAGATTTTTGAATTTCTGAAATACAGTACAGTATGACGTAGTACAATGGATGTTTGTACAATGATGTCAAATTGACAATGATGTCGTAGTACAATGATGTCAAATTATTTACACTCAATCTGTTCGTTGCAGGGCTAAAATAAATAGTTCTGTTTCTTATCACATGGTCAGCCAATTAAATGACTGGACCATTTAAGAACAGAAGAGGTAGAGGTGTAAAAGACACTAATCAGAGTTATCTCCTCTGAAAGTAATGAATTTCATTATACAGCCAGACCCTGTGATGAATGAAGTGAAGCTGTCATTTGCAGAGTGGAAAATATGTCCTTTTCAGAGGGCCCGGCATGCTGATAAGCATACTTTTCCACTCAGTGAGGAAGGCATTTGTAAACCACCTCACTCCTCGTTTTACTTAGTAAAACCTCTACAGGTTCAAACCAGCTTTTTGGCTGATGACCTAAACAACAACAATAATGGATGTACACAATATTGAAAAACCCCAAGTTGTCAATTACAATTTACATATCTAGGCTAAATTTGTTTACAAAACATATATTTACTGTACAATATTAGGTTTTACAGCACATATATGGAAGATATGTACAGTTGTATACATAACGTGATCGTGCATTTCTACAAACTTTGTTCTGATGTTAGTCACAACAAACGCAAACCCAACTTAATACATAATAGATTTATTTATACAATTTAATAATATTAATGTAATAGGTAATCCAGATAGCTGTGTTATTTAATAATGTTCATTGTATTTTTCTAACACCTTCAATAATTTTATCCATGCCATATTAATTTAGTTAATTTAGGCTTTTTTTATTGTTTCTACTTCATATAATGAATTAATATAATAATTTCACTAACCTTCTTTTTAAACTGCGTCACCTTTATTGTAATTTCTACTTACACGTGTTTCGGTGGATCCACCATCATCAGAGTAAATGAAAAATTGAAACTAAAAAATTTTTTCACATTTATTTAAAATTTACAGAAGATGGTACATCTTCAGTCACTTGTATAAAACTTTTTATACAAGTGACTGAAGATGAACCATCTTCTGTAAATTTTAAATAAATGTGAAAAAACTTTTTAGTTTCAATTTTTCATTTACTCTGATGATGGTGGATCCACCGAAACACGTGTAAGTAGAAATTACAATAAAGGTGACGCAGTTTAAAAAGAAGGTTAGTGAAATTATTATATTAATTCATCATATGAAATAGAAATAATTTCAAACTGCAGGATGCATTATAAAGATTTATTTTTTTATTGTGTCCGGATATGGGAGGATCCGGATAAAGGGAGTCCAGATAAGGGGGTTTCCACTGGACTTACCGGTTCATCTGTTACCACTACTTACTGGCTTACTTTAATAAACATTTCATCCAACCATTTGTATCAAATAATACAAAATTTGTCTCAGTGTTTATTTAGAAGTTTATTTCAACCGAAAATTATATAGAAAGGAATTCATGTGCACTGTAAAATGTTTAATCAAGAAATATTTTGTGTTTTTTTAAATAAGTTAAATTATCACAACTTTTTAAAGCTTGTGGTAATTTATTGATGTATTTCTTACCTGTACTTGTAGCAGCAGCCCTACTCAACAGCAGGTGAACTTAGAAAGGTGAAACAATTCGATAACTGTGCTGCCTTTACACTCCATTCAAAAATGGAAATAGAAAGAAAAATAAATAATTTCTATGCCAAAGTTTCTTTCCAAAGAAGTATGAATAAGCTAAATGCTGATGTAGGCATTTCAATGAAAAAAGTTTACCTAATTTTAAAACTTTGTAGTGAAAGATGGAAAAGTAAAATGGCTTAGTGAAACTTCTCTTCTGATTAGCTATCAAGACTTGATCTTCATCAAATAAAATCGTATTCAGGGAGAAATCATGACTTATATCAATATCGTATTGGTTAATATAATACGAGATAACAAAAACAAAAATTTAAAAGATATTTTTTATACTTGCTGATTTAACTTAAAAGAAATACATACAGATGTTTGTATGTATACCTGTAATACTTCTAAATAAACTAAACTAAACTTATAATTAATTGTTTTCTTACAGCAATTAGAATGCTTGAAAATTTTAGTAAAAAAAATAAAAAGACAAAGACCTTTGATTATGTGAGATTATCAAAACCAAAAGAATGTTACGAAATGTGTCCTAGAATAATGAAGTGGTCTGAAGAAAATATAGAAAAGTTTCAGTCAGATCTGGAAGGTAATTAAAATTTTTTCTTCTACATAGTGTAAGACTAAATAAGATTTACCTACCAGTGGTGGCTCATCTGTTAAAAAATAAGTGGAGTTGCAGAAAACTGACAAAAACTGTTATACAGTAATAATATTCGTGAGACTCCCGAGAGTAAAAAATTGTAAAATACACATATACACAGTGTGTACGTGTGTATTTTACATTGTGTGACACCACAAATACAAAACAACGAAGGTACATGTATGAGGTGTGGCTATTAAATAACGAGACTGACGTAAAAAATTTTATTTTTATTTTATACATAATCACTTATACATAATCACAATCTTATACATAAACCCAGATCTTATACAAAATCACAAGCCATAGTAATCTCGCTGTTTAAGAAGGGTAACAGAAAAGATACAAATAATTACAGAGGAATTAGTTTGTTGAGTAATGTGTATAAATTATACACAAAATCCTGAACAATAGACTCAGAAAAATCTCGGATGTGTTATTATTAGAAGAACAAGCCGGCTTTAGAAAGGGCAGGTCTTGCATTGACGATGTTTTTTCTTTAAAGCAGATAATTTCAAAACGAGTTGAATTCAATTTGGAGACACACCTTGCATTTGTAGACTATGAAAAAGCGTTTGATGAAGTTGATAGACATATCCTGTTTGATGGATTGGTCAAAAGAGGCTTTCCAATACACTTGGTGGAAGTTATAGAGAGTTTGTATCATGGAACAGCTAATAGACTAAAAAACAGAAAAATGAGACTAAAAAACAGTCATCTTGAACTGTTCAGGCTCTCTCACAGAGGAGGTTCGTACAAATGTTGGTTTGAGGCAGGGCTGCCCGCTCTCACCAACTTTATTTAACATTTATGCTGATGATCTCTGTAGAAGATGGAAGCAACAAGTCCACCCAGGCATTTGGATAGCCGCGGAAGTCTCCATCAGCTCGTTGTGGTTTGCTGACGATCAGGTGATACTGCAGGAAACAGAAGATAATCTCCAGAAAGCATTACACCAATTGAATCTTCTCAGTGCTGAATATAACATGAAGATCTCATTCAGTAAAACGAAGGTGATGGCTTTTGCGGGAAAAGATCCAATTCGGTCTAAGATAGTTCTTGATAACAAAGTCCTGGAACAAGTATCACATTTCAAGTATTTGGGGTGTGATATCACATATGAAATGGATCAGGACTTGAGCATGAAAATAAATAGATTCCAAGCTATCTGTGGAACAATCAACAGGACCTTGAGGAACAAAGCCAGAAGGGAAACGAAAATGAAATTCTATAAAGTTATGGCTATCCCCACTCTTTTATATGGTTCTGAAACCTGGGTACATAAAAAGAAGGAATGGAGCAGGTTACAGGCTGCTGAAATGCGATTCCTAAGAGCAGTGAAGGGTTGTACTAGGGAAGACAGAATCCATAATACTGAGATCAGAAAAGAGCTCAACATACCCTCCATATGGCAGAAAATCGAGGAAACCAAACAAAACTGGAAGGATCATGTGGAGCGCATGGAGGATGGAAGAATTCCCAGGGCAGTCATCTCCTATCAGCCAGTAGGAAAGAGAAGTGTGGGCAGGCCTCATAAGAGATGGAATTGATTAATAAAGGAGTTTGCAGTCGGAACAGGCAATGTGCCTAATCCTTGAAGGAAGACGACGACATAATCACTTATTGTCACCTTCAATATACACTCCTTCTCTATCCTTACAATGCTACACACAAATTTTCCATTGTTGTAAACAGTGCTGGAAGTCATCTTCTGTCAGCCGCTTTCTCTTTTACAGCTTCCACAGACTCAAATCTTGTCCCGTTTAATGCCGATTTCACCTTAGGGAACAGGTAGAAGATAACAACATGTGATGAAAAGAGGTTTTTTACTTATGATCCGGAAACGAAGCGTCAATTCATGCACTGGAAGAGCCGTACTTCACCGAGAGCCAAAAAAGCTCGAATGAGCAAGTCAAAATTTAAAGCAATGATGATTGGTTTTTTTGATATCCATGGGATTGTGTACCTTCACTGGGTTCCTGAAGGTCAAACAATTAATCAATATTACTACCTTGAGGTACTTTCTAAACTAAGTCAAAGAGTAAGGAAAAAACACCCTGAAATGTGGAAGGACAAATCATCAGTCTTGGTGGAGAACCACCAAGACAATGCGCCAGCTCATTCCGCGTTATCTGTCAAGAGGTTCCTAGTCAAGTACAGCATCTCAGTGTTAGAACATCCACCTTATTCACCAGATCTTGCACCATGTGATTTCTACCTGTTCCCTAAGGTGAAATCTGCATGAAAAGGGACAAGATTTCAGTCTGTGGAAGCTGTCAAAGAAAAAGCGGCACGTGTCCTGAATGAGCTGACAGCAGATGACTTCCAGCACCGTTTCCAACAATGGAAAATTCACATGAAGCGTTGTAGGGATAAAGAAGGAGGGTATATTGAAGGTGACAATAAGTGATTATGTATAAAATTAAAATTAAATTTTTTACGTCAGTCTCATTATTTAGTAGCCACACCTCGTATGTAGAACACGCAGGTGCAGTAGGCTGGTCGACCCACCGCAATCTCTTCACTATTTGGGGATGGGTGGGGAGAGGTAGGCATGCATGTTTGTTGCTGACTCTTCGTTGTCATGGCAACCTGCTTGCACTAGAAGAGAAGAGGTGGCCACCAGTCTAACTCTTCACATGGGCATTTATTACATATAAAAAGACCAATACAAACGCTATTTAAAATTTTAGAAAGCACTCTAATATTAAAGTTAAACATTAAAATTTTAAACTTTAATTTTTAAATAATAATAATTTAAGATGACTTCATTAAAATATAAAATTAAATTTTCTTTTTCAGGTGTTCATATGCAACATGATCAATTTAGAACGCCTAGCATCATCCAAAAACTTCCGCCAATTATAAAAGAACCTCCATTATTATTTGTACCAGAACCTTTCCAGTATGAGGCTGAAATGAATTGGGCTTGCGCTTTCTTGCAAAAGCTAATTCGAGGTCGAGCAACACAATGTTTGGTTAGTTGTACATAATCTACAAGGTTATGTATGGGAATATCATCATCTTTAAAAATGTTTTTGTAGCAGTAAAGCAACATAACTAGTCAGTGATAGTATATCATATGAACACCTCTCTCAAAAATACGAGTATCTTATTTAAAAATTCAAATGTCGTGTAATGTTTGCTTGTCCTTTACTTTTCAAAATGTACTTATCATAGAATCCAGTGATTTTTTTTTCTTTCGAGATCACAGTTGATCACTTAAATTACCCACTAGAAACTTGCCTAATTAATCACTTAAAAACTTGCCCAGTTTCTGGGCATTATCTTCTGGTTCTTTTCTTTGATTTTCCTCCAGTATTCTTTTATTCTGGCAGATCTTCTTTGCCTTCCAAAAAGATCACTTTCCTGCTTCCTCTTTTATGTACCTTTCCTTGGAATCTAATATTCTTATCTTTTAATAGTTTCAGCTGTTCAGTTTTATTTTCTAGATCTTCGAAGGTGATGCCTAATTCTTCCATATCTTTCTTGATTTCTCTTAACCACATCACTTCTGTCTTTTTCTGGTAGAGTTTTCTGACTATTTGGTTTGTGATTCTATCTTTGGGTGTTCTAATTATATGTCCAAAGAAGGATATTCTCTTTTTCCTCATCGTATCTATTACCGATTCAGTCTCCTGGTAGACCTGTTCATTTGGTAGTAATCTCCATTCTCCATCTACTTGGTGTCTTTTTCTGATGGAGGTCCTAAGGATCCTTCTTTCAAGTTTTTGGATTTTATCTATTCTGTTTTCCTGGTTTCATTTGAATAGAGTTTCAAATTAAATTTTATATGTTGTTGTTTAGGTCATCAGCCGAAAGGCTGGTTTGAACCTGTAGAGGTTTTACAGAACCTGTAGAAGGTTTTGTAGAAGTTTTAAGTAAAACGAGGAGTGAGGTGGTTTACCAAGCCTTCCTCACTGAATAGAAAAGTACGCTTATCAGCATGCCGGAAATTTTATATAATGAGTTTTTAAAAAAAATTTAGAATTTACCTTTTTCACTGTTGTCCTTTTCTTTTTTCTTTAAAATGTTACAAGCACTTTCGCAGTGTGCCCCACTTCTTCAGGTGATATCATAAAGCTACTAGAAATTATTTTGTACAGTTGAGCCGTTCTTAGTTTGCTTCTACTGTCAACAAACAAAAGCCACCTACTACAGGGTACACGCTAGAGTCTGTGCCTTTACAGATGTCGTATTCTTATTAAGTTAACTATTTTTTAAATTATAAGTACTTAAAGTACTAAAAACATCAGTCCATGATATGATGTAGGCCTAACAATTGCATTTAGAAAAATACTTTTAAAAGTATTTTGTATTTAAATTCTTTTGAAAGTATTTTGTTGTTACTTTTTAATCAGCGTGTACACATTTTGATATAATGCGCATGCTCAGTGACGTCATTATTTGTTTACATTAGGAGCAAACTAAGAGAGGCTGGACTATAGAATGCATCTTCCTTTGTTAAAGTTTGAAGTCAGACTCTGAGTTCAGAGTCTGAATTCAAACTTCCACAAAAGAAAGTGCATTCTTCATAATATTTTTGGATGCTTTATGATATTACCTGATGAATCAGTTCGCATTGCAAAAGTTCTTGTAAGAAATTAAAGAAAAAAGAAAGGAAAGCAATGAAAATAGGTGAATATTAAAAATTCATTATATTAATATAGATTCTGCTGCTATGATGCTAATCACTTAAATAATTATAATCCAGTGATATTTGAAGATTTTTGAGGTTGAAACATATGATCACAAGTTGGTATATTGGGGTCTATTTGTGATAAATAAAAAAAAACCTGAGTAATTTCAGGCACATATCCAGATATTTTTTCACGGGGGGTCAAAATAAAATATTGTATAAAAAAGCACACACAAACACACACCCACGTATATACACACATATATTGTTAGTTATATACACGTATATTGTTTAGGTCATCAGCCGAAAGGTTGGTTTGAACCTGTAGAGGTTTTACTAAGAAAAACAAGGAGTGAGGTGCTTTAACATAGCCTTCCTCACTGAGTGGAAAAGTCCACTTATCAGCACCCTCTGAAAAGCACATACTTTCCACTCTGCAAATGACACCTTCACTTCATTCACCACAGGGTCTGGCTGTATAATGAAATTCATTACTTTCAGAGGAGATAACTTGGATTAGTGTCTTTTAAACCTCCACTAATGAGTGTGTATTAAAAATAATTTTCCTACATGGTATCACAATGATTAAATTCAATCCTCACTTAGCTAATGATGTTATGTCATGTAATTTATATTACATTTTAAATTATTTTATAAATTTTAATATAGCTTACATAACTTATCTATTGTAATTAATACTTTTATTAAAACTTCACCAATAATACATTTATGCACTTAATTTATATTTATAGCCTTTTCAAGTTTATGTAAACAGTGGTGAATAATCAAGTGGGTCTAGATAATCTAATTAGACTAATAATATCCCATACCTAAAATTGTACGAGGGTAAATTAAATACAAATGGGATTTTTGTTGCTGAGTGTCTACAGTTGGTAGGACTGGGCCCGCGCTTCTACAGTTGAGCCGTTGTTAGTTTGCTCCTACTGTCAACAAACAAAAGCCACCTACTACAGTGTGAACGCTAGAGTCTACCACTTTACGGATGTCCTATTCCTATTAAGTTAACTATTTTTTAAATTATAAGTACTTAAAATATCAGTCATGATACGATGTAGGCCTAACAATTTCATTTAGAATAAAACTTTTAAAAGTATTTTCTATTTAAATACTTTTGAAAGTATTTTGTTGTTACGTTTTAATCAGCGTGTACACATTTTGATATAATGCGCATGCTCAGTGATGTCATTATTTGTTTACATTAAGAGCAAACTAAAAGAGGCTGGACTATAGTATACTTGGGTGGGGTCATTAAAAGTAGGGACAGTTGGCCATTCCACGCTCCTAACAAATGTGTCAATAGCACTCGCAATATCAGAGCAGCAGATGCATCCCTCCATTGCACAACGCATAATTATTAAATTTCTTGCTCATGAAGGAGTTCAAGCAACAGAAATTTTTTAGAGATTGACTGCTCAGTTCGAGGACCAAACATTGTCAAGAACTCATGTGTTTGCCTGGCATAAATAGTTCAAGGATGGACGAGCATGAGGGGAAAATCAGGAATATGATCATCACTTTGGACCAGTATTACGAATGAAAACAACCGCTTCTTATTCAAGGCATTTTTCTTATTAATTTTCTGCATGAGTGACGCAAAATTAATTTTACAAGCTGTTGAAAGAGTTGAAGTCAGCATATTAAAACAAAAGACGAGACCAACCTATTCGAGAGGCCATCCTCCTCCACAACAACTTAAGGCCCCATAATGCAGCTCTAACGGTTTCAAAACTGGAAGAAATGCACTGTAACCAACTTGATCATCCTCCCTACCACCCGTACCTAGTCTACAGGGTGTTATTTTCTATACACCACAATACAGACACAAACACCTACAATTAATTACTTCCCAAGGATGACGGAGATCAAAAGCAATAAAACACTGGTAAAAATATTAAATAAATTTATTAACGCTAATGCAATACTTAATAAATTTGAGCTATGCAAAAACGCACTCGAGATGCACTCCCTTTTTCTTTTTCTTTCCGTTTCTAACATAACCACTGCACATACTACCAACATAAAACATTAAATTTACCGAATAATATAATATAGTAAAATTATTTCTAACACTAGCACCCTATAATTTCCATTTGTGGCCGTGAAAAGGGGGGCAAAGAAACTGGAAGAGGTCGGTAGGCCTAATTCATGATAGGAAGAAGACTTACTTACTTGCTTCATGGCTAAAGAACCTACCATAGGCTTACTGGTTTGGTGTAGACACACGTTCACTCTTTAGATTGGCTTCCAATGCAAGTGTGAATTGCTATGATTGTTACCAATGTTCTGAAAGGATATAGTGCATGAAGAAGAACAAGATGGAGAAGACCATCTCAGCAATCATTGATACAAGACAAAACCGGAGCTGTTGTATATGTTTTAACCCATTTACATTTCAACAATCATATATGGTATATAATTTTAGTGAATGTGGGTATAGCTGAGGTTTTTTTTTATGAGAGATTACCCATTATTTAGATCCACCTTTCGCCACTGTATACATATAGTAAGGTACTAATTTTATCATGAAAAGTGTTTGAATAAAATTTTAAAGTAACATTGGTTTTGTTGTATATTATAGTCTTATTATCATCTATTCCTGTCTTATCCTTAGTTTATCTATATTTAATTGATTTAAATAGTTCATAGATAGAATAAAATACAAAGACAACCTAAATAATTACAAAGAAGATTTATATGAAATGCATTGTAACTGAATTATATTAATTCCATCTAAGTGAAAAATATATTTCTTGTGTTAACAACTTAGTAAACAAGTACACTTTGTTTTTGTTTACGTCTGACTGTTTTGCAATTTCTGCTACTGCAAGTGGTGGAGAATGATGATTTATGAAAATGAGTGATGAAAAAATGCCTGAAATGGGAATCGAACATGGGACCCTGATGTAGAAGCCAGTTGCGCTAACCACTACTTCAACGGGCGGAGATAGATAGACATAAAGATAAACTGTCTTGGTTTTGCAGATGACTTAGCAATTGTTTCTAGGAATACAGAAACAGGAATAGAACAAATCAATGTGTTAAAAGAACAAGCAGAAAAAGCAGGACTACAGTTTTCCTTCGAGAAAACTAAATAATACATAAGGAATATCGAAATAACCCCACATCACCTGAAGACACAATACGGAAAAATTGGGCAAGTTGATAGCTTCAAGTACCTCTGAAAGATAATACAATCAAAGACCAGCGAAAAGGAAACAAACAACAACAGATGAGGAAAGATGACTAGTGCACCTCGAGGAACTCACCACTTGTATAAGGAGAGAGCACTCTTAAGACAAGCCAAGATTAGACATTATAATACTGTGATAAAACCTGTGTGTCTGTATGCAAGTGAGTTCCTTAGAATGACTGGGAAGACAGGTCTAAGAGAAGCAGAGAAATTTGAGAGAAAGATCCTTCACAAGACAATGGCCCTAAAGATAGTAGACAAACAATATAGGTTATGACGTCAAGAAGAACTGTTCAAGGAAAAAGAACAATTAATAAAAACGATTAAAAAAAGAAGGTTCAAATTTTATGGACACCTGTATAGAATGGACGACAACCGGTTGAAAAAACAAATTTAATAAACCAAAAAAACTTAATGTATCGAACCAAATTCAAACAACTAATTATGGACTTAAAGGACTCCCATGAAAAGCAACACCGGGTGGACAGAAGAAAGGAGAAAAGCCTACAGTGAGCGAACGCTGAGAATGTGGGCCATCTAAAGTCATTTCATGTGGTCTAAAATTAGACCTATACAAGAGAAAAAAACGCAGTAAACTAAGTCAAAAGATACTGCAAACTAGATGGGTCTTTGTACCTTGTTTAGAGCCGTTCTAGATTACGTGAAGTGACTTAAACACATTTGAAAATGCTTTTTGCAGCCTGCACTCAGCATTCTTTTACAGTAGACTTCTCTCCTTTCTTCCATGGATCTTTTGTTTTGCTTTTGTTATTCGTGGAAACCATTGAAGTCAATAATCAGTAGTCTAAATCTGTTTCTGTCAAAGAAAACCTTAGTATTCTACAAGACATGATTGTTTTTTATCAGAATCATTTGATAATAAATCTTTCAAATGCACCCTGCAGCTTACAATCAATTCAAATGAAAAAAACCATTTAGTTTTCACTGGCCTTATATTGCTTTTTTAATATTCTTTTCACCTATTATTTCACTCTCTTAAACTTACATGTTTTGATAGATCCACCATATTCAGTGTACAGAAAACAAAACAAAAATAAACAAATTGTTCATTACAAAATTTTCTAGAAGATGTAATGTCTTCAGTTACTTGTTTAAAACTGTTTAAATCTGTCTCTTCTCATATTATGTGCAGATTGCAAAAGCAGTCAATATCACTTACTTGATAGTTTTTAAATTTGATTTATTCATTCAAATCAATCAAGATTTTTAAAAACAATGAAGTGTTATTGACTGCTATTGTCTGCATAAATTATGAGAAAGGATGGATTTTAATAGTTGAACAGTTTTATAAAAGTGTATAGGGATATAAAATCTCATAAAATTGTTTTTAATAAAGAATTAGTTTCAATCTTTTTACACTTTGTGTAGCCATCTATGATTCACCAAAATATGTAAGTGTAAGAAACGAATGAATACCTTAGTGAAATAAAAATTAAAATAGTAATAAAAGGAGTGCAGGTCAGTGAAAAATTAATTATTTAAGAATTCATTTAGAATAATTATCTAATAAAAAAAGGTTACGAGGTCCAGAATTGTACAAGGAAAATGAACGATTAATGCAAACGCATAGAAAAAGAAGACTAAAATTTTATGGACACCTGTATAGAATGGATGACAATCAGGTTACTTCATGATTATTTTGTTAAATATGTCAAAAAAATTTTAAAACAACATTTCTTTGCGGTTTTCTGTTTTTAATGGTAATTTAAAATATAAAGTCCTGGATAAAATTAACGCATCTTGTAAGATTTTGGGCTGTGTAAAAACAATTATTTTCTTCAATATGCCAGGCTCATTTCTGTTACTGTTATTCTTTGTATCGTAATTTTAAGCAACATTTAATTTATTGTTTAACAAAAAATTAAAGCTGTAAATATCATTTATGGTAATTTAATTAAAAAATAAAATAAATTAGCTTTAAAAACACAAAGTTTTATTTAACAAAAACGGAAGGGTTACTTACAGTACTGAATGAAAGGTTTCCGTCTTTAGTTCATACCTAATGGAAATAATTAAAAGTAAATGATTATTATGTGATTTTTAATGAATTAGTAATTCAGTAACAAGCAAAGCCCCCTCTTTATTTATTATTATAATTAATTACAAATTAATTACTTACATCAATCAATACAATTAGTAAATTACAGCAAAAGAATTAGCCTAATTAGAAACTAAATTGATCACAAAATATTTTTAAATCTTAAGACTTAATTTTAACTAAAACAAAAATATGGACATTTACAATCAAATAACTTCTCTGTTATTTATTTCCACCAGAAGAACAAAATCTTTGGAAATATTAAAAACAAATTTACAGGCTTTAAAATAATAAACTTGTCTTAATTACAGCTAGCATCCTTCTCAGGATTACTTAAATCAAGTTTTGGATTTCTTCCTGGTCAATTTTCTCCCATTCTTTCTTTGCCACATGACAAGCTGTTGAAGATTCACTGCATTACGTTTTCGAACTCTTTTTTTAAGCATAACCGAAACGTGTTTAATAGGATTTAAGTCTGGGCTGTTGGCTGACCAGATCAGACGGTTAATACTTGCTTCATTCTTCCTCAGGTGCCTTCTCCATTACTAAGGTTGGCTATCATCATGGTCAGTCGTACCTTATCCACTGCTGCTCTGAAAAGGTCATGCGACGAGCAGTTAAACGCTTCTCTCAGGTTTCTTAACCAGGATATTCGTTTGCATCCCACCGAGCATCTACCAATGAGTTTCCCTTGAATTATGAGATGCAGAATCTCGTATTTAGGCCCCCTCATGATGTGTCCAAGGTATGTCAGTTTTCTTATCTTTATGCTCTGCAGGATTTCCAGCTCTTTCCCTATTCTTCTGAGGACCTCCATATTTGTGACCCTGTCCGTCCACGGTATTCGAAGCATTCTCTTGCTTCATTAAAGTACTTAAAACCATTTAAAATCTTTTAAAGTGATGTGTTAATTTTGTCCACGGCTGTATATTGTAGAAGTGTTAACGTAACTTAAAACACATGTTAATACACGTACAGTAACATAAATTTAAATTATTTGTAAATTAATCAAATATTTTTTAATATTAATTTAAAAATAAATTTATAAATTATTTTTTTAAGATGCATGAGGACAGATTTAAATTTAAATATCTGATTGAAGAAGTAAAGAGTACTCATGCATTAGAAGAACATGACATGAAGAGGTTGACTGAAATTAGATACAATGCCCTTAGACAGAGCAGGATGAACGATATTAAGAAACTGATAGTAAGTATATAAACTTTCCTTTTCAGTTATCCATTAGTAGGTATATTCACTTGAATCACGAGTTTGCCCGTGTTTGCAACGAGGGGTAAAGGGGGAAAGCATCAGTGCGCATGCGCGACTGCTTTAATTTCAGTACGACAAACGTAACAACTTATACTACACCCAGAGCACAGCCTATACAGTACATCGCGGAACCTTCTGTAGGTTAACGGTACGAATATAACTGTTTGTTACCGTAAACAGAAATATTAGTTTCTCGAAAATGTGGGCAGACTATTCACAGTGCTGAACGAAGTCTAATACGCAGTGTAATAAAATGCTGTGAAGTTGAAACTAAACAAAAATACCTTACACTGCCTCTTAACAAAAGCCATGAGCAAGTGGCTAACTACTGTGATGTTTCTCTTCCCACAATTTGAAAAATAAAGAAGGAAATTAAAGACATGAAGAAGCTATTCTTCAACAGTTTTGTTGAAACCTGGTAAAAAAAGGAAACGGTAAGGTAGATACTAGTGAGACTGATAGTGGAGACACCGGTGACACCGATAGTAAACAAGGCGATTCATTCGTAGAAAATTTGTTCCAATGGTAAAAGGTAGAGCTGGTAATTACAGTAAATTAACCATTTCTAGCCATGTTATTAAGCTATAGATGGTATCACAGGTCAGATTTAGCTATTTCTTATAAGGTTTATGAAGATAATTTTCTCGGATTAAACCACAACTTACAAAATGTACATAGAAACTGCACGGTAGTAAAATGTACGAGTTGTGTCTCACTGTTGAGGTTGGCAGTACTGTCATATATACACTTCCCTTCCTCACAGCCCATCCATACGCAAAAGGCAATCTCGTGACTTCAGTACCTATAAATTTGTATTTCATCTATACTTTAAGTAGTGAAGTCATATTGAATTCTTAACATGGAATCTAAGCACAGGGCTCTATACGTTGTACATTTTTGTTACAACTCTGAGATGTGCATCGTGGCTGGTGAGCCTAAGAACAAATGAGAATACCGGTGAAATAACCAAACAGCTCCGTTTTTTACAATTTGTCAGAAGCAACAAAAAACTAAAGGGAAATATTTATGTTTATTTTTTAAGTAAGACAGTAAAGAAGCTAATTATTCTTTATCAAAATTTTCTAGGAAATTAACCACAGTTTACAAAATATTATATAGTAATTGGACGGTAGTAAAATGTAGTGTCTCACTGTTGAAGTTGGCAGCATTGTTAGATTTTCTTTTTCCTTCCTCACAGTTAATCTATATGCAGAAGTATGGAAACATTTTTGTGACTGAAGTATCTATATATGGAAACAGTGAAACCAGGAAAAGCGTAACACAGTTTTTGTAACCTTCTGAGTCTAGAAGCCAACCCATGCAGCTTAGGAGCAATGCTGATTATTTATAAGAGAGAAAAACTTGAAGCATAAACAAATTACAGTAGAGCGTCGATAATTCAAACGTCAAAAATTTGAATCGTCAAAAATCCTAACGCCATCTGAGTATGTTTTCGATATTTTGATTTGCGGGAGAAAGGTAACATGTTTTATAAACTTTTCTTTTAAAAACATTTTGTAAAATGTTTACACTGAGTAAAATGTTTTATAACTTATTTTAAAACAATATATTTTCTGAAAACGAATGAGCGAGGCTTAAACAAATCACGCAATCAAAAATTCAAAAGTTTTTGAAGTAAGATTTCAGTGATTTAGTAAAGTATAAACTTTACTAAATCACTGAAATCTTACTTCAATTTCGAATTTTTGATTGCGTGATTTGTTTAAGTCTTGCTCATTCGTTTTCAGAAAACATATTGTTTTAAAATAAGTTATAAAACATTTTACACAGTGTAAATATTTTACAAAATGTTTTTAAAAGAAAAGTAGTTATAGTGAACCTTTTGTTTAACTGTACATAGTTTTTTGTTTGTTTTCAATTTAATATACAGTATAATACTGCATATACTGTAAAATACAGACTGTAGTTTTATTATTTTACTCTACCTCTGCATTGCTACACAGAACACACTAGGCTTAGTTTGATCATTAAACACAACTAAATATAGTAAGTACAGAGAAGTGTTTGTTTTGAATTATTCCTACCTTTTTAAAATGCTTAACTATGGGCCTAAGCGGTATTTTTAGGGTTTCTTTTCAAAAATGTGAACAAATTGGTAATTCGAACTACCTATAGTCCCAATTGCTTCGGATTTTCGACTCTCTGCTGCATACATAAGTCTCAACACATTGTATTTATATCAAACTTAAAAAATAAAATTTCACTTTTAGGCGGCAAAGAAACATCAAATGATCGGTTTATTCAAAGGTGAAGTAGCGGCAGACCTTTTAGATTTTCTAGCTAAAGAACAAGAAAGATTAGAAGATGAACAAAGAGTTCATGCATTCGCTATGTTGGCTGAAAGAGAACGTTGGAGGCGAGAAGGAGCTGAGAGTGGTAGACGACAAAGGGAAGACATTTGCAGGCGAAAACAGGATGAAGCTTTTAAACAGGTATCATTTTTTTAAAAAAGTTGCTAATTTTGGTTGTAACGAGAGCCAAGTCGATGAAGGGTTTAGGACACATACATCCCCTCTCTTAACTAGCTATATCTGAGTTGTTTTCCACTGACACACACATTTGTACACTTATAAAACAGTAAAAGTCCGAAAATACCACTGTTTAGATAGTATTTAAAGCTTATTCATGATCTGGTTATAAACTTTTTTGTAAGTTCTGTTAGGGGAGCCCACTGTATAGAATTTAATGTTAATTCCGGGTTCTTTGAGGATCTGGTTATAAACTTTTACATAAGCTGTTTTAAACTTGTATCTATTTATATACTTTCTTTCAGGGAAGCCACAAAATAAAACAGAAAATTTATTCCGGGTTCTTTCAGGATCTGGTTATAAACTTTTTTATAAAAATTTTTCTAACAAATTAATTAATTAGTACAATAAATTTTCAGAATTATTACAATGGTAAATTACAATTAAACTACGTACTTAGACTAGATTGATTACAAAATGTTATACAAACTTAAGACTTAAACTAGGCTTTCCATACATACTAAATTAGCCCGGACAGTCCGGTATTCAGGCATGTGTCCGAAATTGTGAAAGTGTCCGAAATTAACGAATGTCCAGATTTTTTGTGCCTACTTTTAGTTATTATTATTATTATTCTAAAAATAATAATTTAGAAAATAATTATTTAGAAATCAATTGTAAACCTTTTTTTTCAGTGAAAAAAATAATAAATAAAAAAAAGATTTTATGTTATTTTTTAAAAAAAACAGCCCCTTTCAAAAATTGTCTGGGATTGGAGTCAAATAATGGTACCTAAACCTACTTAAACTAAACAGAAAATATGGCCATTTACAAACAATTACTGAATGAATCCTACTTACGATTTTAACAATAGAACAATGGTTTTCCGTTATGTAGCTATTAACTACATAATAATATGTACATTGGTACACACAACTGGTTTTAACACACTCTCTTAGCATTAGCTTCAAACTCAACATAATGTAAGACAATTCTTTAAAAATTTTCTTTAAATTTAGTGGGTTATAATCAATCATTGTTGGTTTGCTAAAGAGAAACCACTGAATTACACCTGGTAAGTAGTTAATGAAATCAAGTTAGGTTTGCTACTATTTTACTGTAACTTTGTCTTAATTTTTGTGTTAGGTCATGAAAATACGTCAAGAAACCGTGGATATATATTTAGAAGATGTAATTATGCGATCAATGAATTGGTTAGCAGATAATACGGCCAGAGAACATATTCGTAGAATTGCTAAACAAATAGATCTAGCAGCTCATGAAGCCAATGCAAGGTAACATTAGAGTAGGCATATCACTAAAATTTAGTGATATGCCTAAAATTTAATTTTAGTGTAAGATTGTTTACGTGAGATAGTAGGTTGTAATGAATTTTGACAGAAGTACAGTGCTACTTTGTAACCTGTATGTTGAACAGTTTTAAAACGATTTCAAATCTGGTTACATACACATTAATGTTGAAACTCTTATTTCAGGTTCTTTTGGGATCTGGTGGTTGAAAAATTATAAACTTTCTTTTTAATTTATAATAACTATTTATTAACAAATTATCACTGTTAGACTACCGGTGAATTGCAGATGAATTTTAACTTAATAGTAGACTAAATTTATTAATTTATTAAAAACATTACACTATTTAACTTAAGACAACAAACTTTAACTAAACATATTATTTATTTAACTAGAATCAAATTTATTTTATTGAAATAATAAATATATTTAATATACTAGCGGACCCGACAGACGTTGACCTGTGGAAACTTAACTCCAAAAGTCATAAATTTTTTTAAGATATTTGTAAAATATTATGATAAAAGTTTAAAATTTTACAATGAACTGACAAAAATTTAAAGTTTCATTATAATTGATTTTAGTTATTTAAAATTTGATTTATGAATGGTAGATATTATAGTTAAATCAAGTCATGTACAGCGAATTTATCTTCTTAGATTCATAGGTTAAGTTCATTTTTAGTGCTCATGTATAAATCATTAAAATAGTTAAAAAATCATGTAAAATACTTAAATCAATACTGCACATTATGGCTGGCACAGTGAGTAATTTTAATGACACTATAAAAAGTTGTTTTATATAAAATAATATAATATAATATTATTCAATACTACTGCTGGGTCTGACTATATGCTAGAAATTGTCAAAAAGTTTGGTGAACACAATCGGAGCGCTACCTACCGGATAAAATGGAACTTTAAGGTAACCTAAAATTTATAAATTAGTTAATTAATTTAAAAAACTTATTCTATCGGGTCGAATTGTGAATCTATAGCATTCTCGAATCAACTTAATCTCACACAAAAAATTTCATAAGAATCGGTCCAGGCGTTTAGGAGGAGTTCAATGACTGACACACGGACGGAAGAAATAAATATAATAGATTTATTTATTATTTTTTTAGTATATCTAAAGTTGTATCAACTCTCAGTCATTAGTGACTACTGTGGGTTTTAGTACTGTAACTGTGGGTTTTAACGTGTTAAAATTTCCAGCCCCTAGCTGGGAATCGAATCCAGGACCATCTGTTTTGTAGGCTAGCTTGCTAGTCACTATGCCACAGAGGCGGCCAAATACATTTTTATTTATTTTTATTTACCTAACTAAACTTCAACTAAAAAATAAAATATGGCCATTTACAATAAAAATAATTATCTCTTTGCCTACAGTTGTTTTGTACACAATAAAAATAGAAAACCACTGCTTATCACAAAACGAAATTATTTCTATAGCATACAAAACAGGTTCCTACTGTTCAGCTTGAGAATGTTCTAACACAATACCACTGTTCCTTCATGTAAAGTTCAGCCGTCATTAGTTTGCTCCTATGTCAACAAACCAAAGCCAGCTACTACAGGGTGAACGAAAGGGTCCACGACTTTATGGATGTCGTATTCCTATTAAGTTATGTTTTAAATTATTAGTACATTAAGTACTTACAACCATCAGTCATGATAAATGATGTAGGCCTAACAATTTCATTTATAAAAACACTTTCAAAACTATTTTGTATTTAAATACTTTTGAAAGTATTTTGTTGTTACTTTTTAATCAGCGTGTACACATTTTTATATAATGCGCATGCTCAGTGATGTCATTATTTGTTTACAATAGGAGCAAACTAAGAAAGGCTGTACTGTAGCTAACTTCCACCTGAACACAATCAAAACATTACAAGTGATACTAGGTATTATTATATTTTATATTAAAAATTGTGCATTCATTTTTTATTTAACCTAGTTTCCTCTCTAACATTATTTTTTGTTTCGTACAGGGGTGATATTATTGAACAAGAAGAGATGATATCACATTTACTGCACAATTTCGTAGTACCTGAAGCGCACAAAGAAATTGTCAGACATAAACTTGAAGCCAGGCAAAGGAAGTATCTTGAAATCGCTCAGAAAATAGTCTATGACCAATTACTCACTTCTGACCCACTTTGTGCTCTAGAAAAACTTGATGAATATAAAGGTAAAACTTTATTAAGAATAATACACTTACACATATTTCTCTTTTTCATATGTCTTCTTCTTCTTCTTCTTCTTCACTACAGGGTTTAGGCGAATTCCCTGTTCCGATCTCAAAGTTTTTTTTTTGAAATTTTCTTAAGGACAGCTACCATCTTTTCCTGGGTCTTCCAATATCTCTTCGGCCAACCGGCCTATACCTCCACACTTCCTTAGGTATACGCCCATCAGGCATTCTTTCCAAATGTGCCAGCCATCTCTGCCTGTTTTCTATTATTCGGTCTTCCAACTTGAAGATGTTCAATTCCTTACGCACATCTTCATTATATAATCTATCCACTCTTGTACAGCCCTTTACTGACCTTACAAAATTCATTTCCGATGCCTGAATTTTCCTTAATTGTTTCCGACTCTTCACTCATGTTTCTGAACCATACAGTAATGTTGGTATTGCCATCACCTTATAAAATTTTAATCGTGTCTCCTTCCTAGTTTTCTTGGCAAGCGCTCGTCGAATGGTTCCACACACTGACTGGAACTTACTAAGTTTGTAGTCAATGTCTGTATATATGTCATAAGTGATGTCGCAACCAAGATATCGGCAATGGGACTCTTGTTCAATATTTTTATTGTGAACAGATATTTTCGTGCGTACTGGGTATTTACCCCAGAAGGGCATGGATTTTGTTTTTTCTAAGGAAATCTTCATATTGTAGGCTGCACAAACCTTTTCTAGTTGGAATACGATCTCTGCAGAGCTTCCTCACTTTCCAGAATTATTACTTGATCATCAGCAAATAGTAGGTATTCAAGTTCACCATCTCTCCCACAGCAATTCCCATCTTTATCTGTGTTTTCCATCTTCTAACCATGTCATCTACATATCTATCTATTTCATATGTAAAAGTAGAAAAGATATAAATATAACATCAGGTTATATTTGGTATAACCAAATATTTGTTTGGTTATCTGGGTATAATAAATAACAAACAAACTTTCTTTAAACTCATTACTATTATTTTTATTGACACAATTAATTATTAACCTTAAGATTACTAACAAATACTACTTCTATACTTCAATAATTAATTTTAATGTTAATATTACTTTAATTATTACTTATTTTTATTACTTTAATTATTACTTATTTTTATTACTTTAATTATTACTTATTTTTATTACTTTAATATTACTTCAATTAAATTAAATACAAGACTTAAAACTTAAGGTAAGCTTGACTATAATTAAGAAACTGTCACTTAACAATCAAAACAAATTATACATCTTTCCACAATCACTTGTTCACACTCATATGCACACACACTATTAACATAATTCAGAACCATTCCCGTAATGACACTATTTCAAAACAGCCAACAACATTAATTCCATTCACAGTTCAATTACTATTACTATTACTACTATATACAGTTCAATTACTATTACTCACTATAAAGTTGCTAATTGTTTTGATACCTGCAATCTGATAGTTTCTCCAAACAATCGATACCCTTATAACATTATCTATATTTTACTGGAACATAGTAGAAGAAATCAAAATAAAAACAAACATTTCTACTAGTTTCAATTTCCGAGCACTCCTACTCAAAACATTTCATTTAACGCAGTCCATTTTCCTTGTTCAATTCACTCCACCACTTGCAATACACAATTTCTTACAAAAAGCAATATATTCCCTTAACCATTTTTAGAATAGATCTTTTTTTGGGTTTAACGTTTGACTGTTCTGCAATTACTGCTAATGCAGACAGTGAAGGATGAAATGATTTTTTGTAACGTATGAAAATATACCGTCCCTGAATGGGATTCAAACTCAAGACCGCATAATGAAAGGTGAGCACGTTACCAACTACGCCAATGCGGCTGGCTTAGAATAGATGTATCACGGTACAATAGTACAATATATTTCACATGATGATTCTACAATCAATTTATAAAAAATTTATTCTGAGATACAAAACCAAATAAAATACAAATTCTGATAACAAAATCTATACGTTTTTTTTGAAACATTACATATGTACCTTTTTTCCAAAACTAAAGGATGGATTTTCATGAAATTTTTCTGAGCCTTAAACTCATTAAGGGCCACATTTTAACACAGATATTTTTTCATATTATTTAGATTAGGAATATGTTTCTTTACTTTTACACTAAAAATAACTATTTCTGTTACATATTTACAACAAATTTTTCTCAGTTCTAAAATGAAATTGTTTGAAATGACTGAGTTAAAATTTAGTTATAAACTCAAAGATGTATAAAAAATTTAATTAAGTAGTTTTTAACACGTTGACTGCCACACTAAATTTTGTCACACTTACCGTGAAGCCATCGTACTTTTTAAACGCTTTTATTTAACTTACTCTTGGAAGCATCAAATCTTGCAACTTAAAATTTTAATACTTCTACCTAATCAATATGAATCAAACTTTGCACACTTGTTTATCTTCGATGACAATACGCTTTTGTAAAAAAAAATTAAAAATTTAAAAAAAGCTTTTATTTAACGATTACTTAAAAAAATTAACTAAAAAGAAAAAAATAAAAAAAATTTACAAAAAAAAATTAAAAAAAAAATTTTTTTAAGAAATTTTGTAAATTTTTTTCTTTTTTTCTTTTTAGTTCATTTGTCTTTTGATTAATTGTTAAATAATAGCGTTTCTTAAAAAATTTTATTTTTTTAATTTTTTTTTTTTGTAAATTTTGTTTTTTTAAAATTTTTTTTCATATTTTATTAATTTAGTTATTTTACTTATTTTATTTAATAACAAATAGGCCTACCAATTTTTTTCTAAAATAAAGTTGTGACACCCTTTTGGTTCGCATGGTCTACTGGAATGATTTTACATTTCAGAACCATGTGACGCATTTTTGTGTCGTAATAAAAAATGTAATAGACAACTGGGTTTAGTTTCAAAGTTTTCTATAAATATTTCTTTCAACCAAAATAAACTAAAGAAATAATAAATTTAAAATAATAGCAGAATTTTAGTGCAGGAAAACAAGAAAAACTATCTGTGTACGCAATATCCTATTATTTGAAATAACCTATTTGAACAGGCTACGTGTACAAAGTCTCTCTCTGAAACCCTAGGTTTTGAAACCACATTAGTAATACAAGACTTAAAAATGTACTGTGACTCATTTTTGATGCACGTGGCCCATTTTTACTTTCTCTTGCCTATATGAATATATAGGAAGGAAAGTATTGTTTTCATGTCGATTTTTCAAAATCGAGTTTTCACCAGATCTATGTTTTCAGACCCCCTGAACCCAAAAAACATGTTTTTAGCGATTGGTATGTGTGTGTGTGTGTGTGTGTGTGTGTGTGTGTGTGTGTGTGTGTGTGTGTGTGTGTGTGTGTGAACAGAATATCTCAAGAACGGAACATTGTATACGAACTTGAAACTTAAGTTACGTACCACTACCGGACCCGACACGAACATTTTCATTAAAATCGGTCAACCGGAAGTAGTAGTTTATTCGTGTAATTTTTCACTTTTTTGCGATTTCCTCAAAAACTGGTCCTACCATTTTTTTTTAAATCGCCTGGTTTACTCAACTTTTTATTCTGTACAAGATAGGGTAGGCGTCATGTTTGCTGAAATTCTGGGTGAGGCTGTTTTCACGTAAAAACATAGTTTTTTTAAGATTACGGCTTTAATATGCAATTTAGCGCAAAAATTTATATAATAAAAGTTGTAGAGAATTTAAAATTTTACAACTTTTAATTCAAACATTTTGTTGTATAATGCTTAGTTTAGCAGTAATTAGCGATTTTCTGTTTTTTCTCACGAAAACGTGAGAAAAATCGATTTTTTTTTAGATTTCGGCCTTAGTATGCAATTTATGACAAAAGTGTATCTAATAAATTTTATAGGAAATTAAAAGATCTACAACTTTTATTTTGAGCATTTTTCTCTACAGAGAGTAGTTAAGCGTGAAAGAGTGATTTTCCGTATTTTTAAGGCAAACTGAGATCGATTTTCATTTTGCGTCTTTCATTATGATTAAAATTAGATTATGTTTATTGAGGTTAGTTTTTTGTTTATTTCTAATGCTAGGTTTATTGTTAATTATTTTCACTGGCAAGAGAAAGTTGTGTGAGTGTTTCACACCAGATTTTTAAATACTAGTTTGACACATATTTGGGTTACATAGCAGTCGACGTGTTAAAAAAATATGCAATATTATGTTAGCATTGCGAAGATAGGGATTCCCAGTCCCCTAACGTCATTATCATGACAATTTAAGTTTTATTTACTAATATTATTACAAGGGTTGTTTTTTTAACCTTCGATTAGTTATAAAAATTAAACTAATGGGAATAATATAATAAAATAAAATTTATTATCAAAAGTTACATACACCCTTGGTTACTTTTCAACATAATCACCTTTTAAATTGAGGCATTTATCATACTGGTGTGCAAGCTACACCCTCTTCATAAAACCGTTGCAGCCGTAACTTTTTTTTGCGCCCTGGAGACTCCAGGAGGAGTATAGGACATGTCAGATGTAACACCTGAAATACATATAAGAATATACAATGTACCACTGCTATCAAGAAGGAAATTCTTGTACGCTATAAAAAGTTTCACCGATCAAGTAATTTTTCAGATTCTTTTTAAAGGAATTGTTCAGTATTACAATAAGTTCAAATACCCCGCGCCGTCGATCATTCTAGAATATGATCTTCCCGCTCGATTAAATCCCTAATATTGATTTCGTATTGATTACTGTACTAATTAGTTCTACGCATGTGTGATTCTCGCTCACGTGGCCCGCTCTCCGCCAATAGCAAAATTCTATTAATTTTTCACTCCCGGCCATGTTCCTTTCTTCCTGAGTCCTTCTCACTGTAAGTCATGCTTTCATTCTGATCGGACGTGTATCGTCTCCTATCTCAACGGACGCCACCGAGGCGTCACCAAGCATAACGCCATTCGCATCTCTCAAGTGTTGTCGCCGTATAAGTATGCCTTTACGGCCCCGGTTAACGTGCAATTCGAAGCAACGGGCTTATTGCAATTAGCTATTCAACTCATTTAACGGGCGTACATTCAATGAACGAACTTAGCGATTCATGTGTGAGCTTGTAGCGATATCCTACATTTTCCTACCGTGTCTTTCCTAAACTCTACCAATGTTAAAACTGTTCGAACGATTTCAGTGCTAAAGTGATTTGTGTAAACTCTTATCTTGGACTATTCAAGCAGGCCTGCAGCCGTATTAAGTGTCAATTTCATCAGTGTGTGTAATAACGAACCGCCGCAGCAATCTACGCACTCAAAACTTGTAAGTACCAAGTTAATACATGATAGAGTTATCTTCCTTCTTATATTTTGTGTATTCAAACATCCTTACCATTTTACCTATAAATAACGAGCTAAGCTATACGCCTAATGTGCGCGTCGAAGCCACATCGCGTCTTTATGTGTACAAGCTGTATTCGATCCAGCTAATTAACGTAATCAACCCCATGGGATACGGTGGTTGTACTACCATTCAGCTGTTGTATGTTCAAATCCTCACAACATTTTTGAACTTGAAATGGGTCTTCACGGTGCCTTGGAGTTTATTGTCTGTTCGAAAATTCTGCTCTCCTAGCCACTTCTTCAGTTCAGGGAACAGGTGGAAGTCACTCGGCACTAAGTCAGGGCTATATGCTGGATGATGAAAAATGTCCCTTTGAAACTTGTCAAGAAACCATTTCGTTATTGCAGCATTGTGAGGATGGGCTTTATCACGCATGAGCACAACTCCAGAAGTGAACATTCCTCTTCTTTCATTTTGAATGGCTCTCTACAACCACAATAAATGCTGAAGGTTTCTGTGAAACTTTGTGACGGTTTTGGAGCTTCCAAACAGACAACAAGGTCCAAGACACTGTGAAGACCCATTTCAAGTGACTGGTGATAACGTTTCATGAAAAATATATTGGATAGCTTTTACACCCTCTTCATAAAACGTTGTACCCGTGACTTGAAATGGGTCTTCACGGTGCCTTGGAGTTAATTGTCTGTTCGAAAACTCTGCCCTCCTAGCCACTTCTTGAGTTCAGGGAACAGGTGGAAGTCGCTCGGCACTAAGTCAGGGCTATATGCCAGATTATGGAAAATGTCTCTTTGAAACTTGTCAAGAAACCGTTTCGTTACTGCAGCATTGTGAGGATGGGCTTTATCACGCATGAGCACAACTCCAGAAGTGAACATTCCTCTTCTTTCATTTTGAATGGCTCTCCACAACCACAATAAATGCTGAAGGTTTCTGTGAAACTTTGTAACGGTTTTTGAGCTTCCAAACAGACAACAAGCTCCAAGACACTGTGAAGACCCATTTCAAGTGACTGGTGATAACGTTTTATGAAGAAGATATTTAATAGCTTGTACACTATTATGATGAATGCCTCAATTTAAATGCTGATTGTGTTGAAAAGTAATTAAGGATGTACTATGTAACTTTTGATTATAATATTTTATTACGCTCATCAGTTTTATTTTTATAACCAATCAGAGGTTTAAGGCAAGACTGTATGATGGTTTTAACTGAAAATTCCAAATTTCAGTTCTTTATGTTTTTCAATAGTTCAGACCGAGATCAACCATAAAAACATTAAATTATGTGAAAAAAATTATTTTAATGAAAAAATTTAGTTTTTAGGTTTACCCAGAAAATTATCGTTTTACCAAAAACGAATATTTTTTCTGCCCATAACAGACAGGTGGAGTGTCAAATTATTTACACTCAATCTGTTTGTTGCAGGGCTAAAATAAATAGTTCTGTTTCTTATCACATGGTCAGCCAATTAAATGACTGAATCATTCAAGAACAGAAGAGGTAGAGGTGTAAAAGACACTAGTCAGAGTTATCTTCTCTGAAAGTAATGAATTTCACTATAGGCCTACAGCCAGACCCTGTGGTGAATGAAGTGAAGGTGTCATTTGCAGAGTGGAAAATATGTGCTTTTCAGAGGGCCCGGCATGCTGTTAAGCGTACTTTTCCACTCAGTGAGGAAGGCAATGGTAAACCACCTCACTCCTCGTTTTACTTAGTAAAACCTCTACAGGTTCAAACCAGCCTTTCGGCTGTTGACCTAAACAACAACCGATCGTTTTAGAGCAAAGGGAATTTTAGTTTTTTAAAAATATCTGCATTATTGTTTTTAATACTCTCAACTGTTGGTTCAGCTTTTTAACCAAATGTTAATAGGAAATTTACTTGTTTGTGTACATTTGTTTTTTTATTTGTGCCTTTTGTGTTTTTGCCCGTTCCCGTAAATTTAGATTTTTAACATTTAGGTACATTTTTCTCGAAAACCATTAAACATACCAGGCTGAAATTTTTACCAGTTATTTATCTTGTACATTCACATATTCCGGCACTTTTATGACATCCTCAAAAGCTACAAAAATTATTAATATGTAAAATACCGTAAAAAATTTGTAAAAATTTTATGTTATTCCTTATTTTGTTTTTAACATTATGGTTTAACGGATTAAGTTGCGAAAATGTCAGTAGCTTGAGCAACCCGATAACTACAAGTAAGTAAAGTTTAATTTCCCTATCGTTTACCAATCTTGTGAAAAATGTACCTAAAAATAGCAAATTTAACATTGGCGGGAACAAAGTACAGTCTTCCCTTAAAATAATAACCCTCGTTTATTTTTCATAAAAATGTATATTTAGTATTATGTTAAAATTTATTTTCTTACGATTCTGTGTATTACTAGATCAGTTAGAATTGACATCATCTACAAGTATTAAGACAGCTACTAAAGAGGTCGATGAAAAAATAGAGATAGTCAAAAAAGAGAGTGAAGCAAGTGGACAACAAAAAACATTCAAGAGCACTAGAACACCAATGAGAGAATCTCTAAAAAAATTAGCTGATTTTTCAGTCGCATTTACAAGAAAAATTGTCCAGAAAGCAGAGCAAGTAGCCGACTTTCAACCTAAATCTTTTGTACAAGAAATTACAGATAGTGCTGTCAAAAAAATTTACAGCCAAGTTAATGAGCAAATTTCTGATATATTGAACAAAGCAATTAATACGGTTCAAATAAAAAGAGCGGATTTTGTAGATTCTGATCTGAGTTCTGAAGACAGTAGTTCAGAATTAAGTGATTCAAGTGACGATTAAAACAATTGCTAAGAAGAAAAGAAATAAATATTTATAACTATAATTTTATAAATGTATATTAAAATTAATAAAGAATAAAAATCAACTGTGAACAATTAATGTTCATCAATTAAGCAATTTGGTTGCATTACTACATGAGTTACTTACTGTTTATTTTTATCAAGTAAGCATTTTTAACAACCATAAAATATCATACATCAAAAAAGTAACAGTTGCTATAAAAAATAGCACGTCACAATAGATGTTCGAAATCTTTACCCTCGTTCAAAATACAAGCATCCAGCCGTTTTAAAAAAATAATTTTTTTAAAAATTGTGTTTGTCTATTATTGACTTATTTTACATACTCTCTTCAGAATTAAATTCTCTATAAGTTTTGTATAAGAATTTTTTGTGTTTATTATCCATTTAACAAAGTTCATCTGCTTCAAACCTAAAAGAACTTGTTTTTCGGGACCCAGTTTTGGGTATTTCATCAGATATCTTCAAATTCCTGCAGCTACAGGTCTGAAACCTGTTTTGTTCAATTTTTCTGTTCATTTTACATACGATACGGTAAAATTTATGCCTAATTTAATACCCAACAAATATCTGTAGGGCTTCGTTTCAATGGGGTAACTGAAATTCTGACGAAATCTTTCACTCTGTATAACTCGGTAACTAATGATTTTCAGACCTATGTTAATTTGAACTTTTTTTCTTCTTTAGTTGTGGGGAATCACGCCCTGAATTCTTGGAACCCTTTTTCAGAACGTCCTGTATATTTTTTACAGATTTTAAATAATTTTTTTTAAATTTATTTATTTAACAACGCATCAACTGCAAGGTCATTAGCGACAACGTTGGAGTGTAACTGTCCGTAATGAGGATGAAATGATTTTTTTTGTAACGTATGAAAATATGCCGTGCCTGAGTGGGATTCGAACCCACTAAAAAAAAATAATAATAAAATTTCAGGTTTTGACATTTAGTTAGTTTTTACACATTGGCATCATAAAGATTTTTTTAATTTTTAGTAAGTGATAGATAGTAGAAATCAAAGCAGCTTAAAAAGGTTAAAGAAATTTATTATATGAAATAGAATTTATATCAAGCTTCAAGATGCATTATAAGAATTTATTTTTAAATTTTAAGAAAAAAAGATTATAAAAGCAAATAGAAAAATACAGAATTTCAAAACTGAATCAATTAACAAAATTAACTTCGGTAAAATCCTTGTCAAATATTTTTTAAAGCACTTGTAGTACGTACCGTACAGAAATTTTAAAAAAAATCTTGAACTGTGTTCTAAACTGTTTGCACTATTGCCAAAGTTAACTAGGAACTACTGTAGTATAAATTTTTCATTGACTTGTATGTCCTAATTCGGTAGTAAATACGCATTTTTACTTTCTCTTGCCTATTTTTATGAATACCTGTATATAGGAAGGAAAGTATTGTTTTCATGTCGATTTTTCAAAATCGAGTTTTCACCGGATCTACGCGTTTTCAGACCCCCTGAACCCAAAAAACATGTTTTTAGCGATTGGTCTGTGTGTGTGTGTGTGTGTGTGTGTGTGTGTGTGTGTGTGCGCGCGCGCGTGCGTGCGTGTGTACGCGCGCGCGTGCATGCGTGGGTGCGTGCGTGCGCGCGCGCGTGTGTGTGAGTGTGTGTGTGAACAGAATATCTCAAGAACGGAACATCGTACGAACTTCAAACTTGAAACTTAAGTTATTGGTATATAACTCAGGTCCGGTAGTGGTGACCTGACACAAACATTTTCATCAAAATCGGTCAACCGGAAATAGTTTATTATTCGTGTAATTTTTCACTTTTTTCGATTTTCTCAAAAACTGGTCGTACGATTTTTTTAAAAATCGCGTAATTTACTACTGATTTTCGTTTTGCGTCTTTCACTCATGATTAAAATTAGGTTATGTTTATTGAGGTTCGTTTTTTGTTTATTTCTAATGTTTTATTACAAATGTTAGGTTTATTGTTAATTATTTGCATTGCCAAGAGAAAGTTGTGTGAGTGTTTCAAAACAAATTTTTTTTCTGTCGGTGGTTCTGATAACTGGCGTTCAGATAATCGACGCTCCTATCTATTATTATGTAAAGACATTCCAAATATATAGTCCAGCCTCTGTTAGTTTGCTCCTAATGTAAACAAATAATGACGTCACTGAGCATGCGCATTGTATCAAAATGTGTACTTGCTGATTAAAAAGTAACAACAAAATACTTTCAAAAGTATTTAAATACAAAATACTTTTAAAAGTATTTTTATAAATGAAATTGTTAGACCTACATCATATCATGACTGATGTTTTTAGTACTTTAAGTTCTTATAATTTAAAAAATAGTTAACTTAATAGGAATACAACATCCATAAAGTCGCACACTCTAGCGTGCACCCTGTAGTAGGCGGCTTTTGTTTGTTGACAGTAGGAGCAAACTAACAACGGCTTAACTGTACATATGGACATTTGGAGTAGGGACAGCTGTATGACAAGTTGGTAAGTGAATTGAGTAGCCTACCAGCATTATTAAGCCATATTAGATTCCCGTTTTGTTAATTGTTTATTTACTTGTTTGTTATCTTGCTGGTTTTACTTGTTTTCGTTGATTTTCCTTTGTGTTTCCCTTTTCACACTGTAGGTCTGGTATCATTGCTATTCCCTGCACATGTTTACATGTATAGGTATAGTGGGGTTCCAAGCTCCGTGTAGTTGCGGGGTGAAGGGTACGGGTGAGGTACAATGAATGAGTGATGCATGCTGGGAGAACGATTGTTGTATTACTCTGATACAAAACATTCGTTTTTAAACTTTCCATATTTAACATATTTGTTTGTATTTATTACATTTATTTATTTACATATTTTGATAAATTGGTAAGTTAAATATTATGAATCCGACCAAGTTAATAACCCGGTAAGAATTGGTTAAATTAATGCGCCGGATGATAAGAATGTTTTTTTAGTCTAGTTAGTACACGCTACCACTAAATGCATCAGCTGTGAAACACTACTAACTCATTCATTCTCCCAATACTATAACAACGCACTGTCTTTCTTCCAACTACACGGAGCTGGGACTCAAGCTTTATTATTATCTTCTTCTTCTTCTTCTTCACTTCCAAGGATTAGGTTTCTTGAACCTATTCCGGTACCCATCTGTTCCTCGGTCGTCCTATATCTCTTCTTCCTGTAGGTTTGTAGTTTCTGGCGGCTTTTGGTATTCTCTCGCCTGGCATGCGATTCAAATGGCTGCACCATCTGTTCCTGTTCTGCTTGATTCTGTCTAGCAACGGTAAAGCATTCAGTGTTTTTCTAATTTCTTCATTTCGTAGCCTATCTCTTCGGCTGCATCCATATACACTTCGTAAGAATCTCATTTCTGCAGCCTGGATTTTGCTGTCTACCTTTTTTATATGTATCCAGGACTCACTGCCATACATCAAAGTAGGGACAGCAATTGTATCGTAAAACTTAAGTCTCGTATCTTTTCTTGTTTTCCGTTTCAGATGTTTATGTATATTACCACAAATGCTTTGAAATTTAGATAGCTTGTAAAGCACATCTTTGTCAAAGTCATACGAAAGATCATTACCAAGATATTTGAAATGAGAGACTTGTTCAAGCACTCTTCCTCCTAATTCTATTTTAGTTCTTACGGTGTATTTTCCTTTAAATGCCATAGTTTTAGTCTTTGTCTGCGATATTTTCAAATTATATTTCTCAGACATTTTGTCTAACCTAAAAACCGCTTTCTGTAACTCGTGCTTTATTATTATTATAAATGAAATTGTTAGACCTACATCATATCATGACTGATGTTTTTAGTACTTTAAGTTCTTATAATTTAAAAAATATAGTTAACTTAATAGGAATACAACATTCGTTTTCACACGGAGCTGGGACTCAAGCAATATACGAGGTGTGGCTATTAAAAAACGAGACTGACATAGTAAAAAATTTTATTTTAATTTTATATATAATCACTTATTGTCATCTTCAATATACGCTCCTTCTCTATTCCTGCAACACTCCATTGTTGGAAACAGTGCTGGAAGCCATCTTCTGTCAGGTCCTTCAGGACACGTGCCGCTTTCTCTTTACAGCTCCACAGACTCAAATCTTGTCCCTTTTAATGCAGATTTCACCTTAGGGAACAGGTAGAAGATAATAACATGTGATGAAAAGTGGTTTTTTACTTACGATCCAGAAACAAAGCGCCAATCCGTGCACTGGAAGAGCCGAATTTCACCGAGAGCCAAAAAAGCTCGAATGAGCTAGTCAAAATTGAAAGCAATGATGATTAATTAATATAATAATTTCACTAACCTTCTTTTTAAAGTTTTTTAAAAAGAGTTTTTTAAAGAGTTTTATACAAGTGACTGAAGATGTATCATCTTCTGTAAATTTTAAATAAATGAAAAAAATTTTAGTTTCAATTTTTCATTTACTCTGATGATGGTGGATCCACCGAAACACGTGTAGGTAGGAATAAAATAAAGGTGACGCAATGATGATTGTTTTTTTTTTATATCCATGGGATTGTGTACCTTCACTGGGTTCCTGAAGGTCAAACAATTAATCAATATTACTACCTTGAGGTACTTTCTAAACTATGTCAAAGAGTAAGGAAAAAAACGCCCCGAAATGTGGAAGGACAAATCATGGGTTCTCCACCAAGACAATGCGCCAGCTCATTCCACGTTATCTGTCAAGAGGTTCCTAGCCAAGTACAGCATCTCAGTGTTAGAACAGCCACCTTATTCACCAGATCTTGCACCATGTGACTTCTACCTGTTCTCTAAGGTGAAATCTGCATTAAAAGGGACAAGATTTGAATCTGTGGAAGCCGTAAAAGAGAAAGTGGCACGTGTTTTGAAGGAGCTGACAGAAGATGACTTCCAGCAATGGATCCAACAATGGAAAATTCGCAAGGAGCATTGTAGGGATAGAGGAGTGTATATTGAAGCTGACAGTAAGTGATTACGTATAAAATTAAATTTTTTATAATGTCAGTCTTGTTATTTAATAGCCACACCTCGTATGTAGTTATTTATCAAATAATTATTCTTTAAAATACCAGTAATATGGTCAACAGTAAACACTTACCAATTATATCGCTTTTAAGCATATAATGCACATCTTCAGTAATTTTCTATACTACCATGGTGGAAGTAGGATGTTTTTAAATTTTAAATAGTATACAAAATTACTGAAGATGTATTTTATGCTTGAAAGCGCTATAATTGGTACGTGTTTACTGCTTACCGTATTACTGGTGATTTAAAGAATATAATATATTTTGACAATCAACACAATACGGCTGTTGAAAACACCTGTGTAGGATGTTTGATAAGACGTATTATTTATGTGTTTTTATTTTGACGTCCCCTATGATTGACGCCCCGATAGGTATAGATTCTGAAGTCACGAGATTGCCTTTTGCGTATGTAAGGGCTGTGAGGAAGGGAAGTGAAACATTTGCAGTACTGCCAACCTCAACAGTGAGACACTACTCGTACCTTTCACTACCGTGCAGTTTCTAGATACATTTTGTAAGCTGTGGTTTATTCCTAGAAAATGTTTTCTTCATAAACCTACTAAGAAATAAATATGACCTGTAATATTGCCTATAGCTTAATTACATGACTAGAAATGTTTGATTTACTGTAAATACGAATGAATCGCCTTTCTTTACTATTGCTGTCATCGATGTTTTCATTATCAGTCTCTCTAGTATGTACCTAACAGTTTTTTTTTTACCAGGTTTCAACAAAACTGTTGAAGAATAGCTTCTTCACGTCCTTAATTTCCTCCTTTATTTTTCGAATAGTGGAAAGCGAAACATTACAGTAGTTAGCTGCTCGCTCATGGCTTTTGTTAAGAGGCACGGATAGGCATTATTGTTTAGCTTCAACTTCATAACATTTTATTACATTGCATATTAGAGTTTGTTCAACATTGTGAATATTTCGACCATGTTTTTGAGAAACCAACATTTCTGTAACAAACAATTAACCTACAAAAGGTTCCACGATATACTTTATACACTCTGGGTATAGTAAGTTGTTATGTTTGTCGTACTGAAATTAAAGCAGTCGGGCATGCGCACTGATCCTTTCCCCCTTTACCCCTCGTTGCAAACAAGGGCAAACTCGTGACTCAAGTGACTACATGTACAGTGTTTTCAAGGATTTCTATCTGTTGCTGCATTTCTTCTACTCAAGTAGGTCTTCCCTGCTTCCCTGTTAGTTTCTTTGATGGAGTTTGGAATGGTTGTAAGGGGTAAGTGAAGCCCATAAAAAATACAAAACAAATTTATTGTTCTCTTCATGGGATAGGCCCATCCAACCTCATCTGGTATCAATATATTTCACTTTTCAAAAGCACTTACTATAATAAATTGACAGGTTGAGAGAAAAACACGCTGTCATATTTACCAATTTTGGTTTTTTTTTATTTACATTAATCCACACAGATGTCAGGATAATGATAAGAGTCTTTCTACTACAAATAACAACACCAGGTATAGATACACTTTGTTCTTTGACTCAGTCTCTGCTTCTCCTGTATATCATGTTAAAATAAAAGTATGTGTCTTAATTTTTATGAAAATTATTAGTTTTGTAACATGTTACCAATGTGAATATTAAGACACACCCTGCCATTTTATAGCAAGTGAGTTCTACCAGCAAATTTTACTTTCATAAGTCTTTGTCTCAACATCTGGGTACATGGGCGACATGTGGGTTGTTGTTATGCAGCACAGTGGAAGAGGGTGAAAGGTGAGTTTCGAAGCCTTAAAACAGAAACATTTTGATTAAGATACAGTAACCCCAGCAGAAGGTTCCCTGACCCTCCTGGGTGGGGGTTGAGCAGAAAGTTAATTCCCTGCTCGTGAAAAATCATTGTTGCACTTGCAGTATCCACAATAGCCTTGGAATTAGGACAGGAAATATTGTCCAGACTGGACAGAAAATTATATAGGAAAATTGGATTTCGGAAAATTTTACAAGGGTGTCCTTTATCAACGACACTTCAAGTTATTATTCAGGATAGTGGGGATAATTTGTGACAGGCCCTCTTTAGGTTTTGTGAGGTATGTCGTCAGTTTAATTTAAAAATATCAAGTGATAAAACAAAACGATGATCTTTACAGGAAAATATCCAGTCAGGACAAAGATGATGGTGGATGGAGTGATTCTGGAACAGGTCAGCCACTTTGGCTATTCGGGATGTGATGTGTTATAAGAAGAGGACAATGATGTACCACAAAAAGGTTCAAAGATTTAATAGGATTTGTGGTACAAACATTACAATTTGAAGGGAAGGGCCCCTTGAACTGGCACATTAATGAAGTTCTGTAAGACAGTGGCTATCCCAACACTGATTCAAATGGCAGTGAGACCTGGGTGTGGAAGAAGAAATATGAAAATTCAGTTCAGTCGGCAGAGATGCGCTTCTTGAGATGCATTAATGGCTGACAGGATTGGTTCAGAAATGATGATATACGGCAAGAGTTAGATGTGTGTTTTCTTAGAAAGACAAATTATGGAGCACCGCCGGAAATGGACCGATCATCTTGAAAGAACGTCTCCAAACAGTATTCCTAGACTGGTCAGAATTTATAGGAGAATTAGACGGCTTTGGTTCCAGTTTCAACCCAAAGTGACTCAAAACCAGAAGTCAAGAAATAAAAGTCAGAATTTGGCAACAAAAATAGTGTCATTCAATTCCTCTTGAAGAGTAGACACAGAAATCACTACGGTTTTAGGCATAAGTCAAAGGTAAGCCTTTTTTTGGCATTGTCTCATGAAAGGGATTTTTTTACTGGTTTTCTTGTAAAAAAATGATTTCTGTGGCAATACAATGCAAGGTAATGGTGCACAGATGAGTCCATCGCTGCACATGATTGCCTCCCACAGGGTTTAATGGTTAGTGCGCATGATTCCCAAATACAAATTTTTTTTATTACAATATCTTTCACGATATTTCTGTTCTCAGAAGCAGAGAAATAACAAATTTTAAATGAAAATTCTTTTCTATACTCAGCAACAATTAGAGCAACCAATCAAAAAAATTAGGATTAAGGGAAAAAGATTAGACAAGTCGAGAGAAATTTTAATATTCCAGAATCAACATTAAGAAAAATATTACTGCACCAGTAGACCAAAACCACCTGTATAATCTATGTGTCATTTTTATTCTCTTACAAAATATAATTTAAATGCGCTCCGTTACCCGCCCACCTGCACATGATTTACCACACGCACATTTAACTTTTTTGGTTGCAATATAAGAAAGTGCGATTTGTTTTATTTGACATTTCTCAGGTTAAAAAAAACTTATTCTCATAGTACTGTAGGTCAAAATAATATCAGAAGTTTTAATAGTTCCCGCTGTAAAATAAATTCTATCTTACATGCACACCATTCCCACCCTCCCCTACAAATAGAAATAAAAGCACAAGAAATTTTAATACAATACTTTATTAGCAAAAATTCATACAACAAATTATTTATTAAAATTTTTACAATTCTGTAATTAAATGAAGTTAATCAGTAAATAATTTCCTTACATTTAAAAACATAATACCAATAAATAAAATATAATTTTAGAGTATGCTTTACTGGAATTGTTTAAAAAAAAATATAATAAATATCAAAATTAAAGCTCAATTTGCCACAAATACGAGGGACGTTCAATAAGTAACGAGACAAATAAATGTAAAGAAAAACAGTTTATTTAATGGCAGTGAAATGTTTTGAGGGTCAGGTTGGAAACGTGGGAACACTGTTAATCAGCTGTTTGATAATTTCAAATGTCAGCTCTGCTTTAAACCTGTTCGTTCGGAGGAGATATGTACAATCAATAAGATTTTCGCTAACCAAAGATGTAAAACCAGTTTAAATCGAACAGAACTTCTGGATTTGCCCACAAAAAAAAATTCAAAACTTACGTGTTGACCAGTAAAGTTATTTTTATGGTCTGGAACTTGCAAGGCTCAATTTTTTGTGATTTAATTAGAAGAAAAACATACCCTGAATAATTACATTAACATGCTCCAATAGAAAGTGAGACATATGATAAAACTCCCACAAAATGTGTGATTCTCTTGTGTGACAAAGTGCGTCCGCACACCAATCAGAGAACAGAAGAAATTCTCAAGAGGTTGGGTTGGGAGGTGTTGCCCAAACCTCCTTACAGCAAAGACCTCATCCCATCAAATTTTCGGCCCACTCAAAACCATTTTAATGCAGCAAGAAGTTTAACGACAACAAATTGGTCAAAAGAGCGGTAAATTAATGATTTATACAGTAAGATAAAGACTTCTTGTGGTGGGAAAAGTGTATAAATGTTTCTGAAGATGGTACTGAAAAGTAGTGTAAATTTCATTGTCATTGAAGAAATGGTTTTTTCTCTTTATCAGTTTGTCTCGTTAATTATTGAACGCCCCTTGAGTAATTCAAGTACTGTAAAATAAAACTGCCCGCAGTTTTTACAAAAAAAAAAATAATAAACTAAAAGTTATTAAAATGAAAAAACAGATACTGATACCAACTATATATATTGATAACTGATCCCAAATATTTTTCATATAAAAAAAACAGTATACAACATATTTATTGAATGTTTGATCATTCATACAAAAAAATGATAAAACACTGGACAATGCTCTACAAATATTGAAAGCGATATAACATAATTGCAAAATAACCCTTAAATTATAATTTAAATTAAGTAGGTAAACAAATACCTGTTTACTTCTAACAGTAAACTCTTAGTTATCCATATTCCATATCCTTGACATGTCCTATGATACTCCCCTGGGAGTATCCTGGATGCATTAATAAAAAAAGTTAAAAAAAATCCAGATTTACCAAAGTCGGGGCTATTCAAAACGATCAAAAAATTAACTTTTACTTAAAAGAATCTAACTATTACAACTTTAAAAGCTACAAGAAATAAACAGACCAAAATAAATTAATTTAAAAAATTTACATTTTCTCAAATGCAAAGTGCCATCTAATTTAATGTGTGTTGCAGTTTTGTAGAGCCATTAAGTCAAAAATTGACATTATTTTAAGCAAACCAATTTGAGATAATTATCCCTGACAATGATAATTAATTTTAATTTTTTTCAAATATTTTCTAATAAATTAGTTACAGGTTGATACAAAATTGCAGTTAATCTTAATAGTAACCATGCAACCACTAACCGTCAACTCAAGTCATGTTGCTACTATTCAGTTTTAAGGACATAACCTCAATACAAAATTTCCAAAGGGATATCTATAATTTCAAAATTTGTTTTAGATAATATTGATGTAAAATATAATGATAGTACACTCCTTGTAAACTTATATATACGTATTATTTTTATTTTATCAAACATCCTATATAGGATTTTTAAACAGCCGTATTATTTAAAATTGAAATATATATTTCTAACCACCAGAATACGGTAACATAAAACACTTACCAATGTTTATAGCGCTTTCGTGTATCTTGTACACATCTTCAGTAAATTAAAATTTATTTTACGTCAAAATTTAAAACTTCCTGCTCCTACCATGGTAGATAAGGAATCATAGTGGATAAGGATTCCTTATTTACCACGGTAGGAGCAGGAAATTTTAAATTTTGACGTAAAATAAATTTTAATTTACTGAAGATGTGTACAAGATACACGAAAGCGCTATAAACATTGGTAAGTGTTTTATGTTACCGTTTTCTGGTGGTTAGAAATATATATTTCAAGTATTATTTTATATAGTTTTAGATATCAACCCTTTGTAGACTATTGACGGAAATATACACCAAAATATCTTTCAGACAGATAGTTTTACGGACATATCCACAAACAGTTTTAACAGTTATGGTCATCTAGTGGATATATCTGGACATTTTTTATAAAAAACATGAAAAAAAAATTTGAGTAAAATTGGTCTAGTCATCAAAATGTTTAAATATTCTAGGAAATTTAAGCCAATGACAACTGGATTGTTTGCCCGCCATGAGGTCTGTGTTTCATATTCGAGGAGATTTGTTTTCTCCTTTTATTCTGCAATTCAATGTAGAAATAATAATTTTTTAGTCGATTCTATTTGCAGATGTATTTGCTGTAGAGGATCAGATGACAAGAGAAGAGATTAGAAAGAGATGAAATTAGGCTAGGGCTTAAAACATTGATAATCTGAAAAATTTACATGATTTCTAAACAATAAAAAAAGCGATCTAAAAGACGATCATAAATATAATACAAAAATAATTAAAAATATATATTTTTTACTTTCTCTTGCCTATATGAATATATAGGAAGGAAAGTATTGTTTTCATGTCGATTTTTCGAAATCGAGTTTTCACCGGATCTATACGTTTTCAGACCCCCTGAACCCAAAAAACATGTTTTTAGCGATTGGTCTGTGTGTGTGTGTGTGTGTGTCTGTGTGTGAACAGAATATCTCAAGAACGGAACATCGTACGAACTTGAAACTTGAAACTTAAGTTACATACCACTACCGGACGCGACACGAACATTTTCATCAAAATCGGTCAACCGGAAGTAGTAGTTTATTCGTATAATTTTTCAGTTTTTTGCGATTTTCTCAAAAACTGGTCCTACGATTTTTTTTAAAATCGCCTATTTTACTCAATTTTTTATTCTCTACAAGATAGGGTAGGCGCCATGTTTGCTGAAATTCTCGGTGAGGCTGTTTTCACGTAAAAACGTTGTTTTTTTAAGATTACGGCTTTAATATAAATTTTAGCGCAAAAACTTATATAATAAAAGTTGTAGAGAATTTAAAAACCTACAACTTCTGTTTCAAACATTTTTTTGTATAACGCTTAGTTTAGCGGTAATTTGCGATTTTCTGTTTTTTTTCTCATGAAAACGTGAGAAAAATCGATTTTTTTAACATTTCGGTCTTAGTATGCATTTTACGACAAAAGTGTATATAATTAAATTTATAGAAAATTAAAAGATCTACAACTTTTGTTTAGAGCATTTTTCTCTACAGAGCCTAGTTTAGCGTGAAAGCGTGATTTTCCGTATTTTTAAGCCAAACTGAGTTCGATTGTCATTTTGCGTCATTCACTCATGATTAAAATAAGGTTATGTTTTTGAGGTTAGTTTTTGTTCATTTCTAATGTTTTAATACTAATGTTAGGTTTATTGTTAATTATTTGCATTGGCAAGAGAAAGTTGTGTGAGTGTTTCACACCAGATTTTTATTCATACAGCGCATACATTGCAATCTGTTCAATTCAGTAGAATAAGCAACCACCAGCAAAAACAAACAACCAGAAAGTGGGTGCTTTGCGGAGGGCCTGGCATGCTGATAAGTATACTCTTTCAACTCGGTGAGGAAGGCAACGGTAAACCACCTCACACCTCGTTTTACTTAGTAAAACCTCTAAAGGTTTAAACCAGCCTTTCAGCTGTTGACCTAAACAACAACAAGCAACCACATGACCCAAAATGAGATGAGGATGATGTGTATGAAATGTGAATTAGGTGTAGTCTTGTGCAGACCCAGGCCGACCATTCCAAACAGAGTATGGTTAACCCTTTAACTACTGAGTTTTTACATGAAATAAAGCTTGCACAGACCAGGTATTTTCATGACATTTTACACCGTGATGACAGAATTGTGTTCTATCGTTAACGTCAATTCCTTCAAAGTTCTTTGTTATTATCCTCATTAACACTCTTCTTCATCAGATTCTATAGTCATTAAATATTCACTTATTTCTTTCGTCTATGTACATTTTAGAAAAAATTCAAAACAAAGAGAAAAAAAACATTCTTTTTGTTTAATTATATAGTTTGGTAAAGAAATGTTCTCCAATTCATTTTTTCCAACTTCAATTGGTCAAGATTTAATATAATTATAAAGTGCTGACTCATTTTAAAGCCAATAGAATGCGGAACATAGTATTTCTTCTGGAAAGTTTGAACATGAGTTTACATGCCAGTTGACTCTAGCCTCGGCATGTAAGTGCCGTCGCATGTACAAGACAACAGTCCACAAAGGGTTAATTCAAGGAAAAATGAACAAGAATAACACTTTTATAATAAGAGTAAACGATACAGTAACTAAAGAGTATGTGAAAATTCAATAAAATATTTTCAATTTTTCTCAAAACTATGACTATATGTGGTTAAAAAATTTTGTTACAACAAATTTAATTTACTGCCTAATGAGATGAGAATGATGTGTATGAAATGTAAATTAGGTGTAGTCTTGTACAGATCCATGCTGACCATTCCTAAGAGAGTATGGTTAATTAAAGGAAAAATGAACAAGAATAACACTTTTATGATAAGAGTAAACGATACAGTAACTAAAGAGCATGTGAAAAATTCAATAAAATATTTACAATTTTTTTAAAAATGATGACAATAATTATGTGATTATTTAAATTATGTCACAACATATTTAATTTACTGGATTAATAAATGATCTCTTATTAATAAATTACCCTATTATTATGTGTCAACCAGATTATCTAAAAACATTCGTTAATCTGGTGTTGGTTTGGCCGTTTATTATTTTAGGATAACCAAGAGTTTATTATTTTTATCACCGACTGCTATATACAAAACATTAATTGAATCTCTTCTTAGATTCTGTCAAACAAATATTTATTCACATATAACTACAGTTTTCGTTTTTTTGTACTCCGTGTTACAGCTTTCTCCACTTTATTATCTTTGTCAATGCTTTCATCTGAAATAAAAATTAATGATAATTTATTTCCATTCAATCATACAATAATTAAACATAGTAAAACAGAAAATCATACAGTTCAACATTTCGCGACAATATAATAACAGAAAATAAAAAAATGTGATAACGGGTGTTTTTTTTAGAGGTATAGAACTAAGTTGGCAGTACTGATTTCCATGGCGGCCATTTTGAAAACTGTTTTGTAATTTATGTTCAGTTTAGTTTGCCATTTTATAATGAATAGACGAAACGCTGACGAAATTAATGAATAGCCCGAACAACGCTTGCAAATTGTGCAGATTTATTTTGAAAATCATGGTTCGGTTCGTGAAACTTATCGTGCACAACGTCCATTTTATGATCGACATAATCGTCCATCAGAGCAAATAATTCACTCAACAATGAAACTTTGTCGATCAATATTTACTCTGAATGACAATAAGGTAATCCTCGATATATTGCTGAGAAGCCTTTACATTCAGAAAAAGTGACTGTTTGGTGTGCTTTATGGGCTGGTGGAGTCATTGGTCCATACTTCTTCAAAAATGATGCCAGGCAGAATGTTACAGTCAATGGTGACCACTAAGAGCCATGATATAAGAACTATTTCATCTGAAATATGTGTAAAAAGTCAATGACTTTTTTGCTCCTGAATTGAATCGCCTTAATGTTGGAGAGCTGTGGTTTCAACAAGATGGTGCAACATGTCACACAGCGCGTGCCACAATCGATTTACTGAAGGAAACGTTTGGTGAACGCATAATTTCACGTTCTGGACCTGTAAATTGGCCTCCAAGGTCGTGCGATCTAACACCGCTGGACTATTTTCTGTGGGGGTATATGAAGTCGCTAGTCTATACCAATAAGCCACAGACAATTGATGACTTGGAAGGCAACATTTGCCGCGTTATTACCAATATATGGCACCAAATGCTGCCAAAAGTGGTCACAAATTGGACGTCTCGATTGGACCACGTCCGAGCCAGCTGCGGCGGCCACATGCCGGAAATTATTACTTTCTCTTGCCTATATGAATATATAGGAAGGAAAGTGTTGTTTTCATGTCGATTTTTCGAAATCGAGTTTTCACCGGATCTATACGTTTTCAGACCCCCTGAACCCAAAAAACATGTTTTTAGCGATTGGTCTGTGTGTGTGTGTGTGTGTGTGTGAACAGAATATCTCAAGAACGGAACATCGTACGAACTTGAAACTTGAAACTTAAGTTACGTACCACTACCGGACTCGACACGAACATTGTCATCAAAATCGGTCAACCGGAAGTGGTAGTTTATTCGTGTAATTTTTCACTTTTTTGCGATTTTCTCAAAAACTGGTCCTACGATTTTTTTTAAAATCGCCTGGTTTACTCAATTTTTTATTCTCTACAAGATAGGGTAGGCGTCATGTTTGCTGAAATTCTGGGTGAGGCTGTTTTCATGTAAAAACGTTGTTTTTTTAAGATTACAGCTTTAATATGCATTTTAGCGCAAAACTTTATAGTATAATAAAAGTTGTAGAGAATTGAAAATTCTACAACTTTTATTTCAAACAATTTTTTGTATAACGCTTAGTTTAGCGGTAATTTGCGATTTTCTGTTTTTTTTTCTCACGAAAATGTGTGAAAAATTGATTTTTTTAAGATTTCGGCCTTAGTATGCATTTTACGACAAAAGTGTATATAATTTAATTTATAGAAAATTAAAAGATCTACAACTTTTATTTAAAGCATTTTTCTCTACAGAGCCTAGTTTAGAGAGAAAGAGTGATTTTCCGTATTTCTAAGCCAAACTGAGTACGATTTTCATTTTGCATCATTCACTCATGATTAAAATAAGGTTATGTTTTTGAGGTTAGTTTTTTGTTTATTTCTAATATTTTATTAATAATGTTAGGTTTATTGTTAATTATTTGCATTGGCAAGAGAAAGTTGTGTGAGTGTTTCACACCAGATTTTTTTAAAATAAAAATGGCAAATAATTATCTTTAAAATAAAACCTATTCCACGTCAATTGTTCAGTTATTCTGTGTTTTATTTAATTTTAAAGTTCTATACCTCTAAAAAAAACACCCTTTACTTCACTTAGAATGTAAATTAGGTATAGATACAAAGTCTCGAGAATGCCTTTTGTGTATGGATGGGCTGTAAGGAAGGGAAAAGAAATCTGACAGTGCTGCCAACCTCAACAGTGAGACACTATAATTTACTACCGTGCAATTGCACCATTTGTTAATTACATGTTGTATTTCAATTAATATACTTCATTGTGACTTGAGACTTTTCCCACTTAAACCCAATTTCCTTTAAAATTTTTCTTACGGTATAAAGTTTCCAACTAAAATTTAGCCTCTCTTTCAAAATTGGTAATAACGTTTCACATTTCAGCATCACTTTTTAACTAATATAATCGTTTCCTATTTTAACCAGGTGTCAAAAAATCTGTTGATGAAGAAATAACTTCTTCACTGTCTTTAACTTCCTTCTTTATATTTCAAATTGTGGAAAGAGAAACATCGCAGTAGTTAAATGCTCGCTCACGGCTTTTGTTAAAAGGGACGGAAAGGAATTTTTGATTAGCTTCAACTTCACAGCATTTTATTACGTTACATATTAGATTTTGTTCAGCACTGTGAACAGTTCGACTGCGTTTTCGAGAAACCAACATTTCCGTTTACAGTAACAAACAGTTATATTCGTATAGTTAACCTACAAAAGTTTCCGCGATATACTGTTGGTTCTTTAAGTATAATTAACATTGTTATGGTGGCGAACTGTATCAAAGCAGTCGCATATGTGCACTTATGCTTTCCCCCCTTGACTACATGCACCATTTATTCATACACCTTCAATAATTGATTTTTTACTTTCTCTTGCCAATATGAATATATATAGGAAGGAAAGTATTGTTTTCATGTCGATTTTTCAAAATCGACTTTTCACCGGATCTATACGTTTTCAGACCCCCTGAACCAAAAAAACATGTTTTTAGCCATTGGTCTGTGTGTGTGTGTGTGTGTGTGCGTGTGTGTGTGTGTGTGTGTGTGTGTGTACAAAATATCTCAAGAACGGAACATCGTACGAACTTGAAACTTAAAACTTAAGTTACATAATACCCTTACTGGACCCGACACGAACATTTTCATCAAAACCGGTAAACCGGAAGTAGTAGTTTATTCGGATAATTTTTCACTTTTTTGCAATTTTCTCAAAAACTGGTCCTACGATTTTTTTCAAAATCGCCTCATTTACTCAATTTTTTATTCTCTACAAGATACGGTAGGCGCCATGTTTGCTGAAATTCTTGGTGAGGGTGTTTTCACGTAAAAACAGTGTTTTTTTAAGATTACGGCTTTAATAAGTATTATAGTGCAAAAATTTATATAATAAAAAATGTAGAGAATTTAAAATTCTACAACTTTTATTTCAAACATTTTTTTGTATAACGCTTAGTTTAGCGGTAATTAGCGATTTTCTGTTTTTTTTCATGAAAACGTGTGAAAAATCTATTTTTTTCAGATTTCGGCCTTAGTATTCATTTTATGACAAAAGTGTATATAATAAATTTTATAGAAAATTAAAAGATCTACTACTTTTATTTAGAGCATTTTTCTCTACAGAGCCTAGTTGAGCGTGAATGAGTGATTTTCCGTATTTTTAGGCCAAACTGAGGTTGATTTTCATTTTGCGTGTTTCTCTCATGATTGAAATAAGGTTAGTTTTTTATTTATTTCTAATGTTTTATTATTAATGTTAGTTTTATTGTTAATTATTTGCACTGGCAAGAGAAAGTCGTGTGAGTGTTTCACACCAGATTTTTTTATCCTGAAAAGGGTCAGCTGAAACCTTAACCTTACTGTTGTATTCATCTCAATACAAGATCATTAAAGATAGCACATGGCTGCTGCAGCATCTTGTTGCCCAGAAACATAAATATGGAATCAGCAGATGACTTCATTCGGATCATACTGCATTATGTCAACCAGCCCATTCACACTTATTGTCACTGTATAGTGATATTTGAGAAATGGTTGAGGGAATAGATTGTTAATTGTACAAAATTGTGTATTGTATGGAGTGGAATGTGTTGAACAAGGATAGCGAGTAACTGACTAAGAATGGAATGTTTTGAATAGGGATTCTTGGAAAAGAGGTGGTGAGTCTGCGTAAATGGGTCTCCCATTGTCTTATTATACAGCAAATCTATACCTTTCTATAAATGACAACCACCACAGGTATTTAAAGGCAGTAACCCTTTATAAGGGAGTTCAGTTCACGTTCCCACACGATTACGAACGAGCGAGTGCTATAAGCAAGTGTTTGTATACACTGTAACAATTGAAGAGCTGAGTGGATGAAGGTGCTATGTACCATTTTTTCAAAAATGTATTTTTTGTGATTTCTGAAGGTGATAAGTGCATACTTAGTTATGTAGATGACATAGAACACTGTATATCAACAGTTTACGGAAATACTAGGGGATGAACGGGCTATGTACAGCTTAATTTTAAGGTTTGTAAAGGATTAAGATGTTCAGATGATTTAACACCTTCTTCTACCAGGATTTACTACAACCTAATAGACATCTTTTTAGAGTAATAACAGTTAAATGTAGTAATTAACACCTATCATCATCATATATATGCATTGTGAGTTTGTATAAAAATTTCTCTTATAAAGACCTTTACGAGTATTTTGTAATATTAAATTACTGTTAATCCATTTGTAGATGATACAGTGTACAATAAAGACTTTTTAGTTGATGAAAGTGTTGTATGCGTTACAATAAGTGTCGAAGTTATAAAACAATGGTAGTCGATGATCGATAAATCGAATAAAAAAGTGACAATGAAAAGTAAAGTTTTAAGAACTTTTAATTGCATAAGACAAAATTTTCATGAAGGGAAGCCTTAGTACTTTCATAGCAATTTCCACTAAACTATATTTTTGTTACACAGTACCTTCATCCACTAAGCTCTTCAATTACGAGAAGAAATAGGTTCTGTACTGTAAACCTTTGTAAATAGTCATTGTAGGTAAGAATGAATTGTTGTACACTTGTAAATATTCATTGTAGGTAAAAAATTAATTGTTAAGTGTAAAATAATTTTTTATTATTAGTCAAGTAACATTTTTGTAATTAAATTGTTGTTGTTTAGGTCAACAGCCGAAAAGCTGGTTTGAACCTTTAGAGGTTTTACTAAGTAAAAACGAGGAGTAAGGTGGTTTACCATTGCCTTCCTCACTGAGTTGAAAGTGTATGCTTATCAGCATGCCAGGCCCTCCGAAAAGCACTCACTTTCCACCCTGCAAATGACACCTTCACTTCATTCACCACAGGGTCTGGCTGCATAGTGAAATTCATTACTCTCAGAGGAGATAACTCTGACTAGTATCTTTTACACTTCTAACTCTTCTGTTCTTAAATAGTTCAGTCATATAGGTGGCTGACTATGTGATAAGAAACAGAACTATTTTTTTTAGCCCTGGACCAAACAGATAGAGTGCAATTAAAATAACACTCCACCTGCCCGTTCCGGGCATGTAATTAAATTAATTAAGTAATTTAATTTGTAATCCGTTAGTAGTCTTAAGCAGATAATCAGTTGTATTGTCTTTTAAATAATTTTTTTTTTTTTTTTTGGTTTAACATCCAACTGTTCTGCAATTACTGCTAATGCAGACGGTGAAGGATGAAATGATTTTTTTGCAACGTATGAAAAGATGCCGCGCCTGAATGGGATTCGAACCCAAGACCGCATGATGAGAGGCGAGCTTGTTACCAACTGCGCCAATGCGGCCGACGCAGTATAGTTATTTATTTATTTATTTTTAATTTTTATTATTATTTATTTTAAATAATAAATACCTGGTAAAGGCAAACTGGTGATTCCATTTCGCCTACTTATACCACGTACTTCAGCTGATAAATCTCTAAATTTAGCTTCCCAATTTAGAATGCAACGGCGTAACTTCTGTATCTCTTTACCTTGTTCATTTATTTTGTTCTTCATTAATTTAATTTGTTTGCCAGTATATCTCGCCTGAAAATTAAACAAATGAAATCACTTTTTAAAAACTAAAGGGTGATTCAAAAAGAGCGCCGGTTTTTAAACGGCTGGTAAATTTTTGTTTATCGGTTGGCAACATTGTTTGACCACATTTCTATTTCGGAGAACATTCCGATTGACGATTCAGTAGTAGTTTCTCTTGTTCGCAGTGTAGTACTCTCGCAGTCTGTGTCTAACCATGGAGAAGTTTACTATTGCGCAACAAGTGTTAATCGTCAAAACATTTTACCAGAGTGGAGAGAGTTATGCGACTACTGTCAGGCGACTTCGCGGTACTCTAGGACGTAATGAAGCACCGAATGAATCAACAGTTCGCAGGCTCATGAAAAAGTTTTTTGAGACGGGTTTAACAGTCGACCTTAAAAGTTCTGGACGTCGTCGTTCTGGCCAAACTGAGCAGAACGTTGCGTTGGTTCGTGACAGTGTGGCTGTTAACCCAGCAAATTAGGGAGTTTTTGTGGCATCATTTGGATGGAATGGACATAGACGAGTTGTGGTTTCAGCAGGATGGTGCCACCTGTCACGCTGCACGAGAAACAATGTTGTTGCTCCGTGAACGGTTCCAGGATCGCATCATTTCTCGTAATTCCGACCATCAATGGCTACCAAGGTCGTGTGACTTGACGCCTTGTGACTTTCCTCTTTGGGGTCATCTGAAGTCATTGGTGTATGCCAATAAACCCCGAAACATCAATGACTTGAAGGAGGAAATTCGACGGGTTATCGGGCAAATGGAAGTCGAAACTTGTCGTGCAGTAATATCCAATTTCATGGACAGAGTTGATGCGTGCCAGCGCAGTAGAGGAGGACACATGCATGACATCATTTTTCATACAAAAAATCGGAAGGTAAGATGAACTTGTTGATGTATCTATTTTCAGTTTTTCAATAAAATAAATCTCTTAATTTGATATATCAAAACCGGCGCTCTTTTTGAATCACCCTATATTTATTGGTCTTCTTTGTAAGAATATGTCATAAAATATAATTTTTAATAACTGTAAATGTTAACATTCATTTTCAACTCATAGTGATATGTTAATGCTTTCAAAATGTTACTAAAGTAATTACAACATACAAAAGTAATTCACAATTATAATTAAGTGAAATGAAAAGTAAAGAGCTCAGACACCCGAACTAATCCTCTGTGCTTAAACCGGGATAGCACCACTGGTGGGACCACTCCAGCCTGCATACACCAGAAAACCGTAGGGGGACAATAAATGGCAAACTCCCCCACACCTAAGGGCACGTACACAACTTGGCAACATGGATAGTTGCACCCGACCCCCACATGGCCTACTCTATTTTTCAAATTTTTTAAAATTCTACCACAACTTTGGCCAACGAATATTTTACGTTATTAATACATTTGTACTAATTTTTTCTTCTGTACTTAAATGCTTCAGTCATATAATTGGCTAACCATGATAAGAAACATAACTATTTTTTGTTGTCCTGGAACTAGCAGATCGAGTGCAGCAAGCTAAGCATTACCATGATGGTCAACAACCTTCAGAACAGTGAAGCACCCTGAGGAGAAGATACTTCTTCTGTACTTAAATGCTTCAGTCATATAATTGGCTAACCATGTGATAAGAAACATAACTATTTTTTGTTGCCCTGGAACTAGCAGATCGAGTGCAGCAAGCTAAGCATTACCATGATGGTCAACAACCTTCAGAACAGTGAAGCACCCTGAGGAGAAGATACTTCTTCTGTACTTAAATGCTTCAGTCATATAATTGGCTAACCATGTGATAAGAAACATAACTATTTTTTGTTGCCCTGGAACTAGCAGATCGAGTACAAATAATTTAATGCTCCACCCGCCTACTATGAGCATTTATTGGTCACATACAGACTTAAAAATATGTGTTTTAATCACCGTATTGTTATACTAGTCATACATGTAACTTCTGACACTATGCTAAAACCGAAAATAAAATTCCAACGTGTGTACCATATTTTTTAGTCCTCTAAATTTCATAAAATTCTCCAATATCCATATGCTCAACAAGTCCAGAAATTTTAGCTTTTATATAAATGATTTCATACTAACGTACATGTTTCACAATTTTTCTCGATTTATGTGAAATGGATGTAATAAGATTATGATTTGATTTTGCACGTATTAAATTCTGCCGTACGGCGTTAAATAAACTTTTGTAAGTGGTTATTCTTGGCGTGAAAGCAGTATCTTGACTGCCATTGTTACTTCCAACGTAATCTGAAAACACACAAATGTATATAAATGATTAGTAGAAATCAATTTGATAAAAATTAATTAATATGATACTAAAAGTTGAAAGCTGTTAAAAATAAAAATTACATTCTAAATATTTTTATTAAGGAATAGCAGAAACAACCTTTTCCACTATTTGAAATGGGGCTAATATTTCTCAAATTCATTCAAGGAATAATATCTTAATAACAACGTGCATTCCATATTTGTTTATTTGTTTCCCATTACTAAACAAAAATCATTTAAATCCAATGGTAATCCCAAACATAATTATTATTCTCGGGATGCAGGAAAATCGATCATGTGGTAGTTGGCAACACTGCAGTCTTTATTGTCTTCCCCACCCTAAAACAGCCTGCATGCATGATTTCATGCATTTTTAAGTTCTACAGATGTCATAAGATATGCCCCACTAGCCTATCCCTTCTTCTGGTGTAGACTTGAGTCACGAGTTTGCCTTTGTTTGCAACGAGGATAAAGGGGGGAAAGCATAAGTGCGAATGTATTAATTTCAGTACAATAAACACACAAACTTATACTATATCCAGAGCATATACACTATATCACGGAACCTTTTGTTTGTTAACGTAAACAGAATTGTTAGTGTCTCGAAAACTAGGGCAGACTATTCACAGTGCGGAATGAAATCTAATACATAGTGTAACAAAATGCTGTAAGTTGAAGCTAAACAAAAATGCCTTTCTCTTAAAAAAAGTCATGAGCGAGTGGCTAACTACTGTGATGTTTCTCTTTCCACAATTCAAAAAATAAAGAAGGAAATTAAGGACGTGAAGAAGCTATTCTTCCACAGTTTTGTTGACACCAGGTAAAAAAAAGAAACGGTTAGGTAGATATTAGTGAGACTAATAGTGAAGACATCGGTGACAGCAATAGTAAAGAAGGCGATTCATTCATAAAAAATTTTGTTCCAATGTAATAAGGTAGTTGGTAATTAGAGTAAATCAAACATTTCTAGCCATGTAATTAAACTATAGGCAATATTGCAGGTCACATTTATTTCTTATAAGGTTTATGAAGAAGAAACATTTCTCAGAATAAACCACAGCTTACAAAATCTATGTAGAAACTGCATGGAAGTGATATGTACGAGTAGTGTCTCACTGCTGAGGTTGGCAGCACTGTAAAATTTTCACTTCCTTCCTCACAGCTTATCTGTGTGCAAAAGGCAATCTCGTGACTTCAGTGTCTATAAGATGTTTCCATACACTTCTTTTTTTCATCCACTCATCTAAGAACCTCTAAATTACTTATTTTGTCCATCCACCTACCTTTAATATTTTCCTATAACACCACATTTCAGAAGCTCTTATCCTCTTCCTTTCTACAACCCCTATCACCCACATTTCATTCCCTTATAATGCTACACTCCAAACATAATGTTTTAAGAAAGTTTTCCTTATCTGTAAGTCAATGTTTGTAGTCAGTAAGCTGTTTTTAATTTCATAGGCTTTCTAGCTTGAGCAATCCTACTGTTGATATCACTTGTGCTTCTACCATCCCTTGTTATTTTACTCCCAGATAGCAGAATTCCCCAACTTCCTGTATGTTTTCGTTGCCTACTATTAAATTTCCCATCTCTTTTAAACTTCTCTTGGTGCTAAACAACACTTTCGTTTTGTTTTTATTCATTTTCATGAAATAATCAGACCCCCTGAACCCTGAATGTTTTTAGCGATTGGTCTGTGTGTGTGTGTGTGTGTGTGCATGAGATCAGTCGGTACTCATATTAGTTATATACTGCAGATTGCATTATCTATAGGCCTACATTTAAAACACAAAATTGCTTCCAATCGTCATGGGTGACGAGCCTATGAACCCGAAACTAAACAGTAGTCGACCGTATGGGTCTTTCACGAAGAGCCAAATCCCACAAAAGTTGTTCGTGCATGAAGCACCTCCAAGCAAGTTGCTTGTTTTTTTTAGAAAAACCGGGCATGTGGCAACTGTACCACTAGTGGAACATCGGACGGTCAATTCTGAATGGTACACAACCATTTGTTGGCCAGAAGTTTTTGGAAAATAAGGGAAACCAACCCTCAAAGATGAATCATTCTCCACCAGGACAATGTGAGCTCTCACACGTCGGCTGAAACAATAACCTTTTTGAGAAATAAAAAAATTGAATTGATGGGCCATCCGCCATACAGCCTAATTTGGCACCCAACGACTTCTTATTCCCGTTCATCAAAAATAAATTAAGAGGTCAACGTTTTTTGACGCCTGAAGAAGCAGTTGATGCATTCAAAAAGCATATTTTGGAGGTACCTCAATCGGAGAGGAACAAGTGCTTCGAAAATTGGTTCAAGCACATGTACCATCATCATGGAGAACATTTTGAAAAACAATAAAGCCATTTACATTGATTAATTTGTTTTTTTGTTTTCTGTTCCCAAACTATAAAAGGCAACCCTCGTATATTTTGTAAACCATTCAACATTACAATATAGGAAAAAAATACAGAGTAACAATTCATAATTTCTAAATCTCGCTTACGAATGCTAAAAATTAATTTTCTCATCTCTTTTACCCACCTACAATTAACGAAGACCTAGAACTAGCCCTGTAGGCTGCCAATTTTTCCTTCAGATGAGGTACAATTTTTTCATCGAAATGCTCCATTGCCATTGAAGTAATATCTCTAAGTTCTTGCAAGAGATCATGAGGTGGAGAAGAACAATAATTCACGTACCTGAGAACTCTCAATAATTCATCAAGAACCTAAAATTGTTAACAATTTTATATTAAGTGAAACAAATATTTATACTTCATTATTAAAATAATACACAGGTTCATGAAATAGAGGCGGGGTTGTAGTAATTCAGACTTAGACAGTACGGATATATTGAGATGTTTTATAAGTAGCTCTGACAGCCCCTAACGTAAAAGTTTGTGCAACACCAGTTCTAACTTAAACTTAAGGTATCATATTGTTGCTTTGGTCTGTTTAAATTATGTTCACTGATAAACGACAAAACTAAGCCGACAGACAAACTGAAACTGATAAACAGCAAGTTAAGATGGCTGAAACTCAGTGGAGATGTTACATATAGTGATGCTAAAAAATTACTCCGCAACAATTTAAAAAATTTACCTGGAAAAGGGTTGAAAAGGGTGTTCAACGCTTAAAACAATATTTTCAGTTTACTCAGTAACAGAAGAGCTAGATGGCTGAAAATTGGTGGAGATGTTACCTATAGTCCACCTTAAAAAACTATCCCTAAGCGATAACAAAAATGTACTCGTAAGGGGTTGAAAACGGTGTTCAACCCTTAAAACAGTATTTTTTATTTATTAAGTTCCGAACGAGGTAGATGGCTAAAACTTAGTGGAGTTGTCCAAATACATATTATACACTTATAAAATTTTTCCTAATCACAAAATCTTATTTTTGAGTTATTTGTTGTTATTTAGGTCATCAGGTGAAAGGTTAGTTGAAACCACTTAAGGTTTTCTAAAGTAAAACAGGGGGTGAGGTGGTTTCGATTTCCTTTCTCACTAAGTGGAAAAGAAGCCTATGCTTTCAGCATGCCAGGTCCTCTGAAAAACATCTACTTTCTATCCTGCAAATGACACCTTCACTTCATTCACCAGAGGGTCTGGCTGTATAATAAAATTCATTACACTCAGAGGAGATAACTCTGACTAATGAATTTTACACCTCTACATCTTCTGTTCTTAAACGCTTCAGTAATATAATTGGCTGACCATGTGATAAGAAACAGAACTATTTTTGTAGCCCTGGAACAAGTAGATCGAGTCCAAATAATTTAACACTCCAGCTGTCGCCTGTTATGGGCACACGTGATTTATTAATAACCCTAACTTAAAAATTATTTAAATTATGCTCAGATAAAGCCGGGACCAGGAGCTAGTTTACTATATGTCCAAGTCAATTTATTTGTTTTTATAAAAGTTTAACAATACAATTACAAAACAGTTCATAAGTATGATATGTATAAATAATCATTTTGTTCTTGTTAAATCACCTATGAATGCAATATAATAAATAAATGAATTTCACCCATCTCTGCAGACAACCTAACATGTGCTCACTACATAATTTTTAAACAACCAACTCAAGAACGACCCAAAATAAGTGGATCCAGGAAATAAAGTCTGACATAATGGCTTAAACACAACAAAAGAATTATCCAAAAACAAAGAGAAAAAATTTTTAAAAGAAAATCAACTAACGCAAGTCACTTTCAAAAAAATTAAACCATCCAAAATCATCATCATAACTGAGAAACTAAGAGATACCAGATCAAAAAATATAAACTGGATATGGAAGTGAAAAAGACACCATCTAGCTAACTCCATAGCTCAAAGACCTGATGAACATAGAATGACTTAATTGTGCTTCTATTGGAACAAACTAAAAAATGAAAACCACGTGAATACTGAATATGACTCACATATGGTGTGTTTGGATTCAATCTATTTATAGGCATTTGACTCATGTGTATAGGAGAGATACGACAAAAGGTAGGCTAATAAACAGGCTTTACACTTAAAGTGAGCCGGGTTATAATGGAGACAAGCCCTATGAAATAGCACCTTCTATATCAATTTCTTTTCTACCAGATTCAAATTGGTAACATTATATCTTCGTATGGTAATGACAAAATTATAAAAATCTCTTTTTAGACCATTTTTAATTCATTTCTAATCAAAACAAACCAACTACGATAAAAATTTATAAATGTAGACAAAAGTTAGGAATGACTTAAAAAGTATAAAAAATTATTTGAAAAGTCAGGAGTAGAACGAACACCAAATAAGCTTGCCGGTTTTCTGAAGTGCGCAGAAGGTTTATTATGGTAATGGCACGCTCGGTTGCCTCAGCGATTGGTGGAGGTCAGTGCTGTACTAGCTGTAATCAGAGTTACATCGCTTTCGCAACGTTATATATCAGCCAACCTGAAAACATCAGTCTGTAATGTGTTGTATATGGTAGGCATTAATTGTTGTATACAAAGTTAACAATTGAATGTTCAATTGAACGTCGCTAATAGATGAAAATTTACATCGTCCAGCACCTGTGATTTAATACACAGTTTGGTACCAAGACAGAAAAACTACCAACTGAATCCGAACTGTTCGCGCAGCTACACTGACAAGCTTATTTGGCGTCTGCTTTACTTAAAAAAAAATCTGGTGTGAAACACTCACACAACTTTCTCTTGCCAATGCAAATAATTAACAATAAACCTAACATTAGTATTAAAACATTAGAAATGAACAAAAACTAACCTCAAAAACATAACCTTATTTTAATCATGAGTGAATGATGCAAAATGACAATCGAACTCAGTTTGGCTTAAAAATACGGAAAATCACGCTTTCACGCTAAACTAGGCTCTGTAGAGAAAAATGCTCTAAACAAAAGTTGTAGATCTTTTAATTTTCTATAACTTTTATTATATACACTTTTGTCGTAAAATGCATACTAAGACCGAAATGTTAAAAAAATCGATTTTTCTCACGTTTTCGTGAGAAAAAAAACAGAAAATCGCAAATTACCGCTAAACTAAGCGTTATACAAAAAAATGTTTGAAATAAAAGTTGTAGGTTTTTAAATTCTCTACAACTTTTATTATATAAGTTTTTGCGCTAAAATTTATATTAAAGCCGTAATCTTAAAAAAACAACGTTTTTACGTGAAAACAGCCTCACCGAGAATTTCAGCAAACATGGCGCCTACCCTATCTTGTAGAGAATAAAAAATTGAGTAAAATAGGCGATTTTTAAAAAAATCGTAGGACCAGTTTTTGAGAAAATCGCAAAAAACTGAAAAATTATACGAATAAACTACTACTTCCGGTTGACCGATTTTGATGAAAATGTTCGTGTCGCGTCCGGTAGTGGTATGTAACTTAAGTTTCAAGTTTCAAGTTCGTACGATGTTTCGTTCTTGAGATATTCTGTTCACACACAGACACACACACAGACACACACACACACACAGACCAATCGCTAAAAACATGTTTTTTGGGTTCAGGGGGTCTGAAAACGTATAGATCCGGTGAAAACTCGATTTCGAAAAATCGACATGAAAACAATACTTTCCTTCCTATATATTCATATAGGCAAGAGAAAGTAAAAAGATCAGGTGGTCAAAGAAGAACACCTCGTTTTTGTAAAGTGGAGAATACGAGTCACCTATTAAGTTCTTATACATGTCCACTAGATGGTGCTACCAAGATCTAACATTACTATTTTTGTAAAATTTGACATTTTTCATTTTTGAAAAATTGGCCGAGTAGTTTGCATACCTACAGTGAGCATTTACAAAAAGTAATTTTGTGAAAAAATGGTTTTAAAACAGTTTTATATAGATGACTGAAGATTATAATTATTTAAGTTATTAGTTAGCATTATAGCGGCAGAATAAATATTTATGTATTGTTTTTTATGTATATACAAAAAAAACTTTTTATATTTACCTTATACTCCTTCTTATACATAAAAAGCTTTTATTATATATATATACATAAAAAACCAATACATTAATATGACTGAAGATGCTACATTTTCCATAGGTTTTAAAGTTTCATAAGATATTTTATAAACTCTGATGATGGCGGATTCACTGAAACACATGTAAGCAGATCATAAGGACCAAGGCAACTGAAAACGTTAGTAATTCATAACAAATAAATAAATCATATTAATAAATATAATTAAAAAAATATACAATATATATAATATAATAAATAAATTAATAGTAATTTAATAATTAATAAATTTAAAATATTTATATTTATTTCCCATTGCTTACAAAAAAATATCAATACAAAATAAATGTTAATTTCCTTAATTATACTTTTTCTTTACGGTAAAAAATAGTTTTTTTGTCATCAGTCTCTCGACTGGTTGGATGCAGTTCTCCAACCTGTTCTATCTTGCGCAAGTCATTTCATATCTACATACCTGTAACACCCTACATCTTTTGTAATTTGCTTTATATATTCTAATCTTTATCTGCCTCTACAATTTACACCCTCAATATTACCCTACATTATTAATAGCCCAATACCTGGATGTCTTAGGATATGCCCCACTAGCCTATCCCTTCTTTTGGTAAGATGCTTCCATATACTTCTTTTTTCATCCACTCGCCTAAGAACCTCTAAATTTTGTCCACCCACCTAATCTTTAACATTTTACAATAACCCACATTTCAGAAGCTCATATCCTCTTTCGTTTTACAACCCCTATCACCCAGATTTCACTCCCTTATAATGCTACACTCCAAATATAATGTTTTAAGAAATTTTTCCTTATCTGCAAGTCCAATGTTTGTAGTCAGTAAGCTGTTTTTTTATTTTATTTTAAAGGCTTTCTAGCTTGAGCAATTCTACTTTTGATATCACTTGTGCTTCTACCATCCTTTGTTATTTTATTCCCTAAGTAGCAGAATTCCCCAACTTCCTGTATGTTTTTGTTACCTACTATTAAATTTCCCATCTCTTCTAAACCACTCTTGCTGCTGCAAAACACTTTCGTTTTGTTCTTATTAATATTCATGAAGTAATCCTTTCTCAAGATCTCATCCATTCCATTTAAGGCATCTAAGACATGCCTTAAAAAATAGTTATACTCGTACAATTAACCTACAAAATGATCCACGATATACTGTATGTGCTCTGGGTATAGTGTTCATCATGCTGACAAAACTGATACCTAAGCAGTCGCACATGCGCACCGATGCTTTCCCCCCTTTACCCCTCTTTAAAACCAAAAGCAAACTCGTGACTCAAGTATCTAAATATCTAAATCAAGTATCTAAATTGATTTCAAACCGCAGGATGGGTTATAAAGATTTATATCAGTAAGTTAACATACACAGTACATTATTACAATAAAACCTGCCAATCTCAACTAGAGGAAAGAAGCACTCGCCTCCAAGTCCTGAAGAAGAATTTATGTATACATAGATGAGTGTACACAACTTGCGCACAAATTTTATGCAAACCTCTACATTCATGTCTTTATACAAAATAATATCCTAGATCATGTGCAAACAATAAAGTTTCTACGAGTGTCACTTGATAGAACTTTATCGTGGGATTATTATACCGATCAAATTTGTGGTAAAATATCATCTGGGGTATTCACATTAAAACAAATTGCCAGACTGAATGATAAAAAATTGCTAATGGCAGCTTATTATGGTTTAATTTTATCTCATATCAGGTACGCCATATTAGTATAGGGTAATTCATCACAGTGTAACATGGAAAGAGTTTTTAAAATACAGAAATAAGCTGTCAGGTGTATGATGGGAGTCAACCACCTTACCTCATGCAGATCTGAAGTGATAATGTACGTAAAGAAAAATACATATTTACAGAATTTAGGTGTTCACAACCACTACACAACAAACCGAATCGATTATTATGTTGCTAATCACAACACTAAATAGTTTGAACAGAAACCAACTTATGCAGGTAGAAAATACATCCATAAATTGCCACAAGGTTTAAAAAGTTGTGAGAATTTAAGTCATTTAAAAAAAAAAGCTAAAACAATACGTGATAGATGAAACATTTTACAGTGTGCACAAATTCCTTTCTAAATAGTTTTGGTTAAAAAGTATTTAACTTCTAATTAAACAAATATTGTGTACTAATTGATACAAAGGGGTTCATGACAAGCCTACTGAGTTTAGCAGTAGCAGTAAAAAATTATTGGAAAGTGTTGAATTATCATTGTGCTTAACTTTTTAATTTGGTGTGTTATTTGATACAAAGGGGTTCATGACAAGCTTACTGAAGTAAGCAGTAGCAGAAGCAAATTTTTGGTGGTAAGCGATGAATTTATCATTGTGATTGACTTTTTGTCTATCAGTTTTATCTTGACATGTCCTATACTCCCTTCTGGAGTCTCCTGGATGAAAAAAAAGTTCTTATCCTGAAACAGTTGCAAGCAGATATATGGTTGCACATTTGCAACAGTTAACCGCTTTACCACTACAATGCATTCCAAAATGTACTTAAAATCGGGTTACCACCTCTTTTATTACTACGACTAACATGATTTTGTAAAAAATTTAAAACTTCTACAGATCATTGAAAAATAAATCTTTATAATAGTTACTACAGATCATGTGAATAATATAAAACATACGTATTACCTTTCCAGGGATGAAACAGCATTGTCCCGCATCTATGTACCTAACGAATGTCATTGTTAACATTGACAGTCTTGTTTCAATCGCGACTAATATATCACATTGTCTTGACAGTGGATGTACCTTTCTCTCAGATTCACGTCGAGGTAATTTCGATTTAAAGGCTTTCAAACACTTTCTATGATACCGTTCTACCATGTAGAAACCACGATTTAACATCTCACTTCCAACTTGATTAAATAGTCTACTGACCTAAACCAAAAGTAAAAATAAGATAAATTATTAATATTTTATATCCATTATTTTACAAAAGAACATTATAAGACAAAAGGATGATATGTGAACAAGATGACATACTTGCTGAAGGAGCATATTTTCTTTGGTATTTGAGAATTTAAAAACAAAGTTGCAGTTACTGAAAAAAGTATTTTTTTAGACAGATGCGATTTTAAATTAGGTTGCTAGTATGAATAAATGTCAAGAGTACAGTTTTCATGTATCCATTTTTTTCTATTACCATCAGAACACCATTATAATAACCATCATAATTTTTTTTCTATTACTCATCGGAACACTAAATTGGTGCTAACAATTAAACACTTTGCTTGGTTCAGTGTTATAAAAATTGTGATCTATCTAACACAAGAGAATTTAATGTTATGGAAGATAGAAAAACCCATGAATCCATGCAAATGATCCATGCAAATTTTCAATTGTTAGAAACAGTGCTGGAGTCATCTTCTGTCAGCTCCTTCAGGACACGTGCCGCTTTCTCTTTTACAGCTTCCACAGACTCAAATCTTGTCCCTTTTAATGCAGATTTCACCTTAGGGAACAGGTAGAAGATAATAACATGCGATGAAACGTGGTTTTTTACTTAGTCTCCACCAAGACAATGAACCAGCTCATTCCATGTATCTGTCAAGAGGTTTCTAGCCAAGTACAGCATCTCAGAGTTAGAACATCCACCTTATTCACCAGATTGTGCACCATGTGACTTCTACCTGTTCCCTAAGGTGAAATCTGCATTAAAAGGGACAAGATTTGAGTCTGTGGAAGCTGTAAAAGAGAAAGCGGCACGTGTCCTGAAGGAGCTGACAAAAGATGACTTCCAGCACTGTTTCCAACAATGGAAAATTCGCATGGAGCGTTGTAGGGATAGAGAAGGAATGTATATTGAAGGTGACAATAAGTGATTATGTATAAAATAAGAATAACAATTTTTACAACATCAGTCTCGTTATTTAATAGCCACACCTTGTACAACGAACTAGTAAGAAGATGCAGGTTTGCAACACTTCATGGTGAATCATAAATATAAATTTTTAGACTCAGAAACTGGAGCGAATACCAGCGAATAAAATGCAAGTGGGGATCAGCAAATGGGGAATAAGAAACACAGAGGTACAGCTTGTCATCACTTGGATTCTTATCTCAGAGAATACATTGGGGGCTGGCAGCGGTAGCTAAAGGGAGAAATCGCTACCCATAATGCTTTTCACCGTTGATCAACTCTGCTGTTCCACGCATTTAGACCAATGAGAATGTTTCCCAGCAATGTCAGATTCTAGGAATGTATCAACCTGACAAACATTACCCGCTCATGCGTATAAGAGCTACAGTAGTTCATTCGTGTGTTGCATCTCGTACTAAACACGTCAATTATAGAGCACGTTAACATGAAGCACTCTATAATGTAATCAGCTGGTTGTATGTTCATAGGTTAAAATTGCTATTGAAAGACCAAAAAAAATGGCTGACGAAATAGATAACAGAGCTACGAGAGCAAGTATTGGCAAATCATTGGCTAGCTATGAAGTGGGTAGGGGGCAATGCTTATGTTCCAATTTCATCAACTTTGAAATATAGTATAACACTCCTCAATGTATGTCCTCAATTGTAAATTGTTAAGTACATTATTAAACTTTTGTTCAATATAGTTTGTTTTGTTATTTTCCTGTAGAAAATTTTTTCTAAAAGAGTTCAGTTTGCTGCATAAGTACCAAATAAAATTCATTTTGTGATTTTTAATAATTTGGCACCTAAGTTAAACTGACAAGGTAATTTTATAGTATAGTTATAATTACTACTGACAAAAAATCACTCCAAATTAGTCTTAGAAAATACACCAGTAAATTTTGACATCTTCGTCATACCTGAACACAACAATAGACATAATGTAGGCCCTACAATGACAGTTGTACTAAATGCATCAAGCTGATTTCTTGAATTTTTCTTTAAATGTGAACTAATATATAAACATTACTTTAGTAGAACAACTTATGCAGAATAGTAAATTACTGTATTTGCCAGTGTATATGATAAGACGCACTCAAGAAGGATTCCATTCTTTAATGTTAAACTTTAAATTTATTTTTATTTTTAAGAAAGGAACACGGATTTGAATACTAGACAGTGATTGCCGGTGTACTTTGATGGTTGGGGTTCAATTAACCATACTCTCTCAGGAGTGGTCGACCTGGGTCTGTACAAAACTACACCTCATTTACACATCATCCCTCATCTCATTGGCTCATGGGGTTGCTTATTGTTCTGAATTGAACAGATTGCAACGTACACATATTAGGAATTAAAAAAAAAAAAAAAGGAACAAGAAATTTTATATACATAATGATTTTTATTAGATGAAGTAAATGTGTATTTGTATGCTAAATCAGTGATTTAAAAAGATCAATAAAAGATTCCTACATGAAAAATATAAATATTATGTTAACAGTAGCTACTATTTTTTAAGCTACTCATAATATAACTCGTAAGCTGAACTAAAAGAGAAAATTCTTGCTTATACAGTATTACGATATACATCAATACTGGTCAGAGTCACTGTCACTTGAAGAATTTGAGCTGTTTTCAAACAATAAATCATTTTCATCTCCATCCACAGAATTGCTGTTGCCAAATTTCTTGAACAAATTCACTCATTTCTTGAAATTTTTATTCATTCACAGATCAGAGTTATGGAAGGACGTTTATGTTAACCCCTAGTATAATTTTTTGTTTCGGTGACATTCATTTATTCAATTCGGGAAGAGACAAAACAGTTAGTACCTATCTCAGAAACAGGAAGCGAATACTATTTCCATTAAATGGCATTTCAAAAGAAAAGACTAACCAGATTGAGCAGAGACAATCAGTAATTTATATTCTGAACTTGATTGTAGTCTCATTGTTAGCAGATAAAATCATGTCCTCAGATACTGGATTATGATATTCTAGAAATTTTTACAACAGAAACACTTTTGGTACCACACTTTTTCCAAATAAATTTATTCAGTTGAATAGAGTTATGAAGGTAACATTGTACAGTAGCCTACATATTATTTTGACTTTTGTAATGCTATAACTTATACTAAACATTAAAACAGTTACAGTATATTCCCATGCGTTTTTATAAGACGCCCCCTCTTTTTAGACAGGTTACAAAGGAAAAAAGTGCGTCTTATACACCGGCAAATAAGGTAAACAAAGGTTTCGGTTGTAGTGAACCTACAATAATTAAAAATAGTATTTATATGGATTTCTTACACGAGTGATTTTGGCTGTTATATCCACAAATATAATTGAAATGTTAACACCATCTACTTACTAATCTATTCTCTGCTATCTGATTATAAGATAGATAAGAAAATATTTTTTCTATAACAACTTGAGGTAAATCTTGAAGGTTAATTTTAGAAGGATTTGTTTCGACTTCCGAGCACTTAACTAATTCATAGTACCACTCCATTGCTACCACATAAATTCAATTTATTTCACAATTAAACCACCAAACTGCCTATCACTATAAACTGTCATCTGTAGACGGCATTTTTAACAAATTATAATAATTTATAATCACACCACTCTTCAAACTGATCAACACTATTCTTATCTGGGCTTCTAAACCAATCACAATATTTATTATTGTCACGATAAACCTAACCTAAAAATGATCAGACTTTGGTAAAATATTTAGTGTACATCCGAAAAATGTAACTAAATTCAAAAATAATTTATAGAGTTAAATTCCGCATAAAATATTATAATTAGAATTCATCAAATCAAAATCGGTTAACAAGTATATTCATTAACTTTAATTTTATTTTTAACCCTTACTGCTTAGTGTAAACAAAAATAAGCACTACGTTAAATTAAAAAATTAACGTTATTCCTGTAACGGTCTGAACGATAAAATTAGTAAACAATATCAATTTCGTCCATAGGTTTTTTATAATATTAGGGGTATATTAAACAACTTTTTCATTTTACATCACTTTCAACTTATGTAAATATTACATTTGTTTAATTTATTACTCTACACAAAAGTTTTTGTTCAGACTGAACAAAAAATGTTCATTGTAATAATATCTTTTTACATAATAATTGTATCTTTTGTGAATTATCCTATATTAATGTAAATACGATATTATTGAACCATTTTTGGACGTTGGCAACCCTACTTTTGTTTGCGCATCGTTTTCCTCTTTTGTAACAGGCTGTTGGTGTTTCTCGTTTTCGGTGATCGGTTTGGCGTATCTCAAAATGGCTTATAACGGCGATAGTACTTTGGCCAAGCGGCAAAGGACTGATAGTGAAGGTGTCGAAGTAAAAGTAAGTAAAATAATAAATTTTACGTTTAATTATTGCACTCGTACATTGATTTGTTGCATTTAACGTGTCTGAAAAACAAAATGGCAAACCCCGTAGTTCCCACTATGCGCCACATCGTTTTTGATCAAATTTATTAACAAATTATAAAATAAAAATAATTACTGTATTTTTTTTTTTAAAATAAAATAAATATATTAAAAAATTTCAGTATAATTTGTGGTTAATTTATTACGACTAAAATTATATTGCATGTCATATATTACAGTGTTCTTATTCCTCCGCCGAAAAAACAAAAGACAATCAACTTTTTAAACAAAGCCGTACTGGTCAGAAATAAAATATGATCACTCTGATTTAAGGTAGATAGTGAAATTATTTTTTGTCATGTCCGTTGTATTCGCCGATTACACTTCATCCGTTTTCCAGACTAGTATGTACAAATTTCAGGTAACCATTGTTAACTATAATAAATCATGTTTTGCCGGTATTATTCTGTATTATTGTAGTTTACGTATTGGAATTGTCATAGTTTGTGGTTAAACCGTAGTACATAATTGTAACTAATTTATCACGCACGATATCCACTTATTGATATTGATATTATAGTGAATGATAATACATGGAGGGATTTCAGAATAAAAATTTTTAAATTTTTTTTAAATATGGGGACCGGTTTTTGAATTTACGCATTGTACTGTAATTTCAAAAACTTGTTATCTTCTGAATTGCCATGTGATTTTTGTATTGTAGCCTAGCCTTGGGCCTGATAGTAAAATTTAACATTTATAATGTAATTTTTTAAGGTGTTATCACATATTTTTTAATAGGCCTGCATTGATAAACCTAGATTACATTTGTTTGGCTTTAAATGACTGTTTTGGTTGATATATTGTTATTCATTTTAATTTAATAACCATAATTTTTGTGATTTTGAAAATTATTAAAGCTAATTTCACTAAATTGTTATGTCTATACCACTGAAATTAAATATTCACACTGTATGATGACATAGTAGTTTGTAAATTAGGCATTTGTCCGACTTGAGACAACAGGTTATTCTTTGTATAACCTAACTTATAGTTTTTATTTTTTTATATTAATTTATCAGTTACTGTGCTTGTTGAAACTTGTGTTAAGAATAGGCATATTGTAAATAAATGCTGTGTTTCAGTATCTTTTACAGAATATTAGATAGGCTATTAACTTATTGGCTAATTTTGTTAAATTGAAAACAATAATTCATGGATAGTTTTGGCAGTCCAATGGAAATTTCTGAATAAATTTGTTTAGATTTAGCCTTCCTTAGAAATTATTTAATAAAATTAAACCCTTAATTTATCTCTCTTCATTCATTAGTTGGTACTTGTTTTTAATTCTCCATATTTGTTCCAAATGTCAGACCTTAATTAAATTCTAAAACATATTTTCTATTAATAGTTGACTTTCTAGAATTTAGTAGTAATATTTTGGTTGTTTTGACTGTTATTCATATAATTTACACTGTATTTCCTTCATCTTGAGTAATTTACCCAATTATAGGATTTTTCAATTTATAAATTACCATAATTTTAGTATGTTTTGTTCTTATTGCTAAAATTTAAGTTTAAAGTTTTGAGTGGGACAGTGCTAGCTTTGTTTTTGTTGTTTACTGAGCAACCAAATGCTGGTTTAAATCTGCAACAATTTACAAATCTGGAAATAATGTAGTTGTTTACAATGAATCAGTCATTTCAGAAAGCCCATAAGTCAAAATTTTACATTTTTCCTCTAGTCCATTTTAGAATTAACTGAATGTCCCTACAAAAATCACATAAGTCTTACTTTCCTTAAGTATTATATTATAACACTAAGAAAAGCCTTATCCTTAAGGAATGTTTCTTTCTAATAAAAAATGAAATTGGATGTTCGAAGCTTAAGCTCTACTTTCTGGTGGAAGATGCCATAAAAAGATTTTATCCAAAAAATTTTGATTTGTTTTTTGTTCTTACCAACTGTTTATGACAACGATGAAAGAGTGTGAATAGCCCTGAAAATCAACGTTTTTCATTCTTAAAATTCAGAATTTTAATTTTTATTAGGTTATTACATAAAGCAATTTTAAGTCATAATGTAACCTACTGAAATAAATAAATTAATACTATTTTACAGCACAGTTTTCTTCCGATCTAACAACGTAATTTAGCATTTTACTCCAAATTATTTCAGAAACATTTTAAATCTAAATTTTCAAATTTTTTTCAACAAGTGACTTGTCTTTAAAACTCAAAAGTATGTATTTTATATTAAAGGGGACAGCTCTCTGAACAATTTATATATTTTTTTTTTAATTGAAACATAATAAATTATAATTTTTTAATTTTCCAAAAAGTTAGTTTTTTGACTTAAGGCTTTCTGAAATGACCGATGGTTCATTTAAAAATGAAATAACCTCTTATCAACACTCCACTTGACATGCTTTTAGTCACTTTGTTCACCAAAAGTCCTACGCAAAACTTATAATTTAGTTACATAATACTTGTGAATCATGTAGGAAGAATAGAAATAGAAGTATTTTTATACTCTTTGGACTAGTAGTTCAAGTGCAATTAATGTAACACACTCCACCTGTTTGTGATTGGCAATTTTACAATGATTTCTGTTATTTTTAGTAGTCTATTAAATAAATTTATCAGATTATCTAGGATCACTTATTATTGACTTTTACGAAAAGATTGTATTAGTTAATTATTAATTATGGATTGGGAAAATAAGTAAATTTGTAGGCTTAACTGGTGATAAAGTTTCTGAATTACGGTTTTAATTTGGTTTTGGTAAATAGTCTATTTTATATTAATTCTACTAATATTTTTGTTGCCCATAACAGACCTTTAACAGACAGGTGGAGTGTCAAATTATTTACACTCAATCTATTCGTTGCAGGGCTAAAATAAATTGTTCTGTTTCTTACCACATGGTCAGCCAATTAAATGACTGAATCATTTAAGAACAGAAGAGGTAGAGGTGTAAAAGGCACTAGTAGTCAGAGTTACCTCCTGAAAGTAATGAATTTCGCTATACAGCCAGACCCTGTGGTGAATGAAGTGAAGGTGTCATTTGCAGAGTGGAGAATATGTGCTTTACAGAGGGCCCGGCATGCTGATAAGCATACTTTTCCATTCAGTGAGGAAGGCAATTGTAAACCACCTCATTCCTCGGTTTATATAGTAAAACCTCTACAGGTTCAAACCAGCCTTTTGGCTGATGACCTAAACAACAATATTTTTGTTGATGTTCTGTGTGACATCTGTTGTTTGATTTTTAATATGGCTAATGGATTTTTAATTTTGCTTTTCCAATGGAATTAACAAGTATTCTTTTATAATAATCATGTTGTGTTGTTTAGGTCAACAGCCGAAAGGCTGGTTTGAACCTCTAGAGGTTTTACTAAGTAAGGTAAGGTGGTTTACCATTGCCTTCCTCACTGAGTTGAAAGAGTATGCTTATCAGCATGGCAGGCCCTCCGAAAAGCACTCACTTTCCACTTTGCAAATGACACCTTCACTTCATTCACCACAGGGTCTGGCTGTATAATGAAATTCATTACTTTCAGAGGAGATAACTCTGACTAGTGTCTTTTACACCTCTACCTCTTCTGTTCTTAACTAGTTCAGTCATATAAGTGGCTGACCATGTGTTAAGAAACAGAACTATTTATTTTAGCCCTGCAACGAACAGATTAAGTGTAAAAAATTTGACACTCCACCTGTCTGTTATGGGCAGAACTTATTGTTTAACGTTCCTATAGCAGATAAGTAGCTACATTATATCCATGGACAGGAAAATATTTGTATTTCACAATTAATCGTAGACAAGTTTTGTCTTGTCAATTTTGTAACTATGATCTCTATTTTTTTTCTGACCTATATTGTTAATAAGTCTCTTGACCGATTTTGAAAAGATATCGTTCACGATTAATAGCCTAATTATCGGATGTAGACTCCTCTACCTAGTATTTATTTTGTGTTTTAGTGTGTGTTGTTCTCCCGTCCCGCAGTTAAAACATACGCTATGTCGTTTAGTCAACTAATTGGCTGTTGACACGCTTCCAATAGTTACATTAGAAGTATTGGAAATATTCCACTCACGAATTTTAAGTTCAAAGCGGTATTTATAATCAGATAGTGTGTTTTTATTTTTTTTATTTAAAGTCACATCGACAGCTTGGTCATTAGTGACTATTGTGAGTTTTGTTAGTACGGTAATACGGTGGGTTTTAACGTTTTGAAATTTCCACACCCTACCCGAGAGGATTCGAACCCGGGACCACCTCCGCTTTGTAGGCTAGCGCGTTACCACAACGCTGCGGTGTTGCCTTTATTTTTCCCTACATCCTCGCAGTCCAATGAGAAATTAGTGTAGCGATAGTTATAAGTTTCGATGCCCGGATCTTAACGTTTCATGTACCCTTGAAGCCAAAAATATTATTTTTAGAAGGATATCCCCTCGTGCAATAATAATCTGTTGTTGTTGTTTAGGTCATCAGCCAAAAGGCTGGTTTGAACATGTAGAGGTTTTACTAAGTAAATCAAGGAGTGAGGTGGTTTACCCATGCCTTCCTCACTGAGTGGAAAAGTACACTTATCAGCATGCCAGGCCCTCTGAAAAGCATATATTTTCCACTCTGCAAATGACACTTTCACTTCATTCACCACAGGGTCTGGCTGTATAATGAAAACCATTACTTTCAGACGAGATAACTCTGAATTAGTGTCTTTTACACCTCTACCTCTTCTGTTCTTAAATGATTCAGTCATTTAATTGGCTGACCATGTGATAAGAAACAGAACTATTTATTTTAGCCCTGCAACTAACAGATTGAGTGTAAATAATAATCTACCGAACCGATTAGTTTGAAATTATTTTGAAACTAAGGTTTCTTTAACCATCCTCCAAGGGGGTTTTGGAATAGCCTATTGGTCCAAATATTAAGGGTAATATTCCGGGACGAAACAAACAAAAATCGAATTTCCTCATGTACTAATTAATTACAAATTTTATTCGTTTACTGCATTTTCTGGGCTCATTAAGGCTGGCGGTACAAGTAGAGTATTGGTGTGTCGCTAGTTCCGTTAATCAGAGAGGATGCGGTGTGAAGAAATACTATTTTCTGATTTCCGGTTGATAGATTTTGATTGAAATGTTCGTGTCAGATCCTTTTGTAGTATTTAACCCTAGCCCAACTCTGTAAGCGGAAGCCGGACGCAAAACTCTCTTCGCTCCTACTCCCATCCCTCAACCATTTTTTTTTTTTTTTACAAAAGAATAAGAAAAAAATCATAAACGTTTACAAACATACGAGTTTTATTTTTACTTTAGTATAGTGATTCAAAATTAGATGTTAGAAAATAGTCCGAAAATTTGGAACACTTGTACGATAACGCGATTTTACCGACGTATTTATACTTTTTTATGGCAATGTGCTTGTATATTATTGAACAGCACATTTCAGTGAATAATTTGGTACTAAAAAAAGTAAAAATATGTAGAAAATAAGGATGGTATAAAAAGCTAAAGCAATAGAGCAGCGAACAGCGTAACAACGATGAGACATGTGAATTGCAGTACTCCAGTTCAATGCTACAATCACTACAGTGGTTTGTTGTTTAGGTCAACAGCCGAAAGGCTGGTTTGAACCTCTAGAGGTTTTACTAAGTAAAACGAGGAGTGAGGTGGTTTACCATTGCCTTCCTCACTGAATGGAAAAGTATGCTTATCAGCCTGCCGGGCCCTCTGAAAAGCACATATTTTCCACTCTGTAAATGACACCTTCACTTCATTCACCACAGGGTCTGGCTGTACAATGAAATTCATTACTTTCAGAGGAGATAACTCTGATTAGTGTCTTTTACACCTCTACTTCTTCTGTTCTTAAATGGTCCAGTCATTTAATTGGCTGACCATGTGATAAGAAACAGAACTATTTATTTTAGCCCTGCAACGAACAGATTGAGTGTAAAAAATTTGACACTCCACCTGGCATGCGCACTGATCCCTTTCCCCCTTTACCCCTCTTTGCAATCATGGGCAAACTCGTGACTCAAGTGATTAGAGCGCTTTAACTAAGGTAGCTGCTAGTTGTTCGTTCACACGACGCTAGTATGGGGGGGGGGGAGCCCGGGGCTTTTTGTCACACTTTTCAAAAAATTAATTTTTTAATTTTTCTTAATTCAGTAATTCAAATATTAACTATTTTAAATAAAATTTTAAAGGGTTTTGCTTTTTAGGTAAAAACCACAATTCCGTATTATCATTCAATGTTGGTAATAATTGAATTTTTAAGTAACATTTCAGTTGTGACAACCAGCCCCTACAGTGGGGTTGGTTGTCACATGTTTTTCATATGGAAAAAATCAAATTTTAACATTCCTAATTATTAAAACAATTTGACAATATTGGTCAAGTATATACAGTATGTTAGTCTGAAATTATTGTTTATTCATTACATTATACTAAATTAAAAGATTAAAAACTTAAATTTATCATTTTTAAAAAACTGATTATTGATATTCTATTTTTCTATTTGAAATATCTCATGTATTTTCGTCTTCTTGATTAGAAAAATCACTCTCACAATTTTGACACACAAATATTTTCGATCCTTTAGTGCAGCGGCTATGTGCCCAGCCTTTGCATTCAACACACTGAACCCATTCTTCTCCAGGACGACTGTTAGAATATGAGTCAAGACAAATCAAGCACCGACAGTCATCATCTTCACTTTCCGAACTTTCCTCCGCGTTTTTCTTCTGCTTTTACGATTTTTTTAATCCGTTTTTTAAATGGACCATAAACCGTCCTGTCCAAAGGCTGGAATTTATGAGAACAATTAGGAGGAAAGCTACGTATTATTTCATACTGATATGGGGTTGCTTGTTACATGTGACTACCAGCCCCACCACGCCATTTTGTAAAAACGTTTGTCTACAAATATAACCTCTTTATGTAGCATGGATTTCAATAATGGGTAAAATACACCTAAGTGTAGGCTTTTATGTCATATTAACGAAATAATGACTAACCTTAGCATTAACAAGAAATACAGTAGCTTGTAGCAGAAGAAAATTTTACTTATAACGCAGAAATATGCTTTTTCTCGAATAACACCAATATCAATGGAGTATGCACACTCAAATCACACTAGAGAAAGAAACAAAGGCTGCCGAGTTCATTAGAGTGACAATTAACGCGTCATGCCGGACATCGGCTAAGTTATGAAGCTTGTGACAACGAGCCCCGGTCACCCCTACAAGCTGCTAGTAAACTAGCGTCGTGAGAATAGGTCTTACAGTACTGAAAACCAGAGTAGTCGCTGACTTTAAATAACGTAATGAAAAAAAACCTAAAATTACATTACAATGCTATTAAATCGCTGATTTAGAGCGGAACTAATTTCGTTAATTGGTGATCGATTTTTCATTATGTAATTTTTTTGTTGATCCGTTGCTTCTGATTTTTATTTTTGACACTTTGTTCTATATTGGAAATTAATTCTTTTTATTTAATTTCGGTTGCATTAATGAAACGCGATTGTTATGAAATAAGTGAAATAGGCAATGGGTTTTCCGATTGATAGCGTTCACTCTTCGTTTCAGCTTATTCGGCAATGTGCGGGAAATTTTACCGTCATTTAATTTTTTAATTATTTTCTTTCCACGGTAAAATCATTTCGTTTGTTGCAACAAAAATTATGTTAACGCGGGAACCTTTTAAAATGTTACAATTTTAATTGTAATAGTTTATGGTCTTTATGTAGGTAATTAATCAACGGGGTTTTAATGAAAATTTAATTGTGATCAAAATCGATTCAGATAGTATTATTTAAAAAAAAAAAAATGATAAGAGTTTTGTTTTCCAACTCAGAACTTTTGTTTACCTGTGTACTAATGGGATTATTGTTGTGCAAATTGAAGCTCTCTGCGAATGGATTTTCCATCGCGTAGTATCTGTGCGGACTTGTTAATTGTGTAATTTGTTTTGGACGAATCTATCTATCTAAATATTTTATTTATTTGTGTGCGTTTTCCGGTTGCGTTGAAACGTGGTAATGTTCTTTAAATCACGAAAATCATTTTTTTTTTCAAATAGAGTCTAGGAAGCTATTTGCGTAAAGACAGCGTTGTTTGGAAATCTGATTATGAAAAAAAATTTGTTTAATTGTTTTAGTTTTCCAGAATACATTTTTTTTTTTTTTACTTTCTCTTGCCCTATACAAATGTATAGGGAAAGAAAGTAGGCTGATTGTTTTCATAGAGATTTTCCAAAACCGAGTTTTCATCGGATATACACGTTTTCAGGCCCCTAGAACTCAAAAAACATGTTTTCGCCTTCGCGCGCGTTTGTGTGTTTGTGAACAAAGTATCTCAAAAACGGAATAGCGTACGAAGTTGAAACTTGAAATTTAAATTAGGTAGGCCTACAACTAGGAGATCCTTTTCATCGAAATTGGTCGAAAGGAAGTAGGCTAGTACGTAGTTTATTCGTGCAATTTTTCACTACTTTGTTATTTTCTCAAAAACGGCTCCTTCGATTTTTTTTTTAAATCGCTTCATTTACTGCATTTTTTATTCACTGTGAGACGGGGTAAGCGCCATGTCTGCTGACTTTCTTGGGGTGGCTGTGCCTCGTAGTGAAAAGTGTTTTTTTTTGTGTTTGGTTTTAAGATTCCGGCCTTAATTTGCATTTCAGAGCAAAAGTGTATACTGTATATGATCGGAAGTTATTGGAGATTAAAAAATCTATAATTTTTATTTCAAGCTTTTATTTTTCTACAGCGCAGCGCTTAGGTTTTAGCGTCAATTAGTGACTTTCATTTGCGTCATTTACTCATGATACATAATAATTTTCATTTAACTTAGTTTACTCGTGACTTAAACTTAAGTTACATTTTTACTTTCTCTTGCCTATATGAATATATAGGAAGGAAAGTATTGTTTTCATGTCGATTTTTCGAAATCGAGTTTTCACCGGATCTATACGTTTTCAGACCCCCTGAACCCAAAAAACATGTTTTTAGCGATTGGTCTGTGTGTGTGTGTGTGAACAGAATATCTCAAGAACGGAACATCGTACGAACTTGAAACTTGAAACTTAAGTTACATACCACTACCGGACGCGACACGAACATTTTCATCAAAATCGGTCTACCGGAAGTAGTAGTTTATTCGTATAATTTTTCAGTTTTTTGCGATTTTCTCAAAAACTGGTCCTACGATTTTTTTTAAAATCGCCTATTTTACTCAATTTTTTATTCTCTACAAGATAGGGTAGGCGCCATGTTTGCTGAAATTCTCGGTGAGGCTGTTTTCACGTAAAAACGTTGTTTTTTTAAGATAACGGCTTTAATATAAATTTTAGCGCAAAAACTTATATAATAAAAGTTGTAGAGAATTTAAAAACCTACAACTTCTGTTTCAAACATTTTTTTGTATGACGCTTAGTTTAGCGGTAATTTGCGATTTTCTGTTTTTTTTCTCACGAAAACGTGAGAAAAATCGATTTTTTTAACAGTTCGGTCTTAGTATGCATTTTACGACAAAAGTGTATATAATAAAAGTTATAGAAAATTAAAAGATCTACAACTTTTGTTTAAAGCATTTTTCTCTACAGAGCCTAGTTTAGAGAGAAAGAGTGATTTTCCGTATTTCTAAGCCAAACTGAGGTTGATTTTCATTTTGCGTCTTTCACTCATGATTAAAATTAGGTTATGTTTATTGAGGTTAGTTTTTTGTTTATTTCTAATGTTTTATTACTAATATTAGGTTTATTCTTAATTATTTCTATTGGCAAGAGAAAGTTGTGTGAGTGTTTCACACCAGATTTTTTATTATTTAAATTGGCAAGAGTAAGTCGTGTTAGTGTTTAATATAAGATTTTTTGCGGGTGAACATAAACCGTGGTTGGCCGAGTAGTCGGTAATAACCGAAGCAGTTGATGCGGAAAGGAATGGGGGGAGGGAATAGGATTATAATGCCTTTGAAACGTTTCTTTAATGCAAAATACATATTTAGAATATTGATAAAATATGTTAACATCAATTGTCGTTCGGTTGACGGATGGGAGAGAGTCGACGAAAATAAAACTGATATCAATGATTACAATAAAATCGATAAAGACAATGTACTAATAGTGCAGTGCTCGGCGAAGGATACAAACTTCTCTTTCATTAGTAATAGACTACTGTCTGCCCATAACAGACAGGTGGAGTGTCAAATTATTTACACCCAATCTGTTCGTTGCAGGGCTAAAATAAATAGTTCTGTTTCTTATCACATGGTCAGTCAATTAAATGACTGAATCATTTAAGAACAGAAGAGGTAGAGGTGTAAAAAACACTAATCAGAGTTATCTTCTCTGAAAGTAATGAATTTCATTGTACAGCCAGACCCTGTGGTGAATGAAGTGAAGTTGTCATTTACAGAGTGGAAAATATATGCTTTTCAGAGGGCCCGGCATGCTGATAAGCGTACTTTTCCACTCAGTGAGGAAGGCAATGGTAAACCACCTCACTCCTCGTTTTACTTAGTAAAACCTCTAGAGGTTCAAACCAGCCTTGCGGCTGTTGACCTAAACAACAACAACAGACTACTGTAGGACCCCCGTATCTGCGGTTTCACTTACCCGCGGTTCACAATTACTAATTATCGGGAGTCTTTGAAAAAAATTATTGTTAGTGATTTTCTAGCTACAGGTTTATGGCGTGTGTTTGATGAAACGAGTTACAGTAAAATCTCGACTTAAGCGAGGTATACGTTCCGCAAAATCATCCGCTAATTGTCCGTACCATTCAAATTCGCTAATTTTGTCCGCAGTGTCGATTTACCAAAGCCAGACAGACGTTCCTTTTATGTCTTTCTTTCGTCGTATCTTTTAACAACATTAACTTTTCCTCTAAATTGTTCGCTTTCCGGTTGGTTTTAACCATTATTCGAATTAATTTTGCACGCAAAGTAACAACAAAAGTATGAAATAAAAGACCTGCACATTGTGGCACAATTAAATGTCGACAGCGCGTTGGTGGAGATCAGACCATGAGGTTCAACACATTAACGTTTATTTCCGAGATTGAATCACGCAGGTACATTTTAGAACTTGTCCAGAAATGATTACAGTGGTCGTGAACTGAAAAAGAAACAATTGGGAAGAAATGGTTGGTTTATTTGTTGGCGAAAGCGTTTTTGTTTTTATCTTTTAAATAGATCACTGCGACAATTTTCTCTACGTTCTTATCGTTGAATATTTTGAACGATACTGACACATTTTTAACTTTTTGTTGCCAGTTTGGTTTCCACTATTTCTGGTCACCGGAAATCTATCAAAAGTTAAAATTCGTATTGGCAAATTCGCATCTTTTTCGTAAATACGAAAATTACGTACCACTAAATAATTATACTGTATGGCTTACGTTCTTGGAACGAATAAAATTGTAAACATACGCCCGCCGTTCGGTAGTATGCGCGATATGTTTCGGAACGAATTACCCGTGGTACGGGGGGGGGGAGGCTCAACTGTAGTTGGTGTTGAATATTTATAATAATCTGCTCGTTCAGAAATATGATAAAGGATGGATATCAATGTACAATGTTAACCTGACATTTGCCTAGAACAAACGGAAATTAAAACTGTTCATTAATTGGTTTAATTATTCGATCGCTTGAATTGAATAAAAGACTGACTAATATCAAGTATAAAGCGATCGTCCACATTCATAAACGGAAGATGTGCTATTGTACTGTAAATAACATAATATATATATATGTACTGTAAATAACATTCTGTAATCGCATTCATTGTGTTTGTTGTCAAACGGTTCTTTATCAGTTCATTTTACCATATAAATAATGCTGTTTTGTTTTAACTTGTACATTATTATTCATACTTAATAAAATTACTTAAAAGCAGACCCTTTTTAAAAGGGTTATTTGATTTAATATTCTGTTTATCTGTTGTTGTTTAAAGGCTGGTTTGAAGCTTTAGACTCTTCTTACTAAGTAAAACTAGGAGTGAGGTGGTTTATCCCTGGGTCCACACTGAGTGGAAAAGTATGCTTATCAGCATGGTAGGCCGTCTGAAGAGCATCTGCATCTGCTTTTCACCCTGCAAATGACACCTTCACTTCATTCACTATAGGGTCTGGTTGTATAATGAAATTCATTACTTTTGGAGGAGATAACTTTGATTAGAGTCTTTTACACAAGTTTCCTTCATCAGGCCCCTGATCCCAAAAACTTATTTTTTTCCTTGCATCCAGGAGACTCCAAAGGGAGTATAGGACATGTCAAGATAAAACTGATAAACTGAAAGTTTATTACCAATGATAAATTCATCACTTACCACCAGAAAATTGTTTTTGCTACTGCTTACTTCTGTAGGCTTGTCATGAAAACCCCATTGAATCAAATATCACACAAAATTAAAAATACAAAAAAATCAAACACAATGATAAATTCATCACTTACCAATAATTTTTTCCTGCTACTGCTTAACTCAGTAGGCTTGTCATGAACCCCTTTGTATCAAATAGTACACAATATTTGTTTAATTAGAATTTAAATATTTTTCAATCAAAACTATTTAGAAAGGAATTCGTGCACACTGTAAAATGTTTCATCTATCAAATATTGTTTTAGCTTTTTTTTAAATGACTTAAAATGACATGTTTTTACCGGTTGGTCTGTGTTTGAACGGAATAGCGTACGAAGTTGAAACTTGGAACTTAAGTTAGCTACCATAAGGCCGTGGCCAGACAGCAACCAGGTTAGAGAAGGCTCTGCTTACTAGCAGAGCGTGTAAGCTGGTTGGAACTAACTAATGTAAGTTAATACGCGTGGCCTTGTCATTTGCAGGACCTGCTCGAAAACAAACTAGTTTGATTTTACCAGCTTTCAAGCCCATAACTCAATTCAGTTTCTGTTCTGTTTTTGTGTACATTAATTTTTCTATAATAGATTTCCGCACACAATCACTAATATCGACGTGAAAGAGTGATTTTCCGTATTTTTAAGCCAAACTGAGGTCGATTTTCATTTTGCATCTTTCACTCATGATTAAAATAAGGTTATGTTTTTTGAAGTTTTTTGTTTATTTCTAATGTTAGGTTTATTGTTAATTATTTGCATTGGCAAGAGAAAGTTGTGTGAGTGTTTCACCCCAGATTTTTTAAGATTGTGACCTTAATATGCATTCTAGTGGGGGGGGGGGGTGTATAGTTTTAAGTCGTAGAACATTTGAAAAAACCTATAACGTTTACTTCAAACATTTTTTCTAGAGCTTAATTTAACGTCAGTTAGTGATTATCCGTATTTTTAATTCGAGTCATTCATTCGTGATTAAAATTAGGTTGTTTTTCGTTTTTTACATTTTTTACTAATGATCAAACGTAGGTTATAAATATGTGTTGTTTACATTAGCAAGAATTTATTAATTTTTGTTTTTAGCCGTGTGTGTGTTTCACACTAGATTTTTCCGATTTTCTTATAGGTGTGAGATTTCTGATTGACCGTCATTAAACGTTTTATTTCCGCAGTCAAACGATCTGTGAATGAAATAACGTTAACAAGTTGTACCGTTTCGGTGCTAGATTCATTAGAAATTTATAAATATTGATGATGATGATGAAATGGAGAGAAATCGATACGAAATGAAGCATCATCGTTCATTGTGCGCGTCGTAGGCCTGCCTCTGCGAGCCTATTAATAATTTGAGAGCTGTGATTTAAAAAGTTGGAAGAAAGTAAATGGGGGTTTTCTTTCTCTCTTAACAGATTCCCTCACCTACGTACTAATTTTGATTAATGGCGGTGGATTTTCTCTAATTGTAGTAGTTTTTCTTTTAGGAAATTCGATTAGTGAAAATAATGGGGGTTTTCAATATAAATTTGTTATCCGATATTTCGTTTATTAACTTTGTTTACTGCCCATAACAGACAGGTGGAGTGTCAAATTATTTACTCAATCTGTTTGTTGCAGGGCTAAAATAAATAGTTCTGTTTCTTGTCACATGGTCAGCCAATCAAATGACTGAATCATTTAAGAACAGAAGAGGTAGAGGTGTCAAAGACACTAGTCAGAGTTATCTTCTCTGAAAGTAATGAATTTCACTATACAGCCAGACCCTGTGGTGAATGAAGTGAAGGTGTCATTTGCAGAGTGGAAAATATGTGCTTTTCAGAGGGCCCGGCATGCTGTTAAGCGTACTTTTCCACTCAGTGAGGAAGGCAATGGTAAACCACCTCACTCCTCGTTTTACTTAGTAAAACCTCTACAGGTTCAAACCAGCCTTTCGGCTGTTGACCTAAACAACAACAAACTTTGTTTAATTTTTTTTAAACATTGCTTCTGTTGTGGGCTTTGGTAGTAAATGAGAAATCTTGAATAATATGACGGAACTGATTATTTTTAAAAGCGGACAATATTAACTGTGATAGTATGAAATCCGTTCGGTCTACCGTGGAATGGGTCTTTGTGGAAATCGTTTAGCAGGATTTCCACCTTATAATAAAAGCTGGTGATGTAGTGTGGTGGAAAACAGTAGTACAATGTCGTGGGGAACTATTTTGTGGGAGTTGTGGATCAGATCCTTCCTCCATTCTCTTCCACCTAGTTATACAAGTGTAAATTTACCTTATGTAATTGCTTACTTAAAAGCTGCATGTATTAGAAATTTATTGTAATGGTTTAATTGGGGTGCATTGTTAATGTATTTTAACTATTATTACTTTCTCTTGCCCTGTATGAATAAATTCACAGAAATTGAATAAATACATCGATATGAATAAATAAATCTTGACAGAAGAAAAATATTAATGTCATGTAGATTTTTTTAAATCGAGTTTTCAACAAATAATACACACGGTTTCAGTCCCCCCTGAACCCAAGAAAAATGTTTTTGTAATTGGTCTGTATGTGTACGTGTGAGCAAACTATTTCAAGAACGGAATATCTCACGAAGTTGAAATTCGGTACTTAAGTTTGATACCATAGAGTGACACGATCATTTTCATCAAAATCGGTCAACCGGAAGTAGTAGTTTAGTCGTGCTGTTTTTCACTTTTGGCGATTTTCTCGAAAACGGCTCCTACGATTTTTTTTAAAGAACGCCACAACTAAATTTTTTATGCTCTCCAGGATAGGATAAGCGCCATGTCTGCTATAATTCTTGGGGAGGCTTTGCTCTCGTGGAATTTTTTATAAGATTGCGGCCTTAGTATTCACTTTCGAGCAAGTGTAGGTCTATAGGTATATATCTAAAATTGTAGAATTTTTAAAAACCTAAAACTTTTATTTTTACTTTTTTGTACTACGTATTCTTAGTTTAGCGTCAATTTTTTGTATTTTTTTTTTATCAAAATCAGTAAAAAATGAGATATTTTAATATTGCAGCCCTAGTATATGCATTTTACGACAATAGTTTATATAATCAGTTATAGGAAATTAAACAGCCCACTAATTTTATTTCAAGCATTTTTCTGTTCAGAGAGCCTAGTTTAATTAGTGATTTTTTTCGTATATGTAAACAGGCTGATTCTCATTTTTCACCATTCACTCATAATTAACGTCAGGTTAATGTTTTTCTTGTTACATTGTTTAATAATTTTTTTTTTACTCCTAATTTGTTTACGTTGCAATCTGTTCAATTCAGAACAATAAGCAACCCCATAACCCAATGAGATGAGGATGATTTGTATGACGTGTAAATGAGTAGTCTTGTACAGATTCAAGGCCGACCATTCCTGAGAGAGTATGGTTAATTGAACCCCAACCATTAAAATACACCGGTTACCACCACTGTCTAGTATTCAAATCCGTATAAAAGTAACTACCTTTACTAACATTTGAACATTGTTAATTAATGATTTGAAAATTAATTGGTGATATGGGTTTGTTTACATTGGCAAGAGAAAGTCTTTTGAATGTTTCACACCATATTTTGTCGTCTTGCTGATCGGTTACCATATATACGTAATTTTTACTTTCTCTTGCCTATATGAATATATAGGAAGGAAAGTATTGTTTTCATGTTGATTTTTCGAAATCGAATTTTCACCGGATCTATACGTTTTCAGACCCCCTGAACCCAAAAAAACATGTTTTTAGCGATTGGTGTGTGTGTGTGTGTGTGTGTGTGTGTGTGTGTGTGTGTGTGTGTGTGTGTGTGTGTGTGTGTGTGTGTGTACAAAATATCTCAAGAACGGAACATCGTACGGACTTGAAACTTAAGTTACATACCACTACCGGACCTGACACGAACATTTTCATCAAAATCGGTCAACCGGAAGTAGTAGTTTATTCGTGTAATTTTTCACTTTTTTGCGATTTTCTCAAAAACTGGTCCTACGATTTTTTTAAAAATCGCCTGGTTTACTCAATTTTTTATTCTCTACAAGATAGGGTAGGCGTCATGTTTGCTGAAATTCTGGATAAGACTGTTTTCACGTAAAACATTTTCTTTTTAAGATTGCGGCTTTAATATGCATTTTAGCGCAAAACGTTATATAATAAAAGTTGTAGAGAATGTAAAATTTTACAACTTTTATTTCAAACATTTTTTTGTAAAACGCTTAGTTTAGCGGTAATTAGCGATTTTTTGTTTTTTTTCTCACGAAAACGTGTGAAAAATCGATTTTTTTAAGATTTCGGCCTTAGTATGCACTTTACGACAAAAGTATATATAATCATATTTACAGAAAATTAAAAGATCTACAACTTTTATTTAGAGCATTTTTCTCTACAGAGCCTAGTTTAGCGTGAAAGAGTGATTTTCCGTATTTTGAAGCCAAACAGGTCGATTTTCATTTTGCATCTTTCACTCATGATTAAAATAAGGTTATGTTTTGTTTTTTGAGGTTAGTTTTTTGTTTATTTCTAATTTTTTATTACTAATGTTAGGTTATATTGTTTAAATTATTTGCACTGGCAAGAGAAAGTTGTATGAGTGTTTCACACCAGATTTTTTTTTGTTGGGCATTAGTGGTACAGGGATCTACCGGCCGAAATCTGGAGCAGGCAACATAAAGCCGACGACCTTCAGATAAAGTTTGTCCTTGAGATTTATTGATAGTCGTGACAAAACATTGGCTGAGCGAGTGGTTAAGGCGTTTAAACTGGAAAGCTTTTTATTACTGGGAATTATAGGATTTCGAGGTATGAATGTATTGATTCTCCTTTGCCCCCACTCCGTCAAATGAGTATTTGCTTCATTTATGCACGTTGTGATACAATCCACAAATCACCATACTAAGTTCCATGGCGAATCTGTTTGTGTGTAATATAACTGTAGTAATTTTACCTATTTACTTTAGGGTAATGAAAATTGCGGTTTTGATTCTCGTTAAGTTAAAACTCAACCCCGATGAAAGCACTCCGCGATGGTTAACCAATGAGCTCATCAGTGACTGCTGTTTCAGCATTTCCGATCCGTGTTTGGAGGGTGTTGCGTGTAGTTGGGAGGGGGGGGGTAGGTTAATTTTTCTTTTTGTTTTACGTCTGATTGTTTTGCTAATTCAGACGATAAGTAGGGGTGATAGATGAAAGCTATTGATTAAAATGCCAGACCTGGCCGGCAATCGGAACCAGGACTCCTGGCCGGGTAGCGTAAGAAGGCCACCGCACTAATGCTTGACTGGAACATTTTAACTGTCTTTGGTAGTTGGCCTTGAGTACACTGTTGCCAACATACCGTTTGGGGGACAGAAAATTTACCGATTTATTACTTCTACCTTCTTCTAATCAGGGTCGCGTCCTTAAAAAAATACCCGTTAGTACCTAATTTAAGTTTCACGTTTTAACTTCGTACGATGTTCCGTTCTTGAGATATTTTGTTCACACACACACACACGCACGCACGCACGCACGCACGCACACATACATAGACCAGTCGCTAAAAACTGTTTTCTGGGTTCAGGGGGTCTGAAAACCTGTAGGCTACATCTGCTGAAAAATCGACATGAAAACAATACTCCTTCCTGTATAATTTATACAGGGCAAGAGAAAATAAAAAGTGGTAAATTTACGTTATTAATCGTGGAAATTGAAAGCCTCACCTGATAAAATACATTCGCCTTTAAACGCTTTAGAGTACAAAGCGGTTACAATCGTAACTCTCTAGCTACAATTGTAGCTAGAGAGTTGGGTGTATGGTAATTTCTTGTGCGACTGATGCTGAAGATACTTTAAACGCGAGGCGTGCCGGACAAACTGAAGAGAGGTTATTATTGATGATGGTGGAAGTGGTACAAAATGTATCTAGTATTTGTGGAAAATAGCGAGAAGGTTAGTTGTGTTTGCCGGCTCGTAACCCCTCATGTATCTGTTGAAAACTGACTCGGAACACGTAAACCAGCCAGCGACGGCAGAAACTTTACGGATACGTAAGTAGGTATAAAATCGTAGATACGTGTGAGAGAGGAAGTTTCGATAAGATATTGAAGTTGTAAATCCCACAGATTTATTTTGGTGGTCATCCGGTTACTCTACTTATTCTATATTACTCGTACATTTATCTGCGGCCATCTATTCCTCCTGAAACGTTTATTCGCGTCTTGAAAGCGTTGCAACTCACTTTATCGTTTTAACTTTTTTCAATTTGCTATCTGTACCGACGACAGTTCAATTCTATAAGTACGAGTACATTATTTTTATTTTTGTTATTGATTTAATTTTTACGTGAGTCAAATGACGGGATTAATTTGATCGGCTTCCCTAGATTATTATTTCATTCGAGAATTTTGATAAATTCTCTTTGCAATTTAAGTACTAGTAATATTGTTATGAATTTTGGGTTGTCAATTGTATTTGTTTTTATTATTACTTTTTTAACTTTTTAAAGTTTATTTTAAGTCGCATCAACATTTTTGTTATTAGCGGCTGTTTAGGGTTTTAACGGGTTTCAACGGTGGGTTTTAACTTGTAATAATTTTCAAAATCCTGGCCGGGAATCGACACCGAGACCTCCGCTTTGTAGCGTAGCACGCTAACCACTGGGCCGCGGAAGCGGCCTTTTTAGTTGTTATTTGTAGTGGGGAATTTTTTTGACTACCGTTCAGTTTTCTGCCGCTTTTCATTGTCATTTCTGATTTGAGTTCGCTTGAATTTAAATTGGGATCCCTGAATTGATGTTGTTTTATGTCTTACGAGATAGTTGTCTAACAGCTGATTGGCAGGAATGGCTCGTTGGCTAATTTTCTTTTGAATGTTGTTTCTTTTCATCTGACGCGATGCTTAGGTTAGAGGTAATTTGTTATTTTCTGTAAAATAGGCAATAAAGACCTATTATTTTTAGTTGGTTTTAAGGGGCACCCACATGTTCATCGCGACTTTTGTGGGTTGTGGAACGGTGGGATTGAACGTTCGATAATTGTCAGATCCTTGCTGGAGATCGATTCGGGTACCTTTCGCTTTATATTTCATCATGTTGACCACTACGCCACGGAAGCGGTCAAAGACTTTTGTTCGTTACTAGTTTTGATTTTAGTTTTAATTTTTTCTTTCCCAATGCACTGAGATTGGTCCATTCGTAGTTTCTCGTGGCTGACATGAATATAAAAGTTAATGTTGTGATGAATCTTCACGTATAAGTCCTGCCCTAGTCCTCGCTGACTTGAGTCTCTAATATCCTGATCACCTAAAGAGATAAAATTCAGCAGTTAGGTTTTTCTTTACGTCCCACTGTTTTGCTCATTAATTCTAATACAGCCGATGAAAGTCAGTGATGAAAAAATGCCACACCTGACCGGAAATCAATTCCGGGGCCCCTAACATTTAAGCCAGTTGCGCTGATTATTACCCTTAGGCTGATTAGTGGGGGGGGGGGGGTTGAACAGGAAAACTAAAAAATTACATATTTTTACCACTTGCGCGGAAAGTATTATTGTTTTCTAGTTGTATGGAGTGATGTCTGTAGATATACGATACAGTTCGTTTCATGCGTAATACACTGAATAAAAAACAAGGTATTGTGACATGACGGATGAAAAGTTTTTAATAGCAATTACGATAATTGCTTTAATTAATTCGTGACATTTATTATACCATTTATCGAGGTGTTCCAATCTAGATACCTAAGGCTCGCCACTGACACCCTCTTCATTCATTTTAAGTATAAAATACGTTGCAAGACAGCTTTATTAAAGATTTTTTGACAAATTGAAAGATCATACAAAGAATCTCGCTCGACATTATGGCCATTAAAAAATTTTCAAATTTTAGACGTCTTTGGTGTAGGGATGTTATTAATTTCGTCATCGTTTGTGCTGTCATTGTCATTTGATCATTTCTCTCTATCCATGGTATGATTACGTCATCCTGGAGGAACCGCTGCCGATTGTGACCCTTCCTTCCATGTTCAACGAAACCTTTCATCAATTCCAGTGGGTGTGATTTAGTGTGTAGTTCTAGATTGTTGTTTAGGTGATCAGCCGAAAGGGTGGTTTTAATTTCTAGAGGCTTTACTGAGTAAAATGAGGAGTGACGTGTGGTATATCTTTACCTTCTTCACTGAGCGGAAAAAGTATGCTGATCAGCATGCCAGATCCTCTGAAACGCATCTACTTTCTTCCACCCTGTAAATGGCACCTTCACTTTTTTCACCAAAAGGTCTGGCTGTATAATTATGAAATTCGTTACTCTTAGAAGAGATAACTTCTAGTGTATTTTTTACGCGTTTACTTCTTCTGTTCCTAAATGATTCAGTCATATATTGGCTGACCATGTGATAAGAAACAAATTATTATTATTGTTTGTCGCCGTGGGGCTATAGCAGATTGAATGCAAATAATTAACACTCCATCTGCCTGTTAAGGGCAAAGTTCTAGGTCAGTCACTGCGCTTGGACCGATTCATTAACTTATAAAAAGAATCATTGGATTTAAAATTATTCTCAACGGGGAACACCGTTGATACATAACAAAGAAAAACGGTACATAAAATTAGCCTTCAAAACTTTTCATTTCAACTTTGAACGACAAACTTGCTGAACGACCACAATTGAAGGGTTCAGTGGATTAAGGTGTTAAGTGACATAAATGCAGTTCTGAACAATAATTGAGTGTTGAAGTTCAAAAGTTTAACTTATTTTACTGATTTCAGAAATTTAAATTTTTGGTGTCAGTATATAACACATACATAGAGAATTTATTTAAGTATTGTAAACCTTGTCTATTATAGTTTTTAAAATGAATTAACCCATTTTTCTGTAGATAACACCTTTCATTTAAATATTTTTTAATAAAATGTTTATTTTTAAATTAAATGTAGGTGTAACTAACAACTAGTTAACAAAAAAATGTCAACACCTTCATCCTTTAGTATCTTCTTAATAGAAGCAGGTAGAGATTTCTGTGTTAGTGCTATTGAAAAATATCACATAACAACTTCATTCACGATAAAAACTCAATATTTGTAAAAAAGTCAGTTAACACCCTTCATCCATTGACCCCTTTAATTGCTTGTTAAATAAAATAATTTTTTTAAATTTTTTGTAGACTATATTTAACCCTTTGAGTGCCAACGTCCTGAAAATAGGACGGCGATATCTTATACGCAGTTATGACATTCGGTTTACCGGGCATCCGTAAATTACCAACGTCCGGTTAACCGAACGTTTCCAAAAAAACTTTTAATAAAAAATTAATAGAAACATATATTTTTAAACCACTTCCGTGTCGTAGTGACTAGTGCGCTAGCGTACAAAGCGAAATGTCCCGGGTTCGATTCCCGGTTAGGGTAAGGAAATTTTAACACATTAAAACCAACTTTAAGGTCCCAAAAGCCACAAAAGTTCTAATAACCATGCTGTCGATGCAACTTGAATTAAACTAAAAAACTATTTTGAATATTTTTAGTGTTAAAACGATTTCTGTTCTTTTTAACACAATAAAAATTAATTTTTTACAGGAAATTTTATTTTTCTGTAACGTTGAAATTTTGGCCGGCAATGTCAGGCTTACGCTTGCAAGTTTTCAAAATAAGGGCTGGCACTCCCTTATACAACCCTTATTCAAAATAAACGGGACTGAAGATTAAACTTTTAAAATATTCTTTCGGCACTGAAAGGGTTAATAAGCAATATTGTTTCGTTCGGTGGGTTTTTCGTTGAACGTTTCACTGTGAAAAGTTTTAAAGGTTTGTTTTACGTACCGTTTTTCTTTTGTTAAATAGGTTTAGAAAGTGTATCAAAACGGGTGTCCCCGTTGCGATTAATTTCAAATCCAATATTTTTTTTTTTTTTTAAGTTAATGAATTGGAAACGTCCAAGCGGAGTGAGTGATGGTACCACGTCGGACGGGCGGGAAGTTTAAGCACCGCTGCAGTGAAAGTGATGGAGTGTGTGATATTCGGTGATTCCCTATTCTGACGGTACTAATTTTAATGACATAATTAAACGGCACATTTAGTGCGACCCACACAACTTCAAAGCATCAGTTTCCGTCGATAGTATCCAAGTTAATTGTCTTAAAGCGCCAATTTTCTTCTTTTAATGAGTGCTTTGCTTCTAATACCCATTTGGCTTCTAAACTGTCGTCGTCTCTTTCCTTGAATCTTTAGTGGAATTTGTTGCTTATCGTTAAACATTGTAATAAATATTATTATTTTTAAAAATGGGTTTGTCTTTCGTTTTCGTAATATTTTAAAGCTGTAAGTAAACTTTTTTTACGCTTACTTTCTCTTGCCTATATGAATATGTATGAAAGGAAATTATTAGTTTCTTGTCGATTTTTGAAATCGAGTTTTCACCGGATCTACACGTTTTCAGACCCCCTGAACCCAAAAAAACATGTTTTTAGCGAGTGGTTTGTGTGTGTGAACAGTATTTCTCAAGAACGGAACATCGTACTAACTTGAAACTTGTAACTTAAGTTAGATATCATTAGAGGACCCAACAAGAACATTTTCTCGAAATCTTCTACCGGTAGTAGTTTTTTCTTGTGAATTTTTTAACTGTTTTGCGATTTTCTCAAAAACGGCTCCTATGATTTTCTGTAAAATCGCCACGTTGTGTATATTTTTACTTTCTCTTGCCTATATGAATATATAGGAAGGAAAGTATTGTTTTCATGTCGATTTTTCGAAATCGAGTTTTCAAAGGATCTATACGTTTTCAGACCCCCTGAACCCAAAAAACATGTTTTTAGCGATTGGTGTGTGTGTGTGTACAAAATATCTCAAGAACGGAACATCCTACGAACTTGAAACTTGAAACTTAAGTTACATACCACTACCGGACCCGACACGAACATTTTCATCAAAATCGGTCAACCGGAAGTAGTAGTTTATTCGTGTGATTTTTCACTTTTTTGCGATTTTCTCAAAAACTGGTCCTACGATTTTTTTAAAAATCGCCTGGTTTATTCAATTTTTTATTCTCTACAAGATAGGGTAGGCGTCATGTTTGTTGAAATTCTGGGTGAGGCTGTTTTCACGTAAAAACAAAGTTTTTTTAAGATTACAGCTTTAATATGCAATTTAGCGAAAAAATTTATATAATAAAAGTTGTAGAGAATTTAAAAACCTACAACTTTTACTTGAAACATTTTTTTGTATAACGCTTAGTTTTGCGGTAATTAGCAATTTTCTGTTTTTTTTTTCTCATGAAAACGTGTGAAAAATCGATTTTTTTAAGATTTCGGCCTTAAAATGCATTTTACGACAAAAGTGTATATAATAAAATTTATAGGAAATTAAGAGATCTACAACTTTTATTTAAAGCATTTTTTTGTACAGTGCCAAGTTTAGCGTGAATGAGCGATTTTCCGTATTTTTAAGCCAAACTGAGGTTGATTTTAATTTTGTGTATTTCACTAATGTTTTTTGAGGTTAGTTTTTGTTTATTTCTAATGTTTTATTACTATTGTTAGGTTTATTGTTTATTTGCATTGGCAAGAGAAAGTTGTGTGAGTATTTCACACCAGATTTTTTATTATCTACAAGATTGGGTCAACTAATAGAGGTACTGTACTGTGCTCTCGTCGTAATTTAATTTCAGATTGCGGCGTTTTCCTTAATTTCTTTATTGTGCATTTCATTGCAAAAGTTTATGAACAATTAAATTTGTAGAAAATAAAAAAACCCTTTAAAAAACTTTTGTTTCAAATATTCTTTTCTACAGCTATCAGTTTAGCGTCAAGTAGTGTTTTTAATATTGCGCTCTTATTGTGCTTATAACGATAAAAGAGTATTATTGTTAACAAAGTTATAGAAAAAGCGTTTAATTTTTATATGAAGCATTTTTTTCACTACCAAGCCTACTTTAGCAGCGTCAATTAGTGGTTTTCCATATTTTGAAGTCCTACAGTGGTCAATTTTCATTTAGCGTCATTCGCTCATGATTTAAATTAGGTTGTTTGTAATTTAACGTTGTTTACTAATCATTAAACGTAGGTTATATTTTTCATTAGGTATTTAAATTGGCTAGAGAAAGTCGTGTTAGTGTTGCCTACACAAGAGATTATTTTCGTATTCTTTTTACAGTTGATTGATTGTAACTTAACTTTTTTTTAAGGAAATTTGTTTACTTTATTTTTTTATGTTAGAATTACAATGCAGTACGTATGATACATTATTAAGAAACCGGAAAATAGGGTAACAGTGAAAAATAAATGCCGTGTACAGGTCGATGTAAAAATTCCTTTATACACATGAATGTAGTAAAATGCGGTCGCTAAGAACGCACCGTTCATCGTGTGCAAGTCGAAACGATAATGTTTCTCGTTTTCACGACACTCGAGGGAGTAGTTTGGCCGCCGCACCTGTTCATGTCGGTGCACATGTGTAGTAGTACACGCCGTACAGTGTCAAACGCGTTTATCTAGTTCGCCGTGTTTGACAAACGTGGAAGTGGTTAAAATTTAATAATTGCATTGTTGATGCACCACCTTCTCCTGAAGGACTCGTCGCGTACGTTTGGGATGTTAAGTCATACAGTATTTAGGTTGAAGGTTTAACTTGTCGGTTTGTTCAACGTCGATATAATTTAACGGTGGTAGTAGTTGTTTTGTAATTAAGTTGATTTCAAGGTAATAAACTTACTACGTTTCCGTATTATAGACATTTTGGTTGGCAGATTTTAAAATTCTCCCCTGTTATTTTGTACTATGTTTCCTAGTTTTTCGTCGCTGAGTTAAAGCTGTTGCACCAATTGGACTGGAAATTGAAAACTAAGGTTTTCACAATCAATCTCCGGAGGGAGATTTTTGGGTATGAATCGTGTACCCTCAAAATTAAGGGTATTTTGTTTTGAAGTTTGTGTTGTTGTTTAGGTCACAAGCCGAAAGGCTGATTTGAACCTCTAGAGGTTTTATTATGTGAAACAATGAGTGATGAGGTAGTTTACATTCGGTTTCGTCATTAAGTTTAAAAGTATGTTTGTCAGCAGGCCTTCTGAAAAGCACATCTTTTCAACCCTGCAAATGACACCTTCACTTCATTCACCACAGGGTCTATTTATTTATATAATGAAATTCATTTCTTTCAGAGGAGAACTCTGATTACTGTCCTTTAAAACCTCTACCTCTTGTGTTCTTAATTCAGGCATATAATTGGCTGACCATGTGATAAGAAACATAACTATTTTTTTGTAGCCCTGGAACTCTCAGATTGAATGCAAATAAATCAGTCTGTTATGGGCCGGTGTTTTGAAGTAAAAGTAAAATTAATCCGATCTATGCCCATAACAAGCAGGTGGAGTATTAAGTTATTTGCACTTGATCTGCTAGTTCCAGGGCTATAAAAAAATAGTTCTGTTTCCTATCACATGGTCAGCCAATTATACCGTGCGTTCGGAAAGTCGCTGTGCACTGGAATTGTGACTATGGATTTATGAAAATATGTATAAAGAAATGACTAAGCATTTTGGAAAAAAATTTATTCAATACCTTAATTACATTGTTAAACCGTGATTACATTGTTTATAGAAGGTGTTCGAAATGACCTCCATTGGCATCAATACAGCATTGCACTCGTTTCATTTTGTTTGCAAACACCTTTCGCAACTGAAGAACAGTGATTCCTTGAATGTATGCCGTTATTGCGGCTTTAAGTTCGTCAATCGTGTGTGGTCTGTTCCGATACACAGTTTGTTTCGCCGCACCCCATAAAAAGAAATCGGGGGGAGTCAGATCAGGAGATCTTGCAGGCCACAAATTCTTTGAAATTATTCGTTCACCAAACACGTTGCGCAGGAAAGCCATTGAGATGTTAGATGTATGTGCTGTTGCCCCGTCTTGTTGGAACCAACCATTATTCATTTCCACTTGTGTTATTTGATGCGTAAAGTTCTCTAAAATATCAGAACAATAACGTTCACTATTGATTGTGTTTGCAAAAAAAATTGGTCCAACAATACGTGCTCTACTCACAGCAACCCAGACTCCAATTTTTGCTTCGTGTAAGGACTGTTCATGTAAAGCGCAAGGGTTAGTTGTCGACCATACTCGAGTATTTTGTGAACTTATATACCCTCCCAAGTGAAACCACGCTTCATCTGTATAAAACGTTACGTCAAGGATGTCTTCGGAATTTTGGTTGATGAAACGTTGAAACCAATGACAATAATTTAGTCTCTTGTCATTATCTGAAGGTTTCAGCTCTTGAACACACCTCACTTTGTATGGGAATAGTTTAAGTTCTTGTCTGACAGCTTTATGTGCGGTAGCAAGTCCGATATTATGCTGTTGTGCTAACTTACGCATTGATTTTTTTGGACTTTGTGCCATAGAATCAGAAATATCCAGCAGCTTTTGTTCGTCTAGCTTAGGGGGCCTACCACTACGTTCAGCGTCCTCAACAGAGCCAGTTGCCCGAAATTTTTCTATCAGTGTTCGTACTGCATTACGGTGAGGAATATTTGAATCTGGAAACTTTTCAGAAAATTTGCGCTTCACTAAATCACTGTACTTGTCACCTTCGCGAAATACGTATTCAACGAGGAAAATGCGCTCCTCTACTGAAAGAACCATCGCGTCCAACAACAAAAAACGTGCAACAGAACTGCAATAAATGAAACATATACAACTTCAACTCAATGACTGACAGGCCTCGACGTGTTCGGCAACAATTGAACAGCACAGAGCTACCAACCTAGCCATGAAATTATTCCCTGTCATGTCACTTGGTGCACAGCGACTTTCAGAACGCATGGTATGACTGATGCGTTTAAGAACAGAAGAGGTAGAGGTGTAAAAGACACTACTCAGAGTTTCTCCTCTGAGAGTAATGAATTTCATTTTACCGACCCTGTGGTAATTGTAGTGAAGGTGTCATTTGCAGGGTGGAAAGTAGTTGCTTTTCGGTAAGCCTGGCATGCTGATAAGAATATGTTTGTTTGCATTCAGTGAGGAAGATGGTAAACCGCCTCACTCCTCGTTTTACTTAGTAAAGCCTCTACAGATTCAAAGCAGCCTTTCGGATGATGACCTAAACAACATTCCTATTTTTATTTGTTTCAAAAAGGTTAACTTTTTTGTTTAAATTGTAATTTTATTTTACGTAGAAACACGGTAATTGAGAATATTAGGTATTTTTTATTGTCGTTATGTAACGTAATCAATGTGAATATATATATATATATATATATATACATATATATATATATATAAACTGCCTCTGTTCTCTGTGACTTTAGTAAATAACAGCGAATAGGGTGGCAGCAGCGGCTATTGCATTAGCGTTTATCACGTTATTTAATTTGTTTTGTTGCAAGCGCTTACCAGTTTATGCTTGAGAGCTTGATGGTCTGTGATCGTCGGGCGGTGGCAATGTGTTTTGGCATAAAGCCCGGGTCGGGCTTTGAGCGTGTCGGGTAAACAAATTTAATTCAATTGTCTTCAAAGGCCGTGGTGTGTGGTAAATCAGTTTCGGAAATTCAGTTTTCTAAATGGAATCATTCTGTTTGATAAAAGGAGAGAAATATATGTACGCGAGCGGGGTCCGATGTTAGTTTACTCTTTTATTTGTGCAAAAAAAACGAATGAAATTCTGTAGTCCTCTATACGGTTGATTTTTGGTCGCATGGTTTGATAACTTGGTAATGGAGTGAAAATTTACAAGAAGTGTAAAAGTGGTGTCTGTTCCGGTAAAGTTCAATAATCATTTAATATTCTGGTGTAAACGGGGTGTAATTCTTCGTAGATTTTTATAGAATTACTACACTTCTTGAAATTTGTTACCGTTGTTTAGTTGGGCATCCTAAGTTCCGGTACTTTTAATATAACAATCCTTCTTCTTCTGCCTTTCAAGGATTTGGCATCTCTGCCTGTTCCGAACCTCTCAAATTTGCCCATCTCTTTCTCGGGCGTCCTCGTTCTCTCCTGCCCTCCGGCTTATAGCCCAGTGTCTGCTTAGGTATCCTATCCTCCAGCATTCTGTTCTGGGATACCTTGTTTATAGAGAAGATGTTGAGTTCTTTCTTTCCTTATTTCGGTATTCCTGTAGCGATCTTCTCTACTACACCCATACGCATGTCGAAGAAATTTCATTTCAGACTATTTCTTTTTTTTTTTTTTTTTTTTTTTTTTTTACTTGTGAGGCCACAATGGACCACTTCAGCCACAACATGAAAGACTCTACTTCGATCTCTGAGCCTTGATCTTTACCCAGTATTCCCTCATTCTTTGTGATCTCTGAGCCCGGAGTTCTTCCGTCACCCTCTGCACTCTTCTAGTCTTGGTTTCCGGTTCCAAAGCCAGATCCTTCAACTTTCTATAACTCTCAGACTTGAACCTCACATCCTCCAGCGCCAACCCAAACCTTTCCAAGTCCTCCTTGACCTCCTTCGTCCAGTTCAAACCGATTTTAAAATCCCAGACACTTTCAATAAGTCTTCTAAGTACTCTGTTCTCCGGTGTTCTAAGGATATGGCCCAAAAAGGAGATTCGTTTTTTCCTAATTGTGTCTAGTATTGGCTCCGAAATTTTATAGACTTCATTATTTGGTATTTCTTTTAATATAACAGTAATAATTAATTTTCCAAAACTTCTTTACATATGAACAACCATACACCACGCTATATTTACATTTATATCTACTTTTAAATTTATACTCGAAATGGGAAATTGGGAAAATAACCTTTATTATCATATAGGACAAGAGAAAGTAAAAAGTGGTTATCATGAATATAATATGCGAATTAAAAATGTCATTAATTTTGGACGGTTTGTGTAATACCATTTTGCTAACTTTTTTTAACCTCAAAAGAAAAGGCTACAACAAATTAATTAAGACAAAATAATAAATTTACAAGCTAAATTTTATGTAATACGCCAATTCTACGCGAAATAGCTAATGAACGGCAGGTAAAGTTCAACATAACAGGAAAATTTATTGTGGTATTAATCAGGAAATTCCCTTTCCGAGTATGTAAATTAGGATGGAAATTTTAATGGTAATAATAATCTCGTTTGAACTTTCCTCAAAGACGTTTCGTTAGAACACTCGTTCTCAGTATAATAAGTTATTAGGGGTTATTACTTCTTTACCTATTTTTTTTTTTTTGCTTTTTTAATTGATTTACCGGTGTCTTGTATCGATTCTTGCGATTGTTTGCTCGATTGAAATCGATGGGTTTTCTGCTGAATACGTTTGATGTTTTCAATGTATTTTAAAATCTGATTACCCTCGGTAATCGTTAGGTACGAACGACGTAAGAAACTTTTCTACAAAGTAAACACATACACCACTACATTATTGTTCACGTGTACGCATATTTCTTCTTATTATTACGTTTCGAGTCGTCGATTTGAATATTAGGTACGATGCAAGTGGAAAGTTTCTTCTCTGTAACTGTATTCGGAATGTGTTTTGAATAATGTTCAAAGTTTATATATGTATGTCTATTTTTATCTCGTTCCGCTCAGGAAAACTGTTGTAAAATGCAGTTATTCTGTATATTTTTTCCTTTTTAAGTTTTGTCTGATAAAATTTATGAGTCTTGAAAATTTATTAGAGTGGTCGCAATCGAGATTTCCAAGTTTCGTTATTTATGCGGCAAGTGAACTTTAAATTTTTTATAGTTTGTTGGTGAATTTATAGACAAGACGTATATCGAGTTAATGTAAAGTTAAGCAAAGTAAAAATCAAATGATCATATTATCTGTCAAATGAAGGCTGTGAATCATTTAAATAAATTAAGAAGAGAGACGGACGAGATGAATGAAAAAAGACTATGGTGTGTCCTTTTCGCATCACACAACTGATGCCGTGATGCATTGTTTGCTGATTTTGCTCGTTATTTTTGGTCACCTCTCAAAATCTTAAATCTGCGGTCCATTTTTTTACTCTTTCTTGCCCTATTGATTTCATGTTGGTTTTATTTAAACTCGAGTTATCACCGGAAATACACGTTTCCAGGCCCCATTAACACAAAAAACGTTTTTAGCGATTTGAGTGGTTGTGAACAAAATATCTCAAGAACTGAATGATGTATAAGTTGATACTAAGATACGAACATTTTCATCAATATCGGTCAACCGGAAGTAGTAGAATATTTGTGTAATTTTGTAAATTTTTGCTCAAAAAAGTCTCTTGCGGGTTTTTTTAAATCACCTCATTTACGATGTATTTTGTGCTCTACAAGTTGGGCAAGCGATGGTTTGGAGGCTGTACTTCGTGGAAAAAGTTGTATTTTAAAGATTGTGGCCTCAGAATACGTTTTAGAGCAAAAACATGTTTATAAAAGTTGTGAAAAATTAAAAAACCTGCAACGTTTTTTAACCGATTCTTTTACATGCTTAGTTTGGCGTGGTAGTGGTATTTCGTATAAAAACCAATGTCTAGCAAAAGTTGATTTTCATTTAGCATCATTTATTCACTTGTTTATGTATTTTGACTTGTCTTTTGTTGGTTAGTAGATTTTTTTATACATGGAAATTTTTTTATTTCTAATGTGTGTACGTTGCAATCTGTTCAATTCAGAACAATAAGCAACCCCCGTGACCAATAAGATGACGATGACGTGTAAATGAGTTTTAGTCTTGTGCAGACCCTGGCCGACCATTCCTGAGAAAGTATGGTTAATTGACCCCCTTCCCCCCAACCATAAAAGTATTACTGCCTATACTAACTAAAGTCTAGTATTTAAATACGTATAAAAAATTTTCCCTCTCAATCAAGGATTAGGCTTCTGCCTGTTCCGACGTACAAGAACGACGAACTATTGAATTATTGCCATCTTTTACGTGGTCTCCCGACAATGCTCCTCCTCACCAGTTTGTATTGCAAAAACTGAAGGGGAGCCTTCCCTCAGGCATTCACTTTACGGGCTCTCTCCATCGATTTCGATATTCTGCAATCTTCCCATTCAGGTTGTAAAAACATCCAGTTCCTTTCTTAAGTTCTCATTTCTTAGTTGGTGTCTACGACTGCAGCCCTTAGTTCTTTGCAGGAATCGCATCTCTGCCGTCTGTACTGTACTCTTCTGTAATCTGGTACTGATAATCCACGACTCGTTTTCATAGAATAGTTAACTACACAGTATAAAAGTAACTAACTTTACTAGAATTTGAACCAGAAACTTTCGTCTCCAAAAATCAGGTGTTAAGCAGCTGACTCACGGCGACGACTTTATCTGTAGACCGGCCGCATTGGCATAGTTGGTAACGTGCTCGCCTCTCATCATGCGGTCTTGGGTTCGAATCCCATTCAGGCACGGCATATTTTCGTACGTTACAACAACAAATCATTTCATCCTTCACCGTCTGCATTTGCAGTAATTGCAGAACAGTCGGACGTTAACCAACCCGGTGGGTCTACGTGACAATAATGTTTATTTAATCTAGATTATTGGAGTGATGCTGCAATCGAATCAATTCAAATAATTAATTGATCGATCTTCAATCGATTGGAGCACAATTGGTACTGAGATAGCGAACGAGTTATTATAAAGAGCTAAATATTATTTATAGTTGACGTCGTGTTGTGAGATGCGTGACATGACACATTGTTTACATAATTTGGACAAGTTGTCGGCAAGGATGGAACATATTACCATTTTACTGGCTCCTGTTAGTAATAACATGTCTCGTGCATATGTTCCCATGTGACTGTGTAGTTAAAAACGGTGGTCCATTCGTGTATGTATCTCAGGGTGTTTAGTTAAGGGGGTATGGTGATGAAGCGACAGGGGGATTATGTTGGAAGATAAATATAACGTACTCTCTCGCTCCCTTCTCTTTCCCCGTCACTCTGTGTCTTTCTACCTATATAATATAATACTTTAGCTGTTGGTTATTAATTTTTTTTTTAGAAGAACAGCGTTATTCATTGTTAACTTTACGACTGACCGCTGTCGTATAATGTCTAGTTAATAACGCGGGGTGTTTCTTTTTGGAATATTTTATAAAGGGCTTATTTTTCTGAAAGTTTTGTTTTGGTGCTTAATGAGAAGCGCTATTAAAATCACAACCACTCTCTGTGTTTCGGGTTTACATGTGACACTCGCACACTAGCAATGAAGTAATTAAGTAATCGGCTCTATAATATTTTTTACTGTTTCTTTGACTTATATGAAATGGTAGGGAATGGTTTTTTTTCTTGTTGATTTTTTGAAATTGAAGTTTCACCGGGAACAGAAGTTTTCAGGTCCTGAACCCCCCCAAACAAAACTTTCTACAGATTGATCGGTGTGTGTTGTCTGTGAACAAACTATCTCTAAAACGGAATATTGTACCAAGTTGAAACATTGAGCTAGTTTGGTACCACAAGAATTTTAATTTTTAAATTTATAGTATAATTCATATAATATATAATTAATTCGGTCAACCGGATGTAGTTTATTCCTGTTGTAATTTATCAGTTTTTGCAATTTATTTTTTTGGAAGCTGCTCCTATTTTCGTTTAAACCGCCTTTTTATTATATTTGTTGTGTTCTATAAAATAAAGTAAGCGGTATGTCTGCTGAAATTCGTGGAAGATTGTGGTGTCGTGGTAATTTTTTTTAAAGATTGCAGCCTGTCTTGATATACATTTCAGGGGAGAAGCGGGTATAATTTAACTCTTATTTCTTTCATTTTTTTTCTACCTAACTTAGTCAAGCGTCGATTGGTAATTTTCATTTAGCGTCATTTCACTTATGATTAAACAGGTTATGTTTTCGCTCATTAAAATTGGCAAGAGAAAGTCGTGTGAGTGTTTATGCAGTTTATTCGTGTAATTTATCAGTTTTTGCAATTTTGTTTTTGGAAACTGCTCTTATTTTCGTTTAAACCGCCTTTTTATTATATTTGTTGTGTTCTAAAAACTAAAGAAGTATGTCTGCTGAAATTTGTGGTGTGGTAGATTTTTTTAAAGTTTGCAGCCTGTCTTGATATGCATTGTAGGGGAGAAGCGTACATAATTTTTTTAAGCTTTTATTTGTTATCGGGAACTGTACATTGACAACTACCCAATTTGATCGCTGCCTGTATTTTTTTTTGACGTGAATTAGACATGAATTTTTGAACAGGGACCCCCAGTAGAGTTTGTTCATGGATGGCTGTCAACTGGTCACCATACAAAGTCGCTTGCCTAACTGATGTTACTTAACAAATAATAGCGACTTTGTACCAGCTGACTGACTAGGCTGGCCCGAAGGCTGCGTATATAATTAACTTTTACTTCTAGCATTTTTTATTCTACTTAACTTTGTTTAGCGGCAATAGGTGATTTTCATTTAGCGTCATTTGCCTTATGATTAAACAGAGGTTAAGTTTTCGCTCATTTAAATTGGCAAGAGAAAGGCGTGTGAGTGTTTCACATCTGATTTTTTTTAGATTTTTGTTGGTGATTAATGAGACGTGCTATTAAAATCACAACTGCTCACTCTATGCGCGTTATGGCTGTAGCTATGAATTATTTGGCTCTTGTATTTATTTTTTTGTCTTTTGTTTTTATAATTAAAAAAATAAGAAATCGTAATCATTTAGCTGATTAAAAGTAGTAGTGTATGTATTTTTTTAATGTGGTGTTTTTAGTTTTGTTTTTTGTGTTTTACTCGTCGTAGCAACGAAACCGTGAAATTTATATTAATATTCTCCCGCATGATTTATATTGTAGTATATTTACTTGTAATACTTTCAAAATAAGCTTTTATTATTCTGCACGAATACCTCGTATCATTTCTACATGTTTTAGGACAGTTGTATTCTTGTATTTTTATTCAGAATGTATCATTTATTTTAATCTGTGAAAGGACAACCGGGGTTCTTTCTCCCGAGTTAATCTCGGCTCCCTCTCGATTCCGTGCGTAGGTACTTTTTTGTTGTTTTTTAATTGAAACTGTCTCCACGTTTGCAGATTTGCGTCAACAGTTTTTTTTCTATACTTAATGACACAATAGAGTAACGTTTGTGTATTTGTGTGTTCGTACGAGGTAATTTCAGAAACTACGCATCCGATTTCAAAAATCTGGTGTTAAACTCTCACACGATTTTGTCTTGCCAATGTAAATAATGAAAGGTATAACCTCTGTTCAGTCATAAGTGCACAAAGTAAAATGATAAAACTTGACCTAATTTTAATCACGAGTGAATGAAAATCTCTAATAGCCTTTAAGCAAAGCTCCGTAAAAATTTTTGAATTAAGTTGTGTAGGCTTTCTATTTTTTATAACTGAAAGCAAAGAAAGTGAAAAATCGCACTAATAAACTTAGTAAGTCGTCGCCAAAATCACTGTTACAGCTGATTTTCGGAGACGAAGGTTCCTGGTTCAAATCCTAGTTTAGGTAGTTACTTTTATGCGGATTTGAATGCTAGACAGTGGTAACCGGTGGTGTACTTTGATGGTTCGGGTTCAATTAACCATACTCTCTCAGGAAAGGTCGACCTGAGTCTGTACAAGACTACACCTCATTTACACGTCATACACATCATCCTCATCTCATTGGGTCATGGGGTTGCTTATTGTTCTGAATTGAACAGATTGCAAGTACACACATTAGGGATACAAAAAAAAACTTCGTGCGATTTCGCTTGGCCGATTTTGATTGCAATGATGTTCGTGTTCTGGTCTACTAGTAATAATTACTAAATTAAGTATCAACTCAGTACGATATTCCGTTCTTCTGATATTTTGTTACATGCGGGCGCGCTTACAGACCGATCGCTAAAAACGTGTTTTCTTTTTGGATTCAAGAGCTTCAAATGAAATAATACTTTCTTTCCCTGTACATTCATGTAAGGCAAAGAAGTAAATATTCTTTCATTGTTTGAAAGCTTACTGCTTCCGCAATTAGGCCTACGTAATTTTTGTTTCGAAAAAATGTGTGATTGGTAAATTACATCTTTATTTTTTTTGTTTCGTAAGGTTTCTAATGCAGGTCTTATACTTCTGAACGCTTTTGAAAAATCTGGTGTGAAACACACACAACTTTCTCTTGCCAATCCAAATAGTTAACAATAAACCTAACATTAGTAATAAAACATTAGAAATGAACAAAAAACTAACCTCAATAAACGTAACCTAATCTTGAGTGAAAGACGCAAAATGAAAATCAACCTCAGTTAGGCTTAAAAATACGGAAAATCACTCTTTCACGCTAATTTAGGCTCTGTAGAGAAAAATGCTTTAAATAAAAGTTGTAGATCTTTTAATTTCCTGTAAATTTAATTATATACACTTTTGTCGTAAAATGCATACTAAGGCCGAAATCTTAAAAAAATAATTTTTTACACGTTTTCGAGTGAAAAAAAAAACAGTAAATCGCTAATTACCGTTTAACTAAGCGTTGTACAAAAAAATGTTTGAAACAAAACTTGTAGAATTTTAAATTCTCTACAACTTTTATTATATACATTTTTGCGCTAAAATGCATATTAAAGCAGCAATCTTAAAAAAATGATTTTTTTTACGTGAAAACAGCCTCACCAAGAATTTCAGCAGACATGACGTCTACCCTATTTTGTAAAGCATAAAAAATTTAGTAAAATTGGCGATTTTTTAAAAATCGTAGAACCAGTTTTTGAAAAAAATCGCAAAAAGTGAAAAATTACACGAACTACTACTTTGACCTATTTTGATGAAAATGTTCGTGTCGGGTCCCCGGTAGTGGTGTCTAACTTAAGTTTCAAGTTCGTACGAGGTTCCGTTCTTGAGATATTCTGTTCACACACCCGCGCACGCGCACACACACACACAGACCAATCGCTAAAAACATGTTTTTTTTGGGTTCAGGGGGTCTGAAAACGTGTAGATCCGGTGAAAACTCGATTTCGAAAAATCGGCATGAAAACACAATGCTTTCCTTCCTATGTAGTCTATTCATATTGACAAGAGAAAGAGAAAGTAAAAATATATTTGCGTTAACATTGTGTATTTATGGTATTGATTATTTATTTAATAACATCACAAGATGTTATTGTGGTGTCGTTTGTACTCGGTGAGGAGGAAGGCTTTAGAGTACAGATACGAGAGGTGTCAGTGGGACATCACAGAGTTGAAACACCTCCGAAGAAGCAGTTGTTAATAATGAAATGAACAGCTGGTCGTCAATAATGTATTTTGCGTTTGAAACGCCGCGCCGAACGACCACAACCTCACTACCGTGTGCGAACGAAGCTTTTGCCAGACGCCAAGTCGGCTGGGAGGCGCGCCATCCTGAGCCACGTCGTTTCACTCTCTCTCTCTTAAAACGCACTCGTCCCTTCTTCTTCTATCCCGGTCAATATGGAGTCGTCGTCGTCGTGTTCTTCCCCGTCTCGTCCTTTTCAATATGCAGAACAAAAGTTTTAAAACAGATTAATCTGTGGCTCACTCTTAATTATTGGTGTGCCATTGTTCCTCCGCCCGGCAGGTGTGATCATCAAATTATGAAAGTTTATTGTTTAAAATTTTTAATTAGTTTTGGCACCGATTCCGTCGATAATTATAACTCGACCTGTTAACTGAATACAAAATTCCTCCCGTGGAAAGTTGTGTAAAAAGATTTTTTTTTATGTACGGTAGTTAAAAAAGTTTGCATTTTTTCATTTATTAATTATTATTCTGTTTTAATGGGAAAGAAGTTGTTAACTTTTTTTTATCCTGATCTTTTAATCTTTGATACTAGTCGGGTTGTGTCATTACTGCTATTCACAATATGTCTTAAAAAATGTTTTAATATCTTTTCTTTGTTCAACACCTTGTGGATTTATTAATGTTTTGTTATGTGCGCCAATGCACGCTTTTGCCGGCCGCATTGGCGAAGTTGGTAACGTGCTCGCCTCTCATCATGCGGTCTTGGGTTCGAATCCCATTCAGGCACGGCATTTTTTCATACGTTACAAAAAATCATTTCATCATTCACCGTCTGCATCAGCAGTAATTCCAGAACAATCGGACGTTAAAAAAAAATCTACGCTTTCTTGAAAATTTTATGAAATTGTACATTGACTACGCACTCTGATATGTGAGCGGAAAGGCTGGTTTGAACCTCAAAATAAAACGAGTTGTGAAGTGGTTTACCCTTTGCCTTCCTCACTAAGTATGCTTATCAGCATGCCAGGCCCTTTGAAAAGCGTCTACTTGCCACCCTGCGAATGACACCTTCACACTTCATTCACCACCAGGGTCTGGCTGTAAAATTAACAAATTCATTACTCTCAGAATAGATAACTCTGACAAGTGTCTTTTACACTTCTACATCTTCTTTTCTTAAATGCTTTAGCTAATCATTTAATTGGCTGATCGTGTCTTAAGAAACTGAACTATTTTTTTGTAGCCCGGGAACTAGATATCGAGTGCAATAATTTGAGACTCCACCTGCCTGTTTTAGGCACGAATTGTGCAAATAATTGAACACTCCACCTGCCTGTTTTGGGCACGAATTGTGTATTGTAAATTTAATAAGAGTACATTTTACTGATTCAGATTGCCTCACTTTGATGCACTGTTTCATAATTGTTAAGCTGTTTTTTGGGTGCTTGTTTGTAATGTTAGTCGGTTGCTTGTTAATCTACAATGTACATTTATGTTTGGGAAACGGTCATCCGCGTATTTCTCTTGGTTTTTATTGAGTTTTGATGTTTTTTTTTTTTTTATTGACGTGACATAGAAACTAGTTGCGGTGACCACTGCACCACGGGCCATTAGTAGTATAGATAGTACATTTATTTATAACTCCTCAAAAAACGAGGTAACTTTTATTACGATTACGACAAAAGTGTAAATTATTAAAGTTGTAGGAAACGAAAAGTTTACAACGTTTATTTCAAGCATTTTCTTTTACAGAGCATAGTTTAGCATCAATTAGTGATTTCCCGTAAGTCGAAAAAAGGCCTATTTATTTCATTTTGCGTCATTCACTCATGGTGTAGAAGTAGGTTGGTTTTTAATTTTACATTGTTTACTAATGATTAAACATAGGTTATTATGTTTTATTATTTACATTGGGAAAAGAAAATCATGTGAGTATTTCACAGCAGTTTTTTTTTTTAGTTTCATTAAAGTCTGTTGTAACTTAATTGTAGATATGTTTGAGATTTTTGCATTCAGTACCTACGGAAAATACTCGTTTACAACTGTGTTTGTTTAAATACCAAGTATCTTGTGTGCTAGTTTCTGATATGTGTGTACAGTAACTTTATAAAGTACTACTTTTAAATTTTATGTTGGCACTTTTTATCTGAATTTCACATAGACTACTATTCTTTTTTTTTACAACTTCATCTATCAATTTGTACTGTTGAATCTATTTGAAAACTTTTCCTTGTTGAATTGCACTAATCTGTTATTGATTTTTGTTTTCAAACCTTAAACGTAACAAAATTGGATTATTGATTTTCAAATACCGTGACCAGGTTGTTGACCCGGCTTTAAATAAACTAAAAAAATCTTGTTTGAAACACACACACACGAATTTCTTGCTGTGGTTTCAGCAAAGCCTTGTGTATATGGTAATTTTGTGCAAACTAGGTGGAACAAACATCTGAGGCGATTGTTTAGGTATGAGCTCTTTAAGTTTTTTTTGGTTTAACGTCCGACTGAAGGATGTTTAACGTCCGACTGAAGGATGGTTTAACGTCCGACTGAAGATGATTTGCAGACTGTGAAGGATGAAATGATTTTTTTGTAACGTATGAAAATATGCCGTGCCTGAATGGGATTCGAACTTAAGACCGCATGATGAGAGGCGTGCACGTTACCAACTACGGCAATGCGGCCGGCTCTTGAAGTTTTCATTCCACGTGAGTCGCCTGTCTAACCACAATCCCAAGTGGTATTTCACTTAGTTTACCAGTTTGTGTGTTGACCACACCCAGGGTGCATATACCATGCGTTCTGAAAGTCGCTGTGCACCAAGTGACATGACAGGGAATAATTTCATGGCTAGGTTGGTAGCTCTGTGCTGTTCAATTGTTGCCGAACACGTCGAGGCCTGTCAGGTCATTGAGTTGAAGTTTGTATATGTTTCATTTATTGCAGTTCTGTTGCACGTTTTTTTGTTGTTGGACGCGATGGTTCTTTCAGTAGAGGAGCGCATTTTCCTCGTTGAATACGTATTTCGCGAAGGTGACAAGTACAGTGATTTAGTGAAGCGCAAATTTTCTGAAAAGTTTCCAGATTCAATTATTCCTCACCGTAATGCAGTACGAACACTGATAGAAAAATTTCGGGCAACTGGCTCTGTTGAGGACGCTGAACGTAGTGGTAGGCCCCCCTAAGCTAGACGAACAAAAGCTGCTGGATATTTCTGATTCTATGGCACAAAGTCCAAAAAAATCAATGCGTAAGTTAGCACAACAGCATAATATCGGACTTGCTACCGCACATAAAGCTGTCAGACAAGAACTTAAACTATTCCCATACAAAGTGAGGTGTGTTCAAGAGCTGAAACCTTCAGATAATGACAAGAGACTAAATTATTGTCATTGGTTTCAACGTTTCATTAACCAAAATTCCGAAAGACATCCTTGACGTAACGTTTTATACAGATGAAGCGTGGTTTCACTTGGGAGGGTATATAAGTTCACAAAAATACTCGAGTATGGTCGACAACTAACCCTTGCGCTTTACATGAACAGTCCTTACACGAAGCAAAAATTGGAGTCTGGGTTGCTGTGAGTAGAGCACGTATTGTTGGACCAATTTTTTTGCAAACACAATCAATAGTGAACGTTATTGTTCTGATATTTTAGAGAACTTTACGCATCAAATAACACAAGTGGAAATGAATAATGGTTGGTTCCAACAAGACGGGGCAACAGCACATACATCTAACATCTCAATGGCTTTCCTGCGCAACGTGTTTGGTGAACGAATAATTTCAAAGGAATTTGTGGCCTGCAAGATCTCCTGATCTGACTCCCCCCCGATTTCTTTTTATGGGGTGCGGCGAAACAAACTGTGTATCGGAACAGACCACACACGATTGACGAACTTAAAGCCGCAATAACGGCATACATTCAAGGAATCACTGTTCTTCAGTTGCGAAAGGTGTTTGCAAACAAAATGAAACGAGTGCAATGCTGTATTGATGCCAATGGAGGTCATTTCGAACACCTTCTATAAACAATGTAATCACGGTTTAACAATGTAATTAAGGTATTGAATAAATTTTTTTCCAAAATGCTTAGTCATTTCTTTATACATATTTTCATAAATCCATAGTCACAATTCCAGTGCACAGCGACTTTCCGAACGCACGGTAGTTAACAAAAAAGTAGTAATTTTTGTGACATGTTTAGTTAAAACGTCTTGTAAAAAATGTTTGATCGATAGAAACATTTTTGTTGTTGAGTTTCTTGAACCGGTATCTTTATTTATATGAAGGTGATTACTGCTATTGTGAAAAAGTTTGGGAATGTTAAACTGTTGTTACATGTTATCATTTGCTATTGAAGCTTATTGCATTTATAAATACCGCATAAATGAACGGATGTCGTCAATTGCCGGTTTCATTAAAATCAATATCTACCAATAACCGTCTAAATCCGGGTGATCTTATTAATTTGCAGAAATGTCAATAAAAGAAAGTAGCTAAGTATAGTCAATTTGAAATAGGATGATAGTATTACTTAAACGGAATAAAGAACAGAGGTAATTTTGTAATGTGCTACCGCTTATAATTTTTTTTATTGTAATCAGTCTCTCGACTGGTTTGATGCAGTTCTCAAGTTGTTCTACCTTGCGCAAGTCGTTTCATATCTACATACCTGTAACACCCTACATCTTTTGTAATTTGCTTTATATATTCCAATCTTTGCCTCCCCCTACAATTTACTCCCTCAATATTACCCTCCATTATTGATAGCACAATGTCTTAAGATATGCCCCACTAACCTATCTCTTCTTCTGGTAAGATGCTTCCATGTACTTCTTTTTTCATCCGCTCGCCTAAGAACCTCTAAATTACTTATTTGTTTACCCACCTAATCTTTAACATTTTCCTATAACACCACATTTCAAAAAGCTTCTATCCTCTTCTTTTTTACTGCCCATATTACCCACGTTTCACTCCCGTATAATGCTAGACTCCAAACATAATGTTTTAAGAAATTTTTCCTAATTTGTATGTAGTTAGTAAGCTTTTTTTTTATATCAAAGGCTTTTCTAGCTTGAGCAATTCTGCTTTTGACATCACTTATGCTTCTACCATCCTTTGTTATTTTACTCCCTAGATAGTAGAATTCCCTAACTTCCTGTATGTTTTCGTTGCCTACTTTTACATTTCCCATCTCTTCTAAACCACTCTTGCTGCTGCACAACACTTTTGTTTTGTTCTTATTAATTTTCATGAAGTAATCCTTTCTCATGATCTCATCCATTCCATTTAAGATATCCTCTAGTTATTTCTTTGTCTCGGCTAATACTGCTTTATCATCGGCGAATAATTATAATAAGAATAATTAAAAAGGAAGTTTTACTTTCGAAAAGGACTTATTCAGAAAAGTTACCACCATTCACAGACTTACTATCATATTATTTCGAATGGATTGTACTTGTATATCGGACTTAATTGTAATTTTAATAATTAATCATAATATTGTGTCTATATTTATTATGAATGGACATTCCAATAATGATTATCTTATCTGTGCATTTTATTGTTTACCTTTAGGCTTGTGGTAGTTTTGTTATTACTGATGATGATGATGATGGTTAAAACAGTAGCTACGTACCGTAGGTATTAATAAAATGATTATAATTAGCAAACAGCGTAATACCATGAAATATAGATTACTAAATGAATTATTGTAAAATAGGGCGAATATATTAATGTGCATTTAAGTAAGTAAATAATTGTATTATTATTATTATTATTATTATTATTATTAAATATATGCAGTGTGTAGGGATGAGTTTTTTTTTTATTTGTTGTTGGTAATGGTAAATAATTTCCTATAACGGGCAGGTGGAGTGTTAATTGTTTGCACTCGATCTGTTAGTGCCAGGGTTACAAAAAATTGGTTGTTTATCACACGGTCAGTCTATTATATTATAATATACTAGTATACTCGTATTATATTTAAGAGTCGAAGAGAGGTTTTTTTTTTATTATTCCTAATATGTGTCAGTTGCAATCTGTTCAATTCAGAACAATAAGCAACCCAATGAGATGAGGATGATGTGTATGTCGTGTAAATGAGGTGTAGTCTTGTACAGACCCAGGTCGACCATTCCTGAGAGAGTATGGTTAATTGAACCCCAGCCATCAACGTACACCGGTAACCACTGTCTAGTATTCAAATCCGTATAAAAGTAACTATGTACCTTTACTAGGATTTAAACCAGGAACCGTCGTCTCCGAAAATCAGCTGTTAAACAGCTGTGATTTTGGCGACGGTTTTAACTCTAGACCAACCCGGTGGGTTTAAAGAGAGGTAGAGGTGTAAGAGACACTATAGTACGTAAAATAAAAGATAAAACCGGCCGCATTGGCGTAGTTGGTAATGTGCTCGCCTCTTATAATGCGGTCCTGGGTTCGAATCCCACTCAGGCACGGCATATTTTCATACGTTACAAAAAATTATTTCATCCTCATTACTCACAGTTACACCTCAACGTCGTCGCTAATGACCTTGCAGTTGATGCGACGTTAAATAAATATTTTAAAAAATAATAAAAAGATGATGCCTGTATTTGGAACCGCTTAGGCCAATATCCCCAAGTAAATAACATAAAAATTTCAGACACAGCTCGTTTTAAAGCTTGGTTTTTTATTGTTTTATTCGTATAAATTACGAAACACGGGAATTTATAAGGCATTTTCTAACGATGTGGAAACAAAATATGTACTTACCCGTTTTTTACTTTCTCTTGCCTATATGAATATATAGGAAGGAAAGTATTGTTTTCATGTCGATTTTAAGAAATCGAGTTTTCACCGGATCTATACGTTTTCAGACCCCCCGAACCCAAAAAACATGTTTTTAGCGATTGGTCTGTGTGTGTGTGTGTGTGCGTGCGCGCGCGCGCGCGTGCGTGTGTGTGTGTGCGCGCGCGCGCGCGTGTGTGTGTGTGAACAGAATATCTCAAGAACGGAACACCGTACGAACTTAAAACTTGAAACTTAAGTTACATACCACTACCGGACCGGTGTGTGTATGTGAACAGAATATCTCAAGAACGGAACATCGTACGAACTTAAAACTTGAAACTTAAGTTACATACCACTACCGGACCCGACACGAACATTTTCATCAAAATCGGTCAACCGGATGTAGTAGTTTATTCGTGTAATTTTTCACTTTTTTGCGATTTTCTCAAAAACTGGTCCTACGATTTTTTTAAAAATCGCCTTATTTACTCAATTTTTTATTGTCTAAAAGATAGGGTAGGCGCCATGTTTGCTGAAATTCTGGGTAAGGCTGTTTTCACGTAAAAACATTTTCTTTTTAAGATTGCGGCTTTAATATGCATTTTAGCGCAAAACGTTATATAATAAAAGTTGTAGAGAATGTAAAATTCTACAACTTTTATTTCAAACATTTTTTTGTAAAACGCTTAGGTTAGCGGTAATTAGCGATTTTATGTTTTTTTCTCACGAAAACGTGTGAAAAATTGATTTTTTTAAGATATCGGCCTTGGTATGCATTTTACGACAAAAGTGTATTTAATCACATTTATAGGAAATTAAAAGATCTACAACTTTTATTGAAAGCGTTTTTCTCTACAGAGCCTAGTTTAGCGTTAAAGTGATTTTCCGTATTTTGAAGCCAAACAGGTCGATTTTCATTTTCCGTCTTTCACTCATGATTAAAATAAGGTTATGTTTTGTTTTTTGAGGTTAGTTTTTTGTTTATTTCTAATTTTTTATTACTAATGTTAGGTTATATTGTTTAAATTATTTGCACTGGCAAGAGAAAGTTGTGTGAGTGTTTCACACTAGATTTTTTTTTTTAGTCTATCGGGAACAAAAATTAAATGTTTTTTTAAAAGCTCTTATTCCTTTATCCTTTGTACTAAAAGGCTGAATTTAAGCTGACATTAATAAGAAAACATGCAGGAACACTCCTCTAAAACGCTATAATTTTTCTATTAAAATTAATCGTGCTACATGTTGTGATACATGGACTAAGTGAAAAATGCTGTAAAGAAACTGGTACATTTTTTTTGTTTACAAATCACCTAATACATTCTGCGCGTAATATATTCTCGTGTTTCGTAATTTATACGAATAAAATAACAAAATATAGCATGATTATCGTATGGAGAGCGCTGGGCAAAACGTGCGTCTGCATTAGTATAGTCTTGGATGTACTGTAATAGAGCAGTGTATGTAATCAACAATGGAACAGCATGCCTACAAAATACAATAATTATTGGTGTTGTCAATTTTCAACAACACTCTGATTGTACATCTAACTGTAGGTCGGAGGGGTATGCGGGGTCAAAGTATGCGCATGCGTAGTCTAGCGCTAACAGCAATTGGCTTGGCCTTTGTTGTTGTTTAGGTCATCAGCCGAAAAGCTGGTTTGAACCTGTAGAGGTTTTACTAAGTAAAATGTGGAGTGAGGTGGTTTACCAATGCCTTCCTCACTGAATAGAAAAGTATGCTTATCAGCATGCCGGGCCCTCTGAAAAGCACATATTTTCCACTCTGCAAATGACACCTTCACTTCATTCACCACAGGGTCTGGCTGTATAATGAAATCCATTACTTTCAGAGGCGATAACTCTGATTAGTGTCTTTTACACCCCTACCTCTTCTGTTCTTAAATGATTCAGTCATTTAATTGGCTGACCATGTGATAAGAAACAGAACTATTTATTTTAGCCCAGCAATGAACAGATTGAGTGTAAATTATTTGACACTCCACCTGTTTGTTATGGGCAGCTTGGCCTTTACCAAGCTTTTAAGAGAGTAAAATTTTATGTTTTTTATTTAGTGAGATTCGCGGTTCCGAACACTAGCTTTATTTTTCATTTTACGTACTATAGTCACAGTTATCTCCTCGGAGAGCATGGCCATTTTTTTAATTCACCGTCTGTGTGTGTCTGATTTTGAGAAAATTTCGTATGTAGACTTAGTATGCCCAAAACGGGCAGGTGGAGTGTTATTTTAATTGCACTCTATCTGTTTGGTCCAGGGCTAAAAAAAAATAGTTCTGTTTCTTATCACATAGTCAGCCACTTATATGACTGAACTATTTAAGAACAGAAGAGGTAGAGGTGTAAAAGACACTAGTCAGAGTTATCTCCTCTGAGAGTAATGAATTTCACTATGCAGCCAGACCCTGTGGTGAATGAAGTGAAGGTGTCATTTGCAGGGTGGAAAGTGAGTGCTTTTCGGAGGGCCTGGCATGCTGATAAGCATACTCTTTCAACTCTGTGAGGAAGGCAATGGTAAACCACCGTACTTCTCGTTTTTACTTTTTCTTGCCTATATGAATATATAGGAAGGAAAGTATTGTTTTCATGTCGATTTTTCGAAATCGAGTTTTCACCGGATCTATACGTTTTCAGACCCCCTGAACCCAAAAAACATGTTTTTAGCGATTGCTCTGTGTGTGTGTGTGTGTGTGTGTGTGTGTGTGAACAGAATATCTCAAGAACGGAACATCGTACGAACTTGAAACTTGAAACTTAAGTTACATACCACTACCGGACCCGACACGAACATTTTCATCAATCGGTCAACCGGAAGTAGTAGTAACTTAGTTTATTCCTATAATTTTTCGCTTTTTTGCGATTTTCTCAAAAACAGGTCCTACGATTTTTTTTAAAATCGCCTGGTTTACTCAATTTTTTATTCTCTACAAGATAGGGTAGGCGCCATGTTTGCTGAAATTCTGCGTGAGGCTGTTTTTACGTAAAAACATTTTATTATTAAGATTGTGGCTTTAATATGCATTTTAGCGCAAAACGTTATATAATATAAGTTGTAGAGAATTTAAAAACCTACAACTTTTATTTCAAACATTTTTTTGTATAACGCTTAGTTTAGCGGTAATTTGCGATTTTCTGTTTTTTTCTCACGAAAACGTGAGAAAAATCGATTTTTTTAACATTTCGGCCTTAGTATGCATTTTACGACAAAAGTGTATATAATTAAATTTATAGAAAATTAGAAGATCTACAACTTTTATTTAAAGCATTTTTCTCTACAGAGCCTAGTTTAGAGAGAAAGAGTGATTTTCCGTATTTCTAAGCCAAACTGAGGTCGATTTTCATTTTGCGTCTTTCACTCATGATTTAAATTAGGTTATGTTTGTTGAGGTTAGTTTTTTGTTTATTTCTAATGTTTTATTACTAATGTTAAGTTTATTGTTAATTATTTGCACTGGCAAGAGAAAGTTGTGTGAGTGTTTCACACCAGATTTTTTTTTTAGTAAAACCTCTAGAGGTTCAAACCAGCCTTTCGGCTGTTGACCTAAACAACAACGTAGACTTGGTAAGAAGGGTGGTAGTGAACATTTATTTATTTATTTACTCTGAAATACATTATCTATCGTGTACATGTGGGAAACGTACAGACCACGATCACATTTACAAAAGTGATCGGTTGTCGGCGGAAAATCTAATAATAATAATACCGAGTTAACTTTACAGCGGAACTGTATGGATTCACCGTTGGGGTTGCGTGTAGCCAGACAAGAGTCTTACTTGTGTACGACTCGGTTCACCCTCAGAACCTTATCGGTGTTGGTCGCAACAGTTTGTAAGGATTCTTCTTCTTTTTATTTTTCCTCCTCCTTAATAATCGCCACACATCGGTCTGGTCTGTTTTGTCGTTTGGTTCGCATCGCCATTCACATGCAGTATTGTTGCTGTGTTTACATTCTCGAATTTTCGTGTCGTCTTGAAAAGAATTTGTCGACTTTTGTTGCATCGCTCAAATAAAAATGGTAATGTTATAATATTGTGCGTATTTACGTTATTTATTGTCCGTTACTTATTTAAATCGTAAATTATAATATTAAACTGCAGTATTTAGACTTATCTAAATTAATGTAAAAAAACAACTCTTGTTAGTATAAATAAAAATTAAATGTGGCCGTTTACAATTAATAAAGAAAAGTAATCGTTCTGTTGCTACCTAATAACCAATGTACAGTTAAACCTCACTAATTCGGACTAATTGGGGGGAAGTGAAGTCCGAATTATCGCGAATATTTGTTTACATCTAAAAATTGAATAATTTAGGCAATTAAAATTGAAAAATAAACGTTACTTGTCTGAAATATCGATGTTTAATGAATTTACAGTACAGTATATTGAAAAACAACAAAGTTAAAAGTATAGAAATAAAAATATTTACGGCAGTAAAAAAATTGTTAAATAATAAATGTCCAGTGTAAAATGATATTTAATTAAAACATTGTAGGTACTTACGTACCGATTATTTGGCACTTGTTGAAGTAGAGGGTTGACAAATATCCTCAGGGATCATTTGAGGCTGCTTAGAAAAAAAAACTTGTTATTTTTTTCTGTGATTCTTTGCTACACTGTTTTCTTATAACTTGTTGGCGCATCTCTTAGATAATAGTCATTGAATTCCGGATTGAAGTCTGCAAATTCAATAAGTTCGTCTATGTGGTTTCTCACTTCACTAGCTTAAATTGTGGAACGTTTTCTTCACTGAGTAACCAATAATGTATTACAGGATGAAACAATTTTTATTAGACAGTTAAAAGCTATTATTTTTTGAAGTAGCACTTTATTTATTTTTAACTAAAAAACTTCTAAAAAAATTAAAAAAGCTGCTCTTCTTGGAGTAGTCCGAAATATCGCGAATTCCGAATTAGTGAGGTTATACTGTATATCTAAACCACATCTACGTATTACCGGTTCATACGCGCTAACTCAAGCCCCCTGACTGTTTACATACAAGTCACTATACCATCTGGTCACTACTAAACAGGCCAACGGAAGAGCCGGTCTTTTTTATACACCCTTTCACTTATTTCAGAAGGGTATAGAAAGGATGAGATAAATAAACACGTTAACGCATTAGAATTATCGAGAATGAAATAGAGTATATGGAACGGACTCCATTGTGTACCAGAAGGTCAACGAATAGAAATGGTGGCAAGTATTATACAATAAACTGCTAACAAAACTGGAACACTAAAACTATTGTCAAAACATAATTTAAAAGGTTTTAGTGAAAACAACCGTAGTCCAAAAAAACGCCAATTTTAGTTATGCATGCCATCTTGTAGTGCACTCTTGCGTCCACTATGTGTATTAAATTATTATAGCAAAAACAGCCACAGTTACATTAATATATAGAATGTGTTAAAAATCAGCTAGTTTTGCAAAAACAAAATGTCAAGTTCCTTGAACGTTTTTTTGATCAAAATTTAGTTTCAGTATTTTTGAAGGTTTTTTTTGATCAAAATTAATAAACTGTTCAAAAATGTGTATTTTATTTTTGGTTTTGTTAACTGCCGTATAAAATGGAATCACCTGAAATTGATAGTAATGGAAGTGATTTATTGTTTTTTTTTACAAATTTTTTGTTATAAATTGACTTTAATTTGGAAGTACAATAAAACAGCTGGTAAAATTTTTGTCAAAAGTAACCTTCGTCCAGGTTTTAATTTTTATTTTATTACATGGCCTCCGGGTCAGCCCAGTCAGTCAGCTGGTAGTAAGTCGCTATTATTTGTTAAGTAACACCGGTTAGGGGAAGCGACTTTGTATGGTGACCAGCTGACAGCCATCCGTGAACAAACTCTACTGGGGGGGGGGGGGTCCCTGTTCAAACTCATGCCTAATTCACGTCAAATAATACAGCAAGAAGTGGCGGTCAAATTGGGTAGTTGTCAATAATGTACAGTTTCCGGTAACAAATAAAAAAACCTAAAAAAAAAGTTTATTACATTACATATCTGTACCACAGAGGTAAAGAATATTAACTCCAATTTTGGCAAAACTGAATTAAAACTGCCTTTAAAATCAGAAAGAAATGCTCTAATGCTGCAATTTCGTAGTTGATGTACAAGATTTCTTGTAAAATCATTATTGAATGTGGTTTTACTAATAGTAAAGTAAATTTCGCTTGAATTTTTTTTTGCATTTGTTGTTTATTCATCTGTTGCTAAAAGTAAATTTTGAATTTTTTTCAAACGTGTTATGTATGAAACTGATTCTTTCTAAAAGTAGTGTTAGCACTACCTATTTCATTAGTTTTTTTTAATCACGTTACATTAGCGTAGAAACTCTAATGTAGAACGGTAAAACAGTGACAAAACACATTAAGTGGTTAACATGTTAGGTCCTGTTTAGGTGAGGAAGTGTATAGAAGTCGACAAAGTTATAAAATAATATTTATATCTGTTGATAAGAAACATTTTCTGTAAAAACTGGGCGTAAATTTCAAGTTTCTAACACCTACTGAAATTTTGATACAATATTGAAAAGAGAATATTTCTACCTTTTTGGCTCTTCTGAAAAATCACCAAAATGGAGTTCACCTTTTAATTCTTAGGTCGTCGTCGTCGTCTTCATGGATTAGGCTGTTCAAGCCTGTTCCGGCGTCCATCTATTCCTCGGCCTACCAATATTTCTCTTTCCGATTGGTTTATAGAGCAGCGCAGATCGAGGGAGGCGGTCTTGTGACATTCTTACAACATGATCTGACCAATTTTTCCTGTAGGTTCTCAATATGCTCAAGAGTGGCTGGGCATCACACTCTCTCCTTATCTCCTCATTTCGGATTCTATCCTCTCTTGTACAACCTTTCACCTGCCTCAGGAATCGCATTTCTGCTGCCTGAATTTTTGATTCTTGTTTCTTTGTAAGGACCCATATCTCGCTTCCATAAGCCAATGCTGGGATCGCCATTACTTTATAAAATTTGAGCAGGGTGTTCTTTCTAGCTCTACTCCTGAGGGATCGGTTTATTGCCCCACATATCATGTTGAACCTCGATATTTTTTGTTGAGGATCCCGGTCATAATCATGCGTTATGTCACATCCCAAGTATTTAAAATTTGACACTTGCTCCAAGATTTTGTTTTCGACTACTATTTTAGATCTTATAGGCCATTTTCCACGAAAAGCAATGACTTTTGTTTTCCCTGCTGCTATTTTCATATTAAAGTATTTGCTTATGAGGCTGAGCCTATGCATCGCAACTTGCAGCTTGTCCTCAGATTCCTGTATGATTACAGTGTCGTCAGCAAACATTAAATGGTTCAGGTAAGTATTTCGGGTGAGAGAAATACCCTTGTCAACTTGGTGCTGCCACACAAACATAAGCTCGTTCACATAAATGTTAAACAAGGCAGGTGAAATTGGACATCCCTGTTTCACTCCCTTATTTGTCATTATTCTGTCCGTTAATTTTCCATCCTTCAGAGTAATCCTTATTGATGTTTTATTGTATAAATTTCCAATGTTGCTAATCAGATGTTTAGGGTATCCATACTTTGTCATTATGTTCCAGAGCAGCTCTCTATCCTATCTCTATCTCTATCGAAGGCTTTCTCCCAGTCAACGAATGCCATGTGGGTTTCACAATTGTGTTCTCTGCGTTTCTCAATAATCATTTTCAGTGTAAACACTGCATCAATGCAGGATCTTCCTTTCCTGAAACCCATTTGATTTTCTTGTAGTAGAGATTCAGTAATAGCCTGCAATCTCCTTGCTAGGATCGAAGCATATAGTTTGTAATTCTTAGGTACAGATATTAATTGGGTATTAATAGACGTTCAAATAATGGCGTTTCTTTACTCAAAAAGTATGCAGAATAAAGCTACCACAGTATCATTATGTACAAAGCAATAACAATAGTCTGGAGGACTTTTTTAATCCTCCACAAAAATTTCCAGTTTTGGACTATAGTTGTTTTTGCTAAAAACTCTTTTCTCAATTTTGCACGTATTTTACAGTATTTTAGTTATTCTTTTTTACTCCTAATGGAAATGTATGCCGATTTGCAGATTTCCATGTGATCGGCAAGTTAAGAGAAAATTAGTGATCAAGTCGGTGCGTGTTTTCGCATTGACAAAAATATTTTTGGGTTTTACTCGAAATAAATGTATGTGCGACATTTAAAATAAATGTGTAAAACATTCAAATGTAAACTAAATTGCCGTATCATTACGAAAATAACTTCGTAATAATAAATTTATTGGGTACTGCGTATTTAATGATAATTTGCATATTTAAGTAATAAATATTTAGGTATTAAATGCATTTATAATTAAATTGTGTGATCGTGATTTGACAATGATTGATTTACCTGTAATCGATGTTGTGATAAACGGACAGGGAAATGGTGGACTAATGCCGTTCGCGTGTGCCTATCTGTCGGCCCGTTGTTTGAGCTGGCTGCACCTTATCATGCATTTTCAATCCCGTGCAAATACTTGTTATTGTAATTATTTTATTATTTTAACATGGATTTTCAGTGTATTATGTTTTTAGCCAAAATCGTATGTGAGAGCCCATTTATATAAGCGATTTTTACTTTCTCTTATGAATAAATAGTATGGAAAGTATTGTTTTCATGTCGATTTTTGAAATTTAATTTTACTGGATCTACACGTTTTCAGACCCCTGAATCCAAAAAAGACATGTTTTTAGCGATTTGTCTGTGTGTGAACAGAATATCTCAAGAACGAAACATCGTATGAACTTGAAACTTAAGTTAGATACTGCTACCGGACCCGACACGAGCATTTTCATCAAAATCGGTCAACCGGAAGTAGTAGTTTATACGTGTAATTTTTCACTTTTTTGTGCGATTTTCTCAAAAACTGGTCTTACGATTTTTTTTAAATCGCCCGGTTTACTAAATTTTTTATGCTCTACAAGATAAGGTAGGCGCAATGTTTGCTGAAATTCTTGGTGAGCCTGTTTACACGTAAACAAATTGTGTTTTTAAGATTACGGCTTTAATATGCATTTTAACACAAATATTTATATACTAAAAGTTGTAGAAAATTTAAAAGCCTACCACTTTTATTTTAAACATTTTTTTGTATAACGCTTAGTTCAGCGGTAATTAGCGATTTTCTGTTTTTTTTCTAACGAAAATGTGTGAAAAAGTATTTTTTTAAGATTTTGGCCTTAGTATGCATATTATGACAAATGTGTATATAATAAAATTTATAGGAAATTAAAAGATCTAAAATTTTTATTTAAAGCATTTTCCTCTACAGTCTAGTTTAGCGTGAAAGAGTGATGTTCCGTATTTTTATGGTATACTGAGGTTGATTTTCATGTTGGGTCTTTCACTCATAATTCAAATAAGGTTATGTTTTTTGAGGTTAGTTTTTTGTTTATGTTTAATTTTTTATTACTTATGTTAGGTTATATTGTTAATTATTTGCATTGGCAAGAGAAAGTTGTGTGAGTGTTTCACACCAGATTTTTCCGTATCGTCTTTCCTTAAGGCGCGGGGGGGGGCTGTTTTGTTTAAGCGTATTGTGTAGCTTGTATTTACCAATATTTATAGTGAGTAGAGAAAATAGTCAATTGTATGTGCAAAAAATTCAATCCGGTTTATCGAAATTAAATTTCTTTTTGATTTTTAGAGTACTGCTAAAAAATTGGTTGTGTAGTTCTATCAATCCTTCAATCTGCATTTAAAACGGTTATATATTATTCTACCGCTAAGTAACAAATGTATCTATTTATTGTTCTGTTTTTTTCTTTTGCAGAATCATTCAGAGCCGTTCAATAATGTCTCGAACGAGCCCAAAAGAAAGAGGTGAGTGTTTCATTTGTTTATTTAAATTTTCTTATGGAGTTTGTTTATATATGTACAGATTGGCTAAAACAAGAAACGTTAGTTTGGAAAAAGTGATTAAAACTTTATGAATGATTGATTTATTGAAGTGACTACTTATTTTTGACGCGCATGGACTGTGTTTTGTTGCAGGCAAAAATCTTTGGTTTTTCGTCTCTTTACGCTCGGCTATTAACAATTACCATTAATTAATTTACAAAAAATATTTTTTATTTAATTTATTAACTTTTTTAATTAAGTATTTACTTTTGTCGGTCAGTCCCGCGACTGCTGATTTTTTTTTAATCGGTTTTAGCACTTTTTTTGGATTATGATTTAAAATTTATTTTAAATGAATTAGTTACAATAATTTTGGTTTCATAAGTTGGCAACATAGTTATTTTGTAATTGAACAATAGATTGTTAATAGTAATTCCTTTTTCTCTTCAATCCTGAGGTGCTCAAATGAGAACCTTCGTTTTTGTCGATTTATTTTATTTTAATCACACGCAACAACTGATTTCAGAACCTGACTACCTTAAATATGGATAATCCCTAGAGGTTTGAGAAAACCGTGATTTTAAATGAAGTTATTTGTGCTAAAAATACAATAAATCGATAAAAACAAAAACGTCCTCATTTGAGGAACTCAGGATTGTAGAGGTTAAAAATTTTTTTGGCCGCCTCCTTGGCATAGTTGTTAGCGTGCTAGCCTAACAAGCGAAGGGTCCTGGGTTTGATTCCCGACTAGGGTTTGGATATTATGACGTGTCAAAAATGATTGACTCATACCCCGAAGGTAGTTGTCATTATATTTTTATAGTTTGTCATTCTGCCCATAACAGACAGGTGGAGTGTCAAATTTTTTACTCAATCTGTGCGTTGCAGGGCTAAAATAAATAGTTCTGTTTCTTGTCACATGGTCAGCCAATTAAATGACTGAATCATTTAAGAACAGAAGAGGTAGAGGGGTAAAAGACACTAATCACAGAGTTATCTCCTCTAAAAGTAATGAATTTCATTATACAGCCAGACCCTGTGGTGAATGAAGTGAAGGTGTCATTTGCAGAGTAGAAAATATGTGCTTTTCAGAGGGCCCGGCATGCTGATAAGCATACTTTTCTTCCATTCAGTGAGGAAGGCAATGGTAAACCACCTCGCTCCTCGTTTTACTTAGTAAAACCTCTAAAGGTTCAAACCAGCCTTTCGGCTGATGACCTAAACAACAGTTTGTCATTATTATTGTTGTTGTTTTTAAATGCGTGTGATAGGCCTACTTTCTTCCTTTTGTCATCTTATCTATAGGTATCAGACGAACTAATGTCCCATAGTTGAGCGAGTGAGAGGGAGATATGTGGCATAACTACGCATGCGCTTAAAGGTCTTTACCGTTGTAATCCAAATCTGAAAACATACTAGTCATTATCTTGCTTGTTAGTTTACTGCGTGCATAAACGCTTGCTCACAACAATGAGTGAAATTATACAATGTTATTGGAACAGCGCGTATGGCTTGTGCGAGTGAGAGCGTTATGGATTCTCTCACTCCCACGGCTAGGGGACTTTAGTTCATTTGAATACTGTACATACTTATTTTTAAATTTACATGCTGCATTTTGTCTCGTTGAATGAATGCAGTCAGTTTGTTAATAGTATTTACGTTCGGTTTGTTAATTGTTTATTTTTTTACTTTCTCTTGCCTATATGAATATATAGGAAGGAAAGTATTGTTTTCATGTCGATTTTTCGAAATCGAGTTTTTAGCGATTGGTCTCTGTGTGTGTGTGTGTGTGTGTGTGTGTGTGTGCGTGCGTGCGTGTGTGTGTGTGTGTGCAAAATATCTCAAGAACGGAACATCGTACGAACGTGAAACTTGAAACTTAAGTTACATACCGCTACCGGACCCGACACGAACATTTTCATCAAAATCGGTCAACCGGAAGTAGTTTATTCGTATAATTTTTCACTTTTTTGCGATTTTCTCAAAAACTGGTCCTACGATTTTTTAAAAAATCGCTTGGTTTACTACATTTTTTATGCTCTACAAGATAGGGTAGGCGCCATGTTGCTGAAATTCTGCTGTTTTTACGTAAAACCATTTTCTTTTTAAGATTGCGGCTTTAATATGCATTTTAGCGCATAACATTATGTAATAAAAGTTGTAGTGAATGTAAAATTCTACAACTTTTATTTCAAACATGTTTTTGTATAACGCTTAGTTTAGCGGTAATTTGCGAGTTTGTTTTTTTCTCACGAAAACGTGTGAAAAATCGATTTTTTAAAGATTTCGGCCTTTGAATGCATTTTACGACAAAAGTGTATAAAATAAAATTTATAGGAAATTAAAAGACCTACAACTTTTATTTAAAGCATTTTTCTCCACAGAGCCTAATTGAGCGTGAAAGATTGATTTTCCGTATTTTTAGGCCAAACTGAGGTTGATTTTCATTTTGCGTCTTTCACTCATGATTAAAATAAGGTTATGTTTTTGAGGTTAGTTTTTTGTTTATTTCTAATGTTTTATTACTACCTAATATTAGGTTTATTGTTAATTATTTGCACTGGCAAGAGAAAGTTGTGTGAGTGTTTCACACCAGATTTTTTTCAATAACGGTTTTAATTTTTATGGAAGGTTACCGGGTATTTGTACGGGTGACTTTTAATTAATTTTCATTGTAATTAAAATTTACCAATTCGGTATGGTTAATTAAATGATATAATATACGAACGATACCAAATGTAACGTTTGTGTCTGTGAGTGTTTATTCTTGTTTAAAATTCCACGACCTTCGAATTGTTATCTGTTAAACCATTGAGGAAATGTCTTTTCTCGTACTTTTCCTTCAACATTTCGTATTTTTCCTTTCTTCTTAATATTCGCACCACCGGGTTGGTCTTGGGGTAAAGCCGTCGCCGCGAGTCAGCTGTTTAACAGCTGATTGTCAGAAACAGGTTCCTGGGTTAAATACCCGTAAAGGTAGTTTTATACGGATTTGACAGTGGTTATCGGTGTTCGGTACTTTGATGGTTGGGGTTCAATTAACCATACCTCTCAGGAATGGTCGGCCTCCGTCTGTACAAGACTACATCTAATTTACACGTCATACATCATCCTTATCTCATTTGGTCATGGGTTGTTTTTGTTGTTGTTTAGGTCATCAGCCGAAAGGCTGGTTTTGTTTTACTAGTAAAACGAGGAGTGAGGTGGTTTACGATTGGCTTCTTTACTGTGTGGAAAACCATGCTTATCAGCATGCCAGCCCCTCTATAAAAAACCATCTACTTTCCACTCCTCAAATGACACCTTCATTTCATTCCCCACTGGGTCTGGCTGTATAATGGAATTCATTATGCTCAGAGGAGATAACTGTGACTAGTGTATTTTACATTTCTACCTCTTATGTTCTTAAATGCTTCAGTCATATTGCCCAGGAACTAGCAGATCAAGTGCAGATAATGTAACACTCCACCTGCCTATTATGGGGTTGTTTATTGTTCTGAATTGAACAGATTGCGACGTACATATTTGATTAAAGATGTTATTTTTTTCGTGCAGGGTCACTTTTGAAGACGTTAAGTGACTATGTGTAAAAACGGAAAATATTAATTAATTTTGTGCAAATTACTTAAATAAATGCATATTCAGTGTAGGCTATTTGAACGTTTTGATGTAGTAGGTAATTGCGCAAACTAGCGTTTGAGGTATAATATATTCCAGACCATTACCGAATTAATATCGTGTTGAAATCTGATGTGTAACGTTTTATGTCAGCGTGATTTAGGAATGATGGATATGATGATGATGATGATCATCGTGTACCGGAATGATTTTCCTATAACTCTCTACTGTAAGTTAGATTTTATTACTGCAGACATGTTTTGTGCATGAAGCAAGTCTCTCTTGTTGATGTATTTATCGTTGATGTATAAGGGAGTACCGTATATCGAGAAAAGAAAACAGGGAGATTCCATCGTATGAGAAATGAGGAGATATTAGTAGTTTAGGATTTCTCATAGAAGTAACAACAACAGTAACAATACTGCTTGCGAGCAAAGTAATATTAGAGAAATGTTACAAGAGAGATATTAAAAAAGCATCTAGCTAGGTAACAACCCGACCGAACGACTGTGCTGTGTGTATGTGTATGTAGCCCTCCTCTCCTGTTCTTGTGTTACAAATGAGGAGCTTGTGATAGAGTGGTTGGTGGATGTTCCTACATGCACTACAGTATTGGATGTAGTGTATAATTCGCTGTGGATGGTTGTATCTGTATTTCCGTGCTTATTTCTTTCCAACCAGGACCCGGGGTATGCCAAGTCGGATTTTAATAACACCGTATACTATATGTTTTTATTTAATTCTTTTATTTTTGCTCGATCTACCACGAATGATCTTATCATTGTTATAGGATCATAAAAGTAAAGTAGATCGCTTAGATTTCCGCCTTGTTTTTCTTTAGAAGTGCTTGCTTTCTTCTTCGTATTACTGTCATGGGTAATTGTAAATGTCGTTTAAAATCTGAAAGTTTTTCTCGCGTTATCGGGAATTTAATACAGTTTATTCCGGGTTATTAGAGCAGCCGGTTTTTGGGACATTTATTTAAAGAGCAAAAACAAAACGGGATTTTACATACCGAAAAGTACGATAGCTTTTGTATCGTGCTCCAAGAGGATAAAATACGCCTAGAGTGGGCTTTAAAAGATCATGGAATATCTCTGATAAGAAAACGTGAAGGAAAGCACCCACTTATTGAGGAAGCGGTGAATGAATAGGTAACATCACTAGGTAACTTCAATCGGTAACTTATGGTCCAAAACTTAAAACCAGGGCAAAAGATTTTGCTAAAAAGTTTAATCATTGTTCTTATACCTTTCTTTGTGTTTGTATAGATAGAACTTGCATGTAAAATGTGTTGTGTTGTTTAAGTCATCAGCCGAAAGGCTGGTTTAAACCTGTTGAGGTTTTACTAAGTATAATGAAGAGTGAGGTGGTTTACCATGCCTTCCTCACTGAAGGCATGGCCGGCCGCATTGGCGCAGTTGGTAACGTGCTCGCCTCTCATCATGCGGTCTTGGGTTCGAATCCCATTCAGGCACGGCATATTTTCATACGTGACAAAAAAATTCATTCCATCCTTCACCGTCTGCATTAGCAGTAATTGCAAAACAGTCGGACGTTAAAAAAAAAAAAAAAAAAAAATTCCTCACTGAATGGAAAAGTACGCTTATCAGCATGCCGGGCCCTCTGAAAAGCACATATTTTCCACTCTGCAAATGACACCTTCACTTCATTCACCACAGGGTCTGGCTGTATAATGAAATTCATTACTTTCAGAGGAGATAGCTCTGAATTTAAAGATATTCATATAGCCTATATATTCAAATAGGCAAGAAAGTAATAATGTGTTGTATGGCCGCTAATTTGCTTGCTGCTTTTGGTGGGAAAGATGTCCGATCACAGAGCGGTATTGAAAAATCCTCAGTTCAGTTGGTATTGAATGCGATGGTGAGAAAGTTGATGTCGTTGACAAACAGATTAAAGAAAAGTCTTTGATGAAGTGTTTGCAGAAGGTAGAGAAAAATTAAATAGAACTTTGAGGCAAAAAACAAGATCCGAAACAAGTTACAATTTTGTAAGACGGTGGTAGTTCCAGCATAACGTAGGGTAGAGAAGCGTTTAGATGGAAGCTCACTTGATTGCTAGCGTAAGGAATTCGAGTGGAGAGGATTGTTTGTGTGATTGCCCTCCTCCTATAACCCAGTAGTAGTAATAACACCATTAGTACGCGCTCTTATAACAAATATTAGTCACAAACCATTTCGAATAACTACTGTAGTAGCAGGCCCCTTGTACTTCATCCCCCTCGCACTAGCAAACAAATCGACTCCCAACTATACTTGTCAACTCGGTGAGGAAGGCAATTCGTATCAACCACCTCACTCCGCGTTTTATTTAGTAAAACCTCTGGAAGTTTTAACCAGCCTTTCGACTGATGACCTAAACACAATGGACCAATAAATAGGTACAACGATTGACCTAGCAATAACTAGTTTGTGTTAAATGGAGGATTCACCCTTCGATACACCTTGTTTGGATGATTTTGTTCCATTATTGTTGTTTGCGTATGCCCATAACAGACAGGTGGAATGTCAGTTTATCTACACTAAATCTGTTCATTACAGGGCTAAAATAAATAGTTCTGTTTCTTATCACATGGACAGCCAATTAAATGACTGAATCATTTAAGAACAGAAGAGGTAGAGGTGCAAAAGACTAATCAGAGTTTTCTCCTCTGAAAGTAATGAATTTAATTATACAGGCAGACCCTGTGGTGAATGAAGTGAAGGTGTCATTTGCAGAGCGGAAAATATGTGCTTTTCAGAGGGCTCGGCATGCAGATAAGCGTACTTTTTTCACCCAGTGAGGAAGGCAACGGTAAACCACCTCACTGCTTCTTTTACTTAGTAAAACCTCTAGAGGTTCAAACCAACCTTTCGGCTGGTGACCTAAACAACAACATTGTTTACGTATCTTCAAGAAAGATTTAGAGTAGTTTTCATCGTCGTTTCCTGACTCTAGAAAGTTTACAGCTTAAAAAGTTGGGATGCTTTTCTAATTTCGTGTAATTATGTTGAGGAAAATTGTTATATTTCGTCTTTTACTGTGTTGGTGTTCTGAAAATGTTTGACTTATTGAATCTTGTGAAGTTGGAAGTAATGTGACATCAGTTTCATTTTTTTTAAATTTATTTTATTATTTAAAGTCGCATCAACTGCTTGTTTATTAGCGACTACGGTGGGTTATGAAACATTAACTGTGGGATTTGACACGTGAAAATTTCCAGACCCTGGCCGGGAATCGAACCCGGGACCTCCGCGTTGCAGGCTAACACGCTAACCACTACGCTACGGAGGCGGTCCAGTTTCATTTTTATTCATTTATTTATCGATACGAATCGAAATGCCATCAGTAAAATAAATGTACAAAATTTTGCTGAGAATAATTTGCTATTCAGGTAACGAAATATTCTTTTTAAAGAATTTATTTATTGAAAACTGGAACTTTTTCGTTTTAAAGGCGTAGTATTTTTCATGAAGATAAATATAATGTTGAAGGGACAGGAAATTGCTTTATTTTAAATGGAAAGTGTCTCCCGTAGGAAGAGTTCTTTAATATTGTGTTGAAAATGTGTTTGTACTTTTTTTCTGATAAGCGGTGTCAAAATTCGTCGGCGTTTTATTAAAAAAAAAATTGTTAATGTTTTAAAAAGTCTAAACAGCGTCTTGGTGATTTATGGTTACTATTTTACACGAAAGTCTACCGATGAAATCGGTCGATTTAAACCGGGCTTATTATTTTGTGGAGAACTTGCGTTGCCGATCAGATTCTATTATTAAATTCCATTTCACAATAACTGGACTTATTAGATTGTAAACTTGGAGAAAACTCAATATCGCCTCCCCTGGCGGTTCAGTCGGTAGCTATTATATTATTCCGTAATCCGCTACTGTATAACCTTGCCAATACCTTAGGAATTTCTACTGTTTTCGTAGTGTATTAGAACAGGGTGATATTTTTATACTCTCACGATTACCTCTCACACTTTTAAGATGTTATGTAGTAATAGAATATTTCTAAAATTTAAGAAAAACGTTTCAACGTAGTAATGGTAATATTTTTTTTTAAAACGGAATAGAGGAACTACAGTTGATTCTGGTCATAGTGAACCTTTGGGGACCGGTAGTCTAGTATATTGGGTTTATTAATGTATTTTTACTTTCTCTTCCGTGTATGAATATATAGGAAGAAAGGTATTGTTTTCATGTAGATTTTTCGAAATCGAGTTTTCACCGGATCTATAAGTTTTCAGACCCCCTGAACCCAAAAAACAGGTTTTTAGCGATTGGTGTGTGTGTCTGTGTGAACAGAATATCTCAAGAACGGAACATCGTACGAACTTGAAACTTGAAACTTAAGTTATACTAACGAACCGAATATCCGATCGAACCGATACTATTACCGAATCCGATACGAACATTTTCATCAAAATCGGTCAACCGGAAGTAATAGTTTATTCGTGTTATTTTTAACTTTGTTGCGATTTTCTCAAAAACCGGCTCCTACGATTTTTTTTTAAATCGCCTCATTAACTTAATTTTTTATGTTCTACAAGATAGGGTAGGCTCCATGTGTGCTGAAATTCTTGGGGAGGATGTTTTCTCGTAAAAATGGTTTTTTAGGATTGCAACTTTAATCTATGCATTTTAACGCAAAAATTTATTTTATAAAAGTTGTAGAGAATTAAAAAACCTAAAACTTTTAATTCAAACGTTTTTTTTGTATTACGCTTAGTTTAACGGTAATTAGCAATTTTCTGTTTGTTTTCTCACGAAAACGTGTAAAAAATCGATTTTTTAAAAATTTCAGCATTTTATGCATTTTACGACAAAAGTGTATATAATGAAATTTATAGGAAATTAAAAGATCTACAACTTTTATTTACAGCAATTTTTCTCTACAGAGTCTAGTTTAGCGTGAATGAGTGATTTTCCGTTTTTTTAAGCCAAACTGAGGTTGATTTTAATTTTGCGTCTTTCACTCATGATTAAAATAAGGTTATGTTGTTTCAGGTTAGTTTTTCTATTTACTTCTAATGTTTTCTTACTATAATGTTAAGTAATATTGTTCATTATTTGCGTTGGCAAGAGAACGTTGTGTGAATGTTTTTCACACCAGATTTTTCTACCAAGAGTGCTTTCTATATGTGTCTTAAGGCTTATTCCCGCGACGCTAGTTTACTAGCTGCTAGTACTAGCAGGACATACTAGCGCGTCGGTGACTGTTCTCACGGAGCTAGTTAATTATTGCCAGTGCTTTGAAAACATGTGAGTACTAGCAATGTTTCCAAACGTTCACACCGAGCTAGTTTACTAGCGCTAGTCAATCACGTGACCTTTTCTCCTCTACTAGCGCTAGAAAAATCAAACATGTTCAAAATCACTAGCGTTGTAACTTAACTAGCTGCTAGTTGTTCGTTGCCATGACGCTAGTACTAGCAGCTAGTGTAGTAATCTATCTTCTTCTTTCAGTGCGCTATCCGTTTCGGATGTTGGCGACCAGCATGGCAATTCTCACTTTGCTGACAGCAATACGGAAAAGTTCAGCAGATGTCTTTCCGGTCCATTCCCTGAGGTTGTGTAGCCAGGATATTCTTCTTCTTCCTGGTCCTCTCCTTCCATCTATTTTCCCTTGCACAATGAGCTGTATCAAAGAGTATCTGGACTCATTCCGCATGACGTGTCCCAAATACTGAAGTTTACGGATCTTGATGGTGTTCAATATTTCTCTGGATTTCTTCATCCGTCTCAGAGCTTCTTCATTTGTTACATGCTCTGTCCATGATATTTTAAGCATTCTCCGGTACAACCACAATTCAAAGGCTTCTATACGTTGAATCATACTCTTGTTCAATGTCCATGTCTCTGCTCCATACAGCAAAATAGAGAAGATGTAGCACCTCAAAAGTCTGATTTTCGTTTCAATGGTAAGATCATGGCTTTTGAAAACTCTGTTAATTTTATTGAAAGCAGCTGTTGCCCTTGCTATGCGATATTTAATCTCCTGTGCCATGTCCCAATTTTCATTTATCATTGTTCCCAGGTACATTGTTTGTTTCACACGTTCTAATTGCTGGTTACTGACGAAAATTTTGGCATTGTCGTTTCTGTGCTTGGAGATCAACATGAACTTCGTTTTCTTATTGTTGATATCAAGGCCATATTTACAACTTGCTGTGGCTATTTTGCTCACTGGATGCTGTAGACCTTCCTCACTATCGGCAAGTACTATGGTGTCATCCGCATACCTTATATTGTTGATTCTCTCACCTTGAATTGGTATTCCATGCTCCTCTTCACCATCCAATGCCTCTCTAAAATCTGTTCCGAATAGCAGTTGAACAGCAATGGCGACAAAACACATTCCTGTCGGACTCCTCTTCTTATTCTTATCTCATCTGTTGTTTCGCCATCTACCCTCATTTTTACTGTTTGGCCCCAGTACAAGTTTGTGATTATTCTCATGTCCTTTTCATCAATACCAGTTTGTCTCATTATTTCAACCATTTTTTCATGTTTTACACGGTCGAAAGCCTTCTGGTAATCAATTAGGCAGCAATAAACATCACAGTTTATATCTCTGCATCTCTGGACCAAGACTTGCACAGCAAATAACGCTTCTCTGGTTCCAACTGCATTGACAAAACCAAACTGATTCCGAGATATTTGCTCTTCACATCTCTTGTAAATTCTCCTATGAATTATTTTGAGGAAAACTTTTAAAAGATGGCTCATGAGACTAATGGTGCGGTGATCTTCGCATTGTTTGGCTCCAGGCTTTTTAGGAATAGCAATGAATTCCGAGACCAACCAGTCATGTGGTATATTGCCCGAAGAGTAGATCTTGTTGAAGAGGTTTGTGATCTTCTGTAGTCCTTTTTCATTCAAAAGTTTGACAAACTCTACATGAATGTTGTCTGGCCCTGCTGCTTTGCCTCATAAGTAATCTAAAAAGAAGAGGATTTAGAGTTTGTCGAGATGCTTGTCCAGAATTGTTTCCTTTTTTTTTTATTTACATAGAAATATCGATATGAGATTAATATTACCTTCTTCTTCGCTTGAAAAATTTATTTATTCGGCCGTTGACCTTTTTTTATTGTGAATAGGTAATTCATTAATAATAATGTAAAGTATTATTCTACGTTTACTTACAATTACTTTAAATATAGATAATATACTAAAAAAATATACACTGTGTAAATGCTATTTATATAATACTGAATACTTCATAATACATACTTAATAAGTATGTAGGCCTGCTATTCTAGCTACGGGAGATTATAAATTAATAAAAGTATACTTAATGTAGGTTTATTAATAGTAGTGATTACAATAATAAACGTGAATGATATAAAGATAAAAATACGTGTATGAAAGTAACACCTTTTTCAGAATTTACATTTTTTTTTGTCTTCGAGAACTAACCTCATTAGTGACAACCATTGCTGTTTTTTTGCTGTATTCCTGAGGCGGATTAGCATGAGTTGGAACAGAAGGGGGCCGGTACAGTTTGTTCACGAATGGCTGTCAGCTGGTCACCATACAAAGAAGCTTGTCCAACCGCTGTTACTTAACTAATAATAGCGACTTTCTACCAGCTGGCCCGGGCTAGCCATAGTGATAATAATAAAAAATTATAATATACAGGAGCGTCGGTTATCCGAACCTTCATCGATGGAAAAAAATTCGTATTTACTCAGGGCCGTTGAATAAGTCCCTTATTACTACCTCTACTTATTTCATACTAATACTTCATATAAAACTTACTTACATAAATACTTTCATACTTATTTAATACTACTTATTTCGGTATTTACTACCGAAATACGGACGTAACAATTCAATGAAAAATTTATAGAGTTAAGTCTCCTTTTTCAATTTAGGGACAGTGGAGACTGACTAGAGCAAAATTCAAGATTTAAAAAAAATTACTCTATAGTATGTACAAATGGGTTAACACATATTTCATAAAGGATTTTACCGTGATTTTTTCGTTAATTTGATCAGTTTTGAGATTCTGTATTTTTCCTTTTGTTTTTATAATCTGTTGTACTCTACATTTGCAATAAATTAGTAGTGTATTTTTAAACTTAAGTTTATGGTAGCCTTTTATAATCCCGTTAGCGTAGTGGTTAGCGTAACTAGTTTCTACGCCTGGGTCTCGAGTTCGTTTCCCGGTCAGGTCTGGCATTTTTTCATTGCTCATCTTCATGTTTCATACTTCTCACCGTCTGCATTAGCAGAAAAAATTAATAATCTATCGAACATATAGGTTATATGTATTAATATTACATTGTTACGGTACGGTGTATCAAATTACAATATTTAGCGTGTCTGAATATCCGAAGTATTTGATTATCAAACCGCTCTGGTCCCAATTAATTAGTTCGGATAACTGACGCTCCACTATATACTCCATTAAATACAATGCGATGTATTTAATAGTTAATAATATTTTTAAACATTTATTATTTATAATACTATGATAAACTGTAATAAATATTAACGACCTAAACAATATAATGAACTAAGTAACACTATTTCAAGAATTCATCATGCTTACTATTTGTACTACATGTTCGTAAAATTTGAAGCTAAATTGGTCCGCTATTTGTTCAGTCGCTTCTGTTTAGCGACGACAGATGTCTTACGATTTACGAGTATGTTGTGAAAAGAAAAAATGTCGAGTTGCTTATATGCGGCTAGCTTGACGCAACAAGTTGGTCATTTTCTGAAACCCAGGTAAAAATGTTTTAAACTCGGAAAAGCGATAAGACTGTCCCCGGATAATTCCGTATAGAATATTCATTTTCTGAATGCCTTGTCTGTTTGAAATTTTAAACAGATTTAAAAATCGTTATTTCTTCGATTTATGTATTTGTTTGTAAGGTTTGTTAATTTATTTTTTTTAGAATTTTAAACAGTTTTTACGTGAAAGATGTTATATGTCAATGCCTTCCTCACTGAATGGAAAAGTATGCTTATCAGCATGCCAGGCCCTCCGAAAAGCATCCACCTTCCACCCTGCAAATGACACCACTTCATTGAGCACAAGGTTTGACTTTATAATGAAATTTATTAATCATATAAAATAACTGTGACTAGTGTATTTTTTACCTCTACCTCTTCTGTTAAATGCTTCAGTCGTAAAATTGGGTGACCATATGATAAGAAACAGAACTATTTTTTGTAGCCCTGACAATAGATTGTATACCGCAGAACAAAATAGTTAAAAAGAACTAAATTGACCTTACCCCAAACAAATTAAATAAAAATTTTACCAATCACTATATTGTTTTAAAATTTTAAATGAAATATATTCCCTTGTAGCCCGTGATGCTGAAATATTGAAATCGGTTAAGTAGTTTCTGAGATCACATAGAACAATCAAACATACAAATGTTGACTCTTGTCAATATTAGTTAGTATAGGTTACAATCTGTTCGTTGCAGGGCTAAAATATATAGTTCTGTATCTTATAACACGGTCAGCTAATTAAATTACTAAATCATTTAAGAACAGAAGAGATAGAGGTGTAAAAGACATTAATCAGAGTTGTCTCCTCTGTAATGAATTTCATTATACAGCCAGACCTGGTGGTGAATGAAGTGAAGGTGTTGTCATTTGCAGAGTGGAAAATTGTGCTTTTCAGAGGGCCCGCCATGCCTGATAAGCGTACTTTTCCACTCAGTGAGGAAGGCAAATGTAAACCAACTCATTCCTGGTTTTACTTAGTAAAACCAGCCTTTCTGCTGATGACCAAAACAACAATATAGGTCAGTGTACAGTTGTGTTCGTTTACCAAAAGAAAGAATTGTAATAAATATCTTGCGGCAGGTAGAATGTTTCTTAGTTTTCGTTTAGTGAGAGCGGTGCAAATAACGTCAGTTGATTACAACAAGTAAGAGTAAGAAAGGCAAAGGCGGACCCGAATTACAATTGGTTGGGCTACAATCATTAGCTGTATCGCCTCCTCCTCCTTTCCTCCGACCACCCACCCACAGTGCAACATCCAGATTTCTCCGGTCGTGGAAATTGCTTATGAATATTTAAAGCTATCATGAGCTCTAGATTTCCCGCGGGAAATGAATACCGGATCTCGCCGTCTTTGTTTCTGCCTTTTACGTCATCTTGCTTATTGAAAAACCATTTTACTTTAGTTTTGTGGGCACTGGCCATTCGTTTTTCCATTGCGTTGTGTTTTTTATTATTATTTGTTTTTTGTATTTTCCCTTTTAATCGTGTCGGATCGTAACGATTTATATTATTTTTTAACTGGCGTCCGGATTTATTAGCAACGTGGATCTTGTGCTGAATTTAATACAGGTTGTTGTTGTTGTTGTCGGCGGGTAGATGTATCGAATTCTCTGGTGTAATCATATTCATCTGCCCTTATCTCGTATTCCATTAACAAACCGTTTTGTGAAATATATGATGGCTTGTTCAATAACAATCACTGTGATTTACGTTTATGTATTTATTTTATTTTATTCATTTTTTTATAACAAATATTTAATACATATGTACGTATATCGTTTATAAAATAAAAAAGCATGTTCTTGTCATGAAAATCGGTTATATGTAAAAATATGCTCTCCGCCAAATCCCCTAGGCCGTTTTAAATCATTTTAAAACGGTCGGCTAATTCGTTTTCAAATAAATTTTTTTTTCGTTCCGTTTTTATTTACCTCGGCCTAAATAGTAATTTGTCATGAAATAGTGATTGCTTAAATAAACAACGTTGTACAGTAGACTTGGCGGTAATCCGGCAAATGAAATTGGACGATAGCCTTATTACCGGATTATCGAAATCTACGGATTAATGGAAATTTACATGAAATATTGGAATACCTTACAATTAGGTTTATTTTTAAAATAAAAAGATTAAAAATGTACAATTCTGTTGTATATTTCACTTTTGATTAATGATAAATTTAAATAAACTCCCTTAACTTAAAACTTGTAATTTTTTTTAACATCTGAGTTTATTGCAGTTAGTTTAGAAATAAAAACCATTTGTAAATAATACGATAGTGTTCACATGACGAGGACAATACCCATTGGTTGTTGTGTTGTTTAGGTCATCAGCCAAAAGGCTGGTTTGAACCTGTAGAGGTTTTACTAAGGAAAACGAGGAGTGAGGTGGTTTACCATTGCCTTCCTCACTGAGTGGAAAAGTATGCTTATCAGCATGCCGGGCCCTCTGAAAAGCACATATTTTCCACTCTGCAAATGACACCTTCACTTCATTCACCACAGGGTCTGGCTGTATAATGAAATTCATTACTTTCAGAGGAGATAACTCTGATTAGTGTCTTTTACACCTCTACCTCTTCTGCTCTTAAATGATTCAGTCATTCAATTGGCTGACCATGTGATAAGAAACAGAACTATTTATTTTAGCCCTGCAACAAACAGATGAGTGTAAATAATTTGACACTCCACCTGTCTGTTATGGGCAGACCCATTGGTATTGTTTCCAAAAAAAAAAAACTATTAACAAATTTTGAAATTATTAAATCTAGACTAAAGATGAATTAAGTAGAATGCGTAGAGGAAGATGATGTTGATAGACATAAATATGGACTTCAATTGTTTACAATGTCGGTTAGTCGGTAAATCTAAACTTTTAATTTAATATTATTTATTTTGTGGACAGAAATTTTTAAAATCTTATTTTAATAGAACAATAAATGTGTTGAAAAATTATAATTTATCATTAAAATGAATCTTTAAATGCATGTTGTTGTTGTTTAGGTCAACAGCCGAAAGGCTGGTTTAAACCTCTGGTTTTTACTAAGTAAAAATGAGGAGTAAGGTGGTTTACCATTGCCTATCTCACTGTGTTGAAAGAGTATGCTTATCAGCATGCCAGGCCCTCCGAAAAGCACCCATTTTCCACCCTGCAAATGACACCTTCACTTCATTCACCACAGAGTCTGGTTGTATAGTGAAATTTATTACTATTAGAGGAGATAACTGTGACTAGTGTCTTTTACACCTCTACCTCTTCTGTTCTTAAATAGTTCAGTCATATAATTGGCTGACCATGTGATAAGAAACAGAACTATTTTTTTATGTAGCCCTGGAACCAACAGATCGAGTGCAATTGATTTAACACTCCACCTGCCCGTTATGGACGTAAATGCATATAAGGCAAGAATTGGGATTTTTTTCAACTTGACGGACGGAAAAATGAAATTATACCGTGCCCAATGGGTCGCTCATTTTAAATAGAATCCCAGAAAGCCGCTTACCTGGTTTAGCAAGAAGGTACAAACCAATAAGGAGCAGAAGGATTGGAAGACGGAAGAAAAAAGATGGGTACCGAAACAGATAGAAATGCCTAATCCGCGAGGAGAAGAGAAAGAAGCTGTATTCCAGTGAATATACCTTTAAAAGTATCACAGTTTGATATTTTTGTACAAATTATTCAAACTAAATTTTTAAAAACTAAGGTAATAATTTGATTTTCCTTGTCGGGTGCGTCCGTTTTAGCCTTCGCATTGTGCCGCTGTTGTGATCAAATGGATTGATTGCCAATAAATTTTTAGGTTGATGTAGCTCTCTGTAGTACAGGCCGGTTTCCATTGGGGATTCAGTACAGTCGATCACATGCACGTACTGCGACAAACAGTAGCATATAGGTACAGTTCAGCCGTTCTAAGTTTGCTCCTAATGTAAACAAATAATGACGTCACTGAGCATGCGCATTATATCTAAATGTGTACACGCTGATTAAAAAGTAACAACTAAATACTTTCAAAAGTATTTAAATACAAAATACTTTTAAAAGTATTTTTATAAATTAAATTGTTAGGCCTTACATCATATCACGACTGATGTTTTTAGTAATTTAAGTACTTATAATTTAAAAAATAGTTAACAATAGGAATACGACATCCATAAAGTCACGGACTCTAGCGTGCACCCTGTAGTAGCTGGTTTTGGTTTGTTGACAGTAGGAGCAAACTTAAAGCGGCTGGACTATAGATTATTGATATGAATAGGCAGGCATATCAAAAGGTATTTCTGTCATGGAGTTTGAATAGGTGTTCGATACGGTGGAGAAATGGGTTTTCCTAGGTGCTCTTGTAAGAAGAAAACGTATTGAAAGCGGATACATCGGGCTAATAACATCGTTATACGATGGCGGGTACTATGACATTTCTAAGGGTAAGTGGGAAATACCCGATTTTAATAAAAGGAGTTGTGTTAGGTAGGGGAGAAAAATTAATAGCGGCCTTCAAATATGGTTTTATACAGTAAACCCTCTGAATAGCAGCGGACATCAGCGGGACCACGCCAAAATTCCGTTGTAAAGCGGACGCCAAATCGTCTCTCCAATGGTAAACTCGCGAATGTGCAAATTTTGCGAATATGAGTTTGTTAGTGCATGCTGATGTATACAACCCAACGCAACCCAATGTAGTAAACTCACGAATATGTATCTTTTTCGGTTAGGAAGGTACAGCCTTTGTAAAGTTACGGAAATACACAAAGTGTGTTAAAGAAGAAAGCATTGAATTTGTTTTTTGCTCTCCTGTAAAACTGAGAATTTGCACATTCGCGAGTTTACCATTGGATGGACGAAATAAGCTTGCCGGTGTAGCTGCGCGAACAGTTCGGATTCAGTCGGTAATTTCGCGTCTCGTTACACCGAACTGCCTATTAAATCACATGTTCCAACCGATATAAATGATCATCTATTAGCGACGTTAAAAACATTCAATTGTTAACATGGTACACACAACGATTAACGCCTATCACATACTGCTTGAGTCCCAGCTCCGTGTAGTTGGGAGGAATGCAGTGCGTTGTTATAGTAGTGGGAGAATGAATGAGTTAGTAGTGTTTCACAGCTGATGCATTTGTAGTGGTAACGTGTACTAACTAGACAAAAATTATATTCTTATCATCCGGCGCATTAATTTAAAAAATACCTACCGGGTTATTAAGTTGCTCGGATTCATAATATTTAACTTACCATTTTATACCAAAACATGTAAATAAATAATTGTAGTAAATACAAACAATTATGTTAAATACAGAAAGTTTGAAAACGAATGTTTTGTATCAGAGTAATAGAACAATCGTTCTCCCAGCATGCATCACTCATTCATTATACCTCACCCGTACCCTTCACCCCGCAACTACACGGAGCTTGGACTCAACCAGTACAACACATTCAGACTAATGTTTTCAGGTTAGCTGACGTATGTAAATATAACATATACAGTTCAGCCGTTCTTAGTTTGCTCCTGCTGTCAACAAACAAAAGCCACCTACTACAGGGTGCACGCTAGAGTCTGCGACTTTACGGATGTCGTAATCCTTATTTAGTTAACTATCTTTTAAATTATAAGTACTAATACATCAGTCATGATATGATGTAGGCCTAACAATTTCATTTATAAAAATACTCTTAAAAGTATTTTGTATTTAAATACTTTTGAAAGTATTTTGTTGTTATTTTTAATCAGCGTGTACACATTTAGATATAATGCGCATGCTCAGTGACGTCATTATTTGTTTACATTAGGAGCAAACTAAGAGTGGCTGGACTATTATATGAAATATAACGTTTGTTCCGATCCATTTTAGATGCAGCTGCGAAGTAATTGAACAGGTAAAAGAAATAAAATATTTAGGAGTGATTCTTGTAGATAGGGTCTCCTGTAGAAATCTTGCAAATCAGCTACATTCTGAAATCAGTAAATCGATTCGGGCATTTTATTTCTTACGAAACCTTTGTGGCTTAAATCTAATGAGATCTTTATACTTTTCTTTGGTTCAATCTCGTCTTCAGTATGATGTTAAATTTTTGGGGGGGGGGGGTACTCATGATAAACTAATAAATAAATTGTAACTCAAAAATATTTCATTAAAGTATTATTATTTAAACGTCAGAGAGACAGTACTGTTAATGATTTTAAAAATTTACGTATCTTACCCATTAAAACCTTATTTATTTATAAAGGTTTAAAACTATTTTATAAAAAAAAGTGGCAACAGAGGTACTGAAAACTTATATCACAGAACTAAAGGTTCAAGCCAACAACTTTTTGTAAGACCGAAAGTTAATAAATCCTTTTTTGCTAAAACTTTTGCTTATTTAGGTCCGAAGTGTTTTAATCTGTTGCCTATTGAAATTAAAAATAGCTTAAACCAGTTAATATTTTCAAGAAAGGTTAAAGATTAGCTTAATGAGATAACTGATGTTGATTCACTTGTAAGAATTGTTGGTTAGTGTTAGTGTTTTACCGTTGCTGACTTGCAGTGCTTGCTATTCAGTCCTTGTAGGAATTTACTGATCTTTGTAAATAATATAACAATAATAACTGATTTTAATATTAGTCATGTACAGGTGAATATATGCTTTGAAAACTGACTGCTTGGTTAATATTATTGTTAAAAATAATAACAGCTACTATATTAATTTAATAAAAAAATAATATATGAAAACATTTGAAAATATTTTTCCTGGAAAATTATAACTGAGGAATAAAAAATAAAAACCTTTCGATATGTATGAATGGAGAATGTAGTGATATAAAAGCTCGTTAATAAATGGATGCAAGTTAACATGGAGTAGTACTAGAGTAAACGTGTGATGATCCAAAATATTAGTTGGAGCATTCTTTAGCCGTTTACTGTATTAAATAATTTGCGCGAGGTATTTTTTGTGCCGGAGTACGTTGAATGGTATTCAGTTTGCCTTTGTGAGTGGTGTAATTCCAGGAGAGTGTAATCGGTATTTAGTAATTAAACACCCCGTTGTATCAGTGAAGTACCGTATTTAGTTCAGAATTTTTTTTATCTAGACATCCATCATATAAATTTTTACACGTTTTTCGTAGAAAATGTGAGCTTTTGTAAAAATATATTGTGTCATCTACCATCCGTAATTATTGCACTAGGAATAATGAATCTGTTTTTAACTATGAATAATATGAGTTCATTTTTGTACAGGTGGTGTAGCGGATTCACTGCATTTTTGCAAAAAAAATTTCCACATTTTTACATGAAATATGTACGGTCATTTTATTCGTTTTGTGTATTGAAACGTTCGTTCGACGTTTATACAAACATATTATGCCCATAACAGACAGGTGGAGTGTCAAATTATTTACATTCAATCTGTTCGTTGCAGGGCTAAAATAAATAGTTCTGTTTCTTATCACATGGTCAGCCAATTAAATGACTGAATCATTTAAGAACAGAAGAGGTAGAGGTGTAAAAGACACTAATCAGAGTTATCTCCTCTGAAAGTAATGAATTTCATTGTACAGCCAGACCCTGTGGTGAATGAAGTGAAGGTGTCATTTACAGAGTGGAAAATATGTGCTTTTCAGAGGGCCCGGCATGCTGATAAGCATACTTTTCCACTCAGTGAGGAAGGCAATGGTAAACCACCTTACTTCTCGTTTTACTTAGTAAAACCTCTAGAGGTTCAAACCAGCCTTTTGGCTGTTGACCTAAACAACAACACAAACATATTGTCGACTGTTTGTCATACAAGATAATTTTTGTATATGCATTTCATCAGGCACCAAGAGAACAATTTAAGTTTATTTTGTAAATGTTTTTTTAACTGGTTCGTCCGTTGTTGGATACGGAATAAATACAAGGGATGGTACAGGTTCCTGGTACGCAGTCTAAAGGGGAGATTTTTCTTTAAATTTTTTTCTTGCTAATTAGTTGAAAATTTATTCTTGCGGGTCACCCATTTTACTTCACCATCTCAGATTTCAATGAAAATTTGTACATAGAGTGCCCATTGTAGACTAAGTAAAGTTCAAAACTGTATTAAATTTTTCCCACCCATTTCAGAAATACAGTTATGTAAAGTTTTGAAGAATCTCAAAATCACACAACGGCCAACATTTTAAATATTAATCGCTCTATTCCTAATTAAGCTAGAAATGTGGGAGCGGTAACATTTTGTAGAATTTTAAATGCCACTTTCTATGACATATGAAACAATACCGGTTGTGAATACTTTTTTTAAAATTCAGAATAAAGAAATTTATTTCAAATTTTGAAAAATGTGGCTTCAAAAAATTAAAAAAGGAGAACAAGGATATTATCAAAGTTCGGTCGTATGCCAAGTTTGAATGTAGGAGGGTAATGGGACATGGAATGATTCTGCTTGGAATGAAAAACTATTTAAAATTTTTCATTTCTATTTCCCTTAAATCAACGTCCAGGTTGTAAAACAACCGTTAGTTTCAGAAATCGTAACTAGGGGGCGTACTCAAGCAGTGTTAGTGAAATTGGTGTTAAATTGAAAGAGAATTTTATTTCACGTGCACCATGTATGTGTACGAGGGTATTTTTTTAACTTTTAATTTAAACTAGAAATACCTTAGCTCGCTGCGCGTAACGGTAAACTATACGTAAAGCGTGTTAAAATTTGTCACACAACCTTACACGTTTAAAGCCAAATTACTTCTGTACAAATTAGTAGTACTGGAAACACCAATATTGTTGACACAAGTTTAAATTGCCAATGAAAGAGGAGAAATACTATCTGATAATAATTGAATAAGAAAAAAGTACGTAAAATCTATTTTTTAAAGAAAACTGTAAGGCCTCATTCATTGTTTGACGGTTTACATGAATTTCTGTGCAGAAATTGGATGTGATTTTTTTTATAAATTTGTCTTGTGAATAACTAAAAAAAAGTTATTTTGGTAGAGCGTTACTGTGCTGTACCTTGATTTCTGACAATTTTTTTCTTTTTTTTTAATAATCCCTAAGGTGTGTACGTTGTAATCTGCTCAATTCAGAACAATAAGCAACCCCATGACCCAATGAGATGAGGATGATATGTATGACGTCCAAATGAGGTGTAGTCTTGTACAGATTCAGGTCGACCATTCCTGAGAGAGTGTGGTTAATTGAACCCCAACCATCAAAGTACACCGGTAACCGCCGTCTAGCTTTCGAATCCGTATAAAAGTAACTACCTTTACTAGGATTTGAACCAGTAACCTTCATCTCCGAAAATCAGCTGTTAAACAGCTAATTTTGGCGACAACTTTACCTCTAGACCAACCCGGTGGGTCCTGACAATAGAGGTGGTATATTACGGATATGTAAAATGATTTACTAAACGAATAAAATAACAGGTTACTTAATTTTACCAAACTTTTGTTTTTGTATTGTCCTATATAAAGAACGCACTGGTTATGTAAAATTATTTTTTAAGTTGTTGTTTGTTCGCATGGTACGCCTTCATCCTCTCGCTAACCCTCTCCCTTTGTTCCTGCGTCCACGTCCTCAGCCTTGTTTCTGCAGTCGGGAAATTCCCAAAATCTTTTATTTTCCTTCTAAAGGCAGTTCCATCTGTTACATCGTTACGTGAAGCGTTTATGGTGTTTAGGTTTGTTTCGATTTCTTTGATCCATCTATTTTTGGTTTTAAAACCTTCTTGATATGTGATCATTTTGTACGTTTCGTTATTTTTTTTTGGAATCTCATCATGTGACCGTAATATTGTAGTCGACGTTTTATGAGCTTAGTTGTTAGAGTTTCGCCTAGGAAATTCATTATGTGTTCGTTCGTTCTCTTCTTGTGGATCTTGGTTTCTGGGTCGAAAACTGTTCCTAGGATTGTCTGGGCGAATCTCCTGTGTATTTTATTTAGTTTTGTTAATAATCCTTTCCTATGAAATGTTAGGGTTTCGGCTGCGTATAAGACTTGTGGTAGAACGACTATGTTTAGATGTCTAAGTTTAGCGTTTCTAGATATGCATTTTTTGTTGTAAAAGTTCCTTGTTTGTACGTGGGTCATTTCTAGTTTTGCTATTCTGTTTTGCAAAGTAAGTACGTCGTTTCCGTTTTGTTGTATATTTTCTCCTAAGTATTTGACATTATTTATTTAAAATTTTAAAAAATTATGTACAATATCTTCTGCCCCCGTATAGTCGTATGTTACTCAGAAAACCCTCAGCTTTCCGACAGCGAAAGTAGATTACTCGAGTGGTTGTGTTGTCAAAAATTTACAGTTGCCGGTAACAAATAAGAGCGAAAACAATTTTGTTTGACAACCATAATTGATATATTTTTGTGATGCTTTTAAAAATAATAATTATTATTATTATCAGTCAACTTATTAAATTGAAACATGGTTGAAGTTGATTAGCAATTCATGAGGTGAGGTGTTTGTTAATGGGAAACAGTTAGTCGCTTCGTATTGAATATTGTGTTGCTTAAGTGACAGCTTATGAACAAACGGTATTAAATCAGTCCGTAAGCCACACGTTACGTTATTAATGTATGTGTATAATTTATATTAATTCATAAAAAGGGCCAATGAACTTTTGACTCGACAAACAATTGGCTTGATTAAAGGTTCGATCCGGCTCAAGATTGATTTTTCTTTAAGTTTGAGTGTTTTGCACGTTGATGCTTTCCGATTTTTGATGATTGTAACGGGTGTCAGATGAAAGCGAGTGATGAAAAAAATGCCAGATCAGGGATCGAACCAGTGAGCCTTGACATATACCGGGTGATTCAAAACTATACGGCAATCTCTTGGGATCTCATTCTATAGCTAAAAATAAGAAAAAAAGTTCATATAAACATATGCCTGAAAACGCTTAGTTAGCGAGTTATGGCTAGCGAAAAATTTTACCTAGAACTCTGTACCCTCGGTGAAGTAAGGCCGTATAAAAATGTTAAAGGTAGTTACAAACATACAAATACGATTGTTTCTTAAGTATTTTTATCTGAAAAATTGAATAAAATTGGTTCCAGAGCTGTAAATTCAATACTTTCAGAGATATCTTACATAAAACACAAGAATGGGTGCAAAGAAATAACACATTTTTGTGTTTAACGTAAGATTACTTCCATGTATGGTAAATAAAGGTGTATTTTTTCTTAAATAAATTTGTAGAAAATTTAATTCTAAAAAGATTCATATGAATTACTCAGGAAAAAATGAATAATAGATATTGAAATTTCGCTTTATTTAAAATCAAAACAGACGCACATAAAACGCACATTCTTAACTGCATAAAATATTAGTTAATATTTTATGCAGTTAAGAATATGCGTCAGTTTTGCTTTTAAATAAAGCGAAATTTCAATATCTATTATTCATTTTTTCCTGAGTAATTCACATGAATCTTTTTAGAATTAAATTTTCTACAAATTTATTTAAGAAAAAATACACCTTTATTTACCATTCATGGAAGTAATCTTACGTTAGACACAAAGATGTGTTATTTCGTTGCACCAATTCTTGTGTTTTGTGTAAGATATCTCTAAAAGTATTGCATTTACAGCTCTGGAACCAATTTTATTCAATTTTTCAGATTAAAAACCATAAGAAACAATCGTATTTTTATCTATGTAACTACCTTTAACATTTTTATACGGCCTTACTTCACCGAGGGTATAGAGTTCTAGGTGAAATTTTTCGCTAGCCATAACTCGCTAACTAAGCGTTTTCAGGCCTATGTTTATATGAACTTTTTTTCTTATTTTTACGTATAGAATGAGATCCCAAGAGATTGCCGGTGTAGTTTTGAATCATTCTGTACAGATTCTAGATTGACAATTGTACTGAATCAGGGTTTAAAAAAGGGACGAAGATGCGGTGTTAGCATACGTTTGGAGAACTGAGACGATGAAAGTATTATGTTGATGACATAATATGCTGTCCTACACTTTAAGGACATACTAATGAATAAATAAAGTCATCGACATACATACTGCTTAATTTTAAGGTATGTAGGTAGTGAATAAAGGCGCATTTACACGTGCAATGATTTGCTGGCGCCAGTATTGATGCCAGTTTAATTTGCTTGCGGCCTATAATTCTGAAAGCTGGAGTATTTTTTTTTGTTTTACTCAGTCGTATCAATATCTTGGAATGGTGGGTTTAAACGTGTAGTAATTTTCCGGACTCTAGCCGGGAATCGAACCTAGACCTCCGCTTTGCAGCGTAGCACGATAACTACTGCGCCACTCAGTAGACCACTGGAATAATATTAAATTGATTGCATTTAGACTCGCTAGTTTCAAGGTCATGAAAATAGTTATATAAGATAGTCCTGTTTCTTCTCGCCTGATTAGTCAGTTGTAAGGCTGAAGTAATGAAGAACTAAAAAGAGTGATTTTTTATTTAAGAAGTATTTTTGAAGTTTTATATTTTATTTAAGAAGTATATTTGCCATTAGTAAAAAACCACTTGGTTGTTTTGTTTTACTCTGAAAGATTTTTACTTGTTCAAACCAGCAGCCTTTTGACTTTTGATTTATACATAACGGTGTTGTTTTATGTTGATTTCGAGTAACATTTAAGACGAGTTCTCTCTTTATTTCCTTCAATTTGGTACGTTTTTCTGAAATAAACGAACGTTTTTTTCTTTTCGTATCCATTTAATTTCTGTCAATATACTTTTAAGTGACATTCAAATTTCGTGAAATTGGTTTCGTAAAATATTTATTCTCCTTTACTCTACTTTACATTGAAACGATTGTTTCGAGAGATGTGCTTTTAAATTTTCTCAAAAGACGGATCGGTTTTTTACGTAATTTAAAGTTAAATAAATATTGCGTTCAGTTATGAGAATGTTCATAGTAATTAATGTATTAATGAATTACATGGCAGCCATTTAGTTGAACAGCATGTATTACTTTAATGTTTTTTATTACATTTGAATTGCTAAATATTCTCTCTTTCGGTTACTGTATTTTAATTGCTTCCTTTTAGTTAACGATATATATGTATATATATTTATGGCCGTAATTTGCCTAATTCTTCTTTTTAAATTCTAATCTATATTACAGAAAGTGTTTGAAGAATGTTCTGTGTAACTCTCCTCCTCCTGCCCCCTCTTTGCCCGCTCTCTTGTGTAAAAAGCCATTAATTTCTTTATTGTGAAGATGACTTAATATCTTTCCCGTAATTTATACCACGGGGTTTTTATTTCAAGATAAGATAATATGGTCGTAACTATGTTCTTGTAATTTATGAATTGTCTACTGTAAGATTCTTTTTAAGTAATTATGTGTTATTTTAACAAGATAGACTTTCTCTCTTGTACGGTTATCGGTTAAAGAAAAAAATTAAATTACAGTAAAACTTCTCGTAACGGACAGGTCCATGTTACAGACCCCTCTATTTAGCGGAATTTTTTGCAAGTCCCCGATCCCATGTGATAGGGAATTTTAATAAAATTCTCCCAAATTTGGTCACTATATTTGACAAAGTAATGACACAGTTGGTCAATGTGTGTTAAATTGGACGTGTCCACGTCAAATTTACCGATCCTTCTTTTAGTGGACATTTTTTACAGTCCCGATCCTGTAAGACAGGGACTTTTAAAGTCTTCCAAATCCGGACACTATATCGTAAATTTTTGTCTATACAGAGTACTACATATTAGATGTATAATACAGTATGTATTCCATCGCAATAAATTTTAAACGAGATAGCGATACGTATCATGCACTGTACGTTGGTGAAGACGATGCATCCAGCGACAATGAAGAGACAACTGAAGAACCTACAACTAAACTCACTTTTCAGGAGCCATTGAAACAAATTAATGAAGTAAAACACCTCGCCATTTTGAAGGAAGGTGAAGAAGGATGCCTAATGGAGGAGAATTCGCTCATGCATTTAGTAAAACAAGCGTGCAATGTGAAAGCTGAAAAAAACCAAATCACGTACTACTTTTAATAATAATTTTCAAAAAGTAATTTATTCATCTCGTCAATAAAAACTACATTCATTTCATTTGTTGTTGTTTAGGTCATCAGCCGAAAGGCTGGTTTGAACCTGTAGAGGTTTTACTAAGTAAAACGAGGAGTGAGGTGGTTTACCATTGCCTTCCTCACTGAGTGGAAAGTACGCTTATCAGCCTGCCGGGCCCTCTGAAAAGCACATATTTTCCACTCTGCAAATGACACTTTCACTTCATTCACCACAGGGTCTGACTGTATAATGAAATTCATCACTTTCAGGGGAGATGTCTCTGATAAGTATCTTTTGCACCTCTACCTCTTCTGTTCTTAAATGAATCAGTCATTCAATTGGCTGACCATGTGATAAGAAACAGAACTATTTATTTTAGCCCTGAAAACAAACAGATTGAATGCAAATAATTTGACACTCCACCTGTTTGATATGGGCGTATCTTTTCATTTAAAAAAATTATTTCTGTTTCTTTTCGGAAGATAAGTGTAGTGTGTAGCTTTATTTCACTCATTTATCACCTTATGTTTAGTAAGTAGATTCATATTCTTCTTTCACAGTTACAAATTACAAAAATACCGTGTGTTGTTTATTTTTTATTTTAACTTGAAATCGCGTACCTCTTTACGGTAGTTTTTATTTGTTAAAACCAACGCATAATCTATATTGGCTCCTCCCCCCTTCCCTTTGGAACAGACACTTCTGTGCAACGAACGGACATTTGGCGTTTTCCAGCTGATGTCCGCTATTCAGAGATTTTACTGTATTGTGTCTGTACTATATTTACATGCTTGTACGTAAATTGGTAGTGGTAATTCTGAATCTCTGTGTGCACCTAGTGATCTAATCGCTAATTAATCTGTGCTAACGAACTAATAAACTGCAGTTGATCACGGATAAGCACTAGGAATATTGGTATTAAATTAATTTCAGCAGCGGCGTACTGTAAATTAACTCGGGATTATTGTGTGAATCACTTAGCATGTGACGTTCAGCTTACAAAAAATAACGAAGTAATACAACTGGTTGTTGAAATTCATGTATAGGTAGGTATCACGCCAAAAATTCACGGATCAGATTTGCCAGTCCTTTGAAAATCAAGCGGTTCTTAGTAAAAGAATGACGATTTTGATTTTCTTCTTCTTTTCTTCTTCTCACAATCAAGGATTAGGTTTCCGCCTGTTCCGACTCACAACAGCGACAAACTACTGAATTATTGCCATCTTTTGCGTGGCCTCCCAACATCTCTCCTCCCCTCCGGTATGTATTGCAAAACATTGAGGGGGGATCCTTCCTTCAGGCATTCTCTCTACGTGCTTCCTACATCGATTACGATATTCTGCAATCTCCCCATTCTTCTTTTAAACATTCTTTTAAACATCCAGTTTCTTTTCTTATGTCCTAATTTCTTAGTTGGTCCCGACGACTGCAACCCTTTGTTCTTCGCAGGAATCGCTTCTCTGTCGCCTGTACTCTACTCTCCTGAGGTCTGATACTAATCCACGACTCACTTCCATAGAGTAGGACTGAGGCAACCATCATCTTGTAAAATTTTATCTGGGTTTCTTTTCTTGTTTTCCTGCTGAGGGTTCTGTTAATATTTCCGTACATTGTTTGGGATTTGCCAACTTTCTTCTCTATGTCCAAATCTTGATCAAACCCGATGTCACAACCTAAATAATGTCATTGTGATACTTGCTCGAGCACCAGATTCTTTTATTACAATTTTAGACCTGGTAGGGATATTTACCAGTAAATGCCATTACATTTGACTTTTTTTTATGGAAACATTGAAATTATATGTTTTGCATAATTCATTTATAACTTTGATTCTTTATTCTGAAACTATTGATTGCAATACAATCAAATCCGGGTTATCGGTAAATTTCCGATGTGCTTCATGGGTTGTAATGTTCTGATGATGTGATGGTAATGTAAAGTGGAAAGTCTAGTACGCCTTTAATAATAATGTTCACATCTGTAATATTGTGGTGCAGTATACTGTACTTCTCTTCTATAGCTACTTTTTGTATAGTGTACAGTTCCTAGACCTGTATATTTAGAGGTCGAACTGCATTACATGGTTTAATACTAAAAAGAACACATACTGTTGTGGTTTTTTTTTACTGTTGATGAAAAACTGAAGTCCGTTGAAAGGATAGAAAATGGTGAATTGTTGCGCATTTTTTCTGTAGATCTAGAACTTAGCGTTTCATCCGTATCAGATTGGATAAAAAAAATATAATAAAGAAACGCTTGTACAGCATTAAGTTAATACATCAAACAGAAAAACAATCAAATCGTCCGAATACACAAAATTTATGGAAGTTTTTTTTTGTTCAAAAATTCTGATTTTTTAAATGTAGTCAAAATAATTAACGGTTCTTTAAAATGTATGTTAGCGAAAAGAAACACAATAATTGTATTCAGTATTCTTAATGTCATAATGTTCGATTAGTTTGGATAAGTTAAATAAATAAAATTTATTTATTTAATTTATTCATTGGGCGTAGTTGGTAACGTGCTCGCCTCTCATTATGCGGTCCTGGGTTCGAATCCCACTCAGGCACGGCATATTTTTATACGTCACAAAATTCATTTCATCCTCATTACTCACAATTACACCCCAACGTCGTCGCTAATGACCTTGTAGTTGATGCGACGTTAAATAAATAAATAAATTAATTAATTAAAAAAAGTAAGAAAGAAATAAAATTTAAAAAAGACCCTTTCTTAGGATGGTTTGATGATGTATGTTCCAGTGGGTACCATACGAAGTTAAATTTTTTCCCCGAGTTACTTTGATACTTGGATTTGTGTGGATTTTCCATAATACCTTCTTTTCACATGTAATACGCATGTGTAATTCTAGAAAATGAAGCGTACAGAGATGTATTCCGGTTGTATTTCAAGAAATTGAACCAGTTTTTTCGGTTTACTGTGAATTTTAAATTGTTGGTCTTGTGTTTGAATTTTTAAATTAAAGAAAATGTTCACACAAGGATGAAAATAAATTATTTCTGGTAGGAAAAATATGTGTGTTGAATTATGATGCACTTTTCAAGTTATTATCTTGGTCATCTAAAATGCTCTTTTGTGAATTTTTTCTTCGTGTTGTCACTACCCCTGGTACGTTCTTTTTTCCTGAACGGTTGTGAAAATGTAATCCGTTCGGTTACACTGGATTCTCTCCCTGATCCCTTCTCTCGAGTAACGTCTGATTCCATATACTGCGATTACGTATTGTAAAAATGCAGTCAGCTATTTTGCTCTCCCGTTGTAAATTGAAGAGCAGCATCGTGTGATGTATAGAAGATGGAAACGACGTGGACACTACTCGATCCGAATAACCTGTCGTGCATTCTCTATTGCATTGTGTGATAAATTACTCCCATTCTCCATTCGTTCACGTGTTGTCCATTGTTCGCTTTCAACGAAAACATATGATATGGGATCTAACAAAATGCAAGTGCTGCATTTCGTTTTTAATTTTTAATTTCAATAGAATATTAAAAGTCTGTTTTATTTCACTCTGATTATAATGTACGTAACCTTGCATTAATGGTAATCCGTCCGACGTTTAAACGTTTAATTAGATTTGAGAGATTTTCCAGTTGTTTTTTTGTACCATTTCTTTTTCATCCCTTAATTTAAAATTCTTTTTATTTATTTTTTCTTTTTCTCCCTTTATTTTCAATTTTTTTCATCTTACGTATTTTATTGTTATTTTCTTTTTACGTAATTCTCTTTTAGAATTATCTTTTCTAGAGAAATAAAGTCTGGGAAAAGAAATTGTGCTTGAAAAAGTAATGACGCAGTCGGTATTACAGTTGATTATATTACTCTGTGTTTTCCATTTTTAATTTAAACTATAAGAAGAGGTTCTTTCTTGCGCTGTAAAATATATTAATCGTTTGTTACGTTATCAGAGAAGCGAAGTTCTGTCGCAATTTATGTGGGCGGGATATTATTAGGTTTAAATTCTGAAATATGTAATTGAGTGCTTTTTCTCTTTGTGCGCTAAATTAGAAAATCTATATCAAGTAGCCTAAACGTTTACCTCGTAATTATGGTCCAATGTGTACCGCGTGCTTTTATCAACTGGAAAGAAAAGTAATTGGTGTCATTGGAGAATTACGTTTGTCTTATTTTTCTTTTTCTTATCGTAGTATAATTATTACAAAATGTAGAGTAGGGAAGTATTATTTTAATATAGCTAGATTTTTCAAAATCGAGTTTTCACCGGAAATACACGTTTATCCTGCCCATAACGGACAGGTGGAGTGTCAAATTATTTACACTCAATCTGTTCGTTGCAGGGCTAAAATAAATAATTCTGTTTCTTAACACATGGACAGCCAATTAAAGGACTGAATCATTTAAGAACAGAAGAGGTAGAGGTATAAAAGACACTAATCAGAGTTATCTCCTCTGAAAGTAATGAATTTCATTATACAGCCAGACCCTGTGGTGAATGAAGTGAAGGTGTCATTTGCAGAGTGGAAAATATGTGCTTTTCAGAGGGCCCGGCATGCTGATAAGCGTACTTTTCCATTCAGTGAGGAAGGCAAGGGTAAACCACCTCTCTCCTCGTTTTACTTAGTGAAACCTCTACAGCTTCAAACCAGCCTTTTGGCTGATGACCTAAACAAACACGTTTATCAGGTCACCTGAAAACATTTTCATCAAAATCGATCAACTGGAAGTAGTATATATTTTATCGGAGAAATTTTACTGTTTTTGCGATTTTCTCAAAAACGCCGTTTACGATTTTTTTTAAAACCGCTTCATTTACTAAATGTTTTGTGCTCTACAAGATAGGCCTATTGGGTAAGCTAAACATCCTTATCAGCAGGTCTCAGTGAACTGGATCCCAAACATTAATTGTGGGACATGGCCCCGGAGTTTTGAAAATCCTCCCACCTCTAGCGAAATCAGCCGTTGTGTTAGTTTACAATATTTATTATCCATTTAGAATTTATTATAAATTTCTACATTTTATTAGTGCAGACAAACCTTTAATTTTTATAACATTCAAAAGTAGTAACACAAAATTATTTTTCAAAATTTATTTAATATTTTATTTTACGTAGAAATTATTTATTTCCAAAGTTGTAATTTACAACAATGTGTAACATAAAGTTTATCTTAAACCAACCATCAAATAGGACGCTTATTTGTTTTTTTTTAATTTCACGTGATAGTAAATATTTAATGTTGATGAGAAATATATGTTAGCGGGATTGTTTAAAAAACAAAAAAATCTACAGAACCGCTACACACCTAATAATAGTATTTATTTGATTCTATATAGAAATGGATAACAATTGTTTTTGTAGTTTTGTGTTGTTTAGGCCATCACCCAAAAGGTTGGTTTGAACCTCTAGAGGCTTTACTAAGTCCCTAAAACAAGAAGTAAGTTGGTTTAGCAGTGCCTTATTCACTGATTGAAAGAGTACCCTTATCATTCTAGGCATTCCGAAAATCACATAATTTCCACCCTGCAGCAAATGATAGGTTCACCAGGCTGTATAATGAAATGCATTACTCTTATTATTACACCTGTACCTCTTCTGTTCTTAAATATAGGTATCAGACGAACTAATGTCCCATAGCCGAGCGAGTGAGAGAGAGAGCGATGTGGCATAACTACGCATGCGCTCAAAGGTCTTTACCGTTATAATCCAAATCTGAAAACGTACTGCAGTCGTTAACTTGCTTGTTAGTTTACTGCATGCATAAACGCTTGCTCACAACAATGAGTAAAATTAAAGACAATGTTATTGGAACGGCGCGTATCAGTTGTGCGAGTGAGAGCGTTATACATTCTCTCACTCCCACGGCTAGGGGACATTAGTTCATCTGAATACTGTACTTCAGTCATATTATTGGCTGACCATGTGATACAAAAACAGAACTATTTTTTGTAGCCCTGGAACTAGCAGATCGAGTGGAAATACGCAGTTTTAACACTCCACCTGCCCTGTTGTGGGCAATTTGTAGTATTATGATTTGATGAAAAGAATGACGTGTCAGTAGATTGATTATAATTCTGTAAACTTTCATTTTCTTGAGATAACTTTTTTCGATAGTTAAGTTTGTTGTTTAGGTTATCAGCCGAAAGGCTGGTTTGAACCTGTAGAGGTTTTATTAAGCAAAACGTGGAGTGAGGTAGTTTACAAGCGCCTTCTTCGCTGAGTGGAAAAGTACGCTTATCAGCATGCCGAGCCCTCTGCAAAGCACGTATTTTCCACTCAGTGAAGTTAAGTTTATAGAATGAATTAATTACTTTTTGACCTAATTGGGGATTTCACGATCCACCAGATTATAGTGAATTTTAATGTACAAACTAAAATACGTGAAGTATTTTTTGTAATTTATTTTGAAGGTTTTTATTACGATGGTTGTATTTTTAAATGCTTAATGAACTTGAAGAATTTCTTCACATTACAATAATATAGTCCAACATAATTTTACGGTTTTATCTTATCTTATTTGTTGTATTTTTTTTCAATGAGTTTAGTTTCTTTGTTGTTGCTAGTATGAGAACGTCGTACAGCGGTTGTTTGTTTTGTTTTGTAGTGTAGTGTAGTAGGTATTATTATAAATGATAGGCAAAATGTGAGTGGCCTGCAAGCACGCAATCACTGACGCACGCGCCCTTGCCCTGTAGTGTCGTATCCATAGATCAATTAGGAGATAGCTTGAAGCTCATGGCTTTAGGGTGGTGGGTGTGGCGCGGAAAAACGTGTTACAGGTTGTAGGCGGGGCGGTGGCTAGGGTAGAAGGATTATTGCCTCCTCAGTGACCCGTACACATATCCGTAGATATCTGTTCGGGATATAAACCCGATTGAAATCGTACGTTATCGTTGTGTATCCCTGTATTGGGGGCTCCGGTCACTCAATCTAATGTCAGAGCCGAGCCAACTACTCTAAATTTTTATTTAATTTATTTTATCTAAATATTGTTGTTTTTTTGTTGTTTAGGTCATCAGCCAAAAGGCTGATTTGAACCTGTAGAGGTTTTACTAAGTAAAACAAGGAGTGAGGTGGTTTACCGTGCCTTCCTCACTGGATGGAAAAGTACGCTTATCAGCATGCCGGGCCCTCTGTAAAGCACATATTTTCCACTCTGCAAATGACACCTTCACTTCATTCACCACAGGGTCTGGCTGTATAATGAAATTCATTACTTTCAGAGGAGATAACTCTGATTAGTGTCTTTTACACCTCTACCTCTTCTGTTCTTAAATGATTCAGTAATTTAATTTGCTGACCATGTGATAAGAAACAGAACTATTTATTTTAGCCCTGCAACGAACAGAGTGAGTGTAATTTGACACTCCACCTGTCCGTTATGGGCAGCCAAATATTGTATTACTCGTATAATGCCAGTCGTGTAACGATAGAGGGATGAGGGGGATAGAAGGCCCCCTCTTCAGAACCCTTAAAATAAAAAATATATTCGTATAACAGCAATCCAACTTGTTTCTTTTACGTGTTACTTGTAACTTTTTGTAACAAATACAGCAACGTTTTTCTAAAATACATTCATGTTTTTAGAGAGAGAAAAACTTATTTTAGCTTAGTCATTATTCTTCTTCATTCTCGTTAAGGTACTGGGGTCCTACGTTTGTAAAACTAATAGGATTAGATTCCTAAATAGATAAATTAAGAAACATTACAAATATTTGGTTAAAATGTACCAGATTATTAGATTACCAGTAATTAGATTGTTACTATCTTAACGTGTATAAGAATTTTGTCTTCTGTAAGTAACAACTGCTCGATTGTTACGTACTTGTCATTAGTTAGTAGTTTTAGATTGTTAGTTTTAGTTTCTGGATTGTGCTGATTTATTTTTCTATCACTAATGCTACATTAGAAGGCAGGATTTACTACATTGTTTTTTATTCTAAAAAAAAGTAAAGATGCTCTCGATTGATATAGTTTTCTAGTAAAACTTTATTAATAAGTTTGTTGTAATTTGACAAAAATTTTGTTCAAAAAACACTGAAATCTCATTTTAGAGAACAAAAATGTCTCAGTTTTTCGGGGATAGGGCCCCCGGACCCCTTTTTTTGGGCGTCCGGTGTGGTGTGCTCTTTATGGTAAGGAAACCGTCTGTAACAATCTAGAGCATTTTATTATATGGTGAAATATGGACGCAGGGAAACCAATAATATTAGAAACGATGAAGATTTGGTTATGTGGGCGCATTCAGGTCTGATATGAAGGCGAATGCTGAAGTAGTATTACTAGGAAACTGGTGCATACGGCAAACTCACCGTAAACTTGCTGAACAGAAGGACCGAAGGAATAAAGAAGGAGTTATTTTTACATCATTGGCATGCTAGTTATGCGGATGAAGAACCAAAAATGCGTACCCAGTTGTTGCTGGAAGGAACTAATGGTCGTAGCGACAAGGTAAAGCCTTAAGCGTATGTATGAAATTAATTCATCGGCTTTGTATAAAACGCTGATAAACTAATACAGTTTTAGTGTTTGTAAAGTAAAAATGAAGTTGATACGGTAGTAACTGCGTGATCATATTTTTAACTTATCGGTGTATCAGAAGAACGATGTAATGGCCTAATTCTATTTGTTTTTACATCATTGGCATGCTTATCTATGATATCTTTTTGCAAAAGTTTCTTCGTTCCTTTACTTTTATGTTAAATCAGTTTTATTAGTCATAAGTAAAACATAATCCGTGTACAGTATATAAATGAATTTATTAATGTATTCTCGGTTGTGTCTCACAAAAATGTAAGCCCCAAGTAGGCTTGCATAGGTGTGCCCTACATTATTTCGTTACTATCTTTGGAACGGTAAAAAGTAATTTAGTTTAGACGACATAATTCGCGGTGTACCATTCTCATATTTATCATATTATAACGAACGTGTAATCTGTGTTAGTGAATTTGACACGAACATAATTATGTCTTTTTACAGTAAGCAGGTATGATCAGTTAACCGCAATCACCTGCCAATTATTTTAATAAGTACTTCTATTGTATATTAACAATAGTTTTGTTTTTGTCAGATTCGTTAGTTCGGTTTGACATCTGTATTTTTTGTGATTATTGGTTCTTAACGTATATAAATTGTCTAGACGTTAGTGTCATGTTATAGGCTAGTGCGTGCGCGCGCGCTTATTTGAAGAAAAGAGAATTTTGTCTTCGGTAAGTAACAACTCCTCGATTGTTACGAACTTATCATTATGTTAAGGGATGAAATAAATGAAATTAATTAATGAATGAATGAAACGAAATGAAAAGAAAAGATAAATTTTAATATCAACCAATATATTTTGATATTGACAAATAAATTGGACATTACATATAAAATTGAAATTGTGATTTTTTTATTAAATATATTACAATTTGTTATTCTAAAAAAAAATCTTTAAGTTTGTCTAATGATATCATAATGAGCTCAGTTATTAATGAATAAATATAATTACGAATTGTTTTGGATTGCTTGCAGTCCTCTGGTTTCTTCTTGTCCATCCATCGATCGAGAATCTAATGGGGCGTCGATGCATTGTTGCACTTGGTTTTATAGTTTTTGACAAATTTATCTAAATTTTATCTGCATATTCTAAAATAATCAAAATTGTTTCAGTTGGTTCCATAGTTAAATTAAATCTTGATATTCTTGTAATTTCTTTTAAATCTTTTCTAACTGGTTCTATTTAGATATTTGGCTTCTGGATTATTATTTAAAATTCGATATTTTCTTCTTATAATTTATCTTGATATGTTTAGTTTTTGATTCAGAATAATTTAAATTTTAATTAGAAATTGTTTATATTTGATTATTATTTGAAATTATTTCTTTTTAAAATCTAACAATTAAATATTAACTACGATGTTATGTAGGAAAGACTGCTATTCTACAATTAGTTAGTATTTTTAGATTGTTAGTTTTGTTAGTTACTGGATTGTGGTGATTTATTTTTTAATCCCTAATGTATGTATGTTGCAATCTGTTAAATTCAGATTAAGACAACCAACGGAAGTAATCTTAACTTACTTTGCGACCGGAAGTCCATCTGGTCATGCCCCACCGATACGCCAGTGCTCTGAAGGGGCGGTACCAGTGTACTACACATATTTTTACTTACTATTCCCAAATACGAAATTTTCAAAATTTCTTAAAATTTATCACCTAGAAATATATATCAAAATAAATTTGATAGACCTGTATTATTTTTAAGATTAAAACAACCACCGGGAGTTATCTCGGCGACCAGGAGTCCATCTTGTTGGCATGCCCCACCGATACGCGAGTGCACCGAAGGGACGGTACCAGCGTACCAGACATATTTTTACTAACTAAATATTCCCAAATACGAAATTTTAAAAATTTACTTAAAATTTATCACCTAGAAACATGTATCAAAACTCTTTTTATACACTTGTATCTTTTTTTAGATTAAAATAACCAACGGGAATTATCTTGTCGACCATCTTGTTGTCATGCCCCACCGATACGTGAGTACACACCAAATGGGCGGTACCAGCGTACTAGACATATTTTTACTTACAAACTATTCCCAAATACGAAATTTTAAAAATTTATCACAGAAACATATGAAAAAACACTTTTAATAGACTTGTATATTTTTTAAGATTAAAACAATCACCGGTAGTTATCTCGGCGACCGGGAGTCCATCTTGTTGGCATGCCCCACCGATACGCGAGTGCACCGAAGGGACGGTACCAGCGTACCAGACATATTTTTACTAACTAAATATTCCCAAATATGAAATTTTAAAAATTTACTCGAAGTTTATTACCTAAAAACTTATTTCAAAACACTTTTTATAGACCAGTATATTTTTTAAAGAAGAGTAAACAAGCCCACCACCCAATGAGAAGAACATGATAATGTGTAACGTGTGATGAGGTGTAGTCTGAACAAACTCAAAACGTATGGTTAATTCAACACCGCAACCATCAAAGTACTCTGGTAACCACTGTCAAGTAGTCAAATCTTTATATTATTATTATGTTATATTATATTACTAGCATGGCCCGGCGGCTTTGCACGCGAAACATGTGTAGGACTTTTATTTAAATATTATTTAAATAAATTGTAACAGAAATTGTCTAGCTGCTAGATCGACTCAATATTTATACTCCAACGTAACACTTTTTTTTTGATAAATTCCCCCGCGTACGTCTTTCGCTCATCTCCCCCTTTCAACTGTGTACTTCAACAATAAGTAGGCTATAAGTTACACACATACACACACACACACACACACACGTTTAATAATTTCCCCTGCGTACGTCTCTCGTGTTCATCAAACCCTTCATCAATTTCAACAGCAATACCTACTCACATGTACACACACATACATATTTATGAAAATCTTTATTAGGGCCCTTAAGGTTCTTTTTTATGTTTTGTAATCCCTAGTTTGTGTACGTTGCAGTCTGTTCAGTTGAGAACAATAAGCAACCCCATGACCCAATGAGATGAGGATGCTGTGTATGACGTGTAAATGAGGTGTAGTCTTGTACAGACTTAGTTCGACCATTCCTGAGAGTATGGTTAATTGAACCCCAACCATCAAAGTACACCGGTAACCACTGTCTAGAGTTCAAATCCGTATAAAAGTAACTACCTTTACTAGGATTTGATTTGATTTTACTAGGATTTGAACCAGGAACCTTCGTCTCCGAAAATCAGCTGTTAATTATCAGCGGTTCATTTTTGAAAATTTTAAAAAAATGTGTTGTGAATATAAATACGAATATACTTTCAAAATTTCATGAAAATCCGTTCAGTAGTTTTAGAAATTTGCCTGCACAAAAAGAAACACGCTTTGTTTTTTTAACAATTAGTATAGATTGTTTATAGATTAGTATAGATAGTTTACATTGGTTAGAGAATGTCGTGTGTGTGGGGTTCTCGCCAGATTTTTTTAATTAGTCTTGTAACTGCAGAATTAAGTGGTGGTTTTTACTCTGATTTTATAATACCATCTATTTAAAAATGTCTTAATTGATCTGATTTAAATGTAACGGAATGTTGATCGGGTGACCACCACGGGGTCGTGCAGGTTGCTCATGCGGTTACGATGTAACACACCTATGGGAATGAGGAAAACACCGGTTAAGCTCGTTGAAATCGGTTCGTTAAGTTTTTTTGCCCATAACTGACAGGTGGAGAGTCAAATTATTTACACTCAATCTGTTCAGTGCAGGGCTAAAATAAATAGTTCTGTTTCTTATTATAAATGGCTAGCCAATTAAATGACTGAATCGTTTAAGAACAGAAGAGGTAGAGGTGTAAAAGACACTAGTCAGAGTTATCTCCTCTGAAAGTAATGAATTTCATTATACAGCCAGACCCTGTGGTGAATGAAGTGAAGGTGTCATTTACAGAGTGGAAAATATATGCTTTTCAGAGGGCCCGGTATGCTGATAAGCGTACTTTTCCACTCAGTGAGGAAGGCAATGGTAAACCACCTCACTCCTCGTTTTACTTAGTAAAACCTCTACAGGTTCAAACCAGCCTTTTGGCTGATGACCTAAACAACACAAGTTTTTTTGAGTTTATTTCACAAAAATAATTTCATTCCTTTGTCATAAATATATTTAAAATGAAATGGTGGTTTTTTAAAAAAATTTAATAATAGGGTAACCTGTCGATTTACATGTTATTTTTTGTCTTCGTTCTACTACTGTTTGGTAGTAATTAACGTACGAGTAATTCTGACGTTGGTGCGTTGTTAATTTGGCTTTTCGTAAACAACTAAGTGACGTGTACAGTATGTAGAGTCGTTTATAATCTTAACTGTTGCTCGTGACAAAGCTAACGTTGTAATGTGTTTACCATACAGACGTTAGTGCATTTAGAAACACGGTCATATTTAGTTCTTGGTGTGAGAAACATGGTAAAATAATGGTTACATTTTGAAGATTGGAGTATAGATTCATAGAATAATTTAATTATTGTCTCATATTTTTTAAGCTTACTATTAGGAATGTTTTACAGATTTTTATGGAAAAAAACCACTTATTAATTGCCGCTAAACAAAAAATGTTTACGTCGTACAAAAAATGTTTGTAATGAAGTTGTAGGTTTTTAAGTATTCTACAACTTTAATTTATTTAATAAATAGTTATCAGTAAATAGTTGTGTTTCTTATCACATGGTCAGCCAATTAAATGACTGAATCATTTAAGAACAGAAGAGGTAGAGGTATAAAAGACACTAATCAGAGTTATCTCCTCTGAAAGTAATGAATTTCATTATGCAGCTAGACCCTGTGGTGAATGAAGTGAAGGTGTCATTTGCAGAGTGGAAAATATGTGCTTTTCAGAGGGCCCGGCATGCTGGTAAGCGTACTTTTCCACTCAGTGAGGAAGGCAATGGTAAACCACCTCACCCCTCGTTTTACTTAGTAAAACCTCAACAGATTCAAATCAGCTTTTCGGCTGATGACCTAAACAACAACAACAACAACTTTAATTATAATATACACTTTTTCTCTGACATTCTACTATCTTAAAAAAACATTTTTTTTCTACGAGAGAACAACCTCCCTAAGAATTTCAGCAGGCATGGCGCTTAACGTATCTTGTAGAGCATGGAACATTTTTTTTAAGTGAGGCGATTTTTTAAAAAAATCGTTGGAGCAGTTTTCGATAAAATCCCAAAAAGTGAAAAATGACACGAATCAACTACTTTTGTTCCGGTTGACTGATTCTGATGAAAATGTTTCTTGGAGGTCCTCTAGCGTTACCTAACATAAGTTACAAGTTTCAAATTCGTACGATGTTTCGTTCTTGAGATATTTTGTTCACACACACACGCACAGACCAATCTCTAAAAACATTGTTTCATTTTTTGTTCAGGGGGTCTGAAAATGAGTAGGCCTATAATCGGTGAAATCTTACTTTCAAAAAATCGACATGAAAATAATACTTAACTTTCCGTTATTCATGTAGGTCAAGGTGAAGTAAAAATAGAAGAAAATTTGTTTACGTTGTATTTTCTCTCTTACTATTTAGTTATAACGCACTGCTCGATTGCTTTTCCGGTTGTCATTGTATTATGTAAAATACATAAATAAATACTAACCAGACATTATGAGAATATTGTTTTTAACGCTTATCAGCTGTTAAAAATTTTTTAATGATATGTCTTGACCTTGCTGCTGTTTCTATAACTGGCGTTGAACGGTGACAGCTTATCTTTTTTAACAATAATAAAAACAAAAATTAATAAAACTTTAAACAGACTTAAAAATGTTTATATTTTAATTTTTGTGTTTTTTTGTTTACATATTGCTTTCCTGGTGTAGGTGTATGCCCAAAACGGGCAGGTGGAGTGTTATTTTAATTGCACTCTATCTGTTTGGTCCAGGGCTAAAAAAAATAGTTCTGTTTCTTATCACATAGTCAGCCACTTATATGACTGAACTATTTAAGAACAGAAGAGGTAGAGGTGTAAAAGACGCTAGTCACTTATCTCCTCTGAGAGTAATGAATTTCACTATGCAGCCAGACCCTGTGGTGAATGAAGTGAAGGTGTCATTTGCAGGGTGGAAAGTGAGTGCTTTTCGGAGGGCCTGGCATGCTGATAAGCATACTCTTTCAACTCAGTGAGGAAGGCAATGGTAAAACACCTTACTCTTCGTTTTTACTTAGTAAAACCTCTAGAGGTTCAAACCAGCCTTTCGGCTGTTGACCTAAACAACAACAACGGTGTAGGTGTAAGATTTTTTTGTTTTCACATTTCATAACTTATCAGGTTGATAATGCGTTTTTTGAGATTCGACGTTGTATTCTTTTTGTTGTCGTGGACACGTTCAACCTAATTGGATCATTGATTCGTTTAAAATGGTAGGCCTACTTGGTGTCCGGTAGTTTTACTAGAGTACAGTATTTTATTAATTAGCATAACACGTTTTATCAAAGATACATACAATAAAAACTGATGCCTCGTCAATCACGTGTGTTCATTTATGTAAGAAACTATAAAATTTATTACTTATAACTTCTAAATGTTACCGATGACAATAGTTATACTGAAAAAGATAATAAATAAATGTAACTCTTTGAAATCATATTTAATCGTGAGTGAATGATGCGATTTGAAAATCAACGTCTCTTGGATTTTGACGTATCGAAACTCACTAATTAACGCTAAACTCTGTAGAAGAAAATTTTCCATATTTAAATTTAATATTAATATTTAAATTTTCCAGTTTTTTATGTAGGCTATGTATTAGATTTTTACATACTAACGACTCAATCTTAATAAAAATAAATTGTATTGTGCCGATTTCAATGAACAAAGTACGGAAAAAACACTAATTGACGTAAAAACCAATTGCTGTAGAAAAAAAAATGTGAAAAGTTTTTTAATTTTCTATAAACTTAGTTTTAGTCGCATCAAAAGATCTGTGATTAGTGACTAAAGTGGAATGTAACAAGGGGTTTTTCCTTGTGATTATTTCCAGACCCTAGCCAGGAATCGAACCCGCTACCTGGCTACCACTACGCTACGGAGGCGGCCTTCTACTACTTTAATTCAATACGCTCTTGCCTTATTAGGCCACAATTTAAAGAAAACCATCTCTTACCACGGGAGTAAACCCCTCTGCCCCCCCCCCCCCCACGAATTCGAGCACACATACCGCTTATTCTATCTTGTAGAGCACAGAAATGTAGAAATTAATTCTAACGAAAGTCGTGTTTGAAAAAATTGCGCGAATAATCTTTCGGTTGACCGATTTTATGGAAATTTTGGTGCCGGGGGCCGATCCCCATTATGACATAATCGACTTAAGTTTCCACGTTATTTCGTAGTTGATGGACCTGAAAACGCGTATTTCCGGTGAAATTCGGTTTGGAACAATCGACACGGGGGAACAGTACAGTACTTTCTTCCCTATATAATAGGGATAGAAAGTAAAAAGACAAAACGTATGATAAAATTATCGTTTTCATTACAGTGCAAAAGCGAAGAGAAAATGAATATTGTTGGTTGGAATGGCACGTATATACCCTACTATAGTAGGAACCAACGCAATAGAAACTTTTACAGTGACGACTACTTATTGTACCACTTCCTTGTCTCGTCAATCCCCCCACATTAGTTGTAGTCGTTAAACTGACACCTCATTTGTGTGTAGCGGCGCGCGGATTTTGAAGTCTTAGCGGAGGGAACAATTTAGACGCACGACTGTTGGTAGTGGGAGTGTATGTAAGTAAAGCAAAATGTCTTTATAGAGTTGGCTGTTATTATAATCACAGTTGTCTCTCCAGATATTTATTATTCGTTAATCATTTTACACGTAGACTCAGTAGTAAATAAAGTGAAGGTGGTGTCACAGGCGGTTTTTGGGTAGTAAGTACTGTCTGTCTATAATTTTGATGGCGTCCTGCAGAGACTAGCAGAATCGGCCCGCTACTAGCCTTCTCAATAACATTTCATTATGTATTAAGTCCAGTGTACTAGTTACTAGTAGTACATAATGAAATGTTATTGAGAAGGCTAGTAGCGGGCCGTTTCTGCTACTCTCTGTGGCAGGCCATCAAGTTATAGACAGGCAGTATGTTTCGGGAGAATCAACGTACTAAATAATCATGGACTTCAGGCCAGCCCAGTCAGTCAGCTGGTTGAAAGTCGCTATTGTTAAGTAACACCGGTTGGGCAAGCGACTTTGTATGGTGACCAGTTGACAGCCATCCATGAACAAACTCTACTGGGGGTCCCTGTTCAAACTCATGTCTAATCCACGTCAAAACAAATACAGCAAAAACAGCGATAAATTTCAGTAGTTGTCAACAATGTACAGTTCCCGATAACAAATTAAAAAAAAACTAAAAATCATAATACATTTCGGTTCATATTGTAAGGTAAGGTTAACCAACTAATTCCGTGTTTTTCTTGATTGAATCAAAACAAGTACCCTTTTGCCTGTTGATCAGAACAACACAGCGAAAAACAAATTCAAACAGTGCAACTATGTACAGATTAGGTTAGATTTTCCAGAAAATTTGTACATTTTACCGAATCGTGTGTGTAGTTTTTTTTTTAGAAACCCTGTTGTGTAACGAGTAGAAGGTGGGCTGTGTTGAACATTATTATTAAGCCACTGTGTGAACGTGTAATGAGAAATAATGACCTACTCCGCGGGACCTAACGAGGGTTACGGGTGCGCTGTAATGAGTATCAGGCATGTTATTACTGTGGAACTGTCGTGTATTAACTACTACGGGCTCCTAACATGAAACTAATTCAGAAGTCGTTCGGTTAATTTTGTGCGTCGTCGCGTGGACGTGAATTAGTTGCATTTCATCGGTCGGTAACCATTCTTGTTTACGAGGAAAAATAAAACAGTTTTTGTATTGGAGTTGGGATCTTGATCGGAAAATAGATAGGACGAGTCAGTCGTAGGTATACTTAAGTCACAAATAAAATTATAATAGAAAACGTTTTGTTTTTAATGAGTACATTCAACTGTTGTGCTGCTCAACCTTGTTATTGTTTTAATAGTAATTATTATTATACAGTAGACTCTCAGAAATCCGGACTAATGTGGCGGACGGCCGGTCCGGATTTCGAAAAATCCGGATTTCCCGGATGTTGGCAATTTCGTCTTTATGGTGAATAATTATGACAATAAGCATTAACGTTTATCTGCTAATATAAGAGTGAGCGTCTGAAAAATTTTTAAAACACTGTAGGCCTAATAAATTACAGTAGGCTACTGGTACTGTAATTATTCAATATACGAAGCACAAACACTGACTAAACTTAATGCTACTGTACCGTAATAAGATTCGATTGCACTCTTTGTACGATTTGCAAGTTACGGATTTCAAACATGTAACAAAATGTTTCATATATGTCTCAATTATAGAGTAATTATAGTAGGTACAAATTCATTAAAAAACCAAGTCTTAAAAATTGTAGAATTCATCCATGCTTTTTGTTGGTTTGTATACCAAAGTGGCAACACATCGTCTTTCTTTAAATTTTTAAAAGCTCTGGGTTTTCTTGATTTTCCTATTAATGTTAACCTAAGTTTATGACTGCCGGTCACATTGCTACAAGCCAACACCGTAACCCGTTCCTTGCTTTTTTTATAGCCTGAGGCTGAAGCTTCTTTTTTGGATGCGAGAGTTTTCGTGGGCAACATTTTATAGTTCAGATCAGTCTCGTCGCAATTATACAGCTGGTCACCGGAAATTCCTTCTTCGTCAAGGATTTTAAAAAGTAAGGTCTTAAATTCAGGAACAGCGTCTTTGTTCGCCGATAAAGTCTCCCCACTGATTTCATCGGGCCAATCCCATGAAAACTTTTTACTGGTTGTTAATTTAAAAGTTGTAAATTTTCAGAAAATAAAGTTAAAAAAAAATCATCGTCCGGACTATCCGGAGTCCGGACTAGCGCGATCCGGATTTTTGAGAGTATTGTATTATTAATAAATTAAATTTATTATTATTATTATTATTATTATTATTATTATTATTATTATTATTATTATTATTATTAGTCGTAAAGCTCCCGAAGTGGAAGACGCTAAGTAAATCTGGTTTGTTTTTGGGATTTCTTGTCCTTTTTATCTGCCCTACAGTTTTTCATTCTTTGTGAGAATTCAGCTTTTCTTTGTTCACTCCATTTTGTTCCGGTTCTTGGAGCTTTTGTCTCTGGTTTAACTTCCCATTTTTTAACTTTTGTTCTAAAATTGTCTCTTATGAGAATTTCTTCTTTGGTGATGTTGGCCAATTCTAAATCTTTAACATTGTGTATCCATTCCCCTCCATTAACAAGTGATAACACATATTTTACTATTAATTAATTTATTATTATTATATTATTTATGTTTTCCATGTGTCTCTCCTGGCCCTCCGTTGTTCCTACCGAATCGTCTTCACTGTGCCCCCTTCCGTGACGCTCCTCATTCTGATATCATGTTGAATTCAAGCATTTCTACATCACTTAGTTTAGCGTCAATTAGTGATTTCGTGTATTTTGCTCATTGAAATCGATGAACATTATTTTTTTAAGATTGCGGCTTTAGTATGCATTTTACGACCAAAATACATACAAACTAATGTTATAGTAAATTTTTTTAAAAATACGACTTTTGTTTCAAGCGTGTTTTATTCTACAGAGCTTTAATTCAGCGTCGTTCACTAATTATTAAAATTAAGTTATGTGTTTTAATTATTCACATTAGAAAGTCGTTTGAGTATTTCACTTTAGATTATTTCTTATTTTCTCTCAGTGAAATCTTTTGGAAATACAAGTGTACTTGGGGAACCATTAGATCACTGGTTGGTAGAATACTGCACACGGGCGGTTTAGTTCAAAAATTGTACTTTTTAAATGTTAGCTAGCGAGTTAGTTCGGTTCACCGTCCATATTTCTTATTTTCAGGCATTTTCCGTTGGCATAGGCCTACAGTAGCTGAGTAGTTTAACGGTTTATATAGAGACGCGTTCAAAGGGAGAGCTGAATCAGGGCACATTCATTGCCGATGTCCGTACGAGTTTTCTTGTTGGAAGACAGACCTGTCATCAGTTCAATTTAGACCTATTCGGGCTTTTCCAATTTAATTCGTCGTGGAACTGTGCAACTACGTGATGTGATTTCGAATAGACACGATGATGCATTATTGAAATATTGGACGTGTGTGGAGGAGACCAGTCGGCTGAGTGCTGCAGCCCTTCTGTTCGCTTTGAATTCAATCATTTTACTTGTACCTAATAGGAACAGCCTTCCTCCTGCATGTTAATATTTCATTACTCTATATGGAGTTCAAATTTTTGATTATCTAATGATCGGATTAAAATTTTATTTTAAAATTCTCGTATATTTTCATTTTAATGTTTTTTTTTGCGCTCTGGGGACTCCAGGAGGAGTATAGGACATGTTAGCTGTGTTTAGGTCATCAGCCAAAAGGCTGGTTTGAACCTGTAGAGGTTTTACTAAGTAAATCGAGGAGTGAGGTGGTTTACCATGCCTTCCACACTGAGTGGAAAAGTACACTTATCAGCATGCCGGGCCCTCTGAAAAGCATATATTTTCCACTCTGCGAATGACACCTTCACTTCATTCACCACAGGGTCTGGCTGTATAATGAAATTCATTACTTTCAGAGGAGATAACTCTGATTAGTGTCTTTTACACCTCTACCTCTTCTGTTCTTAAATGATTCAGTCATTTAATTGGTTGACCATGTGACAAGAAACAGAACTATTTATTTTAGCCCTGCAACTAACAGATTGAGTGTAAATAATTTCACACTTCACCTGTCTGTTATGGGCAGAGAACATCTATAAAACCATAAAACTCCAATAGGGTTCAACTGCATGGCTTATTCTTAAAAAAAATCGGCCTTATTGCCAGTGGTAAGTATACTTACCAGAGACCTATAAAGGGTTAAGTAATTACGTTCTGTATTTGATTTAGTCGCTGTGAAAATTGTTTTGAATTTATCTTGTGAATATTAAATAATATTCCTACATTTTTCCCCTACGTACAGCGTGTGTGCATACTGTGTTCTCAAGCGTTATTAAATTGGAAAATCTGGTGTTACTGCAGAGAATCGGTCTAGCCTATATCGCATTTCAAATAACACACCATATGTGATAAAAACGAATTCGATTTTTATAAGCGAGTGAACAAGGTAAAAAAAATAATCTGGTGTGAAACACTCACACAACTTTCTCTTGCCAATATAAATAATTAACAATAAACCTAATATTAGTAACAAAACATTAGAAATAAACAAAAAACTAACCTCAATTAACATAACCTTATTTTAATCATAAGTGAAAGATGCAAAATAAAAATCAACCTCAGTTTGGCTTAAAAATACGGAAAATCACTCTTTCATGCTAAACTAGGCTCTGTAGAGAAAAATGCTTTAAATAAAAGTTGTAGATCTTTTTATTTCCTATAAAATTAATTATACACTTTTGTCGTAAAATGCATTCTAAGGCCGAAATCTTAAAAAAAATCTATTTTTCACACGTTTTCGTGAGAAAAAAACAGAAAATTGCTAATTACTGCTAAACTAAGCGTTACACAAAAAATGTTTGAAATAAAAGTTGTAGATTTTTAAATTCTCTACAACTTTTATTATATAAATTTTTTCGCAATTGCATATTTAAAGTTGTAATCTTAAAAAACTATGTTTTTACGTGAAAACTGCCTCACCAAGAATTTCAGCAAAAATGACGCCTACCCTATCTTGTAGAGAATAAAAAATTGAGTAAACCAGGCGATTTTTAAAAAAAAAATCGTAGGACCAGTTTTTGAGAAAATCGCAAAAAAGTGAAAAATTATACGAATAAACTACTACTTCCGGTTGACCGATTTTGATGAAAATGTTCGTGTCGGGTCCGGTAGTGGTATGTAACTTAAATTTCAAGTTTCAAGTTCGTACGATGTTTCGTTCTTGAGATATTCTGTTCACACACACACACACACACACACACACACACACACACACACACACACGCACGCACACACACACACACACACACACACACCACACACACAGACCAATCGCTAAAAACATGTTTTTTGGGTTCAGGGGGGTCTGAAAACGTGTAAATCCGGTGAAAACTCGATTTCGAAAAATCGACATGAAAACAATACTTTCCTTCCTATTTATTCATATAGGCAAGAGAAAGTAAAAAAATAATAATAAATGAACATTGTCTAAATTCATGTGAATGGTTTTGTACTGGTACGGAAAGTTTTGAAGTCTTTTTTTTGGCCGCCTTCTTGGCGTAGTGGTTAGCGCGCTAGCGTGAAGTGAGAAATCCCGGGTTCGATCCCAAGCTAGGGTCTGAAAATTATTGAAAGTCAAAACCCACCAAAAACTTAAACGAAGAACAACCTTTTCTACATCTTTTGTATTGTACTTTTTGACCCCTTAGGCTGTATTTTTTAAAAAAGCAAATATTTTTGAATAAAAGCCTCCACCAATTGTCCTAGGGATACCACTTGTACCTTGGAAACCGAACGGTTTGCCCCGGTAAATGCATCAAGTGAGGGAAGTTTAATTAAAAATGAAGTCCGCCTCTGGAATATTTTCTCCAATTCCAATTTTTCTCGCTCGATGCTTAATGTGTGGCCAGCTCGCTGGTGTATTGGTCGCGCTACTGACTTTTTGTTTTCTCGAGTCCCCGTTTCGATTTCCGGTCAGATGTGGCCTATTTATTTTTCTTGGTAGCTTATTATTTATATAGACCGTGAACAAGTGCTGACAATTAACTGGCAAATTCTGTGGCAATGAAATTTAAGTACGCTCTTGTGTTTAAAATTCTATTCGTAATGTTGAAGTTCACCACCAGTGTTGTATTTCAGCGGAATGTACGGCTTAAATTAAGCAAATCGAGCTCATGGTCGGCTTTTCTGTTCTAGGCAGTTACTCATTATATTATACAGGGTGATTCATGAAGTTCTCCCCCCCACTTCTACAGCACATTGTACTAGTAAAAATAATGAAAAAATGTTATATAAACATAGGTCCGAAAACGCTTCGTTAGCGAGTTACAGCTAGCGAAAGTTTCGCCTGGATTTCAGTTCACCAGGTGAAATGAGGTCTTCCTGGAATTGTGGTAAGGTAGATTAAGAAGCAAATTCAATCATTTCTTATGGTTTTTGATCTGATAAATTGAATAAAACAGGTCCCAGATCTGTAAGTTAAATAGTTTTTAAGAAAACCAGTGTCAAATGCAAAAAATGGAGTGAAAAAACTTATTTTTTTCATCTTTGGGCAAGGATAACTGTGTTATTTCACCAAGAAACAGTTAAAATTTTTCAATAAAACATGTAGAAAATTTTATTCTGAACAAACCGGTGTAAATTAAGTACACAGAAAGCGAATAGATGTTTGATTAAATGAGTTTTTATTCATAAGAGTACAAAGTAAAATTAACCGGAAAAACTAAAATGAAAAAATGTGTTTTTTTCACTCCATTTTTTTGCATTTGACACTGGTTTTCTCAAAAACTATTCGCTTTCTGTGTACTTTATTTACACCGGTTTGTTCAGAATAAAATTTTCTACATTTTTTATTGAAAATTTTTAACTGTTTCTTGGTGAAATAACAAAGTTATTCTTGCCCAAAGATGAAAAAATGTGATTTTCACTCCATTTTTTTGCATTTGACACTGGTTTTCTCAAAAACTATTTAACTTACAGTTCTGGGACCTGTTTTATTCAATTTATCAGATCAAAAACCATAAGAAATGATTGAATTCGCCCCTTAATCTACCTTACCACAATTCCAGGAAGACCTCATTTCACCTGGTGAACTGAAATCCAGGCGAAACTTTCGCTAGCTGTAACTCGCTAACGAAGCGTTTTCGGACCTATGTTTATATAACATTTTTTCATTATTTTTACTAGTACAATGTGCTGTAGAAGTGGGGGGAGAACTTCATGAATCACCCTGTATGCAGTACGCAATGTGTTACACCTCTTTTTAGTTATTTGTATGAGGAAACTTGAATCTGAGGGTTAGATCTGGACCCTGTATGCGACGTTAGAGTCAGTCCTACGTGGGTGAGTGCATTTTCATCCTTTTTCCTATTATGAATGTGTCGGTATATGGGTGATTCTACAGTTAGGGAACACTTTCATGTCCCTATCATTTTAAAGAACTTTTAACGTAGGTAATATGCATGGTGTTTTACTTTCTCTTGCCTATATGAATATATGGAAAAAAGTATTGTTTTCATGTCGATCTTTCGAAATCGAGTTTCCACCGGATCTACACGTTTTCAGACCCCCTGAACCCAAAAAATATGTTTTTAGCGATTGGTCTGTGTGTGTGTGTGTGTGTGTGTGTGTGTGTGTGTCTGTGTGTGAACAGAATATCTCAAGAACGGAACATCGTACGAACTTGAAACTTGAAACTTAAGTTACATACCACTACCGGACGCGACACGAACATTTTCATCAAAATCGGTCAACCGGAAGTAGTAGTTTATTCGTATAATTTTTCAGTTTTTTTGCGATTTTCTCAAAAACTAGTCCTACGATTTTTTTTTAAATCGCCTATTTTACTCAATTTTTTATTCTCTACAAGATAGGGTAGGCGCCATGTTTGCTGAAATTCTCGGTGAGGCTGTTTTCACGTAAAAAACGTTGTTTTTTTAAGATTACGGCTTTAATATAAATTTTAGCACGCACTCTGATATGTGTAAAAGTTGTAGAGAATTTAAAAACCTACAACTTCTGTTTCAAACATTTTTTTTGTATAACGCTTAGTTTAGCGGTAATTTGCGATTTTCTGTTTTTTTTCTCACGAAAACGTGAGAAAAATCGATTTTTTTATCATTTCGGTCTTAGTATGCATTTTACGACAAAAGTGTAAATTAATAATTAAATTGTAATTAATAAAAGTGTAAAAGTGTAATTAAATTTATAGAAAATTAAAAGATCTACAACTTTTGTTTAGAGCATTTTTCTCTACAGAGCCTAGTTTAGCGTGAAAGCGTGATTTTCCGTATTTTTAAGCCAAACTGAGTTCGATTGTCATTTTGCGTCATTCACTCATGATTAAAATAAGGTTATGTTTTTGAGGTTAGTTTTTGTTCATTTCTAATGTTTTAATACTAATGTTAGGTTTATTGTTAATTATTTGCATTGGCAAGAGAAAAGTTGTGTGAGTGTTTCACACCAGATTTTTCCTATTATGAATGTGTCGGTATATGGGTGATTCTACAGTTAGGGAACACTTTCATGTCCCTATCATTTTAAAGAACTTTTAACGTAGGTAATATGCATGGTGTTTTACTTTCTCTTGCCTATATGAATATATGGAAAAAAGTATTGTTTTCATGTCGATCTTTCGAAATCGAGTTTCCCACCGGATCTACACGTTTTCAGACCCCCTGAACCCCAAAAAATATGTTTTTAGCGATTGGTGTGTGTGTGTGTGTGTGTGCGGAAAATATCTTAAGAACGGAACATCGTACGAACTTTTGAAACAAAAAGTTACATACCACTACCGAACGCGACACGAACATTTTCATCAAAATCGATCAACCGGAAGTAGTAGTTCATTCGTGTATTTTTTCACTTTTTGCGATTTTCTCAAAAACTGGTCTACGAATTTTTTTTTAATCGCCTGGTTTTACTAAATTTTTTATGCTTACAAGAATAGGGTATTCGTCATGTTTGCTGAAATTTTATGGTGAGGCTGTTTTCACGTAAAATAATTGTTTTTTTTAAGACTACGGCTTAAATATTATGCATTTTAGTGCAAAAATTTTGTTAATAAAAGTTGTAGAGAATTAAAAATCCTGCAAACTTTTATTTTTAACATTTTTTTGTATAACGCTCAGTTTAGCGGTAATTAGCGATTTTCTGTTCTCACGAAAACGTGTGAAAAATCGATTTTATTTTTAAGATTTCGGCCTTAGTATGGATTTTACGACAGAAGTGTATATAATCAAATTTATAGGAAATTAAAAAGATCTACAACTTTTATTTAAAGCATTTTCTCTACAGAGCCTATGTTCTAAAAAAAATCTGTAGAAATTTCTGATAGTTCAATTTTTTTTCCCTCTATTGGGAAAATGTTCCCTATTTGTTGGATCACCCATATAAATGTCGAACTTTACCGATGATGTCGATGAACTTTACCGTTTTGGAACAAAGGTACGTAGAGTAAGTTTTAAGTTTCAACAATACAGCCGATCGTTTTTTTTATAAATCAACGTTACTGTTGAATTTTTTTTTTAATGTAAATTCAGTGCGTTAATTTTGGTACACCCGGTCGCTGTGAATAATTTATATATTTATGTCATAGAGCGATGACATCGGTGCGTAACTAATTGATGATGAAGTCTGTCGAATAATTCGTAAACGTATAGTCTGCAAAACAAGGTTTAGAGATTTCAATTGTTTTGAGCTGTGTAATTAAATTAGATTGGATTTTCATTGGGCGCGTAGGTTGTTGTGTGTTAAAGGAAATGGATGTTTAAATTATTTTGAAAACCGTTCGATATATAAATATAGCTTTAGTTATTCTCGACGGTTATTAAATTCGGTTAATTGTTTCATATTTAATGCTGGTCTTCTGTATTTTATTATAGTTGTGCTTATTGCTGTATATTACTTTTTTTTGTGAGGAATATTTTATATTTCGATACCGAACTTAATTTCCTGCTTTATTTCTATTACATTGAACAGGATGAATGATTTAAAATTATACTAAACATTTCAGTGCCTCCATTATTGCATTGCATTGTACGGGATTCTATTGATTAGATGAAATTACTAAAATGCTGTTAAAAAAAAAATGGACGCATGGTAGATGGTGACACGCAAAGAGAATTGTAGTTTAACTTAGAAAAAGCAGTTTAAGTATCGTAAACCGTTATAGTGAGTCATAATCGTTTTTAATTTTTACTTTCTCTTGCCTATATGAATATATAGGAAGGAAAGTATTGTTTTCATGTCGATTTTTCGAAATCGAGTTTTCACCCCACACGTTTTCAGAACCCCTGAACCAAAAAAAAAAAAAAAATGTTTTTAGTGATTGGTCTGTGTGTGTGTTTACAAAATATCTCAAGAACGGAACATCGTACGAACTTTAAACTTGAAACTTAAGTTACATACCACTACCGGACCCGACACGAACATTTTCATCAAAATCGGTCAACCGGAAGTAGTAGTTTATTCGTATAATTTTTCACTTTTTTGCGATTTTCTCAAAAACTGGTCCTACGATTTTTTTTAAAAAATCGCTCTGGTTTACTTAATTTTTTATTCTCTACAAGATAGGGTAGGCGTCATGTTTGCTGAAATTCTGGGTGAGGCCTGTTTTCACGTAAAAACATAACTTTTTTAAGATAAGTGTAAACAGAATATAAGTTGTAGAGAATTTAAAATTCTACAACTTTTAATTTCAAACATTTTTTTGTATAACGCTTAGTTTAGCAGTAATTAGCGATTTTCTGTTTTTTTTTTCACGAAAACTTGTGAAAAATCGATTTTTTAAGATTTCGGCCTTAGAATGCATTTTACGACAAAAGTGTATATAATAAATTTTATAGGAAATAAAAAGATTTACAACTTTTATTTAAAGAATTTTTCTCTACAGAGCCTAGTTTAGCGTGATAGAGTGATTTCCCCGTATTTTTAAGCCAAACTGAGTTCGATTTTCATTTGCGTCTTTCACTCATGATTAAAATGAGGTTAGGTTTATTGTTAATTACTTTTTTACTTTCTCTTGCCTATATGAATATATAGGAAGGAAAGTATTGTTTTCATGTCGATTTTTCGAAATCGAGTTTTCACCGGATCTATACGTTTTCAGACCCCCCTGAACCCAAAAAACATGTTTTTAGCGATTGGTCTGTGTGTGTGTGTGTGTGTGAACAGAATATCTCAAGACGGAACATCGTACGAACTTGAAACTTGAAACTAAGTTACATACCACTACCGGACGCGACACGAACATTTTCATCAAAATCGGTCAACCGGAAGTAGTAGTTTATTCGTATAAATTTTTCAGTTTTTTGCGATTTTCTTAAAAACTGGTCCTACGATTTTTTTTAAAATCGCCTATTTTACTCAATTTTTTATTCTCTACAAGATAGGGTAGGCGCCATGTTTGCTGAAATTCTCGGTGAGGCTGTTTTCACGTAAAAACGTTGTTTTTTTAAGATTACGGCTTTAATATAAATTTTAGCGCAAAAACTTATATAATAAAAGTTGTAGAGAATTTAAAAACCTACAACTTCTGTTTCAAACATTTTTTTGTATAACGCTTAGTTTAGCGGTAATTTGCGATTTTCTGTTTTTTTTTCTCACGAAAACGTGAGAAAAATCGATTTTTTTAACATTTCGGTCTTAGTATGCATTTTACGACAAAAGTGTATATAATAAAAGTTATAGAAAATTAAAAGATCTACAACTTTTGTTTAGAGCATTTTTCTCTACAGAGCCTAGTTTAGCGTGAAAGCGTGATTTTCCGTATTTTTAAGCCAAACTGAGTTCGATTGTCATTTTGCGTCATTCACTCATGATTAAAATAAGGTTATGTTTTTGAGGTTAGTTTTTGTTTATTTCTAATATTTTATTAATAATGTTAGGTTTATTATTAATTATTTGCATTGGCAAGAGAAAGTTGTGTGAGTGTTTCACACCAGATTTTTTATGTAAGGGAACTTCAAGGAGATAAGTGTCCTCGTATAAATAACAAACCAGTGTTGTTTGGATTGTCAGTTAACCCTTTATAGGTCTTTGGTAAGTATACATACCACTGACAATAAGGTCGAATTTTTTAATGAATAAGCTATGCAATTGAACCCTATTGGCATTTTTTGGTTTTTTAGATGTTCTCTGGTAAGTAGGCTACCCACATTTTGAAATGAATGCGCAGCGATCATTTGCTTCATGAGTTACACGAATGTGGTAAGGATTCATACCAGCGTACGCAACCGTGTTGTTTTGTTCTTACTTTTGTACAGTGTTTAGAAATTTCGAGTTTTTTTACGGAAAAGCAAGCATATTCATACTAATATAGCGTTGAGATAAGTTATTCTACACGTTTTTCTTTTAAATAGGACTACAAGTTGTTTTAATAAGCATTCTTACCACTAAATATTATGTGATTCATATTTCAATAAACGTTCCTCGGTAAGTATACTTACCAGGGAATACATAAAAAAAATATCTTATAGGACTACTTAAAAATAACGTAATTAGATGAAATTCGCCTAAAATGCAGATTTGCCACTAACACGACGATATATATTTTATTGGTTTTTTTAAAAATAATATTCTTGTCAAAGTTTAAAACATGAATTGAAAAGGAATCTAGTGGCGCTGGAAAAATATTGCAATCTGTTTGAATTGATAACGGTCGAGTTACTTTTGTAGTGCATTTATGGTGATTAAGTGTGTTTATTGTTATGACCAGTGTGTGTAGGTGGTAGTAATCCATTTCGAACGTAACCTCCGCTCCTTTGTGTGTCAGTCATTCTCATTCGGTAAGTCTGACTGAGTTTGTGGGGGTATATCTGGTGTACATGCAGTACAGTAGTATCTGGTTCTGTCATGTCTGAAACAAGCTCTCGGTTCTGCCATCATATATCATTTCGTACACTATATTGTTGTTATTAGTATTATTTATCTTCACGTCAGCGAAATATATGAAAATATTGCAGGTTCGCGTAAATTCTGAAACGTAAAATAATAATTTATCTTTTCTGTATTACATGTTTTTCTTGTAAACAAAAAAAAAAAATTTTGGACATTTTTAAGATATCAATCGTACAATATGATTTCCTTAAAACTGTTTGACTACTAATATCCATCGTATGTTATCTTAATGTGCTCTTCCTTCGGCAACATTTTTAAATTATTTTTCTCGCGTATGATGTATTCGTTTTTGATCGTAGTTTTTTGACCTTGCTATTGATCGTAGTTTCCAGGGATTTTTAATGTTTCTCTGAACCTTTTTTCCTATCTTAATTGCACACCCACCCAGAAACCGAATGTGTTTACGCTGTTTTTAGCCCCCGACGGAAAAAGAGGGGTGTTATAAGTTAACGTGTTGTGTATTTGTCTGTGGCATCGTAGCTCCCATTCAGATGAACCGATTTTGATGTTTTTTTGTTTGAAAGTTGACTTGATCGAGGGTGCTATATGATTCATTAAAATCTGTTAACTGGAAGTAGTAGTTTATTTGTGCGATTTTTAATTTTTTTTTTAAATTTCTCAAAAACGGCTCCTAAGATTTTTTTTAAAAATAACCTTATCTCTAGATCCATTCCCCTAACTGGCAGGTGGAGTGTTAAATTTAATTGCACTCGATCTGTTGGTTCCAGGGCTATAAAAAATAGTTGTTTTTTTTGTCACATAGTCAGCCAAATTATGTGACTGAACTATTTAAGAACAGCAGAGGTAGAGATGTAAAAGACAATAATTAGTCAGTTATCTCCTATCCAGACACTGTCGTGAATGAAGTGAAAGTGTCATTTAGCAGGGTGGAAAATAGATGCTTTTCGGAGGGTCTGGCTTGCTATTAAGCATACTCTTCTTAACTCAGTGAGGAAAGAAATAGTAAACCATCTCTCCTCGTTTTTACTTAGTAAAACCTCTAGAGGTTCAAACCAGCCTTTCAGCTGTTGACCTAAACAAACAACACATCTAGATCTACTACATTTTTTATGCTCTGCTAGAAATGTTGTGCGCTATGTCTGCTGAAATTCTTGGGGGAGCCTGTGCTTTCGTTGAAATTTTTTCTTTTTTTAAGATTGTAGCCTTAATATACATTTTAGGGCAATTAGTTAGGTTTTCAGTTGTATAAAAGCATCAAAAAACGTACAAAGTTTATGCCAATCATTTTATTTTTTGTACAACGCTTAGTTTAGCGGGAATTTGTGGTTTTCTGTGTTTTTCATGAAAATCTGTGGACAAAATGTCCAAAAGTAAAATACTAATAACATGTATTTCGGCCCTTTATGATTGACGTCGTCGCGTCGGGGTACCGCTAAGTATTGCACCTATGTTCTATTCTGGTACTTAGCGGTCCCGTCAATCTTTTAAGGGCCAATAGATTATTTTTTTACGTTTTATTACAAGTTTTTTGTCTGTATTTTTAAAAAAATTTGTTATTTACGACGACAACTGATTTAATTCTTCTGCTTGTTCCATATTATATTCATATTGAAATTAAAAAATATTAAATAATCACTGTAGATTGATCGTATTTTTACGTTCTATACAGAAATTGATTTTCATTTTGCGTGATTCACTCGCGATTAAAATTAGTTTTCTTTTTCATTTTATATTGTTTACTAATGATTTATCTTAAGTTATATATTTTATTTTAAACATTTGCAAGAGAAAGTCGTGTGAGTATCTCATACCAAATTTTTTTTAATGTTTATTTATATTAGTATTAAATTATTTTTCTTTTGATTTATTAATTTGTTTTTGTTTAATGTAAAGTTGTCCGCGTTTCAGTCTGATTATATTTATTTCCATTTCCATTACTGTGCATAAGAAAAAAGGAATATAGTGTTGGCACTACCAAGCAGTACCTGTGCTGCGAGTTCGCGGCAAATAAATTTTCTTTTCACCTTGGCGCCCGCTTTCCTATTTAATACTGTACTTTACTTGACTTCCTAAAAGTTCACTCGTACTCAAGGTAGCGTTCGCCGAGTCAAAACGACGACTCGGGTAGAGGATGAGTGTTACAGCGCGGTGTGTTGTGGGGTAGTGAGGGTGAAATAAGGGTTTCGATTGAATTTTCTTTCGTCGCTTCTGTAAATGATCGTTAGTTAAGTGGATTGACTTTATTTGCATTGTTATCAGTTAACCGATTTACTACATTTTGTAGTAGTGCTTTTCTAAGTATATACACTCCTGTATTCTTCTTCTACTCGTAAGATCTGTGATTGTCTTTTTTGATTGCTTATAAAATCAATAGACCTCATTCGACTATTTGTTTATCCGATAACAATTAATCTTTCACCTCATCTAGACTTTTGTAGTGTCTTAGAATTTGAATTTTAACCACTTCATTTCGTTGGGGTGCTTTTTTAATCAATTACATTTAATTTTCTTGTTAGAAATTTTGAATGGTTTTTCATCTCATTTTTATTTGTGCCATTTTTTTTAATGATGCAACTTCCCGTACATTGGTAATCTTTTTTGTCGTAGACCTATAACTCGTTTGGGTTTCGAAGTTGGAATGGTACCCCTTATCAGTTCTTGTCATGTTACATTGGCGTACTGAGTATAAGTACTGGGAGCGTGAATCAAATACCTTGGTCTTTTAATTGTTGTTGTTTAGGTCATCAGCCGAAAGGCTGGTTTGAACCTGTAGAGGTTTTACTAAGTAAAACAAGGAGTGAGGTGGTTTACCATTGCCAACACTCACTGAGTGGAAAAGTTCGCTTGTCAGCATGCGGGGCCCTCTGAAAAGCACATATTTTCCACTCTGCAAATGATACCTTCACTTCATTCACCTCAGGGTCTAGCTGTATAACGAAATTCATTACTTTCAGAGGAGACAACTCTGATTAATGTCTTTTGCACCTCTACCTCTTCTGTTCTTAAATGATTCAGTCATTTAATTGGCTGACCACGTGATAAGAAACAGAACTATTTGTTTTATTCCTGCAACGAACAGATTGAGTGTAAATAATTTGACACTTCACCTGCCTGTTATGGGCAGGAAATGCTGCCCAACCCAACCGTTTTTTTCTTTCCTACTTTTTCCGTCCATGTTATTGTATTAAAATAGCTTAAGAAATTTTTTTGTAACAAATTGGGTACACTAACCATATTTACTGATTAAAGAAGAAAATATTATCGAAATGTGCACTGAAAAACAGAAAATATTTTGTCCGATTTTTATTGAATTAAATTTTTATTAAACGAATTTCATGTGCTCGTAAAAAAATGTTTTTTTCAGTTTACTCGAGGGATATGGAACAATTTTCTTTTTAAGTGTGTTATGTAAATAAGTTTGTCGATTTAAAATTTTTTTTGAAGTTGTAAGTATGAAACGTTTGTCGGAATAGTTTCGTAGATACGGTAGTTTTTTTGAGGAGGCTGCGCATGCGCATGTACTTGCCTAGCTTTAATACTTTCATTTGTGCACGATTTTCTCGTTGATAGTGTTAAAAGAAGAGTTTTCGTATTCGAATGTTTGTACCGGAACGGGTGTGGTATTATTATATGAAAAAAATTCAAATTAGGAATAGGATGTTGAAGTTTTATCAGCACACGGTAGAGATGAGGCAAGAAGTGCCGACTGGAAATGAATTTAATCAACGGTGTACTATGTAGTTGGTAACATTACTACCTTGGAAAGTCTCTCTTTCTCTGTATTGTTGTTACTTTTTTTTGCTGATGGCTTTTTTTAATTCATGTAGACGAAGAACCCGGGCAGAGTACAGAGTATTGCCGTTTTGAAAACGGTTTATTAAAACTAATAACGGTCGTCTTGTTTACTGTAACTGTTTCAATGTTATTTTTGCGTTGAATTTAGTTTTTTTCTTTTTAATTCTTGTATTGTGCGATATGTGTAATTTAAAATGTATATGGGTTTGTTGGTACATTTGTACTTAACCGTAATAATCTCTGTAAAATTAGAATTATTGTAAGATGCGTTTTAAGATTAAATCAGTTAAGGGTACCCGGAATGCCTATTTCCGTAATGTTAATGTAAGGAAAATTTTCTCAAAAACTATTACAGATTATCCTGTCCAATTTTTTGTGGTTACTTTTCACGATATTCTACACCCACAACATCTTTATATATTGTTAGGAAGGTAATTAAATGTTTTTTGAAATTTAAACACATTATTTTACCTCGGAGACGAAGGTTCCTGGTTCAAATCCTAGTAAAGGTAGTTACTTTTATACGGATTTGAATGCTAGACAGTGGGTACCGGTGTACTTTGATGGTTGGGGTTCAATTAACCATACTCTCTCAGGAATGGTCGGCCTAAATCTGTACAAGACTACACCTCATTTACACGTCATACATATCATCCTCATCTCGTTGGGTCATGGGGTTGCTTATTGTTCTGAATTGAACAGATTGCAACGTACACATATTAGGAATTTAAAAAAAATATATTAACTCAGTACATTGCAGTTATGGTATAAAATGCTGTACGAAAATGTCATTCCAATTCGTTCACAGTTGGTTGATAAAATGTTCCGTATGTGTCAAAAATTGTTTTTTACGGGAAACAAGAAAAACCTTAAAGAAGAAAACATTATAAATACTGCAAAATAGTTACCTCTAATACATTCCAGGATCATAATCTGGAAATTCCTCAACTGTTACATTCACAGCTGGTCTAATGCAAACGTAAAGTTTTAAAACAAAAACATAATTATGAATTTATCGTTTGTCATTCAAAAAATAGATGTGTTTATGCAAACTGGTTACGTTTAGAACTTAACGTAAGGGTTCAACATATTTTTAATTTTTTTTTTTTTGGATAAAAACTAAATAAACCCAACAAATTATACATCATTGGATGTAGAAAACTCTGAATTTTAATAATGTGCAAAAAGCCGGATAGTGAAAATTTTCAATTTTCTCCGTTCCGGGTATCCTTGAGATAGTGAAAACGGGATGGTTTGTGATAAGAATTGTCCTCTGAGTATAAATTTTCTCCGTTCCGGGTATCCTTGAGATAGTGAAAACGGGATGGTTTGTGATAAGAATTGTCCTCTGAGTATAAATATTACGTTTTAATTGTGTATGTTGATCGGTAGCCTACTAGTTGTACTTCACATAAAAAATTAAAGATTCAAAGATCTTTTACAACTGGGTTGAACATAGTACGTTAATAATTAATTAAAACTTTAATTGTTGTCCATATGAAACCGCTTCTCGTTTAATAAATATTGGAGATTAATATGTATGTCTTCTTCTTCTTTTTCTTCTTCTCCGCCTGCCTATCGGCTTCATTTTGGCATTTTTTCATTACTTATTTTCATAAATCATCATTCCCCACCGTCTGCATTAGCAGAATTGAAATTCAACAATTGAAACAGAGGACAATTCAACAGTCGGACGTAATACCAAAAAAAAAAAAACAACTCCGGATTAAAGTAATTACCTTTATTAGGATTTTAACCAGGGAAAATCAGCTGTTGAACTGTTGACTCGCTGCGACGACTTCATCATCAGATAAACCCGCTTACATTATAATCCCATGAAACCACTTTAGTAACCTTAAAGATTTTTTTTTTTTTTTTTTTAGCTTTTATTTGTTATTGGGAACTGTACATTATTGACAACTACCCAATTTCATCGCTGCTTTGGCTGCATTATTTGACGTGAATCAGGCATGAGTTTAAACAGGGACCCACAGTAGAGTTTGTTCATGGACGGCTGTCAGCTGGTCACCATACAAAGTCGCTTGCCCAACCGGTGTAGCTTAACAAATAATAGCGACTTACTACCCGAAGGCTAACCTTAAAGACACATAAAATTCTATTCTGAGGTTAATTTAATTAAAATAGCTTTAGTGTAAGTGTAAAGATATGATTTGTCTATCCGCAGTTAATCGTCTACGTTTTACTTTTGTATAATGGGACGCTGTTGAATTTCCCATGAAAATAATACTGTGTTGCTTCTGAGTAGCCTTCTCGTTTTTATTTGTTATGTTGGGTTAATTAAATTGATCGATAAATTATCCGTCCATAACAGACAGGTGGCGTGTCAAATTATTTACACTCAATCTGTTCGTTACAGGACTAAAATAAATAGGTCTGTTTCTTATCACATGGTCAGCCAATTATTAAATGACTGAATCATTTAAGAACAGAAGAGGTAGAGGTGTATTGTGACATTTATCAGAGTTATCTCCTTTGAAAGTAATGAATTTCATTATACAGCCAGACCCTGTGGGAATGAAGTGAAGGTGTCATTTGCAGAGTGGAAAATGTGTGCTTTTCAGAGGGCCCGGCGTGCTGATAAGCGTACTTTTCCACTCGGTGAGGAAGGCAATGGTAAACCACCTCACTCCTCGTTTTACTTAGTAAAACCTCTATAGGTTCAAACCAGCCTTTCGGCTGATGACCTAAACAGCAACGATAAAATATTATATAGTACTATTGGTTGCGTTTTCACAAATAACTACCTACTTCATCTAAGTGTGCGGGATTTCGCTTTATTCACAGGCCACTGTTCATTTCTCAGAAATACAACAAACAGTACGTTTAAGAGAGGATCCAAATAGAAAGCACGGAAAATATAGCCGTACTTTATTGCGTCACGCACATTCTATTCTCTCTTTCTGATTAAGATACACCCTGAGCAATAAAGCTCGGTTAAAATATATTGGAGCCATTCACTTTGTCACCGTGACTAACATTCAACTATGCACTGTTTTATTAATACTGCTTTCCCGACCGTTTCAACATTATCGCATTCATTTAGTTTTATTTTTGTTTTGTTTTATCTTCATTCACAAAAATTCTTTGTTGAATCGTGTTTAGATTTCTACTAATCTATACTAATATTATGAAGGCAGAGCGTGTTTATTTGTGCAGTCTAATTTTGAAAACTACTCAACAAATTTTCATAAAATTTTGACAGCATATTTGTGTTTATATTCACAACAACATTTCATTTTTAAATTCTCAAAAATGATAACCCTAAGGGCCTTAATGAAGATTTTCATAAATATGTGTGTGTGTGTGTGCGCGCGCGCGCAGTATGAGTTGGTATTGCTGTTGAAGAAGATGAAGGGTTTGATGATGACGAGAGATGTACGCGGGGTAATTTATCAAAACGTTGTGTGCGCGCGTGCGTGTGTTTGTACGTTAGTATATAGAGTCGATCTAGCAACTTCACAATTCCTGTTACATTTTATTTTATTTTTAAAATTACACGTTTCGCGTGCGAAGCCGCGCGGGGCATATGCTAGTTTTATTTATTACTTTATTTATTTTGCAACTGTAACAAGAAGAAGAACTGAAGAAAACCTTCACTACTAAATTACCAAAAAAAAATTCAACCGCGTTAATGACTTTGAGGAGGACACCACCCAGGGATAGCTCTCCAGATAACGATAAATGTGTTCGTTTAAATTATGTTGTTGTGTACGTAATAATGGTACAGTTGCGTTAATATATCATGTCTCTACTCTATCGGCGTTTCAGTTGTCTTTGTGCGATTCCTGGTAGATCCGCAGAATTGATATTGTCGTATATTAAGGGATTGTTATGATTTTGATGAAGTTTGTCTCTGAACCTGCGGTACAGTTTTAGATATGTGTCGTTGACGTTCTATTGGATACGTTGTATTCGTGAATACAATAGCTTTGTTAGTTTAATTATATTAGGATGTATTAACTTCCAGGATATGTAATCGAATTAAATTATTAGCATAGGCCTACAAATTTTCTTTTTTATATCAATTTTGTTTTGTTTTACATCGGATTGTTTTGCGCATAATTAATCCTTAAAAGAAAAAAAAAGAAAAAGATTATGATTAGGAGGGAAAGATTATGGGCAAACGATCGGTTGGAAGAAGAAGAACCTCCTGGCTACGGAACCTGCGAGAGTGGTTTAATTTGTCATCCATCGACCTATTTAGAGCTACAGTTTCCAAGGTCAGGATTGCCATGATGCTAGCACACCTTCGTAATGGAGATGCTACATGAAGAAGAAGAATCCTTAAACAGCCGGTGATGTATGCCAAATCAATCACACCCACAGTCAATAGAAACTTTCAGTATCGAAACAGCTATATTTGTGGTGATATCACTTTGCTAAATGACGAATGTTATTTATGTAATTAAAGGAAACTTGCTTGTTCATAACAAGCAGTTGGAGTGTTAAATTATTTGCATTCGATCAGCTGGTTTCAGGGCTACAATTAATCGTTCTGTTTCTTCTGTTTTGTCTGTTTGGCCGGGACGTGGTTGCTTGATAACGCATCTCTGTTCTGTCATAAAAAAAACAAATCTAAAGGTTACTGTTGTTGTTTTTTTTTATTCCGGTGTATGTGCGTGTTTTTGTAATGTGGCTGAGTTTTAGGCTGTATCGCGGCGATTTAGCTCGTTTCCGTTTTCCTACTTTTAATAATAGTAGGTTTAATTAATTCTGAAAATATCCATCGTGTACTGATTGTACGAATGAAAAGAGAACCGAGATCGTTATGTTAACTAGATGGGGCGGAAAATTACTACAGAGTTCTTTGTTGTCGGGTGAATTACATTTTGCAATGCTGTCTGTTTATTGTATATGGGATGTAACAGACAATTGCATTGTAATGGCAATGATTTGGTGTAGTCTAGCTACAGAATTTTACAGATCGGATCATTACAATCTTCTTAAGGCTTGGCTACAATTGGTACTCCGGTGTTGTCGTTGTTGTTGTGTGGTAGTGGTAATGATTGTAGTTGTCCGTAAATGTGAAGTTATAACAAGTTCACTGCAGGGCGTGCTGCGCCTCCCTATGATATGATGACGATGACGACGACGCTACATTCTATAACAACTGACTAAACAACCGGCGAACGCTTCGTATTGAACTGTCAGAAACAATTTCTGCAGTTGTTGTTTTCGAACGCCTCAATTCACGGCTGGCTCCACCTACTCACGAAATACTCTGCCGTGTACGTTTACATGTAAATTTAATAATAATAATGCTTGAATAAAGAAAGTTGAATAATTCGATTCGGATAAACATTGTTTTCTCGTTGCTATTGAATTATAGATTTATGTGAAATAATGATACTTTGTTAACAGTTTTTTTTAATCTTTATTGCGTGTAACACTGGCTAAGTAGCGGTTGTTTTATTAAGTACGCAACCCTGATTTTAAGAAGATAGAAGTAATACATCGGTAAATTTTCTGTCCCCCAATCGGTATGTTGGCAACAGTGTACTCAAGGCCAACTACCCCAAGATTGTTAAAATGTTCCAGTCAAGCATTAGTGTGGTGTCAGCAGTCGTTTCGTTATATTGTGTCAGCAATGGTTTTTTCCAAGGAAGAACGCGTGTTTATTGTTGAGACTTTACATAGCGAGTAAATATTAGAAATGTGTGCAAGAAAAGTTTCAATTGAAATTTCCCCGTTCTGCCGTTTCGAATAAATCGTCAATATTGCGTTTGATAAATAAATTCCGTAGAACTGGGAGTGTACTCGATGAGAAACCACCTCGCCAGCCAACCAAGTTAACCGCGGAGGGCTGATAATAATAATAATAATAATAATAATAATGAAATAGAGATTTGAAATAGAAGATTATCGTCGCAAGCTGCGCTAACATTAACTACTGTTTTCAGAGGTACGAAAAAGTTACACTTGCATCCTTGTCGCGTTGGCGTAACTCATGAACTGAAAGTTACAGACCATCAGACTTCCGCGGTTAACTTTTCTCCTTTTTCTCGCTTTGACTAATAGCATAGTAAAAATCTCTTCTGGTAGTGTGAAATTGCCCTTGAAAAAAATCTAGGAGTTTGGGGGTAATAAAGCCCCAAAATTATGGGTAGGTAATCCATTGAACAAACGTGAACTTAATTTTTTTCAATCTCAAAGTCGTTACTTCCCTAACTTACTAGTTTCACCGGTGTTACGTGCGACTTTTGTGCACTTTCACTATTTTTACGTCCGACTTTTTTGCACATGAATGCTAAATGCAGACTATGAAGAAAACCACATGAAAAAATGTCAGGTAAATGCAGACGATGAAGAAAACCGCATGAAAAAATGCCAGGTAAATGCAGACGATGAAGAAAACCGCATGAAAAAATGTCAGGTTTGATGGGAGTCCCCCGGGGCCCTTGGCATTGGAGATAAGCTGACTACTACACCAACAGGCTGTGTGTACATTAAAACTAATGTAGACTGCGAAGGGTGAGTGGTGAAAAAAATACCAAACCTGACCAACGGTATTGTATGCTGGGAGTTATGACATGTCATTCATAGATTTAATATACACCCACCCAGTTGTACTTGTTTATGTACGTAAGTTTTCCAAATTAGTCGTCATCTTTGTAATCGAGGAAAAAATTGATCGCTCTGTTTAATCTCCAGTACGATCTCGGCTTAATTGTGAAGTGATCAACGCAATTAGCTTCTATATGAAGGTTTTTTGATTCGATTCCCGGCCAGATGTGGCATTTTTTGATTACTCATTTTCATTTATCACACTTCAACGTCTGCATTAGCCTTGACGTGAGAAAGATCGGATTTTTCTCTCATTGGTGTTGTGATCGGTGTAATTGGCTTTTCAACAATGGTTTCGGGTTCGATTCCCGGTCAAGTCGGTGCATTCTTTCATCATTCTTTTTCACATTTCACCCTTCATCAGAATATTAATACGTGTAAAACCGATTACATATTACGTATTATAATTTTTTTTGTAGTGAACGTTTTATCAATCGGTAAAGCTGGCGTGACAATATTTTCAATTGTTTCGTGAGAGTATTTTTCTATCGGTACGTAAAAAGAAAACGGCATTTTTAAAGTCGAAGTATCTTTTTACGATTTGATTTATCGCAACGCCGACATTTTTTACGCTATTACTCACTCAGTTATAATCCTGGTTAAATGGTACGTAAATAAAATAGTAAACATAAAACCTTTCAATCTGTTTTTAAATAATGAATCCCACAGCACATAAATTTATCAGGCCAAATACCAGTATTATATTTGTGCTGCGACGACGCCGGTGATAAAACCTGTGTTTAATGGGATAGGATAATAGAATAAAGGCTTTTTCTAATCGCTCTTATAATACGGTAATCTATTTTAAATAATTTTCTAAGCGTCGTAATTTCTTTTTTTACGTCCTAATCTACTGAAATATTATTCCGATTGTTTTCGTTTTATTCGGTCGTAAATTGCATGTAAGTTACGGACCATTTTTTTATTTTTACATCTTGTCTTATATTATAACATATAGGAAAGGAAAGTATTGTTTACATGCCGATTTTTCCGAATCGGATTTTCTCAGGACAGTTTTTACACGTTTTCTCAGGATCCTGTACCTTAACAGTTTTTACACGTTTTCTCAGGCTTCTTTACCTCTACGGTTTTACAGTTTTTCTGTGTGTGTGTGTGTGTGTGTGTGTGTGTAAACAAAATATCTCAAGAACGGAATAGCGTACGAAGTTGAAACTTGGAACTTAAATTTGGTGCCACAGTGTACCCGATACACGAACATTTTCATCAAAATCGGTCAACTGGAAGCGGTATTACGTTGGGTACTACGAAAGATACAGTACTAACATGTGTACCAGTTAATAAAGTAATAAGGTTAATAAATTTTAAAATGTATTCATTTTTTGTCAAAATTTTTGTTGAAAAATATTTTGCTAAAAATAGGTATTTAAGCTAAGTGATTTAAAATAAACTACCAGCCCCTAAATAGCTCGATCGGTTGCTGAGATTTTGTGACTTTTTTAAACGTAAATAGTTTACTAAGGATCATCGTTTAATCACCTTTTCTCGCGCTGTGTTTTCCGTTTTCATCGTTATTTTGACGTGTTTCCCAAGCTTTTTTAATTTTTTCACCAAACTCTTCCTTACTTAATTTCACACACTCCCGGAAATTGAGTCTGTGTTTATTTGGGAATTTTTTTATTTCCTATGTAATGATGATTTTCGGAAAACGGAGAAGAGGAAATAAATATGTTTAACAAAAATATAGTGCATGTGTATGTTCTTGGTTCAAGGTAATTTGTAAAGGTCAAGATAATAATATGATAGAAACAAATGAAGATTTTTTTAAATTATTTTGGACAAGCGGTTATTAAACGTGAGGGTTTAATGTTAGGCAATTCCAAGAACTTTTTAGGGTTAGTTTAGAAAATATAACGACCGGTGGGTGTAATTCATGGTGTTGTATGGCCCGAAGCCCCGGTCTTTACATAATAAAAGGTTTGTTATTTTAGAAAGCTGTTCAAAGATTGTTTTTGGGGTTTTGGTGCATGTAAAGAACTATAATGTAAGGCACGTTTAAAAAGGGATCGTAAGTACTGTATTTTAATGAACGAGATACGCCGCGTCTGAGATCGAAGAGGTGAAACGTTTTAGATCATTAAACGTGGCACTCATACGTACGCTCTAGATTGACTTTAGTAAAAAAAATCTGGTGTGAAACACCCACACAACTTTCTCTTGCCAATGCAAATAATTAACAATATAACCTAACATTAGTAATAAAACGTTAGAAATAAACAAAAAACTAACCTCTAAATATATAACCTTATTTTAATCATGACTGAAAGACGCAAAATGAAAATCGAACTCAGTTCGGCTTAAAAATACGGAAAATCACTTTCACACTAAATTAGGCTCTGTAGAGAAAAATTTTTTAAATAAAAGTTGTAGATCTTTCAATTTTCTATAAATTTTATTATATACACTTTTGTCGTAAAATTCATACTAAGGCCGAAATCTTAAAAAAATCGATTTTTCACACGTTTTCGTGAGAAAAAAAACAGAAAATTGGTAATTACTGCTAAAGTAAGCATTATACAAAAAAATGTTTGAAATAAAAGTTGTAGGTTTTTAAATTCTCTACAACTTTTATTATATAAATTTTTGCGCTAAAATTTATATTTAAGCCGTAATCTTAAAAAAAAAAAATTCTTTACGTGAAAACAGCCTCACCAAGAATTTCAGCAAACATGACGCCTACCCTATCTTGTAGAAAATAAAAAAAATTAATTAACCAGGCGATTTTTAAAAAAAAATCGTAGGACCAGTTTTTGAGAAAATCGCAAAAAAGTGAAAAATTACACGAATAAATTACTACTTCCGGTTGACCGATTTTGATGAAAATGTTCGTGTCGAGTCCGGTAGTGGTATGTAACTTAAGTTTCAAGTTTGTACGATGTTCCGTTTTTGAGATATTTTGTACAGACACACACACACACAGACCAATCGCTAAAAACATGTTTTTTGGGTTCAGGGGGTCTGAAAACGTGTAGATCCGGTTTTAAACTCGATTTCTTAAAATTGACATGAAAACAATACTTTCCTTCCTATATATTCATTCGTATAGGCAAGAGAAAGTAAAAAAGAACCACCGGTAACGTAGTAGAGTAGTGCCCGGGCGTTATCGATTCTCTTTATCTGACCACACTCTTCAGCCACAGCTACCACACCATCACCACCACCCTCAACGTGTGGGAGTCGCAAAATTCCTGTTTCACCGTTACACTGATACGTATCGGTCGGAGTCGACCGCCACGGCATGTGTAACAGCAACACATTAATCGTATTATTTAACTAAGATCGGTGGCCGCGTACTCCACCGCATTTGCAATGATAACGCCGCATTCGTTCACTTGCTCTCGGGCCCGGCCTTCATTAATCGTGAACCGTTTCAATCACTTTGCTGTCTGTCTGCCTGTGGACGTCCCCGCGACGATTCATCGCTCACTTTTAAATTGGATCGGTGCCAATGTGAAACGAGTGGTATGCATAACACACCGATGCATTACTATCCCTATTCTGATGGTCTGTCTGTCTGTCTGTCTGTTTACTCTCGATCCATTCATCGATTCATTCATAATGTTTGATGAATTGCACTCTATTCATTGATGTATTTACTAATAATACGGATGATACGGGTCACTTTGTCGGATATTTCTGTTTAAACTGGGAAATTTTATTTGCTGTTTGTGTTGTAAAAAAAAACCACATGTAGTAATATTATAATGTAATAGTTCGTAGCATTGATGCAGGTTTGAGATTTATTTTTAATTGATTTATTATTGTGCCCGTTTATAAACGTTTACATAAATAATCATAATATAAATGAACAATTATCAATATTAAAACCATTAAATATTTCACGTCTTAATTATTTCAATAATTGTATTTTTACTTTCTCTTGCCTATATGAATATATAGGAAGGAAAGTATTGTTTTCATGTCGATTTTTCGAAATCGAGTTTTCACCGGATCTATACGTTTCCAGACCCCCTGAACCCAAAAAACATGTTTTTAGCGATTGGTCTGTGTGTGTGTGTGTCTGTGTGTGTGTGTGTGTGTGAACAGAATATCTCAAGAACGGAACATCGTACGAACTTGAAACTTGAAACTTAAGTTACATACCACTACCGGACGCGACATGAACATTTTCATCAAAATCGGTCAACCGGAAGTAGTAGTTTATTCGTATAATTTTTCAGTTTTTTGCGATTTTCTCAAAAACTGGTCCTACGATTTTTTTAAAAATCGCCTGATTTATTTAATTTTTTATTCTCTACAAGATAGGGTAGGCGCCATGTTTGCTGAAATTCTCGGTGAGGCTGTTTTCACGTAAAAACGTTGTTTTTTTAAGATTACGGCTTTAATATAAATTTTAGCGCAAAAACTTATATAATAAAAGTTGTAGAGAATTTAAAAACCTACAACTTCTGTTTCAAACATTTTTTTGTATAACGCTTAGTTTAGCGGTAATTTGCGATTTTCTGTTTTTTTTCTCACGAAAACGTGAGAAAAATCGATTTTTTTAACATTTCGGTGTTAGTATGCATTTTACGACAAAAGTGTATATAATAAAAGTTATAGAAAATTAAAAGATCTACAACTTTTGTTTAGATCATTTTTCTCTACAGAGCCTAGTTTAGCGTGAAAGCGTGATTTTCCGTATTTTTAAGCCAAACTGAGTTCGATTGTCATTTTGCGTCATTCACTCATGATTAAAATAAGGTTATGTTTTTGAGGTTAGTTTTTGTTTATTTCTAATATTTTATTAATAATGTTAGGTTTATTATTAATCATTTGCATTGGCAAGAGAAAGTTGTGTGAGTGTTTCACACCAGATTTTTAATTTTATTGTAGATACAAGTTGTAAATTAGTATGATTGGCATATACGAGGTGTGGCTATTAAATAACGAGACTGACGTTGTAAAAGATTTTATTTTATACATAATTACTTTTTGTCATCTTCAATATACACTCCTTCTCTATCTCTACAACGCTCCATGCGAATTTTCCATTGTTGGAAACTGTGTTAGAAGTCATCTTCTGTCAGCTCCTTCAGGACACGTGCCGCTTTCTCTTTTACAGCTTCCACAGGCTCAAATCTTGTCCCTTTTAATGCAGATTTCACCTTAGGGAACAGGTAAAAGTCACATGGTGCAAGATCTGGTGAATCTTCTAACACTGACATGCTGTACTTGGCTAGGAACCTCTTGGCAGATAACGCGGAATGAGCTGGCGCATTGTCTTGGTGGAGAACCCATGATTTGTCCTTCCATATTTCGGGGCGTTTTTCCTTACTCTTTGACGTAGTTTAGAAAGTACCTCAACGTAGTAATATTGATTAATTGTTTGACCTTCAGGAACCCAGTGAAGGTGCACAATCCAATGGATACCAAAAAAACAAAAAACAATCATCATTGCTATAAATTTTGACTTGCTCATTCGAGCTTTTTTGGCTCTCGGTGAAGTTTGGCTCTTCCAGTGGATGGATTGGCGCTTTGTTTCCAGATCATAAGTAAAAAACCACGTTTCGTCACATGTTATTATAGTTTCCAAAAATTTTGGGTCATTTTCAATCGCGTACAAAGTGTCAGTACAAAAATTTACGCGAGCTTCATTTCAAACATATTTGAGCGGCACATGTCCTGAAGGAGCTGACAAAAGATGACTTCCAGTAGTGTTTCCGACAATGGAAAATTCGCATGGAGCGTTTTAGGGATAGAGAAGGAGTGTATATTAAAGTTGACAATGATTATGTATAAAATTAAAATAAAATGTTTTACAACGTCAGTCTCGTTATTTAATAGCCACACCTCGTATTTACTTCACACACATTCTTTACTTATTTAGACACTTTTGTAAATATCTCTATTTGTATTTTGTAATTTAGACGTATATACGAGTATTTTATTAGTTGTGAACTATAGTAGATTTCAATTTGGTAAAATTTGTTGATTCCATTTGCTAGTGAAGAAAAACACATTTTCCGAAGTGTGAGAGCCGGAGTTTACCGTACTATTAGGTACATCTGTATAAAAATGTTCAGTTACAATTTTGTACATGATTTCGATTGTTCAAAAAAAATAGTTCTAAATATAATAGTCAAGATGTTTGAGGATTTATATTGGTTGTGATACATGTGTTGGTTTAATATAGTTTCGTCTTGATTTCTTATTATGGTGGTCGTCGTAGTAGTTTATCTTTTCCTAAAATCAAACAAACAATCTTCAGCTGTTCTGTATTGAGTCCAGCAATTTAGCCCTCGTACCTACGATAGCTACATGTATTTTTTTAAATTTTGTATTATAGAAATTATTTTGTATTAAATAATCAGTTAGGATTTTGTGTAAATTTGTGAAAAAAAGAAAGGGATTTTTTCGTTGCTTAGTACGTTATGGCATTCTTGTTCAAGGATGATAATGATTTTGGCAACAACTTTTGTGAAACGTCTCGTGGGGGTTTTTAAAAGCGAACATTACCTCAGCTGTTGTGTGTGGGTGGGTGGGTTTTCGAAAAGTTTTTATTGCTTAGCATAATTTACAGATAATTTAATTGGCAGAGATTTTATGCTAGGAGCTGGGTGAAATTTAGTGTTGGTAAAAAGGGAGAGCTGTAAGGGATGGTGGATGATGAGGTTGGGGTTTTTGCTTTTGTAGTCGTTAAAACAAGTTAATGTTAGGTAGGTGGGCTGTTGTATGGCGGTTTTATTGGCCATATACGCACTTGGAATTCTCGGCGTGCGATAGATAACGGTAGTTTAATGAACAGAGAAATACAATATTGAGGTTTAATTGAGGATGCGAGATTGAAAGTGTATTAAGGATAATTGTATTTTAGGCGGAGAAAGTGGGACGGGGCTCCGTATTAAATTAGGGCTCATAACATGAAAATTACCACCCACTCTATGTACAAGGGCATAGTTCTCTCATTTCTAATGTATAGCGCATCGGTTCCGGATCGTATTACCTTTATTAGGCTCCTACCATTTCCTCTTAACTTTAAGTAATGTTCCTGTCTAAACGTAGTTGGATGCTACAGAATGGAATCCTGGTGAACATCTTATCAAATGAGTTCGTCTTTAGTTTGCCATAGGTTAATTTTGGTAATAATCTTAATATATAATGTATTCTTCTTTTTAAATCCCTCTCCTATCGGAGATCGGAAACCATCATTATCCGAACCTTATTCGCTGCTGCACAAAACAGTTCCGTATAACTGCAACCAAACCACTCTCTCTCTCTCTCTCTCTCTCTCTCACTCCCTCCCTCTCTCTCTCTCGCACTCACTCACTTTTCTCCCTCACCCTCTCTATCTCTATCTATCTCTCTATCTTTATCTTTATCGGGTTCTGTAACCAGGATGCCCGACGTCTGCCAACGTTCCGATTGTCCTTTATCTATTTTTTATACCTTATATCTTAAGTTTTGGATTAATGTTGGGAAAGATTTATTATGTGTTTTTTAACGTCGAAATTCCCCCAGTCACGGGTCTGGGAATCGAACCAAGGACTTTCAGCTTTCACTGTTGTATTGAGAATACATTTTAAATATTTTTTTTAACTTTATTGGGCTTTCTGTTTTTGAGAAATTTTATTTCCAACTCGAAAGGTATTGTGAAATATCCCGACTGTTATAAAACCTCTAATGACCTAGTCCTAGTTTTTTTTTAATTGGGTTTGTCGATCAGAAACTAAATATTTATTATGACCTCGTTGTTACTTTGAAGGAGCATTTTCTCTAGGATTAAAGTATTTTGTTGTTTATTTTGATTGGTATCTTTCGATAGATCGCAATGTGTTGTGTTTTATGTGTTGGGTGGGGGGGGGGGGGGTGAGAGCGAGGAACAAGTGAATGCATACGTGAAGTGAAGTGAAGCCGACTGTGTTTTGTATTGGGTACGCGCGCGTGTATTGTAAACTGTAGCGGAGAATGTACGCCGCATTTTTTCTCTCTCCTTTCGTTATTGACAGTGTATCGACGACTGATTGTGATGATAAAATATTTATACCTTCATAATGTATTCTCCTCAAAGGATTACATTGCTTATGGTACGATCATTATTAACCTAACCTACTCCCAACTGCTGCTACTAATGCTACACTGCTGCTCTGTATGTTCCAGTATGAACAAGATCATATTATTGTCTGCCCTCGTTGCACATGTTTGCCTCTCTTTCCCACTCTATAATTATAACTGAGTATTGCGCAACTAATAGTGTGCTAAAAACTTTTAATATAGATTATTTTTCATTTAGAAAATAAATTTATCGAATGCCTTAACTTGCCTCAGGACGGTGCGTTTAGTAATTTTTACTTTCTCTTGCCTATGTGAATATATATAGGAAGGAAAGTATCGTTTTCATGTCGATTTTTCGAAATCGAGTTTTCACCGGATCTACACGTTTTTTCAGACCCCCTGAACCCAAAAACATGTTTTTAGCGATTGGTCTGTGTGTGTGTGAACAAAATATCTCAAGAATGAAACATTGTACGAACTTGAAACCTAAGTTGCATACCGCTACCGGACCCGAAACGAACATTTTCAGCAAAATCGGTCAACCGGAAGTAGTAGTTTATTCGTGAAATTTTTCACTTTTTTGCGATTTTTAGAAAACTGGTCCTACGATTTTTTTTTTTAAATTCGCTTGGTTTACTAAATTTTTAATGCTCTACAAGATAGGGTAGGGGCCATGTTTTCTGAAATTCTTGGTGAGGCTGTTTTCTCATAAAAAAATTGTTTTTTTTTAAGAGTACGGCTTTAATATGCATTTAGCGCAAAAATTTATATAATAAAAGTTGTAGAGAATTTAAAATCATACAACTTTTATTTCAAACAATTTTTTGTAGAACGCTTAGTTTAGCGGTAATTAGCGATTTGGTTTTTTTCTCACGAAACGTGTGAAAATCGATTTTTTACGATTTCGGCCTTAGTATGCATTTTACGACAACAGTAGGCCTATATATAATAAAATTTATAAAAAATATATTTATAAAATTTATAAAATGAAATTTATAAAATAAATATATCATAAAATTTATAGAAAATTAAAAGATCTACAACTTTTATTTAATAAACCATTTTTCTCTACAGTGTCTCTAGTTTAGCGTGAAAGAGTGATTTTCCGTATTTTTAAGCCAAACAGTTCAATTTTCATTTTGCGTCTTTCACTCATGATTAAAATAAGGTTATGTTTATTGAAGTTAGACCAAACTAAAGACACACACACACACACACACACGCAGTAGTAAACTAAACCAATATATGAATTTTTAAGATAAACCCGTATTGTAAAACTTAAAAAATCTGAACTAACCAAAACCAAATAACTTTAATTAAAATAATCTCAATCTACATAATTTTAGGGAAAACTAAACAAACCCCAGACCATTTTGACAAAGAGAAAGAGAAAACAATAAAATTTTAGAAAACCAAATAGTTATAACTAAAAGAATCTACATCGTTATACCGAAAACAAAAAAAACCCAAACCACTTTGAGAGAGAACAACCCTTTTTTTAAAAATTAACATTATTGCAATCAGTTTTTTTAAAAAATAAACTATAAACAAATCTTTTGAATTTACAAATCACAAGTTAAGGGCCCTATTTTCCTGAGTACCTCTCATTGTATCAATTACTCATGTGTTAAAAGAGAAAACTACTATGTACATTTAAGTTCTTTCAGACAAGTCCAAAACATGGTAACGTTTCAGGCGCCTAACTTCTTCTGCATTGTTTAGAATATTTATGGCTAATTCATTTTCGTGACTTTCAAGTCTTGCCTGTTATTTTCTATTAAACCGCCTGACTTAGTCCATTACATCAGGAAGGTTGTAATAATATTGTATTTCTGCATTCCTCGAAACCATGGCGCCCTTTTTATAGCCCGAAGAACCTTATTCTGTAACCTTTGAATTACGTCTATGTTACTTCTGCTGGTAGTTCCCCAAAGTTGAACCCCGTACAACCAAACTGGTTTAAGTAACATTTTGTAAAGCAGCAACTTATTCTCGAGAGAGTGAAGAGTTCCCGCCAATCAGCCAGTACATACTTTTGTATTTTTAATATAATTCATTCCTCTTCATTCTCACATGGGGTTTCCAAGTTAACCGCCCGTCAAGATGCATACCCAGGTACTTCAAAACTTCACTTTGTGGTAAATCAACATCTTCAAGTTTTACTGGTGGAAAAGTATTTTTCCGCATTGTAAATTAACATGCTGCGATTTTGCACTATTGATCTTTTCACTCTCAATTTTTTTTTTTAGGGAACAACCCATGTAGACTTTTACTGATTTATTCATTTGAAATTGCAGTATATAAAATGTTGCTGCCTGAATTAAAATATACCTGATTATATTGTATAAAGAATTGTTGTATGGAAATAAGAAAAACGGATCAGATTGTGATAAGAAGTTGTCGGTACGTATTTGCCTGAAAATACACAACGAATCTGTATTGCTGGGAAAGTGTAAGTTATTTATTTTGTTGTGAATTTTTATTAGAACACCAGATATTCATTTTAGAGGAGGCGTCTGTGGATGGGGCAAGTATTGACGGGAGAAAATTTTTGCAGGTATCGCGTCCCCCTCGTCTTTCTCCTCTTCCATCACCATTCTACATCGCGAATTACGTAATTTGATGGATGGATTTTGCCGAGACAGTTATCGAATTTCTTTCTCTATGCGTTATTTTTAATACTGTACGTGTACCGTGCTTGTAATGTAATTTGTATTTTTCTTGTATATTAGTAAAAAAAAAAGAAAAAATGTTTCTTGATTCCATTAGTAGTACTTGAACAGAATCCAATAATTTAATTTCATAACTTGTAATTACTTTCCCCGTTAAATTTTTCTATTAGATTCCTTTAGATAAGTGTACTTCACTTCGGCGGTTTCTCCTGAAAAGAGTTCTGCTAATGATTTTTCTTCACTTCCAGGCTCTTTGGAAGCCTGTGTCTCGTAATATTTTTTTAACTTCTCTCTTGCCCTATATATATAGCGGAGTACTGTTTTCATTTTGATTGTTCAAAATCAATAGTTTTCTCCGGATGTGCAAGTTTTCAGGCCCCATGAACCCAAAAAACATGTGTTTAGCGATTGGTCTGTGTGTGAACAAAATATCTCAAGACCGGAAACTCGTACGAAGTTGAAATTTAAAACTTAAGTTAGGTAATACTAGAGGACCCAACACAAACATTTTCATCAAAATCGGTCCACTGGAAATAGCAGTTCAATCGTGCGGTTTTTCACTTTTATGTCGATTTTCTCAAAATCTACATAGTGCTTTCGCGGTAAAGTTTTTTCAAGATTGTGGCCTTAACATGCATTTTAGGGCAAAAGTACATATAATCAAAGTTGTAGAACTTAAATAAACGTGCAACGGTTTATTTCATACATTTTTTGTACAATGTTTAGTTAAGCGTCAATTTGTGATTTTCTGTAGACATTTTATAACAAAAGTGGTATAAATCAAAGTTATAGTAAATAAAACAATCCTCAACTTTTATTTATTTTTTACTTCCAAATTATAATAATTTTCTAAAATTTGTATTAAGAGAATCTGTTTTGTTTGACTTTAATCGGTTTTAATTGTTATGTCTTAAGGTTAATTAATTGTTATGTTTTAATTGTTTATTTTAAGTGTTTTATGTCTAATCGGTGTTCGTAAATCTATTGTTCTTAATGATTTACGCAGAAGTGAAATCGTTTTTTTTAAGTCCAAACGAATCCGCTGTGACTGACGTGATAGTTCATGCGAGGGTGGTGAAGAAATGTAAATCATGATTACCGGCTTACAGATTCCCATAATTTTAGATTATGGATTTTCCAGGTACCGTTGAATAATAAAATAATTAATGGCTGTGACTTAACTGGCGTTCCATCAAGCTTGACTGAATTGTCATTTAAATTTTGTTACGCAGCGATGATAGCCGGTGTGATTTGATGACAGTCATTGTTTTCAATGTCGTATGTTCATTTTTCGCAGTGTTTGCATGTGCCTTTGTTTACGTTCATTACCGTAGTGTTGATGATTAAGGTACATTTATTTATTTAAGTTTACTTACATATTTATTTTACCATTTATAGATATAAACATTTAGGTACTTGAATTGAATTTGTAGTGGGAAAATTTATCGAACCGTGTTTCCCATGTTCTATCAGTTATTCCAGGGCTACAAAAAAATAGTTATGTTTCATGTCATATTGTCAGCCAATTAAATGATTGACTCATTTAAGAATGTTGTTGTTTAGGTCATCAGCTGAAAGGCTGGTTTGAACCTGTAGAGGTTTTACTAAGTAAAACGAGGAATGAGGTGGTTTACCATTGCCTTCCTCACTGAATGGAAAAGTACGCTTATCAGCGTGCCAGGCCCTCTGAAAAGCACATATTTTCCACTCTGCAAATGACACCTTCACTTCATTCACCACAGGGTCTGGCTGTATAAGGAAATTCATTACTTTCAGAGGAGACAACTCTGATTAGTGTCTTTTTTACACCTCTACCTCTTCTGTTCTTAAATGATTCAGTCATTCAATTGGCTGACCATGTAATACGAAACAGAACTATTTATTTTATCCCTGAAACGAACAGATTGAGTGTAAACATTTTGACACTCCACCTATCTGTTATGGGCAGCATTTAAGAGTAGAAGAGGTAAATTAATGATATTCTAAAAGTTATGCATTTCATTATACAGCCGGACCCTGTAGTGAATGAAGCGAAGGTGTTGTTTGCAGGGTGGAAAGTAGATACTTTGTAGAGGGCCTGGCATGCTGATAATCATACTTTTCCAGTCAGTGAGGAAGGCCACCTCACTCCTTATTTTACTTAGTAAAGCCTCTAGAGGTTCAAACCAATCTTTTGGTTGATGACCTTAACAGCAACAATAAAATATATTAATTTTATTAGTTTATTGAAATATTTGTGCTATACCTACGTTGCCGACGAAGGATTTTGAGATGTTAAAAAAGTCGTCAGTGTTATATTGAAACAAACAAAACTTATACACACCGTTAGCGATAAGTTTAGGTACAACGTACAACCGTCATTGGAAGCTATTAAAACGACAAAATTGTGTTTAGTCTCTTTACGGTAATATAGATTACCTCTGGATTAATGTTATTGAAAAGAAGATTTCGTTACTGGCGAAATAAAATAGATGCTTTTTTGCCGGTAATGTCGTGTAGAGTGTGATAAATCGGTGTCATTGGAAAATAAAAGCGTTTGGCAAAAAAATTCCCCTATTTTATTGCGGTTGTTTTGTAAAGAACGAAACTTGGCAACTGTACGTTTTTGCTCATTCTGTTTTGTTGTCTTGTTTTCTGTAAATTGTATTCAAATTAAACTTATACACTTGTGGTATTGTATCGCTGTTCGAATTTAAATGAATTTTTGTAGAACTTTTTCAGTATAAAAAGCGTAAGTTTACCTGAGATGTAAAGGCCTTCAATTCGTAGTTGTTACAAGTTTTGTGTATCAGGAGGAACGCAGCGCGATTTGCAATAGAGAGGAAGGCCTTGCTGTAAATCTTATTTAGTATTTTGAGTCGTTTACGTAGTTGATCGACCGACGGGTAATATTGACGCATGAAAATAATTGAGTTCGCGAATTGTTTGAAATCAGGTTCAAATAAAGCCTTAGATCTGGGCTTGCATTAAGCTTGTCAGTACAATAACCCCACCAAGTTACTCAGAAAAACAACGTCCGCTATTGCCCTTTATTTTCGGCGTACCCCTAACCGGTTCGTCGCGTACCCCGGGTTGGGAACCGCTGGTCTAGTGAGTAGCGGTCCTAGTGTGGTAGGGTTGGTGGTTCCAATTCATCTGCGGTAAAATTTTTTTATGGTTTTGTGTAAATTGTTAAAAAAATATCGGGAATATTTAAAAAAAATTAATTATTTTTTAAAAATTTTGACAAATTTTTTTCGAGAAAGCTGATTGTTGCAATAATTTTAGATGAGAAAACAATATTGTCAAAATTAAAAATTAAATAATTTTTTTCCGATACTACCAGTAATTTTTAACAATAAAAATTTTTGCCGCAGATTGGATTCGAACCACCAACTACTACCTCGACACTGTATGACGTTAAAATATGTACAGAGTAAAATTTACAATACTTAAATAGAAAACTTTTTACAAATTTATGTATTTAAAGCTGAAAAATAGAGCTTAAAATGTATCCATTTTGATATTTGTAAAGGTGTAAATTTTTTCAAATGATTTCTGATTATAACAGATGTTCGTTTATTCAAGGGAAGAAAACATTAACCGACTAATGAAAATCAATGCATTTCCCTACGGTTGAAATTCCATGGGACACCCGGTATAGGCTACATCCGTGTACTTTGAATTTATAATTTTCCAAGTAAGAAGACAGTGATTAATGAACTGGCAATAATAATAATTTGTGAACGGATTCGAAGAAAAATGTATTTCGATGTCCGTTCACTTCGCCAATACCAAATGAAAATTGAGCTTTTCCTGTTGTTGTTGTGACCCGAAGCACCCAAAGTGTTTCCTTGATGATGATGATGATGATGATTATAATAATGATTATTTATTGTTACCGTTCGTTTGGGTGGAAAGGTGTGAAAACGAACGGGAATCATAACTCTTTACCCCTTGTCGACTGGATATATAAATTAATAATAAATATTCCTTTCCTCCTTACATTGTTTGAAAAGTGTGATTTTTATTCTCTCCCGTAATGTAATAATGTTCTATTTAATGGCCCGTACTTTGTCATTGCTGTTAGCGTGAGTGATATGCATGAAATGTCACAATTTCCTTCGTTGTGGTTTGGATTTTTTTTCTCCTTTACTACAACTATCGATGTATAAGCAAGTTACTGAAGGAAATATTTATTAGCCCAACTGATTTATAGATGGGTTTATTTATCTTCAAGTAAGAAAATTTTACGTCAAGATTGAATGCTTTGATCACGCACATTATTGTACGTGTGTGTACTAGTACTGCTGTCCTCTCGTATTATTCTCCGCTAGAATAGTCTGTGCTTTTCGTAGCTATTGTACATCGGCATTAAAGTATTCTTATTGTGGTTTTATCCGTTGCACTCATATTAACAGGAAAACTCAATCGAATCATAGAAAATCCTAATCGTAAGTGTTTTGTTTAGCACAATTAATTATTTCCCGTATTTTCTCTTTGACATCAGTTTTAGGACAAATGTACAAGGTGTGGCTATTAAAACGAGACTGACAGTTTAAAATTTTAATTTTTATTTATACATAATCACTTATTGTCACCTTCATATACTCCTTCTCTATCCCTACAACACTCCATGCGAATTTCTTATTGTTGGAAACAGTGCTGGAAGTCATCTTCTGTTAGCTCCTTCAGGATACGTGCCGCTTACAGCTTCCACAGACTCAAATCTTGTCCCTTTTAATGCAGATTTCATCTTAGGGAACAGGTAGAAGTCACATGGTGCAAGATCTGGTGAATAAGGTGGTTGTTCTAACACTGACATGCTGTACTTGGCTAGGAACCTCTTGACAGGTAACACGGAATGAGCTGGCGCATTGTCTTGGTGGAGAACCCAAGATTTGTCCTTCCACATTTCGGGGCGGTTTTGTCCTTACTCTTTGACGTAGTTTAAAGTACCTCAAGGTACTATATTGATTAATTGTTTGACCTTCAGGAATCCAGTAAAGGTACACAATCCCATGGATATAAAACAAAAAACAATCATCATTGCTTTAAATTTTGACTTGTTCATTCAAGCTTTTTTTGGCTCTCGGTGAAGTTCGGGCTTTCAGTGCATGGATTGGCGCTTCGTTACCGGATCATAAGTTAAAAACCACGTTTCATCACATGTTATTATCTTCTACCTGTTCCCTAAGGTGAAATCTGCATTAAAAGGGACAAGATTTGAGTCTGTTGAAGCTGTAAAAGAGAAAGCGGCAGTGTCCTGAAGGAGCTGACAGAAGATGACTTCCAGCACTGTTTCCAACGATGGAAAATTCGCATGGAGCGTTGTAGGGATAGAGGAGTGTATATTGAAGGTGACAATAAGTGATTATGTAAAAAATAAAAATAATTTTTTTTACGTCAGTCTCGTTATTTAATAGCCACACCTTGTAGGCAATAATGTTGTTTAGGTCACGGCCGAAAGGCTGGTTTGAACCTCTAGAGGTTTTACTAAGTAAAACGAGGAGTGAGGTGGTTTACTATGGCTTCCTTACTGAGGAAAAGTATTGTTATCAGCATGCCAGAAAGGCTTCTACTTTTCACCCTGCAAATGACACCTTCACTTCATTTACCACAGGGTCTGGCTGTTGTAGCTATATATAATGATGAAATTCATTACTTTCAGAGGAGATAACTGGGACTATTATCTTTTACCCTTTTGCCTCTTCTGTTCTTGAACGCTTCAGTCATATAATTGGCTGACCATGTTATTAGAAACCAAACTATTTTTTGTAGCCCCGAAACTAGGAGATAGTGGAAATAACACTCCACCTGCCTGTTATGGGCATAAACGGATATATAGCCTAACTAAAGTTATAGAAAATTTTAAAAAAACCAATATCGTTTTATTTTTCCAGCGTTTTCTGCAGATTGTAGTTTAACGTCAGTTAGAAATTTTTTCCGTGTTTATTTTTAGAAATTTTTACGGAAATTTATTTATTTAGAAATGTTTCCAGAGGAGGTTTACTCATGATAAACGTAGATTATATTTTTCATTATTTACATTGGAAAGATAGTTTTGTGAGTGTTGTACATCAGAGTTTTTTGTAAATATTTCGATAATTTTCTGTTAGTTATTGTTGTGTTGTTTACATATTTGTAATGATTACACTGTCTTCAAATTCCATTATGATATTTTTGTAGTAACTAACTTGCTTTATTTACTTGAATTTGGATGGTACTTAACTGTGAAAACATTCGTTGTTTGTTCGCGGATTATACATTTCATTACTTTACCATCCGTCTAATTTTCGTGAGATTTCATCAGCTTTATTTATATATGCTCCGCTAATCGAAGTTTTGGTGATTGTGCTGAACAGTTTTATCTCGCGAAAATCTTGAAATTTATGCAGTTCTTTAATTTTAACTATATAAAAATTTGTCGATGTATTTAATTAATTGATAGTTAAGATTTTTTTCTATCATTAGAATTTTTTTTACTTGGTTAACCAAAAAATTTATTTGTGAATGTATTGGAGTTTAGAGATGGTTTAAACATGAATTTGAACCAATGTTGGCTTGATTAAAATTATTGCCGTATTAGTTTTAATTAGCTCGTTCGTTTCGGTGTTACTTAACAATACAAAGTGATTTCTACTAGTTGAATGATTAGGATAACTCGGAATAAATAGTAGAAATTCTGTGCAGTGCAGTCTTTTTATAGGTTTGAACTATTAAATGAAGGTAAAATGCTGAACGTTTAAGGTCCCGTGTTGGATTTCTGGTCCAGGGTCTTGAAAATTAAACAGTACACCTTGTTTTGTACCAAAATCCCCATATTTCCTTATCACCACACGGGCGATGGCACTTTAGGTACAACTAGAAAAGCAGAATAAAATAATTGTTTTTCTTTTTATATATGTGACCCTGAATGACGGATGAAAGATAAAGAACGAGTCCTTGAATTGTGACCAAGAGCAGAGAGGTGGTGTCTGCTGAATGGCTGCGGAGAGCTTAAGGAGTTGTCAACCCAGAAAATGAAAATCAAACTTTCTGGCTATAATTTATCATTATTTATTTCAAATGAAAGAGTAATTTACTAGTAATAATCTACCATTTGAACCAAGCCAAAATAATAATAACACCCCCTAATGTAAGGGTGAGGTTGGAAAAGCGGGCTTTTACGGGGAATCAATTATCTCAGGAACCAAGAAAGATATCAACATGATTCTTATGCTGCAAAATACAGAAAATTGCTGTCTATTATCTGTTGTATGCGCTTGTTATAAATTTTTTCTTACAAGAAATTTATTGAAGAAAAACCATATTTTCAAAAACATTTATTTTATGTATTCACAAATTATTTTTAACTAAATCCCTATTAAGGTTTTTGTTATAATCATTCCACGGATAATAGAACAAGAAATTATGAACATTTGAAAAAAAAAACATCATCCAAATATCTCCAATACAAACCAAAATATTTAATTCCCAAGAATCTACAATCATGCGAAAACCACATTTCCGGAAAACTTAAGTTGAAGGAATAATTTCACTCGCCTTGCTAGTGAGCTTTATTTTAAACTGATGGTTTTATAACTTTTTGTCAACGTACAAACAAAGTAAACAAATGTTGTGATTCAGAAAATTTTAAACTTCAAATAAATGCAAAAAAATAATCAAAATTTTAAAAAATCATCTTCTTGAATTGACTACCCCCTTAAAATAGGAAAGAATGAATGTGAACAATGAAGAGAGGCGTATGTTCAGCGGTGGTCACAAATTGTTAGATAATGTTGTATTGAGCGCGGTCGTAGTACGGTTTGTGTTCTCAGAGTAGTACTTGTAAATTAAATTTCTCGAGATTTCATTTCATTTGCGTTACTGTTGGAATTGTCTTAAAATGAGGCCTATCATTTAAGAAAGCGTAAAGCAAATCTCATGAAAATTATACCTCGGCCCTTACTCCTTAGTACGAGAAGAGTTAATGATTTCTATTGTATATTTGTGTGTGACAAGAGAGTGTAGGCGTGCTAAAAATAATATTTGAATTTGTCGTCGTAAGGGGCTGCAGGCCCGTTAGTTATAATTACCGAGACGAGTCTGAAGTGAATATTGTGTTGAAGGCATTTTAATTAAAAAGTCGTCGTAGATGAGAATAACTGAGAGCAAGTAGCACTTGAACTTGATCGTGTCGAGAGAGAGTGAGTGAGTAACAGGAGAAAGGTTTGCATGAAGGAACGCGTCGGTGGTGGTACAATAAGGGAAACTTATTTTCGGGAGCAGTTTGTTAGTGTTTGTGTAAAGTTATATTTTGATGAGGGAAGGACGCGTCAGTGAATATTATTGTGGAATCTCCGATTGAAGTGCGTTTACTTTGGGTGTAGCGGTGCGGTTTGGATTTAGTTGATCCTTAATATGGTAGGTACTGCCGTACGTTTTAACCGGTATTGTAAGCTTATTTTGTAGGGATTTCAATATTGTTGTTTCTATTAAGTAAAAGTTGTATGTAATAGTTCCTTGGCTCAACATTTTGTTGATGGGTTCCCACGAGTTAGTTGTTTTAAGGTGCGGTTTCGTTTCTGCGATGGTCGCATGCGATTACTGCATGCGTACTGGTAGAAGTACTGGTGGAAGTAAAATGATATTTAACAATGTCATGTAAACGTAAACGAAACCAAAAAACGTAGTCAACCATCGAAGCGACGCCCACTGATGTACTATTAGTTACACGTTGGCGGGACATTACGGTAAGAAAACTAATGTAATGAAAACCCAAAAAAATTCTGACTTTTCAAAAAAAAAATTAAAATATACGGAAAGTATTTTACAATTAAATCGGACGAATAAAAGTTTTAGGACACAGTATTCTTTTTTTACAATAAAATACCATTTTCTTGTTATTTAAAAACCTGGCTTATCCGAAATCGGCTCACCCTAATTATTTCAGATTAGCGGGAGTTTACTGTACCTATTAGACGATGAAAGCAAGTTTGAAGGATCAAATAATTGTAATTTTTCTGCACCTAACTCGATGAGTTTTGCTTAATCGTCTTTGGAAAAACTCATTTTCAACTTCCAGACGCATGCGACTGCTGCAAGTGACTGGTTGCCAAAGCAGTCAATGCAGCTGACGCATAAACGGAACCACTTCTCAAGAAATCCATTTGGTGAGTAATGGCCGTATGCACGGAGACGAAGGTACCGTGGCTAAAATCCTAGTAAAGGTAATATACTTTTGTACGGATTTGAACACTAGCCGTACAACTAACCCTAAAGATCTACATCGCGTAGGTGACGGTTTTACGGAGCTAGTTGTTGATTAACGCTCACGTATGATCTGAAGACATACGTGATGAGTTATGTTGTATATTGCTGTATAAAGTACAGCTTTACTAGAAACTAAAACCGTTCACACCGAGCTAGTTTACTAGCGCGCTAGTCAATTTCGTGACCTTTTCTTCCCTACTAACGCTAGTAAAGTCAAAAATTTTCAAAGTCACTAGGACGCTTTAACGCAACTGGATGCTAGTTGTTCGTTCTCATTACGTTATTTTGCTAGCGCTAGTTGACTAGCATCGTGTGTATTGGCCTTAACCATAGATCTCAGGAGTGATTGGTCTAAATCTAATAGAGCCTACACGTCATCCACATCATCTCGTCTCATTGGGTCATAGGATTGGTTATTGTTCTTTATTGAACACATTGCAACCGTTCATACATTGTGGATTAAAAACAATGTTTTTAATCGTCTGAAAAATGTATATCCAGTACTAGAACGATTTTCTACATGAGATCATTAAGGATTTTTATTTTTAAAATTGCATTACGCGTTACTGTATTAAAGGTAAATTCACTCTTACAAAGACGGTTTTTGCTGTTTTCTAACAATTTGGTTTTTTTACACGTACGGAATATTTTCTTAAGAAATTTTGGGTGAATTTTCCCGAACTTTTTACACAATGAGAAACAGAACAAAGGTAACTTTGTAAAAGCCAAGCCAGTTGCTGTGAGCGCTGAGCTACGCATGCGTATACTTGACTTGGACCCTGCATACCCCTCCGACCAACAGTTAGATCGATGTACAGTCAGTGTTGTTGAAAATTGACAACACCCATTATATTTTGTTCTATTGTTGATTACATACGCTGCTTTATTGCAGGGCATACAAGACTATACTAATGCAGACGCACGTTTTTCCCAGCATTCTCCTTACGAAAATCACAGTATACGCTATTTCGTTCTTGAGATATTTTGTTCGCATCCAGATCGACCGGCTAAAAACATGTTTTTTTTTGTTCATGGGAGCTGAAAAGGTATTTCCGGAATTCGATTTTGAAAAGTCGACATGAAGATAATACCATTTTCTTCCTCTATATATTCATATGTTGTTGTTGTTTAGGTCATCAGCCAAAAGGCTGGTTTGAACCCGTAGAGGTTTTGCTAAGTAAAATGAGGAGTGAGGTGGTTTACCATTGCCTTCCTCACTGAGTGGAAAAGTATGCTTATCAGCATGCCGGGCCCTCTGAAAAGCACATATTTTCCACTCTGCAAATGACACCTTCACTTCATTCACCACAGGGTCTGGCTGTATAGTGAAATTCATTACTTTCAGAGGAGGTAACTCTGACTAGTGTCTTTAACACCTCTACCTCTTCTGTCCTTTAATGATTCAGTCATTTAATTGGCTGACCATGTGATAAGAAACAGAACTATTTATTTTAGCCCTGCAATGAACAGATAGAGTGCAAATAATCTGACACTCCACCTGTTTATTATGGGCAGATATATTCATATAGGGCCAGTAAAAGTTAAAAGAATGGTTTGAATTTGTCTTTACTAACATTTTAGCTGTGTCTTTTTGTGATTATGTATTCTATTTATTTATTTATTTAATATTTTATGGCCTACAAAGGACCACTTTAGTCATTTTACATTTAAAGTCTTTCCTTCTTTCTTCCTTTTCTTTTCCGCCCAATATTTTTTCATCCTTTCCGAGCGCAATTTTCTTTCCTCCTCTGGAACCACTCTTCCCAATCGTTGCTTGTTCCTTCCCGGCTGTAGTATAACGCGTTCGTCCTTCAATATCTTCAATGCATCTGTCTTGTGTTTTAAATCTTCTATTGTAATTTGTAACCTTCCAATATCTTCCTTTAATTCTGTGATCCATTTAATATCACTTTTACTATACCACAGTTTTTCTATTATTTTCCTGCTAGTTCTATTTTCAGGTGTCCTTAAAAGATGTCCCAGGAATGATATTCGTTTCTTTTTAATTATACTTGTAATAGGTTCTATGTTTTTGTAGACCATTTCGTTGGAAGCTAGTCTCCAAACTCCGTCTACTTGATAAATTTTGTATTGTATTTTCTTCCATATCCTGTTGTTCAGCTATTTTGTCGTACTACATTCATTTTTGTCACCAGCGTAAGTTAGTGTAAGATCTTCATAATAAAGAGAAAGAAGCGAAGAACAATTTTATTGCTCTTCATTCTTCTCAGGACTTAATTCTTTTAATAAAATCACCTTGTTTCGCTTTGTGTGTATTACGATGATAGAACTATTAAAATTAATTGGATTACGGTAATTATAACCGTTTATTAGTGTGATCATTAAATTGTTAGTTTTTTCCTTGTAATTTTTTTTAAGTTAATCCAGTTTAGTGTCTAAAGAAGAGCAATAAAGTTAGTAGTAAACGATCTAGTTGCCTTCAATTGTGATCGTTTAAATTCTCTTGGGAAAAAAGTAGGGTGTACTGAAAAATTGAGATTGTACATTAATTTTAAGATAATTTAAAGTTGGAATAAGTTTCTGATTTTTTCTTTTTTATTACACTTGAAACGATGTACGCGATATTTGATTTTGTCGTTTTAAACCGTGTTTTTTTTGTTTGTTGATATTGTGTGTGTGTGTGTGTGTGTGTGCGCGTGTGCGTGTGTGTGTGCGTGTGCGTGTGTGTGTGTGTGTGTGTGTGTGTGTGTGTTACAGCCCCAGATCTCTTAAGGCTTATGCATGCAGATTTTGCCGAGTACGTATTTATACGGTATCATATTCATCCTGTGCATTGATTGTTAAGAGATACCTTTTTCAAGTATTATAAACGAGTGGAACGCTTCGGTCGGTTATTTTTCTTTTCGAGCTCTAGAAAATATTTATTTTTCTCGAGTCTCTTATTCTTCCGTATATATGTTGGTCGTTGGCACAAGAGGGTAGACAGATATTGTACAATTTGTTTTATATAGAGTATATACACACATAAAGTATACTCGTACATGACAAGAGCTCTCTAATAATGCATGGTTCTGAAAACGATTGTTGTATTAAACTTGTCGGTGGTGTTTGCTTAAGTTGAAGTATTATTTGTTTATTTTGGATGAGATTTGTTATACTTTTATTTGTGTTTATAAAATTTTATTATAAAATAATAATCTAGTTGTCTTCCATTTAACAAGATTTTGCGACGCTGGACTTTCTATAAACTATATAGCGTAATATGTAGGATATTACAGTACTAGCTGCCCGTTCCAGATTCATAGAATCTGGGGGTTGTATGTAATAATTGAAAAATAAGATTTTCTGATTTGGAAAAAATCTTGTATATGTATTATGTATTTAAACCGGTGGGACAATTCAACCGAGTTTTGTCTTGGATTTGACAGCTCGGCCTTTTCCGAAAATAATCTCCTTTTTGGGCGTTCAACACTTCTCTTACCGGTAGGTAAGCGGTCCACCTTTGTCGGTTCCAAGTACGTATCTCATTCTCTCGTCTAGGCTAGTAATGCAATCTCCTCAAGTATATCCGCATTTGTTAGCTTTTCCTCCCAGGTACAACCCCCTTTACCGCTCCTAGAAACTTCATTTCCGCCTCCTACAATTTATTTCGTTCCAGCTTCGAAAGTGCCCGTACTGGTTTTATCTTCTCTATTTAAATCAACCAATACTTTGTTTTACTACTGTAGTGCACGCCACGAATAAAGTCCGCTGTGAAGATCAGTTCTCCTCCTCTCAATAAATTAAATGAAATTTTCTATTTAGGTCTACATCACACGTCAATTTATGTTTTGTTTGTTATAAATGCAAAAGATTAAATGTATGGTTCAGTCGAAAAATAACTTACCATCGTCACGTGGAGCCAATATAGCGCATTTTATTAAAATGGGCGCCATATTAAAACGGAACATCGGATTTTACTTTTAAGATATTCACATTGTAGAGAAAAGTGTGATCCTTAACATACTAAAACAGTTTTTTTTTTTTTATGTAAAGCTTTAATGAAGTAACGGACATTTTAAAAGCACACCATAGTGCACGCCACGAAAGAAGTTGCCCCTCCTCCAAAAACATAAACCTTTAAAGCTAGGTCGTTAATACATAGTGTATCATTTTTAGAACAGAAACAAGGGACGCTGATTAAATGGTTCGCTATTAAAGAGAAACCTTATGTGAGCTCCAAGGAATGCCATTTTCTTACTTTTTATCTGTTATTAGGTCCTAATCGTATTCACTAAGTTTACAATTTTTTCCACTGTTTACCCGTACATTTTATCTTTACAAATAAATCTTAATCTAACCCCTAATATATTAGTGTGTATAAGATAATTTAATGTATAATATTTTATTTTTTTGAGTATTTTGATCTGAATTTTCATGTTGTATTTTTTTTTACTGTTTCAGACCAGAGACAAATGACAAAATGAATCATGTATTGCTTTTCACCGTTGTTAACCCGGTATACCCAATAACAGTGGTAAGTGATTTTTACGGTTATTCTTTTATTATTATTTATTTTATTATGTATTATTATTATTATTATTATTATTATTATTATTATTATTAATATATTGTACCGGCTGTTGTACAGCACTACGCCATTTACCTAGTGCAGCCCAAAATCTCCTCTCTTTAGCTCTTATTGGACCGGTACGTTCACTCCTTTCTGAGTCATCGTCCTCGCCTCCGTTTAGCTTAGGGTGACCAAACGTCCCGGAAAACCGGGATTGTCTCGGTTTTCAACCAAACCATAAGGTGTCCTGAAAATTGTCTCGGGACGCACAAAAGTCCCGGAAAATGAGAAATGGGTGAGGTTTTTTTAAGCATTGTGACAATCTTCAGCAGTACAACACCGAGATGGCAAAGATTGCAAAATATCTATTTGCAATACCAGCTCACAACGCGAATACAGAAAGAATATTTTCTTTCATGAATATCCAATGGACTGTTGAAAGAAATAGAATGGAAGTGAAGACGCTTGACGCAATCCTGCAGATCCTGTACAACTACAAAATGAACTGTATGGAATTTTACAGTTATGTTTTGAAGAACAAAGGTGGGGGGGGGGGGTAAAATATGGAAGGAGTCTCGGTTTTATGTGTTTTCATCTAGGAATGATTTGGTCACCCTAGTCTAGCTGCATGTCTTAACCTGTGGCAGCCTGTCCTCCTCCAATCGTCGCCGCAAATCACCGTACCAGATGAGTTGTATTTAATCAATTTTGTCTGTTTTTAAGAATGTTTTGTCAAGTTTTCTTAAAATCTCATCCCTAACGCGATCTAAGCTCAGTCTACTGGCACCTTTTTCGTTCCAGAAACTCATTTCTTTATAATTAAATCAGTCATTTCAGAAACCCCATAACTGAAAATTTTACATTTTTTCTTTAGTGCATTTTAGAACCCTACAAAACTCGCATAACTGGCTTTCCTTTAAGTAATATATGTTAGGCTTATCCTTAATGGATTTAAAGTGTTTCCTTCTAATTTAAAATTGAAAATGGATATTCTTTTGAAGCTTAAGCTCTACTTTCTAGTGGAAGAGGACATACAAAGATTTTACACAAAAATATTTTTAATATGTATATCTACTGTTTGTGACAACGATAAAGAACGTGAATAGCCCTGAAAATCAACATTTTTCTTTCTTAAAGTTAAGAATTTCAATTTATATTATTGCTTAATGTAAACATAAGTGACAATGTAAACTAGCGAAATAAATAAATGAACACGCAATTTTCTTCTGGTCTAACAACGTAAGGTTAACATTTTTTACTCCATTTTATTTCTGAAACGCCTTTTAAATCTAAATGTTCATTTTTTTAACAATTGGCTTGTCTTTAAAAAGACAAAAGTATAAATCTTTGTTAAAGGGAACAGCCCTCTGAACAATTTATATTTTTTAATTGAAACATTATAAATGACGTTTTTTAATTTTTCCAAAAGTTAGTTTTTTTATATATCGGCTTTCTGAAATGACCGATTCAATTAATGTTTAATAATAATTGTATTATAATGTTTTAAATTTGTAGATGTTATTCTGCTTTGAAATCTTGGTTGGATGGTTTGAACCTTTCTGAGCCTGTGTTACATTTAATCTAAACAAGCCACTTGATTGATTTTCTCATACAGGATTGCCTTATTTGTAACATAAGTAATTAATACACTATTCAATTTCCTACAATAGGATTAAAAAAAATATTTCAAACACTTTTTTTGTACAACGCTTTTTTTGTTTTACATCTGGCTGTTCTGCAATTTCTGCTAATGCAGACGGTGGATAATGAAAATGAATTATGAAAAAATGCCAGACCTGACCGGGAATCGAATCCGGGACCCCGGCGTAGAAGCCAGTTGCGCTAAGTTAGCGACAATTTTTATGTACTTTTTCATTAAAATCGGTTACAAAATTAAATTTTTTAATATTGCGGCCTTAGTACGCATTTTACGACAAAATTATGTATAATTAACGTTTTAGGACTTAAAAAAAAATCCACAACTTTTATTTCAAACCTTTTCTTGTACAAAGCTTAGTTTAGCGTCAATTAGTGGTGTTTTTTTCTTCAATTTTTGGGGGCGGTTTTTTTTGTTTACGTGTGTGTGCGATACTTATTTTGTACTTTTAAAAATAACGTACAATTTTATTTCGTACGTTGGCAACGTCGAGTTGAATTATCGACGTAAACAGTGATGATGTTGAAAGCTATTTATTATATATTATAAATACGTCGAAAGTAGGAGATTGTTGTACGGGTAGCATAAATAATAAATAATTAAATTTCACAGTAGAGAGAGACTGAAGAGGGTGGTGGGTGGAGATGGTGAATGTTTAAGCTTTTCGTGTATAGGCCCGGCCTCTTACTTATCTATTATGCATTGGAAAGAAGAGGAGGATGAGCAGAAAGGATTAAGAATTTGGGTATAAACTGTGTTGGTTTGTTGTTAGTGTGAAGAGGAAGGGTGAAGAACTGCCTAGCCTAGCGTAGGGTACAAGATCTTTCACTTAACAATAGAATTTGCTAGGGTTATGGATATCCCTTTTTAATGTTCATTGCGATATTACTTACTTTCTTTTCTTAAGGAAATTGATATTTATTACTATCTAAATTCCCATTAAAATATTGTGAATGCGATATTATATTATGAAAGTACCTAATATCAAAACGATAAAATTGGTATTATAAGTTATTGGTAGTCTATATACGTACAATAAAAAGGGGTCGTTTTTGGCCGTTATTATGGCGCAGCTATTCAGAGCGCTACGCGTTACGGTAAACTGTTGAATATTATGAATGGCCCGGGTTTGAAACCTAAAAGAAAGAACACCAGAACCTAAAGACACATCCCTACTATCTGCTTTGCTACGCGGCAAGTGTGGGCATACAGTTGGCTTGTCCCACAGTGTGCCATGCCGCGTGCCGACCCCAAACCTACAGGTCGGGATCAAAGGAAGCCACGACATGTGAGTAGAAACGGAACGGCATTTCTTCATTCATTCTAGTGAGAACCACTGTGAAGTGAAAAATGGAGTGATTTAACGAAAAATTTTGCAACTCATTCAGGCGTACCGCGCGACCTTCCCGTGTTGTGGGACTGCGTGTTACCCGAATATAAAAACCGTAATAAGCGAAACGATGTTTTAAACGAACTCGCACTCTCGTTAGAGGTAGACAAAGTGGGAATCGAACGAAAATTTAAAAATCTGTTAAGGGGTAGTCAACTCAAGAAGATGATTTTTTTTAATTTTGATTTTTTTTTGCATTTATTTGAAGTTAACATTTGCTTAAAATAAAGCTCACTAGCAAGGCGAGTGAAATTATTCCTTCAACTTTAATTCCGGAAATGTAGTTTTTGCATGATTGTACATTCTTGGGAATTAAATATTCTGGTTTTTATCTGAGGTATTTGGATCATTTTTTCAAATGTTCATAATTTCTTGCTCGATTATCTGACGAATGATTATTACAAAAAAAAACTTAGTAGACATTTAGTTAAAAAATAATTTGTGAATGCATAAAATAAATGTTTTTGAAAATATGGTTTTCTCCAATTAATTTTTTGTAAGAAGACGTGCATACAATAGCGTACAACAGATAATAGACAGCAATTTTCTGCATTTTTTAGCACAAGAATCATGATGATATCTTTCTTGCTTCCTGAGATATTTTATTCCCCGTGAAAGCCCGCTTTTCCACCCCCACTCTTATATTAGGGGCTGTAATTATTTTTTGGCCTAGTTCAAGTGGTAGATCATTATTAGTAAATTACTCTTTCATTTAAAATATATAATTATATGTACATTATAGCCTGTAGTTTTTCATTTTCATTTTCTTGGTATACTACCCCCTTAAGGCGGTAGTATACCAAGAAAATGAAAATGAAAACTTCTGGCTATAATTTATCATTATTTATTTTAAATGAAAGAGTAATTTACTAGTAATGATCTACCATTTGAACCAAGCCAAAAAATTAATTACAGCCCCTAATATAAGGGTGAGGTTGGAAAAGCGGGCTTTTACGGGGAATCAAATATATCAGGAACCAAGAAAGATATCAACATGATTCTTATGCTACAAAATACAGAAAATTGCTCTCTATTATCTGTTGTATGCACTTGTATGTATTTTTTCTTACAAGAAATTTATTGAAGAAAAACCATATTTTGAAAAACATTTATTTTATGTATTCACAAATTATTTTTTTAACTAAATCCCTATTACGGTTTTTGTAATAATCATTCCATAGATAATAGAGCAAGAATTTATGAAAATTTAAAAAAAAACATCATCCAAATATCTCCAATACTAACCAAAATATTTAATTCCCAAAAATGTACAATCTGGTAAAAACCACATTCCTGGAAAACTTAAAGTTGATGGAATAATTTCACTCACCTTGCTAGTGAGATTTATTTTCAACAGATGCTTTTATAACTTTTTTCAAGGTATAATACAACGTAAACAAATGTTGTGATTCAGAAAATCTTAAACTTCAAATAAATGCAAAAAATCGAAATTTAAAAAAAATCATCTTCTGGAGTTGACTACTGCCTTAAGCCATTTTTCGAGAAAACTCTGACTAATCGGCTGGCCATTCGGGATGCGGCTTAATAGAGACTGTCGTAACTGACGGTTATAGAAGCTCTTGATGCCATTTTAAAAAATTAAAATTAACAATAAATCTGAAAAATATTAAAAATTGTAGTCCGGAATTGAAAAATGCCTTGGAAGGGTTAATACGAAAAGAATTCAAAATATAAAAACGCTACCACGTAATTCAAACTTTTAATAATATCTTTGCTAATGTATTAAGATAATCTTTAATTACGTTGTAACCGTAGCGTTTAGACACTTGAGGACGTAGAAAATATTACACATAATTCCGTTTCACAAATAAACTTTATTGTATAAGCTGACGGACCGAAAAAACGCGGAGGAGTTCGATCCAACATGGAACTGTTTAAGCAGTTTAAATCAGAGTCTGTAGGTTTTTTTTGATTTTACGAAAGGCTTTTTTTAATGTGGGAGAAAAGCTTTGATTTTTCAATTTTATTATTTTCGATTCTTATTCTTTTTCGATTGATCGATCGATCAGGCTTCATTTTTATGGTCGTATAAAACTGCGGCGCTTTCATAGACGACTGTTAGAGATTTATTTACTGGTTGGACTATTTTTTTGCCAATTTATTAATTTGATTTTGTAAGGAAACCGAGTTTAGTGTTTGTTTGGTTATTCCGTTAAGCCGCCTTATAAATTATCGGAAAACCAAAGCCGGATTTATCCCGGTTCTAAGTAACGTTGTGATATTGGCCGAGAAGTACATTGGTTTTATCGCAGAAGAAAATAAGGTATTGTATGTAGCCGCCGCGCCGTCTGTTAGCTCGTTACCGAGTTCTTATTCACATAAAATTCCGCTATTTACTCATGGATGATAGTGTGTGTATACCGGGTGAACCTTAAGTTGCTTGACAGAAATGAGTTAAACGAACAGAATATTTTTCTTTTTAATTAAATTGTGACAAACGATTTTGTTTTAGCCCTCATTCGTTTTCAGTGCATTTTTCGTGGAAAAAGGATCGTAAAATTTAGTATCACTATTATTGGTGGAAATTTTTGAAATGTCATCTATCATTTTCCGATGTCCGTCCGTCACATCTAGTTGTCAGAAACTACAAGAGGTGGCAACAAACGGTTTTCGGATTCGTAATCTACACTAAAAGGTTAGTGGGTCTGAATTAGTTCTTCCGGAAAAACCGGAAGTCAAGAAATCGAAAGTCGGAATATGGAAACAAAAATAGTGTCATTCGATTCCTCTAAAAGAGTATATACAGAATTTACCGATGTTTTTTTTGCCATAGTTCAAAGGAAACCCTTTTTCTTTTTTACGAAAGCTAAGCGGCCTTGATCTCTTAAAATAATATTTTCTATAGAAAAAATTGCCACCATTCATGAGACGCGTTGTCTCATAAAAGTTTTTTTTAATATGGTTATGTGAATTTTTAACTTAATTTTAGCTATATTTAATGTATTTTAGATTTACCATGCCTCTAACCAAGAGATTATTAAATTTTAAATCTGTCTATGAACTTTAGGTACAGTTAAAAAAATATCGTTAATGTAATGGACCCGTAAAGTTTTATTAGGTATGTAACTTAAGGAATTGGTAGCCGCCAGTACTCTGGAAACGCTGTATTCGTGAAATTAAATGACGGTTTTACTGCACCAATAAATTTGGTTACCATACATCCTCATTGGTTGGAATTTTCCCTTGCAAGTTAAGAGTTTTGAAGTCTTGGGTAACTATCTATAAAGATCATTTGGTTTTGTTTTTGTTAATATTAACTCTTGCGCCATTTTTTAAACCATATTTGAAGAATGTTAAGATTATGTTCCACGATCAGTGCGTAGTAATGTTACAGGATAAAAGTTTGTTGAACTAATGAAAAACTTTTTAAATATTCAAGATCATCGCATTTTGTTTCTGGATAAAAACAATTTCGCACATAAAAATTCCCGGTAAACAGGGCAAGGCTTTCACAAGTTTATAGTAATAGTGGCGCATAATATAGTTTTCATACTAATTTCTTACGGATCTGTTGTGAATTTTTCATCTCTGGTTGTTTCACAGTTTTACTAATTCTTGAAACAGCATGTCAAGCTATTTTACCGCGGTTACAATCCGATGTGGTTTTAAGCCATGTAAAAGATGAGAAAGAACGACTAGTGTCAACAATTTATGACCCCTTCCTGTATCTCATAGCGTTGCCTATTATTTCAGTACTGACGACGTAGGCGTAATAAAGCCATAAAAATTATATTATTGGAAGCTGACTTATTATTTTTATGGAAGTATAACCTGACGTCGCCCGACGCATCTTTTGTGATAATAAACGAGCGTAGATCTTTGTATCAGCTGAATCTGTCAAGCCACTTTTTATTTTACTCGTTCACCTTATGCCATGTTTTATGATGTCCCCCATAGCATGCATGATAAGACGTGTGTATGTTAGTAACATTTACTCACCACCCGAGCGCCGCTAAGGTATCTCACTTACTACAGATTGTTAGATCAGTTGCCATAATCGTTCATAGTGCTGAGCCATTTGAATGGCTGGCCGCATTAGCGTAGTTGGTAACGTGCTCGCTTCTCATCATGCGGTCTTGGGTTCGAATCCCATTCAGACACGGCATATTTTCATATGTTACAAAAAATTCATTTCATCTTTCAACGTCTGCATTAGCAGTAATTGCAGAACAGTCGGACGTTAAACCAAAAAGAAAACCACCGTTATTTTTGGGATTTTCGTGTAAGGCTTATTGGTAACATGGTTTGTTTATGTAATTCTTTTACATGATATCCTTGTCGTGCCTGCCTTGCCTTATGGAGCCCGTCTTGTACCCTTGAGTTTTTTTCTTCAGTTAGCAAAATTAATACAATATATTCTACAGTGGTACTTATGCCATTAAGTGTTTTGTGGTTTTTAAATATATTTTATTACAGATCTGAAAGTCTAATATGTTGTTTCGTTAATCCGTTTTTTATTGTTGTTAATTTTTTTTGTTTATGATGAAATACTTTGATCTTAATTTTGTAACTTTTCTTTTGAATCTTCATCGAGGATTAATAATATATAACGCGCTCGGTTGCATTTACGGTAAATGCAAACCTTTTTTAATTTCCGCTAAATGTTTTTGATGAAGTTTCAGCTGTGTTGTTCAAAGTACAGAATTATTTGGTCTTACCAGCTAGCAGTTAGAAATTATTTAAAGTTAATTAGAGTAATCTAACATTAGAAGCAGCGTTAGTTTAGTATTTTTTTTTTAGATTTAGTTGTAATTTTTCAAAATTTTGAATTTCTGGCGTTTTTTGAATTCAATGGTATTAAAATCGGCGTGAACACCAGATTTTGTAAACTATTATAGACTACTTGAGTTGGTTTGTTGATTTGATGTTTGTATGTTGCTCCTCTGCGGATTTCCGTTGATCCGGAAATATTTGATTTGATTTTTGTTTGCCTCTCAAAGGTTTTCAACGAGTTCACCTTGTCATTGTAAAACCAAGGAAAAACCTCTTTGGATGGATATCTTTTGGTAGTATTGTATACATTTCACATTGTTACGCCAATTGTTCACTACAAAAAGTTTGATTTCTTTACTCGACTGTTCAGTTTAAGCTCTATAAGCCTGTAAAAGGCAAATTTTAAGAGGGTTTGTAAATAAGTTACTAGAAAAGAAATTTATTTCAGTATAAAACATTTTCAATTTTTGCCGGTAAGCCGCTGAATAAAACATGTGATGAAATTAATACGGATAAGTGGAACGTGAAAAACGTTAAAGAGCATCAGGGGCTGGGGTAGGTAGGTGTCTAAATGTCTAAATGGTTTAGCCGACACTCTTCCTTTATTGTCGCCTGGGGATCAGTGTAGGCGTTTAACAGAAACGCGAGTGGTCCCCTTGCTAACTGTTTTGCCTGCAACAGTTACACTTATTTCACTTTAATGGTCCCATGTTCTTTTTCTGAACATTGCATCTAATTTTTGCAAAAAAAAATAATACGAATACTTTATAATAACATTTTTGACTTTGTAATTGCTATCCAACCTTTTGTAATAAAATTTTACTATAATATTATAAAAGAATGTTGTGGAATGTTATACTTACTAAAAATTTAATACAATTTTTTGTAGTTTTAATCGTTGGATGGATAGTTTTTGTTCCGAGTGTTTTATTGTTAGTAGAACATTAGTTTCATTAACACTCAGTATTGTTGAATGAACTCTCCATTGCTGTAAAGTGTAATTCAAGTTATTCCATTGTGCTACGCGATGAGAAAGTTTTGAGCCCAATTGTTCGCCCTGTTTACTAAAAGCGTTCATTTCAGTTTCGTTGAATATGTTACTTACTACTTACTTGCGGTTCCTTTTATTTTATCAAATTTATGCGCTTGCCTCCAGCGTCTCTCATGTTTTCTGTTTGACCTGTTTTGAATTTTAAAGAACGTCTGATGCAAATGTAGTTTGTCCATTAATTGTGTGGTACGTTTGGAAATGAAAATAATTATTTTTACTTTGTTTTTTGTGTTAGTTTTTCGAAGTAGATTTTTTTTACCGGAAATACAAGTTTTCCAGTCCCCTGAGCCAAAAGAAAACATTTTTCTACCGATTGGCCAGTGTGTATACAAAATGAGACTTGGAAAATTGTATAGCTACGCACTACGAGTAGACCCGATGTGACTTACATTTTTCAGTGAATCTCAATAAGGTATTGCTGAAATTTAAAGAAAGGCAAATATCTTCCAAACCGGTATGAGATAGCGATGTGCGGTTTTCGCCATTCAAATTGTCTTGAAATTTCGCATTGAAATCATTTGTCTTGTGACCACACTTTCCCATTTAAAAAAGTAAAATTACATTCAAGATGGACAATTTTTTTTGATTCATAAAATAGTATTTTGTATTCGAGCTAGTGAGGTCACATTTGCATATATATCTTGAAATTGGCCTTACGTTCGAAATACTTTGCCGTACTCAGATTTTTTGGGCACCCAGTATGTATGTATGTATAACCCTTAACAATGCGTTCTAGTAATAGGTTCTATGTCGTAACAGCCCCGGAGATAATGAATGATTGTTGGCGATGACCTTTTAAATTCTAAGCCGACTTAAGTTTTTGCCATGGGGTAGTTGATTCTTATACTCACTCTCTCTGTTTATAGAACTATGGAAATAATACATTAAATGTCATCCTATTTTAGTGTTGAAGTAACCTATTGTGTGTTTATTGAACATTTATACAACGTAGTAATCTGGTGAGTTAAATGTAAAATTTATTGACTAAAATTTCACGCTGCTTTATTACCTTATTTTGTCTCGCTCTTACGGTATTTGTTTTTGAAACACTTGGCTTTTATGTTACTACTAAATACAATTACAAAAAATGCAACATGAACTTGTAGTTAACTTTTTTACTTAAATCAGTTTTGGTCGGCAATTCTGTGTAATGTGTTCGATTCTTGGCTGTAACCTCGCAAATTTTCACTCATTCCACTCTGTAGCTATTCTGTTAACACAAAGTGAGATAGATTCTTATGTAATGACTAACATACATTTAGTATTTCATTGTTCGTTTAACGTTGAACGACCAAACGTTTTAATTTGAAGAGTAGTTGAAAGTATATTTCATTAACTTGAAGGTGACTATAAATTACAATTTGGTTATGTTTCAACAATTTGAAATTGAAACACGAAGAGATTTATTTTTTAAAGTTTCAATTGTCCGCGGTTGCTTTTGTATGATTTTTACGAGGTTGAATTCTCTCTTTTCATGTTTAAAAAGCGAGCGTGTACACGCGTACATTAAAGTAAGAATGTAAATCAAAATAATTAATGTTTCCACAACAAATTATTTTACAGTCTTTAATTGTCGGCTCATCTGGGTTTAATGTTTTTCCGCTTTGCCTTTTTTTTATTAATAGACTATTACGGTTTTCGTTGTGTATTTCTTTGTTAAATTTTCATGTATTTATCGTACACTTGTATTTATTTTTGTAAGTTCGTTAATCCGTTAACTTATTTTGGTTCCGTATTTACTGCTTACCTCATTTACGTGGCGTTGCGGATTACTGATTCATAAGAGAAAGGTTATTGCTGGCTTGAGTTTGATGGCTTCGAATCAAAATTCCTTTTGCTGGTTCTTTACCATTGTATAACATGCCGGTGTAAATTCTTTATCAGTAATTAATTGTTTCAATGAAATAATTAGGTGGATGTATTATTTTGAATTAAACTCTTGAGCATCTATTTCTGTAAACTGTTGGTGATATCTGATTCGGTTTGTTATTATTTCTGTTTCCTGTATGTGTTATATTTCTTATTGCTTTTGCACATGTGTCATCTGCCATTATTTGCATACATTCCGTTCGGTTTTTTTTGTGGCGAATAGATTCAGTGTTTTTATGAAACTTTTCATTTGAGATGTGTCCAGGGGAAACTTATGAAACCCCCTAAGCCTACCGGATGATTCAACGACCGCCATATATCTAGCGGAAACGTTTTTGTGGAGGGATAAAGTGGACGGAACAGAATGACGCTCATTTTGACTTTTCCCTCGTGACTCTAATCCCACGTCGTATATACGCTTACCATCCATTCTGAAATTTTATTCCGGCGCTTGTTTTTTTTCGTTTCTTTTTCACCAAATGCGCTTTATATGGTAAACTCTGAGTCCAGTATAAATTGGCTTGTTCTTATGTAATAAAGAAAAATAATTTGGTCATTTTTCGTGTTTTATCTAGACTAAATAGTGTAGAGTTTTTCCCGCATAAGATGTTTGACAGGTATCTCGGAAGACATGTACGACATGTCACATGTAGCATACGTCCCATGTTGTTTAGTACAAGGTGGGAGAACATGTATTGTGCGTTCGTAAGATAAGTTGCTCTGTGAACTAAAATAATAAAGACGATCCGATGTCTAACAAATCACTAATGCGTGGAAGACTATCGTGAAAACAGTACGTTGGCTAATTGTACGGATGAACCCAGGATGTTTTCCGTCTTCAGTTCACATACTGATGTGAAATAATAAACAATTTATGCTTGAAAGAAGTTACTGTATTCTACGAAAATTTTGCAAAATTAAAAATTCCGCTAGTTGCACAATCACTTATGTTTCACGACAAAATACTGTACTAGTATTAATGCTGTAGGAACAGAAAATGTCGAGCTGCTGATATGTACGACCGGTCTTGTGGTTTGACATTTGCAATTTCTGCTAATGCAGACAGTGAGAAGGATGATAGATGAAAATGGGTGTTGAAAAAAATGCCGGACCTAACCGGGAATCGAACCCGGGACCCCAGCGTAGAAACCAGTTGCGCTATCCACTACGCCAACGGGCCGACCTTAGAGTAATTCTAAATTGTAAACTTCAATGTACAAGGGTTGTTTTTTTGTAACCTCTTTATTGGTTGTAAAAATAAGGCCAATGAGAATAATAAAATGAATTTATTATGAAAAGTTACATACATCCTTGGTTACTTTTCAGCATAGTCACCTTTTTAAGTTGAGTCATTTATCATATCGATGTATAAGCTTTTCCAATACCCTCTTCATAAAACGTTGCCGCTAGTGACTTGAAATGGGTGTTAACGTTGTCTTGGAGCTCGTCATCTGTTTGGAAGCTCTGGCTCAATTTAAAAGGTGATTATATTGAAAAGTAACCAAGGATGTATGTAAGTTTTGATCATAAATTTATTTTATTATTAGCAACCCCCGCTCGTTTCGCTTCACAGCAGCTAATGTAGGCCTCATTAAATTATTTTAAATCCTCTCTATATACAATATTTGTGGTTTTGTTGCCCCGTGGCAGCAAAATCGTTTTTTGCACTTCCAGCTCTAGAACGTCCGACATAAAGTTGTCCTTGAGTGAAGGGAAGCACTCTTCTCTCAAATCGATGCTCACCGTTTTAAATGTTTGTCCCTGCGGTTTAACAGAATTGAATAGAACGCATAGAAGAATACCGATGGAAAAGAAAGAGACAGTTGATATACGGCTGAGATAAAAGACAGTAATACGTGGGTGCGTTACGCAGAGTAATTGGAAATATACGACTCATTCACTCTGTCGAATGAAAACATACGAATGATATATGAAATACAGTACAAAAATAAAAATTTTGAATATTTCCGAATTTTTAATTTTTTTGAAATCGAAGGGTCACGGCCTTTTAAATTAAATACAGTTCAAAATAAAAATTTTAAATATTTCCGAATTTTTAATGTTTTTGGAATCTAACGTTATTCTTCACGTTTTTCTATGAAATATTAAAGTTGAATTGTGCTTCTAGCTCAAGAAATACACCATCCAGAGGACTTAGAAAATAAATGAAAGTGCTATGCACCCGATAAACTAGAGCATGCGACATCGTCACAGTTTAAATTGCTTAACTCACTTAATTAAAGTTATTTTAAGTCGCAAAATAGCCTATATTGATCAGGAAGCTCTAAGCTATGCAACAATAAAAGATTTTTGTAAAAATCAGTTCAGGAGTTTCTGAGATTATCTCATACAAACAAACAAACAGACGTTTCTTCTTTATTATATTAGTATAGATTTCATTAGTTTTGTTCTTATAACCAGTCGGATGTTGAAAAATAACAATCATCGTAGTTATTTTATTTTTATCGATGTAGTACATTTGTGCATCAAAGACTAAATAGAATTCAGTACTATTTGTGTTAACGGTAATACTTAATTAGTAAATGAAGTGTGTTACGATTTCCAGGTTGTGAAGAGGTGGAAATTTGAAACAAGTAATTAATTAATTGTATTTTTGTAAACGTCTTGGCCGCGCATTAGGCAGTACTTATTCAGTACTAATTCTGGCAGTACTAATTGGCAGTACTAATTCTGTATTTAGCTTGACTAATTAGGAAGAATAAACTTTTAATTAGATACCTATCTACTTGGAAGGTGTTTGATCACGGACTTCTTGGAAGCTGTCGTCTCATCTCTGTGTAATGAATTTTGTTTAGCCTAAGAAATAAAATGGCCGGTAACCCATTATTGTGAACGATATATTGAACGAAATCTATGTCTTAAGTTTTTATAAGCACTCTGAAACTCGTTCTGTCTGAAAACGTTATTAACTAATTATATTAAGATATCTATCTATTCTCTGGTGAACACCATGGTGTGGAATTCAATTTCATTAGTTTCATTCCATCGAAGTCTGGCTTCGTTTACGCTCCTCCAGGGTTTTAACAATGTTGTAATTCTTGTTTATTTTTTTTTAAATTATGTTTTCAAATACAAGGTTAATTTATATAATTCTATCTTGTTTATGTTGTATTGTTGCTTATTATTCAAATTTTATGAATATTGTTTTTAATATAAAGCCGATTTAGGATTGCTTTACCTTAATGTTTTGCGTTTTTTTTTTTTGGTTTTTATTCAGCTGTTTTGCAATTACTGCTAATGCAGAAGGTGAAAAGGATGATCGATGGAAATGAATGGTGAAAAATACCAAACCTGACCGGGAATCGAACAGCTCGGGTCCGTGAAGGTGAGGTTGGTAATTAGTAGGAGAGGCTGTTTGAAACGCAAAAATTTTGAGAAATTTTTTCGTAAAAAATGATACATTTTAATGTTTCTCTTGAAACATTAACCCAGCAGTATTATTACTGAAAGTTTGAAATCGTTTTAACCACTTCTGAGAATTTTTGTACTTTGTCGTCGTAATAAGTCCGTTTGTTATTAGGCTAAGTTGCCAATTTCAGAAACACCTTAATTTTTAATTTCAGTTCAATCGGGTTGGTACATTTTGCTTTAGCAAAAATAACTTACCCTCGCGCTTGGAAAGACTTACGTTTTTTAGAATGAGTTTTTGTTTCAGGGAGCCCTGAATCGGTTTAAATCGTAACCAAGCTTCATGTTAGTTTTTCACTGTTTGGGTGTACAATTTATAGAGCGTCAGAATGTGAGATTTATTCGTAATATTTTAGTAAAAATTAACGTGAATATTGTGATTTTTTTTCTGAGATTTATAATTAGTTGTCGCGCTTGGAAATCCTTAGAATGAGTTTTTGTTTCAGGGAGTCCTGAATCGGTTTAAATCGTAACCAAGCTTCATGTTAGTTTTTTATTGTTTGGGTGTACAATTTATAGAGCGTCAGAATGTGAGATTTATTCGTAATATTATAGTGAAAATTAACGTGAACATTGTGATTTTTTCGTGAGATTTATAATTAGTTGTATTTCATTATCGTTAGGTGCTGTATAAAAGTTGAATCTATTTTGGTAAAGAAATGTAAGTAACCGGCGCGGCGGCGTGCAAGTTGTGTATTTATTACTAGTTCTGTACTGTTTTGTTTTTGGAATGGAGCCCAGCAATTGTGTCTTGGATTCCTTCGCCACAGAACCGTTTCAGGCGTAAATTGGCTGAACGTTTTAATGCCATGTGATAACGATTTATTACTGAAAACATATGTAGGCTGCTACTTTCTTTTCTACCTTCTCTTTTTGTTTCATTTGTTTTCTTTTAGATGTTGAAAGTTTTTTCTACTATAGTTTTGTCTGTTCAGTGTTGTAGTCTATTGTTGAGAAAATATTTATTTATGTGTTAGCTTAATGCACGCTTTGACATAATTTCGCTTTGCCGTGTGTCGTTTCCTAGGCACATTTTAGATTGTAAGTAACGTCAAACATTTCTGAAAATTATTTTTCAAAATTCACCTTGTAAGGTTTTATATTTGCCAGCCATCGACTGTTTTACTTTTTCTATTTCTTTTTTCATAAGTTCTCCAAGCTCTTCTATCTTCCGCAAGTCGTTTCATATCTACATACCTGCAACACCCTACTTCTTTTGTAATTTGCTTTAAATATTCTAACCTTTGTCTCCTCCTACAATTGACTCCCTCAATATTACCCTCTATTATTAAAAGAGCAATACCTTGGTGTCTTAAAATATGTCCCACTATCCCTTATTCTGGTTAGATGTTTCCATATACTTCTTTCATCCGCTCATCTATGGACCTCTAAATTACTTATTTTGTCCACCCACCTAATCTTTAACATTTTCCTATAACACCAGATTTCAAAAGCTTCTATCCTTTTTCTTCCTACACCCCTTATTACCCACGTTCACTCCCTTATAATGCTACACTTCAAACACAATGTTTTAAGACATTTATCCTTATCTGTAAATCAGTTTTGTAGTCAGTATGCTGTTTTTTTTTATTTCAAAGGCCCTTCTTGCTTGAGCAATCCTACTTATGACGTTATTTGTGTTTCTTCTATTCTTTTTTTATTGTATAATCTCTTGATAGCAGAAATCTCCAACTTCCTGTATGATTTCGTTGCCTACATTTTTCTATTTATGAATGCCTTAAAAGTCCATAATAGTTTATCAACTATATTGTGATTCGGTTTAGTATGTGTTGTTTTTCCAGTGTTTCAAGGGCATTTGTGATGAGGTTTCAGTGGACTTTTTTTGTATATTGTTTTTGCGTAATTTGTGACCCTGATCGTGTACCTTTAAAATGAGTTATAATTATCGTATTGTGACCTCTTGTCATGTGGTAATGAGTCAAAAATTTGTAGGCTTTTATTGGAAAAACTGAATTAAGATTTACATCTTTCTAGAACCAAACGGCTGAAATTAAGCTGTGTTGTATCAAAGTTTTAAACTCTTTTAAACGAGTTTAGGTATTTTTTCACTGTATAATAATTACTTTTATTGTTTTCTTACGTTTCATGTACAGGTAATTACATTTTTTAATTGGAACTTTTTAGTACTTTGAATTTTTACTGTAGATATTAATTACTATTTTACGTTCGTCTCTCTAGAGAGTTTTTCTCTGTTAAAAGTTGAACAATAGTTGATTACTTTTTCAATGAAAGCGATTAAATTATTATTTATGTTGTGTTTCAACGGAGGAAACGTTAGTTTGTTTAATTATGTAAATTTGTCCGGGTAAAACAATTCACGAAAAGAAACATTTTCGATAAATCTTTGAAGCGTGTTAACTGTTGAGTTGTGGAGGTGTATTGAAGTGGTTGTGTATTTTCAAAGGACCCTCGTGAGCGGGTAACGATTGTCGATCGTAAATGAACCCCCGTACTCGTCTGGTAGGTGGCTTCGTGTGTTTCATTCCACTTTGTTTATCTTAAGTTGAGCACTGTCTCATGCAACAGAAAATTAATTGCGTACCGGCAATGAAAATAGATATTCGTTTGTTCGTCTCGTGTAAAGTAAGGCAAGAGAGCCGAATCCGGTGGTACGTCGGAACCGTGCCTGTGTTTTCGGGTGAATCCATGCGTTAGATCTGATGGGTGATTTGAATTTAAATTGTATGATTGTATAATATGTGTTCATTATTTTACATCCTCTCCTTTTCCTGGTTTACCTTTATTTATAACTCATACTATCTTGTTACCGGTTGTAATTTTCATTTTGTCATCTGATTCAGATGCCGACGCTAAACAACGATAGATTTATTCAGTCTCATCGGACGTTTTTTGGTTCGGCTATCAACTGATGACATGTGCGAAACATTTTAAACGGAAAGTATTGTTCCGTTAACAAGATTTTTTATCCGTTTTGTCCTGTTTTTTGCTACATGTATGAACTGTCCATTTTTCAGTCTTAATTTCTGTTGTCCGAGGTCTGAAACTATCAAAGTGTGGCAGCCTACATTAATAGAAATTTTTCTATTCGGTTTAAGCACAGATTATGGTTGTTTATTATGAAGCTGTTGCTGAAAATGTAAAATGTTCTGCTACTTCCTTTTTTTGGAGGATAATCGGATTCTCCTCTGGATAAATTATTTAAAAAAAATTAAATCATTCATTATTTAAATGATAACTTAATTACTTATACTTGATTGATTTATTTTAGTGGAAATGAAGTAACTTAACTATAATATTAACAGAAAAATATCAAAAACCATATTTGTAGCAGTACTAGGTCGTGTATTTAGGTTTTTTTTGTGAATGCATTCCATAAATTTATAAATAGATCCTAGATGTCCAAAATTGATATTACAAAACCGGCATAATCGATTAAGGTAGCAGAATTTTTTTTTTGATTTTGTGAAACATATTCACTGAAAGTATAAAAGTTGAAAACTAAACACATAACCATCATGAAGCGTCACTATTGGTTGATTAGTTTTATCCATCCATTAGTTTATTCATCCTACATTCTACATCTCTCTCACAGTACGTTTGTAATAATTGTTAGCAACAGGAACAAATAAAATGTGTAATTAAATAAAATAATTGTAGTAACATAAATACGTTTGTAAAAAAATCTGGTGTTAAACATTCACACAACTTTCTCTTGTCAATGCAAATAATTAACAATAAACCTGACATTAGTAATAAACCATTAGAAATAAACATAACCTAATTTTCATCATGAGTAAAAGACGCAAAATGAAAGTCAACCTTAGTTTGGCTTAAAAATACGGAAAATCACTATTTCACGCTAAACGAGGCTCTGTAGAGAAAAATGCTTCGCATAAAAGTTTAGATCTTTTAATTTCCTATAAATTTTATTATGCACTTTTGTTGTAAAATGCACACTAAGGCCTGAAATCTTAAAAAATTCGATTTTTTACACGTTTTTTTACAAAAAACAGAAAATCACTAATTACCGCGAAACTAAGCGTTATACAAAAAAATGTTTGGAATAAAAGTTGTAGAATTTTAAATTTTTTACAACTTTTAATAAGATACATTTTTGGGCTAAAATGCATTTTGAAGTTGTAATCTTAAAAAAACGTTTTTACGCAAAAACAACCTCTCCAAGAATTTCAGCAGACATGGTGTACCTACCCTATCTTGTAGAGCATGAGAAATTTAGTAAATAAGGCGACTGTAAAAAAAATCGTAGGGCCAGTTTTTGAGAACCGTAAAAAGTGTAAAATGACACTAATAAACTACTACTTCCGGTTGACTGATTTTAATGAAATTGTTCGTGTCGGGTTCGCTAGTGGTATGTAACTGAAGTTTTAAGTTTCAAGTTCGTACGATGTTCCGTTCTTGAGATATTCTGTTCACACACACAGACCAATCGCTAAAAACATGTTTTTTGGGTTCAGTGGGTCTGAAAACGTGTAGATCCGGTGAAAACTCGATTTCGAAAAATCGACATGAAAACAATACTTTTTCCTTCCTATAGTATATTCATATAGGCAAGAGAAAGTAAAAAGGAAACCTTAATATGTTGATACAACATATATGGTTAAGAGCTGAGTTTGAGGGTGTACAAAATATGAACAATGTTGTTGGTTAGACAATGTACTTAAGTTGACTAAAATTTGGTTGACGGACAATATTTCAGAAACTTTTGATTAAACAATACGATGGTATTTATTGTTTTAAGGGCGTAAATTCGTTTTACAGTCGGTGGTATTTCCTTTTGAATGCAGGAAAAGGAAACAACTTCACTGAATTTCAGTCCTCTTCAGTTTCCCTTGTTATTTTACATATTATGTATGTGTGATACATGAATATGAACATTACAGCGTGAGCTTTTCTCTCGGCTATAAACCATATAATGCCTCCCGACATATCATCAGCCGTAGCCGCCGTCGACTGTCGTCGTTAGAATTTTACACTTCCTTTCCTTGTCGCATGATTTATCACCTCCTTTTCCGGATCCCCCCTCGGTGTCTCTTTGTACCTTTTATTATTAGATCGTTTGTTAAAGTTCAAGAAAAATTATCTCGTGTCTCATTGTCGTCGCACATTTACTTGTGCTAACAATCATCGTCGGTTTTGGAGGGATAGGGATAACCGGTGTGATGTATGGTGTTCATGAAAAATGTCTCCTTTTTGGATTTGATGGATTTCTCTGTCGGCAAGAAATCCTCTTGAAGCGAACCTTTTTTGGAATGAAGTTTTTGAACGGTGTTTTCAACAGGATATGATTTATTCGCACTGTTTATTTTGTTGGTAGTTTTTTTATGTATTTACAAAAGAAAGAAAAAGAATAGACAAATCTTGTATAGCCTATTTTGAAAATATTATCTGTGCTGTGAACGTCGGTATTTTACTTTTTAACAATCTCCAATGCAACGTAACTAACTGGCGATTCGTATTAGAAATAAAATACAGTTAAAAAAAACACAGTTGGAATAATAAGTATTACTGTATTCAATTCAATAGAGTAATGCGTTACGAATTATGTATTGCAGAATTATTCAAATGGATTATGTGAAAATGTTTTGTTATTTGTTTTTTTTTATTTCCTCACGATCTGACTGTGTACTTTGTGGCAGTTATGGTTCGTTTCCTGTGTGATTATAGTTTCGGTTTATTCTATTTTTTATATTGTTGCATTTAAAATACAACGTTACATCTTTGGGATCTTTGGGTAAACAGATGCCGGCGTGTGGAGGAAAAATGTTAGGGCTATTTTAATTACAGTTTTTAAACAACTAAGTATATGTTTAATTTTTAAAACGTGTGCATTAGTTTTGTGATGAAGAATGACACTTATTTTTCCATAACCATAACAGTCTATTGGGTATAAATTTGTTGAATAAAATCTGTATGATAATGTAAGATTTAAAATAATTTATGTTTTAGGTTTAGTTATAAGACATCCGTTTTTTGTTGTTTTTTTTTAGTGTGTAACTTATATTAATTCACCATATACTAAAAAAAATTGTTCTGAATTTAATATTATGCAGTAAAATATTAATTATTATTGTCAGAATATCACAAGAATAGTTACATGTTACATTGCATGTAAATTTGTAATTTAACAATTAAATAGTTGTAAACAATATTTTAAAAAATTGTACTTGTGTAAAATATGTTAATTTTAAGTAATGCCTATGTATTTTTTTAAGGAAATATTGATATTAAGTATGGTATTAGTAATTTTAACAATGAAAGATTGCAAAAATTATTAAAAATTTTATTTTCAAGCCGATTTGTTCTAATAGCGATTTTTGCATTTAAACAATTTTAAGTTAATTTATTTTAATTTTTTTGTTGAACAAGTATATTATTATTTGTAAGAATATGAAGTAGAGGTTGTAATTGGATTGAATGAACATAAAAAAATGTTTATGTAGGCCTACCTTGTTGTTTAATTGCTAATGCGTAAAAATGTTTTAATTTTTCTTATATTAAATTATTAGTTTTTGTTCAATTGGATATAATTGTAATTTAAAAATTGTCTGCGAGTATCGATTATCTGGTAATTACTCCTAAAATATTAATAATAATAATTGTTTCTGCCCATAACAGACAGGTGGAGTGTCAGATTATTTACACTCAATCTGTTAAATCAGCGGTTAAACAGCTGATTTTGGCGACGACTTTACCTCTAGACGAATCAATTGTTTTATTATGTTAAAACAATTTAGTGGAAGTTAATGTAGTAATCGATTGTACATCTAAATTTTGTTTTCATTAAAAGAAATTGTTTTTGAAAAAATTTTAAGATATTAATTTGTATTCAACCCAAGGATAAATAGTTTTTATAACCGTTTGACGTAGAACAACCGGATATGGAGACTTCGTCAAATTTACCGTATATGACAATGAATTTTTTTCCGGTTTTTTTGGATGGCGCCCGGGTTCGGATTAATGAGATTCCCTACTGTACGGAGTATTAGTTACTTGATAAGAGAGTTAAGTAAAATTTAATGATGGACATTTTGTGAATGGTCGGTAACTCTTGATTTTTACCCGGGAATTTGTAACAAGCATCCCCTGCCCCCGCATTCTTCAGCGGTTCCATACTTCAATTCCCATCTCTTTTCCACGCATTCATTCCCCTTTTATTTCCTTTCCTCCCTCATCTCGTTTCCTGTCCCTTGACGAATTCTACAAGGGTTAGCTTGAAAACGGGAGGATATGGATGGCTAGATGAAACGTCACGGTGTTCCCGTGACGCGGCGCTGCTGGCTTCTTCTTGCTTGCATTGTCTATCTCTCTATTCTTGTAACGTTGCCAACCGACCGGCCCGCCATTTCTGTTACGGTAATCTACTTCTTGTCGTTCTCCCAATGTTTTTGCCAAAATTTTAGCCCTCCGTTACGGCTTGATGCGTGGGTTTTTTTGGGTTAATTGTTGGTTTTTTTAATTAATTTTTTACAACTTTGTCATTTACATTCATTATTTAATTATTGTGCTTGCATAAGAAATTTCGTTATAAGGTTTTTAATTGATTACCTTTTGTAGATGTTGTACAGGTATAATAATTATGCTATTTCATTAACAGGTCATTTTGAGTGGCGTAACTTACTGGGAGATTGCACGATGGTTTCAACTAAAAATTTCGATTTTTGGTTTTTTATGTTTTTCAATAGTATAGGGCTTAGATCTACCAGTAAAACATTAAATTACGTCAATTTTTTTTTTGAAAAAGCTGGTTTTTATCAGGGTACCCCAGAAAAATTATCTTGTTACCAAGAACAAATATTTTACATATAATATTTTGTTTTAGTGCAAAGGAAATTTCAGTTTTTCAAAATATCTGCATCACTATTTTTAATATTCTCAGCTGTTGCTTTCTAACCATTTGTTGATGGGAAATTTACTTGTTTGTATACATTTTGTTTTTGATTTGTGCCTTCTTGTTGTTTTGCCTTTTCCCGTAATATTACATTTTTAACACTTAGGTACATTTTTATCTGATACCAATTAAGCTATCAAGCTTAAATTTGTACCGGTTAATTATCTTGTATATTTACATATACCGTCATTTTTATAACTTCCTCAGATGCTCCAAAAATTAGAAATACGCAAAAAACGTAGAAAAAATTTGTAACAATGTTATGTTACTCGTTATTTTTTTTAAATGTTATGGTTCAAAAGATTAAATTGAAAAAATGTCAGTAGCTAGAAAACCCCGAAAACTATGAGTGTGTAAAGTTTCATTATCCTATCTTGTACCAATCCTATGAAAAATGTACCTAAAAAGAAGAGCAAATTTAAAATTGGCGGGATACAAAGTACAGTCTCCCCTTAAGGTGGTAATTTTTGAACCAAAAACAATTTTTTTTTGTGTATTTTTGTAGCCTTATCAAATGACTGATCAAATTTATAACATTGCTTTGCGTAGATGTGTAGGAAAGTGATGTATCATTCGTTTACAATTCGATTGTTCAGTATAAGTTCGAGTATATCACCCAACACGGATCTACTACCTTCATAAGTGAATTCCCTATATTTTTTTCACAAATAACAGTCGACAAATAATTTTATCCTTATAACCAGTGCTTGTTGATTATTTTTGCTAAACTTCTCATTAAAAGTTCTTATACCTCCTTAATATGGTGAATTTCACCCATTCTGTTGTGAACTCCAGTAAGACAGACTTTGTCTGGCCAGGTCAATGGTTAGAGCACTCGTCCGCTGCACATTGCAAAGCGGATGATCCCAGTTGTCGCGACTTTTAATATACGTACAAACATGTGGTTTTCACACCTTTAGTTATTATTATATGCCCTGTAACCGTTGTTACATTTTTTTTTTTTTTGGTTTGATATTTTCCGTGTTGGACGTTTGTAATTTTGTGTGTTGGCGCTCGCTTGTTTTGTGTTGATATTCTACTTGAGAGCTGCTGCTATCTGCCGGCGTTCAAGTTAAGTTTTCCCCTATTTCTCTCGTTGACTCGTGCCTGCGTTGTTAACGTAAACGGTCGTGAACTGTGCGTTTTTCCTTAAGTTATTATGTAGTGAAAATTTATATTTTTATTGCTTTTTGAATAAAAGCAATGGCTTTGTGTTACATCGGTCTTCGTTTACCCTTTTGGATTGAACTTTTATTACATGTTTTCAAGTCTCAAGATATCTATAGATGATTTTTCCAAATTGATGTTTGCTGAATACCTTTTCTTAAATTACTACTTGCGTTTCCAAGCCTCATTAAATAAAAGTCAAGTATCATAAGTTAGGTGGCCGACTGTGGGACTGTGGGGATACCAGTGGATGTTTGTACGTATCCAAGAATTTTGGCTTAAGTGGATTTCAGCTGTAAGTAGTATGTTGCTATTATTATTCTATTGGAGGAGATTTGTCTCGTCAAGCTTAAGGGAGTCTCACCTGCTTGAAGTTTTTTATTTATTCTACAGTCAGTTCAGTTCTAATCGCCTTTTTTTTATATTATTGAACATTTATCTTGTATTTACTTTTGAATGACCTATTAAAAGATGTGATTATGTACATTACAGTTACTCTAAAATTTTGTTATTATTCATAACTATGCATTCCGTTTTAAAAGTTGTTTTGATGTAATTTTGTCTTTTTTTGAGCAACTTTTTTGGTAAAATTTTTTTTATGTAAATTACATTGTACGTATTTTGGTATTTAAAATAAAATACTTACTTCTAATAAAACTGTTTTCGGTTGGCCAACCATAATGTATTTTGCACATTAATTACTATATTTTATTGCTTTTGTTTAAGAAAATAAATGGTTGTAAATTCGATATTTTGAAGCTGCACAATAATGTATTTTATAATTGTTAATGTTCAAACCTAATAGGTATTTACTTATGCTCATAATATGTAAATTCATTTTGGTTAATTTTATTTTTACTACCTTTGGTCTAAATTTTCTTATACCTGAAAATAAATTTTTTTTAAATAATCTTGAATACCCTTTTTTTCTTTTTTAAATTTTTTTTGTGGCTTTCTTACCTAACGATTTCTTACGGCTGGGTTTTATGGGCCGAGAAGGCCACAGCCCATAACAGACAAGTGGAGTATAAAATTATTTACACTCAATCTGTTTGTTGCAGGGCTAAAATAAATAGTTATGTTTCTTATTACATGGTCAGCCAATTAAATGACTGAATCATCTCAGAACATAAGAGGTAGAGGTGTGAAAGACACTAATCAGAGTTATCTCCTCTGAAAGTAATGAGTTTCATTATACAGTCAGACCCTGTGGTGAATGATGTGAAGAAGGTGTCATTTTCGGAGTGAAAAATATGTGCTTTTCAGAGAAATATGTGCTGATAAGCGTACTTTTCCACTTTTGAGGAAGGCAAGTAAACCACCTCACTCCTCGTTTTACTTAATAAAACCTCTACAGGTACAAACCAGCCTTTCGGCTGATGACCTAAACAACACAGTTATTTTTATGCTATCATTTTTCGGTTTTTCAAGTTGAGCCTCTTCCGGTCATTTAACGCGAACGACATCACTTTTTCAGCGAATATTACAGTAAGTTTTGTAATTTACAGACCCTGGCCGGGAATCAAACCTGTGATGTTTTCACCTTGATGCCCTTGGGTCGGGGTATTAGATATTTTTATATAGTTCTTTTTCTGTTAGGCTCGATTTTTTTGTTTTGTTTCGTACCTTTTTTTGCTGGGTGTTTTACTTTTGTATTTACCGATTTCTTGTATTAGCTTTTTGAGTGGGTCTGTGTAAAGGATTGAGAACGCAGTAATGGGTTTGGTAATGTACATGTTGAATTGAAGCGTGTTCTTATTGGCGACACTAATTGGTTCTTTTTTTGTGCGGTCTGTCGCAGTACGGGAAATTTAAAGAAAAAGATCTGAGGATTTTTGACTTTCCTCTGTTGCTCTTTTTACCTTTGATCTTGTATGTATGGTATACGTACATTCGCCACCACAGTGTATAGTGCCACTCGTTTTTTCCTTTCTCATCAAATCCTTTTTTTATCCTTGTTTAACCCCCACCCCTCTTGTGCTTTTCCGATTCTCTTTTTAACTCCTGGCGGGGCTACTCATCGTGATCCAATATTGAGGATTCTCTTCCTCTTTTTCCTTCTTATTTATTCTTTCAATCTGTGCAGCTTTTCTTCTTTAGATCGTATAGAACGATCGTTCTTTAAGAAAGATTGACAGGCTTTTGAAGCCAGCCCGTCCTTTTTAGCTTCTTCTTCTTCTTCTTCTTGTTCCTGTTCAGCGTATCCCACTTGAGGAAAGATGTGCAACTTCGTTACATTTACGATCGTTAGATTTTTTTGTTAGTTGTAAAATAAAGTAATTCTGATGGGATTTACTTGCCGGGTTTAGTGATATTTTTTTCCCTTTTGGTTTGTCTTCTTTTCCAGCTAAAATATTATTTCAAAATATTGGTCTATTGTTAAAGTAGACGAAATATTTTTTTCATTTCCATTGGATTTGTTTTTATGTAGTCAGTTAAAATTACGTGGAGGACTATTTATTCTGTTTTTGTTTTTTTTTTGTTTTGTTTTACTACAAACAGTTTGGCAATTAGCGACTGTTCTACTTTATTATGTTTCTTTTACGATGGAATTTCAACTAGAAAATTTCCGGACTACCTTACGACCCTTCTGCTTCTTGCAGTTTGCATTAATCTTAACCAATGCACCACGAATACGGCGTATAGTTTTGGATTTCAGAGAAAAGTTCAAAATTTAAAATTTTCAGTCTTAAAATTTGACGCTTCGCTCGTGATGTTTAATTTCTCATGATATTGTGATCGGTTTTTGTCCTTTTTTGTGCGTATTTCATTGCGTTTATTGTACAGTTGTACAGGTAGTTGTGGTAACTGTTAGTAGTTACATAATTAATTAATAATAATTAATTATATGATTATATTTATTACATGATATTAATAAAAATTAATAATTAATCGATGCATGCTGCAGGGGTTTGATATTTTGTATAATAATAAAATAAATTTATAAAAAAAAACAACTTTTTACGTATGAATAACCGTACATTACACACAGATTTATCTTACCTACTAGCAACCCCCCGCTCGCTTCGCTTCACAGCAACTAATGTAGGCCTCATTAAATTATTTTAAAACCTCTCTATATACATTATTTGTGGTTTTGTTTTCCTGTGGCAACAAAATAAATTGTTTTTTTTGTACTTCCAGCTCTAGAAGTCAGACATAAAGTTGTCCATGAATGAACGAAGCACTCTTGTTTCAAATCGATGCCCACCGTTTTAAATGTTTGCTCCTGCGATTTAACAAAATTGAATAGAATGCATAGAAGAATAACGATGGAACAAAAAGAGACAGTCGAAATATTGTTGAGATAAGAGACAGTAATACGTGGGTGAAGTACGCAGAGTAATTGGAAATATATGAAATACAGTACAAAAATAAAAATTTTGAATATTTCCAAATTTTTAATGTTTTTGGAATCAAATGTTATTTTTCATGTTTTTCTATGAAATTTAAAAGTTGAATCGTGCTTCTAGCCCAAAAAAATACACCATCCTGAGGACTTAAAAATAAAAGTGGTACGCACCCGATAAACTAAAACATGCGACATCGTCACAGTTTAAGTTGCTTAAAGTAGCAAAATAGCCTATATTGATCAGGAAGCTCTAAGCTATGCAACAATGAAAATTTTTTTAAAATGAGTTCAGTAGTTTCTGACATTACCTGATACAAACAAACAAACAGACATTTCTTCTTTATTATAGATTATTAAATTTACGCTCGAGGTGGGAAAGTAACCCATACAATACAATTTATGAATTTCTCTTGTCCTAGATTAGGTCAAATTAAGTCCCTCTTTTTCAAACACCAGGTTGTCCAGATTTAAAATTACAGGATATAAGAACAGATTTAATGATGAAATTATTTCATTTGTGTACTGCCTACCGATTTTATTTCTACAGAAAGGACCGTTTTTGCTCACCTTTAAATTTTGAGTTTGTATACTTTTTGGAGAAACTTTGTATGTATTAAAAAGCTGAAGATCCTGGATTCAGTTTTTGATTAGGGTCTGGTTAGCATATAATAATAATAGTCGCTTATGACAAAGGTGTCGATCTGACTGAATTAAAATAAAATTCTGAACATAAAAAATGTACTCGTAGTATTGTTGTAATAATTAAGGTTTGAATTTATATGTTGAATATTAAATCGTGGCTTTTCTTAGCGAATATTGTATTCATTTCAGTTACTATCGTATAAGTGAAAAAAAAAAAATTCGTGTGACTTTTGTTGTACAACAAGTGAACTGTGTAATCATTTCTGTTCCGGCATAATGCGAACGAGCCTGCTGGTCTACAATATCGTTACAACAGTAGTAAGTTGGAACCAATATAGGCGTTGTTGTTCTGTACACGGATATTCTACCGATTCGACGTGCTTTATCTTGGTCAGACGAAGTAGCCCCCATTGCATTTTCATGACGTGTCGATCGGTTTCGTGCGCTGATAGACGACGACGACGGCGACGGCAAGAGGGGATCGCCACCAGAAGAAACATTGACTGCCGTTTCATTCGGTGCCTGTTAAAAGGACGAGTAAGGGAATTTTGATAAAGCCCATCTCTCACTCTCTCTCTCTCTTTCTTTTTCCCGCACTCACTCCCACTCAAGCCTACAATTTCTACACTTGACCCTTTGTTGTGGAGATACCTACGCGCGCCTATCTCCTTCCTATATAACAACAAACTGAGATGGACTGCCGGAGAACTTGATTTGATGTGGCGAAGGGCTTTTCTTCGCTTTCTTTCTCGCTCTCCCTCTCATTTTTCTTCTTTCTTATTTATTGTATCCCTCAAAATTGAAAACTAAGCTGCGTTTACGAATGATATATCTCCGTTCTATTTATCTTCATATCTTCCTGACACACTCCGTTCTCTCTGTTTTATTGTTATTGTTTTTATTATGTACTTTTGTCCTTGTGTCACTGGAAACCGTTCAAAACTGAATTGGAGTGTATCATCTGATACTTTTGTCTTAGGCTCTATCTGTTGTTGTTTTTTCTTCCTGAGGATTTATTGAAAGAAGGAAGCAGGTAATGTTTATTTTATCACTGACCATGCTTACTTGTAAGTTTTTCCAATTTTTGAAAAAGATTAAATAGAGTCAATTCGGGATAAAATATTTTGGGTTCAATTCGTCTAATAGAACGACAATTGTTTAGAATTTTTTTTTTTTTTACTTTTGATGCTGTATACTAATTAAATCTGCCCATAACGGACAGGTGGAGTGTCAAATTATTTACACTCACTCTGTTCGTTGCAGGGCTAAAATAAATAGTTCTGTTTCTTATCACATGGTCAGCCAATTAAATGACTAAATCATCTAAGAACAGAAGAGGTAGAGGTGCAAAAGACACTAATCAAGAGTTATCTCCTCTGAAAGTAATGAATTTCATTATACAGCCAGACCTTGTGGTGAATGAAGTGATGGTGTCGTTTGCAGAGTGGAAAGTATGTGCTTTTCAGAGGGCCCGGAATGCTGATAAGCGTATTTTTCCACTCAGTGAGGAAGGCAATGGTAAACCACCTCACTCCTCGTTTTACTTGGTAAAACATCTACAGGTTCAAACCAGCCTTTTGGCTGATGACCTAAACAACAATTAATTAAATATAGAGAAAGAAAGTAATTATTTTTAATGTCGATTTTTCATAATCGAGTTTTCTCGGGAAATATAAGTTTTCATTACCCTTGTATCCAAAGACAATTTTTCACTGATTGGTGTTGTGTGTAAGAAGTATCTGAAAAAACGGAAAATCGCACGAAGTTGAAACTTGTAAATTAAGTTAGGTATCACAAGAGTACTACCTGTCACGAATATTTTAATTAAAATCGGTCAACCGGGAATAGTTTTCAATGTTACGTTTTAAAATAGGTTTAAAATTTCCGAAATTATTTGACAGTCTACGCATTACCTACCTCGTGTGTATAAGTTTTGAAATAAATGTTGTACTTAATATTTAAATAACCCATCGGGTTGGTCCAGAGGTAAAGTCGTCGCTAAAATCAGCTGTTTAACAGCTTGTTTTCGGAGACAAAGGTTCCTGGTTCAAATCCTATTTAAGGTACTTTTTTTAAACGGATTTGATTACTAGACACTGATTACCGGTCTACTTTGATGGTTGGGGTTCAATTAACCATACTCTTTCAGGAATGGTTGACCTGAGTCTGTACAAGACTACACCTCATTTACACGTCATACACATCATCCTCATCTCATTGGGTCATGGGGTTGCTTATTGTTCTGAATTGAACAGATTGCAACGTACACACATTAAGGATTACAAAAAAAATATTTAAATGAATAAATTCATATCCGCCAGTAATTATAATTTTCTCTTATTATTATTATTATTACTAATTAAGTCTGTAATAATTAACGAGAGTAAAGTTAATTGATTGATTACTGAAATATGAAGAAACAATTATTCAGCATTATAAGACAGCAAATGGCTTTGCATAGTTGATTGCATTGCTATAAAGTTTGCAAGTTATATTGCTTGAGTACACTTTAAACGATGTGTTTATCGCGTTGTCTAATAAAAACGGAAGTTGACTTGTGTAATCACATGTCTGTCGCCATATTTTGTGTCTCGTAGCCTAATCAGTTTGCCATTATTTACTCATTAGAATGAATAATATTTTTCGTCTACCGAAAAATTATCTGTAGTAGTATGATCCTTTAGAAATTATTTACTATGATTTATAAGAATATGACCTCTTCTATTTGTGCTGCAGTTTTCGTTATGTTGTCTTTATGTTTAGTTCAGTAGCTTTTTTCGAATTATTAAAAAGGATATGGTGTTTTTTTACACAGTTTAGTATCAGTTTTCATTAGACTGAATCCGGTCAGCATATATTTTTACTTTCTCTTGCGTATATGAATATATAGGAAGGAAAGTATTGTTTTCATGTCGATTTTTAGAAATCGAGTTTTCACCGGATCTACACGTTTTCAGATCCCCTGAACCCAAAAAACATGTTTTTAGCGATTGGTGTGTGTGTGTGTGCAAAATATCTCAAGAACGGAACATCGTACGAACTTGAAACTCAAGTTACATACCACTACCGGACCCGACACAAACATTTTCATCAAAATCGGTCAACCGGAAGTAGTAGTTTATTCGTGTAATTTTTCACTTTTTTGCAATTTTCTCAAAAACTAGTCCTACGTTTTTTTTTTAAAATCGCCTGGTTTACTCAATTTTATATTCTCTACAAGATAGGGTAGGCGCCATAATAAAATTTATAGAAAATTAAAAGATCTACAACTTTTATTTAGAGCATTTTTCTTTACAGAGAGTAGTTTAGTGTGAAAGAGTGATTTTCCGTATTTTAAAGCCAAACTGAGGTTCATTTTCATTTTACGTCTCACAGATTACGTCTAATTTTCATGATTAAAATTAGGTTATGTTTGTTGAGGTTAGTTTTTTGTTTATTTCTAATGTTTTATTACTAATATTAGGTTTATGTTAATTATTTGCATTGGCAAGAGAATGTTGTGTGAGTGTTTCACACAAAATTTTTTCTTTAGCTTTTTGTTATCGGGAACTGTACATTATTGACAACTACCCATTTTGATCGCTGATTTGCTGTATTATTTGACGTGAATTAGGCATGAGTTTGAACAGGGACCCTCAGTAGAGTTCACGGATGGTTGTCAGCTGGTCACCGTTCAAAGTCGCTTGCTCAACCGGTGTTACTTAACAAAAAATACCGATTTCCTACCACCAGCTGACGTACTGTGCTGGCCCGATGATGCTATTTTTCTTATGTTACCTAATTTTTCACTTTCTTTATTTACTTTTATTTGTTAATATGTGCGAGACATGTAATATGCTTTTCACGGTCGATTAGCTCTGCATTTCCACACATTTCGACCAATCAGAACGTTTTCCAGTGTTGTCAAATTGTACGTGACAAACATTACGCGCGCATGCGTATAAGAGCCGCAATAGTTCACTCTCGTCTTCCACTCGTACTGAACGCATCGATTACAGAGCGCGTTAACGTGCAATACTTTATAACATAATCAGCTGATTGTATGTTTGTAGGTTATAAATTTTTATTGATAGACCAAAAAAAATGGCCGGCGAAATATTTAACAGAGCTACAAGAGCAAGTATTGGCAACGTTGCTAGCAAGTCATTGGCTAGCTATAAAGTTGATCAGCCTTAAAAAATAGTATAATTGGTATTTTTTCTGTAGTTACTTACGATTAGTTATCCGCTTCTGCTTTACAGTCAAAGAGTGTCGTAATTTGTCTTAATTCTTATTTTATTTCTTTGCATTTTTGTACATAGTTTTGTTAATATTGTCTATATGTTGCTACATCTTTGACATTGTATTTTCATGGGTGGTATCCCCTCCATCACAGCTTTTGTTACAGGAGATACCTATACCCACATTTTATATAAAATTCCTATTTTAGTTAGTTTACGTTTTGTATATTTATTTGTGTATTTTGCCTTTATGTTGTATACAAACATATTATATAATATGTGGAATAAAGAGTATTATTATTATTGTATTATTTTATGCAAAGCGTAATTTTTAAGTTAAGTTTGTAACCGTTGTAAATAAGTTCTATCGCAAGACTGTTGATCGGGTTTGTCGGTCAATTTGTTTTGCTTATTGGTTTATTTATTTATTTATTTGAAATGATATTTTTTATCACGTATTATAAAGATTTTTCAAATGTGACAGTAGCATTTACCTCTCCTTCTATTCTATACATATTTAATAATGATGGTGGGGGTTAAGTTTTCCGTGATACGGTTTAAGTACAACGATACACTGTGTACACGCTTTTGTTTGGAAATACAACAATGTCAGAGAAATAGAAAAGTTTGTTTGTTGGTGGAAGAATGTAATATGTAAGGGCAAGGCGAAGAAGGGGTCGGTCGGTTGTCTTTTCATTTTTGTTGTTTGTCGTTGGTTGGTTGTGCGTTGCCGTTGGCCTATTGTGTTTAAATGTCTCTGTGACAGTGATAAAAAGTTCTTCTCTTTTGTGAAAGCGAAAGTATTGGACATTTATTTTTCATGATATGTGTCTCCATCATTTTAGTGTTCTTGAGATTTTCGTACCTGTGTCAGGTTTGTTTTTGATGAGGTAGATAGGCAGGTGAGTTTATAGGCTTTCCCTTTCAAATAATACGTGAAATGTCTAATGCAGGCGTAAGTTTTTATATGCTTCTGATTTTCCCTGTCATTATCAAAAATTATTATAATAAAGTGTTTTTGTACTCATATGATTGCCAAAGTTTTAACTTGTACAATTTAATATACCAATTAATGTCATTTTCATACTCGCCTGATACATAATGTCTCAAATGAATTCGAGAATAATTATGACGTATGGTGTCAATGTTCTGTTAAGAACTTTTTGATATGAATTAAGAACTTTTTCTTTTGATTATTTGTGTTAAGGGGTGACTGTACTTTGTATCCCGCTAGTGTTCAATTATCTTTAGGTACATTTTTCATAGGATTGGTAAAAGATAGAGAAATTAAACTTAACACACTATAGGTGTCGGGTTTCTTCTCGAGCTACTGACATTTTTTCAATTTAATCTTTGGACCGTACCATTTTTTAAAAATGGTACGAATAACATAAACTTTTTACAAATAGTTTTCTACGATTTTTGCGTATTACTAATTTTTGGAGCATTTGAGGAAGTCATAAAATTGTCGGTATATGTGGATATACAAGATAATTGACTGGTAAAAATTTCAGCCTGGTAGGTTTATTGATTTCTGAGAAAATATACCTAGTGTTAAAAATCTAAATTTACGGGAAAACGCAAGAAACAAGAAGGCACAAATCAAAAACAAAATTTACAAAAACAAGTAAATTTCCCATCAACAGTTGTTTAGAAAGCTGAACCAACAGCTTTTGAGTATTAAAAACTGTGTTGCAGATAGTTTAAAAACTAAAATTGTCTTTGCACTAAAACGAGCAGTATAAAATTGTGAAATATATTTGTTCTTGGTAACATGATAATTTTTCTGTGTAAACTTGATAAAAACTTAATTTTTTTCATAAAAAATTTATTTTTTTACGTAATTTAATGGTTTTTTCTGGAAGATCTAGATCTAAACTATTGAAAAACATAAAAAACTAAAAATCTAAATTTTGAGTTAAACCATCGCGCCATCTCCCCTTATGACACATTTTGTTTTGTCTTTTTCTATAATTCACATATTCCAAGATTTTGTCTAGTCGTTACAAACCGTGCCTTCTGTTTACGGATCCTAATAATTGCAGTAAACAAGTGTCATATTAGAGCAATTTGCAAATCTACAGACTCTGTTTGATTCCCGTTTAAGTTTTTAAACATTTTAATCCACCGAAACTACTTTTGTAACCTACGACTGTTGTGTTATTGACGCCAATTTAGATGCGCTAAACAAATTGTTAAAAGATTTTTTTTAAATTTCTATATGTATGGATGGAAAATTGTTGAAGTGGCTTAAAGTAAAAGCTAAGTGAAAAAGAAGTGACCGAAGTTAATGAAATCTTCATTTGCTCATAACACTCGATCTGCTAGTTCCACGGAAACAAAAAATAGTTATGTTTCTTATCACATGATCAGCCAATTACATGACTGAAGCATTTAAGAACAAAAGAGGTAGAAGTGTAAAAGTCACTATAATATTTTTCAAGGCTGATTAGCTCTGAACGTTTGCATTGCCCTCTACTCACTTCATAGTTAGCTAATGACTTGCCAGCAACGTTGCCAATACTTGCTGCTGTAGCTCTTAAATATTTCGTCGGTCAATTTTTTTGGTCTTTCAATAATAATTATAATCTACAAACATACAATCATCTGTTTATATTATAAAGTATTGCATGTTAACGCGCTCTATAGTCGATGTGTTCAGTACTAGATGCAAGACGAGAATGAACTATTGCGGCTCTTGAACGCATACGCGCGTAATGTTTGTCAGGTACAATCTGACAACGCTGGCAAACGTTCTGATTGGTCTAAACGTGTGTAAGAGGAGAGCTCATCAACCGTGAAAGCATATTAGTCACAGTTATCTCCTCTAAAAGTAATGAATTTCGTCATACATCCAGACATGTGGTGAACGAAGTGAATGTGTAATTTGCAAAGTGGAAAGTAGATCCTTTTCAGAGGGCCTGGCATGCTGATAAGCATACTTTTCCACTCGGTGAGGAAGGCTATGGTAAACCACCTTACTCATCGTTTTCCTTAGTAAAACTTCTAGAGGTTTAAACCAACCATTCGGCTGATGACATAAACAACGCAAAGTCTTCATGAAGCAATCATCCGTTATTAATTAATTAATTAATTTCGTATGTTTTCATTTTCATTTGCCGAGCTGATACTTGAATAAAGTTGCCAGTGAAAAAAATTAGATTATGAAGTTCGTTGAGCATTTATTTAAAGCAGGCATGTGTATTCAATAAAATTGCTTATTGATTTTTTTTATTTTAGCAAGGCTTGTTAATTCATTTGTAAGTTTCAACCATGTAATCCATTTAACCGTGTAATTGTATGCTGGAACGTACTTCATGATTAATAAGACGTGTTTCAAATTTATTGTGTGTCGATTATAAAAGAAAACAATGAATCCGTGATAATTTTTTCTCAAATGGATTATTTTTTTGTGTGGTTATTAACAATAAATACGTAATATTAGTACGGTTTTAGTGTGCCATTGATTTTCGTTTTACTGTTTATTGTTAGAGAGCTCATACAGAATTACGTGTTAAATGCTCATCGTTTGAATCCACCGATATCGGTTACGGTTTCTGTCTCATCGTTAATTGAGTTTCTCAAGTGCTTAACTGTCCGCGAAAACTTTCCAGTATTACATAATTGAAATGGTTTTGTGGTTTCAGCGGTCATTTACCGTTTATAGTTAGCACGACCACGTTTTGGCGATTCGCAGCAGTGGTTTAACTTCCGACGTGTATTCTGACCGACTGACTTAATTTTTTGTAAAGTTTCTATAAACGGATTTACTTTACGTTATATAAAGTCCTACATTTTTGTTTAGCCTATATGTTGGAGAGAATAAATTATGTAAATAAACAGTATAGTGCATTCTCCCATTCTGTCTGCGTTGTTAAAAATTTATTTCTGTAGAAACAGTTATCAATGGATTCCATTTATTGTGTTTTTTGGCGTCGATCCAAATTCAGTTCCCCGCTGTTATTTGTAATATTTATTTCAGATTTGATCCGACGTTCGTTTCCCTCAACAAACCGTTCATTGTTTATGTTTTCACGTAAAGCCCCGGTGTTAATTCGTAAAATAATTACATTATTTTATTTAGTTTTCTATTTGTTTCTGTAGCGAGTTTATGTTGTTGTTTAGATAATCAGCGAATAGCTGGTTTGCACCTCTAGAAGTTGTAGTTAGTAAAACAAGTGAGGTGGTTTACAATTGCCTTCCTAACTGATTTTAAAAGTATGCTTATCAGCATGCCGGGCCCTCTGTAAAACATGTACTTTCCACCCTCCAAATAACACCTACACTTGATTCACCACAGGGTCTGGCTGTATAATTAAATTCATTACTCTCAGAGGAGATCACTGTGACTAGTGTCTTTTACACCTCTACCTGTTCTGTTTCTAAATGATTTAGTCATATTGGCTGACCTTGGATAAGAAATAGAACTTTTTGTAGTCCTTAAACTAGCGAATATCTTAACACACCACCTGTCTGTTATGGTCACGTGGTGGGTTGTAATGCGTTACTGTAGAAACGGTAGTCCATTGTTTATATAACCGATTAGTTTTTGGTGGACCTTATTGTATTCGGCAAAATGAGATGGTTAAAACTTTTAAATCCACAATATTGTAGCAAATTGGAATTAAAAATGTATATATTTATCATTATTGCGTTGTAGAATACAATATTTGTAGCCATGGTGGAAGTTGGTTGTGACTTTTTAATAAATTTGGTGCAGGATCGACCCGTCTTATGGGACAAAAGTCTTGAATATTTTAAAGACAGGGTTCAAACTAGAAGAGCTTGGATAGAAATTTTCAAAGAAGTAAACCTAGCCGCGAATGGGCTTAATTTTTAGGCGTTTACACACTCGAAATTTTAGAGGTTAACTATTTTAAAAACATAATACCTTATTTATGCTGCGGTCGAACGCGTGTACAGTTGAGCCGTTCTTAGTTTGCTCCTACTGTCAGCAAACAAAAGCCACTTACTACAGGGTGCACGCTAGAGTCTACGAGTTTACGGATGTCGTATTCCTATTAAATTAACTATTTTTTAAATTATTATCTGTTTGTTGCAGGGATAAAATAAATAGTTCTGTTTCTTATCACATGGTCAGCCAATCAAATGACTGAATCATTTAAGAACAGAAGAGGTAGAGGTGTAAAAGACACTAGTCAGAGTTATCTTCTCTGAAAGTAATGAATTTCACTATACAGCCAGACCCTGTGGTGAATGAAGTGAAGGTGTCATTTGCAGAGTGGAAAATATGTGCTTTTCAGAGGGCCCGGCATGCTGTTAAGCGTTCTTTTCCACTCAGTGAGGAAGGCAATGGTAAACCACCTCACTCCTCGTTTTACTTAGTATTACTTAGTAAAACCTCTACAGGTTCAAACCAGCCTTTCGGCTGTTGACCTAAACAACAACAAGTACTTAAAGTACTAAAAACATCATTCATGATATGATGTAGGCCTAACAATTTCATTTATAAAAATACTTTTAAAAGTATTTTGTATTTAAATACTTTTAAAAGTATTTTGTATTTAAATACTTTTGAAAGTATTTTGTTGTTACTTTTTAATCAGCGTGTACACATTTTGATACAATGCGCATGCTCAGTGACGTCATTATTTGTTTACTTTAGGAGCAAACTAAGAGAGGCTGGACTTTACGATAGATGTGAATGGAACTCCCAAAGATGCAGACTGTCGTATTAACTACAAAGTTAATTATACATACATTTTATCCATTATCCATTTTATTTTATTTTTATTTATTATTATTTATTTTATTTTATACATTTTGTCGTACAGGTGTAAAAAGAGCCTAAGTATTTGGTAATATTTGTTTTTAATTACACTAATTAAATAATCGGTTTAAGAAAAGCAGCACTTTATAATAAGTAAATGCGGATATAATGTGCAATATTGACATGTGTTGCAAGTTATTACATGTGTTCGTTGTGAAAATTAAAATATCCGTTTTCCTACATTTTATTTTTTATTCGTGTTTTGCAGTCCCGATAAATCATGTCCAAATAAACCGATTGCTTTCACTTTTATTAATACTGAAAGAATGGATGTGTTACCGTGTACAATATTTTTTTGTATCGATCGTCCCGCAGTGAAGGTTAACCGTGGACGTGTGTTTTGTGAATGGAAATTGATCTCTGTTGAAAAACTTTTTACAACATGATTTCATATTATATAATGTATAAGATGTTGAATTACTTATTTACTGTGCAGCTATATATAATATTTATTTTATGGTTCGTGTTATTGATTGAAACACGCGACGTATTCGTGATGCCATAATTTATGGTAAATCTGAATTTATGTCGGTGCTCTCTCTGCTATATAACTGTGTGTATATGTTTTATACGCTTTAGCAATAATGCCTAATCTTATGTAATTTTATGGCGTTTATTTATGATCGACATGCCATCAAAGTTAACTGTATTTTTTTCTGATAAATAGTATAATGCGCGACGCGTATTCTCTTTGTTCTTTTGTTTAAAAAGCTACTAACTGACTACCGGATTTAAAAACCGAAAATAATTTCGGTTTTCCTCTAACGGAAACTTTTTCCTAAAAGATTTTTTTATCCATTGTCACTAGAATAAGTGCAGCGCTTTACCGGCTCATTAGCGAATTATTGCACGTAGAAAACTTGCCCCGGTCTCCCTTACTGTTTAAGGTTTCGCACAGTTTTTATTGGCTACTTCAAGCGAATTAATAACAACTCAACACTTTTAGCACGTAATTAAATTGTTTTTAATACCTACTTTTTGTGTACGTTAATTTTACCTTCCTTTATTCTTTCCCACAAAATATGATTATATTTTGGGGTGCGTCTTAAATTCGATGCAATACGGTAATTCGGATTTGATTCTGGCATACAGAAAACGGAAAAGACCATAAATTTTTACCGAAGAAAATAAGTTTACATGGGTTAATTCATGTTTGTTAAAAAAGAACGATGTTCGAGCACTCTTTATGAAGAAACTAAGCATTAATGTAATGCTAGATATTGTTACATATAAAACAAGTGTCATACTTTGTGTGTGTGTGTGGTGCGGATTGTGACTGTATAACTGATCTTTTTTTGAATATAAATTGAGTAGGCCTAAGTATAGGATCCTATCAGTATTCGATGACGTAAGTCGTGTTTAGCATTCATTATTGCTATTCTACTGTAACGTGTTTGTTTGTACATAGTGATTAAAAACGTAGGTACATGTGGTAGAACTTCTTTAAAATTGGTCTTAAACATTTTCAATTGTAAATTTACTGGTAAGTTATTACCTTATTTTTGTCGGAAGCTTGATAAATGTAGGCGAGGTCGTAGTAATAATAAAGTGACAGAAAATATTGTGTAAAACGTTTTTGTTCTAGATTAATGTTGTTCTGTCGTATTCAGGATTCTTGTTGTTGTTCTCTGTAGTTGTACCGTATTAAAATATTTATTATATTTTATATAAATATTATGAATGTTTTACTCCGTATACTGTGGGGAATTGACGCAGCTTATCAAACCAAGTGATTTTGCTTGAGTACCTTGATATTATGTGCAGTGTGTGTTATCTGCAGATTTATGTTGTAACAGCTATAAATTTCATATATTGTGTTGCCCTTCGGGTGGGATTTATACATAAATGCTGATAAGTTTATAGTGAGGAATAGCAAAGAAAAATATTGAAGATATTTATTTCCTAGTTTATTTTGAGTCGTATCCACATCTTGGTTATTGAGTGACTAGTTTGAGTTAAGGAATGGTGGGTTAGATCTAGTAATAATTTTCCAGGCCCCCTGACCGGGAATCTAACTTGGGACCTTCGCCTTGCAGCGTAGCACTTTTAACTATTGGACCACGAAGGCGACCGAAAATAATTTTTGTTTAAGTTGTAATTATTTTTCCATATGAAGTTGTGTAATTGATATGTACCTTGGAGTATGAAAAGATTTTAAATTGGCAATTGAAGGAGTAGATCATTTTAGATTTTGGCCAAAAATTGCTCAATTTTTTTACAAAATTATTGATAAAAAGGCCCAGTTGAAATATCCAGGAATTTTACGTCTTTATTAGGTTGCTACAGAAGAAAAAAATTGTAGTTTTAAGACTGTTATTAAGGAAGTTGTTGATATTTGCACCATATTCCCAATGATATACGCATATTGTTTTCAAAAATTTTTAAATTTCGATGGCCAAATACAAAAAGCGGCAAAAACTAAGGTGACTTGTTGTAAAAAAGTGATGTTACTTTTGAAAATGTACTCACGGAGTCTTAAACGAGTAAGTTTTTCTAACCGTTTGTATGGTACTGCGTGATAGTGCCGTCTGTTCATTTCTTTAGTGTAATGGAGTTATGTATTTGAGAGAGAGAGACTTAGATTGTAGATTGTTCCGGTTAGCCTCTGCAATTCAAGTGCATTTGTTGTAACATATTCTGTAACCGTCTTGTCTTGGTTCAGTATTCTTAAGTAATGATTATCTTTTATACATGTTGAATTTAAAATGTAACCAGTGGTATTTGTTCAAAAAAGATTTTCAAGTCACTTTATTATTTGAATTGAATCCTTGTGGTGGAGGTTTTTAAAATTTATCAAATAAACATAAATAGTAGTGAATATTTTCGTTTTTCCATTCGAAGTTCTTCTCCAGCAAATTTAAGTTATATAAACTTAGTTGCTAGTTTTGTACGTGAGCACGCTGGGCTACTTCATACCAGCTGTTATTTGCAATATTGAATTTAGCGAGCAAGTGAACACAAGTTTATGCCTACGCTGGTTGCGATGACTAAATTGTAAATTTTCTTACTTTTGTTGTCTGCAAATCTGAAAGAAATTTAATTTTGATTTCTTTAAAAATTGTTCGTTCTATTTTGTACAACAAATGCAAGTAATTGAATGTGTTGCATATGTCGTTACTTTTGACAAGCTTTAAAACTTTTCTGATTTCTTATCAGGCTTCAAAAATTGGACAGAAATAAATAGTTTTTAAAATTTTTTTTATATTAGTATATTTTCAGATGAATTTATAATTTTCTTTGAGTCTTTCTCCTTTTAATGCTGGATTGTGGTGTCTTCTAATGTCCTCCATTTGACTCCCTGTTGACTCAGCTGTCATCCGCCCACTTTAATTGCGGTCTATTTAATGCCCCTATTGGTTTCACGAGCTCTCCACTTGAGATCCGCAATACGTATCGTGAGATTAGTATGCTTTCCACGGTTGATGAGCTGCTCTACTGTTCCACACGTTTAGACCAATCAGAACGTACGCCAGTGTTGTCAAATTGTACGTGACAAACATTACGCGCGCATGCGTATAAGAGCCGCAATAGTTCACTCTCGTCTTGCATCTAATACTGAACACATCGATTATAGATCGCGTTAACCCTTTCTAACCCAGTGTGACATAGAAGGCATATTGGAGTGAAACAACAGACCTCAACATTTTAGATGTTAGAGACAACTTGGGATTAAAGAATGCTGGGTGTGAAGTGTAATAATCTTCTGTACCCTAGCCAGGATTCGAACCTGAGACCTCCGCTTTGCAGTGAAGTATGCTGACCATTGCGCCACGGAGGCAGCCATTAATTTCTTTTTAAATTTTGGTTTGAGAAGTTTGTTTCATTTACTAAAATTAAGTAACATTTCTTTAAATATATTGTATGTATGTACAAGTATATTTTTTAAACTGTTACTAAACAGTGATTTTATCCATTTTACCAATATTTTTGAAGTCTTAAATAATATTAAAATCCTACTTAGTTTTTTTTACTATAAATCTTAGTAAGAGAATATTGTTTTGTTTAGGAAGCCTGAAAATAATTTGACTTATTCTTATTGGTGGGAACTTTCATACCATCAAGTCCTAATGTGACGTACATTTCACACATGTTTGTCAGGCCGTCCAAAGGGTTAAAGGTCTAAAAGTGATTTTATTACACTTAAATATCAGTAAAATGTTTGAAACAATGTACACATATTTTTTTGTATACAGTTTAAAAATTTGGGATTGAAAGGGTTAACATGCAATACTTTAAAATTAATCAGCTGATTGTATGTTTATAGGTTATAATTGTTATTGAAAGACCAAAAAAATGGCTGACGAAATATTTAACAGAGCTACAAGAGCAAGTATTGGCAATGTTGCTGGCAAGTGATTGGCTAGCTATAAAGTGGGTAGGGATAGGGTGGGGGCAATAGATACGTTCAGAACTCATCAGCCTTGAAAATTAGTATAGTTATACATGTGTTTTGTCATAGACTAACTCTCATTCTGTCTCGTAAAGAAATCCCTAACAATTTTTTGTTTTAAACGTCCGACTGTTCTCCAATTACTGCTAATGCTATTCAGACGGTGAAGGATGATGATGATAACGTATGAAAATATGCCGTGCCTGAATGAATGGGATTCGAACCCAAGACCGCATGATGAGAGGGGACTACGTTACCAACTACTCGTACACCAATGCGGCCGGAAAAATCCCTAACAAAGCTATTTCCATTGATCTTTGTGTAACTAGTTTAAGTTTGTTTTTCGAATATATAGTATATATTTTTAATATGTACTAAGTTTTTTTGGTAGTAATTAAGACAAAATCTGTTTTTGTTTAAGCCTTTTTAAATAACGCCGAATTAAAAGTATCCCGTTTAACTGCATATGTTAACAAGTGGATTTGAATTTATTATGGTCATTTATTCACATTTAAGTTTTTAGGCGGTTTAAAACGAAGTATCGTAGTAAAAATCGATTCAAAAAATATAGTTGTTTCAAATTATGAATGTAGTAACTTTTCCCCTGGGGGATATTTTATATTTTTTTAAAAAACAATTTTTCCCGTTTGAAATTAAAAATTTCCGTCGATAATTGTTTTTATTACAAGTTTTAATAATATTTTTATTGTTTTAATTATAGTATAATGTTACAAAAAATACGTTAATAAAAAGTTTATTTATCTCGCATGATAAAGTATTTTACATTATTAATATTTAATTATTTAAGAGTAAAGTTTTCAGAACGATTTGAACTACATTATACAATATTAACTATAAATTCTTGTAATACGCGGTATAAATAAATCGATTACTACTTTAAACAGCTGATATGGTAATTTACAAAATTATGAATAAATCCTTTTTGCTATAATAACGAATGCAGTAGGTTATATTATAAAAAAATTCTCTCTTTAACCACTTCATACGTTTTCTATTTAAACAATACCGTCTTAATAAATTGAACGTACTGTAAGGTAGTATTTTTATTTATTTATTTTTGTGAAACCGACTACAGTTTCTTTCGTAGTGTACAAACATTTTGAGCATTTATAAATTGCACATTGAATTTACAATTTTGACGGTTTATGGTTTAACTTTGCTAGTTTTTAATGAATTATTTAATTCTAATTTTACCGGGGATAAGTTTTACCTTAGTCTGGAATTGTTGTTTAGGTCATCAGCCAAAAGGCTGGTTTTAACCTGTAGAGGTTTTACTAAGTAAATCGAGGAGTGAGGTGGTTTACCTATGCCTTCCTCACTGAGTGGAAAAGTACACTTATCAGCATGCCAGGCCCTCTTAAAAGCATATATTTTCCACTCTGCAAATGACACTTTCACTTCATTCACCACTGGATCTGGCTGTATAATGAAATCCATTACTTTCAGACGAGATAACTCTGATTAGTGTCTTTTACACCTCTACCTCTTCTGTTCTTAAATGATTCAGTCATTTAATTGGCTGACCATGTGATAAGAAACAGAACTATTTATTTTAGCCCTGCAACTAACAGATTGAGTGTAAATAATTTGACACTCCACCTGTCTGTTATGTGCAATTAGTCTGGAAAACCGACGCTAAATGTTCCCTCTTAACTGTAACATGTTACAGTGATAGTTTAACTTTCTCCGCGGTTACATTAGGATAACGGAAAACCTTTGTGTTGTATGTAACTTAAATAATTTTATGTACTTTAAAAAAAAAATAGAAATTAAAGGAAGCCCGTTTTAATCTGATCGTTTATGGTTTGGGTCACCAGTTATTGAGGAACTCACTCTTCTGCAAGGTGTCGATGAAATTATACGATTGTAGTCGACAGTTGGAATTGAATCGGAAGCTTGATGATACATTGAATTTGCTCCATCGCGTCGTGTCGTCAGATGCCCCCGTGGTTTGTATTCAGCCGATGGATGTCTCGGTGTCATTGTCCTTAAAAATGCTATAAAAGACATTGATAGGCCTACACACTGAACAGTGCGTGCTGTATTCTACAAGAACTGTCTTTTACTATATTTCGAGTTGAAATAACTATCCGTGGCAAAAATGTATTTAATACATAGTTTAAAATGTATCGGTTTGCAATCAATGGCTCAATAATTTATACTCGTATCTAGTGTGTTTATTAAAGAGTAAAGTCAAAATTTGAAGAAGACAGTTTATTGATTCTAATTTTTTTTAAATACTTTCATTTTTACTAGTAACAGTGTCATAACCTGTATACCAAACACTAGATATTATGTGTGATATGTTATTGTTTAGGTCATCAGCTGAAAGGCTGGTTTGAAGCTTTAGAGGCTTTACTAAGTAGAATGAGGAGTGAGGTGGTTTACAAATGCCTTCCTCACTGAGTGGAAAAGTATGCTTATCAGCATGCCAGGCGCTCTGAAAAGCATCTACTTTTCACTCTGCAAATGACCCCTTCATTTCATTTACCGCAGGGTCTGGCCGTATAATGATGAAATTCATTACTCTCAGAGGAGATAACTCTGACTAGTGACTTTTACTCCTCTACCTCTTCTGCTCTTTTAGCCAGCCGCATTGGCGTAGTTGGTAACGTGCTCGCCTCTCATCATGCGGTCTTGGGTTCGAATCCCATTCTGGCACGGCATATTTTCATACGTTACAAAAACTCATTTCATCCTTCACCGTCTGTATTAGCGGTAATTGCAGAACAGTCTGACGTTAAAAAAAAATCTCTTCTTAAATGGTTCAGTCGTATAATTGGCTGGCCATGTGATAAGAAACAGAACTATTTTTGTAGCCCTGGAACTAGCAGATCGAGTGCAAATAATTTAACACTCCACCTACCTGTTACGGGCAAATGTGTGATGTAATATTACAAATATATATTACCTTTTTGGGGTAGTGATTAGCGTTGCCACACAACAAAACGGAAGGTTCGATTCCGGCCTTGTATCGTACAATTTAAACACGTTAACCCACTGTACTATCTTTCTTTGCCGCCACTATTGATTGACAATTTTATTATCGTTTACCGGATCACTAAATAAAACCATGACATATTTGATAATCTTGCATCGCAGAATTCCAGAGACTGGCTGGATAATTTCAAGGCGTTTCATTCTCTCGTTTACCGTATCACTAAATAAAACCATGACATATTTGACAATCTTGCATCGCAAAATTTCAGAGACTTGCTGGATAATTTCAAGGCGTTCCATTCTCGTTTACTGGATCCCTAAATGAAACCATGACATTTTTGATAATCTGGCATCGGAGAATTTCAGAGACTGGCTGGATAATTTTAAGGAGTTTCATTCTGTTTTAAAAGAAGAAACCATAAAATTGGTCGGTATGAAATCCGTACGTCTTGTATCTAGTGATATTGGTATTATTGTAAGACTGTGAACTGGTTAGAATTATGTTTGATATCAATGTGGTATTGTTTAATCGGGCATCGTTTAGGCGAGGATATCTACTCGGCATTACCATAAGTTTGAGGCGTGACAGTCGAGGTCAATGAGCTTTTTAGTGGTTTAGTGAGAAGCGAGATTGTGTGCGGTGAGAAAGATAGATGAATGGGTGTAAGAAAGATATTGTATCGTAGAGTTCATTGTGCATCATACTCCTCGTACATAGAGTATTGTATTCGTATAATATATTGTGTTGTTTGTACTTGTGCATGCACATTTACAAATCTGTTGCATTCTTGGCACGTCAAACTTCCAACTTCCTCACCTGTCTTGACACATCCTCTTCTCGTCCGTTCGTTCTTGTGGTGTTTTTGTTTGACAAGTCACTTCTGTTTTCTCAATTCACCTGTGTCGGTTACCTGATCGTTTTTCTTTAACCTTGCGTAATTCGTCTTCACTAATTACTGGATGTCATTCGTATTTATGTTGCATTTATTTGATGGGTACAAATTGTTTTTTGAACTGGATATTTATTGTATTTACACTTTCTTATTGTGAATTTCTGTACTATAAATAAGAAGATATTTTGATTACGCATAAAATTACCTATATAATATATTAAAAAAAAAAAAATTGAATATACATACGTATCTTAAGAGAAACGTCTCTCATGTTTCTCTACCGTTTACGTTTCTTGTGCTTCATCTATTTCTTTTGTCTTGTGGGTTATATTAATCTTTCAATTCCTTTCTTGTCCATTGACAACACCATCAGCTATACAATGCTCTTTCCTTATTACCGTACCACTTTATTAAATTTTCACTCATATTACTTATCCGCCTCACGACGAAACTATCTAGTAAGAGCAATCGACTGGAGTTTAGATATCTCCTACTTTCTTTCACGGCAAATGTGTATTTTTTTACTTGCTTACATTTTCAAGGTGTTGTTGGACCACCAGGGAATAAAGTCGCTGACGAACTATTCTGACTGTGAAAAAACTGAAAAACGAATCCTTACTCCAAGATAAATGTGTTCACCGACTCGTGTCCTCCTTTGGTTGGATAACACGTGCCACAAGTGAATTGCCGGGGTCCCCTCTACTGTATCCAACTCCGCGCGAGTTATTCATTTTGTAGCTAAAACTACTGCATCGATTGGTTTTTGATACTTTGTAGTTATGGTTTTCTTAACTGATGATAATCTCTGAGGGGTTTTATAATAGCCGTGCAGTCCAAAAATTGCTTTTCGATTAAATGTTCTACATATACCTGCTATAAGAATTATAATAAATAAATCCTTATAATAAAAATACAAAAATTAATAATATAATAATATTTACAAAAATAAATCCTTATAATGCAATCCTGCAGCGTGAAATCAATTCTATTTTATATAATAAATTTTACTAACCTTTTTAAGCTGCCTTTATTTTTTATTAATCACTTAAACTTGTTTCGGTGGATCCACCATCATCAAATATTAGGCTATATCGTTTGAAACTAATTTTTTTTTTAATTTTTAGAAGATGTTTCTTCTTCATTCGTTTGACTAAAATTTTAAATTTTTTTAGTTTCGAACGGTATAATATCTGATGATGGTGGTGGATCCACCGAAACACGTGTAAGTAATTAATAAAAAATAAAGGCAGCTTAAAAAAGGTTAGTGAAATTTAATAATATATAAAATAGTATATCTGTATAAGTTTGAAGGATCTCTTCCAGTTTTCTGAGTATACTTATTGTAATTGTAGTAATCAAATTCAGTGCCTCATGTAATTAGTTTTCAGTTTAATTTACTATCGGTAGAAGATACGCTATTAAGTTAGAGCTGTGTAGGTTATTCCAAATAATTATTCCTTTAAATTTCAGTGAAAGGTTACATATTAATTAAAAATATCCATTCAACAATATTTCTGAGTGATTGAAAATATCTGAAACGGTCAGTTTTGATACGTTGCGTTGTATAGTGAACGTGAAGGTTAAAGTTTAGGCCAGTCGTGTTAAAAAGTTGTTCGCCGAGATCATTTTAACTTGGCTTTACAACATTATCGAGTTGAGTTGGTGTAACCCCGTCAGACAATTCTACTACTGGGTCGTATTGTTATCGAACAAACTTTTTCTGATATCTTTACTTCCAAAAGCAAAAACTAATAACGATTTTGACCACGTATTTGGTATACTATAAAGAAATAGTTTATTTATTTAGTAAATAAAATAGTTTCTGTTTGCTTTATAATATGTAGAAATTGTTTGTTTTGGCTTTTTTATCAGTTTTCATTTTCGGGTTTTTTTTTACAGAATCCCGTAAGGCGCCTCTTTACATGTAAAAATCTGGTGTGAAACACTCGCACAATTTTCTCTTACCATTGCAAATAATGAACTCTGTAACCATGTATTAGTAGTAATACAACATTAGAAATAAATAAAAACTAATATCAAAAAACATAACCTAATTTTAATCATGTGTGAATGATGAAAAATGAAAACCAACCTTAGTTTGGCTTAATAATACGGCAAATCACTCCTTGACGCTAAACTAGGCTCTGTAAAGAGAAATGCTTAAAATAAGACTTGTAGATCTTTTAATTTCCTATAAATTTGATTACATACACTTTTGCCGTAAAATGCATACTAAGGTCGAAATCTTTAAAAAATCCATATTTTTACCAATTTTCGTGTACAAAAAAAACAGAATCGCTAATTATCGCTAAACTAAGTGTTATACAAAGAATGTTTGGAATAAAAATTGTAGGTTTTTAAATTTACAAGGTTATAAATTTATAGGTTTTTTTAAATACAGGACCCGACACGAACATTATCAAAATCGGTCAACCGGAAGTAGTAGTTTATTCGTGTTATTTTTCGCTTTTTAGCGAGTTTCTCAAAAACTGGTCCTAAGATTTTTTTTAAAAATCGCCTTATTTACTAAATTTTGTATACACTACAAGATCGGGTAGGCGCCATGTCTGCTGAAATTCTTGGTGAGGCTGTTTTCTCGTAAAAAATTGTTTTTTTTTAAGATTACGACTTTAATATGCGTTTTAGCGCAAAAATGTATCTAGTAAAAGTTGTAGAGAATTTAAAACTCTAGAACTTTTATTTCTAACATTTTTTTGTATAACGCTTAGTTTAGCGATTTTCTGTTTTTTCTCACGAAATCGTGTAAAAAAAATCGACGTTTTAAAGATTTCAGCCTTATGCATTTTACGACAAAAAAAGTATAATCAAATTTATAGTAAATTTAAAGATCTACAACTTTTATTTAGAACATTTTTCTCTACAGAGCCTAGTTTAGCGTGAAAGAGTGGTCTTCCGTATTTTGAAGCCAAACTGAGGTCGATTTTCATTTTGCGTCTTTCACTCATGATTAAAATAAGGTTATATTTTTTGAGGTTAGTTTTTTGTTTATTTCTAATGTTTTATTATAATGTTAGGTTATATTGGTCATTATTTGCATTGGCAAGAGAAAGTTGTGAGTATTTCACACCAGATTTTTTTTTTTTTGTTATTAGTGTGTACAAATTATAGTTAAGTGTAGGTTGGATTTATAAGTGTGTTGTAATGAGTGTTTTCGCTGGAAATTGCTTGTAATATTCTGTAGTGTCCGTATGTATGTGTGTATGTATGTAGGGTATATACTGTAGTTATTATTTATTCACTGTGAAATAAATAAACCAGAGTTGTACGGTATTGTTTTATAATCATAATCATCATCATCATTCAGTATTTGAGGAGGAACGTTCATTGTTTTAAAATTGATATAGCGGAGGCCGAGTCCGATGAATTGTTTATCGATTTTATTAGCGCGGTTGCATGTTAAAGCCTATAATAAAATATAGCATACAACTAAATAATATCTGTGGGCTATATAAGGAAATTTATAATATAAAGTTTGTATAAATAAATAATAGAACGGCTTATAAACTTAACATCTTATTCGGGGTATTAGGTTTTACTTTGTGTGCATTCTTGACATTCCTGTCTATACTACACGAGTTGATAATAATATAACTTGCGTTTAATATTTAAATTATGGGAATAGATGTTTTACTTTTTAATGTTGCCTTCCTTATTCCGTTGACGACGTACCCATATACTTCTTGCCCGGTTTTTGTGTTGTATGGGTATTATAAATCAAGCCTTCCGTCTGTTTTGCGTCTTTTATTATTAACGGATATTGTTTAGCCGTGCTTCCTCTTCCACTATGTATATATATATATATATATATATATATATATTTGCATACACTATCTATCTGTTTGTATATTTAGAATCGGAATGTTTTACCGTGCTCGTGTTCAAATAAATTAAGTCTGATGATCTTTTCGTTTCCAATTTAAGAATCGTATTTACTCGTTTAATTTATGTTGTAACTTCTTATAAATAAAGTTAATCGTATATTCTTGTTGTCTGCTGATTGATTCTGTAAATTGTATTTCAATTAAATTTTATAAATAGTTTGTATATTTGATAAATTAATGGATGGGGAAACAATTTACCAAACAAATCGGTAGTTGAAAACAATATGCATCGGTCGATCCTGTAGTAAATGAAGTTTTTTCTGGTCAGATATAAAGAACTAATCGAATTTTAAAAACAGTGGAAGCAAACGTTTTTGAAAAAATTGGGGACTAAAAGATAAACAACAAAAGGGAAACTTTTATGAGTTATTCAGTTCTTGGACTATGATTATTTTTGGTGTTTCAGCTGACCGACAGCTACTCACGAACAAACTTATCAGGTGTTCTCGTTCAGACCCATGAGTTCCCCGTAAAAAAAAACGTTGTTAATATCCTATCCCAATGCAATTACTGTGATACTTATCGCTAAGGTCCGTGTCGGGATCTAGGTAAATTAAATAATTAGTACCTACGCTAAAGTTTAAAATTACAAGTATTTATTACAACTAAAAGATTTACAAAATAAATAATAAACTAATTACAATGAAGTAATACAATAAATAACTGAAAGAATTTGCTAAGTACTACTTACAAACAATTATACAGAATGCACATACACAATAGGACAAAATAACAATAGTTGACCAATGCCCGGACGCGTTGATCTCTTATAAAGTACCGATAGCACACGCAATAAACGCTCGTCAAAGATCAAACGAATACTACTTCCGACCGCACTTAAGGCTCTCTTTATATAGGTGGATCAATGAGATTTCTAGAAAAACAGAGATTCGATGCAATAATAAAATACAAAAATCCTTTTATTGGTTTTCTGGCAAAATCTTAACTAGTGTAAACAAGTCACAATACAATAAAAGAGTGTTACAGGTAACCAACCGACTCTTTCACAAATAGTTGTACAACAAAGACCCTACCTTATTATACACGGCTCTTTTTAATATTATTCTTTTATAACTTACTCTATTATTATTTTGTCACTCTATTTTTTACTATTTAATATTTATAGATCTCTCGGTTGTCCTAGAAGCCTCTCGAACTATTGTTCGATTCCTCTTCGATATTGTCACAATACGTTTGCAATTTTTTGGGCACTGTTGTAATTTTGCTCGAAGGTTTTTTTTCTCGTGTGTTTGTAGTAGCGTTAATTGTAATTAGTCACCACTTAAGATGATGCGCAATGTTTTAACAATGGTTTATCTGCGTCGCCAACAGTTGGTGAATTATTTTTATTGTACTGAATAAGGTTACATTAGAAACTATTCATCAATCTTATCCATCGTGCAGTCGGCATTAACGTTCGGTATAATAGGGTGGGGGTGGTACACTAACCTTTCTACTTTGGACCCTCTACAGAAAGTTTAGAAGATGATTATAAGAATAATAAATAAAAAAAATCTGGTGTGAAACACTCCCCGGTCCGAGCTCGTAGCTCTGTTAAATATTTCGTCCGCCATATTTTTGGTCTTTCAATAACAATAATAACCTACAAACATTCAATCAGCTGATTTTATTATAAAGTATTGCATGTTAACGCGCTCTATAATCTATGTGTTCAGTACGAGATGCATAACGAGAGTGAACTATCGCGGCTCTTATACGCATGCGCGCGTAATGTCCATGTCAGGTACGGTCTGACAACGCTGGCAAACGTTCTGATTGGTCTAAACGTCTGGAACAGCAGAGCTCATCAACCGTAAAAAACATATTAGGTTCTGTTCGCGTTTAACAAAAATATTTCTGTTTCTTATCACATGGTCAGTCAATTATATGACTGAATCATTTAACAACAGAAGAGGTAGAGGTGTAAAAGACACTAGTCAGAGATATCTCCTCTGAGAGTAATGAATTTCATTTTACAACCAACCCTGTGGTGAATGAAATGAAGGTGTCATTTGCAGGGTGTAAATTAGGTGATTTTCCAGAGGGCCTGGCATGGTGATAAGCATATTTTTTCACTGGGTTAGGAAGGCAGTGGTAAACCTTAACACAACTTTGGTTTACATTCACGCTTCGGTTGAATCGAACTCGAAATTATTAAAAAATAAGATTCAAAACTGGGGTTGATGAAAATAGTATCACGAGATACAATATTTCTGTAATAGAAAAAATAGTGTTGTGGTTAAACGTTTTCGGTCAATTGTGAGAATAAACTGTGATAATTTTAATTTTTAAATCAAATTATCGTCAGGTTTTTTTTTCATGCGGACGTTTAAGATTCAGTTGTTTGAAATTTAATTAACGAAATCTTTTTCTTCCGTGGAGAAAAGCTATTTAATTTTTACAGTTTATTTAATGAACCTCTCTTCCTCTCTCTCTCTCTCTCTCTCTCTCTCTCTCTCTCTCTCTCTCTCTCTCTCTCTCTCTCTCTCTCTCTCTATCTATCTATCTATCTTTCTCTGTTATTGAAGAAAAGAAAAATGAACTGATTCAGTATTTTATGAGTTCTTAATATTTAATTAGTTATAAGCTGTGTATTCAGAAATGACCGATATTGTTGGAGAATTTTAATCATTACTATACACTCCGTTTTAAATTGCAGTTACTTTACAGCAATTGGAATCTTATTAAATATAAATTCAATTTAATGTCGGTTAATTTTGTTGAAATTAATAACCTAATTATAATTTTGTTCACTGATTTATTAATGCTTAACGTTTTTCTTATACTTAGCGATTTGTAATTAATTAATGACGTAGTGTAGGCCTTTTAGCTACAGTTACTTAAGTCACGAGGTTGCCGTTGTTTGCAACAAGCGGTAAAGGGGAAAAGCATCAGCACGCATGCGCGACTGCTTTAATTTTATTACAACAAACACAACAACGTATACTATATCCAGAGCACATAATACAGCATGTTGCGGAACCTTTTATAGGTTAACTGTACGAATATAATTGTTTGTTAACGTAAACAGAAATGTTAGTTCTCAGAAACGTGGTCGGACTATTCGCAGTGCTGAACGAGATCTAATATGCAGTGTTATAAAATGCTGTGAAGTTGAAGCTAAACAAAAATGCATTTCCCTGCCTCTTAACAAAAGCCATAAATGAGTGGCTATAACTACTGTGATGTTTCTCTTTCCACAATTAATTCGAAAAATAAAGAAGGAAATTAAAGACGTGAAGAAGCTATTCTTCAACTGTTTTGTTGACAGCTGGTAAAAATCTGGTGTGAAACACTCACACAACTTTCTCTTGCCAATGCAAATAATTAATAATAAACCTAACATTATTAATAAAATATTAGAAATAAACAAAAATTAACCTCAAAAACATAACCTTATTTTAATCATGAGTGAATGACGCAAAATGACAATCGAACTCGGTTTGACTTAAAAATACGGAAAATCACGCTTTCACGCTAAACTAGGCTCTGTAGAGAAAAATGCTCTAAACAAAAGTTGTAGATCTTTTACTTTTCTATAAATTTAATTATATACACTTTTGTCGTAAAATGCATACTAAGACCGAAACGTTAAAAAAATCAATTTTTCACACGTTTTCGTGAGAAAAAAAACAGAAAATCGCAAATTACCGCTAAACTAAGCGTTATACAAAAAAATGTTTGAAATAAAAGTTGTAGAATTTTACATTTTCTACAACTTTTATTATAAAACGTTTTGCGCTAAAATGCATATTAAAGCCGCAATCTTAAAAAGAAAATGTTTTTACGTAAAAACAGCCTCACGCAGAATTTCAGCAAACATGGCGCCTACCCTATATTGTAGAGCATAAAAAATGTAGTAAACCAGGCGATTTTAAAAAAAATCGTAGGACTAGTTTTTGAGAAAATCGCAAAAAAATGAAAAATTATACGAATAAACTACTACTTCCGGTTGACCGATATTGATGAAAATGTTCGTGTCGGGTCCGGTAGTGATATGTAACTTAAGTTTCAAGTTTCAAGTTCGTACGATGTTCCGTTCTTGAGACATTCTGTTCGCACACACACACACACAGACCAATCGCTAAAAACATGTTTTTTGGGTTCAGGGGGTCTGAAAACGTATAGATCCGGTGAAAACTCGATTTCGAAAAATCGACATGAAAACAATACTTTCCATCCTATATATTTATATAGGCAAGAGAAAGTAAAAAAAGATACGGTTAGGTAGATACTAGACTGATAGTGAAGACGCCGGTGACTGCGATAGTAAAGAAGGCGATTCATTCGCAGAAAATTTTGTTCTAATGGGAATAAGGTAGCTGGTAATTACAGTAAATTGAACATTTCTAGCCATGTAATTAAGTTATACGCAATATTGTAGGTAACATTTATTTCTTATAAGGTTTATGAAGAAAACATTTTCTCGGAATGAACCACAGCTTACTAAATGTATTTAGAAACTTCAGGGTAGTGAAATGTACGAGCACTGTTGAGGTTGGCAAATTTTCATTTCCTTTCTCAAAGCCTATCCATACGCAAAAGGCAATCTCGTGACTTGAGTTTCTGTAGTTGAAACCAAACCCGGACGATAGGACGCATTTTATAAACAGGTTAATTTTGACCCACCGGATTGGTCTATAGGTAATGTTGTCGCTGCGATTCAGCTGTTTAACAGATGATTTTTTGGAGATGAAAGTTTCTGAATTAAATTCTAGTAAAGGTAGTTGCTATAATTGTGCTACACTTTTATACGGATTTGAATGCTAAACAGTGGTTACCGGTGTACTTTGGTGGTTGGGATTAAATTAGCCATACGCTCTCTCAGGAATAGTCTGCCCTGGGGTCTGTACAAGACACCTCATTTATGCGTCATCCATTTATGCATTATCCTCATCTAATTGGATAATGGGGTTGCTTATTGTTTTAAATAGAACAGATTGAAGCGTACATAAATTAGGGATTAAAAAAAATCCAGTTTTCGCAGCACCTACTTAATCACTTTTTAAACCATTCATCCGACGTCATTATTTTGTTGTTTAGTGCCTTAAAACGTGTGTTTTGTCATACTTTCTATAAAGGTGTCTGTAGAAATTTAATCTTTAATTTTTGAATAGTTTCTCTATTTACCGTTCGTTTTTCGCGTTTGTTCTTCACGTCTTCGTAGCATGACTGTAGTTTTTTCTTCGCACCCATTATCTTGTAGAGAATTTATTTCTAAAATTTCTGTTTCAAACGTATTTTTGTATTTTATTTTGAAAAATTTTGTTTTTATTATTTTTGTTACATTTTGAGGGTGTTTTAATTCGTTTTGTTTATGACGAATCTCTTGTTATCGTATTGCATAAGTCGTTGTTTTATTCAACCGGAGCTTACCCGATTAGTGTCGATTCATAATTCAAAACTGTTTTTTACCTTGACTTAGCTGAACTGGAGGGAGCCGGGTAGTCAAACGAATCGACTAAATACGTTCGTCTTGTGTGGAAATGTTTAATGAATTAGTTAATATTAGTGCATGGTACAGTAGTTACCTGATGTTTATTGAAAATGTGTAATACTCTAGTTACATTGCTGTTCATGAGTTATATTAAATTACTATTACACTTGAGTCGGAGACCTTAAAGATTCCGTCTCGTATTATTTTGATAAAGTGCAGGTAATTCAGTTATGCTTTATACTGTTACTCCGTTCAGTGCACTAGTACGTGAGTATAGTTCTAAATCGATTGGTTTGTATGTTTTTTTTTGTATGTAGTTTACTGTACGTGCTTCGTTTCTTTTGTTCTTTATTGCTTGCGGATTTTTGTACCATTAAATCTTAACCATCTGCTAACTTTAACTAACCTCCACTTGGTTTACGTTTCTGTTTTTGGCTTTATTTATGTAATTTTAATTTTATTGCAGTTAGAGATATCTTATAGATAACGGTGTAACAGATCACAGTAGACCTTTGCTCCCCCTAAATACACTGTTATCTATTTATTGTTCGCTTTTCCAGAGCCACATTACTGATGGCATTCATTTATGGGGGGGGGGGTCATACCCCTTCAGTTTAGAAAATTTTGTCGGCTGAAAGAAAAGCAATGAGAATATTACTTAAACCTTTGCGTGTATGCGTTGCAAAACCCCTTTTCAAGGAATTCGAAATAAAACTAGTTGGCTGTATAATTTATTATATAACCACTCATTTTACTACGTGGCATTCTGATAAAACAGTTTGCGTCTACAATCATTTTCGAGTGATTTCAGTGCTCTTGAGAAATCCGCTTGCCCCGGAGTATGCATCTCATTTTTCTTATTGTGTCGATTCCATTATTGAAGACTGGCCACAACATTTGAAAATCGTTCTTTATCATAAACCACCCTCAAAACAGTGTCTGCATTCAAGTTTGTCCAGTTCTAATTTTATTCAACCATGGCGATTTCTTTCGCCCAGGCCACTGCGCTTTCCTTCAACTTTACCTTCGATATTCACTTTTTAAGAAACTTAATTATTACCCCTGCATAAATTAATGTCCAAGTTAGGCAGACTTTTTTTTCTTGTGATTATGCCCATCAATGTACGGTCCTAACCAATACATCAACGTTGGTAAATAACTGGTGCCTTCTTCCAAACACCTACATCTGTTGAAAGTATTTTACTCTTATTTATAGTTTAACAGTACTTTTATTAGTCTTATCTTAACACACTATTCCGCCTAACTATTACACTATTAAAAATATTTTTTAACAAACTAAATCTGCAGGCTTAGTTCTTTTCAGTCGCCTAACTATTACACTTTTAATATTTTTTTAACAAACTAATTATTTTCTGTTGTTACGTTATTTGTGAATTTATTTGAAAAATGTAACGTAATTGTATTTGAGAGCGTAATTATTGTAGTAGCGTGTAGTTTTAGTATAAATGTTGATTTTAATTGCTTATTTACTCGGACAAATTAGAGTAGTTACGTAGTTCATAAACCGGCTTGTTTTTTGGCGCTCGGCCAAATACGTGCGCGTATGATCTAATAAATGTAGCGCTGGGTTATCTGTCTATTCTTATGCATATTATCATCATATATATGTAGTAAATACGCGTGGTTTTATGTGAACCCACAATAACCGTTGTAGTTTTCATCTCGTCCAGTAATTGAATTGAAGTGCTAAGTGGATAAAGGTGTTGTGTAACAATTTTTAAAAATTGAGTTTTTGTGACAGATGAAGACGCTATTTGTATTTATTTAGTTGTAAAGATGACCAGAATACTCTTATCTCTTTGTATTCTAAGAAAACTAGTAGATTTATGTACTAAGTAGGTCTACTGCTTAATTTGTGCTTTTTAGTGAATAAAGATGTTATGATTATAGATACTGAAGTCACGAGATTGCCTTTTGCGTATGTATGGGCTGTGAGGAATGAAAGTGAAATATTTGCAGTGCTGCCAACCTCAACAGTTGCTGTCATCGGCGTTTTCATTTTCAGTCTCTCTAGTATCTACCTAACTGTTTTCTTTTCTTTACCAGGTGTCAACAAAACTGTTAAAGAATAGCTTCTTCACGTCTTTAATTTCCTTCTTTATTTTTCGAATTGTAAAAAGAGAAACATCACAGTAGTTAGCCGCTCGCTTACGGCTTTTGTTAAGAGGCAATTTGTTTAAAGGCAATTTTGTTTAGCATCAACTTCACAACATTTTATTATATTGCGTTCACCACTGTGCTTTAGATTGGGGTATAATTTTTTATTTTTTTTTATTTTTGTGGGATTAAAATCTTTTATCTTAGATTTCGTTAAAGATTGAATATTTTCGTTTGAATATTAGAGTTTCCCAGATGATAAATATGAAAATGGCGATTCTGATGACTGAAATTATTGGATGTCCAAAGGTTATTGGTTTTCCTCTTTCATTTATAATAATATGTGAAATTAACCCGGAGACTGAATAATTAAACCCCCCATAAATCGAATATCCTGATTACCAAAAAAGCAATGGTTCGATCACGTTTTTACAAGAAACTAACATTTGTTTTTACAAACGGTTATATTCGTACAGTTAACCTACAGAAGGTTCCGCGATATATAGCCCCTACTGTATATGCTCAGGGTATAATATAAGTTATGTTTGTCGTACTAAAATTAAAGCAGTCGCGCATGCGCACTGATGCTTTTCCCCTCTTTATCCCTCGTTGCAAACAAGGGCAAACTCGTGACTCAAGTGACTATACTTGGCACTTTTCTTCCTTCATTATCCAAAACATTTTTGTTTTAGAGTAAACCATTAACTGTGGTAATAGATATTTATCTTTATCAGTAAAACTGTGAAGTAATATTTTGTTTTTTATTCCCTTGTAAGAAACTTTGTTTAATGTTATTTACAGTAGGCCTAAATACTGTTCATCCTGTTTCAGAGGAGATAGTGCGCAATACAAATTTTTAATTGTCGAAGGCATGAAAATCATAAGAACGTTGTAAAGAAAACATTGAGAAGTTGAAGATCTGAAATCCAATAATTTATATTTCCACAAAGAGAGGCAATAATATGCTAGTGCCAAAATGAAATCAGACAATTCACAAAATGATATGGGATCCTTAGAATTTTGATCGTATTTTTCTCAAAACTATATTTTTGTTACCTCAGCTTTTCACCGTAGCACCTCTGAGCCACGGAAGCGGCTCAAATACTTTTGGTATAAAGAGAATTACATTTTATGACGACATAGGTTTATGAAGTGGTAACAGTTTTTTAAAACAATTATTTGTGGTATTCGTCATTGTACTGTTGGTAAGCCTTACCGTCCCTGTAGTTGTAAATCTAATTCGGATTTTTGCTACCACTTTTATTTATTATTAAACCTGCATCCAGAAGACTCCTCTAATTCATTACTTGTGTTGTTTGTGTGTTGTTTAGGTCATCAGCCGAAAGGCTGGTTTGAACCCCTCTCTGTAGTCTTTACTTACTAAGTAAAACGAGGAGTGAGGTGGTTTCCCCTTGCCTTCTTTACTGAGTTGAAAAAATATGCTGATCAGCTTACCACGCCCTGTGAGAAGCACATTTTCCACCCAGCAAATGACGCCTTGACTTCATTCACCACAGGCTTTATTATTAAATAATCTACTGCCAGAGGAGATAAATTATTGACTAGTGTCTTTTACACCTCTACCTCTTATATTCTTAAATGATTTGGTCATGGCTGACAATGTGATACAAAAACAGAACTTTTTTTGTAGCCCTGGAACTAGCAGATCGAGTGCAATTAGTTTAACACTATCTGCATGTTATGAGCAGTAAGTCATTAGCGAACGAAATTAACATCTGTCAATTCATTTTGATTAGTGATTTTTTTCTGATTTACTACTAGAATTTTTCGTTTTTTTGTTAATTTATTGTATGGCGAAAATTTTAACAAAAACGTTGACGATCCGTATTCACGCTGTGCTATATTTACTGTACTGTTATTTGTTAACGCATGATGACACGACTCTACCATAAGTAGATGCAAGTCCTCACAGCAAAAAAGAAAAAAAATACTAATTTAATCGTAGTCTTAATCGTAAAGAGAAGATTATTCGCCTTAAGTAATATTTGTATTATTTTATAAAACTTTCAAAACGCTTCAGTTGTGAAAATTGGCTTTTATACTTTCTTGGGGGGGGGGGGAACTCGATATTTCGACCAGTTTGTTTCTGTGGGTTAGAATCTTCTTTGCAGCAATAAATATGTCTTTACCTTCCTAAAAGAGCTAGGTCCTACATTTCGGAAAAGCGGCTTACGTATTGGTAAAGTGACCGTGTGAGCCGAGGCGAGTGTTTTAACGTAAGATTTCATCTGTGTATGTTTAAAGATTGAATTCTGTACCACAGAGGTAAAGAATGTTAACTCCAATTTTGGAAAAATTGAGTTAAAACTGCCTTTAAAATCAAAAATAATTGCTCTCATGCTGCAATTTCGTAGTTTATGTAAAAGATTTTTTGTAAAATCGTAATTGAATGTGTTTTACTGATAGTCAAGTAAATTTTGCTTGAATTTTTGTTGTATTTGATGTTTATTTATCTGTTACTAAACAGTACTGAGTAGATTTTGAATTTTTTTCAAACGTTGTGTATGAAACGCTGCTTCTTTATAAAAGTAGTGTTAGCACTAGATATTTCATTAATTTTTTTAATCACGTTATATTGGCGTTAACACTAATGAAGAACGTAAAACAGTGACAAAACACAGAAATCGGTTAACATGTTAGGTCCTGTTTAGGTGGGAGGGAAGGAGTATAGAAGTCAACAAAAGTTATGAAATAATGAATCTGTAGATAAGAAGCATTTTTTGTAAAAACTGGGCGTAAATTTCAAGTTTCTAACACCTACTGTAATTTTGATACAATAATGAAAAGAGAACATTGCTACTTTTTGGCTCTTCTGAAAAATCACCAAAATGGAGTTAACACCTTTTACTTCTTAGGTACAGAATTATTTTTGTGCGCATTAAGTTATAAATTATAATCGGTATTTTATCGTTGCGTTGATCTTTTGTCCATCTAATACGTACTTAACATATTCATGTAATCATGAGTAATCTATTTACACGCGTGTCCTGTTATTCGGATGCAGTAATTGTATTATTCTTTGTGGGTAATTCAATGTGCCTTGTGTATAATACTGTAACGTTTCGTCGATGTTTGCCCGGTCCTGTTTTAGTAGAGTAGTTGTCGATGCCCCCTACCCGCCCTTAGGGCTTTAGCAACGATCCACTGGAAATTGAGCTCGTACATCCTCTAAATGGCTTGTGGGACCGACCGTTCCCGTCGCTACAGTCACGTAATATGGTAATAGCAGGTGAATATTTATTAAATTGATCTATTTTCCAAGTTAAAACTAATTGAACCGTTCCCGAAATTAATTCAACTTGTAGTCGGGTGTATCGATGCTCAAACAACCGTTTCTTTCCATCAGAACAGACAATAAATACCTCAGCAGTTTTCCCCATATTCATTAATTTAGCTTTTATTTGAATATTTGTGGGGTTTGAAGTAATATTTAAAAATAAATTAGTAATTTCAGTTATGCTGCTTTTAATTTTTTCATATTTTTTTTTTGTAAGAAAAACCCACAAGTTTTTTCTCGTAATGGTTCGTTAGTAGATTATTTATAATTGTCAGGTACTGCTCAGTGAAAATAATATAAACAAGGATTGAAACAACAATGGCTACCATCTAAAAGCATTCAGTCTTTATGTTTTACGGTAGAATGTATTTTATTTTCTAATTAACTCCATATTACTTGTATGAAAGAACAATGAAAATAAAATAAAAAATGATGATGATTGTGATTGTGTTAGGGAGTTTTCTTAATGCTTATTTTCTATTTTAATCGACGGAAAATGTGTTAACGTATTTTTTTAAATGTCCGACTGATACGACTTTTAAGGCTAAAAATTAAAATTCGAACTCGGGACCTGATAAAGAAGCCAGTTCCGCTGGACCACTACACCAACGTGTGCTGGCCGTTATCGTGTTAAAACGTTTTTATATTTTAATGTCAAAGTAGTAAGTAATTCCTTATTAGTTCTTACTGCGTACGTGTAGTCATTTTGTACTATTTTGATTAATCTACGGTGTCTATAACTTGATGGCCTCCGGCAGAGAGGAGCAATATGCGGATTGTAAAATGATTTCAGAAAACATTTATAATTTTTTTTAAGTAACTAAAACTTGTCGAAAATGACGTATTTTTATAAAATAAAGTATTTCGCATGTTTTTGTTCTATAAAATTATTTCGAAAACACGCTTAATGAGATAACGTATCATGTAGTAAAAGTTTTGTTTTAGAAGAAAAAACTGTCCTCGTAACTTAAAAAGTATTGATTTTTTGCTACATATGTTATTTCGTGAAATAGTTTTTGAACGATGTATTTGAAAATAATACGGGTTTTTCTTCAAAAACGAAACTTTTATTAAATTTTACATTATCTCATTAAGCATTTGGTTTTCGATAATAGTTTTATAGAACAAAAAACATGTGTAATACTTTGTTTTATAAAAATACGTAATTTCCGACAAATTTTAGTTTTAGTTAAAAAAATAAAAAATAGATGTAGACTATGTTTTGTGAAATGGTTTTACAATCCGCAAATTGCTTATCTCTGCCGAGGGCCATCAAGTTACAAACAGACAGACAGGTAGTACCCAAAGAGTGTTACTTGTATTGAAAGGAAACACCTATCTTATGTTTGTGAGGCTTAATTTAAATTACAAAACTCCTTCAAAGACACTCGCGCTGCACGATCTGTGAAGCTCTCGTTTTTATCCCCTACGTAACTGAGACGTATATGCGTTCAGGTTGTTAGGTTAGGTTATACGTTGTGTGTGTTCATAACTGCTGCTATTGTGTGTGTTCATGTTTCTTCATAACTGGTGGACCGATCTTGATATGATTTTTGCGTTAGTTTAGGTATTGTTTACAAGTTGCTTGTGTAGTTTCACAGTGCCACAGTGGTGGGACTTTGCGGTATAAGGTTTCATGATAAAACATTATTGTTTTTTTTTTCTTATATAATAAGCCGTTTTATGGTTATTGCTGTATTTTGTTTACGTCGTACTTTTTTCATCTTTAATTTTTCATAGTCACTAAAGTGTTTTAAATGAATAAGCTTGTCATTGATTATAAAATATTGATATTGACAATTGATCAATCAGTCTGGTGTCTGATTGATCGACGATTGAAAAAACAACTACACAAATACAAACGAAAACAGCGTGTGTTGTTTTTCTTATTGTTGTGTGAAATTTGAATAAGTAGTTATTCATTCCACTTTATCGTGTTTACCGATTTCAGTAATTAATTTGATTTGCGTAGACGATAATTATCGTGATAATATTAAATCTAATTATGGGTTAATTTGTACAGTGCCTGCCAGCCTGCATGTGTGACAAACATATTGACATACCTGTTTTGACTAGTTATTGACACTTCAGACGGCAAGGTGTTTGCATACATTAAACTACACACACACGGGTAGATTAACATACAGTATATGGTATGGCATGTTAGTTTAATCGTACTTCGTTATTGATACTGTTTCAACTTGTAAGCACGGTACTTGTGTTGCACGTACGCGTGCGAGCTCAAAATTATCTGTTGCCTGTCTAATACTGTTTGTTATAATATACATTTGGTATAATAGTGTTAAAAGTTATATCGAATGTGTGTGTGTGTGTGTGTGTATGTATGTGTGTGTGTTTCTATGGTATCAAATACCCAGTGTCTTGATTAGTTATGTGTATTCGTATTCGATACATAACTTAAGTGTACAATATTATTATTATTATGTAATGTGTTCCCCTGCATTACAACACATTTATTTCTTTTCCAGTTACGTTGCAAAAATCATTACAATACAGTGTTAATTTCCTTAATTATAACTTTAAAAAAATCTAAAACTATTGATATTAACTCGTGTTGGGACAATTAAATCTACTCGACTATGGTTTCCCATGTTCAAGGGTAGATCTAGTTAGTGATTCCGTTTTCATTTTTTACTACTACGGTAGTGTATTAGTGTGTTAGTAATTAAAACTGTATGTTAGTTACTGAAATACTAATTAAACTACTAAGAAGGTTATTAAAATAGTGTGCTATAGTATATGTGTTCACGTTAACACAAATTAAATGTGAAAATATGTTGGCCTAAATAAGAGAAGTTATTTACAACTAGAAAAACTAACTTCGAAACTGTAGACGAGCTCACAAAATTATTGGATTCCTGGTGTAACTATTGTTTCTACAGCTTTCTCTCCCTATTTCCATTAGTTACATGTTTACTGTTAGTTAACGATGTCCGGTATATTTTTAACTTGTAACGGGACCAGATTGAGGAGCTTGAGAACTAAGTAGCAGAAACGCTTTTGGTACGAAGTTGTTAAGGCCTTAAGTAAAAGTAAGAGATCCTTGTTCTTTGTATTATTGTGGTGGGCACTCTGTCATAAAATAATTTATTTTTTTACAAGATTAAATAAGAACTTCTCTCGCAAATTTTTGGCGGATATCAAGTGCGCTGAATTCTTGAGAAAAAAACAGCTCCGATGGATACCTTATTTTTTATTAATTAATCAGCTTCTGAACTTTCTGTAGAAGTTATATATTATATCCACATAATTATATAAATGTAATTGCCCACATTGTACAGGTCCTTAATCTTTCACTTATTGAAGTGAATTGTGTAGGTAATCCTAAATTGTTTAGCTGTTAAATAATACAATTTTAAAGTTTATTGTTTATTCATTTAATGGTTTTTAATATTTGAACTGAACTGACCGAAATAGAAAGCGGTATACCTGGCACATTTTGTTATGTGTATGTGCAAACGTTTCATTTCCCCTCATAAATCTTTTTTCCATATTTTTTATCTTTATTTATTGAGTGGTCTTCACATTTCACATAAGAATAGGGTTGAAGTTCCGGGCTGGCTATTTCCTGTTCCTTTCTTTCACATAATTCATACTTGTAAACACCTCGTAACTCATATTGCTCCGTTTTCTGAATTTTCTTCAGTTTTTTTTTTTTGGCTATTTATGTTGCCCTGTTGTATCGGACGTTACATTATTTTTGTTTTGTCGGGTTTTAACTTTTCAATATCTCTCTATTCTACGTTCACCACGTCAGATCAAAGTAAAGAATTTATTGAATTTACTTTTATTTCGCATCACGTAAACATTATTTTCTTTGTTATCGCGTATTTATGTGTAGCGTATATACTACTTGTAGACGGTTTAATGTTGTGCCTTATCGAACCATCCTATTTATTTGCTCTCAGTTTATATACCTACTTTGTTTTTAGATATTGTTTCAAAGAACTCCACCACCTTTTATCCACCTTTTATTATTATTCAATGGATATCGATTATGATAATTTGTTTATTTATGAACAATACATAATTTATTATAAATAAACAATTGGTAATGTTGTTGTTGTTGTTGTTGTTGTTTAGGTCATCAGCCGAAAGGCTGGTTTGAACCTGTAGAGGTTTTACTAAGTAAAACGAGGAGTGAGGTGGTTTACCATTGCCTTCCTCAATGAATGGAAAAGTACACTTATCAGCATGCCGGGCCCTCTGAAAAGCACATATTTTCCACTCTGCAAATGACACCTTCACTTCATTCACCACAGGGTCTGGCTGTGTAATAAAATTCATTACTTTCAGAGGAGATAACTCTGATTAGTGTATTTTACACCTCTACCGCTTCTGTTCTTAAATTATTCAGTCATTTAATTGGCTGACCATGTGATAAGAAACAGAACGATTTATTTTAGCCCTGAAACAAACAGATTGAATGTAAATAACTTGACACTCCACCTGTCTGTTATCGGCAGATGGTAATGTTATATTTAATAAATTATGTTTGTTGGTAGTTCTGTGATAAAATTAGTGTACAATGGAACATTAATTTGTATTTAGACGTAGGCTTATAACATGAAAGAATTTATTTTTGGAACACTTTTTTTGAATTTTTAGTCGCAGTTATTTTTTTTTTTACTACCAACGAGTCGTAAAAGAAAGGATTTATTTTTTCGGTCATTTGATAAAAAATACCAAAAGATAGATTGACTGGACAGATAATGGAAAAACTATAGAAAAAGAAAACACCTCCCATTTGGATTAGGGAAGTCAAAAGAAAAAATTGAAGGATGAGGATATAACATTTCAACCAAGAACTAATAAATCAATATCGGTCAACTGGGTTTTCTTAGATGGAGAAAGAAAAACGAAATCTGATGAAGTAAAAAATTATTGGGAGTATAGAAAATCACTAAAAATCGGAAATTTAGAAAGACCAAAATAACTGACGTAGTATTCCGAAGCCGTGAAAAAGAAAAAATCGCGTATAGCTTCGTTACGTACTCTTATCTAACCGGGTACAACCTTTGACACCCCACAAAAGTTTTATTTCAGTAGCTTGGATACGATTTCATTCCTCTGTAATAACGCCCATGTATATAAGAGAAAAGCCAAAAGTGCGTATTGGAAAAGCCAAAAGTGCTTTCTTAACAATGGGTTCAGTGTTTAAGAGCCGTGACCTCACCCTAAATACAAAGCTAAGACTCCTCAAAGGTTATGTATATTCAGTGCTTCTGTATGGTGTAGAATCATGGACCCTAAAGGAGGATACAATATCGAGGCTCCATGCATTTGAGTTATGGCTGTACAGAAGGATCCTGAGGATACCATGGACCGATAGGGTTACCAACCAAGAGGTACTAAAGAGGATGAATACAGCACCAGAACTGGTCAACCTCATCAAATGTCGAAAGCTGGAATATTTAGGTCACATAATGCGCAATCAAGGCAGGTATGAACTATTGCAGAGCATATTACAAGGGAAAATAGAAGGCAGGAGAGCCCCAGGACGAAGAAGAATTTCCTGGTTGGCTAACCTTAGAGCGTGGTTCGGAAAGACCTCCACCCAATTGTTCAGGAGCGCAACCAACAAAGTAATAATAGCCAGAATGATCGCCAACGTTCGGAACGGACAGGCACCCTAAGAAGAAGATATAAGAGAACTGAGGTGAAAGAGTATGCTTATTAGCATGCCAGGCCCTCCGAAAAGCACCCACTTTCCGCTCTGCAAATGGCACCACTTCACTTCATTCACCACAGGGTCTGGCTGTATAGTGATATGTTTAAAATTGAATTATAGATATATAAAATAGAATTATACATGATCTCCTTGTGACTCCACAGTGACGCAAACGAATACGATTCAACATCCGACTCCGATGTAATAATTGACGACGACTACTCGACAACGTAGAACGAACAACGTAATTACGGAGCTAACGAAACAAACTACTTATTTAGCCAAACTACTTTTTATTTTTTCCAAAAATTCGTTTCCTAAATACCTGGTAAGTTAATAATGACGCGTCTTAAATTCGAAGTAACACGGTTACACGTAGCGTAGACACAACAGATCCAACCTTACTTCGTAAAGTGTTGTTTACAATAGATCTCAGCTTAAAAAATATACCACATACATTTCCATTTTCGTTCATTTCTACTAAAATATGACTTATTTCTGTTTATTCAGTAATGCCGTCTGGAGACGGACAAGTTGTCGAATTTTTATTATTGTATTTTATGTTAATAACCTTTAGGTCTGCCCATAACAGACAGGTGGAGTGTCAAATTATTTACACTCAATCTGTTAGTTGCAGGGCTAAAATAAATAGTTCTGTTTCTTGTCACATGGTCAGCCAATTAAATGATTGAATCATTTAAGAACAGAAGAGGTAGAGATGTAAAAGACACTAATCAGAGTTATCTCCTCTGAAAGTAATGAATTTCATTATACAGCCAGACCCTGTGGTGAATGAAGTGAAGGTGTCATTTACAGAGTAGAAAATAAGTGCTTTTCAGAGGGCCCGGCATGCTGATAAGCGTACTTTTCCACTCGGTGAGGAAGGGATGGTAAATCACCTCACTCCTCGTTTTACTTGGTAAAACCTCTAGATGTTCAAACCAGCCTTTCGGCTGATGACCTAAACAACAACAACCTTTAGGTAATAATAAACAATGGTGTTCATATGTAGAGGGAATTTAAATGGATATATCTTTCTGTAAATTAGTTTCATTTAAATTAAATTTGTTTCAAGTGTATATAGTTGATATTGCTCGTTATTTATCGTACATATTTATTAATTTGTATGTAAGTTTAATGGTAAAGTTCATTGAGGTAATGAATGCATAGCTATGAAGCGGTCATCTAACATCTTTGCATTTTATAATTAAATTGTTTTATTATGTATTTATGTGTATATAGTCGTGTTAGTGCTATAATTCAATAATTAAATTACTGTACCGTGCAACATTAGAATTGCGACAGTTGGAAGTTTTAATGGTTTAGTTTTCAAACGGGAAAACTGTGTACTCCTTCAGTTGAAATCATGTGTGAATTTACTCAGCGTGTTATTACGGTTTTAAGTTTTAAGTTGCGTGGAATTCGTTTTGAATTGATTATTATTGGAAAGTAAAATTTAATGGAAATGTCAGCAAGTTAAATTAAATTATTTCCTCCTTATTGGTCGTGTAATTCTGCAGTAGGTGTTTCCATTGAAGTTTATTAACAAGTTTAATAAGATTGTGAATCATAATTAATGTCGATTACGATGTATTTTCATCTGGGAAATTATCTTTCGCTTTGTTGTTTTATATTTTACTTCATTTTATATCTACTTTTTACCTGTTCCGTTAGAATGTCAGTTATCTTAATACTTTTGTGTGGTCAAGTTCTTTATTAAGTTGTATTATTTATATTACACTAAATTCGAAATTCGGTTTTAAAAATTATGTATTTTTCCAGATGACCATTTCAGATACTGTGTATCCATCTTCCCTTGGTAATTGCTTATGTGAATACATCGAAAATTGCAAAGTTTACATTATTCTGCAAACTAAAAAGGTTGTGTACAGTTGATAAACTCCAGGCTCACTCTTTTGTACTGATCGGAAATTCTTAAAAACTCGTGAAGTTAAAAGTTTGAACTGGAACTCACAGGGAGGGACTCTTTAGAAACTTGGACATTTGCTTGGACAATGGTTACCCGCTTGTGAGTTGTATTCCTTCCTTCGTTTCCTTTAGCTGTAATTACGTATTTTGTTCCAATGTAATCTTTTGAGTAATCGTGTCCTTTTTTAGAAATAGTGCCCGCGTTGCAAGCGGACTTATAATTAATAGGGGTATGAATGAATTATGATTTTCCAGATTTCACTCCACACGTTTAAATTTTTTGCGGATTATTTACTGAATTGCCTTCTAGTTTTTTTATACTGTATCTCTTCGGGAAGGGAGAGTAGATTTTCGATACTATGTATTAAATTCGGTAGTCTCCGGGATTTTTATTTCTTAGGAGCAGACGATCGAAATTTTTTTGTCAAGTCCCTAAGACACACGTGCCGAATTTCAGCTCTATAGGTGATCGGGGGAAGTTCGGGAGTTCTTAAGTGATCAGTGATTGTGTAAGGCCTACTTCATGATGTTTTGTCTTGTAAAGCAAGTTTTAGCGAAGTTAAATATATTTGTTTTTTTTTAAATTTCATCAATAAACAACGATACATGTTCATCTTAATTTTCTTACATTTTTTAGTTATGAAAAATATAATTTGTGGGTGAAATTAGTATGAATTAATACGGATGATATGTTTTGTCATGTTTATAGTTATTTCTATGTAAATTAAAGTTCGTATATTAATATCTTGGTTTTTTTTTAAAGAAATATTTACTTGTATTATTTCTGTATGCATTTGTATTTGTTTTCTGGCCGACTAAAAAAAATGATGTGTTTACTGAAGATTTTAGTTAACATACGCGGTTTTCTAATTAATTGCGGGCTGTAGATACCCCGGTGATAAATTAGCTATGATTTACCGTGGACGCCGTTGTTTATTCTAGAATTTTTCTCCTCTCGTGTTCATCTGTCCGATTCGCTGTTTGTTGTAGTAGTGAAAAAATAAATATATTAAGTAGGTACGTAAACGCTTTTGATCTTAACGTTCGTATTTATAGATTCGGGTGTTGCTGACGTGCATTTTTATTAATGTCCATACTGCGTTAACTTTTGCATAAATCTGTGTGCGTGTTTTTTTTTTTATTTTGAATCGCAGCCAGGTGGTCGTCCACGCTTCTTAACTAACGAGTGGTACTTTTGAAATCGACTATTGAACTTTTGTGTTTTTTTTTTTTTGCTTTTATTTGCCCTGTATGAAATAATAGGAAAAGTATGTATTGTTTTCATTTTGTTTTTTTTTCTAAATTGAGTTTTGGCCTTCGGGCCAGCCCAGTGTCAGCTGGTAAAAAGTCGCTACTATTTGTTAAGTAACACCGGTTGGGCAAGCGACTTTGTATGGTGACCAGTTGACAGCCATCCATGAACAAACTACTGGGGGTCCCTGTTCAAACTCAAGTCTAATCCACGTTAAAAAAATACAGCAAAAAGCAGCGATCACATTGGGTAGTTGTCAAGAATGTACAGTTCCCGATTGAAAATAAAAGGTAAAAAAAAAGTTTTCACCGGATATTAAAACCATATGTTTACAGATTGGTTGTTGTGTATTCGTGTGCGCGCGCGCGTTTATAAACAAATTATATCAAAAATCAGAATTCGCGGGACTGACAGACTGAATTGTCTACTTAATTAAGTTAACAAATAAATAAAAAAGATTTTTGTAAATTAATTAATAATAATTTTTTCCATGGTAGTTATTGATAGCCGAATGTGACGTGACGGCAAACCAAAGATTTTCCCGTGCAAAAAACAGTCCAGGCGCGACGAAAGTAGTCTTTTCAAAAACAGAATATTGTACGAATTTGAAACTTGGAACGTTAGGTAGGTACGTACCCCTAGGAGATCAGACTCGAACATTTTTTTTTATAAAAACCGTTCATCCGGAGTAATGGGTGGTTGGTGCGATTTTTCACTATTCCGATTTTCTAAACTGCTCCTACGATTTCAAGAAAATCGTATTTCACTCGTCAAAATGAGTCCAACAGAGGTTGATTTTCATTGCCAAGAGAAAGTCGTGTGAACGTTTTACATCAGGTTTTTCAGTTTACTCGAACGATTTTTGTCAGTTCTTATTTTTTCTTTTTTTTGTGAAAGTACTAATGATGTACAATGTATATCACCGTAGAACTGTCGTTTTATATTTTTGCTAATGATTTGAAATGTATCTCTGTAGTGTAAACTGTCGTGGAAATTAACTGTCATTTTTTCTTCACGTTAACTAAACGATAATATTTTGTTGACAGTAAATTTATTCACTATTTGTATAAACTGTCTGCGACGAATCTGGCACTATTGTATTTATTACGTTCTTTTATAAACTATCGATTCTTAAAACGAATATCATTCTTTTTAACTTTCTGTCACATAAATAATTCTGATATAAAATGTAACACGTTCAAATAAGAAATTAAAGAGTTTCGTCTCGTGAATATTGTTAAAAAGTAAGTTTTTTTTAAATGTTCAACTATATTTTCATTTAATTAATTGATTCTCTTTTTTTTAAATTTTACGTCTGACTGTTTTGCAATTTCTACTAATGCTGACTCGAGAATAGTGTATGAAAATGAGTGATGAAAAAAGGCTAGACCTGACCGGCAATCGAACCCGGGACCCCGGCGTAGAAGAAACCAGTTGCGCTAACCACTACGCCAACGGGCCTGTCTCGGCCTGATTGTCTTGATGTGGTGCAGTGGTAAGAGTGATTGAATGCGAACCCTTAGGTTTTCCTTGCTTCAAGGTGGTGTTGTGTTCCATCCTGAAATCTGGTTATGTTGTGATTTCGTTGTTATTATCTTTGCTTAAAGTTCATTGTTTTTATCCTGTAAACGTTAGCATTTTCTCTGATAAAATATGAAGAAAACCGGTTGTAAAATATTTACGGATAGACTTATGTTTTAAAATTTGTGCGCCTAGATCAGACACAGATGTTATCCAAATATTCACTGGATTTAAATGTTTTCCCATTGTTCGAAAATAAAGTAGTTAATTGTTCATATCCTTGTAATGTAATTTTTATTACTATCTTCTGTAATCATATTTTAGTATATATTATGTTACCGACGTAAAGAATGCAAGGCCGGGTCTGTTCCAGATTTCCGCTACAGATCTTTTAGAAAACATTTACTTCTCTTAAGAAAAATCTCAACTCACTTTCAAATTATAAATAAAGCAATTACTAACCGATAGGCCTACTGTAAAGTAATATAAATTCTGAACTACAAAATAAAAATAGAAATAATTACATTTGCAAATCATAATACGACACTCATGGAATACCAGGCGTGGTTTCTTTGGGATTCAAATCTCTGTTAAGCGAATAGGCAAATAGTTGAAATTATTTGTAAGCATTTATGCCGTATCGGGAACTTATACTATTCACTGCTACCCATTTTAATTACTATTTTCATGGTATTTTATTTGAAATTAGATTTGAATATGAATAGTAGTTTCTATTCTATACGGTATTACTTAACAATTAATGACAATTTTCCTGTAGATAACTGACTGAGCTAACCATGAACCCGTTGTAAATTAATTAGAATGTTGATTAATTTTTTTCAGTCATCAGCAGCATGGTAATTACTTGCTACCATTTTAAGTTTTTAGTGTTAGAATTTCGAGAGTCGGCAAGTAGTGCTGTCCTAGGAGCGTAATACAGTGCTTAGGATCACTGGACCACATAGACAGTTGCAAAATCTGTCAACAGTTGACATTTAAGATCACGTTTAGTAAATTGCAGACTCTTCCAAATACCTCGTTTTGCATTTCTTCACTTGTAGGCTTTTCTTTTTTCTTTCATTCATCCGTTCCGCTTGTTTTTCTTAGAAACCTCTTGAAGTTCAGTAACCAATAGTCTGATCTTAGATTCGGTCTATTTGTTTCTTGGTTAATTCCAATTTTCTCAATATCCCTTCTTTGATAAAACTCCCTATCAGATACATTAAATGCATTGTTAAGTACCCTAAGCAATTTTTTTTAAGTTTTGTATTTGTTATCGGGAACTGTACATTTTTGACAACCACCCAATTTGAACAGAAATTCCCAATGGAGTTTGTTCAAGAGTAGCCATCAGCTGATCACCATACAAAGACGCTTCCCCAACCGGTCAGCGACTCTACCAGCTGACTGACTGGGCTGGCCCGAAGTCCGAGAAAATTTTTGTCCTCAGTTTTTCTTTTATGGTGTACGGGTGTCCGTAGTTTTTCCAAACAATCTGAGGACTTTCCGTTATTGTGTTATTACTTGATTTTTGTCTGCCCTCGTTGAAAGAAAATTTGTACGTTCCTTCTTAAATTTTCAAATGGAACTGAATTGATCAAAAAAATATGTTTTTGTAAACAAGAATCTTCGTTCACATTTACATTGTAAAGAAATACGTTATTTTCGATTTTGCTCTTAAGTAATAATTAATGTTATTGTTTGTAACGTGAATGTTATTTAAGATTCCCCCATTAACGTTTATTTTGGTTCGTAACAAATAACGGAGATGATTAAGTGTAATTTTACTACACGTAATGTAGTAATGAAGGTTAGGTGTTTCCCCTTCTTCCTTCCTTGGAATGGCGGTAATTTTATTCTCTTTGTTTCGGTTATTACAGTGATTATATTATAATAGCGTTTTAATTTGATGATTCCTCTTAAATAATATAGGTGCGGATCCTCTTTGGATTGTTGCCATTTCTAATCGGCTAGTACCAGGCGGCTATAATGTTGCTTATTCCATTATTTTACGCTCCTATTGTTAGGCGTTATGTTCAGGCTGTGCATTCCTTCAGCTCGATTCGTTCTTTTATACTTTTTACATATACAGGGTGATTCATGAAGTTCTCCCCCCACTTCTACAGCACATTGTACTAGTAAAAATAATGAAAAAATGTTATATAAACATAGGTCCGAAAACGCTTCGTTAGCGAGTTACAGCTAGCGAAAGTTTCGCCTGGATTTCAGTTCACCAGGTGAAATGAGGTCTTCCTGGAATTGTGGTAAGGTAGATTAAGGGGCGAATTCAATCATTTCTTATGGTTTTTGATCTGATAAATTGAATAAAACAGGTCCCAGAACTGTAAGTTAAATAGTTTTTGAGAAAACCAGTGTCAAATGCAAAAAATGGAGTGAAAATCACATTTTTTCATCTTTGGGCAAGAATAACTTTGTTATTTCACCAAGAAACAGTTAACAATTTTCAATAAAAAATGTAGAAAATTTTATTCTGAACAAACCGGTGTAAATAAAGTACACAGAAAGCGAATAGTTTTTGAGAAAACCAGTGTCAAATGCAAAAAAATGGAGTGAAAAAAACACATTTTTTCATTTTAGTTTTTCCGGTTAATTTTACTTTGTACTCTTATGAATAAAAACTCATTTAATCAAACATCTATTCGCTTTCTGTGTACTTAATTTACACCGGTTTGTTCAGAATAAAATTTTCTACATGTTTTATTGAAAAATTTTAACTGTTTCTTGGTGAAATAACACAGTTATCCTTGCCCAAAGATGAAAAAATAAGTTTTTCACTCCATTTTTTGCATTTGACACTGGTTTTCTTAAAAACTATTTAACTTACAGATCTGGGACCTGTTTTATTCAATTTATCAGATCAAAAACCATAAGAAATGATTGAATTTGCCCCTTAATCTACCTTACCACAATTCCAGGAAGACCTCATTTCACCTGGTGAACTGAAATCCAGGCGAAACTTTCGCTAGCTGTAACTCGCTAACGAAGCGTTTTCGGACCTATGTTTATATAACATTTTTTCATTATTTTTACTAGTACAATGTGCTGTAGAAGTGGGGGGAGAACTTCATGAATCACCCTGTATATACGAAATTCCAGGAAAACATTTTATTCTTTCTTCATTACGGTTTTATTATTTTAAGTTAAACGACTTAAATAAATTACGAATTTAATTTATACTTGATAAATCATTTTGCTGCCCATAACAACGACAGGTGGAGAGTCAAATTGTTTACTCTCAATCTGTTCGTTGCTGGGCTAAAATAAACAGTTCTGTTTCTTGTCACATGGTCAGCCAATTAAATGACTGAATCATTTAAGAACGGAAGAGGTAGAGGTGTAAAAGACACTAATCAGAGTTATCTTTTCTGAAAGTAATGGATTTCATTATACAGCCAGACCCTGTGGTGAATGAAGTGAAGGTGTCATTTGCAGAATGGAAAATACGTGCTTTCAGAGGGCCCGGTATGCTGATAAGTGCACTTTTCCATTCATTGAGGAAGGCAATGGTAAACCACTTCACTCTTCGTTTTACTTAGTAAAACCTCTACAGGTTCAAACCAGCGTTTCGGCTGATGACCTAAACAACAACAACAACATGTTGCTGTTTACGTAATTAGCTGATAAGCTGGTTTGTTTCTCTAGAGACTTTACTAAGTAAAACCGAGGAGTGAGGTGGTTTTTACTATTCATTACCTTCCTTACAGAGTGGAAAAGTATGCTTATCAGCATGCCAGACCCTCTAAATGACACCTTCACTTCATTCACCATAGGGTGTGGCTGTACATTGAAATTTTTTACTCTCAGAGGAGATAACTTTGACTTTTTAAGTGTCTTTTACGCCTCTACCTCTTCTGTTCTTAGATGCTTCAATCATATAAGCAAAGTTCGCAAAGTTCTGCCGCGTATATAGCATTCGGAAAAGGGGTTTTCCGTTAACCATGGTTTGATAGAATTAACTTTCATCTTTTCTTAATCTTGTACCCAAATCAACGCCTGGATTTGTTTTTTAATCTTGGCATGATGTGGAAAGAGGCTTCAATTGAAGAACTTCTTCGGGTTCGTGAAGTTTTAATGTATGTATGGCTGCTAACTTGAAAGTCTTCTTTTTCCACTATTTTCGATGTCGGTAGGTTTGGATCATCTAACGTACATTTTGAACGATTTTGTTGACGTGCCTGTGAAACTTGTAAAATAGTCGTGTGTACATGTTTTTGATTAAATCCTTTACAAAAGTTATGTTGTGTTGCGTTGTACGAAAGTTTATTAAGTTTTCTTGGCGTATACATTGAATTGTCTGACCATGTAATAAGGAACGGAACTTATTAACGAAATTATTAGCCAACTTATTAACTACGAGGCTTAAATACTGGTAAATTTTTGTTACATAATTCCCTGAATGTTGTTTTCCTAACAAACTTCAGTCGAATGTTTATTAATCATCAAATTGGAAACTGAAGATAATTACCGAACTATTTCAACTCTATTCAACGGTTCCTGTAGACTGTAGTTTGATTGGTCAAAGCCTCGGCGACTAGCTTCAAAACAGTTAAGGAGAGAGTAATGATTTGATATTTAGAAAACCCTTGCGGGGGCTGTAGATTGATGGCGAACACAGATGCGTCATATATATATATATATATATATATATATATATATATATATATATATTGCCTCGACTAAGTTAGTTGACGATAGTGTAAGTTAAGTGTTTTAAGTTTTGTCATCGGTATTCCTCTTGACAAAGACTCTTTGTTTACGCTACAGTGTTTGCTAACTAAGTTATAAGTAAGACGAAGAGTCGGGTCTTAAGACGATAGGCAATCTGGGATTAAGTTGTGTGTCGTGTGGGGAGGGGGAGATACTCTGCCGTTCAGTACAGTTGCGTTTAATCCTTGCGGTTTACTACAAAAATCTAAAGAGGTCGTGTATAGTTAGAGCTGGGTTTGTGTATATTACATTATCGAAAAATCTCGGGATTAACTATTCATGTCGGTGGTTAGTCAATTCAATTCATTTACCTTCAGTATATAAACCTAGGGTCTTCTCGGTTATTCCCCCACTGCCAGCATAATTTTTCACATTTTATGAATATTTCGTATGCAATCTTATAGTATTTTAACGATAAAAATCTGGTGTGAAACACTCACACAACTTTCTCTTGCCAATGCAAATGATTAATAATAAACCTAACATTATTAATAAAATATTAGAAATAAACAAAAACTAACCTCAAAAACATAACCTTATTTTAATCATGAGTGAATGACGCAAAATGACAATCGAACTCAGTTTTGCTTAAAAATACGGAAAATCTCGCTTTCACGCTAAACTAGGCTCTGTAGAGAAAAATGCTCAAAACAAAAGTTGTAGATCTTTTAATTTTCTATAACTTTTATTATATACACTTTTGTCGTAAAATGCATACTAAGACCGAAATGTTAAAAAAATCGATTTTTCTCACGTTTTCGTGAGAAAAAAAACAGAAAATCGCAAATTACCGCTAAACTAAGCGTTATACAAAAAAATGTTTGAAACAGAAGTTGTAGGTTTTTAAATTCTCTACAACTTTTATTATATAAGTTTTTGCGCTGAAATTGATATTAAAGCCGTAATCTTAAAAAACAACGTTTTTACGTGAAAACAGCCTCACCGAGAATTTCAGCAAACATGGCGCCTACCCTATCTTGTAGAGAATAAAAAATTGAGTAAAATAGGCGATTTTAAAAAAAATCGTAGGACCAGTTTTTGAGAAAATCGCAAAAAACTGAAAAATTATACGAATAAACTACTACTTCCGGTTGACCGATTTTGATGAAAATGTTCATGTCGCGTCCGGTAGTGGTATGTAACTTAAGTTTCAAGTTCGTACGACGTTCCGTTCTTGAGATATTCTGTTCACACACAGACACACTGACACACAGACACACACACACACACACACACACACACACACAGACCAATCGCTAAAAACATGTTTTTTGGGTTCAGGGGGTCTGAAAACTTATAGATCCGGTGAAAACTCGATTTCGAAAAATCGACATGAAAACAATACTTTCCTTCCTATATATTCATATAGGCAAGAGAAAGTAAAAATGGGAAAAATATTTAAAAAATCCTACATCAATATTCTTCAAGTTAAGGTTAAATACTGTACAGGTAGGGTGAATAAATTGGTTTTTTTCTTAATATTGTTATTGTATGTAATAATGAAATAAATAAAAAAATAAATATGACGTCATTGAGTACATGACATCATTAAATTAAAAATATTATTAAATAATTTTTGATGATTTTTAATAAATAGTTAAAGGTTAACCTTAAAGGAAAAAACTTTAACGCTAACTTGAAAAATATTGATAAAAATGATTTTTTTTAAATATTTTTCCTGTTTTTATCATTAAAAATACTGTAAGAATACCTACATACGAAATGTCCACAAATGTCAAAAATTATTCTTGGGGAGGGGGGAATAACAGAAAAGACCCTTTATCTATATTTGTGAGCCGGAATGCGAAAAGGGACCTCTTGTACCAAAGCTTTTCGATTTTGAGTTAACATTTTCGGATTCAGTACTTATTCAGAACAATTGGGTGCACAACATTGATGATGATTTTATATATTTAAGAAACTAATTTTGCATAAAAATTAACTTTTGAATCGCATTTTTTTGTATGGTAATTATTAAATTATTGACGAACGTTATATTGAGTAAACGTTATAAAAGTTGTTTGCTAAAAGATCGTTTCAATAGTGTTATTGCCTTTTCTTGGGTGTTTTTTTGCCAGGTTATCCAGTTGGGCCCCACCTTAAGCAACTAGTTCAACTTCAGGACACAGACTTCTGTGTATTGATTTTTACAAAATATTATATTTTGGAATAGATGTTTTTTTTCTGAGTCATCCACAGAAGTTACTGCATTTAAGATACAAGACTTAAGTAATCGATAATAATTTTCAAAAAACCAAAAATAGATATGTTGACCCGAACAACTCTTTTGTTTATGCAGGCTGAAAATTTTACTCTTCCGAAAAGAGAGAGGTACCTTTTCACATTTATTATCGTGCGTAATGCATCTATGAGAAATGTAATTTAATATACAGTATTGTATGTTGACTACTAGATTCCTACAGAGAGTTACCGCCAAATATATATATATATAAATATAATTGGTTATGATTAAATGATCATATCAAACCAAGAGAGAAGCCAATATTGGTAGATTGAAATGTATTTTCATTTCAATCTGTCAAGACTTAGCAGATTTTAATTTTTGATAGTTCTTATTATAATAAATGATTCTATTTTTTTTTTTATTTACAAAGACGGCGGAAACACTAGACTACTGATGATCTCAGTCGATTGAATCCTGTACTGACGTAGGGATATTTATCGAAACGAAACTAGATTGCTGTTGATCGCAAAGTTCTGCCGCGTATATAGCATTTGGAAAAGGGGTTTTCCTTTAACCATGGTTTGTTAGGATTAACTTTTATCTTTTCTTAATCTTGTACCCAAATCAACGCCTGGATTTGTTTTTTATTCTTGGCATGATATGAAAAGAGGCTTCAATTGAAGAACTTCTTCGGGTTCGTGAAGTTTTAATTTAAATGTATGTATGGCTGCTAACTTGAAAGTCTTCTTTTTCCACGATTTTCGATGTCGGTAGGTAGGTTTGGATCATCTAACGTACATTTTAAACGATTTTGTTGACGTGCCTGTGAAACTTGTAATGAAACTTGTTAAATAGTCGTGTGCACATGTTGTTGATTAAATCCTTTACTAGAGTTATGTTGTGTTGCGTTGTACAAAAGTTTATTAAGTTTTCTTGGCGTGTACTTGATTATTGAATAGTAAGTTCCGTTTACAATGTCTCCTCAGGTCGTGACAACACTATAATATTATTATCGTACAAATTGTACTTAGCGTGTAATGAGCAGGCTATTCATAAATGAACCAAGTGCTTTGTGTTGTCATTTATTAAAAATCGGTTGTGAAACTCTCTCACGACTTTCTCTAGTCAATAATGGAAATAATGAAAAACTGTCTTAATTTTTATTTTTAAGGGTGGATTACTTTAATAAAAATCAACGTCTGTAGAACTTAAAAATACGGAAAAATCAATAATTTGACTAAATTAAAATTCTTATTGAAGCTACAATTTAAAAAAAAATTACCACAAAACCGCAGCCTTTCCACGAATTTCAGCCGACATACCGCTTACCTTATTTAGTAGAATATTATGAAATGTAGTAAATAAAGCGATTTTAACGAATTGTAGAAGCTGTATTTGAGAAAATTGCAATAAAGATAAAAATCGCACGGATAAACTACTGTTTGCGGTTGACCGATTTTAATGGAAAAAGTTCCTTTCGGTTCCTCTTATGATACTTAACTTGAAGGGGGAACATCTTAGGAAAAGCTCAAATAATTTAAAAAATAGCAAAAAAATTTAATTACTGTGAAATGTCCTTTATATCTGTTTATGTAATACGACTTTACAATTCGTTTATACAATTTATAAACTGATGTAAAATATGAAAAACGAACTGGGTGTTGAAGCTAAATTTTGTGTTTTCCACAAAAACAACGCTAATTTCCAATATTGTCTAGCATGTAAGCCGTGATAATATTTCTGTTTTGAAATGCTGTTTCAATTGACGATTTGTTCCAAGTATCGGCTTCGTACAATATTTCGTTAACACGCGCGTGCACAGAGAGAGAGGGAGAGAATAAACGGTATGTTCTTCTTTTCTATCTGTTTGGTTATTCTTCATCTTTCATATGTAACAAGAGAAAGTATAACGAGAATAACGTTCCACTGACTTGATTTGGTCTCCTAATTATACGTAAATGAGGGTTTTTTAAAAATATTTTTTACAATCTGGTCGAAAGAATAACATGTTCTAATAAATGTTCATTCAAGATGAAGTTTTACTGCGTAATTTCAATGGCGATGGCACCAGTTCAGGTCTGATACGATCAGCACTCTGTTTACATGGCCATTACAATTTCCATCTGCTTTTTCTGGCTGGCATATACCGTCTTTGTACTGTAATTCGCTTCCGTGCTTTTTCATCTTCATGAAAGTAACTTGATAAATGGTTGTCGTACCGTTTGTGTTCTTCTCCTTGTTCTTGTGTCTCCTCGTCTTTATTCTTAATGATTTTTGTCTTTCTTGCTTTTGCGTTCTTTTCTCTTTTTTCCATTTTTTGTTTGTGTTTATTTTTTAATACTGTTTTATAACAGTGGTTTTGTTGTTTCTTTTTAAAGTGAGCATTTATACAACAATTTTTACTTAGACGTTCATTTTTGTCTGGTTAGAATGTGTCTTCTTTGTATTTTTTGTTTATTATTATTATTATTATTATTATTAATATAAAGAGTCATTTTATCTCGAGTAAATAGAAAAATGTAATTAGATTCCCCCCCACCCTTTTAAAATACTGTTTGTTCATTGTACCAAACATGACTGTTCTGAAAATAGTGTAAAGTACGTATTTATTCTTTTATGATGTTTTTTTTCACCTTCTATAGCACAAGTATGGTCGTCGTAGTACTGCTAGAGCTACATAAGAGTGTACTGTATTCATCTTACATTTCTTTTTTTGTTTCCATTATATCATACGACGCGTCGTTTCTTTCTGTTTCATATGTGTGTGATAATTGGTTGCAGAAATTTCTAAAGAAATTAGTTTTGCGTTCTTTTTTAATTGCTCAATGTACAAAAGAAAAATGCAACGTAACTTTGTGTTTTCGTACATGTCTACTCGTCCTAGACAATTAACACGGAATAAGGGTTTGTTAGTGTTTCGTTATTATTATTTTATAAAACCACGATCAATGCACACTTGATAATATCTTTAAATTAAAACTCTTTACCTCGTAATTTTTTGCCCGTCATAGCCATGTGGCTGAATAAATAATTCCATTCTTTTCTCATTAGTCAATAAGGATAGTAAAAAACATGGTAGAAGTTCGCGTTGGATGTGTTTCTAGCTGTTACGTTAGTTAAATCTAACATAATTTTCATTATTAATTTTGCGTAGGTGTTTTTAGTTTTCAATACGTGTCATAGTTATCAATTTTTTTTTAATCCCTAATTAAGTGCGTTGCAATCTGTTCAGTTCAGAACAGAACGGAACCCTCGTTATGTGAATGAGGTGTAGTCTTGTACAGATCTAGGCCGATCGTTCCTGAGAGAGTAGTTTAGTTGAACCCCAACCATCAAAGTACACTGGTAACCAGTGTCTACTATTCAAATCCGTAAAAAAGTGCCTCCGGGGGCCAGCCCATACAGTCAACTGGTAGAAAGTTGCTATTATTTGTTAAGTAGCATTGATTGGGCAAGCGACTTTGTATGGCGACCAGCTGTCAGCCATCCAAGAACAAACTCTACTGGGGGTCCCTGTTCAAACTCCTGCCAAATCCGCGTCAAATATAATACAGCGAAAAGCAGCGATCAAATTGGGTAGTTGTTAATGATGTACAGTTCCCGATAACAAATAAAAGCTAAAAAAAAATCGGATTTTTTTTTGTACGGATTCCGTATAAAAGTAAATTACGTTTACTGGTATTTGAACCAGGAAGCTTCGTCTCTGAAATCAGCTGTTGAACAGCTGACTCGCGGCGACGACTTTACCTGTAGACCAACCCGGTGAGTTATTTTATCAATAGGCTTAATTTATACACTTTTTTTCTGGTGTCATTTTTAATTTTTGTTTTTTTAATTCGTTTGGTCGTCTTTCACTTCTAGTAGTTATTCTAGTATTGATTTATAGTACTCTTACCAACCGGGTGTTGGTTCAAATCTTAGAGTAAAGGTTACTTTGTACAGATTTGAATAGTAGACAGTTGTGTTACCAAAGTAATTTAATGGTCGGGGTTCAAATAACTGGAGTACAAGTCTACACCTCATTTACACGTCACACGTATCCTCAATCTCATTGGTCACGGAATTGGTTATTTTTACTTTCTCTTGCCTATATGAATATATAGGAAGGAAAGTATTGTTTTCATGTCGATTTTTCTAAATCGAGTTTTCACCGGATCTATACGTTTTCAGACCCCCTGAACCCAAAAAACATGTTTTTAGCGATTGGTCTGTGTGTGTGTGTGTGTGTGTGTGTGTGTCTGTGTGTGAACAGAATATCTCAAGAACGGAACATCGTACGAACTTGAAACTTGAAACTTAAGTTACATACCACTACCGGACGCGACACGAACATTTTCATCAAAATCGGTCAACCGGAAGTAGTAGTTTATTCGTATAATTTTTCAGTTTTTTGCGATTTTCTCAAAAACTGGTACTACGATTTTTTTTTAAATCGCCTATTTTACTCAATTTTTTATTCTCTACAAGATAGGGTAGGCGCCATGTTTACTGAAATTCTCGGTGAGGCTGTTTTCACGTAAAAACGTTGTTTTTTTAAGATTACGGCTTTAATATAAATTTTAGCGCAAAAACTTATATAATAAAAGTTGTAGAGAATTTAAAATTCTACAACTTTTATTTCAAACAATTTTTTGTATAACGCTTAGTTTAGCGGTAATTAGCGATTTTCTGTTTTTTTTCTCACGAAAACGTGAGAAAAATCGATTTTTTTAACATTTCGGTCTTAGTATGCATTTTACGACAAAAGTGTATATAATTAAATTTATAGAAAATTAAAAGATCTACAACTTTTGTTTAGAGCATTTTTCTCTACAGAGCCTAGTTTAGCGTGAAAGCGAGATTTTCCGTATTTTTAAGCCAAACTGAGTTCGATTGTCATTTTGCGTCATTCACTCATGATTAAAATAAGGTTATGATTTTGATGTTAGTTTTTGTTCATTTCTAATGTTTTAATACTAATGTTAGGTTTATTGTTAATTATTTGCATTGGCAAGAGAAAGTTGTGTGAGTGTTTCACACCAGATTTTTCTTAAATTGAACAGTCGCAAGGTATAGTATTCAGATTAAGGGAACTAAAGTCCCCTAGCCGTAGGAGTGAGAGAATGCACAACTCTCTCACTCGCACAAGCCATACGCGCCATTCCAATAACATTGTCTGTAATTTTACTCATTGTTGTGAGCAAGCGTTTATCCACGCAGTAAACTAACAAGCAAGATAACGACTGTAGTATGTTTTCAGATTTGGATTATAACGGTAAAGACGTTTAGGTGCGCGTGCGTAGTTATGCCACATATCTCCCTCTCACTCGCTCGGCTATGGGACATTTATTCATCTGATATCTCTACACACATAAGGAATTTAAAAAATCTGGTGTGAAACACTCACACAACTTTCTCTTGCCAATGCAAATAATTAATAATAAACCTAACATTATTAATAAAATATTAGAAATAAACAAAAACTAACCTCAAAAACATAACCTTATTTTAATCATGAGTGAATGACGCAAAATGAAAATCGAACTCAATTTGGCTTAAAAAAAACGGAAAATCACACTTTCACGCTAAACTAGGCTCTGTAGAGAAAAATTCTCCAAATAAAAGTTGTAGATCGTTTTATTTCCTATAAAATTTATTATATACAGTTTTGTCGTAAAATGCATTCTAAGGCCGAAATCTTAAAAAAAAATCGATTTTTCACACGTTTTCGTGAGAAAAAATTAGAAAATCACTAATTACAGCTAAACTAAGCGTTATACAAAAAAATGTTTGAAATAAAAGTTGTAGAATTTTAAATTCTCTACAACTTTTATTATATAAACTTTTGCGCTAAAATGCATATTAAAGCCGTAATTTTAAAAAGAAAATGTTTTTACAAGAAAACAGCCTTACCGAGAATTAGGCTACAGCAAACATGGCGCCTACCCTATCTTGTATAGAATAAAAAATTGAGTAAACCAGGCGATTTTAAAAAAACCGTAGGACCAGTTTTTGAGAAAATCGCAAAAAAGTGAAAAATTACACGAATAAACTACCACTTCCGGTTGACCGATTTTGATAAAAATGTTCGTGTCAGGTCCGGTAGTGGTATGTAACTTAAGTTTCAAGTGCGTACGATGTTCCGTTCTTGAGATATTTTGTACACACACACACACACCAATCGCTAAAAACATGTTTTTTGGGTTCAGGGGGTCTGAAAACGTATAGATCCGGTGAAAACTCGATTTCTTAAAATCGACATGAAAACAATACTTTCCTTCCTATATATTCATATAGACAAGAGAAAGTAAAAAAGTACCCCATTACAGAACATAGTTAACCACCACTTAATCTGTTCGCTCATGACATTTAATCACTGGTACCACAATCAGAATTAAAATGATTGAATTTTTAAATACCCGTACAACTGCAGTATTTCTATTTGCCTCACCGTGAACGACCGATGTCGCAGGTGACCTGTGCCAATATTTATATGATCTAAACCTTCACCGTGAATCTGCTCAAGTATTAAAGATCAGAAGAAGTTAAGGCACATCTGAAAACAACAATAAATACGTGTCGTTGGTGGGAGAGTGACGGTGGTGGGATTTAAGTAGGCTTGGCCTACGGATAGAAACTCTTACGCTTGAACTAAGTAAAAAAGTTTTTTTTTAAATAAAGAGTTGAATCCTGAATCCTGGTTGAGAGGGCTGAGAAGCCCTATGATGGCGACATCGTGTTAAGGAACACCTGGTCGCTCGGGGAACAATTTTACCGAATAATTGCAACCTCATGAAATTTAGGGGGAATTTTATAGTTTAAAATTAGGAAATAGGATTCTGGCTCTTGCGGGATTGGGACTGGGACTTCAAAGGAGGTAATGTATTTTAAGAAGTTACTCGTGGATGAAAATTTATATAAGTGACAAGTGGGTTTAAGAGCGGCTCTTTTCTTTTTTTTGTTTTTCAGTGGCCTTTTTCAGTTATGTGGGAGTTTTATTGTCTTGAGGAGGGGAAGGCACGCACCGTACTTAACGTGGACAAATGGTACAATTTTAGGTAGGGGTTAGTTTATGATTTTAGGGGAGACGGAAAGGGTAGAGTTTGGCATAATCACCGGCCTTTTATTTTCTAAGTGTTTAATAATTTAAAATGGCGGCTCTTTTCACCGTAGCGGAGTGATTATGCATAGGAACATGGGGACTACTACCAACTGGGGGGCGTGAGTCATACAAGTAGATGAAGGGGCATGGGTATATAAGAGGAATACAGGGCGGAATAAAAATGTGGCAACTCAAAATTTTGATAAGTGGGTCATACTGGAATTTAGATAAAGTCGTGGAATGGTAATGGCATAAAAATAAAGAGTTTGTAACCTGATTCATTGATGTACTTAACAACGCCTCTGTAGAATTTCCAATCAGCGTTTTGACCTGTACAAGAGTATCAGAAATAAGAAACTAGTATTGATTGTATTTTATCTGTGAATGAGTGCGGCGAATTAAAAGTTTTTGAGGTTTTAAAGCGTCTGAAAGTGCGATAAAAATGATGGATTCGTAAATAAAAACAGTTCGCGTGCCAATTTTTAAAACAAAATTAAATTTTGAGCATGTTTCAGTCAGTTTTTCTGTCATTGAAAGAAAAGAAAACTATTACTACATTATTAACTTGTGAAATGAAATTTTTCAAAAAAAAATCACATCGGAAACTATTTGAAAATATGAACGAGACATAAATTTTGTTTGTTATCTGATGGTGTATTGTACTTTAATGATCCGGAAAGAAATCGTTGGTACTTCATCGTGTTTAAATCAAATTGTAATCTGGTGCATGTAGTGAACGTAGATTTAGTTATGTAGTTTTTTCGTGCAATTTTCCGTTCCAGTATTTCATTTTGAAATTTTCTGATAAATTTTTGTTTTGGATTTTCTTCCTGGTGATTTTTATAATCTGGGGGAAAAGTAATATGTAACGTGGTTATGAGGGAAATATATTGGCTGGAGCGTAGGTGAGTCGGTGGTCGGGTGTAGTTGATTGCGAGTACACACGAACCGATGTGGATTTTAGTGCGGCATTAGAGTATGAGTATGTTTCTCAAACGTAGTACGTATGCTGTTTAGCAGTAGACTACGGTTAAGACATGAGTGGACGAGTAGAGAATGTAAGTAAAGGTGGGGTGGGTAACTCCTGTGATTGCGTGGCTCGCAGCAATCTCTCTCCTCTCTAGAAACTTAACTGTAACACGTATCCCAGCCTCTTTCTTCTTCTTCTTCTTCTTCTTCTTGTACAGGTCTGCTTCTTCTAGGCTTCCCTTATTCTCTTGACTGAGCGATCCTTTGAGCTAGCTCACTTTTCCGCCCACTGATTCATCGAGGCGGAGAGTTCGTCTTCTTCCCATCTTATCACTATTACTTCACGGACAAAGGACTTTTCATTTTCATTTTGTAACCGTAGAGATTTACTCGCTAATGACAAAAGCTTTTCTTTTGACCTAATTGTATAGATACAGCTGTACTACTGTTATGGTTTTCGTATTCATTTCCGTAATTTTAAATGTAAGCGTTGATGTTGTTTTTAACGGTTTTGTGATGAACGAAATGAATGATTTTTATTGCCTTTACTCGGAATCAAAAGAAAATTATAGTGCCCGCCACGAAAGAAGTCTGTTGTGTTTGAAGAGTTCCATGTTTCAGAAACGACCGAACGGAAAAAATTTTTCCCGCTTTTATTCGTTTAACGTAAATTGTATTAAAAGATTTGTTAGAGATCAACAATTTATGGATAAAAGTACCCAGTTCTTATCGGTTTTCTTTTAGTGTGCTTTTTAAACGTCTGTTACTTTACATAAAATATCGGGGTTTAAGTATGTACACGATCACAGTTTTTTCTGCGGTGTGAATATTTAAAAAGTGATATCTTATTTTCCGTTTTAATATGGCGGCCATTTTTCCACGTGAAGATTGGGAAATGATTTTTCGACTGAACAATGCATTTTTACAATAGTATTGTGCCAAGTATAAACTCTTGTATTTAAAATTACAAATAAGACAGAAATGGGACTTGTGACGTAATTAGAAAGTTTTATAAAATTGGTTGAGGGTCAGCTGGTCTTCACAACGGATTTCTTTCGTGGCGTGCACTATAAATGTTTTTATTTCAGTTTCGTGAAATTTCTTGAAACATTTGTAGTGTTCTGTTTAATATTACAATCGGAAGGAGAAACTTGCATGGAAGGTAGATTAATCACTGGACACCATCCTTTTTATCTTTAAGTTCAAATTACAACCAGTTATTTGCGCACGGTTTTGTCTCTTATAGAACTCAGTACTGAGAGAGAGCGTCATTCCCCCCTCTCGTTAAGGTTTAATGGAAGATATTTCCGTCTGATGTCACATTTGCACAACTAATTACATCGTCTGAGAAGAAGGTTTCGCAAATTGAACCGGTTAATCAAGTCAAGATGAGGAGGAAATCAAAGTGCCCCTTGGTCTTTGTGTTCCGTTAATATTTGCACTTGGCGACGTAGTTGCAATGTCTAACCGCTTCACTCATCCGCTATTATTGTTGAATCGTATAGTTTGAATTAATCTTCTTCGATTCTCTTATTACTATTCTCTTATACTGTGTTACATTAGTTGCTAGAACGGTGGTCAGATTGTAAATTATTCGGAGACATTGCTTTGTTTTGCAGGTAATTCTAAAAATGAAAAATCTTGTTTGCTGCTTCTTATTTATTTATTATTACACGTTACATATGAATACATGTAGTATAAAATTTCCAAAGAAAACATAAACAAACACAATTAGGTCATATATATAAAAACATAATGAAAAATTAGTTAGGTTCATTAAAATTTAGACAACAGAAAAAAAAATAGAATGACACAGTGAAAAATAACATGCGATTTTACAATTTTATCAAATCTGAAATTTTGTGAAATTTTAAAAAATTTATTGTGTTTTGAACCGCTACTTTGTCTGCTAAATTAAGTGCTAAAATGTTAATTTTGAATAGATTTTGCTGCTTTTTATGTCAACAGCCGCCGCCGGCTTTATTAAATTATTGTTTTCTATCATACAACTTCTTTTCCCCCTGTAATATTATCACTCTTTTTTTTAGTTTAATAAAAGGCGGTTCAACAGCTTGGGTATTAGTGACTACTGTAGGTTTTAACGTGAGAAAATTTCCAGAACCTAGCCGGGAAACGACCCGGGTATCTCCGCGTTGAAGGCTAGCGCGCTACCACTACGCTACGGAGGCAGCCTACTTTTTTTTTAAAATTCCTAATATGTGTACGTTGCAATCTGTGTTCAATTGAGAACAACAAGCAACCCAATGAGATGAGGATGATGTGTATGACGTGTAAATGAGTTGTAGTCTTGTACAGACCCAGGTCGACCATTCCTGAGAGAGTATGGTTAATTGAACCCCAACTATCAAAGTACACCGGTAACCACTGTCTAGCATTCAAATCCGTATAAAAGTAACTACCTTTACTAGGATTTGAACCAGGAACCTTCGTCTCCGAAAATCAGCTGTTAAACAGCTGATTTTGGCGACGACTTTACCTCTAGACGACCAACCCTATTATTAATGAAGCCTGGGATAACGTGCAAGAGATCAAGTGCCGTATTGGTAAGGCGAGGAGTGTGTTTCACGCAATGAGTTCGGCGTTTAGGAGTCATGATCTCACTATGGGCACTAAGTTGCGGCTCTTACGGTGTTACGTGTTTTCCGTGCTTCTGTATGGGGTGGAGACTTGGACGTTGACGAAGGCAACCACTGCTAAACTTGAAGCCTTCGAACTTTGGTTGTACAGAAGAATGTTGAAGATACCATGGACGGACAGGGTGACCAACACCGAGGTACTGCGCCGAATGAGTAAGGAACCAGAGGTAATAAACATCATAAAGTGTCGCAAGTTGGAATACCTTGGTCATATTATGAGGAACCACGGTAGATATGAACTGTTGCAGCGCATCCTGCAGGGTAGATTGGATGGTGGAAGACGGCCAGGCCGAAGAAGAATATCCTGGCTTGCTAACCTGAGAGACTGGTATGGACAGAGCTCAGCCCAACTTTTCCGCATTGCAGAGGACAGGACCAAGATAGCTATGATGGTAGCCAACGTTCGAATCGGACAGGCACGTTAAGATGAAGAAGTAGGACATGGTTTTGTCCATAGTTAGATGGGATAATTTCCACTACCTTTAGCGTAGTAGGATAGTACGAGGGTAGGCTGATAAGTAATGCACACATGCTTGTAGAAGACAACTAAATAAACTTCAGTAGCGCGCCTGGTGGCATGTGGAAGTACTATTTCTCCTCTACAAGCCTGCGCAGTTTGAAGGCGTTGCTTTCATTCAGTTTGTTTTGAGTAGTGGAAGTATGGCGTCGTGTTCTGGTGCTATGTCAACGAGAATTAAACAACGCGCTGTTATCGAATTTTTAACTGCTGAGAAAGTGAATCCTAGTGAGATTTATCGTCGTTTAAAGGCTGTTTATTGTGACGATACTGTTGATAGGTCTACTGTGAATCGTTGGGTAATAAAATTTCGTGATTGCCAACCTGGAAAAGCCTTAATTGTTGACAAAACACGCAGTGGACGACCAATCACTGCCTCAGACGATAATCGTCGCAAACTCATCGATGATTTGATTCAAAATGACCGGCGAATCACTCAACAGCGTATCGCAAACCAAATTGGAATATCTAAGGAACGTGTTGGCTTCATTATTGAACAATTGGGATACCGTAAAATCTGTGCACGATGGGTACCACGCCGTCTGACAGACGAGAATAAACAGCGTCGATTGGAATGCTGTGAACAACTTTTGAAGCGCTACCGTGACGAAGGAGACGACTTTCTTTTGAATATTGTGACGGGGGACGAGTCATGGGTTCATCATTACGATCCCGAAGAAAAAAGGCAGAGCGCTGAATATCGTCATCCACATTCTCCTGTTGTGAAAAAGTTCAAAACACAACCGTCCGCAAAAAAAATTCTTTTGACTGTGTTTTGGGATGCTCGCCGAGTTTATGTGACTGATTATCTGGAACGAGGGGCAACGGTAAATTCTGCTCAGTATATACAGACTCTGAAACACCTCCGACGTCGAGTTTGTCGTGTTAGAGGCAACCTGGCGCCAATAATTTTGCAACACGACAATGCTCGTCCACACACTTCGCGTGCAACTGGAGAGGCTCTGAGAAACCTGAAGTTTCAACCAATTTTACACCCTCCGTATTCTCCCGACCTTGCGCCTTGCGATTTTTATTTTTTTCCTCTACTGAAGAGAGACCTTAAGGGTAATCATTACAGCTCGGACAATGAGGTGAAGGCAGCTATTGCGTCCTGGGTTCGAGGAAAGTCGGAAGAATTTTTCAGTGACGGAATGAAAAAACTTGTTAAACGTTGGGAGAAATGTGTAATGCTTAACGGTGACTATATTGAAAAATAAATAGATAATTTGGTAGGTTAAGATTTGTACTTTAATTTGTTATTTACCCCATCTTGCTATTTCTTTTTGTTCGTCTTCTACAAGCATGTGTGCATTACTTATCAGCCTACCCTCGTAGTTTACTGTAAGAAATTTTGTATTATTGTAATTTATTTTTTATGTAATTTGTAATATTATTGGAATAAATAAATTATTATTCTGGTTTTGGTTTTTTTTACTGTTTTCGTTAAAATCGGTATGAACGTCCGCTTTACATGTTTATCTCGTTAACGAAACAGCAAGATGTTTTACCTTTTGGCACAATATAAGGTACAAAATTTTTTAGCTGTTAACAGATGGGTAATAAGAAATTTTTGAAGAATTGTAAAAATTGTAAAAATTGTGGTTTTAAGATCGCGGCCATAATTTTTAGTGATAATAACATTTTAGTGCAAAAGCGTGTATAATGAAATTTGTAGGAACTTAAAAAAACCTATTTTAAGTTAGAGGTTGATTTCCATTTTAGCGTCATTCGCTCGTGATTAAAAAATTAGAAGTGGTTTTCATTCTACATATTTTTTTACGTATGATTAATCTTGTTATATTTTTAATTACTTACATTGGCAAGAGGAAATCGTGTGAATGTTTTTAGGAGATTTTAAAAGAAATTAAATTCTATAAAACTACGTTTAATATTTATACTATGTAAATTGTGTACAATTTATTATTCTGTGTTTGGTTGTAAGGTGAACGTGCACTGATGATTTATTACTTTTATAGTTTTTGTCACTAATATTTTTCTAAACGAAACTAAATCGTCGTAAATGCTCCGTGCTTTCTTTTGTCTCTCATTTGTCAGTTGCCTACTTGGTTGGTTGCTCGTCTGGCTGTCTGTCTGTCTGTCTTGAAATTTGATAAATGATGTTTTCGTTTGGCTGATTACAACCGCTATTATTCATATTTATTTTACTTGTATTGTTTGAAGTTATTATAAAAACGCAAACAATATCGATTCTCATTCTGTAATGAAATTGTTTGATTGTTTTGTTGATGAAGTAAATATTATTCTTTTATTAATAGTGTTCTGTATAGATAATGAATTTTAAATAAGTAATTAATATGTTATTGATTTCATGTTGACATTCTTCAAGTTTCATCAATGTTACTAAAGATTGAAGTGTTTGTTAATGAATTTAAGTTTCTTTCTGTTTATTATTTTTATTTTTTATTTTAAACAAGTGCTTGAGCGTTTGCGACTACAGTAAGTACACTATAATATTGTAGACCCCAGCCGGGAATCTAAATACGTGTTATTCTCGTTTTCTAGTCTAGTATGCTAACTATTGCGCCATACTTAAATTAATCAGTCATTTCAGAAAGCTCATAAGTCAATGAAACTGACTTTTTGAAAAATAAGAAAACTTCTAATTGATTATGTTTCAATTAAAAAAAAATTAAAAAAATTTAAATTGTGCAGATGTAAATTAGGCTGTGTCTTTTTAATATAAAATATACTTTCCTCTTTTTGAAGACAAGCGACTTGTTTGAAAAAAATTAAAAATTTAGATTTAAGGTGTTTCTAAAATAAATTAATATGTTAGCTTACGTTGTTTTCTGTAAAATGCGTTGTTTGACCAGAAGAAAAGCAGCTACTCTACAATAGTATTAATTTATTTATTTCAGTAGTTTACATTATAACTTAAAAATAGCTTTCTGCAATAATAAAAATTAGAATTATTAATTTTTAGAAAGAAAAATGTTGATTTTCAGAGCTATTCACGTTTTTAATCGTTTTCATAAACGGTAGTGAAACACCTTAAAACTATGTTTCCATAGAATCTTTGTATGGCCTCTTCCTCTAGAAAGTAGAGCTTAAGCTCCGAAAGAACATCCACTTACATTTTTTAATTAGAAGGAACACTTTATATCCTTAAGGATAAGCATTTTCTTTATGTTATATATTACTTAAGGAAAGCCAAGCGAATGTGATTTTTGTAGGGATGGTGTGTTTACAATCAGTTAGTTCTAAAATGCATTAATGAAAAAATGTAAAATTTTGACTTACGGGCTTTCTGAAATGAATTGATTCAAATGTCAATTTGTATTTGAAATATATTTTTATATTATTATATTTTTTGTTTTATTTATTTTTTATTATTTTTTTCTTCTTTACTTCATGGATTAGGCAGCTCGGCCTGTTCCGGAAACCATCTCCTTCTTGGGCGTCCAACACTTCTTTTACCGGCGGGTTTGTACTCGTTAGCTAAACGGGACAAGCGGTCCTCCCTCATCCGTTCCAAATGGGTGCTCCAGTACCTCTTGTGAATTTTCATTCTCTTATCTAGGCTAGTAATGCCATCTTCTCAAGTAGTATATGCGCATTCCCTAGCCAATCAAAAATTGATTTAGTAGTAAATTAGTTTTATTATACAACATTTTTGGTGTTTGCATTCTTGAAGTTCCGTTGTTAAAGTAGTTGACGTTCCAGTGTTAAATAACGAATTTAAAATATTATTTTATTAGTTTTGTTGAAAATCCCAGTTTGGTCATTTGCGACTACATAATCTTTCATTCCTGATTCTTTTGATAAGACAAAAGTGATGTTTTCAAGGGGTATTGGATCATCTCGGAAGCAAAGTAGTTTTTAACAATAAAGCTTTTAGAATAATTATTACATTCTACTGTAAAATAATTGACTCGGAAAGAATTATTTTTCAATAATATTAAAGAATTGCGAGTTAGTACCAATTCAGAGTAAATTATTTGTTGCGGTACGATTGAGAAGCGCTGGTTTGTCTGCAAATTGCTTCTTTATTAAAATATTTAAAAAATTACCCGCTAGTCATTTGTATGTGAATTCAGTTCGATTCATTGCGCATTATTTGTGTTCGTGCATACTTAATTTTGAAGGGTCAGTGGTTTGTATTAATTAAACGAATTGGTGTTCAATTATTCCTTTAGTGTATTCTAATATTTTTATATATGAGTGTTACTTGGTTTCAGTTTGTTGTTTTATACCAGTTGGTGTAGAAATTTCAGTAATGGTGTTTTTTTTTATTTACTGGAATTCGCCTAAAGGTTGGTTTGAATCCTTTGACTGAGGTTTTACTGATTAGAAGTAGTAAGGCGGTCTACCATTGTTATTCTGAAAGGTTTGAAAGAGGTTGATTGTTTATCAGTTTGCCGGACCTTCTATAACCATTAAATGTCCATTCACGAAATTATGTTTTGTTATTGGATAGGCCGGTTTTATGTATGAAATGGTTTTTTATGATGCGATAATTATATAGTTCTGATTTCAATCAGAGTAGTCGAAAGAATTGTTTAAATTTTTACATCTATTGATTGTGTGTTCTCCGATTAAGGCGTGTGTCTAGGTGTAATCCGAGATAGTTAGCTGTGCCGGAGTGTGGAATTGTGTTTCGTTAAATTATATGCGTGGAGACATTCGATGACAACGTGTTAATGAGATTCTTCTTTCGTTTGTCTTTAGATGCTATTTTTTCGGCCATTCTTGTTTAGATTTCAGTGGTGTTGAACGTATTGCAGTTGCCCGGGTAGGATTTTCGTGTACTGCGAGAATGGTTGTGTTACCTGCATACGTGGCTACTGTTGTATTTTGTGTTTGTGATATTTGCAGTGAATTTCTCTCTCTTCTTTAAGTGTGATTTCGTGTGTTTGCGATCTTCATCGCTATCTCCACCTTATTCGTTGCTATTCTTGAACAGTTCCGCTGAACTCTTGTCAAACCAAGTCAGAATATTCTTCTTCGTCCTGGTGCTCTCCTTCCCGCTGTCTTACCTTAGAGTATTTGCTGAAGCAAGATGTATCTTTCTTCATTTCTCATAATGTGGCCCAAGTATGACAGTTTTCGGCATTTAATTGTTCCAAGTTTCGGCCGATTGTTTGCAACACTTTCAAGTTCGACACCTTCTGCGTCCACGGTTCAAAATCTTTCGGTAGTGCCACTGTTCAAAGGTTTCAATCTTTTTTGTAATTGTTTGATTGAGAGTCTACGTCTCCACCCCTTACACAAACACAGAGTACACAAAACATTCCAGGAGGCGAATTTGGTACCGAGCGTCAAGTCAGGTGTCGTAAAAACTGGCTTCATTTATTTTAATATACGGGGTGAGCATAAAGTCTTGCCCTGATTATAAAAATTTATTGCAGAATAACTGTTTGACGTAATAATTTAAATTTGATGCTGTTACATAGGTTAGTGTTAATAGTTTTTTTTAAGATTACTTACATTAGTAAACTTCAATGTGTGCCCCCTTGGTAGCTCGGAGAATGTCGAAGCGGTATTCCAGTTCCAAATCGGTGGACTGGAAGGGATGGTCCAACACCCTGGCCACCCCGCTCTCCAGACATTTCTCCCCTTGACTTTTTTTCTGGGGCTATATCAAGGATAGAGTCTTCGCCACACCAGTTGCTGACGTTGACGAACTGAAGGCTAGGATACAAGCTGCTGTGGGTACTGTGACAGAAGACATGTTACAAAACACCTGGCGGGAACTGGAATACCGCTTCGACATTCTCCGAGCTACCAAGGGGGCACACGTTGAAGTTTACTAATGTAAGTAATCTTAAAAGAAACTATTAACACTAACCTATGTAACAGCATCAAATTTAAATTATTATGTCAAACAGTTATTCTGCAATAATTTTTTATAATCAGGGCAAGACTTTAACCCGGTACTTTACCGGCTCACCCGGTACTTTTGGTTTTTTCCAATGCTACAATGTATTTCTGGAGTGTTATCCCAATTAGTAATATTGTATATTCCGAAATCAATATTACGGATTTATATTGTATATTCAGACATATTGTTAAGATTGTGTAATCCGGATAAAATGTTTACTACTGTAGTATGATTGTCGTGTTATGTTAGTAATGATAATAATTTTACCTGTAGTATCTGTTTGATTTACTTAAATACTGAAAATGGAAGTCCGTCTATCTATTTATTGTATTTTAATTAAAATTTTATGTGCTTTGTTTTAATTGTAGTAATAAAGTATGATGGTAGTGTAATAATAGCAAATAATAAGTTTTTCAGCGCTTTGTTATCGTGTAGAAAACATATGTTCAGTTACCGTACATTAGCAGACAGTGTAAGGTAGCAGGTACCTTAATTAATTACGTTCCGGTTGTTATTTTATTATTGTATAAACAATTTACTATGTACACAGATAAATTGAGTTCATCAACTTTACAACAAACGTCCTTGAGTGCGTGCCTAGCTCATATCTGTTGTACAACACACGTTCAACGGATTCCCCTTCATTTCTTCATTTATACAGTTTGCGTTACCAAACTGTTATAATTTTGCTTGTTTTCGCCGGAACATATATGTACGTAATTCTAATCGGTTCCTGTTTACGTTGAACAACAGGCAGGATATTTTTGAAGTAATTTTTTATAAGGAGTTTTCCGGTGAAAATATTATCTTTTTTGTCGGATAAAATGACGCTAAATAAAAATCAACCTGTAATGAACTTAAAAATGTGAAAAATCACTGATTCACGGTTAACATCGCTCTGAAGAAAAATGCATGAAATAAAAGTTGTACGTTTTTTAATTTACTACAACTATGAAAATACACACACTTTTTACAAAGAGAGCATATCACCCCACGTAATAATTCAGTAGATATGTCACAAAAGAGCCTTTTTTTCAAATTGCTAAAATTAGTGTTTTTTATTTCCGTTTTTAATTGTAGAAACATATTTAGAGCATTAAAAAGTTCGACATAATAGGCACTAAGCAGTATTCGTCAATAAAATTAAAATCAAATACCTCCTAAAAAATTTTCAAAAGTACAATTGTGTTGCCAATACTACTAAGTTCATTTAATAAAGTATGAAATAATTTTATAAACGATGTTCATTTATTAATTAATTATTTATTCATTTTTTAAAAACTCTTTTGTGGCATAAAGAGCTATATAATGGTTTACAGAATATCCCGTTAATATCTGGAAAAATGAACGTGTTGACTTCTTCTGTTCTTTTACCCGCAACATTATCCAAAGGCCTAGAGCTCTTTTTAGAGCAAATAAAACTCTAAACACAAAATTACTAGCAACGCCATACTTGTGTTCAGTAAACTTTTTCTGTTTTTTATTGTATCTATGTTATGACAATAGAGCAAACCCAAATAGAAAAGGTAGAGACATACAAATATCTGGGAACCTGGGTTGATGGCAAGAATGACCAAAGTAAAGAAATTAAAGTACGAATTGAAACTGCAAGGCAAGCATTCATAAAATTGAAGACAATGCTAACAAACAAAGACCTTCAGTTGCCTCTCAGATTGAGGGCTCTAAGATGTTATGTATTTTCTATCGTACTATATGGAATGGAAGCTTGGACATTGAAGAGACAACACATAAAGAAGATAGAAGCGTTCGAAATGTGGTGTTACAGGAGAATATTGAAAATTCAGTGGGTCCAAAAGGTTACCAATGTTGAGGTGCTCCGACGTTTAAATAAGGAGTTAGAAGTTATGAAAAGTATAAAAACAGGAAAACTAGAATATTTGGGTCACATAACCAGAGGAGAAAAATATGAGTTGCTGAGAATTATTATGCAGGGAAGGATCCGAGGAAGAAGAGGCGTAGGAAGAAGACGCATCTCCTGGCTGCGGAATCTTGGAGAATGGTTCAACTGTAGTTCATTGCAACTATTCAGAGCGGCAGCCAGCCAAGTGACCATAGCCATTATGATATCCAACCTCCGATAGGAGATGGAACTTTAAGAAGAAGAAGAAGATGTTATGACTATTAATATGTGCAATTCATTTTTTAAAATATTTGTTATGACAATAAATACCTATATTACTGTAAAAGAAAGTTGATGTTATACCGATTTCGGTCTTAACTGGTTTGTTTAATACCTTAGTAAGTAAATACGTATACTGTTATAGTTCGTTATACATTTGGCTTTGATTTTTTTGTCAAAAAATTAATTACTTGTTTTGTGCAAATATTTTACAGAAAATTAAATGATTCTTTGTGTGAGATGGTTTGTTGAGGGTTTGTGCCCTCATTTCCTCTCATATTTATTTGAGTTTTGTGAACCTTTAGTAAGAAATAACTAATGCTACATTATCGAGTTGTACATTATATGTAGCAATAAGATAATGATGCCGAGTGATTTTGCGTAAACATAAGTCTAATTTCTGTGATTATTAACCGCTGTAAATTGTCACCTACCTTCAGACTGCCAAAATGGGTTTGGTTCTTAATGTAACCTATATCTATACTGTGATGACTATGTTAAAAAACCCAACTGGGACCGGCTGGAGCTACTTAAATGCACTGGTGTAGAACTCTTAACTGCTTTTATCTTCCTTTTATTGACGAAGACTGCTTAGAGCTTTTTTTGTAGACCATTTTAATGCTCTAAAAAAGTTTCTTTTGAGATTTTTAATTTAACTTTACCGTTTTAGCTATGCTGCAAATAAAAACTGGAATTAAGAACACTAATTTCAGCCATTTGTATAAAAAAACATTTCGTTCGATTTTTTTTAAAATTTTGTCATTTACTCATTTTTTGTGCTCTACAAAATAAAGTAAACACTATTTGGTGACGTAAATATTTTTTTATGGTTGCGACCTTAATATCCATTTTAAAAGGTAGGCCCTACTAGTGGACCTGTGCGAATAAATTCGCACAATAAGATGCAGATAAGGGAGACGGCAGTAGTAAACGATTTCACTCCTCGTTTTTATTTAGTTAAACCTCTATAGGTTCCAACCAGCCTTTCGGCTGTTGACCTAAACAACAACACAAATTTTCATAAATATTTTATTATCAAAGGCCTTATATGAAACACTTCCCTTTGAATTTCAATGAAATTAACCATGACTTTCCTTATGATATTGTATTGTGTTCATTACGTGGGAGACCCGCTGTACGGTATTACAGAGCTATACGTTGTAAACAATATATTTTGTTTTTTTTTCATTTCATAAAATGAAGCTCGAATTTAGCATGAATTTCAAGTTTAGAACTTTTTACCGAATCAGGAAAGAATACTCTTTAAAACCATGTAAAAATTATAAAAATCCGTTCGGTAGAACTCTATATTTAAGAGTTTAAAGAATTCTCATTTAAAATACATTGGAAGTGATTTTGCGTTTTAAATATATAGATAAGGGTTTATGTATTTTCAAAGTTAAAGCATTTTAAAATACCTATAATTTTTATTTCAAGCAATTTTTTCCTTGAACGTGTCTTAATCGTATTTTTAAGTCTTGTACAGGTTTGACTTTTATTTAGTCATTCACTCGTGCTTAAAATTAGGATATGTTTTTTGATTTTTAATTATTTACGGCGAGAGAAATTCGTATGAGTGTTTGACATCAGGTTTTTTTTTAAATTTTTGACCTGTGGGTGGAATTATAAGAAAATTTAGGTACAGTTGAATACGTGAGTAGCGGGGGCGGGCATTTAAGGGTTATACTGTGAACTTAAATTTAGTCGGGTAGCTGAAACATTACGGTTGAAATATGAGTAGTGGAGGTTATGAGCTTACATTATGCTTTTAGCGGGGAGTGAAAGCAAGCTGGGAGGAGCAGATGTTAAGACCAGTAACAGCTAGGTCGTTAAGATGGATTGTTTGCCGGGGTATCGCGAGGAGAGGGCGCTTCCATGCCCGCCTACCACTATTTCCTCTTAGTTCTCGTTATCAGTCGTGGATGAGCCTGTGTCGCACCTTATCAGTTTTCTATATATATATATATTTTTGACGGTTTAACCTTCTAAAAGTACAAGAAAAGTAGCGACGTTGTATGGCGCTACTTCATCAAGCTGAATGCCGTGCCGGCGGTTATCAACAAACGGTAATCGTTTATAACGGTGTAAGGGTGAGATCAGCCATGTTAGTGGTACGTTTTGGTCGTACTTGACTCCAACCTAAATTTTTCATTTTATCCTATAAATTACACTAATATTTACTGCCGTGAACGTTTTGTTATCTATTGATAACTCTCATAAAAAATAGGCCCCACTTTTAAAACACACATCTAATCATATGTGTGCTCTTTTCCGTATATCATTTTGCGACATTCTTTCATGATTCGATTTAAGTTATGTTTTTCACATACATTCTTTACTCATGGTTAATAGGTTTTATTGGTCATTATTTACATTGGCAAGAGAAAGTCGCGTGAGTGTTTACACCAGATTTTTTTTCAAATAAAAATCCGGCGTAGGACATTCACAAGACTTTATATTTCCAGTGCAAATAATGACCAATATAACCCAAAATTTGTTAATAAAACATTAGAAATAAAGACAAAATAATCTCAAAAAACAACCTAATCATGAGTGAATGATGCAAAATGAAAACCAATCTCACTTTGGCTTAATTATATGGAAAATCGCTCTTTGACGCTTAACTAGGCTCTGCAGGGAAAAATGCTTGAAATAAAAGTTATTTTAAAATTCCTACAAATGTGATTATAATACACTTTTGTCGTTAAATGTACACTAAGGTCTAAATCTTAAGAAACACATTTTTGTATAAATTTTCATGAGACAAAACAGAAAATTATTAATTACCGCTAAACTAAGCGTTATAGGCCTACAAAGAAATGTTTGGAATAAAAGTTGTAGGTTTAAATTTTCTACAACTTTGATTTTATACATTTTTGCCGTAAAATTCATATTAAGGCCGAAATGTTGAAGATACCTTTTTTTCTACGAGAGCACAGTGTCCCCAAGAATTTCAGCAGACATGGCGTTTACTTTACTTGTAGACCATAAAAAATGTACCTAGAAATGAGCCGATTAAAAAAAAGACGTAGGAGAGCCATTTTTGAGAAAATCTCGAAAAATTAACGAATAAACTACTGCTACTTCCGGTTGACCGATTTTGATGAAAATGGTCATGTCGTGTCCTCTATTGATACTTAAGTTCCAAGTTTAACTTTGCCCAATGTTCCGTTCTTGAGATATTTTGTTCATACACACACACCAATCGCTAAAACTGTTACCGACATGTTGGGTTTAGGGGGTCTGAAAACATACATATTTTTATTGAAACTCGATTTCGAAAAATCGACCTGGAAACAGTACTTTCTTTCCTATATATTGATGCTATATAGGGCAAGAGAAAGTAAAAAGTTATGATGGAAATATCTGACGTGTATGAGGTAATTTTTTGTTTGTTAATTTGGATCGTTTTATTTTAGGTATGGAAATGTATTTTTGAAAAATTTCCAACTCTAAATACCCACACAAATAAATTTCATGTATCATTTTTCAATATTTTGTGGTATTATATATCATTGCTGCATTGTAATGCAAATAAATACATTTTACATTACTGCTCCGAATGTAATCATCTGGTGTATACACATACATTACGAAGTATAAATGAAATACTATTGCAAATGGTTCCACCACTTTTGATTGATTACATAGAATTATCCATTGTTATGATTGTTACCGACGTTTAATTATTTCTATTTATTTATTTTACTAAGTACTGTATGTACGTGTTGTATTTTTATTTTGTAATGTTTCGAATAGTTGTGTATTTTTTGTGTGATCCAATTATGTATGTGCTCTTTGTTAAACGTTAGATTGATTACACTGTGCTATCATACAGTAAATGTAGTCTGTTTTTTCATCATTTTTCTTATATATGCATATTATTTCAGTAAATAATATTTATAATGGTTATTTTTTTTAACGAAGTTGTTAGTTTGAATTGTATTATATGAAATATTACTTTAATAACTGATCGTTTTCTATTCGATTGAGTATTGGAAAATTATTTTATCAATATTTTTGTAGTCCGTTTATTTATGAATTTGATAAGCGTGATTGTTTTAATTGGGAGATTTTTTTTACATCTAGGTGAGTGAGAATCATTTCGGAATTTGCTCGAAAATGATTTGCGCTAGTGTTAGGTAGTGTATTGCTGCGTAGTGGAACGTTTCTAGATGTTTTCTTTAGTTGCTTTTACTTGTGAACTGCTTGGTCATTAGCAACGACCACGCTTCCTTTCCATGGGTTATGGAAATGGAACCGTGGGTTTTTCCTTGTAATAATTTCTAATCTCTCGCCAGGGAATCGAATTCGGTACCCAATGAGATGAGGATGATATGTATGACGTGTAAATGAGGCGCAGTCTTAGAATAGAGCCAGATAAAATGGTTCATTGAACCCCAACTATCAAAGTACACCGATAACCACTGTCTAGTAGTCCAACCCGTATAAAAGTAACTACCTTCAGCCTTCTAGGATTTGAACCAGGAACCTTCTGCTGGCTCGCGGTCACGACTTTACCTCTAGACCAACCTGGTCGGTGGGTATATTTTTTACATTTAGAGCATACACTTTACTTGTTTAATAAATTAAAATTTATTTACGTACGTGATAGTTTACGGAGAGATATTGTTTGTTTTTGTTTTTTTAGAAAAAGATGTTATGATCACGTTAATAGAAGATAATTTTTATTCGGGACGTGGAAGAATAGAACGAAATGTGTATTTACAGGGACAAATATTGCTAAAAATGTGAATCCGAACAGTATTTCATATATCCAACCATATTGTATCCGGTGCCTAGAGCACTGCGTCGCCCTCGGGGCGGATTTATCGTCCAATAAAATAGGGAAACCACTGACCGCATATACCTGCTATCCCCTCGTACTCTCTCCTTCAGTTTAGTTCCACTACTATTACTAGACTATTGTATATTGAAAGAATATCCACCCAACCCAACCCATCGTAAATATGTTTTTTAATTGAATTAAATCTGTAAATAGTATTTGCGATTTATTATCATGGTTATTACGCTAATGAATTTTCATTATTGGATACGTTAGTGGTACGGTTGTTTACAGAAAAACCAATTTCGCATCGTCAATCGGACGGATGAGCGGAGGTGGTTTTTTCGCTTAGTTTGTTCTTCTCAGGTCTTATTAGATTTCCACCGTTAATAACTAAATCGCTTTTTATATCGTCCGATCGTTATTTTAGTGCCATTTTTATGATTCCATACTTTTTTCAGTATTTTTCTCTCGTATATAACACTCTTGTTAGTTTAAGTTGTAATTGCTTTTTCAACTCCTGTATATTTTTTACCGATCAAAATTAACGCTAAAATAAGTTTTGGTCAAAAAATATAACAAACGATTATTTTCAAGATTTTTTTTCTTTCCTTAGCACTATAGTACTATATGAAATATATGTAAAAGGAAAGTTATGTTCTCATGTTAATTTTTCGAAATAGTTTTTTTAACGTAAATACTCGTTTTCAGGTCTCCTAAGCCCAAAATTCACGGTTTTACAGATTTTCTGTGTAATTTGGCGGGGAAGTGTGTAAATTCTAAAACTGTAAATCGTACCAAGTTTAAACTTGATCAACTGGAAGTGGTAGTTTATTTATGTAATTTTTCACTTTTTCGTGTTTTTTTCAAAAACGGCTTCTACGATTTTTTTAGCCTATTAAGTTATACATTTTTTTGCTCTACAAGACATGGTAGGCGCCATGTCTGCTGAAATTCTTGGAGAGGATGTTCTCTACTTTGACATAATGTTTTTTTTTTTAGTTTGCGGCCTTAAATTGCATTTTAGTGCAAAAGTATATACAATGAAAATTGTTGAAAATTTAAAAATCTTTAACTTTTATTTCAAACATTTTTTGTTGTAGAACGCTTAGCTTAGCGGTAATTAATGATTTTCTGTTTTTTTTTCATGAAAATCTGTAAAAAAATAAATTTTGTAAGATTTCGGCCTTAGTTTTCATTTTAAAGTACCTATATAATTTAAAAGTATTCATTTAAAAATATATCAACCAAATTTATAGTAAGGTATTAAAAGATCTATAATCTTTTCTTTAAGAATTTCTCTCTGCAGAGCCTAGTTTAGCGTGAAAGTGATTTTTCGTATTATTAAGTAAAACTAAAGTTGGTTTTCATTTTGCGTCATTCACTCATGATTAAAATTAGGGTATGTTTTTTGAAGTTAGTCTTTTGTTTATTACTAATGTTAGGTTATATTGTTAATTATTTGAATTGGCAAGAGAAAATCGTGTGAGTGTTTCACAGAAGATTTTATAGATTGTTGGTATATCGCTGAAAGTTAGTCATGATATACCTTTAATCGACTTAGTATTTGTTGTTTTTTTCATAAGGCAGCAGGTGTCTGTGTGTAACGGCGTGTAGAACCTACCTGTGTAAGCCTGGAAGCGACGCGCACTGAATTATGTATCATGTAATCTGCTTATTCAGTTTTCATGCCGAGTGATACAAAGTAATTTTAGGCGTCGTTTGACGTACAATTTTCATTTACTTTCCCTTCCTTAGTTGTGTTCCTATAAATGTTTTGTAACGTGAAATTGGGTATATTTAATTTTTTTTTTTTGGTTTGGTGTTTTAAATTTTGTGTGGTTATGCATTCACAATGTCTATTATGAATTTATTTTTATGGTATATAAAATTGTTTACATAGTTTTTTGTACTTTTTTTAAGTGATTCAGTTTTGTCCTTTGGGGGTTTTAGTTGTATACGGAATTGAATTTTATGATGGGATTTCTGTTTTATAGTTGTTTCCTTAATTATGATGTTTATAAATATTTGTTATTTTTTTAAATTTTAATTTCCGTTGTAAATATTACGGGCAACATTTTTGTATTTCTCACAAATTTTGTTTTGAATCAGTAAATGAAAGCGTTATGACAAACCATGGAGAAATACAAATCTCACAAATTTTGTTGGGAATCAGTAAATGAAAGCTTTATGACAAACCATGGAAAATCTTTTCCGTACATCATATTCGTCGAGCTCCTTCCCATAAAGGAGATGGGCTATTATATTTGTAATTTGCACTTCGGACATAGCTGCTCGGATTAAGTGTATGAAAGGAGCAGCTGTACCATTCTCGTAACTATTTCAGCGATGAGGCTCGTCGTCTTTCCGGATTTCTCTTTCCCGATATTTTGCAATGTATAATCAATTGGGGTATCGTGTTCTCCTCGCATGACCTGATCCCCAAAAGAATAATTTTTCGTCTCTACCTGAGCTAATCTCAACATACGGGGATACCTCAAGTTCAAAAGCGTGTGGGTTTTGTTAATAACTTTTTTTCTGAGCGTCCATTCCATCGTAGTCTCAACAGTTGGGTTAAATTGCCCATTGGAGTAGTGGTCGGTGCAATTAGCTTCCATGCCGGGTCTTGGGTTCATTTCCCGATAAGATGTGGCATTTTTAATTTGTATATCTCAGCTTATATCCTATGTACTAAGCACAACCACCTACCTACTACAAGCCAAAGGTCGCGCCATCATCCCAAATTAATAAAAAAAACTCTTTGGATTGTTAAGTAACACCGGTTAGGTGAGCGACTTTGTATGGTGACGTTATGTGAAAGACTGATTAATTATAAAAATACTATGTGTATATGTTTTAATGTATCAGCTCACTTCAAAAATTCAGCACAGGGATTTATCACGATGGGTGATTGTTTGACAATTTTATTTATGCAGTCCCCGAACACAAAAGTAAATAGGCCTTGTTAAGGCATTGTGCACCGGGGTTTGCACTGTCTTGTGGACCTCTTTGCTATTTCTTCCTTCTTCTTCCCTTTGTTGGCCACTCGTAAATGGTGTCGTGTCGTGTGCGGTTGTGCTTTCGTCGTGGCTCTCTCGGTTGGCGTCTCGAATGGCGCTAGCATTGCTTCCCGTCTCGTTTTAAGGCTTGTTCTTTATTGCTTAAACAGGCCTACTGAAAGAGAATCTACGAAATACGAATGATATTTCAGTGGCATGTTACGTTTTTATTGTAATTTTATCGTGTGTTAAATTGTCATGAAAACATTGGTGCCGGGTTTTAGGCGAAATTTATTTATGTGTAAACTGTTAAAATAGTTTTCCGAAATCAGTTAACTAAATCTATTTCTGATTACATTATCGGAGGATTTATCGTTTTTATACATTAATTTCGTTATAATAATAATTTTAATGCAAAAGTTTACTGACGTTTTAATGAGAAAGTTTGATTATTTTAAAATTTAGTGTGTCAAAATATGTTTAACTTTTTCCTCCTATTTCCCGTTATGTGTATAATCTATATAAAACGGTGCCGATCAATTTCACGACCCGGGGATAAAGTTACTTGTCGGAGTTAATAGTGAAGTTTTAAGTTTTAATGATCGTTAGAAAGTTTATCTGTTAGTAGAGGAAAAGCGTTAGCTGTTACATGTTGCTTGCCTGCGTTCTTATACGTAACGGTGCGGTACCTTCTTGTTAGATGAGTATACTCGTATCTGTGTATCCTTAGTGGTTGGAGGTGTATTCATTTCGTTCTCGTTTTCACCAGGTTGCTCTTCTCTGATCATGAACATTACATAACATGGAATTGAACAAGTTGTTGTTAAGTTGCGGTTCCTCAGGGAAAGTTACCTCTGAATTTTTTTTGTGAATGCTTGTAAGGGCAGCCCGTATCCCTATCTTTATTCGTGTTAATGTTTGTACAGTTTTCTCAAAAACCAGTAATAGTAAAGACTTGATTTTTGTTTTAAATTAAACAACACATTTTTTACGTATGTTAAGCGAGGTACTTCGCAGTAAGTGAAAAATAAATTTTTCACTGAGAATATAAAAAATCACCATTTCTCTAGGACCTATAAATAATTTTTAAAAAAATTTGGTGTGACACACACACAACTTTCTCTTGCTAATGCAAATAATTAACAATGTAACCTAACAATAGTAATAAAACATTAAAAATAAACAAAAGACTAACGTCAAAAAACGTAACCTTATTTTTATCATAAGTGAAAGACGTAAAATTAAAATCGACCTCAGTTTGGCTTAAAAATACGGAAAATCACTCTTTCACGCTAAACTAGGCTATGTACAGAAAAATGCTTTAAATAAAAGTTGTAGATCTTTTAATTTTCGATAAATTTGATTGTATACACTTTTCGTAAAATCCATTCTCAGTGGTATGTAACTTAAGTTTCAAGTTCGTACGATGTTCCGTTCTTGAGATATTCTGTTCACACACAGACCAATCGCTAAAAACATGTTTTTTGGGTTCAGGGGGTCTGAAAACGTGTAGATATAGGCAAGAGAATGTAAATACAGATTTTCTCTGTTGAATTTTGTTTTTATTCTAATCTGCACACTTAAAATACAAATTTTCATGTAATTTATTGATAGCTCACAAACTTAGGTTTTGAGAAAAATGCTATTAAAAAACTACTGATTGTAAGTGGACCTACTAACCAGATAAGACTAAGTTACTTGATGCCTAATTATTATGTCCAGCACTTTATGAGGTGTTGTCTAGATTCTCGTCATTTCCAAATTGATCTTTCAGTATCTTTTTTTGACAGTTTTTTTTGCCCGTACCATTTACCAAGTTACTAGGAGATATTGTTCACAAGAAAAAGTACCTACTTTGGACACGTTATGAGTCACAATGAATATCGGCTTTCTTTATTTTCAAATGCAGAGTAAGATTAAGGAACAATCAGTCGGAAGAAATTGATGAAAAACGTGCGGTAGTTGTTCGGCTGGTCTTCAGTGGGCGTTTACAGGAAACTGGTAGACTTGATACGGGATTGCTGTTGGCTAATTATATCCATCTTCCGGTAGGAGAGGAACTGGGAAAACCTACTGATCTAACTAATAGCCATTGAAATTGTCTGAACGTACACTGTACTGTGTAGAGTGAATTCCATATAATCGCTTATATGCTATCTAAATTGGAACTGGTGTCAATTTGTATTGAAATTTGTTTTTGTACCAATTATCTACATTTTAACTATTCTTTAAAAAGTCGTATTGGGTGGGCAGATAATTTGTTATCAGGCAACTTTGTCGTTTCAGAAAGAAGTTTGTAGAACAGAGGAGGGTACAAGTTAGATTATGTACTGCGGTAATTGCCAAAGAACATGTATTTGGTGGGACGGAAAAGAAATATCAGGGAATTAGAGACGAACCGGTTATTTAATGAGCGGCGGATCAGAATATGTCTACGATGTGGCTCCAACTAAGAAGTGTGGCTTAAGGAAACCGATCGATTAAGAAAGTTTTGTTTGATAAGGCTTGTTTATTATTAAGGGGGCGGGGGGGGCCGGGCCGGTGGTTTAAGCGAGCAAACTCTGTGGAAAGGGGTACCAGCTGCCTAATGACCGACGACTCTAATGACTTTCTTCCTCATTTCTCCGTTGTTACTACCCTCTCTCCTTGTATTATCCTGCGTTGATTTCATCCCCATCCAGCTACCCGTTATCTTCAACCAACTTCGCTTCTCACCCTAAAAAACCGTATCTGTTAGGAGTACAGCGAGACAACATACCTTGCCCAATTTAGTATTCACATCTAGTAACACGCTTAACGCAGTATGTTTCCCTTGCTACAGTAATTATTATTACTTAACATATGCTGCAAAATCACCGTTATCTCTTTATTCCAGTTTTATTTTGTTGTACATTTCATGAGCCAATAAGTCATTGTGTACTTACTTTTAACGGACTTGTTGTTTAGGTCATCAGCCGAAAGGCTGGTTTGAACCGTGGCAAGGTGCTACGGTTACATTTCATGAGCCAATAAGTCATTGTGTACTTACTTTTAACGGACTTGTTGTTTAGGTCATCAGCCGAAAGGCTGGTTTGAACCGTGGCAAGGTGCTACGGTTACATTTCATGAGCCAATAAGTCATTGTGTACTTACTTTTAACGGACTTGTTTTTTAGGTCATCAGCCGAAAGGCTGGTTTGAACCGTGGCAAGGTGCTACGGTTACATTTCATGAGCCAATAAGTCATTGTGTACTTACTTTTAACGGACTTGTTTAGGTCATCAGCCGAAAGGCTGGTTTGAACCGTGGCAAGGTGCTACGGTTACATTTCATGAGCCAATAAGTCATTGTGTACTTACTTTTAACGGACTTGTTGTTTAGGTCATCAGCCGAAAGGCTGGTTTGAACCTTGGCAAGGTGCTACGGTTTCTAATAATTAACTGCCCTAAATTTAAGCTAGCCAAAAATGGAGTTAAATAAAAAAAAAACAATGTTAAAGTTTTGCTGTGAAAACAAAATTTAATCAAATAGAATTGAAAATATGATACAAATAAGATATTTATGATTTGATTCCTTTCCATTTTTACTTTCTCTTGCCTATATGAATATATAGGAAGGAAAGTATTGTTTTCATGTCGATTTTTTTAGTAATATTAATCTAACAGTGGTGTAAAATTTGTGATGTTTTACCACCACGATTGTCCATGTTGTTCACTTTTAATCGTTGTCATTGTTGTCTTGTTGGAGGTTCTTATTTCATGTGCTATTCTTGATGATCTGTGACCATCCTCAAATAAAAAATTATTTCGTTGATTTACATATTCTTTCTATATATTCATTTAGGCAAGAGGAAGTAAAAATTGTTTCTTATTACAAAATAAATCTTAAAATATTTTGTTGTCGAATTGTATTTATTCGAGACAACCATCCATTCCAACGTGATTGATGATTGTGGACCTCCGGAGTTTGTAATGGAAATTATTTTTGTTGAAATTTAATTTTGAACAAATTTAGTTTAAAACTTGTTAACAAAATGAAGCGATTTTTTTGTTTGTTTTATTAATTTATATATAGTATATTTGGAATCGAATGAATTAATGAATGTTGTGTAGCAATTGAAAAATGATTTCACTAGTTTGTTTTAATTGGATCGATGAATATTTAATTCGGATATAATTTTTAGATTCGGATACAATTATATATTTTGTTTCTGGTGTGGTGCGTATGATTTTTTAATTAATTTTTAATTGCGTATCTGTTACAACCGAGAGCGTTCCTATTGATTTACCTTTGTTAGTTGTTGTGGAGGTGTAGAGGGGAGGGTCTGTTTGTGTCGTTGTTTGAATATTAATTATTTATGTCGCATTACGCGTTCCAGCTATGGTTAATTTAAATATCCGGTTATTAAGCTGATGCGCCGTGGCCGTCAACGATTTGTAACGTTGGACAAATTCTGTGTGCGTTATGTGGTCCCATTTTCATACGTGTAGTAACTATATTTGATTTCAGTAATCATCAAGAACACTTAAAGGGGTCACGTGTAAGGGGGCATATACTTCAAAATGTTAACGTTTGTATACCCTTTTCTCAGGACTACCTAGGGTAGACACTTTTGTTTTGTTCACACTTTTTTTTTGACACTTTGTTCTTTAATCTTATTTTGAGCATAAGAAATGTTTAAACTGATGAAGTGAAGTGAAAAGTATTCGTATTTTGAGCGTAAGAAATATTTAAATTTCTTTAAGTTTGCCGGCCGCATCGGCGTAGTTGGTAACGTGCTCGCCTCTCATCATGCGGTCCTGGGCTCGAATCCCACTCAGGCATGGCATATCTTCATACGTTACAAAAAACAAAATTATTTCATCCTCCATTGTATAAGAGTTACACCCCAATGTCGTCGCTAATGACCGTTGTACTTGATGCCGACGTTAAATAATTAAATTTAAAAAAAATGTTTAAATTGATTTTGAGCATAAGAAAGGTTTAAATTGATGAAGAAGTTAAAAGTTTTACATGTTTTTTTTTCAAAAAGACTTTTTGGTGATGTTAAAATTCAATAAAAAATTACTTTTAAACATTTAAATGTTTAAACCCTCAGAATAAGCAGAGAGAATGGATTTTTCAAACAAACAAAAAATTCAAATTTTTTTGGATAGGTCCTGAGAAAAGGTACAAATGTAGTAAAATCCCTAATTTTCGGAAGCAGCCCTTTAAAATGTGTTGTTTAGGTATATACATACTTCCAACGCGATACTTAAACTGTCACCTCCCCCTCTATCCACATCGATAGGTTGGCCCAGGGGTTGACAAAAACACATAAGGAAGCCAAAAAACAAGAGTTGTTGCTGCATATGATTATAATTACTTAAGAAAAACACAAAATTCAAAAAAAATTAATTACACAATGAATCCAAGAAGTTTGGAAATACAGTAAAATTATTATATAGACATAATTAAATTTGAGACAGACAAAATACCTAAATGGATTATCTTCAGGCAAAAATTATTTAAAGAATAAAAAAAATTAAATATAAAATACAATGTTCAATGAATAACTAAATTTTAATAGCTATCGCTTTAAGTTCACTTAAAACTGATACTATTTATACTGAAAATTCATAGATACAGAAAATTTAAAGGTAAAAAATATATTTTTTTTTTTAAAAAAAAAGGAATTAGTTCATTGTTCCGTAGTAGCATAGCATCAAATTTTATTTTAATATTATATTTATTTATATGTGCATACCATGGTAGCCTTTTAAATTAATAAAAAAATTTTATAAGAAAAACAATATTTGTAAAAAAAATTTTATATATATAAAAAAAAACAAGATTCTAGATTAATGAAATTACTTATGAGAAAGAAAACTTGTTAACGTTTTTTTTTTATATTAAAAAAAATTAATTTAAATTTTAAACAAGTTCATTCGTTGACCATTTTCATTTCGCGACATGCACAGTACAGGAAGCCCTACCTGACCTGCATAGACGCAGTCAAGTAGAAATCGTCGATAGCCCGAAAAACACATTTTATAAAATATTTAATGACACATACCAGATTGCAGAAACAAAATTATAGAACAGAAAACGTCGAGAATCAAACCCGGGTGGCTCCAAACAAGCAGAATGGCACTGCTATCCAAGACTATCCGAAACAGTTATCCAAAACTAGAGTAGGCTTCTCATACAGTAGGATCTTCCATAACGGAAACGTTCCCAAAGCAGAATCTCACAGAATAGAACCCCAGAGTCGAACCCTGGACAAAAACCGACTAACGTTAAAAGCGAAAAAGGTAACACTTCGAAAAGAAAAGTAACAAAATGAACCAAATCAAAAGAAAGAATAAGACCAAAGAATACTTCTACAGATTGCGGTCAACATAGGTCAAAGGAAAAAAAAAACAAAAGGTAAGTACAAAAAAAAAATTGCCCTACACCTTAACGGAAACCCACACAAGGTTAAAAGGTGTAGGCAAACAATCAGACAAAAAAACAAGGCAAGAATCGAACAAGGCCAAAGCCAAAATAACTCGATTCAAAATTTAAAATTTACAGTTAAACAGAATTGACAAGCGCAATCTCCAGAAATATTCGACAGCAAAACAAAAGAGAACTTACCCAAAATAAATTTGGGGCTATGAAGCCAAAAACTTGAACCATAATTAAACGCCGACCCGGAAAAGACTTAAAATAATTACGTATCATAATAAGTTTAAAGAAAAACAAAAGATAAACATAATTTAAAACAGTAGATAATGCAATTAAACTTCAGTAACAATCATAATACAGCATTAAAGTATAAAAAACATTCTTTAAGTAAAAGAAAGAAATTTGCAAATCGGCAACATTTTAAATGTCATAGACGACTACCGTACCATATCGCTTCACAAACAAGAGTGCACGTTTAAACCAGGAAAATAGTACAATTAGTCGACAGAAAAATATTAATTCAAATCAGGCCAGAATAGATAAACAGAAAAACGCCAGATAGCGACAGCTTACAGTGAACAAAGTTAAGCATTAACACAAACAAAATGCAGCGCCAGAAATGAAACAAAAACCCCACAGTAACGTATTTAAACTTGGACGTTACAGACTCCCCCCGCCAAGGACAAACAAAGCTAAGAAATGGCTTTGTTTGGCCAAGCAAGAGGAGCGACGACGACGACAAAAAAAAACGACAGAAAAAGGACAAATCTAGAGAAAAAAAAATTTTTGGGTGCGCCAGAACCACCGTTTCCCCACTACTATCCGCCCAACTAAGGGAAGAAGCACGGAGACCCGGAAGCACGGACGACCCTCGAGAGCAGGAATCGGAAATGCCCGCCCAACAAAGGGAAGACACTCCGAAACCTCCCTCCGAGAAGCGGCATCGGAAGCGCCCACCCAACTAAGGGGAGGCACCGCGATACCCCTCTCCGAGAAGCAGTGCTCAAGGAAACCGCCCAACAAAGGGAAGCCCCTCAAGCACCCCTCTCCACAACGCAGCAATGGTACCGGAAGTTGCCGCCCATACAACAACCCCGATACTACTTAACAACAAAGTCGAAATCAGCAAAGCCCCGAAACCAAAAACAAAAACACAAAATTAGTCAACGACTAACGACGCATAGAAGCTCAGAAACGCCGAAGCGTAGCGGGGTTCGAGGAGAAACCTCGAAACACCCGAAAGTGGGATGCACGAAGCAACAGGCCCACAACACCGGGAGAAGTTAAGGACGCCTCCCTAACTCGTCCAACAACCAACAAGGGTAAAGGGGTAAACAGGGGAAAAGGGTAACAACAAACACCCACAAAGGGTAACCACAACATGGCAAAAGGGAAAAAGGGGAGGGTAAGGTTTCGGGAAGGGGGCAGGGGAAAAGACAAACCGGGAATAGAAAGGGCGATCACAAAACTTTCACCTCGACACAACAAAACTATCGACCACAACTCGGCAACAACCGCCGTACCAGAAGTGACGATAACAAACGAAAGAAGGTGGGTCGTGCAACACCTGAAAAGAAAGGCAGCTAACTGAAGCAAAGAGAACACAAAACCAAAACAACAAGGCCAATGAAGAAACAGGGTACCAGGTAGGCGAAGATGGAAAAAGGGAAAAGGGAGGGAGTCGCTCAGGACTAGCAAAAAGGGGGAGACTTGGTCGACTACAAGAGCCACCAAAACTAAGGGAACAAAAAAACAACAAACTCGCCCACGGCGAAAACCACATCTAAACCACCGGACCACAACCAAAGGCACATACAGAAAGCTGAAAGAAAAAAAATCCTAAAACGAAACATCACAAGACCTAAACAGAAGAAACACGACCACCAAGCGACACGACATCAAACAAGGACACCAATCTACCGCACAGACTTGGTGCTTGTTCAACCAAACCAGAAACAGAACAACGTCGTCGTAACACCAGAAATAAGCGCAAGTAGCATAAGACAGCAAGAAAGAAAATTATTAACAAGTCAAAAAACACTCAGATTTTACATCTATTTAAGCCAAGTCATTTCAAAAAAAAAATTTAAAGATCGGCGACCTCGAAAATCAAACAGCAACAATTCAAAACAAATTTGCGACAAGAAAATTTGCGAGTCCAAAAACAATCGGATATTAAAAAAATTTAACTTTACAAGAAAAACAATGACAATTATTATCAATACTAAATAGCTCTAATAGCATACTACAGCTGCAGCAAATCTGAAAACTACTTACAGCTACAAAATACATTTTTACTTAAACAAAATTTATAACATACACAACAACAACATCTTAATAATCAAAAAAATTTTCCAAAAAAAACACGTGTCCACCAACAAGACCACTGCACCACCGCGGAGGTCTCATAGGCACAAACATGCCTGAAAACAAAACCTTGATGTTCCGGGCACCACACGCCACCAAAAACATCAAAGGTCGGACACAGGACACCAAGAACCCAGAACTGTCACAAACAGGACAGCGATTTGGACCACTGTACCAACTAAATGGTCCAAATCAAAACCACGTTCTGCTACCACTTTGTCACCTCCCCCTCTATCCACATCGATAGGTTGGCCCAGGGGTTGACAAAAACACATAAGGAAGCCAAAAAACAAGAGTTGTTGCTGCATATGATTATAATTACTTAAGAAAAACACAAAATTCAAAAAAAATTAATTACACAATGAATCCAAGAAGTTTGGAAATACAGTAAAATTATTATATAGACATAATTAAATTTGAGACAGACAAAATACCTAAATGGATTATCTTCAGGCAAAAATTATTTAAAGAATAAAAAAAATTAAATATAAAATACAATGTTCAATGAATAACTAAATTTTAATAGCTATCGCTTTAAGTTCACTTAAAACTGATACTATTTATACTGAAAATTCATAGATACAGAAAATTTAAAGGTAAAAAATATATTTTTTTTTTTTAAAAAAAAGGAATTAGTTCATTGTTCCGTAGTAGCATAGCATCAAATTTTATTTTAATATTATATTTATTTATATGTGCATACCATGGTAGCCTTTTAAATTAATAAAAAAATTTTATAAGAAAAACAATATTTGTAAAAAAAATTTTATATATATAAAAAAAAACAAGATTCTAGATTAATGAAATTACTTATGAGAAAGAAAACTTGTTAACGTTTTTTTTTTATATTAAAAAAAATTAATTTAAATTTTAAACAAGTTCATTCGTTGACCATTTTCATTTCGCGACATGCACAGTACAGGAAGCCCTACCTGACCTGCATAGACGCAGTCAAGTAGAAATCGTCGATAGCCCGAAAAACACATTTTATAAAATATTTAATGACACATACCAGATTGCAGAAACAAAATTATAGAACAGAAAACGTCGAGAATCAAACCCGGGTGGCTCCAAACAAGCAGAATGGCACTGCTATCCAAGACTATCCGAAACAGTTATCCAAAACTAGAGTAGGCTTCTCATACAGTAGGATCTTCCATAACGGAAACGTTCCCAAAGCAGAATCTCACAGAATAGAACCCCAGAGTCGAACCCTGGACAAAAACCGACTAACGTTAAAAGCGAAAAAGGTAACACTTCGAAAAGAAAAGTAACAAAATGAACCAAATCAAAAGAAAGAATAAGACCAAAGAATACTTCTACAGATTGCGGTCAACATAGGTCAAAGGAAAAAAAAAACAAAAGGTAAGTACAAAAAAAAAATTGCCCTACACCTTAACGGAAACCCACACAAGGTTAAAAGGTGTAGGCAAACAATCAGACAAAAAAACAAGGCAAGAATCGAACAAGGCCAAAGCCAAAATAACTCGATTCAAAATTTAAAATTTACAGTTAAACAGAATTGACAAGCGCAATCTCCAGAAATATTCGACAGCAAAACAAAAGAGAACTTACCCAAAATAAATTTGGGGCTATGAAGCCAAAAACTTGAACCATAATTAAACGCCGACCCGGAAAAGACTTAAAATAATTACGTATCATAATAAGTTTAAAGAAAAACAAAAGATAAACATAATTTAAAACAGTAGATAATGCAATTAAACTTCAGTAACAATCATAATACAGCATTAAAGTATAAAAAACATTCTTTAAGTAAAAGAAAGAAATTTGCAAATCGGCAACATTTTAAATGTCATAGACGACTACCGTACCATATCGCTTCACAAACAAGAGTGCACGTTTAAACCAGGAAAATAGTACAATTAGTCGACAGAAAAATATTAATTCAAATCAGGCCAGAATAGATAAACAGAAAAACGCCAGATAGCGACAGCTTACAGTGAACAAAGTTAAGCATTAACACAAACAAAATGCAGCGCCAGAAATGAAACAAAAACCCCACAGTAACGTATTTAAACTTGGACGTTACAAAACAACTCGGGTACATTTAATTTCTGCGTCCAATTACAGCCCGAAATAAAACTACCGTATACAAAGTCTAGGTTTCTCTTTAAAAATTGTGAAAGTTGTAGTTAGCATAATACTTTCTGGTGTTTTACCGTTTTTCCGTTGTAATACTGTTAAGTTTTGAAATTTCTTCCTTTTCTTATCAAATCTGAAGGTAAACGTTATACGAATGTTCGGTTATATAATTATATGCCGACTTAAAAAGTTATACGTATTAAGAATCGTAACTCAGTTTTCTAAGATGCAATATCTGACAATGTTGCTGCTCTTAGTATCCTGTTGTTTTAGACCTTTACAAAATGTTTTTACTGAACAGTTGTGCCAGAGTGGTTACACCGTGGCTTTAATCGGGGAAATTATCGGAGACCTCTTTTTTTAACAATCTAGTTATGTTACATACTGAGCAAATTTACCATTTTTTTGCCATTCAGTTTGAAAGGTAAATTCAAACGTACAGTACTCAGATGAACTAATGTCCCTTAGCCGTGGGAGTGAGAGGATGCATAACGCTCTCACTCGCACAAGCCATACGCACCGTTCCAATAACATTGTCTTTAATTTTACTCATTGTTGTGGGAAAGCGTTTATGCATGCAGTAAACTAACAAGAAAGATAGCGACTGTAGTATGTTTTCAGATTTGGATTATTACGGTAAAGACCTTTGAGCGCATGCGTAGTTATGCCACATATCTCCCTCTCACTCGCTCGGCTATGGGACATTAGTTTTTCTGATATTTATAGTTATTACGGAACTATTATTATTTTAATTGAAAAGATTTTGGTGTATTTGATATGTGTACTAATTCGAGTTGTTTTTTTTTTGTGTTTGTTGCAGGACGTCATTCACACAATTTGCACTCCAATTGGTCAGGTTTTGCGCATCGTTATTTTCAAGAAGAATGGAGTCCAAGCTATGGTTGAATATCCTTTAATGCTACGTTTACTTAAATTTTATTCCGTAATTTATTGCTGACATTTATAGCCTGTTTCATATTTTTTTCCTCTCCGCTTTAATTCTTCTTCGCTTTTCTTTGCTTTTATGTATTCTTTTATTTTATTTTTTTTACTTTATTTTCACTCTTTTTTTTAATCCAACTCGAGTGGAGTTTTTTCTTTTGATAATAATATTTCTAATAGAACGAATTGTTAACAATGGCACTGTTGTATTAATAACGTGTGTTGGTCGGGAAGTTTTTAGATATATAGTTTCTCTGTTTAGTATCTAATTTTAATGGTGTCGTAATTTCGTTGATGTTTGAAATCAGTACGAATGTGCCGAAATTAAATTTATTAAAAATAATTCTGTTCACGTATTTGAGATTGTATTTACATGTACATAATTGGAATGTAAAAAAAAATAAAAACGTAAATTGCATTAACGCTTGAAAAATAATGAAAACTTTAGTTCATTGGATAATAAATTAATTAGCCTAATAATAATTACGGGGCAGTTTTATTACCAAAAGATTTAGAAGGAAATGTAGTGTGACCATTAGTGTTTTAAATGCTGCGTTGTGGCGAATGGTGAAACTATAGTGTACCGCTGGTTACTGTGCCCCTGTAAGGAATGGAAGGGATGTTCAGGGTTGTTTTTATTCAAGTCATACTCATATTAACGCGTAGCGGTCAAACAGATCACGGCAATTTACTGGCGGAATAGACTATCTTATCGTATTGAACAGGTAGTACTCATAGTTACTACAACGTGAAGTATCTAAAAATCCGTTGTGAAACACTTACTACTTTATCTTGCCAATGTAAAATAAAAAACATAACGTAATTTTAATCGTAAGGTTTTTTTTTAATCCCTAATATGTGTTCGTTGCAATCTGTTCAATTTAGAACAATAAGCAACCCCATGACCCAATGAAATGAGAATGATGTGTATGACGTGTGAAGAGGTGTAGTCTTGTACAGACTCAGGTGGACCATTCCTGAGAGAGTATGTTTAATTGAACCCTAACCATCAAAGTACACCGGTAACCACTGTGTAGTATTCAAATCTGAACCAGGAACCTTCGTCTCCGAAAATCAGCTGTTAAAACACCTGACTCACGGCGATGACTTTACCTCTAGGCCAACCCGGTGGATCAGTCATAAGTTTTTTTTTTGTAATCCCTAATTTGTGTACGCTGCAATCTGTTCAATTCAGAACAATAAGCAACCCCATGACCCAATGAGATGAGGATGATGTGTATGACTTGTAAATGAGGTGTAGTCTTGTACAGACTCAGGTCGACCATTCCTGAGAGAGTATGGTTAATTGAACCCCAACCATCAAAGTACACCGGTAACCACTGTCTAGCATTCAAATCCGTATAAAAGTAAACTACCTTTACTAGGATTTGAACCAGGAACCTTAGTCTCCGAAAATCAGCTGTTAAACAGCTGATTTTGGCGACGACTTTACCTCTTGACCAACCCGGTGGGTTTTTTCCAAGTACTACAGACGTAGTACTTCTAAATACGGAAAATCACTAAATAAAAACAACGCAGAAACTTTGTAATTTATTTATGGTGTAATTTATGTTCGTAAATGTTTTAATTAGAACTACGGTACCGTAATTGCAATTACCGTAAAGAATTAAGGTTCACCAACCATCTTAACGAAGAAACCTTAAGCTTAACTAGTGGCATTCCATTGCATCTGCTAAGTGGACACACTACATCCTTCTATTAGCTACAGTAATACCAATTCACTGTAGCTGCACTTACGTTTTGCTTTGTGGTGTGAATTATTAATTTTTGTTTTAAATGAAGTTATTACGATGATTGTATTTAGAAGTAGTTCAACTTTGTACAACTAATGCTTTGGGTTTACCCCGGCCACAACGAGTCATTATTATTATAGTTTATGAAATAATGGAAATTTTATTCTCTGTTTTTCTTTCTGTCTGCTTTTCGTATTCTTATTTTTTCTTCTAGTATGTATTATTATTATTATTAATAATAAATTTTCTTTCAGTTTTAACAGCTTCTCATTTCTGTTCGAGAAAGGTAAGTTATTTTCAGTATTTTCTTTATTATTTTACAATTTATTAGTAATACCAATGTTGTTAAAAGTTAAATTATTAAGTACACGTTGCTTTATGTTTTTTTTATTATATTTGTAAGTTTCACAATTATCATTGTGTTGTTTTTTATATCTTTTTTAATTTTTCAACGGTTGAAGTTTTATTTCTGACTAAATTGTTTTGTAAATGGTTTAAATTTTAATTTGTCAACTCTGTTAAGGTCAAGATTATAAATAATTAAATTCCTTTTATATAATTTCATTCGACAGCAATCTAACCCTCGGAAATTTTGCTAACATATTATTTTCAAAGATCGGTGTTATGATTTAGATAGAAAATTTAATTAGCGTTATCTTATTCGGTGTGTATTTCAAGTGGTTTTGGTTCGAATTTATTAATGAACATCGCATCGTTGCGTTATATTTTATATAAGGAATTTAGTATGTGATATTCTCAAACCTTTTGAAGCATCTGCGTAGTAAATTTACTTAATTCAGTAATTGTTCTGTAGGTACTTGTTTAAAATTTATAACTTACTCCCTCTGTGATTGTTGATTAAGTGTATGTATTTTCGTGCTGTGTAGAAAAGAAACCTTTGAATATTGGTAACACTTATTGTTTTTGTAGCTTTCTTTGTTACTTGTGTCGTACTATTTCCTTTTAATTTTGTCTAACGTTTTGGTAATTCTAAGTTACTGCGGATTCGTTGGATTTTGTAATGTTGTATTTTTCCATACCTTGCATCTGATTGTGTTTCAGTTCTGTTTTCATTAACGATGAAAACAATTCACTACGGAGTACATTGATCAGTGCACCTGGTTTCTATGCCAGGGATCTTGGGTTCAATTCCAGGTCAATTGATACTCAGTTTCATCTGTCACCCTTCACCGTCCTCATTAGCTTTCATTGCATAGCAGTAGAATGTATAAAGTATGTCGGAAAAGCACGCAGGCGACTGTTTTTAAACTTTTGGCTTATTATATTGGTTTTTTTATCTGATTCCTAGCCGTGTTTTTATCTTGCTATTGTGATCAGTTAAAAATGACTGAATCTGACAAGATGCCATTCATCTTCATTCGTGTTAAATGGTTTGAGTTACATTTCTTTTGATGGAATACTTGACAATATGGTGAAGGGGTGAACGTTATTATACAGTATTTATACAATTAAAATTCTGCAATAGGCAGTAAATTGAAAGGCATGAAAAAGAAACGCGCACCAGATTTGTTTAACTGAACAATGTACAATAAGCCTTAGAGAGAATGATGTTTTTGTGTTATAAAGCTGATAAAGGATCGTGCGATGGTAGTAACATCGCGTATACCCGAACCCTATCCACCCGGAGGCAGTGTGTCGTGATTCTGTGTTTACTATTCTTGCAGTATATTTTCTTGTCTTGCGTTTGTTATCGTACCGAGGGGGATTTGTGCTCTCTTTGATCGGATTCCCAGATGAAGGTTTAACCGTTGAATTTTTGATTGCGAAAATATTCAATAGCAGAGTTGAAGTGTACTTTGTGATAAAAAGAATCATGTTTTCTTTACGCAAAAAATCAAGTGAATATGTACAGACAATTCTTATAATCTCTATCCTTATTCTGTTTTATTTCAATAATTTCGTAATATTAAATTCCTTTGTATTTCATTTCATTTCATTTCATTTCACATGTCATTATTTTGTGTTTTACTTAACAGTCGTCGTATAATCGTAATACATTTAAGTGGGAATAAATTTTTATTGCATTTTTTAATGTATGCACAATTATTTAAAAAATAATATTGATGACAATAGTGCATATTAATAACTATGAAATTAACCTTTTGAAACGCCATCACATGTGTTTGTGACGTGTAGTCTATGAGTAGCGTATTAATGTTTTGTTACAGAGTTAATATCCCAGTACCCTAAGCTCATTTTTAAGGTTTTTTTGGGAAATAATTCGTTACAGTTTTCAAATTTGTAAACACATCCATGACGACTGTCTAAAGACTGTCTCATCATATGGTCTGTTAGTAGATGTATTTCTACGTAAACTATTCCTGTAGCTTGGGTGTTAGGACCCAACAGAAGTGGCCGTAGAGGGCTTGAGCGCATAGGTTCAGTGTACGCGTTACTTGTTTCTACTTTGATGATCAATAACTGGTTAACCAATGCAGTGCCAAAGGAAATGATTAGAACAGTTTTTGTAGAGCATTCAAGCCTCTAAAAATGTTTGTTTGGAGATTTTTCAATGGTTTGTCCCCGCTGCAAATAAAAATTTAGATTAAGAACACGGATCTTCGGCCGTTTCCAGTTCGGCGGACGAAAATCAAGTCCTCTTAGGGTTCGGGACTTAAATATGTTATTTAGATAGCTGGCAGGAGTAGACGTATTCGAATTCTTCCACTCAACAGTCTAAATCTTCCAGTCTTAAGTTGTTACATTACCTTGCATGTCCTAACATAGTAGTACTGTCTGTCTATAACTTGATGGCCTCCCGCTGAGAGGAGCAGAATCGGCCCGCTACTACTAGCCTTCTCAATAACATTTCACCATGTACTACTACTGAACTAGTACACTGGAATTGGTACATAATCAAGTGTTATTGAGAAGGCTAGTAGCAGGCCGATTCTGCTCCTCTCTGCGGGAGGCCATCAAATGATAGACAGACAGTACTTGGAACGTTACGATATGTTAGTTTATGGCGGGTGGTGAACGAATACTGTCAAGTTTCTGACAGAAGTTAATATTAAAATATTGTTTAGGTGCCAAATGCCTTCAAAAATATTGCATCAAATAGTTGAATCACTACGTATCACAGGAATATAATAAAAAAATCTTATGCTAACAACACCATTTTTAGGTTATTTTAAGAGTAAAATAATGCTAAGCCACATTTACCTTTTAATAATCTTCTGATGCACTACATAGTGGGTAAAATGTCAGGAACAGCATCATTACATGTTCACAGCCACTATCTTCATTACTTAAAACCGCTTCAAATAGCTCTTGGATTATTTTAGCGGGGAACTAAACATTACCGGCCATTGATTGTTGGGTTAGAGCACTGTCTTCCACGCAAACTTTATAGTGATGAAACAACCGGAGTCTAAATAATGCATGGTGTTTGCAGAACACTCTGTGCAAGAAATAGCAAAACTACTATCACTGAGGTAAATAGTACAATGCAAACTTAGCAAAGGTAGAGTGGTTATCCAGTTTTGTCACAAAATGTGGGTTAGCACTTACTTCCGCCGACCCCTTAAATTGTTGAAAAGACTTTTTAAATCTCCAATATTGCAACAAGTTTTGCAAAATATTGACCAAGTTTTTGAAAATTTATTAGTAATCCGGTTCGGTATATAAAGATCGTTAAGTATAGTCAGCCGCATTCATACTTATTTGGGTTGAATTGTACAAACGTTTTACATTATTCGATTGTATTAGTACATTAAATTGTTATTAGTACAGAAATAATGTTTATTTTGTAGTTTTTTTTAATACGGAAAAGAACAATATGACACAATGATAAACGTTGTTAAAGAACTGACTATCCAGCGTTTAATTAATGGCTGACGTGTGCCGTAGATGTAGGGCCAGAAGGCGGTATGGTAATTTCCATGAAACAAGGCTGTCGGGTGCGACGACGAAAATGATAATAATGCTCTCTGTAATGAGATAGCGTTAAACGTCGGGGAGTGCCAATTAATATAATGACCCTTTTATTTATATTATGTAAATCAATACAAAACTGGAAGAAACAAGAAACGCCAGCTCTGCCTGCCGTGTTGTGTGTGCGTGTGTGTGTGTGTGTTTTACCGAACAGATAAACACATGTAAAATATTTGATTAAACTAATTTTCATAACGTCCATTATTGTTGGTAGGATTCTCTGGCGTTTGGTTAATGAAACGTTCAACTGGTAATTGAACCCTGACAGACGGACGAGGCATGTTAAACATTTTCATAAATTTGTTAGCAAGTGTATCAGAAATGATGATATCCAGGCCGTTTTGTTTTTTTCTTTCTATCCGTTTAAAACTAAAAATATAACGTTCATTAGCGTCTGGATTTTTTTAATCATACTTAAGAGTTTTTACATTCTTCTTCTGATATTGGCGTACCGTTCTTATGTACATTCCTTTCTGATATATTAATTTTCAAGTGGTTTTTAAATATAACTTTTTTTAAAATGGTTTTTAGACACTTGAAATTTTATTTATTAAGTTATTAATTTTTCGTTGTACTTAAAACGTTAGGTTATTGTATTTACTTTCTAGCGCGCGTTCTTTCAACGTTTTCCAATTACTAACCATCATCCTAGAGGATAATACTCCTCTAAAAGAATGAATGAGGAAGCACTTTCGTAATAATCCCCTTGTTTTTGGTACTCACTTAGTAACCTATAATATTGAAAGATATTACAAAACTACGTTGTACATTGTTTAGGCCGGTTTGTTGGTGTAGTGGTCACCGCAAAACTGTCTTCTACGCCTGGGATCCCGGGTTCTAATACCGGTCAGGTCTGGAATTCTTTAATCACTCATTTTCATCTACTATCCCATTCATCGTCTGTGTTTGCATTAACGGCCGATTCACATCTACCAGCACCGGTGCGTGTCAAGACAGCTCAGACATGAGTTTTCACATTACGAAGCCGCCAACGGTGACTCTTGACAGACCCAGTTCTGAAGTCAAAAATGTGGAGCTGACTTAATATAATTTTACAAGACTGAACTGTAACTGCCGTAGTTGTCTGTAAAATTTGAATGATGGGATTTTGAAAATTAAGCTCAATAAAAATTTGCAATGCTATTTAACTAGTTGTGAATCCCATTTATCGTTGGTGCACACTGTATATTTTTTATTATTAATATATTTTGCTAATCACTAAATTATATTACCGTAACTAATTGTATTAGTTTTTTTTTTTACTGACGTCAATAAAATAATTATGTGTAAACTTGTTACCGAGTTATCTAGCACACGATTTTAAAATATTTTTTTCTTTAAAAGTGTTTAAATTATTTTTTTAATTTAATTTTCGTTTGATAAAATTAATAATAGATTGTACGGTAAAAGAAAATAAAGGAATGGAAAAGAGTAGAATACATTGCTTATTAGTGTATATAACACCCACAAGAAATCAACGTTTTTTGTCAACCGTTTAAAAAATTACTTGTAGCAACTTCTTTTGTTGACAGGAGCCTTTCCGTATTTAAAACACTTCACGAGATTCGATTAAACTAGATTTTTCTCTTGGTTTTTATTTGCCTTAAACCTTTTTTAGTTGGGCATCGTACAAAGTTCTCATTTAACCGCTGTTACTTGAATATTAAAAAAATTCTACCAAATGACTGAACAAACTGTCCCGGAGACCATCTTTAATTTAACGGCAATTTAAAATACTTTTTGTCATAAAAATGTACCGGTAAAGTAGACTGATGGAAAATTGTCACGTTTTTTTAAAAAACTTGTTAAAAAGTTTTTGTGTAAAATAACGGGTGATTCAAAAAGAGTGCCGGTTTTTAAACGGCTGGTAAACTTTTGTTATCGGTTGGCAACATTGTTAGACCTCATTTCTATTTCGGAGAACATTCCGATTGACGATTCAGTTGTAGTTTCTCTTGTTCGCAGTGTAGTACTCTCGCAGTCTGTGTCTAACCATGGAGAAGTTTACTATTGCACAACGAGTGTTAATCGTCAAAACATTTTACCAGAGTGGAGAGAGTTATGCGGCTACTGTCAGGCGACTTCGCGGTACTCTAGGACGTAATGAAGCACCGAATGAATCAACAGCTCGCAGGCTCATGAAAAAGTTTTTTGAGACGGGTTCAACAGTCGACCTTAAAAGTTCTGGACGTCGTCGTTCTGGCCGAACTGAGCAGAACGTTGCGTTGGTTCGTGACAGTGTGGCTGTTAGCCCAGCAAAATCAATACGTCGCCGTTCTCAACAATTGGGTTTAAGATGTTCTTCTGTACGGAGAATTCTTCGGTACGATCTCCAATATCACCCGTATAAAATTCATTTGACGCAACATTTGAAAGTGGCAGACCACCAGAAGAGACGACAGTTTGTTGACTGGGTATTGAGAAAACGGCAGGATCATGACACCTTCGCAAACAAAATCATTTTCAGTGATGAGGCGCACTTCCACTTAAACAGTTTTGTTAATAAACAGAACTGCCGTATGTGGGGTTTAGAAAACCCTCGCGTGGTTAATGAAAGGGAAATGTATGCACAGCGAGTGACAGTTTGGTGCGGCTTTTGGTCGGGCGGTGTCATCGGCCCTTACTTTTTTGAAAATCAAGAAGGACAAGCCGTGACAGTAAATGGAGACCGATACCGTACGATGATTAGGGAGTTTTTGTGGCGTCATTTGGATGGAATGGACATTGACGAGTTGTGGTTTCAGCAGGATGGTGCCACCTGTCACGCTGCACGAGAAACAATGTTGTTGCTCCGTGAACGGTTCCAGGATCGCATCATTTCTCGTAATTCCGACCATCAATGGCCATCAAGGTCGCGTGACTTGACGCCTTGTGACTTTCATCTTTGGGGTCATCTGAAGTCATTGGTGTATGCCAATAAACCCCGAAACATCAATGACTTGAAGGAGGAAATTCGACGGGTTATCGGGCAAATGGAAGTCGAAACTTGTCGTGCAGTAATATCCAATTTCATGGACAGAGTTGATGCGTGCCAGCGCAGTAGAGGAGGACACATGCATAACATCATTTTTCATACATGAAATCGGAAGGTAAGATGAACTTGTTGATGTATTTATTTTCAGTTTTTCAATAAAATAATTCTCTTAATTTGATATATCAAAACCGGCGCTCTTTTTGAATCACCCTATAGTTGTTAGTAAAGATGTATTCGTCTCGTGTAGCTAGCTGAAAATGTTAAACTGTGCAAGGAAACTGCACATATTAAATATGCATGACTTTGACACAGTAGTACAGTATTTTTAAAGTACATACTGTTTGTATTTCCTGTTAAACTTTTTTTATGAAGGTTTATGAATATGTATTTTTATATTCTTCTTCTTAGGGTGCCTGTCCGTTCCGAACGTTGGCGATCATTCTGGCTATTATTACTTTGTTGGTTGCACTCCTGAACAATTGGGTGGAGGTCTTTCCGAACCACGCTCTAAGGTTAGCCAACCAGGAAATTCTTCTTCGTCCTGGGGCTCTCCTGCCTTCTATTTTCCCTTGTAATATGCTCTGCAATAGCTCATACCTGCCTTGATTGCGCATTATGTGACCTAAATATTCCAGCTTTCGACATTTGATGAGCTTGACCAGTTCTGGGGCTGTATTCATCCTCCTTAGTACCTCTTGGTTGGTAACCCTATCGGTCCATGGTATCCTCAGGATTCTTCTGTACAGCCATAACTCAAATGCATGGAGCCTCGATATTGTGTCCTCCTTTAGGGTCCATGATTCTACACCATACAGAAGCACTGAATATACATAACATTTGAGGAGTCTTAGCTTTGTATGTAGGGTGAGGTCACGGCTCTTAAACACTGAACCCGTAGTTAAGAAAGCACTTTTGGCTTTTCCAATACGGCATCGGATCTCCTGAGAATTGTCCCATGACTCATTGATCACCGTTCCCAAGTAGGTGTATTGTGGGACTCTTTCAATTCTTGTCTGATTGATGTACAGTTCTGCCCCTCCAATGTTTTCTTTGCTAAGCTTTGTTTTGTTCATATTTATATCAAGTCCATATACTTTACTTGTTTCTGTGATCCTATCCATCAAACCCTGCAGGCCCTCTATTGAATCAGAAAACACTATGGTATCATCGGCATAACGTAAATTGTTGAGCTTGACTCCATTTATTGAGATACCAACATCCATGTCTCCAAGCGCCTCCCTAAAGATGTGTTCTGAGTATAGATTGAAAGTAATTGAGATATAATGCAACCCTGTCTCACTCCACGCAGGATCTGCACCTGATCTGTATGATCTCCATCTACTCTGAGGACCGCAGTCTGATTCCAGCACAAGTTAGCTATTATTCTTAGGTCTTTTCCATCAATTCCAGTTCTCCTCAGTACATCCATCATTTTATCATGTCGAACACGGTCAAATGCTTTTTAATAATCAATCAGACATGCGAAAACATTACAACCCACATCTCTGCATCTCTGAAACAAAACCTGCAAACCAAACAAACATTTTCATATTACTAAATTTAATAAGCTTGCATGAGAATATCTTGCTTTTCCGTACATTGGTTTTTATATTTTTGTAGTAATATGTTATGTCTGTTTTAATCATTGTCATTTTGTAAATGTCAGTTTGAATTCTGTTTGTTGTAAAACTTACACCCATGCGCTCGTACTTTAGTTTGATTTGCGTTCTTGTATTAATCAATTAACTTCAAAATCAGAGGAGGTAACTCTGACTATTGCCTTTTACACCTCCTCTGTTCTTAAATGATTTAGTTATATTAATTAGTTGATCACAAGAAACAGACATATTTTATGTAGCCCTGGAACTAGCAGATCGAGTGCAAATAATTTAATATTCCACCTGTATGCTATTGGCAAACACTTCAACTATAATGCAAGAAAGTATTGCAACAATAAATGATTTTTTTTACAACCAGACTAGTAGAAATCCACAACGCAGTTAAACCTCTGTTAGGCGTCCACCGCACTTGTAACCGAAAAGTGGACTTTTTGCAGAAGTGATCATGAGAGTGTGGTAATTGGTTAAATCGAATGGTTTTGTAGTTACAGATTTTTCTGCTCACTTTGTCATTCACATTTTTGAACATTTCTATGGTAAAAAAAATTGGTGTGAAACACTCACGCCTGTTGTGGGCCATCAGGTAATTATAAGTTAGTTAATTTTTATTCAGTAAATGGTTTTAGTAGAATGCAATGGCAATTACATAGTGAGTAGTGAAACGGTCCAGCGACCGTTCTCAAAAAATTACAGACAAAACGTCGATCCATAAAAATACTACCAGCCGTGTAAGTTGATCTTGACACTAAATATGAATTAGGCTAACATTAAATGGTTGTAAGGGGAGACTGTACTTTATATCCCGCCAATGTTAAATTTGCTACTTTTAGGTACATTTTTCATAGGATTGGTGAAAGGTACGAAAATGAAACTTTACACACTTATAGTTGTAGGGTGGTTTTAGCTACTGACATTTTTTCAATTTAATCTTTTGGACCATGAAGTTTTTGAAAGAATAACTAACAACATAAAATTTTTACAATTTTTTTCTAATTTTTTTGCATAGGCTATTACTATTTTTTTGAGCACCTGAGGAAGTAAAAACAATGTCGGTGAATGTGCATGTTCATGATAATTAACTGGTAAAAATTTCAGCCCGGTAGGGTTAAATGGTTTCTGAGAAAAACGTACTGAAGTGTAAAAAATCTAAATTTACGGGAAAAGGCACAAATGAGAAACAAAATGTACACAAACAAGGTTATTTTCCCATCAACAGTTGGTTAGAAAGCTGCACCAACAGCGGAGAATATTAAAAATAGTGAAGCAGATATTTAAAAAAAAAGTTTTTTTGTTTTTAACTTAGTTTATTTATTCACAACTGTACAAAATAGAACCAGTGAATGGATGTGATGTTATTTACAAAAAAAAAAAAAAAAAAAATGGCGTAATGACATTAAGGAGACCGCCACTCAATAGTGCAACACCATCGGTGGATTAATATTGAATATTAAAAAAAAAACTAAAATTATTTTTGCACTAAAACGAGCAATATAAAAATATGAAAAATATTGTTCTTGGCGACTTGTTAATTTTTTAGGATAAACCTGATAGAAACTTAAATTTTTATCATTAAAATAATTTTTTGTTGTAATTTAATGTTTTTGTGGTCGGTCTAGGTCTTAATTATTGAAAAACATAAAAAACCGAAGATAAAAATTTTCAGTCAAAACCATCATAGTACAGTCTCCCCTTAAAAAACAGAATCGTAAAATAATGAAAAAATGTTTTAGAAAAATATTAAAATGTTGGGAGCAACTAGAGGTGATTTACATTTACACTTAATTAAGGCTTTGAAATGTGACAGAATGTTAACGTCGAATTATCAAGCAGTCGAAATTATTTTAAAACTTTTAAGAGGTGAATTTGAACAGTTAAATTGATTTCTGTTAACGAGTACTACGTATTGTATCATTTTGGTTTTGCAAATTATTGTAACATGACTGCTGATGTCATCGTCGTATGCGTAGGCAATTGTTGACTTATTATGTGGTCGCAGCTGTAAGTGTGAAAATTGGTCTGGTTTTAAACGCAATCGAAAATGATATTTGATTATTATTATTGTCAGTTGAAGAGGAATGTGTTGAAATGTGCGGTGGACCTTAAAATGTATATTGGTTATATATATATATATATATATATATATATATAGACTACGATATATATATATATATATATATATATATATATAGAACGAATCGGATGATAATTTCACGGTTGATGTGCTCTGCGATTCCAAGTTGAATTGTAGTCGGTAGCAGTAGACGATGCGACGTTCTGCGGGAAACATTTCTGTCATTAAGCAAAGGATTAAATAATGAGCACCACCACTCCTATGTTCCCGATTGACGGACCGATGATCTGAACATGTGATTTATCTATTGTTTATAGATATTTTTATTCCCTACGTCACAAACGATCAAAATTACCAATGGCACAAAAATTACGCATATATATTGTTCTCTTTTGAAACCTATGTGGACCTACGGGTCCCAAATTTACGATTCAACCAAACCCTCTTTTAACTTGCAACGAATTCAAGCATTCCAGTCAAAAACATTACGCCTTAGAGCAAATGCACCTCTCTACGTTAACAACAAAACCTTACATACAGATTTGAAAACACTACTTGTACTAAATTCCATTGAATACCTATACAAACGCTTTCACGACAAGTCACACGAACACGAGAACCCCTTGGTGCGTTCGTTTTCCACCGTCCATTTACCTGATAATCCCCCTAGATGCCTTAAAAGACGTTGGAGTAGAGAGACCTGCTAATGTGATTTACAAATTTCATTCTTGGGGAGGCACCAATGGGGGGCTCTACCCCTCTCATGCCTATCATGTCATTTACATTATTATCATAATCATTACATTTGCTTGTAAAATTTTACAGTTGTAAATAAAGAATTAAAGAGGAAAAAAATCTATTGTTTAGGTCATCGGCCAGTTAAATGAATCTGACAGCGAAAGTCTTTTTTAAAATGATTTATTCAGGCTTCGCCTGTACAGTACATTAGTCGAATAGACGAATGACACCTTACAAGTTATGAAGTTGAAAAAAAGGTGAACTGTGAACTGGTTGAGTTTTGAGTAAGAACTGTTGAAAAAGGGTGTCATTCGTTTACAAGAAATCTCTTATCTTAAAACTATATTAATTTTTAACACGCTTGCTTATATTAATTTACGATCTATAATATGTCAACACACCCTAACTATATCTAATTTATTACATCTAGACTAAAACATAAACATATATAACTGCCCGAAAGGCTCTTTTTAACCTCTCGTGGCTTTACTTTGTAAAAGGATTGAGGTGGTTAACTATTACTTTCCTCACTGAGTAGAAAAGTATGCTTATCACCATGCCAGGCCCTCTGAAAAGGATCTGCTTTTCAGCCTGCAAAGGACTCCTTTCCTTCATTCACCACACGGTCTGGTTGCATAATAAAATTCATTACTATCAGAGAAGATAATTGTGACTAGTCTCTTTACATTTGTACCTCTTCTGTTCTTAAATGGTTCAGTCATTTAATTGACTGGCCATATGATATACGAGTAAAACAGAACTATTTTTTTGTAGCTCCGGAACTAGCAGTTCTAGTGCAAATTTAACACTCCATTTGCATGTTATGGTCAACAACTTGAACTATAATGCTAAGAACTATTACAGCGATATACATTTTTTTTTACAACCACACTAGAAATCCGCAATGCAGTAAAACCTCTGTTAGGCGTCCACCGCACTTCTAACTAAAAAGTGGACGTTTTACAGAAGTGATCATGAGGGTGTGGTAATCGGTCAAATCGAATGGTTTTGTAGTTTAAGATTTTTCTGCTCACGTTGAAATGCACGTTTTCGAACATTTCTATTGTTAAAAATCTAGTGTGAAAAATACTCAGGACTCTCTCTTGCCAATACGTTTTTAATCTACTCCAATAATATGATTTTAATAACTGATTAATCCTTAAGTTTGCCGTCTAATCTGACGCACTTGCCCCTGTCCATATAAGTTGAGCACTTTTCATCTGATTCCCATCAACAAAGTGAGAGGTATAAAAAGGAACGTTTGGTTAGTGTGTGGGCGTTTTTGTTCGTTCGTTTAGTCATAAAGGATAACGGTCAATAAAATTTTAACGCAGCTCGTAACAATGCCAGAGGTGAAGTGTATACAGTTTTAAGGGACCGTATATGTATATATTGTCGATAAAACGGATGGAAAAGTAAACTGAACTATATAGATCTCTTTACTTTTTTCTTCCTACGTGGAGTGTGAGAGAGAGGTTGATACGTAAAAGATTAATCCAAAATGGTACTTTTGGATGTATATGTTACTTCTAAAATGGTATGCATCACAAAAGTTTTATCGTTATGCCTTCCTACTTGAAAAAAATTCATTGTGTAGATTTTGTTTCATTCCCCCAACTTTCTCCACATTTTTCTATTCAGAAGTCCCGTAAACTTTTCTATGACTATTTAGTACTACTGAAACTACTTTTAATCGGTTTATTATAATTTGTTTAAGTGACAATAAGTTTTTTAAGTAGGCTATTAACAATTTAAGACCAACGTCTTTTAGTTCTAGAACGAGTCCAGTAATCCATTTTCAATATTGTGTTTTGTTAAAAAATAAAAACCATAAAACGTAAAATTTATTTATGTTTTGAATAGAATGTGAAAAATAATGATTTAATGGGAACAACTTTTACAGTATTTGTACCATTTTTCTGTTAAAAATTGATTGACTTTCGGGAATTTCTAAAACCATTGTTTTATTATGCTGTGTTAAGGCAATCAACTTTTTTTTTGTTTATGACTTCTGCAACATATAGAAAATTGATTCGTAGTATGGATTTTTTTTACTTTCTCTTGCCTGTATGAATATATAGGAAGGAAAGCAATTGTTTTCGTGTCGATTTTTCGATCACCGGATCTACACGTTTTCAGACCCCCTGAACCCAAAAAACATGTTTTAGCGATGTGTCTGTGTGTGTATGTGAACAGAATATCTCAAGAACGGAATATCGTACGAACTTGAAACTTAAAATTTAAGTTACATACCACTACCGGACCAGACACGAACATTTTCATCGAAATCAGTCAACCGGAAGTAGTAGTTATTCTTGTAATTTTTCACTTGTTTGCGATTTTCTCAAAAACGGCTTTTATTAAAAACCGCCTCATTTACTAAACTTTTTATGCTCTACAAAATAGGGTTGGCGCCATGTCTGCTGAAATTCTTGGGGAGGCTGTTTTCTCGTAAAAAAAAAATTGTTTTTTTTAAGAAAACTTTTTTGTCGACCATTCTGCTTGCGCCTCCATCTTGTGTAAAAACAATTTGGTCGTCTGCAAAACTTTAGGTGAATAGATGTTAACTCCTAGCTAGTATTTCTATCAGGTGGAGTGTCAAATTATTTACACTCAATTTGTTCGTTGCAGGGCTAAAATAAATAGTTCTGTTTCTTATCACATGGTCAGCCAATTAAATGACTGAATCATTTAAGAACAGAAGAGGTAGAGGTGTAAAAGACACTAATCAGAATTATCTCCTCTGAAAGTAATGAATTTCATTATACAGCTAGACCCTGTGGTGAATAAAGTGAAGGTGTCATTTGCAAAGTGGAAAATATGTGCTTTTCAGAGGGCCCGGCATGCTGATAAGCGTACTTTTCCATTCAGTGAGGAAGGCAATTGTAAACCACCTCACTCCTCGTTTTACTTAGCAAAACCTCTACAGGTTCAAACCAGCCTTTCGTCTGATGACCTAAACAACACAGTATTTCAATTTTTTAATTGTTTTTTTTTTTTAAGTTGTTAAGAAACGAGAATGTTACTATGATCACGGTTTATAGGTATTTAAACGACAGTATGATTCAGTTTTATATTAAAGTAAAGCTAGAGATAAAAAGTTTGAGACATAATAATACTAATACGAGTTATACTCGTATGCCGTTATGTACTAAACGAAATAGAGAAATATGTGAATATAGTAGTAGCGTTAGTTCTAAATCTTTCTCCCTCTACTTGAGTCGTTTCACTGTGAATTATGATGGTATATATTATGTACTGTTGGTTTTTTCTTGCTCATTTCATTTGAAAAGACCTATTAGTCTTAGAAGGGTTGAACCCCCCCCCCCTTGGTTGTACACGTATAACTTATAGTTGAAGAAAAAGTAGTCTAATTGTGTATAAATATTTTTATCGGAACGTTTTAACAGTTTTAACGATCGCTTCAAGTTTTATGTAAACTTAAAGAGAGATAATAAAAACGGACGGAGGAAACAACGTGTAGAGTAGGATAGAGAACGCTAGGAACGGAAAGGAGTGACATTAGGAGTTGTTTTTTTTTTGTAAAGATATTGCACGGTTTATGTGTGGGCTATTAATAATGTTAATGATAATTTGGCCGTTTGTCAAAAACATTTAAACGAACGTAAAACGTATGTATAGACAGACGACTGTGTGTAATGCAGTTCAATTCAGCCCACTTGACATTATGGCCGGTCGTAAATTGACGTAAAAAAATGCCGTAATGCGTTTTGTTGTAATTATAAATCAGTTTAAGTGAATCGATCTGCTAATAATTAATATCTTATTAATTAATCGGGTCGTTTTAATGGAGTCGTCAATTATCGAGAGAGTTTTAATGAATAGCATACATACATACGGTAAAATTAATGTTACCGGGTTGAATAAACTGTTTCCAAACCGAAATAATATTGTAATTTGTTAGTGTCATATTTGGGATGTTTGATGAGCATTTTATAGACTTATGGAAACCGATATGTTTGTAAGCTGTTAATACGACTGTAGTTAAAAGTATGTAACGTTCGTTTTCAGTCTGATATTATTCGTGTAAAGAGTTGGGGAACACTTTTTGTTGTGCCGCGAAAGACCCTTTAAAGATTTCAGTTTGATTATTCAGTCTTGCGATACAGCTCGTCGTAATGACTGTTACTCGGTTAGTTTACACTCAAAAAGAAGTTCCTGGAACCATGAGGACTTTATTCTTTTTCTTGTTGTAGAGCGGACAGCTATTGTCAAAGTCTGGTCGTTGCAAAGTTACGCTCGAAAAATATATTTTACTTTTGTTTACTGACGAATAATCGGGTTTTTGGTTTTCGTTGAAAGTACCGTGCTACGATTACTTGCTGGGTGCGATCGTGCCGGATACGACCCAGAAAAAATCGTGGCTGTAGTGACCCTACTAGTAGCATACCGTTCCTTATGCGACCCAATTGTTCAAAATGAGAATTTTTAGGGTGCGCCGTTTTAACATAAGTTAATTTACTCCCTAGTTTTTAAACGCTGGTATACTTACCAGGACTTATCATAAAAAAAAGAATTATCTTACTGGTCTGGCGCTTGAAATATATAATTGAAGTCCCTGTAAAGCAAAATTTAATATTTTGCAGCGTATGTATTTTTCCCCGTAGTACTGCCCTATAAAGTGTTGATGAAATAATTTTCATAAATTCTTTCATGAAAATTATTTTGTAAAATAATAAATCATTGTTTATTAAAAAGTACACAACACATGTAATCCTTTTCATATGTAATAGGTATTTAGTGTTGCGTAATGCTACATTTCACAAAAATATGAAATTCAGTGGTGTGGTATTTTTAAATATCCTTTTCAGGATTACACATATGAAATCGAACAGATTGTAGAAAGTGACGATGGTTTCATTGAGGTTACTGAATGGTTTGTAACGTGGAAATTGTGAGAAGACGTACCCGTGAAGCGAGGGTTGATGAAAACGTAATAAAAAACATTAATGAAGTGTCTCACCCGAACTTATTCCAATGATGCAACCCTTTTTCTGGCGGCTTACTTTCACACTGAAGAAGTTTGGAGTAAGTTACGTACAGAAGATCTACATAGAAGTAGGTAGGTTATTCGTCGTCGACAATGCCGGCCGGGTTGTAAAGCCAACGTGAACGTGACGTCATTCATTAAATGTAAAACGGGCAACATAAATCCATCTATCTTGTCAAGATACATTAGTCTTCTTTACCCACCCACCACCCCCTGCCTTCCGTGTGCATCGCGCATATACGTACACAATAGATTGTGTAGTACTGTATGTACGTACACGCACACACATATACAAATATATCGTTGAAATAGGAAGTACCATCGATCAAGTCAGCCTTTTAATACTCTAATTATTATTGGCATTGATCTTTTAAAGTAATTACATTACGCACCTCGTTGTTATGTTGGAAAACTTTCACTGAAATTCAATTTCGGTATCGGTCCAACGGTATGAAAAATGGTTTTTCCCCGTGTGATAAATACACTGGTTTCTTATGTCTTGTTTTAATCATTCGGTTTTTTCTTGTTTTAGCTATTATTCTGTTGTCGAGCCTCCGGGTGGGCCAGCCCAGTCATTCAGCTGGTAGAAAGTAGCTATTATTTGTTAAGTAACACCGGTTGGGCAAGCGACTTTGTATGGTGACTAGCTGACAGCCTTCCATGAACAAACTCTACTGAGAGTCCGTGTTCAAACCCCATCCCTAATTCACTTCATAAATACAGCGATCAAATTGGGTAGTTGTCAATAATGTACAGTTCCCGATAACAAATAAAGCTAAAAAAAAAATTCTGTTATCGGGAACTCAAGTTGTGTGTGGTGTGTGGTGACCAGGGGTCACCATACACCACACACCAGGGGGCTGGTTACCATACAAAGTCCCTGGTCCAAAACAGTGTACTTTATTATATAGGTCTATCAAAGAAACTTAATTATTCTGTTTATTGGATGATTTTACTTAGGCTTATTTCTACAATAATTCGTGCCGCGTTCTTCAGTTCGAGCCATAATGAAATTATGATTTGTGTTATTCTTTTAATGGTATACAAATTTCCTTGGAATTTGTAGTAGTTAATTTCTTAAAGTTTTGTGTGGTCAACTGAGAAAATTATTCGTGCGATTTTTCTCAAAAAACGGCTCTTACGATTTTCTTTAAAATCGCCTCATTTATTACATTTTTTATGGTGTGCAGTATAAAGTAAGCGCCATGTTTGGTGATGTTCTTGAAGGGCCTGTGCTCTCGTTAGTTAATTTTTTGTTTTAGATTGCAGTCTCAATATGCGTTTTAGAGCTAAAAAGTGGCTATATAATGAAAGTTGTAACAACAAAAACCTTATAAACTTTTTCTTTAATCATTTTTTTGTATTACACCTGCTACAGTTTGTGATCTTCTAATTTTTTCCCCATTAAAATCGTTTAAAATTGGTATTTTTTCTTAAAGACTGGGGGCTTTACTACGCACATTTTGCGACAAAAAAATGTACTTTTATTCAGTTAATGATGTAGGTAATAAAAAAATAAACTTATCTCAAACATGTTATATTCTGCAAAAGTTAATTTAGGGTCAATTAGTAGTGAGAACGGTGGTTGATTTTAATTTTACGTTGTTTACTAATGTTTAAACATAGGTTGTATAATGTTTTATTTACACTGGCAAGAGAAAGTCGCGTGATTGTTTGCCGCCAGATTTTTTCAATAAAGTGTTTCCTAATTGATTGTATGCAGTGTATACAGGGTGATTCATGAAGTTCTCCCCCCACTTCTACAGCACATTGTACTAGTAAAAATAATGAAAAAATGTTATATAAACATAGGTCCGAAAACGCTTCGTTAGCGAGTTACAGCTAGCGAAAGTTTCGCCTGGATTTCAGTTCACCAGGTGAAATGAGGTCTTCCTGGAATTGTGCTAAGGTAGATTAAGGGGCGAATTCAATCATTTCTTATGGTTTTTGATCTGATAAATTGAATAAAACAGGTCCCAGAACTGTAAGTTAAATAGTTTTTGAGAAAACCAGTGTCAAATGCAAAAAATGGAGTGAAAATCACATTTTTTCATCTTTGGGCAAGAATAACTTTGTTATTTCACCAAGAAACAGTTAAAAATTTTCAATAAAAAATGTAGAAAATTTTATTCTGAACAAACCGGTGTAAATAAAGTACACAGAAAGCGAATAGTTTTTGAGAAAACCAGTGTCAAATGCAAAAAAATGGAGTGAAAAAAACACATTTTTTCATTTTAGTTTTTCCGGTTAATTTTACTTTGTACTCTTATGAATAAAAACTCATTTAATCAAACATCTATTCGCTTTCTGTGTACTTAATTTACACAGGTTTGTTCAGAATAAAATTTTCTACATGTTTTATTGAAAAATTTTAACTGTTTCTTGGTGAAATAACACAGTTATCCTTGCCCAAAGATGAAAAAATAAGTTTTTCACTCCATTTTTTGCATTTGACACTGGTTTTCTTAAAAACTATTTAACTTACAGATCTGGGACCTGTTTTATTCAATTTATCAGATCAAAAACCATAAGAAATGATTGAATTTGCCCCTTAATCTACCTTACCACAATTCCAGGAAGACCTCATTTCACCTGGTGAACTGAAATCCAGGCGAAACTTTCGCTAGCTGTAACTCGCTAACGAAGCGTTTTCGGACCTATGTTTATATAACATTTTTTCATTATTTTTACTAGTACAATGTGCTGTAGAAGTGGGGGGAGAACTTCATGAATCACCCTGTATACGCGTCGTGATATAAGCGATGTCTTCATACCATTGATAATAATAGGCTACTTATTGTATAATTTATAATGATTATGCATACCTCTTCACATGGTGTACACTTGCTTATTAAGTTATTTTGTGCTCGTCTCGGGTGAGTAAGTATGTTGTCGTTGCTTACACGTTCTTGTACTTACTTGACGGTAATAACGCCCGTCGTAAATTACTCCTCCGCCGTTGTGCTGCTCTGCACCACGGTCTATTATTGTAACTCGGATGAGAATGTAACGTAGCGACGAATACATACGCTACTTAATATCATGTGAACACTGTGCGGTACGTGAGGAGGAAACAGGAGGAAACTGTGCAGTAAGAGTAGTAGTAGTATTAATACTGTTGTTGCATCGCTTGTCGAAAGAAATATTGTTTTCCCAATTATATACTACGATCGCGGCACGGTTACGTCATTTTAAATAAATAACAGCTTGGTTGGTTGGGAAAGGTGGGCCAAAAGTTTTGCGTCTAACGAAAAACATATGGCCAAGAATGTAGTATATATACTAGGTGGTACAATAATGTAATAACGAAAGAGGTCAACGGAGCAAGACCGTGTAATGTATATACATTGTTATACAAGGTGTCTTTTAAAGGTAACAAACTCTATGAAGTGATTTTATAGCTAAAAATAAGTAAAAATATTCATATAAATATTGTGTTGTTGTTTAGGTCATCAGCCGAAAGGCTGGTTTGAACTTGTAGAGGTTTTACTAAGTAAAACGAGGAGTGAGGTGGTTTACAATTGCCTTCCTCACTGAGTGGAAAAGTACGCTTATCAGCATGACGGGCCCTCCGAAAAGCACATATTTTTCACTCTCCAAATGACACCTTTATTTCATTCACCACAGGGTCTGGCTGTATAATGAAATTCATTACTTTCAGACGAGATAACTCTGATTAGTGTCTTTTACACATCTACCTCTTCTGTTCTTAAATGATTCAGTCATTTAATTGGCTGACCATGTGATAAGAAACAGAACTATTTATTTTAGCCCTGCAATGAACAGAGTGAGTGTAAATAATTTGACACTCCACCTGTCCGTTATGGGCAGATATAAATATTATAGATCTGGAAATGCTTCGTTAGCGTGTTATGGTTGGAGAATGATTTCACCTGGAATTCATTTAATAATCCGGTGAATGACACCTTGGTAAAATTTTTAAGGTTTTAATTAAGAGGCAAACTTTGGTGTTAGTGCATAACGAAGTCTTGGAAACAGTATCTTCCATAGTTTTTTAAGATATCTGACATAAAATATAAAAATTTGGGGTCGCAAAAACCACTAATATTAGGTTTAACGAATGTGAAATAATTTTGTTAAAGGCTTTATGATGACGTCCTTAATTTTTTTAAAAATCAACAAGTACAAAATTAAATTCTGAGAACAAATATGTAAATGAAGTAAAGTAAAAAATTTATATAAGATGTTGAAATTCAACTTATCAATAACCAAACTGTACTATGACTGTATAATATTTAAAAAATTTGTTTTTCAACAAAATGAGATTTTTTGTTCATAGTTTGGCAATAATAGTATCACTTATCTATTTTAATTTTGAAAAATATCAAGATTGAAATTATATCTTCAAGGTGTTGCTCATTTCCTAGAAAACAGCTGGAAATGGCCTCCAGGAATTTTTTTCTTTTCTGGTATTATAACGGATAGGAGTAGCCTATTTTTAACAGTTCTGCAGATACTTTTGATGTTTTGTCCGTTGATCCCATTATTAGAAACATTTATTGATCTCATGTAACGCCACATAACAGGACAAAGTCCTGCTCTCATACTTAAAAACTATAGGAGATAGCGTTCTGGGGTTGGTTTTATTGGATGGTTCAGTTTAAAAATGAGTCCAGGTAGGCCGCCATTTTAAGAAGAAAAAAATTTATCGCAATTTTGTTTTTATTTGTTGTTAAAATTTGAAATTTCTTTCTAATAATTTGCATTGTTTCTTAAATACGTTGGCTAGAAACAGTTTTAAATCATTTTTAAACTTTTGATGTCTCCCATTCTTCCGCCACAAAATTTTTATAAAAGTTTTGATAATTTGATTTCTGTGCATTAAAATTCGTATGAATTTTATTTACATATCTTTAAACATTAATGATCAATTAATTCTTGGCAGCATTCAGCTACAACCAATAATAATAATATTTTATTCTTACTATTTACGCTAAATAATTTTATTTATTTTACTGATTTTAAACAACTGATACATTATATTCTTATATTTTGTTTAAAGAAATCGTATTTATTATTTTTAAATAACAAATAACATTTTTTTTAGTTTAAAATACTAATAATATTGAATCATCCTTCAGCTTAATTTAATAGGCTATGTAGAAAAATTTTACAATTTTAATATTTTAAAATTATTTGTTATGTACATGTGATGATCAGATCTTCTACTTCGGTAATATCCAGTTCCGGGCTTTCAAAATACAAAACTTTTTTTACCTGACTTTCCCCCATAAAATCCATAAGGTATAACTCTGTGTTTCCCTTCTAATTAAAGCCTTAACATTTTCAGTATGGCCTCATTTCACCGGGGTAATTGATTGCAGGCTAAATATTTCGCATGCTTTCTAACAAAGCGTTTCTGAACCTATGGTTATATGGAACATTGTTTCTTATTTTTAGCAGTAAAATCAGTTCTTAGAGTTTGGAGGCTTCCTTTTTAAGGCACCATGTACCTGTAAACGTAGATACATTTTGTTGAAGAGAATAGAATATTATCTGGAACAAGGTTGAGGTTTATTTAATGTAATAATACTATCTAATATTATAGGTATTTTAGTGTAAAGTGGTTTGAATGGTGCAATATATGAAATCTTTACAAGATTATTTTATGGGGTAGATGAACTACACTGGCTTGTATTATAATGATATGTTGTGCGCAATATTATTCTACCACAAACAATGTAGGCCTACGTACCACGTCTTTACTGCATTATGCTGATGTATCATAAATTTATGTTATCTGTACATACCTTACAGATTTTGAATAGTTTGTCGTGTAGTAGAGTTTTAGAATAAGTTAAGTAATTTTAACTAGCTTTGGAAACTGGTTTTTGCAACTCACAGTATTGTTTCACCGTTAGCTATTTCTTTTATTGCCTTGTACCCAAATTTGTTTTTTTGCTTCCTGTTCTTGAAATATCTCTTCCTGTTCAGTAGTAATATGTACTTTGTTTATATCCAGTATGTTTTATTTTGCTCATAACTGGAGGTAGATTGTTAAATTATTTGCATTCGATCTGCTAGTTGAAGGGCTATAATAAATAGTTCTGTTTCGTATTACATTGTCTGCCAGTTATTTGATTGAAATATTTAAAAACAGAATATAGGTAGAGGTGTAAAGGACTATGGAGATATTTCTTTTGAGGGTAATGTATTTCATTATAACAGCCGGACCCTATGGTGAATTAAGTGAAGATGTCTTATAGATTGCAAGGTGGAAAGTAGATGGCTTTTTTTAGAGGGCCCGGTGTGTTCATAAGCATATGTTTCCACTAAGTGAGGAAGGCATTGGTGAACCACCTCACTGCTCGATTTACTTAGAAAAGCCTATAGAGATTTAAACCAGCCTTTCGCTGAATGTCACTGGTCCTCGCCTGTTGTTGTGGTTTCCCTTTCTTTATTGAGGTGTATTATTTTACCGAATTTTTTTAAGTGGTCAGATTTTACGGTTTCACAGTATTTTGTCTTCAAAAAATGTTTAGAGTATTTGAAATTACTGACTGTGTTTGTATATTATTTAAAGCCGCATCCACAAAGCTAGATCATTTTGAGCGACTTTTCTGTGGGTTATGGAAGTGGAACGGTGGGTTTTTTAACTTTTAATAATTACCAGATTCTTGCATGAAGCGGGAATCGGACCTGTGACCTTCTGGTTTGTAGGCTAGCCCGCGCTAACTGCTACACCAAGAGGCGATTTGCCTTTTATTGAAAATAAACTTACATCGTGATTTATTACATCTTGTAATGTTGACTGATATTTTTCACGTCTTTTATAAAAATTCTTACCCAAATAAAGTATGGTATGAGGTTATTCTCAAATTTCAAAGTGTAACTTGGTTTATTTATTTTTGATTTGACTAGCCCATTGATGAGAGCACTGGTTACGTAGTTGATTTCTTCTTTTTTTAGTTTGATTCCTGAGCTGCTTTCTTTGGCCATGAAATTCCTTCATTTTAGCAATGGAAGCCTGTTTTTTTTCATCAGTCCAGGCCTGCCCAACTCTCTGCACCTTCTTAACCGGAAATTTCAGAATTAGAATTAAGTTTACAAAAGATATAGTTTTATAAAAGTCTTCATACTCAACGGTTTCTCTTGAAATGTTTATAGTTTCTAGGTCTGCTTTGATTTCTTTGATCCATTTGTCTCTTGTTTTTAGTTGCTCTTGGTATTTAATAGTTTATAGGTCTCATTCTTTTTGTCACGAAGTCTCATCAAATGACCTTAATACTCAATTCTCCTTTTGTTTAATTTGGTTTTACAGTTTTTATTATTAGGTATTTACATTTTTTATTACAGGTTGATGTTAGCCGGTTAGCCAACTCTTTAATGTAATTTGTTTTGCGTTTCATGTTGTGAAAAGGTATTATGTATTTGTTAACTTTATGCCGTCTAGAATTGATATAATTTAAGAATATAATTTAAGAAAGACAACACTGTATTTATGTATTTAGTTTACATTATACAACATAAATAATTGATTTTATTTATGTAGCCGATACATAATACACGGATTATCCAATCCATGAAGCGTTAATAATGTGTGTTCGGAAATAGACATACCCCAGTTGTGATATCCTACAAACTAATACCTTATTGATTAATGTTGAATATGGTACACTTAAACCATCAATAATCGGCATTCGTTCAGATGCTATTACGTAACGAATTGATGGTTATTGCCGGTCTCTTAGGCTCTTTTCATAATGTGTGCAATTAAACAATTATAACAAATGTTATTTTAATGGTGCGTTAAAAAAATGGTTTTTGTCCAATCTAAGTGTTATTATAGACAGACTTTATTAAGTAACTTCAAAATTATTGGATTTTTTCCAACTCTATTCCCATTTTTCTTTTAACGTAGTTTTTCTGTATTTTTTTTCTGTCCATCCTTTCTTGCGATACTTTTCCTCTAGGCCCAACTTTTTTTAATATCCGTGATCAGTACGTTATTCGTAGCAATGTGTAGTCACGTTTTTTATTGCCGTCTTTTTTTAGGTGGGTCAATTAATTTTAAATCGCCAGAAAAACATAGATTTGGTTGCTTTACCATTTTTTAAAAAATCAGCCAGACTGAACATAAAACCGCTGGTTTTTCCCGTCAAATCCATGTGTAGGCTTACTCACGTCGAAAATTCGGCATATTAATCTTTGTTCTACAAGTCTCTCTGTGAACATTGGCTACCACCAAGGGCTTCATGACTTTTGCCCACTGCCGGAGGAAATGGGGGTTTTGTAAAGTCACACTTTACCCCCCGAACATTCCTCAACCATGATACGTCTTCTGCAGCATTCAAGTATAATATGCTTTAATGGAAGCGAGCAAATTGCGTGGTTGTTTAAAATGAAACTGTTCCAGATAATCAAGTGCAAAACAATGACATAGTTAAAAAGTTGTGTAGAATTTTCTGAACGTTAATTTTTAATGTGTTTCTTTTTGTCGTATTTTTATAAGGGGTAAGAGAGTGAGTAGAAGTAGAAGAAAACCGATGCGAATCAGGAATGAGAACATTAATTTTATTTTTATTGTTGAAACTACTTTGTGGAAACGAATTCATACGTTGGTTATTTTTGGCGTTACTTTATAGTCTACTGGTAACCTGTAAGAAGTATTATATATATATAGGTCACCGGGATAAAAATAGTAGAATAATGTTCCAGATATAGACGGCCACTCGGTCGGAAACCGAGTCCCGTCTTTTTGTGCGTGTGTTAACTAAAGTAGTAGTAGTAGAGGGAGCGGTACTTGAAATTTTTCACGGCGGCCCGACCGACGTGGCGTCGCGATTTTAGTATAATACTACGGTTTGAAACAACGGTTTTGCAATGCCATAAATCGTTTGCCGTGCCTTCGGTCGTATATCTTAACCCGTGAATTTTACATTCTGTAATTTCAAGTGTTATTTTGTTCGTTCGATTTTTATTTTTGGTTAATTCTTTTCACGGTGAATCCTTTTATTCGTTCTGTATAATTCACGTCGAATGTTATTTATGTTTTTCCAGAGTGTGGTCTCCTTATTTGTTAGAAACGTAGTACAGTAAAATTATTTTCTCATTAACTGTAAGAGAAGCGGTATGAAATCGGTCACTGTAAGTTGTTGGCTGTTTTATAATTTGTATTTTCCTGCCTTAAATCTGTACTTTATATCATAAACAATACGGATTAGTCCTCCTGACCTATTCCAGTTATAATACAGCTTCAAACTTAGTAGTCTGCGGTTTCTTGAAGAAGTTGGAATCCCCATCTTTTGCGAGATTGTACTACAGGCTACTATACTCGTTTAATATTTCACCTGTAGCGATCGCCATGAAAGAAGTCCGTTGTGTTTGAAGAGTTCTATTTCAAAAACGACCTTTTTTATATCTTTTTATTTTTCGATTTTTTTTCGATATCTTTGTTTTACTGTTTGTCCAGGTCATCATCTGAATGAATGGGTGGTTTGAACCTTTACACCTAGAGGCTTTACTAAGTGAAACGAGGAGTGAGGTGGTTTACAGTGTCTTCCTCACTGAGTGTAATAGTATGCTTATCACTATGTCAGGCCCTCTGAAAGCATCTAATATAATGAAATTCATTACTCTCAGTGGAGGTAACTCTTGACCAGTGTATTTTACTCCTCTACCTCTTCGGTTCGTAAATGCTTCATTTAAACAATTATTATCCTCCTCACTAAGTGGAAAAGTATGCTTATCACCAGGCCCACTGAAAAGCATCTACTATCCACGCTGCAAATGACACCTTTACTTTTTTCACCACAGGTTCTGGGTTTATAATGAAATTCATTACTCTCAGAGGAGGCAACTTTTGACTTGTCTTTTACATCTCTACCTCTTCTGTTCTTAAATGCTTCAGTCATATAATTTGCTAACCATGTGATGAGAAACAGAATTGGTGTTTTAATGTAGGTGTTTCTTTGATTTCCAGCACACTTTATTACTGTTGTAAGTCAATAAATTTTTCCGACAGAAGAATCTTTTAGTAATTGACGTTGCCATATAAATATGTTACCCGGGAAGTAAAATTGCTTGTCTATTTTCCAGAACGAACGATGAATATTAAAGTTTTATTAATAATAATCATAATAAGCAGTCTGCATGTACTTGAGTTCCGTTTGTTAGTTTAACGAGAAGTTGTAAAACAAAAACTTTGTAAATATTTAAAATTTAATTCCAGAAGTTGGTATGGTAGTTAAATACAGTGGTAGTGGATTAAAATCGGTAGTATAAATGGAATTGACAATGTGAAGAGCAGACGACTAAAACATTCTTAATATCAGTCGGTGCATGTTCCTCCTTCTTCTCCTACCTCTCCTTCTCCTTCTTCTATCAGTGTTTTACTGGGTAAGGGACTTTTAATCTTGTCGTTCGATAACATTATAAAAGCAACAGAACTGAACAGTGAAGGAATCCCATTTAAAAGTTTCAACAACAAAGCGCGCTGCTCATGTTCTTCTGTTGAGTGCTGTGTAATACTGGAACAGTTATTTCATACAAATAATGTCCGTAACGTATTATCGTGATGTTAAATTAGCAATTTAAATGTAGGTAGAGAATTTGAATTATACGGTAAAAGCGCTCGATGTAAAAGTAAATGTTATTATCGCCCCTAATATTCTGCGTGTTTCGATTTAAATTTTTGTGTTTCGCGTCGATGAAAAATTGATATCTTTACATAAATATTATCGCGTATCTAAACTATCGGTGTACTTTAATACTGCACTGAAATGCGACACGCGAAATGTTTAGCTGCATTATGTGCGCTGAACGACATGGAACAATATGTGTAAGGTTAATAATTCTGTTATTATTTTCTATGAAATTCAAACGCTGTTTTAGTCTACAGTTTCGTGGTTAGAATCCTAGTATAGGTTGGTAACTTTTATTCGGATTTTAAAACTATAGACGACAATGGTCACCGCCGTTATACTTTGATTGTTGGAGTTCAATTAACTCTGTTAGTACCCGACTATACCTCATTTACACATTATCATCGTCTCATTGGGTCACGGGACTGATTTTTATTCTTAAATTGACTAGATTGTAACGTACATCATAAGGGACTTTTTAAAAAAATTGCAGTATGATGAAATAATAAGTAGTAAAGTAAAATAATAATAGTAATAGTAAAAAATAGTAAAATAATAATAGTAAAGTAAAGTAAATTTCGTCGTTGCCTACTGTTTGTCATCAGTCGTGTTCTGGACACCTACAGGCATCGATAGAATGCTCCTACGATTTTTTTAGAGGTTTGTAAAATTGTAGTTTCGTTTTGCTATAGTGTGTGCCGTGTCATAATGAGCTTCAACGTCCACCATTACTAACAGGATGACATGTTTGGGACCCTGCCAGTGGGTCTGGCTGTAGAATGATAAAAAATCCTTTCTTTTAGAGGAAATAATTGTGACTAGTGTCTTTTGCACTTCTATCTCTTCGTTTGTCAATATGCTTCAGTGGTATAATTGGTTGAACATGTGACAAAAAAACTGAACTATTTTTTTGTAGCCCTGGAACTAGCAGATCGAGTGTAAGTAATTTAACATTCAACCTGTATGTTATGGGTAAAAGTAACACCTGTAGATACGGGTAAAACGTGTCGTGAAACTGTGAGAAACAATAAAATTTTCTTGAATGTGTCCCTCTGGTAGTCGTTAAGTGTGCCTAATTGCTGTATTTGCTATATTCGATCTATTTTAGGAAACGAGTAGGAAAGAGAATATTTATAGTTGGATGAAGCTGGAAATGACTAATTACTAATTTTATTTACGGTACCTAGGTAGTAAAGTAGATTTTCAAAAATATCTCCGATGATACGATGCATCGTCACAGTGCGCAAAGACAAGAATGAACTAGAAACAACATGGCATTGGCAGCGGCAATTATGTAGTTTGTAAAGGAGTAATTTTTGTTTGAAAAGGATATGGATGCATGTAAAGCGAAATAGCAAACTCGTAACGAAATCAGATGTATATCTGTGGAAAGATTCGAGTCACAGCAACTGTCGCTCTCCTAAATTTTAGAACCGCATTCATAACTGAATGAAAAGTTGGCGTAGACACATATCTGAAATATCTGAAGCAGAAGCGTGCGCGCGCGGTTCTTTCTCTGCATTATGTAGCTGAAATAATAATAATAGTAATACGAAGTATAATGTTTTTATAAAATTTCACGGGTCTCAAAACACTTAATGTCAGCGGTTATAATATAGCCTACATGTTTTAATGAGATCCTTTCATATGCACCCACTTAATGTTACGATTCACATATTTTAAAAGTCCTCCCGCTCCCGCCCCCCGCCGGTTGTACCATTTAAATTGTAAATAAACGCGCGAAATAAACTTCCCTATAATTCGTTTATGTGTGTAGCTTTTATTGCAGCACCGACGTAACGACATTTGGCACGGCGCGTCCGTAATAAAATTCTAGATTATAATTCTGGAGAATTTACATGCACCAATAATACTAGTCGTCATAATTAATGGAGATTTAATATTGCGACAGTTATTAGTAACAATTTAAATTTAACTAATTTAATGTGCGTTTTATTATTTATTTGACAGTGTTAGTATTTTGGGCGAATTTATTTGCCCGTTACCTCTCCGGATTACCTTGTGTTTTGTTGTCTTTGTTTGCTCTTTGAATACTATTAACTTGTAACTCTGGTCTTTAACCGTTGTTTTGTATCATTTTTCCTTTATAACCTTCATTAAGTTTTTATTATCTCGTTATAGTTAAATTCCTTGACGTTACTACATTTTACAGTTTTTTTACTTTGTCTTGCCTATATGAATGTACAGGAAGGAAATTATTGTTTTCATGTCGATTTTTCAAAATCGAGTTTTCACCGGATCTACACGTTTTCAGACCCCCTGAACCCAAAAAACGTGTTTTTAGAAATTGGTCTGTGTGTGTGTGTGTGTGTGTGTGTGTGTGTGTGTGTGTGTGTGTGTGTTAACAAAATATCTCAATAACGGAACATCGTACGAACTTGAAACTTAAGTTAGATACCACTACATGACCCAACACGAACATTTTTACGAAAACGTATAAAAAATGTAATTTTGTAGGATTTCAGCCTTAGCATGGTATTTTATGACAAAAGTGTATATAATAAAATTTATAGGAAATTTACAACTTCTATTTAGAGTATTTTTCTCTACAGAGCCTAGTTTAGTGTGAATGAGTGATTTTCCATATTTTTAAGCCAAACTGAGGTTAATTTTCATTTTGCGTCTTTCACTCATGATGAAAATATTAATACATTTAGAATCGTAGTCGTCTTGTATAATTTCTTTATGTAATACCCTACCCTACCCTTCAACCTTTTTTTAACCTTGTGTTTCTTTGATCAACAACAGTATATTTAAAAAAGGTTTTTTGTTTTATTAAAAAGAGTCAACAGAAAATGTTTTGAAAAGAACGCTAATAATGTCTGTTTTGTTAATAAAATATTATTCCTTTAAAAAAGGAAATTGTGTAAAAGTTCTTTTCAAATTTTAGATTTAAACTAGGCCGTATTATATTGGTCATTAATTTTCATTTATATTTAAATATTTTTAATTTACATTGTCGCTTAAACGTAATTTAAAATTGTGACTTTTAATTTTCTGTTTGAAGTGAAAGTCATTCTTACAGTTATTTTTATGTTTTAATTAAAATTTATGCGAGCGTCACCCGTATTTTTTTTAGCGAGATAAGATGACTTGTATTATTATCACCCGAGTAAGGGATGGATTATTATTACGTCTCCTCATTTTATTCGGTTGTTTTTCAATTGTAAATGAACCGATCTCATTAAATCCGTCACGTCCTCTCGGTAGCATGTCATTAACCCTTTCTATCCCAAATTTTTTAACTTTACACAAATAAAAATGTGTACATTGTTTCATACACTTTACTGACATTTAAGTGAAATAAAATCACTTTTAGACCTTCAGCCTTTTTTTGATGGCGTGATAAAAAAGTGTGACACATGTCACATTGGGCTTGATTGTATCAAAGTTCCCAACCATATGAATAAGTAAAAATCATGTGCAGGCTTCCTAAACAAAAGTCTCTTGCTTAGATTTGTAGCAAAGCATTATTTAAGACTTAAAAAAGGTTACAATTCAAAAATATTGGTAAAATGGACAAAATCAGTATTTACAGCCTAAAAAATATACTTGTATGTACATTCAACATACGCGAAGAAATGCTACTTTATTTTAGTAAATGAACACGAATATTTAAGACTAAAACTAACTTTAAAAATAACTAATGGTCGCGTCCGTGGCGTAAAGGTCAGCATCTTACACTGCAAAGCGGAGGTCTCAGGTTCGATTCCTGGCTAGGATACAGAAAATTATTACACTTTACATCAAAAATCTTTAATCAAAAGTAGTCGCTAACAATTAAAGTTTTTATGTCTGTTATTTCACTCCAATGTGACTTCTATGCCTCACTGGGTAAAAAACGGTTAAAATTAAACCAGTTTGGCTTGAATAGATAGTGTCACTTTTGCGTTTGCCGTATTATTTCAGCCATCGTAATACTTATTGTGTTTTGCCTTCGCACTGTCGTCTCGTCGTACACACGGGGGTTGTTATTGCAGTGGTGCGCTTTGCATTTGTCGGTTGGTAGGGGTAGGTAGGTTGTGCAAATCACGTGATGTTGCATGATTCATTCGTAATGAATGGCTAAGAAAATATCATACAGTATTATGCTGATACTAAGTAATAATAACAATAATAATAGTAATAATGATAATAAGAGGAACAGCGTATTTACGGTAATAGTTTGCTAATATCAACCTGTAATCTGTTTTCCTTTCCATCCCTAGTTGTTCTGTTCAAGCTTTCCTTTATATGCTTTCTCCTCCTGTTTTAACTGTTATTTGAATTTTCACTTCGTCTCTTAACTCTCTCTCTCTCTCTGTACTCTACGGTAGAATTATTTTAATGAAATTTTGTTGTAGTACCCGTAGGTGGGATAATAGTGTGTGTGGTTTTCTACTCAACTAAGAGTTGTGCATTTCCCGAGTAGTAATTTTGTTCTGATATTTCGGTAATGGTTTTAGATGTACCGCTTGCTAAACAGTATTAAGGAATTTAAACTATTTATGTACCGTAGTAGCTACGATATAATTTATATTGTGAGTTGTTTTGCTAACCTTGTATGTATTAGAAACCGATCGACAGTAGGCTATAAACCGATGGATTTTGAGTTATCTTTATTATTATAATACCTAATAGTTTGTACCGTCGTAGTTTATGTTTGTTGTTTATACTGTTTGAAGTATTCGTTCATGTGCGCTTTTCTTTTCTTTTCTGTTTATATAAATGTGTGCAACTCGTACACTTATCACTAATAAAATAAATTATGAAACTCGCTACAACAATGACTACTACTACAGTGTCGAAAAATATATATAGAACATCAAAGTTTTCGAAAGGAATTCACTACAATTCGGCTGCGAAAAATGCATTTTATTCTTGACAGGAGTTCTTAAATTATTACTACTTTTTTGAGTAATAAGCCTTAAGTGCATGCATATTTTTTCTTGAATATGATTTAGTTCCAAGTATAAAATAATTGAAATTATGTGTACGAGGTGTGGCTATCAAATAACAAGACTGACGTAAAAGATTTAATTTTAATTTTATACATAATCACTTATTGTCACCTTCGATATACATTCCTTCTCTATCCCTACAACGCTCCATGCGAATTTTCCATTTTGGAAACAGTGCTGGAAGTCATCGTATGTCTGCTCCTTCAGGACACGTGCCGCTTTCTCTTTTACAGCTTCCACAGACTCAAATCTTGTAGCTTTTAATGCAGATTTCACCTTAGAGAACAGGTAGAAGACAATAACATGTGATAAAACGTGGTTTTTTACTTATGATTTGGAAACGAATCGCCAATCCATGCACTGGAAGAGCCGAACATCACAGAGAGCCAAAAAAGTTTGAATGAGCGAGTCAAAATTTAAAGCAATGATGATCGTTTTTATTTTTATATCCATGGGATTGTGTACCTTCACTGGGTTTCTGAAGGTCAAAAAATTAATCAATATTACTACCTTGAGGTACTTTCTAAATTACGTCAAAGAGCAAGGAAAAATATTCCCCGAAATGTGGAAGGACAAATCATGGGTTCTCCACCAAGACTATGCGCCAGCTCATTCCGTGTTATCTGTCAAGAGTTTCCTAGCTAAGTACAGCATCTCAGAGTTAGAACATCCACCTTATTCGCCAGATAATTACACCATGTGACTTCTACCGGTTCCGGGAAGAATTAATGTTTGTTGAAATGAAATCTTTTTTCGTTTGAAAAATCGATTTGAACATTTTCAGTATTTTCTTGTGAAAGCGGTAGTGACGACCACCATAAAGCCAATTGATTGTGGATTTATTGTGGCTGTGGTGTATTGTGTACGAATACAGTTTGTTTCAATAATTATGTACAGTTTACATGCAATTTTTCCAGCGGAAAAAGAAAGGACACAACAAGAAAGAAAGTAATGCGATTCGAACATTACATTAGAGCATTGTTTTTTTTTTTTTGTAGACGATTATTGTAAATAATCCCGTAAATGTACAGTCAACAGATAATTTATTTAACGTTGTCGTGTTGTCACATTTATGTTTTTGTTCTACCTATAATTTACATTGTAAAAATATAACGACCTGGTTTATTTTTATGACCGTACTGGTTTGTTTTGTTCCATGTTGATGATTTACATTAAGTACAATATTGTAACAGTATTTCATTTCTTTTTTGAACATGTTTTGCATGTATGATAAGTTTAATGATGTGCATTTGTTTGGATCTCAATGCATGATAAATTGCTTGTACTATTTCTGTGTCGTTTTTCAGCCGTGTTAAATTTTGTTGCCTGTATTAATTGTTGTTTTCGGTATTGTTTTACCTACTTTTCTTATTATGTAAAAATTATATTTCCTTGTTTGTATTTCTGTAAACAGTGATCGTTCTTTTTTTGTATGGGGCTATTTTATTAAAATTTTACTTTTCTAGAAGCTTTTTTTAAAGACCAATTTTTCAGATTCTTTCACTATAAACTTTTTACAATTTTTTTTGTTTATCCGGTGATCTGTTTATACATTCTTCGTGATTCAGCTGTCTGAATTTGGTTCGGTCCATTTTGTTTTCTTGGTTTATTCAATTTTTCTCGATATAGTTTCCGATTTTTTTTAAAAATCTGTACGAGCCGTTTTTGAGAAAATTGCATATTAGTGAAAAAATACACGAATAAACTACTAAATCCGATTGACCAATTTTAATGAATAAATGTTCGTGTTGGTTCACTTATGGAATAATATATTATGTTGTTCGCTAACCTAACCTAACTTAAGTTAAGGTTTTAACTTCGTACGCTATTCTGTTCTTAAGATATTTTGTTTGCACACTTGCACGCACGCGCGCACACACACATTAATCGGTAAAAACATGTTTAATTTATATTCGGGAGGGGGTGCCTGTAAAAGTTCGTGTATTTCCGGTGAAAACTCTTTTATTTCTGAAAATCGACATGAAAACAATCTTTTCCTTAATTATACTGCTATAATTTAGGGTAAGAAAAAGTTATACGTAGATTGTATTGAGCTGGTATTTACTCCTTAAGTAGATTTCCGTTTTTGCTTGTTATGTAATGACCAAGCGACAATATTGTTGATTGTCGATTTCAGAAGAAATCAATTACCACTTAAGTGGCAGTAAATTTGTCCTGTTAAGTTCTTCTTAATGATAAGAAAGATACGTTTTTTTTATTCAAACATAAATTATATTAGTATTGGATAACCTCCTTGTTTCTGTTGTTACGGTTTAACTTTACTACCATGAAGCGTGCGTTAAGTGAAATGGTGAATAGCTTTTGAGAAGAGGCTGGACGGATGAGGTACTATACTAACATCGACCTGTTGCAGCTTCTTAACTGGGTGGGCCTGTTTTTAGTTTGAGAGGTCTCTCTTAAATCCGGTAATTCCATTGGTCGTACAACGGGGAGTTGTTACTGGTTGATGTTATTCGGTCGTAAACATTTCACGTTTTAACAGTATGGCGGGTAGCTTTTAAGATCCCACCTCTAAACCGGTTACCATGAATAGTTTTGCATTCATAATTTGTATTCCGGAATAACTTTTCTTCTCGTGCCGAATTATTTATGAATGAATTTATGGTACGCTTGTATTAATTACTACATTGTATTAATTACTACATTGTATTTTCTTCATCTTTTTTTCACAACTATTTTATTATTATTTTCCTATATTGTTGATAAACGTTTGAATCATATTAAAGTAAATCGCCAATCGCTATAAAACACCTCAATTTCCGTCTATAAATACTTGCTGAGGCCTATTTGGGTATGTGCTACTGAAATGTACGGTTTCACAGTTCGCAGCATATGGAGTCGCTTTTGCAATTAGCACTGTCAACATAGTTCGGACAATCAGTAATTGTCCTTGATCCGTCGAAACACCTTAAATAACGATCTTTTAATTCCTTTGTTATTGGTATTATTATTAATAAAAAACGATTCAGCTGAAAAACTTACTCGAATGAAAACGGGTAATCAACAAAATGCATAGACCCTACATCTAGTTCATGAAGTTTTTTTTTTTTAATGTGTGTACCCTAATTTGTGTACGTTGCAATTTGTTCAATTCAGAACAATAAGCAACCCCATGACCCAATGAGATGAGGATGATGTGTATGACGTGTTAATGAGGTGTAGTCTTGTTCAGACTCAGGCCGACCATTCCTGAGAGAGTATGGTTAATTAAACCCCAACCATAAAAGTACACAGGTAACTACTCCGTAAATCCACCCATCCGTAAATCAGCTGTTAAACAGCTGATTCTGGCGAAGACTTTACCTCTAGACCAACCCGGTGGGTTTTAGTTCATGAATAATGTAAAAAAATTTTACTGACCACGATTTACATCAAACCGATTGTTAGTGCTAATGCCAAATAGTTTAATAGTTTTTAATAAAACCGACAAAATTTTTAAATTGTCCGAAGAGCGGCTAGATGTTGTTTTGTTGTAGTCTGTATTCACGTTTCGAAAAAAATTCGTTTGTTGCAATGAAATTGCAGAGTGGTCAACGGATTCTCCATTAGCTTATATTTCACATTTTTTTGTGCTAAGGAACAATTATTTTCATTCCCTGTTTTTTTTCTAAAAATATTCATTGAACAAATTTATTTGAAAGGAATTGGAATTTTAAAAGAATTTTATTAACAAAAACAAATAATGAACGAATGTTCGTGTGTTAAACACTGAAATTTTGAATTATTATTATTATTATTATTATTATTAGGTTGTTATTATTATAACGTGTAAAAAGAGAGCCGACAAAAAAGTTTCACGTTGAACGAAGTGAATTCATTTAGGGAGGTTTTTTTATCCGGTTTAAGATTTTTTTAATGCTGTACTTGATTGAAATAACCACGGGAGGGATTTTTTTATTTGAATAAAAAATATTAAAAGCTTTCTTTTCATCGTTTTTGTAATAATGCTATGTGTTTAGTGGCGGGGAGGGGGAGATTGATTTTCTTTTTCATTTTGGATTCGCGTACGGGAAGTTGTGAGTTTTAAATTATCTTTAAAAAAACATAATTTAATTTGGCCGTGCGGGGTCGGGTTGCTGTTAACATCCGTCGTGAGCAGAGTTTAAGAGGGTACAATGATATAACGGGTGTACGAGGCCACGTATACATACTGCCAGTATATTAATCCTCTAAGTCTTGCTTTGTTTCCCTGTTTTTATGACGTACAGCGCCAGGATTTCCCTTTGCAGTCACAGAAACCCTACTGTAACTACAGATTTATTACTGTAGGGACGTTGTGCTCTGTAGTCCGGTCCATTGTTGTGCCACTCTGCTCTCTTGCACCGTTTATTCAATTTCACTGTGTTCATTTTCCAAAAAAGCCGTGCCTCTGACCGGAATATTATAACGCGGATATAAAAAAGGAAAAACAGAATGGAACTTTGTTATTTTTAAGTTATTAATTGTTCATTCGTAGTTTTTATGTGCCCTTATTCGTTCTAGGAAAAGATTTTTCCGTCTGATTTTACGTAATTTGTGTTCAGTCCGTTCGAGACCATCTGTGGTATCCAATTGTGGGACCAAATATCCAAAATTGTTGAGCGTTTTCAATCGATGTCCTCGTGTCGGTAACACCCAGCCTCTTTGCACGTGACAAATAAGAGCATTCGGAAAGTGTACTTTAATCGCATGGAGATTATTTAGTAATCGAATTAGAAGACCTTGTCTGTAGCTAAACAGAATTTCACAATTTATGTTTTTAAAAATGGTACTTCATTATATTTGTCACTGCGACAACAAATAGCTGAACGGATTTGCGGATTTTTTGTACGGGATTTCCATTTGTAGTACATTTAACGCGCTTTAAAGAGCTGACCGTGGTTAAATTATGTTTAAAAATTTGATGGTGATTTATGAAGAGAATCGCGGGGGGACGTCATGTTTAGCTAGGTAATTTTTACATGCAGTTGCTCGTAACGATTGTATTATTGTGTTTGTTATATCTTCTTCTTCTTCTTCCTTTCACGGGTAAGGCATTAATGCCTGTTCCGAACCTCTTCGCCTCTACAATCGGTCCATCTTTTCATTGGACGTCCTCTATCTCTTTTCCCAATTGGTTGGTATGTCAGGGCCTGCTTAGGGATCCGGTATTCACTCATTCTGTCCACATGTTGAAACTAATCCCTCCTACTCCTATTTATTTTATCTCTCATTGAAAATATATTCAGCTGAGCTCTGATATCCGTGTTTCTGAAACGATCCTTTCTACTGCACCCATATGTTCTCCGCAGAAACCTCATTTCAGAAGCTTGTTTCTTAATTCCTGTTTGACTGTTTGTAGTAGAAGAAGAGACTTTCTCAAAATTTAAATATTGGAAGATTCGGGGTTATATAGAATCTTCCACTACGCACTGAAGTTCATTAATCCATTTTGCCTTTAAAACCGTTTCTTTTATTATCAGGAACTGTTTTTTGTTTGCTCATGTGTCGTGTCAGCTTGTCACTATACGAATTCGCCCGCCCAACCAGTGTAAACTGATACCCTGGGTCAGGTTGGAGGCCTCTATAATGTCTAGAACCTATTCTAAACTCAGGCTTACTAATTCCATGTTGTTGTGGTGCACGGTGAGTACAATTTCGATAATTTAAGCTCCATTAAACTGGACAGTGTTGTTATTTACCGTGATAGACTTATGCACAATGGATATTGAACGTCGATAAATTGGTCCGTTTTATGTCGGATTATTTGTGGTGTTAATTTTCATAGTTCTTCCCGGCGCGGCATCACACGTACGATAGTCAATTAGGAGTGGAAATAGTTGATGTCGTACCACATCCACTAATATATAAATGATCTGGTGGAAGCTAATACGAATCGAATGCTTTGGAATTTTAATCGGAATTACGGTTTGCACATATCGTTAAATCGGTTTTACTGTATAATTACTGGGTGTATATGTTGACACACACACATTTAAAACGGTTTCATTATACTTCAATGAAACTGTATTTAATAGGTAAGTCAGATTATACTAGTAAAAGTAAAGTTAATAGCAGCAGCGTATCGTATAAACCCCTGTCGATGTGGGTATCATTGGTGGGGGGGGGGGTAACAGTTTCGGGATTGTCAGTCTGTGTGTGAGCTTACCTACCCGATTTTGATATCGTATATTGATAGTGAATTCTCTTACAAAGCTCATTTAAAGGGATTAAATGTTGTGGAAGTTGGGATAATGCAGTCTGCCAACATTAGCCGTCTTTCCTCATGGTCCCGATTGAAAGTTGCTTTACATTATGATCGTTCATAATGCGCTGTACTCTGTATACAGTACTATATAAAACCATATGGGTCATTTTGGACTCAACGATGGAATTATTTATTGCTACATCGTCGCCGAACAATATTAATACATTATTTTAATACCTAAGTAAATAAATAGATGAATACAAGTGTTTAATGAATTAACTAATTAATAATTAAAAACAATTAGTGTTACGAAACGTTGAAATTATTTTCAGTGTTTTATAATTTGGCTAATCACATTAGATCAATGGCGGGGACCTCTTTTGCCGACACCCTACCAATTGAACTATAATTGCCAACGGCACCCTAATATGATAACGATCACCCTTATCTTAGTTTCCAGTATCCAGTGATTTTCAGACCAAGAGCTCCCTTTTTCTCTGTAGAAATTCTATCCATCAAAGCGCGGAATCTACAAAAACTATCGTCAGCATACGTTGTTAACCCGGAGTCCCTTTACAAGTCCAGCTTAATCGCATCAAAATTAAGTTGTTGTTTAGGTTATCAGCCGAATGGGTGGTTTGAACCTGTAGAGGCTTTACTATGTAAAACGAGAGGTCGAGATTTACCATGCCTTCCTCACTGAGTGAAAAAGTACGCTTATCTGCATACCAGGCCCTCTGAAGAGCTTCTACCTTTCACCTTGCAATTGTCACCGTCACTTCATTCACTACAGGATCTATCTGGCTGTATAATGAAATTTATTACTCTAAGAGGAGAACTCTGACTAGTGTCTTTTTACACCTCCACCTCTTCGGTTCTTAAATGTTTCAGTCATATTATTGGCTGACTGTGTGATAAAAACAGAACTGTTTTTTTTTGTAGCCCTAGAACTAGCAGATCAAGTGCAAATAATTTAACACTCCACCTGCTTGTTATGGGCAAAACATAAATTTAATAAGTAATATATTTCTACATAATAAAAGGTGGTGTTAATGTGAACGTAAAATTTCAATGTTCCTTTCAAATTATCTAAAAAAATTTAAAGTATCTTGAACTTATTTCAATAGAAATATTGTAAAGATTTTATTGTACGTATGCCTACTTCTTGTTTTAAATACCTGTGTGAGTGAAAAATAAACAAGGCTGGTTAAACCATCGTTTGAAATTTATTATAATATTTTCTGTGAGGATTTTCTACCACTTGCATTGTAGTAAAGTGGTGTAAATATTGGATTTATTTAAAGCGAAGCGCACTAAAAATAAAGTGCTATGTGTTAAGTAATAGCGATCGGTTTAAGAACCCATCGGCGTGGCGAAACCCGTTAAATTTATCATGGTTTCATGATCGCCATCGTGATGATGATGATTTGCCGACCCCCGGTCGTGCCACTTCCCCTCAACCGGTCTCTTTGTAACCATCGTTTAACGGAATTGTATGCAGTAAAACGGCAAATTCCTTTAATGGGAATGACACTATCCAACGCTTTTGCTCTAGTTTACTTTTTAAGATACTGCTTACTTTGAGAGGAAATAAGTTTTTACACTCTTATACTTTGTTTGTTTTTACTATGAAGTAATAATAGCTGTGCATGTTTTTAAATTATTGTTTAAGTTTATCGTTAAATATTTTGTTCCATTCGTTTTTACGGCTTTAAACTGTTTGTTTTTTTTTATTTTGTATTTTATTATTTTAAGTAATATTCAGTTCCGGGTGGTTCGTGATCTCCATTTTTATATCGTAATGAAACATCTCATCTTGTAAAGTATTCAATAAGTAGTACTGGTTTATAACTTTGTTATACTAAAATATTGAAGTTTTTATTCGTATTCGGTGCATCTTTTGCCATTTTAATACTATTTGAACATAAAATGAATATTAAATGGTTACTTGTTAATATATTGGTTTTTCGTTGTAATAAAAACAAGCTAGTCTGTAGAGGATGCTTGTTTTGTAAAGTGCTCGAGTAAAAAAAAAACCAACTCATTACCTTACCGGGCTTAACTCAATTATCTCCACCGGTAGCGCCCCGAGAAGGGTGCATTTCTCATAGCGTAAGGTTTTTGTTTCACCAATACTGCCCTTATGCCTGCAACTCATTCAATATAACAGGGTCATCATAAAAGCGTGTAAGGGGGTTTGAACATGATGTTGTTTATTTATCGTATTTGTCGTCTTAAACAGTTTATTTAACCCTTTCAGTGCCGAAACAATATTTAAAAGATTGATCTAAGGTGCCAATTAATTTGAATAAGGGTGTACAAAAAGTGTCAGCCCCTTATTTCGAAAACTTGCCATTGGCAACCGAAATTCAACGTTATAGAAAAATAAAAAAAATTTCCAAAAAAAAACTACAAAAAAAATCAAAGAAAAAAATTTATAAATATAAAAAAAAAAAATAAAAAAAAAATTTTTAAGAAACGCTATTATTTAACAATGATTCAAATAAAAAATGAACTAAAAAGAAAAAATAAAAAAAATTACAAAAAAAATTACAGACATTACTGTTACAAATAAAAGCGTGGCGCATTTGAAATTTTTTTGTAATTTTTTTTTACAAACACCTATTGTCATCGAAGATAAACAAGTGTGCAAAGTTTGATTCATATTGATACGGTAGAAGTATTAAAATTTTAAGTTGCCAGATTTGATGGATCCAAGAGTAAGTTATTTTGTAATAATAAAAGCGTTTAAAAAAAATTTTTTTGTAAATTTTTTTTTATGACAGCGTATTGTCATCGAAGATAAACAAGTGTGCAAAGTTTGATTCATATTGATACGGTAGAAGTATTAAAATTTTAAGTTGCAAGATTTTATGGATCCATGAGTAAGTTAAATAAAAGCGTTTAATAAAATGTCCTCTTAAAAATTAATTTTTATTGTGTTCATAAAGAAATCGTTGTAACACTAAAAATATTTATTGAATTTATTTTAGTTCATTTAAAGTCGCATCGACAAGTTGGTCATTAGCAACTACTGTGGGTTTTGATATCTTAACGGTGGTTTTAACGTGTTAAACAAATTCCCAGACCCTAGCTGGGAATTGAACCCGGGACCTTTCGCTTTGTAGGCTAGAGCGCTAGTCACTACGCCACGGAGGCGGTTCCGAAATACATTATTCCATTAATTTTTGTTTAAAAGTTTTTTTGCAAATGTTCGGTTATCCGGACGTTGGCACTTAATCCATAACTTACGGACGTCCGGTAAACCGGATATTATTGCTACGTAAAATATATCTACGTCCTGTTTTCCGGACGTTGGTACTGAAAGGGTTTAAATAACAAATAAATTTCAGTATGTGTATCATTGGTCGCTCGGGGAATGTCCAGCCGATACTCGGTTACTGACCGAACGTTAGTTTAGGGAGCACGGATCCCTATCTTACTTGATGTTAACATTTGCCACGTTTTCTCGGTAACCATCACATATAGAGACTTGATTTTTCTTTTGTATGAAAATTCGCACTCTTTTACAACTTTTACGTGTAGGATTTTTTCTTATGACTAAAGATTTAATTTCTAGAATATTTTTTTAATTACCATTTTTGGGGTAAAACTTTTTCGTTTATCTTTTTCAAAATGAGAAAACTGAACTGTAAAAGTTACATCTGTAGGTTTATGGTTAACAAGCCACAAAAATTTCAGCACTGTAACTTTAATAGAAGCTGATAAAACGGGTGATTTGTGTTAGAAATAAATATTTGCGAAAATCGCATTTAAAATAAGATAATAAACACTTCCAATGTGTTTTGCAACATTACATCACTTACAACTCACTGTAAACAGCAAACTAACCAATTAACACTTTATTCTATAAACAAAAGACAGCTGATAATCATTATGCGAATAATAAAGGAATAAAATTTATTGTAAAAATAGTTGTCAATATTTTACTGAAATTCATTAAATAAACATGTTTTCTAGCTGTTGTGCTATCCTACAAATAAAATTAAAACAAAAATCTTTCTAGTTGTAGAAACATAAAATAATGCGCCATTTTGAAGCGAGAATTTCACACTGCATTAAAGAACAAAAAAACCAAAAATCGTTCTTTAATGTTCTCGATCCGTGGTCCTCTTAACAAACCCACTGTTATGGTTGTGTCAATGCTTCAATAATTCTTTGTTTTAAGGAATTTAGGTCACGAATATTTTTTGAATAAACAATGTTTTTGTTGTACCCCACACAAGAAAAAATCGCATGGAGTCTGGACTCTTTGGAAACCAGTGCCTTGGGTCCTTACCGGTCGATCCATCGATGTACTTTTCTCTATCAATGAACATTTGGTGTTAACAGACCAAACCGACATAAAACCTTCTTAAGTTGAAGTAGAACTGCTGTTTCACAAATTTTTTGGTTCGAGGCTATCAGAACTTACCAATATAACATCTCAAAACTTCCGTACTGTCTTAGTCTGAATTACTGCAATTCTATTCTTTTGTTATTTTAGGTCATCAGCCGGAAGGCTGGTTTGAACTTGTAGAGGTTTTACTAAGTAAAACGAGGAGTGAGGTGGTTTACTCAGCCTTCCCACTGAGTGGAAAAGTACGCTTATCAGCAAGCCGGGCCCTCTAAAACGCACATATTTTCCACTCTGCAAATGACACATTCACTTGATTCACGACAGGGTCTGGTTGTGAAATGAAATTCATTACTTTCAGAGGAGTTAACTCTGATTAGTGTCTTTACACCTTTGCCTCGTTTGTTCTTAAATGATTCAGTCATTTAATTAGCTGACCAAGTGATAACAAACAGCTTGAAACAGATTGAATGTAAATAATTTGACACTCCAGCTGTCCGTTACGGGCATCCTATTCTTTTATGATGAATTTTTATAATAAACTTATTGTCGTGTATCCGGATTTTCGGTTTTGCGGATCGTTTCCGGGCCTAATTAGTCCTAATAAACGAGGTAGTTTGGTACATTTAATTCGTTTGAAGAAGCTTTCTGTTGAAATTGTCTTAATAGTAGGTAAATTATTTGCATTTAATTTTCAATGTCTCGACAACTCGTGTGTAAATATATATCGACTTTGTCACTTCAATATGTCGTAAGTCAAAAAATATTAATTTTACAAAGCGTAATTTTTTGTTATTTGTAATAGTTACGATACTTATTTATTTATATCGCACTGTGGCTTACAAAATTTTGCTAGGGCCTATTTTTGAGGTTGTTGTTGTTGTTATTTAGGTCATCAGCCACAAAGCTGGTTTGAACCTGTAGAGGTTTTACTAAGTAAAACGAGGAGTGAGGTGGTTTATCATGACTTCCTCACTGAATGGAAAAATATGCTTATCAGCATGCCCGGGCCCTCTGAAAAGCACATACTTTCCACTCTGCAAATGATACCTTCACTTCATTCCCCACAGGGTCCGGCTGTATAATGAAATTCATTACTCTCAGAGGAGATAACTCTGATTAGTGTCTTTTACACCTCTACCTCTTCTGTTCTTAAATGATTCAGTTATTTCATTGGCTGACCATGTGATAAGAAACAGAACTATTTATTTTAGCCCTGCAACGAACAGATTGAGAGTAATTAATTTGACTTTCCATCTGCCTGTTATGGGCAGTATTTTTGAGGTTAGTAATGCAGTAAGGCGCAAAATCTCGATTTTGACTGAAATGAGAGTTACGATTTATTGAACTGACATGATCGATATTTTAAATTCGTTGCAAATCGATTTTATTTTTTGTTATCGACTAATAAAAAAGCTGCTGCAAATGGAAAGCCGATCATAATCGTAACGTGTAACAAACGTATTCCGTTAATTAAACTTTATTGACCGTTTTACTGCTCCGGCTTAAGAAATATAATTCACTCGATATTAATTATAATTTTGCGTTAAGTATCTGCTTACCGACGCGAATGCTCGGCGGCACGGCTTCTGTCTTAACCCACACCTGCCTCTTCCTCTTCCTCTAATGATTTAATTAATTCTCTTGATCCTTTTAGTCTAGTTCAGTTCGTAAATCCCGTTATGGTAATTTCACTTTGTATTCCTCAAATGTAGAAAAGAGGAAAAATAACGCTTTCGTCACTTTCATAATCCGTACAGCTTTGTTTTATATCGTCTGTATTCGTGACTGTTTATTTCAGATACCCGGTAGTTTTTCCTTTTGATCTTTTGACGAATACACCTATTTTTTAATTAGGCTTTATAATTTTTGTTTTAATTACTTAATTATAAATAAACTTTGTAAAATTTATATTAACGTAAAGTTATTTCTGGTATGAATTTATTTCTGCGCTAAAATGCATATTAAAACCGTAATCCTAAATTTTTTTTTTTAACTTAATTATTATTTACAATCAGCCTTACAATGTGGCTTTAAGCAAATCATTATACAAGAACTAAACTTACGTGAGTGAAGTAGACAGCCTTTGCTCTCACTTCAACTAAATAAAATTAGAAAATAAAGTTAATAAAAACTAAGAAATGTTGTAAAGTTACAAAATTAACAAAAACAATGTAAAAGAAGTAAACAACAAAATTTGAAATAAACAATGCAAAAGAAGTTAACAATAAAAAAGTAAAATAAATAAAATTTTGAAATTTTACTTTAGATTAAAAAGTAGTGATGAGGATGAGTGGTGAATTTAACTTCGTGTATGTATTAAAATCGTTGGTCTAAGTCGAGGATGTGATGTCTTTTGAGGCGCTTCGTTTCCTCACTGTTGTCCAGTAAATTTAATGCCAGGTGGTTCTGGTGATTGTTTAATCTTAGCTGGTACCGGAGGCGCAGCTCTCTTATCTCTTCTGTTACGGTACGGATACGAAGATGGTCATGTATTTCCGAGTTTCTTATAAACCACCCAGCGTTACTCGTCGATCTTAATACTTTATTTTGGAAGCGTTGTATCATTTCTAAATTGGATCTGCTGGATGTACCCCAAAGCTGAGCGCCATACTTCCAAACAGGCTTGAAAATTGTATTGTAGATCAAGACCTTATTTTCAACAGATAATTGTGATCTTCTTCCTAACAACCAGTTAAACCTCATGTATTTTAAATTAAGCTCGTTCCGTTTACAAACTATGTGATGTCGCCAAGTTAATCTCCGATCAAGATGCAAGCCAAGGTACTTCACATGATCTTGTTGTGGGAGTACATCAGTACCTAGGAGTACTGATGGGCATTCCTCTCTTCTCATAGTAAACGTAACTTGGACGGATTTATTTGCGTTGGCTTTTAGTCTCCATTTGTTCAACCATAGTAGCACTTCGTCTAAGTATATTTGAGCTTTATTTGATGCTTCTGTAGCATTATTGTCAGATGAAAGAATTGCTGTATCATCGGCATACGTAGCGGTAAGTACTGATTGGTTTAGAGGCATGTCAGCGGTAAATATTACGTATAATATTGGAGCAAGTATAGATCCTTGAGGAACCCCGGAGTTTTCTCCAAATTTTGAGTATGCATCTCTGCATTTAATTTGAAATATCCTACCTTCCAGAAAAGATTTAAGAACAAAATAAAACGGATAAGGTAAAATTGTTTTTAATTTGTATAAAAGACCAATATGCCACACTTTGTCAAAGGCTCTTAATATGTCTAGAAAAAGAGCACAGCAGATATCTCCCCTTTCTAATGTGTCAGATATCATATTCACTACCCGATGTATTTGCTCCACAGTAGAGTGACCGCTTCTGAATCCAAATTGATGGTCTGGAACAACATTCTGTTGTATTAGAATCCCCTGGAGCTTCTTTAAAAACAATTTTTCAAAGACCTTGGAAAGAAGAGGCAGTAAGCTAATTGGCCTATATGAAGACATTTCATTTGGTGGTTTACCTGGTTTTGGAATCATTATTATTTGCGAGACTTTCCATTGAGAAGGAAAATGTGTCGTTCGCAAGATACTGTTGAATAGAATTTGAAGATAAGTTAATGCCCTGACAGGAAGATGTTTGATGACTTCAGACGTAATTAAGTCAAATCCCGGAGCCTTTTTTGATGGAAGGTGATTGATTACTTGTTGTATTTCGCCAACAGTAAAAGGTTCTATCGGTAAGTCCATAGGCACTGGTATTTCCATAAACTCGTGAATTTCTTTTTCGTCAATTCCGACAGAAGGATGAGGTTGAAATACATCACTTAGGTAGTCGCAAAACAAATCGGCTTTCTCTTCATCACTTCTAGCCCAGTTCCCATCATCACGTCGGAGTGGAGGAGTATGTTGAATTGGTCTTGTTATTTTAGAAGTGGCTTTCCATAACGAGTGATCTGTTGTTTCGTTGGGAGACAAATTTTCTAAAAAGGTTCGAAAAGAATTATTTTTTATAGTGAATAATAAATCTTTTAGTTCTTTTGATGCTCGGTTGAATGCGGTTTTGTCTGCGGGGTGTCTGCTATTTTGCCATACACGCCGTAATCTTCTTTTTTCTCTTACTTTTTCCAAAATTTCACGTGGGTAATTCATATTATCGTATTCTGTGACTGTATCTTCCGGTGTACTACTCCAAGCTGCTTTTTGAATGATGTTTGTGAAGTGTTGAACTGCTTCATCTATGTCGTCCGATACTTTTAAAGGTATGTTGAGGTTAATGTTGTCATGAATAAAAGCTGAGAAGGAAGTCCAATTTGTGTATTTGTTATATAAAGTGGGAGGTTTTTGTCGTAGAATAATATGTGTACTGATTGTAATTATGATTGGAGAATGGTCTGATGTACTGTCTAGGCTGCTTTCCACATCTGTATAAAACCTACTGATACCTTTTGTGATAACAAAGTCCAATAAATCAGGGATTTTATTTCGGTCTGTTGGCCAGTATGTAGGTTGTCCGGTAGACAAGATATTATAATTATTTCCCAAATCTATGGCCACTTTCAGTTCCCGACCACGAGGTGTAATGAGGCGAGATCCCCAATACGTATGTTTAGCATTCCAATCGCCCGCTGAGATAAATCGATTTCCAAGGAGATGGAAATAATTCTGGAACACATTTCTCGTTATCCGATGCCTCGGCTGACAGTAAACAGATGAAATTACCAGAGGACCAAACCAATCGTGTAATTTTATCGATGTCGCTTGAAGATGATCTGATTTGCATGTTGGCAACTCGTGATGTTTTATTGAATTTTTAACAAGAATAGCACTGCCTCCATGAGCGTTACCATCCGGATGATTGGCGTTGTAGAGTGTATATCCATATAGTCTAAAAAAATCAGGGTTTGTAAGGTGAGGTTCAGATATGAGAAGAATATCTATTTTGTTAACCTTCAGAAAAACTTCTACTTCCTGTCGCCTCCGAATAAGACCGTTGACATTCCACTCCGCAATTCGTAGGAATTTCATTTAAACAGTTTATTGACAACGGTTGCCAATAATCCCATCAGATTACTCATTTGACTAACCAATAATTCAATCTGTTCAGATACTTTATTGAGTTTTGTTACTATATCAGAATCTTCCCTTTTGTTCTGCAGTACATCTGCGTATGACACAGATGGTGTAGTTTGACTGTTATCAATAATAACATTGTGTCTGGTTTGTTTTAATTTAGGAAAGTGTTCATTATTTGCATTGAATGAACTGATATTCTTAGGTTGTGAATCAGTCGTAGGGGTATTCCTGTTTCCACGTTTCCTGTTCATTATTTCCTGGTAAATGCATCAACCTTTATAATTCGCAGGATGATTATCTAAACACAATGCACATGTTGCTGGTGTGTTTCGATCTGTCTTTGGGCAGTCAGTTGTATTATGGCTCTGCGCACACTTTACACAACGATAGGGGCGCATGCAATTGTTTTTGGTGTGGCAGTATTGTTGGCAACGTTTACATTGAACTATGTGGTTACTTTTTCTAGGTGGTTCGATATTAACGCAACAATTCGAAATATACCTGATATTAAAAATGTCTTTGTTGTTTTCTTGCGGTTCAAGATTAACAAAAAATATAGGAATTGGTTCTTTAGTTTCGCGGTGGCGAGCATTAACAATTTCACCTCTGACTTTGTGCCCATGTTTTTCAATTTCTTCTTTAATAATAGAAGTTGGAATAGAGTAATGTAAATTTTTTATTACTATTCGGTAAGCGCGTTCTTCTTTCCTACTAAATGTATGACCGATTAAATTCACTTCACGAATAACCGCTATTAATTTTTTGTAAACATCAACATTACTTGATATAACTTTTAATTGTTTATTACTAAATGATTTAATTTAAATAGTCTGATTTAGAAACCGATTTATCAAATAACTCTATCAATTTGTTAATATCTGTTATGCCGTATAGGATTATAGGTGGAGTTTTAATCTTTTTTTTATTGAGAAACGTTATTTTCTTCAACAGGCAAACAGCTGAATCTATTTTTTAATGAAATATTAACATTTGAATCTACTAATTTATCAGCTGATTTGCTTTTTAAAATTGGTACAGTTTGCCAATCAGGTGTATTCTGGAAATCATCTGCTTCTACGTACATGGAATCAATGCCTTCTTGATTATTCATCGTAGATTGACGAGCTAGCTTACTCTGCTCATTGGAGGAAGATGAAGAAGAAGAAGAAGGGCGTTTCAGCCCATTGTACATGTTGTTTATAGTTAAATTTTTAGATTCAACCTAACCTCTAGCTTATAACAAAATATTCAAAAACAATTATTATTATATAAAAAAAAACGAAATACTTATCAAAAAAACTCTTGTAGACAGTTGCCCAATATAACAGGTATATTTTTACCATTAACTGACAGTTTATAAAGAAATTTTCTTCAAATAGAGTAGCACTATAAAAAACACAACTATACCGTAAACATGTATACTGCTGACCATATCCTAAAAAATATTTTTATTTTTACGTGAAAACAGCCTCACCAAGAATTTCAGCAAACATGGCGCCTACCCTATCTTGTAGTGTATAAAAAATTTAGGAAACCAGGTGATTTTAAAAAAAATAGTAGGACCAGTTTTTGAGAAAATCGCAAATGACGAATAAACAACTACTTCCGTTAGACCGATTTTTATGAAAATGTTCGTGTCGGTTCCGGTAGTGGTATGTAACTTAACGCTTCAAGTTTGTACGATGTACCGTTCTTGAGATATTCTGTACGCGCACACGCACACACACACACACACACACACAGAGAGAGAGAGAGAGAGAGAGAGACCAATCGCTAAAAACATGTTTTTGGGTTCAGGGGGTCTAAAAACGTGTAGATCCGGTGAAAACTCGATTTCGAAAAATCGACATGAAAACAATACTTTTCTTTCTATTTATTCATAAAGGCAAAAGAAAGTAAAAATAAAAACAGTTTTAAACGATGTGTAGTTAATAATTTGTTGATTGTGTTATGGGAAATTGTGAACTTCATCTTTTGTAAATAGAACAGTTCATCCGTTATACCATTGTATGGTTATCGTTGTTAATTGCATTTTTCAATTTATTGTCGTTATGGTAAAGGTACATAAATATCAGTTGAATGAAATGATGGAATACAACGATTCGTTAGCGTTGAATAAATTCATTGTAGATGTATTTCAAAACGATATGCAGTTTACGTTGTGTGTTGAATAATATGTAAGTTATGTTTACAGATCTTTATGGTGGTAAAATAAAACTCGATGATAGGCTCGGGTCGTATATTATAAAATGCGGTGTGTGAGATTTATGGGATGCGATGCGATGTGATGTATACAGGCCAAGCATGTTTCTTCGATGGACGCGCGGTGGTGTTTAATTTTATTTGCTACTACTACCAGATTCACTGAAATAGCGACCGAATAAGAGAAGGAAAGACCCAGATTTATTTATAAATAGTAGGTAGTGAAGTTATAGAGGAGGAACTTGTGTGTAAGCGGCGGTGGCATACCTAAGCCAGCTGAAAACACACCGGTACCATATCATGCACACAGTAGCGTCTTGTCAAACCGCGAAATTGTCTGTAACCGGTAACGAATTGAAGCCAAGAAATTTAAATGCCTTGGCGGGTGGCAAAACACAATTTTTAAAATCTTTTATGTACCTTCACAGTTTGTTTTTTTTCTCTTATTTTAATATCACAATTTTTCTCGTTATTCTTCTTTTTTGCTTGGTACAAACATTTTGAATTGATTGTAGTTTATTATTATTATTATTATGTATGTAGCGTACCAAATGAAAAAATAAATAAATAAATAAAAAAAGCATATCGTTTAAATTTATTGCACTGTCATGTGGTGTTGCTGGTAACGAATCATTTACTCGACTTTCAGTTATCTAATCTTTTGTAGGTGAAATTCGGGATAGAATTTCCTTAACTCGTGAAATTTATTTATTTTTTGCAACTCTGCATAGTTGTATTCGCATGTCTATTTAGAGACAGTGTTTTGTTTAATATACGTGTAACACTATCTCTGTATAGACATACAAGATTAAGACTAACGTAACTTATTATTTTTGTCTTGTGAAACTATTTTTTTCGTGTCAGCCCTGTCAATCAACTGATAAAAAATTACTTTTAATTGTTAAGAAGTAAGATTTAGTATGGTGACCAAACAAGAACAAATTATACTGATAAGTGAGTTTTCTTCTCGGAATTCAAGTTAAAAAACAGTAATCCAACTCGTAGCAGCGATTACTATGAAGTTCTCTATAACGAATTAAAGTTCAAAAAAATTCATTATTATTATTATTATTATTATTATTATTATTATTATTTAATAAAGACAGGTGGAGTGTCAAATTTTTTACACTCAATCTGTTCGTTGCAAGGCTAAAATAAATAGTTCTGTTTCTTAACACATGGTCAGCCAATTAAATGACTGAATCATTTAAGAACAGAAGAGGTAGAGGTGTAAAAGACACTAATCAAAGTTATCTCCTCTGAAAGTAATGAATTTCATTATACAGCCAGACCCTGTGGTGAATGAAGTGAAGGTGTCATTTGCAGAGTGGAAAATATGTGCTTTTGCAGAGGGCCCGGCATGCTGATTAGCGTACTTTTCCACTCGGTGAGGAAGGCATTGGTAAACCACCTTACTCCTCGTTTTACTTGGTAACCTCTACAGGTTCAAACCGGCTTTTCGGCTGTTGACCTAAACAACAACAATTTAATAAAGAAAGGAAGGTACTGTATTTCACAGTAGAAAGATTTTTAGTAATAATAAAACTGACAAACCTCTCGCTTTCGTCCCGCTTATTTTTTGAAATTTTATTTAGTGATCATAATTTATTCTCTATTAAAATATTTTAGATAAGCTTACCTTTTCTTATCAATATAATTTTTACTATGGTATCAAACATTTTTACAGAACTTGAGCGTACTCTAAATGTTATGCGATTTTTCTTTCTTCTTTCAGAAGTAAGGGGTTTTTTATTAAGGACGCAACCCTGATTATAAGAAGATAGAAGTAATACATCGGTAAATTTTCTGTCCCCCCAATCTGTATGTTGGCAAGTGTACTCAAGGCCAACTACTAAAATAGTTAAAATGTTCCAGTCAGGCATTAGTGTGGTGAAAGCAGTCGTTTCGTTATATCGTATCAGCTATGGTTTTTTCCAAGGAAGAACGCGTGTTTATTGTAGAGCTTTGAGATGGTTTCTCAACGAGTACACTCCCAGTTCTACGGAATTTATTTATCAAACGCAATATTGACGATTTATTCGGAACGGCAGAACGGGGAAATTTCAACTGAAACTTATCTTGCACACATTTGTAAGATTTACTCACTATGTAAGTCTCTAAAATAAACACGCGTTCTTCCTTGGAACAAACCATTGCTGACACAATATAACTAAACGACTGCTGTCACCACACTAATGCTTGACTGGAACATTTAACTGTCTTAGGTAGTTGGCCTTGAGTACACCGATTGGGGGACAGAAAATTTACCGATGTATTACTTTTATCTTCTTATCAGGGTTGCGTCCTTAATAAAACACCCGTAAGTTCTGGAGATATCGTTATAAGTTAAACCAGTGTGAGAAATATTTATTATTTGTAACTTACGTGGATTGTTTAGTAGATCTGTATTAGAATACGGAATGGGGTTGTTTGCTGGTTTATTATTTAAAGGCGCAATCAAAAACTTTTTAGTTAACTAATTATAATTACTATGGGTTCCAGAACGGTGGTTTTAGTGTTGAAATTGTCAAGATTAGTCGGTAATCGAACGCAGTACTTTTCATTTTGTTGACTAGACCATTACGCCACAAATGCGGCAATTTACATAATTTTCTTTATATTTTTTATAAGTTCAAATGCTTAATCAAGCGGGGTAAGGGTTGTTTTAGTTGCCTCAAACATGAATCATGTTGAATTGTTACCATCGACTTGAACACTGTTTTGTTATATATTCGTTTAATTCACAACTAGGTCTTTTTATATTGTTATAAAAATAACCGTTACTAGTATAATTTGTTCTATTTTTCGCTCGTTTGTCTTTCTAGATGTGAGACCCATGTGTGCCCATTCATTCATTCGGATGGGCACATATTTAAAGTTAGATGTATGAAGTTATATTGCAGTCTATTTATCTTAGCGGGAATTTACGGTAATTAAATCTACTAATCGTTTGTCTGGAAATAAGTTTTTTATTCTTCGGCTGTGACGTTTTTCTTGGTTGACGTTGTAAAAAATGTCGTCTTTTTTATGGGCGTTCTTTGAAATGTAGGCTGTGTAAGAGATGAAATTAAACAATGGTGGAGAAAATGAGTTGAATTTTACGTTCTCCTTATATCCTTTATTAAATTTTGAGGAGTAAAGTCCTATTATTTTTATTTAGATATTTCGAAATGGAGTGTTGACAGGAAATACACATTTTATGTCCCCTAAACTCAAAATAATGTGTTTTTACCGATTGGTTTAGACTATGTATGAGTGAGGGAGTGAGCGCGCGCGCGCGTGAACAAAATATGTCAAGAACGGAGTATCGTACAGAGCTGAAAACTTCAAACGTAAGTTAGGCAACCTACCATAGTAACATCACAATAGGATTTTTTTTTTTAAAAACCTGTCAATCGGAAGTGGTAGTTTTCCAATTTCCTCACAAACGGCTCCGATTTTTGCAAAAATCTTTATGATTACTAATTTTTTGTGCTCTAAGATAAGGGTAAACGGCGACATAAATGGCTGCTGAAATTTGTGGGGCTGTGCTCTAATTTTAGAAAAATGTTTCTTATGATTACGGCCTTAATCAGCATTTTAGGATAACAGCGTATTACAATCAAAGTTGAAAAAATTAAAAATCCTACAAATTTAAAGAATCTACATTTTAGTGTCAATTAGTGATTTTCCATAGTTTTCTCATTGAAATCTGTAAGTATGCAGCCGTTGTATGCATTTTATGACAAACGTTTATGTAGGTAATAACAGCTATTTAATATTAAGAAAACCTATAATTTTTATTTTGAAGCGAGGTTTTTTATACAGAGCTTAATTTAGCCTCAGTTAAGTGATTTTCTGTACATTTAAGTCGAAGAGGGATTGATTTTCATTTATTTAGCGTCATTCATTCATAATATTAAACGTAAGGTTAAGTTACATCTTTCGTTATTTACATTGGAAATAGAGTCGTGTGAGTGTTTCACACCAGATTTTTTTTTTGAATTTTGAAAGTGTCTTAATTCATTTTTAACAGTTTCTCGGTTTATTTAAATAAATAGAGTGACAGATAGCAATGACGAGAGAGCTCTGTTGAAAGAGAAGATGATTTATGAATGCAGTGATTAGTGTGATATTTCTAATTAACGGCTTTCGTTATGAATGTAATAATATAAATAGTGGATGATGTTTCTTTAAGCATTTCTACTCTTGACTTTCTTAACACCGTCGTTATTTACTTGTAAAAATTTAATTTTCTTTCCAAGTAAAATACATTCGGGTACAATATTATATCCTTAATTAAATGTAAATGACGAATCATAAATTAGAATAGCACAAGAAGTTTTTCTGTATGCGCGCGATCGTGTTGAGAAATTAAAAAATATTTTTACGCGCCATAAACGTCGGTATACACCTCGTACCGCTGACGTGTTTGTTGTGTTAGATATAAGAAACGAAATATTTTTTTTTTTTTGGCACCTGACTACCTTCATGAAGAAGAAATTAGCCAAAAATTACGGTGATTAATTGTGTTTTAAAGCCAATCATAAGCAATTTGTAAATTATGAACGTACGCCAAGATTATTTTCTTGTATATATATGTGTGTGTAAACTGTATACGTTTAAATATTTTTGTGGTTTTTTTTTAAAGAAGAAAAATTTTAATTGAACTCATAATTCTTTAAATTGCATCTAATTTGTCTTGTTTGGTACGTAAATCGGATCATTAGCGCACTAATATTGATATAGCTCGTGTTTTAAAACAGCCGTGTTTGAAAAATATTATATTCATCTTTCATTAGGCATACCGTGCGGTGTGTTGTGGTGTGTGGGTACGCGCGCACACACGCACACACAACATTGAGAAGTTGCCAGAGAAGAAAATTAGCGTTTCACTTTTTAATTAAGCAAAGATAATTATTCTTGTATTTCTCTCGATGTGTTCAGTATTGTAGTAATAGCTCACCGAAATTATGATGGGCTCTTTTAACGTTTTAATAACGTCGTTATTATTTATGCAATACGAGGAATTTCGTATTCATCTAGTAAAAGAATAATAATAAGGCTTTTTCATTTTTATTGAAACGCGGCGGCGGCGGCGCTTTGTTCCCGGGTTTTTGTTTTATATTATATAATGGGTTTTTTATTCTTGTAAATTTCGGGAACCGATGTTTAATAAGAAGCTCGTTAAAGAAAACGGGTTTCGTTGTAGATTTATTTGCAGTAAACTGATGTCGGGTTTCCTAAATTAAAAACTTGAAATAAGTACAACATTATTCTTATTACCATTAAATTATTCATGAGTACCTGGTAGTAACGGTTTAATTATAATCTTGTATTCTAAAAGAAAAGTTGTTAAAAAAGTTTTCGAAGAAATTTAATTTTTAAAAAATACATAGGTATTGTACGGAAAATAAATTGTTTCGTGAATTTGATAATAAGTTGATAATATCGTTGGTCTGCCCATAACAGACAGATGGAGAGTCAGATTATTTACTCTCAATCTGTTCGTTGCTGGGCTAAATTAAATAGTTCTGTTTCTTATCACATGGTCAACCAATTAAATGACTGAATCATTTAAGAACAGGAGAGGTAAAGGTGTAAAAGACACTAATCAGAGTTATCTCCTCTGAAAGTAATGAATTTCATTATACAGCCAGACCCTGGGGTGAATGAAGTGAAGGTGTCTTTTGCAGAGTGGAAAATATGTGCTTTTCAGAGGGCCCGGCATGCTGATAAGCGTAATTTTTCCACTCAGTGAGGAAGGCAATTGTAAACCACCTCACTCCTCGTTTTACTTAGTAAAACCTCTACAGGTTCAAACCAGCCTTTTGGCTGATGACCTAAACAACATTAAATTATTCATGAGTACCTGGTAGGAACGGTTTAATTATAATCTTGTATTCTAAAAGAAAAGTTGTTAAAAAAGTTTTCGAAGAAATTTAATTTTTAAAAAAAACATGGGTATTGTACGGAAAATAAATTGTCTCGTGAATTTGACAAGTTGATAATATCGTTGGTATCCAAGTTTTCCTTGATTGTACCATTAAATAGAATAAATTAAAATTTGATCATACCGTTATTGAGAAACAGTTCTGTTTCTTATCACGTCATGAACGTCCAATTAAATGACTAAATCATTTAAGAAGTGAAGAGGTGGAGGTGTAAAATGCACTAATCAAAGTTATATCTTGTGAAAGTAATTAATTTTATTATACTGCAGCCAGACCCTGTGGTTAATGCAGTGTCATTTGCAGAATGGAAAATATGTGCTTTTTCTAGAGGGCGTGGTATGCTGATAAGCATACTATTCAACTTAGTGTAAAAATGTAGTATACTGTACGGGTTGCGTTGTGTACAATTTTATCTGTATGGATTCCAGTGTTTAAGCAACTGTTTGTGAGATATCATGATTTTACGAATAATTTTTTTCCGATCCAGATTTGTCGGAAAAACCTTTCCATTCGGATAAACGAGGAATACTGCATTATTAATAAAATGTTGGTGTAGGACTCTCCCAGTTAAATTTTTCCGGAATTTTTTTTGGGTTGGTCAAGATGCCGGGTTGAGTCCATGATGCGGTATGAGGTGTTGAATTACTGCTGTTTCAATCGTCGCTGATAAATCCACGTTTGAAAATGGAAAAAGTAGTGGCTTGTTAAAAAAACCTCTTCTACGTAAATCGTTTTTTTGTATTTATAAGTCAGATGAACTGTTATCGTTTCATTTCTCATCTTTGCTTTCTCTGTAAATTAAACGTCGGGTTTTTTTATTATCGTTGAATTAAAACCATGAGAAGGAATTAGATTAGTATCAGAGTCCTGAAAGAGTAACACAGTCGTAGCGGATCGTAGATTGCTAATTTCATTAATTATAGCCGAGACTGAGGGATGACGGAAACGTTGCACGACGTTGGTACAAGTTCGTTGTATCACTTGTTCACTAATTTGCTGCTTTTAACATGTGTGGTGTTCGTTACCGTGCGGTGTGCACTTCTGCACACCGACACTCTATATAGCCCTCCTAGATCCTTTTAAATAAGGATGAAGCGCCGACCCTTCAGGATAGACGGTGACGACGTCGGTCTCCACCTCAATTTCCGTGTCCCATTTCGCTAACAAATGTTAACGTGCCTTTCTGTACCGTGTCCTCATACATTGTACTGTACTATTTTATTTAAAATAATCTTATTTGCATATTATGTATATTCAACTCTTTTTACTAACACTTCTTTGCCCGCTCACTCACTCTCTCTCTCTCTCTCGTCTATTTCATTTTCTTCACACAAAAATTGTAAATTAATTTACCTTCACAATGTTTGCGTTATTTTATTTTTACTCAAGAACTTTTTTAGGGTCTGGGAAACTTGATTATAGCCTACATGTACTACGTGTATTCGTGTCTGTGTGCATAGATGTTGTACAATTGTATGTTTTTGTAATAAAACGCAATTTACAAAAATGGGATTCCTTCATTTAATTTCGGATCCTGTGTTGTTGTTAATTTGTATCTTTTAATTTTATTTTTGCATAAAATGTTTTTCTAACAACGGGAACGTATAATTATTTTTTCTCTCTCTCTCTTTGTTACTACAGTTTGTGTTCTCGGAATAAGTTAATTTATTTTTCAATTATATAAAAATATCGGGTACGGATTTTAAAAGTTAATTTTCACCTTGTTATATTTGAATCTAAAGTCACATTTTTACTGCTTTTGAGGAACGAGAGGACATTCAGTTGAAATTTTACTGAAATAATTTCAGTTATCTGGGGACTAATATTGGGTGGTTAAATCATTTGTTTTTTACATAAGTTTTTTTATGGTGTTTTATGATGAATTTTAAATTTTATGTATGAGATTGAAGTAGCGTGAATGTTAATCCGCTTTAACTTTTGAATCCTTGTGTAGGAGTGTTTATAGAGCCGGTTGAACCTAGTATATGGTTTCAGAAACTGGGTTCTCGCATCAAACCTTTGCAGCGTTGTTCCTGGCTGGCATTATTGAAAATTTCTCTCAAGTTCAGTTCTGGTGAACGAATGCCTCTATCTTGGGATTGTGGTTTCTTGTGTAATGGGGTGATTTAAGCGTGGGAACTTGGAAATGTGAACACATACAATTTGTGTATCGCCTAGTCTTTTGTTTTATTGACCGTAACATTGCTATTTCTGGTGGGTACGTTTTGAATATACCGAAATGGATTGCTTTTGCTTATCATCATAGGTAGATTTTCATAGCGACTTTCTATCCAGCTGATTGACTGGGCTGACCCGAAGTCAATAATAACTTTTAAAAAAAAATTCAAAAAATTGTTTTTTTGATTTATATTATTTTGGCTTTCATTGACTCATGTAATTTTTGTCTTTTAGTTCATTACATGGCCTCCGGGCCAGCCCAGTCAGTCAGCTGGTAGTAAGTCGCTATTATTTGTTAAGTAACACCGGTTGGGGAAGCGAATTTGTATGGTGACTAGCTGACAGCTATCCGTGAACACTGTACTTGGGGGTCCCTGTTCAAACTCATGCTAATTCACGTCAAATAATACAGCAAAGCAGCGATCAAATTGGGTAGTTGTCAATAATGTACAGTTCCCGATAACAAATAAAAGCTAAAAAAAAGAAGTTAATTACACTCATCTTTGCAGCTGTTGTTATCAATCGCTGAGCTCTGTTTTTGGCTGGGTGCGTTATTGTTATTGCAGAAAATGGTTAGCGCGGGTCATCCGAATGGCGAGAGGGAAATTGCATCTAATTGAAGTGATGATTAACTAAGATAAGCCACTGAACTGCGCACAGAAGCACTCGTATGTTTTTTTACATCAGTTTCAAAGTGAAGTGAAATAAAGTATAAGTTAAGTCTATAATATATGGCATTCGGATTATTAAAGTATCGAATTAAAGACGCTCTATATTAATTTTATTCGGTCACTGCTTGGAACGCCTTAATAAAAGATGATGTGTTGTGCTGTGTGGAGGTAGGAGGCGGCTTTATCGAATGTCGAGTTGTTCCCAATTGTTTAAAAGTTACATCTCGAGTTATATGTGAAGGAGATTTTAATTTAAATTATGGAAAGTTCAATTATGAATTCTAATGAATCACCAGACTACCTCTCTCGTAAGTTGAATTGACTTATAATCTTTGAAATATTATTATATTGTTCATTGTTTGTGACGGTTAAGAGCTGGAGAACTCCATTATCGAGTGTAACTTAGTTATTTCAATTGAAATTTGTGTACCGGTCGGAGTAAGTTAACGTACAACGAACGAAAGTTGTTATTAATGTGAAAATGATAGAAATTAAGTGATTCGTTTGCATTAATTAGCCGGCATTTCCTTTTTGTATTTGTATCCTTGTTTTTTGCACTGCCACCACCACCCTGTGCTCTCCTGATGTTTGCGATCGCAACTGCGTCTCCGACGACATTTCGCCCTCTTTCCATACTCGTTATCTGTCTTCTTTGGTAATAATTTTCTTCGTAAAACTTGCATCAAGTATCAAGTTTTCACTCGCGCGCGCTTACTTAAATATTTGTTAACTCTTCTCGCTCCCTTTTTAAGTGTGTTTGAACAACACCTGCTCATCTATCCCATCTTGTGTTGTTAAAAAACATTGATCTCGCTTTACCCTCTCTCACTTTACATTACGGCTGTTGCTTATATTTATATTGATTTATTACGTAAATACATTTACCCTTTGTTTCTATCGTTTAAAAGAAATTATATTCATCTTCTGTTGGTGCCCGTTTTCTGCCTAATTAATATATATAATTTGTTTTGCATTTAAAACTGAACGTTTGTAAACGCTGCCGTAATTAATAATTTATTATAATGCTTTATTCCCCCCTCCTAATATTGTAATTTAACATTTTACATTAATTTTAATACACACATTTTATTCATATTACCACGTTCATTTCAGTAACCAAAGTGGTGGAAATTATTATAATCCCAACTACGGTTAAAAAACCATACGCTAGAGACTTATAAATTTTTTTTCGTACAATTCATCATGATGATCGTCCATAAATAATTGCTTATTTCTGTATTTCATTGCTAAATTTAATTTAATTTTGTTCTGTTAAGGTTTTAGGTAGCATGTTTTAAAATCTGGTTGCCAAAGTGAGAACTGTTGGTCATACAGCATGTTTCTCGGTTTGTCCGGATGGAGTAGGTGTTTGTTTCTTGTGAATTACTTACGGGGTTTTTTGTATGTTCGATTATCTCTTATGTTGCTTTCTTAAGATCTGCATTACTGAGAATTGTCTGACATTCATGACAACTAAAAAAAAATTGGTCGGACGGATAGCGAGGCGGTTTTTTATGTTTATTTATAAATTAATTTCTGAAGTACTAAAAGAGGAGTCAAAATAACAATACGAAGCAGCTCTAATTACGCGGGTAATCCTAAAAGTAACGGCTCTAAATTGTTCAGAGCTACACACACTTTTGTGATATTGGAACTTTCTGAAAATAAAATCCTGTAAATGTGTTTTGGGAAATCCCAGGAATCCAAATGAGATTAATTCTGAGTGATCCCTGATCTTCACGCGTAGTTAACCTTCGCGAGTGTCGTGTCGGAAATTTACAGTCTCTCTGCTCTTTCATCATCCGTCCCAATTAAAGTCTTCAGTTCTTCCCTAGGTCCTTAAGTAAAGTCGCGTTTTATATTTTTCGTCATATTTACAGTTCATTAGTCGGTTGCTCACAAAACATTCTGTAACCATAGATTTTTCAATCGATGGTCAAATTTCCCGGGATTGCGGGTCATCACCTGGAAATATTTCTTGGACGAAATTGAAGCTTTCGTTATTCGCATTGTGTAGTCAATGTTCCACAACGGTGCGTTTTTATTTTTTTTATATACGCACGTTTAACTTGTTACGTTACCAATTAAGAGTTTGCACGACGAGGAAGTCTGCCATACGTCGCAGTTCATTGAATTACTACAAAGCACACTATTATAGCTTAACCAACGAGAGACTTCTGATTAAGGCGGAGCAAAGTGACCTAGATCACAGCACTGAGCCAATTGACGTTGCGTTAATCGTATCCTGCGTTGTCACGTGGTGGTCTCGCTGCGGATGACAGTTTAACAAAATGTCAGCTGGAGTGTGACTTAGCGAAGGGGCAACCTTGGCTGTTATTGGCTAGATATCATCTGCAGTCTTTAGTTCGTTGGGGTATAGTTATTCTTACCCGAATAATAAACCGTAAATTTGTTGTATTCTTGATTGTTGTTACGAGTAATCGTTTAATACAAGCAACTAATTCTATTTTTTATGGTATTGTTATAGTATATTGTCGTTGCAGGGCTAAAATAAATAGTTCTGTTCCTTATCACATGGTCAGCCAATTAAATGACTAAATCATTTAAGAACAGAAGAGGTAGAGGTGTAAATGACACTAATCAGAGTTATCTCTTGTGAAAGTAATGAATTTAATTATACAGCCAGACCCTGTGGTGAATGAAGTGAACGTGTCATTTGCAGAGTGGAAAATATGTGCTTTTCAGAGGGCCCGGCATGCTGATAAGTGTATTTTTCCACTCAGTGAGGAAGGCAAATGTAAACCACCTCACTCCTCGATTTACTTAGTAAAACCTCTACAGGTTCAAACCAGCCTTTCGGCTGATGACCTAAACAAAATAGTATATTGGTGTATAAATTTTATGTTGAACTGCTTGCACTTGCAGATCTGTGCCAATTTTTTGTGTACAAGGTATATGTGATTTACTTTGAATGTAGTGAATCGTAAAGCGGTATCGTTTATTTTTTTCGTACTATTCTAATGAAGAAATTACAACTCTATTATGGTTAAAATTAACAAAAAGTTATATATCATTGTGTTTTCAAGAATTCGGAACAAAAATAAGATATTGTTTGCATTTTAATTACATTCATTCTTGTGAAAAGATAAATGTATTAAGCAAAATGGAACTGTTTATGCTTTTTCAAAGAACATTATTTTTTCCATTCAAACGGTAGATAACTTATCGTTGATGTGGAAAATCGTACCGCCTTTTAAACACTTCCCATTAATTGTAAAATGAGATTAAAAGAAACAAAATATAATAAAAATTAGTTTCAATGGCAACTAATTTTGTTGCTGAATAGAATAGTAGGTATTATTTTTGTGCTTTTATTCAGATTTTGCGCGAAGATAGAATTTTAACTGAAAGATGAATTTTCGAATAAGTTTAAAGAAAATTGTAATTAACTTTTGAGATTTTTCCGCTAGATAAGTAAATATTTCATTTAACTCTTAAATAATTATTGAATTGAAAAATGCACTTGATATAGCTGCAGACTGGAACTTGTGGAAAGAGATTTCTATGAAATATTTACCTCCACTGATTTCTGAGTAACGATCTGAAAAGTATGACTGTAACTAGATTCACACACCTTATACGTACCAACTGTCGTTGCCACACTTACCTTATCTGTGTTTACTGTTGCACTGTCGGAGATGAACCGTTAAAAATTTTACCCGATCGGATTTGTTTCCGAATTTCATTTCAAGGCATTATAAATTCTTGCGTTCGATTTAGTTGTTTCCGAACTTTAGCCGATGAACGACCCGAATTACCCCCTGTTTTTTTAATGGTTATCGTGGTATGTAAATATCCAGTTTCTTTCCACTTTAAACAAGCTGTCATTTTTTAATTACTGAAATTAAGTGTTTTGTAATAAAATTGGAAACTTAAACTTGCTGCTTAGGTCATCAGCCGAAAGGCTGGTTTGAATCTCTGAGGTTTCACTAAATAAATTTAGGAGTGAGATGGTTTACGATCGCCTTCTCACTGAGTGGAGTGGAAAAGTACGCTCATCAACATGCCAGGCTTTCTGAAAAGCTTCTACTTTCCACCCTGCAAATGACACCTTCACTAAATCGTTTAACCCCAGGTTTCGTGTATGAGTTTTGTACGGCAACGAAATATTTTAATATAAACAGTTTAGTATTATTTTTTATTGTATTTAATACAAATTTAATTGCTTCAAAGCTGATTGTAGCCGGTATAATAATATAAAACTGTTGGAGTGATTAATAAATAAAAACATTCAGCAACGTTTGAGCACGTTTCATGATTTTTATATTCCTTATGATTTGCTTTATGTTTTGTAATTTTGCTATAAAGCGACTATGGAAAACTTTTAGTTTAAATAATATGTAAATTTATTCTTGTAATTAATTTGTTAAAAAATGAAAAACTTTGTGGAAGTTATTTTAATTAATTAATTAATTAAAGTCTAAACGTTCACAGAAGGATATTAATCTAACTGGTAATCGTCTCCAATGTTCTGTCGAACAGTTTTAATGCTCTTACAGAAATTATTAATACATTTCGTTGATTTGTTAAGGAAAAAATATGCTAATTAAAAAAGTTTCTTTTAAAAGTTTTTTTCCGCTAACGGAATTCTTTTAATTTTTTTTTCTTCTTCCAAAGTTAACGTTAAGGAAATTGAGTAGCTTTGTGGACATTTTGTCGAGTCCTATTCTGTGCCGCTCAAGAAGTTTTCCCGCTCGAAAAGTTTTTTGTTCATTTTTATCGGATGGTTTGTTGTGAATGAGAATAATTAATAATTTAATAATGTTTTAATTTTGCTAATAATATGTAGCGTGTTTATTTCAGTTTGTTTTAAAGTGGTGTAGTATTGGATTTATGTGTTTCTTTTACCACAAAAAGGATCGTTTTTATAAAGTAGTTTGATTTTAAACACTTTTCTCCATTTTAAATAATGCAGTTGTTTTACTTTTCCATTATTTATATTCACTAGTGAAATTGGGCTGTTGTTGCTAATATAACGAAACGACTGCTGTCACCACACTAACGCTTGACTGGAACATTTAAACTGTCTTAGGTAGTGGGCCTTGAGTACACTGTTGCCAACATACCGATTGGGGGATAGAAAATTTACCAACGTATTACTTCTATCTTCTTATATTCAGGGTTGCGTCCCTAATTAAACTCCCATTAGATGTTTAAATTCGACTGGTGAATCGCAGCAGCTCTAGACGTGCGGACACTAAGCTATCTCGAGGTCCTACGCCTCCCTTGGGAGGGTGCCCCTCAGTTTGGGAACCATGTGCTTTAAAGGTTTTACTAAGTAAAACGAGTAGTGAGGTGTTTTACCCATGCCTTCCTCACTAAGTTGAAAAGTATGCTTATCAACATGCCAGGCCATCAGAAAAGTATCTACTTTCCACCCCGCAAATGACACTTCACTTCATTCACCATAGGATTTGGCTGTTTAATGAAATTTATTCCTCTCGGAGGAGATAACTGTGACTAGTGGTTTTTACACCTCTACCTCTGGCTGTTCTTAAATTCTTTAATCATTTAGGCTGACAATGTGGTAATCAGGACTATTTTTTGTAGCCCTGGAACTAGCAGATTCGAGTGCACATAAGTTAACTCTCCACTTGCTGATAAATTTTAATATGCTTTTCACAGTTGATGAGCTCTGCTGTTTCAAACGTTTAGACCAATCAAAACGTTTGCCAGCGTTGTCAGATCGTACCTGACAAACATTCCGCGCGCATAAAAAGTATAGTCAATAACTTGTATAGTCTATTTAAGCTTCAAAGTATTAACATGCAATACTTTATAATATAATCAGCTGATTGTATGTTTGTCGGTTATAATTGTTATTAAAAGACCAAACCCTAACAGCTGATTTTCGGAGACGAAGGTTCCGGGTTCAAATCCTAGTAAAGGTAGTTACTTTTATACGGATTTGATTGCTAGACAGTGGTTACCGGTGTAATTTGATGGTTGGGGTTCAATTAACCATACTCTCTTAGGAATGGTCGACCTGAGTCTGTACAAGACTACACCTTATTTACACATCATCCTCATCTCATTGGGTCATGCGGTTGCTTATTGTGCTGAATTGAACAGATTGCAACGTACACGAATTAGGGATTACAAAAAAAGACAAAAAAAAATGGCCGACGAAATATTCAACAGAGTTATAAAGTGGGTAGGGGCAATGCATACCTTCAGACCTCATCAGCCGTGAAAATTAGTATAGTGTAGTTTTTTTGAAAGCTTTTTTACTGCCTGTTATCGATCCAGCTAAGTAGATTTCGGATTAATGGATGTCTAGTACGGATTCATTATCAACTTAACAGCTAATGCACACGATGTGTAGACGGTGAAGAACAAGAACTTCTTTCGTTAATATTTTTATCAGAAAACTTATTTACTTTGTTTTGAAAAATTTTAATTACATATATAGAGGTTAGATAACGTTTTGTAGAATGTTTTCCTTCTCTAGAACAACTTTGTCTTGGTAACACCGGAAGGTTTTTGTTTTGAGTCAAATATACGAGTGTATTGTATTCGGTTTAAAAGTGAAATAAGGTTAGTTAAATTTATGTAAAAATGTTTAAAACGGGGAAGGGAAAAATTCTTTTAACGTTACATGATTTTTTTTTTGTATATCTTGTTACCGTAAAGTTTATTTAATAAATTAAATTTCGCAGAATGTCTGCACCTTGTTCAGGATTTTCAAGTGCGAGATATGTTGTATAATCGTGTACATTACGTTGTGCAGTGCAGTGTCGGGTGTTATCTGAACAATTTATAGCTGTTTCTTGTCATATATTACAATTTAGGTAGCCGCCTGTTTCTTCCCTTTTTTAACGGTTTCACCCTGATTGTAAAGTGTGTTTACTTTTTTTGTGTGTAATAATCCTGCTGGAAAACTCGTTCAAAATTAAAGTTTGTTTTTGAATACTTTTTGTGTCGTATTAAAAACACTTGACAGCAGATAACGTCAGTTTGTGCTTCAGTTTCTTGATAGCTAAAAAAATGTTTAGATTTAATTACGTGCACTGTCTGTGCTGTAAACTTTTTATGACAAATATTTTTGTTAAGCATTATACTAAATTGTATTCAAAATTGAAAATTAACGAAAATGGTTCAGGCTTCAAAAAAATATTATAAAAAAATAATTTAAAGCGAAAATTTATTTTATCATCCATATTGCGTAAATATTAGCTTTAATTTTTTACTTATTAAGGTCCGTTTGATATTTTAGTCGAGGAAAATTAATCAAAAGTTATAAATTTTTACTTTCTCTTGCCTATATGAATATATAGGAAGGAAAGTATTGTTTTCATGTCGATTTTTAGAAATCGAGTTTTACGTAAAAAAAATTTCTTTTTTAAGATTGCGGCTTTAATATGCATTTTAGCGCAAAACGTTATATAATAAAAGTTGTAGAGAATGTAAAATCCTACAACTTTTATTTCAAACAATTTTTTGTATAACGCTTAGTTTAGCGGTAATTAGCAATTTTCTGTTTCTTTCTCACGAAAACGTGTGAAAAATCTATTTTTTTAAGATTTCGGCCTTAGAATGCATTTTACGACAAAAGTGTATAAAAAAAAATTTATAGGAAATTAAGAGATCTAAAACTTTCTTTTAACCATTTTTTTGTACAGTGCCTAGTTTAGCGTGAATGAGCGATTTTCCGTATTTTTAAGCTAAACTGAGGTCGATTTTAATTTTGCGTATTTCACTAATGTTTTTTGAGGTTAGTTTGTTGTTCAGTTATAAAGTTTTAATACTAATGTTAGGTTCATTGTTAATTATTTGCATTGGCAAGAGAAAGTTGCGTGAGTGTTTCACACCAGATGTTTTTGGATGTAAAGATTTCGAGATGCGGGTTTTTGTGTATTGTTCACCACCGTTGTATAACCACGTGATCATGCGTTGTAGTTAAGAAAAAATAAAAAAAATTTTTTTTATTTACGCGTTATTTAGTTGTTAAAAAACTTTAGCATACTTTCTTTTTTCAAGTTTTTCTATAAATTGGTTTTTACTTTCTCTTGCCTATATGAATATATAGGAAGGAAAGTATTGCTTTCATGTCGATTTTTCGAAATCGAGTTTTCACTGGATCTATACGTTTTCAGACCCCCTGAACCCAAAAAATATGTTTTTAGCGATTGGTCTGTGTGTGTGTGTGTGTACAAAATATCTCAAGAACGGAACGTCGTACGAACTTGAAACTTGAAACTTAAGTTACATACCACTACCGGACCCGACACGAACATTTTCATCAAAATCGGTCAACCGGAAGTAGTAGTTTATTCGTACAATTTTTCACTTTTTTGCGATTTTCTCAAAAACTGGTCCTACGATTTTTTTAAAAATCGCCTCATTTACTCAATTTTTTATTCTCTACAGGATAGGGTAGGCGCCATGTTTGCTAAAATTCTTGGTGAGGGTGTTTTCTCGTAAAAACGTGGTTTTTTTTAAGATGACGACTTTAATATGCAATTTAGCGCAAAAATTTGTCGAATAAAAGTTGTAGAGAATTAAAAACCCTACAACTTTGATTTCAAACATTTTTTTTGTATAACGCTTAGTTTAGCAGTAATTAGCGATTTTCTAATTTTTTCTTACGAAAACGTATGAAAAATCGATTTTTTTAAGATTTCGGCCTTAGAATGCATTTTACGACAAAAGTGTATATAATCAATTTTATAGTAAATTAAAAGATCTATAACTTTTATTTAAAGTATTTTTCTCTACAGAGCCTAGTTTAGCGTGAAAGAGTGATTTTTCGTATTTTTAAGCCTAACTGAGGTCGATTTTAATTTTGCGTCTTTCACTCATGATTAAAATAAGGTTATGTTTTTGAGGTTAGTTTTTTGTTTATTTCTAATGTTTTATTACTAATGTTAGGTTTATTTTTATTTATTTGCACTGGCACGAGAAAGCTTTGTGAGTGTTTCACACCAGATTTTTTTTAAGCAATTACATTTACGTTAGTTACAATTAAAAGAAAACGATAATTATGTAATGAAAAACACTCGCTAGTGAAATAATGGTTGTGAATTTACCACTACCTAAATTACCACAATAGAGTTCACTAGACGATTTTGTCACGCCCAGTAAAAGCGCTTTTGTCCAGGTCCACTCGTCTCTCAGTGTGTCAGTGTTGCGGTAAGCCTCAAGTTGGATTCTACATGGTTTATTCGCTGGTAGTCCCAAGTGAATCATTTGTCAAGGAACTCATTCCACACGTCACTCCTCTCGTATCCTGTCATTCGTCTCATTTCTTGTTCTGTCTGCTCATTTTCTATCACGTCTCATGAGAATCACGACCAGTATGGGATGCCACACAACGCAAAGTACCCACTTTATTCCGACCCGGAGAACCACAGGTGTTTGTTGTATCGCGTGTATTTGTTTTCTCTACTTTTTTAACTTGTGTGACATTGTAACATTTACATCCATAATAGAATCGCGTTTCCAGTTCCCGTTCAACTTTTGTTTTCCGATTCATTCTTCAATATTCCTTATTTATAGTAGAATGCATTCCGAACTTTTAATTTATCTAATAGAAAACGAACGTTTTGAAAACATTTCTCGAAAGCTTAATGGAAAAGTTCTAAAAATAATGCATTTGCAAAATAATACCAATATAATAGTTTCAAAATTATACATTTTTATTACATTTTGTGGGAAAATACGTACCGCTTCTGTTAATGCTTTTGATTTCGTTTTGTAGGTCATCAGCCGAAAGGCTGGTTTAAACTTCTAGAGGCTTTACTTAGGTAAAACGTGGAGTAAGTTGTTTTACTTTTGACTTCCTCACTAAGTGGTAAAGTATACTTATCAGCATCCCAGGCCCTCTGAAAAGCATCTACTTTCCACCCCGGAAACGACACCTTCACTTAATTCACCACACGGTCTGGTTATATAATGAAAATAATTGCTCTCAGAGGAGATAACCGATTTGTTTATTTTACACGTCTACCTCTTTTGTTCTTGAATACTTATTTCAGCCGTTTAATTGGGTGACCATGTGATATGATACAGAACTATTTTTTGTAGCCCTGAAACTAACCGATTGAGTGCGAATAAAACATTCCACATGTCTGTTATGGGCGGGTGGTTTTTACCTAAAATCTTGAAATACGTTCACGTTTTTCGCATATTTAACATTTGGCATGTAATTTAACAAATTAAAGTTTTACTTGATTTATTTTAGGTGAATTTCTGGATTTATTTTAGTTGAACCCCTACTAGATTTTTTTTGAACCCGAAGCGGTTTTACTTAGTAAAACGGGACTCAAAGAGGTTTATCATTTTAACAATGTGATTGCTTTTCAGTATAAAAAATGTTATTTTATTAGTATAAAAATGTTATTAGCCACTCTGCCGGCCGCATTGGCGCAGTTGGTAACGTGCTCGCCTCTCATCATGCGGTCTTGGGTTCGAATCCCATTCAGGCACGGCATCTTTTCATACGTTACAAAAAAATCATTTCATCATTCACCGTCTGCATTAGCAGTAATTGCAGAACAGTCGGACGTTAAACCAAAAAAAAAAAAAAAATGCAGATGACACCGTCCCTAATTTCACTCCTAATTTGTCAGTTAACACTGTTTTTTTTTTTTTAATCTTTGTCATATAATTTGTAAGTAAAATAATTTGTATTTTACAAATTACTTTTTACCGGTTACTCTGTAACCGGTAAAATTATTTTTTTTTTTTAGAATTGTTTCATAAAATGAAATTTTTGTGAAAAATATTACAATATAATTTTATTTTGAAATCTAAACTGAATTGATTAACGACTGTGTTTTACTTGTACTGTCAGATTTGATTTGTAAATGTTTTGTCGTATTTGTCAATATGTGTTGAAATATACTACGTTTCTAATATTATCTTTGTTTCTAAATATCTAGTGTTGTTTTAGAATATTACGCGGGCATTTACTGATTGGTGAAATCAGGTTTAAAAAAATAAATTCCCAAGTGTTTTAGATCCACTAGAAAAATACAAACTAATTTCCTTTCAACGCTAAGTATATAATTTAATTTCCCTGTGATAAGGAACTAGAATTTTAACGTGTTGGAACAAATCCAGAGAATTCTGTTACAATGTCATTAATCAATTTTGAAGAAGTCTGTGGTATGTAAACTTGAAAAGGGGTGATTATTGGAAATCGAGCAAATACTAAAAGTTGGCTACCAACTGTGGAATATTACAAAATTATTACATTTAGAAACATAAATAAATTTTAGTGAGGTCATAGAAACCTTTACCTTGGTATTTCAAAATTATACGACTGTTTGAATCCGAAAATAGATTTTTTTCATTTATACAAATTTGACGCCCCGTTAGTATGTTGGCATTATTTTTATTTAAATATCTGTTTTCCGTATTGATGTTTGTATATTGTATTAAATTTTTTGTTCAGTTCACTAAAATAAACGTTTAGTATGTAGATTGCTTATCATTTTTTACCGAATGTAGAGATTTATTTGTTGAGTTTAATATTGGATGAACTTATGTACTTTGATATTTTAATGTTTATCCGTTGATAAATTGCATCAACTCTGTGTAAATGAATCGCATGTGCGACAATGTGTTCTGTAACAGAGTGTTGTGAATGTTAAGAAATAAATGTTAACACCTGAGCGCGGTGTTAGTGTATATGCCACGTGAACGTAGTGATGTTTGAAATGCGCTGAAGAAATGTAAGACGAAGAGTACGGTAACATTTCCCTCCGATATGACCTGACATCTCTAACCAAATTGCTATCGGCTCTCCCGGGAATAGATTAATATTTATTTACTTACCGACTACTCCAAAGTATGCAAGCATCCGTAGAATGAGATTACGTTTTCCATCTCTTCTGTTTATTTATTTTTCCACATTCGCTAAACAAACTTCTTGGTAAATTGAAATTTCCTTATGTCATCTTATATTTTTGTAATTCTGTAGTGTTGTTTTGTAATCATAGTTAACGTCTTGACGAAGCTGTTTTCTTTTTTATTCGATCATTTAATCTGAAAATATAATTTTAAAGTTATTTTGTTTAAAATGTTTTTCGGTAGTGTATTGATTGGTTAATTTGAAATCGATGTTATTTGTAGTTTTCTTGAATTTTGATGACAAACGAAACGTTACTACCGATTTTTAGAACTGCTAAATGTATTATTTTTATCTAGAATGCGTTAATGCTGCTCATTCATTCTTAATATAAAGGCTTCGCCTTCCTGCAACAATAAGTTCCTTTCAATTATTACTCATCGTTTAATATTTACTTCAGTCTTTTTTTAAAAGTATTGACGAACATTTGGGGTAAGTTAACATTTCTAGAAATGTTTTGTATTCAAATTCTACAAGTATTGTTTTAATTTTTGAATAAAAGTGTGACAGCTATCTGACCGACGTAATCACTAACTTCCCGATAGTCTGTTTCTTGTTCTAATTTCTTTTAAGATTTCCTTTTTCGTTTGCTGCTCTTGTCCAACCCGGCCTAACCGTCCCTCTGAGATCATCTGCCAACCTTATCTATATGGTCTTTAAACATATTTCTCTCCTGGTTTCACGAGATCTCCATTTGGTTACTCTGTCTGTCCATCTTACATCGCTCTACCTCGTTGCGTGTCCAACCTATCTCAACTTGAGATTTTTAAAGAGCTGAAATTCGGCACAAATATCACTTAGTTGTTCAACTATAAAACCAAGGTATCTGTATTTCGATCACCTCCTCCTGTGGGGTAGAAAGTGTGTAACTACCTTTACTTCCAATAAATATTATTTCTGTACTTCTTTCCCAAAGGACTTTTTTCTGAAAATCAGTGGTAAAAGTGATGATGATCAGCAGTGGTTTGAATTGTAACCGGGAAAAATCATAAACATTTATCTACCCCTCTGGTTTTAACAACAAGCGCGCGCGTGAAGTTGTTTGTATTTCGTAACTTTTTTGTTATTAGCGAATTTGTTGGTTGAAATTGTTACTATTGTCTCCTTCAACGTTGTTTAAATTTTTAGGAGCCGACCTTGTCTTTAATTTCTACGTCTTACCGACAGTACAAAATACCGAAACAGCTAACACAGTTTTGATAATTCTGATTATAACAAATAATTTATTACTATTTTTTACCTAAATAAAAACTATAAAGGCGGAGCGCAGTGGCCTAAAACACAGCATAGAGCCGATTGTCTTTCGTCAATTGAATCTTTCGTTGCCACTGTACCGTTTTGTTCCACTGTACCGCAGTTCACGTTACTGTAAGTTTTGGATTCACTTTTCGAATGATCACACAAAATGTTTGAATTTGTTAATTTGAAGAATTAATTAGTTAACAGAGACGTTTGTAAAAGACTAAGTCAGCTGGAATTCGGTGAACAATGTGAAACAAAGTGAAGTGGTAACCTCACACCCGTCCTTGGTTGTTATTGGCTAAATCTCGTCTCCAGTTTTTAGACAATACGATTTATAGATGATTTTTTTATATTATTGTTTTAACATCAATAAGCTTGGTCATTAGCGAACACTGTTGGTTATATAGTATGGTGGGTTTTTACTAGTTACGGTTTTCAGAACGTAAAACCGGTACTTTTTCACTTTGTAGTGTTTCGAATCACTACACCACAGAGATGACTTTGTATTGCTTTGTATTGTATTCGTTCAAGATAATTTTAGAAAAAAAAATTTATTAGGTTTTGAAGTTACGTTTTTTAAGCCTGTAATAAGAAATGATGGTCAGGTAGGTACTGCAAATTGTCTACGAAATTTCAGAATACGATTGAAAGCTTATTGTTTATGTCTGTATAAAGGAATAGAGTTATAAATATAAACTGTAAAAGTTTATAATTTACAGCTATTTTGTGCTGTAAATGTTAATAAATGTTTTAAATTCGTTTAATGTTTTAATATTTTGTAGCTTATTTCCTCGTATAAACTGTAAAATTTTTAATTTGTTTTCTTTTCTTAGATTGTTCCCCTTCATGTTGAAAAGTGAAATCGTAAATCATTTTGTCCCATTATTGTCGTTCTGGTATACGTTTGAAAGAAAACCCGGGAGGATTTTCGGGTTTTATAAAAGTTGTATGTTGACACGAGCGATAAAAATAGTTACGACGTATTTATTTGAACGTGTCTGCAGATTAAAACCACTTTTATTGGCTCGTCTTTTTAGTCTGTGGTGAAGTAAATCGAGTTTAAAAAAGTGTTTTCGTAGTGACATTTTGTTGGAAGGGAAAATGAACCATCCAAGTAAGGATTGTTAGTAGATAAATATAGATAAGTAGATGGAAGGTAATAATTTAAGGAGATCGTTTATTTGTGGTTGTGTGTTAAATAGATGTATTTATCGAATAGATGTTTGCAAGTCAGACCACACCGATCTCAGTCGAAACATAAATCGTTATACGATTGTTTTTTAAACTATTGTCCCCAGATTTTACGATGTCAGGTTAAACAGTAAACAGCGGAGGCGCCACCAGTACCCTGCAGTACATCACTGACTGTAGCTCCGTCGTTCCGACTTGTAGTCGGTCGGTACCGGGAGGGTAGTCGGGAGGGAAGAAAGAGGGTGGGTTAAGTTTGCTACTATTCGTAGGCCATGAGTATTATATTTTGACCTTCCCAACAACCCTTTTGCGTCGGTCGCTGTGAACCTAACCCCCGTCTTTACCCTTACCTATACCGTGTAATGCATGTATACATACACATCCATATTATATATATAGATATCTGCCGGTACCACTTGCTGCTGATTAAAATGCTAATATCTCCCTTGTTTCACACGTATACACAACGCATGTGACCCCTTATTGGAATATGTAAAATTTATTACACGTACCCCCGTCATCCTTCCGACTAATAACTGAAGCCGTTCCCGCTCCCCTCGCTCCCCACATCTCCATCCAGCTGCCTCTGCCTATATTCGTCGTGTGCTATATGCAAAACGTGGCGCTACATTAACTGTCAACTCCGTTTTCTCTCTCTCCTAACTTGGAACAACTATTATATAAATCACAAATATATATATATATAAATTTATGTTCGTTCATTATTAAACGTTTAATAATAAAATGGCAGATTAGATGTTCAATGCCGTTAGTTTTTGTTCTCCAATTAACAACGGCGATTTGTTTGTTTTGTGTTGAAATTGGTTTTTGGTGGAAATTTTAGCTATCTATCATTTTCCGATGTCTGTCCGTCACATCCAGATGTCAGAAACTACTAGAGATAGCAACAAACGCTTTTCGGATCCGTCATTTATACAAAACGTTAGTAAATTGAACCTTGAATTGGGTTTGATGTTCCGGTTTCGACCGGTAAAAAGACATCAAAGTCTGAATTTGGAAACTAAAGTAGTGTTATTTGATTCCTCTTTCTTATTTACGATTTCTCTTTTCTTTCTAATAAAGTGGGCTTCATCCCATTATGAGGAAGAACTAACCCCTAGTTAAGTGAATGTTAAGTTTCCCCCTAGTAACCCTTAGTTAAGTCTCATGAAAGTGATTATTTTACTTTAGTGATTATTTTATTATTTATTATTATTTTATTTGACTAAAGTGGTTATTTTGCCGGCCACATTGGCGTAGTTGGTAACGTGCTCGCTTCTCATCATGCGGTCTTGGGTTCGAATCCCATTCAAGCACGGCATATTTTCATACGTTACAAAAAAAAATTACTTTGGCTTTTCAGCTATATCGGTTAAGATAGTAAACGTATATTGTGTTTTGTTGAGAAATTTGTAAATGTTAAGTAATGAACGATCTGTGGATGTTGTTCTAGTTGCAAGAAACTTTTTCCGCTTCTTTATTGAATTTTTGAAATAAACTGCTTTCTTAGGTAGGTGTAATGTTAAATCAATGCACTTGCATTGCTAGTTTATGGGTTGAACATTATATTTTTCTTTGTTCTTTTATCAAAATTCAATTCTTCCGTCCAAACTAGTTTTTGTTTTTAATTCCTAGTATGTGTACGTTGCAATCTGTTCAATTCAGAACAATAATCAACCCCATGACCCAATGAGATGAGGTTGATATGTATGATGTGTAAATGAGATGTAGTCTTGTACAGACTCAGGCCGACCATTCCTGAGAGAGTATGGTTGATTTAACCCCAACCATCAAAGTACACCGGTAACCACTGAATAAATCTGTATAAAAAGTAACTACCTTTACTAGGATCTGAATCAGGAACCTTCGTCTCCGAAAATCAGCTGTTAAACAGCTGAAATTTAAACAGCATGAAAATTGTGTTCGCATAAAAGCAATTTCAGAAAAACGATTAGTAGTGAGGACACTGTAGTATAGGCAATATGGTAGTCGAAGAGATTCGGTTAGACTTTTGAGTTGGTGGGTGTAGGAACGGATTTATAGTTTTTTCGTTATTCATCATCTTTAAAATTAATCTAATATTTGTATTTTTATTAAAACTATTCGAATAAATACATACATAAATAACAATTGAAATACCTAGAGAAGCAGAGATGTTGGCAGATCGAAAAATAGATGGGTGCCGGAACATATAGAAATGCCTAACCCGTGAAGAGAACACTAATGTATAACAATCTTGTGAGAATATTAATAAAATATGTATTTAATCTTTTTTTGAAGTAGTTAAGCAATTGTTAGATCTATCGAAATTTTCTTGTAGACTGATTTTGACAAGAGTAATCTCATGCATGTTTAAACCGTTGTGTTTTCCACTGTAGAATGGGGTCGTGTAAAGTTGTATTTTTGTACATTACTGAATCCGGTGGAATTTTACGTAGGTTTCATTGGGGGGGGGGGGGACACGTTGCGTGAAATAATTTATGTTTGATTTAATTGGTCCAATTTAAAAAATTAATTGACACATTTATGGTTTTTCTTGTGTTATTTTGTACGATAAAAGCGAAGATGCGATGGTGTGTGTTTTAATGGTATCTGTAAAGTGGGATTTGAATTTAATTAACTCGATGTAAATTGTAATGAAATAGTTTTTAACAAAGATAATTTATTTCTGTAGGATTTTCCTTTAATAATAATTATATGTACAAACATGTTTTTAGAGAAGCGGAAAGGAATCGGACAGCTGTTAGCCCGTCCAATTTACTTCTACCGCTGACACAATATTTATTTATGAAAAGGAAGTCCTGGAATTGAGTGAAAGGAATTTTAATAAGTAGTCCCCGGTCCCACCTTTTTATTTGAATCGATCAAATGTGCAATGGTTTTGCCAAAGCAAAGCTTACCTATCTTTCTCAGTCTCCCTCTTTCTCTTACGGTGTAGCCGTGTTCGTTTTTTAGTGTCAGGAACTCTGTGTAAGTACAAATGCACCTTCCTGCTTTGCTCGTTTGTAGTCTATAAACGTCTCCAACTACCGTGAACAGAAGAGGCATACATAATAAATAAATGAATGGATGAATTTTTCTTTCCATCTTTTTATTCAGAGCCAAACACCTGCGTTTTCTAAAGACACTTATCTGTACGAGTGCAGTGTAAAATAAGATCTTGTCTAATTCTGTTGCAACATTGTCCTACCTTTCCTCCTTTCTTACTTACTTTAAAATAAATACCTCGATTCAATTAAATAATTCGAGTACATTTGAATTATTACATTTAGTTCATTTCACAGTTTTTTTATCATATTTTACAAGAAAACTAATATTTTGGCACTAGTTACGACACTAAAGTTCCAATGTGAGATAAAACTGTACATATCTATCTGCAAGTTCAACGACGGTTTTCCTTGCTTGTTTGCGCTTTTTTGTATTATATTTTACGTAATGAAAATGTTGAAATAGGTTGTTTGATTTTGTTATGCATTCAAAACCTAACGCAGCTCGATCTTGTTCCTACCAATTAAAACAAAAACTATTAATCCTTTTTTACCTGCAATTTCTTAAATTTACAGTGTTTTAGCCTCTGTAAAACTATCTTCAGAGGAAGAAATTGACACTAAATTTAAACCGGTGTTACTTATACATCACACGAGGAAACTTACTTTTTTTCGCTAATAATTTTTTTTTGTGAAAGATGAATTAGGTTTTCTATTTGTTTAATGTTAACATGGTATTAAGTTGTAAATATATGTGTACATATTTTAATTATTTGTAGCAACATTATTTTAAGGCAGTAGAAAAATTCACAGTAAAACATTCAACTTGGGGAATTACAGATTGATCCATAAGATAATATTTATTTGCACGTAGAATAGCCTTCACGATTATTTTATTAGTGTTTTGGTCAGTAGCCGAAAGGTGCCTGGTTATAGTGATGTGATAGGCTGTAGTAGTTACTTTTTTTTAATTCATTTATTTAACGTCGCATCAACTACAACGGTCATTAGCGACGACGTTGGGGTGTAACTATATACAATGGAGGATGAAATGATTTTTTGTAACGTATGAAAATATGCCATGCCTGAGTGGGATTCGAACCCAGGACCGCATGATGAGAGGCGAGCACGTTACCAACTGCGCCAATGCGGCCGGCAGTAGTTATTATTATTTGATTTTCCAATGTCTTTCTAAACAGCTGGATAAGTATGGCTGGTCATCAGTACGTCCGGACTCTCTGAAAATCATCTACTTTTTCACTTTGCAGATGACAGCTTTATTTAAATTTCTGAGACAGCTTGGCTGTATTCTATTTTGTTATGAAATCCTTTAGTTTTAGGATCATTTATTATGATCAAGCCTGATGTCACTTAGTATCTCATTTGTTATTAATTGTATTTTAAATGTTTACTTGACTTTGGACAAGTAGGTAAAGAACAAAATATATTTTGCTATAATTCTGGAATCAGCACGTCAATAGTAATACATTTAAACAGTTCACGTGCGTGTCACGAGAAATAGTTATATTTTATGTTTGAAAAGTATTACAGAAGTCAGCCGTGAGTTAAGATCAGCTTTTTTTTTGTAATAATTCTTGTATGTATTACCTTCTGTTGTACACACCGTCACTTTTCTGGCTAGGTTCATTGGATTTCATAAAGTGTCTGTATCTGAATAACTGTTTTAAACATTTTCAAATAAATTAATTTGTAGGCCCACTGGGTTATGGTCTAACTAGAGGTAAAGTCGTCGCCGCGTAAATCAGCTATTTAACAGCTGTTTTTCGGGTAAGAAGGTTCTTGGTTCAAATCCTAGTAAAGATAGTGGTTTTTATACGGATTTGAATACTAGACATTGATTACTGGTGTACTTAGATAGTTAAGGTTCAATTAATATACTCTCTTAGGAATAATCGGCCTGTGTCTGTACAAGACACCTTATTTACATGTCATACACATCACTGGGCGATAGGGTTGCTTATTGTTGTGAATTGAAGAGATTTCAACGTACACACATTCACGATAAAAACAATTAATTTATTTTGGAATAATTATTTTAATAGATTTCATTAAAATACTTTGTTCTCAATACTTCCGTGTCTGTCAGTTATTAATTGTTAAATTCCGAGAATTTTTAGGATAAAAATTGCGGCCACGTTCCTCTAAGAGTAACTAGTTGTCAGGTAATGCTTTTTTATTCAACATATGATGAAAATGATTATAATAAGCAAATTCAAACGATGAAAGTCTGTAAAAAAGAAAGAAAAATGGTTGGTGATAAAGAACTGCTGAGAACTATTGAGCAGAAAATATCATGGCAGCTTATTTCACATGCAAGTTCAGTACATGAGACTAGATAACTTTTCTAGCACCAAGATTCGGTTAGAGTTAACGTGGTAGCGTGGCTAATTTAAGCACTACCAGAATACGAAATTCGCACTTAACCAAAGTTCTGCGTGTTCTTTAAACAAGTTACGTTAGATAGTTTGTATAGGTATTCTTTTCTTGTTTTAATATCATGACTGCTTCAGGTAATTTTATCAATACGTGTCTAATAATATTTTATCGGTGGACATTTTTTGGTAGTCTTATTTTCATAACTGGTTTAATAATGCAGTTTTTTGAAAACCATTCAAAAAAAAATATATGATTTGTGTTTGTTGAATATGCACCATCGTATCTGGGAAGGTTTGTATTTCACATCCGGTTGACGTTTTGTCAATTCATTGCACGTGATGTGGTAGTTCCAGGGCTATTAAAATATTATTATGTTTCTTCTCGTATGATCAAACGTTTGAAGTATTGAAGAACAAAAAAAACATTAGAGGTTTCATAGTCATCTCCACTAACAATTAATACATTACTAATACATTTTGCGATCAGCTTGCTAAATCATAAATTAATTCTTTTTATATAGTATACATTTTTATCTTTATTTATTTATTTAATTTAATAGTTTGCAACAGGCCGAACACGGCCCAATTACAGAAACAATATTTCATTACAGAGCAAAAGACAATACAAAAGTAAAAAGCAACTAAAAGGAGAGAAAAATACAATCAAAAATAGTCAATAATGCAAACAGAATTAAATATAACTTAATTAAATTAAACTTAAATATAACTTTAATATGGGCACCTTGCAATCTGTTCCCAATTTAAAGACCAATAACAAACGCCAAAACAGAATGAGATGAGGATGCTTACGTATGACGTGTAAATGAGCTGTTGTCTTGTACAGCTCAGGCCGACCATTTCTGAGAGAGTGTGATTAATTGAACCCCAGCCATTCAAGTAGACCGATAAACACTGTCTAGTAAACATTTTATTCAACTTTTCTACGTATGTCTTAATAATTTACTAATTGTGTGCTAAATTTGATGCTGGTATTGGTTCCAAAACTTGATTTACTTGTTGGAGTACATTAACGATACAGTTTACGAAAGCAAAGTAATTTTATGTTCTTTTTTGTATTCCTAATTTGTGCACGTTGCAATCTGTTCAATTTAGAACAATAAGCAATCCCATGACCCAATGAGATGAGGATGATGTGTATGACGTGTAAATGAGGTGTAGTCTTGTACAGACCCAGGCCGACCATTCCTGAGAGATTATGGTTAATTAAACCCCAACCATCAAAGTACACCGGTAACCACTGTCTCGTATTCAAATCCGTATAAAAGTAACTACCTTTACTAGGATTTGAACCAGGAACTTTCGTCTCCGAAAATCAGCTGTTAAACAGCTGATTTTGGCGACGACTTTACCTCTAGACCAACCCGGTGGGTAAATTTTATGTTTAAAATAATATTGTACACAGTCTTTCATGCTGATCTAAAATTGTCGTGTTTTTTCAGTTTACCGCTTTTGGTTTTATTTTGCGATAGTCTAGTCTAGTTCTGCTAGAAAAAGAACGTCGATTTAATGCTAACTGTATTTACTTATTAGTAATTATTGTCATTTGACTCGTTCACGTTTCACTGGAATCACGAACAACAACAGGTCATTCGTGAATCGTGATTCATTTATTCCTTTTTTTTTTGGTCGTCTTTTTTACTTGAGGATTTTAGCTGTGCAACGTTGCTGTACGTGTTCAGGATGTTCTAATATGATAGTAAATTTTGCTTCTCGTTTAACCACCATGTATTCATGTTCTATCTTAGTTCGGACCGTTTAATATCTTTTCTCTTATGTATTTTTCATGTGTTTCCTTTTTGTTGTTGGTTTTTTTTTTACATTTATATTGCAAGTGTATAGTCTAGTGAAAATTTTGTTTGATATTCAAATTGTTGTCTGTCTTTATCTGGTAATGTTCATATTTGTTTGATCAGACCTTATTATAGCCGAATGAAAAGAAAACAATTTGACTGCGACTGCTATGGAATAAGCTTTGTATTTTTTGCAGTTTTAACGAATAAAAATCTGGTGTGAAACACTCACACAACTTTCTCTTGCCAATGCAAATAATTAAAAATAAACCTAACATGAGAAATAAACAAAAACCTAACCTTAATAAACATAACCTAATTTTAATCATGAGTGAAAGAAGCAAAATGAAAATCAACCTGTCTGGGTTAACAATACGGAAAATCACTCTTTCACGCTAAACTAAACTCGTAGAGAAAAATACTCTAAATAAAAGTTGTAGATATTTTAATTTCCTATAAATTTAATTATACACATTTGTCGAAAAATGGATGCTAAGGCGAAATCTTTAAAAAATCGATTTTTCACACGTTTTCGTAAGAAAAACAGAAAACCGCTAATCACCGCTTAACTAAGCGTTGTACAAAATTTGAAATAAAAGTTCTAAAATTTTAAATTCTCTACAACTTTTATTGTATAAATTTCTGCCCTAAAATGCATATTAACGCCGTAATCTTAAAAAAAAAACAAATTTCTTACGTGAAAACAACCTCACCAAGAATTTCAGCAAACTTGGCGCCTACCCTATATTGTATAGCATAAAAGTGAAAAATTACACGTATAAACTACTTCTTCCGGTTGACCAATTTTGATGAAAATGTTCGTGTCGGGTCCGTAGTCGTATGTAACTTAAGTTTCAAGTTCGTACGATATTCCGTTCGTGAGATATTATGTTCACACATACACAGACAAATTGCTAAAAACATGTTTTTTGGGTTGAGGGGGTCTGAAAACGTGTAGATCCTGTGAAAACTCGATTTCGAAAAATCGACATGAAAACAATACTTTCCTTCCTATATATTCATATAGGCAAGAGAAAGTAAAAAGGAGTTAATAATAATATATTTGACTAATATTACGTAGAGTTTTAGTTAATTTACTCTATAATATTGTACGCTATTCTATTTACTTTTATTTTAAATGGTGTGCGCTTTATTTAAATAAATTCTGAACACTAAATAAATCAATGTAACGTGTATTGTTTGGTTGAATAAAAGGGCCATTTCATTAAAGCGCGCTTTATTTCACGATAGAAGTGGTCCGTATTGAGATTCTTATCGCTGTTTGGCGTTTTATTACTTCTTTTTATACTAGTTGCTTATTTGGGGGAAATAAACGGTTGGCTGTTTCAAAGACTGATTCACTTACTTATCACCTGAGCCTTTGAGTTGCCAATCATCTTGAGAGCTGGAAGTCAGATCGTGTTTTTCTCTTTGTGGTGTCGATTAGAAAAAATTAGGATTGTCCATTTTGAATAAATACGCCTGTTGTTGTTTAGGTCATCAGCCGAAAAGCTGGTTTGAACCTGCAGAGGTTTTAATAAGTAAAATGAGGAGTGAGGTGGTTTCCCATACCATCCTCACTGAGTGGAAAAGTACGCTTATCAGCATGCCGGGTCCTCTGAAAAGCACTTATTTTCCACTTTGCAAATGACACCTTCACTTCATTCACCACAGGGTCTATGTATAATGAAATCCATTACTTTCAGAGGAGATAACTCTGATTAGTGTCTTCTACACCTCTACCTTTTCTGTTCTTGAATGATTCAGTCATTTAATTGGCTGACCATGTGATAAGAAACAGAATTATTTATTTTTGCCCTATTTAATGAACAACAGATTGAGAGTAAATAATTTGACTCTCCACCTGTCTGTTATGGGCAGAAATACGCCTAAGGAATTAAATGGAGGTTACTACCCTAAAGTTTCTGAAGAGCTACAGTTCTAAAAATCGGCTTTCTCTAAGTGATAACATGGAACAGTAAAGTTTTCGAAGTACTTTTAAAGGGTAGAAAGGCTATAAATAACTTAAAGTAATATAGTATATTATTTCTGTACGTCCCCAAAGAGTTCCTAGTTTTGAGAATTGACATTAACCTTTCTAAATTGATATCTAGACAAAGAAAACCGTGGAATGAAACCGGGAAAATCAATATAGTACTAGTTTATTTAATACCACCCGTCTAAGGCTAACATTATGCCCGCGCGGAAAATAAGTCCTAGATAGTTTGAATTATTAAGGTTTGACTGTATACTTTGTACATATCGTTTGTGATTGGATGTTAAGTGAAATTCAAGAAATGTTTGTGTCTCTGAAGGTGCTGAACGGTTGCTTACGACTGTTGTAATTTAAGGTTGATCTAACGATCAATTTACCATTATTTAAAGGGGTTTTTCATTTCAATATGTATAGCGTACACGTGAATCAAATTCGAGATTTCAATGGAAAAGGCTTCGGAAAGACGAAAATTTGCCATGAAAAAGAGAAAATGTCAGGCGTAACATAAAGACCATTTAACGTGTAGTCCTAAGTAGGCCGAAACGATAAAAAGAAAAGAATATTTTTTTGGTGTCTTTGACGTAACTAATTAACGAATTATTTTGCCGATTTCCCATGGTTTAGTTCCAATGTAATTATATATTATATTGTATAATTATATAAATTATATAATATAATTATATTATACTGGAGTTAAGAATTATCGATAATGGTTTGTGAATTTTGTAACCCTACTCTAGTTCTGAAAATTGCATATCCAAGAAAACAAAAGTTTCTGATATTTTTATTAATTTTGTTTATTTTATCTGACAACCCCCTCGCTTTTTATCTTTGTTAAAGAAAAGGTTTCTGGTTTATTGATTTATGTTCTTGAGTTTAAATCTAATTATCTTTTTTAAATCATTTATGTATCAGTTTTGCAAGTTTAGAACAGTTTTTTTAGAAAGTTGTAAAGTTTAACTTTTACAAATTTATAGTGTATCCAGTGATAAGTGTGTGTTAAAGCGTAGTAACTCCATTGTAAATAATATTTCATTTCATTTGAAGGATCGTTTTGAAAATTCTGGTTCACTTTAAGTGAAATTGTTAATACAGGAAGTGTTATACGTTTTGATAGTGGGGTGACCTGTGTAACATCAAAAGTGTTAGGTAGGCCCTACTTAAAAATTATTGTGTAATGAAACTTTCAATAATTTTTTTTAAATTCTATTTTCTTCGAAAATTTATAATTTGTTTTCATGCCATTATTATTGTGAAATCGATGTAGTTAATTACTTTGTAAAGGATCGCAAAAGAAATCTGGAAATTTGTGATAAAGACATTTTACCTGAAATATTTTGATAAGTCTATTAAAATTTTGAGATAACCTTTGCCCAATTTTTATAGAAAGGACGTCAGCAGTTTAATCGGTATATTTCCTATCTTAAAAGTTTCATTAAAAGCCACGGCATTTAAATCGTTTGAAAGGTTGGAAATTGTTTGAAAGCAACGAGGTGATTATATAAAAGATCAAAATTTGAGCGTTTGTTCAATTTAATGTACATTAAATCGCATTAAAAAGTTTTGATTGTAAAATGCAGCCATTTTCCCTTTCCGTTTTTTTTTTGGACAGGATAAATTTTATTATAAAAGTTGATAATTGGTTTATTTTATGGAGAAATTGCTAATCTATTTTATTTATCGATCGTAACTTTTAATTATTTATAGGGAACGTTGTTCTTGGTAATTGTGTTTTAAGTTGTCGAAGTAATGAATTTAAACTTTCTTTCAGCGAATCGATAATAATCGCATTATTAAAACATTTAAGCGCGTTTCACTTTGTCCCGCTGTAACGATTATCGACTCTTAATAATATATTTACGCATTAGAATCCATAAATTTCTAAACTCGTTTTGTAATGTCACCTTTTAATGAGATTATATTACATTTTACTGCGACTACTTTACTTAATGTATTTGGTAATATGTGAGCCGAAAAATTTGTTGAAATAACTATACGGAATTTATCCTTCAAAGTGCAGTTTGTTTTAAAGTAATTGAGTGTTTTTATGGAGATAATAATACATTCGTTTTCCCTGGAGTTCCAGATTATCCGGCCCCGTATTGATCGGGAAATTTTATTTTTTATTTATTCATCAAGTTGCGATTTCCCACGTACATTATTTTACTATGCGGTTAAGACATAAGGTCTCGAGTTTTAAAGGTCGCGCGCGCACATTTATGTTTGCTTGGTGAGTCATCGTTGGACAAAATCTTGGACACCACAACGACTGAACTTTTGAAATGGTGAAACAATAGTGCGATCATGATGGTGCCTATAAACGGCATAAAAAAGTGAAACCATGGAAAAAATCTGGTGTGAAACACTCGCACAAATTTCTCTAGCCAATGCAAATAATTAGCAATATAACCTAACATTAGTAATAAAACATTAGTAGTAAACAAAAACGTAACCTTATTTTAATCATGAGTGTAAGACGCAAAATGAAAATCAACCACAGTTTGGCTTAAAAATGCGGAAAATCACTCTTTTACGCTAAACTAGGCTCTGTAGAGAAAAATGCTTTTAATAAAAGTTATAGAACTGTTAATTTCCTATAAATTTGATTATATAGACTTTGGTCGTAAAATGCATACTAAGGCCGAAATCTAAAAAAAATCGATTTTTCACACGTTTTCGTGAGAAAAAAACAGAAAATCGCTAATTACCGCTAAACTAAGCGTTATACAAAAAAATGTTTAAAATAAAAGTTGTATGATTTTAAATTATCTACAACTTTTATTATATAAATTATTGCGCTAAAATGCATATTAAAGCTATAATCTTAAAAAAAAAAACAAGTTTTTTACTTGAAAACAGCCTCACCAAGAATTTCAGCAAAAATGGCGACTACCCTTACTTGTAAAGCATAAAAAATTTAGTAAATCAGGCGATTTTTAAAAAAATCATAGGAGCCGTTTTTGAGAAAATCGCAAAAAAGTGAAAAATGACACGAATAAACTACTACTTCCGGTTGACCGATTTTGATGAAAATGTTCGTGTCGGATCCTCTAGTGCTATCTAACTATCCGGTGAAAACTCGATTTCGAAAAATCGACGTGAAAACAATACTTTCCTTCGTATGTATTCATATAGGCAAGAGAAAGTAATAAATGATTTATTTGTAAATGAAAACTATATTTCAGTTTGTTCCGGATCGCTTCCGGTTCTAATTAGTCCGGATTAACGACGTAGCACTGTAATTGAACTTTTACGGGAATAATAATAATTTTAAACTAAAGTGATTCCAAGATTGGCCTACTGGATAGAATTCATTAGAAGTTCCTTGAGCTGAATTCTCTTTCTATTTCAAGGAATTAGGAAGTCGTTTAGAAAGGATTTTACTCGCGAAACATTTTGTTCTGTTTAAAAAAACAAATGTATCCTGAAGGCAGATTTGTCTGGTTCGTCTTACTCCCACACGATTTGTGACTGCGAAAAGATGTTGTTTCTTGAAGTGGGTTTATCTTATCTCTAATATTTCCGTAGTTTGAGTTGTTCTCTTAATGTTAAGCCGTCTATCTAACTGTTTTATCTTCTATACTTGTTTGTGTTAATATTACAATTAACGAAAAAAGTCGCAGTATAAGTATATATATTTTCTATGATGTTTAGTTATTGCAATTCATGATTCTTGAGTTTTTATGAACGAATAGTCGCAGGACTTTTTGTTTTTATGTTTTTTGTGACTTGTGATTGTTTTACATTGTTGTTATTAAATTTTATGATTTTTGTGACTTGTGATTATTTTACATTGTTGTTATTAAATTTTATGATTTTATGTTTAATAATTTTTAGTTTTTTCAATCCCAGGTTTACTGATGTTAAGATCTTACCTAAAATATAATGTTGTTACGCTACGTTCGATTCACTTACTAACCGGGAATCGAATTCAAGACACTCAGCGTAGCTAGTGCTTGAATACATTGCTGACTGTTTAATTGAGGCGGTCAGTGTTGTTTCCTTTCAGTTTTTTCTAAAGTACCCGGTGTTCAATTCCTGTATTATTTTCAGTATTTTTCCTAGAAGTTTACTATTTTATGTTACTTCTTCAGGTGTAGTATTCCGAAAGTCTTACTTTTCTGAAAGTCGTACATTTGAAACTAACTTTTCGAATTTAGCATATTTACACCATTCCTGTAAAAATATACTCTTGAGATAAATTTCTCTTACCTAATACATTTTTGAAGCATTTCCTACTCTGGAATTTCTGTTATTCGTGTTGTGTTTGTGAAAGTTAAAATTTTGTAGTTATTTTGCTTATTAGCGTATATTAATCGTTTGAAAAATGTAGAGTTAAAGAACTGTAAGCAATTTAGACCCTTTTAAATAATGATCCGCATTGACGTACCGTGGTTTGTTTCCTCTGTACACGTAACTGCATTCTTCTGAATTTCTAACTCAAAATCTTTCCACGTTTCCTCGTTTCTCGCTTGCTGTGTCCATTTTAATCTCGTCTCTCTTTTGTTGTCATCTCATCTCATCAGTGGTTGTTTGCGTCCGTTTTTCCTATCCATGGTTTTGATTTGTAATGACATTATTTTATCTATCTTCCATGTTTCTTTCTTTATCTGCCCACTCATTTTCATACTTCGTTTATATCATGGAGTGTTTAATTTTTTCCTAATATTGCGCGTAGTTAACACCGCCATGTTTGCGTGCCGTACATTAGTACTGAGAGCACACATTTATGAAATGCCATATTTATTTTGGTATTCAAGTATTGTACGATTTTATTATCTCTTGGAATACATTTCTACTAAATAGGCCTACTATACTATAATGAGTTATACAATTTTATAAATATATTCATTTATCCATTTCAATTATTTGCCATTATTCCTTCCATATTTTTTTGTGTTTGTCATTACGTTTGTTTTGGGTAGATTTATTTTTAGGCCGATTTTGTGTGATTTTCAAAGTTCGTATAATTTCTGCGAGATCTTCTGTAGGTATAAATAATTACCCCCACGCAAAATGTACTGCTATCCTATCGTTTACACTTGTTTTGGTTTTGAGGTGGTAAAGTGAGATGAGATATTTTGTTTTTAATGATGAAATTGCATTAGTGTTTAGGGGTACAGAATGACCGATCATAATAAGAATGATAATGTCCACAGTTATCTCGTATAGATAATGTCAGTTAACTTGTTATTGAATTGGTCATCAGTCGAAAGACTGTTTTGAACCTCTAGATTAAAACGAGGAGTGAGGGTGTTTACCATTGCCTTCATCACTGAATGGAAAAGTATGCTCATCACCATGCCCGGCCCTCCGAAAAGCATCTAATTTACACCCTGCAAATGACACTTTCACCTTCATTCACCTCATGGTCTGACTGTATAATGAATCTCATTACGCTCTTAGGAGATAACTGTGACTAATGTCTTTTACATATCTATTTCTTTTCTTCTTAAATGCTTCAATAATACAATTAGTTGACCATGTGTTAAGAAAGGGAATTATATTCTTGTAGCCCTGAAACTAGCAGATCGAGTGCAAATAATTGAACACTTCTACCTGCCTGTTATAGGCGAATCAGTTAATCCCTAAATACTTCTTCTCTTCTTAAATACTTCAATCATATAATTGGTTGATCTTGTGATAAGAAAGAGCATTATTTTTTGTAGCCCTGAAACTAGCAGATCGAGTGCAAATAATGAAAACACTCCACCTATTCATTACGCTCTTAGGAGATAACTCTGACCAATGTCTTTTACATATCTATTCCTTTTCTTCTTAAATTCTTCAATCATACAATTAGTTGACCACGTGTTAAGAAAGAAAATTATTTTTTTGTAGCCCTGGAACTAGCAGATCGAGTGCAAATAATTGAACACTTCTACCTGCCTGTTATGGGCGAATCAGTTAATCCGTCAATACTTCTTCTCTTTTTAAATACTTCAATCATATAATTGGCTGATCTTGTGATAAGAAAGAGAATTATTTTTTGTAGCCCTGAAACTAGCAGATCGAGTGCAAATAATGAAAACACTCCACCGATTCATTACGCTCTTAGGAGATAACTCTGACTAATGTCTTTTACATATCTATTTCTTTTCTTCTTAAATGCTTCAATTATACAATTAGTTGACCACGTGTTAAGAAAGAAAATTATTTTTTGTAGCCCTGGAACTAGCAGATCGAGTGCAAATAATGAAAACACTCCACCTGGCTTTAATGGGTAATTCAGTTAACTTAATATTACGTCTTATCGGTTGATCCGTGTTGTTTGGTTTTTAGTGAGCTAGACTGGAACCAGACAATCGGTAAATGGTGGTAATTACTGTATTGTTTGCACCTGCCGTGCATTATGATCGGTGCGGTGGTTGTTTACGATTAGGTACCGTCGATTCATATATGGGTCGGTTTGAATAGCCGGTGGATGTATGAACCTCTAACTCAAATAATGCTCTCTCTCACACACTCTCCCCTCGCCTCTCTTTCTCGCTCTCTATGGTCGGTTTCTCTTGGTAACCGATGTTTATAATATTGCAGAAGGCTTTATTACCCTTTGAACTGTGATGATGAACACAAACGCATACGTCGTCAAAGGGTAGACGTACAACATTCGGTAGTGTTAGTGGTTGTATCCATCCGATGGGCCGGGGTCGGTAGTAGTGGCCGACATCTGATCCCTATTGACAGGTGGGTGGTGGTGCAGTTATCGAGTGCATCTGCATAGGTATAATATGTATGTGCGCACGTACGATATGGATGTAGATGTGTAATGTAAATGGATTTACTCTACTTATACCTACTTGTGTCCGTCGACTGTTGATTAAGCTCAATCGATTGGACGACGTTAATTAAACATAATACCTGATTTCCCATGTATGATAGATAGATAATATATACGTAAATACTTTGGACCAATTCGATTGATCGTTTATCAAATGAACAACCTGAATAATAATTTATTATAATATGTCGACACACTCTTAATATATCACTGTTATTATTGTGTAATTCGGCGCAGTTGTTTGATAATATTTTTTATCCATTTTATGATTAAACAATAAAGGATTGTCCATTATTGTTTCGGTCCCATTGTTCAATTTGTGTTTTAAAGTACTATACTGTACTGCATTACCAATGATACAGTTTTCTTTTATATTATTATTATTATTATTATTATTTGATATTAATATCCCACCCCCACGGTGCTGTGCTTCACTATAAACTAAACTTAATCGTTGTAACTTTTCGCTCAATCTTACACGTTGAGAGCAAAATCATGATTGTACAAATGTAACCGGAAATAGGAATATTGTTTTTTTTTGCATCCAGGAGACTCCAAAGGGAGTATAGGACATGTCAAGATAAAACTGATAAACAAAAAGTTTATCACAATGATAAATTCATCACTTATTATCGGAAATTTGTTTCTGCTACTGCTTACTTCAGTAGGCTTGTTATCAGTACCTACGAATCTTCAGTGGAAACAAATACTACCTGAGAATAACTAAAAAAATGTATTATAAGGTAAAGCAGGTTATATTTATTTGTTAAAAATTTGTACCATGTTTTAGATTTTTTAAAGGATTTCACAGTAACTTTTTATGCGGATTCGAATGTGTGTCAATATTTATTGAATAGGGTATTAAATTTTGTAAATAATTTTGAAATTTTTTTAAAGAGAGTGTCGTATGATATGTATAATTCTGTGGTTAGATAAAAGATCAAATTTCGTGTTCCAAAAACCAAATTACTGTTTAATTTTTATTATGTATCCGATTTTCCTTTTAGTTTTCTGAATCATTTAAAAATGCCACTTCATGTTGGGGTAATCGGCGCTACAATGAAGCTATCTCGGGGTGGAGTTACCTCTTGATAGTCCTAACTAAATCTACGTAGACATGAATTTGATGTTTTCTTCTACATTCGTTCACAACATATGGGTATTTTGCTTCTAACGGGTGGCGCACATTAAAGTAGCCCCGTAAATAAAGTGCAACACAATTGAAATGAAATCTGTTTACTTACAAATATACCAATAATTTTTTTTATTATTTTATTCAATAGTCTAATATTGTTACGTTATTACACGATAATATCGTGAATAATCGATAATATTATGTTGAAAGTGAGCACTGTCATCTTGTACACATAAGATAGCGCGGCGTAGCATATTTTGAAATACAGACTGGAGTTCAGGAGCTGTAATGGTGCGTATGACGTTCGTGATCGAGATATTTAGGTTTTCAATGGATTTTGGATTGCTGGCGTATTCTTTATTCTTTAAATTTCCCCATAAGTAGTAATCACCAGGAGACAAATCAGGTGATCGCGGTGGCCATAAGCCTAAAGAGATGGTCCTCTCATCGGTAAAAACACTACGCACACGAGCCAGTGATCTGCGAGATGTATGACAAAGTCAACCCGTCTTGTTGGAAAAAAGAATAATATAATTTCGTGTGGTGGTAATTGATTAATAAATTGATCGAAAATCTGATAAACATGCAGGTTGTACACGGGAAGGGGAAAATGGGGAGAATTTTCCTTGACTCGGCATAAACATTATACAATCTCGGCTAAGTTATGGGGCTACTTTTATGTGCGCCACCCGTTATTTTTTGAGACGTTCAAGATTGTATAAAACCATCAGGGATTATAGTTATTGCCGTACCGTTGTTATGAGCGATAAACAAATTTGTGCCCCAGCGCAAATTTTGTTAATGGGTCTTGTGTCCCGGGCCGAGGTTAGTTACCCACTATTTTACTGGGTTGCTCATCTTGACTTGGGCAGTAAATGTTGCAGGTTAAGTACCATAATTAAGTATAGGCTATGAGGCTGAGAGAAATCTGTTGAATCATTTCGTACGTTATATGATGCAAATGCCAAGTATCATCGCTTCCATTTTGACGAAGATAAAACGCCCCCCCCCCCCAGGTTATAACTCCTAGGACTATATATTACAGTAACTAATAGGATAATTTGCTTGTGTTGTTAAAATGAACATCAACCACGTTTTTATTAACTGGGGGCACTTAAACAAAGTTAGTTTCGTTATAAAATAACTTATTTAAAAGCTAGTACTCTGTACTCGAAGTACAGAAGTACGCTTGAATAATATTAAATACGCAAGATAATTGCTTGCATTAACGTCGTGGAATACATTATTAGAACGAATATTGTACCGCATTATATTCTCTCTTCAGTAAGTACTCAGGTTAGTTTTGTTATAGTTGTTCTAATGTAAATATGATACGCCATTTTAAGTTACAGTAATGTATTGTAATTTGTATTTTCACATTAAAGTTATATACGTGGTTTACAGTCGTATATGACTTTAATTAAATTTATTATGTTTTCAGGGGGTAAACGGTAACGCTTTCAATGGGTTTTCACAAAAGAAAAGTTTAGTATAAGTATTTAAATATGTTTTATGTGGAAATGGGTACGATTTAAATATTTGTAATGACTGAATTCTTAATGCTTTCTCTTGCCCTATATGTCTATGTGTATATATAGGGAAGGAAAGTATAGTTTTCAGCCCCCCCCCCCGAACCCACAAAACATATTTTTAGCGATTACTTTCTGTGTGTTTAAACAAAATATCTGGAGAACGGAATAGCGTACGAAGTTTAAACTTATAACTTAAATTAGGTACCACTAGAGGACCCGACGCGAACATTTTCATCAAAATCGTTCAACCGAAAGTAGTAGTTTATTCGTGCAATTTTTCACTTTTTGTGATTTTTCTCAAAAACTGCTACTGCGATTTTTTAAATTGTCAAATTTGCTACATTTTTTTATGCTTTACAAGATAGTGTAAGCGCCGTGTCTGCTGACATTATTGGGGAGGTTGTGCTCTCATAGATAAAAATGTGTTTTTTTTTTAGATTGCGGCCTTAATATGAATTCTAGGGCCAATGTGTATATAATCAAAGTTTTAGGTCATTTAAAACCCTACAACTTTTATTTCAAACAAACGTTTTTTGTAAAACGCTTATTTTAGTGGCAATTACTGATTTTCTGTTGTTGTTTATCCATTAAAATCGTTAAAAATCGAATTTTTTAAAAAAGATTGCGGCCTTAGTAGCCGGTTGCAGCATTTTTTTGGCCTACGGGAATGGATTTGTTGGTTTAAGAAAAATTATTGCGATGGTGAATAAAACCCCTCTTTGAAAGTAAAGTCTATAGTAATGTTTTTGTATAAGATTTGCCATAAACAATTTTAAAAAACGGCCGCCTCCGTATCGTATTGGTAAGCGCGTTAACCTATAGATATAACGGGGAAGTCCCGGGTTTTAGATTCCCGGCTAGGTTCGGGAAATTTTCACGATCTAAAACCCACTCTAGTCGCTAAAAACCGAGTTGTAGATGTGACTTTAATAAACGAGAAAAAAAGACAATTACAACTGATAACTAATGCTCCCTTTTACGTAACGAACGATACACTACACACGGACTTAAACGTCCCATACATCAACGATGTGTTTTTACGCAGATACACACGATTTAAAAAGAAATTACCCAATAATCCAAACCAGCTCATTGTTGACCTAGACACACCAGATTTACCAACTGCCCCAATACGAAGACTGAAACGACTCTGGAGTGGAAATATCATGAGACGTCAAAATTAAAGTAAAACATAATAAAATTAAGTAAATTATGAACTAATTTAATGATTACGGTTGGAGTACTGTCAATGGGCAGCGATCTCCTCAATGTCATAAAATTTGTCAATATTTGTATCCTTTTTTTTCAAATTTGCTTTTGTTGTTAATTTTATACAGTTGCAAATAAAAAATATCTTGTATAGTCAAAAAAAAAATTACAACTGACAAAATGATTCAGTGTCGTTACACAGCAAATATTGATTTGCAGATAAATAGGAGACTATAAATTAAATTAAATATAAAATAAACAGTGTGAATGGAAATCGTGTTTATTTGTTGATGTTATTATTATTATTATTTTTATGATTGGTGCGTGAAATGCAACTATTTTCTTTTCAAACGCATTATTGGTTTGTGCACGAAAATTACAACACGGTGTTGTGTAGGTAGGCGCAAGTTATTCATTAATAGGTAGACCAGGTGTTGGGCCAAGCCGTGTGCGGCCCGTAATCGGCTAGATAACCGTGTAAATGCAACAGGTGTAACAAATTTTTGTTTCCACAAAACTTGTGTAAGTTATATTATTATGGTAAATGATATACTCGTACAACCGTGTGTTTCGTTTAAACAAACATAGATAAAACTTTGTTTTGTAATTTTTTTGTGTGTCAGAGTTTTCTCCTCGTATCATCTCGTTTGGATGTTGCCAGGATACTGTGAAAATTTTGTACCGTTGTTTATCTGCTGAAATTTTCGTGTGTTAGTTCTCCGTCTAATAAAGCTGAAGTGTTACGAGTATGCGATTAGAAGAAGCTTAGCCGTTAAGTGATCTTATGTTTCCCGAATAGAATTTGAAATTTTCTTTTCATTGTTATACTGATTTGTGTATTTTGCCTTTATGTTGTAGACTATTATAAAATGTGCAATAAAGATTATTATTATTATTATTATTATTATTATTATTATTATTATTTAAGCTGCTGTAAAGTCGTGTGAATTGTCTAAAAACATCAACAAACGGTCATTAGTGATTGTAATAGATTCAAGAATAGTATCCGGTAGGTTTTTGATTTTATTTTTAAGGGGGATTGCACGATGGTTTCAACTCAAAATTTCGATTTTTTTTTTTGTTTTTCAATAGTTTAGGCCTAGATCTACCAGAAAAACATTAAATTACGTCAAAAAATATTTTTTTATGAAAAAATTAAGTTTTGATCAGGTTTACACAGAAAAAGTATCATGTTACGAAGAACGAATATTTTTCATAATTTTATACTGCTCGTTTTAGTGCAAAGAGAATTTTGGTTTTTAAAATATCTGCATCGCGGTTTTGAATATTCCCAGCTTGTTGGTTCAGCTTTCTAATCAACTGTTGATGGGAAATTTACAAAAATATCAGTTGTTATTTTTGCAATTTCTTTGTGACTCGCAAAGGTAAGCCTGTACGTGAGTACTGCGGCATTTCAAGGAGCATCTATTATGGCTCTCGGTAATTTTTTCTGGTGTGTTTGTAAAATTCTTGTTTGATTTTCTCGCGCCCAACCCCACAATAGTATATTATAAATCCGGATTGGGTTTTAAATTATTTTAATTTAACGTAATTTTATTTTAATATGGAAAGTGAATCGCGACTTGACATTCTAGGTACCAATCGAATTTTCAATATTAACTTACATTTCTTCCGTAAAATTTGTATTGTCATCCCTAGATTACTCTCCTACAAGTTTTTTTTTAAATATTAATGTTTTCAGAATAGTCGGAGTAGATCCCGGGAATTTACGCTTTGCAGACTGTTTATACCACTCTGCCAATAACACAGCCGAAAAGTTTATTTAATCTGTTGAGAGAGGTTGTAGACTGATGGAACTCATGTCGTTGCTAAGGATAAAAAATACACTATTTTCTATCGTTCTCCACATATTTTCAAGTGTTCGTTTGACCCTTCTTCTCTGGGTAAAATAACACGTTCGTATTTTTCTTAACCGTTACTCGTGCTTTCTGCGTGCTGGTCGTGTTGTCACGCTTTTCTTCCTTCGCATCGTCACGTCTGAATGTGTGGATTATCCTTACTCATTCAAAATGACTTTTTTTCTCGACGTGGGCGTCGTCGTTTTGTAGAATGAAGTCTCTTCAAGATTGGATCCGGCTCGACGACATTTCTCTCTCACTTTCGAATATTAACGATTTCACAAAATTGTAGTGTCATCTTGAAACCGTCCAAAATTGAAAATGCGTCAGAAATTTTCAAATACCTCATGTTTACAATTTCTGCCATATAATGTGATAAGTATTCTTTTTACGAAATCGTCTTATTTTATTGTCTTTTTTTTATAACGTCATTAGTTTTGAATTGTAAATAATATTAAAAATACAACTGTAAACTTTTGAGAACTACTTTAATTTTCACATTATATAATAGGCACTGTCCTTTATTCTTTTTCTGTATTTTATTAGTTTTTTGAAAATAAAATTTTACAACCATCAGAGTAAACACAATAACTAAATCTATAAAAGAATTTATAATGGTAGGAATTAATAGTTCTTTAAAGAATATATTCCATTGGATAAATTCAGATTAAACAAAAAATAAGGAAATTAAAAAGAAACAAACAAGAGAAGAAATAAAAATATTGAACAATAATATTAAACAAAAGTGCATGCGCGACGTATTTTTTTGTTAAAAATAAATTTAGCGGTTGCCAATGCTTGTTTATTATTCTCAATTATGTTGATGAGATTCCTTGAGAAAACATTTACGAACTTTCTCAACGATTGAAATAAAGGAATTTTTTTAAATTATTTTTAAGATTTATTTAAAAGAGTATGAAATTAAGTATTTGTGATTGAATAATATTGATGAGGTACATCATGAAAATAGTATTACTGCTTCCTTAAGCATATTTAATATTGCTTCTTACGAATTGTGTGAAGAGCTTCAAATCCAGTGCCTGGATATTTCGAATTTTGTTTCAGCGTTTTTGATTGTGATTCAATAGACTTGTTATTGGGGTACGCTTAATTAATTTTATTTGAATACTGTACTCTATTTTGTAATTAATTTTGTTTTTTTACTTTTGTTTGTTTATAATTACAACAAATCCTTGATTTTTAACTTTCTTGGACTTTTTGAAAGTGAAGAATGATTAAATAGGCTACTACTTAAAGTTCACCTAAGCTGAACTTTTTCAATATAAATTTTTATATGTTCCTGTTAATAACAATTACAAAATGAGCTGACTTGTTGAAGCTGGTCACCTAATAGTGGCGCTTCGTGTTTTCTCGTAATGTATTTAGTGTAAATGTGATTTTTAAAAGTCGAATATTGAATAAGATTAACTTCATCTGATTCCGTGATAGCTGTTAATTTTTTGTGGGCCTACATTGAATAAAATTTAAATACCGGCCGCCTCCAAGGTATGCAAGTTTTTTTTTTTTTTGGAAGGTTTCTTTAATCGGTTTTGGATTAGTAGTGTAGGTATTTGAATGCTGCCATTTTGTCTTAGTGATATTATCATTATGTGTACTTCTTGTTGTTTCACTACGGTCAGGGAAACATGCTTGTTTCGGTTCACATCGACACTGATTATTATCTTCTCCAAGGCCTTTCCACATCCCTACTTCCCTCAATTCAGTATTTTGAAGGGTATTATTCCTGGAAGCATCCAGTGAAGATGATCCCTCAATTTCCTTCTCTACTCCGTGATTTTAGCATTAATTTATTTTATTAAATAAATAGTTCCGCGTATTATCTCATATCTTTTTTGGAAGGTTTCTTTAATCGGTTTTGGATTAGTAGTGTAGGTATTTGAATGCTGCCATTTTGTCTTAGTGATATTATCATTATGTGTACTTCTTGTTGTTTCACTACGGTCAGGGAAACATGCTTGTTTCGGTTCACATCGACACTGATTATTATCTTCTCCAAGGCCTTTCCACATCCCTACTTCCCTCAATTCAGTATTTTGAAGGGTATTATTCCTGGAAGCATCCAGTGAAGATGATCCCTCAATTTCCTTCTCTACTCCGTGATTTTAGCATTAATTTATTTTATTAAATAAATAGTTCCGCGTATTATCTCATATCTGCGTATTTGATACTGATAGTGTATGTCTTTTTTGTACGTTAGGGTTCGACCGAAATAATTAAATACAGACAGTTACGCAAACACTTTTATTTGCATTTTAATTAGCTAATTATGGTTGAAAAATATTAAAAATTAATAGTAAAACATGTTAAAAATTTCTAGTTTGTATTCGATTTTTTTCTGCCTTATCTTACACCGTTTTGTTTAAAATTCTATTACCAACAGTGGAAACGTTATATGCATTTATTTGCCATTTTATGAAAGTCTAGAAAAGTGATTTTTTTCTATCCAGTATTTTGTGTACCCCTCTGTTTTCTCGTGAGTTATTGGAGGATAAAATTGTAAGATCTATTTGTTCGTTTTTTCAGGTCCTAAACTATATGACACCTCCTTGTAAATTGTTATTTTGATTCCAAAATTTTTTGTTTAATTTTATTTAAAGTGTTTAGAAGAAATAAAGTCCGCCTATTCCAGGGATTATAAAACGCTAATCAGCGGTTCAGGAAAATTATGCATATAAAAATTTTTCCCAGTTACTCTTTTGAAAATTGATGCTGTATATTTAAACGAGTTCTGTATCATTGACCACTTACAATTTATTTGTTGTCAATTTATTGAATTCCAAAAATTTCGTTTCGTTTGTTTTTGGTTGCGTTTATCCAGTGTTCCGTACAAAATTTGTTATGAAAATTTGTACAAAATTTCATGGTTATTAATGTTTACTGTTACAACTTTAAATTAGTACACAAAATTTTAAACAATTCTTTAAAGTTATATCTGAATTTTTATTGTCTTTATATTGAGGCATATAAGAAAATCTTTTTTCTTTTATCCAGTAATATTTATAGTATAAAATATTATGATTTATTTACCATTTATTTTTCCCTTAATGCTACATTTATTTTTCAATTGAAGCCCTCTCGGTTGAGCCGTTCGGACGGTGACGTGAATTTTCTCTTAGTGAAATTGTTCCCTTTGAATATTTTATACGTACGTCACCTCGGTTGCCTTAATTGAAAATAAACAACATCGTATCCATCCTCTTGAAGAAGAAAAACACTTCAATATTTTCCACTCTCTAGTAAGACGTAACTTATATTATATACATTGTCCTTCCCGTACAATGTGATTGATACAAGACACGTCGCGTCGTGTCGTATACACTGTATTGTGTATCATAGAATATTAATTCTAAGCTTTTGATTCCCTGTAATTAAACGGAAAGATTTTTAATCTAATTTTATTTAATTTTATTTATTTAAAATTAGTACCTACATTTTCTCACCTAATATTGTTAGGCCTACGCAGCTTGTATTAAAAATTTTTGATTGCTGTTGCAATATATCGTTTTAATGGCCATATCATGCCTTATCTAACCACCATTGAATCCTGCGGCTAAAGTTGGTACAATTTTATTGTCATTATAAATTTGTGTTTTTTCCTTTTACAGTCGATACAGCCAATTTTAGACCACGTGAGGTGACTTTAGACGTTTCTGGAAGGTCTTTTTGCAGCCCACATTTTCAGTTTTCGCTGACTGTAGGTTTTACTCCTTTGTTCTGTCCACCCGGTGTTCTGTTTTTGCTCTTCATAGAATTCCCTTAAAGTTCCTAATTAGTTTTCTGAATTTGGTTCTGTTTATTGTTTTCAACTTTCTCTTGCCTATATGAATATATAGGAAGGAAAGTATTGTTTTCATGTCGATTTTTCGAAAGAGTTTTCACCGGATCTATACGTTTTCAGACCCCCTGAACCCAAAGAACATGTTTTTAGCGATTGGTCTGTGTGTGTGTATACAAAATATCTCAAGAACGGAACGTCGTACGAACTTCAAACTTGAAACTTAAGTTACATACCACTACCGGACCCGACACGAACATTTTCATCAAAATCGGTCAACCGGAAGTAGTAGTTTATTCGTATAATTTTTCACTTTTTTGCGATTTTCTTAAAAACTGGTCCTACGATTTTTTTAAAAATCGCCTCATTTACTCAATTTTTTATTCTCTACAAGATAGGGTAGCCGCCATGTTTGCTGAAATTCTTGGTGAGGGTGTTTTCTCGTAAAAACGTGGTTTTTTTAAGATTACGGCTTTAATATGCATTTTAGCGCAAAAATTTGTATAATAAAAGTTGTAGAGAATTAAAAACCCTACAACTTTTATTTCAAACATTTTTTTGTATAACGCTTAGTTTAGCAGTAATTAGCGATTTTCTAATTTTTTCTCGCGAAAACGTGTGAAAAATCGATTTTTTTAAGATTTCAGTCGTAGAATGCATTTTACGACAAAAGTGTATATAATCAATTTTATAGTAAATTAAAAGATCTATAACTTTATTTAAAGAAGTTTTCTCTACAGAGCCTAGTTTAGCGTGAAAGAGTGATTTTTCGTATTTTTAAGCCTAACTGAGGTCGATTTTCATTTTGCGTGTTTCACTCGTGATTAAAATAAGGTTATGTTGAGGTTAGTTGTTTGTTTATTTCTAATGTTTTATTACTAATGTTAGGTTTATTTTTAATTATTTTCACTGGCAAGAGAAAGTTGTGTGAGTGTTTCACACCAGATTTTTTATATTTATTCTGATTGTCTCGGTATCATTTCTAATTTCTTTTAACCATTTATTTATTTGACCTCTTAGATCTATTGTTTTAATACCTGAAAAATGTGTGTTATCAATCTGTTGGCATCCATTTTATACAGGTGTCTGTAAAATATTAGCCTTCTTTTTCTAATCGTTTTGACGTTGTAACCGATATCGATGCTGGCAGGATAGCATGCCAGACCCTCTGAAAACCATCTACATTTCCACCCTGCAATGACACATTCACTTGATTTACCTCAGGGTCTGGCTTCTTCTTCTTCTTCTGCCTTTCAAGGATTAGGCATTTCTGCCTGTTCCGAACTTCTCAAATCTGCCCATCTCTTGCTCGGCCGTCCTCGTTCTCTTCTGCCCTCCGGCTTATAGCCCAGTGTCTGCTTAGGTATCCTATCCTCCCCGAATTCTGTTTACATGCTCTAAACACTGCATTTTGTTCTGGGATACCTTGTTCTTTATAGAGACGATGTTGAGTTGTTGTTTCCTTATCTCGGTATTCCTGTAACGATCTTATCTACTACACCCATATGTATGTGGAAGAAATTTCATTTCAGATGCTTGCAATCTACTCTCCTCTCGATTTGATAGCACCCAAGTTTCACTGCCATCGAGTAGGGTCGGCACTTGCTAATGTTTTATTAAAAGGGTCTGGCTGTGTTATGAAATTCGTTACTCTTAGAGAAGATAACTCTGACTATAGTTCAGCCGCTCTAAGTTTGCTCCTACTGTCAACAAACCAAAACCAGCTACTACAGGGTGCACGCTAGAGTCCGTGACTTTATGGATGTCGTATTCTTATTAAGTCAACTATTTTTTAAATTATAAGTACTTAAAGTACTAAAAACATCAGTCATGATATGATGTAGGCCTAACAATTTCATTTATAAAAATACTTTTAAAAGTATTTTGTATTTAAACACTTTTGAAAGTATTTTATTGTTACTTTTTAATCAGCGTGTACACATTTAGATATAATGCGCATGCTCAGTGACGTCATTATTTGTTTACATTAGGAGCAAACTTAGAACGGCTGAACTGTAGTGTCTTTTACACTTCTATCTTCTGTTCTTCAATGCTTCAATCGTATAATTGGCTGACCATGTGATAAGAAATAGAACTATTTTTTGAAGCCCTGGAACTAGCAGATCGAGTGCAAATAATTTAACACTCCACCTACCAGTTGTGGGAAAATCTTTCTGTCATTTATGGCATAAGAAAGTAAAATTGTGTGATTGTTTGAAAATAAAAAATCTGGTGTGAAACACTCACACAACTTTCTCTTGCCAATGCAAATAATTAACAATAAACCTAACATTAGTATTAAAACATTAGAAATGAATAAAAACTAACCTCAAAAACATAACCTTATTTTAATCATGAGTGAATGACGCAAAATGACAATCGAACTCAGTTTGGCTTAAAAATACGGAAAATCACGCTTTCACGCTAAACTTTGTAGAGAAAAATGCTCTAAACAAAAGTTGTAGATCTTTTAATTTTCTATAAATTTAATTATATACACTTTTGTCGTAAAATGCATACTAAGACCGAAATGTTAAAAAATCGATTTTTCTCACGTTTTCGTGAGAAAAAAAAAACAGAAAATCGCAAATTACCGCTAAACTAAGCGTTATACAAAAATATGTTTGAAACTGAAGTTGTAGGTTTTTAAATTCTCTACAACTTTTATTATATAAGTTCTTGCGCTAAAATTTATATTAAAGCCGTAATCTTTAAAAAAACAACGTTTTTACGTGAAAACAGCCTCACCGAGAATTTCAGCAAACATGGCGCCTACCCTATCTTGTAGAGAATAAAAAAAATTGAGTAAAATAGGCGATTTTAAAAAAAATCGTAGGACCAGTTTTTTGAGTAAATCGCAAAAAACTGAAAAAATTATACGAATAAACTACTACTTCCGGTTGACCGATTTTGATGAAAATGTTCGTGTCGCGTCCGGTAGTGGTATGTAACTTAAGTTTCAAGTTTCAAGTTCGTACGATGTTCCGTTCTTGAGATATTCTGTTCACACACAGACACACACACAGACCAATCGCTAAAAACATGTTTTTTTGGGTTCAGGGGGTCTGAAAACGTGTAGATCCGGTGAAAACTCGATTTCGAAAAATCGACATGAAAACAATACTTTCCTTCCTATATATTCATATAGGCAAGAGAAAGTAAAAAACAGTTTGCTGCCGCATCCATGGCGTTGTAAACTACAACGAACGATCTTGGGTTCATTAAATGTTTAAGGTCTGGAAATGTTCAAGTTTTAACCCGTGGTCGTCTATGATACGACTTAAAAAATAAAAAAATTGCAGTTTTCTGTAACATCCAAATGAGTGTTTAAATATTTATTAAATTTGTTATTATTGTAATCAGTTTAAGAGGAATTACAATTGTTTTGACATGTTATAATGTTAAGCCGATTCAACTATTAAAGCCGTTTTTTTTTTTATTAAAATGGTATAAAAATATAGTGTTGTATTTTTTATCTGTTTAATGTGTATGTGAGTGTGTTGTTGTAGAATAATGAAAAATGAAATGTTGAAAAAACGCTTGATATATCGCGTGAGTCAATCGCTTCAGCTTTTTCAGATTTAATTTAAATGATAATGCTGTCCTGTCACAGGAGACGTTTCGGTATTGCGTCAAATGGTATTGCACCAGTTATTCGGGCGTCAATATTGCAATGTAGAAGTAGTAGTAGTAGTAGTAGTAGTGTGATGTTAGAGGATTTATGGTAATGTCGTTATTGAATTTCAAAAATAGTTTGGCAGGTGAAAATGTGTGTAGAGTTAAGCTGCTATCTTTATTATGTGTGGTGATTTTTTTTGTCAAAAGTTTTTCTTGCGTTGGATTTTTTTTCTAGTTTGCCTTATAATATTTTTTGCTTTTCGTAATTTGGTTATACTAGTAATTGTTTCATACTGTCGTCATCATGCACTTGTGTATTTATAATATTACTCAAGTTGTGCTTGAAATTATTTCAATTATATAACTTAGTGCTGGACTAAATGTTTATTGTTTTTAAGCAAACTACGATTTTTTATGAACGTAAATTTTGATTATTGTGGTAGTAACGTTATATTATAACACTACAAAAGAAACTAGTAAACGATTCAGGGAAGAAGATAATATAAGATCTTCGATCTAGGGAAGAAGATAAAATACCAACTTTTTTTTCAATTATTTTGAATATTTATCAAGAAATTGTTATAAAAACCCTAAAAATACTTGTTTTACGTGAAATAGCACGGTTTTCAAAGAAACCAGGAATGTTTTCATGGAACATTCTTGAATCGAATTTCAAATTTTTTGGCGTAATGAAATCATGGAATGACATCTGAAATTAAATGCAAGGTAAATTAATAAAAACTATTTATTGTAAAAAGAACTAATTTTCCTAGCTCGATTGTAAATACAGGCGTAGACTATAGTATATTGTGACACTTATCTCTAAGGTCCGTTTCGGGATCCGGGTAAATTAAATAATTGACACATTAAAGTTTAAAATTACAAGTATTTATTACAACTGAGAATTACAACTAAATAATGGTATATTAAATAATAATAGTATATTACAATAATTGTATATTAAATATCCAATTAAATAATAGTATATTGTGACACTTAGTCTAAGTCTCTAAGGTCCGTTTCAGGATCTGGGAAAAAGATGCAGAATAAATAAATGTTAAACGATAAACTGTTATTCGCAGTAACATTGACCTTTTTTAACGTAGGCTACTGGTATGCACTATGGAGTGAATCATACACAAAACGTTAAACTTGACCCGACCGTAAACAAACTGGCTGATTATATAGGTGGGCTAATGGAGAGTTCGAGAAAAGACACGAGATTTTCGATGTAATAAATAAAATACTAAATTTGACGGCTTCTGGATAAATCTTAACAACTGTAAACAAATTAGGATTGAATAGAAGGTGTTACAAAAATGCCAATTATTATCTAAATAGGTACCCGACTCTACTCTTTCACAACACCTGTACAACAATAGCTACTTTTACTATAAAAAACAGTTTATTATTACACATTATATTTCTAACTATTTCTTGGAAAACCCTATTATTTATTACTCATATTATTTACGTTAACATTATTAATGTATCTATCTTTATCAAAAATTCTCGAACACACATTCCTTTTAGATATTGTCACAATAAGAATATATTGTGACAATATATAGAATATATATTGTTTTGTACGAAGGTAGGCCGATATAACGTTCTTTTTAACCATTTTCTTAATTAACCATTTTATAATATTGGGATGCACAAATTTAGTTATTAACATTGGTTGATCTGTGTGTAAATTTGAACGATTAGTGAATAATGATTGATCTGGGCAGGGTTTTATTATTAGTATTTTTTTTTGTTTGGTACAGGTGAATCTTTCTCCTGAATTTTTAATCTCGACCGTATTAATAGTGTGTTTTCATGCGCAATTATCTCCGTTTACCGAAGATTTATGTTGTACTTACATGCACGATTCGATTGTCTTTTACACACTTGCGTTTACACGACCGCATCGGATCAGATACACAGACTTTAGAGATCAGCTGTGTTGAAGTGACGGTAACAGTAGTCTATAAGTAAGTGCGGAATCATGTAAACTGAAGTATCGATTTCCTTCGTTGTAGTAATCCTTAGTGAGTTTTCGTGAAACCATTAGCGCTAAACCGTACTCTTGCGGTGGCTTACGCCATGTTTCTTGATGCTAAATAATGAGAAAGCTAATTATATGTTTTTGTTTACCCCGGCCCGGCGGATTCCTTTCATCTCTTGATTTTTCCTCTTGATTCTCTTGCCTTTTCATTAAAGACCTTTCAAACCCTTTCATAACAACGGCTTCAATATTCCTTGAATTTCAATTTACTTCGCTCGTTAAACAATGAACTCTCGTTATTCGTAAATTTAAATTGTGTATTCATTTTCGTTTGAAATATGTGTTTTGATTACAGGTTACGGTCCGTCGTTTACAGGAATAAATTAGAATTCTTACTCTTTTTTGTTTTACTTTTAATTTAATTTTTGGTTTCAGCCTAAAAAATTTTTGAAAGAGGATTACAAAGTATTAAAAGAGTACTGTAATTAAAAATCTAGCGTATAAGTACCTTGTTTAAATTCGGAATTAATTTCTTTTACTTCTTTTTATGTTGATTTATTTTTAACAAGTTTATTTTTTGTTAACTTTACGTTGATTTTTAATTTTTATGTGAGTTATCTCATAAAAAAATTTATAATGGAAAGTATAAAGTTTTAATCTCTGTTCATGTACTTATTTTTGAGGACCGTTTAAACTGATCTACTTCATATTGTAATTTAAGATAATTTTTTTTACAACTTAAATCCTTTGTTTGGAATAGTAAATATTAATTCGGACACAGAAAGACATAATCATCATGTTCTTTATCCCTCTTCCAGTTTTCTTCTCGTTGAGCTCAGTACAACTGGTCTCTATCTCGCTGTATCACCGAATCATCTCTATTCTATTGTTCTCTTTGCACCATTTATTTTCCGAATTATCCAGAACTTGAACGCATCCAGTTTCTTGGATGTAAGAAATTTGCAATTCCAAAATACTCTATCGTTTAGATGAGAACTTTGAGATTATAGACACCATTAGTAAACTGAAATAGGAATACTTTTGACATATGAAAAATAGGTCATCAATTGAGAATTCGGGCTGAAAAGAAGTATTGGACTTGAATATCTACTACTATAGACAGAAAAAATACATATTATTCAAGCACAGGCCTTTTCTGCCCTAAAACTGCAATTCGATCGTGCGAAAAACAACCTGAATTTAGTGCTCATGAGAAATGTTGCTGCTACAAAAAGTTCAGTCTTTGTTAAAAATTCAAGATTTTTTTATAAAATACTGTATAGTAGGCCTATGTACAAGTGGGTTAACAACATTTACTAACGGATTTTACCTTAGTTTATTTCGTTAATTTATTCAGTTTTAAAATTCTCTAATCTTTAGTTTGTTTTTTTACAATCTTTAGTACCGTACATTTATATAAATAAAATTGTTATTTTGTCTGTACAATTTTTCAAAATTCCCAAAATTTTGTTTCTACACCAGGTGTACCACGTAAACACCGAAAATAAGTTCAGCTGAATTTTTGTCTGTATTACCTGTTTGTATGTTACGGCATCAAGCAAGAAACGCTGAACCAAATTCAATGAACTTCGGTATCTAGGCTCTGGACATAATCGAAATGAAAATAGGCTATACATTTTTTTAATATCACAAAGGGGGATAGGTGAGTTCAAAGGGAGGGGTAAACAAAAAAGTACGAATATCTCCGTTAAGTCTGTATCAAAAAATATTATATAATCAAATTACGAAACTTTTAAAGACAAATAAGTTTGATTATGTAGTTTTTTATTTTCATGGTTAATAACGGAGATATTACCAATTAAAAAAAAAAAAATAATATTTTTAGAAGAATATTAAGATACAAAATAAACAGAACAATAAACATAGGTCTACGCGCCGGTAAAACCCGTATTCATTGAGTCAGTTACCTACCTACCCATTCCACGTACATTATACACCTTTCCTTCGTCACATTCTCAAAAATGAATTGTCGTCTTAATAGTGGTCACCGTCGTGGTGTTCCTATTGTGATTTAATTTTCATTTATAATTATGACAATAATAGAGCGCTGCATATGTTAATTTAACTATTTAACTATTTTTTTCATAAATAATAATGCTGACGTTGACAGGAGGTAGATAACAATGAATAGTTAAAGAATATCAGACTTGACAGTGTCAAGATCATATCAGATTTGACAGTGTCAAATTATGTACACTTAATCTGTTCGTTGCAGGGCTAAAAAAAAATTCTGTTTCTTATCACATGGTCAGCCAATTAAATGACTGAATCATTTAAGAACAGAAGAGGTAGAGGTGTAAAAGACACTAATCAGAGTTCTCTCCTCTGAAAGTAATGAATTTCATTATACAGCCAGACCCTGTGGTGAATGAAGTGAAGGTGTCATTTTCAGAGTGGAAAATATATGCTTTTCAGTGGGCCCGGCATGCTGATAAGCGTACTTTTCCATTCAGTGAGGAAGGCAATGGTAAACCACCAGACTCCTCGTTTTATTTACATAGTAAAACCTCTACAGGTTCAAACCACCCTTTCGGCTGTTGACCTAAACAACAGACCTGACAGGGATCGAACTCGGTACCCCAACCGACCGTCCACGGCACCAAGAGAAAACCGTTCGAAGCTACTTACTACTAGCTAGTACTTAAGCTAGTTTTTAATAAATTAGTGTTCTTTTTTTTGACTAAAGTTTGTTATTTTCCTTTATTAATTTGTTGTTGTTGTTTAGGTCATCAGCCGAAAGGCTGGTTTGAACCTGTAGAGGTTTTACTTAGTAAAACGAGGAGTGAGGTTGGTTTACAATTGCCTTCCTCACTGAGTGGAAAAGTACGTTTATCAGCACGCCGGGCCCTCTGAAAAGCACATATTTTCCACTCTGCAAATGACACCTTCACTTCATTCACCACAGGGTCTGGCTGTATAATAAAATTCATTACTTTCAGAGGAGATAACTCTGATTAGTGTCTTTTACACCTCTACCTCTTTTCTGTTCTTAGATCATTCAGTCATTTAATTGGCTGAACATGTGAAAAGAAACAGAACTATTTATTTTAGCCCTGCAACGAACAAATTGAGCGTACATAATTTGACACTCTACCTGTCTGTTATGGGCAGTTATTAATTTATTAAACCATTTAGGTTGTATTACGTTGTTGCGGTACAGCGGTATCAAATTACAGTATTTAGCATATTTGATTATCAGAACCGCTCTGGTCCCAATTAGTTCGGATAACTGACGCTCCACTGTACGTTTGAAATAAGTATTGTTAATTTTTTAACTATTTTAAAACCGAAAAGAAAAAGAGTTGTAATATATGAAACGTGAATAAAGTCGTCTCGTAAATAAAAAAGTAGCACTGCCGTAATTTAATTTGTTGCAGAGATTATTACAAACGGTTGTTGCTGGTAATAAAATATTACGTAGCACTCGTATTCCGTTTAATTTATTATTACTTTTGTCCTTGCTCCATCGCTATATTTTGATTAGCTTTTTGAATACAAGAAAATATTTCACTGTCAAATTGCATAATAATTTTCGCCACCATCAGACACCGTTCCAAGTTCTGTTTCACATCATTTCCATTTCCCTTTTAGGATGTAGGATTGTTGTCGCGCTCCTACTTCACTACAAATCATTATTTAAATCGCGGACGTATATACACAAAAAGAATAACATTATTTCATGTGATATGCTCAAGTATGATTTGTTTGCCTTATTATGTGATTTGTAGGCTTAAAATTCAAATAAATGTGTAAAAGAGTTTCGGTACAATTAATTACTGTATTTTACACGGATGTTTTTCTCTGTCATGAAATTGTTTACAAATTACTGTTTCATTCATGATTTTTCTCAACGAGTTTAAATTACTGCATTTTCTTTTATGTATGCCATTTATTTTTTGTACGTTTATTTAAATTCGCCATGAACAGCTCGGTTATTAGCGACTACGGTGGGTTTTAACTTGTGAAAATTTATTGTCCCTAGCCGAGAATCGAACCCGGGACCTTCACGTTGTAGGCTAGAGTGATGGGGCATACCACTACGCTACGGAGGCGACCACCATTGTATTTTAATGTTATTCCAAAGTAACTTATGTGAGATTACTACATCAGAAATTAGAATTACAGTTGTAAGCGTAGAGATCTCTTTAGCACATAATATTTAATGAAATTTTTATAAAACCAATTTTTTTTATTGCATATACGAGGTATGGCTATTAAATAACGAGACTGTCGTAAAAATTTAATTTTAATTTTATACATCATCCTTCAAGATACATTTCTTCTCTATCCCTACAATGCTCCATGCGAATTTTCCATTGTTGGAAACAGTGCTGGAAGTCATCTTCTGTCAGCTCCTTCAGGACACGTGCCGCTTTCACTTTTACAGCTTCCACAGACTGAAATATTGTCCATTTTAATGCAATTTTCACCTTAGGTAACAGGTAGAAGTCACATGGTGCAAGATCTGGTGAATAAGGTGGATGTTCTAATCCTGTGATGCTGTACTTGGCTAGGAACCTCTTGACAGGTAACGCGGAATGAGCTGGCGCATTGTCTTTGTGGAGAACCCATGATTTGTCCTTCTACATTTCGGGGAGTTTTTTCCTTACTCTTTGACGTAGTTTAGAAAGTACCTCAAGGTAGTAATATTGATTAATTGTTAGACCTTCAGAAACCCAGTGAAGGCACACAATCCCATGGATATAAAAAAAAACAATCATCATTGCTTTAAATTTTGACTAGCTCATTGGAGCTTTTTTGGCTCTTCCAGTGCATGGATTGGCGCTTCGTTACCGGATCATAAGTAAAAAACCACGTTTCATCAATTGTTATTATTGTTTCAAAAAAATTGGGGCCATTTTCTATCGCGTACAAGGTATCAGTACAAACATTTTTTCGAGCTTAATTTCAAACATTTTTGAGCGGCACGTGGCCTGAAGGAGCTGACAGAAGATGACTTCCAGCACTGTTTCCAACCATGGAAAATTCGCATGGAGCACTGTAGGGATAGAGGAAGAATGTATATTGAAGGTGACAATAAGTGATTATGTTTAAAATAAAATAATATTTTTTACGTTAGTCTTCTTATTTAATAACCACACCTCGTACATATGATAAAAATTCTGTTAATTTAGGTTTTCGCACAGTTTTCCTTGACTACTCCTAGCTAATGTCAGTATTTTTTGGGTTCTGTATTACCTCCTAAATTCCTATCTTTAATTTTTCTCTCGTATAAAGTGGATTTTATTATTTTACGTGGCAATAAAGTTATTTATTTTCGGTACTGTGGAGCAATTTTCTTTACTTATCCAGGACCACCCACCGTGCTGAAGACTTACCTTTAAGTGTGAACATTACCAAAGTTTTCAACCCAAAAGTTTGGACTGTTTTAGATCACTAATTTTTTTGAAAGTTTGAGTTCGAGCTCGTTGTTGTTCTCTAAATTGACAACTACGAATAAAATGTTTACGTCCTCTGCAATTACGTACTAAAGTGCATCGTATAAACTAAAATACATTAAAATATAAATATAAATAACATTATACATTGACGAGAATAATTCATTGGTAGATATTATAAATTTAATCTTGTTACGTCTAATTAAAATTTTATAATTATTTTTTAAATTTTTAATTAGTTATTTTAATTTATGACTAATAAAGCGAATGATAAAATAAATTACATTTCTTTTATTGCGTTTCAATTTTTTTTATTGGCTTTTAAAAATGTGCATATCTCTTAGCTTGTAATCAATATAAATTATTAACCTGTTTGTGTCACACTGTTAAACTATTCATAACAACAAGCTATATAAAATGTTAACACCGCGTGCTTAATATTTAATTAAAAGTGCTTAGAAATATTGACAGTTTTAAATCTAGCTTAATTTCTCTCTAATCTGAAATTATTTGTTTATTCAAAACTAGTATTCACTTAATAATTGTATTAACTAGTGGTATATACTCTAGTTAGTAATCCATTTGTTTTTGTGTTTGTATTGTGACATACGAATAGTTTATTAAATAGATACTGTTAATCTATTTTTAAAAGTATTAAACGAATGTTCATTGGTTGAGTTCAGTTTCAGCTCCCACTGGACTGATTACAGTCGACCGTTTTTTTTAAATGAACCCTTCCGCTAGCGGATTTACCATCTCTCATCATAATTTTTTCCAGATTTTCGATTAACGCAGTAAATTAAAAGTTAACGTATTTTAAATCAGGTTCTTTGATGAATTGCCTTAATCAAATTGTTTGCTAATTTAATCGGTTCTATTGGCGGTTTTTTTCAATCCGGATAAAATCATCCAGTTTTGAAAAATCTTGAAATGTTCAGCTATTCGCTGGCCCATTCGGGGGTTTTTTTTAAAATAAAATTTTAGTTTCTCGGTCCGTATGTTAATGAATAGTAATATAGGGAAGGAAACTGTTGTTTTCATGTCGATTTTTCACAATATAGTTTTCACCGAAAAGTTTTCAGGCTCCCTGAACCCAAAAAATATCATGGGATATTTTCTGTTCCCCGCCCCCAGCATAATTTTTTACACTTGTGGATATTTCGTATGTATTCTTACAGTATTTCTAACGATAAAAGGGGGGAATTATATAAAAAAATCATGTATCACTATTTTTGCGTTAGAGTATTTTCTTATTCAAGTTAACCTTAAACTAGTAAAAATTATTAAATAATTTAATTATGTTAAATTAATTTAATAATTTATTTAATGATGTCATGTACTCATGGAGTTTTTTATTAATACATACAGTAACAATATTAAGAAAAGCAATGTGCGTATTTACCGTACATAAATTTAACCTTAACTTGGAAGAATATTTGTGTAGGATTTAAAAAATATTTTTTCCTCTTTTTTATCGTTAAAAATACCGTAAGATTACATACGAAATATTCATATAATGTGAAAAAATATGCTTGGGGGGTATAACAGAAAAGAACCAAAACATGTGTTACCTATTCGTGTGTGTGTGTGCGCGCGCGCGCGTGTGTGAACAAAATATTTCATTAGCGAATCTCGTAAAGTTAAATCGGATATTAGGTTAGGCACCAAAGATACTGTACGACATCGTAACAGTACAGCTGAGTACAGTAGTACATTTAAAGACTTAGGTAAATTTATAATATTATTTTAATTATTAATCTATATAGTGAATTGGTTTTAATTGTTTATGAAGCTGTTATGGTCAATAATTGATTTATTTCCTTCCACCAGAACGTACAATCTCAGATATATTTTTGTAATACAACAGTTTACTGTGGTAATAAATATATTAACTCCATGAATATGAAGTAACTTTAAATTTTTTTTAAGAATTAGCTTGTGAAAAATTTACATTGTTTTATTAGAATGCAGATTATCTCTTTCTTAGATGATTTTGTATGCTTAAAAGAAATTTAGTGGATGAAGGTGTTAGATGCAAACGAAAAATTTTATTGAAGAATATATTACATTTTGAAAAACTTATAATTGCATAATAACGCCTTTATCCACTGAACAATCAGCCGAAAGGCTGGGTTGAACCTGTAGAGGTTTTACTAAGCAAAACGAGGAGTGAGGTGGTTTACCAATGCCAACACTCACTGAGTGGAAAAGTACGCTTATCAGCATGCCGAGCCCTCTACAAAGCACATATTTTCCACTCTGCAAATGACACTTTCACTTCATTCACCACAGGATGTGGCTGTAAAATGACATTCATTACTTTCAGAGGAGATAACTCTGATTAGTGTCTTTTACACCTCTACCTTTTCTGTTCTTAAATGATTCACTCATTTAATTGACTGAACATGTGATAAGAAACAGAACTATTTATTTTAGCCCTGCAACGAACAGATTGAGTGTAAATAATTTGACACACCACCGGTCTCTTAAGGGCAGCTCTTCAATATTATTAAACATTTAGTAGGTACTATCACAAAGTTTTTTCGCATAATTTTTAATTTATCCGCCTTTTATTGACTATTTTGTAGTAATTGAATAAGATGTTGGTTAATTCTGAGTTAAGTAAAAACATAATTAGTTGAATTTAAATTGCAAACGCAAAAGGGGTTCATTTTAATTCTTGGTTAATCTCATGTAAATTTATCTGCGGAATTAGGTTGAAACTAATGTGCACGGGCTGGTCTTGGTATTATTATTATCATGATGAATTTCCTGTTATATTGTGTGAGTTTTGTGGTGCGGAGGGAAATTGGATTCGCCGTTAGGGATACATTATGTCTTTGTCAGATGTTGGCTGCAAATTACTCGGCTGCTGTGTCTTTGCAACATTATAAAGGGTGGTGGTGTGGTGGTGGTGGTAGTAGTACAGGTCTTTAGTTATCTAAAATACATAATACAGTCTGCTAGTTGAAATTTTGCATGTAGGTTAATCTCATATCTTAAATAAGATTTGTGTACCCCGATATCTGCGTTTTACGTTTGATTTGTTGTAAAAGTTTTGTTCTGTTTGTTTTGTGTTGGTCTCAGTTGTAAATGTTAATTTCGGATTTCCAAGTTACAAACGTAATTTGTTGTGTTTCAGTGGGTTTTAAATTTCGAGCTATCCGTAATTTATAGTAAGTTTACGTGGGTAAAATTTTGAAGGGTTTTTACCTGGTGTAGTCGTAAATGAATGAACAGTATTGTTCAGTTTAGGTTATCAGCCGAATGACTAGGTTGAACCTCTAAAGGCTTACTTAGTAAATTAAGTAAAACGAGGAGTGTGGTTGTTTACAATGCCTTCCTCACTGAGTGAAGAAGTATCCTCATCAGCCTACCTGGCACTTCTAAAAAACATCTACTTTCCTGCAAATGACACCTTCACTTCATTCATCTCGGGGTCTGGCTGTGTAATGAAATCCTTTACTTTCAGAACTCTAGGTCTTTTACACCTTTACTTTTTCTGTTGTTAAATGCTTCAGTCATATAATTATGGCTGACCATGTGATAAGAAAGAGAACTATTTTTTGTATCCCTGGACCTAGCAGATCGAGTGCAAATAATTTAACACTCCACCTGTCTGTTACTCAAGCTGTTTGGGTTACGAAATGGAAAGGTTACGCCTGTACTAGTGTACAGAAAGTAAAAAGAGATTGGTCAGGCATTCATTCGCTTGGAGTGGACAAGGAATACTGTGCGAAAACTTTGATCAGGACTGCCGGATGTGCTAAAACTGATGGACTACAGATTATTTCTTGTGTAGATTGTCCGTATTCACAATAATCTACCGATTGAAGTTTAGTTTCGTTTGTTGATGAGTACAAACAAGGTCGAACTGTACAACTTTTCAATTGATTAAGCTAAATTAACAAAAATCTGACGATCACAAGATTGGTTTCATATATCTTTCCCCCAAAAAAAAAAACTACTCGTTTTTATCCCTGTAGTGGTTGTTTGGTTTGTGCTAGTGAATTTCCGTTAAGGCTAAGAATTGTATTATTTTTCTATTGTTTAAATGAGGATTTGAAGTTTTGAATTCGATATGGGATTTTTTTTCAAACTTGTCAAACTTTTGTATGTAGTTTCGATACCTGGTTTGCGCGAGCAGAATATATTGAATTAAAACGTGTAGTTCTAAATTTTATTTCACTTCTTCGTGGTGTAATTGAATTTAATTGAAGGCGGCTGCCGAATGCGGAGCTATGCGGTACGTGTGTGGGCGGAATCACACACTTAGTACTACAATAAACTTTCTAATTCTTTTAGTTGCAGTGTGTAGTAGTGTTACTTGAAAGGAGCCTTCTATGTATTACATACAAGCTTGCTTAACCCATTTTGATCCAGTAAATTTTGTGGTGCTCATCTTTGACAATTAACTTTTTTGGTGGTGGTGTTGAAGTGCAATTGTAAATTTACAAAAAATTGAGTCAATTTCTAAAATGGAATGATTTCTTTTTATATTATCAATTCATTTCACAGTTTTTTTTTGTAATGTATAACGTTAAAATACAATGTAATTGACCAATTACAGGAAGTGAAATGTATTCAAAATATAGAATTAGATGTGTTGGACGAATTTGGAGTATGGATTCGGTTTGATAATCTACAGTTCGTTCATCCAGAGATGACAGTATTGCAAGCGGTGTTAGAACAAGATTACCGGTTCATGTGTTTAATAAACAATCTATTTGTAGCACATACTTATTAGTGCTATTATTAGAACCGATTAACTCAGTAGTGTGCACAAATTATTAGTTGTCGTATGTTGAATGATAAATCACTGTAATTATAGGCGAACCTGCCCATAATAGACAGGTGGAGTGTCAGATTATTTACACTCAATCTGTCCATTGCAGGGCTAAAATAAATAGTTCTGTTTCTTATCACGTGGTCAGCCAATTAAATGACTGAATCATTTAAGAACAGAAGAGGTAGAGGTGTAAAAGACACTAATCAGAGTTATCTCCTCTGAAAGTAATGAATTTCATTATACAGCCAAACCCTGTGGTGAATGAAGTGAAGGTGTCATTTGCAAATTTGAAAATATGTGCTTTTCAGAGGGCCCGCCATGCTGATAAGCGTACTTTTCCACTCAGTGAGGAAAGCAATGGTAAACCACCTCACTCCTCGTTTACTTAGTAAAACCTCTACAGGTTGAAACCAGCCTTTCGGCTGATGACCTAAACACTCAATATTATTGCACATTTCTCATTTTATGTTACAAAGTATTTTATTTATTTAATTCAACTACTGGAAAATACAGTAACTACGTAAAAATAAATTAATTTTAGCATTTTATGTTAAGTACTGACGTTTGAAAGCTTTTCATTTAGAAAATGTATGCAAATCTTTTCAAGTTGATTCACGTTTTAAAAATTTCCGGGTAAATTTATCAGCTTAGTAGCCTTTGTCTCTACCTAAAATTTCAATGAGTACTTATTTCATTTGAATTGCATAATTAACTCAGCATAATGTATTATAATTAGTAATTAATTTAAGCAAAATTGTTTGCATCAGTAGTGTTTAATTGATGTACGTAACTAAATTACAGTAATTCTATATGCCCTTTCTGTTGTACGTAGTGTTTTCATTATACAAAATAGTTTTGTTATGCGACAGTAAAGCTCTCTCTCCTCTTCTATCAATTAAATTGTAAATTAAATATAATTTATATTCCAGTCTGGTGTTTTTATATATTTTTAAATAGATTTTTGTGATTTTTATTTTAACGAATTACAGCTTTTGAATATTTAAATTTCGAATGAATTCGTAATTGCAATATGGTGGAGTCGGTTTAGTGATAAGCTTTCTTTTTATAGAATAATAGCTAGTGTAGAAATAGTTTCACAGTTGAAAAGTTTGTATTTCTTTAATTTATTTGTCTTGGAACTTAGTAGGAAGTTAGGTACTGTTAAATTTCCAGAATCGTGTCGCATTTGTGTGTTTTGAGTGTTTTAACATGAAAACTTTTTTTGCTAACTGCATTCTTTTCCTTTAATTTGTTATTGTTTCAGGACAGTTGCACGTATTTGCTTCTAAGCGTTTTTATGTTAATTGGTTTTCAACTTAAAATGTTGGTTTAATAATAAAATTAATTTAGTTTCTTTATACGATGGATTTTAACACAATTTATATTTATAAAGAATATTTTGTAGTTTCAAGAAATTCCATGATAGTTATTTGTATTGACTACTTAGAAATTTTAGTTGCAAAGATTTTAGCAATATTTCATTTTTTTAGGCCACCTAGCCTATTTCAACATCTAACTTAGTACTGCTCTGCTATTTCCTAAATAAAAGATGCAATTTTCTTCCAAGGTCATCTAATACCTCGTTATTCGATTGAATTGATTTTTTCAAAGTGAAAACCTTGAATTTAAGTTTTTCTTTGTCTTCAGTCGAACCAAGTGAGTCAGTTGGTAGAGGCGTTATTAAGTGTTAAGTAACACCGGTTTTAAGCGACTTTGTATGGTGGCCAGCTGAGAGCCATTCGTGAACGAACTCCACTGAGGTGTGGTACCTGTTCAAATTTATGTCTAATATCCACGTCAAAGAAAAATTACAGAAAAAACAGCGATTAAATAGGGTGGTATTATCCATTTGACTCTCTGATTGCTATCGTACTTCGATTTTTAAAATAATTTTGTGTAATTTTTTGAAACCGGCCTTCGGGCCAGCCCAGTCAGTCAGCTGGTAGTAAGTCGCTATTATTTGTTATGTAACACCGGTTGGGCAAGCGACTTTGTATGGTGACCAGCGGACAGTCATCCGTGAACAAACTCTGCTAGGGGTCCCTGTTCAAACTCACGCCTAATCCACGTCAAAATAATACAACCAAAAGCAGCGATCAAATTGGGTAGTTGTCAATATTGTACAGTTCCCGATAACAAATAAAAGCTATAAAAAAAATTTGAAACTAGCCTGAATAGTAATTGCTGATAATTTATCTGACTTACTGTTATCATAGTTTGAAAACATTAATCTGTGTAACCAAGCGTTTCGACCAGAAATATAATTCTTTTTCTGTTAAAGTTTTTGTTGCAACTGGTTATTTGTATAAACGTAATGTTGAGTAAAATTGGTACATTTACCACTGTTTACACAGTAATATATATACCCAGATTGTTTTAACTTACAGGTGGTTTTGTTTTTGGCGTTTTTCGTTTAGACGTTTCGACCAAAAATATATTATGTACTATTTTTTTTCTGTTAATTTTTTGTTGCAATTGGTTACTTGTATAAACGTAATGTTGAGTAAAAATGGTACATTTACCGCTGTTTACACAGTAATCTATGTACCCAGATTTTTTTAACTTGCAGGTGGTTTTGTGTGTGTGTTTCCAATCGATCGTTATCAACTTTTATTTGTTATTATTAAAATTCCTCTTAAAAGGATTGAAAACAATAGTTTGTTTTATCTAATAGTTTGTTTATGTGTGCGTTGGTTGTTTGTAGAGTGGAATCGGGTGTTTGTTCCTTTTTGTAATGGGCAACACGACTATTTAGCTTGGTTTCGCTTTATGTGTAGGGTATAGGAGTAGTTATTGTTATGGAGAGGAACGAGTGCAAGTGATTATTTAGAGCCTAATGGAAAGGGGGTATATTGCACGGTATGACGAATAACAATGCAGAAACACCGTGACGAGGGTTGTAAAAGATTCGAGATGCGCGAAGAGGGTTGGTCGGTGGATAAGGAGTAGCAAGAGGAGGAGGAGAGGAGATTTCAGCGTGGCTTAGAGGCAACATTATCCTAATAGCTGAATGCTTTTGGACGAACAGCCTTCAGCAAACTTGCGAACAGAGCGCCCTCCCGCTATGTAGTGCATGCCTCTGTATTTTGCTTCTTCTTCTTTTTCTTCTTCTTCTTCTTCTTCTTCCTCATCCTCTCTCTGTGATCTAATAAGCTGCGCCCTGATCTGAGAGTGATTTTCTTTCTCATTTATCTGACAACGCTATCGCTTCAGTCTTACACTCACTACAACTTCACCCAACTTAAACGAGCTTAAAATATACACCGTCCCCTTTCACCCCGTCCCCGAATCGATTATGTCATTTTCAAAATTTATTTTCGGTGGAAAAAATATAAAAAGCACACGGTGACTTATTTACTAGAAAGAAACCCATGAAATATAATTTTAAAAATTGATGCTCTTCTAAAATCTGCATTTGTAACCGCAATTCGATGTAAATGAAATGTGTTAGTGAACACATTTCGGTTGACAGATTTTGATGAAAATGTTCGTGTCGGGTCCGGTGGTGGTATGTAACTTAAGTTTCAAGTTTCAAGTTCGTACGATGTTCCGTTCTTGAGATATTCACACACAAGACACACACACATACATACACACACACACACACACACAGAGACCAATCGCTAAAAACATGTTTTTTGGGTTCAGGGGGTCTGCAAACGTATAGATCCGGTGAAAACTCGATTTCGAAAAATCGACATGAAAACAATACTTTCCTTCCTATATTATATTCATATAGGCAAGAGAAAGTAAAAAACTTCTCACACCTTCAGAAATTTTTACAAAATAAAACCTTCATGTTATTGGTTCTTCTGAAAAATTACAAAAATGGAGTTAACTTCCTTTACTTCTTAGGTACAGAGTTATAGTTAGTATTATGTATATCCAGCACCATTTTAGGAATATTCTGTGTATGTTCTTTTGAAAATTAATGTCTAAAATGTTCACAATTAAGTGTAATATTGACTTTGCTAAATGTTAAAATAAAATAATATTAAAATATTCATAACTGGCAAGCATTGTTTAGTATACTCTACAGGCATTGATAAAATGAAAAAAGTAAATCATCCGTCGACGGAATCATTAATTGTACAGCTATTAAATGTTCATTAAAAATGGCGGTGTGAATCAATATTAATTAAACGACAGAATTACTGCTCGAATTTTTCCGTTAATTCAGCAGCATAAGAAACATTTAACTAAAATAATTATACCCTCCCTCAACAGTTCCTGATTTAAATAATAGTTATATTTTATTAAAAATGAATTTAATTAAATTCATTATTCTTTTCAACAAATACTTTATTGTTATACAATGTGAGTTATTGTATTATTAGAAAGCTCTCTCAATTTTTTACTGTACGGTAATAATATTAAATTAATGAATGAATTAAATATACACAATACTGATTCATATTACTCCATTCTGCCCATAACAGACAGATGGAGAGTCAAATTAATTATTCTCAATCTGTTAGTTGCAGGGCTAAAATAAATAGTTCTGTTTCTTATCACATGATCAGCCAATGAAATGACTGAATCATTTAAGAACAGAAGAGGTAGAGGTGTAAAAGACACTAATCAGAGTTATCTCCTCTGAAAGTAATGAATTTCATTATACAGCCAGACCCTGTGGTGAATGAAGTGAAGGTGTCATTTGCAGAGTGGAAAGTATGTACTTTTCAGAGGGCTCGGCATGCTGATAAGCATACTTTTCCATTCAGTGAGGAAGGCATGGTAAACCACCTCACTTCTCATTTTACTTAGTAAAACCTCTACAGGTTCAAACCAGCTTTTTGGCTGATGACCTAAACAACACTCCAACATTACTCCATTAGTGTGTAATTTTTCTCTGTGCATGGTCTTCAATGAAATTGACTCGTGTATTAAAGAAAAAAACAGTTTCTTTGTATTATATACAAGCTGACCTACCATATGATTTATGAAACCTCCTCAGATATCTGAACGGTTAATGTTGGAGTGTTGTTTAGGTCATCAGCCGAAAGGCTGGTTTGAATCTGTAGAGGTTTTACTAAGTAAAACGAGGAGTGAGGTGGTTTACCATTGCCTTCCTCACCGAGTGGAAAAGTACGCTTATCAGCATGCCGGGCCCTCTGAAAAGCACATATTTTCCACTCTGCAAATGACACCTTCACTTCATTCACCACAGGGTCTGGCTGTATAGTGAAATTCATTACTTTCAGAGGAGATAACTCTGATTAGTGTCTTTAACACCTCTACCTCTTCTGTTCTTAAATGATTCAGTCATTTAATTGGCTGACCATGGGTTAAGAAACAGAACTATTTATTTTAGCCCTGCAGCGACCAGATTGAGTGTAAAACATTTGACACTCCACCTGTCTGTTATGGGCAGAATGTTGGGGTATGGTACGATATTTATTGTTAAAATTGGCTGACAGTACACGTGAATCGATTTCGTGACCTTCTCATCAAGAAATCCCCTTAAGACAAGCTGTCGCCATCGAGCCCACCTAGAAAAGAATTTTCTGAGTACTATATATCACATACGTTTTGTCATCAAGCAACGATTTTTTTATTTTTTTTTTTACACTTTCAGTGCCAACAATATTTAAAAGTTTCATTTTAAGCCATTTAATTTGAATAAGGGTGTACAAAAAGTGCCGGCCCTTATTTCAAAAACTTGCAGACGTAAGCCTGCCATTGCCGACCAAAATTTCAATGTTACAGAAAAATAAAATTTTTTGTTAAAAATTAATTTTTATTATGTTCAAACTAAAAAGATATTGTTTTAACACTGAAACTATTCAAAATAGTTTTATTTTAGTTTATTTAAAGTCGCATTGATAGCTTGGTCATTAGCAGCTACTGTGGGTTTTGGTATCTTAACGGTGGTTTTAACTATTCAAATTTTCAGTCCCTAGCCGGGAATCGAACCCGGGACCTTTTGCTTTGCAGACTAGCGCGCTTGTCACTACGCCACGGAGGCGGTTTCAAAATACATTATTCTGTTAATTTTTGTTTTAAGTTGTTTTTGTAGACATTCGGTTATCCGGACGTGGTTGGCACTTGATTCATTACTTATGGGCCATCCGGTAAATCGGATGTTGTCATTACTTAAAGTAGATCGACGTCCTGTTTTCCGGACGTTGGTACTGAAAGAGTTAAAGACGTAATTGAAGTTGTTTATAATTTTTATTCATCGGTGGCAATTTTTTAAATTATCTGTCATTTTCCTTTGTCCGTCAGTCCCGCCCAGATGTCAGAAACTACAAGAGATAGCAACAAACGGTTTTCAGATTTGTAATTTACACAAAAAGTTTGTGGGTCTAAATTGGGTTTGAAGTTCCGGTTTCGACCGGAAGTCAAAAAATCAGTCAGACTTTGGAAACACATAATATAGTGTCATTAGATTCCTCTTATTAGTGAGTAGATACAGAAATCATTGGATTTAAAGTTCCGGTTTCAACCGGAAGTGACCCAAATCTGGAAGTCAAGAAATTAGTCAGAATTTGGAAACAAAAAGTTTCATTCGATTCTCTTAAACATTCAATTCTAGTTCAGGTTTGATATTTTTAGATAGAGTAATCCATTTTCGTCTATCACCCTTTCTCGTCTGCATTAGTCTCAATGCGTACAACAGGCGGGTGTAAAACCAAAAAAAAGAACCGTGCGGGCGTAATTGCGGGAGGTATATAAGTGTATTTTTGCTTTCTCTTGCCTATATGAATATATAGGAAGGAAAGTATTGTTTTCATGTCGATTTTTCGAAATCGAGTTTTCACCGGATCTATACGTTTTCAGACCCCCTGAACCCAAAAAACATGTTTTTAGCGATTGGTCTGTGTGTGAACAGAATATCTCAAGAACGGAACATCGTACGAACTTGAAACTTGAAACTTAAGTTAGATACCACTACCGGACGCGACACGAACATTTTCATCAAAATCGGTCAACCGGAAGTAGTAGTTTATTCGTATAATTTTTCAGTTTTTTGCGATTTTCTCAAAAACTGGTCCTACGATTTTTTTTAAAATCGCCTATTTTACTCAATTTTTTATTCTCTACAAGATAGGGTAGGCGCCATGTTTGTTGAAATTCTCGGTGAGGCTGTTTTCACGTAAAAACGTTGTTTTTTTAAGATTACGGCTTTAATATAAATTTTAGCGCAAAAACTTATATAATAAAAGTTGTAGAGAATTTAAAAACTTACAACTTTTATTTCAAACATTGTTTTGTATAACGCTTAGTTTAGCGGTAATTTGCGATTTTCTGTTTTTTTTCTCACGAAAACGTGAGAAAAATTAATTTTTTAAAGATTTCGGCCTTAGAATGCATTTTACGACAAAAGTGTATATAATAAAAGTTATAGAAAATTAAAAGATCTAAAACTTTTGTTTAGAGCATTTTTCTCTACAGAGCCTAGTTTAGCGTGAAAGCGTGATTTTCCGTATTTTTAAGCCAAACTGAGTTCGATTGTCATTTTGCGTCATTCACTCATGATTAAAATAAGGTTATGTTTTTGAGGTTAGTTTTTGTTTATTTCTAATATTTTATTAATAATGTTAGGTTTATTATTAATCATTTGCATTGGCAAGAGAAAGTTGTGTGAGTGTTTCACACCAGATTTTTGTTTTTGTTTTGCACATTAATGTTAATGCAGACGATGAAGGGTGGCAATAAAAGAATGGCCGGGGAATCGATCCCTGGATAAAGCCAGGTGCGCCGACCAGTATACCATCGTGCTGGTCTAAAAGAGAGTATATATATTAATACAATATTAAATAATAATGTTGTAGTGGTTTTTCAGTAGGCTGTATTTTGTTAAAGACGAAACAAATTAAGTGTAATAAAAATTATAGGGTAATATTCCATTTAATACGTAATAGTCGTACCGGGAAATTGGAGTATTTAATTAAAGTATTGTTGAAATTACGGTTGCCAGGTGTAAGCGTACTTATAGAGGATAACTGTTAATTTTTATTTTATTACTGTAGACTAGATTAATTATCAAGCGATATTACTAAGAAAAGTTTTTGTCAGCAAAAGTCAAGCTTTTTATTGCTTCTCCCGGAAATTATTCCGTTCTTAAATATTACGACAGTGCTCTTATTATAACGTCAGTAAATAATTTTTATTTTCTCTTTTATCTCTGAATTACAGAGTACACCGACTTCATCAAAATCGTATTATGTGTTTGCACAGTGTTAGTTAAGCGCGTTAGTATGTGATTTTATAGTTTGTTTAAAGCCGTAGATCGCTAACAACCCGAGTATGGTCGTGTTGTTATGAAGTGACTTTATAGTTATTGCTTAAAACAGCCAGTCTCTAGTCTCCCGGTAGTCTTCACGGCAACAGATAAGGGCTTTAACTGTAAAATTGAAACGACGACGGAGAGGAACGCGTCGTAAATTGCTAGGAATACGGGGTATTGTAGGCTTGAAATTTTGAGCTTTTTTTTCTGAATAAAGTTTAACAACGAAAGGGTGTTATGTGAAAATACTTGAACTACTGGGTGCATCGTAATAATTGTTACTTACCTCCCGATAAAATTAATATCACGTAATTTATTTTAACCATTATTAGATACCAGTTTCATCTGAATTGAAGTATCCACATAAGATAATGAAGTTTAGGACTTCATAATTTTAACGGTTTTGTTCTTAACATGTATAGTATAAGGGAAGTTGAATTGTAATAAAAGTTATTTTTGAATTCAACTGTTCATTTTTGTTATTCACTTTACATCTGTCGGGGGTATTTTGGTCCAACCTATTACTTAAATATTTGGAGTTAAGAGTTGACTTATATTTTGATTATCTTCTTCTTTTTCTTCTACCATTCATGGATTTTAGGTTCCAGGATTTGTTCCGGTATCCATTCAGCCACTGATAGTCCCGGATCACCTACAAATATGTATAATCATCTACAAATATGAAGACATTTTTTGTAGATGATCGGTCCATTTCCGGCGGTATCTCATAATTGTCTTCTTAAGAGAATTTGACACCTAATTTCCGTCGTATCTTAATCTTTGAACCTGTTCAATCTTATTAACTAAAGGCACGGTTAACTTGCTTGCTCTCTCCTAGTTTTGTTTACGGTTTTGTAGTACAAAGTTGGTTTTCGATTTGTGAGAAAAAATCTGTTTGTTGATTGCATCTTTGGCTCTGCTTAACTAAATTTTGGGACTTTGAAATTGAGAATGTTAGGTTGTCATGTCGTTAATAAAGTGAAAATGTAATACCTTTAATTATCTTGTGATCACTGTCTCCTATCATAATCTGAGAAATGTGTGGCTTAAAAGGTAGGGCCTATGTTTGTTTCAGTTCGTTTCGCCACTAGCCTTCGCGTTGTTTACATAATTGAAATTTTTTTACTTTCTCTTGCCCATATGAATATATAGGAAGGAAAGTATTGTTTTCATGTCGATTTTTCGAAATCGAGTTTTCACCGGATCTATACGTTTTCAGACCCCCTAAACCCAAAAAAACATGTTTTCAGCGATTGGTCTGTGTGTGTGTGTATACAAAATATCTCAAGAACGGAACAACGTACGAACTTGAAACTTAAGTTACATACCACTACCGGACCCGACACGAACATTTTCATCAAAATCGGTCAACCGGAAGTAGTAGTTTATTCGTATAATTTTTCACTTTTTTGCGATTTTCTCAAAAACTGGTCCTACGAATTTTTTAAAAATCGCCTCATTTACTCAATTTTTTATTCTCTACAAGATAGGGTAGGCGCCATGTTTGCTAAAATTCTTGGTGAGGGTGTTTTTACGTAAAAAAAAGTGTTTTTTTAAGATTACGGCTTTAATATGTATTATAGCGCAAAAATTTATATAATAAAAAATGTGGAGAATTAAAAATTTTTCTACTTATATTTCAAACATTTTTTTGTATAACACTCAGTTTAGCGGTAATTAGCGATTTTCTGTTTTTTTCTCACGAAAACGTGTGAAAAATTGATTTTTGTAAGATTTCGGCTTTAGTATTCATTTTATGACAAAAGTGTATATAATTAAATTTATAGAAAATTAAAAGATCTACAACTTTTATTTATAAAGCATTTTTCTCTACGCAGCCTAGTTGAGCGTGAAAGAGTGATTTTCCGTATTTTTAGGCCAAACTGAGGTCGATTTTCTTTTTGCGTGTTTCTCTCATAATTAAAATAAGGTTATGTTTTTGAGGTTAGTTTTTTATTTATTTCTAATGTTTTATTACTAATGTTAGTTTTATTGTTAATTATTTGCACTGGCAAGAGAAAGTTGTGTGAGTGTTTCAAACCAGATTTTTTTCAGTGATGCAAATATGCCCGATCTAACCGGGAATCGAACCCGAGACCCCTGGCATAAAAGCCGTTTGTGCTGACCGTTACATCAAACGGCCGGCTGTAGTATCTTAATGAGATCTATTTTGATATCTAAGGCTTTTGAAAAAAGTGAAATTTTTCAGTAAGCTTGTTAAAGTTTTCCTTATTTCTGTATTTATTTAAACTACCTTGTTCTGCTGTATATAGTTAGATACTCTTCCGTAATGCTAATTGTTAATATTTTCCATTAGAAGCAAGTGGTGGACTCTTTCGATGAAGGTAAATCAACCCAACTTTGACTTTTGTTACTTTCTGTAATGAAAATCTATTTAAAAAGCAATATTTTTCGACTACATAAATGAAAAATGTAACCATATTTTTATATTATAATAATTTGAATAGATTAAATAGAAACTGATAGGTTTTATCTGATAATGAGCCTTCCTAACTGTAAACATTTTTCGCTTGCGACTAACCTCATTACCAATTTTCACGTTCTCTTTTATCATCTCTTTGCGACATAGGTCATTTAGCCTATTCCTGTATCAAAATTGTTTATTTTTATTAGAAAACTGTATTTAAAATAAATTACTACCAACGTTGTTTGGGTCTTCTCAATGTTTTTTCCTGAGGCCTGTACTCCAGAATTCCTTTTAGGCTTTTAGGAGTTCAATCGGCCACTATTCATTCCGTTAAAATTTTTATTTCTATGTTAATTTATTCTTGTCTATTTATGTTGTTTATTCTTGTTACACTTTTGTTGTCTGCAACTCTTTCAGTTTATCGTAAAGTTTAAAATTCTGTTCTCGTACATTTTCAGTTTTCATAGTAAATGTATTTTTACCGCTTTTAATTTGTTACCAATTGTTTTTAATATTTTATCTAAACATTTTGAAATTCGACTCTATTGCGAATTTTTGTCTCTGAAAAATTATGCTATAAATAGCTTTTGTGGTAATTTTCCTTTTAATTCTTGTTCGTTAAGATTTCTTTTATTTTTTGTTTATTTAAAAAGTTTTATTTTATACCGCTAATGGTTTTTCGTATACTTACGTGGAATGGAGAAAAAAATAACTGTAACGTTGGAGGCACGTCCTCTACATTTAAAAGAAATATGACCTCTCTGCGACATGGCTTATCTTTTGCTTTTTCTGCTACTAAAGTCTTAAAAAAACACGTTTTAAATTCTAGTCTAACTACTTTTTAAACAGTATGTAATTACCTAGTTGTCAGTTGCATTAAATCATATTATATCTTATCCACTTTTTTCCTTTTGTTTTCTTCTTTCTTTTTAGTACGTATTAACTCTAATGAGAACTACGATAATTGCATGAATATTTCTCGACATGTTCATTTGTAACTAGAAATGAAATATTAATGAATGTTAGACGTCCCGTACGTTTTTAGAATTTTTCCATTTCATTTATGTAAAAGATATAAAACTGAAACGTATCATACATGGTAAGACAATGGATTATACTAAGCTTAACCACCGTGTGATTTGTATAACGCAATTTATTAATATTTATTCAATTTTGGGTGATTATAAATAAATCCAAAGTATAAATTATACAAAGTGCATGGTCATCACCAAGAATGTGGTCCCACATGACGAACACCTGTATGTGGATGGAGAGCAGTTGGAAAGAGTTATGAAGTACAGCTATCTTGGTATGACGGTGAACAGTAACCTTGATTACTCTACTGAGATCAAAATCCGCATAGAGAGAGCCCGGGCCGCATTTGTGAAAATGAAGAGGATGCTGTGCAACCACAATCTGAGTCTGGACTTGAGAATTCGTGTGCTGAGGTGTTACATCTTTCCGGTGCTGTACTATGGTGCAGAGGCCTGGACTACCAATAGGCAATGTGAACGAAGACTTGAGGCCTTTGAGATGTGGGTTTACAGAAGGATGCACAAAATATCTTGGACAGAGAGAGTCACAAACATGGAAGTCCTAAGGAGGATGCAGAAGGGAATGGAAGTGATGATCGAAATCAAGAAGAGAAAGCTGGTGTACCTCGGCCATGTCTTGAGAGGTCCAAAATATGAAATCCTTCATCTTGTCATCCAGGGAAAGATTATGGGTAAACGATCGGTTGGAAGAAGAAGAACCTCCTGGCTACGGAACCTGCGAGAGTGGTTTAATTTGTCATCCATCGACCTATTTAGAGCTACAGTTTCCAAGGTCAGGATTGCCATGATGCTAGCACACCTTCGTAATGGAGATGCTACATGAAGAGAAGATAAATAAATCGACACACGTTACGTTCACCTTACGTCGTCAAACTTGTCCTCTATTTGTGGTGTTGAATAACGTTCTTATGGTCCAGGCGATAACAGATGAAGTAATTTTTTTCTGTTTTCAAACAAAAAGTGAAGTCTATAAGAGAATGTGGAAAGTGTCATTTTTTACACTGCTGAATTGAATTTTACACTAAAAGCATAGAAAGAAAATAGTACGGTGGGGTTTTACTTGTGGCAATTTCCAGACCCTAGCCGGGAATCTATCCCGGGACCGGAACCTTAAACGAATTAGTTTTATTTCTTTCAGAATTTGATTTTTTTGAACCGCTGTCTAAATCCTCGGCTTATAAACAGTAGGAAGTGAGTTTTGAACAATAGTATTTACTGATATTCAATATGAATGTGAAGGGAAAGTAGACTGTATGTTTATCAATTAAAAAAATCATGTATTGGTGTGTTGTTGTTGTTTAGGTCAACAGCCGAAAGGCTGGTTTGAACCTCTAGAGGTTTTACTAAGTAAAACGAGGAGTTAGGTGGTTTACAATTGCCTTCCTCACCGAATGGAAAAGTACGCTTATCAGCATGCCGGGCCCTCTGAAAAGCACATATTTTCCACTCTGTAAATGACACCTTCACTTCATTCACCACAGGTCTGGCTGTACAATGAAATTCATTACTTTCAGAGGAGATAACTCTGATTAGTGTCACAGTACACCTCTACCTCTTCTGTTCTTAAATGATTCAGTCATTTAATTGGCTGACCATGTGATAAGAAACAGAACTATTTATTTTAGCCCTGCAACGAACAAATTGAGTGTAAATAATTTGACACTCCACCTGTCTGTTATGGGCAGTTTATTGGTGTAATTATTAAAATTGTTTCTAAAAAAAGCTACTATAGGTTGTAAATATTTCTATTTTTATTTTTTTAGTTTCTTAAAGTAGCATCAACAGCTTGGTCATTAGCGACTACTGTGGGTTTCGGTACTCTTCCGGTGGGGTTTCAGGCCCTTCTAGGGATTCGAACCCGGGACCTTCCACTTTGTAGGCTAGCGCGCTAGTCAATACGCCACGGAGGCGGCCTTTTCAATAAATATTTTTTAATGATAGTTTGTAGTGGTTTTAAAGTTTTAATTAAAGAAATAATTACCACAAGATTAATTGTGATTAGTTTTTTTTATCATGAGTTATTTTCTGTTAAGGGGATTTTTAAATGAACCGGATTGTGGGGCGAGGTGGTCGGGGTTACCTTCCTGCGTGACATAATCACATCGTTTCATTCCCATCACGTTCCTTACCGAACGGGTATACGAGTACGAGCAGTCGATCTTTCTTAAAGGTTTTAAGAAAAGAGATTTCTTTTCTTTTTTTTTGCTAGTTTAAGGGCGTGTTACCGTGCTACTAGCCGGCTAGGGTTTGCAAAGAAAACAGTTTTAATTAAGATGAGAGGGTTGGACTGATGGGGTTGTGTATCCCAGGGTGATGGTGCTCCCTGGCGGTTTTCCAACTGACTATTAGTGCTATTTTAGCTAGCTACATAACATCCTCGGTCAATTTCCCTTACTTTTCCCTATAATGTGATGTGGTTGTTTTTTTTTACTATCTACTTTTTATGTTCTGTGCGCTAAGCAAAGTAATTTCTTTCATTCAGTTTTTCCCTTTGTCTCTTTCATGCTTAATCAGAATGTCTTGATGGTGACTGTAGTGTACATTTTTCCTTCTAATGTCCCTCCTTTATTTAATCTTCCACCTTCTCAAAGTATTTTTCTTTTTAATTACGGTAAGAAATACAGGTACCGCATGATATATCAATTTAATTTGCTATTCTACCTGGAAATTAATGACAAGATAAGCTTAGAAATCTCGTGTGAAACATTCACTCGATTTTTTCTAACGAATGTGAATGTTTAAGGGGGTACTCAACCCAGAAAATGAAAATGAAAACTTGTGGCTATCATTTATGATTATTTATTATAAATGAAAGAGTAATTTACTAGTAATGATCTACCATTTTAACCAAGCCAAAAAATTAATTACAGCCCCTAATATAAGGGTGAGGTTGGAAAAAGATTCCCCTTTTACGGGGAATCAAATATTTCAGGAACCGAGAAAGATATAAACATGATTCTTACGATACAAAATACAGAAAATTGCTCTCTATTATCTGTTGTATGCGCTTGTATGTATTTTTTCTTACAAGAAATTTATTGGAAAAAAAACCATTTTTCAAAAACATTTATTTTATGTATTCGCAAATTATTTTTTAACTAAATCCCTATTAAGGTTTTTGTAATAATTCCACAGATAATAGAGCAAGAAATTATGAACATTTGAAAAAAACATCATCCAAACATCTCCAATACTAACCTATTTTGGTTTAATTCCCAAGAGTGTACAATCATGTAAAAACCACATTCCCGGAAAACTTAAAGGAATTATTCCACTCGCCTTGCTAGTGAGCTTTATTTTAAACATGTTTTTATAACTTTTTGTCAACGTAAAAACAAAGTAAACAAATGTTGTGATTAAGAAAATTTTAAACTTCAAATTAACTGCAAAAAAACATTGAAATTTAAAAAAATGTCATCTTGAGTTGACTACCCCCTTAATGGTTAGTAAAAAAATGTAAAATTAAAACGTAATCTAATTTTAATAGTACGTGAAGGACGTTAAAAAGTATGGTAAATCACTAATTGACGCTAAACTGTGCTCTGTGGAAAAAACAATCTTTCAAAAACGTTGTGTAGGTCTTTTAACTTAATTTATATATTATACTTTTGTAGTAAAATGTATAAAAAGGCCTCAATCTTGAAACAACCTCAGATTTTACCGATTTCAATGAGAAAATCACTAATTGACGCTAAACTAGTGTTGTAGAAAAAAATTCTTCAAATAAAAGTTATAGGTTTCTTTATTTTCTATTATATACGCATTTGATGTAAAATGCAAATTAAGGTCGCAATCTTAACAAAAACTATTTTTTGACTAAGAGCGTACAAGCCCCACTTAAGCTTGTTTGTGCTCATTAGCAGGGGTTTCTTGCTAACGATGTTGACGTAACAAAATTGTACCTTCGTTGATTTATTAAACATCAATGTGTAGTTGGTATAAAGTAATTACGTGTAACCCAATACAAAATTAGTAAAAACATTCCCTTATTTTTTAACAGTCCATATCGGCGGTTTTTACAAGATGAAATACGTACATTTATGATAATAAGATGGGGGTTTTCTCTATTTAAAGCTTTCAAAGTAATTGTTGAAAAAGTATATCATATCTTGTAGTTTCATTACGTTATGTGTTTTTCTTCCTTTCGTCATTTTTGTTTTTTTTTTATCAATCAATATAATGTTATATTTCACCGTACTTGTTGCGGTAGGGTGTAGTAGCTACAGTTTCTTAAACAATTTATTATATCTAGTATGTAGCGAATTTTTAAGTTTTATTGTTTCAGTACTGTTTCTGACATGTATATACTACATTAAATGTAATACTTTTATGGTTGATTTATTTTTGTACCATATCTTGAAATTAATTGCTGGAATAGTTTGTTTTTTTAATTTTTTTTTCTTTATTCAAGAAATTCACAATCTGTTGGATACAATCTGTGAATGTGACAACACAAAATGTGAAAAAAATTAACAAAACAATATAAAAAAAATAACAAAATTAATATTAAAAAAACGTAAATGGAGACACAGTCCAGTGACAAAACTCCGACACGTGAATATAAAAGTGCTGTATTTAGATCACTGAAATGGATAGTCAATTATATAGTACTACGTTAATAGATGAGGTCCCGGCTCCATCGACGTTTTAGACGTCTTATTGGATTGTTTGGGAGAGTCTGCGTAGCCAGATTTGAGATCAATGGGTTATGGTGGTTCACGAGTTTCTTCCTAAATTTTCTATTGAGTTTAAAGGAAACGTCTTGAATGTAGGGTACGTTTTGAAAAAAATTTTATTCTTTTATTTGAAACAGAATGTAAAAAGGAAAATATCGTTTGAAAAATAAAGTTAAAATATTTTTATGAATCCACCAATAACATTTTATGTTCTTTGCTATTTTACAACTGTATTTAACTGATTACAACATTATATTTTATTGCAGTTTATTCGTAAATTGGTAACTTAATACCTAAACGGTTTGGTGTAGGTAATTTATAATTCTTTTTGATTTTGTTGTTTGGTTCCTGGAGGTAGAAAATAATAACATATTAAGCATATTTTACGTTTTAGCTGTTAAGTTTACAATTTTTACTTTCTCTTGCCCTATATGAATGTATAGAGAAGAAAAGTATTGTTGTGTCGATTTTTGGAAAACGAGTTTTCGCTGGATATACACGTTTTCAGGCCCCATGAACCCAAAAAACCATGTTTTTAGCTATTAGTCTGTGCGTGCGTGCGTGCGTGCGTGTGTGTGTGTGTGTGTGTGTGTGTGTGTGTGTGTGTGTGTGAACAAAATATCTGAAGAACGGAATAACGGACGAAGTTGATGCTTGAAACTTAAGTTAGGTATCACTATAAGATCCGACACAAACATTTTCATCAAAATCGGTCAACCGGAAGTAGCAGTTTATTCGTGCAATATTTCACTTTTTGCGATTTTTCTAAAAACGGCTACTACGATTTTTGTTTTAAATCGCCTCAATTATTACATTTTTTATTTTCTACCAGTAGGATAAGCGCCATATCTGCTGAAATTCTTTGGGGGGGGGGCTGTGCATGGGGAAAGCAATTCTTGGGGTGGCCTCAATATACATTCAAGGGTAAAAGTGTATTCAATAAAATTTGTAGAACATTTAAAAATCTACTTCTTTTATTTTAAAAATTGTTTTGTTCAGTGCTTAGGCCTAGTTTAGTGGCAGTTAGTGATTTTATGTTTTCTTTTCACCAAAAATGTGTAAAAAATGTGTGAATTTTAATTTTGCGGCCTTAGTAGACCTAATACATTTTACTACAAAAGTGTGTAATCAAATTTATAGGAAATTAAAAAACCGACAACTTCTATTTAAAACATTTTTCTCTGCAGAGCCTAGTTTAGCGTCAATTAGTGATTTTCCGTATTTTTATGTTCTATAGAGGTTTATTTTAATTTTACATTGTTTATTCATGATTAAACATAGGTTATATTCTTTAGTGTTTACAATGGCAAAACAGCTTGAGAGTGTTTCATACAATTTTTTTAAAAATAAGTTTAGAATTTTAACAGGTTGTAATGCTTTTGTTTTGGCATTAAAAAATTACTGTACGACGGATGTTAACGTAATTGAGAAATGTAAAGGGAAGGTTTTTCAACTTTGCAAATGGGGGTTGTACTTTAGGATGGTAACAAAGGGTAATTAGAACAGGATGATAGAGCTCAGTGACCGATCAGTGAACACGTTTTCTACATTGGTGGATAGCGCGCTGTCCAGCACAGTTTACTCCTCATCAAAGGCAGTGGATGATGATGACACGGGCGAAATTGATGAAAATATGCACTGTACGAGACCACTATCGTGTCCTACTCTCTGTACTCTCCTTGTACAAGGAGTTTATAAAAACATTGCACTAACATGGTAGTGGGTCTGTTACCTAACCATTAATAACATCCCTTGAACATTGACATCACACTAACCACGGACATGAAATTGTGTGCTACTGTGCATATGTAGTACTCGGGGGATCACGGATCCCTATACTTGTTGACTTTTGTACCTTTTCCTCCGAAACTATGTAATGTAGACACTCAAATTTTCTTGTGGGTTAGGTCATTCAATTGTTCACTTGTTTTGAGGATAAAAAATGTTAAAATGGAAGTGAAAACTTCTCACCTGGTTTTTTCAAAAAGACTTCTTGGTCATAATGTTAAAATTTAATTAAAAAAAAGTAATTTAAACATCTTTGAATTTTTAAACGCTCAGAGTAAATAAACAGAAAGTTTGGATCTTTCAAACAAAACTAAATATCACTTTAATATCTTTGGTAGTTTCTGAGAAAAAGGTGCAAATGATTTGGTAAAACCCTCCTAATTTTGGGAAACAGTCATTTGAAATTTATAATACAATATTTAGGCCTATAATTATTTAGTGGATTATAATTATAATTACCTAGTAATTTTTATAATTATTATAGAAATATAATATTTACATTATTTCTTTTAGAGGGAATTTCACACTACATTATCCAAGAAAAAACAAAAAAAATCTTGAACATTGACATCAAACTAACCACAGACATGAAATTGTGTGCTACTATGCATATGTACACGGGGGATCACGGATCCCTATACTTGTTGACGTTTGTACCTTTTCCTCCGAAACTATGTAATGTAGACACTCAATTTTTCTTGTAGGGTAGGTTAGTCAATTGTTCACTTGTTTTTAGGATAAAAAAGATGTTAAAATTGAAGTGAACATTTCTCACCTGGTTTTTTCAAAAAGACTTCTTGGTCATAATGTTAAAATTTAATTTAAAAAAAAGTAATTTTAAACATCTTTAAATTTTTAAACGCTCAGAGTAAATAAACAGAAAGATTGGATCTTTCAAACAAAACTAAATATCACTAATATCTTTGGTTGTTTCTGAGAAAAAGGTGCAAATGATTTGGTAAAACCCTCCTAATTTTGGGAAACAGTCATTTGAAATTTATAATACAATACTTAGGCCTATAATTAGTTAGTGAATTATAATTACTTAGTAATTTTTATAATTATTGTAGAAATATAATATTTACATTAGAGGGAATTTCAAACTACATTATACAAGAAAAACAAAAATATCATTATTTTAAAAAATTTTCGTTTGTAAGTAACTCCCTTAACTATTTAAGTTATAGTTAACTGATCATTCTATAAAAATTAGTTACCTTGTTTTCAAACGCTCTATCTTTCTCTTTCTTTCTAGTTTACTCTTTTTTGCAATTACTTTATTTGTTATCTTTTTAGTTTATTTTACTAATGATTTTGTTTTATTCACAGCTAGATAATAGCAAAATGTTTTTCTCAACTATTTTTATGTAATGTGTATGTATTTACTTATGTATTGTGTATTACTGTAAATATGTGAAATTGTTAATGTCATGTGATGCCAAAAAATTACCACTAGTGTATTCCTTAACTAGATTTTACGTTCGACAGCGTTGAAACAGCCAAAAGGGCAAAGGAAAGTTTGCATGGAGCCGACATATATTCAGGATGCTGCACGCTTAAAATTGAGTACGCTAAGGTAAGTGAATTGTCATTAATATATTTATGTTAAGTTCTATATTATATTTAAGTAAACTTCTATATTCCCTACCTCAGAAACGATCAAAATTACCAATGGCACAAAAATTACGCATATATTGTTCTCTTTTAAAACCTATATGGACCTACGGGTCCAAAATTTACGGTTCAACCAAACCCTCTAACTTGCAACGAATTCAAGCATTCCAGTCAAAAACATTACGCCTTATAGCCAAAGCACCTCTTTACGTTAGCAACAAAACCTTACATACAGATTTGAAAACACCACTAGTACAAAATTCCATCGAATACCTATACGAACGCTTTCACGACAAGTCACACGAACACGAGAACCTACTGGTGCGTTCACTTTCCACCTTCCATTTACCTGATAATCCCCCTAGACGCCTTAAAAGACGCTGGAGGTAGAGACCTGTTAATTTGATACACAAATTTCATTCTTGGGGAGACACCAATGGGGGCCCTACCTCTCTCATGCCTATCATGTCAGTTACATTATTATCATAATCATCACATTTGCTTGTTGTTAAATTTTACAGTTGTAAATAAAGATTTAAAGAGAAAAAGAAATAGTAATGAGTGCATTTTATTGTTGCATCTTTACTCTGAAGCTTGAACATTATCGTATTAATTTTATTGCTCTGGTTATTTATATGAATGGGATGTTTTTCGGCCGTGTAATCCGTTTTGAACGATTTATTAAATTGTTTAACGGTTATGGGTAATTTGGGACGGTGCAGTTGCAGTTTGAACAGTCATCATCGTTGCCCGTTGTTTGTAATAATTACACCGATGCCAGCAGGTGTTCGGTATTACATACGCGGAATAACAGTAGTGTGTTACACGTGCGATTGTAGCCGTGTTTACGGTAGCCCACTGTGAGTAATTAAGTCCCTGTTGGCATTTGCACCGTATGTACATCCACGGCATCGTGTCCACCACCGCCTCTACTAAACCGTATTCTACTACTACTACGAATACCATTAATATTAGTAAGCACTACTACTCTACCGTGTTGGACCAAAAACATACTTAACATTGTTTTGTTGATTGTCGCTACGTCATCTTTATCCGTATCTTTACGTGTGTAATTTATTCGTGACAGTATCAGTTTTTTACCTTGATCGTAGTAATTGATTGTCGTAGCATTACAAAGATTGTAAAATGTAAAATTAGCGTGATTCTGGGAAACGTAAATTAAAAAAATTGAATAGCGTATTTTTATTATTAAACCCATCGGGTTGGTCTAGAGGTAAAGTTGTCTTTGCGAGTCGGTTGATTTTCGGTGACGAAGGTTACTGGTTCAAATCTTGGTTACCGGTGTACTTTGATGGTTTGGGTTCAATTAACCATACTCGCTCAGAAATGGTCGGCCTGAATCTATACAAACACCTCATTTACATGTCCTTCTTTCTCATTGGGTCATAGGGTTGCTTATTGTTCTAAGTAAATTAAACAGATTATAATTGTACACGTATTAGGAATAAAATAATTGTGTTATGAAAAAATTTCAGTAAATTTCTTTTTTGGCATTAAATAGTAAAAAATATGTAATTTAAGAACAAGTACAGTAGATTTATTACTTGAAGATGACTTTGTGCATGGTTCGAAGTTACATTTTGACAGGAACTTCTGCAATTGCTTCTCGGAAATTAGCATTTAAGGTGACCCCAAAAGAAGAAATTGCACGCTGACTGATCTGGAGATCTGTGAGGCCATGAAAGTCACCATTTTCGAAGTTATCTGTCAGCGTGCGAGTTCTTCTTTTGGGGTTACCTTGAAAGCAAAATATATCTTAGTTAAATGTTACTTCAACCATGTACAATGTAACTTAAAAGACTGTTTGCGCAAAAATGGAGCTCGCCTGTAGGATATCCATTTTCAAGAAATAAATTTCACTTGTAAGATATCAATCTGCAGGAAATAAATTTCTTTCCCTCAATTACCCTGTATAACCTCGATAGTTCGTTGCCTTCCATAGCTCTTTTCGTAGTACTATATTAAAAAAAACCATAAAGCTACAAAATCAAAATGCATTTTTACACGCACGAAATTAACAACAAATGAAGAACCTACTGTTTGTCGTAAGCATTCAAAAATATTGTAAGAACTGTACGTACGCTCGTATTAGATACAGGTGTACAATTTTTTACTCTAAAAAAATTCCAAACTCAAAAATATTTGATCGGTGAGTCGGATTCCTTTATTGAATCCCGGGTAGGTTCTGGATGTTACCATGTTTTTTATTTATTTATCTCCCAGTTAATTATTTAAATTATGACGAAGTTACAGCACTAAAGAAACAATAATAAAAAAATTGTTTCAGCTTATTAATCGTTTATGAATTAATCTCGTTCAAGTTTTGTCACCGTTGCTTTTTTTATTCTAATTTTATCTGGCCGAATGTGTGCTAGTTGGTATATTTTTATTTCTTGTGGGTACTCGTTCTAAAAATTGCCACTTAGTACTGTTAGAAAATTGTTTTCTCAAGCGCTTCTGTAATTTGAATTAGAAATTGCGCGACCGAAATAGAATATCTTTGTTTTTACCGGTTAATTGTGCCTCGTACATGTTCTCTCATGTACACCGTACAGGTGTGTAAGCAATTAAAATTTTGGCATCGGCAACATTCCACTTGACCTAGTCTCTCTCGGCTGTTGCGTCATTCCTCTCTCATATTCACAGCACGTAGGGTTATTATGTACACAGTGCATTAACTTTTAAGATTTTTAAAAGCAATTGCCTGTTTTTATTGGAAATCTGCACTCGTAATTCATATTTTGTTGTTTTGTTTCCGCAATTATTGTCATGGAGTCTGTTTAAAGTTCTTAAATGTGTTGGTTTTCAATTAAGTGCCGGCATAATTAATATTTTGCAAACTTGATTTGGTATTTTTACTGTCTAGCGTCTCAAAGCACTTGTATGGAAAGCAGTAAGATTTGTTTTTATAAAATAATGAGATACCGCAACTCTGAATGACAAAAGTACTAAATTAACTTGCTAGTGTACAAGACCCATTATGGATTGAATGGTGCATAGTTATTTATATTGTACTCAGCTAGCTTTCTAGAATGTTCTGGATCCTTCTACTTTTCCTGAGGGATTGTTAAATTATCCATGGGACCTCCTAAATGAATAGATCCAGTTTTTTTTTAAAATCGGCTTTAATGATTTCGGGTGTTCATTTTCTGTAAAGAGCCTGGCATATACATAAAAAAACCTGTGTTAATAAAAAGTCAATTCATCTCGCATTAAGTATATTTTTAGATTGTTAATAATTATTTAAGAATAAAGTTTTCAGAACGATTTAAACTGTATTTTACAATGGTGACTACGTTTAACAGCTGATGTGGTAATTTACAAAATTATGAACAAAATCCCTCTAGCGATAACGAATAAAGTATAATATCAAAAAAAATTTCCCTCGGTGACCATTTCATAAGTTTCCCTATTTAAACAACACTGTTTTAATCAATTGAATCTACTGTAAACAAATTTTTTGTAATAAATAATTTTGTGTTCATTGAATTCTGTATCAGAGAAGTGTTAAAACTTTGTCGGATTTAAAAAACCGTATTTGCAATGATTCACAGGGAATTTATAGCGGTTTACCATGTAAATGATTTCTTTTGATTTATCGTACGATTGATTCTGACGATCGGCAATAAGCTGTTCTAACAGTGCGTTGTCTGTGAATTTTAAAACTGAGGCAGGCATCGATTTGTGAGAGGATGTGATACATAAGAGAGCCGAGCCGCCTGTGCAGTGTTGTGAGGTGAAAATACGTTTTCAGATTCAATATTTTCAGCGTTGTGATCGGATAGTTTGGGGGGAGGGGGAGCGGCGTACGCGTATATAAGCTTATCCAGATGACAGTTGAATTTAATATGTATTAGGACCCATACGCCTTGAAAGCTCAATCCCTATAAAGCACTGCGATAATCCCGACGCTTTATCCGTTTGGGGATTACTCTGTGTAAAGGTTAGCCAATAACCTTTGCGTTATATTCGCTGCGTGGACGGCAACGATAGGAGCTGCCCCGTCGGCGGGTATACATTTATTAGGCCTACTGAATGAACAAGCGAACGAACGCTAAGAAATCTTGCGTCTCTTCTTCCGCCGTGAAAGCTCCTCTCTAAAAGCTTTTTCCTGAGACACACCGAAACCGACTACCGACACTTTTCCTGATTTTTATTTACAGATTCTTCCCGGTCGTGTTTTTACACAACGAATTGAGAAAACTACAAAATAACGTATAACCTTTTAACCTTTTTTTTTGTTTTTAAGAGTTTTCTTTTAACCTCCAATAAACCGACTGATCTGCGTTCTGCTTTGTTGTAGAAACTGCTCCGTAAAGTGATAGTCGGCTGCTACTTTTACTGTTCCTTTGTCGACAATTTATTTTATTAACTTCTTGTACCTGATCTGTAGTAAATCCTGTAGAGTTCGAATGTAGTGCTACAGTATAAGATGGGGGAAATTTTTTAGTATCCCGATTGATTTTAATTGATGTTGATTTTTTATTTTGTCCCCTGACGCCAAAAAAGTTGATTAGAATGTTTTGTGTGCGCGTGTTTTCTTTCGTGTGGACGCAAATATTACAGGACTGGTAGAGCTGAACTGAAAAATTAGATTTCAGCGAGCAACTCGGTGAGGTTTGTGAATTAACTCTTTAATGTCTTGAAATTAAGGTTAGTCTATTTTTCTCCAGTGGGGGCAAGTACAAGAAAATTCTCAAAAGTGGCTGCTAACGATTTTTGATTTAACTTTGCTCATTTATTACATTTTCTTGGGTCATTTAGACAACATACGTATTAAGCACCCTTTGGAAAATTCACCTAATAATATTTTATACTGTATTACGTAAAGAACTGTTAACATTCTTTATGTCTGTGTAGGTATTTATATGTGCTCTTGTCAGATTCGAGCGACATGGAGCGATGAATCCTCGATTTTCTGTCATTTTTTTTCTAAATGAAGCTTTCTCTTCGTGCAGATTTACCTATCACCCATCGTTATTTTTTCTGAACTCCCGATTAACGCAGAAGAAAGAAAATTGATGTTATTACATTCTCTTGCCTGTATGAATATGTAGGAAGGAAAGTATTGTTTTCATGTAGATTTTTCGAAATCGAGTTTTCACCGGATCTACTCGTTTTCTGACCCCCTGAACCCAAAAAACATGTTGTTTAGCGATTGGTCTGTGTGTCCGTGTTTGTGTGTGAACAGTATATCTCAAGAACGGAACCTCGTATGAACTTGAAACTACCACTACCGGACTCGACACGAACATTTTCATCAAAATCGGTCAACCGGAAGTAGTAGTTTATTCGTGTAATTTTTCACTTTTTTGCGATTTTCTCAAAAACTGGTCCTATAATTTTTTTCAAAATCGCCTGGTTTACTAATTTTTTTATGCTCTACAAGATAGGGTAGGTGTCATGTTTGCTGAAATTCTTGTTAGGCTGTTTTCACGTAAAAAAATTGTTTTTTTAAGATTACGGCTTTAATATGCATTTAAGCGCAACAATTTATATAAAAAAACATGTAGAGAATTTAAAATCGTACAACGTTTTTTTCAAATATTTGTTCGTACAACGCTTAGTTTAGCAGTAATTAGCGATTTTTTAATCTTTTTCCTTACGAAACTGAAAAATTAATTTTTTTAAGATTTCGGCCTTAGTATGCATTTACGACAAAAGTGTATGTAATCAAATTTATAGGAAATTAAAAGATGTACAAATGTTACTTAAAGCATTTTTCTGTAAAGAGCCTAGTTTAGAGTGAAAGAGTGACTTTCCGTATTTTTAAGCCAAACTGAGGTTGATTTTCATTTTGCGTGTTTCACTCATGATTAAAATTAGGTTATGTTTTTTGAGGTTAGTTTTTTGTTTATTTCTAATGTTTTATTACTAATGTTAGGTTATATTGGTCATTATTTGCATTTGCAAGAGAAAGTTGTGTGAGTGTTTCTCACCAAATGTTTTTTTGTTGTGATTTTAAAACTTTTTCAAATGATATTTATTAAGTTTCTTTTATACCGGCGGTTTTCCATGTTTGTTGATATTAGTTTTGATTGAGCGGAGAATTTTTACGCGATTTAATCTCCGAAATATCTTTTTCTATTTTAAAGGGATGAAAATCCACTTCTATATTCCTTCACTCTTGGGTTTGATATTTGCGAAAGTCGTTTTCAGTCAAACGGTAAGCTGCATTTTCTTCGTTTTTCCATAAATCAATACCCAATTGAAAACGGATTGAATGCAGGAAAATTTCCCATCCTTAAATCAAATAACAACTTTATTACTATATATATACTGTACCCCTTGCGACGTTTCCACGGCAAAGATGAATAGGAAAACTACGCTTATTTCAATATCAAAGTTAATATAATTTTAATCTGTTCGTTTCATGTATTCGTTTAATGTTTTAATGTTCGTCAAATTGTACGGCCTTCATTTAAATACACAGCCGAGTTAAGTTTGTTGATGCGGATTAATACGTTCATAAATACCAACCCTGCCTGAAGAGTTCGCTTTTGATCGTGAATGTGTTATCTCCTTGATAATTCATTTCGAATAGTTTTGTTTTGTTCTTTGAATTTAGTTTTACCTATTCATCATAATTAATATTTCAAAATACATAAATTATTTCCTTTGAAGTTGCTCTTCTGCTTTATTTAAAGTTTCAAGAAGTTTGTTCGTCATGAATTCGAGTTTCTACTTAAGGAAAAGCTATAAGGAAAATGTCAAGTTGTTTTTGTTTTTTGACTGTCCGAGGATTTTGACCTGTAGTATATTCTTCGGAAGTATGTTATATGAACGAGTAGTTATGGTAAAATAGTTAAGAGGTTGAAGTCAATTCGTCCTTAGTAGTCTTTTGTATTAATAGGCCGAAGGCTAAATGTTTTATGTAGGTAATACGAGGCGTATTTTTAAAGTAAGTACCGTTTGAAAATAAAAAAAAATAAAAGGAAATTTGCAAAAACTAATTTTATTTTCGGAATCTACATACTTTTATCTATTTTTCTACATAGTTTCCAAGTTTTTGTAAACACTTATCATATCGCACAACTAAATTTTGGAAACCTTCTTCATAAAAACTTGCCGCCTGCTGTGATTTGACCTTTACGGGAGAGTGCGTGTGTCTCCAATCCATGCTTTGTTGTTTCGATTCGGGAGTGAAATGCGAAATCCACGTTTCGTCTCCAGTTACGATCCGACTCAGCATATCGTCACCGTTTTCGTCATAACGTGTCAGAAAATTCAAGGGACTGTCGAGTCTTTTGAACTCTCTCGAGCGGCCTCACACTGCCGCTCAGACCCGAGCTGCATTGGACTCTTTTGGCTGGGAAGTTTTGGACCACCCACCCTACAGCCCTGACCTTGCGCCGAGCGACTTTCATCTCTTCCGTCATCTGAAACATCACTTGGGCGGCAGCCGTTATGACGATGACGACGAATTGAAAACGGCCGTGAATTCTTGGTTATCACAGCAGGCGGCAAGTTTTTATGAAGAAGGTTTCCAAAATTTAGTTGTGCGATATGATAAGTGTTTACAAAAACTTGGAAACTATGTAGAAAAATAGATAAAAGTATGTAGATTCCGAAAATAAAATTAGTTTTTGCAAATTTCCTTTTATTTTTTTTTATTTTCAAACGGTACTTACTTTAAAAATACGCCTCGTATATAAAATTCTCGTATCACAGTGTTTGTTGCCATACTCCTCCGAAACGGCTTAACCGATTTTGATGAAATTTTATATGTACACTTGGTAGGTTTGAGAATAGGTTTTTATCTATTTTTATACCCCTAAGTGATAAGGGTGGTCCACCCCAATTTTTTTTTTTTAAGTTTTTGGACAAGATTTTTATTTATTATTTTTTCGTACATACTTGCGCTAACCACTACGCTAACGGGCCTTAGATGAAATAAAATAATTTCATATTTTCCATAAAAACATGTTTTCTGTTCTTGGGCGTAGCAACGCGCGCCGGGTACCGCTAGTTTTCAGTGTAATGTTAGGTTCTCGTTTCCGGAATACGAAAATGTTTCACTGATTTATTAGTATTACGATTGTTACGTATTTTTGAATCCATCTGTTTTCTAAACCTTATCTTTCCTCCTTTGTTCGTTATCTTACAATCTTACTTGATCGAACATTTTCACTTAATATAAAATCATTGTTGCGGATTCACTACTACTAAATTTTTACTAAATTACTGTTTACTAAATTTTTTTATTCTCTACAAGATAGGGTAGACGCCATGTTTGTTGAAATTCTTGGCAAGGCTGTTTCACGTAAAAAATTTTTTTTTGAAGGTTACGGCTTAATGTGCATTTTAGCGCAAAAATTTATGTAATAAAAAATGTAGAGAATTTAAAATCCTACAAATTTATTTCAAACATTTTTGTGTATAACGCTTAGTTTAACGTTATTTAGGGATTTTCTGTTTTTTTCTCACGAAAACGTGTGAAAAATCAATTTTTTTAAAGATTTCAGCCTTATTAGTCTATGCATTTTCCGACAAAAGTGTGTATAATTAAATTAAAGTTATAGGAAATTAAAAGATCTTAAACTTTAATCAGAGCATTTTTCTCTACAGAGCCTAGTTTAGCTTGTGAAAGAGTGATTTTCCGTATTTTAAAGCTAAACTGTGGTTGATTTTCATTTTGCGTCTTTCACTAATGATTAAAATGAGGTTATGTTTTTTGAGGTTAGTTTTTTTGGTTATATTTGTCATTATTTGCATTGGCATGAGAAAGTTGTTTCACACCAGATTTTTTTGAAATTGTTAAAATGTTGTACAGCCTTTTTATCTTGTTGGTAGAGCGGAGCGCGGTTGCATATAGACTACTCACTAAAATGTAAACTACAATGGATTTATTATTTGATTGATGAATTGTCAATTGACTTTGCTTGTTAACAGCCAGCTGCTGGATTATCTTTTTTTACTTGAAACAATCGTTTGACGAGCGAGCTTTTCATTCACAGTCGGATAATAAAAGAAATGGAAGCTGTTATCGTAAAAAATGTCTGCTTTGTTAATCTAAACATTTATTGCATGTGCCCGGGGTTTTTTCCAATACAACTGACGCTTTTGACGTGAAGGATCCACGCTTGTCACTACGCTTTTCATTCGCTTTGATTAGGTGCGGATTTTTCGTGTGTGCACTCTTTGCCGTTCGCCATACATTTTATTCAATGGCGCTGAGGCTATCGAGCCTTTAGAAGAGATGGATGTCGGTTTTATTTGCTCTCTGTCCGCCTTTTCTCGTTATTTTTCTTTTCACCACCCACCTTGTCATATATATATAGATGGTCTTCTTGAAATAAACGAAAAGAAAGTTGTGTTTTATGTATTTATTTTCTCGTGTTTTGCTTTCTCGTTATATGTTTCCATTCGGCTTGTGTTGTTGGATTAGATGGAACCAGTCGACGCCGTAATAAATTAACTTTGAAATTAATAGCTGTGAGATCACCAACAAGCAACTACATGTTTACATTTTTCAAGTTTCGTTGAAAAGTTTGTATTTGTCTCGTAGTGTACTAGTTGTCACTTTTAGGTTTTTTTGAAAATTCAATGTGTTTGTATTATTAACGACTTTTAATTTTACTAATGCGTGAATTTGTGGTGGCCTGAACCAAAAGTAAACTAATTTTAGAAGAAAATAAATATTACTGAATTTCTTTTCGCTGAGTAAATTATTATTCTAGTTTATATTCTGTGACACGTCGGATGTGTTTAGTGATTTTGTTGGATTAGTGTTTTATCCAAAATCATTCTATTTAAGTAGGCCACTTTAAATTCCATCATTTGTAAGTTATATAAATTTAAATAAAAATTTTATTTCCACTTTTTTACCTTAGAAATGGCGACCCGAAAATTTAAAATTCCGTATTAATTCGGAGTTTTCTCTTGTGTCGGTTTAACGATCTCATTTTCAGAATCTACGTAAGAAATTAAGTAGTGAAAATTATTTTTCGTTCCATAATACAGGGTTATCATAAAAGAATGGGTGGTTTTGAATATGGTTAAAAGAAAAACCGAATTACTTACAGTTAATGTTGTTTATTCATGTAATTTGTCGTCTCAACAGTTTTTTTACATAATACATAAATTTTAATATGTGCGCCCTTTGTCGCTCGACAAATGTCCAAACGATACTCAACTTCTCTCCAAACATTCGTTAACATTTCTTCGGTTATGGTTGTCATTGCTTCATTAATCCTGTTTTTTAAGTGGTTCAGATCGCGAATTTTTTGTGAATAAACAACGGTTTTGATGTACCCCAACAAGAAAAAAATTACAAGGTGTCTGGTCTGGACTCCTTGGAGGCCACAGCATAGTTCCTTGCCGGCCTATCCATCGATCTCCAAATTTTTCGTTAAAAGCGTCCGTGACTCAAGTGTGGGGAAACGCCATCTTGTTGGAAATGAAGTTGATGAATGTTTTCGTGTTATTATTGCTTTACTCAGCTAGATGAACTCGAAAACATTCATCAACTTCATTTCCAACAAGATGGCGGTCCCCCACACTTGAGTGCATTGGTCACGGACGCTTTCACCGAAAAATTTGGAGATCGATGGATAGGCCAGCAAGGACCTATGTTGTGGCCTCCATGGACTCCAGACCTGACACCTTGTGATTTTTTCTTGTTGGGGTACATCAAAAGCGTTGTTTATTCACAAAACATTCGCGACCTGAACCACTTAAAAAACAGGATTAATGAAGCAATGACCACCATAACCGAAGAAATGTTTACGAATGTTTGGTGAGAAGTTGAGTATCGTGTGGATATTTATCGAGCGACTAAGGGCGCACATATTGAAATGTATTAATTATGTAAAAAAAACTGTTTTAGACGACAAATTAGATGAATAAACAACATTAACTGTAAGTAATTCGGTTTTTCTTTAAACCATATTCGAAACCGCCCCATTCTTTTATGATAACCCTGTACTTTAGCAACGTATTTGCTAGCAAAAACATATACATGAAAAAAAACCTTAGGAAAGTATTTTAACGAATCAAAAACGGAACTCTGAATTAAACGACAATCATTGAGGTTGTTATATGGAGCCTAATATAAGTTTGTACTCGTATATCCATAAAAATTTGTTTAACTTCAATAGTCTAACCAGCCATACGATATTTTTAATTTCAAATTTGGTGCAACCCCTCGGAAGCTATAAGCAATAAGCCTATAATATAGACAAGTAAATAAAATTGCCGAAAAAGGAAATGCGTCGATGTTTTCATTGGATAATAATCAGACGGGTACATAAAAAGTAAGAAATGAAAGCATTTTGCACTTGACCGAATCGTAAATATTTTACTACGGTAATGAAGAAGAAGCATTCTTCGTACCTACCTACCTACCTATTGATCTTGGGGTTATTTCTTGGCTCATCGCAGCGCCCACGGAAAAATCAATGATATCGGGTGGCGCGGATAGATGGTCTATATTCGGCTCAACTTTTCAATAAAACTTTTAACGTCTTTCCTTTTATTATTATAAATTTCTGATATCACAATAATGTAGCCCGTGTGCAAGACCTACTATCTAATAAAAGTTTTTGCTAGGAGCTTTTTTAAAAATAAAATTTTTAGGGTTGTAGATTAGGCTACGGGAAATCTGAAACTTTCGTTTCGTTTTATTAACTCTGTTGTTGTTTAGGTCATCAGCGGAAAGGCTGGTTGGAATCACTGGAGGTTTTACTTAGTAAAACAAGGAGTGTGGTAGTTTACAAATTGCATTCCTCAATTAATGGAAAAGTATACTCAGCATGTATTTTCCACCCTGCAAATGACACCTTCATTTCATTCACCACACTGTCTGGCTGTATAATGAAATTCATTACTCCTACAGAAGATAATTCTTGACTAGTGTCTTTTACACCTTTACCTTATATATACTTAAACGATTCTGGTATTTAATTGGCTGACCATGTGATAAGAAACAGAACTATTTTTTGTAGCCCTGGAACTAGCAGATGGAGTGCAAATAATTTAACACTCCATCTGTCTGTTATGGGCAATTGTTAACACTATTTTCCGAAAAGTATTTTGTCTTTGGAACGTGTTGAAACGTTTCAGTGTGTTTGTAGATTTCTGATGATGATTTTCGTTTCGACTGGTTAAAATATTTTCCTAAGGGTTTTTCTTATGTTATGTTTTTGTTAGTAAATAAGTCTGGTGAAGTATTCTGATATGTTAAGTTTTTATTTCGTTATCGATAACAGTAATTTTTCAAATAGTATGATGGGTTTAGTTGATTGAAGACTCCTCGTGTTCGTCTATTCAAGGCGGCTACTGGCACGTCACCGAACTCAGTTGAACTCTGGCTTCTACTCCGGCGTCCCGGGTTCGATTTCCGGTCAGGTCTGGTATTTTTTCATCACTCGTATTCATCTAACATTAGTCTCCACAGTCATTAGCAGAAATTGCAAAACAGTCAGAGGTAAAACAAAGAAAAAATGGCTCAACCGGTGTTAATTTACAGTTAAACGCAGATTTTTACTTTCTTTTGCCTATGTGAATATACAGGAAGGAAAGTAATGTTTTCATGTCGATTTTAAGAAATCGAGTTTTCACCGGATCTACACGTTTTCAGACCCCCTGAACCCAATTAACATGTTTTTAGAGATTGGTCTGGGTGTGTGCGTGTGTGAAAAGAATATCTCAAGAACGGAACATCGTACGAACTTGAAACTTAAGTTACATACCACTACCGGACCCAACACAAAACTTTTCTTCTAAATCGGTCAACCGGAAGTAGTAGTTTATCGTGTAATTTTTCACTTTTTTGCGATTTTCTCAAAAACTGGTCCTACGATTTTTTAAAAATTGCCTGGTTTACTAAATTTTTTATGCTCTACAAGATATTGTAGGCGCCATGTTTACTGAAATTCTTGGTGAGGCTGTTTTCACGTAAAAAAATTGTTTTATTACGTTTGCGGCCTTAATTTGCATTTTAGCGCAAAAATTTATATATTCGAAAATGTAGAGAATTTAAAATCCTACAACTTTTATTTGAAATATTTTTTTCTATAATGCTTAGTTTATCGGTAATTAGCGATTTTATGTTTTTTTCTCACGAAATTGTGTAAAAAAGTTTATTTTTTTAAACATTTCAGCTTTATTATGCATTGTACGACAAAAGAAAATAATGAAATTTATTGTAAATTCAAAGATCTACAACTTTTATTTAGAGCATTTTTCTCTACAGAGCCTAGTTTAGCGTGAAAGAGTGATTTTCCGTATTTCTAAGCTAAACTGCGGTTGATTTTCATTGTGCGTCGTTTACTCATGATTAAAAGATGGTTATGTTTTTTGAGGCTAGGTTTCGGTTTATTTTTTAATGTTTTTATGACGAATGTTACGTTATATTGTTAATTATTTGCATTGGCGAGAGAAAGTTGTGTGAGTGTTTCACACCAGATTTTTATTATTTGATTAACTGGGATCTCCCGAAAGCCTTTTTGAGATATATTCTCAGACAAACCGGAAAATAATCTCTGTAATAACGGATGCCGAATTCCAATTAAGGTTACTGTTCAAATTCACACTTCTGTTCCAAGGGAAGAATACAATAAAAAGAGCCAACAAATCGTTTGTAGTTTTCGGAAATAAAATTTGAAAATAATTATGAATGTATTAAGATACATACAGTGAAAAAAAACAGCGTAAGTGTTGAAAACATAGTAAAGATTGAAGGGTAATAGAAAATCCACGGGGACAAGGAGGTATCAAGAAAATGTTTGCTTTTCAAATATGATGCGTTTTAAAGTAAATTAAAATAAAATTATGTAAATTAAATTTCGAAGAAATCGGCTCAAAATATTAGAGCTTGGTGATTTTAATTATGGTACGTACCCCCTTAATTTTTAATTATGCACGCCCACCTAAGATGTCTGAAGTACGCCATGGCAACGGGTAAATGTAGGCGCTACTGATATTACCGTCGGAAACCTATCCAAGAATTTTGGTCGATAAAGATTTCAATTTGTGTTTGTGTATAGAAGTAAATTTATTCCATTGAATTTCAGGTAAAAAGATTGGTACGAAAAGGTATAATTGATTTTTTCCGAGCAAAAATAGACGTGCCTTACTAAGTTTTAATTTTTCCGTTCTCATTTCAGTTGCCTGCGTTTTGATAAGACTGTGCAGTTTATAATTTTATTATTATTTATTTATTTATTTATTTATATTTCTCTTACGTATTATATATAACCGGTCGGTGGAACCTTTACTCTTTTCAATTTCATGAACCTCTTTCCTTTCAATTAGGATAATTTGAAAGCAGGTAGATGTAAATAATATTATTAACTTTTTTTATCTCGTTGTTTTTCCAATTCTATGACGGTCGTTTGCATGCGAACATTTGAAGGAAATTTAATTTCTGTTTACAGCAGCGAAATGAGGCGTGCTTGTTCTCCTCTCCGTTGTCTACCTATATATTTTCTTAAATTTAAGGACTTGTTCAGAATGAAACGGAGCGCCGAGACCTTTAAAATATATAAATCTAATTAATCTGTTTTCCTTTTTTTTAATTTTTTACCTTCTAATTTTGTTGAAACTAAATTACGTTGGTAGTATTTTATTTTTCAATCTTGTAGGCTACAGTATGAAATGATATATAATGTGATTATATTTTATATTATGTTTTAATTCACGCGACCTTTAATTATATTTGCAGTTATCGTAGTTGTGTTCGTTTTAGAAATGTAATAAGTTTTATAATTTTTCTCCATCATTTTTTTATCACATTATTTTTTGTTGTTTTTTTTGAGGTTTTGTTATCAGATTACAGCAAAATCGGCTTACATGTATTTACTGAGATGTAAAAGAGAAAGTTCGGTGAAAATTGATGAGTAGTATTAGGCCTACTATTAAAATGCAACCCACTAATCCGAACTGATTGAGCTCGAGACCTGTCCCTATTTCGTTATGTTGTCCGGATTATCCGAAAAAATGTGCATAATAAATAAAAACAGCTGAGTGTTTAACATTTATGAGCAGAACAAACATCAGCACACGAGTAGCCTACATACATATTGATTCGATGTATTTTAAGTTTTTTTTTACTTTCTCTAGTCTTATATGAATATTGGGAAGGAAAGTTTTCATGTCGATTTTCGAAATCTTGTTTCCACCGGAAGTGCACGTTGTTATAAGCCCCCTGAACCCAAAAAGACATGTCTTAGCGATCGGTCAATGTGCGAACAAAATGTCTTAAGAATGGAATTGGTACAAAATTGAAACTTATAACTTTAATTAGGTATCGGAAGTAGTAGTTTATTCGTGCATTTTTCATTTTTTTGCGGGTTTCTCAAAAATGGCTCTTAAGATTTTTTTTTAAATTCGTTCCATTTACTCTACATATTTTGTGCTCTGCAAGATAGTGGCAATTCGTTTGGGGGGGGGAGGCTGTGCTTTCGTAGTAAAAAAATGTTTTGTAGGCTTCCGGCCTTAATATGCAGTTTAGGAGGAAAATATTTATTTCGAAAGTTATTTTGTTTAGGTAATCAGCCTCGGCTGATTTGAACCTGTAGAGGTTTTGCTACGTAAAACGAGGAGTGAGGTGGTTTACGCTTACCTTCCTCACTGAATGGAAAAGTATGCTATCAGCATGCCGGGCCCTCTGAAAAGCACATATTTTCCACTCTGCAAATGACACCTACACTTCATTTACCGCAGGGTCTGGCTGTATAATGAAATTCATAACTTTCAGAGGAGATAACTCTGATTAGTGTCTATTTCACCTCTACCTCTTCTGTTCTTAAATGATTCGGTCATTTAATTGGCTGACCATGTGATAAGAAACAGAACTATTTATTTTAGCCCTGCAACGAACAGATTAAGTGTAAATAATTTGACACTCCGTCTGTTATGGGCAGTCAAAAGTTATAGAATATTCAAAAACCTACATTTTTATTTGAAACATTTTATTTCAAACGTTGGTTCTACAGTGGTTGATTTTCATTTAGCGTAATTCACGCATGATTTAACGTTAACAACTTACGGAATGACGGTAAATTTACTTTCACGTACATAAAAGTAAATTATTATTGTATTACTTTGTGTCCAGAAGAGTCTAGATGTAATTTTTTTGCACAGTTAGAAATGGGATTGAATCGTAGGCCGTACTCGTAAAATGGATTTGTGTTTGTGATTTTTTTTTGTTGTCGTCCGTAGATCCCTTCCATCGGATCGTTTGATTCATTTGCAACGCGAAATCTCATTGGCCGAAGTTTATTGGAGTTGTCTTAATTGGATACGTACGTTAGGTAACTGTTTTGTGGATGCACCGTAATTATTCGGCTGCTATTTGCCTCCACCCCGCCCCGCCCGCCCGCCCGCCCGTCCTCTGCAAACGTGCTTCAGTACCTTTCCACACCGACGAGAAGCTTAAATTTACTAACACTAAACCACACCTACGCTTATTAATTTAATGTGCGTGTGTGTGTATACCCCACTCGGTTCTACAATCAGTTATTCTGCTCTCTCTAGTTCATCCTTCGACATTTAATTCGATTACAACCGCTGTAATTATTTTGCTGGGTTTGTGTTTTAACTACTGTATATGTACTGTTTGATTCGAAGAAGCGGCGGTACTATATACATAAAATTTAAAGTGTTTTAAAGTGCTTTTATTAATTTCAAATGTCCTTGTTTACAATCGTTTTCCGTCGTTCTTCACCCTTCTGGGCCGAACCGAATCGAGTAGCGAGCGAGAGTGCGCGTGCGTGTGCTGCTATGGCTTATAAAATTAATTATAACTTTCCTTATTTATTTTCGCCGAGAGTTATCCTCTTTTTCTTTAATTATTGTTTTTTCTTCTTATAAACATTTAAATTAGTTTTGCTAAAATTTTAATTTAATTGATGTTACTTAAATTTTATAATTATTTTATGTCGTTAACTAAAGTTAGGCTAACGGTCGTTTTTCTTTAAATTAATTTATATGTCGTGTATAAAGTTGTTTTCCTTTTTGAATTTTAGTACGCATTAATTTTTAACTCGGTGTATTTTATCGCCGTTCCTTGTAACTTACGGATAAGATTTTATTTCGTTTGTAAGGGGTTATTGTTTATTTTTTCAATTATATAAATTAGCGTCTCTTTCAGCTGCTGAAGTTATCCAAGGAGAATTTCGTTATTTACTTATTAGGCCTAAAACATCATCTGTAAAACTTTTTCAATATTAATGTTTATTAGCGTACCACATTCCGGATTTAATTTAGACTCGCTTTTTATTAACCTAATAAGAATGTGTCCTACACTAAAAGAATTTGGTATATACGTATGTTTAACATGTTATTACGCTTTCTTGCCCCGTGTTTATTTATTTTCCTATTAGGTTACTTTACAAAAATCATTACAATAGACTTTAATTTCCGTATTTTTAACTTGAAAACTAACTCGTGATGGGAAAATTGATCTACTCAACTATTATTTTCCATGTTCAAGGGTAGATCACTTTTAGTGCTTCTTCGTTTATTTCTACTACAGTAACTACTACGTAATCTAGTAGTGTGTATATAATTATATAGAAGAGAGGAAAGTATTGTTTTCATGTAGATATTTCCAAATCGTATTTTCACCGAAAATATACGTTTATAGGAGCCCTGAACCCAAAAAGACACGTTTTTAACGATTGGTCTGTGTGTGAACAAAATTATTTAAGAACGGACCCGACACGAATATTTTCATCAAAATCGGTCAACCAAAAGTAGTGGTGTGAATTCGTGCGATTTTTCACTGTTTTACGATTTTATTTTTAAATCGCCTAATGTACTAGATTTTTATGCTCTACAAGATAGGTCTGCTGAAATTATTGGGAGGTGGGGAGGCTGTGCTCTCGTTGTAAAAAGTGTTTTTCTTACTATTTACCCCTTAATATGCATTTTTCGGCTAAAGCGTATAATATAAAAGTTGTAGAAAATTTTAAAACCCACAACTTTTATTTCAACCATTTTTCCCCTAAAATACTTAGTTTAGCACGAAATGTGTTTTTCTGTATTTTGTTTATTAAAATCGTTAAAAAACTGGATTTTAAAAAAATGCGGCCTGAGTGGGGGTAGTATGCATTTTACGACAAAAATGAGTCTAATGAAAGTTAGGCTGTAGAAAATAAAAGTAAACCACCTTTATTCAATTATACAACTTAAATTGAATTGTTTTATTTTACTGAGCTTAGTTTAGTAGCGTCAATTAGTGGTTTTCCATATTTTGCTCATCAAAATGTGAATGCCAACAGGTTGATTTATATTTAGCGTCATTCACTCATTATTCAAAATATTGGCTATATTACACTATTATTTCACTATTTACGTTAGCAAGCAAAAGTCTTGAGTGTTGACACCTGAATTTATGTTTTATTTATTTTTCCTCAGATAGGGTTAATTTTAGACCACATGAGGTGACTTTAGACGTTCTGGAAGCTCTTTTTCCAGCCCACAATCTAAGCGTTCCCTCACCTCACTGTAGGCTTTTCTCCTTTCTTCTGTCCACCCGGTCTTCTGAATTTAGTTCGGTTCATTGAGTTTCTCGGTTTATTTTGGTTTTCTCAATATCCTTTTTGACTTCTTTAAACCATTTTTCCGACACCTAGGTCTGTTGTTTAGTGTCTTAAAATTTGTTTTATTTTTTTTAATGTACGAGTAGACTATATCTTAACGAATAGAATACAAGAGGTCAATGACGTATGTTTAACCAAGTCAGGCTATTTTATTTTGCGAATTTGCTCTTCATGCCGTCGTGTTTGTTTAATGTACCCTAAAAACGAAACCCCCACCCCCTTTCCCGTTCATAAATAGATTTTTGATGCACTGATTTATTACTTTCTCTTGCCTATATGAATATATAGGAAGGAAAGTATTGTTTTCATGTCGATTTTTCGAAATCGAGTTTTCACCGGATCTATACGTTTTCAGACCCCTTGAACCCAAAAAACATGTTTTTAGCGATTGGTCTGTGTGCGTGCGTGTGTGTGTGTGTGTGTGAACAGAATATCTCAAGAACGGAACATCGTACGAACTTGAAACTTGAAACTTAAGTTACATACCACTACCGGACGCGACACGAACATTTTCATCAAAATCGGTCAAACGGAAGTAGTAGTTTATTCGTATAATTTTTCACTTTTTTGCGATTTTCTTAAAAACTGGTCCTACGATTTTTTTCAAAATCGCCTCATTTACTCAATTTTTTATTCTCTACAAGATAGGGTAGGCGTCATGTTTGCTGAAATTCTGGGTGAGGCTGTTTTCACGTAAAAACGTTGTTTTTTTAAGATTACGGCTTTAATATGCAATTTAGAGCAAACATTTATATAATAAAAAATGTAGAGAATTCAAAATTCTACAACTTTCATTTCAAACTTTTTTTTGTATAACGCTTAGTTTAGCGGTAATTTGCAATTTTCTGTTTTTTTCTCACGAAAACGTGAGAAAAATCGATTCTTTTAACATTTCGGCTTTAGTATGCATTTTACGACAAAAGTGTATATAATAAAATTTATAGAAAATTAAGAGATCTACAACTTTTATTTAGAGAATTTTTCTCTACAGAGCCTAGTTTAGCGTGAAAGTGTGATTTTCCGTTTTTTTTAAGCCAAATTGAGTTCGATTGTCATTTTGCGTCATTCACTCATGATTAAAATAAGGTTATGTTTTTGAGGTTAGTTTTTGTTTATTTCTAATATTTTATTAATAATGTTAGGTTTATTGTTAATTATTTGCATTGGCAAGAGAAAGTTGTGTGAGTGTTTCACACCAGATTTTTTTAAATATTCGTTTCATGTACATGTTACTTGTTGTACATGTACGTATACTACAATGCGGCGTTGGATTAAAGTTATCGTTTAACTATTTCAATAAAGGGAATAATTCCAGCAACAGATGTTTAAAATGGATGACATCGACCGTGGATGTTGCATTTCCTTAATGTTACGTAATCTCCGTTGAGATTTCTTGCGTAGTTGAGCGTTGCAATACGTATTGTTGTATCGCTTTAATACTGTTCGCTATCTCCCTCCCTAACATATTTGCATAATAGCGCTTATGATGTGTTTTTCCCGTTTTCCTCTAATCCGAATGTTTTTCTAATGAAGGCACAGATTGATGTACTTAGTTTTATTATTTGTATACTATGCACCGACATTATTTTCATTTTCCGCTTCCCATTGAATTATTAAATTTTTGTTTATTTTATTTTTTTAGCCTCTTTTCGTTGATGTAAATCTTTAATTAAAGTAATCAAATACGGTTTTTAAGAGCTGAAATGTTTTGATACTGACTTATCTTTACACTCTTGTTGAGTTTTGTATGGATTAAAATTTTAAATAAAAAAGTTTTCCGAAGCGTTATGAAACTTTCTGTTTTTTAATTTCTCGGTGATCGCTTAAAGGCTGTTCTCACGTGGCGATTTTGATTGATCAATTGCTGCTGTTGATCACATCCCAAGTAAATTAATGAATATACGAAGTAAATAAATACAATATTTTTATGAATCATTTTTACTTTCTCTTGCCTATATGAATATATAGGAAGGAAAGTATTGTTTTCATGTCGATTTTTCGAAATCGAGTTTTCACCGGATCTATACGTTTTCAGACCCCCTGAACCCAAAAAACATGTTTTTAGCAAATGGTCTGTGTGTGTGTCTGTGTGTGTGTGTGTGTGTGTGTGTGTCTGTGTGTGTGCGTGTGTGTGAACAGAATATCTCAAGAACGGAACATCGTACGAACTTGAAACTTGAAACTTAAGCTACATACCACTACCGGACGCGACACGAACATTTTCATCAAAATCAGTCAACCGGAAGTGGTAGTTTATTCGTATAATTTTTCAGTTTTTTGCGATTTTCTCAAAAACTGGTCCTACGATTTTTTTTAAAATCGCCTATTTTACTCAATTTTTTATTCTCTACAAGATAGGGTAGGCGCCATGTTTGCTGAAATTCTCGGTGAGGCTGTTTTCACGTAAAAACGTTGTTTTTTTAAGATTACGGCTTTAATATAAATTTTAGCGCAAAAACTTACATAATAAAAGTTGTAGAGAATTTAAAAACCTACAACTTCTGTTTCAAACATTTTTTTGTATAACGCTTAGTTTAGCGGTAATTTGCGATTTTCTGTTTTTTTTCTCACGAAAACGTGAGAAAAATCGATTTTTTTAACATTTCGGTCTTAGTATGCATTTTACGACAAAAGTGTATATAATTAAATTTATAGAAAATTAAAAGATCTACAACTTTTGTTTAGAGCATTTTTCTCTACAGAGCCTAGTTTAGCGTGAAAGCGTGATTTTCCGTATTTTTAAGCCAAACTGAGTTCGATTGTCATTTTGCGTCATTCACTCATGATTAAAATAAGGTTATGTTTTTGAGGTTAGTTTTTGTTTATTTCTAATATTTTATTAATAATGTTAGGTTTATTATTAATTATTTGCATTGGCAAGAGAAAGTTGTGTGAGTGTTTCACACCAGATTTTTAGTATCGGCTTGGATTGATTTTATAATAAGCCGTTATTTTTTATTTAAATTTCCCGAACAACAATTAAGAATGGTTGCGGATGAAAACTACAGTATTAATTTTACTTTCTCTTGCCTATATGAATATATAGGAAGGAAATTAGGCCATTGTTTTCATGTCGATTTTTCGAAATCGAGTTTTCACTGGATCTACACGTTTTCAGACCCCCTGAATTCAAAAAACATGTTTTTAGCGGTTGGTGTGTGTGTGTGTGTGTGTGTGTGTGTGAACAGCATATCTCAAGAACGGATCATCGTACGAACTTGAAACGTGAAACTTAAGTTACATACTACTACCGGACCAGACACGAACATTTTCATCAAAATCGGTCAACCGGAAGTAGTAGTTTATTCGTGTAATTTTTCACTTTTTTGCGATTTTCTCAAAAACTGGTCCTACGATTTTTTTTAAAAATCGTCTGGTTTACTCAATTTTTTATTCTCTACAAGTTAGGGTAGCCATGTTTGCTGAAATTCTTGGTGAGGCTGTTTTTACGTAAAAAAAGTGTTTTTTTTAAGATTACGGCTTTTAATATGTATTATAGCGCAAAAATTTATATAATAAAAAGTGTAGAGAATTTGAAATTCTACAACTTTTATTTTTAACATTTTTTTGTATAACGCTTAGTTTAGCGGTAATTAGCGATTTTCTGTTTTTTTTTCTCACGAAAACGTGTGAAAAATCGATTTTTTTCAAGATTTCGGCCTTAATATGCATTTTATGACAAAAGTGTATATAATCGAATTTATAGAAAATTAAAAAATCTACAACTTTTATGTAGAGAATTTTTCTCTGCAGAGCCTAGTTTAGCGTGAAACAGTGATTTTCCGTATTTTTAAGCCAAACTGAGGTCGATTTCCATTTTGCGTCTTTCATATATGATTATAATTAGGTTATGTTTATTTAGTTTAGTTTTTGTTTATTTCTAACGTTTTATTACTAATGTTAGGTTTATTGTTAATTATTTGCACTGGCAAGAGAAAGTTGTGTGAGTGTTTCACACCAGATTTTTTTAGTACTGTATGTAGTTGTGGTTTTATTCCGTCTGTGGCACCACCGCCATTGAGAATAATGGTGAATATGATCCATAACGCGAAAGAGTTATTATAGTCGGTGAAGCAAAAAAATAAAAAAACTGTACTCTGTAGATAACAGTGTATCGTTAAAAATATAATTTCGAAAGATGGTTCCTTTTTTTAATTAATAAAGGATCAACGGTGATAAATTACATTTAATAAAACATGTATGGGAAAAGTAAGCTTAACTAACACACCGTGGACAGTATCTAAAAATCTATCTAGTCGAGGATTATAAGGATTTCTGGTAACCCTCTTTCCTTCTTTCATGTTTTCACGAAAAGTTAATGTACATAAAAAAATTTATAATCGCTTGTGATAAGATAAATTTTAAAAAATCATCTACTTATTAACGATTTACTGTTTTTGTTATTGATCCAGAGAAATTTTATTTAAAAAAATGTGTTTTTGTAGTCCAAATTCAAACGCGAACAAAATAACGTACGTATAAAAAAGTGGGATTGTTGTTTATAGGTTTGCGTTTAAAAAAAAATCCATTTCGTTTTGATTAAAAAACAAAAAACCTCGTTTAAAAGGGGGTGAGAAATACAGAGGGCATATTCACTGTTTATTCATTTCCATTTATTGAAGATTTATTTGTTTTCATTGAAGGGATTTTTTATCGTGGAATACGCGGTATTTAATGCCCACGTCTTTATCGATAACGTGAATAAAAATTTACATTTTTCAGGGTTATAAGGTAGTTTTCTTTTTGTTTAATTTAATAAAACAGGAAGTCCTATCAGCTGCTTGAAGTAACTTAAGGGGAGATTGCCCGTAACGGACAGGTGTAATGTCAAATTATTTACACTCAATCTGTTTGTTGCAGAGCTAAAATAAATAGTTCTGTTTCTTATCACATGGTCAGCCAATTAAATGACTGAATCGTTTAAGAACAGAAGAGGCAGAGGTGCAAAAGACACTAATCGGAGTTGTCTCCTCTGAAAGTAAAGTATTTCATTATACAGCCAGACCCTGTGGTGAATAAAGTGAAGGTGTCATTTGCAGAGTGGAAAATATGTGCTTTTCAGAGGGCCCGGCATGCTGATAAGCATACTTTTCCACTCAGTGAGGAAGGCGACGGTAAACCACCTCTACAGGTTCAAACCAGCCTTTGGCTGATGACCTAAACAACAACAAGGGGAGATTGCACGATGGCTTTTACTCAAAATTTCGATTTTTGGTTTTTTACGTTTTTCAATAGTTTAGGCCTAGATATCTACCAAAAAAATCATTAAATTACGCCAAAAATATATTTTTTTTAATGAAAACGTAAAAGTTTTTATCAGGTTTTACACTGAAAAATTATCATGTTACGAAGAACGAATATTTTTTCATAATTTATACTGATCGTTTTAGTGTAAGGAGAATTTTAGTTTTTAAAATATCTGCATCACGGTTTTTAAACTCTCAGCTGTTGGTTCAGTTTTCTAAACAACTGTTGATGGGAAATTTACTTATTTGTTTTTGATGTGTGCCTTCTTGTTTCTTACAGTTTTCCGTAAATTTAGATTTTTAACACTAAGGTACATTTTTTTCAAAAAACCAATAAACCTATCAGGCTGAAATTTTCACCAGTTAATTATCTGTATAGCCACATATACCGACATTTTTGTGACTTCCTCTGGTGCTTCAAAAATTAGTAATACGCAAAACACGTGGAAAACAATTTGTAAAAATTTTATGTTATTCGTAATTTAAAAAAAAAAAATTGTATGATCCAAAGATTAAATTTAAAGAAAATGTCAGTAGCTCGAGAAGAAACCCGACACCTTTTGTGTGTAAAGTTTAATTTCCCTATCTTTTACCGATCCTAGGAAAAATGTACCTAAAAATAGCAAATTTAACATTGGCGGGATACGAAGTAGTCTCCTCTTAAACGGTTATAAATAAATGTGATGAATGTGTAATGCCTGGGGAAGATTCTTGCTAACATATTACGTACGTTGTTCTAGAGAGGGTACGAATACGTGTCAGGTAGAATTATGTGTCGTATGCAAGGAATGTGCCCGTTCGAATTGATCTGTCATAACAGTATATCGAAAGGCTATCGTATTATTCCTGATGCAATAATAGGCCTATTACTGAAATATTTGAAACCGCTCGTTATGGTTTTTGTCTTTTTTCTAAAAGTTTCGATTTTACCTTCTCTTGCCCGATATCAACATACAGGATTATTATAAATGAAATAGACAAATATGTATTGTTAATTATACACAGACCTACAATAAATTAAGACAAAAATTGCTACAAAATTGTTTAATGTTCATTATGCTTCTTACGTTTTTACTTTCTCTTGCCTATATGAATATATAGGAAGGAAAGTATTGTTTTCAAGTCGATTTTTCGAATTTCGAGTTATACTGCGTTTTCAGACTCCCTGAACCCAAAAAACATGTTTTTAGCGATTGGTATTGGTCTCTGTGTGTGTGTGTGTGTGTGTGTGTGTGTATATAATATCTCAAGAACGGAACATCGTACGAACTTGAAACTTGAAACTTAAGTTACATACCACTACCGGACCCGACACGAAAATTTTCATCAAAATCGGTCAACCGGAAGTAGTAGTTTATTCGTGTAATTTTTCACTCTTTTGCGATTTTCTCAAAAACTGTTCCTACGATTTTTTTAAAAATCGCCTGATTTACTCAATTTTTTATTCTCTACAAGATAGGGTAAGCGCCATGTTTGCTGAAATTCTTGGTGAGGCTGTTTTTACGTAAAAAAAGTGTTTTTTTATTTAAGATTACGGCTTAATATGTATTAAGTTATAGCGCAAAAATTTATATAATAAAAAATGTAGAGAATTTAAAATTCTACAACTTTCATTTCAAACATTTTTTTGTATAACGCTTAGTTTAGCGGTAATTAGCGATTTTCTGTTTTTTCTCTCGAAAACTTGTGAAAAATCGATTTTTTTAAGATTTCGGACTTGATTTATTTAAGATTTGAATTATTTTTCTCTACAGAGCCTAGTTTAGCATGAAAGAGTGATTTTCCGTATTTTAAAGCCAAACTGAGGTCGATTTTCATTTTGCGTCTTCCACTCATGATTAAAATAAGGTTATGTTTATTGAGGTTAGTTTTTTGTTTATGTTTTATTACTAATGTTAGGTTTATTATTAGTTATTTGTATTGGCAAGAGAAAGTTGTGTGAGTGTTTTACACCAGATTTTTTCTAAAAGTTTCGATTTTACCTTCTCTTGCCCGATATTAACATTCAGGATGATTATAAATGAAATGTTTTTTTGACAAATATTGGTTATTATACACAGACCTACAATAAATTAGACAAAAATTGCTACAAAATTGTTTAATGTTCATTATGCTTCTTACGTTTTTTAATATTGTATACGGTCAGTTTTTTTCATTTGAAATCTATAACCATACATTACCGTAGAATGTTTTAAGATGCATATTCTCAATGTTGGCAGATGTTATTGTTGTTTTTGGCGAATGCAGTACTCCAGAAACTAAACTCTTTTAATAATAGCTTTTGTGTTTGGTAAGCTTGTACGTTTTTAAATTCAAAAGTTTTAAATGTTAATTTATTTTTATATATACCTATTTTGTACGTGAGTAAACTTTCGCGTCTGAGAACTTTGTTTGTAGGCTGTTCCTAATTGAGTCGTTTTTAATGTTAAAAGGTAGAGTGTATGTATTTACACGTGGAGATTATTAAGTGAAATTTTATTTACTCGTTTCATGCGACGACTAACACCGTAGGGTCTAATATATTTTTGTCTTTGTAAAAGAAAAAAAAATTGTTAAAGAAAGCGGAGCTTGAAATGTTTCACGTTTAAATTTAATACTTTATACTTGACTAAGTGATATGTATTTAATGTTGTGCTCGTATTATGTTGTATGTAAAGCGCGCGTCTTTTATGTCGGTTACGGACTTCTGTTGGGTTCGTATTTTTCTCTTTCTCTCTAAACGCTTCAGTTAGCCGAGTGAAACGGAATAATGCCCGCTCGCCGTTCCCTTTCTTCGCCCGTATTGTGTACGTACGCAATCCTCATACTATTAACTGACAGCCAGCTTGCTTGGTTTACTCAGGACGTCTAATGAAAAACTTTGAGCTCCACAAAATGTGTATGTTTGTATGACGTTTCCTTTTTTATTTATAGCTGTTGAAAAGAAATTTGAGGGAAACGCTTTTTACCGTTTAATTATTGTAATTTTCGCTTTAAATTAATCTATATCTTTTTGTCAACAAAATTATTTTATTTACGGATGTAAAGGTTTTACGCCGATTTTTACAATACAATAGAATCTCGGTAGTCCGGCACCTCCAGTAATCCGGGTCTTAAAATATAAGGCCTAAAAGTATGAAACCTCACCCAGGACAGATTTTGGTAAAAGATTTAAATTGAATTAGGGAAATCAACTCGACCTAGTTACGGCGGATTTAATATAACATGTATGTTTAGGATTTGATTAAAGAAATGAATAAGCATACTTTATTAATTGTTGTTAAATGGAATAATTTTTGGCCTTTTAGCCAAAACCCATAACTGGGTCATATTCTATACTTCATGCTGAATTGACAACGAAACGTAATTCTCAGAACACGAGCACCCCGTCACCGCGCTAGGCGATGTCCATAGCCAATAATATTATGTTTAGTACAATGACTACAGAAGTACTCAGCAAACCTTTCTTAATTAAGTAGTTAATTTAATTTAATTTAAAATCACATAGAAATCAATGCATATTCATTTTTTGTTTAAATCTATAATTTATAGTTCCAAAATTCCAACACATCCAGTAATCCGGCATTTTCAGTAATACGGCACCCTCTCGGTCCCGAACAGGCCGGACTACTGTGATTCTACTGTACATTGTACTTAATTAATTTTTTTAAGACTTGTAACGTCCAGAATGTTTTTCTTCATTTCATGAATTGGATAGATTGGGTAGCTCGGCTTGTACCGGAAGCAATCTCCTTTTTGGGCGTCCAATTCTCCTTTTACTTACCAGTAATCCATTCCCACGCCTGCACCTGTATCTCTTATGAACTTTCATTCTCTCATCTAGGCTAAAAATGCCCATTTCATCATGTGTGTCCGCATTTCGTAGATTATCCTCTCAGGTACATGTCTTCACTGCTCCCAATAATGTCTACTGATGTAAGTGTCTGCCCATAACAGACAGGTGGAGTGTCAAATTATTTACACTCAATCTGTTTGTTGCAGGGCTAAAATAAATAGTTCTGTTTCTTATCACATGGTCAGCCAATTAAATGACTGGACCATTTAAGAACAGAAGAGATAGAGGTGTAAAAGACACTAGTCAGAGTTATCTCCTCTGAGAGTAATGAATTTCACTATGCAGCCAGACCCTGTGGTGAATGAAGTGAAGGTGTCATTTGCAGGGTGGAAAGTGAGTGCTTTTCGGAGGGCCTGGCATGCTGATAAGCATACTCTTTCAACTCAGTGAGGAAGGCAATTGTAAACCACCTTACTCCTCGTTTTTTACTTAGTAAAACCTCTAGAGGTTCAAACCAGCCTTTCGGCTGTTGACCTAAACAACAACACGATGTAAGTGTTGGTAAACGTGGGCAAACAATCCATAGCGTAGAAAGAAATCTGATGTGTAATTAAAGTGCTGTGAGGAGAAAGTTAATTTTAATAATGTCCCTATTAATAAACCAGTTGAAAGAACTTCTCAAAATATTGTAAAACATCCCTAAAAACAATTCAACTGATAGAAAAAGAAGGATACGATTGCTTGTTGGTTTGCTGTGTGCATAAACGCTTGGTCACAACAAAGAGTGAAATTAAACAATGTTATTGGAATGGCTTGTGCGGGTGAGAGCGTTATGAATTCTCTCACTCCCACGACTAGGGGACTTCAATTCATCTGAATACTGTACTGTGTTTTGAACTTGGAACCTTTGTTTCCAAAGATCCGTTGTTAGCAGCTGACTCGTGGCGACGACGACTTTACCGTGAGACTAACCCGGTGAAATTATGAAATTGATGGGAGTTCATTTGAAGATTAGCTAGTATATTAGTTCAGTTTGCCTCGGAGAGGTTTTAGTCCGTTTTGTTTAACGGATTTATAAAGTTATTGATTTCCAAAACTTATGTTACCAGTTGTTTGTAATGCGTTGTGCGTCGTCTGTTGTGGCTAATTAGTGGACTAATTGGGAGATCATGTTGGTGATAGCCTAATGACGACGCGGGCGGATTAGGCCTACCCGATGGAATAGAATTGTTGTTCTCCTAAATCTGCAGTAACGCAGTCTATTACCGTATTGTAGCGTTCGTTGTACCCTAGTAACTCAAGTAGATTTTAGATAACAGGTCTAAATTATCAGCGTAATACTATTTGAATGATTGATTGTAAATTGGTGTTTTCCGCCGATGCATAGCCTCTTAATAGAATTTATTGTAGTAACGTGAAAAAAAGTTGAAAGCTTATCAAATTTTAGGCATTGTTAGTTTGCGCACTATTAGAAATAGGCCTACTACATTTTTATACGAGTAATTTACCCCTGTTCCCTGTTTTGTTTATTACTTCCCTTGCCCTATGTAAATTTATACAGGAATTTATTAAGGAAGAAATTTATTATATTTTTTTATTGTTTTCATGTCGATTTTTCGTAATCGAGTTAACATTAGATATACATGTTTTCAAGCCCCTCTGAACCAAAAAAAAATTTTTTATAGCGATTTTGTGTGTGTGTGTGTGTGTGTGTGTATGTGAACAAAATATCTCTAGAATGGAATATTGTACGAAGTTGAAACTTGAAACTTAAGTTAGGTACCACTGGAGCACCCAGACACATACATTTTCATCAAAATTTGTTAATCGCAAGTAGTATTTTTTTATATTTTCTCAAAAACGTCTCCTACAATTTTTTAAAATTCGTCTTTTTTACTGCATTCTTTATAAGCTCTACATGATAGGGTAAGCCCTGTGCCTGCTGAAATTCTGGTGTGCCTGTGCTTTTGTGGGAATTTGTTTTTTAGATTGCAGTCTTGATACACATTCTGAGCAAAAATGAATGTAATTAAAATTGTAGAACATTAAAAAAACCTACAACTTTTTAATTTCTAACATTTCTTTGTTAAACGTTTAATTTAGCGACAATAAGTGATTTTCTAAATATATATTTTTTTCATCAAAATCGGTAAAAAATTATATTTTTAATATTGCGGCCTAAGTATGCATTTTACGACAAAAAATTACCATAAATTTAAAGTTATAAGAAACAATAAAATCTACAACTTTTATTTCAAAAGTTTATTTCAAACTTTTATTTTTACGGAGCTTAGTTTAGCGTCAATATTAGTGATTTTTCGTATGTCCAAGTCGAAAAGGTGTAAGATTTTCATTTTGCGTCATTTACTCATGATTGTTTTTCATTTTACATTGTTTACATTGATTCAATATAGGTTATAAATGTTTTATTATTTACATTGGTAAGATAGTCTTGTGTATGTTTCACGCCAGATTTTTAAAGTTAAAAGAAGTTTGTCCTATTAAGGGTAGTTACTTTTATACGGAGTTGAATACTAGACAGTGGTTACCTGTGTACTTTGATTGTTGGGGTTCAATTAACTATACTTTCTCAGGAATTGTTGGGCCTGGTGTGTACAAGTCTACACCTCATTTACACGTCATACACATCATCCTCATCTCATTGGGTCATGGGGTTGCTTATTGTTCTCAATTGAACAGATTGCAACGTACACACATTAGGGGTATTAAAAAAAAGAAGTTTGTCTGTGCCCATGATTTATTATATCCATATCCCGAACGAACCTTGAATTAAGTGTTATAGTATTAATATTGTAGACCTACTATTAATGGTAAATTGTATTTCGGTTGACATCTTGTGTTGGGATTTTCCGGGTTTATTGATGGGATCAGCAACGTTTTAAACTTTATTGTGGGCCGGTTCTTGGAACGGATAACGAGCGAGTTTTCGGGGTCTAGATGTTAATGTCCACCCATTAAGTGGCCACTGAATCAGTCAGATAAGCCTTTGTGTGTCGGCGTTATCTGCGGTCGAATAGTTCATTGTGACGGTGGCCGTTAACCGAATATGTATGGGCGCCGTTCCCGCTCGCCCGTACGTCGGTATGGTGAACTCGATGTGTACACACACGGAGAAACTGTGGTGGCCGATATTGCCTCTCATCTGTGTATGCTCTAAATCCTCTATGGCCAGCTGTATCGAGTGACGGGGGTGGGCGTTATATAAGGGATGTGTTAAAGTAGCTTACTTTTTTTGTATACTATATATATAAATCGCGCAGTAGATCTCCTGAAAGAAATTCACCGATGTTACTCCTCCATCTACACACACACACACCTCTCTCCATTCTCTATGAAAGGCACTTGTTGCGCTTTTTAATGTACCCACAATATATAAAGCTACGGTTTTTTTCACCCCTTCTATCTCCCCTACACTTTAATGACTTGCCGCTGCTCTTATTAATAACGCGTAACTTCCGCGTAGGGACGTATTGTTACGTGACCCCCCTCCCAACCCCGTTATGTTGCATCGTAACAAGTTTTATTATATTGTAATTTATAAAGTATCGACTGATAACGATCGCGGTAATATCAGTGTTATCGAATAAATGGAAGGGGCTCGCATAATAACGTGGTAATTGTTCGTGTTTAACCACTTGGAAAACGGTTGATCATTGAAATTTTAAGATCATGAATTAGATTGAAAGTTGTGCGATTGAAATAAACTTTTGGTTGTAGTAGATGCTTCGAGTTCATATTGTAACATCTAACCCTAGTTTCGTTCGGGATCTGGGCGTGATAAATAATAAATAAATAAATAATGAAAATACAACTATTATTTATTTACAGAATTAATTATAAAACTTTGATTACTAATTACAATGTGTTGCTTAAATTAAATTACAAAAACGTAAATTTTTAACTTTAATGCTCTTCACTGTTGATGATGATGAGCTGTGCTGTTCCACGCGTTTAGACCAATCAGAACGTTTGCCAGCGTTGCCAGATTATACGAATGTATCAGCCTGACAATGACAAATATTACTGAACACGTCGATTATAAAGCGCGTTAACATGCAATACCTTATAGTATAATCAGCTGGTAGTATGTTCATAGGTTATAATTTTTAATGGCAGGCCGAAAAATAAAATGGCTAACGAAATATCTTGCCGGCCGTATTGACGTAGTTGGTAACGTGCTCACCTCTCATCATGCGGTCTTTGGTTCGAATCCCATTCAGGCACGGCATATTTTCGTACGTTACAAAAATCATATCATCCTTCACCGTCTGCATTAGCAGTAATTGCAGAACAGTCTGACGTTAAACAAAAAAATAAATAAATAAAAAAAAAACTATATATAACAGAGCTACGACATTAAGTATTAGCAACGTTGCTGGCAAGTCATTGGCTAGCCGTGAAGTTGGTTGGAGTAATGCATACGTTCAGAGCTCATCAATGCTGAAAAATAGTATAAATTAATTAACAATTATTTACCTCTTACCTATAACCAAATAGCACTTTGTATGACAACGTGAACTGACTGAAATCAACCGATCTCACTTACACAAAACTAAATCTAAATCCCTCGTTTGAAATTCTGTTATAAATTTCAAATTGATTAAAAACGTTTTATCAGTAATTAGGAAAATCCACCGGAATATTAAAAAAAAAAACAGATTGAGCAGAAGTCTCTTGCTTTGTTCTAATAATAATGTACTTGTATAAATAGTTATTATTTAATAACCTGATTGTAGTTTTTTGTTTCTTGTGCGTTTTTTTCTATTTTTTCCGCCTACAAATTTTACTGTAAAAGGTTTACGCTTGTCGACCGATTGCTGTACGATTTTCCCTTGTCTTACAATCGATATTATACTTCTTGTTGTTCAGGTCATCGGCCCAAAGGCTTTGAGGGTTTAAACCTCTTAGAGGCTTTACCGAGTAAAACGAGGAGTGAGGTGGTGTTTACCAATGCCTTCCTCCCTGAGTGGAGAAGAATGCTCATCAGCATACCAGGTTCTCTGAAAAGCATCTACTTTCCACCCTGCAAATGACACCTTCACTTCATTCACCACAGGTCTGGCTGTATAATGATGAAATTCATTACTCTTAAGAAAAACTAACTGTGACTAGTGTCTGTAACACCTCTACCTCTTCTGTTCCTAAATGCTTCAGTCATATAATTGGCTGGCCAAGTGATAAGAAACAAAACTATTTTTTGTAGCCTTGGGACTAGCAGATCGAGTGTAAATAATTTAACACTCCACTTGCCTGTTATGGACGAGATTGGTTAAACTGTTTGCCCATAACAGACAAGTGGATTGTCAAATTATTTACACTTAATCTGTTTGTTGCAGGGATAAAATAAATAGTTCTGTTTCTTATCACATGGTCAGCCCATTAAGTGACTGAATAATTTAAGAACAGAAGAGGTAGAGGTGTAAAAGACACTAATCAGAGTTATCTCCTCTGAGAGTAATGAATTTCATTATACAGCCAGACCCTGTGGTGAATGAAGTGAAGGTGTCATTTGCAGAGTGGAAAATATGCGCTTTTCACCAGGGTCCGGCATGCTGATAAGCGTACTTTTCTACTCAGTGAGGAAGTCAATGGTAAACCACCTCACTCCTCGTTTTACTTGGTAAAACCTGTACAGGTTCAAACCAGCCTTTCGGCTGATGACCTAAACAACAATGTCATATTGTGGGACTATAGTCCATGTAATTTCAATAGAAGCTTCCGTATTAAGTATTTTCACTCCCACACATGTAAAGTGGTTGCAGCAGTTTGTATAGTGTGCTGCAAAACGTACTACTACTATCATACTACTCTTGATTATAAACAAATGAGTAATAGGCACAAATCACCATCTATTTTTAATTTTTTACTTTAATTGATATATTACTTTAATGTCAAAAAAATACTTTATAAATCAGAATGTCAAATTCTTTTAGTTAAGTAATTACAGATTGTATTATACTCTGCAGTGTTTGCTTTTATAACTGTCAACACAAAATGTAAGGCTGTTTCTATTTTAAAGATATATATAAAATGTACATAGTCTTGTATAAATGTATATGATTATATTATTATAGTTCAAATAAATTCACCAGTTCAGTTTGAGTTTCCGTTCAGTGCACAAGAGATTAAAGTGTACGCAGTACCGGTCAACGATGAGTGAAAAACGTGATTTACGAAGCCAATCTAAAAACTTTATTCACAGTGTGTATAATTACTTTAAAGAACTTCTGTATAGTTATCCTAGTTTAGAGGCATACTTTTCTAACAACCAGTACATATGCTGACTACTCTGAATAAATGGAGGAGGCAAGTAGAGGGAGAGGGAACGTGTACAGTGCAAGCTTCTATGAAAATTACATGGACTACAATAAATCTTGTTACGATAATTAAATTTGTAACGTTTTCATTGTTTTATAAGCATGCCTAAATCGGTGACTGATATTAATACGGACGGCTTTGTAAACAAGCGGAGTATGCCTTTATTGCAACGATTGTCAGCGGCACCGTTTCTCCCAGTCATTGTTGTGCTTTGATTGTGTTCTCCGTACTTAGCCGCTAACATTTCAGATCGATGGACAGGGTTCAGTGACTTGTGTCGTATTATCTTACAAGCATATTATAATCTCCGTTACTAACCTTAGGGGACATGAACCATAGAATATTAAGTACTGCTTTACTCTAATAACGTTTCTTACGTTGTACTTTTCACTTGAGATTTTATTAATAAAATTGTTTATGTATTTTCTTCGGATTCATGTTAAGTACGGTGTTATTCCTTATTATCCTGTTTCACGTAAATATATAATTTAGTCGTCTGTGAAATAAATTATTCTTTAATAATTGTTATCGGATGATGGCGTAGTTTATTCAGTAATAAATCCTTTTAATAGTTTTAATTAAAAGTAAAAAGAAGTTTTGTTCTCATATATAGATTTAAGACTCCTTTTACGGTTGCGATTTGTGTCGTACGTTAACGTACAAAATCTTCTGTATGCCTGCTAACGATTGCTTTCAGAAGGACGATACTGTAACATAAATATGGTAAAAAGAAGTAATGTATAAGTAAATTTCATGTCGTCTTACATGTTACTTGTTAACACTACTTAAAGTAGTTGATATCTTGTAACAATTGAAATGTAGTTAGTGTGCACCAGTGGTATTCCAGTATCCATTCGTCTTTTGTGTTAGCGATGTCGTTTTATAAAGAGGAACGTGCATTTATTCTTAAAAGTCTTATTTGGCTTATTAATTTTAACTAATGGGTGAAACACGGGTTTCTATTAACTTTACCCAATTCTACTGTTCCGAATAAGTGGATAATCTTGCGTTTGTTAAATAAATTTCGTGAGGATGGGTGGGTGGGAGTGTAAAAGATGGCAAAAGCACAGGTCGAACATCAGTGATAACCGTGGAAGTTCCGGAGGATGTAAAAGAATCTATGCTACTTAATCCGTCGGTTTATTCTAAAGTTAGATTTACACGAACGAGAATGTTGTTACCAGCGGGATAACGCAACTCGTCATTCTGCCGATTACACGGTAGACATGTAACGTTTATGGCCATCGTTTTGAGATCGAAAGGGTTGTGGTTTGACTTTTTCTTGGGGGGTTGTTTATAAAGTGTCGTTTTTAAAATCAACCCTTATACACAACTCCTTGACGAATTGAAGGCGGCCATTGAATGTGCGTTAAATGACCTTAATGAACAGTGATTACGTAAAGTGGCTGCAGATGTTAAGAAACTTGTAGTCTACGAGTCTTGCTTTCTCGGGCCATTGGGAATCATTTTTAGCATCTATTAAAAATTTAAGTTATTAAGGGTAAGTTAGATTGTAAATTGAATGTTGCATAAAATAATAAATGTTGTGACACTTATCGCTAAGGTCCGTTTCGGGATCTAGGTTATTAAATAATTAATACACTAAAGTTTACATTTACAAACATTTATTACAACTAAAAGATTTAAAAAATAAATAATAAACTAATTATAATGTATAACTTCGTTGGCGAGTTATACAGGGTTAAAGATTTCACCTGAAATTCAGCTCCCTCGGTGAAATTAACTCACAATGAAATTTTTAGGGTGTTAATTGAGTTTGTTAATTAGATAAGTTCTATGTAAAATTAGCTGAAAAATCGTTTAAAACCTGTTCCAGAACTCTATCTTAAATAGTTTAGGAGAAAATCGGGGTAAAGCCATTAGGGTCGAAAACAATAGGTCCGTTAAATTGGCTATAAACAAAGAAAAATGTTCAATATAATTTGTAGAGAATTTTATTTTCAAAAAATTAATGTAAATAAAGTCAATAAAAACTGAATAGTTTTCGTTTAAATACAATTTAATTAAGGAACACGCAAAACTAAAAATTATGAAATGAAAAAAATGAATGAGATTGAAAAATGAATGAAAGAAATAAGCTTGTGAAGTATGGCAGATTCTTCCTGAAACATTCTGTATAATATTTTTGTACTGCATTCATGTTATCTGAAAAATGAGTTGTCCATTTCTGTAATGCCAGTCGTAAATGAATTGTACATTGTTCTGTTACGTAAAAAGTGTTTGTATTACGTTAATCGTATCTCATGTAGTATCGGAACAATCGATTTGGATGTTTACCCACGACACGAAGACTATACATAAATGCTCTCGTATATCCATGTAGGAGCCCCGACTATTCCTCACCTTCTGCACGAAACAAGTCGGCCGGCCCGCTGGTGTAGTGGTCAGTAGAGTCGGCTTCTATGCCATGCACCTTTTGTTCGATTCCCGATCAGGTCTGGTATTAACCTTAATGGACGAAATACTCGGACGAAGTCCCTTAAAACATAAAGAGTGATGAATTAACAATTTAAGTCGGGTATAACCAGAAATTCACCATAAAAGGTGCCACTACTGTAGTGATCGTGTTTTACTAGAGTACACTATTGTTTTATTTTGTCAATGAATCTTAAGCTTATCGCACAGTTTATTCATGGATTATTTAATATTAAACATGATTTTCTTATTAATTTCATTCAGTTGTAATGTTATCATTTCCCAGTACTGTGTTTTTGACAGCTCTCGTTTAAAATGATATACGTACTTTTAAGAGTATTGGATGAATAAGATTTTTTTTAAATTATCGTGTAATTAATTGAGTTGTAAATTTAAAATTTTGTTTACTGCAGTTGGTCATTAAGGACTATTGTAGGTTATGGAACGCTGAGTTTTATAGTATTAAATTTTCCATATTTCAGCCGAGAATCGAAACCTAGTTCTTCCGTTTTACAGTATATCATGCAAACCAGTGCGCCAAATAGGTAACCAGGCTTATATTTTTGCAGTTTTTTTATAATTAATAGTTTTTTTTTTGGTTGAGGGGTAGATTATATAGATTACGTAACGTTGTAGATTTTGATAAATTTAATGTGTTATTTTACTGGATCCGTTTTTGTAAATTAAGCTATAAACAATGCAGTCCTTCTTTGTAATCCTTCATGAATCGGTGCGTATGCATATTGGACAGGATATAAAATGGTCGTTGTATGTACGAATATGAGCATTTTGTGATGAATACGTATTGCTCGGCCCCGCCTATTACAGTTAGGTCCTCTTCACTGCACGGTATTATAAAATGATGAAATACAGTTGTGTTGTACCCACCGAATCCCTGTTTAAATTTTGTGTAATTTTAAGTAATATTTGTATTTGGATCGTGAGGCGCATTAACTGTTGAGATTATTAGCGGATACACATTAATTATTTAGTCTGCTACAATTTCAGTACATAATTTACGCTGAAGTAATTTAAAATCCGGTACCGTTAGCTGAATAGTCGCGATCACAAGCCTTCGTGGCGCACTAGCAGTGGATTAATATTTTTTTCCAAGTTATCGTAATATTGTAACTTTTTATCCGGGTTCTTTCGGTATTTGTTAATTATAAAAAGATAAAACTTCTTTTAAACTGTTTAACAATCGCACCGCTTTACGTAGATACAAAACTGGGTAGGTACAACAAACAAATACTTTATTATAGGTAGCGTATGCCCAAAACGGGCAGGTGGAGTGTAATTCTAATTGCACTCTATCTGTTTGGTCCAGGGCTAAAAAAAATAGTTCTGTTTCTTATCACATAGTCAGCCACTTATATGACTGAACTATTTAAGAACAGAAGAGGTGTAAAAGACACTAGTCTGAGTTATCTCCTCTGAGAGTAATGAATTTCACTATGCAGCCAGACCCTGTGGTGAATGAAGTGAAGGTGTCATTTGCAGGGTGGAAAGTGAGTGCTTTTTGGAGCGCCTGCAGCATGCTGATAAGCATACTCAACTCAGTGAGGAAGGCAATGGTAAACCACCTTACTCCTCGTTTTTACTTAGTAAAACCTCTTGGAGGTTCAAACCAGCTTTCGGCTTTTGACCTAAACAACAATAGGTAGCGTGTACTTTTCCAAAGGTTATCATTAATAGTTGCAGTATAAGAAATGTACAGTATTTATTCAACTGGCAACGCTGTATAAACCCTTAGTTAAATCATTATTTTATTAAATAAAATTTAGTTGTTTTATTGTGTAAACATTCTAAGGCGTTAAAAATCCCCAAAAAACTTACTATGGGCATGTGGAGTCAGTCGGACGAGATAGTTGAACCCTGTTTTTTTTTGTAGATTGATTTCAGAGGATATTAAATATTCATATTCACGTACCACTGGGCTATAACCAGCCATTTTAAGCCGTAAAACTAATTTGCTTGACTTTTTAGGAAGTATTATTGCTTTATTTTGAATTACTGAACGCAACAGTTGCGTCCTCTTTTCCATTTTAAAACGTCGCACGATTTAATTCGACGGTTCGCTGAAATGTCATGTCGGTTAAGCCTGATTTCGATTGTCCGGTATTCGGATAAGACGGGGTTTTACTGTGGAAATTCTTTCTCTTTAATATTCTGTTAAAAGAAACATTTTTATACGATAGCGACACTCACTCGTATGTTTACTCAATAAAGTTACAAGTAATAGTGAAAATGAGTAGCCAGATAAATACTTAAATAGAAAATGTTTACAAGTATTGTATATAAATATAAATGAATGTACACAAACGTGGAAAAGCTTTCGCCCACAGTCAGAAAAAGAAAATAACAATTTTATGGCCAAATTTTCAGAATGGGTGAATCCAGGTTAACCAAACAAATCTTCAACATTTTAAAAAGCACGAAGCGAAAATCCCATGTCACCAAGAAATAAATAAATAAATTTACAAAATTAAACCAGAAATGCATTAAAAAAAAGTTTTGGAGCTAAATAAAAAACCTAGAGTTTCAGAAGGAAAATCAACAAACGCCAAGAAATGGTCTAAAGAAAGAAGGAAACAGCATTAAGGAAATATGAAAAAAGGTGAACAGAAGGTTGATTTGATTAATCGTTTTCTTTAAATTAATTTGGTTGATTCGAAAAAAATGAATGTTTGTCCCTTACGCATTCCAAAAACTGTTCAACCGATTTAAATAAAATTGTATCTATATATTACTCCAGTTTCTGGAGGAGGTTTTAAGTTTTTTAAAACCTCGGTCTGATCAGTAGAAAGAAAGTTAGGGCTTAAATGTCTCTGTGCTTTCGAAAAAATGTCATATTAGATTTTTTTAAATACAGATATTTAAAACAAAGAACAAAAAACAGTTCCTTTAAATTCGATTTTTGTAGGCGTAGCTGGGTACAACTATTCATTTATAAATATCTGTAACAGTTGAACGAGTGAATTAAGAAGTATTTTTTGAATGAAACCAGAAAAAACGTAAAAATAAACATTCACTCTTGTGAGTAGACCTCCGCTCTTCTGATGATTCAGTAGATTAATTTTTCTTATAATTTTGGAAGACAATTTTGTTTTTCTAATGAATTCGTTGTATCAGGCTAACAATTATGTACTTCAACTGTTTTGGTAGTTTAAACTCCCCCAGAAGATTAAAACCGTGAGTTACGTTTTTTTTTGCAACTATTTTTAATATTTAAAGCGGGTTATAAAAGGATTTGTAGGCGCAGGCCATAAAAGTTGGCCCTTATATCTTGCTTAAGACACATAAAACTGGAAAAATCCTTTGTTTCAAAACTTGTCGTTTTAAAAAACTTTGCCGCCTGAAGACTTACTTCCGATTCCCTTCTCGTCGTACCGTTAGAAAGAAACATCTCTTGTGTAAATTTATAAGTAAAAGAAGAAAACTCGTAACTTCATTTTTTGCGGTGCCATTTCACGAGTTCATCCGCGCAACATAGTAAATAAATCACAAGTTCCTTTGTAAGAAAAGTAGAAGTTGTGTGGAAATGTTCGCTTCGAGTTCTTTTTTAAGGTGATTTTTTACTCTGTCCAAATTTATTGTTTTAAATGAGTTATCATCGAAGAGAGGTATTTTTAATTTTGTTCTATAATTGGGAGAAAATTTGTTTCAAGAATTTTTTCGTTTTGTTTTCTAGCAGTGTTTTTCAATTTTATTTATGAAATAGTTTAGTATTACTGTATGTAATTCTGTTATGGTTTATCTGATATTTAATTAAGTAAAGAATTTATGCTGTCAGTGCATTAGATATACCCCCTGGCACATAATATTTACTACAGCGGGTAATCGTTTTGTTGTATTTGATCACTTGTTTATGTACTCGCATTTAGATTTTTTTTGTAAATATTGTAACTGTGTACAGTAGGCTCAATTATTTATTATGACAGTATTGTTTAATTCGGGAATGCATGCAGTGGGTCAAAGAGAGAATTTTTTTATTATACTGCATTTTCGTTATCGCGAGGGATTTTTTCATAATTTGTAAATTACCATGTCAGCTGTTTAACGTAGACTAGTTTTCGATTATTTTATATCGCGTATTACAAGAATTTGCAGTTACGATTGTAAAATATAGTTTAATCGTTTAGAAAACTTTATTCGTAAATAAATATTATTAATGTGAAATAGTTTATGCGAGATAATTAACTTTTTCATTAACATATTTTATGTAACATTTTACGTATGAATCACAACGATAAAAATAAATTAAAACTTGTAATAAACAGAATTTAAAAATTACTGAGGGAAAAGTAGTGGAAAAGTATGCTTTTCAGCATACCAGGCCCTCAGAAAAACATCTATTATCCAACCCTGCAAATGACACCTTCACTTCATTCACCACAGGGGCTGGCTATATAATTATTACTAAAGTTAATTACTCTCGGAGTAGATAACTCTTGTCTAGTCTCTTTTACACCTCAATTTCTTCTGTTCTTAAATAGTTGTATCATATAACTGGCTGACCATGTGATAAGAAACAGAATTATATTTTTATAGCTCTGGAACTAACAGCTCGAATGTAAATAATTTAACACTCCACCGTTCTGTTATGGCCAAAATTTATTACAGTCCAGCCTCTCTAAGTTTGCTTCTAATGTAAACAAATAATGACGTCACTGAGCATGCGCATTATATAAAAATGTGTACACGCTGATTAAAAAGTAACAACAAAATACTTTCAAAAGTATTTAAATACAAAATACTTTTAAAAGTATTTTTATAAATGAAATTGTTAGGCCTACATCATATCACAACTGATGTTTTTAGTACTTTAAGTACTTATAATTTAAAAAATAGTTAACTTAATAGGAATACGACATCCATAAAGTCACGGACTCTAGCGTGCACCCTGTAGTAGCTGGTTTTGGTTTGTTGACAGTAGGAGCAAACTTAGAGCGGCTGAACTATACTATATTTGTATATTTGCTTAAGATAAATTTTTGTTTGATCGTTTCGGATAGTTAGGAAACCTCACCTTGTAGTGGTCATTAAAACAGTATGTTAGTTATTTGTGTCGTTTTTTAGCTTTACTGAAGTGAAGAGAAATTGATATTTTCGGTACCTGACATGAAGTTTAAGTAATTTTATTTATCCAGGTTTTTTGTATATTACCATTGATCTCGTCCCGCGTATAGCTGTTATGGCATAAGTATCTTTATTTTATTATGTGTTCGAGAAGCAGCGATTTGTATGCATATATGCATCATAAACACGTGTAAACTTTTCATACATCTATTTGAAAGTGTACCTGCAAAGTTAGTTTTCATAAATACTACACACACCCGCCGCCGCGCCAGTTAGTTATAAATCAAGCGTTAAAGTTTGAAGGTAGTACTTTAATATTCCTTAAACATAAATTATAATCGCAATAACATAACAGCATGAAATTCTTCTGGATAAATCGTATGTACGAATACATAATTCAGTTAATTTTGTCTTACCGTATTTGTTGGTTACGTTAATAATTTATTTTCATTACATGATAGCAACGGTTCACGGCAAACTATTAACTTTAATCGTTTGTACTTCCCGCTCAACCTAACACGTTGAAAGCAAAATAAGATTGTACAAATAAAACTTATTTGTATTATAAACTTGCGACAGTAAAAATGAAAGGGCGGTTTTAAACAAGGTCAAACATCTCGACGATAGAGTCGGTTTCATCGTTCAAGTAGTATTTTTAATGAACTTCACTGGTTCCTCAGGCAGGATTTCTCTGCTGAAGTTCTTATCCCTGTTGTTGTGCGTTATCGTAACCCGAAATAATTATTTTTCTTTTCCTTTCCGTTGTCATAGGAGGTATTTTATAGATAGATGACCGTAGACGTTCACGCAATCGGTGAAGGCGCTCGCAAATAATATTATGCACTTTGTAAACTAAGCATTTTGAAATTGTTTCCAGATTGTAATTCAGTTTTTTACTGTACTGGTTTTATTAATTTATAAATATTAATACCTCTTTATTAATCAATTTTAAGAACCACTTGGTTCAAGCCAATTATTGCTATTGGCATGGTTATCATTTTTCCAGGTCCTGACTGGATATCGAACCAAAGATATTTTTGTTTAATTTGTCGTTCAGTCGCTTTGTTTTGTACCGTGTTGTGCCATATTGGTGGGAATTTTGAAAATTGTCTTCTATAATTTTCCTTTGTTCTTTCGTCCGTCCGTTACACCCAGATGTCAGAAAGTACAAGATATAGCAACAAACTGTTTTCGGGTTCGTCATATACACATAAAGTTAGTGGGCCTAAATTGGGTTTGAAGTTCCGGTTTCGACGGAAGTGGTTCAAAACCGAAAGTCAAGAAATCAGTCTGTAAATTTAAGAGATAGGAACAAACGGATTTTTGGATTCGTAATCTACACAAAAAGTTAGTGGGCCTTGATTGAGTTTGGAGTTCCGGAAGGCAAGAAATCAGAATCGGATTTAGAAACAAAAATGTGTCATTCGATTCCTCTTTGAAAGCAGACACAAAAATCGTTAGGTTTGAAGTTCCGATTTCGATCCGAAGTGGCCCAAAACCGGAAGTCCATAAATTATAGTGGAAATTTGAAAACAAAAATAGTGTCATTCGATTCCCTTTTAAAGAGTGGATACAGAACTCACTACTGGGTTTTACCTTACGTCAAAGGTAAGCCTTTCTAAATATTGCCATTATCCATTAGACACGTCGTCTCAAGATGGGGATTTTTTCCGACTTAATTTCGTTTTTGCGAGCATCTTAATTTCTTTATAGCTCATAACCCCTTTTAAATCTTCTTTAATATTTTTTATACTTCGACATCCGCTGTTCCTTTTTTTTCTTGTACTGATCTTTGTATTGTATTATTAATTAAACCAGTCTCTTCATTTTATAATATCGAATTAACTACTCTGCCTCAAGTGGGTTCCATATAATCTCTTCCACTATCTGTAATACGGTTTAATGTTACTGTAATTTTCATTTGTTTTATGATATTCTTTTGCATTTAGTATTACTATATTTTTAACGTAAATTAAAATTATTTTAATTACAAAAAATGTATGAGATGATTATTAGAGGTATAATCGTTTTTGACGTTCTTCGTTGTTAAAAGGAAAATAATCAGATTGATTGTCCTTAGGCAATACCCTCGTAGATCGGCGATCCGGAATAAACGGAATCTGTGGATATCTTTTCTTAGAAATTATTCCTTTGAAAAAGACTTAATTCAGATTTGTACAGGTTTCTTTGATGTTGACGGAATATTGTTTCTTGTAATGATAAATATGTATTCAGTTTCGTCTTTGATTGAATTTTAAATTGCTCTTAGTTAAAAAGTGTGCCACTTCTACCCTTTTTTGTATTTTTTCCGAGTGATTAAAATTATGATTTATTTTATCGGTGTATTTTATTTACGCGTTTCTAAAGCATATCTCGTCATTGTTTGTTGTTGAATTATGATACTGCTGTTTGAATTTATTAGTAAAAACAAAAGTTTGTCGGGAAAAAGATGTTTTAATGCACATCATCCGCAGATAACTAAATAAAACGTAATAACTGTCTTACGGTCAAAGTTTTCTGTTTTTTTTTTTTGTTATTTTCCAACTGAGGAAAGTTTCATTTGTTTCACTTAACTTTCACCACCCTTTTTTAATTCTGTGTGTACTATTATTTTTCTAAAACAAAAAGTTTGCGAAAAAAGTTTTTATAAATTTCGCATAAAGTTTCTTTTCTGTATTCTGATGGTTTGTGCGATTGTTTTTTCGTTCTTTCGTGGGTTAATATTTTTTGTTTTGTTAATCTTCTCCTTCTGTGTGTGTTCATTAAATAAGGAAAACATTGCAGATTTCATTCATAGTTTATTATATAAAAATGTTTCTAATTTAATTATTTTAAGTTTATGAAACTGTTTTTCAATTACCCTGTGTATTACAAACTTTCATTTGTATTAATCTCTTTCCTGTTTTTATGTTATTTAAAATTAAAATACATAACTTCATTTATTTGTCCGTTGTACTTAATGTATGTAGCGTACTATATGTTTAATGTTTTTATATGTATATTTTTTTTAAAGACCATGTTGGGTTATAAAACTGGTACGATGGGTTTTGACTTGTGATAATTTCCAACCGCTAGCCGGGAATTGAACTCTGGACCTTCCACTTTGAAGGCTAACCAGTGAGCCATGAAGGTGATTAATGGATTTCTATTACTATTAGCCTACTTGTCTATAACCCAAAAATGGTAATATTTTCGTCATGTATGTAGCTACGTATATTTTAGGTAACTCGTTTGTTTAGCAAAACCCTCAGCATTTCAACAGTTAGTTGTCCTTTGATTTGTCTTGACATTCCGAGTAACGTAAAATAGTTCTACTCACATCACAAAATCAAAACGGTGGGCAACCCCGTTTATTTTTGAAGGTAAGATTTTCCGTTGTAATATATAGGCATCAATTAATGTAAACACCTGCTGGTTACAGACCTCCACAAAGCCGTGGAACGATAGAGGCGTAAGCGTTCCTGTCATGCTGGAATCTCAGGAAATTAGGTCGTTGATCTAACCGCTAAGGAGGCTGCACGCCAACCGGCCTTCGCACAGTAACTGACTGTGTCGGATTTCGTGGTTGGTGAAACAGGTCATTACGGATTCGTGGGAGGTACTGTGGACTGACAAGTTTCCATGAAATAAAACACGTCGTTAAGCTGAGGAAGAACTGAAAGAAAGTAGTTGTAATCGCTCGACTTAGAAAGTTACAATTGGGCGCACCAGATTGACCCATGTATATCTTACAGGTGACTTCTGTTGATGCTCCAATGTGTGGTAGATGCAGTTGTCCTCTGACGATCAAACATGTCTTGGTGAATTGGGTCTGCTTCGCAGCTCTGCGTTGGTGATTCCAAGACATCCGTTGAATTATAGTATATACTCGGTGACGAAAGCCTTATTTTGGACGTGACTCTTAGATTCCTTCAACCGATCAATAAAGGTACCGGGTGTCCATTATATCTGGAAACGGCTGAATTACAGTAAAGTGAGCGTGACTAGGTGACCAGAATGACTTTAATTGCTTGTTGCACCAAAAAAACTATTCTGGGTGATATTTGAAATTTTTGTCCGCCATCTTGGATCCGCCATATTGGATTTAACTTTCTTAATTTAAATAGGATGATGGTCATATGATACATGATTTCGATCTAAAATTTCAAAATAAATTCAATGCCGGAAACCGGAAATCGATATCTTTTTTCGTTTTTGAGGTATTACCATTCAACTATCCAGATCGGGACAGAACGGCCATTCCTCCCTCCACCGTCTGTGAGCCTACATTGACAATTTTGGTAGCAAGTGAACGACTACACATAAGATTATTGAAAATAATAACTTTTTTAATATCTCTACTCGTTAATAATTAGGAAATTATTGTCATTAAGAAATACGGAAAAACAATTTAACGGCTGATTTATTGCATTATTAAACTACAGTATTTAATTTGTCACCAGTTAATACTTATTGTTTGTTATTTTTGTAAATGTTAGTGTTTAAAAGGAACTTGAAATTTTAGATCGAAATCATGTATCATATGACCATCATCCTATTTAAATTAAGAAAGTTAAATCCAATATGGCTGATCCAAGATGGCGGACAAAAATTTCAAATATCACCCAGAATAGTTTTTTTGGTGCAACAAGCAATTAAAGTCATTCTGGTCACTTAGTCACGCTCACTTTACTGTAATTCAGCCGTTTCCAGACTTAATGGACACCCGGTATATAACAGTGTGTGACAGTCTTGGGTGAAGTGGAATATGAATTAACTCTAGCTGTGATATTAACTTTTAAGTTTGTTTCTTTGTTGGCCTTCGGGCCAGGCCAGTCAGTCAGCTGGTAGAAAGTCGCTATTATTTGTTAAGCAACACCGGTTGGGTAGGCGACTTTGTATGGTAACCAGTTGACACCCATCTATGAACAAACTCTACTGGGTGTCCCTGTTCAAACTTATGTCTAATCCACGTCAAAAAAAAAAAATACAGCAAAGAGTAGCGATCAAATTGGGTAGTTGTCAACAATGTACAGTTCCCGATAACAAATAAAGCTAAAAAAAAAAAAATTCTTTTCATGTTTTCCTTAGGTACTTTGTAAAGTAGCTCTGCACTTGGATCCTCTACGTTCTTGTGCGGAGTAACAGGCGATGATAACCATCCTCGTTTTTCGTCTTTTAAAAAGAGAAAAAAATTAATGATAAGTCTCAGTTTGATGATTTCAAAAATATATAATCTACAAAGATAATTACTATTAAACCACGCGCAGTATTAATACGGGAGAACGGCAGTAATCGAATCTAATTTGTAGCCTATGTACAATGATGGTGCAATAACAGTGAGACAGCTGCTGCGCCAGATGTTAGCATGGTTTCACTACAAACACATCTCTAGTAGGCTACATACATTGGAAAACAATAGTGTAGGTTATTTTATAAATATGTAAAAAACTGATTGCAGAATTTCTAAAATAAGTATTTTTTTCGCTTGCACTGCTACAGTACCCTATATAAAAACCAGTTCATTACAGACCCGAGTTAGATATTATTTAATGAAGTACGTATGCCCGGTATTACATGACCAGGGTCGTTTGTCATTTTTCACTATCCCGTACACTCTCTATCTATGACCATTGTAAAAAATAACATATAACGCCAAAGTATGAAGGTTTCCTGCGACAGAGCTGCAAAAATTACCGGCTCACGTCGCAGTAGTGTATTGTAGGCTGTATATGTTTACATCACTTCATAAACAACGAAATTTATATTTTACTTTCTTTTGCACTATATGAATATCTTGTTTAGGTCATCAGCCGAAGAGCTGGTTTGAACCTCTAGAGGTTTTACTAAGTAAAAACGAGGAGTGAGGTGGTTTACCATTGTTTTCCTCACTGAGTTGAAAGAGTATGCTTATCAGCATGCTAGGCCCTCCAAAAAGCACCCATTTGCCACTTTTCAAATGACACCTTCACTTTATTCACCACAGGGTCTGGCTGTATATTGAAATTCATTAGTCTCAGAATAGATAACTCTGACTAGTGTCTTTTACACCACTACCCCTTTTGTTTTTAGATAGTTCAGTCACATAATTGGCTGACTATGTGATAAGAAACAGAACTATTTTTGTAGCCTTGTAACCAACAGATCGAGTGCAATTAATTTAACACTCCACCTGCTCTTTATGGGAAAATATGAATTTATAAGAAAGGAAAATCTGTTTTAATGTCGGTTTTTCAGTATCGAGTTTTACACGAGAAAATACACGTTTTTCAGGGTCCCTAAACCCCCCCCCCCCCAAAAAAAAATATGTTTTTAGCGGTTGGTCTGTGTGTGAACAAAACATCTATGTACCCTACCTGATTACTTCCATAAGTGTATTATCTACTAATATGTACCATAGAATACACTTTCATTTCTTCGTCATTTGTTGTTTGGATGTTTATTTTTTACATTTTAAAAATAGAAAATTATTTAGAACTGAATTATCGAAGGTGTTGAAGTGTTGCGTAACTTATTAATTTATAAGGCTATTTCTGCCCAAGTAAAATAATTGAAATAATTTGATGTTTTGATTATATTTGAACAGTAATCGCTTATGTTTCTTTTGTTGTGGTTGCGGGGACATTAGGATTCTATAGAAAGATGTTCCTAATAAAAATTATTACCTCAAAAACGTGGAGCAACTTAAGCTCCTTAACGCTTTTGCTACTAGTCAGTATTTGACATGGTAACAAAAAAAAATTGTCGAAAAATGAAAGGTATACCAAAAAATAGCCTACCAGTTCGAAAACTGGCGTTTTTACATACTTTCACTAAAAATGTTAGAAAAAATTTCATATCCAAGATATTTTTATATATTTTTTTTAAACAATTCAGAAGACTTATAACTATACTATAGACATAAAATACAAATGCACTGGACCTTAAAACATCTTTGTTTTTTCATAAATATGCGAAAATCTTCATGAAAGCGAGAAAAAGAAGAAGTTTAAAGCACTGCAGCTTTTAAATAACAAATATTTTATCTGTGGGAACCTCTCTTAATCAATTTTAAATAGTTTTTACTACAGGTGTGCAAAATTTTGCAGAGATTGTAGCATAAATAATAAAATAATAATTACTAATACTATTTTTACAATAACAAACTACACTTTTCAATAAAAAAACTAAATAAAGTAAAATAAAACTAAGTTACGTTGTTACCAATTACGTTGTTTACAAAGTACGAGAGCGACTACAAACAAAGAACGGCGCTAGTAAATAAATACAAAAACAGCTGTGATGTTACGCGAGGTTAGCATACATAACCTCTGAAAGAAAATTACTTTATACAAAATTAAAAAAATAAATTCTTAATTATTTGTTTTATTATTGAGTAGTAGCAACATAAGCCTTAATTAAAATTTTTTCTGATGACTTTAAAAGTAGTTTAAAGCCTTGAAAATCACGAAATTGTAATTGACGATATTTCGTCAACTGGTATTTCTCGCATATATTCCGGTTGACGTTATATCGTCAATCTGTAATTCTCGCATATTTTCCAATTGACGATATATCGTCAGCTCAAAAAAGTGGAGGAACTTAAGCTCCTTAAATTGTGAAAATCTTAACGATTGCGTTTGGTGTACTTATTTTTGAAGAACATTCTTGCAATGTTCGTCTTAGTTTTCCATATTGTGTTTCCAGGAAGTTGTGAAATATCAATATTTGTTCTAGTGTTGGCATACGTTGAGTTAAGAGAGGGAGCCCCTTGTACTTTGCTTGTTGAGTTTGAATACGGCTTGTTTCGACTGAGGTAGAACACAAGTACGTTGTTTCTTAACTATCTTCACTTTTGAATAGTTTTAAACAACCTCTACCCTCTCTCTCATTTGTTTTCTAGCTGAGCAAGCCAACATTAAGTTCTCATTACACACCCACCGTCTTTTAAAGATTACTTTCAGTAGTAAAATAATGTAAGTTTTTCCATGTCTTGTATGAAGAATAATAAAGTTTCTTATGCAGATGCGTTTGAATGAGCTAAGTCAAGTATTGTCGAGTGCGTGCGTGCTCTGTGCGTAGTGTGATACGAGTATGTCTATACATTTTGTTAGTAGATTTGATTCGTAACCCAAATTTTTATGCGATTCGTGCTCTTTATAAATTGTCCCTAAATTGGCAGCCGCTAGTTCACTATTCATTCTAAAAACATTATCCGTAACACGCAGGACGAGTGTAAATTATTTCCACTCGATATGCGGCTGGTTCCTGGGCTACAAAAAAAATAGTTATGTTTCTTATCACATTGTTAGCTAATTACATGATTAAAGGATTTAAGAACAGACGAGATAGAGGTGTAAAATACAGTAATCGGTGTTGTCTTCTCTGAAAGTAATAACTTTCATTATACAGCCAGACCTTGTGGTGAATGAAGTGAGGGTGACATTTGCAGGGTGGAAAGTAGTTATGCTTTTCATAGGGTGTGGCATGCTGATAAACATACTTTTCCACTCGGTGAGCAAGGAAAATTTTAACCACCTCAGTCTTCATTTTACTGAGTAAAGCGTCTAGAGGTTTAAAACCAGCCTTTCGGCTGATCACCTAAACAATACAAACTAAAAACATGAGCAAACAGAATTGAAGCTTTAGTTAATTAATTATCAATCAGTTAAGATTGTGGTTCTACCCTTACTTACCTCCTCCGCTACTTCAAGAATTGGGCTTTTTGGTCTATTGCGACTTCTAATTGATCAGCCAATTGATAAAAAAATAATGATAAAAAAACTAACCTTTCCAAATAAATAAAATCAAATATGACTTATATACCGAACAATCTTTTTAATTTAAATATTTTGTAATGCCGATTGCAACATTTCAAAATGCACCCAAAACATTCTTACCCAGGCAGGTACATAGCCTGTTTTAGTCAGGGAATTCTGAACTTTTCAACAGTGAAAGAATATTTTGTGGTGGGTAGTTTCTGAGATTATCTTATTCAAACAAACGCCACTTCTTTGTAATATTAGCATGATAGTATTACTTGAATAAAATAAAGAATGTAGGGACTGTAGTAATTTTTTGTGAGTGAAATTTTTCTTTGTTAACTTTCCCTGTTAGTGAATGAAAGAGTTTTAAAAGATATATAGATTAATAATGGAAAAGAAAACAAATAATGATTTTTCCAGTAAAACGCGGAAAGTAGAAATCAAATTTTTATTAATTGTTATTTTATTATAGTATTAGTAATTAAATATTAATGTTTTAATTAATCACGTATTGTGTATTGAATGCATGGGTTATTGAATTCAACAACCAATGGCGGTAAAATAATAAATTCCGTATGATTGTCAAAATTGCAAAACATCGATTTGTATTATATTTTGTAAGAATAATAATTAAATGGGAAGTTTTACTTTCGAAAAGGGACTTTTTCTTTTGAAAAGTTACCACCATTCACAGACTTTGTATCATGCTATTTCGAATGGACTGTACGTAGCTGTTCTTAAGTGCCATGGACTCTAGATTATCAGTGTGTGGTGTATGGTTTGTTGACCTCAGAAGACACCAAAGTATTTCTGTTTCTATTCAATTAATAATAGTCAGGTAAATGGTTTCGTAATGGAAATGCAATTCAATGTTGGGTGTGTAAATTATGCTAATTGTGTATATGATATTGACATCGATCAATTTCTGAAATTACTGATTAATTGAATCGTTCATTTCAGATAGCTCGTAAGTCAAAAAAAAAACTAACTTTTGGAAAAATGAAAAAACTTGTAATTTATTATGTTTCAATTAAAAAATATAAATTGTCCCCAAGCAATCCACTTATTTTTAAAAAAAATTGAAAATTTAGACTTTACTATTTCTGAAATAAATAGAGTAAAATGTTAACTTGCGTTTTCTGTACAATACGTTTTAGACGAGAAGAAAATTGCGCTGTACGGTAGTATTCATTTATTTACTTCAGTAGTTTACATTATGACTTAAAATAGCTTTCTGCAATGATAAAAATTGAAATTCTTAACTTTAAAAGAAAGAAAAAAGTTGATTTTTAGGCTATTCACGTTCTTCATCGTTGTCATAAACAGTAGTTATAAAAAAAATATTTAAAAATATTTTTGTATGGCCTCTTCCACTAGAAAGTAGAGCTTAAGCTTCAAAAGAACATCCACTTACATTTTTTTAGTTAGAAGGAAACACTTTATATTCTTAAAGTTGTTTAGGCCATCAGCCAAAAGCTGGTTTGAACCTGTAGAGGTTTTACTAAGTAAAACGAGGAGTGAGGTGGTTTACCATTGACGTCCTCACTGAATGGAAAAGTACACTTATCAGCATGCCGGTCTCTCTGAAAAGCACATATATATTTTCCACTCTGCAAATGACACCTTCACTTCATTCACCACAGGGTCTGGCTGTGTAATGAAATTCATTACTTTCAGAGGAGATAACTCTGATTGGTCTATTTTACACCTCTACCTCTTCTGTTCTTAAATGATTCAGTCATTTAATTGGCTGACCATGTGACAAGAAACAGAACTATTTATTTTAGCCCTGTAACTAACAGATTGAGTGTAAATAATTTGACACTCCACCTGTCTGTTATGGGCAGGATTCTTAAAGATGATGAGCCACTAATTAAGGAAAGCCAGATTATATGTGAGTTTTGTAGGAATGGTTTGTTTACATTCAGTTAGTTCTAAAATGCATTAATGAAAAAATGTAAAATTTTCACTTAAGGGCTTTCTGAAATGACTTGATTCAATTATTACCAAGAGAAAAATCAGGTATTGTTTCGTTTGTTTATTTGTATTCCTGGTGAAGTTTTATACGGGTAGTTTACATTTATTTATTGAAGTGAAATATTAATAAAAGAAAAAAGTAAATAGATAAATGTTTGTCCAGTATAAGCTTGCAAATTGACTACTGTATTATGTATACGAGAATATGGTATAAAGTATTAATATGGTATATAGTAGTTAGATCCGGATTGTTGAAATTAGCATTGATTTTGTAGAACGACACAAAAGAACGAAATGTACATATACCGATATGAATCGGAGTACTTATTCGAACGATAAATCATTCACGTAAAACATGTGCACTCTGTGTTTGTACTCAGTTATTGGCAACTCAAGTGTACATATTTCAGTTTGTTAAAGTAATCATTAATTTATGTACAACGACGTTTAATTAATGATAATAATAATAATAATAATAATAATAAAAACCTTTCAATTTGTATTCGCAATTCTTTTTGATATTCCTTACTTACACATTGATGAAAGATTTTTTTTAAATGTATTATCTACTATGATTTGTGAGTTATTGGATTTTGTATTTTTTTTATTGGATTTTATAGATTTATTGCAAAGTTTAATGAAAATAAAATACTACTGTAAAGGAGTAATAAAAGCGTGTGTTGTTTGTCTGTAAATTCGAAAATTCATTTTAATAAACCCTTTTGATACACGAAATCAGTTGCTATGACAACACACAATATTTACATTCGATTGATAATTCTCGGTTTGGTATTTTTTTTTATCGTGAAATTTTTTGTTGCTATGTACATGAATATTTTTCCATCCCTAATGTGTATACGTTGCAATATATTCTGACCATTCCTGAGAGAGAGAGTATGGTTAATTGAACCCCGACCAACAAAAAATACCTGTGACCACTGTCGAAAATCAAATCAGTTGAAAAAAAAAAATTTTAAATTTAAAAAAAAAATTTTAAAAACGCTTTTATTTAACAATTACTTAAAACAATTAACTAAAAAGAAAAAAAGAAAAAAATTTACAAAAAAATCACAGAAAAAAAAATTACAAAAAAAAAAATTTAAAAAAACAAAAATTTTAAGAAACGCTATTATTTAACAATTAATCAAAAAAAATGAAAAAGAAAAAAATAAAAAAATTTACAAAAAAAATTACAAAAAATCAAAAAAAAAATTTAAAAAATTTTTTTAAGAAACGCTATTATTTATAAAATATTTATTGTAAAATATTCGTTGTAAAATATTATATATATTAATGCGCCACGCTTTTATTTTTAACTGTAATGTCTGTGATTTTTTTTTGTAAATTTTTTTATTTTTTTCTTTTTAATTCATTTTTTTTGATTAATTGTTAAATAATAGCGTTTCTTAAAAAATTTTTTTTTATTTTAATTTTTTTTTTGATTTTTTTGTAATTTTTTTTGTAAATTGTTTTATTTTTTTCTTTTTAGTTCATTTTTTTGATTAATTGTTAAATAATAGCGTTTCTTAAAAAAAAATTTTTTAATTTTTTTTTGATTTTTTTGTAATTTTATTTCTGTGATTTTTTTTGTAAATTTTTTTTATTTTTTTATTTTTAGTTAATTGTTTTAAGTAATTGTTAAAAGCGTTTTTTAAATTTTTTTTTAAATTAACAATTTTTTTTTTACAAACACCTCCACAGCGTATTGTCATCGAAGATAAACAAGTGTGCAAAGTTTGATTCATATTGATACGGTAGAAGTATTAAAATTTTAAGTTGCAAGATTTGATGCTTCCAAGAGTAAGTTAAATAAAAGCGTTTAAAAAAGTAACTACCTTTACTAGGATTTAAAGCAGGAACCTTCGTCTCCGAAAATCAGCTGTTTTACAGCTGATTCGCGGCGACGACGACTTAAACCTCTAGGCTAACTGCGGTTGGTCATACACGAAAAATAAGTATTAAAATTCTTCATTTTTTTTCTCATTGACGTAATGATTGTGGGCATCATTAAATCTTTTGAAATAAGTTCGTGCCGCAGTGGTGATAGAGCGGTAGATAATGAACCACTATACACAATGTATTTTTGGTTCGTTTCCCGGGCAGAGGCTGTAAAATTTTAACATGTTAGAACCTACCGATATATCTCGAAATTTACTATGGTCGTTAATAACCAAAGCTATTGACGCGTCTTTAAAAAATATAGAAAAAATAAAAAATAGGTCTATATGTCAAATGTTTGACTACTGTCTAATTCTAGGTTAGTTTTATTTCGGTGTCAACAAATGGTATTCGTACATTCTGTATCCTTTTAAAGACTATTCCACAACACACTTCCGTCATTCCTCGCTGAACAGTATTGGTACTGTACTAAGAGCGAAACGGAAGTGCTTTCTTAAACTCTGTCGCAAAGACCAATGTGTCTGAACAAGTTGTGCACAGTGGAGGAATGAATTCGAATCATTACGCTTGCTGTTTTGTTTACTCACTTTTAATTTTTTGCAGGGGCCTTATAAATTTATTTTCTTCTTGCCCGTCACCTCTTGTCCTCCCAGTCCGTGAGACTTCTTCCGGTGATAACGTCTTTGATCCACTGTATCCTTGTTTTACGAGGGCAATCTGTTCTATTTTATTTTGGATAGAAAAAGAACGCCGTTCTTTGTACATGCCCCCTTACCGTACCAACTAGTCTGGTTCTGTTTACTTTAGTGTCCTGATAACTGGTCCATTGCCTTACTTGTTGATTTGTCACGTGTTCTAGTCAGGAGACCCTGTACGACCTTCGCAACCTGTTCATCTCGTTCCTTTCTTTCTGGTAGTTTCATTTGTAGGCACTCAGAACCGTATTTTTATGATGGGCTCCAATACAGATGTATTCATTAAGTTTTTCGTCATAGTTTGTACTTTACCAGACCAGAGAATTGCATTTAATCTTCGAAGAGCATCTCTATCCTGAGTCAAGATTTATATCGTTCACTCAAATGAAAAAAAAACATTTCTTTTACTGCTACAGCTTTTATACAGTAAGAAAAAACTTAGCTTGGCTACAGTTCAGCCGTCCTTAGTTTGCTCCTACTGTCAACAAACCAAAGCCAGCTACTACAGGGTGTACGCCTAGGGTCCACGACTTCATGGATGTGGTATTCCTAGTAAGTTAACTATGTTTTGAATTATACGTACTCAAAATTACTTAAAACATCAGTCATAACATGATGTAGGCCTAACAATTTCATTTATAAAAATACTTTTAAAAATTTTTGTATTTAAATACTTTTTGAAAGTATTTTGTTGTTACTTTTTAATCAGCGTGTACACATTTTTATGTAATGCGCATGGTCAGTGACGTCATTGTTTGTTTAGAGTAGGAGCAAACTTAGAAAGGCTGGACTTTAGGTATTCGTTACTTACTCATCTCTTATTAAATTATAAATTTATGAGGTTTATTATAGCGATGCGATTGACATTTCTTTTTGATAGCTGCGGAGTCAAGCGGAAATAAAGTTTTCTTTTTGTAGCCATATTACAGTATTGAAGAAACTGGGTGGATATTATCATCCTAGAGGAAGGAATTTCATGAGATATGTTCACGCTTTTGTGTAATTACAGCGATTTAATTTACGCAAAACTGGATGATGAAAACGAAAATTCATTGAAAATTTAGGCTTTTTCCTCCCCGTCTACTCTACATACCGTTGAACACATAGGAAAATGCGAATCAATTTTGCGGTCGTTACCCGGCTTGAAACAAGTGATTGTACTATAATAGGCCTATGCGATTTGAATGCAATTACGGCGCTTGAATTCGGCATTGTTTCTCCGGTTGTAAAATTGAAAACAGTGTCTCGTATCGATATATCGTTGTAACATCGTGTAACACTACTGTATGAGAACTCTGTCGGTAGCAAGAGTAATCACGTTGGACGATCGGCTAATGATGACTCGCTGCTGTTCTGTACAATCTATCTGAGATGTGTGTTGTTTTGCTCAATGTAAACTGATAATGCAACATTGTATTAGCCCTGTGGGCTAATCCTATTTTAGCCAATCCGGGTTGTAAATGATTAAACGTGATTTTGGAATTCATTCTACTGTTATGGCATTCAGTTTCAATAAACACTGGTCTGCATCAAAAATTCCCCTTGAACTTTAATAGGTGATCTTAATGTATTTTGACCCCCTGAATCCAAATCTGACCTCCGTTTTGGTCCATCACCCACCATTTTTAGGGGGTGGGCCACTGCCCCTTATTTGGGAAATTTCAACTTTTTATCAGTCTGGTGTAACTATGATATGAAATTGTGTAGTTGTATCACGTTTTTATGGTTCTTCAAGGCCTACCTAACCCTGAAAGAGTACAATAAGAGAGTATTATTGATGTATTGATACATTTTGTGCATTTTTACTTATACAATTTTTCTGGTTCAAGATACTTGTCATCGAATACATATACTAAAAGAGTGGTTTTACTTGGAGGTAGCTTTTCTCTTGTACTGATCTCTGGGAGTTTCACGCAAGAGTGACCAGCAATAGTCTACTAACATACTTGAGTTCCACTTCCCAGAGAACAGTTTTTCGAAGAGTGCAATGTGTCGATGTAACCTTCTCTGTGTGCATCGTAAACTGCTCCCAATTTTTCTGGGAAAAAGTTCAAATGCGCGTATAAAAGGTGCAATTTTAATAACATGTTGCAACCCATCGACTCGTATGCCGATATCAATTCTATATTAATTCAACATAATTTTCACTAAGCTAAGCTTATCACTTGGTTCGGCTTCCCACCCTGCTACACCTCTGAACTAACGGATATCACCCCTCCCCCTTTGGTCTTCATGCATAAATGTGCATGCACTGAGATAACATTTTCTATGGAGGGGAGGATGGGGCACTTATAACCTCCCCCCGTCCATCGCTTTATTAGGAATAACCGCTTTTAGGTGTTTTTTTTTCCAGAATTTCGGGAAGGGGCGCCCCTCAAAAACGGTGGGTGATAGAGAGAAACGGAGGTCAGATTTGGATTCAGGGGTTCAAGATACGTAACGATCACCCATAAAAGTCCGAGGGGAAAAAACTTTCTTTTTTTTTTGCAGACCAGTGTAATTATTGTAATATTTCCAATAAAACCGACATTCTTCATTTAAAAAACATTGTATTTACAAACATGTATGGGGGACCCCTTCTACGATCCATTTGCATGCAATCTTCAAAGAGCAACTCTTACTCTTGATTCATGATACGTCTCGCTCCCTCAGATAAATAAAACATTTCTTTTACTGTGGTAGCTTTTGTTTGTAGCCTTTTTGTTTTGGTGCTTTTGTTTTTTTCTTTGTTTACATTTTTTTTTAACTTAAATAATAGTTGTAATTTTAGAATAGTAGCAACAAACAGTTAGCCGCCTGTACATACTATCCTTGTATTTTTTTTTATTTTCCTAGTTATAGCCGACTATTATATTACTATTTTAAAAAAAACTTGGAAGACGTACCTTGCTCTCCTTGTAGTACTTTCGCCTCTGCCACTCCTGTGCATCGATACTATTCCCGTACAGTCGATCTAGCTGTTAATCATCGCTGACGCTGCTCTAACATTTACAAAGAGGCAGTTACAGGGGGAACTTTCCCCTTGTCTTCAGTTGGCGCATGCACATAAAACATTTTGTACTCTGTTATAGTTTTGCTATCCTTAGAATAAAAAACCACTGACTATCAGTTTGTCAAGTACAGAAGAATTGAAGGGGTCGGCGGAAGAAAGTGCTAACCCACAAAATTTCCAACATGATTTTTCTTAAATATTCTGTAAAAATAAAATATTCAGCACGTTTTAAACGGGATACTATATTTACGATCTCTTAAGAGCCTAGATTAACAGAAAATAACAAATGTTTAACAAAAATTCAAAAACATGGTTTGTAAATTTCAGTAAACTTTTAAAATGACGTTGCGTAAAATTTTGTTGATGTGGGTTAGCAATGTCCCCCTTCTCCCGACCCCTTCAATTTATCTTTCGGACGTTTGTAGCGTATGATGTTAACTTTGGGTGTAGCTTGTGTGATGAGACATACACTCACCTTTCTGGAAGAGAATTGGTATGGTATCGCGTTAGATCGAATCAATTTAGCATCGGAGGGGCCAGTCCGTAAATATTGTGCGCTATCGTAATTTGTGAAAACATTATTTTGTTGTCTAATTAGTATTTTTTTAGCGGCTATCAATTTTTACGTTCACACATAAATGAAGAAATTATTTTTTTTAACTAGAATAGTAATTAGTTGTAATAGTTAAGCATAATAGCAATAAACAGGTAGGCGCCTTCGCTCCCTTCCGTTTTAGTTTATCTTCTCCTGGTATACTAGTATTCACACGTTCCGCAGCTCATGTGCCCCATCGCATACTATATACTAGTTCATCCGTTGCCGAATGATAATGAGCGAGATAAACTAGTGGACTACCCATAATAAACAGGTGGAGTGTCAAATTGTTTACACTCAATCTGTTCGTTGCAGGGCTAAAATAAATCGTTCTGTTTCTTATCACATGGTGAGCCAATAAAATGACTGAATCATTTAAGAACAGAAGAGATAGAGGTGTTAAAGACACTAGTCAGAGTTACCTCCTCTGAAAGTAATGAATTTCACTATACAGTCACACCCTGTGGTGAATGAAGTGAAGGTGTCATTTGCAGAGTAGAAAATGTGCTTTCCAGAGGGCCCGGCATGCTGATAAGCATACTTTTCCATTCAGTGAGGAAGGCAATGGTAAACCACCTCACTCCTCGTTTTACTTAGTAAAACCTCTACGGGTTCAAATCAGCCTTTTCTGGCTGATGACCTAAACAACAACACAAACTAGTGGAAATATTTTGACACTTTACTAAGTGTTGTTTTAAAATCTATCGAATAATTCAGGATGAACGGTGGTATGCCAGCATTGTTAACAAAACCATTTTCAACTAAAACATTGGATTCTCGTATGAAATTTTGAAAATGTAATATTCGGTCGTTGAGGGGGAATCCTTATGTACTTTGTTCAATACGGTGATTACAAAATAATGAATGTTTGTGCGAATTATTAGCACGTTTTAAATACCCAGTGTAAAATTATTTCTAGTATTGTTTTTTTAATTGTACCAATCTTGAAAACTATCAAAGGGAAGTGATTTTTTTTTGTAATTACGCGTATCAGTTAGAATTACAATCGTTCGTTAGTAATTTATGATCTTTAAATTGATTTGCCGAGCGATAAAAAAAGAGGGGTCGAGCACCACTTGAAAAGGGAGTTGAACCATTAGCAGCAAACAGTCGACATTCAAAGCAAATCTCTCTCTCTCTGTATTCCTCTCTCCACAAGTCGCTGCTCTTCAATTCCCCGGTCCTTTATTCTCGTAACAGGTTTACTTGTTTGGTCTTTTTGCTGTATCCTGTGTTGTGTAACACAATCAATTTGGAATCAATTGAAAAACTGAACGTGTGACAGGTTAACGGGCGACAACGAAAATAAATTGGGCGGCAATTCGAAGTAAAGTCGTTGCAAATATAACTTTATCTACTAAGATCCATAACAGGCAGGTGGAGTTTTAAATTATTTGCACTCGATCTGCTACTTCCAGGGCTTCAAAAAATTGTTCTACTGAAGCATTTAAGAATAGAAGAGGTAGATGTATAGGCCTATAAGGCACTAGTCATAGTTACTTCCTCTGAGAATAATGAATTCCATTATAGGCCTACACCCAGCAGTTATCTCGGAGAAGATAACTGTGACTTGTGTCAGTCATATAATTGGCAGACCATGTGATAAGAAACAAGGCTATTTTTTGTAGCCCTGGAACTAGCAGATCGAGTGCAAAAATATTTAACATTCCACCTGTCTGGTACAGGCATGTTATTGTTATTTATCTCTTCAGGACACCTTAAAAGTTTAATTTTGAAAAACAAAATAGATTTTTCAAACGAGATTAGAGCTTCTTTAGGATTATTCAGATAGATGCTATCGTTAAACTCTTAACGAACTAAAGAAATGTTGTAACAGAAGTTTTTTGTTTTTATAAATATTTTGCTGAACCGATTTTAATTGCAGGAAAACGTAGTTTACCGCTTTTGTTGTTCAGGTTCTCAGCCGAAAGGCTGGTTTGAACCTCTAGAGGTTTTATTAAGTAAAACGAGGAGGGTGGTGGTTTATTATGCCTTCCTCACTGTGTAAAAAAGTATGCTTATCAGCATGCCCCGGGCCCTGTGAAACGCGTCTACTTTCCACCCTGCAAATGACACCTTCACTTCATTTACCACAGGTTCTGGCTGTATAATGAAATACATTACTCTGAGAGGAGATAACTGTGACTAGTGTCTTACACCTCTATCTCTTTTGTTCTTAAATGCTTCACTCATATAACTGGCTGACCTGACCATGTGATAAGAAACAAAACTATTTTTTTAGCCCTGGAACTTGCAGATCAAGTGTAAATAATTTAACACGCCACTTGCCTGTTATGGGAAAAGTTTACCGCTAAGTGAAGCGAAAGATCTATTTCATAAAAGTGGTTTGGGAATCACAAGTTGTTTAAATTATATAATTTTCGAAATTAGGTTGTTAGTTTTTTGTCTGAAACTGTTATGATTAATAAAAGTTACGGACGATTTACAATAACGATCGTTTCGTAAAATTTATTGCCACAACAACGCGGTGAAAAAGCGTAGCAGAGTAGGGCATTGTGATAGAATAGCTAATAAAAACGGTTTTATTACGTTTATTTTATTCAATTTTTTAACTGCTTTCCTTTGAAGTTTATTAAAATCTCAAGAAAATTGGGTTAAGGCCATTTTTAAATGAATGGACGGATAAACAGAGATCCGTTGTTTTTCACTCTTAAAATATGTTTTGGTTGTGTTAACATAATTTAATTGCCATTTAATCGAATTAATCATTTCTATTTTCTCGCGGCTCGTTAACGGTGCAAACTTATTGCAGTTGTAAGTAAAAGTGCATCTTTCCATTTTTTTTAAATTGATTTTTATTACCACTTTAACCCTAAAACATTTCGGTGGGTTTCGTAAGAATGACCTACGTTTTGTGTTTGTGATTCATAAAATTAAAACAAAAATATTGTTCCGATTTGGGTTAAGGTAATTTGTTAAAATGCAACTGTTTGTTCAACTATCATTTTGAAAATCAAAAACCATTTTGGTGTAGGTTTTTCATGTATTAAAACTTAGTATGGCATATAAAGCATTTTGTTGTTGTTTAAGTCAACAGCCGAAAGGCTGGTTTTAACCTCTAGAGGTTTTACTAAGTAAAAACGAGGAGTAAGGTGGTTTACCATAGCCTTCCTCACTGAGTTGAAAGAGTATGCTTATCAGCATGCCAGGCCCTCCGAAAAGCACTCACTTTCCACCCTGCAAATGACACCTTCACCATTCACCACAGGGTCTGGCTGCATAGTGAAATTCATTACTCTCAGAGGAGATAACTCTGACTAGTGTCTTTTACACCTCTACCTCTTCTGTTTTTAAATAGTTCAGTCATATAAGTGGCTGACTATTTGATAAGAAACAGAACTATTTTTTTTAGCCCTGGACCAAACAGATAGAGTGCAATTAAAATAACACTCCACCTGCCCGTTTTGGGCAAAAAATTTTTATGGAATTGAAATATACAAATAAAAAGATTGTCCCAGATTTTCCATCCTTCACCGTTTTGCGGGACAAAATGAATTTGATTAAAGAAACTGCGCCTACAGAAATCGTATTTAAAGAGAACTTGTTATAGGTAACAATTCTGTGCTCATTATTATGTAGCTATTGAAAAAAAACATGTTTTTATTTGTCCTTTGTTTTTGAACATCTGTATTTTAAAAGTCGAACATTTGACGTTTACAGAAGCACAGAAACAACATGCAAACCCGTAACTTTCTTTCTATTTATCAAATCGTGGTTTTCAAAAGCTTAAACCCTCCTCCAGAAACTGAGTAATCTAAACATAAAATTTGATTTAAATCTGTGGTGCAGTTCAGGAATGCGTAAGGAGCAAACGAACATTAATTTTAATATATAATTTTATTTTATACATTTGCATACCACGTTTTGATGACTACATTCTAATAGACGCGGGAAAATTTTCAAACTGATAAAAATTTAAATATAAAAAATTCAAAACTAACGAAAGAAAATAAATTATGCAGATTCTAATGTTGGTTACCTCGAACGTGTAAAACTGAAGTAAATCTTACAAAAACCGTTTACACACAGTTTGTTTAGCCCGTAAAGATGTAAATAAATATTTTTTAGGAGTCTACAAGTTATGCACTTTGTATTTCAATACACATTACCAAAAATCGATTTATTTTCCTTGTTGTTGTTTAGGTCATCAGCCGAAAGGCTGGTTTGAACCTCTAGAGGTTTTACTAAGTAAAACGAGGAGTGAGGTGGTTTACAATTGCCTTCCTCACTGAGTGGAAAAGTACGCTTATCAGCAAGCCGGGCCCTCTGAAAAGCACATATTTTCCACTCTGCAAGTGACACCTTCACTTCATTCACCACAGGGTCTGGCTGTATAATGAAATTCATTACTTTCAGAGGAGACAACTCTGATTAGTGTCTTTTGCACCTCTACCTCTTCTGTTCTTAAATGATTCAGTCATTTAATTGGCTGACCATATGATAAGAAACAGAACTATTTATTTTAGCCCTGCAACGGACAGATTGAGTGTAAATAAATTGAAACTCCACCTGTCTATTAAGGGCGTTTATTTTATTTTATTTTCCTTAGCTGAAGTTATAAAATTTTCACCCTAGTAATCCCTTACAATTGAAAATCAGATATTTTTTCATCTCTTCCACAATTTAACCTGGATTTACTGGGATATTTCAATAGAGAAAATGTACTTATTCATTCAAACATTCAAAAATATTTGGAAAATGCATTTAAAGAAAATAGGTAGGCTATACGTAAAATAAAGAATTTTTAAAATCCTACAATTCCCCCTCGAATATGTTCAACCATTTCTTTATTTCAATCAATTTTTGTTTTCTCTTTTTTGAGATGTGGCCAGTATTTCTTTTCGTCCCTTCAGATTGGATTTGTTTGGTCTTTTGTGATTTTGTTTTTCGTTGTCGTGTAATCCATTGATTTCAGTGGTGGTCGTTCGGTATTCATATCTGTTCTATCTTGCATTCCTGTAATGGTATTTCCTTTCCGTGTTTTCCAAGATTTTGCTAACCCTTACCGTGGTATGAAATATAGGTAAGGAAAGTAATGTTTCCATATTGAATTTTTGAAATCTGGTTTCACCGGAAATACACGGTTTCCCCTGAACCCATAAAAAGTTTTAACCGATTACTCTCTGAGTTTATGCGCGCGCGCGTATGAGTAATACACTGTGTACCAAAAAGAATGACCCGATTTTATATAGATTATTTATTAAGAAGAATGGCTTAACACCAACAAATTACATACTAAATTACTCACAAAAGACATAAGTTTAAGAAAATCTATCATAAATGTTCAATATGTCCTCCATTGTCTGCACGGACGACATCTAGCCGATAGCTGAATTCATCCCAAACTGAGCGTAAGGTGTCTTCTGTCACTGAAGCTACAGCAGCTCATATTCTGTTTTTTAGTTCATCAACGACACGAGATAAGGGAGGAACGTAAACAAGTTGTTTAACATATCCCCACAGGAAAAAATCGCATGGTGTAATGTCAGGGGACCTAGGAGGCCAAGAGTGTAAACCCTGGTCTCGCGGTCCAAAGCAAGGTTTATGGACCCTACCTTTTTGAGGAACAAACCGTAACAAGACAATCATATCTTGCAATGCTACGGAACTGGTTATTCCCACAACTTATTGACTCTGACAATTTCATCTATCAGCAAAATTGAGCACCACCGCTCTGGCACAACAACGTGCGCAGTTTCCTCAATGACAACTTGCCTCAACGTTGGATAGGGCGTACAGGACCGCGAGACAGGCTTTACACTCTTGGCCTCCTAGGTCCCCTGACATAACACCATGCGATTTTTTTCTTGTGGGTATATGTTAAACAACTTGTTTACGTTCCTACCTTACCTCGTGTCGTTGATGAACTAAAAAACAGAATATGAGCTGCTGTAGCTTCAGTGACAGAAGACACCTTACGCTCAGTTTGGGATGAATTCAGCTATCGGCTAGATGTCGTCCGTGCAGACAATGGAGGACATATTGAACATTTATGATAGATTTTCTTAAACTTATGTCTTTTGTGAGTAATTTAGTATGTAATTTGTTGGTGTTAAGCCATTCTTCTTAATAAATAATCTATATAAAATCGGGTCATTCTTTTTGGTACACATGTATATATATGTCAAAAACGGAAAATTATAATAAGTCGGAAACGTGTTACCTTATACGTCGGGAAATTATAACCTTATGGTGACCGGACTCGAACATTTTCATAAAAATCGGTCTACCGGAAGTAGTAGTTTCATCGTGCATTTTTTCAATTTTCTGAAGAAAAAACGGCATGTCTGTTTAAATTTGTGCAGATGTACATTTTACAAAAATATGAAATTACATTTTTGATATAAATTTAACAGCAAAAGTGAATATAATCGAAGTTAGAACGTACATTTTTAATTTCAAACATTTATATCTGCTGAGTTTAGTTTAGCGTCAATCAGTGATTGTTTATATTTATGTTCTTATTGAAATCTGTAAAAAATGAGATTTTTATAAGATAGCCGCCTTATTTATTATGTAGCCCATTTTAGTGCAAAAGCATGTATAAATCACAGTTGTAAAAAATTAAAAGCCCCTGCAACTGTAATTTCAAGCTGTTTATGTACGTTCCGTCATCTAAGCGTCAATTAGTGATTTTCCTTATTTTGCTCGGTGAAAATCGATGGTTGACTTTCTTTTAGCGTCATTCAAAGATGATTAAAAATATTAGGTGACACTAGATTTTTGGCTGTTTTTTCCGGTAGCATTCCTTTATGTTTCTAGTACTATATACATATTTAAAGCTGGTGTGATTTTTCAGAGTTTTCTTGTACAGTACTATATTCTTTTCGATCGCAGTATGTATTCCTCCCCTTTTGGCATTATTTATTACATTGTAAGTATTTACAACATGTCTGTAGTTCAGTTCGGTGTTCTACTTTTTGTAATACGTTTTGATTCATTCGTGTTTTTTACTTTCTCTTGCCTATGTGAATATATAGGAAGGAAAGTATTGTTTTCATGTCGATTTTTCGAAATCGAGTTTTCCCCGGATCTATACGTTTTCAGACCTCGTGAACCCAAATGTTTTTAGCGATTGGTCTGTGTGTGTGTGAACAGAATATCTCAAGAATGGAACATCGTACGAACTTGAAACTTGAAACTTAAGTTACATACCACTACCGGACCCGACACGAACATTTTCATCAAAATCGGTCAACCGGAAGTAGTAGTTTATTCGTATAATTTTTCACTTTTTTACGGTTTTCTCAAAAACTAGTCCTACGATTTTTTTTAAAAATCGCCTGGTTTACTCAGTTTTCTAGTCTCTACAAGATAGGGTAGGCGTCATGTTTGCTGAAATTCTTGGTGAGGCTGTTTTCACGTAAAAACAAAGTTTTCTTAGGATTACGGCTTTAATATGCATTTTAGCGTAAAACGTTATATAATAAAAGTTGTAGAGAATGTAAAATTCTACAACTTTTATTTCAAACATTTTTTTTGTATAACGCTTAGTTTAGCAGTAATTAGCAATTTTCTGTTTTTTTCTCACGAAAACGTGAGAAAAATAGATTTTTTTAAGATTTCGGCCTTAGTATGCATTTTGTAATAAAAGTGTATATTATCAAATTTATAGAAAATTAAAAGATCTGCAACTTTTATTTATAACATTTTTATCTACAGAGCCTAGTTTAGCTTGAAAGAGTGATTTTCCGTATTTTTAAGCCAAACTGAGTTCGATTTTCATTTTGCGTCTTTCATTCATGATTAAAATAAGGTTATGTTTATTGAGGTTAGTTTTTTGTTTATTTCTAATGTTTTATTACTAATATTAGGCTTATTGTTAATTACTTATATTGGCAAGAGAAAGTTGTGTGAGTGTTTCATACCAGTTTTTTTGTTTATTTTTAATATTTTATTAATAATGTTAGGTTTATTGTTAATTATTTGCATTGGCAAGAGAAAGTTGTGTGAGTGTTTCACACTAGATTTTTTAAAATCAAAGTCCCTCGTGGTAAAATTAATTACACAGTTGTATCTTTTTTTATTTTATTTATTATTTCAACAACATATACATGTCTTCTTGTTTGTAAGATATGTATTTGAAATTGATACCCACACTGTAGTAATACAATATAAACTTTGCATGGCAATTGATTTAAATTCTGATGTAATAATAATGTTTGCCGAACTGGAAACATTGTTAATTGTATGTTTAAACATTCATGTGTTGTATCGGAGTGTTTTAACAAAGGTTAATATCTGAGTTGAAATTTAATTAACTTTGAATTTCTGCCGTTATAAATTGATTGGACGGATTGAAATCTTGTCTTTCCCGGTTTCGTAATGTGAATGAATCATTTGTTAAATAGTATTATTAAATCAAATACAAATGTAGTAATAAACCAATGTAGTGTACGTAAATGTGAAAAAGTTTGTTTTCGTATTAATTTGTGGACGTTTTGAGGTATTTTACAAGGCAGATCGTTTGGTGTACGATGCAATCATCATTTTAGATAGTTCTTGTTCACATGTCAAAGTAATCGTAGAATAGAAGATACTCTGAACACAGCTGAGATTTGAAAATGATGTTTCAGAGTCTGAAACTAATTGGAAATGAACTTGTTGATCAAAGTTTACCATTTATGTTATGGGTATGACAGGCTGTAGACGCTAAAACTTTCGTCTCTTTGCAAAATCAGCTCTTTAATTTCAATTAGTGATTTCTATGTTGCAAAGAATGTTTAATTAATTTAATCTACGGTTATGAAAATGATAATTATTTAGTCGGACTGTTGAATGTTTTTATCGTTTTGGTGTTGTTAGCAAAACTCAAATCTGAACCTCAATTTACCGAAACCGGATTTAACCGAAATTGCATTTGTTGGATCCTCGTTTTATCGTTCACCGGTCCGAAAGTGAAGGAGAAACAGTATTGTTGGTTCCTTTACTTAATTAATTTTCCGGAAAAAGTGAAAATATTTAAGAACAGTTAATCTTTTGGCTTGCAATATCTAAGTAAACCGATGAAACATCTTCTTCTTCTGATTCAGGTGTCTATCCGAGCCGAATGTTGGCGACCATCATAGTAATTTTCACTTTATTCATTGCACTGCGAAATAGCTGTTCTGAGCTGTTCCCAAACCAAGTTCTCAGATTTCGAAGCCTTAACACCCTTCTTTTGCCAGTTTCTGCCCTCTCCGCATATTTTTCCCTGCAGAATGGCTTCTAGTAACGAATATCGTTACTACAACGATATTTCGGTTGATAAGTCGTATCATATCATGCGGTGGAACGTACTAACGTTCCACCGCATGTAACTTTATACCAATTTTGTAGGTTTTTTTACAGTCACATTGTTTTTCTTCTGCCGGGACTAAGTTTACCTTTTATTTTCCCTTGTGTGTTATTGCGCAATATGCTACATTTCTGACCTCTTATCAAGTGTCCAAAGTAATAACATTTCAGTTTTTAATGGCGTTCTTATCTAAACGTTAAGGTATTTCGGAGTTTCAGTTTTTTCCATCGAAGAAATGTCCTTCCCTAACACCACGCTTCTCAAGTTAATTCAGGTCATTACCGTTCTACGTCTCCTCAACATTTTAAAAACACATAGTAGCGAAGTATAGAAATTACTAAGTCTTGGTTGCATAAGAGTTTGTTGATACCGGGTGAATTCCACTTGTGGTGGAGATTTTATGACTCGATCCACAGGACGTCACTGTTTTATAAAGAGAATAAGTGGCGTACGCCTGTATACTAAGCTACACAAACAAGCAAAATATTTTATCTTATGTCAATGAGATTGGGCTTTATTATAAAATTTCGTGCGTAATTTTCTTACTGCCACTGAAACTAAAAATATTATATGTTTAGACTTTCCCTTCCAAATTGTAAATAATAAAACATATAAACTAAGTTTAATCATGAGTGAATCACGTAAAATGAAAATCAACCTCTGTAGAACGTAAAAATGTGGAAAATCACTAATTTACGCTAAACTAGGCATTGTAAAAAAGTATTTGAAATAAAAGTTGTAGGAAATAAAAATGCCGGCCGCATTGGCGCAGTTGGTAACGTGCTCGCCTCTCATCATGCGGTCCTGGGTTCGAATCCCACTCAGGCACACGGCATACTTTCATACGTTACAAAAAAATCATTTCATCCTACTTGTGCATACAGTTCCACCCCCTAACGTCGTCGCTAATGACCGTTGCAGTTGATGCGACGTTAAATAAATTTAAAAAAAAAGTTATAGGTTTTTTTTAAATGGGATAGTCTGGAAATCCTACAACCCTAATAAACCATTGCACCGTAGTCTTTATTTTTCGGTTTTTTTTTTAATACTTTATTTGTATTTAATGTACGAATAACTAACTTCCATTAAAAATAATGCATTTTATGTGTTAATTTATTTTTAACCGCGAGATTTAATATTTCTATGTTTTTTTTTATTATGGCGTTATCCCGAGTTAAATCGGACAGGGCGTTTTATTGTGTAAATGTGTAAATAAAGGGTAATCTTAAAACTGAGCATTCTTTTTTTAACATATCTTGTATTTTAGTTAATTTAATTCTCATCGTTATTTTCAACATTAGTTAGAATCTTATTTGAATATTTAAATAAACTGGAAATAATTTCCTGTAACTTATATTCTATAGCTTGTGAGTTTGGTTTTTTTTTAAACTGTAGTCACGTTTTATTATTTAAACCCGAACGTGCTCTTAATACGTTTGGAAAATTTCTGTTATGCGAATAAATAGTTTAATGCCGGTATTAGTCACCATACCGAAGAAATTACTTTTATAAATTTATCACATTAATAAGCGAGCGACTTCTATTGTTTTCCGTGTTGGAAAATATGCATTAAACTTACGGTATTTAAATATGTAACACTAATAGAAATTCTCCGGAAATTAAAAAGTGTTTTTTATGGCATTTACAGTCGTGTTGTTTTCTTTCAGTTATAGTTAGTCACCTTATCAATGAGATAACTTTTTGTTCTTTTAGTGGTGTTAGTCTTTATTGCGGTAGTTCTCTTGTCATTGAATTGTAATTTTATTCTATTAATGCTACTGAAATAATAGAATATACTTAAGAGAAGAAGATGTTGTGACTTTTATCGCTAAGGTACGTTTCGGGATCTGGGTAAAATAGTTGACAAACTATTGTAAGAATTACCAACAAGTATTTATTACACTATAAATTACAGAATAATGTAACTTAAGTGTACAAATAAATAGATTCCAAGCTATCTGTGGAACAATCAACAGGACCTTGAGGAACAAAGCCAGAAGGGAAACGAAAATGAAATTCTATAAAGTTATGGCTATCCCCACTCTTTTATATGGTTCTGAAACCTGGGTACATAAAAAGAAGGAATGGAACAGGTTACAGGCTGCTGAAATGCGATTCCTAAGAGCAGTGAAGGGTTGTACTAGGGAAGACAGAATCCATAATACTGAGATCAGAAAAGAGCTCAACATACCCTCCATATGGCAGAAAATCGAGGAAGCCAAACAAAACTGGAAGGATCATGTGGAGCGCATGGAGGATGGAAGAATTCCCAGGGCAGTCATCTCCTATCAGCCAGTAGGAAAGAGAAGTGTGGGCAGGCCTCGTAAGAGATGGAATTGATTAATAAAGGAGTTTGCAGTCGGAACAGGCAATGTGCCTAATCCTTGAAGGAAGACGACGACGACGACGACGAAGTGTACAAATAAATTACAACTAATGGAATTAAATGAAGTTAACCAGTAACTAGATTATCTCTCACTTAATTTTAACTAAATCCTATTCACAGCGTATCTGTTACATAGTTTAATTCACTCACTGAATGACAATTCAAGACTAATATTCACTAACCAAACCAGCCGTGTGTATACTATACATCGAAGCTATGGGAATTACTAGAAAAAATATTTTTACATAATTTTTGTTTATATGTAGTGGTCTACATATACATATGTACATGTATACATGTTGCGTGTTGTTTAGGTGATCAGTCGAAAGGCTGGTTTGAACCCGTAGAGGTTTTACTAAGTAAAACGAGGACTGAGGTGATTTACACATTGCGTTCCTTACTGAGTGGAATAGTACTCTTATCAGCATGCCAGGCCCTCTGAAAAGCACATATTTTCCACTCTGCAAATGACACCTTCACTTCATTCACCACAGGGTCAGTCTGTATAATGAAGTTCATTACTTTTAAAGGAGATAACGCTGATTAATGTCTTTTACACCTCTTACTCTTCTGTTCTTAAATGATTTAGTCATTTAATTGGCTGACCATGTGATAACTTTATGTGAAACATAACTATTTATTTTAGCCCTGCAACGAACAGATTTAGTGTAAACAATTTGACACTCCACCTGTCTGTTATAGGGAGTCATGTATACAGGTATATCCTTAATATGCGTACGTTGCAATCTTTTCAGTTTATTCAGATCAATTAGCAACCCCATGACCCAATGGATGAGGATGAGGATAAGTATGATGTGTGAATGATGTTTAGTCTTGTACAGACCAAGTTCGTCGATTCGTGAAAAAATATGGTTAATTGAACCCGAACCATCAATGAAAGTACACCGGTAACCACTGTGGGAAGAATAAATTCGTATAAAAGTAACTACCTTCACTAGGATTTGAACAAGGAACCTTCGTCTCCGAAAATCAGCTGTTAAACAGCTGACTCGCGGCGGCGACGTTACCTCTAGACAACCCGGTGGGCTTTTTTACTTAATAAATCATACAAAATCTTTTTGTCGGATTCTTGAAGGCTCTCGTAACAAATGGTAAACAAATTACGATTGAATAAAAGGTTACAAAAGAGGCAGTTGTTATCTAAATAGATTCACCGACATTTTTCAATTGGATCTGCACATCGAATTTGTTTTTCTATTGCTGATTTATATTGTACTGAATTTATAATAAATTTGAAAATCTCGTGCCCTTTGACAGAAGTGTTGTGTTGTTGAGAAAAAAAGATTCACTCTAACAATTATCGAAAATGACAAAAATGGATCCTAGAATCAGGCACAGATAAGTGTAGTGTATATATACATCGAATTACGCTTTGATAAAATCTATAATGGAAAATGTGTACGCACCATGGCTAAATAAAAACAAAACGTAAAATAAGATGTTGTTGGTATAAGAATAATAAGTAGGCCTTTTATAAGATGTAAATTTAGCCTATTCGTAGGACGTTGAACTTTGTGAGTAGCCTGGTGTTTGTTTTGTATGTAGGTATAAGTATTGTATAGGCCTACTGAAAAACGTATTTCTTTTTTCATATTTTAATTAGTTTAGTGTAGGCTACAACAGTAACTCGGATACCGTTAGTAAAGAAATTGTTGTTGGATTATAAACTTACTGATTCTTCTTACTTATTACTTTCTCTTGCCTATATGAATATATAGGAAGGAAAGTATTGTTTTCATGTCGATTTTAAGAAATCGAGTTTTCACCGGATCTATACGTTTTCAGACCCCCTGAACCCAAAAAACATGTTTTTAGCGATTGGTCTGTGTGTGAACAGAATATCTCAAGAACGGAACATCGTACGAACTTGAAACTTTAAACTTAAGTTACGTACCACTACCGGACTCGACACGAACATTTTCATCAAAATCGGTCAACCGGAAGTGGTAGTTTATTCGTGTAATTTTTCACTTTTTTGCGATTTTCTCAAAAACTGGTTCTACGATTTTTTTAAAAATCGCCTGGTTTACTCAATTTTTTATTCTCTACAAGATAGGATAGGCGTCATGTTTGCTGAAATTCTGGGTGAGGCTGTTTTCACGTAAAAACGTTGTTTTTTTAAGATTACGGCTTTAATATAAATTTTAGCGCATAACTTTATATAATAAAAGTTGTAGAGAATTAAAAATTCTACAACTTTTATTTCAAACAATTCTTTGTATAACGCTTAGTTTAGCGGTAATTTGCGATTTTCTGTTTTTTTTCTCACGAAAATGTGTGAAAAATTGATTTTTTTAAGATTTCGGCCTTAGTATGCATTTTACGACAAAAGTGTATATAATTTAATTTATAGAAAATTAAAAGATCTATAACTTTTATTTAAAGCATTTTTCTCTACAGAGCCTAGTTTAGAGAGAAAGAGTGATTTTCCGTATTTCTAAGCCAAACTGAGGTTGATTTTCATTTTGCATCATTCACTCATGATTAAAATAAGGTTATGTTTATTGAGGTTAGTTTTTTCTTTATTTCTAATATTTTATTATTAATGTTAGGTTTATTGTTAATTATTTGCACTGGCAAGAGAAAGTTGTGCGAGTGTTTCACACCAGATTTTTATTATGTTATCTTACGAATTACTCTCTTCAACGTAAGAAAAATATTGTTAAGTTATGTTGATTATCAAATTATTTATGGCGTATCTTTAGGTAGAAATTTATTATGTTTTCGTTCGCTATTGTCGTTGTATTTTAAGCAGGCTTGGGCGTGTGTTATTAACTGACTCTCGCTGTCTGTTTAGTGCACTGTCCGTTTATCATTTTTCAGGTTTTCTGGTACAGTCCAGCTTCTCTTAGTTTGCTCCTAATGTAAACAAACAATGACGTCACTGAGCATGCGCATTATATCAAAGTATGTACACGCTGATTAAAAAGTAACAACAAAATACTTTCAAAAGTATTTAAATACAAAATACTTTTAAAAGTATTTTTATAAATGAAATTGTTAAGCCTACATCATATCATGACTGATGTTTTAAGTACTTATAATTTAAAAAATAGTTAACTTAATAGGAATACGACATCCGTAAAGCCGCAGACTCTAGCGTGCACCCTGTAGTAGGTGGCTTTTGTTTGTTGACAGTAGGAGCAAACTAAGAACGGCTGAACTATAGTACTTGTGTGTTTTATGTTTGCCATGAAAATAATTACAACTTAAATAAAAATGGCGATTGCTAGTTTAATTTTTTAGTACCGGGTTACCGAGCTTCACTTGGTTGCAAATTATTATGATCGGTTTCCGAAAATAATGTTAATACGATGGGTTGAATAATAGGTAAGCCGTTGAAGGAGTTTTGACGTAGTCTTAACATTTTACCGTGTATTTGTTGTTTACTATATCATCTGTTATGGTTTATTGCTCGCCTTTCATCATGCGGTCATTACTATATCATCTGTTATCGTTTGTTCTCGCCTTTCATCATGCAGTCTTGGATTCGAATCCCATTCAGGCACGGCATATTTTCATACGTTACAAAAAAATCATTTTACCCTTCACCGTCTGCATTAGCAGTAATTGCAGAACAGTTGGACGTTAAACAAAAAAAAAAAAAATAGCCCTAGCGCAATCGATTTGTAGACACTGAATACCCCTCTGTTCATGAATTTTCAGGAAAATCGTTTCAACAGTTTTCGAGAACAGTTGGACACACAAACATACTTACACGCCAAGTTCTATAATATTATAGGATAAACTCATACTAAGTAAGTAATTGAAGATAGACTCGTACTCATGCTAGTCTATAATCTTAGTATAATTGGACAGTCTTATGTATGGTAGTTTGCCGATTATCACCTGCCAATTGAAATAACAGAGACTATAGGAATAATATTTGTTTGTTTGTTTGTTTGTTTGTTTGTTTGTTTGTTTGTTTGTTTGTTCAACAGTTTCTATATTTTTACGTATAAACCATTAATTTTTTATTTTTTTATTCCTAATTTGTGTACGTTGCAATTTGTTTAATTTAGAACAATAAGCAACCCCGTGACCCAATGAGATGAGGATGATATGTAAGACGTGTAAATGAGGTGTAGTCTTGTACAGACTCAGGCCAACCATTCCTGAGAGAGTATGGTTAATTGAAACCCAACCATCAAAGCACACACCGGTAACCACTGTCTAGTATTCAAATCCGTATAAAAGTAACTACCTTTACTAGGATTTGAACCACGGACCTTCGTCTCCGAAAATCAGCTGTTAAAACAGCTGACTAGCGGCAACGACGTTACCCCTAGACCAAACCCGGTGGGTTGTAAACCATTAATGGTGTAATTTTATTGTAAAATACTAATAATATTGTGTAATAATTACAATTAAAATTGACGAACATTTGTTGGTAATTGCCTTATTTCCGCTTAGTGTGTTCGCCATTGTGGCTTAAATGGTTTCAGTTATGCCTTTATTAATGTCTTTAAATAGTCTTAACGGCATCTTTCTAATTGTAACGATTCTTTTCCTAATAAACATAATGGTTTCATGTAATCTTTAAGGCACTGATGTTGTTTTGGTTGAAAAATTTTATGATGTAGTTTCGGCCTGCTGTTGTTCGTGTTTAGTCCTACCACAGAGTATTTACCCGATTATTATCAGGGAGTAGATGCTGTGCTAAAATGAAGTTAACTTTTTTTATAAAGGTTATAAGTAGGTGCTATACTCAGTACAATTAAAACTGTACAAAACCCCGAAATATTTGCGGTTATTAAAGACGGAAAGATTTAAAACATGAAGAAAGAGAAACAAATGTTGGAAACGGCAGAAATGAGTTTTTTGCGAGCAGTAAAAGGATGCTCAAGGGTGGACCACATAAGAAGTGAGGATATAGGAGAGGAACTACAGGTTGTTACCGTAAAGTACCAGGAAATCATAAAGTACAAGGAAAGATGGAAGGAACATCTAAACAGAATGACGGATTGAAGAATACCGAAGCAGATGTAGGAATAAACCACTAGGCAGAAGAGCTCTGGGTAGACCGAGGAAAAGATGGAGCTGAAGTGAGTAATGTCGGAACAGGCCAAGGCCTAAACCGTGAAGAGAAGAAAGAGAAAAGAAGGTAACAATCATTAATAATAGCTACGATTACATCAATTTATTGTTTTCCAAGTGCGGCATAAATGTTTTAAGGGCTGATGATTCATCGAGGTAAAAAAAATAAATGCGTCTACAACCAAACAAAATTTATAGGTTAACAAAACTATTTACTATGGGCTATGGCCAAAGTGAATTCTGTGGTGACGATTTTCGTACGATTCATTGAGGATTTCACATTCAGAGTAAATAATTATATTTGAGTCTATATAATTTACTTTTTTCAATGTAATTTACATTTCTTTTAACTCTTCGAATTGCATTTACTTTCACAAAATTGTTCAATCAACTTGATATTTCTCCTACAGGCTCTTCGTTATGTAGTTTTCAAATTGAATTATACTTATAATAAGACAAAAGTTAGTTTTTTGTAGAATTAAATTTTGTTCCGCAGTTTGGCAAAAAATGTAAAACCTTAACAATTATAGTTAGTTTTATATTTTAATTTCCGTACCAAGCTATTTTGTTTGATGCATGAGTGAGTTTCGATTTTTTCAAAGTTTTAGATTGATAATTTAAAGATGTTGGTGCGTTTTAAATTAATTTTACGCAAAAATGCATATCATTACGCAAATTTTTGTGAACTTGTGAATCCACTTGTTGAATTATGTAATTGTTTTGTTGAATTGATGTCAGTATCTTTTACGGAAGAATTTAATAAGGTTGAAAATATTTGATAAAGTTTGAGATTCTTGTAGATGATTTTTGTTATTCTTTTTTTGCGTGATAGTTCGCATGTAGGTTACTTTTGTTTGAAAATTGCATTTTCCGAATTAATAAAAATTGCATCGGGAGATATAAAGTAGAGTGTAGTTTTGTAGTACACAGGTGGATCGAGTGCGGTAGCTAGGTCGGACTTGAATGTTACGTCGGTAGCCTGTGGAATTTAATCAAGGAAATGCCAAAATACAGACACGTACTGCCCAGTCGGTCAGGTATATCTCCCCCTCCCCCCGAATACGTACGTAAGGTAAGGTGTACACGGTTGATATGTCACCCAACAGTTCAGTGGTTGCAGTGGGCGGTAAACAGCCTGCGGTGACTGTGATCGTCACCTCACTCACCCCATCGCCTCCTCCTCCTCCGTCGCCGAAATCACCTTTATCTCATTATCATCAAGTCATCATCATCGCCGATTCAGTGTCTATATGCTGTTCTCGCCACATGCAAATATCACATCTATGCGTGTTTCTGTCGACCACCGTCCTGTAGCCTACTACGCCATTAAATACACACCATGCACAATTGCACATCAAATATTGATATCATTTTGTTATTACATTACCGCACTGTTTTACCTCCATCTAAATATTACTGTCGATGTTTGCCATCATTTGGCGCTAGTATTGTAAACCCCAGTATAAACATCAATCAAAATAAAATCAATCAATTGCGTACCTGGACCTAATCGTTTCTGCATCTGTTTAAACTTCATACGTAAAAATTGTAGCAGTTCTCTTTTCAAATTCATCTAGTATATCCTGAAACGTCTGAACTGATTTATTTTAAGTTTCTCTTGCCGTATGGAAAGTTTTGTTCTCACGTCGATTTTTCGAAATCGAGTTTTCACTGGATATACTCGTTTTCAGGTCCCCCGAACCCCAAAAAAGTGTTTTTAGCGGCTGGTCTTTTGTGTGTGAACAAAATATCTCAAGAGCGGAATGTAATAAGAGGTTGAAACTTGAAACTTAAGTAAAGTACCATTACCGGAGCTGTCACGAACATTTTTATCAAAATCGGTCCACCGGAAGTAATAGTTGTAGTTTAGTCGCGCGATTTTCTAAAAAAAATAGCTCCTATAATTTTTTTGTTAAAAATCGCCTCATTTACCTCACTTTTACTTTTTTCAAGATAGGGTAAGCGCCATGTCTGCTGAACTGCTTGAAGGGTCTGTGTTCTCATGCTAAAAAAAATTGTTTTTTTTTTAAGATTGCAGCCTTAATAAGCATTCTTGGGCAAAAGTGTATACATATAATCAAAGTTGTAGAATATTAAACCACCTTTTTATTTTAAGCATTTTCTTCTACAGAGCCTAGTCAAGTCGAATAGATTGATTTTCATATTTTGCGTCTTTCGCTCATGATTAAAATTAGTTTGTTTTGTTTTACGTTGGCAAGATAAAATCCTGAGTGTTTCGTACCTGATTTTTATCATTTGAAGCTTTAGTGCGTACGTTTCGTATTTTTTAGTGACCTGATTTGTAGTGTTTAAAAAGTTTATGGCCTATTAAAAACCTACTTTTGTGTGGTCGAATTTCTTAAAAGATCTTCCCACTTTTAACATTTTAAAAATAAACTCAAACCGTTTATGCTAGAAAATAATTTAATAATATTAATGGATTTCTTTATTTTGTTTCTGTAAACTGGGTTATAGTGTTTAGTTCGGGTCTACATGTTTGTCTAGTAAGTTTTTCTATTAAAAAAGTGTTATAACGTAATAATGTTTATGTAATAAAAAAATTTCTTTTAACGCAGTTAATATTTTTTAAATCTAAATTCGCTGTTTTGCTTCGTTTGTATACAGGCGTTTGAAAAAAAAAACATCTTCCTGAAAACAGAAACCTACTTTGTATACGCGACCTCAATTCATGTAATTTTGCTCAAAACCAGCGAAGGCCTCTTTTTGTAGAGTATACTAATGCGGGATTTACATAACAATTAGCGATAATTACCGCTAAACTTATGGTTAAATAAAACAATTATGCAATCAGTTGTAACAGTAGAGCCGGTTTTTGAGAATATTGAATTTCTGCATTTTTACGCGGGAATTAAAATTTCTCTTGGATGTAAAGGTGTTAAAGTTAAAAATTCATTGGGTAAAGGTGTTAAAGTTGAGAATTCATTGGATTCTACCATTGAAATTCCTGATGCGAATAATAATTTTCTTATAATTTTGGTGTTACACTTGTTATCCCGCAATCCCTCTCGGGGCGCGTTTTGCGAACTTTCTTTCCAAATTTCAGCCCGGTCGTTCCTGTATAGTATTTTCTCCTTTAACCAAAGTAAGTAGTTAATTAATTCTTTTAAAATTGACCCTGCCCATAACAGACAGGTAGAGTGTCAAATTATTTACACTCAATCTGTTCGTTGCAGGGCTAAAATAAATAGTTCTGTTTCTTATCACATGGTCAGCCAATTAAATGACTGAATCATATAAGAACAGAAGAGGTAGAGGTGTAAAAGACACTAATCAGAGTTATCTCCTCTGAAAGTAATGAATTTCATTGTACAGCCAGACCCTGTGGTGAATGAAGTGAAGGTGTCATTTACAGAGTGGAAAATATGTGCTTTTCAGAGGGCCCGGCATGCTGATAAGCGTACTTTTCCACTCAGTGAGGAAGGCAATGGTAAACCACCTCACTCCTCGTTTTACTTAGTAAAACCTCTAGAGGTTCAAACCAGCCTTTTGGCTGTTGACCTAAACAACAACAAAAATTGACCAATTTATATCGTTGAAAGATATTTAAAAAATATTTAAAGTATATTCAGTATTTAAAGGATTTCTATACTAAAGTACAACGGTTGTGATGTGGCGTTTGTAAAATGGATACAGATTTAAATGTTTATTGTACGAGAGACTACGCATCACCTTTGTATGTTTTGCCCTTTTCTTTTGCAAAATAGTTCGGTGTTCTTTGTTAGGAGTATTCAGCCAAGGATTTTTATTGTAGTTCAAATAAGTATCCTTGTACTGGATCGAGGCTAAACATTAAGTACTTTCTTATAGGCGTAGGATATTCTGGTACATTTTTTATTCATTTTTCCTTGCCGGCATCACAATCTATTGTCAGGGATTTTGATGTCAGGTTTTCATTAAAAAGGAAACGGGTGTTTCAAAAAGTACATAACGTAGTACAGAGGTGCGCAACATTTTTTCGCGGCACCCTAATAACGGTAATTTGTTAATTAGCTATTAGATTTTAATAAAAGTTTAAATAGTTTTTAGTTATAAGTATTTCAAATAAAATTACTTGCAATTTAATCGCAAGTAATTGTTGTTTCTTCCTGCACCTATACTGCCTGCATGTGAGTGCAGTGTTCAAACGTTTAGTTTGACCTACTGTAAAAAGTTAAAAGTATAAAATTGAATGTTTGTTTAACTTCTCGCCTTCCCGTTAGTTTAATTGTTTACGGTATGATACCGGGTTCAATTCGCGGTCAGGTCTTTTTTCATCATCGATTTATTTACCACCCCTCACCTTCAGTTTTGGCTTGAGAGTGTGCAAAAAACTCTACCCATTTTGTTGTAGTATACTAAAACAAACGCTGTTTAGGGTACTGGGCGGTTAAATTGTTCATTCTTTCCGCTGTGAACTTGTTCGTTTACTCTGTAGAGCACATTTTTTTCCATAAATAAATTTAATTAAGGTACCCGTTTCCCCCATGAATCGTATGGCATTGTGGCTCTCTCAGTTTGTTGATATTAAATGTCAAAAGAAAATTAAATAGTACGCGAGAGCAGTCTATACCTAATCTTTTCAGCGGTATATTTTTTAAATTGTTTTGTTCCAAAGTCTTGTTAACTTGCACCCCTCCCACCCTACTCTTACCGCCGTATATATACCTTTCATTTCATTTAACTTTTGTTCTTATTGTATTTTAAACAATAGCGGCTGAATAACAATGGGAAAGTTTTTCTTTAATTTGAAAAGGTAAACGTATCCCGGCGTGCTGAAATTTTGTGTTGTCGAATCTTTTTTACTTACTCAGTCGAGGTCTTGCTATCAAAATCATTCTTCGAAGCGTATCTCATTTTTACATTGACACCTACTCGTCTCACATTTTACACCCCTAGTTATTATTAACGTAATTGTTCGTTTTAAAGGTATAATAATAGTGTTTATTACTCATAAAAATGCATACAAAATTATGAAGAGTTCAACTAAATATATATTCATGCTCTACATTCTTTGTTTTAAACAATAAAAAGAAATTCTTAAATTTAAACAATGGACCGAAAGAAAGTAACGCTTAAAAATTTAAAAAAAATCCATTCGTTTGATTTGTGTTCGAACAAGTAATTAATTAATGTTCTAGTAATATGTTAATGTTTTTTTTTAAGTTCCTACGCTAAACTTATATTGTTTTCTTTTATTACAGGTAAGGTCCACTTTTCTTCATCGTTGACTCTTAAAAAATGTGTAAGTTTTTATTTATTTTTTGATTATCATTGTTGGGTATGTTAATTGTAGATAAAAGTGTCTAGATTTTACGTAAGTACCGTAAACGTGGCGGGATATAATGGCGCTTCTTAGTTTTTACCTTTTACAAATATTTTTTTATCTAAAATTCCAGTTCGTATCTGAGGAGCATTTTGGGATTTATTTTTACGGTGTATAGTTTTTTTTAGACTGTAGGTTGCAGGCCGATCGCTCCTACCCCATCAGGAGATTTTTTTCGTAGAGTTCCCATCTCATTAGGGGAACTGATTTGTGTGTGGCTTGAAGAGCGTTCTCTACCATTTATTATCATTCCGGGTTTTTTTACACCCGTAGGCTTTTGCGCTGTTGGGAATTTCTTCTTCCTCCGTTGTCGAGAAAGTAAATTAAAGTGTGACTGTTGCTATGCAGGTGGACTTCTGAAGAAACTTTCAGATCTTGAATTTGTTGTATACGAGGAATGAAACAGTCTGAGGAAAGATAGAAAGGGTACTGTATTAAATAAAATAAAAAGGACACTGTTGCGGTATGACAGACATTTGTGTTGGATGAATGTAGATGTTTGCCTATTAAAGCTAGGTACTTAGACCCCCCAAAAAAAAAAAAATCTGGTGTGAAACACACAACTTTCTCTTGCCAATGCAAATAATTAACAATAAACCTAAAATTAGTAATAAAACGTTAGAAATAAACAAAAAAACCACCCTCACTAAACATAACCTAATTTTAATCATGAGTGAAAGACGCAAAAAGACAATCTACCTCAGTTTGGCTTATAAATATGGAAAATCATTCTTCCGCGCTAAACTAGGCTTTGTAGAGAAAAATGCTCTTGATAAAAGATGTAGATCTTTTGATTTCCTATAATTTTTTCAATATACAATTTTGTCGTATAGTGCGTACTAAGGCCGAAATAAAAAATCGATTTTTACACGTTTTCGTGAGAAAAACAGAAAATCGCTAATTACCGCTAAACTAAGCGTTATACAAAAAAATGTTGGAAACAAAAGTTGTAGAATTTTAAATTCTCTACATTTTTTATTATATAAATTTTTGCGCTAAATTGCATATTAAAGCCGTAATCTTAAAAAAACCAACGTTTTTACGTAAAAACACCATCACCAAGAATTTCAACAAACATGGCGCCTACCCTATCTTGTAGAGCATAAAAAATTAAGTAAACCAGACGATTTTTTAAAAAATCGTAGGACCAGTTTTTGAGAAAATCGGAAAAAAGTGAAAAATTACACGAATAAACTACTAATTCCGGTTGACCGATTTTGATGAAAATGTTCGTGTCGGGTCCGGTAAGGGTATGTAAGTTAAGTTTCAAGTTCGTACGATGTTCCGTTCTTTAAATATTTTGTATACACACACAGACACACACACACAGACCAATCGCTAAAAACGTGTTTTTTTTGGGTTCAGGGGGTCTGAAAACGTATAGATCCGGTGAAAACTCAATTTCGAAAAGTCGACATGAAAACAATACTTTCCTTCCTATATATTCATATAGGCAAGAGAAGGTAAAAACGAGAAGATAAAGGGGACACTCAGCAAAGCAATGAATAAGTGGAATATTATTGACTATGACCATTAGAAGACGATGCAGGAGGCTGATAGATAGAGAAGCTTGGCGATTGGGATGCGAAAAACGGCACAAATATCTTAACCGTCGTAAAAAAAATTTCATCGATAAACCCACGCCCTCAGAAACCTTAATAATGTAGCCTACGTGTTTCTGCTGGTGTTAGAAAAATATCCTATAATTTCCTGATCATGTGTTTTCAAAACTGTCCACCACGGGTCTCCTTGGAGAACAATTTTATTTCTGATCGTGTAAACATTTTCCAGTATTGTCAAATCTCATTCAACTTTACAAAACATTGTACGGCACTTTTATGAAAAGTTGTAGTAGCTTTATCTTGAATTTGATTTATTTTATTTAAAGTTTGATTGTAATCTTAGTTCATCTAAACTTTTTGTATCGCGAAAGTAAAAATAAAATATGGTGTTTTTTTTTTTATTTATGTTACGTAATATTACTTTTCCTTGTTCATGATAAATTTTCATTAAAAATAATTTCTTATTAACTCAGTTTTTTTTTCTCAAGAAGTCATTATTTTTGTTATCTAAAGTTCCATTTACTTTAAATTGTAAAAGTTGGCAGATTGTGACTGTCTGGTAGTTACTTTATTATATACTTCACTTGATCATGGGAAAGGAACTGAAAAGCGTACTCATTTTTACTATTTTTGTCAAGTTAATATGACGCGCTGAGAGTACAATTAACTTAGTTTATTACATCTGTTTACTGCTTAACGTTCACAGAATTTCATGTCCTTTACTTTCCAGAAATCGTAATCCCATTTTTTGAGCACCGTTTACGAAGAGATTGCAAGGGAATTACAGTTTCGGCATTGTTGAATTTCGTGAATTTTTAAAATGTCAATTCGGGAGCTTAAAATTCCCTTAGCAATGTACCGTATACCAACATCGCAACGTTGGTTCAATCCCTGAAACTATACCGACGGAATAAATAATAGCGCGAGTTGAATGTATCGTACTATCCTGGAAATATTTTCATTTATTTCTCCTATAGATTTACTCTTACTATCAATAGTAATTTGTACTCCTACCTCGTTTATCCCGACTAGTTGGGACTGAATGCGATCCGGAAAATCGAAAAGTCAGGATTAACCGGAAAAAATAGAAAATCTATAAAAACACAATTTAATGCTTCAATTCGTAACGTAATAGTTTATCCGTAACTTGCTTCCCGTCCCGGCTTCACTCGGTTATAATTTTGTTTTATTTCAATCATTTTTAAATTAGGGTTATAAATAATCAAAATAAAGTTTTCTGATTTGGAAAAATCTTATTTAAATAAGGTATATATATTTAGACACCTTACCTAGTTTCAGCGATCAACATCGTCCGGAACTTAATAAACTATAAAATATTGGTTGAAGAGTTCAACCCCTTACGGATACATTTATATAATCGTTAAGGGGTAATTTTTTAGGTGCATTATAGGTAAGATTTTCACTAAGTTTCAGCCATCTAGTTCGTCTGTAACTGAGTAAATTGAATTTATTGATTTAAGAATTAAACACCTTTTGCAAGCTCGTACGTAAAAATGTTTAAATCGTTGCGGTGTTATTTATTTAAAGGCAGAATACGTAACTTCTCCACCGATTTTCAGTCGTCTTAACTCGTCTGGAGTCTGTAACTTAGTAAAAAAAATATTTGTTTAAGTGTTGGACACTCTTTTGGGATAAACCTTTTAGGGTAAATTTTTGTTAATCGTAAAGGTGTAAAAAATTTTAGTCGCACTGTAAATAACATCACCGAAATCCAGCCATTTAACTCGTCTGGAACTTTGAAAACCATAAATATTGGCTTAAGGGTTCAACGCCATTTTCATCCCGTTAGCGATAAATTTTAAAATTGGTTGAGGGTAATATTTGTTTTAGTCGTCTAGCTTGTCCAGAACTTAGGAAACTGAAAATATCAAGTTTAAGGGTTGAACATCAGTTGCTACCCCGTATCTCTGGAATGTCGAAAACGTTTGCTTACCTTTTTTATTTGCCCTAACGGGGATATTGCCTCCTTAATTTCATCAGGTTTGTAGCTATTTCGCAAGTAGAAGTATTAGTGATGGGTAAGTTAGTTATTGAAGGCTTTTCCATTTATTTATGCGGATTTTTGGACACGTTAATACACATTAATCCATGTTTATGGATAAATATTTAGTTTTTCTGTACTACGAAATCATTTATTTTTCTGTGCTTTACTTTCGTTTGGCGTTTAAAGGCAACACGAGCGCGTAATTTTTTCACTATGATAAGTTTAGTCGGTGGTGGAGTCGGGCAGCTGCTCCAAATATGCGATGATGTTGCCCAGTGATGGCTCTCCAAGCAAATACAGTAACGTTCTCTTTAGATCCTTACTGATTAACAGTATAGTACAGACTGTAAGTGTACACTTTGAATATTTAAACATTGATACGTGTACAATAATAAGTTATACAGTGTACACTGTACTGTAGATTGTATTACTAGATTGGAATGTTGTTCAGATAACGGTACGTGGGTTATCGCAATTTTATGATTAAGTTTTTCCGATCCAGATTGTCCGGATAATCGGGAAATTCGTATAAACGAGGTAGTTTTTTATTTGACAGTGTTTTCTGTACAGGTGGTAAAAACTAGAGCCGGCTACTGATGATGTAGGGAAACACATTAAGTGCTAGGACTGTACTTTATTACCCTCTAACGGTAGATGTTCTTAGTTTTTTTTTCTATTGAGAATTATGAAAACGATGTAATCTACTATAGTCTATACGTTCTATGTTAAGATAAAACCATTTCTTTATAGATTCCCTGAGGTGATATCAGATTTTCATTTGAAAAGTGTTACTAAATGATTCTAGGTGAAAAAACAAGTTCCTATTGAAACTAGTATCTCTTGAATGTCTGAAAGCTGAGATCTTGTCAGGAGTTGCGAAGGGAGGAGGGATTGAAGTATAAAGTTCTTTGCTCACTAAGTGACTTCTTGAAGGACTGAAAAACATTCAATGTTGCAATATGCTTGTACGCTAATGCGTATCGATGGAATGGTTGTCTTATCTTCTTCGTTCGTGTGTAGGCCGTTAACTTGTAGGGTAATCAGCTCCTGTTTTTAAGTCGTTGATGGCTTTAGTAAATGTCGATTCGCACAAAGAACGGCGGAGTGCTCTTATCTCGTTACCTAATTTTCTACATTATCTTTTGATTTTGCTTTTGCCGTATTACGGGTTGCTAATCTTTGATTATTACTGAATGTAGTTTAAAATACTGAGCATACAGTTTTCGTTGCTATGAACTCATTGTGCCGAAGGAATCTTGCAAAAAACCTTCATTTAGTGGTGTTAATTTTCTCTTTTTTTTTGTTGGAACTATTAAGGTTTTACTATCATCCAATTTTCGGCGTGTTAACTTGAAACTGAATGACGAGACCCATCGGTGATATTGTTTGTAATTATTTAACCACTGGGTTGGTCTAGAGGTAAAGTCATCGCCACGAGTCGGCTGTTTAACAGTTGATATTCGGAGACGAAGGTTTCTGGTTCAAATCCTAGCAAAGGTTTTTTTTGTATTTTATAAGGCTTTGAATTCATCTATTATTCAAATCCGGAAATTTTCACAGGTTAAAACCCGAAATCACTGATATCTGAGCTGTTGATGCGACTTTAAATAAACTATAAAAAATATATTAGTACTGAAAAGATTCGCTTTTAATAACGGTTTTAACGCGCCGGTTGAGTTGTCTCAGCGAGTCAGTTGTTTAACAGCTGATTTTCGGAAACGAAAGTTCCGTGGTTCAACTCCTAGTAAAGGTAGTTACTTTTATATGGATTTGAATAATACACAGTGGTTACTGGTGTACTTGGAACAAACTAACCATATTCTCTTCAGGAATGGTCTGTATAAGACTGTACCTCATTTACTCGTCATACTTATCACGTTTATCTCATTGGGCCATGAAGTTGCTTATTGTTCTCATTTGAACAGATTTTAATGTTCACACTTTAGGGATTAAAAAACTATAATTATTTTTTCCCCCTGTAGCACTGGCTTAAAGTATCATTCCCGAACAAAGGAAAATACCCTGTTTACTGGAGGAGGAAAATACCCTGTTTACTGGAGGAGGTTGTTAGTTATTAACGCGAAAAATTTAATTATTTGTAATTAATGAAAATCAAATCTTTATTTGCTTAACCGGGAATCGAACTGTTCTCCTGGCATAGAATACAGTTGTACTGAACACTACACCAACAGGCCGGCCTACTGCCCTTGTATCGACTTAATCTTTAGACCAACCCGGTGGGTTAATTTATATATATGTAGTATACATTTCATATTTATATATTATTAGCACTCGAGTACTTATTAGGTCGAAATCGATGTCAGTCACTTCATTATTATTAACCATTCGTCACCTCATATACTGGTTGTGTATAAAAATTTGAAAAATTGGTAATTGTAAATAAAAATGAAGTTAAAATTTAAAAAAAACGGTTGCATATAGCTTGAATGTGTTTACTTAATCAGAATATAAGGGTAGTTTACTACTTAAATTGGTGTTGCATATTTAATAAAGAACACTGGTGCACCAGACGCGCACGTGGTGTCCGTACAGTGTTGATTATGGAAGTACTACGGTACTGTATTGTGACTGTTAAAGTTGTTTACCTGTCCCGATTTGTTAGCACAGTTTCATTTCAAAGCCATCGCCATGTTATGTATGTACATTTACGCTCCGGGTTGGAATGTCTGTTAACTTAGTCATTTGTACTTATTATGTTTCCGGTCGTAACTTTGTATAGTCTCTGTTGTTATAGTTATAGCATGTACGGTTGGTTATTGGTGCACTCTCGTTTAGTCCACCTGTTGATACTTAACCGACGAAGCTCGTACAACTACTTACGATTATAAATTCAGTGTACGTAAAATGGCTGATTCAGTTGTTTCAGTTTTATTATTATTATTATTATTATTATTATTATTATTATTATGTACGAATTGTGTATCAGTAGGTCATCAGAATATTGTTTTGTTAACAATGTTCACTATGAATTGCGTTTTAACCTTGCTGTGTAAGAACAACCCGGTATTTATGTTTAAAATGTATACAATATAAGTGTTGTTGTTTAGGTCATCAGCCGAAAGGCTGGTTTGAACCTGTAGAGGTTTTACTAAGTAAAACGAGGAGTGAGGTGGTTTACCACTGCCTTCCTCACTGAATGGAAAGTACGCTTATCAGCATGCCGGGCCCTCTGAAAAGCACATATTTTCCACTCTGCAAATGACACCTTCACTTCATTCACCACAGGGTCTGGCTGTATAATGAAATTCATTACTTTCAGAGGAGATAACTCTGATTGTGTCTTTTACACCTCTACCTCTTCATCCTTGCGCAGGGCGATGATAACCGTCTGGTTTTTCGCCCTAAAACAAAAAAAAAAAAATCTACCTCTTCTGTTCTTAAATGATTCAGTCATTTAATTGGTTAACCATGTGATAAGAAACAGAACTATTTATTTTAGCCCTGCAACTAACAGATTGAGTGTAAATAATTTGACACTCCACCTGTCTGTTATGGGCAGGCAATATAAGTAACTAACCCCAAAAATATTAACTTGGCGATTTTTAAACAAACAATTTCTTTAAAGAATATATCACATTAGGTTTGTCAGACTTAAACAAAAGAAATCTTTATACATATATTAAATTGAATGTTTGTCCCTTATGCATTCCTTAACTATTTAGTCATTGAAATAACATTTTATCTACAGATTACTGGGTTTCAGAAGCAGGTTTCAAGCTTTTAAAAACCTCGATTTGAACAGAAGAAAGAATGTTAGGGGCTGAAATGTTGTTTTTGTGCTTTAGGGAAAGTCAGATGTTTGACTGTTAAAATACAGATGTTTAAAAGAAAGGACAAATAAAAACAATGTGTTTTTTCAATAAAAAGATGAGCAAAAAAATGTTATAACGGGTTCTCCTTAAATTTTTACAGACGTACCAGCACGCGCAGGGTACAACTAGTTTATAATAAATGTTTTTAAAATCTGGGCTCAGTTTAACGCCGGGTAACAATCAACAGACAATTAAATTATTTGCACCCAATCTGCTAGTTTCAAGGCTACAAAAAATAGTTCTGTTTCGTATAACATTATCAGCCAATTATATAAGACTGAAGCATTTAAGAATTATGCAGCCAGATTCTGTAGTGAATGAATTAAAAGGTGTAATTTACAGAAAAGGAAAGTATTTGCAGAATTTTTGGAAAGCAGATGCTTTTAAAAGGGGCCTGGTATGCTGATAAGCAATTTTTTTTTCTACTCTGTGAAGAAGGCAATGTTAAAACTTTTCACTCCTCGTTTAACTTAGTAAAACGTCTAGGACAGGCTCAAACCAGCCTTCATCTGATCTAAACAACAACAGAAAAAATCGGAGTGTGCTATTGAATTTTTCGATTTAACAATTCTTATTGTCTATCTTTGCCCATAACAGACAGGTGGAGTGTTATATTATTACACTCGATTTGCTAATTCCAGGGCTACAAAAATAGTTCTGTTTCTTATCACGTGGTCAGCCAATTAATATAACTGAAGCATTTAAGAACAGAAGAGGTAGAGGTGTAAAAGACACTAGTCAGATGTGTATCTCATAGTAATGAATTTCATTATTATACAGCCAGATTGTGTGGTGAATGAAGTGAAGGTGTCATTTGGAGGGTGGAAAGTAGATATTTTTTCTTTTTTTTGTTTAACGTCAGACTGTTCTGCAATTACTGCTAATGCAGACGGTGAAGGATGAAATTATTTTTGTAACGTATGAAAATATGCCGTACCTGAATGGGATTCGAACCCAAGACCGCGTGATGAGAGCCGAGCACGTTACCAACTACGCAAAAAAGCAGCGGCGGGAAAGTAGATGCTTTTCAGAGGGCCTGTGGCATGCTAAGCAAACTTTTCCACTCAGTGAGGAAGGTATGGTAAACCACTTCACTCCTCGTTTTACTTAGTAAAGAATCTAGAGGTTCAAACCAGTTTTTCAACTGATCTGAACAACAAAAACAAAGAAGAAGAAAAAACGAAATATGCTGTCGGATTATCGATTTAACAATAATTCATATTGACTATCCAATAATTGTGAACCATTTGATTATGCAATCCGGGTATTTTGCGTCCGAATTATCATCGGAGCTTTATATAGGATGTAATAAATATTACCGGGAAATGTTTTATGCGTATATAAATATTCATAAGAGATATCGTAAACGAATCTCTGAAAGCTTTTGTACGCTGTTGTACCGTACTGATAAAAGAGCAAATTCTACCATCCAGTATAAACAAAATAAGGTAAGTCTGTTGTGTGTGATGTAGCTCGATGATTATTTGGTTTTGTAAGGAAAGTGAACGCGATTGTTGTGTCGTTGTTATGTATGGTAGAGGTGGTGGTATTATTCATTCATTCATTCATTCAAATACCTTTACTTGGGTTTCTTTACATCTGTGTTCGTTTTCCAATGATGATGATGATGATGATTAAGTAGTAGAATAATAATAATAATAAGAAGAAGCGATAAAAGAAAAAAGGTCAACAGATTTTGCGTATTTGACGAACGGAATTTGTGGGTGGAGGGGGAGGTATATATCTATCTGTGCTACTAATGGAAATATTAATGGGTGAATGAATATGCAAGCATATGCAGATATTTTATTCATTTCATTCCAGAAGAGAATACGTTGCCTCTTCTCTTCTCTGAGCGCTTTTCTGTTCGTCCTCTTAAGCCTCTCATTGTCATTGTAATAAGCGAAACGTTTCTAATTTCATATTCCATTCTTCTGACAAGTTTTTAACTTTTAAGTCGTCTATACACTTATGTATTAGTAGTACGTATAATATATTTTGTTGAATTTTAACCAGGCTAGTTTCCATTTTGTTATTTTATTCCTTCCTTTCTGTGGAGTCTTCTTTTTGCAGGCAAGCCTTATCGTGTTTTTTTTGTGTTTGTTATTTGGTAGGCGATTTTTGAATAATAAATTTGTATTTTAATTAATGGATTAGTCTCTTTTCAAGTCGGAACGAATGGTTTTTGTTGAAATACATTTTCTTTGTATCCTTTGTGCCTTTTGTATTAAAACGGTGTTTAAATTTTGTGGATAATATTATTTATGATGGTAGTAACAACGATCCAAAAATATTCTGTTAACATCATCGTTTCGATATATAGTACTTCTTTGTTCCGTATCTTTTATCAATTTTCTGAAAAAAATTGTTTGCCTTTGTGGTTGATTTAAAAACACTGTAGTCCTGTAAAGATCGATACAAAAAACATGCATTATTATTTTACGATAAAAAATAATTGTAAGATGTAGATTGTTGCTCTGCTTGTACTGTTTCCGCCTCTCCCACTTCTGTGCATTGATACTATTCCCGTTCTGTCGATCCAGATGTTAATCATCGCTGACGCTGATCCAGCTATCACAAAGATTCAGTTCCAGAGAGTACTCTTCCCTAGTCGTTTCATTTGTTTTTGCTGTTTCATTCGGCTTTTGCACGTAAAATTTTTTTTACTGTATTGTTTTGTCATAATTATTTGTTTTATTTGACCGACTCTGTGCATTTTGCATCCTGTAATAAAAATGATAATGCCCTCACTGGCTCACTGACTCATCACTAATTCTCTTATTTCCTTAATAACTAGAAAGTTAAAATTTGGAGGTAAATTTAACTTTTTAAGGTAAATAGAAAACAGAACAAAAATGTTTTCGACTGTCCACCGTTAAGGGGTTGAAAAGGGTGTTAAACCCTTAAACCGATGGATATTTTCAGTTTGCTAAGTTACGTACAATTTAGTTGGCTGAAATTCGGTATAAATGTTACTTACAGTTCAATTCAATTATAGTTCATTTACAAATATAGTTTAATTATAGTTCAGTTACAAATAATGCAACCCTAACCACATTATTTAAAAATTTACTACTTACTGTTTGCCATAATGATTATTATTGTTGAAATTATAAATTGAAATAAATTTACTTGGTTATGTTGCCAGTTTTATTGATCATTTACGACTTTATAGAGAACTGAAGATTATGCACTCTCGGTAATAAACTTTTTTACATAAAGTATTATAATAGCGTTATGACATAATTAAATATTTTTATTGTTAGATTAACTTTTATTACCCGTGATTTATTATTGATTTTTATGTCGTAGATTATTTTTATGTTTAAGATTAGAGAGACGTTTGGAATTGTTTTTAAGTCGGTAATAAATTTCAGCGCAAACAATGAGATTATGGTTGTTGTTCATTTAGCACTCATATTTGGAAAATATGAAATAAATTGATGGGTGTAGTGAATTGGCGTATAATGTTTAAGATGAACAGCCAGTATAGGTTTTCTTGGTTAAATGATCGAGGTTGTGGTTTACCGTAGGCGCATCGTCTAAGTTAGACATGCCTCCCGAAAAACACTTTTCCTCATAACGATTACACATTCATTTCAGGGTATGTCAGTTATGAAATTCATTGTTATCAGAAGTATTGACCCCTGAAGTGAATGTGACAGTTTTGTTAATTTTTTTATTATTCCTAATTTTTACTTTCTCTTACCTATTATGAATATATTGGAAAGAAAGTATTGTTTTCATGTAGATTTTTCGAAATCGAGTTTTCACCGGATCTACACGTTTTCAGACCCCCTGAACCCAAAAAAACATGTTTTTAGCGTTTGGTTTGTGTGTGTGTGTGTGCGTGCGTGTGCGCGCGTGTGTGCTGTGAACAGAATATCTCAAGAACGGAACATCGTACGAACTTGAAACTTGAAACTCTAGTTAGACACCACTACTGGACCCGACACGAGTATTTTCATCAAAATCGGTCAACTGGAAGTAGTAGTTTGTTTATCGTGTAATTTTTCACTTTTTTGCGATTTTCTCTAAAACGGGTCCTACGATTTTTTTAAAATCGCCTGGTTTACTAAATTTTTTATGCTCTACAAGATAGGGTCGGCGCCATGTTTGCTAAAATTCTTGGTGAGGTTGTTTTCACGTAAAAAAATTGTTTTTTTAAGATAGCGGCTTTAATATGCATTTTAGCGCAAAAATGTATAAAGTTAATAATAAAAGGTATAAAGAATTTAAAATCCTACAAATTTTATTTCAAAAATTTTTTTTATAACGATTATTTTAGCGGTAATTAGCAGTTTTCTGTTTTTTTTTCTTACGGAAACGCGTGAAAATCGATTTTTTTAAAGATTTCAGCCTTAGGATGCATTTTACGACAAAAGTGTATAAATAAAATTTATAGGAAATTAAAAGATCTACGACTTTTATTTAGAGCATTTTTCTCTACAGAGCCTAGCTTAGCGTGAAAGAGTGGTTTTTTCGTATTTTTAAGCCAAACTGAGGTTGATTTTCATTTAGCGTCTTTCACTCATGATTAAAATAAGATTGTTTTTTGTGGTTAGTTTTTGTTTATTTCTAATGTTTTATTACTAATGTTAGGTTGTTGTTTAGGTCATCAGCTGAAAGGCTGGTTTGAACCTGTAGAGGTTTTACTAAGTAAAACGAGGAGTGAGGTGGTTTACCATTGCCTTCCTCACTGAATGGAAAAGTATGCTTATCAGCATGCCAGGCCCTCTAAAAAGCACGTATTTTCCACTCTGCAAATGACACCTTCACTTCATTCACCACATGGTCTGGCTGTATAGTGAAATTCGTTACTTTCAGAGGAGGTAACTCTGACTAGTGTCTTTAACACCTCTACCTCTTCTGTTCTTAAATGATTCAGTCATTTAATTGGCTGACCATGTGATAAGAAGCAGAACTATTTATTTTAGCCCTGCAACGAACAGATTGAGTGAATGTTAGTTTATATTGTTAATTAACTGCATTGGCAAGAGAAAGTTGTGTGTGTTTTTTAATTTATTAACCAGATTTTTATTTATTATCAAAACTTTATTGATTTGTATATCAACTTATCTGAACTACAGAAGTTACACTTGTGAAATTTCAGAGCTGAGGAAAATAAAATAAAATTTCTGAATTGGGTGTTTCGCTACTTAACCGCTGTGCTGTTTTCGATTGAAACTATTTGTATTTGCATCACTTTGACATAGTTAAAAACGATTTTGAAATCTACAACTTTATTTTTATAAATAAATGCATTGATTTGATAGTTTTACTCTAAATTGTTCATTGGCGTGTTTCTTAACTTATAATTGTTGTGTCAATATAACCTTTAATGATTTTACAAAGTAATTTGAAAGATCTTCCGTTGTACATTTTTCAAATAAACTTTGACAATTTTTGCTGGAAAAACAATTTAATAATAACGAATTTTTTGGTTCAACTCTCCCGTTTGAATGTAGGTGTTTATTGTAAGTTCCTGGAAAAGAAGTACTTTCTTTTCTATCTTACAATTAGAAAAACAACTTTCTTTCTACATTTCGTATTATAAAGTTAATTTTATTATTCCTAATTTTTAATATAATATCAAAACAGTATTTTTTTGTATTCAAACTTATTTTAAAATATTTATCAAATTATACTCAAATATGTCATGTAATTAGTTATTACCTGTTTTTTTTTATAAATGTTAAAGCAGATACGATTTTTGAAAAATACAATAAAGCATAATCGAGAAGAATAATTTCTAACGTTAATAATAGACGATTAAACGATTTAAACAGGAGGACCAGGCTGGTTATTTGGTAGTTGCCAGCCACAACTAAACGACTGAGTGATTGAACGAAATGGTTAAATAGACGGTTAAGCGAAACTGACAAAATAGGTAGGAAACGAAAGTGAAAGGATATGACATTACATGGGAACACACATTATTGGTCAACAATACATAATAAACAAATACGCACTTACCTTTAATCCAGTAATGATAATTCACAATTGTAGACAGCACGTGCTGGACAGCACTAACAAACACCACAAATAATAAACGAACAAGTTCACAATATATTGACATGAGCAATCGAATATAATAATTCACACAAATTAAATAGAAACAAACGACTTGAGTTCATAGCGAGCGAAATGAATGTAAGAACGAAACGAGATTGTAAAGCTGGTAGCGCGGTAGCGTACCCACGCCATGCGTTACACGCAACAGATAAGCGCGCACCCATTCATTATGAATGCTGAACCAACAATGAGTAATTAGGGAAGGCGGATATGAAGGGAAGTAGAGGGAGAAATGACGTGATCGGTTAGGTCATGCGGAAGCAACAGGCAAATTTGAAATATTAACAAGGCGGGATTTACGGAAGCATTTTGTCAGTACGAAGTGGCGTTAACAATAAATAAAAAGTTCAAACGATTTAATGGACAATTAATAATGATTTGCTTTGTTAAATGGACATCTTTAGTTGATGTATGAAGGACCGCACCTTTGGACTTTGCTGAGCCCAACCATGCCCTGCCGTACCTAGATCAAAGGTCTTTGTCGGCAGACGACCTTCTTAATGCCCTCAGTTACTGTAGTGCAAAATTACACTGACTGGGCAGATGTCCCCCTCCGGATCATTGGCAAAGGCCTCCGCATCATCGGTATTTTTATAGAAGGCATAAAGCCTTCCCAGCACTTTCTTCGGTGCCTCAAATAGCCATCCACAAGTGGCAACATTCCCTCGGCCTAACACCTAAACCCCACATCATATTAACACAAAATCCGAATCTGAATACCCTCAACAGAAAACTATCAACAATATACTATTAAAAAACTATTAACACAGTATATTTAATCCGAACGCAAATTAACCGCCCGCCCCCGCGCTACGAAAACAAAAACGAAATATACTTTTTTTTAAATGTTAAAAAAATTTAAGTGTTAAATGGACACGCGTATTTATCAGTACACCTCTCGGCCTGCTACGCCGGTTCCGGAGGAATTTAAGCAGCCTAGTGGCTCCGAAGCGCTACCCACAAGCCTCCGCTTCGGAGGCTAGTGGCTCCGAAGCGCCTAGGAACCCACAACCCCTGAGAGGCCAACCCAAATGAGTGGGTGCGGTTACGTCCGCAGGGCGCACCACTCCCCTCAGTACTCGTGTAAACGTTGGTCGAGTCACCATCGAGCTCGTTACGCAGCTAATGCTTTACACCTGGCTCTACCACACACGGATGTTCTGCGCACAACCGTGTACTACGAATAGCCCACGGAGGTGCTACAGCCAGCGCCCGTTACCTCGAAAGCAGGCAAGTATAGGGTAGCTAAACTACAGTTCTATGGGCCCGCTCTGTGTGGTCTGGGGCTTGCCCCCGGTTAAATGGACACTGTTCACTAGTAAAAATTAATTTGTAGTCAGTTTTAATATCTTTTTTTGCTGTTCTGATTGTGGTTCTCGCACAATTTTCGTTGGCCACTTCTGGCGAACCAGTCAGTCCTCCTTTTTGGGTTCTGTGCAGTAGTATAATCTTCCCGTTTGCTATCCCAAACATTTATTAATATTCCAAACTTGTCAAATATAAATCAATATTATTTTATTTATTATTCTTCGCCTCCGGGCCAGCCCAATCAGTCAGCTGGTTGAAAGTCGCTATTATTTGTCAAGTAACACCAGTTAAGCAAGCGATTTTGTGTGGTGATCAGCTGACAGCCATCCGTGAACCAACTCTGCTGGGGGTCCCTGGTCAAACTCATGCCTAATTCACTTCAAAAATACAGCGATAAAATTGGGTAGTTGTCTATAATGTATAGTTCCCGATAACAAATAAAAGCTAAAAAAAAAATTATTCTTGAACACTTCATGTAAAAAGAAACAGTACTGTTGTTTTATAGTCCTGGAACTATCAGGTCAAGTGCGGTTAATACTCCACCAGTCTGAGACAAGAAATGATGTGTCGTCCTACTGGTGTCGTAATATTGCTAGAGCGATCGTTATCCTGTCTCTAAGCTCTCAGATGTACAGAAATTACTTTGTCTGACAAAGAAATTATTTGTATGTAGAGTCGCCCGAAAATGAGATTGTGCATGATTGTACTTCGTACAAACTAAAAAGTTATTGAGACGTGTAAAAGTTTTTTATGCTAGTCGGAAACAATTTTACTTTTCGTTTGTCAGGTTAGAATATTGTGAATTTGTGAAAAACAAGTTTCTTTCTTTTTGTCTTTGATAGTTTTAATGTTCACCTACAGTATCATCATTACCGAATTGAAATCGGGGAAAATTTATACACCTACTGGAAAATTGCATTTGTGTGAAGCATTACATTTTACACGGTAATGCTTTCAGTGCTCATCACAGTTACCACTCGTAGCTTTAATGGAAATTTTGTTCAAATAGTGTTTTATCCGACCGTACATTTCATTTTAAAAGTTTTTATACGGCTTGTTTGCTTAACTAAGCTCAAGTACTTAACAGGTCGGTTATTCTAATTTAATTTTGTGTACCGTGAAATAGTGTGGTGGGGTGTTTAGCTACAAAACCGCTGTGCAGTTTTCGATTGAAACGACTTTTATAGTATTTGCATTACTTCTTTGACAAGAGTTAATAACGGTTGTGAAATCTAAAACTTTATTCTTATAAATAAATGAATGCATTGAACATGTCGATTGATTGTTTTATCTAAATTGTTCATTGCTTTTCCTAAACTTAGAATCGTTCTTTTTGTTGAGGAGATTTAAACAGCTTTGTGCAAATATTAAACTGTCAAAACGGTTTCATAACATATTCGCTACCGTTGTTGCTCCATTCTACTTGTTTTTAGAGATGATGTTATTTCTGTGCTTTTCAGTATAAGTATTAAACTTTTGAGCATATATATAATCTTGATCAATGTACATATTATAAAATAGTCGACTGTGTGACATCATTGCCGTTACTTGGATGTTGCTAAATCGTGCTCGATCGACATTAAATTAATTTACCTATTAATTAATTAATTTAGGACATGGAAAACCGTTGTGTTCATTATATATATATATTTATATATATAATATATAATAATATATATATATATATAATATATACAGGGTGATTCACGAAGATATGCAGAAACTTTGGGAGCCCATCGTACATGTAAAAATAATGAACAACGTTTATATAAACATGGGTACGGAAATGCTTCGTTTCCGAGTTACGGGTAGCGAAAGTTTCGCCCGGATTTCAGCTCACCAGGTGAAATGAAGTCTTCCTGAAATTCTGGTAAGGTAGATTAAGGGGCGAATTCAATCATTTCTTATGGTTTTTGATCTGATAAATTGAATAAAACAGGTCCCAGAACTGTAAGTTAAATATTTTTTAAGAAAACCAGTGTCAAATGCAAAAAATGAAGTGAAAAACAAATTTTTTCATCTTTGGGCAAGGATAACTTTATTTCACCAAGAAACAGTTAAAATTTTTGAATAAAACATGTAGAAAATTTTATTCTGAACAAACCGGTGTAAATAAAGTACACAGAAAGCGAATAGATGTTTGATTAAATGAATTTTTATTCATAACAGTACAAAGTAAAATTAACCGGAAAAACAAAGATGAAAAAATGTGTTTTTTTCACTCCATTTTTTGCAATTGACACTGGTTTTCTGAAAAACTATTTAACTTATAGTTCTGGGACCTGTTTTATTCAATTTATCAGGTCAAAAACCATAAGAAACGATTGAATTCGCCCCTTAATGTACCTTACCAGAATTCCAGGAAGACCTCATTTCACCTGGTGAGCTGAAATCTGGGCGAAATCTTTCGCTAGCCGTAACTCGGTAACGAAGCATTTCCGGACCCATGTTTATGTAAACTTTTTTCATTATTTTTACATATACAATGGGCTCCCAAAGTTTCTGCATATCTTAGTGAATCACCCTGTATATAAAAAATTTGATGTGTGTGTGTGTGTGTGTGTGTGTGTGTGTATATATCTGTGGATGTTCCCCTTTATCTCTTAAATTACTGAACCAATTTTAATGCAGGTTTTTTGTGTTGCAACTATGATGCCGGTGCAGGTTTTATGCTATTGAAACCCTTAAAAAGTTAGCCCTAAAGGGTTGAAAGTAATGTTTACATCCTACATTAAGGCTTTTATGAGGTTAGATAAAAATATTCTTGCAGCGGAATCTACCGAATATTTTGTGAACTATGTAGAAAAACATTGAGCCGTGTTCGAGGTTCGCCGGCCGCATTGGCGTAGTTGGTAACGTGCTCGCCTCTCATCATGCGGTCGTGGGTTCGAATCCCATTCAGGCACGGCATATTTTCATACGTTACAAAAATCATTTCATCCTTCACCGTCTGCATTAGTAGTAATTGCAAAACAGTCGGACGTTAAACAAAAAAACAAACAAAAAAAAAGTGTTCGAGGTTATGTTTGTGTTGATGTACGTGTACTTTGTCGTGATTTTTTTTTTCGTAGTTTCGTTTGTAAATTTTATTTAATTAGAAAATCTGCTGCTTTTAAACCAGCTGGTTTGATTCAAAATCGCATGAATTAGCAAATAGCGACGTGGTGCTAAGGATCAGCTGGTGACTACATCACATGATAATTTTATTGTATTTTATTATGGTGTATAGTCCAGCCTCTCTTAGTTTGCTCCTAATGTAAACAAATAATGACGTCACTGAGCATGCGCATGTAACAAAATGTGTACACGCTGATTATAAAGCAACAAAAATATTTTCAAAAGTATTTAAATACAAAATACTTTTAAAAGTATTTTTCTTAATGAAATTGTTAGGCCTACATCATATCATGACTGATTTTTTTAGTACTTTAAGTACTTATAATTTAAAAAATAGTTAACTTAATAGGAATACGACATCCGTAATGTCGTAGACTCTAGCGTGCACCCTGTAGTAGGTGGCTTTTGTTTGTTGACAGTAGGAGGAAACTAACAACGGCTGAACTGTAATAATTCTTTCTTTCCGTAGGAGTGTGTTTTTGTACAGCTGTTTTTGCATTTCTTAAAGTAGGTATGAATTTTGTTGGTGAAAAAGATACAATCCTTTAATTTGAATGGCGTCCGTAGAGCAGTATCCAGCCAGTTCTGTGCATGTGACATGAAAAACAATGTGTTGCAGGAGAATAAGATTATTTTCTTTGAATGCCAATATATTTTTAATGAAATTTGTATTGTAGCTAATTTTCATGACTATGTATTAGGAAATGAGGCAGTTAATCGCCATTGCCATCACAGATCTAATTTTCAAGTTCAAGAACAATTTGTTTTTCAATTCCTAACGTGTGTACATTGCAACCTGTTCAATTTACGAACAATAAACAAACCTGGGCTACAAAAACAAGTTCTGTTTTTTATCACAAGGTCAGCCATGTCTTTGACTGAAGCATTCAACAACAGAAGAGTTGTAAAATAGACAAGTTATAGTTATCTCCTATGAAAGTAATGAATTTCATTATATTGCCAGACTCAGTGGTGAATAAAGTGAAGGTGTCATTTGCAGGGTGGAAAGAAAATAATTTTCAGAAATGTTGATAAACATACGTTTTCACTCATTGAGGAAAGCAGCTGTATCTTGTGTAGTTCTTGAAACGATTCGACAATAAACGACATTGGCATCTTTTCTGAGTTTTCTTCAGCAGTATGTCAAGAGAATCGAGAAATTTTCCTGGATAAAAACAACGCCCTGCTACTATATATCGTCCAAATACGCCCTCAAAGTTATCATGCTGAAATTGATTAAATGTAGCTGAAATTGCCTATTGATTTTAGCTCGCGCAAAAACAAGCTAGATGAACTTGACAGGCAATGTCAGCTACATTTTATCAATTCCGTCATGATAATTTTGAAGGCTGTATTTGAGCGCTATATAGTAACAGGGCGTTGCTGTTTTTATCCAGGAAAAATTCTCGATTCTTTTGACATACTGTTGAAGAAAACCAGAAAAGATGCCACTGTCGATTATTGTCGATTCGTTTCACGAATTACACAAGATACAGCTGCTGTTTGCGAACATCTTTTATCTAATCGAAATAGCGTCTAATCACTTAAATACAGAAAGTCTCACAGTCCTCGTTCTATAATTTCCGCTCATCTAAAGTTAAAATCAAAATATATGTTACTAGGCAACAAAAATAAATATACTAGGAAAATCAAATCAAAATTTATATGAAATCGAGTTTTCACCAGATCTACATGTTTTCAGACCCCCTGAACCCAAAAAACATGTTTTTAGCGATTGGTGTGTGTGTATGTGTGTGCAAAATATCTCAAGAACGGAACATCGTACGAACTTGAAACTTAAAACTTAAGTTACATACCACTACCGGCCCGACACGAACATTTTCATCAAAATCGATTAACCGGAAGTAGTAGTTTATTCGTTTTTTTTCATTTTATCGGTTTTCTCAAAAACTGGTCCTACGATTTTTTTTAAATCGCCTGATTTACTCAATTTTTTATTCTCTACAAGATAGGGTAGGCGCCATGTTTGCTGAAATTCTTGGTCAGGCTGTTTTTACGTAAAAAAAGTGTTTTTTAAAGATTACGGCTTTAATATGTATTTTTGCGCAAAAATTTATATATTAAAAAATGTAGAGAATTTAAATTTCTACAACTTTTATTTCAAACATTTTTTTGTATAACGCTTAGTTTAGCGGTAATTAGCGATTTTCTGTTTTTTTCTCACGAAAACGTGTGAAAAATCGATTTTTTTTAAGATTTCGGCCTTAGAATGCATTTTACGACAAAAGTGTATATATATAAATTTATAGGAAATAAAAATATCTACAACTTTTACATAGAGCATTTTCCTCTAAAGAGCCTAGTTTAGTGTGAAAGTGATTTTCCGTATTTTTAAGCCGAACTGAGGTTGATTTTAATTTTGCGTCTTCCACTCACGATTAAAATAAGGTTGTTTTTGAGGTTAGTTTTTATTTTTATTTCTAATGTTTTATTACTAATTTTAGGTTTATTGTAATTATTTGCATTGGCAAGAGGAAGTTGTGAGTGTTTCACACCAGGTTTTGTAGTTCTTGAAATGAATCGACAATAAGCGACAGTGGCATCTTTTCTGAGTTTTCTTCAGCAGTATGTCAAAGAGAATCGAGAATTTTTCCTGGATAAAAACAACGCCCTGCTACTATATATCGTCCAAATACGCCCTCAAAGTTATCATGCGGGAATTGATTAAATGTAGCTGAAATTGCCTATCGATTTTAACTCGCGCAAAAACAAGCCAGATGAACTTGACAGGCAATGTTAGCTACATTTTATCAATTCCGTCATAATTTTGAAGGCTGTATTTGAGCGCTATACAGTAAGTAACAAGGTGTTGCTGTTTTTATCCAGGAAAAATTCTCGATTCTCTTGACATACTGTTGAAGAAAACCAGAAAAGATGCCATTGTCGATTATTGTCGATTCGTTTCACGAATTACACAAGATACAGCTGCTGTTTGCGAACATCTTTTATATAATCGAAATAGCGTCAAATCACTTATTAAATACACAAAGTCTCACAGTCCTCGTTCTATAATTTCCGCTCATCTAAAGTTAAAATCAAAATATATGTTACTAGGCAACAAAAATAACATACTAGGAAAATCAAATCAAAATTTATATGAATAAAAAAAAAATGATGTACAGTTTCCCTAATATATCACATACTAATGCTGGTTGTTACTAATTTTACAAACGAATTATAGTCCAGCCTCTCCTAGTTTGCTCCTAATGTAAACAAATAATGACGTCACTGAGCATGCGCATTATAACAAAATGTGTACACGCTTATTATAAAGTAACAACAAAAATACTTTTAAAAGTATTTTTCCTAATGAAATTGTTAGGCCTACATCATATCATGACTGATGTTTTCACTACATTAAGCACTTATAATTTAAAAATCTGGTGTGAAACACTCACACAACTTTCTCTTGCCAATGCAAATAATTAACAATAAACCTAACATCAGTATTAAAACATTAGAAATGAACAAAAACTAACCTCAAAAACATAACCTTATTTTAATCATGAGTGGAAGACGCAAAATGAAAATCGAACTCAATTTGGCTTAAAAAAAACGGAAAATCACACTTTCACGCTAAACTAGGCTCTGTAGAGAAAAATTCTCTAAACAAAAGTTGTAGATCTTTTAATTTTCTATAACTTTTATTATATACACTTTTGTCGTAAAATGCATACTAAGACCGAAATGTTAAAAAAATCGATTTTTCTCACGTTTTCGTGAGAAAAAACAGAAAATCGCAAATTACCGCTAAACTAAGCGTTATACAAAAAAATGTTTGAAACAGAAGTTGTAGGTTTTTAAATTCTCTACAACTTTTATTATATAAGTTTTTGCGCTAAAATTTATATTAAAGCCGTAATCTTAAAAAAACAACGTTTTTACGTGAAAACAGCCTCACCGAGAATTTCAGCAAACATGGCGCCTACCCTATCTTGTAGAGAATCAAAAATTGAGTAAAATAGGCGATTTTAAAAAAAATCGTAGGACCAGTTTTTGAGAAAATCGCAAAAAACTGAAAAATTATACGAATAAACTAAGTTACTACTACTTCCGGTTGACCGATTTTGATGAAAATGTTCGTGTCGCGTCCGGTAGTGGTATGTAACTTAAGTTTCAAGTTTCAAGTTCGTACGATGTTCCGTTCTTGAGATATTCTGTTCACACACAGACACACACACACACACACACACACACACAGACCAATCGCTAAAAACATGTTTTTTGGGTTCAGGGGGTCTGAAAACGTATAGATCCGGTGAAAACTCGATTTCGAAAAATCGACATGAAAACAATACTTTCCTTCCTATATATTCATATAGGCAAGAGAAAGTAAAAAATAGTTAACTAATAGGAATAAGACATCCGTAAAGTCGCAGACTCTAGCGTGCACCCTGTAGTAGGTGGCTTTTGTTTGTTGACGGTAGGAGCAAACTATTTTTATAAGAACGGCTGAACTATAGATACAATTTTGTATTGTTGATTATTTGATAAAAGTAAAGTTACGTGTTTTTTTAATTTTCTTGTAGCCTAATATGTGAAAATTTAAAAATTTATTTATTTATACTACAAATAAAAGAATATTGTTTATCCATTAGCAAATTTAATTAGCATTAGCAAAACAAATTAATATCAGTTGTCATTAATTACATGTTTTTTACTCTCTCTTGCCTATATGAATATGTAGGAAGGAAAGTATTGTTTTCATGTCGATTTTTCGAAATCGAGTTTTCACCGGATCTATACGTTTTCAGACCCCCTGAACCCAAAAAACATGTTTTTAGCGATTGGTCTGTGTGTGTGTGTGTGTGTGTGTGTGTGTGTCTGTGTGTGAACAGAATATCTCAAGAACGGAACATCGTACGAACTTGAAACTTGAAACTTAAGTTACATACCACTACCGGACGCGACACGAACATTTTCATCAAAATCGGTCAACCGGAAGTAGTAGTTTATTCGTATAATTTTTCAGTTTTTTGCGATTTTCTCAAAAACTGGTCCTACGATTTTTTTTAAAATCGCCTATTTTACTCAATTTTTTATTCTCTACAAGATAGGATAGGCGCCATGTTTGCTGAAATTCTCGGTGAGGCTGTTTTCACATAAAAACGTTGTTTTTTTAAGATTACGGCTTTAATATAAATTTTAGCGCAAAAACTTATATAATAAAAGTTGTAGAGAATTTAAAAACCTACAACTTTTATTTCAAACATTTTTTTGTATAACGCTTAGTTTAGCGGTAATTTGCGATTTTCTGTTTTTTTCTCATGAAAACGTGAGAAAAATCGATTTATTTAACATTTCGGTCTTAGTATGCATTTTACGACAAAAGTGTATATAATTAAATTTATAGAAAATTAAAAGATCTACAACTTTTGTTTAGAGCATTTTTCTCTACAGAGCCTAGTTTAGCGTGAAAGCGTGATTTTCCGTATTTTTAAGCCAAACTGAGTTCGATTGTCATTTTGCGTCATTCACTCATGATTAAAATAAGGTTATGTTTGTTGAGGTTAGTTTTTGTTCATTTCTAATGTTTTAATACTAATGTTAGGTTTATTGTTAATTATTTGCATTGGCAAGAGAAAGTTGTGTGAGTGTTTCACACCAGATTTTTTTTTTTAAATATTGCTGGTTCAATAATTGCCGGCGGCTTAGCAACGCACGCAGGGTGCCGCTAGTGCATAATAACTATTAAAATTACTAACAATTTAAATTTTTAACTATGTGTGATATAGTTTGTAAATATTACATTAAAATGTTGTTTTTAAAATTTTTAAAAATTTAATTTTTAAATTTAAAGCAATTTTCTCTACAGAGCCTAGTTTAGCGTGAAAGAGTGATTTTCCGTATTTTTAAGCCAAACTGACGTGGATTTTCATTTTGCTCTTTCACTCATGATTAAAATAAGGTTAGTTTTTTTTTATTTCTAATGTTTTATTACTAATGTTTGGTTATATTGGTCATTATTTGCATTTGCAAGAGAAAGCTGTGTGAGTGTTTCACACCAGATTTTTATTACGAGACTTAAAAGTCATGCTTATTTTCTTTAATCACCGGTGCGGTTCTCTGTTATCTTTGGGCGATTTTTCTATACCTCAACCCAGGTTTACGTCTTTACTTTTAATTTTTTACGTTTTTTTACGGTTTAAGGGGGTAGTCAACTCAAAAAGATGATTTTTTTTAAATTACATCATTTTTACTTATTTGAAGTTTAAAATTTTCCGAATCATAGCATGTGTTAACTTTGTCTGTACGTTGACAAAAAGTAATAAGAACGTCTGTTTAATATAAAGCTCACTAGCAAGGCGAGTGAAATTATTCCTTTAATTTTTAAGTTTTCCGGAAATGTGTTTTTGCATTATTATACATTTTTGGGAATTAAATATTTTGGTTTGTATTGGAGATATTTGGATGAATTTGTTTTTCAAATGTTCATAATTTCATGCTCTATTATCTGTCGAATGGTTATTACAAAAAACTTTTATAGTGACTTTGTTATAAAATAATTCGCGAATACATAAAATAAATGTTTTCAAAATATGGTTTTTCTTTGATTAATTTCTTGTAAGAAAAATAAATACAAGAGCATACAACAAATAATAGACAGCAATTTTCTGTATTTTTTAGTATAAGAAACATGTTGATGTCTTTCTTGGTTCCTGAGATATTCGATTCCCCGTCGAAGCCCGCTTTTTCACCCCCAACCTTGTATTAGGGGCTGTAATTAATTTTTTGGTCTGGTCAAGTGGTAGATCATTACTAGTAAATTAGTCTTTAATTAAAAATATTTAATGATAAATTATAGCCAGTAGTTTTGATTTTCATTTTCTGGGTTGACTACCCCCTTAATGAAAAAGAAAAACATGTTGAATTCGTAGTATTGAACAAGCGTCAAATTGTGAAGTTAATTATTACAGTGTAAATGAATTGTTCTTTTTACCTCGTGACGTTTTACATTTTATATTGTAGTCGTAATTTTAGTGTCGCTTATACTCTCTTTGTATTGCTTCCTTATACTTTGTTGCTTGCATCTCTTTTTAAGCGCAGCTTTTAGTTTGTAACGGGAATGGGGTCGAAGGACGAAGGAGAGCATCAAACCAGACTCTTAATTATTTCATTAAATTAGCCAGAAACACGACCGGAAGGCCTCCTGCTTCTGAAAGTTAGACAAAAGGGGAGAAATGAAGTTTACTAATCCAATTAATCCGTCCTTTTTTTACTTTATCTCCTTTTCCTTTCTTTTCCTTTTTTTACATGCGGTACAACACCTTTCTGTGTTGTAAATGAGATTGGCAGTTTATATTTTTCTTTTAAAGTGCTGTTCGTTTATTTTCCTTTTCGAAATAATTTCTTGCTCGTTCGCGATTTTATGTACCGGATGTATTTTACTTTGTACAAAGTTTTAAGCGAGATGCTAATTACCCTTGTAAAAATTTGTAATTTTTTTGTTTATGCAGTTTGAATAAAAAGTTAAAATCGTAGTGAAAAAAAAATAGTAGCATCGTTTAAAGTTTCAACGATGTTATCGTAGGTATAAGGTAGTTTACTGATCTTTTCTCTAAAACAAACGGTTTTGTGTGTGTGTTTTAATCCAAAAATGATCGGTTTTTTTGTTTTCTTTGGCGTGAGTAACGTTGTTCTGTTCTTTTTAACCTCTTTTGTTTATTGATGGCTGTTTTTTAAATTTTTCAATTAATATTTTCTTTTATCCGTCCGTCACATCCAGAAGATGTCAGAAACTACAAAAGATAACAACAAACTTTTTCGGATTCGTAATCTACACAAAAAGTTAGTCGGCTTAAATTGGTTCCTGTTTCGACCCCGAAGTGAACCAAAACCGGAACTCAATAGATCAAAATCATACAACTATACGAGATAGCAACAAACTGCTTTCAAATTTGTAATATACACAAAAAGTTAGTGGGCCCTAGATTGGATTTGAAGTTTCGTTTCCGACCGGAAGTGGCTCAAAAGTGGATATGAAGAAATTAAAGTCGGAATTTGGAAACAAAAATAGTGTCATTCGATTAGTCGGAGTAGATACAGAAATCGCGAATAGTTTTTGCCATTAGTCAAAGGCAAGCATTTTTAAAATTGCCACTAGCCATGAGACTGATCGTCTCATGAAAGGGATTTTTAATTTTAATTTCTTTTGTGACGTGTAGCCTATATTATTTCATAAACTATTGCCAAGAGTCTTTTTTACGTTTTTTGAGAAACTCTTTTATTTTTTCATTTAAATAAATTTCTGTAGAGTTAATTAATTTGTGGGGGTACGTATATTTCGGGGTAAAATAATATCACAGTTTAAATAAATAAAACGAGTCTGGAAGCTTGAAAAGTACGAGTAACTAATGCTATCTTGTAAGGTGTGTGACGGTAGAGATAAAAGCGGTAAGAGTGTTTTAACATTTCGGTGCCCGTCTGCCATCTGCGGCACTGCATTTAATAACTTGCAAAAATACGCAAATACTAATGTAATTTTTTTTTAAATATTTACAGTTAAAGTTAATTTAAGGTTTTGCATTTATTTAAATCTTGCCTGTATCCCTTTTGTATTGTCCATTGTTTATTAAAAATTCGTTTTAAATTAAGGCACCTTAAATTTTCGTTTAAGCGATAATTATAAAAAATTTAGACAAGGAAAATATTGTTTTCGTGTAGATTTATCACCGGAAATACGCATTTTCAGGCCATCTAAAACAATGTTAATACCGTTTGGTCTGTGTGTGCACAAAATATCTCATGATTATCGTATAATATTGAAAATTGGAAATTAAGTTAGGTACCATGAGCGGCCAAAGAACGTTTTCATGCAAATCGGTCAACCGGAAGTTGTAATTATTCGTGTAATTTTTCACTTTTCGGCGATTTTCTCTAAAAAAAAAATCGAATTTTTTAGAAAATGCATTATTTACTACTTTTTTATGCTCTACAAGATGGGGTAAGTGCCTCGCCTGCTGAAATTCATGGAGCTGTGGTCAAAAAGTTATAAGTTTGCGGCCTTAATATGCATTTTAGTACAAAAGTACCTGTGTAATAATCAAAGGCGTAGAAAGTTAAGAAGCCTCTACAACTTTAATTTTAAGAATTTTTTTTTGGAAATATGTACGATGTTTAGTTTTGTACAAGCTCAGGCCGACCGTTCCGGTGGTAATTGTGTGTAATTGAAACCTAACCATCAAAGTAAACCGTTAACCATTGTCTAGTATTTAAATTCCGTATAACAGTATCCCTACCTTTACTATTTTTTCAAACTTTATCTCTGAAAATTAGCTAATAAAGTTGGCTCACGTCATGCCTAATACGCTAACCTTTTTTTAGTCCAGCAATAGATAACCTGTGAAAGGTCTTCACACCTCATTTCAGTAGCTTTTATATTTGACTTTGTTGAGTGAGTAGTAAGGATGTAACATTCTGCACCTTACTGACCAGCGTTTTTCACAGAGGAATATATAAACCTAAGTCATTTCGTTCATTTATTTGTTTTATTTATTTCCAAATTATTGTAAAAAATTGTGTTTAACCGTTGCAGTTCGCTCTCATTAACATTTTTGACTGATCAAAAGCGTTCTGTAAAAGAGTAAAACTGAAATAACGTCGTCTTAGATGTAGTGTAAGTGTTTTAAGAAGAGAATTTTGTAACATGTTTGAAATCCAACTATCGTATATTTTTATTTAATTTTTTTTATAATGGAAATTAATATTTTTAGGAGCAAAACGTTCATTTAGGAGGAAATGTTCATTTAAAGAGAATATTGTATTGTAGTGATATTCGGGAATTACTCATTTGCATACTTGGGTTTAACTGTGAGCGTGTTTAAATCATGGAGAATACCCACCTCCAAAAAATGATGTGTTGCTATTTAGGTCATCAGGCGAAAGGCTGGTTTGAACCTTTAGATTTCCTAATTGAATGGAAAAGTACGCTGATCTGCATGCCAGGCTCTCTGAAAAGCATTTTACTTTTCACTCTGCAAATGACACCATTTCATCCACCGCAGGGTCTGGTTGTATAATGAAAGTCATTACTTTTAAAGGAGATGACTCTGATTCGTGTATTTTACACCTCATCTGTGGTCTCTTCTGTGGTTGAATGCTTCAGTCATTTAATTGGCTGACCAAGTGATAAGAAACATAACTGTTTTCCGTATCAGATTAGTGCAAATAATTTAACACTCCACCTCTCCGTTAAGGGCATTAAAAATTCGTGTCTTTTACACCTCTATCTCTCCTATTGTTAAATGCTTCAGTTATTTAATTAGCTGACCATGTGATAAGAAACAGGACTATTTTTTGTAGCAGATGATTGCAAATAATTTAATACTCCACCTCCCCGTTATAGGCACAAAAAAATGATAGCTTTACAAAAGGTAAGAATGATAAGTACCTATCTTACAGCACTTGTGTTTATTTTTGGCATGTGTATGGAAATTGTATAAGATAACTGGGTGGTTGTATTCTGCCGTTAGTTCGTAGCTATTATTTTTGACACCTGAAGTATTATTACGGCTATTGTAAAACGTTTAAAGTAGAGAATTTATTTTTAAATTATTACGTTCACGTTTAGTTGTTCATAAATAAAATAAACGCTTTTAACTTTTCAAGTTAGCACAACGGTTTTTAACCTAATGTAATACGGTAATACTTTGTAAAGTATACTTTGCAGTGTAGAACAAATAACGACACAATTCAATTATTATACTTCTCTCCGTATTCATTGTTTAAAGTAAAAGGGCAATTTTTATTATTCCGTTCTCTCTTTGTAGAATTTTTTTGTTTCATCGTCACTTGATAAAGAGGTTTCGTGTTATCGGAGAGATGACATATATTCTTTTGATGTTCATTTAACCGCAAACTAATTGTGTGTTGTTGCCGTTCCGTTTTTTATATTATCTTCGGAGATATCATGGTTTATTAATTTTATTTTTGTTTCTTTAAGTCTGTTTTGGGTCATTTTAGAACGTACTTCATGTTAAAGATTGTATATTGGAAACTCTTCTTGGAGTCCACATTTCCATTATTTAAATGTCATAAGTTATATGTTTAGTCTAGTTTAGTCAAGTGGTATAATAAAGTAGATATAGGAATAACAAGAAGGGTGTATAACATAAACTATTAGTATGTTAAATTTATTAGTTTAAGATTTTTGTAAACGAATGACACTCTCTTAGAAAACAGTTCACACTCACATCTTGACCATTTCGGTTCACTTTTTACTCATCAGACATACACACATTTTTACTTGATAATTTTGAAAGTGTCATTTGTCCATTTGACAATTGTATAGGCGAAGCCTAAAATAAATCTTTTTAAAAACCGATCGAATTGATTGTTTTATTTAACTATAGACCCACCGGGTTGGTCTAGAGATAGTCGTCGCCAAAATCAGCTGTTTAACAGCTGATTTTCGGAGACGAAGGCTCCTGGTTCAAATCCTAGTAAAGGTAGTTACTTTTATACGGATTTGAATGCTAGACAGTGGTTACCGGTGTACTTTAATGGTTGGGGTTCAATTAACCATACTCTCTCGGGAATGGTCGGCTTGAGTCTGTACAAGACTACACCTCATTTACACGTCATACACATCATCCTCATCTGATTGGGTCATGGGGTTGCTTATTGTTCTGAATTGAACAGATTGCAACGTACACACATAAGGAATTAAAAAAATATATATCTGTTTATTTTTATGGTTTTTTTCTACCGTTTGTTCATTTTTTTTGTTGCTCTTCGTGGGAAATTCGATAATTTTCTATGTATCATGTTTTATTCCAATCGTTTGCGAGTTCTTTCTGATTTATCAGATATCTTTTAGTATTTTTTTCTAATTTTCGAAAATTTTGCTATTTGTTAATCGGTTGTGATTCATTGTGCATTGATGCTCGTAGAATTATTACATTCTTAGTTTTTTGACCCCATCAGTATTTGTTTATCAGTCTTCGTTTTCATTAAAGATCACTTCTCTTCCTATTAACTTATACGATCCGTCCACCATTTTAGTTTACTGTTTAACTTATTATTGTTTTTTTTTTGTATTCTTGTTTGACCACATTTGATCACTTTAGTCAATTACGTCTTGGATATCTTTTAAAGTTTTTGTTCCTAGTTTTTTCTTCATTCTATTGAACTTTGCTTTGTTTCTTCGTCTGAAAACACCCTTTCCGTGTATTTTATAGTTTAAGCTTCTAATATCGTGTGTTTGTATTTTAGTATTTTAGTACGTCTTGGATATCTTTTAAAGTTTTTGTTCCTAGTTTTTTCTTCATTCTATTGAACTTTGCTTTGTTTCTTCGTCTGAAAACACCCTTTCCGTGTATTTTATAGTTTAAGCTTCTAATATCGTGTGTTTGTATTTTAGTATTTTAGTACGTCTTGGATATCTTTTAAAGTTTTTGTTCCTAGTTTTTTCTTCATTCTATTGAACTTTGCTTTGTTTCTTCGTCTGAAAACACCCTTTCCGTGTATTTTATAGTTTAAGCTTCTAATATCGTGTGTTTGTGTTTTAGTATTTCAGTTTTTTCTGATTTACGTTTTAAATTTTCCAGTGCATTTCCTTCATATCCTTTTTAACTTCTTTGATTCGTTTTATTTCGTACTTTTCTTATTCTAAATCGTCTCTATGATTTTTTTAAGATTTATATTATTATATTTATTTTTTATTTTGAATCTGTTGCGTGTATTTTTTACGTTACGTTCGAAATTTTCAACAGTAGACTACCGGAAAATTTAATATACATACTGCATAGTATACGTAAAAATGAACGATTAGAAAAATAAAATTAAAATTGTACGGACACTTGTATAGAATGGATTACATCCGGTTGACAAAACAAATTGAGTAAACAGTAGTGAGATAAAAATGGTTCAAGGAAGACAGAAAGGATATTGAGAAAACCGGAATAAACTGAAACACTTAATGAACCGAACGTAATTCCATCAACTAATTCTTTTTAAGCGGTGGGCTGGATTCCCAGTAGGTTGAAAAGGGAGAACTTCTTGAGTTAGTGAATTTGGAACGTGTTGTAATTTTGAAAAGAATTTATTGCGTGGGTATAGGACTGCGCGTTACATTTTGAAAGTAAAACGTTTCAAAATGGGAATGTAGAGCTTCCGATTGCAAGTTTAATATTACTGAATTTTGATATTAGTAGAATGCTTTTTTATCGTTTTTGTTTTTAAGATTTTGAACTATACAACCTGTACATTCATCAAATGATTTTGTTTAATGTTTAAAGCTAAAAAAAAATAATTATGCACGAATAAAGAAAATCAAATTCCAACGGATTAAATTCTTGAATTGAGAATCTATGTTGCTGACAGTTTTCTGTTGTTGAATATTGATATGACACCGTAAAATAGTTTTTAAATGATTGATTTCGTGACGTGATTTAACGTGATTGTATACCATACAGAAGATTCGTATCCCACTCTCTTTTGAGTCTTCTCACTTTTGGAAGATTTCTATGCACAAATCCTGTATTAACGAGTTGTGTAATATGATGTGAATCATAAGTAGTAAAATTCTGATAGATCATTTTATGAAAGGAATTTTGAGATCAAGTAAAGTCTGATTATTTATTGAGGTAAGTTGGTACACAAGTAGAAAGTCTGTTTTAATGTTGGTTTTCTTAACAGAGCGAAAGATTTGTAAGCCATGTGCCTAAATTGGCATAATTAGGCCGGTATAAAGGTTGAAACGATGTTTCTTTAAATACGTTTAGTGTTGTTTACGTTGAAAGATTGGTGAAATTAATACCAAGGAGTGATAAAGCCAATTTTGTTGTAGACCTTATCATCATCGCCCCCTTTAATTTTCAGGGAAATTCATTTAACTAAGATTTGTACCTTAATTAACTGTATACCCGTTTACATTATATCGATCACTTTAAAATAATAGGTGCAATTAATTAATCGCTCGGCGTAACACGATTATTATAGGTCGCGCCAATTATGTAATTAAACGCATTCGCATTACGGCCGTTTAAGTAATTGTAATTACAGACGAAGTTGCGCATTTGTATGTATGTAATTGTTAAGGTTAAATTACTGTAATTTGTATTTTGTAAATCAGACATGATTATAGCTATTGAAATTCGTCACGTTCATAAAATTTTGTTTTGTTTTAATAGTAATGAGCAATTACGGTTGTTTACATTCCTAATTAATGCCACGTTGTCTTCTATAATGTGAGTGATGATAGTGCTCAAACATTCGCCTCGTTATTACCAGTGTACAGCCCCAAATGCTGCAAAAAGTGGTCACAAATTGGACGTCTCGATTGGACCACGTCCGAGCCAGCCGCGGCGGCCACATGCCGGAAATTATTTTTAAATAAAAATTGCAAATAATTATCTTTAAAATAAAACCAATTCCACGTCAATTGTTCAATTATTCTGTGTTTTATTTCATTTTAAAGTTCTATACCTCTATAAAAAACACCCTTTACCATGGGTTAGATAGGAGGTATTGTGCTCCTCTTAACAATTTTTAATTTTTATCTGAAGGGATAATACAAGTAATATTCCTATCATTGTTGATGAGTTGTGTTGTATGTATTGTAAGGTAAGAGAAGTATTTTAGTAAAAGAAATATGGGTTATTAATATATATAAAAATAAAATTTGTAACAAGTTTTAGTTGCATGGGTGAATATTACGTGTGAAATGAAGTGTTTCTTTTTTTTTTTGATGGAATAAAATTATTCTTATATTGTTACTAAGTACGTGTTTATAAAATATTTGAATAAGGGTTTAGTAGTTATAGGGGTTGGTGTTTAGGTTGGAATGAAACTGGAGGCGTGTTACAAGTTAATTTTCAACATTACATGTTGAAATACCATAATACTGTGTAATCCACATAACTCGCTTGTGTTGTGTTTTTCTTGTTACGGTTGTGTTGACACTAATTTTTTTCAGTGGAGTTTTTATTGTTATGTTTTTTTGTAATTTGTTACAAGCCTGTACTATGTTTACTTTTTTCGGATATATAATTATTACAATATGTAGTATAAGTAACATTATACCAAATACGTACAATATAATATATTCGGTAGCCGTTGTTGTATAGGTCAACAGCCGAAAGGCTGGTTTGAACCTCTATAGAGGTTCAAACTAAGTAAAAACGGAGTGAGATGGTTTACCAGTGCCTTCCTCACCGAGTTGAAAGAGTATGCTTATCAACATGCCAGGCCCTCCGAAAAGCACCCACTTTCCACCCTGCAAATGACAACTTCACTTCATTCACCACAGGGTCTGGCTGTAGAGTGAAATTCATTACTCTCTGAGGAGATAACTCTGACTAGTGTCTCTTTTACATCTCTACCTCTTCTGTTTTTAAATAGTTCAGTCGTATAATTGGCTGACTATGTGATAAGAAACAGAACTATTTTTTGTAGGCCTGAAACCAACAGATCGAGTGCAATTAATTTAACACTCCACCTGCCTGTTATGGGTAGCTATATTTATCTACCTGTTATTCGGTAGCTATATTTTTTAATTTGGTACTACAAGTGTGTACCAAATTCCAAATTTTGGAATTTTTTTTCATCGATGGTTAGCTAAAAAAGTTGTTTTTTTTTTAAATTCTACTTATTACGTATATTATATTACTTTGTAGTATATTCCATATTAAGCTTTAATGAAATTGTTTAAGTCTATTTTTAAAGAAAAAATCGCTTGCATTAAATGAAGAGCAGCCTAATATCCGATATTAGGCTAATATGGTAGATATAACATGGAGAGGAGACCAGTTGCAGTTATTAGAATATTGTACAAGAATAGACGGATTAGAAGTGTAATTTAGGTCGTCAGCCGATAGGCTGGTTTGAATCTCTAGAGGTGGTTAACAATTGCCTTCCTCACTGAGTGGAAAAATACGAGGTGTGGCTATTAAATAACGAGACTGATGTTTTAAAAAAAAAAAATTATTTTATACATAATCCCTTATTGTCACTTTTAATATAGACTCCTTCTCCATCCCTACAACGCTCCATGCGAATATTCCATTGTTGGAAACAGTGCTGAAAGTCATCTTCTGTCAGCTCCTTCAGGACACGTGCCGCTTCCTCTTTTACAGCTTCCACAGATTCAAATCTTGTCACTTTTAACGCGCATTTCACCTTAGGGAACAGGTAGAAGTCACATGGTGCAAGATCTAATGAATAAGGTGGATGTTCTAACACTGATATGCTGTACTTGCTTAGGAACCTCTTGACAGATAACGCGGAATGAGCTGGCGCATTGCCTTGGTGGAGAACCCATGATTTGTCCTTCCACATTTCGGGAAACATTTTTCCTTACTCTTTGACGTAGTTCAGAAAGTACCTCAAGGTAGTAATATTGATTAATTGTTTGACCTTCAGGAACCCAGTGAAGATAAACAATCCCATGAATACAAAAAAAAAACAATCATCATTTCTTTAAATTTTGACTTGCTCATTCGAGCTTTTTTGGCTCTCGGTGAAGTTCGGCTCTTCCAGTGCATGGATTGGCGCTTCGTTTCCAAATTATAAGTAAAAAACCACCTTTCATCACATGTTATTATCTTCTCCCTGTTCCCTAAGGTGAAATCTGCATTAAAAGCGACTAGATTTGAGTCTGTGGAAACTGTAAAAGAGAAAGCGGCACGTGTCTTGAAGGAGCTGACAGAAGATGACTTCCAGCACAGTTTCCAACAATGAAAAATTCGCATGAAGCGTTGTAGGGATAGAGAAGGAGTGTATATTGAAGCTGACAATAAGTGATTATGTATAAAATAAAAATTAATTTCTTTACAATGTCAGCCTCGTTATATAATAGCCACACCTGGTAAGCATATCAGCTTGGCCCTCTAAAAAGCATCTACTTTCCACCCTTCAAATGGTACCTTCACTTCATTCACCTCAGGGTCTGGTTGTATAATGAAATTCATTACTCTCGGAGGAGATAACTCTGACTAGTGTCTTTTACACCTCTTCCTCTTCTGTTTGTCCATAACAGGCTGGTGGAGTGTTAAATTATTTGTACTAGATCTGCTAGTTCCAGGGCTACAAAAAGTAGGTCTATTTTTTATCATATGGTCAGCCAATATATGATTGATGAATTTAAGAACAGAAGTGGTAGAGGTGTAAAAGACACTAGTTAGTTTTTTTTTCTCAGTAATGAATTTCATTATACAGACATTGTGATAAATGAAGTGGAGGGTGTCATTTCCAGGGTGGAAAGTTGATGCTTTTCAGATGGCCTGACATGCTGAAAAGCATATTTATTCCCTCCGTGAGGAAGGCAGTTTAAACTACCTCACTTCTCGTGTTAGTAAAGCCTCTAGCCTCTATAGAGGTTCAAACCAGCCTTTTGGCTAATGACTAAACAACAACAACAACAATAATTACGTGAGATAGAATCTGTAGTTAGTTCAAAGTACCCGTGGATATTTACTGTTGGTAATCGACGATTTATGGATTGATGTTTTTTTATTTTGAATTTGTTGCCGTGATTACAAAGTTGACACTGTCAGCTTTTTAAGGCGTTTGCGGTATTGTTATTTGTACCAGTTGACGATAGATAGCATCTTTATTGCATTCCACAAGTGGGTTGAGATGGTCATATTTTTAAACGGGTAATGCTTTCAAGGTAGTTTCATGTAACTTTATTGGCCACTATATCTTACTTTAGTCTGTAAAGAAACCGGCCTTGCATTCGGAAGTTATATATTAAGCAGTTATCCGGATGTGGTATGGGTAATAATAGTAATAATAAAAATCCGCTATCTTATATATATATATATTACTATCCTATGCATTTATGATAAGATACGAATAAGAAATATGTTTACGGAGGGGAAACCGTTCACAGTTCTGGGCGGAACGGTCGGGTGAATTGCTGTAATGCAGAAAACGGGTGTGGTAGTGGTGGTAGGGGGGGGGTTTGTTGAACCTCTTTGCGATGCTTTTATGGGTGGGCAAGTGGATCGGGTTGGGTATGTTCCGTGAAATAGCTTTTGGACCTTGGTTCTTTTCTCTCTACTCGTGGTTTCGAGGAAATCGCATGGGAAAAATAAAACGGATATTTTCTTTATTATATCGATCTAATAATACTTATTCGCCATTTTCTTTTCATTTTTGGAGTTGTATTTTTGTGTTTTTCCTCGTCTGTATATTTTAAACGATCGATAGAAACTGTTTATTGAAAGAAGGAATTCGAATCGGTTTCACTGTCCGCGTGGAATAATGTCAGCATTGAACGTTAAAGGACGACGTCCTACTTCAGAATTTATTTGGTTTACTAACATGACGATGTAGCCGATATACTTATTTTTCACACGCGTGTAAAATTTGTTTTGATGAAAATTTTCCCCTCGTTTTTTTTTAGGTTCCTTCGTATCTCGCTGTAAATTTTTTTGGAAGTTTTTTTTTAAGTAAGTGTAGCGAAGTACCTTTTTCAAATTGAAAAGTCTACAATCACAACACGAGAAAGATGATTGATTACAATGTTGTTAATCCCAAATTTAAAAAATCTTTGAACTGAAAAATAATTCATGAGGTAATTCATCAATAAATTATCACGATCTTTTAACAGTTGCTTGATCAAAAAAAATTGTAGTTACTTACACAAGTTACTTAGTAGTTTTTTTTTATTTTCTAAGTAAATGTTAATTTATGTATTATTTGGTGAAAACTATTGGTTTATTGAAGGAAATAAACTGTAATTAATAATTCAGTTTCTTTAATAATTATAATAAAATTTACTAATTTGACTTTGTGTTAATATTTGGATTTATCAGTTTTATCAAGACATGGCTATATGATTCATTGATATTCTGTATTATCATTATGTTTGCATCAATTAAAATTTTTCACTATTAATTAAATACAGTACATAAATACGTACTAAGTGTTCATGACAACTATGATAATTTTTGGAAGTCATTTAAGTTCTTCTGCATCCAACAGATGTTTTTTCTTTAATAACTTAATGGGAGTTCTTAAATTCTGTGTTTTTTTATTTTTACGTTAATTGTATTTTTGAACAAGAAACCATACAAAATTGTGTAGTTTTTTTAAAGGTATCTCCGTGTGTAGACCTTATAGTTATTGTTTAGGTCATCAGTCGAAAGGCTGGTTTGAACCTTTAAAAGGTTTACTAAGTAAAGCGACTGTGGTGAATGAAGTGAAGGTGTCATTTGCAGAGTGGAAAATGTGTGCTTTACAGAGGGCCCGGCATGCTGTTAAATGTACTTTTCCATTCAGTGAGGAAGGCAACGGTAAACCACCTCACTCCTCGTTTTACTTAGTAAAACCTCTACAGGTTCAAACCAGCATACAGGCTGATGATCTAAACAAGTAAAGCGAGGAGTGAGGTTGTTTAGAATTAATTTCCTCACTGTATGAAAGAGTATGCTTATCAGCATGCCGGGCTCTCTGAAAAGCACCTACTTTCCACCCTGCAAATGACACCTTCACTTAATTCACCGCAGCGTCTGGCTGTATAATGAAATTCATTACTCTTTAGACTAAGATAACTCTGGCTAAGTGTCTATTACACCTCTACCTCTTCTGTTATTAAATGCTTCAATCATATAATTGGCTGATCATGCGATAATAAATAGAACTACTTTTGTAGCCCCAGAACTAACAAATCGAGTGCAAAAAATTTAACACTCCACTTTCCCGTTATTTGCATGGAACAGTATACTGTAGTTTAGTGTTTTATTAAATTGACACAAATCTTCTTATTGTTCTATAAAAAGGAGATTTAGATAATTTTTGTTAGTGTAATACTCCTGTGTGTGTGTGATTTATGAATTAATTTAGTCATTTGTCTTGGTATATTTTGTTTTCAAATCTCTCCTAATCTTACCTAATCGTTTAACAGTCACATGAACGAGTAATGTAAAGTAGGAATTTAGTTTAATTTCAGATGTTTCAAGGAAATTGGGTAAAAAACGAAAAATTTATATTCTACGGTGTCTGGCAAAAAAAAAAGAAAACGTAGCAGTTTCTTCAAGCTGAGCCTTAGGGAATTTCTCCGAAATGCTCTCTACAGAGAGTTCAGTTTATCTCTCTCCCTCACGAGAATCCGATCAGTAAATGTTAGTTAGGCGCCGTCCGTCGAGAAAGGTTCAACTAATGTAATATGTTGAGTATATCAAACTATTGTTTCTCTACTCAGAATGAAAAACGCAATTACTGTGTGAAGTCGATTATCCGGACCAATTGGGGATTTGGTAGTCCGGTAAATTGATTTGTCCGGATAACAGATTTTCCGAACTTATAGATTTTTACAGGTTTTACAGATTACTTACAGATTTGAACTTACAGATTTTTACGTTATAGAAGCTAGAACTGAAAACTGTGCTATAATACGTACACGACACTACTATTGTACTTGTAACTTAATTTTTATTAAACACACAAATTTAAATTTTTATTAAACACACATAAATGTTATCTACTCATACAATTCACTATATCGTACTTTATAAAATAAATGAACATGTAGTACTACTATAAGTTAAAAACACTAAAAAATCATAATTATGTACAGTATAAAAGTGTTGCACAAAATTAGTTTAAAAAAAATCTGAAATATTCCTTTGTTTAAGGGAAGCAACTCTCTTGCTAGCAGCCAAACTAGAAGTCGTTTGAAAATTAAAACTGTAGCGGCGTCACATTCTGGTTGCTGTTCCAGCCATTTCATTCCATTTTCAGCGTATTAAACTAAGCATTTATATATTATCACATATGACGTTTTAATACGATAACGGTATTTTAAATTTGTATGTCTATGAAATTCAGAAATAAATTAGTACGTTCATGAATGTACATAGTACATAATACGTAGGTCTACAGTATTTTACAAATTTTTCCTGAAGGGCATCCGGTTGATAGACGTTCGGATTATCAACTTCTTACTGTATATCTTACAATTGTATCGATTCATATTGAATTTTTAGTTGTACTTGGTTATCCATGCATTTATTGGAAAATATTTTTTTTAAATTGAAAAGAATTCTATAAATTAAAATGCTTACTTTTCCGGTGTTCTGAATAATCATCAAAATTAACAATTTTCACGTGCGTTAGATATTACTGGATGAATAGCATTTACTTTTTGGTATTATTTCACAGCTAACAGCCACTCGTTCACGTCAACTCTCATTTTATTCGTAGTTAATTATACACGATAATGCGTCTGTAGTATTAAGTTTAGCTATTTTTAATTTATATTATTTTGTTTTATGCATATTTTTTCGGATAATCCGAACAATCGCCTCCCTCCTACCAGCAGTTAAAATTTATTTGAATTAGCGTAGGTAGTTGTTGTTTATGTCGTTAGTTCTATTTCCCTATTAGCGATTCATTTGATATTCCATTTAAAGTGCGTAAAGTAATTTGTATACCCCTAAAAGCGTTACCAACGCCTTGTAGGATGGTGCAGTGGTAAGGCTGACATCTCAGGGCGTCTAGGTTTTTACGCTTTCTTCACCGTTCGGAATGTATATTTTCCGCCTTGTTACCATTTTTCACATATGATTTTCCTTCGGGGTTTACTCCTCTAAGCTCTTCCGTCCTCTTTGCCGTTCGGAATTTCTTCCTCATCCGCCTTTGAGACCGTTGACCATCTTCTCCTACCATCCAGACCCAGATGGTCCCTGGTTTTTTTAACGAGGTTGTTAAAGGCCAGCCCAATTGCTGTGAGCGCTGGACTACGCATGCGCATACTTGACTTTGGCCCCGCGTACCCCTCCAACCTACAGTAAGATGTACAGTCAGTGTTGTTGAAAATTGACAACGCCCATTGTATTTTGGAGGCCTGCTGTTCCATTGTTGATTAAATACGCTACGCTATTGCAGTACATACAAGACTATACTAATGTAGACGCACGTTTTGCCCAGCGCTCTCCTTACGAAAATCAGGCTATACTCCTTTGGCTCTTCCTTTCCCATTGCTTTAAGAGATGGAGCCCCGGGCATGCAACCGGCGGTATTAAACAACACCATTGCTAGTTCCAGCCTTCACGTACAGCAGTGAAGCATGGGTAATGAGGAGAAGGCCGGAAAGAAAAATCCTAATTTTGTAGAATGAAATTCTTTTAAGTTCTGTCAAGGGTTGTACAAGACTAGACAGGATCAGAGATGAAGTTATAACTTTTAAGTCAAGAATTGAGTATTTGTCCATTCAACGAAAAAATAAAATTGTATAGTGCCTAATGGGTCGAACATTTAACAGACTGCCAGAAATTCTCTTGCTTAGTTCAGCTAGAAGATACAAAGCAATGGGAAGTAAATATATTGGTGGGCAGAAGAAAATATGGGCGCGGGAACGGGTAGAAATGCCTAACCCGTGAATAGAAGTAGAAGTGGAAGTTGGTTGTGTGTATCCCTTAGGAGCGTGGTCGAATTGAAAATATTTGGTGTTTCTTTTGTATCGCTAAGGAATGTTTGTTGAATTTCAGCTGTGGGTGTTCGAAAAGTCAGGAATAGTGATTGATGAGTAGCCGAATTGGTCAATAAAGACATTTTTATATTACTTTCTCTTGCTTATATGAATATATAGGAAGGAAAGTATTGTTTTCATGTCGATTTTTCGAAATCGAGTTTTCACCGGATCTACACGTTTTCAGACCCCCTGAACGTTTTTGAGATTTTCTCAAAAACTGGTCCTACGATTTTTTTTTTTAAATCGCCTGGTTTACTAAACTTTTTATGCTCTACAAGATAGGGTAGGCGCTATGTTTCTTAAAATTCTTGGCTGTTTTCACGTAAAAAAATTGTTTTCATAAGAGTACGGCTTTAATATGCATTTTAGCGCAAAAAATTATAAATAATTAAGTTGTAGAGAATTTAAAATGCTAAAACTTTTATTCCAAACATTTTTTGTATAACGCTTAGTTTAGCGGTAATCAGCGATTTTCTGTTTTTTCTCTCACGAAAACGTGTGAAAAATCGATTTTTTTTAAAGATTTCGGTCTTAGTATGCATTTAACGATAAAAGTGTATATAATCAAATTTATAGCAAATTAAAAGATCTACAGTTTTTATTTTGAGCATTTTTCTCTACAGAGCCTAGTTTAGCGTGAAAGAGTAATTTTCCGTATTTTTAAGCCAAACTGAGGTCGATTTTCATTTTGCGTCTCACTCTTGATTAAAATAAGGTTATGTTTGTTGAGGTTAGTTTTTTGTTTATTTCTAATGTTAGGCTATATTGTTAATTATTTGCACTGGCAGGAAAAAGTCCTGTGAGTGTTTCACACGAGATTTTTTTTTTTGTAGGCTACAGATACAATAGAATGGATTCCGAAAATGGGCCCAAAGTGAAAACTAAATATAGTGTAAATAATTCGTCTGTCGTGAAATTCGATTTGTTTTACGAGTACATGGATTCAATTTAGTCCGGTACTCGTGATGCAATTAATTTCTCTTGGTTTCATAATTTTTGCAGTCTATTACAATGTTATTGTGTCGGGAAATTAATGATAGAGATTGCTGGCTATTATTGTTGTAAATTGAATTGTTATTGAACGTCAGTTAATTCATTGTTAAACTGCAAATTTAATAGTAGTAGTAGTAGTAGTTTGCGATGGCCGTGTGCGCGTTACATGTGTGCCATGTCGCTGTCATCGGATGATGTGTTTACAAGCGTCGTACCTACGGTGGTTTTATCGCCAGTAAACAATAACCCTTCCATTTTATATTTTATAGACGACATGTATTGTACATGACCTGATGAAGATATTTTCTGTTGTGTACGGGTAACCCATTCAACAATAATAAATTAATATATTTTGCGAAGTGATTTTCAGTTAACCCTTTATAGGGCAGTACTACGGGTAAAAATATACATGTTGTAAAATGTTAAATTTTGTTTTATAGGGACTTGAATAATGTATTCCTAGTGCCAGAACAGTAATATTTTTTTATTTTTTTTTATGTCAAGCCCTGGTAAGTATACTTACCATGGAATGTTTATTGAAATGGGAATCACATAATGTTTAGTGGTTAAGAATGCTTATTAAAACAACTTGTAGTCTTTTATATAAAACAGGAAAATGTGTAGAATAACTTATCTCAATTCTATATTAGCATGAATTCTTGCTTTTCCGTAAAAAAACTCGAATTTTCTAATCACTGTACAAAAGTAACAACAAAACAACACGGTCGGGTACGCTGGTATGAATCCTTACCACATTCGTGTAACTCTCAAAGCAAATGGTCGCTGCGAACAGATTTCAAAATGTGGGTAGCCTACTTACCAGAGAACGTCTATAAATCCATAAAATGTCAATAAAGTTCAACTTCATAGCTTATTCTTTAAAAAAATCAACCTTATTGCCTGTGGTAACTATACTTAACAAAGACCTATAAAGGGTTAAATGGAGGAGAAACCCATTCAAATCGAGGTGATTCCTTTATACAGTACAAATAAAAATGTAGTGGTGCAATTTAAAAAATCTGGTGTGAAACACTCACACAACTTTCTCTTGCCAATGCAAATGATTAATAATAAACCTAACATTATTAATAAAATATTAGAAATAAACAAAAACTAACCTCAAAAACATAACCTTATTTTAATCACGAGTGAATGACGCAAAATGACAATCGAACTCAGTTTGGCTTAAAAATACGGAAAATCACGCTTTCACGCTAAACTAGGCTCTGTAGAGAAAAATTCTCTAAACAAAAGTTGTAGATCTTTTAATTTTCTATAACTTTTATTATATACACTTTTGTCGTAAAATGCATACTAAGACCGAAATGTTAAAAAAATCGATTTTTCTCACGTTTTCGTGAGAAAAAAACAGAAAATCGCAAATTACCGCTAAACTAAGCGTTATACAAAAAAATGTTTGAAACAGAAGTTGTAGGTTTTTAAATTCTCTACAACTTTTATTATATAAGTTTTTGCGCTAAAATTTATATTAAAGCCGTAATCTTAAAAAAACAACGTTTTTACGTGAAAACAGCCTCACCGAGAATTTCAGCAAACATGGCGCCTACCCTATCTTGTAGAGAATAAAAAATTGAGTAAAATAGGCGATTTTAAAAAAAATCGTAGGACCAGTTTTTGAGAAAATCGCAAAAAACTGAAAAATTATACGAATAAACTACTACTTCCGGTTGACCGATGGTTGCGGTTGTATTTTATTTGATAGAGCGACAGTGGACTGTAGTGCGGTAACATAAATTAATTATAATATATGCGAAGTAAAATTTAATACAAATCTTGACTTACCCCTTTTTCCAAGACAAGGAAAAATAAAATAAAGGAATACCACCTGCGCAGGGATAAGGTACAAGGTTTCCAAATTGCGGTGTTCCGAATTCCCGTGTTATAAGAACAGCGGTCATATGCGGTTAACGAGGCAGCGGTAACAAAACGCGACGCGCACTGTACGATGGTCACTCAACGACTGTGTCGAGTTATCTGCTACCTATATTTACTACCGATAGCGGCGATAACAAAAATAATTTAATTATCGGGCCTAAACATCCTCCCCGCCCCTGAAACGACAGTTTCTGAACCCCAAAAAAAAAAATAAGGAAAAAGAAAGGAGACATCTTCACTTCAGCGGGGGCTGTCACTGAAGACTTGCGAAGGCGAGGTGGCCCACGGAAGAAAAGGAAAAAGAAAGGATAATTAAGAAAAATAGCGTAAAAAATATATGGAAAAAAGTAAAATAGAAAAATCTAAAGGCGTAGTTTCCGTGTAAAAACCTCTACACACAGATTATTTACAAACACAATAAAAAAATAAATAAAAATTACAGAAAAGATATCGAAATCTTATTGCGAAAATAGCATAGAAAAAAACTAAAATAAAAGATACCTTGAATAAATAATTAAAAGAGAATCGAAATATTACTGGGTCGGCAACGGACAAATTTTAGTCACCGACCGCGTAAGTACTCCTGTTCGAGTGCGAACTTTCACGACTCGAATGATTCCGTCCGGACCAGGAATAACTTCTTGAATTACTCCAAGTGGCCACTGAAGAGGCGGACAATTATCAGTTTTAATGATGACGATTAAACCGGCCTCCACAGGTTTAGCGGGAGAGTTCCATTTTTGTCTTACTTGCAGGTTGTGAAGATACTCCACGTTCCATCTCTTCCAGAATTCTTGGATCAACCGGTCTAAAAGCTGATATCTAGTAAGATGATTCAGTGGTTCATCCAGTAGGTTGCAAGTAGGCAGTCCTTGTAGAGGTTGTTGCACTAAAAAATGAGCTGGAGTAAGAGCTGAAGGGTCGCTTGGATCCGAGCTTAAGCAATAAAGCGGGCGAGAATTGAGAATAGCTTCTATTTGTGAAAAAACGGTGGAAAGCTCTTCAAACGTTAAAATTTGTTGACCAATTACTCTATAAAGATGGCTCTTCACAGACTTTACATTGGACTCCCACAAACCGCCAAAATGCGGAGCATAAGGTGGGTTAAGCTTCCATTCAATTTGGTTCTCGGCTAGCTCTGACCCCAATGCATGGACGTAAGCGTCTGATTTTATTAATTCGTATACTTCTTTCAACTGAGTTCTGGCTCCAATGAAGTTTGTTCCACAGTCAGAATAAAGCGTCTTGCATGGCCCACGGCGAGATATAAACCTTTTAAAGGCAGAAAGGAACGTCTGAGTTGACAAATCAGATGCTAATTCTAAATGTACTGCTTTGACAGTTAAGCAGATGAATAAGCACAAGTAAGCCTTTTGAGGGCGAGCGCCCCTGCGTCTTGTCCAGGACACCCAGAATGGTCCAGCGTAGTCCACACCGGTGTGCAAAAATGCCTTACTTGGCTTCACTCTTGCAGAGGGTAGGCTTCCCATAAGAGGAAATACGGGTTTTGGTCGAAGTTTAAAGCAAATATTGCAAGAACGGATCAAGTTTCGAATTATGCTTCTTCCACCTAAAATCCAATATTTCTGGCGTAGTAGCGATAACACGAGCGTCGGCCCTGTATGGAAATGCCTTTGATGACAATGATTTATGATGAGATTCGTGAAGTTATCTCGTTTTGGAAGAAGTATAGGATGTTTTTGCTCGTAGCTTATTTCCGAGTTAATTAACCGTCCACCAACACGTAGAACACCTTCTGACAAGAACGGATTGAGCTTCCTAATTTCCGAAGAGCAGCCCTTTCCTTCAATAAGCGATTGTATTTCCGAGGCAAAATGTTCCTTTTGTACTTCTCTGACTATAAGTAATTCGGCGGCGGCTAAATCAGATGCGGATATGAGACCATCAACGCAAGGAAGTCGTTTTAAGAACCGTAAAACGTAAACAGTGGCTCTGAGCAATTTATTGTAGGACGAGCATTTGTCTATTAAGTCTCGAAGCGGGTAATCTGCTGACTCCGTAGCAATCAAAACACGTTGTTCATCGACGAATTCTTTTGACGAACTGATCGGATACTTAGGCCAGAGAGAATAATCTTCTTCTAGCCAGCTTGGGCCTCGAAACCATAGCTGATGGTCAACCAAATTATTTGGCAGTAGGCCGCGAGAGAGACAATCGGCCGGATTTTGCTCTCCATTTATGTGAAACCAAGCTGAAGATTGTAGATTTTCTTGTATATATGATACGCGGTTAGCGACAAAGGTTTTCCACCTCGATGCAGGGCTATTGATCCATTGAAGCACTATCATTGAATCCGAGAATGCGAATATATTCTTGAACTTAAATTGAATTTCACATGCTTTGGACACAAATGAAATCAATCGAGCAAGCATAACTGCTGAGCATAGCTCTAGCCGCGGAATTGTATTTATTTTCATAGGTGCAACACGAGATTTTGCACATAAGAGATTAATTTTGAATGTATTATCTGGTTGCTGAGCTCTAATGTAAACTACAGCACCATAGCCCTTTTCAGACGCGTCGCAGAAACCGATAAGATCTGCTGTGTGTCCTTCAGAAATAGCGACATGGCGAGAAATTTTTAATTTTAATAGTACTGGCAGTTGCGATTGAAAGTTGGTCCAAGTCTCCACGATTTGTTTTGGAGGGCTTTCATCCCAGTCTATTTTTAATGACCATAATGTTTTTATTAAACATTTTGCTAGCAGCGTTGCGGGAGCTAGAAATCCCAAAGGATCAAATATCCTAGCTATTGACGACAAAATGTTGCGTTTTGTACAAATTTTATTCTCAGAGCATATCTTGAAACTAAAACAATCCGATGATGCGATCCACTGCAAACCCAAAATTTTTCTTGTGTCATCATTTTGGAAATTTTTAGAATTCAGAAGTTGATCTTCAATTGGAATTACAGAAACTAAATCAGAGGAATTGCTTGACCATTTGACCATTTCGAACCCACCAGCCTTAAACAATTTTCGTAAGTGATGGTATAGCGTCTGAGCCTCTTGGAGGTTCTTTATACTGGTGACCAGATCATCCATATAGATGGAATTATTTATTGCGGCAACAGCTTCAGGATATTTGGTTGCTTCATCTACGCCTAATTGCCGAGTGACTCGAATCGCGAGAAATGGTGCTGGCTTGACACCAAAAGTCACAGTATTTAGTGTCCACGCGCGCACTTCTTCATCTGGGGAAAATCGCCATAAAATCTTCTGAAATTTTCGATGTTCGGAATTGACTTCAATCTGCCGATACATCTGTTTCACGTCTGCAGTAACTGCAATCGGATATAAGCGGAATCTAACAAGAATTTCTATTAAGTCACAATGTAATTTAGGTCCTGTATAAAGAAGATCATTAAGCGAACGATTATTTGAAGCCTTAGCGCTTGCATCGAAAACTACTCGAAGACGTGTGGTTGCACTGTCCGGTTTTATTACGCAATGATGTGGCAGATAATAACTGTCGTTAGTAAAAGTTGACAGAGACATGTGACCTTGTTCGATGTAGTCTTTCATGAAGGCATGATATTCTATCTTCATGTCTTGATTGGCTTTAAGTCGTCTTTCTAAAGATGAGAAGCGTTTTTCGCAGACAGGTAGTGAATCTCCGAGAGTGGAAGGATCTTCTTTAAACGGCAGCGAAACAGAATAGCGACCAGTCGGTAGTCTCTGGTGGGTGTCGATGAAATGTTTTTCACATATCTCGTCTCCTTTGTCCAAAAAAGTGGGTTGCGGGATTTCTTCTAGACTCCAAAATTTCTTCATTAAATCATCCAGTGAAGTCTCAGTAGTAGACATGTAGACTTGATTTTCAGAACGATTACTGTGCGAATGATCCGATACAGTTCTTCCCATAAGAATGTAACCGAAAAGCGTATCTAAAGCGACTGGAGTCCCGGGAGGTCCCGTTATTTTATGTGATTTTATTATACGCGAAAATATTTCCGATCCCAACAGAATGTCTATCTGACTGGGAATATTACACGTATCATCAGCGAGCTGAATATTTTTTAAGTGCGATAATGACTCCAATGAAAAACATCGGCTGGGTAAACTATCAGTTATTTTATCTATAACAAAAGCGTCTAATTTAAGTACCCTTTGCGTATCAAAGCGGGAGGCGATAGAAAGTGATGCGTTAAATTTAAGAGGACGAGTGCTAAGTCCAATTCCCTGAACCGCTGAATTTACTCGTGATACCTTTAACCCCAGCTTGCGTTGAAATTCGGCAGTAATAAAATTTGATTGGCTGGCGTTGTCAAGAAGCACACGAGCTTCATGAGCGCGGTTCATCGTATCAAAAATGAGAATTTTTGCAGTTGATAATAGAACTATCGATTCTGGCGGAGTATTTTGAGAAGTCATGCTAACTGACGATGTTGAGCAGTGCGCGAGCGAAGAATCAAATGAGGTAACTTGTTTCGAAGTGTCAACAGAAGGAGTCTGAGTATCCGATTTACTTGCGTTCAGTTCCTCAGTTTTCGTCACAGAAGGTTGACTGTCACGATGCAAGGTAGAGTGGTGTCGTTTGTTGCAGAAAATGCAGGTCTTAAAACTCTTACAGTTCTTAGTAGTATGCTGAGATGACAAACAATTCACGCACAAATGTTTTGTTTTTACAGCCGAAAATCGGTCAGCGGATGATAACCGTTTAAATTCAGGACATTTAAAAACTTGATGCAATTCATTGCAAATTGCACATTTTGGGGGTTGATAATTATTATTCTTATTCGTCAAAAAAGTATGAGTAGGTTTACTTTTGTTAATTTTATCTTTAATTTGAGAATTCTCGAGTTTATTAAATTTTGAATTACGAAAAAGAATTTTTTCGTTTTCTTTTGTAAAAGTTAAAAGTTGATCGAACGTAGGGATATCATCCTTCCTACAATGCATTTCAAAATAGCGCACAGTTTCTGGATCTAACTTTGAGAGGGCTATTTGCAAAATAATAAAATCGGCTAAGTTACCGACATTAATAGCCTTAAGAGCATCAACGGATGCTACAAAAGAATGCAAAAAATTTTCTAATCCTTGAGCAGATTGACAAGTAAGAGGTTTAAACTCTAAAATTTTATTTAAATAAAAAGACGCTAAATTTCTTTTATCTTGATATTTATCTACAAGATTTTTCCATAAAATAGCATAATTTTCAGCGGTAGGCGGAATTCCGGAAGTTACTGCTAATGCTTTTTTACTTAGTTTACCTACAAGGTATCTAACCTTATCGGAATCGGATAAGTTAATATTTTCGTGAATATTACTTTTAAAACTTTCAAAAAATATAGGCCATTCCGAAAGTTCGCCCGAAAATCCGGGTAGTTCTAAAATCGGCAACTTAATTTTAGGCTTAATTTCAGTAACTTGTTTACTTTTTTGTTCACTGTTGTTAATTTCTAATTTAAGCGAATTTTCTGCGGTTATAATAGCACAATATAAATCTTCTAAAGCATCAACTGCTTGAAAACTAGGTTCAGTGTTATCATCTATTTTTAATGACAATTCATTTATTTCATCCATAATTAAACGAAATTCATTTCGGGTTTCTTTAATAGTTAAACATTTTTTTATGAATAAATCTTTACAAGCGGGTATATCCAGCTTTAGGCTGGCATCATACGTTTGCTGAACTCTTTGGTAGAGATGGTTTTTCTTAGCTTCTAATACCCTTAACCTTTTTTGATCGGTTGCCATATTTTTTATTTATTTTTTTTAAATATAAGAAATGAACCAAATAACAGGGTTATAAATGCAAACAAGTAGCACGGAAATCGCGTAACTTAATTAAAGAATAATTTCTTTAAATTAAGTTATAATAATTAAAAATAATTTAAGGATTAAAGAATTTATTCATGAAGATAATCAAACTGAAATAATAAAATTATAATTATTGTGTTTATCGAAATTTAAATTTAAATGTGAAGTTTGTAGATAAGCCGATAGCGAAATGACAAAATTTGTAGGAATAGGTAGCAGATAACCTAAAGCGAATAACAAGTTTTATGCAGGTTAAAACTCGACACAGCATACAAGAATTGTAATGCGTATTATGCTAACAATATATATAATTGAAAACGTAATTAAAGTTTTCCGACTTCTTAAAAAAAAATGAACAGTTATGAATTTTATGCAAAGCGCAAATTTAACAAATATGCGTATAGCGTGCAATAGCGAATAGCGTATTTTAAACAAATTAATGTTATTTACATTTACATTAACAAAGCGATTTAACGTGAATTCAATTGACATCAAATAAAACACAATGTAAAGGTATATCCTCGCGAAGGAAAACCAATGGTCTTTTCGAAGCTATCCACCCGAAAGTTAATAATGTGCTTCTGGAAGATATCAGGTCCGGAGGTTACCAATGGTTGCGGTTGTATTTTATTTGATAGAGCGACAGTGGACTGTAGTGCGGTAACATAAATTAATTATAATATATGCGAAGTAAAATTTAATACAAATCTTGACTTACCCCTTTTTCCAAGACAAGGAAAAATAAAATAAAGGAATACCACCTGCGCAGGGATAAGGTACAAGGTTTCCAAATTGCGGTGTTCCGAATTCCCGTGTTATAAGAACAGCGGTCATATGCGGTTAACGAGGCAGCGGTAACAAAACGCGACGCGCACTGTACGATGGTCACTCAACGACTGTGTCGAGTTATCTGCTACCTATATTTACTACCGATAGCGGCGATAACAAAAATAATTTAATTATCGGGCCTAAACAACCGATTTTGATGAAAATGTTCGTGTCGCGTCCGGTAGTGGTATGTAACTTAAGTTTCAAGTTTCAAGTTCGTACGATGTTCCGTTCTTGAGATATTCTGTTCACACACACACACACACACAGACCAATCGCTAAAAACATTTTTTTTGGGTTCAGGGGGTCTGAAAACGTATAGATCCGGTGAAAACTCGATTTCGAAAAATCGACATGAAAACAATACTTTCCTTCCTATATATTCATATAGGCAAGAGAAAGTAAAAAGTAGAAAGTACCATCTTCGTTGAGGAACATCTACTTTTTGTAGTAGTTCCATTTCATTGATGTATTTTTTGGGAGCCTTCTTTTAGCTGTAAGAATGCGAAAGCAGAAAATGCATAAAAGTGTATATTATTTGACATATTAATAATTAATTCTGCCCATAACAGACAGGTGGAGTGTCAAATTATTTACTCAATCTGTTCGTTGCAGGGCTAAAAAAAATAGTTATGTTTCTTATCACATGGTCGCCAATTAAATGACTGAATCATTTAAGAACAGAAGAGGTAGGGTGTGAAAGTCACTAATCAGAGTTACCTCCTCTGAAAGTAATGAATTTCATTATACAGCCAGACTCTGTGGTGAATGAAGTGAAGGTGTAATTTGGAGAGTGAAAAATATGTGCTTTTCAGAGGGCCTTGGCATGCTGATAAGCGTACTTTTCCACTCAGTAAGGAAGGCAATGGTAGACCACCTGACTCCTCGTTTTACTTAGTAGAACCTCTACAGATTCAAACCAGCCTTTCGGCTGATGACCTAAACAACAATAATTAATTATAATTTTTTATTTTATTTATTTTTTATTATGATCATTAACCAAGCGACCACCTAGAAAGCTTTAATTCGGCACATTTCTTCCTTAGAGGTTGGAGAGAAAAATTAAAACCATTCGCATTTTCACTGTTTTTGTCGAAGAGCCACAAAAGAGAGGGTGACTACGCTAAAACATATTGTTTGAATAGTTATTTGGTAAAGTAAGTTTCTTTTGAAGCTATTGTAATAATTTTTTCCGCACCTTCATTTTATCTAGAATACCTACATAAGACGGGTGCCAAAAATTATCTCCGGATTATCGTCAATTTATGAGTGTTAACTTGCTATCGCCATTTTTAGGCCAAAAATAGATTTTGGTGTCGTTTGGGAAAAAGAATTAAATCTGATCTACTATATAGTAAAACTAACTTCAATAAACTTAAGTATTAAAATACGCGCTATGTTGTGGTAATCTTTTCTGGCGTCTCCATGAGAACTATTTGAATTTTTTTTAGCTCTCATGTAATTTTTCAAGAAATGGTATTAGCATGTTAACACTGAATATTACACATAACGCATGTTATGTGTAATATATGCTATGTGTATCTTACTTGCTAATTCAATTTGTATTCTTGGTGCGTGCTGTTACTAACAATCTTATGAAACCACTTCTGAATAAGTATAATCTATTTTTTTTTTTTTTTTTGGTTTAACGTCCGACTTTTCTGCAATTACTGCTAATGCAGACGGTGAAGAATGAAATGATTTTTGTAACGTATGAAAATATGCCGTGCCTGAATGGGATTCGAACCCAAGACCGCATGATAAGAGGCGAGCACGTTATCAACTACGCCAATGCGGCCGGCAAGTACGTATAATCGAGGAAGCGTCCATGACTTATATTGAGAATGCTAAATTATGGTTTAGATAACTAACGGTAGGTCCTCTGTTCTGTTCCCGGCTATAGTCAGGAAAATATTTGCAAAACATCTACTGATATGCATAAATCAGTCACTAAAGGCCTTTCCAACGACGCTAATTTACTAGCTCCTAGTACTAGCAGGATCTAATAGCACGTCGGTGATAGTTTTCACGGAGCTAGTTAATTATTGCCTGTGCTCTGAAAACATAAGTGAGTTGTTCTGTATTGCTGTACAAAGTACTGTACAACTTACTAGTTCAACGTTTCTAAACGTTCACACCGAGCTGGTTTACGAGCGCTAGTCAATCACGTGACCTTTTCTCCCCTACTAGCGCTAGTAAAATCAAACGTGGTTAACGTTACTATAGCGCGTTAACTAAACTAGCTTCTAGTTTTACCGCGACGCTATTAAAATAGCGTCGTATACCTTTAACGGACGTGTGGTAATAAATATTAAAAAGTCATTATAAATTAGTAGAAAGAGAAGCGTTTGATGAAATTTATTTTGATTTTGCTTGGTATTTTTAAAAACTGATGACCCGTGATTTATTCCTCTGTGCAGACAGATAATTTGAAAAGAAGGTTGAAAAATTTGTCGCTCGTTTTATTAGATAACATGTGTTCGGGGTACGATTTATTATAGAACAATTTGATACAGATTGCCGATGCCATGTTTATTAATCGTAGACACTGTAATATAAATGTAATTTATTGCCGCCGGGGCGTTTATATGTGAACATAAAATGGCATTTATGATTAATTAAAAAAAAACATTTCAATTTAAAACTGCAATTTCAATTTAATGGCTCTATCGAGTTATGATAATTTGCAATATTTTATGTTACGCGTTCCAGTTAATTTACGTGACGTGTTACACTGCAAAATAACGTTGGTTATTATTATTATTATTATTATTATTTTAAACGAGTAGATAAAGGGGTAGAAAATAGATATTAAATGGTGTTAATGGGATAACATAATTGAATTTATGAAATTGTGGCGTGGTTGTTTGTTGTTAATGTTGTTTTGGTAGACATCAACGGGGACTTACATAGTAGTAGTCGTCGAATGTAAATTAACAGAAGAGAAAAATACCATCGCAACCTCGACGACGACACATCAAAGGAAGTTACACATCCTGTGGGCTATACCATAAAACGACGCCCATTTTTATGATGGTAGTTTTTACAAAACATCTAATAATATTAACAAAGTTGTAAACATGAAAAATGTAATTTTAAAGCGTTTGAATTGGTGCTGACTGTAGTTTAAAAAATATCTTTCACTCATAAAATTTATCGTTATTAATTATCCCATAAAAAGAAGTTAGATCTTTTCAAATGATTGTTTTTATTGTCTTTTTGATTTATTTGTGTATTTTGCGAGGTTTTTAAATAGTATTTTATTTTCTCTTTAGCTGTATCTGTAGTACAGAGTGATTACAGAATTAATTTATTCAGTTAAATATTCATTACAATTTATTGCTAAAATGCTTTTCACGGTTGATGAGCTCTGCTGTTACACGCGTTTAGACCAATCAGAACGTTTGCCAGCGTTGTCAGATTGTACGAATGTTTCAGCCTGACTAACATTACGCGCGCATGCGTGTATAAGCCGCAGTAGTTCACTTTTGTCTTGCATCTCGTACTGAACACATCGGTTATACCATGTTGTGTTACCGCTGGATTCTGTTATGGCTGTGATTATTTTTATGAAAGTTTTGATAAAAATGGTCGGCCACTATAATTGGGTGAACATCGGTGAAAGCTTATGTTAAAAATAGAGTTTTAAGGTGTGCTCTTTCATGTAAAAAACAAATCTTTCATCTTTCATGTTTTTGTACCGTAGTGGTCAGTGCAACTAGCTTCTACACCAGGCGTCCCGGGTTCGAATCCCGTCCGTTTTGCATTTTTTTGGCCCTCATTTTATCTATCACTCCTTCTCATCATCTGCATTATTAATAATTGTAAAACAGTCGTACAATGAAAATTCTAAAAGTAAAAATTTTCTACTTGACATAAGTTTGTCCGCCGGTTTGTCTGTTATACGGTAATTTTCAATTTTATGTGAAATTTCCTATTAAAATGGGTCCATTCCAGTTAGCAGGTTGTGGATTGAGCATTAAAATCTGTTTCAATATGAGTGAATGAAAGTACAGATTGACAATTTGCGAGATAATGGAGCTATTGGATTTATTTTTACAATGGTGTATGCAGTATCAGTAATAATGAATCCGGTGGAGTTATTTTGTTGTAATAAGTTTTCGTTGTTTTCCCTTTCATCTGTTAATCAAAGAAGCCTATTTACATACGAGTGTTTGAAGTAATCGCAAATTTTGTAGGCTTATAATTTATATTCTGGAATTAGTTTTCATACAGTAACTTACGATGGGTAGGTAGTACATATTACTATGTTACAATGTCGCCGCCAGATTTATGGAAAATATACCGTGGAATCCCGGTGATTTTATTTCGGAATCCATGAATATATTGTAGTCATATTTTCTTGGCTACATCTGCATTCCCCGAGGACGATAGGCTCTCCATTTTTCGTACAAGTAATGTGAAAGTGGGAAGGAAAGAGATGTACAATACGATTTTATAATATTTTCACATTTTTGTTTCCGTTGCGTGTTTGTTAAATTATCGTAAATCGGTACGAACTTTTCTTCGTCTGTTATAAGAAACTGTAATCATTATTATTGAATGTTTTTCCTGAGAGCATTTTAATTTTCGGTAACATCCAAGGAATCGAACTCTGAATTCTGGGCATAGAGCCCAATCGCTCAGATCGCATGATAAGATAAACTTAATACGGTTAGTCAAAATCCGCGGTGCTTCTGTGCAATATTACTTGTAAAATTGCTTTAATTACACCACACTTTTTATTCGCAAATAAATAAAGCAGTAGTTGTGTGATTATGTTGTTGTTTAGGTCACCGGACGAAAGGCTGGTTTGAACTCTGGAGGCTTTAATAAGTATAACGAAGAGTGGGGTGGTTTACCATGGCCTTCACTGAGGGGGAAATATGCTTATCAGCATGCCAGGCCCTCTGAAATGCATATACTCTCCATCCTACAAATGACACCTTCACTTTATTCACCACAGGGTCTGGCTGTATTGTGTCTTTTACACCTCTTCCTCTACTGTTTTTAAATGCTTCATTCATATAATTGGCTGACCATGTGATAAGAAAGAACTATTTTTTTTGTATCTCTGGTACTGGCAGAACGAGTGCAGATAATTTAAAACTCCACCGGCCTGTTAAGGGCACCCGATACTTTTACTTTGTTTATTCGTTATTGATTCGTTGAGGGAATCGAACTCTGAATGCTGGGCATAGAACCCAGTTTTTCTGATCGCGTCAGTAGATTGCAGATGCAGGTCTCAGGTCTCAAATCTGAAGCGAAAATCAATAATCAAAAGGTAGGCTTAATACGGCTTGTCGAAGTGCACGGTACTCCTCTGCAATATTAATTGCAAAATTTCCTTAAGGGGAAACTACTTTGTGCCCCGCCAATGTTAAATTTGCTATTTTGAGGTACATTTTTCATAGGATTGGTGAAAGATAGAAAAATGAAACTTTACACACTTATAGTTTTAACTACTTATGGTTTTAACTTCTGATATTTTTTCAATTTAATCTGTTTGACCATAAAGTTTTCAAAAGAAAACCGAATAACATAAAATTTTTACAACTTTTTCTACGTTATTACGTAGGCTAAATTTCTAATTTTTTGAGCACCTGAGAAAGTAAAAATAATGTCGGTGAATGTGCATGTGTTGGTAACAATTTAAATGGTTCTGAGAAAAACGTACCTAAGTGTTAAAAATCTAAATTTACGGGAAGAGGCACAAATAAAAAACAAAATGTACACAAACAAGTTTAATTTCCCATCAACAGTTGGTTAGAAGGCTGCACTAACAGCGGAGAATATTGAAAAATAGTGAAACAGATATTTTAAAAAAACTAAAATTCTGTTTACACTAATATAAAAATATGAAAATTATTTGTTTATGGCGACATGTTGATTTTTTAGGTAAAACCTGATAAAAACTTTTTTTTTCATTAAAATATTTTTTTGTCGTAATTTAATGTTTTTGTGGTAGATCTAGGTCTAAACTACTGAAAAACATAAAACACCGAAAATCAAAATTTTCAGTGAAAACCATCATACAGTCTCCCCTTAATTATGTGTTGTTTAGGTCAACAGCCGAAAGACTTGTTTAAACCTTTAGAGGTTTTACTAAGTAAAACGAGGAGTGAGGTAGTTAACAATTGCCTTCCTCACTGAATGGAAAAGTACGGTTATCAGCATGCCGGGCCCTCTAAAAAGCGCATATTTTCAACTCTGCAAACGACACCAATGCAAATGACATTCATTACAGAGTCTGGCTTTATAATGAAATTCATTACTCTCAGAGGAGATAACTGACTAGTGTTTTTTACACCACTACCTCTTCTGTTCTTAAATGATTTAGTCATTTAATTGGCTGCCATGTGATAAGAAACAGAACAATTTATTTTTGCCCTGCAACGAACAGATTGAGTGTAAATAATTTGACACTCCACCTGTCTGTTATGGGCAGCCCTTAATTATACACCATAATTTATTCGCAAATAAATTAAACAATTTATTGTTTTTATTTATTTATTTTTATTTTGTTTTATTATTATATTTATTGTTATTGGTTGTGTGATTGTGTTTTTAACTTATTATTAATTTTAAATGTTTATTATTGCACGTTTATTTCGATAATTTGAAATTTAAGTGCGCTTTTTGAATAAATTCAGCGGACAACTGAACGTTAGGTAGTTATAAACAGTACGTATTTTGAATAATTAATGATAGATATGCTACAATTAATTCAATCGCATGAATTACTGTACTTATTCGTATGAATCGATCGCAATATCTTTGTTGTTGGTCGTTTTAACTGACGGATGGAACAGCTTATTGCTTATGGCGATGTGCTCGTTACGCCACGGTACCAACTTGTATGGGGCCATTTCAGCGTTTGAAAATTGTTATCGTACGTCTCCAGTAGGAACGGCTCCGACATAGTGGACGTCGCTCATTTGTAATTATTTTCTGTGCAATCCATTAATATTATGACTATGATAATGACGGAATAAATTCCCTGTTTGATTTATTACACCGTTGGCCATTTCAATTTTACCTACGTACGTATTCCACACCAAATATTGAATTTGGGTCTATTGTATTTTATATTTACAAGTTTCACTAACGTTTGTCGGGTGAATAATGTAATTGAATCTAGTTATGTAATATATTTGATGTTTGGTGCTTTGTAATTAATGTTTCACAAGGTACAATTAAATTTTTTATCGTTACGTTTTATTGTTGTAGATTTAAAATTGATTTTAAAATAATAGCTTTGTATTGTTCAGTTAATCAAGATTTATTAGACTTTTAGTATGTATTTTTTTTAAATCGTACAATTTTGTAAGTTGTCATTATTTTAAGCCCTAGCCTTGTTTTTAAATTGCACGAATAAACTGCTACTTCCGGTTGACCGATTTCAATGACAATATTCGTGTCGGTCCCTTTATGGTACTTAACTTAAATTCTGATTTTCAACTTTAGTACGATCTATCGTTCTCGAGGTATTTTGTTCATACACGCGTAGACCAATCGCTAAAAACATGTTTTCTGGGTTCTAGAAAGTCGACATGAAAACAATTATTACTTCTTCCTTTTATTTCATTGTTTGACTTTCAGGAACACAGTGAAGGTACACAATCCCATGGCTATAAAAAAAATCATCATTGCTTTAAATTTTGACTTGTTCATTCGAGCTGTTTTTGCTCTCTGTGAAGTTCAGCTCTTCCTGTGCATGGATTGGCGCTTCGTTTCCGGATCATAAGTAAAAAACCACGTTTCATCACATGTTATTACCTTCTACCCGTTCCCTAAGGTGAAATCTGCATTAAAAGGGACAAGATTTGAGTCTGTGGAAGCTGTAAAAGAGAAAGCGGCAGGTGTCCTGAAGGAGCTGACAGAAGATGACTTCCAGCACTGTTGTCAACAATGGAAAATTCGCATGGAGCGTTGTAGGAATAGAGAAGGAATGTATATTGAAGGTGACAATAAGTCAGTCTCGTTATTTAATAGCCACACCTCTTATTTATTATAATTATCTTAATATCTAAAAAAATGGACCAAGGAATTTTGGAAAAGAGTTCTTCAACTGTCAAGTATTGATAAATGTCGGTTATCTTTGTGTTTGTTGCAGTGAAAAATTCTTAAGGCCCGATAATTGTTAATTAAATTTCCGTTTGAATCCTTTCGAGAGAAATGTGTGAGACACCGCCAGTTAATATGATGTTACCGTAGGTACTATCATCTAAACTTTAGATGATTGTATTAGTACCAAAGCATAATAACTATTGTTGTTATTAAGCTTCGGAGAAGGTGAACGAAGGGAAGGAAGGGAATTGGTTACATCAAAGGAAGTTATAGCGTTAAATTCTCTTTGGGTTAATAATGTAGTAGTGCAATAAATTAATCTATCTAAGAAATTAATTTATCTGAATAAATTGACCATATTCGTATGCAATGAAACCCATGAAATTTCTAAGTTGTTTGTTTTTTTACTTTCTCTTGCCTATATGAATATACAGGGTGATTCATGAAGTTCTCCCCCCACTTCTACAGCACATTGTACTAGTAAAAATAATGAAAAAATGTTATATAAACATAGGTCCGAAAACGCTTCGTTAGCGAGTTACAGCTAGCGAAAGTTTCGCCTGGATTTCAGTTCACCAGGTGAAATGAGGTCTTCCTGGAATTCTGGTAAGGTAGATTAAGGGGCGAATTCAATCATTTCTTATGGTTTTTGATCTGATAAATTGAATAAAACAGGTCCCAGAACTGTAAGTTAAATAGTTTTTGAGAAAACCAGTGTCAAATGCAAAAAATGGAGTGAAAATCACATGTTTTCATCTTTGGGCAAGAATAACTTTGTTATTTCACCAAGAAACAGTTAAAAATTTTCAATAAAAAATGTAGAAAATTTTATTCTGAACAAACCGGTGTAAATAAAGTACACAGAAAGCGAATAGTTTTTGAGAAAACCAGTGTCAAATGCAAAAAAATGGAGTGAAAAAAACACATTTTTTCATTTTAGTTTTTCCGGTTAATTTTACTTTGTACTCTTATGAATAAAAACTCATTTAATCAAACATCTATTCGCTTTCTGTGTACTTAATTTACACCGGTTTGTTCAGAATAAAATTTTCTACATTTTTTATTGAAAATTTTTAACTGTTTCTTGGTGAAATAACAAAGTTATTCTTGCCCAAAGATGAAAAAATGTGATTTTCACTCCATTTTTTGCATTTGACACTGGTTTTCTCAAAAACTATTTAACTTACAGTTCTGGGACCTGTTTTATTCAATTTATCAGATCAAAAACCATAAGAAATGATTGAATTCGCCCCTTAATCTACCTTACCAGAATTCCAGGAAGACCTCATTTCACCTGGTGAACTGAAATCCAGGCGAAACTTTCGCTAGCTGTAACTCGCTAACGAAGCGTTTTCGGACCTATGTTTATATAACATTTTTTCATTATTTTTACTAGTACAATGTGCTGTAGAAGTGGGGGGAGAACTTCATGAATCACCCTGTATAGGAAGGAAAGTATTGTTTTCATATCGATTTTTCGAAATCGAGTTTTCACCGGATCTATACGTTTTCAGACCCCCTGAACCCAAAAAACATGTTTTTAGCGATTGGTCTGTGTGTGTGTGTGTGTGCGCGCGCGCGTGTGTGTGTGTGTGCGTGTGTGTCTGTGTGTGAACAGAATATCTCAAGAACGGAACATCGTACGAACTTGAAACTTAAGTTACATACCACTACCGGACCCGACACGAACATTTTCATTAAAATCGGTCAACCGGAAGTAGTAGTTTATTCGTGTAATTTTTCACTTTTTTTCGATTTTCTCAAAAACTGGTCCTACGATTTTTTTAAAAATCGCCTGGTTTACTAAACTTTTTATGCTCTACAAGATAGGGTAGGCGCCATGTTTGCTGAAATTCTTGGTGAGGCTGTTTTCACGTAAAAACGTTGTTTTTTTAAGATTACGGCTTTAATATGCATTTTAGCGCAAAAATTTATATAACAAAAGTTGTAGAGAATTTAAAATTCTACAACTTTCATTTCAAACATTTTTTTGTATAACGCTTAGTTTAGCGGTAATTAGCGATTTTCTGATTTTTCTCACGAAAACGTGTGAAAAATCGATTTTTTTAACATTTCGGCTTTAGTACGCATTTTACGACAAAAGTGTATATAATAAAATTTATAGGAAATTAAAAGATCTACAACTTTTATTTAAAGAATTTTTTTCTACAGAGCCTAGTTTAGCGTGAAAGTGTGGTTTTCCGTTTTTTTAAGCCAAACTGAGTACGATTTCCATTTGCGTCATTCACTCATGATTAAAATAAGGTTATGTTTTTGAGGTTAGTGTTTTGTTTATTTCTAATGTTTTATTACTAATGTTAGGTTTATTATTAATTATTTGCATTGACAATAGAAAGTTGTGTGAGTGTTTCACACCAGATTTTTTTTATTATAGTCTTACTTCTGTCCGTCCACTCACAGGATAGATTATTAAATTAATTACAGTTTACAGCGTCTATACTGAATCGTTGCTTAGTATATTATTTATTATAACTTTCCGATAAAAAAGACCTAAAATTCGGCACATTTCCACCTCAGGTGATTTATAGAAAACTAAATTGTTCTAAATACTTAACCAATTTTCAAACTAAAGATTGGCTTCCGTAGAGCACTAAATGTTATTTATTTTATCTTCAATTGGAGTCCTTCGGGAAAGAATATTTGCTATCATGAGCCAGGGTGCCGCTATTTGGAATAGAATAACTGTACAGATGACAACTTCTCTCTGGTTCTTAAGCATTGGACGACGTCCTTCCAGTTGTCGTAGGTTCAGAAATTGCAGCTATCGATACTGGACATTTTTCATAATCTGACCAAGGTATTCCAATTTATAGGCTTTTTACTACCTCTAATAAACATTCCATACTTCATAAGTCCTTTCATAATTTACAGGTAGTTTGTCCAGTTTGAATTGGCGCGCGTAGCTAAAGAGTTATGATTATACTTCTCTTCGTCTCTCGCCTACATGTACAAAATAACTAACAAACAACGTGGCAGAAAATGAGCGAAAAAAATCAAAAGTATAATTTGTCAACCACACGCTGGGTACGCGTTAGAAATGGTGTGGGTGGTAACCACCCTAAAGCGATAAATATTATTTCTATAATATACTATTTTAACCGTCGGAAAATTAGAGAATTGAAGACAGAAACGGAAGTACGGAGTGTCAATTAAATTTGTTCTATCTTATCCTAAGTTAACTGATGAAATCTGTAAACATTTTGACAAACTAAATAAAAACATCTAAATGGCGACGCTTTACAACCTGATCATCTTTTCTATCTCGTTTTCTCCTTTTTCCTTTTTCCATGAACTACTCACTCGAAATAGTTAGTTTCCAGTATCGATTGGGTTTCAAACACACTTAACCCTCGGTATAATTGCGAATTACTATTTTCTGTACGAGTGTTAACGTTGCGCCGTACTACTTTTAACTACTTTTTATATATAACTTGAAGTACATGCTGTATTATAAATTTATATTATATTACATAGAACGATTCAGTAAAGTTTTAATAAATGTCTGTGCACTTTAAATAACTTTTACTGGAACGTTTCTATATAAGAGAGACTGTAAAATAAAGTGCACTCTCGATTCTAATCGTAGTATAAGTTTAATTGATTTTCCAAGTGTTTGCAATTAAATCGACATCAGCTCCGGAATTAATTATGAATACTTACACCATGATACTGATAGTAACCTAATGATGTTGTCTGTTCATTAATGTTAACGTTTATAAAATTAAGAGGTAATTATTATATTACTGTATAAACAAATTGGTAGTAATTTTATTGAAGTATAATATAATTATTATTATATTATAATGAATGAGGTAACCTGCTTAAATGGTTGTAGTTTGTTATTATTAAATTATCATAATAATAGTATTGTTAATAACAATATGAAATAGTATTTAGTTTTGCTTTATGTTTCTTCTCCCGGGGTTTTATCAATTATCTAACCACTGAGCTGGTTGAAGAGAAAATAAAACAGACGTTTGCTTTAGAATTAATACTGGAAAATTCGATTATTACTAGCTCTCAAGTATTCGTTCTTGGAATGGTTTTCTTGGTGTGGTGGACGAACTGTTGGTATACCGAGTTCGATCCCTGTCAGGTCTAATATTCTTTTATCATTCATTGTTATCTGTCTACTTTTAATGTCAACATTATTATTAGTGAGAAAACAGTTGGACGTAAAATAATAAAAGCAAGATCTTTGTGTTTTTAAAATAATTTATTATTTTCAGAAGCTTTGTTATAGGAATGGGTATGAAATGATTCACTGTGGTGTTCGTCATTTATACACAAAGCAATACGAAGAGTGGCCACTTGCTAAACGCTACACCAAGCCGGCCGCCGGCTGGTCGGATTAACCACCAACGTAAACTGAAATTAATTCATAGATATCTCGAGTCGTATATGAGTTAAAATAATAAAATTAAGCTTAAAACACTTAGGAGGACATCGTACATTATCAAATTAACCCTCATTTATCATTTATTTATTTATTATTTATTATTTATATTGTTATATTATATTATTATTATATAATAATAAATAATAATAATTATAATATATTATTATATTTATTATATTATATTATTTATTTTATTATATTATTTATCATTTATTTATTTATTCATTACCCTCATTTTATTTATTGGGTGTATTTGTACTGAAGTTATGGTCGGACTTTCGTGATTTTTATGTACTACCGTAACTTAAGATCAGCTGGACAAAATCAGTTAACCCACATTTCGTTCGATAATGCGTTAATGTCCCGAGAATGTTAAGCCTGCATACGTTATCGAAGCTTTATTAGTGTTCGAGATATAAGTTGAAAAAAAATGTGAAAAGAATATGCCAATTATTTTATAGATTATTATTATTATTATTAGGTAGGATTATTATTGTTACAAGTAAAAAGCCTATGATGCATTATTTTTCTTCAAAACGTTGAATGGCCATATTGATTGGGATATTTGGGAAATAGGGCTGGTGATTGCCAATGTGAACAATAGAAGACGAAATTGGTTTGTTTTTAAAAGTACGTACTGTGGGTATTTTGATCCCATGGAGAGATTTACGAAATAGTGATAGTAGAAACTGGTGGTATATCGATGTATTCGATACAAAATTTAAGGGTTTCAAAAAAATTTAGAGTGAAAATTTTGATACTTCAGTGTAATTTTAGGTATTTGATTTTTCTATGTTACTTTTTTCGCTGTGTGCTTTCGGTTTTTAGATGATTGCATTTTGTTTGCGTGGTACACGGTTAAGTGGTTTGTGTTAATTGTTAGCAACTAGGTTAATTGCTTTGTTAATTTTTTGCGTATGACGATCCTTCCCTAGAGTTTAATAATAGTCCTTTCCAATAGGTCAAAGTGTAGTAGCCTTACACTAAGGGTTGTTTTTTTTTTTAGAGTGTTGCTACGTTTGTTTCGAACAATTAGAATAGGCTATTCGCTTCCCTGCTATAGTATTTCTTCGTGAGGGAACGGGAAAACTACAAGGGATGATGAGTGATAAAAAAATATATTCACATTTATTCCCTGTTTAAGAGAGCTTAAGAACTTCATTGCTTTCGTGTTTCCTTTTGTTTCTCCTGGTCGCGTCCCCCGTTCCTCTCAAATTCTGTTCATGTGTTCACTGTATTCCCTCTTTCGTTCTTCTGTCCATTTGCTTCTCCTCCCCCCCTGTGATATCTTGTTCAAATTGATGTTGTATCTGAATTTTTCCCTATTTTTTCTATTTTTGTGATTATGTACCTATAGACCTGCACAACAATGTAGAACCTATGGTGCTAATAGTTATGGCGGTGTTCTTTCGGCATCTTTGTTGTTAGGTCAACTAATAAATGATAAATTTCCTTTTAGATTTACAACAACTATTTATTTAACGATTTATTAATTGTAATTAATTAAACTTGTTAACTTTATAGTAGATTAAATTTATTACAGAATATTCATATTACAAACTTAAGTAGCCCACTTAAAATCTATATTTTATTCCATGCTGATTTTGAAGTTAACTGTAAAGTAACTAAATAATTTATGTTTCCGTGTGCCTGACTATCTCATTATTCCTTTATGATTTTGTTTAAATATTTCTCGATTGTAGTCGATTTAAATGTGGACCAATTTCGTTGTGTATTTACAACGTTAAATTTTAATTTTATAAAATTTTGTCGCCATTCTACAATAAGGTATCCGGCTGAATTTTATTGTATCCTTTTTATTTTTCACTTTCTCATATATGTAAATAAGAAAGGAAAGTCATGTTTTCATGTTGATCTTTCGAAAACGACTTTTTACCGGATTTTGTGTGTGCATTTGTAAACAAATAACTCCAAAACCGAAAATCGTCCGAAATTCAAACCTGGAACTTTTGTTGAGTACTACGGTGAGACCCGACATGAACATTTTCTAAAATGAGGCTGCTACAATGTTGATGATGAAAATCGTGTTATTTAGTACATTTTTGGTGTTTAATATAAAATGCGATATTTCTGTTAAAAATCAAAGGGGGTTTTCCTTCCGTAGTATTTTTTTTAAAGATTGCGACCTTAATATGCGTTTTAGGGCTAAAACGTATTTTTTTCAGCTTTTATTTATTTTAACCATAATGCTTAGTTGAGCACCAATTAATGATTTTCATTTTGTAGCATTTCTCTTGTGATGTGAAATAGTTTTGTTTTTCATTTTTCATTGTTTAATCATTTAAGTTGTGTTTTTCACTATCTAATTTGTTTTATATGCTGTTTTTGGCTTTCCCCCGCAAAAAAATGTGTAAAACGCTTTATATCTATTTAAAATGATGGAAAGACGACGTTGTTTTGCTAATTAACTTTAGTCGTGGCCCGGGTATTAGGTACGACAGTATAAATTAATTTACGGTAAACTATTGTGCAGCGTAATAATGTTGATAGATTAATTGTGTCAAACAATGCCTTGTTAATTGTTAGTAGGACATTAATTTTCGTGACGTTTTGACATTCAGCCCGCTAAACAATTTCTCATTAATTGTTGAGAATTAATATTATTATCATCATCCCTATTTAAGATTCGAAATGGAGTGAGTGTTCGATGTTGTTGTTTCCATGTTAATTTGAAATAGACCTAACGCGTAAACGATTTGTTATTAGAAATTAACGCTTCTAAATTACAATCTGATCGGCGAATTATTTGAAATAAATTTTGCGTTGAGCCCGCCCCCTTTGATGTATTTTGTTATTTGTTTTGTGTGGTGGTGGTATTTTGATTCAGGAGAACGAAGCTTAAATTTCATTTTCATATATTTCTATTCTGCCCATAACGGGCAGGTGGAGTGTGAAATTATTTACACTCACTCTGTTCATTGCAGGGCTAAAATAAATAGTTCTGTTTCTTATCACACATGGTCAGCCAATTAAATGACTGAATCATTTAAGAACAGAAGAGGTAGAGGTGCAAAAGACACTAATCAGAGTTATCTCCTCTGAAAGTAATGAATTTCATTATACAGCCAGACCCTGTGGTGAATGAAGTGAAGGTGTCGTTTGTGCAGAGTGGAAAATATGTGCTTTTCAGAGGGCCCGGCATGCTGCTAAGCGTACATTTCCACCTAGTGAGGAAGGCAACGGTAAACCACCTCACTCCTCGTTTTACTTAGTAAAACCTCTACAGGTTCAAACCAGCCTTTTGGCTGATTACCTAAACAACAATAACATATTTCTATTACACGTACATTTTTAAGTAGCTAAAATTCATTCTCTTTTTCATATTTTGATTTTATGAATTTTTACTTCTTCAAGGGAGTTTTATTTTTAAAAGTAAGCGCATTGAAAAAACTTTTATTTCTTTATAATCCGGTATTCGTTGAATTCATACGTTAATTTTTTAATTATAATATATCTACTGAAGCCGGCAGCTACAGTTTTTATTACTAGTTATTATCTGAATTTGTTATTCATATCAAATACATCTATGCAAGCGGCTTTTGACTACTCATAATTCTTATTGTTTAAGGTTTACATTACATTGGAAATGTTTTCAGGACGGCATGTACATGTATCATCTATACCTCTTACACGAATTTTTGTTGCTAATCTTAATATCTTAAGTACGTAATACGGGAGTGAAACAAGGGTGATAGGGGACTGTAGAAAGGAAGAGGTTAGAAGCTTTTGAAATGTGGTGTTTAAGGAAAATGTTAAAGATTAAGTGGGTGGACAAAATAATTAATTCAGAGGTTTTTAGGCGAGTGGATGAAAAAAGAAGTATACGGAAGCATCTTACCAGAAGAAGGGATAGGCTAGTGGGCCATATCTTAGACCAATACCAAGACATTGGTATTGGTATTGGTCTATCAATAATGGAGAGTAATATTGAGGAAGTGGATTGTATTGTAGGGGGAGGAAGAGGTTAGAATAATATACAATAGCAAATTACAAACGATCTAGCGTGTTACAGATATGTAGATATGAAACGACTTGCGCAAGATAGACCAGCTTGAAAAATTGCATCAAACCAGTTGAGCGACTGATGACAAAAAAAATCTAATAATGAGCAACATGACCTATGTTTAATTAAGAGTGTATGACGCAAAATGAAAATCAACCTTTAAAATATACTTTAGAAGATTATTATGCTTGAAATAAAAGTTGTAGCTTGTTTTATTTCCTACTAAGTAGCTGTATTACCATGCGCGCGTTGCTACGCCTACAAAAATCGAATTTAAAGAGAACTCGTTATTATAATTCTGTGCTCATTTTTTTTATTGAGAAAAATCTGTTACTATTTGTCTTTTGTTTTTAGCATCTGTATTCTATAAGTCTAACATCTGACTTTTTCGAAAGCTCAAAAACAACATTTAAGCCCCTAATTTTTTTTCTACTGATCAGATCGAGGTTTTCAAAAGCTTAATACCTGCTCCAGAAGCTGAGTAATTTATGGATGAAATTTGATTTAAATCGGTTGAACAGTTTAACAATGCATTAGGGGACTTACAAATGTTATGTTTAGGCCTATAGATAACTGTAATTGTATGCACTTTTGTCGTAATATTGCCGCAATATTTTTTTTACTATCGTACCACTGTAGTAAGTATATACACATTTACCCTAAATTGGGTATTAATACCGTAATCTTAACCCTTACAGTGCCAGCGTCCTAATATTAGGACATTGGCTAAAAAATTCATAGAACTTTTTTCACTAAATTTTTAAAATCAATGCATGAAAATAATCAGTAAGAAATGTAGATTGAAAAATTACATGTTGAATTTTTTTATGAATGTAATTGATTAATATTGATTAAAAAAACAAAAAATTGAATTTTTGAAACTTTTATCGCAGTATTTTTATTTTTTACAAAACATAATTTTTTTATATAATTTTTGCATAATTAAAATTGTCTTTAAAGTGATGTAAATGTACTTGAGTAACATAATTTTTAGGGTGTTTTTTTTTTTAATTGAAAAGGAAACTTCCCCAAAAAATGACTACGTATCATTTTATTTTTAAATTGTAAAAAAATGTGTTCCAATTCGAATGTCATTCAAGATCAATTCATTATTAACAAAACAAAAAAGTCATTAAGATACCTCGAATAAATAGCCACGTTATGAATAGGATAGATGCTGCAAATCGCACACAAGTAGGGTGCCATTTTTCGGTAGGAACTCACAATAATCTCTGGCATTGTAAGGGTTAAAAACAATTATCACGTGAGCACAGTCCCAAGAATTTCAGCAGACGCTTACCCTATATCTTGTGGAGCATAAAAATTGTGGTAAATGACGTGACTTAAAAAAAATCGTATGAGCCGTTTTTGAGAATCTCTGAAGAGTAAAAAATCGCGTGATTGTAGTAATGCTTCCGGTTGGCTGATTTTAATGAAAATGTACGTGAAAATGAAAACAATTGGCCTATTTTCCCTTTATTTTCATATAAGCCAAGAGAAAGAAAAAATTGAAGAATATTTATACATTACAACTATGTGCAATCTATTATAAATAAATACAAGCTGAAAAATTAACCAATAAAACTATAAAATATTGTACATAAAATACAAAGGAAACCATTGGCATATCACATCAGTGATAAGGCCTTTTACGTGTAATAGAAACAGTTTTTTTTCTAGGACGTATAAAAGGAAAGGTTAAATCGTGTACACTTTGTTGGTTGATGTGTAAACAATTTTTTTTTATGACAATGTGGGAGTTAGTGTTTTTGGCGGCTTGGTAAAAGTTTTCCAGCCGCTTGATTTGAAATTTAAAAATCCCTCCGATAACTCACTTGCTACTGCGTACGGTTCTGTCTGTTCCAGTCGTGAAAAAATAATTGTGACCCGTTTTTATTTTTATTTGAAGTTTACAAACCCGTGATAGATTGGATACATCAGAAGAATTATAAATTAGGAGTTGTGGTCGATTGTTACGCCTATAAAATAATTCAGTTACATTTGTGTGTGATGTTTTCACCGATCTAGTTGAAAAGTTAATAAACGGGAAATTGAAATTGGATTAAAATGGAAAATCAAATTAAAAATTGAAAGGCCCGTGTACGGATGAAAGAGCGATGAGTGAGTTCGTACCCGTTCAGCAATTGAAGCAATCCAACTGCATCAAATCCTATGTATTTTATAATCAATTTTTCGTTCGTTATTTTTATTTATTTATTTTTACATGAATTTTTCGCTGAATTTCTGAAGCGTGTTGTTTTTTTCTGCTAATGGCCACCAGATATCGGAACCACCCCAGTCAGCTGGTTGAAAGTTGGAGCGTTATTGGTGGCGATTTTTAACGTTGTCATTTATCTTTTTCGCATTTCCGTCGTGTCTAATTCAGATATCGGAAACTACAGTAATCCCTCGTTATCCGCGGGGGTTACGTTCCTTAGGGTTACCGCGGTTTTACTAACCGCGGATACATTTAGGTTCTAAATGTAAAGTCCTGTATTCGTTTTAAGTGTTTGATAGTTTTAGGAACATTTTACCATTATTATAATCTATGAATATTTAATAAATACAGTAATGTACGCATAAAATTTAAGTTGCTTTAAAATAGTTAGTTATGGCTCTTTGCTTCTTCTTATTTTCAAACTCCTTGTGGACTTCTTCGTATGGTATCATCAGCTCCTAAGTGCTCTTTTTAAATTGAAGGGCCCTTTCCATGACGGGATCAATCTCCAACACGTGGTCAGCCAATGCGTTGCCATGCTGAGGATCTCGTTGATGGTTTGTGAAGAAATGCTTGGCTTCGTTTCAGGATCGTCGAAAACACACAAAGAACTGTACGTACGTACAGTTACTGGCTCACTACGTACATTACGCGGAAATCTAGCTTGGCTCATGGCGGCCGTCGCCATACTAGTGTGTGACTCAACATGATACGGATGCCAAAACATTTATTCAAACACATGTTTTCAGAATTGTATGACTTCCCCACCCCAAGTACGGTGTACAAAAGGTGAGAAAAGGTACGTATTTTAAGGTTTCAGGCCCACGGATAAAGTCCGCGGATACCAAGGGATTACTGTACAAGATAGCAACGAACGGTTTCCGAAATCGTAATCTACCTAAAAAAAATCTGGTATGAAACACTCGCACAACTTTCTCTTGCCAATGCAAATAATTAATAATAAACCTAACATTATTAATAAAATATTAGAAATAAACAATAAAACTAACCTCAAAAACATAACCTTATTTTAATCATGAGTGAATGACGCAAAATGACAGTCGAACTCAGTTTGGCCTAAAAATACGGAAAATCACGCTTTCACGCTAAACTAGGCTCTGTAGAGAAAAATGCTTTAATCAAAAGTTGTAGATCTTTTAATTTTCTATAAATTTAATTATATACACTTTTGTCGTAAAATGCATACTAAGACCGAAATGTTAAAAAAATCTTAAATCTTAAAATCTTAAATCTTGATGTTAAAAAAATCTTAAAAAACGTGAGATTGTTCTCACGTTTTCGTGAGAAAAAAAAACAAAAAATCGCAAATTACCGCTAAACTAAGCGTTATACAAAAAAAGGTTTGAAATAAAAGTTGTAGAATTTTACATTCTCTACAACTTTTATTATATAACGTTTTGCGCTAAAATGCATATTAAAGCCGCAATCTTAAAAAGAAAATGTTTTTACGTAAAAACAGCCTCAAGCAGAATTTCAGCAAACATGGCGCCTACCCTATATTGTAGAGCATAAAAAATGTAGTAAACCAGTTGATTTTTAAAAAAATCGTAGGACTAGTTTTTGAGAAAATCGCAAAAAAGTGAAAAATTATACGAATAAACTACTACTTCCGGTTGACCGATTTTGATGAAAATGTTCGTGTCGGGTCCGGTAGTGATATGTAACTTAAGTTTCAAGTTCGTACGATGTTCCGTTCTTGAGATATTCTGTTCACATACACACACACACACACACACACACACACACACACCAATCGCTAAAAACATGTTTTTTGGGTTCAGGGGGTCTGAAAACGTATAGATCCGGTGAAAACTCGATTTCGAAAAATCGACATGAAAACAATACTTTCCTTCCTATATATTCATATAGGCAAGAGAAAGTAAAAAGTTAGTGGGGGCCTGGATTGAGTTTGAAGTTTAGGTTTCTACCATAAGTGGTGTAAAACCGGAAGTCAAGAAACCAAAGTCCGGAATTTGGAAACAAAAATTTGTCGTTCAATTCTTTATAAAAAAGTAGGCCTATATTAAAAAATTGATGTTTAGGTAATCAGCTGAAAGGCTGGTTTGAACCTGTAAAGATTTTATTAAGTAATATAACGAGGAGTGAGGTGGTTTACATTTGCCTGCCTCACTGAGTGGAAAAGTACCCTTATCAGCATGCCGGGCCCTCTGACAAGCATCTTACTTTCCACCCTGCAAATGACACCTTCACACTTCATTCACCACAGGGTCTGGCTGTATAATGAAATTCATTACTCTCAGAGGAGATAACTCTGATTAGTGTCTTTTACACCTGTACCTCTTCTGTTCTTTAATGATTCTGTCATTTAATTGGCTGACAATGTGATAAGAAACTACTATTTATTTTAGCCCTGCAACGAACAGATTGAGTGTAAATGATTTGAAATTACTAATGGGTTTTGCTGGTTTCAACTTGGAATTTGAAAACAAAAATAGTTACGTTCGAATCCTCTTGTAAAGCAGATACAGAAAGCACTAATGGTTATTGCCATAGTTATTACCACTCACCGATAAATTTCTTAAATTCTTAAATTACATCCACTAAACTCCCACTTCCAATCCCCCAAGAAACAGAATCCAATTTCCTAATTTAATTTATAAAATTCTCCCTGAATTCCCCGAGGTTGCAATTACTCCGTAAAATTGTTCTCCAAATTGTTCTCAACCTGGATTCTGGATTCTTGCCATTGGTCAGGGGTAAGCAATTTTCTTTCTAACGAAAGCTAAGTGGGCTTGATCTCTTACACATTCTTTAGGAAAAATTGCCACCAGCCTTGAGACACGTCACACCTTGAAAGGGATTTTTTATTAAGTAACATCGTTTTTATTTACTTATCGGGTCCTTCCTCGGTCTTGCTATAATTTTTTAAATTCTAGGTCGGTGTATATAACCAGGCAGCTCTTTTGTAATCTAGTTCCAGTAGTAACTCGGACTAAAACCAGTGGGTGTAAGTGTTAGTTAGTAAAACCAGTATTGTACATTATTACGAGTAAGCAGTTTTCCGTATTTTGCTGTTTGGTACAATTTTCCTAGGTTTTCTTAATAAGATTGATTTATTAAATGTAGGCCTAAATATTTCATTTTTAGTTCATTTATTAAACTATCATTTAGTAATTTCTAGTTTAGTTTAGGTTTTAAGATTTTAGTTTGAAAATTCTAAAGTGTTTTTAACATTTCTTTTGAACGTATAATAATTAGATATTTAGCCTGTTAATTTATTTGTAATTTTTACACTTAATAATCTGTTGTTGTTGTTTAGGTCATCAGCCGAAAAGCTGGTTTGAACCTCTAGAGGTTTTACTAAGTAAAACGAGAAGTGAGGTGGTTTACCATTGCCTTCCTCACTGATTGGAAAAGTACACTTATCAGCATGCCAGGCCCTCTGAAAAGCACATATTTTCCACTCTGCAAATGACACCTTCACTTCATTCACCACAGGGTCTGGCTGTATAATAAAATTCATTACTTTCAGAGGAGATAACTCTGATTAGTGTCTTTTACACCTCTACCTCTTCCGTTCTTAAATGATTCAGGCATTTAATTTGCTGATCATGTGATAAGAAACAGAACTATTTATTTTAGCCCTGCAACTAACAGATGGGGTGTAAATAATTTGACACTCCACCTGTCTGTTATGGGCAGTTAATAATCTACCAGGAAAATCTGCGATGTGTGATTCATGCTTTCTGGTGGTTTGACGCTTACCGAATAAATATAGCAAAACGATTTATAATATTTATAATATTTGTTGATAATTTTAGCTGAATTTTCTTATTACATCCTTAATAGGTGGAAAATTGACGTACTATTGAAACTTTTAAAGCGCTACCGAAATATATCAAGTACTGTAATAATTAAAAGTATTTTAGTTCCTACGCTAAACTAACATTGTTTTCTTTTGTTTTTTTACAGGTAAGATGCACTGAATTTTCTTCGTAGTAGATCAATAAATTTGTAAGTTTTAATACAGATTATTTATAATTTTTGAGAATTTTAACTGTAGATCCTATTGTTTATATTCTATGTAAGATCTGTGAACATGGCTGGAAATAATTGCGTTTGTTGAGTTATTCGTTTTGAAATAGTTTTGTTTATTCGAAGTTTGTATGAGTCTCATTTTTGCGGTAATTGCGGTGTATAGTTTTTCCTAGACAGTGGGTGTAAAGCTAATCGCTCCAACTCGCAATCTACTCGCTGTTAAGGACGTGAGGAGTGAAGCTATCTGAAAAAAATGTGGTGTGAAACACTAACACAACTTTCTCTTGCCAATGCAAATAATTTAATAACCTAACATTAGTAATAAAACATTAGAAATCAACAAAAGACTAACCTCAAAATACATAACCTTATTTTAACCATGAGTGAAAGACGCAAAACTAAAATCGACGTGTTTGGCTTAAAAATACGGAAAATCACACTTTCACGCTAAACTAGGCTCTGTAGAAAAAAACGCTCTAAATAAAAGTTGTAGATCTTCTAATTTCCTATAAATTTGATTATAGCCACTTTTGTCGTAAAATGCATACTAAGGCCGAAATCTTAAACAAATCGATTTTTTACACGTTTTCGTGAGAAAAAAATAGAAAATCGCCAATTACGGCTAAACTAAGCGTTAAACAAGAAAATGTTGCAAATAAAAGTTGTAGGATTTTACATTCTCTACAACTTTTATTATATAACATTTTGCGCTTAAATGCATATTAAAGCCGCAATCTTAAAAAGAAAATGTTTTTACGTAAAAACAGCCTCACCAAGAATTTCAGCAAACATGGCGCCTACCCTATCTTGTAAAGCATAAGAAAATGAGTAAACCAGGCGATTTGAAAAATAAATCGTAGGACCAGTTTTTGAGAAAATCGCAAAAAAGTGAAAAATTATACGAATAAACTACTACTTTCGGTTGACCGATTTTGATGAAAATGTTTTTGTCGGGTCCGGTAGTGGTATGTAACTTAAGTTTCAATTTTCAAGTTCGTACGATGTTCCGTTCTTGAGACATTCTGTTCACACACACACACACACACACACACACACACACACACACACACACACACACACACACAGATCAATATTTTTTGGGTTCAGGGGGTCTGAAAACGTGTAGATCCGGTGATAACTCGATTTCGAAAAATCGACATGAAAACAATACTTTGCTTCCTATATATTCATATAGGCAAGAGAAAGTAAAAACGTAGTAAAGCGAAACAGTATATTAAATGAAATATAAACTATTCTGTTGTGGTATGGACATCTATGTCGTGTCAATGAAAACGGATGACCCAACTGAGTATGGAACTTGACCCCTAACTAGTTATAGACGGGACGACCAGTTGATAGAGAGGCTTGTCGTTTGGTATGCGAACAAAAGACAATAATAGCTGTACTAAGTCGCAAACAAAACTGTATAAAGATGCCAGATGAGTTGCTGAAGTAATTCAGAATCACCCGAGAAATACCGGTCGCTGTATTTGAAGAATTTTCGTAAAGATAAAAAAACTCTTTTTAGTAATTATAAAATTTATTTAACGTAATATAAAACGGCCTTGCACCGAAAATTCATGATGCGTTTGCAGTTTTAATGCGTCAAACATTAAAAAGTTTTTAATTTAAAACATTAAAATTTTCACGCCTCAAACATTTTGTCAAAATCATTTTGTGTGTTGTTTAGGTCATCAGCCGAAAGGCTGGTTTGAACCTGTAGAGGTTTTACTAAGTAAAACGAGGAGTGAGGTGGTTTACCATCCCTTTCTCACTGAGTGGAAAAGTACGCTTATCAGCATGCCGGGCCCTCTGAAAAGCACATATTTTCCACTCTGCAAATGACACCTTCACTTTAATTCACCACAGGGTCTGGCTGTATAGTGAAATTCATTACTTTCAGAGGAGATAACTCTGATTAGTGTCTTTTGCACCTCTACCTCTTCTGTTCTTAAATGATTCAGTCATTTAATTGGCTGACCATGTGATAAGAAACAGAACTATTTATTTTAGCCCTGCAATGAACAGATTGAGCGTAAATAATTTGACACCCCGCCTGTCTGTTATGGGCAAAACTTTGTGTGTACGTGTTTGTTTGCTGATTCATTCAAATTAAGTCGATAGTTTAATATTTGCTTATACTAATTCAAAATAATCTGGTGTGAAACACTCACACAACTTTCTCTTGCCAATGCAAATAATTAACAATAAACCTAACATTAGTATTAAAACATTAGAAATGAACAAAAACTAACCTCAAAAACATAACCTTATTTTAATCTTGAGTGAATGACGCAAAATGACAATCGAACTCAGTTTGGCTTAAAAATACGGAAAATCACGCTTTCACGCTAAACTAGGCTCTGTAGAGAAAAATGCTCTAAACAAAAGTTGTAGATCTTTTAATTTTCTATAAATTTAATTATATACAGTTTTGTCGTAAAATGCATACTAAGACCGAAATGTTAAAAAAATCGATTTTTCTCACGTTTTCGTGAGAAAAAAACAGAAAATCGCTAATTACCGCTATACAAAAAAATGTTTGAAACAGAAGTTGTAGGTTTTTAAATTCTCTACAACTTTTATTATATAAGTTTTTGCGCTGAAATTTATATTAAAGCCGTAATCTTAAAAAAACAACGTTTTTACGTGAAAACAGCCTCACCGAGAATTTCAGCAAACATGGCGCCTACCCAGCCTCTTCTTGTAGAGAATAAAAAATTGAGTAAAATAGGCGATTTTAAAAAAAATCGTAGGACCAGTTTTTGAGAAAATCGCAAAAAACTGAAAAATTATACGAATAAACTACTACTTCCGGTTGACCGATTTTGATGAAAATGTTCGTGTCGCGTCCGGTAGTGGTATGTAACTTAAGTTTCAAGTTCGTACGATGTTCCGTTCTTGAGATATTCTGTTCACACACAGACACACACACTCGCACACACACACACACACACACAGACCAATCGCTAAAAACATGTTTTTTGGGTTCAGGGGGTCTGAAAACGTATAGATCCGGTGAAAACTCGATTTCGAAAAATCGACATGAAAACAATACTTTCCTTCCTATATATTCATATAGGCAAGAGACAGTAATAATTAGTTAGTAAACAGTAGATTTTCTAGTTAAATCAAGTATAAAACGCAATTGTGCAAAACCATTTGTGTGGGTATTTGATAGTTTTACGTGTTTCGCATTGTCGGTTATCGATGAACTTTCGTTAGAGGGTACCTGAAAATTATTTTCGGTTTTTAGGCGCAAATGTGTTACAGCCGTAGTGAACACTCTTTTTATTGCAGGGTACACGTCTCTGAAAGATTTCGTTTTCGTTTAGAATTCGATACATTTAAAAGTTATGACCGGTCGTTTAGAGAAACGATAACGCTGATATCGAAATACGTATTTAACATGAAATTGGCGTTCCAATCACACCTCTGCTCTTTCTGATATCTTTGACACTTCAGTTCACGACCAAACTCTAACCTATTACTGTTCGATAGGATGTCTTTTTTACGTTCCGAACGGAGATGGAACGTTTTAAAAAGGTCCTTTGTTAAATGTTAACCATACACACACAGACACATCTGGTATTTTTTTTTTTTAAGTAAGGATCGGTCTCATTTTAAATTCAGAACGTTTTTATATTTTTTCTGTCTTTAAATAAACGACATTCAATTTTCACAAGATTAGAGAGAGGTGTTATTATTATGTTCACTGTTGAATCTGTAATCAACTGCGGAACTAATTATTGTATTCTACGTGTAATAGATAGAACACAACTTGAACTTGTGTATTATGCATTTTCAGTTCATCCGTATAACATTGAACTTTACTTGGTTCACAGTGATATTCGTTCTCTGATGGTTATCTGTCGTTTTTTCTTTCACGTTTTATTTGTATTTTTTGTGGATTTGTGACAGGTTATGTTTGTTTTTTCACTCTCTGTAAACAGAAGAGAAAGGTGCGCCTTTTAAATTGTTTCTATTGCAAACAATCGATAAGCATTTTCAAAACACACTTATGGAAATGCATATTGCTTTACAGTAAGGTTGTGCATTACAATTTCATTTTATTTATTTTTCTTGTTTTCTTTTTTTCCGTAATAATAGTATTTATTTGTTAATTTACTTAGTATACTAGTAACCTCCTGCTCGCAGCGCTCTATTAACGCTTTGTAAACGGTGTCGTAGCCATATAACAGACAGGCGGAGTGTTGAATTGTTTGCACTCGATCTGCTAGTTGTACGGCTACAAAGGTTAGTTTTTTGTTTATTTTTAATGTTTTATTACATTGAATCTGTTCGTTGCAGGGCTAAAATAAATAGTTCTGTTTCTTATCACATGGTCAGCCAATTAACGACTGAATCATTTAAGAACAGAAGAGGTAGAGGTGTAAAAGATACTAATCAGAGATATCTTCTCTGAAAGTAATGAATTTCATTATACAGCCAGACGCTGTGGTGAATGAAGTGAAGGTGTCACATGCAGAGTGGAGAATTTGCTTTTCAGAGGGCCTGGCATGCTGATAAGCATACTTTTCCACTTAGTGAGGAAGGCCATGGTAAACCACCTGATTCTTCGTTTTACTTTGTAAAACTTCTACAGGTTCAAACCAGCCTTTTGGCTGATGATCTAAACAACAACAACAATGTTTTATTACTAATGTTAGGTTATATTGGTCATTATTTACATTGGCAAGTGGAGGTTGTGTGAGTGTTTTCACACCAGATTTTTACCGTAATAATAATAGTATTATTTATTTAGTCTACTATTTACCTCCTGCTTGCAGCGCTCTATTAACGCTTTGTAAACGGTGTCGTGGCTATATAACAGACAGGCGGAGAGGTATTGAATTGTTTTCACTCGATCTGCAAATTGTAGGTTACAAATTACATTACAAGTTGTAGTTGTTTTTTTTATTACGTAACCAGCCAATTATACGACTGAAGTATTTAAGAACAGAAGAGGCAGAGGTGTAAAAGACACTAGTCACAGTTATCTACTCTGAGAGTAATGAATTTCATTTTACCATATCCTGACCTTGTGGTGAATGAAGTGAAGGTGTCATTTGCAGGGTTGAAAGTATATGCTTTTCAGAGGGCCTGGCATGCTGATAAGTATACTTTTCCACTCAGTGAGGAAGGCTAGGTAAACCACCTCAATCCTCATTGTAATTAGTAAAGCCTCTAGAGATTCAAATTAGCCTTTTGGCTAATGACCTACAGTTCAGCCGTCCTAAGTTTGCTCCTACTGTAAACAAACCAAAGTCAGCTACTACAGGGTGCACGCTAGGGTCCACCACTTTTTGAATGTCGTATTCCGATTAAGTTAACTATATTTTCAATTATAAATACTTAAGCACTTAAAATATCAGTCATGATTTGATGTAGGGGTAACTTTTTCATTTATAAAAGTATTTTGTATTTAAATACTTTTTAATCAGCGTGTACACATTTTTATATAATGCGCATGTTCAGTGACGTCATTATTTGTTGACAGTAGGAGCAAACTAAGAAAGGCTGGACTTTACACAATATTTTGTGTGTCCCTCGGTTGCCGAAGGTGGCGTCAGTTGTTGTTTTCCGTTAAAAACACCGTGTCTGCTGTAATGTATTTACTTTGGAGTGGCGTGGCATAGAGTTGATCACTAAGAAAAGGCGTAGTGGTAATGAAAAGCAGTCCCTTTTTTATTTTGTAATTAACAAGCAGATTTCTTGATTATGGTAGTTTTTTTTTTAAACGGTTTCTTTAGATTCGAATAAATCTGTGTTTTATCTGGTTGACAAACGCGGAAGCTGTGTTGTCTACCAGCCGGTATCACGTTTACTAGAATATGTTGTCATATCATTGTTAGATTGAATGTTAATACTTTTAGTTACAGACTGAGGTGGTTCTGAGTATTATAATTTTTGTAGGATTGTAAAGTAAATCGCTAGAATAACAGTGATTATAATTGACTTGTTTAATTTTATTTGTACTTTCTTGATTAGATTGTTTGATGAGCTTAAGTTGCACCTGAGTAAAGTAGAACGATTCTGTATTGCCGGCTGTGTTACTTGTACGATTATCTTACACACACAAGCACACGAGCACTTTAAAAGAAAACGACATACGTAATGCATGTGTCTACAAATACTATCCATTACTGACGTATTATAGTTCTTTTTTTATTTCCAGTTTATTGTTTACTTTATCTATTTATTATGAGATACTTACATTCCTTGTGTTATTTGTACACGCGGCAACATTTTGGGTGACTAGAGAGGCGATTGGAACTGTTAGTAATGTTACTACTAAATTGAAGCTAACGACATAAAACGTTACTCCGATTATTATATTTGAAGAATAATGTGCGCGTACAAACACTAGGTTACTATCAAAGTAGTTATCCGGAAATATTTACTATATTAAGTAAAACATTCATCACAGTTCGATCCTACCAAGCTTAAGTATTCTTCCGACGGCACAATATTCTCGATTAGTTTGTTATAATTTTGGTAGCCAGTTAAAAGTTCCTGTGCTATAATTCATCTGGTGTAAGATGAATGTATACCATTAGTGCACAAAAATTAATTTTTAAATTTGATGGGAATCTTATTCTGCTTCTCCTCCTTTTCGGATTAGACACATTGCCTGTTCCAGCTTCTATCCTCTTCTTCGTCGTCGTCTACCCAACGACCGTACTCCTTGCGGACGGTATCTTAAGGCCAATAGCGGATATCGATCCTCTGGTATGCGTCTAAAATGTTGTGACCGCCTCTCCGTATATCGTTCAATCCTGTGCCTCACAGTTTCCGTTCTACCCAAATCATGCTGGATTGTCTCACTCTTGATGCGATCCCTAAGTGTCACTCCTCTTACCGATCTCAAAAATCGCATCTCAGCTGCTTCCAACTTCCTACCATCAGATTTCCTTAGGACCCATCTCTCACTACCGTACGATAAAAGAAACAGTGCCATTACATCATATAGCCGCAACTGCGTTTCTTTCCGGGCGCTTACTTTAAATGTTCTATTTATTTAACCGTAAACACGTTGAAACCTAGACAGTTTCGTCATTACATCAAATTCCCATTCATATGTCATATCACAACCTAAGTACTACTTAAAATGCAAAACCTGCTCCAACTTTCCGTTCTCCAGTACTATCTTCGTCCGAATTTAGAGGTACCTTACCCCTAAAACCCATGACTTTGTCGTATCGATAGAAATAAAATCAGAGAGTTCTCTTCACAAAGCTGTTTTAGCAGAAATATTGTTATCTGAAGATCGTCCTCCGATTCTTGAATGATCACCAAATCATCTGCGCATAAAAGCGAGTTCAATAAAATTAGCTAACATACACCTGGGGGGACTATTTTTCCGTCTTCGCATGAAATGATCAACATATGGGCTATGTATTGAAAAGAGTTGGAGACAAACTACAGCCCTACCTAATAACTCCTTTGTTTATCAGCTGCATTCCAGTTTGATGGAAATAAAATGTAAAATAAAGTTTTTCTGCATGAACGCTACAGAAAATTGAAAATCTCTTTCTGATAATAGAAAACTTAAGTACAATATGTGGGTGTACATTTGCGAATCAGGAAGTTGTTGCACAAGCATTGTGTAAATTGAGAGTCGATATATCTACCCAGTTGTATATTGTGGCGGTGAGTGTGGAGGGGTGTAACGGGAAGGTAACATTGAACGTCGGTGGCGCGGGGAGGATAGCCGTTGTGTGAGTAAACCGCAGGACAACAAAGGGTTGGCTGTATATAGAAGTGCAATTAATCATAGGGCGCGCAGGTACCACACAATGGCTGATTAATGTCCCACTAGGGCTCCGGAATTTTCCTAAGTAGACCTATTTCTGTCCTCGATACCCGCTCCCACTATTATACATTTCGGGATGATGCTCTCTCCCGTTATGATTGATATTGAAATTTATTTCCTGGAAAAAAGTTGTCCGTCTCTCCACCTCACCCCCGCCCCGTCTCGTCGGCATTCTTATTTAAACTTTTTCCATGCTTTTATTATATCTGTTTGGTTTTATTCTCTTCGGATTTTTTTTTTGTTGCTATAATACATTTTATTAAAGATTCATTTTTTCGCCAAAATTTATCAATCATGTCGGAATTGCTGTTGACGTGTTAGGATTAAGGCTCTCTGTAAATATTGTCAAACGTATCGATCATATTATTGTTGTTGTAGTATAAAGCTCAACGAATATGACTTCAAAAAATCTCTGCTCTGTTTACCAAACATAATACGTTGGTTCTTTATTTCAGCAGAAGCTATTCTTTTGAGATTTTTTTTCTTATTCGGAAATAGGGTACGATAAGTTACACGTAGCTAATAGAAAATTACTTTTATCAAATTCAATAATTTGCGTGTCTTAAACTGAATTCCTTTAACCCTTTATAGGTCTTTGGTAAGTATACTTACCACAAGTAATAAGATAGATTTTTTTTTAAAGAATAAGCTATGCAGTTGAACCCTATTGGCGTTTTATGGTTTTGTAGATGTTCTCTGGTTAGTAAGCTATCTACATTTTGAAATTAGTGCGCAGGGACAATTTGCTTCATGAGTTATACACGAATGTGGTAAGGATTCATACCAGCGTACCCAACCGTGTTGTTTTGTTATTACTTTTGTACAGTACTTTGAAAATTCGAGTTTATACGGGAAAGCTAATATAAAGATGTTGTTTAGGTCATCAGCCAAAAGGCTGGTTTGAACCTGTAGAGGTTTTACTAAGTAAAACGAGGAGTGAGGTGGTTTACTATTGCCTTCCGCACTGAGTGAAAAAGTACGCTTATCAGCATGCCGGGCCCTCTGAAAAGCACATATTTTCCACTCTGCAAATGACACCTTCACTTAATTCACCACAGGGTCTGGCTGTATAATGGAATTCATTACTTTCAGAGGAGATAACTGTGATTAGTGTCTTTTACACCTCTACCTCTTCTGTTCTTAAATGATTCAGTCATTTAATTGGCTGACCATGTGATAAGAAACAGAACTATTTATTTTAGCCCTGCAACGAACAGATTGAGTGTAAATAATTTGACACTCTACCTTTCTGTATGGGCAGAATATAAAGTTAAGATAAGTTATTCTACACATTTTTCTGTTATATAGAGTTACAAGTTGTTTTAATAAGCATTCTTACCACTAAACATTATGTGATTGCCATTTCAATAAACTTTCTTTGGTAAGTATACTTGCCAGGGCTTAACATAAAAAAAAGAAATATCTTACTGTTCTGGCACTAGAAATATATTATTCAAGTCCCTATAAAACAAAATTTAACATTTTACAACATGCCCTATATTTCCCCCCGTAGTACTGCTCTATAAAGGGTTAATAACATACATTTATATTTATAAACATTAGATTAAATTTATAATTATTGTAAACTGTTTGTTGTCATTTAGACTTAACGATCACCCTATGTAAAAAGAACCATCGCTCAAAATGAAACAGTTGATGAATTTATTAAAATAATCTAAAGTTCTCTCTTCGCTACTTCATGCGTTTCTTACGTAAACAATATTGTTTTGCTATTTAATCTTCTTCTTCTTTGAGTGCCTATCCGCTACGGATGTGGGAGACCATCATGGCTATTTTGACTTTATCCGCTGCCAACCGGAACAATTGCATGGAGCTCAATTGCTATTTAATACTTACTGAAAATAATGGTGGAATTACGTTCTAAAATCGATGCGTGATAATGTTTAAAAACATTTATGTGGCAAACTAAAGAACTAGCGGGTAATTATTTTAAATTTTCGTATTGACGTTCTTGCGACTCTATAAAAAATAGCCCGAAAATGTTGCGGTTTTGCGATGCTTACACCCTATTTTCGAGTGGTAATCATTTTGGTCTGTGATACCTTGACGCTAAAATTAAGGTTTTTTTTTTGAAAGATGTCAGTTTGCGCGTGCGTGTAAACGTTCTACGGACAAATCTGTGCACTGGTTGGGGGTGAAACTTAAAAAGTTAAAAGTTTTTACAACCAACCCCGAGGGGTTTTTTTTGTAGTTAAGACGTGCAGCCAATGTAAACAGGTACTTTACTGTAATGAAAAAAATGAACAACCAGTTTTTCTTGAAAAGCTCATTTTCTTTATTCTAAATTAGTGTAGAAATCCATTTTAGTGCAAAAAGTTTACGATTTCCGTTGTTAACATTTTGTTTTTGCGTAGCGTCTCTTCGGTTACTTCAGTAGCAAATTATATAAAAAGTTGCATCAAAGTTGGTTGGTTAAAAGAAAATTAATACACATCTTAATTACAGTGTATAATACGGTAGAAAATTTCATAAATTTATTATTAGCATTATTATTATTACTACTTTTTTGTGTATATTCTTTGTGATATTCGTTTCCACAGGTGACTTCATAGAATGACATATTGTGTAATAAATGTGTTTTTCATAGCGTAAAATTTGGGTTCAATTCGCAATTTTTGTAGTGGATTCAAAGTTGTGAAGGTTTTACTTACGTGTAGGCCTATGTATAATCTTATTTGTTTGTGTGGCCACGGCGGCGGCGGTGGAAACAATTAAAAAAAAAAATCTAGCGTAAAATACTCACACAGCTTTCTCATGCCAATGCATATAATTAACAATATAACCTAACATTAGAAATATAAACAAAAACATAACCTTATTTTAATCACGAGTGAAAGACGCAAAATGAAAATCGACCTCAGTTTGGCTTAAAAATACGGAAAATCACTCATTCACGCTATTTAGGCTCTTTAGAGAAAAATAATTGAATTAAAAGTTGTAGATCTTTTAATTTCCTATACATTTGATTATATATAGACTACACTTTTGTCGTAAAATGCTTACTAAGGCCGAAATCTTTAAAAAATTGATTTTTTTACACGTTTTCGCGAGAAAAAACAGAAAATCGCTAATTACCGCTAAATTAAGAGTTATACAAAAAATGTTTGAAATAAAAGTTGTAGGATTTTAAATTCTGTACATTTTTTATTATATAAATTTTTGCGCTAAAATGCCTATTAAAGCCGTAATCTTAAAAACTTAATTTTTACGTGAAAACAGTCTCACCAAGAATTTCAGCAAACATGGCGCGCCTACCCTATCTTGTAGAGCACAAAAATTTTAGTAAACTAGGCGATTTTTAAAAACTCGTAAAACCAGTTTTTGAGAAAATGGCAAAAAAGTGAAAAATTACACGATTTAACTACTACTTCCGGTTTACCGATTTTGATGAAAATGTTTGTGTAGGGTCCGGTAGTGGTGTGTAACCTTAGTTTCAAGTTCGTACGATGTTCCGTTCTTGAGATATTCTGTTCACATACACATACACACACACACACACAGACAAATCGCTAAAGACATGTTTTTGGCTTCAGGGGGTCTGAAAACGTGTAGGACCAGTGAAGACTCGATTTAGAAAAATCGACATGAAAAAAAATACTTTCCTTCGTACATATTCTTCATATAGGCTAGAGAAAGTAATACTAATCGTGTTAGGAATTACTGGTTTAATCGCGATTAAATCTCTGTTCTTTTAATTACATGCAATTGCGTGTTAAATAATTAGTGCTGCATCCCACAATGTCGCATTTTAGAAAAATGTTTTTTTTTCTTAAAGAAAAATGAGTGGGCGGATTTTTCAGTTATATAAATTATTTTAGTGTTTACAGGTGCATAGTGAGATAGGTGTGAAGTTAAAAGTTTTTAAGTTAACCGTTGAAAGTTGTTGCGTGTTAGTTATTATCTTGACAGGTGAGAGGAGGCAATATGCAGCGGAAATATGTCGTGTAAGAAATGAACACTTATTTGAGTTGTCAAAAGACTTGTTCCTTTTTTCCGTTTCTTATTCGTCTAGTTTTCGTTTTCCTTTATTTTTCCCCCGTAGTTTTTTTGGATCTCTCTCTAACCGTCTGTTAAATTGTAAGTTGTGTTACAGGAAGCTTTGTTTGTGTGATATTTTATCCGGGCCGAACTTAGATTTGTTTATAAATTTCGTTATCTATTTTTGTATTTCATGCTGTCATGCGATCTATCAACACAGTTGATGTTTCTCGTTGGATGTCTGACGTTATTAAAATTTTAATCTGTGTTTACTTTTGCACCGATTCGTTATTTAGTGAAACTATTTTCTTTTAGCGATTCTCTTCTTGTGTTTAAATTTTCAAATATTTGTTGCGAAAGTATTCTTGAATATTATGTTAGTTTTTTTACAAACTATTGCAGTTTTAAGTAACCAAGGGATAGTACTTTCGGGAAAGTACGTACGTATTAAACGATCAAACAGTAACATTCCTGTATGTATGCAGTCCTCGGTATACCACTCTATTAAAAATGTTAGACTAGCCGCGTGGCGACGCAGCCAGCCGCGGGGCTGCCAAACAGTAACGCTGCTCGTCATTGGGCATTAATAATAATAATGCCCAATGACATTAAATAAATATAATTATTTATTTATTCTCATAATATTACACATTAGGCTACATGAAAATAAATTACAATAATACAAAATTTCTTACAGTTAACTACTATCCTATTAACTCTAGAGGTGGTGGAAATTATCCCATCCAACTATGAACAAAACCAGTTACTAGGATGGGTTGGATACTTTTAAATAAATATCAAAATACTAAAGTATTAACTATTAGCAATAACATTCAAGACCTACCATATTTACTTACTACACTAACTTAACTAACTAACTTAACCAATACTTTGCTATTTACTAAGATTACGATTGTATCAATTATGATACATTACATTTTAATTAATGATTTCTAAACTTACACTATTTTTAATAAAATAAGGATAATTTAATTTGGTATTATATTTAAAAATAAAAAATAAAAAAAGTATTACATTGGTTGTTACGAAGCCTATTAAGTAATTAGGGTAGCCGGTGGCGTCGCCACAAACTGGCTGCTGAGTGGCTGCCGTGTCCGCGACCTCATTGGGAGCCACGGGTGGCTGGGGCAACGTATCGTATCGAGCCTATTACACTGGGCTCCCAGGCGGCGTAGCCACTCCCACAAGAATCTCTATTAACATAGAGATTAGATTTATTTTGCGACATGTATGGTTTGCCCACATGTAGTAACATGTGGGCCCACTGTCAAACGAATTGAATTTTCTTTTCTTTTCTTCACTCACCACCTCTTCTTCGTCCACGTTAGTAGCAGATTTTTCAGTGCAGTTTCTAGTTTCTTCAACTTTTAGCACTCTTTCAGGGGTTCTTCTTGCGTCTTGATTTTTCCTTTTGTCTTGTCTACACATTCACTTCCATTCCTTTCCACAGTAACATCTGCAATTCATCACTAGACGTACTAAAGTATACGATTCGCGTTAATAAAACAGTACGAGGAAAACAGAAAACTGACTGCTCGGGTAGTGAGAACTGCAGAACTTCCTTGAACCAAACATCGCCGCGTTGGCGATGTTGGTAACGTGCTCGCCTCTCATCACGCGGTCTTGGGTTCGAATCGCACTCGGGCATGGCGTTTTTTCATACGTTACAAAAACTTCATTTCATCCTTCACCGTCTGCATTGGCAGCAATTTGCAAAACAGTCGGACGTTAAACCAAAAAAAAAAGAAAAAAGAAATTGAACCAAACAAGGAGTGATTGGATGCACCACCGGTTGCCGAGCACGTGGCGCAGGTGGTTCCGCCGCCTGGTGGCCTAATTAGATCTATTAGATCTACCTATTAGATCTAATAAGGACCCGTGTACTTTTTAGGACATTAAAAAAAATTTTGTCAAATGTTTGTTATCCATTCTGTACCGTCGTCCGTAGAATCTGCATTAAGTATTTATAAAAGTGATTCCTGCCCATAATAGACAGGTGGAGTGTCAAATTATTTACACTCAGTCTGTTCGTTGCAGGGCTAAAATAAATAGTTCTGTTTCTTATCAAATGGTCAGCCAATTAAATGACTGAATCATTTAAGAACAGAAGAGGTAGAGGTGTAAAAGACACGAATCAGAGTTATCTCCTCTGAAAGTAATGGATTTCATTATACAGCCAGACCCTGTGGTGAATGAAGTGAAAGTGTCATTTGCAGAGTGAAAAATATGTGCTTTTCAGAGGGCCCGGCATGCTGATAAGCGTACTTTTACACTCAGTGAGGAAGGCAATGGTAAACCACCTCACTCCTCGTTTTACTTAGTAAAACCTCTAGAGGTTCAAACCAGCCTTTCGGCTGTTGACCTAAACAACAAAAAGTGATTCCTAGAAACTATCACGTACGGAGTGAAACCGGGAAAAAAAATAAAACATTCTGATGTATTGCGCCCCTCTGTTTCTAGCAATCGCGCCGGCGCTATTGGTAGTTGTGATTCTATATATTTAATTAAAAGAACCTTATTATCACTGACTGGGCCTCAGGGCCAGCCCAGTCAGTCAGCTGGTAGAAAGTCGCTATTATTAGTTAAATAACACCGGTTGGGCAAGTGACTTTGTATGGTGACCAGCTGATAGCCATCCGTGAATAAACTCTACCGGGAGTCGTTGTTCAAACTCATGCGTAATTCACTTGAAAAATACAGCGATCAAATTGGGTAGTTGTAAATAATGTACAGTTCCCGATTTTTTTAACAAATAAAAGCTAAAAAAAAATCTGGTGTGAAACACTCACACAACTTTCTCTTGCCAATGCAAATGATTAATAATAAACCTAACATTATTAATAAAATATTAGAAATAAACAAAAACTAACCTCAAAAACATAACCTAATTTTAATCACGAGTGAATGACGCAAAATGACAATCGAACTCAGTTTGGCTTAAAAATACGGAAAATCACGCTTTCACGCTAAACTAGGCTCTGTAGAGAAAAATGCTCTAAACAAAAGTTGTAGATCTTTTAATTTTCTATAACTTTTATTATATACACTTTTGTCGTAAAATGCATACTAAGACCGAAATGTTAAAAAAATCGATTTTTCTCACGTTTTCGTGAGAAAAAAAACAGAAAATCGCAAATTACCGCTAAACTAAGCGTTATACAAAAACATGTTTGAAACAGAAGTTGTAGGTTTTTAAATTCTCTACAACTTTTATTATATAAGTTTTTGCGCTGAAATTTATATTAAAGCCGTAATCTTAAAAAAACAACGTTTTTACGTGATAACAGCCTCACCGAGAATTTCAGCAAACATAACGCCTACCCTATCTTGTAGAGAATAAAAAATTGAGTAAAATAGGCGATTTTAAAAAAAATCATAGGACCAGTTTTTGAGAAAATCGCAAAAAAGTGAAAAATTATACGAATAAACTACTACTTCCGGTTGACCGATTTTGATGAAAATGTTCGTGTCGCGTCCGGTAGTGGTATGTAACTTAAGTTTCAAGTTTCAAGTCGTACGATGTTCCGTTCTTGAGATAATCTGTTCACACACAGACACACACACACACACACACAGACACACACACACACACACACACAGACCAATCGCTAAAAACATGTTTTTTGGGTTCAGGGGGTCTGAAAACGTATAGATCCGGTGAAAACTCGATTTCGAAAAATCGACATAAAAACAATACTTTCCTTCCTATATATTCATATAGGCAAGAGAAAGTCAAAAATTATCGCTGCGGTTGATTCTTTGTCAACTGTAACTACTTATTTTGTTGTTTTATGTAAGGTTTTCGCTTTCAAATGAATGTAAGTAAAAGATTTAAAATAGGTTTCATTACATTAAACTACTTCAGAGAGAGTGAGGGAGGGAGAGAGAAGTAAATAATATAATATGCAACTTTGGAGAGAATACTTTATACTTTGAAAGATACAAATAGAAAAGCGGAGAATGGTGATTGCATTGAATGGCATTGAATTACATTACTTTATGTTCCTTTTAGACGGTATTCAATTACTTTTCTCAAGCAGACGTTCAAAGGGTTATGATGATGACGATGATGATATGATGATAACTCAAAAAGAAGTAACGTTTTCGTATTTTTATTTCTATCGTTTTTATTATGATTGTTATTATTATTATTAAACGTTATTTATATTCATTCATTCACGTTGAAAAATAAATTCGGATTATGCGTTTTAAATTGACACCCGATCAAAAAGAATCTTTCATCGAGTAATTTATTTTATATACACATGGAATTTCCAGTTTTTCTTTTTTATGTTGTTACCGATTTAATTATGTAACCTATTATACAATTCCTTTTTATTATTTTACATAACAGTTTTTTTTTGTATTGTTTAATGTACATGTAGGCCTATTATATAGATAGCTTTTATATTATTAACAGTGCTACATGTTTTCGTATGCCCAATTAATAAATTAAACGCGTAAAATGTATTCATTGTCAATTAAATTTTGTCACTTATACTACTACTGCTTTATGTTTTAAATTTTTACTTTCTCTTGCCTATATGAATATATAGGAAGGAAAGTATTGTTTTCATGTCGATTTTAAGAAATCGAGTTTTCACCGGATCTATACGTTTTCAGACCCCCTGAACCCAAAAAACATGTTTTTAGCGATTGGTCTGTGTGTGTGTGTGTGTGTGTGTGTGAACAGAATATCTCAAGAACGGAACATCTTACGAACTTGAAACTTGAAACTTAAGTTAAGTACCACTACCGGACTCGACACGAACATTTTCATCAAAATCGGTCAACCGGAAGTGGTAGTTTATTCGTGTAATTTTTCACTTTTTTGCGATTTTCTCAAAAACTGGTCCTACGATTTTTTTAAAAATCGCCTGGTTTACTCAATTTTTTATTCTCTACAAGATAGGGTAGGCGTCATGTTTGCTGAAATTCTGGGTGAGGCTGTTTTTACGTAAAAACGTTGTTTTTTTAAGATTACAGCTTTAATTTGCATTTTAGCGCAAACTTTTATATAATAAAAGTTGTAGAGAATTGAAAATTCTACAACTTTTATTTCAAACAATTTTTTGTATAACGCTTAGTTTAGCGGTAATTTGCGATTTTCTGTTTTTTTTCTCACGAAAATGTGTGAAAAATTGATTTTTTTAAGATTTCGGCCTTAGTATGCATTTTACGACAAAAGTGTATATAATTTAATTTATAGAAAATTAAAAGATCTACAACTTTTATTTAAAGCATTTTTCTCTACAGAGCCTAGTTTAGAGAGAAAGAGTGATTTTCCGTATTTCTAAGCCAAACTGAGTTCGATTGTCATTTTGCGTCATTCACTCATGATTAAAATAAGGTTATGTTTTTGAGGTTAGTTTTTGTTTATTTCTAATATTTTATTAATAATGTTAGGTTTATTATTAATTATTTGCATTGGCAAGAGAAAGTTGTGTGAGTGTTTCACACCAGATTTTTTTATTTGTGTTTACGAATACGTGAATTATGTAACTAATTAATTATTCAGTTATGAAATGTATAAATATTTTTTTATTGACAATGTTTCGTTGAACTAAAACGAGAGTTTCCCTGTAGAAATTGTTTAAAGAAGCAATTAAAATATTTTGCTGTCGTAACTACCGTTCGGAGGTTTGTGTTATAATTTTATAGTGTGGTTTTTTTAGTTAATATGAGCGTACAGTAGACTACAGTTTTATCCGATTAGTTTATTACCTGTAGAAAATCATGTATATATACACTTAAATACCCCGTTAATCCAAACTAATTTGAACCAAACCCTGTTCGGATTACAAAATTTTCTGATTAACCGAAATACAGTGCAATCGTACAAACAAATTTTCATTTAAGGAATTCAATTCATTTAAATGCGACTTTAGGAACTGTCCTCGCATGGGTTGACTCGAGGCGTGTCTATTAATTTAATATATTTCAATTTTGTCACCTTAATTAAAAAAAATCTTTTCATGTAAAACATAGTTTATTTTCGTCCTCTTGATATTAAATTTAAACAGTCCAGATCGTGTTCGGATTAGCTATTTTCGAATTAACGGGGTTAATGTGTATTACTGATGGTTTTGATGTAGTTCTACAAAAAGAACATAAACAAGTAAAGAAAATTATAACGAAATTCTTAATTTGTAGTTTGTAAGAAGTCGTATACTCTTAAACCTCGTTAATCCGAACTAATTGGGACCAAACCCTGTTCGGATTGTTTGGCAGTTTGTAAATCGTTTATCTGGTAGTGTACTGGTTTTTACTTAATCCTTTAATATAGCTGAATAAGTAGGCCTATGTACTTCTCAATCTGTTAGTTGCAGGGCTAAAATAAATAGTTCTGTTTCTTATCACAAGGTCAGCCAATTAAATGACTGAATCATTTAAGAACAGAAGAGGTAGAGGTGGAAAAGACACTAATCAGAGTTATCTCCTGAAAATAATGGATTTCATTATACAGCCAGACCCTGTGGTGAATGAAGTGAAAGTGTCATTTGCAGAGTGGAAAATATATGCTTCTCAGAGGGCCTGGCATGCTGATAAGTGTACTTTTCCACTCAGTGAGGAAGGCAATGGTAAACCACCTCACTCCTCGTTTTACTTAGTAAAACCTCTACAGGTTCAAACCAGCCTTTTGGCTGATGACCTAAACAACAACAACAAGTATGTACTCGTAGTTTAAACTCTTAATACTTTTTATAGTTCGAAATTTATGAACAACTATTATTTCCAAGTGAATTATTTAAATTCTGAACATCTTAAGTTTTTTCTCGGTAAGTTTATTTTTGGGGAGAGTTTCAGTTGAGTCGGGGCGACGGTTGAATTCTTTTGTGAATCGTGCCAGCCGACAGAGGATGACTTTGCGCCGGTTGTTGTTGTAGTATTTGCGCGCCCGTTCGTTCGTTCGGGGTTTAATAATTTATATTCTGAATTGTGTCTCTTGCCGTGCCAGTTATTAATTATTCACCTCAAAGCTCGTGTGTTCGTTTTGTTTTTTCCTTAATTAATATCCTCTTAAATTTATATAAAGTTTCGGTATACTTTACTCTCTTGTTGCCTTATTATTATTTCGCTCCGAATCTCTCTCCCCCCCACCCATTTGGCGTGGAATGGGAGCCCCGACCCTTCCCGTCGTAGTCGTCTCCCATTATTTACTTGTAAAAGTTATTAAAAAACTATGAGATGGTTTAATTGAATTTTTTAACGTGCATCACCAAGACGGTTTGAGGTTTTTAATAGGTTTTCTGTTTTTAATCTCGTGTCCCTCGAATGTTACGTATTATGAAATAAAAAACATCTTTATTAAAGTATAGCCGTAATTTATTAAAATTATTAATTAAAGTTATCTTGTTCCAAGAATATTAAAGCCAGAGATATATTGCGAGGATCGCTTATTAACAACGTTATTCTTAAAAATATTGTACAACTTTTTCTGACAGTGTATCATTACAATATGATAACATTATTCAGATTTTTTTACTTAATAAATTTCCCTAATCAAATTGAGAAACTACGTTTAATTTAATCATTTGTAAAGAATGTTCTTTGTAATGAAGTCATGGAAATTGATGATCACAGTTTGAAATTGTCGTTTTTTTTTGAGTCCGATTCTACGACGTTGTAACGTTTTTCTTTTTTGTCATCAGTCTCTCGACCGGTTTGATGCCGTTCTCCAAGCTGTTCTATCTTGTGCTAGTCGTTTCATATCTATATACCTGTGTAACACCCTACATCTTTTGTAATTTGCTTTAAATATTCTAACCTTTGCCTTTCCCTACAATTCACTCCCTCAATATTACCCTCCATTAATAGACCAATACCTGGATGCTTTACGAAATGCTCCAACTAGCCTATTCCTTCTTCTGGTAAGATGTTTCTATATACTTCTTTTTTCATCCACTCGTTCAAGAACCTCTAAATTACTTATTTTGTCCACCCACTTAATCTTTAACATTTTCCTACAACACCACATTTCAAAAGCTTTTATTCTCTTCCTTTCTACAGCTTCTATCACCCACGGTTCACTCCCGTATAATGCTACACTAAAAACATAGTGTTTTAAGAAAATTTTTCCTAACCTGTAACTCAATGTTTGTAGTCTGTAAGCTGTATTTCATTTCAAAGGCGTTTTTAGCTTTAGCAAATCCTACTTTTGACATCATTTGTGTTTCTACCATCCTTTGTTATTTTACTCTCTAGATAGCAGAATTCCTCCTCAACTTCCTGTAAGTTTTAGGTTGAACTACTCTTTAGTTAATTTGGAATATGGTACGAGTATGAAGCGACGAACGTTTTTTGTTCTAAAAATATTTGTTTCGTTTTTGGGTTTTCCCAGAGATCTTTGTTGGTTTTTTATTGATTGTTGCAGATTTATTTTGCGCCTTGTGTCTTTGAAAACCGTGTTTTAGTAGATCCTCTGGTGAAAATATTGATGTTAGCTAAGGTTCTTATTGACGATTTGTTGGGAAACTAAAAACCAGATTTCTGAGCTCGTGTCTCTACTATTTGGAGTTTTTATATTTTGTACTTTCTAAAAAATAAGGTTATTAAAATCAGGTTAAATAAATGTATGTGTTTGAATGAGAATGATGGGTAAGAACCGATTACCCTCCGTAAGGAAAGGCTTCTATTCTATTGAGGATGTAAATAAAGCTATTATTATTATTATTATTATTATTATTATTAGGCCTATTGTTATTATTTAAATAATAACATTTAATATAAACTTAAATCCGTTTATACACGTTTGAAGGTTCACTGTTACTTTGGCCAACTGGCATATCCTTTGAAATAAAAACTAAACTAATGCAAATAAGAATTTTTAATAAATTTATTTACACTCATAGATAGTGTGTAAGTTAGTGAATAATTTGCCGTTTGAAAATCAGAAATTATTTATTTAAAAAGAAGTTTAATGGTACGTTGTTTTCTTAAGAACATTTCTGTAAGTTGTATAAGAAGTAATTTAAGCACGTATTTTAACTTTTTGATAACATGTGGCTGCAGTTTTAAGTTAGGAACATTTTTAATACTTTTCAATAAAGTGGTGGTAGTTAGTTCTTATGACACGTGTGTCCGCTCCGTTTTTTTTTTACCAGAATTGTATTTGCAGCCATTTTGTTCTTATCTATGTAGGTGTGTTAGTGTGGAGGTGTTATTTTTATTGGTTCAACTAGAGTGCACATGGGAACAATTTTCTAGTTCTGTAGTGTTTGTAGAAATAACATCAGTGGGAGTGGTCACCATTATTGTGTAGTATTGTATTGAATGAACCACTTATACGTGGTTTTAAAAATTTTATTTTTCTATTGTTTCGTTTTTTCTTTACAAATGCTTTTGGTTTGTGGCGCACGTAATTTAATTTATTGTAGTAATTTTAAGTATCTATTTAAGCGGCGTACTGAGCGAGTCGTGTAAAATTTGTGATATTGTACAGTGTGTTGTTTACTTTTTCTAGCCCTATATTAATATAATATAGGGAAGGAAATAATTTTTTCACGTCGATTTTTCGAAATCGAGTGTTCACCAGATATAAACGTTTTCAGTTCCCCTTAACCCAAAAAATTGGTCAGTGTGTGTGTGTGTGTGTGTATGTATGTGTGTGTGTATGTGTGTGTGTGTGTGTGTGTGTGTGTGTGTGTGTGTGTGTGTGTGTGTGTGTGTGTGTGTGTGTGTGTGAACAAAATATCTCAATGGCCGCCTCCGTAGTAGCGTAGTGGTAGCGAGTTAGCCTAGCACGCGGAGGTCCCGGGTTCGATTCACGGCAAGGGTCTGGAAATATTAAGTTAAAACCCGTCGTTATATATACCACCGTAGTCGCTAACGATTTTTTTTAAATCGCTTCATTTTTTACATTTGCTGTGCTCTACAAGATAGGATAAGCTAAGTGTCATGTCTCCTGAAATTCTTGGGGAGGCTGTGCTCTCGGAGAAAAAAAATTGTTTTTTTTTAAGATTGCAGCGTTTATACACGTTTATTCTAGCGCCCTGGAACTAGCAGATCGAGTGCAAATAATTTAACTTTCCGCCTACCTGTTACGGGCATTTCTTAAATACGTTTTTTTTTTACAAGTGTGCAACATTTCAATCTGTTCATATGAAATAGAACAATCAGTAATTTTGATAAATGTTAGTTAACATGATTACAATTTCATTACAATGTTAAAGAAATATTGAAAATAGTAATAAATTAATTAGAAAAAATGATAATAAATGTAACAATGTTCTTTAAAATCGATAACCTAAACCAAAAACACTATGTCTTTTCAGTCTTGAAAACCTGGTATCAATGTTATTTAGCAGATTCAGAGCCAAGAAGTTTGGATGATGATTGAGTCTTTCTTCATATTTACGGCTGAATTTTGATATTGTTTGTTTCACTGAGTCAATTTAAATACGTACGAATGAAAAAATTAAAAACGTTTAATGGTTGCTTATAATAAATAGGTGATGATTTTATAGGGGTGTTATGCATCAGTGCCAATGTATTGTTGTCTTGAAATATTTATTAAATCCTAAGAGATTTGTGGATGGATGTCGAAGGGGTTGAGGAATATGTATTCTGTTTGTTCTCGATGAATACAAAGATGCATCAGTGCGTTTTTAATTATTAATTAAAATGCTCCGTTTCTTTACACTTGACGGTATTGTGCAGGAGTACTACTGTCATATAATATTTACACGAAGGAATTGTTGTTTTTCTTTGAAAGTAAGGTTTCTCTAGAAGTCATGAATTTTGTTTTATTCGGCACAAACATTGTCGGTCGCTAATTTGTATGCATTGTTACAAAGTGTACGCTGTGTGTTTGTTATGTAGTTTATATGGGCCGACAATTAAGCGGCTCAAGAGGGATGGAGGAGCAAAGAGTTAAGTTTTGAGGGAAAGGATTTGGTTAATATTTAAAGGCCGTACAGTTTGGTTAGGATGTTTGCCGTCCGTTGGTCGCTGGCAGATGGTGTGTGCGTGTGTGTGTGTGGATTGGAGAGAGTTAAAATGTGAGAGGGTGGCTTTCAAAATACACTCACACACATACGCACGTTTGTTCTGTCACTTTTTATTCGTGACTCGGCGGCGGCGGCGGCCGTGCTGCAGTTACCCTCTGAATAATTCAGCCCACTTGGAATTGAACCGAAGATAAACTCGGCTTTGTATTTACTTTGTGGTAATGTGGGGCCATTTAGTAGTGTTACCATAAAATGCGATAACAATATTACAATGATCTGAATTGTGAATTGCTCATGAGATTTCCTTTGCTTCGCTCTCTCCTCTAACATTTTTTTTTTTTGATACGGAATTCTTTTACCCTTTCATAATATTATTTTGTACCGCTAATGTCGACTTAATTTTATTTTCCTTTCTGAAGTTTATCCTAACGTACCAAGATATCTACTTAAACGTTTTTCGCTAAGTAGGGTTTTTCCTTGGAACGTTTAAATGTAATATAACTTTCTCTAAGTTCTTTAAGTCTGACAAGTAATTTTCTGCCTGAAATGTTGCTACTCGTATTACAACCGGAACATAACTTATCACTTGTCGGTGACGTTTATTCATGTCGTCTGAATATTAGTAATTTGTAGATTGAACAAGGGAGATAATACTATAAAACTTATTGTAACGTTCATTCCTTTAGGTTCTGCTTTTTCATTAATAACAAAACTTAATTGAACTTATGATTACTAGTAAATTACAATTAAACTACTAACTTAATATTAGGTTTAAGTTCAATACAAGATGTTATTAAAAACTTTTAAATTAACCTTAACCGAAAAGAAAATATGGCCGTTTACAATCAAACCGCCTCCATTGCGTGTAGTGTAATTATGCATTATTATGTATTGTGCGATTATGGTAGCGTGCTACCATAAATCGCGAAGTTCCCCGGTTTGATTTCCGGCTAGGATCTGGATATTTTAACAAATTGAAACCCACCATTTCAGTTACATAACTCACCGTTGTCGATAAAATCAAGCTTTCTGATGCGATTTAATGTGAACTAAAAATTTAAAAAATAACCTTACTCTGTACACGAAGATCTGCTACTTTCACACAGCATTAAGAACAAAACTAGTTTCAACAATTTATTTACTATGACACTCACTTGACTGATTCACACATTGCTACTCACCCGATTAAAAAGCGGCTCTCTAATTATAAGGACAAAGGAGGTTCGAGATCAAATACAAAATGAAAGTATAAAAAAGAATTGCAAATTACAATAATAGAATAAACTAGAAAAATAAATATTTACACATGATGATGTAATGGGGAACTGTAGTACAACTTTCAAGCAAGACCAATAGCGTACGGCAGGGTAATAAACCACCACATCTGTCACACAAGAAAATCAGCTTAATTTAAGGGGGTAGTCAACCCAGAAAATGAAAATGAAAACTTCTGGCTATAATTTAACATTATTTATTTTAAATGAAAGAGTAATTTACTAGTAGTGATCTGCCATTTAAACCAAGCCGAAAAATTAATTACAGCTCCTAATATAAGGGTAAGGTTGGAAAAGCGGGCTTTTACTAGGAATCAAATATATCTCAGGAACTAAGAAAGATATCAACATGATTCTTATGCTACGAAATACAGAAAATTGTTCTCTATTATCTGTTGTATGCGCTTTTATGTATTATTTTTTACAAGAAATTTATTGAAGAAAAACCATATTTTCAAAAAGATGTATTTTATATATTCACAAATTATTTTTTAACTAAATCCCTATTAAGGTTTTTGTAATAATCATTCCTTAAAATATTTCTGAAGGTAATTCATGGAAGATTATATAGAAAACTAGAAGATGATATGGACGATACTCAATTTGGGTTCCGCAGAGGACTGGGAACAAGAGAGGCATTGTTTGCTTTTAATGTCCTTTCTCAAAGATGCTTAGATATGAACATCGATATATATGCCTGTTTCATTGATTTTGAAAAAGCATTTGACAGGGTCCGACATGAAAAACTAATAGAATTATTGAAAAACAAAAATATAGACAGACGAGATTTGCGAATCATCATCAGTCTGTATTGGAATCAAAAGGCCAATATAAAGGTCGAAGAACAAAAGTCCGAGAATATTGGTGTAAAGAGAGGAGTAAGACAGGGTTGTGTTTTGTCGCCACTACTGTTCAACATGTGTAGTGAAGCCATATTTCAAGAAGCCATAACAGAACTGAGTGATGGAATCTCTGTGGGTGGAAGGATAGTAAATAACATAAGATTCGCTGATGACACCGTTGTGATGGCAGACACCCTGGAATCGCTGCAAGAGTTGGTGAATAGAATTAACGATCATTGCATTGGATATGGACTTAGAATAAATGAGAAAAAGACTAAATTTATGATTGTCTCGAAAGCAGAACATGGAAATGAAACATTAACAATAGAGCAAACCCAAATAGAAAAAGTAGAGACATACAAAAAAAAAAATATCTGGGAACAAGAAATTAAAATACAATTACCACACCATGAATTCCATGGAATTTTAAATAAATTTTAAATATATATAAAATAAATTTAAATAAAAAAAAAATTTAAATTTTAAATTTATAATATAAATTTTTTATATTTAAATAAATTTTAAATATCTCCATGGGATTTTAAATATCTGGGCTTGGTTTAAATGGCAGATCACTACTAGTAAATTACTCTTTCATTTAAAATAAATAATGTTAAATTATAGCCAGAAGTTTTCATTTTAAATATCTGGGAACCTGGGTTGATGGCAAGAATGACCAAAGTAAAGAAATTAAAGTACGAATTGAAACTGCAAGGCAAGCATTCATAAAATTGAAGACAATGCTAACAAACAAAGACCTTCAGTTGCCTCTCAGATTGAGGGCTCTAAGATGTTATGTATTTTCTATCGTACACTATGGAATGGAAGCTTGGACATTGAAGAAACAACATATAAAGAAGATAGAAGCGTTCGAAATGTGTTACAGGAGAATATTGAAAATTCAGTGGGTTCAAAAGGTTACCAATGTTGAGGTGCTCCGACGTTTAAATAAGGAGTTAGAAGTTATGAAAAGTATAAAAACAGGAAAACTAGAATATTTGGGTCACATAACCAGAGGAGAAAAATATGAGTTGCTGAGAATTATTATGCAGGGAAGGATCCGAGGAAGAAGAGGCGTAGGAAGAAGACGCATCTCCTGGCTGCGGAATCTTAGAGAATGGTTCAACTGTAGTTCATTGCAACTATTCAGAGCGGCAGCCAGCAAAGTGACCGTACGTAGCCATTATGATATCCAACCTCCGATAGGAGATGGAACTTTAAGAAGAAGAATAATCATTCCAGAGATAATAGAGCAAGAAATTATGAACATTTGAAAAAAAACATCATCCAAATATCTCCAAAACAAACCGAAATATTTAATTCCCAAGAATGTACAATCATGCTAAAACTATATTTCCGGAAAACTTGAAGTTGAAGAAGTAATATCACTCGCCTTGCTAGTGAGCTTTATTTTAAACAGATGTTTTTATAACTTTTTGTCAACGTACAAACAAAGTAAACAAATGCTGTGATTCATAAAATTTTAAACTTCAAATAAATGCAAAAAACAATCAAAATTTAAAAAATATCTCCTTGAGTTGACTACCCCCTTAAGTGACATTTTGTCGTGTACAAGATTTACCCTCTCCTTATTCGTGTGGCCTGTCTAAGAATTTTGAAAAACCAACTGTTGTTAGTGAATTTGACAATTTTTTTTGGGTTTCTTTTGTGATATTTTGAAGTTGTATGTGGGCAGATAAGATGCCTTCTACTTCTCGCTGGGTACTTTCATGTATGTAGGTGGACTATAACTTTCCGACCTTAGTCGGGAGTTAAACTCTGAACTTTGCGCTTAAAGTTTTAGTGTAAACTAGCTGTCTTAAAACCATTACGCCACAGAAAGATGATACAACGTGTAAGAATTTTGAATCGGTTTTTGTAACGAAATTAATTTGTGTGATAATCAAAATCGTTGTCAGCATCGTAGCGGCTGATGTTGGTCTGTGTTTATTACTGCGATGGATATTAATTTCATTGGTGAGCTCCCTGAGACGGCTTTTGTAAAAGGGAAATGTATTTCCACGGGCTAACCAAGTCATTTAAATGTTGCATATTTCGGCTTTCCCCTGTTTCTGTTTCACTCTTCCCAAGTTAGATTGACCTCTAGTAAAGTTTACGTAGAGGTCAGTCAGTTGTACCGACCTTGCTTGGTTTACGTTGCTTTGCTTACATTTGCCAAAATAATCACAGCACTGCGTTGCGGATGCGGTTTTAGTTTGGTCAGTTCAAATTATCTTGCTCCTTTGAAATTCCTTTCGTTGGTTATTCTCTCTATCTACATTTCTGAACTGCAAACATCCTTACCTAATGGATTTACCATCACCCATGTAGTCATCTTACTTGAGCATCTCACTTTCTCGACTTTGCATCAATACCCGAACTAAAAGAAAAAACTATGTGTGCGCGTTAGTTACAACTTAGTGATGAAGGATCTCTGTGTAGGCGTGTGTCTGTGAAGATATATTCTTTGTACTGGTATTTCAGGTTAATTTTATTTCGTGATAGTATTAGAAATGTTCTAAAAAAAAATTAAAAAATATATACTTGTCTCTGTATTTAATAAATTATTTAAATCAAGCGAAACCCCCCCAGATTGGTCTTGCGGTAGTCGTCGCCAAAATCAGCTGTTTAACTGCTGATTTTTGGGGACGAAGGTTCCATGGTTCAAATTCTATTAAGTTAGTTACTTTTATACAGATTTGAATACTAGACATTGGTTACCAGTGTACTTAATGGTCGGGATTCAATTAACCATACTCGGTCAGGAATTATCGGCCTGATTCTGTACAAGACTAGGACCACCTCATTTACACGTCGTGCATACCGTTCTCATCTCATTGGGCATGGGGTTGCTTTATTGTTCATAATTGAACAGATTGCAACGTACACACACTAGGATTAAAAAAAGCACGTGGAATAAGTAACAATTTTTGCATGCATTAGGTTAAATATTTAGTAAAAAAAGGAGGAAGATCCGCTAATCGTTGTGAAGTAGCAATTTTGTAAGGCTATGTAGCAGAGTTACTTGTCTGGAGGACCTTAGAACATCTCGTCAGACAATAAGCTTTCTACTTCTATGAACTTTAAATAACTTTACGTAGCTCACTTCCATATTTCACCCAAATTTCGGGGTGTGTTAGCTCACCTTTTTTTACCTGTGGCCGATTCAGCCGACCTTCAAGTTCACAATGATATGTGGCACGCAAACTGTTTGAATTTGTGGTTTAGGTCATCGCCCGAAACGCTGGCTTTTGCATGTTCCTATTCTGTTCTAACGATTTTTCTAAAAATTCGTGTATAGGGGTTGTTTTCAGAGTCTACAAATAGATAGGGCGCTAAGTGTCATATTTGCAAAAAAATATCGTTAACTCTCTAAATTAAGAAATTTAACTTAGAACAATAAGTTGGCTATAGATGTAATAGACAATAACAGATGATATAGTAAACAGATACACGGTATTTGAAATGTATAGACTACGTTACAACTTCTTCAATGGCTTATCTATAATTAACGCATTGTGTAAACATTCTTTTCGATAATCGATCATATAATCTGCTACTACCGAGCAAACCCGTTACTGAAGTATTGTCATAAATACGGTCGGTTTGAGGTGCATTACTTAAAGTAACTATTGAGCATAACATTATATTCATAAATACTGTCGGTTTGAGGTGCATTACGTAAAGTAACTATTGAGCATAACATATAACAGGTGATTCAAAAAGAGCGCCGGTTTTTAAACGGCTGGTAAATTTTTGTTTATCGGTTGGCAACATTGTTAGACCTCATTTCTATTTCGGAGAACATTCCGATTGACGATTCAGTTGTAGTTTCTCTTGTTCGCAGTGTAGTACTCTCGCAGTCTGTGTCTAACCATGGAGAAGTTTACTATTGCACAACGAGTGTTAATCGTCAAAACATTTTACCAGAGTGGAGAGAGTTATGCGGCTACTGTCGGGCGACTTCCCGGTGCTCTAGGACATAATGAAGCACCGAATGAATCAACAGTTCGCAGGCTCATGAAAAAGTTTTTTGAGACGGGTTCAACAGTCGACCTTAAAAGTTCTGGACGTCGTCGTTCTGGCCGAACTGAGCAGAACGTTGCGTTGGTTCGTGACAGTGTGGCTGTTAGCCCAGCAAAATCAATACGTCGCCGTTCTCAACAATTGGGTTTAAGATGTTCTTCTGTACGGAGAATTCTTCGGTACGATCTCCAATATCACCCGTATAAAACTCAGTTGCTGCACGAGAAACATTGTTGTTGCTCCGTGAACGGTTCCAGGATCGCATCATTTCTCGTAATTCCGACCATCAATGGCCACCAAGGTCGTGTGACTTGACGCCTTGTGACTTTCATCTTTGGGGTCATCTGAAGTCATTGGTGTATGCCAATAAACCCCGAAACATCAATGACTTGAAGGAGGAAATTCGACGGGTTATCGGGCAAATGGAAGTCGAAACTTGTCGTGCAGTAATATCCAATTTCATGGACAGAGTTGATGCGTGCCAGCGCAGTAGAGGAGGACACATGCATGACATCATTTTTCATACATGAAATCGGAAGGTAAGATGAACTTGTTGATGTATTTATTTTCAGTTTTTCAATAAAATAAATCTCTTAATTTGATATATCAAAACCGGCGCTCTTTTTGAATCACCCTATATATTCATAAAGACGGTCGGTTTAAGGTGTATTACTTAAAGTAACTATTGAGCATAACATATATTCATAAATACGGTCGGTTTGAGGTGCATTACTTAAAGTAACTATTAAGCATAACATTATATTCACAAATACGGTCGGTTTGAGGTGCATTACGTAAAGTAACTATTGAGCATAACATATATTCATAAATACGGTCGGTTTACTTAAAGTAACTATTGAGCATAACACATCGAGGGGTTAATGTCAAACAACACTATCTCCAAAAATCTAATTTTTCAGGATAGCCATCACCATTTATTTACCTTTGTTGTTGTTTTGGTAAACAGCCTAAAGGCTGGCCTGTAGAGGTTTTACTAAGTAAAAACGAGGATTGAAATACAATAGCAATGGCAATAGCCTTCCACACCAAGTTGAAAGAGTATGCTATCAGCATGCCAGACCCTCCGAAAAGCACCCACTTTCCTTTCATTCACCACTGTGTCTGGCTGTGTAGTGAAATTCATTACTCTCAGAGGAGATAACTCTGACTAGTGTGTTTTTTACACCTCTACCTCTTCTGTTCTTAAATAGTTCAGTCATAATTGGCTGACTATATGATAAGAAACAGAACTATTTTTAGTAGCACTGGAACCAACAGATCAAATGCAATTAATTTAACACTACACCTGCCCGTTTTGGGCACACTTACCATTAAGAAGTAAATTAAATTATACTAAATTTATAGTTGATTACATAATTATATAATTAACTGAAATAATAGGAAGAGAATCAGATCAGAGGTAGTTTTTTCGCTCTCCTGAAAAATATTAAAAAAATAGGTTTTTGTAGATAGTGTTGTTTGTCATTAACCCCTCGATGTATTCATAAATACGGTCGGTTTGAGGTGCATTACTTAAAGTAACTATTGAGCATAACATATATTACACTGTAATCTGTACGGAATACAAATAAGTGTAGCTTCTATTAAAACTATATTCTACCTGCACAGTATTTCTATTATTAGTACTGCTGTATTACGTCGTGTAATTAACATATGTAGCCCAGTATATAGCCCACGGATGAAATGTATTTTAGCAGTGTATAGGAAATATTAGCGGTACACAATCGCATACGTTTTACGATGTTATAAAACAATGTTTACAAACAGAACATTAATATGCAGATATGTAAATTGGAGTAATTATAGGCGCCTAATAAAATACAGTACTGTACATACAGTAGTAGTTGCATTATATAGATGTAATGTGTGCATGAAACAAAGTACTATATCGTATTGTACTGTCGACGCGACGTTCTGTTTTCCACCTACAGTTGGTTCGTGCCTGTGTTTTGGTATTTAGTTTGTTTTGAATTATTTATAGAACTAATTCATGTCCGCTGCTTTCGTTAATTAATATTGTTTGATTAGTCTAATGATTAAATATTCATTAATTAGTTGTGCACATGTTCTATTGTTCTCTGAACCCGATTTCGATTGATGGTATTTTATAAATGTTGTTTTAATATTCAATTAATGTTTAAGGTTACGTTCATACAGATTCGTTAATTTCTGTGTGTGTGTGTGTGTGTGCGTGTGTGCGTGTGTGTGTTAGATAATATACGGAGTGAAATTTTTAATTGATTTTGGCTTTTCCCCGTATTGTTTCGTAAAAAATAAAATGTGAGGTTTGGGTTGAATAAAGGGAAGACGGCTGGCACGAGGAATCGGTTAATTTCTTTGGCTGTCAGTGGTTGTTTCAGATTAGGCAGGCTTTAAAATTGTAAAATATTTGGGCAGAGCTAGGAGTTCGAGTTCTGAATACGAGAATCAGAGTAAGTACAGAAGAATTTGGTGGGATCAAATTCAGGAAGGAAATAAAATTGCTCCCAGGAAGGAAATAGGAGTGCGGGTAGGCCTTGGAGGAGATTATCAGGGTCTTTTTTTCTGATCGGTGTGAACCGGAAGAGGCATGTTTACTTATCTGTCTGTGATGGTAAAATGAAGACTAACCGCATAATGTTTTTATCCCTCCAGTTATTTTTCATTTTACCTATAATATTGTACGGTGGATGAGTAGTCTGTTGAACCCTGACAGGTAGAGGTGGCGGTAACGAGCTCTGCCTCTAGGTTTGGAAGGTTAAATCGTGTTTTTATTTTAAAAAGTTAATAAAAACAACGTACCGAACTGGACTGATGAAAGAAAGAAGGCATTTTCAGAACTAATAAAGGAAAAGTGGGAATAAAACTGAAGCTCCTAAATAAGAATTTGAGCAAAAAAAGGAATAACTCGTGTGTGGTTATCGTCCTGATCCAACTGAAACGATAATTGAATTTATTAGGCTGTACATTTTATTTCATTAGGTGTCCATAAAATCTATGAACGAATATTTTGTCTACTTTACTCTGAAATAAAAAAATTTTTGGTAGAGAACAATCTTAATTTCAAACTGATTCTGCTCTTGTATTCGTGGGATTACGACGAATGAACGCCTTACGGGAAAACTCCAGAATCCATTCGCTTTCGTTCTGTTTTGTAAACAAGGAGTGAAACGGTTGACCATGCCAGTGGATTCTTTCTTCGTGTCGTTACGCAAATATTCCGATCTCCTTTCCGATTGTTTCCCATTTCTAAGTCCGGATGAAGATCCAAGTTCCTGATACACCGAGGTACATTTACAACGTTACACAGTCGTACTTTATTTTGGAAATGCTCGATTTTGTTAACAATAATTTTGTTGGTCTAGTACATGTACCCACATTTAGATCCCTCTTGACTATTTTAAAGTTCTTCTTAACAACCAGTTCATTTTTTTGTATTTTATGCTAAGCTCTTCTTTCTCTTTTCACTTGTTTCTTTCCGTCTAAGCGTTTCACTCTTTTGAATAAATTCACTCGGCTGAAGTTTAATACACTTTTTTTATTACCGATCGACGGTTACAAAAGAGTCTCAAAAAGTTGGTTTATCGATTTTTACTTCATATAAATTAATAAATTTCAACTTTTAGCTAGTTTCCTAATCGAGGGAATTTTTGAATGGTTTTATTTAGCGAAAGTTTGTTTACTTTTTAATAATGTAGAGTTTCTAAAATGGGAAGCGTACAAAATTTTGTGTTGATGGTTATTTAAGAGGAAAGAAATAATCTTTTGTTTATGTGCGACAACAGGGGGTCGCCGGAAAGAAGTCGGAACTCTTTTAAGTATCATGGTCGATATAAATGAAAGTTGAAGTACTTTGCGATCGGATCCGGACGGCTTTTCTTAGAATTTTACTTTATAAGTGGTCTATCAACTGGTGCTTTAGTAAACTTTAATGAAGTCGCATTATTATTCTGTTTTACGTCGGCGAAACTTTATTCTGCGTTTAGCAAAAGCATCGAACGGTGTAATTAAAGTTTTGTAAATGAATTAATTCACGGATTCAGAATTAATTATTGTTCTGGGATTGTTAATTCAGCGTACCGCGACGTAATATGAATGTGGGAGGGAGAAGGGGAAAGCGAAATGTGGATTAATTTATAATGATTGCCTGGCTAACAAGTCGTATTGACTGAGTATACACGTTTGTTTTCGGGAGTTGATTCTGGCGGAAACAACTGGTGTGTGTTGGGATTACTTTGACCGCGAATAAACTGTAAGTTTCTCTCGTCAGATCCCGTTTTGTACAGAATTTCATACTAATCTAATTGAATAAGTTGTAAATTTCCTAGCATAAATTGTTGCGTGTTTAATCTCTATTTTAACTCGCTTCTGTGATGTTCCCTCATTTGTTTTAGCGTATCCAGTTCGCTGTTTTCTCTCGGTCTTGTCTAATATTAAATTCATTTTCATAAATCATAATCATTATATTCTAATCTGACATATCTCAACTATTACTTTGTAATCGCGCCAGATTTTAGTGTTCCGTCATTTAGTTGCGTTTCTAACCGAGTATAATGGAAACGAAGCGACTTATAAAGTTCATCAATTGAAACTTTAAGACTGTTATTAATGCTATATAGTACTACCACGTGTATCCGGACTAATTAGGACTGTAAGCGATCCGGAATATAGAGAATTCTGATTAACCGGAAATAATGGAAATCGCTAAAAATTAAATGTAATGGGAAAACGTACCGTTCAGCTGTATTTCTTTGCAGAGAAATTCACGATAGTATTTATGTATAAAAATATTTGCAAGAGTTTGTTTTACTTTATATGGAAATCATTTGTTACTTTCTCTTGTCCTGTATCAGTAATGGGTAAAGTACGGCCCTCGGCCAAATGCGGTCTTCATGCTAGTCTAATCTGGCCCGTGACATGATCCTGAATCATCACCTCGTCAATCTCTTTCTCGTTTATCTATGAGAGAACAACTGTTCCTTTTTGAGTATGTTCATGCATTTTATATTATTTTATCATGTCCGTATTGTATCGCTTCTTCTTCTTCTTCAAGTGCCGTCTCCGCGTCGGAGGTTGGCGATCATCATTGCTATTCTAACTTTCGAAACAGCTGCTCGGAACAGTGACGTGGAGTTGAGACCAAACCAATCTCTCAAATTCTTCAGCCAGGACGCTTTCCTTCTGCCCGGCCGGCGCTTTCCTGCTATCTTTCCTTCCATTATCAGCTGAAGAAGTCTGTATTTCCCGTTTCGAATAACATGGCCGAAGTACTGCAGTTTTCGTCGCTTGATGTCGTATAGCAGTTCCATCTCCTTACCCATCCGAGTCAGTACGTCCGTGTTTCGTACTCTGTCGGTCCACGATATACGGAGCATGCGGCGGTATAGCCACATCTCAAACGCCTCCAGCCTCCTTTCTAGAAGTTTCGTTAGTGTCCATCCTTCCTGCCCATAAAGAAGTACAGGAAGTACGTAGCACCTCAGAATTCGGAGCCTCGTGTTGAGACTAAGATCACGTTGGCACAATAGGTGTTTTAGTTTCGTGAACACTGCTCTGGCTTGCTCGATACGCGCTTTAACTTCCTGACCGTAGTCCCATTTGTCATTTAGGTAGCACCCAAGGTATTTGTACGTGTGCACCCGTTCAATGGCGGAGCCAGCGAGTGTGATTCCTGCGTTGACCGCAGGAATCACACATTGTATCGCTTAAGCACCATTAACTATGTTTTGTGACAATGAATCAATTATAAATTCAAAAAGAAGTTGTGTTATCTATTTATAAACCATGTGTTTTTTTTATTTTGTTGGGCCGCCGAGCGTATTTTCGATTGAGTTATATCTGGCCCTCTCCCACAAAAGTTTGCTCATGACTGCCCTATATGAATATGCAGGCAAGGAAAGTATTGTTTTCATGTTGATGTTTTGAATTAGAGTTTTCACCGGAAATGCACATTTTCAGGCTTCCTAGACCCAGAATACACGTTTTTAGCGATTGGTCTGTAAGTGTGTGTGAACAAAACACCTCAAGAACGGAATATCGTACGAAGTTGAAACTTGGAACATAAGGGTGCACTCTACCTCTGCCGTGCCGCTCAGCGTAAGGGTTTACTCGATTACCACGTACTCAGTTGTTATATAAGTTCAAATAATGTTTGGTAGGTATGCCTAATATTAGGGGACCCGACACGAACATTATTTTTGGTGGCAATTTTTAAAATTGTCATCTATCATTTTCCTTTTTTCGTCTGATGTCAGAAACTACAAGAGATAACAACAAACGTTTTTCGGATTCGTAATCTACACAAAAAAGTTAGTGGGTCTGGATTGGGTTTGAAGCGGTTTTTACCGGAAGTTTCCCAAAACCGGAAGTCAAGAAATCAGTCGAAATTTTGAAACAAAAATACTGTCGTTAGATTCCTCTTAAAGAGTTGGTACAGAAATCACTAATGGCTTTTGCCATAAGCCAAAGGTAAGCCATTTTAAAATTGCCTCCAGCCATGAGACGCGTGGTCTCTTGATAGGGTTTTCTTTAAATCGTCTCTTTTACTGAATTTTTTTTTAAATTTCCTACGTGAGTTTAAATGACTGAACTTTTTGTAATTTTTTTTTATTTTCTTCAGGCAATCCAATGAATTTAAAAAATTAAAATATCCGTTACAAAGTACGAAGAATCTGTGTATTCATTGGTTTTAATGTCGATCAAAGATTAAAACTTGCCTTGTTTTTTTTTAGCAGTTTGTATTGTTTTTCCTTGTTAATAAATTTAGTACGAGGAAGTGGATTGTATGTAAGAAATGGGACAACAGGGCACTCTTACAAAGAGAGAGTGTTTATGTAACTTAACGTTCGATAAAGAAGTGGTGGGACGTTAGATTGTAATTTTGTTTACGGCGTGGCACTGGCTGGACGTTTAGGGCAGAAGAGTAAAGTGTTCCTTAGAGGCCGTTAAGCCCCCCAAAATGGGGTAGACTCGTTGAACAAAATCTATGGTAACAATAAGTTTTGTAATATCCCGGGATTTATAGTGATTTTTAAGAATTGTTGTTTCTTGATCGGATTGTTTTTGATTCTACTATACAAATTTGTACACAAATTAGTTTATCGTACTATGATTCGTGTAAAATTACTACTTACTAATCATTATGAAAACATTCAGTTTTGAAATAATGTTATGTATTTATTTTGTAAAAAAAAATAGGAATACTTTAATTGATCCATGAGCTTTCTTTTGAAATTGTATTTTAATGTAAGGACCGCTTGAAATTTTTCCGACATTATCTTTTTCCCATATGTATACGGTAAAATAATTAAGTTTACAGTTTTAGTGAACTTGAATGAAAATTGTTTAGACAGGAGGCGTGTTAGCGCTCTATGCTTCCTAAATAATGGTTCTTTTAACTAATGGAAGGAATGATGGGTTTTTTTGTTTAATTTGTATATGGTGGTGAAGCATTGAAATCTAGAAAATTCAGTACCGAGAGTTTTAAATTGCCCTACATCAAGTTTTTTCATTTTAGAGTGTATCCATTGCTTTGTTGCGTATTTTCCTTCTATTTCCGTATTTCCTCAAAACAACTTTGTATTTGATGCAATGATACGGAATGACTGATTACGATTGCCTGCCTGCAAAGCGGAATATCCCGGGCTTGATTTTCCGGTAGGTTCTGTCAATTATTACTAATAATGACGTAAGCTGTTGATGCGACTTAAATTAAACTTTAGGGATAATAAACAATGTAACTAAAGGTGTCGGATAGATGGTTTAACGAAAACAGAAAACAACCTGAAGAAATCTGAGTGAACCGAGAAAACATACCGGATTGAAGCAAGTTAATTTTGTGGGCTCGTCTACCGGTAAAATGATTCTTTTTTTTTAGTTTAGTTTTATTAAAGTCGTGTCAACTGATTGGTTGTTTGCGACTACGGTGGGTTATGTACCTAGAATAGTGGGTTTTAGCATCATCCGGTCTTGGGTTCGAATCCCATTGAGGCACGGCATATTTTCATACATTAAAAACATTTTATCTTTCACCGTCTGCATTAGCAGTAATTGCAGAACAGGGGGGCGTTAAACAAAAAAAAAGGGTTTTGGCTTATGAAAATTTTCAGACATTAGCCGGGCTTCGAACCCCGGATTTGATTTTTTTGTTGTATATAAATTCTTTTTATTATAATATTTTTGCTTTTTCTTGAATTTTTTACTTATTTTGTTGTTTGTTTTTTATAAAAAAATAAAAATTTAACTGCGGTGATTATTGAAATTCTTAACTTGTATTATATTTTGACTTTAATTTAATAAATTTTCCATCCTTAATTTTGGATTGTAAAATTCTTTAATTTTTTTTTATATTTTGTTTTGTTTTAGTGTAACTTTACAGATAGCCTACTATGGCACAATATATTAATAACTTTTTTTAGTAGTTAAATTATTTGTGAAAGTAACTAACGCATAGTTTTAATATGACTAACTCGCTAATAAAGTACTGTAGTAGAAAAAAAAACACAGAAGCACTAAATTGATCTACCCTCGAACATGGGAAACCCATATTTGGGTAGATTTAATTTTCTCACCACGAGGTTAATATAAATAATAGTGAAATAGTAGTCAAAATTAGTACCTTAGTAATAGGAATTTAGGAAATAAAAGGTAATAAAATAGGTAATAGGAAATAAAGTTTAGTAATGTAATTTGGTTAGCGCAACTGACTTCTACGCCGGGATCCCGGGTTCGATTCCTGGTCAGGTCTGGAATTTTTTTCATAACTCATTTTCATATATCATCATTCTCCACAGTCTTCATTAGCAGAAATTGCTAAACAGCCAGCCGTAAAAAACAAACAAAAAATAATAGAAAAGTAAAAAATAAATATTGTAGATGTTTTTTGGGTTTTCATGAAATTCAAAATCAGTAGTTTTTTTAAATGTTAAAAATGTTTTTTTTAAATGTTAGGCCATGAACGACCAAACAATTTTAAAAAAGTCTTGGAAATTTTATTTTGTTATTGTTGCACCGATGTACTTGAATCTTTCAAGAACTATTTCATGTTCTGTTGAAAAGTGGATATACTAGAAATGTGAATATGTTAAGAGTGTGTTGTGGAAGTAGTTGTGGTTTTTATGGGTAACCCTTTTTTAAGTACAATGTATTGTAATGGAAGAAGAAGTAACGATGGTGTTAGTAGTATATAGCGACGTCGCGTTTGTGTGCGTTACATAATATTATAGATGAAGATAGTGTGTTGGTGGTGTACCTGTTACAGAGAATATCTCTTTGATGTCAGTTTTATTTCCATTTGGCTGTGAAGTGAAACAGTCTGGCTTTATTTCAAAGGAAGGACCCCGAGTAGAAAGAAGAAGAAGCTTGTGTTGCTTGTTGTTGTAGTAGTACTAGTGCTACTGTTATTGCCGGTACAGCGCCGTCGTAGCCTCTGCTACAGCTTGAAGAACCGGGATTGCAAATCAAATTGCACCTAAGTGAGCCGTCCGTGTGTGTTCGGAATGAAGGAAGTGCGCAAAAGACGCGCACACACATGACGCCCTCGTTCTCTACAACACCTTGCTGCCGCGTTATAAAACATCATCCTATCTGATTCACCGACCTGAAATACGTTACTAAAAAAAAAAACTAGCATTCGACCTTGAAGAAGCGGCGTTCCCTTAATTTTAGCCTTGTCCCATATTCCACCATATTATTGCACTTAATAAATATGCGGAGGCGTTGTATGTTATTCAATTCACCCCCCCCACCACCACCCCTTAATAACGTTTAAAATGTCTTTCATTCACGTTTCATTTATTTACCGTGCATACTTCATTGTTAACCGTCTGGATAATTTATTTTCTCGAAATTAAATTATTGCATTTATTTTCATAACTTGGCAGCTCACGTATTATGTGTTTCTTCTTCACTACATCCACATCTTGTTCTTAACTATAATTGTTTTTCTTCTTTATTACCCGTGAAATCCGTTTCACAAATTCCTCGTTCGTAAATTGCTTGTATGGTTGAATCATTTTTGTATTTCTTACACTGTTTATCATCTTTTTTTGTATGTGTTGACCTAATTTCTTAAAATTTTACCAAAATTACGTTTATATTTTCATGTTGATTTTTCACCGGATATACACATGTTCAGATCCCCTGAACACAATAAACATGTTTATAGCGATTGGTCTATGTGTGTGTGGGTAACAAAATATCTCAAGAACGGAATATAGTACGAAGTTACACAACTTGAAACTTTTAAGTTTTGTACCACTACGGGACCCGACACGAACATTTTCATTTAAAGTCGGTCAAATGGACGTAGTAGTTTAATTGTGCAATTTTTCACTTGCACGAGTAATACTTTGTCTGCAAAATATTTTTACTTAAAACTAAACAGTACCATTGTGAAGCATTTAAATCTAGAACATTCATTATTGTTAAAAAGGTTATGTAGTCCTCCTCCTTGAAGATACTCTTTATAATCGAGTTTTTTTATAGTTTGCTGTATTATCCTTTTCATAAATGCATAACTATACTTAATACCTCTTTATATAGTATTTTTCTTTTTCTTAAAAAAAAAAAACAGACCACTTGTTGCATCCCCATCACTGCGAAGCCCGTTTTTTGGGAATCTCATTATTCAGTTTTTATTCTGATCCACAGGTTTTATAATGTACAGTTGAAAATTTCAAATTAACGAATTTTCTTATTTTTAACGATTCCAGTTTTTCCCTGATTCACTAAAAAATATTTATGTATAATTTTGTGTAACGTTACCGAATACATTCAGTTTAGAATCCGTTTTGAATTCTGCGTGATGTAGTAGTTACTTTTATTTGATTATGTGGTAGGATAAAATACTTTACTAAAAGTTTCAGAAAATTCATGTGATATTTGTTTTAAGTCAATTTTTATACTTTCTGAATTGTATTCTTTTGAAAACTTTTACATCAACTTCCTGCTGAACAATCCGTAAAGTTTTGGTCAAAAATGTGTAATATTACAAACATTGTGGTGGTGTGCTATTTCAAAAACAGTGTGTTATTTATGGTCTTATCGAAGATATTGCGTAGTTATTGTTTAGGTCATCAGCTGAAAGGCTAGTTTGAACCTCTGGAGGCTTTATCTAGTAAAACGAGGATTGAGGTAGTTTACCATTGCGATCCTCACTGAGTGCAAAAGTGTGCCTATCAGCATGTCAGGCCCTCAAAAGCATCTATCTACTTTCCATTCTGCAAATGACATTTTCACTTCAATTACCACAGGGTCTGGCTGTATAATGAAATTTATTATTTTCAGAGAATATAACTGATTGGTGTATTTTACACCTCTATCTCGTTTGCTTTTAAATGGTTCAGTCGTGTATTTGGCTGACCATATGATAAGAAACAGAAATATTTTTTGTAGCCCTGAAATTAGCAGATCGAGTGCAAATAATTTAACACAGGATTGAGGTGTTCCCCACTAAGTGGAAAAGTATGATTACCAGTATCCCGGGCCCTCCGAAAAGCATCTACTTTCCATTATGTAAAATGACACCTTCACTTCGTTTACAGCAGGGTCTGGCTGTATAATGAAATTCATTACTTTCAGAGGAGCTAATTTTGATAAGTGTCTATTACAGCTCTCTTTTGTTTTATAAGATTCGGTCGGTATATTTGGCTGACCATGTGATAAGAAACAGAAATATTTTTTGTAGCCATGGAACTAGCTGATTGAGTGAAAATAATTTAACACTCCACCTGCCTGTTATGGGCATATTGGGTAATAAACTGTAATAGAATATCTTGACAGCGCTGTTCAATAATAAGTTAAAGACATGAGTGACGTAAAGAACTTTAGTACTAATGTGTTGTTTTATGATTTTTAAAAATGTGAATTTTTAAATTGTTGATGATGTGAACCGTGTTTTTACATTATTTTATTTGGCGCTAATGGGATTTTTTGCTAGATTCAATTACCGCGTATAAAAAACGGATTGTGTAAACACGGGGAGAATTACGTCGGACTTTATGATGCGATATGACAGTTGATCTCAAATGGATCGTTAAAAGATTTTGTTTGAACGAACGGTGTGACGGATTTAAAACGCGGCTTTAAATTGTTTTTCTTGGATGCGTGTCAAGTCTCGCTCGGGGTGTACAGTTGTTCCAAGAGAAGGTAAAAACGGTAAGGTACGAAGTGCGGTGTGTTGAGTTAAACGGACATGTCAGAAAAGATTTTAGGTTTTAATTGGAACAACATGTCGGCCAAGGCTGTGTTCAGTTGTCAGGTTCGCGACTTAACCGTTTCCTGACATCTCTAACAAACACTAGCCGACATTACTTAGTGCAATCCGTAATTTATTTACTCGTGTTGAAATGAAAACCCCCTCCTACGTTAATTCTGTTCATCTTACAGTAATATAACTTTAAAATGTAATTATACTGAATTAGTTTTTAATCTATTAGTAAACTAGAAACGAATAACTACTTTAGTAATGTATTTTTAAATACACAATCTACTTAACCTAATTTAATATGTTGTATTTAAATAACGCCCGCTAATAAATTTTGGTTTCCCCGATCTTGGCACGAACTTGAATTGTTGTTTTCTTATTTAATGTGCAATGAAAGGAATGTGTTGATGTTGTCGTTATTATTCTAAAATGTTAATCGTTTTGAATTTTTAGCTTAAAATTGTTATATGGTAGCTGCTTGTTATGGTGACCAGCTGAAACAATCCCCAGTATTATGTTCAAGTTTAAAGTTTACGTCAATATATGTGTTGTAAAATTACGTCAAAACCATTGGTGTTATAAAATTACGTCAAAACAATTAGTCGTTTAAAAGTAAGACGGTTAATAACAAAAGAAACAAATAAAAGTCGGCCGTTAAAAAAGTAAAAACATCCTTTACAATCTTAATTGTGCTAACTTTGCATGAATTAATATTTTATTAAGTATGTGTAGTTTTACTGTTTAAATTTTAATTTAATAAATTTTTATATTCTGTAGCATTATTATGAAAATATTACGGACACCTATTTAGAATGGATGGCGGCAACCGTTGACAAAACAACTTTGTAAGACACTTAAACAGTAGAGCTAAGGTGACGGATTGATGGCTTAAAGAAATCAGGAAGGATTTTAACCTTTTGAGGACTATGTTTTTCAACCTAGAACTTGGCCCACAGTTTGAGTTCGTTTTAGATTTTTCACTTATTTATTCTTCCCGTATTTATTATTCACCTATTTTTTCTCAACTCTCCATCCCTGAAACTAAATATGTTTTGTAGAGTGACTGTAATATTTCTTCATCTCAGAGATGCATACCACTAAAACCAACTATTTCCACTCATATTTTCACAAAATAAACAATTAAATGAAACGTTTAAAGTAAAACATTTATTTTCCCAGGGAAAGAAATATTCTATATTATAGTCCGTTCGCTCTTAGAGCTTGCCTGAAGTAAACAAACCTCTCCCTTTGTAGTAGTGAGTAACAGTGTACATGTGACCTTGTATTGCTGTTGGGCTCGTGTGTGTTAGTACACAGTTGGTATAGGATGACTAATACATAATAATGACATTTCATGGCTATTCATATAACTCCGCGTAGCCTAAATGAAATTGAAAACAGTTTATTCAAACATTATTGTTTTCAGTTAAAATAATGAAACATTTCCACCATGATCGTATTGTATTACTCGTTCCATCAGTCTCAACTTGGTTGCTGTTATATAAACATCCACTTCATGTGTATGCAGTTTGTACTTAGTTCTATTTGTAATTTATCAGTTTAAAATATTTTCTTCCTTCTTTTATTAATATTGTTTAAATCCGTGTGACTTTTTCCTCAACTTTGTTGTTATTGTGTGTGATTATATCTTTTTGTTTTGTTACACTAGTAAGTAATGATGAATGACGGCGCTTCAACTTCAGTTATAAAACATAAACGAGGGCAACTTCTAAAAAGTGGGCAAAAAATTATAATTTACAATGTTTTAATTCTTTATGAGTAAAGTATCCTGCTATGGCCTTAAAAGACGTAGAAAAATGGCATCAGAATTGACGGGCATGTCTACATTTAGTGTACACTGTATAAGAAAAGAGATGAAAGAAAGTTGCAAGTTGCAGACACCTAGCAAGAAAAGGAAACTAAGCAAACCAGTTTTTGAACAGTGCGACGAAGTTATTAAAACTGCAGTTCGACTAAAAGTTCAGTTTTTTCCAAAATAAGGAAGCTCCTACGCTTAATAAACTTTTATCAGTCTTAAACAAGGATTTGGATATACCACATTTTAAAAGAACGTCGCTCTATCATTTACTGAAATCAATCACTATATGTCATAATGAAATAATTAAAATAAGTAAATTGCATTACATTTTACTTGTTATTAATGATTGAATGGAAAACTTTTCGGGGCAACCTGTACGGTATCAGAGCGGTTTGTTTACTTCAGGCAAGCTCTTAGCGCGAACAAACTATAGTAAACAAATTGCGGCAAGAAGCTAACACAATAATACAAATTTTCTGAACACATTAGCAAAGTTAATGCACATGCTTTTTCCACCGAGTAAAACAAATCCTATATACGTAATAATACATATATTTAGAACTTTTATTTACATGTATTAGTATAAAAAATGAAGCAAATGTACCAGTACGTTTGTAGTTTTTTGGACCAAAACCGTGAAACATACGTGCATAGTTCTCAAAAGGTTAAAGGCTTCCATGAAGAGCAAAAATGAACACCGGATGAACACAAGAAAGGAAAAAAGCTTGCAGTGAGCGAATACTGAGAATGTGGGCTGAAAAAAGAGTTTCCAGAAACGTCACTGAAGTCACCTCACGTGGTCTAAAATTGGCCATATACGAGTAAAAAAATATGTAGTGCAACTGCTGTCATGCTATTATTACACTATGATTGTACAATCTACATGCCTACTATTTCCTAATTCTGACAATTTAATACCTCCGTCTGTTTAAGTTATAGTGTTTATACCTACATGTTTGTTTGCTTGTAAAACAACTGCTCATGGCTTTTAAGTCGCATCAACAGCTCGGTCATTAGGGACTACTCTGAGGGATATTTAACGGTGGTTTTTTTCTTTACCGTGAAAATTTCCAGACCCTGGCAGGAAATCCCTGGCCGGGAACTCCGCGTGGTAGTAGGCAAGCGCGCTACCACTACGCAATGGAGGCTGCATTAGATGCATTTGTCATTTACAAAAGATGCTCTTTGTAGAACTCGTGCATTTTGCTGAGAGCCGTGGAACAGACATGCGCACTAGCAGCCGAACGTTCCGTTCTTTGTCTTTCACATCACGTACAGTCACGTAGGAATACGTAATCAATCCTGTGCTTAATCGTGCACATCAGTGTTTACAAAACCCCTTTGTTTGTTTCCAAAGTTGAATGACTGATACCCATTATGCCATTTTAGTAATAGCGTCTGTTTTTTAAACTACATTTTTGGTTACCCGTGGTGGCTTACTAAATAAATGATATTGGATTTATATACTTTGTGCAAAATTTTAAACTGTAGTTGGTTAAACGTTTGCAATACTTATCGTTGAATGTGATATTTTCGTCGAATAGTGTAGGCCTATTTGTTTTTGATATTTGCGAAATAATACGTATATAAGTTACTATAAGCGTGTATAATTATTGCAATATTATATTATACTTCGGTTCAAGAATACAACGGTGGACTCGCAATGTCTGTTGAACAGCTCTCAGCAAAATGCATGAGCTATCTAATCGTAGAATACAGAAGATGTAATCCGAGAAATTGTATATCCGAGAACGGCAGGCGCAGTTCGTTAAAAAAAGTACTTTAACACTAAATAAAGTACTATTTGTGTTAGATGAGTTTTGTATTTAATGGTTCAGAGACATCGAACCAGTTTGGTGATCAAAATGGATGTTTGTTTATAAAACAATCAAGAGAAACGTTTACTTCAGTGATAATTTATTTTTATAAATTATTGTCACGGAAGTTCTCTACTTTTCATGGCCCTTCTGCAAATTTTGTAAATTTACTTGTCAGTGCAACATGGGTTTCGGTATGTCAGTTTTTTTCCTGGTATTTTTTAATATCTCTATGTTTACTGGCAACCAATGAATTCAGCAAAAAAAGTAAATCTGAAACGCCATCACAACCGTTCCATGGGTTTTATTGGGTTTTTTTCAAAGCGTAAGCAACATAAAAGCTTTTACAAAGGATCACTGGATTGGATTACGAATTTTTTTTTACTAGCAGTTGCATTTTAAAACATAAAAATATATCAGATTTTTAAAAATGTGTGAAAATCCAAATGTCGTGTGTCAACTGGTTAAAAACAATTTATATTGTTTATCTTGAGAATTTTTCGTGTGTATCGTTTAGTTATGATAGATTATATTAATAATTTATTCCTTGTGTTCTCGTAAAGTACCATATTTTAGAACACTTGAGGAGGGTTTAGACGTTTCGGAAGCTCTTTTTGCAGCCCTCGTTCTCAGCGTTCGCTGACTGCTGTAGGTTTTTCTCCTTTCTTCTGTCCACCTGGTGTTCTGTTTTTGTTTTTCATGGAATCCCATAAAAGTCCGTAATTAGTTATCTGAATTTGGTTCGGTTAATTAAGTTGTCTCAGTTTATTCCGGTATTCTCAATATTCTTTGTAACTTTTTTTAAACCATTTATCCGACACCTTGTTATTAATTTTTAGGTTGTTTTTTTGACATAAATTACCGTGTTTTCTTGTTTTGTATACTGGTTGTGTCTTTAAAATTAACCGCTGAGTTTTCCATTTCAATCGTGAAATTATTCTTACGTCACCGATTGTAATGTTACAAACATCTGGTTTGTTAAGTTCTTGATGTTTCCGACTCGTGGAAGAACCGTTACTTTAGAAGGAGATTGCGGTTTGTTTTTAGCCGGTTGTGTGAAATGTACTGTTCATACGGTTTCTTCCTTCTTGTAGTGAATGCTAATTGGTTTCCAGCAGACCGCTGTAACAACCGACGAAGACGACTGGTTAGGAACTTATGCTCATTAGGGAATAGCTGGTTGTTTGTAGTCTAGGAAATGATGCAAGATTAAAGTGGGCTCATGCTACGTACGACAATGCCAGTAGTTTGGGGGTAGGTGCTTTTACTACTTTTAGGTTACTTAGTCGTTGAATGATGTCGGGGAGACGAGCTAAGTTGGGTTATGCGATAGGAGAACGAGCGAATTCAGAGGAAGGGAATCATCTGAGTGTGGAGAACGAGACGATACGAAGTTCTCTCTTTAAAGGGACTTGAAATTATTGTATTGGAGTCCTTTCTTTTCCCCCCCGGTTTCTCCCTTTCTTTACGTACTACTACTACTACACGCCTTCACTTTAATGACTGCTTACAACAGAAGAGGCTTTGGTTAATAGGGTTGTGTTTGGGTTCAAATTCTTTTCTCTCTGTTTTCCCGTTTAAACATGTATTTTCACATTCTCACTTCTTTCATTTTCCTTGTGTACAAGGATTGGTTTGGTATTATTCCTTTTGTGTACCTCGTATAGCCATAGATTTTTATCCCGGTTTTCATTTTCTGAATTATTATTTTTTAGGTTTGTTGTTGTTTGTAGTACATATATATATATATATATATATATATATATATATATATATATATATATATACATCAATATGGTGTACTGTTAAAAGGAGAAAAATTGTACCTGCGAATAACTGAATACATTTATAAAAGTAGGTAAAATCTGTTCCGTAAAACAAAATGGTACGATCTGCTGAAATTATAGTTCTCAGTGGACACAGAATTGCATGTCGGCGCTTTGCTGGTAGGCAATGCTTATTAATATTAATTTTATAACACTTCTTCCAACCCATACGCTCATATTATTTGTTCACGCAAGTTCCACAGTTGAGTGGAATGAACTGTAATGTTTAGTAATATAAAGTTAGGTATAATATGTGCTATTTTAAATTAGTAATATTGTTAAAGGCTTCCTAAAATGAACTTTGTGTTTTGTTTTTAAGTCAGCTTTTCGGTAGAGTGAAAGGAACGCAATTTTAATCGTAGGTTGAGTATTATAGGTTATTTCATACCTTTGTATTGTTGAATTTTTCTAAGGTGCATTAAAATTAAAAATGTTAATTAGTGGCGTAGGTAAATTATTTGATTTGTTGAATGAAATTTGTAGTTTTAAGTGTAGTATTGCTCTTTTCTTTGTTATTGTTTATGTTTTGTGAAGTGTACTCGTTTACTGTGTTGTATATTCAGTGTACATGTTCAACCGGTGATGTTAAAACCAGTAGGTAGTATCGGTAATTGTGTTAGGTTTGGCTTTGTGTGCTCAGCTAACGTAAACACAAAGTTTCTTATCGTTTAATAATAAAAGGAGAGACTTACCGTCAGTGTTTACAGTGTGGTTAGCCTCTTCTGATGACGATGACTACGACGACGACGATGATGATGACACGTTTTATGTACAGACGTCATTTGTAATTCTAATTTGTTTTCCTTGTTTGTTGGAAAACGGTGTCGGTGTGTATGGGCTTGTTGATTTTTTATAATGGCTTTTACAACACTGCTCTTTTAGCGGCAAGAAAACTTTCGTGAATCCTTGTTCATGTAAAACTTTAATTTATCCTCATTTCAGCGGTTCACTCGTTTCGGAAATTCATGTCGATTACTATTTCAGACTTGTATTACGAGTCATCATGAATATTGCTACAACATTTTGAATAATTCATTTGCATTTTGTTTAGAATGGTTAGTGTAGCATTTGTAACTATTATAATTAAAACAGTTTAGATACTTCTAATATCTTATGAAAGTTAAGTCGTTGTGTAGTGCCTAATGCAAATACCTCCTAAAAAAAGTATTAGGTTATACGGATTTAAAAATACTTTTTTACCAATGTAGTATTTTTTTTGGAAATACTTATTGCTATTTCTTTAGTAGTTAGAGTAATCAGTGGGTACCACGGACTGCTCGGATGACAAATGAGGAGGTTTTCAGCAGACTAAGAAAGACATGGAAAATCGTTTACACCGTCAAGTGTTGAAAGCTTCAATACTTGGAACATATCGTGGAGGAATGAATCCAGATATTCGTTTCGTGAAGTCACTCTGCGGGGAAAATTCATGGACGAGGATGACCTGGCAGAGGAGCTATGCCACAGTGAAACAAGTGATTGGCCGCCTCCGAAGCGTGGTGGTGGTGCGCTACCCTAAAACGTGAAAGTCCAGGGTTTGATTCCCGGCTAGGGTTTGGTAATTATTATAAGTAAGATAACCCTCTGTAGTTAGTAATAACCGAGCTGTGTTGATGCGACTTTTAATAAATTAAAGAAAAACCAGTGATAATAATAGAGAGGTAGAGTGTCAAATTCTTTACATTCAATCTGTTCGTTGCAAGGCTGAAATAAATAGTTCTGTTTCTTATTACATGGTCAGCCAATTAAATGACTGAATCATTTAAGAACAGAAGAGGTAGGTGGAGATGTAAGAGACACTAATAAGAGTTCTCTGTGAAAATAATGAATTTCATTTTACAGCCAGACCTTGTAGTGAATGAAGTAAAGTGTCATTTGGAGAGTGGAAAATATGTGCTTATCAGAGGGCCCGGCATGCTGATAAGTGCACTTTTCTACTCAGTGAGGAAGGCAATAGTAAACCACCTCACTCCTTATTTTATTTAGTAAAACCTCTACAGGTTCAAACCATCCTTTCAGCTGATGACCTAACAACAACAGCAAGAAGAAAAATATCCTTGTGCTAAACTCTGATAATGAAATGAATATTGAAAAAAAAATCTATATTATAGGGTACTTCATTAATAAGAATGTTACACAGCAATAAATCTTAATAATAATATAAATCAATAAAATAATAATAATAAAAATCTTTTGTGAAACACACACGACTTTATCATGCCAATGTAGATAATGAATAATGTAACTGAGGGGTTTCTAGCAAAAACCAGACAAGTCAAAAATTTTCAATTTTTAAATAATGGCGCCACATTATACTTCACAAAAATCTTTATCAGCTGGCACAGCTGATTTCCACAAAAACTATAGCCTACAAGTCAAGCATTATAACAATTTAAAAATATAATGGTTCTGCAAAAACCAGACAAGTCAAGAAGAGTTTACCACAAAAACAAGACAAGTCAGCCATTATTCTTCAAGAAGCAGATATGTCAAAACATTTTCCCTCTAAAACAAGACAAGTCAGCTGATAGATTTAGATGTTAATGGGAGTTGTAGTAGTGTGGTGGAATATTTGTGTGGTTGATTGTTTTATTTAAATTAAAATATGAATATAGAGTTGAATTTGGAGTGGTCTTTGAAAAGAAAGCCAAAAAGTAGACCTCAGGCTCTTGATAAAGAAAGCAAAAGTTTCAGGAATAGAACACATAAACAACGTTGGAAAAGTAATTCTAAAGTAAAAATGACATTTATATCGTTTGATTTTATGCAAAATCTCGCACTGCCACACATTCAGTCAAATGCAGTGTTCTATGCACGTCAGCTGTGGTACAATGTATTTGGCATTCGCAAAAATGGGAACAATGACGTTTTTATGTATAGATATTTAGAATTTGGAGGAAGAAAGGGCCCCAATGAAGTAACGTCCATGATTTTACACTACCTTAATAATTTGCCTGACGATGAGAGACAGGAAGATTTAGTTCTGCTTAATGACGGCTGTCCTGGGCAGAATAGAAATCGCACAATGGTAGTATTCCTGTATTGTATTGTACATATTTTGAAGATGTTTAAGAGCATATGTATCTGTTCCCAGTAAGAGGGTACAGCTACTTAGCTAATGACCAAGACTTTGCCCTGATCTCAGCACAGAAGAAAAAGACGTGCAATGCTGAAGTTCCTTGTCATTGGGATATGACGGTTTCTCAGGCACGCAAGACACCTCGTCCTTTAAAATTACGTGTAATGAGAATTAACATGTTTAAGAATCTAAAAGAAGCTACAGGGCCATTGTTTCTCAAGACACCTAAGCCACCTCTCCAACTGCAGAAAGTGAAGATGTTAAAAATTGATAGGAATCACCCAGAAGTTCTTGCAAGGTTTTCATAAGACGCCCCATGGAAGAAACATAACGTACTGAAACGAACGAATTTGCTGCCTACGACTCTTGAACTGCTAGCACTATACAGCCAAGACCCAGGAATAAAACCAGCCAACGCACATGGTATTGTAAGTCTACTGCCTTATTTAAATTGAAAATCCTGTTTGTGTTCAAGAAAACGGTGATACCACAGAAATAGATTCTGATGAACATAGCGATGGTTGTTAGTGATGGATGAATGGTGTTAAAAGTTGACTGTTATCCCAAACTATTACTATGTAACTATTATTATTATTATTATTATAAAACTTTTCTTGTAAGTAACGGGTGATTCAAAACGAGCGCCGGTTTTTAAACGGCTGGTAAATTTTTGTTTATCGGTTGGCAACATTGTTAGACCTCATTTCTATTTCGGAGAACATTCCGATTGACGATTCAGTTGTAGTTTCTCTTGTTCGCAGTGTAGTACTCTCGCAGTCTGTGTCTAACCATGGAGAAGTTTACTATTGCACAACGAGTGTTAATCGTCAAAACATTTTACCAGAGTGGAGAGAGTTATGCGGCTACTGTCAGGCGACTTCGCGGTACTCTAGGACGTAATGAAGCACCGAATGAATCAACAGTTCGCAGGCTCATGAAAAAGTTTTTTGAGACGGGTTCAACAGTCGACCTTAAAAGTTCTGGACGTCGTCGTTCTGGCCGAACTGAGCAGAACGTTGCGTTGGTTCGTGACAGTGTGGCTGTTAGCCCAGCAAAATCAATACGTCGCCGTTCTCAACAATTGGGTTTACGATGTTCTTCTGTACGGAGAATTCTTCGGTACGATCTCCAATATCACCCGTATAAAATTCAGTTGACGCAACATTTGAAAGTGGCAGACCACCAGAAGAGACGACAGTTTGTTGACTGGGTATTGAGAAAACAGCAGGATGATGACACTTCCGCAAACAAAATTGACGCCTTGTGACTTTCATCTTTGGGGTCATCTGAAGTCATTGGTGTATGCCAATAAACCCCGAAACATCAATGACTTGAAGGAGGAAATTCGACGGGTTATCGGGCAAATGGAAGTCGAAACTTGGCGTGCAGTAATATCCAATTTCATGGACAGAGTTGATGCGTGCCAGCGCAGTAGAGGACGACACATGCATGACATCATTTTTCATACATGAAATCGGAAGGTAAGATGAACTTGTTGATGTATTTATTTTCAGTTTTTCAATAAAATAAATGTCTTAATTTGATATATCAAAACCGGCGCTCTTTTTGAATCACCCTATACTTTTGTTGTGTTAGTTATGTTTGTGTAAAGATGTTTATGTTAGTTAAGATGTTCATTCATTATAAAAAGAAAATATTTTACTTTCTTACAAAATCTTAAATTTTTCACCATTCCGAATCCATCCGAATGCATAAAGTAACTGAGAAGGTAAGAATTTATAAGACAAAGTAGATAAAACTGTTTTAGAAGTAAAAAAATTGTTGGAAATTCAAAAATTCTGCAAAAACCAGTTAAGCCGAGCAGTTTTTATTTTTTTCTTAAACAATGGAAAAGGATATCTTTATAAAAATTCACAAAAACTATTAATCATTGAAATTTACAATAGCATTGATTTTTATTTTCAAGTTTTAAACCATTTACAAGATGATAGACAGTTTTAACTGGTTCCTGATATTTTCAATTTTTACTTTCTCTTGCCTATATGAATATATAGGAAGGAAAGTATTGTTTTCATGTCGATTTTTCGAAATCGAGTTTTCACCGGATCTATACGTTTTCAGACCCCCTGAACCCAAAAAACATGTTTTTAGCGATTGGTCTGTGTGTGTGTGTGTGTGTGTCTGTGTGTGAACAGAATATCTCAAGAACGGAACATCGTACGAACTTGAAACTTAAGTTACATACCACTACCGGACGCGACACGAACATTTTCATCAAAATCGGTCAACCGGAAGTAGTAGTTTATTCGTATAATTTTTCAGTTTTTTGCGATTTTCTCAAAAACTGGTCCTACGATTTTTTTTAAAATCGCCTATTTTACTCAATTTTTTATTCTCTACAAGATAGGGTAGGCGCCATGTTTGCTGAAATTCTCGGTGAGGCTGTTTTCACGTAAAAACGTTGTTTTTTTAAGATTACGGCTTTAATATAAATTTTAGCGCAAAAACTTATATAATAAAAGTTGTAGAGAATTTAAAAACCTACAACTTCTGTTTCAAACATTTTTTTGTATAACGCTTAGTTTAGCGGTAATTTGCGATTTTATGTTTTTTTTCTCACGAAAACGTGAGAAAAATCGATTTTTTTAACATTTCGGTCTTAGTATGCATTTTACGACAAAAGTGTATATAATTAAATTTATAGAAAATTAAAAGATCTACAACTTTTGTTTAGAGCATTTTTCTCTACAGAGCCTAGTTTAGCGTGAAAGCGTGATTTTCCGTATTTTTAAGCCAAACTGAGTTCGATTGTCATTTTGCGTCATTCACTCATGATTAAAATAAGGTTATGTTTTTGAGGTTAGTTTTTGTTCATTTCTAATGTTTTAATACTAATGTTAGGTTTATTGTTAATTATTTGCATTGGCAAGAGAAAGTTGTGTGAGTGTTTCACACCAGATTTTTTTACTTGTCTGGTTGTTGCAATAAACCCCTCGACTTATGTTTAATAATGTGCAAACAATGTAAAATTAAAAACATAACCTAATTTTAATCATGAGTGAATGACGCAAAATGAAAATTAACTTTTTAAAAAATATGTAAACACGTAATCTTTTTTATTCCATCCTGTAAATAACAGGATGGAAAACTGACTGTCTACGAGCAAATAATTGTAGTAAATAAATGTAGCATTGTAACATAAATTTTTAAATTCATTTTTAAATTCCCTTGCGGATTTTTCTTTGAAGTAATTGCGCCTCCACTCTGCCTAATTCTAGGTCTACTGCCGCAACGGACGTGATCATAACGTCTCATAGAAATTGAATATGACGTGTAAATAACAATCCCGTGTTCTTAATTTTTTATCCAAGTACTATAAGATGAAGCGAGTTTACGTTTCTTGTCATTTATTTTTACTTTCTCTTGCCTATATGAATATGTAGGAAGGAAAGTATTGTTTTCATGTCGATTTTTCACCTGATCTACACGTTTTCAGACCCCCTGAACCCAAAAAAACATGTTTTTAGTGATTGGTCTGTGTGAAAGAGTTATTTTCCGTATTTTTTAGCCAAACTGAGGTTGATTTTCATTTTGCGTCTTTCACTCATGATTAAAACAAGTTTATGTGTGTTTGAGGTTAGTTTTGTTGTTATTTTCTAATGTTTTACTACTAATGTTGTGACTATTTTGTTTGGCTAAATCTATGTTTAGTGGGTGATTATTGGACATTATTTTCATTGGCAAGAGAAAGTTGTGTGAGTGTTTCACACCAGATTTTTTTTCTACTTTTCATGTCTACTTATTGTTCCTTGTTGAATTGATCATAGATTTTACAATTTTGTTAAAAAAAAATGGCTAATCGTGTATAACCTAAAAATGACCTGAACGGCCCAAAAATTCTGTAGATGTTGTCGTTCTGCGTACGGCCACTTATTTTACGGTTGTAAACATTATTACTGTGCTAGTTAAAATGTCGATAGCAATTTATGCCATGAAATTTTATCGGTAACAAATCTATTATGTTTTCGCCGTATGAATGAGCGTTTTGCACGTTCCAATGAATAGTGAGTAAATTAAAAGTGACGTGTACGGTATTGCATTCATCGTCAAGTTGCATACATAATAGACTGTACTCTGTGTATTGGCCGTCATTATTAGTGTGTTGTGCATTGCTAAGGCAAAATACAGTCGGAAATAACAATAGACTAGTTTGAACAAATTGCTACATATTTTTACACATTCCATTCATGATGTAGGGTCTGTTGTTTTAAATGGCTTAAAAGTTTTCCAACGTTATGTAGCGGTCGTACAGAAACAAAACGGTTAACACGTGTTCATTTTCATTGTGAATCCTTATTGTACGTTTATTAAATAACTAGAAGTTATTTCAGTTTTGTTTTGTTATGTTTTCTCTGTACACTATACGGTAATATATTACAGTAAATACTTTAATTTGCGGGCTTCTTCGTGGGTGAAGCTACTATTAACTATTTAACGGCAAAGCTTACTCTTCCCTTCACAATTACTGTATCAACATTATACATAAAATTTATTTTTGATTATAATGTTGTTGTTTAGTCATCAGCCAAAAAGCTGGTTTGAACCTGTAGTGGTTTTACTAAGTAAAATGAGGAGTGAGGTGGTTTATCATTGCCTTCCTCACTGAACGGAAAAATATGCTTATCAGTATGCCGGGCCCTCTGAAAAGCACATACTTTCCACTCTGCAAATGACACCTTCACTTCATTCACCACAGGGTCCGGCTGTATAATGAAATTCATTACTTTCAGAGGAGATAACTCTAATTAGTGTCTTTTACACCTCTACCTCTTCTGTTCTTAAATGATTCAGTCATTTCATTGGCTGACCATGTGATAAGAAACAGAACTATTTATTTTAGCCCTGCAACGAACAGATTAAGAGTAATTAATCTGACTCTCCATCTGTCTGTTATGGGCAGGTTTGATTGTATAACTATACCTAATTCATCTAACTACCTATGTACAGTTCGTTCTAAAAGGTACGATAGTATTTCTTAAATGGAATAAAGAACAGATTAAATTAATCAGCGTGTACACATTTTTATATAATGCGCATGCTCAGTGACGTCATTATTTGTTTACAGTAGGAGCAAACTAAGAAAGGCTGGACTGTACCTTTACTAGGATTTGAATCTGGAACCTTCATCTCCGAAAATCAGTTGTTGAACAGCTGATTCGGTAGCGACATTAACACTAGACCAGCCCGGTGGGTTATAAGAATTATAATTATGCTGTATGGGAGAAAGAGAGGAACGGGGTGGGAGGTCGAGGAACCAGAAATTAAAAGTATTAATTAAGGAAATGAAATGCAATTTGTAAGTCGACTAGTGGGATATTCGAATAATTATCTTTTTTGTTCAACTATTTTGAAATATATTCAAGTAATATTACTTTAAATAATTTTATAAAATTGTTCGTATTTGTAAATATTGTAGTACACTTTTTCAACAGCGATTTTGTTTATTTAAAAAAATTACGTTATATGTCTGTTGTCCTTTCTATATATAACGGTAAAATTTCGCAGCTCCTTCTCAAATCCGTTATGTAAAGGTTTTTACTACTATATTTGTAAATATGAGCATCGTAGATTTTGTTGAAAGTTGTTTGAAAGTTTAAAAGGTAACTTGTAAATTATGCTTTGTACTACTATCATGAGTCAGTTAATATTGAATTAGTTTTATTCTAATACGGAGAGGCATCGTTTTGAGTGTGTGCGACATTTGTTTAGCGCCGGCTTAAATTTTAGACTATAACATCCCCGATGTTTAAACTTTATTTTAAGAAGAAATGAAAGTTGAACGAGTGTTTTCCAAATTATAAGCGCGCACTGGATTTAACGGCTTCTAAAAGTTACACTATCTTTACTCTGAAACTTTTGATGGACCTTGTTTACAGCTTGATCTCGTTTTAACCGTGTCAACTTCTTATATCGGCGTAACATTTTCGAGACATAGCAGCTACAACATATACACTACCGGTAACGTTAGACTATTGCTGCACGTACTAAATATCTTGTTTGCAGATTTAAGTTTTCGCCTCCCATTTTGAAAACTTTTACTGGAAACTCGCTTTTTAGTTAGCTACGCTGTACTCTTAAAATAGATTTTATTTGATTCTTAACGACGACGATGGTTGAGCCCCGGCTCTGAAGTATTGTTGTTGCAGTCGTGTAATCCCCCTCTCCCCCCTCCCGTATACGATGGAAGTTATCGAGCAATAAACAAGGTGGAAAGCTGTTATAAGTATCGCCTTTTGTTGTTCCTAAATTGATATCTTGTAAAAGTTTTCCGTCTGGACGCACCGACTAGAGTCAGTATATTTTATCATCGTGCAGATTTATCCTCGTAAATACGCTAAAAGTTTTTAGTTGGAATTTATTATCCGCTCTTATTTATCGATTCGCTAGTTGAATAGTTAATTGAAAATGCATGTTGAAAATATTTTGAAAGGAAATAGTCGTCGAAGATACATTCACTAGAATTATAACACTGTTTTCGTATTTTAGTAGAAAACTCTAGTACATTATACTACGGTAAAAGTTGGTCGAATGTAAAATTTATTTTCTAAAATTTTTCGTATTGTAAATGTAGTTACTATTTTCAACAGTATTTTTCATTTACCGTTTTATTTCTGAACGGGTTATTTAAATTTCAGCTCTACTCTCGGTCGGGTGTACGTCAGATACTTTTCAACATGTAATTCGGTGCATTATAAATTAACAAAAGCCCCCGTTCCAGTTGAAAAATTTATGTGAAATATTAAATGAATTACGTTTGTTTCTTGTTATTCAACCGTGTTTCAACGTTAAAAATCTGGATTATTTTTGAATCGTGTTTTATACCTGGAACATATTCAAAGGTTTTTTTTTGTTAAAACAAAATTAATATTGTACTTGCCTGAATAAATGTGTGCAAAAAACAACCATGTGTGTAAAGTGAACAAAAAACATTAAAATCTTGTAAAACATTCGATGTCCTTCGGATCCACTGAAGAAGACTACGAAGAGATTTGTAGTTCGTCTGTGGGCGTTTCACATGTATTTTATTCTTTCTACGGTTAAAACTGATATTCCGATTTGGCTAAAACTTGAAAACAAAGGCTTAACCAACGCCCAACAAGATTTTAGAATGAGTTATGGATTTTACATTCAGGAGACCATTAAAAGAAAAACGGAATACACATTGTATTCATTGATTTTGTGGCTTTTTGATCGGTTGACCAGACATTTGTTATGGGATGTGCTAATTTGAAATTGGTTTTCATTAGTTTTAGTCATAATAGTCATAGGTTTTTCGAAGTATATATGTAATAAAACTGTTAACGTGGTTAAAAGAACAAAGGATGTTTAAATTCATGTGTCCGATAAAGAGTGTCCTTTGTTATTCACATCGTGAATGAACGACGGGTTTGTTAATTGTTTATTGTTTCCGAATGACATTATTATGTATCTTAACGTATTATTAAGTCAGCAGAGTTATAACTGCAGAACAACTTCACGGACTAAGACCAAAAGTGGTTGGGACACTGTGTAAGATATTTGAATGGCCAAAGAATTTCCAAGCAAGCATTACCGTACTCACATAATGTTAAACTTGTCTTTCGGAAAGGACTTCCGAGGAGATGCTCGATGAAAGCCGAAACAGATCGCGGACCTTGGTTCTGAACATTATGTTGTGGCCTTTGACTTCCGACAGTTTGGATATTATGCTAAATATTATGGATAAAATGCTAAAAATTATGCTAATGCTAACGCAGACGCACACGATGGGGTATAGAAATGCCACACCTCACCGAGAATCGAACACAGGCCTGTACTTGAAAGAGGTACGATCACCAGAATGTAAGGCGCTTTTCTCTGATGCAACATCAAAAATTGAGATACGTTTGAATCTAATTAGCATTGGTTTTTCCGAAATTGAACCCATTTGACATTACATAGTATCTTTTATAAAACTTTGTTCTGTCTACTTTACAAATTTTAGTAAAAATTTATCGTTTCCTTTTTAAACAGAATAAAATTAAAGGTTTTGTCATGAAGAATGCATCGTTCTGTTTGGGCCTACAATTTGTTATGGTGAATTTCAAAATATTATGAATTTTGTCTCTTCTCAGTTGTTTGTTTTTAGATCACTTTTAATGTACTCGCTTAATCGGTATTTATGTTCCTCTCAAGTTACGTTAATTTTGTTTTAGTGTTGGTATTAAAAGAAGGAGGATTGAACGTTGCACAATGGCTGGAGTTAATGAAAATTACATTTTATTAATGTATGAAATTGTATCAAACGTAATTTGTAATAAACTTCGTTGAAAGTTTATCCGTTTTTATATTTTAATATACTGCGTTTTACGACCATCTGTTATCAAAAATTTTGATGAGTTTGTTAAAGTACTCGTTTTATTAATATTTTAAAAATTTACGGCAATATCATGTTGCGGCATGCATAAATTTGAAGTTTGCAGGACGTCTCTGGCGTTCGTTTTTTTTTAATTTTCAAAATCCGACCGCACTTGTCCTAAATTAGAATCCGAAGTGATCTAGTTAAGGTGGGTGCACGGAATGCCTTCACCCTCTTCAGTTAGGTTTTCGTCGTTTCTTTTTCTTTCAACCGATGGAATTAATTTACGTCGAATATTTTTGCTTTTCTTAAATCAGGGAAAATGAATCAATCTACATTTAAAATTCAGATCACATCTTCTCTATTGAATATATATTAAGTTGATTGAATTTTTTTCACCGGCTGTAAAATTTATGGGTGTAGTGGTTTTACTCAAGATGTACCGGGTTTTTTTTCTTTGTTATTACTTCACTAAAGCAATTCTAGAACACGGAATTTCTGATTTGAATATTCATTTCCCCGTTTATAGTCTTTCGTTAGTTGTAATTTATTTGTCTGGTTATGCGGTTCTATTTCGGAACGTCTGGAAGAATTTTATGGTCTGGTTTATATGTACAGGGTGACGAATAAACACGTCCTGCAAAAATGTAAGTTTTGTTGAGCGTGTGGAGTAAAGATGGATGGTACGGGTGAAATTTGTAATCATATGGAATTCTTTGTACGTTTCTTCTTGATTTGCTTGGTTTTTCAAAAGAAGCCTTCCGAGTCGATTACCAGGACTGATCACAAAAGACTTCAGCAACCTTTTATAGCGTTTTTTCATTACTGTCGATGAACATAAAATTGCAAAATGAGAATTTTTTGGTTTAACGTCCGACTGTTTTGCAAATTGCTGCTAATGCAGACGGTGAAGGATGAAATGAATTTTTTGTAACGTATGAAAAAATGCCATGCCCGAGTGGGATTCGAACCCAAGACCGCGTGATGAGAGGCGAGCACGTTACCAACATCGCCAACGCGGCCGGCTGCAAAATGAGAGCTACACTAGGTGAAGGAAACTAATGTTTTCAGGGAAGCTTATAACAGAGGCACATGTTCACTGTGTTCTGAGCTGCACGTGGGTGAGTCAATTCAATGCCTTATCCACCAAACTAGCTTCAATGTGTTTCGCATTTACTCTTACGTAGCCTATGTGTTGTAATTCCTCCTAAGAATGGTTTTGGTCAGAAAATCTGAGACATTTAATGGTTTCAAGTATTATGCCAGCAAATTCTTGATTTCCATTCAAGCATTAGTGTGGTGACAGCAGTCGTTTCATTATATTGTGTCAGCAATGGTTTTTCAAGGAAGAACCGGGTGTTTTTTTTATTAAGGACGCAACCCTGATTATAAGAAGATAGAAGTAATACAATGTTTTCATTACAATTTGCAAAATAATAATTTAGATTAATTAATAATTTGTAAAGTACGGAAAATAAAGATATGCCGTAGATTGTGGCTTTTAACATAGGGTTGCGTTCTTAATAAAACACCCGGTTCTTCCTTGGAAAAATTCATTGCTGACACAATATAACGAAACGACTGCTGCCGCCACACTAATGCTTGACTGGAACATTTTAACTTTCTTAGGTAGTTGGCCTTGAGTACACTGTTGCCAATATATCGATTGGGGGACAGAAAATTTACCGATGTATTACTTCTATCTTCTAATATCAGGGTTGCGTCCTTAATAAAACACCCATTATTATGTATTTATAATTTAGATAGTTGTGAAATTAGTTTGATAGTGCGAAGTGCAATTTGAAATATTCAAATTGTAATATTATACGTGCTTACTCTTGACTTTATATGCTGGAAAAGTTAACTTGAATTAATGCATTGTGGTACTGTATACTTAACGTACAATAACCAAGTGTTGTAATCCCGTATGTAAACGGATTAGATCCCATTCGGAGTATATCTGTTTTTGGGAGTTAGTGCTATAATTTATTTAATGTATTCAAAGCCAGTGAAAATCCACCCTCGGTTGCTTCTTAGCCATAATCCAGAGTCCCTTATAATCACTTAACGGGTACTACCTTTATTAATATTGTGTTCACCTCATTGAAACCGTGCAAAATTGAACGAACGGATAAAACGCTTTAATGAAGTAGAGGTACTTTAATTTGGTACTTGAACCATTATATCCGTGTAAATTTGTGATTAAGTTTCTACGCTACTTAAATGTTGGCCTACTGTTTGTTCCCGAATGTATTAGTTATCTGATATTTAGGTGATGTATAAATCTGTGTCTGTTCAATTTGTTATTAATGTTGACTCCGTTTTTTACTTTCTCTGGCCTTGTATAAATATAAGTGGGAGTATTGTTTTAATGTCGACTTTTCGAAATTTAGTTTCAACCTGAAATGCACGTTTACAGACCTCCTGAACCCTATGAACATGTTTTCAGCAATTGTTTTTTTTTGTGTGTGTGTGTGAACAAATCTAAAAAACGGAACAGCGTGTACGAATTTGAAACTTGGAACTTAAGTTAGGACTCGTCACGTACATTTTTTAGTCAAAATCAGTCAATCGGAAGTAGTGTTTATTCGTGCGGTTTTTCACTTTATTGCTATATTCTCAAAATCGGCTCACACGATTTTTTTTGAATTCACATTATTTACTACATTTATTATGCTCTACATGATAGGGTAAGCACCATGTCTGCTGAAATTCTTGGGAGGCTGTGCTCTCGTAGAAAAAAATTGGGTTTCTAAAGATCCGCCTTTAATACGTATTCTGTTGTTGTTTAGGTCAACAGCCGAAAGGCTGTTTGAACCTGTAGAAGTTTTACTAAGTAAAAACGAGGAGTGAGGTGGTTTACCAATGCCTTCCTCACTGAGTTGAAAGAGTATGCTTATCAGCATGCTATGTATGCCGTCCGAAAAGCACCCACTTTCCACCCTGCAAATGACACCTTCACTTCATTCACCCCAGGGTCTGGCTGTATAGTGAAATTCATTAATTTCAGAGGAGATAACTTTTACTAGTGTCTTTTACACCTCTACCTCTTCTGTTCTTAAATAGTTCAGTCATATAATTGGCTGACTATCTGATAAGAAACTGAACTATATTTTGTAGCCCTGGAACTAACAGATCGAATGCAATTTATTTAACACTCGACCTGCCCGTTATGGGCATATAGCCTACGCATTCTAGGACAAGTGTAAAAAGTTTTAGTGAAAATTTAAAACCATACAAGTTTCATTCCAAATTTTTTTTGTACAATGCATAGTTTGGCGACAAATTAGTGATTTTCTGTATTTTGTTCAACATAATCTGTAAAGAATGAGATTTTTTAATATTGCGGCCGTAGTATGCATTTTACGAAAAAAGTGTATGTGGTTAAAGTTATTGGAAATTAAAGTAGTACTACTTACAACTTTTATTTTAAGAATTTTTCTCTAGAAAGCCTATTTAAAAGGCAATTACCGATTTTTCGTATTTTTAAGTTCCTCGGACGTTAATTTTCTTTTAGCGTCTTTCAATTACCGTTTTTACTCGTGTATAGCGCGCACTCGTGTATAACGCGCACCCGTAATTAATTATAATATTTTAGGTAAAAATATTTCATACCTGAAAAAATTAATAAGTAGCCTAGACGATTTTCACTTGAAAAAATATTATTGAACTATCAAAAACCGAACAATTTGAAACAACTTACATTACAGTTTAAGTATTTAATTTCAATTCAATTTTTTACTCATCATTACTTTCCGAAGATGACGAAATTTCTTCGTTCCCGGGTACATCTTCACTATCACTGTTATCTCAAGAGTGCGCAGTTCTCCGTACCGTCTACGCGGTTAGATATTCCACACCTCTTGGAAGCTCTTCACGACTGTTTCATATTTCACTGCATTCCACGCTTTTAGAATCCACTCCAGTATAAGTGACAGTGGTAGTCTTTTCAGTTTTCCAGATGGTGTATACAAGTGTTCACCATCGCACATCCGCTGGGTGTAAAGTTTCCTAAAACTGCCTTTGAAAGGTTTATTAACTGACACGTCTAAAGGCTGAAGTACGGATGTTAATCCTTCTAGAATTACTGCCAAAAGAGTTTTCATAACTTTTAGCTTTTCCTTAAAGGTTTCAGTTAAATGCGCTTTGAAACTATCCAGGACTAATATTTTTTTTGCTTTAACAAAGCACCTGGTCTTCGATTCCACACTGTTTTGATCCAGTCTAAAACTAACTTTTCCTCCATCCATCCTTTCTCTTGGGCACGAACAATAACACCATGCGGAAGCTTTTCTTTAGGCAGAGTTTTCCGTTTAAGAACTACACACGAAGGCAACTTGTATTCATCAGCGGTAATTACAAGCATTACCGTGCAACGTTGTTTCTCGTATCCTGTTGTTCTGATCGGTATAGATTTGGCTCCCTTGTGTTCAACTGTAGTAGCCATTGGCATATCCCAAAATACAGGGCACTGGTCAGCGTTCCCAATTTGAGATAAAGCGAAATTATCCTTATCCCTCACTTATAAGATGAATCGATTAAACTCGATGATTTTATTTTCATATTCTTCCGGTAAACGTTGAGCTAAAGTGGTTGGTCTTCGAATCGAAAGACCGTGTCTGCAAAGAAACTTAACACACCAACCACGGCTTGCGCCAAATTTTGTATTTTCGATCTTAACACGTTCAGCAGGTCGCTTGCCTTGCTTGAATTTGTATCATTTCTGTAGTCACAGAAAAAGCTCCGCTTCTTTTTTCTTGTATATACTTGACTAGCTGGGTTTCTACGTCTGGACGGATCTACTTTCTTACTACGAAAAGACCGCCGATCATGAGTTTTTGCATCACACTTAATCTTGCTTTTTGTTTTTTCCACTCCCAAACATTTGTTTCTGGTACATCAAATATACACGATGCGGCCCGATTGCCATTTTCTTCTGCGTGTTTTATTACTATCAGTTTAAATTTTGCCGTATAGGAAGACCGGGATGTCTTTTCACTCATTGTAAATATAAAATAAATACTGAAATCTAAAAAGCTACGTTTTGTACTGATCAAGCCGACTAGCAATTACGAACTAAACCCAAGTAAGGTAGCGTAACACAGCAACACCCGAATGGATGGGGATTTCCATAAACGACTATCTATAATAGGTATATATGCTCACACACGAAAATATTTATGAATTTTTTCTGGCGCAAATGAATCGGCAGTGAACGGCTGGAAACTAAAATGCAGATAATGATGCCAAAATGTGCTATAAAAAACATACCATAATACTATTTTTGCCATTATCTTAAAATAAAATTTTTATTTTAGATGATAAAGCAAAAACGACTATCTATATATTTATTTTTAAAATTAAAATAATTATCTGTATTTTTTAATTTAAGCGGTTTCTTTTAATCAGGCGTATTCGTGTATAACGCGCATCCCCATTTTTGAGGAGAAATTTTTGGAAAAAAGTGCGCGTTATACACGCGAATATACGGTATATTAAACTTAGATTATGTTTTTCATTTTTTTAACTCCGTTTACAGTAATTATTAGAACTTTTTTGCTACTGTACACAAATTGTATGAATGTAATTAACAAATTTTCTGTTTCTTTTTGTTTCAGCCAACTAAATTGAATGTGTACAAAAACGACTTGGAAAGTTGGGACTACACTAATCCTAACATAGGTTAGTCTCTCATTTTACATATTATTCTTTTCTGTGTTTTTATCTGTATAATTATTGTAATATTGTAACAATTAATGTTTGCCTTTCATGTTGGTCGTTAGTTACTGGTACGGTAATTTATTTAAAGCGGGAAAATTTTAGGGGCCATTGAATAAATTAATTTTTAACGGTGGTTCAGACTCCCTTTTTGTACAACTTTTTTGTTGTTGAATCAAAGGAAATACATTTTTAACGTTTACGAGTTTTTGTAGTTTAAAGCGATTTATTTTCGGTATTTAGATGTTTACTTAAAAAAATTGTGAACTTTACGAGCGCATTTTGTTTTCGACCTGTTGCTTTACTTTTAAATTCGTGATCCAAATCAAAGCGATCGAGTTGTAAATAATTTTTGTTATTCAAAAATTACTTTTTAAAACTTTTAATTGAAGAGCTTTTTCCAGTTCTTTTTCGGTCGACAGAAGTGGTTCTTTTTTCCGTGGTCATTGTTCGTGTTTAATTCCAATGATTGAGGTTACTTAAATGTTTTTTTTTCTTTTACTTTGCATTTGATGCAGAAAAATAATGAAACTATAAAAAGAATAAGTAAATAAATTAAAAATGAAGGTAAAAAAAATCATGAAATAGTGGTTAAAATACGTCTGATTATATTTGTTCGGTTCATAAAGTTTTCTTGGTTTTATGCCAGATTTTTCAAAATCCTTTTTGACTTCTTTAAACCATTTATCCGACACTTTAGGTCTTAAAAATTTGTAAATTTGTTTTGTCAACCGTTTTTCAAAAACATTCTATACAGTTGTCCGTAGAAGTTACTCTTATAAAACGTTCGTTTTAATGTAGGCCTACGGAGGACTTCTTCGCTTTCTCGTAATATGGACTGTCTGTCTACTATCTTCAGACCCATGATCTTGTGGAATATTTTTTATCAAAATTCTGTGCTCCTTTGACCACCCATTTCGGTTTTAAGGCATTCTCTAGCGGTACGGTCTGGCAGGTTTTATCACACGGTATTATAATATCTGATCTTTGTTTGTCTCTTGAGAGTTAAATGAGTATAATACCATTTTTGGCGCCAAATTATTGTGATGCACCTACGCACACGAAATGGTTGATAACAAAAGGTGGAATTTAAGGAAATATTTGGGAAAATTAACCGCAAAAGAAAAATATATTATTAAAACACAACATTTTCTTTAGCCTACTAGTACAAACTCTTTATCTTTTCTTATTCGAAACTTTAAAAGCTTTTTTTCGTGTTTCAAAATCATATTTTCCCGTGATTTTGGGTACATTATTTTCTTTTGTTTGTTTCGTGCACTTCTGCTTTAAAGTATACTCGAATAAAGTACAATAATTTTGAAAAAGAAAAACGCTACTAAAATTTCTAGTTATATTGAGAGTTCATTTTTTTGGAGAACTAATGTTTCAGCCGTTCCCTACTAAATTATAAAAATACCTTTGAATAGTTATGATAATATTGTAATCATTGTTTCGTATTTAAGACCTAACTATATAACAATTTTATCAATTGTTTTTTGTTTGGGGGGGGGGTACAGAATTTACTAGTGACAAAATTTGACGGAGCCGTAAAAGTATTTTATGTTTATTATGAAATATGTAACTTCCCTTTGAGGATTGTGTTGTATGAGATTTCTTCTTCTTCTTCATCTTAACTTATAGTTTACTGGTTTAACTCGTCCCTACTGCTGAGCTATAGCTGTACACATATCGTAAAATATTTGCTCGTATTTTTATGCCCATAATTTTTAAAGGTTAGAAAACAGGGTTTGTCTCTTGTGACTCGTACACAGCGCACGGTTTGTATATAAGCTATTACGCACGCACGCTCGCAAACACATTGTGCACTCAGTATATATATATATATATATATATATATATATATATACAATTTTAGTTTGCTCGTGTCCTCATAAGTTCTAACCGGAAGGAATAGGACAACTGTAATATATAGTCGGTTTTCTTCTACCGCGTTCAAGTTGAGCGTAGAATGTTTTCATTTTTCTGCGTTCTATCTACAGTAGTCTATAGAAGAAACAAGTGTTTTGATGTAAAATTTTTCAGGGATAAATTTTAAACTCATCTTTCACGGTTCATGACCCAACGTGCAAAGAAAGCTTGGTATATTTAAGGTTACGAACTAATTTTGGGTGAGATATCAAAAGTAAGGTGTTTCCCCAACGAACTCTTAAAATTTTTGCAATTTTTTTAAAAATCATTCTTACTGTTGATCTGCCTGATCCATTCAGTTTTTGGTTTCTTCTGGATGCGTTTTGCATATTTACTTCTCGTTTGTTTGTTGTTCAGGTCATCAGCCGAAACGCTGGTTTGAACCTATAGAGGCTTTACTTAGCAAAACGTAGAGAGAGGTGGTTTACAACTGCCATCCTCACTGAATGGAAAAGTATGCTTATCAGCATGCTAACCACTTTGTAAAGCATTCACTTTCCAACGCTGCAAATTTTACCTTCAGTTAATTCACCACAGGGTCTGGTTCCATTATAATGAAATTCATTACTTTCAGAGGAGATAACTTTCACTAGCGTCTTTTACACCTCTACATCTGTTCTTAAATGCTTCAGTCATATAATTGGCTGATTTTGTGAAGAAATAAAACTATTTTTTGTAGCCGTGGAACTAGCAGATTGAGTGCAAATAATTGTACACTCCACCTGCAAATTATGGGCAATATTTGAAACTTACTAATTTTGGGTGAGATTTCAAAAGTATGGTTCCCCCAACGAACTCTGTGTTTTGCAATTTTTTTCAATGCCCTTTCTCCATCTCTTGTTGTGCGCCTCTAAAACTGGCCTCCGTACATTTGGACCGTTGATCTGCCTCATCCATTCAGTTGCTGGAGCCTGCTGGATATTTTATATGTTTACTTATCGTTTATGGTCATCTTGGTGTAGTGAGCCACCATTCGATTACTTCACTAATTCATTAACTAGTTAATCTGTTGTCTTCAGTTTTTATAACATGACCGGTCAATTGCCGTTTGTATTCGGCTATTTGTTCAATTATACTTCTCACTCTTGTTTTCTAACGGGTCCATTCGTTGATATATTGTCCTGCAGCCATAATCTCAGTATATCCTTAACTCCGTATTTTCTTAGACTACAACGATAGACGTTTCTTCATTAAATACCATATATCTATCTACATTGTATATCAAGTCTGTTGAATACACTGGTTGAACTCTTGCATCTTTTGATGATAAGAACATTTACATTTAAATAAACTGATAATATTTCCGTATCCTACCCAGCTGTAGTCTGTTAAGCTCCTCTATTTGCAGTTTTGTTATCGTTGTAAAACGTAATTCGTTTTCCCACTAAAAATTAATTAGTTTTCTCATTAAAATTTAATTCGTTTTTCACTAGATTTTGACACTTTATTTATTTATTTATTTAAAATCGCATCAACTGCTTGGTTATTAGCGATTACAGGTGGACTTGTGGGTTTTGACTTTTGAAAATTTCCAGACCCTGGCCGGGAATCGAATCCGGGATCTCAGCGTGGTAGGGACACTATTTTTGTTTCATAATTAACTGTGTAAAAATAATGGTTAAAGAGGCAAAAATTGTATTTTCTCAAAAAATTGCTCTTAATTTTAATTTCTAGTTGGATCTGATGTCATTTAAATATTGGGCATTTCAAATCTACAGCTGAGGGTGCTACAATTCAGAGTAAACATAATTTTATTTAAAAAACCCGCATAGAAATTGACTTTTCACTATTTGAAAGTTTTTTTTATTTGTTAGAAAATATCTTGCACTTTGTATTACTTTAAATTTATCCTAGAATAATTGGGAACAGTTTGTTAAACAAAAGAAAATTTTCTTTCGCGTGCAGGTTTTCAGTTTAAATCTTTTTTACGTTACTTCTACTCGTAGCTTTTCCTTCTTTATTCGTCAATAAAGAGGAGGAGGAGAACTCAATTTTTCCGAATTTCTCTGAGATGGTTTCTCCTTATCCCTCGGGAATTTTCCCGATTTTGAGAATATACTAAAAAGTCGTATAAAGAAAGATATATGTTAGTGATATTGATTTAAAATTGAAATATACCGTGCTGCAGAATTCAGTGTCGTCGTCGTCGGCACCGTTTTATTTTTTATATTTATTTCTTACCAAACGACGCGACGTTGTTATGAATAACATTAAGGATTTGTGAACTTGTTCAATGTTATTATTCATACTGTAGTTTTCTTTGAAATTTTAGTGAATTTTCCAACAGTTGTCCCATTTTGTGAAAATTAATATCATTGTTGTTTAAATTTTAATGTTGTTTAGGTCATCATCTAAAAGGAAAAATGAGGTGTTTACCATTGCCTTACTCACTGAGTTGAAAAGTATGCTTATCAGCAAGCCGAGCCCTGTGAAAAGTGCATACTTTCCACCCTGCAAATTACACCTTCACTTCATTAACCACAGGGTCTTTAAGGTTTCTATATTATGAAATTCATTACTGTCAGAGGAGAAAACTCTTATTAGTGTTTTTTACATCTCTACCTCTTCTGTTTGTAGATGATAGTCATTTAATTGACTGACCATGTGATAAGAAAAAGGAACTGGTTTTTTTGTTCGGGAACTAACAGATTGAGTGCGAAATTTCAACTCTACCTGTCTGTTATGGGCATAAATTTTGAATACACCTTTCAAATGTGTATACTGTGAATTATCAAATTGTTTTTCTTTTAGTCACAAACGTCCGTTGTATTCAAACATTTCATTTTGCGGGAGAAATTTATCAAAAGTACGTGTATAGATGTTTTCCATTATCCTTTGATTTGCAGTACGTGGATGTTTTTTAACAGTATTTTTATGCGATTCGTAAGCTGAAAGCGAAAATTTTAATCTTTCTCGTTGACCTTAATGTAATCAGTATAAGTCCAATTTTGATGGTGTATCCACAGTAGTTAAAATTTTGTGTGGGTCTGCAATGTGAGAGAGTATAAAACGAATTATTTGTCGAAGGATTTGTTTATCCGCTCTCGATATCGTTTAAAAATTATACTACAGTAAATCATTAAAGAAAATTTATGTCATTCTTTCGTGCTTTCACTTTTCTACGGATGCCTCGTAAAAAGTTTAAGAAATGCCTGTGAAGTTTTGTCTTCCAGTAATGGCGATTTGTTTTACAGATATATTTCTTGACCGCCTTGGAAAATGTTATTTTATGTTTTGAGATTGTACGTAGTAAGAATCGTATCACATATTTTGTCGATACCATCTTATTGCCTCAGGCGAACGAATAAACGAGCGTTCTGTCTGATTTGTACTTAACGATAACTATGTCGTGGTTTTTTTCTGCTACACTCATCGTTCAAAATACGGTTCTACTAATGTAATATATTTAACTCTATTCTCAAGGGAGTAAGTTTCTTACATTTTGTAAGAAAATTTTTACTTGGTATTTTTGTAGCATTAAAATGTGATGCACTATATTTTCAGTATATTTCTGTGTTTTGGACCCTTTTGCTTTCATTTTTTATTATTTTCCCTTGCCCTATACGAATGTAAATTATGGGGAAGAAAGTATTGTTTTCATGTCGAATCCAGTTTTCCCTGGACGTACAAGTTTTCAGGCCCTCTGAACCCCCCAAAAAAACATGTTTTTAGCGATTGGTCTGTGTGTGTGCGCGCGTGTGCGTGCCTGAACAAAATATCTCAAGAATGGAATAGGGTACGAATTTGTAACTTAAAACCTAATTAAGTTAGGAATCATAAGAGGACCCGACACAACATTTTTATCAAAATCAGTCAACCGGAAGTAGTATCTTATCGTGCTTAATTGTTAATTAATAACTTTAGCGTCAATTAGTGATTTCCCGTTTTTTTTAAGTCGTACTTAGGTGATTTTAATTTTGTGTCATCCATTCATGATTTCAAAACTTAGGTTATAATTATATTTTATTATTTGCATTGGCAAGAGAAATTCGTGTGAGTTATTTTACTCCAGATTTTTATGTTTTTAACATACTTACAAGTATATTTTAGTCTTTCAGATTCGTATTTAAATTTGTGTACCGTAATTTTACTTATTCTGACATAAAGTTTTTGTTTTGCTTAAAACGATTAGTTGTAAAGAAAGGATAATGATGATGATGATGATGACAGCAATAGTAACGGCTTAAAATATAGCCATAAACGGAGACACTGTTATTTAGCTCAAAATAGGTTTTTACCAGATTCATCAACCGTTCGAATGTTGTTAAGTCAGACAGGCGTAGCGGCAAATGGTAGTTTAGTAACAGCAATCAAAGAAGCACAAACTTTTCCAATTCAGGAAATAGCGAACCGACTTAGTTTATAAACTTGACACGGGGTTTTACCAGCTGAAATGTAGGTAGGCAGACGGGCTCGGTACTCTGTGTGTAAAAGATTGTACAGAAAATTATGTATGTCTCAAGGGAAGGGAGTTATGCAGTGAATGTTCGTTTTATATTTTTCTCTATTTTTTAAAACATATTTATGTTTTCACAGAGGGTGTTTTGTTGTTTTATGCATTTTTTTTCTATTTCTCTCACGCTTAGCTACAGTACAGGCCTATTCCCATGACGCTAGTTTACTAGCTGCTAGTACTAGCAGGTCCTACTAGCGCGTCGGTGTCGGTTCCGACGACGCTAGTTTACTAGCAACTTATTAGTAACTTGCAACTTTTTATAAACGTTCACGCCGAACTAGTTTACTAGCGCAAGTCAATCACATGACCTTTTCTCCTCTATTAGCGCTAGTAAGGAACGTCCACACCGAGCTAGTTTACTAGCGCAAGTCAAACACATGACCTTTTCTCCTTTACTAGCGCTAGTAAGGAACGTTCACACTGAGCTAGTTTACTAGCGTTAGTCAATCACGTGACCTTTTTCTCCCCTATTAGCGCTAGTAAGGAACGTTCACACTGAGCTAGTTTACTAGCGCAAGTCAATCGCATGACCTTTTCTCCTCTACTAGTGCTGGTAAGGAACGTTTACACCGAGCTAGTTTACTAGCGCTAGTCAATCACGTGACCTTTTTCTCCCCTATTAGCGCTTTAACTTAACTAGCTGCTAGTTGTTCGTTCCCACGACGCTAGTACTAACCCTCGGAGGGAGGGGGAAGATGTCTTCCGACAATATATTCGGCTGATATTTTACCACAGATTTTATGTCCAATGCCACAGTTTTTTAAATCAGCTTTTTTACCGTAAAATTAGGTTCAGCTAATAATGTGAGTGGTTTTTTTTATTGTAAAATCCAATTGGATATTTATTGCAATCGTTATTGCATAAAGATTGGTCCGCATCATGTTAATTCGTTGACATTAGTGGCCGTATGAACTTGTAACTGTTTTGATTAAAACATCGAATTAGGATATCGTGTGTCGACCAAATTTGATAACTGCCAAAAGATCAGCGAGTAAATTATTGCGTTTTACCATCCGGGAACATTTTGAACGACGTTGTTGTTTGCGGTGCAGTAATGTCACCACTCTAGTTAGATTCGGTGTCGTCAAAGAACGTCTTATCTCGCCTCTGAATGTGTTGGTTGCCGTCTTTGTTGAACGTAATACTGGTCAAACTTAACTTGTCTTAGCGCTACCGCTTGTTAGAAGTCTTATCTCCGGTTAAGTGTTTGAAATAGTAGTCGGGTTGAAGTTTAAGTCCTTTATGCCTTTTGTTTACTCAGTCGCTTCCATAGTGTTTAGTTCAATATTCTACAACTTTGGAATAGTTTCGTAGTATAATAATAATAAATAGGAAAATTGTACTTCAAAAGTTCTCTCAACTGCTGATTGTTCTCGAGTAATCTTCATTGCGGTAGTCTTTTTTCATTACACTTGTTTGTTTATGAACAAGTTTTACGTGTTTATATATGAGCCACTCTGAATCTCACAATCGACGTTGTGCTGTCTGAAAATTTAAGATTTTTGTTTTGCTGAAAAGAATTTCAGGTGTTTTCAAATATAAGAGTCCCTTGGATAGGTAAGGCGTATATGGAATTCACATTAGAGTTAATGGTTAGTCTCGGAAACTACGTTAAATTGATCAGTAAAAAAATTGAAAATTTATTCGAAAACATTATTAATTTTAAAAGATATATATTTCTTTTTATTATATCTTTTTTTAATTCAATTTAGAACAATAAGCAACCCCATGACCCAATGAGATGAGGATGATGTGTGTGACGTGTAAATGAGGTGTAGTCTTGTACAGACCCAGGCCGACCGTTCTTGAGAGAGTATGGTTAATTAAACCCCAACCATCAAAGTACACCGGTAACCACTGTCTAGTATTCAAATCCGTATAAAAGTAACTACCTTTACTAGGATTTGAACCAGGAACCTTCGTCTCCGAAAATCAGCTGTTAAACAGCTGATTTTGGCGACGACTTTACCTCTAGACCAACCCGGTGGGTTCATTATGTCTTAACTTTAATTTTTATCTTATTTTGAAGTGACTGCTTTCTTTTAGCGCGCGTGGACTTGTCTTTTTTGGACGGGAAAAATCTTTGGTTTGCCGTCTCGTCACGCTCGGCTATCAGTAATTACCATGAAAACAATTCCCATTAATTAATTTACAAAAATTTTTTTATTTAATTTGTTAACTTAGTTAATTATATTTAATTTGTTAACTTAATTACATAGTCACTTCTATCGGTCAGTCCCGTGACTGCTGATTTTTTCTTTTACTTTTATGACGTTTTAGAAACGTTCATTGTTCGTAGTAACATTCTACGTAGCACTTTCCCCTTGATATTCACCTCGCATTGTTTTGGCGCGACTACAGCTGCTTGGTATTTTGTCGTTACTTCTTAATTTTTGACGGAGAGAAGGCAAACATTTTCCTTTTTTTCATGGATGGTTTGTCTTTGCAGGACGACAATGTAGTTGGTTTCACAAGTTAGCAATGCAGTTCCTTTAACAAATTTACTTTCAATTCTATTTTTTCACCTTGTTACTTATATAGTTTAAAAATTATTCACTCAGGTCCTTGTTGTTAAGATACCGGAATATTGTTTGTTAAGTTTCTCAACTAACTTTTTAAAGTTTTTACTTTTTAAATTTTTTTAAATTGTCAGCCGTGGCAAGAACGCAATGATTCATTATTTAACTAGCACGAACTGTATCTTTGTTTAATTCGTTTAAAGTTGCGTCAACATTTTGCTTATTAGTGACTACATTGGGTTAGGGAACGGTGGGAGTGACAATTTTCCTGATCCTGTTAGGGAATCGAACCGGGACCTCCGCTTTACATTGTAGCAAGCACCCCAATCAATAAGCCATAGAGGTGGCCTCTATCATTTTTAGTATATATATGAAAAATACAAGCGAAAGGTAACTGAAAATAATACTTTTTTATTTTTATTTGCACGAGGGAATCAAACCCGGGAACTCTGTTTTGCATCGTAGCACCCTAACCAATGGGTCACGGTGGTGGTAGCCTGTATAATTTTTTATATAATGTGTGAAAAATGTAAGAGAAAGGTAACTGAAAATGATGCATTTTTTTGCAGAAGCTGAGGCTTTGTCTCCACGACGACGATCAGGTAAAAAAACTCAACATTGGGCCACCAAAGTAGCTTTAAAACCTAAATAGCTTCACGGACATTGTATAATAAAGTACATTGTTTAAAATGTAGCGAGACCGTTAATCTGATGTGGAGTATTGAAGAGTGCTCTTCTTCTTCAGGTGCCTACCCGTTCCGAATGTTGGCGACCATTATCTAGCAAATCTCACTTTGTTCGTTGCACTGCAAACGAAATAGATCTTCAGAGCTTTTTCAAAACAAAGTTCTCCATATATTTTCCCTGCGAAATGGCTTGCAAGGAAGAGTTTTTATTAAATTAACAATTTTTGCAATCAGATTTTTTAAAAATGAACTATAAATAAATCTTTTAAATTTATAAATCACAAGTTGAGGCCTCATTACCCTGAGTACCTCTCATTATATCAATTACGCATGTGTTAAAAGAGAAAATTATTATGTAAAAAGATATTACATTTTAAAATTTGGAATATTTTTCACTATAATTTTTGTACATTAAAACTCTTTGACTGACAAGTCTAAAACATGGTAACGTTTCAGGCGCCTAACTTCCTCTGCATTGTTTAGAAGATTTATGGCTATTCTTTATGACTTTAGGTCCTAATTTTTCTTTTAATTTATTCTTATTTAGTTTTAGGTTGACTATTTTGATCAATTTTTCTAATTTCTGACGGGGGCCTTGAGCCCCAAGAGGCATTATGACAAGAGGGCGAGCAGTGCGCACTCCCCAGGTCTGCCGGCCTGGCTCCAACTCGCCCTCGAATTTAGTTTTATCTAATTAACTTAGTTATATTTTAGGTGACTGTCGCCGTCACATTCGAACAAATTAAGAGTTCTTAGGAATGGCCTCCGGGTCTATGCCTTACGGCGACCAATCGGAGGGAAGTTGGTGGGAGAAATGCCAGCAAACCAATTACCAATTACATCAGGAAGGTTGCAATAATGTTGTATTTCTGCATTCCATGTAAACCATGGCGCCCTTGTTATAGCCCGAAGAGCCTTATTCCGGAACCTTTGAATTACTACCTCCCTCTGTTACTTCTGCTGGTAGTTCCCGAAAGTTGAACGCCGTACAACCAAACTGGTTTAAGTAACATTTTGTAAAGCAGAAACTTATTCTCAAGAGAGAGTGAAAATATAAATTTAAAAAAATACAAGGAAGAGTGGAAAAATAATTTTTCCCTCCTAAAAATTATTAGTTTCATAGTGTACGTCTTAAGGTGAACAGGAAAATAAGGCTGGTTCGAATTCTTGAAGAAGGTTTTGCAAACTAAAACGCTGGTTTGCGTATCAGAATTCTAAGCCTTTCGTAAAGTTTTCACGTAGTTCATCTGGGTCGGGCTGTATAATAAAATCCACTAATTTCAGAAATCTAACTGCGATCAGTGCCAATCACACCTTGTAACTTCTGTTTGTTCTTAACTAGTCATTTAATGATTGATCATTCTTGTGGAAAGAAACAAGACTAATTAATAAATTTTTGTAGCCCAGGAACCAGCAAGGGCAGTTAAACACTAAATCTATCTGTGATGGTCTACAAAAGATTTATTTTATCATACTTTGATTTTGGAAAAGAATAAAGGAAAACATAGTTTTCTTTTAATAACTAAGTAGTGAAGGAAACAGTATTTTAAATTTTACTTGTATGCAATAGAGTAATATTTCATCAGCGTTTTAGTTTTTAAATAAATGCTGGTTGAAATATTAATAATTTTTTGTAGTTCTTCTTTGTAAAGCGCAATTTTAAGTAAGTCACTTAAATTAAGTAGAGGGTGAAGTTCATAGACGCGTAAATTACTGTTTCGTTTTCAGTCGAAGTCTGTGGAAGTAGTTCATAACTGAATTATTGTAGTTTAGTTATGAGTTGGAAAATCCTGTGATAAATCGCGCTATACTGTTCAATTTATTGTTTCTACTGTACAACGTTGTGTTTTGTGCTGTTTTATTTTACCTACCCCGGTTATTTTCAGTTGCTTATAGATTGTTACAGCGCCTGGGAAGACTTTTCACTTTCTTACATTTCTGTCTATGGTAGTGAATCTTATATACCCTTATTTTTTCAGTCATGTTTTTTTATACTTTTAAGACCTCACTGGATCACTTTAAGTTAGTTTAACATTTATTTAGTCTTAATTTCAGTCATTTAATTTAAAGTAATCCTATTTACGATGTTTCATTAATTTTTACTCTCTCTTGTCCTATATGAAATTATAGGGAAGGGAAATACCTATTGTTTTTCATGACAATTTTTCGATATTGAGTTTTCCCCGGATATACACGTTTTCAGGCGCCCTAAACAGAAAATATATGTTTTTAGCGATTGGTCCATGTGTGTTTGTGATTTTTCACTTTTTAGCGATTTTTCAAATACGGTTCTTACGAATTTTTTTTTAAATCGCCTTATTTATTGCATTTTTATGCTCTACAAGATATAGGGTAAGCGCCGTGTTTGCTGAAATTTTTGGGGGTCTGTGCTCTCGTAGAAAACAATTTTTCTTAAGACTGTGGCCTTAGCTAATATGTGTGTAGGTCAAAAGTGATCTGATTTTCATTTTGAGTCATTCACCCATGATTAAAATTAGGTGTTCATTATCTACATTGAGAAGAGAAAGTCGTGTGAGTGTTTTATACCGAATATTTTAGATGTTTTTACTAAGCCTTTTAAATGCGTCTTTTGGAAATTAAATGTTTAAAAAATCTATGTATTATTTCGTCGGTAACATACCATGAGCTCCAGTAAAATCAGTTGCAGACATTTTGACTGAAATCGCTGTAGTCTATTCTTAGTAGTAGGTTGTTTGTCCTAACTGTACCACATAGCTACACTCATAAATAATCTACGCTTTAAATTTTTCGGTAAATCAAATGTTCTCCTTTCATGTTGTTAACGTCATATCCTTGTTTTTGTCCAAGTATTTTTTTGGAGAGAGAGCTGCGTAATAATGATTGCGTTATTTGTACTTTTTAAAGATTTATCATGGAATTAGGAATTGTTATGTAATTTATATTACTTTAAAGCATTCTAAACAGTTAAACTTGTAATACACTTGAAAGGTTAATGCCAAGATCACTTATATCTATTGTGAAGCACTTCACAGTGAAAATCATGTAAGTAGCATCTTCCCGTAAGTGTGAACGCTCTATCAAATGTTACAGTACTTTGCTAACTTTGTTATAGTATATAGTTATAGTATATATACTAGTATATTTGTTATAGTATATATACTACTATATTAGTAAGAAGTATTAATCAAATTTAATGAAGTTAATTTCTAGTGAATCTTTCGTTAGGTTTCGGAATTCAGAGTACCTATCGTTGTGATTTTTGAACCGCCCTTAAATTGGATTTCATAATTAATGTAAAAATCTGGTGTGAAACAACTCACACGACTTTCTCTTGGCAATTTAAATTATGTAAAGTGTAAAACATAACATCATTTTAATTTTGTAATGACGCGAAATGAAAATTAACCTCTCTGTAGTAGTACTTAAACATACTCAAAATAACGAATTGACGCAAAACTAAGCGTTGTACAAAAAAAATGTTTGAAATAAAAGGATAAAAAATGCAGTAAATGATGCGGTTAAAAAAAAATCGGTGGAGCCGTTTTTAAGAGAAAATCACGAAAAGTGAAAAATTTACTGCCAGGTAGAATAGCTTTCGTACAGATTTCGGAAAAGTTTCCTGAATGTTTTAGTAATGTGTTTTCCGAATGTCTTTTAAAATACCTTTTAACCACGTAAATAAAATGAATTGTCTGTTGTATTAATTTGGGTTATAAGGGTCTTAATATTAACTTTATTTAGGAGGCATTGATTAAGATGAGAAGTTACTCAAACTACTCTGCAATAAACAAATCTTTCCGTGTTTCATTAAAATATAATTACGTCGACCTCCAAATCTTCTGAAATGCCAGAGGATACCAATTTTGTGTTATTAATGTCTTCTGTTAACCCTTTCAGTGCCGAAACAATTTTTAAAAGTTGGATCTTAAGTGCCATTTAATTTGAATAAGGGTGTACAATAAAAAGTGCCAGCCCTTATTTCGAAAATTTGCAGGCGCAAGCCTGCCATTGCCAACCAAAATTTCAGCGTTACAGATAAATAAAATGTCCTGTTAAAAATTAATTCTTATTGTGTTCGTAAAAAAAAGAAATCGTTTTAACACTAAAAATATTTAAAATAGTGTTATTTTAGTTCATTTAAAGTCGCATCGACAGCTTGGTCATTAGCAACTACTGTGGGTTTGGGTACCTTAACAGTGGGTTTTTTTATTTTTGTTGTAATCCCTAATGTGTGTACGTTGCAATCTATTCAATTCAGAACATTAAGCAACGCCATGACCCAATTAGATGAGGATGATAAGTATGACGTGTAAATGAGGTGTAGTCTTGTACAGGCTCAGGTCGACCATTCCTGAGAGAGTATGGTTAATTGAACCCCAACCATCAAAGTACACCGGTAGCCACTGTTTAATGGTGGTAACTGTGGTTTTAACGTGTTAACATTTCCAGATCCTAGCCGGGGATTGAACCCGGGACCTTTCGCTTTATAGGTTAGCGCGCTAGTCACTACGCCATGGAGGCGGTTTCAAAATACATTATTCCATTAATTTTTGTTAAAAAGTTTTTTTGAAAATTTTCGATTATCCGGACGTTGGCACTTTATGTATAACTTACTGGCGTTCAGTAGACCGGATGGTATCAGTACGTAAAATAATATCGACGTCCTGTTTTCCGGACGTTTGGTACTTGCAAGGATTGTTGTTGTTGTTTAGGTCATCAGCCGAAAGGCTGGTTTGAACCTGTAGAGGTTTTACTAAGTAAAACGAGGAGTGAAGTGGTTTACCTATGCCTTCCTCACTGAGTGGAAAAGTACACTTATCAGCATACCAGGCCCTCTGAAAAGCACATATTTTCCACTCTGCAAATGACACCTTCACTTCATTCACCACAGGGTCTGGCTGTTTAATGAAATTGATTACTTTCAGAGTAGATAACTCTGATTACACCTCTGCCTCTTCTGCTTTTAAATGATTCAGTCATTTAATTGGCTGACCATGTGATAAGAAACAGAACTATTTATTTTAGCCCTGCATCTAACTGTAGATTGAGTGTAAATAATTTGACACTCCACCTGACAGTTATGGGCAGACTGTAAGGGTTGATAGATGTGATTCCCGATTTTAAAATGTTTGCAGTTCTTTTAGTTTCAGGGAGAGACGAATGGGTGGCAACAATCAAATCACACCCTGTTTGATTTTGAAATGTTCTTTCGTGGAACGGCAGTCTTCTAATTATTATCGATAACTTCCTTTTGATTAAGTGACTTTTCTTTAGTAACGTTTTCTCTATAATATACTTTTTTGCATCGGTTTTCATTTGTGTATGTTATACAGTACTACAGTAGTTATATATTACGTCCAAAATACTGTATCGATTGAATCATGAGCAAAGCAAAGGTTAGAGACTCCATTGTGATGATCGTCTCCTCATCACTGTAGTTCTTTTCTTTGCGTTTCTTTGTCACCGTTCTTCTCTTTCCATCGCTCCAGTCGGTAATGATATATCGATTTATTTCCTTTTTATCGTTAACCTCTGCGCTGCTTTTCTCTAACTTTCTATTTTTAGGTCTGCGTTCAATCTCCTTTTCTTAGTCGCTACACAATTAATGTTATTTTATTTGATCGACACTTTCTATTAATCCGTTTACTAATCTTATAAATTTTGTCACCGATTTTCATTGTGATTCATTTAAGTTTTATCGCTGGACTATAACGGTTAGTTTGGACCGATTTATATATTCGTCATTACTTCGGCGCCGACCTGATCGTAATGGCACTGAATTATTTATTTGTTAATTTTTGATTCAGTCAATTTATGTTTATACCGTGCGTTCGGAAAGTCGCTGTGCACTGGAATTGTGACTATGGATTTATGAAAATATGTATAAAGAAATGACTAAGCATTTTGGAAAAAAATTTATTCAATACCTTAATTACATTGTTAAACCGTGATTACATTGTTTATAGAAGGTGTTCGAAATGACCTCCATTGGCATCAATACAGCATTGCACTCGTTTCATTTTGTTTGCAAACACCTTTCGCAACTGTATAAAACGTTATGCAACGTGTTTGGTGAACGAATAATTTCAAAGAATTTGTGGCCTGCAAGATCTCCTGATCTGACTCCCCCCGATTTCTTTTTATGGGGTGCGGCGAAACAAACTGTGTATCGGAACAGACCACACACGATTGACGAACTTAAAGCCGCAATAACGGCATACATTCAAGGAATCACTGTTCTTCAGTTGCGAAAGATGTTTGCAAACAAAATGAAACGAGTGCAATGCTGTATTGATGCCAATGGAGGTCATTTCGAACACCTTCTATAAACAATGTAATCACGGTTTAACAATGTAATTAAGGTATTGAATAAATTTTTTTCCAAAATGCTTAGTCATTTCTTTATACATATTTTCATAAATCCATAGTCACAATTCCAGTGCACAGCGACTTTCCGAACGCACGGTATATACCGTTCGGATAATACTAATTTAGGAACTGATGTAAACAAATATTATTTGTAATGTTTTTTTTTCATTTATATAAAAAATATTTTTATATTTACCCTTTTTTTTTACTGCTGTATTTTTCTTCAACTTTTTAAGAGCACTTCCGCGGTGCTCACCGCTTCTTCAGGTAAATAATATTAAGTTTCTAGAAAAATTATTGTGAAGATTGCATCTTCATTATTCAAAATCGGGGTTTGAATCAAACCTTTGACAAAGGACGAGGCAATCTTCACAATTATTTTTCTATAAACTTTATGCTGTTACCTGAAGAAACGGTGCGCACCGCAAAAAAAAACTCGTAACAAGTTGAAGAAAAAGAAAGCAGTAAAAAAGAGGTAAATATTAAAAGTTTTTGTTATAAATAAAAAAAATTACATTAAATTGTGGATTCTGCTGCTTTGATGCTACCAATAAATACACAAAATATAATATATTCATGTCTGTGTCTAAAACAGTAATATTTCGGATCTTGTTGTGTGCGACGAGCCGCTTTATACTTTCTCAGACGATGTTTTGTTATACGGTTAAATACGATTTTGACTGCAATGCGAATTTCTTTCCACAGTTAGAATGACTCTCGCTGAGCATTTTTTTTGTTACCACAATAACGCGTACAACCAGTAGCAGAGCTGATCGTTTGTTTACAACATTCGTTCTAAAATTAAATTGAATAAAAAGTACACCTGTAAAAGTAACTATTGTGAATTAACTGGTTGATGAGTTAGCGTAGAGTTGGTTGGTCCTCTTTTACATTATTGTACTTTTTTACATTAAAAAAAGTTGTACATTCTCTTATAGCACACGCTTCTGTTATAATATCTGCTTGTCGGGACATTTACGTGATGTGGCTGCAGTCATCGCCGCGAAAGATTTCTGTTTCAGAATCTACCGTACGGAAAAAATTGAATTCACACATTAAATAAAAGCGTATCCTTTTCTCCGTTGATTCGTTTGACTGAATTTATTTTATTTCAAAAATTAGTAGGATACCTTGTAAAAACAATTATAAAAATTACGGTTTCCATTTATGAAAGGAAAAACTGCTTAATTTTTATACGTAGCATTTTTTACGTTGTCTGGGACGTGCATGAAAAACTGCGTTCACGGTTATATCATATAAATACGTATTATGTATTGTATTCGTATGATTAAGCATTTATTAAATGTATCTTTATTGTATGTTTAAGAAGTAATAGTTAAATTTAAAAGAGTAGTTAAGGTTAAATTTAGTTTTCATTTTTAATTTCTTTTCTTTTCTAAATAAAATATTGTAAAATAAATTTATTTGTTGAGGTTTCTTTTGTAATATTTTATTAACGCTATTATCATTAATTTTGCTAATGTTTGGTTTCTGTCTAATATTTTTTTTTACTAAAGTGTTTTTTATGCTTATTTAATCATTTTCTCTTTTATGTGATTTTTGCGTAATAAGTTATGTATTAGTATTAATTGTTTTTTTAGCAGTGCTATTATTGTAGTATTCTAATTATTACTGTGGTTAGGTTCATTTATAATTAATTATTCCGTGATTTAGTCAATTTTTATGTAAGTGTAGGTACTCCATGGAACATTTTGTATGCTGATGATGTAGCCCTTATATCAAATAGCCTGCAGGGGATTCAAGAGAACTTGGAAAATTGGAGAAAGGCACTGGAACAAAATGGGTTGCGCATCAGTAGAACAAAAACAGAGTACATGTTTTGTAATTTTGATCCTGATGACTCATGGAGTGGAGACATCAAACTTGAGGCAACCCCCCTGCCCAGAGTTAAAACTTTCAAGTATCTGGGGGCAGTGATCTCAGAGGATGGATCCATGGAGGCTGAAATAGTGCATAAAATAACATCGGGCTGGAACAAGTGGCGTATGCTGACTGGGGTTCTGTGTGACCCAAAAGTGCCCATAAAAATAAAGGGAAGAGTCTACAGAGCGGCAGTTAGACCAGCACTTGTCTATGGCAGCGAAGCTTGGGCACTTAAGAGAGTGCATGAACAGAAACTCCACACTACAGAGATGCGCATGCTGCGATGGGCGGGAGGAGTCACATTGAAGGATAAGGTGCGGAATGAGCATATAAGGGGAACCTTCAAAGTTGCTAATATAGCAGAAAAGGTGCGAGAGTCCAGGATGAGATGGTATGGTCATGTGCTCAGGAGAACGGATGATCATGTCGTGAAGAGGTGCCTTTCCATGGCTACGGGGAAGAGAGGAAGGGGTAGACCCCTTACCACGTGGATGACGAATGTCCAAAGAGACATGAAAATGTTGGGCTTATCCGAGGAAGACGCACAGGAGCGTAACAAATGGAGCTCTCTGATTGGGAAAGCCGACCCCGCGTAACGGGAAGAGGCGAGGCCAAAGAAGAAGAAGTAGGTCTACAGCTCGTTTCTTGACGTAAAAATAAAGAAATGATTTTTCGATTGGATCTTTTTCATTTCCAGTTTGTAGTTTTTGTTTCATTTTAACGTACAGTCAAATTTTAAAATACTTTATTAGAATTTATTGTTTGTAAAAGTTAATATGGAATGGGTATATCCAAAGAATGGTAACGGAAAATTGGTCAGAAACAGGGTTTATTTTGTAGCGATCAGCTGTTGTGACAATTTTTAAATTTATTTAGAACAGCTGATTCATAAATTTTGTTATATTTTTTTTTTATCCCTAATGTGTGTACGTTGCAATCTGTTCAATTCAGAACAATAAGCGACCCCACGACCTAATGAGATGAGGATGATATGTGTGACGTGTAAGTGAGGTGTAGTCTCGTACAGACTCAGGCCGACCATTGTTGAGAGAGTATGGTTAATTGAACCCCAATTATCAAAGTACACCGGTAACCACTGTCTAGCATTCAAATCCGTAAAAAGTAACTACCTTTAGTAGGAATTGAACCAGGAACCTTCGTCTCCAAAAAATTTGGTTTCTGAAGGCAAATATTTAATTTATGTAAAATTTTTTTTTTTAATTTCAATTTAAATAGTATAAAAATATAAACCACAATGATTTTTTTATTTCATTTTATTCTGTTTTGTTCCAAAGACATTATGTAGTTCCGGAGTTATAATTGCAACAATTGAAAATAAATTTGTTTTGATCCAACCATCGTACAAAATTTTGGATGGAATTTTGTGTTTTATTTCATGTAGCAGTTCAATTAAATAATTTATAAGTATTATGTTAGCAGAAATATTATAAAATAATACTGAAACCGCTACAGTTTATCGTCGCCCTCGGAAGGTATGGGCAAACGGATCCAACAGGCTGTGGTAGCGAGGGATCTCAGGGAAGGAGATTGGGAAGACAGAAAAGAAAATGGGTTGTAAGATGCGGGAGGCGAGTATCTGTAGGACCCTCTCAACTAAATATATTATCATTGTCATTTTTTGTGTTTAGTATTTTATATTTTAATTTTATTTTGTAAATATTTTTTATTTGTCGTGAATAAATTCGAATTCTTAAAACATTATGTTTGGAGTGTAGCATTAAACAAATTATACGGGAGTGAAACGTGGGTGATAGGGGCTGTAGAAAAGAAGAGTATAGAAGCTTTTGAATTGTGGTGTTTTAGGAAAACGTTAAAGATTAGGTGGGTGGACAAAATAAGTAATTTAGAGGTTCTTAGGCGTGTGAATGAAAAAAAGTATACGGAAGCATCTTACCAGAAGAAGGGATAGGCTAGTGGGGCATATCTTAAGACATCCAGGTATTGGGCTATCAATAATGGAGGGTAATATTGAGGGAGTAAATTGTTGGGGGAGGCAAATATTAGAATATATAAAGTAAATTACAAAAGATGTAGGGTGTTAAAGGTATGTACAGTCCGGCCTCTCTTAGTTTGCTCCTAATGTAAACAAACAATGACGTCACTGAGCATGCGCGTTATATCAAAATGTGTGCACGCAACAAAAGTAACAACAAAATACTTTCAAAAGTATTTAAGTACAAAATACTTTTAAAAGTGTTTTTCTAAATGAAATTGTTCAGCCTACATCATATCATGACTGATGTTTTTAGTACTTTCAGTACTTATAATTTAAAAAATAGTTAACTCAATTGGAATACGACAACCGTAAAGTTGCAGACTCTAGCGTGCACCCTGTAGTGGGTGGCTTTTGTTTGTTGACAGTAGGAGCAAACTAAGAACGGCTCAACTGTAGATATGAAACGACTAGCGCAAGATATAACAGCTTGGAGAACTGCATCAAACCAGTTGAGAGACTGATGACAAAAAAATTTCGAATTATTCTGATGTGATTTTACCCGCCTGGAAAAAACTATCTGTAGGCCTACTAACTCCATAGCCGGAAAACTTTTAGTTGTTTACCAGGAATATGTATTGTTCTGCTTAAATTTGTAGAATTTTCTGTAAAACAATTTAATTATTTGGTTTGTGTGTGGAATATCACGTAATTTGTGGAAGTAATAACAAAATTGAGTCGAAAGAATGATATGTTGTGTTTCTTAGGCGCTTTGTTCAACGGTATTATTATTATTATTATTTTTATTTCCTTTCTTATTCAGAGCTGGTAATGTAATTGTCTTAATAGCACTCGTGGCGGTGTAGTAGGCCTACGTTAAATAAATTTACCTCGCTGCTGAGCGTGAACCTGCCTTACACGTGAATAACGTCGGCTAATTTAATTTTTTTTTTACGGTTTTATATATAAAAGCAGTGTAGTCTGCATTGATTACCGAAAACGTTGTTCGTAAGGATGTTTGTATTACATTTAATTAAATTATTTGAATGTTCTAAAAAGCTCCCTCTCCGCCCACTTTACTACTCTCAAGGCTTCGAATTTAATTTAGGAGCCAGCTTCTCTGTCTGGAAATTCAATAAAAAAATAATCTCTTCTAGAAGTACGTACTGTGTTTATACATATAGTATATACATATACTTAACTTTTTGTGCAATTGTTAAATTAAATGTTAGCTTATTGAATTTTCCTGTTGCAACGTTGTTGTTTTTTTTAACGAAGTACGACTTGTAATTGATATTTGTAACATGTTTTTGGTGTCACTTTCTTGCGTGTTATCTACTGTATAATGTCGAGTGAGAAGGTACTGGAATGTTGCAACATTTGCTTTGCTCTGATCTTCTCTTGTATGATCCCCTGAAGCCAAAAAAGTGGTTCTGTGTACGAGTAATATTAGATTTTGATTGTGTTTTTTTTCTCTTAAACAAAACGATGTTTGTGTTATTTAACGTAATAGATAGTAAATGCACTGATGAGATTTATTGCACAAACAAATTCCTGATTGAATTTGCGATTAGTTTCCGTTCTCGTAAATAGATTTGATCTTTAAGTTCATTTCGTAATTTATTATGCGATTCAATCAGTTTGGTGTGGGAGTACGTGTTTCAATCTGTTGAAAAACATTATATCAGTTTTCATTTTAATTTCAATACTCGGAATTGTACACAGCACTATTATAAATTTGTTGTTCATTGCTTCTTCTGACATTTTGCATTAAGTAAACAAACTCACAAATTTCAATTCGTTTCGAAATTTAGTTGTAACTAAATTGTTATTCTGTAATAATGTATTTATTTATTGATATTGTCCTTGGAATTGGATTAACAATATTTGTTCCGATTTTATTAGAAATATTCTTGATCGGTTCTTTATGATCCATATATTTTCTGTTGCTGTTGTTGTAATGTATTCTCCTCCTCTTGTGATGCGTACATATTCTGTTTATCCACTCGGCTAAGTATCCATTGTGGCGTACAATTGGGAAAATGTCAGCCAGCCTAACTTTTAGCACCGTCGAATTTTTCCGATTATCATCTGCACGAGAATTCCATCTGTATCATCCCTAAATTCGGATATTACAGTTATGGTTTTATATTTGTTTATACTCGTTCGTGTTTTTTTCCCCCCCGAAGAGCTCTTGAAAGAGAGCACGGTAGATCAATATTTAGGTTACTCCCTTATGTTCTGTCCATTCTCTTTCTTCCTCGTCCACATTTCCTTCATTCTCTCCCATGGAGAGATTGACAAGCGCGAGCTGGGGCTAGTTTTGGTAAATTTAACACGCGCTTGCTTAAGCTATCAGTTTAGAAGCTATAATGTTTTTCACGGTTGATTAGCTCTGCTGTTACACGCGTTTAGACCTATCAGAACGTTTGCCAGCGTTGTCAGATTGTACGAATGTTTTAGGAATGTTTTGTTTGGTTGTTGACATTACACGCGCATGCGTATAAGAGCTGCAGTAGTTCATTCGTGTTTTGCATCTCGTACTGAACACATCGATTATGTAAAGCTTGTTATTGAAAGACCAAAAAAATGGCTGACAAAATATATAACAGAGCTACGAGAGCAAGTATTGGCAATGTTGCTGGCAAGTTATTGGCTAGCTATGAAGTGGGTGGGGGGGCAATGCATACGTTCAGAGCTCATCAACTTTGAAAAATAGTAAAGTTTGCTATCAGTAGAGTTTAAGCTACTGGCGTTAGAAGTAAAAGTTGTAGAATTTTTTAAATTTTCTACAACGTTTGCCGTATAATCAGTATTAGGTTTATATTTTTTAAAGTTGTTTTTAGTTCACATAACATTTTGGGTTCAGGAGACTTGAAAACTTATTTACAGTGACAGTTCGATATGGAAAATTACACAAAAAAAAAATGCTTTCCTTCCCTATATTACACCTATTCGTTTTTTTATCCCGTATAGGGCCAATATTGGACTACGTGAAGTGACTTTGACGTTTCTGGAAGCTCTTTTTACAGCCCACACTCTCAGCAATCGCTCATTGTAGTATGCTTTTCTCTTTTCTTCTGGTTCTCCCGGTGTTCTATTATTGCTGTTCATGGCAGCCCTTTTTGTTTGGTTCATTACGTTTTCTTGGTATTCGGGTTTTCGCAGAACACTTATATCTATTGTTAAGTGTCTTAAAAATTTGTTTTATCAATCGGTTGTCATATATTCATTAAATAATATTTTAATAATAATGATTATTTAATCCAATATAATATGTTGGATTAAATATTACCAGCATGCCAGACCCTCTGAAAAACATCTACTTTCCCCTGTGCAAATGACAAATTCACTTCATTCACCACAGGGTTTGGCTGAAATTCATTGCTCTCAGAAGAGATAACTCTTACTAGTGTCTTTTACATCTGTACCTCTTCTGTTCGTAATTGTTTCAGTCATATAATTGGCTGAACGTGTAATAATAAAGAGAACTAGTTTTTGTAGCCTTGGAACTTGAACATCGAGTGAAAATAATTTAACACTCCACCTGCCTGTTAAAGACAAACTTTTCTTTACAGATATAATTGTGAGCGGTCATTCCAAATTTTCTCTACCGATGATTCTTTGATAGGTGACGGGAGACGTTTGTCTCCCAATGCTGTCTATCGTATTAACGTTGACTTCGGAATGATTTACGTTGTTTACAGACAAACAACGTTGTGATTGAAGAAAAACGCCCGATGTCATTTATTGAAATTTAATTCCTTTAAATTTATTGCGTACCGTTCAATAGATAAATTATAATTATTTTTGGATTTGTGTTTGGTTATTCGTATCGAATTCATGAAGTTATTAACTACGCATGACTTAATTCCAACAAGATATCTTTGATTCATTGTTACGTAACTTTTTCTCGGTTCATTTCTCATGTTCATGATGTCACCTGTTATTATTATTATTATTATTATTATTGATATTGTTATTCGTCTCCCCTTTGTTATCTTTTATGCTGAGAATTGAAATTTTCCTTCTAGGTTAAATTCGTTTTAATAATGTATTGAATATTGATTGTTATCATATTACGCCGCTCGTCGACGCGCCGTTTCGAAAAGAATTTCCTTCAATAAAGAATATCCATTAATCTCCATAATTTTATAAATGAATTGAATTTCATCTTAAGTAAGGACGGCGCTATCTTTCTTTTCTTTCGGTCTGTTGTCTTCTTCTTTGTACACGTTTGTTGATAAATTTTGTAATTTATTAAAGTAATTTAATAATTTCATATTGAGTACAATTTATAATGTTTAGCTCTAACATTTTGTTCCTTGTTATAACTCTTTTTCGTAAAAACCGTGGAAATTAAAAAAATCTGGTTTGAAACACTCACACGACTTTCTCTTGCCAATGCAAATAATAAACAGTAACATTATTAATAAAACATTAGAAATAAACAAAAAACTAACCTCAAAAAAACATAACCTTTTTTTTACATGAGTGAAAGACGGAAAATGAAAATCAACCTGTTTGGCTTAAAAATAAGGAAAATCACTCTTTCACGCTAAACTAGGCTCTGTAGAGAAAAATGCTTGAAATAAAAGTTGTAGATCTTTTAATTTCTTATAAATTTTATTATATACACTTATGTCATAAAATGCATACGAAGGCCGAAATGTTAAAAAAATCAATTTTTCACACGTTTTCGTGAGAAAAAATAGAAAATCGCTAATTACCGCTAAACTAAGCGTTATACAAAAAAATGTTTGAAATAAAAGTTGTAGGATTTTAAATTCTCTATATTTTTTATTATATAATCTTTTTGCGCTAAAATGCATATTAAAGCCGTAATCTTAAAAACAAACAATATTTTTACGTGAAAACAGTCTCGCCAAGAATTTCAGCAAATATGGCGCCTACCCTATCTTGCAGAGCATAAAAAATTTAGTAAACCAGGCGATTTTTAAAAAAATCGTAGGACCAGTTTTTGAAAAAATCGCAAAAAAGTGAAAAATTACACGAATAAACTACTACTTCCGGTTGACCGATTTTGGTGAAAATGTTCGTGTCGGGTTCGGTAGTGGTATGTAACTAAAGTTTTAAGTTTCAAGCTCGTACGATGTTCCGTTCTTGAGATATTTTGTGTACACACACACACACACACTCACAGACCAATCGCTAAAAACATGTTTTTTTTGGGGTTCAGGGGTCTGAAAACGTATAGATCCGGTGAAAACTCGATTTCGAAAAATCGACATGAAAACAATACTTTCCTTCCTATATATTCATATAGACAAGAGAAAGTAAAAAATTTGTTTTTAGTACTGTTTGAAAATGTGGTTTGTTTTAATGTTTTCGTTAGTATATTTACCGTAAGGGTGCGTGTAATAGACGTTACGACTGTTTGTGAACCGTTCTTTTAAATTATTTTTTCAACGAACCTCCTGGGGAACCAACTGAAAGCAACGAACACACCGCGAATTACCAGAATTCATTCATCAGCCGCCGCAGCGTTTACTTGCTATCATGTCTTTACGCGATGAAAATGAAATAATTAATTATGTAAAGTTATTATTATTTATATTTTATAACGTAGGTTTTCCTGTACTTTTGCCATTTTTTACTCTTTATCATGGTGGTATGAAGTCAGCAAGCATAAAATCTTCATGCTTTGGTCTGCATATATATTCATATCACTTATTATTTTCATCCATACATCTCTTCATCATGCGGTCTTGGGTTCGAATCCCATTCAGGCACGGCATATTTTCATACTTTACAAAAATCATTTCATCCTTCACCGTCTGCATTAGCAGTAATTGCAGAACAGTCGGACGTTAAACCAAAAAAAAAAAAAATATATATTAATTTTTTTCTTGTAATTTTGTTGTTTATGTTTAGGATCCCATAATTTTGTTGAGTTGCTATTACTTTTCAACATAATCACTTTTTGAATTGATGCATTTATCATACCGTTGTACAAGCTTTGCAATACCCTCTTCATAAAACGTTGCCCCTCAGTGACTTAAAATGGATCTTCACTGCGTCTTGGAGCTAGTAGTTAGTTCAGAAGCTTTGCCCTTTTAGCCACTTCTTCAGTTCAGGGAACAGGTGGAAGTCGCTCGGCGCTAAGTGGGGGCAGAATTCAGGTAGAGAGGGCTATGATTCAGGTGAGCCCTATGACGGCGACATCGTGTTAAGAAACACCTGGTCGCTCGGCGAATAATATTACGGAACTAATGTAACGTCAATTTTAGATCAGGGGAATGGTGTTAAGGTTAATGGTTGGATTCGGGTTCTGAGGGAGTTTCGCTATGAGAAAGGTGGGGAAAATTGCCATTAAGGTGATTGGTAATAATTTATAGAAAATATGTTGCTAAGTGGGGGCTGTATGCCGGATGTTCTAAAATGTCCCATTTGAACTTGTCAAGAAGCTGTTTCGTTGCTGCAGCACAGTGAAGATGGGCTTTATCACGGGGGAGCCCAACTCAAGAAGCGAGCATCCCTCTTCTTTTGTTTCGAATGGCCGCAACCATGATAAATGCAGAAGGTTACTGTGAAACTTTTTGACGTTTTCGGAGCTTCCGAAGAACAGAGGGACGAGTTCCAAGACACCATGCAAACCCATTTAACTGGTGGCAACGTTTTATGAAGAGAAGGTTTTGGAAAGCGTGTATACTGTGGACAATTCGTACTGGCACAACTCTTGCTCTACGTGTACAAACAGTTCCGCATAAAGTACGTATATCCATAACCTACTCTTTCAACAAGGTCTACAAATTTTAATGTACGCAAATGCCTACAACCTTATTACAATGGACAAACTTAGAAATAATTATTTAATTTTAAAATATGTATTTAATTTGTCCCAGTAAAAATTTCAATTTTAAATTACAAGAACTAAACGGCAAAAACTCACTAAACTATACTCTACAGACGCATGTAACTTTTTACACAAATTTGTCTGAATGTATTATAATGATCAGAAAATCATATATGAAAACAAAATATTAGTCACATAATTATGTCGGACAGATTATTATTAAGAACAACAGTGAAAACAAAGCATAGTGATTGTGCGTGATTCGCTTATTACAGTAGCGATTGTACCGGGTGAGCATAAAGTCGTGCCCTGATTATAAACATTTATTGCAGAATAACTGTTTGACATAATAATTTAAATTTTATGCTGTTACATAGGTTAGTGTTAATAATTTTTTTTAAGATTACTTACATTTAGTAAACTTCAACGTGTGCCCCCTTGGTAGCTCGGAGAATGTCGAAGCGGTATTCCAGTTCCCGCCAGGTGTTTTGTAACATGTGTTCTGTCACAGTACCCACAGCAGCTTGTATCCTAGCCTTCAGTTCAACGTCAGCAACTGCTGTGGCGAAGACTCTATCCTTGATATAGCCCCAGAAAAAAAAGTCAAGGGGAGTAATGTCTGGAGAGCGGGGTGGCCAGGGTGTTGGACCATCCCTTCCAATCCACCGATTCGGAAATGTTTCATCCAGGAAATTACGCACTATCAAAGCCCAGTGGGGCGGTGCCCCATCTTGCTGGAAAATTATCCATGGTTGATATTTTTCTAACTGTGGTGCAATGAACTGTTGCAAAACATCTAAGTAAATGTTAGCGTTAATGGTGTTTTCCGTGATGAAACATTTCCGGATCGGTGGATTGGAAGGGATGGTCCAACACCCTGGCCACCCCGCTCTCCAGACATTACTCCCCTTGACTTTTTTTTCTGGGGCTATATCAAGGATAGAGTCTTCGCCACACCAGTTGCTGACGTTGACGAACTGAAGGCTAGGATACAAGCTGCTGTGGGTAATGTGACAGAACACATGTTACAAAACACCTGGCGGGAACTGGAATACCGCTTCGACATTCTCCGAGCTACCAAGGGGGCACACGTTGAAGTTTACTAATGTAAGTAATCTTAAAAAAAACTATTAACACTAACCTATGTAACAGCATCAAATTTAAATTATTATGTTAAACAGTTATTCTGCAATAAATTTTTATAATCAGGGCAAGACTTTATGCTCACCCGGTATATTTCTGAGACTGTACCGTCGTTGCATGGCGGGCGGCGAAGAGTGGAGTAGATAAACACCGAAGCGGCTTGTGCCAATTCGATTTGTCCAACGTATAGCCTACACCGGTACGGATACGCCTCAATTTAAATTGTGGTTATGTTGAAAGTAACCAAGGAGGTATGTAACTTTTGTTAATAAATTTATTTTATTAATTTTGTAAGTTTTAATTTTATAACAAATCGGAGGTTGAAAAAATAGCCCTCGTAGGTGCTACTATTTTACTATTATTATACGTATAATAAACAAAATATATAATTAAATAAAAAGTATATAATAAAATTTATAGGAAATAAAAAGATCTACAACTTTTGTATAAAGCATTTTTCTCTACAGAGCCTAATTTAGCGTGAAAGAGTGATTTTTTTTGTATTTTTAAGCCAAACTGAGGTCGATTTTCAATTTGCGTCTTTCACTCATGATTAAAAGAAGGTTATGTTTTTTGAGGTTAATTTTTTGTTTATTTCTAATGTTAGGTTTATTGTTAATTATTTGCATTGGCAAGAGAAAGTCGTGTGAGTGTTTAACACCAGATTCTTTTTTTTTTTTTTTTTTTTTTTTTTTTTTTTTTTTTACTTTCGTGCAATGTTTTCAGCTCATTTAAAGCTATAATTATAATTGTTGCTGTATTAAGTAAACTTGTGCAGCTTGGTTTGTTTTACGGTAGTTGTTTTATTTATCCCTGTGTGCAGCACTACAACTGAGATTGCGGTAAAGCTAGTTGTGGCAGTTAAGTTAGTATGTAACAGTAGTGGTGGCAGGTAACGCAGTGTGTTGGTAGTTTGGTGGTTAGAAACGAAGGAGAGATGTTGATGGTGGTCTCGGCTTGTACTTGTGGGTGTTTTACATGTTTAAAGTTTCTAAACAAACATAAATAATTGATCGATGCAAACTCTCATGAGAATAATATTGTAGTCGAGTTTAGTGTAAACGTTGCACCGTAATGAGGTACTCAACTACGCTGGCTGGTGGTACATATACGGTTAATACGGTTTAATACGTAGTATATCCAGATCTGTTGCAACTATCGTCTGGAGACATCTCTAATAAATCGTGTTCTGAAGTCCTTTTCTATTGTAATTTATGCGAAACTTTTGTTTTTAACAAGGTCATCCTGTGTGACCACAAACACATTTTGTATTGTGTGACTTATTAAGGTTTGTTTTGTATCTGAAGCCAGTTGACCAATTAATCGTTTGGAAGTAGATGTGTTTGTAGCATTAATCCTGTTGTACTACCGTTTGGCTTAGATGTCGTGCATAACACAACGCACGAGGGCAGTCCTGAAAGTCTGTCACGTTTTGATATAAAAAAAACTGAAGTACAAGAAAAAATTTTATTATATACATTTGAAAGTGCAACTAAAATGCTATTTTTCTACATAATCACCAAACAAATTAAGACACTTATCATAGCGGTGAACTAATTTTGAAGTGCCGGCGTTATAAAAGTCTACCGCCTGTTATTTTAACCTTGCACAAAATTTGTGATAACCTCGTAATTTTTCTGTAAAAAATTTCGTGAAATAAACTTTTTGAAATTTGTGGGGAAAAAAAGCGATAGCTCTCTTATGGTGAATCGACGGTCTTCTCTAATCTTCTCATTGACTTTATCACAATGTCATCAGTCACGAGGCTTGGCCGTCCACTTCGTTCTTCCTTGTGAACATTAGTTCGGCCATTTTTGAACTGAATGCACAAACGCCGTACTCCACTTTCAGTGTAAACATCGTTCCCATAAACTTCACAGATTTAACGATAAATCTCAATCGGTTTATTGTTTTTAGCCAACAAAAACCGTATTACCGACCGTACTTCACAACTGGCGGGATTTTGAATTGCGGCACACTTTTTAAATTGTTGTTGAAAAACAACGAAAAGTGACACAGACCTCTCGCTAGCACGGCTGGATAGCCACTGAGCGGAGAAACGCCGCGGCACCGAAATGGCCGCGATAGCTCATCCTTTAGCGGCTACAACGCAAAACGTGACAGACTTTCTGGACTGCCCTCGTGTTAGAGTTAAATGTTGATTAGGCCATCAGCCGAAAGGCCGGTTTGAACCCCTAGATGCTTTATTTAGTAAATTGAAGAGTGAGGTGGTTTACCATTGCATTCCTTTTTGAGTGGAAAAGTATGCTTATTAGCATACCAGGCCCTCTGAAAAACATATATGTACTTTCCACCCTGGAAATGACACTTTCACTTCATTCACCAAAGGGTGTGGCTGTATAGTAATGAAATTCATTACTCTCAGAGGAGATAACTCTTGACTAGTGTCTTTTACACCTCTACCTCTTCTGTTCTTAAATGATTCAGTCATATAATTGGCTGACCATGTGATAAGAAACAGAAGTATTTTTGTAGCTCTGAAACTAACAGATAGGGTATAAATAATTTAACACTCCAACTGCATGTTATGGGCAAGAGATAAATGATGAAATAGATAATCCTTCCAAATGCAGTTATTACTTGTATGTGAAAAAATTCAAATGCCAGACAGTTTAGAAAACAATATATTTTTCAGTTTCGGAACACGTAAAACGAACGGGAAACGCTATTATTGAAATGTGTGTGCCAAATTGGTGCAAGAAATAGAAAATTAATTCAAATTGAACTGTTAGAGAGTTAAAATAGCTCATGGGGATGTATTTAAATCGGGCTAAGACTTTTAGTGATTTACTTAGAGTTGTTGTTAAGGTCAACAGCTGAAAGGCTGGTTTGAACCTCTATAGAGGTTTCTCACTAAGTAAAAACAAGAAGTAAGGCAATTTCCTATAATTAAGCTCTAATCGGGGCCTGGTTATTTGGTTCTGGTGCAATCAATCTGTTCTTTCTAAATGATTTGATGCAAATACATTTGTCCACGTACGTTTCACCAATCGATTGGATGAGCGACCACGGCTCGATTCCAATTTATCTATTCTATCGTTTCACATTATGATTGAATGAAGTGATTACCGTATGATGTCATTGAATCTCCCTCTCGCTCGCTTTTTCTCCTTTGCTTTTCTGGAGGAAATGAAACCTTTAAATATGGAAATACAGAATTAATCATTCGGTAGTTTTGATCTTGAATCTAGTAATTATTATTTTTTGTATGTTAAGGTTGTATTGAATATTAGGAATTTGATAATTATAAAGAATTAAAAGAAAAATAATCAATTGGTTACATAGATGGCGGGAGAAAGTTTTGTAGGCATAATATAAAAAAAAACCAGTCGAACAATGTGAAAAATTATGTATTAATGTCGGTTTCATCGGAATATAGTTAATGTATTCTTTATGTCAATATGTTTTGATTTGGTTTAAAAAATCTGAACGATAATTTACGTTAGCTTCGTAGGTGTTATTTATATCATCAGCCGAAAGGCTGGTTTGTACCTCTAGAGGCTTTACTAAGTAAAACGAGGAGTGAGGTGGTTTACAATAGCCACAACTCACCCAGTGGAAAAGTATGCTTACCAGCATCCTGGGCCCTCGGAAAAGCATCTACTTTCCACCATGTAAATGACACCTTCCAATTTATTCACCAAAGTTTGGCTGTATTATATAAAATTCATTACTTTGGGAGGAGATAACTGTGACTAGTGTCTTTAAATTACACCTCTACCTCTTCTGTTGTTAAATGCTTCAGTCGTATAATTATTGGCTGACCGTGTGATGTAAAACAGAACTATTTTCGTAGCTCTAGAACTAGCAGATAAGAGTCCAAATAATTTAACATTGCATCTGCCTGTTACGGGAAACTTCGTAGATACTCGTAATATTTTGTATTATTTTTGCTTTTCCAAAATTACAGAACTTTTTTGTATTTATTGGTTCTGTTTGCTTCCCCTACGCTATTCTCTTGTTGAATTTTTTCTTGAAATCGTAATAAAAGAAGTGTACGGTATATTCGTTTAAGGTAAAATGAAATTTTTATATTTGATATGGAACTATGAAGTATAATTTATTACTATAATAACTTTTTCGTAATGACTCAACTGTAATTTTATTCACAAGTTTCTGAAATAGCTCTGTCAACTGTTCAGTTTTATATATATTTTTTGTGTGGTTTCTTTCATACAATAGGTACCTTTTGTTAACTTACAGAGTTCGGTACTTAAAAGTTTCATTTTTCCTTTTTATGAAAAAAAAAATCTTTTCTAAATATTAGCAAAGGAAAATTTTATAATTCGGATAAAAAAGGGAAAGTTAAGTAAGCCGTTTCGTGGCATGCATAGATTATTTTTAATATGAAAGGGAAATGTAGTGTTGTAATGGAATTCTTTTGTAAAGCGAAAGAAAACCGAAAGATAGAACGAGCGCGGCGGTGGAGGACGAGTTTTGGAAGGAAAAATAGTAGCATTGCTCGTGAAAAGAGAAAAGTTGTCAACGCGCCAACTTGGGACAGTCGTGACGTCACGGTCCCTTAACTTTTTAAAGCTATTTTCAGTGATTTTATTGAACTTTGCGTCAGTATTGAGCTACTGTTTTCTGCGAGTTTGGCTAGAAAGAAGACAAAAAAAAGGGAGAAAGTCGAGAGGTAAACAGTGTTATATATGTGCAGTTCATTTCACTTTTAGCTTTTATAATTATTTCCACAACGATTTTACAATTACTCCTATCAATAATTCTTCAGAACTTTTGAAGTAGGCACAAAATTATTTACCGTGTAATTTTGTTTGTTTTGTTTTGTGCACTTATTGTCATGTTTTTTTCTCGTTTCGTTTTAAATTTATTATTAAGTGATTGTAACCTCTGAGACAGGATCAACCTTTGGATGTACCCTAATTTCCATTCTATGTGAAGGGATAACGTGTATTTTTTTTGATGTATTTGTTTGTTCCAAATTGTTTGAATAGTAGGGTTTTGTTTTTGAATTTTTCTGTTTTATTATATGTTTTAACCCTTTCAGTACCAACTTCCGGAAAACAGGACGTCCATATATTTTAAGTAGCGACAACATCCGGTTTACCGGACGCCCGGAAGTTATGTATAAAGTTCCAACGTCCGGATAACCGAACTTTTAAACAAAAATTAATGGAATAATGTATTTTGAAACCGCCTCCGTGGCGTAGTTAACTAGCGCGCTAGCCTGCAAAGTGGAAGGTCCCCGGGTTCGATTCCCGGTTAGTGTCTGGAAGTTTTAACACGTTTAAACCACCGCTAAAGTACCAAAACCCACAGTAGTTGTTATTGACCAAGCTCTCGATGTGACTTAAAATAAAATAAAAATAAATTTTGAATATAGGAAATTTTTCTTTTTCTGGAACGTTAAAATTTTGGGTTGGCAATGGGAGACTTACGCCTGCAAGTTTTCGAAACATGGGCTGGCACTTTTTTTACTTCCTAATTCAAATTAAGTGTTTTTAGATGAAACTTTTAAATATTGTTTTGGCACTGAGAGGGTTAAAATGTAGTATAGTAGTTATGTTTGAATGGAAATATATTATTATTATTATTACTATTAATTACAATCCTTTATTAGTCATCAGGATTCCGGTGAGATGGGTTGAATCAGTGGATCATAATTTTGTATGGTAATGAATGCGCTTCTTGTACGATTGCTGTGTGCATCCGTTAAATATTGAGAAGGTGGTTTATCATAGAATTCGGTTGTTGTGATCATTATTAAATAATGAACGCCACAAATCAAATTCGTACAGAGTTGTAATTAAAATACTGTTGTAATATTGATGTGTATTATGTTAATTCTGAAATTTGGCTGATTCGATTAATCTGTTTTGTACAAATATGTTAGTAGTTATTCGTTGTTTAAGTCTAGTTATTCGGACCGAATGATTGACTTATAAATACACTCATTTATTAACTAGATGTTGTTGTTTAGGTTATCAGCCTGTAGGCTAGTTTGAACCTGTAGAGGTTTTACTAAATAAAACGAGGAGTGAGGTGGTTTACCGTGCCTTCCTCACTGAATGGAAAAGTATGCTATCAGCATGCCGGGCCCTAAAAGCTAAAAAAAAATCGTTAGCAAATGTATCGATTTCTAAGTTAGTTGCAATATTAAGAGCTTAGTTAAATTCATTTTTTTATTTCTTATGACTGATTCATTTCTAATGACTGATTAATTTTATTTGTAATGACTACTTTCCAGTGTGGAACCTAGTACGTAAAACCATTTGGTTACAGTTCGTGGTGCTAGATTATTCCCAAAGCAAACCTTCAATATATTTTTAAAAGTAGGTTTTTTGTGCCTACTGATAAAATTTTAGGGTTTGGATTGAATTTCTTTTGAATCTAAGCTCTTCAAGCACGATCAAGTTTTTTAAAAATAATTAAATGTGTTACTAAACAACGTTTTAAGTTTCTTATGTTGATAAGTTTTAGTGACAATTAAAAACTTAGGTCTCCTATTACTTAATGTATCTCTAAGAAGTTGTAACGACTTAAAACCTATTCTAGATTTTAAAGTCTATTCTTGTTGTACACCCAAAAACGTTTCACTATCTCGGGAATTGCGGTATAAAAATAGTTGTGTTGTTACGGTGTAAGGTAGTGTTGTTTAACAAATAAACTTGAGCTATTTATACCGTAAATCAATAAGTTGAATCGGTTTGATTGAGTTACTATTCGTTACAATTTCTTTTTTATTACGGTAAGACCTCACGGTTCCCGGTTCTGTTTGATTGACATTTTTGGATTTATTTATACTATCAGGTTTTTTTTTGTTTTACTTATTCGCTTTGATGTTGTTAAATCATGAAGTTATTATGGAAGATTTTTGTTCATTCTTTGAACTTCTTTAAAGAAGCTGTCACGGATATTTAATTTAAGCACGCCATTAATGTGTATCATCTACCCCGCCGCGTATTAATAATTTTTAGTAGTAACCCGGCGCATACAAAAAAAGAAAGGCAATTACGATTTGTTATGCATGACTCGATTCGTAACAGTTGTGGTTTTGTACGGCTTGGCGTGTATGAATTTAGATTTTTTGATGTCAAGGAACGCATTTTCTCGCTAAATTTGCGTAAAATTGCTTGCTGCAGTATTCTTTTTTCGTTGTCATAATGATACAGTTTCCATTGTAATTTCAACGTAAGTCGCTGAAAAGATTGCCCCGGCTGGTATATTCGGTATATCGTTTTCTTTGAAATTTATTATCGGTGTGCAATGTTTTTTATACGGCGCTTATAATGGCTTCTCTTGTCGGAGAACTAGAGCCTGCTTTATTACACTACTGATGTTTTAATTTGTCATAAAAATTCTTTTAACTGGGCAGATTAGAATGACAGCTTTTTCTACCCATTTTTATTACGTTTTATTTTATCTCGTACTTTCTTCTTTAAATCCGTTACTGAATGAACGTTACACGATAAAGCCTCGTTCTTTTTTATTTGTAATTTTCTGGAAAATTATTTATTAATGTAAATGCTTGTTAATTGTTAATCTAAAACTATCTCTAAGGATTAGTGGTGTTCCGTTGTCAGGATGTGGTTTTCTTATAATCCTGAAAGTAAAGTATAATGCTCTAGGAGTAGCGGTCAGTTTATTTAAAATAGAGCAACTCTGTTCTATGAAATTTCCTCTCTAAATTTCTATTTCACCGATTTTTTTAAATATTTCACATGGAAATAATTATTGTCGTTGTTGTTGTTATTAATCATTCGTGAAATTATGTCACCGTTTGGAGAAAAAGAAATACAGTACAAAGGAATAGTCTTTGGAACGAATCCGCTGCTTCTGTTCAGTCAAATCGTGGGAAAGTTCAAAGCTCTGCTTCATTAATACGTAAATTCGGCATTGAATTCTAACGTGAAGTTTGTATTGTTTACTCATTTTCCTATAGGTCTCTTGTGTTAAATATGAGGATTATTATTATGAATAATATAGTATTAGAATTAATAAATCGCGTCCGTGGTTTGGACCCACGTCTCTTTGTTACATTGTGTTAACCAGAGTATTATCGTAGTATGTTGACGAGGCAATTTTTCATAAATTTCGAAAGAATATCTTAACAGGAAATGTCCGTTTTTCAGTTTTGAACTGTGTTTAAATTTCGGTGTTTTAGTATTAATGGGGATCACTCAATTTTAATAGGTTAGTTCGGTCTTATAGGTTAGAAGTTGAAGTTTTGATTTTTTTTTAACCCTTAATGTGTGTGCGTGTTACAATCTGTTCAATTCAGAATAATAAGCCAGCCGATGACCCATAATAAGGCTGGTGGCAATTTAAAAAAGGCTTAGGGCCTACCTTTGATTTATGTCAAAAATCATTAGTGATTTCTGTATCTAATCTTTAACAGGAATCGAATAACACTATTTTTTTTACAAATTCCTACTTTGTTTCTGACATCCGGTTTTGGGCCATTCCCGGTCGAAATCGGAACTTCAAACGCAATCCAGGCCCTCTAACTTTTTTGTAGATTACGAATCCGAAAACCGTTTGTTGCTATCTCTTTTAGTTTCTGACATCTGGGGTGACGGACGGACAAAATAAAATAAAATAGATGACAATTTTAAAAATTACCACGAATAATAACCTTTAAAAATCGAGCCCCTCCAGCCTTTGATATGTAGATACAAATATTATTTTGTTGGTACGAATATTTTTATTTTAATCATACAGATCCGTTACAAATGAAACAATTTCGATCGGATCGGATATTAATGATTACTAATAATTAGAATATCATTACCTATTATTTACTTATTGTTACATAAATAAAATAATACAGTAATGATCCGATACTTATTAATTAACTGTATTGCTTAATGTCCATTATGTTAATAAATAAATAATGTTATTTCAAGTTTAATTTGCTAATTATTGCTTTGTTAGTTTATCCCCTTGTTATCGTTGAAAAAAATTCTCTAATGAAAACGAACGGAATAATGAAGATGGTAATTAATTTTTTGTACTTTGACCTAATTAATTATGTATAATGAACCTGTTTTTTTTTATTATGTATATTTTTTCCGTGACGTAACTGAAGTTTTCTCGCCGTTTTAAAGCGTACGATAATGAATGATGATGATCGTCATCTTGTAAGTTATCCAACGTTAATTAATTACTATGCATATAATAATGGTAAGCATAGTAATAATGTTCGGAGTTTGTGTCTGTTCTTTAACCCCTCAACTATTGATGTTAACTTGGCAATATTAATCTACACCATTCTTAATCCAACAAATCCATCACTTATTCATCTCTCTACCATCTAAGTTTATAAGTTACCCTGCTAAACATTTATAATGCCGGTTTTATTAATGCTTGTTCTAACCTCTGTTACAACGGGAATTTCTATTCCCTTACATCGTCTTTATAGCTTATCACCGAATTCTACGCGCATAATTTGTCTTTGATATTTCAGTTCGTAGTATTATTTTAAAACGTCAACTTCGTTTAACGTCTTTAAATAACTAATTTTATGAAATAGTCAAATTTTACGTATCTTAATTAGCTAAAAGACTTCCGCCTCGTTTCACGGCTAACTGAAATTAAATTATTTAAATTTTCATATAACGTTTACACGTTGAAACCCTGAATCACAACTGCTTAAATAAATCTAATTAATGTGTCACCACCAGTAGATGAAGGAAATACATGAATCTTATGTGTTAAACCAAAATGTTGGTATAATAGATTTCTTGAAAATAAAATATCTGTTTGAGTTTTACAACAAAACAATAAAGGTTTCGGAATTCAGATATACCGGTTTTTAAGCTTTTATTTGTTATCGGCAATTTGTAGATTGCAAGCATCTGAAATGAAATTTCTTCGACATACGTATGGGTTTAGTTGAGAAGATCGTTGCAGGAATACCGAGATAAGGAAAGAAGTCAAAATCTTCTCTATAAACAACAAGGTATCCCAGAACAGAATGCAGTGGTTAGAGCATGTAAACAATGCGGGAGGATAGGATACTTAAGCAGACACTGGGGTATACGCCGGAGGGCAGGAGAGAGCGAGGACGCCCGAGGAAGAGAAGAGGTACAGGTGTAAAAGGTTCTAGTCACTGAGAGAAATTATTTTAACTGTATACACCCAGACCCTGTGGTAAATGAAGTGAAGGTGTCATTTGCAGGGTGGAATGTAGTTGTTTTTCTGAGGGCCTGCCAAGCTGACCAGCACAGTTTTCAACTCGGTGAGGAAGGTAACAGTAAACCACCTGACTCCTCGTTTTTACTTAGTGAAACCTCTAGCTAAAGGTTGAAACCAGCATGTCTTCTGTTGACCTAAACGACGATAGTCCTGTAGTTTGGTCTGTTTTGAAAGGTTACCTGCATTTTATTTGTATGGAGTGCTAACGTTTTTTTTTAATCCCTAATGTGTGTACGTTGCAATCTGTTCGATTCAGAACAATAAGCAACCCCATGACCTAATGAGATGAGGATGATGTGCATGACGTGTAAATGAGGTGTAGTCTTGTACAGACCCAGGCCGACCATTCCTGAGAAAGTATTGTTAATTGAACCCCAACCATCAAAGTACACCGGTAACCACTGTCTAGCACTCAAATCCGTATAAAAGTAACTACCTTTACTAGGATTTGAACTAGGAATCTTCGTCTCCGAAAATCAGCTGTTAAACAGCTCTAGACCAACCCGGTGGGTCTGGAGTACTAATGAACCTTCAATTTTATATTTTTGTAATAGTACTTTGTTAGTTCGTGTTTTGTGAAAATATTTTTTTTTTAGTAGGGTCTACATGAGAAACTGAAATTACTTGAAGCCTTTATTACACGGAGAGACGTCCACTTGAAAATAATCATTTTGACAATGAACGTACTTAGAGTAATTCAGTGTAAAATCGTCCGTTCTATTTTGATGGTATATCAAGATGAAAACCGTTGTATGCCTACCTTTATTACGTTTACAGCTCGGTAAACTGTACAACGGCAATGAAGAGGTTGTAAAAGAAGGAAATTTTGTTTGTGGGGGTTAAAAACGCAAATGTATCAAGGCTTTTTCTTTCTTCTTTATCTTTGCAATGCGTTTTCTTTTTTTCCACTAAATTGAATCAGAGAATGGAAACAAGGAAAATTGAGTAAAAAACCATTATTTTGTTCCGTATATTCAAGATTACCATGTAAACCGAGATGGTATATCGTTTACCATCGATAGTGAAAAATATGGAAATTAAATTTATTTTATTATTATTTAAAAAAAATTAAATGTCTTTTTTTGTCAGGGCTATTTTAGGTAGACGTAAATTAACGGACATTTCTGGGAGCCTTTTTTTGTAGCTAATACTCTTTGCATTGTTTAACAGTATATAGTCGGTCTCAACGTTCTTTGGTCCGGTCCATTATGTTTCTGGGTTTGTTCCAATTTTTTTTTCAATATTCTTTCAGACTTTTAAAAACAATTTACCTGCCGTTTTAGGTGTATTGTTTACTTTCTGTGTACTTTCTTGCGGAGGACCTTTCTGTAGAATGTTTTTTGCTTGTCTCTGACCAATTTTGCTAGTCATTCTACGATATTCACTCTCGTACAGACACAGTTTGGGTATAGTCTCGAAAGTGCTTATTACTTATTCAAGTATCAAGGTACTTGATGTTATATATATTTTCTTATTTTATTGGGTTTTTTTTCTAGTGACACGGAGGGGTTGTTTTGATGTTCGTTTTGTATTGTAATTTTTTCGAAGGAAATCTGCAGTCCTGATTTGTTTGTTTGTTCCTTTAACATGTTCATTTGTTATTTTGCTGTTTCCATGTTTCTAGTGCGATTGCCAGGTCGTTTTGAAAAATTAACTTTTTATTGCTCTTTTGTGGACAAACAAGGTTAAATATATTTTTTACTTTTTATTGTTTAAGTCATCAGCGGAAAGGCTGGTTTGAACTTGTAGTGGTTTTACTAATAAAAACGAGGAATGAGGTGGTTTATTATTGCCACTACTCGCTGAGTGTAAAAATATTCTTATCAGCATGCCAGGCCCTCTGAAAAGTATCTCCCTTCCACCCTGCAAATGACACCTTCACTTCATTCACCACACAATCTGGCTATATAATGATGAAATTCATTACTCTCAGCAGAGACTATTATCTGACTATTATCATATACACCAGGGGTCTCCAACCTTTTTTATTCAAGGGCCACATTGTAAATTTTTGGAGGAAAGGCGGGCCAGCAATATTTCAGGGCAGAAAGTCTAGCCCCCCCCCCCATACACCCTCGAAGTTTTTTCTAATTAAGAGCTCAGTGGTGGTTTTTGAGATTTTCTTGCTTAGTTTTTTAAGTTGTTGTATTTCCTTATATATCTTTGTTGTTGGCTAACTAAAATTCTTTACGTGATTGTAAAAGAAAGCTGTGACCAAAACAAATAATTATATTTGCTGTAAAATAATATTCGTTCTGTAAAAGGAGTTTTCAAGTAGGCTTAATGAAAACACAGGATGATACAAAACCAAATCTTTCAATTTACTACAAAATGTACTTTATTGAATTTTAAAGAAAACTTGACAATACATGAGTTTACAACACGTGTAAAGCTTAAAAAGAACAATTATTTTTTTTAGTGAGAAGATTGCATTTGTTTGCCGCATAAAATTTCAGCCCATTTAGGGTCAAACAATGGTTGATCACTACTTGTTTACGGCTAGTTTTACATTTATTGAGAAAAGAAGTGGCAAGTGAGAGACGAGTACTGTACTCATATTTAATGGTAAAAATTCTTAAAAGGAAATATATTATCAAATAAAAACTTTTTTTCAGTATGCTAGCTTTCCGCGGGCCGGAAAAAATCTGTTCCCGGGCCGGATGTGGCCCGCGGGCCGTAGGTTGGAGACCCCTGATATACACCTTTACCTCTTCTGTTGCTAAAAGCTTCAGTCATGTAATTGACTCACCATGTGATAAGGAACAAAACTATTTCCTGTAGCCCTGGAACTAGCAGATATAATGGAGTGCAAATAATTTAACACTATACCTGCTTGTTATGACCAGAATCAAATGTATGTGTAAAAAATAATATTGTTAGTTAATGGGCTTTAAGCGAGTTTGTTGATTTGGTGAAAGATTTGTGGTAGAGTAAATGGGGTTCACCTATTTATTAATTGTGCAAACAAAACGAATATAAATTAAACGTGTGGCTCTTACGTTACACTGTAGTTATTAATAGAACAATATTTTGAATTATTAAAAGCGTTTTGTAATCCGTTTTTGTTTTAATGCGTTTACAGTAATAAATTATTTGTCGTGAATGTACCCTGCGTTTTACGTGTACCCCCCCTCCCGGCCGTTGTTTATTTTATACTTTTAACATTACCACACCGGTCATTTATGAATGTATGTGGAGTCGGGAAAACAGTATTGTGGCCAGGAAATGTAACTCGTTGGTTAACTATTAAAAAGCTGACTCCTTTCCTCGTCCGGTTTACAGTGTGGCGTACGAAACACCTCTTGAATATTTTACGCCAGTCTGTACGACCTGTGCTGGTCGGATAACGTGGTCCTCCTCGGTTTCGGAGTGCATTATTATCTTAAACGGCCCGCTTTCTGTAACCATTATTATACGCGCATGCACATGCGCTTATATGTTGTGTAGCTTTCTCTCTGAATTTCATGACCATCTAAGTTTAGGAAATGTACGCATTGTTATTATTATTATTATTATTATTATTATTATTATTATTATTATGTATTTTTTCACTTGTCCTGTATGAAATGTAGGGAAGGAAAGTATTGTTTTTATATCGGGTTTCACCTGAAGTACACTTTTTCAGGTCCCCTGAACACCCCCCCCCCCAACTTGTTTCTACCGATTGGTCGTGTGTGTGTGTGTGTGTGTGTGTGTCAACAAAATTACTCAAAAACGGAAAAACATGTACGAATTTTAAACTTTGAACTGCAATATTTTCAATATTTTGCAATATTTTCACAAACTGTGCAACAGTTTTGTTTAAAATCGACTCACTGCCACATTCATTTTTTGCTCTACAAGAGCAAAAATGTTTTTTTTAAGATTTTTGGATTCATTTTTGGACAAAAAAAAAAATTAAAAAGCCTACGACTTTTGTTTCAAGCATTTTCCTATAGAGCTTAGTTAAGCGTCAATTAGCGATTTTCTTCTTTCGCTTATCATAATCCAAGCCCAACAGAGATTGATTTTTTTTCATTTAATGTCACCCCACTCATGATTACATTTAAATTGGTTTACATTATTTACATTGGCAAGAGAAAGTCGTGGGAGTGTTTCACACCAGATTATTATTTTAAACGGGCCGCTTTTTGTAACCATTATTATGTAGAATGCGTAGATGTGTAGGCGCCTACTTACGATCTATTATGTACAGGAAATGTAAGTTACGACGCATTGTTCTGTTGTTTTTTTTTGTGTTTTGGTTTGCAAACTAAAATACCGAAATAATTTACAAGTTGTTTACTGTGCATGAATCCATCCCGTTGTGAAATTGTACGTTTTTTAAATTACATCCTATTGAAGGTTTTGTATTTTTAAACGCACGACGCTATTTCGGTCTCGTTTTAATCCTGGAAGTTTTCCAAATAATATTTTAGTAAATTCTATTAAGGTAAATATTTTCTCTGTTTGTAAAGCTGGGTTGTACTATTTATTTACTTTTTCATTTTTATAATTAAAAGAAAGAGAAGTTCCATTTTAATCGTTTCGTTTTAAAAGATTCAACGTTCATGTTTGTTCATTTATTTTTGGTAAGCTATATCGTTATATTTCAACTGATGCTGATAAGTAGGCAGAGGTTTCTTGTTAACGAACTCATTTTGTTTAAAAAAAAATACACAAAGAAAATATCTTCCTTTTGATGATTTTTAATGGTTTCTGAGTAAAAATCAGAAGCTTATAAACTATCACATAAATCTAATCATTACATTTCGGATAAATCAAATACGCTAAATACTGTAATTTGTAATAATCAATGCAATAAACTACGCAATGTAAAGAATGCATTTATTGAAAATGTATAGTACTAAATATTATAAAAACAAACGAAAAAATACAAAATCTCAAAACTGAAAAAAAGTTAACGAAATAAACTGCGGTAAAATCGTTATGAAATATTTTTTAATGCACTTGTACATAATAATGTTATACTACAAGTATTCAAGTGATTTAAACATGTTGAATTTTGCTGTAAACAGTCTCCACTGTTGCCAAGTTGAACAATGAAACTAAACTGTAGTGTACATTTTTCATTGAATTGCATGTCAGTATTTTTGGTAGTAAATAATATGTATGGTTTTTTTCTATCGATGGTGGTTCGGATGAATGACGATCGGGTAATCGACACTCTTGTGTGGGTTCCTTTTTTGATTTGTAACATTTTTTTTTTGTAACGCTTAGTTTAGCGTCAGTTATTGATTTTCAGTATTTTTTCATCAAAATCAGTAAAAATTGGACTTTTTTTATGATTGCGGCCTTTAGTAGGCTATGCATTTTACGACAAAAGTGTGTGCAATTAAAGTTAAGAAAATTAAAAAATCTACTTTTTTTATTTCAAGCATTTTCTTCTACAGTCTATTTTAGTGTAAAGTAGTGATTTTCTGTGTTTTTAAGTCGAACAGAAGAGGTTGATTTTCATTTTGCGTCATTCATTTTCATGATTTGAAAATTTGGTTATAATTATTTCTGTATTTACATTGTATATACATTGAAAGTCGTGTGAGTGTTTTCCGCTTTTTGTACTGGAATAACATGAATGTTTATTAAAATGTGCAATTGATTTTTGAATATTGTGCATTTACCTCAATGAGTTAACTCAAAAAAGAAACCTCCCTAAACCGGGAACAATGTCGGTCCCTTCAGATTTGAATTGAGAAGTCCGACGGTATTACAATACCTCACGTCTTATCAATTTAACTTTGTACGGGTTATTAAAATTTTCAATTTCCTTTTTGTTTCTGGAAGTTTCAAAATGATAGAAAATTTGTTGCAGAATAACAATATAACTTTTAAATTCTGTATTCACTTTCATATTCGTTGAAGATTCTAGAAAATCTTTAACTGTGATTCGAGAAATACATTTCAGATAAATCGAGTTAGGTTTTCCGTAAATTACAATCTATGTAAAATTAATTCAGCCATCACGGAAGTCAGAAACTTTTACCCGTTCAGTACCAATTTTGAAATCGGTATGTCGTAATTCATTTACATATCGTCGTCGCATTATTCCCGTGAAAGTTTTCTGTATTGTATGCAAATTATTTCGTTGAGATTTTCCATGCCTCACCGTGTAGTAGTTTAACTGACAAATTTAATCCAAACGATGTATTTTTACTCAATAACGTTTCTCGTTAAGCTTTTAAGAAACAACGAGGAAATTAAGAAAGGTAATTCCGTGCGGAGTAAAGCGTTTCTTTCAAAAATTGTTTCTCTCATCGTTAAGTTGAATGGATAAGTTTATTAGTGTTAGTTGTCTGTTTTTGTTTTTTGTTTGTTTCATAAAAGGATCTTTTTGCGCGCGGATGTGTCCATTAGTATCTTGAATAATAGGCGTTTTACCGCTATTAAGGATGGAATGAAATGAGAGCAGCACATGGTAGAGACATCAGATTTAATTTTTTATCCCTTTCTCGTGTTGTTCTGCTAGAAAATGGAAGGAAAATATCAAGAAATAAAACGTTTTCAAAGTTGTCTTCTCGCTGTCTAAAATTGTTTACGAATAATAATACATTATCTAAATGTTTTTTTTTTATTTTTGGTCTTTAGTTTTCATTTCAGATTTTTGTTGTAGTGTGAACTTGTCACCAATTAGTGTGATATTTTCTATTATTCGTTTTTCTTGTTTTTTTTTTTTGTATTACACGCCCCTTGGAAAAATATTAAGATTGACGTAACCTTAATACTAACACCGTTGTTGTTAGGTCATCAGCCAAAAAAGCTGGTTTGAACCTGTAGATGTTTTACTAAGTAAAACGAGGAGTGAGGTGGTTTACCATTGCCTTCCTCACTGAGTGGAAAAGTATGCTTATCAGCATGCCGGGCCCTCTGAAAAGCACATATTTTCCACTCTGCAAATGACACCTTCATTTCATTCACCACAGGGTCTGGTTTTTGTATAATGAAATTCATTACTTCCAGAGGAGATAACTCTGATTAGTGTCTTTTACACCTCTACCTCTTCTGTTCTTAAATGGTTCAGTCATTTAATTGGCTGACCATGTGATAAGAAACAGAACAATTTGTTTTAGCCCTGCAACGAACAGATTGAGTGTAAATAATTTGACATCCACCCGTTCTGTTATGAGCAGATTAACACCATAAATACTCAATTTGTACCGAACGCGCAGTCGTAATTGCTAGTCTTAGGAATTGTGCATCAACTGGTTTATTTTTTTAATTTTCTCTTGCCCGATGTGAATACATAGGAAAGGGAAGTATTTTGTTATCGATTTTTCCTTTTTCGTTGTACATTTTACTTTTCTTTAGGTATTAGTTTAAGAATACTAATGGTGATTTTTAGAATCACAGCTCTTTGGGAAAGTAAAGCAATAATATTTATTGCGTTAGGTTGTTTATCCCCTTATACTTAGGTATTAATAGCGAGTGATCGAAATAAAAATTCTGTTGTTTTTTCTGTCTTACATTAAAGAAACAAATTTTTCGAGTTTCAGATTTTTAGGTGATCGGCAGTTAAAAAATGAGTGATAAGCGAGTCGCCCATTGAAAAATTTTTCTTTATTTTTATATTTTAAACGTGAAGTCTGGTCCAGTATTTTAAATCGAGATGAAGTTTGTCCCTGAAATATACAGCGTAACGGATTTAAAATATTTTTACATTATTGTAAGGAGGTTACATTCGGGCTTCTGTAGGAAATGTAAAAATGAAAATCTCTAATAGCCGTGACGAGATTTTAAGAAAATTACAAAATAATTGAATAAAAGTTTCGATCGTGCCAACTGGTTGTGACGTTACGGAAGTTTAGTTTCTTGTGAAGGGTCGTAATGGTGACGTTTTTACTGCAAAGTGATAGTTTTCCCATTCGGTTTCCAGTCTCTTTTCGTAAATTTGCTAGTTGAAACGCATCAATACTGTTTCGTAATACACTGTAGTCGCTATTAGCGACTTAATACACTTAAGTATGTAGTTTTAATGTTTTCATCGGGAACTGTTTTTAATTTAAACAACCGCTTAATTTTATCGCTGCAGTATAATGGGATTTCTGAAGTTGAGGTGACATGAATTTCAACCTTGACATCTAGTGGTTTTAGCTGGTCGCCTGACAAACTCACTCTCCTTAATCGTATTACTTAAATTAACGAACAGTTTTTCTTAAGCGATATTATTATCTTCCCGTCCATGTACAATCATGCAATCGCCCACTGGTGCTTACACTTATCTTCTAATATCACTTATTCAGTGTTCTATAAATATATTAATTTCTTGAATCGCTATCTTAATCCTATTGTTAATTTAAACATTAATTTAATAACTTCTATAAATATACGAGGTGCGGCTATTAAATAACGAGACTGACGTTGTAAAAAATTTAATTTTAATTTTATACGTAATCACTTACTGTCACCTTCAATATACACTCCTTCTCTATCCCTACAACGCTTCATGCGAATTTTCCATTGTTGGAAACAGTGCTGGAAGTCATCTTCTGTCAGCTCCTTCAGGACACGTGCCGCTTTCTCTTTTACACCTTTCACAGACTCAAATCTTGTCCCTTTTAATGCAGATTTCACCTTAGGGAACAGATAGAAATCACGTGGTGCAAGATCTAGTGAATAAGGTGGATGTTTTAACACTGAGATGCTGTACATTGTCTTGGTGGAGAACCCATGATTTAATGTCCTCCCACATTTCCGGGCGTTTTTCCTTACTCTTTGACGTAGTTACGAAAGTACCTTAAGGTAGTGATATTGATTAATTGTTTGACCTTCAGGAACCCGGTGAAGGTACACAATCCCATGGATATAAAAAAATCATTGCTTTAAATTTTGACTTACTCATTCGAGCTTTTTTTTGCTCATGGTGAAGTTCGGCTCTTCCAGTACATGGATTGGCGCTTCGTTTCCGGAACATAAGTAAAAAAAAAGTTTCATGTAATGTTATTATCTTCTACCTGTTCCCTAAGGTGAAATATTATTAAAAGGGACAAGATTTTGAGTGTGTGGAAGCTGTAACAGAGAAAGCGGCACGTGTCCTGAAGGAGCTGACAGAAGATTACTTCCAGCACAGTTTCCAACAATGGAAAATTCGCATGGAGAGTTGTAGGTATAGAGGAGTGTATATAGAAGGTGACAAAATTATGTATAAATTATGTATTAATTATTATTATTATAGATTATGTATAAAATTTAAAAAAATTTTTTTTACAACGTCAGTCTCGTTATTTAATAGCCACACCTCGTATATGCCTTGAAAGTAACTTAGTAATATTTATAGCTAACCGTTAGTTTTAGTAACTTACATTATTTTCATGACTTAAATATATAATTTACAGTTTAACTATATTTTTAATAGTTTTTTTAACACTAAATCTACAGGCTGATCTTTTCAGTCGCCTAACTATTGCACTATTATCCAACAGTTAAAGTGCTTCAATGTTGACGTGATGTTAAAGACGATTTTTATGTTTTTTTTTGCCTTTATTACTTAACAGTACAAAGAGTTAGCTTTTGATTGGGCTGTCTCAGAGGATAGATGAATTTGTTTTTCATTATCTGTGATGTGACACTCTACCAGGTGTTTTCCAGAAAACTGATTTCTTGTTTTGTTTACATTTTATGTTGTTTCCTTTGAGCATCTAGAAATATTACAAGATAGTTTGTTAATATTAATTTGTAGCACTAATTTAACGTTAAATGTAAAATTATGAAATGTGAAGTTGTATAATTTACTGTAGGTAGATGTGTAGATTTACCGTTGATGGTGTGGAGATTAATTGCTAAAAGCTTAAAAATGTTCATAGTATTTTAACATGCACTTACTCTGTTGAGTTTAAAGGTTGGTTCTTAAAATCAGCTGTGACTTGTCGAGTAGTTTTTTTTTTAGGTAGACGCAAGTGCATTTGTGTCGCTGTCAGTTCATTAACACCGTTTAACACGGGGTTCATTTGTAAACAAATATTTGTGTATATATTTTTTTCTATTTGACATGTATGTATCTTTTGAGTTTGGTCCAATTTTCTGCCGCTATTTGTCATATTTCTTTTTTCTAAAAGCTAGAAGAAGGGATAATGTGTTATTATTGCAGCGATCTATCATTTGAAAATATAACGCCAGTCTGTTAGTACCGTATGTAATTGACCCCCCCCCCGCGTATCTAACCGACTCTTTTTCACTTTCTTCTAACCATATTTTTTACGTAGTTGTAGTAGTAAAATAATAATAGTAAACACCAGTAAACGACTGCTGTCGTCTGCTTGTCTCTTTTACTGACTGCTTGTCACGTATCTTTAATGTAGTTTACTTTATTTTCTTGTTTTTTTTTGTTATTTAAAGTTCGGCTTCTCTCAGCATATTCACTTATTCTTTTCAGTTGTACTGGATTCTCTGTTAAATTGAAATTTATTGCTCAATTATCAATCTTGTTTTTGTTAATTTTAGAAATTATTTTATTGGTTGTTAACGTAATATTTATAAAAATCCCCTTTACTAATGTTTTATTTATTTATATATTTATTTTTTTAAAGCCACTCATAGGACTACATGTAAGTTCATTAAAGAAGAAAAATTATAGTTCGGTTTTTGTCGTGTTGGAAATCTTTTCCTGTAATTTTTCCCTTGATTCTTCTCCAGTATTCCTTCAATCTTTTTGATCTCTTCTGGGGTTTATCGTCGGAATACACGATTTTCTGTCGCTTTGGTCGATCTGTTCTGTTCAAGTCTTGTGTTGTTCAGTTTGTGGTAATTTCTGGATTTTCTTTTCAGGTCTTCAAGTGAGATTTGGATTTGGTTCATATCCTGTTCAATTTCTTTGATCCATTAGGGCTGATATTATTTTTTGCTTAGGAAAAAGTTGATGATTTGTGTTGATATTCTGGCGGAGTCTATCCTCAAAAGATGCCCAAAGAAAGAAATTCTTTTCCTTCATCTGTCTGCTAGAAATTCCGAATTTCTCAAAAAATAAAATAAAATATTTTTATTTTACAACATACGACATGATGTTTGCACGATTGATGATTAATTTTTAAAGTGGATTTATATGGTTTCGTAAAGAATTTTAATTTTTTTGAAAAATTCTGCGTGCCTATTTTTGTGCGATTTTTAGCATTTTATATACCTATCCATAACTTGGCTATTTTTAAAGATAAACTAAATTACAATGGTAAGAGTTGATGAACAAACGGTGCATAAAGACCCAACTTTAAAATAATTACCAATAAAAATATAAAATAAATAATATATTTGGTATACAAAATATTTTTTAAAATATCATTAAAATCTCGGGTATGTAATGTCGTTAAAGTCTAGAAAATTTACGTAGTTTGTAAAATTTTCAAATGAAATTTTAGTTATATTCTTGACATTTGTGGGATTTAAAATAGTGTGAAATTTGGTTTAGAAAGTCCTAATTAGTACTACTTTTGTGGAAACTTATTAATCTTTTTAGATGGTGTATTTTTCTAAACAATTATTATTATTATTGTTGTTGTTGTTGTTGTTGTTGTAGTTGTTTTGTGTAGTTAAATTTTATCGGGTTTAGCTGATTTAAAACCTGTCCTTATATTTAAGATGAAATTTAAAAGGGACGATGCTCTTGTGGGAATGTGAACGAACAATTTGTGTACATGAGCCTGCCTATTACTCCAGTTACGAAATATTACACGAGACGTTCATTAAATAAATGTTGATAAATTCATCAGACCGTTAAATTCTAGTGTTTGTTTAATAAAACGTTCACTTGTGTAGTGTTCTGTTGGTTCTCTCTCTCCGCTCGCAGCGTCGTCGGTAAAACTGCAAATAAATAAAACGAACTCGACTCGGTTGCTTGTTAGTTTGGTCGGATAATATTCGTTATTTTATTTTATACCGCAAAACTTTTTCAATGTTTCAAACCGAAACACAACATAACCACTTAATTTCAGCTATTATTATTTTTTTCATCCGCTGTAAATTTAGATTGCTAAAGATTTTATAATTATGATTTTGTACCCCCAGAGTAATTGAGGTTGGTTGTTTCTCTTTTTATTATTTTCATTTATGCACACTTTAAATAAACGACGGTATTTAAATAACATTTCTACAGGGCTTGAATGAATTTCATGGAATTTTTAATTTCTCTTTTCTCTGGTAAGTTTTGCCGTATTGTCGACCGTTTTTATAATTCGGTAGATATTGTAATCCTATGAAGCTGTATAGGCAAATGGAGATTAGCTAATTCTAGAAACGACAAAATAACTTTTTACTGGAAATCAGATGGAAACGAGAACTCTTTGCAAGATTAAATAGAATTAAAGCGCAATGTATCGGAAACATAAATGTATCGTAACTTTGAAACCGGAGCCGCGTAAATTTAAGGTAGGGTGCTAAAATGACAACCGCGTAACTTCAAAATCGAAATACGTAATTTTAAGGGATGCCTTTAAGCTGTTTTGGGTAATAGAAGAAATAGTATACGGAGCGGAGATTGAAAAAGCAAAACTTTTGAGAGTTAATGGAAGATGTTTTCTTATTATTGATTAACAACTATTTGCAATCGGTAAGAAGCGATATTGTACTACACCGCACACCAATCTTTAGAATGGAAGGTTCCCGTTCGACTCCCGACTGGGGTCTACAAATTATTACAACTTGTAACCTACCGTTGCATAATTCGCAGTAATTGCTAATGACGAACATATTGATGTTACGTTAAAAAAACTAAAGAAAACTTTTTTTTAACGAGAATGAAATGGCTTCTGTTAACGCGCCATTCATTAAAAACCTAACTAAAAGAAACGTGTACATGCAATTCAAGTTTATTTTAATTTTTTATTTGTCTTAAATCTAAGAAGTGATGGCGTTTTACACCTCTGTTGTTTTGGCATTACCACCTAATAAATTTATTGCGAAATGATTTGTGTATGTTTTGATAATTTATTTTCATATTTTTCATCAAATCTTCTATTTTTTTTTTTAATAAACGGAATAATAACATTTTTTTTTTAATAAACACATTATTCTTATATTTTTTTTTAGTAATATTTATCAGGCTGTTACCAGTGGGGACACCGCAGCTGTGTAAGCTGTACGTCCAGATACGTGTAATGAGTAAGCTTTGTGTACTACAATTTCTGTTTTCTAAAAAAAGATGATTTTCAGCTCGGTAACCAATATATTTCATTAAATTTGTTATCCATTTGTTTACTTTTCAACGGGATATGTTTTTTTTCAACGTTAATCTCTTATATAAATGTAGCAATGGAAGTTGCGAAAATCAGTAAATACATATATAGATGAAAAGTTACCGGAAGAAATTACTGGTTGTAATAATAATGCTAGCTAAGCCTTTAGTCTAATAATGATCTAAGCTTTATCTAAGCTTTGCTTGCTTGAGAATAGGGTGAACATTTCAAAACTAGGCATATTGATTAGCTGTTTTATTTTTCAATCTAGTGAGGAAGGTTTTATTTATTTATTCTTTTCTCAGAACTTGTAAGCTTAGTTGATAATGTAAACGTGTAGATTATGGTTCAGAATTTATCCTAAATTATTATAACATCTAAGTAGTGTTTGTTCGTTCGACATCTGGGTGTAATAAATAACAAACAGACTTTCTACAAACTTATAATAGGTAATTATTTATTGTCACGATTAATAATTACAATTAATTATTCAACTTAGTACTACTAACAAGTACAATTATAATACTTCAGTTAAATTAATTACAAGACTTAAGCTTAAACTAAACATGACAATAAATTAAGCAACTGTCACTTAACAATAAAAAGATGTTTCAACTGCCCAACCAATTGCTTCCAAATGTACGCACATGCACTAGTACGGTAGTTTAGAACCGTTCAGATAACGTCACTATTTCGAACGGTCCTCTTTCCGTTCACAATTCAATTACAACTAAATCACTACAAAGGTTATCTGTAAACGCTATCTGTGTTTATACCTGCGGTCTGATAGTTATCCAAAATCGGGACCCTGTTAATACTTTCTCCCTCTATTTTACCAGAACACTGTGGAACGAAATCAAAATTTTAAAATACGTTTCTACTGGTTTTGATTTCCGAGAATTCCTATTGAAAACATTTTATTCGTCGCTATCCATTATCCTCGTTCAATGCACACTCCACCCCAATACGTCGGCCGCATTGGCGTAGTTGGTAACGTGCTCGCCTCTCATCATGCGGTCTTGGGTTCGAATTCCATTCAGGCACGGCACATTTTCATACGTTACAAAAATCATTTCATCCTTCACCGTCTGCATTAGCAGTAATTGGAGAATAGTCGGACGTAAAACAAAAAATATCACCCCAATACAATACACAATTACTCAATAATAAAAAATGTATTCCCTGAAACATTTCTAAAAATGTTACATGTTTAAATACAGTTTTACTTTCTCATGGTGTTCGTCGCATTGCTGGTTGAAAAATAGCAACAGCTTTTTAAAATCGTTAAAAATATAATTTGAAGCGTGAAAATGTGGAGGTGTTTTTACAAAGTCTCGATGAATGAATCGTTAGTTTATTTTCTTTGATACGGGTTGTTAGTTAGGAATTGTACGTTGCGTAACTCAATTTGTAGATTTACAGGGTGCGGGGGGAGGTGTTATAGATATTTCCGTTTTGAATTTGAAGTGGTTTTGAAAACATCTCACGGTCGCCTGAAACGAAAGGTGTGAGAAGTACTGAATACATTATTAGCGTGGAGGTGTGTGCGATTTGGTACGTTTGAAATACGCCGGCAGGTTCCTGGGATCGATCCAGCTGAGCCACCGCGTTTGTACTAGAATCACCACCACCGAGAATTTTCCCCTTCTCTCCCTAACTTCAACCGTTCCCGCTCAGAGTTCCTTCCTCGTCCTACCCGAGCCTCGCTTCACCTCCTCTGCCCCTTTTGCTCTCCTGCTTTTCGCTTACCCGTTAACAAGTGGCCACTGTTGTTACCGCTGCAAAATGTCTTTGTCCTCCGCGTAATTATAACCACTAAAATTTACCGTCATTGAACAGTTTCTAAATGGATAGGGTTTCCACTGCTCAAGTGCTCCCTTGTTAATGGACAATACGTATTATTTTTCAATTATGTATTCAAAAAGAATCTTGTGTGAAACACTCACTCGACTTTCTCTTGCCGATGCAAATAATGACCAATATAACCTAATATTAGTAATAAAACATTAAGAGATAAACAAAAAACTAACCTCAAAAAACGTAACCTTATTTTAATCATGAGTGAAAGATGCAAAATGAAAATTAACCTCAGTTTGGCTTGAAAATACGGAAAAATCACTCTCACGCTAAACTAGGCTATGTAGAGAAAAATTCTTAAAACAAAAGTTGTAGATCTTTTAATTTCCTATAAATTTGATTATATACACTTTTGTCGTAAAATGCATACTAATGCTAAAATCTTAAGGAAATCGATTTTTCACACGTTTTCGTGAGAAATAAAACGGAAAATCGCTAATTACCGCTAAACTAAGCGTTATACCGTGCGTTCGGAAAGTCGCTGTGCACCAAGTGACATGACAGGGAATAATTTCATGGCTAGGTTGGTAGCTCTGTGCTGTTCAATTGTTGCCGAACACGTCGAGACCTGTCAGTCATTGAGTTGAAGTTGTATATGTTTCATTTATTGCAGTTCTGTTGCACGTTTTTTGTTGTTGGACGCGATGGTTCTTTCAGTAGAGGAGCGCATTTTCCTCGTTGAATACGTATTTCGCGAAGGTGACAAGTACAGTGATTTAGTGAAGCGCAAATTTTCTGAAAAGTTTCCAGATTCAATTATTCCTCACCGTAATGCAGTACGAACACTGATAGAAAAATTTCGGGCAACTGGCTCTGTTTAGGACGCTGAACGTAGTGGTAGGCCCCCTAAGCTAGACGAACAAAAGCTGCTGGATATTTCTGATTCTATGGCACAAAGTCCAAAAAAATCAATGCGTAAGTTAGCACAACAGCATAATATCGGACTTGCTACCGCACATAAAGCTGTCAGACAAGAACTTAAACTATTCCCATACAAAGTGAGGTGTGTTCAAGAGCTGAAACCTTCAGATAATGACAAAAGACTAAATTATTGTCAGTGGTTTCAACGTTTCATCAACCAAAATTCCGAAGACATCCTTGACGTAACGTTTTATACAGATGAAGCGTGGTTTCACTTGGGAGGGTATATAAGTTCACAAAATACTCGAGTATGGTCGACAACTAACCCTTGCGCTTTACATGAACAGTCCTTACACGAAGCAAAAATTGGAGTCTGGGTTGCTGTGAGTAGAGCACGTATTGTTGGACCAATTTTTTTTGCAAACACAATCAATAGTGAACGTTATTGTTCTGATATTTTAGAGAACTTTACGCATCAAATAACACAAGTGGAAATGAATAATGGTTGGTTCCAACAAGACGGGGCAACAGCACATACATCTAACATCTCAATGGCTTTCCTGCGCAACGTGTTTGGTGAACGAATAATTTCAAAGAATTTGTGGCCTGCAAGATCTCCTGATCTGACTCCCCCCGATTTCTTTTTATGGGGTGCGGCGAAACAAACTGTGTATCGGAACAGACCACACACGATTGACGAACTTAAAGCCGCAATAACGGCATACATTCAAGGAATCACTGTTCTTCAGTTGCGAAAGGTGTTTGCAAACAAAATGAAACGAGTGCAATGCTGTATTGATGCCAATGGAGGTCATTTCGAACACCTTCTATAAACAATGTAATCACGGTTTAACAATGTAATTAAGGTATTGAATAAATTTTTTTCCAAAATGCTTAGTCATTTCTTTATACATATTTTCATAAATCCCATAGTCACAATTCCAGTGCACAGCGACTTTCCGAACGCACGGTACAAAAAAAATGTTTGAAATAAAAATTGTGGGATTTTAAATTCTCTACATTTTTTATTATATGAGAGTTGAAATCGTTTACTAATGTCGCTCATTTTTCCAAGATTTGTACTAAATGCGATTTACTTGCTGGCGAAATATGTTACTTATTTTGGCGAATTACTCACACAGAGAGGAGTTTTCGTAATTATCTTAACAATAATACAAGTGACATGATTAACAACGATTGAAGGCCCGGATCGTCCGTCACATTTGTAGTAATCTTCTGTCGCTCAACAATATTGTACTAAACAATGTATCCCTAGTAATCCAGCGAGAGGGCTTTAATACTGTTAGCCAAATAACATTCTCAGAGTTCATTAATGACGGAATCGTAATGCTGACAGGTTTTTCTAATTAACCTGAAGTAAATTACATAATTTTTTCGAAAATTTATGCATTTATAAATAGAATAACTGCCCATAACGGACAGGTGGAGTGTCAAATTTTTTACACTCAATCTGTTCGTTGTAGGGCTAAAATAAATAGTTCTGTTTCTTATCACATGGTCAGTCAATTAAATGACTGAATCATTTAAGAACAGAAGAGGTAGAGGTGTAAAAGACACTAATCAGAGTTATCTCCTCTGAAAGTAATGAATTTCATTGTACAGCTAGACCCTGTGGTGGATGAAGTGAAGTTGTCACTTACAGAGTGGAAAATTGTGCTTTTCAGAGGGCCCGGCATGCTGATAAGCGTACTTTTCCACTCAGTGAGGAAGGCAATGGTAAACCAACTCACTTCTCGTTTTACTTGGTAAAACCTCTACGGATTCAAACCAGCCTTTCGGCTGTTGACCTAAACAACACAAATTGAATAAAATACAAAACCCATCAGAACTGGCAAAGAATCTGTAAGAACAGTTACTAACCGGGAAGCGATATTGTGGTGCTCATCACATCGAGTCTGTTACGGTATTAAGGGGGTAGTCAACTCAAGAAGATTATATTTTTTAAATTTTGATTGATTTTTGCGTTTATTTGAAGTTTAAAATTTTATGAATCGCAGCATTTGTTTTACTTTGTTTGTACGTTGACAAAAAGTTATAAAAACATTTGTTTAAAATAAAGCTCACTAGCAAGGCGAGTTGAATTATTCTTCAACTTTAAGTTTTCCGGAAATGTGGTTTTTGCATGATTTTTACATTCTTGGGAATTAAATATTTCGGTTAGTATTAGAGATAATTGAATAATGTTTTTTTTTTCAAATGTTTGTAATTTCTTCCTCTATTATCTGTGGAATGATTATTACAGGAACCTTAGTAGGGATTTAGTTAAAAAATAATTTGTGAATACATAAAATAAATATTTTTAAAATATGGTTTTTCTTCAATAAATTCCTTGTAAGAAAAACTACATACAAGCGCATACAACAGATAATAGGCAGCAATTTTCTGTATTTTGTAGCATAAGTATCATGTTGATATCTTTCTTGTTTCCTGAGGTATTTGATTCCCCGTAAAAGCCCACTTTTCCAACCTTACCCTTATATTAGGGGCTGTAATTAATTTTATGGCTTGGTTCAAATAGTACGAGGCGTATTTTTAAAGTAAGTACCGTTTGAAAATAAAAAAAAAATAAAAGGAAATTTGCAAAAACTAATTTTATTTTCGGAATCTACATACTTTTATCTATTTTTCTACATAGTTTCCAAGTTTTTGTAAACACTTATCATATCGCACTACTAAATTTTGGAAACCTTCTTCATAAAAACTTGCCGCCTGCTGTGATAACCAAGAATTCACGGCCGTTTTCAATTCGTAGTCATCGTCATAACGGCTGCCGCCCAATTGATGTTTCAGATGAAACATGCGAAACGTGGATTTCGCATTTCACTCCCGAATCGAAACAACAAAGCATGGAATGGAGACACACGCACTCTCCCGTAAAGGTCAAAGCCTAACAGATTTTGTCACAGCGCAAGATCATGGCGTCCGTGTTTTGGGATAGGCATGGTGTTTTGCTGGTCGACTTTATGGAACGAGGAACGACAATAAATGCAGAAGCCTACTGCCAAATCCTGAGGAAGCTGCGCAGAGCAATTCAAAAAAGGGACGTGGCATGCTCACAAAAGGAATTTTGTTTCTGCACGATAATGCAAGCCCTCACACTGCCGCTCAGACCCGAGCTGCATTGGACTGTTTTGGCTGGGAAGTTTTGGACCACCCACCCTATAACCCTGACCTTGCGCCGAGCAACTTTCATCTCTTCCGTCATCTGAAACATCACTTGGGCGGCAGCCGTTATGACGATGACGACGAATTGAAAACGGCCGTGAATTCTTGGTTATCACAGCAGGCGGCAAGTTTTTATGAAGAAGGTTTCCAAAATTTAGTTGTGCGATATGATAAGTGTTTACAAAAACTTGGAAACTATGTAGAAAAATAGATAAAAGTATGTAGATTCCGAAAATAAAATTAGTTTTTGCAAATTTCCTTTTATTTTTTTTTTTTATTTTCAAACGGTACTTACTTTAAAAATACGCCTCGTAGATTATTACTAGTAAATTACTCTTTCATTTAAAATAAATAATGATAAATTATAGCCAGAAGTTTTCATTTTCATTTTCTGGGTTGTGAGTACCCCCTTAACTAATAGGAAGGAATGATGGTTTTTTTTTGTTTAATTTGTATATGGTGGTGAAGCATTGAAATCTAGAAAATTCAGTACCGATAGTTTTAAATTGCCCTACATCAAGTTTTTTCATTTTAGAGTGTATCCATTGCTTTGTTGCGTATTTTCCTTCTATTTCCGTATTTCCTCAAAACAACTTTGTATTTGATGCAATGATACGGAATGACTGATTACGATTGCCTGCCTACAAAGCGGAATATCCAGGGCTTGATTCTCCGGTAGGTTCTGTCAATTATTACTAATGACGTAAGCTGTTGATGCGACTTTAATTAAACTTTAGGGATAATAAACAATGTAACTAAAGGTGTCTGATAGATGGTTTAACGAAAACAGAAAACAACTTGAAGAAATCGGAGTAACAGAGAAAACATACCGGATTGAAGCAAGTTAATTTTGTGGGCTCGTCGATTTTGTTGTTGTAGATAATTCTTTTTATTATCATATTTTTGCTTTTTCTCTTTTGTGAGTAACAACAAAATACTTTCAAAAGTATTTAAATACAAAATACCTTTAAAAGTATTTTTATAAATGAAATTGTTAAGCGTACATCATATCATGACTGATGTTTTTAGTACTTTCAGTACTTATAATTTAAAAAATAGTTAACTCAATTGGAATACGACATCTGTAAAGTCGCAGACTCTAGCGTGCACCCTGTAGTAGCTGGCTTTTGTTTGTTGACAGGAGCAAACTAAGAACGGCTGAATTATAGAATAAAGTGATAGAAATAAAGTAATAAAAGCGAAAATGTTTTTGATTTTATATAAATGTGATTTTTAAAACGTGAAAGTGTTCAAGTTTTGTTTTTTTTCCGTTTTGGTTATCTTTTAGATTCGGCTAACATATTTCCAGTGAGGAAATATAAACGGACTGAAGCGATTTTAAAATGAACGAGAAATGGCTGCGCTTTTATTTCTTTATTAAGCCTAAGTAATTATTTGTCATATAATAGGCTTACAACCCGAGGATATACTGTGTACATTTTTTTAGCAATTTAATCTCTTCTTCACTTTTATTTGTGTGGTGTCGGCGCTGGTCGGTTGTAATTAATGTTGCGTAAACCTGTCTGAAATGATAAATGATGTTCCATTTGTATCATCAGCCCTATACCACTATCCCATTGTTGTTAGATTTTTTCCCATTGGTCACATTCTGTGTAGGTAGCTGGATGTGGATGGGTGTGAAATAAATTCGCCGTTTTCGTTTAATTATAATTTTTTGGTCCTCTCGGCAATTTTCTACGAAAAGAAAATATAATAATAAATATCTTGTCGGTTGTTTTTTTTTTGTGAACAGTCGTCGGTTCTTTCCGTATCTCAGCTGGAGTTTAAATACTATTTCACTTATCAGTTGAACAATTAACAATCTTTAATATAAATTTTACATTCGTTTAATATTATTTGATTGTGTAAAAACTCAGTTTTTATACAAATGAAGAATGAGTGTAATGTTTATTCGGTTACGGTATAATAAAAATAAAAATTTGTTTTTATCTACAGGGTTATCATAAAATAATGTGCGGTTTCGAACATGGTTTAAAGAAAAACCGAATTTTTTACAGTTAATGTTGTTTATTCATCTAATTTGTCGTCTCAAACAGTTTTTTTTACATAATTAATAAATTTCAATATGTCCGCCCTTAGTCCCTAAACTGATGTCCACACAATACTCAACTTCTCTCCAAATATTCGTTAACATTTCTTCGGTTATGGTTGTCATTGCTTCATTAATCCTGTTTTTTAAGTGGTTCAGGTCGCGAATTTTTTGTGAATAAACAACGGTTTTGATGTACCCCCACAAGAAAAAATCACAAGGTGTCAGGTCTGGAGTCCTTGGAGGCCACAGCATAGGTCCTTGCCGGTTTATCCATCGATCTCCAAATTTTTCGTTCAAAGCGTCCGTGACCAATGCACTGAAGTGTGGGGGAGCGCCATCTTGTTGGTTTCCTCAGCTTGATGAACTCGAAAACATTCATCAACTTCATTTCCAACAAGATGGCGCTCCTTCACACTTTAGTGCATTGGTCACGGACGCTTTGAATGAAAAATTTGTTTTTTTCAGTAATTTTTTAATGATATGTTTATGACAGTCTAATAAAACTGTGGTGTGAATTTCTTGCCTTGACAAATTCTTTTTGCCACGTGTTTTTCTGTTTGAAAATTTTGTTGATGTATAAAAAATAAGTTTATTTTGTAGCAGTTTAATATATTATTAATAATTGTAATACTAGTTAAATTATTTAACTTGTTACTTTCTCTTGCCTATATGAATATAAATATAGGAAGGAAAGTATTGTTTTCATGTCGATTTTTCAAATCGAGTTTTCACCGGATCTACACGTTTTCAGACCCCCTGAACCCAAAAAACATGTTTTGAGCGATTGGTCTGTGTGTGCGTACGTGCGAGCGAGCGTGCGTGCGTGCGAACAGAATATCTCAAGAACGGAACATCTTACGAACTTAAAACTTAAAACTTAAGTTGCATACTACTACCGGACCCGATACGAACATTTTAATCAAAATCTGTCAACCGAAAATAGTAGTTTATTCGTGTAATTTTTCACTTTCTTGCGATTTTCTCAAAAACTGGTTCTACGATTTTTTTAAAACCGTCTGGTTTATTAAATTTTTTATGCTCTACAAGATAGGGTAGGCCCCATGTTTGCTGAAATCCTTGGTGAGAATGTTATCACGTAAAAAAATTGTTTGTTTTTAAGATTACGGCTTTAATATTCATTTTAGCGCAAACATTTATATATTAAAAACTGTAGAGAATTTAAAATCCTATAACTTTTATTTCGAACATTTTTTTGTATAACGCTTACTTAAGCGGTAATTAGCGATTTTCTGTTTTTTTCTGACGAAAACGTGAAAAATTGATTTTTTTAAGATTTCGCCCTTAGTATGCATTTTACGACAAAAGTGTAGGCCTACATAATTAAATTTATAGGAAATTAAAAGATGTATAACTTTTATTAAAAGCATTTTGTTCTACAGAGCCTAGTTTAGCGTGAAAGAGTGATTTTCCTTATTTTCCTTAAGCCAAACTGAGGTTGATTTTCATTTAGCGTCTTTCACTCATGATTAAACTCATGATCACTCATGATTAGTTTATGTTTATTGAGGTTAGTTTTTTATCTTTTTACTAATGTTAGGTTTATTGTTAATTATTTGTATTGGCAAGAGAAAGTTTTGTGTGTGTGTTCCACACCAGATTTTTTTTGCTAATAGCGGATATATTTTTTAATAAATTATTTTTTCAATTTTTTTATTTTTAAAGAAGAATTTATTTGTGTTGTTTATTTTTATCAGCGGTGGTTTAGGTTTTAATAAGTTTGCTTATTGAGGTGTTGTTTGAACGGCCGTAAAATAGATTGCGTATCTCAAGTAGTAAATAATAATAGTAGTAGTAGTAGTGGTGGTGGTGATGGTAGCAGCAACAGAATGGATAGAGTTGTAAGATGTCGGTGGAATATAAAAAAAGGAAAAATGAATTGTTTCTCAAGTGGGCACAACAGGTTTCCGAAGCTGGGCCCGGGACTAGACAATGAAGACCCGCCAGGCCTGTATCGATCGGTAAGCGGTCACCCCTTTGGGGCTGACACATACCCCCCTACATATATATATATATATATATATATATATATATATATATTTTATATACTATGTACACATTCATTCATTCTTTGGAAAGTGATACGTACACCTCTCTACGTACGTACGTAGCCTACCTTTGTTCACTATCAGGGCCCATTACCACATAACACGTTCTTCTCGCAAAATAACTTGTGAAATTTGTTTAAAGAAGTCTACCTTTTTTTTATTAAATTCTTTTAACATTTCTTGTTTGTTCACTCGTATTTTGGTGTTGGGATCTCGCTTAAATGGGCTTATAATATTGTAAATTAATTAAGTAAATGCGCCGGCCGCATTGGCGCAGTTGGTAACGTGCTCGCCTCTCATCATGCGGTCCCCTGGGTTCGAATCCCACTCAGGCACGGCATATTTTCATACGTTACAAAAAATCATTTTCATCCATCGTACAAAAAGTTACTCCCCAACGTCGTCGCTAATGACCGTTGTAGTTGATGCGACGTTAACTAAATGAATTAAAAAAAAAAAATATTGTAAATTTTTTCTCGAGGTTTTTTTCTGGATCCGGTTATAATAAATTATAATTTAAGTTACAGAATATTTAATTACGAAAAAATTAATTAATACATTTTTATAATAATAATAATTTATTATTTTTCAATATTTTATTAATTAATAAATTATTATAACAATAAATTAAATTACTTACACTTGATTAATTATAAAATGTATGGAAATTTATACACCAATAAATATTATGAATAAACCACTACCTTTTAGAACCCAAGACAGAAAAATTAAACAGTAACTCTGTTTTCTAGTCCAGAAACTTGTTTTCGACTTGTAATTTTTTTTTTTGTTTAACGTCCGGCTGTTCTGCAGTTACTGCTAATGCAGACGGTGAAGATGAAATTAATTTTTGTAGCGTGTGAAAATATGCTGTACCTGAAAGGGATTCGAACCCAAGACCGTATGATGAGAGGCGAGCACGTTACCAACTACGCCAATGCGGCCGGCTTTCGATATGTGAACGAGTCGCTGATCGTAATACACACCTTTAATAAACTAGACTAACTGAACCGGTTGGGAGCGTTTGGCTTTTACTATAATAATGGGTCGTAATAATTTCTAGAATTAACTGGGAATAAGAGAACAAAAGAATCGACAAATTTAATTCCTGCACATTACTAGAACAGTTTAAAGAATAAAACAAAGAACGTAAATAAATAAAAAGAGAGATAATATTAGTAATAGGTTTAGCAGTATAATAAAAACCTTTACTGCCCAAGGGGGTCAACAGTTGAACCAAGTCCGGCCACCCATTTCGAGAAACGCATGTCAAAAAGTATTCAATAAAAGCTTTTATTTTCCCAAACGTTGCCTATTAACTCAATATTTCTACGTATAATTAAATAAATTCAGTTTCACATTAACTTAGTTCTCCATAAACCAATTATTTTGATTTTTTTAATTAAACGGAAAGTTTCAGTAATTATAATTTGTTCATAGTTTTCTTCTCTTCGGATAAATTTATATTTATAATATATTATGTACAATTATCTTTTTAATTTAGTTTTATTTATTTTATGCGCTCGTTTTCTAGTAAGTGTTGTGGTTAGGAAAATCGGATGATAATTGAAATCTCTTCGCCGGTTAGGTATTTCTACCTGTTCAGGCACCCATCTATTCTTCGGCCTGCCAATATCTCTACTTTTCACTGGTTTGTATCTTCTCGCTACACTAGGCAAGCTTTAAGACTTTAAGAATTATAATAATTGAAATATGTGTATAAAACGTTATAATTATCATGTCTGGTAATTTTTGTACCACTCTTCTGACTGTAGGTAGATAAAAAATTTGTGAATTTCTCTATTGCATAAAGTTTACAAACTTGTGTGAATTTTAAATTGTCGTCGTATTCGTTTTTGTTTTGGTAAAAAGTGAAAGTGAGGAGAGTATTCTCATTGTTTTCCAATACGTTTCTGCAATAGCAGATCAATGTTTTCTTCATCGTAATCCTTTGGAGGATTGTTAAACTGGCTTTCAAACGTGGGTTGGCTTCCGTTCTTCTGATTTCAACAGAAGTAAACCCAGCTGATTTGTTTCTTTACTTTTTTGTTCATTCCATTAAGAAAGTGACTTTAAATTTATTGAAATTGAAATACCGTGATCGGATAAACGTGTTTTTTTTTAAATTTTTTGGTGAGAATCTATAGGGATACTTTTATTTTTTATAGCAGTTTATTTTTTAATTATTCAAGGCATATATTGTAGTTAAGTATTTTTACGCATTTTCTGGAAGTTCTTCGATTTCTTTGAGCGTATTGAAACAGGCTCCTCAGAATTTGAAGGCGTGTGTGCATGAAGCAACGGTAGATCCTTACCTGTGATGTCGGACATACTTTTATTTTTTTATACCTACCTGTTTAGTTTTTAATTATTCAAGGCATATATTATAGTTCAGTATTTTTACGCATTTTCTGGAAAATCTTCGATTTATTTGAGCGTATTGAAACAGGCTCCCCAGAATTTGAAGGCGTGTGTACATGAAGAAGCAACGGTGGATCCTTACCTGTGATGTCGGACACTGCGTGTAGTTTTTTTTAAGACATTCCATCTTTGATTTTAAATATTACTTTTGTCCTCAGTAACTGAGTTGGGAACGATTACTCCATCCGATTTTATGATTACGGTTGTACGCGATTTTGAAGAACCAAAGTGTTGAAATCTAGCAGGAGGTCTTTCTCCTCTTAATTCATTTCCTACTTCACCTATTGTGGTACTGCACCCGTCTGCATTAGCAGTAATTGCAGAAGAGTCAGACGTTAAAAAAAAGAGTTAAGTAAGCACTTCGTGTTCCGGATGCTTAATATTTTCCCTCTCAATCCGTCAAATTACAATATCTGATAATGTGGGCTTTTGTTTGGTGTAATTTTTATACATCATTTTACGTGTTTGTAAGACATCGATGACTGCCTCAACCCAGTTAGAAACGCAGAGGGCAAGGTTTTACAAATTTTTATGCTGTTTAGCAGTGTCGGCGGAAATAAAACCAGAATTGCTATGGAAACCCGTTATCTGTTCGTAATGTGCACATTTCAATACTGATGTAGTGGATGGCGGTGCGGGGGTGGGGGGAATCTCGAGCCCTGTACATATTTACCTTACCGACATTAAACGTAAAAGCTTCTCCCAGTTTTGATCGCTGCGAAGTGTTTTCGGTGTTGGAGAATGAGTCCCGATAATTATTTTATTGTTTTTTTTTATTTAAAAAGTGTGTTGAATTTGTGTATTTAACATACACGGTTAGCTCAACTTTTAAGTTAAAAAATAACCGCTTAACGTCATTGTATCTCTTGTTTGGTTGTTGTTTATCTATATATATATATATTATATATATATATATATATATATATATAATTTCGATGTGTGTGTTTGTATGTATGTATGTATGTATGTACTAAATGTATGTATGTATGTATGTATGTGTGGATGTTCCTCTTTATCTCCTAAATTACTGAACCGATTTTCATGCAGTTTTTTTATGTTGTACCTATGATGCTGATGCAGGTTTTAAGCCTATTAAACCCTTAAAAAGTTTGCCCTACAAGGTTAAAAATTATGTTTATATCCTACATTAAGGCTTTTATGAGGTTAGATAAAAAATGCTTTCAGCGAAATCTACCGAATATTTTGTTTAAATGTATAATGTTTTGTTTGTAGAAAAACATTGTTTTTATGCTTGCAGTGAAATCTAGCGAATATTTTGTGAACTATGTAGAAAAACATTGAGCAGTGTTCGAGGTTATGTTTTTGTTGATGATGATGTACGTGTATTTGTCGTGATAGAATATTGTTTATCCATTAGCATTAATTTAAATAAAACAAATTAATTTCACAGTTGTCATTAAGTACATGTTTTTTTTAAATTGCCGGTTTAATATTTGCCGGCAGCGTAGCAACGAACGCTGGTTACCGCTAGTATATTGTTATAGTTATTTAAGGAATTCTTTTAATTTTTTTTTTGAATTTGGTAAAGTGAACGAGTAATTTGTACGAAGTTACGTCCCGAATGAAGATAAAAGTACAATAATCAAAACTAATGCGGTTATAAATTTTAATAGATCATTACACAAGCATCTTTTCAGGGATAGAAATGAGGGGCTTCAGCAACTTTCTCCGTAAAGGAAAATACCGCGAGTTTGTGGTTCGATTCCCGGTCTGATCCTAGCATCTTTTTCTCTTGAGAACAAAAGAGTTTAACGTAGTAAAAACAAAAAGTAATTTTCAGACTAAATAATTCCCCTTCCTGAACCAAAATTGTTAGCTACGTGCCTGTTATTACATATTTTCGTCACCTATTGTTTATATCAAATATGGCGCAGACTGGAATTTTTAGTATGTTACACTTCGTTTTATAATAACCTAACAATTTTGCTAATCTTTCCACAATAACCGATTGATGTTAAGTTACATCTTTCCCCTAATTAGTGCTGTTGTAACACGGCGCTCGCCGTAATGGTTTCTTTGTGCATCAGTTCGTATTGTTAATTTAAGTATAACAATGTTAGTTAGTATAATAATGTAAGATGTTAATTATTTCGTAATGTAAGTAATAAAGTGAAATAATCATTTTTAGTATAAGATTATTGTTTTATGTGTAATGGTTTTACATAAAAGCATGAACATTACATTTTATTAGCGGTTATGAATTGTTTAGTAGCCAATAAGAAATACGCTTATAAAAGTTTTTTTTTTGTAAATTAATTCTCGCTTTGTGTTTTTTCGTATCATTCATATTATTTTGCTGCGTACTTTTAATAATTTTTTTATTTTGTTTTTATTTTTTATTTCAGAAGTTTTTGATTTTCTTTCATTTGCTGTTTCATTTTTAAATGTTTTTTTTGATTCGTTTTTATAATAAGTGTTTTCATATTATATTATAAGGAGGAAATCAGTAAAGTATTTTTAATAATAATGATTAATTAGTTAAATTTTTTAACATTTGTTTTTTTTTTATGTTGTATTATCACATCAGAACAACAGTGAACATACAAGAACAACAGGCATTTTTATTACGACAACATAGCTACCTACTACATCTACAACATCTAATGTTGCGGCCTTTCTCTCTCAATATTTGTGTAGTTTTTATGTTAAAATTATTTATTGAAAACTTGGTTATTTAATACTACTACATATTTATAGATGTTATAACAGTACAGTAAAAAAAAAAAAAAAAAATACTATCACCACGCACCGGTTCAACAACATGAGTCACCAATATTCTACATCATCGTCATTTAAAAGTGTAAGTACATGAAAAAAATACACATTGCATTAAATAAAAATACCATATATACATGTTTGCCGGCACACTACATCTTGCGGACAACTTTCTTTTCTCTGATTTTTTTTGTTTTCTTTTTATTCCCTGTTTATTTGTGTTGCTCCATCAATTCCTGTATCCTTTATTTCATGATTTTTCATCCCCAACTGTCAGATAATTTAAAATAAATCATTTTTAGAAAAGTTTATTTTTCTAGATGCTAGTTGAAAAGCGTATACAAGAAAATAAACATAATATAATAAAATAATAAATATAATAATATAATAAATAAATATAATAAAAAATAAACTAATGAATTTTCGCTGAAAAATGAAAAGGGGAAAATATTTTGCTTTTTTTAAGTGGCATTTTCTTCAATGGCTACAAATATGAGTTCGTGATAACACAGTTAAAATTATTTGCACGTTAATACAGATAATTTGATGTGCAACATGACTAGTTAAAAACATTAACTTAACTGTCAGAGTAATTTATTTTTCCGGTATAATTTGTGTGAAAATTAAGTATTTGAAAGCCCACATAATAAAATGTCTTTAATTTTTTTTTCGATCAATAAATTTGCCGGTAGATTTGCGGTGGGAAGTGGATAGAATTATTAATTTTCAAAAATTTTGAAATTATTTTTGTAATATCAAACATAACATCTCCTTCAACCCTTTTTGAGAATAATTCGTTGAAAAAATGAACTGGGGTTGTTAGATTAACTAAATAGAGAACGGGAATTGAATGGCCTCGTTTATTATCGTTTATTATTACTCTATTGTTGAATCAAAGCGGCTAAAGATACTCCCTTCCAGTGTGATCGTTCTGTGTAACAATAGAAATACTTATAGTCTAGGTGACTTAATAAAAAATAAAAGTGCTTTTAAAAACAGTCATGTACATAAAACTGTCACCACGCCGATTAGTTTGTTAGTTCGCGGCACGTTTTAAAGTACACCTAAAATTAATACTTAAATGCATAAATCTGTTTAAATTAAATGTTCATAAATTCTGTTAAAGCGGTTGTGTTCTCTTTTTTTTTTATTTTTATTATCTCAATTTAATTTATTTTGAAGATAAAAAACAATGAAATGCTTTTTTACATGAGATTAACGGGAATCACATGCAGCCTTAATATTTTTTCTCCTATTCCTTAAATTTCTACTTAATTTTCCTTTAAATTTCTTAATTTTTACCCAAATTTACCTTGTCCATCCATTCTTTTCCATAATATTTATCGTATCAGGAAACGTAATACAAGTTAGGAATCATATGCAGTAAGTATTTCTTTTAAAAGAATTTATTAAGAGAACTACACGTCTTAATCCTACTTGTATTTTGCCTGTTTTCATTTTATGTTAGGATCTCATATCCTGCTTTGTTTTTTTTTTTTTTTTAATTTTGGAGTTCCTTATAATTTCTGTTTATTTTTTTATCGTTATCTGTTTTTCTTTTTTCCTTTTTTTGGACAATGTACCATAGCGCAGCATGCTCATTATATATTTTAATAATATATTTATAACAAATTAATTGCCTGTAGTTGTGAAAACCCTATCCCGTTTAATGTTCATCCGAAATTTCCGTTTCCATTTTTATCCCATGAAAAATCGATCACTAACAGCATCGTCTCATATTTTCTTTTCTTTTAATTTTTCATTAATTTATTTATTCAAACAAACGTATTTAATAATAATAATAATAAATGTAATTGGTAGTTGAAGCCAAGCCATTACAGACCAGACACACATCGGGCCATCAGACAAGAACAGAGAACACTGGCCCGAATCGGAGGCTACACATCTGGCCCTTCATTATCAAATATATTTATGTATATTATTTATATACTCGCTATTAAACAATGGCTGCCATAAAGACACGAATGCACACAGACAAACGAACGAAAAATATTTTATTTAAAAAAAAATTATTTATATATATATACAAGAAAATTTAAAAAAAAAAGATTGATTGATGATGGATAACTTTTTAAAAATATATATTTATTATAAATCACACAAAACACAAAAAAATATTAAATCAGTGGACATCAGACAGTGGAACTGATGGCGCGCTTGTCTATGTGCAGGACCTGTCTTGGCCGCCTTCAATGTTCGGCCTTGGAAGCACCTCAGACCGGTCGGTGGCTTCTTCAAGCAATTCCAACTCCACCTCAAACTTCTTCTACCATCCAGGTAACCAATCAATGAATAAATTCTACTCTCAACAACTACGCGCTGTCTATTAATAAAGCAGACTCATTCTGGACAAGATTCGTTTCAATACTGATTTACTCGACGGAAGGTAAGTTGGATCGGCCGATTTTCATTTTATCTTATCTTTCATTATTCTTTAGTGTGGTTTTGTTCTCGTAATACTTGTGTGTTTGCAGATTTTTTTTTAAATTTTAATTGAGAGATGAATGTATATTTTATTGTGGATATCTTACCATAGTAGTGCCCGTCACGAAAGAAGTCTTATTTTGTTTGAAGAGCTGTATTTCAAAATCGACTGAACGGGAAATTTTTAACGGTGTAGAAAATGAAATCCCGTTCTTTTCTGCGTTGATTTGTTTGACTTAAAAAAATTTTTTATTAAAAAAATTGTCGGAGATACAGCAATTTACGCATAAAAAGTACCCAGTTTTAAACCGGTTTTCTGTTAGTGTGTTTTTAACGTCTGTACTTCATCCAGGCTTTACATAAAAGATGGGGGTTTTAAGTAAATAAAAGATCACGGTTTTCTCCATAATATAAATATCTTAAAAGTAAAATCCGATGTTCCGTGTTAAATATGACGGCCATTTTTTTTAAAGTGCTATTTTGGTTCCACTTAAGATTGGGAATAATTTTTTGACTGAACCATGCATTTTTACAACAGTATTGTGCCAAGTTCAGCCTTTTGCATTTATAAAATTAGTAGTAAAACATAAATGGAAGTGTGATGTAAATAGAAAATTCTATTAAATTTGTTTAGAGGCAACTAGTCTTCACAGCGGACTTCTTTCATGGCGTGCACTATACACAATTTTCGACTAAATTCAATAACTAACTGACTTAGTTTGAACTTAAACAATACATTTGTATTTTCGATTAAATTTATTGTATGAAATTTTAATTCCAAACGGCTCCTATATTAGTCATTTGGTTCGTGGGTTTTAATCGTTTTCCGTTATTATCTACCTACTCTGTGATAATGAATAAGGTGCTTTCAATTTAAATACTTAACAGAGTAATGGAGATTACTGTAGCGTTTACAAAACGAATTGAAACATTACGTCATTAGTTTTTTAAGTACAATGATGACTGTGCAAACGAAATTTTCTAAATTCAACGTATTAATAATTGTTTAAGAACTGTCATAGAAAAGTTGTCAAAATGTAAAACTGTGGAGTTAATATTATGTAATCGTGTTTTATTTTGTCAATCAGTTCATGGACTGCGTATTACAAGTTCTCAATATTTCTGTCTTTTAAAAATACGGTTGTTGTCTAAATTTGTCCATGAAAACCTACTGACGGTTTTTTCCTTTTGTCGGCCTGGAACTAATCAACTGTTTCTATGGAGTTTGTTCCCTAACGCGACTGATTTCCATCTTATAATATTTTTTTAGTCTGTTTCAGTTGAATTTTACTGTAAGACTTTGAATTTCTGTGCTTACCCCGCATTTGTAAAAGAACTTAAAATTATATAAACGGAGTTTTTCTAAATGCCTTATACAGGGTGATTCATGAAGTTCTCCCCCCACTTCTACAGCACATTGTACTAGTAAAAATAATGAAAAAATGTTATATAAACATAGGTCCGAAAACGCTTCGTTAGCGAGTTACAGCTAGCGAAAGTTTCGCCTGGATTTCAGTTCACCAGGTGAAATGAGGTCTTCCTGGAATTGTGGTAAGGTAGATTAAGGGGCAAATTCAATCATTTCTTATGGTTTTTGATCTGATAAATTGAATAAAACAGGTCCCAGATCTGTAAGTTAAATAGTTTTTAAGAAAACCAGTGTCAAATGCAAAAAATGGAGTGAAAAACTTATTTTTTCATCTTTGGGCAAGGATAACTGTGTTATTTCACCAAGAAACAGTTAAAATTTTTCAATAAAACATGTAGAAAATTTTATTCTGAACAAACCGGTGTAAATTAAGTACACAGAAAGCGAATAGATGTTTGATTAAATGAGTTTTTATTCATAAGAGTACAAAGTAAAATTAACCGGAAAAACTAAAATAAAAAAATGTGTTTTTTTCACTCCATTTTTTTGCATTTGAAACTGGTTTTCTCAAAAACTATTCGCTTTCTGTGTACTTTATTTACACCGGTTTGTTCAGAATAAAATTTTCTACATTTTTTATTGAAAATTTTTAACTGTTTCTTGGTGAAATAACAAAGTTATTCTTGCCCAAAGATGAAAAAATGTGATTTTCACTCCATTTTTTGCATTTGACACTGGTTTTCTCAAAAACTATTTAACTTACAGTTCTGGGACCTGTTTTATTCAATTTATCAGATCAAAAACCATAAGAAATGATTGAATTTGCCCCTTAATCTACCTTACCACAATTCCAGGAAGACCTCATTTCACCTGGTGAACTGAAATCCAGGCGAAACTTTCGCTAGCTGTAACTCGCTAACGAAGCGTTTTCGGACCTATGTTTATATAACATTTTTTCATTATTTTTACTAGTACAATGTGCTGTAGAAGTGGGGGGAGAACTTCATAAATCACCCTGTATACATCTATTCATTTTAACCATTTTACACCACTTCAGATAACATTCAAATGTTTCTGGATGCTTTTACTGGAGATTACATTCTGAGCATTCTCTCACTGCTGGCTTTTCTTCTTTCTTTTATCTTATTACCTGTTTTTGGTTCTTATGGAAGTCCTTAAAGTTATATTCAGTAATCTGGATTTGTTTTGCTCTAGTGAAATTGTTTAGCTCTAGTGAAATTGTTTAGGCTGTACTGTGTTGGTAAAGGGCTTTAAATTAGATAAAAGAATTGTTTCTCAGTATCTTATATATTATTTTTCGTTTCGAGCCGATTTTGGCCACTCAAAGTAACTTTAAATGCTTTCCTAGTTCAGTTCAAGTTCAGGCCACTCCTGAACTTTCTGAAAGTTTTTCTTAGAGCCTATATCCTTTCTTTGTTGGCTGTGTCTTCCATTGGTATCCAGAGAATTTCAGTTTTTTTCATTTGACAATAAAAAATTGTCTCCACCAATTTTCTGTTTCTTTTGTGCCATTCTTCTAATCCTCGTAATCTGTACTATCCATCCTCTATCTTCGGAACCATTGTCTCATTTAGGTAGAAGATCGTAATCCGATGGTGATACTTGAGATATTTTTGTCTTAAATACCTCCGCTTCTTGCTGCCAAAACTTTGTTAGCTTTAAAGTTGCAGTGACCCGTCTTTTCTGGTATGTTGAGTCTTGTAACTTTTAAATTTGATGTCAAAAGATTTTATTTTTCATCCCTATTGTGTGTACGTGGCAATCTGTTCAATTCAGAACAATAAGAGCAACCCCATGACCCAATGAGAGGAAGATGATGTGTATATGTGTGTAATCTTGTACAGTTCCAGGTCGACAATTCCTGAGAAAGTATGATTAATTGAACCCCAATTATCAAAGTACACCGGTGACTACTGTCCAGTTCTATACAAATCGGTATAAAAGTAGTCGTGTAAACTACCTGTGCTAGGATTTGAACCAGCGAACTTCGCTTCCGGAAATCAGTTGTTAAGCAACTGACTCGCGGCGATGACTTTATTCTAGTCTATACCAACCCGGTGGGTCAAAACACTTAAGGGGGTAGTCAACTCAAGATGATTTTTTTTAAATTACAATTTTTTTCACTTATTTGAAGTTTAAAATTTTCTGAATCATAGCATGTGTTTACTTTGTCTGTACGTTGACAAAAAGTAATAAGAACGTCTGTTTAATTTAAAGCTCACTAGCAAGGCGAGTGAAATTATTCCTTTAACTTTTAAGTTTTTCGGAAATGTGTTTTTGCATGATTATACATCTTGGGAATTAAATATTTTGGTTTGTATTGGAGATATTTGGATGAATTGTTTTTTCAAATGTTCATAATTTCGTGCTCTATTATCTGTCGAATGGTTATTACAAAAAACTTTATATAGGGACTTTGTTATAAAATAATTTGTGAGTACATAAAATAAATGTTTTTGAAAATATGGTTTTTCTTCAATTAATTTCTTGTAAGAAAAAATAAATACAAGAGCATACAACAAAATAGACAGCAATTTTCTGTATTTTTTAGTATAAGAATCATGTTGATGTCTTTCTGGGTTCCTGAGATATTCGATTCCCCGTAAAAGCCCGCTTTTCCACCCCCAACCTTGTATTAGGGGCTGTAATTAATTTTTTTGGTCTGGTCAAGTGGTAGATCATTACTAGTAAATTACTCTTTCATTAAAACTATATAATGATAAATTATAGCCAGTAGTTTTGATTTTCATTTTTTGGGTTGACTACCCCCTTATAAACTAATTTTCTTGAATTACCTATTTATTTCAAGCTATAGATAATAGTTATAGATCGTATATTTCGAACACAATGAGTAACATTAAAAATAAATTTTGAAACCTACTAGTTTATACTCCACGTTAAAATATTCAGTTTTAAAATATTAAAGGTAACTAGAAATTGCACCTCTTTTTGTTGTATTATTATAAAATACAATACATAATTTATTAACCAGTCTAAATAAATCTATTTGATCAGCATAAATTTCCGTATGAACCAGACATACGGACTGTTGAACCAGACTCTTACAATAACATTAATTTAATTTTGTTTTCCCAGTAAATACAATTCCGACACGTAACTGCACTACAGAGAATATTTAAAACACCGCCATCGTTCTGTTTATATTGTGTGTTATCTAGATAATTAATTAATGTTATTTTAATTATTTTATTTATTTATCGTGAAATAATATTACTTTGTAATTCCTTTGTAATTCGCATCCCATTAACAACTGTGTCTGGATTATTAAAACAGTGCGTGTGTTTCACTGCTAATATTATTTGTCCTTAGAGGAATTGATAATTTTCAGTTTTTGTTCAATTTAACGATGGTTATTATTGAAAATAATAACGGGATTAGTGATCATGGTTTTTTTTTATGTTATTGGTACAGTAATTAATTTGTATTTATTGTTGTTATATTGTTGTTTCTAGTTAGTTTTATTTTTTAGTTGTGAGGCGACGATTGGTATTTTCATATAATCTGTTTTTAAGCTTATATTTGTTATCTGGAATATGAACTATTTCATTCCATAATTTTCATTATAACATTTTAATTTCTTTACAGTCAGTGCGGAAATTTTCATTTTCATCTACCCAATTAAGTTCAGCCGTTCTTAGTTTGCTCGTACTGTCAACAAACAAAAGCCAGCTACTACAGGGTGCACGCTAGGGTCCACCACTTTATGGATGTCGTATTCCTATTAAGTTAACTATATTTTGAATTATAAGAACTTAAATTACTTAAAACATCAGTCATGATATGATGTAGGCCTAACAATTTCATTTATAAAAATACTTTTAAAAGTATTTTATATTTAAAAACTTTTAAAAGTATTTGTTGTTACTTTTTAATCAGCGTGTACTTTTTTTATATAATGCGCATGCTCAGTGACGTCATTGTTTACATTAGGAGCAAACTAAGAGAGTCTGGATTATGGATCGATTCCGTTTTATCACTGTACGATCACATCATCTTGGTGGATACACTGTTGGGTGTGTCTCCTCCTTCCATGTAAACAAAAAAAAATTTCATCTATCACCGGATGGCGACATTAAGTGGCAAACCTTTTCTGTTTGGTGGCCCTGAATTATGAACACTATAATTTTTTACCCTCTTTTTCGGCCAATTTGTGTATGCCACTTGAGGTGACGTTTCTGGAAGCTTTTTTTTTGTAGCCCTTATTCTCATCATTCGCTCACGGTAGGCTTTTCTCTTTTCTTCTGTTCATCCGGTGTTCTGTTATTACTCATAATGAAAGCCCTTGAAATACGAATTTTGTTCGGTTCATTAAGTTTTTTATCAGTTTATTCCGGTTTTTCAATATCCTTCCTGACTTCTTTAAACAATTTTATCTGACACCATAGGTCTCTGTTGTTTAGTATCTTAAAAATTGTTTTGTTAACCGGTTGTCATTCATAATGTCCGTACAATTTATGAACCTTTTATAATCAACGAATGAATATTAAGTGTGAGTAATATTGGTTTGTTTTTGATAAATATATACTTTGTTTCACGTTCAGAATGCAGTACAGCTCTTATGAGAACCCGCTGTGTTATCAGGCTTACGGAAAACATCAGGCACAGCCAATTAAATAACCTCCTCTGCCGACACCCTCGAAGGTCACGGGCAAATATTTTAGAGTTTGGCTTACCACACTCTTAACAACCTCATTTTCAATCAAAATATTCTGAAAAAATTGCTTTCGCTTCCTAATGAATTGTATTTTATTACAGTATAAATGTTATTATTATACTGTGATATTTAGATGAGATACGCTTGTACAAAGTTGAACGTTTAAATTTTGTTTTGAAGACCCACCGGGTTGGTCTAGAGGTAAAGTCGTTGCCAAAATCAGCTGTTTAACAGCTGATTTTCGGAGTCGAAGGTTCCTGGTTCAAATCCTAGTAGAGGTAGTTACTTTTATACGGATTTAAGTACTAGACAGTTGTTACCGGTGTTCTTTGATGGTTGGGGTTCAATTAACCATACTTACTCAGGAATGGTCGACCTGAGTGTGTACAAGACTACACCTCATTTACACTTCATACACATCATCCTCATCTTATTGGGTCATGGGATTGCTTATTGTTCTAAATTGAACAGATTGCAACGTACACACATTAGGAATTACAAAAAAAAACAAATTTTTAACATTTTTTTTGCGTTTCACATCATATAACTTTTCTTTCAACGACGACAAATTGTGTTTTATTATTTTGTTATAAAATGTAGAATTTTATCTGTAATTTTATGTATGATAAGTCATTATGTTGGAAGGAAACAGAAATAATAAACGAATTAAAGAAAATCACTGATATTATAGTATTATTTTATTCAATAGGAGTTTGTAAATGAGAAGGTTATGTGGAGCGGAGTAGATATTTTTATTTAGTGTAGTAGCGCTCAAACTCCCATATGAAATATGTTGCTTATGGACTTTACGTACTGCATTCTGAACGTGAAATCGACTATATTTAAGAGGCAGTTGAAAGAAGGCTTAGAAAGAAGGATTCTAAGAGCGTGTATTGGTAAGAAACACCAGAAAGACGGGATGTGGGTGCTGTTGCCAAACAAGCAAGTATACTAACATACGGATTCAATACTAGACAAGATGAGAAAGAAGAGAGTCTCCTTCTTCGGGCACTTTCTCAGAACACCAGAGACCAGAGTTTTAAAACAACTGGTAGAAAGATTGATTACATCCAAACAACATCCAAGATGGATAAAAGAGGTCAAGGAAGACATGGCGGAACTACGGATTACAGAACAAGACTTAAGGCAAAAAACGAATAAATTGAAAATATTACACCAAAGTGAGACTAGATTTAAAGAAATAGAAATAAAGAGGAGAAAGGTGATTTATTCGGAAGCAGAACGGGAAAGAAGAGCCCAAGTGATGAGAGATTACTGGGCTAGGAGAAAAGCCTCCAAAAATTGATTGAGTGGTCTAATATGGCCGTAAAAGCAAAATAAATAAATAATAAGAGGCAGTTGTTGACTCATTTGTTTAGATGAACTACATGAAAGTTAGACAAATAAACAGACTATCATAGTATAAAAATATACAGGCGTTAGGAGTAGTAGCAGTAATAGTTGTGTGGATTAGTTGAAGCGGGTTCACAAGTCATTTGAAATTACACCGTCTAAAGTCCATCCTTTCTTAGTTTGCTCCAACTGTAAACAAATAATGACGTCACCGAGCATGCGCATTATATGAAAATGTGTACACGCTGATTAAAAAGTAACAACAAAATATTTTTAAAAGTATTTTTATAAATGAAATTTTTAGGCCTACATCATATCATGACTGATGTTTGAAGTACTTTAAGTACTTTTAATTTAAAACATAGTTAACTTAATAGGAATACGATATCCATAAAGTCGTGGACTCTAGCGTGCACCCTGTAGTAGCTGGCTTTTGTTTGTTGATAGTAGGAGCAAACTAAGAACGGCTGAACTTAATTGGGTACGGTCTTACCCGTATGAACCTTTTGGAGTCTTGTGTTCAATTAGACTGGACCTGTAAGAGTAGACTGTTCTGATTTCAGTTTGATATAAATGGGAAACAACTCATTAGCCCGAGTATTTATTAGCTATTACTTTGTATTTTTGTAACGTGTGATTTTTTTAAAAATGTCTCTTTATGGAAAGAGTACGTTAACTTGTTAAAGATGTGTGTCGTTTTATTGGGCTTCCATTAAAGGTTGAATGTATTCGTTACCGACTTAATTCTGGCGCAATGACCAAATGTATGCGTTCCAACAATAGGCTTATTGTGGACGGTCCATTAGAATTAGAATTGTATTGATCGGTGGCAATTTATGTTGTCCGGTCGGATTGCTCGTTAAGTGAGGAAAAGGTTTCGAGCTAGTCATTAGATGACCTTTTATGAAGCTAAACTACAGGAATTTGTTGAATTAGTAAATTTGTTTTTTGACTAGATATGTTTATCATCATCAAGTCATGTTTTAAAATTATAATGGTCATGTGTTTTTTTGGGTGCTATAATAATTGTTTCCATGTTTAAGAATAAATTTATTACTTTGAATCGCTCCGGAGAGCTCTGTTTTGTGGTCTGTGGCAGTGTCAGCTTGGCGAAGTTAAAACGACGTATAGTAATTAATCTGTGGTCGTAATTTGGGCCCGGTCTCCAAGAATGATGTTGGAAAATTCCCTACACGTTTTGGTTGCTGGTTTTACTTTGTCGGGTGATATAAATTGACCATCAAAATTTCAACATTAGTAATTGTGTTAGGCATTTTATTGGTGGTACGGGGAAGTCTACCTTGACAAACATAAAAAACGGTTATTTAGGAGCTTATGTTTTTTTGGGTAATGTAATCCAAATTGTTCTTAATAAAATTATTATAGCTAATGTGTTCCTGCAACATCTAAGTATATTTAAAAACAAAAACAATTACTCTTACCATGCGAACTTAGATCCCCTTAAAACTGCATCAACATTTCCTGTAAATTACAATTTTTTTGTGTTTATTAAAAGCCAAGAAACAATTTTACCAAAGTGTTTGTAATTAAATTTTACTCATCTATTTTTATTTTACTTTCCATGGTTAGCTATTCAAAAAATGAAAATATTTTATTTTAAATATTTAAAAAAATATTTTTTGAGGGAATATTTAAAAACGGCTCTTGACACATTATAAAAAAGGTTATTTTGTTCTCTGCAGTTCTGTATTTACAGCTGTAAAATTGTACAAGTAAATGTGATGATTATGGTAATTGTGTAAATGAGAATGATAGTGATGAGAGGGGTAGGGCCCCATTGGTGCCTCCCCAACAATAAAATTTGTATATAAATTAGCAGGTCTCTACTTCAGCGTAGGTGTCTAGCAAGATTACCTGGTAAATGGAAGATGGAACGTGAACGTACGTAGTGGGTTATCGTGTTCTTGTGGCTTGTTGTGAAAGCGTTTGTGTAGGTGTTTGATGGAATTTTGGACAAAAGGTATTTTCAAATCGGTGTGTAAGGTTTTGTTGCCAACGTAAAGGAGGGGTGCTTTTACTATAAGTCGTAAATGTTTTTGACTAGGATGCCAGAATGCGTTGCAAATTTGGAAGCCGTAGGCCCATATAGTTTTCAAAAGAGAAAAATATAAATGCTTAATTTTTGTTTGTACCAATGGTAATTTTGATCGTTTCTGAAGTAGCCAATATAGAATTTAAAGTCGGGAATTCAGTAATTAACGTTTCTGTTTGATGTAAAATTTGATACCAATTTCAAATTTGTAAGTGTAAATATCACACGATATGATTTTTGTTTGAAAAGTAATTCTTTACTTCTGCTCTTATTGTTGGTTTTGTAATGTTCATCTCTTCTTCTTACTATCAAGGATTAGGCATAAGCCTGTTCTGAATTCACAAACCATTCTGTACGTTTACACAACCACGAGACACTCGAGCCCGTACATCTCGGCTACTGTCATCTTCTTCGAGGTCTTCCCACCTCCCTTCTTCCAACTGGAACATATTCCGTCACTTTTAGAGGTATTCTCTCCTGTGGCATCCGTTCCAAATGTTGCCTCCATTGATTCCGGTACTCCTCCACTTTTTCATTCAAGCTAAATACACCCAACTCTGATCTAATTTCCTTGTTATGTAATAGATCCAGCCTCGAGCAGCCTTCATCCTTCTTAAAAACCTCATTTCAGCTGCTTGGATCCTACTCTCTTGGCGTTTCGTGGTAACCCATGACTCACTTCTATAAAGAAGGACTGGGGCTGCCATTATTACTTTGTAGAACTTCACTACTGTCTCTGTTCTAGCTCGGTTACCCAATGTATTATAAATAATTATAGTACATACGTTATAAACTGGATTTGAATGCACTCCATTGATTACAGAAAATCGTTACTATAATTGAGTAACAATTTTTATAACAAGTTAGACTTGCCCCTTAAATTATTTGATGTATTTATAATTAAAAATTCTGTACGGAACGAGTTAAAAAATTAGGAAAAGTTAATTCACCCGATTATGAAAAATATTACTGTGACAATTTTATGAAGCGAATAATTAAGCGGAATGATTTGAAAATTATTTAGAGAATTGCGGTGAAGTTTTATTATCGTTCGGTATGAGCGAATGAATATACGTGAAATATTAATGCAAAGTACTCGGTGTTGTAGTTTACCGCGCAAGGTACCACTTGGTACTATGACGAATCCGTGCGTCACTGCAATTTGTGAGTGGAAATTACGACCCCTTAAAATTTAACCTTCTCCTTGAATTTATTCATTGTTTTTGTATTGTTTTATTATTTTAGCGCTTTCACCGGAGATGTTTTTGTGAGATTTAGTTTAATTAAAAATTGTTTAACGATTTTATTTCGGAAATTTTTTTTATTGAAAGGTTTCATAAAAATTATACGGCGCGTTGAAACAATGAACAACTTAAGCGTGTTACGGCAAAAGTTCACGAAATCAACTCTTTCGTCCTTCCTGTTTTATTTTCATATCGTTTCATTTTCGTATCGTCTATGTTTTGTGCGGAACTACTGGCAGTTTTGTTTCCGGAATACCAATTTAAAAATAAACTTCAGTTGAAATATTTTTGTCCAGTTAGAAAATGTTTTTTATGTTCTTCATTTTATTATTATATTTCCTTCCCGTTATTTGTTTTGTCCGGCTGAACATTTTAAATTTATACATTTACCTGTTGCATAAACAGTTCCATCCTTTTGTTCTCGTAATATCTACTTGGAATTTTATCTGACCATTTTAATTGTTAGAGGAACTGCAGTTTTTGCGAGTTCCTTTTATCTAAAATTGTTGAATTGTATTGTAATTTATTAGTCATTCAAGTGCAGAATAAAGTTCATAATTTCAATATTTATACATAATATCATAATAGAGCGGAGTTGCATGCTGTAAGTTTAACAAGTTTGATATTTAATAATTTATATAGTCACTAGTTTTTTTAATTTTAAAACGTTTTATTTTATAATGGGGTTGAAAAAGAAAAAAGTATATTGTGACGGTAATTTCGTGTTATTTTCTGGAACTGGTGATTTCTAAATAACAAATGTTTATTTAGTAGGCCTACAAGTTAAGTAAATTTATTTACTACTAGAAAATTGTTGTAACAAACTACTTAACTTATTAACACAATAAACTTAGTACAACATGTTTTAAAACTTTACGTAAAACTGGAAAAGTTTGGCTATTTACAATGAAATAATTAATTATTACTTACAACCTGATAAAAATTGTACAATATTTGATTTTCATGAAGAAACTACTTCAACACGCGACGCACAACCAGTTCTAAACAGTCACTTGACAATACCAATACAGACTCAGTATTTTTTTATTATCAACCATTGAATTGATAAAGAAAAGTTGAAAGATAAAGAAAAATTTGATTGTAGAGAAACAGTGGGACCTAAAATAGAATACATTACCGGTAACAGGCAGGTGGAGTATTAAATTATTCACATTCGATCTGCTAGTTGTGTTTCTTATTATATGGTCAGCCTACTAAATCTTTAGTTATATGACTGAATCATTTAAGAACTGAAGAGGTAGAGGTATTTAAGACACTAGTCAGGCGTTATCTCCTCTGACAGTAATGAATTTCTTTATACAGGCAGATCATGTGGTAAATGAAGTAAAGGTGTCATTTTCAGGGTGGAAAGTAGATGCTTTTGAGGGCCCGGCTGATAAGCATACTTTTCCACTCAGTGAGGAAGCCTATGGTGAACCACCTGACTCCTCGTTTTACTTAGTGAATCCTCTAGAGGTTCAAACCCCAGCCTTTTAGCTGATGACCTAAACAGCAACGGAATAGAATAAAGTTTTTTTACCTTATATCATACAGAATAAGGGTGGGTAGACTAGTTGGCACTCGGACGATATTTTATAACATTGTTCAGCCAATGTAAGTGACAATATTGATTTTTTTTTTATATTGAGTGATGATGCCTACATAAGCCTTGGTCTTGTGCGTAGGTAATGATATGTGGTGATTTACAGATGAAAAGAATGCCAGACCTGACCGGGAATTGAACCCGGGACCCCGGCATAGTAGCCAGTTGCGCTGACCACTATTATTTTAAATAGTTTTCTAGGAAAATGAATGTATTTGTCTTGGCAATTTTAACGGTTGTTCATTTGAACGTTTTGAGTCTGTAATTTGAAACATCTATTAAAATTTTCTTTCTCTGTTCATAACTTTCAACATCGAGCGGAGTTATAGGAGTGTACGTACCGTATTAATCTACAGTTCTTGATGTGTGTTATAAACACACATTTAATTAGTTACCTTGTGTTATCTGGTAAAACACGTGAACTTAATCACGGTTGTATCGGATATTAAATTGTATCATGGATTTATATAAAATTATAACGCAGCATTTTATAATTATAATATGTTAATAACCGGCGCGTCGTTGGCTTTGGTAGACGAGGTACGAGTCTCGTTCAAAGAACGTCTGCTGGTTGCCGCCGCTTTTGCTTTTATCATCAGGACGTACACGTTCATATACGCGTACATTGAAATATACTGTTTCGTTGTACTCTATTTCTCTATCTTTGTCGTATGCGTCATATATTTATTAATTACAAACGCCTACTAAAACATATACGTAACCCTTTTAACACTCTCGTTAATACCACAATACCTATACGTGTAAAGCACACACACACACACACACACACTTAAAGCACTATACTTTGAACTTTCCTCTGTTATCTATTTCACTATTTGTTTTTATCAATTATTTATTGATTACTATTCTCTCGGCCCCTTCTTTGATGAACTTTATCCGATTAAATTCGATTCGCTTCCGATATTGTATAGGTTTGTGTTCATATACACTACGACTGTATAATTGTAAAATGAATCTGAACTGAGTGCTTATTTGTTAAGTAATTTTATGACGGAATTACCGGTGGGAGCTTGGAAATTTAGCGTACGAATAGAATAATGAAGATGAGAACTGATTGTGTAGGACACGTTAAAAAAATATGTGATCACCGACCAAACCAATAATTAAGTAATTACCTTATATGTGGGAATGTCGTTAGTCTCGAAATTCCTACATGTAAGTTGTCATCATGACTCATGATATTCCTTACTACAAGCTATTTTGCTGGTGAAAATGTATAGAAATTCCGAATTTACCGTTTGTTCCTATCTTTTGTAGTTTGACTCTGACTTTTAGCTTCCGGTTTTGACCCACTTCCGGTCGAAACCGGAACTTCTAACCCAATTTAGGCTCTTTAACTTTTTGTGTGTAGATTATAAATCCGAAAACCGTTTGTTGCTATTGCTTGTAGTTTCTGACGTCTGGATGTGACGGACGAAATTATGGATGACAATTTTAAAAATCTGGTGTGAAACACTCACACAACTTTCTCTTGCCAATGCAAATAATTAATAATAAACCTAACATTATTAATAAAATATTAAAAATTAACAACAACTAACCTCAAAAACATAACCTTATTTTAATCATGAGTGAATGACGCAAAATGACAATCGAACTCAGTTTGGCTTAAAAAAAACGGAAAATCACACTTTCACGCTAAACTAGGCTCTGTAGAGAAAAATTCTCTAAACAAAAGTTGTAGATCTTTTAATTTTCTATAACTTTTATTATATACACTTTTGTCGTAAAATGCATACTAAGACCGAAATGTTAAAAAAATCGATTTTTCTCACGTTTTCGTGAGAAAAAAACAGAAAATCGCAAATTACCGCTAAACTAAGCGTTATACAAAAAAATGTTTGAAACAGAAGTTGTAGGTTTTTAAATTCTCTACAACTTTTATTATATAAGTTTTTGCGCTAAAATTTATATTAAAGCCGTAATCTTAAAAAAAACAACGTTTTTACGTGAAAACAGCCTCACCGAGAATTTCAGCAGACATGGCGCCTACCCTATCTTGTAGAGAATAAAAAATTGAGTAAAATAGGCGATTTTAAAAAAAATCGTAGGACCAGTTTTTGAGAAAATCGCAAAAAACTGAAAAATTATACGAATAAACTACTACTTCCGGTTGACCGATTTTGATGAAAATGTTCGTGTCGCGTCCGGTAGTGGTATGTAACTTAAGTTTCAAGTTTCAAGTTCGTACGATGTTCCGTTCTTGAGATATTCTGTTCACACACACACACACACACACACACAGACACACACACAGACACACAGACACACACACAGACCAATCGCTAAAAACATGTTTTTTGGATTCAGGGGGTCTGAAAACGTATAGATCCGGTGAAAACTCGATTTCGAAAAATCGACATGAAAACAATACTTTCCTTCCTATATATTCATATAGGCAAGAGAAAGTAAAAATTGTCACCAATAACACTTTTTTGATTCAAGAATTGTATTTTTTACCACGATCGCAATACATGCCTACTCGTTTTTCATCGGAATAATAACACATCAAAATGAAGTCGCGGGAAATTAAAAAATCTGGTATGAAACACTCACACGATTTTTTTTTTGCTAATGCAAATGAAATAAACAAAAAAACATAACCTTTTTTTAATCGTGAGTGAAAGGCGCAAAATGAAAATCAACCTCAGTTTTACTTAAAAATACGGAAAATCACTCTTTCACGCTAAACTAGGCTCTGTAGAGAAAAATGCTGTATATAAAAGTTGTAGATCTTTTAATTTCCTATAAATTTAATTATACACTTTTGTCGTAAAATGCATAGGCCTACTAAGACTGAAATCTTTTAAAAAATCGAATTTTTACACGTTTTCGTGAGAAAAAAACAGAAAATTACCGCTAAACTAAGCTTTATACAAAAAATGTTTAAAATAAAAGTTTTAGGACGTTAAATTGTCTATAACTTTGATTATATATATATATATATATATATATATATATATATATATACATTTTTGCGCTAAAATGCATATTAAAGGAGCAATCTTAAATAGGAGCCGTTTTTGAGAAAATCGCAAAAAAGTGAAAAATTACACGAATCAACTTCCGGTTGACCGATTTTCATGAAAATGTTCGTGTCGGGTCCGGTAGTAGTATCTAACTTCAGTTCCAAGTTTCAAGGTCTTACGATGTTCCGTTCGTGAGATATTCTGTTCATACACACACACACGCACACACACACACACAGACAGATACACAGACCAATCGCTAAAAACATGTTTTTGTGTTCAGGGGGTCTGAAAACGTGTTGATCCATGAAAACTCGATTTCGAAAAATCGACATGAAAACAATACTTTCCATCCTATATTTATATTGGCAAGACAAAGTAAAAATAGTTTAGGTCGGTTGTATTAACACGTTTTTGGGTTCAGGGGGCCTGAAAACGTGTTGATTCGTGAAACTTCGATTTCGAAAAATCGACATGAAGACAATACTTTCCTTCCTATAATATTCGTATAGGCAAGACAAAGTAAAAATAGTTTAGGTTGGTTGTATTAATAGGAAATTTGATCGGAAGTCCTACAAAACGTCGCCCGTTATTTTTGTTGTGGAAATGTTAGGAGAAGTCAATTTTAAAGTTTAATTTAGTTTCATCGTGCAGTATGTGAACACATAAGCGAAGTTTTAGATGTACATGTACTTGTATTAGTATATATTATTTCCTGCCTATATATAAATATTCAGAACATATCAGCAGCGCGAGTTTCAGTTATTGGCATATTGTCGTTGCAAACTAATTTCTCCAATTCGTACCGACATCGGCGAACGTTTCCGTTTTCTCTTTTTGTCGTTGGCAAAATAATTTTCATTGCACCGAACATATCAATGAAAAACTAATGCAGATAGAAACTCTGCTCTATTTTTGGGCCCGCTGGCATCGATGATTTGATGTATGCACGCTTTTGTTGATTGTTTTTTGATTAATGCATGGACAATCAGTTATTTCATTTCTGTATTATTTTATTTATACATTCCCTTTATTGTTTATCCATTATCCAATGTCTTCTTTTTTTGAATAAAGAAAATTAGTTATTCATCGGTAGCTTCTAGCTGTTTCGTGATAAATATGCGTATAAGCTTGTTCAGAAGTCCGATAGGTATTCGAAATTGATTTTATGTATTATATATTTATATATGTATTTATTATGTATTATATATGTATTTTATATATTTATTTTATGTATTCACAAATTATTTTATAAAAAAGTCCCTATAAAGTTTTTTGTAATAACCATTCGACAGATTATAGAGCATGAAATTATGAGCATTTGAAAAAACAATTCATCCAAATATCTCCAATACAAACCAAAATATTTAATTCCCAAGAATGTATAATCATGCAAAAACACATTTCCGGAAAACTTAAAAGTTAAAGGAATAATTTCACTCGCCTTGCTAGTGAGCTTTATATTAAACAGACGTTCTTATTACTTTTTGTCAACGTACAGACAAAGTAAACACATGCTATGATTCAGAAAATTTTAAACTTCAAATAAGTGAAAAAAAAATCGGTGGTAATTTTATTTGTTTAGAAACTAGGTACCTTCGTGGCCTAGTGGTTAGCATACTGCGCTACAAAGTGCAAGGTCCTCCCGGGTTCAATTTCCGGCCAGGGTCTGAAAAATTACTCGTACACCATTGCTTAATTGAAATTAGTCTGTGACGACCGAGATGTTAATATGACGTGTTCAAGCTAAAAAGAAAGAAGAAAAAAACATTTTGTTAAAATTTCCGTGGTGTATGGAAATTAATATCTTACGGGCTGTGCCGTGGTGTAGTGTCAGAGCAATTGGTTGTAGTTGACAACCGTAATTAAGTGTTAGCACCAGAGTTCCCGTGTTTGATTTCCTGTCAGGTCTGGTATTTTTCATCACTATTTTTTTATTTATCACTCTTTATCGACTGCATTAGCCATTAATGTTGAAAACAGTTGAAGTTGATCATGTGGGCACTGTCGCTGTAGACTAAAACAGTTCAATTGAATTGCTTACTTTCATGTCTGTGTGTCTTGAGTATGAAAAAGAACGGAATGTCTTACGAGGTTGAAACTTGCAACTCAAACTCGATCCTACTATGGGACCCGATGTGAATATTTTCATGAAAATCAGTCCACTAGGAGTAGCTCATAGTTTATTCGTGCAATTTTTCACTTTTTTCCGACTTTCTATTCGGTGAATATAATAGTATAAGGTATTTTCGGTTTCTTTTAACCAATCGATTATTGCTCTTAAAATTTTTGGTACGTCCTAAGATTTGTTTTGTTTAACTCCTGTTCCTCATTGTATTTGCCATTATATCTAGTTTGCTGTAGTGGTTAGAGCAACTGGCTTCTACGCTGAGGTCCCGGGTTCATTTACCGGTCAGGTCTGGTATTTTTGCATCACTCAACTTCATTTATCATCCTTCTAACAGTCTGTCTTCTTCTTCTTCACTACAGGGTTTAAGCGAGTCGTCTGTTCTGGTCTCAAAAATTTTTTTTTTAATTTTCTTAAGGACAGCTACCATCTTTTCCTGGGTCTTCTAATATCTCTTCGGCCAACCGGCCTATACCTCCACACTTCCTTAGGTAAACGCCCATCAGGCATTCTTTCCAAATGTGCCAGCCATCTCTGCCTGTTTTTTATTATTCGGTCTTCCAACTTGAAGATGTTCAATTCCTTACGCACATCTTCATTATATAATTATCCACTCCTGTACAGCCCTTTACTGATCTTAAAAAATTCATTTCCGATGCCCGAATTTTCCTTAATTGTTTCCGACTCTTCACCAATTTTTCTGGACCATACAGTAATGTTGGTATTGACAGTTTTGTATTTACAGTAATACAGTATTGACGGTATTTACAGTAATGTTGGTACAGACTAACAGTCTGTATTAGCAGTAATTGCAAAATACTCGGACGTAAAACAAAAAAATAAATAGTTCCCTGTCCTTGTTTAGTTAGTACTTATAATTGTTTCTTTTACCTTTTGTTTTTTTAATGAATAGAAAGATTTAAGGGGAGTGTGGAATGAAAAAATAAAAAAAAATTATCGACTTTTCGTTAAAAATATAGTTTGAATTGTGCGCTTTAAAATGGCGTTAGAATAATGTTGGTACGCCTACTAGAAAATATTTTCACGAATTATATCACGAAATTTTGCAAAATAAATTTTCCCTTTCGATTAATATTTTACTGTGATTTATTATACCTACTATTTTTTCACATTGTCATCTTATTTTTTTATTCATAGGTTGGCAGTATAACCTAAAAGTTTATAACCTGCACTATTTTTGTTGTGGTCTGTTTTTGTTTTCCTTTTTCTCAGCTTCCACAAAAGGTAAGTTACGAGGCTGAAAGTTTTATGGAGCATGTTAATATTCCAGTTCTATTGATTAAATGTGCAGTTTTTAAAAATATTGAAAATTGTGGGAGAAAAAAAAATTTCGGTGATTTTTCGATGAAAAAATTGTGTCTTTTTAAAAAAATTGTGAAAATCAAAATTCTTACCAGAATTAAATGCTACACATTCTAATTATGTACCAAAGAGTGGGTTTTCATACAAAAAAAATATTGTAGCTCTATCTATAGTGAATGCTAGACGGTGGCTGCCGGTGTACTTTGATGGTTGGGGTTCAATTAACCATACTCTCTCAGGAATGGTCGGCCTGGGTCTGCACAAGACTATACCTCATTTACACGTCATACACATCATCCTCATCTCATTGGGTCATGGGGTGCTTATTGTTCTGAATTGAACAGATTGCAACGTACACACATTGGGGATGTTAAAAAAAAAATCTATAGTGGTTGCTGAGAAAGGTACAAACATTAACATTGCTTAGGATAGGGATCCACACTCCCCTTAACGCAACTTTGGTTTTTAAATATAGCTAAAATTGTGATAGAATATCGAAGAGTTTCTTTTTGCGAAGCTCTTTAATAGGAAGTGTTACTAAATCCACCCGTTTTGCATTAAACAAAAAAAAAAAAAATATATATATATATATATATATATATATATATATATAAACCAACCTACTAGTTAAGTGATTTATCGGCAAAAAATTTTACACTAATGCTTTACTGTAACAGAAAATCGTGTAAAACACTTTACTGAATCACCCACCGTCTACCAACTAATTGTCAAAATATTTTGAGGAGCCAACTTTTTAAACGTTTCACTTTTTTTGTATAAATTTTTGTCGAGTGTGTGTTGTGTGTTCCAAACTACCTACTCGTTCCGTACAAATTGCGGCAAACTTCCAAAACTTTTTATAATTTATGTGCACAGCCATTGTAATTTTAATTTTCTTACAATGTTGCTAACCTTTTTAACTTTGTGTTTTATATATATATATATATATATATATATATATATATATATATATATATGTTAACTAAATTACTTAATCCTCTTTCATATTTATTTTTTAACGACGAATAAATGTGTTATTATATATTTTTACGGTTGTAAAACTTTATCTCCTCTAATAATATTATTATTCGCATATATGTTTGTCATCATTACGTTTAACTACTTCAATATTATTTTTCGCAATTTTTTAGCGTTTATATCATGGTGTCGTAAAAACAAATGTTGTTAATATGTCACTTTGGTATTCATACTAAAACTCTTTTTCACACTCTATTTACATATTTATTTATTTATTTATAATTATTTACAGTGTTGGTGATTTATTTATTACTGTTTACAATCTCTTGTAATGAAAATATTGCGTTGTTAATTTTCATATAAAATTCGTTCAATATCGTCTGTTTTGCCTAATAGCATTGTTTACTTACTTAATTTTATTAGCTTATTACAGTTGTTTATTGTTTCATCATTTTGAAAGTTATTTGTTAACGGTTGTTTCTTTAAAAAAAATGTTCGTTTGTTGGTTGGCTTACTCGTTTTCTCTTTGAAATTTAAATTTTTTTGTGACATCACGCTAATGTATCCTAACGCACTGGTTTGACTTTATTTTTTGTCATGTTTATTGTCCACTTTGTCCAAAACGCCTGATTCTCTTAGATGTTTTCATTTTTCTTCTGTTATTATCTACGCCTCTCCAGTTACTATTTCTCTCGGATATGTCTGCTTCATTTGGTCATTTTTAGCAATTTCGCTCTAAATTTTTGAATTCGAAGTTTTTGGTTTGGTTTTTAGATTGGTTGGTGGTAAGTGAGCCATCACTTCCATATTATCCCTTCTGACATTTATTATCCATTTCTGCAGTTAATTCTGAAGTTTAATTTCATTCTGTTGATTTATATGTTTTGGTAGCAGGTTATCAAATTTGGGGGTTAAATGTGAAAGATGTGTCGCTCATACAACGCACTTTTACATTACGTTACTGTACCACTTAACAGTAGTCAATTTGTCTGAATGACCGTAGAACATTCGGTAACGCAGGTATTTTGTCGTAGTTTAACTAAAATTAGGAAAAAAACAAGTTTTTATTTTGCAGCCATACTGCGTCATCCGGCACCAAAGTGTTAATAAACTTACAGAAATAGAAAAAGACTGTGCACTTTACAGTAGTCAGTTGGTCTGAATGTCCGTAGAACATTCGGTAACGCAGTTATTTTGTCGTAGTTTAACTAAAATTAGAAAAAAAACAAGTTTTTATTTAATTAAATAAATAAACCATTTTAAATTAATAAACACTCAGAAGATAAAAAGGCCGGTGATTATGCCAAACTCTGCCCTTTCCGTCTCCCCTGAAATCATAAACTAACCCCTACCTTAAATTATACCTTTAGTCCACGTTCAGTAAAATGCATGCCTTCCCCTCACCAAGATAATAGGACTCCCACAAAACTGAAAAAAGGCCACTGAAAAATAAAATAAAATAAAAGAGCCGCTCTTAAACCCACTTGTCCCTTAATTTAAATTTTCCACAAATAACTTCTAAAAATAAATTACCTCCTTTCAAGTCCCAGTTCCAATGTCCCACGAACCAGAATCCTATTTCCTATTTAAACTATAAAATTCCCCCTAAATTTCTTGAGGTTGCAATTATTCTGTTATATTGTTCCCCGAGCGACCAGGTGTTCCTTAACACGATGTCGCCATCATAGGGCTTCTTAGCCCTCTCAACCAGGATTCAGGATTCAGGATTCAGTTTTTATTTTGCAGTCATACTGCGTCATCCGGCACCAAAGTGTTAATAAACTTACAGAAATTTTTCTGATCAGTTTGTTTTTCTGTATTCTGATTCTGTACAACTATGAAATCTGAAGTCTTTGTTTCCCGATCGAATTTTCATTGATGAAAATTCAATCGAGACAGAAAAAGCTGACAGTTCCAACTCTTGATTTGATCAGTAAATATTTTTGTCATCCTTAAATCTTGTACCTGGATTTTTATAAGCATTTCTTCACAAGAAACTTAACAATTTAGAGCAACATAACCATTAAGGCGCATCCTTAGTAATTCAAACTACCTACTTAATAATTCTAACTATTACTTTAAAGACGCTAGTCTTTGATAAAAACTTTTATCAAGTTTTAACAGCCGTACACCTTTGTTCTTGGTCAATTAATAATAATAATAATATTCTTAAAGATCTGTTCATTTAAACGTGATACAGGAAATTCCGTATTTGTTTGCTGAACATAAAATTTGAAAAAACGACTTTAATTACGTTAAATGTTATTACATTATCGATGTACTGTCTAATGGTAATGCAATAAGTTATTTAAAGAGTAAATCATACAGATGTATTTTATAACTAAACAAAATTTTTTAATTTTTGTTTTGTAGTTTCATTATGTTTGTAATAACCAACAGTACAGATTTGTGGACAGAGTGTTTCTTTATCAATGAATAAAACTCAGTTGGGGAACATTATTAATTTATTTTTTAGGAATATATTTATCGATGTATGAAAATTGTGCATACAATTTGATGATTAAAAAGAAGGTGTGTAGTTAAAGCACGGGTTATAGTATAAAAAGTAGAACGCATAGATAATTATTTTTAATATAATATTTTGATGAACAATTGTTTGCCTGAATACCGTAGAAATTTTTCTTGTAATTTTTTCGATTTTTGTTGAATATTTGATCGGGAGAATATGATCGTGTTGGAACCGATCTTTCCAATAATTGCATTTGAAATTCGTCGGTTAAGTAAATGTTTATTGTTGATTGAAACGAACTGTGTGGCATAATCTCAGTTGTTTATTTAAACTGTTCGAAACGGAAGTTCGGTCAAATGTTTGGAACGGATTTTAAAAAGAGGAAGGAACTCGTATTTAAATGTCATGTACGATATATAATATGAGAATTTAAAAAGATGCATCCATCCATCCATTCGTGTAACCTACTGACTGGAATGGAACACGGTACCCCGTATTTTTCAATGAATACGTCCCTTATGTTTTATTCAATTTGTCATTCGTTACATGGAGATTTAGAAATGAGTTTTCACATAGCTGCTGCTGCTGCTTGCTTGCTTGCTTGCTTGCACGGTGAATCTATCTGACTGACTAATAATAGTTGTAGAACTTCATGAATTTTTCACCGTTAAAATTATTTATTTTGCTCCGCGATTTGGAATCCGTACGACGGGGCTTTTAAAATAACTTGGAATATGTTTTATTAGGGATGAAGTATAAACAGTACGTTCGTTTAGTTCTGTTTGTTTAATATTGATCTGAATAAGTATCGTTACTATTTAATTTTGGGTTCATATTAAATTTAAGTGCTGGTATTCGTTTACTAAATAAACATTGTCGTTTGCCTACTGTTTGATCGTTTAATAATTATATTAAGCGTAAAAGTTGTCATACGCCTATTTACAAATTACTCCAAAATTATATACTTTGTACGTTTTGTTAAGTGTACTTTCTCTTTGCTTCTAACTGGTGGTGGCTTTCTAAGTATAAATTTTACATTTTTAGTGGCCGGAATTTTTAGTAAACGTCCATGTTTTTGAAGATGTCTCTCTTTCAATTGTTTTTATTTTATAATTATAGTTTAAAACAGGAGATCAACCGTAATTTAAAAAAAAAAAAAAATCGGGAGTATAAAGCGTTAAGAACACAGGGAATATTAGATTATAGAGCAGAAACACTTAAAATTATGTTGAAAGGTGGACCAGTAAAGTAATGAACGTAGAAAGGAGAATAGTTCGGAACATCCTTAAACATTAAAAAGAAGAAGACAAAAATTTCAATAAACTCTGTTCGAACAAAGAGATATAGTCTACGACAAAATTGAATTCATAATCTTTGTAACGAGAAAAAAGGAAACTTTTATTTTTCTGTTGATGTGTGACGAGAATGAGTGATCTTTGATAAAATAATACATCTGAAAATCAAATCACCATGGTTCACGTAAACAGTTAAATATGACCTTACAGGATACAAAAATCAACTAGAAGCCATAACATAACTCGAGGAAGTTTTCTTTGCATTCCCACAACATTGAACAGTTTAAGAATTAAAGATCCGAAAGAATGAAAGGATTGTGGGAGAAATGGAAACTTGAAAAAAATATGAAAAGTAATTAAAATAATTATTTAGTGTGTTTTGTCTTTCTGAAGGGCCATTAAAAAACCACTAATATCATTTACCGGGCAGGTGACTCAATTGTTACGTTTATGTTAATCGAATTTGCCGGTGTCGTTTCTTAATAATTCACGTTTGGATGTAACCCTATGTTATTGCTTATCAATAATAATATTACGGAAACAATTAGGAATTAAAGAATATCTTGATAATGCTTCAAACGACTACGCTAATCTGAAAAAAATTAAAAAAAAACGATTTAAAAAACTATAATATGCTAACTTGTTACATTGATAATTAATTCATAGTTTCATAATAATTTTGTAATCGTAAATTTATTCTGTTGTTTCGGTCATCAGCCGAAAGGTTGGTTTGAACCTCTAGAGGTTTTATGCCGGCCGCATTGGCGTAGTTGGTAACGTGCTCGCCTCTTATCATGCGGTCTTTAGTACGAATCCCATTCAGGCTCGGCATATTTTCATAAGTTACAGAAAATAATTTCATCCTTCACAACGTCTGCATTAGCAGTAATTGGAGAACAGTCGGACGTTAAACAAACAAAAAACTAAATAAAACGAGGGGTTAAGTGTTGAAAAGTAAGGTGTTAAAATTCACAAGAGTTGAAAAGTATGCTTATCAGCTTGTCTAGCTCTCTGTAAAGCACGTATTTTCCACCCTGCAAATGACACCCCTTCACCTATTCACCACAGGGTTTCTTTGTAGGCTACTCTGAGAGGAGATAACTCAGACTAGTATCTTTTACACCTTTACTTGTTCTGTTCTTAAATGATTGTCATAATTGGCTAACCATCTGAAGAAACAGAACTATTTTTGTAGCCCTGGAACTAGCTGATAGAGTGCAAATAATTAACTTTCTACCTGCCTGTTATGGGCGCGCGCATCAAATAATGTTACGTAAACAATTGGCAATTAAAGATTATTCTTGATAATGCTTCAATTGACTAAACAAAAACTATTTAAAGAACGATATGCTGACTAGTATTATTATTATTATTATTATTGATAATAATTTTTGTAAATTATAATTTTCACTGTTGTTTAGGTCATCAGCCGAAAGGCTGGTTTGAACCTGTAGAGGTTTTACTAAGTAAAACGAGGAGTGAGGTGGTTTACCATTCATTGCCTTCCTCACTGAGTGGAAAAGTACGCTTATCAGCATGCCGGGCCCTCTAAAAAGCACATATTTTCCACTCTGCAAATAACACCTTCACTTCATTCACCACAGGGTCTGGCTGTATAATGAAATTCATTACTTTCAGAGGAGATAACTCTGATTAGTGTCTTTTACACCTCTACCTCTTCTGTTCTTAAATGATTCAGTCATTTAATTGGCTGACCATGTGTTAAGAAACAGAACTATTTATTTTAGCCCTGCAACGAATAGATTGAGTGTAAACAATTTGACACTCCACCTGTCTGTTATGGGGGGAATTTTCACAATAATAATCTCAGGTATCTTTATTACTTTTTTGAATACAGTGTTATTGGCAGCTTGTTTAGTTTGTTGTACAAACGTAGTATTAATAGTCATATTGGATGTTATTATTCACCATCGCGTCGTTGCATAAAATTTAGGCGTAATAAGTGTGATTAATAATAATAATTTGCACTGTCGTTCAAATAATTTCATTGTGAACGTTTCAAAATTTATAATTAATGAAACCGAAGATACAGTGGTTTAAAAATGATGTTGTATTTTAATTATTGTACTCGCCACTCCAGCGGCGCTTTGCGCCGCTTACGTGTCTCGACCTCAGAGGGGTAGGTGGATCAGAATTCATAAGTGGAACAGAACCATTTGCTACAAGGTGAAGTTCGGCCGCCAAAGGGGCTAGGTGGATCACAATATTTATAAATTTCAAGATATGAAAGTTTTTGAAGATTAAGTTTAAAGTTTCAAAATTTAAAATTTGAAGGTTTTAAAATTGAAGGTTAACGTTTAAAGTTTCAAAATTTCAACTTTGAATGTTGTGGTTTGAATTTATGATACTTGAGTTTTTCGTTTTCTCATGCGACCTGAAAATTTTGAAATTTTTGACCTGAAAATTGTTGCATAAAATTTAGGCGTAATGAGTGTGATTAATAATAATAATTTGCAATAACGTTCAAATTTTATTGTGAACGTTTCAAAATTTATAATTAATGAAACCGAAGATACAGTGGTTTAAAAATGATGTTGTATTTTAATCATTGTATTATAGGACTATGTGTGAAGGCTCGGGCTATGTTATAATGATAACCGTGGGCTTATAGACAATAGGTGATGATGATGATGATGATGATGATTTGATAGACGGGTCGGCATGCATAGTGTGCCTTTCTTTGCCTATCTTTGTAACACGCACAATGTTTCATGTTTTAACCGAATGAAATAATAATTAATGAATGAATGTATATCGCCGGAATATGATTTGAACAAAACAAAACATTATTTGAAATCATCCCGAAGGAGTGTGAATAGAATGTTAGCACTCTCTCCTCCTCGCCTTTCTCTTCATTCTGTCAGATTATTAATTTCATTTCATTGCATTGCGTAGGCCTACATCATGTTCAATGTTGTTCGTACTACAGATATTCTGCCGCTGCGTTCAATATAAATTGAAATTTCCCTTTTGTTTGACGAATCTTTAGTTTTGTTAAGTTATTCGCGATAATAATAATTTATTTCAATATTCCGTGATTTGAGTGATAAAAGTCTTGTCAATCAATCAACAAATGACGTGTCATTATTAATTAAATTTCTGTTGGGAAATTTTCATTAATTTATTAAAGTAATCGAATTTACTAATCTTATTATACGAGTAAGTATATTCGTGTGTTAAATGTATACAGAGTGTCTCACGAGTAACCCGATAAACTTCTAAGGTGGTTTCTTCTCATCAAAATAATGAAAAAAGTATATATAAACATAAGTCCGGAAACGCTTCATTAGCGAGTTACGGCTAGCGAAAGATTTCGCCCTGGGTTCAGAACATACGCCTAAATAAAGTCATCCTAGGGGTCTAGGAATCCAATTTTATGAGTAGATTTGATGGTTTCTTATGTATTTCGACCTGAAAAATTGAATAAAATAAGTTCCAGAACCATATCTCCAGTAGGTTTTGTAATATCCATTGAAAAACGGACAGATCTGTGCATAAAAATACGTTTTTTTTTAGGTTTGAAGAACAATATGGCTAATAAATGTATAAATTTATTTAGCAAAAGTTGTATATAAAAAAAAAAAATTCAATTTCAATTCTGAAGAGAATGATGTAAAATAGGCCAATAATAAACTTTTATTTAAAGCATTTTTCTCTATACAGCCTAGTTTAGCGTGAAACAGTGATTTTCCGTATTTTAAAGCCAAACTTAGGTCGATTTTCATTTTGCGTCTTTCACTCATAATTAAAATTAGGTTATGTTGATTGATGTTAGTTTTTTATTTCTAATGTAAGGTTTATTGTTAATTATTTGCATTGGCAAGAGAAAGTTGTGTAGTGTTTCATACCAGATGTTTAGGTTTACATTTGGTAATTTTACAATTTTTAAACTTTTTTTAGCTTTACTTGAATCAAAAATTATTAGTAAAGGTTTTAATTCAGGATACGTCTTTATGTAAGCACATCTATGTGATTTTATCTTTTTTTAAAAAGACTCGGGGGATTTCTGCAGAGATATAAATTAATTGTACGATGTTGCATCTCGTTATTATTGTCATAGTTTCCACGTTTGATTAAAATATATGAGTAGAGAGAACAGTTTTTTTTATTTCGTTTTAAGAAGAATTCTGCTTACATCTCAGTTCCTAAGAGGATTATGTATTATCCTGCTTTTATTTACAGCGCGCTACCAATTGAAAACATCACTGGGTGTTAAAAAGTTACTACAGTGTAAGCTCTCTTTTACCGGTATCAGGTGAACGGGCCGTCGGATTAACCGGTCGACCATGAGGGTGGCCATCTTTTCCGGTGCATTTATAAAGGATCACTAACAAGAGAAAACGTGTAATCATTTGTTACATTGTTCATCCCAAATATTGAATAACTTAGTTGGTAAATTTTGTTTGTATTGCGTGTGCATCTCTATAGTCATGTAGGCTTTTCCATTTTGCTTTTCTGAAAACTCATCAAATAAAGAGTTTAAAATATTGCAAACTTCTTTAAAAATTGTTTAATGTATTATTGTGTATTTTCGATATGCAGTTTATACAATGTTGTCTTTACTGATTCAATGCAAGTACTACAGCCTGAAGTACGTGCCTGAATGGGGGATTCGAACCCAAGACCGCATGAGAGGCGAGCACGTTATCAACTACGCCAATGCGGCCGGCAACTTACAACTTAGAAAAGATAAGGTGTCGCAAAGGCTAAAAGGAGTCTTCAATACAATGAGCTCGGTTTTCAATAGCCACGACCTAACTCAGGCTTATCATTCCTGCGAGAGTATTGTTAATTGACCCCCAAGCATCAAAGTACATCGATAACTACTGTCTAGTATTCAAATTCATATAAAGTAATGAACTTACTGTCTTTACCAGGATTTGAACCAGAACCCTTCGTCTCCGAAAATCAGATGTTCAACAACTGATTGGCGGCGGTGACTACCACCAGACAAACCCGGTGGGTTGTTAACCACTATAAATTACGAATGGATTATGCGTACTGTCAATGGGCAGCGATCTCCTCAATGTCTTACAATATTGTCAATATTTGTATTAATTTTCGTCGAATTTGCCTGTTAATTTTATATTGTTGTAAATAAAAATACCTTGTATAGTCAAAAAATTTTCCCTTAGTTTTTCTCAATTAATTCATAGGCTTAGAGAATACATATACTGATTTTTACAAATGTAGCTATCGGGAACGGTGTGGAAATAGTTTTTATTGCTCTACGGTTTATGCCCAATAATGATTTCGGAAATTTTAGTTTTCGTGTTCAACCTGTGATAAACAAATGTGTTAAATTACAGTATAAATTAAATTTATCTGTATCTTACCTTTGGTTACCTTTTTAGTTAAACAAAATTGCGCGCTTTTCGGTGGTAGCTACCACCTTTTTCAGAGCTATATGAACTAAAATTTAGATTGGTGTTTCCATTCAGTCATATCGAATAAAAAGTCACATCGAATAAAACTCAGTTTTTATTTGGTATGACTGAATGGAAACCATTTAGTTTATATTGCTCTGAAGAAGGTGGTACCACCGAAACGCGCGTAAGTTTTTTAAACTGAAAAAACAACCAAAGGTGTGGGAAAGACAAATTTAATTTATACTGTAATTTATATTCAATGATTGGCAGGATGTATTTCAAAAATTTGTTAGTAAATGTGTCAAATTTCAGCTCTCTCTATGATCGAAAAGTTTAAGGATTAGCGTTGTAGAGATTAAACGCTTAAAGGACAGTTGTTGCAGGTACTATTTTCATTATTTTGAATCTTTCTGAACGTGGGGTGAACTAAACTGTTGGCAAATAAATCAAGTTCTTGAATACTGTTCGGTTTGACGTGCGTTGTTAGTTTGGTAAACATTAAATTTATAATATTGTTTTTCTATGTGACAGTAAACCGTTTTTAAATTAATTACACGAGTTTATAATGTTCTGTTGTCTGTTTTAGAAGTTATCGTTTGCAGTTGTTGGTCGTGCATTTGAAGCAAACCGGCATGGATTAAACATTAATACGTTGTCACGTATAATTTTCTCCTGTTTTGTTTTAACTAAGTTGACCGAGTGAATTATGGTGAATTCACAAAGGGAATTTTTTTTTTTATAAACGGTTGCTTGTAGTACTGTGAATAGAGTTGGAATCTGTCTGAAATTGTATAGCGCCAGGCGAAGAACTGATGTGGAATGTCTTTGATATAGTCTCTCAGTTGGCAACGGCACAGCAGTGTCTGTCCGTTTCTCCGTCTCAGGGGAGTTGTGATTACCTATGCTGTATGTTATCGTAATTAACTGTGTCTGTTAGTTATGTGGTTTATGGTACAATATCATAACCGTATATAGTTTACAAACGGGTCGTTATCATAACTGTTCATTATTGGACAACGGTATAACGGCATGCATTAAGTTATGTTCACTTTATACACTATATATGTACAGAGATAGTGTTTGTTTTGTTGAAACGTATCTAATTCGATTGCGATATTGCGTAGATAGTGTGAATTGAATTGTCTTCTGTACGTATAATTCGAAAATACTGACTGACTCATCACTAAATTTCGGAACTTCCTCTTAAACTGGTAGAGCTGAAATTTTTCTTATGTGACGAATAGTAATTAACAGCTGTAACTAACAAAACTAATGTATATGTACTTAAAATTTAGCCTAATTTTGTCCCCTCGTATACGGCTAACTTTAGACCACGTGAGGTGATTTTCGACGTTTGTGGAAGCTCTTTTTTGTAGCCCACAGTCTCAGCATTTGCTCATTGTAGGCTTTTCCCTTTCTTCTGTCCACCCGGTTTTCTGTTTTTTCTCTTTATGGAAGCCCTTACAGTCCGTAATTGGTTGTCCGAATTCGGTTCGGTTCATTAAGGTTTCTCTTTATTCCGGTTTTCTCAGTATCTTTTCTTATTTCTTTATACCATTTATTAAACACCTTAGGTCTATTGTTTAGTGTATTAAGGGGGTAGTCAACTCAAGAAGATGATTTTTTTTAAATTACAATTTTTTCACTTATTTGAAGTTTAAAATTTTCTGAATCATAGCATGTTTTTTTGTCTGTACGCTGACAGACAAAAAGTTATAAAAACGTCTGTTTAAAATGAAGCTCATTAGCAAGGTGAGTGAAATTATTCATTTCACTTTTAAGTTTTCCGGAAATGTGTTTTTGCATGATTTTACATTCTTGGGAATTAAATATTTTGGTTTGTATTGGAGATATTTGGATGAATTGTTTTCTAAAATGTTCACAATTTAGAATTGAATTACAAAATCAAATTATAATTATAATTATTTAGGATCTTTCTATTACACAGATACAGGTTTTATCACAGTATGTATCATGCTCTATTATCAGTTGAATGGTTATTACAAAAAACTTAACAGGGACTTTGTTATAAAATAATTTGTGAATACATAATATAAATGTTTTTGAAAATATGGTATTTTTTCAATTAATTTCTTGTAAGAAAAAATAAATACAAGAGCATACAACAAATAATAGACAGCAATTTCCTGTATTTTTCAGTATAAGAATCATGTTGATGTCTTTCTTCTTTCCTGAGATATTTGATTCCCCGTAAAAGCCCGCTTTTCCACCCCCACCCTTATATTAGGGGCTGTAATTAATTTTTTGGCCTGGTCAAGTGGTAGATCATTACTAGTAAATTACTCTTTCATTAAAAATATATAATGATAAATTATAGCCAGTAGTTGATTTTCATTTTCTGGGTAGACTACCCCCTTAAAAATTTGTTTTGTCATCCGGACAGGTGTCCGTAAAATTTTAGTCTTCTTTTTCTAATCTATAATTTTCGTTCTAGGGTTTTTCTCGATCTTGTAACCTTTATTGTCGGATTACTATCTTCCGGCCCATTCATTATCTTGCAGAGGATCTTTCTATTAAATTGCTGCTTCTTTTAGACCAGCCTTCCCGGTCATTCTAAGGCACTTACTTGCGTACAGACATACAGGTTTTATCACAGTATTATAATCTCTAATCCTGGCTTGGCTTGAGCTTGCTTCTTATAAAAGTGGTGAGTTCCTCGAAGTGCACCAGCTCTTTTTCCTCTTCGGTTGTTGTTCGCTTCTTTATTGCTGGTCTTCGGTTGTATTATCTCCCCGAGATACTTGCAGCTATCTACTTTTCCAATTTTTCCGTATTGTGTCAAGTGACGCGAACGTCGATGGTACCGAATGTTGGCAATCATTCTGGTAACGATAATTCAATTCGCTGCTGCTTTGAAGTGTCCTGTAGTAGAAGTTGCAAACCTGGTTCTCAAGTTCTTTAGCCAGGATATTCATCGTCTTTCGACGACTCTCTTACCCTGTACCTTTCCTTGCAAAATGCATTCAGCAACTTATACTTATTGTCATTTTTAATTATGTCTTAGATATTTTATTTTTCTTCTTTTTACTGAGCACATTATTTCTTTATCTTTAAGAATTTTTATCTTTATTTTAAGAATTTTTCCGCAAGTCCATAACTCCAAAACGCTTCAAGTGTCTTCGTTGTTACTTCCGTTAATGGCCAAGATTCCACTTCGTACAATAAGATGGAGAATATGTAGCATCGGAGGAGTCTGATTTTTAAATTCAAATTTAGGCATTCTCCGGAAGAAGGGAACATAAGCATTTTATATTTTGAGAAAAATGCTATTAAATAGTTTGTTGTGCTATAATATTATCCAAGTATTGTTTATGGTGCATAAATATTGATAATTTAATTAAGAGTTTTCTAAACAGTAATTTTTAATCAAAATATTTTCCACAGGTGCCGGTTTCCACATGAGGTCAATTAAACTAATGTGCTGCCGCTTAGAGGAAAGATATTGAAATGAAATTTTGCTAGGTTATAGTTTATGGCGGATATTTTAATCCGTTCTGCGGAAAAAGGGAACATACTGCTATGTTTCTTTAATCCGAAGAAGGCCTCAATTATGCGTTTTGAACAGCTTGGACATTGCAGCCTGAACGCTGTCCTTGCTTTTTCTATTCTGGCTTTTATTTCTGAGAATGGTCCCATTGTTATTTAACATTTAGCTTTTTTTATTTCATTTATTAAAATCGGTGAAAACGTTAAAAGGTAACGAATTTTCTGTGTACGTCGAAAAGAAAATCCTTAAAACATTTTTATTTAAAAAATTTGCATTTTTATTTATTTTTTTCACTTTTGTTATATGTAAGGAGAAAGGACAGGCAAATCTAGATTGGGAGTGCACTTTAACTGATATTTATTGACGTGTTGTGTAGTGGAGCGAGTGGTGTTCCATTGATGGGGGAGATTAAATTGACAGCTCGAGTAGATTGTATTCTTGATCACGTGAATGGGTTGTGAGACTATATAATGTTATATAACAAGAGCGGAGGCTTCATGAATATAGAAAGAGAGCAAAGAGTTTAAAGAAGAGGTTTGATGGTTGTGAAGAGTAACCGGCCCACTTGACATCGGCAATGCTAAGAAAAGAGAATGCCTACCGATCGCGGTGTCTTCTGCCGACACCGTTTCTGCTGTTACGCCATTTGTAATTTTTTTGATTCTAGCCTCCCATGTTTTTTTTTACTTAATGGATTCCATTAATTGGCCAGAAATAGTCGAGTGAGTAACCGACCGACTGGAAAAATTATTGTTTGTTATACTATACAATCCTCGATTATATATTACGAATAAATTATGTATAAATATGCCGGTTGACATAAACAAACCGTGGCGTTAGACAAAAAACCCACGCAACTAAACTATATTATAACGATGTTTAACAAAATCGGTTCGACGACCTCTTCTGTTTAACCTTTATTAATCCAAGATACAAATGTGTTGTATTGTTGCCAAAACTGCGCGCGTTCCCTCTAATTTGATTTGTGGAATTATTATGACGTATCCATTATAATGTAGATTTCTCAGTTTACGTCGTGAAATGTAAGAAATTAACATTTATTACAAACTATCCCTCGTTTATCATTTGTTGTGTTAAAATAATTCAAATTGTATTAATAGACTGAATTATAATTTCTTTGTATGATTAATCGGTTTTTTTTTTGGTTGTCTTTACTGGAAAGTAAAATATTTGCTTACGGTTTGTTCTAAATTTAACTGTGAGTATCCTCGAAAATTTAACTCGTGTATAATAATTAACGCAGCAACGGCTTTTCCGGTGAATTAAATGAAGAGCCTCTTCACCTATTTTCTTGATAGTGTCGAGATTTATTTCTCTCACAAAATTAGTATAATATCTGTTGTTGTTGTTGTGTTGTTTAGGTCATCAGCCGAAAGGCTGGTTTGAACCTGTAGAGGTTTTACTAAGTAAAACGAGGAGTGAGATGGTTTACCATTGCCTTCCTCACTGAGTGGAAAATTACGCTTATCAGCATGCCGGGCCCTCTGAAAAGCTCATTTTCCACTCTGCAAATGACACCTTCATTTCATTCACCACAGGGTCCGGCTGTATAATGAAATTCACTACTTCCAGAGGAGATAACTCTGATTAGTGTCTTTTACACCTCTACCTCTTCTGTTCTTAAATGATTCAGTCATTTAATTGGCTGACCATGGGATAAGAAACAGAACTATTTATTTTAGCCCTGCAATGGAATTGCAATATCTGTTACAATTTTTTTTTGTTTTACAATAAATGTAGAAGTGTCGTGTAGAAAAGTTCATAAAATTATTGTATTGTATTTGCTTAGAGCGTTTTCTAATGTTCTTAAGTAGCCCTTGTAATGGTCTTAATATACGTAATAAATGCCCAAGTGATGAGTAAGACGGGTGGCCGACGCTTCTCTTCCTAAGTGAGTGGGTTGCCATGACAACGGAGACGTCAGCAGCAAATATGCACGTCTAGCTCTCCCCAACCGTCCCCGAATAGTGATGAGATTGGGGGGGGGGGGGGTTGACCAGCCTATTGCACCTGCATGTTCTATATATACGTGTACGTTAGTTATTTTGTATTTGCGGTGTTACACAATTGTTTCATATGTGCATTTTACAGTTTTTTACCGTAAGGAGTCTTGCGGATACATATTCGTATACTAGTTTTTCGCGGTTTTTTGCAACTCTTCACCTAGGTATTTTTTAAAGACACGAGTCGCCAATGAATTAATGTGACATTGTTCTATCGGTTCATTATTTTTGAACTTTGATTTGATTAAAAACTCCTTGTACTTCGGCGAAAAGAGTCTATTGTTTTGTTATAAATTCACCTTTAATTTAACTTACTTTAATTTCATTTAACTTCAGTTCCCCCTCCCCTCCTTCAGGGACCAAAGACTTAAGATTTTACTGGCCAACAATGCGGGAAGTTCAGTTGAGTCGTTGTTTTTTCCCTCCATTTTGAAATTGTTCGGTTAGTCTCATGAGAATTTTGTAAAAAGGTCCTGTATATCAGAATAATAGAGAGATTTAGGTAGGGTAGTTTTCCATGTAATGAATAAAACTTTGTCCGGGTGAACACGTACTTTGATGAGAGTAAACTACCCTGAAATGCGTTGTCCAGCAGTATCGAAATTTTCACCGGATGAGCAGAATGTTAGTGGTTATTAACTTAACTGGTTAATACCACCCTGGCCTACTCCCCTGTGCTGCTATTTCCGTGTAAAAGTGGGCAATAGTAATATTTACCTGTGATTACTCTTACTGCGCATACTCCCATATTGGAACCAGGGTTGTTAACTAGAGAGAGCCATGGAAGTAGGACTTTCTTTGAGCAGTTTGGTGTAAAAAGTAGCCGTTCCTCTAAATTAAAGATTTTATTTGAACGATCTGCGTCGTCCTGATTAACTTTGGTTAGACTCTATCAGCGTTGTTGTCGGTGTGCCAGTATTAACAGAATAAGTTTGTTCAAAATAGACCTTTTTGTCCTCCACTCTCTATGCAACATTCTGAGTAGTTCATCCACGGAAGGTAATATTTTAACTTCACTACAAACTGTAAAATTTTATTTCGGTTACACTTTCTCCGGAACAATACTGTTGAATGAATTATACCTAATGTTAATTATACCGCTTAACAAAGGTTTTGGAATGTAAACAAGTGAAAATCAACAATAAAACGACAAAGGTATTGATCGTCAGTAAGAATTGTAAGTCTGATGATAAAGTAAATGTCAAGGTTGTATTTGTTATCTTGTTGTTGTTTAGGTCATCAGCCAAAAAGCTGGTTTGAACCTGTAGAGGTTTTACTAAGTAAAATGAGGAGTGAGGTGGTTTACCATTGCCTTCCTCACTGAATGGAAAAATATGCTTATCAGCATGCCGGGCCCTCTGAAAAGCACATACTTTCCACTCTGCAAATGACACCTTCACTTCATTCACCACAGGGTCCGGCTGTATAATGAAATTCATTACTTTCAGAGGAGATAACTCTGATTAGTGTCTTTTACACATATACCTCTTCTGTTCTTAAATGATTCAGTCATTTCATTGGCTGACCATGTGATAAGAAACAGAACTATTTATTTTAGCCTGCAACGAACAGATTGAGTGTAATTAATTTGACTCTCCATCTGTCTGTTATGGGCAGCATTTGTTATCTACTCATTTAGTAAAGAAATAAAGTATTAGTTAAGTTAACATTCTGCAGTGTAAAACTAAGTAGGTAGCGAATTTCATATAAACTTTGATTATAGAGAAACATTTTACTCTTCGAAATCGTATAAGTTGTAAAGCCTACCGTTAAAGTGTTGTCAAGCTGTCATGATATAATGGACAATTGACAGTCTTTGTATTGTTTTACCTGTGTTTTGATGGAGGTGTAAACTAAACTTTGAACGTTTTCGATTTCATAAAATGTATCCGGATTTTTTTTTTGGGGGGGGGAGTGTAGTATTTTGGTAGTAATAATAGTACGGTGAATTTAAGGATGTGATAATAGTTAATGGTCTAAAAAATGGTGGAGTAATATCGATCCAATTGTTTGTTTTATATTGAAAACTTTTACATGATAAAACCCCGATCATTCGAATTAACCTAAACTAATTTGAATTCATAATAGTTAAAAGTTCGGATAATTGGTCAAACATTTAATAATAATAATAATAATAATAATAATAATAATACGTATTTTTGGTTCAAAATAAAAACATTTATTGAATTTAAATTTAATTACTATAGTCTCTACAAAATAGTTATGTAATACTTTATCGTAGCCTAGTGTAATGGAAAAAAATACATAAAAAATATGAAATTCTGTATATTAATATGTAATTTTAAGTGTTACCACGTTAATCTAAGTGCCCCTTAAAACTTTATTCAGTGTTTCTCTTAAATGACAATATCACATGGCTTGAAAGTCAAGAAAAATTATAACATCAGTTCTATGGTAGCTATTCATAATGTTTTTACCAAAATGTTTATAATTGAATGTATTAGTACGTTGTGTCAGGAGGTAAGTGGTTCATTATTTATTACTGAACTACATATTGCTTGAGCTCCAGCTCCGTGTAGTTAAAAGGAATGCAGTGCGTTGTTATAGTAGTGGGAGAATGAATGAGAGTTTAGTAGTGTTTCACAGCTGATGCATTTGTAGTGGTAGTGTATACTAACAAGACTAAAAAAATATTCTTATCATCATCATCTGACGCGTTAATTAACAAATACCTACCGGGTTATTAAGTTGTCGTATTCATAATATTTAACTTGCTAATTTATATCAAAATACGTAAATAATTAAATGTAATAAATGCAAACAAATATTAAAAATACGGAAAGTTTGAAAACGAATGTTTTGTATCAGAGTAATACAACAATCGTTCTCCCAGCATGCGTCACTCATTCATTATACCTCACCCGTACTTCATCCCGCAACTACACGGAGCTTGAAACCGCACAATACTTGCCTCGCCTGTGTTCTGGACCGCAAGCGTGTGTGTGGCGTAATGGTGGATAACAATATTCTGGCACGACGGCTTATTGGAACTGAGTATGTACGTATGTATAGCAAAATATCTGTAGAAATAGCTTTCATTTTACTGGTGTATGCTAAACTGGTAAAATATTCTAACACCTAAATCTAGGTACGTTCGGAGTTTGGGTATAATAAATAAAACAGATTTTCTTAAATTTATTACAATTAATTATTAACTTAGCTTGCTATAAATACAATTAGATTAAGTTAACTTGACTTGAAGTTTAAATTAAGAAACAATAACCGTGATTTTACAATATTAACAAAATATTTTTACCTACAACCAATTACAGTACTACGACATTTTTTAACGTACACAAACGCTTCCTAATAGCGTTCACTCGCATTCATACATACATCGTGTTGTATTTTCAACTGTACTGAAATGTAAAGGGCTATTAATACGTGAGGTCATTATCATTTTTATAAAGGCATATATTTATTACCCAATAAGACACAATGGGGATACCTATCTAACGATTTACTGGAAAAAATCCAAGTAGAAATTATCAGTAACTGGCATTAGCGAGATACGTACCACATCTTTCCGAGAATTCCTATTGAAAATACTCAATTCACAGTCAATTTACTCACAATCTTCAGCACTCCCATTCACCACCCACCTCATACAACACACGATTTCTCACAATAAACAATCTACTTTTAGAATAATCACGAACAATACAAATATGTTACAATACAAATAACCCACCGGTTTGATCTAGCGGTAGGGTTGTCGCCAGTCAGCTGATTTTGGGGAACGAAGTTTCCGTGGTTCAAATCTTAGTAAAAACTTGCGCTGGGCAAAACGTGTGTCTGTATTAGTATAGTCTTGTATGTACTGCAATAGTGCAGCGTATGTAATCAACAACGGAACAGCATGCCTACAAAATACAATGGGTGTTGTCAATTTTCAACAACACTCTGATTGTACATCTAACTGTTGGTTGGAGGGGTATGTAGGGTCGAAGTCAAGTATGCGCATGCGTAGCCCAGCGCTCACAGCAATTGGCTTGGCTTTTACTTTTATACGGGTTTGAATAATAAACTGTGTATGGTTACCGGATATATTTTGATGTTTGGGGTTCAATTTGTAGAAGAGTATCCGATCTTACATGATGATCTCCTACATGAAGGCCATCTGATCTTAAATGATCTTATTTATACGAGGAGAGGTCTATTGTCTGATGGCGTCATTCTCCTCCATGACAATGCCAAGCCTCATGCAGCGGGGATAACACAACAACTTCTGCAGCAATTCAATTGGGAAATTTTCGACCATCCACCGTATAGCCCGGACTTGGCCCCTTCAGATTTTCATCTCTTTACAAAACTTAAAGAGTTTTTGGCGGGAAAAAGATTTGACAGCGATGAAGAACTTAAAGAAGGTGTGACTACGTATTTCGATCGGCTGGCGGCGGAGGAATATGATGCTGGAATACAAAAACTCGTCACACGTTATGACAAATGCTTAAATTTGCTTGGAGATTATGTGGAGAAGTAGTTTAAGGTATGCTCTTTTCAATAAAAATGTTTACATTTGTTAATATTTACTTCTGTGTCTTTATTTCACAAACGGGTACTACTTTCCGGATGGCCCTCGTATTATTTAAAATAATTTTAAATTGTAAAAATTTGTTTGTTAAAAAACCTAGCTGAAGGATGTCATCATATTAATATTACTTGAATTTTTTTTTAGCTTTTATTATTGTTATCGGGAACTGTACATTATTGACAACTACCCAATTCGATCGCTGCTTTGCTGTAGGCTAGGCATGAGTTTGAACAGGGACCCCCAGTAGAGTTTGTTCATTGATGGCTGTCAGCTGGTCACCATACAAAGTCGTTTGCCCAAGCGGTGTTACTTAACAAATAATAGTGACTTTCTACCAGCTGACTGACTGGGCTGGCCCGGAGGTCTACTTGAATTTGAATTTAAATTATTTTATTTTAAATTTAAATAATTATTGTTAAATCAGTGGGTGTTTGAACTTCACACAATAAAATCAACGCCCAACTCAAAACCAATTTAATAAAAAATGAATTAAACATAAAATTTTATTCAAACAATAGGTTTATTGAAATTATTGATATTTAAGGTGCAGTAAACAATGGCACTACACATCAATCATATTCTCTCAGGAATGGTCGGCCTGAGTCTGTACAAGACTACACTTCATTTACACGTTATGCATATCATCATCATCTCATTGGGTCATGGAGTTGTTTATTGTTCATGATTAAACAGATTGCAACGTACACACACATTAGGATCTTTTTTTAAAAAAAGATTGTATTCATATTAACCGCGAAATTAAACTGTAAAATAATTCCGAAATTTTTTCAAAAGCGATTCGGTTAATTAGCGCTCGGATAATCGGGAGTTTTACGATTGTAGATAATAGGTTATGTTGATGGTATCCAGTAGTAGTATTATAGATTAAGTATTGGGAAGTGTTTTATGAAAATTGGTCCGATCAGCGAAATAAATGTACGACGGTGAACAAAAATTTGGAATCACATTCGATAATATTATTATTGCGTTGGTTGACAGGTAAAATGGGTTAATTATCGTTTAATCTGGTTAATAAAGAGTGGGTGACGAATCGGTTTTGTACCGAGTAATAAACATATTTAATTATTTAATTAAAAAAGGCGGCGATGCTATTTTATTATTTACCGGCATCGTATTAACAATAATAATAAAAAAAAAAATTGAAAACGTGGAATGAATATTGCAAAATTGATGGAAGTCGCATCTGTCATGACCATTTAATATGTTGTTTCGTCATTTTCATAGGTTTTAATTGAAAAGTAAATGAACTGGAACCACTTAAAATTTGTGAGGTGAGGTAAATTTTGTTTAATTGGATATTAATTGTGTGCGGTCATTTCTGGTGGGGCGGGGGGGGAGGAGCCTACTAAAACAGTATTCCTACCTAGTAGTCCAGGTAATCAATTATGTAGTTTCATTAGTATTTACGAAATTTTATTAGGTTTTTGTGGTTCAGATTGTTTTTATGTGTTTTTTTTTTTGGTAAATGTATTTATTTAATAATATATTGCTACTTGTGAGCGTAGGTTCGTTCGGAATTTAGGTATAAGTAATAAAATAGACTTACTTTAAACTTAAAACAGTTAAATTAATAATTTGCACAATTAATGATTAAACTTTGCCTAGTAACAAATAGGCCTACAGGTAGATTTTGTATAAATTAAACCGATTACAAAACTTACGGTTAAACTAAACTTAACTATTATTAAGAAAATATCATTTTAGAAATCGAAACAATTTATTTACCTGTCCGTAATGTGTCACTATTTAAAAAACAACCACTGTTCATTCACAATTCTTGTATTGACTGACTAACTGAAAACGCGCTAATTGATTTTATACCTGCGGTCTGATACCAAACAAGCGATCTTTCTAACAAAATCTTCGCTATTCTCGAACTGAGTAGAAGGAATTAAAATATTAAAAAGAAATGTTTCTACTATTTTTATTCGTCGGCCTGCCAACATCTCTACTTCCTATTGGTTTGTTTCTTCTAGCTAAACTAGGCAAGCTGCTTTCTGGATTTCTATTTAAATGGTCGACCCATCGGGCACGATACAGTTTTATTTATTTAGTGGAAAAATTTTCAATTCTTATTTTCTGTCTTCATTTATGATTGTGTCTAGTCTTGTAGATCCATTGATAGACCTTAATAATTATTTTATTTCTGCAGTTCGGATGTTCCTTTCCTCCCTTCTTTGTCATCATGCTTCACTGCCGTGTATCAAGGTTGGAACTGCCATCGTCTTATAAAACTTTAACCTTGTTTCGCGTCTTAATTTTTATTTATTTTTTTTGGCTCAGTGTCCTATGAATCGTCCCACATATCTGATTAAATTTAGATAGCTTATTTTTCACTTTATAGTCATCTTCATATGAGACATCAGTTCCAAGGTATTTACAGTGTCTCACTTGCTTTATTATGTGTCCATTAATGACTATTTTGGATCTTATTGGGGTCTTTCCACAGATGCCATGACTTTATCTTGTATATTAATATTTTCATGTTTTATTCTTTCATCTTTTTGGTTAGTGTGAAGAGTGCTTGTTGTAGATCATCCTCACACTCCTGCATTATAACCGTGTCTTCAGCATTGAGGCCTGCACTAAGGAGGTAGTCATCGCCCAGTTTTATTCATAAGCTATTTCCCCTTTTCTGTGACCGAGAAATGTTGTCAATATATTAATGTATTACATAGTTTGGAGTGATAATGGATATATCCTGCCTTTGTAGGGATCCGATTAGTCAGTTTACCGTCTATACTTAGTACAACAGTGGTTTCTTCTTACATATTTCTAATCGTTGCTTTCAAGTGGTTTGGGCACACCACTTTATACACTTGATCTAGCTGTCGTAAAAGAAAAATTGACGCCAAAATCTAAACATCGGTTTTTTTCTTTAAATGTTTTCGATTCAGTGTAACCTCATTGAACGGGATTGACGAAGAAGATTTGAGCGGTTTGAATTTGTTTGTTTCTAGTTTGAGAGCATCCGGTGGAATTTTGTTATATACGAAATTGAATCAAGAGAGATTGTACTGGAAATGTTGGCATGTTTACTGAACGATAATGTTATTGTATTTTGTCTGGGAAGAAGATGAATGAAAACGAAAAAGATATTGTTGTTGTACGAAGATGAAGTTGTTGTAAACTGACAGTGTCTTTTGTTGTGTGTTGCAGGGAAACCGACTGAGAATTTGGGTAATAGACCAGCACCTCTTCTTCAAGAACCTCGATTCGGAGCAGGTCCTCAGCCTTACCGCGGTAAGCCGCAATGCCACTACTTCCCTCCTGTTGAGATGCATGCAAACTTAAGAACTGGCTGTGGTTCACCATGTAATATTATAAATAAAAATATGTAGTATTTATTACATTTAATGAATACGTATCTCGTTTAATTAAATTAAAAATTAGGATATTTTTAAATAAGTTGCATCAGTAGATTAGGAAGTCAAAAGTACTTTGTTATCGATCTTCATTTTCCCACGGCTCTTGTTTAATAACGGGATAGCTCGGTGCACTTCACAAAAAAAAAACTAAACTTAAAGCGTTTAAATTCTCACGAAATCAGAATACGTTGAAAGCCAAATCACGAATATACAAATAAAACTAGTTCCAGTTCTGGAAATATTAATTTTGTTGACATCTGTTTGAATAACCAGTGGTACGGGAGAAATGCAGTTAGAGAATAACTAAATGTGTCTTAAGAAAGAGTAGGTAAAATTTATTTCCCCAAAAAATTGTACGAGATCTTTGCTTTTTGATAGATTTACATAATTCTCTATACATAAACTGGATGTTATGTTTTTTTTTTTTTTTAGTGACATAAATTATTTTCAAAATTTTGAAAAGAGGAAAGCGTAAACGATGATGTTATATTGTAGGGTGTTACTGTACCGTATCTGTTACCTGACGATTTTATAAAAATAAAACTATAATAAATTTTAATTAAAAATTATAAATACATAAACCCATGCAGCTTTTGTTATTCAGAAAGTTAAAGAATTGATCGGTTGGGTAGTTTCTGAGATTACCTCGTACAAAGAAACAAACATACGTTACTTCTTTTATGATAGCCCCTTGTAGCCAAAATCGTGTTATCTTACAGGAAAATTTACTTAACACTGATACGGGACAAAACCTTAAAACTTAAAAACTTTTAAAGTTTTTCACTACTGTCAACATAATTTTTTTAATCTCATAATTTTTGTGAATGAAGTGTAAATGAGGTATAGGTCTTGTACAGACCCAGGCCGACAATTTCTGAGAGTGTGAATGAATTGAACCCCAACTATAAAAGTACACCGGTAACCATTGTCTGGTATCCAAATCCGTATAAAAGTAAACTAACCTTTATCAGAATTCGAACCAGCATCCTTCGTCTCCGAAAGTCGCTGATTCGCAGCGACGATTTTCTGTTTATTTTGGGATTATATTCATTAATTATCGTGGACAGCAATTTTCGGGTCGTCTGTCTCACGTAAGATTTAGTGAAGCGATGGACTGTACTCGATAGTGTATTTAGTTAATTGTCAATAGATAACGTATTCACGTGTAAGGTTAAGCCTTGACGCTTGTTGTTGGTTGACCGCCAATTGGAGAAATCTCCTCCTGTTATTGATCTGTTATACTGGCTACTGTAATTTAACGGACAGGTTAAGCTCACCACTTCTCTCTATGTACAGCTGAAATGGAAATACTTTAATTAATTAATTGGTAATCGTTCATAAACAATATAGCTTACTAGTACCAACACCTCCATTTATATATTTTTTACTTTCTCTTGCCTATATGAATATATAGGAAGGAAAGTATTGTTTTCATGTCGATTTTTCGAAATCGAGTTTTCACCGGATCTATACGTTTTCAGACCCCCTGAACCCAAAAAACATGTTTTTAGCGATTGGTCTGTTTGTGTGTGTGTGTGTGAACAGAATATCTCAAGAACGGAACATCGTACGAACTTGAAACTTGAAACTTAAGTTACATATCACTACCGGACCCGACACGAACATTTTCATCAAAATCGGTCAACCGGAAGTAGTAGTTTATTCGTATAATTTTTCACTTTTTTGCGATTTTCTCAAAAACTAGTCCTACGATTTTTTTTAAAATCAACTGGTTTACTACATTTTTTATGCTCTACAATATAGGGTATGCGCCATGTTTGCTGAAATTCTGCTTGAGGTTGTTTTTACGTAAAAACATTTTCTTTTTAAGATTGCGGCTTTAATATGCATTTTAGCGCAAAACGTTATATAATAAACGTTGTAGAGAATGTAAAATTCTACAACTTTTATTTCAAACATTTGTTTGTATAACGCTTAGTTTAGCGGTAATTTGCGATTTTCTGTTTTTTTTCTCACGAAAACGTGAGAAAAATCGATTTTTTTTAACATTTCGGTCTTAGTATGCATTTTACGACAAAAGTGTATATAATTAAATTTATAGAAAATTAAAAGATCTACAACTTTTGTTTAGAACATTGTTCTCTACAGAGCCTAGTTTAGCGTGAAAGTGTGATTTTCCGTTTTTTTTAAGCCAAATTGAGTTCGATTTTCATTTTGCGTCATTCACTCATGGTTAAGGTTATGTTTTTGAGGTTAGTTTTTGTTTATTTCTAATATTTTATTAATAATGTTAGGTTTATTATTAATTATTTGCATTGGCAAGAGAAAGTTGTGTGAATGTTTCACACCAGATTTTTTTTGAATGTTTATATACTTTTTTTTTGTTTTATTCCTAATTTGTGTACGTTGCAATCTGTTCAGTTGAGAACAATAAGCAACCCCATGACCCAATGAGATGAGGATGATGTGTATGACGTGTAAATGAGGTGTAGTCTTGTACAAACTCAGGTCGACCATTCCTGAGAGAGTATGGTTAATTGAACCCCAACCATCAAAGTACACCGGTAACCACTGTCTAGCATTCAAATCCGTATAAAAGTAACTACCTTTACTAGGATTCGAACCAGGAACCTTCGTCTCTGAAAATCAGCTGTTAAACAGCTGATTTTGGTTGACGACTTTACCTCTAGACCAACCCGGTGGGTCGTTAATATACTTAAAATTAAATTAATCTTCTTTTATCGTTTCGGCTTTCTAAGGACCTTGTTGAATATTTTTTCTCTCATGCCTGATGTTTTCTCTTTTTCATTTTAATCGTGGTTTGTTCTACGTATGTTCTTATCAAGCTGAATTTACAACATTGTAGTAAGTTGTTGAGGATTAAATTTAAAAAACCTAAATTTTAAAATTGTATTATTAAAAACTTTGTTTAATTTTTTGATTTAGTTTGTTTTACTTTAAATCGAGCTGTTCTGGGAATCAAAATTGTTAAATTCGATTTTTAAAGTTTGTGTAGAAATTTATTAACAATTGCAGTATGCGAATAAAATCGTGCAAATATTTTTTAACCTGTTGAGGAATAAATAAAAAAATAGCTAAATTTGTAAATTGTGTTGTTATAAACTTTGTTTATTTTTAAACGCTTTTATTTAACTTACTCTTGGATCCATCAAATCTTGCAACTTAAAATTTTAATACTTCTACCGTATCAATATGAATCAAACTTTGCACACTTGTTTATCTTCGATGACAATACGCTGTGGAGGTGTTTGTAAAAAAAAATTTTAAAATTTAAAAAAAAATTTAAAAAACGCTTTTATTTAACCATTACTTAAAAAAATTAACTAAAAAGAAAAAAATAAAAAAAATTTACAAAAAAAAATTTACAAAATAATCACAGAAAAAAAAATTACAAAAAAATAAAAAAAAAAATTAAAAAATTTTTTTTTTTAAGAAACGCTATTATTTAACAATTAATCAAAAAGAAATGAACTAAAAAGAAAAAAAGAAAAAAATTTACAAAAAAAATCACAGACATTACAGTTAAAAATAAAAGCGTGGCGCATTAATATATATAATAGGCTATTTATTGTAAAATATTCGTTGTAAAATATTATATATATTAATGCGCCACGCTTTTATTTTTAACAAACTCCCATTGTTACTACTTTTATTATAAACTTTAAAAACGTATGTTAAAAAAAATGATTCTCAAAACAGCTTCGATTTAAAGTCAAAGTAAATCAAAAGAAAAAAAGAAAAAAAAATTTACAAAAAAAATTACAAAAAAATAAAAAAAAAATAAAAAATTTTTTTTTAAGAAACGCTATTATTTAACAATTAATCAAAAAGAAATGAACTAAAAAGAAAAAAAGAAAAAAATTAACAAAAAAAAACATCACAGACATTACAGTTAAAAATAAAAGCGTGGCGCATTAATATATATAATATTTTACAACGAATATTTTACAATAAATAGCCTATTATATATATTAATGCGCCACGCTTTTATTTTTAACTGTAATGTCTGTGATGTTTTTTTTTGTTAATTTTTTTCTTTTTTTCTTTTTAGTTCATTTCTTTTTGATTAATTGTTAAATAATAGCGTTTCTTAAAAAAAAAATTTTTATTTTTTTTTTATTTTTTTGTAATTTTTTTTGTAAATTTTTTTTTCTTTTTTTCTTTTGATTTACTTTGACTTTAAATCGAAGCTGTTTTGAGAATCATTTTTTTTAACATACGTTTTTAAAGTTTATAATAAAAGTAGTAACAATGGGAGTTTGCGAATGAAAATTGTATGTACATATTTTTTAACTGGAATGATAAATAGTAGTAATATTAATTTTCTTTTGTGTTGGAGACATCTCATCTCCTGTTTTTAGCCAACCCGTTGTATACTACTGCAACGCCGTGACGCAAAGTGATGGGTAAAGCTGGCAGGTCGAAATGGGGTAAAACAGACGAAGCCTTATACACTGTACCTTGTACTTGTCATTCATAAAACTCAAGTGTCACGCTTAAAACTGTATTACATTATAACAAAACTCTATTTAATAGGTATGAGCGTGAGTGGGTGGAAGTGGGAGAGGAAGGAGATAGACGGTGTGGGGAGAGAAACGCGATATGGTGAAAAGGAACTGGACACAATTCTAGCATCATGATTACCTGTTTCATGTTGAAACTTGTACCGCGTATAATTAGTATAATAATAATAATAATTAAATTATACAGGGTGATTTTTACTTTCTCTTGCCTATATGAATATATAGGAAGGAAAGTATTGTTTTCATGTCGATTTTTCGAAATCGAGTTTTCACCGGATCTATACGTTTTCAGACCCCCTGAATCCAAAAAACATGTTTTTAGCGATTGGTCTGTGTGTGTGTCTGTGTGTGTGTGTGTGTGTGAACAGAATATCTCAAGAACGGAACATCGTACGAACTTGAAACTTGAAACTTAAGTTACATACCACTACCGGACGCGACACGAACATTTTCATCAAAATCGGTCAACCGGAAGTAGTAGTTTATTCGTATAATTTTTCACTTTTTTGCGATTTTCTCAAAAACTGGTCCTACGATTTTTTTTAAAATCGCCTATTTTACTCAATTTTTTATTCTCTACAAGATAGGGTAGGCGCCATGTCTGCTGAAATTCTCGGTGAGGCTCTTTTCACGTAAAAACGTTGTTTTTTTAAGATTACGGCTTTAATATAAATTTAGCGCAAAAACTTATATAATAAAAGTTGTAGAGAATTTAAAAACCTACAACTTCTGTTTCAAACATTTTTTTGTATGACGCTTAGTTTAGCGGTAATTTGCGATTTTCTGTTTTTTTCTCACGAAAACGTGAGAAAAATCGATTTTTTTAACATTTCGGTCTTAGTATGCATTTTACGACAAAAGTGTATATAATAAAAGTTATAGAAAATTAAAAGATCTACAACTTTTGTTTAGAGAATTTTTCTCTACAGAGCCTAGTTTAGCGTGAAAGTGTGATTTTCCGTTTTTTTTAAGCCAAATTGAGTTCGATTTTCATTTTGCGTCTTCCACTCATGATTAAAATAAGGTTATGTTTTTGAGGTTAGTTTTTGTTCATTTCTAATGTTTTAATACTAATGTTAGGTTTATTGTTAATTATTTGCATTGGCAAGAGAAAGTTGTGTGAGTGTTTCACACCAGATTTTTTAGTCCTGTTACCCAATTGTTAATATCTGGTAATTTTTTTCTAAGAAAGGGATATTTTGTTTTGCGACACAAAGTTGGTAGCCCTACTCAACCGGTATAGATATGATAGTTTGAGTTGATTCTCCTTGAGTTGCGTAAAATTTTGTGCTGTTTCCAGAGTTGTGTTACGAACAGAATGTCTTTTACCCTAGAACAACGGGTTTTCATTCTTGAACAATATTTTGCTACAAAATCGTATGCGAGTTGAAAAGAATCATTTCAAATTAAATTTTTTGGTGTTCCTCCACTCTATTCTAGTCAATTTCTAGGCTAACTAACTGATTTTTAGAGGCAGGTATTGTTTGCAGCAGAAAACGTAGTGGTCGACCAACTCTCTTGACAGATGACGTTAAGAGAATGTGAAAACAAGATTGCTCAATTCTCCATGGAAAAGTTTACAAAAACTTTCCTCGCATGTTGATTTGTCATGTTCGAGTGCTCAGAAAGCTGCTAAAAAATTGAAATTGTATCCGTATCACATACGATTAGTTCTAGAGCTTCAGCCTCCAGATTTAAACAAGAGATTGTTTTAGGATAAAAGACATTCTGTTCGTAACACGACCGGAAATGGCACAAAATTTTACGCAACTCAAGGAGAATCAACTCAAACTGTCGTATCTATACCGGTTGAGTAGGGCTACCAACTTAGTGTCACAAAACAAAATTTATTTTTATTAGAAAAATATTACCAGACATTAACAATTGGGTAACAGGACTAAAAAATCACCCGGTAGTAGTTACGAACAAAATAATTAAATTTTTAATTTATTTAATCATAATCGGAAATAGAATGAAATTGTAACGTTACCTGCTTAATTGCTTTTTTAATTGATAATAATGTATTATTAAAAATGTTTATTAAACAGCTTTATTCAATTACTAAAGACACATTTAATAGGCCTAAGTATGATTTCCAATTCTGTTGATTCAGTGCTCCTGTAATCTGAATATTCATAAATATGCCGTGTATGAACACTTGAATTAATAATAAATCGTTTTGAACGTTTTCGAAATTAAGGAATGAGGTTTCGATTAACGGGTAGTGTCTGACAATGTTGTCGTCGCTAATGATGATGATGATGGTACTTTTTGTAAACTAAACGAAAACTCAGTACTTTTGGCTTCCTTAATGGAAATAAGTTTGTAACAGTAGCCTATTAATTTTAATTTGCATTTTTCTCTTCTACAGTATAATGTATTTTATTTTTGTTTGTGTTTATATTACTTTATATTTTAATTATTAGGCACGTATGATTTAAGAAAATAAAATTGGGGACATTTCAATTCTTGGTAATCGGGAAGTAGTGCGTAGATGTATTGACGACCAAGTGAGTGAGGGCTTTTATGTTTGTACGAGAGTTATTCGGAAAGTAAGTGAATCGCTGTAGCTGATCGAATGTCTTGCGAACAGTGAAACACGCGTGCACATCAACTCCCGGATTGCCTTGCTCGTAAAACGACGCTATTTGCAATCGGTATTGTTGGATTGTGCTGTTCACAGTGTCAGATGAAAATGTTCAAAACCAATGATTCGGTTTTTGACATCATGGAACGTTTCACCTGCGGAAAATCATCGACAGATAAAGTGAAGTGTATGGCCCCAATGTGATGAGTAATAGCGGATTGCGTTAGCGGGTGAGAGTTTTCAAGGACGGACGGGAAAATGTTCATTAAGAACCGCGATTAGGTCGGCCATCAGTGATATCACAGATTAGGTCGTTCCCGTGGACGATAAGATTCATGAAATACTGGTGATTCAGAATTTCAACTTTAGCATTGGAAATTTCCGAGCGTTTTCACTTGTTCCGCTACCCAAAGGAGTTTCTCAGCGGCAAGCACTTTGCCACAGATGAAAAGGTGAAAGAAGCCTTCAAGGTGAAACCTCAAGACTATTCATCCTCACAGGCGGTAGACGTCTATGACGTGGCGTAAGAAAGCTTGTAAAACGTTATGGCCAATGTTTAAAAAAATATGGTAACTAAGTAGAAAAATGGAGAAACGTAGAAGGAATTAGGAAATAAAAAAAAAGTTTTTTTTGAAAAATATCGGTGATTGTTTGTTTTATAAAAAATTGAGCCTTATTTTCCGAATAACCCTCGTACTTTATAATTATAAGTTACATGCTGATCAAACGGAATCATGAACTTTGTAATTACAGTAAAATCCGCTTAATACGCTTTCTAAGGTACAGTCCCAGCTTAGCACCTACTAGAATAGAGGCGGTCTATTTATAATTGGTCTTCGTAATGAACTTACCGTACTGATCGTATAAGTACGCACAGTTTATAAATGACGTGTTGTGCATTATTTTTCTGCCGAAATGACAGTCGCAATTTTTATAAACAAGTGTTATATTTTTGATATCAATCGTAAAAGTAAATAACTGCACTCATTTAAAAGCGTCCTTCGTTAACCCCTTAGCCGCGGCGGTAAAACATTTTCTTTTCCGGTTTCTCAACAAATGTGTCAGTAATTAGCGGTTCTTTTGCAATTTAAATTGCTTTTTCTGTAAAACGAACGCACTAGAGGTAATATGAACTGTCAAATTACTATGCGGTTGATAAAGTTAAGGATGGTATTTATTTTTCCTGTTTTGGAGGTAAAAATGTAAACTTTTTTGCCAAGAGAAATGCAGTGATTTTTTTCCATGTCTGGGTTTTGTGTTGAAAATAAAAATAAACTACGGCATTACTTTATTATTTGTCAGAATTTTTATTTGTAGAACAGAAACTGGGCGTAATGAGCCGGATTCAGCGCGTATTAAAAGAGGTTATCTACGTAGTATTTTCATACATACTTCAATGAATAATTCATTAAAAAAAAAATGCGTATTATGCAGGAAATTGTCTACTTTGAGCGTAATAGACGGATTCTATTGTAATCACATTTTTATACGCGCCTGGTTTAGATTTAGTTTTTGTTGCAACGCATTTGAAGTAGGCTAGTATTCGCAATAGCAAGAAAAATAATTCAATTAGCCTAGCCGTTAGCCTACATATTTTCATTTAATTTTTAGTGGCTTCCTTGTAGTCGTTCCATGTAGGATGCAAGTTAATGTAGTACGGGAAATCGAAATTACATTTTAATTTTTATTACATGTGGTTGTGGGTGTGCAATGAAATATAAATCCGTTAATACATTTTCTGGCTGGATTACGCAGTTATTTTTTAACGAAATTGTTTTTTTTTTCAATTAGAATTTGTAATAAAATACAAATATACAGTGAATATTTGTATTTAATTACCATATTTCATATATTTCGCTCATCCAAACGAACTGATACGTATACTTTCCTCCCGTTATCTACCAAACAACGTTCAAAGAAGACTAAGGAGAAAGTGGAGCAGGGACCTCCTGTTTTAAAAACGGTTAATGTTATTAATTAGTTAATTAATTAATTAATCGATGATTTAGTAAGAAGTAACTAAATAATATGTCGAAGACCTGTTAGTGGATGGTGCCATGTCATTTCCATGTCATTTCATTCATTCTTTCACCCACAATCATATTCACTGGTTGTTTATCTTGTAACAGTTGTGAATTTCATTAATAAAGTTTATGAATAAATAAAAAAGTTAAGTGCTTTGCATTATAACTAAGTTGGGTTACATACTATTTTTATTTAAAATACAATGTTTATGCTTTTGTGTTTATATCATGGGTTTTATGAAATGGGTTTTTCCAAAAATAATTACTGTATTTATGTCGAGAAATTCTTATTTCGGTATTTTTATTTCATCAATGAAGATTGATCAATAAATTTTTCTCAGATGCGGAAAGAAAATCAAGATCTGGTAGTATGAAAACGTATTTTGGGAGTCAAGAGAATTTTGTTAAAATCAGAAATTTAAGAAACAGAATGAATGTTGTGGTCAGTGAGGCTGTAAAAGGGGGGAGGTTTACTGTTCTAAAAATAGACCCGAGTTAACAATTTAGTAACCGTAAAACAAATCCACTAGAATCGGATGTAACTATAGAATAATTATCTCCGGTTGTTTCTGTCGTGAAGAGGAAGTATTAATACATTAGTAGTAGTATGGGCTGTTTCTTGCTAAACCGATCCTTAGTTTGTCGAGCGGAACGGTTGGCTAATTAATTAATTAATTAAATTGATGCATCAAAGAGATTCGTCTTTTTCCGAGTTTTAGGTTTCATTTAGGTTTCATTAGTGATATCTTTTTCTTTTCAAAAGGAGAAACTGTTAAGTAAAGCTTTTATCCGCAATTGCTGAGCTACGAATACGAGTAGTATATCGAGCGACTTCACTAATTCTGGATTTCTCATCACGACGAGGAAGGATTTACTCGGCAAGAAAAAGATAGGAAGCTTATTCGTGGAGAAGTAACACACTTACTTACATACGGTAACAATATAAAGTGTACGTATATATATATATATATATATATATATATATATATATATATATTGGTACGTACCAAGTAGATTGCGGGGCCTAACGTAACTCAATTACGTTGATAAACAAAAAGCTCTCTTGTTCTCTTCCTCTGTTAGCTATTTTCCCCTCCCGTACTTACATAAAATCCCTAAAAATGTAACCTACTGAATTATTATAATGTATTTATGTATTTGTTGCCGTTTTTTTTTTGTTTACTATTTCTTGCTCTTTATGAAATGCCCTATAGGAACGAAAAGAAAGTTATGTTTCCATGTCGGTTATTTCAAATCGAGTTTTCACCATAAAATGCTCGTTTTCAGGCTCCGTGAACCCCCGTGAAGCACGTTTTTACCGATTGTTTTCTGTGTCGGTGTTTGAGTAAACTACCTCAAAAACGGAAAATTGTGTAAAGTAGAATCTTTGAACTTAAGTGAGGTGTCTGAGGATTTTTTTGTGAGTGAGGTGTATGAGGTTTTTTGTTTATTTCTAATGTTAGGTTATATTGGTCATTATTTTCTTTGGCAAGAGAAAGTTGTGTGAGTGTTTCACACCAAATTTTTTGAATTGTTTCGCTTAGTTTTTTTAGTTTCGTTGTAAATGTTTACTTTTTATATAAAGGTAGGTGTGTAATGTTAGTCGTTATTTAGCTAGTGCAGTTATTTGTTATTCGTACAGTTATGATTTTCTTAATGTGCTTATTTGGAACGAATCGCTTTAGACCTCTGCTAGCGGTTTGAAAATGAACGTACGAGTTTTTTTTGTTTTATAAGGTACATCAGCATTTTATCGCTAGTTGGTCATCAGCAACTACTCAAGGACCGCTGTGTTTGAACATATAAAAAACTTTCCATATAATAACCATTGTCGGAGATCGAACTCCGTTTTGCTGTGTAAATAACAGAGCTAGGGGAGGCAGTGTAAAATTTTTTTGATAATTTTAAATATTTAGAGGAATATTTATACGAAAATAGTATATATACCCTCGCGACCGACAGATGCTAAAGTACCGAAAATGGAAAATTATAAATAGTGATAAAAAAGTCAGGTTTTATCGGAAACAAACAAAATACAGTAAAATACGTTTAATACGCGGTTTTTATGAAATCCTAGCCTGTATCTTTTCCACTGCTGCGTTGACAAGAAAAATAGAGTAATAATAATAATAATAATAATAATAGATAAATAGTAATTCAATAATAATATTAGACATAATTTGTATAGTAGATGCAGTCGAGCTTATTTTACTCTTAATTTTTAATGAATCTTCTCACAAAGGATTTAGTATATATATTTTGAAATCAATAAATATTTGGCTCCAAATTTATGTGCTAGTGGTTTTAATTAAATGAAAAATCACGGGTGACGAATTTATCTATTGTAATTGTAAACGGAAGAATAAGTATCCTATTAAAAGTGGCAAGAAGATTTGAATTCAGATTTACTTTTATTTCACCGTGAAATCTGTCTCATTATTCGTGAATCGATCCCTTTTAACTCTCCTAATTTGTTTTTGCAGTTAAATTAAGTAATCCTGAACGTTGCAGTACGTTTAACTGTAGTCTTATTTTATAGGGTGGCTTAACAATTTAACAGTTATTGTAGATTATCGGGTAAACAATTTGTTATACTACGACCTCCACTCCAGTTCACTGCCGATTTATGAAGACATTGGTTTCGTTATCGCACAGATATCACTCCAGCATAAATTTCGTATCAGTGTTTGAAATGAGGTCACATATCTTTTGTTTGTTGGTATACTAAGTTACCCCCCCCCCCCCCGCGACCTGGATCGATTTACCGCACCATGTGTTTCATATAGTCTGGTGAAACCGAATATGATCAGAAAATAACGGTAGGTGTGCTTGACAAGAATTACTAACGAATGGTCAGGTCTCCTTGGTCTTTTTTTCATCTGTCACCCTTCATTACCCACATTTACTTCAACTGAACACATTATGAATTTTTTCAACGCCTTCGTAATAAAATGTTTCATACGAGACAAATATTACTTCGTTAGTTTCATAAATAACCATCACTAACTCCACTCGTTATGCCTAATCAAGTTATCTTTATAAACTATTATATAATTTTGTATTTTTCATGTGGTCGCTAATGATCTAGCTGTTGAAGCGACTATGAGAAATAAATTATATACGATGTAGGGTCAAAAAGTTCCCGGAATCGGTTAATAGAAATTGATTGAAAGTATGTATAACATTTTAATCCTATTTTCCTTCAAAATACTCTCTTCCTGCATCTAAGCACTTATTACACCATTCATACAATCGTTGAAAACACTCCTGAAAGCCATTTTTCGAAAGTTCTATCAGCTGTTTCGTCGCATTTTCCATCACCTCTGATGAATCAGCAAAACGATGTCACTTCAATATCATTTTCAGTTGTGGACTTGTGGAAACAGGTAAAAATCCGGTGGTGCAAGATCGGAAGAATATTGGAGGGTGTTCCAGAGTGGTGATATTGTTCTTTGCAAGGCATTGTTTCGCCATTAGGGAGCGATGTGACAAGGCATTATCATGCAACAAAAACAAATCATTCCCTGCCCATTTTCCAATTTTTCACGCCGTTTTCGTCGAATTGTATCTCGTAACCGTTTTAAGATATCTGTGTGCAATTCTTTGTTGATTGTTTTCCCTGTTTGCACTGGCAAGTTGTCGAACGAGCTCAACATTCTCATCTGTGGTAGAAGTGGAAGGCTACTCAGTCCGAACATCATCTTTATTGTTGTGCGACTGTCACGAAAATGCTTGTGCCACTCGTAAACTGCCGTTTTTTTCATTGCATCACTTTTGTATGCTTTCTTCAGCATCTCAAGAGTCTCCGAGGGTGATTTCTCTAGCAACACATAGAATTTGATATTGGCACGCTACTCTGATGATGGCATTTCACAATACGACGAAAGGAAAAAAATTACGTCTAAAATATCATACACCGCACGTAGAAAACCAACTCTAACTGCCTGCTGAAGGCACAGGACCTCCCTAGAGTGATAACAACCTTCCAAACAAAAATTTCCCTTCCAGCAAACAAATGCTGACTGCATGTGACCATTCCGGGAACTTTTTGACCCTACCTCGTATGTACAGTAAAACTAATTAATTTTCTATAATATCAGGTGGTTTTTATTTTCGTCTTTTTTACTTTCTCTTCTCTATATAGGGAAGGAAGTATTGTTTCATGTCGATTTTTCGAAACCGTGTATTCACCAGATATAGGTTACACATTTTCAGGCCCCCGGAACCCAAAAACATGTTTTTGGCGATTGGTCTGTGTGTTTGTGTTAACAAATTATCTCAAGAACGAAATATTGTACGAAGTTGAAACTTGGAACTTTGGTATTACCATAAGAAAACCCTACAAAAGCATTTTTATAAAATTTCGGTCAACCAGAAGTAAAAGTTTATTCGTGCGATTTTCTCAAAAACGGCTCCTTCGATTTTTTTTAAATCGTTTCATTTACTATATTTTTGTGTTCTACCAGAGGGTAAGCGTTTTGGCTGCTGAAGTTCTTGGGAGGCATTTTACTCTTGTGATAGTTAATTTTTTATGATTGCAGCTTTAATATGCATTCTAGAGCAATAGTGTAAGTAATGAAAGTTGTAGAACATTAAAAAAAATCGTATTTTTTACCGATAAAAGTTATTTTAAGATTTTTCTTCTGCAGAGCCTAGTTTAGCGTCAATTAATGATTTCCCGTATTTTTAAGTTTAACGGAGGTTGATTTTCATTTTGCGTCATTCACTCGTGATTAAAATTAGGTTATGTTTTTCATTTTTCATTTTGACTAATTGTGGGTTGAGGAACGGTAGGTTTCAATGAGTATTAATAATAATTTTTGAGTCCTTAGCTGGAATTCGAACCTGGGATGTTACGTTTTGTAGCGTAGCTTGTTAACCGCTAGACCACGTTGACGGTTTTCTTTTCGATTTAAAGAATTTTCCCCTTAGTATTAGTGCGGAGAATATTGCTGTAAAAAAATTGTCCCTTTTTTTCTTAATCTTTAACAGAAGTTATGCTTTTAAGCCGTTTTAGAATTGCTGTAATTTGAATTGGCATTGAATTTGATATAATGAAACAAAACGCTTTCGTGGAAGTTAATAGGCTATATTTTTATTGAAGTAATGATTAAAGAAAGAAAGAACGCAAGTAAAGAGTAAGACGGAAAGTCTTGCCGTTAAAAATTTGATACCATTAATCTTGAAATTATCAATCTTTCATGTGACATCTCATCATGATGTGGAACAATAGAACAGGAGGAGGAAATGGGTGTAGTGGAATGGGGGGGGGGGTTTTAAGCTAAGGTTGCGACCATCGAATCAAGTGCCACTTTACCCGGTATTTCTGGTTGGCGGCTCTAGTAGTATCTACAAAAAAGTAAGCACAGAGTTTCTGTCGGACGGATGGATACGGGCCGGGGAGGGATGAAAAATGTGATGGATGGATTGCCTCTTTTAAAACGCGCGGGAAACTTCATTTTTCAATCCCTTTGCTATACTAATACCACCGCTAGTGTTGCTACTGCTTAGATATTTTCTTATCTTCACGTTTCATGTTGTAATCATTTTTTAAATGGCCGTTTTTTTTATCTGATCCCGATAAATCGATGTTTTGTGGTTGGGGTGTTGTGCACCCTTATAAAATAAAGTTTTACTTAACTTAATTATATTTCTTAAATAAATGTACGTGGTAAAATTTTACGGTGGAAATCTCATAAAATAATATATTATCGTTTATAAAAACATGTTTATGGGAATTTTTATCTTTAAATATTGTGAAGTCTATTCCAGGGTCTTTAGAAATCTGTTCATTTACTATAAATTATTTCGCTTATAAATTTAGCTATTTACACTAAATTTATTACAAAATGTTATTAAACGTGACACTTAAACTAAACTTAACTAAAAAGAAAATATTGTTACTCATTAAACCAAAGAATGGTAGGCTTCTCAACCTTCTGTAGCACGAAAACTTCTCACTCGTTAAACGTTAAGTACTAAACTGGTTTTGGGAATTAACCCACTTAAAAGCACTTTTACCTCACGTTTTACAAAAGTTCACTAACTGATTTAAAGGGGCTGGCTCGTTTTTTTTATGTGAGTTTTTACCTCATATATAAGCTAAGAATGAATAATACATGATGATTAATAGTGATAATGAATAATTAATGATAGGCAGGGTTGGAACGAGATTTTACAGTTCCTATAGCAAAACCTGCTTCAAAACATAGGCTACCTTAGGTTTTGCTTCAAAACATACTAGAAAAAAGCCTAATATTTCACTCAACTACATGTTATTTACACGGGTAGGTGGAGTGTTAAATTAATTGCACTCGATCTGTTGGTTCCAGGGATACAAAAAATAGTTCTGTTTCTTATTATACTGTATAGTCAGCCAATCATATCACTGAACTATTTAAGAACAGAAGAGGTAGAGGTTTAAAAGACACTAGTCAGAGATTTATACTCTGAGACCCTGTGGTGAATGAAGTGAATGTGTTATTTGCAGGGTGGAAAGTGGGTGTTTTTCGGAGGGCCTGGCATGCTGATAAGCATACTTTTTAACTCAGTGAGGAAGGCAAGAGTAAGCCACCTCTCTCCTCGTTTTTACTTAGTAAAACCTCTAGAGGTTCAAACCAGCCTTTCAGCTGGTGACCTAAACAACATGTTATTTGTAAATTTATATTGTACTAGCGGACCCGACAGACGTCCTGTGGAAACGTAACTCCATAAATAATATTTTTTTAAAATCAATCATAAATGTTTTGGGATGTTTTTATGAATCTATTTCTATGATACCTGACGCCACTACGCGTACAGTTATCACAACTTGACTTAAAAATTGTTTGGTGTGTGAGTTTCTTAAAGTTTCGTAAACACGATCGGAGCGCCACGTAGCCTACCGGATACAATAATTGTGCAATTTCAGCTAACCTGAAATCAACTAAAATTTATAAATTAGTTAATTAATTTAAAAAACTTGATTAACCCACAGACAGAAGAAATATATATATAATAGATGCGTAACCCGGTAATTTATTCAGTAGGCCTAGACTTTAGACCAACCTGATCCTATATGCTAAGTCAAATATGTAGGCCTACAGTTATATTTTTACAAAAGAATAAACCTGATGTCGCCACATGGGTTGGAACGGGATTTTTCAGTTTCTATTACTCTGTAATAATACTGAATGGTTTGAGTTGTACGCTTTAAAAGCGTACAACTAGCGAAGAGCAATGAGATGATTAGTAGAGTGACTTAGCAGCAGTCTGTTACTTCGTCTGTCCCCTTCATCCCGCTGCTGCACAAAGCTCAGATTCATACAGTAGTTTATGCGACTTAAAATAGTAAAAAAAAAACAATAAAAATACTAGTAAATGTTTTACTTAGAACAAACTCCGGATTTGTTTTTACATTTCAGTCATACTTGCTACGTAATTATTTATTAGTAGTTATTCTTTTAATGTTTTTATAAATTAAAATGTTAGCTATTTAAAATGGTTCATGCTGGATTTTGCGTAATTGTTTAGTTCTCAAACACGAATGTAGGGGTTGGTTTCATTACTTGTATTTGCTTTTTGTTGTGTTGGTTGGTTCGTTATTAGTGCATAGTACTATGGATCGGATTTAAAATTATATTTTGTATCGTATTTTAAAAGCAGTCGGTTATTCATGCGGCTTTAAAAGGGTAATTACTGAAAAAAATAACATCGAGTTGTTTTTTTTTAAATGTCAAATACATTTAATTGAAATTGCCTTGATGTTGACGTCAGGAAATTTCTCGTTGAGTACGGTTAGTATTATTCAACAATTAATCTGCTGCTGCAAAGCGCGCGGTTTATTTTTGTAAAAACAAATAAAAATGTTTTTAAAACGAGGTAGATGAATTCCGTGTTTTGTGTTTGAAAATAACAGACCGCTAAAAAGGGTTTTCCCATTGCTGCAGTCTTAATGCCTGTTGGGAAATTAACGGAGTAACAATGCAACTACGTTACGAAACGTAAGCAACATAGTTTGTCCGTCTGGGGAAAAAAACTCGTGTGTGTTGTCATTTTGTCCGACTGATGTGGATGGAGAAACAAATTTGACGCATCTAGTTTTGTATACACATTCCTGTAGTAGTACACGTGTTTACTATACTGTTTGTTTCTAATGCTTTTTGATTTTGATTGCTTGAATTCTTTAGTATCGTAATCGTTTGTTCACAATAAGTTTTTACGTTTATCTTGCTTTCTCGTTTTTTTTACTTTCTCTTGCCTATATGAATGTATAGGAAGGAAAGCATTGTTTTCATGTCGATTTTTCGAAATCGAGTTTTCACCGGATCTACACGTTTTCAGACCCCCTGAACCCAAAAAACATGTTTTTAGCGATTGGTCTGTGTGTGTGTGTGTGTGTACAAAATATCTCAAGAACGGAACATTGTACGAACTTGAAACTTAAGTTACATACCACTGCCGGACCCGACACGAATATTTTCATCAAAATCGGACAACCGGAAGTAGTAGTTTATTCGTGTAATTTTTAACTTTTTGCGATTTTCTCAAAAACTGGTCCTACAATTTTTTTAAAAATCGCCTTATTTACTAAATGTTTTATGCTCTACAAGATAGGGTAGGCGCCATGTTTGCTGATATTCTTGGTCTGGCTGTTTTCACGTAAGAAATTTGTTTTTTTAAGATTGCGGCTTTAATATGCATTTTAGCGGAAAAATGTATAGCTATAATAAAAGTTGTAGAGAATTTAAAATCCTACAACTTTTTCCAACCTTTTTTTGTATAGCGCTTAATTTTGTGGTAATTAGCGATTTTTGTTTTTTTCTCACGAAAACGTGTGAAAAATCAATTTTTTAAAGATTTCGGTCTTATTATGCATTTTACGACAAAAGTGTGTCAATCAAATTTATAGGAAATTAAAAGATTTACAATTTTTATTTTGAGCATTTTTCTGTACAAAGCCTAGTCTAGCGTGAAATAGTGATTTTCCGTATTTTTAAGCCAAACTGAGGTCGATTTTCATTTTGCGTCTTTCATATATGATTAAAATTAGGTTATGTTTGTTGAGGTTAGTTTTTGTTTATTTCTAATGTTTTTTTATTACTTAGGTTATATTGTTTCATTATTTGCATTGGCAAGAGAAAGTTGTGTGAGTGTTTCACACCAGATTTTTTTTGTAATTTAAAGTTGATAGTGTGTAAAATAAAAGAATAATTTCGTGTTTTTAACAGTGAAATTTTTTTACAATCAGTTTTTTACTTTCTCTTGCCTATATGAATATATAGGAAGGAAAGTATTGTTTTCATGTCGATTTTTCGAAATCGAGTTTTCACCGGATCTATACGTTTTCAGACCCCCTGAACCCAAAAAACATGTTTTTAGCGATTGGTCTGTGTGTGTGTGTGTGTGTGTGTGTGTGTGTGTGTGTGTGTGCGTGTGTGTGTGTGTGTGTCTGTCTGTCTGTGTGTGAACAGAATATCTCAAGAACGAAACATCGTACGAACTTGAAACTTGAAACTTAAGTTACATACCACTACCGGACCCGACACGAACATTTTCATCAAAATCGGTCAACCAGAAGTAGTAGTTTATTCGTGTAATTTTTCAGTTTTTTGCGATTTTCTCAAAAACTGGTCCTACGATTTTTTTTAAAATCGCCTATTTTACTCAATATTTTATTCTCTACAAGATAGGGTAGGCGCCATGTTTGCTGAAATTCTCGGTGAGGCTGTTTTCACGTAAAAACGTTGTTTTTTTAAGATTACGGCTTTAATATAAATTTTAGCGCAAAAACTTATATAATAAAAGTTGTAGAGAATTTAAAAACCTACAACTTCTGTTTCAAACATTTTTTTGTATAACGCTTAGTTTAGCGGTAATTTGCGATTTTCTGTTTTTTTCTCACGAAAACGTGAGAAAAATCGATTTTTTAACATTTCGGTCTTAGTATGCATTTTACGACAAAAGTGTATATAATTAAATTTATAGAAAATTAAAAGATCTACAACTTTTGTTTAGAGCATTTTTCTCTACAGAGCCTAGTTTAGCGTGAAAGCGTGATTTTCCGTATTTTTAAGCCAAACTGAGTTCGATTGTCATTTTGCGTCATTCACTCATGATTAAAATAAGGTTATGTTTTTGAGGTTAGTTTTTGTTTATTTCTAATGTTTTAATACTAATGTTAGGTTTATTGTTAATTATTTGCATTGGCAAGAGAAAGTTGTGTGAGTGTTTCACACCAGATTTTTAATGGATGTAATTACCTAAACTTTAAGCAAATATGAATTAAGTCTGAGTAATAATGTTAACTTTGACAAAATATTAACGTTGAGGAAATATAAAGTTTCAAAAAAGACTAAACTGTGAACAAATAAAAACTAAACTTGATAAATTGTGAATTAATATCTTGAAACATGAAGTTGTTGAAGCTAAAGATGATGATTGTGATTAGTAATAGAATTAGAAAAAAAAATGATTAAATGATATACAAAATCGTAAATGTAAGTTTTAAATCGTTTCAGTCTGTGAGTATCTTCGCTGTTGTCGAGGAGGTTAATTGTGATAGGATTTTGATGTTTTTCTATCTTTTTTTAATGTTTTTCGCTACGTTGTTTAATTTCGTCTTTTATAAAGGGCAAGTTTTTCATCGTTGTGTAATATTTTATTGATTACGTACTATGCGGCTGCAATGTCTAAGAAATTTTGATTGAATGCACGCAGTATTTCTATATTTGATGAACTTGCTGCGACCCATAGCTTTAACCTGTTAGTCCAAACTGGTTTGAGTATTACTTTGTAAAAGAGAACTTTATTTCCAAGAGAGAGTTGAGACTTACTGCCTAAGAGCAATATTGTTAAAGTATAAATGTTTTTTTCTTTATCATCTTATAATGTAAATTGTTTTGATCCGGAATCATTTGTGATCATAATTATATTAACAACTTACAAAACAATGCAATAAAATATTTTTATTATGTTTTGAAATGTATCGGAAATGCTGTACACGAGATAGGTACATCAAACATTAATATTCTGTTGTAGGAACTGAAATCCTCTGTGAATTCTAAAAGAGTTTTGACGAAAATTTCCTTTAAGTTTTGAAAATTAGCATGTTTTTGCGTACAAATGAATATTCGTATTTTCCCTATATTTTTAGTCTTATTTTTTCGTTTGTTGAAAAATCGTTTTTCGAATTCCTGTAGTCTGTTGCTCTGAGTTAATTCGTCTGAGGAAATTAGACTTAACAGGTTGACTGCCACGCTAAAATATTGGTACTATTCAAGTATGCCTAAATAATGAAAAACTTCCACCAGCACTAAAAAAAAATTTCCATAAAAGGAAAGTTCTCAACCCTAAATACATATTTATTGTGTAATTATTAATTTACATTCAGTTTTCATTAAAAAACACATAAATAGCTGAGACCCAAAATTATGTCTCGTAGCAACCAAAGATGATGAGACATGGTTTCATGTCTCAAAGTGAATTACAAATTTTTTTTTTAACTTTGATTTTTTATTTAGAAACTATACAATACAGTACAACCATCCAAAAGCTTAACAAAATTTATAATAAATAAATGACGCGAAAAATAAACAGAATATATTACAAATTGAAACAAATGCCGTTCATTTTTTTTACTGGTCTGAATTACAAAAGAAACAAAAGGGTGAAAACATACTAACTTATTTATTACTCAAGTAGGCCTAATAGAAGGAAAACAAAGCAGTATTTTGTAACTTACCATAATTACAGGCCACAAGATATTAATTACTAATTTTATATCGATTAAAATGAAATAAAATGTTTTATAGTTCCACAAAATAAATCACAAAAAAAATACTTTATGGTTCTTTTCAAAAATTAAAGTCTTCAAATCACAATTTACTGTACACTATTTACAAAAGATGAACTGATTAGGCCAAGCTCACAATTTTTAAATTTTGAAACATGGTTTTCAAAAAAACAGCCAAGAATCATACTGGTGTAAACTTATTTATAGTAAAAAAAATATATTCGTCCGTGAATGTTTTAAAAAATTGTTAACAAAATAATTTTAATAGCTAATAAATAAATAATACGCAAATGCTAAAAACACGGGTAAAAAGTTTGTAATTTTATCTTTTTATGCATATATTATAAGTTAACCTTATGTACAACTTTGTCAGCTCTCAAACTTTGTAAACAACGATCTGCAACGAGACACAAAATTCATGTCTCGCTGCAGCCGTGGCAAAGTTATGCGAGACACAGATTGATGTCTCATAGCAGTGATGGATTTCATACTGAGACATATTTATATCCACCTTAATTATTACTAATAAATTGTGAAATTAACACCTAATTATGGTAGTAATAAATCTTTCATCTAAGTAACGACGGAAAGAACGTTTTTTTTTTGCATTTCATACCTTAGGATTTCTGAATCCTAAGTGATTCTGTATCGTTAGAGAGTGTTAGTTCTTACGGGAGTTTTGTCCGTTTTCAAACAACTACCTAGAAATTATACATTTGGGAATCGAAGAAACGGATCAGCTGTTGACCTCGTGCCCATTTGTATAAACTGATTTTGTTTTCTGTTGTTTTATACAATACGGATGTCTAAAATATATCGTTGTAGTTTTTACTACCTCTTATTTCTTATCGTAGCTGGTTTATTTCATTTGTTCGTTTTACCTAATAAAATCTGCCTTCCTCATTTAGTTTTGATTATGAAGTTTTATTGATTTGTGTTTTCTTCCGGTTCGACTGATAGGATTCAAGTTTACATAGTTCGATTTATTTATTTTCCAGAACTCCTTCATTCTTTCACCCTGTTGTTTGTTCCTTTCTTCTGTCAATTTTTGTGACGTATCGTTTAATAAATATTCTCTAACATTTTCCCTGTCTTTTTGATTAGTTTTTTGAACTTCAATAATTTTTTTACCGAGATCGCTACGGATTTTTCCGTTTCTCGCATTCTACAGCCCATCGTCTTCCCAGTTACCCTTCCTGGGATTCTTTGTTAGCTATTTTTCCGAAGCTATTTTCTTTTGCTTCTATTTTCCGGATGAAAATAAACCCTCTTTAAGGCCATCTGTTCGCTTCAATTCTTCGAACATGCCAATCAAGTGACTGGTCTCTGTTCTGCCTACTACACTATCGTGAAAACAGGTTCTTTTGAACTAAATGTATTCAAAATATTTCTTTTTCAATTTCCTTACATCTTTATCAATCTGTTTTCGTTCGTTCTGTGGATATGTGCGAAAAAAAATTAATCTTCTTTTTCGGATTGTTTTGTCTTAATAATCTATAAATTTCTTCTGATTTTCTGAATTGTATCCTACCTGTAGGCCTTACACTACATTTTTCTTTAAATGATTTTTTTGCATTATTTCTTTCTCTGAAATCGAGAAGTTCTCCTGGAAGAACTACTGTTAATACATCGTAATTATTTTGAATTATTAGTTACTGTTTTTTTAAAATAATTTAGTATAAAATAATGGTTATGCTTCTACAGTTTTTATTATCACGTATGATTTTTTTTAAATTACTTTTTTTAATATATCGGTATTTTTTTTATTTAGTACAGTGGAGTAATTTCGAGTTGAATTGTGGTAGTAATTGGGTCAGGTAATCGAATTAAATATAGAAAAAAGGTTAGTGGTATGGTAAGTACGGCCGATATTTAAATATAATTTTATTTGGTGCCATTACGTTAGGTTTAAATGTATTTTTTCTCTTCAACCTGGCAATACGCTTTATTGTTTATTGGCAGTACAACATTTTATTTCACGTAAATGAAAATGATAAAACTACAGTGTGTAAATTTTATAGGTACGCGAATGAAATTTTATTGTAAACTATTAATGGAGGTGCATTGGGTCATGTAGATTTTTATGTGGCCGGAAAAAAAATCATAAAAAGTATCATAAATTTTCATGTGTGAAATTTGTGAGGTGAAATTTATCATGTATATCTATCATTGGGAAAGAACTAAGATAATTTTTTTTTTTGTTCGGTTCTTACGCCAGAAGTGTTCAAATGAGCAAATCGTACATCGCAAATCGAATTGGTAGACGTTGGTTGATGTATTGGCCGAGTTAAATCCCCGCAACTATTTCTTTCTTTTAAATTGTTAAAACCAATTCTATTTTAGATGTTTTTCCACTAACGTTGTATTTCACGTTTTTGTCAACGTGACATTGTTCTTTTTTAACTTTGTTTCGCTGTGACAGATTTCTGTTCGGTTTCATTTTTATTTATTTCCGACTGCGTTACATCAGTGTTTTGTGTTTTTAAAGTCTGCGTGTGCGTGCGTGTTTATTTGTATGTTTGTATACTTGTGTAAACCGAACTCCTGATTAAATCGTCGGGTTAGAAGTACAGAATTTTTATTTTCGTTTCTAGGATTACAGATTTTTCGGAATATTCTGAATTATTGACTTTGTAAACACTGATTTTTTGGGGGAGTCAAGATTTCATGAAAGAAGTTAATTTTTGTTGTCTTTTTATTTGCTTAGCTACTAAACCACTTATACATTTGGGAATACAGTACATTTTGCGGTTTTTAGTATTTACCATAATTTAATGTTCCAGTGTTCGCGCATTCCACTTAGAAACTGGTTTTAAAAGAACACTTCTACTTAGTGTTGTGCTCTACTTAGTGTTGACCCACCGGGTTTGTCTAGAGATAAAGTCGTCGCCATGAGTCAGCTGTTTAACAGCTAATTTTCGGAGACGAAGCTTCCTGGTTCAAATCCTGGTAAAGGTAGTTACTTTTATACGGATTTGAATACTAGACAGTGGTTTCCGGTGTACTTTGATGTTTGGGGTTCAATTAACCATACTCTCTCAGGAATGGTCGGCCTGAGTTTGTATAAGACTACACCTCATTTACACGTCACACACATCATCCTCATCTCATTGGGTCATGGGGTTGCTTATTGTTCTAAATTGAACAGATTGCAACGTACACAGATTAGGGATTAAGAAAAAAAAACTTAGTGTTGTAAATGGCGTTAACTTCTGTAAGGGCCTTCGGGCCAGCCCAGTCAGTCAGCTGGTAGTAAGTCGCTATTATTTGTTAAGTAACACCGGTTGGGCAAGCGACTTTGTATGGTGACCAGCTGACAGCTATCCATGAACAAACTCTACTGGGGGTCCCTGTTCAAACTCATGCCTCATTCACGTTAAAAAAAAAATACAGCAAAAGCAGGGATCAAATTGGGTAGTTGTCGAAAATGTACAGTTCCCGATAACAAATAAAAGCTAAAAAAAAACTTCTGTAATTGTCAGTTGTTTTTCGTACGTTTAAACAAAGGGGTGTTCTAATATTTCCTATCTTAATATACGAAACCTTTCTCGGTATTTTACTGAAAATTGCCGTCTCCTGAGCGTATTGTTTCTTGTGCTAAACTTCAAAAGCTGGAGAATTTTTGACGTTCAGTTCTTAGCCAGGGTCTAAGAATTGTATAACCATCCATCCACCCACCGTTCCATAAAGCTCACAGTCGGTACAGATCGTCGTAGCGGTTGATTCAGTTTTAAATAGAATAAAACCAGAGAATAATTTTGATTAGGTATTGTGTTAATTTCAGTTTAAACATATACGTGTGTAGTTAACTCTGTATAATTCTAATAAATTTTATTACTTTCTCTTGCCTATATGAATATATAGGAAGGAAAGTATTGTTTTCATGTCGATTTTTCGAAATCGAGTTTTCACCGGATCTATACGTTTTCAGACCCCCTGAACCCAAAAAACATGTTTTTAGCGATTGGTGTTTGTGTATACACAAAATATCTCAAGAATGGAACATCGTGCGAACTTGAAACTTGAAACTTAAGTTACATACCACTACCGGACCCGACACGAACATTTTCATCAAAATCGGTCAACCGGAAGTAGTAGTTTATTCGTATAATTTTTCACTTTTTTGCGATTTTCTCAAAAACTGGTCCTACGATTTTTTTTAAAATCGCCTGGTTTATTCAATTTTTTATTCTCTACAAGATAGGGTAGGCGCCATTTTTGCTGAAATTCTTGGTGAGGCTGTTTTCACGTAAAAACTTTGTTTTTTTTTAAGATTACGGCTTTAATATGCATTTTAGCGCAAAAACGTATATAATAAAAGTTGTATAGAATTAAAAAACCTACAACTTTTGTTTCAAACATTTTTTTGTATAACGCTTAGTTTAGCGGTAATTAGCGATTTTGTTTTTTTCTCACGAAAACGTGTGAAAAATCGATTTTTTTAAGTTTTTGGCCTTAGTATGCACTTAACGACAAAAGTGTATATAATACAATTTATAGAAAATTAAGAGATCTACAACTTTTATTTAGACAATTTTTCTCTACAGAGCCTAGTTTAGCGCGAAAGTGTGATTTTCCGTTTTTTTTAAAGCCAAATTGAGTTCGATTTTCATTTTGCGTCATTCACTCATGATTAAAATAAGGTTATGTTTTTGAGGTTATGTTAGGTTTATTATTAATTATTTGCATTGGCAAGAGAAAGTTGTGTGAGTGTTTTACACCAGATTTTTTGATTATGGAATGAACATTGGGTAATGAATGATTCAGGTAAAAAGTAGTAGCTACTGTATTTCGTTCGGTGGACAGGAAAGAGAGAAGTAATTTTGAAATTGAAAAGTTGATCAAATATAATCATGGTTGTTTGCGTGCTGCATGAAGCTTATTTCGCTTATTCTAGTAAAATAAAGAAAATATAATTTATAAACGTGTGCACTTCACTGAGTGACAATTAATTAATGTTTTCATTTAAAATGCAGTAACTACAATTTCCCAATTTAATAATTGAATTTGTGTTGATCGATGATACTGGAGCTGTAATTTTTGTTTCAGTTTTTCTTTTTTTTAATGGTTGTGATGGGAAAAATTTGTCATATAAAGGGTGTAGTGTTTTCAGTTAAAGGAAAATCATAAAAATAAAAACTATTTCTCTATAGGGTCAATATTAGAACACGTGAAGTTACTTTAGGTATTTCTGGAAGTTTTTTGCAGCCCATTTTCTCAGCATTCGTTCACTCTACGATTTTCTCGTATCTTTGCGTCCACCCGGTGTTCTGTTTAGTGACTAGATATTTCTGGAAGTTATTTTTTGTTGCCCACTTTCTCAACATATTCGTTTATACTAGGTTTTTTCTCGTTTCTTGCGTCCATCCTGTGTTCTGGTTTTGCTCTTCTTGAATTCTTCTGTTTTTTTCAATTTTGTTAAAAGTCGCATCTACAGTTTTGTCATTAGTGACGACTGTAATTTTCGGTACTGTAACTGTGGGTTTTAACGTGTTAAAATTTCCAGATCCTAGCTTGGAATCGAACCCGAGACCTTAACGCTTTGTAGGCTAGCGCGCTAGTCACTACGCTACGGAGACGGCCGCTTCTAAATTTTGTTTGATTTATTGTTTTTATTTTAGGTTTGTTCCAGTTTTCTCTACATTGCTGATTTCTTTAAACCACTAATCTAAGACCTTAGGTGTATTTTTTTACACCTAAGAGGTGTAGAGAACACCTGTGTTCTCTGCAGGTGTCGGGTAGAATTTTATTCTTCATTTTCTGATCATAGTTTCTTTTATTGGGTGATAATACTTTTAGAAGCATTTCGTTGTGCATCGTTAATGAAATAAAGTGATAACCGAACCCGGAACCCCTGGCATAGAAGCCAGTTGCGCTAACCTCTATACCAACGGGCCGGCCCGTTTTCTATTTGTACTGTTCTGCTCATCCTCGTAGCATGTAGTGTCCGTCTGTTGTTTTTGGACTCATTATTTTCAACATTTCTCTGCCTCTCCTTAGAACAGCCTTCTCGGTCATTCTGAAGCATTTACTCGCGTACATACGGCAGTTTAAAATGTATTATTAAATGATATGTTCTATTTTTAAACTTGTAAAACAAAAAAAACTAAAAAATGAGCAGCCATAACAGTTTTTACGTTTGGTTTATTTTAACGTTTTTAGATTGGCAGTAACGTGGGAAGACAGTCAGACGTAAAATAAAATGAAACTAATTTTTTTCTGGCAGTTTGTTCAAAGAGACCTTTAAAAATCGATGATGTACTTAAAATCTAAATAAAAACTTCCCACCATAAGAAGAAGGGGTTGAGTTAAGTTAGTGGTTTAATTAAATTAGTTTAGTGGTTGACTTTGCGGTTAGTAATTGTATACGTTGAATTGGATTTAAATGCGACCTGTCCTAATTACCTAATTCATTTATCTTTCGGTTTTGTTTGGAATTCAATTCGCGCGACGAGAAGCGACGCCAAAAAAATTAACTAATGAATTTATTAATGAATACACTTCTCCTTTTAATATTGTTCGAAATTAGTATTGACATAAAAATGGCGTATGAATAATTACCACTGTCTGTCAAGTTGTATATGCTAACATTAATTTCCTACTAACAAATAAATAGTTGTGCGGAAAACCGCGCTAGATTTATCGCTGATCGTCAAACACTACAATATTTTTACCTTTTTTTGCCCAAGATGTATTACAAATAGGTAGAAAAGCATTTTCTCCGTTTTTCTTTTTTCTAATTGTTGTTTAGGTCAACAGCCGAAAGGCTGGTTTGAACCTCTAGAGGTTTTACTAAGTAAAAACGAGGAGTGAGGTGGTTTACCGTTGCCACAACTCACCGAGATGAAAGAGTATGCTTAGCAGCATGCCAGGCCCTCCGAAAAGCACTCACTTTCCACTCTGCAAATGACACCTTCACTTCATTCACCACAGGGTCTGGCTGTATAGTGAAATTCATTACTCTCATAGGAGATAACTCTGACTAGTATCTTCTACACCTCTACCTCTGCTGTTCTTAAATAGTTCAGTCATATAAGTGGCTGACTATGTGATAAGAAACAGAACTATTTTTTTAGCCCTGGACCAAACAGATAGAGTGCAATTAAAATAACACTCCACCTGCCCGTTTTAAGCATTTTTTTTCTAATGTCAGTTTGTTTAAAAATATCAGACGTGACGGTGAATCATTCTGATGTTAAAAAATGTTGGGTAAGAAAGGAGAGGGAAAACCGTGGAACCAGAGCTTTTAATAACCTTAGTTAAATCGGAAAATCAAATTTTCACCGTATCTAAAGTTTTCTACCGTCGCAATACTTTCCCGTTAAATACTGTGTAAATGTGTGGTACGACGAAGTGAAAATTGCTATACCAATTTTATATTCGCGTACAAACTAAATTACTGACATCTCTAATAATTTGTTAATTTATTTATAATAAGTTCTTTAAAAAACAATTTTTTTAAATAAATTCGACTGTGAACGTATAACACGTTGCATATAACACTTTACAAGATTTTTCCCCTCCAGTCTAAGAAAAAAATTTATCGCGTGTTTACCTCATAAATATTTAAAAAGGAATCGCCGACTAACGTGCGCCCATAAATTCAGTTTTTAAGCACTTGCCTAAAGAGAAATGTGTTAAAAAAATTTATATCGTTCATTTATTTATTTTGTGCAAGTGAAATATTTTTCGAATGTAAGTTGAAAGAACTCTGAAACTGAAATTTACTGTAGACTTTTGGTATAAGCTTTCAACAAAACACATGAGGTTTTATTTTTTATTTCATGTAAATATTTCTTCTGTAATCTTCTATTTTTTCATTAATGAGTTGGTTTCTAAATATAATATAATTTCTGTATAGTTGTGCAGTGTTGTTGTCTAGGTCATCAGCCGAAAGGCTGGGTTGAACCTCTGGAGGGTTTACCAAGTAAAACAAGGAGTGAGGTGGTTTACCATGCCTTCCTCACTTAGTTGAAAATTATGCTTATCAGCATGCCAGACCCTCTTATAAAAGCATCTACTTTCCACCCTGAAAATGATACCTTGAAATTCAACATATGGTCTGGCTGTATAATGAAATTCATTACCCTCAGAGGAAACTGTGACTAGTTTCTTTTACACCTCTACCTTTTCTGTTCTTAAATGCTTCAGTCGTATGATTGGAAGACCATGCGATAAGAACAGAACTATTTTTTTGTAGCCCTTGTAGGCCTGCGAGCAGATCGAGTGCAAATATTTAACGCTCCACCTGCCTGACTCTTTATTAACATAAGCCCTCATTGAATTGACCGAATCATTACTTCACCCTTATTCTTTAACAACCCGATCGTGTAGTGACCTGAAATTCGGCACAGTTGTTCTTTAGTGGGTAAAAATCAAATGACCAACTTAAAGAAAAATTTCTGTAAGTTACTGAACCGCTACAGTTCTAAAAATCGGCTTTCGAATTTTAAAATCGTACCTAGGAAAGTTAGTTTTTACTATTTGGAGCAATTTCCCCCTGTAAAAAGACGTAAAAAGTGGTGTAATTCTACTAAAGCAATAAATTGATATTTCTGTGTTTTCCAATGAGCTGTAATTTTTTGAAAATCGGTATAAGTGTTCGTAAAGTGATGGTTAAGAAAAGTTAAGTGTAAAGTTATACAGGGTAAAACCATAAACCAGTTTATATAATATGCATCCTTTTGAGGTTAACATTAAGCGTGGGCGCAGTTGCCTGTTTTTAGTTAATTTTTAAAATCCCTAATGTGTGTACATTGCAATCTGTTCAATTCAGAACATTAAGCAACCCCATGACCCAATGAGATGAGGATGATAATATGTATGACGTGTTAATGAGGTGTAATCTTGTACAGACTCAGACCGACCATTCCTGAGAGAGTATCGTCAATTGAACCCCAATCATCTAAGTACACCGGTCACTGTCTAGCATTTAAATCCGTTTAAAAGTAACTACCCTTAATAGGATTTACATGAAACCTTCGTTTCCGAAAATCAGCTGTTAAACAGCTGATTTTGGTGACGACTTTTAGTTGTTAATAACGCTGTAAAATATCGAATTTCATTGAGAATAATGAATCTTGAGTGATTAATAATCTGATACGTAGATAGTATAATAATGTATTTTCTTGTTAATAATTTTCAACCAAAAAACGTTTGTTTATTGGCAGTAATAGGTTAGTCACATGTCATTACTTGAAGCAATAAATTTTTTAGTTAAATATCTGTAGCGTGGTGAATATGACGGAAAAAATGCCCGCGTACCATATAGATTCTACGTGCAAAATTTCTCCCGACGTATGAGTCATTGCCAGGGTCATAGGACAGGAATAACAACTTGGTAAACCTCCACCCCGTCCACCCTTTCCCCGCCTTTTATACTGTCCCTCCTCTTTTTGACAAATGTACTACTCTCGTTTGCCGTTACTCATCGGTGGCACCCCCCCCCCACCCGTTATCCACTAACTTGTCTCACCGCTTTAGAACCAATTAAACAAGCAGACTGTCGCGGTCTATAAACTCAACCGCTTAAAAAAATTCTTTGAGATGCTTTCGCTCTTTTATATTTATTTACCCATTACATTTATATATTCTAGATGTTATTTCCGTATTTTGTGGTTAAATTAGTACTTACTTGAATTATTTATTGTTAGAATAATTTTAATGTAGTTCATTTGTACTCATATCAGTTGAAATAAAAATAATAAATATAGTACTCGTGTTGTGGTAGTACTTAAATTTTTATACAAGCGGCTGGTAGGCTTATATTCTAATATTATTTTAATAACTAGCATGCCCAGTCGCGGCTTTGCACGCGAAAAATTGTGTAATCGCTTTTTTTAAAAAAATTGTAGCAGAAATTGTGTAGCTGGTAGATCGACTGTATACTCCAATGTACACACACACACACGCGCGCGCGCGCACACACACACACGCGCGCGCGCGCACGCACATACACAACGTTTTTATCATTTCTTCCGGGTACGTCTCTCAACATATTCAAACCCCTTCATCTACTTCAACTGCAAAATGTACTCACATGTACACACACACACACACACACGCACGCACACACGCGCGCACACACACACACACACATACACATTTATGAAAATCTTCGTTAGGGCCCTTACCAACTGATCCTTAGTCATAAATAAATAATAGTCATAAATAAATATGACTTTATTTATGATAAATCTTTATTTGAATCATATCAGCTGGTTTTAAAGAATCTAACCTCATAAAAGCCTTAATGTAGGACATAAAAATTATTTTCAACCCTTTAGGGCTAACTTTTTAAGGGTTTCAATAGCCTAAAACCTGCACCGGCATCATAGTTACAACTTAAAAAAAACTGCATGAAAATTGGTTTAGTAATTTAGAGGATAAAGGGGAACATACACACACACATACATCGAATTTTATATATATAGATACGTCGTATCTGATAGTTTAGTTGTAGATGCCCGATTGTTATTGGTAACTGTGTTTCATGTTGAATACGTATATAAGCTACTCATCCATTTTAGCCGTAAATATAAAAAACCGCGGTCTTAAAATTCATTTGAGGTAAGCGATATATTCATTTCAACGGTAAGCGAATGCTGAGAATGTTGGCTGCAAAAGAATTCCAAAAATGTTTTAAGTCACCTCACGTAGTTTAAAACTGGAACTATATGAGAAAAAAATCATGATTCCGTTTTACACTACACGTTTTGTAATTGGTTCATGATAATAAATGATAAAGCACTTTTAAAAACAAAACGCAAATTGATCTTATTATTTTTTTGCGTTTCAAACGGTTTTTAGGGCGGAGGAGATATAAATGTGGTATTTATTGTAATTACTTCTATCGAATTTCGATGTGAAATTAATTTGAATTTATGTATTTTGTAAAGTTGACGAATAAGAAGGGGGCAGCAATAAATTTCATATTCCTTAATATCGCGTGAGTTAAATTTTTTTTATAGATGCCTAGAATTTCTGAAACGTTTTGTACGTTTCTTGTTCGATTATAAAATATTTAGCTGAGTGAGTTGTTCATATATTTAACGGTTAATAACCTTTCTTGAAAAACCTTCATGAAAATTAATATAGTAATAAGAACGAAACGAACGTCTTGTACAGTACAAGATAGCAAGAGTGGTTTAGAAGAGAAATGAGAAATTTAAAAGTAGGCAATGAGACATACAGGAAGTTGGGGAATTTTGCTATCTAGAGTGTAAAATGACAACGTACAGTAGAAGCGTAAGTGATATCAAAAGTAGGATTGCTAATGCAAGAAGGGCCTTTGAATTGAAATTTGTGAACAAAATGTATCAATTACGGAATTTAATACGAAGTGGAAACTTGGGACTTAAGTTTAACTTAGGTACTACTACCGGACACGACGCAAGTATTTTCATCAAAATCGGTTAACAGGACATAGTATTCACACAGTTTATTCGTGCGTTTTTCCTTTCACTTGGGTCTTATCTGTTATTTCACCCCTCCCCCCCCCAGCATAATTTTTCACATTTTGTGAATTTTTCGTATGCAGCCTTACAGGATTTTAACAATAAAAACGGGGAAAATATTTTAAAAAATCCTACACCAATATTCTTCAGATTAAGATTAAACATCGTTTGGGTAAATACATTGTTTTTTCTCAATATTGTTACTGTATCTAATAATGAAATAGAACTCATTGAGTAAATGACATCAATATTTGTTTAATTATAAGTTAAATACTTTTCAATCAAAAACTATTTAGAAAGGAATCCGTGCATACTAAAATGTTTCATCAATCAAATATTGTTTTAGCTTTTTTTAAAATGACTTAAATTGTCACAACTTTTTAAACCTTGTGGCAATTTATTGATGTATTTTCTACCTGCATAAGTTGGATTTTGTTCAAACTATTTAGTGTTGTGATTAGCAACATAATAATCGATTCTGTTTCTTCTTTAGTGGTTGTGTGAATTTTTTCCTACCGGATTTTTTTGTTGGTTTGTTTGAGGGGTTTTCGTTCGGCTGTTTTACAATGAATCTCTTCTTGTCTAGTTTGTTTGCTTATTTCTTACATATCATATTCTGTTAGACCTCTGAAGTCTTTCTTTTTACAGTTTTATGTTCCTGTGTGTATTTATTAAAAATGGAATTATCACGGGTGATTAATAACCAGAAGTGCCGTTAAACGGGTGACGTAATTATTGGGGTTGTATTGTATTGTTATTCGTATCCTAATAATGAAAATAATTGAGAATTACCTAATACATAGTTACTGCGTAGGCTATTTATTACTACAAATTTAGTTTCTATGTGTAATACAGAAACAATAAAATTTATGTTTTAAATAAATGTAGTGTGTTGTGGAATATCTACGGAAAGTTCAAATCATAAGATCCGATTTTAGATCAAATCTTGAGGAAGTTGTTCTAGTTTTGTTCAGTAGGTCATGACTATTATAAAGCAGCTGTATTTTAAGATTAAATAAAGTTTATTTACTTTTCGATGTTAAGCGTAACCAGCGTTTCCTGTTCACATTGTCGAGTTTATATATTATATTTATATAGAGTGTACAACTTAAACTGGAACGTTTCAAACGCTCATAGAGATATTACATGTTCATGAATTATGGATATAAATTATCTGTTTACGACATTATACCGGGTTTGTAAAAAGTCTGGAACCGGATTAATTTGTTGTCAAATAGCTTATTGTAGTGAATAACTAGAGAATATGAGAATTAGTAGAGATACAAAAATGTACTTTTTAAGTTATTCTCTCTTCTCGTTAGTTAGTAAAACGATATTTGTTATTGCGAATTGTTGATCATTTTGTTGTCAAAATTCGCAATGGAAAAGATGTTATTAAGGGGGTAGTCAACTCAAGAAGATATATTTTTTTAAATTTTTATGTTTTTGCAGTTATTTGAAGTTTAAAATTTTATGAATCACAACATTTGTTAACTTTGTAAGTTAACAAAATGTTATAAAAACATCTGTTTAAAATAAAGCTCACTAGCAACGCGAGTAAAACCCTTCAACTTTAAGTTTTCCGGGAATGTGGTTTTTACATGATTGTACATTCTTGGGAATTAAATGTTTTGGTTAGTATTAAAGATATTTGGATGATGTGTTTTTCGAATGTTCATAATTTCTTTCTCTATTATCTGTGGAATGAATATTACAAAAACCTTAATAGGAATTTAGTTTAAAAATAATTTGTGAATACATAAAAAAAATGCTTTTGAAAAATGGTTCTTTTTCAATAAATTTCTTGTAAGAAACAATACATACAAGCGCATACAACAGATAATAGAGAGCAATTTTCTGTATTTTGTAGCATAAGAATCATGTTGATATCTTTCTTGGTTCCTGAGATATTTGATTCCCCGTAAAAGCCCGCTTTTCCTACCTCACCCTTATATTAGGGGCTGTAATTAATTTTTTGGCTTGGTTCAAGCGGTAGATCATTACTAGTAAATTACTCTTTCATTTAAAATAAATAATGATAAATTTTAGCCAGAAGGTTGGATTTTCATTTTCTGGGTTGACTACCCCCTTAAATGGATTGCAGAATTGGTTTTTGCGTAAGAAGACTACGAGTATGTTAAATGTGACATTTATGGTTTTCAACAGTAAATAAATTACTGTTTACAGAGGTTGGCGATAGCGTTTTTCCCAGATCCGGACATTTAAATGGTTAATATCTAAAGAACGTTGAAAGATATCGTTAAACTGGTTTCTCCATTGTTTTCTCTTGAAATTTTACATCGGAATTATGTGCTATAGAAGGCGGACGTAAATTTCGGTACTGACGTTTTTTTTATATCTCTACGGATTCTCATTGCTTATTCTTCGCTACAATTCGCTATTTGACTAAAAATTACCCGGTTCCAGACGTTTTTACACACCTGGTATTCATTATGAAACTGATTTCTATAATTGAAGAGGCTTTACTGTGTAAAACGAGGAGTGAGGTAGTTTACAATTGCCTTCTTCACTAAGTGGAAAAGTATGCTTATCAGCATGCCAGGGCCTTCAAAAAAGCATTGTACTTTCCACCCTGCAAATGACACCTTCATCTCATTGAGAACAAGGTCGGTTCACCCTGTGTCCGAGTGGCACAATTTATAAATTACCTTGCAGCGTTACCGTTTTAAGTTGAACACTGTCTATCGTAAATAATGTTACCTATAGAAAATTTGTGTTGCGTCATTAATAGGCACTTTTTCGGTTGATGCAGTTTAATTTTGTACAGTAGAAGGTTTGCGTAGGAGTTGTTTGTTTACCGGTTTTTTATCTTATACTCGGAGTAATCCTTTCTCACGAACACACATGTGCATTCTCTTTAACATTTTTTTTTTTTTTTTTTTTTTTTTACTTTATTTTCTCTCGTAACCCGGTCCGTTGTAGTATGTTTACGTTTATTGAATATCTGGTCTGTGTTTTCAATTTCACAACCGAACCGAATTCTTTTCGATGCTTAATGTGACGTTTTAAATGTCAGAAAAAGCATTCTAAACATGGTAGTGTTTCGGTCAGGGAATTTTAATTCTTGACTTTTCCGGTCTTCGCTTAAACACAACTTGAACACAAATAACTCGACCAACTGTAACAAATGAATATTGTTTTGTTCTAAATTGTTATACTCGTCGAATTCTTTTTACTCATTGAATTTTTCTACTAGGTTTAATTTAATTGTGCGAAAGAATTTTGTAACTTTGCCTTTTATTTTGAATTCACAACTGTAGGTACGATCTGCGCAACGGAATAACTACAATAATATTTGGTAATAACGTTATAATAAATAAATTAAACACAATTAAGAGATTGTAAATTTGGTAGAGTGTAGTTACTGTACTGAAAAAGGAATCAACAAATATTCAATTTTTTTGTGAATTGCGTCGTCCAGGAGACTCCCAAGGATGTACTATGGACATGTCAAGAACTTTAACTTGATACATACGAGTAATTTTAATTAATTAAACATTGATAAACTATTGGATGCTTACTTAGTGTGTCATATTTTAATATTGTGACCCTTGTCGCCAAGTTCCGTTTCGGGATCCGGGTAAAATAAAATAATTAACAAACTATATCGTTAAAATTACGAACAATTATTTATTTACTAACTACAAAATTATGGTCTAACTTAAATCTGCTAATAATTTATAATTATTACAATCAGATATTTACTTGTTGTTTAGGTCAACAGCCGAAAGGCTGGTTTGAACCTCTAGAGGTTTACTAAGTAAAACGAGGAGTGAGGTGGTTTACCATTGCCTTCCTCACTGAATGGAAAAGTACGCTTATCAGCATGCCGGGCCCTCTGAAAAGCACATATTTTCCACTCTGTAAATGACACCTTCACTTCATTCACCACAGGGTCTGGCTGTACAATGAAATTCATTACTTTCAGAGAAGATAACTCTGATTAGTATCTTTTACACCTCTACCTCTTCTGTTCTTAAATGATTCAGTCATTTAATTGACTGACCATGTGATAAGAAACAGAACTATTTATTTTAGCCCTGCAACGAACAGATTGAGTGTAAATAATTTGACACTCCACCTGTCTGTTATGGGCAGATATGTACTTATGAATTAAATAAATATTGCTATAGATTGAATTGAATGAAAAAAGACGTGGAAGTCATTTCCACCATCAATTTTTGTAGGGAGCTCCGATATTTTGGACGTATCACGCGGAATGAATCACGATATTTGTTACTACCAGCCATTCTGCAAGGTAAATATATAAAAAACTTGGATTTGGCAGAAGAAGGGTGTCGTGGTTTCAAAATTTGAGAACTTGGTTTGGAAAGAACTCAGAAGAGTTTTAGTTCGCAGTGTAACGAACAAAGTAAGAATTTTGTTATTATGGTCTCTCAACCATTTGGAACTGATAAGGACCTGAAGAAGAAGAAGATTTGCATTTCAGAGAATTGCAAGCTTGCACGTAGCAGCTATCGTTGACACACTTATTATAGAATGTGTTTACTGTTATTGCCATGTAGTATATAAAGCGATAAAAATAATTACCTCATTTTAATGGTTATCGTTGTACGTAAACATGCAGTTCCTTTCTTTGTTTTTATTTTTACTGATTATTTTTTGCTTTTTATTTGTCGTCAGGAACTGTACAGTATTGACACCAAATTTGATTGCTGCTTTTCGCTGTATTTTTGACGTGGATTTGGCATGAGTTTGAACAGGGAATCTTCAGTAGAGTTTGTTCATGGATAGCTGTTAATTGGTCACCGTACTAAGTTATTTGCCCCACTGATGTTACTTAACAGATAATAGTGACTTTCTATCAGCTGACTGATTGGACAGATCCAAAGGCCGCTCTGATATTATTACTGATGTAATAAATTAATATTTTTCGAACCAATGGTTAACCTAATCTTATCTCGTTATATTTTATGTTTGTTTTGTAACATCCTAAATTTTTTTATTTACTTTTGCTCTGAACGTAAGTAAAACCTATAACCAACTAAAGGTGGTTGTTGTAGTACTGACAGCGGAAATTTATCAATGATAAGAAATTTATAGAACTGGATTTCTTGTATGTACACGAGATGGTTGAAATTAGTTAAGTTGCAATTCAGTCCGCGGTTGAACGGCCGCAACCAATTTAAACAAATCAAGTGAAATGACAAATCTAAACAGCCCCGTATTTGTAGAGGAAGCTTGCGTTATCGTGATTCCGACTATAGTTGTACTGTTGTTTTGTTCTTTTTTAGATTTAATTAGGAATTTTTGAACGTTAGGTTAATATGTTGAAGTAGTGACGAAAGGCTTTCCACATTATTTAATCTTGATTGATATCTAAAACATCCTAGTGTGTGTAAATAAAAGGGCATCATAGAATTAAAAAGATAAAAATGTAAATTAGTGTTCATTATTAAAGTCGTCTGTTGATATCTAATCTATAAGGACTTTAGAATCTTTTTTTTCTTTTTTGTCTGTTGTAATAGTTCAGTTACCAGGAAATATTCATTTAAAAAAAGTGTAGTTAATTAAACAGACAAAATTTGGATGTGTATCAAATGGTAATAAATCAGTGTGTGTTTTGGTATCCAATTTGATCACTTTTATCTGTCAAGAGATGTTCGTTCCTCTCGTGGAGTTAGGCCAACTTAGATATTGTTGATTAGATTGTAGCTGTTGTGTGGCTACGTGTCGAGCGCCGTTGTTCGAACAATGGGGTTTTGGTTGTTGTTTTTCCGTTGGAGGTTAGATGCTTGCTGTCTAGTTAAGTCATTTTTGGTTTCTGTAGTTTACTAAAGAGGTTTTCTATTTGGCCTGCGTAGGTGCTGCGCTCTGTTGCCTTTCCGGGGAGTTGCGATTGTTACTCGTTTTGGGCTGTCTGGATTTATCTATGATGTACGTACGTGACTAAGGGTTTTTTGGTTGTGAAAGTTTTATTGTGTGTTAATTATATTTTGGTTTTGTAACGTGTGCCATTATTTATACAGTAACGGAAGTAGATATGGTGAGATTTTTGGTAACAATTTACAGAAAAAAAGCTGAAACGAAAACTATATTGGTATGTTGTGTTTTTACGAACGTCCCTCGAATCGTGGAGAAATATCTAATGTTAGAGCAAAGGTTGAGTTGGTGGAGGTTATCTGGCCTTGTAAAATACGGCCGTATTCAATTTGCTGTCGGTGCTGAAAGTTAGCTGATTTTTTCAAGTACGTACATTTTTTACTTTCTCTTGCCTATATGAATATATAGGAAAGAAAGTATTGTTTTTATTTAATTTTCATAGGATCAATCAATTGTGTATATGTGTTATGTGGTCTGCTGCAAACTTGCTGGGCATTCGGGTAGTACAATTTCTTTTAGATTTTCACTGGATGGACATTTTCTGTAAAAAATTTAATTTTGGAAAATAAACTAATAAAATATTGAATTGATAATATTTTTGGCCTCTAGTAGTAATCGTAGGATATTTTTTGGTTATGATTAATGTTAACCTGTATATTACGTTAAAATAAAAGTTGTTGTATTTTGTTTAATTACCTAGTAAGTAATAATGTGTGCACACATTAGGCCAATATTCGCCTAAACTGCTCATAAGCCGGCTGTCATTATTATTAGGCCTATATTTTTTGAAAATTTTGGTATAACCAGAGCACTTTGAAATTATTTACTAAAAGTTTATCAACTTTGTAGGCCTACCTAACATTTTTAGCTGGGCTTTACCTGTTAATATTTTAATACATTATTTTGGAAACTGAAATGTACATTCGTTATATTTTTGGAGCATGAACTATTGTTGTTACTGTGAGTTATTATTACCTTATAGGTAACAACAAAATTATATTTTTTTCTGATGTCATTGTGTTTTCTTGGGCAGCAACCTTTTTCACAACAGCAAATTATATGTGCTCTTATGACTGTGTCGATGCATAGGTGTGACAAAACATAGGACAGCGGTTGATTTGTTTGTATTAAAAATTATAATTATCTACAATAGTCCTATAAATGTTATGATAGTAAAATTGAAAAAGATTTTTGTGATGTTATTATTTATTTGCTCTCTAGGTCAATGAAATGTTTATTTTGTAACATAGTATTAATGTTGTCGATGGTTTGATTGCAGGTGGAGATGGTATGCGTGGTCCTGGTTACCTAGAATATGATGAACCAGGCTACAATGAAGGTTATGGTGAACATTTTGGTGAAAGATACCCAGGAGGGCCCATGGACAGGTAATTTGGAAATTTGAAGTCTGTAATCAGCTCACCCAAATTATACAATTTAATATTTTCTTTTACTGTGTGGAATCAGTGGCATATCATAAAATATGTTAATATTTTAAGTTAAAAAGTAGTTGTTTATGTGTAATGTACATTATTTTTACCTATTTAAAACATATACACATATATACAGGGTGATTTTTAAGTATGGAAACAGCTTTATATTGCGTAACTGAGATATTTGGCGAAAGAAGCGAATGCGGATCTGCATATTTTTAAAAATCTAACTTTTTGGTTTTGAAATTTTTGTCCGCCATTTTGGATTCAACTTTATTTTTTTAGTTTATCATAGTGATTTAGTTGGTCATGTGATACGTCATTTCAATGTGAAATTTTAAGAAAAAAACAATGGCGCAAACCGTTTTTCAATAGATGCCTTCGTGTTTTAGTTATAAGCATTCAAAGTTGCAATTTTGGGAAAATTGTGTTAGCAATAAAAAAAGTTGAACGCAGTGTATAAACCATTTTATTGCATTTTTCAATCATAAATTATCTAATAACTAAGTTTAAATGGTGGTAAGACATGATAATAATGAGAAAAGAATAATTATAAATAAATAGTACAACAAATAAATGGCTAAGGTTTAATTTGTCTCATTTGCGATACGTAAATATCGTAACCATTATTGTTTTCCATCTTGTTGTGAATAAAAACCTCGTTGTTTTATTGTTTCAGTCGAGTCATATTAAAAATGGGTGGGCTCGGGCCCACCCGCTAGGACTGCCACTGCGTGGAATTAAAAGTTGTTGATAAATAATATAGTTAAGTCATATCCTTAGCAAATGGGGCCAGCCTCGAATAACCAGAGAATGTAGGAAAATCAGTAAAAAGAGAATGTATTTATAGAAAATTGCCTTTATATTGAAGATACATGCATTTATTGTTGACAAACGTACAGTAGTAGTACAGGCTGGCTACTGGGTTGTGACCCCTCCGCACAAAGCCAAGTACAGTCAAGAATGGGCCAAATAGACCTCTAGATTTGTATAATGCAGTCTTGTGTGAAACAGCTGACTTTATTATTATTACCAAATATGAGATCATTTGAAAAAAATTAAAATTATTATCATTATTTCATCATAAATAACGGGTGTTTTATTAAGGATGCTGCAACCCTTATTATAAGAAGATAGAAGTAATACATCGGTAAATTTTCTGTCCCCCAATCTGTATGTTGGCAACAGTGTACTCAAGGCCAACTACCTGAGACAGTTAAAATGTTAAATATTGGACTGTTAAAACTGTCCAATAGTCTTTGCAGGCTTTGTATGGTGTCTGTAAATACCATAGTGTCACCAGCATATCTTATGTTGTTTAATCTAAAGCGATTTATTGATATTCCTTCATATATATTTGTCTGTGAAATGTTATTTTGTTATACATGTTGAGTGTGTAGTAAGAGATTTCACAATGTATTAAGTTCTGGTTAAATAACTTCTTTGTACACGAGATAATATTAAGGAAGTATATTTTATTACTTATTTGTAAGTATTCATAATTAACATGATTTGTGATCCCTAGTTTAAAAAAAAAAACATGAAAATCCAAGCACTTAAAACCACATAATCAAATTTCTGTTATTGTTATTTAGGTCATCAGCCGAAAGACTGGTTTGAACCTCTAGAGCAGTGTTTCCCAAACTTTTTTCTCGCAGCACACTACAAAAAAAAAAAAAACGGCCAATAGCCGCGGCACACCTATTACTTTATGCCATTGATTAAACTTTAAGTACTTGATATAAACGTACTTATATCATACTTATACATACTTGCTTATAGTCATCGGCTAGGCATTAATTTGTTGGACCGTTTAAATTTAATTTAATTTATTTTCCTTGAGTTCCGCGGCTCAGTTGGCCGGCCTCGCGGCATACAGTTTGGGAACCTCTGGTCTTCTTCTTCTTCTTCTTTATCTCTCCCTTCTGCCTCTCAGCGTCGGGCCTTCTATAAACTTCTTATACTCCACTCTGTCCAAAGCCAATGCTCTCAGCCGTCCTTTGCTCTCTCCCCTTCGCCCCCCCACACCCTCAACATACTCCTCCCACTCCATCCTTGGTCTTCCCCGTCTTCTGGTTCCCTCCGGTCTCGCCTCAAAAATTCGCCTCAGTCTGTCCTCCCTATCTCTTCTCACCACATGACCATACCAACCCAATGCCCTTCTTTCAATCAGTTCTGTTACTGCTGTTTTTAAGCCTAACTCCTCCCGCACATTCACATTACGAACTCTGTCCCGTCTTGTCTTTCCTATCACTCTCCTTAGATACTTCATTTCCTGAGCTGTAACTCTACTTTCCAGTTTATCTTTCATGGTCCATGTTTCTGACCCATACAGTAATGTTGGTAAATATACTGACTTATATATTCTGAGTTTGGCGTCTCTGCTCACCTCTCTTTTTCCAATAAGTGTGTTATTTAAACTATAGAATATTTGGTTGGCCTTTCTGATTCGGTTGTTCATCTCTTCCTCCATTCCCCCACTCTCATCAATCACTGTTCCCAGATACTCAAAACTCCTCACCTGCTCCAACTCCACCCCATCCCACCTCATTCTCAGCTCCTCCTTCTCACCTCCAACCTTCATCACTTTACTCTTTTTAACGTTCACCCTCATTCCTCTCTCCTGCAGAGTACTGCACCACTCCGTTATTGCTTCCTGCAAATCCTCTGCTTTAGAGTTTATCAAGACTATATCATCTGCGTATATCAATGATTGCAGGTACACTGGCCGGAGATTCCAGTTCCCTACCTTATATCTTTTTGTTCGTCTCTTGCAGATTTTAGCAATGGAACCCATGAAAACGATGAACAAAAGTGGGCTCAGACTGTCTCCCTGCTTCATTCCCCTCTCCATAAGAAATCTTCCACTTTCCTTCCCTTCCATTCTGATCATTCCATACACATTCCGATACACACTCTTTATCACCCTCAACAACTTCTGTGGAGTCTCTAATTCCTCCAATGCCCTCCATACCTCCTTTTTTGGAACAGAGTCAAAGGCTGCCGCCAAATCAAGGAAAGCCAAAAACATTGTTTTTCCCCTATTGTTGGCCCTTGTCATAGCTGTTCTCAACACGTATGGGAACCTCTGGTCTAGAGGTTTTAATAAGTAAAACCAGGAGCGAGGTGGTTTACCATTGCTCTCCTCACTGATTGGAAAAGTATGCTTATCAGCATTCTAGGCCCTCTGAAAAGAATTTACTTTCCACCCTGGAAATGACACCTTCACGTCATTCACCACAGGGTCGGGTTGTATAACGAAATAATTCATTACTCTGAGAGGAGATAACTCTGACTAGTGTCTTTCACACCTTTACCTCTTATCTTCTTAAATGCTTGTCATTATAATTGGTTGACCGTCTGATAACCATATTTTTTGTAGCCTTGGAACTACCAGATTGAGTGCAAATAATAATTTAACACTCCACCTACAGTTCAGCCGTTCTTAGTTTGCTCCTACTGTCAACAAACAAAAGCCACCTACTACAGGGTGCACGCTAGAGTCTATGACTTTACGGATGTCGTATTCCTATTAAGTTAACTATTTTGTAATAATGTAGGCCTAACAATTTCATTTAGAAAAAAAATTTAAAAGTATTTTGTATTTAACTACTTTTGAAAGTATTTTGTTGTTACTTTTTAACCAGCGTGTACACATTTTGATATAATGCGCATGCTCAGTGACGTCATTGTTTGTTTACATTAGGAGCAAACTTAGAGAGGCTGGACTTAACCTGTTACGAGCAGGAGTTTTGTAGAAAATTGTCGTGTTGTAAATTTGTATAGTGTTTCTATTTTCTTCTTCTTTATTTTACAGAGGTTACATGATGAAGCCTCCGCTAAGAGAGCCGCTAGTACCGCATGGGCCTCCTATACCGAGGGGTCCTGGATTTGGTTCGCACAACATTGGACATGGCCCTGTTAATGGAACAACAAATACTGGGGGCTGTGTCATGATGGTATATGGACTTAACAAAGATAAAGCAAATCCTGATGTTCTCTTCAATATATTCTGCTTGTACGGAAATGTTGTTCGGGTAAGTTGTAATTTTTATTGGTGTAATTAGCTAAAATTCCCGTTGTTCAAATGGGTTTCTTTTTTTTTCTTTTTTCTTTTGAGATCTTAGTAGATCACTCGAATCAAATAAATGTAGATTCTTAGTTTCTGCATTGTTGATGCAGTCTCCTTTTTTCCCCAGTAGTTTTTCATATTCTGGTATCTTGCTAGTCTTGCGGCCTCTGAACTGACTCTAGTGGATTTTTGGGGTGTTTCAAATCTGGTGTTAGGGGTGTGAATGTTCTGGTGTTAGGCTGCCCATAACAGACAGGTGGAGTGTCAAATTTTTACACTCAATCTGTTCGTTGCAGGGCTAAAATAAATAGTTCTGTTTTTTAACACATGGTCAGCCAATTAAATGACTGAATCATTTAAGAACAGAAGAGGTAGTGGTGTAAAAGACACTAATCAGAGTTATCTCCTCTGAAAGTAATGAATTTCATTATACAGCCAGACCCTGTGGTGAATGAAGAAGTGAAGGGTGTCATTTGCAGAGTGGAAAATATGTGCTTTTCAGAGGGCCCGGCATGCTGATAAGCATACTTTCCCACTCAGTGAGTTGTGGCAATGGTAAACCACCTCACTCCTCGTTTTACTTAGTAAAACCTCTACAGGTTCAAATCAGCCTTTCAGCTGATGACCTAAACAACAGGGGTGTGAAGAAGTTTGAGTTTTTCAGTTTTGTTTCTTAGGTCGAGTAGTGTAAGCCCAAGCTTGTCCATGTCTTCTTTACTCTCTGAGATCCACCTTGACATGTTTTTTCCTTTAGTGACGTTTCCGTTAACTATGGGTTTCTTTATAGATTAAAAAATCATATATAGTTGTTGAATAATTTTCAATTTATGTGTTAATGTAATTGAGTATAGTAATCTCTCCTTAGTCCGGCACTTTCGGAACTGGGAAGATGCCGGATTACAGATTTTTCCTGATTACCGAATGAGGGTAATTCAGATACTGAAAATAATTGGGATAAATCAGGCAATTTTGAGAATGCTAGCGGTCAACTGAGTACAGTATACTGAATTTACAAATTGAACCCACATTCTTATTATTCGCAGAGATTGTAATTAACTGGTCAGACCACAAACGTTTTTAACGTTCACAACCAGTTAAGAAAAACACTGAATTTATTGCACAATTAATTATTTATTATTGTCTTCAGAACACAGTAAAGTAGAATTGAGCAAAAAATGAATTAAAACAATGAAAAAGTAAACAGATCAAGATTAGACATACAGTAACATGGAAGTTGAAAACAGTAAAAGAATAAAATTAAAAACTGTATTTAAAAAATTAAATTACCCCTTACAATTACTGTATGTGTATTGTAGTTATTGATATATGTCAAGTCTATCCTACCTTACTTAAAAAAGTCTGTTGTCTCCTTGCCTTCGTGATTCCAATTTTTCTTCAAAAAATCATACGAATTGTACATACATTTAAAAGTTTGATTAAAATATAAACTAAAATATCATATAATATCGATCTGTGAGCAAGAACTTGAGAAACTTTTCCAGGTCTTGAAATAACTGTTTTATTAGTTTTTAATTTTCTCTTTGCAACAGTTTAATTGTCTCTTTATGCTCATTTATTGAATTAATTTCGTATAAAGTTAAAATATTTACGTTGTGTTAGTTAAAATATATTATTGTAAAGTAGTTACAGTTATAAAATAAAAATTATAATATCGCTATTATAATATAGCTACCAGTAGTAATTTAACTTAGTAATTTTATAGTAGTTATAAGTATTTAAGTGAATTAATGTCTTTGTTCTGTATACTCCTATTCGCGGACAGAACTCTTTGTGAAGAAGAGTTTTTGCGTTTAAGTATATTTAGTTTCAAATATTGTACATAGCTTAGTATAGTCATGAATTGTAATTTTAATGTAACTATATTTTACTAAATAAAATAAAAATAAAAAAAAAATTCTGCAGAATTATAAGCTTTGTTTGATTCGACGAAGTTTTGTGTTAACACGAAGTTTATATTACTGCAAATACGTAGTAATATATTTTGTTAGATCTGAGCACCCGAGGCGAGTTAAACTATAAAATAATCCGGACTAAAAAGAGGTTATGATATATAGTTTTTTTTTTAAGTCGCATAAGCTTCTTTAAAGATAAGCTGTTGTGGAGTTTGTGAAACTGTACTATCTTGAAGAAACAGTGTCTGAACCTCATGTATTATAGTCTACATATTCTACCGCTGAAAGACAGCGGTGGTTAATATACATCGTTTTCTTAAATCTATTACAATAATTTAACTAATTTGGCCGTAAGATTGCTTTCTGTATACAATATTTCTTATTTATAAGGAGCCTTCAGTATACATGTTTTTTTTTTTTATAAAATTCATAGGGTGCTACTATAGTATGCGGCTTGCCGTGTTATTTTAAGTAAAAGTTGTTGATGTAGTTGCGCTAGCACTTTCCGCATAGTTTTACAATAAAATGATAATTTAAAGAAAATAGGATAAAATAAGAACAAAAAAAAAACGATAATTTAAAAGAAAAGGATAATAATACGATAATTTGCTATGGTAAATAACAATATAATTTTGTAGGTAGGTTGTGCTTCCTCAAAAATGCCACACCTGTTTCTTTCTTCATTAGCAATTGCATTTCTGTAAAAATCATTAACAACATTTTACATCTAGTATCACATAACCTAACTGTAATTAAGATTTAACCTTAATGTAAAATATGTGAATTGGAGAGAAACTAATCCTGAAAACATACAAGTTGGTCGTCCTAGAGACAACATCAAACTTTCTATATTTATATTTTGTACTTTACTTTTTTTATTTATTTTTTTCATATATTTTATATTCGATTATTTTCAGGTGAAATTTTTGAAAACAAAAGAAGGGTGTGCTATGATCCAAATGGGTGACAGTCTTGCAGTTGAAAGATGTGTTTCATATTTGAACAACAAAACAGTTCTGGGATTCAGAATTCAACTAGGGTAAATAACTGTTCTCTTGTTTAATTATATTTTAATTACATTTTTTTCAGTTTTGTGGAATTTTTTTCTGTGAAAAATTATCTGTTAAATTTATCTGATTCGTACAGTGGGTGAATTGTGAATTATTTAACCATTGTTTAAACGACGACATAATTCTGTAAATACGTATTTATAAATTATGTAATTCATTGATTATGTTCTCCAAATTACTTTGTCTACCATTCGTATTATTTACGAGAATTTTTTACTCTCTCTTGCTCTATATGAATATATATAGGAAAGGAAAGTATGTTTTTATGTCATTTTTCAAAATTGAGTTTTCACCTGATATCTACAGACATTTCCAGACCCCTTGAACCAAAAGAAAATGTTCTTTGCAATTGGCCTGTGTGTGAACAAAGTATTTAAAGTGGAATATTATAGAAAGTTGAAACTTAAGTGGTAGGTATCACTATTAAACAGACACAAACATTTTCATCAAACAGTCAACCGGAAGTAGTAGTATATCGTGTGATATTTTACTTTTTGCAATTTTCTCAAAAACGACTCCTACGATTTTGTTAAAAATCACCTCATTTATTACATTTTTGACGCTCTACAAGAAAGCGTAAGCGCAATGTCTGCTGAAATTCTTAGGGAGGGTGTACTCTTGTAGAAAATTTATGTGGTTTTTAAGATTGCGATCTTAATACGTATTCAGGGCAAAAATGTATATAATAATCAAAATTGTAGAACATTTAAAAACCTGCAACTATTATTTCAATCATTTTTTGTACAATGCTTCGTTTAGTGGCAATTAATGATTTTCTGGTTTTTATTTTCATCATAATCGATAAAACATTTGGATCTTTTTAAGATTGCGGCATTAGTATGCATTTTATGACAAAAGTAAATAAATAATCAATGTTATAGAAAATTAAAAACCCTACAACTTACAGAGATTAGTTTAGTGTCAATTATTGATTTTCCGTACTTTTATCTTCTGCAGAAGTTGATTTTCATTTTGTATCATTCACTTGTGATTTAAACACAGATTATATGAGGCATTATTTGCATTGGGGAAAGAAGGTCGTGTAAGTGTTTCACAACAGATTTTTTTTCCACAGGAACTAGTTATAAAATTTTGATGCAAGAACGGTAAAAGTTTTCTGGAAAGAAGTTATTTTAGTTTTAGGAAGTCAAAGCACTGGTTTTACTTTTTATCTAGTTCTAAAGGGTGTTTTTTTAGAGGTTAGAACTTTAAAATGAAATAAAACACAGAATAATTGAATAATTGATGTGGAATTGGTTTTATTTTAAAGATAATTATTTGCCATTTTTATTTAAAAATAATTTCTAGCATGTGGCCGCCACGGCTGCCTCAGACGTGGTCCAATCGAGACGTCCAATTTGTGACCACTTTTTGCAACATTTGGGGCCATATATTGGTAATAACGTGGTGAATGTTGCCTTCCAAGTCATCAATTGTCTGTGGCTTATTGGCATAGACTAGCGACTTCACATATCCCCACAGAAAATAGTCCAGCGGTGTTAGATCGCACGACCTTGGAGGCCAATTTACAGGTCCAGAACGTGAAATTATGCATTCACCAAACGTTTCCTTCAGTAAATCAATTGTGGCACGCGCTGTGCGACATGTTGCACCATCTTGTTGAAACCACAGCTCTCCAAAATTAAGGCAATTCAATTCAAGAACAAAAAAGTCATTGATCATGGCTCTGTAGCGGTCACCATTGACTGTAACATTCTGCCCGGCATCATTTTTGAAGAAGTAAAGACCAATGACTCCACCAGCCCATAAAGCACACCAAACAGCCACTTTTTCTGGATGTAAAGGCTTCTCAGCAATATATTGAGGATTACCTTCACTCCAAATGCGGCAGTTTTGTTTATTCACGTAGCCATTCAACCAAAAATGGGCTTCATCACTGAACAAAATTTTTATGTGAAAATCGGGATCAACAGCAATCATGTTCTGGGCCCATTCTCCAAATGCACGCCATGCCAGGTGGTCATTCAGCTTTAATTTCTGAACGAGTTGGATTCTGTTCAGTCTATTCATTGTAGAATGGCCAACCAAACTGAACATAAATTACAAAACAGTTTTCAAAATGGCCTCCATGGAAATCGGTACTGCTAACTTATAGAACTTAAAAGTTCTATACCTCTAAAAAAACACCCGTTAGGCCTATATATATTTTGACCATAAAATCGTTATGATTTTTTTTAAATTCGCTTATTCACAACGTAATGGTTTATCTAAATTGTTCTTAATCCAGATTTAGTTGTTTAGTTCCTTTGATCTGGATGAATTGGGATTATACCGGGTGAGCATAAAGTCTTGCCCTGATTATAAAAATTTATTGCAGAATAACTGTTTGACATAATAATTTAAATTTTATGCTGTTACATAGGTTAGTGTTAATAGTTTTTTTTAAAGATTACTTACATTAGTAAACTTCAACGTGTAACCTCTTGGTAGCTCGGAGAATGTCGAAGCGGTATTCTAGTTCCCGCCAGGTGTTTTGTAACATGTGTTTTGCACAGTACCCACAGCAGCTTGTATCCTAGCCTTCAGTTCGTCAACGTCAGCAACTGGTGTGGCGAAGACTCTATCCTTGATATAGCCTCAGAAAAAAAAGTCAAGGGGAGTAATGTCTGGAGAGCGGGGTGGCCAGGGTGTTGGACCATCCCTTCCAAGACACCGATCTGGAAATGTTTCATCCAGGAAATTACGCACTATCAAAGCCCAGTGGGGCGGTGCCCCATCTTGCTGGAAAATTATCCATGGTTGATATTCTTCTAACTGTGGTACAATGAACTGTTGCAAAACATCTAAGTAAATGTTAGCATTAATGGTGTTTTCCGTGAAGAAAAACGGCCCGAAAACCTTATTATGCATGAGGCCGCACCAAACATTACGGAAAACACCATTAACGCTAACATTTACTTAGATGTTTTGCAACAGTTCATTGCACCACAGTTAGAAGAATATCAACCATGGATAATTTTCCAGCAAGATGGGGCACCGCCCCACTGGGCTTTGATAGTGCGTAATTTCCTGGATGAAACATTTCCGGATCGGTGGATTGGAAGGGATGGTCCAACACCTGGCCACCCCGCTCTCCAGACATTACTCCCCTTGACTTTTTTTCTGGGGCTATATCAAGGATAGAGTCTTCGCCACACCAGTTGCTGACGTTGACAAACTGAAGGCTAGGATACAAGCTGCTGTGGGTACTGTGACCGAGCACATGTTACAAAACACCTGGCGGGAACTGGAATACCGCTTCGACATTCTCCGAGCTACCAAGGGGGCACACGTTGAAGTTTACTAAATGTAAGTAATCTTAAAAAAAATTATTAACACTAACCTATGTAACAGCATAAAATTTAAATTATTATGTCAAACAGTTATTCTGCAATAAATTTTTATAATCAGTGCAAGACTTTATGCTCACCCGGTATTTTTGTTTAAATTTAGCTGTGTTATAAAAAGTCACCATGTAAATCCTTTAATCATTTCGTATTTTTTTTACGCAAATGAACATACCAACAATGAATATGTTAGCAAAATAGAATTGTAATCTAAATTAACGACCGTACCGTGGTGGGGACGATGCATTTACCGTGGTGGTGTGTTATTACATATATTAAAACCACAAAACGTATACAGTCTCTTTTTACCATCACTATTATTGTTAACTGCGGTTACTAATTAACGTGAAATATCGTTTGGCGTTGTTTTACCAGATTTAATTTAAACCCAAGAAATCAATTTAAATTCGCTCTGAATAACTTTATAATTACTAATCGTGTGGATTTATCAATTTAATTTCTTTCGCTTATATTCTAATTAAAATGAAGATAGTGTGTATGCAGACAACATATATAATTTTGTTTCCATAGACCTTTATTTCTATTATGGACTTTATTGATTGAATATTCATTATTACTTTCTCTTGCTTATATGAGTATATAGGAAGGAAAGTATTGTTTCTATGACATTTTTTGAAATCAAGTTTTCACCAGGTATACCCGTTTTCAGACCCCATGAACCCAAAAAAGCGATTGATCTGAGTGTGTGTGTGAACAAAATATATAAAGAACAACATCGTACAAAGTTGTAACTTGAAACTTAAGTTAGGTACTAGTAGAGGACCCGACACGAATATTTCATCAAAATCGGTCAACCGGAAGTAGTACTATATTCGTGTGATTTTCTCAAAAAATGGCTCCTAAAATATTTTTAAAAATTGCCTCATTTATTAAATTTTTTATGCTCTGCATGATAGAGTAGGCACAATGTCTGCTAAAATTCTTGGGAAGGCTTGTGCTCTCGTAGAAAAAAATGGTTTTTTAAGATTGCGACCTTAATCTGCATTTTTGGGCAAAAGTGTATATAATCAAAGTTGTAGACAATTTAAAAACCTACAACATTTATTTCTTTGTATAACGCATAGTTTAGAGGTAATTAGTGGTTTTTTTTTATGAAAATCTGTAAAAAAATAGATTTTTTAAGATTTCGGCCTTTTTTAAGATTGTGGCAGTGAGGCCTAGATGTGGAAGAAGAAATATGAAAATTCTATTCAGTCGCCAGAGATGCGTTAGGGGCTGCAGTAGACAGAATCAGTTCAGAAATGAGGATATATTAGGACAGTTAGATGTGCGTTCTCTTAAGGAGACAATTATGGAGTACCACCCGAAATGGATCGATCAACGTAAAGTATGTCTCCACACAGAATTCCTACAGTCCAGTCTCTCTTAGTTTGCTCCTAATGTAAACAAAAAATGACGTCATGCATTAGCATGCGCATTATATCAAAATGTGTGCACGCTGATTAAAAAGTAACAACAAAAATACTTTCAAAAGTATTTAAATACAAAATACTTTTAAAAGTATTTTTATAAATGAAATTGTTAAGCCTACATCATATCATGACTGATGTTTTTAGTACTTTAAGTACTTATAATTTAAAATAATAGTTAACTTAATAGGAATGCGACATCCGTAAAGTCGAAGACTCTAGCGTGCACCCTGTAGGAGGTGGCTTTTGTTTGTTGACAGTAGGAGCAAACTAAGAACGGCTGAACTGTAGACTGTTCAGAAATTATAGGCCGATTGGACTGCGCGACCGGTGGCTAGCGGATGCTGGAACAGGTCCTGGGATTTAATTCTTGTTCGATGAAGAAGAAGATCTTTTAATATCTTTTGTGAGATTGTATGCAAATACCATTTTCTGTACCCTGTTTTCATATCAAAATTTTCTAGTGTATTTTAAATTCTATGAATTAATTTGAGCCGAATGATTTTGCCTAATTTGTTATTTTTGTTTTACTCACAGGTTTTCTAAACAAGCATACCTAAGTGATGTCGTGCAGCCATACAACTTGCCCGATAATAGTCTCTCGTTTAAAGATTTTATGGGCAACAAAAATAATCGTTTCATTAATCCAACTATGGCAGCAAAGAACAGAATACAGGGACCTTCAAAGGTATGTAATCGATTCAGAAATATTTGTTTAAATTTATTGATGTAAAGAGCATGGGGAAACAAAAATTAATACAGAGACGTGTAAAAAATTGACTAATAACAATGTTTTTACCAAAATAATTCTTATCTGGTTTCCATAATAAGTCAGTTAAATCATTAAGCATAGTACTTCACCCTCCTGACACAAGGAGGAGTTTCATTGCCCATTCAGTTCTACTTTGTGTATGCATCTGAAAGTACTATTGCTTCAATCCTTCTACACCAGCGGTCTCAAACACGCGGTCTGCAGGCCACATGCCGCCTGGTAACGTATGTTTTGCGACCCACGATGAATGCTCATAATTAAATTTGTTATACCTACTACAAAATAGTAGATTATTCAATATTAAACATTTTTTTAATAAATTATAACAATCTGTTCGTTGCAGGGCTAAAATAAATAGTTCTGTTTCTTATCACATGGTCAGTCAATTAAATGACTGAATCATTTAAGAACAGAAGAGGTAGAGGTGTAAAAGACACTAATCAGAGTTATCTTCTCTGAAAGTAATGAATTTCATTGTACAGCCAGACCCTGTGGTGAATGAAGTGAAGGTGTCATTTACAGAGTGGAAAATATGTGCTTTTCAGAGGGCCCGGCATGCTGATAAGCGTACTTTTCCACTCAGTGAGGAAGGCAATGGTAAACCACCTCACTCCTCGTTTTACTTAGTAAAACCTCTAGAGGTTCAAACCAGCCTTTCGGCTGTTGACCTGAACAACAACAACAAGTTGAGTAAAAGTTGTCTATGCAATTGTAAAATGATGTTATTATGTTTGTAAAGAAAGAAATTTCTCTTTGTACTGTCTACCCTGCAGTTAGTGGTTACTCTTCATAAATGTTGTTCAGAATTTATGTGGCCCGCAAAGTGTTGGTAAAACTTTTAAGTGGCCCTCTGAAGGCTACGAGTTTGATATCGCTGTTCTACACTGTAAATTATGTCGATACGTTTCTGCCACTTCTTTTAATCCTTTAATCCCTAAAAAAATATGATTCAAAATACACTTCTGTCTCAGAAATAACTTCCTCATTTGAGCTGCAATTTTCCTCGGCCATGTTTTAATGTTGAGGAACAGAAAGAAGTGCAAGAAGTCAGTTTGGATGAGTATGGTGGGTGCGGGACAGCAATTCATAGCACAGTTCGTGTAATTTGGCTGTGACAATTTCGGACAAATGTGCGTGGTGTGATATTGTGGTGAAACAACACTTTATTTTTTAGCCGCATGGGGCCATGTCTCCTTCAATTTCTTATAAAATCGGTCCAATAATTCACTGCCTGGTGGCATAATCATTTTTTCCTTTCTGCAAAAATTTCATGAGGATTATTCCTTTTAAATCCCAATAAATCATGGCCATGACCTTTCTGGCTGATTGGGATCGTCTTTGCCTTCATTAGAGCAGATTAACTTGGAAAAATTCATTGTTTGGACTGTCACTTGGACTCTGGTGTATAATAATGTATCGAGGTTTCATCAATGGTGATTACTCTACTCGATGCAAAAAGTCCTGTGAATTTCACCGAAAAGGTCCAAACACTGCTTCAACAAAGACGGTTGTTTCTGCTTGTCCTCCATGAGCTATGCGGTGAACAGCGAGAATCATATCGTGGACCTTTTCAACGTTGTGGCCTGGCCACTTCTCATCTAAAACAGATGTACAACCCCATTTAAATTTGTTCATCAATATCTTGATGAAGAGTCCTCATATGTAGCATCCAATGTCGCTTTTATTTGTTTGCATGTTTTTCTGTCCAAAATTGAAGTGAATTACGGATTGGTAAAAAAATTGGGATTTTTTAAAATATTTTGACCTTAGTATGCATTTAACGACAAAAGTGTATAATAACAGTTACAGAAAATTAACGCTTTCAGTACTGAAACAATATGTAAAAGTTGATCTAAAGCCATTTTATTTGAATAAGGGTGTACAAAAAGTGCCAGCTCATTATTTCCAAAACTTGCAGGCGTAAGCCTCTCATACCTACCGAAATTTCAACGTTACAGAAAAATAAAATTTCCTATTTAAAATTAATTTTAATTATGTTCATAAAAAAAGAAATCGTTCTAACACTAAAAATATTCAGATAGTTTTTTTTTGGTTTTTTAAAGTCGCATCGACAGCTTGGTCATTAGCGACTACTGTGGGTTTTGGTACCTTAATGGTGGTTTTTAACGTGTTAAAATTTCCATACCCTAGCTGGGAATTAAACCGGGGACCTTTCGTTTTGCAGGCTAGCGTGCTAGTCACTACTTCACATAGGTGGTTTCAAAATATATTATTCCATTAATTTTTGTTAAAAAGTTCTTTTTGTAAATTTTCGGTTATCGGGACTTCGGCACTTTATGTATAACTACGGACTTTCAGTAAACCGGATGTCACTACATAAAATATATCGATGTCCTGTTTTCCAGATATTGGTACTGAAAGGGTTAAAAAACCTGTATATTTTATTTCAAGTATTTTTTTTCTACAGAGCCTAGTTTTGCAACAGTTAGTGATTTCCGTATTTTTTAGGTTATAAGAAGGTTGATTTATATGAAGTGTCATTCACTCATGATTAAAAATAGGAGGTTATGTTTTTAATTTTATATTGTTTACTAATGATTAAACACAAAATTGTAAATTCATTATTTACATTGGCAAGATAGTCATGTGAGTGTTTCACACCAGAATATTTTATGTTGATTTTATTGAACTTGTGGAGAAGCTTTAGTGTTTTCATTTATGTATCCTATTTTTGTTTCAGATTTTACATTTCTTTAATACACCACCTAATGTGAATGAAGAACAATTATTAGAAGTATTTGAAGAAAAAAATGCACCTAAACCTAAGACCGTCAAGTTATTCCCAATGAAAGGTATACTACCATTTTATATAAATTATCATTTCTAAGATTTGTGTCAAATTTATAATGTTATTTCTGTACGAGTTAAATTGTGTTAAATTAATTAAATCAAACACTTTATAATTAATTTATATGTTGACTTAGTTTAGTTGTACTTTAATTCTTATTGTTCAGAATCAGCTTAGACTGTAACCACCAGCAAGTAAACGATTCATTCATTCATTGAAATTAGAAAGATTCAGTTATTTATTTTAATAATTTTTTTTTTAGTTTTTATTTCGGTTTGTGGGTTACGGTATTTTCATGTACATTATTTCAAAACGACAGCAATTGACCTTTAACGGTTTTTTCATTTACTTAACTAAGCCAAGGTTAGACATTATAATAATGTGACAAAACCTGTGTGTCTCTACGTGAGTGAGTGCCTTAGAATGACTGGGGAGGCTGGTCTTAGAGAAGCAAAGAAATTTGAGAGAAAGATCCTTCACAAGGTAATGGGCCCGAAGATGGACAATATAGGTTACGAGGTTGAGAAGAACTGTACATGGAAAATAAATGATTAATGGAAACTATTAGAAAAAGAAGTCTAACATTTTTTTACGAACACCTGTGTAGAATGGAAGACAACCAGTTGACAAAAAAAATTTTGAAGAAAGGATATTGAGAAAACCAGAATAAACCGAGAAAAGAATGAACCGAACCGAATTCAGACAACTAATTACAGACTTAAGGGCTTCTATGAAGAGAAAAAGTAGAACACCAGGTGGTTGAAAGAGTGGAGAAAAGTCTACAGTGAACGAATGCTGAGAATATGGGCTGCAAAAAAATCTTCCAGAAACATCTAGTCACCTCACTTGGTCTAAAATTGGCTCTAAGCGAGAGAAAACGAACTGAATTAAGGAAATTCATTATTGTAATAACAAACAGAGGTGATAATAATATATAAAGTGATAAGAAATTTTTTGTAGCCCTGGAACTAGAAGACATCAAGGTGCGTTTTCCATACATCAATAACATTGGTGATGTAACAAGACAATAGCTATGCTTGCGTAGAAAACCTTCTTCAAATGCACATGGAGGTCACATTTTTGTGAGAAGAGAACACAAAGAAGGAATTACTAAATCATTTAAAATTAATAATGCTGTAAACTTATTGTGTACTTGCCAGACAAATCAAAGAACTTTTCAGTGAGAACATAAATTTGTATTTTTGTTTTTTTAGGTGACAAAAGTTCCACAGGATTATTGGAATTTGATGATGTTGATGATGCTATGGATGCCCTAGCTCTTTGTAATCATGCCAATATTAAAAACCCAGGTACGAACAGTTTTTTTTTTATTGTGTAGCTTACCTATATACATAATTTACATATTTTTTGATAATCATTATAAAAACTTTTGTTTGTGTGCAAGTAACAATGTAGAAATTATTTGTTGATATTTTGTTTTCATGTTATCTTTTATAGAACATTTTTTTATCGCGTTAAAAAAGATTTATTGCAGTTTCAATAAAAAAAACTGCAGACTTGTATGAATCAAGTTTGAGAATTCTAAGTTTTTAAAATAGTGCTAGCAAATGTTAAATTGTTTATAACCTTTTTGTGTAGATTTAAATATTACTGTGTTAAACGCGCCTAGCTATTGTTTGGAGTATTATAACTTATTTTATTGCTTTGTAAATTATGTAATAAAACTAGATACTTTAGAAATTCTGTTTGAAAAAAATTGAAGAAATTCTGTTTGAAGAAATTGTGTGTGAATCTGAAATTGTAATTAGGTGGCTACAGCCAGAGTGGGCAGTGGTTCATAAATATGTTTTGATCATTTTACTGAATTGTTTTGTTGGTGTGTTTCTACTCGTGTGAAGTTTATTCTCCAAATCGACATCGACTCGAACACTGGATGAATTAAATTTAACACTGAGTTGATTTATAAATTTTTGAATTTTGATTTGTTTATTTTTTATTTTTTTTATTTTAGAGTCGAGAGATTTTTGGAATATTAACGGTTAGTCGGTGATTTTTAATTTTTCAAAATTTACATATACTTTTCAGAAAAATAATTAACCCTTCTTGTATACCTTACCAATGTATATGTTTTTTTCTTATTGTAATTGTACTTTTTGTGACATGCGTTCAATCTTTACCTTGTTGAAAGTTGTGGTCTTGTATGCACTGTTGTGGTACAGCAAGACACAGTTGTTTCAAGGTACATTAACTTCCGTGCGATCTGTTTGGAATATAAATTCTTGAAGATGATAGTTTAGAGTTTTGCCATAAATTTTTACTACACATATCTAAATTTGTTGCCATAATTTTCTTTTAAAAAGAAGGTTTGTACCTAGTACGATTAAAGAAGTATCAACTGAGCAAAGAAAGATTACTGTTATCGCTGTATTTTTGGTTCCATCGGAACTAGTGATGAGGTGACTCGTAGGAGACTAGTACTTTGGACATGATACAAGTGGATATTAGAAACAGAATTGCTACAGCACTCTTTGGCCCAATCTCATACCCGATTAACTGCACTGTTCATCCTCACCTTGCGTGTAGTAAGCTTTCACTAAATAACAGAACACAAATTATGAAATAGAGCAAAACTTAAATTATCTTTTGTCTGTCTGTCCTAATTTGGAATAAATAAATTATATTGTTTATTGTTTCTCCATCAAGGAACTTTAATTTTATACTTTTTGTCCTAGTGTGAGTCATCTTCTGTGTTGTTAAAGGGTGGTTCACACAGAATGCGATCTGCGTCCTCCGTACGGGGCGAATAAACGCACTAATCTCAAGTGCGATCTTCCCTGTCACACAGAATGCGTTCAGTTCATTCGGTTAGTTGTGATGAGTTCTTCATCAGAAGAAAAAGGAGCTGTTACTCAATTCTTGTTATCTCTTAAAAAGAAAAAGAAAAACTGTACAGTGTGGGTACACGATATAAACTAAACCGATAACAGTTTGGAGAGTATAATACACTGTGTACAGGAACTTTCAGCACATGAAGACTGCTTTTACAGATATTTTCAAGTTCTGTGTCTTATAAATAATGATAGCTACAAACTGCCCCAATTAATTTTTTCGTTTCGAATGATGTTTGGGCGTTTGCGTGTGTGCGCGGTGCGTTTGGACTGTATGGGTTGCGGGTTCTGCTGCTGCGTCTTGTGCACTTTTTATTTGGTCGTTGTACCCGGAATGCGATGTAAAGAAATACAAAATTAAGCACCCTCTTACTTCCTTTTCCAACGTGAATTGTACTCGTGATGAGTGGGGGTTAAAAGGGGAATGACAGGAATAAGGATAGGTATTATACCCACTACACTGCTGTTTTCTTCCAAGGAGCGATTTCTTCACAGGAACTTGCCGTTTTCCAGGTGCGTGTATAGGCGTTGCAGTGCACTTCAATAAAAGCAACGGACTGACTGTCCTCGGCGCACACTGGCGAGAAGTGTTAGTAAAGCGTGGCGGTGCACTTCCATAAAAGCAGCGGACCGACCTTCCCCGGCGCGCACTGGCGAGCAAGTGTGTGGTCAGCGGTCACAATACAAAAGCGATAGCGGCGCCCTCAATCCTTCAACTAAAAATCAAATAGTGGATCGCAATGCGTTAATTTTCAAACTGTCCTGTAGATGCGTTCAGTTTCTGCCCGCACAATCAGAACACACTCTGTGTGCCACGCACGCTGCTAACCACAGCATTTAAAAATATTTTGCACGCTATTTTCACTTGACTGGAATCCAGGACGTAGATCGCATTCTGTGTAGCAGGCCCTATGTTATTTCCTCTCTGTTTTTGCTCCTTTGTTTGCTGCAATATGTATTTTTAGTGTGGTTTTTTCTAGTAACGGCATCCAGGAGACATCAAAAACAGAGTATAGGACTTGTCAAGATAAAACTGATAAATCTAAATTTTAACAATGTATTAAATTCATTATTTACAGATAATTTATTACCACTATTAACTTGCTTATTTCAATAAAACGTGTCATCCAACCGTTTATATGAAATAATTCATAATTTGCCTCAACGTTTAAATTAGAAGTTTATATATTTTCAACCAAAAACTATTTAGAAAGGAATTAGTGTACCCTGTAAAATGTTCATTGTAATTTATTGATGATGATGTATTTTCTATCTGAATAAGTAAGGTTTTGTTCAAACAATTCAGTATTGTGATTTGCAACATAATAGTAATAAATTCTGTTTCTTGTGTAGTGTTTATTGGCATTCAAATTCTGAAAAAAGTTATTTTGCTTTACGTACGTTGTGTGGTTAATAGTCCAGACAATCACACAGATCCAAAAATGAATTGGCCGATAGGGGATTGGCTTGATATGGCATGGAAAATGATGCAATTCATTCAGTTATGTGCTGTTTGATAAATTGTTTGGTATAGTCACTCGGAGTCACGAGTTTGCCCTTGTTTGCAACGAGGGGTAAAGGGGGAAAAGCTTCAGTGCGCATGTGCGACTGCTTTAATTTCAGTACTACAATCGTAACAACTTATACTACACCCAGAGCATATACAGTATATCGTGGAACCTTTTCTAGGTTAACTGTACGAATATAACTGTTTGTTACCGTAAACACAAATGTCGGTTTCTCGAAAACGTGGTCGAACTATTCACAGTGCTGAACGCAATGTAATAAAATGTTGTGAAGTTGAAACTAAACAAAAATGCCAATCCGTGCCTCTTAACAAAAGTTGTGAACAAGCGGCTAACTACTGTGATGTTTCCCTTTCCATAATTTGAAAAATAAAGAAGGAAATTAAGGGCGTTAAAGAAGCTATTCTTCAACAGTTTTGTTGACACCCGGTAAAAAAAAAAACGGTTAGGTAGATACTTGAGAGACATAATGAAAACACCGATACCAGCAATAGTAAAGAAGGCGATTCATTCCTAATTACAGTAAATCGAACATTTCTAGTCATGTAATTAAACTATAGGCAATGATACAGGTCATATTTATTTCTTATAAGGTTTATGAAGAAACATTTTCTTGGAATAAACCAAAGCTTACAAAATGTATCTAGAAACTGCACGGTAGTGAAATGTACGAGTGTCTCACTGTTGAGGTTGGCAGCACTGCAAATATTCCACTTCTCTTCTTCAAAGCCTAAACATAATAGTATAAAGGCAATCTCGTGACTTCAGTATCTATATTTGGAACGTGCATGTACAGTTCAGTCGTTCTTAGTTTGCTCCTACTGTCAACAAACAAAAGCCACCTACTACAGGGTGCACGCTAGAGTCTGCGACTTTACGGATGTCGTATTCCTATTAAGTTAACTATTTTTTACTTTCTCTTGCCTATATGAATATATAGGAAGGAAAGTATTGTTTTCATGTCGATTTTTCGAAATCGAGTTTTCACCGGATCTATACGTTTTCAGACCCCCTGAACCCAAAAAACATGTTTTTAGCGATTGGTCTGTGTGTGTGTCTGTGTGTGAACAGAATATCTCAAGAACGGAACATCGTACGAACTTGAAACTTGAAACTTAAGTTACATACCACTACCGGACGCGACACGAACATTTTCATCAAAATCGGTCAACCGGAAGTAGTAGTAACTTAGTTTATTCGTATAATTTTTCAGTTTTTTGCGATTTTCTCAAAAACTGGTCCTACGATTTTTTTTAAAATCGCATATTTTACTCAATTTTTGATTCTCTACAAGATAGGGTAGGCGCCATGTTTGCTGAAATACTCGGTGAGGCTGTTTTCACGTAAAAACGTTGTTTTTTTAAGATTACGGCTTTAATATAAATTTTAGCGCAAAAACTTATATAATAAAAGTTGTAGAGAATTTAAAAACCTACAACTTCTGTTTCAAACATTTTTTTGTATGACGCTTAGTTTAGCAGTAATTAGCAATTTTCTGATTTTTTCTCACGAAAACGTGTGAAAAAACGATTTTTTAAAGATTTTGGCCTTAGTATGCATTTTATGACAAAAGTGTATATAACCAAATTTATAAAAAATTAAAAGATCTACAACTTTTATTAAGAGCATTTTTCTCTAAAGAGCGTAGTTTAGAGAGAAAGAGTGATTTTCCGTATTTTTAAACCAAACTGAGTTCGAATTTCATTTTGCGTGTTTCACTCATGATTGAAATATGGTTATATTTTTGAGATTAGTTGTTTGTTTATTTCTAATGTTTTATTACTAATGTTAGGTTTATTGTTAATTATTTATATTGGCAAGAGAAAGTTGTGTGAGTGTTTCACACCAGATTTTTAAATTATAAGTACTTAAAACTAAAAACATCAGTCATGATATGATGTAGGCTTAACAATTTCATTTATAAAAATACTTTTAAAAGTATTTTGTACTTAAATACTTTTGAAAGTATTTTGTTGTTACTTTTTAATCAGCGTGTACACATTTTGTTATAATGCGCATGCTCAGTGACGTCATTGTTTGTTTACATTAGGAGCAAACTAAGAGAGGCTGGACTGTAGATTAATTTTTATGCTGTAATAATAATCATTTGACAATTTTATATTTTACGGTGTTTTTATGTTTGTTTGTTGTAATTTTCCAGGCGGAAGGTTCCCGTATGTCATGAAATTGTGTTTTTCGTCAAATCGAACCACAGAAGTGAATGGTAGAGGTGGTGGTGGGAGTGGCAATGCGTCTGGGAACTATAAGGATTTGGATTTGGCTGAGTAGGCTAGAGCACCAGTGGCAGTTTCCTCTTCATACACGTCAATTATTAATTATAAGCCCCCCTTTTAAAATAAAAATATTTAAAAAAAACAAAATGCTGTTGCGCATTTACAGAAAAAAAAAACGGTGTTGTGAAGTCTTTTGTTGCCACTACAAAATCTGTCGCAAATTGATTTTTAATATTTCTTGTTTGGTTTATTTTTTTACTTCTATATATTATTACTATTATTATTATTATTATATATTTTCTACTTTGTATTTCCTCTTGTTAAATGTAATTGAGAAAATTATTATTTAGTTATATATTGTAATGTTTCGTTCTGGATAATTTAAAAAAAAAAACTAGGCTTTAATAGTGGGATGATCCTCCCAAATCTTCAATGTGTTTGTAAGTGGATAGTGTTGTCCTTAGCTGTGTGTTTAGTACATTCTGAGCCAAGAAACTGCCACTGGAACGTTTCTTGAGGCGGAATAAATTCCATGTATGTTAGTTTTTAGATTAGATTTTTTTTTTCATTTTATAGAACGTAAGAATTTTATAGAATGTTAAGTGAAAAATCTATGACCATTAAAATGATAGTATTAAAATTTTTTTGTGAACATTGTGTCGTCAGCAAGTGAATAATTTAACTTTGTATGTTCTTTTATATATTTCTTTTAAAAAAAAAAAGTATATATTCTTTGGACATTAAAAAAAATAAATATTAAAAAAAAATTTGCAAAAATATAATAGTTGTGTGTTGTTGTATTTTCATTTTAATTATTTTAATACTTCAGAAAAATAATTTTTTATATAAATATAATTATATTACATAAATATTATTATAGATTCGTTAATGTGGTATCAATATGCGTATCGGCAACCTGAATTTTTTGCATTTTCTTATAAGTACGTTAAAAAGTACGTGCAAAAAAATTTTATATCATTGATATTATTAAATTATGTAGTTTTGTTCAAAATGTTTCAGAATTATTTTTAATGCTATATTTCTTCTTTTTAAATTGAAGAGCTTGGTGGATGAAGGTGTTACAAAAGTTAAACGGCTCCCATTTATTTTATTTTTTATAAATTATCTAATTTCTTAAATTTTTTTAGTATATATTTTTAATTAAAAAATTGTATTAAACAATTTAAATAACTGTTAGTATTTCTAAAAAGATATGTATTGCATTCTGTGAAGGAAGGTGTTAAAAGATCTGTAAACTTCACTTTTACTTTTCATATAACCAGTTAATTGTTACAATTTCTATAGTAAAAGTATTACATTTGGACTGAAAAATTTGTCAAAAGATTTTAACTCTTAAATTATCTTCAAAACATAAAATTTAATTATATAACTAAATACGCATTTTAATTTAACACCTTCAATCACATAGCTCTTTATTTTAGTAATTTTTAGTTTTTTAATATATTCTTATAATATAATTTTTATTAATTAATTAATAAATTAGGTAAGTAGTTTATTATTCCTACATTTATCATTTTATTCATCGTTTTTCCTCGATCGAAGTATGAAAGATTTTCTGTAAAAAGCGATTCTTTCGTAGATGAATTTAATTATACGATACTCGTTTAGTTTTTTTTTTTTAATTGTCGTATTACAATATTAAAATTACAGTTTTATGTAGAAGATAAAAATTAGTTATGCACAAGTGTTCACTTTATTTACTTATTTACATAAATTAAATTTTAGCAATAGCTTGAAATGTTTTTTGATAATTTAAAAAAAATAAACGAAAATAGTATATTATTAATATCAATAGATAGGTCGGTGTAATAATGTTTCTTTAAAATTATTAATTAATTAATATTGTACATGCTAACTAAATTAGTGTTTGCAATAAATGTTAAATATAATATATATATTTATTATATATGATTAATATTATATTGGTTTTTTTAAAAAATAATATAATAATAATAGTTATTTTCTATGGATATTTGTTTATTAATGGATTCATCGTCGTATTTCTTAATTGTTTACGGATGATGGCGTATCGCTTGTCAGGGACCAACTATAGGTACTGTGACAGTTTACCATGATTAAACCTGCTGCTGCTACTATTACTGTTGCTGCTAAATCACCTATGTTTGATCTGTGCTGTACTTACAGAACACCATAATTTTAATAGTGTAATAATATGTTCCTCACTTTTGTGTGCACCCTCTTATTAAACATTTTTTATATATTTAAAAAAATAAAAATAATTACATGTTTCATTTTTCCATGCAGACGAAACCGTCCAGTTTAATGATGCAGTATCCATATTTTGAATTTTTATTTTATTTCACTCGACACCTTTGCAAATGTTCGTATTTTGATTATTATAATTTTTGAAAATTTTTGTATATGCCTGCTTTATCGTACGGTAAAACTCCCAGTTATTCGAGCGAATGTATTTCAAACCTAATTCAGATATCTGGATAGTTTTAAAAAATACGCCAAAAATATTTTTTTTTAATTTAGGTAACATTTATTTAATGGTAGTTTTCTTCTGCTTCTGTAAGTGGTTACCCATTCTGAATGTTGACGATTATCATAGCAATGTTAATTTTTTTTTTGCTGTGTGGAATAGCTCTTCTCAGTTTTCTCCATATCAAATTCTCAGGTTTTGAAGGTACATACAACACATTTAAATGTTTATGATTTTTATATTGTGTTAACTATCTGGAAGGTTTTGGAGCGCACCTATGTTTGTAACCTTCTAGAAGGCTTGTCTATATAAATGGAGTATGCTTGTGAATTCTTGATTAGTCTTGTTCTAGATTATATTGTCAAGTTTAATGATCAAACTTCTTATTATCTTCATCTGTTACATCCCGTGAAGAATGATTTGAAATCACAAAATATCTGGATTCATTCCTTTTGACAAGTGAATTCTTGATAGTCTTGTTCTAGATTATATTGTCAAGTTTAATGATCAAACTTCTTATTATCTTCATCTGTTACATCCCGTGAAGAATGATTTGAAATCATAAATATCTGGATTCATTCCTTTTGACAAGTCATAAGTACTGGAGCTTTCTACGTTTGATGGTGTAAATGATTTGCATGTGTCCCTTTTCATCATCATCATCCTGAAATTTTCTACAGCCACATCTAAAATGCCCCCAGTTTCCTTGTGATGGTTTTAACCCAGGATTAATATCTTAATCTTAATATAGGCTACATTTTGTTTTTTGCAAAATATTTAAAATATGAATGTTAATTAGAAAACTTTAATTTGACATCAAATAAATTTACCTATTTTGATGTAGAAACTTGTTCGCGTGTAGCTAGGTCCATACATGCAGCTGCGTGTGTTCATATTTGGTTTGCTGCACCATCAATTCTAACGTGTTTTCATGATGTTTTTTATAAGTAGTAAATAAATTGTTTCAAAAAATTAATTTGTTTTTTATTCTCCAATGTTGATTCAAATAATTGGCGTTTTGTGAATAAATGGAGTTTTACTGTATTTTTCTTTTATCGTATAATTTTACTGCTATTATCGCATACTCAACGTCATAGATTTTCAATTACTCCTTCTTTGTTTGTTTAATTCTTTTCATTTCATTAATCCATGTTTTATTATGATATAAAAATAATAACATGAATAATTAAATAAAAAGACAGATAATTTTAGGCACTTGTATATTTAGCGATGTATGTATAATTAAATAATTAATTTGTTATGGTATTTAAATATTAAATTGAATGTACTATATTTATCGATTGTTAAATGTCACTGATTCCTTAATTAATTTTAAATTTTTTGGTATATTATTTTTTCTTTAAATTTTTGAACAATATTAAAAGATGCGTTTTGTTTTGGGACATGTCGAAAATACTCCTCGGTAATAAAAATAAGTTGTAATTTTTTTACTATCATTAACCTTTTGAGGACTGATGTATAAACTAGTTTTAAAATTTTAGCATCATGAGCTGTACTTTATTGGTTTTGAAATGAACGATTTATTAAATCTCGACTAATCAAAATTGAGAAATAATTAACTGAATAACATCTGGCTACCAAATGATCTAACCTAACAAGAAGCAATTTGGTAAACATAAATAGTTATGGCATGCAAGTTTTCTTTGTGTTCAAAGTTTATTTCTAAAATGTACTAACTAAACAAAATAAGTGAGTAACTGTTAAATGCAGATCTGATGAAGAATTTTTTTAGGGACTGACTACAAGTATTGAATATTAATTGCGTGTCACTATTTGGCTGTTTTAACAATGTTTTGTTTTTGACTGAAAGACCGATTTAAAAAGAAATGTTGTTACATTACTTTTATCAGATTATACATTATAAGTTTAAAACAGACACTGGGCTATAAGCCGGAGGGCAGGAGAGAAGAGGACGCCCGAGAAAGAGATGGGCAGATTTGAGAGGTTCGGAACAGGCAGAGTTGCCTAATCCTTGAAAGGCAGAAGAAGAAGTTTTTTGTTATAATTTTCAGAGTCTAGCCAAGATTAAACACAGGAATTTTGTGGGCTAGTACATTAACCAATAAGCCATGGGGAGCGGCTAACGTTTGTCTATTACAAACACTTTCTACTTGCATTCTTTCTTATAACAACTCTGTACTCAAAAGGTTAATCGGTAAAATTTCATTAAGCTGGTAATATGATTAATTTTTCTATTTTATGTGGAATTCAGTTCCCATCATCCCATTCGGTTTTTTAATTTTTAATATTTCATATTTTTATGTAAAGAAGGAATTATTGTAGTGTAATGATATTAGGTATCCATGCAAATTGTTTTTCTTTGGTTTTTTTTTGCAAACAAATGTACTAATTTGTTATTGCAGGGTTTGAAATTTCATTGTAGTGTATTAAACAAATATGAAATACGAAGTAATGAGGGATTATATTTTTTATTTTTATCGTATAATTTTTTTATAAGTAAATGCTGCATACTTTCATTGCTAAATTATCCTTAAAGGTTTTTTGAAAAAGGATTTCTTTTTTTTTTTAAATGATATAAATGTATGTGTAAGTACAACTTTTTTACAAGAATATTTTTATTTATTGTCTACTTATGTAATATTTTTCTTGCTCGTTAAAGCAACTTGAATTTGTACATAACTTTTACTATATATATATATAATATATAAATATAAAATATGATATAATTAATGTAAACAATCGTTAAAGAAAAAGATAAATGTAATGATGCGAATATTTATGGTGAATACGATAATGATACATTTTAGATATAATTTTTTTTGTCTTGTGAAAGGGATTTTCTTTTTTGAACCTGTGTTTTGAAACTATTGTACTAAAAGTAAGTATTTTGTATATAATAATACATTATGGGAATATTTTTAGTACATATTTTATAAAAACTTGTAATTTTAATATATGCTAAATAATATTATTATTATGATTATTTAATTTTACATCACAATAGCAAGATAGGAGCGTACACTCTTTATTAGTAACGTCTTTGTAAATATGTTATTTTTTTAAATGTTTTAATTAACATGAGCATATTTTTTAATTTTATTTTATTTAGTAAAACAATAATGTTTCGCAGGTTTTAATTTTTAATTTCGTTTGAATTTTCAGAAAAAGTATAGTTTGTTCACAACTTTAAAACTATTATATACGATTATCAAATTTTTTTAAAGAGATTTTAATTTTTTTTACATTTTTTAAACTTTTGTTTGCGGTTTGATTTAAAAATGAATTGCTACCCAAAAGTTCTGACATGTATATAAATCTAAAATTTGGGTGTTTTTTTTATTGGTTTAACATGAACATAAACATTTTTTTGTCTATTCTTCCCGTAAAATGATTTATATTTTTTTATCAAAGTTATTGTTTGTTTTCAAGCTAAAATGTTGGGGGAACCATGATTTCTACAAATGTTAATCCTTCCATGTAATGGTGACTAACTAATTCTACTAATAATAATAGGAAAAAATCATTGCCTACCTGAATCAAAAATTTTGGTTTATTTCCATATAGTTATTTCTTATTTAATAATTCAATTTTTTTAAAGTTTCATCAACGGTAAGGTTTACTGTGACAATTTTGAATTTTTGAACTATAATTGTAACTTTTACTCACAATTAATTATAATAATTGCTATAAACTTGAAACACTTTAATTTGTCGTCAATTTTTTCTTATGCGTAGTTTCTGAAAATTTTACAATAAAACTAATAAACTGCAAATAGATAATTAATTGCTGGTAATATTTGTTAATGAAAGTAATCACGTATCATTTTGTAACGCTACAAATGAACATAATTTTGATAAATACAAGGCCATCGTAATTATTTTTCTAAAATGAAGAATTTCATTATTTTCTGTTTGTAAAACAAAAATAAATACAAATATTTCTTACATAATTGTTTTCCCATGTTCTCATCTACCGTGCGTTCGGAAAGTCGCTGTGCACTGGAATTGTGACTATGGATTTATGAAAATATGTATAAAGAAATGACTAAGCATTTTGGAAAAAAATTTATTCAATACCTTAATTACATTGTTAAACCGTGATTACATTGTTTATAGAAGGTGTTCGAAATGACCTCCATTGGCATCAATACAGCATTGCACTCGTTTCATTTTGTTTGCAAACACCTTTCGCAACTGAAGAACAGTGATTCCTTGAATGTATGCCGTTATTGCGGCTTTAAGTTCGTCAATCGTGTGTGGTCTGTTCCGATACACAGTTTGTTTCGCCGCACCCCATAAAAAGAAATCGGGGGGAGTCAGATCAGGAGATCTTGCAGGCCACAAATTCTTTGAAATTATTCGTTCACCAAACACGTTGCATAACGTTTTATACAGTTGCGAAAGGTGTTTGCAAACAAAATGAAACGAGTGCAATGCTGTATTGATGCCAATGGAGGTCATTTCGAACACCTTCTATAAACAATGTAATCACGGTTTAACAATGTAATTAAGGTATTGAATAAATTTTTTTCCAAAATGCTTAGTCATTTCTTTATACATATTTTCATAAATCCATAGTCACAATTCCAGTGCACAGCGACTTTCCGAACGCACGGTATTTCAAGAAATGGGGTACATGGTTTTTTTAAATTTTATTATTGAAAAATCGCTTCCTGAATATATTATTTATTGTAATAAAGAACTATGTTCTGTAAAACAGTAAAAAAATAAAATTATGAGAAAAGGCAGACCTTGCTCCTTTAAACCAGAGACTTTGTAAGAACAACTGAACTAAGGAACGGTACAGCTGAGCAGTGCTCATTATTATAAATCTTATTGCATATTCTCACCATTTATTTTAAATGATTTGGTAATAATTATTTTAAAATAATTTTCATTTAATTTTATTGTTATAATATTTTATTTGTTTTGATTTTGTTTATTGTTTAAAACTGTCGATTTCAAAAGAATAAGAATTTTAAACTTCACTCTAATCTAGATATGCAAAGTGTGAACTTGATTGCATCAAGAGAGCCTAAGGCCAATTATTACATTATAATGTTGAGTATTTATTTAGTTCTACGTAATTATATAAATATCTATATATATCACGAATAATTTATTTAATGATACATTATCAACATAATAAAAGGGTATTTTAAAGCTAAATGTTTACATTATTTAAGCCATTTATGTAATGAAACAAGATACATAGACATGATAATTCAAAAACTGTTTTATTAAATTTCTTTATCTCACCGGGTTGGTCTAGAAGTAAAGTCGTTGCCTCGAGTCAGCTGTTTAACAGCTGATTTTCGGAAACGAAGGTTTGTGGTTCAAATCCTCGTAAAGGTAGTTACTTTTATACGAATTTGAATACTGGACAGCGGTTACCGGTGTACTTCGATGGTTGGGGTTTAATTAACCATACTCTCCTAAGAATGGTCGGCTTGGGTGTGTACAAGACTACACCTCATTTCATGTCATACACACCATCCTCATCTCATTGAGTCATGGGGTTGCTTATTGTTCTAAATTGAACAGGTTGCAATGTACACTCATTAGGGATTAAAAAAAATTTTTTAATACTAAATTTAAATTTCTTTAAGATTGTGGTTTTGACAAATCATTGGAACTTTTGGGTTGTACCTGATATTGATTTTTACTTTTTTCGGAGTATAATAATTTTTTAAATTTATAAAATTTAATGGTATTTAATTTGTATTTACAATATCAGTGTCCGTTCAGGTTTATTTTCTAATTAATTATTTTTCTTATAATTTTGATATTTGGTTTATGTTTATTGTAATGAATTTTTTTAAGAATTGTTTACAAAATTACAGATTATTGTAGAGCATTTAATGATAACAATACCTTTTTGTAGATCTATGTAACAAGTTAATAATAATTATTTTAATTATTTTATTGTTATAGTTGAACTAGATAATTATTATATAAATACTTAATATTGTTGCATTACATGATTTTATTTCTGTTTGTCATCTTAAGTAGATTCGTGTATGAATAATTAATTATACTGATAATATTTTAGTTGTCATATTAGTTGATTAAGGAATAATAACAATTACTTTAATTTATATTATTATTATAATCATTATTCGTTAGTTAATAAGTTTATATGTTAGATGTCTGATCATCTTTGAAAAGAAAAGAAGAATTATGTTAATTTTGTTTTAGTTAATTGCTCTGGTAGATCTTGTGTGTATGTTTAATGTATGAATGATGCTGAATATAGATTCATTAATAATTAAAATTCATTGTAGGTAGTTGTTTATTTTGAGCCTTTTCATCCTTTTAGTCTATCATCCTTTAGTCTTCTATTAGTTTTTCTTGTAATGTTATTTATTGTAAAAACCATGTTATGAGCTTACGTACGTAGGTACACAGGTCTTGGGTGATGCGTGAAGTTTAAAGGCGTGAGTGAAAAATAAAACTGTTGTTGACTCACTTACGATTTTCTGGATAACTTGTACAGATATCAGATGAATTAATGTCCCATAGCCAAGCGAGTGAGAGGAAGATATGTGGCATAACTACGCATGTGCCTGAAGGTTTTTACCTTCAGGCCTTTATGCCTTTTTGCCTGAAGGTCTTTATGTTGTTATCTTGCTTGTTAGTTTACTGCGTGCATAAACGCTTGCTCACAACAATGAGTAAAATTATGCAATGTTATTGGAATGGCGCGTATGGCTTGTGTGAGTGAGAGCGTTATACATTCTCTCACTCCCACGGCTAGGGGACTTTAGTTCATCTGAATACCGTACCTTCTGGCCGTTTTCAGTATGTAGGTGAATGCTAGATTTATCTTGAATTGGGTGGAATGTGTACTGGATACTTAGCAGTTCTAGTTTCGGTAAGCAGAGTTGTATAGGTAATTTTGTGTCTATTTGTGTGTAAGACTTGCCTGAAGTCCAGCCTTCTTTAGTTTGCTCCTACTGTCAACAAATAATGATGTCACTGAGCATGCACATTACTTAAAAATGTGTACACGCTGATTAAAAAGTAACTACAAAATACTTTTTAGTATTTTTATAAATAAAACTGTTCAATCATATCAACAGTTAATCGTATCAAGTTTTAAGTACTGAACAATAAATTTATAAAAACGGTGTACTTATTAATATTTCCATTCTTTTTCATAAATATACGTGGTTTATATAATGACGAAACTAGAGAACTTTAAAAGAAACATTTTAATTTTAATGATCTGTTTTCTACTATTAGTCTATAGTCACTAGTTATTTCACAATTGAATTTGACGATGACTAATCCAAACCCATAAACCTCTCTCCACATTTTTGACAAAGAACAGTTATCGTTTTAATTTACTACCAGTCTGCTTATGACATCTTATTGTCTTAAATTGTTCTGACCTGCTGTATAATTTATTTTCAATTAGGAATTTAGTCCTATAATATTTGATTCTTCATTTCTATTTGTTCAAGTTACTAATTGTATAAATCTTGTAAAAAGAACAAAGTTAAAAGTCGTGAACCCTAGCATACACCCTGTAGTGGCTGGCTTTGGTTTGTTGACACAAGGAGCAAAGTAAGGATGGCTGAACTGTAGTGGAGATTGTATAAGACAGTGTGAGATAATAATGGCTTCCTTCTTCATTTTTACAAATTTTAACTCTTCATGGAAGGAGTTAGTTTCATATCACAGATGCATTTAATGATGGGTCGGGGTAAACAGTTTTACTGGATGGTAAACTGTTTTTAAAGGCACAGAATCCATAAAAATTTTGTCATATATTTTTCTCTTCACTTGTCCTCAATGATAATGGATGTAGATTTATCCATCTTTAGTCCTGAGTGATGTGATTCTCGCCTAAATCACATCACATCAGTATGTTGTATGAATCTAAGCTTTGTGCAGCTGCGAGATGAAGGGGACAGACGAAGTACCAAACTACTGCTACATCGTAACACTACTAATCATCTCATTGCTATTCGCTAGGCAGTAGGCTTTCTAGTGCGGTGACATACGTGGGTGTTGTTTTCACTATTCGCTGTAGACGGCGACACAGAATATTTGTAGTTTGGATAGTACCCCTGACTACTAAAAACATAGTACAAGTAGTAATACATAGTAATACATATAGGGTGATTCAAAAAGAGCGCCGGTTTTGATATATCAAATTAAGAGATTTATTTTATTGAAAAACTGAAAATAAATACATCAACAAGTTCATCTTACCTTCCGATTTTATGTATGAAAAATGATGTCATGCATGTGTCCTCCTCTACTGCGCTGGCACGCATCAACTCTGTCCATGAAATTGGATATTACTGCACGACAAGTTTCGACTATGTGGGACAAGTTTCCGTATGTGGGGTTTTCTAAACCCCACATACGGCAGTTCTGTTTATTAACAAAACCGTTTAAGTGGAAGTGCGCCTCATCACTGAAAATGATTTTGTTTGCGAAGGTGTCATCATCCTGCCGTTTTCTCAATACCCAGTCAACAAACTGTCGTCTCTTCTGGTGGTCTGCCACTTTCAAATGTTGCGTCAACTGAATTTTATACGGGTGATATTGGAGATCGTACCGAAGAATTCTCCGTACAGAAGAACATCTTAAACCCAATTGTTGAGAACGGCGACGTATTGATTTTGCTGGGCTAACAGCCACACTGTCACGAACCAACGCAACGTTCTGCTCAGTTCGGCCAGAACGACGACGTCCAGAACTTTTAAGGTCGACTGTTGAACCCGTCTCAAAAAACTTTTTCATGAGCCTGCGAACTGTTGATTCATTCGGTGCTTCATTACGTCCTAGAGTACCGCGAAGTCGCCTGACAGTAGCCGCATAACTCTCTCCACTCTGGTAAAATGTTTTGACGATTAACACTCGTTGTGCAATAGTAAACTTCTCCATGGTTAGACACAGACTGCGAGAGTACTACACTGCGAACAAGAGAAACTACAACTGAATCGTCAATCGGAATGTTCTCCGAAATAGAAATGAGGTCTAACAATGTTGCCAACCGATAAACAAAAATTTACCAGCCGTTTAAAAACCGGCGCTCTTTTTGAATCACCCTATAGTTTACAAGTAATACATTATTACTACAACACAATCTCTCACAGTAGTAGTGACGTAACGCATACCTCTCAGCTGCACAAAGCTTGGGAACGGGCATTATCTGTGAATGGAACTGACTGAAAAATATTATTTGTACATTGAATTGCAGAATAAAAGGGGATAACAAATCTACAAGTACAAAGATGTTTAAAGAAATTTTATGATATAATTGAATGAACATTGCTCATAAGTATTAACGAATATAGGAAGGGTGTGTGAACACCGACCTCGTGGGTGGCAGTCAGTGTGATTCTAATACGAAAAATAAAAACAAAATTTAAACCACAGAAATAATTTTGAATGCTTTCACACTTCAGAATCCATCTTTTTTTTTATTACGAGTTGTTAAGAGGTTGTAAACATATATTTAATGTAAGTTGTCATAGTAATAATTTAGTTTCTATTTCATATAATGAATTAATATAATAATTTCACTAACCTTCTTTTTAAACTGCGTCACCGTTATTTTATTCCTACTTACACGTGTTTCGGTGGATCCACCATCATCAGAGTAAATGAAAAATTGAAACTAAAAATTTTTTTCATTTATTTAAAATTTACAGAAGATGATACATCTTCAGTCACTTGTATAATTTAGTTGTAGAGAATTCTTAAAATGTGGCAATTCAGTCTTACACTTCAATCTATTAAAACAAAGTAAAATAATAGTTTTTGTTCTTCCATATGGTTGACTTTAGATTAAGATAGTTTTATACTGGTGTATTCTGTACGAAAATAGCATTGCAACATTACAGCTGATCGCTTGCGGTAAATTTGCTGCATACTGCATCTTGACTACCCCACCTGCACCTAACCTATTATGATGAGAAGTCATTGGAATTACTGTGTGTAAAAGTGCATTCTCATGCCATTTAATTTGCTTTTCACAATTGATAAGCTCTGCTGTTCCACATGTTTAGACCAATGAAAACGTTTCCCAGTGTTGCCAAATTGTACCTGACAATTAGAACTAAACTGCAAATAGATTTTTATTAGAACTAAACTGCAAAAAACTCGCTAAACTATACTCTACTACCCAATTAACTAAACAAATTGGTCTGAATATAAATACGGAACAGAAAATCATATGAAAACAAATTAGCCACATTATTATATCTGGCAGATTTTAATAACAATGAAAACAAAGTGTAGTGACTGTGTGTGAGTTGCACATTACAGTAGTGATTGTATACTTCTGTGACTGTACCGTCGTTGGATGGTGAGGGGTGAAGAGTGGAGAAGATTAAACATCGAAGCTGCTTGTGTCAATTCGAATTGCCCCAGGTATAATTAAATAAGTTTAAGTTTACCATTTATTCCAAAAGTATTTTATTACCTACATTAAGTAATAATGAAATCATATTCAAAATTATCAGCATGAAAAATAAAATTATAGTAAACTAAATGAGTACAAACTACAATAAACTCTAAAATTACTAGCAACTTGCCATCATTTATCAGTTAAAGTAAAAAAAACAACTACAGTAATCTCTCTTTCGTTGGCAATTTCAGGACTTGGGTGATGCCAGATTAGCAAATGTGGGTTATTTTACTGAAGATAATCAGGCATTTTAAGAACAAAATCGGTTAACCGAGTACAGTGTACTGTATCAATCCACACTGTACTGTATCAATTTTAGTCAAACCACAAAAGTTTTTAGCATTCACCAGTTAAAAAAACAGAAGAGCAGATTTGAGTGAAAAATTAATACATTGCAAGATTAGACATAGGAAGTTAGAAAACAGTAAAAAAATTTAAAAAAAAAGAATTCAATTACCCTTAGGCCAGTTTTTCATTTACCGATAATCCGACAAAGGGGTCACCTGAAATGTATAATTTTAAATAATTAAAATGTACTGGAAATATGGTTAAACAGTTAGTTTAATGGCAGGACTGTGTGCCAATTTCAAATTTTTACATTTTTGTGGTTTTACATTTGCCGATATCAGTACGTCATGTTGATGTTGGTGGCATGGACAAAACAGACTAGTTTTCATTTTATAAATACTGATTTTGGGGCCGACAATTCATATGAAAAGTATTCAACGATTGTGGGCCGTAACTCCGATATCGGTAAGTGAAAAACCGGCTTTATTTGAACAGTTTAAAAAACTGTTCAAATAAAAAAAAATTCTGTACTTATCATGCTTACAAATAAAAAAAAAAGAAGAAATAGATGAGTGTGTTTGCGGGAAATGTATACGGGCTTGTCGTCCGCATTGTAAAAATTAATTCGATACCAGGATAGCATAATATTAGTGTAGGTTAATAGGTTAGTTTGTTAAAGAAGTGAAATAAATTACCAAAACTATATTGAAAGTATTCTCGGTTTGTGAAGGGACAGTAGCGACCACTTTTAATTCATACTCTCCTGGTAGTATAGAAAATGACACATCTTAGTCCCTGCAGTCTTGTTTCTTGTCGGCATTATCAAATATTATGACGTAACCGTTCGTAGTCTACATTATTTATATGTCGTTATGGAACAGTTTTAACCACCACTTTTATTTCCTACTCTCCTGGTAGTATAGAAAATGACACAACTTAGTCCCTGCAGGCTTGTTTCTTGTCGGCATTATCAAATAATATGACGTAACGTTCATAGTCTACAACTATCATATTATATGAAACTGTATTGACCAACCACTTTTATTTCCTACTCTCCTGGTAGCATTTGAAATTGGCACACAGTCCTGCCATTAAACTTAACTGTAACCATATTTCCAGTAAATTTTAATTATTTTTATAATTTCGTAAGTTTATATTCATCACTATATTTTAATAGAGTTTTGTGAATTTTAACAAGGACTACCAGACTTGCTTATGTAGTGCAAACTTACCAATTCAAAGCAAATTTAACTTAAATTTTATTATCTTTTTAATGTGTTCTCTTATTGATAATATGGAACATAATTTTGTTAAGCATTTTCCTGTCCATGCAACCAACTCAAAAAACATGTAACATCTAACACATGCCTAGAAACATTTTGAATTAACCAAATATTTCTAAATGTTGATGGCTTTATAGATTTTTGGTGATTTTTTAAACGAAAGTGAGCATACTGGCATTCCTGAATGTCAATACTCATCATTACCAATGGCTTAACAAATACAAACATTAATATTGCTTCTTCTTCTTCTTCCAAACAGGGTTTAGGCCATGGCCTGTTCCGACTCACATTCAGCTTATATTAATAATTTTAGAAAACAGTTCCGTCAATATTAATATTGCTTATAAAAAAAATTATCAAGAAAGAAAAAATTGTAAAAATTTAATAAAGACACAACACTTCCATTCTTTAAAACATTTATTGTTCTATTAACATTTATACTTATAATAATTGTTTAAAAAAGATTGACAACACATTTGTACACATAAAAAAATTGGTTATACTAGTAACTGTGAAATTGCGAGTCGGTATTCTAATTAGACAGTAATGCAGTGTTGCCATATTTGGCAGAGTGGGAACAACCTCTATATCTTTTATTATTTCATAAACTGTATAAGCTTACAAACTCATTTAACATTCATCTAATAGCAGATTTCATGTCAAAATAAATACGAAGCTTGGAATGAGTTAAAAGTGTTAAAACCACAAAGCTGTTCATTTCAATTATTTGTGAAAAATTAAACTTATCTGTATATAAGTTTTACATGAAGGAAATTGAAAAGTGTTGTAAAACCATGAATCTCTTTTTAATTTCAACTACTTAATTAATTTAGACATTCTAGTAAATAAGCAATTTTATCTTATGCTTCAGACAATAATAAAAACAGTAAGTGTGTTTGAACTATTACAAAAATATAAAATGTTTCAGAGTAAAGCGAGACAAAAACAGCCTTCTTTAATACAACACTTATGCTACCTATACCCCAACAAAGACTGCATCTGAGATCTAGCCAATAACAGCCAAGGTTGGATAAGAGGTTGCCCCTTCACAAAGTAACACTCTGTTCCACCGAACTCCAGCTGACTTTTTGTTCGGCTGTCATCCACAGCGGGACCACAATGTGACAACGCAGGATACGATTAATGAAAGTCAATTGACTCTGTGTTGTGATCTAGGTCACTATGCTCTGCCTTCATCTGCAGTCTCTAGTTCGTTAAGGTATAGGAGATCTATTTTAAAAGGCAGGGCAAGTGGAGGTACATGACTGCTTAGTTTACTAAGAAACTCGCAATTTCGTGGTTAATAGTATAGTTAGTTGTACAAGATTGTTTTAAGTAAGTAATGAAAGATACTGAACTAAAAATTTCTCTTCATGTTCTAAAATCATCTACAAATGATCTTTATAGTCAGTAGAAAACTTATCAAAAGCTTCTTGTTTCTTTTTCAATTTATGCAACCGAGATTCTTCGTTACTTGTAGATGAAGAAATTGAAAGCATGTAATTACCTGAAACAAAATTTTAAATTAGTAATGTGTTAATACCCATATTTTTCTATTTTTGATACAGATTCTAATAAAAACCAAGAATTGATTCTTGATTTCCGACACCAAATATCAAAAAAGTGTAAAAATAAAAACAAACAAATCTGGTGTGAAACACTCACACTACTTTCTTCCCAATGCAAATAATGAAACGTATAACCTAAGTTTAATCATGAGTAAACAATGTAAAATTTAAAACATAATCTAATTTTAAAAATCCCTTTCATGAGACTCATGAGTCTCATGGCTGGTCACAATTTTTTTCTAAAGAAACTGTAAAGGATCAAGGCCCACGATACCGATTCTGACACCAAGAAACAAGAATCGATTTTCGACACCAAAATATCAAAAAAGTGTGAAAATAAAAACCAAAACAGTCACATGACTTTTTCTTACCAATGTTAACAATGAACAATATTACTGTTTAACTAGAAGTTCCCGTGCGCTTCGCTGCAAGTATGAAAATAAAATAAACCAAAAAGGAGATTAATTAAAAAGGTCTTAGCTTAATATCTTCAGCTGTTATTGAGAAGTTATGACATATGTTCAGGTTACTGAGCCCACAGGACACCTTGGATTTTGGTTTTTTCCTGGGGGTTTCAGAGGGTGAGGAACAAAAACAGTCTCCTGCAATCTTCTGCTCAGAGACTTCTTTACAGGTTAGAATTTCCGGACATAGACCGCTGTTATTTTTAAACAATTTTTTATTTTAATTTTTAATTGTAATTATGGAAGACAAACCAGGACCGTCCAATATATTTTGTTACAACGAACCAACATGTGACAAGTTGGTGTTTGAGGACAACGATAATGACCCAGATTACGAGGAATGTAGCGACCATAGTTCAGAGCCAGAGCAGAGTGAGGATGAAGTTGACAATAATTCAGAGGTCAGAGTTTCGGGTTTACGGCTATATACAAAGGCTTTATGCGATAACCCAGGCCTCGTTGATATATGGTATCTCAACATCTGATGAAATTCTGTTGAGGACAAACACAAAAATTCAAAGTACTCGGCCAATTATAAAGATTGGACTGACGTGTCTTACACTCATAAGATATCGACAAAGTTGAACTGAAAGCTTTTCATGGTGTTCTTTTATTCACGACCATACTCAAATGACACAATTTAGGAAGGAATGACAGAAATAATAATGATGTTTTTGAAAAGAGAAAAACATGCCGCATTATGTCCACCAAGACTAAAGAGAAAGACTCAGTAGTATCCTTGCGTAAAGTGTGAACGTACGATATGTTTGCAATGCTCAAAAAAAAATTTGCAAAGACTGCAGTAAAATAATATTGGCTATCAATTTATGTTTACATTGTATTTTATTTGTTGTAATATTCTTTCAATTTTATTATGAATTTGAAAAATAAAATAAAAAATATGTAAAAAAGATAAACATAATAATAAACAATGATCTAAAAATAACAATGATTTAAAAATACGGATGGAACTGATAAACATACATGCAGCGGTATACCAGACCACGCCGTACCACTTACGTTACTTTATTCACAGTACCAGTTAAAGGATGATCTTCATGATCTTACATAGATCATAGGTAAACAAAGTAAAATAAAAAATGGTTGCCTCCGTGGCCATCCCAGGTTCGATTTCCCAGCTATGGTCTGGAAATTATTACGTGCCACAACCCATCGTTACAGTTTCTTAACCCACTGTAATAGCTAATGATTAAGGGGTTGATTTGACTTTAAATAAACAAAAATTAAACTTTGTTTCCCTTAAAAATACGGAAAATCACTCTGATGCTAAATTAGGCTCTGTAGAAAAAAATCCTTAAAATAACAGGTGTAGGTTTTTAAATTTCCTATAACTTTGAATATACTACATACATGTTCGTTGTAAAATGTATACTAAGGCCACAATCTTTGAACATTCAATATTTTTACAGATTTTTATGAAAAAATAATAGAAAATCACTACTTGCTGCTAAACTAAGCATTGCAAAAAAATCTTTGAAATAAAAGTTGTAGGTTTTTAAATGTCTGTTAACTTAACTATATACACTTTTGCTCTAAATGTAGTATATATTTAGGCTGCAATCTTAAAAAAAAACCATTTTTTTTCTACAAGAGTACAGCCTCCCCAAAATGTCAGCAGACATGGTGTTTACCCTTTCTAGTACAGCATACAAAATGTAGTAAATGCAGGGATTTCAAAAAATATTGAGGCCATTTTTTGAGAAAATTGCCAAATATGTCAATATTCACATGAATAAACTACTACTTCCGGTTGATCAATTTGATGGAAATGTTCATGTCAGGTCCAGTCCTCTAGTGGTACCTAACTTAAGTTTTAAGTTTCAACATTGTTCGATATTTTGTTGACACACACACAGACCATTGCTAAAAACATGTTTTTTGGGTTCAGGGACCCTGAAAATGAGTATTCTTGTGAAAACTTGGGTTTGGAAAAATCGACATGAAAACAATACCTTCTTTTCCTATATATAGGGCAAGAGAAAGTAAAAATGTGTCATTTTTAAAACTAGGTAATGGGCATACTAGCTATCAAAGGTTTTAAAGTGCCAAAAATTACCAGTACATAAAAACATTTTAGAAAATTACCAAAATTACACTGGAAATAAATAATTACCTGCAATTCACCAGCGATACACTCAGAATTGTGACTGTTTTTCCACAAACAGTGTAGATGGATAAATTTATTGGTAACACACATGAAAAAACAGGTTCAGTGCTGAGAACAATTGAATCGGTGAGTGGAAAAAGGGTAATATTCCAAAAAATGCGAAATTGAACGAAGATAGCAGTTTTGTTAAGTTTACTTCGGCGCATCTATTGGTTGATAAAAGGGAAATATACCTTGTATCTAAAAGCATCTAAGCTACATTAAAAATTTAGTAGAGTGGAAAAAGAATAATATTCCAGGAATATTACCCTTCTTCCATTCAATAGTGAACAGCAGTTGGACCACTGGTTTCTGTCTTATTATTTTCAAATTATAACTGTAAATTATTTTTAAATTAAAATAAAAGTTTTGTAGCATATTGGCACATTATATTGTTTTTTAAACTTAATTTTTCCCATTCACTTGTACTAAATCTAGAAAAAGGTGAATAGTCAACATATTAATAATCAAAAATCAATCCCATGATTATTGTAAAATAAATTCTAAAGTCACCATTAAAAAGCTTTAATATAGTACTACAAATGACCAATTGAACATTTTACCATTAAACCAAAAACAAAGTCACAAAAGTTTTTTTTAATTTCTCGAAAATATGGATTTTGGAATATTACCCTTTTTCCACTCACCGATTCAATTTCTTCGGGTTTGACGAGTATCAATCCACTTTGTTTATCGCAACCGCCTCCATGACTGATTGTAATATTATGCCTTCTGTATATTAACAGGACGGCCGCTTGTCAATGCGACGAAAACATGCTATCGCAATGTTGTTGAAATGCAACATTTCTTAGTGCAGGAATTGTGTTCACACTCATGTCGGAACATTCCACAACTGCATCACATTGTATTATTATTATTATTAACCTGTAACCCAGAAAACAACACATTTCAGAATCGTTATAATGTTATTCATCTGCGGTGTAAACTGCAGACATACTGGCCATCAGCATTTGCTTGGGGTTTTTCCTTTCTAACGCTTGTAATATGGCTTGTTTTTTTAGTCTCAATCTACATAATACAAGCAGCATGCGTGTAGAACAATTTATATTCATAATTTTTTTCAAAGAAAAAATTGTGGTAAATCTAAATGCTGTACAGAATGATTTAAAAAAGCGATATCGTTGGGTTTATTTTAAAATCAATAGTAAAAATCTAATTGTGCCATAATTGCCTTTTTCACAAAAATTTTGTCATTTCGAAATATAATAATCAAGGCATTCTGTGAAAGAAGGGCACATAACTGAAAATCATTTTTGAGAAAAAAAGGTTAACCCTTTATAGGTCTTTGGTAAGTATACTTACCACTGGCAATAAGGTCGATTTAAGAATAAACTATGCAGTTGAACCATTTTGGCATTTTATGGTTTTGTAGATGTTCTCTGGGAAGTAGGCTATCCACATTTTGAAATTAGTGCGCAGCGACCATTTTCTTCATGAGTTGCTCGAATGTGGTAAGGATTCATACCAGCGTACACTGCAGTGTTGTTTTGTTGTTACTTTAGTACAGTGCTTAAAAAATTCTAGTTTTTACGGGAAAGCAAGCATTAATGCTGATATAAAATTAAGATAAGTTATTCTACACATTTTTTTGGTATATTTTACTACAAGTTGTTTTAATAAGCATTCTTACCACTAAACATTGTGTGATTCCCATTTCAATAAATGTTTCTTGGTAAGTATACCCACCAAAGCTTAACATTAAACCAAAGAAATATCTTACTGTTCTGGCACTTGAAAAACATTATTCAAGTCCCTGTACAGCACAATTTAACATTTAATAACATATAAATATAACCAACTACGGTGGCATGCGGGCTGCACATGCGCAGTAAGTAGCTCCCCCACCACAGCGTCGTAGCCTGATACAGGCTGCCTCTAAAGTAGTACTCACTATTCATTGTGTTTTGTTCATGTGGTAATTGTTTTGACAATTGTGTCGCTGTCGAAAGCCACAACCCGTCGAAATTAGTTGCGCGCGCACAAAATACGGGGAAAATGTCTGCGATTCATTTTAGAGTAATAGGCAATAAGTTTTCTTCTAGATGATACCTACCATAAGTTTTGACAGGCCCGAAAGAGAGGTATGTCATAATCTCATTCTGTTATATTTACTATACGGTTCTTTTTGTTGAAATTTCAAACAGCTGATATTGTGCGTGCGTAGTTGATTTCTAAAAATTAACGTATGTTTCGTATAAAATTACAACTATAAAAATTGATTCAGCTTCTTGGAATACCGACAGGAAGGAGACACCAGACACGATGATCTATCTTTGACTTCCCTTCACAAAGCGATTTTTTCAAGCTCGTTTATTATTTCTCTTTCTGCCCTACATATATTAAATTACAGATACAATTTTATATTTTATAACAAAATAATAAAACGCATATTAGACTATGTAATCCTGGAAAAGAAGTTATATTAGCCTACGTGATACGCGAAAAATGCGATGAGATTTAAACGTCTAATTTTGTACGAGCGTATCTTATATAAATATCAGAGTATAATAATAACATTTATAGTGTAATAAAATAAGATCCATTAGGAAGCGAAAGTAATATTTTCAGAATTTTTTGATTAAAAATGAGTTTGTTAGAGTGTAGTGAACGAAACTGGCCGGCAGAGTGCCCTATCGTACCGTGTATTGTCACTATTGTGCTCGAACACCGTGCACTGATTGAAATGAGTTGAGGGGAACGACGGACGCAATACATTCGCTCTCTGTCTCGCTACCCTCCCGACATGCCGCCGTAATTGGCGAACAGTATACCTACATATTTTCCCCCGTAGTACTGCCCTATAAAGGGTTAAAAGATTTTAATGTTACATCTAATTAATTACTGTGAATTAGGCAGGCATTCCAACAGAGTAGCATGGCAAACGTTCTTGCAAATGCGATGTCACAAATGTTACCTGCTAATACATGAGACTAGTAACAAACATTACCACCACCAACTGGAGTGGAAAATGTTACTCATAGTGCATCACCAAACGGTGTTGTGATGGGTGTTTTATTAAGGCAAACGTTCTGATTGGTCTAAACGCGTGGAACAGCAGAGCTCATCAACCGTGAAAAGCATATTAGTATAAATATAAACTATAAATAGATAAAGTACACAGAAGCATTGATTATCCGAACCACCTTTGATACAAAAAATACATATTTACTAATACAAAAGCCTTTTCTGCCCTCAAATCTGCAACACTATCGCGTGAAAAACAGCTTGAATTTAGTGCCGCTGAAGCATTGTTACTAAAACAAATGAAAGATGTTGCTGCTACAAAAAGAAGTAGTCTTAGTTCAAAAGAAAATTCAAGATGTTTTTAAGATTAACGACGGGTGTTTTATTAAGGATGCAACCCTGATTATAAGAGATAGAAGTAATACATCGGTAAATTTTCTGTCCCCTAATCGGTATGTTGGCAACAGTGTACTCAAGGCCAACTACCTAAGACAGTTAAAATGTTCCAGTCAAGCATTAGTGTGGTGACAGCAGTCGTTTCGTTATATTGTGTCAGCAACGGTTTTTTCCAAGAAAGAACGTGTGTTTATTGTAGAGACTTACATAGCGAGTAAATCTTACAAATGTATGCAAGATAAGTTTCAGTTGAAATTTCCCCGTTCTGCCATTCCGAATAAATCGTCAATATTGCGCTTGATAAATAAATTCCGTAGAACTGGGAGTGTATTTGATGAGAAACCACCTCGCCAGCCAACAAAGTTGACCGCGAAAGTTCACGAAGATTGAAAAATTGTTTGACTCAATCACCTAAAAAATCGCTTTGAAGATTATCATCGCAAGCTGGGCTAACATTAACTACTGTTTTCAGCGCTACGAAAAAGTTACATTTGCATCCTTGTCGTGTTGGGGTAAGTCATGAACTGAAACCTACAGACCATCAGATGGCTATGAACGTTCTTCCTTGGAAAAAACCATTGCTGACACAATATAACGAAACAACTGCTGTCACGACACTAATGCTTGACTGGAACATTTTAACTGTCTTAGGTATTTGGCCTTGAGTACACTGTTGCCAATATACCGATTGGGGGACAGAAAATTTACCGATGTATTACTTCTATCTTCTTATAATTAAGGTTGCGTCCTTAATAAAACACCCGTTATCATTCTGATGGGAATCTGCTTAATCAGTTCTCAAAAAGTTTCTCAAAAACGTGGTCAAACTATTCACAGTGTGGAATGAAATCTAGTATGCAGTGTAATAAAATGCTGTAAAATTGAACAAAAATGCCTTTCCCTGCCTCTCAACAAAAGCCATGGCGCAGTTGGTAACGTGCTCGCCTCTCTTCATGCGGTCCTGGGTTCGAATCCCACTCAGGCACGGCATATTTTCATACGTTACAAATAATCATTTCATCCTCATCACACACAGTTACACCCCAACGTCGTCGCTAATGACCTTGATGTTGATGCGACGTTAAATAAAAAAAAAAAAAAAAAAAACCCATGAGCAAGTAACTAATTACTGTGATGTTTCTCTTTCCACGGTTCGAAAAATAAAGAAGGAAATTAACGACGTGAAGAAGCTATTCCTCAATAGTTTTGTTGACACCTGGGAAAAAAAGAAAGGGTAAGGTAGGTACTAGTGAAACTGATAGTGAAGGCAGCGATAATAAAGAAGGCGATTCATTTGTAAAAAATTTTGTTCCAATGGAATAAAGTAACTGGTAATTATAGTAAATCAAACATTTCTTGTCACTTAATTAAGCTATAGGCAATATTACAGATCACATTTATTTCTTATAAGGTTTATGAAAAAAACATTTTCTCTCTGAATAAACCACAGGTTATAAAATATACGAGCACGGTAGTGAAATGTACGAGTAGTGTCTCTGTTGAGGTTGGCAGCAATGTCAAATTTCCACTTCCCTTCCTCACAGCCCATCCATATGCAAAAAGCCATCATGTGACTTAAAGTATCTATAGATAAGCACATATTTGTTCTGGGCGCCCTTCAACACCTCGAAATGTTAAAAATATCCACCAGAAAATCAACGAGGATCACAGTTTCACAATCGATGAAATTTAAGAATTGACAGGTGTGAGTTGGACTCTGTGCCAGCAAATTTTGAAAGAGGATTTGCAAATGAAATGTGCTGCTGCTACATTTGTTCCTCGTCTTCTCAAACAGGATCAACGAAAACTTTGATTGAGTATCAAAGTCTGCTATAGCAAATGCAGACGGTGAAGGATGAAATGATTTTTTGTAACGTATGAGAATATGAACATGCCGTGCCTGAATTGGATTCGAACCCAAGACTGCATGATGAGAGGCGAGCACATTACCAACTACGCCAATGCGGCCGGGAAATATGAACATACAAGCCGATTATATTAAAAAGTATTGCATGTTAACACGCACTATAATCGATGTGTACAGTATGAGATGCAAGACACGTGTGAACTACTGTGACTGTTATACGCATGCGCGCATAATGTTTGTCAGGCTGATACATTTGTACAATCTGAAAATGCTGTAAAATGTTCTGATAGGTCTAAATGTGAGGAACAACAGAGCTCATCATTGGTGAAAAGCATTATAGTGTCTTTTTACTTTTTCTTGCCTATATGAATATATAGGAAGGATAGTATTGTTTTCATGTCGATTTTGGAAATCGAGTTTTCACCGGATCTACACGTTTTCAGACTCCCTGAACCCAAAAAACATGTTTTTAGCGATTGGTCTGTGTATGTGTATACAGAATATCTCAAGAATGGAACATTGTACGAACTTGAAACTTAAAACATAAGTTACATACCACTACCGGACCCGACACAAACATTTTCATCAAAATTGGTCAACCGGAAGTAGTAGTTTATTCATGTAATACGTACTCAACTTACAACTTTTATTTAGAGCATTTTTCTCTACAGACCCTAGTTTAGCGTGAAAGAGTGATTTTCCGTATTTTTAAGCCAAACTGAGGTCGATTTTAATGTTGCGTCTTTCACTCAAGATTAAATTAAGGTTATGTTTTTTGTTTATTTCTAATGTTTTAATACTAATGTTAGGTTATATTGGTCATTATTTGCATTGGCAAGAGAAAGTTATGTGAGTGTTTCACACCAGATTTTTTTATAGTCCTGGAACTAGCAGATCGAGTGCAAGTAATTTAATACTCTACTGAAATGTGCACACAACAACAGATTAGAATGCAGTCTTTAATCCGTACTCAGCATTCACCGTCATACATGACCTAATAATTTCATTTACTCCAATTACTATGGTAACAATGTATTTAAAAAAAACGTTGTGAAACTGATCTATTTTCAAAAAATTAAATTAAGATATGAAAAATGAATGACCAATAATTTATTAATAAGTAAGTTTCTATTTGTTGTATGCAAAATCTCTTTTACAACAGGCACTTTCAAGATCTAGAAAGAGTAAGTTTGTGTAAAACATTTTATTACTCTTGCCAATTTTACTTAACATTTTTTTGTTGTTCAAAGTGGCTGCTCATTTGTTTCTACAGTATTAACACATTAAAGATGGCTGACACCTCTCAGGGTTCAGAACAATTTACTTAATAGGGGTTAGTAATATTAAGGAGTGTTATATTGAGGGAGTGAATAATAGGGGGATGCAAAGGTTACAATATTTAAACTAAATTACCTATGAAAGAAGTGTAGGGTGTTGCAGGTACATATATGACATGCGCTAGATACGACAGCTAGGAGAACTGTTGAATTGGTCAAACCAGTTGAGAGACTGATGACAAGAAAAAAATTAGTTGTCTTAAAATTTTATCAGAATCTTCTTCGTTTACAATGGTTAGGTAAATAAGTCTGTTTTCGCTCATACTGATCAGAAAAAACTAACTCTTATTATCTCCTCCAAGGCCTACCCACACCCTTATTTCCTTCAGGTCTGTACATCAGTGCTTCAAGCAAGTTTCTTCATGGAGCATCAACTGAACATTATCCTACTCACTGATTCTAGTTTTATTTTTTTGTTTTACGTCTGACTGTTTTGCAATTTCTGCTAATGTGATGGAGGATAATGAAAATGAGTGATAAAAAAATAACAGACCTGACTGGAAAAATCGAACCCGGGACCCCAGTGTAGAAGCCAATTGCACTAACCACTGCGCCAACGGGCTGGCCACTGATTCTAGTTTCAATGTCAAAGCATTGGTTGTTCCCATATTGGCTTATGAATGTAAAACTTTACTATAAGTTCAAGAGAGGAAAGCAGACTGAAGAAATGAGATTCCTTTTATCTGTTAAGGGTTGTTCAAGATTACACAGGCGGCAAAATGAAAATACCTAAGATGAGCTGGAAGTCTAAGCACTGAATACTATCAGTATTCAAATAATTTCATTTTGCAGCCTGTGTAATCTTGAACACCCTTTAACAGCTAAACGGAATCTCATTTCTTCAGTCTGGTTTCCTCTCTTGAACTTGTAGTCCAGTTTTATATCCATAAGCCAATATTGGCTTATGGATATACTGCCATATACATATACTGCCCATAACAGACAGGTGGAGTGTCAAATTATTTACACTCAATCTGTTAGTTGCAGGGCTAAAATAAATAGTTCTGTTTCTTGTCACATGGTCAGCCAATTAAATGACTGAATCATTTAAGAACAGAAGAGGTAGAGGTGTAAAAGACACTAATCAGAGTTATCTCCTCTGAAAGTAATGAATTTCATTATACAGCCAGACCCTGTGGTGAATGAAGTGAAGGTGTCATTTGCTGAGTGGAAAATATGTGCTTTTCAGAGGGCCTGGCATGCTGATAAGTGTACTTTTCCATTCAGTGAGGAAGGCAATTTGTAAACCACCTCACTCCTCGTTTTACTTAGTAAAACCTCTACAGGTTCAAACCAGCCTTTCGGCTGATGACCTAATGCTTTTTAACATTTTTACTCTGTATCGTTTAGTAACATTTTATTTCAAATTATGATCACACATTGTCTCAAATCTGTTGTGTTGCTGACAATATCTGTTGTTTTTTTTTAGTATGTTAGGGTGTAGTAACCCAGTTAACTGAAAGTTGACATTTGCTCCGACACTGAATCACTGGCTTGGATCTAATGAGTACGGTAGGTTGTATTCCATAGTACACATTTTCAGAACTGGTTATAATATTGTGTTGAATTGTATGGATGAATATCTGCATTTGTATTATAGTGAGTACAAGACACAATCAATCGGCCTTCGGTAATTCATTTTTTTCTTATATCATCACTCTTTTTATTCCTTTTTTTGTCATCAATCTCTTCACTGGTTTGATGCAGTTCTCCAAGCTGTTCCATCTTGTGCAAGTCATTTCATATATTTTAAAATACACAAAAAAGCTGTCAGGTGTATGATGGGAGTCAACCACCTTACCTCATGCAGATCACTATTTAAAGAGATGCAACTGCTCACATTTCCTTCTTTGTACATTTTTGAAGTGATAATGTACGTAAAGCAAAATACCTTTTTACAGAATTTAGATGTTCACAACCACTTCACAAGAAACAGAATCGATTATTATGTTGCTAATCACAACACTAAATTGAACAAAAACCAGCTTTTGCAGGTAGAAAATACATCAATAAATTGCCACAAGGTTTAAAAAGTAGTGAAAATTAAAGTAATTTTTAAAAAAAACTAAAACAATACTTGATTGATGAAACATTTTACAGTGTGCACGAATTCCTTTTGAACGAAAAGTAGTTTTTGGTTGAAAAGTATTTAAATTCTAATTAAACAAATATTTCCATTTCATATAATGAATCAATACAATAATTTCACTAACCCTCCCCTTAAACTGCGTCACCTTTATTTTAATTTCTACCTACACGTGTTTCGGTGGATCCACCATCATCAGAGTAAATGAAAAATTGAAACTAAAAATTGTTTTTTCTCATTTATTTAAAATTTACAGAAGATGGTACATCTTCAGTCACTTGTATAAAACTGATTTAAAATTAGTTTATTTTAATTTATCCCTTCTCATATTTACTGTAGATAGCAGCAGCAGTCAATATCACTTCATCATTCCTAAATTTTATTTGTTCATTCAAAATGTCCTGCTTTTGCTCTTTCAAATATTTATAAATATGGAACATCTCATATTTTTCAATTTTATTTTTATTAGATTATATTTAAATCAGTTTTATACAAGTGACTGAAGATGTACCATCTTCTGTAAATTTTAAATAAATGAGAAAAAAAACATTTTTAGTTTCAATTTTTCATTTACTCTGATGGTGGATCCACCGAAACACGTGTAGGTAGAAATTAAAATAAAGGTGACGCAGTTTAAGGGGAGGGTTGGTGAAATTATTGTATTGATTCATTATATGAAATGGAAATAATTTCAAACTGCAGGATGCATTATAAAGATTTATTTTTGAATAAACAAATATTGTATACTATTTGATACAAAGGGGTTCATGACAAGCCTACTGAGTTAAGCAGTAACTGTAACAAATTATTGGTAAGTGATAAATTTATCATTGTGTTTAACTTTTTAATTTTGTGTTATTTGATACGAAGGGGTTCATGACAAGCCTACTGAAGTAAGCAGTAGCAGAAACAAATTTTTGGTGGTAAGTGATGAATTTATCATTGTGATTGAATTTTTGTTTATCAGTTTTATCTTGTCATGTCCTATACTCCCTTTTGGAGTCTCCTGGATGCAAAAAAAAAATATCTACATACCTACAGCACCCTACATCTTTAGCAATTTGCTTTTTAATATTCTAACCTTGCCTCATCCTACAATTCAGTCCCTCAATACTACACTCCATTATTGATACGGCAATACCTGGATGTCTTAAGATATGCCCCACTAGCCTATCCCTTCTTCTGGTAAGTTGTTTACATACATGTAATTCTTCTTTTATCTACTCGTCTAAGAACCTCTAATTTATACTTATTTTGTCTACCCACCTAATCTTAATACTTTTAGTTAATATGGAACAAATTAACCAGGATTGTATGCTGTACAGACGTTACAATATATTTAAAAATGTATTTTAATTTGATTTAATTAGTTTTGTTAAAAGTATTTTAATTTTCATTCCATATGAAGTTTGAGATATGATTAATGTTTTTAAAAATTTATAATTTAAATAAAGTCGTTAATTTAATAAGGTCGTAAGTTTTAGGTAAAGTCGTTGCCAAAATCAGCTGTTTAACAGCTGATTTTCGGAGACGAAGGTTCCTGGTTCAAATCCTAGTAAAGGTAGTTACTTTTGTACAGATTTGAATGCTAGACAGTGACTACCGGTGTACTTTAATGGTTGGGGTTCAATTAACCATACTCTCTCAGGAATGGTCAACCTGAGTCTGTAGAAGACTACACCTCATTTACACATCATCCTCATCTCATTGGGTCATGGGGTTGCTTATTTTTCTGAATTGAACAGATTGCAACATACACACATTAGGGATTGCAAAAACAAAATTTAGTCTTTAAAGTAGTCTATTTTGTAAATTGGTATATGTATTTTTCTAAACCACCAGAATACAGTAACAGTAAAAACTTACCTATGTTCATATCGCTTTCATATAAACATCTTCAGTAATGTACTTTAAAATTCACACAATCAAAATTTAAAACTTCCTACTCCTACCATGGCAGATAAGGAATAATCCTACCATGCCCAATGATTATCTGCTATGAAAGGAGTAGGAAATTTTTGATTGTGTGAATTTTAAAATACATTACTGAAGATGTCTACACGAAAGCCCTACAAACATTGGTACCTAAGTGTTTACTGTTACCGTATTCTGGTAGTTTAGAAAAATATATATTTTAATTTTAAACGACCCACCCGATTGGTCTAGAGGTAAAGTCGTCGCCAAAATCAGCCGTTTAACAGCTGATTTTCGGAAACGAAGGTTCCTGGTTCAAATCCTATTAAAGGTAGTTACTTTTATACCGATTTGAATACTAGACAGTGGTTACCGGTCAACTTTGATGGTTGGGGTTCAATTAACCATACTCTCTCAGGAATGGTCGGCCTGGGTCTGTACAAGACTACACCTCATTTACACGTCATACACATCATCCTCATCTCATTAGGTCATGGGGTTGCTTATTGTTCTGAATTGAACAGAATGCAACATACACAAATTAGGAATAAAAAAAAATTTAAACAATACAGCTGTTGATAATACCTGCATAAGATATTTTGTAAATATGTTCAATTGTTTAGAATTAATTATTTAAAAAAAAAATATGTCTTGACTCTATGATAGAATGCTATGCGTGATAGTTCATTTTGATAAACTTACAAGCTAACCCTATTAATTCATTATTGAAAATTGCTCTAAGGAACGAAAATAAATAAAATATCTTAAAACACAAAGTTGTAAAAACATTAATAAAATGTTAAACTTCAAATTAAATAAAAATAAATCACTCAAAATTAAAATAAATTTTTAAATATACTGTAACATTTGTACTGTTACAAGGTGTGCTACTGTACAATAATCAGAAAAACCTAGACAATCAGTATTGCAACATTTCAGTTGATACTGATCAGACATTAAAAGTAAGAACACTTTAATATATATTTGCATAATTTTTAGGCCAAATAAGTATTACATATATGTAGTCTTTTCTTGTGAACTTATGAGGAGATGATCAAAAAGTTCCAGGAATGTTCGAGTTGGAAAAACAAGTTTTTCATGTTTGGCGATTTTGTGATGAATTGTAAAGGAGAGAAATGTGTTTTAAATTAAGTTTATGTGAAGTTAAGTAAATCATTTACAGAAACTTTCCAATTGTTGCAAGATGTTTTGAGGATGAACGTCTGAGTCAATCTGAGTCACTTAGGGCCTTCACACAAGGTGTGATGAGATAAATATGATTAGTACAATCTAGAATAATACTTTAGTAATGATTGGGATCCACACGTGGAGCAATTACCTTGCGATTGTTACTACTGAAATTTTTGTTTTCCATCAGTCAATCCAATTTCCATTTTTCCACTTCCCCACAAATTTTATGTTAAACGCCTTCATATTAATATTTATATTACTAATATTATAGGCCTACTGTGTATTACATTAAAATTATTCCCGTAATGTACTAAATAAATAAATTTAAACCAAGTTCAGAGAACAGGGGTTCAAATCACACTCAGGCACGGGATATTTTCATATGTTACAAAAAATCATTTCATCCTCCATTGTACAATAGTTGCACCCAAACGTCGTCGCTAATGGCTGTTGTAGTCGATGCGATGTTAAATAAAAATTAGATTAATAATTTAACCTTAGAAAATGTTGTTGTTTAGGTCATCAGCCAAAAGGCTGGTTTGAACCTGTAGAGGTTTTACTAAGTAAAACGAGGAGTGAGGTGGTTTACAATTGCCTTCCTCACTGAGTGGAAATATACGCTTATCAGCATGCCGGGCCCTCTGAAAAGCACATATTTTCCACTCTGCAAACGACACCTTCACTTCATTCACCACAGGGTCTGGCTGTATAATGAAATTCATTACTTTCAGAGGAGATAACTCTGATTAGTGTCTTTTACACCTGTACCTCTTCTGTTCTAAAATGATTCAGTCATTTAATTGGCTGATAAGAAACAGAACTATTTATTTTAGCCCTGCAACGAACAGAGTGAGTGTAAATAATTTGACACTCCATCTGTCCGTTATGGGCAGACTTAGAAAATAATGAAGCTAAATAAGAATAGAAAATAATTATCGGATCGTAAGCAGATCGACTGAATTGAAATACCCAGCAGATTGTAAGGTTCGCAAATTGCTTGTGTTTGAATCTTGCCGCATATTGATAGGATGGAAATCGTGCAATTGGCGGGTCCCTACTACCTAACGTACAAAGAAAGGAGAGGAAATCGCATCGCACCCAGTGCTACGGCTCTAAATCTCTGTCGATGATCGAATCGCACAAAAATGTTCACTCTTGCAAAATGATCGTCCAGAACAAAGATTGTCTTCTAAGAATGTTTATGGCCTCGTTTGAAACTCTTGTACTACTCATGACACCGTGATCGATTCAGATATCCATCTTCAAAAGCCTCTAGCAACATTCAAAGAGTTTCTTTGTTTTGCTCAACTTCACACAAAATATGTTTCTCTTCTTTACAATTCATCACAAAACCGCCAAACATGAGAAACTTATTTTATAAGGAAATGTTTTAAAATAGAAACAGACAAGGTTATACAGAATTTTCAAAAACATTAGTTTTCAGGAACTCACAGAAAGTCAAATGAGATAGTTAAGAAACAGGAAGAGCCAAATGAAACAAGAGAAATACAAGAAATACATGTCTTAATTAGGGTTCAAGTCATACATGTTATGAGAGAAAGATTCATAGAACTCACAGTTAGCAGTGATGCCAACTGTATCCTTTTTGGATGCTCCAATGGGACTTAATTCAATCACTTCTGGAGCTTTTTGAACACTGCTCTTATTTTACAGTAGAGGTAGGCTTATCTAAATACAGTTAATAAAATTATTTCAGATTTTTGTGAACGTTTATAATTATGATGGGCTCTAATCAGTCTCATGAGATTGAAAGTGAAATTGAAGAGTCTAGTAAACCAGCCAACAGATTTTATTACCCAAATAGTAATCCTGTTCAAAATAAAAATAGCAATGATTCTAAAAAGTCAATTGGTGAGTATGATTTAGTGTAGTAAAAGTGAAATATAATGAAGTTCTATTTCATATAATGAATTAATACAATAATTTCACTAACCTTCTTTTTAAACTGCGTCACCTTTATTTTAATTTTCACTTACACGTGTTTCGGTGGATCCACCATCATCAGAGTAAATAACATATAATTGAAACTAAAAACATTATTTATTAAAAATCTATAGAAGATGATACATCTTCAGTCACTTGTATAAAAACTTTTTATTCTTCAAGATGATACATCTTCAGTCACTTGTATAAAAACTTTTTATACAAGTGACTGAAGATGTATCATCTTCTATAGATTTTTAATAAATAATGTTTTTAGTTTCAATTATATGTTATTTACTCTGATGATGGTGGATCCACCGAAACACGTGTAAGTGAAAATTAAAATAAAGGTGACGTAGTTTAAAAAGAAGGTTAGTGAAATTATTGTATTAATTCATTATATGAAATAGAAATATTTAAAACTGCAGGATGCATTATAAAGATTTATTTTTGAATGAAGATATAATGAAGTTTATATGGATAGCATGGTAAGGACGAGTGGTGTAGAGCGGACAGTAAGTAAGCTTGCCGGTTTTCTGAAGTGCGCAGAAGGTTTATTTTGGTAATGGTGCAATCGGTTGTCTCAGCGAATGGTGGAGGTCAGTGCTGTATTGGCTGTGATCAGAATCACATCACTCTCGCAACATTACGTATCAGCTAACCTGAAAACATTAGTCTGTAATGTGTTGTATGTGGTAAACGTTAATTGTTGTATGCAATGTTTACAACTGAATGTTTTTAACATTGCTAATAGATGATAATTTACATTGTTCAGTACCTGTGATTAAATTAAGAGGCAGTTTGGTACTAAGACACATAATCTACTGATTGAATACAAACTGTTCGCGCGCAGCTATACCATCGATTTGTATAAAGTCTTAAAACACATTGATGAGCTACATCAGCAAGCTTATTTGGCGTCCGCTCTAACAGTACAACTGATTACAATCAATTTAAAGACTCATCAGGTTTTATAGATTACAAAGTATTACATCTAAGACAAATAAATAAAAAAAAAAAAAATATATATATATATACACGAGGGTCATTCATAAAGTAAGGTCCGTTTTTGTATAAAAAATTAACCACAACAATTAGATCAAAAACCTTGTTTTATTTAATTCCTGACGTCTTAATCTATTTTCCTACATAGTTTCCATTTTTTTTTAAACATTTATCATAATGTTCTACAAGCTTTTGAATACCAGTGTCGTAGAACTCTGCCACCTGCGAATATAACCAGTCATGAACAGCTTCTTTCACCTCGTCATCAGAGTTGAAGCGCTTACCGTAAAGAAACTCCTCACATTCACTACTCACGTTTGAGAATTCCAATGCCAATGACAGAATTGTGAATCGCCAATTTTCACGAATCTTTTCTTCAATGGCTTTGACCAAATCTTTCGTGATCACTGATGGTCGGCCAGATCGCGGTTCATCATGGACATTGTCCCTTCCCTCCTTGAAAGCTCTCACCCACCTACCCACTTTACTGTCGCTCATTGCATTAAGGCCATACACTTCACTTATTTGTTGATGAATATCTACTGCACAAACGTTCCTTGCTGTCAAAAACAAATCACTGACCGTATTTCGCAGTCGGCGGGATGATCAATTGTCTTAAACATCATAAAGATGCACAGTAAACAGCACACAACAAAGATACTACTGCAAATTGCATCGTTTTGTACGCAAGGAATGCTGGGAGTCATCGTGCATGCGCATTGTGCTGTTCGCTTGCCGTGTGGCTAGTTACCGCAATTCGGACCTTACTTTACGAATGACCCTTGTATATAATTATTTAGCATCACAGCAGCAGAATCCATATTAATACAATGAGTTTATAAAAAACATTTTACATTCACTTTCGCAGAAAGCACAGTGTGAAAGTACACGTAAATAAAGAAAAAAAAAGAAGCAGTGTAAAAGGTGAATATAAAGATTTTTTTAAAACTCATTATATTAATAATAAATAAGAGGTGTGGCTATTAAGTAACAAGACTGACGTAAAAAAATTTATTTTAATTTTATACATAATCACTTATTGTCACCTTCAATATACACTCCTTCCCTATCCCTACAACGCTCTGGTAATTTTCCATTGTTGGAAACAGTACTGGAAGTCATCTTCTGTCAGCTCCTTCAGGACACGTGCCACTTTCTCTCTTTTACAGCTTCCACAGACTGAAATCCCTTTATCCCTTTTAATGCAGATTTCACCTTAGGGAACAGGTAGAAAATAATAACATGTGATGAAATGTGGTTTTTTACTTATGATCCGCAAACAAAGCGCCAATCCTTGCACTGGAAGAGCAGAACTTCACAGAGAGACAAAAAAAGCTCGAATGAGCAAGTCAAAATTTAAAGCAATGATGATTGTTTTTTTTATATCCATGGGATTGTGTACCTTCACTAGGTTCCTGAAGGTCAAACAATTAATCAATATTACTACCTTGAGGTACTTTCTAAACTACGTCAAAGAGTAAGGAAAAAACGCCCTGAAATGTGGAAGGACAAATCATGGGTTCTCCACCAAGACAATGCGCTAGTTCATTCCGCGTTATCTGTCAAGAGGTTCCTAGCCAAGTACGGCACTTCAGTGTTAGAACATCCACCTTATTCACCAGATATTGCACCATGTGACTTCTACCTGTTCTCTAAGATGAAATCTGCATTAAAAAGGACAAGATTTGAGTCTGTGGAAGCTGTAAAAGAGAAAGCGGCACGTGTCCTGAAGGAGCTAACAGAAGATGACTTCCAGCACGGTTTCCAACAATGGAAAATTCGCATGGAGCGTTGTAGGGATAGAAGAGTGTATATTGAAGGTGACAATACGTGATTATGTATAAAATTAAAATAAATTTTTTATAATGCCAGTCTTGTTATTTAATAGCCACACCTAGTATATCATGCTTCCCAACAAATCTGATGTATAGGGAGATTAACATAGGACAATGTACTGTCAACATTAATCTAATTACAAGGGTGTAATCTTACTTTCATCACTCCATTCGTTAGGACACAGAATAAAAATGAATCTACAAAAGATTTTAATAGCTAATAATTGAATTATTAATAAATACTGTAAAGGCAAAAAAGTTATTTAATTTTGATATAGTGCGGTACTTACATAAGAAAAAATTACGCTTCCATTGTTGTCTGAACGTTAGCCGGGCATATAAAGTGGTCAGTTTATTTTCATTTTTGATATCACTTTTGATAAACCACTTCACTCCTCATTTTAGCCAGTAAAGCCTTTAGATGTTCAAACCAAAATTTCGGCTGATGACCTAAACGACACATCTGCAAACCAGTTAACTATTTTAGTATGAATGAAATAAAAGTATTTTGGTTTTTTATTACTTTATATAAAATTTTTCACCACAGTAAAGAAAATTCATATCAATTCTTAACTTAATAATTATTAACTCTTATTAAAACTATTGGGAGTTTTTTGGCCTACCTGATACATTTTTACTTTCTCTTGCCTATATGAATATATAGGAAGGAAAGTATTGTTTTCATGTCGATTTTTTGAAATCGAGTTTTCACCGGATCTTCATGTTTTCAGACCCCCTGAACCCAAAAAACATGTGTTTAGCGATTGGCCTGTGTGTGTGTGTGTGTGTGTGAACAGAATATCTCAAGAACGAAACAACGTACAAACTTGAAACTTAAGTTACATACCACTACCAGACCCAACACGAACATTTTCATCAAAATCGGTCAACCAGAAGTAGTAGTTTATTCCTATAATTTTTCACTTTTTTGCAATTTTCTGAAAAACTGGTCCTACGATTTTTTTAAAATCACTTGGTTTACTCAATTTTCTATTCTCTACAAGATAGGGTAGGCGCCATGTTCGCTGAAATTCTCGGTAAGGCTGTTTTCACGTAAAGAAATCGTTTTTTAAGATTACGGCTTTAATATGCATTTTAGCGCAAAACTTTATATAATAAAAGAGAATTTAAAATCCTTCAACTTTTATTTCAAACATTTTTTTGTATAACACTTAGTTTAGCAGTGATTAGCGATTTTCTGCTTTTTTCTCACGAAAACTTGTGAAAAATCGATTTTTTTAAGATTTCGGCCTTAGAATGCATTTTACGACAAAAGTGTAAATAATTAATTTTATAGGAAATAAAAAGATCTACAACTTTTATTTAGAGCATTTTTCTCTACAGAGCCTAGTTTAGTGTGAAAAGAGTGATTTTCCGTATTTTTAAGCCAAACCGAGTTTGATTTTCATTTTGCGTCTTTCACTCATGATTACTAATTTTAGGTTTATTGTTAATTATTTGCATTGGCAAGATAAAGTTGTGTGCGTGTTTCACACCAGATTTTTTCATTATTGATTTTTATTCACTATGTATAAAACTTGGTCTTTTGACAGATTTAAAGCCATTAAGTTACACCACAGTCAAAAAGTTTACTTGCAAATAAATCAAATGGAACATTAGTGCTCCAAGGAGCCAGCAAGCTCAGTTATAAGAATTTATACACCTCTGATTCCTTAACAATTTCCAAAATGTACCCCTAAAAGTTTGAAAATTCTGATGAGTTAAATAACAAACTCAGTGGAGATGTTATATTTATAGTGACACCAAAAATTTATCCAAAAGGGGTTGAAAACAGTGTTCAACCCTTAAAACAATTTTTATTATTATGTTCTAAAAGCGGTAGATGACTGAAACTCGATGGAGATGTGTAAATATAAATATCACATTTTCCAAATCAGGAAATTTAATTTTCGATTTTTTTATAACCCTAATTTAATTAAAAAACTATTGAAATAAAACAAAATTATACCTATGTGAAGTCGGGATGGACAGCTATACTATTTTTCAAGGGTGATGAGCTCTGAATGTATGCATTGCCCCCTACCCACTTTATAGCTAGCCAATCACTTGCCAGCAACGTTGCCAATACTTGCTCTTGTAGCTCTGTTAAATATTTCATCAGCCATTTTTTTGGTCTTTCAATAACAATTATAACCTATAAACACACAATCAGCTGATTATATTATAAAGTATTGCATGTTAACACGCTCTATCATCGATGTGTTTAGTACGAGATGCAAGACAAGAGTGAACTATTGCAGCTCTTATACGCATGCGCGCGTAATGTTTGACAAGTACAATCTGACAACGCTGGCAAACGTTCTGATTGGTCTAAACGCGTGGAACAGCAGAGCTCATCAATTGTGAAAAGCATATTAGTATAAATATAAACTATAAATAGATAAAGGACACAGAAGCATTGATTTTCCGAACCACCTTTGATACAAAAAATACATATTTACTCATACAGAAGCCTTTTCAGCCCTAAAATTTGCAAAGCTATGGCGTGAAAAACAGCTTGAATTTATTGCTGCTGAAGCATTGTTACTAAAAAGAATGAAAGATGTTGCTGCTACAAAAAAAAAGTAGTCTTAGTTCAAAAGAAAATTCAAGACGTTTTTAAGATTAATGTACAGCATGTACAAGTGTGTCAAAAAATATTTCACAAAAATTGAATTACCATAAAAGATTTTACGGTACTTTATTTTGTTAATTTAATCAGTTTTTTAAATTCTGTATTTTTCCATTAGTTTAGTAGGCAGAAAATTTTCAATACATTAGTATTTTTTTAACTGAAGTTTATGTAAGCCTTTGTTAACCTATTAAACATTTAGGTTGTATTACATTGTTATGGCACAGTGTAATCAAATTACAGTACTTAGCATATTTGATTATCCGAACTATTTGATAATCAGAACTGCTCTGAGTCCCAATTAGTTTGGATAACTGACACTCCACTCTATGAATAAATATAATGACACATTAAACAGATAAATTTATTTTGACTGAACCATTAATGAATGCAGAACATAATAGCCAAATTAATGATATAATAGATTCACAGCATACTGTGAATCTATGGTAGGGCATGTTTTTTGTTTGTTTTTACATCCAATTGTTATGCACATAAAGGTTAATGTAAAACGTCAGGCTTGATAGATTGATTTATTTTGTTGAAAGAATACACCAATAATTACTAATAAAAAATTTGAATGCTTCATTCATTCAAAATGTCATACTAGGTACATTATAGATTTACCTCTTATAAAAAGCAAATTTTTAATGTAAAAACGAATTCAAATTCAATGGTAATAAGATTTTAAGGATAAATGTGATGTAACAAAAAAAACATCTATGATCTTATAATCATTATAATTTATGTTTATCTAACTAACCTTAGAAATATATTGATAATAAATTTAATTGTAGGGCTCTGCCTCATGACAAATTCTAGATTTTTCACAAATTAAAACAAAGATTTTATAGACAGAAACCTTAACTCTAAACTATTCATCCATACAATTTCTTAATTTTGACTAATAGGCCTAATCCGCGTTTAACACTTCTCTTTTCGGCAATAACGTTGTAAGCGTCAGGAGGTTATAACGTTACTCCTCGGACCAACTGTTTTTGCTCAAGTGCTAGAGATAGACAGGATGTAAATAAAATAAAATATTTCGATTTTTACACTGCTAGAGGAAAGTATCGGTACGTCAGTCAGATCTTTCATCTTAGACGCCTTTATGGCTAGGCGGCGATTATTATTATAATATAAATTTCATAGTCATGGGAATGTAGAAAATTGCAGTTAAGCTTACAATGTTGTTCTACTAACCTCTCTGGTGGAAGTTTTCCATGCACAGGTTTCTTTCTTCTTTTTTGAAATACGAGTTTCTCGAGTCCCTTGATGCTTTTGTTGCCTGGATCTTCCAGTTTGAAATGTATTTTTTTTCTTCTCTACGTTTAAACATTTTGCATCACCCGATGAAACAGAAACGCTCACATGAATATCCTCCTTGGTGTACACAACGTTATTCTGGCGCGAATCCGAATTTCTCAGCTGTCAAGCGTCAACAGCTGCTTTCAGAGTTGCCAACATCATTGTATCAAAAAGAAAATATACCTCATGCATTCAAATGCCATTTAAAACGTTGTTCCAGCAAAATATTAATTTTCGAATTTGTGGAGCTTACAATGTTAGTGACCGGCCCGTTGGCGTAGTGTTAGCGGAACTGGCTCCTACGCCGGGGTCCCGGGTTCTATTCTTGGTCAGGTCTGGCATTTTTTCATCACTCATCTTCATGAATCATCCTTCTCACCGTCTGCATTAGAAGCAGGTTGCAAAACAGTCAGACGTAAAACAAAAAAAAGTTACATCGTTATGCGGCGGACGCCTTCAATTGAGTTTTAATTTAAAAATTTTTGAATAACAATTTTTTATTTTCTTAGGTGTTGGTAATTTAAACACAAATGGAAATAAATTTCTTTTCGCTCTGAAAAATTTTGTATCAGTTAATAAATGTAATAATACTCAAAACACAACTAAAAATAGTTTTGATTTTGAAAATGAAGATCAACTTGAAAGGCGGAAAAGAATTATGGCTGGAGATCGTCGCAACTGCTACATCGTAAAACTTGGAAATCTACGAAAAGCTCAATTGGAGAGAGAAAAAAAAGAAAATTTTCAAAGATTTATTCATCAGAAAAAAGGAAATTCCCATAACTTGCTGAATAACGTCAAAAGTATCAACGATGAGAACAAAAAGTACTGTGAAAAACTAAATTCAAGTTATATACAAAATGATCAGCGGCCAAATAATAAAACTTGTCTTAAAAACAAACAAGTTAGTGTAAGCATTAACAAAACTGAGAACAACGAAATGATTTCAAATGTCAAGCCTGATGAAAAAAATGATAAATTTAAGAAACCAGATAGTATCTCAGAATCAAAGCAGGTGGAATCAGGTAACTGCAAAAGTTGCCCTTCTGTTGAAACAAATAATATAAAAACAACTGAAGAAATTATTTGTATTAAGAACTCAGATAAATCAATAAATGACAAAAGAATGTCAGAAGAACCAAAAACTGTGAATCCTGAAAATTGTCAAAAAATATTTAAAGAAATTATTTATAATGACCCACCAAATGAAAGAATTGACAGAAATATATCAGATGAATTATTTGGATCAAAAAATATACCAGATAATATTAAAAGTTGCCCTTTGATTTGCACAAATTATTTTAAAAGTTTATGGGGTAACGTAAAAGAAACGAAGAGATGTCTGTCATCACCAAATCAATTGAAAATCAAAGATGATAGTACATTACTTAAATGTAATTTAAATGAAGAAGAATATCTAAATTGTAGTATTAGTGGTAAAGAAATATTTGAAACTAATAATTCAGAAAATAAATTATTTCCTATAATAAATTATCAAAGCCCTGAAGAATTACAAACTATTAAACCATCCAATTCAATAAAAGTAAAAAAAAATTCAAATAACAAAAGTTCATCAAAATTGACAGAGGAAAAATCTTACGATTTATCGAAAACCAACAATTATTCCAGTTCTGTTTTAAAACAATCAACTGAAGAAAATAGTGATCAGAATAATTTAATTGAAAAGAAAAGTAGAAAAACTGATTTTGATATATTGACTCAAAATATTGGATTTTTTGATATCAATGCATCAAGAAGTCCTTTAAAATGTTCAGACAGAATGGCTACATCTTCTTTTGGAACAAAGGATGACTACACTAGTATTATAACATTTGAGTCTGATTACTCATTCGATGAATTTGAAAGTGATTTCTTATCTGATTATGAAAATTCAACTGACAAACTAAAAACTGAAGGCATACCTACCTTGAATCAATCTTATTCAAAAAGTTCCATTTCTACTTCACCGTCTTACAATAAGATTAAAAACCGTTTTGAGGAAAAAGTAATTGACAGAAGTGAATTTAAATATTACAACAAATTAACAGGAAATGATTATTACAAGGTAACTCATTTTTATTTCTACTGTCTTTAAATTTTAAGGGGGATGGCATGATGGTTTCGACTCAAAATTTCCATTTTTGGTTTTTTATCTTTTTTAATAGTTCCACCAGAAAAAAAACATTAAATTACGCCAAATAATTAAGTTATCAAGTTTACACAGAAAAATTATCATGTTACCAAGAACAAATATTTTTCACAATTTTATACTGCTCGTTTTAGTGCAAAAAGAATTTTAGTTTTTAAACTATCTGCACCACTGTTTTTTGTATTCTCAGCTGTTGGTTCAGCTTTCTAAACAACTGTTGATGGGAAATTTACTTGTTTGTGTATGTTTTGTTTTTGGTTTGTGACTTTTTATTTCTTGAATTTTCCGGTAAATTTAGATTTTTAACACTAGTTATATTTTTCTCAGAAACCAATAAACAAACTAGGCTGAAATTTTTATCAGTTAATTATCTTGTATAGCCACATATACTGACATCTTTATGACTTCCTCAGGTGCTCCAAAAATTAATTATGCACAAAAAACGTATAAAACAATTTGTAAAAATTTTATGACATTAGTAATTTTTAAAAAAAATGGTATGGTCCAAAGATTAAATTGAAAAAATATCAGTAGCTCGAGAAGAAACCTGTCAGCTATGGTGTGTAAAGTTTAATTTCCCTATCCTATGAAAAATTATACCAATCCTATGAAAAATGTACCTAAAAATAGCAAATTTAACATTGGCGGGATACAAAGTACAGTCTCCCTTTAAGTATTCATATTTTGCCTACACCCTATCTCAGGCTGGTAAAATGTTGCATTATTGAATTTAGATTTTTGATTTGTTAGTTTCAGGGCTATTCATATTAAGTATTTCATTAAGGCTATTCATATTTCTTAAGTATTCATATTTTGTCTACATCCTATCTCAGGCTGGTAGAATGTTGCATTATTGAATTTAGATTTTTGATTTCTTAGTTTCAGGGCTATAAAAATTAATTATTTTTTCTTAGATGATGCGTACAAGGGCAAGGGAAGTTTGCTGACTTCATCATTGCGGATTGGTCACAACTCTGGTAGATCGGTTTCTGTCATGAACCATCCTCAAAAGAGTTTGTGTAAATATTTATCCAGTCTCTAATATTCTTCAACCATGAGTATTTTCTTCTCCCCTTAACTTTACCCACTAAAATAAGCCTGAAAAGCTCATTTTTATCATCTCTGTGTTGTTGTTTAGGTCATCAGCCAAAAGGCTGGTTTGAACCTGTAGAGGTTTTACTAAGTAAAACGAGGAGTGAAGTGGTTTACAGTTGCCTTCCTCACTGAGTGGAAAAGTATGCTTATCAGCATGCCGGGCCCTCTGAAAAGCACATATTTTCCACTCTGCAAATGACACCTTCACTTCATTCACCACAGGGTCTGGCTGTATAATGAAATCCATTACTTTCAGAGGAGATAACTCCGATTAATGTCTTTTGCACCTCTACCTCTTCTGTTCTTAAATGATTCAGTCATTTAATTGGCTGACCACGTGATAAGAAACAGAACTATTTATTTTAGCCCTGCAACGAACAGATTGAGTGTAAATAATTGACATTCCACCTGTCCGTTATGGGCATTCGCTAATAATAATAATAATAATAATAACACTTTATTCAATGACTGTTAACACAGAATAGAATGTGTCAATACAATTTACGTCCATCATCTCTGTATAAATGTCTTTCTTTTTTTGATTATGCTCATCAACCCATGGTCCACATCCATACACCTCAAAACATCAATGTTGATAACATGACCGGTCCACAAGATTTGGAGCATTCTTCTAAATAACTACATCTCTCTAACATTTCTAAACGATTCATAGACTGTGTAAAAAAGTCCATGTTTCCACATCACTTGGTAGGACAGCAGTTATAACTTTACAAACTTATATCATACAGGAAATTAAACTGTATTGTTAACAAAGAGATAATAATAACGTTAATTATTGTCAACCTACCCGATTGGTCTAGAGGTAAAGTCATCGCCACGAGTCAGCTGTTTAACAGCTGATTTTCGGAGACGAAGGTTCCTAGTTCAAATCCTAGTAAGGGTAGTTACTTTTATACGGATTTGAATGCTAGACAGTTGTTACCGGTGTACTTTGATGGTTGGGGTTCAATTAATCATACTCTCTCAGGAATGGTCGGCCTGGATCTGTACAAGACTACACCTCATTTACACGTCATAACGGGTGATTCAAAAAGAGCGCCGGTTTTTAAACGGCTGGTAAATTTTTGTTTATCGGCTGGCAACATTGTTAGACCTCATTTCTATTTCGGAGAACATTCCGATTGACGATTCAGTTGTAGTTTCTCTTGTTCGCAGTGTAGTACTCTCGCAGTCTGTGTCTAACCATGGAGAAGTTTACTATTGCACAACGAGTGTTAATCGTCAAAACATTTTACCAGAGTGGAGAGAGTTATGCGGCTACTGTCAGGCGACTTCGCGGTACTCTAGGACGTAATGAAGCACCGAATGAATCAACAGTTCGCAGGCTCATGAAAAAGTTTTTTGAGACGGGTTCAACAGTCGACCTTAAAAGTTCTGGCCGAACTGAGCAGAACGTTGCGTTGGTTCGTGACAGTGTGGCTGTTAGCCCAGCAAAATCAATACGTCGCCGTTCTCAACAATTTGGTTTACGATGTTCTTCTGTACGGAGAATTCTTCGGTACGATCTCCAATATCACCCGTATAAAATTCAGTTGCTGCACGAGAAACAATGTTGTTGCTCCGTGAACGGTTCCAGGATCGCATCATTTCTCGTAATTCCGACCATCAATGGCCACCAAGGTCGTGTGACTTGACGCCTTGTGACTTTCATCTTTGGGGTCATCTGAAGTCATTGGTGTACGCCAATAAACCCCGAAACATCAATGACTTGAAGGAGGAAATTCGACGGGTTATCGGGCAAATGGAAGTCGAAACTTGTCGTGCAGTAATATCCAATTTCATGGACAGAGTTGATGCGTGCCAGCGCAGTAGAGGAGGACACATGCATGACATCATTTTTCATACATGAAATCGGAAGGTAAGATGAACTTGTTGATGTATTTATTTTCAGTTTTTCAATAAAATAAATCTCTTAATTTGATATATCAAAACCGGCGCTCTTTTTGAATCACCCTATACATACCATCTTAATCTCATTGGGTTGCTTATTGTTTTGAATTGAACAGATTGCAACGTACACACATTAGGGATTAAAAAAAAAAAATTATTGTCAGACTAGCCATTTCAATACAAGCTCTTACTTCTACGACTGGCTCCAAATTGGCTGTATTCCAGTTTCCTTTTCTTAATTTGCTCAAATGGTTGACCTTTAATAATTTAGTAAGCTTACTAACCACCATCACCTTAGTTTTCAGTCGGCAAATTTTCAGAGCGAAAGCTTTTAGTTAAAAAATTAACGAGACAAATTGATGTAGAGTAAAAACTATTTATTCAATGACAATGAAACTACTTTGCAGCAAAGTAACATGGAACATAGTTAGTAACATCAACAAACTAGAAAGTTATAACTTTTCTCTTTAGGCCATCGTTTGAGGTCAAAATAAATGCGAATTCAAGTATATTTTTTAGATTTGAGCCAATTGTCTTGGAACCCATCTTGAAAAAGTTTTCAGTGCTGTAAACCAAGCTTCTGCAGGTGAAAATTTCCTAGAGTATTTAAATATTTTGACATAATTTTTTGATGACTATTAAGACAAATTTTAGTCAAAATCTTTTTTTAATTATTGTAAACGTGCAGATATATCTACAAAATGACCTGTGGGGAAATTTTTTTGGTCAGTGAAGGGTTAAGTTTGTTCTAAATTAAAAAATTGGCTAAATTTTACTTATTAAAGATTAAAATTTACACTTTATTAATGTTTTTTTCTATGAAATCAATCACATCTTAGCTAATAAATACTGACTTTTAAATTATTTCACTGTTTAATAATACTGTATTTTAAATCATTGCATGTGATAAATTCAACAAAGGAACTAGCAGAATTAGGACTTGGACGTTGGAAAGATGGATCTTTTCTTCCTAATGGTAAACTTAGGACTTCATTACAACAAAACAGAATTTTTCAAACGCAACGAAATTATGATTCATTTACACGCAAATGCCTTTATTAAAAAATAATTATTTACTATTTTATTTTTCTAAATGCTGCTGTTGAATTTAAACCGACTTATTAATTATTAGTTTACTATAATTTTTTAGCTATTAATTTATGTATTATATACATTAAATATTTAACTACTATTGTATTTTTTGTACACCATTAACAATATTATACTATTATTAATCATATATTTATATAATATCTAATTAGGAAAAATAAATAAACATTTTGTTTTACTTGTATAATTTTATTATTCAAAAATACTAAATAATATTATAAATAAACTTAAATAAAACTAAAGTAACAAATACGTCTAACAATTTTTTTGTTGTTTTTCTGTAATTTAAATGAAAATAAAAAATGTAACAGTGTCGATTCGTAAGTATGTTTATGAATGAAAATTGTACAAAAACAAGAAATCCAGTTTCATAAAATTATGTTTTTGAATTTCATTTTTTAATTCTCCATTTGTATACAGGATTTTTGTAACGTGGGTAATTATAATAAATTAAATTTTTAGGTGTTTTGTGTGATTTGTGTAATCGTGTTCCTAATGATGTCTCTCAGAGAGAGACAAAAAATATCTCGAATATGTAATAAATACTCTGAGGTGAGAATTATATATAATTTTGTTTAGTTTGGCTGTTCATTATATATTTAATAAATTAAATATTATATTTATATCCGAACTAAGCAAAGTACAGAAGGTCCTCTACTTTCGTACATAATGCGTTCCCGAAAACGTGTACGAAAGTTGAATTGTCCGAAAGTCAAACCGCTGCATGTAGTACATGTACGTATTGCAGTACAGTGCATAATGTATATTTACTACTACATCTAGCACAGTACTTATATATGTGAATTAGTAAGATAGATTTTATACACTAATCATACTGTACTAAAAGTGGATATAATTATCACTTAAATTTAATATCATAATACATACTATTACTACAAAAAATACATAATATGTACATACTTTTTACACAGTAATTAATGCTAAAAAATTAATTGTTTAAAGTCCATAAAAATGTTGAATAAAAAAATATTCTTTTACAGCTGGTACAAAGTGAATGTAAAATTACTCTTTAAATAAAATCTTCGTCTTCCAAGCATTCAAATTTGTACAGTAGGGTCAACTGTAAAAAGTCTATTGTATATCGGTTATAACCAGCCGTGTGGTTGTACGAAAATCCAAAATGTACAAAAAGTCCGAAAGAGCGAAATGTACGAAAGTCGAATATCCGAGAGTAGAGGACCACCTGTATTGATTTGACAATAATTAGGAACTAACTCTTGTGTGTACAATCATGTTACAATGACAATACACTACAGTTACAAATTGTTATAACAATATTTTTGCCTTTTAAACAATGGTGAACTGAGTCATAATGCTAATAATGTGGAATAAAATATGTTGTAATCCGTAAACATAGTTTTTTATCTGTCGCATGCATTTATTATGATCTAATTATTAATACTGTCAACAAAAAACAAAGCGGTTCCAGATAGTAATTCATTCATGATTAAATAATTTCCTAACTTAATAAATAAATATGAACAAGAGCTTTTATATTCTGTAAGCTAATATTTTTATTTTATGGATATTAAATGAATATCCCAAGGATTGTAAATTTGTTGATCTATATTATTTTTTTTACATCATCATCATATACCATGGTTAAGCCAATCTGGACTTGTTCCAGATCCATCATTCATCTCTTCCTTGGTCAACCAACATACCTTTTTCCCTCTGATATAATATTTTCACAGATATAAATAATACCATTGGCTGTCTCACTCTCTGTGTATTCAGAAGTGTAATATTGAGCTCTGTTCTTATATAATCATTCTAAAAACATAGTATATCTAAGTGTTACTACAGCCTTTTACACTTCCCAAAAATTTATCTCTTTCAACTCTCTTTCTACTGATCCATTTACATGAAAATGAGAGGATAAATTTTACTTTATCAACAATTTTAGAAAACATCAGGGGCATTTTCTCTTATTCTCCCGCCGCAGTAGATTTACTATTGAATTTTAATGTCTTATCTTATCTGAATTGTCTACTCAATCTTATCTTAATGTATTATACTCCATTATATAAAATATTGAATTACACAAATTAAACCAGAATGGAAAATAGGTAAGTATTCAGTTATTGTTGTTCCTCACTGCACGACAAAAAGCTGCCATGCTACTATGAGGATGAATTTGTTTGGTTTAGTTTGTACTATTAATTCTAAAATAAAGGCTGTGAAATATTTGCAAGAACGAAATATTCTCATGAGTGCATCTGTAGAAATGGTCATGATATATGACTTTATCGCTTACAGATAAAAACAATCGATGGCGTTGTCAGTTTTGTTGGAGTGGGATTAAAAGTAGGTACATGGCTTGAAGGTAGTAGATTAGACCTGAAAAAAGTTGTTTGGTTCATTTACTGTTAAATGTAAAATGTGAAAAATTCATGCTGGCGAGAGAATAATAGAAAAGATCCAACATCAGTTAACAATAGCTTAACAAAATTTTTATACTATATATAAAACAAATTTTTAGGTTAATTTATCACTAGATCTGAATTTATTTTAAGTGTCAATTATAATTCTCTCAGGTAATTTCACTTACTGTATTTAACTATTGTTAAATTTTTGAAAAATGTAATTTACGTGAATCATTGCATACTGTTATTTTGTTATATAAAAAAATTTTACTACTGGATACAAGAATGTCTAACTAATGATGATTTAGTAACTACAGATAATAAAGATAAAATTATTAAATTATTATTTCTGCCAAAATAAAAATAAAAATTTGTGAACAAATTTAACTAGAAATTTCTAGATTTTAGACTACAAAATAATTTACAACTCTTTTACAAAATATATTCACTTAACCTTTAAACTTTTAGTATACATAAGAGCGTTATTTATTATAAATACACAATAAATTTGGCTTCTACAATTGTAAATAAAATTAGTTTTTACTTTAAAATAATTCTGTTGTAATTATTATTGCAATACGTATACTTATCATGTTTGCAATTTTGTTGTTGCAATGTGAGACCTATTGTTAGGTAGAATTCTACATTGTTTTGTGTGTTGTTTAGGTCATCAGCCAAAAGGCTGGTTTGAACCTGTAGAGGTTTTACTAAGTAAAACGAGGAGTGAGGTGGTTTACCATTACCTTCCTCACTGAGTGGAAAAGTACACTTATCAGCATGCCAGGCCCTCTGAAAAGCACATATTTTCCACTCTGCAAATGACACCTTCACTTTATTCACCAGAGGGTCTGGCTGTATAATAAAATTCAATACTTTCAGAGGAGATAACTCTGATTAGTGTCTTTTACACCTATACCTCTTCTGCTCTTAAATGATTCAGTCATTTAATTGGCTGACCATGTGATAAGAACAGAACTTTTTATTTTAGCCCTGCAACGAACAGAGTGACTGTAAATAATTTGACACTCCACCTGTCCGTTATGGGCAATCTACGCTGTTATACAGAATTATTTAAACTACAGATAAGTTTTTTTTATTATGATAATTCTAAATGTTAAGTTAATTATTTTCCTATTTTATTTGGTTTATAAGTATGATTTATTATTGAGCGTATCAATTTGTTTATGTTCCATGTAAAGTACTCCAAAAAAATTACAAAAATAAAAAATCGGTTGGTTTAATTACCATTATAGTTACTGTTTATAAGTGATAAAATTTCTTCTGTTTTATAGCATCTTCTAACAATCTTCTAAAGGTTCAGTTCCATTATTTTCATTCCAATTGTATGTTAGTTTATTTATGTTTTTTCCGTTCACTATCTGAAATATTTTACTCTTACTTTTCATTAAATGATATTTTACTATTGTATTGTGAAATGGTAGGGGTTTATTTTAAAAGGAATGGTTCGTCGTATACTAAACCTGTTAAGGCATTTTGTACCGGGGTTTGCACTATCATGTAATCCTCTTTGCTTTTTCTTCCTCTTCCTTCTTTCTTCTTGTTTTTGTTGACCACTTGTACATTGAAACGTGTCATGTGCGGATGTGCTTCCCGCTTCGTTAAGGCTTATTCGTTTTAATCCTTGTATTACTTGTGCTTTGTTGTTTTTTTTTTATTGTTTATGTACTTAAAGTGAATCACAAGTTGGCTGTGCGGCGAGTTGTAATTATATGTGTTTCTGCATCAAGTTTCAAACTGGTAAGTACGTTTTGCGCATGATATTAGTTTTGTGTACATTTGGTCAATGTTCCTATTCTTTTCCCTTTCTTATTTGTGCGTGATTCATTACAAGTTTTTTGGTCTTATGCACTGACCGCTATAAATGTGCATTGGTCCTGCTAAGGCTTAATTTCGAGGCAAATTTTTATCTTAAAATCCGCAAAGGCATTTTTACAAGGTGCTAACCTAAACAAAACCATTTTAATGAAAATACACTTTTCACAAGAACCACTAAAGATATTTTACATCTTATTTATATGAAACTATGAAATTTTCTCTACATTTTAGTATAAAACATTATATGTTTTCTGCGTAATTGTGACAGTTACAATTTTTTTAAATTGTTGTTTGTCACTGATTAAGAAAAATATCTTTTAATCTTCTATACCAATATTTTTACATTTGGATTTGTTAAAACTGACGTCTTACTGTAAGGAACACACTGTAAAAATTTCATACTCATATCTTTAGTAGGATCTGAGAAAAGTGCAATTTACTATCAGAAAATGTGATTTTCGGTGATTCCCCTTTAAAGATAAGAATAACTAAGAAATTGACATACACATTAACCTCGTTAATCAGAACACTGCTTATCTGGAAAATCGGTTAATCGAAACATGTTCTGGACTCTTTAATTTTAAAATCAAGAGGATGAAAATAAATAAAAAATGTTTTACAAGAAAATAATTTTTTTAAATTTTGGTGACAAAATTGAAATACATTAAGTTAATAGACATGCCTCGAGCCCAACAACGCGAGGACAGTTCACTCAAGACTCATTTAATAAATGAATTGAATTCTTTTAATGAAAATTTGTTTTGTATGATTGCACTGTATTTCAGTTAATTCGAAAATTTCGTAATCCGTACAGGATTTAGTCCCAATAAGTTCGGATTAACAGGGTTTGAGTGAACTTGTATTAATATTTGTTGTGATCTACCGATGGAAAAAGTACAATAATAAAAGTTATATCCATTCGATTTTTATATAAAAGTACCATTATTTTAAAGAGAAAATTTCAAATAAGTTCGATTAATGTAAAAAAAAATTGATATTTTTTTCGGTGATCCTCTCGCCTTAATATAAAATAATAAACTAACATGACTTGGAAGGACAATGGAAAAGAACACAACTGTATTACAGTTATGCCTACTCCGTAAAATATGACAATTTACAGAGTGAGATACCTATAAATTGTCTCTCAGCTCTCATCACTTTTCGCTACAAACAAACTTCTTCCCGATTTTTAATTTTTTAATGCTTTGTATATTTTTATTAATGAAGAAGTATTTGTTTGCAATTTATCTGGGACTAGAATAGGTAAATAATTTTAATTCCAAGCGAATTTATTTTTGCACTGTTGCTGGTGATACTGATGATTTTTTGGTGAACATTGTTTGTAATTGTTTACTGATGTAACGAGGTGGCGTCTCGACTGTCATGAATAAAATAAACGCAAAGAATAATGAAAGTGTCATATCATATGTTGATTCAGTCACCTGTAAAAAATAGAAATAAGTATTTAAGAATCTTTTTCATTAAATTAAAATTTAATTGTTATTTTTATTAATTTTTATATTCAACCTTCAGTGTATAAAAAGAACATTGGCTTGGAGGATCATTTACAACCTCAATATCGATTCATGTAGGTATGAGGGTTGTTTTTTCAACCTCCAATTGGTTATAAAAATAATACTCATGAGAAGTTATGAAAATTATATTATTAATACTTATGAAAAGTTACATACGAGGTGTGGCTATTAAATAATGAGACTGACATTATAAAAAAATTTATTTTAATTTTATACATACTCACTTATTGTCACCTTCAATATACACTCCTTCTCTATCCCTACAACGCTCCATGCGAATTTTCCATTGTTGGAAACAGTGCTAGAAGTCATCTTCTGTCAGCTCCTTCAGGACACGTGCTGCTTTCTCTTTTACAGCTTCTACACACTCAAATCTTGTCCCTTTTAATGCAGATTTCACCTTAGGGAACAAGTAGAAGTCATATGGTGCAAGATCTGGTGAATAAGGTGGATGTTCTAACACTGAGGTGCTGTACTTTGCTAGGAACGTCTTGACAGATAATGCGGAATGAGCTGGCGCATAATCTTGGTGGAGAACCCATGATTTGTCCTTCCACATTTCGGGGAGTTTTTTCCTTACTCTTTGACGTAGTTTAGAAAGTACCTCAAGGTTACTACCTTGATAAATTGATTAATTGTTTGACCTTCAGGAACCCAGTGAAGGTACACAATCCCATGGATATAAAAAAAACAATCATCATTGCTTTAAATTTTGACTTGCTCATTTGAGCTTTTTTGGCTCTTGGTGAAGTTCGGCTCTTCCAGTGTATGGATTGGCGCTTTGTTTCCGGATCATAAATAAAAAACGACGTTTCATCACATGCTATTATCGTTTCCAAAAAATTTGGGTCATTTTCAATCGCGTACAAAGTGTCAGTACAAACATTTTTGCGGACTTCATTTCAAACATTTTTGACCGGCACGTGCCCTGAAGGAGCTGACAGAAGATGACTTCCAGCACTGTTTCCAACATTGGAAATGAATGAAAATGGAAATGAAATTGAAGTGGAATGAAAAAACCAACTACGCCAATGCAGCCGGCAATAAGTGATTATGTATAAAATTAAAATATGTCAGTCTCGTTATTTTTAATAGCCATACCTCATACATCCTTGGTTACTTTTCAACATAATCACAATAACACATTACTAGGAACCTTTCAGCCTCACTGTTATAAGCTACTGTATTCTTAACTTTGTTTGAAAAGATGTACAGTCAACATTTCACATTCTTGTTCTTTTTATTTAAAAACAAACTTTAGTGTCTGTTTCTTTTTAAAACCATGTTTAATTTATCAAACATATTAAAACAATTTTGAAACAATTATACTGCTTTGTGCAACTTTCATGTTGTAAAAACTTTTAATATAAAAATTATGTAATTAATAAAACATAATTTCATTTTATCGTACTAATTTTGGGTATGAAAAAGAAAAAGAAAAGAAACTTACATGGTTTAGGAAGTTAAAATGGTTTCCTGTTCGTCTTGAAGCTGTTGAGTATACTTGGAGGACATGGTGAACTAAATAGACATTGTAAGATAGTTTACCGAGCAATGTGAATGGTTTCCAGGAAAGAATCACAGATCCAGGTGCTAAAATGAAAGAAAGAAACAATTATACATAACCAAAAAAATTATTGTAAATATTACCTATGTATTTACAAGTTTAAATGAAAATACACTATTAGTTTTACCAACGAGTTTTTTTTATAATGCTGCTTTTATTTTATTTGAATTTATTAACCTTCTTATTTATTTTTACTCTGTCTTTTGGTAGATCACCATCATCAGAGTATATTGACCAATCAAATTGAAACCAATTAAGAGTGTGAAGACTATTTCAGAACATGTCAGTTATCTTTTCTGTCTGTTATACGAAGCTCGATGGGTCATTTTACTCACTCACTAACCCAAGCCGCAATCTTAAAAAAAAACATTTTTACCATGAGAGCACAGCTCCCATGAATTTCAACAGACATGGTGCTTATTTTATCTCGTAGAACATAAAAATGTAGGTAGTAAATGAGGCAATTTGAGAATATTGTAAAAAAGTGAAAAATCACTGAACTATACTTGGTTCATCGTAAGAAAGATATGTCGAGTAAACAAACAGTGGTCACCGAATCAGCTGATCAAGCGGTGACTCAGAAAAAATGCAATACTTTTAATGAAAACATCACAATGATAACTGATACATGCTTTTAACCATATACAGAATTAAACGATAAATAGAAATGAAAAAAACAAAGAATACTATAACACTAAATTCCTAATTGAAAATAAATTATAATGCTCGTAAGAATGATGCAGGACAATACGATGTCAAAAGCGAACTGGTAGCATATGATAATGACATGTCCTTTGTCAAAAATGTGGAGAGATATTTATGGGTTTGGATTAGTCATCGTCAAATTCAATTGTGAAATAACAAGTGACTGAACTAATATTAGATGACTAATCATTAAAATAAAAATGTTTACTTTTAAAGTTCTCTTGTTTCACCATACAGATCCAGTACACATATAACTTTACTTGTATACTTTTTTTAAATGTATACTTTTTTTGGTAATATATTTTACTTGTAACCACATTTATTTATGAAAAAGAATGGAAATAAAGTATAGGCCTACTGTTTTTATAAATTTATTGATAGGTACTTAAAACATCAGGTATGATAGATAGGCCCTAACAGTTTCATTTATAAAAATACTTTAAAAAGTATTTTGTATTTAAATACTTTTGAAAGTATTTTGTTGTTACTTTTTAATCAGCATGTACACATTTTCAAATAATACGCATGCTCAGTGATGGCATTATTTTTTTACTTGACATAGGCAGGCCCTTTGGCGTAGTGGTCAGCGCAACTGGCTTCTATGCCGGGGTCCCAGGTTCGATTCCCAGTCAGGTCTGGCATTTTTTCATCACTCATCTTTTCATGTATCATCCATCTCACCATCTGCATTAGCAGCAATTGCAAAACAGTCAGATGTAAAAAAAAAATTGACATATCTTTCTTACGATGAACAAAGTATACTTTCGTTTTGATGAAAATATTCATGTCAGGTCCTCTAGTGGTACCTAACTTAAGTTTCAAGTTTCAACTTCATACAATATTCCATTCTTGAGATATTTTATTCACACACACGCGTGCACACACACAATCTGTAAAAACATGTATTTTGAGTTCAGTAGGACTGAAGTCGTGTATTTCCGGTGAAAACTCAATTTTGAAAATTCAACATGAAAACAATAGTTCCCTACCCAGTATGTTCATACAGGGCAAGAACACGGTCTTGGGTTCGAATCCCACTCGGGCATGGCATTTTTTCATACGTTACAAAAAATTCATTTCATCCTTCACCCGTCTGCATTAGCAGCAATTTTGCAAAACAGTCGGACGTTAAACAAAAAAAAAAAAAAAAAAAAAAAAAAAAAAAAAAAAAAAACGGCAAGAGAAATTAAAAATAAATTACTTACTCTTAGTTCCCATCATAACAGCAACTATGACTAAACACAATCCAACAGCCCATATGTTTGTTGTTGAAGCTGCATACAATGATGATTCAAGTACATTGTAAGGTTTTGTTGGGTTATGGTACAGAGATCCACTCCAGAAGCAAAGTTGCATTATTGCACAACCAGAAAGTAATGTTAACCAAGTTTGTTTCTGTAACACAAAATAGTAAAATGAATTAAATTCAAATTGACCTAAAATCTATCTATTATAAACAAAATCAGTTAGGCCTACTGAAACAAATCCATTGGCCTTATTACAATCTGAGATTAATTTTTTTGTTGTAATATTGTACTGATATGGATTCTTCGCCTGATGGACAAGTTTTATGTGTAATTATCTAAACAAAGAGAAGTTCATTTATTTAGTAGTTGTTTATTTACTGAATTTAATGCTCTAAGAGTAAGACTAAACCTACCGGATTGGTCCAGTGGAAAAGTCGTTGGCACGAATTAGCTGTTTAACGGGTGAATTTTGGAAACAGATTCCTGGTTCAAATCCTCGTAAAGGTAGTTACTTTTATACAGACTTGAATACTAGACAGTGGTTACTGGTGTACTTTGATGGTTGGGGTTCAATTAACCATACTCTTTCAGGAATGGTCAGCTTGAGTCTGTACGAGACTTCATCTCATTTACACGTCATACACATCATCCTCATTTCATTGGGTCATAGGGTTGCTTGTAATTCTTAAATTGAACAGATTACAACAAACACACAGTGTTGTTGTAGTTGTTGTTGTTGTTTAGGTCATCAGCCGAAAAGCTGGTTTGAACCTCTAGAGGCTTTACTAAGTAAAACGAGGAGTGAGGTGGTTTACCATTGCCTTCCTCACTGAGTGGAAAAGTACGCTTATCAGCATGCCGGGCCCTCTGAAAAGCAAAAATTTTCCACTCTGCAAATGACACCTTCACTTCATTCATCACAGGGTCTGGCTGTATAATGAAATTCATTACTTTCAGAGGAGATAACTCTGATTAGTGTCTTTTACACCTCTACCTCTTCTGTTCTTAAATGATTCAGTCATTTAATTGGCTGACCATGTGATAAGAAACAGAACTATTTAATTTAGCCCTGCAACTAACAGATTGGGTGTAAATAATTTGACACTCCACCTGTCTGTTATGGGCATATACACACATTAGGGATAAAAAAAGTAAGATTAGTTGTACATCAAAAGTTTAATATTATACATCAACAAAAATAAATATTTTTTTGAACTCTACAAGTCAATGTACAACCTTCAAATTTCACTTTTAAATCTATCAGAACGGACAAGGCATCATCCATGTATCTCAAAAAAATCAATAAATTTCATAGGCAGTATTCATACAAAAAAATATATGAAAAGTGTAAAACACTGTGCAGTCACTTGTGTACTGACACACAGGTTTTATAACAGAATTATAATGTCTAAACTTTCCTTGGTATTTGTAAATAGGAATAAATAAAATAATAAATAAACTAATTAGTAAGGTTATAAAATTACATTTTTTTAAATTTATTTATTTAACGTCGCATCAACTGCAACGGTCATTAGCGACGACGTTGAGGTGTAACTTTGTACATTGGAGGATGAAATAATTTTTATATAATGTATGAAAATATGCCGTGCCTGAGTAGGATTCGAACCCAGGACCCCATAATGAGAGGCAAGCACATTACCAACTACGCCAATGCGGCTGGTGGTGGATGACATTGATTACCGGTATATTAAATGTAAACAAATGGTAGATTTTGGTTAGGATGTAATAAAAACAACATACTGTAGTGGGTAGATTTCTTAAGATAAACTTGCTAGCACCATCAATCTGAAAACTTTTAAAGTTATAACAAAGTCTAAAAATCACAAGTAAAAGTTAAAGTTCAAAGTATTATTGATCTTACCTTTGATAAACGAAGTTTGATATTATTGTACACCCAAAAACCAGTTAATACTCCAAGTATATAAGGGCCAGCTCTGTATTGTGGTTGAATGTAAATCGACAAATAATGCTCATCAGCTCTTGGATTTATAAAGAAACTGAAATAAAATAAATTAGTTTTTAATTCAGTTTAAATAAATAAAATATTAATGCTTCGTAAAGAACAACAATTAAAAATCTCTAATAAATATTCTATTTTATATAATGAATTTATACAATAAATTTCACTAACCTTCCTTTTTAACTGCGTCAACTTTTATTTTCACTTACACGTGTTTGAGAAGGGAAAAATTAGAGGAAACTAATTTTTTTAAGTCAGTTTATACAAATGACTGAAGATGTATCATCCTCTATAGATTTTTAATAAATAAAGTTTTTAGTTTCAATTTTATGTTATTTATTCTGATGATGGTGGATCCACCGAAACATGTGTAAGTGAAAATAAAAGTTGACGCAGTTAAAAAGGAAGGTTAGTGAAATTTATTATATAATTTCATTATATAAAATAGAATTAATTTCAAACTGCAGGATGCATTATAAAGATTTATCTCTAATAGATAGTTTGAAATTACTCGAAATATAGCCATTAAAAAATTCACAAATGGTTTTTTTTATGAATGCATCCAGGAGACTCCTGGGTGGGTGGGGGAGGGGTGTAGGATATGACAAGAAGTTTATAACACCTGAAATACATACACACATTGTTCTACTTTTACTATATAGAAAGAAATTCTTGTATGCTATAAAAAGTTTCACCAATCAAGTAATTTTTCAGATTTGTTTTAAAGGAATGCAAATTACCACAAAATTTTAAAAATTGGGGTAATTTATTGATATACCGTGCGTTCGGAAAGTCGCTGTGCACTGGAATTGTGACTATGGATTTATGAAAATATGTATAAAGAAATGACTAAGCATTTTGGAAAAAAATTTATTCAATACCTTAATTACATTGTTAAACCGTGATTACATTGTTTATAGAAGGTGTTCGAAATGACCTCCATTGGCATCAATACAGCATTGCACTCGTTTCATTTTGTTTGCAAACACCTTTCGCAACTGTATAAAACGTTATGCAACGTGTTTGGTGAACGAATAATTTCAAAGAATTTGTGGCCTGCAAGATCTCCTGATCTGACTCCCCCCGATTTCTTTTTATGGGGTGCGGCGAAACAAACTGTGTATCGGAACAGACCACACACGATTGACGAACTTAAAGCCGCAATAACGGCATACATTCAAGTAATCACTGTTCTTCAGTTGCGAAAGGTGTTTGCAAACAAAATGAAACAAGTGCCATGCTGTATTGATGCCAATGGAGGTCATTTCGAACACCTTCTATAAACAATGTAATCACGGTTTAACAATGTAATTAAGGTATTGAATAAATTTTTTTCCAAAATGCTTAGTCATTTCTTTATACATATTTTCATAAATCCATAGTCACAATTCCAGTGCACAGCGACTTTCCGAACGCACGGTATTTTCTTACCGCATAAGGCAGTTTTTGTTCAAACAATTGTGTGGTGTGATTAGCCACACAATAATCAAAATGTATGAGATTAGGCTAACATTTCAAATTTAGGAATAGTCTACCGTAAAATTTATGCGGAACCTTTCAAAATTAAGATTATATACTCATTTTACTGTACTATAAATTAATAATACTTTCAAAATGATTGTAATGAATATGGAGAAGTTTTGCTTTAAAGGGAGATGGCACGATGGTTTAAATTCAAAATTTCAATTATTGGTTTTTTAAGTTTTTCAATAGTTTAGGCCTAAATCTACCAGAATTACATTTAAAAAAAAATTTTATGAAAATTTAAGTTTTTATCAAGTTTACACAAAAAAATTATTATGTTACCAAGAACGAATATTTTTCACAATTTTATACTGCTCATTTTAGTGCAAAGAGAATTTTAGTTTTTAAAATATCTGCATCACTGTTTTTTGTATTCTCAGCTGTTGGTTCAGCCATCTAAACAACTGTTAATGGGAAATTTACTTGTTTGTGTAAATTTTTTTTTGATTCGTGCCTTCTTGTTTCTTGCGTTTTCCTATAAATTTAAATTTTTAACACTAGGTATACTTTTCTCAGAAACCAATAAACCTACAAGACTGAAATTTTTACCAGTTAATTATCTTGTATATCCACAAATACAAACATTTTTATGGCTTCCTCAGGTGCTCCAAAAATTAGTAATACGCAAAAAACTTAGAAATCAATTCATAAAAATTGTATGTTATTTGTAATTTTTCAAAAAAATGGTACGGTCCAAAGATTAAATTGAAAAAATGTCAGTAGCTCAAGAACAAACCCGACACCTATAGTGCGTAAAGTTTAATTTCCCTATATTTTAGCAATCCTTTGAAAAATGTATCTAAAAGTAGCAAATTTAACATTGGCAGGATACAAAGTACAGTCTCTCCTTAAGAAGACGATCCTAAAGGAATGTTTCATGGTTCATCAGAACGTGAATAGCCAAGGATTCCTCATAGGAATTGTTACCATCATCATCTTCGTCAGTGAATGAGAGCGAAAAGAAACACATAAAAATAAGAGTTGTTGATCTTTTAAATTCCTATAAGTTTGATTATATACACTTTTGTCGTAAAATGCATACTAAGGCCAAAATCTTAAAAAAATTGATTATTCACATGTTTTCATGAGAAAAAAACAGAAAATTGCTAATTACCGCTAAACTAAGCATTATACAAAAAAATGTTTGAAATAAAAGTTGATTTTAAATTCTCTACATTTTTTATTATATAAATTTTTGCGCTAAAATGCATATTAAAACCGTAATCTTAGAAAAACAATTTTTTTACGTAAAAACAGCCCCTCCAAGAATTTCAGCAAACATGGCACCTACCCTAGCTTGTAGAGCACAAAAAATTTAACAAACCAGGCGATTTTTAAAAAAATCGTAGGACCAGATTTGGAGAACATCACAAAAAAGTGAAAAATTACACGAATAAACTACTACTTCCGGTTGACCGATTTTGATGAAAATGTTCGTGTCTGGTACGGTAGTGGTATGTAACTTAAGTTTCAAGTTTCAAGTTCGTACAATGTTCCGTTCTTGAGATATTTTGTATACACACACACAGACCAATCACTAAAAGCATGTTTTTTTGGGTTCAGGGGGTCTGAAAACGTGTAGATCCGGTGAAGAGTGGATTTCTTAAAATCGACATGAAAACAATACTTTCCTTCCTATATATTCACATAGACAAGAGAAAGTAAAATGTTGGCGAGTTCTTACACACAATAAACTACAGTGCAGTAAAACAATTTTTAACAGATAAATGTTTGGTGTCCATGATGTTTGCAGTTGTTTTCAATTTAACAAAAATTAATATCATAAAATTTTACTTTCTTGCCCATGATGAACAATGTGCAAAACTTGTACAGAACAATGTACAGTATACTGATGATTTTTGCAGAACTTCATTAAAATAGGCTAATAAGTTTGTGTAATACAATATTTTGTGTTATACAATAAGTTTGTGTACATGTCGTCCATCCAATAGTAAACTCGCGAATGTGAAAATTCTCAGTTTTAAAGGAGAGCAAAAAACAAATTCAATGCTTTCTTCTTTAACACACTTCATGTATTTTTGTAACGTTAAAACCGGCGTGAGCCAGGTTGGTTTCTATCTTTTTAAAATTGAATCTGATTAGTACGAAAGGACTTTCAGTATTAATAAATTATTGTTGTTTACTGGGTTGGCAGAAAAAGTGCTTTAAATTTAGAATTTAATAAGAAAATTAGTTTACATTCAGTAAATGTTTTTTTTTTCTGTGTTGTTTTTAATAGTTTTTGTTTTGTTAGGAGCTCATCATTAAATGGCTGTATACGAGGTGTGGCTAGAAAAAAACCGAACTGATGCTATAAAAAAACTTTATTTTCCATTATTTACAATTTGATGTTATCTCCTTCAATGTACTCTCCTCCTCGGTCTATACACCGCTCCATACGAATTTTCCACTGTTCATAGCAATGCTGCAGATCATTTTCGGTAAGTCCATACATTACTTCCGTCGCTTTTTCTTTTACTGCTTCAACACTCTCAAATCTAGTTCCTTTCAAAGCTGACTTGACTTTAGGGAAAAGAAAAAAATCACAGGAGGCCAAATCAGGTGAGTAGGGTGGATGGTCTAAGATGGGAATGTTGTGATTGGCTAAAAACGTCTTCACTGACAACGCATTGTGAGCTGGGGCATTGTCTTGGTGCAGGATCCATGTCTTTTTTTTCCACAAATCGTTCCGTTTTCTCCGTACTCGCTCACGTAGGGTAGTCAGGACGCTAATGTAGTAATGCTGATTCACTGTTTGTCCCTCTGGTACCCAATCAATGTGTACAATCCCTTTGACATCAAAAAAAACAATCATCATTGCCTTGAATTTCGATTTTGACATTCGTGCTTTTTTTTGTCGTGGAGAATCAGGAGATTTCCAATGCATCGATTGGCGTTTGGTTTCGGGATCGTAAGTAAAAAACCATGATTCATCACAAGTAATAACATTTTGTAAAAAGGTGGGATCTGTTTCAATGTTTTCTAGGATGTCAGAACAAATCATTCTTCGGCGTTCCTTCTGTTCAATTGTGAGACACTTTGGAACCATTTTTGCACACACTTTGTTCATGTTGAAACTTTCATGAAGAATCTGCCGAACACTTTCCTTGTCAATTCCTGTCAACTCAGATATTGCTCTGATTGTTAAACGGCGATCTTCTCGAACAGGTTTACCGATTTTTTCAATGTTTGCATCAGTTTTTGCTGACAATGGTCTGCCAGTGCGAGCGTCATCACTTGTGTCTTCGCGGCCATCTTTAAATCGTTTAAACCACTCAAACACTTGTGTTCGCGATAAACAATCATCGCCGTAAACTTGTTGCAACATTACAAACGTTTCACTTGCAGATTTTCCAAGTTTGAAAAGAAATTTGATGTTAACACGCTGTTCTTTCTGTACACTCAACATTTTTCCGACGCACAGACAAAACGTCAACTACTTAGAACAGACGCCACGGGCAGACTGAGTGCAGGAGGCAGATGAAACTTGAGCAGTAGGCGGAGCAAGAGTCACGTGACAGGCCAGGCGACTTTCAGCCTTATTGCATTCGTTTTATTGTTTCACCTGTGCTAGTTCGGTTTTTTTCTAGCCGCACCTCGTATACCTAACTGAACAAGATACATATTTGAGAGTTTACTACAACAAGTGTTGGGTATACATCAGCATGCACTAACAAACTCATAATTGCAAAATTTGCACATTTGCGAGTTTACCATTGGAGGGACGATGTACACTGTAATTCATTCTCTTATGTAGACCTGGTACACTGCTGAACCTATATTACAGTATGGTTTATTCTTGGAACAAATAAAATGGTAAACCCGTTTGTTAGTATCCGTGGTTTGTCTCTGAACAAATTACCTGTGGATATGAGAGCTCAAATGTACGTATATTTTAACTTGTTCAAATTTGGAAACTTCTTCTTCTTCTTTCTCTCTCCCCATGTGCCTTACAGCGTCGGGGTAGTCTCGGACAACTTCCTGTCCTGTCCGAGGCTATTTATGTGACTTTGAATCCGCTTATTTCAACGTGTGGGTGATTGGCCCAACGACGTCGTTTTTGGAGTACTTCTTCGTCTGGCTCCTACCCTTTGACCTGTCCGGCTTGGGAGGCCCTGCTGGTAGTTACACTACCGCCGGCATAGCTCTCCGGGTCTTGGGAGCACGCAAGCCCCTCCACCATCTACAAGGTCCTGTACTCCCTAGGAGGGGATTTGGAAACTTTTGAGTCTAAAATATTAGTAAAGAGGTAATAATTAATATTGGTTGTAAATACCATTTAACAACAGAATAGGTAGAGGTGTAAAAGACAATAGTCACAGTTATTTTCTCTGAGAGTAATGATTTCATTATGCAGTCAGCCCGTGCAGTGGTGAATGAAGTGAAGGTGTCATTTACAGGGTGAAAAATGTGTACTTTTCAAGAGGGCTTGGCATGCCGATAAGCATATATTTCAACTCAGTGAGGAAAGTAATTGTAAACCAACTTGGTCCTCATTTTACATAGTAAAACCTCTAGAGGTTCAAACCAGCCTTTCGGCTGATGATCTAAACAACTATAGTTCAGCTGTCCTAAGTTTGTTCCTAGTGTAAACAAACCAAAGCCAGCTACTACAGGGTGCACGCTAGGGTCCATGACTTTATGGATGTTGTATTCCGAGTAAGTAAACTATGTTTTAAATTGTTGTTGTTTAGGTCATCAGCCGAAGGGCTGGTTTGAACCTCTAGAGGTTATACTAAGTAAAACGAGGAATGAGGTGGTTTAACATTGCCTTCCTCACTGAGTGGAAAAGTACGCTTATCAGCATGCCGGGCCCTCTTAAAAGCACATTTTTTCCACTCTGCAAATGACACCTTCACTTCATTCACCACAGGGTCTGGCTGTATAATAAAATTCATTAATTTCAGAGGAGATAACTCTGATTAATGTCTTTTACACCTCTACCTCTTCTGTTCTTAAATGATTCAGTCATTTAATTGGCTGACCACATGATAAGAAACAGAACTATTTATTTTAGCCCTGGAACTAACAGATGAGTGTAAATAATTTGACACTACCTGTCAATTATGGGCAGATGTTTTAAATTAAAAGTACTTAAAATATCAGTCATGATTTGTTGTAGGCCTAACAATTTCATTTATAAAAATACTTTTAAAGTATTTTGTATTTAAATACTTTTGAAAGTATTTTGTTGTTACTTATTAATCAGCGTGTACACATTTTTATAAAATGTGCATGCTTAGTGTGTCATTATTATTTGTTGACAGTAGGAGCAAACTAAGAAAGGCTGGACTTTAAGTTAATTAGTTTAATTTAAGTTTACCAGAAGTTATAACTATAATAATTTACCGTAATTAATTAATTTGTAAATAAATAGGCTACTTGTTTATAAGTTTAAAATTAAGTGTTATCTTGAAATAACATGGATTAAATGTTACAATTATAATATAATTTGAATAGCATACCTTTTAAAGAACCACATAATTGCTGTTCGTTTGTAAATGTAAGTATGAACAAATACAGCACTAACAGTCATACAGAAGAGCGCAACAAATATTCCAACCATTAATTTCGCGTGCTTTCTAAACACTAATATTATTATTGTTGCAATAGCCATGTATTGGAAGTCGCAGGCAAGGTACCAGCAATGCATTACACACTGTAACAACAAAAGATGTTTAGTATTACAATATTGATGATTAGACTTATAATTATATAAATTTTTGTGCTAAAATGCATATAAAAGCCGTAATCTTAAACAAATCTTTTTTTACGTGAAAACAGCCTCACCAAGAATTTCAGCAAACATGGCACGTCTTGTAAAGCATAAAAAATTTAGTAAACCAAGCGATTTTAAAAAAAATCGTAGTACCAGTTTTTGATAAAATCGCAAAAAAGTGAAAAATTACACGAATAAACTACTACTTCCAATTGACCGATTTTAATGAAAATGTTCGTGTCGAGTCCATTAGTGGTGTCAAACTTAAGTTTCAAGTTTAAAGTTCGTACGATGTTCCGTTCTTGAGATATTCTGTTCACACACACACACACACACAGACCAATCGCTAAAAGCATGTAATTGGGTTCAGGGGGGTCTGAAAACAAGTAGATCCGGTTAAAACTCGATTTCGAAAAATCAACATAAATACAATACTTTTCTTCCTATATATTCATATAGGCAAGAGAAAGTAAAAATATTTGAACGGTCTCTAAACATAAAAATTAAATTTAAAAAAATTATAAACATTAGAGCTGAGAATAGAAAGTGAACATAACCAAGTTCTTATTACAAGATGTACTGACAAAATAAATTACGGCTAAAATAATTTCTTCATTAGCAATTTACAACCCACCGGGTTGGCCTAGAGGTAAAGTCGTCACCAAAATGTAGGTAGTTACTTTCATACGAATTTGAATACTAGACAGTGGTTACCGGTGTACTTTGATGGTTAGGGTTTAATTAACCATCCTCTCTCAGGAATGGTCGGCCTGGGTCTGTACAAGACTACACCTCATTTACACGTGATACACATCATCCTCATCTCATTGGGTCATGGGGTTGCTTATTGTTCTAAATTGAACAGATTGCAACGTACACAGTTCTTCTTCTTAGCGTGCCTGTCCGGTTCGAACGCTGGCTGTCATCATGGCTATCTTGGTCTTGTCATCTGCAATGCGGAACAGTTGGGCCGAGCTTTTCCCATACCAGTCTCTCAGGTTAGCAAGCCAGGATATTCTTCTTCGGCCTGGCTGTCTTCTACCATCCAATCTTCCCTGCAGGATGCGCTGCAACAGTTCGTATCTACCGTGGTTCCTCATAATATGACCGAGGTATTGCAACTTGCGACACTTAATGGTGTTTATTACCTCTGGTTCCTTGTCCATCCGACGCAGTACCTCAATGTTGGTCACCCTATCTGTCCATGGTATCCTCAGCATTCTTCTGTACACCCAAAGTTCGAAGGCTTCAAGTTTAGTAGTGGTCGCCCTCGTCAACGTCCAAGACACTACTCCGTACAGAAGAACGGAAAACACGTAACACTGCAAGAGTCGCAACTTAGTGCCCATAGTGAGATCATGACTCTTAAACGCCGAACTCATTGCGTTGAAAACACTCCTTGCCTTACCAATACGGCACTTGATCTCTTGTGAGTTTTCCCAGGCTTCATTGATAATAGTGCCCAAATACGGATACCATGCTACACGCTCAATTCTTGCATGTTTTATATATAGGTCTACACCAGTTATCGGTCCCCTGCTAATTACCATTAATTTGGTTTTCACGATGTTGATGTCCAGGCCATACTTCTCGCTCACTTCTGTTATCCTGTTCATCAGTCTTTGAATAAAAAATAAAAAAAATTAGCAATTTACAAACCTACTGAGTTGCAGTGTTAAAGTCGTCGCTGAGAGTCAGCTATTTCACAACTGATTATCGTAGACTACCGTTCCGTGGTTCAAATCCTACTAAAGGATGTCAGAGGAAAGGTTTATGCGAGTGTAGGAAAATTACTTATAAAAGACTTATATTTATGTATATATTTTTCTTGTTAAATAAAAAAAATTACCAAGTCTTTGGTGTTCACTACATTGCTAAGAAATACAAGATTTGTCCACCAATTTTGTTGACAAGCTTCTTGATCTCCTCCTACAATCTGATTCCATAATGGACCTTCCCCAATCTTGTAAAATAAAGTTGTGTAGAAAAATGTCGTTAAAATGAACGCAGGCATTAATCTGAAAGAAATAAAAACATATAATGAAATACTTAATACAAATTTTGAAATTTGTAATTTCCATTATGCAAAGAGACTTCAGAATAAATTAGAGTATTTAATTTGAAATTTGGTGAATCATTTGTATTTCTTTCAGTAGAACTCCATCATTACCCAATCAACTACAACACCATTGACAACAGTGCCTTTAGTGATGACTGAGGTACATCACTGTAGATGATCACTCCGATACCAGTTCCACCAGAAGAAGGAACTTAGTTCTCAAAAGCTTACGGTTTTACCGAAAGGAGTGCGAAGTTAAAACTAAGAGGTTTAAAAACTTTTTCTAGAATTGAACGATTAATAAATTGTTGTTGTTTAGGTCATCAGCCGAAAGGCTGGTTTGAACCTACAGAGGTTTTACTAAGTAAAACGAGGAGTGAGGTGGTTTACCATTGCCTTTCTCACTGAATGGAAAAGTACGCTTATCAGCATGCTGGGCCCTCTGAAAAGCACATATTTTCCACTCTGCAAATGACACCTTCACTTCATTCATCACAGGGTCTGGCTGTATAATAAAATTCATTACTTTCAGATGAGATAACTCTGATTCATGTCTTTTACACCTCTACCTCTTCTGTTCTTACATGATTCAGTCATTTAATTAGCTGACCATGTGATAAGAAACAGAACTAATTATTTTAGCCCTGGAACGAACAGATTGAGTGTAAAAAATTTGACACTTCACCTGTCTGTAATGGGCAGGGATTAATAAATACCCTCCGGTAATTGAAGTTTAGAATACATCATGAGAACTGTTAAGGAACTGAATTGTTTACTTCATTTAAAGTTTCATCAACAGACTCGGTCATTAGCGACTATGGTGGGTTATGAAACGCTTGGTTTTAACTTTTGAAAATTTTCAGTCCCTAACCGGGAATCGAACCCGGGACCTCCATGCTGTAGCCTAGCGTGCTACCATTATGCTATGGAGGCAGCTAAATCTAAAATTTTAATTCCTTACCACTTTTGCTTTAATGGAAGGAAATAGCTATAAATTATTATACTAATGTTGTTTAGGTTATCAGCTGAAAGGCTGGTTAAAACCTGTAGGGGTTTTACCAAGTAAAACGAGGAATCAGGTGGTTTACCATTGCCTTCCTCACTGAATGGAAAAGTATGCTTATCAGCATGCCAGGCCCTCTGAAAAGCACATATTTTCCAATCTGCAACTGACACCTTCACTTCATTCACCACAGGGTCTGGCTGTATAATGAAATTCATTACTTTCAGAGGAGATAATTCTGATTAGTGTCTTTTACACCTCTACCTCTTCTGTTCTTAAATGATTCAGTCATTTAATTGCCTGACCATGTAATAAGAAATAGAACTATTTATTTCAGCCCTGCAACGAACAGATTGAGTATGAACATATTATACTAAAAAAAGGAATAAAATCTACATCCAATTCAGGAGAAAGAAAATTACACATTACGCTACATTCCGCTTTTAAAAACGTTCGTCACTTTTATTTGATAATTATTTTTGAAAAATAAAAGGAATCGAGAGTAAAATAAACTAATTAGTGAACAAAGAAATGATTAGAAAAGAGATAAAAGAATAACAATTTTGAATATATTGTTTGAAGAAAATTCCAATGAAATTAATTTAGGAGCTATAATTTTACCTGATGTAACGGTGAACATATACACTTATTGGGTTAACAGGTGTTGCATCACATTGAAGTGGTAATAAGAGTCCTAAAAGAAACCCACTCATAACAAAGAAACTGTCAACGAATAAATCCATGTGACCCATCCACATTGAAATCCAATGATTACGATAAATCTGTAACATTCAATCAATTAATTATATATTGGTACAGGTTAAATAATAAAATCACTCAATTTGTTATACACATAAATCTATAAATAGTCCAGCCTCTCTTAGTTTGCTCCTAATGTAAACAAATAATGACGTCACTGAACATGCGCATTATATCAAAATGTGTACACGCTGATTAAAAAGTAACTACAAAATACTTTCAAAAGTATTTAAATAGAAAATACTTTTAAAAGTATTTTTCTAAATGAAATTGTTAGGCCTACATCATAATATCATGACTGATGTTTTTAGTACTTTAAGTACTCATAATTTAAAAAATAGTTAACTTAATACGAATACGACATCCGTAAAGTCGCAGACTCTAGCGTGCACCCTGTAGTAGGTGGCTTTTGTTTGTTGACAGTAGGAGCAAACTAAGAGCGGCTGAACTATGTATAAAATTTGATGTATGTGTGTGTGTGTGTGTGTGTGTATGTATGTATGTGTGGATGTTCCCCTTCATCTCCTAAATTACTGAACCGATTTTCATGCAGTTTTTTTATGTTATAACTATGATGCCGGTGCAGGTTTTAGGCTATTGAAACCCTTAAAAAGTTAGCTCTAAAAGGTTGAAAATAATGTTTATATCCTTTATTAAGGCTTTAATGAGGTTAGATAAAAAAATGCTTGCAGCGAAATCTACCGAATATTTTGTGAACTATGTAGAAAAACATTGAGCCTTGTTCGAGGTTATGTTTTTGTTGACGTACGTGTACTTAGTCGTAATATTTCTACTGAAAAGCATATTGTTTATCCATTAGCATTAATTAAAAAAAAAGCCCAAATTAAATTCACAGTTGTCATTAATTCTACATGTCTTTATTTTTAAATATTGCCGGTGGTGTAGCAACGCATGCCCCGGGTACCGCTAGTAAAGTAATATAGTAGGGTGATGACATAAAATTTAATAATAAAATTAAGCTACGAGGGATGTTTTTTCAGTCTTCGATATGTCAAAAATAAAAGACAAGTGAATGTAAAAAAATATCCCTTTCATGAGATGAAGCGACGATGCGTCTCATGGCGGGTGGCAATTTTTAAAAAGGCTTAACTTTGACTTATGGCTAAAACCATTAGCGATATCTGTATCTACTCTTTAAGAGGAATTAAATTAGACTATTTTTTTTCTTAATTCCGAATTTACTGTTTGTTGCAATCTTTTGCAGTTTGTTGTTGTTGTTTAGGTCATCAGCCAAAAGGCTGGTCTAAACCTCTAGAGGTTTTACTAGGTAAAACGAGGAGTGAGGTGGTTTACCATTGCCAACACTCACTGAATGGAAAAGTACACTTATCAGCATGCCCGGCCCTCTGAAAAGCATATATTTTCCACTCAGCAAATGACACTTTCACTTCATTCACCACAGGGTCTGGCTGTATAATGAAATCCATTACTTTCAGACGAGATAACTCTGATTAGTGTCTTTTACACCTCTACTTCTTCTGTTCTTAAATGATTCAGTCATTTAATTGGCTGACCTTGTGATAAGAAACAGAACTAATTATTTTAGCCCTGATAATAAGCTAATTATTTTAGAATTATTTTAGCCCTGCAACTAACAGATTGAGTGTAAATAATTTGACACTCCACCTGTCTTTTTGTAGTTTCTGACTTTGATTTCTTGACTTCCGGTTTTGGTCTAAAGCGGAATTCAAAACCCAATTTAGGCCCACTAACTGTTTGTTTAGATTACAAATTCAAAAAACAGTTTGTTATTATCTCTTGTAGTTTCTGACATCTGGGTGTCACAGGAAAATGATAGATGACAATTTAAAAAATTTCCACCAATAAAGAGCTTGGTACATAAATTTTTATTACCATAACTGTGTTTATTGAAGTCAATTGCAAACACAGATCCAATTAAATCGTACTATAATTTTTTTCTCGTATAGGCCCAATTTTAGACCACGTGAGGTGACTTTCTAGACGTTTCTAGAAGCTCTTTTTGCGGCTCAAATTCTCAGCATTTGCTCACTGTAGGTTTTTCTCCTTTCTTCAGTCCACCCAGTGTGTTTTTACTCTTCATTGAAGCCCCTTAAAGTTCGTAATTATTTAGCTGAATTTTGTTCAGTTCATTATGTTTTGTCAGTTTATTCCGGTTTTCTAAATATCCTTTTTGGCTTCTTTAAACCATCCAACACCTTAGGTTTAGAGTTTAGTGTCTTAAAAATTTGTTTGTCAATCTTTCTAATATTGTAATATTTTAATTTTTGAGTTAATTTAATTAACTCAATTAATTTAACTAATTAATTAACTTATTATTAATTAACTAATTAATTAATTAACTTAATTTAATTTAATTTTTGTAATATTTTAATTTTTTTTCTAATCATTTCCATTAATCGTTCGTTTTCCTTGTGTAGTTCTTCATGTCCTTATAACCTGTATTGTCCGTCTACTATCTTTGGACCCATTATGTTGCGGAGGATCTTTCTCTCACATTTTTTTGCTTCTCTTAGACCAACCTTCCCTGTAAATCTAAGGCACTCACTCGTGTACAGACACACAGTTTTATCACAGTATTATAGTATCTAATCTTGGCTTGTCTTGAGAGTGCTTTTTTCTTACACAAGTGGTGAGTTCCTTGAAGTACACCGGCCATCTTTCCTCATCTTTTGTTGTTCGCTTTTTTTTCGCTGGTGTTTGGTTGAACTACCTCCCCGAAGTACTTGAAGCTATTAACTTTCCCAGTTTTTCTGTGTAGTGTCTTCAGGTGATGCAGGGCTGTTTGGGTGTTTAGTTTTCACGAAGGAAAACTGTAGCTAATATAAGGAATTACGTGTTAATATTAATACATAAATTTAATAAATTATTTATTCCAATAAATTTTTATAACTTACATGTTCAACTAATTCGTAATTCTGAGTTGGGCCTAAAAGAGCCACAGCATATCTGTGACCAAGTACAACAAATGTGATAGATAGAAAATGTATCGCATACATTGGAGTTAAATCGAGACCTGATACAGGCTTTTCTCTTCGAAACAAACTGTGATAACTTCTTCTTGCTGACAAACATAGTAGTAAATTACCTGAAAAACAAATTTATAAATTATATTTTTGTTAACGTATTAGTCTAATTATTAATAAATTTTGTCTACCTTATATTTTATGTTGCTTTTATTGAAATGTATCTGGTTATTAATCTATTAGTCGTTGAAGGTGCTATAGCTATAACAAAAAAACTAATTTGAGAAAAATACAATTTTAAGTTCTAAGACTACATATTTTTGTTAATTGACTGATTTATTTCATTTTCGTACTTTTAATGTTACGAAAATACAAATTTGTACATTTGAAACTCACTAATTCGAATCTGAATGCAATATTATTTTCAGTTTAAGAGAGGTTTAAATTTACAGAGGTAAAATATCGAAACTAAAAAAAATTACATAGAAAATGCACGTTTAAATAAACATTACTATTAATCCATAATTATAACAATACATTCAAAAGATCAAATATATTAATAGACAACCATTTTGATTGAAAAATTATTTGTACAAAAATTTTTTTACTCAATAATGCGATTTAAAATTATGTGAATGTGTTTGTATTACCTATATACTGTATTAATATACACACAAGTAGACTGATGCACATAAAAAAAAATGAAGTACAAAAAATACATGAAAACAGAGTAAAATTAAGTCGGGGAAAACTTAAAACAGTGGATACATACATTAATACAGTATAAAAAATTAAACTCAAATATTATTGGAAATTTTAGAAATTCGAACGAAGTAGAAAATTACATAATTTATATGAATACGCAGTAAATATTTAAAAAAAAATTTCTATAGATAATAATACACCAAAGAAGAAAAGGCTACATACGTTTACCAATTTATTGAAAAAGTCTTTTGCTCTTTTAAACAGCTGTTTAAGAGAGCAAAGGAGAAAAGTTCGATGTAGAAAAACTTACAGACAAGACAAGACAATCTAATTGGACACATTTTACATCGTGATCACATCGTTGGAACAATAGCAGAGGAACTGATTGATGGAGAAAATTGTCAAGAAAGATCAACAATGTCTTAATTATGAACGATGTGGGATGTAATTCTTACATTCACTGAAAGATTGGTCAAGTCATGGATTAAAATAGGAAGGCAGAACGGAAATCGAAATGGAAACCAACCTCAGCTTTGACAACAGGAAAGGAAGATCAAGTCTAATAAGATGTTTTTTTACTTTTTGCAGAAAACCAGTTTAGTAAAATAATAATCCTACAACTAATATAAAAGTAAAAATAATAAATTTAAAATTACTTACTTGGTGGAGAGTTTCCTTCGCCTTTAAAAAATATGAAATCATAAATTGTGGCAGTTAGTGTCGATACAAAGATTAGAATTAAAACAGCACTGAAACAAATTCGTAAAATACATTATTAAATTGCTTAGTTTATTATTCTAGTGGGCGGGGCTTGAAAGATAATTGGCCATATTTCTTATTATACCAATTTCATCACTTGTTATCTAGCCCCTCCCATTTTGATATTGACCAATCATCAAGCGTTATTATCTTATACTAAAATCCCCACAGATTTCTATTGTTTTTGGTTAATTATAATAAAATAACAAATGGAATAAAACTACATAAATAATATTCTCTTGGAATATTATATTAATAATATATTTCTGCATAGATCTTAATTTAACATTAAGACCTTTCACATTTATGAATAATTATTCATAAAATGTCCGTTAATACGACAATAAATTAAATTATCCTTGAAATACCATATGTGTTTTCTTCTTGGATATACTCCAATATTTATAGTTTTATGTTAATATTTTTCATAGCATTAATAAATTAAGATAAAATAATTTTTTGATGCTACTGACATCTTTATAAATTGTAAACAACATTGACATTATTACATGTTGTAAACAATTTACAAATGTACAACTCATCAAAGTTTAAAAAATGTAAACAGATAAATGGACAGTAGTCCAAAGCTGGGTAATATCACAACTAATTGGAAGGCAATTTTTTTTTTTTTTTTTTTTGGTTTAACATCCGACTGTTTTGCAAATTGCTGCTAATGCAGATGGTGAAGGATGAAATGAATTTTTTGTAACGTATGAAAAAATGCCATGCTCGAGTGGGATTCGAACCCAAGACCGCGTGATGAGAGGCAAAAAGAGTGATTTACTGAGCAGGTATTTTGTATTAGAGGAAGCCAGATGTTTTTTTATGTTATTTTATGTTATTTTTACTTTCTCTTGCCTATATGAATATATAGGAAGGAAAGTATTGTTTTCATGTCGATTTTTCGAAATCGAGTTTTCACCGGATCTATACGTTTTCAGACCCACTGAACCCAAAAAACATGTTTTTAGCGATTGGTCTGTGTGTGTGTCTGTGTGTGTGTGTGTGTGTCTGTGTGTGAACAGAATATCTCAAGAACGGAACATCGTACGAACTTGAAACTTGAAACTTAAGTTACATACCACTACCGGACGCGACACGAACATTTTCATCAAAATCGGTCAACCGGAAGTAGTAGTTTATTCGTATAATTTTTCAGTTTTTTGCGATTTTCTCAAAAACTGGTCCTACGATTTTTTTTAAAATCGCCTATTTTACTCAATTTTTTATTCTCTACAAGATAGGGTAGGCGCCATGTTTGCTGAAATTCTCGGTGAGGCTGTTTTCACGTAAAAACGTTGTTTTTTTAAAATTACGGCTTTAATATAAATTTTAGCGCAAAAACTTATATAATAAAAGTTGTAGAGAATTTAAAAACCTACAACTTCTGTTTCAAACATTTTTTTGTATAACGCTTAGTTTAGCGGTAATTTGCGATTTTCTGTTTTTTTTCTCACGAAAACGTGAGAAAAATCGATTTTTTTAACATTTCGGTCTTAGTATGCATTTTACGACAAAAGTGTATATAATTAAATTTATAGAAAATTGAAAGATCTACAACTTTTGTTTAGAGCATTTTTCTCTACAGAGCCTAGTTTAGCGTGAAAGCGTGATTTTCCGTATTTTTAAGCCAAACTGAGTTCGATTGTCATTTTGCGTCATTCACTCATGATTAAAATAAGGTTATGTTTTTGAGGTTAGTTTTTGTTCATTTCTAATGTTTTAATACTAATGTTAGGTTTATTGTTAATTATTTGCATTGGCAAGAGAAAGTTGTGTGAGTGTTTCACACCAGATTTTTTATGATGTTATCATAAAGTTTTCGGGGTTGCTGTTGTGATTTCCGATACTTTCTTCGTTTCCGTTTTTCTTGACCATATTTTTTAACACTAATTCTTTGTTTCTATTCCCTGCTTAACACTACTTTTCTATACTACTTCTTTGTTTCTGTTTTCGTAACAATACACAAGTACATATCCATAATTTTTTCCGATGGGGGGATAAAACATCGCACATACAAGCAGACACACACACACACACACACACACACACACACACACACACACACACACACACACACACACACTTTACAGATCCCTTCGTGCTTTATGCAGACTTAGGACTGCCAAAATACGTATAAACTGCGACGTAATCGGTGTGTTTAAAATTTTTTTTTTTAATTCCTAATATGTGTACGCTGCAATCTGTTCAATTCAGAACAATAAGCAACCCCATGACCCAATGAGATGAGGATGATGTGTATGACGTGTAAATGAGGTGTAGTCTTGTCCAAACTCAGGCCGACCATTCCTGAGAAAGTATGGTTAATTGAACCCCAACCATCAAAGTACACCAGTAACCACTGTCTAGCATTCATATCCGTAAAAAATTAACTACCTTTACCAGGATTTGAACCAGGAACCTTCGTCTCCAAAAATCAGCTGTTAAACAACTGATTTTGGTGACGACTTTACCTCTAGACCAACCCGGTGGGTTAAAAAAAAAATTTAATTTTTATTTATTTGTGTTTGTGTCTTCCATTCACCATGATTTTATATTTTTTTATCATTCCATTTCTATAACTAGGAGATAACTTTAACCAAAATAATTGTAGCACCAACCTACAAAATAATTAGATACGATTTAAAAAAAAAAAAAATTTAGGAGCCGTTTTTGAGAAAATCCCAAAAAAGCGAAAAATCCCACGAATAATTTAATACTTCCGATTAATTGAGGCACACACACCAATCACTAAAAACATGTTTTTTCGGGTTCAGGGGGCCTGTAAACGTCTATTTTCAGTGAAAATTCATTTTGAAAAATCGACATAAAAGCAATACCTTCTTTCATATATATTTTCTTATACGAGTATATTCATATAGGGCAAGAGAAAGTAAAATTATATGAGGGTTAAATATTTATTGACACATTTTTATCTTACCTGAAAGCTAAATCGGCTAAACTGAAATCATATCTAGGACTGTCTTTAGTAGTACATGATTTTGGATCAACATATACATGTATTTTGTCAAGCATATTTAATTTCTTGATGTAATTATCTATTGATGTTTGGAGATCATCTACACCGCATGATTCTGGTACGCAGAGTGCCCATTTTAATCTGTCCAATCTTTGCTTCGATCTGGAGCCTCCATACTGTAAAACATCAATTTAAATTAATAAACATATTTTCATGTTAGGTTACTTAAAATATTGTAATTTCTATAACATTTTAAAAATCCTTCATTTGCTTAATTATTTTCATATTTATGTAGATGTAGAAACATTTACAGTATTGATTATGTCTTCATTCAAAAATAAATCTTTATAATGCATCCTGCAGTTTGAAATTAATTCTATTTTATACAATAAATTTTTATAATAAATTTCACTAACCTTTTTTTTAAACTGCGTCAAGTTTTATCTTTACTTACACGTGTTTCGGTGGATCCACCATCATCAGAGTAAATAACATAATTAAAACTAAAAACTTTTTTATTTATTTAAAATCTATAGAAGATGATAGATCTTCAGTCATTTTATACAAATGACACAGGTTTTAAATAATATACTACAGGTTTTAAATAAATAAAAAAGTTTTTAGTTTCAATTATGTTATTTACTCTGATGATGGTGGATCCACCGAAACACGTGTAAGTAAAGATAAAAATTGATGCAGTTTAAAAGGTCAGTAAAATTTATTATATAAATTCATTATATAAAATAGAATTGATGTCTATATTTTTATTTCTTTTAGTTTGTTAATTCTCTGTTATAAATAATTTAAATTGTCCATAATAACAGGCAGGTGGAGTGTTAAATTATTCTCATTCGATCTGCTAGTTACACGGCTACAAAAATATTTGTGTTTCTTAACAGATGGTCAGCCAATTATACGACTGAAGCATTTGAGAACTGAAGAGATAGAGGCGTAAAGACACTAGTTAGAATTATCTACTCTGAGAGTAATGAGTTTCATTATACAGCCAGACCCTGTGTTGAATGAAGTAAAGGTGTCAACTGCAGGGTGAAAAGTTGATGCTTTCCAGATTGCTGGCTGGTAAGCATACTTTTCCACTCAGTGAGGAAGGCACAAATAAACTATCTCACTCCTCGTTTTACTTAGTAAAGCCTCTAGAGGTTCAAACCAGTCATTCGGCTGATGACCTAAACACCAACATATGGTCCATTTAAGTGTCCGATTTTATATTTTCAGACAAAATCCTCATTCTCCTCACGTAATTATATTATAGAATTGACAATTACGAAGTTTAGGTATGGATCCAAACAGATGACATACTAAAATTCGCTTGGATTTTTTTGAAATGTGGTAGGTAACACCACATTTCAAAAACATTTCGACATGCATATCCGCTATCGGGTTTTTGTAACCACACTTTCAATCCATTTTTGACCATGACCATATGTACAAGCTCTTCCACAGAACATAACCCAGTCCAGTCCACTGACGAATATTACGAGTCATGACAGTTGCATTCATTTGACAACTCTTCGACCTTTAATAATCTTGCCTTTAATAATTAATTGTAGCTAAGAGTTTATACTTTTTATAGCTAAGGAAACTTTTTATAGCGTACAAGAATATCTTTCTTGATAGTAGTGATACATTGTGTGATTCTTATATGTATTTCAGGTGTTATAAATGACATGTCCTAAACTCCTCCTGGAGTCTCCAGGACGCAAAAAAAACTTTTCATTTTGCATAACAAGGGTCAAGTTCGCAGTCTTTATTTTATTAATTGTTGCAAGTAACTCACTATCTTTACCAAGTCTCCCCAGAAACTTCTCGTTTGTCATCCTTGTATTTTACTACACTTCCAGTATTCTGCGGTAATTCCATTTCAAGGCCTTCCAACCTATTCATATTGGTAGTCCTCAGAATCCAACTCTTCACATCGCACAAAAAAAATATACCCTGACTATATACCATGTAACTAAACAAAATGTATCGGAGGGACCACAGGAAGAGAGTTGAATGAGAATGAAGGATTCTAAGCCATATCAAGAGAAAATAAATCCCCTTTCAGTCATGTCATGAGAAACGGGGGGAAAATACTAGTTGCTGACGTTGAAAGGAAAACAAAGAAGGGAAAAGAGGTCCTGACCGAAGACGAATAGGCTATTCGTTTTAAGCCAGGTTGACTTAAATATCTGATTATAATGGACTGGTGTTTAGCTACTTCAATTTCCCGATCTAAAAAATCAGAAAATTGAAAACAGAAAGATCTTTCCCGATCTACAGTCGATGGGATCAGAAGATATAAAATCCATCTAATAACGTGCAGACTCAATTATTTGTAATAAAATTAAAAATAGTAAGTTTAATATGAAAAAGATATTTACGTGTATTTTATCCCAGAAAGTTAAGTACGGACTATAATCCAAAGTAAGTGGTGGAACTTTATCATGTCCAGGTGGTACAATTAAATTTATTTGAACCAGACAATATTTCCCTTTGACTGGTTTTGAAACAGCTAAACACTCATCGAAATCTCCTAATTGCATCACATTACCGGATAAAAGTCCAACGGGAGTCTTCACTGATGCATCCCACACTGTAACAGACAAAATTTAAACGTAACATCAGATTTATTTATTAAGATACATCAAATTATCCAACGATATTTTAGGATGTTGTCATTTATATGCAAATCTTAAACGGATGTTTAAATATTGCGTTGATATAAATTCATGGTCATTTTTTGAATAAAATTTATGAATATTTTGTACTTATAATAATAATAACAACATGCCCAAAACGGGCAGTTGGAGTGTTATTTTAATTGCACTCTATCTGTTTGGTCCAGGGCTAAAAAAGATAGTTCTGTTTCTTATCACATAGTCAGCCACTTATATGACTGAACTATTTAAGAACAGAAGAGGTAGAGGTGTAAAAGACACTAATCACAGTTATCTCCTCTGAGAGTAATGAATTTCACTATGCAGCCAGACCCTGTGGTGAATGAAGTGAAGGTGTCATTTGCAGGGTGGAAAGTGAGTGCTTTTCAGAGGGCCTGGCATGCTGATAAGCATACTCTTTCCACTCAGTGAGGAAGGCAATAGTAAACCAACTCACTCCTCGATTTACTTAGTAAAACCTCTACAGGTTCAAACCAGAATTTTGGCTGATGACCTAAACAAACAACAGATTTATTTATTAAGATACATCAAATTATCCAACGATATTTTAGGATGTTGTCATTTATATGCAAATCTTAAACGGATGTTTAATATTGCGTTGATATAAATTCATGGTCATTTTTTTGAATAAAATTTATGAATATTTTGTACTTATAATAATAACAACGTAATATATTTTCTGTATTAAATTTTAAATCACCTTCCAGTGAAAAATAATAGAGAAATATACCAATAAAATTTCTATTCATCGAATTTATTATCATTAAAAATTTTTAAAAAGACGTTAAATATATATTATAGATAAGCTCACTGATTTAAGCAAGTATAAAGAATATGATTAAAGTTTCTGGTATTTAGAAATAAAATACAACCTTCTGAAAAGTTCTCTCATGACTAAGGTCACATATGCGGGTAACAACGGATAGAAAACGAACAAGAGTTAGTGAAGTATCACGTAGATTCTTAATGGTTACATACCTATAGTAGGTAACTTTTAAAATTCTAAATATTTTTTATTTATTATCATCGTCAACATTATCTTATTTATAGTATAAAAGTTCTTTGATAGTTAGTTAATAGAAAATAAATTCATCTACGAGGGTTATCCAGAAAATAACCTCCGTTTTGAAATAAAAAGTAAACGAGTGAAGATACAAAAACTTTATTATATACATATTAAAACTATAGTTTTTCTCTATTTTTCGACATAGTCGCCAAACAGATTCAAGCACTTGTCGTACCTAGGAACAGTCTTTGAAATACCCTCTGCATAAAAATCTGCCGCCTGTGAATGTAGCCAACTATTCACGGCGTTTTGAAGCTCTTCGTCATTGGCGAACCGCTGAGATGCAAGCCACCGCTTCATGTTCGGGAACAGGTGAAAGTCACTAGGAGCCAAGTCCGGCCTGTATGGGGTATGATCGAAAACGTCCAATTTAAACTTGGCCACAACTTCATTTGTTTTCTCGCCCTCATACAGCTCGAAGAACAAATGAACTTTTGGCCAAGTTTAAATGGGACGTTTTCGATCATCCTCCATACAGCCCGGACTTGGCTCTTAGTGACTTTCACCTGTTCCCGAACATGAAGCGGTGGCTTGCATCTCAGCGGTTCGCCAATGACGAACAGCTTCAAAACGCCGTGAAAAGTTGGCTACATTCACAGGCGGCAGATTTTTATGCAGAGGGTATTTCAAAGACTGTTCCAAGGTACGACAAGTGCTTGAATCTGTTTGGCGACTATGTCGAAAAATAGAGAAAAACTGTAGTTTTAATATGTATATAATAAAGTTTTTGTATCTTCACTCGTTTACTTTTTATTTCAAAACGGAGGTGGGATAACCCTCGTATTTTATTGGAGCTACAATCGTTGTATTTTCTCTAAAAATTAATAAAGTGTATTTAAATGTTAAAAAGAGTTATTTTCCTTTCGTTTATAGTATAGTATAATCTTGTAGTATTATTTAATTATTTATTAAATCAGCAGAAAAGTAAAATACCTTAGTTAACTGAAATTAAACAATAATTAATATTTAAATCTACTTAAAGAGTGATTATAAATGAAATAGACACTTTCGATAGCTTCTCAAACATCAAACTGGTGTATTTGAATATAGTAAATGATATAGGTTTGTATGGAATTTTTTAAAGTTTATGTTGGTACAATTGTTGCTAGCATTTTGTTGTTGGCTGCTGTTACAACAACCAGTCTACCAAAATGGCAGCTACTCAAGTGGAGAAAGCTTATTGTGCTCTTGAATTAGCCAAAACAAACTCGGTTATGGTTGTGCAACGTCATTTCAGAACAAGATAGGCCTACGGTAAACCACCACCAACAAGGCAATCAATCTATGACTGGTATAAACATTTTGAAAACAGTGGATATCTGTGTAAAAGGAAGAGTACTGGAAGACCTTTTGTTACAGAAGAACAAATTAATAGTGTTCGTGATGTTTATGTACCAAGTCCAGGAAAAATCAACTAGATCAGCAAGTTTAGAATTGCAAATTCCTCAACCGACTGTGTGGAAAATTCTGCGGAAACGTTTAAAAACGACACCTTATAAATTGCAGTTAGTACTAAGTTTAAATACTAGTGATAAGTCGTACGTAAAATTTTTTGCTGGAGATGCAACATTGTTTTGAAAATGAGACGCATTCTTTAATCGCCTAATTTTCAGTGATTAATGTAATTTTCACATTAGTGGAAAAGTTAATACACATAATGTTAGAATATGGGGCACAGAAAACCCAAAAAATAACTTTACAGCTTACACGCGATTCCCCAAAAGTAAACGTCTTTTGAAAAGATTTACGGGCCGTTCGTCTTTCACGAAGTGTCAGTAACCGGAGTAATTTATCTGGACATGTTAAACGAATGGTTAATGCCTCGACTCCAGGAAGATAGTGATAACTTCATTTTTGTACAAGATGGAGCTTTGCCTCACTGGCACTTACAGGTCAAAAATTATCTTGATGAACGTCTTCCTAGACGATGGATTGGCCGTGCAAGTGAGGGAAACATTGTGTTTACGCCGTGGCCACCTCGTAGTCCAGACTTAACGCCCTGCGACTTTTTCTTATGGGGTTACGTAAAAGACAAAAGTTTTTGTACTACCGCCTCCTATAGATATGGATGATCTAAAACAACGTATCGCAAATGCTCTTGCCACAGTTGACCGTCATATGCTTAATCGCGTGTGGGAAGAATTCGACTACCGTGTTACATATGGTGCACACATTGAACATCTGTAAATATTTTCAATAAAAACTTAATGAATTCTTCTATATAATCATGTAAGTAATTACCTTAACTTTTCAAAAATAAATGTTCTATAAGCTATCGAAACTGTCTATTTCATTTATAATCACCCTGTATATTAAATATATTTTTTATTTACACATCAATTTTAATGTGTAAATAAAAAGAGGAAAATTTCACTTTATTGGTCTCTTTAAATTGAATATACTATAAGAAAATAACAAAGAACAATAGTGAAAAACCCTATTGCTTCACAACCCACTGTAGTCGCTAATGACTGAGAGATTTTACAAAGTAAATAAAAAAATAAAAGCATTAAGGTTTAGATGGTTCTAATATTCTGGTGACGGTGTTGCAAAGTTCAGTTTGTTTTGAAAAATCATTAAGGAACATCTTATTTCTTAGATAATTTCTTAGTTCACTGTTGATAATTGATAATAAGTTTATTATGAGTTAGATATTTACTTCATTAATGATTGTAATTTTGCTGATTTGATAAAAAACTATTTACATGAGCGTTCCAAGTGTGACCGTAGAATATTTTTAATTCATTCCCACCGTTGATCTCTAAGCTCGTAATAACGGGTGATTCAAAAAGAGCGCCGGTTTTTAAACGGCTGGTAAATTTTTGTTTATCGGTTGGCAACATTGTTAGACCTCATTTCTATTTCGGAGAACATTCCGATTGACGATTCAGTTGTAGTTTCTCTTGTTCGCAGTGTAGTACTCTCGCAGTCTGTGTCTAACCATGGAGAAGTTTACTATTGCACAACGAGTGTTAATCGTCAAAACATTTTACCAGAGTGGAGAGAGTTATGCGGCTACTGTCAGGCGACATCGCGGTACTATAGGACGTAATGAAGCACCGAATGAATCAACAGTTCGCAGGCTCATGAAAAAGTTTTTTGAGACGGGTTCAACAGTCGACCTTAAAAGTTCTGGACGTCGTCGTTCTGGCCGAACTGAGCAGAACGTTGCGTTGGTTCGTGATAGTGTGGCTGTTAGCCCAGCAAAATCAATACGTCGCCGTTCTCAACAATTGGGTTTACGATGTTCTTCTGTACGGAGAATTCTTCGGTACGATCTCCAATATCACCCGTATAAAATTCAGTTTCTGCACAAGAAACAATGTTGTTGCTCCGTGAACGGTTCCAGGATCGCATCATTTCTCGTAATTCCGACCATCAATGGCCACCAAGGTCGTGTGACTTGACGCCTTGTGACTTTCATCTTTGGGGTCATCTGAAGTCATTGGTGTATGCCAATAAACCCCGAAACATCAACGACTTGAAGGAGGAAATTCGACGGGTTATCGGGCAAATGGAAGTCCAAACTTGTGCAGTAATATCCAATTTCATGGACAGAGTTGATGCGTGCCAGGGCAGTAGAGGAGGACACATGCATGACATCATTTTTCATACATGAAATCGGAAGGTAAGATGAACTTGTTGATGTATTTATTTTCAGTTTTTCAATAAAATAAATCTCTTAATTTGATATATCAAAACCGGCGCTCTTTTTGAATCACCCTATAGTTTTGATAATATTTGTTACAATTATTACTCATCGTGTTGAAACTAATAAATAACCAAACAGGTGTATTAAATGTATGTATATTCTTATTATATAAATAATTCACCTTCACATCGTTTCTTTATTTCAATTTTACTTTCAGATCTTTTTTCATGATTGCACGTGGAGTATTAGATATCTTTTCAACGTGCAGATGCTTGCTTCTGATATGCTTGAAATCTGTTTCCCATCGATTATGAGCAGCTAAGATCAAATGTTATTAATGTAGCATTCGTATAATATTTCTATTAAGTTGAACATTTTCAGATTCCCGTTCTATAATTTTATAAATGATCTTCTAAACACCGGATTAGCCCGTTGAAATATTTATTAAAATTTGTTGTTGTTTAGGTCAACAGCCGAAAGGCTAGTTTGAACCTGTAGAGGTTTTACTAAGTAAAACGAGGAGTGAGGTGGTTTACCATTGCCTTCCTCACTGAGTGGAAAAGTACGCTTAACAGCATGCCGGGCCCTCTGAAAAGCACATATTTTCCACTCTACAAATGACACCTTCACTTCATTCACCACAGGGTCTGGCTGTATAGTGAAATTCATTACTTTCAGAGAAGATAACTCTGACTAGTGTCTTTTACACCTCTACCTCTTCTGTTCTTAAATGATTCAGTCCTTTAATTGGCTGACCATGTGATAAGAAACAGAACTATTTATTTTAGCCCTGCAACAAACAGATTGAGTGTAAATAATTTGACACTCCACCTGTCTGTTATGGGCAGTATTAAAATTTATAAAAAATTATTACCAATCGTTCAAAAATTTGTTTTGAAAAGTTTGTATCCTGTTTACGTTTGATTTTTTTTTCGCCGAATCATTGAATAAAGGTCCATTTATATCGTGCGGTTTCAAGCTCCTTGTAGTTGCGGGGTGAAGGGTGAAGGGGGTACGGGTGAGGTATAGGTATCAGACGAACTAATGTCCTATAGCCGAGCGAGTGAGAGGGAGATATGTGGCATAACTACGCATGCGCTCAAAGGACTTTACCGTTATAATTCAAATCTGAAAACATACTACAGTCGTTATCTTGCTTGTTAGTTTACTGCGTGAATAAACGCTTGTTCACAACGAGTAAAATTAAAGACAATGTTATTGGAATGGCGCGTATGGCTTGTGCGAGCGAGAGCGTTATGCATTCTCTCACTCCCACGGCTAGGGGACATTAGTTTATCTGAACACTGTATATTGAATGAGTGATGCATGCTGGGAGAACGATTGTTGTATTACTCTGATACAGAACATTCGTTTTCAAACTTTCCGTATTTAACATATTTGTATTTATTACATTTATTTAAATATACAGGGTGATTCAAAACTACACGGCAATCTCTTGGGATCTCATTCTATAGCTAAAAATAAGAAAAAAAGTTCATATAAACATATGCCTGAAAACGCTTAGTTAGCGAGTTACGGCTAGCGAAAAATTTCACCTTGAACTCTGTACCCTCGGTGAAGTAAGGCCGTATAAAAATGTTAAAGGTAGTTACAAAGATACAAATACGATTGTTTCTTATGTTTTTAATCTGAAAAATTGAATAAAATTGGTTCCAGAGCTGTAAATGCAATACTTTCAGAGATATCTAATTTAATTCTCTGTAAATTTAAGTAGTTAAACTTTATTTACGTATTTTGTTTCATAAAGATGATGTGGTACAGATAGTAAATACGTATTTTATTCTGAAATAGGTGTAATAAAACAAAAATATTGTTCATTTCGGCAACTCAATGCCAAATTATAATTCAACAAGTGAATAAATTAACTTTTTGATTTGAGTTACGTTTTGTTTTTAATATTTATTATTCACTCGGAAATATTTTTAGATTACGTCATAAATTTCCCCCGATTTCATTACCTACTTATATTTTTAGACAGGATCTTTAAAGTATGTGTATTGTAATTCTAGGTGTAATAAATTCTATCTTGATAAACAAAATACCAGTATGCGTTCTTCACTGGGTAATAAAACGGTGTAAGGATCTTTTGTTAGTACTGACCGTGGTATTTGCCTTGTTTAACCTATTTGCTGATTTACAGATATGTCCTAACCATTTGGTTTTGGTTTTACTTTTTGTGTTTTAAAGGTTATAGTAAAAAACAATTTTTAATCTCTAATGTCTGCCTATAACAGGCAAGTGGGAGTGTTACATTATTTGCACTCGATCTGCTAGTTCCGTTTAAAATACTGTTTAGTTAAATAGTTTCTAATATAATTGTCACCTATTCTATACAGGTGTACATAAAATTTTAGTTTTCTAATTATAATCGTTCATTTGCCTTGTTTTTCTCAACCTCGTAACCTATATTGTTTGTCTACTTTCTTCGGATCCATTATATCTTAAGGAGGATCTTTCTCTGGTTCTCTTAGACCAGCCTTCCCGGTTATTCAAAGGCACTCAATCGCGTATACTTGGACAATTTGAATTGGCACAAGCAGCTTGATGTTTATCTACTCCACTCTTCGCCCCTCACCATGCAACGACGGTACAGTCACAAAAGCAATTGTTACTGTAATATGTGACTCACGCACGGTCACTACGCTTTGTTTTCACTGTTGTTATTAATAATCTGTCAGACATAATGATGTGACTAATTTGTTTTCATATATGATTTTCTGTTCATTATAATACATTCAGACCAATTTGTTTAGTTAGTTGCGTGCGTCTGAAGAGTACAGTTTAGTGAGTTTTTGCCGTTTAGTTCTTGTAATTTATAATTTAAATTTTTACTAGGACAAATTAAATACGCATTTTTAAATGAAATAATTATTTGTATGTTTGTACATAGAAATAAGGTTGTAGGCATTGCGTACATTAAAATTTGTAGACCTTGTTGAAAGAATAGGTTATGGATATACTTTATGCGGAACTGTGTGTACACGTAGAGCAAGAGTTGTGCCAATTCAAATTGTCCACAGTATACCGACACACCGGTTTTATTACAGTGTTATATGAGCCTGCTTGGCTTGTCTTGAGAATGCTTTCTTCTTAAACAAATGGTGAATTGCTCGGAGTGCACCGACCATCTATCCTCGTCTGCTGTTGCTCACTTCCATTAAGGTGACCCGGAATGCCTATCTCCGTAATGTTAATGTCAAGAAAATTTTCTCAAAAACTGTTTATTCGTGTAATTTTTCACTTATTTTCGATTTTCTCAAAAACTGGTCCTACGATTTTTTAAAAAATTGCCTCATTTACTAATATTTTATGCTCTACAAGATAGGGTTGGTGCCATGTTTGCTGAAATTCTCGGTGAGGCTGTTTTCACGTAAAACAATTGTTTTTTTAAGATTACGGCTTTAATATGCATTTTAGCGCAAAAATTTATATAATAAAAGTTGTAGGCAATGTAAAATTCTACAACTTTTATTCCAAACATTTTTTTGTATAACGCTTAGTTTAGCGGTAATTAGCGATTTTTTGTTGTTTCTCACGAAAACGTAAGAAAAATCGATTTTTTTAAAGATTTTGGCCTTAGTATGCATTTTACGACAATAGTGTATATTGCAACTAATATCAAATTCATAGTAAATTAAAAGATCTAACACTTTTATTTAAAGCATTTTTCTCTACAGAGCCTAGTTTAGTGTGAAAGAGTGATTTTCCGTATTTTTAAGCCAAACAGGTCAATTTTCATTTTGCGTCTTTCACTCATGAGTAAAATTAGGTTATGTTTATCAAGGATAGTTTTTTTTGTTTATTACTAATGTTACATTATATTGTTACCTAATTATTTTCATTGGCAAGAAAAAGTTGCGTGAGTGTTTCACACCAGATTTTTTATTACCTTAAATTTGTCTATTCAACTACTATTAAACCTAGAAACAGGTTTCCTATTTAATTAATTGAAAAGCGCACCAATTATTTGTACTAGTCACCTTTCCTGTAAAAGTTAACAAATAAACGATTATGCTTTACGATTCCTGGTTCGTAACACACATAGTTAATTTTAATACATAAAAAATAATGTACATTACATTATTGTACGTAGATAGAGAATGTGAACGCAATTATGTTTACCTTGAAAATAAGTTATAATTTTTTATCTTGCTCATTAAATTAATGCAAATAAAAAAATAAACGGTTTAGAGTTTTATTTATTTTTATTTCATATTTTTTTTATTAAAAAATAAATAGCGATTAATGGTGTTACATGTGATAAAAAATTTACTTCATAAATGTATTATTAATTCATCCAATTTTTTAACAAGAAATTGAATTTATAGTTGGTTTTATATTATAGTTTAAACAATATGATTTAATTTTAGTAGCTAGTTGAATCAATTCATAGAAAATAATATTTTTGTTTCTGACCTTTTGAATGAAACATAATAAAACTAAAATTAGTTTTATTAATTTATTTATTATATTATTTTAGTTGTAACTTATTTAATGATCTATTTATGTCGTCAGTTATTTAAAACTACTTATCAAAAATTTGATGTACATTTCCTAGTCTAGTTCCGGAGTAACTGGATATTTAAACGAGTTTTTTTTTTAATTAACCAGACCAAGGACATAACTATCTGTTACTCGTCTACATAGTGTAGGTAAATTAAGAATTAAATTTATGTTAACCGATAAGTCAATTTTATTACCTATTATTAAGCAATTAAATTTTTTTCACTTATCGTTATATCATGATCTGTTAATTTTATTTGAATAATAAATTGTTATTATAAGAAACAGAGTGCAAAACTAAAGACTTTTATAATTTACCAGAATGCCCCGTCGCGGCTTTGCATGCGAAAAATGGTGCAATCACTTTTTTTAAAAACATGTAGCAGAAATTAAAACAAATTAAAGAAACACGGAACTTTACTTTTATAAAATACTCAATAATACAAAATCGTATCTACATAATAAAATACAATAAAATTATCATGTGATGTTGTCACCAGCTGATCCTTAGCACCACGTCGCAATTTGCTAAATCATATGACTTTACTTATGACAAATCTTTATTTGAATCACATCAGCTGGTTTAAAAGCACCAGATTATCTAACCTCATAAAAGCCTTAATGTAGGACATAAACATTATTTTCAACCCTTTAGGGCTAACTTTTTAAGGGTTTCAGTAGCCTACAACCTGCACCGGCATCATAGTTACAACATAAAAAAACTGCATGAAAATTGGTTCAGTAATTTAGGAGATAAAGGGGAACATACACACACACATACATCGAATTTTATATATATATATATATATATATATATATATATAGACAAAAAATAGCATTTAAAAAACAAATTTTGGTTTAAAAACTCCTCCAGATTTTAAAGTTGAATTCAATGGTCTCTATAAAATAAAGGAAACGCGTTGTAACGTATAACAGTGATATTCTTTTTAACAGTGTAGTGGTCTTTGCCAACTAGAACGTATGTTACCATTACCGTATTAGGACCGTGTCGGGCACGAAAGAAACGCTCCGATCACTACTATGCCCACTGCAAACAATAAAGAGCGTTCTATACCCGTATAAAACGCGTGTGACTTTACTGTAGGCTACCCGTTTGGTAGTCGTTCAGGTCTCTTCTATCGGCAGGCAAAGAACTACGCAGTCTTGAGTCAGAACGGAATAGCAACCCGGAGCATACGCGGTTTGGCAACGACGTACTTACGTATTATGCGAAGGCCACTATTGTACAACGATTTTTTCTAACCAGGTTCAAAAAAAAGACTACAAATTTATAAAAAACAGACTTTATTTGACTCACTGTGAAAATTAAATATCATTATGACTAGCGGTTCTTGATTTCTGCCTCCCAAAATGAAGCGATGTCAGCGAGAATGGAGTTGAGCGCATCGCCGCCAGTCGCGGCCACTCCCGACCGCCACATAAATTCCGCCAAATAGGACACAAGATGATGACGAGCGGTACCTCGATGTTTCTCGTTTCTTCATTTAGCACTTCCCCACATCCGTTCAACTCGTTGGGTATTTGCCCCAGTTTCTGGATCAACGAAATGATACTTTAGAAACCGCTAGCCAGTTTCATGGCACAAACCGCCAAATACTCATTGTTGAGGCAACACTCTCCCGGCATTACTTTTCCGTTTTGTAAACAAACTCTCGTCAATCTCGACAATTTTATCTTCGCCGCCAATTTTCCCACAGTTCTTATTTTCCACAGAGAACACACATACAATAGTGGGCTCCGTATAATACGTATGTACTCGACGCTATCATGCACGGAGTGTACCGTCACCTACGAAATATTCTGGCCGGTAAATTATTGTTGATTGAACAGGCATGGCATGCTACGTTACTGGTCTGTGACGGAAAGGTCTATAGATTAACGAACTAAAGACTGCAGATGAAGGCGGAGCATAGTGACTTAGATATCAGCATAGAGCCAACTGACTTTCGCTAATCGTATCCTGCGTTGTCACGTTGTGGTCCCGCTGTGGATGACAGCCTAACAACAAGTCAGCTGGAGTTCGGTGGAACGGAGTGTGACGTAGCAAAGGGGAAGCCTCACACCCGACCGTGGCTGTTACTGGCTAGATCTCATCTGTAGTCTTTTAGTTCTTTGGGGTATAATGGGTGTTCTTTGATGCTAATCTACCCAAAGAATATATTTATTTGCATACGGTTACGGTCTTAATATGTTCTAGTGGGCAAAGATCTTAATTCTTTTGCAATCAGTTTTTTTTTAAATGTAAATTATAAACTTTAAGCAAAGATGATAAAAATCTGAAAAATAACGTTCTTAGAATGAAAATATAAACCACAATCAGTTGTGCGTCTAAAAAATATTAAACTGAACAAACAATAAAACTAAACATTACTAAATTGTGCATTAATATCTTGAAACATATTGAAGTAGAAGATGACGATGACCAGGCGAATTTGAACAAAGATCTCTAGTGTATTTTGCTTATACAGTAAAACCTCTCTATTGCGGAACTCTATATAGCGGAAATCTCTCTTTAGCGGCATTATTTGCCGACCCCGACCCTTTCGTATACTACGATAATGTATTTAACTCTCGTTATAGCGGCACAAAAATCTCTCTATAGCGGCTAAACAATATCTTCAGGATATCGATTTAGACGCATATGTAGGGGCAGACAATGCATTAGCCACTTCAGCAGATGTTGGCGATGATGCAATAATCGAAAATGTCTTAGCCCAAAACAACGAGGAAGAAAGTGAAGATGACGATGAAATGGAAACAGAAATGTTGTCCCTTCAAGTAAACAGGCACTAGACGCTATTCATGTTGTTTACACGTACTGTCATTGCCAATATGTTAATGAAAATTTACAAGTTTTAAACATTGAAAATGAGATTGAAGACATGGTTTATGAATTGAAAGCGAAACAAAATTAACAACTTATTTTACGAAATGAAATGTACTTCACAGTCATTGTTTCCTTAATAACGTAAAAATATATACTGTACTGTGTATTCTTTTGTGTTTGTGTAGCCTATGTTTTAGGAGATTTTAATTGTATGTATCGTATGTTTATTACTGTTCAGTGAAAAACGAGTTTCAGTGCTAATTAATTTTAGGCTGTCTATTACGGTATGTACTGTATGAATGATTATTGAAAAAAGTTCAATACGAAAATTGAAATTCTATTGTTTAACATTAGTAACACAACATCTAATAAAACCAGTTTGAATCCAAATTTCTGGTTAAGTTAATAACCTACACTTTAGGTAATTAATTTAAATATCTCACTGTATTGAAGTAATCTACTGTATTAAACATTCGTCATAAAAGTTCAAATAAGTTTCAAAAACTTATTCCATGCACCATTTACGTACTTACGAGTTACTACTCGTATATCGAGTACGTACTCGTATATCGAGTACGTACTCGTATATAAGTTATTTTGTACAGAATAATTAGTACTCCAACTTCCCTCCCACCGTTAATCTCTCTATAACGGAACTCTCTCTATAACGGAACTCTCTTTATAGCGGCGGTACCTCATGGTCCCTTTAATTCCGCTACAGAGAGATTTTACTGTATGTGGTTGTCAGTTGGTCACCATACAAAGTATCTCACCAAACCGGTGTTACTTAATAACTCAATAGCAACTTTCTACCAGCTGATTGAACGGATTCCGAAGGAGTACAATTAAATAAATAGTTTTTCTTACACCTGTCAGCAATTTCTATGCGCATTGTAATTAATTACTACATAATTCATAACAGTTAGCCTACTGTGTGCTGAAATACTTCCTTGCACGTGTATTTGAACTAGTTTACATAATAAACATTTCAGAATGAAAATAACATTTTCAAAACACTTGTATGAGGTGGTGTTTTGTTATTTTAAAAGAAATCATTACGGAAACGCGACAACACTCTTCCAAAACGATATAAGTTTGATAAAATGTTCATTACATTTTGCAGCAATCGAAACAAAATTCTCCGGTAACCTTATTTTCAACAAATTTTAGAAAACGAAAATTAGTCCAGTAATCGAGCAAAATAACAATGTTAAAAATATACAGAATTATTCAACTTCCTGAATCCTGGTTGAGAGGGCTGAGAAGCCCTATGATGGCGACATCGTGTTAAGGAACACCTGGTCGCTAGGGGAACAATTTTACTGAATAATTGCAACCTCATGAAATTTAGGGAAAATTTTATAGTTTAAAATTAGGAAATAGGATTCTGGCTCTTGCGGGATTGGGACTGGGACTTCAAAGGAGGTAATGTATTTTAAGAAGTTACTCGTGGATGAAAATTTTTATTAAGGGACAAGTGGGTTTAAGAGCGGCTCTTTTCTTTTATTTTGTTTTTCAGTGGCCTTTTTCAGTTATGTGGGAGTTTTATTGTCTTGAGGAGGGAAAGGCACGCACCGTACTTAACGTGGACAAATGGTATAATTTTAGGTAGGGGTTAGTTTATGATTTTAGGGGAGACGGAAAGGGTAGAGTTTGGCATAATCACCGGCCTTTTATTTACTAAGTGTTTAATAATTTAAAATGGCGGCTCTTTTCACCGTAGTGGAGTGATTATTCAACTTCTTTTTTTGTTAATTTGCGTTAAAAATCATCATAAAAGTAAACTAAAGCAAATTTTTATCTACTTGCCTTTTTAGATGCGGGAATCAAAAATCTTTGTTATAAAATTTCTAAACTATAAATCTTCATCTTAATATATTAATTTTGTACTCTTATTTTTAATTACATGCGGGTATCTTATTAAATTAAATTAAGTAACAAGTTATCCTTGTTATTACGGGAGACGCCCGATAATTTTTAATCGGCATGGAATCAAAGAAAGTTATATAATTAATAATAATAATGATTTATTTCCATGATATTACGTTACATAAAAAAACATACAAAATGTTTTACATTGTACTACTACTATTACGCTAGAGGTGGTGGAAATTATTCCATCCAACAATGGATAAAATCATGTACTAGGTTGGGCTACCACCGGGTTGGTCTAGAGGTAAAGTCGTCGCCAAAATCAGCTGATTTTCGGAGACAAAGGTTCCTGGTTCAAATCCTAGTAAAGATAGTTACTTTTATACGGATTTGAATACTAGACAGTGGTTACCGATGTACTTTGATGGTTGGGGTTCAATTAACCATACTCTCTCAGGAATGGTCGGCCTGAGTCTGTACAAGACTACACCTCATTTACACGTCATACATATCATCCTCATCTCATACGGTCATGGGGTTGCTTATTGTTCTGAATTGAACAGATTGCAACGTACACATTGCTGCACAGCAGCACACAGAGCTGCATTGGACTCTTTTGGCTGGGAAGTTTTGGACCACCCACCATACAGCCCTGGCCTTGCGCCGAGCGACTTTCATCTCTTCCGTCATCTGAAACATCACTTGGGCGGCAGCCGTTATGACAATGACGACGAATTGAAAACGGCCGTGAATTCTTGGTTATCACAGCAGGCGGCAAGTTTTTATGAAGGTTTCCAAAATTTAGTTGTGCGATATGATAATTGTTACAAAAACTTGGAAACTATATAGAAAAATAGATAAAAGTATGTAGATTCCGAAAATAAAATTAGTTTTTGCAAATTTCCTTTTATTTTTTTAAATTTTCAAATGGCCCTTACTTTAAAAATACGCCTCGTAGTTGAAAAAACATCTGATAGGATATATTTTCCGGGATACGCCGTAGACATAGAAGCAGCTAAGGAAAAATGGAGCACCCGACTCAAAATTCCAACTGTAATAGGGGTAATCGATAGTACGCAAATTGAAATTCAAAAGCCTAAGAATTATGGAGATTGCTACGTAAATAGAAAGGGATATGCTTCCATCAATGTTCAAGTATTTTTTAATCCAGACTCCTCATTCCTCCACTCCTAATCCTCAAAAAATAGCAAATAAAGAACAGCTCATAAAAATTTTCTTCTTCTTCAGGTGCCTTCTACATTAAGAAGGTTGGCTATCATCATGGTCAGTCGCACCTTGTCCACAGCTGCTCTGAAAAGGTCATGCGACGAGCAGTTAAACGCTTCTCTCAGGTTTCTTAACCAGGGTATTCGTCTGCATCCCACCGAGCGTTTACCAACGAGTTTCCCTTGAACTATGAGATGCAGAATCTCATATTTAGGCCCCCTCATGATGTGTCCAAGGTATGTCAGTTTTCTTATCTTTACGGTCTGCAGGATTTCCAGCTCTTTCCCCATTCTTCTGAGGACCTTCATATTTGTGACCCTGTCTGTCCACGGTATTCGAAGCATCCTCCGGTAGGTCCACATTTCAAACGCTTGTAGACGGGTCTCACATTCTTTGGTGAGTGTCCACGCCTCTACCCCATAAAAATTTTACAAACATTTGAGCGAATGTGGAAAGTCCTGATTGTAAATGTCTCCTCTATCACGCACGCACGCATGCAAGTTGTTTGTTTTTAAAAACAAATAACATGATACGCATGAACATACCGTTTGTTAGTTCAAAAAGAGAAGTTGATGAATCATAGTAAGCAATTCCTGGTAAGGAAATTCTTATGCCAGTAAGACAAGTCTTATGCGATTGAAATTTTCAAGCTTGTCCGTTAAGGAATGTCTTGTAAGAATTAGCAAAAGGTTATTCACTCGAAATTAAGGTAATGATAATTCTAGTAAGGTGACCTTATTAAGAATTGTCTTAACTTTATTCACATCACCCAATGGTTTAATAAAACCAATAGTATAACGTGTACTTACATAGAAACAAGTTAAATGCGGAAGGTACGATCCTTTTTCTTTAAATGTAAATTATTTTTTTAAAATAAGAAGTTCTTGTTTTTTGTTTAACGGTTGTATATTTCTTCTTTATAATATAATTATGATTTTACAATTTGTAAATGCAATAAATGATGATCATCACTATCACTTTGTTGCACCATCCATGTTATTTCGCCCATAACAGGCAGATGGAGTGTTAAATTATTTGCACTCGATCTGCTAGTTCCAGGGCTACAAAAAATAGTTCTGTTTCTTATCACGTGGTCAGCCAATTACATGACTGAACTATTTAAGAAAAGAAGAGGTAGAAATGTAAAAGACACTAATAAGAGTTATCTCTTCTGAAAGTAATGAATTTCATTATACAGCCAGACTCTGTGGTGAATGAAGTGAAGATGTCATTTTCAGGGTGCAGAGTAGATGCTTTTTCAGAGAGCCTGCCATGCTGATAAGCATAAAACTCAGTGAGGAAGGCAATTGTAAATCACCTCACTCCTAGTTTTACTTAGTAAAACTTCTAGAGGTTCAAACCAGCCTTTTGGCTGTTGACCTAAACAACAACTATGTTACTACACTATTTATATTTTCTACAACGTATTTAATTGAAGGTGTAGACCTCTCCGTAACAGCGATCTCAGCAACACCTTCTTCTTCTTCCTCCGACAAATTTTCGTTACGTTGTAGAACTGAGTTTATAATATCATCGTCGGTTATGAAATGGGCAACGGGTGTTTGATTGTCTTTTTCAACCCACTCATTACACACAATTATTGCCCAGTTGAATTTGACAGTTCCAGTGCGTGTTTGTAGGAGAAAATATGAACATTTTCTGTTTCAGTGTCTTCTGTGACAATTTTGACCAACAATTTTTATTTGTAGTAGAGCTTACGTTACTCCATGCTGTCCCAGCGGTTTATACAACACTTTTTAATGACACAGTATTAACCCTTTCAGAGCCGAATCAATACTTAAAAGTTTGATCTAAAGCCATTTAATTTGAATAAGGGTTTACAAAAAGTGCCAGCCCTTATTTCGACAACTTGCAGGCGTGAGCCTCCCACTGCCAACCAAAATTTCAACGTTGCAGAAAAATAAAATTTCCGGTTAAAAATTAATTTTTATTATGGTCATAAAAAAATAAATCGTTCTAACACTAAAGATATTCAAAATAGTTTTTTTTTTTAGTATATTTAAAGTCACATCGACAGCTTGGTCATTAGCGACTACTGTGGGTTTACCTTAACGGTGGTTTTAACGTATTAAAATTTCCAGACCCTAGCCGGGAATCGAACCCGGGAACTTTCGCTTGGCAGGCTAGCGCGCTAGTCACTACGCCACGGAGGCGGTTTCAAAATACATTATTCCATTGTCACCGCCACCCCTTCTAATTAATCATTGACTGTGTAGCCGGCCTTCAATACTTCTTCCGGCCTTTGTCGGCGCGGTAGGCCCTTTAGCGGCGCACCGACAGAGGCCTTTGTCATCAAGGCCAAGCCGGTAGCCGCTCTCTACCACAGCGCTCTCGGCGACTATATAAAGAGCGCTGCACTGAGCCGAGGGATTCAATTCCAATCAAGACACAGAGGGATTCAATTCCGATCCAGACACAGAGCGATTCAATACTGATCCAGACACAATTCAATTCCGCTCTCCGATCACAATTCAATTTCGCGATTCAATTCCGATCAAGACTCCGAGGGATTCACTTCGAACCAGACAGCCGACAAGACGTCCACCACGGCACACGGCTGCCGGACTCCAGCGAAGACTAATCGACGACCCCGCAAGAGAGAAGATGATGCTTCCGCTCGCCGACCCGTCACCGTAAGCCGTCGACAGGACCGTCATCGCCCGATGATGCGAGCGATGCCCACAGCGGTCCCTCGACCAAGCCTTACGCCCACCGGACCCGACGAAGCAGCCATCGACGCACTACTGCGAGGGAAGAAGATGACGTCTCCGCTGGACGACGACACGCCGTGTCGCCCAGCTCCTCGACCGCCACGACGACTACGACCGACGCTTCACATCAAGACGACCATCGCTTAAACGGCTCTTTTCAGGGCCACCAAACAAATAAGGTTAGCTACTTAATGTCGCCATCCGGTCGGTAATAAACTTTAAATGCCCGAATAACTTCTCGGGCTAATGGTTAAATTAAAGATGTGTTCTAAGGTAAAAACATTGCGAATATTTTCCCATCTTTAGATTTCAGCAAGTCAGCAGACGGGTGAGCAGCGGAATTGTTAAGAAGTTTATTTTTCAATTCCTAATGTGTGTACGTTGCAATCTGTTCAATTGAGAACAATAAGCAACCCCATGACCCAATGAGATGAGGATGATGTGTATGACGTGTAAATGAAGTGTAGTCTTATACAGACCCAGACCGACCATTCCTGATAGAGTATGGTTAATTGAACCCCAACTATCAAAGTACACCGGCAACCACTGTCTAGTATTCAAATCCGTATAAAAGTAACTATCTTTACTAGGATTTGATCAGGATCAGCTGTTAAACAGTTGATTTTGGCGACAACTTTACCTCTAGACCAACCCGAAGTAATAAAGCTTTTTCTTTCAATTTTCGAACTCGTAAATCATTTTTAGGTCTCTTAATTTAGAGGTTGTTAGGTGAGTGGATGAAAAAAGAAGTATACGGAAGCATCTTACCAGAAGAAGGGTTAGGCTAGTGAGGCATATCTTAAGACATCCAGGTATTGGTCTATCAATAATGAAGGGTAATACTAAGGGAGTGAATTGTAGAGGGAGTAGATCTCTGTTACGTGTGTATCGATGCCCTATTTTGCATGGTATTTATGTTTACTTGAAGATTTTTAATTATTTTTTTTCACTTACAGTTTCCTTACATCCAAATTTATTGTAATAATATAAAAGTAATTCTGGGTATAAAATTTTCAATTTATTTATTGTTCTGAAATAGTATCAGTAAGTTTTTTTCAATTACATGGATATTTTAGAACAAAATTAATTTTTAATATTGATATAACTTCTGCTTTTATATGATGATATATATCTTATAAGAAAGCATATTAAATTCCTTCTCTTGCTAAATATAGATTAGAAATTAATTTCTAAATGTCGTATAATCCGTGCAAATGTTTAGTAATAGGTTGTTTTGTAACAATTTTAAATTATAAATTACTTACAAGCTTTATTAAACTTGTATTTCAGTCAACTTAAGGGGGAGACTGTACTTTGTATCCCGCCAATGATAAATTTGCTATTTTTAGGTACCGGAAGTAGTAGTTTGGAGACGAAGGTTCCTGGTTCAAATCCTAGTAAACGTAGTTACTTTTATACGGATTTGAATACTAGACAGTGGTTACCGGTGTACTTTGATGGTTGGGGTTCAATTACCCAAACTCTCTCAGGAATGGTCGACCTGAGTCTGTACAAGACTACATCTCATTTACACGTCATACATATCATCCTCATCTCATTGGGTCACGGGGTTGCTTATTGTTCTGAATTGAACAGATTGCAACGTACACACAGTAGGGATTATAATAAAAAAGTTTTAGGTACATTTTTCATATGATTGGTAAAATATAGGGAAATTAAACTTTACACACCATAGGTGTCGGGTTTTTTCTCAAGCTACTGACATTTTTTTCAATTTAATCTTTGGACCATACCGTTTTTATAAATACTACGAATAACATAAAATTTTTACAAATTGTTTACTACGTTTTTGCGTAGTATTACTAATTTTTGGAGCACCTGAGGAAGTCATAAAAATGTCGGTATATGTAAATATACAAGATAATTAACTGGTAAAAATTTCAGCCTGGTAGATTTATTGGTTTTTGAGAAAAATGTACCTAGTGTTAAAAATCTAAATTTACTGGTAAAGGTAAGAAACAAGATGGCGCAAAATTCAAAAACAATATGTACAAAAACAAGTCAATTTCCCATTAACCCACCGGGTTGGTCTAGAGGTAAAGTCGTCGCCAAAATCAGCTGTTTAACAGCTGATTTTCGGAGACGAAGGTTCCTGGTTCAAATCCTAGGAAGGGTAGTTACTTTTATACGGATATGAGTGATAGACAGTGGTTACCGGTGCACTTTGATGGTTGGGGTTTAATTAACCATACTCTCTCAGGAATGGTCGACCTGAGTCTGTACAAGACTACACCTCATTTACACGTCATACATATCATCCTCATCTCATTGGGTCATGGGGTTGCTTATTGTTCTGAATTGAACAGATTGCAACGTACACACATTAGGAATTTAAAAAAAAAATTTCCCATCAACAGTTATTTAGAATGCTGAACCAACAGCTGAGAATAAAAAAACAGGGATGCAGATAATTTAAAAACTAAAATTCTCTTTGCAATAAAACGAGCAGTATAAAATTGTGAAAAATATTCGTTCTTGGTAACATGATAATTTTTCTGTGTAAACTTGATAAAAACTTAAGTTTTTCATAAAATAATTACTTTTTTTAACGTAATTTAATGTTTTTCTTGTTGACAAATGCCAGAAAAGTCATTAGTCAACTTAACCCACTGCTTTGGTCAGAAACTCTCAGTCTAAGGACTAAAAGAATGATGAACGATGCCATCCTTAGAAGTGTTCTGATGTATGGCGCAGAAGCATGGGAGTTGACAAAAAGAAATAAAGATAGACTGAATGCAGTGGAAATGGACTTCCTGAGACGCAGCTGCAGGGTATCTAGGATAGGGCACATCAGAAATGAAGAAATAAGAAGAAGAATGAATCAACAGGAGTCAGTTTTTGAAGCAATAGAAAGTCGCCAACTGTTATGGTATGGACATGTAAAAAGAATGTCAGAAGCTAGATGGCCCAAGTTCATAATGGAATGGACACCTCAAGAAAGAAGAAAAAGGGGGCGCCCTCCTAGAAAATGGGAGCAAGACATTCAAAACGCCATGAATTTGAGGCAACTGGCTCCTGAAGATACACTGGATAGGGGCAAATGGAGGTTGAGATGCGAGAAACGGCTTGATGATGCTGTAAGAGACCTCGCTTAAGTAAGTAAGTAAGTAAGTAATGTTTTTCTGATAAATCTAGGCCTAAACTATTGAAAAACATAAAAAACCAAAAATCGAAATTTTGAACGCAAACCATCGTGCCATCTCCCCTTAAAGAGTGTGATATTCGTACATGTTTTACTTCTTTAATTTCCTTGCTCGGGTTCTTATTTTAAAGTTAAAGTTTTCGTTTTTCCAATTTTTCCTTCATTAATTCCGAAAATGCTTTTTTATTCACTTAATTCAGTATACTATTTTTCTTAAATTTTCCTCTCAAAAATTCTATATATTTGTTTAGGTCATCAGCCGAAAGGTTAGTTTGAACCTCTAAGTTATATTGTTAATTATTAACATTGGCAAGAGAAAATCATGTAAGTATACTTTTCTAAATGTATGTACAAGTTTTACACGTTCTTGAATTATTTGGGTGTGTTACATGTTACACCTAGTGTATAATTATAAATTATTATACCCAGGAAAAAACACCACGAGTGTTTGTTTTACTGCTAACTAGTTAGTTGTTTCAATGACATAATTTATGTGTCCACATTTTTAAATCTTGATTTTCGGTTGACTAAGAATTATAGGTTTTAGATTACCGTACATGTATTTTTAATTTAGAAAAATGTCTGGATAGTTTGGTAGGCCTAAATACGTAGTAACAAACGTTATTCCGTTTATTTTATTTTAATACCCATACGATTACTAAGAAAGCAATTAATTTATATATTCTTTTTCATAAAACAACTATTACACTACAATATAAAAATCTGGTGTGAAACACTCACACAACTTTCTCTTGCCAATGCAAATAATTAATAATAAACCTAACATTATTAATAAAATATTAGAAATAAACAAAAACTAACCTCAAAAACATAACCTTATTTTAATCATGAGTGAATGACGCAAAATGACAATCTAACTCAGTTTGGCTTAAAAATACGGAAAATCACGGTTTCACGCTAAACTAGGCTCTGTAGAGAAAAATGCTCTAAAAAAAAGTTGTAGATCTTTTAATTTTCTATAAATTTAATTATATACACTTTTGTCGTAAAATGCATACTAAGACCGAAATGTTAAAAAAATCGATTTTTCTCACGTTTTCGTGAGAAAAAAAACAGAAAATCGCAAATTACCGCTAAACTAAGCGTTATACAAAAAAATGTTTGAAATAAAAGTTGTAGAATTTTACATTCTCTACAACTTTTATTATATAACGTTTTGCGCTAAAATGCATATTAAAGCCGCAATCTTAAAAAGAAAATGTTTTTACGTAAAAACAGCCTCAAGCAGAATTTCAGCAAACATGGCGCCTACCCTATATTGTAGAGCATAAAAAATGTAGTAAACCAGTTGATTTTAAAAAAAATCGTAGGACTAGTTTTTGAGAAAATCGCCAAAAAATGAAAAATTATACGAATAAACTACTACTTCCGGTTGACCGATTTTGATGAAAATGTTCGTGTCGGGTTCGGTAGTGATATGTAACTTAAGTTTTAAGTTCGTACGATGTTCCGTTCTTGAGATATTCTGTTCACACACACACACACACACACAGTCACACACACAGTCACACACGCACACACACACACACACACACACACACACACACACACATACACACACACACACACACACACACACGCGCACACACACACACACATGCACACACGCGCGCGCGCGCACACACACACACACACACACACACACACACACACACACACACACACACACACACACAGACCAATCGCTAAAAATATGTTTTTTGGGTTCAGGGGGTCTGAAAACGTATAGATCCGGTGAAAACTCGATTTCGAAAAATCGACATGAAAACAATACTTTCCTTCCTATATATTCATATAGGCAAGAGAAAGTAAAAATACCGTATTATTGGTTAAATTTCTTAGTAAATATATACATACGTTGCATAATAAAATTTATTTAAGATAATAGATCAGTAAATAGATTCAATCTTGTTCTATTAAATATATATTTGAATACTCGAGATAATAAGGGGGAGTCTACCTTCAAAATATTTGCTGAAAACATTCACACGACTTTATCTTGCCAATTTAAATAATAAAAAATATAACCTATGTTCAATCGTTAGTAAATAGTGTAAAATTAAAAACGTACCCTAATTTTAATCAAGAATCTTAAAAAAATCGATTTTTCACACGTTTTCGTGAGAAAAAACAGAAAATCGCTAATTACCGCTAAACTAAGCGTTATACAAAAAAAAGTTTGAAATAAAAGTTGTAGAATTTTTAGTGGTCTACAACTTTTATTATATAAATTTTTGCGCTAAAATGCATATTAAAGCCGTAATCTTAAAAAAAACAATTGTTTTACGTTAAAACTGCCTCACCCAGAATTTCAGCAAACATGACACCTACCTTATCTTGTAGAGAATAAAAATTTAGTAAATGAGGCGATTTTAAAAATAATCGTAGGACCAGTTTTTGTGAAATCGGAAAAAAGTGAAAAATTACACGAATAAACTACTCTTCCGGTTGACCGATTTTGATGAAAATGTTCGTCTCGGGTCTGGTAGTGGTATGTAACTTAAGTTTCAAGTTTCAAGTTCGTACGATGTTTCGTTCTTGAGATATTCTGTTCACACACACACACACACACACACCCACACACACACACGCACGCACACACACGCACGCACACACAGACCAATCGCTAAAAACATGTTTTTTTTGGGTTCAGGTGGTCTGAAAACGTGTAGATCCGGTGAAAACTCGATTTCAAAAAATCGACATGAAAACAATACTTTCCTTCTTATATATTCATCAAGGCAAGAGAAAGTAAAAATACGATTGTATGAGGTGATGGCGGTTCCTACCCTGTTGTATGGCTCAGAGGCTTGAGTATTGACGCAACGGAAAAAACAAATGTAGGAATCGGCAGAAATGAGTTTTTTGCGAGCAGTAAAAGGATGCTCAAGGGTGGACCACATAAGAAGTAAGGACATAAGAGAGAAACTACAGGTTGTTATCGTACATAAGAGAATCATAAAGTACAAGGAAAGATGGAAGGAACATCTAAACAGAATGACGGATGGAAGAATACCGAAGCAAATGTGGGAATATAAACTACAAGGCAGAAGAGCTCTGGGTAGACCGAGGAAAAGATGGAGCTGAAGGGAGTGATGTCGAAACAGGCCAAGGCTTAAACCGTGAAGAGAAGAAGAAGACTAAAAAATATTTTTTTCGTGTTTTTCAACGCAGATTCTCCCTTAACAAATGAAGTAAAACTGTAGATTTTGGATGTAATGTTTTACTCAGATGTTATTAATTTTTTTACTTTCTCTTGCCTATATGAATATATACGAAGGAAAGTAATGTTTTCATGTCGATTTTAAGAAATCGAGTTTTCACCGGATCTACACGTTTTCAGACCCCGTGAACCCAAAAACATGGTTTTAGTGATTGGTCTGGGTGTGGGTGTGAACAGAATATCTCAAGAACGGAACATCGTACGAACTTGAAACTTGAAAGTTAAGTTACGTACTACTACCGGACCCGACACGAACATTTTCATCAAAATCGGTCAACCGAAAATAGTAGTTTATCCGTGTAATTTTTCACTTTTTTGCGATTTTCTCAAAAACTGGTCCTACTATTTTTTTAAAAATCGTCTGGTTTACTAAATTTTTTATGCGCTACAAGATAGGGTAGGCGTCATGTTTGCTGAAATTCTTGGTGAGACTGTTTTCAAGTAAAGAAATTGTTTTTTTAAGATTACGGCTTTAATATGCATTTGAGCACAGAAATTTTTATAATAAAAGTTGTAGACAATTTAAAATCCTACAACTTTTATTTCAAACATTTTTTTTTTGTATAACGCTTAGTTTAGCAGTAATTAGCGATTTTCTGTTTTTTTTTCTCACGAAAGCGTATGAAAAATCGATCTTTTTAAGATTTTGGCCTTAGTATGTACATTTTACGACATAAGTGTACTATATAATAAAATTTATAAAAAATTAAAAAATCTGCAACTTTTATTAAAATTATTTTTCTCTATAGAGCCTAGTTTAGGGTGAAAGAGTGATTTTCCATATTTTTAAGTCAAATTGAGGTCGATTTTCATTTTGCCTCTTTCACTCATGATTAAAATAAGGTTATGTTTTTTGTTTATTTCTAATGTTAGGTAATATTGGTCATTATTTGCATTAGCAAGAGAAAGTTGTGTGAGTGTTTCAGACCAGATTTTTTAGTCTTCTTTAAAATCGCATCACAGCTCGGTTATTAGCAATTACGGTGGGTTGGTTTTTAAGGGGACCACTATACCTCCTAGCCTCCTAACTAACCCATGTTATTGACTTTTTTTTAAGTCACGTTTTTTAAGTTTGACTTTTTTTTAAGTACACGTTTCTAAGAAACCGTTAAGAGTTAGGGCTTCAATTTTTTTATGCCTTTTCTGTGACATCTTTTTAAGCTCTGGTACTAAAATTATTAATATCGAGCTAGCGATACTATTTAGAGAATTTTTTTTTGAAAAATGCAAAAACAATTTAATTTTTTTGCAGAATTTTTCATTTTATTTCGAACTTAGTAATAATACTGCAATGATTCTAGTACCATATGTCACAATTATACTGGGAAAAATGCTCAAAACATTTCAACCTTTAAAGTCAAATAGTTTTTGAGAAAACTGTACATTTATGGAAAAAAGTGAATTTGCGGGAAATGAGCTGTAAAGTTTTACTTAGGTACTCTAAAATCGGCCTTCACCATAATATTAACCCTCATGAAACTGTTCTTTTTCTCAAATAATTTCCCCTTTTTCCTCTTCTCTTCCTTCTTTCCATTGCCTTTTCAGCTTTCTGTGTTCTTTGAATATTGCAACTCTTAATTTGTTTCCACAGATTAACTCAGTTTAAAGAAATTCTGGTCAAAACATTACTTAACAAAAATTTGCATACCTTCCGTAATTTCTATCGTACAGTTATAATTTTTATAGGTAATTACACAGAAAAATATACAGAAGGCAATGGCACCAAAATTAGTAAAATCGATTTTTTTTTATTTTCGAGGTATAGTGGCTCCCCCTTAACTTGAGAAAATTTCTAGACCCTAGCTGGGAATCGCTTTGACCTCCGCTTTGTTGCCTAGCGCGCTACCACTACGGTACGGATGAGGCCTGATAACATCTTTTCTTGATATCGCTTTGTGTTCCTTTTGCAACAACGCACATTTTTAAAGCTGCAACGTAATATAATCTGTACCTACATATTATATTCCTACTGAAATTAAATCTCTACAGCTTTATTAACGGCCATTATCGGAGCAAATTTACTTTTTTATGAATTAATTATTCGATTTACGTAAACCGATTTAGATTACTGTAATTACAAATGTTTAGTAACAAAAATAAAAGACAATTTTATATAAATATTTAATCTATTTATATTTCTTTATATTTATCCTTTTTATGATGTACAAAATTAATGTAATACGTTTAAATCGGTAATCAATGCAAATTATGTTTTACATTTATTAATTTTTTTAATACAAAAAAGTTGTTAGAACATCTCTTATCTAACTATATAATTCAAAATCTCTATATTATATTAATATCAAATCTTTAGCTTTTGTAATTTATATGTATATCAATTTTTTTTCTTTCAAGGTCATCAAAAATGAAAACCTTTTATTAGATTTTTTTGTTCGTACAGATAATAAAATGGTAAAACTATTTTTGAATTAGTGTAACAAAATTATTATTTAAATCTACCATCGTTTTTATAGTAATAAATGTTATTAATATTTAAAATTATTTAATTACTCAAATGTAAATATAATATTTGAGTCGGATTTCTGGTTCTAATTTTTGAACTGACATAAGCTTGAATTTGTTGAATTAAAATAATTTATTACTTTAAAAGAACGGTTAGTAGTTGTTCTACATAATTTTATTATACGTATAAAAGATACCTATTTAAGGTAATTATTTCATGTTTTTATTGTCAGTTTCTTCTTCATAAGGATAATTGATTGAAAACAATTTTAAATTATTGGGTACTTGTCTTTTAAACAAGATTAATTTTTCAATTTCATGTATCATTTATATTCTCCTCCTCCTCCGTCTTCTCGTCCACCTTATTCTTCTTCTTCTCCTTTTTCCTCCTCCTCCTTTACGGATTATGAATATTGCCTGTTCCAGCTTATATCTTCTTCGTGGTCTATCCAAGACCGTACTCCTTCCGGACGGTGTGTTAAAGCCAGTAACGGATATCGATCCTCTGCCATGCGGCTTACATGTTGGCGCCACCTCTCCCTATATCGTTCAATCCTCTGTCTCACAGTATCCGTTCTACCCAAATCATGCCGGATTGTCTCACTCTTGATCCGATCCCTAAGTGTCACTCCTCTCACCGATCTCAAAAAACGTATCTCACCTGTTTCCAACTTCCTACCCTCAGATTTCCTTAGAACCCATGTTTTTTTAGCATTTCCTTAAATATGTTTCCATAGTTTTCTTAAAATTTTTCCATCATTTATACTGATGGTTAGTCACGAAATGAACTTTTTTTTGAGACTAAGTGTAAGAGGGGAACAATCTACTGCGCATGCCCAGTTTCTCTATTACAATCCTAAAAACATACTGACACTCGTAGTTTATTGGAATACACAATCCTTATTTTATTACGCGACGAATGGTACAGAAAATATTGTTTTGATTTGCCTATTCTGTTTTTACGTTTTAGGCTACATTTATACAAATAAAAGTATTACAATTCGTTAAAACTCATTCCGTTTCTTTACATTTTAATTCTTCATATTTTATTTATTATTTTGTAGTGTTGTTAATAAATTAGTTATCTATCCGTGTATTATAAGTTTATCATATCGACCTTTCGAAAGCAGGGTAAAACAATTCGAAGCGCGGAACGAATGTTATTAAGTGTTGTAAAGAAAAAGCAAAAAAATAGACTATAAGTATATAGGCTACTACACAATTCCATGTTTTTAGAAATGTACGTACTACGCTAGCAGCAGTGCATTGCCCACACTGAGTCCCGGGTTCATCTCGTCTTTACATATAAGTAGGAGGTATACTGCCCATAACAGACAGGTGGAGTGTCAAATTATTTACACTCAATCTGTTTGTTGCAGGGCTAAAATAAATAGTTCTGTTTCTTATCACATGGTCAGCCAATTAAATGACTGAATCATTTAAGAACAGAAGAGGTAGAGGTGTAAAATACACTAGTCAGAGTTACCTTCTCTGAAAGTAATAAATTTCACTATACAGCCAGACCCTGTGGTGAATGAAGTGAAGGTGTCATTTGCAGAGTGGAAAATATGTGCTTTTCAGAGGGCCCGGCATGCTGTTAAGCGTACTTTTCCACTCAGTGAGGAAGGCAATGGTAAACCACCTCACTCCTCGTTTTACTTAGTAAAACCTCTACAGGTTCAAACCAGCCTTTCGGCTGTTGACCTAAACAACAACAACAAGGAGGTATAATAAAATTTAGTAGAAGAGTCTTTTTATGAAATTGAATTTCAAAATTATTGGACACTACGCGACTTTTATCGCATATTTGCAATTTATGATACTTTTTTCTTTGAAGACTGGGTTTTTAAGAAGTTTATTGGTAGGTGAAATTAATGATAATTGTAATTTTTAAGTGATGATGCAAAGGCATTATACGAGATATTTACCTTACATTTTTATACAGGGTGATTCATGAAGTTCTCCCCCCACTTCTACAGCACATTGTACTAGTAAAAATAATGAAAAAATGTTATATAAACATAGGTCCGAAAACGCTTCGTTAGCGAGTTACAGCTAGCGAAAGTTTTGCCTGGATTTCAGTTCACCAGGTGAAATGAGGTCTTCCTGGAATTGTGGTAAGGTAGATTAAGGGGCGAATTCAATCATTTCTTATGGTTTTTGATCTGATAAATTGAATAAAACAGGTCCCAGAACTGTAAGTTAAATAGTTTTTGAGAAAACCAGTGTCAAATGCAAAAAATGGAGTGAAAAACTTATTTTTTCATCTTTGGGCAAGAATAACTTTGTTATTTCACCAAGAAACAGTTAAAATTTTTCAATAAAAAATGTAGAAAATTTTATTCTGAACAAACCGGTGTAAATAAAGTACACAGAAAGCGAATAGTTTTTGAGAAAACCAGTGTCAAATGCAAAAAAATGGAGTGAAAAAAACACATTTTTTCATTTTAGTTTTTCCGGTTAATTTTACTTTGTACTCTTATGAATAAAAACTCATTTAATCAAACATCTATTCGCTTTCTGTGTACTTAATTTACACCGGTTTGTTCAGAATAAAATTTTCTACATGTTTTATTGAAAAATTTTAACTGTTTCTTGGTGAAATAACACAGTTATCCTTGCCCAAAGATGAAAAAATAAGTTTTTCACTCCATTTTTTGCATTTGACACTGGTTTTCTTAAAAACTATTTAACTTACAGATCTGGGACCTGTTTTATTCAATTTATCAGATCAAAAACCATAAGAAATGATTGAATTCGCCCCTTAATCTACCTTACCACAATTCCAGGAAGACCTCATTTCACCTGGTGAACTGAAATCCAGGCGAAACTTTCGCTAGCTGTAACTCGCTAACGAAGCGTTTTCGGACCTATGTTTATATAACATTTTTTCATTATTTTTACTAGTACAATGTGCTGTAGAAGTGGGGGGAGAACTTCATGAATCACCCTGTATATTGTTCAACCAAAAACTATTCAGAAAGGAATTCGTGTACAATGTGAAGTATTTCATCAATTAAGTATTTTTATAACTGTTTCTTGAACAAATTTAATTACCTAAACTTTTTAAAGCTTGTTGCAATTTATTGTATTGCTCAAACAATTCAGTGTTGTGATTAGCAACATAGAAAATTTATAGTAAGTAATATGTTTAATTAATGTATTAAATATGTAATCCACCGGGTTGGTTTAAGAGGTAAATTCGCCGCCGTAAGTCAGTTGTTTAACAGTAGATTTTCGGAGACGAGGGTTCCGTGGTTCAAATACTAGTAAAGTTGGTCAAATTGATACGGATTTGAATACTAGATAATGGTTACCGGTGTACTTTTATGGTTGGGGTTCAATTAACCACAATTTCTCTGGAACGGTCGACTTGATTCTGAACAAAACTACACCTCATTAACACATCATATGTATCATCCTCATCTCATTGGGTCATGGGGTTGCTTACTGTTCTAAATTGAACAGATTGCAACGTACACATATTAGGGATTAAAACAAAATTGTTACGTACGCGGTAAGGTAATTATCCAACAGTTAACCTTGGTAATAATGAAGATAGTCCTCATAAAGAATGTGCCAAATATTTTGATATTCAAAAGGATAGAAGTCTCTTGGAATAACGACTAGAAATAGATGGTTTAACTAATATGTAGGCAATCCATAACCCGACATTATGTGAACCCTACATTTTTCTTGGCCAAGGTAATAAAAAAATAATTTATTATTTAAATTAATTTTTTTTGAAACTAACAAAAATATAACTGGTTGTACAGCAATTTTATAAAAATGTCCAATAACATTTTGACCATATATTTTTACGTACTTGTTATTCAAACGAAAAACTGACAAACTAAAATAGTAATACTAGAAAAACTAGTTAATGATTTACTTTAAAATGACAAAAAAATACATCGGAAGACTACTTCGGTATTTTAAAATCTAGTTATTAAATAACAATGTCAATGAAGAGTAATAGATATTTTTTAAACACTTGTTCAGTTTTTATTTACAGGCTAATATATATTTTCAAAATATCAAATTTCTAAAATAATCATAAAATATTATTAATAAATTTGTGTTTTTACAAATGAACCTTGAATTTAGTTTTTTAATTAGAAAAACTTCCTCACGATCACAAAATTTGTTAATATTACGTGTTTAGGAAGAATTATAGTACAAGAAAAAGCTGATTCCAAACTGAAATCGAATTGTTTTTCTAATAGACAACTTCTTCTTCTATTCGCCCTTCTTCATCCGCGTTGCTCTTCTTGGGAATAGATTCCTTAATACCTTCTCTTATCTTTCTACTCTGTAGATTCCTTTCGCAAACTGAAAACTTATTATCGGTATGCGTACCTGTTAAGGCAATCATCTTCGGTGATCCCTAGTTTTTCATTCTCTTATTTTTTTCTCATGAGGAGTCTTAGCATACACTTGAAACTTACTAATTTGTTAAAATTTTGTTTTTTCAACCTTTTCGTTTATTCTAACCGTATGTCCAAAGATTACTTCATGAAAATTAATAAGAACAAAACGGAAGTGTTGTGCAGCAGCAAGAGTGGTTTAGAAGAGATGGGAAATTTAAAAGTAGGCAACGAAAACATACAGGAAGTTGGGGAATTCTGCTATCTAGGGAGTAAAATAACAAAGGATGGTAGAAGCACAAGTGATATCAAGAGTAGAATTGCTCAAGCTAGAAAAGCCTTTGAAATGAAAAACAACTTACTGACTACAAACATTACTGACTACAAACAGATTATGAAAAATTTCTTAAAACATTATGTTTGGAGTGTAGCATTATACGGAAGTGAGACGTGGGTTATAGGGGCTGTAGAAAAGAAGAGGATAGAAGCTTTTGAAATGTGGTGTTATAGGAAAATGTTAAAGATTAGGTGCGTGGACAAAATAAGTAATTTAGAGGTTTTTACCCGAGTGGATGAAAAAAGAAGTATATGGAAGCATCTTACCAAACGAAGGGATAGGCTAGTGGGGCATATTCTAAGACATCCAGGTATTGGGCTATTAATAATGGAGGGTAATATTGAGGGAGTAAATTGTAGAGGGAGGCAAAGATTAGAATATATAAAGCAAATTACAAAAGATGTAGGGTGTTACAGGTATGTAGATATGAAACGACTTGCGCAAGATAGACAGGTTGGAGAACTGCATCAAACCAGTCGAGAGACTGATGACAAAAAAATGTCCAAAGAATTTGGTTTTACTTTTGGTTATGGTTTCTATGTCTTTGTAAAGTTTCCCGTTGGATTCTTTCTTTAAGGTTACAGTCCAATTTTCTTGGGAGGTCTCGTATTTTTCTGAATATATTTCGTTCAATTGTTTTCCGTACGGCTGAAAGCCATGTTCTAGGGAGGTGTTCTCTTCTTTTATTTAGTAACATTATACAAAAGAGATTTAAAAATTAGTTGATGTAACCAAATATAGCCTGATTTTCGTAAGGAGACCGCTGGGCAAAACGTGCGACTGCATTAGTATAGTCTTGTATGTACTGCAATAGTGCAGTGTATGTAATCAACAATGGAACAGCATGCCTACAAAATACAATGGGTGTTGTCAATTTTCAACAACACGCTGACTGTACTTCTTACTGTTGGTCGGAGGGGTATGCGGGGTCAAAGTCATGTATGCGCATGCGTAGTCCAGTGCTCACAGCAATTGGATGGGCCCTTTACTCTTCACAGGCACGCATTTTTAGGTTACCTTCAGTAACAGATACTGAAGAATTCGTAACCTGCGATTTCAGTCGCAAAAGATATATTGAAAAGTCCACATAAAGATTAGGTACCTAACGGGTGATTCAAAAAGAGCGCCGGTTTTTAAACGGCTGCTAAATTTTTGTTTATCGGTTGGCAACATTGTTAGACCTCATTTCTATTTCGGAGAACATTCCGATTGACGATTCAGTTGTAGTTTCTCTTGTTCGCAGTGTAGTACTCTCGCAGCCTGTGTCTAACCATGGAGAAGTTTACTATTGCACAACGAGTGTTAATCGTCAAAACATTTTACCAGAGTGGAGAGAGTTATGCGGCTACTGTCAGGCGACTTCGCGGTACTCTAGGACGTAATGAAGCACCGAATGAATCAACAGTTCGCAGGCTCATGAAAAAGTTTCTTGAGACGGGTTCAACAGTCGACCTTAAAAGTTCTGGACGTCGTCGTTCTGGCCGAACTGAGCAGAACGTTGCGTTGGTTCGTGACAGTGGGGCTGTTAGCCCAGCAAAATCAATACGTCGCCGTTCTCAACAATTGGGTTTAAGATGTTCTTCTGTACGGAGAATTCTTTGGTACGATCTCCAATATCACCCGTATAAAATTCAGTTGACGCAACATTTGAAAGTGGCAGACCACCAGAAGAGACGACAGTTTGTTGACTGGGTATTGAGAAAACGGCAGGATGATGACACCTTCGCAAACAAAATTGACGCCTTGTGACTTCATCTTTGGGGTCATCTGAAGTCATTGGTGTATGCTAATAAACCCCGAAACATCAATGACTTGAAGGAGGAAATTCGACGGGTTATCGGGCAAATGGAAGTCGAAACTTGTCGTGCAGTAATATCCAATTTCATGGACAGAGTTGATGCGTGCCAGCGCAGTAGAGGAGGACACATGCACGACATCATTTTTCATACATAAAATCGGAAGGTAAGATGAACTTGTTGATGTATTTATTTTCAGTTTTTCAATAAAATAAATCTCTTAATTTGATATATCAAAACCGGCGCTCTTTTTGAATCACCCTTTACTATGCCAAACTGTAGCCGAATTTTTTTTTTGGGATAAAACCATATAATTCATTAGGTGTTTAAAAATTCACTAACTAAAAAATTAAAGAATAACAAAGTGACGTCGCTACGGAACGATTTTCCGAAGTTACGTCACAGAAACATGCGCATTGGATGTTTTTCATGTAATTTTTCCGCCATTTTATCACGATCGGCCATGATGTAGCGGTCAGCGTTTCTACGCCAAGCACCCCAAGTTCAATTCCTAGTCAGGTCTGGCATTTATTCATTAATTTTCTTTTATCACCCTTCAGTCGAACGTGAAACAAAAAAAGACAAAAATCTAGTCCCTTGATCGACCAACACAATGTAACAATCCCTTTTTAACGATGAATTCATCAATCAGTCTGAAGTTTGAATTCATTATTCCATAATTGTATTTTTGTCATCAAGTGCCATCCTATTTGTAGTTAACTGTCGTATATCTTTCTATCTAATTTTATTTGGCGTGGAGGCGCAGAACTATTCTACGAAGATCGAACAAGGAAAGGAAAATTCAAAGTTGGAGGAATATCCTAGGATGAATTTCTTTACGTACATGCACACTTGGAAACCATTGTGAAAACCAATTTTTGGTTTTAAGAAATGTAAATATCAGTTAAAATTTGGGTATCGAAAAATCTGCACGATTAAGTCACGACAAACCGGGTTGGTCTAGAGGTTAAGTCGTTGCCGCGAGTCAGCTGTTCAACAGCTAATTTTCGGAAACGAAGGTTTCTGGTTCAAATTCTAGTAAAGGCAGTTACTTTTATATGGATTTGAACACTAGACAGTGGTTACCGGTGTACTTTGATGGTTGGGGTTCAATTAACCATACTCTCTCAGGAATGGTCGACCTGGGTCTGTACAAAACTACACCTCATTTACACGTCATACACATCATCCTCATTTCATTGGGTCATGGGGTTGCTTATTGTTCTGAATTGAACAGATTGCAATGTACACAAATTAGGAATAAAAAAAGAGTCACGACCAAAAAGCAAATAAAAAAAAATTGAAATGTTCAAAGGTGAACTTAATTAATAATATAATATTTTGACGTCATTTTATACACGATCAGTTTGAGTGTAATTTTATTCACTAAATGATAGAATTGACAGGAAATGGGCATACATTTAAGGTCATATTTTTAATATTATTTTAAAATATACCTGCAAAAGAATTTACCCATAAAAAAAATCTTAAAACATTCCAAATCACTAAAATAAAACAAAAAATTTAATGTAACATCCCTGTTTTATCTAAAAGTATTAAATAGTTTTTAAATTATGGCCTTGATAATCAAAATCAGAAACGTGAGAGGTTGTTTTATAAATAAAAATAAAAATTTAATATTGTTTCGTACTTAGTAAAAATATTGTGAACGATTATACGTATAAAGTTAATTTTACTTTATATAATAAATATTTTTCCCTATTGCAATTCATTAAATTTGATATTTAGTCAATAAAAGGTTCTTAATGTAACAATTCGTGAGATTGTATTCTTTTATAATAAGATATTTATCTATTTATTATATTACAATCAACGGAAATGACATTCTACAAAAAACTTGTTTTTTCTATAATTGTACATTTCATGTTCTGTTCATTTATGGGGATGGATCATTTAGCACAGGGAGTCGGACTTCCTATATAACTTAATGCTAACTTTCTGTCACATTTCTCGAGATCCATAAAAGATGTTTTTAATTCATAGTATGTGTACGTGGCAATATGTTCAATTTAAGAATAATAAGCAACCCCATGATCCAATGAGAATAGGATGATGTGTATGACGTGTCAAATGAGGTGTAGATTCATACAGTACAAACTCAGGCCGACCATTTCTGAGAGGGTATGGTTAATTGACTAACCATAAAAATATACCGATAACCACTGTATTCAAATCCGTACAAAAGCACTTACCTTTATTAGGATTTAAGGAGTTTGGGGCCGGCCCATGGTTTAGTGGTCAGCGCAATTAGCTACTATGCCGGGGTCCCGGGTTCGATTCCCGGTCAGGTCTGGCATTTTTTTCATCTGTAAATCACCGCATATCATTACCTACGCACAAGCCCAAGGCTTATGTAGGCATCATCACTCAATAAAAAAAAACCATGGTACAGTATTCAGATGAACTAAACTCCCCTAGCCGTGAGAGTGAGAGAATGCATAACGCTCTCACTCGCACAAGCCATACGCGCCATTCCAATAACATTGTATAATTTTACTCATTGTTGTGAGCAAGCGTTTATGCACGCAGTAAACTAACAAGCAAGATAACGACTGTAGTATGTTTTCAGATTTGGATTATAACGGTAAAGATCTTTGGACGCATGCGTACTTATGCCACATATCTCGTTCTCACTCGCTCGGCTATGGGACATTAGTTCGTCTGATACCTCTACTCATTGTTGTGAGCAAGCGTTTATGCATGCAGTAAACTAAAAAGCAAGATAACGCTGTAGTATGTTTTCAGATTTGGATTATAACGGTAAAGATCTTTGGGCGCATGCGTAGTTATGCCACATATCTCCCTCTCACTCGACATGCTATGGGACATTCATCTAATATTTGTACCTTAGTATCCAAAAATCAGCTGTTAAAAAGATGACTTGCTGTGACGATGAAGGAAAGTTTTATTTTATCCCTAATGTGTGTACGTTGCAATCTGTTCAATTTAAAAAAAAGCAACCCCAAGACACATTGAGATGAGGATGATGTGTATAACGTGTAATCTTGTATAAACCCAGGCCGACCATTCCTGAGAGAGTATGGTTAATTGAACCCCAACCATCAAAGTACACCGATAACCATTGTCCAGTATTTAAATCCGTATAAAAGTACGCTAAGGCCGCCTCCGTAGCGTAGTGGTAGCGCCCTATCCTACAACGCCGAGCTCCCGGGTTCGATTCTCGGCTACGGTCTGAAAATTTTCGCAAGTTAAAACCCACTGTTTCATTATCCACCGTATTCGCTAAAAACCGAGCTGTTGATGCAACTTTTTTCTTTTTTTTTAAATTCTTAATGTGTGTGCATTGCAATCTGTTCAATTTAGAACAATAAGCAACCCCATGACCCAATGAGTTGAGGATTATATGTATGACGTGTAAATGAAGTGTAGTCTTGTACAGACCCAGGTCGACCATTCCTGAGAAAGTATGTAATTGAACCCCAACCATCAAAGTACACCGGTAACCACTGTCTAGTATTAAAAAATGCAACTTTAAAAAGATGCTACTTTTAAAATCATAAAATTAAAAATACCGTCATGAGTTTTTGTTTACAAATTCTAGAACATTTTTAGCACAACGTAACAACATTAAAGAATGTTTTAATTTCATTTATAATTACATGAAAATAATCAGCATGATTGTTTGTTTAAAATTATATATAACTTATTTAAATACTATGCAGTACTGTTTTAATACGATTAAAAAAACACTTCTTAAGTCCCAGAAACGTAGGCCGAACATACCTAAAAACGGCCTTGATCCGGGCTCATTTTTTATTACAAAAACCACTTTCTTCTTTACCTGACAGTACTGGTAAATAAGAACCGTGTCCAGTAAAATACTATTATTTATGAAAAAAATTAACTTATAAATTTTGGACCAAATGGCAATGAGAGACTTCGAAGTGGTATATAATAACAAGAACAAAATTCAGCAACGTAGCTTAAATAAATTTTGAAAAAAGTAACATGAAATTTGTCAATCTGACATGTTAAAGAATATTTATGTAAAAAAATACTCTGCCGTGTTATTTAACTCGTGTTAGGTGATTTAAATTATTAATATAAACCAGAATAATACAGGTGATTTATTAATAAGCATTAGTCTACTGATCTTGTAACACGGGTGATTACGTTTACCCGTAAGTGAATCCATGCAGTTTGTACCAGCATTAGTTTTCATAGTTAAATCAATTCTTATGGTTTCTTGTGCCGATATGATTAGATAACCTGAGGCTAAATTCTGGGCAGTGTTACTGATGAGCTAAAAAAGTCGTGACAGTCGAACCAATGTAGATACTAAGTGGTAATTCCTTAGCGTTTGATTATGATTATGGTAATGAACTTCTTTTGTTGGTGGGAACTCAACCATGACAAAGAAAAAAAAGGAAAGAAAAGAAGATACAATCGGGTTGGTTGCAGAATTAGAGGGAAATAAACCCTGTTGACCTTGGCATTTAACTTTCCGTAACGTTTTCGTAAGGTTTAAATGTTATTATTTAACCTTTCAACCCGAGAATTCATTTATATGATTGGTCAAGATCCAGAAATATATTCTGTCACTCATAATTATGGGCTGAGTTTTTTTAGTTCTTATACAGTTCGTAGAATTAAGATAACAAAGTTTATTTATTAATATGATACAAGATAATAAAACATAAATTTTATACGAAGATCAGATAACTATGATTTTCTAGCTTTTACTGCTGTAAAAAAATTCATTGAATTCGGAAAGAAGTAAAGAAATTTGTAGTTCATCTGTACCAATTGTGCGGGTCCAAGCTCCGTGTAGTTGCGGAGTGAAGGGGGTACGGGTGAGGTATAATGAATGAGTGACGCATGCTGGGAGAACAATTGTTGTATTACTCTGATACAAAACATTCGTTTTCAAACTTTCCGTATTTAACATATTTGTTTGTATTTATTAAATTAATTTATTTACATATTTTGATATAAATAGGTAAGTTAAATATTACGAATCCGACCAAGTTAATAAACCGGTAGGTATTTGTTAAATTAATGCGCCGGATGATAAGAATATTTTTTTGGTCTAGTTAGTACTCGCTACCACTACAGATGCATCAGCTGTGTAACAAACTCATTCATTCTCCCACTACATAACAACGCACTCCATTCCTTCCAACTACATGCAGCTGGGACTCAAGCAATAGATTCCCCGGGTTGGTCTAGAGGTAAAGTCGTCACCGCGAGACTTCTATTTAACAGCTGATTTTCGGAGTGAAAGTTCCTGGTTCAAATCCTAGTATAGGTAGTTATTTTATACGGATTTAAATGCTAGGCAGTGGTTACCGGTGTACTTTAATGGTTGGGGTTTAATTAACCATACTCTTTCACGAATAGTCGGCCTCAGTCTGTATAAGGCTGTACATATTATTTACATGTCATACATATTATCATCCTCATCTCATTATGCCATGGAGGTTGGTTATTGTTCTTAAACTAAACAGATTGCAACTGACACACATTAGGGATTAAGAAAAACGTACGACTGTTTTGCGCACTAAAGCTTATACAGACATTTGAGGGTGATAACCCATAACAGACAGGTGGAGTGTCAAATTATTTACGCTCAATCTGTTAGTTGCAGGGCTAAAATAAATAGTTCTGTTTCTTATCACATGGTCAGCCAATTAAATGACTGAATCATTTAAGAACAGAAGAGGTAGAGGTGTAAAAGACACTAATCAGAGTTATCTCCTCTGAAAGTAATGAATTTCATTGTACAGCCAGACCCTGTGGTGAATGAAGTGAAGGTGTCATTTACAGAGTGGAAAATATGTGCTTTTCAAAGGGCCCGGCATGCTGATAAGCGTACTTTTCTACTCAGTGAGGAAGGCAATGGTAAACCACCTCACTCCTCGTTTTACTTAGTAAAACCCCTAGAGGTTCAAACCAGCCTTTCGGCTGTTGACCTAAACAACTACAACATATGAAAATGAGTGATGAAAATTGCTAGAGTTGACTGGAAATCGAAGGTGGACTCCCAGTATAGAAATCAGTTTTACTGATCAACACGCCAATGGGTCGTTCCATATAGGAGCTGCAGAAACTAGAGATTTTCTTCGTGAAGCAAATCTCTCTGGAATGGTCGGCCTGAGTCTGTACAAGACTACACCCCATTACACGTCATACAATATCATATTCTTCTCATTGGATTATGGGTTGCTTATTGTTCATATTTGAATAATAATTTAAAATTTTCTATTAATTTTTCCAAATTATGTATTATTCGTAGATTAAAAGTAAAATTAATACGAGCATGTAAAATATTGTATGAAATGTATTTAAAAATTTTATTTAAGCTATAAGCAGTAAGTTTTACTGAATAATCATTTTATAATGGTGATTTCAGATATGCTATGGTAACTTGTTTTTTTTGTTTTACTCATTTGGTTTGTCTTTTTTTAATACATGACGCTAACTTAAAAAATTAAAGTGGAAAAAATTATAATACGGTATAAACAACAAACTTTGACGTATAAGGTAATATGTTGGAAACGCTATTATCTTACAACTACGTACAAATCTAATGAGAAATAGCTATCAGTCATGCAACAAAAGTAAATTGTTGAATATCATTAAACAATCCTTCAGATTATCACGTTTTAGTAATATTTCCTACGATAATAATCGGGTGTTAAAACTATTTACAAATATAATTTCCTGTTTACAATTTAATATTTTTTAAAAATCTCTAATGTGTGTACGTTACAATCTGTTCAAATTAAGAAAAATAAGCAACCCCATGAAACAATGAAATGAGGATGATGTGTAACGTGTAGTCTTGTACAAATTCAGGCCGACCACTCCTGAGAGAGTACGGTTAATTGAACACCAACCATCAAAGAGTACCGGTAACCGCCGTCTAGTATTCAAATCAATATTAAAGCAACTAACTTTACTAGCACTTACCAATGGAACCTTCGTTTCCGAAAATCAGCTGTTAAACAGCTGACTCCTGGCGGTGAGTAGTCGCGAGGCAGCTACCTGGCCAGGCCAGTTTCTCTATAGATATTTTCCGGCCGCATTGGCGTAGTTGGTAACGTGCTCGCTTCTCATCATGCTGTCTTGGGTTCGAATCCCATTCAGGCGCGGCATATTTTCATAAATATGTTACAAAAAAATCATTTCATCCTTCACCGTCTGCATTAGCAGTAATTGCAGAACAGTCGGACGTTTAACAAAAAAAAAAAAAAAATGTAGACACTGAACGGAATGGGCGTTGAAAAAGCTATTTTGTTGTGAAGGTATCGTAAAAACCGGCGGAGGCAAAGAACAATTTCGGTAAGACCTCTTTTACTCGAGAGAGCAAGGAACTTTTTTTAAGGTACTTTTTTTTGTTTTATGTGTCGATTTAACGTTTTGTGTAGATTAGGAATCCGAAAACCGTTTATTCTTATCTCTTGTAGTTTCTGACATCTGGAAGTGATGAACGGACAAAACAAAATCATGGATAACAATTTTAAAAATTGCCAGCAATCAATAAAGATCGGATCTGATCCAGAATAATGAAAATCCAGGTTAACCAAAAAACAAAGTGGGGAATAAACAAAATAAAATATATTTTTACAGTAAAAAAAAATTTGAACAAGTTTGAAAATTAAATTCAAGCACGCAAGCACTAAATAGTACTGAATGATTTTTGGCTTGCCTTCTAATGAAAGCAGTAGCGACCTATAATTTTCACATCAAATGATTTCCAATTTTCTTAAAATATTTCTGCTTTACTGAATAACGAGGAAAATTTTTTAACTTAATATTTTTAATAATTTGTTTTAAAATGTTGTTTAATTTATTCGGATTATCTTTTACCAATTTATATGGTTTGATAATAATAATAATAATAATAATAATAATAATAATAATAATAATTAAATAAACAGGTAGGTACTTACTCTGTTGGGCCCAAAGCACTCCTTTACTTAAAGCATCTTCCAACATACGACTATGATTTCTACAGGTAGGATTCGACGCATTGATTGCAGTAATCGGCAACGATGGTATCATATTCAAAGGCTGCGAATTAGGAGGGAAAGCGCCCGCTGCCACCCCTAGCGAGCATAGGGCTAGGAGAATGAGGGCTTCCATCCCTCCTTCTGAAACAATCAAAACAACAGGAGTTATATAATCGAAATATTTTGAGTGCAACAAATTATACATCAACTAGTTTTTTCTTTCTCTGCCTATATGAATAAATAGGAAGGAAAGTATTGTTTACATGTCGATTTTTCGAAATCGAGTTTTCTCCGGATATACTATACGTTTTCAGACCCCCTAAACCCAAAAAACATGTTTTTAGCGATCGGTCTATGTGTGTGTCTGTGTGTGAACAGAATATCTCAAGACCGGAACATCGTACGAAGTTGAAACTTGAAACTTAAGTTACATACCTCTAAAGGATTCGACACTAACATTTCCATAAAAAACGGTCAACTGGAAGTAGTAGTTTATTCGTGTCATTTTTCACTTTTTTCCGATTTTCTCATTAACTCCTACAATTTTTTTTAAAAATCGCCTCATTTACTACATTTTTTATGCTCTACAAGATAGGGTAGGCGCCATATCTGCTGAAATTCTTGGGGAGGCTGTTTTCTTGTAGAAAAAAAGTTTTTTTTTAAAGATTGCAGCCTTAATATGCATTTTAGCGCAAAAGTGTACTATATAAAAGTTGTAAGACAATTTAAAAATCTACAACTCTTATTTCGAACATTTCTTTGTACATCGCTTAGATTAGCGGTAATTAGTAGTTTTCTGTTTTTTTTCATGAAAATCTTTAAAAAAATCGATTTTTTAAGATTTCAGCCTTAGTATTTTATTTGGATTTTGAACAGTTTTAGTATATAGTCTATAAAATGGTAAGAACTATTACGCGTGTACTATTTTAACATTACGTATTATTTACCTTACTATACGTAAACTGCCCATAACAGACAGGTGGAGTGTCAAATTATTTACACTCAATCTGTTCGTTGCAGGGCTAAAATAAATAGTTCTGTTTCTTATCACATGGTCAGCCAATTAAATGACTGAATCATTTAAGAACAGAAGAGATAGAGTTGTAAAAGACACTAGTCAGAGTTATCTCCTCTGAAAGTAATGAATTTCACTATACAGCCAGACCCTGTGGTGAATGAAGTGAAGGTGTCATGTGCAGAGTGGAAAATATGAGATGTTCAGAGAGCCCGGCATGCTGATTAGCGTACTTTTTAACTCAGTGAGGAAGGTAACCACCTCACTCCTCGTTTTTCTTAGTAAAACCTCTACAGGTTCAAACCAGCCTTTCGGCTGATGACCTAAACAACACAAGTTACGTAATAAGAAAGATCCTCCATAAGATAATGGATATGAAAATAGTAGACGGACAATATAGGTTACGAGGTCGATAAGAACTGTACAAGGAAAATAACCGATTAATGGTAACGATAAGAAAAGGAAGAATACAATTTTACGGACACCTGAATAGAATGGATGACAACCGGTTAACAAAACAAATTTTTACAACACTAAACAATAGACCTAAGGTGTCGGATAAATGTTTTAAAGAAGTCAGAAAGGATATTCAGAAACCGGAATAAACTGAGAAAATTTAATGAACCTAACGATATTCAGCCAAATAATTACAAACTTTAAGGGCTTTCATGAAGAGCAAACACAGAACACCGGTGGACAGAAAGGAGAAAAGCCTACAATGAGCGAATGCTGAGATTGCGAGGTGCAAAAAGTACTTCCAGAAACGTCTTAAGTCACCACACGTAGTCTAAAATTGGCCGTACACGATAAAAAAATTACGTAATAACGTTACAGTACTAAAGTTCATAGAATATTTATCCATAATTAATAAAGAAGAAGAAAATACATTAAAAAATACATACATGTGCCGTTCATTGAATTTTTTCAAAATCTTACAACACATCTGAGATATTTATAGGTATGCAAAATCACTGTGAAGAACTAACGAGAATTGGCAAGAACAATAATTAAGATGAAAATCGTCCAAAATGACCTTGATTTATTTGTAGTACTGTATTTAGTCTTATCTCCCTTTCATGGATTTCTAACACTTCGTTCTAATCCGTAAATATTCATTCCTGCTTTGTTCATATTTTACGTTCAACAGTTTCTGAATAAATTTTAAATAATTACACGAAATGCCCAGTTTTTGTTTACTGTTTTTTCTAAGTTACTTTATCGCTATTAATGTTATTGCACGGAGCTTTGATCTACGGCTGAATGAATATTTAAACATAAACAGGAAGCAAGCTTTTTAAAACAAATCTTTATCTTTAATTACATTATCTCTAATAAAACATAATTACGCAATTCTATCTTACAAAGAGACCTCAATGAGTCAATTCAAACAGTATTTAGAATAAATAAAAAAAATCTCGGGTGAAACACTAATACGACTTTCTCTAGCCAATGTAAAAAAATGAAAAATATAACCTATGTTTAATAATGAGTAAACAATGTAATATGAGTGAACGACGCAAAATGAAAATCAACCTCGGTTGGACTTTGGTTTTGATGCAAAATATTGAAAATCACTAATTGACACTAAAGTAAGCATTTTACAAAAACATATGCTTGAACTAAAAGTTGTAGGTTTTTATTTTTCTATATAATTTTAATTATTCTATATTTTGCTCTAAAACGTATATTAAGGCCGAAGTCTGGTAAATCCTTATTCTTTTACCGATTTTCCTGATCAAAATACGGAAAATCATTATCTGAGGCTAAACTAAGCGCTGTAGAAAAAGACCGTCTGCATTAGCAGTAATTGCAGAACAGTCGGACGTTAAACCAAAAACAAAACAAAAATGTAGAAAAAGAGCTTGAAATAAAAGATGTAGGATGAGCACCAATTGACGGTGAAACACATTTTATGTGATTGTCGTTTCACAGAAGTTCAGAGAAGGAAATTTCAGCTTCAAGATGAGTCTCTGAGTAATCTGTTCTGCCATGAAAGCAAGATTAAAAGTGTGGTGCAAGTGATGAAGAGCCTAAATTTGTATAACTGTACATAACTTTTATGATGTCTAAGTAAAAATATGTAAATAGTTCTGTGTACATGTAAATGTGTGGTGTTTGTGTGTGTGTGTGTGTGTGTGTGTTGTGTAACAGTAATTTTCTGTCACCGATTGAATTTTGCCGATCAGTCATTGTTATTATTTAATGTTTTTAATTTTTGTAAGTAATTAATTCATTGTTGTTATTTTTGTTGATTGTTTTTTACTTTCTCTTGCCTATATGAATATATAGGAAGGAAAGTATTGTTTTCATGTCGATTTTTCGAAATCGAGTTTTCACCGGATCTATACTGAACCCAAAAAACATGTTTTTAGCGATTGGTCTGTGTGTGTGTCTGTGTGTGTGTGTGTGTGTGAACAGAATATCTCAAAAACGGAACATCGTACGAACTTGAAACTTGAAACTTAAGTTACATACCACTACCGGACGCGACACGAACATTTTCATCAAAATCGGTCAACCGGAAGTAGTAGTTTATTCGTATAATTTTTCAGTTTTTTGCGATTTTCTCAAAAACTGGTCCTACGATTTTTTTAAAATCGCCTATTTTACTCAATTTTTTATTCTCTACAAGATAGGGTAGGCGCCATGTTTGCTGAAATTCTCGGTGAGGCTGTTTTCACGTAAAAACGTTGTTTTTTTAAGATTACGGCTTTAATATAAATTTCAGCGCAAAAACTTATATAATAAAAGTTGTAGAAAACTTAAAAACCTACAACTTCTGTTTCAAACATTTTTTTGTATAACGCTTAGTTTAGCGGTAATTTGCGATTTTCTGTTTTTTTCTTACGAAAACGTGAGAAAAATCGATTTTTTTAACATTTCGGTCTTAGTATGCATTTTACGACAAAAGTGTATATAATAAAAGTTATAGAAAATTAAAAGATCTACAACTTTTGTTTAGAGCATTTTTCTCTACAGAGCCTAGTTTAGCGTGAAAGCGTGATTTTCCGTATTTTTAAGCCAAACTGAGTTCGATTGTCATTTTGCGTCATTCACTCATGATTAAAATAAGGTTATGTTTTTGAGGTTAGTTTTTGTTCATTTCTAATGTTTTAATACTAATGTTAGGTTTATTATTACTTATTTTCATTGGCAAGAGAAAGTTGTGTGAGTGTTTCACACCAGATTTTTGTAATTATGTATCAGCAGTTTATTGGATACTGTTATAATCTGATTGTAATATCTGGTCGCTAATGACTGCATTGTTGATGCGACCTGAAATAAATAACTTTAAAAAAAAAATAAAAAAATAACAAAAAAAAATGTAGGTTTTTAATTTATTGTAACTTTAATTATAGTACTATATTTTACTCTAAAATGCATGAGCCTAATGAATATTGCTCTAAAAACATTTTTTAAAACACCAGAGCATAGCCCCCCCACCGCCACGAATTTCAGCAGACATACCGCTTAACCCATCTTGTAGTTTTGGTCAACATCCGAAAGGCTGGTTTGAACCTCTAGAGGTTTTACTAAGTAAAAAAGAGGAGAGAATTGGTTTTCTATTGCCTTCCTCACTGAGTTAAAAGAGTATCTGGCTTATCAGCACCCCAGGCCCTCCGAAAACCATCTACTTTCTATGACCCATTTTGTGTGTTGTTTAGGTCAACAGCGGAAAGGCTGGTTTGAACCTCTAGAGGTTTTACTAAGTAAAATCGAGGAGTAAGGTGGTTTACCATTGCCTTCCTCACTGAGTTAAAAGAGTATGCTTATCAGCATGCCAGGCCCTCCGAAAAGCACTCACTTTCCACCCTGCAAATGACACCTTCACTTCATTCACCACAGGGTCTGGCTGCATAGTGAAATTCATTACTCTCAGAGGAGATAACTCTGACTAGTGTCACAGTACACCTCTACCTCTTCTGCTCTCAATAGTTCAGTCATATTGTGATTGAACATTGTGACTGTTCAGTGGTTGACTATGTGATAAGAAACAGAACTATTTTTTTTAGCCCTGGACCAAACAGATAAGAGTGCAATTAAAATAACACTTCACCTGCCCGTTTTGGGCAGCCCATTTTATAAAGCACAAAAAATTTAAAAATGAGACGATTTAAAATAAAATCATAGAAGCCGTTGTGCAGCGGTTAGCGCGCTAATCTGTAAAGCAGAAAGTCCCGGGTTCGATTCCCGGCTAAGGTCTGGAAATTATAACAAATTTAAATCCAACCGTACCAGTCACATAACCCACTGTATTCACTATTAATCTAGCATTTGATCCGATTTTAAGTAAACAAAAAAATAATTTTTTTTATATTGTTAACATTTTTCGTTCTACGTTTTAAAAAAATGTGTTAGGTATAAAAATAAGTGTTTTTTAAACAGCGGATTTGTTCAGGGTTAAAAATTTCAATTAAATTTTCTTTATGGTTTTACGCAGTTTTAATATTTTTCTTGAAGATTTAATTTAATTTATTAATGTTTGAAGGACATTTAAACTATTACGTTGTGATGCGTTACTTTTATGTACATTGTAAAAAGTAACAAACATAACGTAGTTTGATGACCTACCGCACATTTAAAATTATGATTTTTTTTTTATTATTTTATTTTAAATGTTTCTTTTATATTTTACAATTTTATTTTACTTGGCTTTAATTAGTACTATTTTATATTTTTATAAAAATGTATGTAACTCTACATGCGTTACGTTAACTCTAAAATTATACTTGTATTTGTTTAAAATAAAATTCTTAAGAATACGGTGTCGTTCTAGTTAAATGTTATTTAACTAGAATTTTATGATAATAATAATCATTAAAATTAAAAAGATAATAATTAAAGAAAATAAAAGAATAAATTCATTTGTTTACTATAATTACATTTCTCAGTTGTTTTCTCGCATTTCCTGTAAAATAGTATTGCAGTAAATAAAACAGTAAGTTTGTATAATTACAAACAATACAACTAAAATAGACAATTATTACTATTAGCTTGTATACAATTTTTTTTATTTGTGTATTTAAAAACATTACAATAATGCTTTAATAATATTCACAGAATATTTATTCACCATCTACTTTTATACAGAGTGTTTCAGGAAGGAGCTTCAGCATGTGTTCTATTGGTGACGTAAGTCCATAAACTCTCCTTTATATTCCGTAAATCATTTCGGCCAGATTTTATGCTCAAAATAGAAAATTAATCGAAATTTGTTAGGGAATAATCTTCTTCTTCTTCTTCACTTCAAGGATTAGGCACGTCTGCCCGTTCCGGAAACCATCTTCTTCTCGGACGTCCCACACTTCTTTTTCCCTTGGGTCTGTAGTACCTAGCCAAGCGAGGAAACCGCTGATCCCCCATGCGCTCCAAATGAATGCACCAATTACTCCTGTAGGCTCTCATCTTATCTTCCAAGCTGTATATACCTAACTCCTGTCGTATATCCTCACTTCTCAACCTATCCTCTAATGTGCATCCCTTTGTAGCCCTGAGAAATCTCATCTCCGCAGCTCTCAAACTACTCTGTTGTCGCCTAGTAAGCGCCCAGATCTCACACCCATACAACACCACTGGAACTGCCATTGTCTTATAGAACTTCAGTCTTGTTTCCTTCCTTGTCTTATTCTTTAAAGTTCTGTGGATTGTCCGGCAAATATGCTTAAATTTGTTTACTTTATTCTCCACATCAAAACTACCTATGGGAGAAACCTCGTACCCCAAATAATTAAAGGAAGAAACTTGTTCCAGAATGCTCCCATTCAGCTCTATCTTTGATCTCACTAGGTCTTTCCCAATGAAGGCCATAACTTTAGATTTTCGACCAGAAATCTTCAAATTATAATCTTTGCACACAGAGTGCAACCGATAAATACCTCTTTGTAGCATGTCCTCTGACTCCTGAATCATGACAACATCATCTGCATAAGCTATTACATTGATTCTCACACTTTCATCGAGCTGTATTCCCAAGTCAAATTCTTGTTTCCATTTGTTGATGGCGTCGTCCAGATAAATATTAAAAAGCGTTGGAGATATACAGCATCCCTGTCTTACTCCTTTATTTGTTTCAATGTCTTCTGTCAGTTGTCGTCCAGCTGAGATATTAACCTTGGTGGCCAGGTATAAACTCTTAATGGCCCTTATAAGCTGTAATGGATACCCTCTTTCCAACAACACGCTCCATAATTTCCCCCTGACCAGACTATCAAATGCCTTCTCGAAATCTATGAAGGCGACATGTGTTTCTAGATTATACTCCCTTCTTTTCTCTAATATCTGTTCCAGTGTAAAAATGGCATCCGTTGTTGATCTGCCCTTTCTAAACCCCATTTGCTCCTCGCCCATCAGATGATCTGCTATAAGTTTCAACCTGTTGTTAATTATGCGGGAGTATATTTTATATGCGCTATCCAGTAGGCTGATTCCTCTGTAATTTTCGCAGTTCTCTCTATTTCCTTTCTTAAAGATTGGAATTATTTTTGCCTTCTGCCAGTCAGATGGTATTGTGCCTTCCTTCCAACATTAGGGAATAATAGGAATTGAAAATATAATGAAGTTTTTTCATTAGTTTTGATCTTTTCTTTTTTTGCTCTTTAAAATATACGCTTTTTTTTCTTTCTTTCTTTATTTTTCGCAGGAGAAATAGCTAAATTATGAACTCTTCTACGTACAAGCTTCATCCTTAATTTTATATACATGATGATACACGATGTTTTATCGGCGCTTTCAGAGCTCACGCTACAAGCCAAAAGAAAGAAAAAATTATAAAAACGTAATTCCTAAAACCCTTTGGTAGAGGGCTTTCCATTCGGCTACGGAAATATTTCGCTGGGAACTCAGTAGCCCTACCCTCGGTGAAATAAAACTTGCTGAAATTCTGAGAAGGTAAACTAAGGGACGAATTCAGTTTTTCTTATGGTATTTAACCTGAAATATCGAAAAAAGATCCCACAACTGTATATCTTTTGGTTTTTAAGATATTCGACGTAAAACAGTAAAAACTGTGCTTAAAAATACTTTTTTTTAGGTTTGAACTACAATAACTTTGTTAAATGACTAATTGGGAGTAACAACTGATAAATGATCAACTGTTACTCCCAACCTAAATATTATTTAATATTTTATGCAGTTAAGAATGTGCGTTTTACGTGCGTCTGTTTTGATTTTAAATAAAGCGAAATTTTAATATCTATTATTCATTTTTTCCCTGAATAATTCACATGAATCTTTTCAGAATTAAATTTTCTACAAATTTATAAGAAAAAATACATCTTTATTTACCATTTATGGAAGTAATCTTACGTTAAACACAAAAATGTGTTATTTCTTTGCACCAATTCTTGTGTTTTATGTAAGATATCTCTGAAAGTATTGGATTTACAGCTCTGGAACCAATTTTATTCAATTTTTTAGATTAAAAAACATAAGAAACAATCGTATTTGTATCTTTGTAACTATCTTTAACATTTTTATACGGTCTTACTTCACCGAGGGTACAGAGTTCTAGGTGAAATTTTTCGCTAGCCGTAACTCGCTAAATAAGCGTTTTCAGACACATGTTTATATGAACTTTTTTTCTTATTTTTAGCTATAGAATGAGATCCCAAGAGATTGCCGTATAGTTTTGAATCACCCTATACAGGGTGATTCATGAAGTTCTCCCCCCACTTCTACAGCACATTGTACTAGTAAAAATAATGAAAAAATGTTATATAAACATAGGTCCGAAAACGCTTCGTTAGCGAGTTACAGCTAGCGAAAGTTTCGCCTGGATTTCAGTTCACCAGGTGAAATGAGGTCTTCCTGGAATTGTGGTAAGGTAGATTAAGGGGCAAATTCAATCATTTCTTATGGTTTTTGATCTGATAAATTGAATAAAACAGGTCCCAGATCTGTAAGTTAAATAGTTTTTAAGAAAACCAGTGTCAAATGCAAAAAATGGAGTGAAAAACTTATTTTTTCATCTTTGGGCAAGGATAACTGTGTTATTTCACCAAGAAACAGTTAAAATTTTTCAATAAAACATGTAGAAAATTTTATTCTGAACAAACCGGTGTAAATTAAGTACACAGAAAGCGAATAGATGTTTGATTAAATGAGTTTTTATTCATAAGAGTACAAAGTAAAATTAACCGGAAAAACTAAAATGAAAAAATGTGTTTTTTCACTCCATTTTTTTGCATTTGACACTGGTTTTCTCAAAAACTATTCGCTTTCTGTGTACTTTATTTACACCGGTTTGTTCAGAATAAAATTTTCTACATTTTTTATTGAAAATTTTTAACTGTTTCTTGGTGAAATAACAAAGTTATTCTTGCCCAAAGATGAAAAAATGTGATTTTCACTCCATTTTTTGCATTTGACACTGGTTTTCTCAAAAACTATTTAACTTACAGTTCTGGGACCTGTTTTATTCAATTTATCAGATCAAAAACCATAAGAAATGATTGAATTCGCCCCTTAATCTACCTTACCACAATTCCAGGAAGACCTCATTTCACCTGGTGAACTGAAATCCAGGCGAAACTTTCGCTAGCTGTAACTCGCTAACGAAGCGTTTTCGGACCTATGTTTATATAACATTTTTTCATTATTTTTACTAGTACAATGTGCTGTAGAAGTGGGGGGAGAACTTCATGAATCACCCTGTATACAGGGTGATTTACGAAGATATCAGAAACTTTAGGAACTCATTGTACATGTAAAAATAATGAAAAAAGTTTATATAAACATGGGTCTGGAAATGCTTCGTTTCCGAGTTACGGCTAGCGATAGATTTCGCCCGGATTTCAGCTCACCAGGTGAAATGAGGTCTTCCTGGAATTCTGGTAAGATAGATTAAGGGGCGAATTCAATCGTTTCTTATGGTTTTTGATCTGATAAATTGAATAAAACAGGTCCCAGAACTGTAAGTTAAATAGTTTTTAAGAAAACCAGTGTCAAATGCAAAAAATGGAGTAAAAAACACATTTTTTCATCTTTGGGCAAGAATAACTTTGTTATTTCACCAAGAAACAGTTAAAATTTTTGAATAAAACATATAGAAAATTTTATTCTGAACAAACCGGTGTAAATTAAGTACAGAGAAAGCGAATAGATGTTTGATTAAATGAATTTTTATTCATAAGAGTACAAAGTAAATTAACCGGAAAAACCAAGATGAAAAAATGTGTTCTTTTTCACTCCATTTTGACACTGGTTTTCTCAAAAACTATTTAACATACAGTTCTTGGACCTGTTTTATTCAATTTATCAGGTCAAAAACCATAAGAAACGATTGAATTCGCCCCTTAATCTACCTTACCAGAATTTCAGGAAGACCTCATTTCACCTGGTGAGCTGAAATCCGGGCGAAATCTATCGCTAGCCGTAACTCGGTAACGAAGCATTTCCGGACCCATGTTTATATAAACTTTTTTCATTATTTTTACATGTACAATGAGCTCCCAAAGTTTCTGCATATCTTCGTAAATCACCCTGTATCTAACCCAGTGGGGAATGAAGTGAAGGTGTCATTTGCAGGGTGAAAAGTAGATACTTTTCGAAAGCCCGGCATGCCAATAAGCATACTTTTTAACTCGGTGAGAAAAATATTGGTAAACCAAGTCACTCCTCATTATACTTAGTAAAACCTCTAGAGGTTCAAACCAGCCTTTCTGGTGATGCAACAACAAACAAGATGCAGAGTTCTGTTTGACAGGTTTTGAGGTGAAACAATTCATTAGTTATGTAGATTGTACGAACGAACTACAATTAAAAACCCTTACACATTTATTATTTATTTATAATATATGTACGAATATAATTCTATACTATTATCCACTTGACGGAGTTAATTCTAATTAAGGTTGTACTATAATGTTGATTACACCAGGAAAAGTGCAGTGTTTATTACAGTTTTTCTCACTTAGCTTAACTACTGTAAGTAAATATATTAGGTATATCAAGTTACATTGATATAGTATGTGGAACTAGTGGTAACCTTCTTAAAGATGTTTACTTGAACTTTTTAAATAGTCTATGTAATAAACTGGTTTTCAGAAATCAACACTCCAGTAATACTACAACTAGAAGAATTATATAGTTATACATTACAAAGGTCGTGTCTCAGATGTTTACCTTGAGTTATGTACAAAACTTATGTGACTCAAACTTTTAATAGATGAATGGGTAATACGATTTATAATGACAATGTAACAATGAAAAATCTGGTGTGAAACACTCACACTCCTTACTCTTACCAAGGGAAATAATGAAACATATGAGAATCTTTTTTCAAAATCGGATAGGCCATAAATCTGCCCATAACAGACAGGTGGAGAGTCAAATTATTTACTCTCAATCTGTTCGTTGCTGGGCTAAAATAAATAGTTCTGTTTCTTATCACATGGTCAGCCAATTATATAACTGAATCATTTAAGAACAGAAGAGGTAGAGGTGTAAAAGACACTAATCAGAGTTAACTCCTCTGAAAGTAATGGATTTCATTATACAGCCAGACCCTGTGGTGAATGAAGTGAAGGTGTCATTTACAGAGTGGAAAATATGTGCTTTTCAGAGGAGCCAGCATGCTGATAAGCGTACTTTTCTATTCAGTGAGGAAGGTAATAGTAAACCACTTCACTCCTCATTTTACTTAGTAAAACCTCTACAGGTTCAAACCAGCTTTTTGGCTGATGACCTAAACAACAACAACAGGCCATAAATAAAAGAAAAATGAATACAGAAAGAGTATATTATTACTAAAAGTTGCGTACACTTATGACTACTTTTCCACGTAATCACGTAGACGATTGAAGCATTGTCGTACATGTAGACGTGCTTTCCAATTCGCTCTTCGTAAAATGTCACCACAAATGAATTTAAATTAATCTTAACATTGTCTTGAAGCTTTTCATTAGTCTAGGCCATTTCTTCAGTTCAGGGAAAATATGGATATCACTCGGTGACACCTATTCTGTTCTTCTGTTGTGTTCTACCTATTTACTATTAGTCATATAATTGGCTCACCACTGATAAGAAACATGACTATTTTTTGTAACCCTGGAACAAGCAGTTGTTTAGGTCATCAGCCGAAAGCGTGGTTTGAAGCTGTAGAGGTTTTACTAAGTAAAACGAGGAATGAGGTGGTTTACTATTACCTTCCTCACTGAATGGAAAAGTACATTTATCAGCATGCCGGGCCCTCTGAAAAGCACATTTATTTTCCACTCTGCAAATGGTACCTTCACTTCATTCACCACAGAGTCTGGCTGTATAATGAAATTTATTAAGTTCAGAGGAGATAACTTTGATTAGTGTCTTTTATACCTCTACATCTTCTGCTCTTAAATGATTTCATTTAATTGGTTGACCATGTGATAAGAAACACATTTATTTTAGCCCTGCAACCAACAGACTGAGTGTAAAAAAAAATGATACTCCATCTGTCTTTTATGGGCAGAGGAACACGCAGATCGAATGCAAAAAGTTTAACACGCGATCTGCCTGTTATGGAATCCACAGTTACTGTACGCAACTGAAAGCGCAGCCATAGACAGAAGAAAAATGGATAAATTGGAAAATATTGAAAGGAAGATACAAGGGACCCAGAAGGATCAAACTAAGAAAGAATTATAAGAATGATAAGCTTTAGCTAGGTCAGGACTGTATACCGGGTGATCGAAAATGTCCCATTCAAATTGCTGAAGGAGTCGTTGGGTTGCACCAGAACTGAGAGGATGGGCGTTTTCATGGATCAGAACATCCACAACCTGAACCTCTATCCCGTAAGTCAGGGGTTCTCAAACTGTGGGGCGCGTCTCCTAAGGGGGGCGCAAGAAAGTTAGAAAAATAAGAAACTGTATTAATAACACAGAAAAAATGATAAAAAACTTATTCATTTGCTTTGTTGGTTTTAATTTCCAACTCTTAACATGAGGGGGCGCGAGCCTAGAATAGATCAAGGTGGGGGGGGGGGGGTCTTGGCCTAAAAAAATTGAGAACCCCTGCCGTAAGTCAAGAGCGACTGCGTCGTAGAAAAGCACACTATTGTAATCTTACGTCGTGTTACTTTCTGGTTACGTAATGGGGTCGCTAAAAATTAAAAATGTTGATTCGACCAAAATAAAACTTAATTTTATTGTAATAAAGAATGAAATAAAATATAAAATAATAAATTTATAAAGAAAATATAATAAGACAAAAACGTAGAAGTTTCATTGATGGGTGGTCCGCGTTTTTTATCATTCATTCATGTTATTATTCTTATCATCACCTTTAGCTCATTTGTTATTGTAAAACATTATTCAAACACAAAAGTATCATATCATTAAAAAAAACTAAATACAGTCGGACCTCCATATATCGAAATTGTAGGTTCCTCATAAAAATTTGATATATAGAAACTTCGATAAAGAGAAACGCTGTTTTTTTTTTCATGACTGCTACTCATATTAAGTGAGATTAGTCGACCGTAACCATATTACCTAAAAACAGTATTTGTTTACAATAAAGTTTGTTTTATTGTGAATACGGATGTCCAGGGCAATTGTCCACAAAAAGAATAACTTTTCTCTTTTGCTTAGGCATGAGTTTATCTCGTAACAGTTTTAGGTACCCATTTGAAAACTTCTTCGTCGTATTTACATATTATTTTTGATCGTACATAGTATAAACATATCACACTACTCTTGTACGTGGACCACAGTGGTCAACGTATTGACGTACTGTATTGTCACTTGCTCTCTCTCTCTCTCTTTCTCTCTCTCTCTCTCTCTCTCAATGTTTCGGATTGACTAGCGTGTCATGGTAGGGCTAATATAGAAGTTCGATAAATAGAGGTCCGACTGTAAATACACAGGTTAATAGATGGGTTGATCAATAAAAAATGAATAAACAATTAATTTATATTAAAATCGATACGGTACTATACTGGATATGATAATGAAGTAAATAAATACTATAATAGATAATACGAAAATCGCCTGCAGTTGTAGTAACACTGTATTATAATACAGTTCCTGTTATCCTTGATTTATTTCTCCCAGTTAATTCTCACCACGTTAATCTATAAAAAATGCTAATTAACTCGACTTTCCAATTATTTCAACTTAAAAATTCTACCAAAAAATAAATTTCTTTATTTGTATTTTTATTTACTACAATAAAGTGATTCGCCGATAAATTTGCAGTGCAATTTATTAAGAATACTACAGTGTTTGAAAAGATGAATGGCTGTAAGCAAAAATTGAATTATATTTTATAGTAACTTATCACTAAATATTGAAGAATATATTTCACTGAATATTGATTTCGTATTGTATTGATATTGGTTAGTCTGGGAGTTGATTGAGCTCATCCATAGAATGGTTGGTTAAGGTTTGTCATGTTCATTTGTAGTTAAATAATAACTAATGTAGTAATTTATTTTATAAATTAAAAATATTGCTAAATATAGAGTAATAAAGAATATTGTAATTAAATATGTTAATTAATTCATAATGTATTAAAAATTTATGAATACTAATTTATTATTGTTATCATTATTATTTCATCACAGTCCTTTCCTGAGCATAGGCTTTGCCTCATTCAGGAAAATAATTTCTGTTCAGATAGATACGAAATTGTACATAATTGTAAAATTAATATAATGGACATAAATAAATAAAAATTGTATTGTATTCTGAATAAATTGTATTACATTATCACACTAACCCACCGGGTTGGTATAGAGGTAAAGTAGTCGCCAAAATCAGCTGTTTAACAGCTGATTTTCCGAGACGAAGGGTCCTGGTTCAGATCCTAGTAAAGGTAGTTACTTTTATACGGATTTGAATGCTAGACAGTGGCTACCGGTGTACTTTGATGGTTGGGGTTCAATTAACCATACTCTCTCAGGAATGGTCGACCTGAGTCTGTACAAGACCTACACCTCATTTACACGTCATGCACATCATCCTCATCTCATTGGGTCATGGGGTTGCTTATTGTTCTGAATTGAATAGATTGCAACTTACACACATTAGGGATTACAAAAATAATTATCACACTATATAGGTGATCAAAAAAAAGTCAACCAATGAAGGGGAAACAAACGTCTCCATCAATTTATGTAAGGAAAAACACGGAATCAGACACCATAATAATATAAGGCGAAAAGGACAAAATCGAGAAAGTGGAGAGGCAAATAGCAAGAAGGTGTATTGGAAAATGGTCCCTTCAAGATGGTAGTTTCTATATTGTACCAAACAAGGAAGTATATGAAACAATTGAGCCTTTAACCAGTATCATCAGGAAAAAAAGGATATCCTTCCTGGGACATATATTGAGAATGGAGGATACAAGATTACTAAGAAGGATGACTGAGTTTTTCTGGCAAAAGAAGATGACACCAAACTGGATAAAGGAAGTCAAAAAGGATATGGAGGAACTAAACATCACAATAGCTGACCTCAAAACTAAGTCAGGGAGCTACAGGACATACAAACAGCGATCGGTTAAATTTAGGGAACAAATGAGGGTCAGGAAAGCCATGGTGATTTCGGACGCTGAGAGACTGAGAAGATCCGAAACATTGAAGAATTATTGGCGAAGAAGAGGAGAAGTACGGGAGCGACAACTGCGGGGGCGTTTTGGTGGAACATCTGAAAGAGCTAGACGTTGAAAGATTGAACTTAAGTGGTCCTTTGTGGCCGTAAAATAAAAAAAAAAAAAAAAAAAAGGCGTAAGTAGTAAGTGAACCACAGCGACCAACACCCACCTAAAAAACTATTTAATTGTATTAGTTAAGACGTATTTCACCAACCAGCTGAAATTAAATACTGTAACCGATACATTTGGGGGCTGTAGGACAGAGTAAAAACAATTCTTCACAACCGTTGTCATGAGAACCAGGCACAGAACGACCAGGAGATTAAGTCCATAAAGTCCAGCCTCTCTTAGTTTGCTCCTAAAGTAAACAAATAATGACGTCTCTGAGCATGCGCATTATATCAAAATGTGTACACGCTGATTAAAAAGTAACAACAAAATACTTCCAAAAGTATTTAAATACAAAATACTTTTTAAAGTATTTTTCTAAATGAAATTGTTTAGCCTACATCATATCATGACTGATGTTTTTAGTACTTTAAGTAGTTATAATTTAAAAAATAGTTAACTTAATCCTATTAAGTTAAGTATTAAGTTGTCGTATTCCTACGACATCCGTAAAGTCGTGGACTCTAGTGTGCACCCTGTAGTAGGTGGCTTTTGTTTGTTGACAGTAGGACCAAACTAACAACGGCTGAACTGTAGTAGATGGAAGCTCACTTGATTGCTAGCGTAAGGAATTTGGGTGGAGGAGGATTGTTTGTACGATCCCCTCCTCCTACAACCTAGTAGTAGTAATAATACCGTTGGTACGCGCTGTTCTAAAAAATATTACTCATAAACCATTTCGAATAACTTCTGTAGTACCTCCTTACACTAGAGGCCTCCTTGCACTTCATCCCGCACTAGCAAACAAGTCAGCTCCCAGCTATACTCAATTCTTAGTTTCTTTTTTAATTAATTAAGTTTTTAAAACAATCGTAGTGAGAGAAACACTTACTAAAATAAACAGACTCTGTTAATGAATTAAGAAGTAAAAAAAAAAATCTGGTGTGAAACACTCAAAAGATTTTCTCTTACCGATGTAAATAATGAACAATATAACTTATGTTTAACCATGAGTAAGAAAGACTTTGTTGTTTAGGTGATCAGCCGGAAGCCTGGTTTGAACCTCTAGAGCAGTGTTTCCCAAACTTTTTTTTCTCGCAGCACACTACAAAAATAAAACGGCCAATAGCCGCGGCACACCTATTACTTTATGCCATTGATTAAACTTTAACCCATTCAGTCACGAATTTTTATATTAGAATTTTTAAAAAAATTATTATATTCTTACCCATCAGATTGGTCTAGAGGTAAAGTCGTCGCCAAAATCAGCTGTTTAACAGCTGATTTTGGCGACGAGGGTTCCTGGTTCAAATCCTAGTAAAGGTTGTTACTTTTATTCGGATTTGAATACAAGACAGCGGTTACCGGTGTACTTTAATGGTTGGGGTTCAATTAACCATACTCTCTCAGGAATGATCGGCCTGGGTCTGTACAAGACTACATCTCATTTACACGTCATACACATCATCCTCACTTCATTGGGTCATGGGGTTGCTTATTGTTCTCAATTGAACAGATTGCAACATTCACATACTAGGAATTAAAAAATATATTATATATATTCTTAAAGTACTATTTTTCTTTTTTATTATTATTAAAACTTTTCAAAAGTCCCAATAGATTGGAGCACTTGCTGGACTCTTAAAGAATTTGTTCTTGTATGTGGCCAATTTTACGCAACGCGATATGTGCGCAGTTTAGTGCGCATAAGAATAGGTAAAATTTTATGTACATGTACATGGCCAAGGTGAATGAATGGGTTAAGTAGGCTACTTGATATAAACGTACTTATATCATACTTATACATACTTACTTATAGTCATCGGCTAGGCATTATTTTGTTTGACCGTTTAAATTTAATTTAATTTATTTCCCTTGAGTTCCGCGGCTCACTTGGCCGGCCTCGCGGCACACAGTTTGGGAACCTCTGCTCTAGAGGCTTTACTAAGTAAAACGAAGAGTGATGTGGTTTACTTTTGCCTTTCTCATTGAGTGGAAAATTATGCTTATCAGCATGCCAGGCCCACTGAAAATCATTTATTTTCCATCCTGGAAATGACACCTTCATTTCATTCTGGCTATATAATGAAATTCATTACCCTCAGAGGAGATAACTGTGACTAGTGTCTTTTACACCTCTACCTCTCCTGTTCTTAAATGCTTCAGTCGTATAATTGGTTGACCATGTGATAAGAAACATAACTATTTTTTGTAGCCCTGGAACTAACAGATCGAGTGCAAATAATTTAACATTCCGCCTGCCTGTTATGGGCCAGAGTAAACAATGTAAAATGAAAAAAACATAATATAATTTTTATCATGAGTTAATGACAATAAATGAAAATCAACTTCTTTTTTGGCCTCCGGGCCAGTCCAGTCAGTCGCTGGTAGAAAGTCGCTATTATTTGTTAAGTAACACCGGTTGGGCAACTTTGTATGGTGACCAGCTGAAAGCCATCCATGAACTAACTCTACTGGAAGTCCCTGTGCAAACTCATGCCTAATTCACTTCAAAAATACAGCGATCAAATTGGGTAGTTGTCAATAATGTACAGTTCCCGAAAACAAATAAAAGCTAAGAAAAAACTTCTTGTTCACTTTAAAAGGAAAATCACTAATTGACGCAAAATTAGGCTACGTAGAACAAACACTAGAAATAAAAGTCCTAGGTTTTTTAATTTCCCATAACTTTTATATAAACATTTGTTTTATAATATTCACACACAAGCCACAATCTACCAAGGCCTGTAGAGCTGCAAAATGATGATGATGACGAATTAACTGTTAATGATAATGAAAAATGTTATATAATTTTTCAATCTTCTGGTTTAAAAAACAAAAATATCTGATAAACATGATAGGCAGACTAGACTACGAAAAATAACAGCATAATTACTGCCTTATCTTTTTTTACAATGTTATTAAATCGTTTCCAACATAAAAATTAACATAAAAATTTATGGAATACAGACATTAAAAGAAATGTTTACGTTAACAAGGAATACAGTGCGAAATATGTAATTTCAAATTTAAAAAAAAATTGGTTTAATAAATAATTATATACGGTCGTTATACTTTCAGAAATGTTATTAAAAAAAATTGTTTAAAAAGTTTTGCACAAATTCCAAGTTTAAAGAACCAGTTTAATAAATTTGTTGAAGAAAATATTCATCATATTGCACATACTTTTTATTAAATATAAAACATAAAAATATGATCGCACATTTATATTATACATGAAAAAAGTATTTATTTAAAAAAACCAAATTTTATGTAATAAATACATCGATTACAAAATTCCGCATTACTAAGAATGCATCATTTATTTAAAATACATAATATAGATAAAATGTATTCCATATTTTAATTTATTCGTTAATATATCATGATTTGTAACTGAAGGATAAAATATATTATTTAACGGATTTTAAGATGAATAAATTAAAAAAAAACAAAAACAAGTTTTGTTTAATGTAAATATTTTAATAATCGGTAGATATAAAATATTAGTCATTGCAAAATAAAAATAATATTTACAAAGGTCAGTTTCTTTCATGTGCATTGCATTATTCAAGGATCTGTAATTAATTCATTGAGGTAGCCCATACTATATATACTCTGAAATTTAAACGGTTGTGTTTATACAAAATTATTAATATTTATTTAACGCTAAAAAAATAATATTTTAATTTCCGGTTATCGTTTTAATAGTTATGTAATTTTTTATATTTGGATAATTTAACGGGTAATATTAGTAATAAATATTTCATTTCTTTTATATTTTCTATTTACTGAAAAAAATTTACAATCTGTTCATTTGAAACAATGATTAGATACGTTAACATAAAAAAAAATTGACAAACAAAATGACTTCTGCGCCGGCCGCATTGGCGCAATTGGTAACGTGCTCGCCTCTCATCATGCGGTCCTGGGTTCGAATCTTACTGAGGCACGGCATATTTTCATACGTTACAAAAAAAAAAATCATTTCATCCTCAATACACATAGTTGCACCGCAACGTCGTCGCTAATGACCTTGTAGTTGATGCGACGTAAAAAAAAAATGACTTGAGAAGAAATTATAAATCCAATTTCTTTCATTAAAAAATGACACGTAGTAAAATTGATGTTTTAATTAAGTATACTATTTACAAAAGAAAATTATTGTCTGTAAAAGATCAGTTGCCCGAAATTCTTTAAAGAATTGAGATCTTATCGCTATTGAACAGATAGCAACTTATCCACATTATGGTAAAAAAATTTATTTAATAAACTATTTAATTAGGTAATATTAAATTTATTTCATAATTTTAACTATTAAAAATCTGGTTTGAAACACTCACACAACTTTCTCTTGCCAGTGCAAATCTAACATTAGTAATAAAACATTAGAAATAAACAAAAAATTAACCTTAAAATCATGAGTGAATGATGCAAAATGAAAATCAACCTCAGTTTGGCTTAAAAATACGGAAAGTCACTCCTTCTCGCTAAACTAGGCTCTGTAGAGAAAAATGTTCTTAACAAAAGTTGAAGATCTTTTAATTTCCTAAAAATTTGACTATACACTTTTGTCGTAAAATCCATGCTAAGGCTGAAATCTTAAAAAAAACATTTTTTTTACACTATTACGTGAAAAAAAAAACAAAAAACCGCTAATTACCGCTAAACTAAGCGTTATACAAAAAAATATTTAAATAATAGTTGTAGGATTTTTAATTCTCTACAACTTTTATTAGGTATATAAATTTTTGCGCTGAAATGCATATTAAAGCCGCAATCTTAAAAACACATTTTTTTTACGCGAAAACAGCCTCTCAAGAATTTCAGCAGACATGGCGCCTACCCTATCTTGTAGAGAAGTAAAATTTAGTAAATAAGGCGATTTTTAAAAAAATCGTAAGAGCCGTTTTTGAAAAAAATTTCAAAAAAGTGAAAAATGACATGAATAAACTACTACTTTCGGTTGACCGATTTTGATGAAAATATTCGTGTCGGGTCCTCTAGTGATATGTAACTTAAATTTCAATCAAGTTCGTACGATGTTCCGTTCTTGAGATACTCTGTTCACACACACAGACCAATCGCTAAAAACATGGTTTTTGGGTTCAGGGGGTCTGAAAACGTGTAGATGCGGGGAAAACTCGATTAAGAAAAATCGACACGAAAACAATACTTTCCTTCCTATAAAATCATACAGGCAAGAGAAAGAAAAAAAAATGATTTATTTATTTAATAATTCTAATAAGACAAGGCGCTTGCTCTACAAGATAGAGTAAGCGCCTTATCTGCTGCAATTCTTGAGGGCTGTACTCTCTAAGAAAAAATATATATTTTTAAGATTGTGGCTTTACACAATTTTTATGCATTTCAGTCCAAAATTTTATATAATAAAAGTTGTCGAACAATAAAAATATATCTACAACTTTTAGTTCTATAATTTTCTTGTACAAAGCCTAGTTTAACGTCGTGATTTAACGTGATTTTCCGTATTTCCAAGCCAAACAAAGGTTGATTTTTATTTTGCATCATTCACTAATGATTAAAATTAGATTATGTTTTTCATTTTACTTTGTTTATTCATGATTAAACATAAGTTATATTAATCAATATCTACATTGGCAAGAGAAAGTTGTGTGAGTGTTTCACACCACATTTTTCCAAATTCTATGTACGATTAAGTAAGTATATATTTTAATCAATACGGTTTGAATTTTGGCTGTAGTGAGCTCCAATCATAGTTCAAGTATTTGTAATTTACAATCGATTGATTAAACGGAGGCTAATTTATAAACATGAATTGTAACAAATTACATCATTGTAATTACTATACAAACTATGCATAGGCATAGAATTTACAACGTTTACCTCTTATTAAATTTATATTCGCAGACATTCAAATAAATACAATTGCAGTATAGTATTGAAAAGAGTTAATTTGTATTCAGAAGTTGTCTTGTGTATGTAATTATTTCATTTATTCAGTTCCTTATTGTATTTTTATGTATATATATTATTTTATTAAACATTATTTTCCTTTGTTTGCACCACTACATATATGATTATGAACAGCCAAAACAAAATAAAATAAAATATATAATAAATATAAACTCACCTCAGAGTATTATATCACATCAAGATCTTTCGTCTCCCTCGGAGACATCATCAGGACTTTAAAAAACATAAACACAATAAAGCATAAAACACAAACACAATAGTGGTCGTAGACCACGTCAATTGTTCAAAATAATAGCTATCCTAAAGCACCATTCCGCATTTTCTGAGCATTATGCTGCTTATTTAAAAAAGGAATGTAAAAATTCTAATGTGGCAGAACATCTGCTGACGAAAGGGCATAAAATAAGCAGTCATGAAAATAATTTGGAAATTTTAGAAATATGTTTCGATAGTAACAAATTATGGCAGTTGGAGAAATATTATATTTATAAATTTAAAAATAAAAAGATAAATTTAATGAACAGCCAGACAGAATTTGATAATGATAAATTATTTCAAATTGTACTTAATCGAGATAAGGAATAAAACTAGGTACAAAATGATTATACCGTCATTCGGCCGAATAAACCGCGCGCGGAATGGTGCTTTAGGATAGCTATTGTTTTGAACAATTGACGTGGTCTACGACTACTATTGTGTTTGTGTTTTATGTTTTATTGTGTTTATGTTTTTTAAAGTCCTGATGATGTCTCCGAGGGAGACGAAAGATCTTGATGTGATATAATACTCTGAGGTGAGTTTTATATTTTAGTTTATTTTGTTTTGGCTGTTCATAATCATATATACAGGGTGATTCATGAAGTTCTCCCCCCACTTCTACAGCACATTGTACTAGTAAAAATAATGAAAAAATGTTATATAAACATAGGTCCGAAAACGCTTCGTTAGCGAGTTACAGCTAGCGAAAGTTTCGCCTGGATTTCAGTTCACCAGGTGAAATGAGGTCTTCCTGGAATTGTGGTAAGGTAGATTAAGGGGCGAATTCAATCATTTCTTATGGTTTTTGATCTGATAAATTGAATAAAACAGGTCCCAGAACTGTAAGTTAAATAGTTTTTGAGAAAACCAGTGTCAAATGCAAAAAATGGAGTGAAAATCACATTTTTTCATCTTTGGGCAAGAATAACTTTGTTATTTCACCAAGAAACAGTTAAAAATTTTCAATAAAAAATGTAGAAAATTTTATTCTGAACAAACCGGTGTAAATAAAGTACACAGAAAGCGAATAGTTTTTGAGAAAACCAGTGTCAAATGCAAAAAAATGGAGTGAAAAAAACACATTTTTTCATTTTAGTTTTTCCGGTTAATTTTACTTTGTACTCTTATGAATAAAAACTCATTTAATCAAACATCTATTCGCTTTCTGTGTACTTAATTTACACCGGTTTGTTCAGAATAAAATTTTCTACATGTTTTATTGAAAAATTTTAACTGTTTCTTGGTGAAATAACACAGTTATCCTTGCCCAAAGATGAAAAAATAAGTTTTTCACTCCATTTTTTGCATTTGACACTGGTTTTCTTAAAAACTATTTAACTTACAGATCTGGGACCTGTTTTATTCAATTTATCAGATCAAAAACCATAAGAAATGATTGAATTCGCCCCTTAATCTACCTTACCACAATTCCAGGAAGACCTCATTTCACCTGGTGAACTGAAATCCAGGCGAAACTTTCGCTAGCTGTAACTCGCTAACGAAGCGTTTTCGGACCTATGTTTATATAACATTTTTTCATTATTTTTACTAGTACAATGTGCTGTAGAAGTGGGGGGAGAACTTCATGAATCACCCTGTATATGTATATATACAATTTTATGTAACATTATTTCCTTTGTTTAAATGTACTAAATAATAGAATGAACAGCCAAACAAAAATTATATATTATACGAGGTGTGGCTATTAAATAACGAGACTGACGTTGTAAATAATTTTCTTTTCTTTGTATACATAATCACTTATTGTCACCTTCAATATACACTCCTTCTCTATCCCTACAACTCTCCACGCGAATTTTCCATTGTTGGAAACAGTGCTGGAAGTCATCTTCAGTCAGCTCCTTCAGGACACGTGCCGCTTTCTCTTTTAAAGCTTCCACAGACTCAAATCTTGTTCCATTTAATGCAGATTTCACCTTAGGGAACAGGTAGAAGTTACATGGTGCAAGATCTGGTGAATCTTCTAACACTGAGATGCTGTACTTGGCTAGGAACCTCTTGACAGATAACGCGGAATGAGCTGGCGTATTGTCTTGGTGGAGAACCCATGATTTGTCCTTCCACATTTCGGGGCGTTTTTCCTTACTCTTTGATGTAGTTTAGAAAGTACCTCAAGGTAGTAATATTGATTAATTGTTTGACCTTCAGGAACCCAGTGAAGGTACACAATCCCATGGATATAAAAAAAACAATCATCATTGCTTTAAATTTTGACTTACTCATTCGAGCTTTTTTGGCTCTCGGTGAAGTTCGGCTCTTCCAGTGCATGGATTGGCGTTTCGTTTCCAGATGATAAGTAAAAACCATTTCATGACATGTTACTATCTTCTACCTGTTCACTAAGGTGAAATCTGCATTAAAAGGGACAAGATTTGAGTCTGTGGAAGCTATAAAAGAGAACGCGGCACGTGTTCTAAAGGAGCTAACAGAAGATGACTTCCAGCACTGTTTCCAACAATGGAAAATTCGCATGGAGCGTTGTAGGGATAGAGAAGGAGTGTATATGGAAGGTGACAATAAGTGATTATTTATAAAATAAAAATAAAATTTTTTACAACGTCAGTCCCGTTATTTAATAGCCACACCTCGTAATACTCACACCTCAGTATTGCATCATCTAGACATCTTTCGTCTCGTACGGAGACATCATCAGGATGAATATCACACACAATACAAAACACAAATAAAACAGATAAGGTCGAAGATCACGTCAATAAATTTAATGTTGTTGCAACTACTCTAAATTACATTAAATTTATTGACGTGGTCTTCGACCTTATCTGTTTTATTTGTGTTATGTATTGTGAGAGAGACGTGTGATGTTCATCCTGATGATATCTCCGTACGAGACGAAATATGTATAGACTCTTTCCTTTTACAAAACTTTTGAAAATTATTTAAGGGTTGGTTATCCAAAAAATAATGTCACATCCGATTTCTGGACAGAAAGTTATGTTAACTTCTAGAAATAAAAGAAACGTACAATATTTTACTTTCTCTTCCCTTGCATGAATGTATAGGGAAGAAAAGAATTGTTTTCATGTAGATTTTTCGAAATCGAGATATACACATTTTCAGGCCTCCTGACCAAACAACATTGTTTTAGCATTTGTTCTGTGTGTGTGTGTGTGTGTGTGTGTGTGTGTGTGTGTGTGTGTGTGTGTGTGCGTGCGTGCGTGCGTGCGTGCGTGCGTGCGTGTGTGTGTGTGTGTGTGTGTGCGAGACAGACAGACAGAGAGAGAGAGAGAGAGAGAGAGAGAGAGAGAGAGAGAGACCGTATGTAAAAAAATACCTCAAGAACAAAACACAGTATAGTATGAAGCTGAAACTTGTATCTTAAGTTAGATACCAGTACGGGACCGGACACGAACATTTTCATCAAAAACGGTCAACCGAAGAAAGTAGTTTATTCATGCGGTTTTCACCTTTTTGTAATTTTCTCAAAAACAGCTCCTACGATTCTTTTAGTAATTAACTCATTTATTACATTTTTTATGCTCTACAAGATAGAGATTAGCATTATAAAACGTTAAATTTTAAAAAGTGAATTATTTTTCCTTTTGCTATTGTATGTACTGATATTTTATTTATAATTGTCGTTCATATCGCAACTAGTTGCAATTAATTTTTGCACCTGTTCAACTTCCTTGTAACAAACCAATACATATTTCTAATATAAACAAAGATTTTGGTTGTCTGATTGATTGATACTTTAGACAGAGCGCGGGAAAATAAAAATATTTGATTGACAATGATATTGTGGACTGAATATCTTGTCAGTCTTCTTACATCAATGAAAGTTACTTAAATTATCACTGTAGAGAGATGAACAGTGACCTTTACAATATATTAACCAAACCCAGTAGTAAATACATCAAGAAATAACTTCTGAAGTTATTTCATAACATGTATAAAGAAATCCTATTAACATTGTGTGTAAATCTTATTGTATTGGCTTACCCGTGATAATAAACAATTAATTATTTTTTTACTTCTTTACCTTTATGTTATGTAAAAGTAATAAAACAGACATATATCATGATCCTAAATAAAATTAACATAAGTTTAAGGTGGATTTGACCTCTAAACATAGCAATATGTACATGGTCAAGATACGTGAACAACGAATTATGTACTGCTAATAAATTATCTACATACATAAATAATAGAACAAAAGAATAATAATTAATTTATAAATAAAATACAATTGTTAATTTCTTTTACTGGAAAACTAACGTTGATTCCTAGAATTGTAAAAAGAAAACCATTGTTTAGTAAATTTTAAGTGTACATTTTTATGTTATAATTTATGTTCCGTTTGGTGCTTATTGGACATTACTAAATGTATGGGATGGTTTTAAAAATTACATAATGTGACCTCGTGTATTCAATTGTCCCCGATTACCAATTTACAAATTTAGTTTTCTGATGTAACCTAATATTTTTTAATTAGCATATTTGAAGTTTCTGAAGTTATCAGTTGGGTATGTTAGATCGAGTTAGGAATGAAGAAATTTTAAAGATATTTGACTAGAACTTTAATTAATCACTGATTTCTGTCTTTTTCTCCTTTTTCATTATTTAAAATTTAGTTAATGTTAAACCTAGTAGGCTAAGTATTAAATGACAGTAAACCCTGATTTTTAAACTTTCTGTTTGTTTATTATTGGCCTATTTTACATAATTCTCTTCAGAATTAAAATCTCTACAAGTTTTGCTAAATAAATTTACACATTTATTAGCCATTTAACACAGTTATTGTTCTTCAAACCTAAAAAAACGTATTTTTATGCACAGATTTGTCCGTTTTTCATTGGACAAAAACTACTGGAGATATGGTTCTGGAACTTATTTTATTCAATTTTTCGGGTCGAAATACATAAGAAACCATCAAATCTACTCATAAAATTGGGTTTCTAGACCTCTAGGATGACTTTATTTAGGTGTATGTTCTGAACCCAGGGCGAAATCTTTCGCTAGCCGTAACGAAGCGTTTCCGGACCCATGTTTATATAAACTTTTTTCATTATTTTGATGTGAGGAAACCACCTTAGAAGTTTGTCGGGTTACTCGTGAGACACCCTGTATATTTCCATAATTTTCCGAGGACTTAATTTTTTCCAACCGACAGATACATCCTGTAAGTTATAACTTACCGACTTATGATAATACTAGAAATTCTGTTATAGAAATGATAGTCACTTGAAGAAATATATTTGACCCCTATCGACATTACAAAAACCGTGACCTAAGCGTACGTGATGTTAAGGTTAAGGTTAAATTATATTCGAATTAATATTTAGTTAAGGGATAAGTTGACAGCCGGTAAGATTATTAAAAGGAAAATATATGTGTAAATATTTGACCCTCATCACGTTTACGTAATAATATTATTTTTTTACTTAATTCATATCTTCCTTTGTTGCGATTGCTTAATCTTTTACTAAATTTCACCTTGCAAATTAAATAATGGCGGAACTATAATTTCTGTAATTAAATTTACATTTAAATCATCTTAAATTTGACCATTATTATACACAATGGTTAGCTGGTTTAAATTGCAATTATAAAATTAAATTAAGTTGGTTAAAAACAGCGTAATTTGTATTCGGTACATATTAGGTTTAGGAGGTTTAAGTAAAGAATTTATTTCTTTTCTACCGTACTTGGTTATTGTTTATTTTTCTCTTTTGTTAAGCTTATGTAATCATTTAAAAAAATCCGGATGTTTTTTTTGTTTAATTTAAGTCTCACCAACATCTTGGTTATTTAGTAGAATTGGTTTAAGGAACGGTGGGTTTAAACTTGTAACAACCCGGGACCTTCTCTTTGCGGCGAAGCATGCTAACCACTAGACCACCGAGGTGGCCTCCGACTTTTTTATTGTTATTAATTTCTTAATACATTTTCAGATTTATTGAATATTTTTATTTTTATTGTTTTAAAAATACAATAAGATCTAAAAACGGAGGTAAGGAAAAAAAGGTTAAATTTATCGGGGTATACAGTCAGAGTAAACTCAGACATATCTTTGATAAATTCTGAATCATGAAGAGTAAATAAAATTTTCTGAAATAAACGGATGAAGATCTTCACTGGATAGGCTGTTTATTAAATGTTCAGCCAATTGACTGAACCATTTAAAAACAGAAGTAGAGATGTAAAAGTCATTAGTCAGAGTTATCTCTTATGAGTGTAATGAATTTCATTATAAAGTCAGACCCTGTGGTGAATGAAGTGAAGGTGTCATTTGCAGGGTGGAAAGTAGATGCTTTTCAGAGGGCCTGGCATGCTAATAAGCACACTTTTAAACTCAGTGAGGAAGACAATGGTAAACCCCATCACTTCTTGTTTTACTTAGTAAAACCTCTAGAGGTTCAAACCAGCTTTTCGGCTGACGACTTAAACAACAATATGTAAAATTCTGAAGAAAATTGAAATTTTGTTTCACGTACTCTAAAGAGAAAGAGAATTTAATTTTACAGAAACGTCAATATCAATTAGAATATTGATATTAATGATAATGATTTATTAATATTTACTATGCCCATAACGGGCAGGCGTAGTGTTAAATTAATTGCACTCTATCTGTTGGTTCCAGGGCTACAAAAAATAGTTCTGTTTCTTATCACATAGTCAGCCAATTATATGACTGAACTATTTAAGAACAGAAGAGGTAAAGGTGTAAAAGACACTATTTTTTTTTTTTGGTTTAACGTCCGACTGTTCTGCAATTACTGCTAATGCAGACGGTGAAGGATGAAATGATATTTTGTAACGTATGAAAATATGCCGTGCCTGAATGGGATTCGAACCCAAGACCGCATGATAAGAGGTGAGCACGTTACCAACGTAACGTAAAAGACACTAGTCAGAGTCATCTTCTCTGAAAGTAATGAATTTCACTATACAGCCATACCTTGTGGTGAATGAAGTGAAGGTGTCATTTAAAGGGTGGCAAGTGGGGGCTTTTTGGAGGACCTGGCATGCTGATAAGCATACTCTTTTAACTCAGTGAGGAAGGCAATGGTAAACCACCTCACTCCTCGTTTTACTTAGTAAAACCTCTAGAGGTTGAAACCAGTCTTTCGGCTGTTGACCTAAACAACAATATTTATAATGAATATCCATGAACAGGGAACTTAAATTCTAAAATTTATTTCCGCAGAAAAGTTTCTACGATTTTTATTAAAATAAATACAAACAAAACAACAGTTTTATTGATAATTTATTCTTGTCACGTTTCCTAGACGCTAGTACGTCATAGTAATCTAGTATCATGGATTACGTCCATCCGGTGGAGTATAAATAAAACAATTATCATTAAAAAATAAAATAAAACGATTTGTTGATTTTATATTCACACTTTTTATTGATGTTAACATTTTAATTTTTGATTGATGTTAACAAAGATTTCTTGGTTATTTTTTTTATTCTTAGATTGTAATAAAATTATAGGATAAAAGTTGATATGATCTAATGAGCTTGTAATAATTTTGTCATTTTATGTTTATTATGTTTTAAGAGGTTACAATTTTAAAATGATTTTGTCGTTAGAAATCATTAACTACGCCACATAAATTCTCCCATTGATTAATATTTTAATTATTGTTTGTGTGAATAAACAATTAATTGTAATAAGTTTATTTATTATTTATTATACTCAGTTCCCGAACGAACCTAGGCGTTCCTAGGCGAACCTAGGTGTTCCAATATGTTATAATATTACCAGAGATATTTTGGGAATGATACCCTTTCTGTTAACCCTTTATAGGGCAGTACTACGGGGGGGGGGATATATATGTTGTGAAATGGTAAATTTTGCAGTACAGCGACTTGAATAACGTATTTCTAGTGCCAGAACAGTAAGATATTTATTTGTTTTGATGTTAAAATATAATCACAGTAGAGGCTATATTTGATGTTTCTTTGATATTCTTTGAGCTTTGATATTTCTTTGTTTTGATGGTAAGTATACTGACCAAGGAACATTTATTGAAATGGGAATCAAATAATATTCAGTGGTAAGAATGCTCATTAAAACAACTTGTAGTACTATATAACAAAAAAATATGTATAATAACATATCTCAACTTTATCTTAGCATGAATGCTTGGTTTCCCGTAAAAAACTAGAATTTTCTAAGCACTGTACAAAAGTAACAACAAAACAAAGCGGTAGCGTACGCTGTTATGAATCCTTACCACATTCGTGTAACTCACAAAGAAAATGTGGATAGCCTACTTACCAGAGAACATCCTGTAACATCTTAAAACGCCAATAAGGTTCAACTGCATAGCTTATTCTTAAATAAAATCGACCTTATTCCCAGTGGTAAGTATACTTACCAAAGACCTACAAAGGGTTAAGTCACGCGAGATGGAACATATTTCGCTCATACGGTAAGGATATAAATGTTTTATTAAAAAGGAAACTTTCATCCAGCTGCCAAAATTAAGTTCACTAAAATTTTTTTTTAATTTATTTTTTATTCCTAATTTGTGTACGTTGCAATCTGTTCAATTTAGAACAATAAGCAACCCCATGACCTAATGAGATGAGGATGATGGGTATGACGTGTAAATGAGGTGTAGTCTTGTACAGACCCAGGCCGACCATTCCTGAGAGAGTATGGTTAATTAAACTCCAACCATCAAAACACACCGGCAACCACTGTCTAGTATTCAAATCCGTATAAAAGTAACTATCTTTGCTAGGATTTGAACCAGGAACTTTCTTCTCCGAAAATCAGCTGTTAAACAGCTGATTTTGGCGACGACTTTACCTCTAGACCAACCCGGTGGGTTTCACTAAAAAATGAATAAAAAGAAAAATTGTGTGTTGACAACCGTCAAACCATACTTATCTTCTATTGTTACATTTATAATTTTTATACGTAGACTATAAGTTCGTAGTCTTATTGCAAAAGACTACGAATTAATACAAATGAAAGATCATTATACATATTCATGAGTTACTTATAATTATCATGTGTTGTTCTGGTCATCAGTCGAAAGGCTGGTTTAAACCTCTAGAGGCTTTACTAAATAAAACGAGGAGTGAGGTGGTACACCATTGCCTTCCTCACTGAATGGAAAAGTATGCTTATCAGCATGCCGGGCCCTTTGAAAAGCACTTATTTTCCACTCTGCAAATGACACCTTAACTTCATTCACCACAGAGTCTGGCTGTATAATGAAATTCATTAGTCTCAGAGTAGATAACTTTGACTGGTGTCTTTTACACCTCTACCTCTTCTGTTCTTAAATGCTTTAATCATATAATTGGCTGAACATGTAATAAGAAACAGAACTATTTTGTGTAGCCTCGGAACTAGCAGATCGAGTGCAAATAATTTAACACTCCACCTGTAATATTGTTAAAGATTTTTATCATTACGTTTAATTATGCAGACATATATATTAATCATCTTTTGTATGCTCAACTATTAATCATTGTAAATATCAACATTTAAATATATTTTATTAAAATCGGTCAACCACAAGTAATAGTTTAGTTTTTAAATTTTTCAATCTTTTGCAATTTCCTTAAAAACGGCTCCTATGATTTTTTTTTTAAATCGCCTCATTTACTACATTTTTTATGCTCTACGAGATGGGCAAGCGCCACATCTGCTGAAACTCTTGGGGAAGCTGCGCTCTCATAGAAAAAATTGTCTTTTTTAAGTTAGCGGCCTTAAAATGCATTTAAGGAAAAAAATATAATGAAAGTTGTAGAATATTTAAAAACCTACAACTTCTATTTAAAACATTTTTTTGTATAACACTTAGTTTAGCACCAATTAATGTTTTTTTGTTTTTTTTCCATGAAAGTCTGTAAAAAAGGGAGTTTATAAGATTGCAGACTTAGTATCCATTTTAGGAAAAAGTGTACGTAACTAACGTTAAAGAAAATTAATATATCTACAACGTTTATTTCAAAAACTTTCTTCTACAGAGCCTAGTTTAGAGGCAATTAGTGATTTCTCGTATGTTTAAGTCGAACGGGAGTAGATTTCCATTTTGCGTCATTCACTCATGATTAAAATTAGGTTATGTGTTTTATTTTACACTGTTCACTCATGATTAAACATAGGTTATATTGTTCATTATCTACATTGCCATGAGAAAGCTGTGTGAGTGTTCACACCAGATATTTTTAAAATGGAACGGTTTTTACTTTAGATTTTCATTTTGCGTCATTCACTCATGATTAAAATTAGGTTATGTTTTTTTATTTTACATTGTTCACTCATGATTAAACATAGGTTATATTGTTTATTATCTACATTGGCAAGTGAAAGTTGTGTGAGCGTTTCACACCAGATATTTTTAAAATGGAACGGTCTTTACTTTAGAGATATTCATAGTAGACCTAAGTAAACTCATAAAGAATAATTCTAGAATTAAACAAAATTCGCCGGCCGCATTGGCGCAGTTGGTAACATGCTCGCCTCTCATCATGCGGTCCTGGGTTCGAATCCCACTCAGGCACGGCATATTTTCATACGTTACAAGAAAATCATTTCATCCTCCATTGTACGATAGTTACACCCCAACTATTTGTCCACTATACCATTATACCATTTGTCCACATTAAGTACGGTGCGTGCCTTCCCCTCCCCAAAACAATAAAACTCCCACATAACTGAAAAAGGCCACTGAAAAACAAAATAAAATAAAAGAGCCGCTCTTAAACCCACTTGTCCCTTAATATAAATTTTCATCCACGGGTAACTTCTTAAAATACATTACCTCCTTTAAAGTCCCAGTCCCAATCCCGCAAGAGCCAGAATCCTATTTCCTATTTTTAAACTATAAAATTCCCCCTAAATTTCACGAGGTTGCAATTCTTCCGTAAAATTGTTCCCCGAGCGACCAGGTGTTCCTTAACACGATGTCGCCGCCATAGGGCTTCTCAGCCCTCTCAACCAGGATTCAGGATTCAGGATTCACACCCCAACGTCGTCGCTAATGACCGTTGTAGTTGATGCGACGTTAAATAAGTGAATTGAAAAAAAAATTCAGGATAAATCATGGAAAGTTATTATGCACATAAAATACTAAGTTAAGTAAGCATACTACTTGTTTTAAGTATTTATTTATTTTCTGTAGTAATGAAGTAAAAAAAAACCTATCAGGAACTAATAGCTTCAACAGTATTTCTGTAATAGGTAAATTTAATACATACTACTTCTGGGTAACTGTATAAGGATAAGAAACTTACATAGCTACATGGATGAACTTGAATACTTGTTGTTAATCATGCAATAACTTCATAATTTTTTTTATAAAGAAATAAATACGTTAATAAAAACAAGATAAAAAAATAATAAACAAAAAAAAATATCTGATTTATCATAATTTATTAAAGTTTAATTCACATTAAATAAAATCTTAATAATTTCTGAAAAACAGGTCGATAAAGTAGGCCAATGTGATACTAATGCGTTGATGACAGGTTCTGCTGGAAAAAATACTCTTACTTATAAATACTGGAACGAGTAATAATATAAACGGGTGCCAGAAAAGAAATTATCAAAGGTATAAAATATTGATTTTTTTTTAAATTCTATTGACCGTTTTTCCCGCAATAAAAATTTCCATTAGAGCATATTGTTTTTTATTTTATTTTATTCCTAACTTGTGTACATTGCAATCTGTTCAATTTAGAACAATAAGCAACCCCATGACCCAATGAGATGAGGATGATGTGTATGACGTGTAAATGAGGTGTAGTCTTGTACAGACTCAGGCCGACCATTCGTGAGAGAGTATGGTTAATTGAACCCCAACCATCAAAGTACACCGGTAGCCACTATCTAATATGCAAATGTGTATAAAAGTAACTACATTTATTAGGATTTGAACCAGGAACTTTCGTCTCCGAAAATCAGCTGTTAAACAGCTGACTCGCGGCTACGACTTTACCTCTAGACCAACCCGTTGGGTAGAGCGTAAATTAAGCTTCGTTTTTTACTTTCTCTTGCCTTTTATGAAAATATAGGGAATGAAAGTATTGTTTTCATGTCGATTATTTGAAATTGAATTATAGTACGAAGTTGATACTTGGAACTTAAGTTAAGTATCACTTACGGGATATTTTAATCAAAATTGGTCAACCGGAAGTAAAAATTTATTCGTAAGATTTTTCATTTTTTTGCAATTTGCTGATACTCGGCTCCTACGATGTTTTTTAAAAAATATTCTCATTTACTAAATTTTTATGCTTTTATTTATTTTTTTATGCTTATTTATTTTTTTATGTTTTTTGCTTTATTTTATTTTTATGCTTTTTAAGTATCGTGTTTGCGTTAATTCCCGGGGGCTGTGCTCTCGTGGTACTTTTTTTAAAGATTGCGGTCTTAATCTGAATTCTAGAGCAAAAATTATATAATAAAAGTTGTAGAACACTTAAAAACCTACAACTTTTATTCCAAACATTTTTTGTACAAATATTATTAAGCGGAAATTATAGATTTTCTGTATTTTTTTAAATAAAAATCTGTACAAAATGAGGGTTTTTAATATTGCGGTCTTTCTATGTATTTTACGATAAAAGTGTATAATTAAATAGGATAAATAATTAATAGGAAATAAAAAATATATAAAAAACTTATATTTCAAGCATTTTCTTATGGTACAGAGCCTAGTTTAGCGTCAATTAATGATTTCCCGTTGTTTTTAGTCAAACAGAGGTTGATTTTCATAATGCATCATTTACTCATGATTAAAATTAAGTTTATGTTTTTCATTTTAAATTATTAACTCATTATTAAAAATATTCGGACAGGCCCGTGGTGTAGTGGTCAGCGTAATTGGCTACTATGCCGGGGTCCCGGGTTCGATTCCCGGTCAGGTCTGGCATTATTTCACCTGTAAATCACCGTACATCATTACCTACGTACAAGCCCAAGGCTTATGTAAGCATCATTAATCAATAAATATGTTGTATTATTCAGTATTTTCTATTGGCAAGAGAAAATCGTGTGAGTGTTTCACACCATATTTTTTTTAATGGGTCACCATTTGGATCACAATACCAATAGAAGCTTGTAATGTGAAACTTTCTTTACTTCTTTCGATTAATAGAAAATATGCTATTAACATAATTTAAATATCAGTTTTTTTTTTATTCCTAATTTGTGTACGTTGCAATCTGTTCAATTCAGAACAATAAGCAACCCCATGACCCAATGAGATGAGGATGATGTGTATGACGTGTAAATGAGGTGTAGTCTTGTAAAGACCCAGGCCGACCATTCCTGAGAGAGTATGGTTAATTCAACCCCAACCATCAAAGTACACCGGTAACCACTGACTAGTATTCAAATCCGTACAAAAGTAACTACCTTTACTAGGATTTGAACCAGGAACCTTCCTTCGTCTCCGAAAATCAGCTGTTATACAGCTGATTTTGGCGACGACTTTACCTCTAGACCAACCCGGTGGTTGAGTATTTGAGTCATTTTTACGGTTTTTTAAATATCAACCCTTATGTTTTTTTGGTGGATTTTGATAAATTTAAGGCATTTTTTTTCTTTTTCTTTTCCCACAAACCCAGCCGTTTAGGAGATATAGCTACTCAATTGTAAATTTCAATACAAAAAATAAATAAATAAACAGAAACTGGAGTAGATTAGAATTTATGTAGTTAAAATTTATTTTGTACAGCCAACATTTTTAATAGGATCACACACTTAAAAAATAAAAGGTTTAAATATATTTTAGGTCTGTATATGGACGTAGTTTCTATTTGGCGTATGGATTACAAATATTTTATTTTTCCAAAAAAAGTAGGTACTAAGAAAACCCTAAAATAATTTTTTTTCAACTTGCTTCAATACCATTTTACATCAGTATTCAAACATTTCAGGAATACATCAAAAGTCATCTAAAAATTTGAAATGTAATAAGGATAATTGTCATCGCTCTTAAGAATTTAAATTGAAGTGCTTGAAATTTTGAATGTATTTAGCTGCAACTCTGAAGACTTTTTATTTAATTTTTTTCATTCGCCGCTTAGTTAAGCGCGAATTTACAATTTTCTGAAAAACTGCACTAACATTGCTTCCTCCGAAAATCACAGCTTATGTTGTGTTAAAGGCAAAAAATGCACGTAATTAAAAATACTCTACCACCTCCATGGCATAGTGGTTAGTGCGCTGACCTACACAGAAAAACGTCTCGGGTTAAATTCCCAGCCAAGAAAATTATTAGTTTCAAAACCAACATTCTTCAACGCATAGTAATGACCGAGCTGTCGATGAGACTTAAAGTTAGCTAAAATATTCTAACAGTATTTGTTTACTATTTTTTTATCCGACCAGAGAAGTTTAGTTTTGAGAAAATTACAATACTATTCATAAAAACCACGTTAAAATTATGAATACAGAATTTTAACACAAAATTATAGACCTAAGGGTTTAGAGGAAGGGTATAGGCCTGAAGGATAAGTGGTTTACAAAAACTCAGAAAGGATTTTGAGAAAACTGGAAAAAATTTCAAAAATCAAAATAATGGACCGAATAAAATTCAGATAACTGATTATTGACTTCAGAGGCTTCCAAGAAGAACAAAAACAGTACATTGGATAGACGTAAGAAAGAAGAAGTGAACGAATATTGAGAATGTCGGCTTCCAAAAATGTCTGAAGTTATTATTTTGCTTGGTTTTAAATGGTCCTTGTAAGAAAAAAACCAAGCAATAATTGGAGTTACTTTTTTACAAGTAGATAATCCAAAATTTTATTAATTAATTGCAAACATTTTAAAATAAAAATTATTCATCACATAATTTTTATTATACTAATTATGTTTATTATATTATTTTAATAAATAATAATAAAAATAATTTTTCAATTAAGATTTTTTCAAGATCAATTGATACTTGAAATTTCAAGAATGAAATTAAAATTAAAAGTTCGGGAATCGTACCAGAGACCTTCCACTTTGTAGAGCAGCGTGGCTTTCTAAACACTGGACAACAAAAACGTTAATAAATCGAGATGTTATTCATTTAAAAATAATAAAAGTATATTAATATTTAAATTAAAATTCACAAAGACTACTTTATTGTAACAGTTAAAGCAGAATTTTAAATAAAATACAAAAACAATTTAAAAAAAAATGGCTTGAATCGCACGAAATGTGTTTTGTAATAAACTAATTTAGTGAACAACAGTGGTACAATACGAAGGCTAAAACGGAACACCTGACGGACTTTTTTTTTTTTATTTTTTTTATTGAGTGATGATGCCTACATAAGCCTTGGGCTTGTGCGTAGGGCTTGTGCGTAGGTTATGTGCGTAGGTTATGTGGTTTGTATGTGGTGATTTACAGATGAAAAAAATGCCAGACCTTACCGGGAATCGAACCCGGGACCCCGGCATAGTAGCCAGTTGCGCTGACCACTACACCACGGGGCCGGCCCACTTATTTGTTTGGGAACTTATATTATTAATATGGGGTTTTACAAATTTAGCATCATTATAATTTGCATTGAATATGGACCTTTCGGTAAAATATGGTTAATTTTTAATTTTTTAAAAAGTATTATTACTGGCAGATACATTTTATGATAATTAAATTTTATAATATTTACGTATTTATTTTTACTTTCTCTTGCCTATATGAATATATAGGAAGGAAAGTATTGTTTTCATGTCGATTTTTCGAAATCGAGTTTTCACCGGATCTATACGTTTTCAGACCCCCTGAACCCAAAAAATATGTTTTTAGCGATTGGTCTGTGTGTGTGTGTGTGTGTGTGTGTGTGTGTGTGTGTGAACAGAATATCTCAAGAACGGAACATCGTACGAACTTGAAACTTAAGTTACATATCACTACCGGACCCGACACGAACATTTTCATCAAAATCGGTCAACCGGAAGTAGTAGTTTATTCGTATAATTTTTCACTTTTTTGCGATTCTCAAAAACTAGTCCTACGATTTTTTTTAAAATCAACTGGTTTACTACATTTTTTATGCTCTACAATATAGGGTAGGCGCCATGTTTGCTGAAATTCTGCTTGAGGCTGTTTTTACGTAAAAACATTTTCTTTTTAAGATTGCGGCTTTAATATGCATTTTAGCGCAAAACGTTATATAATAAAAGTTGTAGAGAATGTAAAATTCTACAACTTTTATTTCAAACGTTTTTTTTTGTATAACGCTTAGTTTAGCGGTATATGCGATTTTCTGTTTTTTTTCTCACGAAAACGTGAGAAAAATCGATTTTTTTAACATTTCGGTCTTAGTATGCATTTTACGACAAAAGTGTATATAATTAAATTTATAGAAAATTAAAAGATCTACAACTTTTGTTTAGAGCATTTTTCTCTACAGAGCCTAGTTTAGCGTGAAAGCGTGATTTTCCGTATTTTTAAGCCAAACTGAGTTCGATTGTCATTTTGCGTCATTCACTCATGATTAAAATAAGGTTACGTTTTTGAGGTTAGTTTTTGTTTATTTCTAATATTTTATTAATAATGTTAGGTTTATTATTAATTATTTGCATTGGCAAGAGAAAGTTGTGTGAGTGTTTCACACCAGATTTTTCTTTTAAGGGGAGACTGTTATATCCCGCCAATGTTATATTTACTATGTTTAGGTATATTTTTCATAGGATTGGTAAAAGATAGGGAAATGAAATTTAACACTATAGATGCCGGGTTTCTTCTCGAGCTACTAACATTTGTTTTCAATTTAATCTTTGTAGCACCTGAGGAAGTCACAAAAATGTCCGTATATGTGACCATACAAGATAATTAACTGGTAAAAGTTTCAGCCTGGTAGGTTTATTGGTTTCTCAGAAAAATGTACCATAGTGTTAAAAATCTAAATTTACTAGTAAAGGTAAGAAACAAGAAGGCACAAAAATCAAAAACAATTTTTTTTTTGTTGGTTGTGGCTGTGATCAGTTACTTGTTGACCGACCTCATGCCAATAACTGTGCTCATTTGTTTATATATATTTCACATTTATGTTTTAACGTTTTTAACCACAAATTTTCTGGTTTACTACCAGAACACAACCGTCGCGACTAGTGTCTCCCAGTCAGAGAGAGACATCACGTGAATAGTCGATATTGATTCGCTCCCTTACCGGAGGGCAGACAAGGACACAGTCTCTTGCCTAACCCAATCGGTTCTCCTTTCGCTCGAAAATCCAACCCCTCAACGGCGCCGCCCCCGGGCGCCACCGCGCGTCAAAAGCGTCAGCTGTCAAATGATCAAGCCGTTATGAACAGCAAAGTTAAACAACAACCGATACACCCTCCAATCACCCGAAAAAGCCAACTGAGTTACATCTCTAATTGCCTCAGGCAAAACGGTGAATATATCGTCCCAGAGTTTACCCGATTCATCGTAATATAGTCCGCATTCGAAAAACATATGATCTAGGTTTTGGTCATGCCAGCCACAATCGCAGCTCCTGTCAGTCTTGATATCAAAAACAATATGTGCACAAACAAATAAATTTCCCATCAACAGTTGTTTAGAAAGCTGAACCAACAGCTGAGAGTATTAAAAACCGTGATGCAGATATTTTAAAAACTAAAATTCTCTTTGCACTAAAACGAGCAGTATAAAATTATGAAAATATATTCGTTCTTCGTAACATGATAATTTTTCTGTGTACACCTGATAAAAACTTAATTTTTTCAAAAAAAAAATTTTTTTTGATGTAATTTAATGTTTTTCCGGTAGATCTCGGCCTAACTATTGAAAAACATAAAAAACTAAAAATCGAAATTTTGAGTTAAAACCATCGTGCAATCTCCCCTTAAGAATATATATACAGATATATCTATAAATAAAAATAAATAAAATAAATTAAAGATAAATTTAATTTAATTACTGTAAATTAATTTAAATATTTATTATTTAATTAATTTAAATATTATTGTCCACAATTTAAATTATGAAAAAATATTCGTTCTACGTAACATGATAATTGTTCTGTGTAAACCCGATAAAAACTTAATGTTTTCATAAAAAAAATATTTTTTTGACGTAATTTAATGTTTTTCCGGTAGATCTATGCCTAAACTATTGAAAAACATAAAAAACTAAAAATCGAAATTTTGAGTTAAAACCATCGTGCAATTTCAAAAATTTCATGCAATTTCTATTTCGTGCAATTTTCAATTTCCCCTTAAGAACATATTATACAGATAGTCTATATTTATAAATAAAAATAAATAAATAAAATTAAAGATAAATTTAATTTAATTATTGTAAATTAATTTAAATATTTATTGTACATAATTTAAATTATGAAAAACTATTCGTTCTTCGTAACATGATAATTTTTCTGTGCAAACCTGATAAAAACTTAATTTTTTAATAAAAAAAAAATATTTTTTGACGTAATTTAATATTTTTCCGGTAGATCTAGGCCTAACTATAGAAAAACATAAAAAACTAAAAATTAAAATTTTGAGTTAAAACTATTGAGCAATCTTCCCTTAAGAACATATATAGATATATTTATAAATAAAAATAAATAAAATAAATTAAAGATAATTAAATTAAATTAAATTATAGTAACTTACCTTTAAGCTTAATAACGTTGTAGTAGTATAAAAACTAAATCCAATAAAAATTTATGTATGATGAAAAAGTTGTTTGAAAACGACACTAAATATGTTTAACAGAATACAGTATTAGTCCACACAGATACAAACGACTAAGTTATAATAAAAGATGTTAAGTTTGGTTTTACCGTTTATGATTCGCTGACCGAGGTGGCAACTTATCGACTGACCTGTAAGCTGACTGAACGAATGTAGCTGAAGAAGAGAATCCCGCTCAGCCTTCCCCCTGAGAAGGACATTCTATCTTAAAACAGGTTCACAGCACCAATAGTAAAAAAATAGCTACTTGCCTTTGGTTTTCAATTTCTATGTAATGATTTTTTTTTCTAAAAATTGTGTAGTCATTTTTTAAATATATATATTTTTTAATAATAGTTTAGTCGGTTGTCGTATTCGGTTTAAATTTTATAAAAAAGTAATTTAAATTTATATACATTATTATAATATACGTAAATTTAGTGATTAAGTAAATTTAAAATTGGATTAATAATTTTTTTGGTTGATAAATATTTAAAATATATTTATATAAAATAAATTTTGTTACATTAATATTGTTTAATAACGTCATCTGCAACTCTGATGAAATCCTTGAAACAATAGTTAAGTTTTTTTTATTGTATATTTCTATAGATTTAAATTCTACAGGTTTTTGGTACGGTTTTTTGATTCGTACAGATATTTTTTTGTAGATGTCTATTGATACTAAGCAATGCTATGTTAGTTTGTTTTCTAATTAAAGTGTCATTTGTAAGTTATTGAACATATGCTAATTAGCGAAAATTTACAATCAGCAAATTAAGGAAAGGTAAAAATTACACCATTTGGAACGGATGGAGGAGGGCCTTTCGCCTTTTCTAGACCAAACATATAAACCTACGGGTAAGAGAAGTGGTGGACGCCCGAGAAGGAGATGATTTCCCGAACAGGTAGAGCTGCCGAATCCATAAAGTGAAGAAGAAGAAGAAGAAGTAGAAGCAGAAGAAACAGAAGAAGGAGGAGAAGAAGAAGAAGAAGAAGGAGGAGGAGGAGGAGGAGGAGAAGAAGGAAGAGGAGAAGGAGGAGGAGAAGAAACAGGAGAAGGAGTAGAAGGAGAAGAAAGAGAAAGAACAGGAGGAGGAGGAGGAGGAGGAGAAAGAGAAGAAGGAGGACGAGAAGGAGAAGAGGATAAAGAGGAGAAGAAGGAGGAGGAGGAAGAGGAGAAGGACGAGAAGGAAGAGGAGAAGAAGAAGAAGCAGGAGGAGGAGGAGGAGAAGAATAAGATTAAGAAGAAGAAGAAGAAGAAGAAATGGAGCAAACTTGCTCCATTTTTCGACGAAATTTAGTTATCGTGGTGATGTTTTAAATGATCTTTCTAACAATACAAATTTGTACCTAATAAATAAAGGAAGTTAACTCCATTTTTGTTATTTTTTAGAAGAACCAAAAACATGGTTTTTTCTTTTGTAATCTGAACGTTCGAATTTTAAAAAAAAAATGTGTACCAAATATAGCTTCTGATACAGAGATTTAAATGAATATAAACATTTTTCTTAACTTCTACTACCCCCTGACCACCCACAGAACTTCATACTCTTTACGTCTTTGTGCGTTTTAATTACATTAGGTAGTGTTAACCCCCGATGTAACTTGAGTTAATCAAACGAAAACAAAACTTTGACAAAATATATTGTGCTAACTCTATTCTAATAAAGAAACAGCATTTTATTCACAAAAATGTTCGAAAAACATCACAATTTTTATACATTTATGTTTTGACGTGATGTACGGCTCCATTGGGTAGAATATAGTACTCGTATTATTATCTGATTTACTTATTATGAATTCACAGTTGTTCAGTTATACGATAATTGTTGTTGTTTAGGTCATCAGCCGAAAAGCTGGTTTGAACCTCTAGAGGCTTTACTAAGTAAAACGAGGAGTGACGTGGTTTACCGTTGCCTTCCTCACTGAGTGGAAAAGTACGCTTATCAGCATGCCGGGCTCTCTGAAAAGCACACATTTTCCACTCTGCAAATGACACCTTCACTTCATTCATCACAGGGTCTGGCTGTATAATGAAATTCATTACTTTCAGAGGAGATAACTCTGATTAGTGTCTTTTACACCTCTACCTCTTCTGTTCTTAAATGATTCAGTCATTTAATTGGCTGACCATGCGATAAGAAACAGAACTAATTATTTTAGCCCTGCAACTAACAGATTGGGTGTAAATAATTTGACACTCCACCTGTCTGTTATGGGCAGATACGATGATTAGTAGACAAATTAAAAAAATATAGTACAAAATTAAGTACATATTATAATATTTTATGTTTTGTATATTAAGTTGGCTTATAAATCAACTAACACGTCATAAATTTTTAATAATATAAAATGAGTAGGTTAACACATGAAAAGTAACGAAAACCTTTTTAAGGTATTAGAGTAGATGTAATTTTATTTAAATTATTCACCGAAAACTAAAGTCTTAACAATTTAATAGCCTTCATTATTAAAACCCATTTAATTCAATGAAATTTAAATATTCATTGTCAGACCAATTAATTAAATTACTAATCACGTCCTACGGCTGACAGTGTAAGTATGTATTTTGGTAACTCGTTTGTGTTTGTAAATCCTACCCCACACTTACATATTTATTTAAATAATTAAATAAATAATAATTAAATAAATTATTTATTAATTAAATAAATAATAATTAAATAAATAATTAAGTTACCTGATTGTTTACTTTTGTTTCTGCAAGTACGATGAAATTATTATTTCATTAAAAACTGATAATTGATAATTTATTGAAAATTGTTTAACATACAGGCTGATTCACGAAGATATGCAGAAACTTTGGGAGCCCATTGTACATGTAAAAATAATGAAAAAAGTTTATATAAACATGGGTCCGGAAATGCTTCGTTACCGAGTTACAGCTAGCGAAAGATTCCGCCCGTATTTCAGCTCACCAGGTGAAATGAGGTCTTCCTGAAATTCTGGTAAGGTAGGTTAAGGGGCGAATTCAATCGTTTCTTATGGTTATTGACCTGATAAATTGAATAAAACAGGTCCCAGAACTGTAAGTTAAATAATTTTTGAGAAAACCAAATCATTACATTCACGCATAAATGCCAATAGAAAAGCTTTAATTTACTTAATATTGAAGTCTGCCTATAACGGGCAGGTGGAGTGTTAAATTAATTGCACTCGATCTGTTGGTTCCAGGGCTACAAAAATAGTTCTGTTTCTTACCACTTAGTCAGCCAATTATACGACTAAACTATTTCAGAACAGAAGAGGTAGAGGTATAAAATACACAAGTTAGAGTTTTCTCCACTGAGAGTAATGAATTTCACTTTACAGCCAGACCCTGTGGTGAATAAAGTGAAGTGTCATTAGCAGGGTGGAAAGTGGTGCTTTTCGGAGGGCCTGGCATGCTGATAAGCATACTCTTTCAACTCAGTGACGAAGGCAATAGTAAACCACCTCACTCCTCGTTTTTACTTAGTAAAACCTCTGGAGGTTCAAAATAAAGTCATGATGTTTTAACCCTTTATAGGGTGAATTAATTTTCATAAAAATCTTGTAAATGGATGGTGGTTGAAAATAAGGACACTTAAGTTTTCGGGTTGTAATTGAAAAAATTTGAACGTTATACAACGAGGAATGCCGGGGTATATTCGTAAACGCTTGGAGTTCCTTTTTATACACACTTATCAAAATTAAAATGTTTGTGTGGCTGGTGCTGCACTTTACTTGAAAAGTGTTCTTATATGAAGACAGTATCCGTTTCGGTGATTGTAAATGTTTTTTTTTAAATTTCAGTATTAAACATTAGTATAATAAAACAAACAAATTTCATTTGCTGGTTTATAACTCAGCAAAGATCAGTACTCTCAAATTATTAGACTCTATTCATTATGCCGGTCTTAGACTAGCTATAGGGGCATACCGTACAAGCCCAGTGACAAGTATTCTGGCAGAATCCGGTGGGATGCCTCTTGATCTCAGAAGAGAAAAACTGAGTTTATCTTATGTATTCAAAATTGCCTCGTCTTTAGATAACCCTTCGAGAGATAACGTTTTTACAGGTCGGTACACAAATTTATATCAAACTCGCAATTCCTTGCCGAAGCCTCTGCGCGTAAGAATATCAAAATTTTTCACAAATATTCGTTCTTTACCGCCAACTATCATCCCATCAACTTTATATGAAGACCCGCCTTGGCTGATGAAAAATCCTATTGTAGATCTAAGCCTAACAAAATACAAGAAACATGAAACAAATCCAACCATCTTTTATACTCTTTGTCTTGAATACGTAAATAAATTTGAAAGTTTTGAGAAAATTTACACTGATGGCTCAAAAACGTCTACTGGAAGCGGGTGTGCCGTGGTAATGTTAAATAAAGAGTCTTTATTTAAATTACAAGATTGTTCCTCAGTATTCTATTGTGAGGCATATGCAATAAAAAAAGCATTTGAAGCCATAGCTTTATCAGATCGTAAAAAATTTGTGATCTTGTCAGATTCAAGAAGTGTTTTAGATTCCCTTAGGAGTATCGAACAGGATGAACCGATACTTCAAGAGATCATTAACGTCAACCACAAAATAACTAACAACGACAAAACAATAAATCTTCTGTGGATTCCTTCCCACCTAGGTATCAAAGGGAACGAGACAGCCGATCGAGCAGCCAAACGCGCCACTACATGCTCCAATAGGATAAACAAGTCTTCCCATCGAGATCTGTAGAAAATGTTCAGACACAAATTTGAAACAATTTGGAACGAGTGGTGGAAGACTTTAAGGACTAACCTACACACAGTACGGACTGACATTCGAGACTTACAACCAGAAATTTTTAAAAACAGACTTGACCAAGTGACTTACACGACTACGAATTGATCACACTAAACTGACACACAGTCACCTCATGACGAAACAAGACTCTGTTTACTGCAGACACTGCAACACGAAATTAACTGTCAAACATATTCTTGTGGAATGTCCTACCTTGAACACTATACGGAAACAATTTCACTTACCGGACAATTACAAAGACTGCGTTAATCACACACAGTACACAAACACACTGGACATTATTCAATTTTTAAATATTCAAAGACAATTTTAATGCAAATGAAAGTGCAATTCATACAAAATAATTTTTAATTTAAAAGTGTAAGATTCAATTGTAGAAGTGTAAATTAGTGTAAATTCAATTATGTAATTAATGTTTTTACTTTCTCTTGCCTATATGAATATATAGGAAGGAAAGTATTGTTTTCATGTCGATTTTTCGAAATCGAGTTTTCACCGGATCTATACGTTTTCAGACCCCCTGAACCCAAAAAACATGTTTTTAGCGATTGGTCTGTGTGTGTGTGTGTGTGTGGGTGTATACAAAATATCTCAAGAACGGAACATTGTACGAACTTGAAACTTAAGTTACGTACCACTACCGGACTCGACACGAACATTTTCATCAAAATCGGTCAACTGGAAGTGGTAGTTTATTCGTGTAATTTTTCACTTTTTTGCGATTTTCTCAAAAACTGGTCCTACGATTTTTTTTAAAATCGCCTGGTTTACTCAATTTTTTATTCTCTACAAGATAGGGTAGGCGTCATGTTTGCTGAAATTCTGGGTGAGGCTGTTTTCACGTAAAAACGTTGTTTTTTTAAGATTACAGCTTTAATATGCATTTTAGCGCAAAACTTTATATAATAAAAGTTGTAGAGAATTAAAAATTCTACAACTTTTACTTCAAACAATTTTTTGTATAACGCTTAGTTTAGCGGTAATTTGCGATTTTCTGTTTTTTTCTCACGAAAATATGTGAAAAATTGATTTTTTTAAGATTTCGGCCTTAGTATGCATTTTACGACAAAAGTGTATATAATTTAATTTATAGAAAATTAAAAGATCTACAACTTTTATTTAAAGCATTTTTCTCTACAGAGCCTAGTTTAGAGAGAAAGAGTGATTTTCCGTATTTCTAAGCCAAACTGAGGTTGATTTTCATTTTGCATCATTCACTCATGATTAAAATAAGGTTATGTTTTTGAGGTTAGTTTTTTGTTTATTTCTAATATTTTATTATTAATGTTAGGTTTATTGTTAATTATTTGCATTGGCAAGAGAAAGTTGTGTGAGTGTTTCACACCAGATTTTTTTATGTAATGGGGTCGCTAAAAACTTAGAATGTTGATGCAAGCGACCATAATAAACCGATTATAAAAAAAAAATTTCATTTATTTTATTGTTATTATTCGATTTATATGATATTAATGTTACTAGCATTAGTGAGTGCCCATAACAGACAGGTGGAGTATCAAATTATTTACACTCAATCTGTTCGTTGCAGGGCTAAAATAAATAGTTCTGTTTCTTATCACATGGTCAGCCAATTAAATGACTGAATCATTTAAGAACAGAAGAGGTAGAGGTGTAAAAGACACTAATCAGAGTTATCTCCTCTGAAAGTAATGAATTTCATTGTACAGCCAGACCCTGCGGTGAATGAAGTGAAGGTGTCATTTACAGAGTGGAAGATATGTGCTTTTCAGAGGGCCTGGCATGCTGATAAGTGTACTTTTCCATTCAGTGAGGAAGGCAATGGTAAACCACCTCACTCCTCGTTTTACTTAGTAAAACCTCTACAGGTTCAAACCAGCCTTTTGGCTGTTGACCTAAACAACAACAGCATTAGTGAATGAATCACTTTGCAACTGTCAACTGCAGAGAAGCTTGGTGGCTAAATAAAAGGACACCCTCTCACAACACAACAACATACTCAACGTTGTTTTTAAATGTATCAAAGTGCATAATTAAGTAACATAAATATCATAAAAGTTGAAAACAAAATTTTAAAAAATTTGCTCATTCAGGTACTTTGTACGGTGGTCTGATTGATATTAGAACACTAACCTATAAACGGTTAACTCACGTATTCACGGCTTCAAAAAATATTTTCTCAGAAGGATAAAAAAATATGGTATTTCCCGCCTCCGTAGCGTAGTGATAACGCGCGCTAGCCTACAACGCAGAGGTACCGTGTTCGAATCCCGGCTAGTATCTGAAAATTTTCACAAGTTAAAACCCACCGTAGTCACTAATAACCGAGCTGTTGATGCGACTTTAAATAAATAAAAAAAAATATGTATAAATTGTTTAAGTGAGTTTTTAATAGTTTAAAAATATTTTACTAAATTTGAGGCTAAACAGTATAAACAAGATTGTTGATTCAGAATAACTGGTATTTGGTGTTCATGTATTGTATAATTTAGACATCGCTCAGTCTTCCAATTATATGGGATTAAAATAGCGGAATTTTTCTTTCATAAAAGTTTTAATAGCCGGCCGCATTTGCGCAGTTGGTAACGTGCTCGCCTCTCATCATGCGGTCCTGGGTTCGAATCCCACTCAGGCACGGCATATTTTCATACGTTACAAAAAATCATTTCATCCTCCATTGTACACAGTTACACCCCACCGTCGTCGCTAATGACCGTTGTAGTTGATGCGACGTTAAATAAATTAAAAATAAAAAAAATTTACTAAATTTGAGGCCAAACAGTATAAACAAGATTGTTGATTCAGAATAACTGGTGTATTTGGTGTTCATGTATTGTATAATTTAGACATCACTGATTCTTCCAATTATATGGGATTAAAATAGCGGAATTTTCCTTTCATAAAATGTTTTAATGTGTATGTATTTGTATAAAAGATAAAGTAAACCCACGGGGTTGATATAGAGGTAAAGTCGTCGCCAAAATCAGCTGTTTAACAGCTGATTTTCGGAGACGAAGGTTCCTGGTTCTAATCCTAGTAAAGGTAGTTACTTTTAAACGGATTTGAATGCTAGACAGTGGTGGTTACCGGTGTACTTTGATGGTTGAGGTTCAATGAACCATACTCTCTCAGGAATGGTCGGCCTGAGTCGGTACAAGACTACACCTCATTTACACGTCATAGATATCATCCTCATCTCATTGGGTTGCTTATTGTTGTAAATTGAACAGATTGCAACGTACACAAATTAGGAATAAAAAAAAACAGTATAAACAAGATTGTTGATTCAGAATAACTGGTATTCGGTGTTCATGTATTGTATAATTTAGACATCGCTCAGTCTTCCAATTATATGAGATTAAAATAGCGGAATTTTTCTTTCATAAAATTTTTTATTGTGTATGTATTTGTATAAAAGATAAAGTTGGTATGCGTGTTCGATCGGTTTATCCTTATGTGGATTAACGATAAATATCGTTTAAATTTTCAGTGTCAAAGAAGGTTGATTAGATTCAAGTATTATTATTATTATTATAGAAAAGAGAGAAGTTTCACTGAGTAACAACTATTTCCTTATTTATGGTTTGCTGTTGTTTCTCGGTTAAGAACTGTTGTTGCCATATCAAAGAAGGTCCTTTGCCTGGGGTCAGCCGGTCGGTGGTACGGTCAAGCCCTACCTTGACCAGTTTACCAGACTGGCAGGCAGCTTCCTTCTCTTCCTGACATACATTATAGATATCATATAATAATAATAATAATAACAATAATAATAATAATAATAATAATAATAATAAAAACAACAATACTAATAATATAATACAACGTATTATATAACCAGTGGTAATTTCTTATAAGATTCAATGCAATCGCTGAATAATTATTTTAAGAATATCATAATAGTAGCCCACGACTAATGGTTGGAGTCAAGTTTAATAACTTTTAAATTTGAAGTTCTTAGAATCATGGTCAACTTTTAGTATTTAAATAATTATAACGTATCCATTTTTTTATTTTTTTTGAGTGATGATGCCTACATAAGCCTTGGGCTTGTGCGTAGGTAATGATATGTGGTGATTTACAGATGAAAAAAATGCCAGACCTGACCGGGAATCGAACCTGGGACCCATAGTCGGTGTATAGGTAGAGGTGTAAAAGACACTAATCAGAACTGTCTCCTCTGAAAGTAATGAATTTCATTATACAGCCAGACTCTGTGACGAATGAAGTGAAGGTGTCATTTGCAGAGTGGAAAATATGTGCTTTTCAGAGGGCCCGGCATGCTGATAAACGTACTTTTCCACTCAGTGAGGAAGGCAATGGTAAACCTCACTCCTCGTTTTACTTAGTAAAACCTCTACAGGTTCAAACCAGTATTTCGGCTGAAGACCTAAACAACAGCAGTGAAAAGGAAATAGAAGAATATCGTTAACATTGTGTACACTATAAATAAGGAATTTATGATTTTTTTTATTTGATTGCAAATGACCATATTTTCTTTTTTTAACTCTTAAGTTTTTATAACAATTTGTAATCAGTTTTGTTTTATAACAAGTTGTTGTTGTTTAGGTCATCAGCCGAAAGGCTGGTTTGAACCTGTAGAGGTTTCACTAAGTAAAACGAGGAGTGAGGTGGTTTACCATTGCCTTCCTCACTGAATGGAAAAGTACACTTATCAGCATGCCGGGCCCTCTGAAAAGCACATATTTTCCACTCTGCAAATCACACCTTCACTTCATTCACCACAGGGTCTGGCTGTATAATGAAATTCATTACTACATTACAGAGGAGATAACGTTGATTAGTGTCTTTTAACCTCTACCTCTTTTGCTGTTAAATGATTCAGTCATTTAATTGGTTGACCATGTGACAAGAAACAGAACTATTTATTTTAGCCCTGCAACTAACAGATTGAGTGTAAATAATTTGACACTCCACCTGTCTGTTATGGGCAGATTAAGTTGTTAATTGTAATTTGCTAGTAGTTATAGCTAAAATAATTTAATGTGCCAAACCAATTACTTTGTTAATAAATACTTGTTATATGTGCAAAAGGAAGTGTTATTATTAATAAACAACCAGATACCGAAAGAACAAGGAAGAAACGTTACGAACAAGGAAGAAACGTTACAGTATATCTTATGTTTAAAATGATTTTTGCGAAATAAAACTTAAATGAACGCTGTAGTGTGTCCTTACAGATCACGCGAAACCCTACAAGATACGTTTCAAATACAAGAGTTGGTCTCGGTGATTTATTTGAAATAAATTAATCTGTGGTGAAATCAATGACCTAAAAATCTTGCAAAACCTTCGTTTTAAGTCCTAAATTGTTATAATCGCTCTTCTTCTTCTTCTTCTTCTAGTGCCAATCCGTTACCGGATGCTGGCGATCATTCTGGCAATGCTGATTTTATTCACTGCTGCGTTAAAAAAGTCCCGTAGTGGATGTTTCAAACCATGTCCTCAAATTCTTTAACCAGGATATTCGTCTCCTTCCAATTCCTCTTTTGCCCGGTATTTTTCCTTGTAAAATGCATTTCAGCAGCTTGTACTTGTTCTCGATTCGCATGATGTGTCCTAGATATTCTAATTTTCTTCTTTTTATAGTGCGTATTATTTCTGTTTCCTTATTAAGTTTTTGCAGTACCTTAGCGTTTGATACTTTGTCCGCCCAAGATATTTTTAGAATTTTTCTTTAAGTCCACATCTCGAACGATTCTAGTTTCTTTTCCGTTGCTGACGTCAAGGTCTAAGATTCTACTCCGTATAGCAAAATGGAAAATACATAACATCGGAGCAGTCTGATTTTCAGTTCCCATTTTAGATTGTGCGTTTTAAACAGTTTAGCCATTTGGATGAACGCTGCCCTTGCTTTTTCAATCCTACTTTTTATTTCCTGTGAATGATCCCAACGCTCGTTTAGTACAGTCCCAAGATAAATATATATATGTTGGCACCCTTTCCACTATCCTATCATTTATGGTGAACTGCACTCTTCCAATTCTTTCCTTGCTGATTATCATGACTTTCGTTTTGTTTACATTAATTTCCAAGCCATATTTTCTACTAGTTTCCGCTACTTTCTGCATGAGAAGTTGTAATCCTTGAGCAGTATCAGCAAAGATGACGGTATCGTCGGCATATCTCCCTGTTCTCAAATGAAGAGTATAATAATTTTGAACTTTAATTTAATTGATAAAATGATTTCATTAAATCGACCTATCGTTACCAATAACTCTGCACAATGACCTCAAAATTCCTTATTTCGAAAAATTTACCCAGGATTTCGTAAGAAATTACCTCATCATAGCAACGAGCTTATACGCAGCCTATACAATATACATATTCCCAGAAATACCTGCAGACGTCTACGCCGACGATGGACAAGGAACATTTTGTAATAAGTAATTTCCGATAATTTTTTTGTAATTCCTAATGTGTGTACGTTGCAATCTGTTCAATTCAGAACAATAAGCAACTCCATGACCCAATGAGATGAGGATGATATGTATGATGTGTAAACGAGGTGAAGTCTTGTTCAGACTCAGGTCGACCATTCCTGAGTAGTATGGTTAATTGAACCCCAACCATCAAAGAACACCGGTAATAACTGTTTAGCATTCAAATCCATATAAAAGTAACTACCTCTACTAAGATTTGAACCAGGAACCTTCGTCACCGAAAATCAGCTGTTAAACAGCTGATTTTGGCGACGACTTTACCTCTAGACCAGTGTTTCCCAACCGGTGGTCCGCGGACTAAAGGTGGTCCGTGACAGCCTTCGGGGTGGTCCGTGAGAGTCCGGTGACTAATAAAAAAGTAATATTTTCCCGTGATTAAATCAAAGTTACGATTTTCACTGAACAAGATTAAGTAAATACATTCAAGATTCAGATTAAGTAAAGGTAGAAGAGTTGTGGTGTAAGAAAGCCCTGGGCTTCCCCAAGATTCGGCAAGTACCTTTGCGGTATCTTATGATATTTTTCAACTACTTATTTGTGTGAGCAGGGGTTCTCTCTAGTTTATAGTTAATTAAAAAAAAAAAAACAACGAAATCGGCTAAGTGTAAGCAGTGATTTGAGAGTAGCTCTTAGCAAGAGGCTAAAACCTAGAATTCCTCAGCTAGTCAGAAAAATTCGTGCAAAAAAGTCGTATTGAAAATTTCATTTCATTTTTAATTCATTTTTTAATTTTCATTGTTATTTTCGACTAAGTAAATTCTGTATTCCTTATTTTATTAAAAGACAATTTACAATTAAAGTATTTTTACTTTTTGAGATGTACAATGTACCCTACTTTCTGAAAATAACAATTATATGTTTGTAATAATAGTTTCTTAATTAATAATGATAGTTTCTTTCTGAAAATTTGTTTTATTTAATCACCTTTTAATTTGGTTACAACTGATAAGATATGTGCAATAATGTAATGGGCGGTCCGTGGTAGTTCAGTTTCAGGCTGGGTGGTCCGTGGTAGTTCACTTTCAGGCTGAGTGGTCTGTGGTAGTTCACTTTCAGGCTGGGTGGTCCGTGGTAGTTCACTTTCAGGCTGAGTGGTCCGTGGTAGTTCACTTTCAGGCTGGGTGGTCCGTGGTAGTTCACTTTCAGGCTGGGTGGTCCGTGGTAGTTCACTTTCAGGCTGGGTGGTCCGTGGTAGTTCACTTTCAGGCTGGGTGGTCCGTGGTAGTTCACTTTCAGGCTGGGTGGTCCGTGGTAGTTCACTTTCAGGCTGGGTGGTCCGTGGTAGTTCACTTTCAGGCTGAGTGGTCCGTGGTAGTTCACTTTCAGGCTGGGTGGTCCGTGGTAGTTCACTTTCAGGCTGAGTGGTCCGTGGTAGTTCACTTTCAGGCTGGGTGGTCCGTGGTAGTTCACTTTCAGGCTGAGTGGTCCGTGGTAGTTCACTTTCAGGCTGGGTGGTCCGCAGACCACCACTGCTCTAGACCAACCCGGTGCTGCAATTTCCGATAATACACACAATTTTGTGAATCGTTTACAGAAAATAACAGCTGGGGCCCACTGTCGAGTGGTGATCTCCTGTAAGTCATAAAGCATATTTTATCTCATTTCATTATCATCTCATTCACTCGATATTTTCATGAACAGTTGTGAATTTTCCTAATAAGTAGAATAAAAATCAATATTTTAGCTGTCAAGGTCAAGTTTTTCGTATAGGTTTCTTCATCATTCCAAGCGCATGATCGGTTAGTTTCCTTTTCGCGTTCTGTGCGGTAGTAGACTATATCTTCCCATTTCCTACCCCGAATCTGTTTACTTGCCATATAATAATAAAATAAAGTGTATTATTTTACGTGATAGTAAAGTTTATTTGTTTATTTAATTATCTGCAATATTAAAGCCTAAGAGTGATCAACGTGTGCTGTAATGTAATTATATTATTATATGAATATGAATATTATTATTTTTTCAATAAAAAACTTACAATGGAGCATGAATAAGTTGCTACACTTTGAAAGCCGCGGGCTCGATTCAAGGCTAGGTTGTAGTAATATTAACAAGTTAAAATTCCACTGTTACTTTTAAATCGCTCATTATCTATACATAAACGTAAAATACTACTGATTGACTGAATGAATCATTCACTGATCACAAAATGACAGAACTTTAAGGGTTTGAAAATTGAAATTTCTTATACCGTTTTCATTTGGGCTGTAGGTACTTACTAAAACAGAGTTTAAAAATAATCTCTTTACAAAATTAATAACGTATCTTCTATATTCTTTTGTGAAGCCTATGTTGTTGTTTAGGTCAACAGCCAAAAGGCTGGTTTGAACCTGTAGAGGTTTTACTAAGTAAAACGAGGAGTGAGGTGGTTTACCATTGCCTTCCTCACTAAGTGGAAAAGTACGCTTATCAGCATGCCGGGCCCTCTGAAAAGCACATATTTTCCACTCTGCAAATGACACCTTCACTTCAGTCACCACAGGGTCTGGCTGTATAGTGAAATTCATTACTTTCAGAGGAAATAACTCTGATTAGTGTCTTTTACACCTCTATCTCTTCTGTTCTTAAATGATTCAGTCATTTAATTGACTGACCATGTGATAAGAAACAGAACTATTTATTTTAGCCCTGCAACGAACAGATTGAGAGTAAATAATTTGACACTCCACCTGTGAAGCCTATGCTATTTATAAAACTCTGGAAATTGCATCTCAATCTCGAAATTCCAAATTTGTAATTTTTACCGATTCTAAAAGTGTTCTAGAAAGCATTTCCAATTTAAATACTAAAGAACCGATAATTCAAGAAATAGTTAGGCTTTTAGTGTCAAATACAAAAGTTAATAACACAATTGAATATGTATGGACCCCAGCACACATAAGTATATCAGGAAACGAGAAGGCAGACAATGCTGCCAAACAAGCCATAAAAGAAGTGTTTCATGATCATGCTGTCTCACATGTTGATTTGTCAAAATTTGTTCTCAAGACGACACAAGGAGTGTGGAACGATGAATGGAAAGGACATCCCAGTAAACTACACGACTTCAGGGAAAACACACATGACGTATTAATACCACAAAGTAGCAGACAAAATCAAGTATTTATAACACGCCTACAAATTGGGCATTCTAGTCTCACACACAAATACCTTCTTCAAAAGACTGATGCACCGACCTGTTATTTTTGCAACGATACTACATTGACAATAATACACTTACTGATAAAATATCCAGGATTACGTAATCTACGAGAAAAGTATAACTTAACAGAAAATACGAAACTCATGCTGACGGACATCAAGAGTATACAGAATGTGATTTTATACCTTACGGACTTACAGTTACACAATGTATTTTAATCCAAATTTTGTTTACACAAGTAATTTTTAGTTCAAATTTTGTTCACTCAAGACATTTAATTCAAATTTTGTTAATTTAAGATTGTTATGTAATTGTGGTCGCTAATGACTTTATTGTTGATGCGACCTTAAACAAACAAATAAAAAAAAATAATCTTCTTCTAAAGATAGAAAAACTTAAAAGAATACACCGGTACACATTTTTTTCTAGTAGCACGATACTTTATTATGCCTTTTTTTATCAGCTGAAATTACACGTTTATTGGTAGAAGTCCAAAAAACAATAAAAATTCTTTGGAATTTGTTTAAGCAGTAGTCTACACATAGGGTCATTAATTATACTACTGAAAATGTATTACAGTTTTAAATGTATTTTCCAACACCTGTAATGTTAACAAGTTGCCTAAGAACATGTTTAAAGATACTAAGCTACATCCGTTATACGTTCTTCAACACTTTTTTTTATAACGGGTGATTCAAAAAGAGCGCCGGTTTTTAAACGGCTGGTAAATTTTTGTTTATCGGTTGGCAACATTGTTAGACCTCATTTCTATTTCGGAGAACATTCCGATTGACGATTCAGTTGTAGTTTCTCTTGTTTGCAGTGTAGTACTCTCGCAGTCTGTGTCTAACCATGGAGAAGTTTACTATTGCACAACGAGTGTTAATCGTCAAAACATTTTACCAGAGTGGAGAGAGTTATGCGGCTACTGTCAGGCGATTTCGCGGTACTCTAGGACGTAATGAAGCACCGAATGAATCAACAGTTCGCAGGCTCATGAAAAAGTTTTTTGAGACGGGTTCAACAGTCGACCTTAAAAGTTCTGGACGTCGTCGTTCTGGCCGAACTGAGCAGAACGTTGCGTTGGTTCGTGACAGTGTGGCTGTTAGCCCAGCAAAATCAATACGTCGCCGTTCTCAACAATTGGGTTTACGATGTTCTTCTGTATGGAGAATTCTTCTGTACGATCTCCAATATCACCCGTATAAAATTCAGTTGCTGCACGAGAAACAATGTTGTTGCTCCGTGAACGGTTCCAGGATCGCATCATTTCTCGTAATTCCGACCATCAATGGCCACCAAGGTCGTGTGACTTGACGCCTTGTGACTTTCATCTTTGGGGTCATCTGAAGTCATTGGTGTATGCCAATAAACCCCGAAACATCAATGACTTGAAGGAGGAAATTCGACGGGTTATCGGGCAAATGGAAGTCGAAACTTGTCGTGCAGTAATATCCAATTTCATGGACAGAGTTGATGCGTGCCAGCGCAGTAGAGGAGGACACATGCATGACATCATTTTTCATACATGAAATCGGAAGGTAAGATAAACTTGTTGATGTATTTATTTTCAGTTTTTCAATAAAATAAATCTCTTAATTTGATATATCAAAACCGGCGCTCTTTTTGAATCACCCTATATTTATTATATTACTACAAATACTGGTTTTTCCCTCGTATAGGGCCAATTTTAGACCACGTTAATTGACTTTAAACGTTTCTGAAAGCTCTTTTAGTAGCTCACATTCTCAGCATTCGCTAACTATATGCTAATCTTCTTATTTCCGACTGTTTTTTCTGTTATTTTGTTTTGTTTTTTACTCTTAATGGAAGCCCTTAAAGTCCGTAATTAGTTGTCTGAATTTGATTCTGTTTTTACTTTCTCTTACCTATATGAATATATAGGAAGGAAAGTATTGTTTTCATGTCGATTTTTCGAATTCAAGTTTTCACCGGATCTACACGTTTTCAGACCCCCTGAATAAAAAAAAAACATGTTTTTAGCGATTGGTCTGTGTGTGAACAGAATATCTCAAGAACGGAACCTCGTACGAACATTTTCATCAAAATCGGGCAACCGGAAGTAGTAGTTAATTCGTGTAATTTTTCACTTTTTTTGCGATTTTCTCAAAAACTAGTTCTACGATTTTTTTAAAAATCGCCACGTTTACTAAATTTTAATGCTTTACAAGATAGGATAGGCGTCATGTCGCCTGAAATTCTTGGAGAGGCTGTTTTCACGTAAAAAAATTGTTTTTTTTTTTAAGATTGCTGCTTTAAATAAAATTATGCATTTTAGCGCAAAAATGTACCTATATAATAAAAATTGTAGAAAATTGAAAATCCTACAATTTTTATTTCAAACATTTTTTTGTAAAACGCTTTTGAGAAAATCGCAAAAAAGTGAAAAATTATACGAATAAACTACTACTTCCGGTTGACCGATTTTGATGAAAATGTTCGTGTCGGGTCCGGTAGCGGTATGTAACTTAAGTTTCAAGTTCGTACGATGTTCCGTTCTTGAGATAATTATGTTCACACACACACACACACACACATACACACACACACACACACGCACGCACGCACGCGCGCGTACACACACACACAGACCAATCGCTAAAAACATGTTTTTTGGGTTCAGGGGGTCTGAAAACGAGTAGATCCGGTGAACACTCGATTTCGAAAAATTGACATAAAAACAATACTTCCTTCCTATATATTCATATAAGCAAGATAAAGTAAAAATTTCAAAGTAAGGAAAAACGTTCTTTACTTTCCGAATCACCCTTGTATATTTTATATTTACTTTGGCAAGAAAATTCGTGTAATGTTTCATACCAAATTTTCTTTACTTATCAAACTATTTAATCCTTTTTTATGCAAAGTATAAAAAAATACTCTGGAAGTCATAAATTTACCTATCTACAAAACCCAATGGTACCCAGTAGTCTTTTATTTCAATAAAAGAAAAAAACACTTTAAATTATTGATATTATAAAATAAAGTCATGATTCTAATGATACAAAAGATTCGTGATCAAGTATTCAGGAATATGTACAAATTTGAACAGGCATACCAGAGGTTACTACAAAACTGATGATTAATGTACAATACAAAACATGTTGTGTTACATAAATAACATGTACTGTTATTTAATAAACTTGGTTACATTTTTCTTTGTGTGTATTAAAAAAATTAACATTCTTAATTTTTCTTGTTTTTTTGTTTTAGTAAGACTAAATAGAACTTGCAAACATTCATTGAGCGATAACAATCAGAATTGAATTAATAGTTAATGGAGCAAAACTTGACTATTATAGATTATTTAATTGGTTCCTATTCAACTATTTATAAAACTATTTATAGGCTGTTAGTTTTTCTGTTAAGTTTAAAGATAGCACGGTTCGTTAGTTTTAAAGGATAGCATTATTAGTTTTATATAATTAATGACTAAATTTAATTGAAATCTACTTTTTCTTCTCTGTCGTAATTTAATAGGATATATTGTCGAATAAAGATCTTATTTTTTATAATTAAGCACAGATTAATCTTGTAGACTCAATTAATTTATGTGGTATTTGTTGAAGGTAAGATGTTTTTTCCCACGTATAGGACCAATTTTAGACCACGTGAGGTGAATTTTGCAGCCCACATTCTCAGAAATAGTGTATAAAACCTCTGCTTGCCCTTGTTGTAGTGGTCACCACATTCGCGGTTCCGAGTGCGATTCCCGGTCTGGCATTTTTCGTCACTCATTTTCATCTACCCCCGTCTCATGGTGTACATTAGCAGTAATTGCAAAACTGTCGGATGTAAAAACAATTGTTTCAATTTCAAAATTATGATCACGGACTGGGTAAAAGTTTTATAAAACTCAATCCGTTGTTAAAGCTTATATAATATTTACCCGATTCCATGCTTAATCAACTTATAGCCTCCATTAACTGTAAGTTTCTCGGACGTTATTTTTGCTTCGAATGAAATTATACAGTTTTAAAATACCTGGAAACCGTCAGCTGTTTGCTAACCCACCTGAACATATTTATATAACACAAGAAACAGAAACGACTGTTGTGTGGCTAATTACGCAACAAAATTGTTGGAGCAAAAACCTACTCCTGCGCGGAGAAAATATATCAATAATTACCCAAATTTTTAAAAAGTTGGGATAATTTGCATTCCTTTAAAAAAATATCTGAAAAATTACTTGGTTGGTGAAACTTTTTATAGCGAACAAGAATTTTTTCTAAATAGTAGTAGAAGAACAATGTGAGATTGTAACATGTGTTTCAGTAATAACTTTTGACATGTCCTATATTCCTCCTCCTACATACTCCTTAGGGAACCTCCTGGACACATTAAAAAAAACAAAAGTTACGCAAGAGTGATTCCATTCCAGAGAAAGAAATAAGAAGGTAACACGTTTAAAAGGAAATGATTGCGTATTTCGAGGCACGAGGTCCCTGAGCGCCGCGGCGCACATTTTGAGAACCTCTGCTCTTTAGAAATGGCTCCATTGGAAAAGGTCTCTAACCCATCAACCCCTGTTAACCTAGATTACCTGGTAAGCATCATGAATGCATTCGTTGGATTTACGGATTAGCGTACAAGATGTGGCCATTAAATAACGAGACTGACGTTGTAAAAAATTTACTTTTAATTTTATACATAATCACTTACTGTTACCTTCAATATACACTCCTTCTCTATCCCTACAACGCTCCATGAAAATTTTTCATTAATGGAAACAGTGCTGGAAGTCATCATCTGTCAGCTCCTTCAGGACACGTGCCGCCTTCTCGTTCACAGCTTCCACAGACTCAAATCTTGTCCCATTTAATGCAGATTTAGCCTTAGGGAACAGGTAAAAGCCACATGGTGCAAGATCTGGTGAATAAGGTGGATGTTCTAACACTGAGATGCTGTACTTGGCTAGGAACCTCTTGACAGATAACGCGGAAAGAGCTGGGGCATTGTCTTGGTGGAGAACCCATGATTTGTCCTTCCACATTTCGGGGCGTTTTTTCCTTACTCTTTGACGTAGTTTAGAGAGTACCTCAAGGTAGTAATATTGATTAATTGTTTGAACTTCAGGAACCCAGTGAAGGTACACAATCCCATGGATATAAAAAAAACAATCATCATTGCTTTAAATTTTGACTTGCTCATTCGAGCTTTTTTGGCTCTTGGTGAAGTTCGGCTCTTCCAGTGCATGGATTGGCGTTTCGTTTCCAGATCATAAGTAAAAAACCACTTTTCATAACATGCTATTGTTTCCAAAAAATTTGGGTTATTTTCAATCGCGTACAAAGTGTCAGTACAAACATTTTTGCGAGCTTCATTTTAAATATTTGTGAGCGGCACTTGTCCTGAAGAAGCTGACAGAAGATGACTTCCAGCACTGTTTCCAACAATGGAAAATTCGCATGGAGCGTTGTAGGGATAGAGAAGGAGTGTACATATTGAAGGTGACAATAAGTTATTATGAATAAAATTAAAAAAAAATATTTTACAACGTCAGTCTCGTTATTTAATAACCACACCTCGTATCACGAAATTTTCTGCGAATGACACAAATAAGTTTAAAATTATTTGAAATAAAGGTTAAAAAAACTGTAACGAGATAACACGTCATAATTCAATAAATTTAACTAGGGAATGATAAACAGATTACAGAGTCATTAAAAATACATTAAAATACGTTTTGAAAGATCAACTTCTTTGATACACCGTTACATAACCAAGCCCAAACAAATTTTTAATTAATTAAGTCTTGTATGCCAATAAACGCGTAAATTAAAGGAATTTCATCAAGTTTTTCTTATCCGTTAATCGGTCATTATTCTTGAAATTTAAAAAAAAATAATAACGTAAACGAAACGTAAATATATAACACATTTATCAACCTTCGTACAAGTATTTTACGTCGTTAAGATTTATTCTTTAACTACTGTTATTTTTTTATTTAGATTTCTCAAATAAAAAAACTTATCGAATTCATGAATATAAAATGAAGCGGTTTTCAAATAATCTATTCTAGTTTTTTTATTATGTATTTTTTCATACATTTCGTTTTATTAAGTGATATTATAATGTACTACAATTCATAACCAATGTACAATATTTTTATATTTGTTTTTTCATTTATTGTATCATATTGATGTAAATACAAGTATATATGCCGTATAATATGACGTCATATTTTTGATTTACGTTTTGTTTTATTTTATTCAAGTATGTAGTAATCTGGTTTGAAAAACTATCAAGAAAAAATGTAATACAAATGACGTTATTAAATCATTACATAAGATCTTTTGTTTAAAAATTTACCTTCTATATTGTCGAGGAGGTTAATTGTGAGAGGTTTTTGTGTTTATTTAAAAATGTTAGAAGAGCAGCAAAACTTTTCAAAATTAACCTCCTCGATAACAGCGAAGATACTTACAGACTGAAACGTTTTAAAACATTGGGACTTGCTTTTACGATTTTATTAATAATTTATCTCATTTAATTTTTACTTTCTTCTGCCTATATGAATATTATAGGAAGGAAAGTACTGTTTTCATGTTGATTTTTCGAAATCGAGTTTTTATCGGATCTACACGTTTTCAGACCCCCTGAACCCAAAAAAACATGTTTTTAGCGATTGGTGGGTGTGTGTGTGTGTGTGTGTGTGTGTGTGTGTGTGTGTATACAGAATAGCTCAAGAACAGAACATCGTACGAACTTGAAACTTAAGTTACATATCACTACCGGACCTGACACGAACATTTTCAACAAAATCGGTTAACCGGAAGTAGTATATTCGTGTAATTTTTCACTTTTTTGCGATTTACTCAAAAACTGGTCCTACGATTTTTTTTAAAAATTCGCCTGGTTTACTAAATTTTTATGCTCTACAAGAAAGAATAGGCGGCATGTTTGCTGAAATTCTTGGTGAGGCTGTTTTCATGTACAAAAATTGTTTCTTTAAGATTGTGGCTTTAATATGCACTTTAGCGCAAAAATTTATATAATAAAAAATGTAGAGAATTTAAAATCCTACAACTTGTATTTCAAACATTTTTTGGTATAACGCTTAGTTTAGCGGTAATTAGCGATTTTCTGTTTTTTTCCTCACGAAAACGTGTGAGAAATCGATTTTTTAAGATTTCGACCTTAGTATGCATTTTACGACAAAAGTGTATATAATCAAATTTATAGGACATTAGAAGATCTACAACTTTTAATTAGACCATTTTTCTCTACAGAGCTTAGTTTAGCGTGAAAGAGTGATTTTCCGTATTTTTAAGCCAAACTGAGGTTGATTTTCATTTAGCGTCTTTTACTCATGATTAAAATTAGGTTATGTTTATTGAGGTTATGTTTTTGTTTATTTCTAATGTTTTATTACTAATTTTAGGTTATATTGTTCATAATTTGCATTGGCAAGAGAAAGTTGTGTGTGTTTCACACCAGATTTTTTTTCTTATTCTACGACTAATCATTATCTCATCGACATCACTATCATCTCCATCATGATTATCGTCATCTTCAGCTTCAACTAGCCTACTTTATGTTTCAAGATATGAACGCACAGATCAAGTTAGTTTCATTTTCAGATCAAGTTTAGTTTTATTTTTTGTTCACAGTTTAGTCGTGTTTTTAAAACCTACGACTGAATGCGTTTGGTATTTTCATTCTAAGAACGTTGAATTAAGATTTCAATCATTTTTGCTTAAAGTTTATGATTAAATAGTAAAATAACTGATTGCAAAGTGAACGTACAGTTCACTTTCCATCCGGCATTCAACTGAAAATCCCGCAAGATGCCTAAAAAGACTAATTTAATGAAAAACTTTGCCAATGCAAATAATGAACAATATAACCTAACATTAGTAATAAAACATTAGAAATAAACAAAAAAACTAACCTCAAAAAACATAACCTTATTTTAATCATGAGTGAATGATCCAAAAAAAAAATCAACCTCAGTTTGGCTTAAAAATACGGAAAATCACTCTTTTACGCTAAACTAGGCTCTGTAGAAAAAAATGCCCTAAATAAAAGTAGTAAATCTTTTAATTTCCTATAAATTTGATTGTAGCCTATACACTTTTGTCGTAAAATGCATACTAAGGCTGAAATCTAAAAAAATCGATTTTTTACAGATTTTTATGAAAAAATAACAGAAAATCACTAATTACCGCTAAACTAAGCGTCAGCTACACTAAAAAATGTCTGAAATAAAAGTTGTAGGATTTTTATTTCTCTACAACTTTTATTATATACATTTTTGCGCTAAAATGCATATTAAAGCCCCAATCTTAAAAAACAATTTTTTTCAATACAACAGCCTCCCTCAGAATGTTAGCAGACATGGCGCCTACCCTATCTTGTAGAGCATAAAAAATGTAGTAATTAGGCGATTTTTAAAAAAATTGTAGGAGCAGTTTTTGAGAAAATGGCAAAAAAGTGAAAAATGAAACGAATAAACTACTACTTCCGGTTAACCAATTTTGATGAAAATGTTCGTGTCAGGTCCTCTAGTGGTACCTAACTTACGTTTCAAGTTTCAACTTCGTACGATGTTCCGTTCTCGAGATATTTTGTTCACACATGCACGCACGCACGCGCGCGCACACACACACACACAGATCAACTACTAAAAACATGTTTTTTTGGATTCAGGGGGTCTGAAAACGTGTAGATCCGATGAAAACTCGATTTCGAAAAATCGACATGAAAACAATACTTTCCTTCCTATAGCTATATAGGATCGTATAGGCAAGAGAAAGTAAGAAGAATGTATAAAATTATAAGATCGGCTGGGTTTGAACAATTATTTATTGAAATTAATTACATCTTTCTTAACATATTATGTGTCTATACCCAAAAAATAATAATTACTCAAATAAACTACTATTAAGTGTTGTATTTTATTAAGCGTTATTTAATTAGTGCTTAATTAATTATTTAATTAAGTGTTAAGTAATTTTGTACACTCATAGTATCTATCTTTCTATATATTAAATATTCTCAAAACTAATTATTTTTAACTATTAACACGTTTATTACAGATAAATTTGAAGCCCATTAGTTTTGCTTATTAAAATGCCTAGAAAAGTAAAATTAGTATGTCTGGTTAACTAACTGATCTTAATCGTTTGGTCATTACAGGTGTACGAATCTTGACACAAAAAGAACGGATCAAAAATAATAAGGCAATGAGAGAAATTGAGAAATGAAAGTTTTAAACTTATTTAAAATAATTTTGTTTCATTTTGGGCAAAAGTCTTCCTTGGAGTAGTTTGTTTGAATAGTTAATCGTATTGTCATGATGGTTGATAGTTTTGGGTCTCTACGGTTTGATGCAGTCTCCAAGCTGTTCTATCTTGCCCAAGTCGTTTCATAACTACCGTACATATCTTGCAACACCCTACATATTTTGTAATTTGCTTTAAATATATTGCGCGGTTCCAAGCTCCGTGTAGTTGCGGGATGAAGTGTACAGGTGAGGTATAATGAATGAGTGACGCATGCTGGGAAACCGATTATTGTATTACTCGGATACAAAACATTCATTTTTAAACTTTCCGTATTTGTTTGTATTTATTACATTTATTTATTAGCATATTTTGATATAAATTGGTAAGTTAAATATTATGAATCCGACCATGTTAATAATCCGGTAGGTATTTATTAAATTAATGCGCCGGATGATAAGAATATTTTTTTAGTCTAGTTAGTACACGCTACCACTACAAATGCAGCAGCTGCGAAACACTACTAACACTCATTCATTCTCCCACTTCTACGCGGAGCTGGGACTCAAGCAAACCTTTGCCTCCCCCTATGATTCACTCCCTCAATTACTGTTAAAGCAATACCTGAATGTCTTAAGATATGTCGAACTAGCCTTTTCATTGTTTTATGATAATGATTAATTAATAAGTTTGATTAGATCATCAGCCGAAAAGCTGGTTTCAACCTGCAGAGGTTTTACTAAGTAAAACGAGAAGTGAGTTGGTTTACAAATGCCTTCCTCACAGAGCAGAAAAGTACGCTTATCAGAATGCCTTGTCCTCTGAAAAGCACATATTTTCCACTCTGCAAATGACACCTTCACTTTATTCACCACAGGGTCTGGCTGAACGTATAATGAAATTCATTACGTTTAGTGGAGATAACTCTGATTAGTGTCTTTAAACCACTGCCTCTTCTGTTCTTAAATAATTCAGTCATTTAATTGGCTGACCATGTGATAAGAAACAGAACTATTTATTTTAGCCACGCAACTAACAGATTGAGTCTAAATAATACATTAGTACATATTTGATACATTAGTATAGTTACTTGAGTCACGAGTTTGCCCTTGTTTACAACAAGGGTAAAGGGGAAAAGCATCAGTGCGCATGCGCGACTGCTTTAATTTCAGTACAACAAACTTAACAATTTATACTATACCCAGAGCATACACAGTAGTATCACAGAAACTTTTGTAGGTTAACTGTACAAACATTAACTGTTTGTTACCGTAAATACAAATGTTAGTTTCTCGAAAACGTAAGCAGACTATTCACAGTGTTGAACGAAATCTAATATGCAATGTAATAAAATGCTGTGAAGTTAAAGCTAAACAAAAAAACGTTTCAACAAAAGCCATAAGCGAGTGGCTAACTACTGTGATGTTTCTCTTTCCACAATTCGAAAAATAAAGAAGGAAATTAAAGACGTGAAGAAGCTATTCTTCAACAGTTTTGTTGACACCTGGTAGAAAAAGGAAACGGTTAGGTAGATACTAGTGAGACTGATAGTGAAGACGCCGGTGACACCGATAGTAAAGAAGGCGATTCATTCGTAGAAAACTTTGTTCCTATGGAATAAGGTAGCTGGTAATTGTAGTAAATCAAAAATTTCTTTTTTTTTTTTTTTTTTTTTTTGTCATCAGTCTCTCGACTGGTTTGATGCAGTTCTCCAACCTTTCTATCTTGCGCAAGTCGTTTCATATCTACATACCTGTAACACCCTACATCTTTTGTAATTTGCTTTATATATTCTAATCTTTGCCTCCCTCTGCAATTTACTCCCTCAATGTTACCCTCCATTATTGATAGCCCAATTCCTGGATGTCTTAGGATATGCCCCACTAGCCTATCCCTTCTTTTGGTAAGATGCTTCCATATACTTCTTTTTTCATCCACTCGCCTAAGAACCTCTAAATTACTTATTTTGTCCACCCACCTAATCTTTAACATTTTCCTATAACACCACATTTCAAAAGCTTCTATCCTCTTCCGTTCTACAGCCCCTATCACCCACGTTTCACTTCCGTATAATGCTACACTCCAAACATAATGTTTTAAGAAATTTTTCCTAATCTGTAAATCAATGTTTGTAGTCAGTAAGCTGTTTTTCATTTCAAAGGCTTTTCTAGCTTGAGCAATTCTACTCTTGATATCACTCGTGCTTCTACCATCCTTTGTTATTTTACTCCCTAGATAGCAGAATTCCCCAACTTCCTGTATGTTCTCGTTGCCTACTTTTAAATTTCCCATCTCTTCTAAACCACTCTTGCTGCTGCACAACACTTTCGTTTTGTTCTTATTAATTTTCATGAAGTAATCCTTCCTCAAGATCTCATCAATTCCATTTAAGGCATCCTCTAGTTCATTCTTTGCCTCGGCTAATACTACTATTAAAAATTAAAAATTTCTAGTCTATTAAAAATTTCTAGTCATGTAATTAAGCGGTAGGCAATATTACAGGTCACATTTATTTCTTATAGGTTTATGAAGAAAACATTTTCTCGGAATAAACCACAGCTTACAAACAAAATGTACGTAGAAACTGCACGGTAGTGAAATGTACGAGTAGTGTCTGACTGTTGAGTTTGGTAGAACTGTCAAATTTTCACTTCCCTTCCTCACAGCCCATACATACGCAAAAGGCAATCTCGAGACTTCAGTACAGGTATATATAATAATAAATTAATTACTTAGTTTTATGATAATGAAATACTAAGTGCAGTAACGATGTTAACCTCAGTGCCTTTCTCCCTCTCGATCTCCAGTTAACCTTTCTATTTTCTAATACAAGTAGTAGAGGACTTATGAAAGGACTAAGTTTTTTTTTCTACGTGATCGATAAAAAGACAATTAACTTCAGTAGTCATCCTTCAGTCTTAACACATTTAATGCGGATATCGAGTTTGGTATGCGACCTACTGATGAAATTAAAAAAAATATATTATGTTTAATATTTAGTTTTTTCGTAAATAATGATGTAGTAATCAATATTTCAAAAAAATATTAATATTTGTTGAGTTTTTGGACTGGAGGTAATATTACCTCCTCCGTAAGCGTGATTAGAATTGTATACGCAACAACGTAATCCACGTCCGAATCCAATCAAATTTAATGAAAATGAGACATTACCACTTGTAAAAAAATGCATTGAAGTCATTATTTATTTCTGAAAGATCAATTATTCTTCAAAATTTTACGAAAATTTTAAAATAATAAGTATCAGACTTTACAGAGCCAAGTCTAGCGTCAATAAGTGATTTTTCTAATATATTTCTAATTATTTTTTATTGCATAAGGAAAGAGTAAGTCGTGTGAGCGTTTCACACCAGATTATTTTATGTTAATTAACTTAAGGATTAAAATATTTTAAAAGTAACTCAATAATAAAAACTATAAAACTTAACACCAACCCATAACAAAGTAAATAAAATATATATTTTAAATCTTTGACAGATAAAACATCTGAGTTATGTAATTGATCTGTAGGTAGATGATCTACTTCCGGTGGATCATTCTTAGAAATATTATATGAAGATTTGGTAGTTTTGATGTACATTGTGTGTAAATCTTTATAATACTGCATCAAACCACTTTGAGTCACTTGAAACAAAAAATAATTCAATGGTTGTAATAGAAAACTCTTTTTTGGTATAATATAAGTCAGTTGATATTTTCTAGGACATTCTTTAACCAGATGTGTCAATTCATTAAAAATTAACAAATCATCGCTTATCGCTTTCATATTTTCTAATATATTTTTTCTTACTAATATTGCAACATTATTAGTTTTACTTAATATCGGTATTATATCCGTTTCTGATTTATTTACCAGTTTAAGCTTTTCACTTAACGAATTTTTTTTTGAAAATTCAAACCCGTTAAATGTATCTAATAGGTCCGGATAATTTATATGTATTCTTTTTATATTTTCTGAATCATGTAATTCCTTTAATGTATTAACACTTGGATAAAATTTACCTCTCCGTAAAGTTTCATACATTAAACCCTGATTTAAACTTGTAAAAACAATACTGAATAATAAACAAACACCTATAATTACTCTTACAGATGAAAACGTATACGAATGTTTATTACTTTTAATAATTCTATTACATAACGGTGCACCAAATATTGCTTTGATTGGTTCAAATATATCGATTTTAATATTTTTATTTAAATATTTTTGATATACATAAATGATCATGATATAACATATAATTGTAATTAATATTGTCAGTATTAAAAAGATTGACATTTGCACACCAAATGTATATTTTATTAGATCAACACCCATTACTTTTGCTCCCTTTCTAACAACCACACATAAGTTATCTTCATCGGTCGGTGCGACAAAATCGATATCGTATGTTCCATATGGTTTAATAAAACGATTATTGAATGAAAATTCAACTCGATGTTTAAGTACATCATTTAATGATCCATCACAATTTTCCGGTGTTATACATGTACCAAAACTTATATTATCGAATGGTTTTATCAATTTTGGCTTAAAATTTAAAGATCTTGATAGATCTCTTAATATTGCCGCATCTATAATTTTTTCAGCTAATTCATTTAATCCTCCATCTTCTCCAGATGTATCATAATTTATTAAATTATCATAATCATCAATATAAAAAAATGATACCCGGAAAATATAACCATGATTATTTAAATATTTATACTCAAAATGATTATGTATTTCAGCCGAACTTTCATTCAATAATGTCAAATCACCAAATTTATTTTCTAACCGATGAAACGGATTATAACTATATAATTCTACCGTTTCATTACAATAATTATTATAATTTTGTGATAATTCATCAATTTTTTCATCCGTTTTACAAGATTTGTATAAATAAACCATTGTTATTAATACATTTACTAATCTTAATTCATCCCATAACGAATACAACATTTTCATATCAATATTTCTACTTTTTTCATTATTTAAAATATATATTATTAATAATTTATTTCTACTGTTCCATGTCAATGTTGACTTACTAAATATATCTGATAATTTAATAAATTGATTTTTAATTAATGAGAAATTATTTACAATTAATATGAAACCATCAATTATTTTATTTTTATTTACTTTATAATTAATATAATGTTCGTTTATTGTTATTATTGGTTTTTTATTATATTTTAATATTTCTTTAATATCTTCTAATAATAATATTTCATTTTTAGTATTTTGTTTTTCAGGTATCATTAATACTATATTTGATTCTTCTATGTAAATGTTCTCTATTATTCTACTAATTCGATTTTTTATGTATGTATCTATTTTATTACTTTCAAATAGAGTAAAATTTAAAAATTTTCTATCAGAATTTATTTTATTTATCTCTTTATTATTGTATCCATTAACGTAATAAAATTTCAAAAGTAACAGATACTGTACTAATAATAAATTTGAAATTGTAATAAAATTCATTGTTTATGTAAATTTTACTAAAAGATTTAAATTAGTTTTTTTTAAATTGCAGATTTAATTTTATTTATTTATCATGTCTATTGTTTATGTCATGTTTATTTATCATTAAATTTAGTTAAACTGATGAAAACAGATAAAAATTACTTTGAAATTCTTAATAATTGAATCAATACTTTTCCATAACTTCTTTTTGCGATAGTTTTTTTATTTAAACACAAATTTAATCTTTTGAAAAACTAGATTACAAATAATATTACTTTAAAATATTAATATACTTCTATACTTTAGTACAATTTTTTTTATCAGTTCGAAAGAAAAATATTTTTGTTAGTAAACTCTATGAATCACCTTATATGAAATATATGTAGAAAGATGTATGATTTGAAAGACATTTCTTTAATTAATCGGGTTCGATTGTTTGTATTGCACTATAAATTTTATGTTTTATTAATTAACACAAATCGAAAATAATGTTTATTGTAATTATTTTATTTATTTTTTATTAAACCCAAATGTGTTTTAAGTGTTTGAACTGTAACTTATTAAAAAATAATTACACGTACATTTTAAAATGCCACAATATATATAAACGACGAAACACTTTCTACACATATTACACACAGATTTTATACGTTAATTAAAATTATTTTAACACAATATTAAAATTGATAATTAAGTTTTTTAATTAACCTTCAAATTCATTTATGAAACTTGTTGAAAATGTTTTTAGGTTAAATACTCATTAAAAGTTATATAAATTTAAATAACACAGAATTTGAAATGTTATTCTATACCTCTGTTATTGTAATGAAATATTCCTACAAAGAGTAATGTATTTCAATTTTTAAATATTTTATAATGTTGTGTTATAGTTTTTGAATTTTATTGGTTTGACAGACTGATTGATTGTTACTTTGTATGTAAAATTTTGATTACAATTCATTCTTTAGATTTTTAATTAATTTTATGAAAATAAAGCAATAAGTTTGTAGTATTAATTAAATAAACACTCTGTCATGTTTACTTTACTCTCCAAATGTTCAACATTAAATTCGTTCTAAACTTTTCAATTTAATTAATTTCTAAATTCATAATAATTATTGTTATTTCCCAAACAATTTTACATGCTTATATTTTTACTTTCTCTTGCCTATATTTATGAATATATAGGAAGGAAAGTACTATTGTTTTCATGTCGACTTTTCGAAATCGAGTTTTCACCGAATCTACACGTTTTCAGACCCCCTGAACCCAAAATACATGTTTTTAGCGATTGGTGTGTGTGTGTGTGTGTGTGTGTGTGTGTGTGTGTGTGTGTGTGTGTGTGTGTGTGTGTGTGTGTGTGTGTGTGTGAACAGAATATCTCAAGAACGGAACATCGTACGAACTTGAAACTTAAAACTTAACTTAACATACCTCTACCGGACCCGACACAAACATTTTCATCAAAATCGGTCAACCGGAAGTAATAGTTTATTCGTATAATTTTTCACTTTTTGCGATTTTCTCAAAAACTGGTCCCACGATTTTTTTTAAAAATCGCCTGGTTTACTAAATTTTTTATTCTCTACAAGATAGGGTAGGCACCATGTTTGCTGAAATTCTTAGTGAGGCTGTTTTCACGTAAAGAAACTGTTATTTTAAGATTACGGCTTTAATATGGATTTCAGCGCAAAAATTTATATAAAAAAAGTAGAGAATTTAAAATCCTATTACTTCTATTTCAAACATTTTTTGTATAACGCTTAGTTTAGCGGTAATTAGGGATTTTCTGTTTTTTTCTCACGAAAACGTATGAAAATCGTTTTTTTTAAGATTTCGGCCTTATTATGCATTTTACGACAAAAGTCTATAAATAATCAAATATATAGGAAATTAAATGACCTACAACTTTTATTTTGATTATTTTTCTCTACAGAGCATAGTTTAGCGTGAAAGAGTGATTTTCCGTATTTTTAAGCCAAACCGAGGTCGATTTTAATTTCCCGTCTTTCACTCTTGATTAAAATAAGGTTTTTTTGAGGTTGAGATAAGGTTGTTTTTTGAGGTTAGTTTTTAGTTTATTTCTAATGTTTTATTACTAATGTTAGGTTATATTGGTCATTAGCTATTTGCATTGGCAAGAGAAAGTTGTGTGAGAGTTTCACACCAGATTTTTTAATCTCTTTGTCGCTTACTAAGTAAAGTCCAATTTTTTAACAAAATGACACCAAAATTTGACTGTTCACTAAACCAAAGCAGAGTGGTATATCAAAGAACGGCTTCCACACTGGACTCAATATATGTTTTAACTAACCTTACTGAATTACGATTCTTGAAAATCATATTTGCCAACTTTATTGACGAAAAACTCGAATGATGTTTTTGATATATCATTAGGTATACAACTGACAACTCGAATGATGTTTTTGATATATCATTAGGTATGCAACTGACAGTCACAAAAACCTCTGCTCTACTCGTGGTAGTCACACCACGTCCGTCATTCAGTGAAAACACATTTCGTCTTATTTAATTCAATCGTAATCGGTAATTGTCACGTATATTGACTTTGCATTGAATTAAATCTGTTTAGTAGAACTGTGTAAGTAAGGAGAAACAAAATCTTCATTTAAAATACATTGGATAAGATTTTGCGTTTTAAATTAATAAATAATAAAAAATAACAAAGTACTGTACTGAACGTCTACTTTTGTTAATGAAATGTACAACATACTCTAAGATTTCTTCTTACGCCTTGAAAATAGCTAGACTGCTACAAGGAAAACAGTATTATTATGACAAGACCTTGAAATTTACAACCCAAGTTTACTGGTACCTAGACTTAAGTTGCAAACACTGTTTCTGATATCCAAACGTGTATCGTATCGTACGTCAATAAAGAATAATTTATTCTCTGAACATATTGTTAATTGACAATTAAGTTAGCGTACTCTTTTTTTCAATACAAACTTATTTATTCAGCTATTAATTATATTTATTTATTTTTATTTCAATTTAATTGTCGTCTGTGATCAACTTCAAACAAAATGAAACAAAAATTACTTAATCGATTTTCAATTCTTTCAAGATTTTAGTTCTTCGAATAATCACCGAGAAACTCCTCCTTTTTGAGGTCGATTAAAATTTAGAATTCAGTATTTTGATGAAGCTATTATTATTATCTTTATTGGTGCAATTTATTTTATTATTTTATTTATTTATTTTTTCTTGTAAAGAATTGAAATTTATGGTAATTGGTTCAATAAATAATAAATTTATTAACATTTATTGCCATGTTGAGTAGAATATTTTTATTTCATATCTCCAATGAAAATAATAAAAAATGTACAATATATTAATTAATTCTTATTCTTTGAAACTTATCTAAAATATTATGTTAAAAAAAGTCAAATTTATTTGTTTTTTCGAGTTAATCTAAGAAATTATACAACCATTTCAAAAATTATTTCATTTTTGGAAGTTTAGAGTTTCCAGAGTAAAAAGGCTATATGGCATTATGTAATTTTTTTATATATTAAGAATTTTGAAAAGGGTCTTTTGAGAAGGTTTGATCCTTTATCTATTAGTATCATACTTACCACATATTGTAAACGTGCCTATAACAGGCAGGTGGAGTGTTAAATTATTTGCACTCGATCTGTTAGTTCCCGGGCTACAAAAAACAGTTGTGTTTCTTATCACATGGTCAGCCAATTATATGACTGAAACATTTAAGAACACAACCGGGAGAGGTGTAAAAGACACTAGTCGGAGTTATCTCCTCTGAGAGTAATACAAATTTCATTATACAGTTAGACCCTGTAGTGAATGAAGTAACGATGTGCAGGGTGGAAAGTAGATGCTTTTCGGAGGGCCTGGCATTCTGATAAGCATACGTTTCCACTAAGTGGTGAAGGCAATGGTACACCAGCTCACTCCTCGTTTTACCTCTAGTGGTTCACACCAGTTTTTCTACTGATGAACTTAGCAACAAAATTTTATACAATGTATTGTAATACATTCAGGTATCACGTCCGGTACGGTATCGCTCTACAATATAACATCATCCTATATTCTTTCATTTTTTTCAAAAATTAAAAAAATAATTTACCGGACAGATATCCAAAAAATAATTTTTTCATAGAAAGTTATATAAACCTTCAAAAAATCAAAGCGATTACAACAAAATATATTTTTTTACCCTATGTGTGTATGTTGCAATCTATTCAATTTAAGAGCAATAATCCCATCACCCAATGAGATGAGGATGATATTAGGTGTAGGGGATGAATGACATGTAAATAAGGTGTAGTCTTGTTCAGATTCAGGCCTACAACTCCTAAGAGAGTATAGTTAATTGAACCCTAACTATCAAAGTGCACCGGTAACCACCATCTAGTATTGAAATCCGTATAAAAGTAACTACCTATCTAACAGGATTTGAATTAGGAACCTTTGTATCTACAAATAAGCTGTTAAACAGCTGACTCGCGGCAACGATTTTACCTCTAGACCAACTAGGTGGGTTAACACTTTTTCCAGATAGCTTTTACGTACTCTTGCTTATGATGGGGTACATAGTTATTCTAAAGTCGTATTATCTCTACCACAGAAAATCAATCCTGTCCCGGTCTCAGAAGGTAAAGTAGGCACACTAATTTCCTGAGCTGGTGATGAAAGAGATGAATGAAAGTGAGAGAGTGAGTGTTGGTCAGTGACAGCGAGAGGGGAATTGGGCTACGGTTCCCTTCCACGCCACGCTGAGAGTATGTAAATTTATTTTTAACCCGACATTTTCCTTGTAGTACGAGGGAATATTATATAAACCTCGTATTATATAAACAGTTCCGAGGGAGATGGAGAGTTGTTCGTTGATGTCGGATCAAGTGGCCAGGCGGCGGGTTTTTGGTTGGTAGGCGGTTGCGGCCTCTTTGGGGCTGGACGAGGACGCCTCAATTGAGTCAAACACTACTTCCCCCATCGTGAGGGAGTGGAGTAAACACGAGTTTTTCTCGCCGCCTCGGATAAAAAAAAAGTCGTATTTCTTCTCTTCCACTGGTGACTCACACTGATGTCAACAAAATTCCTGTTTCCAGTACTAATTGGTTTTATTTGTACAGCGTAATTTTCTTTTCTACATGTAAGGTTATATGAGAAGTTAAACGCTTTTAGTTTAGTTTGCCGTGAAGCGCAGCAATTGATTGGCCCCAAGCTTGCCGCACTTAACTCCTTACGATTTTGCTCCATAGGTTTTTTAATCTTATGGAGTCTAACGAGTGTCTTTTCACATATCCGAAATTTTGTTTTTCCTAAAATGGCTGAGCCCCCTTTATTACGGATAAGGGAGGTCTTAGTGTATTACTAATGTTAACAAATGTAATTATGACATTAATGGTACTTCTACATTCATTTTCTTATTGTAACTAATATTGTAATAATTGACATTGCCTTAGTATATTCATACTTAGTGTAGAAAAGAAACAGGTGCGCCGTGACTGACTGCTTAAACCTCTTTAGGCTCTTGGTACACGCAACGGCTAATAGTTGTATTTCATACGAAGAGTAACCTTCAACCGGTTTTATCATCTTCTTGGAATGTTTATCACGTTAATTATTAACATCAATTCATTGTGAAAAAAATTAAAGTTGTGATTCCAGTATTTATAATTCTTTGAATATTTATTCCTATCTAAATTGTAATCTATACTAATATAATATAGAAGAAACGTCTGTTTGTTTGTTTGTTTGTTTGAATGAAGTAATCTCAGAAACTACTGAACTGATTTTAAAAAATCTCTTATTGTTGCATAGCTTAGAGCTTCCTGATCAATACAGGCTATTTTGCAACTTTAAGTAACTTTAATTAAGTGAGTTAAGCAACTTAAACTGTGACGATGTCGCATGTTTTAGTTTATCGGGTGCATAACACTTTTATTTTTTCTAAGTCCTCTGGATGGTGTATTTTTTGGGCTAGAAGCACGATTCAACTTTTATACTTCATAGAAAAACGTGAAGAATAACATTCGATTCCGGAAACATTAAAAATTCGGAAATATTTAAAATTTTTATTTTTGTACTGAATTTCATGTATTTGTTTTCATTCGACAGGTAGCAAATGAGTCATATATTTCCAATTACTCTGCGTACCGCACCCACGTATTACTGTCTCTTATCTCAGCCATTATATCAACAGTCTCTTTCTTTTCCATCGGTATTCTTCTATGCATTCTATTCAATTCTGTTAAATCGCAGGGACAAACATTTAAAACGGTGGGCATCGATTTGAGAAAAGAGTGCTTCCTTCACTCAAGAACAACTTCATGTTGGACTTTCTAGAGCTGGAAGTGCAGAAAAACAATTTATTTTGCTGCCACATGGCAAAAAAAAACACAAATATTGTATATAGAGAGGTTTTAAAATAATTTAATGAGGCCTACATTAGCTGCTGTGAAGCGAAGCGAGCGGAGGTAATATTATAAAGAAATAACGCTTGTTTATTTGTTTGTACGAGATCATGAAACAAACAACCCAACCGATTTTAAAAAATTTTTTATTGTAAGCTTAGAGCTTCCTGAGTAACATAGGCTTATGAGGCATTACAGTACCTAATAATAATAGTGTTTTTATTTGCCATTAAAATTTACAAAACAAAATAAAAAAACAAAAAAGTACACCTAGAATATAGCAATCCAAACCATAAATTGATTAAACTAAAATAAATATAATATTTGTACGACTTTTCTCTCTTTTATGTTCCTTATTACACTGATAAGACTTGCCAGCGTGACCTACCCGGTCGTCTGCCTGGTTGGTAGACCCCTTTACCATTGCATTTTAAAAAGAAAAGAAAATCATCACTCACAAAACTACTTACACAATACAGGCATCCCTTAGAATTACGCGTTTTGATTTGTACGATTTTGAAGTTACGCGGTTACCATTTTAGTATCGTACCCTAAATATTTACGCATTAATATAAGCGTAAATAAACACGTAGGCCTAAGCGGCGCGAAACGCCGCTGGAGTGGCAAGTAAATATTCATACAGGCAAGAGAAAGTTCGGTTACTATTATTATTATTATTATTATTATTGGCGAATTCTCCTTGGATAGAAGACGTTAAGCATCATGACTCAGTTTCGTCATTTGTTTTTCTTATTGGTCCAGTAGGCCTTCATTGTTTCCGAGAAAGCTTTTTTGCGGTTTTCAGACCACTTTGGTCTAAACTGCTTCTCTCTTGAGGGCTCTGAAACTTTCCACTTGTCTACCTTGTGACGGAATAAGTTTTTATTAAAAATTTCAGTTTGATGTATATTTGCGCTTTTTAGGTCCTTACAATTATTATTATTACGACAGCTATTATTATTATAATGATTATTATTATTATTATTATGCTAGTTCCAGGGCTACAAAAAATAGTTCTGTTTCTTATCACATGATCAGCCTATTATATGACTGAAGCATTTAAAAACAGAAGAGGTAGAGGTGTAAAAGACACTAGTTACAGTTATCTCCTCTGAGAGTAATAAACTTTATTTCATTGAACACCCAGACCCTATGGTGAATGAAGTAAGGTGTCATTTGGAGGGTGGAAGGTAGAGATATTTTTTAGAGGGCCCGATATGCTGATAAGTATATTTTTTCACTTAGTGAGGAAGGCATGGTAAACCACCTCCTCTTTGTTTTACTTAGAACCTTGTTTTACAACACAGCTGGTATCTGTACCAAGTAGCTTCTTTTAGATATTTTTCCAGAGTTAACCTATTCTTTCCATTTAAGTACTTTAGATCCTTCTCGGTTATGGCCTTCTCAAACGTGGTTTCGTTCTTACCCGTTTACTGCGTTTGCAAATTTTTTAACTTTTACACAAATTTTTAAAACTAAAAATCGTTTTGATTTTCGTTGCGAATCACAAAAGAAAGATTCTATATATGTATTGTACGAGGGTTATTTTTTTTATCAACCTCCGATTGGTTGTTGTTGTTGTTGTTGTTTAGGTCATTAGCCGGAATGCCGGTTTGAGCCTCAAGAGGATTTACTAAGTAAAACGAGAAAAGAGGTGGTTACCATTGCCTTCCTTACTGAGTTGAAAAGTATGCTTATCAGCATGCCAGACCTTGTAAAAATCATTAACTTTCCACCCTCCAAACGACACCTTCACTTCATTCACCACAGGGTCTGGCTGTATAATGAAATTCATTACTCTCAGAGGAGATAACTGTGACTAGTGTCTTTTACAGTTCAACCTCTTTTGTTCTTAAATGCTTCAGTCATATAATTGGCTGATCATGTGATAAGAAACAGAACTATTTTTTGTAGCCCTGGAACTAGCATCATAATAATAATAGCTGTCATAATAATAAAAGTAACCCAACTTTCTCTTGCCTATATATCCCAGCTGCGTTGGCGTAGTTGGTAACATGCTCGCCTCTCATCATGCGGTCTTGGGTTCGAATCCGGGAATTCAGGCAGGGCATATTTTCATACATTATAAAAAATCATTTCATCCTTCACCGTCCGCATTAGCAGTAATCGCAGAACAGTCGGACGTTAAACCAAAAAAAAAAAATTTGCCTTTATGAATATTTACTGCCACTCCAGCGGCCTTTCACGCCGCTTACATGTCTCGACCTCAGAGGGGTAGGTGGATTAGAATTCATAAGCGAATCACAACCATAAAAGTATGAGCGCTGCACGCCCTTAATTTTATTATTAACTTAATTATTCTGAGTATAATAATAATTAGTTTTAAAAATAATTAGTTTTTAAGTTAGACGTTTTGAAAGTTGAGTTTATTGTTTTAAGGTATAATGTTTCAAAATTTTTATGTTATAGATTTTACTTATATACATTTAAGCTTTTGGTTTGGCGTGTATGGTTTGTGCGTGTGCTACGCACCTGCACTTTGCCATAAGGTGAAGTTTGGCCGCCAGAGGGGTTGGGTGGATAAGAATAATTGAATTTTTACTAATGAATTTGTGGAAGTATGGATTAATGTTTGAAGGGATGAAGTTCCAAAATTTTTAACTAGAAATTTGAATTGGTATCAAACTATCTGAATGAATTGAAGTAAAATGAAAGAATTGAACTATAAGAATGAATTGTTGGTATCAAACAATCACAACCTTTAAAATAAATTTATAGATCTAAAAATATTTTTAATCGCAACCTTTGAAAAAATATTATGTCTTTAAATAAATGAGATGATGACATGTTCTTATTAAAACAAACTTGGAAGATATGTTATAAAACTAAAACGATGCAAAAATATATAAATGAAATATCTGTCAATAAAGCTTAAATATTTCTTATCTGAATATACTCTGTATATCTTTTATTCCGCAGCGTGTTTTTTAAAATGTGATAGAAAAATTAAAAATTACAATTTAGGGATGAAATTATAATTTTTAAACCAATCACAAAAAAATCCATTCAAATTGCATAAACAATAATTTCTCCATCAATGTTTGGCAAACAAGTTAAAAAGCGACTAAAGTTGAGAACGACTAAATGTTGCTTCAATATAATATATTGAAGCATAATATTATATTAAATATTATATTGAAGCATAATATTTGCATAATATTATTATGTTCATTATTGAGAAAGAACTTGCAGACTAAATTTTTTTTTATTCCTATTTATGTACGTTGCAATCTGTTCAATTTAGAACAATAAGCAACCCCATGACCCAATGAGATGAGGATGATGTGTATGACGTGTAAATGAGGTGTAGTCTTGCACAGACCCAGGCTGACCATTCCTGAGAGAGTATGGTTAATTAAACCCCAACCATGAAAGTACACCGGTAACCACTATCTAGTATTCAAATCCGTATAAAAGTAACTACCTTTACTAGGATTTAAACCAGGAACTTTCGTCTCCGAAAATCAGCTACTTTTGGTGACAACTTTACCTCTAGACCAACCCGGTGGGTTACAGACTAAATTGAAATTCAATTTTAAAAAATACATGAAGCAATGGGTATCCTAATGCAGATAACTGTACACACTCACTTTCACTGATAACAAATAGTGATGCAAAAGATGATGAAAATTTGAGTTTCATAATGCAGAAATCAGAGGAAGAGTGAACAAAGCATTGCTCGAGTCCCACCTCCTTGTAGTTGGAAGGAATGCAGTGCGTTGTTATAGTAGTGGGAAAATGAATGAGTTAGTAGTATTTCACAGCTGAAGCATTTGTAGTGGTAGCGTGTACTCACTAGACTAAAAAAAATCTGGTGTGAAACACTCACACGACTTTCTCATACCAATGCAAATAATTAACAATAAACCTAACATTATTAATAAAACATTAGAAATAAACAAAAAAACTAACTTTAATAACATAACCTAATTTTAATCATGAGTGAAGGACGTAAAGGAAAATCAACCTCAGTTTAGCTAAAAAATACTGAAAATCACTCTTTCACACTAAACTAGACTCTGTAGAGAAAAATGCTTTAAAAAAAAGTTGTACATCTTTTATTTTTTATAAATTTTATTATATACGCTTTTGTCGTAAAATGCATTCTAAAGCCAAAATCTTAAAAAAATTGATTTTTCACACGTTTTCGTGAGAAAAAACTGAAAATTGCTAATTACTGCTAAACTAAGTGTTATACAAAAAAATGTTTGAAATATAAGTTGTAGAATTTTAAATTCCCTACAACTTTTGTTATATAAATTTTTGCACTAAAATGCATATTAAAGCTGTAATCTTAAAAAAAGTTTTTTTTTCGTGAAAACAGCCTCACTAAGAATTTCAGCAAACATGTCGCCTACCCTATCTTGTAGAGAATAAAAAATTAAGTAAACCAGACGATTTTTAAAAAAATCGTAGGACCAGTTTTTGAGAAAATCGCAAAAAAGTGAAAAATTATATGAATAAACTACTACTTCCAGTTGACCGATTTTGAGGAAAATGTTCGTGTCGTGTTCGGTAGAGTCGTATGTAACTTAAGTTTCAAGTTTGTACGATGTCGTTCTTGAGATATTCTGTTCACACACACACACACTCACAGACACACAGACCAATCGCTAAAAACATGTTTGTGTGGGTTCAGGGGGTCTGAAAACGTGTAGATCCGGTGAAAACTCGATTTCGAAAAATTGACATGAAAATAATACTTTCCTTCCTATATATTCATATAAGCAAGAGAAAGTAAAAAATATATGAAGAATAAGTCTCCTAATGCAGATAACTGTATGCACTCACTTTCACTGATAACAAATAGTGATGCCAAAGATGAAGAAAATTTGAGTTTCATAATGCAGAAATCAGAGGAAGAGAGAACAAAGTATAGCTTGAGTCCCAGCTGCGTGTAGTTGGAAGGAATGCAGTGCGTTGTTATAGTAGTGAGAGAATGAAAGAGTTAGTAGTGTTTCACAGCTGATGCATTTGTAATGATAGCGTGTACTAACTAGACTAAAAAAATATTCTTATCATCCAACGCATTAATTTAACAAATACCTACTGGGTTATTAACTTGGTCAGATTCATAATATTTAACTTTCCAATTTATATCAAAATATGTAAATAAATAACTGTAATAAGTACAAACAAATATGTTAAATACAGAAAGGTTGAAAACGAATGTTTTGTATCAGAGTTATACAACAATCGTTCTCCCAGCATGCATCACTCATTCATTATACCTCACCCGTACCCTTCACCCCGCAACTACATGGAGCTTGAAACCGCACAATACATGTTCAAAAAATTATGAGAAAACATAATATTTAACAACTTCCAAAGAAGAGGCGAAAGACTTAGTACTTTATAAAATCAGAAGATTTAAAATGCAACAAAATGTAAAAAAATAATATGAGATAGAAAGAAAAGAGTTGAAACATAATTACATAGGATACACTCTTAACGAACAGAAACACACTGGAAGAAATTAAGTACAAATTGAAGAAATTGGGAAAATATCAAGAACGCAAATTATCTACCTTAATGTAAATGATAAACACATCACAAAAGAAGGATTATTAAACTCTATTAGTATTATTAAAATAGTACTCACCGTAATGACTTATGGAGCTTTTTCCTCACATCTATATTACTATGCATTACAGGACCAGCTGCACTGCTCTAACCTGCACAAAAACAAACTAGTTAGATTTTACCAGCTTACAAGCACACATGTGGTCTTAGGTTCGAATCCCATTCAGGCACGGCATATTTTCATACGTTACAAATATCATTTCATCCTTCACCGTCTGCATTAGCAGTAATTGCAGAACAGTCGAACGTAAAAAAAAAAAATCTGGTGTGAAACACTCACACAACTTTCTCTTGCCAATGCAAATAATTAACAATATAACCTAACATTAGTAATAAAACATTAGAAATAAACAAAAAAATAACCTCTAAAAAATATAACCTTATTTTAATCATAACTGAAAGACGCAAAATGAAAATCGACTTCAGTTTGGCTTAAAAATTTATGGAAAATCACTCTTTCACACTAAACTAGGCTCTGTAGAGAAAAATAATTTTAATAAAAGTTGTAGATCTTTTTATTTCCTATAAAATTAATTATATCCACTTTTGTCGTAAAATGCATACTAAGGCCGAAATCTTAAAAAATAGATTTTTCACACGTTTTTGTGAGAAAAAAACAGATAATCGCTAATTACTGCTAAACTAAGCGTTATACAAAAAAGTGTTTGAAATAAAAGTTGTAGGATTTTAAATTCTCTACAACTTTTATTATATAAATGTTTGCGCTAAAATTTATATTAAAGCCGTAATCTTAAAAAAACTATTTCTTTACGTGAAAACAGCCTTACAAAGAATTTCAGCAAACATGGCGCCTACCCTATCTTGTAGAGAATAAAAAATTGAATAAACCAGGTGATTTATAAAAAAATCGTAGGACCAGTTTTTGAGAAAATCGCAAAAAAGTGAAAAATTACACGAATAAACTACTACTTCCAGTTGACCGATTTTGATGAAAATGTTTGTGTCGGGTCCGGTAGTGGTATGTAGCTTAAGTTCTAAGTTTCAAGTTTGTACGATGTTCCGTTCTTGAGATATTCTGTTCACACACACGCACGCACACACGCACGCACGCACGCGCGCACGCACACACACACACACACACAGACCAATCGCTAAAAACATGTTTTTTGGGTTCAGGGGGTCTGAAAACGTATAGATCCGGTGAAAACTCGATTTCTAAAAATCGACATGAAAACAATACTTTCCTTCCTGTATATTCATATAGGCAAGAGAAAGTAAAAAAACATGCTCACGTTGCAGTTAAGTTTTCATTCTGATAATGCGTACAAGTGATCACTAATATCATCTGTATATAAACGTGCCATCTTATGGAATAAACAGGAGACAATATTGAACCAAGTGACATGGACATGAAAAGTGTGTTAGCAGCTGACTGCTTTCTGTATGGCCACAATACCAGCTTAACTCAATGTTGCTCCACTGTTCCAACCTGCTTGAATTGCAAGCCTGCAGGTTGTAGCAGCACTGAGCGTGTAAGCTGGTTGGAACAAACTAATGTTTGTTAATACGCGTGGCCACACCATTAGCAGGACATGCTCTACAGCTTACTGTTCTAACCTGCTCAAAAACAAACTAAAGTCCAGCCTTTCTTAGTTTGCTCCTAATGTAAACAAATAATGACGTCACTGAGCATGCGCATTATATAAAAATGAGTACACGTTGATTAAAAAGTAACAACAAAATATTTTCAAAAGTATTTAAATACAAAATACTTTTAAAAGTGTTTTTACAAATGAAATCTGCCCATAACAGACAGGTGGAGTGTCAATTTATTTACACTCAATCTGTCCATTGCAAGGCTAAAATAAATAGTTCTGTTTCTTATCACATGGTCAGCCAATTAAATGACTGAATCATTTAAGAACAGAAGAGGTAGAGGTGCAAAAGACACTAATCAGAGTTATCTCCTCTGAAAGTAATGAATTTCATTATACAGCCAGACCCTGTGGTGAATGAAGTGAAGGTGTCATTTGCAGAGTGGAAAATCTGTGCTTTTCAGAGGGCCTGGCATGCTGATAAGCGTAATTTTTCACTCGGTGAGGAAGGCAATGGTAAACCACCTCACTCCTTGTTTTACTTAGTAAAACCTCTACAGGTTCAAACCAGCCTTTTGGCTGATGACCTAAACAACAACACAAATGAAATAGTTAGGCCTACATCATGTCATGACTGATGTTTTAAGTAATTTAAGTACTTATAATTCAAAATATAGTTAACTTAATAGGAATACGACATCCATAAAGTGGTGGACCCTAGCATGCACCCTGTAGTAGCTGGCTTTGGTTTGTTGACAGTAGGAGCAAACTAAGAACGGCTCAACTGTAGTTCAATTTTACCAGCTAACGTTTCTATTTTTTTTAGTCTAAGTTTCTATTCTTTTATTGCGTACATTAATTTTTCTATCATGGATTTCAGCACACAATCACTAATATCGGCTGTATATAAACGTGCCATTTTGTGGGATGTCTCAGATAAGAAGTTCAAACTAATAATTCATTTTTTTTTTAATTCCTAATTTGTGTACGTTGCAATCTGTTCAATTCAGAACAATAAGCAACCCCATGACCCAATGAGATGAGGATGATGTGTATGATGTGTAAATGAGGTGTAATCTTGTACACATCCAGGCCAACCATTCCTAAGAGAGTATGATTAATTGAACTCCAACCATCAAAGTACACTGGTAACCACTGTCTAGTATTCAAATCCGTATAAAAGTAACTACCTTTACTAGGATTTGAACCAGGAACCTTCGTCTCCGAAAATCAGTTGTTAAACAGCTGACTTACCTCTAGACCAACCCGGTGGGTTAAGCTATTAATTTAAAATTTTATTTGTTTACCTTATTTTTTTATACAATCTGCTATCACTTTTATTTAATTAAAATCACCTTAACGTTTTTTGTTCAATTAAATAAAAGTGATAGCAGCTTATATAAAAAATAAGGTGAGCAAACAAAATTTTAAATTATTTTAAGCTACAGGATGTAATTCTATAATATTTTTGTGAATAAAAACTAATAATACGTACAATACAGTAGAAACACTAAAATAGCGTGGAAAGTGCGATAAGGATTTAGACCCATAATAATTTATATTATTTATCAAACTTAAAAAACATAGAAATGAATTTCGAACTAACCTTAAAGTAACTACAGTTCAGCCGTTCTTAGTTTGCTCCTACTGTCAACAAACAAAAGCCACCTACTACAGGATGTACATTAGAGTCTGCGACTTTACGGATCTCGTATTCCTATTAAGTTAACTATGTTTTAAATTATAAGTACTTAAAATATCAGTCATGATATGATGTAGGCCTAACAATTTCTTTTAGAAAAAAAATTTAAAAGTATTTTGTATTTAAATACTTATGAAAGTATTTTGTTGTTACTTTTTAATCAGCGTGTACACATTTTGATATAATGCGCATGCTCAGTGACGTCATTATTTGTTTACATTAGGAGCAAACTAAGAGAAGCTAGACTTTACAAGTCTTTCCACTGGTTGAATGATTTCTCTAAAATTTACAACCATTTTTTGAATTTTTCGTTGCATTTTTTCCAAAAGTATATCTTAAGTCCTGATAGACATGCGCACATATTCAAAAAACTTTATTCCATCATTTCTTAATTCGTCATACAGATGATGGAATACAGTTCATGATATCGTAGATTTATTGGATGCATCCATATACGTTGACATCCAATTTCAATCGGAGATTGAAATTTCATAGGAGAAATTTCACTTAAAAGTCATAACATCACAAAACGAGAGGCATGACTCAACCAAGTGACACACAGATGAAAAATGTGTTAGCAGCTGACTGCTTTCTGTATGACCACAGTACCAGCTCAGCTCAATGCTGCTTCACTCCTTGAACCCGCTTGAATTGGTAGCATGCTCTAACCTGCTTGCTGTTTGGCCCCGACCTAAGGATTAACTCCCACCATACACCTACTAGCTATTTTCTGAATTTTAAAAACTCTTTTTTTGTTACTCTGTGATGAATTATCCCATACTAATACGACATACCAGATATTAGATCAAATTAAACCATGATAAAGTTGCAGTCATTTTTTAAATTTTATCTGGCAATTTGTTTTAATGCGAATACCCTAGATGATATTTATCCAGACTTTATTGGTATAATAATCCCACAATAAAGTTCCATCTAGTGACACTCCTAGAAACTTCACTGTTTGCATGAGTTCTAGACTATTACTTTGTATAATGACATTCACTTCTCTGTTTTCCAATACATTATGTTAGTTTTTGAACTGGAAGTATTGAAACTTTTTCACAGTGAATGGTAACATAAATTCATTAATTCGACTTCAGATTCTACATAAATTAGACTTCATTGAAACCAACTGATTTAATTAGCTAATACTTTGGTTAATTGCATGTAATCAAAAAGTAATTTAACATGAATTGTTCGGGTCAACTAATTTAAAGTATTTTAGTCATCATCAATAATAAAAGCGATTAAAGCAAATGAAACTCTTGCGTACAATAATAACAAACTTGGGCGGTTAAGGATTACAATAAAATTAACTTAATTACGGTACTTATTTACTACTGATTACTTATTAATGACTAAGTAACTGCAAGAAACTAAGAAGAAACATGCTACAGTTAAGAAATAACAATAGCAATAACTTTACTATTTGTAACGATAAATTTACCACTGAAAGTTATATTACTATACCCTATTATACTGAATCATAAATAATGTTACGATATTATTCATCATTCCATGCCAAGAAGTATTTCCAACCTAACTACCTTAGATTTTTATGAAAATTTCAAAAATTATCATTGAATTTGAGAAGGGTGAAGGGCTGCTCGAGGCTGGATCTAATACAAAACGAGGAAATTGGATCCAAGTTGGGTGTATTTAGCTTCAATGAAAAAGTGGAGGAGTACCGCAATCAATGGAGGCAACATTTGGAATGGATGCCAGAGGAGAGAATACCTCTAAAAGTGATGGAATATGTTCCAGTTAGAAGAAGGGGGTTGGGAAGACCTCGAAGAAGATGGCAGTAATCGAGATGTATGGTGTTTGTGTATATGTACAAAATGGACAGGATGATTTGTGAGTTCGAAACAGGCTTATGCCTAATCCTTGATAGTAAGAAAAAGAAGATCTTTGAATTTGTAAAATTATTTAGATAAATAATAACCTACATTAGGCTAATTTAACGAAGTTGTCATTGCTGACCGTTAAAAAAAAACAGTGCATTTTCATACTGCAATACACTACATAAATGGTCATTTACTGAAAGATACAGCATTATTTTACAACAAAAATGTGTAGTATTTTTTAGTAACAGACAGATGAGAACTGAAAACTCAAGTTTGTCATAAACCATACCTAGTGTGTTTTACTTATTACCCACAATGTTATTGACATATTATAGATAACATATTAACTTTTCTGCAGATTAATAGTCTGTATTAATGCAGGAAATTAATCTATTAATAATTCAGTCTATTCATACAAAACATTTTCAGTCAACTGAACACTAAAATTGATTAATTACAAAGACCCAGTATAAAAAACCTGTACCACAAAAACTGAACTATAATTTTACACACATACCTGGTGTTTATGGAATATTGACACACTTTAAATTACTTTCAAAAAAGTAACCTCAAGCAAAAAGATTTGTTAAACTCATGCATCAACCTGTCGAAACAATGTGACGTAACAGTGAGGGACAATTCTGCAGCGAGTCGTTCCATTGTAATAGAATTGATTCGTCAGATCAGTAGATCATGAATCTGTTTCAACATTATGTATGCGTATGCGTTCCTTTAACCGTAGGCAGAATACGTGAGACTACTGCTTAGCCTAAATTAATTGATTAATTAATTTAATAAACCCAAACAAATCTTCATACACTAATTGCGTTAAAAATATAAATACTTTTAAATTGTAAATTTAAATGGCTACCTAATTATTAAATAATTTTTGGCCAATTTTTTAAAATCTACATTTTGACGGTACATTATTGCGTATTAAACTGAAATATACAACATAAAATTTACAATAATGTAATATTCAATTATTAATTGTTATGAATTTCGCCATGTCTGCTGAAATTCTTGGGGAGGCTGTTCTCTCGTAGAAAAAAATTGTTTTTTTTTTAAGATTGCGGCCTTCATTTGCATTTTAGCGAAAAAGTTTAGTACCTATATGATTAAAGTTGTAGACAATTAAAAAATCTACAATTTTTATTTCAAACATTTCTTTGTACAACACTTAGTTTAGCGGTAATAAGTGATTTTTTTTTCATGAAAATGTGTAAAAAATGGATTTTTTAAGATTTCGGCTAGTATGACAAAAAGTTACGACACAAGTGTTTAATTCAAATTTATCGGAAATTAAAATATCTATAATTTTATTTATAACATTTTCTCTACAGAGCCTAGTTTAGCGTGAAAGAGTTATTTCCCTTGTATTATTAACCCAAACTAAGGTTGGTTTTCATTTTGCTACATTCACTCATGATTAAAATTAGTTTATGTTTTTTGAGGTTAGTTCTTTTGTTTATTTCTATATTACTGTATTGCTAATGTTAGGTTATATTGTTCATTGTTTGCAGTAGCAAGAGATAGTTGTGTGAGTGTTTCATACCAGATTTTTTTACTTTCTCTTGCCTGTATGAATATATAGGAAGGAAAGTATTGTTTTCATGTCAATTTTAAGAAATCGAGTTTTCACCGGATCTACACGTTTTCAGACCCCCTGAATCGAAAAAACATGTTTTTAGCGATTGGTCTGTGTGTGAACAGAATATCTCAAGAACGACATCGTACGAACTTGAAACTTAAGTTACATACCACTATCGGACCCGACACGAACATTTTCATCAAAATCGGTAACCGGAAGTAGTAGTTTATTCGTGTAATATTCACTATTTTTCGATTTTCTCAAAAACTGGTCCTACGAGTTTTTTTTAAAATCGCCTGGTTTACTAAATTTTTTATGCTCTACAAAATAGGGTAGGCGCCATGTTTGCTGAAATTCTTGGTAAGGTTGTTTTCACGTAAAAACATTGTTTTCTTAAGATTACTGCTTTAACATGCATTTTAGCGCAAAACTTTATATAATGAAAATTGGTGAGAATTTAAAACCCTACAACTTTTATTTCAAAAAAAATTTTTTTTATAACGCTTAGTTTAGCGGTAATTAGTGATTTTCTGTTTTTTCTCACGAAAACGTGTGAAAAATCGATTTTTTAAAGATTTCGGCCTTATGCATTTTACGACAAAACTGTATATAATTAAATTTATAGGAAATTAAGAGATCAACAACTTTTATTTAAAGCATTTTCTCTACAGAGCCTAGTTTAGCGTGAAAGAGTGATTTTCCATATTTTTTCCCGTCTTTCACTCATGATTAAAATTAGTTTATGTTTTTTGAGGTTAGTTCTTTTGTTTATTTGTATTTTATTGGTGAGGTTATATTGTTCATTGTTTGCATCGGCAAGAGATAGTTGTGTGAATGTTTCATACCAAATTTTTTTCTATAAATAATAATAAATATTCCAGGAAATGAAACATACTGTCTCACTCTCACAATAATTTACCACCTCACTTTCGCTTGTAAGATGTCATGATGTAAAAAAAACTAACGCCTCAGGTAACCGCTCTACTACAGACCTTGACAAATTTACTTAATTGTAAACTAAAACTATTTCCCGTAGAATCATCATCATCAACAGAATCATAGACAAAATATTATTATCTACATTAGTATTTATTATTTCGGATGTGATTAACTATTTATAAATAAATAAGTTTTTTTATTTTTTTATAAAAACTATAAATGGGTAACCAGGAAGTAACATCAATAAACTTTTTTAACATATTTTTTTTGTTTTAAAAGTTGCAGAAACAAAAAAGTATTAAAAATATTTACTAAAAAATTTTGATTAATTAAAATGAAGCAGTTTTCCTTTACTAATAACGGTTGTACAAATATTTACAAGTTAATAAAAAGTTCTCACGAGTTTCATACTTTTATAACTTTATCTTTTATTATTTTTATAAAAGTAAAAATGTCCGTAAATATTTTAGTAGTGATCTTTATTTATTTTTTGTTTATTTATAATCGTTTCAACAGTTGGATAATTAGGGATTAGAGCAGTGGCGGCCCCAGAAATTTTTTTTCTGGGTGTGCCCACTTATATATTTATATGTTAATTTTTACTTTCTCTTGCCTATATGAATATATAGGAAGGAAAGTATTGTTTTCATGTCGATTTTTTGAAATCGAGTTTTCACCGGATCTATACGTTTTCAGACCCCCTGAACCCAAAAAACATGTTTTTAGCGATTGGTCTGTGTGTGTGTGTGTGTGTGTGTGTGTGTGTGTGTGTGTGTGTGTGTGTGTGTGCGCGTGTGTGCGTGTGAGAGTGTGTGTGCGCGCGCGCGCGCGCGTGTGTGTGTGTGTGTGTGAACAGAATATCCCAAGAACGAAACATCGTACAAACTTGAAACTTAAGTTACATAGCACTACCGGACCAGACACGAACATTTTCATCAAAATCGGTCAATCGGAAGTAGTAGTTTATTCGTGTAATTTTTCACTTTTTTGCGATTTTCTCAAAAACTGGTCCTACGATTTTTTTAAAAAATCGCCTGGTTTACTCAACTTTTTATTCTCTACAAGAAAAGGTAGGCGTCATGTTTGCTAAAATTCTGGGTGAGGCTGTTTTCACCTAAAAACATAGTTTTTTTAAGATTACGGCTTTAATATGCAATTTACCGCAAAAAATTTTATCATAAAAGTTGTAGAGAATTTAAAATTCTACAACTTTCATTTCAAACATTTTTTTTGTATAACGCTTAGTTTAGCAGTAATTAGCAATTTTCTGTTTTTTTTCTCACGAAAACGTGTGAAAAATCGATTTTTTTAAGATTTCGGCCTTAGAATGCATTTTACGACAAAAGTGTATAATCAATTTTATAGTAAATTAAAAGATCTATAACTTTTATTTAAAACATTTCTCTCTACAGAGCCTAGTTTAGCGTGAAAGAGTGATTTTCTGTATTTTTAAGCCAAACTGAGGTCTATTTTCATTTTGCATCTTTCCCTCATGATTAAAATAAGGTTATGTTTTTTGAGGTTAGTTTTTTGTTTATTTCTAATGTTTTATTACTAATGTTAGGTTATATTGTTTAAATTATTTGCACTGGCAAGAGAAAGTTGTGTGAGTGTTTCACACCAGATTTTTTTAGTTAAAAAGTACCTGTTTATATGTAATGTACATTATTTTTACCTATGTAAAACATATTTATATATACTTGTCTATGATTCTATAAATTGAATACATTTGTAGATAACCGATTTAGTACATTCTATCTTTATTTCAGGATTAGTATTGAATAAACAAACATAACCTTGTATTTTTTATAAGAAATTTACTAAATTGAACACTTTAAATACAGTACATGAGTTACAAAAACAGTTTGAAAATATAAAAATCAAGTCCAAATCCATTCTGTTGGTCAAAATTATGAAGAAATAATAACACATAAACTAGTCAACTCTCGATTATTGTTTACTTTAAAACAAACTGAACTGTAGCCGTTTTCCCTTTTGAGCTGCAAACTCGTCCACAACTGGATCCTGGATCCGACATTACAGGAAAACTTAACTCTCTTTCTATGGATACAATCGTATCACCCTGCATAAATAAGTCTTCAATTGTTGTTCAGCTTACAGATTAACAATCTTTTAATTGTTATTGTTATTAATAAACAATATAACTAAATAATTCTACTCAATAAAACTTGTCGGTTGAATTAATTTCAAACTGAACGGCATTGTTTTCGTACGTATATCAGAAATGACTGAATAAAAGTTGCATAATTTTTGATAATACAACATAATTACATATCCGTGTTTAAACATAAATGTAAATTCGTTTTATATTTATAACCTTGTACTTCTGGTTTTTACTTTGATTTAATCTTTAGTGTATATCTTTAAAATAAACTATTAAAGTAATTTACTTTTATTATATTAATTAATTGCAGCATATTAATTACAACATTAATATAAATGAACATTTAAATATTAATGTTTAAGATATCACATCTAAATGTAACTGAAAAATTACTTAATCTTTACTGTTAAATTCTGTAGTAGTTTTCATTTTTTTATACCGTGTTCTGTGTTAATACTGATGGTATTCTTTTTTAAACGCTTTTATTTAACTTACTCTTGGATCCATCAAATCTTGCAACTTAAAATTTTAATACTTCTACCGTATCAATATGAATCAAACTTTGCACACTTGTTTATCTTCGATGACAATACGCTTTGGAGGTGTTTGTAAAAAAAAATTTTAAAATTAAAAAAAAAATTTTTTTAAAAAATTTAAAAAACTCTTTTATTTAACAATTACTTAAAACAATTAACTAAAAAGAAAAAAAGAAAAAAATTTACAAAAAAAAATTTACAAAAAAATCACAGAAAAAAATGACAAAAAAATAAAAAAAAATTAAAAAAAAACTTTTAAGAAACGCTATTATTTAACAATTAATCAAAAAAAATGAACTAAAAAGAAAAAAAGAAAAAAATTTACAAAAAAAAATCACAGACATTACAGTTAAAAATAAAAGCGTGGCGCATTAATATATATAATATTTTACAACGAATATTTTACAATAAATATTATATTGTGACACTTATTGCTAAGGTCCGTTTCGGGATCTAGGTTATTAAATAATTAATACGCTAAAGTTTACAAATTACAAATATTTATTAGGCTAAAAGATTACAAAATAATGATTAAACTAATTATAATTAAATAACACGATAAATTATTTAATGATTCACTTAAGCTAGATAAACAATAAATAACTTGCAACTTACTTAGTCTACTTACAATCACTTTTATAAATTACACTAACATACAACACAAACGGAATTCACACAATTACACATTAACAACTCTACAATACACAAACACAACAAAGAAACGGTATAATAATCTTGCACGATCCTCGGATGTATAACCTGTAATACACACCCGTCACTCTTCGGCAAAGATCACACGAATACTGACTGACCGCCTCGGGGCGGGTCTCTTTTTATACCTACTCACAAGGACCGTTCCAGAACAATTTAGAGAAATCTACTCAAGTACAACAATAATAACTCTTTATTAATGAATGCTAGAAAAATCCCTTTTGTTAATAGGTCAACTATTGTAAATAGAAAACGTAAACAACTTTATAAAAATACCCTTTTTATAACACACAATACCCTTATGAATGAATAGACACTTTTATGGTTACAATCTGTCATTTACAAAACTGATCTATTGTGTATTGTTATTTCTGTCTTTATTACTCCCTCTTGTTACTATTATCAATAGTAAATGTACTATTATTATTTATTAAGTATTTTTATGAATAGAATTTCTGGAACATTCATGTGTGTTCTCGTCTCTCCTTCGTTCCTGTTACATTGCCCCCTTCTTAAGGCTGCTCGTCCCGAGTAGCCCCTAAGTACGGTGCCAATCGATCGAGATGAACTACCATCTTCTTGGTCCCTGGGCGTCGCTGTACTCGGTAGACCACGTCGTTGATGCGATCGAGGACAGCATACGGGCCTTCCCATTGATTTTCCAGCTTAGGGCACCTTCCTTTCTTCCTTCTCGGTCTGTAGAGCCATACATGGTCACCTGGTCGAAATCCCGCGGAGTTAGCCATCAAGTCGTATCTTGCCTTCATTCGATCACTTGCTACTTGCAGATGTCTCCGTGCATACTTGTGGATTTCGTGGATACTTGCTACCAATTCCGCGGTGTACTGTTGCGCTGGTTGTTCCTTGTCAGGCGGGGCGCCGAACAGCAGATCACAGGGCAACCGTAGTTCACGGCCGAACATCATCTTGGCGGGTGTCAAGCCGGTGGTTTCATGTATCGCCGCTCTGTAGGCCATCAAGAAAAGAGGAAGCTTCTGGTCCCAGTCTCGTTGATTTTTGGAGACTACCTTGCGCAGATGCTCTTCAACTGTCTTGATGTAGCGCTCGACCATTCCATCCGACTGCGGGTGTAATGCTGTTGTCCTTGTCTTGTGGACGCCCAATCGTTCCAGTACTTCTTGAAGTAGCTGCGATTCGAAGTTCCGCCCTTGATCACTGTGTAGCTCTCTCGGTACTCCGAATCGGGAGAACAGCTCGTTCACTAAGGCTTCCGCCACAGTACCCGCCTCTTGGTTTGGGATGGCGTATACTTCCGGCCACTTAGTGAAGTAATCCATGGTCACTAACAGATACTTGTTTCCGCCGTCTGTCACGGGAAACGGACCAGCGATGTCGATGGCGATGCGCTCGAACGGAGCTCCCACATTGTACTGCCGCATTTGTCCTTTACTTCGAGTCCGGGGCCCTCGACTAGCCGCACAGGTGTCACACAACTTGCAGAAATTCTCGACGTCGTCTCGTAAGTGAAGCCAGTAGTAGCGCTGACGAATTTTCTCCATAGTCTTCTTGACGCCGAGGTGTCCGCCTGAAGTGCCACCGTGTAGTTCTGACATAACGTCCTTCGTCTTTGTGCGTGGAAGTACTAGCTGCGGGACGCGCTTACTGCCATCCACTGACTGCCACTCTCTATACAGCAAGCCGTCCCTCACGGAGAATGAGTCCCACTGCGCCCAGTAGCTTTTATATTCCGGGCTTCTCAAGCTGATATCTTCCCACGATGGTCGTTGGCCTGACTCCTTCTCGTTGATCAGGGGTCCTATGTCCGGGTCCTGCCGCTGCTCTTCGCGAAGATCGTCGTCGCTCCAGCCATCTGCCGCCACCGTCGTAATTTTCCGTACCTCAGCCGCGTTACCTCGCTGCTCGATTTTCTGGCGGTGCTTACAGTCCTGAGCATACGGTCTTCTTGACAAGGCGTCCGCGTTCGAGTGTTTTTTTCCAAGGCGATGCTCGACCTTGTTTTCTTCGCAGTTTCTTCTAAAGTGGCCGGGCTTCCCACATTGCCAGCACACCTGCTTATCACTGGTCGGTGTCCGTCTACGGTTTTGACTCGGCGTGCTTTGGTTAGGCTGGGCCTGAAATTTATTTGAGCCGTTGTACTCGTCGGCAGTCACCCTCCGTATTTTCGCCGGTGTGTCTGTCGATGCGGTGACGGCTTCCATACGTAGGGCCTGAGTGAGAGCCTCACTGAGTGTCTTGTAGCCCTGGAGAATAAGGTGCTTCCTCATGTCGGCGTCTCGAACCCCATTGCCGAAACACTGCGCCGCTTCTTCCTGAATAAATCCGACAGACTGTTCTGGAAAAGCCTTCTGCGCGAGTTGTCCAATATCAAGGGCGAATTCTTGTAAGGTTTCGCCCGGCTTCTGTCTTCGTTCCCATAACTCACACTTGTAGATGGCCGCCAAGTCATGCTCGCCGTATCGCCCTTCCAGTGCTGTGATGATTTCTTCGTACCCTGTGGTCGCCGGTACAGCGCGTAGAACTTCCGCTGCCTGGCCCTGTAGTGAAGTCACTAGTACCGTTGTTTTCTCTGCAGGTGACCATGCGTTGAAGTCGGCCGCTGCCTCGAACTGTCGTCGAAAGACTTGCCACGAAGAACTCCCGTCAAATTTCGGTGCTTTCACACTCATTCTGCGCCCGGACGATGTACTGTCGGCGTGAATTACCGAGCCGCGATTTTCACTTGATTCCACTGTTTTAATAATGTCCTTAAACCTAATATTTATAGCCTTATCTATTTCTTCTAACCTAGTGTCCACTAATTTATTATTTTCTTTTAGTCTAGATTCCACAAGTTCTACAACATTTTTTCTCACTTCCTTAACAATTTCTTCTAACCTAGATTCTACAAATTCTACAGTTTCTTTTAACTTAACTTCTACTGAATCTACTCTACTATTTAAGCTATCTACATTATCTCTAATTTTCCCTAATTCTACTTTTAATTCTGTCTTTATTTCATCATTACTTGACTGAATTGCCTGTATTTTATCATTAATTTCCTCATTTCCAGATTTTACTTCGTCTTTAATCTTTTCATTACTTGTCTTAATCTCATCTAACATTTCCATTAATACGGTCATGTCTACCGAACTCGCCATTTTAACTAATAATTTACAATTAATTACAAAACAAATTAGCAAATTTTACAGTTACAAAAATTAATTATAGAAGCAAGATAGAACTATTACAAACAAAAGTTATGCGCAGTTATTACAAACGATTATTTATGAACAGTTTTACAAGCAATGATAAGCGATTCTACAAACTTAATAAACTTACTACATACACAAAACTTTAAACGCTAAATTTAGAAAAACACAACACTAATTTCCTTTACGATAATTTTAAAACACTTAACTGAATTGAGATTTTACTTAAAATTATCCAAAAACACTAGATCCCGCACTTCTGACACCAATGTGACACTTATTGCTAAGGTCCGTTTCGGGATCTAGGTTATTAAATAATTAATACGCTAAAGTTTACAAATTACAAATATTTATTAGGCTAAAAGATTACAAAATAATGATTAAACTAATTATAATTAAATAACACGATAAATTATTTAATGATTCACTTAAGCTAGATAAACAATAAATAACTTGCAACTTACTTAGTCTACTTACAATCACTTTTATAAATTACACTAACATACAACACAAACGGAATTCACACAATTACACATTAACAACTCTACAATACACAAACACAACAAAGAAACGGTATAATAATCTTGCACGATCCTCGGATGTATAACCTGTAATACACACCCGTCACTCTTCGGCAAAGATCACACGAATACTGACTGACCGCCTCGGGGCGGGTCTCTTTTTATACCTACTCACAAGGACCGTTCCAGAACAATTTAGAGAAATCTACTCAAGTACAACAATAATAACTCTTTATTAATGAATGCTAGAAAAATCCCTTTTGTTAATAGGTCAACTATTGTAAATAGAAAACGTAAACAACTTTATAAAAATACCCTTTTTATAACACACAATACCCTTATGAATGAATAGACACTTTTATGGTTACAATCTGTCATTTACAAAACTGATCTATTGTGTATTGTTATTTCTGTCTTTATTACTCCCTCTTGTTACTATTATCAATAGTAAATGTACTATTATTATTTATTAAGTATTTTTATGAATAGAATTTCTGGAACATTCATGTGTGTTCTCGTCTCTCCTTCGTTCCTGTTACAATATATATTAATGCGCCACGCTTTTATTTTTAACTGTAATGTCTGTGATTTTTTTTTTGTAAATTTTTTTCTTTTTTTCTTTTTAGTTCATTTTTTTTGATTAATTGTTAAATAATAGCGTTTCTTAAAATTTTTTTTTTTATTATTTATTATTTATTTAACCCACCGGGTTGGTCTAGAGCAGTGTTTCCCAACCTTTTATGGGGCTTCGCCCCTTTGTGAAGGATGACTTACACCTATCGCCCCCTTCTCTTAGCATCTTATACCTAATTTAATTTGAAGTATCTAATGTGTTGATAAATAATAAAGTACGTTATTCTGTAAAAAAGATTTATTATTGTTCACAACAAATAATCAACCAAAGCAGTTGTGTCCAGAATTCTTCATCTCATGTGTAGGAGCTCGACCATAAAAAATGTCAACAAAGAGTTTAGTTTATTTGTTTGTAAAAACTAAAATATTTGTTTGTAAAAAAAAATCTATCCGCTACAGTGAAGATTCTACCCTGCAGTACAGTTTTATTTTTTCTGTCTTTGAATACTCATCGCCCCCCACAAATTTATCCCCCCCCCGCGAACCCAAATCGCCCACTAGGGGGCGATCGCCCCCAGGTTGGGAACCACTGGTCTAGAGGTAAAGTCGTCGCCAAAATCAGCTGTTTCACAGCTGATTTTCGGAGACGAAGGTTCCTGGTTCAAATCCTAGTAAAGGTAGTTACGTTTATACGGATTTGAATGCTAGACAGTGGTTACCGGCGTGCTTTGATGGTTGGGGTTCAATTAACCATACTCTCTCAGGAATAGTGGACCTGAGTCTGTACAAGACTACACCTCATTTACACGTCATACACATCATCCTCATCTCATTGGGTCATGGGGTTGCTTATTGTTCTGAATTGAACAGATTGCAACGTACACAAATTAGGGATTACAAGAAAAAAAATTATTTATTTAACGTCGCATTAACTACAACGGTCATTAGCGACGACGTTGGGGTGTAACTGTTTACAATGGAGGATGAAATGATTTTTTGAAACGTATGAAAATAAGCCGTGCCTGAGTGGGATTCGAACCCACGACCGCATGATGAGAGGCGAGCACGTTACCAACTACGCCAATGCGGTCGGCTGATGGTATTCTTATTACATTGTAAACACCTAAGCGTAGGTTCGTTCGGGTTCTGGGTATGATAAATAATAAACAGAATTATAACAACTTATTATAATTATTTATTAACAAAATAATTTCAATTAATGAATAAAATTATCCTTTAATAATCAGTCATTTCAGAAAGCCCATAAGTCAAAATTTTCCCTCTTTTAGTATATTTTCTGATTTTTTTGAATGTATACACAATAAACCCAATAAAAATTATACTTAAGTCCAGCTCTCCTTTACTAATTATAATGGTAAGAGCTTATCCTTATGCTATAAGGCTTAACCTGAAGCCTTTTTTCTAGCTGAAAATAAAATTGGTGATATTTTGAATGTGAAGTTTACTTTTTACTTTCTCTTGCCTATATGAATATATAGGAAGGAAAGTATTGTTTTCATGTCGATTTTAAAAAATCGAGCTTTCACCGGATCAACACGTTTTCAGACCTCCTGAACCCAAAAATATGTTTTTAGCGATTAGTCTGTGTGTGTGTGTGTGTGTGTGTGTGTGTGAGTGTGTGCAAAATATCTCAAGAACGGAACATCGTACGAACTTCAAACTTGAAACTTAAGTTACATACCACTACCTGACCCGACACGAACATTTTCATCAAAATTGGTCAACCGGAAGCAAAAAAATATTTCAAATCATTTATGCCTCTTAAATCTCTTATTCATAAATTTTTGTTTTGTTTTACTTCTGACGGTTTTGAAATTTCTGCTAATGCAGACGGTGAAATATGATGATATATGTAAATGAGTGATGAAAAAATGCCAGACCTGACCGGGAATCGAACCCGGGACCCCGGCGTAGAAGCCGGTTGCGCTAACCACTACGTCAATGGACCGGCATTAATAATAAATTAAATCTCTTATTATTTATACTTATTTAATCTCTTTAATAATATTTTATTAAGAAATCCGATGAAGAAGTATAAAGCACAAAAAATTGGTTGTGTATAAACTAATAATTGTCTGAAGACAATTAGACCAGATCTTGACAATAACAGGTATTTCTTGAAATAACAGACTAACTTGTCATTGTGTCAGATGTTTAGGTAACGACTCTGTTTCCAGAATACCATTCTGAAATTTATACTCTTTTCATACAAGTATATCTTTTTTATCGAGACATTTGTTATTAATTGGCATACTATTCGAAACGGATTAGTAAATTTTCCCTAAAGAGGAATGAACTAATCGTGAAAGATTTTTTAAAAAATAATTCAGCCAAATACCGAACCCCAAGTTGTCTTCTCGTATAAATTTATGTGTTTAGTTTGACACTCTTTAACAAATGTAGATAAATTTTAAATTCAAAAACTTGTTGAAAACTGTAGATTAACATAAATCTTTTTCTTTTCAACTGATTCCTATACTTTTGTAATCCTAATTGAGTACTGAAGCTTATCAGATCGAACTTTGTTCTGTATATTATTTATTTTTGCCCTGTATGAATATATGGAGAAGAAGTAAAGTATCGGTTTCATGTCGATTTCGAAAAATCGACATGTAGGCAGGAATAAGTTCTGTGATTGTTTTACACCAGATTTTTATTAAAACATTTGTTTGATATGAAATATGAAGATGAATAAATTGAAAGAAATCTTCATATTTTCGTTACTTTTTCATAAATCGTTCTTCAACACTAAGATGTGCAGCGGTGGCTAATCTATACAGCTATGCCATTAAGATGGATTCACCACTATACCTTAACGAACTAAAGACTGCAGATGAAAGCCGAGCATAGTTACCTAAATCACAGCACAGAGCCAATTGACTTTCGTTAATCGTATTCTGCGTTGTCACATTGTGGTCCCACTGTGGATGACAGACTAACAAAAAGTCAGCTTGGAGTTTAGTGGAAAACAGAGTGTGACTTAGCGAAGGTGCAACCTCACACCCGACCTTAGCCGTTATTGGGTAGATCTCATCTGCAGTCTTTCGTTCGTTAGGGTATAGGTAAGTTCACGAGAAGATTGCGGGAGCTCCTCACCGGGGATTGGCATGAGGATCAGGATATGTGATGGTGTGGGACAGCTGGATGACAAGTAACTCAGTGAATTAAGTATCTGGCTAGCGGTATAAAGTCTACCTAGACTATAGGTATCAGACGAACTAATGTCCCATAGCCGAGCGAGTGAGAGGGAGATATGTGGCATAACTACACATGCGCTCAAAGGTCTTTACCGTTATAATCCAAATCTGAAAACATACTACAGTCGTTATCTTGCTTGTTAGTTTACTGCATGCATAAACGCTTGCTCACAACAATGACTAAAATTAAAGACAATGTTATTGGAACGGTGCGTATGGCTTGTGCGAGTGAGAGCGTTATGCATTCTCTCACTCCCACGGCTAGGGGACTTTAGTTTATATGAATACTATACTTGGTGCCGTATGGAGGTTCCGTGGGATGTGTCTACTTTGGGCATTGGTGGCTTGAATAATATTGAGGGACGCTGGTCGTGTGCTGGTTTCCTTCTGGCTTTCCTAGTTTTTGGGCTTGTTTGTTTTAACTGGTTTTTTCCCTATGAGTGTGTTAATTCTATGAGGTTCTCTTCAGTCTGTGCCCCTTTTCTTGTTTTAATAGTCCTTAATTTGGTTTTCTTTGTTGTTATATTGGCTGCCTTCAATTATAAGAAACCTTCACTAGAGGCCTCTAATTTTGGATTGATAGCGGTATACTAAGGCTTTTGTTGTTCTCCCGCGATCTCCGCCAGCAACCTGCCATTCCAAACCCCCACTTTAGGTATTCCCTTGGTGTGGATAGGGTTGGCTATGAGGGGAATTGGGAGGTAAACAAAAAATAAATAAATACTTTCTAGAATGTGATAGACATTTGTCCCAGCTGTACACAAGTTTCTCAAATATCTCTGCAGAATTTTACGTTCAAATTGCGTAAAACTATTTTGACCATTATTTTTCACTTCTTCGCTGTCGACAAAACTTATTTCTCCAATATGTTTCTCAACTTACCAAAGGAAAATCGAGGAAAATCAAGGTCCAGCTGTACGGCGGATGGGTTATAACCTTCCATTGGTACGATTTCAAAATGATTGGTTTTGCGATATTTTTGCTCACCAGTTTGTTATCTATTACCTCTTTTGTTACAAGTTTGTTGTTTATTTTCTAATTTACGCCTACATATTTACTCACTTACTTACTCAGTCAGCATACGATTTCTGTGCCAGTGATTCCGGGTTCGATTCCAAGTCAGGTCTGATATTTTATTATTACTCATTTTCTTCTATCACCTTCCATTGTCAGCACCAGTACTCATGTGGAAAACAGTCAAACGTAAAACAAAAATAAACTTACTTCGAAATGTGTGTCGTCTTATTATATTTACCCAATAGTACATAATTTTCTTCCGCATTCTCTCAGATATATAGGTATTTTAAAAAAAATTAAGGCCATTTCATTTAAGGAACATCAGCAATTACCTAATAATTTACTAGAATCGAATCCGGGCATTCTGTTTTGAAGTTCAGTGTAATGTAGTGTTTTAAACTCAATTTAAATTCAATGGATATATCCTACTGTTAACATTTATTTATTAAGCCTAAATCTTTATAAGTTATCTAAAAAAATCAAAGAGATTACATCAAAGAGTGAAGACATAAAATGTAATCTAAACTTTTTAATAAAAAATTATAGATTCCTAAACTATTTTATGAATGCATAGGTTATATTTTAAAAGTTGCTCCAGATATGATTTAATCTTTGATAACCATAAATACAGAAATAAATGAATTAAATTTATTAATAAATTCGCATGTGAATTTATTAGCAGTTTTAAACTAATTTAGACAGCGGCAAGGAAAACATCTAGTTGACCTCTCTGTCAAATAACTTTATAAAGAAACAAAAACTACGGTAATTAATATGCACACCTTACCATAATCTACATGATAAATTACAAGCTCTTTATTATTTATGGATTAGCCTATTAGTTACAACATGTAAAACCGTTCAATAGTCAGATTTGATTGTTGTTTAAAAAATAATCTGGTTCAATTTAAAACAATCTACTTTATAGGTTCAATGAAGTGGATGTTGCGACGGATGTTCAAAAATAATTCCCTGTTTACTTTCTTTTACCTTTATGAATATACAGGAAAGAAAAGTACCTATATTGTTTTCATGTAGATTTTTCCTAATCGAGTTTTTACCCCCCTCCTGGGGAGTACAAGACCTTGTCGTTGGTGGAGGGGCTAGCGTGTTCCTATGACCCTGCGAGCTATGTCGGCGGTAGTGTAACTACTGGTAGGGCCACCCAAGCCGGACAGGTCAAAGGGTAGGAGCCAGACTAAGAAGTACTCCAACCCAGCGTGTTGGGCTAATCCCCCATACGTTGGTTAAAAACGGATTCAAAGCACAACACAAAGCCTCGGAACAGGACTGGATAATCGGAATAATAAACGGAAATGCTGTACATGGAGCGGTTGGGGGAGGCTCGAGGAAAAGACTGGCAATGATGGACCGAGGTATCTGGAGAGGATGGATCGAGGCAATGGCACACCCTACGCTGAGAGGCAGAAGGGGCAGATAAAGAAGAAGAAGAGTTTTTACCGGAAATACACGTTTTCAGGCTCCTGGATTAAAAAACCATGTTTTCAACGATAGATCTATGGTGTCTCTCTCTCTCTCTCTCTCTGTGTGTGTGTGCGCGCGCGCGCGCGCGCGCGTGTGTGTGTGTGTGTGTGTGTCAGCACATGTACTTAAAGTAGATACCACTAGCGGACCTGACAGGAACATTTTCATCAAAATCAGTCTACCGGAATTAGTACTCACATTCCTCACTTTTCTGCCAATTTCTCAAAAACGGCTCCTACGATTTCTATTTAAAATCATTTAGTACAATTTTTATTCTGTAGACTACTAGTAAGGGTAAGTGCCTTGTCAGCTGGAATTCTTGCAGCCTTGGTATGCATTTTACGACAAAAATTCTGGTGTGAAACACTCACACAACTTTCTCTTGCCAATGCAAATAATTAACAATAAACCTAACATTAGTAATAAAACATTAGAAATAAACAAAAAACTAACCTTAATAAACATAACCTTATTTTAATCATGAGTGAAAGACGCAAAATGAAAATCGAACTCGGTTTAGCTTAAAAATACGGAAAATCACTTTTTCACGCTAAACTAGGCTCTGTAGAGAAAAAAGCTTTAAATAAAAGTTGTAAATCTTTTTATTTCCTATAAAATTTATTATATACACTTTTGTCTTAAAATGCATTCTAAGGCCGAAATCCTAAAAAATCGATTTTTCACACGTTTTTCGTGAGAAAAAAAACAGAAAATCGCTAATTACTGCTAAACTAAGCGTTCTACAAAAAAATGTTTGAAATAAAAGTTGTAGATTTTTAAATTCTCTACAACGTTTATGATCAAAATTTTTGCGGTAAATTGCATATTAAAGCCGTAATCTTAAAAAAAACTATGTTTTTCCGTAAAAAACAGCCTCACGCAGAATTTCAGCAAACATGGCGCCTACCCTACCTTGTAGAGCATAAAAAGTGTAGTAAACCAGGCGATTTTTAAAAAAATCGTAGGACCAGTTTTTGAGAAAATCGCAAAAAAGTGAAAAATTACACGAATAAACTACTACTTCCGATTGACCGATTTTGATGAAAATGTTCGTGTCTGGTCCGGTAGTGCTATGTAACTTAAGTTTCAAGTTTGTACGATGTTTCGTTCTTGAGATATTCTGTTCACACACACACACACACGCGCGCGCGCGCGCGCGCGTACACACACACAGACCAATCGCTAAAAACATGTTTTTTGGGTTCAGGGGGTCTGAAAACGTATAGATCCGGTGAAAACTCGATTTCGAAAAATCGACATGAAAACAATACTTTCCTTCCTATATATTCATATAGGCAAGAGAAAGTAAAAAGTATACTACTTATTAGTCAACGTTATAGAAATTTAAACAATCTACAACTTTTATTTCGTGTTAGTCATTCTAACGGGTGTTTTATTAAGGACGCAACCTGATTATAAGAAGATAGAAGTAATACATCGGTAAATTTTCTGTCCTCCAATCGGTATGTTGGCAACAGTGTACTCAAGGCCAACTACCTTAAACAGTTAAAATATTCCAGTCAAGCATTAGTGTGGTGACAGCAGTCGTTTCGTTATATTGTGTCAGCAATAATTTTTTCCAAGGAAGAACGCGTGTTTATTGTAGAGACTTACATAGTGAGTAAATCTTACAAATGTGTGCAAGATAAGTTTCAGTTGAAATTCCCCAGTTCTGCCGTTCCGAATAAATCGTCAATATTGCGTTTGATAAATAAATTCCGTAGAACTGGGATTGTACTCAATGAGAAACCACCACACCAGCCAACAAAGTTAACCGCGGAAGTTCTCGAAGATTTTAAAAATCGTTTGACTCAATCACCTAAAAAATCGCTTAGAAGATTATCATTGCAAGCTGGGCTAACATTAACTACTGTTTTCAGAGCTACGAAAAAGTTACATTTGCATCCTTATCGCGACAGGGTGTTTTGAGAACTTCCGGGTGTTCGAGAACTACGCGGAAGAATCTTCGAGAACTTCCGCGGTTAACTTTGTTGGCTGGCGAGCTGGTTTCTCATCGAGTACACTCCCAGTTCTACGGAATTTATTTATCAAACGCAATATTGAAACCCCATGACCCAATGAGAAGAGGATGATCTGTATGATGTGTAAATGAGGTGTAGTCTTGTACAGACCCATGCCGACCTTTTATTTCAATCGTAGGCCTAAGAACTATTTCTGAAAATACGGTATATAAATTTGTTTCTGTTCAGGTAATAGTTGTAATTCCAACGAGTTAGTGTTTAAGTCAGTTTTCGGTTGTTTATTAGTTTTTTTTAAATGTGTGTCATAACAAAATGGTATGTTGTACTGTAGCTGACTCCATTAACAACGGAAGAAATAAATGATAGAGACAGAGGGGTATCATTTCATCGGTTTCTAGAAGAAAAATGTTTGCAGAAAACATAAGTGTCTGTCTGTGTTTTAGGTACTGTGGGTTATATGGTTGTTACTTACATTGACAAGAAAAATTCGTGTGATTGTTTCACACCACATTTTTAATAGACCGATCAATCGGACTAATATGACTGAATCATTTAAGAACGGAAGAGGTAGAGGTGTAAAAGACACTAATCAGAGTTATCTCCTCTGAAAGTAATGAATTTCATTATACAGCCAGACCCTGTGGTGAATGAAGTGAAGGTGTCATTTGCAGAGTGGAAAATATGTGCTTTTCAGAGGGCCTGGCATGCTGATAAGTGTACTTTTCCAATCAGTGAGGAAGGCAATTGTAAACCACCTCACTCCTCGTTTTACTTAGTAAAACCTCTAGAGGTTCAAACCAGCTTTTCGGCTGATGACCTAAACAACAACATGTCTGTAAATGAGATCAAATTTTCAACCTTAGGTAGCTTGTTAAAAAAATTGTAAAACACAATAATACTGGTTAAAGAAATTAATTTATTCCACAAAAAAAACCAGAAATACAATCTGTACACCCTGAAATCAGAAAAATTTTGTTTAGTCCTACGTAGAGCTTGCACACCATAATATATTTATTCAATATTTATATAACAATTTTTACCTGCAACACATTAACCGTTGTTTCTACAATTTGCAAAAAATTTAGAATAATAGCCTACGTCCAGCCTTTCTTAGTTTGCTCCTACTGTAAACAAACAATGGCGTCACCGAGCATGCGCATTATATAAAAATTTGTACACGCTGATTAAAAAGTAACAAAAAAATACTTTTAAAAGTATTTAAATACAAAATACTTATAAAAGTATTTTTATAAATTAACCCATTCATTCACCTTGGCCATGTACATGTACATAAAATTTTACCTATTCTTATGCGCACTAAACTGCGCACATATCACTTTGCGTAAAATTGGCCACATACATGAACAAATTCTTTAAGAGTCCAACAAGTGCTGCAACCTATTGGGACTTTTGAAAAGTTTTAATAATAAAAATATTAGTACTTTACGAATATATATATATATATATATATATATATATATATATATATATTTTAATTCCTAGTATGTGTACGTTGCAATCTGTTCAATTGAGAACAATAAGCAACCCCACGACCTAATGAGATGAGGATGATATGTATGACATGTAAATGAGGTGTAGTCTTGTACAGAATTAGGCCGACAATTCCTGAGAGAGTATGGTTAATTGAACCCCAACCATCAAAGTACACCGGTAACCACTGTCCAGCATTCAAATCCGTATAAACGTAACTACCTTTACTACGATTTCAACCAGGAACCTTCGTCTCCGAAAATCAGCTGTTAAACAGCTGATTTTGGCAACGTCTTTACCTCTAGACCAACCCGATGGGTAAGAATATAATAATTTTTTTTAAATTCTAAGATAAAAATTTGTGACTGAATGGGTTAAATTGTTAGGGCTACATCATATCATGACTGATGTTTTTAGTACTTTAAGTAGTTATAATTTAAAATATAGTTAACTTAATAGGAATACGACATCCCTAAAGTCGTGGACCCTAGCGTGCACCTAGTAGTAGCTGGCTTTGGTTTGTTTACAGTAGGAGCAAACTAACAACGGCTGAACTGTATACGTTACGTATATCTTCTAAGATGACAGATATAGGTAACTAGTAATTACAATATCTATTCAGAATGAACTCGAAACCTTACATTTACTTCAAATCTTTTCATTCTGTATTTTAACAAATATAACCTTACAACTTTTAAATGGTTTGTTATTTTACTAAATTTATTTTATCATAACACTTCAAAAATTATCCCTATGGTAACTTAAGAAATGTTTTCAAAACTAAAAATACCTAACATCTGTAACTTTCAACAGGAATTATTTATTGTGCGGTTTTTGGATTCCTAGGTTTCACCTATTCAAAAAAATAACTCTTGATTGAAGATACACGTTAGTAAGATATATGTTAGTAACTTCCAAAATTCTCTACAATTACCTATAGGCCTATTCTGTAAACTAATATCTCGCCCAAATTATCATTTTTTTAAATTAAAAAACAATTTTACGAAACGTGTACAAGAGATTCAAAACAAAATTCTACGAACGATAACGCAATGCCCCTTTTACGTCATAAACTTAATGTTGCACAAAGACTTACAAATCCCATACGTAATTGATGTCGCGAAACAACTATACAAGACGATGCATGATAAATTTTAATTACATGACAACCATCTCTTACAAAACATGTAGCCTACACTAGGGCGATATCGGGTACTCAGCGCAGACGTTTAAAACGCCTCTGGCCAAGGGATCTTCTTGGCCAATTGAAGGGCTGTGGTGATGACTGCAGGCTCCGGCAAGTAATTCAAGTTTTGGAACCTTAGCTTCATATTTAGAAATTGTTATATTACTATCACAACAGATACACTGAATTTTCAATTTAAAAGTTTCAAAGAAAAACAATTTTACATAACTACTGTATTAAATTATAAAGTCCTGAAATCCAGAAAAGATAATGAGAAAACCGGAATAAACCGAGAAAACTCAATGAACCGAACCAAATCTAGTAAATTTAATTGAAGTTCCAGTTTTGATAGCCTATATACTTTATATCATCTAAGATGGCAGATATAGATAATTAATAATTACAATATCTATTCAGAATGAACTCGAAACCTTCCATTTACTTCAAATCTTTTCATTCTGTATTTTAACAAATAATCTTACAACTTTTAAAGGGTTTGTTATTTTACTAAATTTATTTATCATAACACTTCAAAAATTATCCTTATGGTAACTTAAGAAATGTTTTCAAAACTAAAAATACCTAACATCTGTAACTTTCAACAGGATAGAGTGGCTCAAAACCGAAAGTCAAGAAATGAAAGTCAGAAATTACAGGAGATAGCAATAAACGGTTTTCGGATTAGTAATCTACACAAAACGTTACTGGGCCTAAAGTTCCGGTTTTTACCGGAAGTTGCCCAAAACCGGAAGTCAAGAAATTGTCAAAAGTTGGAATTAGGAAACAGAAATAGTTTCATTAGATTCCTCTTAAAATAATAAAGACAAAAATCATTGGATTTGAATTTCGGTATCGACCGGAAGTGACCCAAAACTGGAAGTCAAGAAATTAAAGACAGAATTCGGAACAAAAAATAGTGACACTAATATCAAGAAATCGCTAATGGTGTTTGTCATAAGTCAAAGGTAAGCCTTTTTCAAAACTGCCACCAGCTATGAGACGCGTCATCTCAAGAAAGGAATTTTTTCTTTCTGTAAACTTCTGCATTGTTTAAAACCTTTAAAAATCCCCTGCGTTCTGAATAAAATAGTTTTATGGCTAAAATTATATTGTTATTTCATTGCAATGAATGAACTCTAAATTCCAACCAAATTTTTTAAAAAACGCCATTGTGTAACAACAGTATTATTATTGGTTAGTATAATTATGTTTTGTTTTTACATATATATACTGGTTACTACTATTCTTGAATAAAAAAATTCGTCTTTTAATATACTTTTAAAATAATTAAATAATTTTTATATATCGGCTTTTTTGACTGTTTTACTTTTAATTTTTTTAATGATATTACCTTTATTAACAAAAGAAAGCTCATAATGTAATTTTAACAAATATCTAACATTAGCACAGATTTATGTAAATTAAAAATGTTCAATTACGTACAAAAATATTGTATTTATTTTGCGAATGAATGTATTTATATTAATTACATAAAAATATTTATTGTGATTTTCTAAAATGATTATTCATTGGTCCTTCGTCGGCATATCCTGCTATCTCTTGCGGAATAACAGCACTTTCTTCAACGCCTGTACATGGGCGACACATACAATCCAATGGAGCTTTCGTGTTAACCTGAAAATATATCATTTATTTTAGTACATGCTATATTTTTTATCTGAAATTTTGTGTGAAGAACAATAAATTAAAGAGCTGAATGGGTGAAGGTGTTATGCAACAATTTGTGAAAAATAGTTTTTATAATCGATGAAAGTTTTATGTGCATGTTTAGTTACTGAGGTAACATAAATTCCCTTAACAGGTGGTGGAGTGTAAAATTATTTGCACTCGATCTGCTAGTTCCAGGGGTACAAAAAATAGTTCAGTTTCATATCACATGGTCATCCAATTATATGACTAAAGTATTTACGAACAGAAGAGATAGAGTTGTAATAGACACCAGTCACAGTTATTTCTTCTGAGAGTAATGCATTTAATTACATAGCCAGACCCTGAGGTGAATGAAATCAACCTCAGATAGGCCTTAAATAAAAGGCAAGTGAATATTTGATGCGCTCTGGGAAAAAGGACCATAAGGTGAATTTTCTCAAAAGTGGTTTTTAGCTTACCTTGTAGACAAAAACCAACTGAAAATAATGGTTTTTGTTTTAGAATCCTAGATTTAAAATGAAGAAAGCTACAATATATTAAAAATTATATAGTAAATTTATAAATTTTTGGAAAACCTGTTCAAAGATTATTTGCAATAAACACTAAAAGAAAAAGAAGATATTTACAAAAATGTAAACATATTTTCTAGCATACCATGCAAATCAAAAGCTGCTGAAAAAAATGATTTTTAACTTACTATTCTAGTAAGTAAGTTTTTGAAGATAAGACTGCATTCACGGACAAAACACAGCACCTAGACTACTTTCTATTTATACTAACAGATTTAAAAATAAAATATTATTTATTTATTTATTTTTATTTTACGGCCACAAAGGACCACTTAAGTTCAATCTTTCAACGTCTAGCTCTTTCAGATGTTCCACCAAAACGCCCCCGCAGTTGTCGCTCCCGTACTTCTCCTCTTCTTCGCCAATAATTCTTCAATGTTTCGGATCTTCTCAGTCTCTCAGCGTCCGAAATCACCATGGCTTTCCTGACCCTCATTTGTTCCCTAAATTTAACCGATCGCTGTTTGTATGTCCTGTAGCTCCCTGACTTAGTTTTGAGGTCAGCTATTGTGATGTTTAGTTCCTCCATATCCTTTTTGACTTCCTTTATCCAGTTTGGTGTCATCTTCTTTTGCCAGAAAAACTCAGTCATCCTTCTTAGTAATCTTGTATCCTCCATTCTCAATATATGTCCCAGGAAGGATATCCTTTTTTTCCTGATGATACTGGTTAAAGGCTCAATTGTTTCATATACTTCCTTGTTTGGTACAATATAGAAACTACCATCTTGAAGGGACCATTTTCCAATACACCTTCTTGCTATTTGCCTCTCCACTTTCTCGATTTTGTCCTTTTCGCCTATTCTTGTTGGACCAAACAGGGTTTCACTCGCATACAGGACTTCAGGAAGTATCACGGTATTGTAGTGTCTTAATTTTGTGTTGATGGACATACATTTCTTATTGTAAATATTCCTAGTGGTTATGGCGGATTTGATTAATTTATTTGTTCTTTCCTTCCAGTTAATTTTTTCTTTAATGTTGTGCGTTATTGTTTCACCCAGGTATTTGAAACTTCTAACTAATTCCACGTTTTGATTGTTAATTCTGACGTTGTCTACACACAGGGGATCTCGAACCATTATTTTTGTTTTTCATAAGATATTTTTAGTCCTATTTTCCCAGCGTATTTCTCTATAGTTTCAACCTGTGTCCTGGCTTCTTCTATGCTTTTGGATAATAGTGCTAAATCGTCGGCAAAACCGAGGCAGTTAACTTTTATCTCTCTTCCAACTTTGATATAAGCTTTATTTTCCTTGTTCCACTGGCGCATAATATACTCCAATGCGCAGTTGAAGAGAAGTGGGGATAGTCCATCCCCCTGCCTCAGTCCTGTTTTAACTTCGAATGGCCCCGATATTTCACTCCTGAATTTTACTTTTGATTTTGTTTCAGTCAGGGTTAATTCAATCATTTTAACCAATTTAGGGTGTAAGCCAAAGTTCCTCAATATTTTCAGTAGGGATTCCCTGTAAAATATTATTTACAATATATCATTCATTACTTAAAAATATTAACAAGAATTTATATTTCTTTGAATGACTTTGATATGTATTTTACTGTATTTTACCCTTAAACTAACAAAACATAAATAAAATTGGAATTTTAAAAGGGACTTTCGGGTGACAGTGTAAAATCTCCATATCACCTTAAGGTCCCTTCTTCTGAACGCGACATGGATTTATACTTCTTTGTCTATCTTATTATAAAGGCAGTTTTTTCAATTACAAACATGCTTTCTTGTAGAAAATAGATCAGAGATTTGTATGCAATCATAACATAAAATCGAAAATTTTGATATATTTTCATTTATTTTATCAAACGGTAAAATATTGTTCCCCACCCGAAGGTCCCTTTTCCAAGAGCGTTGTTGTTTAGGTCATCAGCCAAAAAGCTGGTTTGAACCTGTAGAGGTTTTACTAAGTAAAACGAGGAGTGAGGTGGTTTACAATTGCCTTCCTCACTGAGTGGAAAAGTATGCTTATCAGCATGCCGGGCCCTCTGAAAAGCACATATTTTCCACTCTGCAAATGACACCTTCACTTCATTCACCACAGGGTCTGGCTGTATAATGAAATTCATTACTTTCAGAAGAGATAACTCTGATTAGTGTCTTTTACACCTCTACCTCTTCTGTTCTTAAATGGTCCAGTCATTTAATTGACTGACCATGTGATAAGAAACAGAACTATTTATTTTAGCCCTGCAACTAACAGATTGAGTGTAAATAATTTGACACTCCACCTGTCTGTTATGGGCAGATTTCCAAGAGCGCATCACATTAAAAAATAAATAAATAAATACTTTTCGACATAATCGCTTTGACGATTGAATCATTTGTCGTACCCGTGGACGAGCTTTCCAATACGCTCTTCATGAAATATTGCCGCTAAAAAAAAAAAAAATTTAATGAGTCTTGATGTTGTCTAGAAGCTCTTCGTTGTATTTCTTGTGGAGTTCATGCAACCGGGGACCACAATTAATCCAACTTTTTATTGCCAATTTTAACGAATTTTGGGGAGAGCCGTTCAAAACAAAAGAAGAGGCATGCTGACTTCTAGAATTGTTCTCATCTATGATAACACCCGTATCCTCACAATGCTGGTACAATCCAGTGGCTTCTTGAGCAATTTCAATGAGACATTTTTGATTACCCGTCATACCCGTCGACCCAGCACCAAGTGACTTACATATTTTTCTTGAACTGAAGAAGTGGCTAGGTGAGCAGCTCTTTCCAGACCAACGAGGAACTTCAAGACAAAATTGTCAAGACTTATTTAAATTCATTAGCACCAACATTTTGAGAAGAGGGTATTGGAAACCTTGTCCACAGGTACTACAAATGCCTCAATCGTCAGGTTTATTATGTCGAAAGATAGCCACCAGGGTATTAATTTTCAGTAATAAAATATTTTTTCTATATTTACTTATCTTTTATTTATGGTCGATCGAAGGTTGAAAAAGTGACCCTCGTACATTTTCTTTTTAGTTTAACAACAGTTAACTGGGTTAATAACTATTAATTTCATAATTAAAAAGTTTTTCTTGGAAAAATTCTCTTAACTGTTTCTTGTAGTATTGAAATACCATTCATCCATTCTCAAAGTATCCAGAGAACAATACAGATTTTTTAGTGGATTAAGAATTTAAATGAATAAAACAATTTAATTTTAAAAGTAAAATTTCAGAGCTGAATTGATAAAAAAATTAAGAAATCAGATTATTTACGGAAACATGGTAGCCTGAGAACTTTAATTGTGTTTTCTCAAAACAACATTTTTGTTTCAAAGCACCTTCATTCTCTAAGCTCCTTAATTATGATTATTAAAACAAGGATTCTAGGTTCGATTCTCATTAATAAAAAATATGTTCAACAAAATATCTGTAGCTTTGTTACAATAGGTAAAAAATATTAATTAGTTTCCTTAAGAAGAATCCTGTTTTAAACTTTTAAAATCCATGTACGAAGATATATTTTTTTTTATAAAGTGCGTCAAAGCCGCAAAACAAGAAGAAATAATAAATAAAATAATATTGATCGTATACAAGGATTACACAATATTAGACAACAGTTTTTCTATGAACAGCGATTGTTAAATAATTAAATTTTTCTTAATATTTTTAACAAAAATAAAATTGACTCATGAATTACGTTCGTAGTGCAGGCCTACATCACGACTAATGTTAAAAGAGATTATTAGCTTCACAGGTAACCAAATCTATTCAAAGAATTTAATATTCTTCCGCTACTGTCATTGTATATTTTCGAGGTTTTAAAAGAAACTAAGGTGTTTCAAAATCTTCTTTTTTTGTTTTACGTCTGACTGTTTTGAAATTTCTGCTAATGCAGTCGGTAAAGAATGATGATAATATGAAAATGAGTAATGAAAAAATGCCAGACATGACCGGGAATCGAACCCGTACCCCGGCGTAGAAGCTAGTTGCGCTAACCACTACGCCACGGACCAAGGGCGCAAAGGGCCGACCTTTTCAAAAATAAGGTGTTATTAAAAATAACTTCAAACTTAACTTAAAACACGATAAGTCGCAGTGAATTCCGAATCAAAAAACACAACATTTTTCTCGGAAGTTCTCACTTGATTAATTTGGTTTATTAATAAATTACCGAGAAATCTAAAAATTTTACCGGTTAAAGTTTTGATCGGCTAAAGGTATCAGACGAACTAATGTCCCATAGCCGAGCGAGTGAGAGGGAGATATGTGGCATAACTCCGCATGCGCTCAAAGGTCTTTACCGTTATAATCCAAATCTGAAAATATACTACAGTCGTTATCTTGCTTGTTAGTTTTCTGCATGCACAAACGCTTGCTCACAACAATGAGTAAAATTAAAGACAATGTTATTGGAACGGCGCGTATGGGTTGTGCGAGTGAGAGCGTTATGCATTCTTTCACTCTTACGGCTAGGGGACATTAGTTGTTCATCTGAATACAGTAAATAAAATGTTTTAACAAAATTCGATCTCCATTTTGTAAGGATTTTCATGTTATCTTAGTGATTAGAAGAACATTGTGTAGGCCTATTATATTTTGTCGATTCCTTATTATTAAATTATTATTTAGGTTTTTCTATAACTAAGATACTATTTTGATCGCCTCCGTTGCGTAGTGACTATCGCACAAGCCGACAAAGCGAAAGAACTCGGGTTCAATTCCCGACTTGGGGTTTAGAAATTTTTAAACGTTAAAACACATTGTTACAGTACCAAAACCCATAGTAACCGCTAATGACGAAGTTGTCGATGCATTTTAAATAAATTAAAAAAAGTTACAATAATTTTTTAAAAGTAAGGCTATTGCCATAAAAATCGTACTATCTCTTGACTTTGATTTTTAAGTAGTAATTAATAAATTCTATTGAAGAACGTTAAAAACTTATAAAAGTTTTATAGTATTAAAAATCTGGTGTGAAACACTCACACAACTTTCTCTTGCCAATGCAAATAATTATTAATAAACCTATCATTATTAATAAAATATTAGAAATAAACAAAAAACTAACCTCAAAAACATAACCTTATTTTAATCATGAGTGAATGACGCAAAATAACAATCGAACTCAGTTTGGCTTAAAAATACGGAAAATCACGCTTTCACGCTAAACTAGGCTCTGTAGAGAAAAATGCTCTAAACAAAAGTTGTAGATCTTTTAATTTTCTATAAATTTAATTATATACACTTTTGTCGTAAAATGCATACTAAGACCGAAATGTTTAAAAAATCGATTTTTCTCACGTTTTCGTGAGAAAAAAAACAGAAAATCGCAAATTACCGCTAAACTAAGCGTTATACAAAAAAATATTTGAAACAGAAGTTGTAGGTTTTTAAATTCTCTACAACTTTTATTATATAAGTTTTTGCGCTAAAATTTATATTAAAGCCGTAATCTTAAAAAAACAACGTTTTTACGTAAAAACAGCCTCACCGAGAAATTCAGCAAACATGGCGCCTACGCTATCTTGTAGAGAATAAAAAATTGAGTAAAATAGGCGATTTTTAAAAAAATCGTAGGACCAGTTTTTGAGAAAATCGCAAAAAACTGAAAAATTATACGAATAAACTACTACTTCCGGTTGACCGATTTTGATGAAAATGTTCGTGTCGCGTCCGGTAGTGGTATGTAACTTAAGTTTCAAGTTTCAAGTTCGTACGATGTTCCGTTCTTGAGATATTCTGTTCACACACAGACACACACACAGACCAATCGCTAAAAACATGTTTTTTGGGTTCAGGGGGTCTGAAAACGTATAGATCCGGTGAAAACTCGATTTCTTACAATCGACATGAAAACAATACTTTCCTTCCTATATATTCATATAGGCAAGAGAAAGTAAAAATAGAAATAAAAATGTTTATAACAATATCAGATAGGCTAATTTGTATTTGTATGGCTTGAGTCGCAGCTCCGTGTAGTTGTTGTGGAATGCAGTGCGTTGTTACAGTAGTGGGAGAATGAATGAGTTAGTAGTGTTTCACAGCTGATGCATTTGTAGTGGTAGCGTGCACTAATTAGACTAAAAAAAATTCTTATCATCCGGCGCATTAATTTAACAAATACCTACCGGGTTATTAACTTGGTCGGATTCATAATATTTAACTTACCAATTTATATCAAAATTTGTAAATAAATAAATGGAATAAATACAAACACGTGTTAAATACGGAAAGTTTGAAAACGAATGTTTTGTATCAGAGTAATACAACAATCGTTCTTCCAGCATATGTCATTCATTATACCTCGCCGCGTTGGCGATGTTGGTAACGTGCTCGCCTCTCATCACGCGGTCTTGGGTTCGAATCCCACTCGGGCATGGCATTTTTTCATACATTACAAAAATTCATTTCATCCTTCACCGTCTGCATTAGCAGCAATTTGCAAAACAGTCGGACGTTAAACAAAAAAAAATCATTATACCCCACCCGTACCCTTCACCCCGCAACTACACCCAGCTTGGAATCGCACAATATTTTATATTGTAACAATAAATGTTGATTTTATGAAATACTTGGATTCTTTCAATTTTATTAACTTTAATATGGGATCAGGCCACCTCCGTAGCGTAGTGGTATCGCGCTAAACTACAACGCTTAGGTCCAGGGTTCGATTCCCGGGTAGGGTTTGGAAATTTTAACTAGTTAACCCTCAACTGGTATCATGCGGTCTGTGAGACCGCTGTCATTTTTTACCCCTCCAACACTTCCCTCCCAATGGCCCGACATCACGTATATTTTGTATACCTTTCAACTGTTGTTTGAACTATGCGTGATCAAGATCGTTTTCGGTACGAGCTAACAAGTTGCGAGTTATTTGTATTTTGTTTTCTACTGGCGGTCTCCTGGACCTATGATACCAGTTGTGTAACTTTTTGACGACTTTAAAACCAAGTAGTACATGGATTGTTTAAAGTTTTAATGAATATACAATAATTTTTCATACATCATTTCTTTGTTTAGTACTATTATAAAATATTTTCATATGTAATTTTATAAAATTTTCATTATGGATGATACATTTAAAATTTCTGAAGCGGCTTCAACACAACTAGATCCATCACGTAAACAAGTTGTACGTGTTAATGATGTGAATTTTTATTAACATAAAAATCTTTAAATTTTATTGTAAATAATCAAAAAGTAAAAAAAACGAATAAATTTTAATAAATGTTTGTCAGAGTGTACTGCCCAACAATAGACATAAATAGCAAAACTCGGAACCAAAATGTAAGTTGTACATCATAATTTTGTAATTAAATTTGTCTTTATCATATTAAATACTTATTTATTTATAATTATTAGACCACAGAATGTTTCTAGGGCCCAAAAATTTTATTGTTCTGTTCAAAATGGAAGTAAAAGTCAAAAAAATGCTTAGTGTTCGTTTTTTACTTTTTTAAATAGTAATTTTGCATTTATGCTAAGTATTTTACATTTACATCTTCGATTATACATGGTTTTATAAGTTTAATATTAAAACAAATTAATTAAATGAGTATGAAGAACTTAAAAAAAAACAAATTTGGAGGTCTGTCAGACCGCTGATACCAGGTTATGTCACAAAAAATGATGATACCAGTTGAGTGTTAAAACTAACAATTACATAACCCACTGTAGTCGCTGATAACCGAGGTATTGATGCAACTTTAGGTAAACTAAAAAATACATAATGCACCGGCCGCATTGGCGCAGTTGGTAACATGCTCGCCTCTCATCATGCGGTCCTGGGTTCGAATCCCACTCAGGCATGGCATATTTTCATACGTTACAAAAAATCATTTCATCCTCCATTGTACAATAGTCACACCCTAACGTCGTCGCTAATGACCGTTGTAGTTGGTGCGACGTTAAATAAATAAATTAAAAAAAAAACATAAATAAATAAATATTGGATAAATATTTTCTTCAAGAAAATTAAAAATCAATACGAAAACAATACTTTCCTTTCCTATATATTCATATAGGGCAAGAGACAATAAAAATTAATCGGACAAATTCATATGTATTCAATTTTTCTTACCTTACGAAATTTTCGTTCTCCAGGTTTAGCTTTTGGACAAAATAAGGAAACACTTGCTTCTCTTTCACCACTTTCTTGGCAGCACATGCATGACCTCTCCATCTGCCATATTTTTGAACCTGAAACCTGGTAAACATTATTTATTAGGTATAATATTAGATACAATATACAATAAACATTCAGGGATTCTTTAGGGTCTGCCTGTATAATGAAATTCATTACTCTCAGATTAGATAACTCTTGTCTAGTATCTTTTAAACCTGTACAACTTCTGTTTTTAAATCCTCCAGTCATGCAACCTAATTGGCTGACCATATAATAAGAAACAGAATTATGTTTTTGTAACCCTGGGAACTAGCAAATCGATTGCAAATAATTTAACACTCCACCTGCCTGTTATGGGCAAAATATATTATAACAATCACATTTCTTTAAATCTGTAAGTATTTTTACTTTCTCTTGCCTATATGAATATATAGAGAGGAAAGTATTGTTTTAATGTCGATTTTTCGAAATCGAGTTTTCACCTAATCTACACGTTTTCAGACCCCTGAACCCAAAAAACATGTTTTAGCGATTGGTCTGTGTGGATGTGTGTGTGCGCGCGCGTGTGTGTGTGTGTGTGTGAACAGAATAATTCAAGAACGGAACATCGTACAAACTTGAAACTTGAAACTTAAGTTACATACCACTACCGAACCAGACACGAACATTTTCATCAAATTCGGTTAACCGGAAGTAGTAGTTTATTCGTGTAATTTTTCACTTTTTTGCGATTTTCTCAAAAACGGATCCTACGATTTTTTAAAAAATCGCCTGGTTTACTAAACTTTTAATGCTCTACAAGATAGGGTAGGCGCCATGTTTGCTGAAATTCTTGGAGAGGCTGTTTTCATGTAAAAAAATGTTTTTTTTTTTTAAGATTTCGGCTTTAATGTGCATTTTAGCGCAAAAATTTATATAATAAAAGTTGTATAGAATTAAAAATCCTACAACTTTTATTTCAAACATTTGTTTTTGCGAAACTCTTAGTTTAGCGGTAATTAGCGATTTTCTGTTTTTTTTCTCACGAAAACGTGTCATTACTAATGTTAGGTTTATTATTAATTATTTACATTGGCAAGAGAAAGTTGTGTGAGTGTTTCACACGAGATTTTTTTATGTAGAAAAAAGTTTGATCTTTAAAGTAGGATTCGAACCCGGATCTTTAAAATGACAATAAGAAATGTGAAAATATTACGCAACCATTAGGCTTACAACGTACTATATTTATTTTCTCTGAATTTTATTTTACGGCTTTTATCAAGTTCGTTTACCTGTCGTAATAACACGCAAACGAGAAATTATAAACATACTCTATTCAATTGCTTATGCTCGAAAATTATATTTATTACTAAAGGAAAAAAGAACAGGCAGTAGTTAATAGCAATACAACTGGTTTGAAATATCTAATAAGATAGACAGATAGACTTTACTTTATAACAAGGATCTAAAATATGTAATTAACGTTTTTTATGTCAGTTAAAGATTCACTTTTTTAATAACTATTCTTGATTACTAGTATTTAACCGTGGGTTTAAGCCTTCAATAGATGTAAAATGGTTTGCCAATGACCCAGTAAACTACCTGAACCTGAAATATTAACCTTAAATTATATCAGTTATTATTATTGTTTAATTATTACGTGTTAACATTCTAACAATAAATTTATTAAATTTTATTTTCCCCAACAACACTACCGTTTGGGTAATATTTCCTCAGTTCTCTTTTGGGAAGCATATGTGATGCGCTCTGGGAAAAAAGACCATAAGGTGAATTTTCTCAAAAGTGGTTTTTAGCTTACCTTGTAGACAAAAACCAACTGAAAATAATGGTTTTTGTTTTAGAATCCTAGATTTAAAATGAAGAAAGCTACAGTAGAAAAATTATATAGTAAATTTATAAATTTTTGGAAAACCTGTTTAAAGATTATTTGCAATAAACACTAAAAAAAAAGAAGATATTTACAAATATGTAAACATATTTTCTAGCATACCATGAAAATCAAAAGCTGCTGAAAAAAATGGTTTTTAACTTACTATTCTAGTAAGTAAGTTTTTGAAGATAAGACTGCATTCACAGACAAAAAACAGCACCTAAACTACTTGCATTTATAGTAACAGATTTAAAAATAAAAATATTATTTACAATATATCATTCATATTAACAAGATCATTCATATTATCAAAATATTAACAAGAATTTAAATTTCTTTGAATGACTTTGATATCTACTTTACTGTATTTTACCCTTAAACTAACAAAACAGAAATAAAATTGGAATTATATTAAAAGGGACCTTCGGGTGACAGTGTAAAATCTCCAAATCACCTTAAGGTCCCTTCTTCTGAACGCGACATGGATTTATACTTCTTTGTCTATCTTGTTATAAAGGCAGTTTTTTCAACTACCAACATGCCTTCTTGTAGAAAATAGATCAGAGATTTGTATGCAATCATAACATAAAATCGAAAATTTTGACATATTTTCATTTATTTCATCAAAAGGTAAAATATTGTTCCCCACCCGAAGGTTCCTTTTCCAAGAGCGCATCACATATGCTTTAACATTTCTCCTGAGAGAAATGTTACGGAAACTGTGAGGCAGAGGATTAAACGATATAAGGAAAGGTGGTTCCAACATGTACGCCGCATACCAGAGGATCAATATCCATTACTGGCCTTAAGATACTGTCCGCAAGGAATACGGTCGTTGGTGTGTTGTTTAGGTCATCAGCCAAAAAGCTGGTTTGAACCCTTACAGGTTTTACTAAGTAAAACGAGGAGTCTGGTGGTTTACCATTGCCTTCCTCACTGAGTGGAAAAGTATGCTTATCAGCATACCAGGCTCTCTAAAAAACACATATTTTCCACTCTGCAAATGACACCTTCACTTCATTCACCACAGGGTCTGGCTGTATAATGAAATTCATTACTTTCAGAGAAGATAACTCTGATTAGTGCCTTTTACACCTCTACCTCTTCTGTTCTTAAATGATTCAGTCATTTAATTGGCTAACGATGTGATAAGAAACAGAACTATTTATTTTAGCCCTGCAACGAACAGATTTAGTGTAAATAATTTGACACTCCACCTGTCTGTTATGGGGAAACGATCGTTGGGTACACCTCAAAGAAGATGGATTGAAGGTGCAACAGACTGCTGATATCATGGACGGAACACATAAAGAACAAGAAGGTACTAAGGCGACTGAACAAAAATTAAAAACTCCTTCACATTATAAAAAAAATCTGGTGTGAAACACTCACACAACTTTCTCTTGCCAGTGCAAATAATTAACAATAAACCTAACATTAGAAATAAAACATTAGAAATAAACAAAAAACTAACCTTAATAAACATAACCTAATTTTAATCATATATGAAAGACGAAAAATGAAAATCGATCTCAGTTTGCCTTGAAAATACGGAAAATCACTGTTTCACGCTAAACTAAGATCTGTACAAAGAAATACTTTAAATAAAAGTTGTAGATCTTTTAATTTTCTATCAATTCCATTATATACACTTTTGTCATAAAATGCATACTAAGGCCGAAATGTTAAAAAAATCGATTTTTCTCACGTTTTTGTGAAAAAAACAGAAAATCGCTAATTACTGTTAAACTATGCGTTATACAAAAAAATGTTTGAAACAGAAGTTGTAGGTTTTTAAATTCTCTACAACTTTTATTATATAAGTTTTTGCGCTAAAATTTATATTAAAGCCGTAATCTTAAAAAAACAACGTTTTTACGTGAAAACAGCCTCACCGAGAATTTCAGCAAACATGGCGCCTACCCTATCTTGTAGAGAATAAAAAATTGAGTAAAATAGGCGATTTTAAAAAAAATCGTAGGACCAGTTTTTGAGAAAATCGCAAAAAACTGAAAAATTATACGAATAAACTACTACTTCCGATTGACCGATTTTGATGAAAATGTTCGTGTCCGGTCCGGTAGTGGTATATAACTTAAGTTTAAAGTTTCAAATTCGTACGTTGTTCCGTTCTTGAGATATTTTGTACACACACACACACACACACACACACACACACACACACACACACACACACACACACACACACACACACACACACACACTCTCACACACACACACACACACACACACAGATCAATCGCTAAAAACATGTTTTTTGGGTTCAGGGGGTCCGAAAACGTATAGATCCGGTGAAAACTCGATTTCGAAAAATCGACATGAAAACAATACTTTCCTTCCTATATATTCATATAGGCAAGAGAAAGTAATTATAAAGCTACAGTATCTCGGATTCATAATGCGAAACGATCAAAGGTAGTTTCTGTTACAGCTCATCATCCAGGATAAAATAGATGGACGAAGAGGTCTGGGACGCCGGAAGTGGTTCGAGTGAACATCAACCGTGCTCTTTCGCAAAGCTACGGAAAAAAAAATCTGGTGTGAAACACTCACACAACTTTCTCTTGCCAATGCTAATAATTAACAATAATCCTAACATTAGTAATAAAACATTATAAATAAACAAAAAACTAATCTCTAAAAATATAACCTTATTTAATAATGACTGGAAGACGCAAAATGAAAATCAACCTCAGTTTGGCTTAAAAATACAGAAAATCACTCTTTCACGCTAAACTACGCTCTGTAGAGAAAAATGCCCTAAATTAAATTTGTAGATCTTTTTATTTCCTATAAAATTGATTATATACACTTTTGTCGTAAAATGCATACTAAGGCCTAAATCTTAGAAAAATCAATTTTTCACACGTTTTCGTGAGAAAAAAAACAGAAAATCGCTAATTACCGCTAAACTAAGCGTTATACAAAAACATGTTTCAAACAAAAGTTGTAGAATTTTAAATTTTCTACAATTTTTATTATATACATTTTGGCGCTATAATACATATTAAAGCCGTAATCTTAAAAAAACACTTTTTTTACGTAAAAATACCCTCACCAAGAATTTCAGCAAACATGGCGCCTACCCTATCTTGTAGAGAATAAAAAATTGAGTAAATGAGGCGATTTAAAAAAAAATTGTAGAACCAGTTTTTGAGAAAATCGCAAAAAAGTGAAAAATTATACGAATAAACTACTACTTTCGGTTGTCCGATTTTGATGAAAATGTTTGTGTGGGGTCCGGTAAGGGTATGTAACTTAAGTTTCAAGTTTGAAGTTCGTACGATGTTCCGTTCTTGAGATATTTTGTATACACACACACAGACACACAGACAAACACACAGACCAATCGCTAAAAACATGTTTTTTGGGTTCAGGGGGTCTGAAAACATATAGATCCGATGAAAACTCGATTTCGAAAAATCGACATGAAAACAATACTTTCCTTCCTATTCATTCATATAGGCAAGAGAAAGTAATAATGAGGATTTCCATTATTTTTGCGGACATCCGGAACGGATAGGCACTAGAAGAAAATTTTAAACGGTCGAATTAAATACGAGGGTAAGTCAATTATTATCCGCAATTTAGTTTTATTTTTGTTTATGTTGGCAGTACTGTCGTTTTGCGTTGATGACGCATGCTTTGTTTATTTGTGGTTATACAGAGTGATTTTTTAGTCCTGTTACCCAATTGTTAATGTCTGGTAATTTTTTTCTAAGAAAGGGATATTTTGTTTTTTGACACAAAGTTGGTAGCCCTACTCAACCGGTATAGATACGACAGTTTGAGTTGATTCTCCTTGAGTTGCTTAAAATTTTGTGCTGTTTCAAGTTGTGTTACGAACAGAATGTCTTTTACCCTAGAACAACGGGTTTTCATTCTTGAACAATATTTTGTTACAAAATCGTATACGAGTGTAAAAGAATCATTTCAAATTAAATTTTTTGGTGTTCCTCCACTCTATTCTAGTCAATTTCTAGGCTAACTAACTGATTTTTAGAGGCAGATATTGTTTGCCGCATAAAACGTAGTGGTCGACCAACTCTCTTGACAGATGACGTTAAGAGAATGTGAAAACAAGATTGCTCAATTCTCCATGGAAAAGTTTACAAAAACTTTCCTCGCATGTTGATTTGTCATGTTCGAGTGCTCAGAAAGCTGCTAAAAAATTGAAATTGTATCCGTATCACATACGATTAGTTCTAGAGCTTCAGCCTCCAGATTTAAACAAGAGATTGTTTTAGGATAAAAGACATTCTGTTCGTAGCACGACCGGAAATGGCACAAAATTTTACACAGCTCAAGGAGAATCAACTCACACTGCCATATCCATACTGGTTGAGTAGGGCTACCAACTTAGTGTCACAAAATAAAATTTATTTTTTTTAGAAAAATATTACCAGACATTAACAATTAGGTAAAGGACTAAAAAATCACCCTGTATATGCAAGTTTCAAGCTGCTAGGTTAGTTTCGTTATCGCTGTCGTACTGTTAATCATGGCTGCTCCGCTTTCTATTTGCACCAAAGAAGAGCAACGTTCAGTGATCCGTTTTTTGTGGTCAGAAAAAGTATCAGGGGGCGAAATTCATAAAAGATTTTCGGTACAGTACGGGAACAGTGTTTTGCCAAAACGGAGTGTCTACGAATGGATTAAAAAATTAAAAAATGGTCGCACAAGTGTTACGCACGATGAAGGAGCCGGACGACCGTTTACCGCCGTAAATGAAGAAAACATTGAGCGTTCACGTTAAATGATCTCTAAGACAGACGAGTGACTATTGACGAAGTGGCACATCGTCTCCAAATTAGCCATGGTTCTGCCTACGAAATCATTCTCAACAAACTTGGGTTTCATAAAGTTTGTGCAATATGGATTCCAAACCAACTGACACTGTTGCATAAACAAACGCGCTAGGACATCTGCAAAAAATATTTGGATCGCTATGGTAACGAACGGGACAACTTCTTAGACAGGATCATTACTGGTGACGAAAAATGGATCCATCATTACGAGCCGAAGAGTAAACGGCAGAGTATGGAATGGAAACATCCAAATCCGCCGTGCAAGAAAAAAATTCAAGACCCAACCGTCCGCAGGAAAACTGATGCTTACGGTTTTTTGGAACTCACAAGGTCCAGTACTGGAACATTATCAGGAAAGAGTCACAACAATAAACAGTGTACGTTACAGTGAGATGCTTACTGCCTGCAATTGGAAGCAAACGCCGAGGACTGCTGTCAACAGGATTGTGTTGTTGCACGACAACGCCCGTCCGCATACTGCTGCCCACACTGCTGAAACGCTCCAGAAACTCAATTTTGAAGTACTGGCTCATCCTCCATATAGTCCCGATCTTGCTCCTTTTGATTATCACTTGTTTGGTCCACTCAAAGAGGCATTAAGGGGCCGTCGATTTACCTTGGACGAAGCATTGAAAGAAGCGGTGCATTCCTGGCTTGCAACTCAACCAAAAACCTTCTTTTATGATGGCATCATGAAACTTGAACAACAATGGACCAAGTGCGTTGAAAAACAAGGGGACTATGTCGAAAAATGATGTACTTGTAAGTTTCCTATTTGATTACAATAAAATTTTATAACTACATTGCGGATAATAATTGACTTACCCTCGTATATTTTCTAACTATCTCACATCTGCGAACGGGTTTATTTGGTTTCATCATTTTTATGCACACTACAATGTAAATAATAAAAATCTGGTACTAAATTTTTATCAGGCAGTCAGGCACGTTACAGAATATTATTCCATAATTTTTTTTTCTGAAAATTTTTACAATGTAATTCTTGTAAACCAGTATTACTTGTTTGTACTGAAACTTTAAATAAATTTCTTTTGTTCATAATTCAAAATTTTAAACAACTATAAATTTATGATGTAGATTTTAACATTTTTCATTAACAAATTGATTATGTAATAAGCCTGTATGTGTGGTTACACGTGTTTATTTTTAAAGTTTAAGGTTGAAAATTATAATTTAATTTAATTTTTATTAACAACGTCAATTCTGAGAGTCAGTCTATATCAAAGATATATTGGTAATGTTGATAGGTTAATAATAAATTAAATTTATTGTTGACAAATAAAAAACCGGCTCACCAAAGAACAAACACTAATGGTAAAAGGTTGATTGCAACGTGCAAGAAATTCAATCTTCGAAGTCAGAAATTATATTGAAACTACCGGAATAAACCGAGAAAACTTAATGAAATTAACCAAATTCAGACAACTAATTATAGATTTAAGGGCTTCCATGAAAAGCAAAAGCAGAATACCGGGTGGACAGAAGAAAGGAGAAAGGAGACAGGTTGAGAATGTCGGCTGCAAAAAAGCTTTCAGAAACGTCCAATGTTGTCTAAAATTGGCCCTACACGAGGAAAAATTGAATAATAAAATAAATTGTGGTTTTTTCCCTTCACAAGTAATAAGTTGCTAATAAACTTAAAAATTATTTTATTGTATTTTTTGTTTTACAATTCAAAATCAATGAACAAAAAACAAAAAATCCTTTTCATGAGACGATGCGTCTCATAGCTGGTGGCAATTTTTAAAAAAACTTATTTTTGACTTATGGTAAAAACCATTAGTGATTTCTATATAAATACTTTATAAGAGGAATTTAATGACACTATTTTTGTTCATAAATTCCGAATTTGATTTCTTGACTTCCGGTTTTGGGCAACTTCCGATCGAAACTGGAAATTCAACCCAATGATTTCTGTATCTACTCAAAAGAAACGAATGACACTATTTTCGTTTCCTAATTTCAACTTTGATTTATTGACTTCCGGTTTTGGGCCACTCCGGTTGAAACCATAAATTCAAACCCAATCCAGGCCCACTAGCTTTTACTAATAGATAAAATTTACAAACTTCTACTAACTTTTACGTGTAGATTATGAATCCGAAAACCGTTTGCTGTTATCTCCTTTACTTTCAGACTTTGATTTCTTAGCTTCCGGTTTTGGGTTACTTCCGGTTAAAACCGGAATTTCAAACCCAATTTAGGCTTACTAACTTTTTGTTTAGATTACAAATCCGAAAACCGTTTGTTGCTATCTCTTGCAGTTTCTGACATCTGGGTAAGACAGACGGTCAAAGGAAAATGAAATGATGCCGGCCGTATTGGCGTAGTTGGTAACGTGCTCGTCTCTCATCTTGCGGTTGTGGATTCAAATCCCGCTCAGGCACGGAATATTTTCATACGTTACAAAAAAATCATTCATCCTTCATTATACACAGTAAATTACAAACCAACGTCGTCGCTAATGACCATTGTAGTTAATGCGACGTTAAATAAATAAATAAAAAGTGAAATGGTAGATGACAGTTTTAAAAATTGTAACCAATATCACTATTTCAGTTAACTGAAACTAGAATTTATGACCTGTTGTTGATGTGACTTTTAACAAATTTAAAAGGATAGACTATTTAAATTAAATAGATGGCTATCACAATATACACAAGTAGGTAATAAAAATAATAATAAATTACTTGTGACATACTTTCTGTAAAATAAGTAGGTAATACTTACTTGTAGATAACTACTGCATCGTCCAGTACATGCAAATGAAGGTATTGGTTTAGGTACACATCCTGGATATTGTAGTACGTGAATAACTGGCGTTACTTGGCATTCGTCTGACGTAGCTACTGCAATTGGTGCCTTCTCATCATCCGTCATTATTTTAACCACTAACAGAGCCATTATAAATACTGAAAATAATACAAAAGTTTTATTAGGTTTGTAAGGATAGTAAAAGTCATTAAGAACCGCCTCTGTAGCGTAGTAGAAGGGCGCGTTAGCCTACAACGCAGAGGTCCTGGGTTCGATTCCCGGCTATTATCTGGAAATTAGGTAGTCTGTCTGTAACTTAATGGCCTCCAGTAGAGGGGAGCAATATGCGAATTGTAAAACCATTTCAAAAAACATACATATAATTTCTTTTGTGTTGTTGTTAAGGTCATCAGCAAAAAAGCTGGTTTGAACCTGTAGAGGTTTTACTAAGTAAAACGAGGAGTGAGGTGGTTTACCATTTCCTTCCTCACTGAGTGGAAAAGTACGCTTATCACCAAGCCGGGCCCTCTGAAAAGTACATATTTTCCACTCTGGAAATTACACCTTCACTTCATTCACCACAGGGTCTAGCTGTATGATGAAATTTATTACTTTCAAAGAATACAACTGTGATCTTTTGCATCTCTACCTCTTCTGTTCTTAAATGATTCAGTCATTTAATTGGCTGACCATGTGATAAGAAACAGAACTATTTATTTTAGCCCTGCAACGAACAGATTGAGTGTAAATAATTTGACACTCCACTTGTCTATTATGGGCAGAATTTTTTTTTTATGTAACTGAAACTCGTTGGAAATGATTTTTTTTTATAAAACAAAGTATTTCGCATAGTTTTTGTTCTATAAAATTATTTCGAAAAACACACGCTTAATTAGATAATATACGATTTAGTGAAAGTTTTGTTTTTGAAGTAAACCCCGTATTTTTTTCAAATATTATTTATATTGTTCAACTATTTCACGGTTAACATATGTGGCAGATTTTTTCTGTAATAATTATGGAAAACGATGTTACAATAAAATTTAACCGAAAATCATTACTTTTTAAGTTTTGGACAGGTTTTTCATCAAAAACAAAACTTTTACTACATACATTACTCATTAAGCGTATTTTCTAAATAGATTTATAGAACAAAACACGCGAAATACTTTGTTTTATAAAAATACGTCATTTCTGACAAGTTTCAGTTACTGAAAAAAATTAGAAATGTTTTCTGAAATAGTTTTACATTCCGCATATTGCTCCCCTCTGTCGGTGGCGATCAAGTTATAGACAGACAGTATTACAAGTCAACAATAAATGTTAAGTTAGATAACACACGGCAGTCGCTAATAACCAAGCTTTTAATGTGACTTTAAATAAACAACTAAAAAAATTTATTAGAACTTTTACTTTTTTCGGGTTTTTTTTCTTTTTTACTTTCTCTTGCCCTTCATGGATAAGTAGAGAAGGAATATTGTTATCATGTCAATTTTTCACTAGATATACACGTTTTCAGGCCACTGAACCCAAAAAAACACATTTTAAGCTGTTGGTGGGTGTGTATGTGTGCGAACAAAATATCTCAAGAATAGAACAGCGTACGAAAATAAAACTTGAAACGTAAATGAGTATTAGGTCCCACTACAAAACCCGACACGTTTTATTTCATCAAAATCCGTAAATCCGCAAAAACCGTAATTAGTAGTTTATTCATGCGGTTTTTCACTTTTTGTAGTTTTCTCAAAAACGGGTCCCACTGCTTTTTATTTAATAATGTGAACATTAAAAAAACTTAAAACTTTTATTTGTAACATTTTTTTGTACGATACTTAGTTTAGCGATAATTATTGATTTTCTGTTTTTTTTTCTTCATCAAAATCGGTAAAAATATGATATTTTTTAATAGTGAGGCCTTAATATCCGTTTTATGATAAAACTGTATCAATTAAAGTTCTCGAAAATTAAAAAATTTACAACTTTTTCAAGCATTTTTTTTTACAGAGCCTAGATTAGAGGCAATTACTGGTATTCCGTATTTTTAAGTCGAACAGAGGTTGATCGTCATTTTGCGTTATTCACTCATGATTAAAATTGGTTTATGTTTTTCATTTACACTGTTTACTTATGATTAAACATAGGTTATATTGTAAATGTTTCACAACGATTATATAATAATTAAATAAATTACCATTAATTAATAACATAAAATTTAATTAAATTTTACTTACCTTGTGATAAAATTTGTATTAAACCCATTTCAATTTTAACTAAATTTCTATTGTTTTAATATTTTTCTAATAATAAAAAATTGGTTTTAATCAGAATATTTTACTTTATTTACTTTAGCATGGATTAAAAGAATAAAAATGTGTGGTTACAAGGGATGAAAATTTATAAGTTGAACTGGATATTTGCAAGAGGGATCAACTCTTATAATGTAGGAGGGGATGGGAGGGGATAAAGTTCAGGGGAAGATCATAGCTTTATTATTTCTTGTAGTGGGGGTACAGGGGTAAATTTCTGACACTGTGTTATGAAAATGTGTTTTGTGAAATGTTTAATTTTTTATTCAGCATAAAACTTATGTATTTCAGTTTTTTTTATTTTTTCGCAATTATCTGTAGTGCAACCCATAGGGCTTATCTAGTGGTAAAGTCGTCGCCGTGAGTCATCTGTGTAACAGCTGATTTTCGGAGACGAAAGTCCGTGGTTCAAATCCTAGTAAAGGTATAGTAGTTACTTTCATACGGTGTACTTTGATAGTTGGGGTTCAATTAACCATGTCTCTCAGGAACGGTCGGCCTGGGTCAGTACAAAACGACACCTCATTTACACGTCATATAGGCTACATCACCCTCATCTCATTGAGTCATGGGGTTGGGGTTGGGGTTGGTTATCGTTCTTAAATTGAACGGATCGCAACGAAAACACATTAGGATTAAAAAATACCCCAAGTACAAAGAATTTAAATGAGGCTAAATTCCCATAACCAAATTTTAAAGGTTCTTTAAATTTATGACCCGGTAAAGTTTATCACCGGCATTAACTTTCTCAGGAAAAAACAAACTTACACCTGCTAAAAAATGTGGATGTGATGTAATCTATATAATATGTTGTTGTTGTTGTTTAGGTCAACAGCCGAAAGGCTGGTTTGAACCTCTAGAGGTTTTACTAAGTAAAACGAGGAGTGAGGTGGTTTACAATTGCCTTCCTCACTAAGTGGAAAAGTACGCTTATCAGCATGCCGGGCCCTCTGAAAAGCATATATTTTCCACTCTGTAAATGACACCTTCACTTCATTCACCACAGGGTCTGGCTGTACGATGAAATTCATTACTTTCAGAGGAGATAACTCTGACTAGTGTCTTTTACACCTCTACCTCTTCTGTTCTTAAATGATTCAGTCATTTAATTGGCTGACCATGTGATAAGAAACAGAAATATTTATTTTAGCCCTGCAACGAACAGATTGAGTATAAATTTGACACTCCACCTGTCTGTTAAGGGCAGACTATATAATATATAGAAAACAAATTCTTTCCCTGTTGGAAAACTCGCTACGTGGCATTACGTACCTAATTATTTTTTATTTTTTTTATTTTTGCGTTTGGTAAAATTAAGTAATCTTTTATTTTATTTGTTTGCGGTAAGATTAGTTCTTTCATCTATCCATTTCATTGTATTATACAGATAGATGTTCGGTCTCGAGCGACCAAATTTCCCACATATTTTGGTTTACGGTAACGACATATGTTTTTTTAGAAAAGGGAGATTTCAGTGCAGCAGTTAAAATTAAAATCTTTTAAATTGTATGATAATATAATCTAACTCTTTATTGTTAATTGCACGCGCGCGCGCCCACACATACACAACATGAACACACTGTACAGAACCAGGCCAACCATTCCTGAGAGAGTATAGTTAATTGAACCCAAACCATCTAATTACACTGGTAACCACAGTCTAATATTCAAATCCGTATAAAAGTAACTACCTTTATTAGGATTTGAACCACGGACTTCCATCTCGGAAAATCAGCTGTTAAACAAACAGCTGACTCACGGCGACAACTTTACTTCTAGACCAACCCGATGAGTCACATAATCAATTTATATTGAATTACTTGCCTAAAACTGTTGTCAACATATTTAAAAAACATCAATAATTTGGTATACACAATAAACGTCATAAATAAGACCGCTTCTGTGACGTAGTAACTAGTAAGCTAACCTACAAAGTAAGGTCCCGGGTTTAATTCTCGGCTAGGGTCTGGAAATTTTAACATGTTAAAACTCACCGTTACAGCCCCAAAACCCACAGTGGTCGCTAATGGACAAGCTGTCGATGTGATATTAAATAAACTACAAAAAAACATAAATAATTATATCCAACTGAAACTTCAAGTCTCTTTATTTGTTTACTAAGTTCAGGATCAGCAGCAGGTTTCAGGTATGGTACAGTGCCTCCCTGCAATATGATACCACTGTTACTCTTTTCTTTTTATCAAATATTTTGAAATTATTTACAGGAAAGATATCTAAAATGTCTCATCTTATTTCTGCATAGAAATGTATATAATTCTTCCAAAAATCAAAGAGATCGTGCCATTTTTAAAAAAAAAAAATAAGAAATAAATTTACCTACTTTGACTTAAAACCCATATTCCATCATCCTTTCAATGATGATTAATACTGATATCAACGAAATTCATGTTTCCAGTGCTAATTAGTTTTATTTTAAATGTTATGATTTGTTTTCAACGAATAAGGTTGTGAAATAAATAAACGCTTTAAGTTTAGTTTTCTATGAATTTTTTTTAAACGTCCGACTGTTCTGCAATACTGCTAATGCAGACGGTGAAGGATGAAATGATTTTTTGTAACGTATGAAAATATGCCGTGCCTGAATAGGATTCGAACCCAAGACCGCATGATGAGAGGCGAGTAACTTATTATTGTAACTTATATTATTATTATTATTATTATTATTATTATTTTAACTTGTAACTTATTATCTACTGTAGTGAAAACTATCCTGTTGAATGAATGGAACGAATTATTCGTAAAATTTTAATATGAAACTAGATAATTGGTAATCTGAAAGGGGTAGCAAATATAACAGGGGTTGATTACAGTAGCCTATAGGGTACCATTCTAGTTATTAAATTAAACGTTATTAAGTTCCCAATAATTAACCAATCTATTCATGTGGACAAATATCTATGTATTGAAAAGGATAAAGTTGCCAAAGAGAGTTTTGGAGGAAACACCAAAGGAAATGTGCTATCGGAAAGCCTAATATTTAATTGGGGGAAAATATCTAATAGGAATAAATAGGAAGTTAGAGAACTACGGGATGTGAATTTTATGGTTGTTTTCTTCTTATTAGCCTACTTACAACTAAGGTACTTAATGGCACTTGACGTACAACGTCAAAAAGAAGCCTGAAATTTGACGAACACCTTTGCAAAATGGATGATGACCGGTTGACAAAACAAATTTTAAGGACACTAAACAATAGACGTACGGTGTCAGATAATTGGTTTGAATAAGTCAGAAAGGATATTGAGAAAATCGGAATTAACCGAGAAAACTGAATGACAACTGAAAACAAATTCAGACAACTAATTACGAACTTTAAGGGCTTCCATTAAGAGTAAAAACCAGAATACCAGATGGACAAAAGAAAGGAGAAGAGCCTACAGTGAGCGAATGCTGAGAATGTGGGCTGCAAATACAAAAAGAGATTCCAGATATGTCTAAAGTCACCTCACGTGGTCTAAAATTGGCCCTACACGAGAAAAAAATTACTTACAACTTTCTGTATTTATAGGTAAAGCAGAAAATAAAGGGTGGTAGATGAAATGATTGATGAAAAAATCTAGAAGTATTTGGGAATCGAATCCAGGATCCCTAAAGTAGGAGCCAGTTGTGCTAACCACTATAATATCGAAGAAATTTAATGGGGTGTCACCAAGTGGCATCTCCGCTTCACCTCCTACAAATTCGGTCCATAAAGTGTCATAAAACTAATATAAAAATCTGTTAGCGTCGTTATCTCTATTGAGTAATATGACTACAAAATACCACAAAACGGTTTATATAAAATATCTTTAGTATACGAAGAGTCCCTTCGTATCTAAGGAGGAGTACCTAAATGAAGTTTGGTACTTGGCTGGATTCTCCGAATCTGTGAAGCACATAAGGTGTGAAGACAAAACAAAAGAGAAGAAAGCTTTAATTAAAAATCGTTTATAGATAGGTACTGAACAGGGCCCTCACGATATTACAAGAGATACCACTTGTGCGCTTAATGAGATTACCACTTAACCATTTATGAAATAACCATGTTAATAACCATTTTAACCATTTTAGAACCATTAACATTTACATAACCATTTTAATACGAGGGGTACCCAAAAGTAAAACAGTGGGTCGTGCTTGTGTAGTACGCATTTCTGCCGCATAGACGTGCATAGCGCAACACATTGCGGTTCAGTGCAGTGATTGCAACTCATTGCGAGTTCAATATTCATCTCCAGTGATAGTTTTTGCTAGCGCTGTTTTGTTCTTGTTTCGTTTTTTAGGATGGCAAGTTTAAGTGAACAACGTGTAGCTGTGAAATTTTGTTTTCTACTCGGTAATACGAGTAGTGCTGCTAAAACTGTTGTAATGTTGAAAACAGCTTACAAAGATGGCGCTATGGAAAATCTCAAGTATAAGAGTGGTTTTCTCGGTTTAAAAATGTCGATTGGTGACAAACCTCGTTCTGGACGACCATCAACTGCCTGAATCGACGAAAATGTTTAAAAACTTCGACAGCGTGTGCTCTCAGACCGTCGACTGACAATTTGGAATTTTTAAGAAGAATGCGCAACAGTTTTCGTCAAAAAAGATATGATTTGTAACAGACAGGAGACTAGTTCTTCCACCACGACAATGCACCGGCACACATAGCTATCTCGGTGAAAATTTTTTTGACTAAAAATGGCGTGGTTCCACTGCCCGCCGCACCTTACTCGGCTGACCTGGCTCCTTTCATTTTTTTCTTATTTCCACGCATGAAAAGGGACATTAAAGGACACAGATTTGACAACATTGAAGCGGTCAAGAAAAAACGAGGGAGGAGCGTCAGCCATTTCTAAAGGTGACTACAAAAGATGTTTCAAACAGTGGAAGCACCGGCGTGGTAAATGTATTAGTTGTAATGGAGAGTATTTTGAAGGGGATAAGGTTGTTTTGTAAAAAAAAATTGAAAATAAATAGCTTTTAAAAAATAATCCCGGTTTCTTTTGGGTACCCCCGTCGTATATTAGCACTAATAAAGTAGATGAGATGAGTGTAATCGAAATCGTTACAACTGTTTTAAGACAATTTTATTATTAATTTTCAGTGTACATTGCTAGTTTCAAAAATCTTCTGAGATTTATTGAGAAAACCTAAGGTTTAAATTTCAGTTTAATCTGTACAGACATTTTTATTCCAAAATGAATAACATTTTTCAGATGGACATCCATAAAAACACAATATTTTTGTTTTAGGGGGGGTCATGAATGCAAAGATCAGTTAAAAACCTGGTATAAAAAATTTTGCACTATTGCAATACTAACCCACCGGGTTGGTGTAGAGGTAAAGTCGTCGCCAGCTGATTTTTGGAGACGAAGGTTCCTAGTTCAAATCCTAGTGAAGGTAGTTACTTTTATATGGATTCGAATGCTAGACAGTGGTTACCGGTGTACTTTGATGGTTGGGGTTCAATTAACCATACTCTCTCAGGAATGGTCGGCCTGAGTCTGTACAAAACTACACCTCATTTACACGTCATACACATCATCCTCATCTCATTGAGTCATAGGGTTGCTTATTGTTCTGAATGGAACAGATTGCAATGTACACATATTAGGAATTAAAAAAAAATAAAAAAAAATTGCAATACTCTCTCGCCATTTACGATAGAGCACGAGAAAGTAAAAAATTAATTTAATAATAGAATATTAAAATTTATCCACATGAGCTCTTTTTCACACAAGTTTCATTTTAGTGCAAAATTGAAATGATATATGCAATTCCGAAAGCAAAAAAAAAACCGAATATGTGTAAGTTGAATTTTAAGTTAGGCCTATACTTAAACAATATTATTACATAATGCGTTTTAGTTGTCGAGAAAAGAAGTGTCTAGTGGGGTTTGGATGTCAGACATAAATCAGAATCTACAGGAGGCTCCCATTTGGCGGCGGCTCCACTTTAGGGAAACATGGGTTAACACTTTCTTTGTATAAAGCCTATATTTTGTCTAAACTACATTCGTTTTATAATTATTTAATTTTCTTACATGATTTTATATTTTTCATATTACAAAAATCTATATTAAAATAATTCCTATTTACTTGTAAATAAATTTTACAGTTCTAAAACGATAATAAATAATTAAAAATCTGTTGGGAAACACTCACACGATTTTCTCTTAAACAAACAAAATAACCTGTTTAATCATTAGTAAACAATATAAAATGAAAACGTAACTTAATTTGTAATCATGAGTGAATGACGCTAAATGAAAATCAACCTCTGTAGAACTTAAGGGGAGATGGCACGATGGTTTTAACTCAAAATTTCGATTTTTGGTTTTTTATGTTTTTCAATAGTTTAGGGCCTAGATCTACTAGAAAATTTTAACTCAAAATTTCGATTTTTGGTTTTTCATGTTTTTCAATAGTTTAGGCCTATATCTACTAGAAAATTTTTTTGACATAATTTTATGTTTATTAAATTACGTCAAAAAAAATTTTTTGAAAAAAATTAAGTTTTTATTTGGTTTACACAGAAAAGTTATCATGTCACCCCAAGAACAAATATTTTTCATAATTATGTACTACTTGTTTTAGTGCAGAGAGTTTTAGTTCTTAAAATATCTGCATCACTGTTTTTTGTACTCTTAGCTGTTGGTTCAGCTTTCTAAACAACTGTTGACGGGAAATTTACTTGTTTGTGTACATTGTTTTAGATTAGTACCTTCTTGTTTCTTACCTTTTCCCGTAAATTTAGATTTTTAACACTAAGGTACACTTTTCTCAGAAACCAATAAACATACCAGGTTGAAATTTTTACCAGTTAATTATCTTGTATATTCACATATACCGACATTTTTATGACTTCCTCAGGTGCTACAAAAAATAATAATACGCAAAAAACGTATAAAATAATTTGTAAAAATTTTATGTTATTCGTATTTTTTAAAAAAAATCGTATGGTCTAAAGATTAAATTAAAAAAAGGTCAGTAGCTCGAGAAGAAATCCTACACCTATAGTGTGTAAAGTTTAATTTCGCTATCTTTTACCAATCTTGTGAAAAAATATCTAAAAATAGCAAATTTTACATTGGCGGGATACAAAGTACAGTCTCCCCTTAAAAATCACTGATTGATCTTCAAAGGCACCAATCTCAAGCTCTTCGAGCACCACCAATGCCTCATTTTATGTAACTAATCATAATCTACACACAGACTTTAATATACCTACAATTTTTGATATCGTTAAATGCATATATAACAATTTTCACACGAAAACAATTAAACACAAAAACCCCAACGTTCGTTCGATCTTATCAAATACCCTTCCTGTTCTTAGGCACCTGAAAATAAAATGAAATCAGGATCTACTGCAACCGCCATAAGACAAAGAAGAACTCATCCGTAACACACTCTCACATAAGTTATATTGTTCATCCGGTAATTTTTACCATTCACATCTCATTTCCACATCATACTCTTGTTATATTTATCATAACATAATCAAGATATACGCCCATAACAGATAGGTGGAGTGTCAAATTATTTACACTCAATCTGTTAGTTGCTGGGCTAAAATAAATAGTTCTGTTTCTTATCACATGGTCAGCCAACTAAATGACTAAATCATTTAAGAACAGAAGAGGTGGGGTGTAAAAAACACTAATCAGAGTTATCTCCTCTGAAAGTAATGAATTTCATCATACAGCCAGACCCTGTGGTGAATCAAGTGAAGGTGTCATTTGCAGAGTGGAAAATATGTGCTTTTCAGAGGGCCCGGCATGCTGATAAGCATACTTTTCCACTCAGTGAGGAAGGCAATTGTAAACCACCTCACTCCTCGATTTACTTAGTAAAACCTCTACAGGTTCAAACCAGCCTTTCGGCTTATGACCTAAACAACAATCAAGATATAAATTGTAATATTTCATATTCATTCCACATCTTGAATTCACCCTGAAATTTTCCATTGGGTGACTTCACTTCATGTCACGCACAAGTCACTATCATAAACCAATCATCTCATTCACTAGTTGTGTACGTTCCTGTTTTAGGTTGTAAAGCTGTGAAAAAAATTATTTTTTTGTCATCAGTCTCTCGACTGGTTTGATGTAGTTCTCCAAGCTTTTCTATCTTGCGAAAGTCGTTTCATATCTACATATCTGTAACATCCTACATCTTTTGTAATTTTCTTTATATATTCTAATCTTTGCCTCCCCCTAAAATTTAATCCCTCAATATTACCCTCCATTATTCTGGATGTCTTAAGATATGCCCCACAAGCCTATCTCTTCTTCTGATAAGATGCTTCCATATACTTCTTTTTTCATCCACTCGCCTAAGACCCTCGCCTAAAGCCTAAACTCGCCTACGAAATAATTTACGTCAAAAAACTAAGTTCTGTGGAAAAATAATACTTGCAGAAAACGTTGTAGGTTTTTTTAATTTTCTGCAACTTCGATTACTTGCTTTTGCTCTAAAATGCATATAAAGGCCGGATTATTAAAATAAAAACATTATTTACCACGATATGTGAACCCTCAAGAATTTCAACAGACTATGCGCTTACCCCATCTTGTAGAGCTTAAAAATTTAGAAAATAATGTAATTATAATTTGATGATACAGGCGTTGTAGATTGATGGATGAAAATTATAAATAATCCCACCATTAAATATTATAATGAAAATATTAGAATTTTGAGATTGTCAGTGATTAAATTCTGAAAATCTTGCGTAAAATATATCTAAATATATTCTAAAATATTAGAATTTTGAGATTATTATATAATTTTTTAATGGCTCTGTATACTGTGTCTACATTGAGGTTTCGATGCAAGACAAAATTTCGTACGTATTTCGTACGTTGTTTCATTCTACAAATTGTTAAACGTAAAAATTTGTTTCACAACTTTTAAATTAACATTTATTTGCTATTTTAATTTTTATTTAAATAAGGTGGGAACATTATAATTTGTTGTTGTTTAGGTCATCAGCCGAAAGGCTGGTTTGAACCTGTAGAGGTTTTACTAAGTAAAACGAGGAGTGAGGTGGTTTACCATTTCCTTCCTCACTAAGTGGAAAAGTACGCTTATCAGCATGCCGGGACCTCTGAAAAGCACATATTTTCCATTCTGCAAATGACACCTTCACTTCATTCACCACAGGGTCTGGCTGTATAATGAAATTCATTACTTTCAGAGAAGATGACTCTGATTAGTGTCTTTTACACCTCTACCTCTTCTGTTCTTAAATGATTCAATCATTTAATTCGCTTACCATGTGATAAGAAACATAACTATTTATTTTAGCCCAGCAACGAACAGATTGAATGTAAATAATTTGATACTCCACCTGTATGTTATGGGCAGATTGTAATTTAGTGTAAGTTAAAAGTAACAGAATAACGTAAAAGAATATCGACTATTGCCAAAATTCACTTTTCCGTAATTTACTGAAATTCCACATAAATTAGATATAGATTTATTCTAAAATATATCTCAATATATTCCAAAATATTAGAATTTTGAGATTGTAAGTCAGTGATTAAATTCTGAAAATTTTCTTGTGTAAAATAAAACGTAGAACCTGAATCTTCCGCAAAGCTGCTGACTTTAGAGCGCACACAATACCAGTTAGAAAATCAGTTAAAACAAATATTATATAATTAAGTTTAATTACCTAAAAATAAATAACCACAGCTGTATTTTAAATTGATAATTATTTAATGTTACACCTGAGAAAAAACAATACAATTAGGTTGTAAAATTTACTTTTATTACTATGTTACGGTGAAGGACGTTTTTCCGCTGCCTCTAACATTTTTTGCGTTGTTCATAAATAAAAATTCAGCATTTTAGTTTTATTTTTAAGCGTTTCTAAAAACATTTGTAATGTGAGTTTCCGAATTATGTTTTGGAGACTATAATTTTAACGGAAAAAATATCGTTTAGAATTATTATCACACCCCTAATACAGGAAATGTCAAGACAAAACTTAACCCACCGACGCCTACGAAGAAAATGGAGTAGAGATCTACTCATCTAATAATAAAATATACAAATATAATGCTTAAAAAATATCGATATAATTTTACAGATTTCATAATAATTCTTTAACATTTCACTTTTGTAATTATAATTTTTATAATGTGTTGTTCAGATCTTTATTACTCATGTACCCTAAATATTTTTCGTTTCTTATTTCATTTTGTTTATCGTACAGTACTTCTATTCTTATTCTTGTTACTTTCTACGCTACTTCTTATTCTAAGTACTTTGTATTCTACGATATTCTTGTTATGTGTATATTATTTGATTTTCCTGAGTTTGTTTTCTATTTTTTCTTAATTTCTTTTTACTGTTCAACTTTTGAATTACCCACTGGGATGTATTCTTTAAAACAATTCTTTTCTTTTTATTTTTCACGTCATTTCTTTATTCAAATTTGTTTAAGCTTTTCGATGGTTGTACTGTATTATTTAGTTTCTAAATAATAAAGAATCAAAGTTTTTTTTAGCTTTTATTTGTTATCGGGAACAGCACATTATTGACAACTACCCAATTTTGATCGCTGCTTTGCTGTATTATTTGACGTGAATTAGTGACATGAGTTAAAACAGGGACCCCCAGTAGAGTTTGTTCACGGATGGTTGTCAGCTGGTCACCATACAAAGTCGCTTGCCCAACCGGTGTTACTTAACAAATAATAGCGACTTTCTACCAGCTGGCCCGAAGGCCAAGAATCAAAGTTTAAAAAATAAAAAAATAATTTTCCTTCGGGACAGCCCAATCAGTCAGCTGGTATAAAATCGCTATTATTTGTTAAGCAACACCGGTTCGGCAAGCTACTATGTACGGTGACCAGCTGGCAGCCATTCGTGAACATACTGTACTAGGGTCCCTGTTGAAATTCATGCATAATCCACATCAGAAATACAATAATAAAATACGGTGGTTATCAATAATGTACAGTTCCCCAATGACAGATAAAAAAGCAAAATAAAAAATATGTTACTAATAATATGCAGAGGAGATAACTCTCATTAGTGTCTTTTACACCTCTACCTCTTCTGTTCTTAAATGTTCAGTCATTAAATTGGCTGACCATGTGATAAGAAACAGAACTATTTATTTTAGCTTAGCAACGAACAGATTGTGAGTAAATAATTTGACTCTCCACCTGTCTGTTATGGGAAGAAAGTAAGGGCTGTCGGCTTATATTTAAATATTGGTGAACACAGTTTCAGCCATGCTGCGCTATCTATTGAGTATTTACGAAGCCACTGCAGTTGTTACGATTCATTAGTCCTTTGCCAAGCTGGTGAATACTGAACAATGTTGCAATGTCCGCTACATTCGTTTCTCCCACCAGTTGTGATGTAGCGCTGTGATTCGATTTTTGCGTAGAAAAGGATCTGCAGTGAAATCAATCGGGAGTTGTATGGACCTTCAGTAATGAGTGAAGGAAAGGTTCGACAAACCAAACTGAGATGTGAGATCCATAATTAACAAAGCGGGAAACTATTGTCCGAAGTAATCCTCATTTATAAAACCGCGCTTCCTCTCACTGCTGCCATAACCAAGAAGAAGAACCAAAATTTTTGTTGGTAATTTTTTTACCACCCTCCATACAGTCCCAAACTTGCTTCCAGTGACTACTTCCTCTTCTTTAATTTGAAAAAGTGGCTTGGTGGACAACGGTTTGAAAACGACGAAGAACTCAACTGCTATTGTCAACTGATTAAATTCCCAGGCAGCAAACTCCTGTGCAGATGATTTAAAGAAGCTTGTGCAACGTTACAAAGAGTGTTTAGAACTTTAAAGTTTAGATTTGTGTGGATTACACATAATCCACACAAATTAGATTATGTGGAAAAGTAAGGTAGGAATGTAGTAAACTAATACTGTCAATAAAAACATTTTCTCTTGAGCTTATTTATTAAAATGACTAAACGGCCCTTACTTTAGGAACATGCCTCGTACACGTAAGGTGGTATACAAACGGAACAAACGCCCAGTTTTAAACCTTAACCATTTATAGGGCAGTACTACGAGGAAAAATATACATGTTGTAAAATGTTAAATTTTGTTTTATAGGGACTTGAATAATGTATTTCTAGTGCCAGAACAGTGAGATATTTATTTTTTTATGTTAAGCCCTGGTAAGTATACTTACCAAGGAATGTTTATTAAAATGGGAATCACATAATATTTAGTGGTAAGAATGCTTATTAAAACAACTTATAGCCCTATATAACAAAAAAATGTGTCTATCTAATAACTTATCTTAACTTTATATTAGCATGAATGCTTGGTTTCCCGTAAAAAACTGGAATTTTCTAAGCACTGTACAAAAGTAACAACAAAACAACATGGTACCGTATGCTGGTATGAATCATTATCACATTCGTGTAACTCACAAAGCAAATGGTCGCTGCGCGCTAATTTCAAAATGTGGATAGCCTACTTACCAGAGAACATGTATAAAACCATAAAATGCCAATAGGGTTCAACTGCATGGCTTATTCTTTAAAAAAATCAACCATATTTCCAATGGTAAGTATACCTACCGCAGACCTATAAAGGGTTAAAACCGTTTGAAAGGTTACTGAAATTGTCCCATCGGTTTTTTAATTTTCCCCTTTTATTGCAAAATATTATAATATAAAAAAGGTACATGAACAGTTTAATGAAAATGGAACACTATCATAGTTTAACAAAATTGTCTTTAGTTGGATAAATCAGAGATTAAATGCTCGTATATTTTATTAGATTTCAATAAATTTGGAGGAAATAAAAATTATTAGCAAGATTGTAATAAAAAAGTAGTATTAGTAAAAAAAATATTCTTACAACACTATGTTTGGGTGTAGCGTTATACGGGAGCAAAACGTGGGTGGTAGGGGCTGTAGAAAGGAAGAGGATAGAAATTTTTGAAATGTAGTGTTATAGGAAAATGTTAAAGATTAAGTGCATGGACAAAATACGTAATTTAGAAGTTCTTAGGCAAGTGGATGAAAGAAGTATACAGAAACATGTTACCAGAAGAAGGGATAGGCTAGTGGGGCATATCTTAAGACATTCACCTATTGGTCTATCAATAATGGAGGGTAATATTGAGGAAGTGAATTTGTAGGGGTAGGCAAAGGTTTGAATGTTTAAAGGAAATTATAAAAGAAGTAGGGTGTTGCAGGTATGTAGATATGAAACGACTTTCGCAAGATAGAACAGCTTGGAGAACTTTATCAAACCAGTTGAGAGACTGATGTCAAAAAAGTAAGATTGTGTCTGTAATCTAATCATTTGTTGTAAAATTACAAGAGGGTTTGTTAGCAATGGCTTGAAAAACATGTTCTTGCATATCTAGCATAGCTGCTATCATGGTGGGGTCGTTCCTCATTGTCTGTACACACAGTTTATAATTATTCTTCTTCTTCTTTCTTATTGTCATAGGCCACCTAGCCTATTTTGGTATCAAAATGTCTTATATTTTTTTATCAGAAGACTGTATCAATGAAATAAATTATTCTAAACGTTGTAGAGGTCTTACCAAGTTTCTTTTTCTTTCAGGCCTTTTGGGAATCTATTTCCATTCATTCTTTGAAGATGCTCCATCCATCTATTGTTGTTGTTTAGGTCATCAGCTGATTTAAATTAGAAAATTAAATTAAAACAATTTAAATTAAAAAAGGAAAGGCTGATTTAAAATTCTGAAGGCTTTACTAAGTAAAACAAGGAGTGAAGTAATTTACATTTGCCTTCCTCACTGAGTGGAAAAGTATGCTTATCACTATGCCAGGCCCTCTGAAAAGCATCTACTTTCCACCCTACAAATGACACCTTCACTTCATTCACTTCAGGGTCTGGCTGTATAATGAAATTCATTATTCTTAGAGGAGATAACTCTGACTAATGTCTTTTACACCTCTACCTCTTTTAACTTTTTGTAGCCCTAGAACTTGCATATCAGATTGAGTGCAAATAATAACACTCACCTGCTTGTTATGGGCAAATCCATCATTTATGATAAAAATAAATTATCAGTTTCATTTAGTACATTATCTGTTTGCAACTCTTTCCTTGTATTGTAATTTTGAATTCCTTCCTCTCTCGTACAATCCTTGACCTTTTGTAGAAAACCTACTTCTGAAACTTTAAATTTCTGTTTTTTCTCCCTGTGAGAGCACAAATTTTTCTGCCATACAAAAGTGTTGGAACTGCCACCACGTCATAAAATCTCAACAAAGTATATTTGTGACCTCTGTGCCTTAAGGCGTATTCTCACGGCGCTAGTACTATCTGCTAGTTGACTGGCAGCTAGCAAAATACCATAATGGGAACGAACAACTAGGAGCTAGTTTAGTTAAAGCGCTAGTGACTTTGAACATGGTTAATTTTACTAGCGGTAGTTGGGGAGAAAAGGTCAAGTGATTTACTAGCACTTGTAAACTAGCTTGGTGCGAACGTTTGGAAACATCACTAGTTTCTCGTAAGATGTACAGTAATTTGTATAGCAATACACAGCACAACTCACATATGTCTTCGGATTACTGGCATTAAATAACTAGCTCCTTGGGAATCGTCACCTATGCGCTTATAGGTCCTGCTAATAGTAGCAGCTAGTAAACTAGCATCGTGGAAATAGGCCATTAGTGTACATTCAATCGTCCCAAAAATTCTCTGAAAATGATGCTTTTTTGTCAACATCAAGCTCTCCGTTAAAATCAATTTGGCAGCCCAAGTTCTTAAATATTCTAATCTGCTCAATAAGACAATAAAAACAGAATGTTGGATCTTACAGGGTCCTTTCCTGAAAAAAATCATTCCTTTAGTTTTTGTGCTAGATATAAATGGGCTGTGCAACTGCACAGATTTTGGAAAAGAAAAATGGCTCTTAGGAGCTTCTCTTCTGACTTGGCTATTAGTTTTTAATTCGGCCAATTAAATACTTCGCATGGTTTAGTTTTACAGTGACAGTACATTTTGGAAGTTCATTGAAATTACTCAGGGCAGAAATACTCAGGGTTGAAATTATTACAGGGTGGAAGAAACACAATATATAATAGATGCGCAGTAGCCCAAACTTTGGAGCTGACGCTACAATTATTTAACAATTTAAAAAAACTTTGAAGATATGGCTTGCTCTGCTTGGACTGTTTTCGCCTCTCCCACTCCTCTGCATCACTACTGTCGATCCAGCTGTTAATTATCGCTGACACTGCTTCCACTATCACAAAGAGGCAGTTAAAGGGGGAACTCTTCCCCAGTCTTCAGTTGGCGTATGTGCGTAGGAATTTTTTCACTATAGTTCAGCCGTTCTTAGTTTGCTCCTACTGTCAACAAACAAAAGCCAACTACTACAGGGTGCACGCTAGAGTCCGCGACTTTACGGATGTCGTATTCCTATTAAGTTAACTATTTTTTAAATTATAAGCACTTAAAGTACTAAAAACATCAGTCATGATATGATGTAGGCCTAACGATTTCATTTATAAAAATACTTTTAAAAGTATTTTGTATTTAAATACTTTTGAGAGTATTTTGTTGTTACTTTTTAATCAGCGTGTACACATTTTGGTATAATGCGCATGCTCAGTGACGTCATTATTTGTTTACATTAGGAGCAAACTAAGAGAGGCTGGACTGTATGTTGTTCTTTATAGTAGTACCCAGGAGGGGATTTTTTGTTGGCTATTCCACCAACCAAGCCAAATTTTGACCAGCACCACCAACCAGAAATCTATACCCTCCCTGCGTGACAACTGAGCTTTATTAACTTAGATGAATATAATAACAACAATTCCACAGGATTTGATAGATCATTTTATTTATTGATCATAGATTATAGGTTGTTGTTGTTTAGGTCAACAGCCGAAAGGCTGGTTTGAACCTCTAGAGGTTTTACTAAGTAAAACGAGGAGTGAGGTGGTTTATCATGCCTTCCTCACTGAGTGGAAAAGTACGCTTATCAGCATGCCGGGCCCTCTAAAAAGCACATATTTTCCACTCTGTAAATGACACCTTCACTTCATTCACCACAGGGTCTGGCTGTACAATGAAATTCATTACTTTCAGAGAAGATAACTCTGATTAGTGTCTTTTACACCTCTACCTCTTCTGTTCTTAAATGATTCAGTCATTTAATTGAGTGACCATGTGATAAGAAACAGAACTATTTATTTTAGCCCTGCAACGAACAGATTGAGTGTAAATAATTTGACACTCCACCTGCCTGTTATTGGCAGAGATTATAGGTATCAGATGAATTAATGTCCCATAGCCGAGCGAGTGAGAGGGAGATATGTGGCATAACTACGCATGCGCCCAAAGGTCTTTACTGTTATAATCCAAATCTGAAAACATACTACAGTCGTTATCTTGCTTGTTAACTTACTGCATGCATAAACGCTTGCTCACAACAATGAGTAAAATTAAAGACAATGTTATTGGAACGGCGTGTATGGCTTGTGCGAGTGAGAGCATTATGCATTCTCTCACTCCCACGGCTAGGGGACATTAGTTCATCTGAATAGTGTACTTGTGAGAATGTGTAACTAATTCTTAGTTACACAATATACAAATTAGAAATGTTGTATTCAAATAAAAGAAAACTGCAATTGGTTATAAAATTTGTTTTTTTTATTATTTTCTTTATATAACTGCTGTTTTGAATATCACTGTTTATAATATAAAATACTGTAAGTTATTGACACATTTTTCCATAATTTTGTAAAATTTATATTTTTAAGTACAATTATTTTCCTGGTTTACTAATCTTATAGTCATGTAAGATTTTTCAAGGGCCTCAAAGATTTTTCTGAGGGTGCCTTGCACAGCTTTAAGAAGTTTCAGGCTGTTTGCTGGAGCCACAAGAAGTAAAATAGCTCCAATCAATAGATGTATAGTTACAGCCAATGAAATAAATGAAGAGGTAGATCTGTTTCACAGAGATGATAAAATTAAAGAAAAACTATACATGATACTGTGAAGGAAGGCTATAAATACTGCGTGATCTTTATGTTATTTTATGTATTTTTATGTAATTTGTGTCTATATGGTATATGTTAAGCTCGGCGGCTGACTGTTTTCTAGTGAAAAAAGAATGACTACGTTAAGTTGTAATGGTGCAGTATACTGAGGCGATATTCTGTTCTGTACCACCTCACATCCTTGCGACCAGCCATAGTAGTGGGTGGAGACGGTGGGGTGTAGGGGAGTTTGGGAGCCCCAAAAAAAATAAATAAATAAATAAAAAAAAGTGTACAAATTACACATTAAAAATATAATGTTGTTGTTTAGGTGATCAGCCTGTAGGCTGGTTTGAACCTGTAGAGGTTTTACTAAGTAAAACGAGGAGTGAGGTGGTTTACCATTGCCTTTCTCACTGAGTGGAAAAGTACGCTTATCAGCATGCCGGGCCCTCTGAAAAGCACATATTTTCCACTCTGCAAATGACACCTTCACTTCATTCACCACAGCGTCTGGCTATATAATGAAATTCATTACTTTCAGAGGAGATAACTCTGATTAGTGTCTTTTACACCTCTACCTTTTCTGTTGTTAAATGATTCAGTCATTTAATTGGCTGACCATGTGATAAGAAACAGAACTATTTATTTTAGCCCTGCAACTAACAGATTGAGTGTAAATTATTTGACACTCCATCTGTCTGTTATGGGCAGAAAAATATAATAAAAATAACAATATAACATGTTACATGTAAACTCTACTTTTTAAAGAATATGAAAGACTTTAGCTTAATGTTAATAAATTTTATTACAAATAAAATTTGCTATCAATTGTTAAGTATTTTCTGGTTCTGCACGCTACTTTTAAGGTAACCAGTTAACAGCCACGTATGAATGAACTTCACTGAAGAAACCTGTTCAAATTCACATAATGTACTCCTAGTCAAAAAATAAAGTAACAAAAAAAAGTAAAATAAAGTGAAGTAATAAATAAACAGCTGAGATCAAATTTGATAATTATCAATAATACTCGATAAGTAGTATAAATGGTTTAGATTTTATCTATGGTAAGTGAAGAATATCAGAAAAAACTTATAAGAAATTTTATTTTAATAATAAATATAAAAATTATATTAAATCAGAAAGGAATATGGCACGTTTGTAAATTAAGATAATTTTTTAAAATTTCTTACAATTTTAGTTAGTAAACAAAAAAGAAATATCTACAGACAAAAAAGGTGTGGTTATCATGTAAAATATTTAATTTTTATATTAATAAATCTTAATTATTAAACCTTATTTTATTATAATACTATAATTACCGTTTTACTTTAATTACCAGCAGTTTTATACAAATGACTGAAGATGTATCATCTTCTATAGATTTTTAATAAATAAAGTTTTTAGTTTCAATTATATGTTATTTACTCTGATGATGGTGGATCCACCAAAACACGTGTAAGTAAAAATAAAAATAAAAGTTGACGCAGTTTAAGAAGAAGGTTAGTGAAATTTATTATATAAATTTATTATATAAAATAGAACTATAATAATAGAATAATAATAGAACTAAATTTCCTTCTTTGGACGTCTCTTGAGGACCGACTCTTCCAGAATCTCAAAACAAATCATCAACTTTTTCCTAAACAGAAAAACTCAGCCCCACTGGATCAGAGAAATTAAAAAGGACATGAACAGACTCCAAATCTCACTTGAGGACCTCAAAACAAAATCTGGAAATTACCACAGGCTGAAGACCACAAGACTTGAACAGCAGAAACCAACAAAACGACAGAAAGTTGTGTATTCTGACAAGGAATGGCAGAGAAGATCGGATGGATTGAAGGAATACTGGAGAAAGTTCAAGGAAGGAAACATTAGGAAAGGACTACAAAAACTGAAAAATTGAACCGCAAAAATTGAAATGAGTTTTTTTTAGTTTGATGAACTTATATAGTCCTATGTGGCTTTAAAAAAAAAATAATAGAACTACCTATAATTACCATTTAAAAATAATAGGTACGTACTATGTACTGTGATATAAAACCTATATTAGGATAAAGTAGGAAGGTACATTATATTCAGTTTTTAGAGCCTTCTGATAAGAGTTTACATCAACAGATAAAGGGCAATGTGATTGAGCAATTTTCCAGCTTAGTGATCACGTTTAAGAAATATTTCCCTGAGCCCGATTATGATGACAGTTGGATTCAAAATCCATTTAGCTGTCGTGAAATAGACAATTATTGAAGCCTCTCAGAAAAGGAACAAAATCAACTTATGGACTTATTAAGCTGTGGTAAGAACGGTTACTTAAACGCTAAGAAGATAAAATACATGGTCATTACTAAACGACAAGAACAAGTTTGCTGGGCAAGACAGAATCGAACAAGTGGAGGCCTATAACTATCTGGGAACCCGAGTCAATTGCAGTGCAAGCCACCTGCCAGAAATAAAGATCAGAATTGAAAAGGCCAGGGCAGCATTCCTAAAAATGAGACCTCTTCTATCGGCCCGCGACCTGAGCCTCGAAACCAGGACCCGCCTCTTGAAGTGCTACGTCTTTTCCATCCTCTTGTATGGGGTAGAGGCGTGGACACTCACCAAAGAATGTGAGACCCGACTGCAAGCGTTTGAAATGTGGACCTACCAGAGAATACTTCGAATACTGTGGATGGACAGGGTCACAAATATGGAGGTCCTCAGAAGAATGGGGAAAGAGCTGGAAATCCTGCAGAGCATAAAGATAAGAAAACTAACATAACTTGGACACATCATGAGGGGGCCTAAATATGAGATTCTGCATCTCATAATTCAAGGGAAACTCGTTGGTAAATGCTCGGTGGGACGCAGACGAATATCCTGATTAACAAATCTGAGAGAAGCGTTTAACTGCTCGTTGCATGATCTTTTCAGAGCACCAGTGGACAAGGTACGACTGACCATGATGATAGCCAACCTTCATAATGGAGAAGGCACCTGAAGAAGAAGAAGAGGAAGCTGTGGTGCAATGAAAAATGCTTGTAATGGTGAAAAATGCAGACTTGTGGTTTAGAACACGTAAAGACTACAGAGAACTTTGAGACAAGGTGATGAAAAATATCCTTCTTTTCACAACTACATACCGGTATGAACAAACAATCTTGACCAAGTGTTTCATAAAATAAACAAGTAAAGAAATCGGTTTTACACATGGTCTGATTTTGGAGTGAAAGTCAAATATGGAGCCTACTATTTCATAAGTAATGAACTCAAAGGACATATTCTAACTTATTGCATTAAGTTAGGAACATTTCCATATTAGTACAAAATAATTTCCCCATAGACATTTCACGGACCACCTGTTGGGAACCAATGACTTATAGAAATTATCTGTTCTATAGTGTATATTAAAAAATGTAGGTAATCTTTCCTTAAATACTTCTATATTTCTTTAGCACAGTATATGGCAATGTTTGAAAAAGTTACAGTATTATATTATCATTCAGAAGAAAATCCAGGTGTAAGATCTTTTATTTAATGAATAAAATTACAGAGTCTTTAATGAGTAGCTATCATTAGAAATAACTGGTGACAATTTTATCATCGTGAATTAGTGATAATTATCGTGAATAATCACTACATTTGTAACATTTGCAGTCTGCTGGTTCTCTTAATTTAATATCCATTTGAGACTGTGTTGGCCCTGTAAGTCTCATTCCATCAGGATCATAACAATGTGTCAATGTTATTGTTCTTTCTTTTAGAAAACTCTCTCGACAGCAATAACATTCCTGCAACAACAATGGCACAACATATTTTTTATTTAATTATTTTAGAACTTGGTTATATGTACTAGGATAGGCTATATTATTGTATTTGTTGTTTAGGTCAACAGCCGAAAATCTAGTTTCAACCTCTAGAGGTTTTACTAAGTAAAAACGAGGAGTGAGGTGGTTTACCATTGCCTTCCTCACTGAGTTGAAAGAATATGCTTATCAGCATGCCAGGCCCTCCGAAAAGCACCCACTTTCCACCCTGCAAATGACACCTTCACTTCATTCACCACAAAGTCTGGCTGTATAGTGAAATTCATTACTATCATAGGAGATAACTCTGACTAGTGTCTTTTACACCTCTACCTCTTCTGTTCTTAAATAGTTCAGTCATATAATTGGCTGACTATGTGATAAGAAACAGAACTATTTTTTGTAGCCCTGGAACCAACAGATCGAGTGCAATTAATTTAACACTCCATCTGCCCGTTATGGGCATGTTATTGTATTTATAAAAAAAATATTGATAAAATTTGATTTGTTATAGTGATTTTCCGTATTATTAACTCCTACAGAGGGTAATTTTAATTTAGCTTCATTTACTCGTGATCACAATTAGGTTTTTTCATTTCACATTGTTTACCCATTATTAAACACATAGGTTATATTTTTCATTATTTACGTTGGTAAGAAAAAGCCATGTGAGTTGTTCACAAAAGATTTTTAAATTCTATTATCACTAGCTCTTCTGATGTAAACATTAACAGTTTTGGGTTTGTCATTAAAATATTTAATAAAAAATTATCTCAGAGAGTCTTCCAGGGTTCAAACATTATTTTATAAAAACCTTTATGAATGAAAAAGTCAGGTATTTGAGAGAAAAACGTCTGAAACAACTTTCTCTTGTCAATGTAGACAATGAACAATATAACCTATGTTTGATCATTAGTAAACAATGTAAAACAAAAACATAACATAATTTTAATCATGAGTGAATGATGCAAAATGAAAATCAACCTCTGCATGCCAGGCCCTCTGAAAAGCACATATTTTCCACACTGCAAATGACACCTTCAATTCATTCACCACAGAGTCTGGCTGTATAATGAAATTCATTACTTTCAGAGGAGATAACTGTGACTAGTGTCATTTGTACCTCTACCTCTTCTGTTCTTAAATGATTCACTCGCACAACTGGCTGACCATATGATAAGAAATAGAACTATTTTTTTAGTCTTGGAACTAACAGATTGAGTACAAATAATTTAACACTCCACCTGCCTTTTATTAGCAAATTATTTAATAATGTTTAGATTCATCTTAGCTTCCCAAAGGAAAATTCTGGCAGCATCTATGTTTTTAGTATGAAGCTATGTTCATCTTTCACCGATTTTAACTTTCCCAAAAATAATTAGGTATGGTAATTAAATTTATCTGTCATTACCTTAAGAAATCCAGTTGGGGTAATAACACTTGGCTGTACTTGCGAATTACAAGCTCCTTCACATTTCATTACTTCAACATCCCCGTTGCAAGTCCTCTGAAGTCTACCGAGTTCATCAAATTCTTCTGTAAACATGAAGAAAAAAATCTTAGTTTAATAACTTTTACTACAACATGAATGAAATATAACTATCAGAAAACAGTTTAGGAAAAGAAAATCAATTTTGTTTAAACCCTAATGTATGTACTTTGCAATCTGTTCAATTTAGAACATTAAGTTGTTCCATTCAACTGCCCATAACAGACAGGTGGAGTGTCAAATTATTTACACTCGATCTGTTCATTGCAGGGCTAAAATAACAAGTTCTGTTTTTTATTACATGGTCGCCAATTAAATGACTGAATCATTTAAGAACAGAGGAGGTAGAGGTGTAAAAGACACTGATCAGAGTTATCCTCTGAAAGTAATGAATTTTATTATACAGCTAGACCCTGAGGTGAATGAAGTGAAGGTGTCATTTGCAGAGTGGAAAATTTGTGTTTTTAAGTGGGCCCAGCATGCTGATAAGCATACTTTTCCACTCAGTGAGGAATGCAATTGTAAACGCTTCACTCCTCGTTTTACTCAGTAAAACCTCTAAGGTTCAAACCCGCCTTTCGGCTGATGACTTAAACAACACAAGTTATTCCATGGCCCAATATGAAGAGGATAATATGTATGATGAGCAAATGAGGTGTAGTCTTGTACAGACTCAGGCCGACCATTACTGAGATGATTAATTGAGTCTCAACCATCAAAGTACACCAGTAACCACAGTCTAGTAAATTCAAACCTTTATAAAAGTAACTACTTTTGCTAGGATTTGAACCACAGAACCGTAGTCTCTGTACATTACCTGTCTAATAGCTGACTCAATTTTATATTACAAAATTTACCATGTGTTCTAAAAGTCAACCGCTTCCTTCCTAAGGAATAAACAAGAGCTATCCAAAAAGGAAGTTTTAAAGGAGTTTAATAAAAAAATTGATGATAGACATTTTTGGAAAATTTGTTTATGACCTTTTGCTTACAATATTAATTGTATTTCTTACAGATTATTGTAGGAAGCCAAAGCCCACCTTGGGTTGTAGAGCTACAAGGTGATGATGATTAACAGTTTATATACAGGGTGAGCATAAAGTCTTGCCCTGATTATAAAACTTTTTTACAAAATAACCGTTTGACATAATAATTTAAATCTGGCGCTGTTACATAGGTTATTGTTAGTAGTTTATGTGACCAATAGATGGCCGTTTTTCTTCACGGAAAACACCATTAACGCTAACATTTACTTATATGTTTTGCAACAGTTCATTGCACCTACGTTAGAAGAATATCAACCATGGATAATTTTCCAGCAAGATGGAGCACCCCCCCCCCCCCACTGGGCTTTGATAGTGCGTAATTTCCTGGATGAAACATTTCCGGATCGGTGGATTGGAAGGGATGGTCCAACACCCTGGCCAACCCGCTCTCCAGACATTACTCCCCTTGACTTTTTTTTCTGGGGCTATATCAAGGACAGAGTCTTCACCACACCAATTGCTGACGTCGACGAACTGAAGGCTAGGATACAAGCTGCTGTGGGTACTGTGCAAAACACATGTTACAAAACACCTGGCAGGAACTGGAATACCGCTTCGACATTCTCCGAGCTACCAAGGAGGCACACGTTAAAGTTTACTAATATAAGTAATCTTAAAAAAACTAGTAACACTAACCTATGTAACAGCATCAAATTTAAATTATTATGTCAAACGGTTATTCTGCAATAAATTTTTATAATTAGGGCAAGACTTTATGCTCACCCTGTATATTACATTCAAACTAATCTTGGTCCCGATGAATATTGAATAAATTATACTTATTTAAGAAGCTCTAATAAAAGATGAAATAAGGATAATTTTGTATAGAATAACATGGAAATTACCTTTTGTTACGTGAATTTCAGAGGGAAGTGTTTCACAAGCTTCTTCGTCATCACCGTTTACTTTTATAAAACAAATCTGTGTTGATGTGAAGAGTATAAATATAAGTGTTCTCATGGCCATTCTGTTTAATACAAAACAAAATCACACAGATGACATAAATATTTTGTTGATAAAATCAACCCTTTGATTTTTTTAGCACTAAGATTTTATGTTCTACAGTAGGTATACAATACAAATTTGGTATTCTAATGCTGAAATAACCACCATATAATTTTGGTTGGCCCTTGGTATAGTGGTCAGCATAACTTGCTTCCATGCTCGATTCCGTGATCAGATCTGGCACTTTTTCATCACTCATTTTCATCTATCATCCTTCTCATCGTCTGCATTAATAATAATTGCAACACACAAAAAAAAACATATATTATATGTTATTTTCTTTTAATTTTATGTCCAATTTTTTTTGTGTGTTGCAATTATTGTTAATGCAGACGATGAGAAGGATGATAGATGAAAATAAGTGATGAAAAAATGGCACACCTGACCCGAAACCCGAAACCTCAGCATGGAAGCCAGTTATGCTGACCACTATACCAAGGGCCAACCAAAAATATATGGTGGTTATTTCAGCATTATTATATTAAAATGCAAAATCTGGTCCTTTGTGTTTTAAATTGAGATTATGTTTGTTCTTTAAAACAAAGTTCAACTGAACAGAATTAAAAATTGTATAAGATTGTAATTAGGATACTTTTGGGATTTTACAAAAATCTGAAAATGAAAATCAAGATTTTGCGATGTAAATAATTTTTTTTTTTTTTTTTTTAACAGTTTAGTATTTCTTTTGCAATCAGTTAATAAATACAATAACTTTAAGCAAATATGAGAAAGTCTTAGTAATGTCCTTAGTATTAAAACACAAACGACACTCAGTAGTGTGTTTGAAAAAGATTAAACTGTGAAGAAACAAAAATATCTATACATAATCAAACTTGACGAACCGTGAATCAACATCCCGAAACACTAAGTGTTGAAGCTGGAGATGACAATGACGATGGTAGAGATGAAAACGACGCCACTTATGAGACGCCGATGATTAGGAGTTGAAGTAGAAAAGATAAAAATAAAAATTTAAATGACTAACAAAATCGTAGAGGTAAGTCCAGTGGTTTAAAGCGTTTCAGTCTGTAAGTATCTTCGCTGTTGTCCAGGAGGCTAATCGCTAATGGATTCTGATGGTCTTCTAGTTTTTGTAAATGTTTTTCGCTATGTTGTTTAATTTCTTCTTTTATGAAGGGCAGGTTTAGGTCATTGTGTAGTATTTCATTTGTTACGTACCATGGGACTGCAGTGATCAGTCTCAGGCATTTTGATTGAAAGCGCTGCAGTATTTCTATATTTGATGAACTAGCTGTACCCCATAGCTCTAACCCATACATCCAAATTGGTTTGAGTATTACTTTGTATACGAGTACTTTATTTTCACGGGAGAGTTGAGACCTACTGCCTAAGAGCCAGAATAATTGACGTCAGCCCAAGTTGCTTTCGTTTCGCCCATATATGACTTCTCCACGTGAGTCTTCGATCTAGATGTAAACCCAAATATTTAACTTCATCCTTCTGTGGGATTACTGTCCCGTTCAAGCTGACCACTGGACATGTTGGTTTCTTTAATGTAAATGTTACGTGCGTTGACTTATCCTCATTAATTTTCACTCTCCATTTCTTGCACCATTCGTGAATGTCGTCAAGATGGGTTTGTAACTTCTCCGAGGCACATGTCGGAGAAGCGTCCGTCGCTAAAATCACTGTGTCATCTGCGAACGTTGCCGTCATTACAGATTCATGTTCTGGAAGGTCGGCTGTATAAAGCGTATATAAGAATGGGCTCAAAATGCTGCCTTGAGGAACGCCGGAATTAAATAAGTAGAATTTGGAATAGACATTATCATACTTAACTTGGAAGAAACGATTTAAAAGATAGTTTTTAAAAATCAAGAAGTATGGATATTCTAATTTCATTTTAATTTTGTATAACAGACCTAGATGCCAAACTTTATCAAACGCCTGCTGAATATCCAAGAACACAACTGAAGTAAACTTCTTCAATTCTAAGCTCTTCTGAATAAGTTTGACTAGTCTGTGGACTTGTTCTACAGCCGAGTGTCGTTCTCGAAACCCAAATTAAAATAATTAAATAATAAAATAATAATAAAATAATTAATTTAAAGTTTTGATGGTGCTATTATTCTGGTGGCCACATTGTAAAGTTTTGTTTGTTTTGAAGGATCAATTTGGTAAAGGGAATAGTTTATTTAGGTGAATATCATATTTTATAATATTTTTTTTACGCTAACATGTGTACGTTGCAATCTGTTCAATTTAAGAACAATAAGTAACCCCATGACCAATGAGATAAGAATGATGAGTATGATGTGAAAATGAGGTGTAGTCTTGTACAGACTCAGGCCAACCATTTTTGAGAGAGTATGGTTATCTGAACCCCAACCATCAAAGTACACCGGTAACCACCGTCTAGCATACAAAATCCGTATAAAATTAACTACCTTTACTAGGATTTGAACCAGGAACCTTCATCTCCAAAGGTATTATTTCATAATAATAATAATAATAATAATAATAATAAAATTGGTTGCAAAGAATAAATTAAGAATTATTGTGCAAATTAAATTTGAACATATCAGTATAATATATGATGTAATATAGATAAAAATTAATTTTTGTTATTTCAGTACAGTTATGAACAGTGTTAAGTATAGAACATGGGTTAAGTTACGAGTAAAAGCATTGGTGTAGGTCCATGGAGTAAGAGATCAATGGACAGCCTGATAAATGAAGTTTTCTTGATAAAAAGTGTGTTTTGGTGTTTTTCTACACACTATACAATGATAACAAATCTTAAATTTTTGAGATAGAATTTTACTACAATATTAGCTTTTTACTTTAGTAATTTCTTTCCTTTGATGACAAGATACAAAATAAATTTATTGTAAATTATCATTACCAATTTATAATAGAATGACTTCAAAATTTTGAATTAAAAAATTAAAGAGAGTAAAAAGTTTTTAAGTGAGTGTATTAAAAAAAATTTTCACTGTTCTATTTCCACGAAATTAAATACTCTTGACGAATGCAACTCTTAGATAAAATGTGATAAGTTATTTTATTTATTTCTTTGCATTTACAATAGACAATGCGATCCAATTACAGTGAGGTACTTTATTTTTACAACATTATTATGAAAAACAAAAAACATCATCACTCAGTGGTGTGGTGACTAGTGCACTAGACTATAAAGTGAAGGTCCCATGTTCGATTCCCAGCTAGGGTCTGAAATTTTAACATATTAAAACCCACCATTACAGTACCAAAACCCATAGTAGTCGATAATGACCAAGCTTTTGATGCTACTCTAAATAAACTAAAACGTCATCATCTAAGCTTTTAAGGAAAAAACAACAATAATTTGTAATCACATAACAATAATAAGAAAAACATAATAAGAATCATAAAAGATTATAAATTAATTCACAAAAACGGTACGATAAAGTAATATGGTAATTAAAAGTAGAAAATGTATAGCTTTTTATTACATATAGGCTACACTATACACAGTAATTCTCTTTGATTCAGCATTTGCAGGACTAGGGTGATCCCGGATTGCAGATTTTTCCAGATTACCAAATGTGGGTTATTTTACTCTGGAAATCGGGGAAAATTTGGCAATTTAAGAACATGAGCAGCAACCGTGTGCAGTATACTGTACTTACAAATCTATGCACATTCTTATTACACACGGATATTGTAAATACCCGGTCAGACCACGAACGATTTTAGCATTCACAACCAGTTAAGAAAAACACTGAATTAATTGTACAACTAATTATTTATTATTATCTTTAAAACTCAGTAAAGTAGATTTGAATTAAAATTAATTAAAACATTGGAAAAGTAAACAAAGTTTGCAAGATTTGACATATAGTAACATGAAAGTTAGAAAACATAAAAAGAATTAAAATTAAAAACTATATTAAAAATCTGGTGTGAAACACTCACACAACTTTCTCTTGCCAATGCAAATAATTAACAATATAACCTAACATTAGTAACAAAACATTAGAAATAAACAAAAAATTAACCTTAAAAAACATAACCTTATTTTAATTATGGGTGAAAGACGGAAAATGAAAATCGACCTCAGTTTGGCTTAATAATACGGAAAATCACTCTTTCACGCTAAACTAGGCTCTGTAGAGAAAAATGCTCTAAATAAAGTAGTAGAATCAACTAAATAAGTTGTAGATCTTTTAATTTCCTATAAATTTGATTATACTTTTGTCGTATAATGCATAATAAGGCTGAAATCTTTAAAAAATAAATCGATTTTTTTTACACGATTTCGTGAGAAAAAAACAGAAAATCGCTAATTACCGCTAAATTAAGCGTTATACAAAAAATGTTTGAAAAAAAGTTGTAGAATTATAAATTCTCTAAAACTTTTATTATGTAGGCTACATTTTTGCGCTAAAAAACATATTAAAGTAGCAATCTTAAAAAAACTGTTTTTTTTTACGAGAAAACAGCCTCATTAAGAATTACGCACTCTGATATGTGCTACCCTATCTTGTAGAGCATAAAAAGTGTAGTATATCAGGCGTTTTTAAAAAAATCGTCGGAGCCGTTTTTGAGAAACTCGCAAAAAGTGAAAAAATTACACGAATAAACTAATACTTCCGGTTGACCGATTTTGATGTTCCGTTCTTGAGATATTCTGTTCACACACACACAGACCAATCGCTAAAAACATGTTTTTGAGTTCAGGGCATCTGAAAACGCGTACTAGATCCGGTGAAACTCGATTTCTAAAATTGACATGAAAACAATACTCCTTCCTATATATTCATATAGGCAAGAGAAAGTAAAAAAATTAATTAATTACCCTTACATTACTGTAATAAAAATGTGTATTATCATTGATACAGGTTAGGTCTATCCTACCTTACTTAAAAATCTGGTGTGAAATACTCACACGACTTTCTCTTGCCAGTGCAATAACTAACAATAAACCTAATATTAGTAATAAAACATTAGAAATAAACAAAAAAATAATCTCAAAAACGTAACCTTATTTTAATCATGAGTGAAAGGACTCAAAATGAAAATCAACCTCAGTTTGGCCTAAAAATACGGAAAATCAATCTTTCACGCTCAACTAGGCTCTGTGGAGAAAAAATGCTTTAAATAAAAGTTGTAGATCTTTCTATTTCCTATGAAATTAATTATATACACTTTTGTCGGTAAAATGCATTCTAAGGCCGAAATCTTTAAAAAATCGATTTTTCCACACGTTTTCGTGAGAAAAAACAGAAAGTCGCAAATTACCGCTAAACTAAGCGTTACACAAAAAAAATGTTTGAAATAAAAGTTGTAGGACTTTACATTCTCTACAACTTTTATTATATAACGTTTTGCGCGAAAATGCATATTAAAGCCGCAATCTTAAAAAGAAAATGTTTTTACGTAAAAACAGCCTCACGCAGAATTTCAGCAAACATGGCGCCTACCCTATCTTGTAGAGCATAAAAAATGTAGTAAACCAGGCGATTTTAAAAAAAATCGTAGGACCAGTTTTTGAGAAAATCGCAAAAAAGCGAAAAATTATACGAATAAACTACTACTTCCGGTTGACCGATTTTGATGAAAATGTTCGTGTCGGGTCCGGTAGTGGTATGTAACTTAAGTTTTAAGTTTCAAGTTCGTACAATGTTCCGTTCTTGAGATATTTTGTATACACACACACACACACACACACACACACACAGAGACACACACACACACAGACCAATCGCTAAAAACATGTTTTTTGGGTTCAGGGGGTCTGAAAACGTATAGATCCGGTGAAAACACGATTTCGAAAAATCGACATGAAAACAATACTTTCCTTCCTATACAGGGTGATTCATGAAGTTCTCCCCCCACTTCTACAGCACATTGTACTAGTAAAAATAATGAAAAAATGTTATATAAACATAGGTCCGAAAACGCTTCGTTAGCGAGTTACAGCTAGCGAAAGTTTCGCCTGGATTTCAGTTCACCAGGTGAAATGAGGTCTTCCTGGAATTGTGGTAAGGTAGATTAAGGGGCAAATTCAATCATTTCTCATGGTTTTTGATCTGATAAATTGAATAAAACAGGTCCCAGATCTGTAAGTTAAATAGTTTTTAAGAAAACCAGTGTCAAATGCAAAAAATGGAGTGAAAAACTTATTTTTTCATCTTTGGGCAAGGATAACTGTGTTATTTCACCAAGAAACAGTTAAAATTTTTCAATAAAACATGTAGAAAATTTTATTCTGAACAAACCGGTGTAAATTAAGTACACAGAAAGCGAATAGATGTTTGATTAAATGAGTTTTTATTCATAAGAGTACAAAGTAAAATTAACCGGAAAAACTAAAATGAAAAAATGTGTTTTTTTCACTCCATTTTTTTGCATTTGACACTGGTTTTCTCAAAAACTATTCGCTTTCTGTGTACTTTATTTACACCGGTTTGTTCAGAATAAAATTTTCTACATTTTTTATTGAAAATTTTTAACTGTTTCTTGGTGAAATAACAAAGTTATTCTTGCCCAAAGATGAAAAAATGTGATTTTCACTCCATTTTTTGCATTTGACACTGGTTTTCTCAAAAACTATTTAACTTACAGTTCTGGGACCTGTTTTATTCAATTTATCAGATCAAAAACCATAAGAAATGATTGAATTCGCCCCTTAATCTACCTTACCACAATTCCAGGAAGACCTCATTTCACCTGGTGAACTGAAATCCAGGCGAAACTTTCGCTAGCTGTAACTCGCTAACGAAGCGTTTTCGGACCTATGTTTATATAACATTTTTTCATTATATTTACTAGTACAATGTGCTGTAGAAGTGGGGGGAGAACTTCATGAATCACCCTGTATATTCATATAGGCAAGAGAAAGTAAAAAAGTCTATGATGTCTGTTTGCCTTCTTGATTCCTATTTTTTCTTCAAAAAAATCACAGATTATACATAAGTTTAGAAGTTCTCCAGAATTTTAAGCTTTGTTTGATTCTGCAATGTTTTATATAACTACAAAATTTATATTACTGCAAAATATGTAGTAATATTTTTTGTTAGATCTGAACCCCAGGCGTGTCAGACTATAGAATCCTGGACTAAAAAGAGGATACTGTATATATTTTTACTTTCTCTTGCCTATATGAATATATAGGAAGGAAAGTATTGTTTTCATGTCGATTTTTAGAAATCGAGTTTTCACCGGATCTATACGTTTTCAGACCCCCGAACCCAAAAAAACATGTTTTTAGCGATTGGTCTGTGTGTGTGTCTTGTGTGTCTCTGTGTGCGTGTATACAAAATATCTCAAGAACGGAACATCGTACGAACTTGAAACTTGAAACTTAAGTTACATACCACTACCGAACCCGACACGAACATTTTCATCAAAATCGGTCAACCGGAAGTAGTAGTTTATTCGTATAATTTTTCGTTTTTTTGCGATTTTCTACGATTAAAACTACTCCTACGATTTTTTTTTAAAATCGCCTCATTTACTAAACTTTTTATTCTCTACAAGATAGGGTAGGCACCATGTTTGCTGAAATTCTTGGTGAGGGTGTTTTCTCGTAAAAACGTGGTTTTTTTAAGATTTTGGCTTTAATATGCATTTTAGCGCAAAAATTTGTATAATAAAAGTTATAGAGAATTTAAAATTCTACAACTTTTATTTCAATTATTTTTTTTTATAACGCTTAGTTTAGCAGTAATTAGCGATTTTCTAATTTTTTCTCACGAAAACGTGTGAAAAATCGATTTTTTAAAGATTTCGGCCTTAGAATGCAATTTACGACAAAAGTGTATATTATCAATTTGATATTAAATTAAAAGATCTATAACTTTTATTTAAAGCATTTTTCTCTACAGAGCCTAGTTTAGCGTGAAATAGTGATTTTTCGTATTTTTAAGGCAAACTGAGTTCGATTTTCATTTTGCATCATTCACTCACGATTAAAATAAGATTATGTTTTTGAGGTTAGTTTTTTGTTTATTTCTAATGTTTTATTACTAATGTTAGGTTTATTGTTAATTATTTGCACTGGCAAGAGAAAGTTGTGTGAGTGTTTCACAACAGATTTTTATTTAACATTTACACCCAAGTGCTGGCAGAACAGATCATCAGTACCCATCAAAAATAATAGGCTGAGGTATAAAAAATATATCCATTCTTTGAATTATATCTTTAAATAATCATCTCCATAAATTAAGCCATAAGGAGTTGAGTTTATTATGTTTCAATGAATGTTTGTCATTAATCTTTCCACTAATAATTTGCCTATGCCCAAAACGGGCAGGTGGAGTGTTATTTTAATTGCATTTTATCTGTTTCGTCCAGGGCTAAAAAAAAAGTTCTGTTTCTTATCACATAGTCAGCCACTTATATGACTGAACTATTTAAGAACAGAAGAGGTAGAGGTGTAAAAGACACTAGTCAGAGTTATCTCCTCTGAGAGTAATGAATTTCACTATGCAGCCAGACCCTGTGGTGAATGAAGTGAAGGTGTCATTTGCAGGGTGGAAAGTGAGTGCTTTTCGGAGGGCCCGGCATGCTGATAAGCATACTCGTTCAACTCAGTGAGTGTTGGCAATGGTAAACCACCTTACTCCTCGTTTTTACTTAGTAAAACCTCTAGAGGTTCAAACCAGCCTTTCGGCTGTTGACCTAAACAACAATAATTTGCCTAAAGGTAAATTAAAGCTGCAGCCTTCTGCCTCAGTTAAAATTATTTAAAATTGAATAGTGTCCAATTTATTTAAATTAGATAAAATATAAATTTATTACTAAATACTTATATAGATAAAATAAAAACTTTATACATAAAAATTATTATTCATGTAATTAGATACATTATGTAATTAATTTATGTAGCTAATGTAACAAAAAACATTTTTTTTAAACTATCCTAATCACAGATTTGAACAATAAAATGCAGTTGTCTGTAGTTTACAGTCTTCTATCTATAAGGAATAGTCATTACTTAAGCAGGATGAAATGGGATATAAATACTTGACAGAAAACTCTGGTGTGAAACATTCACATGTCTTTCTCTTGGCAATGTTAATAATAATAAAACATATACTGTAACCTATGTTAATCATTAGTAAACAATGTAAATTGAAAATCATGACCTTATTTAACCTTGAGTGAATGATGCAAATAACTGAATACTATAACAATAAAATAATAATAATAAATACATTAATTTCCCACTAAAAATTACATGGAAATGAAAAGGTACATTATATAAATCACTGTTATTAATACAATTATGATCTACAGTAATTTAAAATAATGGTGCAGGAAAAATCAATCTACCCAACTATAGCATAACCATGTTCTAAAGTAAACTCGATGAGTTTGTTTCATTAGGGCAGAAATCTGTTTTTGTGGCTAATTAGAAAATTAAGTGAATCACTTAAGGATTAGAAAAGTCAAAATCCCCTGGATTTCTATGAAAAAATTTGAAATAAAATTATGCGATCAGCTCACAATAAGAGATTTAACTTGTTCTAATATTATCATTAAAAAACTAACAGTTTTATTGTCTTATATAAAAGAAAATTTATATTGTGACTATTACCAAAGAAAGTTGTAATTATTTTTCTACTTAAATCGTATCAAGTAAATCTATTATAAGTTGAAAAAAAACTTAACGTTGAAATTTTAGTATCTTAGTCATATCAATGAAAGAAATTCATTACAACTTTTTTTTTTATTCATCTAAAGTCCCATCAACAGCTTGGTTATTAGCAACTACAATGGGTTTGGTTCTGTAACGGCAGGTTTTAACAAGTTAAAATTTCCAGACCTTAGCTGGGAATCAAAGCCAGGACTTTCTGCTTTGTAGGCTAGCGCGCTAGTTACTACGCCACAGAGGCGGCCACAAAAAATGTTACTGTTATAGAACTGTAAATTATGTATGAATAGAAATATTGTATAAAATCAAAATTACAGAATCATGTAGAGAAATCTTACCTGTAATGTAGATAAATGTAATATATTTTTCAATTTAAAAAAAATAGTAAAAAAATTAATAAATAACTGTAATAAAATATTTGTAGTTTTACTTAATATGTACAGTTATAAAGTATTGAAAAATATCACATACATATATGTATAAAATACATATACGGTGGTTGTTTCTATAGTTAGGGTAAATGTATAGTGTACTGGGGTTAAATATTCAGTGATTTGTTCTCCTTCTTTACTTAGAACCAACCCCTTTCCCCTTCCACAGTCCAGTCACTTCTCCTCTTTCCCACTTTTCATACCCTTCTCCCCACTATTATTCATCAAACTTCCCTCCTTCATAATCTCTTCTCCTTTATATTAACTTTGATATTTCTAATAATAACATAAAATGAAAGTGTTTATCCATACCGAAATTTTTACTTTCCTTGCCCTGTATGAATATATAGAGAAGGAAAGTATCGTTTTCATGATAATTTTTTGAGATCGAGTTTCCACCAGATATACACGACTTCAGGCCCCCTGAAATCCAAAAAAAACATGTTTTTTTAATGATTGGTCAACAACAATTGGTTTTCAATGATTGGTTTGTTTAACAATTGGTCGTGTGTGTCTGTGTCTAAAATAAATATCTCAAGAACGGAAAAGTGTACATAGTTGAAACTTAGGAGTTATGTAAGTCCTAAGTCGTATTACGTACTTATGTATGACCAATAGTGGACTTGACATGAACATTTTCATCAAAATTGGTCAACTAGAAGTAGTATTTTTTACATGCAATTTTTCACTTTTTTGAGATTTTCTAAAAAACGGCTGTTTCAATTTTTTTAAAAATCACCTCATTTACTAAATTGTTTATGCTCTACAAGGTAGGGTAACTGCTATGTCTGCTGAAATTGTTGGGGACCTTTGCTCTTGTCATAAAATGTAATTTTTAAGTATTTCCGGTTATTACTTCATTTTCCATTTTTCTTGTCTTCAGTAACATAAACCTCTTGTACTTCATTTCTGCTGCCTGCATTTTACTCTCTGGCTTCCTTCCACCTGTTTATGTTTCTGCTACAAAAGTCAATATTGGCACAAAGTATGTATTATATATACATAATTTTCTTATATGTACGAATGTCTTGATCCCAGACTAGGCATTTTACACTCTGGAAGAAACTGCTTGCTTTCTGCATCCTTTTACTTTATCCCTTTTCTAATTTTTTTCAGATGAGAAAACGTCCCCAAGAATATATAATTTAAAGTTAAAGAATGTGTTATATTCTTTAACTTCTTCCCACACCCTACCATTTGGCCTTACTTCATGTTCTGGCCTTACCTCCTCAGATCTCTCTTGTACCAGCACTTTTTTCCTCTCTGAATCCCAAACCATACTTAACAATCTCTTTGTTCCAAGATTGGAGTGCCCTTTCCACCTCCTCCTACATCTTTTCCCATATAACACCACTTAAAGAAAAAGTGAGAGATAGAATTAATGATATGAAGTTGATTGAACGAAAATAAAAAAATGTTTTTCATTTTCAATTGTATATCTGACTGATGTTGTTTCTTTACATTAAGAAAACATTTAAAAATTTCATAATGTTGAACATCTTGTTCCTTCGATGCATTGATAAACAAGATTATCATGTCCATAGCTTCTCACACCTTTGAAAGTTTTGTTTGTTTCTGTTTATTTATATCTTTTATGGATAAAAACTAATTTTCTAACACATTTTTTGTAATTTTCACACAATTTATTAATTTAGGAAGGTTTTCTGTTGAATCGAAAATTTACTAATCTGCACTAACTTTCTTGTTAATCTTTTGACTTACTACATTTTACTCACTTAGTCCCATTTTTGGTGTAAATTAAAAAAACCAGGTCCTATAAAACCAGGTTCAGAACATAACTGTTACCACCTAAGTCAAAAATGTGAAACTACTCACTCTATAATAAGCAATGGACAAATTAGTTGCTAAAAAGTTGTATAATTGTTACATTTTTAACTTTTGTTGGGTTTTGTTAACTACGTTTATAAATTGTATTGCATTTTTAGCCTGTAATTTCAGAAAAAACTGATTTTAGGGTACCTAGTATTTCACATAAATACTGGCTGAAATATTTATTTTTTAAAACATTTGTTGTAAAAAAAATGTTGAATTTTTGATTTTCTTTAACTTTTATTGTATTCGCTTTCACTCTAAAACGCATCTCATGGCTGTTATTTTGAAAAACCCAATTATTTCGAACATGAGTAGAGCTCCCCACAAATTTTCCCAGGGAAGCCACTTATATTATCTCAACGATCAGAATATAGTAAATGAGGAAAGCTTAATGAAAATTATCACGGCCGTTTTTGAGAAAATTAGTTAGATTTGTGTTGTTTTCACTGAAGTAAAGTGTATATTATGTAGTTTTATCAATTTGAAACTTGTGCATAAATGTACGTAGAAAACTATCGAGTCACTATCGACTACAACACGTTAAACATTCGATTCGATATTTACTTTAACTTTGTATGTGTTATATTACAGGTATAATTTAGAATTGTATATTAATAGTCTGTGAATCACAAAATAACTGTTTCGTTTAGATAGAACTCTTGATCTTGGCTACGAACAAAAATTATTATAAATAGACCTATAATTAATTATTGCATTCAGAAGAAGTTGTCAGATGTGATCCATTGGTAACCATTTTGAAGATAATCGATTTTCTGAAAGTCGATTAAAAAGTATGAATTCAATAGTCGATATGTTACAAATTGTTTAGTCAATTGAATCAACTGGCGTTTGTATTGGTTGTGGGAGGATGCAACGACAGCTGATGTGGTGCAGCCCGTAGTAATTTCTAGATTTTTCAATATTTAAAGGTAATTTTAGACTTGTTATTTGATGTAATATTAACTCATTATTCGTTATGTATACAAATATCAGAAATTAAAAACTTGTTATTATTTATGCATATTTTCGGTGGGTAATAATCTTTCGGTAAACGTAACCTAAAACCGAATTGCACAGTAGTTTTGAAGTTTGTATACAGTTTTGTTATGATACAATATTAAAATATCTGAAAAATGTATTTAAGTGGGCTAGAACGTATTTATTATTTTTTTCACCGGTCTGCTTTACCATTCTTAATTTGAGTCAAATGTAATTTTTATTTCCAAAATTAAGTGCTTCCGTGTAGATGAGTGCTTGGTTTCAAACGGTTGGTCGTTGCTTACTACTGGTTCGTAACTGTAGAGTTCAGAAAAAAAAGTACTGAAATTGCAAATGCGCAAGAAAAAGTATAGTTATAAGAAAATTGTCGTTAATTTTCAACAATATCTGTGAATTTGCATCGTACTTAAATTAATTTCTAAACCCCAAACTTGGTAGCAGCACTGTAAGAATAGGTTATTCAGATAATTTTACCATTATTTTTCTGAGCTTTGAAGAGTAAACTCATTTTCAGATACGCATATTTTGCACTGGTGAAAACAAATCTAGGAAGCTATTAATTCTTATAGAAGACTTTTCTTGTACAACAACGTTTTAACATTCAAATAGTTTCTTTGAGGTATTGGGGTTCATTAAATTATTTATGTTCTTCTTTCTTTGACTGATAATACCTTGGTTTGTGCATAGGTAATAATATGAAATGATGTACTGATGAAAAAATGACCTGATCAGGAATTGAACTGAGAACTTTTAAACAAATTGAGCTCTTTAACTTTTTAAGATTAGTTAGAACAATTTAATTACAATTTTTTTGGTACAATTACTTAAACAGTAGGGGCCTTCTTTTTAATGAAATTGTTAAGCAGTTAAAATGTGTTGTACCCTACTGTACATTACCAATTCCTTTTTGTGTAGGCCTACTGCATGAAATGCCTTCATAAATTAAACTTTTTGGAATTTTTTAAAGTTTTTTATGTTTCTTGATTTTTATATTATTACCTTGTGTATTTTTCTGGTACTGCAATAGTGTTATAAATTAACAGTGCTAAATTAATTTGTTAGTTTCAGTAAAATGGGCCCTCCACCAGTTGTCACTGGTATATCACCAAAAGAAGGTCCTCCTGGAACTCGAGTAACTATTCGTGGGGAATATCTTGGGACAAAACCTCAGGATTTAACCGGTAAGTTGAGCTTTCATGTCAGCTCAAGTTGGCTGTGTTGTGAATGAGATAACGCCCTCACTTTGTCTCTCATCAATTCTGAATAGACTAATAGTCTATTATGATTGTTTAACATGGTTTTATAATTAAGTCTCGTTTAGAATTCTAGTTGTGTAGGTAAATAGATTCACTGTGCATGCAACCAACTCAAGCCATCAAACAAGCTCTTTCCTTTTATTAATATACTAGCATACCCCGCGTGGCTTTGCACAGGAAACATGTGTATTTTTTGTGTAGTCCAACATACACACACACACACACACACACATACAACATTTTGATAAATTCCCTCATGTATGTCTCTCACTTGCCTTGTATATGTATGTATTGTACTTCAACAATTGTACAAACATGTGCAGGCACACACACACACACACACACACACACACACACACACACACACAAAATGAAGTTTTGATAATTTCCCCCACGTATGTCTCTCACCATCATCAAACCCCTTCATCTACTTCAACAGCAATATGTACTCACATGTATACACACACACACACACAAATACATATTTATGAAAATCTTTATTAGGGCCCTTAGGGTTATCATTTTTGAACATTTAAAAATAAAATGTTGCTGTGAATATAAATATAAATATGCTATCAAAATTTCATGAAAATCTGTTTAGTAGTTTTAAAAATTAGCCTGCATAAAAAAAACACGCTTTAGTGAAAATACATGTTTTCAAACCTACCGGACCCAAAAAAAAACCATGTTTTTAGTGAATTGCCTGTACGTGTTGTGTGTAGACAAAATATTTCTAGAATGAAATAGTGTATAAAGTTGAAACATGAAACTTGAGTTAGGGACTACAAAGAGACCCAACACACACATTCTCATTAAAATCAGTCAACTAGACAGAGTAATTTATTTGTGAAAGTTTTCCTAAAACTGCTCCCACAATTTTTTTTAACAATCACCTCATTTGCTACATTTTTTTGTACTCTATAAGATCAGGGCCATGTTTGTTCACTTATTTTCATCTGTCACACTTCCCATCATGTGCATTAGTACTAATTGCACAACAGTTGGAAGAATTGGTACTTGGAGAAGTGCAGCATTTGATAGAAATATCTAGAAGGCATAAACTGAAGAAGGTTAGGACCCACATTGGCTTCATACCACCTATGAAGCTTTTGTTGGTACATCATATGTGTGCATTTGACCTGCTGATTTTATTTTCCTTAAAACAGCAATTTTTGTTATACAAGAAATCTGTACCATATTTGCTTCATTTTACTTTTGTAGGTTTAACAATATGTGGGTGTGATTGTCTTCTGTCTGCTGAATGGAAATCACCTAACAAAATAATTGCTCGGTCTGGACCCGGTAAAGCTCGTGGAGATATTATAATTACTACTGCTTCAGGTGGTAAAGGAACATCAACCGTTCAATTTCGTGGTTACCATGAGACTATTGGACCGCTTAAAGAAAGTGCCGTTTGGGTTGAAGAAGCTCCTCTCCAAACGCTTGCTTGGGGAAGACGTTCACTTTCTCCGACTAGTTATCAAATTGAAGATCCTCTTGGATTATCCGTAGAAGGAAATGAGTAAGATATTGTTATTGTAAATATACATTAATTTAAAAAAATATATATATGTACTGATTAAAAATTTAAATTATATATTTTTTACTTTCTCTTGCCTGTATGAATGTATAGGAAGGAAAGTATTGTTTTCATGTCGATTTTTAGAAATCGAGTTTTCACCGGGTATACACGTTTCCAAACTCCCTGAACTCCAAAAACATGTTTTTAGCGATTGGTTTTTGTGTGTGTCTGTGTGTGAACAGAATATCTCAAGAATGGAACATTGTAGAAACTTGAAACTTAAGTTAGGTACCACTAGAGGACCTGACACGAACATTTTCATCAAAATCGATCAACCGGAAGTAATAGTTCATTCGTGTCATTGTTCACTTTCTTGCGATTTTCTCAAAAACGGCTCTTACAATTTTTTTAAAAATCGTCTCAGTCACTACATTTTTTATGCTCTACAAGATAGGGTAGGCGCTATATCTGCTGAAATTCTTGTGAAGTTCTGTTTTCTCGTAAAAAATTGTTTTTTTAATATTGCGACTTTAATATGCACTTACGTGCAAACATGTATATAATAAAAGTTGTAGAGAATTTAAAATCCTACTACTTTTATTTCAAACAATTTTTTTGTATAACACTTAGTTTAGCGGTAATTAGCAATTTTTTTTTAGTTTTTTTCTCACGAAAACATGTAAAAAATCAATATTTTTAAGATTTCTGCCTTAGTAAGCATTTTACGACAAAGGTGTCTAATCAGATTTATAGGAAATTAAAAGATCTACGACTTTTGTTTAAAGCATTTTTCTCTACAGACCCTAGTTTAGCGTGAAAGAGTGATTTTCCGTATTTTTAAGCCAAACTGAGATTGATTTTCATTTTGCGTCTTTCACTCATGATTGAAATACCGTTATATTTTTTGAGGTTAGTTTTTTTGTTTATATAAAATGTTTTATTACTAATGTTAGGCTATATTGTTAAATATTTGCATTCGCAAGGGAAAGTTGTGTGTTTTACACCAGATTTTTTATATTGCATTATTTACTAATGATTAAAACATAGGTTATATTGTTCATTATATTATAAATTGGCTAGAGAAAGTTGTGTGTTTGTTCACACCAGATTTTTTAATACTTAATTGTTCTGTTAATTGCAGAGATGGTAAAGATCAAACTAAACAGAAATCCAAGCGTAAAAACAGGTGATACTAAACATAGTAATGTATCAAATAATATTTTGTCCGTTTGTTTCTATCAAATATGAATATCTGTAGTGTTCTTATTTTGTTATTTCATCCAGTAAAAATTGTTTCGTTTGAACATACTGTTGGGTGATTTTTTGACAACAAAATATTTTGGTAGATGCCAGAATTTTCAATTTTGTTTAGTTTTAATGTGATTTTTATTTTTCAACTAATATTTTTATTGTTTTTAATATCCCATTGTTTTGGAGATTTTTTTTATTTTATGGTTTTATTTATTTTTGTACGAGCTTTCGATTATTACTTACATACAAGCTTATATAACTATGATTACAATTTCATCAGTAGTTAATGATTTTTTTTAATATTTTCAGTTGCTTTATTTACTGCTTTAATGAGTTGTTGAAATTATTATGTGGTTTCTTTTCTGTTTTTGATTATTTATTGGGCTCATTGGACCTTATAACTGCTATGTAATCTTTTTGAACTTATCTTATAAAAACAGATTATTTACAGTTTCTGTGAGTTAAAATCTTTATAATTTAATTTTATGATACTAGTTTTTCTTAATTTTAAAACTTATCCAAAAAATTCACCTCTTTTTTGTTCTATGCAATATTTGATATATCTTTGCAATGCTTCTATGTTTGTCTATTTTGTAAATTAATAACTAATTGGTTAAAAATTAATACCAATTAATTAATTTTCCTACTTCTTTCAGTACATTACCGTATTACTACAGAATTGATTTGATATTGTGGTTTTATATGGAAGTCACCATTTACAGGTTTCTCTTACTTTTCCAATAAAATATGAATATGTGCAGAAAGTATGTATAGATACTGAAGTCACGAGATTGCTTTTTGCGTATGTATGGGCTCTGAGGACGGGAAGTGAAATATTTGCAGTGCTGCCAACCTCAACAGTAAGACACTACTCGTACACTTCACTACCTTCCAGTTTCTAGATACATTTTGTAAGCTGTGGTTTATTCCGAGAAAATGTTTTCTTCATAAACCTTATAAGAAATAAATATGTCCTGTAATATTGTCTATAGCTTAATTACATGACTAGAAATATTTGATTTACTGTAATTACGAATGAATCGCTTTCTTTACTATTGCTGTCATCAGTGTTTTCATAATCAGTCTGTCTCCAGAACTTCTACTGTTATCACTGATGGTTGATATATGCTTTTGTGATCTTGCACACTCCCTCATGAAATTTATTTTAAAAAATGTCAGATTGTCAACTTATTTGGAAGAGTAAAATAGGAAAATAATAAATAAAACTTATCTGTTACTCGTTCATAAGATTTATAGTGAAATAAATCTCAAGAATAAACATATGTTTGCGTTTGAAAAATGACATTGTTGACACAATTGAAATGAATGGATACTGAAATAGCACTGGTGAACAAGAATCTCATTTCAATTGCTAACCTTGAATACATTGTTGTTAACTGCCGTGTATGGTGACATGAAATTCACATATGTGTTACTTGTATCTTTTTACTTTCTCTTGCCTATTTGAATATATAGGAAGGAAAGTATTGTTTTCATGTCGATTTTAAGAAATCGAGTTTTCACCGGATCTATACGTTTTCGGACCCCCTGAACCCAAAAAACATGTTTTTAGCGATTGGTCTGTGTGTGTGTGTGTGTGTGTGTATACAAAATATCTCAAGAACGGAACATCGTACGAACTTGAAACTTGAAACTTAAGTTACATACCACTACCGGACCTGACACGAACATTTTCATCAAAATCGGTCAACCAGAAGTAGTAGTTTATTCGTGTAATTTTTCACTTTTTTGCGATTTTCTCAAAAACTGGTCCTACGATTTTTTTAAAAATCGCCTGGTTTACTACATTTTTTATGCTCTACAAGATAGGGTAGGCGCCATGTTTGCTGAAATTCTGCGTGAGGCTGTTTTTACGTAAAAACATTTTCTTTTTAAGATTGCGGCTTTAATATGCATTTTCGCGCAAAACGTTATATAATAAAAGTTGTAGAGAATGTAAAGTCCTACAACTTTTATTTCAAACATTTTTTTGTGTAACGCTTAGTTTAGCGGTAATTTGCGATTTTCTGTTTTTTCTCACGAAAACGTGTGAAAAATCGATTTTTTAAAGATTTCGGCCTTAGAATGCATTTTACGACAAAAGTATATATAATCATATTTATAGGAAATTAAAAGATCTACAACTTTTATTTAGAACATTTTTCTCTACAGAGCCTAGTTTAGCGTGAAAGAATGATTTTCCGTATTTTGAAGCCAAACAGGTCGATTTTCATTTTGCATCTTTCACTCATGATTAAAATAAGGTTATGTTTTTTGAGGTTAGTTTATTGTTTATTTCTAATGTTTTATTACTAATGTTAGGTTATATTGTTTAAATTATTTGCACTGGCAAGAGAAAGTTGTGTGAGTGTTTCACACCAGATTTTTAATGTTACGGTTGCATCCTTTTTGAAACACTCGTTATAAAATGTCATGTTAGGTTTAACTAAATTTGTTTAAATAATAGTATTATTATTGTGGATAAAATTATTGAAATTCTTTTAGTATTATTAAAATTATCATTGTCTCTAATCTTTGTATTAACATAGGAATAAATTCCCTGAAGATGATCTGCATGAGTTATTTCCTGAAGGCTCTGGAGATCTGGCGTCAGACCAATTTGAACCTGGCTGGTTTCTTTTAGAACATCATCATGCGACATCTTTTGATGACCTTAGAGTTGGTCTTGCATTTCTCAGAAGAAAAGTTGAAGGCCAAAAAGAAGGCCAGCTTTCGTTCTTAAAGGTAAATCAATAATGAAAAATTTGTACATTTTTTTTTTATTCCTAATTTGTGTACGTTGCAATCTGTTCAATTTAGAACAATAAGCAACCCCATGATCTAATAAGATGAGGATGATGTGTATGACGTGTAAATGAGGTGTAGTCTTGTACAGACCCAGGCCGACCATTCCTGAGAGAGTTTGGTTAATTAAACCCCAACCATCAAAGTACACCGGTAACCACTGTCTAGTATTCAAATCCGTATAAAAGTAACTACCTTTACTAGGATTTGAACCAGGAACCTTCGTCTCCGAAAATCAGCTGTTAAACAGCTGATTTTGATTTTACTTCTAGACCAACCCGGTGGGTCTACATTTTTAATATGAAATACCAATCTAATTCAGATTAATTGGAGACATTGGTGCAACAACCAGCTACCTCCAAAAGTGAAATTTTTTCAGAAAATACAAAAAACTTCATCAAAAAATCCGATTCAAAAAGTTTAGAGAATGTTTACATGCGCAGCTAACTCCTTTCTCTTTATACCAACTAAACATACAAGTGGATTTGACCATTTGTCGCCCCAAACGATAGAGTAATTTTTTTACATTAGATACTGAAGTCATGTGATTGCCTTTTGTGTATGGATGGGCTGTGAGGAAGTGAAGTGAAAATTTGAAAGTGTTGCCAACCTCAACAGTGAGACACTACTGGTATATTTCACTACCATACAGTTTCTGCATACATTTTGTTAGCTGTGGTTTATTCCGAGAAAACTTTTCTTCATGTTCTTGTAAGAATTAAATGTGACCTGTAATATTGTCTATAGCTTAATTACATGACTAGAAATGTTTGGTTAACTGTGATTACCAGCTACCTTATTCTATTTGAACAAAATTTTCTATGAATGAATCGCCTTCTTTACTATCGCTGTCACCAGCGTCTTCATTATCAGTCTTACTAGTATCTACCTAACCGTTTCCTTTTTTTACCAGGGGTCAACAAAACTTTTGAAGAATAGCTTCTTCATGTCTGTAATTTCCTTCTTTATTTTTTAAACGCTTTTATTTAACTTACTCTTGGAAGCATCAAATCTTGCAACTTAAAATTTTAATACTTCTACCGTATCAATATGAATCAAACTTTGCACACTTGTTTATCTTCGATGACAATACGCTGTCATAAAAAAAAATTTACAAAAAAATATTTTTTTTTTTTAACTTACTCTTAGATCCATCAAATCTTGCAACTTAAAATTTTAATACTTCTACTGTATCAATATGAATGAAACTTTGCACACTTGTTTATCTTCGATGACAATACGCTGTCATAAAAAAAAATTTACAAAAATTTTTTTTTTTTCTTTTTTTTTTAACTTACTCTTGGATCCATCAAATCTTGCAACTTAAAATTTTAATACTTCTACTGTATCAATATGAATGAAACTTTGCACACTTGTTTATCTTCGATGACAATACGCTGTCATAAAAAAAAATTTCCAAAAAAATATTTTTTTTAAACGCTTTTATTATTACAAAATAACTTACTCTTGGATCCATCAAATCTGGCAACTTAAAATTTTAATACTTCTACCGTATCAATATGAATCAAACTTTGCACACTTGTTTATCTTCGATGACAATAGGTGTTTGTAAAAAAAATTACAAAAAAATTTCAAAAAAAATTTCAAAAAAAATTTTTTTCAAAAAAAATTTAAAAAACGCTTAAATTTAACAATTACTTAAAAAAAGTAACTAAAAATAAAAAAATAAAAAAAATTTACAAAAAAAAGTTACAAAAAAAATCACAGAAAAACAATTTAAAAAAAATAAAAAAAATAAAAATTTTTAAGAAACGCTATTATTTAACAATGATTCAAATAAAAAATGAACTAAAAAGAAAAAATAAAAAAAATTACAGACATTACTGTTACAAATAAAAGCGTGGCGCATTTTTATACAACGAATATTTTACAATAAAATGCGCCACGCTTTTATTTGTAACAGTAATGTCTGTAATTTTTTTTGTAATTTTTTTTATTTTTTCTTTTTAGTTCATTTTTTATTTGAATCATTGTTAAATAATAGCGTTTCTTAAAATTTTTTTATTTTTTTTTATTTTTTTTATAATTGTTTTTCTGTGATTTTTTTTTTGTATTGTGGAAAGAGAAACATCACAGTTGTTAGCCACTCGCTTATGACTTTTGTTAAGAGGCAGGGAAAGGCACTTTTGTTTAGCTTCAACTTCACAGCATTTTATTGTATTGCATATTAAATTTTGTTCAGCACTGTGAGTAGTCTGCCCACATTTTCGAGAAACTAACATTTCTGTTTATGATAACAAACAGTAATATTCGTACAGTTAACCTAGAAAAGGTTCCGCGATATACTGTATATGCTCTGGGTGTAGTATAAGTTGTTGTGTTTGTTATACTGAAATTAAAGCAGTCGTGCATGCGTACTGATGCTTTTCTCCCTTTACCCCTTATTGCAAACAAAGGCAAAATTGTGATTTAAGCAACTATATAATAATGGATCATAACCGAAAAATGAAGATGACGGTTGTTGCATCAAGGTCTTCAATTGTAGCTGACAGTTTTAAATATATAGAGGTAAATCAAATATAAATGAGATTTTTGTTCCTGAGCATTTACAGTTGGTAGGACTGGACCCGCGCTTCTAGTATGCTTGGGTGGGGTCATTAGGAAAGGGAAGAGCCGACCATTCCACACTCCTAACCAACGCGCTAGTAGCACTCACGATAACACAGCAGCGAAGTTGTAGTCATTCATATTACATGTGATTGAAGATACATCTTCTGAAAATTTTAAAAAGTTTAGTTTTAGTTTTATGTACTCTGATGATGGTAGATCCTTGAAGACATGAGAGCAGAAAGTAGGAATATGTACAAAAAAAGTAAAAAACAAGTGATATAGCAGATCTGACATGTCAGTAAAAAATTAAGTATTTTTACTATAGGATTGAATATAGACTACGTGATGCACTGTAAAAATTTGTGTATAAATTAAAATACATTTTGATACAAAGAAGAAAGAAAACAACAGATATTTTTTACTTTTCTGAACGCAATCTGAAAGTTTTATATTTCATCGTGTAGAAAGCAACACATGATAGAAGTTGAAAAAGTAGAGGAAAAATACAATCTTATGTATAGCGCAACAGACAAACGGAATGGGGTAAAGGCCAAGCCAATTGCTATGAGCGCTGGACTACACATGCATATACTTGACTTGAACCCCGCATACCCCTCCGACCAACAGATGTACAGTCAGAGTGTTGTTGAAAATTGACAACACCCATTGTATTTTGTAGGCATGCTGTTCCATTGTTGATTACATACGCTGCACTATTGCAGTACATACAAGACTATACTAATGCAGATGCACGTTTTGCCCAGCGTTCTCCTTATGAAAATCAGGCTATAAATACTTGTAAATATTTTTGAGACCTACAACCAAATCTGTTTGTTGACATTTCTAATAATTATATATTAATTTTTATTGTAAATTTTAAAAAAATGATATTTTATGAATTTGATTTAAAATTTCTGTTAATGTTATTATGCATATTTCACCACTCTTGAAACCTTTGTAATACATAAATTTTAGTTTTTACGCATTTATTCTACATACATTACAGTTTACTGTTTCTTTTTCATTTGCAGGCAAATGTAGGATCTGTCATGGAGCAATTAGATACACTTAACTTATTAAAAGAAAAATTTGAATCTGATATTAAAATTTATGGAAATGATCCAACTTACAAAGTTGAAAAATCTATCAGAGGTGAGTCAATCAAGTTTTTTAACTTATGGAGTTGTGTGTTTGTTTGCAAAGTTTGTATTTGCTGAAGAAAAAACTAAGTAGTTCAAAAAATACTAGTTTTCTGAAAACAAGACTAATGTGCTTTTCACGGTTGATGAGCTCTGCTGTTGCACACGTGTAGACCAATCAGAATGTTTACCAGCGTTGCCAGATTGTACCTGACAAACTTACGCGCGCATGCATGTAAGAGCCGCTATAGTTCACTCTCGCCTTGCATCTTGTACTGAACGCATTGATTATAGAGCGCATTAACATGCAATACTTTATAATATAATCAGCTAATTGTATGTTTATAGATTATAATTGATACTAAAAGACCAAAAAAATGGCTGACAAAATATTTAACAGAGCTACAAGAGAAAGTATTGGCAACATTGCTGGCAAGTGATTGGCTAGCTATAAAGTGGGTAGGGGGCAGAGCTCATCAGCCTTGAAAAATAGTATAGTGATTTATTATTTTTAAATAAAAAAAATCTGGTGTGAAACACTCACTTCACTTTCTCTTGCCAAATAATAAAACATACCTATAACCCATGTTTAATCATGATTAAAATTTAAAACATAACCTAATTTTAATCATGAGTGAATGCTGCTAAATGAAAATCAACCTCTGAATGACTTAAAATGTTAGAAAATCACTAATTGATGCTAAGCTAGGCTAGTTAATGCAAAATTTATAGATTTTTTTATAATTATGTCGAGCATTTCCTGTGTATTGTTTAGCATTATGTAATATAGAAAAAATACAAAAATACAATTTAGATGATTCTCACCTGATTAAAAAAGTCAGTAGGTCCTTTCAGATGTCATGTATCGATCATCAGTTGCAATATAAACACATCAATGAATGAAACTTTGAAGTATTATAAATTATTACAACTGGTGCGGGATACGAACATGATATCCGAAAGGATGTACTGACTTTTTTAATGATGTAAGGGTCATCTATTGTGTATTTGGTGGTTTTTTTCTATACATAATATGATTTTTATTGATGTTTTTTTATGATTTTTCGATCTACCAGTTCCAGTACAAAAAAAAGTTCTGTTTCTTAACACATTGTCAGTCAGTGTCACATTGTTCAGTGTATGACTGAAGCATTTAAGAACAGAAGAGGTAGAGGTGTAAAAAACACTACTTAGAGTTATCTCCTCTGAGAGTAATGAATTTATTCATTATAAACCCAGATCCTGTGGTGAATGAAGTGAAGAGGTCATGGGCACGGTGGAAAGAAGATACTGTACGGAGGACCTGGCATGCTGATAAGCATATTTTTCCTTTCAGTGAGGAAGACATGGTAAACCACCTCACTCCTCGTTTTACTTACTAAAGCCTTAAGAGGTTCAAACCAGCCTTTCGGCTGATGACCTGAACAACATGTTTTTTTTTTATTTGTATCGAATTAACTGTTAAAATGACTTTTTTCCTTTTAGAATCAATGCTCGAAGCTCATAAGCTTTTTGAAGGCGTATTAGCAAGGCGAGAAAGAGCTGATGCTACAAGAAATGCTTTAGGTGTTTTACAAAGGTTCAGATTTCTTTTTACACTTCCAGTTGCGATTGAAAGGAATATTAAAAGAGGGGAATATGATGCTGTTATTAATGATTATGCTAGAGCTCATAATCTTTTTGGAAAGACTGATGTTGCTGTAAGTACTGGTCTATATTCAATTCTAATAATTTTAACTGTTGTTGTGTTCTAAGTGTTCTGGTGTTATTTGCGTTAGTGAGAAGAGTTCATCACTGTACTTTAAGTTTTGATAGGTAATATATTGAATATTTCGACACTTATCGCTAAGGTCCGTTTCGGGATCTAGGTTATCAAATATTTAATACACTGAAGTTTACAATTACAAATATTTATTACACTAAAAGATTTACAAAATAAATAATAAACTAATTATAATGAAGTAATACAATACAATAAATAACTTAATAATTTACTTAGCACTACTTACAATCAATTTATAGAATACACATACAAAATGAAACTGAATACACAAAAACTGAATTTGATGCACCTACACAATGACTTTACACAATACACACACAAACAAAGACAGTATATCAATCGTTGACCAACACAATACCCGGAACGTGCCTACACTACGCCCGATAGCCACTCATCAAAGATCAAACGAATACTAACTCCTGACTGCGCTCGGGGGTCTATTTATATAGCGGGGGTTCAAAGAGACTTCTGAAACGACACAGAGATTCGATCAATAATCTTTTTTATTAGTTCTCGAAAAGTCATAACTGATGAACTGATGTAAACAAGTAACAATAGATCTATTGTAAATGAAAAGTGTAACAGGTCCCTTTCATAAATAGTTGTACAACAATAACCCGACCTTCTCATATACCTTTTAAATAACCTTTTATAAATAGGTATCCTATTGTTACTATTGTCCTATTGTTACTTTTCACTCTTATTATCTACTTTTTACCATTTTATGAACATGTTGTTGTTTAGATCAACAGCCGAAAGGCTGATTTGAACCTGCAGAGGTTTTACTAAGTAAAACGAGGAGTGAGGTGGTTTACTAATGCCTTCCTCACTGAGTGGAAAAGTATGCTTATCAGCATGTCGGGTCCTCTGAAAAGCTCATATTTTCCATTCTGCAAATGACACCTTCACTTCATTCACCACAGGGTCTAGCTGTATAATGAAATTCATTACTTTCAGAGGAGATAACTCTGATTAGTGTCACAGTACACCTCTATCTCTTCCGTCCTTAAATGATTCAGTCATTTAATTGGCTGACCATGTGATAAGAAACAGAACTATTTATTTTAGCCCTGCAACGAACAGATTGGGTGTAAATAATTTGACACTCCACCTGTCTGCTCTAAGCAGTTTATGAACATATTACCATTTTACTAGAAAATTCGTGAACCATGCCCTTCTTCGATATTGTTGCAATATGTTCTTTCAATGTTATACTGTTTTCTTCATTCAACCGCACAAAACTACTCATGCTTGGTTGACGTGTAGGCTTTTCGGTGTTTCAAGACATTTTTTGTCGATTCTTAATTTATTAAACATTATGAACATTGATCGTACACACCCAACTGCATTATTTGTTTGTTTATTGTTAAATTTTAACAATTAATATTAAATATAATTAAGAAGATATTAATAAATAAGTAGAAGATTTATAAATTAAACTAATGGTACCCGGTGCGCGTTGCTACGCCCAAGAACAGAAAACACGTTTTTATGGAAAATGTAAAATTTATTTTATTTTATCTAAGGCCTGTTAGCGTAGTGGTTAACACAAGTGGTTCTTACGCTGGGGTACCGGTTTTGATTCCCGGTCAGGACTGGCATTTTTTCATTACCATTATTATCCACCATCATAATCATATACCGGTCTGTATTAGAATTTAGTTGTATTAGTAGAAATTGCATAACAGGGAGTGAGAGAAAGCTTATTGTGTGAAAAGATTGGAGACTGGCTTTGTTCTCATCCCTACTCTGTGCTGTTTACGAAGTGAGAGTGACACCGGTAGATGCCTGGCAGGAATAACTGATCGAGTGACAACTGATAAACTCTAACTTAAGAGTCTAGTATCTAACTTAAGTTTTAAGTTTGTACGATGTTCTGTTCTTGAGATATTCTGGTCACACACACACAGACCAATCGCTAAAAACATGGTTTTTGGGTTCAGGGGTCTGAAAACGTGTAGATCCGGTAAAAACTCAATATCAATAAATCTACATGAAAACAATACTTTCCTTCCTATATATTCATAATAGACAAGAGAAAGTAAAAAATGTGGTATTCAACTGTCGACTGTGCCATGACTAGGCAAACTGGATATTGCGTCTTGCTCATAGACATTCCCCTACTAATAAGCGCTTTGAATCCGTAAATAATTTTTGTGCCACATTGTACATGTTAGTACTTGTAATGGAGCGAGTCGTAGAAGGCTGATAGTTATAACCAAATACAAGCGAGTACTAGGAACAAGTATCAATTCTTTTGTTGGTATTTTGTATTTGGCTGTTTATGTACGAGGCGTGTTCAGAAAGTAAGTACCGTTTTTAAAAAAAATAAGTAAAACAATTTTTTTTCAACACAATTTTATTTCTACATGAAAGCCCAAACCTTAAACTATTTTTCGACATAGTTTCCACCGATGTTCAAACACTTGTCGTAGCGGGTGATCAATTTGTCTATACCCTCTTCTTAGAAGGTTCCCGCCAACAAATGTAGCCATGACTCCATGGCAGTTTTCACTTCATCGTCGGTTTCAAAGCGTTGGCCACCTAGCTCGCGCTTCATGTGCAGGAACAAGTGGTAGTCAGACGGTGCCAAGTCCGAGCTGTAGGGTGGGTGATCGAACTGCTCCCAATGAAATTGTCGAACCAATGTTTGAGTGTCACCAGCAGTATGGGGCCGAGCATTGTCATGGAGCAACACAATTCCGTTACTGAGCATTCCTCTCCATTTGCTTTGAATTGCCCGCCTTAGTTTTCTTAAGGTTTCGCAATACCTTGCCGCATTAATGGTTTCACCTCTTGGGAGAAAATCAATCAGCAAAACTCCTTTCCGATCCCAAAAGATAGGGCACATCATTTTTTGTGCAGACATAGTCGTCTTGAATTTTTGTTTTTTCGGGGATTGCATGTGTCGCCACTCCATTGACTGCTGTTTAGATTCCGGTGTGACATGACGGACCCAAGTTTCATCACCTGTCACAATTTTGTTCAAAAAATCCTCACAATCATCACTGTTACCGTGTGAGAAAAGTCAAAGCACTTCCGAGTCTCTTGGTTTTGTGCACGTTAGTGGCGGGAACCTTTTACGAAGAGGGTATAGACAAATTGATCACCCGCTACGACAAGTGTTTGAACATCGGTGGAAACTGTCGAAAAATAGTTTAAGGTTTGGGCTTTCATGTAGAAATAAAATTGTGTTGAAAAAAAATTGTTTTACTTGTTTTTTTAAAAACAGTACTTTTTTCTGAACACGCCTCGTACATGTAGTGATGTAAATGTAACTATATATTTAATTTAAATCACATTTGTATTTTCAGGTGTTTAGAAAGGTTCTTATAGAAGTTGAACAGAAAATAAATGATCTTCGAGAAATGCTTAGATTGAAATTAAAAGATATGCCTGCTACCCTAGATCAGCAGAAAAAAATTATTAGGTAATTCATTTAATATTAAAATAAAATAGTAGTAAATATATTATGTTAAAATATTGTGACACTTAGTGACGCTAAGGTCCGTTTTGGGATCTAGTTTATTAAATAATTAATACACTAAAGTTTACAATTACAAATATTTATTACACTAAAAGATTACAAAATAAATAATTAAACTAATTTTAATTAAGTAATACAATAAATGATTTAATAATTCACTTAAAATAGATAATAAACAATAAATAACTTACAATCACTTTTATAGATTACACAAACATACAAAACACAGAAACTGACTTCACAAACGTACACATTAACTTTACACAATACCATACAAAAAGACTTTACACAATACACCCACTCACAAAGAGACGGTATAACAATCGTTGCTCGGATGCGTAACCTGAATACGCACCATAACCGCTTGTCAAAGATCAAACGAAATACTACTCACTGGACCGCGCTCGGGGTCTCCTTATATACCTTTTTACAAAGATAGTTCCAGAGAAAAGTAGAGAAATCATGCAAACAATAAAGTACAAAAAATAAATAACCTTTTATTAATGAATGCTAGAAAAATCCGTTGTAAATAAGTCAACAATAGGTCTTTTGTAAATAGAAAACGTAAACAACCTGCCCCCCTCATAATAGCTGTACACAATACCTGAACTTTATAATAGACACACCTTTATGGTCATCATTGTCATTCACTGTTGCTATTGTGTATTGTTATTTTTATTATTCCTTAACTATTTTAATGAATGGAATTCTGTAACCTTCGCGAACGATCCCATCTTTTCTTCGATCTTGTTACAATATTATGGCCGGGCATATAGTGGAGCGCAGGTGGCGCATTTCAGGACAGGCAGGGCAGGAGCGAAAATTGTGCACCCATTGTTGCCTGTAGCGTACCGTATATTGGGAGGCATACATGTGTGGCACAGCAATGTGTCTGTGTCGAGCAGCCACAGTTTGTAGTCAAGGCACAGTTTTAGTACACGCGTTTAGCAGGAAATGTGTTGGTCTAAGAGAAGCTAATAAAATTTGTGCATACCGAAACCTTATTTTATGATACCAATTATCCTGATTACATGAAAAACTCTTAAGTTGTAAACTTAGTATAATTCTTGAATGTATCGTCAAACTTGTGTTAACTTGAACTTACTAACATTTTACGTTTTTTTATAAAGTCACTTTACCACAAACTTTTCTCCCTTTGCTTTGAAATACAATACAAGTAAAATTAATTCTTCTATACCGGAATTGGACGAATCTGATACTAACCTTTCACTCTCACTAAAATGATCCAACACGCTAAATAGCCAAACATAAGCTAATTTCTGAACCTGAAAAAAATATTCGCCTGTCCTATGTCCTACAGTATACGTTGGTAGAAATATCTGCTCTGCCTGCCCACAGAAAAATTTGGGGTTAATTTAGTTTTATTGTGTAAATTTATATTGAGGAAGGCAAAAATAAACCACCTTACTCCTCGTTTTACTTAACCCACCTGCTTTTGGCTGATAACTTGAACAACAACAAATTTATATATTATTTTATTGTTTCAGAAATTTAGTAAATTTAGAAGCGAATGGTGACCCAGCTTGGGATGCAATAACTGTTCAGTCTGATTATTTAACACAGCAGCTGAAATCATGTCAGGATGTACACATAGCTGCTGATAATGCAACAGAAGAACTTGGTAATAGCCAGTTAATAAATCATTTACTTTTAAATTACATTACAAAAGAAATGTTGATTTTGTACACAATTTTCTTCATGTGTATCTTCTTAACGGGATAGTTTCGTAAGAGGAGCTGGGCCGGAATGGAACGGAAGCTTGTTGTGTGGTTGAAACAATCACCGTGACGTACTTGTTCAGTAGAGAGTGTCATTTTGGTAAATTTTTTATTTTGCAAAATGAATGAAAAGACAACAATGGATTACTATCAAATTTTGTTTTAAAACTGGGAAGACATCTTCGGAAAATTGTGAACTCTTAACACCAGTTTTTAAGAATAAATGTCTGAGTCAATCATATGTATTCATTGGTTCAACAGGTTCAAAGATGTCCCCTTGTCCTGCCAGCCAGATACATTAAAAACTAACAAAAAATTTATGAAAATTCATAAATAAGTGCACTCTGACTGTAAACTTACAGTTAGGAAGATGGCTGATTAATTGAATTTTAAGTTTCTACAAGGTACCGTCAAAAATATTACTTTCGGTTGACCAATTTTGATGAAAATGTTTATGTCGGATTCCCTCGTGGTACCTAACTTAGTTCAAAGTTTCAACTTTGGGCGCTGTTCTGTTCTCAAGATATTTTGTTCATATACACTCATAGACCAATTGCTAAAAACTAGTATTTTCGGATTCAGCGGGCTTGAAAACATGTATTTCTGGTGAAATACACGTATACATATAGGGCAAGATAAAGTAAAAATTAACATATCTTTTGTATTTCTTTTACTTGAAAACATGTATTTCTGGTGAAATACACGTATACATATAGGGCAAGATAAAGTAAAAATTAACATATCTTTTGTATTTCTTTTACTATCAAATTATTTTTATTAGCTCTTAGGGTACAATTTCCTTGTCTACCTTTATTTTTAGAAAGTTGGAAACAGAAAGTCTGATATCAATAAGAATGTTATAATTATTTTGAAATTTATTTTTATTAAATTTAATTGCTTAATTTTTTTTTTATATTGTTTTGTTTAGGTAAAACACCCAAAGGTTCCCATTCAGCTGCCAAACATACAAGAACTCCTAGTGGAAATCAGATTTTGGATTTACAGGTATGTTAACAAAGAAAATTAAAGTTTGCAGATTATATAAATTTAAATATTTAAGAATTCTTTTTTTACATTCTCTTGCCCTATATAAATATTTATTTTCATGTCAATTTTTTGAAATCTAGTTTTACTGGAAACATGCGGTTTGAGGCCCTTTGAACCCACAAAACATGTTTTACACAGTGCTTAGTTTAGCGTCAATTGGTGATTTTTTGTATTTTACATTTGTATTATATTGTCTGATTTTTTTAATTTGTTAATAATGATTTCTTGTTGAGTGTACTCAACAATATACATGTTTGTAAAAATTTTCTATTGGTAATAGAAAATAATAAATTGAATAATCTGTTTTACAGGGAACTGTACCACAGCGTGTACTGTGTGTTGAAGAATTGACTGAATTAATTTCTTCTCATTTTCCTGACCTTTGGAAATTAGGACAGGCATATTTTTCTGGAGAATTACAGGTTCCTGTTGGTCAAGGTCGTCAGCAGGAATTTAAGGTTAGTCTAAAAAAACGTTATTGTAGTTTTATGAACTGTTAGATATTTGTTAATAAGTAAGTTGAAAACATACATCTTAATTAACACTGGCTTAGGTATAATAAGGGTGATGCTGTCACTTTCCAATCCACTGGGATTTTTTTTTTTATAAGTTGTTAGCAGCATGTATAACATTCGTTTGTTTACTTTATCAGTACTGGTTTTTGTGTTGTTAATCTCTATAAGTAGTGTTTTTGCAGTATCTTTAAATGTTTGTTGATGAACAATGAGTTTACATGCAGTAATTTTTAGTGGAAGCATCATGAAATTGCCACTCCAGTTTACGATGAATTTAGTGCTAATTTTCTAGATTTGCCATTGCTTTTTGTAATGTATGAAAATATGCCATGCCTGAATGGGATTCAAACCCAAGACCGCATGATGAGAGGCGAGCACGTTACCAACTACACCAATGCGGCCGGCAAATAATTTAACACTGCACCTGCCCGTTATGGGCATTAATATAGAATACTTTGAAAAATTCTTATTTAAATTTTTGCTTTTTCTTTTGTTTCAGAATATGGTATTAAATGTAATTGGATTGTTTTGTTCGTTATTACAAGCTGCAGTATTACCACACACAACTGAAACAAAGTCTCCATGGCCATCACATTCAGTTGAGCAATTGCATGCATGGTTATCTCATTGCCTACGTTATGTTCGATCTTCGTACATTAGTTTAATTGCTCTTGATTTACCTGGTGAAGCCCTTGATATCGTTGGAAAACTACTATTTGATTTACAGTATGTATACATTAAAAAATAAAATTTTTACAGTAAGTTCAATTTTACAGTAAGTTTTTTACAGTAAAGTTCAAAATTTTTACAGTAAGTTCGCAATTTTGTGATTCCGACTACTGTAAAAATTAAATTTTTACAGTCAGTTCAATTTTTACAGTAAAGTTTAAAATTTTTACAGTAAGTTGTACAGTAAGTTTGTAATTTTGTTATTCCGACTACTGTAAAAAATAAAATTTTTACAGTAACTTCAATTTTTACAGTAAGTTCCAAATTTTGTGATTCCGACTACTATAAAAAATAAAAATTTTTACAGTAAGTTCAATTTTTACAGTAAAGTTCAAAATTTTTACAGCAAGTTGTACAGTAAGTTCCCAATTTTGTGACTACTATTTTTTTCCGACTACTGTAAAAAAATAAAATTTTTACAGTTCCAAATTTTGTGATTCCGACTACTGTAAAAAATAAAATTTTTATAGTAGTTGGAATCACAAAATTGCGAGCTTTCCTCAAACTGCAAGGCTGTCAGATTTTTCACTTAACCCTATGTGTTAAATTAGTCAAGGTCATTTACCTGGGTTGAATTGTAATTCTGTTCGATAAATTGTTAGTGCTTCACTAATTTATCAGTCATGTGTTGAAAAAGTCCAATTTTATAAAGTTTGTTTCGTCCATACTTTTTCCCCATCAGCGCTACAATAAACACCTCTTCCTGCAATTCTATTGTTATTTTAATTTTTATTTACATTCAGCATAAGTAAATATTAAATAAATAATAATTAAAGATACTTAACAAATATAACATTTTTTTTAAGATTTTATTTTTTTATCTGAGTAGGTTATTGATAACCACCCAATTTGATTGCTGTTTTTTGCTTATTTATATCACTAGATTTATACCATAAGATGACCCGACATTAACATTTTCATTAAAATCAGTCAAATGGAACTGGTAGCTTCTTCGCGTGATTTTTTGCGATTTTCTCAAAATCGGCTTCTGCAATGTTTTTTTTTTTGAAATCGCCTTATTACTACATTCTTATGCTGTACATGGTAGGGCAAGCTGAAATTCTTGGAGGGGGGCCTGTGCTCTTAAAGGAAAAACTGTTTTTTTAAGATTATGGTCATAATATGCTATTTAGAGCAAAAGTATGTAATAAAGGTTGTAGAACATTTAATAAAAACCTACAACTTTTATTTCAAACATTCTTTTGTGCAATGCTTAGTTTAGCGGCAATTAGTGATTTTTTTTGTTCCATCAAAAATTAGTGAGAAAATGGGATTTTTTAAAATTGCGGCCTTAGTATGCATTTTACAACAACAGTGTATATAAAGTTGTAGGAAATTAAGAAACCTATAACTTTTATTTTTAGCATTTTCCTTTACAGAGGTTAGTTTAGTATCAATTACTGATTTTCAAATTTTTAAGTTCTACAAAAGTTGATTTTTATTTTGCGTTATTCACTCATGATTAAACATAGGTTATATTGTTTAATATTTACATTGGCAAGAAAAAATCTTGTGAATGTTTCACACCAGATTTTTAATTCTGAGTTTTACTTAGAATTAAGTAAAACTTTTTTTGACTCTTGCGATTTTGTTAAACCACCCACATAAAATGTTTGTTTTCTAATAAATTTTAGTAATGTGAATTTATTTTATTTTTAGGTTACATTGTATGTCTACATCTTTGAGGCAAGCCAGTGAGCAGGTAGCCATGTTGCATACAAAAGAATCATGGCAACTACAGTTTGACCCAAATCATGGAGGCATTACAAAACTGGTAAGTATTTTCTATTAGTTGTAATTTTATTTTCATAGAGTAAGTGCTTCATACAGGCAGCATTCATACTCGAAAGTCAGTGTTGATAATAAGCGTCGGCGATAATATAATAAGGGCATGTATTTTCGCATTGTGGAAGCAGATTTTAAGTACCAAAATTACTTTTATTGGTACATTTTCTTACATTTGAGGTGTGGCTATTAAATAATGAGACTGACCTTGTAAAAAATTTAATTTTAATTTTATACATAATCACTTATTGTTACCTTCAATATACACTCCTCTATCCCTACAACGCTCCATGCAAATTTTCCATTGTTGGAAACAGTGTTGGAAGTCATCTTCTGTCAGGTCCTTCAGGACACGTGCTGCTCAAAGATGTTTGTACTGACACTTTGTACGCGATTGAAAATGGCACAAATTTTTTGGAAACAATAACATGTGATGAAACGTGGTTTTTTACTTATGATCCGGAATTGCAGTAATTGCAGAACAGTCGGACGTTAAACAAAAAAAAATTATGATCCGGAAACGAAACGCCAATCCATGCTCTGGAAGAGCCGAACTTCACCAAGAGCCAAAAAAGCTCGAGAGCAAGTCAAAATTTAAAGCAATGATGACTGGTTTTTTTATGATATCGATGGGATTGTGTACCTTCACTGGGTTCCTGAAGGTCAAACAATTAATCAATATTATTACCTTGAGGTACTTTTCTAAACTATGTCAAAGAGTAAGGAAAAAACCCCCGAAATGTGGAAGGATAATTCATGGGTTCTCCACCAAGACAATGCACCAGCTCATTCTGCGTTATCTGTCAAGAGGTTCCTAGCCAAGTTTGGCATCTCAGTGTTAGAACATCCATCTTATTTACCAGATCTTGCACCATGTGACTTCTGCCTGTTCCCTAAGGTGAAATCTGCATTAAAAGGGACAAGATTTGAGTCTGTGGAAGCTGTTAAAGAGAAAGCGGCACAGGTCCTGAAGGAGCTGACAGAAGATGACTTCCAGTTCTGTTTAGGGAGTACTTCCAGTACTGCGTTGTAGGGAGGGAGAAGGAGTGTATATTGAAAGTGACAATAAATGATTATGTATGAAATAAAAATAAAATATTTTACAACGTCAGTATCATTATTTAATAATCACACCTTGTTTGTTTCTTATTCTGTACTGTTTGATCATTACTGTATTAAATACCTTAATTTATTTTTATTTATCATCGGCCTTCGGGTGAGCCCAGTCAGTCACCTGGTAGAAGTTGCTATTATTTGTTAAGCAACACAGGTTGGGCTAGTGACTTTGTATGGTGACCAGCTGACAGCCATTTCTGAACAAACTCCACTGGGGGTCCCTGTTCAAAAATTCATGCTGAATCATGCCAAAAAAATACAGCGAAAAGCAGCGATCAAATTGGGTGGTTGTCAATTAAGTACAGTTCCCGAAAAAACCTTAAAAAAAAGTACAAAAAAAAGCTTTAAAAAAAATAATCAAAGCCTGTGTCCTTCGCTATTTCCGGCTAACTGCTAACAGTGATCTACAACAATTGACATTTTACTGTTTTGAGGTTATATTTCTATGCTGCTAGACGTCTTGTTTATTTTTGGTCAATCAGTTAGTTATTCAAAATACTTGGTACATACATTAGTACAACCAACTGTCCCTTTTTCTGTTAATATTGATATATTTTTGTTAAATTAAAAGTGTTAGGATCTGTTTTATCTGTAATGTGTGGATGTTGTAATCTGTTCAATTAAGAACAGTAAGCAACACCATGACCCAAATAGAGTGAGGTTGATATGTTGTGTAAATGAGGTGTAGTCTCGTTCAGACTCAGGCCGACTTTTCCTTAGAGAGTATTGTTAATTAAAACCCCAACCATCAAAGTACAACAGTAACTGCTGTCTATTATTCAAATCTGTATAAATGTAATTACCTTTACTAGGATTCGAACTACGGAAACTTCGTCACTGAAAATCAGCTGTTAAACAGCTGATTTCCAACCCAGTGCTTTCATAAGATATAATGTATAAAATATTTTGTGATTTAAAATTACATATACATGAAATTGTTGTTTTCTTTTATAATTTACAGCCAAGTATGTTTGAAGAAATATTTTCTGAAGCAGTCACATTAGTTAAAGAAACAGTTTTACAATCCGGTATCAGAGAATCTCAGTTATTAGAAAACGGTAATGCTAAGAAGGAATTATCATCAAAAGTTCAACATTTGCTTATCAGTTTTGTTCAGGTAAGTTGATCAGCCATTTAAATTTTTATTAAATATTAAGTATTAATTCCCTAGTACATTTACTTTCTTTCAATAAATGTACCACTTCATTTATGAAGTGGAAAATTAATGTTAATAAATGGGTACTCATGCCCATTATAGACAGTTAAAGTGTTAAATTATTTGCACACAATCTGCTAGTTTCAGGGTTACAAAAAATAGTTCTGTTTTATATCACGTGGTCAGCCAATTGTATGATAGAAGCATTTAAGAACAGAAGAGGTAGAGGTGTAGAAGACACTAGTCAGAATTATTTCCTTTGAGAGTAATGAATTTCATCATTATACAGCTAGACCCTGTGGTGAATGAAGTGAAGGTGTCATTTGCAGGGTGGAAAGTAGATATACTTTTCAGTGGGCCTGGCATGCCGAAAAGCATACTATTCCACTCAGTGAGAAAGGCGTAGGTAAACCACCTCAAACGTTTTACTTAGTAAAACCTTTAAAGGTTCAAATAAACCTTTAAGGCCCTTGGTGTAGTGGTCAGCGCAACTGGCTACTATACCGGGGTCCTAGGTTCGATTCCCGGTCAGGTCTGGGATTTTTTTCATCTGTAAATCACCATATATCATTACCTACGCACAAGCCGAAGGCTTATGTAGGCATCATCACTCAATAAAAAAAAGAAAAAAGAAGCTTTTTAGCTGATGACCTAAATAACACAAGTTGTACTCTTTTTTTTATATATTAATTGTAAATTTGTTAAATATTTTAGTACTTTTTATTGCCCTATATGAATATATAGGGAAGGAAAGTATTGTTTTCATATCGATATGTCCAAATCAACTTTTCACCAGAAACACATATTTTCGCGTTTCCCTGAACCCAAAAACCATGTTTTTAGTAATTGGTCTGTGTGTGTGAACTAAATATCTCAAGAACCGAAAATTGTACGAAGTTGAAACTTTGAACTTAAGTTAGGTACAATGAAGGGACTTTATATGAACATTTTCATAAAAATCGCTCAACCGGAAATAGTAGTTTATTCATGCGATTTTTCACTTTTCTGCAGTTTTCTCAAAAGCGACTTGTATAATTTAAAAAAAAATTGCCTCATTTACTATTTTGTATGCTCTACAAGATAGAGTAAACACTATGTCCTTGATAAACTAATATAGACTTTAGTATTTAAGTATTTATGGAGATTTTTTTTTTTATTGTTAAACAGTTGATTTTATCTCAGAGTGTTTGTTTATGTTTTATATATTTATGTTGACAGGCTTTAGAAAAGCTGATAAATAATGATGATGGAGATCATTCTCCTGCTGTTTCACAGTTGATTGGATCTCCAGCTCACTTCAGAGATCATAGTCGTCATTCAGGATTGGTTAGTTCAAAGTATATTATCTTATGTTTTTTATCTATAAATCCACAGTGAGTGTATGCAATGTTGCATTCTTAGTCATAGAGAGTATTTAAATCGCAAAATGCTTGTACTTAGCTATGTTCTAATCGGAATTTTTTATATATACGTATATTTTATTCTATCATCACGATGCAAAATATTTTTTGATTTTATGGTTTTTTCTTTACATATAGGGCCATTTTAAACTACATAAAATAACGTTAGACATTCATGGAAGCTCTTTTTGCGGCCTTCATTCTCAGTATTATTTCACTGTAGGCTTTTCCCCTATCTTCTGTTCATTTTCTATTTTCCTTTTATTCTTCATAGAAGCTATTGAAGTCAGTAATGTATTTAATAATACCACGGTATCATATATAATAATAATAATAATATATTTAAATAGATAAATAAATAAATCTTTATTTGTCAGCGACCAAAAAAGGAATAGACATTGTCAAATACAGTTCTATGTATGTTTAAATCTATTTAACCAAACAAATTTGTTTACAATTAAGTATTCACTAAAACAAAAGAAACTTCAACTTTTGTTCATTAACCCTAGATTCAGAAACATCCATCACAGAAGCAGCATTCATAAACATTTGTCTCTCAGACTACTTCAAAAATAAATAAAAAAATTAATATTAAAGAAAAATTTCTGTGCTCATCTTTATTTTATACATTTTTCACATAATTTGACAAAAAAGGAAATTGATTTTGTTTTTCACAACACTGAAAACAAATTTTTCCAAAATGTTCCATACACATATAATTTTTGCAGTCATTACATTGATAGCGAGTCATTCTTTTTTTTTAAAGGGCAATAGGCACAAATCTTTCTTCCCTGAGCAGGTTGTGGTTGATCTTCAGTAGAAAACGTTGATTCGCCTAATATTTCAGCTATATTCCTATTTTTTTGCCTAATATTTCAATATACATTATATACGAGGGCTATTCAGAAAGTAGATTACGTTTTCGTCTGTTGCCGCAAGGGGCGGGGCAATCGCGGACATTTTGGTATGTGGGCGTTCTGCCGTTCAGTGGCTATCCAGCCGTGCTAGTGAGAGGGTGATCGCGCTGCTCGTTCCGTTTTTATAAGCTTTTGAAATGTGTGCTGCAATCGCAAATCCCGCGAGTTGTGAAGTACGATCTGTGATAAGGTTTTTGTTGGCAAGCAACCATAAACCAATAGAAATTTACCGGAAAGTGTGTGCAGTGTATGGAAATGACATTATCACTGAAGGTGGAGTTCGTCAGTGGTGCATTCGCTTTAAGAATGGCCGAACTAATGTCCATGACGAAGAGAAGAGTGGTCGACCGAGCATTGTGACTGATGAACTGACTGAGAAAGTCAATGAAAAGGTGCGTGAAAACCGCCGTTTCACAATAACGGAGCTTTCCCTTTGTTTCCCACAATTTTCAAGAACTTTGCTGTACGAGATTGTTACACAAAAGCTAGGCTACCACAAATTCTGTGCAAGATGGGTGCCAAAACTCCTTACAGAAGACCACAAGGATCAGCGCATGGCTGCATCATTAACATTTCTTGATGGTTACGACAAAGCTGGTGAGTCATTTCTTGACCGAATCGTAACGGGAGACGAGACGTGGGTAAAACATGTTACCTGCGAGACAAAATTACAGTCTATGGAGTGGGGACACACACATTCCCCTAAAAAACCAAGAAAATGTCTCCAAACATTGTCTGCAAGGAAGATTATGGCGACTGTTTTTTGGGATAGGAAAGGTGTTATTCTTATCGATTTTTTGGAGCGTGGTACAACAATCAACTCTGAGAGGTATTGTCAAACGTTGCAAAACTTAAGAAGAGCGATTCAAAACAAACGTCGGGGAAAGCTGACGAACAAAATTTTGTTTTTGCATGACAATGCCAGACCTCATACGGCAAATCGCACTCAAGGTGTCCTTAATGGATTCAAATGGGAGATTTTTCCTCATCCGGCTTATAGTCCCGACCTTGCACCCAGCGACTTCCACTTGTTTCCAAAGATGAAGAACTGGCTTGCAACACAACGTTTTGATGACGACGTGGAACTGCAGGCGGGCGTGACTAACTGGCTGACATCTCAGGCGGCTGAATTTTACGATGAAGGCATTTCAAAACTTGTTCACCGCTACGACAAGTGCCTCAATTTGTATGGTGACTATGTAGAAAAGTAGTGTTTAAGTTGCTCTTTCAGATGTACATAATAAATTTTTTTTTCTGTAATTTGTTATTTTTTTATTCCAAAACGTAATCTACTTTCTGAATAGCCCTCGTATAAACATTTGTCTGATAGGCGACGGCAATTAATTATCTCCAAAACAAAGCAAGCTGCACGTGCGAGGACAAGAACAACTTTAACTTAAATACAAAAAAGGGAAATAAAGAAAAGGGCAGTTGCTCCCTCCGACTCAAAAATTTGCTACGAGTAATATCTCCCGGCATTGATGTTTGTCAGACGAATGTTTATGAATCTCGGGTTAAATTACTACTTAGATTGTACATTGGAATTCTAAGTTATTCATTTATACTAACAATGTTTCTTAATTCTAAATTTAATGTATTTGTCTGTGTAGTAATTTATGTAATGTATTTTTTTGTCATAAGAATTAGTTCTAATTCTCAACACGTTCATAATAGTGAAGAGCGTTCACTGTTTCAACCAGTCACCGTGATCACGGTGACAGTGATTTTGCGTTCACCGTTACTTTTAATAGTTACTTGTGATTTAGCAATAACTTTGTATTTTCTTAGTACATTTTTCATTTATCATGAAACAATAATAATGTTTTCAGTTGTTATTTCACGATAAATAAAGTTTTGATAAATTAAAAAAATGGGCTACATATATAACTAAAATAAAAATTTAGCCTAAAACTAATTAACACAAGGTATCCAAAATTAGTAATTAAAATAACATTTTGTATAAAAAAAAGGAAGTACAAGAAACAATATTTACAACTGAAAAATAACAACGCACATTATAAATAAAATAGCTAGGTAGAACGCGGCGTGCAATAAAAATAATACTGTAATGTAATTGTTTTACCGCGATCAGAGATGTAAAGGAACTACCCTCGTTTTGTTTAGTCTAGTAGATGACAAACATAACAAGGGGAAGAGAGGGAGAGAGGATGAGAGAGAGAGAAGAGTGCAATAAAGATTGAAGTAAAAAAATAATGGACGTGCCGGTTATCAAAGGAGAGGCAACAAGAAGAGCACTAAGCCCAGTGAAAAGACCAACATATCTTACGTAGCTATCATAGGGGCCTTGAAGAAGAGTAAGCATATTATGTCGTTTTGTCTATTAACTGTGAACAGTGAATGAGCGAGTGAATTTGTCACTAGTTCCTAAGGTAAAGAATTCGTTCTCTCTTAAAAGTGACAGTGAACAGCGAATGAGTAACTGATTATTGTAAAAGTGATTGAAGGAACTGTAGAATTACGGTCGTCCTGCCTTAAACAGTGAATGAGTAAGCGATCTTTGTAACTGTGACTGGTGAACGAGAGGCTGTGCTATATTGTAGAATAGTACGGTGAACATTCGCCGTGTCGTCCTGTCTTCCAGTGACAGAAGAGCAAGCGATCTATGTAACAGTGACTGGGGAACGGTTACTCGCCTATCTGAATAACTGTGGTCACCGTGACTTATAAGTAACCGTGACTCGTTCACAGTGACAGTTCTTTTGTCTCTTCTCTAGTTCATAAGGCTTCCAGAAGACTCCAACTCCTTCATACTTGTTGATATAGGCTGTAGAATCTTATGGACTATATGCACTGCATGAATTGACAATGGATTATTGGTATGGTACTATTTAAGAGATTTTAGCATCATGTGCATACTAAAGTCACTTCAAAATAAAAATCGTGGGACTGATTGCTCTCTCTCATTTTAGCTCTGCGATTATAAGCAATAAGCTCTCCTTTTCTGTTAATTCTGTAGAACAGATGCTTCTCCTAACCAAGGTCAACACATTGAGGGGATGCTTCAATATCTGAATCTTATGGATCATCACTGACAGAAGTTTTTGTCGATTTTGATCACTCCAAACTTGTCCTAGTACTGGAGAACGAACCCCTTTTATTATTACTATTATTTCTTGATATAGGTAGTCACTTAAATGGACTGCAGTTTCTCAGTTTTTCAATTTCCTACGCCCAGCAGGTCTTCGTCACCTCTGACTGATATGCGCTTTGAGCTTTGGTTCATTGTCTTGAGCCAGTCTTCTGTCCAGGTTCCTCCAGATGTACTGTGTTATTGAGCTTCTGTATAAGTGTGGTTCTGGATGCAAGATCCAGGAAAACCCCTTTTAATATTAATATATTTTAATTTTTTTGTGAAGCTCAATAAAATAGATCTTAAAAACACGTTTAACGTGTTCAGCTTTAACAGTAGGACAAAGAGCACAGTAGGAACTGCTGCAGCAGTTGCAATTCTGTTCCTATTCACATATAGAAGGTCCAAAGTATCAGTCTCGTAAAACTCTCTTGAGTACAGTGAGAATTAATCTTTCTTTGCTCAGTGTCAGTGCCAGGCACTAAAAATATCAGTCACATCTCGTACCACCTTGTACTGCAAACAGAAAAATCCTGTTAACTCAAAGCTAGATTACACTGATTTAATAAAATTATGAATTTATCTAATATCTAGTGCCCGTAATAGACAGGTGGAGTGTCAAATTATTTACACTCAATCTGTTCGTTGCAGGGCTAAAATAAATAGTTCTGTTTCTTATCACATGGTCAGCCAATTAAATGACTGAATCATTTGAGAACGGAAGAGGTAGAGGTGTAAAAGACAGTAATCAGAGTTATCTCCTCTGAAAGTAATGAATTTCATTATACAGCCAAACCCTGTGGTGAATGAAGTGAAGGTGTCATTTGCAGAGTGGAAAATATGTGGTTTATAGAGGGCCCGGCATGCTGATAAGCGTATTTTTCCACTCAGTGAGGAAGGCAATTGTAAACACCACCTCACTCCTCGTTTTGCTTAGTAAAACCTCTGCAGGTTCAAACCAGCCTTGTGGCTGATGACCTAAACAACAACATGAATTTATCTAATATATATAATTTTTGTTTTATTTTTAGGTTTGGGAACAAAGATTATTATCTACATTAAGTAACTGTGACTATACAAAACGTGAAATATTACCCAGATTAATAGAATTATTAAACCGCCATGGGTATCCAACATTACAGGAATCATTCGCTGCTGTTACTTCAGCTTTAACTTCACTTGAAAAGCGTATTATTGAAACATATATTGAACATAAAAGCGATCCATTAGTCGGTACGATTGAACCGTCCATGTATTTGGGACGATTCGATTGGGATACTCAACAAACACCGACTGATTTACGTCCTTATGCAAAAGAAATCATATTCAATATTATCGCTGTACATGCTGAGGTAATAAATAATTCAAGTTCTATAAGTTTTTTTTAGTGTAGTAAGTGTAATTAAATTGGCCATTAAGGTCTGTGCGGAGAGGTGCATTGAGAGGCGCCTCAGTGGGTCGCACATTTTTATTTTGTCCGATAGTCAGGCGGCCATCAAGGCTTTGAGTTCTTGTACTTTTGAGTCGCGATTGGCCTATGATTGTCGGGCAGTATTGAATGCCGTGGCCAGGCGTAACGTGGTAACGCTGCGTTGGGTGCCGGGGCACCAGGGAGTGTCTGGAAATGAGAGAGCGGATGCCTTAGCAAAGAAGGGTGCAGCCTCTCACTTCATAGGCCCAGAGCCATTCTGTGGAATTGGTGAAGGCTATTATAGAAGTATAGTTAGGGTCTGGGAAAAGGAGGCAAAAACCTCCTATTGGGAGAAGGTGCCAGGCTGTGAACAGGCAAAGAAATTTATTGCCTATTCCAGCAAGAAGGCTGGAATATATAATAGACTAGGAAGACAGGACTTGAGGAGGGTAGTGGGCCTGATGACTGGTCACTGTAATCTTGGGTATCATTTATCCAAGATAGGAGTTGCTAGAGACAGCCTGTGTAGATTCTGTCATGAGGCAGAAGAGATGGCTGAGCATATTTTATGCAGCTGCAAAGTGGTTGGCTGCAAAAGAAGAGCGTTGATGGGTAAGGATGTGTTAACACCCTCTCAGGTAAGTGCACTAGATCTTAGGCAGATCCTGTGCTTTATTGAAAGTGTGGGTCTTGCTTAAATAAGGGATAGGGGCAATCACAAAAGATCTTTTAGGTCGCGGTGAGGAGGGGCTGAAGAAGCCTGAACGCCCTTGTTGTAATGTAATGTAATGTAAGTGTAATTAAAATTGACTCCTAATTATCCGAGGTAATTTTTACCCAATCCTTTGATAATTTGTGATGTTGTGATGTGGTTCTCATGGAAGGGTCATAGAGATCAATTATACGTAGCACACCTAGAGTCTTTCTACGCTAAGAGTACTCCGACGTAGGCAACCAGCAATACAAGTTAGCATGCGTATTAATAAAAATCTGGTGTGAAACACTCACACAACTTTCTCTTGCCAATGCAAATAATTAACAATAAACCTAACATTAGTATTAAAACATTAGAAATGAACAAAAACTAACCTCAAAAACATAACCTTATTTTAATCATGAGTGGAAGACGCAAAATGAAAATCGAACTCAATTTGGCTTAAAAAAAACGGAAAATCACACTTTCACGCTAAACTAGGCTCTGTAGAGAAAAATGCTCTAAACAAAAGTTGTAGATCTTTTAATTTTCTATAACTTTTATTATATATACTTTTGTCGTAAAATGCATACTAAGACCGAAATGTTAAAAAAATCGATTTTTCTCACGTTTTCGTGAGAAAAAAAACAGAAAATCGCAAATTACCGCTAAACTAAGCGTTATACAAAAAAATGTTTGAAACAGAAGTTGTAGGTTTTTAAATTCTCTACAACTTTTATTATATAAGTTTTTGCGCTGAAATTTTTATTAAAGCCGTAATCTTAAAAAAACAACGTTTTTACGTGAAAACAGCCTCACCGAGAATTTCAGCAAACATGGCGCCTACCCTATCTTGTAGAGAATAAAAAATTGAGTAAAATAGGCGATTTTAAAAAAAATCGTAGGACCAGTTTTTGAGAAAATCGCAAAAAACTGAAAAATTATACGAATAAACTACTACTTCCGGTTGACCGATTTTGATGAAAATGTTCGTGTCGCGTCCGGTAGTGGTATGTAACTTAAGTTTCAAGTTTCAAGTTCGCACGATGTTCCGTTCTTGAGATATTCTGTTCACACACACACACACAGACACACACACAGACCAATCGCTAAAAACATGTTTTTTGGGTTCAGGGGGTCTGAAAACGTATAGATCCGGTGAAAACTCGATTTCGAAAAATCGACATGAAAACAATACTTTCCTTCCTATATATTCATATAGGCAAGAGAAAGTAATAAACACAGCATGATCAAAAACAACAATTCCATACAACACTAATTCGCTCTAACCTCAATATAATAAAAACATGTTCAATTCATTTGTTAGAAAATGTTTTATAAATCGATCATTAGTTTACCATTAATAACTAAAACTCAATAACTAATTACTAAAAATAAATTTTTCGTTACATTATTTACTATTATTACATTATTATTTATGATCAGTAGGTTTTTATTACAGCCTCAGTTTTATTTTTGGTCACAAGTAATATAAGACTAATGCTCTTGAATTATAACAGGAGAGTAAACAATTCCAGTGATTCGTTGTATCATTTCAGATTGTTTATTTCATATCGTTAAAATTAATGTCTGTGACTAGTTTAATACAACTGTTTGCACTTGCCCGTGTTTAACTCACTTTTAGTTTCATCAGTTATTTTTTGGTATTGTATCGGTTCGTTTCGATTTCTTCGTAGACTGAAGTTGAAAAGTTTTGTAAGTTGTGTTTGTAATAAACATGTGTGGTAGTAAATTAGGTGAGCTTTTGAAACATAAAAGCGGTAAACATTAAAAAGTAGAAAAAAATTGTTTTGTTAAATGTAATGGTTTAAAGAATTAATTAAGTTGTCGCTTTATGAAACTACAATAATTACAAGTAATCTGAACGGTATAATTGAAAACGCGTAAAGAATAAGTCTATTTTCGCTGGATGTAGATATTTTTATAATGGAACGTAGTGCAAGATAAAATTGTCAGGCAGAGAGGTAGATACGCGCCAACTAGTGTAAAACTTTTGTTTACAGTCTTGCCTCGCAAGCGCTTGCCTCGCGAGGAGTACTCTTACAGTACATGGACTATATACCGGGTGTCCATAAAGTCTAGAAACAGCTTAATTATTGTTGACTTAGATTCACTAGGTAATCAGATCAAATGCAGTTGGTTACTGTATCAAAGAAACTATTCTGGGATGTATTTGAAAATGGTGTCGGCCATCGTGGATCTGCCATATTGAATCAAACTTAATTATTTTAAATAAAAAGGTAGAGTTACGACATATGATTTCAAGAGAAAACAATATCAAAACCTATTTAATAATATCTTCCATCGTTCTTTAATATATTAGCCATTGAAATTTCTAGTTCGGTAAAAAACCGGTATCGCCAACTTCTGTCTACAGTAATAATTTGCGGTAGAAAAATATAAATGATATATCATTTAACATAATCTTCTTACACAAAAACCAATTTTATTCTGCAATGCATTTAATAATATCTCTTCTCTTTAGTGAATTAAATGATAATGTTTATTGCGAAATTTTAAGCATTTTGTTGGAAAATTACACTTTTTATCCTGTGCTTAAAAAATCCAGATAATTAATATAAAAAGAAAGAACATAATGACCTAACAGAATACAATACAACTTGCTAACAAGACTGCCAGTGCTAGGCAGGTAATGAACATAACCTGTTAAAACTTCAATAATAGCTGCTTTTATTGTCTTGTCTATTGTTTGTTTTGTCACAGTATTTTACAATGTGGTCTTGATTACAGGTATATCGTATCGCACCAGAACATGTTCATGGTATTCTATCACAGATTGTGGAAACTATTGCGGAAGAATTGTCTCGACTTATGTCATGTGTTACAAAGTTCAGTACACCTGGTAATCAACAAGCTCGAATCGATGTTACTGCACTTCTAAAAACGTTTTCAAATTATACAACTTCTACAGCAGAGTAAGTGATTTATGTTACAGTAAAAGCTTGTGTAGCACGTTGAGGGCGGATGACGCCCATAGGCGTCAGATCAGGTCTCTTCCCAGGGCCACATGACGCTTATATATAGTCACTTGAGTCATGAGTTTGCCCTTGTTTGCAACGAGGGGTAAAGGGGGAGAAGCATCAGTGCGCATGTGCGACTGTTTTAATTTCAGTAGTACAAACATAACAACTTATACTATACCCAGAGCAATATATTGTACAGTATATCGCGGAACCTTTTGTAGGTTAACTGTACGAACATAACTGTTTGTTACCGTTAACAGAAATGTCGTTTTCTCGAAAACATGGTCGAACTATTCACAGTGCTGAACGAAATTTAATATGCAATGTAATATGGGCCGGCCCGTGGTGTAGTGGTCAGTGCAACTGGCTATTATGCCGGGGTCCTGGGTTCGATTCCCGGTCAGGTCTGGCATTTTTTTCATCTGTAAATAATCACATATTACCTACGCACAAGCCCAAGGCTTATGTAGGCATCATTACTCAATAAAAAATATAAAAAAATGTTGTGAAGTTGAAGCTAAACAAAAATGCCTATCCGGGCCTCTTAACAAATGGCGTGAGCGAGCGGCTAACTACTGTGATGTTTCTCTTTCCACATTCGAAAAATAAACAACAAAATTAAAGACCCTTTTGTTGCTCTCCCAACTCTAAATCCCATTTGCTCCTCTTCTAGATCTGTTTCTATTTTCTGTCTATGCGCCTTTCTAGGATTCTTTAAAACAGCTTCATGGTGTGTTTGTAAGAGAGTAATACCTCTGTAGTTTTTACACTTCATTTTATCTCATATTTTAAATATTGAAATTATGTCATTCTTCCAGTCTTCAGGCACTCTTTTTCTCTTTCCATACAGCCACAGCATTCCATGAAATTTGCAAAACCGTTAAACCTGTAAATTAAAAAAACAAATTAATGATCATTTATAAATCAATGTTGTCATTTTATGTTATTTTACAGGTCTTTCTTTGATGAAGCCTTAGAAGCTATACCATCCCTTCCAACTGGTGACTTGAAGTAAGTACCTAATAAAATCATTGGCTCATCTTATTGTACAGATTTATCATAAACGATGGGGGTTGCAGTAATTCAGAGCAAGACAGTAGGGATATTGTTTAATGTTGTATTGATAGCTCTGATAGCCTCCAACCCAAAAGTTTGTGTAACAGCAATTCTTACCTGAACTTAAGGTTTTGTATTGTTACTTTGGTTAGTTTAGATTACCGTGTATGATGAAAAATTGTGTAATAGGGCCTTCCTTCTATGCTGAAAAGTTTATTTATGGAATTGTTGTGTATCTCGATGTGTTAAACAACTATTGCTTTCCTCAGATGAACTCAAAAATACAACAAATTTATTTTCAACAAGATGGCGCACCCTCACATTTTAATGAATTTGTCACCCAGGCTTTGAATGAAAAATTTTCACATCAATGGATAGGCCAGCAAGGTCCTATACTTGACACTGCGATTTTTTTTCTTGTGGGGTTGTATCAAAAATATTGTTGATTAAAAATATATATAATATAACGTAGTTCCGAAAGGCATTTAATAAAATGGCTTCTCTAGCTGTCAGCCACCTCGGTATACAAGTTGAAATGATTATCTGCAATGTTTACTTTTCAGTGTTTTTATTAATTTTTTGTTCAAATGTCCTTAACAGTGTTCTAAAGCCAATAATAAATAATTAATTGTACAATAAATTCAGTGTTTTTCTTAACTGGTGCTAAAAACATGTGTGGTATGACAGTGTATTTACTATCTGTGTATAATAAGAATGTACGAGGGCTATTCAGAAAGTAGATTACGTTTTGGAATAAAAAAATAACAAATTACAGAAAAAAAAATTTATTATGTACATCTGAAAGAGCAACTTAAACACTACTTTTCTACATAGTCACCAAACAAATTGAGGCACTTGTCGTAGCGGTGAACAAGTTTTGAAATGCCTTCATCGTAAAATTCAGCCGCCTGAGATGTCAGCCAGTTAGTCACGCCCGCCTGCAGTTCCACGTCGTCATCAAAACGTTGTGTTGCAAGCCAGTTCTTCATCTTTGGAAACAAGTGGAAGTCGCTGGGTGCAAGGTCGGGACTATAAGCCGGATGAGGAAAAATCTCCCATTTGAATCCATCAAGAACACCTTGAGTGCGATTTGCCGTATGAGGTCTGGCATTGTCATGCAAAAACAAAATTTTGTTCGTCAGCTTTCCCCGACGTTTGTTTTGAATCGCTCTTCTTAAGTTTTGCAACGTTTGACAATACCTCTCAGAGTTGATTGTTGTACCACGCTCCAAAAAATCGATAAGAATAACACCTTTCCTATCCCAAAAAACAGTCGCCATAATCTTCCTTGCAGACAATGTTTGGAGACATTTTCTTGGTTTTTTAGGGGAATGTGTGTGTCCCCACTCCATAGACTGTAATTTTGTCTCGCAGGTAACATGTTTTACCCACGTCTCGTCTCCCGTTACGATTCGGTCAAGAAATGACTCACCAGCGTTGTCGTAACCATCAAGAAATGTTAATGATGCAGCCATGCGCTGATCCTTGTGGTGTTCTGTAAGGAGTTTTGGCACCCATCTTGCACAGAATTTGTGGTAGCCTAGCTTTTGTGTAACAATCTCGTACAGCAAAGTTCTTGAAATTTGTGGGAAACAAAGGGAAAGCTCCGTTATTGTGAAACGGCGGTTTTCACGCACCTTTTCATTGACTTTCTCAGTCAGTTCATCAGTCACAATGCTCGGTCGACCACTCTTCTCTTCGTCATGGACATTAGTTCGGCCATTCTTAAAGCGAATGCACCACTGACGAACTCCACCTTCAGTGATAATGTCATTTCCATACACTGCACACAGTTTCCGGTAAATTTCTATTGGTTTATGGTTGCTTGCCAACAAAAACCTTATCACAGATCGTACTTCACAACTCGCGGGATTTGCGATTGCAGCACACATTTCAAAAGCTTATAAAAACGGAACGAGCAGCGCGATCACCCTCTCACTAGCACGGCTGGATAGCCACTGAACGGCAGAACGCCCACATACCAAAATGTCCGCGATTGCCCCGCCCCTTGCGGCAACAGACGAAAACGTAATCTACTTTCTGAATAGCCCTCGTATGTAGAATTATTGTAAATACAGTAAACTGTATTCGAATGATCGCTCATGTTCTTATTATTAAATGATAAAAAATTGCTTACAGCAGCTTATCCATATTAGTATGGGGTAATTCATCACAGTGTAACATGGAAAGAGTTTTTAAAATACAGAAAAAAGCTGTTAGGTGTATAATGGGAGTTAACCACCTTACCTCATGCAGATCACTATTTAAAGAGCTCCAATTGTTCACAGTTCCTTCTTTGTACATTTTTGAAGTGATAATTTACACAGAAAAAAATACTTTTTTACAGAATTAAGATGTTCACAACCACTACACAAGATACAGAATCGATTATTATGTTGCTAATCACAAAACTAAATTGTTTGAACAAAAACCAACTTATGCAGGTAGAAAATACATCAATAAATTGCCACAAGGTTTAAAAAGTTGTGACAATTAAGTCATTTTAAAAAAAGCTGAAACAATATTTGATTGATGAAACATTTTACAGTGTGCACGAATTCCTTTCTAAATAGTTTTGGTTGAAAAGTATTTAACGTATAATTAAACAAATATTATGTACTATTTGATACAAAGGGGTTCATGACAAGCCTACTGAGTTGAGCAGTAGTGGGAAAAAATTTATTGGTAAGGGATGAATTTATCATTGTATTTGACTTTTTTATTGTTTATTTTGTGTGATATTTGATTCAATGGGGTTCATGACAAGCCTACTGAAGTAAGCAGTAGCAGAAACAATTTTTTGGTGGTAAGTGATGAATTTATCATTGGTGATAAACTTTCAGTTGATCAGTTTTATCTTGACATGCCCTATACTCCCTTTGGAGTCTCCTGGATGCAAAAAAGAAATTACCCACATTTGGTAAGCTGGTAAAATCTGTAATCCGGCATCTCCTTATTCCCGAAAGTGCCGGACTAAAGAGAGGTTAGTGTAGTTTTTTTTTATAGACAATAAACAGAAAATGAGCTTTTAGCTTAGAAGAGTTACATCAGGAAAAGTGGGCAGTCCTATGCTCCACCCAACTCATTATGTGACAACTATGTAGACTTGCTACCAAACTTCTCATTTTATTGGTTCATAGTTTTTATGTAAGTAAATCCTTTTAATCCATCCTGCTGCTTGAAATAAATTGTTTATTATATAATAAATTTATACAATAAATTTCTCGAACCCTTTTAATCTACCTTATCTCTACTATTCTTTATTTACACGTGTTTTGGTGGATCCGCCATCAGCAGAGTGCACAATATCATTTAAAAATAAATCTTTATAATGCATCCTGCAGTTTGAAATATTTCTATTTCATATAATGAATTAATATAATAATTTCACTAACCTTCTTTTTAAACTGCGTCACCTTTATTTTATTCCTACTTACACGTGTTTCGGTGGATCCACCATCATCAGAGTAAATGAAAAATTGAAACTAAAAATTTTTTTCATTTATTTAAAATTTATTAACAAATACAGAAGATGTATCATCTTCTGTAGAGTTAGGGCTTTAATTTTTTTGTGCCTTTTCTATGACATCATTTTAAGCTCTGGTACTAGAATTATTAATATAGAGCTAGCAATACCATTTCGAGAAATTTTTCTGAAAAAAGCAAAAACAATTTAATTACTTTTTGTTGAATTTTTTATTTTATTTTGAACTTAATTAAGTAATAATACTGCTATTATTCTAGTACCATATGTCACAATTATTCTAGGAAACATGGTCAAAAAATTTCAACCTTCAAAGTCAAATAGTTTTTGAGAAAACTGTACCTTTATGGAAAAAAGTAAATGTGCGGGAAATGAGCTGTAAAGTTTTACTTACCCTAAAAACGGCCTGCACCATAATATTGATTCTCACCAGACTGTTCTTTTTCCTCAAATAATTTCCTCTTTTTTTCTCTTATTTTGCTTTTTTTGACATACTTTCCGTTACCTTCTCAGTTCTGTGCTCTTTGAATATCGCAACTCTTAATTGTTTCCACAGATTAACTGAATTAAAAGAAATTCTGGTCAAAACATTACTAAACAAAAATCTGCATAGCTTCCATAATTTCTATCGTACAGTTATGATTTTTATATGTAATTACACAGAAAAAGATACAAAAGGCAATGCTATCAAAATTAGAAAAACCGATTTTTTCGATTTTCAAGGTGTAGTGCTCCCCTTAATTGAAACTTGAAATATTTATTTAAGATCTGTAGAATCTTCAGTCATCTATATAAAACTCTTTCTTAAAAGTCTATGTAAAACAGTTTTATATAAAGTCCAGCCTCTCTTAGTTTGCTCCTAATGTAAACAAATAATGACGTCACTGAGCATGCGCATTATATCAAAATGTGTACACGCTGATTAAAAAGTTACAACAAAATACCTTCCAAAGTATTTAAATACAAAATACTTTTAAAAGTATTTTTCTAAACGAAATTGTTAGGCCTACATCATATCATGACTGATGTTTTTAGTACTTTTAAGTATGTATAATTAAAATAATATTTAACTTAATAGGAATACAACATCCGTAAAGTTGTAGACTCTAGCGTGCACCCTGTAGTAGGTGGCTTTTGTTTGTTGACAGTAGGAGCAAACTAACAACGGCTGAACTGTAGATGACTGAAGATGTAATATCTTCTACAGATTTTAAATGAACATTTTAAGTTTAAATCAAATGATATTGTGTACTCTGATGATGATGGGTCCACCGAAACACGTGTAAGTAGCAAATAGTAGAGATCAAGGCAGCTTAAAAAGGTTAGTGAAATGTAATGTATAAATTTATTACATAAAATAGAATGTTATGGAAGTGTTACTACCTATACTTGAAGCTGTCAACTTTCTCAATTTTTCTACATTTTGTCTTGAAGTGAAAATTTTTATTTTTGTAATGATTAATAAATAATAAATATATATGATTATAAATAATAAATTATACATGTTTTTATCTATATAAATATTTTTATTATTTTCAGAGTTGTTGAAGAAGTACTCAATGTATTCCACTACAATATGCGTCTTCAGTTAGCATGTTTTAAAGTCCCTGTTAAACATTCGTAGCCCATCAAGAACACTATTTATAAACTAATTTTGTAAATAATGTATCATAAACTTTTCTCCTGATCTTAATATATCATTTAAATAAGTTATTGTATTTAGAAATGTAATAGATAAAATACATAAATATTTATTGAATTGTATTACTAATATTTACCTTAGTAGATTAAAACTATTATTATATTTTATAAAATCCTGTGTTTATTTATTCATTAATTTTGTATTTGTTATTGTAATTAATGTGTATTCGTTTTTTAATTCATGGTATATAAATGTGACATAATTTATGACTAACTTCCTGGTAAGTTGCGGAGTGAGGTGATTTAATGGAAAAAAATCTCTTTCAAGAGACGGTGTGTCACTTGGTTGGTGGCAATTTTTAAAAAGGCTTTCCTTTGAGTTATGGAAAAAACCATTAGTAATTTTTGTATCTACTCTTGAGGAATCCAATGACACTATTTTTTTCCAAATTCCAACTTTGATTTCTTGACTTCCGGTTTTGGGCCACTTCGGTCGAAACTGGACCTTCAAACTTAATGCAGGCCCACTAACATTTTGTGTAGATTCTGTATCATGTCTCATGATACATGATTCTATATCATGTCTTAATTTAGATTCTGTCTATTGATACATGATTCTGTATCATGTCTTCATTTAGATTCTGCATCATGGCTCATGATACATGATTCTGTATCATGTCTTAATTTAGATTCTGTCTCATGATACATGATTCTGTATCATGTCTTCATTTAGATTCTGTATCATATCTCTTGTAGTTTCTGACATCTGGGTGTGACAGATGGACAGACATAGGAAAATGATAGATCTCAATTTTGAAAATTGCCACCAATAGAGAAGTGAAGAATAAGATCAAAGAAAATACTGGGAGCTTATTGTTTGCAGATGATGTGGTTGTATAGGGAAAGATAGAGGAGGTGGAAAGTGGAGTTGTGGAATGAAAAGATTGTCAAGTATGATTTGGAATTCAGTTAGAAAAACGTAAAGTGCTGGTCCAGCTGATGTATGAAGAGGGAGGAAAGGGTCATAAAATGAGGCTAGATGGTTGGGTTATGGAGAAAGTTGAGGAATTTACCTTTTTGGAGACTGTCTTCAATCAGACAGAAAATTAGAAAAAGAGTTAAGTAAAAAGGTGCAGAAAGCAAATGGTTTCTTCCAAAGCGTGAGTATCTTAGTACATATAGGATCAAGAAGTGAGTATAAGAACAGAATATTGTATGAAGTTGAAACTTTAAACGTAAGTTAGATACTACTGGAGACCCAACACGAAGATTTTCATCAAAATTGGTCATCCATAAATAGTTTATTCACGTGACTCCTCACTTTTTTATGATATTCTCAAAAACAGCTTTTATACTTTTTTTTAAATGGTCTTACTTACTACATTTTATTCGCTCTAAAAGATAGGGTAAGCACCATGTATGCTGAAATTCGAGGGGGAGAATGTGAATGTTTTGTAAAAAAAAATTTTATTAAGATTGCAGCCATAATCTAACGCATTTTAGATTTTTTTTTTTTATTTTGTTTAACGTCTGACTGTTCTGCAATTACTGCTAATGCAGACGATGAAGGATGAAATTATTTTTTATAATATATGAAAATATGCCATGCCTAAATGGGATTCAAACCCAAGATCGCATGATGAGAAGCGAGCACTTTTTTATACACTCTTGCATTTTAGAGAAAAAGTGTAGGCCCTATATATTAAAGTTGTAGGTAATTAAAAACCTACAACTTTTATTTCAAGCGGCTTTTTTTCTACAATTCTTAGTTTAGTGATTTTCTGTATTTTTTCATAAAAATCTGTAAAAAATGGGATATTTTAATATTGGGCCTTGGTATTTTATGACAAAAAATTAAAGTTATAGGAAATACTAAAACTCTACAACTTTTATTTCAAGGATTTTTTTATACAAAGCTTAGTTTAACGTCAATTAGTGACTTTCTGTATTTTTAAGTTCTACTGAGGTTGCTTTCTATTTGCGCCATCCACCCATGATTAAAATTAAGTTATGTTTTTCATTTTGTATTTTTTACTAATGATTAAACATAGTTTATGTGTTTTATTATTTACATCCCCCAAAGAAAGTTGTGTGATTGTTTCATACCAGATTTTTACTTTCTCTTGCCTATATGAATATACAGGAAGGAAAGTATTGTTTTCATGTCGATTTTTCAAAATCGAGTTTTCACCGGATCTATACATTTTCAGAACCCCTGAACCCAAAAAACATGTTTTTAGCGATTGGTCTGTGTGTCTGTGTGTGTGTATACAAAATATCTCAAGAACAGAACATCGTACGAACTTGAAACTTGAAACTTAAGTTACATACCACTACCGGACCCGACACGAACATTTTCATCAAAATCGGTCAAATGGAAATAGTAGTTTATTCGTGTAATTTTTCACTTTTTTGCGATTTTCTCAAAAACTAGTCCTATGACTTTTTTAAAAATCGCCTGGTTTACTACATTTTTTATGCTCTACAAGATAGGGTAGGCATCATGTTTGCTGAAATTCTGGGTGAGGCTGTTTTCACGTAAAAACATTGTTTTTTTAAGATTACGGCTTTAATATGCAATTAAGAGCAAAAATTTATATAATAAAAGTTGTAGAGAATTAAAAATTCTACAACTTTTATTTCAAACATTTTTTTGTATAACACTTAGTTTAGCGGTAATTTGCGATTTTCTGTTTTTTTCTCACGAAAACGTGAGAAAAATCGATTTTTTTAACATTTTGGCCTTAGTATGCATTTTACGACAAAAGTGTATATAATTAAATTTATAGAAAATTAAAAGATCTACAACTTTTATTTAGAGCATTTTTCTCGACAGAGCCTACTTTAGAGAGAAAGAGTGATTTTCCGTATTTCTAAGCCAAACTGAGGTTGATTTTCATTTAGCGTCTTTCACTCATGATTAAAATTAGGTTATGTTTATTGAGGTTAGTTTTTTGTTTATTTCTTATGTTTTATTACTAATGTTAGGTTTATTGTTAATTATTTGCACTGGCAAGAGAAATTTGTGTGTGTTTCACACCAGATCTTTTTACTTAGTTTAAGTTGTTTTACCAGTTGAATAATCTTATATGAACTTTACCCTAATTTTCTGTTCCGAACTAGATTGAATGACCTCATATTTTTATCTTTATTTCATTGTGGAGAAGTATAATAGCATTCTCTGCAGGATATTATATCCCCTACTGTTGGAACATTGAATCAGTTTTTACTGTTACATATTTTACAAATAGATTTTCTTTTTATTTAATATTTAGTACCAGACTATTATAATGTTGGTCTTATATTTTATTATTCTTTTTTTTGTCATAAAAAGCCAATTTTAGTAAAAAAGGGATTTCTTAAGATTACAGCCTTAGTATCCATTAAAAGTGTACAATTTAAGTTATAGGAAATACCGTATCTTCAGACTGCCCCTCCCTAAATTAATCAGCCAGTTTGTTACTTTTCTTTTGTATATTTGAGGAGTTACATCAGTATTTGGGATGTTAAACAAATTATTATTTTCACAAATAAATTTTTGAAATGCATCCTGCCAACCATTAATCTAAAGAGTTTTAATCTGAAAGACTGAATGGAAACACCGTACTGAATTTTAATTTTTAATTACAATAATATTGCTCTGAAGAAGGTGGTACCACCAAAACGCGCATAAGTTTTTTAAACTTGAATAAGCAACCAAAGGTTTTTCTATTTTTTAAATCCTAATGTGTGTACATTGCAATCTGTTCAATTCAGACCAATAAGCAACCCCATGACCCAATGAGATGAGGATGATGTGTATGACATGTAAATGAGGTGTAGTCTTGTACAGGCTCAGGCCGACGATTCCTAAGAGAGTATGGTTAATTGAACCCCAACCATCAAAGTACCATGTCGGCCGCATTGGCGCAGTTGGTAGCGTGCTCGCCTCTCATCATGCGGTCTTGGGTTCGAATCCCATTCAGGCATGGCATATTTTCATACGTTACAAAAAAATCATTTCATTCTTCACCGTCTGCATTAGCAGTAATTGCAGAACAGTCAGACGTTAAACAAAAAAAAAAAGATCAAAGTACACCAGTAACCACTGTCTAGCACACAAATTCGTATAAAAGTAACCTTTACGTACCTTTACTACGATTTGAACCAGGAACCTTCATTTCAGAAATTCAGCTGATTTTGGCGACGACTTTTCCTCTAGACCAACCCGGTCGGTTAAAAGCAACCAAAGATGAGGTGATAAATTTCATTTATATTGTAAATTACGGGTGCTTTTCCCTGAGAATAAAGAAATTTTAGATTTACAGAATTTAGATTTTCTTATACAGTATATTTAAATTTAAGTTGTAACGTTAATTTTATGTTGTGCAATATTTAAAATCTATATAATTTAACTTATTTTAAGATATTTATTACTTGTAATTTGTGAATTAATGAAATAAATATACAGCTCATTCCAGGCTAGCCCTAGTCTGGGAATTAGGAAATAAGTTAACAAAACTGTATAGTTTTGAATAAATTAAAAACATGCGGTCCTGGGTTCGAATCCCACTCAGGCACGGCATATTTTCATACGTTACAAAAAATCATTTCATCCTCCATCGTACAAAAGTTACACCCCAACGTCGTCGCTAATGACCGTTGTAGTTGTTGCGACATTAAATAAATGAATTAAAAAAAAAAAAAAAAAAAAATTAAAAACAAAAATTGAAATAAACACATATTTTCTTATTTGTATCATATTGATATCAGTTTGTTTAACTATGTTTTTCATGTAAATATTATCGCTATGGAAACGGTAGTTAATTTTTAATATACAAAAATTTAAGTTTTTTTTTTAAAGTATGGGTGATATTGGATTCTCTGATTATAAATCAGTATACACCAAGGATTATTATAAGAAGCAAGTCCCTAGGTAATTATATTTTATTATTTTGTTTTAGTATAATGAATTTTACGTATTTCATAACAAAATGCGATTTGAGTGTACAATTTTTCAAAATGCTCCCCAAATTTTTTTATGTTGAATAAAATTCAATGAATTCTGGTTTTTAGGTTTTGTAAATGATCGCATTATTCATAAGTTTTTTTTAAATTTATTTATTTAACATCGCATCAACTACAATGATCATTAGCGATGATGTTGGGGTGTAATTATATACAATGGAGGATGAAATGATTTTTTGTAACGTATGAAAATATGCCGTGCCTGAGTGGGATTTGAACCCAGGACCGCATGATGAGAGGCGAGCACGTTATCATATGAGGGTCGTTTAAAAAGTCCGTGCAAAAATAAAAACTACTTAATTGTTTGGGGAAACCTTTTTTATTTTACGACATAGTCTCCTTTTAGAAAAATACACTTCGTCCAACGCTGCTCTAGTTTGTTGATCCCTTCCGAATAACAGGATTTGTCCAAGTCTGAAAAATAGCCATTCGTTCCTGCAATCACCTCCTCGTTTGAATAAAATCTTTTTCCCGCTAGCCATTTCTTCAAATTGGGAAACTAATAGTAGTCCGAGGGAGCCAAGTCTGGAGAATAGGGGGGATGTGAAACAAGTTGGAACCCTATTTCCATTAATTTTGCGACCACAACTGCTGAGGCGTGAGCTGGTGCGTTGTCGTGATGGAAAAGGACTTTTTTGTGGGGAAATCATTTGCGTTTTTTTTTGCAGCTCGGTTTTCAAACGGTCCAATAACGATGAATAATATGCACTTGTAATAGTTTTACCCTTTTCCAGATAATCGATGAAGATTATTCATTGTGAATCCCAAAAGACAGTCGCCATAATCTTTCCGGCCGAAGGAACTGTCTTCGCCTTTTTTGGCGCAGATTCCCCCTTCATAACCCATTGTTTAGATTGTTCTTTGGTCTCAGGAGTGTAGTGATGTATCCATGTTTCATCCACAGTGACGAAACGACGCTTAAAGTCCTGCGAATTCTTCTGGAACAGCTGCAAACCGTCCGTGCAATACTTCTCACGCAATTCTTTTTCATCCATTTTTGAAAATCACTCGACTTCCTCGATTAAAACGAATGTCAAACACAAAGAAATAGACCAATCTGGCTGAAACTACACATGTTTTTCCAACAGATGCTACTAACTAAACATATGCTCGATATGCGCCAATAGTGCCATATATCTGACTTTGCATGAACTTTTTAAACCACCCTCGTAAGTTATTATTCTTTTTAATCCCACCAAGAGGTGGAAAGATTCAGAGCGAGCAGTAAACAAAAAACTAAGAATATCTTCATTATTAGTCGTATCATAAAATGTCATAACCAAAATTATAAAACTACCTCAGTCATTCCCCCTTATTTGTTTGTTTTACATTTGACTATTTGCACATTACTCCAGAAGTGTGATTTGAAAATGAAGATAAAAAATCTGGTGTGAAACACTCACACAACTTTCTCTTGCCAATGAAAATAATTAATAATAAACCTAACATTAGTATTAAAACATTAGAAATGAACAAAAACTAACCTCAAAAACATAACCTTATTTTAATCATGAGTGAATGACGCAAAATGACAATCGAACTCAGTTTGGCTTAAAAATACGGAAAATCACGCTTTCACGCTAAACTAGGTTCTGTAGAGAAAAATGCTCTAAACAAAAGTTGTAGATCTTTTAATTTTCTATAAATTTAATTATATACACTTTTGTCGTAAAATGCATACTAAGACCGAAATGTTAAAAAAATCGATTTTTCTCACGTTTTCGTGAGAAAAAAAACAGAAAATCGCAAATTACCGCTAAACTAAGCGTTATACAAAAAAATGTTTGAAACAGAAGTTGTAGGTTTTTAAATTCTCTACAACTTTTATTATATAAGTTTTTGCGCTAAAATTTATATTAAAGCCGTAATCTTTAAAAAACAACGTTTTTACGTGAAAACAGCCTCACCGAGAATTTCAGCAAACATGGCGCCTACCCTATATTGTAGAGCATAAAAAATGTAGTAAACCAGGCGATTTTTAAAAAAATCGTAGGACCAGTTTTTGAGAAAATCGCAAAAAACTGAAAAATTATACGAATAAACTACTACTTCCGGTTGACCGATTTTGATGAAAATGTTCGTGTCGCGTCCGGTAGTGGTATGTAACTTAAGTTTCAAGTTTCAAGTTCGTACGATGTTCCGTTCTTGAGATATTCTGTTCACACACAGACACACACACACAGACCAATCGCTAAAAACATGTTTTTTGGGTTCAGGGGGTCTGAAAACGTATAGATCCGGTGAAAACTCGATTTCGAAAAATCGACATGAAAACAATACTTTCCTTCCTATATATTCATATAGGCAAGAGAAAGTAAAAAATGTCAGATATTCGAACCTAAGACCCCTTGGGTAAAAGCCAGTTAAGCTGATCACTATGTAAATTCCTGGCTGCTGTATAGAATCAACAATTATTATAAATTAATAGATTTCATTTCTATTCAAATTGCTATAAAAGATTTATTTCCTTGTATAATAATTAAATTGTTGTTTAGGTCATCAGCCAAAAGACTGGTTTGAAACTCTAGAGGCTTTACTTAATAAAACGAGAAGAGAGGTGGTTTACGATTGCCTTCCTCACTGTGTTGAAAAGTATGCTTATCAGCTTGCTAGGCCCTCCAAAAAGCACATACTTTCCATCCTGCAAATGACATCTTCACTTCATTCACCACAGGGTATGGCTGTATAATTAAATTAATTATTCTCAGAGGAGAAAACTCTAGTGTCTTTTACACCTCTACCTCTTCTGTTATTAAATGCTTCAGTCCTATAATTGGCTGACCATGTGATAAGAAACAGAGCTATTTTTGCAGCCCTGGAACTATAGCTCGTCAAGTCCAAATAATTTAACATTCTCCCTGCCTGTTATGGGCAAAAATTAGGATATAAATTTAAAATCAAAATATATTGTTATCATACATTCTTTCCATTATCTGAAATTATAGTTCTTTATAAATTTCTTGTCAATACAAATCCCTTTTACTCAAATTATATACAATTTTATAATGTTTTCCTACATGTTATATTTTATGATATTCATCATTAATAACTATTGTACTTGTATATATGTTTAATATTCTTTCCAAATTTCAATGAGAGTGGTACGTAAGTGTTGGTGCATGATAAACCTACTCCCTGCCCATAATAGACAGGTGGAGTGTCAAATTATCTACACTCAATCTGTTCGTTGCAGGGCTAAAATAAATAGTTCTGTTTCTTATCACATGGTCAGCCAATTAATGATTGAATCATTTAAGAACAGAAGAGGTAGAGGTGTAAAAGACACTAGTCAGAGTTATCTCCTATTTCATTACACAGCCAGACCCTGTGGTGAATGAAGTGAAAGTCTCATTTGAGTGAAAAATATGTGCTTTTCAGAGGGCCCGGCATGCTGATAAGCGTACTTTTCCATTCAGTGAGAAAGGCATGGTAAACCACCTCACTTCTCATTTTACTTAGTAAAACCTCTACAGGTTAAAACCAGCCTTTCTGCTGATAACCTAAACAAAAACAATAAACCTACTTCCATGACTGTTCAAACAGGACTAATGATTTTAACAAAGCTCTTGTAATTTAAGAACAATGTAATTTTTAAAAAAATTTTAATTTTGAAATCTTAATGTTTTTTTTAACCTACAAAATTAAATTAAAATGTTTAAATTACTTAATATTCTTCTAAAAATATACTAGAAAATAATCAATATAATACACAAAGAGCCTAAACAAAACACCGGGTGGTAAGAAGAACGAAGAAAATCCTACAAAGAACGAATGATAAGAATGTGGGCTGTATAAAGAGCTTCCTGAACCATCTGAAGTCACTTCACATGGTTTAAAATTGGCCCTATACGAGAGACAATTTCTATAAATATACAATTTTTACTTTCTCTTTCCCGATGTGAATACGAGGTACGTTCGTAAAGTAAGTTCCGTTTTGAAATAAAAAAAGAGCAAGTACAGATACATCAATGAAATTTATTTCATAAAAATCTACAACTCAAACTATTTTTCGAAATAACTCCCATTATTTTCCAGGAATTTGTCATAGCGTGGTACAAGCTTTTGTATACCCTCTTCATAGAATGCTGCCACCTGCGTAGTCACCTGTATGAGTTAAACCAAAACAAATCTTGACACCTTGAGAAGTCATGTGTTCAGTGTTTTGGGACAGAAAAGGAATTTTACTGATTGATTTTTTTGCCGCGAGGTCAAACAATCAATAAAGAGGTTTACAGCGATACTGTCAAGAAACTGCACCGCGCAATACAGAACAAGCGCCGAGAAATGCTCTTGAAAGGCGTGGTTTTCATTCATGACAATGCCTGACCACACAGTGTGAATGAGATAAAAAGACTCCTTAAGGACTTTGGCTGGGACTTGTTCGAGTGTCCTCCGTGACCTGACCTCCCTCCTAGCGACTTTCATTTGTTTCTGCATCTGAAGTCTTTCCTTGGCGGTCAGCGCTTGAACAGCGATGAAGAGCTGAAAGAACAAGTTACCTCTTGGTTGACTACACAGGCGGCAGCATTCTATGAAGAGGGTATACAAAAGCTTGTACCACGCTATGACAAATTCCTGGAAAATAACGAGAGTTATGTCGAAAAATAGTTTGAGTTGTAGATTTTTACTTTCTCTTGCCTATATGAATATATAGGAAGGAAAGTATTGTTTTCATGTCGATTTTTCAAAATCGAGTTTTCACCGGATCTATAGGCCTACGTTTTCAGACCCTCTGAACCCAAAAAACTTGTTTTTAGCGATTGGTCTGTGTGTGTGTATGTGAACAGAATATCTCAAGAACGGAACATCGTACGAACTTCAAACTTGAAACTTAAGTTACATATCACTACCGGACCCGACACGAACATTTTCATCAAAATCGGTCAACCGGAAGTAGTAGTTTATTCGTATAATTTTTCACTTTTTTGCGATTTTCTCAAAAACTAGTCCTACGATTTTTTTTAAAATCAACTGGTTTACTACATTTTTTATGCTCTACAATATAGGGTAGGCGCCATGTTTGCTGAAATTCTGCTTGAGGCTGTTTTTACGTAAAAACATTTTCTTTTTAAGATTGCGGCTTTAATATGCATTTTAGCGCAAAACGTTATATAATAAAAGTTGTAGAGAATGTAAAATTATACAACTTTTATTTCAAACATTTTTTTGTATAACACTTAGTTTAGCAGTAATTTGCGATTTTCTGTTTTTTTCTCACGAAAACGTGAGAAAAACCGATTTTTTTAACATTTCGGTCTTAGTATGCATTTTACGACAAAAGTGTATATAATTAAATTTATAGAAAATTAAAAGATCTACAACTTTTGTTTAAAGCATTTGTCTCTACAGAGCCTAGTTTAGCGTGAAAGCGTGATTTTCCGTATTTTTAAGCCAAACTGAGTTCGATTGTCATTTTGCGTCATTCACTCATGATTAAAATAAGGTTATGTTTTTGAGGTTAGTTTTTGTTTATTTCTAATATTTTATTAATAATGTTAGGTTTATTATTAATTATTTGCATTGGCAAGAGAAAGTTGTGTGAGTGTTTCACACCAGATTTTTATAAAATAAATTTCATTGTTGTATCTGTACTTGTTCTTTTTTTATTTCAAAACGGAACTTACTTTACGAACGTACCTCGTATATAGGAAAGGAAAGCATTGGTAATATCAAAATTATACATTTTGTTTGACACTGTTTCATTGTTTCTTTTCCAGACCAAAGAAATGTACCTTTAAGGATGATTATCCTGATATCCTGAGTGGTCCATACACTGAATATATAGTACCCACATCAAGAATTACCGATGATCAATATGGAACTCACGAAACTCAAAAACAATATTTACCTAAGGTAATTTTAATTTGAAAATTTTTATCAAAAAATTATTTACAATACAACCATTAGTAGTTTTGAAAAATATGAGACGAATTTTTTACTGAGAATTTTATGTAGTAGTATTATGGTTTCTTTTTGCACAATAACACGTACTAGCCGACTATTGTGAATTAATTTGTACATAACTTGTAATTTGTAATTAACACTTTGTCTTATTTCTTGATATTTTGTACCAATTTTTGTAAATTAGATGTGCACTGAAATAAATGTGTGTGCACTAATTCACTTAGTGCTCTCCATAAATTGTTTGATTAAGTAGTGATATTTATTCATGCCACAAACTGGTTATTGGATAGAGGCATAAGTGTTGTTTTCTGCTGGTTTCCGGGTTATACTGGAATCTTGGGAAATGAGGGCGCTGATCTAGCTGCTAAGAAGGTTGAATGCCAACCAACCTTCATGCTGTATCGAGCTGTGTTGGATTTCATTGGTCTGATGAAACGGGTCATCATGGATTCCTGGCAGGTATAATGGGCTGACTTTCATGGCAACTAACTTGTGTGAGGTAAAACATGTTGTTAAACCTTGGCCTAAGTCGCTGAGGAAGAACAGAAAGGAAGAAGTTGTAATCTCATGACTTAGAATTGGGCACACCAGATTAATTCATGGATATCTTATGACTTCTGGTGATGCTCCAATGTGTGGCAGATGCAGTTGTCCTTTGATGATCAAACTTGTGTTGGTGGATTGCGTCTGCTACGCAGCTCTGTGTCAGCAATTTAAGATACCGTTGAATTACAGGATATACTTTGCAATGAAAGCCGTATTTTGAACACAACTCTTGGATTCTTTCGATCTATCGGTACGAGTATTAAATAACAGTGTATGACAGTCTTGGGTGAAGTGGAATATTAATTAACTGTGTTAATAGTTTTAAGTTTATATTTCCAGTTTGTATGATTTTTTTGTGGCCCGTTTACAGCCATTTTTTGACCTTTGTGCCTGTGGTATTGTTTTTAGTTTTATGTAAAATTAATTTTCTTGGCTGTGATGCCCGTTTGTAAGATTTTAGTATTATAAGAAAACTGCTAACAGAGGTGGCCAGCTGTAATATTTTACGCTATTATCATAGGATATATGGTGTGTGCCTATTGGGGACCTATATACACCTGTTTCAAACTTTTCTCAAATCTGTGATGTTTTTGTGTTTTAGTTTGGATGTACCAAAATTTTCTCTGATATTAGTATAACCGATAATGTACGATATTGTGATACTTTTTAAAAATATATTTTAACTAAATGAACGCTGTGTATGGACTGTATACACCTCAAAGCAGTACGTCAGGCAATGATAACAACAAGGTTTTTCACCTTACCTAAAAATAATTTGATTAAATAAGTTTTTATGATTTTCTATCTATAGAAATGATTTTTTATTGTCAATAATTAATTATCCGTTAAATTTATGCAGAGAAAGATCAATATTTAATGTTGTTTAGGTCATCAGCCGAAAGGCTGGTTTGAACCTGCAGAGGTTTTACTAAGTAAAACGAGGAGTGAGGTGGTTTACCATTGCCTTCCTCACTGAGTGGGAAAGTACGCTTATCAGCATGCCGGGCCTTCTGAAAAGCACATATTTTCCACTCTGCAAATGACACCTTCACTTCATTCACCACAGGGTCTGGCTGTATAATGAAATTCATTACTTTCAGAGGAGATAACTCTGATTAGTGTCTTTTACACCTCTACCTCTTCTGTTCTTAAATGATTCAGTCATTTAATTGGCTGACCATGTGATAAGAAACAGAACTATTTATTTTAGCCCTGCAACGAACAGATTGAGTGCAATATTTAATAAAAAATATAAATTAAATTAATGTTTCTTTTTGTTTAGGTAGAAGAAAATTATCCCAAAATTCATGGTCGATATTTGAACAAAGAAGTAGATGAAGATAAAATTATACTTGATTATAAAAATCTTGGCCGAAGTGTTTATCAAGTTGAACTGTGCAGATTGGGTGAGTAAATTTTTAATAAAAATTTTATTTATTTATTTTATTTTATTTTATTGTTTGCAACAGGCCGACCACGGCCCAATTACAGAAACAATATTTCATTACAGAGCAAAAGACAATACAAAAGTAAAAAGCAAATAAAAGGAGAGAAAAATACAATCAAAAATAGTCAATAATGCAAACAGAATTATATTTAATTCTGTTTGCATTATGTTTGTAAAAGACACTAATCAGAGTTATCTCCTCTGAAAGTAATGAATTTCATCATACAGCCAGACCCTGTGGTGAATGAAGTGAAGGTGTCATTTGCAGAGTCGAAAATATGTGCTTTTCAGAAGGCCCGGCATGCTGATAAGCGTATTTTACCACTCAGTGTGGAAGGCAATGGTAAACCACCTCACTCCTTGTTTTACTTAGTAAAACCTCTGCAGGTTCAAACCAGCCTTTTGGCGGATGACCTAAACAATAAGTTATTATTAGTCTATTAATATTTTTTAATATATGCATTTTTTCTAAAGTTTGAATATTATATTTATTATTGAATGTTTATATATAAAAAAAACATACACCTCCTTTAATTTTATCAATGAATATTATAGTTTCTTCTATCTGAATCGGCACACGTAGCTATAGAGTTGTGATCATACTCACAAACATCGTGACAGAAAATGAGTGAATTGTTTATTTATTTTTCTCAAGGTTTTAGACAAAAACCTTAAGCCTAAAACCCTAAAGCTTAAAAACCCTAAAAAACCTTAAAAACCTAAAAGGTTTAGACAAAGTTTTCACAGGTTTTAGAAGGATAAAACGTTTAACCAGTCTGTGATCTCAGGAAAAAACCCTGTACTTGTATAGCTATTCGTGTTGATACGCCAATTTAGTTTGGACGTACTGTACATGGAGACACATTTCTTGTGTTGGGAAATATAATTACTGCCCTAAATTCACAAATGGTGGTGTTCTCTATTTTATTGAACACTAGCAACCCCCGCTCGCTTCGCTTCACAGTAGCTAATGTAGGCCTTATTAAATTATTTTAAAACCTCTCTATATAATAATAATACCGGTAATAATAATAATATTTATTTATTCCACTTTATACAAATGCAAAATTATATCTTATCTACTAGGAATAAATAACCACCAACTCAAGTAAACGGTGGTTATATATATATTAAAAAAAAAAATACATAAAAACAAGTTTACAAATGAATTACAAATCAAATGAATTACAAATCAAATTTCGTCATCCACTACAAATGACAATTCAAATTGTAGCGGCAGCTACAGCGTATGTTAACTATATTTTTTAACAACAATATTAACCAAGTCGTCAGTGTTCACAGCAGATATTCACCTGTACATGACTAACACTAAAATCAGTTATTATTGTTATATTGTTTACCAAGATCAGTAAATTCCTACAAAGACTGAATAGCAAGCACTGCAAGTCAGCAATGGTAGAACACCAACACTAACCAACAATTCTTACAAGTGAATCAACATCAGTTATGTCATTGAGCCAATCTTTAACCTTTCTTGAAAATATTAACACGTTTAAGCTATTTTTAATTTCAATAGGCAACAGATTAAAACACTTCGGACCTAAAAAAACAAAAGTTTTAGCAAAAAAAGGATTTATTAACTTTCGGTCTTACAAAAGTTGTTGGCTTGAACCTCTAGTTCTGTGATATAAGTTTTCAGTACCTCTGTTGCCACTTTTTTTATAAAATAGTTTTAAAACTTTAAAAATAAATAAGTTTTTAATGGGCAAGATACGTAAATTTTTATAATCATTAACAGTACTGTCTCTCTGACGTTTAAATAATAATATTTTAATGAAATATTTTTGAGTTACAAATAATTTATTTATTAGTTTATCATGAGTACCCCCCCAAAATTCAATAGCATACTGAAGACGCGATTGAACCAAAGAAAAGTATAAAGATCTCATTAAATGTAAGCCACAAAGGTTTCTTAAGAAATAAAATGCCCGAATTGATTTACTGATATCAGAGTGTAGCTGATTTATACAATATTTATGGTTTTGTTGCCCTGTGGCACCAAAATAAATTGTTTTTCTGCACTTCCAGCTCTAGAAAGTCTGACATATAGTCGTCCATGAGTGAAGGAAGCATTCTTGTCTCAAATCGATGCCCACCGTTTTAAATGTTTGTCCCTGTGATTTAACAGAATTGAATAGAATACATAGAAGAATACCGATGGAAAAGAAAGAGACAGTTGAAATGTGGCTGAGATAAGAGACAGTAATACATGGATGTGGTATGCAGAGTAATTGGAAATATGTGACTCATTCACTACCTGTCGAATGAAAACAAATATATGAAATACAGTACAAAAATAAAAATTTTGAATATTTCTGAATTTTTAATTTTTCTGGAATCGAATGTTATTCTTCATAGTTTTCTATAAAATATAAAAGTTGAAATGTGCTTCTAGCCCAAAAAATACTCCATCCAGAGGACTTAGAAAAAATAAAAGTGCTATGCATGCAACATTGTCACAGTTTAAGTTGCTTAACTCACTTAATTGAAGTTACTTAAAGTTGCAAAATAGCCTATATTGATCAGGAAGTTCTAAGCTATGCAACAATGAAAGATTTTTTTTAAATTGGTTCAATAGTTTCTGAGATTACCTCATACAAACAAACAAACAGAAGTTTCTTCTTTATTATATTAGTATATATTATAAACACGTCACAGAACAAGAGCTTCGATCTTTACCTAAAACTATAAATTTCCAAATTTCCCACAAATAATAATTATCATTTAGTATCATTGGTTGCTGGTTGCATCATTCTTGGTTTTTTAAAGCATTTTTAACATTTATTTTTTGCCCTTTTACAAGAATTTGTTATTGTAAGTAGATTGAAAATGAAAATTCTTAATTTTTATTTTCTAGTCGACAGAAGATAGTTTAGTTTTATAACGTAAGTAAATTTATGAATAAAAAATGTGTTTTTTATTTACAGAGGATGGTTTTGTGTCGAAAAAGACTCTTAGTCGAGTACGAGCAACTCTTCCTCCTGACTGGGAAGATGCTCCTCTGACAATACAAAGAGCTTCATACAGAAATTATAAAGAGTTATTTAATTGGAGGGTTATACCAAAACCTTGTGAACCTCCTGTCACAACTCTTAAACCAAACTGTAAGATACTCTTTTATACACTACCTTATGTATACTTTTTTTAAAACAATTCAGTCGAAATGAGGTTCTAAATAACAACATTTACTTACTGATGTTTCATTCCCTCTTCCTTGTCATTACCCCCTCTGATTTTCTTTTCTCTCTAATAAGATTTCATTTTGTTGTTGCATTTTCTTTTTCTAACTTCTAATTCTATTGTGTTTTCCTTCTATTAATCTATTTTGTTTCAATAATTTTTTACTTTCGCTTGCCTATATGAATATATAGGAAGGAAAGTATTGTTTTCATGTCGATTTTTTGAAATTGAGTTTTCACCGGATCTACACGTTTCCAGACCCCCTGAACTCAAAAAACACATGTTTTTAGCGATTGATCTGTGTGTGTGTGCGTGTGTGCATGCGTGCGTGAACAGAATATCTTAAGAACAGAACATCGCACAAACTTAAAATTTTTTCATCAATATCGGTCAACCAGAAGTAGTAGTTTATTCGTGTCATTTTTCACTGTTTTGCGATTTTCTCAAAAACTGGTCCTATGATTTTTTTTAAAATCGTCTGATTTACTTCATTTTTTATGCTCTACAAGATAGGGTAGGTGCCATGTTTGCTGAATATCTTTGTGAGGCTGTTATCACGTAAAAAAATTGTTTTTTAAGATTACAGCTTTAATATGCATTTTAGCGCAAAAATGTATATAATAAAAGTTGTAGAGATTTTAAAATTCTACAACTTTTATTTCAAATATTTTTTTGTATAACGCTTAGTTTAGCGATTTTCTGTTTTTTTCTCACGAAAACATGTGAAAAATCGATTTTTTTTAAAGTATTCACCCTTAGTATGCATTTTACGACAAAAGTGCATCAAATTTATAGGAAATTAAAAGATGTACAATCTTTATTTAAAGCATTTTTCTCTACAGAGCCTAGTTTAGCGTGAAAGAGTGATTCACTGTATTTTTAAGCAAAACTGAGGTTGATTTTCATTTTGCGCCTTTCACTCATGATTTAAATTAGGTAATGTTTATTGAGGTTAGTTTTTTGTTTATTTCTAATGTTAGGATTATTGTTATTTATTTGCATTGGCAAGAGAAAGTTGTGTGAGTGTTTCACACCAGATTTTTATATTTCTCACCCTTAATCTGCCCCTTGGTCTTTTTTCCTCTCCATCTCCAAGTACAGCATCTTCTTAGGCGATCTACTCTCCTCCATCCTGCTGACATGACCAAACCATTGTAGCTTTGTCTGTCCAACTCTCCTTGTCAGGCTGTCCATCCCTAACCATTTTCCCAATTACATCTTTTCTCATTCTCACTTCTTATTTTCCCTAGCATATGTCTCTTGAACTTCATTTCTGCCACCTGCATTCTAGTTTCTGCCTTTATTTGCACCTCCCCATGTTTTCTGCTACCTAAGCCATTATTGGCACAAAGTTTCTGCTGCCTAAGTCATTATTGGCACAAAATATGAACTATGAACTATAATTGAGACAACAGGGTGCTGATAGGAGAGGCCCTTTAAATGGCTTGCTGCAAGTAAAGGGTAGTCTGAAGAAGCAGCCAGTGGTGGTAGATCCTGAATTCGGTGGGTTACTTTCTAGGAAGACTGACTGTAAATCTACATAATCCCACAATGCCCATAAGGACTCGATGACATGGTGACATAAAATATACCTACCTCTGCGATAGGGTTTTTACCAAAAAACTTATAGTTCGTTGTACAACTATCATATGTTTTTTGTTGTCAGCCATTTGAGGTTTACTTTATTTTTTCTGTCTTGAATAAGTCTCAAGTAGTATACAAAACTGTTTATATTCCTCATATACTTGTTCTAGATATGTAGCTCTTGGACTACCTCTTTCGTTTACTTTATCTTTCCTACCATAATCAATACTTTATCTTACTTTATTGTTTTATCTTTCCTACCAATCCATCATGTCTCAGCAAATGTACATCAGGTGTTTTTACGTATTTTTACTTTATCTTGCTCTGTATGAATATAAGGAAGGATTTATTGTTTTTTGGGTTCAGGGGGCCTGAACGTGTATATCTGTTGAAAACTTGATTTTGAAAGATCGACATGAAAATAATTCTTTCCTTCCTATATACTCATTCATCTAAATTATTTTCTCTTTGTGTTAATCTGATCTTTTGTACTCATTGTGTTTTATACAGTGCAGGAACTAAAAAAAATAGTATATGAAGTATGGCTATTAAATAACTAGACTGACGTAAAAAAATTAATTTTTATTTTATACATAATCACTTATTGTCACCTTCGATATACACTCCTTCTCTATCCCTACAACGCTCCATGCAAATTTTCCATTGTTGGAAACAGTGCTGGAAGTTATCGTCTGTCAGCTCCTTCAGGACACGTGCCACTCAAAAATGTTTGAAATGAAGCTCGCAAAAATGTTTGTACTGACACTTTGTATAGGATTGAAAATGACCAAAATTTTCTGAAAACGATAATAACATATTATGAAACATGGTTTTTTACTTATGATCCAGAAACGAAGCGCCAATCCATGCACTCGAAGAGCCAAACTTCACCAAGAGCCAAAAAAGCTCGAATGAGCAAGTCAAAATTTCCTGAAACTTTTTCGACTTGCTCGAATGAGCAAGTCAAAATTTCCTGAAAGGTTCCTGAAGGTCAAACAATTAATCAATATTACTACCTTGAGGTACTTTCTAAACTACATCTCAAAGAGTAAGGAAAAAACGCCCCAAAATGTGGAAGGACAAATCATAGGTTTCCACTAAGACAATGCGCCAGCTCATTCCACGTTATCTGTCAAAAGGTTCCTAGCTAAGTACAGCATCTCAGTTTTAGAACATCCACACTATTCACCAGTCGTGCACCATGTGACTTCTACCTGTTCCCTAAGGTGAAATCTGCATTAAAAGGGACAAGATTTGAGTCTGTTGTGGAAGCTGTAAAAGAGAAAGCGGCACATGTCCTGAAGGAGATGACAGAAGATGACTTCCAGCACTGTTTCCAACAATGGAAAATTCGCATGGAGCGTTGTAGGGACAGAGAAAGGAGTTTTATATTGAAGGGACAATAAGTGATTATGTATAAAATAAAATTTTTTACAAGGTCAGTCTCGTTATTTAATAGCCAAACCTCGTATATAAATACTGTAGTACGTGTAAAATGCAATATGTCTTTCTTTGATGACAGTAATATTATTTCTAATGTTTTTGCAGATAAAGAAAGAGCAATATTAAAAGTTACAACTGGAGATTCTGAATATGGTGGTGTAATTGGAAAATTGGGTAGTGAGGTCATAAGAGATCATCTTCATGGAGTTATTCAAGATCCAGACACGTGTAGAATTTGGCAGCGTATTGAATTAAACCGTGCTGGTCAACGTTATAGAGTTACTCCACCATATTCAGTTTTATATTTAACTTAATTTGTATCTGTTTTATTTGTAATACATCCGATTTAAATACTGATTGTTGTATCATTTTTTATATAATATACATATATTTTTTTTAGTTTAACGTCCGACTGTTCTGCAATTAATGCTAATGCAGATGGTGAAGGATGAAATGAATTTTTGTAATGTATGAAAATACGAGGGCTGTCCAGAAAGTCAGTCACGTTTTGATATAAAAAAAAACTAAGTATAAGAAAAAAATTTTATTATATACATTTGAAAGTGCAACTAAAATGCTATTTTTCTACATAATCACCAAACAAATTAAGACACTTATCATAGCGGTGAACTTATTTTGAAATGCCGGCGTCATAAAAGTTTACCGACTGTGATTTGAACCAGTTAGTCACACCCTACTGCAGCTCCGCATCGTCATCAAAGCGCTGCGTCGCAAGCCATGTCTTCATTGTCGGGAACAAGTGATAATCGCTGGGCGCAAGGTCCGGACTGTATGGCGGATGTGGGAAAACCTCCCATTTGAAAGCATCCAGGACTTCTCGTGTTCGATTTGCCGTGTGTGGTTGGGCGTTGTCATACAACAAGAGAATTTTTCCAGTCAACTTTCCTCTGCGCATGTTTTGGATCGCTCTTCTTAACTTTTCAAGTGTTTCACAATACCTCGCAGAGGTTATTATTGTGCCACGTTCCAAGAAATCAATAAGAAGAACTCCTTGCCTGTCCCAAAAAACTTTTTTTTTTTCTTTTTTTTTGGTTTAACGTCCGACTGTTTTGCAAATTGCTGCTAATGCAGACGGTGAAGGATGAAATGAATTTTTGTAACGAATGAAAAAATGCCATGCCCGAGTGGGATTCGAACCCAAGACCGCGTGATGAGAGGCGAGCACGTTACCAACATCGCCAACGCGGCCGGCATACACAGTCGCCATACTTCACAACTGGCGGGATTTTGAATTGCAGCACACAATTGTTGTTGAAAAACAACGAAGAGCAACACAGACCTCTCGCTAGCACGGCTGGATAGCCACTGAACGGAGAAACGCCGCAGCACCAAAATGGCCTCGATAGCTCCAACCCTAGCGACTACAATGCAAAACGTGACAGACTTTCTGGACTGCCCTCGTATGCCATGCCTGAATAGGATTCAAACCCAAGACCGCATGATGAGAGGCGAGCACGTTACCAACTACACAAATGCGGCCGGAATTATATTTTTATATTCTATATTTTTGGTTCTTAAGTGTTTAACCTTAAGTTTTTTTAGCCTTTTGTTATTGTGAATTAAAAACCTACTACTAAATTTATAGAGTTAAAGTGTTTGTAAGACACTTGTTTGTGAGTAAAACAAGGGTATTAATTGAGATAGGGAAAAGGGGTGATAACATAAAGGAATAATAATGAATAAGAATAATTTTAACTAAACAAAAAGCACCCACACGAGTAAAACTTTAACAAGCAGATTCAAAATCCTTTTTCTGAAGAGAATTTTCAATCAGCACAGTTTTAGATATTGCACAAAAAGTAATTCTGATTGAAATTGTTACTGACAGTGCATTGTAATCAGCTTCCAAGACAAAATCTCTAATTAGTGTAACTTTTGGTTGGATCTCTACCGTGAATATGAACATCTGTTTGACCTGGCAACGAAAGTTTTGTTGCCTTTTCCATCCGCTGTACTGATTGAAAGATCTTTTTCGTCCAACACTTTTATAAAAAAACAAATACAAAAACAAGTTGGATGCTGCCCCAGATATGAGACTGTACTTTGCTTCTTTTGACCTCAACTTCAAAAAAATGTGTACAGCAAAGCAAGGACACGACTCCAGTCAAAGTGCAAGTAAAAGAAGTGATGAAAGTGTTCATTTAAAAAAAATCAACTCAACGTTTTATACAAATAACATAATTGACAACAAAATTGAATTTTAAAACATTTGTAGTTAAAAATTATTTTGTAATAAGATTGTAGTGCTAAATGTAACCACAAAATACAGTACTCATACAACTGATATGTAATGACGAGATGAACCCGGGACTCAGTGTGGGCAATGCTAAAAACATGCAACCGTGCAGTAGTATACAGGGTTTGTATGAAAAGTAACTGGACTGAACTTAGAAAACATATTTATTGGCAAAATTTCTACACTTTTTTTCTAGAAATCTTCGAAGTAGTCCCCATTGAAATCGATAACCCTTTGGTATCGGATTTTCCAGTCCCTGAAAGCCCCCTGGAAGTCGGCAACCCGTAAAGCTTCTAGAGCCCTCGTCGTAGCGAGTTGAACAGCTTCTAGAGTCTCCAACCGTGTCCCCTTTAGTACTCTCTTGATCTTGGGGAATAGGAAGAAGTCCGGTGGTGCCGTATCCAGACTGTAGGGAGGCTGTGGCAACGTCGCCCTTGAGTATTGGCCAATTCCTCAGTAACAAGCAGACAGGTTTGCGATGGCGCATTGTCGTGGTGGAGGATCTAGGAATCGGCAATCTCCGGACGGACTCTGCGAACCCGGGTGGTCAGTCTTATTGATCCCGACCTCTTCTGCGGTTGCTTGGATGCTCAGACGATGGTCAGTGTTCAACACATCACGCACTTTTTGCACATTTGGGTCCGTGTGACTGGTTGATGGACGTCCGGCGCGCTGTTCGTCGTGGACGTCATTGCAGCCCTCTCGGAAATTCTTGTGCCACTGGAAGACTTGAGTTCTGGATATAGCTTCCTCACTGTAAACCTCATTGATCATTTTAAGAGTTTCCATAGGCGTTTTTTTGAGTTTGACACAAAATTTGATGTTAACACGTTGCTCGATGGTACGCTCCATTTTCACTCCGACGAGATCACTGAACACGCACTGCGCTCTCGCACGATGCTAACCCTCCAAGTGTCTAGAAGCAACTGACTCGGGTCTGCTCCCCTTCCCTCGATCTCCCATCACCACTAGAGCACCAACAACCGGTTTACAAACGTTTTACCTGGGCGTCACAAGCTCAGTCCGATTACTTTTTATACAAACCCTGTGTATAGTTTATGTTTTGCTTCTTCTTTACAACACTTAATAACATTTAAAATAACATTCCGTTCCGCACTTCAAATTGTTTTCTGCTGCTTTCGAACGGTCGAAATTATAAACTTATAATACACGAATAGATAACGAATTTATAACAACACTACAGAATAATGAATAAAATGTGAAGAATTAAAATGAAAAGAAACAGAATGAGTTTTAACGAATTAAAATACCTTAACTTGTATATATGTATCCTAAAACGTAAAAACAGAATAGCCAAATCAAAACAATATTTCCTGTACCACTCGTCGCGTAATAAAATAAGGACTGTGTATTCCAATGAACTACAAGTGTCAGTATATTTTTAGGATTGTAATCGAGAAACTGGACATGCACAGTAGATTGTTACCATCTTACACTTTGTCTCAAAGTTCATTTCGTGACTAACCATCAGTATTGTAATTTGTTTCTATTGTATTCCCAAATTTGATTTTTTATTATTACCTCTGGACTAGAATCTAATCCAGGAGTATAATAATTTATGAAAAATAATTCGAGGAGGCACAACTGAAAGATTGTTTAAAACCACTGTAATAAAGGAATGGTTTCTAACATAAAATTATTGGGTAGTTTGAATTTCTCTTGTTACAATTTAATACAGAACTTAACCAAAAATTGCAAGTGAGGCAGTGTAAGTACCTCAGAACCGATATGTCATATGAAGATGACTATGACGTGAAAAATAAACTTTCTAAATTTAATCAGGTAATATGTAGGACGATTCATAGGACACTAAGACAAAAAAAACAAAACCAGAAACAAGATTAATGTTTTATAAGACTGTAGCAGTTCCAATGTGACATACGGCAGTGAAGCATGGGGTGATGAGGAGCAGGGAGGAAAGAAACATCCAAACTGTGGAAATGAAATTCTTAAGGTCTGTCAAGAGTTGTACAAGACTAGACAGGATCAGAAATGAAGAAATAAGGCAAGAATTGCAAATTTTTTCATTAAAAAAAAAAATTGTACCGTGCCCAATGGGTCAACCATTTAAATAGAATGCCTGAAAGCCTGCTTATCTGGTTTAGCAAGAAGATACAGACCGCTGGGAAACAGAGATGTTGACAGGCCAAATTAAAGATGGGTGCCAGAACAGGTGGAAATGCCTAACCTGTGAAGAAGAATAAAAATTAATTATATTATTCTTTGGGTATTTCTGTGGCATGGTGTTTAGCACTATACTTCAAAGTGGAACATCCTTTATTCTGGAAATTTAACTAGTTACAATTCACAGTAGTTAATAATGACCAGGCTATTAATGCAACTTTAAGTAAACTAAAATTCAATAAAATTAACTGGTTTTACCTATTTCTAGATTCTGAAGGTTTGATTTTTGACATCCATAATTTCTGTTTGTTGTTTACTATTTTTCATAAACGAGGGTCATCTCTAAAGTGAAGACCATTGGGAAATTTATCGCCTTGAGGTTGGCTAACCTGTGTGGTGGAAGGCCAGTCTCGTAATACACGCTGCATTGTTGTTTGTCAGTTGTCGCATTGTTGCATCTTTATTTTTTTACGTTTGGTGTTATTGCGTTTTAAAATGAATCAGATAATTGATGTTGCCGCAGATTGTGAAATAAGTGGAGTGACATGTTTTTAAACCATTAAAACGTTAAACCGGTCGAAATTCATGGGCAGTTGGTTGCTATGTACGATGACAATGTAATGAATGAAAAAAACTTTTGAAAATGGTATGAAATGTTTAGAAATACGAGAGTTAATATTCATGATGAAGAACATTCAGGGCCCTCAATAATCAACGAGGACTTGGTGAAAAAGGTCAATGAAGAAATCAAAAACAATAGTCTCGTGACAATATCTGAATTTGCTCTTAGTTTCCCTGATGTTTCAAGAGCTGTTATTGCTTTTGTGTGTACCAACAATTGTTGCATTGTGCGTGACCATTTAGGCTTCAGAAAGGTTTGTGTGCGTTTGGTGCCGTAGGCCTACGTGTTATCAGAACGTCAAACAAATGCGAATGGGATCTGCGTTTGAATTTTTGATGCGGTACAGAGAAAATGGTGATGAATTCCTTAATTCAATAGTTACCGGCGATGAAACTTGGATTTCTCATTACATGCCAGAAAGAAAATGGTGGTCATGTGAATGGCGTCATCCTCAGTCACCAACGAAACCAACAAGCCACTGCCGTTTGGAAGGAAATTGATGGCCACAGTCTTTTGGGATCGATTTGATGTACTATTGATTGAGTTTACACCACGTGGAACGACTGTAATTACAGAATAAGTAATAAGTAAGCCATGGACAGCTTACCATGGCATCATACTCTTGCACGATAATGCACGTCCACATGTGGCAGGTAAGACGCTCGATTTACTTGAGAAGATTTGGATGGGAAATTTTCAGTTACCCACCATACCGTCCAGATTTAGCGCCTTCAGATTACTATTTGTTTGGCAAATTGAATGAATTTTCTGATGGTAAGCATTTTGTAGGTGACAATGAATTTAAAGATGCTGTGAATCATTAGCTAAATGAACTGGTGGCAGAAAAATATAACTAGGGTATATTGAAGCTGATCAATTGCAACATATTGATATATTCCTAATATATTAAAGCTGGACAACATATGACAAATGTCTTAATTCATATGGTGATTAATGTAAGTCATGTATTTTATTCTGTATCACAGAATGTTGTTTTTACATATTTTTTTGAATAAATTTTTACAACAAGACTGTATTTACTTTAGAGATGACCCTCGTGTTATTAGCCTATTACTGTAATCTTTTAAACTGACTGATTTGTTGTTGTTGTTATTGTTTATTTATTTTTAGTGTACAAATAATTTTGTTTTGAGAGTAAAAATTACTATGGTAACTAAGTAATGACACTATTTTTTACAATCACAATTCGTCATCTACATTGTATACAAAACATGTAACATTAAAACATTAAAATTCCGGTACATTACACATACATTACGGTAAAAAATAACCTTACACTTGATGCCCCGTTTACAAGCAAAAGTGAGTATTGTATAGATTATACAAACCAAAGTACTGTTAATAACGCAACTATTTTTAGTCTATTTGAAGTTGCATTAACATCTTATTTTTTGTAGTTCTCCAAGCTGTTCTATCCTGCACAAGTCATTCAATATCTAATTTTGTTATAAGCAACTACATTGAGTTAACCCTTTCAGAACCAACGTCCAGAAAACAGGACATCGATATATTTTCCATAGTTATAACGTCCAGTTTACTGAACGTCCGTAAGTTATGGATAAAGTGCTAAAGTCTGGATAACCGTACATTTCCAAAAAATTTTTAAACAAAAATTAATGAAACAAGTGTTTTGAAACCGCCTCCATGGTGTAGTGACTAGCGCGCTAGCATACAAAGCGAAAGGTCCAGGGTTCGATTCCCGGCTAGGGTCTGGTGGTTTTAATGTGTTTAAATTTCCAGACCCTAGCCGGGAAGTGAACCCTGGACCTTTCGCTTTGTATGCTAGCACGCTAGTCACTACGCCACGAAGGCAGTTTCAAAATACTTGTTCCATTAATTTTTGTTGGAAATTTTAACATGTTAAAACCACCATTAAGGTACCAAAACCCATAATAGTTGCTAATGACCAAGCTGTCCATGCAACTTTAAATAAACTAAAAAAAACTATTTTGAATATCTTTAGTGTTAGAACGATTTATTTTTTTATAAACACAATATAAATTAATTTTTAACCAGACATTTTATTTTTCTGTAACGTTGAAACAGAACTCTATTCGATAATGGCTAGCATACGCTGGCAAGTTTTTGAAATAAGGGTGGCATTTTTTGTACACCCTTATTTAAATTAAATGCCACTTTAGATCAAACTTTTAAATATTGTTTCGGCACTGAAAGGGTTAAGGAACGGTGGGTTTGAACCTGCAATTATTTGCCAGACCTTAGCCGGGGCCTTTCTCACTGAGTGGAAAAGTATGCTTATCAGCATGACCAACTCTCTGAAAAGCATCTACTTTTCATCCTGCAAATGACACCTTCACTTTATTTACCACAGGGTCTGGCTATACAGGAATAATGAAATTCATTACTCTCAGAGTAGATAACTGTGACTAGTGTCTTTCACAAATGTACCTCTTCTCTTCTTAACCCTTTACAGGTCTTTGGTAAGTATAGTTACCACTGGCGATAAGGCCAATTTTTTTAAAAATAGCTATGCAGTTAAACCCTTGTGTCATTTTATGATTTTATAGATGTTCTCTGATAAGAGTAGGTTATGCACATTTTGAAATTAGTGCGCAGCGACCATTTGCTTAATGAGTTACACGAATGTGGTAAGGATTCATACCAGCGTACGCAACCGTGTTGTTTTGTTGTTACTTTTGTACCGTGCTTAGAAAATTCGAGTTTTTTTAAGGGAAAGCAAGCATTCATGCTAATATAAAATTGAGATAAGTTATTCTGTATATTTTTCTCTTATATAGGACTGCAAATTATTTTAATAAGCATTCTTACCACTAAACATTATCTGATTCCAATTTCAATAAACGTTCCTTGGTTAGTATACTTCCCAGGGCTTAACATAAAAAAAAAATCTTACTGTTCTGGCACTATAAATACATTATTCAAGTCCCTATAAAACGAAATTTAACATTTTACAACATGTATATTTCCCCCCCCGTAGTACTGCCCTATGAAGGGTTAAATGCTTCAACATGTATGACCATGTGATAAGAAACATAATTATTTTTTGTAGCCCTGAAACTAACAGATTGATTGCAAATTATATTATCACATCACCCACCTGTTATGGGCAATCATTTATATTATAAATAAAAAAAATAAATTCTAGCAGATACTTTTTTGAGTTCATTTTCGAAACATTGTAGATAATATAGTACATTTTAATTACACGATTATACAGGGTGATTCACGAAGCTATGCAAACTTTAGGAGCTCATTGTACATGTAAAAATAATGAAAAAAGTTTAAATAAACATTGGCCCGGAAATTCTTCGTTTCCGAGTCACGGCTAGCGAAAGTTTCGCCCGGATTTCAGCTCACCAGGTGAAATGAGGTCTTCCTGAAATTCTGATAAGGTAGATTAAGGGGGGAATTCAATCATGTCTTATGGTTTTTGATCTGATAAATTGAATAAAACAGGTCCAAGAACTTTAAGTTAAATATTTTTTCACAAAAACTATTAAACTTACAGTTCTGGGACCTGTTTTATTCAATTTATCAGATCAAAAACCATAAGAAATGATTGAATTCCCCCCTTAATCTACCTTATCAGAATTTCAGGAAGACCTCATTTCACCTGGTGAGCTGAAATCCGGGCGAAATCTTTCGCTAGCCGTAACTCTGTAATGAAGCATTTCCGGACCCATGTTTATCTAAACTTTTTTCATTATTTTTCATGTACAATGGGCTCCCAAAGTTTCTGCATATCTTCGTGAATCACCCTGTATAACAAAGCAATCTATATATCTTCATCCGTTAAACCAGTTTGATATTGTACAATTTATTATATAGTTTGTGGTAGATAAGTGATCATACAGGTGTGTTAGTTAACTTAAAAACAAAGCAAAGATAATAAAAGTTCAATTTCTATTGTATCAACTTCCTAATAATCATCATTTTATGTGTTTTTTTAGAAGTAGAATACATTCATAAAAATATCTATTTAAGTTTTTTTTTTAGAAATGAATAACAATACAGTAATAGTAAATTTTGCGAGATGTATATCATTTAAAACACTATAAAGACACACCCATGAGTTGACTGATGCGGAACTGACTCTCATGTCTTGTTTAATTCACTATTACTAAACACGCCCTGAACAAGACATCAACATATTTTTCTCATATTATTCGCTTACATATTGTTCTAATGTAAGTACATCACATTATTTATTATTAATTATTTATTCTTTATTATTTATTCTTTATTAAAAATTTATGGTTGTATATGGTTTGTTTAACAGGTTCATTGGCATGAGACACATAAATATGTCTCATTATAAAATCCACCACTGCTATGAGATATAAATCTGTGTCTCGCATAACTTTACCATGGCTGCTGCGAGACATTTATATCTTATTGCAGACCGCTGTTTATGAAGTTTGACAGCTGACAAAGTTGTACATAACGTTGACTTATAATATATGCATAAAAAGATAAAATTACGAACTTTCTAACCCATGTTTTTAGCATTTGCATGTCATTTATTAAAAAATTATTTTGTTAACAATCTTTAAAAAAATTCAGTGACAAACATATTTTTTTACTATTAATAAGTTTACATAAGTAAGATTCTTGACTGTTTTTTTGAAAACCATGTTTCAAAATTTTATAAAAATGTGAGCTAGGCCTAATTCAGTTCATTTTTTATAAAAATTGTACAGTAAATTGTGATTAGAGACTTTAATTTTTAAAAAGAACCAAAAGAAGTATATTTATTTTTTGTGATGTATTTTATGGAACTGTAAAACATTTTATTTCAATGGTTAACCATTGTCTTCCTCAATAGATGGTGGTTAATCTATATTTGTACTGGACCATTTTAAAAATTTGAGTAGTTACTTTGGTACAATAAATCAACGAAAAGTATTCCAGATTTTTTAATTACACTAAGTTTTCTAAAATTTAGTTGTTTTCAGATATTATTGACATCTGATAAATGTACTTCATTTTCTAAAAATTCTTCATTCAGAATCATTGCTAGAATGTCATAATTCATGTGATAAGAAACAATTATTTTTTGTAGCCCTGGTACTAAAAGATTGAGTGAAAATAATTTAAAACTCCACTGTTTGTTATGGGCAGTAGATTCATTTATTACGCAAAATTCAACATATTTAAAATAAGGCATTATTCTTTTAAATCGCTTTCTGTCATGAATTGCTGTTGTAGTAAGAATGCACTTACGTTTTTAGTTTAATATTATTTAACCATATGCATTTCCTTTGGTCAGTGGTGTGTGTACCTTCAATTTTTCCCTGAGAGTAAGGCTTGTTCTTCATATGGTGCCTATCCAATATGAATGTTAGTGATCATCATGGAAAATCTCACTTTGCCAACAGCAATTTGAAAGAGTTGTGAGCAGGTTTTGTTGAACCAGGGTCTTAAGATCCTTTAATCACGATATCCTTCTTCTTCCAAGGCCTCTTTCTCCGAAGATCTTCCTCTGCAAAATACACTGAAGCAAGGCATATCTGGCTTCATTCCGTGTATGACCCAGGTACTGCATCCTTTCCCATCCTCACAGAAGTTCAGCATTGGTCAAGGGAACAGGGAATTTTAAAAATTCTTCAATATTACCACATCTCGAATGCATTCAATTTATTTGTGATGATGACCTAGTTTAACGTCCAAGAGTCTACTCCATAAAAGAGGACGGAGAAGATGTAGCAACGCAGCAGCCTTTTTTTTTAAATCAAAAGAGAGATTATGGCTCTTGAAGAAGATGCTTATTCAATTAAATATGTATTAAGCCTTCCCAATGCGGTACTTTTTCTTGCATGCTCTAAGTCTTCAAAAGCTCATAATTTTCATGCCAGTATATGAACAAGATGAAGGTATGCAGTCTTCCTTCTTTACTTACGTTTTTTTTCACTCGCATTTAGTGAAACTGAGGAAAACTCTGAATATTGTGTCTGTTTCAGTAAAACATACAAACGTGACAATGGACTCATTTTTAAGTACGTACAGGAAGGATTATAGATGGCCGGTACAACCACCAAAACCAGATAAGTGCGTCTGTTCTATTAATATCTTTACTGACAATATTTTTATTTTATTTGAGTAGACAAAAAATCGAAGAGGCAAACAGATAAATGTGCCATGAACTTAGTTTTTATGTTGATGAAGGTGTTATGTATACGAGTATATATATATATTTTATTACGCATATAATGTTCTATCTCTATATTTTAAGGCAGCAGTTCTCAAAGTGTCCACCACCCTGCCCAGGAGCGCTGTGCCTCAGCATATGCAATTATTTCCTTTTAAATGTTGTACCTTCTTTTCTAATTCTTTGGGAATGGAATCACCCGTGTAATGTACGTGATGACAATGAACTATACCAGTGGTTCCCAAAGTAGGGGGTGCACCTTCTAGGAAGGCGTGAAGATAAGTCAAGGGCGGCACAGGACCTTGAGATAGCTTTATTTATAGATCAAAATAGCTCTTAACCCTTTCACTGCCACCGTTATTTTCGTTACATGATTTCATGTGCCGATTTATGTTTAACCACTTTTTTATTGTATTTACTCTAAATATACGTAAAAAGCAAGATTTTTGCAAAAAGTGATTTACTAAAACTATGAGGAATAGAATGTGTAGCTACTGTGTGCTGAGGTCAAAATAGTAACGATAGGTTCACTGCCGGCTTTAAAAAGAGATACGAGAGCATGCTAGGCAGACCCGAAGGATATACGGAGCCAGCACAGGGAAAACACACCAGACTCCGAAGGGTGTTCGGACCCGGCAGTGAAAGGGTTAAATAGTAACTCAAAAAATTTTGAGGTTATCCATCCTGCTGATTTATTTTTTCTCTAACTTATTTAAATTTTAACTTGTAATATTATAAAAAAAACAATAAAAAAATAAATGCATTCAATGTAATACTTGATTTTTCATATTCACATAAAATTGTGTGAGGGGGCATGGGAAGTTGTTTTCTTAACAGAAGGGGGAGTGATAAAAAAGTTTGGGAACCGCTGTACTATCCGATGGTTGTTGTAATATAATTACAATTTGTACTCTACAATGGTTGAATTATAATAAGGCTATCACCGGAAATGATCTGTAAATCAAGAGAGCCGTGGGTCTACAAAGTTTGAAAACCACTAGTTTAAGGAAATACTAAAGGATGAAGTGTATATATACTCCTTAATTTTATGTTATATCAAGGGTAAAGGTGTTAACTTGATATCTTCTTACTACAGAATGCAAAAACTTATATTTTTAGAATAGCCTAATAACGATTAACTGTAGTAATATGCATTTATCCATCAGTAACAGGTGTTACAGTATAATTGGAACAAGTATTATTCTTCCAGAATAATTGGAACTGAAAACGATCCAGGTAATCAAAAATCTGGATGAACCGGAAACAATAGGAAATCAATAAAAACAAAAATAATGGAAAACTTGCCATTTAACTCATTTATACTTTTTTCCAATAGAAACACACTACAGTGTGTATATGTATATAAAAATATTTACAAGTGTTTAGTTTTTCTTTACAAAGAAATAATTTATTTTTCTTTGCTTTACTTTTGTATAGGTAGCGTTTAAAGGCAGCATGATCATGCAATCATTCTGCCATCATAAGATTAGCTGGTGTGTTGTCAAGCTGCTGTTCTACAGTTCAGCTGTTCTTAGGGTAATCGCATGGTGAAGAGGGAGAGGTCGAGGTAGAGATAGAGGTGGAGGTGGAGGTCACGGTACCTCTAGGTAACATAAATACATTGTGTGTTATGAGCGCGCCCATAGTGAAGAGGTCAGGTATAGGTGTAGGTCGCGGCCCTCCAGGAGGTCTTGACCGCCCGCTTTTGAAGACAAAATAGTTTGTCTTTTTGGAGCGGTGTGCAGCGCAGTGTATCAAGCGGCTTCTCTGTGATTGGTCCGTTCAAGGGCATAGTTGACATGAAGGTTGCAGTATTTTGTACAGTTTTCCAACTTTGGTGATATGTTGTCGGAAATGTATGAAAATGTTTCAGGAGTCATCCTCATGTATTCTTGGAATTTGACTGGGTATTCCTTAAGTTACAAAAAAGGTGGTGATATTCTCCCAGATCTTGTCGCACTTGATTTATGGGATGAACACTAAACTCACGATTACTTAAAGTGCCAATCAGCCACCATTTACACGCTGTTGACATGTCATCACTATCTTCACTACTGTCGCTTAACATTGTAAAAAGATAAACTATCCTAACAACCTCTCTTCTTGCAACACAGTGAGTGAAGTGTGTCTAGAATGTATGCAGGTCGTAATGAGAGGTTACGCTAGATGGAGAAAGACTGCCCTCAAATCGTGTGAGAAAGCAGCGCGGTAACCCTCTTCACTATGTGGCACTCCCTCTGCCTATACCTCTGCCTCCACATCCACCTCTATCTCTACCTCGACCTCTCCCTCTTCACCATGCGATTACCCTTAGTTTGCTCCTACTGTCAACAAACAAAAGCCACCTACTACAGGGTGCACGCTAGAGTCTACGACTTTACAGATGTCGTATTCCTATTAAGTTAACTATTTTTTAAATTATAAAGTACTTAAAGTACTAAAAACATCAGTCATGATATGATGTAGGCCTAACAATTTCATTTATAAAAATACTTTTAAAGGTATTTTGTATTTAAATACTTTTGAAAGTATCTTGTTGTTACTTTTTAATCAGCGTGTACACATTTTGATATAATGCACAGGCTCAGTGATGTCATTATTTGTTTACATTAGGAGCAAACTAAGAGAGGCTGGACTTTAAGTATAAATGTGCAACGTACACCATGTTGTCATCTTGCGATGACTCGCCAAGCACATTACAATAATGTGGTGCATCTTTTGCTCAGAACATCAATGCTTTAACAGTACAATGCGTACTGTAACTGCACACTTTGAATGTCTAAACTTCAATAAGAGTACAATACTGTCCTGGTTACACAAAGAATATACCGTATTATTCCGAAAACAAGCTGCACCCCAATTTAAGCCGCACCGGAAAAATTACGATCAAAACTAGGAAATAAATTTCAAGTACAGTACTTGTATGTTTTTGAAAGTATTTTATTTTTTAAGAAGAAAATACCGTACAAACAAATACACTTACTACTTAATTAGCATTTAGAAGTTTTTGTTTATTTTTTGTTCAATGCCGAACACAAGGATTCATCTACATATGTGTTTTCTTCCGGCTTCTTTGGGGTGGATGTCTTTTCTGCGTTTTTACCCAAAAAGTAGCGCAGGACTTGTATAGACAAAGTACCCTAAACCTATATAACATCACTCATGGCAATGTATAAAATACAACAAAAAACAAATGATCAGATAAAAAACAAAATGAAATATAAGAAAACTACTACCAAACTTTATACTGTAACACCAAACTGATCAAAATGACTGTACACACACTACGTAAGGAGTGCATCTCTCTCTCTCTCTCTCTCTCTCTCTCTCTCTCTCTCCCTCTCTCTCTCTCTCTCTCTCTCTCCTCCCTCCCTATCTCTCCCTATCTCTCTCTCTCTCTCCCACACACACACACACACGCGCACACACACGCGCGCACGCGCACACACACACACACATACACTATTCATACTTACTTATGCTTATAAGAAACGATTATTATTATTAAAGCGCGAATGCAAGCCGCAGGTCAAATTATGGAACCAATTTTTAGGAAAAAACTGCGGCTTTTATTCGGAACAATACGGTAACCAGGTATTATATTTGTCCCCAGTGTGGAGACTCCCTGTTATGTTGGAAAAGTATTAAACTTATTTGTTACTCTTTTATTAGGGCTTTTCTACAATAAATATTTTAAAATTCTAATGGTAAAAGTATTGTTCTTCCAGTAAAGAGGTTTCTTCAATAAGTTCCCCAGAACTAACAAAAAGTAGAAGGTTAGAGCTACAATGCAAAAAACAATTACCATTAGAATCTTGTTCTCCAAATCAAACTAGCACAAAACTACTACAACAACAGTGTTGCAAACACAATTTATCACAAGATTTTGTTAAACCAGAGATACAAGCTGTTCAATTTAGTGCAGTACCCCAAAGCGAAAATGCGAAACTGAATCAGCCTGATGGCTTTCTCCATCAGGTACCAACTTAATTTCATATTAATTATTAACTTCAAAATTTAACTTTTTATATATCGTTAGTAGATTATTTTCATTAATTTACATTGCCGTAATCTGGGGTTACTTTGGCCTATTTTTTTAGTAGGCCTATGTTCTGTTCCTGCCCATAACAGACAGGTGGAGTGTCAAATTATTTACACTCAATTTGTTCGTTGCAGGGCTAAAATAAATAGTTCTATTTCTTATCACATGGTCAGCCAATTAAATGACTGAATCATTTAAGAACAGAAGAGGTAGAGGTGTAAAAGACACTAATCAGAGTTATCTTATCTAAAAGTAATGAATTTCATTATACAGCCAGACCCTGTGGTGAATGAAGTGAAGGTGTCATTTGCAGAGTGGAAAATATGTGCTTTTCAGAGGGCTCGGCATGCTGATAAGCGTACTTTTCCACTCAGTGAGGAAGGTAATGGTAAACCACCTCACTCCTCGTTTTACTTAGTAAAACCTCTAGAGGTTCAAACCAGCCTTTTGGCTGATGACCTAAACAACAACATGTTCTGTTCAATTTTTATTTTTTATGTTTTTATTGATTTAACCCCAACCATTAAACTTCACACATACATTTTTATTTCAACTCTGAGATTTACAAATTAATAGTTTAAGAAGAATACACATAGTGCTGCGCATACTGTACGTGCGGCAGTCATTTTACTGAAGTTAAAATTCTCCCAAGTAAGATGAAAAATGTCCGTATTTCATTTTTTACTTAATTTCAGACATTGAAAACCAGTTTCATTTATGGTTGTTTCTTAAGTGAAATATTTCAAGGGTATAGACATCATAAAATAATGGTGGGTTGCAATAATTCAGATTTTTCTAATTCTCCACATTTTTCCCACCAGAAAAATATTTCTGGTGCACTTAAATCCCTCTTTCTTTAAAAGTTTTTGAGGGTGTATTTTTTTTATACCCCTAACTGCTTTTCTAAGTACAAAAAAATAAATATCCTTTTGTGAATGAGCCCTTATTGGCCAAAGTAACCCTTTTTTACAGTTAGTTGTAGAAGAAGCTTTGGAATTAATCTTATGGGGACCTTTAACCAGAAATTTAAAAAGATAATTTTTTTGTATTTAACCTTAAATTTTCAAGATTTTCTTTTGTGTAAAATGGGGTATTTTTTTATTGTACGATTGTTAATTACTTTTTACAGATTTTTCTAAGTTAATGTTGAATAATTAAAACAATGCCTCAGAAATTCAAGTATGAAAAATTCAATTTTTACAATTACATCTTTGTTTTTTTTTAAGAGAATTCTCAGAAAAAGATATTTTGTACTTAATATTTTGCAACTGTTTTCTATTTCATGTATTAACAAAATATTGAAGTAGGTAACCTCTCAAAAATGTAAAGTTTCAGTTGGCTACCTGCAATGGTTTCTGAGAAACAGGTCATAAGTAGGTTCCAATCATCTTGAGGGACATTGAAACATATTATGTGTCCGTCCATTAACTATAACACCACAGCTTTATAAATATTTCAACTATTTTGACGTCCAATTTCTACATATGTTGCCAGAAACCTTTGTTGGTTGCACTGCTCTCTTGTTCCATTAACAGGTATTATTTATATGTTATTGCGTGTTTTCAGAGCGAGGCTAAGATTAAATTTTTAAATTAACTTGTCCAAGAAGAGGTTAACAAATGTGTAGGTACTGGTTACAGGTCCCATTATAATTTATAACTATAAAACGTCACTAAAATTACAAATAAGATATTCACCAACTAATTTATAGTAAAATAGTACAAATAATTTTGTGAATGAACAGTAAAAATAGCTCTAAATACAAAAACTTATAATTGAATGAATAACAAATGATATATTAAAATTTTACCAAAAAATCTTTGTGTAGTATGTCCAAACTTAATTGGCGCATTAACTCGAATAGCTATACAAGTACAGAGTGTCTCCTAAGACCACGGACTGTACAAACATTTTTTCCTTCTTATCGAGAAAAATAAATAAACAGTTCACTCATTTTCTGTCACATTGTTTTTGAGTTACTTATACAAATGTAGGCAAGGGACGAATAGAGGTATGATCACAACTCTTTTGCTACGTGCGCCAATTCAGATTGGACAAACTATACATTGTAAAATGTTCATCAGACCATTATTTTTTAGCTTTTTTAAAATAGAGATTACAACAAATTTTTAAAACGTGTGGTAATTTATTAATGTAGGTATTTTCTTTTTTTTTTTTTTTTTTTTTTTTTTTTTTTTTTAGGCCCTCATTGGAGCAAAATTAATCGATTTATAGAAGATCCCTAGTTATTCCTCTTATTTGCCCAGTAGTTCTTCATCCTTTGCGACACTCTCGCCCTATCCTCCACAGTCCAATGTCTGTTTGTCTGCCTTTTAGGTACTTCTGGAAATTTCGTGTTTGGATTTTTGATCTTATATCCTTCTTCTCTGTTCAAAATCTGTGTCTCTGAGATATCCAGGTCCTGCAGATCCTGTTGAACTTCCTCAAACCAGGCGTACTTGACTTTGGTTTTCAAAAAGAAATCCAGTACCTGTCTGGTAAATCTGGATTCTGGCAGTCTCCTAAGATGTCCAAAGAACCCAACTCTTCTCTTCCTCATTATCTCGGAAATTTCCTCATTTTCCCTGTATAGAACCGAATTTGGCAACAACCTATACTCATTGTCTACTCTGTGCTTTTTGTTTATTATTGTTCTGAGGATTCTTCTCTCTGTCCTTCTAAGGTCCTCCATCTTCCCACAGTGCCTCAACCTGCCCAAAGTCTCACACGCATACATTACCACAGACTTCGTGACCGTATTGTAGTGCCTCAATTTGGATTTTATGGACATTGACTTCCTCTTATAGGTGGACCATGTCAGTCTTTGAGCTCCCTTGAGTTTGTTAACTCTTGATTCCATGTTTATTTTTTCGTTTAGATTATATGTGATCACCTCTCCCAAATACTTAAATTTTTGAACTATCCTAATTTTGTGATTGGCTGCCTCCAGATATCTTGGTGTTTCTGTATTTGTGGACATTATTTCCGTCTTCTCAAAGGAGATTCGCATACCGACTCCTGCTGCAATTTCCTGCAGTGATTCTATCTGTTCTTTTGCGTTTTCCCAGTCATTGGAGAAAATTGCCAGGTCGTCGGCAAAGGCTAGGCAGCCCACTTTGATTTTCGTCCCAATTTTCACGCATTTGCAGGTCTTCTTCCATTCTCGAACAATTTTTTCCAAGATGCAGTTAAATAGTAATGGCGAGAGGCCATCTCCCTGCCTTAGTCCAGTAATCACCTCAAATGGCCGTGAAGTCTCTCCTCGGAATTTCACTTTGGATTTTGTGTTCGAAATTGTCTTTTCAATTAAGTTTATTAATTTTTGTGCAAGTCCAAACTCTTTTAGTGTTTTTAGTAGAGACTCCCTGTGGATGCAATCATAGGCTTTCTTGAAATCAACAAATGTGATTATTAGCTCTTTCCCACGTTTTTTGTGGTATCCTATTATTGACTTCAAGTTGTGGATTTGTTCGGGGCAGCTTCTTCCTGGTCGGAACCCTGCTTGATATTCCCCTAGTTCCTGATCTAATTGGTCTTGGATTCTCCAGAGTAGGATTTTTGAGAAAATCTTGTACGTTACATCCAGCAAGGCAATTCCCCTATAATTATTTGGATCCGTTCTATCACCCTTCTTATGTAATGGGTGGATTATTGCTGTAGTCCAAATTTCTGGAAGTTCTTCTGTTTCCCACACTTCTACTAACGTCTCATGCAGAGATTTGATGGCGTTTTCTCCCGCATTCTTCCACAGTTCACCTGTTAGCTGATTCTCTCCCGAAGCCTTGTAGTTTTTCAAACTTTTGATTGCCGCCTTCACTTCTTCTAGAGTTGGAGGGTTTATGTTTTCAGGAAGAGTTTTGTCTCTGTCAGGTATTTGGAATTCCAGCTGGTCTGTTGGTTCTTCACAATTCAGAAGTCGGTCAAAATATTTTGCAAGGATCTCTGCATTTTCTACGTTGCTGTGGGCCACTCTTCCCTCTGTATTCCTTAGCATTAATGTTGGTGGCGAGTATTTCCTTATGTGAGACTTGAAGGTCCTGTAGTATTCCCGCGAGTTATTTTTTCTAAAATTTTCTTCTATTGCTTCCAGCCTGGCGTCCTGTGCCCCCCTCTTGATCCTTCTAATTCCCTTTGCTGTTGCCTTTCTGGCTTCCAACAGTTGTTTATAGGAAGCATCATCCTTTCTGGTTTGGTGGTAGAGCCAGGCTTGGTGCCGCTGTTCAATCAATTTTTCGCAGTCCTCATTCCACCAAAAATGTTTCTTCCTTTTATTGGGTGGACAAATCTGTTCTGCAGCTTTTTTGAGTTTGTCTGTAATCTTGACCAGTCCATCCATGGAACTTATTTCCTGTGTGGATTCTTTGTACCTACCATTGCCAATTATTCCCTGTGCATCATAGTTTCTTCTTTCACTTCTTACTGTCTTTTTATCTTGTCCTTTTGGTGTTAATTTAATTTTAATCTTTGAAATGTAATGGTCTGAATCCACGTCTGTTCCTCTGATGACTTTTACGTTATATATTTCCCTATGGAAGTATTTGTCCATTGCTACATGGTCCAGCTGAAATTCTCCAAGCTTTGTGTTCGGACACTTCCATGTTTTCAATTTGTGTGGCAGCCTCTTAAATCTTGTTGTGTTCAGTACCATTCCATTATTCTGACAGAGATTTATCAATCTTTCACCATTCTTGTTAGTCCTCTTGTGCGCTGGCCACTTACCAGTGACACCTCGAAACCTACGTTCTGGCCCAATCTGTGCATTAAAATCCCCCATCATTATTTTACAGTGGTCACTCGGTATATCAGAAATCAGTTGGTCTATTTCTTCCCAAAATTTTTCCACTTCTTCCTTTGCTCTCCTATTCTTGTCATTTGTTGGTGCATGCACATTGATTATCGTATACGTTTTGTTAGTAGATTTGAACGTCAGCGTTGCATGTCTTGGTGACTTAGCCTGGAAGTCCATAATCGAGTTTAACCACTTTTTGTGTACCACAAATCCTGTTCCAAATTGTGGAACATTCCTCATCACCCTCTTACCTGGTTTCCCCTTGTATATTCTGTAGTTTCCTGATTCAAAATGATCCACGTCTGTGTTTCTCATTTCCTGCAGCGCCAGTATCCTTATCTCCTGCCTGTCCAGAGTGTCTGTCAGGAGTTTCAGTTTTCCAATCTTCAGTAACGAGTTTACGTTCAGAGTGGCAAAATAGGTGAATCCTTTATTCTTAGACAAATTTGAACCCAAACGTCCAGCATATTTGTTATCTTTTTGGTGCTGGCCCACCGGATCCGAATGCCAGCTTCCCTGTCCTTCGCCAGGCGGTGGATTTATCCCAAGAAGACCTTCCATATTCCGACTGTCTGGTTGTCAACCATGTGAAATGCAAAGCATTTCGAGTTACAACTTTGGCTGTGAGTCAAAGAGGTTGTGTTATGTTTCATGTTTGTGTTCTCTGTGGTAAGTAGCCTATATGTAAAGTTAGGAAGGCTACCTCCAGCTGGGGCCCCGGGAGCGCCACGTCCCGTACTCTCAGTATGAGAGCCCCCTGAGGGGGGTATTTTCTTTTATTAATACCATAGTAATCAATTCTGTTCTTGTGATATGATTTTGGACATTTAAATCTCCAAAAAAATTGCTTTACGTACATTGTGTTGTTGTTGTTTAGGTCAACAGCTGAAAGGCTGATTTGAACTTCACTTTATTTATGATAGGGTCTGGTTGTATAGTGAAGTTCATTACTCTCAAAGGAGATAACTCTTGACAATAATGCTTTTCACCGTTGATGAGCTCTGCTGTTCCACGAGTTTAGACCAATCAGAATGTTTGTCAGTGTTGACAGATTGTACGAATGTATCAGCGCACATGCTTATAAGAGCCACAGTAGTTCACTCGTGACTTAGATCTTGCACTGATCACGTCGTTTATAGAGCAAGTTTTTTTTTTTTTTTGTAATCCCTAGTTTGTGTACATTGCAATCTGTTCAATTTTGAACAATAAGCAACCCCATGACCCAATGAGATGAGGATGATGTGTATGACGTGTAACTGAGGTGTAGTCTTGTACAGACTCAGGTCGACCATTCCTGAAAGGGTATGGTTAATTGAATCCCAACCATCAAAGTACACCGGTAGCCACTGTCTAGCATTCAAATCCGTATAAAAGTAACTACCTTTACTAGGATTTGAACCAAGAACCTTCGTCTCCGAAAATCAGCTGTTGTTAAACAGCTGATTTTGGCGACGACTTTACCTCTAGACCAACCCGGTGGGTTATAGAGCAAGTTAACATGCAATACTTTATAATATAATCAGCTGGTTCTATGTTCATAGGTTACAATTGTTATTGAAAGACCAAAAAATGGCTGACAATATAATATAACAGAGCTAAGAGAGCAAGTATTGGCAACGTTGCTGGCAAGTGATTGGCTAGCTATGAATTGGGTAGGGAGCAATGCATACGTTCAGAGCTTATCAACACTGAAAAATAGTATAGTTTCTTTCTTACACCTGTACGTCTTCTGTTTTTAAATAGTTCAGTCATATAATTGGCTGACTATGTGATAGTAAACAGAACTATTTTTTGTAACCCTGGAACTAGCATTTTTTTTTTTTTTTTTTTGTTTTTTGGTTTAACGTCCGACACTGTTCTGCAATTACTGCTCATGCAGACGGTGAAGGATGAAATGATGTGTTTGTAATGTATGAAAATATGCCGTGCCTGAATGGGATTCTAACCCAAGACCGCATTATGAGAGGCATGCTGGAACTAGCAGATCGAATACAATTAATTTAACACTCAACCTGCATTATTTCTGCATAAATGTACAATGAAGGAACTATAAGCAATTTAAGCTCCTAAAATAATAATGGTCTTTATGAGGGTAAGGGTCTCAACATGTCCTATACTCCCCTTTCGGAGTCTCCTGAATGAAAAAATGGTGGTTTACTCCCACCATACACCTAATTACTTTTTTCTGAATTTTAAAAACTCTTTCCATACCTCATGAAAAATGACCTCACACTAATATAGCATACCAGATTTAGACCACGATAATCTGCAGTTAGCACAATTTTCTATCATTAAATCTGGCACCCACCGGGTTGGTCTAGAGGTAAAGTCGTCGCCAAAATCAGCTGTTTAACAGCTGATTTTCGGAGATGAAGGTTTCTGGTTCAAATCCTAGTAAAGGTAGTTACTTTTACATGGATTTGAATGCTAGACAGTGGTTACCGGTGTACTTTGATGGTTGGGGTTCAATTAACCATACTCTCTCAGGAATGGTCGGCCTGAGTCTGCACAAGACTACACCTAATTTACACGTCATACATATCATCCTCATCTCATTGGGTCATGGGGTTGCTTATTGTTCTGAATTGAACAGATTACAACTTACACAAATTAGGAATAAAAAAATAAATAAATAAAAATCTGGCAATTTGTTTAGACACAAATACACAAAATTATATTTTTCTACTGATTTTTGATCGGTATAAAAATTCCATGACAAAGATCTATCCAGTGATATACCAAGAAAATTCACTATTTGTACATATTCTAGGGTATAATTATGAATAAAAACAGCCACTTTAATATGTTCGCCAAGTTGTATGGAAAAGCTGAGCGATCTTTAATGGAAATGATATGCAGGACGTAAATGAACTTTCCTGCTTATTCTACATCCTACAGAGAAAAGAGAATTTGCTTGTCCATGCGTATGATTTACCAATGTGTTTCTCCTGCAGGTATAATTTTTTTAAATAATTTGTTTACACTTTTCATTATCTATTAATTTGAAAATATTGTTTTCGTTATATCGAAAAATACTGTTACGTGTTAAAATCCACTATGATTGATGTTTAAATTTATAATAAATTCAAAGCGATGAATATTTGGTATCTATATGGCATTGTAATGTTTGCTTGTTACTTCACATTTGCGTACTAACTTCTTTACATTGATCACCACTAAGAAAATATTTACAAAATGTAAAAACTGTACTCATATAAAGTTTTAGAAACAGAGGGTACTTTATATAAAGTGAGGTGTGGCAATTAAATAAAAAGACTGTGCATCTCCAATTGCACAGCCACACGGGGCGAGGTTGATATTGGAAATTACAGTTCAGGCGTTCTTAGTTTGCTCCTACTGTCAACAAACAAAAGCCACCTACTACAGGGTGCGCGCTAGAGTCTGCGACTTTACGGATGACGTATTGGTATTAAGTTAACTATTTTTTAAATTATAAGCACTTAAAGTACTAAAAACACCAGTCATGATATGATGTAGGCCTAACAATTTCATTTAGAAAAATTATTTTAAAAGTATTTTGTATTTAAATACTTTTGAAAGTATTTGTTGTTACTTTTTAATCAGCGTGTACTCATTGATATAATGCGCATGCTCAGTGACGTCAGTATTTGTTTACATTAGGAGCAAACTAAGAGAGGCTGGACTTTAGTTGACCTTGATTCTACTGGTCTAACCAACCCTCTTTTCATTTTTATGCCTACTTTAGTTTGCTTTGAGCTTTCGTTGTAGAAGACTATTAAGTATAGAGCCATAATCATGGTTGACTTAAAAAGTCGAGCAGGGATTTAACCACAAATTTCTAGTAAAATTAAAAAAATTTTCAAAAGTATGTTGTGGTGGTAAAAATGGTTTCCAGAAGCTCAGGAAGAGATTGAAGATGATGAATATTCCCATTGACCTGTTACTATAAGTAAAGTTTTTTTTAAGCTTTTATTTTTTATCGGGAACTGTACATTATTGACAACTACCCTATCTGATCACTGTTCTGCTGTATTATTTGACGTGAATTTGAACAGGGACCCCTAGTAGAGTTTGTTCGCGGATGGCTATCAGCTGGTCACCATACAAAATTGCTTCCCCAACCGGTGTTACTTAACAAATAATAGCGAATTTCTACCAGCTGACTAACTGGGCTGGCCCGAAGGCCACAAGTAAAGTTAACTTGAATGAATTTTTTTTTTTTTTTTTGGTTTTAACGTCTGACTGTTCTGCAATTACTGCTAATGCAGACGGTGAATGATGAAATGATTTTTTGTAACGTATGAAAAAATGCCGTGCCTGAATGGGATTCGAACCCATGACCGCACGATGAGAGGCGAGCACGTTACCAACTTCGCTAACATGAATGAAAGGATTCATGAGAGTTAAGGGGAGCAGACTGATTATAATTAAAAAAATATTGCTTTGTCAATTTTACCATGTATATTGATAGATCGTTTCCCCCTATTTAAATTGACATATAACACGACATAAGTTGCTTTTTCTGTTGAGAAAAAATTATGTTTTTACGTTGGTGGAGTACTGCCCGTTCCCAAGCTTTGTGCAGCTGAGAGGTATACATTACGTCACTACTACTGTGAGAGATTGCGTTAGTAGTAGTAACGTTTTACTTGAATTATGTTTGTAGTAGTCGAGGGTACTATCCAAACTACGAGGGTCATTTGAAAAGTCCGTGCAAAAATAAAAACTACTTAATTGTTTGGGGTAAACATTTTTTATTTTTCGACATAGTCTCCTTTTAGGCTTATACACTTTGTCCATCGCTGCTCTAGTTTGTTGATCCCTTCCGAATAATAGGATTTGTTCAAGTCTGTAAAATAGCCATTCGTTCCTGCAATCACCTCCTCGTTTGAATAAAATCTTTTTCCCGCTAGCCATTTCTTCAAATTGGGAAACAAATAGTACTCTGAGGGAGCCAAATCTGGAGAATAGGGGGGATGTGAAACGAGTTGGAACCCTATTTCCATTAATTTTGTGACCACAACTGCTGAGGCGTGAGTTGGTGCGTTGTCGTGATGGAAAAGGACTTTTTTGAGGGGCAATCGTGGGCGTTTTTTTTGCAGCCCGGTTTTCAAACGGTCCAATAACGATGAATAATGTGCACCTGTAATAGTTTTACCCTTTTCCAGATAATCGATGAAGATTATTCCTTGTGAATCCCAAAAGACAGTCGCCATAATCTTTCCGGCCGAAGGAACTGTCTTCGCCTTTTTTGGCGCAGATTCCCTCTTCATAACCCATTGTTTAGATTGTTCTTTGGTCTCAGGAGTGTAGTAATGTATCAATGTTTCATCCACAGTGACGAAACGACGCTTAAAGTCCTGCGAATTCTTCTGGAACAGCTGCAAACCATCCTTACACTTCACACGAAATTCTTTTTCATCCATTTTTTGAAAATCACTTGACTTACTCGATTAAAACAAATGTCAAACACAAAGAAATAGACCGATCCGGCTGAAACTACACATGTGTTTTTCCAACAGATGCTACTAACTAAACATATGCTCGATATGCGCCAGTAGTGCCATATATTTGACTTTGCACGAACTTTTCAAACGACCCTCGTACATATATTCTGTGTCACCGTCTACAGTGAATAGTCAAAACAACACCCTCGTATGTCACCGCACTAGGCAGCCTACTGCCTAGCGAAGAGCGATGAGATGATTAGTACAGTGTTATGACGTAGCAGTAGTTTTGTACTTCATCTGTCCCCTTCATCCCGCAATTACACAAAGCTTAGATTCATACAGTACGTAGTGTTTATTTCAATATTTTTTTCGCATTTTTCATTCTTGTAAATTGGGATTAACATAATTACGTTACTGCTCTAACATTATGGAGATCGTGTTCACATAAAAAAAAATAATTTCTAGAACGCATAGAAATCTGTTATAACACAAGATAAATATTGGTGTGTGTTTTTGTTTGGAAGTTATTCCAGTTGGCAATAGGTGTTTCTGTTGCGGTATTATGCTTTTACTATATCCGTATTTTCCGAATATTGTATTTTTTTGACTTTAGGTACACTTATTTCTGGAACCATCCCACAAGGGAGTGTGAAATTTTGCACACTACATTTTAGTACTAAGGTGTGCGCTTACTCCAGAGGTATTTCAAAAATTTTGGAGTTTTTATTTTTTTGGTGACTTTTTCGTAAAAAAATGGAAGGGTACATTTGAACAATTTTTGAGAACAAAAATCATTTTTAGATTAGATAAAGATAAATGAAAAAGCTCTGGTACAAATTTGTAAAAAGTTACTGTAGATAGGTGGGGCTAAGCTCAGCTTTGTAGTTTTAACGGTTCCTACAAAATAATCTACCTTAAGTCCAGCCTTTCTTAGTTTGCTCATAATGTAAACAAATAATGACGTCACTGAGCATGCGCATTATATAAAAATTAGTACACGCTGATTAAAAAGTAACAACAAAATACTTTCAAAAGTATTTAAATACAAAATACTTTTAAAAGTATTTTTATAAATGAAATTGTTAGGCCTACATCATATAATGACTGATGTTTTAAGTACTTATAATTTAAAACATAGGTAACTTAATAGGAATACGACATCCATTAAGTCGCAGACTCTAGCGTGCACCCTGTAGTAGGTGGCTTTGGTTTGTTGACAGTAGGAGCAACCTTAGGACGGCTGCACTGTAAGTTTGTATTGCAGGTATGGGGAGAATGAAAATGGTCTGCCCCCCTTAATTGTCAATCAGAAATATACAAAGAAGTCATAATAAAGCAGACTGAAGGAGTAATGAAGAAAAGACCAGATTTGTGGAAGAATGGCTCATGGGTTTTGTATTAAGGCACCAGCTAACAGTGGCGTATGAAGTAGTTTTTAACTGACAAAACACATTCCTGAGCTCGAAAATTTTCTGATTTACCTCTCCATGTGACTTTTAATTGTTCCCAAAAGTGAAAAGTGCATTGAAGGGAACACATTTTCAGTTCGTGAAACTGGTATAAGCAAAAATGGTAGAGTTATAAAACAGCATGACAACTGATGAGCTACAGCATTTTTTTAAACAATGGAAGGTTATATTCTACACAATGGTGTATACATAAGAGAAGAGCCTACTGCTTGAATCCCAGCTCCGTGTAGTAAGGAGGAATGCAGTGCGTTGTTATAGTAGTGGGAGAATGAATGAGTGTATGAATGAATTAGTAGTGTTTCACAGCTGGTGCATTTGTAGTGGTAGCGTGTACTAACTAGACTAAAAACATATTCTTATAATCCGGCGCATTAATTTAAGAAATACCTACCGGGTTATTAACTTGGTCGGATTCATAATATTTAACTTACCATTTTATATCAAAACATGTAAATAAATAATTGTAATAAATACAAACAAATATGTTAAATACAAAAAGTTTGAAAACGAATGTTTTGTATCAGAGTAATACAACAATCGTATTCCCAGCATGTGTCACTCATTCATTATACCTCTACTACACGGAGCTGGGACTCAAGCAGTATGTTGAAAAGGGTAAAAACTAACTGTAACTTTGTTTCCAATAAATTTTATTTTTTTCACACCAGTCTCGTTATTTAATTGCCACACCTTTATACGAGTCACTATAATGAGACATTGTTGGTTCATTATTTGTTTCAATTGCGATAAAGAGTTCAGATTCTATTCCTTGTATAGTTTCTCTTAAACAGTGAAAAAATTAAAATTTAGTTCAAGTAGAAGGATGAGTGTAATATGATTAGACTTTAATAACAATTATTTGTATTTTTACAGTTATATGAAACAAATCCATATTTATACAGTATTCAGAAATGTCCACCTTCTGACGATGTAAAAAAAAGAATTCTAGCTGAAAGATTTGTTTCAACTTATCAGTACGATTATGGAAGAACAGGTGAACTGCTAAAAATATATTAAAATTTTTGTTTATACTAGTATTTATTTGCCCATAACAGGCAGGGGGAGTGTTTATTTGCACTTGATCTGCTATAGTGCTTGCTACAAAAAAAGTATGTTGTGTTTAAAGAGCTCTATTTCAAAAATGGCTGAACGGAAAATTATTTTAATTCTACAGCAAATTAAAGCCTGTTCTTTCCTGATATTATTCATTTAAGTTAAAATTTGTCGGAGATACAGCAATTTACCCACAAAAAGTCCCCAGTTCTTAGCTGTCTTTCTGCTTGTGTGCTTTTTAAACACCTGTTACTTTATCCAGGCTTTACATAAAAAAATCAGGGTTTAAGTATATTAAAGATTCTGCACTGTAAATATTTAAAAAGTAAAATCACATTTTCCGTTTTATTATTGTGGCCATTTAAAAAAAAGTGCTATTTAGGGTCCACGTGAAGATTGGGAAACAATTTTTTGACTGAATTATGCATTTTTACAAAAGCATTGTGCCAAGTATAGTAGTAGACTCTTGCATTTATAAATTACAAAAAAACAGAAATGAGATTTTGATATAAATAGAAAATTTTATTAAAATGGTCGATGAGGAAGTTTTTTTTTTTTTAAAAAAAGTGGTCTTCACAGCGAACTTCTTTCGTGGCGAGCACTAGTTCCAGGGCCACAAAAAATAGTTCTGTTTCTTATCCTATGATCAGCAAATTATTGTTAATTAAGAACAGAGGAGTTACAGCTGTAAAAGACACTAGTCAAGAGTTATTACCTCGAGAGTAACGAATTTCATTACACAACCAGATATCTGTGGAGAATGAAGTGAAGGTGTCATTTGCAAGGTGGAAAGTTCCTAGATGCTTTACAGAGAGCCTGGCATGCTGATAAGCATACTTTTCCACTTCGTGAGGAAGTCATGGTAAACCGCATGACTTCTTGTTTTACGTAGCCTCTAGAGGTTGTAGCCTTTCAGCTGATGTCCTAAACAGCAACAACAACACTATAGCTTAACGAACTAGAGACTGCAGATGAAGGCAAAGCATAGTGACCTAGATCTCAGCACAGAGCCAATTGAATTTCGTTAATCGTATCCTGCGTTGTCATGTTGTGACCCGCTGTGGATGACAGCCTAACAAAAGTCAGCTGGAGTTCGGTGGAACAGAGTGTGACAGCGGAGAGGCAACCTCACACCTGATCCTGGCTGTTATTGACTAGATCTCATCTGCAGTCTTTAGTTCGTTGGGGTGTAGTATTTGCTTTACTTTAAAGTTTTGTGCTTTAAATAGCTTAGAATGCATGACAAGTAGCTTCCAGTTGTAATTAAATGTCAATTATAGGTTAATTTTAAAATTCTCTTTTCCTAGATATTTTTTAATCCCTAATGTATGTGTGTTGTCTGTTCAAATTAAGAACAGTAAGCGTCCCCATGAATTATTGGATGAGAATGATGTATATGATGTGTAAATGAGGTTTAATCTTGTACAGATTCAGGCTGACCATTCCTGAGAGAGTATGGTTAATTGAACACCAACCATCAAAGTACACCAGTTACCACTATTTAGTAATCAAATCTGTATAAAGATTATAAATACGTTTATTAGGATTTGAACCATGGAATCTTTATCTGTATGTTTTTATAAGTATGATAGTTATTTGAACCCCAACTATCAAAGAACACCGGTAACCAATAATATAATAATATTAATAATAATAATAATTTCTCTGTCCAAACAAAAACCGCTGACTAGAGGAGTTTATTCAGAAATATGTATACACAGGAGCGTCAATTATCTGAACATCAGTCATTCGAACAATCAATTATCCGAACCACCATTTATAGAAAAAAAATACATTCTTACTACCAAAATTTGGTCATAACAATTGAATGAAAAATTTATACAGTTTAGTTTCCTTGTTCAATTTAGGGACAGTGGAGACAGTTTAGAGCAAATTTCAGGATTTTTTAAAAATTACCGTATAGTATGTAGGCCTACAAATGGGTTAAAATATATTTTATAAAGGATTTTATCGTGATTCTTTTCGTTAATTTAATCAGGCCTCTGGACGAGCCCAGGCAGTTAGCTGGTAGAAAGTCGCTATTAATTGTTAAGTAACACCGGTTGGGCAAGTGACTTTGTATGGTGACCAGCTGACAGCCATCCATGAACAAACTCTACTGGGGGTCCCTGTTTCAAACTTATGCCTAATTCACGTCAAATAATAACAGCAAAGCAGCGATCAAATTGGGTAGTTGTCAATAGTGTACAGTTCCCGTTAACAAATAAAAGCTAAAAAAAAAAAAAATTTAATCAGTTTTGAGATTCTGTATTTTTCCGGTTGTTTCAATAATCTTTAGTACACTACATTTGCAATAAATTAGTTTGTTGTTGTTTAGGTCATCAGCCAAAAGGCTGGTTTGAACCTGTAGAGGTTTTACTAAGTAAAACGAGGAGTGAGGTGGTTTACCATTGCCTTCCTCACTGAGTGGAAAAGTACGCTTATCAGCATGCCGGGCCCTCTGAAAAGCACGTATTTTCCACTCTGCAAATGACACCTTCACTTCATTCACCACAGGGTCTGGCTGTATAATGAAATTCATTACTTTCAGAGAAGATAACTCTGATTAGTGTCTTTTACACCTCTTCCTCTTCTGCTCTTAAATGATTCAGTCATTCAATTGGCTGATCATGTGATAAGAAACAGAACTATTTATTTTAGCCCTGCAACAAACAGATTGAGTGTAAATAATTTGACACTCCACCTGTCTGTTATGGGCAGCAAAAAATAAATAAATTAGTGTATTTTTTAAACTAAAGCTTATGGTAGCCTTTTATAATTCTGTTGGCGTAGTGGTTAGTGCAACTGGTTTCTACGCCAGGGTTCGGGATTCAATTCCCAGTCAGGTCTTGCAATAATTCATCACTCATCTTCATCTATCATCCTTCTCACCGTCTGCATTTGCAGAAAAAATTAATAATCTATTAAACATATAGGTTATATGTATTAATATTACATTGTTTACGGTACAGTATATCAAATTACAATATTTAGCATGTTTGATTATCTGAAGTATTTGATTCTCAGAACCGTTCTGGTTTGAACCAATGCCGGTCGCATTGGCGAAGTTAGTAACGTGCTCGCCTCTCATTATGCGGTCTTGGGTTCGAATCCCATTCAGGCACAGCATTTTTTCATACGTTACAAAAAATCATTTTATCATTCACCGTCTGCATTAGCAGTAATTGCAGAACAGTCGGACGTCAAACAAAAAAAAGAGAAAGAAAAAAAGAACCGTTCTGGTCCCAATTAGTTTGAATAACTGACACTCCACTGTATTAACAGGTTAAATAAACTAAACGGTTATAAAATAAAACACACTGAACCCCACAATAAAAACTATACTCCACTATATGTGTCAGGGCATCTAATACAGTCAGCATTGTCTTGTATTCAAATCCGTATAAAAATTAAACGACATTTAATTAGGATTTGAACCACGGAACCTTTGTCTCTGAAAATCAGCTGACAACTTTACCATTAGACCAATCCCCGGTGGGTAAGAATTTTAAATTCTAAAATTTTCATAATTTAATTTCAGATAATGCTGCTAAAAAACTTGGTGGAACTGGTGAAGGTTGCGGGTGTAAATGTAACTCAAGTAACACTAGTGGACAAGTGGTTGGTGGACAACAAGAAAATGAGGATGTCAGATTTGTTAAGAATAAACCACCGATACCCATGTTAAAAGCACATTTAATTAAAGAAAAGAAAAGTAAGTATTATAAACCTCGCTGATAATGACAAATTTAACCCTTTCAGTACCAAAACAATAATTAAAAGTTTGATCTAAAGTTCCACTAATTTTAATAAGGTTATACAAAAATGTATATTAAAGCCATAATCTTAAAAAAACAGTTTTTTTACGTGAAAACAGTCTCACCAAGAATTTCAGCAAACATCGTGCCTACCCTATCTTGTAGAGAATAAAAAATTTAGTAAACCAGGCGATTTTTAAAAAAAAATGTAGGACCAGTTTTTGAGAAAGTAGCAAAAAAGTGAAAAATGACATGAATAAACTACTACTTCCGGTTGACTGATTCTGGTGAAAATGTTCGTGTCGGGTCCGATAGTGGTATGTAACTTAAGTTTAAAGTTTGAAGTTCGTACGATTTTCTGATTTTGAGATTTCTGTTCACACACAGACCAATCGCTAAAAACATGTTTTTTGGGTTCAGAGGGTCTGAAAACATGTAGATTCGGTGAAAACTCGATTTCGAAAAATCGACATGAAAACAATAGTTTCCTTCCTATATATTCATATCTGCCCATAACAGGCAGGTGGAGAGTCAAATTATTTACTCTCAATCTTTTTTTGCTGGGCTAAAATAAATAGTTCTGTTTCTTATCACATGATCAGCCAATTGAATGAGTGAATCATTTAAGAACAGAAGAGGTAGAGGTGTAAAAGACAATAATCAGAGTTATCTCCTCTGAAAGTAATGGATTTAATTATACAGCCAGACCTTGTGGTGAATGAAGTGAAGGTGTCATTTGCAGAGTGGAAAATAGGTGCTTTTCAGAGGGCCCGGCATGCTGATAAGTGTACTAAAATAAATAGTTCTGTTTCTTATCACATGGTCAGCCAATTAAATGACTGAATCATTTAAGAACAGAAGAGTTAGAGGTGTAAAAGACACTAATCAGAGTTATCTCCTCTGAAAGTAATGAATTTCATTATACAGCCAGACCCTGTGATGAATGAAGTGAAGGTGTCATTTGCAGAGTGGAAAATACGTGCTTTTCAGAGGACCCGGCATGCTGATAAGTGTACTTTTCTATTCAGTGAGGAAGGCATTGGTAAACCACCTCACTCTTTATTTTACTTAGTAAAACCTCTACAGGTTCAAACCAGCTTTTCGGCTGATGACCTAAACAACAACATATTCATACAGGCAAGAGAAAGTAATAATAATAATAATAATAATAATAATATTAATAGTAACTAAAATGTTTTATCTGAAATAATTTTTTTTATGTTCTAGTACCACCCCAGAGCCCGGTCACACCGAAACAAAAGCCTGGAATTAGTGAATATATGGACAGCATTAGTAAAACAGGAACAATGATAATAAAGAACAAACTTTTATCCGTCCAACCTCGACACTGATATGCATCTTATACACACACTGTAAATGAAATTATTATTTTACGGTTATGTAAAATAAATAACATAAGAAACTTACTTGAAAGTTTACGAAATTATGTATTTTAATTTTTTGGTAAAAACATAGATAACATTACACATAAAGATTTAATTAATACTTTACGACACATGATATGGCATCATGTAAGTAACAAAAACTACAATAATTTTAAAAGTAAGTAAAGGGAAGCGAATAAGTGCCTTTCCCATATGAAATGTGAAAGTAAATCACACAAAAAACTTACAAGCAATAAAAAACGTTTATTGTGTCAATAGTACTCTTATTGCATATACAGTGGCATCTGATATAACGGACTAATGAGTTGACTTTGTTTGGCAACGACTCTTCCTAGCTGTAGCTTTAATCACGTGCTGTCAAGACAGTAACCATAGCAACCAATAACCATGGTATGTTCGTCCCACTATTAAATTTTGTATTAAATTCAATAACCATACTATAGTACTTCCATGTTTCTGTGACATAACTTACTAATCCCTACCATTTAATAGCTAATCTAGAGTCTGCCTATGCTAAGAGTACTCCAATATAGGCAACCAGCAACACAAGTGAGCATGCACATTAATTAAAAAAAATCTGGTGTGAAACACTCACACAACTTTCTCTTGCCAATGCAAATAATTATTAATAAACCTAACATTAGTATTAAAACATTAGAAATAAACAAAAAACTAACCTCAAAAAACATTAGTGAAATACGCAAAATTAATATCGACCTCAGTTTAGCTTAAAAATACGGAAAATCGCTCATTCACGCTAAACTAGGCATTGTACAAAAAAATGCTTAAAATAAAAGTTTTAGATCTCTTAATTTCCTATAAATTTTATTTTATACACTTTTGTCGTAAAATGCATTCTAAGGCCGAAATCTTAAAAATATAGATTTTTCACACGTTTTCGTGAGAAAAAAACAGAAAATTGCTAATTACCGCTAAACTAAGCGTTATACAAAAAAAATTTTGAAATAAAAGTTGTAGAATTTTACATTCTCTACAACTTTTATTATATAACGTTTTGCGCTAAAATGCATATTAAAGCCGCAAACTTAAAAAGAAAATGTTTTTACGTAAAAACAGCCTCACGCAGAATTTCAGCAAATATGGCACCTACCCTATCTTGTAGAGAATAAAAAATTGAGTAAACCAGGCGATTTTTAAAAAAATCGTAGGACCAGTTTTTGAGAAAATCGCAAAAAAGTGAAAAATTATACGAATAAACTACTACTTCCGGTTGACCGATTTTGATGAAAATGTTCGTGTTGGGTCCGGTAGTGGTATGTAACTTAAGTTTCAAGTTTCAAGTTCGTACGATGTTCCGCTCTTGAGATATTCTGTTCACACACACACACACACACACACACACACACACACAGACCAATTGCTAAAAACATGTTTTTTGGGTTCAGGAGGTCTGAAAACGTATAGATCCGGTGAAAACTCGATTTCAAAAAATCGACATGAAAACAATACTTTCCTTCCTATATATTCATATAGGCAAGAGAAAGTAAATAAGCACAGCATGATCACAAACAAAATTCCATACAACACTAATTTGCACTAAGGTTAATATTATAATGAAAACACGTTCAATTCATCTATTAAAAAATATTTTATAGATCGAACATTAGTTTACCATTAATAACTAAAACTTTTACTACTGTTACTCTTATATTGTTATTTTTCGTTACATTATTTACAATTATTACATCATTATTTATGATTAGTAGGTTTTTATTACTCAGTTTTATTTTTGGTCACAAGTAATATAAGACTAATGCGCTTGAATTATAACAGGAGAGTAAACAATTCCAGTGATTCGTTGTTTATCATTTCAGATTGTTTACTTCATGTCATTAAAATTAATGTCTGTGTCTAGTTTAATACAACTGTTTGCACTTGCCCTTGTTGAACTCATTTTTTGTTTTATCAATTATCTTTTGGTATTTTATCGGTTCGTTTCGATTTTTTCGTAGACTGAAGTTGAAAAGTTTTGTAAAGTTTTGTAGTTTTGTAAGCTGTATTTTGTTAACATGCGTGATAGTGAATGTGTTGAGTTATTGAAACATAAAAGCGGCAACCATTAAAAAGTAGAAAAAAATTGTTTCGTTAAATGTAACGGTTAAAATAATTAATTAAGGAGTCTCTTTATGAAACTACAATAATTACAAGTAATCTGAACGGTATAATTGAAAACGCTTAAAGGATTATGTTTATTTCAGCTGGATGTAGATTGTAGATTTTATGATTATGATGGAACGTAGTACAAGATAAATTGTCCGGGGTAGAGGTAGATACGCACCAACTAGTGTAAAACTTTCGTTTACAACGTATAGGCGCTTGCCTCACGCGGAGTACTCTTACAGTAGACAGACTATACTTGCAGTATCACCAAATTCCTTGCACTTAATGCAATTGATCTGAATCTGCAGGCATCAAGCACCTACCAATCAAATGCTCGGTCACTTCTCTTTAAGTTGTACATTGAACATAACAGCTGCACCCATTCTCTGCCGGCTTTGAAATCCAAATTCCACAGTGAACATTATGACTTAAATTAGTGATGTATTGTTTCTATTAAAATCTTCATTAAAACAGTGCTTGTCTTCTAACTTAAAAATCAATCTGCTGTAAACTTCATGAAAATTACCTCTGTTCGCATGTTGTTCAATGTATTCCTCTTTGAAATCCTTCTCATACAATCTGGAAGCCGGTCAAGCTGTTCCTTTCATCTACCACTCACATGTACACCCTCATCTAGTATGTAATGTAAATTTCAAAAAATTTACATGACAATAATTCTTTCCTTCTGAACATATTCATAAATAAGGCAAGAGAAATTAAAAATTCAACAACCCGATGTCAACTATTAATCAGTTCAATCGGCATTAGGTGTCAAATTTTTTTCACAATTGCAACACCTTTCATAATTGTGGGAAAGAAAATTTGAAAATAGTTAAAGAGAATTCTGGTAGGTGGCGCAGTAGCTGCTGCATAAGAAGAAATGAAAATATAGTAGAGTGCACAACAACAGAAGTTAAATGAGATTTCCAATACCAGGATAGTATGAAAGTAACATGGTTTCCTCTTGCTGGTCAGATGAGCAAGATTGTTTGCTTCTTTCTCCCTCTTTCTATTTCATGCTGTCCTGGTATCAAAAACTTCTTTTGTAAAGCAAATGTTGTTCCTCACCAAAAGAATAATAAAAATAAGGAGAATCAGTTGCCTCTAAACTAGGCTTTGTAGAGAAAAATGCTGTAAAAAGTTGTAGGTTTTTAAATTTCCTGTAACTTTTGGTTGTATACTATTTATTGTAAAATGCATACTAAGGCCACAATCTTAAAATGTCCCATTTTTTTACTGATTTTGATGAAAAAACATAACAGAAAAACACTAATTGCTGTTGAACTGAGCGTTGTACAAAAACAAATGTTAGAAAATTTTGATTTTATACACTTTTCCCCTAAAATCCATATTAAGGCCGCAATCTTAATAAAAACTCATTTTTTTCTGAGAGCACAGCTTCCTCAATACTTTCAGTCAACATGATGCATACTTTACCGTGTCGAGCATCATAAAAAATGTAAAAATTGAGGCGATTTTTTAAAAAAAACTGTATGAGCCGTTTTTGAGAAAATCGCACGAATAAACTATTATTTCTGGTTGACCTATTTTGATGAAAATGTTTGTGTTGGGTCCCATAATGGTACCTAACTTAAGTTTCAACTTTAAACATTATTCTTTCTATTCTTGAGACAATTTGTTCACACACACACAGAATAATCGCTGTAAACATGTTTTTTGAGTTCAGAGGTCTGAAAACATGAAAGTATGTATATCCAGTTAAAATTCAATTTCGAAAAATCTGCTTGAAAAAAATACTTTCCTTCTTTATATATTCATACAAGGCAAGAGAAAGCAAAAATGACGTCTAAATTACATTCTGTTTTGATTGTATTCATATCAATTTTTACCTTTGTAAAGATTTCAGCTGTGTTGAGTATTCCAAGTCAATGAATGACTCTTTAACCACACCTTTAATTGCATTGCTCATAATTGTTAAAACTAGAATTGCAGTATATGCTATGCTGCAAAACAGTAGGTCCTGGGTTTAATTCCCAGCTTAGGGTCTAGAAAATTATTACATGTTGAAACCCACCATTCCTTCATCCAAAGTATTCGCTCCGATAACCAAAATTGTTGAAATTATTTTTGGAATAAACAATTTGGCAAGGCCAAAATAATGTGGACAAATTTTATTTAAAACATATTTTTGTAAATTTTGTTATAATGGTGATGTTTCAGATGGAAATGAATCGGACATTTTTTGCAACAAGATATGTTGCAATAGACTACACAAGAATGCTAATTACGAAGACATTCTGCAGCGGTTGAATGAAGAAGGTGGTAAGTTTAAAATATTGGGTTAAGTAATTAGTATAACTAGGTTGTATACTTCCATAAAAATTTTTGAAATTTGCGTTTGTCTGAAAAAATAGTGTAGAGGAATACGTGTAGTGCTGTGTATATACTGTATGCGCAGCAGTCATATTGCAGTTTGAATTCTACTGAATAAGATGAGAACAGATATCCAGACTTCATGTGATCATCAGAAGTGCAGGGGTGATAAAATTACTGCACAGGATTGCAATAGCGACGATATCTGTATTACCAATCAATAAGAAAGCGCAGTTAGTTAAGAAAGTAACAGCAGTTTAGTTATGAAAGCGCATTTGTTTGAAAGTTGTTGGGAAGAATTGTTAAGAAAGCGCAGTGAATGCACAGAGTGTGGTTAGGTTGCTGTAGGACGGTGTCATAGTGGAGGCAGAATAATGTTCACACATTCATGTGCGCTCGCATTCACAAACACACTATGCTCGTGAACGAATGTGTAATAACTGGTCTTGTTTGGTTTACCGTTAGTAAACAATTTGTTATTTTTTATAGTACAGTAATCCCTCGTTATCCGCAGGGGTTACATTCCAGAGGGTTACCGCAGTTAGTAAAACCGCGGATAATAATACCATTATATGAACAAAAAGATGGGAGTTAGGTTCTAAAGGTAAAGTCCTGTAGTGGTTTTAAGTGTTTAATAGTTTTAGGAACATTTTACCATTATTATAATTTATGAATATTTAATAAATACAGTAACGTACGCATAAAAAATTTAAGTTGCTTTAAAATAGTTAGTTATGGCTCTTTGCTTCTTCTTCTGTTCAAACTCCTTGTGTACTTCTTTGTATGTTATAATCAGCTCCTGAGTCCTCTTTTGAATTGAAGGGCCCTTTCCATGACTGGATCCATCTCCAACACGTGGTCAGCCAATGCGTTGCCATGCTGAGGATCTTGTTGATGGTTTGTGAAGAAATGCTTGGCTTCGTTTCAGGATCGTCGAACATACAAAGTACATACGAAAAAGTTAGACTGAGACATGGAGGAAAACGTACGAAGAAATTACAGTATGGTGCCTGGGCGTATGTATGGCGGTTAGGGTGGGGTGTTACTGGCGGGGCTCGGTACCCGGTGACTGGCTCACTACGCACAGTACGCGGAAAACTAGCTTGGCTCATGGTGGCTGCCGCCATACTATTGTGTGACTCAACATGATACAGATGCCAAAACATTTATTCAAACACATGATTTCAGAATTGTATGATTTTCCAACCAAGTACGGTGTACACAAGGTGAGAAAACGTACGTATTTTAAGGTTTTAGGCCCACGGACAAAGTCCGCGAATAACCGAAACCCGGAGATACCAAGGGATTACTGTATTTTGCATTTTATTTATCTAATAACAAAGGAAAAGTAGCAAGGTAGTAGGTATGTGGATTTTTAATTTAATGGTTATAATGTTCTATGTGGAAACTGTACACAATATTTCTCAACGCACATCTTTGAAAGTTATCAATATTAACTTTCTTTTTCAATCTTTTGCGAGATTTTCCTGGCTTACTGAAATTTTCATTTTCACCCAGTTAAAAAACATTAACATTAGAAGTTAATTATTAGAATTGATTCTATTACAATTTTTCACACCGTATGAACGAACATGTCGCAAAGGTCAGCCACAGAAACTTGAATTTCTAACCGTAACATTTCCGGATTTTCTAAAGTAATCTTTTATAAACATTCATAATTACACATTTAGTTTGACTTTTTAAAGCCACTCTCCGTCCCAACCTGCAGTTCGATCTTGGCTGAGGCATTCCGAATACTATTTAAGAAACGACAAAAAGTATTGATAAATACTGTTTAAGAAATGGCAAAGAGTATTGAAAAATACTGTTTATGAAAACTGTCGAAATGTAAACCACAACACATGTAAATCGTGTGAGTGCAGAGAGCAACTGTTTTTTTTCCGTGCAAGGGGGAGGGCCATGCGCTGGAGACTCAACAATTCCCCTCCATTTTAGTATAAGCTATGCCAATGAACTACACACCTCATGTGATCACGCTTCCTTAACATTGATAGATAATAGTTAAATAATAATAGAACTAAGGAGATTTAACTATACGAGTGCGAACAACACCTCAAGGCCTCATCATGTCTAATTGTCTTCAGCAGCTTTTATTTAACCTTAAACTCATGGGCAGTGTTATTGAATAGAGCTATGGGTTGCTTTACAAGCTAAGTAATTTACATGAAACATAAACATGTTACGTTAAAACTAATTTGAAAATAAAAATGTGAAAAAGAATTCCAGGAACAGTCATAACTTAATCGAATAAAAGCATTTTGGTTGAAACAAAACACAAATTCAATAAATAATACTGAATTTATTAACAAAAAATTTATATACACAATTTCTTAAAAATATAAATTCTATAATGCTTACTCAACTTCAATTGTAATAAATAACAAATATAACACATAGTACAAGAGAATCACTTTAAAATATAACACAGCAAAACTCTATTTGTACTAATTTCTATTAAGAGTGGTTCACACACATCTAGCTAACATGCACCACACCCCTCCCTGCTTTAGACACAATGACAAACCTGTTCCATGGCTTAAATTCTTTAACTGTTTTTTATTTTTTATTCCTAATGTGTGTACATTGCAATCTGTTCACGAACAATAAGCAACTTCATGACCCAATGAGATGACGATATGTATGAGATGTAGTCTTGTACAGAATCAGGCCAACAATTCCTGAGCGAGAATAGGTAATTAAACCTTAACAAAGTATACCGGCAACCACTGTTCTAGTATTCAAATTCGTATAAAAGCATACCTACCTTTACTAGGATTTGAACCAGGAACCTTCGTCTCCGAAAATCAGCTGACTAGCGCCAACGACTATCCGTAAACCAACCTGGTACGTTACTTTAACAGTAACAATTGCTTCGTAAAAATAGATAATACTATCCGGATGTTAAATAGTTGTTGCAGTTAGTTAAAAAATTTAATTTGTTAGGCACTAACTTCAGAAACGAAAATGAATAAGGTATTTTGAAAAAAGTGGTGCAAGGGCAGGCAACATAATAGAACCAACGTTATGGTATTTTGATGAAAAAAAGTTTCTCTTGGATCAGGTTTTACTATTCCACATGCTAACTGCAGAAGTTTCAGCCGTGAACTAATTTATTAAGCAATGTGGGTTAGTCAAGTAACACTGTACGAAAATTGTGCACTATATTGATGTAAACACTGATCGTCTAGGGGCTGCTTAATGTAGCTGAGACATGGAATACAGGAAAGAAGGTAGGAAGTAGAATCCGGGCAAAAGAGATGAATTCTATTTTGTATAATGAATTTATATAATAAATTTCACTAACCTTCTTTTTAAACTGCGTCAACTTTTATCTTTACTTACACGTGTTTTGGTAGATCCACCATCATCAAAGTAAATAACATAATTGAAACTAAAAATTTTTTTATTTATTTAAAATCTATACAAGATACATCTTCAGTCATTTGTATAAAACTGACTGAAGTTAGACTAAAACAGATGAAGTTCAAGGGGAGTAAGGGGAGTATGCTGGGGAAGACAAGAAGAGATGGAATAAGAAATGATGCAATTAAGGAAAAACTGTAATTTTGTCTGTATAAAATATTTTGTTTTACAAATTAATCAAGAGATTAATTATTACAAAAAAAAAAACAGAAACAAAGTACAAACCAATGAAAACGTATTAAGATAACCCACCAGATTCTTATTGCTACAGAAAATCTTAAAGGTATAACATGGGCCGAACAAGTAAGAAGAGACCTTGACAACGCTCAACTCATTTCTGAAGACGCGACAGACCGCGATACGTATAGAAAAAGAATAGACGAGTGGGAAGTGCAGCCAGAGATCAGAGCCAAGAAGGCCGGCACTACATGGACAGAGGAGAGGAAGAGAGCCATGAGTGAGAAGATGAAGATGTCATGGAGAACCCGCAGGAAGAACCGTAGAAGCTTCACATGATCCATAAGGGTCTACAACATGTATAATAATAATAATAATAATTCTAAAAATAAAATAATTTCTACTATGTAAAGAGATAGTATTTTTTTGAAAAACAGCATGCATACTATATTGAAAATGAAGAGGCAGTGTTTTTGGTATACACCTTTTGTTTTTGTAACAGCGTATTTCTTTTGCAATCAGTTTATAAATACAATAACTTTAAGCAAAGATAAGAAAATCTGAGTAATGTCCTTAGAATTAAAATATAAACCACGTTAAGTAGTGTGTTTTCAACAAGACTAAACTGTGAAGAAAAAAATATATAAATATATACGTACAAAACTTAAACTTGATGAACTGTGAATCAACAACTTGAAACACAAAGTTCTTTAAGCTGAATATGATGACGATGATAAGAGATGATAATGATGCCTATTATGACATGACGATGACTAGTAATTAAAGTAGAAAAGAAAAAATGGCTTAAATGATTAACAAAATCATAAAGGTAAGTCTAATGTTTTAAAATGTTTTAGTCTGCGAGTATCTTTGCTGTTGTCGAGGAGGTTAATCGCTAATGGATTCTGAAGGTCTTCTAGTTTTTGTATGAAACTAATAATTGAAATATACCTGGGTACAAAAGGGTTAATATAAGTTTCTCACATGAGGTTACCTGAATGTTATTTATTTATTATGATGCCTTGATTTACTCTAGTAAATTTACATGATTCTGTAACCATAAATTGGACTGTAATTTTTGCACAAGTTGCACGTGATTAGATCAGAGAACAGGTTTTGTCATTATTTCTGATTAGCAGTAGCAGACATTAGCTGTTTTAAAAAAGAAGCATGTGTGAACATGCTCTTTTAAGGAACATCTGAACAATAGAATTCAATTAATAAATACATGGAATAAAAAACACATTAAGAATTATGAACTCAACTAATATGAAAGATTTTCTTTTTAATATCGTTAAAGTTGCGTTAAGTGATTACAGTACGGTTGTCCACCATTTAGTAAATATTTTTTAGAATAGCAGGGAAATGAACATGGCTTAACAATTCAAGAAATCTCTGTAAAATAACTGAAACCGTCTCACTGAGTCGTGAAAACTGATTTTGTAACTACTACAAGAAAAAATGTTTAAAAACTATTTTATTATCAAAACTTATCTGTTACCTATGCAATATAATTAATCTGATGATTCACCATTTGCTTTCATTTCAGCGTAACTGTTAACTTTTCAGACTTTGGTACCTGGTACCTAAATGAATGTTTAAGTTTACAATAACATCCTGGGTTGACAACGTGTACCAGGTGGTAAAAAATGCTTTTCATTTAAAATATAATTGTTAATTTAAAATTTTATATTTATGTGAACAGGTGTAATTGTTACAAAACATACATGGAAATATAATATTACACTAAGCAAAAGCCAATACTCACACAACTTTACAGATAAAATACAAAATTCTTAATTAACCCTTTCCATTCAAAATATTTTATCGACAAATTCTAACTTATAATATTTTTCCAGGTTTGTAAAAGATCATGTGAGTATGACAGTAATATAGATAGCATTGGTTAACACAGACCTAGACTCAAATCTGACTAGGGCATGTACTCTAAACAGGTCCAATTCATTGTTAGGTTGTCACCTAACAATAGTACAGTTCACAACAATTCATTATAACTTACAGAAATATCTAGTGGATATTTTAGATTAGTTCATTAGTTTAGATTAGTTCTGTTTCTTATTACATGGTCAGCTTATTAAATGACTGAATCATTTAAGAACAGAAGAGGTTGAGGTGCAAAAGACACTAATCAGAGTTATCTCCTCTGAAAGTAATGAATTTTATTATACAGCCAGACCCTGTGGTGAATGAAGTGAAGGTGTCATTTGCAGAGTGGAAAATATGTGCTTTTCAGAGGGCCCGGCATGCTGATAAGCGTACTTTTCCACCCAGTGAGGAAGGCAAATGTAAACCACCTCACTCCTCGTTCTACTTAGTAAAACCTCTTCAGGTTCAAACCAGCCTTTTGGCTGATGACCTAAACAACAAACAACAGTTATAAAGTACAGAACCTACTTGATGGAAGGATAAAAAAATTTATTCATATAATCTGGTTTGAATTTGATTTTATGATTTTTTTCAAAACTATTTAATAACATTTAACCCTTACAAACCGGGACACCCAATATCACTCATTTGTCATCGTCTTTCTTTAAACTCAATTATTTCCGCAACAATTCATTAGTTTCTAACGGGTTTAGTTTTACTAGATAGACATTTTTCTTCTTTCATTTGATGTATCTTGCATATTTGTAGAATGAAAATTGACGACGTGGTGTTACGCGAAAGAGATTTTTTTAGAAGAGCCAGTACTGAAATTTGAACGTTTTTATCCATAACGTTTCAACAAAAAAAGGTTTTTGTTTGTGAATTACATCATCAGTTAGCTTTAAATGTAACAATCAAAATCAATAAATTAGAAGTGCCAACGACAAATTTTATGATCCTAAAATCAAACAAAGAAGGTTAACACTACCCGTCTCGCCTATCCCTCGGTTAAGCCTTACAATTATTAGCTTCAAAATAAACGATAACATATTTTGATTTATGCTATCCTGTTTAGAAAAAGATAATACACAAAAGAACATGCGGAAAAGAGATAGAACTTTCATAGAAGAGGAGTAAATAAAAATTGAAAAGACACCACATTATTTTGAGGCAATTTTTTCTCAATTTATTTTCATCCAGCACGTTACTTTGTTGAACAAAAAGTGTGATATCTTTTGAATGCGTCTATCAATTTGCAATATCTAAATGTTATTTTCACAATGAATTGCTTTATTTATGTATAAAGCTAAACATATATGTTTTTGTAGTTTTTACTGATTCAGTGACACTTTTTCATATGTAAATAATTGATATTACTAAAAGAAAATATTTTTCTTAATTTTCAATTTTTATTCTGGTCATAAATGAAAACAGAAAAATTTGGTTTAAACGTTGTTCTAATAAAAAATTCTTTATAAATAGATGGTAATTTTTTGAAATTTTTAGGAATTAAACTAAATGAAATATAAGAGTTTTTATTAGGCGTAAAATGAGAGTCTGCGTGATCATTAGAATCTCTGTTCTCTTCGGGTTAAATACTGTAGCACTTTTACAAGTTCAATCAATTTTAACAAATAACAATATAATGAATTTCATTATACAGCCAGTGATGAATGAAGTAAAGGTCTCATTTGCAGGGTGGAAAGTAGATGCTTTTCAGAGAACCTGGCATGCTGATAAGCATAATTTTTGGCTCAGTGAGGAAAATAATGGTAAACTACCTCACTTCTAATTTTACTTAATAAAGCCTCTAATGGTTGAAACTAGCATTTTGGCTAATAACCTTAAACAACATCAGTGTGATAACCCTTGAAGCAGCAGTTCCTTTGGTTGAAAAACCTAGTCGTCGTGTGTATGTATTATGAAATGAGATTGCACACAACCATCACATAATCCTAACTAATTGGGACTGGGACCTGTTCTCCGGATTATCCAGAAAAATGTACAAAATGAACAAAATTACAACAACGCTATATGCACAGATGTGAAAAAGTATAATTTTTTGTAATTGCTAATGAACTAGAAAAAAAAGATTAACCAGTAAGCAAATATTATATTGCAAGTAGGCCTACATCTTTTATTATGAACTTGGTTATGTTGGTTAATATTCTTAACGACGTGGTTAATTTTATTATAAAACATATGTTCATGTATAAAAATGCATTTTTTTTAATCATCAGTCTCTCGACTGGTTTGATGCAATTCTCCAAGCTGTTCTATCTTGCGCAAGTCGTTTTATATCTACATACCTGTAACACCCTACATCTTTAGTAATTTGTTTTATATATTCTAATCTTTGCCTCCCCTTACAATTTACTCCCTCAATATTATCCTCCATTATTGACAGCCCCAATACCTGGATTCCTTAAGATACATCCCAATAACCCTTCTTCTGGTAAGATGCTTCCACAGACTTCTTTTTTCATCCACTCGCCTAAGAACCTCTAAATTACTTATTTTATCCACCCACTTAATCTTTAACATTTTCCTATAACACCACATTTCAAAAGCTTCTATCTTCTTCTTTTCTACAGCCCCTATCTTCCACGTTTCACTCCTGTATAATGCTACACTCCAAACATAATGTTTTAAGAAATTTTTCCTAATCTGTAAATCAATGAAAATGCATAAAAAAATAATCTGATTAAGGAAGTGAATATTAGCAATAAAACTGATTTTAAATTGCCAATGGAATACAGAATTTATAGTTAAATTCAGTGTATTACAAACAACACACGAATGGAAAGAGTTAAGATGAACAGAACATGAGACACCTAAGAAAAAAATGAGTTCATATTTTAAAAAAAATCAAACATTTTAATAAAATAAATTAAATACAGTAAATTCCCATTCAACGGAACCTCAGTAAATAAAATGGTTGTCTGGCTAATTTTGTTTTTATTTTGTTTTAGGTTGCCTAATATTTTGAGGAATCATCACTTCGACATTCGTGTACAAAAAAACGAATCGACTTTTTCGAAAAACAGACTCAAGACTTTTAAAAACAAATTACAATTTATACTATATTTTTACTAATTAAACGAAAATTAAAATAACGATGCATATTTGTTTTCCTGTTTTTTTTTTTAATTTCTCGTTAAAACTTACCCAAAATGGATAAATGGGGTTTTACTGTATTTTGAATACATAAAAGCCATAAATATCAGAGCCGTTATTACCAACTGGTATAGGTAATAACATTACAAACAACAGTGACACAATAACATTTCTAATTACTTAACTAATTTTATTTCTTAAATATATTAGATTATAATAATAATTATAAATACAAGACGTTATGTATACATTATAATACAATGTGTAATTCTGTTTAAAACATCAGTCATTACAGACTTTTTTTTTAAATTGATTAACGACCATTATGGCCAAGATAATAATTCCACCAAACCGAATCTGATGAACAGTATTTTTTAAATAGTTCACTATCTACAGTTTTAAATTCACTTCACACAATAATGAATGGTGGGAGAACCGTTTCAATGTTCTGCTCCCACAACACATAATCATCACATTTTTCACACCATCCGTCATTCTCAAAATCGTTGGCAGTACAATAGAAGAAACTGAAGTTTAGCAGCAGGTAATACAGGAATAGCAGTAGTGACGGAACTGAGGCGGATGACACGATGGGAGAAACAACCTAAGGTAGAGAAACTCTTATTTTAAACCTAATTTCTTGGCTTCAATTTCATATATTAAAAGTCTCCACATTTTCACTACAAACACTTCAGCTTCTTCATCGAGCACCTGTACAACAAACATAGAACATGATAAAACCATTGTAAAAATACAATAATAGACTAAAAAAAAAATAATTTGTAAATTGTTTCCTGGTTTCAATAAAACATCTAAAAACTAAAAAAAAAAATCAAGAAGTTGTCACCGCCACCCCTTCTAATTAATCATTTACCGTGTTGCTGGCTTCAATAGTTCTCCCGGCCTTTGACGGCATACCGACAAACCTTTCGGCTGCGCACCGCAAAGGCCTTTGTCATCAAGGCAAAGCCAGTAGCCGCTCTCTACCACAGCGCTCCTGGCAGCTATATAAAGAGCGCTGCACTGAGCAGAGATTCAATTGCGATCCAGACACAGAGCGATTCACTTCACATCAAGACAAAAGAGGACGAGCCCAGCCGAGACCGGACACACCATCCCTGGTCTACGCTACCGGTGGCGAACGCTACATTCCCGCACCGGTCAGCCTTCGCCAGCCCGGAGAGGGCCGCCTTGGCCGCGCTATCGGCAGACGGCCTACGCCGACCCGACACTGCGGGGCTCTGGGGGCCACCACTGTCATGCTGCAGTGGGGACCCACTTGCCGCTGAGGGAAGGCTAGGTTGGAACCCGGTAGCCGAGCCATCACTCTTCGGGCTCTGCTACCACCACGCCGGCTCACCGCTTCCGATCCAGACAATGACAAGATGTCCACCACGGCACACGGCTGCCAGACTCCAGTGAGACTAATCGATGATCCCACAAGAGAGAAGATGACGCTTCCGCTCACCGACCCGTCACTGTAAGCCGTCGACCGGACCGTCATCGCCCGCTGACACAAACGATGCCCACAGCGGTTCCTCGACCGAGCCTTACGCCCACCGGACCCAATGAAGCAGCCATCGACACACTACTGCGAGGGAAGAAGATGACGTCTCCGCTGGACGACGACACGCCGTGTCGCCCAGCTCCTCGACCGCCACGACACTATGATCGACCCCTCTCCAAGACGACCACTGCTTTAAACGGCCCTTTTCAGGGCCACCAAACTAATAAGGTTAGCCACTTAACGTCGCCATCCGGTGACAAAGTAAATCTTGCTAAATTTTTTCGCTACTATTAATAATTTATATAATGTTTTGCTTAGAGTCATATATTTCATCCAATATAAAAACATCTAAAGTCGTAAGAAGGTGAGAAAGAAATTCCCCTTCCACTCCAAATCCCGCGTGTAATACTAGCCGAACCGCGTAACAACAGCAGCTTGAACGCTACTACTCTGCCTGATATTATTAGCTTACTATTATAAGAAATAAAAACCAATGATACAGTCCCTCTTTCACTTCCCGCTCAAAAAATGGTATCATACTATTAATAATTTCATGACTTTGACTACGCAAAACTTGATCTTTTTTGCCAACTTTATTTTTTCCCCTATTTTCACTCATTTTATATGAACTCAGAACTGAACAGAGTCAACGAAAAAGTAAACACCTTTGAATAATATAAGACACTATATTAGAAATTTTTTTTTTGTTTTATTCCTAATTTGAGTACGTTACAATCTGTTCAATTTAGAACAATAAGCAACCCCATGACCCAATGAGATGAGGATGATGTGTATGACATGTAAATGAGGTGTAGTCTTGTACAGACCCAGGCCGACCATTCCTGTTGCCTGTTAAGGTAAATATAATTTATCGCTAAAAATGGTTTTTCAATTATTTTTAACCGGGATCATGGATATCAGGATACACAGCCCAAATATGTAAAGCAGAAGTTCCACAAATTTTCTCTCAGATATGGATCATTTTCATGCTCTCACAGACACAAAAGAATACAAAATATATCATCTGGTTTGGGGGGGAGGGGAGATTTTTGAACGATTGGCCCAGTCTCATAGAAACTGTTGAATCAGGTCTGGGAGTTGTATAAGGGGGTACGAAACAAAAAAAATTTCAAAAATTCAAAATTTTGTTTTTCCCGCCATGTGATTACTTGATATTTTAGCTTTAAAATGAGCTATCATTCAATGAATTCTGACCAGTAGAAAATTTTCTACAATTTTTTTTCGAAAGCAAGTTCAATGTGATTTTTTTATAAATTGAAGTTGGTATGCGGTGCGCGACAACTATGCTAAACCTTGACAGTAAACGCATTCAAAATTCTGATCGTGTAATGAGTGAGCTTCAAAAAAAAAGGCAAGGCAAGTTTGAGAACAAGCCAAAAGGAAACTAGAAGAGGAGCTAGTACAGCAAGAGGATCCAGATAATCCTGCTTATGCTGCTGGCATGTACTAATTTATGTAAGTAACAAATACATATTTTTGTTTCCTTGTTTCCCGAAAACAATCATTTTTGACACAAAAGACCCGTTTTCTCAGGAACTGTCAGAGATATTCGTTTCAAATTTTCAGGACATAATATTTAGTATCTTATACAACTTTTAACATGAGCGTTTCAAAATATAGGCTCTTGAACTTATTTTTCAGACTTACCAGTACAGTTACCACAGCGGCTATGATAAAAAAATTATAAAAATTTTTTAAAATTCTAATAAGGACAAACCCCTGTGTCTAAAGTTGTATTAGATACTGAATAATATATTTGTGTCTAATTATGTGCTGAAAATTCGGAGAAGTTATCTCTATTGGTTCCTGAGAAAATGGGTCAAACATTAACATGGCTGAGATAGGCATTTTCTGTTTTCAGTTTCATAAATTAAAAGTTCCCCACATTTTCCCAACAAACACTTAGGCCTCTTCATTGATCGCCTGTACATACACGAAACATGACAAAGAACATAGATGTAATACTTGGGGTGATACAAGGTATTCATATAAAAATGTGTGCTACAATGTAATAAGAAAAAAAAAGAATTATTACCACTGTGGAATACCGTGTTAGAATGATCAGGGGTTTAAAATAAATTCTTACACTTTCAAAATGATACAAATCAGCTAACTCAAATACAAAAAAAAATCTACACTGAACAGTTAAGCCATGTTTATAACTAACTGCACAACTTTGAAACAACAATTTGGTCAGTAAGATCCAATCTAAGTAGTGTCACATCTTTTTACCCTTCCCTGCTACACATGTAATCTGTTAGTCATTCATAATCATAATCATATTCATAATCATTCATAACATAATCTGTTAGTCATCAATCTGTTAGTTGCAGGGCTAAAATAAATAGTTCTGTTTCTTATCACATGGTCAGCCAATTAAATGACTGAATCATTTAAGAACAGAAGAGGTAGAGGTGTAAAAGATACTAATCAGAGTTATCTCGTCTGAAAGTAATGGATTTCATTATACAGCCAGACCCTGTGATGAATGAAGTGAAAGTGTCATTTGCAGAGTGGGAAATATATGCTTTTCAGAGGGCCTGGCATGCTGATAAGTGTACTTTTCCACTCAGTGAGGAAGGCAATGGTAAACCACCTCACTCCTCGTTTTACTTAGTAAAACCTCTACAGGTTCAAACCAGCTTTTTGGCTGATGACCTAAACAACACACATGTAATGGAATTTTCTTAAGGAGGAGGTATATATATCCTTTCAGAGACCAATACATGTCTTCCAATGAAATCTTCAGATTATTCCAATTTTTTTGTTTTTTTTTAATTTATAAAAAGTCACTTCACATGTGCAACACACGGACAGAGATCAGTGATCAGTGATCACCCACCAAGGTTCAACAAAAGAACTTCTCATTAATGCATCGAGTGTGAATCAAGCCCAGGGATAACACATCATATGGTACATTTAATTTAAGTGGAAAGTTGAGGAATCCATTACCAGTCAGGATCTGGAAAACTGCAACCCATTAAACCGATCAAATAAAACCTCACTATAGTCGCTAAATAAACAAAAAGAAACTTATTTCCACAGCAACATTACAATAATGACATTCATGTATAACGTTTCCTAGCCAAAATATTTTCTTTTAACAGGCTGACTCCCAAGGCAATTTTTGCAATTTTGCTTAAAATAAAACCATTCCTATTTTATGGTTCCTTTGCTTTTTCTAATTAAAAGTCTAGAATATTGTAAGGCTTAAATTTTCTTTGGCGTTGGTTTTTAGGTGAGAGATTGATCATCAGGTACTCACGAATAAAAAAAATCAAATTTACTGTGCAAGATTGTTTGTGGTTCACTGAATTTTTACTTGTAATTCTATAAAATATTACATGTATTTTATAAATAATTTACTTTAGGCTATTTTTTAATGTTGTTTAGGTCATCAGCTGAAAGGCTGGTTTGAACTTGTAGAGGTTTTACTAAGTAAAATTAGGAGTGAGGTGGTTTACAATTGCCTTCCTCACCGAGTTGAAAAGTATGCTTATCAGCATGCCGGGCCCTCTGAAAAGCACATATTTTCCACTCTGTAAATGACACCTTCACTTCATTCACCACAGGGTCTGGCTGTATAATGAAATTCATTACTTCCAGACAAGAAAACTCTGATTAGTGTCTTTTACACCTCTACCTCTTTTGTTCTTAAATGATTTAGTCACTTAGTTGGCTGACCATATGATAAGAAACAGAACTATTTATTTTAGCCCAGCAACTAACACATTGAGGGCAAATAATTTGACACTCCACCTGTCTGTTATGGGCAGAATTTTTTAATAAAACCACAAAAATATCAATCCGTCTCTCTCTATCAAGCAGTTATTTGGCGCCTGGTAAACTTTGAGTACCAGTTGTCTACATTGAGGCACCGACCAGAGTCAACTTTAACAAATTCAAAAAATATTGTAATATGAAAACCATAAAAAATTAAAAGATAAAATGATTTTTCATTATATAATATTATTAAAACATGATCAATAATGCAATAATAAACAGCTGTAATAATAGTCAAAATTATGTAATAGTAACAATAAGCTATTAAGTTACAGTGACTCATTTTTGACCCGATCGGATCAAGTAAATCATGAACCATGACTGGAGAAAAACTTTTGAACTCATTTCTAACAGCTCAATATATGATTCAATGCAAACGAGCATGCAATCTGTCTCACGATTCTATTAAAAATACTATTACATGGTAGACGGATCAGTCTCTCAAAAGTAAATTTTACAATTCTGGTGAGAGGTAATTTTACAATTTTGGTCTCATGGGAGTCAACCTGTTAACATTAATTTTTACTAAAAGTGCCCCCCCCTTTTGTACTTACCATTTGTACATCATCAAGAATCCCTTGCGGGGCACTACCAGCAAGAACTTTCGAACAAATAAAATCAACTAATGTAGGTTCAGGTTCACCTATGTACTCTATTATTTTCTTATTAATCCACGGTCTTATTCTCCTTTCCAAAAATTGCTGAAAAAAAATCACAATAAAATTAAACACTTAATGGTTCGATTTCTCCAAAGATAGTTTTAAACTGATGACATTAAGCCATCAAGGAAAAGATATACGAAAGAAGAACATATTAAAAAATCTGGTGTGAAACACTCACACAACTTTCTCTTGCCAATGCATATAATTTTATTTTTTTTTAGCTTTTATTTGTAATTGGGAACTGTACTTTGTTAAAAACTACCCAATTTGATCGCTGCTTTTTTGCTGTATTTTTTTTTGATGTGGATTAGACATGAGTTTGAACAGGGACCCCCAGTAGAGTTTGTTCATAGATGGCTGTCAGCTGGTCACCATACAAAGTCGCTCGCCCAACCGGTGTTACTTAACAAATAGTAGCGACTTTCTACCAAAATGCTCTAAATAAAAATTGTAGATCTTTTAATTTCTTATAAATTTGATTATACACACTTTTATCGTAAAATCCATACTAAGGCCGAAATCTTAAAAAATTGATTTTTCATACGTTTTCGTGAGAAAAAACAGAAAATCACTAATTACCGCTAAACTAAGCATTATACAAAAAGAATGTTTGAAATAAAAGTAGTAGAATTTTAAATTTTCTACAACTTTTATATTTTTGCGCTAAAATGCATATTAAAGCTGCAATCTTAAAAAAAAAACAATTTTTTTACGTGAAAACAGCCTTACCAAGAATTTCAGCAGACATAACGCCTACCCTATCTTGTAGAGCATAAAAAATTTAGTAAACCAGGTGATTTTTAAAAAAAATTGTAAGACCCGTTTTTAAGAAAATCGCAAAAAAATGAAAAATTACACGAATTCACTACTACTTCTGGTTGACCGATTTTGATGAAAATGTTCATGTCCGGTCCTCTAGTGGTATCTAACTTAAGTTTCAAGTTCGTACGATGTTCTGTTCTTGAGATATTCTGTTCACACACACACAAACACAGACCAATTGCTAAAAACTTGTTTTTTTGAATTCAGGAGGTCTTAAAACGTAGAGATCCAGTGAAAACTCGATTTTGAAAAATCGACATGAAAACAATACTTTTTTCCTATATATTCATTTAGGAAAGAGAAAATAAAAAGTAAGACAAAGCCTAAAAAATCAAATTTCTACGAGAAGCCAACACAGTAGTGAATTGTATTGGCATAAGTAATTATTGTAGCCAACAGGCAAAGCCTGCCATCTGTATGGTTTTCAAAAATAATTTGTCCATACTGTATCGTTTTTGGCTACAAAATATGCTAAATATTGAAGTTCATGTAATGTTTTGGTAAAAAAAGTTATTTTTCAGCAAAGAGTTCCCATGTGGTTACTACAGTAAACATCAACAACATATAGATTTATTAATTAAAAAAAATTATAAGTTGTTTTGGTGGCAAATGTTAAAATTGGCATCAATCGTTTTTCTATATCTGTCTGTCACACCCAGATATATCAGAAACTAGAGGAGATAGTAAGAAATGGTTTTCGGATTCGTAATCTACACAAAAAGTTAGTGGGCATGGATCAGGTTTGAAGTTCCAATTTCGACCGGAAGTGGCCAAAAACCAAACGTCAAGAAATCGAAGTTGCAATTTGGAAACAAAAATAATATCAATTCCTCTTAGAGTAGATCCAGAAATCATTAGGTTCAAAGTTCCAGTTTCGACCAGAAGTGGACCAAAACCAGAAGTCAAGAAATTAAAGTTGGAATTCAGAAACAAAAATAGTGTCATTTGATTGCTCTTACAGAGTAGATACAGAAATCATTGAGTTTAAAGTTTCCATTTCAATCGGAAGTGGCTTATAACCAGAAGTTCGAAGCATTAGTCATACCTGTGGACGAGCTTTCCAATATGCTCTTCATAAAATGTTGCCATCGATGAATTTAAACGAGTCTTGAAGCCTTTTATTAATATAGCTGTCCTCCTAGCCACTACAGGGAAAAAATGGATGTCTTTTGGTGGTAAGTCGGGACTGGTTGGCAGGTCATTGAAAATGTACCATGGAAATTTCTCACGGAGTCGTTGGGTTGCACCAGTACTGTGAGGACGGTGTTTTCACGAATCAGAACAATTCCACAAGTCAGCATACCTCTTATTTTGTTGTGAACGGTTCTCCACAAACTTTGTAAAGTTTTACATTAATCGTGATCTCCAGCTGCATGAACTCACTAGAAACACATTAAGGAGCTTTGAGACAACATCAAGACTCATTTGAATTCATTTGTAGCAACATTTTAACAAAAGCGAATTGGAAAGCCCGTCCACAAGTACGACAAATGCTTCAATCGTCATGGTGATTATGTCGAAAAGTAGCCATAAGTGTACATAACTTTCAGTAATAAAACATTTTTTCTATATTCACTTGTCTTTTATTTAAGCCCTATTGGAGGTTGAAAAAAACAACAATAATAAATACACATCTTGGTGATCGGCATATTAAATTGAATGAAAGACTTATACTTACATTATCTACAGCAGCCCAATCTAACTGGAATGCAAAAAGAGCGTTCTTATCTGTTGGAATCTTGTCTATTAAAGTCTTTATGTGTTTTCTCTTCTCCTCTTGAGTTTTCACTAGATCTTCTTTCTTATCGTCTTTCACCTTTTTCTTATCTTCAGTATAGTCTATAAAAAGAGAACACCGCATACATAAATTACTATCGATATAATAATTTTCACGGTAATCACCAATTTTTCCACATATCAGACTCTGGCATTAAAAGTGATGGTTTTAGATTTCATTGACCTTTATACAACAAGAACAGGGCCAGGAAAAATCGACGAATTAATTGTTCATAAGCAAAATATGTGTCAATTTACAATATAACAGGTGGCGCACCTAAAAGTAGCCCCGTAAATAAAGTGCAACACAACTGAAATGAATCAGTTTTTTTTTTTATTTTTTTTTTTTTAATTTACGCCCCAATTGGAGCACTCAAGTCACTCATGGACATGCGTTCCTTGAGGAGTTAGTTGTGGCACCACACTGTTGTTTTCTTCGTTCCCACATCAATTTCATATTCTTTGACCTGGTGGCTCTCAATCTCTCTGCCACAGCTGCATTCGGCTGTCTTCTCTCTCTGAAAGGCAGTTGGGTTATCCTCTTTTCCCTTAGGATGGTCTTCTCTTCTCGTCTCTGGATCATTTCTTCATTTATATTCAAGTTCCCCATGTCTGACATGACTTCCTGTATCCATTTGTTTTGGATCTTATTCTTCATTTGGTTACGTTATTACACGATATGTTGAAAGTGATCACCGTCAGCTTGTACACATAAGATAGCACGGCGTAGCATATTCTGAAATACAGACTGAAGTTCAGGAGCTGTAATGGTGCGTATGACGTTCGTGATTGAGATCTTTAGGTCTTCAATGGATTTTGGATTGCTGGCGTATACTTTATTCTTTACATTTCCCCATAAGTAGTAATCACAAGGAGACAAATCCGGTGATCGCGGCGGCCATAAGCCTAAAGAGATGGTCCTCTCATCGGTAAAAACACTACGCACACGAGCCAGTGATCTGCGAGATGTGTGACAAAGTCACCCCGTCTTGTTGGAAAAAAGAATATGTAATTTCGTGTGGTGCTAATTGATTAATAAATTGATCAAAAATCTGGTTAAACATGCAGGTTGTACACGGGAAGGGGAAAATGGGGGGAATTTTCCTTGACTCGGCATAAACATTATACAATCTTGGCTAAGTTATGAGGCTACTTTTATGTGCGCCACCCGTTATAAACAGATATATCTCTAATAAATCTATTTAATTTATTTCATACTGAATTTCTGTTTTATTAAGTTTTCATGTATTATTTAGACGACCGAAGATTTTATAATTTGGAACAAATGCCTTAGGTACTGTTACTAAAAGAAATAAAACAAAAATGTACCTAATTAAAATCTTTAAAAGAAAACCAACACATTCAGGTGCCGGCACAGCAAAATACTGTACAATGAGCGAACCGCAAGGCTGATTTGATCAGATTGATACACTACCACCACCACCACCTGATCAAGACGGTTGACATTATTCAGGGGAGTTGAAATCAAAAAATCTGGTGTGAAACACTCACACAACTTTCTCTTGCCAATGCAAATAATTAACAATAAACCTAACATTAGTAATAAAACATTAGAAATAAACAAAAACTAACCTCAATAAACATAACCTAATTTTAATCATATAGGAAAGATGCAAAATGAAAATCAACCTCACTCAGTTTGTCTTAAAAATACGGAAAACCACTCTTTCACGCTAAACTAGGCTCTGTAGAGAAAAATGCTCTAAATAAAAGTTGTAGATCTTTTAATTTCCTATAAATTTTATTATATACACTTTTGTTATAAAATGCATACTAAGGCCGAAATCTTAATAAAATAGATTTTTCACAAGTTTTCGTGAGAAAAAACCGAAAATTGCTAATTACCACTAAACTAAGCGTTACACAAAAAAATGTTTGAAATCTTTGAAATTCTCTACAACTTTAATTATATACATTTTTGCGGTAAAATGCATAATAAAGCCACAATCTTAAAAAAACAATTTTTTTACATAAAAACAGCCTCACCAAAAATTTCAGCAAACATGGTGCCCCTAACCTATTTTGTAAAGCATAAAAAATTAAGTAACTGAGACGATTTTTAAAAAAATCGTAGGACCAGTTTTTGAGAAAATAACAAAAAAGTGAAAAATTACACGAATAAACTACTACTTCCGGTTGACCGATTTTGATGAAGATGTTCGTGTCGGGTCCGGTAGTGGTATGTAACTTAAGTTTCAAGTTTCAAGTTTCAAGTTTGTACGATGTTCCGTTCTTGAGATATTCTGTTCACACACACACACAGACCAATCGCTAAAAACATGTTTTCTGGGTTCAGGGGACATGAAAACATGTAGATCTGGTGAAAGTTCAATTTCGAAAAATCGACATGAAAACAATACTTTCCTTCCTATATATTCATATAGGCAAGAGAAAGTAAAAAAAAGTAAAAGTAAAAAATTAAAATATAATTTTAATTTTTGTAGTAATAAATATTCTTTTTTCTAACAAGAGTGCAGTGAGATGATTTTTTCATAAATTAAAAGTATAACCTTTTCTGTTTAGTGATCTTTGATGGACATCTTATGTTTCAGTTAGAAAGTCAATCTGCTCTTTCAAATGCATTTGTATTTTTCAACTTCATGTAGCTTTTTCTCAAAAACTAAATAAGATACCGGGGTGAAATTTTTACAGCATGTTCATCACAATCAGCTCTTTATTGTGAGCATAGTTTGTTTTGCAATATTTAAAAATTTTCAAGAGAAAAAATATACTTTGGGATAAAATTTATTGAATAAAAAAGGCTTTATATTAAAAACTTGTAGAAATTTCATCTGCGAGATAGGAAACAACCACACGCACACACACACACAAAAGATGCAAAAAATCCTGAATTTTAATTTAAAAAAAAAACTGCAAGGTTTTATTTATCTTTAATAGTTTTTGAGAAACATGAGTTGGCATTGAGTTAGATAGGGATTACTGTGTTTAGGTAATCAGCCAAAAGGCTGGTTTGAACCTGTAGAGGTTTTACTAAGTAAAACGAGGAGTGAGGTGGTTTACAATTGCCTTCCTCACTGAGTGGAAAAGTACACTTATCAGCATGTTGGGCCCTCTGAAAAGCACATATTTTCCACTCTGTAAATGACACCTTCACTTCATTCACCACAGGGTCTGGCTGTATAATGAAATTCATTACTTTCAGAGGAGATAACTCTGATTAGTGTCTTTTACACCTCTACCTCTTCTGTTCTTAAAAGATTCAGTCATTTAATTGGCTGAACATGTGAAAAGAAACAGAACTATTTATTTTAGCCCCGTATCCAGGGATTACTACTTCCCTTAAATAATGAGTTTGCATTACATGATGATGACAGACATACTAGCATCATTTTACTACACGGACGGTGTAAACTCATTATCATAAATAATACGGATGGTCTCCTGGCCTGTTTTAAACTTTGTAACGATGCTATTTCTTAAAGAAACTGGAATGAGTCCATCTCTCTCAAGATCATCCAATACGAAAAGTGGCCCGACCAGTTTTTACCTTTTTTAAATACCTAATATAAGATTCCGTTAATCAAATAAGCCTTTCTAACTATTACAATTTTATTAAATTTCTGCCTTTTATGACCAGACAAAAGAGATATCACATCCCCAAAATAAATGTAGGGGGGTAATCAACATCTTAAAATTACATGAATTACATTGCCACCTCCAAAGAAAACGAAGCAAACAGAAACATTGAATTACCTAAAGGAACAAGTTTTCTTTTCTTAGTGCCTAGATTACTATCGTCATCGTCATCCGTATTAAAAACTTCTTTCACATCTAATTTCTTTTTCTTCTTTTCTTTTTCCGCCGCAGGCGACGTCCACGATTTTGTAACACCTAATGAACAAATATTACAAAATTAGCAATACGTCAATAAATCTATCGAAAATAAAATAACAGAAACGGATGATAATTGAGGAAATTAGTTTACAAGCAGAACGGCATTTATGGTCTATACTATTATTATAAAGTAGAGATCTTCAAAGTGATTGAGGGGATGGGTGTGGTAGGTGGTCCTCGGGACCGTATGAACAAAGTATACGACTTCTCCGACACACTGAGGGTGGAAATTTTTGATCGTCAGGAGTGGGCGGAGGGACAGCCAGTGATACCGAAAGGGGCTACCGTTTGGTATACTGACGGCTCAGTGATGAGCGGAAGAGCGGGATTGGGGGCCTGGGGGGCCGGGGGAAAGATTTCCCTGGCCCTTGGGTGTAACATAACCATCTTCCAAGCTGAAATATTGGCTATTAAGGTCTGTGCGGAGAGGTGTATTGAGAGGCGCCTCAGTGGGTCGCACATTTATATTTTATCCGATAGTCAGGCGGCCATCAAGGCTTTGAGTTCTTGTACTTTTGAGTCGCGATTGGCCTATGATTGTCGGGAAGTTTTGAATGCCGTGGCCAAGCGTAACGTGGTGACGCTGCGTTGGGTGCCGGGGCACCAGGGAGTGCCTGGAAATGAGAGAGCAGATGCCTTAGCAAAGAAAGGTGCAGCCTCTCACTTCATAGGCCCAGAGCCATTCTGTGGAATTGGTGAAGGCTATTATAGAGGTATAGTTAGGGCCTGGGAAGAGGAGGCTAAAACCTCCTATTGGAATAAGGTGCCAGGCTGTGAACAGGCAAAGAAATTCATTGCCTATTCCAGCAGGAAGGCTGGGATATACAATAGACTAGGAAGACAGGACTTGAGGAGGGTAGTGGGCCTGATGACTGGTCATTGTAATCTTGGGTATCATTTATCCAAGATAGGAGTTGCTGAGGAGAGCCTGTGTAGATTCTGTCATGAGGCAGAAGAGAAGGCTGAGTACATTTTATGCAGTTGCAAAGTGGTTGGCTGCAAAAGAAGAGCGCTGATGGGTAAGGATGTGTTAACACCTTCTCAGGTAAGTGCAATAGATCCTAGGCAGATCCTGCGCTTTATTGAAAGTGTGGGTCTTGCATAAATAAGGAATAGGGGCAATCACAAAAGATCTTTTAGGTCGCGGTGAGGAGGGGCTGCAGAAGCCTGAACGCCCTTGTTGTAAAGTAAAGTAAGTAAAGTAAGTATTATTATAAAGTAAATTGAAATATATATTTCTAACCACCAGAATACGGTAACATAAAACACTTACCAATGTTTATAGCGCTTTCGTGTATCTTGTACACATCTTCAGTAAATTAAAAAATTTTGAAATTGAAAAAGCGCTATAAACATTGGTAAGTGTTTTATGTTACCGTATTCTGGTGGTTAGAAATATAATATTTCAATTTTAAATAATACGGCTGTTTAAAATCCTACATAGGATGTTTGATAAAAAATAAAAATATTATAAAGTAATGTTTGTTTATCCTGTGTATGAGGTAATCTCAAAAATATCCTAACAAATTTCAAAAATTCTTTCACTGGCGGAAAGCTTAGAACATAGGCTACATGATATATTAACCCTTACGCTGCCAAATTGCCCGTACCTCCTAGTCCAAAGAATCCCAAGCTGAAATTCTGTTATTTTACCACGTAATTTTGAAAAATTGTTAAAAATTTTAGAATTGACACAAGAAAGCTTTTAGTATCATATTTTTTACCTTAAATTCTGCTCTTTCTGCTCATTTAAGTAGTAGTAATGGAAAAACCGTTTAAATAATTTTAATAAATTTGAAGTTAAAACACATTTTGAACTATAAATAAATTTTTTTTTATCTTAAATGTTGGGAGAAGTTTTAATATTTTTTTATTTTTTTTTCATTTATATCTAAAGAAACGGCTTTCTTTTCTTTTAAAACTTGCGAAATAACAATAATAATTATTGTTATGTATTATTGTTATTGTTCTGTACCGTACAAACACACCTGAACAAAATCATACGAAAGTCACACTGAGAACAACTGTAACCAAAGCAAACAAACATTGCTGTTGGTGTACTCAAAACAATCGATATGTTTGGCTAATACATAGTACATCGTTAGATAGACACATATACTATTATCCTTTAAAATATGAACACGATCTATTGAGAAATATTCAAAATACAGCGCGATATATAATAAGCTGATATCATCGGTTCTTGGCAGTCTTTCATAAAAATTCAAATTCACTCAAAGGGCTTTTTGGCGTTATAAAGGTTAAGTAGTGATAGGACATTCAAATAATTTATCTTTCACTCGAATATTTTGGGAAATATTTGAATAAAGATAAACGAATAAATTATTATTCACAAATTACAATTTACAGACTGCAAATAATTCAATTCACAAATAAATATAAATAATTTCACTGTCATCATCATCAAACGAATAAACATAAACAATTATGATCGAGGCCTCAGAAATAACAATTGATTTAAAACGTTTAATATATCTAAAAACCATCATTTCATGGTTTGTTATGTCTGTCTGTTTTTGCGGATAGCATCAGATACAAATTGCCGTGTCTTCAGTAGTGATGTGTTAAAAACAAGAACGAATGAACTGCATTTATTTGAATAACTTTGTATGTCCGGGGTCCTAAATAGTATTATACTATACTTTTATTTTTACTATTATTAGACTTATAATAGTATTTTAGTACAACTTTCATGCAAGCATGTAGCTGCTAAAAAATTTATTCAGAAATTTTATTTGAAAACATGTTTTTTGAAATAAAAATTATTCAATTTTAAAAACTATTTATTCATCCCAAAAGACTATTGAGTAATTTGATAAGTCCAAATGAAGTTATCTTTTATTTTAATTAGGAATATTTTATTTTAATTATGAATTTATATTAATTTTTAGATAACTAACTAGATGACAAATGAAAACAAATAAATACATATATATTTGGCTGATGAATCACTACATAAATAAATAAGAGATTCACATGTACGTGTACACAGACAAAATCTTTTTTTTAAACACTATGTTTGGAATGTAGCATTACACGGTAGTGAAACGTGGGTGATAGGGGCTGTAGAAAGGAAAAGGATAGAAGCTTTTGAAATGCGGTGTTACAGATTAGGTGGGTGGACAAAATAAGTAATTTAGAGAGTCTTAAGACGAGTGGATGAAAGAAGAAGTATACGGAAACATTTAACCAGAAGAAGGGATAGGCTACTGTGGGGCATATTTTAAGACATCCAGGTACTACTGGTCTATCAATAATGAAGGGTAATATTGGGGGAGTGAATTGTAGAGGGAGAGGCAAAGGTTAGAATATTTAACGCAAATTACAAGAGATGTACGGTGTTACAGGTATGTAGATATGAAACGACTTGTACAATATAGAACAGCTTGGAGAACTGCATCAAACCAGTCGAGACTCATGACAAAAAAAACATTACACTGACCAGCGTCACCTTAGATTTTTTAAATGCAGCATTATGCCAATTTAGCGACAGATGTTTATGATAAACAGTAATAGTTTATCATCACTGAAATGAAAATCCCCTCACATTCATACTGCAAGTGATGATGTACAAATTAAAATGTTTTTAATTTTTGACTAAAATTTAATTTTTCAATTACCCATTTTTGATTCTTGATGTTCGTGGTGTACAGGTTCAGGTAGCGGAGGAGGCGAATGTGACGGCGGACTAGGCCCGGGAGATGCGGACGGTTGCGACACAGAATCCGTTTCCATCATCAACGCTCGTTCGGCTTCCGCTTGCGCTTCAGCCAGCTGAACGGCTCTCTTTCTCAGCTCCTCAAGATCAGCTGCTTCTTTTTCTTTCTGTTTCGCTTCTCTTTCACGTTCCGCTTCGCGTTCCTTTTCTCTCTCCTTTTCTAATTCACGCTCCCTTTCCTTTTCACGCTGTTTCTCGTGCTCTAAGTTTACATCTATCACTAATTTTGGTTTATAAAGCTCTTCTCTAGCTTTCAAAGCCTAAAACATAATTTAGTTAATTAACACAAAAACCAAAAGAAACATACATCATTTTAAAAAAATAGCAATAATTTTATGCCCCTCCCAAAAAAAATTAAAGTTTATTTCCATTATCTGTATACACATAATTTTTATGAATTTTAAGCATATATTTATTATTTTTAGGGAAAATCTGCGGCTTGTATTCAGAACAATATGGTAATACAAAATATTTCTGTGAAAAGAATTCAATTAGTCAATTACATGTTGACAACATGCTAGTTGTTTTACCAACGTACGCTATGCTTGTTCCTTACATGTCAGTATACATGGAATCTATATATTAATAGGGAGCAGCTTTTTTTTTCAACACGATTTTAACCACCTGAACCTTCACTGATTTTCCCCGAAGTGGGCTCAAATGAATCGTCTGTTCGAGTAGATTTGCAGAAAACTATCCAAAATCAAATATTTCAATTTATGACCGTAAAATAGGAGGTCTAAAATAGATTGGAGAGGGGGCAAGTTCAACGAACTGAAGTATAGGCCTCTCTCTTTCTCTATCTATCCCTCCCACATCTCGCACAGCTATTTCAGTTTGGAGAGGGGGCAAGTTCAACGAACTAAAGTATAGGCCTACCAACACATTGGCAGTGTCACGGTCAGATCGCTTTGGAATTTCCAATGTAGTTGTTGTAAATTTGTATACAGTTCAATCTGCTATATTTTGGTTTTGTTTTTATGTGGAATTAAATAATGAGATTTTAGAAAAAATTGGAGCAGTTATGACTGCTGTCAATCTGTATGCTCAAAGCTACAAGAAACTGGGTGACATGGTAAAATATGAAGAGGCAATTGCACGAACTGAAAATCGCCTGCCACTATACAATTTTTTTATGAAGTTCCATCATGAGCCGAATGAGAACAGAAGAAGATTCAATGAACCAGTAGTACAATAAAACAAAAAAATTTGTTTACAGAGAAGTTCTATAAAAACAAATTTACACTTTTGTGCGGGTTTTCCCGCACAGGTTCACCTAGTACTTTTTTAAACCATTACATTTTACATTTTAAAAATGATTACCCAATAATGTGAGTGTCATACACAATCCCAAACAACAGGATTATAGCTATTACTCTAATAATGAAAAGAAAACTAAAATAAAAACATGGGCGTCACTAAAAAGAAACAAATATTGTATCCAGGCTGCTGAAATAAGATTTTTTCGGGAAATCAAACGTTGTGCCTGGTTAGATAGAGTATGTAACGAAACTATACATGCTTCAATGTTTCAATGAGTTCAATGTTTAATAACTGTGTGAAACTTTAAGAATATGTAAGAGAAATTGGTCCAACCAATTCCTCGTGTACTAGTACACAGGACTTCCTCTACAAGCACGAAAATATAAACCTAGAGGTAAGCAAAGCTTGGGAAGACCCAAAAGGAGATGTTTGGTGGAACAGGCCACAGAGCCTAATCCTTGACAGACGATGATGAAAACTAAGAGTGTAATGTCTATAATTTAAATATCTGATTTTTTTTCTCTGTTTTAATATATCTCGCATAAAGTGCTGTTTATGATTTATTTTTTTTTAAACTACATCTTGCCACAAACAATCATCTAGCCAAACTACTCAATTGGTTAATTATAACCAGTTATACATTGTACCATAAAACACAGTACTTCTGAAATTTACAAATAGTATCTTCAAAAGCTTATACTAAACGCTTCTTAAAAGCAACAATTAAGCAGTAACAATAAAATAATGTTAATAAAAACATTGTAAGCCCAAAACGGGCAGGTGGAGTGTTATTTTAATTGCACTCAATCTGTTGGTCCAGGGCTAAAAAAAAATAGTTCTGTTTCTTATCACATAGTCAGCCACTTATATGACTGAACTATTTAAGAACAGAAGAGGTAGAGGTGTAAAAGACACTAGTCAGAGTTATCTCCTCTGAGAGTAATGAATTTCACCATTATACAGCTACACCCTGTGGTGAATGAAGTGAAGGTCGTCATTTGCAGGGTGGAAAGTGAGTGCTTTTCGGAGGGCCTGGCATGCTGATAAGCATACTCTTTCAACTCAGTGAGGAAGGCAATGGTAAACCACCTTACTCCTCATTTTTACTTAGTAAAACCTCTAGAGGTTCAAACCAGCCTTTCGGCTGTTGACCTAAACAACAACAAAAACAATCTGATATTGCGCCACTCATGTGGTCATCTTACAATAGTTTTTGAAGATAAAAGAATAATATTAAAAATTCATTAATTATTGCACTGTTTACTACAATCAAATCCTCCTCCATTTCGTAAGATTTTCCAAATTTTTCTTGATTTTTAAACAAGTATTCAAGATTGTACTGAATGTAAAATATAATGTTTTACACAAAATAATTGAACTGTTCAAATGCAATTTTATCCATTACTTTTTTTTTTTGAAAAATCTTTCCCATTTACTATTACAAAAACTATGACCATACCTTTGCGTACTCCGTTTCAGGATCTGCTCCATCTCCACTTGCATATATTTTAGCCCGTAATTCCTCTAATTCCTCCTTCTCCTTTTGCCTATCACGTGCATCCATCTCCATTTCTTTCGCTCTCTCCTCTAACCTCCTTTGTAGTTCACGACCTCTGAAATACAAAAAATGTATGCATGAAAAGATGTAGTTCTCAAACTTCCATACAGTGTACAGTGTACCAAATACTACAAATCTACAACATTTAACAACAGCACTGATACACTAAAAATGCTGAGCTTAAAAGATTCTAAAATTCAGGCTCCTACCTCAGATATGGAAATATTTTATCAAAGTCATGTCAAAATTAGTTAATTTCCACTCTACTATTGAAACCTTCATTTAATTCACCACATAATCTGATATAATAAAATTAACTGTTAAGAAAAAAAAACTTTAATGCCTCAAGGGTTCTTGAACTTTTTGTCATCTGTGTAAGGGTTGCCTGAAAATTTCTGACCTGAACATGAAGATGGCAGCACTCGTCACATATAGTTGGGGAATGTGTTCGCGCATGTGTTGAAATGCACTAATAAAAATTTCAGCCATTTTGGACGCTCAATTGATCATTCACAATTCTTTTAGTGAGTCGTTGCGAGTGTTGCTTTAAAAATGGACAAAACCAAGTACCGAGCTGTCATTAGATATTTCTTTTTGAAAGGCAATACGCCCACACAAATTAAAGACGAGTTGGACACAGTCTACTCACCTATCTTGCTTACAAAGCGTTTTCAGAACTCCGAGGGGCATTCAAAAAGTTCCCAGAATTGCCTAGCTGTCGCCAAACTACCAATACGATTACGTGTACACTCTTGTTTGAACATGTCTGGACAGTGCATAGTAGTGTCAGTGCTCGATGCGACAACGAAGTGAGTGGTTGTCAATCAACACAACGTCGCAGTTCGAACAGTATACGAACATCAAGTTGGGAAAGTCGGCTTCAGAGACGCTGTTGGCTCTGCAGCAAGTTTACAGTGATAATGCACTAAAAAAATCCACTGTTTACAATGTGATGGGTTTACCCAGTTTAAGAAAGGGCTGGAGACATTAGAGGACAATAAGTGCAGCGGGAGAACGTCGATATCCCAAAACGACGAAGTGATTGCAAAAGTGAAACAATTGATTCTAGATGATTGAGGAATGACAATCGCGAAGTTGACGAACAAAGTTGGTATCTCTCAAGGATCAATTCATGGCATTTTATATGATGATGACCTGAACATAAGACGCATCAGTGCAAAGTTTGTTCCGAGGCTGGTGAAGACGGAACAGATGAAATGTCGCATGACAATTGCCGGCGAGCTTGTTCGAGACAAGTCCGAAGGACCATAAATTTTATTCCTCCAAGAGATCGTCACAGGTGATAAGTCTTTGGTCTATTGGACTTTTATTGGTCTCAATGGACTCATATTGGTGAGACTCAAAGACGAAACAGCAATCATCAGAGTGGCATACATTATCGTATCCCAGACCAAAGAAGGACATTAAGTAAAATTCAAAGAATCAGCTCCCAATAGATTCTGAAAGAAGCCTTCAGAGCATTGGTGGAACCACTGCTTCCAACAATGGCACGAACAATGGAGCAAGTGTGTGCGCGCACAAGGGTCATTCTATGAAGGTGATTAGTTAAGCACTGCCATAAGTTGTTTTTTTTTTTTACGCCCTGGAGACTCCAGGAGGAGTATAGGACATGTCATCAGATATAACACCTGAAATATATATAAGAATCACACAATGTATCACTACTATCAAGAAAGAAATTCTTGTACGCTATAAAAAGTTTCATCGATCAAGTAATTTTTCAGATTTTTTTTTAAAGGAATTCAAATCCTCACAACATTTTAAAAATTGGGGTAATTTATTCATAAATGTTCTCCCTGCATAAGTAGGTTTTTGTTCAAACAATTTTGTGGAGTGATTAGCCACATAATAATCATTCCTGTTTCTCGTGTTATGATTGTGAACATTGAAATTCTGTATAAAATTATTTTACCTAACATACATAATCACCTCAAAAATGTAGAGGGAGGGAACTGTAAGCAATTTAAGCTCCTTAAATAATGGCCTGCATGAGGTTAGCTGGTTAGCTCCCACCATAAACCTAATAGCTTTCTTTTGAATTTTAAAAACCCTATTCATATTACCCATGCTAGAATTACCCCATACTAAAATACCATAACGGATATGAGATAGAATGAGGCCATGATAAGTCATAACATTAGCATATGGAACCACCATTCCAGGAACTGTTTCAACTCCCCTAGAATATTAATAAGACTATTTTTCTTATTTTTAGCTGTAGATTCAGCTCCTACGAGACTGAAATCCTCCAAATTTAAATCACCTATATATTCAGAATTTTGTTATAATATAAAAACTGACTTGTAATATTTGATATCATCTCTTTCATCATCATAATCCTCGAGGAATTCTTTCAGTCGTTTAGCTTCTTTCTCTTTCTCATCTTCTTTTATCCTTTTCTTCTCCTTTTCTCTCATCAGTTCTTTTGCTTTGTGCCTTTCTCTATTTTCCCATTGCCTTAGTCGTTCCTGTAAAAATAATTCTAACATTATTAAAGGCTAACATTACTTACTATTTGATATTTAATATCATGAGGACTACATGTTAGTATGCTTTATGTATCAATTTTAGTATCAAATCATAAATCTTAAATTTTTTCTAGATAATTCATTCAGTAACAGTTTTCATCAACAAATGGCAGCGGTTTTTCAAACTTATCAGATGTTCATAGGTTTGTTTAACATCGGTGCCAATTCACTTAAAAAATTTGGTGTGAAACACACAACTTTCTCTTGCCTATGTAAATAAGGAACAAAATAACGGATATTTAATCATAAGTGAACAACCCTAAATGAAAATCAAACTCGGCAGAACTTAAAAATATGAAAATTCACTAATTGACCCTAATCTTAGGCTTCGTAGAAAAAAAAAATATTTGAAATAAAAGTTGTAGGTTTTTTAAATTTTCTGTAACTTTGATTACATACATTTTTGTTGTGAAATGCTTACTAGGGCCACAATCTTAAAAACAATGCCATTTTTTACAGATTTACCACACACACAAAATGTTAACTGGAATACACTGGTATTTTACAAGATATTTTGTCCTTATTACTAATGGAACACAAGCCTTTACGGTAAACTTCTGTTTGTGATGGCAAATCTTTGTTTATTGCTGTATTACTAAAATAATAAACTAGAAATCCCTCATCTCATTACAATGAGAAACGTCTAAATACTCATCTTGACGTTTTTGAGCGAAACATTTTTGAATGTTTTCACTTTTCGGTACATACCATTTTTATACCATGGGATAATAATTAATTACTTGAAAGTGTTTAGTTTTCAAATTAACATAAAAAACAGTGTTTTCATTTGAAATTGATGCTTGAAAAATATGAAAAAAGTAGCAAATTTTCAGTTTTTTAAATTAACAGTATTACCATATGAAAATGTGAAAATGGGTGTGGGTTAATTGTAAATGAACCAAAATGTTCAACTGAATATGCTCTACAAAAAATTTAATACATTTTCAAAAAAATAAATGAATTCCTAACAAGATAAATACAATATATTTCATAATGGCTAGATTTTTATGAAAAAAAGACAACAACTTAAGGTTTGGATTCTCACTGTCGACGTTAAAATAAACGCAACATTGCGTTCTTTTTATATCATTCAATATGGCATTTTATATTCACCATGAATTTTACCAAATTTTTTTGAAGAAAAATGGCAGAATAAAAATGATTCTACCCATGCACTGCGTATGTACAGATACAGACTATAAGCAAGCCATTTTGGGAGGGTAAACACAATTTCTTAAAGAGGATTTTTGACCACTGAAAACATAAATCAATAGTTAACTAACACGTAACACGAATTAGCTCCAGCACAAAAATCGTGTCTTAAAATAATTGTAACTAACCTGGTACGCAGCTTCTTTCTCTCTCGCTTTCCGCTCCAGTTTACGTTTTTCTTTTTGCTCTTCCTCCTCCTCCTTCTCCCTAAGCACGTCCTTTTCTGGTTTTCGATCATCCCTTTCACGCTGTTCCCTCTCCCTGTCTCTGTCACGTTCTCTATCTCTCTCACGCTCCCTCTCCCATTCTCTTTCTTTCTCTCTTTCGCGATCTCTGTCTCTCGATCTAAAACAATCAATGGACCACATAAATTAAAATAGGCCATTTAAGAAGCTACAGATAAGAAGATTACTACAGAATTATTATTTAACTGGTCTTACCACTTGGAAATTTTATTACTATTTTACAATAAATCATTAGCCAACACCATACTAACTACTTCGCAAATATTCTCACAATTTCCCTAAACTCGGCCACCTTTAATTATTGATTCGATACAGAACTGATGCTACAATTATCTATAAATAATATGTGTACGAAACTAACAATTCTAATACAGTTTTTATCACAGATGATCATACTAAATGTATGATACAATAAAAAAAATCTGGTGTGAAACACTCACACAACTTTCTCTTGCCTATGCAAATAATAAACAATAATCCTAACATCAGTAATAAAACATTAGAAATAAACAAAAATCCAACGTCAATAAACATAACCTAATTTTACTCATGAGTGAAAGACCCAAAATGAAAATCGACCTCAGTTTGACTTAAAAATATGGAAAATCACTTTCTCACTAAACTAGGCTCCGTGGAGAAAAATGTTCTCAATAAAAGTTGTAGATCTTTTAATTTTCTATAAATTTAATTATATACACTTTTGTCGTAAAATGCATACTAAGGCCGAAATCTTAAAAAAACCAATTTTTCACACATTTTCATGAGAAAAAAACAGAAAATCGCAAATTACCGCTAAACTAAGCGTTATACAAAAAATTGTTTGAAATAAAAGTGGTAGGATTTTAAATTCTCTACATTTTTTATTATACACATTTTTGAGCTATAATACATATTAAAGCCGTAATCTTAAAAAAACAACGTTTTTACGAGAAAACACCCTCACCAAGAATTTCAGTGAACATGGGGCCTACCCTATCTTGTAGAGAATAAAAAAATTGAGTAAACCAGGCGATTTTAAAAAAATCGTAGGACCAGTTTTTGAGAAAATCGCAAAAAAGTGAAAAATTACACGAATAAACTACTACTTCCGGTTGACCGATTTTGATGAAAATGTTCGTGTTGGGTCCGGTAGTGGTATGTAACTTAAGTTTCAAGTTCGTACGATGTTTCGTTCTTGAGATATTTTGTATACACACACACACACCAATCGCTAAAAACATGTTTTTTGGGTTCAGGAGGTCTTAAAACGTATAGATCCGGTGAAAACTCGATTTCGAAAAATCAACATGAAAACAATACTTTCCTTCCTTATATTCATATAGGCAAGAGAAAGTAAAAATATTGCAATGTACTCAAATTTTTTAAATGTTTAATTTGTTAATTTATGTTAAACTAGCTTGGCCCGCGCGGCTTCACATGCCAAACATGTGTAGGAGGACCTAATCAATTCTTTTAAATAAATATGTAACAAAAATTATCTTCCTGTTAGATCAACTGTATATATACTCCAACATATGCGCGCACGCGTGCACACACACACACCACACATACATATTTATGAAAATCTTCATTAGGGCCCTTAGGGTTACCATTTTTGAAAATTTAAAAAGAAATTGTTGCTGTGAATATAAATATAAATATGCTGTTTTTTTTGTCATCAGTCTCTCAACTGGTTTGATGCAGTTCTCCAACCTTTCTATCTTGCGCAAGTCGTTTCATATCTACATACCTGTAACACCCTACATCTTTTGTAATTTGCTTTATATATTCTAATCTTTGCCTCCCTCTACAATTTACTCCCACAATATTACCCTCCATTATTGATAGCCCAATACCTGGATGTCTTAGGATATGCCCCACTAGCCTATCCCTTCTTTTGGTAAGATGCTTCCATATACTTCTTTTTTCATCCACTCGCCTAAGAACCTCTAAATTACGTATTTTGTCCACCCACCTAATCTTTAACATTTTCCTATAACACCACATTTCAAAAGCTTCTATCCTAAATATGCTGTAAAAATTTCATGAAAATTAGCCTGCACAAAAAAACATGCTCTGTCTTTATAATATTAGAACAGATACATTTTCATGCTGAAATGCTTATATGACGACTATTTGTACAAAGAAACTGATTTTTCATATAAGTTGCAGTTTTCATTTTCAAACAGACTTGAATTAAATTGTAGTTTTCACATAAAATTACAAATCGCTGGTAAACAGCAGGATAATACAAGCATTAAATTAAAAAGTGTTAAGAGAAATCTGTTTCTTTTTTTTTACATTAAACTACCAACTAAACTCATGTTGCATTTTTCATTTTCAAACAGATTTGGGATTTTAATTTAGTTTTCACATAAACTTACAAATCACTGGTAAACAGCAGATAATACAAGCACTGAATTAAAAAGTGTAAAGAGAAAATGCTCTCGTTTCTTTATTTCCTTTACTTTGTTTCAAAAAAGTCACAAATATTATATGCATTAAAAAATGTTGGATTGGAACAGGATTTTTTTTTCTGTTCCTATTAGAACTTTGAACGAGTACTAACATAAAGTACCTGTTATACTACAATTTATTCACCCTGAAAGTCCAATTTCATGATCCGGTAGTATCATATAGTGATCGACTTCTTCCATAGCTCTATTAAGTGATTCATTTGTACTCATCCCATTTCGAATAGCCATATTTGTAAAAAAATGACCCGACGGACTCCGGTATATATTTAAGATTTATTGAATCAATTACTTAATATGACAACAATTTATTTTTACTTCTCCAAGCCAAATTACCCAACTGTATTAATATTAAAGATCTTTTATCTTAGATAATTATGACATTTTTTGCCAACGTTCAAAAACTAGAGGATCAACGAATCGACTTTTTACTACCATTTTTTTAAAACAACCCGGTGGGTTATAAACTAATTTATGTGCATAGCTCCCAACTATAGAACAATAAATAAATTTTTATTCACTAGTCACTTGTTTTAAAAAAATTTTCCACTGTGAAGCGCTAGTATCAATAATGATCACTGTGAAGCGCTATAATCAATAGCATGTACAGCACCGATACAGAATGTATAGGCGTCAGACGAACAAATGTCCCATAGCCGAGCGAGTGAGAGGGAGATATGTGGCTTAACTACGCATGCACTCAAAGGTTTTTACCGTTGTAATCCAAATCTGAAAACATACTACAGTCGTTATCTTGCTTGTTAGTTTACTGCATACATAAACGCTTGCTCACAACAATGAGTAAAATTAAAGACAATGTTATTGGAACGGCGCGTATGGCTTGTGCGAGTGAGAGCGTTATGCATTCTCTCACTCCCACGGCTAGGGGACATTAGTTCATCTGAATACTGTACCTGGTCAAAAGTATCAGCGCACCATCACTACAATTTACATAACCTCAAAGATTATGATAAAACAGGTGTCATACTTTGCAGTGAAACACAATTTAGCTCACCTGGACCGTGTATGATGTCTGGACTTATGGCGTTTATGTTCCGGAGAGATGCTACGGCTGCCTCGACTGCTTCTACTGTCATGCGATCTACCTCTGTCTCTATCCCTATCACGTTCTCTATCCCGATCACGATCTCTACCGTTCGGAGTAGGTGAATCTTCTCTTCTTTCCTTTTTCACTTCCTCGCGTCTTCTCCTTTCCAATTCTTTCTCCTCTTCCTGCTTCTGTATAACAAATATTAAATCATCATTTATAACATGCCGGTACAACAACGACGTAACCTTTCCCAAACGAATTTTATCACAATAATTAAAAAATAAAATCAGTGAAATAATCATATATTTATGTAAAAAAAGTGCTATATCTTTTATATGTATACGATATCCCTAAAATTTTTAAAAACAATAATCTTTAAATAAACATCATAATCATGAGAAATGAATCATGAACTTTAATTTGTTTTTAAATCTGTAAAACAAACAAAACAAAAAAGAAAATCAAGCATTTTTATGTGGAAGAATATTTTCATAAACAAAGCTGGTGAGAATTTATTTATGAAAATATTCAACATAAAAATAATAATTTAAAAAAAATTCTTTAATTTTTTTAGATAATACTTTTATATTTAAAAAAAACCTGTAAATAAATTTGAAACTAAATTAACACGACAAAATACATAATCTCCAAAAATGACTTACAGTAGTGAAGCTACGCTATCTTGTTTCTCTTCGATTAACGAACGAAATGGTGAATCGTTCTTGCGACCGACGTAGTCGTTGGTTTCTTGATTATTGAATAATTACCTATTGATTATTTTAAAAGCAAAACATCCATAATAATCCAAAACTTAATAGGAAAAAAACTTGAAAAACTAATACACCCCAAAACACCCAACACATAATCATCACACAATCAACAATAATCTATGTACCAACTAAATTTCACAATAATAATAATAATAATAATTACTCTTTAAATAAAAATAAACTATTACGAAAAAGACTGATACTCAAACTTCCATTCATACATTTTCTTTTCATTACAAAACTGTGTAAAAAAAATTGAAATTTAACATCCAAATAAACATGAATTTATTTATTATCTAAAATATGCATTTCATACAGTTATACAACAATAATAAAAAAAAAACAGGGTACCAAAATTAAATTATCAATGAATTTATAGCATCATAATGTAAAAAGGCTTAAAAGCCGAAAAATTCTATTTAGCTGAATAAGACAACATTAAATTTCACATACCTAAAACGAGGAAGAAAACGCCACAAAGTGCTCTTCTGCTGGTTAAACAAATTTTTTTATTATTCTGTAAAATTACGATAAAACAAGAAACTAAGTAAGGTTAGTAGTGCTTTCGTTTCTTTACAACATCTTTGATTAAATCAGATCAATTAGATTATGTAAAATTAATCGAACGTAAATGAAACGTGGCAATTTCAATTTACCATAATTGAAATTCCACCCTCTTACTAAATTAATTTAACAACTCGTTTGAAACATTTATAAAAAAAATTACTTAACACTATATTTGTGTTACACACCTTCGACATATTATTTTCAAAATAAAAAGTCTTACATGCTTATAAAACAAAAAAGGGTCATCTACTTAAAAATATATATTTTTTAAATTATTAATTATTAAAACGAAACATTTATTACAAGGCTAAAAAAAACTGTTATTTTACTTCAAATTTCAAACAAAAGGTGTGCACTTAAATTAACAAAATATACTAAAATAGCTTTTAAACAATTTTCGATTAAACTAAGGGTATAACAGATGTGCAAAAATGACAAAATTATGTTATTTACAGGACATAACTATACGCACACTGAACTTGTTGCATATTAATTATTGCACAGACGCAAAAACGACCGAAAAGTAATTTTACATGAATTAAAAAAAAACATTCGTGGAAACTGATAAATAAGCATGAAACGATTGAAAAATAATCACCACATATAATTTTATTATGAAAAAACCCTGTGTAAATCAAAACTTAAAAAAAAAAGTGTCACCGCCACCCCTTCTAATAAATCATTTACTGTGTTGTCGGCTTCAATAGTTCTCCTGGTCTTTGACGGCATAGCAACAAAGCTTTCGGCTGCACACCGCAAAGGCCTTTGTCATCAAGGCCAAACCAGTAGCCGCTCTCTATCACAGCGCTCCCAGCAGCTATATAAAGAGCGCTGCACTGGGCAGAGATTCAATTCCGATCAAGACACCGAGGGATTCACTACCGATCCAGATAACGACAAGACATCCACCACGGCACACGGGTGCCGGACTCCAGCGAGAACTAATCGAAGACCCCGCAAGAGAGAAGATGATGCTTCCGCTCGCTGACCCGTCACCGTAAGCCGTCGACCGGACCATCATCGCCCGCTGACGTGAGCGATGCCCACAGCGGTCCCTCGACCAAGCCTTACGCCCACCGGACCCGATGAAGCAGCCATCGACGCACTACTGCGAGGGAAGAAGATGACGTCTCCGCTGGACGACACGCCGTGCCACCCAGCTCCTCGACCGCCACAACGACTACCGCTTAAACGGCCCTTTTCAGGGTCACCAAATTTATAAGGTTCGCCACTTAATGTCGCCATCCGGTGACAAAAGAAAAATATATTGTGTTTTTGACTGTTTAAGTAGATCAGTAATCAAAAATGATTTGCTACAATGTTGGATTTTTTTTATTTTTTTTTGGTTTAATGTCCGACTGTTCTGCAATTACCGCTAATGCAGACGGTTTCCATGTTGGAGGATCTGAATAAATCTACCTAAAACTCCGTAGATAACATAATTTACATTACTCATGTAGTACTTTACTACACAACATGCTAATTTAATGTTGTTCACGTTTTACAGTTAAGATAAATATTTTAAATTTTAAAACATACAAAAATCTTTTTGTTTTACAATCAACGTATAACCTCATCAAATTTAACCAATTTAATAAATGAAACAGTAATCTTTATGTAATTATTTACAAATATATCTACAGTGTAACCTCATTTATCCAAAAAATCATGGACCAGACTCATTTCAAATAAAACAAATTTGTAGATTTCGCAATTATTATATACGCAGACATATTGCATATTAAATTTATTTTAGAAACACCTAGGAATATATTGAAGCCAGAAATTATTTGTATGCTTTAAACACAATGGAGCCTACTGTTTCTCATGAGTAATGACACCAGATCCTGGGCACTTTTAGCCATTTTCAAAAAAATCATAGTAAATTAACTAAAAAAACATCACTTTAACACTGATGTGTATTTAAAGCTCTAAATTTCCTCTTTCATTTGATTTAAAGTATTGACAATAAAAAATAATTGGAAAATAATTTTTTTTGTAAATAACGCTACTTTTTGAGTAAAAAAACCTTTTTCATAAAATCAAACAAAAAGTTTGTAAATTAATAACGATAAAAATAACCATTAAGTAATTACAATAAACACTAAACAAAACCCTAATTTACAAATTATAAACAATATACTACACACTTTAATACGACAAATAAGCGCAAGGCAAAACTTAGTAAACAATAATGTCGTTACATGACTTATTGATTTTATAGTTATAGATAGAAACTATGTATTACATTAAAAAGTTAGCACTTTTAGTGACGAATTTAAGAAACTAAAAATTATAAAAAGACCTTATAACCTGAAGACAAAAACCACGTCGCTCTATCCCATTTAAAACAACAAAATATGTGAGGACGAGCGGATTTTAGAGCTGTTAGCAGTGAATGAGCCGGACTTGTCAATAAGCTCCAATGTGTTAAAGAAAAACTAATTCGGTAACAGAATTTTTTATAGTAATTGACATTTACAAAACTGAAAAACTACAATTAAATGATAAAAAAAAAAAAAAAATAGCAGAACACTGCACAATCCCAACTCAGATTACTGTACAATAAATAGGGCCTACTGTATATTGTATACAATCGATTCTTTTCCGATTTTACATTCGACTTTTTTGCATATATGTGGTAATACGCAGGTGTGTAGTCATAAATTTAACAGTATAGCAATGCTAAAAAATTTTGTGATATTGTATGAAAACCACAATTTAGTTAAGTCGTATTTCTATGATTTTCTACAATAGCCCAGAGCCTTGGGGGTATAGAAGCTTGCTGAACTACGAATCTCCCGTACTGTAATTTATTAAATAATTAATAGACGTAGACAGAAGAAAAAATTAACTAATAGTACAGTAAGCAACATAATTTTATTTATTTACTTTAATTAAAATCACATCAACTTGGCTTAAAAAATATTTATATTTAATTGAACTGTTGAAAAACCAGTGTGGGAACACCATTCCTACGCGTTCCAACTCCATTACACCCCAGGTAATGCGGAAAATGAAGGGCGACATAAAAAATAATGATGAAAAAATACTAGAACTGGGAAATGAACCTAGTACACCCCTGGCATAAAAGCCATACATCACCAGTACTACAAAACCAGGAGTCGATATACAATAAATCTTAATAATGTACCGTGTGGTTCCAAGCTCCATGTAGTTGCGGGGTGAAGAGTACAGGTGAGGTATAATGAATGAGTGACGCATGCTGGGAGAACGATTGTTGTATTACTCTGATACAAAACATTTGTTTTCAAATTTTCCGTATTTAACATATTTGCTTGTATTTATTATATCACTGTATTCATTTATTTACATATTTTGATATAAATTGGTAAGTTAAATATTATGAATCCGACCAAGTTAATAACCCGGTAGGTATTTGTTAAATTAATGCGCCGGAAAATAAGAATATTTTTTTTTAGTCTAGTTAGCACACGCTACCACAACAAATGCAGCAGCTGTGAAACACTACTAACTCATTCATTCTCCCACTACTATAACAACGCACTGCATTCCTTCCAACAGCACAGAGCAGCAACTTAAGCAATAGAAGAAAGTTATGGCAGACGACCTGCTTTGATACAATAAAAGATATTTTAAACAAAACTTTTTTTCCAAATCTTGTCTTGGATAAATGAGGTTTTACCGCATACAGATTTATTTCAACCCTCCCTATGCACTAACAACTTTAAATCCCCTGATAAACTAACCTTGACAATCTAATATGAATCCTTTATAAAGTAGCAAAAAGATGTTTCATCACAAAGTTACAAAAATAAATATCAAATTTTCTTTAATTAAACAATTAAAATTATATTTCTTTTTTGAACTACAGTAACACTACACTGTATTCTTAAACACTAATTATTATTACCGGAGTGAGAACCGACAACTCACAAAATTTATGATACATCTTTATTACATACTTCTGTAAATAAATATTATACAATTACAATATTAGAAATATATAAATATTATACGTAACTATTATAATAACATCAATTATTGAAATTCATTTACATTTCTGTAAACAATAACTACTTACCAAAACAAGATAATTTTACGGTGTATCATTCAACCGATTAAAACAAGAAATGGATCATCTAAAGAAATAATTACATACATGAAGAAATATGCGGTCAAATTTCAATTTAAAAAACTATACATGTGTATATACATCGTATTTTAAAAAAAAAGTACACTTGCAACGACAAACACAACGAATGAAAGGTTGGTAACATTGATAAAAAAAAAATTACAATTACATGTCGGTAATATTTTATAACGTAACAAAACTGTTGTTACATGCATTTACAATGCGAAAACACACACATACACACACGCACACAGACCAAAAAAAATTGATAGTATACTTGAAAATATAGAACCACATACTGTAAATAAAATTGTTCATTTCATACATAAAGTAATACATAAGAGTAAATAAATAAATAAATAAAATATATTTAAACTTAATAGTAAATAAATTGAAAGAAGATTTACCAGGCACTTGTTGTCAACCTAGAATAGAGTAGTATCACAGAATACATCCTCTGAAATAATTAACAACATAACAAAATTTTATGATTCGTTTCGTTCAAATAAATAAATAAATAATTTCATTAAATCACCAACAAACTACAATTATATTGACAACAACAGCAACAGAAAAAAAGAAATACTTTCCATATTTTTTTTAAGTAACAATACTTTACTGTACCTGCATTATAGTGACTCAATTATTCAGCTTTTTGTTAATTATTATTAACCATCATCATCATCATCATCATCATCATCATCATATACTTAACAACCAGATAATAATGATATTCACAAAAATTCTAAAAATGATAAATAAAACGACATGCAAATAAATAACAGTGCGATAGATAAAGAAGCGATACATAAATAGCTGTAAAAAAAGCATTATCCATAAAACCAAAATATACCACGACCATTAAAAACTGTGGATACATAATCATTAAATGACAATTTATGTTATGTAAATAATTTGAAAAAAAACATGATCCATTAATACGATAAATTCTATTAAATAATTTGAAAGGGAGTGGTGTAGAGGTTTACGGTTTACATCGCAAAGCATAAATTTCAGGTTTTAATTCCAAGACACGTCTGAGCTCACTCGTACATAACACTGATTTACTGTAACAACTAACACTTAAAACAGCTGAGATAAGTGAAACAAAAAAAATTTAGAAATTATGTACTCCTTCGTTGTTGCTGTAGGTGAAAATCAAAAAAAAACCCTTAAAGGTCAAACTAAATATAAAATTAGGAACAAGTTGGGGTTACTACTGCTTATTCCCTAGATTTATATGGTTTTTATTGTACAATGTTAATTTTTATGGACATCTGCGTTTCAAGTACAAAATTATAATCCATTGTGTACTAATATTAAAAAGAAAGAAACATGACTGAAGCATTTCAGAACAGAAGTGGTAAAGGTGCAAAATACACTAGTCAGAGTTCTGTCCTTTGAGAATAATGAATTTCATTATAGTACAGCCAGACCCGTGGTGAATGAACTGAAACTGTCATTTGCAGAGTGGAAAATATGTGCTTTTCAGAAAACCTGGTATGCTGATAAGCATACTTTTTCACTCAGCGAGGAAGGCACTGGTAAATAACCTCACTCCTCATTATACTTGATAAAGCCTCAAGAGGTTCAAACCAGGCTTTAGGCTGATGACCTAAACAACAAAGAAAGAAAGTTCGGTTGTATGAAGTAATCTTAGAAACAACTGGTAACGCGCTATCAGTTGACGATTGCCCCTATCATGCGGTGGGAGGAGGACAGTATACTATCTATCCTACTTACATCGGCCAACCCGAAAGCATACGACAAGTATCAAGTGTGTAACTCAAAATGCCACCACCACAAACACTTAAGTAATAAAATTCACTTCATGACCCGTCACACTAAATAAGAAAGGAGTAATGTAATTATTTAAAGAAAGTGAATTATTAAAAATTCAATTGCAATTTAACGTAATTTTACTGAAAATAATGAAATATAAAAACCCTAAAAATACAATAACATTTTGAAATTACCGTAAAACTAGTATTACTCACGGAAATAAGCTCGCATCGACGGAACTCACGGACTAACTAGTCTATCACTACAAATGTCAGAGTGCAGTAATTCAGTTTAGTGCTAATAACCAAAAAGGATACTAAATGTAGCTTAGGTCTAGTATTATGGCTTATTTAGAATGGATGTTTATTATTTAGGATAATTATTAAGAATCAATAAATAATACAATGGGATGTTTATAAAACGACATAGTTGTAAACATAATAAATCAATGTAAGAGTAAAACTACAACATGATGTCATGGTTAGAGATGTCGCTATGATGTATTTAGAAAAGCACATATAGTAGCACTTTCACTCCCTCGCATAGTTCAGTCTTACAACCGTCAACTTATATTGCGTTACCAGTACCTGTGACCGATTTCAAAGATTCTTTGATTGCGGAAAGCTTAGAGCTATCTGAGTAACAGGTTACATAATTTTGAAATTTTGAAAAAATATTTTGTAGTTGGTATGGTTAATTCTTCCATATATTATATATGTCAATTCTAATCTATTCAACCATCAATAAATAGATGGTAAAATATATACAATGCATTATATAAAATAGTCCGGTATTGGGCACGATACAGTACCGGTTTACAGCATCCTTTTTTCAAAAGTATTTATGGGATAGATACCCAAAAAAATTGAATTATCTGATTTCTGCACAAGTTAAGTAAACCTTCCCAAAGAGATCATATTATTCTTTTAAGAAATAGAATTTACCAACTTTTTATAACACATATTCAGTTATCCTCCTATTCATATTTCTCCCCTTCTATTAAATTCATACGAATGGCAAAAAAAAAAAATACCTTATTTTCATTGCGAGGTTTCATTTCTACAGTCCTGATTGTTGTTTAACATGTAAGGTAGAGTGAAAAGTTAAGCGCTTTAAGTTCAATAAAGTTGCTAGTTACAAATAAAAATGAAACTTCAATACAATTTCCTAAAATCTGAAGCTACGTGCAGGAGAAACACTATTATTATTTTATAATAAAAAAAAACCACCAATGGAAAATTCTAGGTTCAATTTCCTTTTTATTAACATAGAAGAAATAAATATTAACATATTAAAAAATTAGTATGCCTTCATTATACTGGACTAGTTGGGGCTTACAGTTGTCTATTTTTAATGAAAGTCTTGTTTGTAATTAAAATTTTGTAATGCTATCGTACATTAGTCAGTGTACATAGATAAAACTATAAAAATCCTTAAAAGTCACGTTTACTGTAACTTTTTGGCAACTACCATTTTGTAACAAATGGAATGACATCTTTTAAACATGTATCACAAATTCTAATGAGCTAAACAGCATACGATTCCATAAAATTCAACTCGAACGAATGACAATCCAGCAACACCTAGAATTATACTTAAAATTATTAAATTTAGTGAGTACTAAAATGAATTTTGAAGAAGAAGCTTTAAGGTTGCTTTTATAGCGTCGTATAAATAAGATTGTTTTGGGTTCATCCTGTAATAGAAAATAAAAATGAGAGCCAATTTAAGTTACTGTTTTATTCTCTGCCAAAATATGACAAATTTTTTGAATAATTTACAAACAATAAAACTACTTTTGACTGTATATTGTCAGTTAAAGGACAGCCTACTTCATGAAGACACGAACCTTGATTTATCGATTGCTATATTCCACACTGATGCCCAAAACGGGCAAGTGGAATCTTATTTTAATTGCACTCTATCTGTTTGGTCCAGGGCTAAAAAAAAAAGTTCTGTTTCTTATCACATAGTCAGCCACTTATATGACTGAACTATTTAAGAACAAAAGAGGTAGAGGTGTAAAAGACACTAGTCAGAGTTATCTCCTCTGAGAGTAATGAATTTCACTATGCAGCCAGACCCTGTGGTTAATGAAGTGAAGGTGTCATTTCCAGGGTGGAAAGTGAGTGCTTTTCGAAGGCTGATAAGCATACTCTTTTAACTCAGTGAGGAAGGCCAATGTAAACCACCTTAATCCTCGTTTTTACTTAGTAAAACCTCTAGAGGTTCAAACCAGCCTTTCCGCTGTTGACCTAAACAACACATATTCCACACAAATGTAATCCCATACGCACGGTAACTTTCTTCTTTTATAAAACTTTCCATGTCAAAAGATTCGTCTTCAATATCCATTACACGTTTATCTGCTATTTTAGTAATAAAGGAATAACACAACTAAAAATCATGTGGACACATCGTAGAACACAATTTTGGACAACATTCAGACTTGGAACGAAGTACTACTTGTGCCATAATGCACTGGGAATTGAACGAGTGAAGTGATGAACGCTAGGAAGTTGTTGGACTGCCGACAATACTGACTGCAGCCTGCGACAGCTGCAGACTGTCATTCAGTTGCCATCGCCCGTGTGTGCACTCTCAGAAGTTTTGTATTTTATCCGACTGAATTTTGTTACAATCCGCGATCGGCAAAATTTTACAGTTGAACTATCACTGGAATGTTGTTCACGTGAGTTGAACTGAATGTACGATAATTTAACATATGACAGATGTTAAGTTTCATTTAAAGCAAACACAAGGAGAAAAAACGTTATACGGTATTTTCAGATTTTAATACAACAGCATATTAATTGAATTAACTTGACAGATTGAATGACACTAGACAAATACATTGTTTAATTATTTACAACCAGTATTAATAAAGTTTATTCAGTTAGAAGTTAAATGTACAAATGTTAACATCGTTAAAACATGTCGAACATTTTTTTAATTGTATTTTATTGTGATATGTATTTACGACAATAAATCGCTCAGTTATTAAGTGAAAATGAACATGAAAACAACATAAAAATATTTAATACGGAAAGCGTAAATTACAGCAAAATAAAACAATTAGATAAACGATACCTTAAAACAATTTGAGCAAAGCTTTTACGAAATCTATTATTAAACATGCAAGCGCACAGATAAATCTTGTAAAATTTACATAAAAATAGCAGTTATCGTTAAATAAATTACGTGCATTAACGTGAGACACTTACCTTGCAAGGAAATATCTTAACATCAAATATAAACTATTCGTTACAAATTGATTAGCTCGTAAATAGTTCACACACTTCCTTGTTTTTCGAACAACAAAATTTACTTTTCACTTTTATCAACAGAACAATAATAGCAGAAGATTATAAATTAATTTTACAGTTTATTATTTATAACATAAATAGAATGTTAGGAGAAAATTAACTTCCACAATAATCTTAAACTAAATCTATTGGTGGTTACCCACGCAAATAAAGTTGGATTTAATTCTGTTACAAAAAAAAAAAGATTACGCTTTTCATATTACAGCAGTGTGTTGTCATTAACATGCACGTTTTTTAAAATTAATTACGTACGAATACTGGAAAACAAATGTTTTAACACGAGATAACTCAAAATAATAAATATTGAATCAACTGATATCCAAATATAAACTCTTATTCATTAAATTTTTGTCAACAAGAACGATTCTTGAAGATATAATAGCTTATATACCATTGAAAAAATAAATCAAATTACTACTTTATAAAAACATACAAGAGTCATTCCATCTGAAATGGCCAGATGTGGTTCCCCGACAATTTAAAAAAACAATTATTTATTTACAATGATTACTCCTATCCCATAGGGGTGTCAAATCACCCTTATTTTATTTTATTTTACATGGTATAAAAATGATGGCCATTTTTGTATCATGGCCGCACAGTTTTTTCACGTTTTTTAAGGGTTCATTTCAAGTATGTCATAAAGATTTGAAATAAAAAACACTTTATACAACTCATTCTGGACCAAAACAAAACCATATAAATGTTGGCATTATCTAAAACCATGTACTTTTGAGCTCACGCACTCAAAATTGGTTTTTATAGCTCAGAATGAGGCGCAAAAATTACATTTTCAAATCTCCTAACATAACTGAAATGAACAATCAAATTTGACGAAAACCCTTACAAAGGAAAGTACAACTGTTGCAGCCACAGTAAAAAAAAATGACCACCATTTTATAACCGTGTGAAATAAAATTAAAATAAGGGTTAGTTTCATACTTCTATGGGATCGGAGTAACAACTATATAAAAATTCAAAAAAAAAAATGGTCAAGCAACCAACTGTAACTATAATAATGGATCTTGAGACAGAATGGCTCATAAAGGAAAATTGATAAATTCTTTATGAAAATTCAGTTTAATTGCATAAATTTCAACAAGCATCAAATTGTTAATTACTTCTTACGTTAACATACACTTACAGTACATCAATCAAGAATACTGAACCACAAAACCATAAATAGAATCAAAATTTAAAAAAAAAACAAAGATACCTCATAAAAGATACATGTAATTTTCATTTACTGTAATTTGATAATGTAGTGGCAACAATAAGTTCTATATTTTATTAAGTTTAATTTTCTATGCTTGCAGCGAAATCTACCGAATATTTTTTGAACTATGTAGAAAAACATTGAGCCGTGTTTGTGGTTATGTTTTTGTTGATGTACATGTGTACTTTGTCGTGATTTTTCATAGTTATATGAGGTTTGTAGTTATTCTGAATTTGATATTTGTAAATAATATAGTTATTTATACTTTGTAATAACTGTTTTCCTTTCGTATTTTGTCGGTAATCGTTTTCGCTCGGTAAATTGTTCAGTTGTATAAGTTATACTGTTTTGTCTTCTAGATCGCTTTGTTTGTGCGGTTATTTGACAGTAATATTTATAATTTCTTTTTCATTTTATGTTTTTTGTGTGTTGCTGTAAATTTTGCTCAGAAAAGAGCAAAACTGCAGCTGAAAAGGCTGGATTAAAAGAAACTACCTGGTAATGCCCTGACTGTAATGTTACATTGTGCTTACCGGTGTGTTTCCGAGTGTTTCGTACGAAGGCTAATTATGTGTAAAATATTTTAAATTTTAGTACTCAACATGTTCAGTGTGTAGTTTATTTCATTGCCTTTCGGTAGAATTAATATAAACTGTTTTTTTAGTAGTGTTTAGGATTGTAAAACTCTAAAATTAGGTAGTGTGTAGCACATAACAATTTCGTTTTTCATAATTTTTTGGTGTATATTTAAATAACTCTCATAAATTTAGTAAGTATAATAATTTCAATGTAAATTAATAGCAATAAACTTTCTGATTTTTTAATAAATTTGATGCCAAAATCATTAAAATATGATGGAAATTAAATCTTTTAGAATTTTTTGAAGTTTACTCTAAAACCCCCAGGTGACCGTGACATAATTCTTATAGCTCAGGCTTCAAAGTGTTAATGTATGTAAAACATTCTGCAGTAATATTTACAACAACAATTTAGCAGTTTATAGTGAGAAGTCAGTATGGTGACACATTGGTATTTCATTACGACTCAAAATTAGATTAATTGGCATCTTGAAAAAAGTCTTCAAAAACTATTTTTTTGGATGTTTATCTACCAAGTTATAAATAAGAATAAAATTGATCACAAGCAGTATTGCTTATGTAAGCAATGTCAAGCTATAATCAAAATATCAAAATTAAGCTTATCTTATAATCAAAATATGTAAATGTAAGCAGTATTGCTTACATACAGTATTAACTGGATGCATTTATAATTGTGTAATATTGTTTACATCACACTTGTAAAATTCAATATAATTTGCTCACAATTTTGCACTTTTCAGAATTTTACATCACTAAAATAGAATTTTAAATGTAAATATTCCAAAAACCTACTAAAACTTCATATGTCAGAAGTAGTATCCGTATTTATCTCGTTTTACTCTTCTATTTATGTTAAACAAATCTTATAAAACTATAAACTGCTTGGTTAAATCATACTTTAATATTGATTAAAAGTATAATTTATTTTTTTAAATTTTACTTCCAACTGTAAATTACATTAATGCTAATTCAGATAGTGAAGGGTGACAGATGAAAAATGCCAGAACTGATCAGGAATCGAACCTGGAACTCTTCGTGCAGAAGTCAGTTGCGCTGACTACTAAACCAGCAAGCCAGCCTAGAAACTATACCGATGTAATATTGTACAATTAAACCACAAGAAACTGAGATCATAATCACGAACAAGAAAATCTTACGAATGGAAGACACTCTTCAAAGCATACTAAAATCCACGATTATGAAACATCCACAAAAAAAACGCTTTAAAATTAGATAATTTTAAAAAGTTTTAAGTTATTAAAAATCCGCAATTAAAATTTCAACCGATATTACAACTATGAACGGCCAAAAACACCGGTAGTAATCACGTGAATCTTTAGAGAAAAGTTAAAAACTAAAATTAACGTATCACTGATTTTACAATGAAAATAATAATGATCTGATACTAGTTTTTACTTCAAAAAATAATTCAATATAAACCTACCATGACTACTAGATAAATAGCAAAACTACAAGAATCTAACTACAGTTAATATAAACAGTAAGATATAATATGCAGGTACAGTTTATGCAGAATAGTATGGCAGCATTTATGTTGTTGTTTTGGTCATCAGCCGAAAGGCTGGTTTGAACCTGTAGAGGTTTTACTAAGTAAAAACGAGGAGTGAGGTGGTTTACCATTGCCACAACTCACTGAATGGAAAAGTATGCTTATCAGCATGCCGGGCCCTCTGAAAAGCACATATTTTCCACTCTGTAAATGACACCTTCACTTCATTCACCACAGGGTCTGGCTGTACAATGAAATTCATTACTTTCAGAGGAGATAACTCTGATTAGTGTCTTTTACACCTCTACCTCTTCTGTTCTTAAATGATTCAGTCATTTAATTGGCTGACCATGTGATAAGAAACAGAACTATTTATTTTAGCCCTGCATATATATTTAGCATACATATTTTAGCATTTATGTATACAGAATATAAAAATGATGAATTATCTAAAGCAGTGTTATCTGAAGGAGGGAATTTTTTTTAATTTTTAATACCAATTAACAACGAGGAAATTTTTGGATGTTTCACATACACTCGGTCAATGTTATGAGGTTACTTTTTTTTGCCAAAATTATTAAAATAAATTTTTTTAAAATTTTAAAATAACAATCATGCGTGTTTGTAATATCAATGACCATTATTTTATACTTTCCAACTTAATTATTTTCATTCTACGTTATCATTCAAGTTAGTTAACAGCAACAATTGAAATTATCTTAATACAATGAAACAAGAAATTTATATTACATAAAACAATAAAGATTGAAATTATCGAATAAAAATTAAACATAACACATAATAAAACAAAACGAAAATCTTTTGTCCACCTAATTTGCCATTGTCATATTCCATTTCTTACAGGCAAACTTTATTTCAAAAACAATAATACTTTTGTACAAAACCAATAATGATCTGTTTTGAACAACGAAGTGGTAGCTAAGGATTTATTGCAAATGCCAATTTTTTTTTTTTTAACCCTAATGTGTGTGTACGTTGCAATCTGTTCAATTCAGAACAATAAGCAACCCCATGGCTCAATGAGATGAGGATGATGTGTATGACATGTAAATGAGGTGTAGTCTTGTACAGACCCAGACCGACCATTCCTGAGAAAGTATGGTTAATTGAACCCCAACCATCAAAGTACACCGGTAACCACAGTATAGTATTCAAATCCGTATAAAAGTAACTACCTTTACTAGGATTTGAACCAGGAACCTTCGTCTCTGAAAATCAGCTGTTAAAAAACTGATTTTGGCGATGACTTTACCTCTCGACCAGCCTGGTGGGTCAAATGCAACATTACACAATAAAAATGTTTAAATGTAACATTAAAAGAGAAAGTTTTTATCACAATTTCAGTTTTAATATTCACCCTGCATTCGTTCCCCGTAGGCGACTTACTGCCATGCTATTCTGCATAAACTGTAAATATGTTACAATATTAAAATTCTTACTACATTAATAAATACGTAAGAAATATTTGGAAATAAATTCACTGACCATCTACGAACCGCTATGTATATATTACATACTTCATTTGCTTTGCCAACTTACACACGAAATAGTCACTGTTACAAAATACTCGCATATTAATGCTTTATACATCTAAATCGAAACAGATTACAAAATCAAAATAAAAAAAAAACGTATGAGAATGTATTCAACAAGAGAGTATCAAAAGAGAAATCAATATTGCTTTTTAATTGTTTTGCGAACCAATACGAATAAATAATGAGATACTTCAATGTGAAAGCATGCGTACAGAACAAGAGAAACTAAGATGGACACCAACTACAGCTGAAATTTTTAAAAATCATTTAATTTCTAGTCACAAATTAAATTTTTAGTAAATCTCTAGTGCATAAGCTTAGTGATTACAATCGCTCAAAAATCACACGATATGAAAAAAAATTGTGAAAACAAATCATGCAGTGTGCTGGAACTGAAAACAAATTATTTTTAAAATATTATTGATAATTTTATGTTAAACTTATATTTTCTGCTTTACTCAAAAAAATTTAAACTTCATCATATACAAAATAAATTTAGTGGACAATAAAATTTTATAGTCAAATATCAACTACTATTAATTATTCAAACTGACTTCATTTTTTAAAACTAGTTAAAGTCCAAAGATTAATCTTTTAATGCCGCATTTAGTTTACTATAAAAACTGTCCCACCTGGGTATTTTTTGGAAAGTAAAAGTTGTTATCATGATAAATTTGTATATTTTTTATAAAATTCAAAAAACAAGACACCCCTACATAGTAACAATTTAAAAAAAAAGAAGTTAGTTACTTTTTTAACGTTAAATCAATCAGGGACAACTGTATTAGAAGCCTTAAGTTTTTAAAATTTGACAATTTTAAATATACTACACAACAACCCCACTGATCCAAACTAATTGGGAGCGGGACTTCTTCAGAATTTGTAATGTTCAGATTAGCCCGAAAAAATGTGTACCGTAACAAAAAATTATCCAAAAATAGCTAAATCAAATATAACACTTGCATAATTGGAATCATGTAGGCCAACTGTAAATAATTACACACTGCAGCATGTAGAGTAGCACAACACTACGCATATAGACATCATGTTATGAGGAGCTGGAAAAATTTTCTACGATTATCAAAAGTTTTAGATGTTACAACAGCAAACAAAATTAATGATTTTATACAATCAGACAATAGTGAAAATGTACAATTTCTAGTAATAGCTAATGAACTAGAAGAAATGTTTCACAAGCAATCGATTTATATTGAATGGTCATATTAGTTTTTTATTTTTAACTGTGCTGTTAATCACTTTTTAAAATTAATTTTTATATTTATAAGCCTATGAAAATATTTTTATATTATAAAATAAAATTACTTAAGTTTTTATTTCAAAACATATTTTATACGTCAAAAGTATTACAGAAGCATGTTATAAATATTATAAAACAGTTTGTTAATTCCAGATTTCAGATTAGTAGGGTTGTTATGTAATTACTCATTTTGTATTTAACGGAAAAACAATTATCCGGGTGAAAATAAAAATTTAGCAAAATTAATAGAATTTTTTAATTAGTATACATAACGGACAATTAAAGCTCCTGTACATATTATATGTTCTCAGATCCCAGAAGTAAAACGAGAAGATACGTTAATGAAATACAATGATGTTACAGGAAATTGTAAAACTAATGCAACTTAACTCTAAAATACAGTTACAAGCAAAATGCTTCTTTGTACACAATTTACATGTAAATAAGCAAACAGAATAAATGAATTGTCAACTCAAAACAACTACGTTTTACATAGTAAATTTTATGTGCATTTATCATACGAAAAATTACGTATGAATTTATGCAAACAACAATAATATTTACTATTATTACTTTACAAAGAATAATCATAAAAAACATCCACTAAAAGATAAAATAAAAATAAAAAGAACTAGAATATGGATGGAAAGTAATTCTAAAAAGTCAGATGAAAAGAAAAGTGCATCAGACCGCAAATGAAACTCAGGAAATAAATTACAAGGTTTAACTTAATAAAAAAGAAATTTATACAGATATCAGGAAAAACGAATAAATCTAATAAACAAGTAGTTCATTTTTGAAACTACATTATAAAAACCTATCAATCAACTGTCATTATAAAAACTGGTAAGCACAATAAAAAAAAAAAAACACCATTAAATATAAAAACTTTTGGGATAATTTAAAATCAATTTGCACATTAGCAAAATCTGAACGTGAAATCAAGTAAAATAATAATAATAATGCATATAAATACAAATAACAATATAAACTAAAGCCCCTCAAAAAACTATTCCAACTAAATTACATACATGGAACTGCAGAAATGTATTAAGATTAAAAAAAAATACAGTAAGCCTATATACAGAACCAAATGTGTTATATAAGTACAGCGGGTAATGAAAAATCATAAGAGATTCAACCCATGCTTAAAAATAAAATTATTTTAACAAAAAAAAAAAATTACAAAATATCTTACCACTATTGAAAACTAAAAAAAATACATAAGCTCAACCTTTCCAGTTGCAAACATACATAAGAAAAACATTTTACCAACAGTTAATGGTCAATGTTTCTCAATTACTTAATTGTTAACGTAACAATATTCACGTTATTCAAAAATCAACAAACGATAATCCAAAAGGACTTTCGCAGCTCATTAAAAATTACACGGTATGAAGAGGTCTTCACATTTACAGAATAAAATGAAATATAATAAATTAGCAATAAAAAGCAATTTCTTATAATTTTATTATTAACATGTTGAGGACGGATGATGCCTCGGCAGGGTCAAATGAACTTTGCTATGTGACAAAAACACCGTTAAGGTATCATGGTTCTTTTGTATTTCTGTACATTATTTATTTGCTGGCAGCTATGCGCCAGCAGTGTTTCCTCATGCCGCATAGTAGTTTAAAACGGTTTACTCTATTCTTTGTTAGTCTTAAAATACCAGTTCAATTATAATTGCTTTTACACACTTATGTTTTCTGATAGGGTTTTTTTAATAATCAATCATCTTAACCTTTCGTTTTAACAAAAACTGAAAGCGATTACGAATATTTTCAATTTAAGTAGTATTCAGAGCTATTCCATGGAGAGGAGAGATTGTGAAAATATTATGAATTGGTAATTTATAAACAACAAACACGTTTTAATCTCTTAATTCAGTTCAAAATTTCACAAAATCATACAAAAATTAATAAAAATCCACGTAATAGTTCTGATTCATTCATAAGTTTGACTGACCATTTAGAATTTGGGGTGAAAAATTCCATCACTTAATTACTTTTTAAATAACCACCCTACGTTTAACGTGTTAATATTTTTTGAAACAGTAAGCACTGTTTGTTACAGATAATGATGAATGCTATAAACTTGATTTAATGGAAAAATTAATTATAAAAATCTCAAGAAAATTTTTTTCCCTATAATTTCCAAAAAAAATATCAGTTGATTTGATGAGCATTGAGAATTATAAGATAGGGTCCAAATGACATCACAGTATTAGCTTTTACCAACCAGTTATTTCCACAAAATACCATTCTAATTAATTTTTTTTTCAGTGACATGTTTTCGTGGATACACCATCATCAGAGTACTAAATTTTTTACTGAAATTGAAACTAATTGTTAAACTTTTTCGACATTTTAAATAATGTACCAGTGTAACTTTGATGACGGTAAATTCACTGAAACATATTGGCGACAATACATAATAAATAAATAAGAAAATTAAATAGAAGTAAATCCTTATCATTGTAATGCATCCTGCAGCATGAAATTAATTCTATTTCATATAATAAATTTCATTAAACTTTTTAAGCTGCCTTGATTTTTACTATTTGTTACTTACACGTGTTTCGGTGGATCCACCATCCTCAGAGTACACAATATCATTTGATATAATGAATTAATATAATAATTTCACTAACCTTCTTTTTAAACTGCGTCACCTTTATTTTATTCCTACTTACACGTGTTTCGGTGGATCCACCATCATCAGAGTAAATAAAAAATTGAAACTAAAAATTTTTTTCATTTATTTAAAATTTACAGAAGATGATACATCTTCAATCACTTGTATAAAACTGTTTCAGTTACAGTTTTATACAAGTGACTGAAGATGTATCATCTTCTGTAAATTTTAAATAAATGAAAAAATTTTTAGTTTCAATTTTTTATTTACTCTGATGATGGTGGATCCACCGAAACACGTGTAAGTAGGAATAAAATAAAGGTGACGCAGTTTAAAAAGAAGGTTAGTGAAATTATTATATTAATTCATTATATGAAATAGAAATATTTCAAACTGCAGGATGCATTATAAAGATTTATTTTTGAATATCATTTGAAACTAATTTTTTTTAAAAAATCTGCAGATGTTACATTTTTAGTCATCTATATAAAATCATCTTTATTTTTTATCAAACATCCTATATAGGATTTTTAAACAGCCGTATTATTTAAAATTGAAATATATATTTCTAATCACCAGAATATGGTAACATAAAACACTTACGAATGTTTATGGCGCTTTCATGTATCTTGTACACATCTTCAGTAAATTAAACATTTTTTTACGTCAAAATTTAAAACTTCCTACTCCTACCATGGTAGATAAGGAATCAAAAGAAAAAAAATTTAATTTACTGTACAAGGCACACGAAAGCGTTATAAACATTGGTAAGTGTTTTATGTTACCGTATTCTGGTGGTTTGAAATATATATTTCAACTATAAAATAATATAGATGTGTACAAGGCACACGAAAGCGTTATAAACATTGGTAAGTGTTTTATGTTACCGTATTCTGGTGGTTTGAAATATATATTTCAACTATAAAATAATATAGATGACTAAAGATGATTTAACATCTTCTGCAATTTGAAAAAAAATTTAGTTTCAAATGATATTGCGTACTTTGATGATAATGGCTTCACCGTAACTCGTGTAAGTAACAAATAGCTAAAATCAAGGCAGCTTAGAAAGGTTAGTGAAATTTATTACATAAATTTGTAATATAAAATAAATAGAAACAGTGTTAAAAGAAAGAAGAGGTTGGTGAACACTAATAGTATGCTTTAATTAAGATTGATTACAAGCTGCAAGACAAAATAATCAAAAGATTTATTCATAAATGAATGATAATACTATCAAATTTGATCATTTTTTATTAATCAAACTATATAGTTTGTAAGAAGATCATCGGAAAATAACAATTTCTATAAAGAAATTTAGAAAAATACATTTGTGGATTCTAAATGATATAACAAAAAGCTCAACAGCATTTTTTAAATGAAATCACACAGATTTCTACAAATGCTAGATGATTCTACATTAAAGATTTAATTTAAATGATCAAAAACGTTTCGATCATTAAAATTCACGACGGACAAACGGAATAATTGGAAATGAATGCAACTGGAACAGTTAAGAGCTTCTGGTGGTGAACAATTTACTCACCCAACGCAATCGTCATCACATCAGAATGGGGAGACTGATCAAGCAATGAGAAACAAGAAGAAGTGTGTAGTCCGCAGCACCTCAACCCTCAGCTCCAGCGGACGCAGTAATCACGCTGCCTATATCAGCCCACGTGAGCAATTGTCAACACTTACCCGTCACACAACAAACATACACCACTTTCTACAACCTATCACTATTACTAACACAGCTCACCTTTATAGAACCATTAGTATGCAACCATATTCGTTAGCAAACAATTCAACGATTTGTATATAACTGATTCGGTTTGCTCGCCTACATCGTTTGAAGACAGTGAAATAATTTTAACACAAATAGTTATAAAAAAACTCTACTCTTTTTTATATAGTTTACACGGATTCAACAATTTTTTGAAACAAGTTAATATATAAATAATAACCTATTTGAAAAGCAGACGTACACACGTGTAACTACATAAATAATGACATATCAACCAACTAAAACAAACATTTTAAAAATCCCTTTGAATACATTTGATTATTAAATTTGCTACCTCCATAGCTCAGCAATTAAAAGCAATAAATTTTAAAATAAACTGAACCGTATAAACGACAGTTCCAGGTTTGATTCCTAACTAGAAGCTGGGAAATGATAACTCATTAAAATCCATTGTAGTCACTAAAGTCACGAGTTTGCCCTTGTTTGCAACGAGGGGTAAAGAGGGGAAAGCTTCAGTGCGCATGCGCGACTGCTTTAATTTCAGTACAACGAACATAACAACTTATACTATACCCAGAGCATATACAGCAAATCACGGAACCTTTTGTAGGTTAACTGTACGGATATAACTGTTTGTTACCGTTAACACAAATGTCGGTTTCTCGAAAACATGGTCGAACTATTCGCAGGGCTGAATGCAATGTAATAAAATATTGTGAAGTTGAAACTAAGCAAAAATGCCTATCCGTGCCTCTTAACAAAAGCCGTGAGCGAGCGACTAACTACTGTGATGTTTCTCTTTCCACTATTCGAAAAATAAAGAAGGAAATTAAGAACGTGAAGAAGCTATTCTTTAACAGTTTGGTTGACATCTGGTAAAAAAAGAAAACGGTTAAGTAGATACTAGAGAGACTGATAATGAAAACGCCGATGACAGAAATAGTAAAAAAAGCGATTCATTCGTAATTACAGAAAATTAAACATTTATAGTCATGTAAATAAGCTATAGGCAATATTACAGATCATATTTATTTCTTATGAGGTTTATGAAGAAAACATTTTCTTGGAATAAACCACAGCTTACAAAATGTATCTAGAAACTGCACGGTAGCGAAATGTACGAATAAAGTCTCACTGTTGAGGCTGGCAGCACTGCAAATATTTCACTTCCCTTCCTTACAGCCCATACATACGCAAAAGGCAATCTCGTGACTTCAGTATCTTCTATAGTAATAAAGCCACTAATGCAATTTTAAATAATTAGTTTTTCCTGCCCACTGGTCACCGAGTCTAGAACCCCACATTAAAACGTACGAAACTTCAGTAAAAGTCAATTTTTGTCCAGCAGTGTACACTTAAAAACTCTTTGACACAAAAGTTAAAAAAATTGAGTAACTGTGAATCTGTCTTCAAACTGGATAGGCCAGCAAATGAATAGTAAACAAAAACGTGGACTAAATTAGCCCAATTATGAGTTGTTCTTGAACATCCACTTACAGTCCGTATTACATAGACTTTAATTATTCATTATTCAAATACAATTTAAAGTTAAAAGAAATTTATCAAACAATAGTCTGCAGCTCTGCCAATTGTTTCTCTCATAACGATATTAGGGAATCCACAAGAAAATAGAATCAGAATAAAAATTAATCATTGGTTTGAATAAAAGGTTTAACCAATGCGAATGATACCTAAATGATTAGTTGAGAAGAATCTTTCTAGAGGATTCATGAATGAATTATTTAGCCTCCACCTTGGTAGGGCATAGACAACCACATAAAACGCACCGTAACAAAATCATATTGAGAACAGCTGTAACCCAAACGAAACATTGCTGTTGGTGTACTCAAAACTATCGATATTTATAAGAATAGAAACAACAATCAATATGTTTGGCTAATAAATAGTTTTTTTTTTGTTTAACGTCTGACTGTTCTGCAATCACTGCTAATGCAGACGGTTAAGAATGAAATGATTTTTCGTAACGTAAGAAAAAATGCCGTTCCTAAATGGGATTCGAACCCAATACCGCATGATGAGAGGCGAGCACGTTACCAACTACGCCAATGCAGCCAGCGTAATAAATAGTACATCGTTTGACAGATGCATATACTACAATCCTTTAAAATATGAACGCAATCTATTGAGAAATATTCATAATACGGCGCGATATATATAGCCGATGTCATCGGCTTTCGGCAGTCTTTCGTAAAAATTCAAATCGGCTCAATCAGCTTTTTGGTGTTATAAGGGTTAAAAAAACACGACTATAAAAAAATCAATGCATTTTATTAATATCCAAAATAAATGTGGAAATATTAGGAAAGTTGATAGCTTCAAGTACCTCAGGAAGCTAATACAAGCAAAGACCAGCAATAAGGGCCTCGGGAACAACAACAGACGAGGAAAGATGGCGGGTGCACTTTGAGGAACTCACCACTTGTATAAGAAGAAAAAAAGAAAGTACTCTCAAGACAAGCCAAGATTAGATATTATAATACTGTGATATTACCTGTGTGTCTGTATGCAAGCGAGTGCCTTAGAATAACCAGAAAGGCTGGTCTAAGAGAGAAGCAGAGACACTTGAGATAAAGATCCTACGCAAAATAATGGGTCAAAAGATAGTAGATGGACAATATGATTATGTGGTTGAGAAGAACAGTACAAGAAAAATGGATGATTAATGGAAACGATAATAAAAAGGGTAAAATTTTACAAAGACCTGTTTGAATTCAAGTGAGTCTCTTAGAATGGCCGGGAAAGCTGGTCTAAAAGAAGCAGAGAAATTTGAGAAAAAGATCCCCCGCAATATAGTGAAACCAAAGTTAGTAACAGGCAATATGGGTTACGAGCTCAAAAAGAAAATGAACAAAGAAAATGAAACAAGGAAAATGAACGATTAGAAAAAGAAGACTACAATTTTATGGGCATCTGTACAGTACGGATGACAACCGGTTCGCAAAACAAAGTTCGAAGACACTAAACAATATACCTAAGGTGTTAGATAAAAGGTTTAAAGAAGTCAGAAAGGACATTAAAAAAACCGGAATAAACCGACAAAACTAAATGAACCAAACCAAATTCAGACAACTAATTACAGACTTAAAGGGCTTCCATAAAGAGCAAAAACAGAACACAAGTTGGACAAAAGAAAGGAGAAAAACCTACAGCGAACGGATGCTGAGAGTGTGTTCCACAAAAAGAGCTTCCAGAAACATCTAGTCACCTCACATGGTCTAAAATTGGCTCTATATGAGGAAAAACTAATCCAAAATAAATTTTGAACGTAATTTAAAATTCGCCTTTATAAATGTATTAAACAAAACGAAGACTGAACAATTGTAACATAAATTTATTTTTAACCTACAAGACAAAAAAAATGGAATGAATAGGTAACAATTGATTTAAAACATTATTAACGACAGGCTTGAACATAAAATCTAAATATTATTTAACACTAAATATCGTTCCATACTTATGGTGTGAAAGGCATTAGCTGTTAATAATTTTTTTTTTTTTTTTAGAAAACAAAGAATCAAGTAATTTTAAACAAATTTCAAGATCACAGTTGTAATTGAGTTAACAACTGTGAATAACTTGATTTTTTTTTTTTAATTGAACTTCATAATTTTTCTCTGTTCTTTACTAACATTTTTTTAAATAGATTCAATAATTACAGTAAACAATATCTGATACCAAATATTTTATGTTGTTTTTGTCAAAAAGAAATCTTTACTTCCTTATTCATAATTATTAAAGTCAATGCATTTTAATAATTAAAATGAAAACTTATTTAATTTAATAATACTGTAACAGTAAGAGAAATGTATAAATTTTGTAGGTATGATTTCCTACGCTGCAAGTTAAAAAATCTTTATGAGAACATAAATTATCTACATACCTTCATAATTTCCCGGAATTTTCCAATTTCTCGAGTGATCAAGTCGCGTTTTCCCTCTTCAATATTCGCGTCATCCAGATCCAACAACTGGAAAAAGAGCAACAGATCTTACAAAAAGAAACGACCACTTTTTAGAAACATTTGATCATTTCCAAATTTTCACTTCGTAAACTCTTGTATTAACAGTTCTTGTAAATTCAATAAACATGTGAGAATTTTTTTTTATAATTACTATTATAGAAATTCATAAAAACTGCACATCATGGAACAACAGTAAACTCTGACAGATATTGCGACACATTAAGAAAACTAAAACGCGCGATCCAGAACCACCGGAGCGGAAGATTGTCCAGTGGTATGAGGCTTCTCCATGACAACGCTCGACCTCATGTTTCACATCAAACTCAAGAACTGCTGACAGATTTTGGCTGAACTGTTGTGCCCCCTCCCCTACAGCCCGGACCTAGCCCCAAGTGATTATCACTAATTCCCAAAATTAAAGGAACACTTTGTTGGCCTACGCTTCAGCACCGATGATGAAGTCAAGGAAGAGGTTACTCGATTCCTCAAAGGATTGGCGGCAGAATTCTACAACATGGGGATAGAACATTTGGAGCATCGTTTGCAAAAGTGTTTGGACAGAAACGGCGATTATGTAGAAAAATAGCGTAAGTTTTAAGCTTTAAATTGATGTATAACACTAAGATAAAAAAATATAGCTGTCTATTTTTAAAAATCATGGGAACCTTATTTTACGAATGACCCTCGTATTTCATATGGGAGTTTGAGCGCTACTACACTAAGTAAAATTATCGACTCCGTGCCAAATAACCTTTTCATTTACAAACGCCTATTGAATAACGTAATACGAAACATACTTAATATTTGTATGCACATCATGACTCAGTGAGGAAGGCAAAGTAAACCACCACACTCCGCGTTTTACTTAGTAAATCCTCTACAGGTTCAAACCAGCCTTTTGGCTGATGACCTTAACAACAGTTGACAATGGTTACCAGATGCTTTTCAGAGCTGGTTTTCGGAGACAATAGTTCCACGATTCAAATCCTAGTAAACAAAGTTACTTTTATACAAATTTGAATACTAGACAATGGTTACGAGCATACTTTAATAGTTGGCGTTCAATTTACCATAGTTTCTCAGGAATGGTTACCCTAATCTGTACAAGACACACCTCATACATATCATTCTCATCTTACTGACTCTTAGATTACAGAAACTGTAACGTACACCCACATTAGGGATTAAAAACACATCTTTTATGCATCAATCTAATTAAAAATTATACAAACATCTGGTGTGAAACACTCACACAACTTTCTCTCACCAATAAAAATAATAAACAATATAACCTAACATTAGTAATAAACAAAAAACTAACCTCAATAAACATAACCTAATTTTAATCATAAGTGAGACACAAAATGGAAATTCACTTTAGTTTGGATTAAAAATACGAAAAATCACTCTTTCACGCTAAACTAAGCTCTGTAGAGAAAAACGCTCCATATAAAAGTTGTAGATCTTTTAATTTCCTATAAATTTGATTAAATACACTTTTGTCGTAAAATGCATACTAAGGCTGAAATCTTAAAAAAAATCTATTTTCTCACGTTTTCGAGAGAAAAATACAGAAAATCGCTAATTACCGCTAAACAAAGCGTTATACAAAAAAATGTTCAAAATAAAAGTTGTAGGATTTTAAATTCTCTACAACTTTTATTATATAAACTTTTGCGCTACAATGCATATTAAAGCAGTAATCTTAAAAAACCAATTTTTTTTACGTGAAAACAGCCTCACCAAGAATTTCAGCAAACATGGGGTCTACCTTATCTTGTAAAGCATAAAAAATTTAGTAAACCAGGCGATTTTAAAAAAATTGTTGGACCAGTTTTTGAGAAAATCGCAAAAAAGAGAAAAATTACACGAATAAACTACTACTTCCGGTTGACCGATTTTGATGAAAATGTTCGTGTCGGGTCCGGTAGTAGTATGTAACTTAAGTTTCAAGTTTTGAGTTTGTACGATGTTACATTCTTGAGATATTCTGTTCACACACACAGACCATTCGCTAAAAACATGTTTTTTGTGTTCAGGGGGTCTGAAAACGTGTAGATCCGGTGAAAACTCGATATCGAAAAATCGACATGAAAACAATACTTTCCTTCCTATATACTCATACAGGCAAGAAAGTAAAAATAAACCTGAAAAACCAATTAATTATATGTAAATTACTTAGACACGTAATAGATTGGACCAGAGCATGCAGACATAATACAGATTAGAAATACGATCCAATATAACAGACAGGGGTACTGAAAAAGTTAAGTCATGTTATGCTGACAAATAATAGAAACTGCTTAAAAATGAATGATGAATAAATTTAATTACCTAATTTTTCTTACTTTTAAGACGAAATTGACAAAATTCAAATATAATATAATATATATAATAAAATTTATAGGAAATTAAAAGTTTTACAACTTTCATTTTTCTCTACAGAGCTTAGTTTAGCGTGAAAGAGTGATTTTCCATATTTTTAAGCCAAACTGAGGTTGATTTTCATTTTGCATCTATCACTCATGATTAAAATTAGGTTATGTTTATTGGGGTTAGGTTTTTTGTTTATTTCTAATGCTAGGTTATATTGTTAATTATTTGCATTGAAAAAATTGAGCTTTTAAAAAATCATAATCAATAGTTTAAATAATAAAATGTTCTTACCGAATTGCTATCAGAGTCTTTACTTGTTGGATCTGTAAGCGTTGTCACCCTTTGTATACCACCCACTCTTCTTTCCATATCAGCCGCTGGCAAAAAAAAAAAAATACAATTTATTATTTATACTTATAGAAGATATATCAGCAGGAAAATATTGAAACTAACATCACACCACAAAGTAGGAAATCAATACAGAAATACACAAATTTATTATACGAGGGTAAATCGAATATAAATAGGATTTTGTTTTACAAAAAAATTATTCATTGAAAAATAAAAAGGCTAATATAATTTACTTTTCCACATAGTTTCTTGCTTTAGAAATGCATTTTCCCAGCGAGGATGTTTCATATCCCCGGATCGTACACTGAAGCTGGTTGCGTCAAGAGCAGATTGCGTATGAATCCCTTTACGCCCTCATCATCTTCAAATTGTTGCCCTTTTAGTGCTTCTGCAAGGAGCGCAAACAAATGAAAATCACAGAGCGCTAGGTCTGGGCTATAGGGAAGGACGATCAAGTTGAGTTCAGTGCATTTCTTCCAGTTTTCAGACTCTTATAGCTGCAGTATGGGGCTTCCCGTCGTTTATTGTCATGGAGGAGGATGTTTCTTAAATCGATAGATTTCGTCTTTTATAGCAATATGCAGCCCTGCTGCACGAATGTTTTTGTTTGTGATGCTGGTCCGCGGATGGCGATTGTGTTCCTGATTTTCCACTCATACTCACCTATCCTTGAATTTTTTATATCACGCAAACATACGTGTCCTTGACAATGTTTGGTCCTGAAATGGACAGTCAATCTCTGAAAAACTTTTCTCACTTTAACTTCTTCTCGAGGAAGAAATTTTATAATTATATGACGCACAATGGAGGGGCGGGCGCAATGTTGCTCCGATATTGTGAGCGCTACAGACGCATTGGTCGAGAGTGTGGAATGGCTAGCTCACCCCACTCCTAATGACCCCACCCAAGTATACTAGAAACACCAACCCAGTCCTACCAACTGTAGGCGCTCAGGAACAAAAAATCACATTAATATTATTTTATTTATTTTCATATTTAAACTTATTAACACAACTTAAACTTTTACTTCAACTTGTATCAAATAAACCAAATCTGTAACTTAAGTCATGCAGAATCAAATTCTGACAATTTTTGGACAAAACATACGGCCCAAAATTTTAACACTTTCCAGTCTACCATTATGCACTACTGACTAAAGTAAATTTAACGTATCTTGCACTGTAGACTGATGTTTTTTCATTTTTCAACTTTTTCAAAAAAAAAGTGTGCAGTCACTTCAGTTCTCATCAATAAGGATATTATATGAAAATAAAGTTTAAAATTTGCTCTCTTTAACCATATATTTAGTTTTTAATTCAATTATTAAGGTATTTATAAAATAACATTATTTACAATTACTCTAATTAACACATTTCCGAAAAATTTTATATGAAACTTATATCAATATCGCTTTCATCTCCGCAGGGTCGTATGATTCATCAATGTCCGTGTTATTTAATTATGACCCAGAATCTTCTGCGAAAAAATCTTATGCATCTCTAGACATCATTTCATGAAATGTATAATAGCAGAATAACAGTAAAACACATACACTGCAAACAACGTGGCCTTGTAACACGCTATGTCGGTACTCAGTAGTAGACGCTATGGTTCGATCTCGCGCTATAAGTAGCGGTCGATAGTTTTGTCGATATATCAGAAAATACTAATCGATTCAGTCAACTATCGCTGCAGGTAAAGGGAGAACAAAGTGAACTAAATAATAGTGAAAACGGAAAACGGATAGCGTACGGGTAGCCACATTTATAACATGTGAAAATAGCAAACGTATGAGATACGTTTGCCGTCTAGGGATGTATATTGCCGTGCCTATATGACGTACATTTGCTGTCACTCGGTGTATATCATCACGGCCGTATCACATACGGTTGTCGTCTCGAAAGTGTTAAAGGAACTGAAAACTCATCCACATGCTACAAATCACAGAAAAAATATTCATCACCTTGCCATACACCATAATATTTTGAACAAACTCATTGTTCTTGCAATAAGAAAGAATGAGTTATCCAGTCTTAATAAAATGAACAAAGAAAACTGTCAAGAGACGCGATCAGTTCTAAAGAGAAGAATCAAAATGTTAACAATAATTTTTCTTTGATTAAACGTCTGACTGTATTACATATAACTGCTAATGCAGGCAGGTGAAGGGTGATAGATGAAAATGACCGATGCAAACATGCCAAGCCTGATTGGGATTCACATAAGCAATGAATTGATGCTTTTTTTAACACTTTCAAGGCTGCACTTTAATATCTGATTAAATACGATAGACTATCAGTTTTTACCCTTTCTTCAATAAATTGTAGTGTTTTTTCTCTCACTATTACACACGTATTTTACGTTGAAAACCCCCAGAGATTTCATTACATTGATATAAACAATAAAACTGTTAGTAATTTTACGAAAATCACTGGCTTAATTATTTTTGTTTGTCAACGTTGGACAATAATCACTTATGAGTTACTCCTTTAATTTTCATACTGGAGTCCTTATTTTGGAGCTTCAGTTTTCTTTCTGAAAAATACTCTTTTTCAACAAGAGAAGCGACGAGTTCTTAAAAGTAGAATATCAATGTTAAGATAAACGTTGAACTGAATCATATGTTACTATGAACTGGCCGTTCAATCAATACTTTTAACAATTTATAAACATCCTCAAAAAAAAACAAAAAAACAAGTAATTACATACAAAAAAGAACGTCGATGTAAATACTAACGATTTTTTGAGCGTTCAGACTTGGGCATTGAATAATACTTCATATCCGAATCATAATCCATCAGTATCGTCATAATTCTTTCGTTGGCAATCTTATCACTATTCTTCATCGTCTCATCCATATAATCATCCTCTTCTTCGGGTTCATCTTGTAATGGGGAATGACCTTTAACCTTCTTACGTTTTTCAGCTGAAATAAAACAATACTTACAGTTAGATTAACCTAGAATTGAAGACATTAAATTACGTTTTCATAACTTAACTCACCGATAAGTACTAGGTGTATTTTTGAAGTCAGTACTATTTTTAAATTTCGCCGCTGCAGTGCTGTGATTGGAATTTGGCGCATGCATGTGGTATACCTACATCCGTTAGAAAGCCGGGGACACTATTACGGAAACATTTGATCATGTCTACAGTTTTTCTCAGTATTTAAAATGCCTCTGCGAATTTTAAATCCGGCCAAATGTAAAATACATGCTGTGATAAGTTTTCTTAGTGCTAAAGGCGTAAAATTCATCGTGAGATCAGTGGAAGTTTATGATAAAAACATCGTGGGTGATGGAATGGCACAAAATGGGTTAGAGCTGTGCGAGGAAATTGTTTTATCGTTTTACTCCATGACAATGCCCATCCACACACAGCAAATCAAACTCAAGATCCCATTGGATCATTTTGCTGGGAACAACTTGATCATCCTCTGTACAATCCCTTCTAGCGCCCACTGAAAACCACCTGTTTCTGCATCTGGGTGGTCAGCGCCATGATGATGAGGTCAGAACGAACAAATTGCAGTGGTCGTTAAATCAGGCAGCAGACTTCAATGTCGATGTAATCCCAAACTGGGAACAAATTCTACGAGGATGGTACTTACTATAAAAACTTGAAAAAATGTGTCTAGCCACAGTTTTAATTAGATAATCTCAGAGTTAACTTTACTGCCATACTGCCTATTGAAAACAATCGGGGAAATATGGTCAATTCAAAATTTCATCAATTTATGAAACTCCTAAACTTCCATTTCCAGATTTTTCAAACTTCATGTTATGTTTTAAGAATTACCAATTTAAGAATTATCAGCTAAGAATTACAAAATTACATTTTTTTAAAAATTCTAATTAATAATTTACAGGTGTAAAAGACTGTGGGCCTGATACACAGGTTATAAATTAATAATTACTGATTAATTATACAACAATCGCAAGATTGAGGTAAATTTTATAGTAAAACATTTATTGAATTACGAATGTTCAATACAACAACATGATTATAAAACAAAACCATCATTAAGTTTATAAAGGGTGCAGCAAATTTTTTTTCAATTCCTTTGTGTTTTACCTATTATTACATAATGCATTGAATGAAAAAATTTGCTAGCTGTAAGTCATAATATTTAATAAATAACCGCAACTTGAATGTTTACGTTGTGTTTGCATTGTGTTATACTGAGGACAATTCGAACTGGCACAACTCTTGTTCTACGTGTACACACAGTTCCGCATAAAGTATATCCGTAACCTATTCTTTCAACAAGGTCTACAAATTTTATTGTACGCAAATGCCTACAACCTTATTTCAATGTACAAACACACAAATAACTAACTATTTCATCAAATATGAAAACAAATTAGTCACATCATTACATGTGACAGATTATTAATAACAAGAGTGAAAACAAAGCATAGTGGCTGTGCGTGAGTCGCAGCACATTACAGTAGCGATTGTATACTTTTGTGACTGTACAGTCGTCGCATGGCGAGGGGCAAAGAGTAAAATAGATAAACACCGAAGCTGCTTGTGCCAATTCGAATTGTCCAAGGTATACACTGTTTAGAACCTTCTAGGACTAACTTAGCAACCTTTATAAAATATGTGTGTACTGGTAACGAGTTCTCGTTACAGAACTTTCAGCACTAAGTTAAATACAGTCCGTTGTGTTCAGAGTCCGATATCTTAACAGTTTTTAATAACAAATCATATTACTGTGATATTAAACTTAAAAATTATCTTCATGAATAACCCTAACAGTACACATCATCAAAACATACTATAGCAATAAAAAATTAATAATAAACAGCAAATACCTTTAAATTCATCTAAAAGTGTTTTCGTTTTGGGATCAACTTTGACAACAAGTTTTTTCCCACCAATCTCCATTTCATGTAGAATACGTATCGCTCTAAGACCACCATCTGGACTTCCATATTCACAAAAACCAAAGGCTGTTGACACAAAATAACATTTCATAAAATACAATAACAAAAACAAGAAACAATAAAATTTTCACAAATAAAAACTTCAATTCAATGTTCACAGACCTACCAACAGATCAGAATATATTTTTTCCAGAATGAAATTAACGAAATAACATTTGGACATCATAAAACAACTTATTAAAAAATATTAAAATTGTCATTTTGAAAGGGAAAACCGAATTCTAAACCCTTCATGGACTGAATTAGTTTTTATGCCAGACATATTAATATCTAAGAAGCTTTTGTCATAAAAAAAAGCTTTTTTTTGGAGGAAAATTTCTTGTTTTAAAAAAAGCGTGTTTTCCTTTATAGAAAACTGTTTTTAAAGACTCAGAATCCATGCAAATTCCATCACATACTTTCCCTGTCATATTTAATCAATGATAATGGATGCGGATAAATATTTTAGTGTCGAGTGATGTGACGTATGGGGATATATCCGTGAAAAAAACAGACTAAAAAAATTATTTATATATTGAAATGCAGAATAAAAGAAGAAAACAAAGATTGTTTAAAGAAATATTATGATTAAATTGGACAGATATTAACATACGTAAGTATAAACTAACAGTGGAAGCACAATTGGTATGGAACGCCGATCTTGCGGCGAGCAGTGCTATCAACCCAGTTTCTGCAGATGCGAATTTCCTGCAATATTTAGACATTTTGGCATAATTATGATGACAATTATGACAAAAGCTTTTACGATTTAGTTTGTAAATGTGTGGATACATCCGCTAAATGACCATAACTATTCAAAACCGAATGTGGATGTATCCACAAAACAAGACCCATGGGAAAAACTTTTTTGTGGATTTATTCATCAATAGTCTGCGAAGCTGCCCATAACAGACAGGTGGAGTGTCAAATTATTTACACTCTATCTGTTAGTTGCAGGGCTAAAATAAATAGTTCTGTTTCTTATCACATGGTCAGCCAATGAAATGACTGAATCATTTAAGAACAGAAGAGGTAGAGGTGTAAAAGACACTAATCAGAGTTATCTTATCTGAAAGTAATGAATTTCATTATACAGCCAGACCCTGTGGTGAATGAAGTGAAGGTGTCATTTGCAGAGTGGAAAATATGTGCTTTTCAGAGGGCTCGGCATGCTGATAAGCGTACTTTTCCACTCAGTGAGGAAGGCAATGGTAAACCACCTCACTCCTCGTTTTACTTAGTAAAACCTCTAGAGCTTCAAACCAGCCTTTTGGCTGATGACCTAAACAACAACAACAGTCTGCGAAGGGTTAAATATGTCACTTTTTTGCAAACCTAACAAAGTTAAAAAATAATAACCATATAGAAATAATAGTATCTGAAAATATTCAGTACACTTGACAAAATACAACATCCTGATTGAATACAAACATTTTGTTGTAACCGTACCGCGTTTAATTAGCCATTACGAAAAAATCATAACTGCACAGAAGCTATATTTATCATTGATATACAAGTACAGCTACATGTTCGTGTTGTCCCTACAATTTTATTTCTTAATTTACATGTTTCAGAGGATCTACCATCATCAGAGTATATAATTTTAGAACATCAAAAATAAATATATGTAACAATTTTTAACTAAAAGATCTTGCATTTTCAGTCACTTGTATAAAACTGTTTTACATGAAGTGAGTTTATACTACAAAAATTCCATAAACTGACTTTTAACTCACTTCTCCCATTCAACTAATAGTTAGTTATGATAGAGCCCACTGAACTTCCATGATGTATTTAAGGTGAAGATTAAATAATAGAAATTGAAATATATATTTCTAAACCACTTGAATACAGTAACAGTAAACACTTACCAATGTTTACAGTGCTTTCGTGTACATCATAATACACATCTTCAGCAATGCATTTTCAAAAATCTGGTGTGAAACACTCACACAACTTTCTCTTGCCAATATAAATAATTAACAATAAACCTAATATTAGTAATAAAATATTAGAAATAAACAAAACACTAACCTCAAAAACATAACCTTATTTTAATCATGAGTGAGTGACGCAAAATGAAAATCGTACTCAGTTTGGCTTAAAAAAACGGAAAATCACACTTTGACGCCAAACTAGACTCTGTAGAGAAAATTCTCTAAATAAAAGTTGTAGAACTTTTTATTTCCTATAAAATTTATTATAGACACTTTTGTCGTAAAATGCGTACTAAAGCCTAAAATCTTTAAAAAATTGATTTTTCACACGTTTTTCACACAGACCAATCGCTAAAAACATGTTTTTTGGGTTCAGGGGGTCTGAAAACGTATAGATCCGGTGAAAACTCGATTTCGAAAAATCGACATGAAAACAATACTTTCCTTCCTATATATTCATATAGGCAAGAGAAAGTAAAAATTTGAAAATGTAATGTGGCTATCAATAATACTGTACCTTCATAGGATGTTTGATAAAATAAGAATACAAATAAATTTTTGAAATGCATCCTGCCAACCATTAATATAAATTACAGTATAAATGAATTTTATAATCACCTTACCTTGGGTTGCCTTTTAAGTTTAATAAACTTACGCGTGTTTCGGTGGTTACCACCTTCTTCAGAGCAATATTACTAAAATTAAAAATTAAAAACTGTTTTAAATTAACCCTACTAGTGGCAAATATCGCAACTGCGACTCTATTGATGGTGGCCGGAGCAGTAAAGTCACAATTGCGACGTTAGTTGTACGTCTTCATTCAACTGTTGTTTAAATTCGTATTTTTCATATTTGCTGCTAGTGCGTGTTACTATCGATAGTGTACATTTTAATTTCCCTTTTAGAACCGTAATACGATAGTTTTGTCTAAAATAATTCCCTTTAATGGCTTTCTGAAAACGGTAAATAAATCACTACATGGGTTGCCATCTTGTTCTTTCTACACATGGTTTTCGTTTGTTTATGTTTTATCGTGTAAGTTTTCTACACATTTAATTGTGTTTTAGCACAAGTTGTAATTAGTTTTAGTGTGTTTATTGTTTATTTTATGTGTTAAAAAAGTGTGATGAAAATATCAGTTTGAATGATTGACGAAATAAACGATTTATTACAATGTGTTGATGAGGAGTCTGATTTTTGTGCATGGCACCACATGCAAAAAAATATTGTTAATACTTTTATGGTGCAACAAGAGTGAACTTTTTTTTTCTTCTACTCTCATCTACATAAAATAGTGAACAATTTTTACATAATGAAATTAGTGTTAGTGTCTCGGACAGGTTTAAAAATTAAGTGAAAACTTTGTAAAACGGTTTTCGTTTTTTGTAAAAATTTGAAATAGCTACTAAAATATATCAAGGTAAGTTACCTTTACATACACTGTATTAAAATTTGGAATGTTCTGTTTAATTTGATATAATTATTATTTGTTGTATATTTAATGAGAATTGATTTTTTTGACATATTTTTGAAATACCAGCATGCGTAAAAAGTACTTACCATTCTACGTGTTACCATTGCCACAGATAGGGTTAAAATTAAATTAAAAAACTGTCTTAAATTTTCATACCAATTCAGGAATGAAAATTTAAGACAGTTTTAATCTAACTGACTAAACGGAAACACCATTCTAAATTTTAGTAATATTACCTTGAAGATGGTGGTACCACCGAAACGCGCATAAGATATTTAAATTTAGAAGGCAACCAAAAGTAAGGTGATAAATTTCATTTATACAGCAATAATACAAAATATACATAAAATTACCTTGAACACGTTTCCATGAAACAACATGACCACACGCAGCAAGAATATGCCTTATCATTTGATCAGGCGCTTTGTCGGTTATGTTACCGACAAAAACGGTAACGATAGGCCCGGTCGGAGCGACCGGTGCGACTGGTGGCAGTTGTTGTTTAACTGGACGGCTAATGGTACTGCTGCTTGTCGTTGTGGTAGCGGTCGTCGTGGTTAAATTGGTGGTACTTGTTGTTGTGGTTGAAGGTGTAGTTGTTCGTGGCGGTGCATTATGATGAGTTGGAGGTCTGTACGTCCTTAAAGTCGGAGGTGCTGGCATCGGCGCCATCGGTGGTCCTGCCATCATCTGAAATTTAACTTGATCGTTAGAATAAACTAATTTTCAATATAAAATAAATAAATCTTTATAACGCATACTGCAGCCTACATTCAATCGTATAGTAAAAAAATCTGGTGCGAAACACTCGCACAACTTTCTCTTGCCAATGCAAATAAATAACAATAATCCTAACATTAGTAATAAAACATTAGAAATAAACAGAAAACTAACCTCAATAAACATAACCTAATTTTAATCATGAGTGAAAGACGGAAAATCTACCTCAGTTTGGCTTAAAAATTAGGATAATCACTCTTTCACGCTAAAACTAGGCTCTGAAAAAAAAATGCTTTGAATAAAAGTTGTAGATCTTTTAATTTCCTATAAATGATTGTATGCACTTTCGTTGTAAAATGCATACTAAGGCCGAAAACTAAATAATATCAATTTTTCACACATTTTCGTGAGAAAAAACAGAAAATCGCTAATTACCACTAAACTATGCGTTATTCAAAAAAATGTTTGAAATAAAAGTTGTAGGATTTAAAATTCTCTAAAACTTTAATTGTATAAATTTTTGCGCTAAAATGCATATTAAAGCCGTAATCTTGAAAAAACAAGTTCGTTACGTGAAGCCAGCCTCACCAAGAATTTCAGCAAACATGGAGCCCACCCAATCTTGTAGAGATTAAAGTATTAGTAAATGAGGCGATTTTTAAAAAAATCGTAAGACCAGTTTTTGAGAAAATTGCAAAAAAGTGAAAATTACATGAATAAACTACCACTTCCGGTTGACCGATTTTGATGAAAATGTTCGTGTCGGGTCCGGTAGTGGTAGGTAACTTAAGTATTAATTTCAAGTTTGTATGATGTTCCGTTCTTGAGATATTCTGTTCACACACACACACACACACACACAGACCAATCGCTAAAAACATGTTTTTTGGGTTCAGGTGGTCTGAAAACGTGTAGATCCGGTGAAGAGTGTATTTGTTAAAATCGACAGGAAAACAATACTTCCCTTCCTATATATTCATATAGGCAAGAGAAAGTAAAAATATTTAAGTTTTCATTAACCTTTATTCCAAAGGTCATTTTACAAGGACCTGTTACAGCGTTAACAATGGCACGACAATAAAGTCTAGTTAATAATAATAGTTGTATCACACATGATAAGACATTACATTATGTTGCTTATAAATTAATGTATATTTAAAAGAAAATAGTTTATTTTAAATATTCGTTAAAAATAATCACTGTAAAAATAAAAGAAAACAATCAATTAAATGTAACCGTTAGCTCATAAATATAAGTATATTAATGGTACCGACATAATAGTGATACATTTTTATGTATGTTTATGTCGGCAAAATTTAGTAAATATTTATGTGGGAAAAAGTTTGTTAATTGTCTCAATAACCCATTAAATATAAAATTAATGTGTCGGTGTTTAAGTAAGCAATCACTACACCATATTATATTAACTTGTATTGTGTGTAGTAATTGCTTACACATGTCTTACGGAAATTTTAACGGAAAATGAGACCTTTAAAAGTTAAAAGAAGGGTTCTCATTGGTCCAACGTCATACATACGGGGGGGTTATACCGAGTTTTTATATAGAGAGCAATTTTAATTTTTCGAGACAGTATGGTGTGATTTCAATAGAGTTAAGTATAATTAAGACAGTTTGGCGTAATTTCAATAGAGTTTGGCGTATTTTCAATACAGTATGACAATGTAATTAGTACTGTATGACAGTATCGTGCATTATTTTATCAGTTCAGTCATTTTTGGTTTTAAATAAAGTAAAAGTAAAGATTAAGTAAAGGCGCGACAATTTTAATATGTTATATTTGTGAGCCATGGAACAGAACATCTATGTTAAATCAGGTTTTTATGTACAAAATTTAGATCAGTTATTTTTTTTATATTTGTTGTTTACTAATGTTCAAATATAATTAAAGTATTAAAACATCATTGCAAAATTAATATATTCGATTTTTTCATTGTTGTGCATTACATGAACGCTTCCATGCATCTTAATTATTTGGCCGAACATTACATCTTTGGAACAATATTGTTTTTCTTTAGTTTTAATTTTTTTTTATTGTATGCTACCATTCAAATTTATAGTGGTACATAGTCCATAAAGTAAAAGTGCTCGCCTCTCATCATGCGGTCTTGGGTTCAAATCCCATTTAGGCACGACATATTTTTATACATTACAAAAAATCATTTCATCCTTCACCGTCCGCATTAACAGTAATTGCAGAACAGTCGGACGTTAAATCATAAATAAAAATTTTTTTTAAATAGCAATACAAATACACGTTGATCAGATAGACAAAAAAAATCATTATTTAAATTAAATTACCATTCCTTTAATAAAAATAAAAAGCAAACATATAAAATTTAACATTGAAAAATGAAATCCTTCTTGCAAACAGAAGAAAAACTTAAATGGCAAGTAACATAAAAGTTTACTAGTGCTTGACCTCTAAGAAACCTCCTTCGTTCACAAAATGAAATACGAGGGCAGTCCAGAAAGTCTGTCACGTTATGATATAAAGAAAAAACTAAGTACAAGAAAAAAATTGTATTATATACATTTGAAAGTGCAACTAAAATGCTATTTTTCTACATAATCACCAAACAAATTAAGACACTTATCATAGCGGTGAACTAATTTTGAAATGCCGGCGTCATGAAAGTCTACCGCCTGTGATTTTAACCAGTTAGTCACACCCTCCAGCAGCTCCGCGTCGTCGTCAAAGCCCTGCATCGCAAGCCATGTCTTCATTGTCGGGAACAAGTGATGATCGCTGGGCGCAAAGTCCGGACTGTATGGCGGATGTGGGAAAACCTTCCATTTGAAATCATCCAGGACTTCTCGTGTTCGATTTGCCGTTGTGTGGTCGGACGTTGTCATGCAAAAAGAGAATTTTTCCAGTAAAATTTCCTCTGTGCTTGTTTTGGATCGCTCTTCTTAACTTTTCAGATTTCTTCACAGATTTGGCGATAAATCTCAATTGGTTTATTGTTTTTAGCCAACAAAAACTGTATTACCGACCGTACTTCACAACTGGCGGGATTTTGAATTGCGGCACACATTTTAAATTGTTGTTGAAAAACAACGAAGAGCGACACAGACCTCTCGCTAGCACGGCTGGATAGCCACTGAACAGAGAAACGCTGTGGCACTAAAATGGCCGCGATAGCTCCGCCCCTAGCGGCTACAACGCAAAACATGACACGACTTTCTGGACTGCCCTCGTACAATAAGTGTCCAACAGATTCAGAGTAAAGTGGTCAATATACTTACATGTGGATGAGCCATGGGCATGACAGCAGGCATTAATGGGCCTGGACCTGAAAAAAGTAATAGCAAGTCTATATTAAACAAATAACCACATCCAAATAAAATACCCATGTTCGATATATCAGACATCAAAACAATTTGCATTTAATTGATAATTTCAAATATATTTTTGTACAGGGTGATTCATTTAAAAGTAGCCCGCTGCATTTAACAGCGGCCTTCAGCACTCAATTGGATTCAAATAGTAAATGAATAAATAGAATTACTTAATACATAATTTTACATATTTATTTAAAATTTATATAAAAATTTCAACTTCACCTTTACAGTAGGTGCTGAAAGTGGCGTCCTTGAACACTTACACATTTTGTTTCTGATTCTTTGTTCAATATTCGCGATCGCCTCTGGCGTCCTGATTGTTGGTGTACGTTCCCGTTACAATTCGCTACTGATCCAGTTTTTCGCCATTTTGCGACAAGTTGTTGTATACTTCTCTTAGCTGGTACTGCAGCATTAGGAAACCTTTCAGAGAAATATGCGCGCATTGTTTAATGGAATTTGTGCGCACGTAACCCTCAACTAACGCAATTCTTTCTTATAGTGACAATGGCATTTTAATAACACAATAAGTAAACTATGCGTTGTACACTACTAATCTCACTAAAACTTAACAACAGACTGACGTACCTGTCTGTTCAAGGCCAGTCGATCACATCGTGATCAGTGCTGCCAATACACCATATGAAAATTACTCGAGCGGCGGGCTACTTTTAAATGAATCACCCTGTACTATGTTAGTCATATTGATTCTTTTAAGTTGTAGTTTTATTAAAAATCAATAGATGTCGTATTTCAACCCGTAGCATCAAATTATGTTAAATCAGATGATATTTCGAGAACATAACCTACGTTGTGTAACTTACACAGCCTTCGATGTTTGTTTATATTGTGGTGTGTACATTTTTATAAATTATTTGTAAAATGTCCAGTAACTAAGAAAACAAAAAGCCCTTTTAGTTAGCTTGATCTGTACACGAGTATTTTTTGTACATAAGAGTTTGTTTAAATTGTGTTGTGATAACCTTACACTTTATTTGTTGTGAGCTTTACTTAACATATTGACTTAAAACTTATTTTTAACTTATTACAATCCGTTAATTTTTTTTATAATTTCTATAATAAACTTTCTATTACTTTACAGTAGTAAAATTAACAAATACATAATCAGTGTGTGGTAAGTGTTTTACTTAAGTGACAAAGCTGAATATTAATATCATCAAAAAACTTTAAAAAAATCCGAAACAATTTATTTACGTGAATACATGAATAAAATTTTCGTCCCTAGTACACTAAACCCTGAACTTTCTTGCTAAGTAATCTATTTCTTATAATTTTTTGAACTGACTGTGTGTGTGTGCGCGCGCGAGTGCGTGCGATTTTCTTCAAAAAAATTCTTCATTCCACAAAGAAAGTGAAATAATGAAATGTTCACAAAGTTTTATGGATTATTACTAACCAAACAATTAAATTTGAATGTTATTTAAAAACAAAAAAAAATTATTTGACTACTACAAACAGTGAGTTATTGTCAGCTGAAGATAACGCTATGGACATCATGAAGCAGGCCTGGGTACAGAGATGTTTTTTTCTTATTTCAATTAGGTAGTTAAACGATTAAATAATATTATTTAATTATTTATCTATTACAATGCTATTTATTTAATCATTACATTCGTGAATTATTTAAGTAGACTTTAGAAGATGAGCTGAAGATTTCATGCAGTTGTTGACGACTGTGGTGCAACATTTTTAACACATCCTATATCTTATGAAAATCACTAAAAATTAAAAAAAAAAAAAATAATTTGGCATAATCACCAAAACCATATCTAAATATTAAGTATAATAAAATATTTTCAAGCTTAAACCATTTTTTAAGCAATAATCGCAGACTAATTACTAAACTATTTTTCAAGGCTACCACAACAAAAGTGAGCTCTGAACATTTGCATTGCCCCATACCCACTTTATAGCTAACCAATAACTTGCCAGCAACGTTGCCAATACTTGCTCTTGTAGCTCTCTTAAATATTTCGTCGGCCATTCTTTTGGTCTTTCAATAATAATTATAACCTACAAACATACAATCAGCTGATTATATTATAAAGTAATGCATGTTAACGCGCTCTATAATCGATGTGTTCAGTACGAGATGCAAGACAAGAGTGAACTATTGCAGCTCTTATACGCATGCGCGAGTAATGTTTGTCAGGTACAATCTGACAACGCTGGCAAACGTTCTGATTGGTCTAAACGCGTGGAACAGCAGAGCTCATCAACCGTGAAAAGCATATTAGTGGTACATTTTTTCAAATACTAAATTAAAATATTTAAAAATCTGGAGATCCATTAATCGATTTTAAATAAGTGGAAATGATTAAAACAAAAGACTAAAATTCCACAGATACCTGTCTAGAATGGATGACAAACAGCAGACAAAACCAATTTTTAAGACACTAAATAACAGACCTATGGTGTCGGGGATAAGCGGTTCAAAGAAGGCAGAATGGATATTGAGAAAACCAGAATAAACTGAGAAAACATAATGAATGAACCAAAATCAGACAACTGATTACTTTACGAGTTTCTATGAGATGCAAAAACAAGACACCGAGCGGGTGGAAGAAAAGACAAACGCCTACAGTGAAATTCATTACACTCACAGGAGATAACTCTGACCTGCAGGTATATCTATTAAGGTGTAAGTAAAAAAAAAACATGAAAATCTAAAAAGAAGAATGCTAAATTAGATTCAAGTAAAGCTGTTCTATCTTTTCACAACAGAAAAAGTTGAATTAATCTTCTAGTCAGAATATTTATACTTATACTAGTGTTCACGACTGATGAGCTCTGAACGTGCGCATTGCCCCGCATTGCCCACTTCATAGCTAGCCAACGACTTGCCAATGCTTGCTCTTGTAGCTCTGTTATATACCGTATTTTCCGGACGATAAGACGCACTTTTTTCCGTAGGAAAATGACCTAAAAATTACCATGCGTCTTATGGTCCGAACGCTAGCTACATTTCAGGGTAGATGCTTTCTACCCTTAATAATATTTATAACTACCCTACTCTACTTAAACACGTTCAATAACTAGGGATTTCAAAACAAAACATACAATGATATGGATGTACCGTAGTTTTTAAACTGTATCGTCTTGAAGATTCTAAGCATACACAGTAGTTTCTGTATCAATATTACTTACGGTAAATATCATAGCATTTTAAAATATGAAGCAAGTTTCGTACTCTTTCGCTTTTAAATTAAAAGTGGTTCAATATGCAAAAGAATGGCATTCGGGAAGTAGAAAGGCATTTTTTACCTCCTCCAACAGAAAAAATGATTCGGGAATGGCGGAAACAAGAAGATTTATTACTCAAGGCAGATAATAAGAAACATACCAGTAAATATCGAACTCATGCTGTCAAATGGCCACAACTTGAAGCACAATTGAAAAATTGGATTATCAATTACTATTAGACTAACCATGTTGCCTGAATCTGATTGTCTACCTGATTTGACAATGCAGTATGTCAGTTCAGGTAGACAGTCCGACAGGATGTCAAGTACACAAACTAGCCACATGGATAGTAACACCCACCCCCCTGCATTACCAAGTCTATTTTTCAAAATTCTAAAAATTCTACCGCAATATTGGCCAATCGATATTTCATGTTATTAACATGTCTGTACTAAGTTTTTTACGCTGGATAAAATAATAGTTTGCCCGAGCCGAACGATCGTGTGGTTACCGAGATAGCAAGGGTTCAGAATATTGTTAATAAATCAAAATTTCAATAACGTATGAATTTGAAATTTCGTACACGCTATAATAATATAATTGTCTATGTCGTATTAAAATTTCAAACTTTTTGGTCAAATATTTATCGAGTTACACGCCTCTAAACGCATGAAATTTGTTGCGGTATCAAAAAACCGGGTCTTTTGTCTTCCAACCTCGATATGGCAACTTTTAAACAACATTAAAAATATATGACTATTATAAGTCAAAGCAGAAAAAATGAGCTAAATTTTGATGTAAAATATGTTGAAATCCGACTCAAAGTTATGGAGATGCAAGGATTCAAACTTGGGTGTCTATGATTATGAAACCGATTGTAGTAATTTACGTACTTAGGCCTACAGTTTCTATATCCATGTTTTTTTGTAAATTTATGACTATAAAATAATTTTATATATTGTATCTTCTGTACTTGCTGTTTTTCAAATAAAGAAATCACATTTACCTGTATTAAAAAACTAATTAAAATCAGTCAAAATAATTTTTAGATAATTTATGCCTTGAAAAACAAGGGTGCGTCTTATCGTCCGATGCGTCTTATCGTCCGAAAAATACGGTATATTTCGTCAGCCATTTTTTTGGTCTTTAAATAACAATTAAAACAATTTGTACAATCTAACAACGCTGGTAAACGTTCTGATTGGTCTAAACGCATCCAACAAGAGAGCTCATCAATCGTGAAAAACACTATAGTAGCTCTGTACCGCACAGTACCCAATACAACCAATAATTTGTACTAACTTCAGTACTTCAATAAATCTACAGATTTATACATTTTTTTATCAATAATATTAAACCAATAAATGAGAATAATAAAAAAAACATAACAGTTTTTAAAAAATCTGGTGTGAAACACTCACACAACTTTCTCTTGCCAATGTAACTAATGAAAAGTATAACTTACGCTTAATCATTAATAAACAATGTAAAAATGAAAAACATAACCTAATTTTAATCACTAGTGTATGATGCAGAATGAAAATCAACCACTGTACAAATTAAAAATACAAAAACTCAGTAATTGCCTCTAAACTAGTTTCTGCAGACAAAATCGCTCGAAATAAAAGGTCTTGTAGTGGTACCCGACTTAATTTTCAAGTATCATCTATGTATGCTATTCCATTCTTGATATATTTTGTTCACCTGTAGACAGACCAATCGCTATAAACGTGTTTCTTGGGCTCGGGGTCTGAAAACATATATATCCGGTGAAAACACGATTTCAAAAAAATTGACATTAAAACAATATTTTCCTTCCCTATATATATTTATATACGGCAAGAGAAAGTAGAAAGGAAATCTTAATAATGCAATAAATAATAAATTATAATCATACCTCCAATTGGCATACCATACATGCCCATACCAGGTGGCATTGGGATTCCAGGAACCATTTGAGGTCTACCAGGGTAAGACATCACCATATATCCCACGCTAAAATAGAAAACACAAGTACAAATTACACATATGACAAAACTACCAATACTATTGTAAAATTTGAAATATATCAGCTAGTTATCTATACTAATATAATAAAGCAGAAACGTTTGTTTGTTTGTTTGTTTGTATGAGGTAATCTCAGAAACTACTTAACTGATTTAAAAAATCTGGTGTGAAACACTCACACAACTTTCTCTTGCCAATGCAAATAATTAACAATAAACCTAACATTATTAATAAAATATTAGAAATAAACAAAATCTAACCTCGAAAACATAACCTTATTTTAATCATGAGTGAATAATGGCAAAATGAAAATCAACCTCAGTTTGGCTTAGAAATACGGAAAATCACTCTTTCTCTCTAAACTAGGCTCTGTAGAGAAAAATGCTCTAAACAAAAGTTGTAGATCTTTTAATTTTCTATAAATTTAATTCTATACACTTTTGTCGTAAAATGCATACTAAGGCCGAAATGTTTAAAAAAATCGATTTTTCTCGCGTTTTCGTGAGAAAAAAACAGAAAATTGCAAATTACCGCTAAACTAAGCGTTATACAAAAAAATGTTTGAAATAAAAGTTGTAGAATTTTACATTCTCTACAACTTTTATTATATAACGTTTTGCGCTAAAATGCATATTAAAGCCGCAATCTTAAAAAGAAAAGGTTTTTACGTAAAAACAGCCTCACGCAGAATTTCAGCAAACATGGCGCCTACCCTATCTTGTAGAGAATAAAAAATTGAGTAAAATAGGCGATTTTAAAAAAAATCGTAGGACCAGTTTTTGAGAAAATCGCAAAAAAGTGAAAAATTATACAAATAAACTACTACTTCTGGTTGACCGATTTTGATGAAAATGTTCGTGTCGCGTCCAGTAGTGGTATGTAACTTAAGTTTCAAGTTTCAAGTTCGTACGATGTTCCGTTCTTGAGATATTCTGTTCACACACAGACACACACACACACAGACCAATCGCTAAAAACATGTTTTTTGGGTTCAGGGGGTCTGAAAACGTATAGATCCGGTGAAAACTCGATTTCGAAAAATCGACATGAAAACAATACTTTCCTTCCTATATATTCATATAGGCAAGAGAAAGTAAAAATCTTTCATTGTTGCATAGCTTAGAGCTTTTGATCAATATAGGCTACTTTGCAACTTTAATTAAGTGAGTTAAACAACTTAAACTGTGACAATGTCGCATGTTTTAGCTTATCGAATGTGCATAGCACTTTTATTTTTTTTTCAGTCCTCTCAATGGTGTATTTTTGGGCTAGAAGCATGATTTAACTTTCATATTTCATAGAAAAACGTAACAAATAACATTTGATTCAAACCATTAAAACTTCGGATATATTCAAAATTTTTATTTTTGTACTGTATTTCATACATTTGTTTTCATTCAACAAGTAGTGAATGAGTTATATATTTCCAATTACTCTGCGTACCGCACCCACATATTACTGTCTCTCATCTCAGCCATGTATCAACTGTCTCTTTCTTTTCCATCGGTATTCTTCAATGCATTCTATTCAATTCTGTTAAATTGCAGGGACAAACATTTAAAACAGTGCTTCCTTCACTCATGGACAACTTTAAGTCGGACTTTCTAGAGCTGGAAGTGCAGAAAAACTATTTATTTTGCTGCCACGGGGCAACAAAACCACAAATATTGTATATAGAGAAGTTTTAAAATAGTTTAATGAAGCCTACATTAGCTGCTGTGAAGCAAAGCGAGCGGGGGTTTCTAGTATTAAATAAATCTTTAAAAAGCATCCTGCAGCCAATAATATTAATCCTATTGTAAAATATTTTAAATTTTTATTAACCTCTAAGCTGCCATAATAAAAGCATACTATACTATTATCATCTACTAAATCTTTGATTTAGAAATTAATCTTTAAAATGCATCCTGCAGCCTATATAATCAATTCTTGTAAAAATACTTTTTTTTTACTGACCACCTAACATTACTAGTTTTTACCTTTATATAATATTTTTTCAATGTTTACAAAATTTTTTCAGTGGATCTACCATCAGAAAACACAAATTTAAAAAAAAACTGAAAATAAATCTATACAAGATGTTGCATCTTCAGTCATTTGTATAAAACTTGTCAGTAAAAAAAACCAGTACAACAGGTATGTGATGTAATAAAAAGGTTAACACAAGTGGTGCAATAGTAAAAACAGGACAGTAAAAAAATGTTTAAGTACTTTAACAAATGAAATTAACAAGTTTGTCATATCCACCATTATCAGAATATAGAAATTTTAAAAATTGAAACAAAATAAAAATGGTAAAATTTTTAGACGTATATTTATTGATTTAGATGTCCATATTATTTTTAAATTTTTGTACTCTGTTGACAGTGGATCCACCAAAACATGTCAGTGGAGATAAAATCATCCAATAACAAGGTTAGGTTAATAATATAGCAGCTACAACGGGTTACTAAAAAATTACAATAACACATAGTTTATAAATCCCACACAAATGAGATACAGATTTAGCCATGTTACATAATTTATACCAGTACTTGTTATGTTTTTACATGTTTATACTTTGAAATTTCAACATATATGTTATTAGAACAGTACGTATGTACGAGGGCGGTTCAGAAAGTAAGTTTCTTTGTCGGCTAGTTGGCGAACGGGTGGGGGTAGCGGCATGATCCGAGTAGCGCTGTGTGGCTCCGTTTAGTGCGCGTCTGGCAGTGCCGCTGTGAAGGTCGTGACGTTATTTGTTGTGCTGCAACCTTGCTTTCAAAATGGCCGCCATTATCGAGTCTCCCGCCGACTGTGAAGTACGTTCGGTTATCCGATTCATGTGGGCAAAACAAATGCCACCAGTGGAAATTCATCATGAGTTGTGTTCGGTATATGGAGAAAACATAATGAGTTACACTGCCGTGAGAAAATGGTGCCAATTGTTTAATGATGGACGCACAAATGTCCACGATGAAAAGCGATCTAGCCGACCATCTGTCATTACTGACGACCTTGTTGCGAGCATTGACCACAAGATTAGGGAAAATCGCAGATTCACGATTACAGAACTTTCTGAGTTTTTTCCTAACATCTCAAGAACTCTAGTGTATGAGATAGTGACACAGAGACTTGGTTTTCACAAATTTTGTGCTCGTTGGGTCCCTAAACTTTTGACTGATGAGCACAAAAAGAAGAGAATGGGATCCGCTTTAACCTTTCTTTCGCGCTACCATGAAGAAGGTGAAGAATTACTTAGTCAGATTGTGACAGGTGACGAGACATGGGTCTCCTATGTGAATACCGAACAAAAGAGACAATCGATGGAATGGGTTAAAACACGTCATCGCCAAGAAAACCCGTGAAATGTCGCCAAACATTTTCGACAAGAAAACTTATGGCAACAGTGTTTTGGGACAAAAAAGGGATTATTCTAGTGGAATTCATGGAAAGAGGGACAACCATAAACGCTGCAGTCTATTCTGACACTCTAAAAAAACTGAGAAGGGCTATACAGAATCGTAGGCGGGGAATGTTGACTTCGGGCATTGTTCTCCTGCATGACAATGCTCGGCCGCATACAGCTGCCCGAACTCAGGACCTTTTGAACAGTTTTGGCTGGGACATCTTTGAACATCCCCCCCTACAGTCCAGATTTGGCGCCCAGCGATTTTCACCTTTTTCCCAATATGAAGAAATAGCTGGGATCTCAGCGCTTTACAGACGACGAAGAACTGAAAAACTCCGTTAGCGGCTGGTTATGTGCACAGGCGGCAGACTTCTACGCGGCGGGTATTGCGAAGCTCGTAACCAGATATGATAAGTGTTTAAATAATTTTGGTAATTATGTTGAAAAATAGTGTAAGAGTTGCTCTTTAAAATGTGTGTAATAAAAAATCTGTAAGTATATTCTGCATTTTTTTATTAACCAAAGAAACTTACTTTCTGAACAGCCCTCGTACAAAAAACCAATAGAAAAATAACACAAACAATATTTAACAAAATAATACTTACTTTCCAGAAGATGTCGTAGGGATGTATGTGGTTCCAGGAGGCACTAAATTACTGGGATCTGTTGACATCTGCAAAACCTGTAAATAAAAATCAATTCATTTAACATAACTCCAAACCTATTAATATGCTTCAATTCAATAGTTTACTTCACTAATTATAACTCTGCAATCACAATCCACCACACTGGTTAATCTGTGGTCTACAAATAACGCAATCCCTTAAGGATAATATAACATCAAAACTTGTTAAAACACTTCAATAAAAAACAGTATTATTGAAAATACCAACAAAAAATTATGTAAAGAACCACAAAACTATTTTAATTGGAACAAATTATTTCAACTACATTCTATTTTATAACAGGCAACAAGAAAACTAGATATTGGTAAAGTCACTGTGCCTTACCATTTAATATTAGTTACTACAATTTCAAACATATGCAAGTAAATTACCCCAGTGCACAATTAAATTGTACCGTATTATGCATGAAGTCGACCTCAGGCAAAAATAGAGCCTCATATACAATATTTAATTTAAATAAACATGACTACATTTACAAAATTGTCATTTAAGTAAAAGATTATACCTTTTAAAATTAATAAAACAGTTCCCAGATAAACCAGCAACAGTAGAACAATCTAAATACAAAAGCCCTCCGAATTTTGTCGATACTGCCAAGCAAATTGTTTTTAACATAGTAGTAAACAAGTAGGCCTTAAGGTAGATAAATTTTTTTGTTGCATGATAAATACACAAATATAACTGCACCTAAAACAGTTTATATAATGGAAAAGATCTGTTCTAGTTTAAATACTGAGAAAAAATTGGAAGAACGTACATAACGCGCTTAAATAGCAAGAATAACATTACAAAATGCAAATCGTAACTCTGTATTCCAACGACTAAGGTCAATATCTTCCCAGACCAAATAAAAAATTACAAAAATAAGTTAGCCTACCTTTAATAAATCCTTAATCCATTAATCCGAGGTACACAAAACTAGTAAATCACACTTAATTGTTAATTATAAATCTTACTACAACGCGTGAATAACACGATCAGAACAAATTAACAATATGGCGACTGCTTCACCAGTGTATGTGAATTTCCAATTGTGCGCTCTTGGAGTAAAGTAAATAACGGACTGCATCGAAACTTATTGTAACACGCTCTCTAGCAAACAATTGTTTCTATAAAACGTAACACAAATTACTATACCAGATTAACAACAGTATACTCTATTAACTAAACAAACTAATAATTACAAATCTTTTAAAAAAATAAATCATTTCGAATGATTCAAAAAGAGTTCATTTTTCCCACATTATATCTTATATCAAGGCAACTATTTTTTTGTCCACTGGTATTTTGAACAACAAAAATATAGTATGAAACTCTTAAGACTTTCCCTTGCCAATGTAAATAATGATGTATTATAACATCACTTTAATCATGAGTAAATGACGCTAGAAAATCAACCAACGTCTGTTCGACTTTGATGAGAAAAATCACCATTTGACGCTAAACTAAGCTCTTTAAATAAAACACGATTGAAATAAAAGTTGTAGGCTCTTTAAGTCTTTATAATTTTAGTTATTAAGTTACACTTCGCGCTAAAATACATACTAAGGCCGCAATCTTAAAAAAAAAAAACAAGAGAAGGTTAAAATAAAATTTGAAATATGTCAGGAAAACACGGTATTTACTGGCCGTTGAAATAAAGATACCACATGGAACAAACAAAATTACTACCAATTGCCTATATTTCAATATAGTGTTCGCATTATTTTGGTTGTAAATTAAGAACTGTGCAGAAACTGATTAATATAAATTCTCATGTTGTCAGTACAACGAAAACCTCCAAAATCGGAAGAAACGACCATGCTGTCTTATTGTTTTTAACTCCATGAACGAACGACCGGCATTTCATTTCCGCTTTGTTACGACTTCGATTGTTCACAATTCGATAGCGTTCATGTAGATAGCAAGCAGACTATCTATCGAAATGTTGTTAGTAACCTACAAATGCTTATAACGTGTTTGTTAATGTTTGAACCTGAATGTTTATTCTGTCAAGTAGCAAGTAGTTACTAGGCATTGTAAATGTTTTGATTGTAAAAAAAACAATTTGATAGTTGAATAGCTTTTTACCGCTTTTTTTTGTGAATATTGTTATAATATTTATCTGTCATTACGGTTCTTTTATGATTTAGTCTTCGAGGTTAAGAACTTTAAACAGGTTAGTTTATTTTAATATACACAGAAAAGCAATGAAGATTTAGTACACTGTTAATGCCTAGAAATTCGTTAAGATGTCAGATGATGAAGAAGTTGTATTAGAAGCTAGTGAACTGCATAAATACTTACAAGTAAATAATATTGATAATGTAAATGAAAACATTAGTAAAATTGATAATAGAAATGTGCAAACAAATGTTTCAGTTTCAAATAACAGTCTGCAGTATAATCATGAGAAGCCTGGGTTGTCTGACCATACTGCTAACATTATTTATATAACTATTAAAACTGGTTTGCTGTATCCAGATCACATGGTGGATTTAGAAAATGTTTTAGACATTGAAAAAATTAAACCAAGTCAGTTATTAGATAAATGTCGTACTACTGTGTCTGGATCTTTACTTCTTATTTCAACATCTGCAATAGCATATTTACCAAAGAAATGTAACTTTCTTCAATGCATTGCTTTAGCTACTTGTGTTTACACTGGTTATAAACTTTATAACATTACAAATATGTTTTATGAAACTAAAATTGTTATAAATTTTACAAATACCATAGAGAATTTATTTGCTGTTATTAAAAATGTACTTTCATTTATTCTTGAAAGTGAATTTCTTTTAAGAAGTAAAATTACAAAAAAGCAGAAATTTTTTATACCAGGCTATGGTTGGGTAAATCCAAATTCAGTGGAAGGTTTCAAAAGTTCAGGACTTCTCTTGCCTAAACTTCGAAAGGAATTATCTTATGTATTACTTGATTTAATTCATATATTTTATAATTTTTTAAATTACATGAGAATCAATTTAAATTTGCTTCCAGAAATCGACTGTGATAGTAATTATACAGAGATTCCAAGTTATACAATTTTACAGCAAGTATCTTCAACTTTAAATACAGAAGATTTAAAAAAACTTAATAATATGTATTTACTTATACAATCTGAGTGTTTAAGACGTTTCATTCTGTGTTTTGTTAAAAATTTTTGGATTACAAATTATTCTCAATCTATACTGAAGAGTGTAATTAAAAATACGATAACATGCACAGAAACATTTCAATTACATATAAACAATTTAGAATATTTATACAAAAAATCAATTAAAGAATCTGAGAATAACATCGTACAAAAAGAAAGAAATACAATTTTAAGAATTAAAAATAAAAATGATAAATTATATATTTTTATGGAAAATTTTTTAACAAAAGTGAATTCTCATATTTTTTCACTTTTAAATGATTTTAAAATGTTAAGTGGTTGGATTCGTGACTATAGAGAGAATTGCGAAGATAATGATGATTGTTCAGAATTAATAAAAACTTTGCAAGATCAATTAGTACATATTAAAAGTAATATTGAATGTTTTAATAATTTATACAATGATAATTGTAATATCTTAACCAATATGATCACTGATGAATCTAATGATAGTACGAAAGATTCAAATATAAATTCAGAAGATCAATTAATTAATGAAAACATTAAAAAAACAGGTATAGAAGTAGGCAAGTCTAATTTTGAGTTTACTGGTAAAGATGAAATATTAATATCTTTATCAAATCTTAATGTAATCGATGATAAAAGTAAAATCGAAGATAATTCATTTGAAGAAGAACAAATACAAAAATGTTTACCAAAAAATGTTTTACTAGAGTTAAAAACCGCATTAAAAAGTAAGAAAGAAGAATGGATTGAAAGAGAAAGGAAAGCATTGGATGATAATATTTCTATTAATCATTTAGATTTGGATAATTTACTCAATTCAAATGAAGGAAAATTTCAATTAAATAAACATCAAATTCATAAAAAATATTTAAGTAAATCTACTGATAAATTGAATAGTGAAACTGAAAATTCATCTGATGATGATGATTACAACATTAAAACGCCTTCAACTAGTTCGAAAAAAATTATTAGTTCTGAAAATTGTGATAATTATCAAAACAAAAATATATTTATTTCACCATTTCAAACGGTTGATCTTCCCAGTAATTTAAGTAATATCAGTACTGAAATTGATTCTAATTCAAATATTAATGCGAATTCATTATCGGATAATAATTTTAATCAACCAATTATTACTGCATCCCGATTAGATAATACAAATATTGAAAATACATACAAATCTTACAGTCATGGGAATTTTATGGAACAAATTAGATTTGCTCAAAAGTCATTTACTTTAAACGCGAATGAGGAAGAGTTCTTTGATGGATCATCTGGTGATGATAGTGACAATGAGGATGATGATGATGATGATACTAATGATTAATCCTAGTTTTATTTTAATTCAATTAAAATCAATTATTTTTATTTTATCTAGTCATTTTTAAAGTATTATTTTATTTTATTTTTGATCTTTAGGCCAGCCCAGTTAGTCAGCTGGTAGAAAGTTGCTATTATTTGTTAAGTAACACCGGTTGGGCAAGGAACTTTGTATGGTGACCAGTTGACAGCCATCCATGAACAAACTCTACTGGGGGTCCCTTTTCTAACTCATGTCTAATCCACATCAAAAAAAATGCAGCGATCAAATTGGGTAGTTGTCAACAATGTACAGTTCCCGATAACAAATAAAAGCTAAAAAAAAGAAAATTTTATATTTACATCAGGAAAGTGTATTTAAAAGAAGTTTTATTTAGTTATTTAATGCAGTGATTTTGTTTTCCCTGTATGGGCCCAATTTTCGACCATGTGAGGTCACTTAAGATGTTTTGGAAGCTTATTTTACAGCCTATATTTTCTGCATTCGTTCACTGTAGGTTTTCCCCTTTCTTCTGTCTACCCAGTGTTGTGATTTTAATCTTTATGAAAGCCCTTAAAGTTAGTAATTAGTTGTCTGAATTAGTGATTACTGAGTTGTCTGTAATTAGTGATTAGTTGTTTCGTTCGGTTCATTAAATTTTCTCAGTTTATTCCGGTTTTCTCAATATCTTTTCTGACTTCTTTAAACCATTTGCCCAACACCTTATACTATTTTTCATTGTTGATGAGCTCTGAACTTATGCATTGCCCCCCCCCCCACCCACTTCATAGCTAGCCAATGACTTGCCAGCAACATTGCCAATACTTGCTCCAGTAGCTCTGTTATATATTTCGTCAGCCATTTTTTTGATCTTTCAATAACAATTATAACCTATAAACATACAATTAGCAGATTATATTGTAAAGTATTGCATGTTAACGCGCTCTATAATTGATGTGTTCAGTACGGGATGCAAGATGAGAGTGAACTATTGTGGCTCTTATATGCATGCGTGCATAATGTTTGTCACGTACAATTTGACAACACTGGCAAACGTTCTGATTGGTCTAAACGTTTGGAACAGCAGAGCTCATCAACCGTGAAAAGCATATTAGGTCTATTGTTTAGTGTCTTAAAAAATTGTTTTGTCAACTGGTAGTCATCCCCATTCTATATAGGTGTCTGTAAAATTTTAAATCTTCTCTTTCTAATAGTTTCCTTTAATCGTTGATTTTTCTTGTTTAGTTCTAATCAACCTCCTAATCTGTATTGTCCGTCTACTATCTTCAGATCCGCCGGCCGCATTGGCGCAGTTGGTAACGTGCTCGCCTCTCATCATGCGGTCTTGGGTTCGAATCCCATTCAGGCCCGGCATATTTTAACACGTTACAAAAAATCATTTTATCATTCACCGTCTGCATTAGCAGTAATTGCAGAACAGTCGGACGTTAAAAAAAAAAAATATTATTTTCAGATCCATTATCTCTAAAATTTTTGTGCTTCTCTCAGACCAGCTTTTTGGTCATTCTAAGGCACTTATTCGCGTACAAACACATATGTTTTATCACAGTATTATAATAAATAATCTTGGTTTGTGTTTAGAGTGCTTTCTTAATGTACAAGTGGTGAGTTCCTTGGAGTGCACCAGCGATTTTTCTAGTCTGCTGTTTACTTCCTTTTTGCTGGTTTTCGGTTGTATTATTTTCCTGAGGTACTAAAATCTATTAACTTCAGTAAAAGAAGTAAGAACAATCAATGTGTCTGCATATCTATAGCTGTTTACGTTTATGTAGAAAATGTTTATAGGAATAATTTATCAATGGAAATCATCAATCAGCTTATAATCTACAGTGACAGATACTACAAGACTAGGGACATTCTAGCCAGCTCTCACAGACAGAATTATTTAAATCCTGATGAAGTAGCTGAAGGATTGAGTATAGAAGGTCCAATTTTTCCGTAGTGTGTAGCCGTTTCTTGAAGTCCTACGGGGATGTTTTTATGTTATGTATGTATGTTTTCTCGAAGTAAATCTGTGAAATTGAATTGAAATTAATGCAGTGAATTACTGTAGTTATATTGAAAAGAAAATATGTAAAGTATGATTCAGAGGACAGTTATGGAAGGGGTTGCTTCAGTGCTATGAGCTAAAGGAAGAAAAAACTGATTACTTATGATAAACGCAATGAGCAAAATTCAACTCATGTACATTGATATATTGAACACGCAGATGTGATTACTCATTTCTGTAATAAAATTTTGTTAACGATGGCTTAGTTAGAAACTTGTTTCACTGATTTGAAATTTCTATATTCCATTCTTCAGCTGTGAACTTGGAAAATGGGTGTTTGTAAAAAATAATTTAAGAAATTATTTTTATAATTTTATGTAAAAATCAGATTTTATTTTTTTGTTAAACTTTAACATTATTTTGTAAAGCATTTACAAAGAAATTATTTATTTTAACATAATATTAATGTAATTGTAAATATACATAATTAGATTTTTTAACAGTTTCTAATAATAGCATTTCTTCAATATTGTGTGCTGTTAATTTATACAGTTCAGAGCACAGTATTTAGGACAATATTATAAAATATAGAAAAAAACTTCTTTCAGTTACCATGTATCAATCATCAGTTGCAATATGAGTGTATTAATGTGTGCACCCTTTCATCATGACATTGTCAAAAGGTGTACTCTTGTCATAGTCATGATTGATGTATTTATATTGCAGCTTATGATGGATACATGATATCAGAAAGGACCTATTGACTTTTTTAATCATGTGAGAGTAATTTATTGTGCATTTGGTGTTTTTCTATAGTACCGTGCGTTCGGAAAGTCGCTGTGCACTGGAATTTTGACTATGGATTTATGAAAATATGTATAAAGAAATGACTAAGCATTTTGGAAAAAAATTTATTCAATACTTTAATTACATTGTTAAACCGTGATTACATTGTTTATAGAAGGTGTTCGAAATGACCTCCATTGGCATCAATACAGCATTGCACTCGTTTCATTTTGTTTGCAAACACCTTTCGCAACTGTATAAAACGTTATGCAACGTGTTTGGTGAACGAATAATTTCAAAGAATTTGTGGCCTGCAAGATCTCCTGATCTGACTCCCCCCGATTTCTTTTTATGGGGTGCGGCGAAACAAACTGTGTATCGGAACAGACCACACACGATTGACGAACTTAAAGCCGCAATAACGGCATACATTCAAGGAATCACTGTTCTTCAGTTGCGAAAGGTGTTTGCAAACAAAATGAAACGAGTGCAATGCTGTATTGATGCCAATGGAGGTCATTTCGAACACCTTCTATAAACAATGTAATCACGGTTTAACAATGTAATTAAGGTATTGAATAAATTTTTTTCCAAAATGCTTAGTCATTTCTTTATACATATTTTCATAAATCCATAGTCACAATTCCAGTGCACAGCGACTTTCCGAACGCACGGTATATAATTCTAAACAAAATCCAGGAAAATGTTTAACAAAACAAGGACAGTAATATTTTATTCTCAATTCTACCATCTGGTTTACTTTAGTCACGGGACGAATATAGTTTTCATAATTGAATAATTCTTATTTAAATTCAAATTTATTTAAACAAATACTTTATTTGAATAAATTTGGGTTAAACATGTATTTCGAGTTAAGTCAATTTCAAAAAATTGACATGAAAACAATACTTTCCTTCTCTATATATTTTTATAGGGGAAGAAAAAGTAAAAATGAATATCTAGGCTTCTAGTGCAAAATTATTTGTTTCAAATAACCCCTTTGGAATTATGTTCCACTATAATCACTTCAAAAAATTTAGGACTTACAATTTAATTCAGATTTGTTTTATAAAGTGTAACTATTATTGAAAAAAAGTTTAAAGTTTTGTGGGCTTGGATTAAAATCTAGTGCTGACTATGTCGGTGATCAATAATCAGCTTCTTTATAAAGAAGTACGTAAAGATTTTTTTTTTGCGCCCTGGAGACTCCAGGAGGAGTATAGGACATGTCGTCAGATATAACACCTGAAATACATATAAGAATCACACAATGTATCACTACTTTCAAGAAAGAAATTCTTGTACGCTATAAAAAGTTTCACCGATCAAGTAATTTTTCAGATTTTTTTTTAAAGGAATTCAAATCCTCACAACATTTTAAAAAATGGGGTAATTTATTCCTGAATTTTCTCCCTGAAGTTGGTATAAGGTGCTTCATACATTTTTCTTCATTTTATTATAGTGGGTTACAAAATATCAATTATGATTAAGAGTAGAATGTTTTTTTTTTTTGCTTTTTTCAGAGAAATATATTGTTTTAAAAACTATTTTCAAATAAAATAAAAAATGTACAGAATTTTTTTATACAAGATTGTGGTTAATTGTTTAACTCTTAAAATTTTGTTAACGATGGCTTAGTCAGAAACTTGTTTCACTGATTTGAAATTTCTATATTCCATTCTTCAGCTGTGAACTGGAAAATGGATGTTTGTAAAAAATAATTTAAGAAATTATTTTTATAATTTTATGTAAAAATCAGATTTTATTTTTTTGTTAAACTTTAACATTATTTTGTAAAGCATTTACAAAGAAATTATTTATTTTAACAGTTTCTAAATAAAATTTTTAAATATGAAGATATTTTGTTTGGTTTCATACAGATCCTATTTCATTTTTTGAGTTTTATCTTAAAATATATTAATAGCTCTGTGTGTGTGTATGTGTGTTTAAAGGAGACGGAGAGATGTAATTCACCTACAGTCATATAACTAAATCAAGCAAGTATTTAGTCAGTAGAATTAGGTACTAAATTTGTGTAGTCATATACTGCAACAATAGTACGACAACGGCTGTAGACATACACATCAGATTAAATTTATTAATTTGAGTGCTGCTAAAAATTAAATACTCCGCTTGGTTCAGTAATAGTAAACAAACATCTTGATAACAACAGAAAAATGAAATTTTTGTTGTAAGGTAGTTTGGTAAAGTATTTTATGATTTTGCACTTTGCAGCTATTCCTGTAAGGTAAGTTCTTCCTGAACGGTACAGGTTTTTTAAAGTTATGGTAAGAATAAGGTTAAAACCAAATCCAATGTTTACTTTGACACATTATAGAAACATATTTAACTGAATGACTGTATATTTAATAGACTTTCACAACGAACATCGGTATCCCGGTATCCCCAAGCATTGACTGTAACTGAATAAATAAATTACATCATTTAATGATTTCACACACAGTTGAAAATTCAAGGTTTTATCCACATGAAGACATTTTAACATAGTTCTGGATGATGCATTAATCATTAAACTTAAGTTGGATACTATTAGAGGACCCAACATGAACATTTGCATCAAAAACTGTCAACCAGAAGTAGTAGTTTATTCGTGTAATTTTTCACTTTTTGCTATTTTACTTTTTTTCTCAAAAATGGCTCCTACAATTTTTTAAAATATCACATTATTTACTACATTTTTTATTCTCTACATAATAGGGTAGGCGCCATGTCTGCTGAAATCCTTAGGAAGGCTGTGATCTCGTAAAAAATTGGTTTTTTTAAGATCACAGCCTTAATTAATATGCATTTTAGGGCAAAAGTGTATAATCAAAGTTGTAGAAAATTTAAAATCCTATAACTTTTATTCCACACATTTCTTTGTACAACTTGTACTTTGTAATTAGTGATTTTCTGTTTGATTTTCATGAAAATCTATAGTAAAATAAATGGATTTTTCAAGACTTCGGCCATAGTATACATTTTACGACAAAAGTGCATATATAATCAAATTTACAGGAAATTAAAAGATCTACAACTTTTATTTCAAGTATTTTTCTTTACAGAGCCTGGTTTAGCATAAAAGTGATTTTCTGTATTATTTAGCCAAACTAAGGTTGGTTTTAATTTTACATCATTTATTCATGATTAAAATTAGGTTAATTTTTTTATTTATTTCGAATGTTAGGTTATATTGTTCATTATTTGCAGTGGCAAGAAAAAGTTGTGTGAGGGTTTCACACCAATTTTTTACCTTTTCATTACATAATCCTATTTCTTACTGACATGTTTCGGTGGATCCATAATCAACAGAATACATCAATTTAAAAAATTAAATTTTTTTTTTTTTTTGGTTTAACGTCCGACTGTTTTGCAAATTGCTGCTAATGCAGACGGTGAAGGATGAAATGAATTTTTGTAACGTATGAAAAAACGCCATGCCCGAGTGGGATTCGCCCGCATGATGAGAGGCGAGCACGTTAGCAACATCGCCAACGCGGCCGGCGAAAAATTAAAACTAAACTTATTAAAATCTTCATAAGATGTTATAACTTAATTCATTCATGTAAAACTTTTCTTTATTATACAAAACCAAGAATGGCTTACAGAATTTATACAATAAAAACACAACAGTGGAAGAAGAAGAAGAAGAAGAAAAAACACAACAGCTGAATACTTAATGCAGACTTTTTATTAAACTTTAAAAAAAAATTATACAATAAATTATTTGGAAAATGTTAATAAAAAACATTATGTAATTAAATGCAGATATTAGTTGTAACTTAAACAGGTTTATAATCCAACTTAGATTCCAAATTCTTGTGATCTGCAACTTTTCTAACAGCTTTCATAAAATCTTCTTGAATAACATATTCTCTTTCAGCACGAATAGCAAACAAACCTGCCTCTGTACAAATATTACGAAGATCAGCACCATTAAAGCCATCTGATAATTTTACAACAGCTTCATAATCTGGAAAAAGCATTAAACGAAAAAATTACTACTAAATTTTACACGGAAAGAAAACTTCAAGTTAAAAGTGAACTATAATTGTTCATTCAATTAATAAATTTATTATTAATATAATTTTATAAACCCGAGTAATACGGTAAACATTTATCAATGTTTTTAATAAAATTTTACTACAGTAGTAAATGAGGTGATTAAAAAAAAGTATTAGGAGCAATTTTGGTTGACCGATTTAATGAAAATGTTCATGTCAGGTCACCTAGTGGTAGCACACTTAACATTCAAGTTTCAACTTAGTTTGATTTCCGTTCTTGAGATATTTTATTCACAGACAGACAAATTGCGAAAAACATATTTTTGGGTTCAGGGGGCCTAAAAACATGTATTTCTGATGAAAACTGATTTTGAAAAATTGACATTAAAAGATTTACTTTCCTTCCCTACATATATTCATATAGGGCAAGAGAAAGTAAAAATACATGTTTTTATTTTTGCAAATTATACAACTTCCATTCTCTACCATGGTTTGGTACATAACCAGAAAAGTAAAATTCAATCACATCAAGTATACAAAGGCAAGTCACAGAGCAACATCAACTAACATCCTATTTGATGAAGTAAGCAATACCTTGTAAAGAAAAACTACAGGTGGCCCTATACATGTGGTATATAATCTACTTCACGAGTAAACACATGACCACTTGTCCAAAATCTCCAATAGCTATGTCCACACTAGTGCACTTTTGCTTGCGCAACGCAAGTGACGCATTCATCAAGGCATACCCGAAATGAGTCAGAAGTAGCAGACTTTCATAGCACACAGCATAGCGCAAGAAGTTCCATCAACCTTGGATTTCTGTGCGTTTCAACGCTCAATTTGTAGTGTTTTATAGTGCATACCATGAATGAGAAGTCCATTGTGTTTAAAGACCTCTATCTTAAAAACGACCAAATGCAAAATTTTGAACTCTACATCAATTAGCTGGATATACAGCAATTTACGCACAGAAAGTACTCAAGTTTTTAGCCATTTTTCTGCTAATGTACTTCTTAAACGTCTGTTGCTCCGTCCTGGCTTTACATAAAAAATCGTCCGTTCAATATGCTGAAGATCAGTTGTTTCTATAACACAGTAGCATCTCAGTAGTCCGGCCTGTTCGGGACCGAGAGGGTGCCCGATTACTGGACGTGTTGAAATTTTGGAACTATAAATTATAAATTTAAACAAAAAATGAATATGCATTGATTTCTATGTGATTTTAAATTAACTAATTAAAAAGGTTTGCTGAGTACTTGTGTAGTCATTATATTAAACATAATTATCGGCTATTGACATCGCATAGTGCGGTGTGGGGGTGCTCGTGTTCTGAGAATTTCGTTTCGTTATCAACTCAGCGAAGTACAGAGTGTGACCCAGTTCTGGGTTTTGGATAAAGGGCCAATAATTATTACATTTAACAATAATTAAGGGTATGTTTAGCCTATTCATTTCTTTAATCAAATCCTGAACATACATGTTATATTAAATCCGCCGTAATTAGGTCGAGTTGATTTCCCTAATTCAATTTAAATATTTTACCAAAATCTGTCCTGGGTGAGGTTTCATATTTTTAGGCCTAATATTTTAAGGGCCGGATTACTGGAGGTGCCGGACTACTGCACGGCCGCACTACCGAGATTCTACTGTAATAATATTTTAAAAATGAAATTAATGTTCCATTTTAATACCCTGGCCATTTTTTTTAAAAAGTTCTATTATGGCTCCCCGTCAAGATAAGAATATGATTTCTGACTGCACCATGCATTTTTACAACAGTAGGCAAACCTTGATTTCCTATGCTTATTTACTCGTCTAATCACAAAATATGCTGGACTGATTCCTCCTAACACAACATCCTAACATCATCCTCTTAACATCAAGGCATTTAATGTAAGGCATGCGTTACGTTAAAAATGAAAGCACACGATTGTGAACATAGCTTAATTAATACATTTAATTGTTAAAAGAAAAAAATACATACCGATTTCACCATGTTTAGTTATTGGTCCAGCATGGATTTTCAAGATATCAAGACGAGCTTGTTCATTGGGTAAAGGAATTTCAATTTTTCTATCGAGACGACCTGGTCGAAGCAATGCAGGATCTAAAGTGTCAGGTCTGTTAGTTGCCATAATCATTTTCACCTAGAAACATAAAAACATATTTTTGAGAAAAATCATGATACATGGACAATAATATTCACACAGGAACTTGTTACTGGACAGCAAAACTATGTCAAAATTTAATACTGTCAACTCCGGTTCTAAAGTATAGTGAAAATATTCTGTAAAAGGAAAAAGTGACATCACAGAGTCTTGGACCAGTCTAAGCCGGTAGGAGTAGTGTATATGGAAAAGTCCATTTAATAAGGAGAGGGGTGTGTGTGTGAGTAGTGCAACTTGACAGTTACGTAGTAGAGTTCTAACCTTAGTGTACTGAAGTAATTAATTAGTTAGAGATTAGTTAGTTATTGAAGTGAAGTGTTATTCTACACAAATATTATAATCTATCTTTGTTGTTCTATCTATCGTTTACTATATTGCTATTTATCGAAATTTAATTTCTAATGCAGTGTGTTATATTATTCAAAGCTGTTTACTTTTTTGTTGACTCTGTTCAGTTCTGAGTTCATATAAAATGAGTGAAAACAGCTGGGAAAAAATAAAGTCTGCAAAAAGGTCAAGTTAAGCATAGTCAAAGTCATGAAATTATTAATAGTGTGATAATGTTTTTTTGAGCGGGAAGTGAAAGAGGGACCTGGTGTATCATTGGTTTTCATTTCTTATAATAGTAGCTAATAATATTAGGCAGAGTAATAGCGTTAAAGCTGCCGTTGTTATGCCGTTCAGCTAGTATTACACGGGATGTGGAGTGGAAGGGGAATTCCTTTCTCATTTGCTCACGACTATAACTGCCAGGACCATTTGTAATTTAATGAAATTCACTCGTATGTTAAGTATTTGTTTTTGTATCTTCTTAAAGTTTAGCTTACATTTATAAAATACCGAATAATTTTAACAAACTCAGATTTAAAATTAAATATTTGAATAAGATTCACCAAATGCTATGTCTGATCTGTCTTCTGTACAGTGAGAAAAGTTGGACTCCGAAGACTAACAATATAAATCGGTTCAAAGCCCCAAAAATGTGGATTCATCGAAGAATACTCAAAAATACCATGAACAGCAAAAATGGCAAATGAGTAGGTACTCAGAAGAATTGTTAAAGAAAGAGAGCTCCTAGAAACAATCAAGAAAAGAAATACTGCATTAGGCCACGTTATGAGGCGAAAATAGTATCAACTATGGCAATTGATTATTGAGGGGTGAAGAAAGATGTTGTGATTTTGTAACATTCACCAGTAGACTGAGTCAAATTCTATAAAAGCACTTATAGTTCAGCCGTTCTTAGTTTGCTCCTACTGTCAACAAACAAAAGCCACCTACTACAGGGTGCACGCTAGAGTCCGCGACTTTACAGATGTTGTATTCCTATTAAGTTAACTATTTTTTAAATTATAGGTACTTAAAGTACTAAAAACATCAATCATGATATGATGTAGGCCTAACAATTTAAGTTAGAAAAATACTTTTAAAAGTATTTTGTATTTAAATACTTTTGAAAGTATTTTGTTGTTACTTTTTTATCAGCGTGTTGATATAACACATTTTGATATAATGCAAAGGCTCAGTGATGTCATTGTTTGTTTACATTAGGAGCAAACTAAGAGAGGCTGGACTGTATATATAGAGCCATGGACTTAATTAACTTCCATAGAATGGAACTTGTGGTCATAAAAATTCAATACTGAATATACATGAGAAGAAGTTTAGTGTTAGCGTAAAATTACAATATTTTACATAATTTACCTGTCCCAATGAATCGAAACCGTCCATTTGATTCAAAAGTTCCATTAAGGTTCTCTGAATTTCTCGATCGGCTGATGTACCTTCTGAAAATCTACGACCTCCAATCGCATCAATCTCATCCATAAATATAATACACGGTTGATGGTCTCGAGCATAATTGAACATCTCTCGTATCAATCGAGCACTCTCACCAATGTATTTATCCACAATCGCACTGGACACTACCTGCAAATCATTACCAATTCACGTTTTACTCAGAAAGTGAAAAATAATAGTTTATATAAAATGAATCAGTAGCCTAATATTTCCATCAATGGAATGTTTTGGCAAAGTTTCCAGATACTTCATTTCTTTAATAGTTTTAAATAATTTTCAACGGGTTTTTACCATACGGTACAAATAACTGGATGGTTGGGCGAACATATTTTAAATGATCATTTTGACAGTTTTATCATAAACCTCATTCGACATTAATTGATTCTATATAGTATTTAATTCTGAAGAACTTTTAATTTGTGAAAAACCCTGATTATCGTAAATCTGCCTTAACCGACCTGTAAACGGATCTGTAAAACTTCTGTAATTTGGTGGTAGTCAAATTTCAATATTGTGTATAAGCACAGTACAGCGTTTAAATATGTAGCATCATTAAAGTACAGAACAATATCCAATGAAATAAATTACGATTATAAGGTTTTGTAATTCTTTGAATTCGTTTAGTTGTTCTTCCCCTCCAGGACCTGCTTCTAATAAAACGATTATGTGATGATCCCTCAAAAAACGGTTTTATCAGAAAATCACAAACTTTTCTACAATTACAGTGAGTAATTTACAAAAGATACAGTAAATATGAAATGAATTACTGTAAATTACATTATTGCATTTTGTTCTCTTGAATCATCATGCAGTCTTGGGTTCGAATCCCATTCAGGTATGGCATATTTTCATACGTTAAAAAAAATTCATTTCATCCTTCACTGTCTGCATTAGCAGAAATTGCAGAACAGTCGGATGTTAAACAAACAATAAAAAAGTTCTGTTGAAATTTCTGTATTTTTGCACGAATCTGCATTTTTTGAAAGATACTGTATAATCATTTTTACTATTTTAAAATCCTAAAAGTGTGACTGCGTGTTATCCGGAATTTTGTGTACCAGAAATCAGATCTGCCATTTATATTTCGGTTAACCCTTTCAGTGCCAACGTCCGGAAAACAGGACATCGATTTAATGTAGTTATACCATTCGGTTTACCGGATGTCCGTAAGTTATGCATAAAGTGCCAACGTTCAGATAACCCAACATTCACAAAAAAAAATTTTAAACAAAAATTAATGGAATAATGTATTTTGAAACCGCCTCCACGGCGTAGTGACTAGCACTCTAGCCTACAAAGTGAAAGGACCCGGATTCAATTCCCGGCTAGGGTCTGGAAATTTTAACACATTAAAACCACCGTTAAGGTACCAAAACCCTTAGTAGTTGCTAATGCCCAAGCGGTCGATGCGACTGAAAATAAACTAAAAAAAACTATTTTGAATATTTTTAGTGTTGGAACGATTTCTGGTTTTATGAACACAATAAAAATTAATTTTTTAACAGGAAATTTTATTTTTCTGTAACGTTGAAATTTTAGTCGGCAATGGCAAACTTACGTCAGTAAGTTTTCGAAATAAGGGCTGGCACTTTTTGTACACCTTTATTCAAATTTAAATAGCACTTAGATCAAACTTGTAAATATTGTTTTGGCACTGAAAGGGTTAAGCAGGGTTTTTACTGTAATACAATTAACTAAATGTTTAATTGAATCGGTGAGTGGAAAAAGGGTAATATTCCAAAATCCTTATTTTCAAGAAATTAAAAAAAACTGTTTTGTGACTATGTTTTTGGTTTAATGGTAAAATTTTCAATGGTCATTTGTAGTACTATATTAAAGCTTTTTAATGGTGACTTTAGAATTTGTTTTACAATAATCATGGGATTGATTTTTGACTATTAATATGTTGACTATTCACCTTTTTCTAGATTTAGTACAAGTGAATGGGAAAAATTAAGTTGAAAATACAATATAATGTGCCAATATGCTACAAAAATTTATTTTTATTTCAAAATAATTTGCAGTTACATTTTGATAATAATAAGACAGAAACCAGTGGTTTAACTGCTGTCCGCTATTGAATGGAAGAAGGGTAATATTCCTGGAATATTATCCTTTTTCCACCCTACTGAATTTTTAATGTAGCTTAGCTGCTTTTAGATACAAGGAATATTTCCCCTTTTATCAACCAATACATGCGCTGAAGTAAACTTAACAAAACTGCTATCTTCGTTCAATTTCGCATTTTTTAGAATATTACCCTTTTACCACTCACCGATTCAATTACAACCACCACCAGGGGGTCTGGGGGGCCGGATAGGCCCCCCAGACCCCCCGGTATTGGTCATAACAGACACCTGTCACATATTTACATACCTTCAGGAAATTAGCATCCAACTGGCTAGCCACGGCACGGGCTAATAATGTTTTACCAGTACCAGGTGGACCATACAAAAGGCAACCCTTAGGTGGAGTAATTCCTACTCTCTGGAATAACTCTGGATTTAATAAAGGAAGTTCAATTACCTATAATCAAAAATAAAACAACTTTTTAATAGAAGCAACAACATGTAACCAAGGGATACATCAAGTATTTATGAATTAACACAAATCAATAAGTAATTTTCATAACAGAATCACAATAAATATTTAGGACAGCTGCAATGAAAAAGCACAACATCTCACACACTCCACGTACAATAAGAAATCAATGACCATAAGAACAAAAATTAGACACTACAAGACAGTAGTACAACCTAGTGCAACTTATTGTTGTGAAACACTTTTCTCACTAAAACCCAACAAATCTAAAATAAAAAATTTACTTAAAGTCGAAAGGAGGATCCTGTGCATAGGAAGAAAACACCAAAGAGAGGGAATTTGGACACTGTAGCCAAATAAAGAAGTCTATAAACAAACGGATAACATGTTAGACACGATGAGAAAAAAGAGGGTATCTTTTTTCGGACATGTACTCAGAACACCAGAAACCAGGATCTTAAGACAGAAAACGGAAAAGTCACTAAAGGAAAAAAACACGTCAAGGTGGATCTCAGAGATTAAAGAAGACATGGACAAGCTTGGGCTTACACTACTCGACCTAAGAAACAAAACTGAAAAACTCAAACTTCTTCACACCCCTAAAACCAGATTTGAAGAACCCCAAAAATCCACTAGAGTCTATTCAGAGGCCACAAGACTAGCAAGATCCCAGAATATGAAAAACTACTGGGAACAAGGAGACTGCAGCAACAATGCAGAAACTAAGACTACACTTATTTGATTCAAGTGATCTACTAAGGTCTCAAAAGCAAAAAAAAAACTTTTTAATTTACCTTATACTGCTTTTAAAAATTCTTGTACACGTACTTTCGGGGTGCGCACCGCTTCTTCAGGTAATGATAATAAAAATTCTAGAATATTACGAAGATTGCATTCCTTTTCAATAGTTTGAAAGTTTTTTATATTACAAAGAACAAATATTTATATGGATTCTACTGCTAAAATGCTAACTAATAACTTAAATAATCAGAATCACAATGTTTATTAGCTTGTTAGTAATCATTTAAGCACTGATGTTAATTTTCACTTCTATCAACCTAAATAAATATGGTAAGTAAAGAATGGAAGTTAAGGGACTGTTGTTTAGGTCATCAGCCAAAAGGCTGGTTTGAACCTGTAGAGGTTTTACTATGTAAAACGAGGAGTGAGGTGGTTTACTTTTACCTTCCTCACTGAGTGGAAACGTACACTTATCAGGATGCCGGGCCCTTTGAAAAGCACATATTTTCCACTCTGCAAATGACACCTTCACTTCATTCACCACAGGGTCTGGCTTAATAATGAAATTCATTACTTTCAGAGGAGACACCTCTGATTAGTGTCTTTTACAACCTCTACCTCTTCTGTTCTTAAATGATTCAGTCATGGCTGACCATGTGATAAGAAACAGAACTATTTATTTTAGCCCTGCAACAAACAGATTGAGTGTAAATAATTTGACACTCCACCTGTCTGTTATGGGCAGGTTAAAGGATTATAACATAATAACGAGCCCAGAAGCTGCTGTAAATGAGTGGAGATTATTTGAAATTATTAGAGCCATTTTTAAGAAAATTGAATTTTTGTATTTTTCCTTCCCCAAAACTTGTTTGAAAGTTGGTTGAGTAAACTCTAGTTTTAACGTGTTGGAGATCGCTGATAACTCTCGGGCATCATTTTTTTTTTTGTATTTCTATGGAAGTTATTTCTTTGCCAGCAAATAAGCACAGTTTCTTTTTACCATACAGTGCTTTAGAGACATTTACTCAAGTGAGATTTTTTTATGATATCGGTTCTCAGGTTTTTTCAATTTTGAAAAAATCAGTTCATTCGCAATTACTATGTACTACAGTTCAAACAGTTCTTGTTTAAAAATCTGTTTTTACTTTCTCTTGCCTATATGAATATATAGGAAGGAAAGTATTGTTTTCATGTCGATTTTTCGAAATCGAGTTTTCACCGGATCTATACGTTTTCAGACCCCCTGAACCCAAAAAACATGTTTTTAGCGATTGGTCTGTGTGTGTGTGTGTGTCTGTGTGTGAACAGAATATCTCAAGAACGGAACATCGTACGAACTTTAAACTTGAAACTTAAGTTACATACCACTACCGGACGCGACACGAACATTTTCATCAAAATCGGTCAACCGGAAGTAGTAGTTTATTCGTATAATTTTTCAGTTTTTTGCGATTTTCTCAAAAACTGGTCCTACGATTTTTTTTAAAATCGCCTTTTTTACTCAATTTTTTATTCTCTACAAGATAGGGTAGGCGCCATGTTTGCTGAAATTCTCGGTGAGGCTGTTTTCACATAAAAACGTTGTTTTTTTAAGATTACGGCTTTAATATAAATTTTAGCGCAAAAACTTATATAATAAAAGTTGTAGAGAATTTAAAAACCTACAACTTCTGTTTCAAACATTTTTTTGTATAACGCTTAGTTTAGCGGTAATTTGCGATTTTCTGTTTTTTTTCTCACGAAAACGTGAGAAAAATCGATTTTTTTTAACATTTCGGTCTTAGTATGCATTTTACGACAAAAGTGTATATAATAAAAGTTATAGAAAATTAAAAGATCTACAACTTTTGTTTAGAGCATTTTTCTCTACAGAGCCTAGTTTAGCGTGAAAGCGTGATTTTCCGTATTTTTAAGCCAAACTGAGTTCGATTGTCATTTTGCGTCATTCACTCGTGATTAAAATAAGGTTATGTTTTTGAGGTTAGTTTTTATTTATTTCTAATATTTTATTAATAATGTTAGGTTTATTATTAATCATTCGCATTGGCAAGAGAAAGTTGTGTGTGTTTCACACCAGATTTTTAAATAAAAAATGTTAAGTCTCATATATAATATTTTATGCCCACAATGGGCAGGTGGAGTGTTAAATTAATTGCACTCGATCTGCTAATTCCAGGGCTACAAAAAATAGTTCAGTTTCTTATCACATAGTCAGCCAATTATATGACTGAACTATTTAAGAACAGAAGAGGTAGACGTGTAAAAGAGACTATACTTTTTTTCAAGGCTGATGAGCTCTGCCCCCCACCAACTTTATAGCTAGCCAATGACGTGCCAGCAACGTTGCCAATACTTGCTCTTGTAGCTCTGTTAAATATTTCGTCAGCCATGTTTTTGGTCTTTCAATAACAAGTAACCTATAAACATACAACCAGCTGATTATATTATGAAGTATTGCATGTTAACGCGCTCTATAATCGATGTGCTCAGTACGAGATGCAAGACACAACTGAACTATTGCGGCTCTTATATGCATGCGCGCATAACGTTTGTCAAGTACAATCTGACAACGCTGGAAAACGTTCTGGTTGGTCTAAACGCGTGGAACAGCAGAGCTCATCAACCGTGAAAAGCATATTAGTCAGTTATCTCCTTTGAGAGTAATGAATTTCAATACACAGCCAAACCCAGTGGTGAATGAAGTGAAAGTGTCATTTGCAGGGTGGAAAGTGGGTGCTTTTTGGAGGGCCTGGCATGCTGATAAGCATACTCTTTCAACTCAGTGAGGAAGGCAGTAGTAAACCACCTCACTCCTCGTTTTTACTTAATAAAACCTCTACAGGTTCAAACCAGCCTTTCAGCTGTTGACCTAAAAAATATTTAATATTTTACGTACTCTGATGATGGTGAATCCACCGAAACACGTGTAAGTAGATGTAAAGATCAAAGCAGCTGAAAAGGTTAATGAAATTTATATTATTTAAAATTGAATTGATTCCAAGCTGCAGGATTCATAAGAAAGATTTATTAGATAAATATTCTTTTAAAAACAATCTTTTTGGCTTCCAAGGTCATAAAATGATGCAAGTTTAAATCAGATAAATACCAATCATAATACTTTCTCACATTATACAAAAGACAGAACACAAGGAAAGCAGAAAAAAAGTTATAATACGAAAACTCAAACTGATTTTAGTGAAAACAAACATATTTACCTCTCTTAACTCTCTGATTTGTTCAGCTAAACCACCGATAGCAGAGTATTTAACATCACCTGGATCTTCATGGGACATGTTGTATACAAGAGGATCAACCTCCCTAGGTAGATAACGCATGATTGTTAACGTAGTCATATCGAGAGCAACTCTTGTTCCCGATTTTAGTTTACTTTTATCTAATTGTCTACGACAACCGACAACATAACGTGGGCCATTCGTTGCTTTCACAATAACTGTAGTCAAAACAAAACAAAAAAAACATCAACGACATATTTCTTAAACCAAACTTTATTAAAAAAATGTATAAATTACTAAATCTTTCAATAATGAAACAATCTTAACATAGAAGATTTGTCACAAGCCTGCTATATGAAAATGTCAGTTTTCTTCAATTCGTTGTCGATATTTTTAAAACATTCAGTGAGATACTTACGTAACTTATTGATATTAAAAATTATGTTTGAAATATGTATTTCTAAACCACCAGAATACGGTAACAGTAAACACTCTGGATCAGCCCAGTCAGTCAGCTGGTAGAAAGGCGCTATTATTTGTTAAGTAACACCGATTGGGCAAGCGACTTTGTATGGTGACCAGCTGCAGCCATCTATGAACAAACTTTACTGGGAGTCCCAGTTCAAACTCATGTCTATTCACTTCAAAAATACAGCGATCAAATTGGGTAGTTGTCAATAATGTACAGTTCCCAATAAAAAAAAAAAGCTAACAAAAAAAAAATTACTGAAGATGTGAACATGATACAAAAAATCTGGTGTGAAACACTCACACAACTTTCTCTTGCCAATGCAAATGATTAATAATAAACCTAACATTATTAATAAAATATTAGAAATAAACAAAAACTAACCTCAAAAACATAACCTTATTTTAATCATGAGTGAATGACGCAAAATGACAATCGAACTCAGTTTGGCTTAAAAATACGGAAAATCACGCTTTCACGCTAAACTAGGCTCTGTAGAGAAAAATGCTCTAAACAAAAGTTGTAGATCTTTTAATTTTCTATAACTTTTATTATATACACTTTTGTCGTAAAATGCATACTAAGACCGAAATGTTAAAAAAATCGATTTTTCTCACGTTTTCGTGAGAAAAAAAACAGAAAATCGCAAATTACCGCTAAACTAAGCGTTATACAAAAAAATGTTTGAAACAAAAGTTGTAGGTTTTTAAATTCTCTACAACTTTTATTATATAAGTTTTTGCGCTAAAATTTATATTAAAGCCGTAATCTTAAAAAAACAACGTTTTTACGTGAAAACAGCCTCACGCAGAATTTCAGCAAACATGGCGCCTACCCTATCTTGTAGAGAATCAAAAATTGAGTAAAATAGGCGATTTTAAAAAAAATCGTAGGACCAGTTTTTGAGAAAATCGCAAAAAAATGAAAAATTATACGAATAAACTACTACTTCCGGTTGACCGATTTTGATGAAAATGTTCGTGTCGCGTCCGGTAGTGGTATGTAACTTGAGTTTCAAGTTTCAAGTTCGTACGATGTTCCATTCTTGAGATATTCTGTTCACACACAGACACACACACACAGACACACACACACACACACACACACAGACCAATCGCTAAAAACATGTTTTTTGGGTTCAGGGGGTCTGAAAACGTATAGATCCGGTGAAAACTCGATTTCGAAAAATCGACATGAAAACAATACTTTCCTTCCTATATATTCATATAGGCAAGAGAAAGTAAAAAGCGCTCTTTGAAAAAAAACAACCAAATTCTGGTGGTTTAGAAATATATATTTCAAATTTTAAATAATATGGCAGTTGTAATCCTACATAGGGTGTTTGATAAAATAAAAATCATGTATCCACTCATGGGAAAAGAATATGTGGATTTTAACTAAATGGCACTCGAACAAAATTGGGTCATGGAATAAATTTAACAAGAAAGAAACATTGATATTAACGAGTCTGTTTTCTGAATTCTTTTTATTTCGTTTCTTCTTTGGTTTTATGTTTCACTGTTTTCAAATTACTGCTAATGCAAACAACAAAAAGAGTGACAGATGAAAACGAAAGATGAAAAAATGTCAGACCTGACCAGGAATCGAACCCCAGATCCCAGTGTCCAAGCCACTTGCACGGACCACTACACCATGGGCAGCCACAACATCTGAATTCATTTAGTTGGTACTTGTAGACAAATGTATGAGAACTGTGACATATATCTCACAGTTAAACACGTATTAGAAAAGCATATAAACTATACAGATCTCTGTTTTAAACAGAATTCGCGACCCTGTTCAACCTTATATTTAAATAAATAAATATATTAAAATTTTCATAACATCAAAACATGGTTAAACAAATAAAAAATGGGTATCATTTCAAACTTACATTTTTCTTCCGTTAATTGTTTTAATACTTCACCAACAATCTGAAAAGATATAAAAATGCAATTTACTTTGATACAGTATATGTATTTAAACAATTTTCTAGTACATAGATTTATTTAATGTACACTCGTCATGATCTGCATTTATATGTACAGACAAATTAGCAAAATAAATAAAACAAAACAAACAATGTTTTACCACTGCAGAGCTCAGATGCAGTAACCTAAATATGTAACCATTTATTGAAATATATATTTCTAACCACCAGAATACGGTAACATAAAACACTTACCAATGTTTATAGCACTTTCGTGTATCTTGTACACATCTTCAGTAAATTAAAATTTATTTTACGTCAAAATTTAAAACTTCCTGCTCCTACAATGGTAGATAAGGAATAGTCGGTTCTTATATTTAAAACAGTCTTGCCAACTTAATCAGTTGATTGTCATATTCAATCTGTGTGTTCATTAATTTTAAAAACTTAACACAGATTTAATATGACAATCAACTGATTAAGTTGGCAGACTGTTTTAAATATAAGAATAGACTATTCGTTATCTGCCATGGTAGGAGCAGGAAGTTTTAAATTTTGACGTACAATAAATTTTAATTTACTGAAGATGTGTACAAGATACACGAAAGCGCTACAAACATTGGTAAGTGTTTTATGTTATCGTATTCTGGTGGTTAGAAATATATATTTCAATTTTAAATAATATGGCTGTTTAAAAATCCTACATAGGATGTTTGATAAAATAATAGTAACCATTTATAAAACTTTGAAAAAAAAAAAACACTTTTTAACAAATGAAAATTCATCTCTAACAAACCTCCATTAACTATATTCAATTACTACTAATTGTTGTTGAAAAAATACTACTATTATCAGTTTCATAATCATAGACACCCAATTTTGAACCCTTGTATCTCCAAAACTATTAGTCGGATTCCAACATATTTTACATCAAAATTTAGCTCATTTTATTCTGCCTTGACCTATAGTAGTCCTATATTTTTTATGTTGTTTAAAAAGTGCTATATCAAGATTGGAAGACAAAAAGACCCGGTTTTTTCGCTACCACACAAAAATTTCATGCGTTTAGAGGCGTGTAACTCGATAACTATTCGACCGAAAAGTTTGAAATTTTAACACAACATAGACAATTATACTCATACAGCGTGTACGAAATTTCAAATTCGTACTTTATTTAAATTTTGATTAATTAACAATATTCTGAACCCTTGCTATCTCTGTAACCGCTTGATTGTTCGGCACGGGCAAACTAACGTTTTATTCAGTGTAAAGAACTTAGTACAAATATCTTAATAACATGAAATATTGATGGGCCAATGTTGTGGTAGAATTTTTTAAAAGTTGAAAAATAGACTGGGTAATGCAGGGGGCGAGTGCTACTATCCATGTTGCCACTTTGTGTACGTAACATCCTGTCGGACTGTCTACCTGAATTGACAGACTGCATTGTCAATTCAGGTAGACAGTCAGATTCAGACGACATGGATAGTAATGTAACCCCCCTGCCTTACCCAGTCTTTTTTCAAAATTTAAAAAATTCTACCACAACAATGGCCAACCAAAATTCCATGTTATTAAGATTATTGTACTAAGTTTTTTACGCTGAATAAAACGATAGTTTGCTAGTGCCGAATGATGGAGTGGTTACCGTGATAGCAAGGGTTCAGAATATTGTTAATATATCAAAATTAAAATAACTTATGTATTTGAAATTTCATACATGCTGTACGAAGATAATTGTCTGTGTTAAATGTGCTGATACATATGCTGTGTTACAATTTCAAACTTTTCGCTCAAATAATTATCGAGTTACACACCTCTAAACGCATGAAATTTGTTGCTGAAGCAAAAAAACCGGGTCTTTTTGTCTTCCAACCTCGATATGGCACTTTATAAACAACACTAAAAATATAGGATTATTATGGGTCTACGCAGAATATAATGAGCTAAATTTTTATGTAAAATATGTTGAAATCCGACTCAGTTTGATGCAAGGGTTCAAACATGGGTGCCTATGATTATGAAACAGTAACACTTATTTAACTAAGAATGATTATTGCATTGTTTTATAGATTAGGTTTTGAATAATTAACTTTTCTGTTTTAATTCCAACTATTATCCACATTAACGCTTACCCACTGAAGCAAAATTTTACATCTATGCTGACAGAGAAAATGGCCAAAAAAAGTAGCAACCTTTCTACACACATGTGCATAGTGACTATGGAGGAAAGATCAATCTGCAGCAACTGTTGTGTGCTCAGTAGAGAAAGGGTAAATACAAGAGCAGAAGTTGAAGAGCACTGAACAAGACCTGACTCGGAATTGAATAGTAAACTACATAAAATTACCAATCTTTCCCATCTTTCAACAACCTTAGAGACTTTAAAAATCGAAATAATAGCAAAAAGAATAAACAAGGGTCACTTATACGAGGTAGGGTCAAAAAGTTCCCGGAATCGGTTAATAGAAATTGATTGAAAGTATGTATAACATTTTAATCCTATTTTCCTTCAAAATACTCCCTTCCTGCATCTAAGCACTTATTACACCATTCATACAATCGTTGAAAACACTCCTGAAAGCCATTTTTCGAAAGTTCTATCAGCTGTTTCGTCGCATTTTCCATCACCTCTGATGAATCAGCAAAGCGATGTCACTTCAATATCATTTTCAGTTGTGGACTTGTGGAAACAGGTAAAAATCCGGTGGTGCAAGATCGGAAGAATATTGGAGGGTGTTCCAGAGTGGTGACATTGTTCTTTGCAAGGCATTGTTTCGCCATTAGGGAGCGATGTGACAAGGCATTATCATGCAACAAAAACAAATCATTCCCGGCCCATTTTCCCATTTTTCACGCCGTTTTCGTCGAATTGTATCTCGTAACCGTTTTAAGATCTCTGTGTGCAATTTTTTGTTGATTGTTTTCCCTGTTTGCACTGGCAAGTTGTCAAACGAGCTCAACATTCTCATCTGTGGTAGAAGTGGAAGGCTACTCAGTCCGAACATCATCTTTATTGTTGTGCGACTGTCACGAAAATGCTTGTGCCACTCGTAAACTGCCGTTTTTTTCATTGCATCATTTTTGTATGCTTTCTTCAGCATCTCAAGAGTCTCCGAGGGTGATTTCTCTAGCAACACATAGAATTTGATATTGGCACGCTACTCTGATGATGGCATTTCACAATACGACGAAAGTAAAAAAACTACGTCTAAAATATCATACACCGCACGTAGAAAACCAACTCTAACTGCCTGCTGAAGGCACAGGACCTCCCTAGAGTGATACCAACCTTCCAAACAAAAATTTCCCTTCCAGCAAACAAATGCTTGACTGCATGTGACCATTCCGGGAACTTTTTGACCCTACCTCGTAGTAGAAGTATTGTCACTTGAGTCACGAGTTTGCCCTTGTTTGCAATGAGGGGTGAAGGAGGAAAGCATCAGTGCGCATGCACGACTGCTTTAATTTCAGTACGACAAACATAACAACTTAACCTACACCCATAGTGTATACAGTATATCGCGGAACCTTTTGTAGGTTAACTGTACGAATATAACCGTTTATTACTGTAAACAGAAATAAACGGTTTCTCAAAAATGTGGTCGAACTATTCACAGTGCAGAACGAAATTTAATATGCAATGTAATAAAATTTTGTGAAGTTGAAGTTAAACAAAAATGCCCATCTGTGCCTCTTAACACAAGCCGTGAGCAAGCGGCTAACTACTGTGATGTTTCTCTTTCCACAATTCGAAAAATAAAAAAGGAAATTAAGGATGTGAAGAAGCTATTCTTTAACAGTTTTGTTGACCCCTGGTAAAAAAAAGAAAACGGTTAGGTTGATACTAGAGAGACTAGACTGATAATGAAAACGCCGGTGACAGCAATTGTAAAGAAGGCGATTCATTCGTAATTACAGTAAATCAAACATTTTTCGTCATGTAATTAAGCTTTAGGCAATATTACAAGTCATATTTATTCCTTATAGATAAGGTTTATGAAGCATTTTCTTGAAATAAATTACAGCTTACAAAATGTATGAAAAAAAACTGCAGGGTAGTGAAATGTACAAGTAGTGTCTTACTATTGAGGTTGGCAGCACTGCAAATATTTCACTTCCCTTCCTCACAGCCCATACATACATAAAAGGCAATCTCGTGACTTCAGTATCTATACTTGGTTGAGGAAGGATCAAATGTTTTAAGATGAAGTACATGTACAGCTTCTTCTTCTTCTACCTCAATCGTAAGATTGGTTGGCAGCCCTCCATCTAGCTCTGTACAGCATGTACAGCTAACTTATGTTTTATTTAAATAAATTTTCATTTAATTTATGCTAAAGTTTATTAAAATTAAGACACTAAATTTAGTATTTTTACAATTATTGTGTAGTACATACCTGTCCAACACTCTGAAGAGCTTTCAAATCATTTTCTGACTTGTCATATTTCTTGGTCAAGTCTTTTAACTGCTCTCTCACTAAAAGATAAATGCAAAATGCAACAAACAATCAATTTACTTTTGGCAGATATTTTGTGATGCACAAAACTTATGGCGAATACACTACACTAATATGATAAGAAAACACAATTTCAAAAGCAATACCCAATTTATTGGTTCTTCTTCATTGTTTAGCAAACTTGTTTAATTTTACTGAATACATAATATACTCCATTCTCTGCACTGTTTTAGTCATTACTGCTCACTACTACCTATATGGAAGAGTGCAGTAAAAAAAATACTTAAGTAACTGAAGATACACTACATTTTTACTGTATTATATTAGTTATTACTGCTGTTGCCTGTTCGTATACATCACAAAACTGTGAATAATATATACTAAACTATTCAATATGTAATTACATTAATTATGATAGAAATTAAATTAAAATAACTTTCTGTGCCAAAATATGCACGTAAAAACCAATTGTCACGGCTTAACAGCTAGGTTAGTCCTACACAACTAAAATGAAATTGCCTACTTAAAACAAATTTTCTAAGATAATTTATGATTCTTACTTTCTTTAAGTCTCCCCTCAACTTCTTTATGTTCTAATAACTTCTTTCTGTAATCCTGAAGGGCCTTTTCCCTTGCTGGATCTACAGGAACAGACATTTTAAACAAATATTATAAAAATATTGCTGTATCACGAACTACAAGCGTAAACAGTGCCCGTCTTCGAATGAGGTTATGAAGTATCGCCAACAAACTAAACTAATAATCGAGTAATAAGAATAATAAGCTTATGACATAGAATTATGTTTAAAAATTTAGTTATGTTATTATTTATTTATAATTTATTTATTTTGGTTTATAAATAAAAATGTTTTGGAACAATACGATTTTGAAATATTTAAAATTATATTTTCTAAACATACATTCATCAGCTGGTTGTTAGTGTGTTGTTTTCTCCCAGTTATTGAATGAAATTTGAATGATTCTGTGTCAATTTTGTTTACTCTTTTGAAATCAAAACTTTTAATAGTGTTTTTATTTTTAAAACTTTCTTACACGAAAAGTTAATTTGTTATATAGTAAATATGGGTAAACGATACTACTGCGATTATTGTGACAGATCTTTTATTGATGATATAGAAGCTCGTAAGATGCATATTCATGGAACGCTTCATACAAGAAACAGAAAACTTCATTATAGACAGTTCAGAGGTGTGTTAATAGTATAACCGAGATTATTGTATTGTAGTAAGATATGTGTAGACAACAAATGGTTATTAAGAAGTAAAAAAAGTTTCAGGTATCTCCATAGAACATTATTGAATTTAAGATTCCCATGTTAATACTTCTGTAATTTCAGATGACCTGATGCTTTGTCTAAAATAAAGTAATTATTTATTCACCAGATAATCATAATCTGGTTTGGCAATGAAACTATTTCAACAATGGCGTATTTTTAAAATGAAGTTAATAGTTTTTTTGTGTTGAGGGTCTCAACCTAACCCTACCTTATAATTTTTATAATTCAATATTTCGAATTTGTTTTTAAATGAATGTGTGTGTGTGTGTGTGTGTGTATGTGTGTGTGCGTGACAATTACATTATAATTCAGTATAATTAATGTGTCGTATCTGAATGAAGAATCCAGTCATTGAAACTTGTAGTTTCTGAATGCAAGGAAATGTCATAATAGCAAATTTGTCATAATGCAAGCAAATTATGTTTTATTCTTCTATTGAACTTCCCAGTTGTTAATTTGTTAATTGAATTGTGTTCTTTTAATTTTGTTTGATTAAGTTAGTTGTCAGAATAAATAAATTTAGTATTTATAAACAATTTTTCAAGTTGTTACATAACATTGGAAATTTTTATGTTTAGATTTAAAAACTCTGGCAGAAGAAGAATTATTGAAACCAGAATGTAGAAAGTTTTTACAAACAGGTCATTGTCAATTTGGAGAGAACTGCAATTACACACATTACCCACATGTACAATTAAATGAATTTAGGAGACAAGGTAAGTTAGTATAGCATATGAAAAATACTCGTTAGAATCAATTCTATTTATATTTACATTGTATGTGTGCATTAGTAACGGGTGTTTCAAAAAGGACGCACGTGAAGTTTGAGAATGCTAATTTATTACATTAAGTAATTACAAATTATACGGTATGAAATTATTACCTTTATAACATTCAGATTTTACCTTTAAAACTTCACAATAAATGTTCAAAATAACTTTCTTCCGCTTGTAATGCAAGTTCGAACACGTTTCATAACATTTGCAGCCACTTTTCGTAGTGTTTGCTCATTAATGTTTGTAATCTCGCTTTCAATTCAATATTAGCCTTCAATTCTTCAATTGTATGAGGATTGTTTTTGAAAACCTTACTCTTTAAATTCCCCCTAAGAAAAAAATCCGCAGGAGTAAGATCTGGGGATCTTGGTGCCCACAATCCTTTTGATATCACACGATGGCCAAAAAATTCTCGTAACATATTCAGCGTTTCAGTAGAAGTATGGCACGTTGTGTTATCCTGCTGAAACCAACAATCTTGATCGTGTAATTCTAACAATGCTATAAATTGTTCAATTAAGTTGCGGTACACCACACCATCTACAGATGTGTCAAAAAATAAAGGCCCAACAATACGACGCCGGGAGATCGCACACCAAACACCAATTTTACGTGCGTGTAGTGGACTTTTATGAAATGTGTGAGGATTATGAGCGCTCCATATTCAGCAGTTTTGGCTGTTGATGTAACCATCCAAGTGGAACCATGCTTCGTCACTGAAATAAATACGATCCAATATTTCAACACCGTTGTCATTAACAAGAGAAAGTCTCCAACGACAATACTGTATACGTTTCCCATGGTCAACTTCTTTCAGTTCATGAACGACACTGATGCTGTAAGGATGCAGATTTAATTTTTTTGTAGCCCTTAAAGCGGAAGATAGTGATAATCCAGCCTGTGACAATAACTTTCTAAGTGATTTGCCGGGTCAAACGTTGTTTCACATCGTCCAAAACTTGTTCTGTTAACACTGATGGTCGACCTGTGCTTTTCCGATCCTGTACACTGCCAGTCTCACAAAATTTATTAATCAGACGCAATATTATGGTGTTATTAGGTACTTCAGAATTGAGAAATTTTAACTGGAACTCGTCTTTCACTCGTTCGTAAGATTTATATGCGCAATAACTTTCAATAATAGAAACACGTTCATCCTTTGAAAAAACCATGTTTGAACTTATACAGACACTACAGACACAAATGAATACTGGGATAGCACAAGTGCATTTCAGTAATACACAATGGGTCAACAATGAGTACGGTAGTGCCAACTGTTATTTGGGGGAAAAAAATATTCCCTATGCAGAAAATATTAACCCTTAAACTTTGAAGTGCGTCCTTTTTGAAACACCCGTTAGTTTGGTATACTGTGGACAATTTAAACTGGCACAACTCCTACCCTGCGTGTGTGTGTACCCTACGTGTACGTACACAGTTCAGCATAAAGTATGTCCTTAACCTATTCTTTCAACAAGGTCTACAAATTTTAATGTACAAATGCCTCCGACCTTACTTCAATGTACAAACATACAAATAATTATTTCATTTTAAAATATGTAGTATTTAGTTTGTCCCAGCAAAAAATTATATTTTAAATTACAAGAACTAAACTGCTAAAACTTTTGAAACTATACCTTCAGACGCACACAACTAACTAAACTAATTGATAATGAACAGAAAATCATATAAGAAAACAAATTATTAGTCACATCATTATGTTTGACAGATTATTAATAACAAACAGTGAAAACAAAGTGTTGTGACCGTACATGAGTCGTACATTACAGTAGCGATTGTATACTTTTGTGACTGTATCATCGTTGCATGGCAAGGAGTGAAGAGTGGAGTAGATAAACACCAAAGCTGCTTGTGCCAGTTCGAATTGTCCAAGATGTACAATTTTTTAATAGCACGATTCTCTTATTCACATAAAATATGAGGCATGTTTTTTAAGAAGTACCATTTTGAAATAAAAAAACACATGTATACTTTTTTTATCAATTAAATTTTTACGTGATAGGTACTTTATTCTACTTTACAACATAATTGCCATTATTATTACAGAGAAATGGCCAGGAGAATGAAAGCTTAAATTACCAATCTTGTATGTGTTTATGGAGGTCTTAAGAAAACTAAAGACTTCCTACTTTTCACCCTGCAAATGATGTATTCACCAGGGTGTAACTTTTTAGTAAAGGCATTACTTTTAAAGGACTTGACTGTAATTTGTGTCGCTTTCAGCTCTTATTTTTACTTTATCAGCCCCTATACGAAATATCAAATTTTGTCATCACAGCTAATGTGAAGATGCACATGCATAGGACAGGAGCTAATGTTAGTTTACATTTACAGTCCAGCCTCTCTTAGTTTGCTCCTAATGTAAACAAATAATGACATCACTGAGCATGCGCATTATATTAAAAAAAAAAAAAAAAAAAAATATCAGTATGTGTACACGCTGATAAAAAAGTAACAACAAAATACTTTTAAAAGTATTTTTATAAATGAAATTGTTTGGCCTACATCATATCATGACTGATGTTTCTAGTACTTTAAGTACTTATAATTTAAAAAATAGTTAACTTAACAGGTTGGCTGCCGCCCATGTTAAAGGAAACCCCTTCCCGACAGGCCGCGCAATAAAAACACAGTTTCTTTTTAATTATGCGTTTATTATTCTATTAATATAAAAAAAACCATTAATAAAATTAAAAATAATGAAAAAAACTGAGTTCACCAGTTTAAATTAATTAGATAAAAAACTAATACGATAAAACAACAAACTAAACTAAAAAATGGACTAAATTCACAATAAAACGATGTTTATTCAATGAACAACGGAAGCGAATGGTGTCAGTTCTCTCGCGTGTCATTAGAGTTCTTATGGCTTCTCAAAGAAGTTGCTACCATACATAAACGCGAAAGTACGCCATAGAGGCCGTATTAAAATTACAACACTCTCCAAGCAGGCCGTGAAACGATATTAACAAATTGTAGAATAGGAATTGAGTAGCAACCGTATTACTCACGGCCTGTGGGTAACAAAAGCCTGAGTAGCGCCGGCGCATCTCACGGCAGCCAACCTGTTAATAGGAATACGACATCCGTAAAGTCGCAGACACTAGCATGCACCCTGTAGTAGCTGGCTTTTGTTTGTTGACACTAGGAGCAAACTAAGAACGGCTGGACTATAGAAATAAATCACAGCACTGAGGCACCAAGCGCGCCATTACCAAAATTATTTTGGTAATTATTAATTTGTTATTAAACCTTCTGCGCACTTCAGGAAACCGGTAAGCTTATATGGCGTCTGCTCTAACTATGTTAAACTACTTAAAATGTTTTTTTTTTTGGTTTAACGTCCTACTGCTCTGCAATTACTGCTAATGCAGACAGTGAAGGATGAAATGATTTTTTTGTAACTTATGAAAATATGCCGTGCCTGAATGGGATTCAAACCCAAGACCGCATGATGAGAGGCAAGCACGTTACCAACTTCGCCAATGCGGCTGGCCTACTTGATATGGAATGACGCTTATTTGTCATAAACAGTGCGAGAAATTTTTTAATAGTTCACATTTTATTTTCAACATTATAGGCTAGGTAATTTAAGCTGGTAAACTTGAACATTGTGTTTGTTTGTATATTAATTTAACCTTTTGAGGACTATGAACGTGTTTCATGATTGGTCCAAAAAAAGTACAAACGTACTGGTACATTTGCTTCATTTTTTGTACTGATAAGTAGATATAATTGTTCATCGAACTGGGTATAATAAATCTTTCATTTATTTAAATAAATTTACATAAAACTTACATTAAACTATGCAAGTACGATAACATGTACTATGTACTATGTACTATGTACATGTTCTATGTACTATTTATTAATGGTAATAAATTTTACTAGTTGAACTGTAAGAGAGAGAAGGTAAGTTAATCTGTATCTTGCGCAAGTCGTTTCATATCTACATACCTGTAACACCCGACATCTTTTATAAAATGTAGTTACAGAATTTTCATAGTAATAAATTTTACTATCAAAAACTTACATTATACGATGCAAGTACGTTGTACTTATTCAAAGCGTATGAACATAAAAGTATGTATGTATAATTCATTAAACTGACAGACTACATAAATTATGTAGTTACACATACACTGTCTCATGAGTATAATATACTACAGTTCATTGTATTAAATGTTACTAGTTGAATAACATTAGTTGAACTGTATAAATATTGATAGTTTGATTTTATTTTGCATAGGCAAATTCAAGTTTGTACATACTATATATTTTATGTCTGAAGACAAGTACAGATTATTATGCTTCTCTTTAACTGCAAAATATGTAGACGTCAGAATATTATTATTTTGCACTAAATGTACTTCTATTGCTTAGATAGTGAAATAGAACTTACAGGTACTATTTTACTGTTAGCTTAAAGATTTTAACTATAATTTATTATCAAAGACAACATTTCACATCGTCTTGTTGTACTACTACTAGATGTACTTCTTATGCTTAGAGAGTGAAATAGTACTTACACGTTCTATTTTACTGTTAGCATATAGATTCAAACTGTAATTTATTATCAAAGACAACATTTTTTATCGTCTTGATTTTTTATCACCGTTCCATATATATACGCAAATATATTTTCCATGATGTTATTTGTCTGTTGAAAGTTAAAAAATGAACACCTCAGAGAAAAATGTTATTATCTGTTTTCTTGAAAAGACACCAATGGACCAGGTAAGATCAATAATACAATTTATTATTTAATATATAATTTTATTATCATTTCATCCACTAAAAAAACAAACATTATAACTTTACCATTTAATTAATAAAATAATTCCAAGAAATTATAAACACTATAAAAAAGAACTAAATTACTTCCCATAAGCGATTTACTAATTTGTAAGATTTTATATTTATCTCACTATCTATCTTGAAGGAAAGCTTACAAGCCTATACATTTATTTATTTCATAGTTATCACATTCATAAACAATGTTAAATCAATCATAATAAAACAAAATACATATGATGAAGGTTCTAAGTATGTAAATTTTATGTACTTGACAGAATATTTTGAATTCTAGCTGTAGACACATGGTTAATTCATTAAAACTTTATCATTTAATTAATAAATAATTCCAAGAAATTATAAACACTATAAAAAAGAACTCCCCATAAGAGATTTACCAATTTGAAAGATTTTATATTTATCTCACATTCAAGATTACAAGCCTGTACATTTATTTACTTCTTAGTTATCACAATCATAATAAAACAAGATACATATTTAGTCTAATTTCTGTCGATCTAACAAACACTATCATGTGGTGAAAACACTGATTATTGTCTTTTACACCTCTTCTGTTCTTAAAATATTCAGTCATTTAATTGGCTGACCATGCGATAAGAAACCGAACTATTTATTTTACCCCTACAATGAACAGATTGAGTGTAAATAATTTGACACACCACCTATCTGTTATGAGCAGTCATTCTCAGAGTGAAAGATAAAGTAAAGAAAAACAATTTATTATAAATTTACTAAACTTTTTACCACCCTGTATTTATTTATTTATTTTTATTGAGTAAGAAGAAACATAATCTCTTCAAATAAATTAAATCAAATAAATAAATTTAGAATTTAGGCTAACAAATATCAATATTAATACAACCTGTAATACTTTTTAAATACATTCACCTACATCTATAAATAAATAAGTATCATGTAAGCGCTTTGTATGTATTTAGGCTACATGCATACAATAAAACAAGCAAAATGACGTTCAAAGTTTTCACTTTCTTTATTATTTAAAGTTTGCCAACCTTTACTTTCACTAACTATTTTATGTAAGAAAAGTATTGCAGTCATACAGATTTTGTTGAATTTATTATACATACTTAAGTCAGGAGATTACCTTTTGCAAACATGAGACTAAATTCTGTAATGCTGTCAATTTAACACAACTCTCATCATTCGGCCTTGGGTTCGAATCCCATTCAGGCACGATATTTATTCATACATTTCAAAAAAATCATTTCATCATTCACTGTCTGCATTAGCAGTAATTGCAAAACAGTCGGACGTTTAAAAAAAAATTTAACACAAGAATACATAACAAAATTTCATAAAAAATTACTGGACAAATGATAATTCTTGTACTCAAATAAGTTTTTTGTGTCGTTTTATTGACGTCATTGAACCAGCAAGACATAGGCAAGTAGGTAGGTAATGCAGAAATGTCAGTTGTGACTTGGCTAACAAAAGGTACCATATCCAGATTTTGTGTAATGAAACTCTCTAGTGTAGCGGAAAGAAATCATTGTCTTAACTGCTCTTTTCAATCAGGTTTTTCTGTAACAGAAAACAAAAATTTGTATTAATTATTAACAAGATAAGAAATTTATTCTGTTATTAACTTATTTATTCTGATTTTACTATGAAAAATAATTAGTGAGGTGGTTAACCTTTGCCTTCCTCACTTAGTAAAACAAAGTATACTGATTACCCCACGTTTCAAATTAACTATAAATCTCTTTATTTGACATCATGTTTTATGGTTCATGACAATTTTTAGTTTTCTTTTTTTTGTTTTCAGAGAGGAAGCGAACAAGTTAAATGTTTTTATTTAAGAGATTTTAAGAAAAGAACCATCTATAAAATGTAATATCAAATGTCTTTAGAATGCGTTGTTGCTCTAAAAAGATTAACGCAGGATGAAATAGATTTTTATACAAAAAGGTAAGATGTTAATTATCATTTGTGATAAAGTTTAAATCACTCTAACTAAAAATGTACTATAATTAATAAAAAACAACTTGACAACAACATCATATTGGTCAACTGGAAGACAGTTTTACCTAGTTTAACAGATATTCATGATTTTCTGTTTTCTCTTCCTAAAATTTATAATAAAATGTATTCCTTAAGATTTCCACATGTTTTTACCCTTAAATGCATATAAAAGCCACAATCTTTAAAACTTTTTATCACGAGAGCATTGACTCATAAATTTCAGCAGACATAACCCTATCTTGTAGATCATGCTGTAAAAATGTAGTAAATAATATAATTTTTTAAAAATATTGTATCTAGTTGTTGAGAAAATTACAAAAAACAGAAAAAGTGCATGAATAAACAATTAATTCAGGTTGACTAGTTTTGATGATAATTTTCTAGTCAGTATTTTCCATTAATGGTATCTAACTTAAGTTCAAAGTTTCTATATTGTAGAATATTTCGTTCTTGAGTCATTTTTTTTTCACACACATAGACCAATCATGTTTTTCGGGTTCAGGGGGCCTGAAAACATGTATTTTCGGTGAAAACTCATAATTAACATTAAAACAATATTTCTCTCCCCTATATATTCATATAAACCAAGAAAACGTAAATAAGTAACTTATAAACTGTTTAATGTTTAACTTTTTCTTATATTTTACTTTTAACTATGCTTACACATCAAGTTTTAAATATTTTTTTATTTACTTATCCATCAAATAAAGAATGTAAATTATATGTAACAAGTTGTCATTTTTTGTTTTTATAAATAAATTTTACAATTTTGAATGACAACAATGTGTGGTACAAAAGTTTCAAATGTTTAGAATTATAATTGATGTTATGTATAAATATTGGAATAACGTTTCAACTGTGTAAAAAAAATAAGTGTTAAAAACAAGACGAATACAAGTGAGTAGGTGAAAAATAGGTCTCACTACCTCTTAACAAGTGAGTAGGGGAAAAATAGGTCTCACTAGCTCTTAACACGTGAGTAGGAGAAAACTAGGTCTCACTAGCTCTTAGTAGTAATAGTAGTAGTAGTAGTAGTAGTAGTAATAGCAATAGTAAAAGTAGTATGGAAATGAAGTTTCTATGTCTTAGTGTTGGTATTTTAGAAATACCGTTTCTGGGTCTATTAATTTATTAATTCGTGTCAACAACATTAAAATTACGTATTACTCTCACAAAAAGACTTGTACACTGTATAACGTTTAATTTTCCTTTTTCTAATTATCTAATAGTGTTTTTTTTTATTTGTTCACAGGAAAGTGTAACCGCCACAACAGACCAATAAATGTAAATTAATTTTAAAAAATAAATGAAATAATGTTTAAAATATTTTTGTTTTATATAATTTTATTAAAATTCACATACCTTTTTCTTAATCTGAAAGTCTCCTTTGCCGGTCTTCACCAACACATGTGTACTGCAATCAAACGATAGGAGTTCCTCATCAGTGAATGCCGTGTTGTAGCGATCCGGTAGATACATGAAATATTCCTTATCCTCATCCAGAAAGTCCACTCGTATGGCGTCCCCGTACTTAGTGGTTGATCGTTTCATTGTTGATATGTTGTACTCCTTGCCTTTTGTTAGTTCTGACGTTCGACAATATTTTGGGTAAGTCATAGAGTTGAATTTAATAGCAAAGTCCATTTTGTGTAAGCGTTGTTGTGTAGTGTCGTAAGAAGAACAAGATGATATGCTGCACGTCACGGTATATAAAGTAAAGACCAAGAATTGGTGGGGTATTGATACAATGGTGGGGTAAGTAATAGTAATAAAAGTGTGGAAGGGGACATAAAGAGTTGAGAACAGAGTACAATTTTTTTCTAAAATGACATCTCACTAACTGAAGACACATCGTCTTCTGCTCGTAAATTATATGACTTCACACAGAAATGTTTGCAAGAACATTTGTACGAGACAGTGAATTTGGTAGATGTTTTATTACTACAAAAGGATTTCCACGCGGTTTTCCCAGGTATAAAAATCAAATCAAAAGCTGTAGACCTCATATTACCAAATTTCTGATTCGGTAAGTTAATGAAATCTAAAAGGATTTTTCGATATGTAATATTCACCTTAAAATCTACCTGAAGCGTACATATCCCAAATTTTTTTTTAAACATTAACGAAATTCTTACCCATGGAAATTGAAGTTTTAAATATCTCTTTAAAACGTTCATATGCCAGTACTTCTTACGTTCAGGGTGAAAAATATACCAGGTTGAGTGGAAGCAAGGCAATTCGCAAAAATCACGAAAATAAAATTTACATGCAGCCAAATGATTAATTTCAGATGGTTGAATTGGAACGTTAAATGAACTACTCAAATTACAACCGCTACAGGTGAAAAGATTAAGAGATTTTGAAAAATAATATCCGTTATAAATCAATGACAAATAGTGTTTCTTTCGTTCTTCTTCGAAATCGTTCAAAGAAATGTAACGTAATCGTACGCTGGTGCGTAAGTTATTCAAAAAGGTTATTTTCCGTCTCTCTGTTTTTAGTTCGTTCATTGTCATAAGTCTAAAAAGTTTGCAAACATAATAACAGGATTCTAGTGAATCAACATGTAAATACGTGAAAATATGAAACCAAATGTAGTATTGTGTCTCTATATGTCTGTTCATTTTGAACAACACGAAATGTATGAAGAACCTTTAGAATGTGTTTTATACTAAAGTGAACTTGTAAGTTCAACTACCTCTTGTAGACTGTCGTTGACCTGTCAGTCTAATATAAAAGAAACGCTTGTAAAACGCATTGCAATTTTACTGAATGCATAAAGTTGCTGACTTTTACAGCCAGAGGAATGATTAATAATTTACTGCATCATAAATAATGATTCTACCATGCATGTACTGCTAGTATAATGAAAAGGAGATTATTTCTCACAAAAAGCAATAAATATTGTTCCTCCCAGACAAAATTATATTTTCTATCTTATTCACCTGACAACGTAATATATAATTTGCATTAAACATAAAATTATACTGGCGACTGGCGTCATTTTCTTACTATTTAAATGTAAATGTCTAAACTTGATAAGGTCAGAAGCGGTCATTCCATTTCCTTCGGTTGTAAAACATTCCCACTGTCATTGTAAAATGTACCTCTCTTGTATCTTGTGTATTTATAAAAGTTGTTTCTTATGAAAGCAATAAACATTGGACGTCCCAGAGAAAATAATATTACACAATCAGTTTATTACTTCATCGGCAATGAATTATTCTATATAATTTACTTTAAACATAAAATATGGTACTGACGCCTAGCAGCTTGATAAGGTCAGAAGCGGTCATACAATTTCCTTCGGTTGTAAAACATTCCCACTGTCATTGTAAAATGTACCTCTCTTGTATCTTGTGTATTTATAAAAGTTGTTTCTCATGAAAGCAATAAATATTGTACGTCCCAGAGAAAACAATATTACACAATCAGTTTATTACTTCATCGGCAATGAATTATTCTATATAATTTACTTTAAACATAAAATATGGTACTGACGCCTAGCAGCTTGATAAGGTCAGAAGCGGTCATACAATTTCCTTCGGTTGTAAAACATTCCCACTGTCATCGTAAAAATGTACCTCTCTTGTATCTTGTGTATTTATAAAAGTTGTTTCTCATGAAAGCAAAAAATATTGTACGTCCCAGAGAAAATAATATTACACAATCAGTTTATTACTTCATCGGCAATGAATTATTCTATATAATTTACTTTAAACATAAAATATGGTACTGACGCCTACCAACACTCTTGTTTGCATTCGAAATCTAAATGTCTAGACTTGGAAAGTTCAAAAGCGGTCATATCAAGATACGATTTACTTCTGTATTAACACACCTCCATCACAAGTTTAAAACACATTCCTTTGTCCGAATCATAGTGCTGAATCGAATAAAGCAACGTGTCTAGAGCCTTTGGACCATCGTATAGGCTGAACTACAAATTTAGAAACAAATTTTTTTTAAAAATCTCTATAAATTTGTATTTAGCCTAGGTGTTTAAGGTGTTTTTGTTTGTCTGTAAGTGTATTTAGTGTTGTTCTGTGTAAACTGTGTTGTATCGTACGCGTGTACCATCGCTCTTACACCGGATCAAATCAAACCTCGTTTTCCTTTAACCGTCTCGCTACATCGCAATTCGCTTCGCAAAAGACTTTCACAACATCTTCTAAACAATGTTCTCCATCTTTTGCTGTGCATATATTATAACAATGAACAATACCGTCACACGTATCTATATGATGTTCAGCCTGATGCTCCTGCCTTTTGTTCAATTTACACTTTTCTGGAAGCCAGCATTCTGTGCTGATATCTTGAGATCGTTCCCACGGTCCTGGACTGACACACATCACCCAGTGTCGACGCCCATCACAATATTCACTGTGATATTTCTGACAATGTTCGACGTATGAGCCGGATTGGTAAGGTTCTTCGTCAGCGTTCATAGTTTGAGTTTAACAGTGAATGGAACCGCTCACCGAGTTCTCACCGCTTATATACCATCATTTTTCCCCACCACCGTATGCGGTTATGACAAAGGCGCGTTGGGTTTTTTCTATTTAACAAGCGGACCCTCCCCCACAGCTGTCTTTTATGCAACTGAGGTCACAAAAAAACGTAACGTAGGCCTACAACCGCATTTAAAAAAATTTTTTTTTTGCATTAACTAAAGTGTTTACATTTTTATAAATATCTTTGTTGATACAATTCAGATAAACACTCACATTCAAATACCAAGAGTTGATTAAAAATATTAAACTAAGGAAAATGTCCACACACACATGAAGGAAAACAATGAAGCAATAAATGTGTTTTTTAATTTTTTCAAAATTCTTGACGTATTAATGATCTTGATAAAAAAAAGCTTAGTTTCACTACAATTTCAAAAGGGAACGCATACATCTAAGACCTCATTCACACAAACACATGTTCAATCTTGCAAGAGGATTGCCGTGATCTTTGTCAGCGGTGGAGTTTAAGCCATCAGCGCCCTGTATACTTTTTTCAGTTGGTGATCGGAGATCGTCCGTAACACACAGAGAGTGCCCGTGACACTAATCAACGGTGGTTTTTAGACCTCCAGAGCCCCTTTCATTCAACATCAATCACGAGGATGACGTCAGAGAAAAAAATGTTTTTATTTTTTCTCAAAACGAGACAAGTTAAGTCGACAGAGCCTCAACAATCACATCAAAGATGTCAAGTGTTCCCTCCTCGGAACAATATGTTCCAGAGTCATTGGTACGTTATTGATATAGCTAATCAACAAGTTACAAGACGGTGAATCTTTTACATGATCTGCTAGTACACTGTCTATATGTTGAAAGTGCATTTTACACGACATACAACAAACAGAGTCAGAATTTTTGTCAAAATAAAAACCACATTTTGCTATTTCACGTACGTTTTCCGTATGTTCCGCAAAGGTTGACAATCTGTCACTTTCCCTTCTGTAATCGCAAGTTAACCATTTTGCGAGATGAATACACTTTGAAAGAGAACATCTCATTCTACCATCGGTCTTGTGTGTACCCGTGGTGACAGGACATTGAACTTTATTTTCGTTTGTTAACCTTGGTATTAAATGTTTACACTCATCCAAATTAATAACAACCCCATCAACTAATGACTTTAAATAAACTTGTTTTTCACGTCCTTTTGTGTAAATAAATTTATACTGATTGAGAATATTTTTGACTGTTGTCAAACTGTATGGAATATCACCTTCTTCCCAAATTAAACCGTGAAAACGTGATTCTAACCAGTGTGCAGTTTTTCTGTAAATACAATTCAACTCACCTCGATCGAATGGTGGCTTAAAGTGTAAATGAACAAAAGAACGTGTGTTTAAATCTAAAACAACAAATTCTTTAAGCACAAAGTCATTGCTGTTATCGTAGAAAGCTTGAAATTCACATATGCAACTTGAATGAGACATTTTACCACACTGATTGAGAAACTAACTGTTCTTTCAAGTTATTTACAGTGTCACATAATAACCAGTATTGCCAATATAGAATAATATATACACAGACAAAATAAGATGATCTTTTACGTATCTTGTACATAAACCGTACGACTCTGTTGATTTTTCCCACCCCTCAAAACCGACTAGCGTTCGATTACATGAATCAGTGCGAGTGGTACTTGGTCCGTCTACCGTATCAAAGGCGACTCGTCTATCTATTGTATCGAACACGGACAGTGACAGAATCAATTTCTCGTCTTGTGCTACCGTCGACGAACGTTTATTGCACACATGGTCGTCCAACATAAACTTTTGTATTTTACCATCATATGGATCACGTGTGAAACCTACAAAACATATTTTTCCCGAACCGACATGGGATATTTTTTTCACGTCATTACATTCAAATTCACAGATATACGTTCTGGATTTATTTTTAAATTTAATTTCAATTTTAACGTCATCCGGTTGTGAAAAATGATGGAAAGTAAAATCGGCAATCATCAAGTAGCTGTGTTTTAATTTGCATGTGGCCAAAAAACGGAACCGCTACACCGCCGACAAAAAGCGTTAAATCGTCAACTACCGAATCGTACATCTCACGAGTCACTAGTCCACTGTCTCCTCTTGCGATTTTACAATTGTTTTATACGCAGCATACTCATCTTGCAACCTGTCTGTCCACCACGCAACATGTGACGTTTTTACCTTAGTTATCCCCTCTACAATCTTTGATTCGTCATACCATATGTCACGTACATGTTTAGTCAGGCTTGGTATATGTTTATCAAACCAAAACCACTCGGAGGTTGTCAAAGAAATTTTATTGTTTTTATTATCGACAACCTGAACGTACCATTTTCCAAAAATTTGTTTCACCTCCACCACGGAATGTGAGTTGTCATCTGTGATGGCTTTTAAGTGACATGTAATTTTTGTGCTCTTGTCCAACGCTAGTTGTATGTGATCCCGATTATTCACCATTAATTTCCACAAGTGGTACGACAAGACCACACGTTTGCGAGGGGCTGTGAATACGACCGCGGTATTAAAGTTTTGATTGGAACAAACCAGCCCGACGCTTACATGTTTATCAAATTTATTGTTTAACGTGTATGTTAGCGGTAAAAATATGTAATACATACCGTTTATTGATGGTGTTGTCCGTCCTGGCAACAGTGTTTCCGTGTCCTCAGCGTCCTGCGACAGAGAATACCGTGAGCCCATACTGCCGAGATAAAACTAAAGTGTTTTGTAGTATGTAGATACAATTTATATATACAGGGTGATTCATGAAGTTCTCCCCCCACTTCTACAGCACATTGTACTAGTAAAAATAATGAAAAAATGTTATATAAACATAGGTCCGAAAACGCTTCGTTAGCGAGTTACAGCTAGCGAAAGATTTCGCCTGAATTCCTGGGCAAAGAGTAAATAAAGCCATACTGAACTTTTGGAAAGGTTAATTAAGTAAGAAATGTCGTGGATTCTTATGTAATTTTACCTGATAAAGCTAATAAAATAGGTTTCAGAACTGTACCTGTAGTAGTTTTTGAGGGATTCACGGTTAAATGCAAAAAATTGGGGCACGAAACAATGTTTTTTTAAGTTTCATGTACAATAACTTTGTTAAATTGGTAATAAATACATAAAATCAACAAACATTAATTGTAGAGAATTTAATTCTGAGAAAATTGATATAATCAAAGTCTAAAATAAAACAGAAATAAGTATCAAAAAATCGATTTTATTCAGTATAATACATTACTAGTTTTAAGCAAAATTAATCAGGTTGGGCCAACCGTACGCACCTTTTTATAATAGATGTTCGAAAATGAGGCCATCATTATCAATACATTTTGCAGCACGTTTGTGTATTGCTTTTGTTGCGTTTCTTAATTTTTCAGGGCTTCCCTGTATCTGCACAGCCGAATCCATAATACGGGCAATTAATTCATCACGAGAATTCACTTTTGTCTTGTATACAATGTCTTTCATCCATCCCCAGATGCAATAATCCAATGGAGATAGATCTGGGGATCTTGGTGGCCAAGGGTGAGGCCCTCCACGACCAATCCAGTGTCCAGGAAATTGATGATTTAAATAAGCAGAAACGGCACGTGAAAAGTGGGGAGGTGCTCCGTCATGCTGGAAGTACAAATTTTGTCTGAGACGTAAAGGAACATTCTCTAACAGCTGCGGCAACTCTTCTTGAAGGAAATGCAAATACAACTCAGCATTTAGGCGTCCAGGTAATATGAAAGGTCCAATCAGCCGATTGTGCAAAAGGCCACACCAGACATTGACGCTAAATCGGTGTTGAAAGTTCTGTTCCACTACCTCATGTGGATTTTCTTCTGCCCATGAGTGTTCATTGTGCAAGTTATTGACACCATCCCGAGTGAATTGTGCCTCATCCGTAAACAAAATACGCTTGTAGAGTTGATTATTAATATTCAAAAAGTTGCAAAACTCCAAGCGAAGCGGACCATCCCCTGGCTGTAGATGTTGAACCTTTTTTTTATGAAACGGATAAAATTTGTTTCGATTTAGTGACCTCCACACCGTTGGCTGCGAAACTCCTATCCGCCTAGAAATACGTCGTGTACTTACACCTGGACTGCGATGAACAGCATTAATAACAATATCATCATCAAGTTGGACAGCTCGTTCATAATTGGTTCTAGTACTTGGTAGTGATCCTGTTTCCCGAAGAGTACGAAAAGTTCCTCAAATTGTTTTGGTATCTGGAATCCTCCTATTAGGGTAACGTAGTTCATATTCTACTACAGCAGCTCTAGCATTACCATTACAGTAACCCAAAATAAAAACCATATCAGCGTATTCCTCTGATGTAAATAAGTAAGGCATTTTTTCGCTGAATAAACAATCGAATTATAACTCACAAAAAAATTGCATTTAATAACACGATTCACAGAACCCGATCTCCTGCTGTAGCTTGCAAAACACCACTAATACACAGTTCTAACGTAACAGTACAGAATACCATTGTTGATCAGCTGTTATTCGTGCGTTACCAACTTAGAAATTAATAAAACAAAAAACTGCATTTCGATTATTAGTAAACAATAATTGGAAAATGTTTGCTTCATTTATTTTCGAACATTTAATGTAAATTTTTATTTAAAAAAAAAATACAACGTAATAAAACATGATATTTTTATTTACAAACAAATTTATTTAACAGTTCATCTTGTTTTCTCAATTTATCTCATCATTAAGGAACAAACATTTTGTTTTTGTTTTATTTTAACTAAATACCGTACGGTATTTCTTTACAGATAGTAATGTATTATACTGAATAAAATCGATTTTTTGATACTTATTTCTGTTTTATTTTAGACTTTGATTATATCAATTTTCTCAGAATTAAATTCTCTACAATTAATGTTTGTTGATTTTATGTATTTATTACCAATTTAACAAAGTTATTGTACATGAAACTTAAAAAAACATTGTTTCGTGCCCCAATTTTTTGCATTTAACCGTGAATCCCTCAAAAACTACTACAGGTACAGTTCTGAAACCTATTTTATTAGCTTTATCAGGTAAAATTACATAAGAATCCACGACATTTCTTACTTAATTAACCTTTCCAAAAGTTCAGTATGGCTTTATTTTACTCTTTGCCCAGGAATTCAGGCGAAATCTTTCGCTAGCTGTAACTCGCTAACGAAGCGTTTTCGGACCTATGTTTATATAACATTTTTTCATTATTTTTACTAGTACAATGTGCTGTAGAAGTGGGGGGAGAACTTCATGAATCACCCTGTATATAGGTTGGTACACTCATTACAAAAGTTTACGTACCGTGCCAGTCAACGGTTTGTATTCCACCACGGCATCGTAAACGATCAAACAGTAAGCTACCGTTTCAGCGGGTACCGTTTGTTCCGTTTCGATTTCCAACCTTAAATCAACGGCACCCGTTTTTAAAGTTTCATTTTGCTTAGAACAGTCAATAACGTATACTGCACCGTTCTGCTTGAATTCTGACAAATTTAAAAAAGGACCTGTACCAGTGTCACACGAGTAGGACGATTTAAACCGAGAATAGGCGTCGTAAAACAAGTTCATATCACCGTGCACATTATCGTATGGAAAATACTCACTGTTCAAATATAACTTAACATTGCGGACTGCGACTGAACCACCGCCGCTGTTGAACTGTGAAGGATTAGCGTTTGGGTTAGCTTTCTTTTTTGTATGAAAGGCGACAATCACGTACCTAGCCGTTTCCATGTGTGAAGAAGTCTTAACCGACCACAGATGATGGTTTGTCTGTGGGAAAGATGGGTATTCGTGTAATTCCCATCTCCGAAAGAATATATGAACTGGTCTGTCTGATTCAACAAGTTTCAACAAACTTAATCGTGTCACGTCATTCACACGAATGTAAGGTATTTTCCAATGAACTTTTTTCAATGTCAATAAGAAATCTTTTTTCGCATCTGGCAACAGGACAGCGTCTTTATCGGTCGGAGCACGCAAAAGTATCAGTTCTTGCTTGACGGGTAAAGTGATTTTGGTGTAATCGTCAAAGACGGGTAAGAGAAATTTTAACGGATAACAAAATGAAAATTTTCCACTCGTGCTATCTACAGAGATCGAACCGTTTGATTCGTTCCAACCTGCGTTCGCAAGAGCCTTATCGTTTGCATTTAAGGTAAGATAATTTTTTATTGTAGATGTAATCCCAGGATTCTTTACCCTATCCACTTCTATACCGCTAATTTCGTACCTGATAGGATTCTGATAGAATTTAGATAGAAATCCTGATAGAATTTAGTGGATAGGATTCTTTACCCTATCCACTTCTATACCGCTAATTTCGTACCTGATTTCATCGAAATGAAAAGCGATCGCGTTATTCACTAATTTATAGTTAACGTTCACTGTGTCTGCCTTTTCCAGTAACGTACCTTCAATGTAGAGGAAGCTTTCGCTGGGCAATGTGAATACATCTTGTTGTTGAATAGGGATTCTTATCTCATCATTATTGTTGTAAGTGGTTGACGCGTACGGTGTGTGACTGTGGTACTCCCAACTTGTAAATACATCATTGAAAACCGGTTTATCTTGAACGTTCAACACTTCCATGACACCTCAAACACGAAAACCTATGGATTTTAAAAACCGTATGTTATGAGGTTTCAACTTGTTCAAGGTCGACTTACGACTGCCAACTGAACATGTGTGTTCATTGTACTTATATGTTTTTCGCGGTAAAATAACCAGACCCATCTCTTGTACGTCTTAAATGCAATCGCAAAGAGATTACTTCGTTTGCAAAGTTTATCAGATTCCCTTCTTGGTCCTCCAGGCGGATGACAATAGACTGAAGGCGTTTAACGTTTACCGGTAAATATATAACGTTGGTAGGCGTCTCCAACAGTTTATAACCAGGGTCAACGGCCAAGGGAAATTCATGTAGAATATGTGTTTCTTTTCCGTTATCGTAAGATCCTTGCACAATATTGCACAACACCCTGATGATATTTACCTTGATGATGTTTACTTCGTTTTCTGATACGTGCCATTTGTTTGGCTCCAACACCCGCTCTGTAAAACCTAACATTGCAGACAAATTGTTTGGTTGTGTGAAATCTATAGGACGTGACGAGTAAATTTCAGTATGCAGAGTATTATTGTTTGCTTTAAGATGAAATTCCAGTGGAATGTTAGCTCGTAAACACGTCTCTTTTATGTATTTCTCTAAATCTTCCAGCTCGTACGCGCCTTGTGGTATCACGATCGACACCCCAGCATTCGACTTATCTTTATCTAGAATTTTCTGTTCGACGTCCGAGTACATTGTGGTCGCCCTGCCCCTGTTGATCGGTTCGTCGGAAACTATAACTTTACCTTCTGCGTCAGGCAGTTGATGTTGCCCGGCGTCTGCATTGCCAAAAAAAAGGTGTTGTTAACATCTTTTTCCACGTTTGGGATTGTGTTGTAAGTGGATAGATTGATTAGTCCGATTTCCCAGTCGGTGGTGCTGCCAAGTTCGACGGGGGGAAAAACATCACATTGAAGTACCGAACCGCGGCCGGAAATAGAAAACATTTTACTGTGCTCGTAAAAATTTCAAACACAAATGACCGCAGTTGACTTTTTTCTGCTCTCTTTTATAGTTGTATTGTACAGTGATTCGCGATCCATTTAACCCCGTTTTCCAATATCGTACCAACTCCGGTGGCGGACGTAAGTTACCATAACTGTCATAATAGTTGACGTGATCGGCGAGTTTGCGATAACACACCCAATGAGTACCACGCCCACTTTCTTTGTCAAAATTCACGATTCCGCTTTCATTTTTTCGTACCCGCGTCGGCAGGTTGTTCAACATGAAAACGCCCCGAAAATACGTTACCTGGTCAGCATATTGTAGAAGTTCTTGACCGTTTAGCGGACGCGACGGCAACGAGTTGAGTTTTTTTTTCCTCAACTGCATCCCACGCCCTTTGTAATTTTTTAGATACACACCGCGGCCTTTGTAATTTTTTAAATACAATCCTTGTCCTACTACTGTGGTAGCTGCTTCTGCTGCTGCACGGCGAGACCGTTCACGTCCACTCCTACGTCGTCGTCGTCGTAGTCGTCGTCGTAATCCGCCCCCAAATTTAGTTTTCAGCTTCATCAGGTTTGTCACTGTCCACGCAGCCGCTTTCTCTGCTGCACTTGCGTCACCCGCTTTTACCCGTTCCCACGCTCGTTCAGCCAACACCCGATCCGCTTCTGCCCGTTTTCCGCTGTCGGTGTACTTTGAGTAAGCGATGTCGTGTTCCTTACACGCTGAATCCAATTTATTTATCCCTCGATCGCCTCGTCTCAACCGCTCCTGTAATTTAGTACCGGGTCCACAGAACTGGTAACCAGGAATATGTAGTTCTACCGGTAATAAGTCGATGGTACGATTCAATATCTTACCGCCGATCTCGCTGATTGCGTCAAGCAGTCCTGCTCCCTTCTGACGTTTTACAAACATTCTCACACATATTTATAGTTTTTGCACACACTTTTATATCTTTTTTTACATCTATATTGAGGAAAAAATGATGTTTTAATATGTAATCATCATATTATTTTAATCTCAAATGTCATCCATGTTAAGAGTATATGAAACCCCACTAGTGGGCTGTTCAGTTTTCATATTGCTGCCACTGTTTAGTCTATCGTTTAAATAAGATAATATTACTGCATCGTTTCCAATCGATGGTGCGCCTACGTTTGTAAGTCTTCTATTTTCCATATCATATCCATCACCTTTTTTATCTAATTTGAAGCCAAAACCCCTATCTCCTTTCGGTCCTGCTTTGCCTGGAGGTCCTTGTGGACCGACTATTGGTTGCAATTCTGGTCCCATCTTGTAATGTTGATGCCGATGAATAATTTTTATCAGCGTGTCCAAAAAATCTTTGGCTATTTGATCTATTTTTGGATCGTCCACCACTTCTTCAGGCGTCAATGGAAGCGCCTCCGGTCCATGTACACTTCTGATTTTACGCCGTTGCGATCTCTCTACAACATCTAAAAAGTTTGTTAAGGCTTGCGTAACGTAATCTCTGTTTACGGCGTCTGTCGGTCCTATTGGATGTGGAACGTTAATAATGCGTTTTCCTTGCACATCGAACGCTTGCAGTTTTGAATTAAATTTCATTCCTTCACCCGATTCTCCACGTGGTCCTGGCGCTCCCTGTTCACCCTGTGGACCTGGAACGCCTGCTGGTCCTGGAGGACCAACCAAAACTTCAGGTGAAATATAATACGTCTCGCTGAACTCTTGCAACCGGTCTCTTAATGATTGAGTCAAATTTTTAAATTCGTTTACATCACCGGAGGCGGTTCGTTCACCACGCTGTTGTTTTTACAGATGAATCGCCATTTGCACAGACGTTTCAAACACTTCGTTGCAAACGTCCCGCACTTGATTTAAATTGGTCGCGTCGTTTTCACTTTTTCCACTCGCCACATTGATGAGTCTGCACTTTTTCACGTCCACACTTTTATCACCGTCCTCACCGAATACGAGCGCCTTTTCCAAAGCCGATTGCTTGGCATAATTCCAGTTTAGATAGCCGAGTGTGACGGCATCGTTGTCTTCGTCGGGCACGCCAACATTTTTCACCACATAATTGTGCATGTCTACTTGCTTCGTGGACGGGTCCACATCCAAACTAGTGTGTTCTTTGTGATATTTCAAGGTGATCGCGTCTTGGTCGTTGATGGGTGTACCCACCGCCGTCAGGCGTTTATTGTTGAACGCTGGATTTCCTTCGGAATCTGTTGTCGCTGCTCCTGCCGCTACTGCATCTAGACTTGCTGCTACGGCTGCTGTTGCTGATGATGTCGCTTCTAGAGTGGTTCGCATGTCCGCCTTGGTGGCGTAGTTTTTTGAAAGGTACTGGACGGGTACTGCATCGTTTTTGTCGACGGGTTCTCCAACATTTCTTACGCGCATATAGTTGGCATCGTAAACGTTGTCAAACAGATTAGTTGTCAAACAAGCTTTTTTCATGGTTCGAAAATTGATTGCGTCACTATCCGCCTCAGGATCGGCCACGTTGATAATTTTTCTCTTCTTCACATCAACGCTCAACGAGTTTGGATCAAGTGTAATACAATCGACTTTACGTGCAGCGTCTGTATCTGATAAAGGAACACTCAAATTACGTAAACGTTTTCCCTGCACGTCAATGTCACCGTCTTTGGTCAACTTTAATTTAAACCCGGACGGGTGGCCAGCAACATGATGATGATGATATTGATCACCCTCACTATAACGTCGTCTGACGTATCTATTGGAGTGACCAAACTTGTCGATACTCATTGTTCACTCAGTAGTGTCGATTTGTTTTCAGCGCACCGCCTTTTATAATACCGGCTTCACGCAGTTCCTCAACTATCGATTGGATTTCGTTTGTATGACCGACATTGCCGGCCGCTTGTGACGCCAACAACAACCGCAACCGGTCACATAGTTCGTTCACATCGTCCCAATGCACGTACTGAATACGACTGTCTGTCAACACCATACCGCTTCCTACGGGGGGAGGAGCAGCTGCAGGAGGAGTGGCTTTGTTGAACAGAGGTTTGATAATTTGTATGTATTTGTAACCACGATTCGAGTTTATCTGTCGCCCTGGATCATATCCTTGCCGATAGGCGTTTGTTTGTATCAATATCTTGTGGTATGTGTGCAGATCGTCTGTAGTATACGAGACGGGTTCCTTTTCAAAGATCAACGAGTGAAGACCCGCGGTCATGTTGTAACTCACTCTACCGATTGACAATTTCATACGACCAAATTTCACCTCTTTATCACCAATCATCAACTTGTCGTTTTTCAAGTATACCCCGTACACATGATCCATCGTGTTAGTGACATCATCTATCAGCATTTGCAGATAATATTTGGTGGGATTTTTATCGCTCATGGAATCAATTACTCTTGATTCGTTCGCTATTGATTTTCTTCTAGGCGCGGTCGGCGTACTGGTTTGATCTGGTGCAAACGACTTAAATGGAAACTCTGTGTCATCCCAACGCTTTTTCTTCAACATTTCTCCTTCTCCTTCTTCTTCTTCTTCTTCTGTTTTAACCACATCGTCCGATTTTTTGATGAATTCTTTCAAAGGAGTGACAATCGGTCTCAAACGTTTCTCCAAAAGCTCCTCAGACTCAATCACACCCGTCGTGAAAGTTCTATGCTTACGTTTAATATTGTCCCGTAAACGTTGCACCTGTAACGCCACCGACAATTGTCGCTTATCCATTTTACAAACACTCGAGTAGTTTGGTGGTGAATCACTCGTATTTATACCCGAACAAACTCATCGAAACCGACCCGATAACGACCTTCATTTATATTGCTGTCTTTGTCTACTACGAGAAAATTTTTTCCATTGCTATTGTTCCATGCCAACGAGCAGATTTCTTTAAATTTATTAAACGGAATGTCAGTATTTACGTGATCCGAATGAATATGATGTAAATTTAAATCGTCTTGTTTGAATACAACAATCAAGTTGGCGTTGTCTCTGATCAAATGTTTGGGGATCCTACTGTACGATTGACCCAAATAAAAGGTGTCTAATTTGTTGTGACGTCCCATTGTGAAATAGTTTCTTATGTTGTCGTGTTTTTCGCATGCAATGTCGTCAAATACCATCAAAGAATTGGGTCTGGCTTTACTCGGATGGTAAACATTTTCGTTTTCGTTAAATGTAAAATAACCGACAGTAGGTACGCCCTTCATTATGTGAGATAAAAACTGATATTTCGGTTGCTTCAGCGACTTTGAAAAAACATATAAATTTTTAAATTTCAGTCCGTTCTCGGAGAAAATCAGATTAAACAGTAAATTCGTTTTTCCACAATTTGAGGGACCGCAAATTATACACCTGATTGTGTTGGGAAGGAGATTGCTGTGTCGTTTTCCGTGCTTCGATTTCATGGGTTCGGTGTACTTGTCAAAATTTATTACATCGAGTTTATCTTTTTGAGGAATACGTTCCATTATAGTTGACTGGTTGATTGGAACAAAGCGATTATACTTAATTGCGTGCAATATATACCCTTTTACTGTTTTTGTACGTCATATAAAAATTTGCTCCGATTCCGACAAAGACAAACAATGCATAGACAACCAATAAAGCTATTATACCTACACCGCTGTAATCAAATTTTAAGGTATTTTTTTCTTGTGGTGGTACACATGATTTGTTACACATTAAATTAACATCTATTGGTGAAATAGAATTGTTGATAATATCATTCACTTTCTTGTCCAATGGGTCGAATGTTTTTAAGTTTATGCATTTTGACACGCTATACAGTTCACGAAACGTACAGACGTTAAAGGTTAAATTGTCTCTGCTCAAGTAGTACCATAAACTGTAAATTTTTTCAAAATCAGATGGGACATTATATCCTTGCAACGAATGGATACATCCCTTCAAGTGAAATTTGATCGTATCATCGAACGGAGAGCTGTTGAATAGTGTGTAATGGAAATTTGTTTTGTCTGTAACTACTACAACGAGAAAGAACATTGAAAGTACAAACGTCACCGACCACATGTCAAACTCAAATGTGACAATGACAGTGAAAACATGTACATTTATAAAATATCACCTTTCTTCACCCACGAGTCATGTGATTTATCGAAACCTAACCACCTAACCAATAGCATGTCTCCTTTACGACGCAAAACATTTTCCACCAGGAACACGTCGTCGTATTTTGTTTTCAACAACTCGTGACCATAAAAGCTACCTTTTAATATTTCTCCTCTACTATCGATGAGAAGATACGTTAATGGTAAAGTTGGTTGTATTTTGTACACGGTAAAGACCTCATTGGTCCAATTAGGTAAGTATCCTTTGGTAAACACCATCTTGTGCTTACTGATGCGAACTTTATCGCCGACTTTAAATCCACGTTTTATTTTGGCTAAACGTTTGGGTACAAGCTTTAATCGATTCAACACTTTTTTTTCATTTTTACCATCTACTTGATTCGGTTTCATTCCAATAGACCTGTGAAAAGAGTTGTTGTAATTGGTGATAAGACCGGGTAATATTTTCAACCAATTGTACGAACCTTGTTTGGTGAAAATACGCCACATTTGCGTCTTTAACGTTCTATTGAACCGTTCCACTATGGTGGCCTTCTTTTCAGAAAAAGTGGAATAATGATTGATATTATGTTGTTTTAACAGATTCTGTACATGAACATTGAAAAATTCCTTTCCATCGTCCGTTTGTAAATTTCGCATTGGGTGTGATTTTAGAAACGGTTTTAAAGCGTTAGCTACCATCACTCCTGTCTTTCTTTTTATCGGTATCGCGTCGGCGACTTTAGTAAAACAATTAATTATAGTTAGTATGTAATTGAAATTTTTATTTGATTTTGCATACTTACCCATTTCTACTAGATCGGCCTGGTACAGGTCATGTCTACCTTTCAACGTAGTCGTTCTCCTCGGAAAGTTCTTGCGCGCCTGTCTGTGCAGTTCATTTGCAATAACCGAACGGATGTCCATGATGCTGTTGTTTTTGAATCGGTGAAATTAAAATCGTATGGTGCACCATGGAAGGATATATATATAGCCTACAGGAGGGAGTCGGGACGGGACGAGGGACCTGGTTCATTGTACTCTACTCGAGCACGTTTTGTTGGAGATGGTGATATTGGTCTGTCGTTGACATCATTGACCGCGTTGTCTAGAGAGTAGTGACCGTACGGGAGCGTGTCAAGACCATCGTCAAGTACGTAACGTTTGTCGTCGAATGGTGAGAGTGAGAGTTTGTTGATGTCTATAGAGTAAATATTGTGTAATCGACTGCGAATCGATGTACACTTTGTGTATGTCAATTTCTTTTTTAATAGACTGTCCAAGTACGACTGGTGTCGCAAGTCTTTCTTGATACAAACACGGTTGACCCCCTTTGCCACTCGTTTTTCATTGTCTTTAGTCATAAAACTGTACATCTTAGCATGGAGTCCGACAAACTCTTTGATTGGTACTCCGTGAGTTTCATCGGCAAAAGTGCCGACTTTCTTCTTGTTGATGGTGCTGTAACAGGCGTGAGTCGGTGGAAAGTTTGAGGTGTCAAAGAGACCCAGGCGTTCACTCATGTCATCGTAAACGTTTACCGTTTTCACCTCATACATCAAACTGTCGGTGTCGGTCATTAATAGACGAATATTTTCACCGTACCTAGCCTTTGCGTAATATAATGAAAATTGTACATTATATATTTGCTGAGGTCCAAGATTGTGAACCCTACGTAAATGGGACGGTTTAACATAACTTGTGCTTTGTTCAAGGCGATACCTACTACTTCAGGGTTGTAGGTGTACCACCGTTTCATGCGTGGCTGAGTGATCCATTTGTGCAGGTTGTTAGGTTGATTAACAAGTTTGAAATCGGTATGTTTACGAACATTTTCCAGCGATTTACCATACACTGCATTGTTCAGAAGCTTAAAGAACCGGGACTCGAAATCGTTACGGGCATGTTTCCGAAGATTGGCGTTGAACTCTATGTATGGACGAAGCCAATCGGACTGCTTGAATTGGATTACGCGATGGACTTTTTTCAATCGTAACCCAAGCGACAGATACAGTTGCAGTGTACGGTAGTGAACTATGTACTTTTCCTTGTCGTACAAGGTGGTCAAAAGTTTAGGTTGCTTGCCAATCGTTCTTGAGTGTTTTCTTAGAAAAGGGGAGAGGTGTGGTGGTACTCTGTTTTCCGGGGCCAACGGGTAATCACGGTGTTGATAGTGTAGCTCTTTTGGGTATTCGAGATCAACTTCCAAAATAAAACCTGTGGGCGAATCAGAGGGAATGGACAACCAATTAAATTTTGGAATTTTCTCTTTTTCAATCCACTTGAATTCACCGGTGGGGAGTGGCTGGGACATTGCATGACCGTACAGGTTTACGCAATCCAGGTATTGGATCCATGACGTGGGGGCATCTTTATTGTGTTGTTCAGGAAACGAACTGTTGTTGGCTGAAGCGAACCGTTTTGGAATTTGAGCCACTCCTCCTCGCACTCCTCGTTCGATAAACAGATGCATGTCGATGTCAGTCAACAGTTCAAGAGACACGTTGGTCATCTTCAACATGGCTGACCAAGACATGTTGGGAGCGGAGTAGAAATGGCAGGGGTCGAGGTTGTAATGTTGCATTGACAAGGAACGAAAGTTCTCAAAGACGTCAGCGAGAAGTAATGTGTCACACTCAAGATAGAGGTCGTGGTAGTCGCCCATATTTTGAACGTTACACACGTCCCATACGCGTTGAGCGTGGACGTAATCATCGTCTGTTACAGATTCACGATTCAGTGAACTATAAAACTTGTCCGGACTAGGTAATTGCGTCTCGTTAAATTTAAAACAGTCTGTCATGTATTCGTAACAGTACACACCTTTTCGGAGTAACAGATCGCGAACGGTGGTGTTTTGAAAACGTGATGAGAGACATTTGAATGTGCCGGCTACATCAGTACAATGGTTTTTTAAATTTTCCGTTAGTGTACCGAGAGAATCGTCCAGGAACTGATAGGAGTCTAGGAAGCGTAAATTGTTGACGGTCACTGACATGAATCGCTCACTATTGTTGGCGATGCAAGATATTTTATCTCCTTTAAATTTCCCTAGTGCTTGGACGATATGGTGACTGTCGTAGCCGCGAAGATTGTGGAAGAAAACAGGAATGTGTTTCACGTAAGGGGCTTTCAGATTGCATATATTGTGAGCGGCACCTAGAAACTTACCTGTGGTGTGGGAGTGATGACGCACCTTGTAATTATCGGTAGAAACAAAAGGTTCATTACATAGCATACACAAGGTGGAAGAATAATATGTACGATAATCGTCAGGCGTCATATTTATGGGAACACATTTTTTCAACTTATCATCAAGTTCTTTGCCGATTCCGATCAATTGTCCCATCATTTTTTCGACAACATTATCATCGTCACTCTGGGCTCGATATGTAACTGGACCTCGAAATATATTACCGTCTTCGTCAACAATTACATAGGAAAACCCGCTTGCTGTATGTTTATGTGTGGGATGATTGAAAGCCTCTGGACGACCATTCTCGTCTACTTGTCGTGGGTGGGAGGTGTGTAGTGGTGTGACGAAAGATTCAAGGTCTGCGTAAATCGTGAAAGGGACTTTTAGAGTTTTTTGAAACTCACTAAATTTCATAAAAGATTTTACGGGGTCTTTGGGGTCTGGTAATGTTGTCCGTTGGAGACCAAATTCTTGACAAGTTAACGTGTGCTTGTCGCGGTTTGATTTACCTTTAACACCAGTAAATCGGTGATAGCAATAATTTCAATAATATGAAGTGTGATGATTAGATGATTGACACATACTTAATAGTCAAGACAAACCATTGTACTGGTGTCCCGTACGAATGTCAGTTTTTGTATTTATAAGACAGTAATGGAATTGTTCACGTGTGGGTCCGGGTAGCAAAAGTAAATGAATTACATGTTCACGATTTCGGTATTTAGTAACGTATACAGGGTAAAATACGTCAGTGTCGGTTTCATAACTTAGAACGTTAATTGATATGGTAGGGTTTTGCTGTTCAAATTTAGGAATGTCTGTTAATTTCACGGGGTAGCTGATACCGTTTGTGTTTAAGAACTTTAAATATTTTTTGTACCAGCTTATTATTTTGTGATAGTCTGGTTGTTGGTAGATGTGTTCTAATATGCACCAAATAAAACACATACGGTCATTCTCATTTTTAATATTTATGACCGCCTTACGGTCGCTGATCTTTTTGGGAGTGGGAATAAACGAACCAGCACCGTAGAGGGGACAGTATTGGACAATATGTAAATCACATATCATGATTTTTTTGAACGTCCATCCACTACCACATGACGTATACGATTCAATACTACTTTGGATTTTTTCAATCGCGTCTTCGTATTGATTGTCCATTTCAGGGATACTTATATTAACGTTTATTAACTGTCTCGTCTTACCATGAAAAACAGCCGTCTGGACAATAGTAGTTGGTTCCGCTCCCTCCTCGTGGTACACAGTTATTTCCATTTCGGCGTGCATAGCAATATACCACTTGATGTTGCCGCCTAAGTGATCTCCATAGTAGACCAGTTCATCTATAACGGACGGTTTCATTTCACCAAAAAAAAACAATACATCGCGGACATCTTGTTCTATGAAAGAGAACCGCAAAGAAACGACACGACCTTCGAGGGCGAAAAGAACTTCAGCATCGGGAATGAACATACTGTCACGTGTATAAACAACATCTATGAAGAACGAAGGAAGCTACCTATATTTATACAGATTAACTTACCTTCTCTCTCTTACAGTTCAACTAAAGTTATTCAACTAGTAAAATTTATTACCATGAAGTGAAGTCTATTTAAACTCATGAGACAGAAAAGTCAATAAACTGTTGGAACAGTGTGTTTCTTATTGAACATTCTGTAACTACATTTTATATAAATAAACAGTGTAAAACAAAATTTATGTAGTCTGTCAGTTTAATGAAATATACAGTTTGAATAAGTACATCATACATGTATCGTATAATGTAAGTTTTGCTATTACTACTACTACTACTACTACTACTACTACTACTACTACTACTACTACTAAGAGCTAGTGAGACCTATTTTTCACCTACTCACTTGTTAAGAGGTAGTGAGTCCTATTATTCACCTACTCACTTGTATTCATTCTTTCTTTTGTTAGTAAAATTTATTACTATGAAAATTCTGTAACTACATTTTATAAAAATAAACTGTGTAAAACAACCTACACTTTGAATAAGTACATCGTACTTGCATCGTATAATGTAAGTTTTTGATAGTAAAATTTATTACTATGTAAATTCTGTAACTACATTTTATAAAAATAAACTGTGTAAAACAACCTACACTTTGAATAAGTACATCGTACTTGCATCGTTTAATGTAAGTTTTATGTAAATTTATTTAAATAAATGAAAGATTTATTATACCCAGTTCAATGAACAATTATATCTACTCTGATACATGTAAATACAAGTTCTAAATAAATGTATTATTATATAGGCTTTGTATAATATATATATATATATACTTTGTATGTATATATAATAATTATATTATATAGGCTTTCCATCGAGTAATACTCGATGGAAAAAGTATGTGCATTAACCTTGCTAATGTGTTCAGAAAATTTGTATTATTGTGTTAGCTTCTTGCCACCATTTGTTTACTAATGTAGAATATTTCTTTCTCTGGGAAAACAAAATATTTTACAATAATATAAATCTTTTATTGTGTATATATTTGTTTTATTTTAAACGTTCCGTTTAATTGTTTATTTTGTGAAAACACGAGTGGAAATGGTTGGCTTTAGTGGTAAGCGTCTCTGGGATGAAGAAATATTACAGTCACTCTACAAAACATATTTAGTTCCAGGGATGGAGAATTGAGAAAAAATAGGTGAATAATAAATACGGGAAGAAGAAATTAATGAAAAATTTAAAAAGAACTCAAACTGTGGGCTAACTTCTAGGTTGAAAAACATAGTCCTCAGAAGGTTTACAAAGAAAAATGTATATAGCAGTATTATTATTATTCCAAATTAATTTATTATTATCTTTCCTGTGTTTTCTGAAAATAATGGTGGTTTTTTTACAGTTGAAATAGAAAAACAAATTAATGAAAATAAATTACCGGTGTTACCAACAGTTGAATCGTGGATCGAGAAGCGAAATAAAAAGTTATGTTTATCTGATGGATCTGTCATCCAACCATCATATCCTCATAATTCTTCTGACTTGCCTGTGTCACTTCGTCCTATGAATTTCTATGATGTAATTAATGTTGAACTTGAAGAATGGGGGTAAAGTTGAGTCTCTGTAATTCTAGTTACAGGTTTTTTATTGTTAATGTTATTTTGTTACAACTACATTTTTATTAATAAATATAAATAATATTGTTATTTTATTTGTTGTTAATTTCTTTTGGGCCCTGGGGAGAGTTTCAGCTCTTGCGGATGGGAATGGTGGAGCATACGACACCTACCATAAGTGTCATAATAAATAAATTTATCAAAAGAATTCTCTTAGATTCTTTCATTTCTACAGCACTTAACTTGCAAGAGATGCCCCTATTGAGCTGGACAACCTAATAGCAGGTTGGGTGGGAATCCCATTAGATAATTGGGTTAATAACGGGTGTTTTATTAAGAACGCAACCCTGATTATAAGAAGATAGAAGTAATACATCGGTAAATTTTCTGTCCCCCAATTTGTATGTTGGCAACAGTGTACTCAAGGCCATTTACTTAAGACAGTTAAAATGTTCCAGTCTAGCATTAGTGTGGTGACAGCAGCAGTTGTTTCGTTATATTGTGTCAACAATGGCTTTTTCCAAGGAAGAACACCTGTTTATTGTAGAGACTTACATAGCGAGTAAATCTTACAAATGTGTGCAAGATAAGTTTCAGTTGAAATTTCTTCGTTCTGCCGTTCCAAATAAATCGTTAATATTGTGTTTGATAAATAAATTCTGTAGAACTGGGAGTGTACTCGATGAGAATCTACCTTGCCAGCCAACAAAATTAACCACAGAAGTTCTCGAAGATTTGAAAAATTGTTTGACTCAATCACCTAAATAATCGCTTAGAAGATTATCATCGCAAGCTGGGCTAACATTAACTACTGTTTTCAGAGCTACGAAAAAGTTATATTTACATCCTTAGTTAATGCGATTTTATAGAATTCATTATATAAAATAGAATTAAACCTGATTTGTTCGTGGTAACAGGATATCTGAAGTTGTAAAGCCTCAGAATTAGCATGAACAGGTTTGTCGTAGCATATTACTTCTCAATACTCATGCCAAGGTCAATTTGTTAATTGACTAATTAAAAGTGAGAAAAACTAAATGAAAACATACGTTTTTATGAGATGACGCATCTCATGGGTAGTGGCAATTTTTTCTAAACAAAAGGAATTGGCACGAGACGTCACATTGCGTGTACATGTAACTCAGGGTTATCCTTCCTCATAATGGGATCAACCACTCTTAGCTTGATTCCAAAAAAGCTAAGTAAGAAAGCTACTTTTTAAGAGGAATCGAATGACACTATTTTTTTTTCCAAATTTTAACTTTTGTTTCTTGACTTCCAGTTTTGGGCCAATTACAATCAAAACCGAATGATTCCTGTATCTTTAAGAGGAATTGAATGATGGTACACTATTTTTGTTTCCATATTCCAAATTTGATTTCTTGACTTTCGATTTTGGCCCACTTTTGATCGAAACCAGAACTTCAAATCCAATGATTTCTGTATACCTTGGACAATTTGAATTGGCACAAGCCGCTTTGGTGTTTATCTACTCCACTCTTCACCCCTCGCCATGCAACGACGGTACAGTCACAGAAGTATACAACGCTACTGTAATTTGCGACTCACACACTATCACTACGCTTTGTTTTCACTGTTGTTCTTAATAATAATGTGACTAATATTTTGTTTTCATGTATGATTTTCTGTTCATTATAATATATTCAGACCAATTTGTTTAATTAGTTGCGTGCAGAATATAGTTTAGTGAGTTTTTGCGGTATAGTTCTTATAATTTATAATTTAAATTTTTACTGGGACAAATTAAATACATATTTTAAAATGAAATAATTATTTCTGAGTTTGTCCATTGTAATAAGGTTGTAGGCATTTGCGTACATTATAATTTGTAGACCTTGTTGAAAGAATAGGTTACGGATATACTTTATGTGGAACTGAGTGTACACGTAGAGCAAGAGTTGTGCCAGTTCAAATTGTAGTATATCTATTCTTTAAGAGGAATCGAATAACACTATTTTTGTTTCAAAATTCCGACTGATTTCTAGACTTTCGGTTCAAACCCAATCCAGGGCTCACTAACTTTTTGTGTATATTACAGATCTGAAAACCGTTTGTTGCTATTTCTTGTAGTTTCTGACAACTGGATGTGGCGGATGGACGGACATAGGAAAATGATAGACTATGATAATTTTAAAAATTTCCACCAATAAACACCAAAATTTTCTTTCATAAAAACATGCTACATTTAATAGTAACTTAACGTTAATAACAACATTAGATTTTTAAAATTCACCAACACATAATTCAATTTCTTTAAAAAGTAAAAACAATATAATTATATAAATATTAATTACTAACTACAAAAAAAAATGTTAAAAATTAAAATAACTTTGGAAATGCATAAAAATCAAATAGCTTACTTAAAAAATTTTTTATAAAAATTTGCATTTGTGTTAATCAATTTTTTATTATTCTACAATACCGCTATAAAAAATGATATATTAATACTGTGGTTAAAAATTTACATTACAGATATATTTTTCTGGTTAACATTTCTATCTGCCTTAACAGACAGGTGGAGTGTCAAATTATTTACACTCAATCTGTTCGTTGCAGGGCTAAAATAAATAGTTCTGTTTCTTATCACATGGTCAGCCAATTAAATGACTGAATCATTTAAGAGCGGAAGAGGTAGAGGTGTAAAAGACACTAATCAGAGTTATCTTCTCTGAAAGTAATGAATTTCATTGTACAGCCAGACCCTGTGGTGAATGAAGTGAAGGTGTCATTTACAGAGTGGAAAATATGTGCTTTTCAGAGGGCCCGGCATGCTGATAAGCGTACTTTTCCACTCAGTGAGGAAGGCAATGGTAAACCACCTCACTCCTCGTTTTACTTAGTAAAACCTCTAGAGGTTCAAACCAGCCTTTCGGCTGTTGACCTAAACAACAACATTTCTATGGTTTAACTCATTCACCATGTACAACAGGACTACAGTAGAACTCCAATTTTCCAGATTAATTGGGATAGGACCTAATCCATATAATCAAATATCCAGATAGTTGAATAATAATGAAAAAAGGTAATTTCTTAAAAAAAACTAAATAGTATGTGTACAGTATAACATAATTTTTGTTTTTTTTTTATGTCTGACTCACAATTTCTGTTAATGCAGACGGTGGAGAATGATGATATATGAAAATGAGTGATGATAAAATGTCAGACCTGACCGGGAATTGAACCCGAGACACCGGGATGGAAGCCAGTTGCTCTAACCACTATGCCAACGAGTCAGCCCAAATTTAATTAATAAAAAAACCATTAATTTAATTACTAAAAAACAATGTTGTTTTTATTTTATTATACAGGACTGCAGCCTACTTACATAAAGTGTCACTTTACTTGCATGATTCTTCTCTCACACTTTGAATGAATGAACTCATCATTACTGAGAATTTGGAATCCAGGGTCCAAAGAATCACAAGTAAGCCACTTGCCTACGTCCTTTGCACTGCACTCAGAACATCCAGGAACTTTTAAAAGGATTTTTCTTCTTATATCCTCAAGTGACATTTCATCCTCTTCTGTTTTTCTCATCTCTATCTTTCAGTATATACTTGTTGGCTTAAAAAATTTATTTTAGGTTCATTTATTTATTTTTTCTGACAGAGATCCGGATAGTTAGAGTTCTACTGTACTCAGAAGATCATGAAAATCTTCTGTTTTATATCTTTCCAGAGTTGGAGTTGTCAAAAATATTTTGTAAATTATGAATACCTGATGATTTAATGCATTTGATGATAAATAAAAGTTAAAGTAGATATTTGTATGTTATATCATTAAAACTGTCATATATTTTACAGTAAAACTCCAATTATCTGTGTCGATATTAGGAGATAAAACATCCAGTTTTGCTGAAACAATTTTTTTTCTACTCATTAAAATAATAGTTCAAAAAAACTAAATTCTTTGATTTTTTTAAATTTATTTTTTTCAAGTCGCATCAACCGCTTGGTCATTAGCGACTACGGTGGATTATGTAACATTAACTATGGGATTTGACACGTGAAAATTTTTAGACCCTGGCTGGGAATCAAACCTGGGACCTCCGCGTGGCAAGTCAATACATTAACCACTACGCTACGGAGGCCCTCTTTGATTTTGAACTACATTTTTAATCGGGAAAGTGAAGATGGAAGCATATCCAGAAAATTTATGTGAAATCCCATAAATAAAGACCTACAACTAACATGCAGTTTTAAAATTGTTTTAGCAGCAAAGTTCACTGAAAATTACTCTCTCTAGCCCAATTATCTGTGAGAAAGCATAAAATATACCCTAAAAATATGGGTTATTTTATCAATTTAAAGCAAGTAAACCTTGGCCATGAAATTTTAAATCTAGGGTCAACATTCAGTAGATTGATTTAAATGGAGAAAATCTTTTTGCAGACAACAGTGCAGCTGATAAGTTTAATGAAGAATTTAAAATTATAACAGAGAACTACAAAAGAAGAAACTAGTGCTCCTAGTTACAAAATTATAAACATTTTGAGGCAGTGCTTACTTGTGCGAATTCAATGGGTAGTCATCAAATACCATTGCTTTTGATAAGGAAATCAAAATACCCTAGAGCAGGGGTTTGCAACCTGGGGGCGCAAAAATCTTCTACGCCCCCCCCTGGGGGGGGGGGGCGTAGAAGATTTTCAAGGGAGGCGTCATCATATTAGAATAGAAAAAAAGCTATGATTAACCCAGGTTAGTTCCTGCCTTTATATTTCAAACACCATTATTTTATTGTACAACACTTAATGTTATAGTTTGAAGATTTCGTAAACAATTAATTTTAAGTTTTTTTGGTTCTGTGATTTGACTGTATGTTCAAAAATTTATTGAAGATTGTATTAAACATTTTGTAAAAAGTTAGCAAATATTTAATTGTATTACCTGCAAGTCTAACCTTTATCCCATCCCTAAACTCGCTATAGTTACAAATTAAAATTCTACTAAGTAGGCCTACTATACGCGCGCCAGCTCATGATCTCTGTCGCCTGGGGAAGTGGGGCGGGTGGCATAATAGAATGTGAGTAATATAAAGGGTGATTCAAAAAGAGCGCCGATTTTTAAACGACTGGTAAATTTTTGTTTATCGGTTGGCAACATTGTTTGACCTCATTTCTATTTTGGAGAACATTCCGATTGACGATTCAGTTGTAGTTTCTCTTGTATGCACAGTGAGTGACAGTTTGGTACGGCTTTTGGTCGGGCGGTGTCATCGGCCCTTACTTTTTTGAAAATCAAGAAGGACAAGCCGTGACAGTAAATGGAGACCGATACCGTACGATGATTAGGGAGTTTTTGTGGCATCATTTGGATGGAATGGACATTGACGAGTTGTGGTTTCAGCAGGATGGTGCCACCTGTCACGCTGCACGAGAAACAATGTTGTTGCTCCGTGAACGGTTCCAGGATCGCATCATTTCTCGTAATTCCGACCATCAATGGCCACCAAGGTCGTGTGACTTGACGCCTTGTGACTTTCATCTTTGGGGTCATCTGAAGTCATTGGTGTATGCCAATAAACCCCGAAACATCAATGACTTGAAGGAGGAAATTCGACGGGTTATCGGGCAAATGGAAGTCGAAACTTGTCGTGCAGTAATATCCAATTTCATGGACAGAGTTGATGCGTGCCAGCGCAGTAGAGGAGGACACATGCATGACATCATTTTTCATACATAAAATCGGAAGGAAAGATGAACTTGTTGATGTATTTATTTTCAGTTTTTCAATAAAATAAATGTCTTAATTTGATATATCAAAACCGGCGCTCTTTTTGAATCACCTATATTTGTCTTATCGTGCAGTACAAAAACATTTAGTCATCGTGTAAATATTATTATTATGTCTATGTATTTATTTATTATAGGCCTACGTATTATTGCTTTTCACAACGGATACACGTGTCACAATATACAGTTGTACATTTGTGCTAATGCGTCTCGGATGTGTTAATCATTATTCATAATTTTTGATCACTAAAGTGATTTTTATTTTCAAATTAAAGTGTGTTAACGTGCCAAAAGTTATTTGTTTTGTGTTAGGTAAATTTCAACGTGTATTTTTCATATCTTTTGTTTTATTTTAATATGTCTTCCCGGAAAAATAAAGCGGTAATTCATTCGGAAGTGCGACAAATTATTGCATCGGTTATAAAAAACTGTGATGAAGAATCGCGTAAAGGACTCGGAATTGGCTTAACCACTTGACTGAGGTAAAAAAAATCATAATCATAATTTGCTACTAATTATTTAGGCCTATAAATTAATGTTATGAAATATATATTTTTTAATTTCCTTATTTTCTATGCTACGTGCATATTGTAATTCCTGAGGACTGCCTGACTCAAACTGTAAATAATTACTAAATATTAATAAATACAATGAAAGAAAAGTAAAAGAGTTACTATATTATAGAATAAATTGAAATAATAAAACAAAAGGTTACTTTATAATGACAAGAATATTATGATAAATGTTTTTTTTATGAATAGTATAATCTTTCACTGCATGCCGTAACAGAAATTCCTCACACGGATCACGAGCTGACGCGCTTATAGTACTTGTGTTGACCATATAACAGGGTAATAGTACAGAGTAATAGAGGCGTGACGAAAAGTCAGTCTACTAAGGTAGGCACAAAGCCTGAAAGGTTGAGAACCCCTGCCCTAGAGCTTTAAGAAACATCAGAAAGGTCTCATTCAAAAATCAACCAAACAAATGGATGTCTGCGGTGTTGTTTCCAGATGTAAAAAAACATATCAAAAGAAAGTGGGAAAAAGGCGTTTTATTTCACAACATAATGTTTTTAATATTTTGTTCAAAAGAAACAAAAGAGATGGCCTTTAGAGCGAAATATCTAGTAAGGACAAAGGTAATAATTGATGTAATAATTCTGGGTAGGTAATTTTGCCTATTAGGGACGTGATGTGTCATATGAAGAATACATTGATGTAATAGAATTTGTGGTATAATACAACATAATTTAAAAGGAAAGGTCCAAACTGATACACATAAAATTCTATAAAACACTGGCTGTTTCCAACATTGGGATATGGTAGTGAGGCGTGGATGTGGAAGGAGTATGAAAATTTTATCCAAGCAGCAGATATATACTCTATGAGAAGTGTTAATTGATGTAGCAGACGATTAATTCAGAAATGAAGATATACAATAAAAATTATACGCCGATGAACTAAAGACTGCAGATGAGATCTAGCCAATAACAGCTAAGGTCGGATGTGAGGTTGCTTCTTCGCAAAGTTACACTCTGTTCCACCGAACTCCGGCTGACTTCCACAGCAGGACTACAATATGACAACGCAAGATACGATTAACGAAAGTCAATTGGCTTTGTGCTGTGATCTAGGTCACTATGCTCCGCCTTCATCTGTAGTCTCTAGTTCATTAAGGTTTTTTTTTTAACGTCTGACTGTTGTGCAATTGCTGCTAATGCAGATGGTGAAGGATGAAATGATTTTTTGTAACGTATGAAAATATGCCGTGCCTGAATGGGATTCGAACCCAAGACCGCATGATGAGAGGCGAGCACGTTACCAACTACGCCAATGCGGCCGGCAAATAATTAAGGTATAGGTGTTAGTTCTTTTAAGGAGACAATTTTATAGAGTACTGCCACAACTAGAAGAAAAATAGTGTTTTTAATAATTTTCCCGGTTATCTAAATCAGGTCTGGATACACAAGATTGGATAATTGGAGTTTTGCTGTACAAATTTTTAAAATACATTCCATTATCGAGTTAAAAACTTTGATAATACAGTAAAATTCAGGTTATAACTAAATTAATTCATGGGACCCAGATTATTTGATTATTATATCTGAGTGTTCTTTAAAACCAAATGAGCCTATACGTCGCAATGTCTAAGTAGTACTCTATTCATGCAATTGTTATCTATTCTATTTTTATTCTTACTTACACGTGTTTCGGTGGATCCACCATCATCAGAGTAAATAAAAAAAATTGTTATCTCACTTATTTAAAATTTACAGAAGATGATACATCTTCAGTCATTTTTATAAAAGTTTTATATAAATGACTGAAGATGTATCATCTTCTGTAAATTTTAAATAAGTGAGATAACAATTTTTTTAGTTACTCTGATGATGGTGGATCTACCGAAACACATGTAAGTAAGAATAAAAATAAAGGTGACACAGTTTAAAAAGAAGGTTAGTGAAATTATTATATTAATTCATTATATGAAATAGAAATAATTTCAAACTGCAGGATGCATTATAAATATTTATTTTTGAATGAAGTTATCTACTCTCTTACCTGTTGGCCACTGTACTGTATACATATTACAGTAAATAATAATGTACAGCCATACATGGAATTTCTCGGAATTAGAAATAGCCAGCAGTGTACTGTACTGACAACATTCGGGTACAGCTACGCCCGCGTAACAACCGGAATGAACAACCGTAACAAACTAGGGAAAGAAAGGAGTAAAGGAATGTTATGACTGCAGTTTCGTGCGTTCCTGAAAACATTGTCTCTGCCCTGCTACTAACACATTCCGCCAAAAAAGTATAACAATAACAAAAGGAAAGCATGAGTGCAACATGCAATATGAAAGCATGAGAGAGAGAGATGGACGAAGAGCAGTGTATGGAAGGGTACATCGAGTTGCGGTAAATGTTTTTGTTCACGACAGTACACTAAAGCTATGATGTTGTACATCCTGGTTGTTCTGTGGGCCTATCTATAACTTGTTTCATTGAGCTACCAAGGTCATTGTCTTCAGTAGAACCACACCTTATGTTGTCTGTTTGTCATTGTTTGCTGATGATACTTCAGTAATCAGAAACAGTTTACTGGTAGGCTCTCGTAGTACAGTTCTTGAATCAAATGTTATTAACAGTTAATGGGAAAAAGTGTCAGTACTTGCAGTTTAAAAATAAACATAACGTTAAAGAAAGTAGAGAAGTGGATGTATTTATTCATAGTAATAGTTTACAGCATGTAGAAACAGTGAAGTTCCTGGGTGTATCTCTAGATAGATGGAGGCGAAGCAAGTCAGTGATCGGCTGGCTTGCATGTGCCGAAGCATCACGTCCAAGAGAGCACACCTGCTCCCTTACTTTTTGTAGCAGTTTTTCGTGCCCGTGCCTCTGGAAACTCCTCGGCTTTTTATGGCTACTTTTCAGCCACGCATTGGTCTCGCCGAGGTGAGCTGAGATGCTGGGCTTCAGTCTGTCTATCCCTATCCTTGTCCTCGGCATCTAGCACTTTTTCTATCCGTGCTAGAGGCAACTTCTCCTACTTTAGCTTTTGCCCAACCCAAGTGGTGTTAGTCGTACCGTGCCCAAGGGTGGATGGCACTGGGGCATTTAATCAGTGTCTTAACGGTGCCTGTAGGAAACTTGGCTAAATCCTACAGTATTTTGCCTTACCCCTGTACGCGGGGCTATGCAGGGGCGGACCTATTATCTCCCTAGCTGCAAGTGGGGACCAGATGGTACCCATTTCATTTGAAATTATGAAAAACAGCTATGGATGCTGTGACTCTGGAAGGAGTGGATTTAAACTACTCCCCTGAGTTAGAGTATCTGGGGGCTGTCATGGATGGTGGCCTAACCTGGTAAGGCCACAGGTCCAGGACTGTGGAGAAGGCTATAAAGGCCTTATGGATATGTGAGAGTCTGCTGGGAGGACTCCGGGGCTTGGGCCTCGTATGGTGGAATGGGCTTATGTGGGCATCATTCTGCCAATGGTCACATACGAAGTTGCTGTATGGTGGGCAACAACAGATCTAGGACGGCGCAGGATCGGCTGAGGAGCTATAGAGACTGGCCTGCCTAGGGATATGTGGTGCAATGTGCACTGGTCCAACGGCCGCTATGGAGGCGATGGTTGATTTGCCTCCTTTTCATGTGCAAGTGAGGGGAGAGGCGATTGGAACTGCCTTGAGGCTGGAGGACGGGATCGGGGTCCCATCAGTGGAGATGGGCCACACTGAGATCTTCAAGGTTTGAAGGGATGGGTGTGGTATGTGGTCCTTGGGACCGTATGAGCAGATCATACAAATTCTCCGACACACTGAGGATGAAAATTTTTGATCGTCAGGAGTGGGCGGAGGGTAGGCCGGTGAGGCCGGAAGGGGCTACCTTTTGGTATATTGAAGGCCCTGTGATGAGTGGAAGAGCGGGATTGGGGGCCTGGGGGTCCGGGGGAATGACTTCCCTGGCCCTTGGGTGTAACATGACCGTCTTCCAAGATGAAATATGGGCCATTGAGGTCTGTGCGGAGAGGCGTATTGTAAGGCGCCTCAGTGGGTCGCACATTTATATTTTTGCAGTTGCATTGTGGGTGGCTGCAAAGGTATAGCACTGTTGGGTGGGGATGTGTTAACACCTGCTCAGGTAAGTGCATTAAATCCTAGGCAGACCCTGCGCTTTATCGAAGGTGCGGGCCTTGCATAAACTAGGAATGGGGGCAATCACAAAAGATCTTTTAGGTCGCGGTGAGGAGGGGCTGGAGAAGCCCGAACGCCCTTGTTATAATGAATGAATGAATGAATCTCTAGATAGATCTTTGTCTTAAGATTTCTATACCAATCAAGTTTGTAGTAAAATATCATCTGGGGTATTTGCACTAAAACAAATTGCCAGATTAAATGATAAAAAATTACTAATGGCAGCTTATCATGGCCTCATTCTGTCTCATATCCGTTATGGTACCGTATCTTAGTATGGGGTAATTCTAGAATGGGTAATATGAACAGAGTTTTTAAAATTCAAAACAAAGCTATTAGGTGTATGGTCAGTGACGGATTTCCCACTAGGCACACTAGGCCAGTGCCTAGGGGCGGCACGCCTCAGGGGCCGCACGACCTGACAGGTGCCGCTAAGCCGCACCGGATGGTCCGATCTGTCGACGGATGGGCGGCGCGACGGGGTGGCGGCGGTGACTGATACCGGTAGTATAAGGGTGCTTGCTTTACAATCTTGCTGGTAAGCCAATAACATAATTAAAGCAATACATTTTTCTAACCTTTCCGTTTATAAGTGCAGATTTTATTATTTTACTCCCAGGTATATTTTACGCTGTAAATTTAACAATTGGCAACAATGGCAACAAGCGTTCTCTTGAAGGTAACAGTGTCTGTCAAGTGTCAAGTAGATCTACGTTCAGATCATAGAGTAATAAAGCATAGAAAACCTGTAAGTATTAATATAAGTAAATACGTGTAGGCCAAAATACATCTTGTTTGTTTATAGGTTAAGCACATTTACTACTAGCGAATTAGTAAATAATGAAATATATGAATTGCCTATTTTAATTATTGTACACATTATCTAGTGATTAAGTTTGCCTGGTGTAATAATTAGGTTATTAATTAAATTATTAATAACTAATACTTAATTAGTATTAGGTTATTAATAATTAGGTTAGAGATATAGGTTAGGTCATGTGCCATTTTACTGGTTAGCTTTCTTTTTAATTGATGTGATGTGAAACTACTATAACTATTATTACATCAGGCAAACTTAAGCACCGCATTTATGTAATAAATAATAATTAAAATTAAATAATTTAAAAGTAGAAGGCAATTTATACATTTAATGTTTACTGAATCTGTTAACGGTTAACCTAAACACATACAAGATTTATTTTGGCCTACACGTATTTACTTATCATGTTAATACTTACAGGTTTTTCGCTTTCGGAAAACAGAAGAAATCACGTCCCCTAACTCTCTGCGAAAAAAACCACTTCTTTAAGTAACATAATTTCATTTCATTAATTATAACTAATTTCAACCCACTGTTTCATGACCTACGGTAATCGCCAATAACCAAACTGTTGATGCGACTTTTAAAAAAAATTAGTTCCCAAAAATTTCAATTATAAAACAAAAAGTAAAATGAAATAAAAAATAAATATTGTATAGGATAATAGGCCAAAATTCAAATCTTTCTCATATGCGCTACTAGCGCATTCTACCGGCGTAAAATTCAAATCTCCCTCGTATGCGCTACTAGCGCATTCTACAAACATTGGAATTTGGAACGGAATCACAGTAGCAGACGAAAAACGTTAAAACACTTTTTAATTTTAACATGGGAGTTCCCCCTCTATGGTTTATTACTCTATGGTTCAGATTGACGTTCAGTAGTGTCTAGCGTTTTTGTTCTCTTAGCGAGTCATTTTTATTCCTAAATTTAGTTTTATGTTAATAGTTAACAGTTATTTGTTTTGCTCTCTCATTAAAAATAATAGCAATGAGTGACAAACGAAGAAAATTAAGTGGTTCGGGTTATCGCAAACTTGCGAGTGAAAAGAAAGAAAAAGAAACTAACCTGTTAAAGTCTTATAAAAAAGTGGACAATTTTTTTAAAGCTCTTGATAAACCTAGCGAAAGTGAGGAAAGCAGCTCGTCATGGCAACAACAGAACGTGTCAGATAGGGGTCCAGACAGTGAAAATATCGACCAAGAAACAAGTTTCGCTGAACCAGATAATTTTGAACTGAGCAGTGAGAACGAACTTAATAACGTCGACGGTGTTGTACAAGTAGGTGAAATTTCAGATACTGGTATTATAGTTTCACAACAAACTGGACAAATCTTTACCGTAAGTGATGACCCGATTGAGTGGAGGATAAATGATGCTACAATTGATATATTATTAAAACGAGAGATAAATCAGAACAAACATTGCGATGATGACTTTCAAAACTCAAAAAGACAATTTGGCAGTAAAATAAGATATTTAAACAAAAATATTTTTAGTAAGAAACTATTAAATGGAGAAACCATATCAAGAGATTACTTATTGTATTCAAAAAGTGCAGGTTCGGTATTTTGCGCTTCCTGCAGATTATTTGGTTCTCAACAATCATGTTCCAAATTAGCCAGTGAAGGTGTTTCGGACTGGAAAAATATTGGAGCGATTTTGTCCGCCCATGAAAATTCACAAGAACACATAAACTCTGAATTAGCGTTATTGACCCGTAAAAGAGGAGTCGGAACGCTTGAAAGCCAATTTGATTCTTACGTCGAAACTGAACAGAAATATTGGAAACACGTTTTGGAAAGAGTGTTTGCTGTTGTGAAAAAGCTAGCAAGTAGGGGACGTCCGTTTCGAGGATGGGATGAAATATTTGGTTCGCTACACAACGGTGAGTATATGATGTCACTAGAATTAATAGCCGAGTTTGACCCTTTCCTTGTCGAACACATTCGTAAATTTGGTAATCCAGGTTCAGGGAGAACATCTTATCTTTCATCATTCATTTGCAATGAAGTCATCGAATTGTTATCTTCTAAAGTAAACAATGTTATCATTAACGAGGTGAAACAGGCAAAGTATTACTCCATAATAGTGGACTCAACGCCTGACATAACTCACACTGATCAATTGTCATTTGTTTTGAGGTTTGTACAAGAAAATGGCATTCCTGTTGAACGATTTCTTTTGTTTTTACCGGATACGGGGCACAAATCCGAGGAATCAGCCAGAGCTGTAAAGTCTGTGTTAATTTCAAACTCCATTGATTTAGCCAACTGTAGAGGGCAGTCGTACGACAATGCAAGCAATATGTCAGGTGTGTACAGCGGCTTGCAAGCTAGAATAAAGGATGAAAATCCTAAGGTATTGTTTGTCCCTTGCTCGGCTCATTCATTAAATCTTGTGGGCACATGTGCTGCAAGTTGCTGTCCGGAACCATGTACCTTCTTTAACCTTATTCAGAACATTTACACATTTTTTGTTGCATCCACTAAGAGATGGGAATCTCTATTTCGCTTCACTCAAGATAAAAGTAAAACACTCAAGGGTTTGTCAGAAACAAGGTGGAGTGCTCGCGAAAGTGCATGTAAAGCTCTATATGAAAACCTAGAAAGTGTGATTCTGAGTTTGGAGACATATGAAGAGGACACTAATGAGAAACCTCTAGTTAGAAGTGAAGCAACGGGACTTCTGAAATGCTTGAATAGATTGGAAACAGTGATTATGATGGAACTTTGGATCGATATATTGGACAGATTTGAGCAAGTTAGTCAAACTTTGCAAAAGGTGGACACGTCCCTAGAGAGAGTGGTTAAATTGTATGACTCTTTAGTAATTTTTGTTGACTCTCTTTAAAGCATTTTTCATGTGTATGAAGAAAGGGCCAAGAAACTGTGTAATGTAGAGTATGAGACATGTTACAAACGTCAGAAGAAAAGAAAAATCCAGGCAGATGAAACCAATAAAAACGAAGTTATTTACAGGTCGTGATAAATTTAGAGTAGAAACATATTATGTTGTTCTTGACGAACTCAAGTCAGCTTTACTGAAGCGCAAAAACGCGTATGACGTTATTGCAGATAGGTTTTCAGTTTTTGACAATCTATCGCCTTCCTCAGCTGAAACTATCATTGATCGCGCTGAAAAACTTAAATCTTTTTATGAAAATGATGTAGAAAAATCATTTTCAAATGAGTGCATACACTTCTCTGGCCTACTAAAGAGTAGCGGTGTTAAGGACAACCCCGTATCGATGATAAAGCTCATAAGGGAACAAAATCTCCAATTGACATTTCCCAACATAGATATAGCTCTTCGGATGTATTTGTGCACAGCTGTTTCAAACTGTTCAGCAGAACGTTCATTTTCTGTCCTAAAAAGAATAAAATCTTGCCTTAGATCCAGAATGAATGAAAATAAATTGAACTCGTTGGCTCTTCTACACATCGAGGCTGACCTTTTGAACGGTGATCAAATCAAAGTTAAAGACTTAATAGAGGAGTTTGCAAGTGTTAAAAGTAGGAGGAAACCAATGTAAGGAACCAGAACAAAGACTTTCCAAGGAAGAAAACATTGATACGTTGGTAATTTTTAATTTTTTTCAATCTAATATTTCAATAATACTATGTTGTTTGGTTTGTAAAAATAAAGACCTTTTAAAATATAATTTAAGTCTTAGAAAATAACTCTCGGTGTTTTTATGAACACCTGTATTTTTAGTTTGTAAAAGTAAACGTTTCGAATGTAATAAAATGTCTGAGTAAGTTACTCTCGGTGTTTTTATGAACGCCTGTATTTTTAGTTTGTTATAGTATAAACCTTTTAAAATGTGATTAAAATCTAATTAAGTATCTTTTGGTGATATCATCAACACCCGTTTATGAACTTGTTAGATTTACTTTTTTTTTAAATTAAGTAATAACTTTGGCACAGTTGTGGCATGTTTCAAAAGGGCGGCAGTCAGAATAGTGCCTAGGGGCAAAAAATTTATAAATCCGTCACTGTGTATGGTGGGAGCTAACCAGCTAACCTCATGCAGGCCACTATTTAAGGAGCTTAAATTGCTTACAGTTCCCTCTCTCTACATTTTTGAGGTGATTATGTATGTTAGGCAAAATAATTTTATGCAGAATTTCAATGTTGACAATCATAACACGAGAAACAGAAATGATTATTATGTGGCTAATCACTCCACAAAATTGTTTGAACAAAAACCTACTTATGCAGGGAGAAAATTCATGAATAAATTACCCCAATTTTTAAAATGTTATGAGGATTTTAATTCCTTTAAAAGGAATCTGAAAAATTACTTGATCGGTGATACTTTTTATAGCGTACAAGAATTTCTTTCTTGATAGTAGTGATACATTGTGTGACTCTTATATATATTTTAGGTGTTATAGCTGTCCTATACTCCTCCTGGAGTCTCCAGGGCGCAAAAAAAAATTGTATCATAATAGCCCTTCTTAACATACCTGAACAGTAATATTTTTCACAGTATTGATATAAGTATCATAAAACGGTTTGTTTCTCATTTCTTACAGAATATTATAAATATCAATTAATTATTACTTCAATAAAGGTGATTTGTTCATTACAACAAGATTCTATTTTCATTAATCAGACTCTACAATGTGTTATAACAAAAAACCAACCTAATTTTCTATTTTCATACGTTATTACCGGATTATCGTTACAACCGAATTTTACTGTAAATAAAAAGTTAAAAAACAAATACTTTACATTAATAATAGCACCAAAACAATTCAAAATCTATAAGATTTCAATATTCCCCATTGTCTTAAAAACAAATAAAATTACATTAACATCAAAACAGCTTTGTACAATAGGACATATAAAATACATTAATACATTTTGCTTCTATAAAAACACTATTTCGATGACTCGTTAACATTTAATACATCGTTAAAATTAATACACACTGTTTTAACTTTTACCAAATAACTTAGCTTATTAGAGAACAATCAACAATTACAATATTTAAAATAAAATGATTAAAACAGTTTGTACAGATGTTTCCAGTCCCCTGAGTAAATACATTTCTTTATTTTTTTTTTTGGAATGATGGAGATGTGTGTGTATATGATTGAATTTTGAATGTGAGTAAAATATTGCAAAATATACACTTACAGTAGAACATTATTAATTGGAATCCAAAAAAATCTGGTGTGAAACACTCACACAACTTTCTCTTGCCAATGCAAATAATGACCAATATCTAACATTAGAAATAAACAATAAACTAACCTCAATAAACATAACCTTATTTTAATCATGAGTGAAAGATGGAAAATGAAAATCGACCTGTTTGGCTTAAAAATATGGAAAATCACTCTTTCACGCTAAACTAGGCTCTGTAGAGAAAAATGCTATGAATAAAAGTTGTAGATCTTTTAATTTTCTATAAATTCGATTATATACACTTTTGTCATAAAATGCATACTAAGGCCGAAATCTTAAAAAAATTGATTTTTCACACGTTTTTGAGAGAAAAAACAGAAAATTGCTAATTACCACTAAACTAAGCATTATACAAAAAAAAGTTTGAAATAAAAATTGTAGAATTTTAAATTCTCTACATTTTTTATTATATACATTTCTGCGCTATAATACATATTAAAGCCGTAATCTTAATAAAACACTTTTTTACTTAAAAACAGCCTCACCAAGAATTTCAGCAAACATGGCACCTACCCTATCTTGTAGAGCATAAAAAATTGAGTAAACCAGGCGATTTTTCAAAAAATCGTAGGACCAGTTTTTGAGAAAATCGCAAAAAAGTGAAAAATTACACGAATAAACTACTACTTCCGGTTGACAGATTTTGATGAAAATGTTCGTGTTGGGTCCGGTAGTGGTATGTACGAGGGTAGGCTGATAAGTAATGCACACATGCTTGTAGAAGACGAACAAAAAGAAATAGCAAGATGGGGTAAATAACAAATTAAAGTACAAATCTTAACCTACCAAATTATCTATTTATTTTTCAATATAGTCACCGTTAAGCATTACACATTTCTCCCAACGTTTAACAAGTTTTTTCATTCCGTCACTGAAAAATTCTTCCGACTTTCCTCGAACCCAGGACGCAATAGCTGCCTTCACCTCATTGTCCGAGCTGTAATGATTACCCTTAAGGTCTCTCTTCAGTAGAGGAAAAAAATAAAAGGCGCAAGGTCGGGAGAATACGGAGGGTGTAAAATTGGTTGAAACTTCAGGTTTCTCAGAGCCTCTCCAGTTGCACGCGAAGTGTGTGGACGAGCATTGTCGTGTTGCAAAATTATTGGCGCCAGGTTGCCTCTAACACGACAAACTCGACGTCGGAGGTGTTTCAGAGTCTGTATATACTGAGCAGAATTTACCGTTGCCCCTCGTTCCAGATAATCAGTCACATAAACTCGGCGAGCATCCCAAAACACAGTCAAAAGAATTTTTTTTGCGGACGGTTGTGTTTTGAACTTTTTCACAACAGGAGAATGTGGATGACGATATTCAGCGCTCTGCCTTTTTTCTTCGGGATCGTAATGATGAACCCATGACTCGTCCCCCGTCACAATATTCAAAAGAAAGTCGTCTCCTTCGTCACGGTAGCGCTTCAAAAGTTGTTCAATTCGCGTTGTTTAATTCTCGTTGACATAGCACCAGAACACGACGCCATACTTCCACTACTCAAAACAAACTGAATGAAAGCAACGCCTTCAAACTGCGCAGACTTGTAGAGGAGAAATAGTACTTCCACATGCCACCAGGCGCGCTACTGAAGTTTATTTAGTTGTCTTCTACAAGCATGTGTGCATTACTTATCAGCCTACCCTCGTAACTTAAGTTTCAAGTTCGTACGATGTTCCGTTCTTGAGATATTTTGTATACACACACGCACACACAGACCAATTGCTAAAAACATGTGTTTTGGGTTCAGGGGGTCTGAAAACATATACATCCGGTGAAAACTCGATTTCGAAAAATCAACATGAAAACAATACTTTCCTTCCTATATATTCATATAGGCAAGAGAAAGTAAAAAAGAAGTATTTTTTTAAACCTGTACATTCTGGAGACCATAACCTACATCAATATCAAGGAACCAGAAAGACTGAACAGCCTTCCTACACATACTCTCAGTGTGACTGAAAAAAGTTAATGCTATATGAGAGCCAAAATATAGAATGCCTCTTAAGAACCGATAGACAACATTTTCCTCAGCAATAAAAACACTGCTATAATTGGGTAGCAGCGCAGGTCATTATCGTACATTTCTAGAAACATCGCATCGGCGTAGTTGGTAACGTGCTCGCCTCTCATCATGCGGTCTTGGGTTCGAATCCCATTCAGACATGGTATATTTTCATACGTTACAAAAAATAATTTTCATCCTTCACCGTCTGCATTAGCAGTAATTGCAAAACAGTCGGACAGTAAATAAATAAAAAAAAAAAAAATCATTCCATTGAGAAGTTTTTGTTTGATTGCTTATTACATTTAAATGGTAGTTTTATATATAGCCTATATCTATCTTTCATGGAATGTTATTTTCAATTTCGAATTTACATAATGAGTGTATATTCACCAACGCGGATGATGTTTTTAGTTAGACTAGTAGCAGATAGGCTCGACCGGACGAGAGACACCATTTAACTTCACGGATTGTAAACCTCATTTACACATCATACATATCTCATCTCATCTCATTGGGACTTAGGGTTGCTTATTGTTCTAAATTGAACAGACTGCAACAGACACACATTACGGTTAGAAAAAAGGTCAATCTACGCATCATAGATCATAATTTCCTCTTTTACTTGATACTAAAGCGAACAAGAGATACTAAGAGAACTAGGTTTTTTAATACAATCACTTCTTAAAAAAAAAAACTGTTTCTTCGTATAGATACTGAAGTCACGAGATTGCTTTTTGCGTATGTATGGGCTGTGAGGAAGGGAAGTGAAATATTTGCAGAGCTGCCAACCTCAACAGTGAGACACTTCTCGTACATTTCACTACCGTGCAGTTTCTAGACACATTTCGTAAACTGTGGTTTATTACGAGAAAATGTTTTCTTCATAAACCTTATAAGAAATTAATATGACCTGTAATATTGCCTATAGCTTAATTACATGACTAGAAATGTTTGTTTAATGTAATTACGAATGAATCGCCTTCTTTACTGTTCCTGTCATCGGCGTTTTTATTATCAGTCTCTCTATTATCTACCTAACCGTTTTCTTTTTTACCATGTGTCAACAAAACTGTTAAAGAATAGCTTTTTCACGTCCTTAATTTCCTTCATTATTTTTTGAATTGTGGAAAGAGAAACATCACAGCAGTTAGCCGCTTGCTCACAGCTTTTGTTAATAGGCACGGATAGGCATTTTTGTTTAGCTTCAACTTCACAACATTTTATTTCATTGCGTTCAGCACTTTGAATAGTTCAACCACGTTTTCGAGAAACCGACATTTGTGTTTCCGGTAACAAACAGTTATATTCGTACAGTTAACCTAAAAAAGGTTCAGCGATATTCTGTATAGCCTCTGGGTATAGTATAAGTTGTTATGTTTGTCGTACTGAAATTAAAGCAGTCGCGCATGTGCACTGATGGTTTCCCTCCTTTACCCCTCATTGCAAATAAGGGCAAACTTGTGACTCAAGTGACGATAGCACCCTAAATTTTTTTTAAATGTTTCTGTAAAGGGTTATTATTATCAGTTGGTGTTTTTTATTCAAGATACAAAACAACTGCTTATCACGCAATCATACATTTTTATTTTACTAAGTATACTCTGCTTACTAGGAGGCGAAGCAAGTCAGTGATCGGCTGGCTTGCATGTGCCGAAGCATCACGTCCAAGAGAGCACACCTGCTCCCTTACTTTTTGTAGCAGTTTTTCGTGCCCGTGCCTCTGGAAACTCCTCGGCTTTTTATGGCTACTTTTCAGCCACGCATTGGTCTCGCCGAGGTGAGCTGAGATGCTGGGCTTCAGTCTGTCTATCCCTATCCTTGTCCTCGGCATCTAGCACTTTTTCTATCCGTGCTAGAGGCAACTTCTCCTACTTTAGCTTTTGCCCAACCCAAGTGGTGTTAGTCGTACCGTGCCCAAGGGTGGATGGCACTGGGGCATTTAATCAGTGTCTTAACGGTGCCTGTAGGAAACTTGGCTAAATCCTACAGTATTTTGCCTTACCCCTGTACGCGGGGCTATGCAGGGGCGGACCTATTATCTCCCTAGCTGCAAGTGGGGACCAGATGGTACCCATTTCATTTGAAATTATGAAAAACAGCTATGGATGCTGTGACTCTGGAAGGAGTGGATTTAAACTACTCCCCTGAGTTAGAGTATCTGGGGGCTGTCATGGATGGTGGCCTAACCTGGTAAGGCCACAGGTCCAGGACTGTGGAGAAGGCTATAAAGGCCTTATGGATATGTGAGAGTCTGCTGGGAGGACTCCGGGGCTTGGGCCTCGTATGGTGGAATGGGCTTATGTGGGCATCATTCTGCCAATGGTCACATACGAAGTTGCTGTATGGTGGGCAACAACAGATCTAGGACGGCGCAGGATCGGCTGAGGAGCTATAGAGACTGGCCTGCCTAGGGATATGTGGTGCAATGTGCACTGGTCCAACGGCCGCTATGGAGGCGATGGTTGATTTGCCTCCTTTTCATGTGCAAGTGAGGGGAGAGGCGATTGGAACTGCCTTGAGGCTGGAGGACGGGATCGGGGTCCCATCAGTGGAGATGGGCCACACTGAGATCTTCAAGGTTTGAAGGGATGGGTGTGGTATGTGGTCCTTGGGACCGTATGAGCAGATCATACAAATTCTCCGACACACTGAGGATGAAAATTTTTGATCGTCAGGAGTGGGCGGAGGGTAGGCCGGTGATGCCGGAAGGGGCTACCTTTTGGTATATTGAAGGCCCTGTGATGAGTGGAAGAGCGGGATTGGGGGCCTGGGGGTCCGGGGGAATGACTTCCCTGGCCCTTGGGTGTAACATGACCGTCTTCCAAGATGTAATATGGGCCATTGAGGTCTGTGCGGAGAGGCGTATTGTAAGGCGCCTCAGTGGGTCGCACATTTATATTTTTGCAGTTGCATTGTGGGTGGCTGCAAAGGTATAGCACTGTTGGGTGGGGATGTGTTAACACCTGCTCAGGTAAGTACACTAAATCCTAGGCAGACCCTGCGCTTTATCGAAGGTGCGGGCCTTGCATAAACTAGGAATGGGGGCAATCACAAAAGATCTTTTAAGTCGCGGTGAGGAGGGGCTGGAGAAGCCTGAACGCCCTTGTTGTAATGAAGAAATGAGAAGAGAAGAATACTCTGCTTACTAGGGTTTTATGCAAAAAAACCAATATGTTAAAAATGTGCCACCTTTTTTTGTCATAGAGGTTCGTTAATTGAAAAAAATTATGGTTGGAACCATATCTGGTCTTACTTAATACCAATTAACAATATTCTACTGTAACTTTTGATACACATTAATAAACAAATAGGAAATTAGGTTAGATTAACATCGTTAATACAAACTTATAATCTTAAAACAGAACAACAATATGTCAAGGAAATTTATAATACAATATTTGCAATAACAACTTACAAAATAAATAACAAAAATATCTATATTATTTTACAGAACTTATTCTAAATTCTGCATTTAACAACCACAGTCCATAAAAATGGTGGAGCAACATCTGTTTACCTTACATAAATGGTTCCAAACCATTTAAGAGGCATTTACCTTACACATTTCTGTGACGAGATAACAGTGACAATGGCTAAATTTTGCTAACTGCAGAAATTATATTGCTTAAATGGTACCAAATACAATTTAGCTTTTTTTTAACCAGTATACAATAAAAACTTGATTATCATCTTTTACCGCCTGTTAATGTTGTAAGATTTCTAAGAAAATAGTGTGATAGACTATGGTTGAAAAGTGCCAAAAGTAATTTTCATGACTATTATTACAATATTACCTCATTTATCCGGCCCTCGATCCAGATTATCAGACCCAATCTGTATCGGAAAAAATGGTTTTTTAATCATAAAATCACAACCCAGCAATATTGGACTTACATATTCTTTTTTTGGCCAGTTTTACCAATTTTAACGAATAAAATTACCTATATTTCCCTTATTTTTCCGTTCATCATGCCAATATAGTCCTTTAAAAATTCAGTTTCAAATTTTTACTTTTTATACAACCATCCTATTAGCATGGTCTTTGCTTAATATATCATTCACATTGAATAAAATACATGTCAATATTTAAAAGTTCTGCAGTCCTCAAAATTTTACATTTTTAAAATCTTTGATTAAACTAACAACTTTGGTTTAGAAACTGTTGTGCATATTCTGACATTCTTTCAAATCAACCAAAACGATAAATAAAAATCATGATATCCCACATACAGTATTTGAACACAGCAATCTTAAGTCCATCCTCTCTTAGTTTGCTCCTAATGTAAACAAATAATGATGCCACTGAGCATGCGCATTATATCAAAATGTGTACACGCTGATTAAAAAGTAACAACAAAATACTTTTAAAAGTATTTTTCTAAATGAAATTGTTAGGCCTACATCATATGATGACTGATGTTTTTAGTACTTAAGTACTTATAATTTAAAAAATAGTTAACTTAATAGGAATACGACATCCGTAAAGTCGCAGACTCTAGCATGCACGCTGTAGTAGGTGGCTTTTGTTTGTTGACAGTAGGAGCAAACTAAGAACGGCTGAACTGTATATACAGTCTAGATTAAACGATAAAAAATTGCTAATAGCCAAGTTACCATGGTTTAATTTTATCTCACATCCGGTATGCCATATTAGTCTGGGGCAAAACAAACATCGTGGCCTTCTGACACGTGGTGTTGTGTTTGTGCATGACAACGCTCGCCCTCATACAGCTCGAAGAACAAATGAACGTTTGACCAAGTTTAAATGGGATGTTTTTGATCATCCCCCATACAGCCCGGACTTAGCTCCTAGTGACTTTCACCTGTTCCTTAACATGAAGCGGTGGCTTGCATCTCAGCAGTTCACCAATGACTAAGAGCTTCAAAACACCGTGAATGGTTGGCTACATTCACAGGCGGCAGATTTTTATGCACAGGGTATTTCAAAGCCTGTTCCAAGGTACGACAAGTGCTTGAATCTGTTTGGCGACTATGTCGAAAAATCGAGAAAAACTGTAGTTTTAATATGTATGTAATAAAGTTTTTGTATCTTCACTCGTTTACTTTTTATTTCAAAACTGAGGTTATTTTCTGGATAACCCTCGTACGTAAATTTCTAAGTAAATGCTGAAGAAAATTAATACAATATTTACCAATATATTGGTATAATATCTGTATACCTGTTAAGTATTGTACACTTATCACAGTTTAAAATATTTAAAGTGTACACTTACCGTAACTACAATGCTATTTAATAAAATTAAAGATCTAAAGGCATGCACACGTATTCCTATATTTGTTTATTGAACCCAATACCACACCGATTGAACTTAAGATGTTAAAACAACTGCATGATCATTTAAACACCATACAAAAGTAAAACAAAGAAAAATAAATGATCTCTTAGTAAAGAAAAAAATCTGGTGTGAAACACTCACACAACTTTCTCTTGCCAATGCAAATAATTAACAATAAACCTAACATTAGAAATAAAATATTAGAATTAAACAAAACACTAATCTCAATAAACATACCCTAATTTTAATCATGAGTGAAAGACGCAAAATGAAAATCAACTTCAGTTTGGCTTAAAAATACGGAAAATCACTCTTTCACGCTAAACTACTCTTGTAGAGAAAAATGCTTTAAATATAAGTTTTACATCTTTTAATTTCCTATAGATTTAAAATTTGTCGTACAATGCATACTAAGGCCGAAATCTTAAAAAAATCAATTTTTCACACGTTTTCGTGAGAAAAAAACAGAAAATCGCTAATTACCGCTAAACCAAGTGTTATACAAAAAATGTTTGACATAAAAGTTGTAGGATTTTTAATTCTCTACATATTTTATTATATAAATTTTTGCACTAAAATGCATATTAAAGCCGTAATCTTAAGAAAACAATGTTTTTACGTGAAAACAGCCTCACCAAGAATTACAGCAAACATGGCGCCTACCCTATCTTGTAGAGCATAAAAAATTTAGTAAACCAGGCGATTTTTAAAAAAAAACGTATGACCAGTTTTTCAGAAAATCGCAAAAAAGTGAAAAATGACACAAATAAACTACTACTTCCGGTTGACCGATTTTGATGAAAATGTTCGTGTCAGGTTCGGTAGTGGTATGTAATTTAAGCTTCAAGTTCACACGATGTTCCATTCTTGAGATATTCTTTTCACACACACACACACATACAGACTAATCACTAAAAACATGTTTTTTAGGTTCAGGGGGTCTGAAAACGTGTAGATCCAGTGAAAACTCAATTTCTTAAAATCGACATGAAAACAATACTTTCCTTCCTATATAATCATATAGGCAAGAGAAAATAATAAACATTTGTAAATATTTTTTATATAAACATATAGGTCATTTGTTCTAGCTAGAAGCTCTTCCTCCAACGCTCTGTGCCGCTGAGCTGTTCTGTTTAGTGGTGGGGGAAGCACCTCATAGTTGTAACAGTAGTATACGGTTAGAAAGAGAGGGACTGATCATTAAGTGAGAAGGAGACAACACTTGCCCCTTGAAACTATCCCTACTCTACCTACTCGCCCTCCCCTTACAAGCTTCTTCCTAAAACAAATGTACTATACTGTAGTGTGTTTTTGTCCAAAGAAGTATAAAAATAAAAAGTAAGTTTTCCCATTAAATTTTATTTTTATTAATTTTCTATAGTTTCTAATTTATCTAGATTTTTGATTTTCCGAATCACTTTTGGTCCAAATTAATTCGGATAAACAAGGTAATACTGCATATAACTTCTACTACTAAAATCTATAATAATTATTACAAACGGAAAATCTTAGTAAAAATAGAATACACATAATAAGCTCAGCTGGCGAAATCAAATGTTAATCATTTTAATCACTAACTGAAATTTAAGGCAAATTTTTGTACGCACATTACAAAATTTGTAGTTTCTTACCAGATTCAGTGATTACTAGGTTAAAAACCAAATTTTAAATGAATTCAATAATGATAATGCGCTACGTTAACAACGTATAATAATATTTAATTACGTTGTTTTTAAAAATCAGTCTTTTAACATTTCATCGTTATTAATGACTAGAAGATACTTCGTGTGGTGTACGAAGTTGTACAGATGACGATTTGTCAGGACTCGCACACTAATCTTTGATAATGCGGCATCACTTGCCATGTTGGTACATGTAGACCAAATTCTAATGCTACTAATACAGCGAATTCTGAAGCCAATAACTCTTTTCGATTCAGACGAAACACGTTTTCTGTCCTCTGGAAAAAAATAACAAAATTAAATTGTATTGTAAATTGGTTATCAGAATTTAAACTGACCACATGTACATGGAAATATGGGGGTTATTTTTTTCAACCTCTCATTGGCTGTTGTTGTTTAGGTCATCAGCCGAAAGGCTGGTTTGAACCTGCAGAGGTTTTACTAAGCAAAACGAGAAGTGAGGTGGTTTACAATTGCCTTCCTCACTGAGTGGAAAAATACGCTTATCAGCATGCCAGGCCCTCTGAAAAGCACATATTTTCCACTCTGCAATTGACACCTTCACTTCATTCACCACAGGGTCTGGCTGTATAATGAAATTCATTACTTTCAGAGGAGATAACTCTGATTAGTGTCTTATACACCTCTGCCTCTTCTGTTATTAAATGATTCAGTCATTTAATTGGCTGACCATGTGATAAGAAACAGAACTATTTATTTTAGCCCTGCAACTAACAGATTGAGTGTAAATTATTTGACACTCCACCTGTCTGTTATGGGCATTCTCATTGGCTATAAAAATAAAACTAATGAGAATATTAAAATTTATCATCAAACGTTACATACAACCTTAGTTACTTTTCAATATAATCACCATTTAAATTGAGACATTTATCATACCGGTGAACATGCCTTCCAATTCTACTTTCCAATGCCAGCCGCTTTGGCGCAGTTGGTAACGTACTCGCCTCTCATCATGCGGTCTTGGGTTCAAATCCCATTCAGGCACAGCATATTTTCATAAGTTACAAAAAATAATTTCATCCTTCACCATCTGCATTAGCAGTAATTGCCGAACAGTCGAATGTTAAAAAAAACCACTTTTATAAAACATTGCCGCCTGTGACTTGAAATGGCTCTTCACGGGGTCTTGGAGCTCGTCGTCTGTTTAGAAGCTCCAAAAACATCGCTAAGTTTCACAACAACCTTCTGGATTTGTCATGGTTGTGAAAGCCATTCAAAACAAAAGAACAGGAATACTCACTTCTGGAATTGTGCTCATCCGTGATAAAGCTTGTCCTCACAGTGCTGCAGTAATAAAATGGCTTCTCGACAAGTTTCAATGGGACATTTTTGATCATTCAGTATAAAGCCTCGACTTAGTGGTGAGCAAATCCCACTCTGAACTGAAGAAGTGGCCAGAAGGATAGAGCTTCCAAACAGATGATGAGCTCCAAGATACCAAGAAGACTCATTTTGAGTCACTGGCAGTAACATTTTATGAAGAGGGTATTGGAAGGCTTGTACTTAAAAGTACATTAATGGTTTTTGTTGAATGAATCACACCATACCTTAACGAACTAGAGACTGCAGATGAAGGCGGAGCATAGTGACCTAGATCACAGCACAGAGATAATTGACTTTCATTAATCGTATCCTGCGTTGCCATGTTGTGGTCCTGCTGTGAATGACAGCCTAACAAAAAATCAGCAGGAGTTTGGTGGAACAGAGTGTTACTTACCGAAGGGGCAACCTCACATCCAACCTTGGCTGTTATTGGCTAGATCTCATCTGCAGTCTTTAGTTCGTTGGTGTATAGGTGATACATCAACGAATTCTTTTTAATTCTTAGCCCTATTACACTTTTTCCTAACCTTACGAAAACAAAATTTACTTACTGAAACTCCTTTTTTTGTACAAGAAATGCAAGAAAAAAATTACGTAAATATCAGTGTATGTATTATAGATTTCAGTGGATACAGTTACGTGAAAAAAATTTATTACACAATTCTGTCAATCAGATTTTTATAAATTATACATCATTTTAAAGAGATAATTCTAGGTGATTTATTCCACAATGCCCTTCCAACTCCTCTTAAACATTAAAGTATTTACTAACCTCAAAAAGTTGTCTCAAAGCCTCTCCTTTAATATCATTTAATTTCGCTGACAAAATCAAACATGCTCCAGCACATAGTTTTCTATTTTCTTTATTAATTAGAGAGCGAAGAATAAGTTTCTCAAAATAAACATACGCTAACGACACCGTTAATAATTCTGAAGTTGTTTCTTGTTTCGCTATTTTTCGCATTTCTCGTTTCAAGCTGAAAAAAAATTGATAGATTAAAATTATTGTCAAGCCATCTAATATTTCTTTAATAAATATTTATTATTTGCTGACATTTTATTATAAAGGGTGATTCAAAAAGAGCGCCGGTTTTTAAACGGCTGGTAAATTTTTGTTTATCGGTTGGCAACATTGTTTGACCACATTTCTATTTTGGAGAACATTCCGATTGACGATTCAGTTGTAGTTTCTCTTGTTCGCAGTGTAGTACTCTCGCAGTCTGTGTCTAACCATGGAGAAGTTTACTATTGCGCAACGAGTGTTAATCGTCAAAACATTTTACCAGAGTGGAGAGAGTTATGCGGCTACTGTCAGGCGACTTCGCGGTACTCTAGGACGTAATGAAGCACCGAATGAATCAACAGTTCGCAGGTTCATGAAAAAGTTTTTTGAGACGGGTTCAACAGTCGACCTTAAAAGTTCTGGACGTCGTCGTTCTGGCCAAACTGAGCAGAACGTTGCATTGGTTCGTGACAGTGTGGCTGTTAGCCCAGCAAAATCAATACGTCGCCGTTCTCAACAATTGGGTTTAAGATGTTCTTCTGTACGGAGAATTCTTCGGTACGATCTCCAATATCACCCGTATAAAATTCAGTTGACGCAACATTTGAAAGTGGTAGACCACCAGAAGAGACGACAGTTTGTTGACTGGGTATTGAGAAAACGGCAGGATGATGACACCTTCGCAAACAAAATCATTTTCAGTGATGAGGCGCACTTCCACTTAAACGGTTTTGTTAATAAACAGAACTGCCGTATGTGGGGTTTAGAAAATCCTCGTGTGGTTAATGAAAGAGAAATGTATGCACAGCGAGTGACAGTTTGGTGCGGCTTTTGGTCGGGCGGTGTCATCGGCCCTTACTTTTTTGAAAATCAAGAAGGACAAGCCGTGACAGTAAATGGAGACCGATACCGTACGATGATTAGGGAGTTTTTGTGGCGTCATTTGGATGGAATGGACATTGACGAGTTGTGGTTTCAGCAGGATGGTGCCACCTGTCACGCTGCACGAGAAACAATGTTGTTGCTGCGTGAACGGTTCCATCATTTCTTGTAATTCCGACCATCAATGGCTACCAAGGTAGTGTGACTTGACGCCTTGTGACTTTCCTCTTTGGGGTCATCTGAAGTCATTGGTGTATGCCAATAAACCCCGAAACATCAATGACTTGAAGGAGGAAATTCGACGGGTTATCGGGCAAATGGAAGTCGAAAGTTGTCGTGCAGTAATATCCAGTTTCATGGACAGAGTTGATGCGTGCCAGCGCAGTAGAGGAGGACACATGCATGACATCATTTTTCATACATAAAATCGGAAGGAAAGATGAACTTGTTGATGTATTTATTTTCAGTTTTTCAATAAAATAAATCTCTTAATTTGATATATCAAAACCGGCGCTATTTTGAATCACCCTATACATAATTACAGAATCACGAGGTACATAGAAACAAAATATGGTGTATAACACTCACACGACTTTCTCTTGCCTATGTAAATAATTAAATATATAACTTATGTTTTATCATGAGTAGACAATGTAAAATGAAAAACATAATCTGATTTTAAACATTAGTGAATGACGCAAAATGAAAATTAACCTCTAGAACCTTAAAATAAGTAAAATAACTAATTGACGCCTAACCTAAGCTCAGTAGAAAAAATACTTAGATTAAAAGTTGTACATTTTCTAATTTTGTAAAATTGTAAAATAAATTTAAAATCTTACACGACGTTGCGTAAGTGAGACCGTGGTGATGGTAAGAGAAATAGTATATAACCATTGTAGAGTGAAATTAAATTGACTGGTGGAGAATATTTCAAGGTGAGGGTGTGATAGGTCAATTAAAATTTAACGGAATGTATGAAGGTTGAATTGAAGACGCTTAGTTTATCGAAAGGAGCCTCCTTTTATGTCCAGCGAAGAGGCAAGGCACGTCGGTGCAAGAATGCAAAATTACTTATGCGCAATAGTTAAAACTTAAAAAGTGTTTAATGCAGTTGAAGACAAAACACGTCAAAAGTATTTAATTAGTAAAAGTGTAAATCATAAAAATTAATGAATTATTTCAACATAAAATCAGTAGAATAACTTGAACATCACATCCACGGGAGAGTATAATATATTCTTTTGATTTTTTTCTACAATACCATAAACTCACAAAAAGTCAATTTAATATAACTTAAAATCAATTTTTTTTTGTTTTCAGAAAATTTAGATCTAATATTTGCAATTTGTTAAAATTACGATAGATCTATACTAATACAATACAAAAAGCTAATAAATTTAGTTGTATCTTTTATTTTAAGCAGACCTTTAATGACAGTTATTTTATTCAGAACCAACGCATTAAACATAAAAAATCTGGTGTGAAACACTCACACAATTTTCTCTTGCCAATGCAAATAATTTAAACAATATAACCTAACATTAGTAATAAAACATTAAAAATAAACAAAAAATTAACCTCTAAAAATATAACCTTATTTTAATCATGACTGAAAGATGCAAAATGAAAATCGAATTCAGTTCGACTTAGAAATACGGAAAATCACTCTTTCTCACCTAACTAGGCTCTGTAGAGAAAAATGCTCTAAATAAAAGTTGTAGATCTTTTAATTCTCTATAAATTTGATTATATATACTTTTGTCGTAAAATGCATACTAAGGACGAAATCTTAAAAAAATTAATTTTTCACACGTTTTCGTGAGAAAAAACAGAAAATCGCTAATTATCGGTAAACTAAGCGTTATACAAAAAATGTTTGAAATAAAAGTTGTAGGATATTTAATTCTCTACAAATTTATATATACATTTTTTCGCTAAAATGCATATTAAAGCCGCAATCTTAAAAAAACAAATATTTTACGTGAAAACAGCCTGACCAAGAATTTCAGCAAACATGAGGCCTACCCTATCTTGTAGAGCATAAAAAATTAAGTAAATGAGGCGATTTATAAAAAAAATCGTAGATCAGTTTTTGAGAAAATCGCAAAAAAGTGAAAAATGACACGAATAAACTACTACTTCCGAATGACCAATTTTGATGAAAATAATCGTGTCGGGTCCAGTAGTGGTATGTAACTTAAGTGTTAAGTTTCATGTATGTACGATGTTCCGTTCTTGAGATATTTTGCACACACGCACGCACGCACGCACGCACGCACGCGCGCGCACGCACACACACACACACACACACACACACACACACACACACACAGACCAATCGCTAAAAACATGTTTTTTGGGTTCAGGGGGTCTGAAAACGTGTAGATCCAGTGAAAACTCGATTTCTTAAAATCGACATGAAAACAATACTTTCCTTTCTATATATTCATATAGGCAAGAGAAAGTAAAAATTAAAAAGATTACCATTAACGGTAGATATTTTTTTTTTTTTATAAATAACTAGCGTGCCTTGCGCAGCTTCGCACGTGAAACATGTGTAATCAATTTTTTGAAAATAAATATGTAACAGAAATTATGTAGCTGCTAGTCAACTATACTCCAATGCGCAGGCGCACACAAACAACATTTTGATAATTTCCCCCGCGTACATCTCTCACCTTCATCAAACCCCCTTCATATACTTCAACAGCAATATTTACACACACGCGCACACCCACACAATATTTATGAAAATCTTCATTACGGGCCTAAGGGGTTATCATTTTTTAAAATTTCAAAAAAAATGTTGCTGTGAATGTAAATATGAATACACTGTCAAAATTTCAGGAAAATTCATACAGTAGTTTTGGAAATTCGCCTGCACAAAAAACATGCTTGTCTTTATAATATTAGTATAGATTTAATTGAGTCGGTAAAGCGACAAATGGCAAGAAAAAGTCGCATGAGTTTTTCACACCAATTTGTTTTTATGATCACGGTTTATCAGTAGCTGCAGTTGGTAATCATAAGTGGGCACCTAGCCTAAGATGAAGAAAAACCTTGGAAAAATGGTTTCTATGGTAACAATAATTAAGAAAAATAACATTATAATTCTGTAACAGACAGAGTTAAGTGTAGTCGCAGTCGTGCACTTGTTTTCATATAAATTACATACATAAAAATTATAAAATGTAAACATCATTTTATAAAGGTTACACAATGTTTGTTAAAATAACATAATACATTAAGATTTAAAAAAAATTTAAAACAAGATAAAGGAAAAATATTGGTAAATATTTGATACAACACTATGCCAGACTCTAAAAATATTGTTAAATCAAAAAAAGGTAGCCAAAAGATAAACTATTTTCTAAATTCAAGGACGCGTTAAACTTTGGAAATATCAAACAAAATTCTGCGGACAGAATCGAGGACAACTAAATGTGAGTGTTACGAAAATAAGTCGATATGGAAAATATCGGATGCTCACACAATAAAGAAGATATAGAATTTTATTATCAGCGATCGTCAGGAAGCGAATTCAGTGATTTGAGCGCTGACGATTACAGATCAGACAACAAAATTTTGTACAAAGAACACAAAATGGGAAAGAGAAATCGAAATTTATTTAAACTTGATGGTGTTAAAAATAATAATAAGGCTGAAGTTTTGAAAATCGACCGAAACGATCCAGAATTAAGACAATTTTTGGATAATTGCGGAATCGATATAGATAACGAACACGACAGAAAGCCCAAAAAAATTTTTAGACTCGCCCATCTGACTCCAATGTACACAGAAGATTCGCCTCCTGCTAATGGAAATATTATAGGAGGTCACTATGGGTTTGCAAGTGAATTTCAGTTACAAGAGAAATACTCAAGTAACACATTCGACTTTTTAGACGGAGTAGTAAAAAACTATGCAGAATTTTTAAAGGAACACCCCGATGAGAAATATCCAAGTATTAGTGAGCTAATGATACGCTCTGATCAGAAACTAACTAAAGAAGAAAGCGAAAGAGTTCGATATTATGACGAACAGTATCTAAAAATTCGTCCTAAAGATGATCACTATTTGCAATCGGAGGGTAAAAGCGAAGATGAAACTGATGAAAATGGTTCGGACCAGATTATGAACGAGATGGATCGTAGAACTGCTGAAGCCATAAAAAAAAGGAAAATCGCCAGAATGAAAAGACAAGCGGAAAAATGTATAGGATACTATGTACCATATGGATCATCAGGAGGCAACACTGGATTAGGTTGTACGATGTACACAAGTAACGAAGAGAAGAAAGATGTGAGAAAAGGTCCACTGTCACAAGATGAGGTGAATCAAGCCAGAAAAACTGGGATACTTGATATGTGTCACCGATCGCTTGTTGAAGTACCCAGCAGAATATGGTCGATTGACGCAATCTGCGATGCAGACAGAAAAGCATTTTCAGAAGGATTTGAAGTACCACTTCATCCAAGGTTTTGGTGGAAATTTAAATCTCTCGTCTGTTTAAATCTATCTTACAACAGTTTGACAACATTCTGTCCGCAAGGAACAGCTTTGAAGTCTCTTGAAGAGCTCCGTGTTACAAACAACATATTAGATGAGTTACCAGATGACATAGGGAATCTGAAATCGCTAAAGAAATTAGATTTGGAAACAAACTGTTTAAAACAATTACCAGATAACTTTTGTTTGCTTGAATGTTTAACAGAACTCAATTTAAGACGAAACTTTATTGTCAAGTTACCAAATGACATCGGGAAATTGATAAATCTTTCAAAAGCGGATTTTTCTTTAAATAAGTTACACACACTTCCACGCAGCTTCGGCTACCTAAAAAATTTAATCGATTTGAATTTATCGTTTAACAAAATTTCTGCGTTACCAGAAACAATGAATGAACTAAAAAACCTCGAAAAGATAGATTTGTCGTACAATCACTTGACTGTTTTGCCAAAAATGACCAACATGACAAAACTTTCTCTTGTAAACATCATTAGTAATCGACTTCGTCTGTTTCCCAATTTTTCAGGTTGTCGGATGCTCAACGAATTACATTTAGATGCCAATAATATTGTAAAAGTTATTACGAGTAATCTGAAGGGATGTCCTTTGGTACAATTCACCATACCAAATAACAGAGTAGAAGCGATACCAGATGATATCTGCACAATAGAAACGCTTTCTTCACTAGATTTTTCCAACAATCGTTTACTTTGGTTACCATGGAGTTTGGCTAGATTGAAAAAATTAAATGTTTTGAGAATTGATGATAATGCGATATCAAATGTAGATCAAGCCACTTTGGAAGCCGGCTCGGAAAAGATATTATCTGCTCTTACAGAGAAGTTAATGAGATATGAAGGTGACGATTTGCACTCGGAAAAAAATAAAAATAAGAAAACTCTATCAGGATCCATAGAAGTATTATATAATGGAAATACAAATAATTTAGTTGACGGTGAAATTTACAAAAAGAATAACTTCGAAAATATTGCCCTCACGCATCGTTTGGTTATAAAAAATCGAGGGCTAACAGTTTTACCAGATGAAATAATTAAGATCGCAAAGGAATCTCACGTTAAACACGTCAATTTATCACAAAATAATTTCTCTTATGTCCCTGTTGGACTCAAGTCCTTGTTACCTTACTTGAAAGAATTAATCATAAAAGAAAACAATCTGAAAACGATACCAGATTTTATAGGTCGTATGAGTAATTTGCAGGTACTTGATCTCAGCTACAACTGTTTAGACTCTCTACCACTCAGTATCACGATGACCAACCTTAAAAAATTAACGTGCAGGGGAAACTGTTTTACATCAATCCCAAAAACTGTTTACTCGATTCTTGAATTACAACATTTGGATTTCTCGAAAAACAAAATCACGGAAATCGAAGTAGATGGCTTAAGAAATTTGAAAAATCTTCTTCATTTAAATTTCAATGACAATTTGATCAAAAAAGTGCCACCAGAACTCGGGAACCTGACAAATCTAAAAACACTTAATTTATTTAACAACTACTTTAAGAAACCAGGTTTTAGCGTATTAATAAAAGATACGCAAGAATTATTACAGTATATAAAGCAAATGAAAGAAGATAGCATTATGTAATTCGCACAAACTTTATCCGAATGTAAATTTAGTCCACTACACAAATGTTACTAATTCAATAACAATAAAATTTTTTTAAAGTAAACTACACAAATATTTTTATGTAAAACATTACTACAGATGGAATGACAGAAATACGAGCTTTCCTGCAAATGCAGGGATATAAATTTATCACTTTACTCGATTTATTACACGAGGCAAGGTTGTCAATCCGGGCTGAATTACTTTCCAGAAACGCCTCGTACTTCTTTGATAAAAACAGTTGAATCGAGCATTTCCAAAATGTTGTTAGGTGCCATTTTGGGTGAAATGCATTTTATGACAAAAACATGTTGTAAATGCTATGTTTATCAATGTTAAAGTATATTGTCTGCCTACTACTGACCCAAGTGACAAAAATTTGAACTCGAAAAACATTGTAACACAAGTGTTTATTCCTTCTGAAAAATTTTGGCCGGCGGTGACCGCTTAGTGGGCTTGCGACGGCTCGATCGCCCACTAAATCCCGTTTTCTCGGTCCACCTCCGTTGTGCCATACCAGAAGCATCGAAAATTAGACTAAGTCGAGCGATCGGCCGTCCGCCGAGCGCTCAGTGGGCTCTCCAGGGAGAACAGCCCTTTTTAGCACTCACAATGTTTTAGAAATATACGATTCAATTTAAAACATTTAAATTAAATAGAAAATATAACTTTACCTCCTTAATTTACTCAGCGTAAGTTGAATATGAGGAAACTTTTCTCTAAATTTATCATTTAATTCTTTCTTTAAATCTAAAGGACGCACATAATCCATAATAGATGTCTGTAATGAAAAAAATTCAAGTTTTAACAAAATTAAATTGCAGAAAAATATATTTCATTAACCTTAATCAAAACTGTGTCAAAGATTCAAATAACTACAGACACTGAAGTCACGAGATTGCCTTTTGCATATGAATGGGCTGTGAGGAAAAGATGTGAAAATATAACAGTGCTGCCAACCTCAACAAATAGACACTATACTATTTTTCACGGCTGATGAGCTCTGAACATATGCATTGCCCCCTACCCGCTTTATAGCCAGCCAATGACTTGCCAGCAACGTTGCCACACTTGCTCTTGTAACTCTGGTGAATATTTCGTTGGCCATTTTTTTGGTCTTTCAATAACAATTATAACCTATAAACATACAATCAGCTGATTATTATTATTAAGTATTGCATGTTAACGCGCTCTATAATCGATGTGTTCAGTACTAGATGCAAGATGAGAGTGAACTAATGCGGCTTTTATACGCATGCGCTCGTAATCATCATCATCATCTGGGTATCCTTCCAGCAGGCCGGGTAGGATTTGAGTGGACGATATGCCTCCATCTATCTCTATCTTGATATACCTTTTGTATTCTGATATCCTGTAGTGTCATTCCTTTTGTTAGGAGATCATCCCTTATTTGGTCAGTCCATCTTCTTCTTGGACGTTCGGGTCTCTTTCCAGATACCTCCATGTTCAATTACTGTCTGGGGATACGTGCCTCTGCCATCCTTTGTACATGTCCAAACCATTTGAGTCTTGCGGTACGTAATCTTTCTTCCATCGTTAAGGTCACCTGCATATCTCTTCTTATATATTCATTTCTGACCTTGTCTCTTCTGGTCTTCTGCAAGGCTGATCTTAAAAATTTCATCTCACATGCCTGTAATTTGCTAATGTCCCCTTTCAATAAGACACAGCTTTCTAGGCCATATGTCATTATTGGAAGAAGATATGTTTTAAACATGGTCTGTTTGGCTCTTATGGGAACTGTATTATCCCAGACTAAGTTCCGCACTTGGTAAAAGAAGGAGGATCCTTTATTCAATCTATTAAGAACTTCTAGCTCAGCACTCCCATTATTTGAGACGATGCTTCCAATCTGACAACACTGGCAAATGTTCTGATTGGTCTAAACGTGTGGAACAGCAGAGCTCATCAACCATGAAAAACATATTACTTGTACATTTCACTACCATGCAGTTTCTACATACATTTTGTAAGCTGTGCTTTATTCCGAGAAAATGTTTTCTTCATAAACCAAATAAATGTGACATGTATTATTGCCTATAGCTTAATTAAATGCCTAGATATGTTTCTTCTTCTTCTTCCAGTGCCTATCCGTTACCGAATGTTGGCAATCATTCTGGCAATGCTGATCTTGTTGACAGCCGCTTTAAACAATTCAGGGGTGGATACCGAAAACCATGTCCTTAAATTTTTCAGCCAGGATATTCGCCTTCGCCCAACGCCTCTCCTGCCATGCACTTTCCCCTGCACTATGCATTTCAGCAGCTTGTATTTAGTTTCATTTCTCATGATGTGTCCAAGGTATTCCAATTTTCTTCTTTTGACTGTGTACATTATTTCAGTCTTTTTATTTAGTTTTTGAAGAACTCTCTCACTGGATATTTTATCGATCCATGATATTCTCAGGAGTCTTCTGTAGGTCCACATCTCAAATGACTCCAGTTTCTTTGCTGTTGCTTCACTGAGAGTCCAAGATTCTACTCCATATAGCAAGATGGAAAATACATAGTATCGAAGTAGTCTAATTTTCAATTCAAGGTTCAAGTTGTGTGTCTTGAACAGTTTTGACATTTGGTTGAACGCTGATCTGGCTTTTTCAATCCTGGCCTTTATTTCCTGAGAATGGTCCCACCGCTCATTCATTTTAGATATGTTTGATTTACTGTAATTACCAGCTACCGTATTCCAATGGAACAAAATTTTACGAATGAAACACCTTCTTTACTATCGCTGTCATCAGTATCTTCACTATCAGTCTCACTAGTATCTACCTAACCGCTTCCTTCCTTTACCAGGTGTCGACAAAACTGTTGAAGAATACCTTCTTTACCTCATTAATTTCCTTCTTTATTTTTCATATTGTGGAAAGAGAAACATCATAGTAGTCAGCCATTCACTCATGGCTTTTGTAAAGAGGCAGAGAAAGGCATTTTTGTTTAGCTTCAACTTAATAAAATTATTACCCTGCATATTAGATTCATTCAGGGCTGTGAATAGTTTGCCAACGTTTTTGAGAAAATAACATTTCTGTTTACAGTAACAAACAGTTACATTCATACAGTTAACTTATATTGCGTTTATATTGTATATTAATCGTCAACTTATATTGCGTTACCAGTAACTGCAATGTAAGTTTAGGTTTTCTTTGATATAAACAGTGTTTTTTTTTTAACTTTTGAGACCCCATAGGATCACTTCAGCTCAAATTCAGGTTTGTTCCAGGGTTTCAAGTTCAGGTTGGGTACCAGGGTTTCTTTAAGAAGCACCCTCTCTTGAGACCGCCTTCCCTTCGTTTGGCCCACACTTTCTTAAGACGCTCCGATCTTTGTCTCCGGTCTTCATCGGTAAACACCCTGTTGTATACTCTCCTGGGTCTTGGCGCAAATGTTATAAAAACAGTGTTTTATATTAAAATAATAAACAATTTTACAGAAATTCTAACATAAAAATGACCATGGAAAAAAGTAAAAAACTAGGCTCAAAAAGCATAAAACGCAACAGTTTTGCACCTTAATTTTAAAAATTTTCCGGGGTGGAATCACCGGACCTTCTCACTGTTCTGGGGGGTACGGAATACCCCCCCCCCAGACCCCAGGTATCGGAGGGCTCAGAAGTACCTTGCTACGGTACTGACAAACACGTAATTGATTTAACATAAATTAACAGTCAATAAATAACGAATTACATACAATATAAGAAGAAAATGTAAGAACAGTTGTGTGTTTTCCAGCTCCCAGTTCAGGATCATCCAACAAATTAGGAGAATATGGCATCTGAGGTCCGAATGCTTGATCATCCCAGTCAATATTAGCTAAAAACAAAAAAAATAATAAATTTAAGGGAAATGTAAATATTACCATGCCCGTAACAGACATTTACACGTCAAATTATGCCCATCACAGACAAGTGGAGTGTTAAATTATTTACACTCGATCTGTTAGTTCCAGGGCTACAAAAAATAGTTGTGTTTCTTATCACATGATCAGCCAATTAAATATCTGAATCATTTAAGAACATAAGAGGTAGAGGTGTAAGAAACATTAATATATTGAGCCACTGCATACTACAGGGTGATTATAAATGAAATAGACAGTTTCGATACCTTATAGAAAATTTATTTTTGAAAAGTTAACGTAATTACTTACATGATTATATAGAAGAATTTATTAAGTTTTTATTGAAAATATTTACAGATGTTCAATATGTGCACCATTTGTAACACAACAGATATCAACACGGTAGTCGAATTTTTCCCCACACAAGATTAAGCACATGACGGTCAACTGTGGCAAGAGCATTTGCAATACGTTGTTTTAGATCATCGATATCTACAGGAAGCGGTGGTACAAAAACTTTGTCTTTTATATAACCCCATAATAAAAAGGTGCAGGGCGTTAAGTCTGGACTACGAGGTGGCCACGGCGCAAACACAATTTTTTCCTCACTTGCACGGCTGATTTATCATCTAGGAAGACATTCATCAAGATAATTTTTGACCTGTAAGTGCCAGTGAGGAGCTCCATCTTGTACAAAAGTGAAGTTATCACTTTCTTCCTGGAGTTGAGGAATTAACCATTCGTTTAACATGTCCAGATAAATTACTCCGGTTACTGACACTTCGAGAAAAAAGAACGACCCGTAAACCTTTCCACGAGATAATGCGCAAAAGACGTTTACTTTAGGGGAATTGCGTGTATGCTGTAAAGTTATTTTTGGGTTTTCTGTGCCCCGTATTCTAACATTGTCTATTAACTTTTCCACTAATGTGAAAATTACACTCATCACTGAAAATTAGGTGATTAAAGAATGCATCGTCATTTTCAACACAATGTTGCATCTCCAGACAAAAATTTTTACATATGACTTTATCACTGGTATTTAAACTTTTTACTAACTGCAATTTATAAGGTGTCACTTTCAAACGTTTCCACAGAATTTTCCACACAGTTGGTTGAGGAATTTGCAATTCTAAACTTGCTGATCTAGTTGATTTTCCTGTACTTTGTACATAAACATCACGAACACTGTCAATTTGTTCTTCTGTAACAGAATGTCTCCCAGTATTCTTCCTTTTACATAGACATCCACTGTTTTCAAAATGTTTATACCAGTCATAGATTGACTGCCTTGCTGGTGGTGGTTTACCATATCTTGTTCTGAAATGACGTTGCACAACCGTAACTGAGTTTGTTTTGGCTAATTCAAGAACACAATAAGCTTTCTCCATTTGAGTAGCGGCCATTTTGCTAGACTCGGAGTTGTAACAGCAGCCAACAACAAAATGCTAGCAACAGTTGTACCAACATAAACTTTAAAAAATTCCCTACAAACCTATATCATTTACCTACTATATTCAAATACACCAGTTTGATGTTTTAGAAGCTGTCGAAAGTGTCTATTTCATTTATAATCACCTTGTATTATTGATATGACATAAATACATTCTTTAAAAAAATAAGCTTAAATTATTTAAATTTGTTAACCCACTGGATTGATCTAGAGGTAAAGTCATCTTCGCAAATTAACTGTTAAACAGCTAATTTTCGGAGACAAAGGTTCTTGGTTCAAATCCTAGAAAAGGTAGTGTTACTTTTATACAGATTTGAATACTAGATAGTGGTTACCAGTGTACTTTGATAGTTGGGGTTCAATTAACCATACATCTCAGGAATGGTCGGCCTGAGTCTGTACAAGATTACAACTCATTTACACGTCATACACATCATTATCCTCAACTTGTTACATAAAGTGGTTATTTATTGTTCTTAAATTATTTCTTAATAATAGCTCAAATCATCTGTAAAGGAAACACAAGGTACCACTAGAGGACTCGACACAAACATTTTCATCAAAATTGGTCAATCAGAAGTAGGTTTATTCGTAAAATTTTTCACTTTTTTGCGATTTTCTCAAAAAATGGCTCCTACGATTTTTTAATAATCGCTACAAGGCTATGTTCTCGTAGAAAAAAAATGTTTTCTTTAAGATTGCAGCCTTAATGTGGATTCTAGGACAAAATGTAAATAATCAAAGTTGTAGAACATTTAAAAACCTAAAACTTTTATTTCAAACATATTTTTTGTACAACGCTTAGTTTAGCGGCAATTAGTGATTTCCTGTCGTTGTTTTTTCATCAAAATCGGTAAAAATATGGGATTTTTTTAAAATATTGCGGCCTTCGCAGGCATTTTATGACAAAAGTGTATATAATCAAAGTTAGGTATAGGAAATTTAAAAACCTACAAATTTTATTTTATACACTTTTCTCTACAGAGTCTAGTTTAGAGGCAATTACTGATTTTCCGAATTTTCAAGTCGAACAGTTGATTTTCATTTTGCGTCATTCACTCATGTTTAAAATTAGGTTTGTTTTTCATTTTACATTGTTTACTAATGATTAAACGTTGGATATTTTATTTAGCCTATATTGGCAAGAGAAAATCGTGTGACTGTATCAAACCAGATTTTTAGTTTTATGTCCGAGTGTTTCACACATTAATGCTATTACAGACAATGAAGGGTTATAGATAAAAATCTGGTGTGAAACTCACACAACTTTCTCTTGCCAATGCAAATAATTCAAACAATAAAACCTAAATTAGTAATAAAACATTAGAAATAAACACCTAACCATAAAAACTAACCTCAATAAACATAGCCTAATATTAATCATAAGTGAAAGACGCAAAATGAAAATCAACTTCAGTTTTGCTAAAAAATACGGAAAATCACTCTTACACGCTTAACACTAGGCTCTGTAGAGAAAAATGCTTTGAATAAAAGTTGTAGATTTTTCAATTTTCTATAAATTTTATTACATACACTTTTGTCGTAAAATAGATACTAAAGCCGAAATCTCAAAAAATCAATTTTTCACACGTTTTAGTAAGAAAAAACAAAAAATCGCTAGTTACCGCTAAACTAACCGTTATACTAAAAAATGTTTGAAATACAAATTGTAGGATTTCAAATTCTCTACAGTTTTTACTATATAAATTTTTGCGCTAAAATGCATATTAAAGCCGTAATCTTAAAAAACAATTTTTTTATGTGAAAACAGCCTCACCAAAAATTTCAGCAAACATGGCGCCTACCCTATCTTGTAGAGCATAAAAAATTTAGTAATCCAGGCGATTTAAAAAAAATCGTAGGACCAGTTTTTGAGAAAATCGCAAAAAAGTGAAAAGTTACACGAATAAACTACAACTTTCGGTTGACCGATTTTGATGAAAATGTTCCAGTCGGGTCCGGTAGTGGTATGTAACTTAAGTTTCAAGTTTCAAGTTCGTACGATGTTCCGTTCTTGAGATATTCTGTTCACACACACACACAGACCAATCGCTAAAAACATGTTTTTTGGGTTCAGGGGGTCTGAAAACGTGTAGATCCGATGAAAACTCGATTTCTTAAAATCGACACGAAAACAATACTTTCCTTCATATATATTCATATATATAGAGAGAGAGAAAGTAAAAAGTATCAAGAGAAAGTAAAAAGTAGTGATTAAAACAAGCCGGGACTGATAAGGAGTCGAGCACGGGCCGGCCAGTCTAAATGAATGAATAATGACAAGGTTCAATGATTTGTCGCCAGATAGAAGCAGCGCTACGGTTGCAACCCCCATAGTTTTCAATGAAAGTAACTCTGTCCACAATAAATGTCGTGAAACTGGACAAATCATCAATTAACGATAAGATTTCCATCGAAAAATCCGATAAAAAATACAACAAAACGGTTTACAAAAGACATTTATAATATAAATTCATACATAAGACAGTAATTGTCCGAATAAGTGAAGGACAAACTTCCCACAGGTACTACGCCGAAGCCCGAGTTCTGTTTATATACCAAACGAAAACCTAATAGTTCCCGTGGAGTCCGACAACACTGGGTGGCGTGAGTGTTACCACATGACATTCACAGAAATGTGACAACGCGACAACGGCGAAAATGACACCTTTGTGCCAAATTGACTTCATTTTTGTTTCAATTTGTAATAAATATCGCATTTCAACTTTTAACTTAAATAACGTTATAACTAACAACTGTTGATTAATTTAGAAAAATCCTACAATTTTTTTTGTTAGACAATTAATCGTTACGTACATTATCAGGGGTCAATGCACAAAAATAATATATACTGAAATAATATTTTATTAAACATTATTTTTCCTTTGTTTGCACCACTACATAAAATATGATATATATAATGAACAGCCAAAACAAAACTAATTAAATATAACACTCACCTCAGAGTAGGCCTATTACATTCAATCGAGGTCTTTCGTCTGTCTCGGAGACATCCTCAGGAACTACTGACTACACATAAAACATTTTAAAACAAATATGGTCGATTCGGCCGAATAACCGCGTGCGGCCTGTTTGTTTCAATAGTTAAATTGACGTGGTCTTCGACCATATTTGTTTAAAATATTATATTTATGTTTTATGTGCAGTGTATAGTTCCTGAGGATGTCTCCGAAAGAGACGAACTATCTCGAATGAATGTAATACTCTGAGGTGAGTGTTATACAGTAAAACCTCATTAATTCGGACTTCACTAATTCGGAATTCGCGATATTTCGGACTACTCCAAGAAGAGCAGCTTTTTAAATTTTTTTAGAAGTTTTTTAGTTAAAAATTAATAAAGTGCTACTTCAAAAAATAATAGCTTTTAACTGTCAAATAAAAATTGTTTCATCCTGTAATACATTATTGGTTACTCAGTGAAGAAAACGTTCCACAATTTAAGCTAGTGAAGTGAGAAACCACATAGACGAACTTATTGAATTTGCAGACTTTAATCCGGAATTCAATGACTATTATCTTGTCCTAAGAGAGATGCGCCAACAAGTTATAAGAAAATAGTGTAGCAAAGAATCACAGAAAAAAATAACAAGTTTTTTTTTCTAAGCAACCTCAAAAGATCCCTGAGGATATTTATCAACCCTCTCAACCCTTATTAAACAAGTGCCAAATAATCGGTACGTAAGTACAGTGTTTTAATTAAATATCATTTTACACTGGACATTTATTACTTAACAATATTTTTACTGCCGTAGGCCTAAATAGTTTTATTTCTATACTTTTAACGTTGTTGTTTTTCAATATACTTTACTGTAAATTCATAAAACATCGATTTTTCAGACAAGTAACGTTTATTTTTTAATTTTAATTGCCTGAATTATTCAATTTTTAGATGTAAACAAATATTCACGATAATTTGGACTTCACTTCCCCCCAATTAGTCCGAATTAGTGAGGTTTTACTGTATTTAATTATACTGTGGACAATTCGAACTGGCACAACTCTTGCTCTACGTGAACACACAGTTCCGCATAAAGTAATCCATAACCTATTCTTTCAACAAGATCTACAGATTTTAATGTACGCTCATGCCTACAACCTTATTTTAATGTACAAACATATAAATAATTATTTCATTTTTAAATATTTAATTTTTCCCAGTAAAAATTTAAATTATAAATTACAAGAACTAAACTGCAAAAAACTCACTAAACTATACTCTACTACGCAACTAACTAAACAAATTGGTCTGAATATAAATACGGAACAGAAAATCATATGAAAACAAATTAGCCACATCATCATGTCTGGCTGATTATAATAACAACAGTGAAAACAAAGCGTAGTGACAGTGCGTGAGTCGCATATTACAGTAGCGATTGTATACTTTTGTGACTGTACCGTCGTTATGTTTTTTACTTTCTCTTGCCTATATGAATATATAGGAAGGAAAGTATTGTTTTCATGTCGATTTTTCAAAATCGAGTTTTCACCGGATCTATATGTTTTCAGACCCCCTGAACCCAAAAAACATGTTTTTAGCGATTGGTCTGTGTGTGTGTCTGTGTGTGAACAGAATATCTCAAGAACGGAACATCGTACGAACTTGAAACTTGAAACTTAAGTTACATACCACTACCGGACGCGACACGAACATTTTCATCAAAATCGGTCAACCGGAAGTAGTAGTTTATTCGTATAATTTTTCAGTTTTTTTGCGATTTTCTCAAAAACTGGTCCTACGATTTTTTTTAAAATCGCCTATTTTACTCAATTTTTTATTCTCTACAAGATAGGGTAGGCGCCATGTTTGCTGAAATTCTCGGTGAGGCTGTTTTCACGTAAAAACGTTGTTTTTTTAAGATTACGGCTTTAATACAAATTTTAGCGCAAAAACTTATATAATAAAAGTTGTAGAGAATTTAAAAACCTACAACTTCTGTTTAAAACATTTTTTTGTATAACGCTTAGTTTAGCGGTAATTTGCGATTTTCTGTTTTTTTTTCTCACGAAAACGTGAGAAAAATCGATTTTTTTTAACATTTCGGTCTTAGTATGCATTTTACGACAAAAGTGTATATAATTAAATTTATAGAAAATTAAAAGATCTACAACTTTTGTTTAGAGCATTTTTCTCTACAGAGCCTAGTTTAGCGTGAAAGCGTGATTTTCCGTATTTTTAAGCCAAACTGAGTTCGATTGTCATTTTGCGTCATTCACTCATGATTAAAATAAGGTTATGTTTTTGAGGTTAGTTTTTGTTAATTTCTAATGTTTTAATACTAATGTTAGGTTTATTGTTAATTATTTGCATTGGCAAGAGAAAGTTGTGTGAGTGTTTCACACCAGATTTTTTTATTTCTAATGTTTTAGTCCATGTAATTTCAATTTCCGTAATAAGTATTTTCACTCCCACACATGTAAAGTGGTTGCAGCAGTTTGTATAGTGTGCTGAAAAACGTACTACTACTTCCATACTCTTGATTATAAACAAATGAGTAATAGGCACAAATCACCATCAATTTTTAATTTTTACTTTTATTGATATATTACTTTAATGTCAAAATAAGTACTTTATAAATCAGTGTCAAATTCTTTTAGTTAATTAATTACAGATTGTATTATACTCTGCAGTGTTTGCTTTTATTACTGTCAACACAAAATGTAAGGCTGTTTCTATTTTAAAGACATAGTATATAAAAATATACATAGTCTTTTATAAATGTAAATGTATATGATTATATTATAGTACAAATAAATTCACCAGTTCAGTTTGAGTTTCCGTTTAGTGCACAAGAGATTTAAGTGTACGCAGTACCGGTCAACAATTAGTGAAACACGTGATTTACGAAGCCAATCCAAAAACATTATTTTCAGTGTGTATAATTACTTTAAAGAACGTCTGTATAGTAATACTGAAGCAATAATTCGTGAAATGTTTTCATCAACCCAGAAAGTGACTGCAACTGCTTGCTCATGTAGTCGCAGCAGCACTGTGCAAAGAATATGTGCCGAAGCCTGTGAGAACATAGCTGCATCAGCTGCCATCAATGAAATCTGTGGGACCAATGAAGAACAACCCGTGTCGTTTTCGTCTCCTCATAAGAAGATACCTCACAAAAAATGGGTCCCCGGTGTTGACAGTTTTGATGAGCAATGCATTCGCAGAACAATAACCGAGTTTTTTGAACGTGGGGAAATAGTTCGTTCCAATAAAACAATAAAAAAAACCCTACATGCGAAAAAGTTAGAAAAATTTTAGAAGAAAAAATTGGGTACACGGGGTCCGTTAAGTCTACAAGGAGAATAATTAAAAATTTGGGGTACAGTTACAAGAAAGGTAATGAATCATATGCACGCATGGAGCGTGCGGACATTGCGTCATCTCGGATTAAATTTCTTCGGAAGATGCAATCGATACTAAAATAGGATGATACAATTAAACACAATGAATTACTTAAAAAGAATTAAATTCATACGAAGGTATTAAACACTAGTAACAATTTAGAGGCATACTTTTCTAACAACCAGTACATATGCTGACGACTCGGAATAAATGGAGGAGGCAAGTAGAGGGAACATGTACAGTGCAAGCTTCTATTGAAATTACATGAACTATAATGTTAGGTATATTGTTAATTACTTGCATTGGAAAGAGAAAGTTGTGTGAGTGTTTCACACCAGATTTTTTTAATAAAATCACGTTATTTAATACATATTCATGCTCTACAAGATAGAATAAGCAACATTTCTGCTGCAATTCTTGGGTAGGCCGTGCTATCATATGCATAACGATGATTTTTTTAAGATTGCGGCCTACTACCAGTAGTAATTTAACTTAGTAATTTTATAGTAGTTATAAGTATTTAAGTGAATTTGTTTTTGTTCTGTATACTCCTATGCGCGGACATAACTCTTTGTGAAGAAGAGTTTTTGCATTTAAGTATATTTAGTTTAAAATATTGTACGTAGCTTAATATAGTCATGAATTGTAATTTTAATGTAGCTATATTTTACTAAATAAAATAAATAAATAAATAATACGCATTCGACGGCAGAAGTACATAAGACAGGCATGGATTAGCATCTGTTAAATACAGGTTTCAGCAACTGTTAAAATAAAGGAGGATTTGAAAACTACTAACATATTATCAGTAAATTCCCGTTCATTTGTATGGAATGGCTAAATTGCCAATATTCTAATGTTAATTTAATTAGGTGGGCCGGTCCCGGAGGTACTGCAATACCGGGGCAACCCGTGACAGAGGTGGAGCAAGCCCCTAGCACTCCGTCATTTTCCAAAAATCAGTTTAATATTCTGGTCCAGCGATGCCGGACGTATCAGATATTAAGCTGATAAGAACAGATACTACACTTTGATCTTAGCCAAGAGGCCGAGAAGCGATACCTAAACAAACTACAGCAACTCAAGTAACCTAACTTTCCGGAAACTTACATGTGAGAAGTTCAAACCCGTTATGTTATATTTACATACCCAATCCAATACATATTAGTTAACAACACATAAAAATATTTTTACTAAATCATAATGTACATATTTCAATTAATTTTACACGTATTTTTAATTTCATATAATAAGAAAATATTAATTATAAACCTAGGAAATTACGTAGTGTTAGTGCTGCTACACAGCGGTAAAAATGGAAACTTACAGTTAGTCTTCATTTATATGCGCGCGCCAATTTACTAATAACAGTACAATGAACATTTTATCGATAGGATTTTCTATGTTCTATAATGTACTATAATTATTTACATTCTAAAATATAAATAAATGATTAAACTCTATTAATTTTAAGGATTTTAATTAAATAACTTGATTATAATTAAGGAAATCACTATATTAAATTTTAATGATAGTTCAGGTTACGAGGTTATAATATTTTTTTTAAACATCACCCAATTATATTTTCTTCATTTTTTTAGGTATGAAGGTAGATGTGTTTTAAACAGGAACACTTCTTGAGATCCTATACTAATACCAAAATTAATTTTTTTATTACAAAGAAAATTTTAATGAAATAAATGTAGGGTTTGCTTTTCCTTTTTTAACGTTGGTTAATGGTAACTGAAAGTTACAGGACAGTGGGTTTTATTATGTTAAAATTTACCCTATATTTAAGCATTAGTAAAAATATTATAAAATGAAAATTTCTAAAAAATGCTTGAAATAATAGTTGTAGATTTTTTAAATTCCAACAACTTTAATTTTTGTAAACGATTTTGCCCTAAAATGCATATTAAGGCCGCAATTTTACAGAAACCATTTTTTACCATGAAAGCACAAACTCCCTAAAAATTTCAGTAGACATGGTGCTTACCTTATCTTGTAGGGCATAAAAAATTAAGTTAATAAGGTGCTTTAAAAAAAATCATAGGAGCTAGTTTTGAGAAAATTGCATAAAGTGAACAATCGCACGAATAGACTATACTACTTTCGGTAAACAAATTTTGAAGAAAATGTTTGTGTTGGATCTCCTAGTTGTGACTAACTTAAGTTCTAAGTTTGAACTTTGCATGATATTCTGTTCTTGATGTGTTTTGTCACCCATACGAGGGTGGTTCCATAAGTACTCGGCCTGACCTAGAGATGGCAGCAGTTGTTTGAAAAATATCATTGTATTAGAAAGTAAAAATTTATAAAGCATATGTTTCAAGTTTGAAGATGCCATGTTGTTTATTATTTATTTGGTAGCTATCAATAATGAACATTTTTAGTGAATTTGTGAAAATGGAAAAAATTGGTCATCATTATGTGATACAATACTTCGATTTGAAAGTCCTCAGCCCAACCAATACAAAAACTGAACTAGATTCTACTCTGGGCGAGTCTGCTCCTTCGTTTACAATAGTAAAATATTGGGTAGCAGAGTTTAAACGAGGCCGTTTGAGCTGCCAAAACGAGCATCGCAGTGATCGACCAAATGAGGTGACGACTCCAGAAATGGTGCAGAAAATCCACAAAGCAGTACTAAATGATCATCGACTGAAAGTGTTTGAGCTAGCAGACATAGTAGGCATTTCAAAAAAAAGCAGTGCATTGCATATTATCGGAAAATTTGGACATGAGAAAGCTGTGTGCAAAATGGGTGCTGCATTTGCTCACACTCAAGCAAAAACAGTGTCATGAAGATGTTTCAATCATATGTTTAGTGAAGTTTCACAGCAACAAAGCAGAATTTTTGCACCGTTTCATAACCGTGGATGAAACATGGGTCTATCACTTCACACCTGAGACAAAAGAACAATCAAAAAAATGGACTGTAAAAGGAGAACTGGCTCCAAAGAAGACGAAGACCGTTCCATCTGCAGGCAAGGTCATGGGATCGGTTTTTTGGGATGCACGTGGGATAATTTTCATTGACTATCTTAAAAAGGAAAAATTATCAACGGTGAGTTTTATGCAAACTTATTGCAACGTTTGAGAGAAGAAATCAAAAAGCAAAAACGGCCGCATTTGGCTAAGAAGAAAGTGTTGATTCATCAAGACAATGCACCAGCTCACAAATCCGTTATTGTAATGGCCAAAATTAATGAATTAAAGTTTGAATTACTATCTCATGCAACCTATTAGCCAGATTTAGCCCCCTTGGATTATTTTCTGTTCCCAAACTAGAAAAAGTGGCTCAGTGGTCAAAAGTTTTCCAACGATGAAGAAGTGATGTCGGCAGTTAATGGCTATTTTGAGGAGCAAGACAGTTCTTATTATAAAAAGGGTATCCAACTTATTGAACATCGCTGGGAAAAGTATAGAGCTGAAAGGAGATTATGTTGAAAAATAAATATTTGAATCATGGATCCTTTGTCTCCGAAAATCAGCTGTTATTGCAACACGTGACTTTGGCAATGACTCTACCGCTACACCAACCTGGTGGTTATAAAGTTATTAATAGTAAGTTTCAAAGTAATTTAAATATTGTTGCATAAAATTATTAAAGATATTTAATTCATTTAATATTACTTTCTCTTACCCTATATGAATGTATAGGGAAGGAAAGTGTTGTTTTCATGTTAATTTTTTGAAATTTAGTTTTCACTTGAAATACACATTTTCACGCTCCCTGAAACCAAAAATATGTTTTTAGTGATTGGTCTGTGTGTGTGTGTGTGTGTGTGTGTGTGTGTAAAAAAAATATTATACAAAGTTGAAACTTGGAACTTAAATTAGGTATCATCAGGGGAACCCGACACGGACATTTTCATTAAAAATCGGTCTATCAAAAGTAGTAGTGTATTAGTGTGATTTTTCATTTTTTGTGATGTTCTCAAAAAGGGCTCCAAAAATTTTTATTAAAATCCCCGATTTATTACATTTTTTGCGTTCTACAAGAGGCCATGTCTGCTGAAATTGTTGGGAGGGGGCGTTGCTATCGTAAAAAAATATTTTTGTTTTTAATACTGTGTGGCCATAATATGTGCACTTTAGGGGAAAAGTGTATGTAATTAAAGTTGTACGAAATTAAAAAATTTACAACTTTTTAATTTCAAACGGTTTATTTTTCTACAATGGTTAGTTTAGCGTCAATTAAAGATTTTCTGTATTTTGCTCATCAAAATTCGTAAAAATATTGGGGTTTTTTAAGATTACGACCGTAGTATGCATTTTACAACAAAAGTGTATATAATCAAAGTTACTGGAAATTTTTTAAAAATTACAACTTTTATTTCAAGCATTTTTTTCAACCAAGGTTGATTTTCCTTTGCATCATTCACTCATGTTTAAAATTAGGTTGTTTTTATTTTCACTTTGTTTAATAATATAATTAACCTAGGTTAAATATTTTCATGTTTTATATATTGGCAAGAGAAAGTTGTGTGAGTGTTTCACACAACAGAAGTTTTCTTTATGTATCGTTTTATTATCGGATACTTGGATGTTTTTGTGGATCCACCATTGTCAGAACATATAATAACACAAAAATTACTTAAAATTTGCTGGTTTTATAAAAACTTACATTTTGTTTCACTAACTATCGGTGGGGGCGAAGCTCCTCCAGTAGTTATGTGTGTGGTACTATCATACGAAAAACATCTGTAACAAGTAAGAAAAAGTAATTTAATACCAATCCAACTTCTTCACAACTAAAAGAAGTAAACGTTTGACGAACATTCCTGAGCCCTCAGATGTGCATAAATATTCTAAATTATGCCCACTACTTTACATTTTATGTTAGTTTCTCCCACAATTCATTGTTATATAGAATCTAGTCTCACATTTACGGCCTCGAACAGTTGTCCCAGATCACCATTTTTCAGCGATCCAAAAAAAAAAGTGATCAAGGTGTATTGTGACGTTTGTTACTTAGTCCTTATTTTTCGCGGCATGCGTCCGGTTCGTTTTTCGCGCATGCCTGTTTTTATATCTCGTTGTTTCGTGTAGCGGGTTTTTCGGAGAGTCCTGCAATATTCTTGGAGGTGAGCAGGAGTTACTTAAGTAACAGAGATGTCAAAATTTAAAATGTTAGTGTTTAGTTTGAAATTGACGGTGGTAACTGAACTATGTACAAGAGGGTATGATTAGTTTTGGATACAAAATAAAAAATGTTTTTCAAGAATTTGTTTCAATGTTATAAAAATTTGGTATAAATTATCTATGTAGATTATCATGAAGTTCATTTCTTTTTTTATAATGTATTATTTTTGTTTTTTGTGATGTATTATTTTTTTTTGTTTTCTCTTCTAATTATAATTATTCAAATGTAAAGTTTTCAGTTCAATATTTTTCTACTTATTTTGATTCATTTTGTTTCTTGTAATTGTTTATTTCATACAATAATTTATGTTTTATTTTTTATTTTAATCAATATATCTTTACTTTCATGTATAAAGTATTATGTCTTTTTATCTAATTACACCTGTTTCCTTAAACTTTATCATTACTCATTGAGTTGTTTCCGAACTGTAAATTCTATTTCATTAAAATTTGTTTTAAATTTTGTGCATGTCACAGTATCAAACAGTATTGTCACATAAAAAGGTTGAACAATGGTAGATGATTATTTTATAACCACTGACTTTATCCAATCCGACAGAATAAAGTCCGACTGCATAAGGTCAGGAAATCGGGGTGGACATCACGGACCATTGAAATAACCACCACGATTTCTTGACCTCACGCAATCAGATTTTGCCCTTTGGGGTTGGATGAAGTCCGTCGTTTATTCAAAACGAATCAATGCACACAAAGGTATCAAAAAATTGAACCTGCAGAAACTGTTAAAGAATATACTACTTTTGCCATAATGATAATAGAACAAAATAGATTCGTTGAGTGAAATATGAATTTCTGAAGAAAACAGAGGCGATTTTGAGCAAGCAATTCCATAGGCAAGAGAAAATCGTGCGAGTGTTTCACACGAGATTTTTAACTTTGAATGCAAAATATATAAGTTCATGCGAGGATTTACAGCCCCAGCTGTATCTTGCTTCCTAAGCACCACCTCTCTCTGTCTCACCAGTCCCCATCAGAGAGCTGCCGCAAAGACATTGCCTCCCGCACCCCATCCAACCATGTCACTTCCGGCCTACTCCTCCTTCTTCTGCCGGCTGGCGTCCACTCCCATATCCTCTTTGGCCACTTACTATCCTCCATCCTCTGCAAACGGCCAAACCATTTTAATTGTTCCGGGATACGGTATCCATGATATTTCCTTGAACGCCGATTCAATCGATCTGTGACACACCACAGGTCCGCCTCCAAAAATCTAACTCCACTTCTTTTAGGCGGTCCGTCTGTCTCTTTGTCAATACCCACACTTCCGCAGTATATGCTGCGGAATGCAAAATTGTACATATAATAATAAATATAATAATGAAAGTACCAAAATAATTTTAAAGGTACTTTTTACTAACCTCGCAACACTCTGATGTTTAATACTTGCATTATCTGGTAAATCATTATCTACTAGAACTTGTTTACGTTCTTTTAAAAATTGCTTGGAAGGCACAAGTAGTTGCCGATAGGAGATTTCCTAAAACAAAACGAAATGGTAAAAGCAAATTTTATACAAGAGCTAACACAAAGTAGGAGGGCTTTTTAAAACAACAGCTTTTTACTATTTTTCAAAGCACTCACCATTAAAATTAAAGCATTTGCCATAGCATTTCACTAATTTCAAATTCACTCTCACAAAATTGGTAGGAAGGATTTTGGTGGAAGACTGGTGACTGGTGATGAAACTTGGGTGGCTTAAAGCCACCCAACACAAATGGCTTACGTATTTCTCGGTATGCTGATTTCCAGTATTGTGTTTTTGCATGACAACACTCGTCCTACTTAAAATAATTGAAAAAGAGCTTTTGAAGCAATTCAAACGGGACGTTTTTGATCAACCCCTTACAGCTCCAACTTTGCGCCAAGTGATTTTCAATTATATGGAAAAGTGGCTTGCATCACAGCACTTTGATGACGACGAACTTTAGTGTCACAAAAGATTGGCTATGTACCCAGGGGGCTGAGTTTTACAAAGAAGGAATTTTAAATCAGTGAAACGCCATGACAAATTCTTTAATTTTAATGGTGACTATCCCACAGGGATCATCCCATTTTACATGATGATAATTTGAAGATAACGCACATCAGTGCAAAGTTTGTTCCGAGGCTGGAGAACTCGTATCAGATGAAATGTCGCATGGCAATCGCCGGTGAGCTTGTTTGAAACAAGTTCAAAGCTCCCTATATTCCTCCAACAGTTCATCACAGGTGATAAGTCTTGGGTGTTCGCCTTAGACCTGAAGATGAAACAGCAATGAAAATGGGCCTCAAAAAAAAATGTTTTGCAACTTTGGAGGACATCAAATCACATGCAACAACTCAGCTTCAACAGACTCCAAAAGAAGCCTTCTACAACAATGCTTCCAATAATGGCACAATCAATGGAGCAAGTGTGTGTGTGTGTGTGTGTGTGCGTGCGCACACCCGCGCAAGGGTCCTTCTTCAAAGGTTGAGTCAAGTGCAGATGAAATGGACTTTGAAGGCGCATCAACGTCTACGCCCAAGCTAGAAAAAGGGGGACAAGGTAGAAAGCAAAAACCAGCAAGTGAATCAGAGTACTCTAGTTCTTATAGTCTTCATGATAACAGTGCTTCTGATGATGGCTCACACTTTTCTGTAACCGGAAGTGAATCTGAAGATGTTGGGACCATTGAGACTATCAAAGAAACACTACTGGTACCGAATCAAGAATCTCTACTACAACATGACTTAGAAGTAGGTGACTTTGTTGTTGTAATTTATGAATCAAAGCACTTTCCGGGTTTGGTAACAAAACTGCCTAATGGAGAAGAGTTAGGTCCTACTGTAGATTGTATGAGCAAAACTAAAAAGTCTTGGAAGTGGCCAGACAAAAAGGATGTTCTTGTTTACGAGTGGGCTGACATTAAGAAAAAAATCAAGCCTCCGAGGCTAATGAAACGAGGGCACTTCAATGTTCCTGAGATGGCTGATTACGAGTTAGAATAAAAAGTTCAGCATTAAAAAATCATAAAAATATAGCTTCTCATGTATAAAAATTTGTTTTTTATGTTCGAATATGTAAATAAAAATTATTTTTGCTAATTTCAGTGTTATTTCATTAACAGATTCCTGGGAAAGGGGTTACAGTAGTATAACTTGTGAAATGTATTCAATTTTCATAAAAATAAGTGAGTGGACCAAAGAAGCCCCGAGCAGGGGTTACTTTGTTCCAAAATTTTAAAAATAGGAAAAAAATCTAAAAAATAAAAAATTTGTTTTAAAACAAGAACAGTTTACTTCTTTATACTCTGTAAATTGGTTAAAATACAATTTGGATGTTGAGAGTCTATTTATTATATTTTTTATTTACGAATTTGTAAATGAAAACACAAAAAAGTGGCTCAAAGTAGTTGACGGTAATAAAATAAAAATCATACAAACATATTTTGGATGTAAAGTAAAAAATCAGGACATATCATGGGCTCCTGATATTTGCTGCAATACATCTGTATCAGTGTTGCCTATAAATGAATGAACCCATAGTAAAACGAACAACTCTAATAAATTTGTAGAATAAATAAAAAAAAAATGCTGCATTCTATATATATACATTTGATGGAAGTGAATCAAATTAAGGCTTAATTGTGCTCCAACTATGATAGTTTAATAAATTTTTTAAAAACCATATTTTCTGAATAAAAAAACATCAAAAAATAATTACCATGCCATCATATCCTCTTTCAACACCAAGTAGAACAAATGGATCTAATGTGTCATTAATTGCAGAAAGTGGTCTAGGACCTGATGTATTCCTTCTTCGAGCCACATTAATTCGTTGTTCTGGCCTGTAAACAAATTTATAAATTGTACAACATGTTTACATAACAACTTTATATTAATGTCACAGTAATACGATTTGTTTATTACAAAATAACTAGCATCTCCCATCTCGGCTTGTTGCGCAAAAAAAAAATGGTATAATCAAATTTCAAAAAAATATGAAACAGAAATTGTGTAGCTGCTAGATCGACTACACTCCAATGTACGTACATACACACACCCACACGTTGTTGTTTAGGTCATCAGCCGAAAGGCTGGTTTGAACCTGTAGAGGTTTTAATAAGTAAAACGAGGAGTGAGATGGTTTACAATTGCCTTCCTCACTGAATGGAAAAGTACACTTATCAGCATGCCGGGCCCTCAGAAAAGCACATATTTTCCACTCTGCAAATGACACCTTCACTTCATTCACCACAGGGTCTGGCTGTATAATGAAATTCATTACTTTCAGAGGAAATAACTCTTGATTAGTGTCTTTTACACCTCTACCTCTTCTGTTCTTAAATGATTCAGTCATTTAATTGGCTGACCACGTGACAAGAAACAGAACTATTTATTTTAACCCTGCAACTAACAGATTGAGTGTAAATAATTTGACACTCCACCTGTCTGTTATGGGCAGACACCCACACAACATTTTGATAATATCCCCGCATATGTCTTATCTTCATCAAACCCCTTTATCTACTTCAACAGCAATACCAACTCACATGTACACACACACACATACATATTTATGAAAATCTTCATTAGGACCCTTAGGGTTATCATTTTTGAAAATTTTAAAAGAATATGTTGCTGCGAATATAAATACGAAAATGCTGTCAAAATTTCATGAAAATCCATTCAGTAGTTTTGGAAAATAGCCTGCACAAAAACACACTTTGTCTTCTTTTTTTTCTTTTTTTTTAATTGATTTATTTAACATTGCATCAACTACAACGGTCATTAGTGATGATATTGGGGTGTAACTGTTTACAATGGAGGATGAAATGATGTTTTGTAACGTATGAAAATATGCTGTGCCTGAGTGGGATTCGAACCCAGGACCGCATGATGAGTGGCGAGCACGTTACCAACTGCGCCAATGCAGCCAGCGCATATTATAAACTCTGTCTTTACAATATTAGTACAGATAATCTATCAAAATTCTGAAGACAAAAGATTTTATTCAACTTTACAGGACAAATTCTCAAACAAGACTCTTCATAGATTGACTATGGCACACCCAATTATAGGTTGCTAAGCTAGCCTTCTAGACTTTTAATACAGCCTTAAACAGTAATTTTTTTTGTTTACTTATTTTATTTTGCAACTGTAAAAATACAACCAGTAAAAATGTTTACATTGTGTATCAATTAAAAAAAAAACAAAAAAATAAACCACATTAGTGGCTTTGAGGAGGACACCACCCCGCGATATTTCTCCAGATAATGAAAAATGCGTTAAAATTCAAAACATTTTAAATATGTTACTTTTGTTAGCGTAAAATTTTTAGTTTGTTCATTTGCTGAGTGTATACTTCAACCAAAATCTTTTTTTGTTTAAAGAAAAGGAGTTATTCTACAAGCCAATATAAATGCATTGTTATGAATGTTTTAAAATAAATAAATAGCAACATCTAAACTTGCTGTCAGAAAATATAAATTGCTTTGTAAATCAATGTGCAATATATGTTCATGCTTTTAGCTTTAAGTTTTAAATCTAATTACCATCTGATACCATCAGATTTAAGCTTAAATCTGGTGGTATGTGATGATAAATACAAATAGTTTTTGTTAAATTTTATTTAACATAACATATTTGTTTATTGAAATGTATGATAGTTTTTTATGATAATTACATAGAAAAGTAAGCCATGAACTTTATGTACAGAACTATTTCATTATTAGTATTTGTTTTTTTTAATCTCTAGTGTGTGAAAACATAGCAAACTAGCATACTCCGCACAGCTTTGCACGCGAAACATGTGTAATCAATTATTTTTAAATAAATATATAACAGAAACTTTGTGTAGCTGCTAGTTGACTGTATACTTTAACACACACACACACACACACACACACACACACACACACGCACACACACACACAACGTTTTTGATAAATTCCCCCGCGTACATCTCTAGTATACTTATGGTACTGTACTTCAACAATAAGAAAAACACTAACAGACAAAACGACATTTTGATAATTTTCCCCATGTACCTCTCTCACCTTCATCAAGCCTCTTCATTTACTTCAACAGCAATACGTACTCACATGTATACACACACAAACATATTTATGAAAATCTTAAATTAGGGCCTTAGAGTTATAATTTTGAAAGTTTTAAAATAAAATGTTGCTGGCAATATAAATGCAAATATGATGTCAAAATTTCTTGAAAATTCGTTTAATAGTTTTGGAAACTTTAGCCTGCACAAAAAAAAAAACACGCATTGTCTTTATAATATCAGTATAGATAAATAAAACATTTATTTTAGACTTTCTGAAGAATGTTGGATAATAACATCAGTTAATCCGTGAAACTAAATGAATACAGATTACGTTAAAAATTGTAGCTTTAAGATAAACAATTCACAGATTTAAGAACTATTATAGGAAAGCAGGGCCATTCTGAACACGCTCACTTATGGTTACTGATGAGAAATAACGAGGTACAAAAATTGATGCAAGTTAACAGCATCCTGTGCAAACTCATAGAACCAGTTAGCATTTTTCTAATCATGAATCTGGCCGTACAGTGTTGAAAAAAGTAATTTTTGACAATATTTTTTTATTAGATAGTCATACCACTAAATAAAATACGAGTAGAATAAGTGGATATTTGCAATAACAACTATTACACCATACTATTCTATATTTCATCGGCTATTTTAAACATACTAACTAAGTTTATTGATGAAGCAATTTTTCTTTCCTTTTCCTATATGAATATAGATCAGGTCAGAGAAGAAAAGTACTGTTTTCATGTTGATTTTTCGAAATCGAGTTTTCACCAGATACAGAATATTTTCAGGCCCCCCCAACTCAAAAGACATGGTGGGTGTGTGTGTGTGTGTGTGTGTGTGTCTGTGTGTGAACAAAATATCTCAAGATCAGAATATTGTATGAAGTTGAAACTTGGGACTTAAATTATCTACCATAAGAGAACACGCCAAATATTTTCATCAAAATCTGTCAACTGGAAGTAGTATTTTATTCGTGTGATTTGTCACCTTTTGCGATTTTCTCAAAAATGGCTCCTACGTTTTTTTTAAAAATTGCCTCATTTACTACATTGTTTCTGCTCGACACAATAGGATAAGCACCATGTCTGCTGAAATTCTTGGGTAGACTGTGCTTTTATAGAAAAAAATGTTTTCTTTAAGACTGCAGCTATAATATGCATTAGGTTTAAAGTGTTTAATATAATCAAAGTAGTAGAGCTTTTAAAAACCTACAATTTTTAATTCAAACATTTTTTGTATAATGCTTAGTTTAGCAGCAATTAGTGATTTTTTTTTTCATCAAAATTGGTAAAAAATGAATTTTTAAAGATTGTGGCTTTAATTGAATAAGAACATCAATTAATCTGTGAAACTAAAAGAATTCAGTTGGGTTACAAATTGTAGCTTCAATTTAAACAATTCACAGATTAAAGAACTATTAGGGGAGAGTGGGGGCTATCCAAACACCCTCACTTATGGCTACTGATAAGAAATAACTAGGTCAAAACAGTGATGCAAGTGAAAGTTGGCTGTAGAATGCAATAATATACATACAGTAACATTTTTGACAAAAATTGATATAATCAAAGTTACAGGTAATTAAAAACCTACAACTTTTATTTTAAGAATTTTTCTTTACTGAGCCTAGTTTAGCGTCAAAGTGATTTTCTGTACTTTTCAGCCAAACTGAGGTTGATTTTCATTTTGTGTCATTAACTCATGATTAAAATTAGGCAATGATTTTCATTTTTTTTTTTTTTTTGTTTATTTGAAGTCGCATCAACAGCTTGGTCATTAGCGACAACAGTGGGTTAAGAAACTGTAACAAAGGTTTCGGTACATAATAATTTCCAGACCCTAGCTGGGAATTAAAACTGAGACCTCCACTTAGTAGATTAGTGCGCTAACCACATCATGGAGGCAGCTATTTTTCATTTCATGATTAAACATATGTTTAAATTGGGCATTATTTACATTGGCACGAGAAAGCGTGTGAGTGTTTCACATCAGATTTTTATTATTAATATTATTATCATAATATTATTGACAAATAACATAACCGCAAAAGTTTATTTTTTGTTCATTATGGTCTTTTTTTAGGGTTTCTTAGATTAAATTTTTAATTTTTTGGTGTAAAATAAAATATTTTTCAATTATTTTCGTAATTAAAGCACGGGCGTTTGGTATTACCCTATCCCATGTTCAACATTTCCCTGACCACAGGTGCAATTCTGAACTCTTTATAATTTATAGAACTCTGTATAATATTTTAATAGAACGGTATGATTTTCATTTCAGAAATAATTGAAAGCCATCTAGCCAAATGATTGTTGCAAACTGGTTTGGCAATAGATCAGAATATTTATTGGCGTTAAATGTAGAGCAAAACCTGTAATATTAAATAAGTAATAAGCAATTTCTTTTAAGTGTTCGGCATTACACCACTTTCTCTGGCCTATATGAATGTATAGGAAGGAAAGTATTGTTTTCATGTTGATTTTTCAAAATCGAGTTTTCACCGGATGTACACGTTTTCAGACCCCCTGAACCCAAAAAATATTTTGTTAGCGATTGGTCTGTGTGTGTGCGTGTGAGCAGAATATCTCAAGAATGGAACATCGTGCGAACTTGAAACTTGAAACTTAAGTTACATACCACTTGACCACCTGACACGAACATTTTCATCAAAATCGGTCAACCGGAAGTGGCAGTTTATTCGTGTAATTTTTCACTTTTTTGCAATTTTTTCAAAAACTGGTCCTACGATTTCTTTTAAAATCGCAACATTTACTAAATTTTTTATGCTTTACAAGATAGGGTAGGTGTCATGTCTGCTGAAATTCTTGGAGAGGCTGTTTTCACGTAAAAAAAATACTTTTTAAGATTGCTGCTTTAATATACATTTTAGCGCAAAAATGTATATAATAAAAGTTGTAAACAATTTAAAATCCTACAACTTTTATTTCAAACATTTTTTTGTATAATGCCTTAGTTTAGCGGTAATTAGCAATTTTCTGTTTTTTTCTCACAAAAACGTGTAAAAAATCGACTTTTTTAAGATTTTAGCCTTAGTACCTATGCATTTTACAACAAAAGTGTATATAATAAAATTTATAGGAACACTCCTCCTGGAGTCTCCTGGACACAAAACAAAAAACAAACTTACAGTATACTGTACTTGATTGGCCGCTTGCATTCTTAAATTACCTGATTTATTCCAATTATCTCCCGTAAAATAACCTACATTTGGTAAACTTAAAAAATCTGGTGTGAAACACTCACACAACTTTCTCTTGCCAATGCAAATAATTACCAATATAACGTAACATTAGAAATAAACAAAAACTAACCTCAATAAACATAACCTAATTTTAATCATGAGTGAAAGAGGCAGAATGAAAATCAACCTCAGTTTGGTTTAAAAATACGGAAAATCACTCTTTCACACTAAACTAGGCTCTGTAGAGAAAAATTCTCTACATAAAAGTTGTAGATCTTTTTATTTCCTATAAAATTTATTATATACACTTTTGTCGTAAAATGCATACTTTGGCCGAAATCTTAAAAAAATAGATTTTTCACACGTTTTCGTGAGAAACAAACAGAAAATTGCTAATTATTGCTAAACTAAGCGTTATACAAAAAAATGTTTGAAATAAAGTTTTTGAATTTTTAATTCTCTACAACTTTTATTATACAAAGTTTTGCGCTAAAATGCATATTAAAGCCGTAATCTTAAAAAAACTATGTTTTTACGTGAAAACAGCCTCACCAAGAATTTCAGCAAACATGGCGCCTACCCTATCTTGTAGAGCATAAAAAAATGAGTAAACCAGGCGATTTTTAAAAAAATCGTAGGACCAGTTTTTGAGAAAATTGCAAAAAAGTGAAAAATTATACGAATAGACTACTACTTCCGGTTGACCGATTTTGATGAAAATGTTCATGTCGGGTCCGGTAGTGGTATGTAACTTAAGTTTCAAGTTTCAAGTTCGTATGATGTTCCGTTCTTGAGATATTCTGTTCACACACACACACACAGACCAATCGCTAAAAACATGTTTTTTGGGTTCAGGGGGTCTGTAAACGTATAGATCCGGTGAAAACTCGATTTTGAAAAATCGACATGAAAACAATACTTTCCTTCCTATATATTCATATAGGCAAGAGAAAGTAAAAATCTGTAATCGGCATTAGCCGAGTCTTGAAAGTGCCAGACTACAGAGAGGTTACTGTAAAACAAATTTTAAACTCAATTTGAAAGGTATGTTTACTTTCTAATTAAAAAGCTTTAGTATTCAACTCTGTAAACAATATAGATGTAGGCATCCAATCTACCATGTTGAGAGTGGACTAATCTAAGAGGGGGTACCCAAAAGTAACAAGAATAGAATTGCTGTGGGCGGTGCTTGTGCAGAACGCATTTCTGCCACACAGACGTATATAGCGCAACTCATTGCGAGTTCAATATTCATTCATCTGCAGTGGATGTTTTTGTTAGCGCTGTTTTGTTCTTGTTTCGTTTTTTATGATAGCAAGTTAAAGTGAACAACGTGTAGCTGTGACACTTTGTTTTCTACTCGGTAAAAGTGCTGCTGAAACTGTTTTAATGTTGAAAACAGCTTACAAAGATGACACCATGGGAAAAATCTCAAGTATACGAGTGGTTTTCTTGGTTTAAAAATGGCGACATGTCGATTGATGACAAACCTCGTTTTGGACGTCCATCAACTGCCCGAATCTATAAAAATGTTTAAAAAATTCGAGAACATGTGCTCTCAGACCGTCGACTGACAATATGGAAGTTTTAAAAAGATGGCACAACAGTGTTCGTCAAAAAAGATCTGATTTGTGGCAGACAGGAGACTGGTTCTTCCACAATGACAATGCACCTGCACACATAGCCATCTCAGTGAAAGATTTTTTGACTAAAAATGGCATGGTTCCGCTGCCCCACGCACCTTACTCGCCTGACCTGGCTTTGTATGATGTTTTCTTATTTCCACGTATGAAAATGGACATTAAAGGACACTGATTTGACAACATTGAAGCGGCCAAGAAAACATGAGGGTGGAGCTGTCAGCCATTTCTAAAGATGACTACAAAAAATGTTTCAAACAGTGGAAGCACCGGCGGGATAAATGTTTTAGTTGTAATAGAGTATTTTGAAGAGGATAAGGTTGTTTTGTAAAAAAAATTGAAAATAAATAGCTTTTGAAAAATAATTCCAGTTTCTTTTGGGTACTGCTTCGTACATAGTTGATTGTTCCTCTTCAACCCTGGTCTAGCATCTATATTCTGTTCTCAAAATGATATCAACTAAAATTTATTAGCTCTTCACATTATACATAACATATTGGTGGAAATTTTTCAAATTGTCATCTATTATTTTGTTTTGTCTATCTATCCGTCAAACCCAAATGTCAGAAACTAGAAGAGATGGCAACTAATGGTTTTTGGATTCATAATGTACACAAAAAGTTAGTGGGCCTGGATTGGGTTTGAAGTTCCAATTTCGACTGGAATTGGTCCAAAATGACTAGACAAGAAATGACTAATCATTTTTGCTGGTTTCGACCGGAAGTGGCCCAAAACTGGAAGTCAAGAAATCAAAGTCGGAATATGGAAACTAAAATAGTGTCATTTAATTTTTTTTTAAGGAGTAGATACAGAAATCACTAATGGTTTTTGCCATGGGTCAAAGGTAAGCCTTTTTTCCTTACAAAAACGAATTGGGCTTGATCTCTTACAATTTTTTTAGAAAAACTTGCCATCAGCCATGAGAAGCATCATATTATGAAAGGGATTTTTATTTATTGAATTGTAGCAAATACTACAAACTATTACCTAAAGTAATTTTTCATTTAATTTAGTTTACATCTACCGGTTTTAGTTTAATTATAATTCATGAATTGTAATAAACGAGAACTAATTTTCAAATTATAAACCCTAATGTATATCTTTACTTTTATTTTGGTAACATCCTGGTTTACTTGGTAAAACATAGCATGATTAAAAATAACAGTTAATGCTACTGGTAACACGCTATAAGTTGACGATTGCGCCTATCATGCGGTGGGAGGAGGACAGTATACTATCTATCCTGTTTACATCGGCCAACTTGAAAGCATAATACATGTATCAAGCGTGCAACTCAAAATATAACCACCACAAACACTTAGTAATAAAATTCAGTTCATGACCCGTCACACTAAATAAGTAAGGAGTAATGTAATTATTTAAAGAAAGTGAATTGTTTAAAATTCAATTGCAATTTAACATAACTTTACTGAAAATAATGAAACATGAAAACCCTAAAAATACAATAACATTTTGAAATTACCGTAAAACTAGTATTACTCATGATAATAAGCTCGCATCGACAGAAATCATGGACTAACTAGTCTATCACTACAAATGTCAGAGTGCAGTAATTCAGTTTACTGCTGATGACCAAAAAGGATACTAAATATAGCTTAGGCCTAGTATTACGGCTTATTTAGAATGAATGTTTATTATTTAGGATAATTATTAAGAATCAATAAATAATACAATGGGGTGTTTATAAAACGACATAGTTGTAAACATAATAAATCAATGGAAGACAAAAACTACAACATGATGTCATGGTTAGAGCTGTCGCTATGATGTATTTAGAAAAGCACGAATAGTAGCACTAATCCAACCCCTGCATAGTCCAGTCTTACTCTCGCTGGTGATCGTCAACTTATATTGCGTTACCAGTACAAGCACCATTGACACTTATTTTTTAAATATTTATATAATATTTCTGGCTTCACTGAAATAAAATAATATCTACTTGACTGGATATAAACAAAGGTTTACAAATTAAAATAAAAAAATATAAATAAATTTGAAAAAAATTTTTATTGTGTCAAAATTAAACAAACAAGTTATAGTGCAATAAATAAAACAATATAATAAATTAAAAATCAAAAATAAAAGTAAATTATTTAATTTTTGTGCAGTTATGAACAAGTAAGATACAGGATCTGTCCCAAAAATTCTGATAATGAATTTTCACAGCCTTCCACTTTCATGTACGCGGTGTGGCTCCTGGTGGAAAAAGTGGTGGGGGTCTAGTTAAAGAATGCCATAGTCCGCAGTTTATTTGTTTACAGTTTATCTGTTTGGTCCAGGGCTAAAAAAAATAGTTCTGTTTCTTATCACATAGTCAGCCACTTATATGACTGAACTATTTAAGAACAGAAGAGGTAGAGGTGTAAAAGATACTAGTCAGAGTTATCTCCTCTGAGAGTAATGAATTTCACTATGCAGCCAGACCCTGTGGTGAATGAAGTGAAGGTGTCATTTGCAGGGTGGAAAGTGAGTGCTTTTCGGAGGGCCTGGCATGCTGATAAGCATACTCTTTCAACTCAGTGAGAAAGGTAATGGTAAACCACCTTACTCCTCGTTTTTACTTAGTAAAACCTCTAGAGGTTCAAATCGGCTGTTGACCTAAACAACAGCAGTCCGCAGTTGTTGAGTGAAGATCGTACTTAACACAAAATCTGTCACCATACCCTTATCGAAAAAAATGATGGTGTAAAATTTGGAGCAGCATTACACAATTAAATTTTCCATAAAATTGGGTAAAAATGGTGCGTATACGCTAAGAGTGCTTAGGTAAGTCTTTGGGAAGGACGAAATGTTACAGAACCAAACTTTTGAGTGGCACAAGAGATTTTGGGAGGGTCGGGAGAATATAGATGGCAAGTGCCGGTCAATAACAAAAACTGATGATACAGTTCAAAAAGTGTAACAACTTTTGATCAGGGATAAATGATCGAGTGTCCTAATGTTAGCCGAAGAAAGTGACATTTCCAAATTAGTTGTTCCCTGTGTTCACTGCATTTTATCAAGGATTTTGACATGAGGAAGGTCTTCACCAAGATGGGGCCAAAACGTTCTCACCAATCAGATTAAAGAATAGAGCCTACTGAAGTGCCAGGAATTGCTCGAACGTTAAGGGTAAAAGAAACTTTAACTGCCTGTCTACAAGAGGTCCCTGTTGAAGCCCTCCACGAAGCCTAAGCGAGTTGGATGAAGCGTTGAAAAATGTGTATTGAGTCTCAGGAGAACAGTACTTTGAAAAGTTCTGAAGTGATTGTAAATTTATGTTCAATTAATGATTAAAAATACAATTAATGGAGCTTTTGGGACAGACCCTGTAGACACTTGTACAATGATAATACAGTCTACCAGGTCAATTTGAGATCATCATGTGAGATAAAACAAGGAAATGAACTTAACCATATTGTAATCAATACAGCCGAATATAAAATATTATGTAATCTTCATAATATTTAATACATAAAAAATATATATATTTCTCATTTTAGATAATAAATAATTACTAAAATGAATTAAAATATATTTTCTTTATTAACTTCTAACACTATTAGGAATGTGGATATTAAATGAAGTTCTATCAATTTCAACTAAGACACTATTCCACAATACTAAGTTACAAGAACAATTACAAACTGAATATTTTTTATTATCACAATGAAAAACAAATTAAACAAAAATTATATACATTAAAACCAGCATATATAATTCAGATTCATGAATGAAATTTGTAAAGATATCACAGCCAGAGATTATTAGTTCTTAATAAAAAAATAATTTTTAATTTCCTTTAAGATCTATATTCAGTAAAAGTATTGAGATTCATTAAAAAAGTGGTTAAAACAAAAAATAAACGTTCCTGTTTCTGCTTTTTTTTTAAAAAAAGTAAGCAATATTTAAAAAAAACTTCAAAATATCTGAAAAAGGGCTAATGCAGATGGTAAAGGGTGATAGTTGAAAAAAACCTGACCAGGAATTGAACCCGAGATGCTTGGCATATAAGCCAGCTGCACTGACCGTTACACAACAAGCTGACCACCAATTTGTTGACTTAAGGTCAATTTAAAGGCAAATTGTATTATTTAAATTGGAACTATACATTTTAGCAAAAATATTATTCTGTCCATAAAAATTAAATTTTTTTTTTCTATTATCAAACATATTTTAATAAACATTATGCATTAAAAAAACAAATTTGACCTAACTTTTTAGTTAAAAAGATTGGTTAAGATAAAAAAAGTTTTATGTGCTTATTATACTACAAGAATAATATTTCAGACAAAGACGCACCCCATTAAAATTTTAAAAATTAAAATTACAAAAATCATTAATTTACTACAACAAATTTTTAAAAGCGTAGGTACAAACAGCAAAACTACAAAAACAAAACAATGAATATACTACTAATAACTACGACAAACAAAAACTACAAATCTACACAACAGAAAATAACACATTCAACTAACATGTTTACTTTGGAAAAAATTTACGTGCAGAAATTCTGACAGCAGTAAAAACAAAAATATGACATTCTTTCTAATAAAGTAAATATAGTTTGAAAAAACAACCAAATTTTAAAAAAGTTACTAATAAACAAAGAGAAAAATTTTCAATGATTAAAATTTTCTAAAAATAAAATATACAGCTTTTAGCTACTTTAGAAAGACAGTGTAGCACCCACTTCTACAGACCCCGTAAAACGGACTTTCTATATACCAGGCTAAATGACTTGATTCTCAGTTCAGCAACATAACTTCTCCAAAAGTATTTATAAAAATTATGCGGAAAATGGAAAAAATATATTTCAATGATACTTACAGTACTTTTCTTCATATTAAATAAAAAACAGACCTTATTTTAACAAAAACCCTCATATATTTTAACTAGAAATGAAGTTATATGAGGGTTATCCAGAAAATAACCTCCGTTTTTAAATAGAAAGTAAACGAGTGAAGATACAAAAACTTTATTATATACATATTAAAACTACAGTTTCTCTCTATTTTTCGACATAGTCGCCAAACAGATTCAAGCACTTGTCGTACCTTGGAACAGTCTTTGAAATACCCTCAGCATAAAAATCTGCCGCCTGTGAATGTAGCCAACCATTCATGGCGTTTTGAGGCTCTTCGTCATTGGCGAACCGCTGAGATGCAAGCCACCGCTTCATGTTCGGGAACAGGTGAAAGTCACTAGGAGCCAAGTCCGGGCTCTATGGGGATGATTGAAAACGTCCCATTTAAACTTGGCCAAAAGTTCATTTGTTCTTCGAGCTGTATGAGGGCAAGCGTTGTCATGCAAATGAACAAATAAACTTTTGGCCAAGTTTAAATGGGACGTTTTCGATCATCCCCCATACAGCCTGGACTTGGCTCCTAGTGACTTTCACCTGTTCCCGAACATGAAACGGTGGCTTGCATCTCAGCGGTTCGCCAATGACGAAGAGCTTCAAAACAACGTGAATGGTTGGCTACATTCACAGGTGGCAGATTTTTATGCTGAGGGTATTTCAAAGACTGTTCCAAGGTACAACAAGTGCTTGAATCTGTTTGGTGACTATAACGAAAAATAGAGAAAAACTGTAGTTTTAATATGTATATAATAAAGTTTTTGTATCTTTACTCGTTTACTTTTTATTTCAAAACTGAGGTTATTTTCTGGATAACCCTCGTATCTTGAGGAAAATGTGAGGTAGTTAATTTTTTCAATAACCTGTCTTACTACATCATAATATACAGCACCTATAAAATTTTAGTTATTTTAAAACAATATATTATGATGAAAATAGAAATCGCAATTAACCTGTCAGTACTTTAATTGAATATCATATTGTGAAAACTTAGGAAAATGTACAGACGATCCGAAATTTAATAAATCAAGGAATACGTAAAATAATAATTTAGAATAAATGGTTCAACAGTCTGCTCCAAATTTTACGTTGTATTCAACTTAAATAATTTAATGGAATGTGAAAACCTATAAAATAGATATTTATTTTACTTCGACCCAACAACTAGAATTTTCTTCAGTATCTTCATGTATATGATTTAATACAGTTGATGACATCCAAAATTTGAATGGAGCGACAGAAGTAAATTTTTGCAGAATTCTATTAATATTCCATGCACTTTCTTGTGTTGATCCGACAGTCTCACTATAAAGTTTTAAAAAATATTATGAAAAGAAAGAAACAGTAAATAACAACTAACTACAAAATTAGAATAAGAAACAAAAATCTGGTGTGGAAAACTCACACGACTTTCTTCTGCGAATGTGAAATTTAACATGAAAACATAACGTTCCCTACATATATTTCAAGTAGGGCAAGAGAAAGTAATAATGAAAAATATAACCTAATTTCAATCATGAGTGAATGACCCAAAATGAAAAACAATTGATTTTGATGAGCAAAATATGGAAATTTATTCATTGATGCTAAGCTAAGCTCTGTACAAAAATTATTGAAATAAAAAGTTGTACTTTTTTTTTAAATTTTCTATAACTTTGATTATAAATGAGGTGTGGCTATTAAATAACGAGACTGACGTAAAAAATTTAATTTTAATTTTATACATAATCATTTATTGTCACCTTCAATGTACTCTCCTTCTCTATCCCTATAACGCTCCATGCGAATTTTCCATTGTTGGAAACAGTGATGGAAGTTATCTTATGTCAGCTTCTTCAGGACACGCACCGCTCAAAAATGTTTCAAATGAAGCTCGCAAAAATGTTTGTACGACACTTTGTATGTGATTGAAAATGACCCAAATTTTTGGAAACTATACATATGATGAAACGTGTTTTTTTTTACTTACGATCCGGAAACGAAGCGCCAATCCATGCACTGGAAGAGCCGAACTTCACCGAGAGCCAAAAAAGCTCAAATGAGCAAGTCAAATTTTAAAGTAATGATGATTGTTTTTTTTATATCCATGGGATTGTGTACCTTCACTGGGTTCCTGAAGGTTAAATAATTAATCAATATTACTACCTTGAGGTACTTTCTAAACTACATCAAAGAGTAAGGAAAAAACGCCCCGAAATGAGGAAGGATAAATCATGGGTTCTCCACCAAGACAATTCCGCGTTATCTGTCAAGAGGTTCCTAGCCAAGTACAGCATCTCAGTGTTAGAACATCCACCTTATTTAATAGATTTTGCACCATGTGACTTCTACCTGTTCCCTAAGGTGAAATCTGCATTAAAAGGGACAAGATTTGAGTCTGTGTCCAGAAGGAGCTGACAGAAGATGACTTCCAGCACTGTTTCCAACAATGGAAAATTCGCATGGAGCGTTGTAGGGATAGAGAAGGAGTGTATATTGAAGGTGGTAATAAGTGATTATGTAGAAAATAAAAATAAATTTTTTTACAATATCGGTCTCGTTATTTAATAGCCACATCTCGTATTACATGCTTTTGCCGGAAAATACATACTAACACATTCAATGCTGAGCAATTATGAGGTATCTCTCCTGTCATGCTGATTACTTATGTTTTTTATGGAATTTTTTTATTTGCAACCTGTATATGGATTTATGTTTGCTAATAACATAAAAGTAAACAATTCAATGGTGATTTTAGATTTTTATTTAGATTTATTTTCGCCTATTCTAAAAAATGTATTTCTTGTTTGAATGTTTCTATTTACTGTTACAATTTACATGTAATTTCTCACATAATTTTAAACTAGAAACAATATATTCTTAAAGTAAATCCAAAAGTGTAAGCGATTTCGCATCGATACTGCAAAGATATTAAATTCAGAGCTTCAACTGAATCCTGAAAACCCGTAAATACTAAATGAAAGTATAAGTATGACGAAAATTTAAAAACGAACTGCACGGTTACATAGAAAAAACCTTTCTAAGGGCTATACCCTAGCAACAAATTGATATCCGACAGGCAGTCTCCTTCCCCAGAATTACATAAAATGTTAACAAACCAGAAACCGCTAGGCGAGACAGCATCCTGACTGTAACACCTACCCATGACCCACGGGTCATGTGTTTAGGCGGGTCCCTAAAGCACTGAATGTGTTAAGGCCACAATCTTAAAAAAAAACATTTCGTACCATGACAACACACCCCTCCCACAAATTTTAACAGACATACTGCTTAATCTGTCTTGTAGAACACAAAAAAATAGTAAAACAGTAAATGCTTAAAAGTGAACGGATACAATAAAAAATTTTTTGAACAAATATCTTTTTATTTATGACCAAGCGATCCTTACTTTACAAATATGTCTAGTACAAAACTAGACAAATCAAAATACACATGCAAGCGAATACTGAAGAAAACTGTCTTCTACTGGGTAAATCCTATTGTATAATTATTTAATTTTTCACTGGCCTGTCACAGCTGTTATGTATCACATTTTTTTACCTTTTTTTATAATCTTACTTTTTACTGACATGTTTCGGGGGATCTACCATCATCACAGTACATAAAATTTAAAATAAACTTTTTAAAAAAATTTATTAAAATTTACAGAAGATGTTGCATGTAGAAGATATATCTGTGAATTTCAATAAATTTTTTAAAAAGTTTTCTTGTTTTTTAATTCCTATCATGTATGTGTTGCAATCTGTTCAATTAAAGAACAATAAGCAACTCCATGACCCAATGACATCAAGATGATTTGTATGACTTGTAAATGAGGTGTAGTCTGGTGCAGATTCATGTCCACTATTCCTGAGAAAGTATGGTTAATTGAACTCTCAGCCATCAAAGTACACTGGTAACCACTCTTATTATTGTGTTAATTACGTGTTTTCATTGATTCTTTGTGTATTTATTATTTATTTCATTTGTGTGATTATTTGTGTAACTACGAGGTTATACGCGTGTTTTGTTGTGTGCCGGCCCGGGCGATAAGGTTTAATACCTGGGCTTGGCACAGACAGGCACCGTCATTACGGTGCTTTGCGTCTAGGGAGATTGGGCTCCATGAACCTAGACGCACCCACCACTTCAGAGAATTCAACGGCGCGTGCTATTTGGGAGATGGCGACGACAGCGACTCAACAAATAAACCATTCCTCTTCATCAACCAGCGCACCGGCTCCGACAACATCATCAATAGAAGTACCTGACAACGAAGGCTTCACCACCGTCCACCGAAAACGAGTTCGCACCAACTCAGGTGATGTACAAACACTTACCACCCCGATTGCAACCTCACCCCCCGATTCGACTCCACGTCGAAGTAAAGTTCCTCCGTTTGTGTTTCGCGCCCCTGCTAACTGGGCCGCGTTAACAAGGACACTGAGCAGTCAGCTCACGGAGTCATTCAAGGTCACGACACGTGGCAATTCTTACTCCTTATTTACAAAGAATATCGATGACTTCCATAAGTGCAAGGCTGTCCTCCTTTCGGAGGGCATTAACTTCCACACTTACTATACAACCGAGCCTGATGAGGTCAAAGTGGCAATCAAAGGGTTGCACTCTTCGTTTCAACCCGAAGAGGTTAAGCTGTTCCTCGCTGAGCGTGGCTTCGAGGTGAGCCACTGCCAGAATATAACTGGCCGAGCTGGCAGGCCAATCAATGTGTTCCTTGTGAAGTTGCGCAAGTCACCTCGCTTTGAGGACATTTACAAGGTCGATTCGATCTTCAACATTGAAGTGACCGTGGAGGCCTTCCGCCCACGACCGGGTCTGCCACAATGTTTTAAGTGCCAGCGTTATGGCCACTCATCGGTTAATTGTAACCATGAGTTAAGGTGCGTCAAGTGCGGCGGTAAGCACGACGCAGCTCAGTGTGAAGGCAAGTTAATTGAACAGCCTCGCTGCTGCAACTGTAATGGCCAGCACCCTGCTAGCTACCAGGGGTGCCCATTACATGTCCGGCTTCTTGCCGAGAGGCGCAAGGCTGCCGCCCAGTCGACGGCCGCCTCCTCATCAGCTCCGTCTACCGCCAAGTCCCAGGCGACACAATCACAACCCTCTACCTCTTCTTCCCCTCCTACTCAGAGGAGCTATAACAAAACAATCATTAAGAAGGCTCCTGTGCACAGGGCCACCACCAAGAACCAGTTTCCGACTTCTGAGTGGTCCCACCACTCGCAGCCATCCAAGCCGGTCTTCTCAGAAAGGGAGTTTCCGCCACTCCCGGCTAAAAAAGTCCCTTCTAAGGACAGCACTGCATTTGATTTTTCTACGATCGTCCAGTTCTTAACCTCCCCTAAGTTCCTAGCTTGGGCGGCTAATGTTCTTCCTCAACTGACATCTATTAGCTCCGCCTCTGAAGCTATCACTATCCTTATCTCATCTCTGACCTCCCTCCTTTTGTAATGCGTTTTCGCATTATGTCATGGAATGGCAATGGCATCCTTCGCCAACGAACCGATCTACTACGAGTACTAACAGATTACGATATTGACGTAGCTCTTCTACAGGAAACTAAATTTTTACCTACTACTCGCTTTCGCCTATCCCCCTACGTTGTGTATCGTGCCGATCGACCTGGCGCTGTGATCCCGGCAGGGGGGGTAGCTGTTCTAATACATAAGAGACATGTTCATAACTTCCTTGACGTGACCCATATTCCTTCGATTGAACATGTCGCTGTTATGGTGCCTCTCTTCTCACGTCTGGTTACTTTCATTTCAGTTTACCGCCCCCCATCTGCTGCCCATTTCCACCCCGCAGCCCTTGCTATAATCTTCGACCAACGTCAACCTGTGTTTGCAGCTGGCGATTGGAACAGCAAACACACGGACCTCGGCTGCCGAACAACGAACATTGCTGGTACTGAACTCCTGTCCTTCCTCGAGCAGTCTCCTTTGTCGTTAGCGCTCCATGTTCCTGACACCCCGACAAGGGTGCCCCCATTCACCTATCAACTTCCTGATATCCTTGATTACGCTATTTTTCTCGATCTTGCCTCCATCCCTGACATCGATGTATTACCTGTATTGAATTCTGATCACTATCCAGTTCTGTTTACTTTCACGTCCTCGACTGCTCGTATCCCTGTCCCGCCTCCTTCTCTGAAGGTCTGCTGGCGTTCCTTCTATGACTCAGTTGCCTCCCTAATCCCACCTGAACCCCCTACTGTTACCACTGTAACTGAGCTTGAGTCCCATCTTGATTCCCTCACTTCGATACTTTCCGATTCCATTGCCCAGAACTCGCACCCACGCCCGCCTCGCACTAGGTCATCACTTCCAGCTCCTCTCTGAAAGCTGAAAGCTGAAAGGCTGAAAGCAGCAATCGCCGATAGGCGTCGCTTTCGAAGGCTCTGGCAGCGCACCAGAGATCCACATCATCGGGATCTGTTCAACGGTGCCGCTGCTAGGTGTAAACTGCTACTCGATGGTCACCGGTGTAGTAAGTGGGAGGACTACCTTCATCGAGTAGCAGATGACGGAAGACCATGGGAGGCCACACGTCGTTTGTTGTCGACCCAGAGGAAGTCGCATCCTCTGATGACACCTAATGGTTTGACATATTCTCCGCAGGCGATTGCTGACACTTTCGCTTCGCATTTTGAACGACATTTTGTTGCCCCTCCGCCCGTTCATCATGACCAGGATGAACTCATTCATGATGAAGTCAACTCAACGCTCTCTGACCCTACGCCCTGTAACTTAAAACCTTTCATGGAGGATGATGTCACCTCTGTAATTACCTCGATTAATCCGCGTAAGGCCCCTGGTCCTGATAATGTCTCTGGATACGCCATCCTGAATTCCCCGCCAGATCTAAAGCTTCATCTTTTGGCAATATTCAATGCAGTGTTGGCGCTGCAACATTTCCCCTCCTCGTGGAAGGTTTCCAAAGTCATTACTATTCTGAAACCCCACAAACGTCCGACTGATCCCGAAAGTTATAGACCAATTTCCCTTTTGCCGATCCTGTCAAAATTATTCGAAAGGCTTCTTCTCCCGCGCCTGCGTCCTGTTGTTGAATCTGTTCTTCCCCCCGAGCAATTTGGTTTTCGTCAAGGACACTCCACAACTACCCAACTCCTCCGCATCGTCACGGCACTTGTGGATGCCAGAAATTCTTACTGTGACACGACGGCTGTGCTGCTTGATTTTCGGGCTGCATTTGACCGCGTCTGGCATATGGGCCTCCTTTACAAACTGGCACAATTCTTTCCCCCCTCAACTGTCCGATTACTCCATTCCTATCTTACTGGAAGACAATTCCAAGTCTCTGTCACTAATCCTCAGTTCCACATGGCTATGTCCCCACTCACCCCTTCGTCCGCGGGTGTACCTCAGGGCTCGGTCCTTGAGCCCATCCTCTATCTTATATACACCTTCGATTTTCCTGTCCGTGATTCAATCCAATTCGGACTGTTTGCCGATGATGCTATTCTGTACCGTCACGGCAGATGCCTCCACCTAATTGCCGCGCGCTTCAAACTCAGCTTCTAGACATCACTAGCTGGTGTCGTGTCTGGAGACTATCACTTAACCCCACAAAATGCGAAGCAATCCACTTTACACTAAAACACAATGTTCCTCCGCCTCTACGATTGGAAGGGGAACTCCTCCCATGGCAGAACAGCGTGAAATATCTAGGGGTTGACCTAGATAAACGATTGACACTTTGACAGCACATTGACAGCAAGCTTAGCAAGGGTAGGGCCTTGTTCGCTTTACTCATCCCTTTGTTCCTCTCTCCTGCATACTCCTCAAAACTGAAACTTCTGATGTACTCCTCTATCCTACGTCCTTTCCTTTTGTACGGGTCACCGGTATGGTGGCTCTTTCTCTCCAAGTCCAACAAAAGACGTACTTCAGCATACCAGAACAAAGTCCTCCGGTGCATCACACAGTTCCACTATCTTATATCCAATTGCATCATACACGAACACCTTCTCTTCCTTCTATGGAGGACTTTATTTACAATACCTCGAAACGGCTACACGACGCTGGGAAAACTGACGGACCCCAGATCATTCAGGACTTGTACCGACGTCCACACCCACCTGAAGTCTCTATGCCATTACCATTCCACGACTTTATCTAAATTCCAGTATGACCCACTTAACAAAATTTAGAGTTGCCACATTTTTATTCTGCCCTGTATTCCACTTATTTGCCCATGCCCCTTCTACTTGTATGACTCACTCCCCCCAGTTGGTAGTTATCCCCATGTTCCTATGCATAATCACTCCACTACGGTGAAAAGAGCCGCCATTTTAAATTGATAAACACTCAGAACATAAAAAGGCCGGTGATTATGCCAAACTCTACCCTTTCCGTCTCCCCTGAAATCATAAACTAACCCCTACCTTACATTATACCTTTAGTCCACGTTCAGTAAAATGCATGCCTTCCCCTCCCCAAGATAATAGGACTCCCACAAAACTGAAAAAGGCCACTGAAATATAAAATAAAATAAAAGAGCCGCTCTTAAACCCACTTGTCCCTTAATTTAAATTTTCCACAAAAACTTCTAAAAATCAATTACCTCCTTTCAAGTCCCAGTTCCAATGTCCCACGAACCAGAATCCTATTTCCTATTTAAACTATAAAATTCCCCCTAAATTTCTTGAGGTTGCAATTATTCTGTTATATTGTTCCCCGAGCAACCAGGCGTTCCTTAACACGATGTCGCCATCATAGGGCTTCTTAGCCCTCTCAACTAGGATTCAGGATTCAGGTAACCACTGTCTAGTACTGTCCCAGAGGTTCGTAAATAAAATTCTCTTTAAAATTCAAAGCTCTTTATTAAAGTTTCTTGATAAATATCATAAAATTCTTAAAAGTATTAAAATTTTTAAAATCTTTTAAAATGTATTAAAACTCCTTTAAAATTCCGCTCCAGCAAATCTTCTAAAATGATTTATTATTTCTAAATAATATTTTTTAAAATTCGTAAACTTTTTCTATTTTAAAATATTGTAAATTGCACCTCACTCCTTAAAACTTTTAAAATAGAATGAATTAACAATCCATTTTATTAATATGTTCTTTTTTTTTTTTTTTTTTCTTTTAAAATTGTTTTTTATTATTCTTGTTGATCGCATCTGACGGTGGTAAATCACCTGTTGTTTATATTGAGTGTGTGAATGTGTATGTTTATGTTATGCGTGAGCGTATTTAGTTTGTCATTTGTATGTACGTGTGCGTTATTGTTTGTGTGTATAAGTGTCTCCTATTACAATCTTCCCCCCCCCCGGGGAGTATGCATAAGCAAAAGGGATAAGGGGTGGGTGCTTAAATGTTAAAAAAGAAGGTGAGTACGTAGCAGTTGTCGGCCTGAGACGGTAAAATTCGTTCATTCGGGGCCCCTTTCAATAATACATTCATACAGCATGCAAACAGCATTTGGTTTTTTGTTACAATCATCTCAAGCTCGAGTATCGCGACAGACATCACCGAAAAAGTAGTTTATTTTTTTTTTTTTTTGAGCAAATTATGTAACCTTTTTAAGGTTAGAAATGTGTTCTTTAGTTATTTCCCCTCCAATAGTCTTACGGAGTAAGGCTGTAACTGGAGTGGAGAAGCCGATGATATAAAATGGTTCAGACCATCGGTATGCCATTTTTGCACAAATATTTTTCCGTTTCGAACTTACGGGGTGAGTTTTAAGCAAAACTTTATCTCCCACCGAAAACGGATTGGGGTGGCGCATAGCATTATATCGGCGCGCCATATCATGATGAGATTTAATTAGTTTTCTTCTAATGTCACACATCATGTTACTTGAACGTACAGGATTTCTATGAAGGATATCTTGGATATTCCATGCTCTATCCAACGGTGTTTGAGCTGGAAAAGTATGCAATATATCAAATGGACATTCCCCATGCGCGTTATGTTGAGCCATATTGAAGGCTAATTGAAACCAAAATAGAGATTTATCCCAGGTTGTTTGAGTAGTTGCATGGTATGCAATAAGAATAGACCGAAGATTTCGGTTTAATCGTTCGGCGTGAGATGGTTGTGGATGGTAGGGGGAGAGAGTGGTTCGTTTTATGCCTAGATTGAAACAAAAGTTTTTAAACATTATTGAATTAAAATTTTTAGCATTATCTGTGACGATTAACCTCGGGATGGAGTAATTTTGAAAAATACGTTTTAATTCTTCTATAATGGAGGATGTATTAGTGTTTTTTAATGGAGCTAACCATGTAAATTTTGAAAAACTGTCTACCACCACTAGAATATATTTGTATCCTTGGTTGGTTTTTGGTAGGCTGCCTACCGTATCAATAAACAGTGTATCAAATGGTGTTGTTGGAACTCTGGAACTGAGATTTCCCCATTTATAATTTATTCCAGGTTTGCTGCGTTGGCAGGTTGTACAAGCATTCACTTTTAAAGGAATTTCTCGATATATAGCCGGCCAATAAAAATACCGTGTAATTTTGTGTATAGTTTTATCGACACCTAAATGTCCACCGATTTCCGAATGATGAAAGTATTTAAATACTAAATCTTTTAAGGAATTGGGGAGAACGATTTTGGTTGGATTATTGTTTTTATCTTTTAGACATAGGACTCCTTTGGATAAACAAAATTTATTACCCATTTGTTGTTTTTGTTGAAGGATAAAGGTATCCTGTTCCTGATGTTGTCTTATGTCTGTAAAAGATAGGGGGAACTGCGATAATAAAGTATTAATATAAGATATATCTTTTGGGATATCTTCATTATTTAAATCGTACATCCTCGATAATGCGTCCGCCACATTATTATCCGAACCACGGATGTGATTAATTTTAAATTTAAAAACAGATAACCGAAGTAACCATCTAGCTAATCTACCCAACTGTTTTGGTCTGGAAAGAAGCCAGACTAAGGCTTGATTATCGGTTTCTAAAAGAAATTCACGATGTGCTAAATAGGTCCTGAAATGATCTGTTGCAAAAACAACTGCAAGACACTCTCGCTCATATGCAGAAAACTTCCGTTCTGCCTCTGTTAATGTTTTGGAAGCGTACGCTATGGGTCGTCTAGACCCTTCTTGTTCCTGAAGCAGTACAGCTCCTAGACCTGTATCAGACGCATCCGTCTGTAAAATGAAAGTTTTGGAGAAGTCTGGTATTGCCAATACCGGGGGATTAGCAATTGCCTGTTTAAGATCTTCAAACGCGATTTTTTGTGAGTCTCCCCAGATAAACTGAGTATTTTTACGACGCAATTTATTCAGGGGTTCGATTCTATCAGCATAATTTTTGATAAATTTAGAAAAATAATTAATCATACCACAGTATCGATGTACTTGTTTCACTGACGTAGGTTGCGGGTACTCCAATATTTTTTGTGTCCTAGTTGAGTCTATAGAGACTCCTTTGTACGATAATGTGTGTCCAAGAAACGGTATTTCATTTACGGCAAATGTTACCTTATCAGGATTAACTGTAATGCCAGCCTTCCGCAGAATTGACAATACTATTTTAATGTGTTTCACATGTTCTGGAAAACTTTTGGAATATATTAATATATCATCCATGCAATTAAATACAAATTTATATTTAATGTTTTTGAATATTGTATTCATAAGACGTGTTAAAACTTGTGCGCCAGTCGACAAACCAAAAGGTAATCTCTCATATTCGTATAAGCCATCCGGGGTACAAAACGCGGTGATTTGACGAGATTTTTCTGTCAATGGTATTTGATGGTACGCTTGCGCTAAATCTAATGTACTGAACCATCGTGCATTGGAAAACCATTGAAAAGCATGATTTATATTCGGTAAAGGTTGGGCCTCTGAGTCAATTATTAAGTCGACTTGGCGATAGTCTACGACTAAACGACTCGTGCCATTTGGTTTTGGAATCAAAAACGCTGGAGATGAATAAGGCGAAACACTTTCTCTAATTATTTTATCTTTTAATAATTTATCAATTTGTTGTTTCATTTGAAGTGTTTTTATTGGATTTAAGGGATAGGGTCTAGATTTTACAATTTCACTATTTTTAAGTTTAATATCGTATTTTAATACGTGGGTACAACCTAATTTAGTAGTTAGTACGTCAGGAAATTCCTTACATAAATTATTAATTTTATTTTTAATATACTCACTTTGTTCCACATTATTAATCTGATCTGGGTATAAATTTATTAGATGAAATTTTTGATTTTTCAACCAGTCAAAAGTTATCACAGACCTTGTGGCGTTAAATATTGCACGTGTTTTTTGTAGGAAATTCATTCCAAGTATTATTTCGTGCTGTATTTTTGTTAATACTTTAAAATTTATTTTCCATGATATATTTTGTAGGTTAATGTTAATCCAGACCTGTTTATTAATTTTTTAGAGGAAATCTATCAGCTGTAAGACAAATTGCTTTAATATTTTCCTCTTTTATAATCGCCTTCTTAGCTTTTAAAAGTTTATACATTTGTTGGTTAATAATGTTGTGCGTGGAACCAGAATCAATAAGGGCATTAAATATATTATTTTTGATTTTTATTGATAAAGCTTTCAAAGTATAATTACTGTTTAACCTTTATTCTTTTATCTTTAAATGTTTACATGCGTTATATTTACAAACACGCATCATATGACTATGTTGTGCGCATTTGTAAACATTCAGTTTTTTGGAACATGGTTATTTCCTTTTTGCTGCAAAAGTTTACAATTTCTTTTGATATGACCTAATTTATGACAATAAAAACACTTCAAAGTTGTTGCAGACATTTGTGATCTGATTTTATTGCATTCTGTATCTTTTAACGTGTTTTGTTTACCTTGGGTAGGTACTGTGTTATTTACATTGTTTATGACGCTTGTATTATTCATTTTTGATAAACCGATGTCATTAAGAGTTCTAGCATAAACTCTTTCATAGACATAGGCATCTAATTTATTAAAATCTTGTAAGTTATTGGGTTTGCCGATTATACCTATGTGTGTGGCATATATTTCATTTAAACCCGTTAAAATTATATTAATTAACTCACCTTCTGTTAAATCTAATCTTAATACATCATGATTTTCTAAAATTTCTCTCATGTATTCCGCAAGGGTCTCCGTTTGTGACTGGTTTCGGTATAATAATTTTAATTTTAATATTTCTTTCATTTTTGGTGTGATTAATTTGTTTACTAAATCTCTATGAAATTGATCGAAATTATGATTATTTCTAATAGAATTTTCAAAAATTTGTTCAGTGAAGCCGGTCATAAACGGAGTTAACAACACCAAGGGTAAATCAACTGCATAACGTTTCTGTATCTGTTTAATAATTTTGATATTTCGTACTAACGTGTCAATGTCACGTCCATCAGTAATAGTCAATTGTTTTAATTCGTTTTCTATTGGATTTGCAATTTTTGTCCAATTAAAGTTCAATTCGCGTTGGAAACACACGGGATTATTGTTACCTACGGCATTTGGTATTAATATGTCAGGGGTTTCGTTTCTAAGAACAGGATTTTGCATTTCTGGGTGATGCATAAGATTAATTTGATCATAATTAAGATTTCCTTGTTGTTGATCAGGTAAGAAATTATTCCCTAAATGTGCCTCTTCGGGGTTTAAGTTTTGCTCGAAATTAGGTCCAACTTCGAAATTATGCAACCCATTAGCCTTCCAAATATCAAATCCCTCTCTTAAATTTTGAAAGCCTACGACTTTATCTGGTTTGTTGGGTAATATGAATGTTAATATTTTGTTAAGCCGATCATCAAAAATTTCGGCATTATACTTTTCTAATTCATTTAAATTTTCTACGTTTCGTAACTTTACTAAATAGTTTTGACACTCTGTCAGTTGTTTGTCCATGTCAAATCTATGTAATGTAGTTAAATCGATTTGTCGTCCATTATCTAAGAGTTTTTGTAATCTTTGCCTTTTTTGTCTTACGTTTCCTGTTGTTGTGCTTTTCCGTATTCTAAGTTGGAAGTTAAGGTTTGTTTCGTCTAGTTTAGTGGGATCAAGAATCGGTGCTACCTGTCTATTCATGTTTCTATTTGTTTTGTTTGTTGATGATGATTATTTATGTATGTGTAATAGATGACTTACCGGTCGACGTCGGTATACCTGTCAGATGCGAGTTCTTTATAATTTTAGTTTTTTTTTTTTATAAATTTTAGAAGATTTGTTGTTTTATTTTTGATCTTTCTCTTTGTCTTTTTCTTGGCCTTTGACTAATCTTGTTATGTGTTTTTGATGATTTCTTGTTGATGAATCCTTCCTTTTTGTTTATTATTTTAATTTCTTTCCTAAATATTATGTTACTGAATTTATTTATTGGAATTTTTCATTAAACATCCTGGTCACGGCACCATTTTTGTCCCAGAGGTTCGTAAATAAAATTATCTTTAAAATTCAAAGCTCTTTATTAAAGTTTCTTGATAAATATCATAAAATTCTTAAAAGTATTAAAATTTTTAAAATCTTTTAAAATGTATTAAAACTCCTTTAAAATTCCGCTCCAGCAAATCTTCTAAAATGATTTATTATTTCTAAATAATATTTTTTAAAATTCGTAAACTTTTTCTATTTTAAAATATTGTAAATTGCACCTCACTCCTTAAAACTTTTAAAATAGAATGAATTAACAATCCATTTTATTAATATGTTCTTTTTTTTTTTTTTTTTTTCTTTTAAAATTGTTTTTTATTATTCTTGTTGATCGCATCTGACGGTGGTAAATCACCTGTTGTTTATATTGAGTGTGTGAATGTGTATGTTTATGTTATGCGTGAGCGTATTTAGTTTGTCATTTGTATGTACGTGTGCGTTATTGTTTGTGTGTATAAGTGTCTCCTATTACAGTACTCAAATCCTTATTAAGTAACTACTGTAAAAAGTTTATTTTCAATTTTTGGTACTCTGATGATGGTGGATCCACCAAAACACATAAGTAGAAAGTAGGATTACATAAAAAAGTGATATATAACAGCTGTAACAGGTCAGTGAAAAATTAAATATTTTTACAACAGGATTAAATATAGGCTGCAAGATGCATTATACTGCAATGATTTATTTATATTAAGTAAATATTAGAAGATAACTTATCAAAGTAACCAAGTAAGTAAGTATATCAATCAGTGGAGAGCTGTCAAGCAATCATTACACACGACCTAAAGTTTTGTAAAATATGTGCCAAATGGGTCTCTCGCCTTTTGACCACAGATCAGAAGTTGAGACGCTCTAATGGTCTCAAAACTGGAAGAATGCACTTAACTCAACTTGATCATCCTCCCTCCTCCCTACAGCTGGACCTAGCGCCCTGAAATTTTCATTTGTTAGGGCCACTTTAAGAAGTACTAGAAGGGCGACATTTTGAATATGATAAGAGCATGGAGGGGTTCATGTGCAATTGACTCCTGATGGAACTAGCTTTATTCTACAATGCAAGAATAAAAAACCTTTCTTGCTGGGAAAAAATCTTATTTCTAAAGCAGTAAGTTATGTAGAAAAAGAAATTATATTTGCCTTTTATTTTTCAATGAATAAATTTAATTTTTATTGTCATCTCCAACTTCAACACTTTGTGTTTCGGGATGTTGATTCACGGTTCATCAAGTTTGATTTTGTATAGATATATATATTTTTTCTTCACAGTTTCGTCTTTTTCAAATACACTACTGAGTGGTGGTTTTTGTTTTAATTCTAAGGACATTACTCAGATTTTCTTAAAGTTATTGTATTAATTAACTGATTGCAAAAGAAATACTATACTGTTTAAAAAAAAAATTAATTTTTAAAATAAAATGTTGTTTATACCCTCATACTCTGATGATGGTCGACCCACCAAAACATATTTACGTTTTCAAATAAAATTGTACATACATAAAAATCAAGGTAGCTACAAAATGTTCGTAAAGAATTTTTTTTTTTTTTTAAGCTTTTATTTGTTATTGGGAACTGTACATTGTTGCCAACTACCCAATTTGATCGCTGCTTTTTGCTGTATTTTTGTATTTTTTTTTTACGCAGATTAGACATGAGTTTGAACAGGTACCCCCAGTATAGTTTATTCATGGATGGCTGTTAACTGGTCACCATACAAAGTTGCTTGCCCAACCGGTGTTACTTAACAAATAATAGCGACTTTTTGCCAGCTGACTGACTGGGCTGGCCCGAAGGCCCATGAAGAAATTAAAAATATTTACACATTAGAATTTATTACAAGCCACAAGATGCATTATAAAGATTTACAATTTAATAAAATTTACTAAATATTTACAACACCAAGAAAAAAAGAGATAAAAATACAGTACAAGCAATACTAGTAAAAGAAATATACGACACAACATAAAGTACATAACTACTAGATTTAAATAGGTTTATCTTCCTTACATACCAGATAAGAACTGTTAAAAATTACGTATCCCATCTATAGTCCAGCCTCTCTTAATTTGCTCCTAATGTAAACAAATAATGATGTCACTGAGCATGCGCATTATATAAAAATGTGTACACACTGATTAAAAAGTAACGACAAAATACTTTCAAAAGTATTTAAATACAAAATACTTTTAGGAGTATTTTTATAAATGAAATTGTTAGGCCTACATCATATCATGACTGATGTTTTTAGTACTTTTAAGTACTTATAATTTAAAAAATAGTTAACTTAATAGGAATACGACATCCGTAAAGTCACAGAATCTAGCGTGCACCCTGTAGTAGGGGCTTTTGTTTGTTGACAGTAGGAGCAAACTAACAACGGCTGAACTGTAGATTTAAATAGGTTTATCTTCCTTACGTACCAGATAAGAACGGTTAAAAATTACGTATCCCATCTAAAAGAAAAACTAATAAAGTAAAATGAACTAAAAGAATAATGGATATAATACCTGCCAACTCTACAATTCCTATTATAAGGAAAATGTGAAAAAATTGCGAGAGGTATTTTGTTTGAAGTAGCAAGAATCAGTCGTTCATCTTTAATCCGATGGTTGTGTAGCTGTTTTACTTTCACAAAAAGTATCTCTTTGGCACCAGCACCAGTTGTTTCCACGATTGTTGAAGCTCCTTTACCACGACCTATAAAAACAAGATTTATTATTTTAATAAAAAATTTAAAATTGCCCGTAACAGGCATAGGTGAAGTTTTAAAATATTTGCATTCGATCTGTTAATTCCAGGGCTACAAAAAAAAATAGTTCTGTTTCTTATCACACATGGTCAGCCAATTATAAGACGGAAGCATTTAAGAACAGAAGAGGTATAGTCACTTTGAGTCACGAGTTTGCCCTTGTTTGCAACGAAGGCTGAAGGGGGAAAGCATCAGTGCGCATGCGCGACTGCTTTAATTTCAGTACGACAAACATAACAACTTATACTATACCTAGAGCATATAAAGTATATATTTTTTTTTATCATCAGTCTCTCGACTGGTTTGATGCAGTTCTCCAATCTGTTCTATCTTGGGCAAGTCGTTTCATATCTACATACCTGTAACAGCCTACATCTTTTGTAATTTGCTTTATATATTCTAATCTTTGCCTCCCTCTACAATTTACTCCCTCAATATTACCCTCCATTATTGATAGCCCAATACCTGGATGTCTTAGGATATGCCCCACTAGCCTATCCCTTCTTTTGGTAAGATGCTTCCATATACTTCTTTTTTCATCCACTCGCCTAAGAACCTCTAAATTACTTATTTTGTCCACCCACCTAATCTTTAACATTTTCCTATAACACCACATTTCAAAAGCTTCTATCCTCTTCTTTTCAAAAGTATATTTAAAATAAACAAAAGTATATAAAGTATACTGTGGAACCTTTTGTAGGTTAACTGTACGAATATAACTGTTACCGTAAACACACATGTCAGTTTCTCGAAAACGTGGTCCAACTATTCACAGTGCTGACGCAATGTAATAAAATGTTGTGAGTTTGAAGCTAAACAAAAATGCCTTTCCCTGCCTCTTAACAAAAGCCGTGAGTGAGTGGCTAACTACTGTGATGTTTCTCTTTCCACAATTCGAAAAAAGAAGGAAATTAAAGACGTGAAGGAGCTATTCTTCAACAGTTTTGTTGACACCTGGTAAAAAAAACCAATCAGTTAGGTAGATACTAGAGAGACTGATAATGAAAACGCTGTTACAGTAATAGTAAAGAAGTCGATTCATTCGTAATTAATATAAATCAAACATTTCTAGTCATGTAATTAAGCTATAGGCAATATTACAGGTCATATTTATTTCTTATAAGGTTTATGAAGAAAAGATTTTCTCGGAATAAACCACAGCTAACAAAATGTATCTAGAAACCGCACGGTAGTGAAATGTACGAGTAGTGTCTCATTGTTGAGGTTGGCAGCACTACAAATATTTCACTTCCCTTCCTCACAGCCCATGCATACGCAAAAGGTAATTTCGTGACTTCAGTATCTATAGAGGTGTAAAAGACGCTAGTCAGAGTTATCTCCTCTGAAAGAAACGAATTTCATTATACAGCTAGACCCTGAGGTGAATAAAGTGAAGGTGTCATTTGCAGGATGGAAAATAGATGCTTTACAAAGGGCCTGGCATGCTGATAAGTGTACTTTTCCAATCAGTGTGGAAGGCCCTAGTAAACCATCTCACTCTTTGTTTTACTTAGTAAAGTTTCTAGAAGTTTAAACTAGCCTTTCCGCCAATAACCTAAACACAAGTTGCAAAAATAGGGTTTAATTCTAACCCTATCTTATCACAAGAAAATTTACAAAAAAAATTATAAGAAGCTAAAAACAAAGGACATTTTTAATCCCTATTCCATCATCATATTCTTTAAACCTCTTCCAAGTTTCTTCAGGTCGAGCCCAACACAACATCTCTCCAACTGTCTTAATTACCGAACCATCTTTCTTCCATTGCTCTTTTGGCATCGCATCTGTTCCCCAATTCATCCATAACTGAACCTGTCTACTTTCCTCTCAGTCTTTTCCCTCCATCTCCAAGGACAGCATCTTTTCAGCAGTCTTCCTTCTTGACTACTATGTGAACAGAATCTTGAAGTACATGTAGAATGAAATAACTCATACTGAATAAAAGAGGGCATAGAAAAAACATAGTCAATCTGTAAGAATAATCCGCGCAAGGCAAGCGCCTATAGGTTGGAAACGAAAGTTTTACACTAGCTGGTGGTTATCTACCTCTCCGCCTGACAAAATTATCTACATCCAGCTAAAATAAACATTATCTTTTAAAAGTTTTCAATTATATCGCTCAAATTACTTGTAATTATTGTAGTACCAGAACGCGAATCCGTAATTAATTTTGTTAACCATTATATTTAAGAAAGCAATTTTTTTCTTACTAAGGGAATTATGGATATTTAGAACAATTTTTTTCTACTTTTCAACAGTTTACCGCTTTTGTTTCAAAAACTTAACACATTTATTATCATACGTGTAAACAAAACACAGCTTACAAAACTTTTCAACTTCAGTGTACGAAGAAAATTAAAACGAACCGATACAATACCAAAAGATAACTGACAAAACTAAAAATGAGTTAAACACGAACAAGTGCAAACAGTTATATTAAACTAGTCACAGACATTAATTTTAATGATATGAAATGAACAATCTGAAATGATAAACAACGAATCACTGGAATCGGTTACTGTCCTGTTATAATTCAAGCGCATAGTCTGCTGTATTACTTGTGACCAAAAATAAAAATGAATCTATAATAAAAACGTAAACCATACTCGTAAATAATAATGTAATAATTGTTAATAATGTCTCATTTTTTTATTAAACAGGATATCCTACCTTATAACTTTTAATTAAAGACTCAGTATTAAATATAATCTTAAAATAAAATATCAAATAATTCATTGCTAAAACAAGTGTACCATTTCCTGTCTATAAAAAAATTTAATAATAATAATAAATTTAATACTAATTTAAGTTCTACTATAAAATATAATATCTTACCAATTATAGAACCAATACTTTCATTACTGCTGAAATGATGATGACATTTCTCATCATTTAAACTGGTTTGATGAAGTATTTTTTTACGATAAGCACTTGCTGGACAGTAATCACTTCCTGTCGTGTTTGTTCTAAAACAGACACACAGAAAATTACTCATTCACGCTAAACTAGGCTCTGTAGAGAAAAATGCTCTAAATAATAGTTGTAGATCTTTTTTAATATACACTTTTGTCGTAAAATGTATACTAAGGCTGAAATCTTAAAAAAATTGATTTTTTACGCGTTTTCAAGAGAAAAAAACAGAAAATCACAAATTACCGCTAAACTAAATGTTATACAAAAAAATGTTTGAAATAAAAATTGTAGGATTTTAAATTGTCACCAACTTTTATTAAATATATTTTTGCGCTAAAATGCATATTAAAGCAATCTTAAAAAAAACAATATTTTTACGTGAAAACAGCCTCACCAAGAATTTCAGCAAACATGGCGCCTACCCTATTTTGTAGAGCATAAAAAATTTAGTAAACCAGGCGATTTTTAAAAAAATTTGTAGGACCAGTTTTTGAGAAAATCGCAAAACAGTGAAAAATTACATGAATAAACTACTACTTCCGGTTGACCGATTTTGATGAAAATATTTATGTCAGGTCCTCTAGTGGTATCTAACATTAGTTTTAAGTTTCAAGTTCGTAGGATGTTCCGTTCTTGAGATATTCTGTTCTCACACACACACACACACACACACGCACACACACACACACACAGACCAATCGCTAAAAACATGTTTTTTAGGGTTTAGGGGATCTGACAATGTGTAGATCCGGCGAAAACTCGATTTCGAAAAATCAACATGAAAACAATATCCTACTTTCCTTCCTATATAGTCATATAGGCAAGAGAAAGTAAAAAAACAATACATACTCAACTATTTCATCACTCATTTTCATATATCATTATTCGGTTCTCCACCGTTTGCATTAGCAGAAATTGCAAAACAATCAGACGTAAGTAAAAGAAAAAAAATCAACTATTTCCACAAAAAATCTAAATATAATTAACAATTGAATCAAATACAATAAAGCAATACTCCACTGTAGTAAACTATGCGTCAGGCTTTAATAATAGATAAAACATTCAACTATTTTAATATTAAAGATTCAGATGTCATGATTGCATTCACTGAATAAAAATCCAGTTCAATATAAGTTCACATAGATTAAAAACAAAACATAGACACTGTACTCCTATATTTTCTACACTATGAAATAAACTTGTACTATCAAAGTTATTCTCACATTAACTGACTGTATCATCCATACAGAGTAACATTCAATAACAAATTAATCTCTTACTTGTTCCATTTAATATTAATAGAATAATTACAAATGTTAAAACTTCTGTTGTTTTCTACCAGGAAATAATCAGAAGCTATAGTGAGTTGTTTTCATGCATAAAATGTATGCATAGGCAGCTGCTAACTGCAGAGATTAAGATTATTTATTTCAGTAGCCATAAAAAATGAAATTTGATTCAGACAATGTTATGAAAAAATTACACAATCTGAAGCAAAATTGTCATAAAAAAACATGTATCATTCACTAATCAAACATAACTAATATCAATATTTTGTAGTTCATGTTAGTGCACAATATAGAAAAAAGTACATTTAGTATAAAAGCTGAGAATAATACATACCTTTCTCGAAATGGTGTGTAAGTAGTTGAATTTCTATGAATATCCTGAGTACTTGAAACAGTTCTGTAACTTACTTTTTCATAAACAGTCTCCATCTGAACTAAGCCAACATCCTGACATTTCTCAACACTAGACTGAACTAGTTTAGTGGAACTCAATTGTGTTTCACTTACATCTTTTGAACTATCAGTCGTATCCTTGATTGTTTCATTCACAATTACCATTATTTTCTTATCTGTATTGCTTGATAATCTAACATCCGTTCTAAATAAATCGTAATCGGTATCACTGTGAGTTCCATCCAACGAAATATTGGTTAAAAACGAAACCGCTGCAGCTCTTCGCCGTGACCACTGTTCGCGTTCATTAGATGCCATGGTATCCCTAAAACGATTACAAATCATGAAACCTACACAGACCATGAACAAAAACAGTAATTTTCATTATTTAACGACATACCGCAGGTAACCGTTCAGATGACCGCATTTTCACCTGCAGCCTAAATAAACAATAATTGGCATTCTCGCTTTCGCTCTACTAACATCATTATCTTAGTGCACAAATAAATACGTAAGCCCGCCACTACCTGTCATTTTTGTAATGTAATATATCACAAGATTGAATAAACATCAACGCAGCCCACTGGAACTTTGTCTAATCTACCTCTTATCGCTAGCACTTCGAAATGTACACAAAATACCAGAATGTGTGCCCTTGATATGATCGAACAGCTGACTAATTTTGAAAAGCAAAATTGGCGATTTGACAAAATCATGTCTTGCAAAATGGTAATTATATTGACGAAGATATTTGATATAAGTAGAACTACAAAAACGATGAAAATTTAAAAAAAAATATGATCAGTTCAATTATGACGATACATATAATTTATCTGTAATGTGCACGGACCATTTCGAAACATTAATCGATTCCTACCTCCATGCGATTACGAATAGGTTATTTTGTTAATGAAGCCACGCATTGCGCAGATGACGTTACAATAAAGCGGCTGTGATAAAAATATTTTGAACGTGTTCTAAAAAAAGAGCTTCATAAAATAATTCTGCATATATATGCAATTATTGATTTAATCAAGTAATCACGCAAGTTTCATAATGAACGGGTTTTACCTTCTTTTCTTCCCTAGTTACTTCCCAATAAAATGTCATTAGCTCGTTTAAAGGCTTTGAACTGTTTGGTTAATAATAATCATCTGTTCCGTAAGGTCGCGCAGATCATAACCTAATAAATTTTAGAGGTTATGTTTATTGTTTTGAATTTTATGTACAACACTGAAGAGAAATAGTGTACTCAAAAGAAATATTGACTTTCTTAAGTGGCTAATATCAAACTCCGTGCTGTAATTACAATGCCACTTATTTACTTGTGAATCTATTGTGTGTGCAGTAATTATGTTCGTAACACAAGTACAAAACTCAAATTTATTATATCGCGCCAACAGCTTACTTAGAAAATGTGCGGCAAGGAAGAAATTCTATTTGTTAGCAAAATATTCTACTGTTAAAAGATTACCGCAGGATTCACCGATGAATGTTTTTGACCGAAATACTAAATTATTACAAAAAGAACGTGCAGCAATGCTGCCAGACGTTCACATTTACGATTATCTAAAAGATGAAGTTGGTTACAGATTATCAGATAGAATATTTGATATAAAAAGAAAATTTAATTGTTGTGTAGATTTAGGTTGTAGTAGAGGTTATGTATCAAAAAATGTTGTCGCAGATTCCGTAGAAAAATTAATTTTATGTGATATGAGTAGTTCTCAACTTGAACAAGCTGCTCCACCTGAGAGCGGAGTGAAAGTTGAACGAATAGTTGTGGATGAAGAAAATCTTCCGTTTGAGGAAGAATCAGTTGATCTAGTCATTAGTAACTTGTCACTTCACTGGGTGAATGATTTACCAGGGACATTAGCGCAGATTCAAAAATCCCTTGTAAAAGATGGTGCTTTCTTGGCTACTATATTTGGTGGTGACACTTTATTTGAATTAAGGTAAATATAAACCAGTTTTGTGACAAACCTTAATTAGTTGAATCGATTGCTTAAAATAAGATTGTAGGACTGATTATAAGTAAATGGAACTAATGTATGTTTGTAAAATTATTTAGGATTTGAATACTAGACAGGGGTTACTGGTGTACTTTGATGGTTGGGGTTCAATTAACCATGTTCAGGAATGGTCGGCCAGGGTCTGTATAAAAGACTACACCTCATTTACACGTCATACATCTCATTGGGTCATGGGGTTGCTTATTGTTCTGAATAGAACAGTTTGCAATGTACACACATTAAGAATAAAAATTAAAAAAAGTATTTAGGGGGCATGTTTAAGCCAATTTTGTATACAATTAAAACTTAAAATTAAATAAATATCTCTGTAAATTTGATGTTCGGGCTTTACTGAATTTCGTTTTTTATTATTATTTTTTTTTTAACGTCCGACTGTTCTGCAATTACTGCTAATGCAGACGGTGAAGGATGAAATGATTTTTGTAACGTATGAAAATATGCCGTGCCTGAATGGGATTCGAACCGAAGACCGCATGATGAGAGGCGAGCACGTTACCAACTGCGCCAATGCGGCTGGCAAATTAACGATTTACTGAATTAACGTTGAACCTATGACAGAAGTAATGACTTAGCAAATGAAGGCGGAACTTACTGGCCTAAAACTCAGTACAGAGTACTTTCGTTAACTGAATCCTTTGTTGCCAGGTTGTGGTGCTGCTGTTGTTGTTGTTTAGGTCATCAGCTGAAAGGCTGGTTTGAACCTGTAGAGGTTTTACTAAGTAAAAACGAGGAGTTAGGTGGTTTACCATTGCCTTCCTCACTGACTGGAAAAGTACGCTTATCAGCATGCCGGGCCCTCTGAAAAGCACATATTTTCCACTCTGTAAATGACACCACTTCATTCACCACAGGGTCTGGCTGTATAAAGAAATTCATTACTTCCAGAGGATAAAACTCTGATTGATGTCTTTTACACCTCCACCTCTTCTGTTCTTAAATGATTCAGTCATTTAATTGGCTGACCATGTGATAAGAAACAGAACTATTTATTTTAGCCCTGAAATAAACAGATTGAGTGTAAATAATTTAAAACCCACGTATCTGTTATGGGCAAGGTGCAGCTGTACATCAGCTAATAGCAATACTAATAAATTTGGATGAAATTTGAACCATCATATAAAATATTAGAAATTTGTTCATCCATCAGTTGAAAAATCTGGTGTGAAACACTCACACAACTTTCTCTTGCCAATGCAAATAATTAACAATAAACCTAACATTAGTATTAAAACATTAGAAATGAACAAAAACTAACCTCAAAAACATAACCTTATTTTAATCATGAGTGGAAGACGCAAAATGAAAATCGAACTCAATTTGGCTTAAAAAAAAACGGAAAATCACACTTTCACGCTAAACTAGGCTCTGTAGAGAAAAATTCTCTAAACAAAAGTTGTAGATCTTTTAATTTTCTATAACTTTTATTATATACACTTTTGTCGTAAAATGCATACTAAGACCGAAATGTTAAAAAAACCGATTTTTCTCACGTTTTCGTGAGAAAAAAACAGAAAATCGCAAATTACCGCTAAACTAAGCGTCATACAAAAAAATGTTTGAAACATAAGTTGTAGGTTTTTAAATTCTCTACAACTTTTATTATATAAGTTTTTGCGCTAAAATTTATATTAAAGCCGTAATCTTAAAAAAACAACGTTTTTACGTGAAAAGAGCCTCACCGAGAATTTCAGCAGACATGGCGCCTACCCTATCTTGTAGAGAATAAAAAATTGAGTAAAATAGGCGATTTTAAAAAAAATCGTAGGACCAGTTTTTGAGAAAATCGCAAAAAACTGAAAAATTATACGAATAAACTACTACTTCCGGTTGACCGATTTTGATGAAAATGTTCGTGTCGCGTCCGGTAGTGGTATGTAACTTAAGTTTCAAGTTTCAAGTTCGTACGATGTTCCGTTCTTGAGATATTCTGTTCACACACACACACACACAGACCAATCGCTAAAAACATGTTTTTTGGATTCAGGGGGTCTGAAAACGTATAGATCCGGTGAAAACTCGATTTCGAAAAATCGACATGAAAACAATACTTTCCTTCCTATATATTCATATAGGCAAGAGAAAGTAAAAATTAAACTGCAAAACTAAGTTTTTAGTTGATTGCAAAGATTTTAAATACCCATCACCTATGTACATGCATTGTCTGTACATTACTGACAATAATTTAACTGGAGCTTGAGCAGAGCCATATGTGAAAAAAGGATTGGCAAATGGCAACCTCAAACTCGACCTTGACCATTATTGACAAGATCTGAACCACAGCCAGTCATTTTTTCTGGTATAATTTTATATTACCTTTTAGCATAATTGTGTGATTTTCTTATTCTTATTATAATAATACTATTTATTTGTGGCGGAAGTTTCACCAGTTTCAATAGATTCAGTTTTTATTAAATTTGACTTTAGTGAAAAAAATATATTTTTTGTATTTATTATTTATGGTAGCTTTATTATTAGTTCATCTATTATAGTTGTTCATTACAGGTCTAAAATAAATAGTTCTGTTTCTTAGCACATGGTCAGCCAATTAAATGACTGAATCATTTAAGAACAGAAGAGGTAGCGGTGTAAAAGACACTAATCAGAGTTACCTCCTCTAAAAGTGATGAATTTCATTATACAGCCAGACCCTGTGGTGAATGAAGTGAAGTTGTCATTTGCAGGGTGGAAAGTGAGTGCTTTTCGGAGGGCCTGGCATGCTGAGAAGCGTACTTTTCCACTCAGTGAGGAAGGCAATGGTAAACGCCTTACTCCTGGTTTTTTACTTAGTAAAACCTCTAGAGGTTCAAACCAGCCTTTCGGCTGTTGACCTAAACAACACAACAACAACAGTGAAAAAAATATATATTTTGTATTTATTATTTATGGTATCTTTATTATTAGCTCATCTGTTGTACAGGGTGATTTTTTAGTCCTGTTACCGAATTGTTAATGTCTGGTAATATTTTTAATTTTTTTTTGTGACACTAAGTTGGTAGCCGTACTCAACCAGTATGGATATGGCAGTGTGAGTTGATTCTCCTTGAGCTGTGTAAAATTTTGTGCCATTTCCGGTCGCGCTACGAACAGAATGTCTTTTATCCTAAAACAATCTCTTGTTTAAATCTGGAGGCTGAAGCTCTAGAACTAATCGTATGTGATACGGATACAATTTCAATTTTTTAACAGCTTTTTGAGCACTCGAACATGACAAATCAACATGCGAGGAAAGTTTTTGTAAACTTTTCCATGGAGAATTGAGCAATCTTGTTTTCACATTCTCTTAACGTCATCTGTCAAGGGAGTTGGTCGACCACTACGTTTTCTGCTCCAAACAATACCTGCCTCTAAAAATCAGTTAGTTAGCCTAGAAATTGACTAGAATAGAGTGGAGGAACACCAAAAAATTTAATTTGAAATGATTCTTTTACACTCGCATACGATTGATTTTGTAGCAAAATATTGTTCAAGAATGAAAACCTGTTGTTCTAGGGTAAAAGACATTCTGTTCATAACACAACTGGAAACAGCACAAAATTTTACGCAACTCAAGGAGAATCAACTCAAACTGTCGTATCTATACCGGTTGAGTAGGGCTACCAACTTTGTGTCACAAAACAAAATATCCCTTTCTTAGAAAAAAATTACCAGACATTAACAATTGGGTAACAGGACTAAAAAATCACCCGGTATTATAGTATTTTCATGTTGATGTTTAGGTGTTCACTGCAATTGGCTGAACTAGAGAGAAGAGGTGGTTTATCACCGCACATATCTCCATTCACAGATGTAAGAGATGTTGGTTCCTTGTTGACAAGAACTGGTTTTACTATGTTAACAGTTGATACAGATGAAATAACTGTAGGGTATCCATCTATGTTTGAACTTATGAGTGATTTAAAAGGTAAGCATACAATTTTCAGTAGAGCTTTGTATTTAGTATTAAACATATTTAATATTATTCAATTGTTGAGAAAATGTTAATGTATTCCTCGTAATAAGACAGAAATCATAAAATTTTATGGAAAGATAAAGAAATTCCTTTTTACTTTCTCTTGCCTATATGAATATATAGGAAGGAAAGTATTGTTTTCATGTCGATTTTTCGAAATTGAGTTTTCACCGGATCTATACGTTTTCAGACCCCCTGAACCCAAAAAACATGTTTTTAGCGACTGGTCTGTGTGTGTGTGTGTGTGTGTGTGTATACAAAATATCTCAAGAACGGAACATGGTACGAACTTGAAACTTGAAACTTGAGTTACATACCACTACCGGACCCGACACGAACATTTTCATCAAAATCGGTCAACCGGAAGTAGTAGTTTATTCGTGTAATTTTTCACTTTTTTGCGATTTTCTCAAAAACTGGTCCTACGATTTTTTTTTAAATCGCCTTGTTTACTCAATTTTTTATTCTCTACAAGGTAGGGTAGGCGTCATGTTTGCTAAAATTCTGGGTGAGGCTGTTTTTACGTAAAAACATAGTTTTTTTAAGATTACGGCTTTAATATGCAATTTAGAGCAAACATTTATATAATAAAAATGTAGAGAATTTAAAAACCTACAACTTTTATTTCAAACAGTTTTTTGTATAATGGTTAGTTTAGCGGTAATTAGCATTTTTTCTGTTTTTTCTCACGAAAACGTGTGAAAAATCGTTTTTTTAAGATTTCGGCCTTAATATTCATTTTATGCCAAAAGTGTTTATAATCAAATTTATAGGAAATTAAAAGATCTACAACTTTTATTTAAAGCATTTTTCTCTGCAGAGCCTATTTTAGCGTGAAAGAGTGATTTTCTGTATTTTTAAGCCAAACTGAGGTTGATTTTCATTTTGCGTCTTCCAGTCATTATTAAAATAAGGTTATATTTTTAGAGGTTAGTTTTTGTTTATTTCTAATGTTTTATTACTAATGTTAAATTATATTGTTAATTATTTGCATTGGCAAGAGAAAGTTGTGTGAGTGTTTCACACCAGATTTTTTATAAACAGTTTACTTATTACAGTGAAGTTTGATAAACTCAACTTGTTGGTACAGTTCAGCCGTTGTTAGTTTGCTCCTACTGTCAAACAAACAAAAGCCACTTACTACAGGGTGCACGCTAGAATCTGCGACTTTACAGATGTCGTATTCCTATTAAGTTAACTATTTTTACTTTCTCTTGCCTATATGAATATATAGGAAGGAAAGTATTGTTTTAATGTCGATTTTTCGAAATCGAGTTTTCACCGGATCTATACGTTTTCAGACCCCCTGAACCCAAAAAACATGTTTTTAGCGATTGGTCTGTGTGTGTGTGTGTGTGTGTGAACAGAATATCTCAAGAACGGAACATCGTACGAACTTGAAACTTGAAACTTAAGTTTAATACCACTACCGGACTCGACACAAACATTTTCATCAAAATCGGTCAACCGAAAGTGGTAGTTTATTCGTGTAATTTTTCACTTTTTTGCGATTTTCTCAAAAACTGGTCCTACGATTTTTTTAAAAATCGCCTGGTTTACTACATTTTTTATTCTCTACAAGATAGGGTAGGCGTCATGTTTGCTGAAATTCTGGGTGAGGCTGTTTTCATGTAAAAACGTTGTTTTTTTAAGATTACAGCTTTAATATGCATTTTAGCGCAAAACTTTATATAATAAAAGTTGTAGAGAATTGAAAATTCTACAACTTTTATTTCAAACAATTTTTTGTATAACGCTTAGTTTAGCGGTAATTTGCGATTTTCTGTTTTTTTTCTCATGAAAATGTGTGAAAAATTGATTTTTTTAAGATTTCGGCCTTAGTATGCATTTTACGACAAAAGTGTATATAATTTAATTTATTGAAAATTAAAAGATCTACAACTTTTATTTAAAGCATTTTTCTCTACAAAGCCTAGTTTAGAGAGAAAGAGTGATTTTCCGTATTTCTAAGCCAAACTGAGGTCGATTTTCATTTTGCATCATTCACTCATGATTAAAATAAGGTTATGTTTTTGAGGTTAGTTTTTTGTTTATTTCTAATATTTTATTATTAATGTTAGGTTTATTGTTAATTATTTGCATTGGCAAGAGAAAGTTGTGTGAGTGTTTCACACCAGATTTTTTAAATTAGAAGTACTTAAAGTACTAAAAACAACAGTCATGATATGATGTAGGCCTAACTATTTCATTTATAAAAATACTTTTAAAAGTATTTTATATTTAAATACTTTTGAAAGTATTTTGTTGTTACTTTTTAATCAGCGTGTATACATTTTTATATAATGCGCATGCTCAGTGACGTCATTATTTGTTTACATTAGGAGCAAACTAAGAGAGGCTGAACTATAGACTGAGAAAGCGATGAGTTTCTGAAATCTTGATTTGGATCTTCTCTGTTATATGCCTACCACTATTAAATCCAGTTCCCCTTGTGCCATAGTTCTCCCTATGTTGAATGAAGGTTCGCACTACACAGCACGTGTTCTTCTCACACGCGGTCAATATGGAGTGTATGCACGCACACAACCACTGAGCATAAAAATGAAACATTTCTGTTTTATTTGTTTTCATTTTCAATTTATGTTTACATTTTTATTTTTACACATAATAAAATGCAATAAATTAAGTTATACATAATACATAAATATACTAATCGTTATAAATATAGTAGGCCTAATATAAAAATAAATATAAATACGTTAGGTAGGCCTACTTAATAATAATAATAATAATTAACTAACTTAATTAATAATAATTAACTAACTTAATTAATAATAATTAACTAACTTAATTAATAATAATAAATCTTAATCCGTTACTAACAGGACGACGGTTGAATAGTGAATAACCATTCATGGCTTCGTACTAGATTGCATCCCACCAACTCATACCATGCAGTATGACGTAGTAGTGGCAGACCACAAGGGGAACTGGAGTTAATAGTGGTAGGCATATAACAGAGAAGATCCCTTGATTTAATGAAAAAATGCTTTTATTAACGACTTAAACTGTACAATACTCAAGATTATTTATGATATTCATATGTAATACGAATTAATTATCAAAAAAGTATAATAAAATATATTATGAAAAACTTTGGATAGAATGAGAAATGGAATTCATATCTGTTTGGAGGTAAAAAATACATCTTCACTTATGCTCAACTGCTTTATCACGAAGCTAATAAAATATTATGTGGTTGTTGTTTAGGTCAACAGCCTCCTGATTGGCTGGTTTGAACCTGTAGAGGTTTTACTAAGTAAATCGAGGAGTGAGGTGGTTTACAATTGCCACAACTCACTGAGTGGAAAAGTACGCTTATCAGCATGCCGGGCCCTCTGAAAAGCACATATTTTCCACTCTGTAATTGACACCTTCACTTCATTCACCACAGGGTCTGGCTGTACAATGAAATTCATTACTTTCAGAGGAGATAACTCTGATTAGTGTCTTTTACACCTCTACCTTTTCTGTTCTTAAATGATTCAGTCATTTAATTGGCTGACCATGTGATAAGAAACAGAACTATTTATTTTAGCCCTGCAACTAACAGATTGAGTGTAAATAATTTGACACTCCACCTGCCTGTTATGGGCAGGAAAATATTATAGAATGTGTATGTAATACAGATGTCCCATGGTGTTCAAAATAAAGCAGTTTTCCTCAATTTCTTTTAAACCTTCATTATGGTTCATTCTCACATTTTTCATTCCTCTAAACATTTTCATAATAGTCTTTTTACTTCTTCCACCTGTCTGTTATGGGCAGGAAAATATTATAGAATGTGTATGTAATACAGATGTCCCATGGTGTTCAAAATAAAACAGTTTTCCTCAATTTCTTTTAAACCTTCACTATGGTTCATTCTCTCATTTTTCATTCCTCTAAACATTTTCATAATAGTCTTTTTTCTTCTTATCTTCTTTTCCATTTACAGTCGCTGTTCTCATGATCTGTCAAAGGTGCACTGACTTCATTTTCATTAATTCGTTTAAGCAGATTGACCAATTATTTAGAACTACATCCGGTTGACTGATTTTGATGAAAATGTTCATGTCAAGTCCCCTTGTGGTATCTAGCTAAAATTCAAGTTTCAACTGCATACATCGTTTTGTTCACACACGTACTGCTTCAGCTCCGTGTAGTTGGGAGGAATGCAGTGCGTTGTTATTGTAGTGGGAGAATGAATGAGTTAGTAGTATTTCACATCTGCTGCATTTGTTGTGGTAGCGTGTACTAACTAGACTAAAAACATATTCTTATCATCCGGCGCATTAATTTAACAAATACCTACCGGGTTATTAACTTGGTCGGATTCATAATATTTAACTTACCATTTTATATCAAAACATGTAAATAAATAATTGTAATAAATACAAACAAATATGTTAAATACGGAAAGTTTGAAAACAAATGTTTTGTATCAGAGTAATACGACAATTGTTCTCCCAGCACGTGTCACCCGTTCAATATAACCTCACCCGTAGCCTTCACCCCACAACTACACAGAGCTGGGACTCAAGCAATTCATCAATCACTAAAAACATGCTTCTTAGGTTCAGGGGCCTGAAAATTTGTATTTCTGGTGAAAAATTGACATGAAAACAATACTTTCCTTTATTTCTATTTTCTTCTTTTTTCTTTTTTTTTTTAAAGCCACATAGGACTACATAAGTTCATCAAACTAAAAAAAACCTCATTTCAATTTTTGCGGTTCAATTTTTGAGTTTTTGGAGTCCTGTCCTGATGTTTCCCTCCTTGAACTTTCTCCTGTATTCCTTCAATCCATCCGATCTTCTCTGCCGTTCCTTGTCAGAATACACAACTTTGTGTCGTTTCATCAGTTTCTGCTGTTCAAGTCCTGTGTTATTTCTATTTTATATAATAAATTTAAACAAAAAATTTCACCTACCTTTTTTAAGCTGTCGTAACTTTTATTTTCACTTACACGAGTTTCGGTAGATCCACCATAATACATGTTTTATACAAATGACTGAAGGATATAACATCTTCTACAGATTTTTAAAAAAATTTAGTTTCAATATATTATATACTCTGATGATGGCGGATCCACCGAAACATGTGTAAGTGAAAATAAAAGTTAAGGCAGCTTAAAAAAGGTTAGTGAAATTTATTAAAAAATTTTTTTATATTGCTATTGTTTTTATCTGTTCAATTTTGAACAATAAGCAACCCCGTGACCCAATGAGATAAGGATGATCGGTATGATGTGTAAATGAGGTGTAGTCTTGTACAGACTCAGACCAACCATTCCTGAGATAGTATGGTTAATTGATACCCAACCATCAAAGTACACCGGTAACCATTTTCTAGTATTCAAATCCATATAAAAGTAACTAACTTTACTAGGATTTGAACCAGGAACCTTCGTCTCCGAAGATCAGTTGTTAAACAGCTGACTAGCGGCAACGGCGTTACCCCTAGACCAACCTGGTTGGTTAAATATTACGTAAAATAGAATTAATTTCAAGCTGCAGGATGAGAAATAAGGGATATGGGATAAGGGATAAGGAATATGGGAAATAAGGATTTATTTCCTTTACATATAACATTCTTTTCTAAAGTCTAGCCTCTCTTAGTTTGCTCCTAATTTAAACAAATATTGACGTCATTGAGCGTGCGCATTATGTTAAAATGAATTCACGATGATTAAAAAGTAACCACAAAATACTTTCAAAAGTATTTAAATACAGAATACTTTTAAAAGTATTTTTATAAATGAAATTGTTAGGCCTACATCATATCATGACTGATGTTTAAAGTACTTTAAGTACTTATAATTTAAAACATAGTTAACTTAATAGGAATACGGCATCCATAAAGTCATGGACCCTAGCGTGCACCCTGTAGTAGCTGGCTTTGGTTTGTTGACAGTAGGAGCAAACTAAGGGCTGCTGAACTTTATATTCTTACAGGGCATGAGAAAGTAAAAATACACAGTCTTACACAGAAGAAAGTTTTTTTTTTTATTCCTAATTTGTGTACATTGCAATCTGTTCAATTTTGAACAATAAGCAACCCCATGACCCAATGAGATGAGGATGATGTGTATGACGTGTAAATGAGGTGTAGTCTTGTACACACCCAGGCCGACCATTACTGAGAGAGTATGGTTAATTAAACGCCAACCATCAAAGTACACTGGTAACCACTGTCTAGTATTCAAATCCATATAAAAGTTACTAGCTTTACTAGGGTTCCTGGTTCGAATCCTAGTAAAGGTAGTTACTTTTATACGGATTTGAATACTAGACAGTGATACTGTCTAGAATACTAGAATACTAGACAGTGATACTGTCTAGTATTCAAATCCATATAAAAGTTACTAGCTTTACTAGGGTTCCTGGTTCGAATCCTAGTAAAGGAAGTTACTTTTATACGGATTTGAATACTAGACAGTGATTACCGGTGTACTTTGATGGTTGGGGTTTAATTAACCATACTCTCTCAGGAATGGTCAGCCTGGGTCTGTACAAGACTACACCTCATTTACACGTCTTGCACATCATCCTCATCTCATTGGGTCATGGGGTTGCTTATTGTTCAAAATTGAACAGATTGCAACGTACACAAATTAGGAATAAAAAAAAACTTTCTTCTGTGTAAGACTGTGTATAGAAGAAAGTAGAATATTTTTTAAAAATTTTCTGTATTACAGGTCCTGTTAATGGCAAGTCCATAATTATAAGTGTTCACTATTGAAATGGGAGTCACTCTAAAGATTCACAAACATTTTTACCATCACCTTTGTTTCAAACCCAGTCTCAGTCGGTTTCATTACCAGTTAAAATCAAATACTTTTAATAATATTTTTTTGGGTAATTCTTAAGGAGGTAGTCAACCCAGAAAATGAAAATGAAAACTGCAGGCTATAATGTATAATTATATATTTTAAATGAAAGAGTAATTTACTAGTAATGATCTACCACTTGAACCAGGCCAAAAAAATAATTACAGCCCCTAATATAATAGTCGGGGTGGAAAAGCGGGCGTTTACGGGGAATCAAATATCTCAGGAACCAACAAAGATATCAACATGATTCTTGTGCTAAAGAATGCAGAAAATTACTGTCTATTATCTGTTGTATCCCCTCCTGGGGAGTACAAGACCTTGTCGTTGGTGGAGGGGCTAGCGTGTTCCTATGACCCTGCGAGCTATGCCGGCGGTTGTGTAACTACTGGTAGGGCCACCCAAGCCGGACAGGTAAAAGGGTAGGAGCCAGACTAAGAAGTACTCCAACCCAGCGTGTTGGGCTAATCCCCCACACGTTGGTTAAAAACGGATTCAAAGCACAACACAAAGCCTCGGAACAGGACTGGATAATCGGAATAATAAACGGAAATGCTGTAATACTAGATTTGGGACATGGAATGGTGATAATGATTATAGAGAGAAGATAGCTCTGGCTAGGAAAAATAAGATACAGAGGGCGTGATCTATTCCTGGCATTCCTGGATCTGAACCAGAAGGACGCCGACCGAGGGGCAGACCACGACAGAGCTATCAAGAGTACATGGAGCGGTTGGGGGAGGCTCGAGGAAAAGACTGGCAGCAGATGAGGAATATGATTATGGACCGAGGTATCTGGAGAGGATGGATCGAGGCAATGACACACCCTACGCTGAGAGGCAGAAGGGGCAGATAAAGAAGAAGAAGATCTGTTGTATGCTATTGTATGTATTTGTCTTACAAGATATTAATTTAAGAGAAACCATATTTTCAGAAACATTTATTTTGTGTATTCACAATTTTAATTTTAACTAAATCCCTACAAAGTTTTTTTGTAATAATCATTCGACAGATAATAGAGCAAGAAATTAAAAACATTTGAAAACAAAAATCATCCAAATACCTTCAATACAAACCGGAATATTTAATTCCCAAGAATATACAACCATGCAAAAACACATTTCCGGAAAACTTAATTTAAAGTTTAAAGAATAATTTCTCTCGCCTTGCTAGTGAGCTTTATTTTAAACAAATGTTTTTATAACTTTTTGTCAACGTACAAGTAAACACATGATGTGATTCAGAAAATTTTAAACTTCAAATAAATGCAAAAATAATAAAAATTAAAAATCTGGTGTGAAACACTCACACAACTTTCTCTTGCCAATGCAAATAATTAACAATATAACCTAACATTAGTAATAAAACATTAGAAATAAACAAAAAACTAACCTCTAAAAATATAACCTTATTTTAATCATGACTGAAAGACGCAAAATGAAAATCGAACTCAGTTCGGCTTAAAAATACGAAAAATCACTCTTTAACACTAAACTAGGCTCTGTAAAGAAAAATGCTTTGCATAAAAATTGTAGATCTTTTAATTTTCTATAAATTTGGTTATATACATTTTTGTTGTAAAATGCGTACTACGGCCGAAATGTTAAAAAAATCGATTTTTCACACGTTTTCGTGAGAAAAAACAGAAAATCGCTAATTACTGCTAAACTACGCGTTATACAAAAAAATGTTTGAAAAAAAAGTTGTAGGATTTTAAATTCTCTACAACTTTTATTGTATACATTTTTGCGTTGAAATGCATAATAAAGTCGCTATCTAAAAAAAACAATTTTTTTTACATGAAAACAGTCTCACCAAGAATTTCAGCAAACATGGCGCCTACCTTATCTTGTAGAGCATATAAAATTTAGTAAATGAGGCGATTTTTAAAACAATCGTAGGACCAGTTTTTGAGAAAATCGCAAAAAAGTGAAAAATTACACGAATAAACTACTGTTTCTGGTTGACCGATTTTGATAAAAATGTTCGTGTCGGGTCTGGTAGTGGTATGCAAGTTAAGTTTCAAGTTCGTACGATGTTCCGTTCTTGAGATATTCTGTTCTCACACACACACACAGACCAATCACTAAAAACATGTTTTTTGGGTTCAGGGGGTCTGAAAACGTATAGATCTGGTGAAAACTCGATTTCGAAAAATCGACATTAAAACAATACTTTCCTTCCTATACATTCATATAGGCAAGAGAAAGTAAAAATCTTAAATTGAACGTTTTGTTTGTTATGTTGTAGGAATGGGTGAAAGTAATGCAGCATGGAATAGGTGCTTACATTTAAGCAGAGAGACAATGTTTGCAGCTTCTGCAATTTACCAAACCATTTATGGCAAAGATGGACAAATTCCGGCAACATTTCAGATAATTTATATGCTAGGTTGGAAACCACATCCAAAACAACCTAAACCAAAAGAGAGAGGTACTGGTGAAATATCCTTTAAGGATCTTAATAAATTAGATGAAATCGCCAAAGAAATTAAAAAAGTTAAACTCGATGATGAAGATGAAAAAACATAAATTATTATTAAACTATTCCAAAAAGAAAAGTTTCTTTAGTAGTGTTGTCTTTTTGTATTAATATTGTAGTATGTATTTTTACAGTACTTTAATCTTATTTTCAATATTTATTCGATTTTTGATATTTTAATTTAAAATATCATTTTACCATTTGGATTTTAGTCATTTCATTTTTTTTTTTAAGTATTGATCATTTACGCGGAGGATGTAAGAACATGGAAATAATAGTAGGTTACGTGTATTCATTCTTCCCAGCTTGGAGTTTAATGAACTTACATAAATATAGATTTCTGAAAGCTCTGCAATATGTACCGAATGTTCACTTTCTCTTTTTCTTCAGCGAAAAATTAAAAATATTTTCCTAAAATTGTGTTTTGATCTTGTTTCCTTGTTATCTGTACTTTTCATGGTTGATGAGCTCTGCTGTTCCACATGTTTTGACCAATCAGAACGTTTGCCAGCGTTGTCAGATTGTACGTGACAAACATTACGCGCACATGCGTATAAAAGCCGCAATAGTTCACTCTCTTCTTGTATCTTGTACTGAACACATCAATTATAGAGCGTGTTAACATGCAATACTTTATATTATAATCAGCTGATTGTATATTTATAGGTTATAATATTGTTATTGAAAGACCAAAAAAAAAAATTTTAAGAAACGCTATTATTTAACAATTAATCAAAAAGAAATGAACTAAAAAAGAAAAAATCACAGACATTACAGTTAAAAATAAAAGCGTGGCGCATTAATATATATAATATTTTACAATAATATATATAATATTTTACAATAAATATTATATATATTAATGCGCCACACGCTTTTATTTTTAACTGTAATGTCTGTGATTTTTTTTTGTAAATTTTTTTCTTTTTTTCTTTTTAATTTATTTCTTTTTGATTAATTGTTAAATAATAGCGTTTCTTAAAAAATTTTTTTTTTAATTTTTTTTTCTGTGATTTTTTTGTAAATTTTTTTTCTTTTTTCTTTTTAGTTAATTTTTTTAAGTAATTGTTAAATAAAAGCGGTTTTTAATTTTTTTTTTAAATTTTAAAATTTTTTTTACAAACACCTCCACAGCGTATTATCATCGAAGATAAACAAGTGTGCAAAGTTTGATTCATATTGATACGGTAGAAGTATTAAAATTTTAAGTTGCAAGATTTGATGGATCCAAGAGTAAGTTAAATAAAAGCGTTTATAAAAAAATGACTGACAAAATATTTAACAGAGCTACAAGAGCAAGTATTGGCAAGTCATTTGCTAGATATAAAGTGGGTAGAGGCAATGCATACATTTAGAACTCATCAGCCTTGAAAAATAGTATAATATTATAAAGAAGTAGCATTTGTTTAAGAGAAGGTACCAAAAGAAACCAAATTAAAAGTATCTGTTCGCTCCTAGGCATAGTGGAGCGTTCTCCCATTAGGTTGGTTTAGTAGAGATCTTTCTAAATTAGTTGCCCAATCAATATCTGAATAAAAGGTTCCATTTGACCATAGTGTTTTTTTCTCCAACTGTTCTCATTTATCGCCTGCTAAATCATTAAGATGCCCATAACTGACAGGTGGAGTGTCAATTTATTTACACTCAATCTGTCCGTTGCAGGGCTAAAATAAATAGTTCTGTTTCTTATCACATGGTCAGCCAATTAAATGACTGAATCATTTAAGAGCAGAAGAGGTAGAGGTGCAAAAGACACTAATCAGAGTTGTCTCCTCTGAAAGTAATGAATTTCATTATACAGCCAGACCCTGTGGTGAATGAAGTGAAGGTGTCATTTGCAGAGTGGAAAATATATGCTTTTCAGAGGGCCTGGCATTCTGATAAACGTAATTTTTCACTCAGTGAGGAAGGCATGGTAAACCACCTCACTCCTCGTTTTACTTAGTAAAACCTCTAGAGGTTCAAACCAGCCTTTCGGCTGATGACCGAAACAACTACAAATCATTAAGGCAGATTTAAAGGAACAGATGATCTGTTAGAAAATTGCTTCCTATTTAAAAATAAATTGTCAACAGGCTTTCAAGAAGGGATGTTATGAGTTTTCTGCACTCAAATTTTCAAGTAGTTTGAGCATTTCAAACATGCTGAGATGAGTGTTTAAGATCATGCTCATTCTGAGCACCCTTCATCATCTCAAAACAACAAAAATATTGAAGTTTCAGAACGAACAGGAGCGAGTTGGAGCTCATGCCAGAAGCATTTGAGAGAATTTGCGATCAGGTGAATAGCTCCTTCAACATGACACCCCTGCACACACATCTTTGTCTGTGAACACCTCACGGGTGGGCTATCGTTCCTGACCTTTTGTATTCGCCAGACCTAGTCCTGATGACTTTTTTTTGTTCCCAATAAAAAAGATCTAAATGTAAGGCGTTTTGATGATAAAGAGACTGTAAAAACAACTTCACAGATGCACTGAATGATACACTGAAGAGTTCCAGAGGTGTTTCTCATAGTGGAAAATAAAAGTTGACATCTTAATGAAGAGTACTTTAAATGAGAAGGAATTTTGTAAAAAAAACTTATAAATTTTTTAGAACATAAACCTGGGTTTTCCCTTGTTTGCATGAGGTAATCTCATTAAACTAACCAATATTGATTTCAAAAAATAATTTTGTGATTACACTTTCTTGTTAAATGTACACCAATTAACCAGAAAAATTATAACACGTAGGCAGCCAATCCCCGTTGCAAAACTAAAAATCTGGTGTGAAACACTCACACAACTTTCTCTTGCCAATGCAAATAATTTACAATATAATTTAACATTAGTAATAAAATATTAGAAATAAACAAAAAACTAACCTCAATAAACATAACCTTATTTTAATCATGAGTGAAACACTCAAAATGAAAATCAACCTCAGTCTGGCTTAAAAATACGGAAAATCACTATTTCACGCTAAACTAGGCTCTGTAGAGAAAAATACGTTAAATAAAAGTTGTAGATCTTTAAATTTCCTATAAATTTGGTTATATACACTTTTGTCGTAAAATGCATACTAAGGCCAAAATCTTAAAAAAAATCGATTTTTCACACGTTTTCGTGAGAAAAAATCAGAAAATCGCTAATTACTGCTAAACTAAGCGTCATACAAAAAAATGTTTGAAACAGAAGTTGTAGGTTTTTAAATTCTCTACAACTTTTATTATATAAGTTTTTGCGCTAAAATTTATATTAAAGCCATAATCTTAAAAAAACAACGTTTTTACGTGAAAACAGCCTCATCGAGAATTTCAGCAAACATGGCGCCTACCCTATCTTGTAGAGAATAAAAAATTGAGTAAAATAGGCGATTTTAAAAAAAATCGTAGGACCAGTTTTTGAGTAAATCGCAAAAAACTGAAAAATTATACGAATAAACTGCTACTACTTCCAGTTGACCGATTTTGATGAAAATGTTTGTGTCGCGTCCGATAGTGGTATGTAACTTAAGTTTCAAGTTTCAAGTTCGTACGATGTTCCGTTCTTGAGATATTCTGTTCACACACAGACACACACAGACACACACACACACACACACACACACACACAGACACACACACAGACCAATCGCTAAAAACATGTTTTTTGGGTTCAGGGGGTCTGAAAACGTATAGATCCGGTGAAAACTCGATTTCGAAAAATCGACATGAAAACAATACTTTCCTTCCTATATATTCATATAGGCAAGAGAAAGTAAAAATGACCATTATGTGAATTATAATTCCATTATATATTGGCACCAGGCATAGAGTCTGTCTACGCTAAGAGTACTCCTTCGACGTAGGCTACCAGCAATACAAGTGAGCATGCGTATTAATTAAAAATACACACAGCATGATCAAAAACAAAATTCCATACAACACATTCGCTCTAAGCTTAACATAATAAAAACACGTTCAATTTATTTATTAGAAAATGTTTCATAAATCGAATATTAGTTTACCATTCATAACTAAAACTTTTACTATTGTTATTTTTAGTTACATTATTTACTATTATTACATTATTATTTATGATTAGTAGGTTTTTATCATGGACTCAGTTTTATTTTCGGTCACAAGTAATGAAAGACTATTGCTCTTGAATTATAACAGGAGAGTAAATAATTCCAGTGATTCGTTGTTTTTCATTTCAGATTGTTTATTTCATATCATTAAAATTAATGTATGTGATTAGTTTAAAAAACAACTGTTTGCACTTGCCCGTGTTTAACTCATTTTTAGTTTCATCTGTTATCTTTTGGTATTGTATCGGTTTGTTTCGATTTTCTTCGTAGACTGAAGTTGAAAAGTTTTGTAAGCTGTGTTTTGTTAACATGCGTGATAATAGTGAATGTGTTGAGTTTTTGAAACATAAAAGCGGTAAACATTAAAAAGTAGAAATAATTGTTTTGTTAAATGTAATGGTTAAAATAATTAATTATGGAGTCGCTTAATGAAACTACAATAATTACAAGTAATCTGAACGATATAATTTAAAACGCTTAAAGGATAATGTTTATTTTAGGATGTAGATGTTTTTATGATGGAACGTAGGGCAAGATAATTGTCAGGCAGAGAGGTAGATATGCGCCAGCTAGTGTATAACTTTTGTTTACAACCTATAGGCGCTTGCCTCGCACGGAGTACTCTTACAGTAGCTCAACTATAGAAGACTTGCTGAGGCAACAGCCTCTAATGATTCACTGACAAAAGTTCAAGGATTCTCAGCCGCGCATGTAATGGATTAAAGGAGTCCGATTTATTAAAGACAGTAAAAGACTTATTTAAAATAATATTTTATTAATTAACAAAATACAAAGCAATAACAGAGCAAAATTGTATTCCACAAAACATCAGAATGTATGAATCTTAATAAAAATCCAATTGTAATTAATTTAAAACAAATATTGCATTGATTAAAATCATAAAACCAGCTTAGGCTCGTAAACTGTTCAACAAGCTCAGCACAGACTAAACCTAGAGTTAACTAAAATAAAAAAAAAACGTTAAGTAAGAATAAAAATCTACGATGACGAATTTTATCCTGCACATTATTAATACACCACTTAAGATTGTTAAATATTTTATTGGCAACCTTTGTAGCATAGTGGTAGCGCGCTAGCCCTGGAGGTCCCGGGTTCGATTCCCAGCTAGGGTCTAAAAATTTGTACAAGTTGAAACACAATGTTGCATAACCCACTGTAGTTGCTAATAACCGAGCTGTAAGTCTACTTGTTCATTAAGTTATTCAATTTGTAATGAAAAAAATGGTCAGGGTATAAAACTATTGAGATTTTTTATTTTTTAGTAAATTCATTAAAATTTAATAAAAATATCGTCCATTAGAATGAAATAAACCACTAAATTAATTACCTAATAAGTCTTAGCAAAAGGTCCTTAGTTCAATTCCCAGTCAGGTATTAAAAAATATAACCTGTTAAGAGGAGATCTATGTTTAAAATATTTTTGGCTAAATATAATATATAGTCAAAATTATTCTGAATAAAATAGTATAATTACTTTGTTCCAACCATGCCTGGACGTATATTTTAAAATTATTAATTTAAGTGTTACCATGGTAACTTAGATGCTCCTTAAAATTTTGTTCAACGTTTCCCATAAATTACAACTTTAGGTGTTTTGAAACCTACGAAAAATCATAACTTCTGTTCTTACATAGCTAGATTTGTAACTTTTTTAACAAAGTCTTCGTAATTAAATATACTGCAATCGAGTAAGAAGCTTTTTCCATAAAATATTACTCTTCTAATTTTATTTCAATTTGAATAAATAATTAGTCACAGAACATAATTATTTTATTTTAAATACTTAAAACATTTTTTTTGAGAGGGATTATTTAAAAATCATTTGGTCACATCTTATAGATTAAGTTAATCTCCCATTTAATATGAGTTAATAAGTTTAAAAATCTGGTGTGAGACACTCACACGACTTTCTCTTGCCAATGCAAATAATTAACAATAAACCTAACAATAGTAATAAAATATTAGAAATAAACAAAAAACTAACCTCAATAAACATAACCTAATTTTAATCATATATGAAAGACGCAAAATGAAAATCAACCTCAGTTTGGCTTAAAAATACGGAAAATCACTCTTTCACACTAAACTACTCTCTGTAGAGAAAAATGTTCTAAATAAAAGTCGTAGATCTTTTAATTTTCTATAAATTGATTATTAACACTTTTGTCATAAAATGAATACTAAGGCCGAAATTTTAAAAAAAATCGATTTTTCACACGTTTTCGTGAGAAAAAACAGAAAATTGCTAATTACCGCTAAACTAAGCGTTATACAAAAAAATGTTTGAAATAAAAGTTGTAGAATTTTAAATTCTCTACATTTTTTATTATATAAAATTTTGCGCTATAATACATATTAAAGCCATAATCTTAAAAAAACACTTTTTTTATGTAAAAACACCCTCACCAAGAATTTCAGCAAACATGGCGCCTACCCCATCTTGTAGAGAATAAAAAATTGAGTAGATGAGGCGATTTTAAAAAAAATTGTAGGACCAGTTTTTGAGAAAATCGCAAAAAAGTGAAAAATTATAGGAACTACTACTTCCGGTTGACCAATTTTGATGAAAATGTTCGTGTCGGGTCCGGTAGTGGTATGTAACTTAAGTTTCAAGTTCGTACAATGTTCCGTTCTTGATATATTTTGTACACACACACACACACACACACACAGACCAATCGCTAAAAACATGTTTTTTGGGTTCAGGGGGTCTGAAAACGTATAGATCCGGTGAAAACTCGATTTCTTAAAATCGACATGAAAACAATACTTTCCTTCTTATATATTCATATAGGCAAGAGAAAGTAAAAACTACAGAGATCTAATTTTTCATCATTTAAGCACAACAAGAGGGTAATGATGTATCAAAATTCTGACTTTGTAAAATAATATATATATATCAAGCGAGTTATTCTACAGCTCTGGCCGTCTCTCGCATCCCATACGCCACCCCTCTCTATCCATCCAGTCTCCTCCCTCCAATTGTCTAGCATGCATATTTTTCGATACTTGCTTTATCCATGCTTCAGGTGGTCTACCACGCTTATTTCGTCCCCAAGGGGTCCAGTTTATTATTTTCTTTGGCCATCTCTCATCTCCCATTCTTTGCACATGTCCCAGCCATACCAGACGTCGTTTTTCGATTTCCTCCATTGTGGTGTCTTGTTTTTGCGTACGAGCTCTAATTTCGGTGTTTCTAACCCGGTCTACCCTAGAAACCAGACAACTTCTGCGTAAGAAGTCCATTTCTACCGCATTTATTTTCTGCTGATCTCACGTGGTCATCTCCCAGGTTTCTGATCCATATGTCAAAATACTTTGCACAACAGTATTATATAGACGAACTTTTGTGCTATTCCTGATACTTTTTGACCAGAGTACCGGGTTTAATTTTTGTGTTGCCTGTCTAGCCTGTCCAATCCTGTTTGTTATTTCTTCCCTAGAGTTTCCTTCCGACGTTATTACACTTCCCAGGTATTTATATTGATCACATACATGAATAGTGTGTCCATATATCTGCAGATTTCTTGCCTGCCCTGCTACCACTAAATATTTGGTTTTTTGGTAGTTAATCTTCATCCCATTTTGCTCATAAGTCTCAGCCAGGTTTCTCATCATGTATTCAATATCGTGATCATCTCCCGCCATTATTACCTGGTCATCAGCAAATAACAGCGAATACAAGTAATCATCCATTGTAAAATAATCCATGCAAATAAAGGTCACAGTCATTTGCAAGACTATTGCATTAAAGGGTTAAATTTAAATTCAGCTCAAATCACAAAATTGTAATTTTAGGCTAGAATTATAGTTGTCGATACATATACAGTAGGTTCTCATTGTTGTTGTTTAGGTCATCAGCCAAAAGGCTGGTTTGAACCTGTAGAGGTTTTACTAAGTAAAACGAGGAGTGAGGTGGTATACACATTGCCTTCCTCACTGAGTGGAAAAGTACGCTTATCAGCATGCCGGGCCCTCTGAAAAGCATATATTTTCCACTCTGCAAATGACACTTTCACTTTATTCACCACAGGGTCTGGCTGTATAATGAAATCCATTACTTTCAGAGGAGATAACTCTGATTAGTGTCTTTTACACCTCTAGCTCTTCTGTTCTTAAATGATTCAGTCATTTAATAGGCTGACCATGTGATAAGAAACAGAACTATTTATTTTAGCCCTGTAACTAATAGATTGAGTGTAAATAATTTGATACTCCATCTGTCTGTTATGGGCAAAGGTTCTCGTTATAACAAACTGAATGGGGGAAGCCATAGTCCGTTGTTGCTAAAGTTTGTTACAGCAAAATTAGGTCATCAGCCAAAAGGCTGGTTTGAACCTGTAGAGGTTTCACTAAGTAAATCGAGGAGTGAGGTGGTTTACAATTGCCACAACTCACTGAGTGGAAAAGTACGCTTATCAGCATGCCGGGCCCTCTGAAAAGCATATATTTTCCACTCTGCAAATGACACTTTCACTTCATTCACCACAGGGTCTGGCTGTATAATGAAATCCATTACTTTCAGAGGAGATAACTCTGATTAGTGTCTTTTACTCCTCTAGCTCTTCTGTTCTTAAATGATTCAGTCATTTAATAGGCTGACCATGTTATAAGAAACAGAACTATTTATTTTAGCCCTGTAACTAATAGATTGAGTGTAAATAATTTGATACTCCATCTGTCTGTTATGGGCAAAGGTTCTCGTTATAACAAACTGAATGGGGGAAGCCATAGTCCGTTGTTGCTAAAGTTTGTTACAGCAAAATTAGGTCATCAGCCAAAAGGCTGGTTTGAACCTGTAGAGGTTTCACTAAGTAAATCGAGGAGTGAGGTGGTTTACAATTGCCACAACTCACTGAGTGGAAAAGTACGCTTATCAGCATGCCGGGCCCTCTGAAAAGCATATATTTTCCACTCTGCAAATGACACTTTCACTTCATTCACCACAGGGTCTGGCTGTATAATGAAATCCATTACTTTCAGAGGAGATAACTCTGATTAGTGTCTTTTACTCCTCTAGCTCTTCTGTTCTTAAATGATTCAGTCATTTAATAGGCTGACCATGTTATAAGAAACAGAACTATTTATTTTAGCCCTGTAACTAATAGATTGAGTGTAAATAATTTGATACTCCATCTGTCTGTTATGGGCAAAGGTTCTCGTTATAACAAACTGAATGGGGGAAGCCATAGTCCGTTGTTGCTAAAGTTTGTTACAGCAAAATACAACTAGGCAAAGCAGCAATTTTTGTTGTAGCTGTTAATTTTTTACTGAAGTCAAAATGGTAGCCAGTTTAAATCTTTTGTAACCAATAGAAAGTAAATACATTAAAATTTTACTTACTACGGTTATAGTCAGCGGCTGTAACGAAAAAACTCCTCTTAACAACAGTAATTAGATGTTAAAAAACGGATGTTAAAACGGACGGTCCGTTTTTTAACATCTAATTTTCAAACATGTGTAGATTAAGAAAAGGTAATAAAATCTTATTTTTTACTTTCTCTTGCCTATATGAATATATAGGAAGGAAAGTATTGTTTTCATGTCGATTTTTCGAAATCGAGTTTTCACCGGATCTATACGTTTTCAGACCCCCTGAACCCAAAAAACATGTTTTTAGCGATTGGTCTGTGTGTGAACAGAATATCTCAAGAACGGAACATTGTTCGAACTTGAAACTTGAAACTTTTACATATCACTACCGGACCCGACACGAACATTTTCATCAAAATCGGTCAACCGGAAGTAGTAGTTTATTTGTGTAATTTTTCACTTTTTTGCAATTTTCTCAAAAACTGGTCCTACGATTTTTTTAAAAATCGCCTGGATTACTCAATTTTTTATTCTCTACAAGATAGAATAGGCGTCATGTTTACTGAAATTCTGGGTGAGGCTGTTTTCACGTAAAAACATAGTTTTTTTAAGATAATGGCTTTAATATGCAATTTAGCGCAAAACGTTATATAATAAAAATTGTAGAGAATTAAAAATTTTACAACTTTTATTTCAAACATTTTTTTGTATACCGCTTAGTTTAGCGGTAATTAGCTATTTTCTGTTTTTTTCTCACGAAAACGTGTGAAAAATCGATTTTTTTAAGATTTCGGCCTTAGAATGCATTTTACGACAAAAGTGTATTTAATAAAATTTATAGAAAATTAAAAGATCTACAACTTTTATTTCAAGCATTTTTCTCTACAGAGCCTAGTTGAGCGTGAAAGATTGATTTCCCGTATTTTTAGGCCAAACTGAGGTTGATTTTTATTTTGCGTGTTTCTCTCATGATTAAATTAAGGTTATGATTTTGAGGTTAGTTTTTTATTTATTTCTAATGTTTTATTACTAATGTTAGGTTATTTTGTTAATTATTTGCATTGGCAAGAGAAAGTTGTGTGAGTGTTTCACACCAGATTTTTACACTAATAATGGAGTCTTATTTTACATTTACATTTTTATACACTTGACATTATTCTTTCATCAGAGTTTTTTTAAAGTTGAAATTAAAACAGAAAGTATAATAACATATAAGTATAAAAGGTAAAAATTGTTTATTTTTAACTGTGTGCCAGACGGATGTTGCTTTCTAATACTTTGTTTAAATTGCGAACAATGTTCATAAAAGTGTTGGACGTCTTGTTCTTCCGATAAATCTACGCGTGAAATCATTGTGTCAATGCAATGGTATCACATATATGCTGGAAGGTTTGGGGTTCTGTTCACAATTACTGTTTTATTGTTGCGAGAGTAAATTGTAGAGGGAGGCAAAGATTAGAATATATAAAGCAAATTATAAAAAGATGTAGGGTGTTACAGGTATGTAGATATGAAACAACTTGCGCAAAATAGAAGAGCTTGGAGAACTGCATCAAACCAGTCGAGACTGATGACAAAAAAAATTGTTGTGGGTTGGTTTCTCTAATTTCAAGTCCGTTATAGTGAAAGTCTGTTGTATCAGAGTCTGTAGGGTGTTACAGGTATGTAGATATGAAACTACTTGCGCTAGATAGAAGAGCTTGGAGAACTGCATCAAACCAGTCGAGAGACTGATGACAAAAAAATTTGTTGTGGATTGGTTTCTCTAATTTGAAGTCTGTTATAGTGAAAGCCTGTTGTATCAGAGTCCGTTATAGCGAGGACCTACTGTATATTATATTCCTGCTGTTTATTGTGGTCCAGGGTGAGATTCCTCCCTGCTGGATCCACCGATGAACAGAAAAGACCTACATCTGACAATGAATTATGAAGATGTCACATACACCTCAACCAAAATGTTGACATACAAACTATTTTGAGTTAAAGAAAATAATCAAATATTCTTGTTAGAACTTTAAACTCGCGGGCTTCCCTCGTGTTAAACTAATGCCGTCGCCTACCTGCAGCAGAGTGGAATCTCCACGGACCAGGCTTTTCGAGAAGGGTTGTCTTTTTGAACGTGTACGGAACGAACACAATCTTCTCATTACTTCCCTCCTTGTCAGTACAGGATGGCCGCGTTGGCGATGTTGGTAACGTGCTCGCCTCTCATCACGCGGTCTTGGGTTCGAATCCCACTCGGGCATGGCATTTTTTCATACGTTACAAAAAATTCATTTCATCCTTCACATTAGCAGCAATTTGCAAAACAGTCGAACGTTAAACCAAAAAAAAAAAAAAAAAAAAAATGTCAGTACAGGTAACTAGAGTAATCTAAAAGGATTTACAGTCCATGTAATTTATGTTCATAATCTAACTTTATGAAAAATTATGATTGTATTAATTTAAAAAAAACAAAATGGTGTATTAACTTTGTCTAAGATTAAATATTTTTATTAACCATTTACAGTATTATCAATGAAAACTATTACTTACAATCATACAACAGAATTAAAGACTAGAGATAATTAATAAGTGCATAACAAAATGGTAAATCTGAGAAGATTTTAAAACAAACCTGATTAAAAAACTATTATGCAGAAACTAAAATTAGTAAATTAAAAATGACAAGTCATAATAAGCTGCAAATCAGTTATCTATATTAAAGCACATAGTCAGTTCAAAAATTACCCAATTAGTTAAAAATATGGTAAGGTAAACTAATAATAAAAAGTAAAAATAATTATACAATAATGATTAAAATATCACTAAAATTGCAAGTTGCCAAGTGTAATAATACTTTTAAGTTATTACTCATTAAAGTATTTAACGGGACCTGTAACCAATACTTAAAACACACATTACGAGGAGTATTTTTTAAATAACATTTGGTTTTTAATAAGAAAAATATGGTAAATATCATTAAAATAATTTTTTTCCATATTCTACATACTTTTTTACATAATTTCCATTTTTGTTCAAACATTTTTCATACCGTTTAAGTTTTTTAATTCCGGCGTCAACGAAATCTGCTGCCTTTAAAGAAGCTCAATCGATGACTACAGTTATCACTTCTTCATCGTCAATGAACCATTGGGCACCAAGGAACGCTTCTTTAAGTACCGAAACAAGTGAAAATTACTGGATGGAAGGTCTGGACTTGTCAGGTGGATGATCCAATTATCATTCAGAAGACCTGATTAGATGTTGCGTTTGTACAGAAGTACCGTGCACTGTCAATGCGCAACATCACACCAAAAGATCACCACACCTTTTAAACTTTACTGTCACTCATAGCGTTATCACCATAAACTTTACAAATCTGACTGAATTTCCACAGCTGCCAAGTTTTTTCCACTCGAGAATTACAGGACATTTCTCACAGTCAGCAGGAGACTCAATTTTCTTAAACCTTACTAATTTTTACAGTTCAGCACACATGCAGACAATATGGCTGCAAATGGCATCTCAATGTGCACCATGCAGGAAAAGCAGACGTGCATGCACACTGAGGCGAATGCGCATCATTCTCGCTCTTATTCACAATAATGGACCTTATTTAAAAAATAACCCTCATATAATAAACCCTAATTATGACCAGTTTTTTCAAAAAAATAAAAAAAAACAATTGGAGGTAGCAACTGAATCATTTTTGGGGTACCAATACACAAAATTTATAGCTGTGGTAGTAAAATTATTTGTTTTTGTTACAGTAGAGTCTCACAGGAGATGTGATGTCATATTAAAAAGGCCGGGGGATTTTCAATGTAATGGGTTCAGTGTTTCGGAGCCATGACCTGACATTAGGCACCAAATTATGGCTCCTCAGAAGCTATGTGTTCTCTGTTTGTCTGTATGGTGTGCAGACGGACCTTAAACAAGGTGACTCCATGCAGGCTTGAGGCTTTTGAACTGTCGATATATTGAGAATTCCATGAACGCAGAAAGTCACTATTCTTGAAGGTTTATTGAGAACGAACAAGGGTCTGGAAGTGGTCAAAATTGTACCTTACATATACCTTGCAAATATACCTTGGATATATTATGAGAAATCGAAAAGTATATGATCTATTGCAGGGAAAGAGGAACCTTGGTAGAAGAATTTCCTGGCTCGCCAATTTGAGGACCTGGTTTGGTAAGATCTCTACGCAATTGTTCCGGATTGCGACTAATAAGGTCAAAATAGCCATGATGATCGCCAACATCCAAACCAAATAGGCATGACAAGAAGAAAAATCTCACTTCTCTGGACTAGATGTAAGGTAATATGTAAATTCCTCCTCCAGGTTACGTTTTATACTAAATATTTAATTACATTTATTCTCATAGGGTCAATCCCGAACAGAAAGAATTCACTTATTTAAGTATTGTATAAAATAGTAGCTAAAAATAAAGATTAGAAACATCAGACTGAAAATTGGATATGGAGTTAGTAATAGGGTGCAGAAAGCAAGCAGTTTCTTCCAAAATGTGACAATGGTATAATCATGTCAGTAGGATGGAGGAGGGTAGAGTGCCTAATAGAATGCAATACTTGGAAAAAATACCAAGGTGTAGACCAAAAGAGAAAAATAAAAAATACCAAGATGCAGACCAAGAGAGAAAAATAGAAAATAAAAATAACAAGGTGCAGACCAAAAGAGAGAAATAGAAAATAAAAATAACAAGGTGCAGACCAAGAGAGAAAAATATAAAATAAATACCAAGGTGCAGACCAAGAGAGAAAAATATAAAATGAATACCAAGGTGCAGACCAAGAGAGAAAAATATAAAATAAATACCAAGGTGCAGACCAAGAGAGAAAAATAGAAAATAAAAATAATAAGGTGCAGGCCAAGAGAGAAAAATATAAAATAAATACCAAGGTGCAGACCAAGAGAGAAAAATAGAAAATAAAAAACCAAGGTGTAGACCAAGAGAGAAAAATATAAAATAAATACCAAGGTGCAGACCAAGAGAGAAAAATAGAAAATAAAAATACCAAGGTGCAGACCAAGAATGAATTGAATGAGATCAGTTATAAATGAATCGGGAAAAAGATGTGATGCATTTTTTTTTAACGTCTAACTCTTCTGCAATTACTGCTAATGCAGACGGTGAAGGATGAAATGATTTTTTGTAACGTATGAAAATATGCCATGCCTGAATGGGATTCGAACCCAAGACCGCATGATGAGAGACGAGCATGTTACCAACTACGTTAATGGGGCCGGCTAACAATGTGATGCAAACAGAGTAATTAAGGAGAGATGGTTCAGTTAGAGAAAGGTGGAGAAAAGATGTGTTGTGTAAAATCTGACTTGAGGAATCTTAGAAAAGGGTTAAAGAGGATGCTGATAATGCTAACTAAAGCAACTTATTCCACAAAATATACATATGAAGCTTCTCACAATATCCCTCTACAAAAAATATTTTTTCACTAACTTTTAGTTATTGCATATTAACAATAATGAAACATTTAAATTCAGGAAATTTTTAAGTATTACCAATCTGAAATAAAAAAAAACATCATTTAGTGTGATCGTAAAGTCGCGCAATCCAATTCACAACGAATTGTATTTAGAAAGACTTCATTAATTTTTTACATTAATTTTTATAATAATATTTTTTTATTGAGTTAATTCACTTTTTTATAATACATCAGATTTTTTTGGATGTTGAGTAACTGTTTAATTTATCATAAAAAATCATAACTTAAAAAAAAATCACTTGGCGAGATAGTAAAGTTGTGCAATACAATTGACAAAAAATTGTTTTTAAAAATTTTTAATTTTTTTTACATTAATTTTTAAAATACCACCGGGTTGGTCTAGAGGTAAAGTCGTTGAAAAAATCAGCTGTTTAACAGCTGATTTTTGGAGATGAAGGTTCCTGGTTGAAATCCTAGTAAAGGTAGTTACTTTTATACGGATTTGAATACAAAATAGTGGTTGCCGGTGTACTTTGATGGTTGGGGTTCAATTAACCATACTCTCTCAGGAATGGTCGACCTGGGTCTGCACAAGACTACAACTCATTTACATGTCACACACTTCATCCTCATCTTATTGGGTCATTATTGTTCTGAATTGAACAGATTGCAACGTACACATATTAGGAATTAAAAAAAAAAATTGAATTATGTTTTTTTTATTGTGCTAATTCACTTTTTTATAATAATGCACAAGATTTTTAGAGGATGAATAATTGTTTATCTTCTTGAGTCTTTTCAATTGATTTCGTTTTACAGTAGGTAACTCACAAAAATAAAGACATGTTGATCTTGAGTAAAATACATTACAAACTGTTTAGTGCCACACCCACTATTGCCTGGTGGTGTGTTTTACAGTACTACCATAAAATATTTTGTCACAAAAAATTTCCAATTAAAAATATCTTTTATACATTTAACTGTTATTCCTACAAAGCAGAAAAATTTGGGTTGCACAACTTTATGATCACCCATTATTACAATAAATTAGAAACAAATATATATATAAATAATACTGGGTGATTCATTTAAAAGTAGCCCGCCGCTCGAGTAATTTTCATATGCTGTATTGGCAGCACTGATCATGATGTCATCGACTGGCCTTTATAGAACAATTTATATTATTATTTAATTATTATAATATTATAGAGTACAATTTTTTCCAGCAAGATGGTGCAACATGTCACACGTCTCGCCAGTCCCTATCTCATATCAATCAGGCTTTTCCCATGCGAGTTGTTAGTAAAGATTTGTGGCCTCCTCGTTCACCCGATTTGAGTATGTGCGATTTTTTTCTTTGGGGTTATTTTAAAAGGAGTTGTTTACCAAACAAACCCCCGCAGTATACATGAGCTAAAGAATAACATCGTGGCAGCCATTCAAGCTATAGACGTTTCCATATTGCGTCATGTGTGCATTAATAACATTGAACGAGCGCAAAAATGTGTAAGCGTTCAAGGACGCCACTTTCAGCATCTACTGTAAAGATGAAGTTGAAATTTGTATATAAATTTTTAATAAATATGTAAAATTATGTATTAAGTAATTCTATTTATTCATTTACTATTTGAATCCAATTGAGTGCCGAAGGCCGCTGTTGAATGCAGCGGGCTACTTTTAAATGAATCGCCCAGTACATCATTAATAATCTACAAACACTCAGTGCTTATCTAATTACTACTTATACATAATAACGAATAGCAACTTAACTATAAAAAAATATTGCCTCATTAATTTATTAATTAAATTTTTAAAATTAAGAGTTAACCATTATTTTTAAATTCTAAAACTCGTTACTGTTACAAAATAAATTCAATTCAAATTGCTTACTTTATCAAAGCATATTACTGGAGTACTGAAATTGTGAAGAATTATTAAATAAAAATTAAAGGATTTATAAATATCTTGTGCGCTGTTTATATTAACCTTTTGAGGACTATGAATGTGTTTCATGATTCGGTCCAAAAAACTACAAACGTACTTGTACATTTGCTTCATTTTTTGTACTAATACATGTAAATACAAGTTTTAAATAAATGTATTATTGTACAGGCTTTGACTCGATGGAAAAAGTATGTGCATTAACCTTGCTAATGTGTTCTGAAAATTTGTATTATTGTGTTAGCTTCTTGCCACCATTTGTTTACTAGAAGAATATTACTAGTAGAATATTTCTTTCCCTGGGAAAACAAAATATTTTACAATAATATAAATCTTTTATTGTGTATATATTTGTTTTATTTTAAACGTTCCATTTAATTGTTTATTTTGTGAAAATACGAGTGGAAATTGTTGGCTTTAGTGGTAAGCGTCTCTGCGTTAAAGAAATATTACAGTTACTCTACGAAACATATTTAGTTCTAGGGATGGAGAATTGAGAAAAAATAGGTGAATAATAAATACGGGAAGAAGAAATTAATGAAAAATTTAAAAAGAACTCAAACTGTGGACTTAACTTCTAGGTTGAAAAACATAGTCCTCAAAAGTTTAAGGAAATACTACTGATATAATCAGAATGAAATTTATTGCAGTATTTAAATATGTAGTTACTAAATTAATGTTGGTAATTTCACATTTTTGGTAACTAAATTTAAAAAAATTAATAATTAATATAGTTAGTAAAAAATTATTAACAATATATATTTGGTAACAAAACCTTTTATGATTGTACAGACCAATTTTTTTTTAAATTGTAGAACAATTTTATGTTATTATTAATAAGTAAAAAAATCTTCTAAATCTTTTTGACTAGTAAAGATTTTGTTAACTATAAACAGGAAAAATAGAGGCAGAAAAGTAGAGTACTTAAAATCTAAAAACAAACTCAAGAATTATTAATTTATAACAAAATTATGAGAATTTAAACTGAGTAAAATAATACTAAATATTATATTAATAATCAAGAAAGCTCTTCAATTTTTTAATAGTAGACACAAATATTATTAAATGGTAATGAAAAATATCAGTAAACTCCCAATTATCTGCAGACAACAGTTATTTAACTTTTTCTCTTTTACCATAAAATCATAAATTTTCTATAAAAAAGTTTTTTTTATCTGTGCCCGAATTGTAAAGATGTGAAAAGAAACAGAACTATTTTTTGTAGCCCTGGAACTAGCAGATCAAGTGCAAATAATTTATTATTCCACCTGCTTGTTTTGGGCAGTATGACTTATGCAATTTTTAAATTTTGAAAATTTTTTGTGATTGATGCAATGAATTCATATTTAATTTTATTTGTTTAGAAAAAATACCTGTGAATTTTTGAAAATTGATACAATGAATTCATATTTAATTTTATTTGTTTAGAAAAAATACCTGTATGCAAGTCACAGAGGTACAGTACAGTACCGAACTACAATTTGAAATAATCGTTACTCTTCCGTTTTTTCAAAACATTTGAAAATTATTTATGGGACAGATAATATCCAAAAAATAATATCACATCCAATATCTGCATAGAAAATTAGGTAAACCTTTAAAAAATCAAATAGATCATATTATAATTTTTTTTTTAAATAGATTTTACCTACTTTTTCTTACAATATATATTCAGTTATTCTCTGGTTTTATTTTTCCCCTTTCATTGGTAAATCATGCAATGTCAAAAATATTCCTGTTTCCAGTATTAACTGGTTATACTTGTACAGTAATATTTGGCTTTTAACATTTAAGGTTGTGTGAGAAATTAAATGGTTTAAGTTTAGTTTGCTGTAAAGTGTAGCTGACCGCATTGGCGCAGTTGGTAACGTGCTCGCCTCTCATCATGCGGTCTTGGGTTCGAATTCAGGCACAGCATCTTTTCATACGTTACAGACAATCATTTCATCTTTCACTGTCTGCATTAGCAGTAATTGCAGAACAGTCGGACGTTAAACCAAAAAAAAAAAAAAAAAATGTCAAGTGTAGCGACCGAAGATTGGTCAACAATTAATAAAAGAATTTTATTATTAGAGAGTAGTTCTATCAAATATTTTAATAGTGGTAGATTATTCATGGATGTTATCTGCAGTTAATTGTACCACATATTACAGTGGAAAATTTAGAGTATACTGAACACTATAATATAAAATTTAATGACAATCGCATTTACACAATAGATATACACAAAACTGGTAAAATTGTTAAGTATCATTACCTAAGATGACAAATAAGTACACAGTCCATTAATAAATAACCTACGTATAATAAAACTTCCCAATATTAACAAACTACTTCATATACTGGAGTTTTAGAAACATCAACATTTTTATACACAATTTTTAATGGATGAAATACATCACAACTACAGAACTTCTAAAAAAAAAAAAATGCGACTATCTGTAATACAATAGATTGCGTCATTTCATATGGCTTGTGAATAATAGGAGCTGTCTATTAGTGAAATGGTACTCTTGAGCAAGTTGCACAAAAGAGCTCTTTTTACTGAGCAACGTGCTACAAGCTATTTTATTTTGAAGACCAGCACACAAACACACTGAACATTTGTTTCCCTGCAGCATGGTTTTCGAAACAACAACAGTCGTTTCGTTATATTGTGTCAGCAATGGTTTTTCCCAAGGAAAAACGCGTGTTTATTGTAGAGACTTACATAGCGAGTAAATCTTACAAATGTGTGCAAGATAAGTTTCAGTTGAAATTTTCTCGTTCTGCTGTTCCGAATAAATCGTCAATATTGCTTTTGATAAATAAATTCCGTAGAACTGGGAGTGTACTCGATGAGAAACCACCTCGCCACCCAACAAAGTTCGAGAACTTCCGCGGTTAACTTTGTTGGCTGGCGAGGTGGTTTCTCATCGAGTACACTCCCAGTTCTACGGAATTTATTTATCAAACCCAATATTGACGATTTATTCGGAACAGCAGAACGAGGAAATTTCAACTGAAACTTATCTTGCACACATTTGTAAGATTTAATCGCTATGTAAGTCTCTACAATAAACACGTGTTCTTACTTGGAAAAAACCATTGCTGACACAATATAACGAAACGACTGCTGTCACCACACTAATGCTTGACTGGAACATTTTAACTGTCTTAGGTAGTTGGCCTTGAATACACTGTTGCCAGCATACCGATTGGGGGACAGAAAATTTACCGATGTATTACTTCTATCTTTTTATAATCAGGGTTGCGTCCTTAATAAAACACCCGTTATTAGCGATGTTAAAAACATTCAATTGTAACAACAATTATCGCCAAACAAATACAAGAAATTACAGATATTTAATTTTGCAAGAGCGATGTGACTGTGACCACAGCTAGTACAGCACTGACCCCACCACTTGCTGAGGTAACTGAGGGACATTACTAAAATAAACCTTCTGCGCTTTTCAGAAAACAACCGAGCTTATTTGGTGTCCGCTCAAATACAATTTATTCCATATTTGAATGGGTCAACGGAAAAGCGTTGCAAGTAACAAAAACAAATTTTTACAAAAAGTGAAAGATACAATCTGATTCTTACCTGTATAATGATTTTTCACTGTATGACGATTTTGTTTCAAGAATTTCAAAGATTTTAGTTACAATTCTACCTGTTAGAATTACTATTATGAAGAAATTCAATGAAGTAATAAGTTATATGAAGTTATAATAAGTTATTCAATGAAGTAATAAGTGAAGTAAGTTACGAAGTAATTATATTAATAGAATTACTATTACTATTATGATCAAATAGAGCAGCGGTTCCCATCCCGGGGTACGCGACGAACCGGTTATGAGTACGCCGAAAATAAAGGGCAATGGCGGACGTTGTTTTTCTGAGTAACTTGGTGGGGTTATTGTACTGACAAGCTTAATGCAAGCCCAGATCTAAGACTTTATTTGTCTACATCTGAATCTGATTTCAAACAATTAAGTGTAACAAAACAGCCTCAAGGGTCACACTAAAAAAGAGTTCTGAAGACGTTTCCTGGACTAATAATTTAGTTTCAATACATCACAATTTTAATGTTAGATTTTGTATTTACAAATTTTAAAAGAATTTTGTATTTGATGTCAGTTTTTTCAAAGTTTAAAACTAATCTGTCTTGTCTTAGATTAGAAAAACTATAATTATTATAACTTTATCATTAGTATTTTGATGTAAAATTAAGACCATACAAGAAATGTTCTGTTTTCAATAAAATATCTATTTTAAATGCTTGTGTTAACTTTCATTTTCTTTGGTTTAAATTTATATCTTAATTTGAACACATAATAAAACGTACAAGTGTAAGTTATATTTTGCAGTATTTAAAAACTAACCAATGTATACTCACAGAAAAATACCATTATGATTATAAAAAAATAAATTTACATTATGCAAAATATTTGGAAATAAATAAAAAACATGAAAATATGCAAATTGATTAGAGATTAGCTAGTTATTAAATAGCCCCTACTTAGTGAAGTATTGCAGTCACAGTGATGTTACATTTTTGGGGGTACAATTTTAGTTAAAGATTAACCAAGGGGTACAGGGAAAAAAAACGTTGGCAACCGCTGAAATAGAGGATTTATAGAATGTATTTCGTTGAAACCTCACTTCTGTAAATTTTGTCAGTTGCAACACTTTTCTGTTGAGCCATTCATTTGTTTATTCTAAAATTCCTTCATTTTTTAAAAACAATAAAAATAAAACAGTTAATATTTTACTTTGTCTGTCCAAAACTGCAGTGTGCATTAGATTCGATGGCATTATATACTCGAAAAAATATGCTAAGAATAATGAATTAAGGCACCCTGACAAGATAGTAAAATTAATAAAAGCTAATAATATTTTGTCATTTAGATTAATTATTAACTGCAGGATGAATTATAAGATTTAACCAAACATAAAATAAGTAAATTTCTTTCACATAAAAAAATTTTTTTTACTATTAATAAACGTATTACTTTCTATATAATTCTTTTACAGCAGAAACTTCTAAACAATTGATATTTTTCATTCCAAAGCATTATCCAATATTGGGTATTTTTTATTATACGTAAATAATTTATATAAGCTAATATTTTATACTAATATATTTTTGAAATATATATTTTCTAACCACCAGAATACGGTAACATAAAACACTTACCAATGTTTATAGCGCTTTCGTGTATCTTGTACACATCTTCAGTAAATTAACATTTATTACAAGTCAAAATTTAAAACTTCCTGCTCCTACCATGGTAGATAAGGAATCATAAGTTTAAATAAGTTTAAATTTAGATAAGTTTTAAATTTTGACTTGTAATAAATGTTAATTTACTGAAGATGTGTACAAGATACACGAAAGCGCTATAAACATTGGTAAGTGTTTTATGTTACCGTATTCTGGTGGTTAGAAAATATATATTTCAATTTTAAATAATACGGCTGTTTAAAAATCCTACATAGGATGTTTAATAAAATAATATATTTTTATACAATTATAAAAATAAAAGTACTTGAACCCGCAAGTATTCGTGACTACAATGAATTAACAAAATATATTACATGTATACACTGCTAATAAAGTTATTTTACAATACAAATAACCAAGCATTAACCTATATATACTGTGTATGTAAGTTACAACATTGAATTTTTTTTATAGATTATGCACTATGTTTAAAATTTCGCAAATCTTATGAATACATCAACTTTTTGTTATTTTGGTAACATGATTTTACTATGAAATGGTGGACATGACAGCTGATTGTAACAAACAGGTAAACAAGGTTCTAAAGTCTATCCAATTTATCTTTGAAACTGATGTCAACATATGAGGCGTTCCGGACCAGAAGGGCGAACTCAACATAGGGTCATTTTTTTTTTGTTTTATTTGGCATCTTTGGATTACAAACTTCAATGTTATAGGTATATTTTGTTGAGTTCGCCTTTTAAATTATATTAAAAGAGAAGTAGAAAAAAATCAGGGAGTTTGCTTTGAATGATAGTTGCGCGGACCAGAAGGGTGAACTCAACAGGAAGACGTGAGTCTTGTCACCTGTGTGCTACTGATCCCACCCCACTTCAACCCTTTCCCCTTCCTATCGCTATGCATCATACACTCTGCAATTTTTGTTGAGTTCGCCCTTGGATCAAAAAGTTTAATTTGCGTTTTTCTCAAAACTACCCTTTGTTGAGTTTGCCCTTCTAGTCTGCAACGCCTCATATGCTCTGCTATTGGATGTACAATTTAATTCTATCACACATACAGGGTATGCCATATTAGTTAGGGGTAATTCATCAAAAAGTAACATGAATAGTTTTTTAAAATTATAAAAAAGCTATTAAGAGTATGGTGGGAGCTAACTACATGCAGACAATTAAATAAGGAGCTTCAATGCTTACAGTTCCTTCTTTGTAAATCTCTTGATAATGCTGTGTTGTTTCAGCCAAAACGTTGGTTTAAACCTCTACAGGCTTTATTAAGTAAAACAAGGAGTGACAAAGTTTACCATTGCCTTCCTAACTGAGTGGAAAAGTATGCTTATCAGTATGCCAGGGCCTCTGAAAAGGACATACTTTCCAACCTGTAAATGAAACCTGCACTTCATTCGGGCTGTAAAATGAAATTTATTTCTCTCAGAGGAGATAACTCTGATTAGTGTCTTTTACACCTCTCCTTCTCTGTTCTTAAATGCTTCAATCATATAATTGGTTAACCATGTGATAAGAAACAGAACTATTTTTGTAGCCATACAACCAGTAGATCAAGTGCAAATAATTTAACACTTCACCTGAAGCCTATCACATAATATGGTATGCCACATTAGTTCAGAGTAATTCATCATAAACAAACATAAAAGTTTCAAAAATTTTGAAAATAGCTACTAAGTGTATGATGGGAGCTAACTACATGCAGACAATTATTTAAAAAGCTTCAATTGCTTACAGTTCTTTCTTTGTACGTTGTTGTTGTTTAGGTCAACAGCCGAAAGGCTGGTTTGAACCTCTAGAGGTTTTACTAAGTAAAAACGAGGAGTAAGGTGGTTTACAATTGCCTTCCTCACCGAGTTGAAAGAGTATGCTTATCAGCATGCCAGGCCCTCCGAAAAGCACTCACTTTCCACTCTGCAAATGACACCTTCACTTCATTCACCACAGGGTCTGGCTGCATAGTGAAATTCATTACTCTCAGAGGAGATAACTCTGATTAGTGTCTTTTACACCTCTACCTCTTCTGTTCTTAAATAGTTCAGTCATATAAATGGCTGACTATGTGATAAGAAACAGAACTATTTTTTTTAGCCCTGGACCAAACAGATAGAGTGCAATAAAAATAACACTCCAACTGCTTGTTTTGGGCATTTTCTTTGTACATCTCACGATAATGTATTAAAAAAAAAATGCCTTTTTACAGAATTTAAATGTCCACAATCATCATGTGGTGTTCACATGATTCTTCACATAGGAAACAGAATTGATTACTATGTTGATAAACACAACACTAATTTTTTAAACAAATACCTATTGTGCGAGTACAAGCTCCATGTAGTTGTGGGGTAAAGGATACGGGTGAGGTATAATGAATGAGTGACACATTCTGGGAGAACGATTGTTGTATTACTCTGATACAAAACACTCGTTTTCAAACTTTCTGTAATTAACATATTTGTTTGTATTTATTACATTAATTTATTTATATATTTTGATAAAATTGGTAAGTTGAATTATGAATCCGACCAAGTTAATAACCCGGTAGGTATTTGTTAAATTAATGCGCTGGATGAGAAGAATTTTTTTTTTGGTCTAGTTAGTACTCGTTACCACTACAAATGCATCAGCTGTGAAACACTACTAACTCATTCATTCTCCCACAACTATAACACGCACTGCATTCCTTCCAACTACACAGAGATGGGACTCAAGCAATACTTGGTATTTGCATTAGAAAATACATCAATACATTTTCACAATCTTTAAAAAGTTCTGGTAATCTAAATTTGTTAAAAAAACTAAAAAAAAATACTTGAAACCTTTACAGTGTACAAGAATTCCTTTCTAAATAGTTATTTAGTTGAAAAATAAATAAATTTTTAAGTAAGAACTCAGATAAATTGTGTAATATTTGATAAAAAATGATTGGGTGACACGCTTATTAAAGTAAGAAAGTAATGCAAATAGTGGTAATAAATGAACTGATAAGTAATGAATTTAACATTGTGTTAATATTTAAACTTATCAATTATACCAAATGGAGGCAACATTTGGAATGGATGCCAGAGGAGAGAATACCTCGAAGAAGATGGCAGAAGTTGAGATGTACAGGTTGGAATGTCTCGTGTTTCTGTAGACAAGCAGAATGGTTTGTGAGTTCAGAACAGGCTTATACCTAATCCTTGGCAGTAATAATAAGAAGAAAAATCTGGTGTGAAACACTCACACAACTTTCTCTTGCCAACGCAAATAATTTACAATATAATTTAACATTAGTAATAAAATATTAGAAATAAACAAAAAACTAACCTCAATAAACATAACCTTATTTTAATCATGAGTGAAACACTCAAAATGAAAATCAACCTCAGTCTGGCTTAAAAATACGGAAAATCACTATTTCACGCTAAACTAGGCTCTGTAGAGAAAAATACGTTAAATAAAAGTTGTAGATCTTTAAATTTCCTATAAATTTGGTTATATACACTTTTGTCGTAAAATGCATACTAAGGCCAAAATCTTAAAAAAATCGATTTTTCACACGTTTTCGTGAGAAAAAATCAGAAAATCGCTAATTACTGCTAAACTAAGCGTCATACAAAAAAATGTTTGAAACAGAAGTTGTAGGTTTTTAAATTCTCTACAACTTTTATTATATAAGTTTTTGCGCTAAAATTTATATTAAAGCCATAATCTTAAAAAAACAACGTTTTTACGTGAAAACAGCTTCACCGAGAATTTCAGCAAACATGGCGCCTACTCTATCTTGTAGAGAATAAAAAATTGAGTAAAATAGGCGATTTTAAAAAAAATCGTAGGACCAGTTTTTGAGAAAATCGCAAAAAACTGAAAAATTATACGAATAAACTACTACTTCCGGTTGACCGATTTTGATGAAAATGTTCGTGTCGGGTTCGGTAGTGGTATGTAACTTAAGTTTCAAGTTTCAAGTTCGTACGATGTTCTGTTCTTGAGTATTCTGTTCACACACACCCACGCACGCACGCACGCGCACGCGCACACACACACACACACACACACACACACACAGACCAATCGCTAAAAACATGTTTTTTGGGTTCAGGGGGTCTGAAAACGTATAGATCCGGTGAAAACTCGATTTCGAAAAATCGACATGAAAACAATACTTTCCTTCCTATATATTCATATAGGCAAGAGAAAGTAATAATTATACCTTGAAATGTCCTAGACTCCCTTTCTGGAGTCTCCTGGATGCAGTTAGTTATCAAATAAAGAAGAGTAAAGGTGGTTACAGGAAATGCTAAGTGTAAGCTATTCCAGCTGCAAGAATTAAGTATAAATGTTACCATATGTATTATTTTTCCTTTTTATTTTAAATTTGTTTTACTTTTGCCAATATTAGTGCTAGCTGCAGGAATTATTACTTTCTTTTAAAGGAACAAACACATTTGTAACCATTAGGCTTTCACAACGTTTTAATGGATCCCTGGCTTGTAATTTACAACTTTGTAAATATGCAACTGTGTACTGGAAATTCTAAAGGAGCAACAGTTAAAAATGTTTATTTTCAGAATTCAAGAAAAACAATTATATTTTTACAATATCGATTAACATTACTGCTATCTTTCAGAAAAAAAACAAAAAAAACATCCAGGCTGCTAATATTTATAGCTCTTGTACCAGCATTGCCTTTGTTTTATATCTCATTGTTGTTGTTTAGGTCATCAGCCAAAAAGCTGGTTTGAACCTGTAGAGGTTTTACTAAGTAAAACGAGGAGTGAGGTGGTTTACCATTGCCTTCCTCACTGAGTGGAAAAGTATGCTTATCAGCATGCCGGGCCCTCTGAAAAGCACATATTTTCCACTCTGCAATTGACACCTTCACTTCATTCACCACAGGGTCTGGCTGTATAATGAAATTCATTACTTTCAGAGGAGATAACTCTGATTAGTGTCTTTTACACCTCTACCTCTTCTGTTCTTAAATGGTCCAGTCATTTAATTGGCTGACCATGTGATAAGAAACAGAACTATTTATTTTAGCCCTGCTACGAACAGATTGAGTGTAAATAATTTGACACTACACCTGTCTGTTATGGGCAGTTATATATCTCAGTTCTATCGCAGTTATATCTCATATAGAAATAAAAAAACTCATTTTCGAGAAAAATGGCTGTTAGGATCCTTTAGAATTTCCAGGACTCAATTATGCTTTAAAGATATTCATTTATTTTACCATTTTTAACATGTTTTAAAAGAGAAGAAATAAAATAATTTGAAAATGTGGAAAACTAAAAAAAAAATTTAAAAGGAATATTTTATAAGCTGGTTACAAGAAGTGACAATATCACTCTGTCCTTTACTCTGATTAGTCCAACACATGGCTTTATGCAATTTTTTTAATTCAGGATGAGATAGTTAACATGGAGAAATTATTTAGGTCAGGTTTGTTAATATGAATTGTAATAAGATCAATTAGGGTATTGGAGATGGAGAAGTGCATGTGACGTCGAACGAGTGTGGACCTATGTCCACACTCGTTCAACGTCACATGCGCAGATTTTCTTGGCACTGTATTTTAATTATTTTATTTATTTATTTTTTTTAATTTATTCATTTAACGTCACAACTATAACGGTCATTAGTAGCGAAGTTGGCGTGTAACTATTGTACAATGGAGGATGAAATGATTTTTTTTAAATATTTTTTTATCGTAAATTACTTAATGAAATTAATGATTGAATTATGAAAATAGTACAAAAAATTAAATAATAGATAATAAATTATGAGGAAATATCCCTTGGGACAAAAGAGCATATAAAATGAGAAACAATAAATCCTTATAATAGATCCTTTAGCTTGAAATTTAATTCTATTTTATATAATAAATTTTACTAACCTTTTTTTGAAGCTGCTTTTTTTCATTTATCACTTCCACATGTTTCGGTAGATCCACCATCTTCAAAGTAAATATTATATTGTTTGAAACCAAAATTTTTTAAAACCTATAGAAGATGTTACATGTTCTATAGATCTATATAAAATGTGATTTTTATATAGATGACTGACGATGTAACATCTTCTATAGATTTAAAACAATTTTAGTTTTAAAATATAATATACTCCGATGATGGTGGATCCACCGAAACATTTTGTACGAGATAAATAAAAAATAAAGGCAGCTTAAAAAAAAGGTTAGTGAAATTTATTATATAAAATAAAATGAGAAACGCGCAAGTTTTAATTAAATCCACATATAACAAAAAATGTCTCTATTAATGCCAAAATAGACATATATAGAACAGTAAATTTACCAAAAATATTTTATGCTAATGAAACTCTAATTAGAATCAAAAATGAAGGGAAAAGTGATCAGAGCATTAAGACTGAACGAAGGAATTATTAAAACCTACACTAATAAAAACTACAAAAAGGATGGTGTGTGGAGAATTCTCACAAACAAAACAGACTATAATGCCACAGAATTAATTATCAGTCTTATGAAAAAGCGGAGAATTTCTCATTTCTTCCACATCCTGAGAAAGTCTAAAAGCAGAATACTAAATCAACTTATAATCAAAAGGCTGAGTGTGAAATCTGGAGGAAGATATATAGCGGGAGTTAAAAAAGACGTAGAAGAAATTAGACTGACAACTGAGGACGCAACGAATAAACCGTATATAAATAAACTTTTCAACACAAAATGGTTTAAAATGGACAAAGTGTCTAGAGTTGTGTGGTTGATGGACCAACAGCGAAAAGGAACCTAATCGGAGCTAAAAAAAGACCAATCAAATGATCAACCAAAGTGATCCAATGAGGTCAAACAAGATAAAAAAAAATTAGACATCAGTTTAGATTAACCAAAATATCAGATTAGTGAGGTTGCTATGTATTAAAATTAATTACGATAATAATTTTTAAAAAACCAGAAATTAATCCCAAAAACAAAATTCTATTTATTTTTAATTTCCAAAAAATTTGATATGCAGATTTTTTTATGTAAATACATTATATATAAAAATTATTACGAGTTATAAATGAAAGTTCTACTTTTAAAATTAATAATGTTTATTTTAAAAAAAACCATTAAATATCAGTATTAATTTAAATTTAATAAAAATAGTATGCATAACAAAGAAACTAAAATATAATTTTCCTTTTTGATAAGATTGAAAATTATATTAGGCCTACTTACGACGACGGTCTTTTAAATATTGTCTTTTGACAAAAAAATAACTTCGATTTCATTAATAACATTCTGTCTTAAATTTCAATAAAATAAACTAATAGACTAGTGTATTGTTGGCAGTTCAACGATTTCAATCCATCCGTTTGGCGATGTATAGTACTAAGGCAGTCGTTATTAAATAAATCGCAGGAGGTATAGACGATAATATATGATAACTCAGACCTGTAGAAAAAAGAAAGTAAACATCTTCATTAAAAGTTTTCTTTCACCTTATATGAGGTGTGGCTATTAAATAACGAGACTGATATTGTAAAAAACTTAATTTTAATTTTATACATAATCACTAATTGCCACCTTCAATATACCCTCCTTCTCTATCCCTACAACGCTCCATGCGTATTTCCTTTGGAGTGCTGGAAGTCATCACCTGTCAGCTCCTTCAGGACATGTGCCGCTTTCTGTTTTACAGCTGCCACAGATTCAAATCTTGTCCCTTTTAATGCAGATTTCACCTAAGGGAACAGGTAGATGTCACATGGTGCAAGATCTGGTGAATAAGGTGGATGTTTTAACACTGAGATGCTGTACTTGGCTACGAACCTCTTGACAGATAACGCGGAATGAGCTGCGTATTTCCATTGTTGGAAACAGTGCTGGAAGTCATCTTCTGTCAGCTCCTTCAGGACACGTGCCACCTCGAAAATGTTTGAAATGAAGCTCTCAAAAATGTTTCTATTGACACTTTGTACGCGATTAAAAATTACCCAAATTTTTTTGAAACGATATGTGATGAAACGTGGTTTTTTACTTACGATTCGGAAACAGAGTACCAATTTATGCACTGGAAGAGCCGAACTTTACCGAGAGCCAAAAAAGCTTGAATGAGCAAGTCAAAATTTAAAGCAATGATGATTGTTTTCTTTGATATCCATGAGATTGTGTACCTTCACTGGGTTTCTGAAGGTCAAACAATTAATTAATATTACTACCTTGAGGTACTTTCTAAACTAGGTCAAAGAGTAAGGAAGAAATGCCCGGAAATGTGGAAGGATAAATCATGGGTTCTCCACGAAGACAATGCGCCAGCTCTATTTGCATTATCTGTCAAGAGGTCCTTAGCCAAGTACAGCATCTCGGTGTTAGAATATCCACCTTATTCACCAGATCTTGCACCATGTGACATCTACCTGTTCCCTAAGGTGAAATCTGCATTAAAAGGGACAAGATTTGAGTCTGTGGAAGCTGTAAAAGAGAAAGCGGCACGTGTTCTGAAGGACCTGACAGAAGATAACTTCCAGCACTGTTTACAACAATGGAAAATTCGCATAGAGCGTTGTAAGGATAGAGAAGGAGTGTATATTGAAGGTGACAATAAGTGATTATGTTGTTGTTTAGGTCATCAGCGAAAAGGCTGGTTTGAACCTGTAGAGGTTTTACTAAGTAAATCGAGGAGTGAGGTGGTTTACCATGCCTTCCTCACTGAGTGGAAAAGTACGCTTATCAGCATGCCGGGCCTTCTGAAAAGCACATATTTTCGACTCTGCAAAAAAACACCTTCACTTCATTCACCACAGGGTCTGGCTGTATAATGAAATCCATTACTTTCAGACAAGATAACTCTGATTAGTGTCTTTTACACCTCTACCTCTTCTTTTCTTAAATGATTCAGTCATTTAATTGGCTGACCATGTGATAAGAAACAGAACTATTTGTTTTAGCCCTGCAACAAACAGAATGAGTGTAAACAATTTGACACTCCACCTGTCAATGATTATGTATGAAATAAAAATATAATTTTTTACAACGTCAGTCTTGTTATTTAATAGCCACACCTCATAAAACTCACATTCATATTTTTTCACTTCACTTATTCTTGTCAATTTGGTAGACAATTGTGGATTTTTGATCATACTAAATGGCGATTACAATATCTGAAATATCCATTAGTGATAGTCTGACCAGCAAACTATGATGTGATTGCAAATAATGTAACGTAGGGTATAAATAATGAAGTCACGAGATTGCCTTTTGCGTATGGATGGGTTGTGAGGAAGGGAAGTGTAAATATGACAGTGCTGCCAACATCAACAGTGAGAAGACACTACTCGTACATTTCACTACCGTGCAGTTTCTACGTACATTTTGTAAGCTGTGGTTTAATCCGAGAAAATTATCTTCATAAACCTTATAAGAAAAAAATCTGACCTGTAATACTGCCTATAGCTTAACAACATGACTAGAAATGATTAATTTACTGTAATTACCAGTTCTACCTTTTTCCATCGGAACAAATTTTCTACGAATGAATCGCCTTGTTTACTATCGCTGTCACTGGCGTCTTCACTATCAGTCTCACTAATATCTACCTAACCGTTTTCTTTTTTTACCAGGTGTCTTCATGTCTTTAACTTCCTTCTTTATTTTACGAATTGTGGGAAGAGAAACATCACAGTAGTTAGCCACTTGCTCATTCCTTTTGTTAAGAGGCAGTGAAAGGTATTTTTGTTTAGTTTCAACTTCACAGCATTTTATTACACTGCGTATTAGACTTCGTTCAGCACTGTGAATAGTCTGCCCACATTTTCGAGAAACTAACATTTCTGTTTACGGTAACAAACAGTTATATTCGTACCGTTAACCTACAAAAGATTCCGCGATATACTGTATAGGCTATACTCTGGGTGTAGTATAAGTTGTTTTGTTTGTCGTACTGAAATTAAAGCAGTCACGCATGCGCACTGATGCTTTTCCCCCTTCACCCCTCGTTGCTAACACGGGCAAACTCGTGACTCAAGTGACTACAGGCCTATGTTCTTATGTTAAGCAGTTATCTCTATTACGTAATACATTTTCTTAATTTACAGTATTTTTGGGTTAAACCCCCTGGATTGGTCTAGGGGTAAAGTCATCGCTACAAGTCAGCTGTCTAACAGCTGATTTTGGAGACAAAGGTTCCTGATTCAAATCCTCGGAAAGGTAAAATTAGTTTTGTATAAATTTGAATACCAACCAGCAGTGGTTACCAGTTGAAGGTCAAGGTTCAATTAACCACTCTCTCTCAAGAACGGTCAGCCTGAGTTTGTTTAAGACTACACCTCATAGATATCATCTTCATCTCACTGGGTCATAGGGTTGCTCATTGTTTGAAATTGAACAGATTGCAACTTACACGTATTATGGTTAAAAAAAAAAAATGTTGGGTGTTTCTTAATAGGATGTTACATTTTGCTAAAAAATAGTTATGACATAAAAGTACATTATTTTTAGTAGAACTACAATTTACAATTAGCTGTAACATTTGATTAAAGCAACAATTAAAAAAAAAATTACTATGAGAGCAAAGCCTCACCACAAATCCCAGTAGATAGCGCTTATGCTACTTTGTAGAGCACAGCAAATGTAATTAAAGAGGCTATTTTACACAAATCATATCGTAAGAGCCATTTTTGATAAAATTCCAAAAAAAAGAAAAACTGACTTAACTACTACTTCCAGTCGATCAATTTTAAAGAAAATGTTGAATGTCAGTTCCCCTTATGACACCTAACTTGTCCCAAATTTCACCTTCATGAAATATTCCACACATAGATACATGCACATGCTAGTTTTTGGGTTCAGGGGGCCTGAAAATGTATATTTCAGGTGTAAACTCAATAATTATGAATAATCAATATGAAAACAATACTTTCCTTCCCTATATAGGGCAAGAGAAAGTAAAACAAGGAATATATTTGCCTTCTCCATTGAGGTGAAAAGCATGATGGTTTATCAGTTTGCCAAGTCTCCTGAAAAGCACTAACCTCACGCCTTCTTATCTGAACAATAGCTGTGCGTGTAACCATTAATGCAAAAATTTCTTTTATGTAAGTACTGCGCTACATGGAAATTAAATAACATTTTGTCTTTACTTATTAATAATTAAATTATTAGCTAATTAAATCTTTTGGAGACTCGTTTTTATTCTGTTTCCTAATAAATGGAGCAACAAAAGTAAAAAAAAATATTATAATTCTGGGTGACTCATTTAAAAGTAGTTCGCTGCTCGAGTAATTTAATTTATAGCCGCTCTAGTAATTTTCATATGCTGTATTGGCAGCACTGATCACGATGTGATTGACTGGCCTTTATAGTACAATTTATATTATTATTTAATTATATTATTATAGAGTACAATTTTTTCCAGCAAGATGGTGCAACATGTTACATGTCTCGCTAGTCCCTATCTCATATCAATCAGGTTTTTCCCATGCGAGTTGTTAGTAAAGATTTGTGGCCTCCTCGTTCACCCGATTTGAGTATGTGCGATTTTTTTCTATGGGGTTATTTAAAAGGAACTGTTTACCAAACAAAACCACGCGCAGTATACATGAGCTAAAGAATAACATCGTGGCAGCCATTCAAGCTATAGACGTTTCCGTATTGCGTCGTGTGTGCATTAATAACATTGAACGAGCGCAAAAATGTGTAAGCGTTCATGGACGCCACTTTCAGCATCTACTGTAAAGGTGAAGTTGAAATTTGTATATAAATTTTAAATAAATATGTAAAATTATGTATTAAGTAATTCTATTTATTCATTTACTATTTGAATCCAATTGAGTGCCGAAGGCTGTTAAATGCAGCGGGCTACTTTTAAATGAATCATCCAGTAGAATAAATAAAATAAACCAACTCATACCCGCGCACAGGCTAGACCTATGTGGGTATTAGGAAATAAGATAGGATAAGATTCATTGTACTTGTTTTTAGCAATACTAAATAAAATAAATAAATAAAGTAAAATTGTTGTTTAGGTCAACAGCCGAAAGGCTGGTTTGAACCTCTGGAGGTTTTACTAAGTAAAACGAGGAGTGAGGTGGTTTACCATTGCCTTCCTCACTGAATGGAAAAGTATGCTTATCAGCATGCCGGGCCCTCTGAAAAGCACATATTTTCCACTCTGTAAATTACACCTTCACTTCATTCACCATAGGGTCTGGCTGTACAATGAAATTCATTACTTTCAGAGGAGATAACTCTGATTAGTGTCTTTTACACCTCTAGCTCTTCTGTTCTTAAATGATTCAGTCATTTAATTGGCTGACCATGTGATAAGAAACAGAACTATTTATTTTAGCCCTGCAACGAACAGATTGAGTGTAAATAATTTGACACTCCACCTGTCTGTTAGGGGCAAAAGTAAGATTACACCCTTATAATAAGATTAATGTTGACAGTACATTGTTAATACAAATTTCCCTATACTTCAATCAGCTGGGAAGCATGGTAAGTACGACACATGATGAAATTCTTTACTTCTACCGAAGGTAACTCTGATTAGAGTCAGTTACTTTCTACCTCTTGTCTAATATTTCTTTATTATTCAAGAATTAAAATTGGGCGAGATGAATCACACAAGAATATGAGATTCGGTTGGAAAAATATTGAACTAAAGCTTAATCTAATACAGGTTGTTACAAAAATGTTAATTAACTAAAGAAAATTTACTTACTTCTACTTTCATGTGATACTTTGCGATGTTTAATATCCCAACTTAAGCTCCTTTTTATTGCCATTTTCCACCTAGCGTACCTCATGTCTCTGGCTGAAATAAAATGTGAATATTAAACCTAAAGTTGTTTACTCATGCTAAGTTCTATCCTGTTGTAAACAAAACCATGCATCCGCAAGTAACCAAATCTAATACGAGGACAGTCCAGAAAGTCTGTCACATTTTGATATAAAAAAAAAACTAAGTACAAGAAAACATTTTTATTATATACATTTGAAAGTGCAACTAAAATGCTATTTTTCTACATAATCACCAAACAAATTAAGACACATCATAGCGGTGAAATAATTTTGAAATGCCAGCGTCATAAAAGTCTACCGCCTGTGATTTTAGCCAGTTAGTCACACCCTCCTGCAGCTCCCCGTCGTCGTCAAAGCGCTGCATCGCAAGCCATGTCTTCATTGTCGGGAACAAGTGATAATCGCTAAGCGCAAGGTCCGGACTGTTTGGCGGATGTGGGAAAACCTCCCATTTGAAAGCATCCAGGACTTCTCGTGTTCGATTTGCCGTGTGTGGTCGGGCGTTGTCATGCAAAAAGAGAATTTTTCCAGTCAACTTTCCTCTGCACTTGTTTTGGATCGCTCTTCTTAACTTTTCAAGTGTTTCTCAATTGGTTTATTGAAATCTCAATAGGTTTATTGTTTTTAGCCAACAAAAACCGTATTACCGACCGTACTTCACAACTGGTGGGATTTTGAATTGTGGCACGCATTTTAAACTGTTCCTGAACAACAACGAAGAGCGACACAGACCTCTTGCTAGCATGGCTGGATAGCCACTGAACGGAGAAACGCCGCGGCACCAAAATGGCCGGGATAGCTCCGCCCCTAGCGGCTACAATGCAAAACGTGACAGACTTTCTGGACTGCCCTCGTATCAATGGCCAGTCAAGTGTAGAACACAATCACACAAGGCCAGTTCAAAAAGTAACCTCCCTTTGGCTGTAATTATTGTCAACGATGAACTTCAAAATGTCCTGAAAGATTGGCTACGTGCCTATGCAACTGTATTTTATGAAGATGTAATTTGTAAATTAGTGAAACACTACGACAAATGCTTAAATTTTAATGGTGACTATCTTGAAAAATAGTAAAAAAAATGTAGTTTTCAGATGTACATAATACAATATTTTTTCTATGCAAATTCTTTTATTTACAGCCAAACAGAGGTTACTTCTGAACCACCCTCGTAACTCTATGTCACATACAAAGTAATCAGTAGAAAGCATGTGTGTGTCGCTTTAAAGGTACACATTAATCTAAAAATACTGCTTTTTCACTTTGTTCTCATCTTCAACCTTTCTACTCATCTTAATAAGAACAGTCAGATATGAAAACATCACATGGACATTCTCCATATTAGCATCAGTGTGCATAATTTTTTTTTTGTTTAACGTACGACTGTTCTGCAATTACTGCTAATGCAGACGGTGAAGAATGAAATGATTTTTTTGTAACGTATGGAAATATGCCGTGCCAGAATGGGATTCGAACCCAAGACCGCATGATGAGAGGCGAGCACGTTACCAACTGCACCAATGCGGCCGGCCAGTGTGCATAAGTTGGATATAAAACCGAACAAAAGAATTCCTCATCTCAATTGCATATTTGCTCAATTAGGTAAGAATCAACAGTAGTATTTAGGGGGAGTATGAAATGAAAATACATATTTTTTGTTTTTGTTTTAACATCCGAGACTGTTCAGCAATTACTGCTAATGCAGACGGTGAAGGATGAAATGATTTTTTTGTAACATGCGAAAATATGCCGTGCCTGAATGGGATTCAAACCCAAGACCGCATGATGAGAGGCGAGCATGAAAATACATAGCGAACCAAAGTTATCATAGTGTTTAAGATAAAAATCCAAGTACCACCAAAAGATTCATTTTAATTTTCTCCATGACGATTGTTTTAAACCAGTCAGATATTAATCCAATTCAATTGTGCATAGTACCGCACCAGGTTGGTCTAGGCGTAAAATAGTTGTCGCGAGTCAGCTGCTTTACAGCTGATTTTTGGAGACAAGGGTTTCTGGTTCAAATCCTTGTAAAGGTACTTACTTTTACATGAATTTGAATACTATGAGGTGTGATTGGAAAGTTTTAAGAATGGGCTTGTAATGGTACAATGGTGGTACTTACATGCTACTGTGATGCATCTCCTTCAAAATAGTCCCCTTCCTACTGAACACACCGACTCCAAAGATGTTTCCACGTTTGGAAACATTCCTAGAAATTTTTTTCCTGGAGTGTGTTAGTAACGCTCTCCGTATTTGCCTGGATGTCTTCAATCGAGTCAAATCGCTTCCCTTACAGTGAAAATTTCACTTTAGGAAACAGGTAGAAGTCCGCAGGGGCCAAATCAGGGGAATATGGCGGTTGTGGAAGCACAGGAATGTTGAATTTGGTCAAAAATTCAACGATGGAGAAGGCATGATGAGCCGGAGCATTGTCATGGTGTAGAACCCAACTCCTGTCTTTCCACAATGCAGGCCTTTTCTTCCGCACCTTTTCGCGCAAACGCTGAAAGACACATTTGTAGTATTCCTGGTTAATTTTCTGTCCTCCAGGCGTAAATTCATGATGCACAATATCGGTAGAATCGAAAAAAATCTCCAACCGTTGACCGAACCGTGGTTCATCTTCAAATGATTCGCGGCCATTTTTAAACCTGTTGAACCAGACAGAAACATTTGACTGGCTCATACAATTATCTTCAAAAGCTGTTTTTAATAGTTCGTAAGTCTCAGAAGCTGATTTCCCAGTTTTGAAACAAAATTTCACACAAACTTGTTGCTCCGTTTTTATGTCCATTTTTACGCAGACAGAATCCGGCGACAAGCACTAACAGACCTGCACTCAACCAGCTGCCACAGCGAACTGAATAAAGGAAATGCAGTTTCCTGTCAGAGGGCGTTCAAGGACAAGGCAATGACTCACTCCCCACTCTTCGTGTACCCACCCGCCAAACAAATAAGCAGTTGCAAATCCATTCTTAAAACTTTCCAATCACACCTCGTAGATAGTGGTTACTGGTGTACTTTGATGATTGGAGTTCAATTAACCATATTCTTACAGGAATGGTCAGCCTCAGTCTGTACAAGACTACACGACTATGTAGTATGCGAGGGGATACGCTTATAACAAGAAACAACTGTACAGCTGCACTTGCATACTCACTCTCAGCGCTCAATTTATATTGCCAGTATTCTAACAACAAATTATTAAAATTGAATTGACTGCAAACATGTTACAAACCATCATCAGTAATGGAAGGGTAAAATGTATCACTTGGCACAGAATACATAGTTGCTAAATCCCAAACACCAATTCCTTCAGCACAACCAGCAGCCATGGCAGCTCCTAATGCAGTAGTCTCCGCCATGATCGGGCGAACTGTAAAAACAAAACAAAAAAGAAACCATAAACAATTTTAAGTATTTTGTAAATGTTTAAATGCCCATAACAGACAGGTGGAGTGTCAAATTATTTACACTCAATCTGTTCGTTGCAGGGCTAAAATAAATAGTTCTGTTTCTTATCACATGGTCAGTCAATTAAATGACTGAATCATTTAAGAAGAGAAGAGGTAGAGGCGTAAAAGACACTAATCAGAGTTATCTTCTCTGAAAGTAATGAATTTCATTGTACAGCCAGACCCTGCTGTGAATGAAGTGAAGGTGTCATTTACAGAGTGGAAAATATGTGCTTTTCAGAGGGCCCGGCATACTGATAAGCGTACTTTTCCACTCAGTGAGGAAGGCATGGTAAACCACCTCACTCCTCGTTTTACTTAGTAAAACCTCTACAGGTTCAAAACAGCCTGGGGCTGTTGACCTAAACAACAACAAATGTTTAAAATTACAAAATAAGTGAGATTCATCTCATCAAGTATCACTGAAGGTTAGGTTTTTACTGACATAAAATGGTGAGAAAGTAAATTATAGTACAACTTAAAAATTTCTAAATTTTTAATCAATTCGTGCGGTATAAGAATTCATTTTATGAAATAAAAAAATATATCACTTTAAAACTTTTCTGCCAAAATATTCAGCTTTAGTTATAACTAGGTTACATGCAAACTAGCTTGCCAAAGGTTAAATATTTGGGTAGAAAATTTCACTAATGTAGATAAATAACAAATAAATTAATGAAAATTATCCACTTATTATTTTTTTTTTGAAGAAAAGATACAAATCATGAAGGCAAAGAGACATCAAAGACTTTTTTCAATATGGTAGGGTAGATCTAACCTGTATCAATAACTATAATACACATACAGTAATGTAAGGATAATTGGCCAGCCCATTGGCGTGGTGGTTAGCGGACCTGGCTTCTATGCTGGGGTCCCGGGTTCGATTCCCGGTCAGATCTGGCATTTTTCATCTCTATTTTTCTGTTTAGCAGTGATTGCAAAACAGTCTGACGTTAAACAAAAAAAAAGATAATTAAATTTTTTTTAAATTTTAATTCTTTTACTGTATTTTAACTTCTATGTTCACTATATCTCTAACCTTCCAATGTTTACTTTTTCAATGATTTTAATTAATTTTTCATTCAAATCACCTTTACTGTGTTCTCAAGACAATAATAATTAATTGAGCAATAAATTCAGTGTTCATAACCGGTTGTGAATGCTAAAAATGTTTATATGGTCTGATCGGGTATTTACAATCTCCCTTAATAATAAGAATGCGCGTAGAATTATAAATACTACATTATATTGTAATCGGTAGAACACTCGTGTTCTTACATTGCTTGATTTATCCCGATTATCTTCAGTAAAATAACCCACGTCAGTAAGTTAGAAAAATCTGTAATTCCAGGATCACCCAAGTCCCGAAAGTGCCAGATTAAAAGTAGAACACTCGTGTTCTTACATTGCTTGATTTATCCCGATTATCTTCAGTAAAATAACCCAAGTTAGTAAGTTAGAAAAATCTGTAATTCCAGGATCACCCAAGTCCCGAAAGTGCCAGATTAAAATTAAGAACACTCGTGTTCTTACATTGCTTGATTTATCCCGATTATCTTCAGTAAAATAACCCACGTCAGTAAGTTAGAAAAATCTGTAATTCCAGGATCACCCAAGTCCCGAAAGTGCCAGATTAAAAGTAGAACACTCGTGTTCTTACATTGCTTGATTTATCCCGATTATCTTCAGTAAAATAACCCACGTCAGTAACTTAGAAAAATCTGTAATTCCAGGATCACCCAAGTCCCGAAAGTGCCAGATTAAAAGTAGAACACTCGTGTTCTTACATTGCTTGATTTATCCCGATTATCTTCAGTAAAATAACCCACGTCACTAATTTTAAAAAATCTGTAATTCCAGGATCAACCAAGTCCCGAAAGTGCCAGATTTCGGGACTTTGCTTGATTTATCCTGATTATCTTCAGTAAAATAACCCACGTCACTAATTTAAAAAATCTGTAATTCCAGGATCACCCAAGTCCCGAAAGTGCAAGATTAAAAGTAGAATACTCGTGTTCTTACATTGCTTGATTTATCCCGATTATCTTCAGTAAAATAACCCACGTCAGTAATTTAGAAATATCTGTAATTCCAGGATCACCCAAGTCCCGAAAGTGCCAGATTAAAAGTAGAACACTCGTGTTCTTACATTGCTTGATTTATCCCGATTATCTTCAGTAAAATAACCCACCTCAGTAACTTAGAAAAATCTGTAATTCCAGGATCAACCAAGTCCCGAAAGTGCCAGATTTCGGGACTTTGCTTGATTTATCCTGATTATCTTCAGTAAAATAACCCACATCACTAATTTTAAAAAATCTGTAATTCCAGGATCACCCAAGTCCCGAAAGTGCCGGATTAAAGCAAGTTTACCGTAATTCATTCAAACACATTGAGACGTTTGTTACTTAGTCCTTATTTTTTCGCGGCATGCGTCCGGTTCATTTTTCGCACATTCGTATTTTTATATCTCGCTGTTTCATGTTTGCAGGCTTTTCGGACAGTCCTGCAATATCCTTGGAGGTGAGCAGGTGTTACTTATGTAACAGAGATGTCAAAATTTAAAATGTTAGAGTTTAGTTTGAAATCGACCAGAACTATGTAAACGAGGGTATGATTAGTTTTGTATACATAATAAAAAATGTTTTTCAAGAATTTGTTTCAATGTCATATAAAAAAGTTCATGAAGTTCATTTCTTCTTTATAATATAGGGGAAGGGAGCCGTATATGGAATAGGGTCTTATTATGGAATATTAGTGTTTTTCCAGACAGGGCGTTGGAAATCCTGATCTTCTCGCACCATTGGTTATACCGACAGAAACAACTACCGGATTCAAAAAGACCAAATACAGCGTGTTTTGTCAAGGTGATTATAATGAAGATAAAAAATCTGGTGTGAAACACTCACACAACTTTCTCTTGCCAATGCAAATAATGACCAATACCCTAACATTCGTAATAAAACATTAGAAATAAACAAAAAACAAACCACAATAAACATAACCTAATTTTAATCACGAGTGAAAGACGGAAAATGAAAATCGACCTCAGTTTGCCTTCAAAATACGGAAAATCACTCTTTCACGCTAAACTAGGCTCTGTAGAGAAAATGCGTTAAATAAAAGTTGTAAATCATTTTATTTCCTATAAAATTTATTACATACACTTTTGTCCTAAAATGCATTCTAAGGCCGAAATCTTAAAAAAATCGATTTTTCACACATTTTCGTGAGAAAAAAATCAGAAAATCACTAATTACTGCTAAACTAAGCGGTGCACAAAAAAATGTTTGAAATAAAAGTTGTAGGATTTTTAATTCTCTACAACTTTTATTATGTAAAGTTTTGCGCTAAATTGCATATTAAAGCTGTAATCTTAAAAACCTATGTTTTACGTAAAAACAGCCTCACCCAGAATTTCAGCACACATGACGCCTACCCTATCTTGTAGAGGATATAAAATTGAGTAAACCACGCGATTTTTAAAAAAATCGTAGGACCAGTTTTTGAGAAAATCGCAAAAAAGTGAAAAATTATACGAATAAACTACTACTTCCGGTTGACCGATTTTGATGAAAATGTTCGTGTCGGGTCCGGTAGTGGTATGCAACTTAAGTTTCAAGTTTCAAGTTCGTACGTTGTTCCGTTCTTGAGATATTCTGTTCACACACACGCACTCGCGCGCGCACGCATGCACACACACACAGACCAATCGCTAAAAACATTTTTTTTGGGTTCAGGGGGTCTGAAAACGTATAGATCTGGTGAAAACTCGATTTCGAAAAATCGACATGAAAACAATACTTTCCTTCCTATACGAGGGGGTACCCAAAAGTATCCGGAATAGCTCTGCTGTGGGCGGAGCTCGTGCAGTACAAATTCCCGCCACTAGGCTGCTTGTAGCGCTGCTCATTGCCAGTTCAATGCCATTTTGTTCGTTGATCTAGCTTGTTCTGTTCTCGTGCAGTGATTGTTCTCGCTAGTGCTGTTTTGTGCTCGTGTCGTTTTTCATGATGGCAAGTTTTAATGAACAACGTGCGGCTGTGAAATTTTGCTTCTTGCTCGGTAAAAACGCCGCGGAAACAGTTGTAATGTTGAACACAGCTTACAAAGACGATGCTATTGGAAAAACCCAAGTGTACGAGTGGTTTTTGCGCTTTAAAAATGGCGACATGTCGATTGAGAACAAACCTCGTTCTGGACGACCGTCGACTTCCCGAACAGACGAAAATGTTGTGAAAGTGAAAGAAATTGTACGAACAGACCGACGACAGACCATTGACTTTTTATCTTGAAGTGTTAAGAAGACTACGAAACAGCATTCGTCGTAAAAGACCTAATTTGTGGCAGACAGGGGACTGGTTTTTCCACCACGACAACGCGCCTGCACACACGGCAATCTCGGTTACCCAGTTTTTGGCGAAAAACGGCATGGTTTTGCTACCACACGCACCGTACTCACCCGATCTGGCTCCGTGTAATTTTTTCTTGTTCCCACGCATGAAAAGGGGCATGAAAGGTCTCAGATTTAACAACGTTGATGATGTCAAGAAAAAAACGACGGATGAGCTGGCAGCCGTCACTGAAGAGGAGTACAAAAAATGTTTTGAACAGTGGAAGCACCAGTGGGACAAATGTATTAGTTGTAATGGAGAGTATTTTGAAGGGGATAAGGTTCTTTTGTAAAAAAATTAAAAATAAATAGTTTTAAAAAATAATTCCGGTTTCTTTTGGGTACCCCCTCGTATATTCATATAGGCAAGAGAAAGTAAAAAGGTGAAAAGTGGATTCAATGCTCAAGGTGTAATAATTGATATCATGAACAATGGACTAGTGCTGAAAGGTTGTATTTCGTCTACGATTACTGTGAATAAACTGATTGGACTAATACTTTGGTGCTTTAAAAACTATGTAGGAAAATTATGTATCTATTCCAAGTATTCCAAATTATAACCCAATGTATTCCATATTAAGATCCTATTTAGTGAATTGTCAAAATCATGTCGGTAAAGAAAATTAAAAAGAAAAAATTACATTTGTAAATTTAAGATTTTGTGTCTTCTAGTTGCGAAATAAACTATTTCTACTATTGATATAAAATTCAAGTAATTTCAAAAAAGTCGTAGAAACCCAGAAAAATGAAAATGGTATTCCATATTTGGTTCCTCTCCTCTAATTTTTGTGTTTTCTTTTGTAATTGTTTATCTATTATATAAAAGGACAACTGTGTCCAGGGTGATTCATTTATAGATCAACGCACAGCCGAAACTACTGACGCTACAGACTTGAAATTTGGATATTAGCTTTCTTATGTTGTGTAAGCGCGCACTAAGAAAGGATTTTTCAAAATTTTGATTTTAAAGGGCAGAAATAGCAAAAATTCCCCCCCACTGATACGATGATACGGGTCAGCGCGAAGCGCTACGCTTATGTACTGGTTTGCTCCGACACACATTTACCCCCTCCATAGGCATATTCCGTTGCTTCCAGTATATCAATTCTTATCGCACGTAAATAGCAGATCACTACAAAACTATAGCTATTTTCCCAGAAGTTAAATTGACTTTATAAACGATTTTAATCTATGGTTTACTTTTGTCACTCCGGATGTTGTACTGTACGTAGTGTTTAACCTAACACTGGATTTACATTTTAACCGGAATTAATTCCAGAGTTGTTGTAATTAGTATAGGCTAATAACTGATATGGTTTTTAAGTTTTATAGTATTATTAATTATTATTCAAGATACGGATTTCATTGCTTAGGTCACATAATGTAATTTGACTGACATTGTAAAAATGATTTTTGCAACCGAACAATTAAAATTTAATTAAAAAAAAAATGTGTCTCAACCAATTCAGTAAAATGCATACGGTAAAGTTATTTTCTTAAATCTAACTTAAATTAAAATAAAACAACAGTTATTTATGTAAATTCAGGCATTATGCTATTATAATCCTTCTCTTTTTTATTTTTTTACCATAAGGGTCGATTTACACACATCCGTCCACGTCACGTCTCAGTTACGTAATTACGAGAAGTCAAGTATCAGTCACAGAAAAATATTCTTTCTTAATTAATGACATTGTCTACACTGAGCACCAGCACCGTCCCAAAACCGGCGCGTCAGTATTGTCGCCGTCACCGAACCGTCAAAACGATATTTTTTCTCGACGATACACATTTACCCCCACATAATCATAGTTTTTTACGGACGTATTTGTCTCTATGTAAAATGACTGAATGGAGTTTGACGAAAGGAAAACTGACGTACATGTGTGAATACTGTCATCATTTTTGACTTCGAGTGGCCGTACCGGTTCCGTTTCGGAACGGTGACGTGTGAATCGTTCTTTATACGTAATTAAAAAAAAATTATATTTGTGACATAAGTTATTAGCAAATTAAAATACAGAATCATAGCCTTAAAATTGCATGGGCGAAGCCGTGACGGGGAGCTATCTATTATATAAAAGAGATGTCCTGATTTGTAGATCAACTTAAGTTTTCTAAGCTGTCGCTAAGGAAGGATTTCGCAAAATTTTTATTTTAAATGGTAGAATTCGCAAAAATACCCTCCCATAAGAAATACAGAGAGTATACTTAAACAGCTGATTCTTCGTTTACGTTTGCGTGGGCGAAGCCACGCGGGACCCGCTAATTTTAAAAAAAAATGTGTCTCAACCAATTTCGTAAAATACATAAGATACGGTTAAGATATTTTCTTAAATCTAACTTAAATTAAAATAAAACAACAGTTATTTATGTAAATTCAGGCAGTATGGTATTATAATCCTTCTTTTTTCATTTTTTCACCATAAGGGTCGATTCACACACATCCGTCACGTCACGTCTCAGTTCCGTCATTCCGAGAAGTATCAGTCACAGAAAAATATTCTTTCTTGAAAAAATAATGACATTGTCTACACTGAGCACCAGCACCGTCCCAAAACCGGCGCGTCAGTATTGTTGTCGCCGTCACCGAACCGTCAAAACGATATTTTGTTTTTTACGGGCGTATTTGTCTCTATGTAAAATGACTGAATGAAGTTTTTGTGACTTAATTTATAAGCAAATTAAAATACAGAATCATAGCCTTAAAATTGCATGGGCGAAGCCACGACGGGGCGCTATCTATATAAAAAGAGATGTCCTGATTTATAGATCAACTTAAGTTTTCTCAGCTGTCGCAAAGAAATGATTTTGCAAAATTTTTATTTTAAGTGGTAGAATTCGCAAAAATACTCTCCCATAAGAAATACAGAGAGTATACTTAAACGCTGATTCTTTGTTTACGTTTGCGTGGGCGAAGCCACGCGGGACCCGCTAGTTTTTTTATAATATTTTATGTTTTATTTTTTGTTTTAATCAATATATCTTTACTTTCATGCATAAAGTATTATGTCTTTATACATCTATCTAATCTAATATTCTTCTTCTTAAAGTTCCATCTCCTATCGGAGGTTGGATATCATAATGGCTATGGTCACTTTGCTGGCTGCCACTCTGAATAGTTGCAATGAACTACAGTTGAACCATTCTCTAAGATTCCTCAGCCAGGAGATGCGTCTTCTTCCTACGCCCCTTCTTCCTCGGATCCTTCCCTGCATAATAATTCTCAGCAACTCATATTTTTCTCCTCTGGTTATGTGACCCAAATATTCTAGTTTTCTTGTTTTTATACTCTTCATAACTTCTAACTCCTTATTTAAACGTCGTAGCACCTCAACATTGGTAACCTTTTGGACCCACTGAATTTTCAATATTCTCCTGTAACACCACATTTCGAACGCTTCTATCTTCTTTATGTGTTATTTCTTCAATGTCCAAGCTTCCATTCCATATAGTACGATAGAAAATACATAACATCTTAGAGCCCTCAATCTGAGAGGCATCTGAAGGTCTTTGTTTGGTAGCATTGTCTTCAATTTTATGAATGCTTGCCTTGCAGTTTCAATTCGTACTTTAATTTCTTTGCTTTGGTCATTCTTGTCATCAACCCAGGTTCCCAGATATTTGTATGTCTCTACTTTTTATCTAATTACACCTGTTTCCTTAGATTTTATCATTACTCACCGAGTCGTTTTCAAACTGTAAATTCTATTTCATTAAAATTTGTTTTATATTTTTTGTGCATGTCAAAATCTAAACAATCAATATTCCCTACAAAATAAACGAAAATAGAATTACTAGTACTGACCGACAGGTATCCCACATAGATCAGCTTGCATTTGCATCGCATGGCTATTGCTAGTCATGCCTCCATCAACAAGAAGACGAGTTAAAGGAATCCCACAATCTTTGTTCATTGCTTCTAAAATGTCGCGAGTCTGAAAACATACTGCTTCTAAAGCCGCTTTCACGATATTTTCTTTGGACGTTTCTTCAGTTATACCACATATCACCCTGCGGAACAAATAAATACTACTGTAATATAAAATAAAGACAGCTCCTTGACTACCAAATGAAGAATAAGATCCAAAACAAATGGATACAGGAAGTCATGTCAGACATGAGGAACTTGAATATAAATGAAGAAATGATCCAGAGACGAGAAGAGAAGACCATCCTAAAGAAAAAGAGGATAACCCAACTGCCTTTCAGAGAGAGAAGACAGCCGAATGCAGCTGTAGCAGAGAGATTGAGAGCCACCAGGTCAAGGAATATGAAATTGATGTGGGAACGAAGAAAACAACAGTGTGGTGCCACAACTAACTCCTCAAGGAACGCATGTCCATGAGTGACTTGAGTGCTCCAATTGGGGCGTAAATTTAAAAAAAAAAAAAAAACAAAATATCCTTCACCTCAGATTCGGTGAGTAGTAGTAATTTAATTTGCACAAAATGTTATGCTTCCATTACACTCTCGTGAAGTTAACCAATACGAAGTAATCGGCAAAGTTAGCCGAGGCGAGTAACATTCGTCCACACTTTCGTTCACTTCGGGAGAGCATCAGTCACAATTGAAGGGGTCGGGAGAAGACAGAGCTAACCCATATTAACATAATTTTACGCAATGTCATTTTAAAAGTTTACTGAAATCTACAAATCATGTTTTGGAAGTTTTGTTAAACTTTTTTTATTTTCTGTTAATCTGGTTTCTTAAGATAGTAAATATAGCACCCTGTTTAAAACGTTCCAAACATTTTATTTTTACAGAATATTTAAGAAAAATCATGCTGGAAATTTTGTGGGTTAGCACTTTCTTCCGCCGACCCCTTAAATTTTAATGTACTATGAATAATGTAGAGATAGCAGCTGCAGCGGCACTGACCGCTAGTTATTATAATTATTTACATGTTTATAACAAATAAAAAACATTAAAAAAAAGAGATGACCGCTAGTTACTATAATTATTTACATGTTTATAACTAATAAAAAACATTAAAAAGAAAGAGATGACCGCTAGTTACTATAATTATTTACATGTTTATAACTAATTAAAAAAAAAACATTAAAAAGAAAGAGATGACCACTAGTTATTATAATTATTTACATGTTTATAACAAATAAAAAACATTAAAAAGAAAGAGATGACTGCTAGTTATTATAATGATTTACATGTTTATAACAAATAAAAAACATTAAAAAGAAAGAGATGACCGCTAGTTATTATAATTATTTACATGTTTATAACAAATAAAAAAAAACATTAAAAAGAAAGAGATGACCGCTGGTTATTACAATTATTTACATGTTTAAAACAAATAAAAAATCATTAAAAAAAGAGATGACTGCTAGTTACTATAATTATTTAAATGTTTAAAACAAATAAAAAAACATTAAAAAGAAAGAGATGACCACTAGTTGTTATAATTATTTACATGTTTATAACAAATAAAAAACATTAAAAAGAAAGAGATGACCGCTGGTTATTATAATTATTTACATGTTTAAAACAAATAAAAAAACATTAAAAAGAAAGATATGACCACTAGTTATTATAATGATTTACATGTTTAAAACAAATAAAAAACAATAAAAAAAAGAGATGACTGCTAGTTATTAAAATTATTTACATGTTTATAACAAACAAAAACATTAAAAAAAAGAGATGACTGCTAGTTACTATAATTATTTACAAGTTTATAACAATTAAAAAAACATTAAAAAGAAAGAGATGACCACTAGTTATTATAATTATTTACATGTTTATAACAAATAAAAAAACATTAAAAAGAAAAAGATGACCGCTAGTTATTATAATTATTTACATGTCTATAACAAATAAAAAACATTAAAAAGAAAGAGAAACAGAAGATAGTGGATGTTCTGCTGAGACACCAGATTTTATAGATGCTGCTTTTTTCTGAAAATACTCATGAAATGTTGCCATAAGAGAATCTCTTTTGATTTCAACTCTTTTAACTGGTATGCCACTTTCATCTTGAATACGTATTCACGCATCTTTCGTCTTCTTTTTATCCTTGTGGCCTGCCTGTTTTGGGTCCCAAATTATTTGTTTGCCTTGAAGTAGTTCAAGAAATTGTAGTTGTAAATCTTGAGGCCAATCACACATGTTTAAAGTAAAAAAAGAACCAAAAATGTATATAAAATTGCAAAACACGTTAACACAACAACAGACAATAGCTGAGAATGTGGTTAGGAACTTCGAATTGCGCTGCGTGTCCTTTGACTTGGTAACAAAAAACCGACTCTGAACAGAAGTTAACCGAGCTGAGGTGAGTAAAGTATGGGCACTAAACTCTCGTTCCTCAGCTGACTTCATGAAACTTCACGAGAGTGTGGAGCCAGCATAAGGATTAAAAAAAAAATCTGGTGTGAAACACTCAGGACTTTCTCTTGCCAATGTGAATAATAAAACATAAAACCTACATTTTATCATTAGTAAACAATACAATATGAAAAACATAACCTAATTCTAATTATGAGTAAGGCTAAATGGTAAACAACCTCTGTAGAACTTAGAAATATGGAAAATCAGTAAATGCCTCTAAACTTGGCTCTGTACAGAAAAATGCTTAAAATAAAAGTTGTACGCTTTTTAATTTTCTGTACCTTTGACTATATTCACTTTTGTCGTAAAATGGATACTCTTTTTATTCCTAATTTGTGAACGTTGCAATCTGTTCAATTTAAAACAATAAGCAACCCCATGACCCAATGAGATGAGGATGATGTGTATGACGTGTAGTCTTGTACAGACCCAGGCCGACCATTCCTGAGAGAGTATGGTTAATTAAACCCCAACCATCAAAGTACACCGGTAACCACTGTCTAGTATTCAAATACGTATAAAAGTAACTACCTTTACTAGGATTTGAACCCAGAACCTTCGTCTCCGAAATCAGCTGTTAAAACAGCTGATTTTGGCGACGACTTTACCTCTAGACCAACCCGGTGGGTTAAAATGGATACTAAGGTCGCAATTTTAAAAAATCCCATTTTTTACAGATTTTGATGGAAAAAACTCTTGATATACATTTTAGGGCAATAAAATACACAATCAAAGTTGTAGAAAATTAAAAAAACCTACAACTTTATTTCAAACATATTTTTCTAAATTGTTCTCTTAAGTTTAGCTTCAATTAGTGATTTTCTGTATTGTTAAGTCAAAAAGAGGTTGATTTCAATATTGTACATATCAATAATTACGCTGACAAGAAAAAGTTGTATAAAAATGTTTCAGGCCAAATTTATTGTATCAGTTTCCAGACTTCGGGAGATTCCTTTTTATTTTTTTGGGTGTTTATTTCTCTGGAATAATACAGTTTTGTACATACTATGTATAAAATCAGGCCGGCTCTTTAGTGAAATCAGTTGTAACTTGAATATCAATGAAACCAGTGCATTTACAATGTTAGTTTGTAAAACAAATCACATTAAATAATGTACATTACATGTCCCGCCAAATTTTGGTATTGGGAATGGGATATTTTGTTACTGCAGATAATGCAAAAATATTACCGATCAGGCATTCAGTTTACACGGTCAAAGGAGCTGAGCAAAAACCTTGACCAAGTAGACATACAAACATGCAAATTGTACAACCTACCCTCTAGCGTCTTTTCTCCAGTAAGGAGCATACAGTCCAGAAAAAGCTGGCACAAATACAACTTGACCCGTATTTTTTGATTTTTCAGCCAAATCAGCAGAGTCTTTTGCATCATTGAGTAACTTTAGATTATCACGTAACCACCTGTAAACAAATTGACAAAATTAACAAATATAAATTTACTGATACTTTCACAGTACAGTAAAATATCTGAATACTTCAAAATCAATGACTGAAATTTGATGGACTGATGTCATCTGATTTTTTCCCAAACTATTAAATTTTAAACTTTAAATATTGTGTGGTCGCAACAAAAGTGAAATGCCAAAGGCACAGGATTGTGGGTAGAGAAGAAGATTAAAAATACATGGCCTTATGCAAAGTAAAATCAAATCTTCAAAAAAATTGGGAGTAAATAAGACTAATCGCTGGATAAATGTGGTTGTTAAGAAACATTTGATAGCAACTCGATTAGATGTGGGCTGCTTGGCAGAAGTGGAAAAAACAGGTTGTGTGGAAAAGGAAATAATATACCTGCTTCAGACCACTATCTATTGCAAACCACTCTGATCGACCCACTCTAGTCTTCACACAGCTCCTACTTTCCTCACATATACTCTTCATGATCGGTACCATCTCCTTCCTACACCCTTCTCTCCAAGCTCACTCCACATGACCCTTCAATCTATGCTGTCATATGCCTTTACTATATCTAAAAATACCATGACCAATCTTTTATTGTATTCCCACTTCTTTTCAGAAACTTGTCTCAGCATAAAAATCGCATCTGTTGTTGCTCTCCCAAATCTAAATCCAATTTGCTCCTCTTCAAAACCTGTTTCTATTTTGTCATCAATGTGCATTTCTAGGATACTTTAAAACAGCTTCATGGTGTGTGGGAGGATAGTAATCGCTCTGTAGTTTTCACACTTCATTTTACCTCATATTTTAAAAACGGGAATGATAATACGTTTCTTCCAGTTTTCAGGAATTCTTTCCTCTTTTCATACATTTCTAAAAATTCTGTACCACCACTGCATTCCAAACAGAATCCCTATTTAAAATACACTGGAAAACATTTTTCATTTTTTTCTATTCCTAATATGTGTACGTTGCAGTTTGTTTTATACATTTTGAACAATAAGCAACCCCAATGACCCAAAGAGATGAGGACAAAATGTAAAACGTGTAAATGAGGTGTAGTCTTGCACAGACTCAGAGAGTATAGTTAATTGAACCCCAACCATCAAATTACACTGGTAACCACTTCCTAGCATTCAAATCCATATAAAAGTAACTACCTTTATTAGGATTTGAACTAGGAACCTTTGTCTCTGAAAATCATTTGACTAGCAGCAACGATTTTACTCCTAGACCAATCCCTGCTGGGTTATTTTGCATTTGAAATGTAAGAAGATAAAATAACACTACCGTTACTATAATCCAGCCTCTCTTAGTTTGCTCCTAATGTAAACAAATAATGACGTCACTGAGCATTTGCATTATATCAAAATGTGTACACGCTGATTAAAAAGTAACAACAAAATACTTTTAAAAGTATTTTTCTAAATGAAATTGTCAGGCGTACATCATATCATGACTGATGTTTTTGGTACTTTAAGTACTTATAATTTAAAAATTAGTTAACTTAAGGGGGTAGTCGACTAAAGAAAATGATTTTATCTAAATTTCGGTTGTTTTTTTCTTCATTTATTTGAAGTTTAAAATTTTCTGAAGCACAACTTTTGTTTACTTTGTTTGTAAGTTGAGAAAATGTTATAAAAACATCCGTTTAAAATAAAGCTCACTAGCAAGACGAGTGAAATTATTTCTTCAACTTTTAAGTTTTCCGGAAATGTAGTTTTGCATGATTGATTGTACATTCTTGGGAATTAAATATTTTGGTTTGTATTGGAGATATTTGGATGATGGTTTTTTTCAAATGTTCATAATTTCTTGCTCTATTATCTGTAGAATGATTATTAAAAAAACCTAAATAGGGATTTAGTTAATAAATAATTTGTGAATACACAAAATAAATGTTTTTGAAAATATGGCTTTTCTTCAATAAATTTCTTTTAAGAAAATGACATACAAGCATACATACATACATACAAGCGCATACAACAGATAATAGACAGCAATTTTTCGTATTTTGTAGCATAAGAATCATGTTGATTTCTTTCTTGTGAATCTTTCTAGTGATATCTCTCTTGGTTCCCTAGATATTCGATTCCCTGTAAAAGCCCGCTTTTCCAACCTCACCCTTATATTAGGGGCGGTAATTAATTTTTTGACTTGGTTCAAATGGTAGATCATTACTAGTAAATTACTCTTTCATTTAAAATAAATAATGATAAATTATAGCCAGAAGTTTTCATTTTCATTTTCTGGGTTGACTACCCCCTTAACAGGAATACGACATCCGTAAAGTGGCAGCCTCTAGCGTGCACCCTGTAGTAGGTGGCTTTTGTTTGTTGACAGTAGGAGCAATCTAGGAACGGCTCAACTGTACAATGACTGTTCCAACATGAATCATGAAACAAACTGAACTGGCAGTATTGTTGTTATTGTTGCTAGTGATGCACAATGATCGCCGGCCGTGTTGGCGATGTTGGTAACGTGCTCGCCTCTCATAACGCGGTCTTGGGTTCGAATCCCACTCGGGCATGGCATTTTTTCATACATTACAAAAAATTCATTTCATCCTTCACCGTCTGCATTAGCAGCAATTTGCAAAACAGTCGTACATTAAACCAAAAAAAAAAAAAAAAAAGTACTTGGAATGTTTTTAGGAAGGGGTAGTTGCACACCACACGACGGTTGATTAACAATGGCATCCCCACTATAGTAGTTATTTAATAATTTATAAAATTTTTGTTATTTACTTCTGAAAATCTTATTAAATTTTTACCAATTTTAAGGTGGTAGTCAACCCAGAAAATGAAAACTTTTGACTATAAATTATCATTATGTATTTTAAATAAAAGAGTAATTTACTAGTAATGATCTCCCATTTGAACCAAGCCAAAAAATTAATTACAGCCTCTAATATCTGGGTGAGGTTGGCAAAACGGGCTTTTACAGGGAATCAAATATCTCAGAAACCAAGAAAGATATCAACATGATTTTTGTGCTACAAAATACAGAAAATTGCTGTCTATTATCTGTTGTATGTGCTTGTACGTATTTTTTCTTACAAGAATTTTATTGAAGATAAACCACATTTTAAAAAACATTTATTTTAAGTATTCACAAATTATTTTTTAACTAAATCCCTATTAAGGTTTTTGTAATAATCATTCTACAGATAATAGAGCAAGAAATTATGAACATTTGAAAAAAACCATCATCCAAATATCTCCAATACAAACCAAAATATTTAATTCCCAAGAATGTACAATCAATCATGCAAAACTACATTTCCGGAAAACTTAAAAGTTGAAGAAATAATTTCACTCGTCTTGCTAGTGAGCTTTATTTTAAACATGTTTTTTATAAATTTTTGTTAACGCACAAAGTAAAGAAATGTTGTGATTGAGAAAATTTTAAATTTCAAATAAATGTAAAAAAACAATCAAAATTTTAAAAAAATCATCTTCTTCAGTTGACTACTCCCTTAATTTTCAGATCTTTTTTAGAATACTGAAATCATCATATTTATAACCAGGTAAAAATTATTTGAATTTATTCGATAGAGCTCTATATGTACGGGTAAACAGAATCTCCATTTAAAATACACTGGACCGACATTTTGCATTTTAAATTTAATGATTCCTCCATGACTACAGTAGATTTCATGTTCAGAATGCAGTACGCAAAGTCCATAAGCAATATATTTCATATGGGAGTTTGAGCGCTACTACACTTACTAAAACATAGAGTCCGTAGTACAGTTCTTGAATCAAATGTTATTAACAGTTAATGGGAAAAAGTGTCAGTACTTGCAGTTTAAAAATAAACATAACGTTAAAGAAAGTAGAGAAGTGGATGTATTTATTCATAATAATAGTTTAGAGCATGTAGAAACAGTGAAGTTCCTGGGCATATCTCTAGATAGATCTTTGTCTTGGGACTTCTATATCAATCAAGTTTGTAGTAAAATATCATCTGGGGTATTTGCACTAAAACAAATCGCCAGATTAAATGATAAAAAATTACTAATGGCAGCTTATCATGGCCTCATTCTGTCTCATATCCGTTATGGTATTTTAGTATGGGGTAATTCTAGCATGGGTAATATGAATAGGGTTTTTAAAATTCAAAAGAAAGCTATTAGGTGTATGGTGGGAGCTAACCAGCTAACCTCATGCAGGCCACTATTTAAGGAGCTTAAATTGCTTACAGTTACCTGTCTCTACATTTTTGAGGTGATTATGTATGTTAGGCAAAATAATTTTATGCAGAATTTCAATGTTCACAATCATAACACGAGAAACAGGAATAATTATTATGTGGCTAATCACTCCACAAAATTGTTTGAACAAAAACCTACTTATGCAGGGAGAAAATTCATGAATAAATTACCCCAATCTTTAAAGTGTTGTGAGGATTTGAAGTCCTTTAAAAAAAATCTGAAAAATTACTTGATCAGTGAAACTTTTTATAGCGTACAGGAATTTCTTTCTTGATAGTAGTGATACATTGTGTGATTCTTATATGTATTTCAGGTGTTATATCTGACGACATGTCCTATACTCCTCCTGGAGTCTCCAGGGCGCAAAAAAAAAAAAAAAAAAAAAAAAAAAAATATTGACTACACACCACAACACATTCTCATTTACAAACTCGTATTGAATAACATAATACAAAAACAACAATGATTTTTTTAACTCATTTATTATTTCTGTTTCCATCCAACATATGACTTATCATACATCAAATTACAGAAAAAATTCTAATTTTATAACAAAATAATAAAACACACATGTCGTTGTTGAAAGAAAAAAGTTATATGATGTAAAATGCAAAAAATGTAATGAGATTTAAACGTCCAACTTTGTATGAGCGTATCTTATCTAAATATAAGAGTATAATAATAACATTTATAGCATTATAAAATAACAGGTGTTTTATTAAGGACGCAACCCTGATTATAAGAAGACAGAAGTAATACATCAGTAAATTTTCTGTCTCCCAACCGGTATGTTGGCAACAGTGTACTCAAGGCCAACTACTTAAGACAGTTAAAATGTTCCAGTCAAGCATTAGAGTGGTGACAGCAGTCGTTTCGTTATATTGTGTCAGCAATGGTTTTTTCCAAGGAAGAACCGGGAGTTTTATTAAGGACGCAACCCTGATTATAAGAAGATAGAATAGAAGTATTGAAATAAAAAAACTACTACCTTGGAAAAAAACCGTTGCTGACACAATATAACGAAACGACTGCTGTCACCACACTAATGTTTGACTGGAACATTTTAACTGTCTTAGGTAGTTGGCCTTGAGTACACTATTGCCAACATAACGATTGGGGGACAGAAAATTTACCGCTGTATTAAATGTCTTCTTATAATCAGGGTTGCGTTCTTAATAAAACACCCGTTACAATTCATTAAGTAGTGAAAGTATTTTTTTTCAGAATTTTTTGATTGAAAATGAGCTTGTTAGAGCATGGTAAGCAAAACTCTAAATATTTTTGCCCGTGACCTGCGGATGGTGTCAGCAGAGGAGGGTTATTGTACTGGCTGAGCCTGATGTTTTCCGTACGTCTGATAACACAATGGGTTCTTATAAGAGCTCTACTGCATTCTGAATGTGAAATAAAGTATAGTTACTATTACCTTACTGCAGCTCCTGCAACTGCAATTGAACCTTCAAGTGCATAAACAACTGGAGAATCTTTACCTAATTTATAACCGACAGTTGTCAACAAACCATGATTTGACTGGATTAACTGTGAACAAAAAATAAAACAAATATGATTTTCAGTACGACTATTTATAACAAATTAGGAACTGTGATAACATGTTGCAGTGTAGGCTCATTGCTAGAATTTTAGGGGGATGAATACAAAATCATAATTAATTATAAAGTTAAGTGACATAAATAAGGAAAAAATATAATCCGAAGCAAAATATAGAAAATCACTAATCACTAATTGACCGACCCGATAGGCATGATGGTAGCCCAACTGGCTTCTACTCGGAGTCCTGGGTTCGATTCCCAGTCAGGTCTGGTATTTTTCATCACTCATCTTCATCTATCATCCTTCTTCTCAATGACTCCATTAGCAGTAATTGTAAAACAGTAGAAAAAAATGCTAGACATTTAATTCTACATATTTCAGAAGTTTATACCTGATAGTTATAGATTTTTACTTTCTCTTACGTTATATAAATATAAATGTATACAGAAGGGAAGTCATATCAATTTTTTGAAATTGAATAATAAAACTCACTCATTCACTTGAAATACTCATTTTTCAAGCTTTCAACCCAAAAAAAACACCATGTTTTTAGCAATTGGTATGTGTGATTCATTAACCGTAAGTATCAGTTGGTCTGATTTTTTACTTTTTGCAATTTTATCAAACACAGCTCCTACAATTTAAAAAAAAATCGCGTCTTTACTAAATTTTTACGCTCTACAAGATAGTGTGCCCGCAATGTCTGGTAAATTTTTGGGAAGGATCTGTGCTCTCTTGGTAAAAAAATACGGTTTTTAAGACTGCAGCCTTATTAATATGCATTTTAGGTGCATTTACATGTGTAAAGTTGTAGATTATAAAAAAATCGAAAAATTTTATTTCAGCATTTTTTTTCTATAATGCCTAGTTTCATGTCAGTTAGTAATTTTCTGTATTTTTCTCATTAAAATTGGTAAAAAATTGGATTTTTTAAGATTGCGGCTTTAGTATACAATTTACGATAAAAGTGTATACCCCCAAATTCATAGAAAAAAACCTGCTACTTTTATTTCCAGCATTCTTTCTACAGAGCCTAGTTTAACACTCTTACAAAGGTTGATTGTCATTTAGCATCATTCACTCATGATTAAACATGGGTTATAAATACATTAGCAAGAGAAGTCGCATGAATGTTTCACACCAGATTTTTAAATTTTCTATTACTTGGATTATACACTTTTGCCTTAAAATCCATATTAAGGCTGTGTCTTTAACAAAATATTTTTGAACACAAGAGCACAGGCGGGCGCCTGTGCTCTTATTGTCACCTGCACAGGCGGGCGCCTGTGCTCTTGTGTCCTGTATCCCATTTCTTCCCTCATTTTATAGAGGTTCAAGAAAAAAACGTATAAACATTAACATTAGGTAAGATAGAGATAGGGACACTCTTTACACCTGTTCAGTTCTCTACCTATAATGAAAATAATTAAAATAGTTTTCAGACTGAACCGAAACTTCAATGAAAACCATACAATGTTCAGATAAAAATATTTAAATATCAAATATATTATAATTTATACATAAATTTAATATGATACGAGGTGTGGCTATTATATAACGAGACTGCTGTTGTAAAAATTTATATTTTTATTTTATACATTATCACTTATTGTCACCTGCAATATATACTTCTTCTCTATCCCTACAACGCTCCATGCGAATTTTCCATTGTTGGAAACAGTGCTGGAAGTCATCTTCTGTCAGCTCCTTCAGGACACGTGCCGCTTTCTCTTTTACAGCTTCCACAGATTCAAATCATGTCCCTCTTTTAATGCAGATTTCACCTTAGGGAACAGGTAGATGTCACATGGTGCAAGATCTGGTGAATAAGGTGGATGTTCTAACACCGAGATGCTGTACTTGGCTAAGGACCTCTTGACAGATAACGCAAATAGAGCTGGCGCATTGCTTCGTGGAGAACCCATGATTTGTCCTTCCACATTTCCGGGCATTTCTTCCTTACTCTTTGACGTAGTTTAGAGAGTACCTCAAGGTAGTAATATTGATTAAATGTTTGATCTTCAGGAACCCAGTGAAGGTACACAATCCCATGGATATCAAAAAAACAATAATCATTGCTTTAAATTTTGACTTGCTCATTCGAGCTTTTTTGGCTCTCGGTGAAGTTCGGCTCTTCCAGTGCATAGATTGGCGCTTTGTTTCCGGATCATAAGTAAAAAACCACATTTCATCACATGTTACTATCGTTTCCAAAAAATTTGAGTCATTTTCAATCGCGTACTAAGTGTCAATACAAACATTTTTGAGAGCTTCATTTCAAACATTTTTAAGCGGCATGTGTCCTGAAGGATCTGACAGAAGATGACTTCCAGTACTGTTTCCAACAATGGACAATTCGCATGGAGTGTTGTAGGAATAGAGAAGGAGTGTATATTGAAGGGGACAATAAGTGATTATGTATAAAATTAAAATTAAAATTTTTACAACGTCAGTCTCGTTATTTAATAGCCACACCTTGTATATACGAGGGGGTACCCAAAAGAAACCGGAATTATTTTTTAAAACTATTTATTTTTAATTTTTTTACAAAAGAACCTTATCCTCTTCAAAATACTCTCCATTACAACTAATACATTTGTCCCACCGGTGCTTCCACTGTTCAAAACATTTTTTGTACTCCTCTTCAGTGATGGCTGCCAGCTCATCCGTCGTTTTTTTCTTGACTCATCAACGTTGTTAAATCGGAGACCTTTCATGCCCCTTTTCATGCGTGGGAACAAGAAAAATCACACGGAGCCAGATCGGGTGAGTACGGTGCGTGTGGTGACAAAACCATGCCGTTTTTCGCCAAAAACTGGGTAACCGAGATTGCCGTGTGTGCAGGCGCGTTGTCGTGGTGGAAAAACCAGTCCCCTGTCTGCCACAAATTAGGTCTTTTACGACGAATGCTGTTTCGTAGTCTTCTTAACACTTAAAGATAAAAAGTCAATGGTCTGTCGTCGATCTGTTCGTACAATTTCTTTCACTTTCACAACATTTTCGTCTGTTCGGGAAGTCGACGGTCGTCCAGAACGAGGTTTGTTCTCAATCGACATGTCGCCATTTTTAAAGCGCAAAAACCACTCGTACACTTGGGTTTTTCCAATAGCGTAGTCTTTGTAAGCTGTGTTCAACATTACAACTGTTTCCGCGGCGTTTTTACCGAGCAAGAAGAAAAATTTCACAGCCGCACGTTGTTCATTAAAACTTGCCATCATGAAAAACGACACGAGCACAAAACAGCACTAGCGAGAACAATCACTGCACGAGAACAGAACAAGCTAGATCAACGAACAAAATGGCATTGAACTGGCAATGAGTAGCGCTACAAGCAGCCTAGTGGCGGGAATTTGTACTGCACGAGCTCCGCCCACAGCAGAGCTATTCCGGATACTTTTGGGTACCCTCTCGTATAGATATAATATCAAAACATACTTACCATAGTACCAGTATTATAAAGCAGAAAACACCCAGTTCCGTAGGTGTTCTTAGCTTGTCCTTGCAGAAAACACATCTGGCCCACAAGTGCAGACTGCTGGTCTCCTAAACACTTAATACAGTCAAATCATTTATACCATAAATACAATGATTAAAAACATAAAAAAATATTTTATGGAAGATATTTTATAAAATTTAATTTAAAGTGATTTAGAAAAAAAATGGAGAGTTCAACACAAACTAATAATTGATTGTAAAAAAAAAGCAGATACCTATAAAATTAAAAAATGAGTCCATCAAAAACATAGTGCTGTTTGATGGTCAAGTACACAGAAGTATTAAATACAACTTTCAACAAAAATTTGTTCTTTGCACTACTTTGTAATCAGAACACTATAATTTATAGTGCACCCTATTTGTAGGTATAGATACTGAAGTCACGAGATTGCCTTTTGTGTATGGATGGGCTGTGATGAAGGAAAGTGAAAATTTGACAGTGCTGCCAACCTCAAAAGTAAGGCACTACTCGTACATTTCACTACCGTGCCGTTTCTACATACATTTTGTAAGCTGTGGTTTATTCTGAGAAAATGTTTTCGGTATAAACCTTATAAGGAATAAATATGACCTGTAATATTGCCTATAGCTTCAATTACAAGACTAGAAATGTTTCATTTACTGTAATTACCCGCTACTTTATTCCATGGGAACAAAATTTTCTACGAATAAATTGCCTTCTTTACTATCGCTGTCACCGACATCTTCACTATCAGTCTCACTAGTATCTACCTAACTGTTTCTTTTTTTTACCAGCTGTCAACAAAACTGTTGAAGAACAGCTTATTCATGTTTTTAATTTCCTTCTTTCCTTTTTGAATTGTGGAAAGAGAAACATCACAGTAGTTAGCCACTCACTCATGGCTTTTGTTACAAGGCAGGGAAAGGAATTTTTGTTTAGCTTCAACTTCATAGCATTTTATTACATGCATATTAAGATTTTGTTCAGCACTGTAAATAGTCTGCCCACGTTTTCAAGAAACTAACATTTCTGTTTATGGTAACAAACAAGTTTTATTCATACAGTTAATCTAGAAAAGGTTCCGCGATATACTGTATATGCTCTGGGTGTAGTAAAGTTGTTGTGTTTGTTGTACTGAAATTAAAGCAGTCGTGCAAGTGCACTGGTGCTTTCCCTCTTTACCCCTCATTGCAAACAAAGGCAAACTTGTGATTCAAGTAACTATAATATTGTCGCCGCCTGCCCTACCAATAATAGCGTCTACACACGGTCCCACTGCCTGCCGCGCGGCGCGCTACAGACGCGCAGAGCCTACAGCCTCTCCCCACCACCCTGTTGACTCAATGGAGAGGTATTTAAGAGGGGGCCCTCATCTGCGAGACTCACTCTTCGCTGAACTCTCAACCGGACAACAAGCAGAAAGAAGAGCTCCCGACTGAAGAAGACGAGCCCAGCCGCACCATCCCTGGTCTACGCTACCGGTGGCGGACGCTACATTCCCGCACCAGTCAGCCTTCGCCGACCTGGAGAGAGCCGCCTTGGCCGCGCTACCGGCAGATGGCCTACGCCGACCCGACACTGCGGGGCTCTGGGGGCCACCACTGCCACGCTGCAGTGGGGACCCAACTGCCGCTGAGGGAAGGCTAGGCCTGAACCCAGTAGCTGAGCCGTCACTCTTCGGGCTCCACTTCTATCACGCCGGCTCACCGCTTCCGACCATCAACAACGGCCCTTTTTAGGGCCACCAATTTCACAGACAAGGTTTCGCCACGTGTCGTCGGCCCTGGTCGGCGACAATATAATCTATAACCACTAAGTTTCATGACTCACATTTGTGCCAAGTGAATGATTCCACAAAAAATGCATTTTGTATTGTGAAGTGTCATACAACTGTGACCTACAACACGTTAAAATTATTTTTTCTTTGGATTATTATTTATGCGCAATTTTTGGGAAAACAATTTATTTTTTGTTTATACCTTCACTATTTATAATAATTACAGGCCATAAAATGTAGTTACTGCAAAATAACTATTCCTCAAAATATTATGGTAAGTGAAGTCTTCAACCGGCATAATAAGTTTTCAACTTAAGTTGAAAACTCCTGCTTTTCTGGTAGGTAATAGTCTTAATTAATATGCTTAAATTTTTATTTTTCATTGCTAACTATATTGCTATAAACCATTAATACAATTCTTATTTATTAGTTGCTGATAATTCTTTTTTTTTAATAACGACAGATTTTAAAATTGCTGCCACCAAAAAGGGGGTCTTTGTACCATCGTGTTTTCTTAATAAAATCTATTTTCATCTAATCTGTAAAGAAATCACACTAACAAAAATACTAAAGCAATTTTGAACTGATTTCCTTCTAGTCAAAACAATAATGACAAGAGAGTTTATCTGAGTATTTAAAGGAACTTATCAAATATCAGATATTTAAAATGCATAGTTCAGGTGCTAAGTGCTCGCTGCATGCGCAATCACCTTCTTTAAAAAAACTAATTATTATGATTGTTTATTTATTTTATCCAAAACTAACATATTCATTAACATTTAAGGGCCGCAGACCATTTTCATTATCGCTATACCTGCAATACTAACTTAGGTAGATTTTTTTGTAGGAACCGTTTAAGCTACAAAGCTGAGCTTTGGCACACCTATCTACAGTAAGTTTTTACAAATTTATACCTGAGCTTTTTCATTTATCTTTATCCAATCTAAAATAACTTTTATTCTCAAAAAATTTTCAATGTAGCCCACATTTTTTTTTTTATGAAAAAGACACCTAAAAAATAAAAACTCCAAAATTTTTGAAATACCTCTGGAGTAAATACACACCTTAGTACTAAAATGTAGTGTGCAAAATTTCACACTCTTAGGTGGGATGGTTCCTGAAATAAGTGTACCTAAAGTCAAAAAATACAATATGCGGAAAATGCGGATATAGTAATAGGATAATACCGTAACAGAAACACCTATTGCCAATTGGAATTAACTTCCAAACAAAAACACACCAATATTTATCTTGCTTCACAGCTAATTTCTATGCGTTCTAGAAATTATTGTTTTTATGTGAACGCGATCTCCGTAATGTTAGAGCAGTAACATGATTATATTCATCTCCATTTACAAGAATGAAAACATGAAAAATATCTAAATAAACACTACGTAACCCCATTAACGTAAACACATAAAAAGCAACGAATGTGGTGTTATATAATTATATCAATTTAAATAGCAGAAAACGATCTATCAATGTATTGTAAAATTGAAAAATCAATATTTTTTATTAAAATCAGTCTGCTCCCCTTAACTAAGTATTTTTTAATGGAATAACCTTTTTTGGTGTTAGTCAATAACTTGTTTTAATTACTTACACAAATATACAGTAAAAAATAATTTTAAAAATTGATTTTATTACTTACCCCTGAAATAGGAACTCCTTTAAGACAACCCTCAGCTAAGTACCCATATATTTCGGACGAACTCTTAATTTGTGGAAGAACATGTCGAGGGATTTCAAAAAAACTGAAACGTTAGAAAAATTCAGGAATAAACACAATTTTATAATACAATGGTAATCCCAAAAGTAAAGTCTTCAAAGCACTCAGAATGTCAAGAAATTGTTCAAAAAGGGAACAGGTATGAATAAAGAAAATTTGAGGAAAACATCTAATATGCTTTTAACAGTTGATGAGCTCTGCTGTTTCACACGTTTCGACCAATCAGAACGTTTGCCAGCGTTGTCAGATTGATTGAAACATTACCCGCCCATATTTATGTATAACAGCCACAATAGTTCACTCTCATCTTGCATCTCGTACTGAACACATTGATTATAGAGCGCGTTAACATGCAATACTTTATAATACAGGGTGATTTTTTAGTCCTGTTACCCAGTTGTTAATGTCTGGTAATTTTTTTCTAAGAAGGGGAATTTTGTTTTGTGATATGAAGTTGGTAGCCCTACTCAACCAGTGTAGATATGGGGCAGTGTGAGTTAATTTTTCTTGAGCTGTGTAAAATTTAGTGCTGTTTCTGATTGTGTTATGAACAGAATGTTTTGTACGCTAGAACTGAACTTAGTCTGAAACGCTTCAGCTCTTGTACTAATCGTACCCAATACAGATACAATTTCAATTTTTTAATAGTTTTCGAAACACTTGAATATGACCAACCAACTTGCAAGGAAAGTTTTCGTAAACTTTTCCGAGGAGAATTGAGCAATCTTGTTATCACATTCTGTAAAACGTCATCTGTCAAGAGAGTTGGTCGACCACTACGTTGTCTGTCGCAAGCACTACCTGTCTCTCGGTGACATTGAAATTGACTTTCTTTTCTGGTGGAGGAATACCATCAAATTGAATTAGAAATGATTCTTTTACATTCGCGTACGATTTCATAGCAAAATATTGTTCAAGAATGAAAACCATTGTTCTAGAGTAAAAGACATTCTGTTCGTAACACGGCCGGAAACGGCAAAAACCTTTACACAGCACTAGGAGAATTAACTCACACTGCCGTATCTATACCAGTTGAGTAGGGCTACCAACTTCGTGTCACAAAACAAAATTTCCCTTTCTCAGAAAAAAATTACCTGAAATTACGAATTGGGTAACAGGACTAAAAAAATCACTCTGTATAAACTGATGCTTTCCCCCCTTTACCCCTCGTTAAAACCAAAGCCAAACTTGTACTCAAGTAACTACAACCGTAAAAGTACTGGAGGATGTAGGGCATTTATTTATTGACAAATCTGTGGGCGGTGTGGTTTATTGCGACTTAATCCATCAGTTCATTGCAATGTTAAATTTACACAAAAAGAATATTGGTTCCAGCAGGATACAACTTACCATAATGCCAATGACACGCTAAACATGTTACACGATTTTTTGGCCATCATTTGATATCGAAAGGGTAATGGCTTCCAAGATCGCCAGATCTTACACCAGCAGACTTTTTCTTGTGCGATTATTTAAAGTATCATTTTTAAAAACAATCCTCACACACTTGACAAACTGAGGGCTAACATTGAACATGAGATTTCTAACATTGATGAGCAAACATTACGAAAAGTAGATACATACAAATGTAACTAAACGTGTACGAACCTGCATTCAGGTGACAGGGAATCATTTTTTAACATCTATTGTACACTTATTAATGGTTATAATAAATATTTCATTAATTTAATATTTTTGTACTACATTCATGAAATCTAAAAACGAGATGCGTTCTTTTCGAAACATCCTGTAACTATCAAGTATCAGTTACAGTTTGGTACCACTCTACAATATGACATCATCCCATACTCCTTCTTTCATTCAATGCATTCAAAATTTTAAAAAATTATTTACAGGACAAATATCAAAAAATCTGGTGTGAAATACTCGCACAACTTTCTCTTGCCAGTGCAAATAATTAACAATAAACCTAACATTAGTAATAAAACATTAGAAATAAACAAAAAACTAACCTCAATAAACATAACCTAATTTTAATCATGAGTGAAAGACGCAAAATGAAAATTAACCTCAGTTTTGCTTAAAAATACGGAAAATCACTCCTTCACGCTAAACTAGGCTCTGTAGAGAAAAATGTTCTAAATAAAAGTTGTACATCTTTTAATTTCCTTTAAATTTGATTTATACACTTTTGTTGTAAAATGCATACTAAAGCCTGAATCTTAAAAAAATTGATTTTTTTCACAAGTTTTCGTGAGAAAAAAACAGAAAATCCCTAATTACTGTTAAACTAAGCGTTATACAAAAAAATGTTTGAAATAAAAGTTGTAGGATTTTAAATTGTTTACACTTTTTATTATATAACTTTCTGCGCTAAAATGCATATTAAAGCCGCAATCTTAACATAACAATGTTTTTACATGGAAACAGCCTCACCAAGAATTTCAGCAAACATGGCGCCTACCCTATCTTGTAGAGCATGAAAAATTAAGTAAACCAGGCGATTTTTAAATAAATCGTAGGACCAGTTTTTGAGAAAATCGCAAAAAAATGAAAAATTATATGAATAAACTACTACTTCTGATTGACTGATTTTGATGAAAATGTTCGTGTCGGGTCCGGTAGTGGTATGTAACTTAAGTTTTAAGTTTCAAGTTTGTACGATGTTCCGTTCTTGAGATATTTTGTATACACGCACGCACGCCCCCGCGCGCGCACACACACACACAGAGACCAATCGCTAAAAACATGTTTTTTGGGTTCAGGGGGTCTGAAAACGTGTAGATCCGGTGAAAAAACGACATGAAAACAATACTTTCCTTCCTATATGTTCATATAGGCAAGAGAAAGTTAAAATGACCATATCCCATTTCTGAATAAACCTCCCAAAAGATATTGTACCATATTTTAAAGGAATAGACCTTACCTATTTTTTACTTTCTCTTGCCTATATGAATATATAGGAAGGAAAGTATTGTTTTCATGTCGATTTTTCGAAATCGAGTTTTCACCGGATCTATACGTTTTCAGACCCCCTGAACCCAAAAAACATGTTTTTAGCGATTGGTCTGTGTGTGTGTGTGAACAGAATATCTCAAGAACGGAACATCGTACGAACTTGAAACTTGAAACTTAAGTTACATATCACTACCGGACCCGACACGAACATTTTCATCAAAATCGGTCAACCGGAAGTAGTAGTTTATTCGTATAATTTTTCACTTTTTTGCGATTTTCTCAAAAACTAGTCCTACGATTTTTTTTAAAATCGCCTGGTTTACTACATTTTTTATGCTCTACAATATAGGGTAGGCGCCATGTTTGCTGAAATTCTGCTTGAGGCTGTTTTGACGTAAAAACATTTTCTTTTTAAGATTGCGGCTTTAATATGCATTTTAGCGCAAAACGTTATATAATAAAAGTTGTAGAGAATGTAAAATTCTACAACTTTTATTTCAAACAATTTTTTGTATAACGCTTAGTTTAGCGGTAATTTGCGATTTTCAGTTTTTTTTCTCATGAAAACGTGAGAAAAATCGATTTTTTTAACATTTCGGTCTTAGTATGCATTTTACGACAAAAAAGTATATAATTAAATTTATAGAAAATTAAAAGATCTACAACTTTTGTTTAGAGCATTTTTCTCTACAGAGCCTAGTTTAGCGTGAAAGCGTGATTTTCCGTATTTTTAAGCCAAACTGAGTTCGATTGTCATTTTGCGTCATTCACTCATGATTAAAATAAGGTTATGTTTTTGAGGTTAGTTTTTGTTTATTTCTAATATTTTATTAATAATGTTAGGTTTATTATTAATTATTTTCATTGGCAAGAGAAAGTTGTGTGAGTGTTTCACACCAGATTTTCTTAAAAATCATACATTCAGTTACTCCCAGGTCGTATTTCTCCTCTTCCACAGTTCAGATGATTTATACTGATGTCAACAATATAACTGGTAAGACAAGTACTAACAATATTACTGTGGGAGAAGTTAAATGAGTTTTTTTTTAACTTATTCGGTTAGTCAAGAGGTTAAGTCATGCAGCTATTGTAATAGCTCATTTTCAGAAATGAAGGTTTTTGGTTCAAAAATTATTAAAGGTACTTTTATACAGATTTGAATAATACAGTTTAATAATACTTTTAGGGATGGTCGGCCTGGTTTTGTACAAGACTAGATCTCATTTACACCATCCTTATCTCATTGGGGCACGGGGTTGCTTATTGTTCTGAATTGAATAGATTGCAACACATACATGATAGGAATTAAAAAAAAACGTTTACTTTTCTGTGAGATGTAAACCGTGGGAAGGGACAGGTTGCTAGATTATTTATAATAAAAATTTTTACACATAAATTATTCAGAGAATTTATATTACACATTTCGACACGTTCAATGGGTTTAGATTTTATAGGAAAATGTTCAAAACTACAATTAAATAAAAATGATTAATAAATTTATAAATAACAATACGATTTTAAAGAGGTAATTAAAAAATGTTAAAAATACATTTTAGCTGATAATATAGAGTATAAGTACTTACTTGCAAAGTGATTTGTCCCACTTTAGAGTTTTAATATTCATTAACATAGTTCTAGAAGCATTTGTTACATCTGTTAAAAATAGTCCTCCGTTTACTCCACCAGTAAGATTCTATAAAAATTTAAGGAAAAAAATCACAATGTTGAATAATTTTTTATGAGCACTTCGGCAAAACATTATTTTCTTTAATACAGATTAATGGAGCTGTTTATTGTGAAACTTAACCTACTACAAAGTCCTGACTGAGCACCGAGTGACTTCCATCTTTTCCCTGTACTGAAGAAGTAGCTATAAGAGCAGTGGTTACAAAGTAACGAGGACAACACATATAGTAACATATACATGATGAACACGGTTCATCATAAGAAAGATATCTCGAGTAAACAAACAGCAGTTACCGAATCAGCTGATAAAGCAGTCACTCAGAAAAAATGCAACACTTTTAACGAAAACATCACAATGATAATTGATCCATGCTTTTAACCATATGCAGACTAAAACGATAAACAGAAATGAAAAAACCAAAAAAATACTACAACAATAAATTCCTAATTGAAAATAAATTATAATGCAAACAAGAACGATTCGAGACAAATGATGTCAACAGCAAACTCATAGTATCATATAAGGATGACATGTTCTTTGTCAAAAATGTAAAGAGAGATTTATGGGTTTGGATAAGTCATCGTCAAATTCAATAGTGAAATAACGAGTGACTAAACTAATATTAAAATAAAAATGTTTACATTTAAAGTTCTCTTGTTTTGTCATACAGATCAGAGGTAATATGTATATTTGTAACTACTACATTTATTTATGAAAAACAATGGAAATAAAGCATAGGCCTAACGTTTTTATACATTTATTGATCAATACTTAAAACATCAGTCATGATACATGATGTAGGCCTAACAGTTTCATTTTAAAAGATACTTTTAAAAGTATTTTATACTTAAATACTTTTGAAAGTATTTTTATGTTACTTTTTAATCAGCGATTACACATATTTAAATAATGCGCATGCTCAGTGACATCATTACTTGTTTACTTGTGATATCTTTCTTACGGTGAACCGAGTAAAGGTAGTTTTAAGCCTAAGCCCAGCTTTAAAGTTACAATTTTTTAATTTTTCTTTAATTGTATTGATTTCTGCAATTTAGTATTCTGTGATAGTATCTTTTCCCAACCATTGTACAAGGGCTGTTCAGAAAGTAACCTCCATTTGGCTGTAAATAAAAAAACTTGCATAGAAAAAATATTTATTAAAAAATATTTATCAACCGGGTGTAGTCAAAACAAGTATTCACTGAACAATGGGTTGTTTACTGTGACACCCTTGCTGTCATGTAACTTTTAACTGTTAATGCGTGCATTGCAGAGATGTGCAACTGGCTTCGTGCTAGAGGAGTCCCTTTCTCTGATTCAATGATGAAACCGGAGTTGTACGAACTCATTAAAAAATATAAATCCACCGAAAAAAAGTACCATTTCGATGAACTATTGCATGCATACCAATGGTCAAGTCCCTCTCAGATTGCCGCCTTATCACTCAGATCTCGATCAATCGAGCTAATCTGGGGGAATATTAAAGGTTATGTATCGACAAGAAATTTAACTTTTAAACTAGAAAATGTAATGCAATTGTGTAATGACGCTTTCTCAAGAATTAGAAAAGATGAATGGCAGGCTATGTGAATGTGTAGCAAAGAAAAACAAGTTAAAAGTGAGTACTTCCAGAGGGAGTTTGTAATAAACAATGTCTTAGATCATTGCAAAAGTAATATTGAAGAAAGTAGCAGTAGACGAATTTAGTGAAGAACGTGAAAATGATAAATTTAATGACCTTGTTGATGCGGGCACCCCTTTATCTACTTAATTTATTAACTTTTTAAATAGTGACAGTTTGCAAACATCAAAAAATTTGAAATCTACGTTGCACCAGCTCAAAGAATGGAAGTTTACTCTTAATATATGTAATTATATTTAAAATTAATTGCATATTTTAATTTTGCATAATAAAAATATTCATCATTAAGTAAGGCAATATGAATGTAGATAATATACGGCCAACAATAAATGTAGATGTATTGTATGAAGTACTGTATTGTGAAATATGAAAAAAGTACAGTAACACTCTCTTAGTGACCCAGTAGTTTCCAGGCCATGCGCGCTCCAGCGCGCCGAAAGTACTGTACACAGCTCATATTAAATTTCTTAAAAGCTTGTTGAAACCTTCGGTAAGCTTCCATTACAAATTTTTCTAGCAGAAAGTAAAATTTGAAATAACCTTTTTGTTTTAATGATTTCATCAGCGATGAACGAGAACAGTAGGGGAAAACAACATTATAATCAAATGGAACTTCCTATGCAGGCGCAACTGATTTGGAAAGGTCTTACTAGACCCACCTAGCAGGAGAATGCTCTACGACAGCTAGGAGAGCAGCCTCACTCTTTTAGTCTGGTTTCTTTAGAGTACTACTTCTTGTTCTTGTTATTGGATTCGAATCCCATTCAGGCACGGCATATTTTCATACGTTACAAAAAATAATTTCATCCTTCACCATCTGCATTAGCAGAAATTGCAGAAGAGCTGGACGTTAAACAAAAAAAAAAAAATCCTTCTTGTACACTCCCTACATTTGTTTTCTTCATCACACTCTAATGTTATTTTCCCCCAATGTCCTCATGTAGTTTTTAAACAATTGCATAACTTTACTTGCATGTTCTTAAAGCCCGATGTAAGTTTAGTTAATTCGATTTATTAAACTTTTAGATTGCATTTTTTTAAATTTTTTTAGAAATCTTATAATTTTTTAAATTGTCATGGTTTAAGCCTCAGCCTAGTTTTAAATCTCTGTGTTGAACAGCCTACCGAATAAAAGAAGAGAACACCTACCCTAGGACATGGCTTTTATCCATAGTTGGGTAGGTCAATTTTCTCTGCCTCGTCCATTGTGAATTGTTGTAAATGCATTATAGCTTTTGGAAAGAATATTAAAGGGTTACTATTGTAAAAAAAATATGGGAATAAAGTTTTATGATTATTATTTAAGACCATTCCCTTTATCTTTCAGTAGGTAAGACCAACCGCTCAGTAAAACTAAATTAGTCATTAAAAAAAATAAATTTCTTGCCCACTTAATGTTAACACTTAGAAGCCAGGTAGCCCATATATATGGTCTTTAGATGACGAGTGTGTAAGTATTCAACAGTTTGTGTAACAGTGATCATTGAAAGCGCACACCAGTAAACATTATAGTTAAAACATATCTGAATGTATGAGGGAGAAAGTAAGCTATTTACAAACACAATTAGGTTAGTGGGAAATTTTCTATTGATTGGTGAATGTTGGGATATCACTCAATTTCGGTTCTTTTTGAAGAAAACCATATAAAGGCTGTATCTCATTTAAAAATAGAGTTATAACGCGTTTGAAAGCTTGAATAGTAAAGGTAGGTAAATTGTTCAATGTTGCTATTATAGCAAAACCGGTTGAATTGATTTTTTTTGTTGTCATCAGTCTCTCGACTGGTTTGATGCAGTTCTACAACCTGTTCTATCTTGCGCAAGTCATTTCATATCTACATACCTGTAACACCCTACATCTTTTGTAATTTGCTTTATATATTCTAATCTTTGCCTCCCTCTACAATTTCTTCTTCTTCTTCACGTGCCATCTCCATGACGGAGGTCGGCTATCATAATGGCGATACGAATTTTGTTGACCGCTGCTTTAAAGAGTTCGTTTGAGGAACACCTGAACCACTTTCTCAAATTACACAGCCAGGATATCCTTCTCCTTCTCCTGCCCACCGATCTTTTTCCTAATATTTTGCCTTGAATGATGAGATGCAATATTTGATACCTTGGACCCCTCATAACATGACCAAGGTACCTTAATTTTCGTGCCTTAACTTCCGCCATGAGTTCCAGCTGCTTTCCCATTCTACTGAGGACCTCTTCATTCGTGACATGCTCAGTATATGAGATCCTCAACATTCTACGGTAGGTCCACAGCTCAAAAGCCTGTAGTTTCTTCTCACTGAATCTATTGAGAGTCCAAGCTTCCACACCGTACAACAGGACAGGGAACACGAAACATTCAAGAAGACGCATTCGTAATTCGAGATTTATATCTCGTGATGTTAGTACCTTCTTCATTCTGATAAAAGTAGCGCGTGCTTTCTCAATTCTAATTTTTATTTCAGCACAGTGATCACCACTGCAACACACTCGAGCTCCAAGGTACGTGTATGCATCCACTCGCTCTAGCACATCACTTCCCGCCAGAAGATCCCCCACAGGAGGTGGTGTGTCTTTGGTAATTACCATGTACTTGGTCTTTCTTGTATTAAGACTCAAACCACTCAATTCACTTTCAGCAATGACATGGCTGAGCATTCTCTGGAGATCTTCCATGTTTTCTGCCAGAAGGACAGTATCATCTGCATACCTCAGATTGTTGATGTATATGCCCACTAGCTTATCCCTATTGAATTGAATATGACGTGTAAAAGGGAATAAACGCTTCTAAATTCATAGAATAGCTTATTTCCAGATATTCTTCACAATGGAACTAAAATGTTCTAATATAATTTTTATAATATTTTTCAATATTGAATGTATTCACCAAATTCCAAGCTTTTATATAATAACATATATTATATATAGTACAGTTATAAATAACTGTACGAATGGGTCAATGCCATCAGCTCAAGGAGAGAAATTGTTTCGGCCGGCACATTAGCACAGAATCCATATACACTTGAATCTTGCGTATGCTTGAATAGTTGTATAGTGTGGTAAGCGAGGGCGTTTGATATATAAAATTTTTTGCTAGACATTTTACTATAATACCAGACTAAAAATAAAATAAAAATAAAAAATATTTATTGCCAAATTTCGACAAAAACGCGTGACTTTGCATAAATTACAACAAATTTTTTATAAATTCGCTGTAACAGGTGTAAAAAAACAGAGTTTCATGTTTGTTTTCTTAAATCATCTCTCAAAAGTTTTCTTAATGTCTCATAAAAATTTCAATTTCTTTGGATAAAAAAAAGCCAAGTCTATTGCCGCAATCTCAGAATTAGTTTTCGAAGAGTTAGTATTCTAAAACTTATCAGTCCCAGAAGGGTTGCACTTACCCATATTAGCCACGTATCAACTGTACCAAAACAACATCTCTCTTCTTTAACGGCTTGCTGCACTTCAGGAACATTATCTAACATCCATCTCAACTTCATAGCACTGAAATAAGTACTTAATGGTAACCCACATAATGGTTTCAGGTATTCTGCATTTTTGTCTCGAACCTTAGACAACATCTTGTCCACAGTGTCGGCATTACGGACATCCAACCAAACTGGAATTTAAAAACATAACATTCATCTTAAGTAGGTAAGAGAGCAATCACTTCACATTATTATAAAATCTACAATAGAAAATATTTTCCTACAATTTGTGAAACGATGTGATATCTTGATAAAAATTGGACTGAGTAGGTATTCAAGACAACATCACAAATCACAAATTCATTTGCAGCAACATTTTATGAAGACTGTATTAGAAACATTGTTCACAGGTATGACCAATGCCTCCATCATCACGGTGATTGTGTCGACATCTAGGACACTTCGCTGAACTGTCCAAGGAATTTTAAGAATTCTTTGATATAGCCACATCTCGAACACATAAAATTTCTTTGTGATGGCCTCGTTTAAGGTCCTAGAGTCTACCTCGTAAAAGAGGACAGAGAAGATGTAGCATTGCAGGAGCCTTATTTTTAAACAAAAGACAAAACCGCGTGACTTTGCATAAATTACAACAAATTTTTTATAAATTCGCTGTAACAGATGTAAAAAAACAGAGTTTCATGTTTGTTTTCTTAAATCATCTCTCAAAAGTTTTCTTAATGTCTCATAAAAATTTCAATTTCTTTGGATAAAAAAAAAGCCAAGTCTATTGCCGCAATCTCAGAATTAGTTTTCGAAGAGTTAGTATTCTAAAACTTAATGATGAAGAAGACACTCATCCGATTAAATGTGTGTCGAGCTTTCCTGATACGAGACTTTATTTTTTTCAAATAGATACTAGTCATGGGACGGCACAGTGGAATAGGTGAGCTAGCACACCCCACTCCGCAAACTTGAGTGAACGGCACAGAGGGTGCCACCGTACAATTGAACGATGAGACGGGGTGAACTGTGGGAGTGAGATTGTTATACGTACAACACTGAGCTGAGCTATGTGAATAAACAGACAGTGAATCGAACCGAGGGTGACATCGCTCACTCCTTCGCACACAGCACGTTGTGTTTGCGCATGTGTCAACCTAAACATTATGCATCCCTTTCCACAAACAAATTTTCGTCATGTGTCTATCTTTGTTTCGTACGCACATGGTAAAATTATTACAGTACAGTACAATGGTATTTTACAACCACTTGTCTCAGGGTTTTCGTAGTTTAGTATGAAAGAATAATGACCCCCTCTCCGCACCCTCACAAACAGAGGCAGTGTTTGATACGATATGTATACTTTCCTTGCAGCGTTTAGTCAGGGAGGGGATGTAGAAGTCAGCTCTGTGCGAAAAGTGTGCTGCTTGGGGGAGAAACGCTCGGTGTGGTGGTCGTTCAAAATAAAAGAGTTGGTAGTTCACCACTCAGTTAAAAGAGCTAGCTCTTTTGTGCGACTTGCTCATGAGCGTCACATCACTAATAGATACACTTAAAAAAAATCTGGTGTGAAACACTCACACAACTTTCTCTTGCCAATGCAAATAATTAATAATAAACCTAACATTATTAATAAAATATTAGAAATAAACAAAAACTAACCTCAAAAACATAACCTTATTTTAATCATGAGTGAATGACGCAAAATGAAAATCAACCGAGCAGTTTGGCTTAGAAATACGGAAAATCACTCTTTCTCTCTAAACTAGGCTCTGTAGAGAAAAATGCTCTAAATAAAAGCTGTAGATCTTTTAATTTTCTATAAATTTAATTATATACACTTTTGTCGTAAAATGCATTCTAAGGCCAAAATCTTAAAAAAATCGATTTTTCACACGTTTTCGTGAGAAAAAAAAAGAAAATCGCAAATTACTGCTAAACTAAGCGTTATACAAAAAAATGTTTGAAATAAAAGTTGTAGGTTTTTAAATTCTCTACAACTTTTATTATATAAGTTTTTGCGCTAAAATTTATATTAAAGCCGTAATCTTAAAAAAACAACGTTTTTACGTGAAAACAGCCTCACCGAGAATTTCAGCAAACATGGCGCCTACCCTATCTTGTAGAGAATAAAAAATTGAGTAAAATAGGCGATTTTAAAAAAAATCGTAGGACCAGTTTTTGAGAAAATCGCAAAAAACTGAAAAATTATACGAATAAACTACTACTTCCGGTTGACCGATTTTGATGAAAATGTTCGTGTCGCGTCCGGTAGTGGTATGTAACTTAAGTTTCAAGTTTCAAGTTCGTACGATGTTCCGTTCTTGAGATATTCTGTTCACACACACACACACACACACAGACACACACACACACACACAGACCAATCGCTAAAAACATGTTTTTTGGGTTCAGGGGGTCTGAAAACGTATAGATCCGGTGAAAACTCGATTTTGAAAAATCGACATGAAAACAATACTTTCCTTCCTATATATTCATATAGGCAAGAGAAAGTAATAAAGTTAAATAACTTAAATAAATAATACTTATAGAATATTTACCGATTGCATTGTAAAGCGGTTTCCCAGTTGTTCGATCCCAAACAATAGTAGTTTCTCTTTGATTGGTGATACCAACTGCAACGATATCAGCTGGATCTATATCTAATTTCTTTAAATTTTGATATGTCTGCTCGACACAATCTTTAACAGCTTGTAATATCTCCAGAGGATCTTGCTCAACCCAACCTTCTTGTGGGAATAATTGCTTGACTTCAATCTGATGATACGTCAATAATTCTGCAGTTTTCGATGAAAACACCTGAGGAAGTAATTGTTTAATTAAGGAAAGACTGTACTTTACATCCCGCCAATGTTAAATTTGCAATTTTTAGGTACATTTTTCACAAGATTGGTAAACGATAGGGAAATGAAACTTTACTTACTTGTAGTTGTCGGGTTGCTCGAGCTACTGACATTTCTGCAACTTAATCCGTTAAACCATAAAGTTAAAAACAGAATAAGGAATAACATAAAATTTTTACAAATTTTTTTTACGATAAATTACATAATATGTAAATTATTAATATTATTAATAATTTTTGAAGCTTTTGAGGAAGTCATAAAAGTGCCAGAATATGTGAATGTACAAGATAAATAACTGGTAAAAATTTCAGCCTGGCATAATTAATGGTTTCCGAGAAAAATGTACCTAAATGTTAAAAATCTAAATTTAAGGGAATGGGCAAAAACACAACAAGGCACAAATCAAAAACAAAATGTACACTAACAAGAACACACCGGGTTGGTCTAGAGGTAAAGTCATCACCAAAATCAGCTGTTTAACAGCTGATTTTCGAAGCCGAAGGTTCCTGGTTCAAATCCTAGTAAAGGTAGTTAGTTACTTTTATACGGATCTGAATGCTAGACAGTGGCTACCAGTGTACTTTGATGGTTGGGGTTCAATTAACCACACTCTCTCAGGAATGGTCGACCTGAGTCTGCACAAGACTACAACTCATTTACACGTCATACACATCATCCTCATCTCATTGGGTTATGGGGTTGCTTATTGTTCTGAACTGAATAGATTGCAACGTACATGCATTAGGGATTACAAAAAAAAAACTAACAAGTAAATTTCTTATCAACATTTGGTTAGAAAGCTGAGCCAACAGCTGAGAGTATTAAAAACAGTATGCAGATATTTAAAAAAACTAATATTCCCTTTACTCTAAAACGATCAGTATAAAATTGTGAAAAATATTCGTTCTTGGTGACACGATAATTTTTCTGGGTAAACCTTCTAAAAACATAATTTTTTCATTAAAACAATTTTTTTCACGTAATTTTATGTTTTTGTGGTTGATCTCGGTCTGAACTACTGAAAAACATCAAGAACCAAAATTCAAAATTTTCAGTTAAAACCATTATACAGTCTCGCCTTAAAACCTCTTTGTACACAACGGACCTTCTTGATTCATACTAGCATACAAAATAAATAAATCTTTACGATACATCTAACGGCTTGAAATCAACGCTTATTTTATAAATATTACAGATTTTAATAACCTTATCAGATGCCTTGATTCTTATGATCTACTTGGCCGGCCGCATTGGCGCAGTTGGTAACGTGCTCGCCTCTCATCATGCGGTCTTGGGTTCGAATCCCATTCAGGCATGGCATTTTTTCATACGTTACAAAATATCATTTCATCCTTCACCGTCTGCATTAGCAGTAACTGCAGAACAGTCGGACGTTAAACCAAAAAAAAAAAAAAAAAAAAAAAAAAAAAAAAAAAAAAAAATTATGATCTACTTACATGTGTTTTGGTGGACCCATCATCATCAGAGTACATAAAATATCATGATTTTGTTCTTTGTTTAGTTCATCAGCCGAAAGGCTGGTTTGAACCTTTTGACACTTTGTCAAGTAAAACGAGGAGTGAGGTGGTTCACCATTGCCTTCCTCACTGAGTGGAAAAGTATGCTAATCAGCATGCCGGGCCCTCTATAAAGCATCTATTTTTCATCCTGCCAATGACAACTTCACTCATTCACCACAGGGTTTAGCTGTATAATGAAATTCATTAATGTTTGAGAACATAACTCTTGACTAATGTCTTTTACACCTCTACCTCTTTTGTTCTTAAAGAACAATTATATGCTTCAGTCATATAATTAATTGGCTGACTATGAAGATACGAAACAGAACTAGTGTAATATGAGCAAGGTATACACACAAACATTCACGTGACACAACCGTTTATGCAAACTCACACAAAATCCCCACACTCGTAAACACACACCCTTCTCACACTCGATATAAACATGTCAACATTTATATACACTAGTTTTTGGGACCTATTCCGTTATTTAACATCATAAAAATATCGTATGAATACACCTTACTGTTCAACCCAGCAATCGCCAGCGCGTGCTCTCAAATGTTTGACTAGCAATCGCCTGTTTCTTTTATTTCGGTTGTTTTAATTTTTATTTAACTGTAACTGTATAGTACATTTGTTTTAGGAAGAAGCTTGTAAGGGGGGGGCGAGTAGGTAGAGTAGGGACAGTTTCAAAGGGCAAGTGTTGTCTCCTTCTCACTTAATGATCATTCCCTCTCTTTCTAACTGTATACTACTGTTACAACTACGAGGTGCTTCCCCCACCACTAAACAGAACAGCTCAGCGGCACACAGTGTTGGACGGAGAGCTTCAAGCTAGAACAAATGACCTATATGTTATTATTTAAATGTAACTGTAAATGAAGAGAATGATGGTTTGATAATCCAACTTTGTATTAGCGAGAAATGTGTCGCTTCTTAGAGGTTTACTAATTCTGCAGATTGTTTTATTACACACCCAACGATCCTGACCAGTCGTGTTCAGTATCATATCGTATCCATTTAAACGAATGCGTGGATTATGCAAAATTCCTTTCTCTTGAAGAAAACATAGAGCTCTTTCCTAAGTAGAAATAATAGGAGCCAATTCCAAAATATTCATTATTTATTGAACAGAACACGTGCGAAGGAAACAACCAACTAATGTGTATTTAATAAACATGCAAGTAATATCTACAATTAATTATAGTGAGTGGGAGTCATCAGTAATAATAGTGAAGATGCGTTTACACGAGACGACTTTAAGGTTACAGATCATATGATGTGAAATAACGGAAAAGGTTCATTTTTTGTATCCTGTAACTTGTAGATCAAGTGCCAATAATTTAACACTCCATCTACCTGTTATGAACATGAACAAAAATTTATCAACAAATTATAGAATTGTTATTCTACAGGTGTTCAAGTTTCTGAAAATTTTTATAATTTATAATTGAACAACAATAATCAAAGTACAGGGTGAGCATAAAATCTTGGCCCTAATTATAAAACTTTATTACAGAATAACCGTTTGACATAATAATTTAAATCTGGCGCTGTTACATAGGTTATTGTTAGTAGTTTTTGTGACCAATAGATGGCGCTAGTGCTCCTCAACAGTGATGCGGTCTATTAGTTCACGTTAGTTGCTGGCGAAATGGCATCGAAGCAGGAGAAAGCGCAATGTGTGCTTTGGTTTCACGAAACGAAATCGCCCATCAGTGTTCTGCGTAATTTTCGGGCTTCTTATGGACGCAGCCCTCCTGATGTAAAATCAATAAAGCGATGGTATGAAATGCTTAAAGAAACAGGAAGCGTTGGAGATCTTCCTAGAAGTGGCAGGCCTAGTGTGAGTGAAGCAACTGTTGATCGTGTTCAGCAATCGTTTCAACGGAGTCCGTCTAAATCAACTCGTCAAGCATCACGTGAACTTCAAATAACGCAAGCAAGTGTGGTGAAAATTCTTCATAAAAGGCTTAGGTTGCATGCTTATAAAGTGTAAATTGTGCAGGCCTTGCAACCAAATGATTTGCTGAGACGTGCAGAATTCGCAACTGAGATTCTCAACAGGATTGATGGCGCTAACGATTACTTAAATCACAAATGCTTTACCGATGAATCCACCTTTTATGTCAATGGCATAAAAGGCACCTTTTATGTCAATGGCATTTTAATGTAAATAGGCATAATGTCCGTATATGGAGATCACAGAATCCACATGCTACTGTACAGTTACAGCGAGACAGCGAAAAAGTGAATGTTTGGTGCGGCCTCATGCATAACATGGTTTCGGGCCGTTTTTCTTCACGGAAAACACCATTAACGCTAACATTTACTTAGATGTTTTGCAACAGTTCATTGCACCACAGTTAGAAGAACATCAACCATAGATAATTTTCCAGCAAGATGGAGCACCCCCTCCCACTGGGCTTTGATAGTGTGTAATTTCCTGGATGAAACATTTCCGGATCGGTGGATTGGAAGGGATGGTCCAACACACTGGCCACCCCGCTCTCCAGATATTACTCCCCTTGACTTTTTTTCTGGGGCTATATCAAGGACAGAGTCTTCGCCACACCAGTTGGTGACGTCGAGGAATGAAAGCTAGTATACAAACTGCTGTGGGTACTGTGACAGAACACGTTACAAAACACCTGGCGGGAACTGGAATACCACTTCGACATTCTCCGAGCTACCAAGGGGGCACACGTTGAAGTTTACTAATGTAAGTAATCTTAAAAAGAAACTAGTAACACTAACCTATGTAACAGCATCAAATTTAAATTATTATGTCAAACGGTTATTCTGCCATAAATTTTTATAATCAGGGCACGACTTTATGCTCACCCTGTACATTATTTCGAATAAAACCAAACATTTTCATACCAAGAATCGTGCACTACTTGTTCCTTCATCTATGGCCCCAACTAAGGGACCGAATCTGCCTCTTGAAGACATCTCATTATCCAGCAGGGACACTATCCACTATTATTCGCTCCTATAAACAAACACATACTTCATTAATATTCTTTTAAAAACAATACAATACAATATTTAATTAAATTTTGTCCGCCGTCATTTTTTAGACCAAATTACTCACAGATCAGACTGGCAAATGTACTTAATCAAAATAATTTTGTAAGATAAATTGTTTGGCCACGCCTGATCATCACAGTATCTTCCTTTTCAGGTGCCATCTCCGCTTCGAAGGTTGGCAATCATCAGAGCGATTTTTATCTTTGATGTCACAGCCCTAAACAATTCGTTGTTGCTGCAACCATACCAATCTCTTAGGTTTTTCAGCCAGGATTTTCGTCTTCTTCCCAAGGATCTCTTTCCTTGGATTTTCCCCTGGACAATCACTTGTAATATTTTATATTTTTCTCCCCTCATGACATGTCCCATATACAATAATTTTCTTTTCTTCACTGTTAAAAGTACTTCTCTTTCTCTATGCATACGTCTCAACACCTCCACATTCGTCATCTTTTCCACCCATGAAATCCTCAGAATTCGCCGGTACAGCCACATTTCAAATGCATCCAGTCTCTTTTCATCAATCTTCTTCATTGTCCAAGCCTCCATCCCATAGTACAGTATGGATAGGACATAGCATCTTAGGAGACGTGTTTTTAATTCAAGGCTTAAATCTCGGCAGCAGAACAGTTTCTTCATCTTTATAAATGTTTTTCTGGCCTGTTCTATTCTGATGCGAATTTCTTGAGAGCTGTCATTGTTTTCATTAACAGTTGTGCCTAGGTACTTGTAAGCATGGACTCTTTCAATGCATTGGTTCCCTACATATATCCTACCAACGTTCTGATATGCTTTAGCTATTAACATATACTTTGTTTTATTAATATTAAGTGAAAGACCGTACTCTTCACTAACTGTGGCCACTCTGTTTATTAGCATCTGAAGGTCTTCATGTGTTCCAGCTATAAGAACTGTATCATCAGCATATCTCAAATTATTTATCGTCATGCCATTGATGTTAATGCCTGTGTCCAGCTCATTAAGTGCCTTATTTACTATATCTTCCGAGTATACATTAAATAGGATAGGTGAAAGTATGCACCCCTGTCTAACACCTCTCTGTATTTCTATTTCCTCGGATGTCACGTCTTCTATCCGTACTGCCGCTTTTTGGCCATAGTATAGGTTCGATATTATTCTTATGTCTCTGAGATCTATTCTTCTCTTTATTAATGTTTTAATGAGTTGATCATGCCTAACTTTATCAAAGGCTTTGTTATAATCTATGAAGCACACATGTAGTTCTTGGTTCACATCACAGTATATATAATCTTTACTGAAATTGAAATATATATTTCTAACCACCAGAATACGGTAACATAAAACACTTAGCAATGTTTATAGCGCTTTCGTGTATCTTGTACACATCTTCAATTTCTTTTTTGAAGACTGTTTTAAATATAAAGATTGACTATTCCTTATCTACCATGGTAAGAGTATAAAATTTTAAATTTTGATGTAGAAAATAATGTCAATGAATTTTAATTTACTGAAGATGTGTACAAGATACAAGAAAGTGCTATAAACATTGGTAAGTGTTTTCTGTTACCGTATTCTGGTGGTTAGAAAAATATATATTTCAATTTTAAATAATATGGCTGTTTGAGGTCCTACATCGGATGTTTGGTAAAATAATAAATCTTTACTGAATGTACAAAGTAAAACATAAATACAAAAAGTGTAAACACCTGCTCCTTCCAGACAAAACAAGAAATTTGTGTACTCAATGAGGGCCACTTATCTCACTTGGCTCTTAAATTATATAACCTGATACTTAAAAATATAACCCAATACAATGAAATGAAATATAAGAATAAATGGGTTATTAATGTTGGAAGAGATCATAGAAGTTATAAGCAAAAAATCTGGTGTGAAACACTCACACAACTTTCTCTTGCCAATGCAAATAATTAACAATAAACCTAACATTAGTAATAAAACATTAGAAATAAACAAAAAACTAACCTCAATAAACATAACCTTATTTTAAACATGAGTGAAAGGCAAAATGAAAATCAACCTCAGTTTGGCTTAAAAATACGGAAAATTGCTTTTTCACGCTAAACTAGGCTCTGTACAAAAAAATGCTTTAAATAAAAGTTGTTAATAATTTAATTTCCTATAAATTTTATTATAATATACACTTTTGTCGTAAAATGCATACTAAGGCCGAAATCTTAAAGAAATAGATTTTTTACACGTTTTCGTGAGAAAAAAATAGAAAATTGCTAATTACCGCTAAACTAAGCGTTATACAAAATAATGTTTGAAATAAAAGTTGTAGGATTTTAAATTCTCTACAACTTTTATTATGTAAATTTTTGCGCTAAAATGCATATTAAAGCCGTAATCTTAAAAAAACACTTTCTGTACGTAAAAACACCCTCACCGAGAATTTCAGCCAACATGGCGCTATACATACCCCATCTTGTAGAGCATAAAAAAGTTAGTGAATCAGGTGATTTTAAAAAAAATTGTAGGACCAGTTTTTGAGAAAATCTCAAAAAAGTGAAAAATTACACAAATAAACTACTACTTCCGGTTGGCAGATTTTGATAAAAATGTTTTTGTCGGGTCCGGTAGTGGTATGTAACTTAAGTTTCAAGTTTGAAGTTCATACGATGTTCTGTTCTTGAGATATTCTGTTCACACACACACACACCAATCGCCAAAAACATGTTTTTTGGGTTCAGGGGGTCTGAAAACGTGTAGATCCGGTGAAAACTCGATTTCGAAAAATCGACATGAAAACAATACTTTCCTTTATATAGGCAAGAGAAAGTAAAAAATGCTAATTTAACTGTGAGCTAACCTATAGTTTTTTCGTGGTAAATATTTTGAAAGCTTAGTGAATTAAATATTTATATATATCTTGCTGTGCCTTTTTTAACCATAATTGGGTGCACGTTAATTTCCATCACCTTAAAAAATGGAATGAATGTGAAGCTACATAACATAAATTATTGTAAATTACGCCTAAATAGAACTGCCTTTTTTGGGAAATCAAGTATAATAATTATTATTATTTTATATTAGTAATACGAAGAATTGGGAATAATGTTGAATTTTGAGAGTAAGACCGAAAAATTAGAAGTATTAAAAGATAACTACATCAGATTCAAACCGAGGATAGACAATAGAGAAGTAAGTAGAGCAATTGTTTCAGATCAAAAAAGACAAGCACGGTCAGTCACAATGAAGAGATACTGGGAAAAAATCAAAATAAAGAACCGTAGAAGAACTTTCAGTAAACTGACTTTCGAGTGATCCATTGCTGTCTTAACCCTAGAAAGCTAATGTATCGTATTTCCTACGAGCGCGAATCAGTTTTTTAGCTCCCTTCCCTTGAAGCGGCAAGCAAGAGACTCATCCTTTTTGGTCTACTCATAAATCACACTGGCCCGTCCAGGCATGCTTTCGTTTGCAATCAGTGCAGTCTGTCAGTCCATTTTTTTTAATACAGCTCGTAAATTTTACGACTCATTAGCCTTACCGTACCTATGTTTTATTTTTTTAATTAAATATTTTTTATGATTTTTTTCTGTACAAAGTTAGTTTTTAGTGATGAAATCTACTTTTAGTACATAAAAAACCTACTGTGAATCCTGTTTCAAAAAAAACCTCACATTATTGAAACACACAACGCAACTAAAGGGGCAGTGGACTCCTTGGACCAGATGTACAACCAAATGTTGTGTAGCCAAAAAACCAGAAGGTGGGTCAGTCTGTATATTTTTCGGTATGATAAACATACATCATATTGGTGAATTCTTGTGTGATTTATGTCCACAATATTGTTAAGCTGGGCCAGAAACCAGTCACGACGAGATTTTGCAAAAGAACTTCATTATGAACTAAGGCACCGTGGTTAGGAGTACGTTTGGAAACCCCAAATTTACGAAGGCAACTCCGGCAATCCATTGCAGATATTTTGGGTGTACCATTGGCAAAACCTCAAGTTGGCCATTCTGAACGAGGTGCAAGAAAAATTTGCAAGATATGTCCATCTCCCAAGAGCAGAATGACGTCCGTGTACTGCCGTGCGTGCAACAAGCCGATTTGTGCTGAGCATCGTGCAAAGTGTTGTGTTAAGTATGCTGAAGAACTTTGAAAACCTTTCATAGCATAAAACAATATTTTAAGGTATGCACTTTTAATTGTAATATTTAATAAAAATAAATATATTCGCCTAAAACAATTTTTTTTTTTTTAAATATACCATCAGTCGTAAATTTTACGATACATTAGCTTTAATAAAACTTTTTGATAACATTAGCTTTCTAGGGTTAAATGATAAAAAAATATATCATTTATAAGGTTTTCTTTTAAAGACTACTGTAATTATATTAATCTTACATAGGTAACAGATTCAGTAACTTGATGCCAAACAGCTTTCAAATTGTTTTCTTATGACTCAGACAACTCTGCTTGCTGATGCTAAAATGTTTGGAACTTTTACAATCACCTTTCAAGATTTATGTGGCCTATTGCTTACATTTTTACAACAATAATTAGCAAAAATTTAGGCTTACTTTGTGCATAAAAACCAGCTTTTAGAACACATATTGTAAGCCTATTCAAAGTACCAATACAAACTATCATTTAGTTTTAGTAAACTCATTGTGGGCTATAAAGGGCTTCTGTCGTCAACTGGAAGGAGACCCCTTAATTCCTTTTACAAAAGGCTTAAGGGAACCAGCCGGGATAGAAGGCTAGTGTCCTATCCATACATTCACGTTGTGTGGCCTGTTAGTAACCATGTGACCGCTCATCAGCACGATAACCGGCTCATGGTGAATGGAACTGGAAGGGCTGCCCATTCCACCCTGGCAGACGGTGGCTTGGGGCACTCAGTCTGCCAACCAAAAAGCTGAAAGCAACAGTAAACTACAGCTTTTTCTGTCTGACTAGAATTATCGTAAGGAAACTCCTTCATGTATGATTCTGGTTAGGCTTACTTAGTATATGCAGATCTTCAAGAACTTCGAGAACTTCAAAATATGAAAAATTTATGATGGCGTCCTCTCTGGTAAAACATTCCGGAGATAAACTAGTCCTCCATTCGGATCTCCGGGCGAGGACTATCAGAGGGGACTTCATCAAAAAAATAAAAGTTTCTGAAATTCTGCGAGTTGGAACATGGAATGTTAGGAGTTTAAAACAAACTGGTAGGTTATTTTTTTTTTTTTTTTTGGTTTAACGTCCGACTGTTCTGCAATTACTGCTAATGCAGACGGTGAATGATGAAATGATTTTTTGTAACGTATGAAAAAATGCCGTGCCTGAATGGGATTCGAACCCAAGACCGCATGATGAGAGGCGAGCACGTTACCAACTTCGCCAATGCGGCCGGCGAAACTGGTAGGTTAGAGAATTTAAAAAGGGAAATGGATAGGTTGAAGTTAGATATTGTAGGCATTGGTGAGGTACGCTGGGATGATGATCAAGACTTTTGGTCCGGGGATTATAGGGTTATTAACACTAAAGCCATCGGAGGGCAGGGCGGAGTGGGTCTAGTAATGAATAAAAAAATTGGACAAAGAGTGACTTACTATAAGCAGTGTAGTGATAGGATTATCATGGTTAGAGTAGATACGAAACCAAAGTCTACCACTATGGTGCAGGTCTACATGCCTACGTCTTCACACAGAGAGGAAGAAATAGAACAAGTATATGAGGAATTAGATGAAGTAATAAAATATGTCAAGGGTGATGAAAATTTGATAGTTATGGGAGACTGGAATGCAATAGTAGGAGAAGGAAAAGAAGGAAAGATAGTCGGAGAATATGGTCTAGGGAAGAAAAATGACAGAGGGAGGCGGCTGGTAGATTTCTGCTCCAAATATAATTTAGTGATAGGCAATACACTTTTTAAGAATCACAAAAGGAGGTTATACACTTGGATGATGCCAGGTGACAAGGGAAGATACCAAATAGATTACATAATGGTTAGACAAAGATTCAGAAACCAGATTATGAACTGTAAAGCCTATCCAGGTGCAGACATAGGGAGTGATCATAACTTAGTAGTAATGGATAGCAGGCTTAAACTTAAAAAACTGAAGAAGGGACAGGAAAATGCTAGGTGGGATGTAGACAAACTAAGAGAACAAGACAACCAGGTAGGTTTCCAGGAGAGTATTCAAAAAGGGATAGAAGAAAGAGGTAATGACACAGGAAATGTAGAGGAGGAGTGGATAAACTTCAAGGAGGTGGTAGTGAAAGCAGCGGAAGAATGGTTAGGACATACTAAAAGAAGAGGTAGGAAACCGTGGATTACTAACGATATTTTAGAACTGATGGATGAGCGAAGAAAATATAAAAACGCAAAGGACGAGAGAGGTAAAAGGCAATATTGCTACTTGAGAAATACCATAAACAAAAGGTGTAAGAAAGCGAAGGATGAGTGGATCAGAGCGAAATGTATGGACATTGAAAGTAAAATGGCAGTTGGTAAAGTGGACGCAGCTTATAGAAAAATAAGGGAAAACTTTGGAGAACGAAAGATGAAAGCTGTTAATTTACAAAGCGCAGGTGGTAAACCATTTTTTTTTTTTTTTTTTTTTTGTTTAACGTCCGACTGTTCTGCAATTACTGCTAATGCAGACGGTGGTGGTAAACCATTGTTGAATGGCCGAGAGAGAGCTGAAAGATGGAAGGAATACGTAAATCAACTCTACATGGGAAAAGAATTAGAATATGATGCGATAGAACAAGAAACTGATGTTGAAGAAGATCAAAAAGGGGACCCTATACTACGAGAAGAATTCGATCGAGCACTTAAAGATATGAATATGAATAAGACACCAGGAATAGATAACATACCATCGGAATTATTATTACGATGTGGCAAAGTTGCTCAAAACAAATTATACAAACTTGTGTGCAGAATGTATGAGAGTGGAGAGGTACCATCGGACTTTAAAAAAAATATTATGATTCCAATACCAAAAAAGTCAGGAGCGGAGAAGTGTGAACATTACAGAACCATCAGCCTAACATGCCATGCATCTAAGATACTGACAAGAATTATATACAGGAGAATAGAACACCGAGTAGAAGAAGTATTGGACGATGACCAATTTGGATTTAGAAGGAGAATGGGAACTCGAGATGCAATATTGGCTCTGTGACTGATTATTGAGAAAAGGATACAGAAAAATAAAACTACTTTTATGGCATTTGTAGATTTAGAGAAAGCATTTGGCAATCTGGACTGGAGTAAAATGTTTAAAACTTTGAAAAGGCTAGGAATTAAATACAAAGAAAGGAAAGTTATCTACAGTCTGTATAAGAATCAAACGGCTGTTTTGAGAATCGAGGGGTACGAAAAAGAGGCTGCTGTAAGAAAAGGTGTACGACAAGGTTGTTATTTGTCACCACTACTTTTTAACTTGTATATAGAAGAGGCTATAAATGAAGTGAAGGAGAAATTTGACGTAGGAATAAAAATTCAAGGAGAAACAATAAAAATGTTGAGATTCGCCGATGATATAGTAGTATTAGCCGAGGCAAAGAATGAACTAGAGGATGCCTTAAATGGAATGGATGAGATCTTGAGGAAGGATTACTTCATGAAAATTAATAAGAACAAAACGAAAGTGTTGTGCAGCAGCAAGAGTGGTTTAGAAGAGATGGGAAATTTAAAAGTAGGCAACGAAAACATACAGGAAGTTAGAGAATTCTGCTATCTAGGGAGTAAAATAACAAAGGATAGTAGAAGCACGAGTGATATCAAGAGTAGAATTGCTCAAGCTAGAAAAGCCTTTGAAATGAAAAACAGCTTACTGACTACAAACATTGATTTACAGATTAGGAAAAATTTCTTAAAACATTATGTTTGGAGTGTAGCATTATACGGAAGTGAAACGTGGGTGATAGGGGCTGTAGAACGGAAGAGGATAGAAGCTTTTGAAATGTGGTGTTATAGGAAAATATTAAAGATTAGGTGGGTGGACAAAATAAGTAATTTAGAGGTTCTTAGGCGAGTGGATGAAAAAAGAAGTATATGGAAGCATCTTACCAAAAGAAGGGATAGGCTAGTGGGGCATATCCTAAGACATCCAGCAGGTATTGGGCTATCAATAATGGAGGGTAACATTGAGGGAGTAAATTGTAGAGGGAGGCAAAGATTAGAATATATAAAGCAAATTACAAAAGATGTAGGGTGTTACAGGTATGTAGATATGAAACGACTTGCGCAAGATAGAACAGGTTGGAGAACTGCATCAAACCAGTCGAGAGACTGATGACAAAAAAAAAACTCATTGTATGAAGATTTTCCCAAATCATTACAACTTACTGCAATAGCAGTAATAACTATCATGAGTGTTAGAGAAAACCCAATCTACTAAATTCTCAGTTTTGATGTTAATAAAAAGATTACATAATATATTCCATTAATAAACTTCTCAGGGGGGCAAAACTAAAAATTGAGCTCACAATTTATTAAGGCCAGCTCAGGTACCATTCAACTTAAAGTGTTTAGGAACTCAGGTAATTTACTTGATTTAAACTGATTTCTACATTAAAATAATGCGACTGCCGGCAAAAAAATATGTTACCTTACCGACTCATAAACAATAAAAATAAATCTGCATCAAACTCCAACTCGGGAAAAGCATTAATCACAACACCCTCTTCCACTAATAACGTGTCCAAGTTGATAATGTCTAAGGGCAAACCGTTATCAGCCACCTATTAGATTCGAAGTATAACCGCGTATATCACTCAAGTTCAAATAATCACTCGAAATATTTATGTATTAAACAAGCACAGTGAATATATGGAACATTTTTCTAAAATTTAAGTCTCTGGTTGCCGGTCCGTACCACAAGCCAGTAAACAATTTCGGTTAGAATCACTTATCGATAAACAAATCTAACAATTTCAAAATAAAATGGGATAAATTCTAAATAACCGTAGGTACTTTAAATTTAATCGATAACAGAAATAAACCCCCCCCCCCACATTCACTCAAATTTATACAAATTTTATACAAATTTAAAAATCTAACCCCAAAATTCACCGACGATCAGCACTTACGAATTACAATTTACTAAATCATATGAAAACCATTACAAATTTTTTCGAGAACCAGTGTTGCCAATAAATGCGTCATTAAAAGAAATTTTCAGTACTCTAGTTTTTTCAAATGTTAAAATTCTGTAAAAATGTTTGTTCGCCAATATTCTTTATACGTCTAAATATTTTTTAGGACATAATTTTTCATTTTGATTCTCTGCTCGGGCCACTTTAGAGAATATAAATCAATTTGAATATTAACATGACAGATGACTTCTTACAGAATATTAAAAGGATAACACCTCAAAGAAGACAGTGGTAGGGAAAATTAATTTAACTGCTGATACAGACTTATTATTATTTAGCAATTTAATTGAGTGTATTTATATAATTTTTATTAACCTGCGAGCGAATGGGTTAAGCACGCAAGTAGATGAGTGGATTCTTACTGCCGTTATTAAGTAGTTGATGGATACTCGCCTATTAGACTAAAAACGTCGTTTATTCGAATAGTGTCCGAAAAATTCGGCTATAAATTACATTCGGTTGCATTTTACTATCATTGGAACGACTATTTAACAGCCCTTTTGATCTGTAAGCGTTCAGTAACACTGAATTAAGATATTAAGATACACGCAGATTGACTAGCTTACTTTTTAGCCGAATAATAGTCGGTAGAGAGGCATGGGCCTCATAGAGTAATAAACCATGCTTTATTACTCTATGAGAGGCCTTAAATGTTCTTCTTTTTCTTTGAGTGCCTATCCGCTACGGATGTGGGCGACCATCATGGCTATTTTGACTTTATCCGCTGCCATAGATAATATATATAGACTTATAATATATTAGACTTTATCCGCTGCCAACCGGAACAATTGCATGGAGCTCCTACCAAACCAGGTTCGCAAGTTCCCAAGCCAGGATATTCTTCTCCTATTGGGCTTCCTCTTGCTATCTATCTTTCCCTGCAGGATGCGTTGTAACAGTTCATAACGTTGCGAATTCCTCATGATATGACCCAAATATTGCAGCTTCCTTGCTTTCACAATATTAACAAGTTCTGTGGTTTTCTTCATTCTTTGCAGAACTTCAACGTTGGTCACTTTATGGGTCCATGGTATTTTCAGAATCCTTCTGTAGAGCCAGAGTTCGAAGGCTTCTAGTCGGTTGGTCGTTTCTTTTGTTAGAGTCCAGGACTCCACTCCATACAGCAAGACAGAAAAAACATAGCACCTCAGAAGTCTCAGTTTGGTCCCCAAAGTAAGATCATGACTTTTGAAAGCCGCACCCATAGAGCTGAAGATGTTCCTAGCCCTACCAATGCGACTCTTGATCTCCTATGAGTTATCCCATGCCTCATTAACGACTGTTCCGAGGTATTCGGAACAGTCATGTAAGAACAGTAAATGTTCTTACGGTAGAAAATTATACGTCATCCATGCGGTAAGGTACCTAACCAAACCATGCGTTCGCGCATGCCGGTTAATAGCATAGTACCTATGTCACAGTGAATATTGATCGTTGTCGTTCTTTGTTTAAAAATAGTTTTAAATGAGCGTTTTGAGTAGTTACTTAAATTTATAAGTAAAACTTGAAAAGAATACAGTAGTTTAAAATAGTATAATACGTCACGAAGCTTACTGCTATCGCAATATACAAACAACACACTAGTGCTACAAGCGGCCAGTAAGCTGAGTTACACGAATTTATACATATTTGAGTTGAAAATTTAACTGGTTTTCCTGTTAACATTAATAAATACTACCAAAAAATTGATTTCACATTAAAATCATAAATAAACCTTCGGAGCATGTGCTCATCATTTAACGTGTCGAAATCACAGCTTATGCAACAAACACCTATAGTCCAGCCTCTCTTAGTTTGCTCCTAATGTAAACAAATAATGACGTCACTGAGCATGCGCATTATATAAAAATGTGTACACGCTGATTAAAAAGTAACAACAAAATACTTTCAAAAGTATTTAAATACAAAATAATTTTAAAAGTATTTTTATAAATGAAATTATTGAGCCTACATCATATCATGACTGATGTTTTTAGTACTTCAAGTACTTATAATTTAAAAAATAGTTAACTTAATAGGGATACAACATCTGTAAAGTCGCAGACTCTAGCATGCACCCTGTAGTGGGTGGCTTTTGTTTGTTGACAGTAGGAGCAAACTAAGAACGGCTGAACTGTATAAAAATCTGTACACACTGGTTAAAAAGTAACAACAAAATACTTTTAAAAGTATTTTTATAAATGAAATTTTTAGGCCTACATCATTGTTTTTAGTACTTTAAGTACCTATAATTTAAAAAATAGTTAACTTAATAGGAATCCGACATCCGTAAAGTCGCAGACTCTAGCGTGCACCCTGTAGTAGGTGGTTTATGTTTGTTGACAGTAGGACCAAACTAAGAATGGCTGAACTATAATATACAAAGTTTGTTAAAACTATTTTAGAATAACCAACGCTATCTAACGGATTTCATTAATTACTGCTACCGCTCTCCATAGGATTTTTTACTTCACTTATTTATTGATAAATTTCTGCTACTGAAACATTCCTTGCTGTCAAAATCCAAATCACCGACCGTATTACACAGTCGGCAGGCTGATCAATTGATTAAAACATTTTGAACTGACTATAAACAACTACTGGAATATTACTAATGGTAATGGCGTTGTTTAACGAGCAAGGAATGACGGGAGTCATTGCGCTTGGGCGTTTCAATGCTCACGCGACATTTGATTAGCTACAACGATTCGGACCTTACTTTCCGAATAACCCTCTTTTATTAGATTAATGAGAAAGCTTCTGTTTCTGATAGTATTGAAAAATGCTAATTTTTGTCATCAGTCTCTCGACTGGTTTGATGCAGTTCTCCAAGCTGTTGCGCAAGTCGTTTCATATCTACATACCTGTGGCACCCTTCATCTTTTGTAATTTCCTTTATATATAACCTTTGCCTCCCCCTATAATTCACTCCCTTAATATTACCCTCCATTATTGATAGACCAATGCCTGGATGTCTTAAGATATGCCCCACTAGCCTACCCCTTCTTCTGGTAAGATGCTTCCATATAAAGGGACCGGCAGAAAAATGGATGGTTTTTAATCTGACTGTACTTCGCAACAATGCGAGTGGGGAGAACCGGGTCAAAGACTTTCATTCCCCGGCTCAATGCCCTTACAGTTGCAATGGAGTCGTGGAGCGCACAACATTGTGCTTTCATCATAGAAACTTACTCTAGTAACGGTTACTCGGTAGTCACAACCCAGTGTTTGTTCCGTACAAACTTTGGAGTAAATAAACAGAGTAGTGTTCCCAGTGGCAATCCAATAATGCGTTGGGTTAAAAATTTTAGAGAAATGGCTTCATCTTTAAAACGGAAACATACAGGCTGTCCACGCAGCGTTTGTACTCCCGAAAACACAGATGCTTTGCGATTGTCAGTAGCCAGAATTCCACATCCCCCTGCTGCACATCACGCAGCTGTACTAAGAATATCAGATCGGAGTGTTTGAAGAATTTTGCGTTTGGATCTTCATTTTCATCCGTACAAAATCGTAACTGTTCAAGAACTAAGCCAACATGATTTCCAAAACCGAAGAGAATGTGCACTATCAATTCTGAACATTTTAACTAACGATTCAGTAATCATAATGTCAGATGAGGCCCATTTTCACCTGTCTGGTTGTGTAAATAAACAAAATTTCTGGTACTGGGCAGCAGAAAATCCTTGTAGCCTACACAAAAAACCACTTCATTGTGAACATGTGACAGTTTGGTGCGCAGTGGCTAACTTCGGAGTGATAGGTCCATATTTTTACGAAAGAGAACGGTCGAGCAGTTTTGATCACTTCAAGTCGTTATGTCGCGATGCTAAATAATTTCCTTGCACCAGAGTTACAACGTCGTGAAGTTGACACTGCAAATGTTTGGTTCCAACAAGATGGGGCTACTGCTCACACTGCCAGAGTGTCAATGCATGTGTTACGACAAATGTTTCCAGAACACGTGATTTCAAGAAATGGTGACCTTTCATGGCCTGCTTGCTCCCCAGATCTTTCGGTATATGACTTTGTTTTTGGGGGTATTTGAAATCGAAATTGTATGTCATAAAGCCTCGAACAACTGAAGCTAGCAATTCCAAATCAAATAGCGGTGATACCAAACGACATGATGTGAAGGCAATGGATAATTTCCAAGTACGATTAGGCCCCTACATGAATGCATGCAGAATGAGGGTCATCACTTAACTGACATAATTTTTAAAACAAAATAACTGAATTTTAGAATTTAAGTGCTTTAATAAAAAAATGGCAAGAAATGATGTTTCAAATCTATTAATAAATTTATTTTATATCTTATTTCTGATTTATTTTATTCATTTCAAAACCATCCACATTTTCTGCCGGTCCCTGTACTTCTTTTTTCATCCACTCATCTAAGAACCTCTAAATTATTTATTTTGTCCACCTACCTAATCTTTAACATTTTCTTATAACACCACATTTCAAAAGCTTCTATCCTCTTCCTTTTTACAGCCCTTATCACATACGTTTCTTCACTCCCATATAATGTTACACTCCAAAATATAGTGTTTTAAGAAATTTTCCTAATCTGCAAGTCAATGTTTGTAGTCAGTAAGCTGTTTACATTTCAAAGGCTTTTCTAGCTTGAGCAATCCTACTTTTGATTTCACTTGTGCTTCTACCATCCTTTGTTATTTTACTCCCTAGATAGCCAAATTCCCCAGCTTCCTGTATGTTTTCATTGCCAACTTTTAAATTTTCCATCTCTTCTAAACCACTCTTGCTGCTGCACAACACTTTCGTTTTGTTCTTATGAATTTTCATGAAGCAATCCTTAAAAATACTAGTAAAACAAAACATGTGGACTGTTTAACAATAGAACACAGAACAAATGTTTCAATGTGATTAACTTGACTTGGCTAAGACAGTTTTTTACTTTCTCTTGCCCTTGGGCAGGAGAAAGTAAAATACTTTGCTCTTTCTCTTTATATGGGGAAGAAAAGTATTATTTTTAAGTCAATTTTTCACCGGATATTCACGTTTTCAGGTCCCCTGAACCACAAAAACATGTTTTTAGCAATTGGTGTGTGTGTGTATGTGTGAACACAATATCTAGAGAAAGGGATATTGTACGAAGTTGAAACTTGATACTTAAGTTACGTATATAAGAGGATCCGACAAAAATATTTTCATCAAAATCGGTCAACCGGAAGTAGTAGTTTATTCATGGCAATTTTTACGTTTTTGCAATTTCCTCAAAAATGGTTCGTACGATTGTTTAAAAAATCATCTCATTACTACAATTTTCATGCTCAACATTCTACAAGATAGGGTAAGAAACATGTCTGCTAAAATTCTTGAGGGCAAAAGTGTTCATTAATTTTATTAAAGTTGCAAAAAATTTAAACTCTACACCTTTTATTTCTAGCTGTCTTGGTATGCCTAGTTTAGTAGCAATTAGTGATTTTCTGTTTTTTATTTCATCAAACTTGGTAAAAAATATGATTTTTAAATTTGCGTCCTTAGGATGCTTTTTACAACAAAAATGAATATGTATAATCAAAAGTAAAAACCTACAACTTTTATTAAGCATTTTTCTCAACAGCCTAGTTTAGCAGCAATTACTGATTCTGTATTTTAAAATTCTACAGAGGTTATGTTTTTCATTGTTTACCCATGATTAAAATAATGTTACATGGTTCATTGTGGGAATTTTTGTTTTTTTTTCTTATTAATTTATTATTATAGTAAGTAATTTTATTGAAACATTATTTTATTTTTATAAGAAAAAGAGACAAAAAGTGTATTAGCATGTATATTATGTAAATAAAATAGTTATAAGCAAATATTGTTTTGTAAATATGTAATTTTTTTATGTCAATAAGGCTTATATGGATAAGTTCTGTTAGCCTTTATATTGTTGTAAATAAATAAATTATCTACATTGGCAGGAGAAAGTCAGTGTTTGACACCAAGTTAAAATTGACATTACAACCAGCCGTTGGTGTAGTGGTCAGTGCAACTGACTTCTACCCCAGGAGTCCTAGAATTGATTCCCAGTCAGTTCTAGCATTTTATCCTCATCTGCATTTATGAGCAAAAAAGTCTGAGGTAAAAAACCCTACAACACTGACCTGATATATTATTATTATTAAGACTAGGCCCACCAATATTTATATTATTATGCAAGTTTCAAGTAACACTGAGGTTCACCTCAATTTAGTTTTGTCTCTTCTCTCTGCCAGAAGAACTTTATTTGGGATCTTATTCTTCCACAAGCTACTTCATCAAACATGTGGTTCGGTGCCAAGTTAAATTTGACATCACAGCCAGCCCTTTGTGAAGTGGTCAGTGCAACTGACTTCTACGCCAGGAGTCCTAGAATTGATTCCTAGTCAGTTCTGGCAATTTATCCTCATCTGCATTTATGAGCAAAAAAGTCTGAGGTAAAAAACCCTACAACACTGACCTGCTATATTATTATTATTATTATTATTATTAAGTCTAGGCCTACCAATATTTATATTATTATGCAAGTTTCAAGTAACACTGAGGTTCACCTCAATTTAGTTTTGTCTCTTCTCTCTGCCAGAAGAACTTTATTTGGGATCTTAATTCTTCCAGAAGGTACTTCATCAAATATATGGTTCCGGCCACAGCTTATTATGCTCATTTTCTTGAGCCAGTGTGAGATTGTTTGATATACTTGCCGCGCAACCTTGGAGATTTGTTTCGCCAACAGTAAGATGTACAAGGGTTGCCAAGGGGTATTGATGATGTAAGATGTAGGGGTTGAAAGGAAGACTGATGATTATTGGAAAGTACGTCCTGGTAGTAAATTTAAAACTACAATTATTAAAAACAATTCATTTGTACAGCGATGTCAGATAGGGATGATCAACTTCTGCAAGAAAAAAAGACAAATTTGTATCCCTGTGCATCCTGAATTTTTGAGTTTATGTTACTTCTTAACGAGCTTGTAGTGCCAATCTTTGACTAATGTAACATACCAGGGCATTCTGGCTGTTCTATTACATTTGAATTTCTTCCCCCTTTTTTTTGTGCTGCCAGCCACTTCTGACCATCTAGGGTGGTAAAAGAAGCACCACTATTGGGGATGAAGGAGGTGCAAAAAAATTAATCAATTCAACTGTTGAATAATGAACACCACAATTATGTTAGAAAAAAATGTTTTTATTAATATATTTATCTTAAAATTAACAATGAAAAAATATTGAAAAAGTTCAATTTTTAATTAATTTAAGTCAATCACTTTTTCTGCTTTTTCTTTTCAGCTTCCTCCTCCTTTTCTTTTTCAATTTCAGCTACATATTCCTCTATATGTTCTGCATCCAACATCTGAAAACAAGTAGAACATGATTTAAGATCACACATAGTTAAAATTATTATCCAAAGCACAAAAAAAGGTCAAGCGTCACTTGAAAGGTAGGTTACAAGTCTGTATAGCTTTATAGTATCATTTTGCATTTCCTTTAACCTGTAAAAGTTATTGATGTAATATTACATTACATAGAAAATGGCCTAAAAGCCATTGATATAATGTTATCACAGCGACCTTTTGCAATTAGTTTTTTTCAATACAGCTCCACGATAAACACAGCACAAGTAATTAATATGGCTATAAGAAATCCACAAATAAATCTTTATAATATATCCTGCAGTTTATATTCAATTCCATTTTAAAAATATTTAATTTTTCACTGACCTGTTACAGCTTCTATATCAATATTGGTTTTTCAGCTTTTGTTATGTAAGACTAGCTTGAGTAAGACTGGACTATGCGGGGGGTGGAAGTGCTACTAGATGTGCTTTTCTAAATACATCATAGCGACAGCTCTAACCATGACATCAACGTGTAGTTTTACTCTTACATTGATCTATTATGTTTACAACTACTTCGTTTTATAAACATCCGATTGTATTATTTATTGATTCTTAATAATTATCCTAAATAATAAACATTCATCTAAATAAGCCATATTACTAGGCCTAAGCTATATTTAGTATCCTTTTTGGTCATCAGCAGTAAACTGAATTACTGCACTCTGACATTTGTAGTGATAGACTAGTTAGTTCGTGAGTTCCGTCGATGCGAGCTTATTTTCGTGAGTAATACTAGTTTTACGGTGATTTCAAAATGTTATTGTATTTTTGTCATGTTCGTTGCAGGGCTAAAATAAATAGTTCTGTTTCTTATCACATGGTGAGCCAGTTGAATGACTGAATCATTTAAGAACAGAAGAGGTAGAGGTGTAAAAGACACTAATCAGAGTTATCTTCTCTGAAAGTAATGAATTTCATTATACAGCCAGACCCTGTGGTGAACGAAGTGAAGGTGTCATTTGCAGAGTGGAAAATATGTGCTTTTCAGAGGGCCCGGCATGCTGATAAGCGTACTTTTCCACTCAGTGAGGAAGGCAATGGTAAACCACCTCACTCCTCGTTTTACTTAGTAAAACCTCTACAGGTTCAAACCAGCCTTTTGGCTGATGACCTAAACAACAACAACATTGTATTTTTAGGGTTTTCATACTTCATTATTTTCAGTAAAGTTATGTTAAATGGCAGTTGAATTTTAAACAATTCACTTTCTTTAAATAATTACATTACTCCATTCTTATTTAGTGTGACGGGTCATGAAGTGAATTTTATTATGTAAGTGTTTGTGGTGGTGGCATTTTGAGTTACACGCTTGATACAATCATGTCGTGTGCTTTCGGGTTGGGAGATGTAAGCAGGATAGATAGGATACTGTCCTCCATTCGCATGATAGGAGCAATCGTCAACTTATACCGCGTTACCAGTACTCCTACTTTCTATTTTAGAAGATGTATCTTCAGTCACTTGTATAAAACTGTTAAATTACTCAAATTTAACTTCATTCATTTTCAGAGCAGATAAAAGCAGCATCTAATATTAATTTAATTTTAATAATTAAATAGTTTTATACGAATGACAGAAGATATATCTTCTGAAAATTTTTATGAACTTTAGTATGTACTCTGATGGTGATGGATCTACCAAAACATATCACTAGAAAGCAGGATTATATAAAAAAAAGGTAAAAACACAAAAAAAAATATAGCCGATGTAACAAGTCAGTAAAAACTTTAATATTTTTAACATATTAGAAATTTATAGTAACCAAAAAATACTTCTTAGTAAATAGACTGACTAATGTTTTCGTAAATTATGATAGCCCACAAAGTTTACTGATACTGTGGATCTAGAAGGCTTAGTTCATGACAGGCCAGCTAACGTAGTTTATGGACATTATCACAAATATGAAATCACGAATGTATTTGTTTGTTATAACATACTACTTTACTGTTATTGTTTCCAATCACAAACTCGTTTATTTATTTTAATATTCTTGATAATACTATTTGTACATTAATATATACCTGGTCTAAAAGAAACACACATTTAAGAGAAAGATCCTCCACAAGATAATGGGTATGAAGATGAGCAATACAGGTTATGAGGTCAATAAGAACTGTAGAAGGAAAATGAACAATTAGAAAAAGAAGACTAACATTTTAGTCACCTGTACAGGAATGGATGACAACTGGTTGACACAACAAATTTTTAAGACACTAAACAATAGAACTAAGGTGTCAGATAAAAGGTTTAAAGAAGTCAGAAACGCTATTGAGAAAACCAAAATAAACCGAGAAAACTTAATGAACCGAATCAAATTCAGACAACTAATTAAAATCTATAAGGGTTTCCATGAAGAGCAAAAGCAGAACACCGAGTGGACAGTTTCATGAAAGGAGAAAAGCTGCTCCTGTCCCACCAAGGTAGGAGCACGGGTGGTCCACACACTTCTACAGGTTGGGAAACACTGAATTACACAACAGGAAAAACAAAATAAAATTAATGACATATTACCAAAAAAACACTTCTAATCTAAAATCATCATGTTACGTTGTATTTTCGATGTAGATCCTGAAAATGAGATCACCAATACTAAATAACCTACACAAATGAAACAAATTCAAAATTTTTTGGTGGTATTTTTTATGGTACAGTCTCTTGGCACGAACATTTTGATTTTCTGTGCCTAAACACCAATAAAAACCTTAAATCTTTGAACGGATCAGAGAAGAGTTGAAAATTTTGTACTTTTAAAAGTTTGTAATTCAATCAGCAGCAAAGAAAATTTTCATAAAACAACAATTTATTCTTCCTGGAGGCCACAAATTGACTAACCATGAGATCAGTGTGATTAAATCTTTAAAGAACCAGGTTGTGAAAAGAACCGTTGCTTTGTATTTTCTGAGTTAATTAGGAATTTTGAAAAAAATAATGATGGGCGATGGGCAAATTTACACATGGAGAACTTCACACTTAAAAAAAAAATACATTGACAAGAATCAGTTCAGTGGAAGTTGAGACCAAAATAAACAAAAAAACCTTATCACTTTGAATACTGGGGGTTAAAAACATGGTTGTCTACAGAATGCTGGCCATTTTAGTCTACATTTGAAAAATGAAATCTTTTACTTTTTAATGGTGTATTACAAGTTGTTAAAAAATACTTTCACCTTTTCATAGCGTCTTTATAAGAAAATACAAGAATTTTTCACTAGATTCATACATTGTTCACATAATTGATTCACATTATTATACATAATAATATTCATTAACATAATCATTATTTGAATCATCATCAAATTCCACTTCTTTATCATCACTTTGTAAATCTAAAAAAATCATTGCATTGTCTCATGACAGTCTCGAATCCATCTTGATAAAACACCAAAACACACATGTAACCTGGAATCATTACTTTTTGTTACAAGTGATTTTTTTTACCTCTGACTGTTCAGCAATTTCTGCTAATACAGACGGGGTGGATAATGAGTGATGAAAAAATGCCAGACCTGACCAGGAACCAAACCCAGGACCCCGATGTAGAAGGCAGTTGCACTAACCACTACGCCAACGGGATGGCCTACAAGTGAATAGAACACTAATCTACTAGCACTCTACTTTAAATGTTGTACTTATGTACTGAAATGGTAAAGAATAAAAGATACGAATCCATCAAGTAACATGGTATTAGGTAGTATAACCGCGTAAATATGTATTCCGCCATATGACTAAATACGAATTCCACCGTATGACGTGATCTCCAACCTGTAAAGGTTTCATCATTCTGGCAAATGATGTGATAGCACTCAAAGTGTATAGAATAGATTTTACCATTTATCTATCATTCACTTCTTCATAACTACGATATTTACATTAAAAAGATTAATGCAAATAACATGAAACCGGCTAAGGATTAAGCATACAAAACAGTAATTACAATTTTAATCAATTCCGTAAATAACAGTTGAAAATACAAGTTCTAGAAATTGCTTTGTGCTTTACCTGCATAGGTTTATTACGACGCATGACAGCGATTTCCAAATTTTTCTTGCCAGACTGCACGACTTCTAACAAAGCTCGAATCGCTAATTTAACAGTTCCTTTTTCTGTTGATACGTCCGTATCATTGTAATACTTTTCAAGAAATTCTTGAACAGTTTTAGCACTACGGCCGGTAGCATTTGCCTGAAACAGACGTTTTAATACAATTACAGCCAAAAATTAGAGTTATTTCTACGTGAAATATTTATTCCAGTTTTCAGTTTCTGTTCTACATAGTATACATAAAGATTTTCAATAAATTAGATTTAACATCCTAATCAGTAAATTTACATTGACATTCACAACTTCCTGCGTCATTTAAAGGTCGCAATCTTAAAAAATCCCATTCTTTTACTTAATTTGATGAAAAAAATCGCAAAAAAGTGAAAAATTACATGAATAATCTACTACTTTCGGTTGACTGATTTTGATGAAAATGTTCGTGTCGGGTCCGGTAGTGGTGTCTAACTTAAGTTTCAAGTTCGTATGAGGTTCCGTTCTTGAGATTCCATTCACACACACACACACTGAACAATCGCTAAAAACATGTTTTTTGGGTTCAGGGGGTCTGAAAACGTGCAGATCCGGTGAAAACCGATTTCACCGGATGAAAATGTGCATGAAAATGTCTGTGTTGAGTCCCCTTATGGTACTTAAATTAAGTTCCAAGTTTCGTACGCTGTTCCGTTCTTGAGATTAGTTGGTTTTAAATGGGCCATTATATATTCTGTTTAAATCTTTACTGAATTAATTCCATTTATGGAATTTAAAAACTTAATTAATGTAATGTTATTATTTATGGTCGTATACAAAACAAAAATAATGATGTAGTGAACTTAAAACAAAACAATGATTGCATAGAAAGAGTAAAGAGACACACATTTCAGGCAACAATAATAAATGAGAATAATGATCAAACAAACACAAGAGATAAGAACACGGATAAGAATGAAGATGACCTTTTGTAAAGACGAAACGTTTGTTATGTAAAAGAGATTTAAATATACAACTCCAAAAAAGATTTATGAGTTTTTACATCTTTTTTTGTATGAAATATAAAGGCCTGGATTCTTAAGAAACAAGAAATTAACAAAATTCAAGCATTCGAGATATGGAGACATCAACGTGTGTTCAGGATATCATGGACGGTGAAAATGACTGATGAAGAAGTCTTACATCAGGTACATAAAAGAGCTAAAATTGATTACGATGCTAAAAAGATGACTACTGGAATATTTCAACATTCGGAATTGATTGTACAGGGAAAATAGCAGAAGAGAGGGGGAATAAATAAAAAACAGGATGTAGGTTAACGATAACTGTAGGACTTAAAACATTCTTCTGTGGCACTGTTTAGAGCAGCGGTGTTAAACAATGAGAATTCCAGCTAAGATTGTTCTCCGACAGGAGAAGGCTACCAAAGAAGATGAATTTATGTTGCACTGGAGTATAATTTTAATATACAGAATTTCTAATATACAGACCCAATTTTATAAACTCGTATTTATTTAAGCATAAATTCATAATGAACAATGAATACACAATTAGAAAGAGGAAGTTTCAAAGTTTTTTTTACACACTTATAAAATGTTCAATGTGTCCCCCTTGTGCTGCATGGCAAACATCTAAATGAAAGCCAAACTTGACCTACATACGAGAAAGTGTATCACCTGTTACTGAGTGCACCGCAGCAGTGATACAGTTTCGCAGATCGGCCAGAGTAATTGGTAGAGGTGGGACGTAAACAGCTTCCTTGACATAACCCCATAAGAAATAGTCACATGGGGTGAGATCAGGAGATCTCGATGGCTAGTAGTGTAGAGCCAGGTCTTGATTTCCCCTGCGTCCTATCCAGCGTAGAAGAAGGGACTGATTCCAAAAGTCTCGAACATTGAGGTGGCAATGGAGCGGAGCTCCATCTTGTTGGAAAATGAAGTCCTGTGAATCTTCCATAACTTGGAACAGCCATTGTTCCAGCATGTCCAGGTCATGTCATTCCATTCACAGTTCTTTCCGTGGAAAAAAATTATCTGGTAAACCTTTGTACGAGATAAGGGCAGAACACATTTATCTTTGGCGAGTCTCTTTCATGTTTCAATGCAATGGCGGTTGGCACCCCATTGGTGCGAGAACTCTAGCGGCCGTTTCTGCAACTACCACCGCCCAATTCAGGGAGCCCATCTGCGGAACCGTATCACTGCTGCGGTGTACTCAATAACAGGAGATACGCTTCCTCGTATGTAGGGCGAGTTTGGCTTTCGTTTAGATGTTTGCCGTGCAGCACAAAAGGGACACATTGAACATTTTACAAGTGTGTAAAAAAAAAACTTTGAAACTTCCTCTTTCTAATTGTGTATTCATTTTTCATTTTGAATTTACGCTAAATAAATACGAATTTATAAAATTGGGTCCATCATTTAGAATAACCCTGTATATTGAGATGAAAAGGAACAATACATTTACTGAATCATCAACTTTGTCGATTTTCATCTTAATTGTTAATTGTACTTCACCTGTGAACAACAAAAGTTTGCTGAAATATACATGATGTGATCATACAAAATAGCTAGACAATCAAAGATAAGTGATTATTTTTTACATCAGTTAAGAACCAATTAAACAACTGTTTTTTTTTTGCATTTCCAGTTTAACCCTTTATAGGGCAGTACTACGGAGAAAAATATACATGTTGTAAAATGTTAAAATTTGTTTTATAGGAATTTTAATAATGTACTTCTAGCGCCAGAACAGTAAGATATTTCTTTTTTTATGTCAAGCCCTGGTAAGTATACTTACCAAGGAATGTTTATTGAAATGGGAATCACATAATGTTTAGTGGTAAGAATGCTTATTAAAACAACTTGTAGCCCTATATAACAGAAAAATGTGTCGGATAATTTATCTTAACTTTATATTAGCATGAATGCTTGCTTTTCCGTAAAAAACTGGAATTTTCTAAGCATTGTACAAAAGTAACTACAAAAAAACATGGTAGCGTACGCTGGTATGAATCCTTACCACATTCGTATAACTCACAAAGCAAATGGTCGCTGCACGCTAATTTCAATATGTGGATAGCCTATTTTACAAGAGAACATGTATAAAACCAAAAAATGCCAATAGGGTTCAACTGCATAGTTTATTCTTCAAAAAATCGACCTTATTGCCGTTGGTAAGTATACCTACCACAGACCTATGAAGGGTTAACAGATATCAATAAAATGAGAAATTATTTTCTTACTTTCCATTCATAATAAACGCCGGACGGTTCAGTCTGGTACAAATGAGGAACACCGTCATCGTAATCAAAGCCAGCCAATAAACAAGAAATACCAAACGGTCTTCTTCCATTACTTTGGGTGTATTTCTGTTTCAAACCTGAAACAATCATTAGATAAGTTAGCCAGTTGTTAAAAAGTGGAATGAATGTAATGTTTTGTCTCTTAGGGGGACATCATTTTCTCAATAATTACACAAAGCTACAAAAACCAAATAAACAATTACAAAAAAAATTATTATAAATGCCGATTGGATACTATCCTCATTTCTTTTTATTTTTGCCAACAATTATACAGTTTGCTTGGTTCAGTTATAAATTTGTGATACAAAGATGGACGCTTACACTACAATACATCTCAACAAGAACTTACCACAATACATTCTCTTAGCTACAATTTTATTGAAGTTTTGCTCAGCATGCTTAACTCTTGGTTATTCACCACAGTTAAGCAATAACAGACTGTTTGAAATGGTGATTAAATAAGTAAAGGCGAAATTAACCACAAGAAATGAAATATTTTTGGCAATAAGTATTCTGCAGCAAAGTACAAACTACTTTATGTCACTGGATGGCGAAATTAAGTGGTGAGTTAAACCTTTAATTTTGGTGGCCCTGAAAAGGGCCGTTTAAGCGGTGGTCGTCTTGCTGTGCAGCATTGGTCGTAGTTGTTGTGGTGGTCGAGGAGCTGGGCGACACAGCGTGTTGTTGTTTAGCAAAGATATCATCTTCTTCCCTCGCAGTAGTGCATTGATGGCTGCTTCGTCGGATCCGGTGGGTGTAAGGCTCGGTCGAGGGACCGCTGTGGGCATCGCTTGCGTCAGCGGGCGATGACGGTCCGGTCGACGGCTTAGGGTGACGGGTCGGCAAGCAGAAGCATCATCTTCTCTCTTGTGGGGTTGTCGATTAGTCCTCGCTGGAGTCCGGCAGACGCATGCCGTGGTGGACGTCTTGTCCGTAGTCCGGATTGGAAGCGGCGAGCCAGCGCGGTGGAATTGGAGCTCGAAGAGTGATGGCTCGGCTACCGGGTTCAGGCCTAGCCTTCCCTCAGCGGCAGTTGGGTCCCCACTGCAGCGTGACAGTGGTGGCCCCCAGAGTCCCGCAGTGTCGGGTCGGCGAAGGCTGACCGGTGCAGAAATGTAGCGTCCACCACCGGTAGCGTAGACAAGGGATGGTGCATCCGGTCTCGGCTGGGGTCGTCTTCTTCTGTCTGGATCGGAAGTGAATCTCTCTGTGCCTGTATCGGAATTGAATCTCAGCTCAGTGGAGCGCTCTTTTTATGATCACCGAGAGCGCTGTGGTAGGAGGTGGATACTGGCTCAGCCTTGATGACAAAGCCCTCTGTTGGTGCACAGCCGAAAGGTTTGTCGTGCCGACAAATGCCAGAAGTATTGAAGCCCGGCAACACAGTAAATGATTAATTAGAAGGGGTGGCGGTGGCATTTAGTTACTTAAAATCTTTAAATAAATTAACTTACCAGCAATGTAACGTGTTATATATTCTAATGAAACAGGATCTTCTACAGTCAATTTATGAGACTGGCATTCTATCTGTGCTCGATTTATTAAAATACGAGCATCAGCTGTAAGACCTGAAATAAAATACAAAAATTCAATGTGAATAAACAATTTAAATTTCATGACATGAAAACATTGCAAGCTAACTCATCATCTAGTCGTGACCTACAATAGCCTAATATAATTTTCATTTATAGATTTTGCAATTCCTCGGCCAAATTTTTGAAGTATTTCCTTACTCCAATTTACATGAGGTTTTTACAGAGCATCAGACAAATTGTGCAGAATCCATTAGCAACAGATCTTTTTCACACCCAAATGTTCATACAAAATTGAATGTACTGCAATATTCGATATACCAAAAGGTCCTTTCTATCTCATAGTACGCCACATTCCGATCCTCCATAAACATGTTGTGCACAGCATCAAAGTTTTTTTTTGAACAACTAATTTCGTTTGGCGTACACAAAATCCATCACTGATGAAAGCGCACCAATGAAAAAATTCTGTAAACCAGTTGAGAACAATATTCTCTGATGTACTCATTAAAATCCCATAAAAATCCATTCAACGAAAAACTTCATGTGAAATTTCAGTTTTTCACAAAATAGCTAGTTTTAAGTGTTTACTGTAAACAAACTACTCATTCAATTTTTCAGCAGTAACTGTTTCAACAATGAAAAATTTCACATTTCAATAGCACCATCTTGTGGCTGTTGGTAAAAAAATTAAACGACGTACTTCATAAAACATTAGCTACATCAGTTTTATTACATGGTTGTAGAACATGGGTGGCAATAGCTAAAGTTATTTTTTCTACACACATGATTTCTATTAAGTTTAAAGGGTATTAGAAGATTGGATAGAGACAAAAATGTAAATATCCAGAAAAATTAAAAAAAGAACGCTAAGTACAAAAATCATTTGATTACAATGTCTTGACAACCAATATCTGGAACATGCCTTATTATACCTTAGATGGATGAAGAAAAAGAGGACACCAGGGGTAAAGTTGGAACAAGTAATGAACCTAACCCACAGAAGGAAAAATGAACTTTTTATATTCACCTTTACACTGCTTCTTTTTCTTTATAATTTACTCACGAATGCTTATGCGGCACACACCACTTTATCAGGTAAATATTACGAAGAATGAACTTTGACAAAGGAAGTTGCAATATTTCCGGAAGCTTTTGGAATATTATCTGATGAAGTGATGCACACCGTGAAAGTACTCGTGAGTAAAGAAAAGAGAAAAAGAAGCAGTATAAAGATGAAAATAAAACGTTTTTTTATAAACTCATTATATTAACAAAATAAATAAAGCTCTTACATTCACAAAAATATAAGCCTTTTACCTGCAAAAGCCAGAACAACATGATCATCTAGAAGGCAAATTTTTCTAACAGTTCTTTCTTCCTGTAGTTTTGCAACGGATTTCTTTTCAACTCCTAATACAACGACATCTTTTCCTCTCACACCAACCTACCATAAGAAATTCAATAAAACAAAATTATATTAAAGAGTTATAAAAATAAATATTAGAACATAAAGTTAAACGCTACTACTGCTTGACAACGATCGAAATAGGATTCCCTCCCTTCCCCACTTCTTCCATTCCTGTTCGCACTATGTGCCCTTATTGAAAGGGGACATTAGCAAATTACAGGCATGTGAGATGAAATTTTTAAGATCAGCCTTGCAGAAGACCAGAAGAGACAAGGTCAGAAATGAATATATAAGAAGAGATATGCAGGTGACCTTAACGATGGAAGAAAGATTACGTACCGCAAGACTCAAATGGTTTGGACATGTACAAAGGATGCCAGAGGCACGTATCCCCAGACAGTACTTGGACATGGAGGTATCTGGAAGGCGACCCGTTGGACGTCCAGAAGAAGATGGACTGAGCAAATAAGGGATGATCTCCTAACAAAAGGAATGACACTACAGGATATCAGAATACAAAAGGTATATCAAGATAGAGATAGATGGAGGCATATCGTCCACTCAAATCCTACCCGGCCTGCTGGAAGGATACCCAGATGATGATGATGAACACAAATGAACAATTAATATGAATATCACTTATACTAGATTCTTGTTATCCATAACATTTTGTACAGCTTATGTGACCACCAGCAGAAGAAAGTCATTAATATTTCTATTATTTTTGTTTACTATTAGGTAATGTAGTCATAATATTGAGGAAGGCAATGGTAAACCACCTCACTCCTCGTTTTACTTAGTAAAACCTCTAGAGGTTCAAACCAGCCTTTCGGCTGTTGACCTAAACAACAACAACAGTCATAATATAACTCAGCATGTTTTTAATTTATAATGTTGACTGTTAATGTAATTAATTGATACAAATTTAATTATTAAATGGAGTAAGCATCATTCTTTATTTACTTGAAAGCAGCTGATATAAACTATGCTTTTACTTCAGTTCTACAGTATTAGCGACCGTGCAATATTGGTTTTGTAGTCGATAATACGATAGTTCGATAATCCAACTTTGTATTAGTGAGAAATGAGTCGCTTCTTAGAGGTTTACTAATTCTGCAGATTGCTTAATTGCACACCCAACGATCCTGGCTAGTGGTGTTGAGTATCATATCGTGACCATTTAAACAAATGTGTGAATTATGCAATATTCCTATCTCTCGAAGGAAACGTACAGCTCTTTCCTTTGTAGAAATAATAGGAGCCAATTCTAAAATATTCATTATGTATTGAACAGAACACGTGCAAAGCAAAACAACCAACTAATGCATATTAATAAACATGCAAACAATATCTACAATTAATTATAGCGAGTGGGAGTCATCAGTAATAATAGTAAAGATGCGTTCACATGAAACGACTGTAAGGTTACATGATCATGTGATTTGAAATAACGGAATAGGTCCGTCAAATCTTCTGAGATTATGTAACAACCCCTTTTCCTGAAGGAACTCTGCAGCATCTTTCTCCGTCTGAATAGTATTAAGTAACTCTACAAAATTCATAGCAGACTGTGTAATTATTGCTAGTAAGATTGGCATGCTAGACGCAGGAGTGGGAGAATAGCCAGCCATTTACACAGATACTTACTGGCGGGTTTGGAACGCCACGTACCAAGAACGCGTACAAGAGTATGTGTTAAGGGAAGAGACGCATCAGATACTTGGATCGAGACACTTGGCGCGCGGGTTTAGCCTCTGACAAACCCACTCTAATTAGAGGTCTAGAACGTGCTGTTCTTATTTCATCCAGTTGTGAAATTGCATCCAAACCGTTCGTTAACTTTTGTTGTATTCTTTCTCCTAAATTTTTAGTTTTTATTTTTTGCATTTTTTAAATTTTTAGTAGTCTTTAGTTTTTTGTTGTTTTGTATTGAAAATAGATACACGATATTGGAGTATGGAGATCATGATGAAATTTATAGAATTGTATAGGTGTCATCCAAGTTTATGGAAAGTTAGAAGTAGTGAGTATACGAACCCCAATTTAAAATTAAAAGCTTATGAAGAAATGATTGAGCTGTGTAAAAAAAATCTATGATAAGGCTGATAAGAAGTTTGTTGTGAAAAAAATTCAAGCGATATGTGACTGTTTCCGAAAGGAATTTTAAAAAGTAGAGCAGTCAAAACAGTGGAGCCTCAGGATTATCTTCCCGTAATTCGTTTAAAAGGTTAACGTGTGTATACTACCGTTTTTGTAACCAACGTGTTTCCATCATCAGCGTAAAGAAATGTAACAGGTAAAGCCAAAGCTTTTTTCTTCAAGGTTTATTAAACTCATATTTCACAATTTTAATAAATGTTAAACAAATAACTTAAACTAAGCACGTGTATAACAAAAAAAAAACCAATTTAAATAACCAAGTCTACTATAAAAAGTATAACCAATAATAATAAAATATTAAAACAACGTGAACTGAAACAGATTTATCACACTCCAAACATTTACTCTTTATAACTGGATGAAATACTTACTCGCGTACTTGGAACGTACAAAATTTGATGTATCTCACCCATAAACGAACGCGCAAGTATTTGCCGTTCCTGGAGCGTGAGTCTAGCATGTGTAAATTCAACTTATGTTAGTGGACAACACACAGTAAGTACGCGGCGTTCCAAACCCGCCAGTAAGTATCTGTGTATGGTCGGCTAATTGTGTAACCCTTCAGGGAATTCGGATTTAATAGTGGCATACAGAAAACAGAAAATACCTGAGGTTGGCAGCACTGTCAGATTTCTCTTCCATTCCACAAAGCCTATCCATAGGCAAAAGGCATTTTCATGACTCACTATTTATAAAATGGGAATCTTGAGTTAGATGGTACAAATCAATATTATTTTTGGCAATACCACATTGCCAAAATGCAATGCAATACAATATGGATAAACTCAATTGGGAAGAATTAGTACATTTTTTTTAACAGCAGAGGGTGAAAAATATAACTGTACATATTTTAAACGAGTAGGCACAAAACTTGGAAAAATTGCACAAAAGAAATTGTTTTTACTTTAGTCAGAAAACAACTGCACAGCCATCTAGTCAGGGTAATTTGCCACAACCCTTGATTCTTTAAGTTAATAATTGTCTTGATATATTTAGACTTTAGGTCTCACCTTATAACATAGTCAGCCCATTATTTTATCAAATACTTACCGTACCTCTTAATAGTAAAATTTTTAAAGAGAAATAATTTTTTGCTTAAAAAGATATTTTTTAATTACATAAAAAATTTTTACGTATTAAGAATATCTGTAGCGTTAATAGTAATGGAGTAAATGTTTTACAAAATTAAACAAAATATTTACATATCATTATTATAGTGTTTGTTAAGACACGAACTCACCGCTGTTGAACCTTTCCTAACGGCTTCTTGTGCGTATTCAACCTGAAGTAGATGACCATCCGGTGAAAATACCGTGATCGCGCGATCATATCTTGAACCGCTCATGACTTATAATAAAATAAATAATAATAATTTCTGAATTACAACTTCAACACTAACCGTCGGCAATGTAGTTTGCAAGTCACTACATTTAGGTTAGAAATGAAGATGCATTTGTTCACAAACTACAGTGTTGCCATTGCATGTATCTTGTTATGTATGGGATATAAAAAATAAATTGTATTTTTCTTTTAATTTAAAAATATTTTTCTTGTTTGAAATAATAAAATTTTAACCCCGTTTTAATAAAGAATAATTATATAAAATTATTTCTTTTACTTAATACGGAAGTATATATATCATGGACAATGTAATTTATTTACAATCATTCCTACTGAAGAGGTTCATTATTAAAAAACACCTCGTTGTGTATTTTTATAGGGTTCGCTGAATGTTTTGCTTAAGTACTATTGTTTTAATTTTAAGTGACTACAATTTACACAATTAATTGGAGCTGTAGATTAACTTTGTTCAAGTTGTACATTCATTAAAAATTATACTATATTTTTATTTATAGAATTTTTTATATCAGTTTTTCATTAATTTATTATTTTGTTGTTAAATAACTTTTAATTTTAAAGCTTTTCAGAAATTGTGTTTTATGTTATTATAAGATAATTTTGGTCAGCGTCGCATCCTCTGAGCCTTCGGAACGATTTTGCAGGAGTTGTGATTATTAATGATACCGACCAGTGAATGCTATTTTGTTTTTCCCAGCATATTAATAACATTCTTTTAATTTTACAAGTAGTGATTGATGTGTAATTACTTCACCGCGTGCATGACTTACATTAAGTTACCATTTAAATATTTATGAAGAAAACGTGCACTTACTGTATGGCTGTATTTCTGACCCTTTAATTTTTCAGTATTTTTGTTCTGAATTTTATATATTTACTAGCGACATTACACTCTTTCCGTAAGTATATCGAATTTTTATACCTAATATTTATATTCTGGTTAGGATTACATTTTATACAACTTGTGTAAATAGGTTATCGTGTAGTCCTTTATTTTAAAATATCACTTTATTTTTTTTATTTATTCTGTTCTTCGGTTTTATTGAGGAAGGTTGTAAGATTTTATCCGAAACAATTTTATTTTTGCTTGGACTTTAATATTATGATGTATATTTCTTGATATAAGCGGTTTAGATGATTGTGATAGGGAACTGCATTCTGTACTGAACTAAAACGGACGGTGCCTAACGTTGCTGCCATTATTGTGGAGATTTATAATATATTTCATCTCAAGATTTCTTCTCGGATTTCAGCTTTGAATAGGATTTTCTGGGCCGAAGCCATAGACAATTATTCGTAATTTTGGATGTTCGGTCACAATAAAAATATACCGCCATTTCTTTAATGATTGTTATTGCCCTTGAATGGAGCAAGTAAAAAACAAAAAAGTACTATTTTATAATGAATGTTGTTACAGTCGGTTTTATAGAATTTAGACAGGTAATTCTTCGAATTGTGTAATGTTCTACTAAGGATTTGCAATATTTAAAATATTTTGTGCAATTTAGTTGAATTTAAGATGTTTAATTGATTTTTAGTTATTGTTTATTGAATTTTGGGTAGGCCTCTACTTTGAGATTAGGCCCTACCCGATGTTGGTATGGTATTTTATTGAGTTATTTTCAGTTGAAAATTAACAAATAATTGATACTATTTATGAAGCTAATAAAAATTTTGTTCATTTTAACTGTTTTAGTCATTACATTGACCTATTCCTTAATACAGTGTTTTAAGAAATTAACAGTTAGTATTTAATCAGTTTTTCATTGAAAAATATCCTAATGGTGTTTTCAAATTAAAAATTCTTTTCTGTAGATAACATGATTTTTGTTGAGTTCTTTTGTTCTTGCTATTTTTTACTACTGGAAATAATTTCTGCATTATTTGGCCTTACCTAGTATTTGAGCCTGCTTTTTTACCTAAATGATTATGCCAATTACTCCTCAGCTTTTAGATTATGTTGAAGTTCGTGATACTTTGTATACTTTTTTTATAGGCAGGGGCTATTTGTTCACTCATATGTGCTTTAGGCTGTTTGATTTATGTAGGTAATATTTAGGCCATTCCTGTATTGGTTAATTTGATTACTATAGTTCAGCCGCTCTAAGTTTGCTCCTACTGTCAACAAACCAAAACCAGCTACTACAGGGTGCATGCTAGAGTCCGTGACTTTATGGATGTCATATTCCTATTAAGTTAACTATTTTTTAAATTATAAGTACTTAAAGTACTAAAAACATCAGTCGTGATATGATGTAGGCCTAACAATTTAATTTAGAAAAATACTTTTAAAAGTATTTTGTATTTAAATACTTTTGAAAGTATTTAGTTGTTACTTTTTATTCAGCGTGTACACATTTAGATATAATGCGCATGCTCAGTGACGTCATTTTTTGTTTACATTAGGAGCAAACTTAGAACGGCTGAACTGTAGACTATATATTATATTTTATTTTATCCAGGTATTGGGCTATCAATAATGGAGGGTAATATTGAGGGAGTAAATTGTAGAGGGAGGCAAAGATTACAATATATAAAGCAAATTACAAAAGATGTAGGGTGTTACAGGTATGTAGATATGAAATAACTTGGGCAGGTTAGAATAGCTTGGAGAACTGCATCAAACCAATCGAGGGACTGATGACAAAAAAGAATTATTTTACTTTTACCATCTGAATTGTCTTTTATTAATCACATTGTAGTTTTATTTCTTGTAGCTTGTAAGTGATTATTCGTTCCGTGTGCCTTGCAGTCCATGGTGCATCAGATGTTTTGATGTCTTTGGTATCTGAAATGCTTTTATTTCCACTGATTTTATGTCAGAATTATTTCGATCCTCAATTTCTTTTGTCCTTGTATAGTTTTTTTTGCCAGGTCTTTTTTGTGTTTTTCAAAGTATGTATTTTGGTGTTCCTTGTTTTTTGATTAGATTAAAAAGTCTTCTTTTTTCTCGTAGAGGTTAAGAGAGTCTCGGGGTATGATTAGCCTACTCAAAAGCAACTCTCATTTTTAAATTAGCTCTCATAATCGTCACTAAAAATACTTGTATCAACTTTTCCAGATCCTCTTAAACCTTTGTTGTTCAAGTAGGCCTATAGGGTTTCTCACATCCATACGTTACGTAAGGTTTGATGATTGTATTATAATGTCATAGGTAGTTTTGCGTGGATAGATTTTTTTTTGTTTTGTCTTGCATTGTACATTAATGGTTTTGCAGACGTTAAAATTGCGTGAATGGAGAGGTGTTTTTTTGTTGTATACAGATTTTGATTATGATTTTTACTTTCTCTTGCCTATATGAATATATAGGAAGGAAAGTATTGTTTTCATGTCGATTTTTCGAAATCGAGTTTTCACCGGATCTATACGTTTTCAGACCCCCTGAACCCAAAAAACATGTTTTTAGCGATTGGTCTGTGTGTGTGTGTGTCTGTGTGTGAACAGAATATCTCAAGAACGGAACATCGTACGAACTTGAAACTTGAAACTTAAGTTACATACCACTACCGGACGTGACACGAACATTTTCATCAAAATCGGTCAACCGGAAGTAGTAGTTTATTCGTATAATTTTTCAGTTTTTTGCGATTTTCTCAAAAACTGGTCCTACGATTTTTTTTAAAATCGCCTATTTTACTCAATTTTTTATTCTCTACAAGATAGGGTAGGCGCCATGTTTGCTGAAATTCTCGGTGAGGCTGTTTTCATGTAAAAACGTTGTTTTTTTAAGATTACGGCTTAAATATAAATTTTAGCGCAAAAACTTATATAATAAAAGTTGTAGAGAATTTAAAGACCTACAACTTCTGTTTCAAACATTTTTTTGTATAACGCTTAGTTTAGCGGTAATTTGCGATTTTCTGTTTTTTTTCTCACGAAAACATGAGAAAAATCGATTTTTTTAACATTTCGGTCTTAGTATGCATTTTACGACAAAAGTGTATATAATTAAATTTATAGAAAATTAAAAGATCTACAACTTTTGTTTAGAGCATTTTTCTCTACAGAGCCTAGTTTAGCGTGATTTTCCGTATTTTTAAGCCAAACTGAGTTCGATTGTCATTTTGCGTCATTCACTCATGATTAAAATAAGGTTAGTTTTTGTTCATTTCTAATGTTTTAATACTAATGTTAGGTTTATTGTTAATTATTTGCATTGGTAAGAGAAAGTTGTGTGAGTGTTTCACACCAGATTTTTATATAGTCTATCTACTGTAAGAGTACTCCGCGTGAGGCAAGCGCTTATAGATTGTAAACGAAAGTTTTACACTATTTGGCACGTTATCTAACCTTCCACATAACAATTATCTTGCACTACATTCCATCATAATCCTAAAAATATCTATATCCAGCTAAAATAAACATAATCCTTTAAGCGTTTTCAATTACACCGTTCAGATTACTTGTAATTATTGTAGTTTTATAAAGAGACTCCGTAATTAATTATTTTAACCATTACAAGTAACAAAACAATTTTTTTTCGACTTTTTAATGGTTACTGCTTTTAGGTTTCAAAAACTCAACACATTTACTATCACGCATGTTAACAAAACACAGATTACAAAATTTTTCAATTTCAGTAAAAGAAGAAAATCGAAACGAACCGATACAATACCAAAAAAGATAACTGATGAAACTAGAAATGAGTTAAACCCGGGCAAGTGCAAACAGTTGTTTTAAACTAGTCACAGACATTTTAATTTTAATGATATGAAGTAAACAATCTGAAATGATAAACAATGAATCACTGGAATTGTTTACTCTCTTATTATAATTCAAGCGTATTAGTCTTATATTATTAGGCTACTTGTGACCAAAAATAAAACTGAGTCTTTATTAAAAACCTACTAATCACAAATAATGATGTAATAATAGTAAGTAATGTAACGAAAAATAACAATATAAGAGTAACAATAGTAAAAGTTTTATTTATTAATGGTAAACTAATGTTCAATTTATGAAACATTTTCTAACAAATGAATTGAATGTGTTTTCATTATGATATCAAGCTTAGAGCAAATCATTGTTGTATGGAATTTTGTTTTTTGATCATGCTGTGCGTATTTTTAATACTATTTTTTCAATACTATTTTTTCAATACTAAGGAAAGTATTGTTTTCAAGTCGATTTTTCGAAATCGAGTTTTCACCGGATCTATACGTTTTCAGACCCCCTGAACCCAAAAAACATGTGTTTAGCGATTAGTCTGTGTGTGTGTGTGTGTGTGTGAACAGAATATCTCAAGAACGGAACATCGTACGAACTTGAAACTTGAAACTTAAGTTACATACCACTACCGGACTTGACACGAACATTTTCATCAAAATCGGTCAACCGAAAGTAGTAGTTTATTCGTATAATTTTTCACTTTTTTGCGATTTTCTCAAAAACTGGTCCTACGTTTTTTTTGAAAATCGCCTGGTTTACTACATTTTTTATTCTCTACAAGATAGGGTAGGCGCTATGTTTGCTGAAATTCTGCGTGAGGCTGTTTTTACGTAAAAACATTTTCTTTTTAAGATTGCGGCTTTAATATGCATTTTAGCGCAAAACGTTATATAATAAAAGTTGTAGAGAATGTAAAATTCTACAACTTTTATTTCAAACATTTTTTTGTATAACGCTTAGTTTAGCGGTAATTAGCAATTTTCTGTTTTTTTCTCACGAAAACGTGTGAAAAATCGATTTTTTTAAGATTTTGGCCTTAGAATGCATTTTACGACAAAAGTGTATAAAATAAAATTTATAGGAAATTACGAGATCTACAACTTTTATTTTAAGCATTTTTTTGTACAGTGCCTAGTTTAGCGTGAATGAGCGATTTTCCGTATTTTTAAGCCAAACCGAGGTCGATTTTAATTTTGCGTATTTCACTAATGTTTTTTGAGGTTAGTTTTTTGTTCATTTCTAATGTTTTATTACTAATGTTAGGTTTATTGTTAATTATCTGCATTGGCAAGAGAAAGTTGTGTGAGTGTTTCAAACCAGATTTTTAATTAATGCGCATGCTCACCTGTGTTGCGGGTAGCCTACGTCGGAGTACTCTTAGCGTAGACAGACTCTATATTACACTTATGTATAACCCATCAATGTTAAGTTAGCGCAGTCATCGCGCAGAGTGTGGTTAGAAAATTACCGTAGTGGGGAGGCAGAGTGATGTTCACACATTCATGTACACTCGCATTCACGTACGCACGCTTGCATTCACAAACACACTACGCTCGTGAGCGCATCTGCAGCGACTAGTCTTGTTTCGTTTAACAGATAGTAAACAATTTGTTATTTTTTATCGTATTTTTACATTTTTTTGTATTTGCTTATTTTTTTCATTTTATTTACCTAATAACAAAGTAAAAGTAACAGGGAAGTGGGTGGGTGTATGAATTTTTATGTAATAATATAATTTATAATTATATTATATTACAAAAATATAATTTATATAATTTATGTTTTATGTGGAAATTGTACACAATATTTCTCAACGCGCATCTTTGAAAGTTATCAAAATTAACTTTCTTCTTCAATCTTTTGCGAGATTTTCCCGGTGTATTGAAATTTTCATTTTCACCTAATTTATTTGCTTCTGTTACAGTTTTTCGTACCATATGAACGGAAATACCGCAAATGTCGGCCACACGAGCTTGAATTTCTAATCGTAACATTTCTGGATTTTCTTCAGTAATCTTTTTGTACACATTCATAATTACACATTTAGTTTGACTTTTTAAAGCCACTCCACATCCTAACCTGCAGTTCGATCTTGGCTGAGGCATTGCGAATAATATTTAAGAAACGGCGAAGAGTATTGAAAAATACTGTTTAAGAAACGACGAAGAGTATTGAAAAATACTGTTGATGAAAACTGTGGAAATGTAGACCACAACACAAGTAAACAGTGTGAAGTCCACAGAGCAACTGGTATCTAGGTAGTTCTGTGGTAACTGGTATGCTAGGTGGGAGGGCGCGCGCCAGAGACCCAACATTCCCCCTCCATTATACTATAAGCTAGGCCAACAACACCTAAAATGAACTACTGCGCATCACGTGATCATGCTTACTTAACTTTGATAAGTTATAATTTAGTATTATGCCTACATTTAGCCTATTATTGCTTAATGTATGGTTTTGTTTCCATTATAACGTATCTTATAATTTTATTGTTTTTATTTTTGGTTTTATGTCGGATTGTTTTGCACATTACTGTTAATGCAGCAACATAGCGGTTATTTTAATTTAATGAAACATGTTTTAATAATACACTTTTTGTTTGAAAGCAGGTGTTTAGTATTCTGAATATAATAACAGTGTTAGAAAGGGAAACTTGTTTATGATTGTTGTTGGTTAGGTCAACAGCCGAAAGGCTGGTTTGAACCTTTAGAGGTTTTACTAAGTAAAAACGAGGAGTAAGGTGGTTTACCATTGCCAACACTCACTGAGTTGAAAGAGTATGCTTATCAGCATGCCAGGCCCTCCGAAAAGCTCTCACTTTCCACCCTGAAAATGACACCTTCACTTCATTCACCACAGGGTCTGGCTGCATAGTGAAATTCATTACTCTCAGAGGAGATAACTCTGACTAGTGTCTTTTACACCTTTACCTCTTCTGTTCTTAAATAGTTCAGTCATATAAGTGGCTGACTATGTGATGAGAAACAGAACTATTTTTTTTAGCCCTGGACCAAACAGATAGAGTGCAATTAAAATAACACTCCACCTGCCCGTTTTGGGCATTTGTTTACGATTAGCAGTTTTTTTTTGTACTGTAGGTCATGTCATTATTGTGAGTTAAATCTTATAAAACAGTTTGTAGAAGGTTTAATAGTTATATTTTTGATTGTCCTGGAAATTGTATGTTTTTATTTTATCTGATATCTGCTTTGTTAATTTCACATCTGTTTTTGGTTAAGTTTATTAATTAGGATTGAGTTATTTTATAGATACAAACTACATTTTGATCTAAATGTAGGTAAAGCATAAACATGATTTATATTTAGTGTTTTAGACAAATGATTTGTTTAAATATTGATGTGTAGCAAGAGTTTTTTTATGATAAAACTGCTATTTATGATACATTTGAGATTATTGTAAGTAAAGTTGAACCCATGTAACCCTTGTAATGGTTTATGTATTACTTATTTTTACTTTCTCTTGCCTATATGAATATATAGGAAGGAAAGTATTGTTTTCATGTTGATTTTTCGAAATTGAGTTTTCACCGGATCTATACGTTTTCAGACCCCCTGAACCCAAAAAACATGTTTTTAGCGATTGGTCTGTGTGTGTGTGTGTGTGTGTATACAAAATATCTCAAGAACGGAACATCGTACGAACTTGAAACTTAAGTTGTATACCACTACCGGACCCGACACGAACATTTTCATCAAAATCGGTCAACCGGAAGTAGTAGTTTATTCGTATAATTTTTCACTTTTTTGCGATTTTCTCAAAAACTGGTCCTATGATTTTTTAAAAATCACCTCATTTACTCAATTTTTTATTCTCTACAAGATAGGGTAGGCACCATGTTTGCTGAACTTCTCGGTGAGGCTGTTTTCACGTAAAGAAATTGTTTTTTTAAGATTACGGCTTTAATATGCATTTTAGCGCAAAAATGTCTTTAATAAAAGTTGTAGAGAATGTAAAATTCTACAACTTTAATTTCAAACATTTTTTTGTATAACGCTTAGTTTAACGGTGATTAGCGTTTTTCTTTTTTTTTTCACAAAAACGTGTGGAAAAATTTATTTTTTTAAGATTTTGGCCTTAGTATGCATTTTACGACAAAAGTGTATTTATTAAAATTTATAGGAAATTAAAAAATCTACAACTTTTATTAAGAGCATTTTTGTGTACAGAGCCTAGTTTAGCGTGAAAGAGTGATTTCCGTATTTTTAAGCCAAACTGAGGTTGATTTTCATTTTTGTAATGTTTTATTACTAGTGTTAAGTTATATTGTTAAATATTTGCATTGGCAAGAGAAAGTTGTGTGAGTGTTTCACACCAGATTTTTTTCCACTTCAAAATATTTTAATCTGGGGAGGTCTTCAAACCATATGAAAGCTATTAGATGTATGGTGGGAGCTAAGCAGCTAATCTCATGCAGGCCACTATTTAAGGAGCTTAAATTGCTTACAGTTCCCTCTCTCTACATTTTTGAGGTGATTATGTATGTTAGGCCAAATAATTTTATGCAGAATTTCAATGTTCACAATCATAACACGAGAAACAGAAATGATTATTATGTGGCTAAACACTCCACAAAATTGTTTGAACAAAAACCTACTTATGCAGGGAGAAAATTCATGAATAAATTACCCCAATTTTTAAAATGTTGTGAGGATTTGAATTCTTTTAAAAGGAATATCTGAAAAATTACTTGATCGGTGAAACGTTTTATAGCGTACAAGAATTTCTGTCTTGATAGTAGTGATACATTGTGTGTTTCTTATATGTATTTCAGATGTTAGCTGACATGTCCTATACTCCTCCTGGAGTCTCCAGGGTGCAAAAAAAAAAATAGGACAACCATTATTGACTTGTATTATACACAGATAAATTGTAACCTTAAGCTTTTAGATTTAAGTTTCAAATTTATTTGTGTAGAAAAGTGAGCAGTTATTTTTGGAATGAAGTTGCCTAAGGGAATGGATTTAAGTTTGTTAGTAAGATGTAGCAATACGTCTGCCAGAAGTACATGGCACTTCCATTAATAACCTTGCACTAGAAGAACTTGTTTTTAGCTGTTCTGTTTATTTGTAAATTATTTACCGTTAATTAAGAAATAAATTTTAAATTTAGCCTGATCACTGTAGTTGTACAACATGAATTTTAATTTTTCAGATCAAGAAAACTATTACACTGGTAATTTAAGCAAGTTTAAGTTCTTTTTGGTGAGGTGACAATGAAGCTTAAATCTGAAGTAATGAGGCTGTCAACAAGGGCATCTAATGATAAAACGGTAAATTTAAAACATGTTTTATGTTTGCGTAGTGCAAAATTAACTAACAAGCAGATTGATGCAAAAAATTAATTTAATTCTATGTCGTCTGGGATATTATTTTGTTTCAAAAGTTATAAATTTAGTAATGATTATTATGACTGCATTAATCGTAACTGTTTTTCTTTAATATTAATTTTTCTATTTATTTTTCCAATTTTTTTGAAGTAGCCTGAGAGATAAATGTTTATGAATGCTGCTTCTGTGATGGATGTTTATGAATCTAGGGTTAATAATGTTAGGTTATATTGTTAATTATTTGCATTGGCAAGAGAAAGTTGTGTGAGTGTTTCACACAAGATTTTTTTACTTAATTTGGCTGTTATAATACACTTTTAGTATATTAATATAATATTTTAGAATATTATTAGTTTAAAAATGTAATAAAATATTTTGGTACTGCAGTAGTTATTCGAAATGGTTTGTGATTAATATTTTTAGAACAGTGCGTAATGATGGTATTATTACTACTACTAGGTTATAGGAGGAGGGAGGGAGGGGAATCGTACAAAAAAATCCTCTCCACCCCAATTCCATACGCTAGCAATCAAGTGAGCTCCCATCTGTAGTCCAGCCTCTCTTAGTTTGCTCCTAATGTAAACAAATAATGATGTCACTGAGCATGTGCATTATATCAAAATGTGTACACGCTGATTGAAAAGTAACAAAATACTTTCAAAAGTATTTAAATAGAAAATACTTTTAAAAGTATTTTTTTAAATGAAATTGTTAGGCCTACATCATATCATGACTGATGTTTTTAGTACTTTAAGTACTTATAATTTAAAAAATAGTTTACTTAATAGGAATACGACATCCGTAAAGTCGTAGACTCTAGCGTGCACCCTGTAGTAGGTGGGTTTTGTTTGTTGACAGTAGGAGCAAACTAAGAACGGCTCAACTGTATGTAGATGCACGAGATCTAAGTTGATATTAGTGAAGTAATTGTCCGTGTATAAAGTTGTTTTAATTTATTAGCAGATAATTTCTGTAGAAAATATTTGATAAGGTTCTGAATTATTTTAATGATTTGTAGTATCTTTTATGTCGACTTTGTGTTGATGTAGTTGGTAAATAACTGATAAGAATTGTACGGTTAGATTAGTATTTGAAGGAGTTAAGTTGTTTGTGTTATTAGAAAAGTAAGCTTTTTGTTCCGTGTAAATGTGAACATTATCATCTAGTAAATACCACATTTGATTTTTAATTGTTTCTAAAAGAAATTAGCATGTTAGGTGTTTGATTATTAAAGAAATAAATAAAAGGACCTTGACCTTTTGAGTACTGAGTTACATGAAAGAATACACATTGACTAGGATTTTTCATGACACTCATCCCTTAATGAAGCTTCATTTTTTGATCTTTCTTGTTTGTTTGTATTTGATGTATTTTTATGTGTTTGTAAGAACAAAAATTTCAATTAAAAATCTGTTTTAGAGTTGAAAACAGCGATTTATTTTTACTTTTTCTTGTCGATATGAATATATAGGAAGGAAAGTATTGTTTTCATGTCAATTTTTCGAAATTGAGTTTTTACCGGATCTACCCGTTTTCAGACCTCCTGAACCCAAAAAACAAATTATTAGCGATTGGTGTGTGCGTGCGTGCGTGCGCGCGCGCGCGTGTGTGTACAGAATATCTCAAGAGTGGAACATCGAACAAACTTGAAACTTAAGTTATGTACCGCTACTGGACCCGACACGAACATTTTCATCAAAATTGGTCAACCGGAAGTTTATTCGTGTCATTTTTCACTTTTTTGCGATTTTCTCAAAAACTGGTCCTACAATTTTTTTTAAAACCGCCTGGTTTACCAAATTTTTTATGCTCTACAAGATAGGGTAGGCGCCATGTTTGCTGAAATTCTTGGTGAGGCTGATCCCACGTAAAAAAATTGTTTTCTTTTTAAGATTGCTGCTTTAATATGCTTTTTAGCGCAAAAATTTGTAATAAAAGTTGTAGAGAATTTAAAATCCTACAACTTTAATTTCAAACATTTTTTTGTATAATGCTTAGTTTAGCGGTAATTAGCGGTTTTCTGTTTTTTTCTCACGAAAACGTGTGAAAAATAGATTTTATTAAGATTTCTGCCTTTGTATGCATTTTATGACAAAAGTGTATACAACCAAATTTAAAGGAAATTAAAAAATCTACAAGTTCTATTTTTAGCATTGTTTTCTACAGACCCTGATTTAGTGTGAAACAGATTTTCTGTATTTTTAAGTCACACTGAAGATGATTTTCATTTTGCGTGTTTTACTCATGATTAAAATTAGGTTATATTTTTTGGGGTTAGTTTTTTTGTTTATTTCTAATGTTTTATTACTAATGTTGAATATATTGTTAATTATTTGCTTTGGCAAGAGAAAGTTGTGTGAATGTTTCACACCAGATTTTTTTAATTGGTCTTCTTACGAAAAGGCTGTTGACACAATTTGTGTTCAGTAGTTGAAGTCAATTCCTGTAAAAGTTCTTCTCATTATCGTCATAGTCTCTTGTTGTATCTTCTTAGCCCAATTCTGCATTCAACAGATATTCACTTATTAGTTCATATTATCTATGGAAAATTTAGAAATAAACTTTGAACGCTAAGACAAAACAAAACAGAAAAATCAAGTTGGTTTAATTTTGCTGCATTGGTGTGCCACCGGCTCCGTTTGAGAGAAATGTGGTTTGGAGAATATGTGTAAATGTTATGAGTGTGTTTACTAGCCTACTCAAAAACATGCGACCCATATTAACTTTCAATTGTAACTTAAATACTATTACGTACCAAATTGAAGACTGGAGGGTGTCAAGAGGTTAAGTGTCTAACTATCAGTTAAAGCTTTCGTGGGCGCACGGATTTGTTAAGCACCTTTCAGTTCAATAACCCCAACATCCAAATTTTGGCGCTTAACCTGTTTACATTCTCCGATCTTCAATTATTAACCTGCCAGACCAATTTATCAAAATTTTAATGTTTTATTTATTAATAGTTCTTTAGATTTAGATTCGTTGTCATATTTTCAATGACTTTGAAAATTATCTGCCGAGCTTCACTGTGACAGCAAAACTAGTTTGTCTTGTTGAAACACTCAACTAAGGCTTATTGTATAAAATTACAGCACCAAAATGAAAATAATTAATGATAATGCATTACTGTAACACGTGTATTTAATGCTAATTAAAGAACACTATTGTTTTATTGAATGATTGTTGGAACCCTTGGTTGACGGTCCTTTTAGTTTAAATAATGAAGTTACTGCAGTACATCATAAAATGGGGGACCAAGTTAAATTCTGTAATAGATGCCATGTTTTAAATGATGAATTCTCTAATGACTAAATTTTTGTACAAATTCATAATCAAACATGCCCACTATTAAACTTTTCGTGAAGTGAATGTCAATTCTTTGCTCTTGATGTGCTCTTTGTGTACAAATATGCCTTACAGTCTGCTAGTTTTCAGCTTAAAAAATGTGTTGTTTCTGAATTTTTCTGTATTAAATTTTAAAAATTTAATTTTAATTTAATTTATTGTATTTTCAGTTATCATCGATTTGCAGTACGTTTGAAGTGATTAATTGAAACTGACGTCATAGGCCAGTACCATGGCTCGTAAAAGGAAAGTTGTAAAAAGTTCATCGCCGAACGTGAAAAGCGATTCATCTAATGAATCGGACGTCAGATCAAGTGTAGATTCGAATGAATCGACATCAACGAATGGTAATTCCGAATTAATCAAAGAAAAAGGTGATTTGAAAAACGATACGAACGTTCCGTTGTCGTCAGATGTAAAAAGTTGTGATTTGGATTCGGAAATGAAGGAAGTGTCAGTTGATTTCGAACAGTCTGTTAATATTGAAGAGAAAGATAATTTAGGTAATCATAATGATTTAAATAATGATTCGGTTGATTACAACTGTGCGGGTTTAACGAATTCAGAAAACAAAACTGCGATCAATAGGGATGTACGGAGTGGTAAAAATAAATTAAAATGTGATAAACTTGACATATATGGAAGCGGAAGCGATTTAAGGCCTCTTGATATCCAACAAATCGTTTTAGGAGATTTAACAGAAGTTACCGTCGGTAATTGTGAAGAAATCGCTTCCGATAACGAAGATGGTTCGAATGATGGTGTTATTGAGGACAGTGTTATCTGTGAAGAAGTGGAAGGCGATACGGAAAGTCAGCTCACCGAAGATGAATACTGTGAGCAAAACATCGAGAGTAACGAAATAGTGTTCAAAATGGATTCGAATCATAATACTAATATCGAATGTCGTGATCCTATTATGAACTGTGAAGAAGAAATAACCAGTACGATTAACATCAACAATTATTCGGAGAATAAAGATGTATATGAATATTCGCAGGGTGGCTCTTGCGAAATTATCACGGTTTCTAAAGACAGCGATTGCGAAGAGTATAGTCAAGAATCAGAATATTGCGATAATGAAATGAATATTGATCTCGAATACCAAAATAACATAAATGCTGTACTCGGTGTCGATGAAACAAATATTTGTGCAGTAAACATTTCATCATTGAATTCGGATGATGATGACGATTACGATACAAAGGTTGGTGATATTTCACATGTCGATAAGAATGACATCAATAATATCATAGGATGTAAATCGGAGATCATTAAACATTCTAGTAGTCTAGCTCAAATGAATTGTACTGATAATCAAAATGTTTATACGAATGTACAGATTAAGAATTCTACTGAGGATAATGAAGTGGCGTACCGTCAGGAAATTTCAGCTGATTCAAAATCGAGTGTTAAAAATCGGTCTCGCAGATTCGACAAAGATTTTAAATTAAAAAATGAATCATCGGTCGAAAATAGTAATATCGTTGATTCGACAGTACCTGAAAGTAAAAATGTTGATTCGTTTTCAATATTTAAAAATATAAAATCTGGTAAAAATTGTAGTAATATTGATGAGGAAGTAATTACGAGCGCATCGTTAGATAGTTTCAGTAGTAAACCGCAGTTAATAAAAAGTAATGATAACGAGGAAAAGCAGTCTGCGTTCAGAAGTAGAAGTGGCAGTTCAGACACTACCGGTTCTGGTTCAGAAAGCGGGTCTGGTTCAAGTTCAGGCAGGCGAAGAAGCAATAGAATAAAAGTGATAGGCATTTCAAAACAAAATAATGAAAGAAATAAAATGAAGTCGGTGAATCCAGTGACGGGCTCACCGATTTTAAATCTACCGGCCATACCTGGTTTCGATTCCGATAAACCAGTTAAAGTTAAATCTCGCTGGCGGCGTTCCAGCGAACTTGAAATGGGCTCTCGTGTTTCGTCTGACAGCAGCATCATTACGGTTTCGTCGACGACTGCTTCAGTCAGTAACGAACCGGTTTCAACGGCGTCTTCTACACCGTTGGTTACTACTCAAACTGTGACATCGACTTTAACTGAATTTGCCGATACGACTTCGAATGATTCTCTTGTTCCAATACTTCCGCCACCTCCACCCGTTGCTGCGATTAGTTCAACTAGTCCAAACAGCAGCAGTACTCCGCAGTGGTCAACTGTTGATACTAGCAGTCCAAAACGAGACGAGGAGTTTGAAGAAAAATTAAGGGCCTTTGAACACATTGACACCAATGAATATCATACTGGGAGGTGAGTTTTTACTTATTTTGGTTTCTAATTTCTACAGTCTTAAAAGATTATGTTTGGAGTGTAGCATTATGCGGGAGTGAAACGTGGGGGATAGGGGCTGTAGAAAAGAAGTCGATAGAATCTTTTTAAATGTGGTGTTATAAGAAAATGTTAAAGATTAGGGGGGGTGGACAAAATAAGTAATTTAGAGGTTCTTAAGCGAGTGGATGAAAAAAGAAGTATATGGAAGCATCTTACCAGCAGAGGGGATAGGCTAGTGGGGCATATATTAAGACATCCAGGTATTGGGCTATCAATAATGGAGGGTAATATTGAGGGAGTAAATTGTAGGGGGAGGCAAAGATTAGAATATGTAAAGCAAATTACAAAAGATGTTGGGTGTTACAGGTATGTAGATATGAAACCACTTGCGCAAGATAAACAGCTTGGAGAACTGCATCTAACCATTCTAGAGACTGACAAAAAAAAATTCTACGGATCATGTTTGTGTTGTCTAAATTTCCTTCATTCCTTCACACTGTTGTTTCTAGTTTGTTCTTTTGTCCATTTTTGCAGTTCGTAGTTCTTTTCTTTTTCTCTGGAAATGTACTTATCAATTTTTTCGCTTAAATTTTCATTTCTAATTAGCTCTTTTAAATTGGGCCTATTCATTATTTTAAATTCCTTTTTTATTATTAATCTTATATTATTTATTCTGTAAATGTGTGTAAAATTGTAATTTTTAATCTACAAAAAAAATTGTTTTACAAGTGACCAAAGGAAAGTGTTTACAATACAAAATTGTGAGAATAATGTGTGAATCTTGCACAATTGTATTTTGTATATTTACGTTCTCTTGCCTTATATGATAATCATAGGGAGGAAGGTATTGTTTTCATGACAATTTTTCAAAATAGAGTTTTCAGCGGAAATATATGTTGTTATCTCAGGCCCCCTGAATAAACAAAAACAACAACATGTTTTTATCGATCGATTTGTGTGAACAAAATCTCAAGAACAGAATAGAGACAGAGTTGAAACTTGGAATTTAAGTTAAGTACCATAAAGGGACCCGCTTGGATATTTTCATAAAAATTATTCAATCTGAAGTAATTTATTTATGCAATTTTTCACTTTTCTGTGATTTTCTCAAAAACTAGTCTTATGATTCCTTTTTAAATTACATTATTTACTACATATTTTGTGCTGTACAAGATAGGGTAAGCGCCATACCTGTTGAAATTTGTGAGGGGGCTGTGCTCTCTTGTTAAAGTTTTCTTTTTCAGATTGCAACAACAGCCTTAATATGCATTTTACAACAATAATATTCATAATCAAAATTGTAGAAAATTAGAAACCTACAACTTTCATTCCAAGCCTTTCATGTAGGGTGCTTTGTTTAGCATCAGTTAGTGATTTTTCATATTGTATCCTTGATATTGGTAAAAAATGTTTTTTCTTTAAAGATTGCAGCCATAGTATGAATTTTATGACAAAAGTATATTAAAACTGAAGCTATAGAAAATAAAAAACTTTTGATTTTTATTTAAGGCATTTTTTTCTTAATTGCTTGTTAGTAGTTTTCCATAATTTTAAGCCAGACAGACGGTTTATTTTCATTTAGTATAAATCACCCATGGTTAAAATTAGTTTGTTTTTCATTTATGATTGAGATAAATTGATGTGAAATAATATAGTCTACAAGTTCAGCCGTTCTTAGTTTGCTCATACTGTCAACAAACCAAAGCCAGCTACTACAGGGTGCACGCTAGAGTCCGCGACTTTATGGATGTTGTATTCCTATTAACTATGTTTCAAACTATAAGTACTTAAAGTACTAAAAACATCAGTCATGATATGAGCAAGCCTAACAATTTCATTTATAAAAATACTTTTAAAAGTATTTTGTATTTAAATACTTTTAAAACTATTTAGTTGTTACTTTTTAATGAGCATTTACCCATTTTTATATAATGCGCATGCTCAGTGACGTCATTATTTGTTTACATTAGGAGCAAACTAAAAGGCTAGAATTTAAGTGAAAGGCAATGAAGTGGCCAACTGCAGTCTTGGAGGTTTATATTTAAATTGCACAGTACTCTATTTATTTATTTATTTTCTGAGATTTTAATATTTTTTATTCTATTATGTTTGTGATTTACTGTTAATCATTTACATTAGCCTATTTATTAATTAGATTCGGTTGTCATTTTAGAAAATTGAATTTTAACTTCTAAGTCTTTGAATTTAGTTTATTTCTCTTTGTTTAGGCTTTCACAATTTTAAACTATGTTCTTGTTCGTATTCTTTTACAATTTTTTCTTTGAATGTACTTATGACTGTTGCTGTTTTATAGGTCGCGCAGTAAAGAAACTAAAAGAATGATTTGTGATTGTTTCTTAACGAAAGAAGAAATGCAGCGTGGTGAAAATGGTTGCGGTGAAGATTGTTTAAACCGTTTACTTATGATAGAATGGTACGTATCTGGTTGTATTTGTTAGTTGAAAAAAATTTTCAAAGATTTTTTTAAAGTTAATAAAAACAAAATTTTTATTATAAAAAGTTTTACTGCCTTTTGGTTTTCGTTTTTATTTTACTGTTAAATGAGTGTATTTGAATCCAGGCTGGTGGCTGTAACTTAAATTATTTTTTAATACAAAAGTTTAGAAACATCTAGAATGTGGGATTTGTAAAAAAACAGTTTAAAAAAACTTTTTTATGATATTTTTTTTAAAATGACAATTACATTTACATAAAGTTGGTGTTAAGTGTGCGATCTCTCAGCATCGTGTAATAGGGCCTTTATTTTTAACAAATCTATGAATGGTGTGATTTATCATGAATTAAACCATCAGTTTATTACAATGCTAGATTTACATTTACGAGAATATTGGTTCCAGCCGGAAAACGCAACTTGCCATACAGCTGATGACATGCTAGGTATGTTACGAGTTTCGTCCTTTTTGAAACTCCCTGTAACATGCTTCTGTCACGTGTGTCAGCGTCTTAAAAATGTTAAGAACAGTGGAAAATTGATGCTAGTTGGGATACCATCTGTTGTGATAAACTAACGTTACATTCGGGCATAGTCATGAAACTTTATCATTTTGTACTTTCGTTGGCAATTACGTGCAAGAAACTTGTATTTTGTTATTTAGCAAGACTGATAAAACAGTTTTATCAGCGTTATTGTTACTCTGTTCTATAAATTATAATGTATTTTTCTTTGTTTTCAGTGGATCACGGTGTGTGCTAGGTGACAAATGTACTAACAAGCGGTTTCAAAATTTGGAGTATATTAAAAGTGAAATTTTTAAAACTAAAAAGAAAGGTTATGGTTTGCGTTCTGTCGAGGCTCTTCCTGTGTAAGTAAATTATCTTATTTAATTTATCAGGTCTATTTCAGAAAATTCTATTTTTAATTTTATAGAGAGTTGATGACAGTTTGATGTTACTAGATTATATACTGCATGTTAAAAAGTTAGGTTTGTTGCAATTCTTAACTTTACAAATTATAATTATTTAAGTTGCTAGTTAGCATTATAACAGCTGAATCCATATTAATGTAATTTTTATTTTATGTTTGTATAAACAATTTTGTAAAATATTTTACCTTTTTACTGCTTCTTTGTCGTGCGCACTGCGAAAATACTCGTAAAATACTGCGTAAAATTGAAGTAAAAGAAGCAGTAAAACTGTAAATATTTAAAGTTTTTTTTATGAATAAACATAAAAAACATTCCATCAACTTTAAAAATTCTTGGTATTTTTGACAATTTGATATATCTGATTGTACAAGGTGTTTAGAGAAAGTTAATATTTGTTTTGTTTTGATACCTCCGCAGCGCTACTAAATGTTGTCACTCCGTACAAGTGGACTAGTTTGGTTGGTTCATTACCTTTTTACTGACACTATCATAACAATTACTTGTCATACGTTTTCTGTTTCTTCTAATTGTTTATAATTTTTATAAAACAGTTGATGAACTCGCCAAGAGAATTGTGAGATTTATTCCGTTATTTGGTTTTTGAACGCAAGGAAGTGTAACCAAGCCAGAATTCATTATCAGATAACAATGATTTATGGTAAAAATTTTATGAGCGATGGAACGGTGCGAAAGTAGGTTAGGCAGTTCAATAAAGGATGGACAAATGTCCGTGACGAAGCACAGACTGGACGGCCTTTAGCTGTGAATGATGATTTGGCGATGGCTTGGAAAATGGATGTGAGAAAATCTGCAAGAACTAGACGGTTTAAAAAGTCAGTGCTTTCAGATGAATTTACACAAATGCTGCATGTTCCTGCACATGAACCATAAGCTTGTTGGTAAGTGCTTTGAAAGTAATGGTGTGGCAAGAAAACACTTCGGGGTTATAAGACTGTTAACACTGGCTGGATGTTTCTTTGAAGATGGTTTGAATGAATGCTGCGATAAGTGTCTATGTATCGATGGAAACTACATTGAAATATTAGTTAAAGGTAAAACTTTACTCTCATGTAAAACAGTACATCTCTGGACGGACCTCATATTCTATTTTCCTTTGAAGAAGTTGGTCATATTTGAACTTTATTTACTAAAAATTAATGACTGATGATTTTTTTCAGTGGCACGTTCATTTTGGAGTACGTTGGTGAAGTGTTGGATCCGAAAGAATTTCGCAGAAGAGCAAAAGAGTACGCTAAAGATAAAAATTTACATTATTACTTTATGGCGCTGAAGTCCGATGCAATTATTGATGCTACTATCAAAGGAAATAATTCAAGATTTATAAATCATAGTTGTGATCCTAATGCTGAAACACAGAAGGTAACAGTTGTTTATTTTCCTCTAAATTACTTTGCTCTTATTTATACGAGGCGTTCAAAAAGTTTGTTTATTTATTTATTTACAATACAATATATATTGTTTACAACAGGCCAAAGTAGCCCAATGATGAAAATAAATATTACACGCAAAATATACAGTATTACAAACTAAATCACGATTGCACATGTAAACAATATATTCATTCAAAAATAAATCTTTATAATGCATCCTGCAGTTTGAAATTATTTCTATTTCATATAATGAATTAATATAATAATTTCACTAACCTTCTTTTTAAACTGCGTCACCTTTATTGTAATTTCTACTTACACGTGTTTCGGTGGATCCACCATCATCAGAGTAAATGAAAAATTGAAACTAAAAAATTTTTTCATATTTATTTAAAATTTACAGAAGATGGTACATCTTCAGTCACTTGTATAAAACTGTACTTTTATACAAGTGACTGAAGATGTACCATCTTCTGTAAATTTTAAATAAAAGTGAAAAAATTTTTTAGTTTCAATTTTTCATTTACTCTGATGATGGTGGATCCACCGAAACACGTGTAAGTAGAAATTACAATAAAGGTGACGCAGTTTAAAAAGAAGGTTAGTGAAATTATTATATTAATTCATTATATGAAATAGAAATAAATTGATATACTATACAGTAATCCCTCATTATCCGCGGGGGTTACGTTCCGGAGGATTACAGCAGTTTGTAAAACCGCGGATAATGATACCTTATATGTACGAAAAGATGGGGGATTAGGTTCTGAAGGAAAAGTCCTGCAGTCGTTTTAAGTGTTTAATAGTTTTAGGAACATTTTACCATTATTATAATCTATGAATATTTAATAAATACAGTACTGTATGCATAGAAAATTTAAGTTGCTTTAAAATAGTTACGGCTGTTTACTTCTACTTCTTTTCAAACTCCTTGTGGAGATTACTTCTTCGTATGTGTAATTGTTTTTCTCCTTATGGACTTCTTCATATGGTATCATCAGCTCCTGGAGTCTTCTTTTGAATTCAAGGGCCCTTTTCATGATGGAATCCGTCTCGCAACACATGGCCAGCGAACTGCGTTGCCATGCTAAGGATCTCGTTGATGGTTTGTGAAGAAATGCTTGGCTTTGTGTCAGGATCGTCAAACAAACAAAGAACTGTATGTACGTACTAAGAAGTTAGACTGACACTTTGAGGAAAACCTATGGAGAAATTACAGTATCGCGTCTGGGCGTATGTATGGTGGTTGGGGGTGGGATTTGTACTGGCGGGGCCCGGTACCCGGTGACGCGCTCACTACGTAGTATGTCCACGTACAGATAGCTAGATTCTACGTACAGTACGTGAAATCTAGCTTGGCTCATGGCGGCCGTCGCCATGCTAGTCTGTCACTCAACATGGTACGAACACCAAAAAATTTATTCAAACACGTAAGGTGACACATTTTTTTGGAATTGTATGACTTCCTGCCAAGTACGGTGTACACAAGGTGAGATTACCGAAACCTGTGGATGCTAAAACCGCGGATACCAAGGGATTACTGTATTCTAATCATAAACAAAAGTCTAAACAACCAACAACAGCAACAACAACAACAACAATAATAATAATAATAATAATAATAATAATAATAATTAGTCTGCATTCGCAGACGACATCGCACTGATAGCAGACACGGTCCAAGACGCTGCAGAACAAGTACGACTACTGGAGGACGAAGCGGGAAAGATCGGCTTGAAGATCTCTAAAAACAAAACCCAATTCATGTCCAACGAAAAAGACGCACCTAAGTTCCTGATAGAGGACGAAATTTCACGTGTTGAATCATTTAAATATCTTGGCGAGATCATAACGCTGGACAACTCGGGCAAACTTGCGATTCAAGCAAAAGCTACAAAGCTAGCACAAGCATACGGTCTCACCAAGAACGTTTATAATAAGAGATCAATTTCGCGCAATGCCAAGATAAGACACTACCAGACGGTTGCCAGACCGGAGGTGCTGTACGCGGCGGAAACCCATCACTTGAAATCTAACATCCACCTGCGCTCGATAGAAACTACCGAGAGGAAAATCATCAGAAGAATCATCGGGCCGACTCAAAATAAAGAGGGAGAATACAGGCTCAGAAGTAACGAAGAAGTATATTCCTTCACCACACCCATAAGAGAAGTCATCCAGCAGAGACGACTGGCATTCTTCGGCCACATAGCGAGGATGCACGACTCCAGACTAACGAAGCAGTTATGGAAGTACTGGGAGGGCAGGAAAACTACAACGAGATGGTACAAGGAGATCCACGAGACGATGCTGGTGAATGACATTACGGGCGAAACACTTCTCAATAGAACAGAAATGAAGCAGAAAATTGAGAATCTAAAGTGCTTGGGAGGGCCGAGGAGAACGGGAACGGCCTGGACGGAGGAGCGAAAAAGATCACATGCAGAAAAAATGAAGGCAGCATGGGTCATCCGGAAACTGGCTGGAACTAAGAGAAATGCATCCCTAGTAGGATCTAACAAGAAATAATAATAATAATAATAATAATAATAATAATAATAATAATAATGAGAAAAAAGTAACTCAAAAACTTGATTGGGTCGAGAGAGTGTCAAAAGAAACTTCACTTTGAAAACAAAGGATGGTTCCAAGAGACAAACCTTAATTCATAAAAAATACTAAAAAAATTCCATAATGCTTAAAAAAATAACGGGTAAATAAAATAATATCTTAAAATTAAATCATGCCGAAAGCCATGGAGCTTGTCAGCCGAAACAAGGCTAAACTTCGATGAAATGGATCTAATGAAATAATTTCATCTATTGAATTTAATTCAATATCATGGTATTTAACCAAGAATGGGTAGTATAATTAGTTGAAAAGGTCTTCTGATATAACAAATTTTTGAAGTGATTATTAAAACTTGGTACATAGAACGAATTTTTGCTAGTGTGCGGGGATCATTAATTTCACCCGAGACTATCTTTTTCAAATAGGTTATCGAGGCCACATGATGCCTATTCTTGAGCGACTGCATTTGAAAAGCATATTGTTTCTTTAGCCACAATCACTAATTACTTTTGTGTTTGTTTATAATTTTTATTCCATCGTAACTATTAAAATATTTCTCAGCTGTTTATTTGTTTACGTTGTTGTGTGCGTTGTTTACGCTAATGCGACACAATGCACAATAAGAAAATTCTATTTTTCTGTACATAAATAATGAAGGAATCTAATTTTGGACCTGTTGTAATGCATTAAAGTTTTTTCAAAGTTTCTCTTAATGGTGGTTTAGCATACTAATGTATGCTATGTTAATGTGTATGGTAATGTATGGTAATGTTGTGGCGTATGGCAATGCGTACCTAATAATCCCCTTTGAAAAAGGATCCTGGCTTGCGCGTATACACACAATCACACACACACTTGCTTTATTGATCCTGCCATTGCTGGAAGTAGCGGTAGAAGGCTTCTTTCGGAATCTGTTGGAGCTGAGTCGTCGCAGTTTATTTGATGTCCTCTAAGGTTGGAAAACGTTACCCTTTTGAGACCCATCTTGTACTTTTATTATTATGATAGGTCTGAAAAATCACTGCCCATTCCCTGAGACTTTTTGAGTAACTGTGTACCCCATTAATGTACATTTACTCACATCTATAAGAATTTAATTGACAATTTTTTGTTACGCCTTTAGAAAAATTTTCGCTACCTAATGTAATGAAAATCAAGTATTTTCCTACTCAGTTCTTTGTACTCTGGCAGATAACAACCATATATGTATCTAAAATTTTGCAACCGTTTTTTCAAATAAAAATATATATTATAATTTTCTCAACATTTTCTTGGTAATCATTATTGGCTGAAATTAAACAGTTTAAGGAAATACAGTAAACTCTTGATTATCCGCAGCGCCTACAGTAACACGTTTTAAGTATATTTAAAAAGAAAAAATACACAAAAACAAGTTTTGAAACTTAGAATTATTTCATAAATACGAAAATAGGTTTTCTAATTACTTTAATGTAATAAAAATCATCATAAATAATAAAATACATAATAAACTATAATAATGTATAGTACAACATGTACAGTATAGTATTTAACACGAAAAAAGAAAAGCAATTGACCAATTTTTTTTTTTGTAAAACAGTTAACTTCCTCTTCAACAATAATGTACAAAACGTAGATTAAGTTTTTTATCATATACGTTCTTTTATTATACAATAAATTAATTTAAAGCACTTGTGTTGTTTTTTAGAACTTTCAGCCATTTTAACAGCTGTCGGCAATTTTGCGGCTTATCCGCGAAATTCGATTATCCGCAGTATCCGCACCAGCTAATTCCGCGGATAATCGGGAGTTTACTGTAATCTAATCTCGGTCACACGTGCCCCATTTCCAAAATTATCTCTGTAGTGGATTTGTTAATGGAGAATATAGAGGGTAATTTATGGAAAAGTACTCAACATAACTGGGAGTTAAAATCAGCAACCCTAATATAGAAACCAGTTTGACAAGTGATTTTTGCTTTTTGTTGTCAGATTATGTGATGCTATTGTAGGATACTTGTCTTGGATAAGTAATGGTCATTAATAGTATGTTGTCGGTTATTTTTTTGCAGTGGACTGTGAATGGGGAACTACGAATCGGGTTTTTCAGTAAACGCCCTATTGCTGCCGGTGAAGAAATAACATTCGATTACCAATTTCAACGATATGGGCAAGTATACTGATTATGTTTATTTTGGTGAAATCGTGAGTTAAATATTGACTTTTTAAAAAACGAAAGGAATATTTTATAATTCCAAAAATAATGCGTCTGTTGTGTCGTATTAAATGATCTGTTCATAAGATAGTAATTGCTATGACATTGGTTAAGTATTACATTCAGAATCCCTGTTCACATCTACAAAAGTTAAATAGGTATTTATTCTGTGTTTAAAATTATTGAAAATGGTGTTTTGTGGTGGAAATGCGGTTATTCTTTGTGTTTGATCCTGAAAAAAATTATTTAAAAATTTTCCCCTTTTCTCTTAAAATAATATCAAGTTGGTGTTGAAAAGCAGCCACTGGTGCCAGAACTAACAACTTGGCTGTACTTTGTCCTTGAACATTCTCATCCTCTTTCAAACGTTACTGTCACTTGTAGTATTGTCACTGTAAACTTCACAAATCTGACTGTGAATTTCCGTGGCAACCAAGTTTCTTGCACTCAAGAATCGAATTACAGATCATTTAACTCAGATTTGGTTGCGACTCAATTTTCTTAAACATTATAAACTTCTACAGCTCAGCATTCAGATAGACGATACGGCTGCAACTTGCATCTTAACTAAATACACTTAAAGCTTGCTGGGAACAGACACGCATGTGAACTGCAGTGATCGCATGTCATTTTCGTTCTCATTCAGAAACGGACCTTATTTAAAAAATATTTCTCATAATAAAGTAACTAGTTAATTACGTCCCTGAAAGTAATTACCCTTTTGGGAAGTGGTCATGGAAATAACCATTCTCTATTGTCAGTTTAAGAATTTTGAGATTAAACCAAATCTCATAAATTTAATTGCTGGAAATTCCAGTCTTGTGGCATATTACTTTAAACCGAGTAATTTTACTCTGGTCTGTTTATCACACTTTTTTTTGTATTGAGTGATGATGCCTACATAAGCCTTGGGCTTGTGCGTAGGTAATGATATGTGGTGATTTACAGATGAAAAAAATGCCAGACCTGACCGGGAATCGAACCCGGGACTCCGGCATAGTAGCCAGTTGCGCTGATCACTACACCATGAGCCATATTTATTCTATTATGTGTCTTTTATTCCAATTGTCAGTGATAATAAATACGGAATATTGACCGTTATGTGATACTGTAAGGTTTTTTGAAATGTCAAGTAATTGAATGTGTTTGATCCAGTAGATACATTACAAGCAGGGGAAAAAACTACTGTTTTTTCACAAATCCATTGTATAATTCATCAAAGTTTAGAAAGCTCTGGTGATGCACAGGTTGAGGATAGATTGATGATTATTGTTTATATGGCGCATATTACGGTTTGGTGGGAGGAATCTGCACAAACAAATGCTGCACATATTGAGTTTTTTACTTTCTCTTGCCTATATGAATATATAGGAAAGAAAGTATTGTTTTCATGTCAATTTTTTGAAATCGAGTTTTCATTGGATCTACACGTTTTCAGACCTCCTGAACCCAAAAAACATGTTTTTAGCGATTGGTCTGTGTGTGTGTGTGAACAGAATATCTCAAGAACGGAACTTCATACGAACTTGAAACTTGAAACTTAAGTTAGATACTACTATCGGACCCGACACGAACATTTTCATCAAAATTGGTCAACCGGAAGTAGTAGTTTATTTGTGTAATTTTTCACTTTTTTGAGATTTTCTCAAAAACTGGTCCTACGATTTTTTTAAAATCGCCTCATTTACTAAATTTTTTATGCTCTACAAGATAAGGTAGGCGCCGTGTTTGCTGAAATTCTTGGTGAGGCTGTTTTCACGTAAAAAAATTGTATTTTTAAGATTACGGCTTTAATATGCATTTTAGCGCAAAAATGTATATAATAAAAGTTGTAGAAAATTTAAAATTCTACAACTTTTATTTCAAACATTTTTTTGTATAACGCTTAGTTTAGCGATCATTAGCGATTTTCTGTTTTTTCTCACGAAAACGTGTGAAAAATCGATTTTTTTAAGATTTTGGCCTTAGTATGCATTTTATGACAAAAGTTTATATAATCAAATTTATAGAAAATTAAAAGATGTACAACTTTTATTTCAAGCATTTTTCTCTACAGAGCCTGGTTTAGCGTCAAAGAGTGATTATCCGTATTTTTAAGCCACACTGAGGTAGATTTTCATTTTGCGTCTTTCATTCACGATTAAAATTAGGTTATGTTTGTTGAGGTTAGTTTTTGTTTATTTCTACTGTTTTATTACTAATGTTAGGTTTATTGTCAAATTTGCGATGGCAAGAGAGAGTTGTGTGAGTGTTTCACACCAGATTTTTTGTTTTATGTCTGACTGATTTGCATGTTAATGTTAATACGGACGATAAAGGATGATTGATGAAAACATGCCATTCCTGATACGGGTATTGAACCCGGGATCCAGGGCACAGTAGCCAGTTGTGCTGATCATTACACCATAGACCACCCGTGCACATTGAATGCCTGTGTGGTAAACATTTCTGTTTCCATGGGTGATTTTGTATTCTTTTCTAATCGTTCTACTACAGATTCAGCGATTAAATTTGTCTTTTTGTATTTTTTATTATTGTTGTTTAGGTCAACAGCCAAACGGCTGGTTTGAACCTAAAGAGGTTTTATTAAGTAAAACGAGAAGTGAGGTGGTTTACCATTGCCTTCCTCACTGAATGGAAAAGTACACTTATCGGGATGCTGGGCCCTCTGAAAAACACATATTTTCCACTCTGCAAATGACACTTTCATTTCATTCACCACTGGGTCCAACTGTATAATGAAATTCATTACTTTCAGAGGAGATAACTCTGATTAGTGTCTTTTACACCTCTACCTCTTCTGTTCTTAAATGATTCAGTCATTTAATTGGCTGACCGTATGTTAAGAAACAGAACTATTTATTTTAGCCCTGCAACAAAGAGATTGAGTGTAAATAGTTTGACACTCCACCTGTCTGTTATGGACAGTTTTTATTATTATTGTATTATTAATTTTTTGTATTTCATTTCTTTGTTTTTAATCTTTTCTGTTTGGTTCATTAGCATACATTTTCTTTGATTTTCAAAGCTTTGTGCAAATTTATGGTTAGTTCTTGGCTGTGGCATTAGAAAAGTAACGGTGAACAAGAAAATTATATGACTTAAGATGAGTTTTTTTAAAAAAAAAGTACTGTTAATATAGCAAAAACAAAGAAGTATTGAAAAATAGTGTTAATAAATAAATAATTTTTCGTAAGACAATCACACTAATAAATAAATAAATTTCCATAAGACGATCACACTAATAAATAAATAAATTTCCATAAGACAATCACACTAATAAATAAATAAATTTCCATAAGACAATCACACCACCACTGGTTAAGAATTATTGTTTTTCATGTAAAATTACCTGCTCAGTGCACCTCAATCCAACTGATTGTCCCTTCCATCGTCCCCCATCGTACTATTAGCAGTGGTATTGCTAAGAATTTGACTACTGCGCATCTGTGTATTCACAGTTTCTAAACTTTGATGAACTATGTTCTGGTACTGTATGTGGTATGTTTGTTCTGGAATGGATTTAGATTTGAGGAGCTGCGCATAAATCTTGTCATGTTTTTAAAATATAATTTGTTTTTTTATTCTAACGCAAGTTTGATTGAATTGAAACGATACAGAAAGGAAGCGCAGCGTTGCCATTGTGAGAGTGGCAGTTGTCGTGGGTGGATCGGTGAAGATCCTGACAAAGAAGGGAAGTGGTCAGACAGCAGCAGCCGTAAAGAGAGAAAAGAGAAGAAGAAGAAACGCGATGTTAAAGATTTGTTGAATGATATGGATGTAAGTTCCTTATTTACTTTTACTTTTTTGTGGTGGTTCTGTGGATTTCTCTGATTTCCACATCATACAGTCCTGTCACCCAGTTGGTCTCCCTGAGATTCTTGCCTATTATATCATCTTGGTTTCCCTGATCAATGTTTTCATATGCCAACCTTTTAGTCACGTTTTTTTTGACAGATTTACCTTATTTACTTTTACTTTTTTGTGGTGGTTGTGTGGATTTCTGTGATTCCCACATCTTACAGTCCTGTCATCCCAGTTGGTCTCCCTGAGATTTCTTGCCTATCATATCATCTTGGTTTCCCTGATCAATGTTTTCATATGCCAACCTTTTATTCAGTTTTTTGGACAGAATTACCTTATTTGCTTTTACTTTTTTGTGGTGGTTCTGTGGATTTCTCTGATTCCCACATCATACAGTCCTGTCAACCTAGTTGGTCTCCCTGAGATTCCTTCCCTATCATCATCTTGGTTTCCCCCATCAATGTGTTCATATGCCAATCTTTTATTCAGTTTTTTTGGACAGATTTACCTTATTTACTTTTAATTTTTTTGCGGTGGTTCTGTGGATTTCTCTGATTCCCACATCATACAGTCCTGTCACCCCAGTTGGTCTCCCTGAGATTCTTGCCTATCATATCATCTTGGTTTCCCTGATCAATGTTTTCATATGCCAACCTTTTAGTCACGTTTTTTGACAGATTTACCTTATTTACTTTTACTTTTTTGTGGTGGTTGTGTGGATTTCTGTGATTCACACATCTTACAGTCCTGTCATCCCAGTTGGTCTCCCTGAGATTCCTTGCCTATCATATCATCTTGGTTTCCCTGATCAATGTTTTCATATGCCAACCTTTTATTCAGTTTTTTTGGACAGAATTACCTTATTTACTTTTACTTTTTTGTGGTGGTTGTGTGGATTTCTGTGATTCACACATCTTACAGTCCTGTCATCCCAGTTGGTCTCCCTGAGATTCCTTGCCTATCATATCATCTTGGTTTCCCTGATCAATGTTTTTATATGCCAACCTTTTATTCAGTTTTTTGGACAGTAACGGAATGCTTGCTGCCATTCTTTTGATTGGTCGTATCATACCAACTGTGATCTACAAGGGCAAGTCAAGTATAAACCGAACTTTTCTTAAATAAATTTACTTTTCATAAGAAATTACAAATAATGTTTTTAGTATTATTTTAACAAAGTCTCCTTTATGGTGTATAATAATTTTCTGTGTTTTGGAAGCTTGAAGATCTCTTCTTGAAAGAAGTTTCGTGGTTGACTCTTCAGCCTTTTGTGCATGTAATCTTGTATACAGCTTGATCATTTTTTTAACTGTTCTCCTCCCAGTGCTTGTTTCTATGGCCCGAACAAAACGTAGTCACAGGGGGATAAATCTGGACTGTAGGGGGGGTTATTTAAGGGATTCTCAATGCATTTCGACCAATTTGTTTTTTTTTTCAAAGTCAACGTGTAAGGCATGGTGTTGTCATGAAGAAGAATGATATCTCTGATTGTTTTACATCATCTTTTGGTTTTTTAGGTGGTTTTTGCTGACTCAATGCGTTGATTGTGGAGGAAGTTATTGAGTAAAACTCCCCTCCAGTCCTTAAAACACTTTTCTGGGAAAGAAATAGGTTTTGGCACCTATGAGACTTGATCTCGGGCATCGATCGTGACCTTGGATTTTCTAAACTTTCTTTACGTCTATCTTCAAACTTGTTAGCCCAGTTTAACACTTGGGTATGAGAAAGGGTACCATCACCAAACTGTGCTTTTAACAGAGTCGAAATTTCTGTTGGTTTGACACATTTATTAGTTAAAAAGTTAACAATAATATGTTGCTCAATAAACGATGGGACCTTTTTCTCTTACAGTCATTGCTGTTGTAATGATGTCAAAACATAGATATATATGTGCTGATTAAGTCTCAAATTGTAAAACCTTTAAAACCTGTCCATTTCTGAAACCTTCAGCCGTAGTTTATTCATGGAGCTCATATATCAGCACTCAGCGCTATATGTAGTTGTTACAGGCTCCTATATAATGTAGCCACTAACTTTTTTGTTCTCATCTGTATTTTACTTGACCAGAACACAGTATTTAATCTATAAAGAGCAGCTCTACCTTGATTCATCCTATTCCCAGATATCTTGGTTACTTGTTTCCTCAGATGGACAAATTTACCCGCGGTATTAGTACTATACTATTTTTCACGGCTTATGAGCTCTGAACATATGCATCGCCCCGCACTCACTTTATAGCTAGCCAATACTTGCTCTTGTAGCTCTGTTAAATATTTCGTCCGCCATTTTCTTGGTTTTTCAATAACAATTATTATAACCTATAAACATACAATCAGCTGATTATATTATAAAGTATTGCTTGTTAACGCGCTCTATAATTGATGTGTTCAGTACGAGATGCAAGACGATAGTGAACTATTGCGGCTCTTATACGCAATGTTTGTCTTACGCACAATGTTTGTCGGGTACAATCTGACAACGCTGGCAAACGTTGTGATTGGTCTAAACGTGTGTAAGAGGAGAGCTCATCAACCGTGAAAGCATATTAGTCACAATAACCAACTTATCATTCTATAATGAGAAATTTTCAGAAATTCCACCCTCAATAAGGTATTCTGTCTTTTTTTTATATTTACATCTGTAAACAAAAACTGTGCATTAGGTTTCCTCCCTCACTTTAAAACCCATCAATTGGTATCTTCGATTAAAATTTGTCAGTGCCTCTTGAACATGTTTATAAATAAAGTGGTGGAAAGACAGCTTCCCTGCTTTATACTAAACTTAAAAAGATTGTTTAAAAATATTTTATTAAATTAAAATTTTAGACAGGTGGAATAAATTAGGAAATATAAGGCTTTTATGGTTCAATGATTGTTAATATTGCTTTTTTTTGTTTCAAAGTGTTGAATAAACATTTGTGTTAATATGTTTTTTGTCTTTTATATGGTTGTTGTAATTAGATGTAAAAATTATAAAATTTATAGAATATAAAAATCAGTACAATGAAAAAGAAATAAATAAAATTAAGTACGATTCTGCACTTGAAAACGAATCTTACAAAAGATAATCACACAAAAAGCAAAAACTACACATTTCATTAACCCTTACTAACCAGGATGCCCAATATCACTCATTCGTCATCATCTTTCTTTAAACTTAATTATCTCCGCTACTATTCATTATTTTCTAACGGGTTTAGTTTTATTAGATAGAGACTTTTTTCTTCTTTCATTTGATGTATCTTGCATATTTGTACGATGAAAATTGACGTGGTGTTACGCGGGAATAAAGAGATTTGTTTGAAGAGCCAGAACTAAAACTTAAATGTTTTTATCTATAACTTTTCAACAAAACATCGTATTTGTTTGGGAATGACATCATCAGTTAGCTTAAAATGTAATAATCGAAATCAATGAATTAAAAGTGCCGGTGACAGATTTTATGACCCTAAAATTAAACAAAGAAGGTTAACACTACCTGTCTCGTCTACCCCTCCGTGAAACCTTACAATTAGCATCAAAATAAACGATAACATATTTTGATTTATGCTATCCTGTTTAGAAAAGGATAATACACAAAAAAACATGCGGAAAAGAGATAGAACTTTCATGGAAGAGGAGTAAATAAAAATTGAAAAGACCACATTATTTTGAGGAGATTTTTTTCTCCATTTTTTCATCCAGCATGTTACTTTGTTAAACAAAAAGTGTGATATCTTTTGAATGCGTCTTATCAATTTGCAATATCTAAGTGTTGTTATTTTTACAATGAATTGCTTTATTTATAGCTAAACATGAATGTATTTTTTAGTGATTTAGTGACACTTTTTCGTGTGTAAATTGATATTGCTAAAAGAAAATATTTTTTCTTAATTTTCAATTGTTATTCTGGTCGTAAATGAAAACTGAAAAATTTGGTTCAAACGTTGTTCTAATAACAAATTCTTTATAAATAAACGGTAATTTTTTGAAATTCTTAGGAATGAAATAAAAGAGTTTTTATTAGGCGTTAAATGACAGTCCGCGTGATTGTTAAAATCTCCGTTCTCGTCGGGTTAAAAAATAATAAAACAATTGCAAACTGTTGTATAAAACAAAAAGTAAATATTATGAAGTATGAGTAGCATACAGATGCAACAATAAGAAACTATTATCCACAAACTTATTTAACGATGTGTGCGTAGGTCATTAAACGATAAAAACGGTGTATACAAAGTAGAATACGGTAATGCGAATTGTAACAAATTTTATATAAGTATAATATGTTTTTATTTTGTTTATAATTGAAGCTTGAAGAGGAAATTGAGAAATTAGCATCATCTGGCCTAAAGAATAGAGCGCACACGTTGACATTATGCAGGCTAATGGTGCGTGCAGAAGAACCGGATTCTCGCCGTCGTTTGCTTAAATTGTTACGCCATGGTGATACGGCGTGTTTACGTTTGTTTTTGGATTATCATGGGTTGCGTCTAGTGTGGAGCTGGATGATGGACTCCGATCTGGATCTGAAAACAGAGGTGAGTGCTACTAGTGTCGTAATAGTTGTTATATTTACTGGGTGATTCATTTAAAAGTAGCTCGCCGCTCGAGTAATTTTCATATGTTGTATTGGCAGCACTGATCACGATGTGATCGACTGGCCTTTATAGTACAATTTATATTATTATTTAATTATTATATTATTATAGAGTACAATTTTTTCCAGCAAGATGGTGCAACATGTCACACGTCTCGCCAGTCCCTATCTCATATCAATCAGGCTTTTCCCATGCGAGTTGTTAGTAAAGATTTGTGGCCTCCTCGTTCACCCGATTTGAGTATGTGCGATTTTTTTCTACGGGGTTATTTAAAAGGAACTGTTTACCTATCAAACCCCTGCAGTATACATGAGCTAGAGAATAACATTGTGGCAGCCATTTAAGCTATAGACGTTTCCGTATTGTGTCGTATGTGCATTAATAACATTGAACGAGTGCAAAAATGTGTAAGCGTTCAAGGACGCCACTTTCAGTACCTACTGTAAAGGTGAAGTTGAAATTTGTATATAAATTTTAAATAAATATGTAAAATTATGTATTAAGTAATTCTACTTATTCATTTACTATTTGAATCCAATTGAGTGCCGAACGCTGCTGTTAAATGCAGCGGGCTACTTTTAAATGAATCACCCTGTAGTTCGAATGATTTTGTACTAAAACATTCAATTTTATACTTGAAAACTGTTTTCTGTTTCAATTCGAACCCGTCATGTACAGATAATCCGTTTTCTCAGAATAACTAAAGTCGGAAGAATGTGGAGCAGGTACGTTTAAGATCCATCAGTGATTTAATATTTACGTAAGTTTGGTAGTTGTATGTTTTACAATTTTTTAAATTTATAATAACTTTTTAACATAAATTGGATTTTTTTTAGAGTTCTTGTATCTTCTCAAGAGTTAAGATTATTGGTAAAATTATTTAATTATGCCTGTACTATTTTAAAAAAGCTTCTTGTTTGGTGTAAAGTTATGTAACTTGGTCTACAATGGTAAAGTTTAAAAAATTTAAAGGAAACTTCTGAGAACTAAACCTACATCTTTTCTGTCTGTCTCGACTAAAACCTACTTTACAAGGAGAAAATACATCGATAGATTACCGCAATTTTTAAAATATTGCGATAATTTGCATCCAAATATCTTTTCTTTTTTTCTCTTTAATTCTTTATTTACAACTGTAAAATTTTACAACAAGCAAATGTGATGATTATGATAATAATGTAAATGACATGATAGGCATGAGAGGGGTAGGGCCCCCATTGGTGCCTCCCCAAGAATGAAATTTGTGTATCAAATTAGCAGGTCTCTACTCCAGCGTCTTTTAAGGCGTCTAGGGGGATTATCAGGTAAATGGAAAGTGGAAAGAGAACGGTGGGTTCTCGTGTTCGTGTAACTTTACGTGAGACTTTTTTCAATGTACAAGCATTTCTTTCTAAATAATGTTTTATTAAAATAACAAAAAGAAATACCGTTATTCAGAATGAATAAATACTCAAAACATCCAAGTGAATGCTAAGAAAACAGTATACTATTGTGTAAATATTTGAGTACGTCACAGTTCTGTTAAACAGGGTGTCTTAAAAATGTTTAGCGTAATAGTGCTATATTTTTGTAATTTTAAAAAAAATTATCTTTTTTGTAACTATTTTTGTAATTGTTTATCAACAGATATTAGAAACGCTATTGAAATTGCCGATTCCCAATAAAACAATGTTACAAGACAGCAAAGTGCTCAGTGTCGTTCAAAAATGGGCATCTTCTGATAAAACAGCACTTAAAAGAACTGAAAGGTGAGTGTCATTTATTTTGATACTTTTGTTAATTATAATTTGCATGATCTTATTTATTGATTAATGCGATATAAATTTTTTGAAAATTTTACGAGGGTTGCCTTTTATATTTCGGGAATGGACAATACTGGTGCTGCAATCTGTTAGCCAATATCGTTATCTTAAAGTTCGACTTTTTTTCAATAGATTGTGCTCTGTTTCGCTCATACAAACCATTGCTGTGTTGTTTAGTAGTGATTTGAAATTGTTTTCTCTATCAAAAAATGGAGTTAAGTCCTGAACATTTTCATGCAATTATTTTTTACAACTTTCAACGTGGATTATCTCAGCAACAATGCACCAATGAACTTAATTTGGCATTTGGCGATGAAGCACCATCGAAAACCACTGTGTATCAGTGGTATACGGAATTCAATCGTGGTTGTGGTTCGCTCAGTGATGAATTTCGCGAAGGTCATCCAAAATCGGTTGTTCAAGAAAATGTTGATGCTGTGCGTGAACTGATTATGCAAGATCGTCATGTAACATATCGTGAGATTACGGCATCCTTGGGCATTCGTGGGACCAGCATACATTCAATATTACATGATCATTTGGGCACCAGGAAGATTTGTTTGCGTTTGATTCCCCATAATTTGACATTCGCTCAGAAAAAGGCTCGTGTCGATTGGTTGAAAGAAATGCTCACGAAATACAATAGCGGTGCTTCAAAACACGTTTGTGACATCATCACGGGTGACGAATCATGGATATATGCCTATGAACCTGAAACTAAACAGCAGTTGACCGTATGCGTCTTTCAAGACAAGCCAAATCCCACAAAAGTTGTTTGTGAACGAAGCACCTCCAAGCAAATGGTCGCTTGTTTTTTTGGAAAAACCGGGCATGTGGCAACTGTACCACTAGTAGAACATTGGACGGTTAAGTCTGAATGGTATACAACCATTTGTTTGCCAGAAATTTTTGGAAAAATAAGGGAAACCAACCCCCGAAGATGAATCATTCTCCACCAGGACAATGCGAGCTCTCACACGTCGGCTGAAACAATGAACTTTTTGAGAAATAAAAAATCGAATTGATAGGCCATTCGCCATACAGCCCTGATTTGGCACCCAACGACTTCTTATTCTTTTGATGCCTGAAGAAGCAGTTGATGCATTCAGAAAGCACATTTTGGAGGTACCTCAATCGGAGTGGAACAAGTGCTTCGAAAATTGGTTCAAGCGCACGAAAAAATGTGTTGATCATCATGGAGAATATTTTGAAAAACAATAAAGCCATTTACATTGATTAATTTGTTTTTACTTTCTCTTGCCTATGTGAATATATAGGAAGGAAAGTATTGTTTTCATGTTTTCGAAATCGAGTTTTCACCGGATCTATACGTTTTCAGACCCCCTGAACCCAAAAAACATGTTTTTAGCGATTGGTCTGTGTGTGTGTGTGTGTGAACAGAATATCTCGTCAACGGAACATCGTACGAACTTGAAACTTGAAACCTAAGTTACATACCACTACCGGACCCGACACAAACATTTTCATCAAAATCGGTCAACCGGAAGTAGTAGTTTATTCGTGTAATTTTTCACTTTTTTACGATTTTCTCAAAAACTGGTCCTACGATTTTTTTTAAAATCGCCTGGTTTACTCAATTTTTTATTCTCTACAAGATAGGGTAGGCGCCATGTTTGCTGAAATTCTTGGTGAGGGTGTTTTCTCGTAAAAACGTTGTTTTTTTAAGATTACGGCTTTAATATGCATTTTAGCGCAACAATTTATAAAATAAAAATTGTAGAGAATTTAAAATCCTACAACTTTTATTTCAAACAATTTTTTGTATAACGCTTAGTTTAGCAGTAATTTGCGATTTTCTGATTTTTCTCACGAAAACGTGTGAAAAATCGATTTTTTTTTAAGATTTCGGCCTTAGAATGCATTTTACGACAAAATAGTATATAATAAATTTTATAGAAAATAAAAAGATCTACAACTTTTATTTAAAGCACTTTTTCGCTACAGAGCCTATTTTAGCGTGAAAGAGTGATTTTCTGTATTTTTAAGCCAAACTGAGTTCGATTTTCATTTAGCGTGTTTCACTCATGATTAAAATAAGGTTATGTTTTTGAGGTTAGTTTTTTGTTTATTTCTAATGTTTTATTACTAATGTTAGGTTTATTGTTAATTATTTGCACTGGCAAGAGAAAGTTGTGTGAGTGTTTCACACCAGATTTTTTTGGTTTTCTATTCCCAAAATATAAAAGGCAACCCTCGTGTGAATTATACGTGCTAAGCATAAAGCATGCAGTATTCTTGTGTTTATTAGTGGATTATGTTCATAGTTTACCCATTTTATTACTGATTCTAGCGAGAAACTAAATACTGATTGATTGATTACAATAATGACTGAAGGTAGTCTTTTTTTTAAGGGGACCTGTTACTTGAAAATTTGAAAAAATCCTGTTTATTGTTATTAACCAAAAACATTTACACTTTGTCCGATGTAAAATGATGTACCGGGTGAGCATAAAGTCTTACCCTGATTATAAAATTTTATTACAGAATAATCGTTTGACGTAATAATTTAAATCTGGTGCTGTTACATAGGTTATTGTTAGTAGATTTTGTGACCAATAGATGGCGCTAGTGCTCCTCAACAATGACATGGTCTGTTAGTTCACGTTAGTTGCTGGCGAAATGGCGTTGAAGCAGGAGAAAGCACAATGTGTGCTTTGGTTTCACGAAACGAAATCGCCCATCAGTGTTCAGCGTAATTTTCGGGCTTTTTATGGACGTAGCCCTCCTGATGTTAAATCAATAAAGCGATGGTATGAAGGGTTTAAAGAAACAGGCAGCGTTGGAGATCTTCCTAGAAGTGGCAGGCCTAGTGTGAGTGAAGCAACTGTTGATCTTGTTCAGGAATCGTTTCAACGGAGTCCATCTAAATCAACTCGTCAAGCATCACGTGAACTTCAAATACCTCAAGCAAGTGTGGTGAAAATTCTTCATAAAAGGCTTAGGTTGCATGCTTATAAAGTGCAAATCGTGCAGGCCTTGCAACCGAATGATTTGCTGAGACGTGCAGAATTCGCAACTGAGATTCTCAACAGGATTGACGGCGCTAACGATTACTTAAATCGCATATGCTTTACCGATGAATCCACCTTTCATGTCAGTGGAATGGTAAATAGGCATAATGTCCGTATATAGGGATCAGAGAATCCACATGCTACTGTACAGTTAAAGCGAGACAGCAAAAATGTGAATGTTTGGTGCGGCCTCATGCATAATAAGGTTTTCGGGCTGTTTTTCTTCACGGGAAACACCATTAACGCTAACATTTACTTAGATGTTTTGCAACAGTTCATTGCACCACAGTTAGAAGAATATCAACCATGGATAATTTTCCAGCAAGATGGGGCACCGCCCCACTGGGCTTTGATAGTGCGTAATTTCCTGGATGAAACATTTCCGGATCGGTGGATTGGAAGGGATGGTCCAACACCCTGGCCACCCCGCTCTCCAGACATTACTCCCCTTGACTTTTTTTTCTGGGGCTATATCAAGGATAGAGTATTCGCCACACCAGTTGCTGACGTTGACGAACTAAAGGCTAGGATACAAGCTGCTGTGGGTACTGTGACAGAACACATGTTACAAAACACCTGGCGGGAACTGGAATACCGCTTCGACATTCTCCGAGCTACCAAGGGGACACACGTTGAAGTTTACTAATGTAAGTAATCTTAAAAAAACTATTAACACTAACCTATGTAACAGCATCAAATTTAAATTATTATGTCAAACAGTTATTCTGCAATAAAGTTTTATAATCAGGGCAAGACTTTATGCTCACCCGGTATTTCTTATTTGAATTAATAATTTTCTTATAGAAAATTGTTATATAAATAGAAAGTTCATAATTAACAGGTTGGCTGCCGTGAGATGCGCCGGCGCTACTCAGGCTTTTGTTACCCACAGGCCGTGAGTAATACGGTTGCTACTCAATTCCTATTCTACAATTTTGTTAATATCTTTTCACGGCCTGCTTGAAGGGTGTTGTAATTTTAATATGGCCTCTATGGCATACTTTCGCGTACATGTATGTTAGCAACATCTTTGAGAAGCCATAAGAACTCTAATGACACGCGAGAGAACTGACGCCATTCGCTTCCGTTGTTCATTGAATAAACATCATTTTATTGTGAATTTTGTCCATTTTTTAGTTTAATTTGTTGTTTTATCGTAATAGTTTTTTATCTAATTAATTTAAACCGGTGAACTCACTTTTTTTTCATTATTTTTAATTGTATTAATGGTTTTTTTATATTAATAGAATAATAAACATCTAATTAAAAAGAAACTGTGTTTTTATTACGCGGCCTGTCAGGAAGGGGTTTCCTTTAACATGGGCGGCAGCCAACCTGTTAAGTAACTTCTCTAAAAAGTCAGAAAAATTTAATATTTACAATATTTTTTTGTTACTTTTGAAGGTAATTTTAAATGTTGAAAAGGGATGTTTTGTTATTATTATGACAACTGTGTTTGTTTTGTTATTTATGAGCAAATATTGAGGTTACTTTAGAAAGTTTTAGAATATATTTTTGTCAAAGTTTAAAATTGCTGCAATATTCCTGCAAGTTAATTTTTTTCCATATATAAATGACCCATTATCTTCAAAAATGTTGGAGTTATCAAGCTGAAATTTTGGAGCATGTTTACATCCATTCTAAATTATTGTAGTAAAAATTATTCAAATAATTACAGATTAATTTGGTTTTTCAAAATTGTGTTGAAGAAATTTAGATATTTTTCAGGTTATTTAAAATTTGTTTAATTTTGAAACGTTAGATAACAAAAATGAGTTATTATTATACTACCTTACTTATAATATGTTATTTTAATCCTGTAAAACAAAATCCTGTAATCCTAACAAAACAAAAGTGATGATCATCAGCAAACAACAGATTGGTGCACACGATCATATTGTAGTCAATCGGGTTAGAATAGAAAGAGTGTCACAATGTCAATATCTGGGCACATGTATAAACGAGACGTGGGATAACTCGCAGGAAATAAAATGTCGTATTGCAAAGGCTAGAAGTGTCTTCAATAACATGGGTTCGGTTTTCAAGAGCCATAACTTGACACTTCCAATGAAATTACGACTGCTGAAGTGTTATGTATTCTCAGTCCTCCTCTACGGAGTAGAAGCCTGGACATTAACACAGGCAACAATTAACAAATTGCAAGCTTTTGAACTCTGGCTCTATAGACGAATACTGAGAATATCCTGGACCCAAAAAATCACCAACAAGGAAGTCTTACGTCGAATGGGCAAGGAAGCCGAGTTAGTTAACACAGTAAAGGCACGTAAACTTCAGTATTTGGGACACATAATGCGTAACGAGCACAGATATGAGTTGCTGCAACAAATTCTGCAGGGCAAAATTGACGGGAAAAGAAAACCGGGACGAAGAAGAATATCCTGGCTGGCCAATCTAAGAATCTGGTTTGAGAAGAGCTCACTGGAACTGTTTCGTATAGCCTCAGATAAAGTACGCATCGCCATGATGATCGCCAACCTCCGGACCGGAGCGGCACCCTGAGAAGAAGAATCCTGTAAAGTTTCAGTTTGCTATCTGCTATGATTTTAAGAAAAAGAGTCGATAGTAGGTTTCATGTAAGATGTACTACATACATGTACCATGAACCTAAGTATTCAGTTACACGTTCCCTTGAAACAAGTAATGCTGTTATATAGTTTGGAATAATCTAGGGATATAGAGTTGGAGTCTTTAAAAAATAAAATTTTAATGTGCCCTAGTGCTCCTGGGGGGATAATTTTTAGTTTTCATTTTTGGTGTATTTTCAAAATTATCTGTAGATCATAGTTTGTATGTATGGCTATTAGAAATCTTTCACATATTATTTTATTACTTAATTTAGGGTGTCTACCAATCTGAAAAATCGTCGAATTGTCAGGGAATGTTTTTTTTTAAAATAAACAGAAAAATTTTCAGACACTCATGCTGGTTACATGTTAACTTATAAGAGCCTGTCTACAGGAGAGCTTAGGCATTAATTAATTTTCTTTATAAAACTTTACTCTTTTAATGCGGGGATGACTACTTACATATACCGGGTGGGGCATGTCACAAATTCGGGGGAGGGGGTCCATAATTTGTGCAACCCGGCGAAAAAAATTTAAAAACAATTTAAAATTATTTATTTATTTCACTTGAATCATATAGTTACAAAAATTATTAAAACCTTACAATCGGCGATGAAATTGCCCCCTCCCACTCGGTGAAAGTGTAGTGTTGTTCGATTAACCATATTTCTGAAGAGTTTTCTCAACATCTCTTGCGGGATATTCTCTATCTCTTCTGGCAGAGTCTAATATGATATGTATACTTTCCGTGCAGCGTTTAGGTAGCCCTTGCTATGATGTGACTGGAGAAAAGTGGTTTAGTCGTGGAGGGGGATGTACAAGTTAGCTCTGTGCGGAAAGCGTGCTGCATGGGGAGAAACGCCTGGTGTGCTGGTCGTGGTGGTAGCTCACCGCTCAGTTAAAAGAGCTAGCTCTTTTGTGCGCCTCGCTCCTGAGCAGCACATCACTACTACCATGAAATCGAGTCAATTACTGACATCATGCGGAAGAAACGAATTTCTTTATTCGGGCTTTGCTTAGAATACCGGACAATCAAATAACTAAACAACTCATTTCTATAATTAACTCATGGAAAAATCCTCAAAGGTGGTTGGCCGAAATAAAGCAAGATATGCAACAGCTTACGTTGCTTTAAGATCAAGACACAAGATTCGTCGAAAAAACTCAAGCTCCGTCATAAATGATTTGTACAGATAAAATTTAGATAGATCAGGTCCCAAAATATGAAGAATTATGAGGAAAAGTGTAAGAATCCTAAAATCTAACCAAGAATGATTTCTAAATTTGATTCAAGTGGTCCAATGATGTCGTAAAAGCAAAAAAAAGTTCAAATATTATTTCCGAATAATTTACATATTTTTTTGAATATTTAAAAACGTAACTATTGAAAAAATATTTTGTATCAACCATCCGTTTTATCAGGATATTATTGTTCAAATTCTAGTTGTAGTAATAAAGGAATTGCACTAAAAGATTATGGTGGACACCCTGCAATACATGTAATATATTTCAAAAACTGAAAATAGATTCTTACTGAAATAAAAAACAAGTTTTTTGTGAAGTGTTTTTATTTTTGTTTAACATTCATTATACATTTTTTTGTAAAACCTAGGATTTTTTTAACATCTTAATCGCATGATTTGTAAATCGCCTTTTTTTGTCAGTATTTCACTTATGAATTCTTTATGCAGTTATGATAATAGACAAGAAGCTCCAGTTAAAAATAAAGTTGTGGCTTTACAAACGTGTATGTTGCATGTACACACTGGAATACAATAAGCAGTGAAACCTTTCGGTAACTTTATCTGGTTTAACAGTATTACAGGGTTGCTTCACTATGGCTTGTAGTTTACAAATGCACATTAAAGCCTGCTGGCACTAGTCACTAGTCTGCCGTTATCTCTAGTGATGAAGCTGTTGATGTGGCTGTGTAAACTGAAGAAATTACTTGGATCAATTATAATTGTAACAATTTCCACATTTTGTTAATAACCGTACAACCTCGTTTATTCGGACTAATTGGGACCAAAGGCAGTCCAGAAAATCAAAAATCTGGGTAGTAACACTTAGAAAACTGGTAACACTTTGAAGACTGACATTTTTTTTTTGTAGTTTTGCCCGTGGACTGCCATTTTTCGGGGATTTTTAAAAAATTGTCACAAATCAACCATTAGTCTTAAATTCAAAAAGTAAAGATTAAATTAAAGATCATATTTACTTTTCAAGATTAGGATTACTTACATTATAATGATAAAGATGTTTGACTGAAGAGAGGTATGTTTTCTTGAATTTAAAAAATTTTCACTGTATAATGATGATATAGAAGAATAATAAAATTAATTATATGAGTTCAATTGTTACAAACTAATTACCGTATTTTCCGGACGATAAGACGCACTTTTTTCCGTAGGAAAATGACCTAAAAATTACCATGCGTCTTATGGTCCGAACGCTAGCTATATTTCAGGGTAGATGCTTTCTATAATAATATTTATTACTACCCTACTCTACTTAAACACGTTCAATAACTAGGGATTTCAAAACAAAACATACAATGATGTAGGATGTACCGTAGTTTTTAAACTGTATTGTCTTGAAGATTCTAAGCACACACAGTATTTTCTGTATCGATATTACTTACGGTAAATATCATAGCATTTTAAAATATGAAGCAAGTTTCGTACTCTTTCGCTTTTAAATTCAAAGTGGTTCAATATGCAAAAGATAATGGCATTCGGGAAGTAGAAAGGCATTTTTTACCTCCTCCAACAGAAAAAATGATTCGGGAATGGCGGAAACAAGAAGATTTATTACTCAAGGCAGATAATAAGAAACATACCAGTAAATATCGAACTCATGGTGTCGAATGGCCACAACTTGAAGCACAATTGAAAAATTGGATTATCAATTACTACTAGACTAACCATGTTGCCTGAATCTGATTGTCTACCTGATTTGACAATGCAGTATGTCAGTTCAGGTAGACAGTCCGACACGATGTCATGTACACAAACTAGCAACCCACCCCCTGCATTACCAAGTCTATTTTTCAAAATTCTAAAAATTCTACCGCAATATTGGCCAATCGATATTTCATGTTATTAACATGTCTGTACTAAGTTTTTTACGCTGGATAAAACAATAGTTTGCCCGAGCCGAATGATCGTGTGGTTACCGAGATAGCAAGGGTTCAGAATATTGTTAATAAATCAAAATTTAAATAACGTATGAATTTGAAATTTCGTACCCGCTGTAATAATATAATTGTCTATGTCTTGTTAAAATTTCAAACTTTTTGGTCAAATATTTATCGAGTTACACGCCTCTAAACGCATGAAATTTGTTGCGGTATCAAAAAAACCGGGTCTTTTTGTCTTCCAACCTCGATATGGCAACTTTTAAACAACATTAAAAATATATGACTATTATAAGTCAAAGCAGAAAAAATGAGCTAAATTTTGATGAAAAGTATGTTGAAATCCGACTCAAAATTATGGAGATGCAAGGATTCAAACTCGGGTATCTACGATTATGAAACCGATTGTAGTAATTTACGTACTTACAGTTTCTATATCCATGTTTTTTTGTAAATTTATGACTATAAAATAATTATATATATTGTATCTTCTGTACTTGCTGTTTTTCAAATAAAGAAATCACATTTACCTGCATTAAAAAACTAATTAAAATCAGTCATAATAATTTTTTGAATAATAATTTTTATGCCTTGAAAAACAAGGGTGCGTCTTATCGTCCGATGCGTCTTATCGTCCGAAAAATACAGTACCTATTTCTAATTACCAATTTATTTTTTTATTTTTTAAGTAAAATTTAAAAAAAAAACTAAGTATTATAATAACGAACTAGTAACTAACAACAACGTGCAGAAGTACCGACAGATCGCTTGCTCATGCTTAATAACATCAATGCTGTAAAAGTCGATATATTCGATAATCTGACAACATTAGGACTTTGAGTGTACTCTATTAGATTCAGAATGAAGTAAATTAAGTGACAGCATAGACGGCAATCGTATACGAAACGAGCTAATGGATATAAAACCAAGTGAAATAGGTACCCGTATCGTATACGGGTAAGATGATAAGATGATTATCAGAAACTTTTTTATTTTTTGAAAACACGGGTCATTTATTTATGGGCTAATACTTTCAATTAAGAATTAATTTAGAAGTTAAGATTCTTTTACATCTATATTTTGTTATCGTCAATTATTTATAAGTGGATTTTTTATAGTAGTTAGTTATATTATTGAAATTTTTATATTTCGAGTTTGTTGTAATGCGATTTTCGGCTTACTAATAGTTTTCTGTGGTATATATTAATACGTATAATATGTTCTTCCATTATTTGAACAATCTATGTGGTTGTTGCTTGTTGAAAACTTTTGAGACAAATGTATTTCCTGAACATTTACCTTGTAGATTCTATAATTACCGGCAGATCGATTGTCCATCACTCTAACTGATGCGACCGTTGTTTATCGTATTTCCCATTTTGTTCCTCTGCTTTGTAACATTATGTAATTATTTTGTTTTGCACCATCAAAAAAATTCATGTTTGCTAAAAGTTTCTTTTCATGTCGTGTTAAAAATTGCTTCTGACGAGTTCCTGTGGTAAAATGAACAATTTACTTATTTGTTACTTACTGTTGTTACTTGTGAACTTAATTGTTTATTGAAATTTGACTTTTATCGTGCTGTTTTACTGTAGTACCAATTTCTCAACATTTGTCTGCTTTAGGTGATGTTATGCTTGTGTAACTACAGATTTTTTTTTTTCAAAATAACATTATTTGCAATCAGTTTAACTACAGATTGAGTAGATCCCTCTTGTCCTGGATGTTCAAAAATGTTTTTTATTTGTGATGTTTGTAGCGACACCTTTGATAAAAGTTAGATTTCAAGTGTTTTTTTTTTGAAATTTTTGTTTGTGTATTTTTTGACAATTAATTTTAGAATTTGTCTGTATTGTACTTTTTGTTTTGATTTTAATCTAATTATTCTTGGCAATACTTTTATGAACGGTGTAGTTTTGTCTGATTTGTGTTTAGAATTGTGTTTTAATTTTTTTATGTTAGTTTTGTATTTGTTTCGATCCGATTCGTATTAGACTGATGTCCTCTTGAGCCGTGGACTAATGACGTCTTTTTAATACATGTTAAGAAGCCATAAATATTGAGACGAAACATATTCGAATATTTATTATAGTTAACTCCAGTATCAATGAATTTACAAATTTTTTTGATTTTCCATCATAATTTTTTTCACGTTATACAATATTGTTATTTCCAAGAAACATGCAATTTTCTATTATTAAAATCATATGATTTGAGCTTGCTTGCATGCAACGGCCAATGTTGGTCAAACTTACAGTAGCAGTATGTACTATGATTGATCTAAGCAAGATAAAGCAATAAGAATATTTAATCAACGATATTTTTTCTCCTTCACTGCACAACGTTAGTAATTCTTGTATATTGATTAGTTTTGTTTCCTATTCGTAACTTATAATCGATGTGAGTTACACATAATTTGAATGATTATCGTGAGGTGTAAACATTCAGTTTCGTTTTATTTGCTTAATTTTTTTACTGATAATTTTGTGAAGCTGTGGATTTTATTATTAACACGTTGAGCTTGGAGGCTAGAATCATAGACGCTTTGCTGTGCGGACCCTCATTGCAATAAAAAAATAACATGATGCCTCAAAGTGTTAGTTGGCCACACGAACTATCTTACTTATTTGTTCTTCTATTAACCAGCTAAATATAGTACAGTATTATATGTGTTTATTTTGTTTGTTGCGTGATTATAAAAGTACATACATATATTATTGTATAAAGTAGTAAGTACGAAATACATTGCATAGAAATCGTGAGTTCTCAAAATAACAGAAATTACTTTTGAGTAATAATTAAATTATTTTTATGTAAAAATATATTATTCTTACCTTTTCTAGGTAAAAAGAAATCACTAGGGATGGAGAAATTTGTAGAACGATATAATTTTATGATAATGATATAATTATACCACTCTAGAAATTCCCGGCAGTTGGTAACAAAAACCAACCTGAACAACTTTCACTAACAACAAGCTGAATAACATTTACTAACATTGCCAGTGTGCCAACGATTGATCAAAAGCTACAGAAACGTAGTAGGGTTTATAACGTCTTAAGGCATCAGTCTGCCTTAATGTGTTAAAATAATAGAGTTTAATCATTTTTGAGCCAAAATCTTATTAAAAATTTCATGAAAAAATTATAATGGGTGGTTGCATAAGAGGGTTAAAAACACGTAGGTGGGCCTCACACAAAGTGAAACCGGTTTTTCTGCAGGAAAAAGAATAGTTGTAAACAGAGGTGGTTATTATGAGAAATTTGACTCTTGATTAGATTAGGGGTAGGTTGGTTTGCATTTTGCAAGAGTGGCTAACCAGTTGTGTGGTGAATAAAATTTCGCAATGTTGCCACCAGAGTAGCACCACTATTAATCTAAAATTTAATTATTCAAACTTTGTTTTTTAAATATTTAATAAGATGTATAGATTACCCGTAAATCTGGGTGGTGTTAAAGTACTGTGTACTTTGACACACGTTTTTGGGAAATCAGCTCGGTATAAAAATCCTGTTGCCATTGGAATTGTAAAAATTGACCGGTACGGATTGCAAAAATGACCATGTGTTGGAATCTTTATTTTTCTTGTTTTACGTCTGACTGTTTTGCAATTTCTGCTAATGCAGATGGTGAAAAATGATGATAATGAGCGATGAAAATGCCAGACCTGACTGGGAATCGAACCCGGGACCCCAGTGTAGAAGCCAGTTGAACTAACCACTACGCCAACGGATGGGCCGGTTGTGTGTTAGAATCGCTTAGCAGTTAAAACATATTGAGTTGTTTCATTTATAAAGTCTTGTTTATTTTTTAAATCTTGGAAGCCTTCCCTTACAATTATTGAAATCTGTTCGCTAGAACTCCGTTGTAGAGCGTAAACAGATGAACAGAATTCTCTGTTGTAGAGCGTAAACAGACGAACAGAACTCTATTGTAGAGTGTAAACAGACGAACAGAACTCTCTGTTGTAGAGCGTAAACAGACGAACAGAACTCTCTGTTGTAGAGCGTAAACAGACGAACAGAACTCTCTTTTGTAGAGCGTAAACAGACGAACAGAACTCTCCGTTGTAGAGCGTAAACAGACGAACAGAACTCTCCGTTGTAGAGCGTAAACAGACGAACAGAACTCTCCATTGTAGAGCGTAAACAGACGAACAGAACTCTCCGTTGTAGAGCGTAAACAGATGAACAGAACTCTCTGTTGTAGAGCGTAAACAGTTGAACAGAACTCTCTGTTGTACAGCGTAAACAGACGAACAGAACTCTCCGTTGTACAGCGTAAACAGACGAACAGAACTCTCCGTTGTACAGCGTAAACAGACAGACGAACAGAACTCTCCGTTGTAGAGCGTAAACAGACAGAAGAACAGAACTCTCCGTTGTAGAGCGTAAACAGATGAACAGAACTCTCCGTTGTAGAGCGTAAACAGACGAACAGAACTCTCTGTTGTAGAGCGTTAACAGTTGAACAGAACTCTCTGTTGTAGAGCGTAAACAGATGAACAGAACTCCGTGGTAGAGCGTAAACAGAATTAAATTGGATCCATTTACATAGGATACTGTTTTGTTTTTTAAATGTATAATTTTAATTCTTACTGTGGTTATTATTACACCCATTATGGTATTCTGTTTACATTGTTATGGCCAAATATACATTTTAATGTAATTAAACCGCTTTGTTGTGTACGAGTACAAAATGCTATAAAAAGTGCTTTCAATGACACAGTATTTTAGTTACTTTACAACTTTACATTAGTCGTGTACAAAATGCAAGTTATAGTAATTTTTCGATTGGATGTTAAGCATACAAATAAATGACCATATAGATTTGTTATTATGTGAAGTATTTTGTTTACAATTAATTTAAAGTGGAAGTGATGAGCTGATATTTAATTGATGTCTGTTTTTAATTGGTCATTATTCCAGTATTTGAAATGCAGTATAGCTAGCTAGTGTCTGTTATTTTATGTGTTGTGTTTTAATATGGCAGGGTTTTTCCTAAATGCATTGTATCATGTCCTGTTTGACTGCTATAGTTATTTTGAACTAACCATTATAAATAATTGCTAACCGATTTAGTTGTATTTCTTAACTGTACTTGATAAACTGTGCAGGTTACACGGAATTTTAATCATTATCATAGTATGTAAACATTCAGTTCCTTTCTATTTGTTTTATTAATGTGGCAATACCAATATTTTTTGATTCCAATACCGAGTTTCCCACAAGTATTGCACTTTGCATAATGATTATTGACCTTGTCGATTTAAAATACATCCATGCTTCAGGAGTCTTTCAGTCCCACTGAAAATAATACTGTATTATTAAACTTAAAATCATGAAATATAATCAAAGTAAATATAAAAAAAATATATTTTTTATATCGTGTGCGGCATAAGTCGCTACCCATCGCTAGAAAATTACATGTTCACTCACTGAAGTGGTGGGGGGGGGGGGGTAACCTTGAACGCCAGAACGTTTACACATCTGCCTTTTCAGTTCTACTTGTGTATTCGTGTTAGTTGCTACCCCCACATATTCATTTGTTACGGTTAAAGACGTCTTTCATTGTGAATAGAAAACTGTCGCTTCAACAGAGAGAGTATTTTATTATACAGCAGTGGTGCAAATTTAATTGTAATTACGATAAAGTACATGATCAGGTCTGCATAAAATTTCCTAATGTTTTGCCGCCGTGTACGAAAAGTATATATAATTTAAATAAACGCTTAAAAGCCCAGGTTCAGTCAATGATTTACCCGGATCTGGTCGCCCTGTATCGGTTACTACTGAAGAAAATTTACACCACGTTGCACAATCATTTTTCAATTCTCCAAATAAATCAGAAAGACGTGCTTCCACAGAGTTAGGTATTTCGAATAGAAGTTTTAGAAGAATGTCATCAACGTTAAAAATGAAACCACACAGGCCGGTCTTACTGCAAGCTCTACATGTACACAATATATAAAATCTACAATGCATGTATGAATGTTCGGGGTAGCGATTTATGCCACACCCGGTATTATAGCTTTCACGATACACGCAATAAAACAACACGGACGCACAATGAAACACAAATTAACCTCTTTTAATAATTTTGTGCTCGTAACCGTATCCGGAAGTTCTACTTTACCATTTTACTAAAATGTCGATCATCCAATCGAAACCGCTCTAAATAATCAAGTGCACTTTGACACATTCACTTTTTATTGGTAATTTCACATTATATAAAAAAATTGAAAAAATAAGAAAACCTATGTGAACAGTATAAATTTATAATGCACTACAATTTATTCACTGTGAAAGCCCAATCTCATGAACAGGTTGTATCAAATCATGATTGACTTCTTCCATAGTTTGATTAGTGAGTCGTTTATACTCTTGTTCCTTTTTCGGGTAGCCGTATTTATATTAAAACGAGTTATCGGATTTTGGTATATGATTTAAGATTTGTCAAATAAGTTGTTTAATTTGACAACAGTTTGAAATCTTTTTCATATAGAGAAGTTTTTTTTACTCCCCTAAGCCAGAATGACCCAACTATATTAATATTTATAATATATCTGCCCATAACAGACAGATGGAGTGTCAGATTATTTACACTCAATCTGTTCATTGCAGGGCTAAAATAAATAGTTCTATTTCTTATCACATGGTCAGCCAATTGAATGACTGAATCATTTAAGAACAGAAGAGGTAGAGGTGTAAAAGACACTAATCAGAGTTATCTCCTCTGAAAGTAATGAATTTCATTATACAGCCGGACCCTGTGGTGAATGAAGTGAAGGTGTCATTTGCAGAGTGGAAAATATGTGCTTTTCAGAGGGCCCGGCATGCTGATAAGCGTACTTTTCCACTCAGTGAGGAAGGCAATGGTAAACCACCTCACTCCTTGTTTTACTTAGTAAAACCTCTACAGGTTCAAACTAGCCTTTTGGCTGTTGACCTAAACAACCATATATTTTATATTAGAAAATTAGGGCACTTTTGCCACAGTTTAAAAACTAGAGAATCGGTTTCGAAGAATCAACTTTTCATTGTCGATTCTCGAGTAAATTATTTTTTTTTTGGTATTGGTAGTGTTAAAATTGACATTTGGAATCGACACATCTGTAATTTGTTCTATTTTTCAAGCTGATTATTTTGTGAAGTTATGATTTATTTATTTATTTATTTTATTTTTTTTTGCGTGATGATGCCTACATAAGCCTTAGGCTTGTGCGTAGGTAATGATATGCGGTGATTTACAGATGAAAAAATGCCAGACCTGACCGGGAATCGAACCCGGGACCCCGGCATAGTAGCCAGTTGCGCTGACCACTACACTTAATTGTTAAGATTTTATTGTTAATATAATTAATACTTTTCAAATAAAAATTGTTGACCTAATAAGTCTCGTTATATTCTAAAGTTAAGTTGATCTTAGTATTATTGCTGATCGTAATTAAAAATTACGAGAACGACGAACAAAAGGTGGTTGAAATAGTAATGATTGTAAGGGGGGGGGGGGATCAATGAAAGGAATTTATAAAACTGGACTTTTTGTACATTTGATTGATAATAATGAAAGGTAGTTGTGATTGGTCAGAGTTGCAATTTGGCCCAGGTAAACGACTTTGACTAATTTTAATAAATCGGGTAAAGTGACAGTCCGGAATCGCAGGAAAGCTTGCATTACTGTGATTTCAACTGTAGTTTTGGAAAATTGATAATGAAATAGTGGGTTTGATATTTATGAGGAAAATTCAGTTTATTTACAAACATTGATAGTACTTTTTTTTTAACGTGATGGTTTTATAGAATTTAGAGTGTAAGGTTGTTTAAGAAAAAAGTAAATGGAAAAGATACTGGCACCTGACATGTGACATTTGGTTGACACTTCCATCTTGGTCTTTTTGGATATCGGTCAATACATCGATATTTTACTTTCGGCAAAATATGTTTAAAATGTATAAATATTTGGGATCAATGGACATGTTACATGTAACATATTTGTTATTCGCTCGTTAATAACAGTATGTGCTCCCCGTACTTTATGCATAATGACTAACATACGTGTTAATTTATTATTTAGTGAAGTAAAATGAAATTACGATAGAGTTTTAGCATACAAATGTGTTTTTAACAGGACGTTTTTCGAGTCTAACATTACAAGAGAATCCAGAATGTCAATGCACGGCTGAAGAATCGAATGTATTTCTGTTACGGATGAACGACTTTTTGTTATTGTTAAATAAAAAAAATCGACCGGCATGGTGGTCACAGGATAACTTCTCAGTGCAATCGGTAATACCAATAATGATGTGTGTGTGTAATAATGGTACATTTTGTAAAAGTTGAAAAAAAAAGAAAAACATATTTTTGTTTTATTGATTTAAAGTTGTCGTCGATAATACAAGCGATGCACATTTTTGTGATAAACGTTTTTAAAATGATCGATGAACTCTTTCATTTTATTATGTTTTCTTTTTGTCTTACTATGATTGGAGCTTGCCCAATTTCATCTGTCGTAGGTCATTTAGTTTTTTCCGTCTGTAAACACGTTTGTCTGCTTCTTCTGTAAACTTTTTCATTTTTGATTTGAAAAAATCCTAAAAAAATATCTGTGTGGTAGCTGATATTAACTGAATCTTACGTTTCATTTTCCATAAAAATTTCTATCAACCCTTTATATTCTTTAAATTTCTTTTTTCACATGTTTGTGAAAGTATGTCTCAGCCTTCAGTTTAAACATTATTTTTTATTGTGATTTGTGCTCTGTTTACTTAAATACTGTCTTTTCTTGCCATTAATGTGGTATCGGTCAGTTCTGGTTTCAAGTTATTTCTTATTTGTTGTATCTCACCGTCAAAAACACTTCCATCTTTCTGGTTAATTTTTTTTTTTTGGTTGTTGTGAAAAACCTTGATTCGTTATATTCTGAACTTGTTTAAACTACTATATCAGTAGTCATTCATGTACCTCTATGTATCTTTTTCAACCTCATTCCCTAGTAAGATCTTTTCATACATTTTCGTTTCTCATTCTCCACTGTCTGGGTTAGAATTAGTACACAAAACAGACTTAAAACGTAAAAACAGTTTTTTTTAAATCTAGTCTTTATCCGTTAAAATCTCTTAACGTTTCCAAAGCTGCTTTGTGCAGCTTTAAAAAATTTATTTCAGACCTCTCTTCTTATGTTTGTCCTGTCTCCATTAGGATTAACATAACAAAAAGCATTTTCTGTTCTGAATTGGTTCTTTTTCCATTATCTTGATGTTTCTTATATCTTGAAAGCAGCTTTGTGGAGCTCTCTCTAAAAATTCATTTCGGACTTTTTCTTGTATGTCATTCTCCACGCTCCGTATTAGGATTATAGGTAGTACATTTCTGTAAACACTCTGCACCAATTGAATGAGTACGTTGAAAGCGAGTCTTAAATTGTCACGGGATGAGTCTGTAAGCTTAGGATCACCCCTTGGGACTGCCCACATCTCTCCTCCTCTTCTATGTATTTCTTCCACTTTAATTTGTCCAAGCTAATTGTTACGGGATTGTTACTAATTGTTACTAATTTGTTATGGGATGAGTCTGTAAGCTTAGGATCACCTCTTGGGACTGCCCACATCTCTCCTCCTCTTCTATATATTTCTTCCACTTTAATTTGTCCAAGCTAATTTTCTGTTTATTGTCTATTTAAAAAAGTTAAATTATGAAAGTAAAATACCTGTATCACTTAATTTACTTCTACGAAATATTTCATGTAATAAAACCTAAAGGAAACTATTATTAGGTTAAAATAAAGTACAATGAAAGAAACACGGACATGTGTTCTCATCTTGTTCTGTAGGATTCTCACTGCAATATTACTACCGTGCATACAGTGTGCGCAGCACTACACAATTCCCCATGCGCCATTGGTTTGTAGGTTCACTCAACTTAAAATGTACAGGACAGTTGGGTGTAAAACACATAAATCATTTTTATTTTTGAATCTGTTAATCATCCATTATATCCTGCATTCTTTAACATCTTCAAATCAAGCTTTGTGCAGTTTTCAAAAATTTCATTGTATGCCTGTTTTCCTGTGTTGTTCGTCACTTCCTGCATTAGGATTAATGTGCAGAACAGCAGTTAGGTGTGAAATGAAAAAAGGCATTCTTGTTGCTGAATCAGTTCTTTATCCATCTTGGCATTCCTTAATGTCTCCTAGGCAACCTCTGTGGAGCTCTCAAAAATTTCCTTTCATACTTTTGAAATCATGCAATGTCATGAATTCATTGATCAGCTTTCTGAACCGCGTAAAATAATTTGTACTTCTGTGATTTCACTTAGTTTGATTTATATGTTTGTTTAAATTATAATTTTGAGAGTACAATAAACTGTGTTGCAGCATCAAAAATTATTAAGCTCAGTTTCGTTACCTATGAGGGTCATAACTGATTCCACATTCAGGGTTATTGAATAATTTTTTCATTTTTCAGAAATTATTTTTGTAGTAATAGGATTCTTTTCACAAAACAACCTACACATAAATTTTGGTTGAAAAGTAATGTGTTGTGGCAGTCGAAACCCAAGTAGATTCAGGAACTTTGATAATATTTTAGTTTATGGTCATCGACCTAATCATGTACAGCCCCGTATTTTGTGTTTAGTCTTTCTAATTTGTTAATCATTTTTTCAACTAATTTTGTGAAGTTTGATCAAATGTAAATAAATACTAGGTGAACCTGTGCGGGAAAACCCTCACAAAAGTGTAAATTTGTTTTTATAGAACTTCTCTGTAAACAATTTTTTTTGTTTTATTGTACTACTGGTTCATTGAATCTTCTTCTGTCCTCATTCGGCTCATGTTGGAACTTCATAAAAAAATTGTGTAGTGGCAGGCATTGTGATTGTCAGTTCGTCCAATTGCCTCTTCATATTTTACCATGTCACCCAGTTTCTTATAGCTTTGAGCATACGGATTGACAGCAGTCATAACTGCTCCAGTTTTTTCTAAAATCTCATCATTTAATTCCACATAAAAACAAAACCAAAATATAGTAGATCGAACTGTATATAAATTTACAACAACTACGTTGGAAATTCCAAAGCGATCTGACCGTGACACTGCCAATGCGTTGGTAGGCCTATACTTTAGTTCGTTGAACTTGCCCCCTCTCCAAACTGAAATAGCTGTGCGAGATGTGGGAGGGATAGATAGAGAAAGAGAGAGGCCTATAATACTTCAGTTACTTGAACTTGCCCCCTCTCCAATCTATTTTAGACCTCCTATTTTATGGTCATAAATTGAAATAATTATGTGATTTTGGATAGTTTTCTGCAAATCTACTCGAACAGATGATTAATTTGAGCCCACTTCAGGGAAAATCGGTGAAGTTTCAGGTGGTTAAAATCGTGTTGAAAAAAAAGCTGCTCGCTATTAATATATAGATATTTCTTTTATTGTTTTCTGTAATTGGGTTTTCTTTTAGTATGTTTTTTTAAGTATCCGTTTATGAAAATTTTGTACATTTGATTCTTACTGGTGTATCATCTCTTCTTAAAAATTCAATTTTTTAAAGTAATTTTGTTCTTGGAGATCGATTACATTTGTCGATAAAATGTTGTAACATTATATCTTGTTTTATTCTCTGTGTGTTTTTGGTCCTTATTCCTTTTTTTAAGGTCTTATTGTATTGTCATTTGACATCTGGTGATTAATATTGTCCACTATAGTACTTTATTTATTATTATTTTATTATTTATTTTTTCTTTGCCTTGATATCAACGAAGAACCTCCGAAATAAAGGGGGTTCCCCCCATTTCAGTTGTCAGTACTGACATCCACATCCGTTTTTCAGTTTCTCTTGGGTTTGGTGCAACACAACTTCTCTTCACCTCTCTCTATCGCTGAATCATCTCTCCTCCATTGCTCTGATGACATCACATCTTTCTCTCAATTCATCCATGGAAACCCATCCACTTCACTCTAGATCTTTCCCCCTCCATCTCGGAGTACTGCATCCTTTTAGGAACTCCTCCATCCTACTGACATAATTAGTGATGGGGATATTTGAATAATTAACTTCAACTATTTTGAAAAATATTTGATTAAAGATGAACAAATAAACTATTCACAAACTGCCGTTTACGGACCCTGAATTATTCAGTTGCCAAATAAAATAAAATAATTTCACTGTTCGTCGTCAAACAAATAAAAATAAACAATATGATCGTGGCATGTCTAATGAGAATCAATTTTATATGTTTAATGTGCCATAAATCGTCATTTCATGGTTTGTTACGTTGGTTTCTGCAAATGGCGTCGGATGCAAATCGCGATGTCTCTAGTGGAGAATTAAAATGAATGGGGTTTAGGTGTCAAAGAACAGAGATACACAGTGGGGAGAGTGGAATAAGTCACATGGGTGAGAAGGAGACAGTAGGCTGAAAAATGTTAACAGCTGTAGTGATGTTTTCATGACAAGAATGAATAAACTGCATTTATTTGAATAACTTCATATGTAGGGGGTCCTGAATAGTATTATACTGTATCGACAACAATATTCATGCAGCGTGTAGCTAATAGGAACTTTATTCAGAACTTTTGTTTAATAACAGTTTTCTCTGTATAAAAATATTCAATTATGAACCTCTTGAATTTCATTTTTGCTACTTGCATTCTTCCTGCCACCTGTCCCATGTTTCTGGTGCATAGGTCACTATTGGCACAAAGTATGTATTATACTTACCATCTTTACCCTTTACTATCTGCACCATCTCCTTTCCTACACCCTTTGCTTCAAGTTCACTCCATGCAGCCTCTCTATTTATACTAACTTTCTTGCGATGCATAGGAACCTCCTGATCCCAGACCAAGACTCTTAACACCTCGGAAGAAACCTCTTGCGTTTTGTATCATTTTACTTAATTATTTTTCCAATTTTCTACCTGATTAGAAAACAGTTCCTAATTGTGTGAACTCTTCTGGCACCTTACTGTTAAGTCTTACTCAATTTCCATGTCTTACCTCTTCACAACTCTTCTGTACCAGCACATTTTTCCGTACTGAATTCCAAACGATTATTAACAATCTCTTTGTGCCACAACTTCCCGGTGCCCTTTCCCCCTACTTTTCTGCCTTTCTCAATATAACCAGATCATCTGTAATAAACAATAAACTCCTAGTATTGTCTTTGGTCGTCTTCACTCTTGTGTATTTCATCCATGGTTATTATAAACAGAAGGGGTGATAATACACTTTCTTCCCTCAGACCGCTCTTGTTTGCACACAACTCCTACTTTCTTCACGCATACCCTTTACCATCTGCACAATCTCCTTTCCTACACCATTCTCTTCAAGTTCACTCCATACAGACCCTCTATTTACACTATCATATGCCGTAAAGTGGAAAAATGATAGGATTAGCTAATAACGACTTAAACATTTTGTGGTTAGTACAACGTGTTTTATTGACAGACTTTAATGTATTATTTCTTTACAAGAAGTCTGAAAATTTTTTATGGTATTTTTTTTACAAATTATTTTCGGGCTGCTGTGTTTCTCATGTTTTCAAAACGTGAACATTTGCGTCTTAAGCTTCTTTGCATTTCAGCAAAATGCAACGCAATCTTGAATCGGAATTTTTAACTAAAAATCCAGGAAATGGACTTCGAAAACAGTTTTATTACAGTATTTTCAATTTTTTAGGCCCTTGTCTTGAAATAAAGTTCTTACGCCACGAGACCAGTTAATTCTGTCCTCAACTGTCATGTGGTTGTCATCAGCTTCAGTAAATTCGATTGATAAAGTTGTGCTTTTGTTTCTCTTACTTTTGAAAACGGTTCTCAAAAATAAAAACTTTATTATAAATTGTTAACATTATCTGTGTATTAAATCTTAAGTTTTCCATTTTGAAGAAATTTAAATGCATTAGGCCTCTGGGCTAGCCCAGTCAGTCAGCTGGTAGAAAGTCGCTATTATTTGTTAAGTAACACTGGTTGGGCAAGCGACTTTGTATGGTGACCAGCTGACAGCCATCCATGAACAGACTCTACTGGGAGTCCCTGTTCAAACTCATGCCTAATCCACTTCAAAAATACACCGATCAAATTGAATAATGTACAGATCCCGATAACAAAAGCTAAAAAAAAAAAAAAAAATTCATTAATTTTAGGCTGTTTTGTATATAGGAGGTTTTACTGCAAATTTATTCTTTTTAAAGGGGAGAATTCTGTCTTTAACTCTTTGATGAGTGAAATATTACTTCCTCATATTGATCTTGGGAGCAAGATTTAAAAAAAAATTATAATCTTTCTTTGAAAATCGTCCTCTAATCCTAATTCTAAATTATTTATCTCTAGTTTTTTTCTAATGCGCCCGCCGCATTGGCATAGTTGGTAACGTGCTCGCCTCTCATCATGCGGTTTTGGGTTTGAATCCCATTCAGGCACGGCATATTTTCATATGTTACAAAAAATCATTTCATCCTTCACCGTCTGCATTAGCAGTAATTGCAGAACAATCAGACGTTAAACAAAAAAAAATAGTTGTTTTTTATATTTAAATATTATTTCTATATTACGTGTTATTTCAATATTATTAACTTTGTAATCTGAGTCGCTGTGCTCGATAATTTTACTGATTTGTTGATCTGACAATCGTGAAGTTGTGAAGTCAGGGTACACACAGTAGAAAACTAAAGTACGTTGTACATAAAAAAAGTTGATATTAGCTTCATAGGTTACAGTATAAATGAATTTTATCACCTTACCTTTGGTTGCTTTTTACTTTCTCTTGCCTATATGAATATATAGGAAGGAAAGTATTGTTTTCATGTTGATTTTTCGAAATCGAGTTTTCACCGGATCTATACATTTTCAGACCTCCTGAACCCAAAAAACATGTTTTTAGCGATTGGTCTGTGTGTGTGTGTGTGTGTATACAAAATATCTCAAGAACGACACATCGTACGAACTTGAAACTTAAGTTACATACCACTACCAGACCCGACACGAACATTTTCATCAAAATCGGTCAACCGGAAGTAGTAATTTATTCGTATAATTTTTCACTTTTTTGCGATTTTCTCAAAAACTAGTCCTACGATTTTTTTAAAAATCGCCTGGTTTACTCATTTTTTTATTCTCTACAAGATAGGGTAGGCGTCATGTTTGCTGAAATTCTTGGTGAGGCTGTTTTCACGTAAAAACAAAGTTGTTTAAGATTACGGTTTTAATATGCAATTTAGCAAAAAAAATTATATAATAAAAGTTGTAGAGAATTTAAAAACCTACAACTTTTATTTCAAACATTTTTTTGTATAACGCTTAGTTTAGCAGTAATTAGCAATTTTCTGTTTCTTTCTCACGAAAACGTGCGAAAAATCGATTTTTTTAAGATTTCGGCCTTAGTATGCATTTTATAATAAAAGTGTATATAATCAAATTTATAGAAAATTAAAAGATCTGCAACTTTTATTTTGAATATTTTTCTCTACAGACCCTAGTTTAGCGTGAAAGAGTGATTTTCCGTATTTTTAAGTCTAACTGAGTTAGATTTTCATTTTGCGTCTTTCACTCATGATTAAAATAAGGTTAGTTTTTTGTTTATTTCTAATGTTTTATTACTAATATTAGGCTTATTGTTAATTATTTATATTGGCAAGAGAAAGTTGTGTGAGTGTTTCACACCAGATTTTTAAGTTTAAAAAACTTAGCACGTTTCGGTGGTACCACCTTCTTCAGAGCAATATTATTAAAATAAAAATTCAGAATGGTGAATCCATTCAGTCATTTAGATTAAAACTGTACTTAAAAGGTTTTATTTAATCTATATGACTAAATGGAAACACTTTTCTGAATTTTAAATTTAAATTTTAATAAAATTGCTCTAAAGAAGGTGGTACCACTGAAACGTGCCAAGTTTTTAAAACTTAAAAAGTAACCGAAGTTAAAGTGATAAATTTCATTTACACTGTAATTTATATTATTAGTTGGCAGGATGCATTTCAAAAATTTATTTGTGAATGAGCTGTAACCCTTTAACTACTAAGTTTTTACAGGAAATAAATCTTGCATAGATTAGGATCATGACACTTCATGCCATGATGAAGCTATATTTCATGGTTTGTCTTGAATTTTTTTATGATTTTTGTAACTTAAAACCCGCAATAATGTAACAAAAATTATTTTAGTACATCTTTCGGCCAAAGGCTTTATTGACAGTGACAGAATTGTGTTCTATAGTTAAAGTCAATTCCTGCAAAGTTCTTTGTTATAATCCTCATTACCACGCTTCTTTGTCAGATTCTACAGTCATCGAATATTCGCTTGTTTCTTTCGTCTATGTACATTTTAGAAAAAATTTAGAACAGAAAAAAAACCACCTTTTTGTTTAGTTACATAGTTTGGTGAAGAAATGTTCTCCAATTCATTTTTTACTTTCTCTTGCCTATATGAATATATAGGAAGGAAAGTATTGTTTTCATGTCGATTTTTCGAAATCGAGTTTTCACCGGATCTATACGTTTTCAGACCCCCTGAACCCAAAAAACATGTTTTTAGCGATTGGTCTGTGTGTGTGCCTGTGTGTGTGTCTGTGTGTGTGTGTGTCTGTGTGTGTGTGTGTGAACAGAATATCTCAAGAACGGAACATCGTACGAACTTGAAACTTGAAACTTAAGTTACATACCACTACCGGACGCGACACGAACATTTTCATCAAAATCGGTCAACCGGAAGTAGTAGTTTATTCGTATAATTTTTCAGTTTTTTGCGATTTTCTCAAAAACTGGTCCTACGATTTTTTTTAAAATCGCCTATTTTACTCAATTTTTTATTCTCTACAAGATAGGGTAGGCGCCATGTTTGCTGAAATTCTCGGTGAGGCTGTTTTCACGTAAAAACGTTGTTTTTTTAAGATTACGGCTTTAATATAAATTTCAGCGCAAAAACTTATATAATAAAAGTTGTAGAGAATTTAAAAACCTACAACTTTTGTTTCTAACATTTTTTTGTATAACGCTTAGTTTAGCGGTAATTTGCGATTTTCTGTTTTTTTTCTCACGAAGACGTGAGAAAAATCGATTTTTTTAACATTTCGGTCTTAGTATGCATTTTACGACAAAAGTGTATATAATAAAAGTTATAGAAAATTAAAAGATCTGCAACTTTTGTTTAGAGCATTTTTCTCTACAGAGCCTAGTTTAGCGTGAAAGCGTGATTTTCCGTATTTTTAAGCCAAACTGAGTTCGATTTTCATTTTGCGTCATTCACTTGTGATTAAAATAAAGTTATGTTTTTGAGGTTAGTTTTTGTTTATTTCTAATATTTTATTAATAATGTTAGGTTTATTATTAATCATTTGCATTGGCAAGAGAAAGTTGTGTGAGTGTTTCACACCAGATTTTTCCAATTTCAATTGGTCCAGATTTAATGTAATTATAGAGTACTAACTCATTTTAAAGCCGATAGAATGCGGAACATAGTACTTCTTCTGGAAAGTTTGAACATGAGTTTACATGCCAGTTGGCTCTAGCTTCGGCATGTAAGTGCCATTGCATATACAAGACAGCAGTCCTCAAAGGGTTAATAGATGTTGATCAACTTTTATTATTATGCACAGTAACTCACAATGAGCTGTAGGAAACAACCGAAACACTGTTACTGGTATAGGTTAGAATATCATGTACATATAACACAATGTAAACAAAGCTTGTAACTAATATAGAAAACATGTGACTTAAAGACATCATAACCAAGCTGTAGAAACGAACACGTTAAAATAGTGCCGAGGCCTAAAATTACAGAATATGCTAAAAGTGCCAAGTTAATTTTTACGTTTTTGGCATATATTCACGTACACCTACTTTTCTACTCATGCTACTGTTATGAAAATTGGTACTTATCCTAAGTTTTAATGTGCTGATTCTGAATATTGTATTGATTTTGATTAGTTTTTACACAAATTTTTTAAAAAAATTCAAACATAATGTTTTGTAATTCAAATATTAAAAAAAACTAAGTTTATGGTTAACTACCAACCCCAATATCACAATCTGTTTTTTTATATTTAATTAGTTGTACGCAGTAGAAAATTGTCTTAAACTTGTTATAAAAATTAAGTTACTGGTCCAAAAATTGGAGTTTTTACAGAAATAAAACCCAGCTAATGTTCCGTTTAAAACGCAAATAAATCACGTAGTCAATAATCATCGACTCCCGGTTTATAAACATTGAATGACATGTTAGAAACAAACCACAAAAAACTAATAAAACAATATATTTTTGTGAAAATAAACGTAAAGTTATTAAAAAATCAAAATATCATAGACACAGTGATAACAGTTTCAAATTACTGCAAAAGTATACATTAACTTAAACAAATCAATTATACTAACGATTACCGAAAAATATAACTACAATAGTTACTGCAAATAATAAAGTATATTCTATGAAATTTCTTTTTCAAAAACGCACAAAACATACTAATAATAACATGAAATTAGTTTACAAAACACTAAAACACTTTGTCTAAACGAGGTTATGGTAAACATAAAGCAACAACAATCCACCAAACTCGATAGTCGAAACATGTTCTTTTACTCCCTTTGGAGTCTCTTGGATGAAAAAAAAAATGTTCTAACTATTTGATAATGTATGGATCATGTGTTATCCAAAAAGGTTACATATTCAAAAAAGGTTACACTATGTATATCATTTTAAAGTTAAAAGAATGAGGAATACAGCTGTGTTAACAAAAACACTATCTGTTAGTATTTGTAGGAACTACAAGCAGAAAACTTTTGGTGGCCGTTCTGATCGGCCATGGCACTTCTTGCATATTTGCATGTGCGGCCGATTCGATCAGCCCCGGCACTAAAAGGGTTAACAACAGAGTGCAGCACTCACCTAGAAACATTTTGAATAAACCGAACATTTCTAAATGCGTTGCTGCTTAACTTGGCTTTATGGATATGTTGATAACACGTTTAAAGTAAGTGAAGCTGCGCTTCTTGGCAAACTATTATCAGTAAGGTTGATTTGTAATAAAAAAAATTTGGTGTGAAACACTCACACAACTTTCTCTTGCCAATGCAAATAATTAACAATAAACCTAACATTAGAAATTAACAAAAAACTGTCCTCAATAAACATAACCTAATTTTAATCATGAGTGAAAGACGCAAAACAAAAATCAATTTCAGTTTGGCTTTAAAATACAGAAAATCACTCTTTCACGCTAAACTAGGCTCTGTAAAGAAAAATGCTTGAAATAAAAGTTGTAGATCTTTTAATTTCCTATAAATTTGATTATATACACTTTTGTCGTAAAATGCATACTAAGGCCGAAATCTTAAAAAAATTGATTTTTCACATGTTTTCGTGAGAAAAAAATAGAAAATTGCTAATTACCGGTAAACTAAGCGATATACAAAAAAAATGTTGGAAATTAAAGTTGTAGCATTTTAAATTCTCTACAACTTCTATTATATAATTTTTTGCGCTAAAATGCATATTAAAGCGGCAATCTTAAAAAAACAATTTTTTTACGTGAAAACAGCCTCACCGAGAATTTCAGCGAACATGGCGCCTACCTTATCTTGTAGAACATAAAAAATTTAGTAAACCAGGGGTTTTAAAAACAATCTGACCAGTTTTTGAGAAAATCACAAACAAGTGAAAAATGACACGAATAAACTACTACTTCCTGTTGACTGATTTTGATAAAAACGTTCGTGTTGGGTGCGGTAGTGGTGTCTAACTTAAGTTTCAAGTACAATGTTCCGTTCTTGAGATAGTCTGTACACGCACACACATACACACAGACCAATCGCTAAAAACATGTTTTTTGGGTTCAGGGGGTCTGAAAACGTATAGATCCGGTGAAAACTCAATTTTGAAAAATTGACATGAAAACAATGCTTTCCTTCCTAATATATTCATAAAGGCAAGAGAAAGTCAAAATTTATGGAAGTGGAACTTGAATGAATACAGATAAAGTTTCTTTTCCTCGACTATACCGTTGTTTCTAACATGGTTGGAATGATTCATTTGTTTGGTAGCTGCAAATGTGTCTTTTCATTTACTAGTAGTGTTGAATTTACAAGTCTGTTCAGTGAATCACGTTCTATGTGCTGGCATTCTGCTGACTCGTTAATAGTGTAACAGTAAACCTTTTAGAGTATGTTCTGGAAGTGGTAACAGTTGTGTGTTTGTTGGTTTTCTTTTTAGTTTGTATCGAAATGTGTTAGCTAATAACATACGAGGTGCGGCTAGAAAAAAACCGAACTAGCACAGGTGAAACAATAAAACGAATGCAATAAGGCTGAAAGTCGCCTGGCCTGTCACGTGACTCTTGCTCCGCCTACTGCTCGAGTTTCATCTGCCTCCTGCACTCAGTCTGCCCGTGGCGTCAGTTCTAAGTAGTTGACGTTTTGTCTGTGCGTCGGAAAAATGTTGAGTGTACAGAAAGAACAGCGTGTTAACATCAAATTTCTTTTCAAACTTGGAAAATCTGCAAGTGAAACGTTTGTAATGTTGCAACAAGTTTACGGCGATGATTGTTTATCGCGAACACAAGTGTTTGAGTGGTTTAAACGATTTAAAGATGGCCGCGAAGACACAAGTGATGACGCTCGCACTGGCAGACCATTGTCAGCAAAAACTGATGCAAACATTGAAAAAATCGGTAAACTTGTTTGAGAAGATCGCCGTTTAACAATCAGAGCAATGTCTGAGTTGACAGGAATTGACAAGGAAAGTGTTCGGCAGATTCTTCATGAAAGTTTCAACATGAACAAAGTGTGTGCAAAAATGGTTCCAAAGTGTCTCACAATTGAACAGAAGGAACGCCGAAGAATGATTTGTTCTGACATCCTAGAAAACATTGAAACAGATCCCACCTTTTTACAAAATGTTATTACTTGTGATGAATCATGGTTTTTTACTTACGATCCCGAAACCAAACGCCAATCGATGCATTGGAAATCTCCTGATTCTCCACGACAAAAAAAAGCACGAATGTCAAAATCGAAATTCAAGGCAATGATGATTGTTTTTTTTGATGTCAAAGGGATTGTACACATTGATTGGGTACCAGAGGGACAAACAGTGAATCAGCATTACTACATTAGCGTCCTGACTACCCTACGTGAGCGAGTACGGAGAAAACGGAACGATTTGTGGAAAAAAAAGACATGGATCCTGCACCAAGACAATGCCCCAGCTCACAATGCGTTGTCAGTGAAGACGTTTTTAGCCAATCACAACATTCCCATCTTAGACCATCCACCCTACTCACCTGATTTGGCCCCCTGTGATTTTTTCTTTTCCCTAAAGTCAAGTCAGCTTTGAAAGGAACTAGATTTGAGAGTGTTGAAGCAGTAAAAGAAAAAGCGACGGAAGTAATGTATGGACTTACCGAAAATGATCTGCAGCATTGCTATGAACAGTGGAAAATTCGTATGGAGCGGTGTATAGACCGAGGAGGAGAGTACATTGAAGGAGATAACATCAAATCGTAAATAATGGAAAATAAAATTTTTTTATAGCATCAGTTCGGTTTTTTTCTAGCCACACCTCGTAAATGTACCTAAGTTGTTAGTTGTTACTTTGCCTGTCAGCTGGTCTTTCATATACGGGTTTTTGTTTATATGTCATGTGGGTGCCAGTTTATTTTCATTTAAGGCGGGTTATCACGTTTCAATTTTGATGGGTCAACAACATATGGGAACAATATATGGGTGTATACGTGTGAACAAAATATGGGGTTATTTATGGGAACTTACTGTTAGAACGAATGGTTCAATCAGTTGAAGTTGACAGCTGGTCAACTTTTTCGCATTCACCTGTTCAGTTCAACTATGTAATGAGCAAATCGACTGGTGTATATCAGCTTTCAATGGTTTTTAAAACCATTATAAAACATAGTTTATATAAAAATGTAGGTAAATTGATAAAGAATTATTTTTGTGTTTTACATCAGATTTTTGCAATTATGAACCCAGTAACAACGTTTTTTTGCGTAAATTGTTTGCAGAATAGCTTTAAAAAATCTTGATTGTTTGGGAAACTATTAGACCGCATGTTCATAAACAGTTAGCACCTTTGGCAGTCAGTCAGTCAGTTGTTATCTGAATTATGCGATTGAAAAGTGTTGTCAGGCCGTTCGAAATAATGTCATTACGGAACCGCTTTTGAATTGTGTTAATAGAGTGTGCAGGTGGTAACCAGTGGTTGTCGACAGGTAAATTGTTTAGAATTCTAAAGGACAGTGTCGCAATTAGTCATGTTCAGTTTAACCTTAAGTTCTGTAATTTATCTAATTTATGTAATCTAGGTTTTGTTAGTAGGCCAAGTTTAATCATTAATTGCGTAAATAAATTGTTATGTGTTTAAAGTTAAGTTTTATCACCGGATGGCAACATTAAGTGGCGAGTTGAAACCTTTGCATTATGGTGGTTCTGAAAAGGGCTGTTTAAGCTGTGGTCGTCTTGATGGGAAGCGTCTGTCGCAGTCGTCGTCCAGCGGAGACATCTTCTTCCCTCGCAGTAGTGCGTCATTGGCTGCTTTGTCAGGTCCGGTGGGCGTAAGGCTCGGTCGAGGGACCGCTGTGGGCATCGCTCGCGTCAGCAGGCGATGGCGGTTTGGTCGACGGCTTACGGTGACAGGTCGGTGAGCGGAAGCATCATCTTCTCTCTTGCGGGGTCGTTGATTAGTCTTCACTGGAGTCCGGTAGTTGGGTGCCGATGGTGGATGTCTTGTCTGCTATCTGGATCGCAATTGAATCTCTTGGCTCAGTGCAGCGTTCTTTTTATAGTCGCTGAGAGCGCTGTGGTAGAGGGCAGTTACCGGCTCGGCCTTGATGACAAAGGCGTCTGTCGGTACGCCGCCACAAGCCTACCGCCCCTCTTGGAACTATTGGCGGCTCCCGCTGTCGCTACATCGGAAGCTTTGATAGCCGGCAGCACAATCAAAGGTTCGGCACCTAATCAAAGGGACCGACGGTGACAGTTTGTTTATTATTTATCATACCCAGATCCTGAACGAACCTGGGCTTAGGTGTTACAATATCTAAATATTTTTTATATGAACAAATATTACAATACTTTGACTTTTTGGTGGTATGTATTAAGTTATTAAACCGGGTGTCCCACAGAATTTGAACCATATGGAAATAGCATTGATTTTTATTAGTTTGTTAATATTTTCTTCCAAAGAATAAATGAAGACTTGTTATAATTAGGAATTATTAGAAAATGTTTAGACCTTTAAAATAATATCAATTTTGATACATTGTAAGTTGTATTTTAGCTTAAAATACATAAATTTGTAAACCGTTTTCTATTTTAAGTACTGTAAATTTTATGGGTGTTGTGTGTTAGGATTAATGGTAACATTGTGCTGTGGAGATGTAGAGATAGCAGGATCGAATCCATCAGTGGTTAAATATTTTTGTTGTTAAATAAATGTTGGAAATGTTGGGTTTTTTAATTTTGACAATTGTTTTATCATTTTAAATTATTGCTGTTTTTGAAAATTAAATTTTACCAAAGAAAATAAATTTTGTACCAAAAAAGGAACGTATTGAACAAATGAAGGAACATGAACGTGAAGCAGGCAATTAAAATAACTTTTAACTTCTTAAAGCTTTACATTGCAAGTTTAAAAGTAATATCATATTTTAAAAAAATACTGAATTTTCTTGCAAAAAAAATTTTTTACTTTCCAATATGTATAAAACTTTTTCTGCCGATGTATTCGACCCACATATCTCTACGTCTCCACACCACAATGTTACCATTACTCCAACACACAATGCGACCAGTTCATAAAATTTGCAGTACTTAAATAGAAAACGGTTTAAAAATTTATGTATTTCAAGCTAAAATGCAGCTTAAAATGTATCAAAATTGATATTTTTAAAAGATATTTATCTCTACGTCTCCACACCACAATGTTACCATTACTCCAACACACAATGCGACCAGTTCATAAAATTTACAATACTTAAATAGAAAACGGTTTACAAATTTATGTATTTCAAGCTAAAATGCAGCTTAAAATGTATCAAAATTGATATTTTTAAAAGATATTTATCTCTACGTCTCCACACCACAATGTTACCATTACTCCAACACACAATGTGACCAGTTCATAAAATTTACAGTACTTAAATAGAAAACGGTTTACAAATTTATGTTATTCAAGCTAAAATGCAGCTTAAAATGTATCAAAATTGATATTTTTAAAAGGTCTAACCATTTTCTAATGATTCCTGATTATAACAAATCTTCATTTATTCATGGGAAGAAAATATTAACAAACTAATGAAATTAGGTAAATGCTATTTCCCTATGGTTCAAATTCTGTGGGACATCAGGTATGCTGTTCATAATACAGTTTTTAAGTTACAAGGTCTCTAAGTATTAAAACTACGTAGCTTGGTTATTAAGACTTGTTTAATAGCATTTACTTATCGTTATTGTTTACTACAGCTGGTTTGTTTTGTTTATTGTTTGTTTACAGAAGTCAGTCAGAAGAAGACAGTGAAGCCGTCGATACTGAAGCGGATGCGCTCAGCAGCGGTGACAGTGAGAAAATGACGATTGATATAACGACAGATCAGGTAGACAATAAAAATTTGGTCGGTAAATTGGAGAGTGATAAAGTTATCGATAACGATGAGGAAACTAAAGGTGAAAGCGAAACACCCGATCTTTCGGCGGACATTCGAAAAACAGAAAAAGATACCGGTAAAGATTCACCGAATATCGGTAGATTTACTGACTTGGCGAGCGGTTTGCTTAACGAGTGGGGCGCATTAAAGGAAGTTTTTCGTATACCGAAAAAGGAACGTATTGAACAAATGAAGGAACATGAACGTGAAGCAGGTAATTAAAAAAAACTTTTAACTTCCTGTAGTTTTACATTGCAAGTTGTGACATGCACAAAAATTTAAAACAAATTTTAATGAAATAGAATTTACAGTTCGGAAACGACTCAATGAGTAGTGATAAAATTCAAGGAACAGGTGTAATTAGATAAAAAGACATAATACTTTATACATGAAGGTAAAGATATATTGATTAAAATTAAAAAAATAATAAAACAAAATATTATATGAAATAAACAATTACAAGAAACAAAATGAATCAAAATAAGTAGAAAAATATTGAGCTGAAAACTTTACATTTGAATAGTTATAAATTACAAGAGAAAAAAAATAATACATTACAAAAAACAAAAATAATACATTCTAAAAAAGAAATGAACTTTATGATAATCTACGTAGATAATTTATACCATGAAATTCTTATAACATGAAACAAATTCTTGAAAAACATTTTCTGTTTTATATCCCAAACTAATCATACCCTCTTGTACATAGTTTGGTTACCACGGTCGATTTCAAACTAAACATTAACATTTTAAATTTTGACATCTCTGTTACATAAGTAACACCTGCTCACCTCCAAGGACATTGCAGGACTGCCCGAAATGCCACAAACACGAAACTATGAGATATAAAAACACGCATGCGCGACAACGAACGCGCGCATGCCGCGAAAATAAGGACCATGTAACAAACGTCACAAAGTTTTAAAATTTTGGTAAAGATTGCTTATTGTATGTTTATTATAACCGTCTGCATTAGCAGTAATTGCAGAACAATCAGACGTTAACCCTTTATATGTCTGTGGTAGGTATACTTACCAGTGGCTGTAAGGTAGATTTTTTGAAGATTAAGCTATGCAGTTGAACCCTATTAGCATTTTATGGTTTTATACATGTTCTCTCTGCCCAAAACAGACAGGTGGAGTGTCAAATTATGTACACTCAATCTGTTCATTGGTGGGCTAAAATAAATAGTTCTGTTTCTTATCACATGGTCAGCCAATTAAATGACTGAATCATTTAAGAACAGAAGAGGTAGAGTTGTAAAAGACACTAATGAGAGTTATCTCCTCTGAAAGTAATGAATTTCATTATACAGCTAGACCCTGTGGTGAATGAAGTGAAGGTGTCATTTGCAGAGTGGAAAATATGTGCTTTCCAGAGGGTCCGGCATGCTGATAAGCGTACTTTTCCATTCAGTGAGGAAGGCAATGGTAAACCACCTCACTCCACGTTTTACTTAGTAAAACCTCTGCAGGTTCAAACCGGCCTTTCGGCTGATGACCTAAACAACAACACATGTTCTCTGGTAAGTAGGCTATCCACATATTGAAATTAGTGCGCAGCGACCATTTGCTTTGTGAGTTACACGAATGTGGTGAGGATTCATACCCAGCGTATGCTACTGTGTTGTTACTTTTGTACAGTGCTTAGAAAATTTGAGTTTTTTACGGTAAATTCATGCTAATATAAAGTTGAGATAATTTATTCGACACATTTTTCTGTTGTATAGAACTACAATTTGTTTTAATAAGTATTCATTCTTACCACTAACTATTATGTGATTCCCATTTCAATAAACTTTTCTTGGTAAGCATTCTTACCAGGGCTTGACATCAAAACAAAGAAATATCTTACTGTTCTCGCACTAGAAATACATTATTCAAGTCCCTGTAAAACAAAATTTAACATTTAACAACTTGCATTTTTCCCGTAGTACTGCCCTATAAAGGGTTGAACAAAAAAAAAAAGAAAAAACGTTATCGTAAAATACAGTCACAATATTTTGTTGTTGTGTAGGTCTCCAGCCAAAAGGCTGGTTTGAACCTTCTAGAGGCTTAAATAAGTAAAACAAGGAGTTAGGTGGTTTACCAATACCTTTCTCACTTATTTGAAAAGTATGCTTATCGGCATGCCAGGCTCTCTGAAAAGCATATACTTTCCACTCTGCAAATGACATCTTCACTTCATTCACTACAGGGTCTGGCTGTATAATGAATTCATTACTCTGAGAGGAGATAACTCTTGACTAGTGTCTTTTACACCTGTACCTCTTTTTTTCTTAAATGAATGCTGCAGTAATATAATTGGCTGATCATGTGATAAGAAACAGAACTATTTTTTGTAGCTCTGGAACTAGCAGATTGAGTGCAAATAATTTTTTAACCCTCCACCTGTCTGTTATGGGCGACATAAACTTTTTTTGGCCTTTAATAGGTTAATCTTTTTTTTTTTGAGTTAATTTAGTGTCGGAGACAGAGTTTCTTTGTAGGTAAGGTGGTATTTTTGTTCTTAATAAACTGATTTGTATATTTTTATCTTATTTATGTGTACGATTCATTTCAGTTATTATAAATGAACTAGGTGAACCTGTGCGGGTAAACCCGCACAAAAGTGTAAATTTGTTTTTGTAGAACTTCTCTGTAAATAACTATTTTTGTTTTATTGTACTACTGGTTCATTGAATCTTCTTCTGTCCTCATTCAGCTCATGATGGAACTTCATTAAAAAATTGTATAGTAACAGGCGATTTTCAGTTCGTGCAATTGCCTCTTCATATTTTACCATGTCACCCAGTTTCTTATAGCTTTGAGCATACGGATGACAGCAGTCATAACTGCTCCAATTTTTTCTAAAATCTCATTTAATTCCACATAAAAACAAAACCAAAATATAGTAGATCGAACTGTATACAAATTTACAACTACGTTGGAAATTCCAAAGCGATCTGACCGTGACACTGCCAATGCGTTGGTAGGCCTATACTTTAGTTCGTTGAACTTGCCCCCTCTCCAAACTGAAATAGCTGTGCGAGATGTGGGAGGGATAGATAGAGAAAGAGAGAGGCCTATAATACTTCAGTTCGTTGAACTTGCCCCCTCTCCAATCTATTTTAGTCCTCCTATTTTACGGTCATAAATTGAAATATTTGATTTCGGATAGTTTTCTGCCAATCTACTCGGAACAGATGATTCATTTGAGCCCACTTTGGGAAAAATCGGTGAAGGTTCAGGTGGATAAAATCGTGTTGAAAAAAAAAGCTGCTCGCTATTAATATATAGATTACCAAATTTATAACTACACATATTTAATGTGTGTAGTTGTAGGAAATATAATATGTATGTATATTGTATTTTATTATTGAGCCTATATAAATACATTTTTATTGTTACAAATGGTGGTTTTAAAATATAAACCATTAGACATAAAATGGAATCATATATTTGTAGTATTTTTGAAATATTTTAATGTTTTATTTACGTTGGTGACGTACAATATTTTGTTCTAATTCCAGATCGAGGCTACAGGGAAAGATCAAGAGATCATGACAAGAGAGATAGACATTATGACAGGTAATTTTTTTACGTATTACGTATTAGGTGGTATGTAATACGGAAAAATTATTATTTATTGGTGGCAATTTTTAAAACTTGTTCTTATCTTATTCTTATCTTCTTATTCATATTCTTCTTCTTCTTATCATTTTCCTTTGTCCGTCCATCACCCCTGGTTGTCAGAAACTACAAACGATAGCAACGAATGGTTTTCGGATTTGTAATCTGCACAAAATGTTAGTGGGCCTGGATTAAGTTTAAAGTTTAGGTTTCGACCGGAAGTCATGAAATCAGTTGTAATTTGGAAACAAAAATAGTGTCATTCCTCTTAAACAGTAGATACAGAAATCACTAGTGGTTTTTTCAATAGTTCAAAGGTAAGCCTTTTTATAATTTGACACCAGCCATGAGATGCATTGTGTCGTGAAAGGGAGTTTTTAATGTAATTTGAATTGACCGGTTGTATTGGCAGTTCCCTGTTATAGCCTGATTTTCGTAAGGAGAGCGCTGGGAAAAACGTGCGTCTGTATTAGTATAGTCTTGTATGTACTGCAATAGTGCAGCGTATGTAATCAACAACGGAACAGCATGCCTACAAAATACAATGGGTGTTGTCAATTTTCAATAATACTCTGACTGTACATCTAAATGTAGGTTGGATGGAGGGGTATGCAGGGTCGTAAGTTAAGTATGCGGATGCGTAGTACAGCACTCACAGCAATTGGCTTGTCCTTTATTTGGCAATTGTTAATTACCATCTTCGGGACAATATACTATCCAACCTACATATATCGTTCCACATGAAAACAAAATTGATGTAGAACTTGTCAATCTTTAAAACGAAACTCAAAATGAAAATCAACAAAAATTTATGTCTTTCAAAAATTAAAAATCCAATTCATGACATTATATCATACCATCCTTCACTACAATTATATACGGGGTAAAATTTGTTATTTAAAGAAAATAAAAATATATTATTTAAAGAAGATAAAATATATTTTTGTTGTCAAATTATTTACGCTCACTCTGTTCGTTGCAGGGCTAAAATAAATAGTTCTGTTTCTTATCACATGGTCAGCCAATTAAATGACTGAATCATTTAAGAACAGAAGAGGTAGAGGTGTAAAAGACACTAATCAGAGTTATCTCCTCTGAAAGTAATGAATTTCATTATACAGCCAGACCCTGTGGTGAATAAAGTGAAGGTGTTATTTGCAGAGTGGAAAATATGTGCTTTTCAGAGGGCCCGGCATGCTGATAAGTGTACTTTTCCACTCAGTGAGGAAGGCAATGGTAAACCACCTCACTCCTTGTTTTACTTAGTAAAACCTCTACAGGTTCAAACCAGCCTTTCGGCTGATGACCTAAACAACAACAAAATATATTTTTATAGATTTTGATTTCATTTCAATTATTCATTTAATAAATAATTAACTAATTTTAGCAAAAAAAATTTTTTTAGTTATTAAAAGCAAGGGTGTATAGGGGTATGTATACTAGTTGAGGGTAGAAATGTTTTTATTGTTTGGCTTAATGTACATTGATTTATTTGGCACTAACTAAATTATGTTGCTGTAAATCAGAAGGTCCTAGGTTCAGATCCCAGCCACATCTGGCAAATATTTCCACGTAAAACCTCCGCGTCTGTTATATATCCATGTAATAGTCATGCAGTGCCTGCATGACTGACTAATTTTAGTGTTCATAAGTTTGAAAATTTTAACACAAGTTGGAAAATTCAACATTTAATTTTCATCTAAGAAATCTCTTTTGTAATTTACTGATAAGAAAGATGATGGTTTTATTAATGTTTGTGAATTATTAACTATTAATGTGTTTCTGTTGCAGATGGGATCGATATTCTAGCGATTACGATAGAAGAGACAGAGATCGCGATAGAGATAGGTATCGTGATCGTGACAGAGATAGAGATAGAGATAGGGACAGGGATCGCGATCGTGAACGGGACCGGGACAGAGACCGAGATCGAGATCGTGACCGCGATCGTGATCGTGACAAAGATCGTAAAAGAAGTAGAGAGTCTCCTGATCATGATAGACCTAGCAAACGTCTTGATGACAAGTAAGTAGTATTTGTCATTTTATAGTCTTTGTAATAATTATTTCCAATTGGTGATTATTGTTAGGTATATAATATAAGCTTATGTTTTAACTCTTTCACTGCTGATTTAGGAATGTTGTTAAGGGCATCCGTAAGGTTATTTGGAAATCAACAATCTGTTTCTCTGAATGCCAACAGACCGCGAAGACGCCGGCCACATTGGCATAGTTGGTAACGTGCTCACCTCTCATCATGCATTCTTGGGTTGGAATTTCATTCAGGCACGGCATATTTGCATACGTTAGAAAAAAATCATTTCATCCTTCACCGTCCGCATTAGCAGTAATTGCAGAATAGTCGGACATTAAACCAAAAAAAAGACGACGTGATAAGAACATTCAAGACCGATATGAAAATAAAATTAAAAGAATGTTTTTTTTACATAAATCATGATTAGACAGTTCAATACGAATGTACAGAATGTGAAGAGGTAAGATTACATATACGTCGTTAGATCCCAGTTCAACTAAATTAAAGATAAAATTAAATAAAAGTATCGTATTATACAGGGTGGGTGAAAAGTCCGAAAGAATTGCTTAATATTTTGAATGTTTGGAAAATTTCAAGATATATGCAAATGTGAACCTCACTCGAATACAAGATACTACTTTATAATAAATCAAAAGTTTTGTCTGACGTTTGAGAATGTAACTTTATTTTTTTTTAAATGGGAAAGTGGTCATATGACATGATTTCAATGTGAAATTTCAAGACAATTTGAACGGCGAAAACCGCATATTGATATGTTACTTTCCCCATATTTTTAAGTCGAACAGAGGCTGATTTTCATTTTACGTGTCGTTTACTTGTGATAAAAATTAGGTTATGTTTTTCATTTTACCTTTACTCACGAAGAAACATAGGTTATGTTGTTTATTATCTACGTTGGCGAGAGAAAGTCATGTGAGTGTTTCACGCCAGATTTTTAATGTGTAATTATCGGAATTTTTTTCAGGAATAGTTCCACTCAGCGGTTATCAAAAAATGAAAGAAGACAGTTGTTCATGATGAAAGTAGAAGAAGAAGATCGCCAGAAGAAACAGCAGGAAGAGATGTGGCAACAGCATCAGGAACAGTGCAAAGCTCTGGGGATGGATCCGAACAATACAGCAGCATTTAATCCAGAAACTGGGTATCCATGCTTTTTTGACTCGAATACACAAACTTGGCAACCATATCCATCTGGTAAGACATATACTTCTTTAGAATAATTTAAACTGTTCTGAGAAAATTTCTGTTTGTATATGAGGCGTCATTTGGGAAGTAAAGAATGTTTTTCTTTATTTTGAATTTTTACTTTCTCTTGCCTATATGAATATATAGGAAGGAAAGTATTGTTTTCATGTCGATTTTAAGAAATCGAGTTTTCACCGGATCTATACGTTTTCAGACCCCCTGAACCCAAAAAACATATTTTTAGCGATTGGTCTGTGTGTGTGTGTGTGTGTCTGTGTGTGTGTGTCTGTGTCTGTGTGTGAACAGAATATCTCAAGAACGGAACATCGTACGAACTTGAAACTTGAAACTTAAGTTACATACCACTACCGGACGCGACACGAACATTTTCATCAAAATCGGTCAACCGGAAGTAGTAGTTTATTCGTATAATTTTGCAGTTTTTTGCGATTTTCTCAAAAACTGGTCCTATGATATTTTTTAAAATCGCCTATTTTACTCAATTTTTTATTCTCTACAAGATAGGGTAGGCGCCATGTTTGCTGAAATTCTCGGTGAGGCTGTTTTCACGTAAAAACGTTGTTTTTTTAAGATTACGGCTTTAATATAAATTTTAGCGCAAAAACTTATATAATAAAAGTTGTAGAGAATTTAAAAACCTACAACTTCTGTTTCAAACATTTTTTTGTATAACGCTTAGTTTAGCGGTAATTTGCGATTTTCTGTTTTTTTTTCTCACGAAAACGTGAGAAAAATCGATTTTTTTAACATTTCGGTGTTAGTATGCATTTTACGACAAAAGTGTATATAATTAAATTTATAGAAAATTAAAAGATCTACAACTTTTGTTTAGAGCATTTTTCTCTACAGAGCCTAGTTTAGCGTGAAAGCGTGATTTTCCGTATTTTTAAGCCAAACTGAGTTCGATTGTCATTTTGCGTCATTCACTCATGATTGAAATAAGGTTATGTTTTTGAGGTTAGTTTTTGTTCATTTCTAATGTTTTAATACTAATGTTAGGTTTATTGTTAAATTATTTGCATTGGCAAGAGAAAGTTGTGTGAGTGTTTCACACCAGATTTTTTTTTTAACCCTTACAGTGCCAGGAGAAAATTGTTGAGTTCCTACCGAAAAATGGCAGCCTACTTTTGTGCGAGATTTGTAGCATTTTATATATCTATCCATAACTTGGCTATTTTTAATAAGGTTTCTTAATTATTACTTTGTTTTGTTCATATTGGAACACATTTCATGAAATTTAAAAATAAAATGATACGTAGTAGTAATTTTTTGTGGAAATTTCCTTTTTTAATTTAAAAAAAACCACCTTGAAAATTATGTTACTCAATTATTTCACTTGTATCACTTTAAAGACAATTTAATTATGCAAAAATCGCAAAAGATCATTTATGTATTGTAAAAAAAAATACTGTGATAAAAGTTTTAAAAATCCAATTTTTAGATTTTTTTAATCAATATATTTATCAATTACATTCCTTAAAAATCTCTACGTGTATTTTTTCAATGTACACTTTTTACTAATTAATTCATACGTTGTTTAGACAAATTGAGTGAACAATAAAAATTCTATGAATTTTTTAGTCAACATACTAATAAAAGAACGACGCCGACATTTTTTGGTTGAACTGCTGACGTCCTAATAATAGGACGCAGCTCTGTAAGGGTTAATTCAAGCAAAACTTTTTTACAACATACCTGATACTTTAACTGTTTTTCTATTGTAATCACCGTGCAAATTCAAACCCTTGTCATGCCATTCAACCACTCGCTTCCATCAAAATTATGTCTGCGCTTTCATCACCATTAAAATTTTATAAAGAATGATTTGTGAAATTTCAGAAATGAACAAACTTAGGGCATCTATCGTGAAACATCTGTCTTTTCGAATTTTTTCCTCAATCCTTGATTTGAGTTCATCAGTCACAGCTGAAGGTCAGCCCAAGAGCTTTTCATTGTGAACATTCGTCCGTCTGCCATTAAACTTAATGTACCATTTTCAAACTGAAGCTTTGTTCATCACATTACCGTAAACCTTTGTTATTGGTCTGTAAATTTCAATAGGTTGCACTCCTTCAGCATTCAAAAAGCGTATTGCACTACAAACCTCACACTTGGTGGGATTGTTAATTTTGCCACACATTTTAACCCGAGATTCATAATCATTCGTCTGATAGACGTCAACGTTGGGAGATATTACCCGTAGTGAATTTTTGAGTCGGAGGGAGCAACTGTCCTTTTCAGTATTCCCCTTTTTTGTCTTTTAGTTAGTGTTGTTCTTGTTCTCGCACGTGCAGCTTGCTTTGTTTTGGAGATAATTAATTGCCGTCGCCTATCAGACGAGTGTTTATGTATAATGTATATTGAAATATTAGGCGAAAAAGGAATATAGCTGAAATATTAGGCGAATCAATGTTTTCTGCTGAAGATCAACCACAACCTGCTCAAGGAAAAAAGATTTGTGCCTATTGCCCTTTAAAAAAAAAAAGAATGACTCGCTATCAATGTAATGACTGCGAAAATTATATGTGTATGGAACATTTTGGAAAAATTGTTTTCAGCGTTGTGAATAACAAAATCAATTTCCTTTTTTGTCAAATTATGTGAAAAATGTATAAAATATAAAGATAAGCACAGAAATTTTTCTTTAGTATTAATTTTTCTATGTATTTTTCCAATTTTTTTTGCTTGGAATGGTCAAGGGAAACCGTACAAGAGGAACCTTGACTAGGGCAGCTATACGTAGTAAATATACTAAATTTATTTCTGTTCACTGATTTTCTTCATGGAATTATTCCTAATACAAAGATTGTGAAAATAAAAGGTTTTTTTTTTTTTTTTTTTTTTTTTTTTTTTTTTTTTTTTTTTTTTTTAGCTTGTTTGACCTCAATGGATCACTCTAGCCAACCTTCTGGTTCACTTCCCATGTACTTCATTGGCTCGCCGTTTTTGCCAATACCTCCTCATGTTTTCAGATCTTGCTTTTCGTTGTTCGTCAGTTACCTGCACAACTCTAGCCACCTTGTCCACATTAAAACATTTTGCATTTAGAAACGCCCTTATCTTTGGTTTATTTGTCGCATCTTCAATTCTCAGTCCAACTTTGTCAAGATCCTCTTTAATTGGTGAGATGTATCTTCCACCAGATTTCACACTGATATCTCTGGTTATAAGTTGTTTTAATAACCTATTCTCTGGCATTCTTAATATGTGAAAGAAATAAGAAATTCTGCGCTTTTTCATTAGACTGATAATCGGTTCCACGACTTCATACACTGTTTCATTAGTGGGGATTCTCCACACACCATCCTTTTTGTAGTTCTTAGTAATGCAAGTTCTAACAATTCTACGTTCTGTTTTAATTGTCTGATCACTTTTCCCTTCGTTTTTAATTCGTATTGAAGTTTCGCTACCATATAGTGCCTCTGGCAGAATCACAGTTCTATAGTGCCTCATCTTTGTGTTTGTAGAGAGACATTTTTTATTATATGTAGATTTAGTTAAAACATGAGCATTCCTCATTTTAAGTATTAACATAGACAAGACTATTTATTTAAACATTTGTAGTGGAGTTCCTAACAGTCAACTTGTGAAACAACGTTTAATTATTTGTTTTACGCTGTAAAAATTATATGTTGTTCAACATGAGATAATTCGCCTAAAGCACTTAAAAATGCAGATGTTTTGGTTTGATATCTAGTTTATAACACTTAACGTATTCAGAGTAAACAGGATCTCCATTTAAAATTGATAGGGCAAAATTGTTTGGTTTAAATGTATAATTATTAATTGTTGGATATCATTATTCCTGTTTTAGATGCTCCACCTGGTATGTTCAATCCAAATCAGCAGATGCCATTTGCTGATCCGAATCAGCCGTCACCATTTGTTGATACTACCCAGCCTCCGCCACAGTTCCTCGATCCAAATCAACCGCCACCGTTTGTAGACACCAGCCAGCCACCGCCATTTGTTGACACCAGTCAACCGCCACCTCCATTCATGGATCCAAATCAGGGTCCTTTTCCGGGGCCGCCTGGCCCGATGTTTCCGATGCCTCCGGGCCCTGGTTTTCCTATGCATGATGGCGCCGGTCCATTTCCACCGCCACAATTTGGTCCGAATCCGTACGGACCTCCTCCTCCATTTGGGCAACCTAGTGGTTTTCCGTCACCCGTTCCACAGTCACAGCCATTCCAACCGATGGGTCCTCCGTTTCAACCGCCTCCTCCTCAAAACTTCAACAACTCACAGTTCCAACATCCTCCTCCGCTTCTTCAAAGTCCAAGTAATCAACCATATCCACCGAGCGATCCGTCTTTACAGTATCAATCGCCACTGCCACCGTTGGCTAATAACCAACCGACACCGGGTGATAACGGGCAAACGCAAGGTTTTCCTTTTGGCACGACTGATAACATACCCGGAATACCTTTGCCAAGTGTCCCTGCTATTCCACCTCCCCCATCAGTCCGTTTACCTCCCAAATGGAAAAGCGCGAAAGATGCAGAAGGTCGTACCTATTATTATCACGTTAAAACACGCGTATCGCAGTGGGAGCCACCCGCATGTGACCAACAACAACAGCCCCAGCCTCAGCAGTCTGATTCATCGTCAGATTCTGATGAAGACTCCGATGATGATGAATCTTCGTCTACCTCTGAGGAGGATGAAGATGAAGAAGAAAAGGTATATTATTTTGTGGAAATTTAATAGTTGTTTTAATAATATGGTTTGTTTCTTTGAAGTTTGTGAATGGTGTAGTGTTTACCTACAGCGAAAGAATTGCTTCTATGTTATTTGTGAACTAGTAAAATATCTTTGAGTCTAAATCCAGTGCATTACTGCTAAAATAAAGGTTAGTAGTATCAAATGCAGGTAGTTACTACTATCTTTTAACTAATGTGACAATAATTTATAGTATGTGCTAGGCCTACTTACAAAAGGTGATTGTATGGACTTTTTGGCTTTTAGTGCGAAATATCTCTGTATACAGTAAATGTATTTATCTTCCTTCCTATTAATTGCATTTGTTTGTTTATGTTCCTGGGTTGTGGTCAGCATTCAGTTCAACAATGAAACAACACAATACAATCTCTGTAGCAGTATAAATGAAATCCCCCCTCTGAGGGGTATAATGTTATCCCCTTACCTTTGGTTACTTTTTGAGTTTAAAAAACTTATGGGTGTTTCGGTGGTACCACCTTCTTCAGAGTCGAGAGAGTAGATTAAAAGAGTTTTAATCTAAATATCATTTACTGTATTCAAATACACCAGTTTAATTTTTTAGAGGCTACTGAAAGTGTCTATTTCATTTGTAATCACCCGGTATTTTATTATTCTCTTTAGTTTTATTTTATAACCATCAGAGGTTCAAAAAAATAACCTTCGTGTATATCGGTGGGAATTATGATCGTATTTAGTGAAAATGGATAACTTAAATATTCCAGCAATAATGTGAGCGAATTCTGTGATCTCTAATATTGATTGTTTTTGTTATGTGAACAATAGAAACCAGAGGAGGAAGAAGATGAACTCCCTGACCCTGAGTATGATGATCCGTATTTAGCCCTGGATAGCTATAATGATGTGACAATGGAAAAAGATAATGATATGGAGCCTTCTAGTCTCGATGAGTTCACTTTACTTGAGGATTCGTCAACAATGAGCAAACGGAAAAGAGACGGTCTGGTACAAGAACGGATAATTAGTGTAAGTATTAAGTTAACCCTTTATAGGGCAGTATTACGGGGGAAAATATACATGTTGTAAAACGTTAAATTTTGTTTTATAGGGACTTGAATAATGTATTTCTAGTGCCAGAATAGTAATTTTTTTTTATATTAAGCCCTGGTAAGTATACTTACCAAGGAACGTTTATCGAAATGGGAATCACATAATGTTTACCGGTAAGAATGTTTATTAAAACATCTTGTAGTCCTATATAACAGAAAAATGTGTAAAATAAATTGTCTTAACTTTATATTAGCATGAATGTTTGCTTTCCCGTAAAAAATTTGAATTTTCTAAGCACTGTACAAATGTAACACCAAAACAGCACAGTTGCGTACGCTGGAATGAATCCTTACCAAACAAATGGTCGCTGCGCACTAATTTTAAAATGTGGATAGCCTACTTACCAGAGAACATCTATAAAACCAGAAAATGCGTAGCTTATTTAAAAAAAAAAATCGACCTTATTGCCAGTGGTAAGTATACTTACCAAAGACCTATAAAGGGTTAAGACCACTTTTATTTGTATCTTGAATTTAATTTCCCTAATTTGTTGGAATTTTGAAGTTTTGGTTTTTTCGTGTAAATATAATTTTACTGTATCGCCATTTTTATCTCGTCCCAAGTTTCTTCGGGTTGGGCCCGACACAATTCATCCAATGAATCAACTTGCCCACCTCTCTGAACAATCTCTCCCCTATTCCTCACTCCTTGCATTGTATTTTTTCCCTAATTAATTTGTAACTGAACCTAACCTCATTTTTACTATTGTTCTACTCTTTGGCCTTTTCCCTCCATCTGACTTAATCTTATATACATCTTACATTAATTTTGACACATCCCTTGCATCGTATTTTTTGAAGTTAAGACCGCTTTTATTTGTATCTTGAATTTGATTTATTAATTAAAAAAAAAGACAAAATTAATTTGTCGGAATTTTGGAAGTTTTGGTTTTTTCGTGTAAATATAATTTTACTGTATCACCATTTTTATCTCGTCCCAAATTTTTTTGGGTCAAGCCCAACACAACTCATCCAATGAATCAACTCACCCACCTCTCTGAACAATCTCTCCCCTGTTCCTCACTCCTTGCATTGTATTTTTTGCCTAATTAATTTGTAACTGAACCTAACCTCATTTTTACTATTGGTCTACTCTTTGGCCTTTTCCCTCCATCTGACTTAATCTTATATACATCTTACATTAATTTTGACCCATCCCTAGTGTTGTTTAGGTCATCAGCTGAAAAGCTGGTTTGAACCTGTAGAGGTTTTACTAAGTAAAACGAGGAGTGAGGTGGTTTACCATTGCCAACACTCACTGAATGAAAAAGTACGCTTATCAGCTTGCCGGGCCCTCTGAAAAGCACGTATTTTCCACTCTGCAAATGACACTTTCACTTCATTCACCACTGGGTCTGGTTGTATAATGAAATTCATTACTTTCAGAGGAGATAACTCTGATTAGTGTCTTTTACAACTACCTCTTCTGTTCTTAAATGATTCAGTCATTTAATTGGCTGACCATGTGATAAGAAACGGAACTATTTATTTTAGCCCTGCAACGAACAGATTGAGAGTAAATAATTTAACTCTCCACCTGTCCGTTATGGGCAGATATCCTTAGTAATAACCTTAAATTATAAGAGATATAAATTTTTAAAATGAATTATTGATCATTTTTAAAATGTTTTTTTTTTATTTTGCAGCCTCGAACTGAATTTGAATTGGAAAAAACCGACAAGAAGAAATATCGAGAGGCTAAAGAGAGATTAAAACGACAGAAGGCGAAATTAAAAGAGCGAATAAAATTGCGCGAAGAAAAGCAACATTCGCATAGGCATAACAAATTAAAAACATCGAGTAAATGTGAAGCAGACACGTCAAGCGATCCAGCTCGTAAAATTAAAGATAACTTCCGGTTGAACATGGCCGGAATTATCGTCCATTATTTAAATCCCTATAGGAAACCCGACTGTAAAATGGGAAGAATTACTAATACTGAAGATTTTAAACATCTCGCTAGAAAGGTTGGTTTAAATTTTTGTGTTTATTTAATAATAACCCACCGGGTTGGTCTAGAGGTAAAGTCGTCGCCAAAATCAGCTGTTTAACAGCTTTCGGAAAAGAAGGTTCCTGGTTCAAATCCTAGTAAAAATAGTTACTTTTATACGGATTTGAATACTAGACAGTGGCTACCGGTGTACGTTTATGGTTGGGGTTCAATTAACCATACTCTCTCAGGAATGGTCGATCTGAGTCTGTACAAGACTACACCTCATTTACACATCATCCTCATCTCATTGGGTCATGGGGTTGCTTATTGTTCTGAATTGAACAGATTGCAACGTACACACATTAGGGGTTACAAAAAAAAAATTAATAATATATACATATAATATAGGGTGATTCAAAAAGAGCACCGGTTTTGATATATCAAATTAAGAGATTTATTTTATTGAAAAACTGAAAATAAATACATCAACAAGTTCATCTTACCTTCCGATTTCATGTATGAATAATGATGTCATGCATGTGTCCTCCTCTACTGCGCTGGCACGCATCAACTCTGTCCATGAAATTGGATATTACTGCACGACAAGTTTCGACTTCCATTTGCCCGATAACCCGTCGAATTTCCTCCTTCAAGTCATTGATGTTTCGGGGTTTATTGGCATACACCAATGACTTCAGATGACCCCAAAGATGAAAGTCACAAGGCGTCAAGTCACACGACCTTGGTGGCCATTGATGGTCGGAATTACGAGAAATGATGCGATTCTGGAACCGTTCACGGAGCAACAACATTGTTTCTCGTGCAGAAACTGAATTTTATATGGGTGATATTGGAGATCGTACCGAAGAATTCTCCGTACAGAAGAACATCGTAAACCCAATTGTTGAGAACGGCGACGTATTGATTTTGCTGGGCTAACAGCCACACTGTCACGAACCAACGCAACGTTCTGCTCAGTTTGGCCAGAACGACGACTTCCAGAACTTTTAAGGTCGACTGTTGAACCCGTCTCAAAAAATTTTTTCATGAGCCTGCGAACTGTTGATTCATTCGGTGCTTCATTACGTCCTAGAGTACCGCGAAGTCGCCTGACAGTAGCCGCATAACTCTCTCCACTCTGGTAAAATGTTTTGACGATTAACACTCGTTGCGCAATAGTAAACTTCTCCATGGTTAGACAGAGACTGCGAGAGTATTACACTGCGAACAAGAGAAACTACAACTGAATCGTCAATCGGAATGTTCTCCGAAATAGAAATGAGGTCAAACAATGTTGCCAACCGATAAACAAAAATTTACCAGTCGTTTAAAAACCGGCGCTCTTTTTGAATCGCCTATATGCTTTTCACAGTTGATGAGCTCTGCTGTTCCACACATTTAGACCTATCAGAACGTTTGCCAGCCTGCGTCAGATTATTCCTGACAAACATTACATGCGCATGCGTATAAGAGGTTCGCAATAGTTCACTCTCGTCTTGCATCTCGTACTGAACGCATCGATTATAGAGCGCGTTAACATGCAATATTTTATAATGTAATCAGCTAATTGTATGTTTGTAGGTTATAATTATTATTGAAAGACCAAAAAAACATGGCCGATGAAACATGTAACAGAGCTACAGGAGTAAGCAACATTGCTGGCAAGTCATTGGCTAGCTATAAAGTGGGTAGGGGGCAATGCAAATGTTCAGAGCTCATCTTGAAAAAATACAGTATTCAGATGAACTAAAGTCCCCTGGCCGTGGGAGTGAGAGAATGCACAACGCTCTCACTCGCACACGCCATACGCACCATTCCAATAACATTGTATAATTTTACTCATTGTTGTGAGCAAGCGTTTATGCACGCAGTAAACAACAAGCAACATAACGACTGTAGTATGTTTTCAGATTTGGATTATAACGGTAAAGACCTTTGGGCGCATGCGTAGTTATGTCACATATATCCCTCTCACTCGCTCGGCTATGGGACATCAATTCATCTGATATCTGTAGTATAGTTTTTATTTATTATTATTATTAGTCGTAAAGCTCCCGTAGTGGAAGACGCTAAGTAAATCTGGTTTGTTTTTGGGATTTCTTGTCCTTTTTATCTGCCCACCAGTTTTTCATTCTTTATGAGAATTCAGCTTTTCTCTGTTCACTCCACTTAGTTCCGGTTCTTGGAGCTTTTGTCTCTGGTTTAACCTCCCATTTTTTAACTTTTGTTCTAAAATTGTCTCTTGAGAATTTCTTCTTTGGTGATTTTGGCCAATTCTAAATCTTTTTTAACATTTTGTATCCATTCCCCCCCCCCCATTAACAAGTGATGATACATATTTTACTATTCTCTTTGTGAGTCTAGTGTCAGGAAGCCTCATAATGTGGCCATAAAATTGAAGGCGTCTTTTCCTCATGTCTGTCTCTATGTTGGAATATTCTTCAATTTTCGACTATTAATTATTTATTATTATTTATTACAATTATTTATTACAATTTATTATTATTATTATTATTATTTTATCAAAAATCCTATGTAGGATTGTAAACAGCCGTATTATTTAAAATTGAAATATATATATTTCTAACCACCAGAATACGGTAACAGAAAAACACTTACCATTATTGCGCTTTCGTGTATCTTTTGTACACATCTTCAGTAAATTAAAATTCTTTTTAAATTTTTTTCCCATGAAAATTTAAATATTTCAACATATAGTTTTGTACTTACTTTTTTGCAGGGGCCTTATCGCTTCTTGTCTTCCCAGTTTTTGAAAAATAATTGTGACAATAATAATCACAGTAAAGATGTAAAGAAGGGAAAAGTAACTTATTTTGAAAACATAAAACTGTAAATATACTATGTTGGCTGTTGTATTGCCAACATAACATAACGGGCGTTTTTTTAAGGACGCAACCCTGATTATAAGAAGATAGAAGTAATACATTGGTAAATTTTCTGTCCCCCAATCAATGTTGGCAACAGTATTTTTACTTTTAATATTGGTTAATATTATTATTTACTGTTAATTTTGGTATGTTGGCAACAGTGCACTCAAGGCCATCTATCTAAGACAGTTAAAATATTCCAGTCAAGCATTAGTGTGGTGACAGCAGTCGTTTCGTTATATTGTGTCAGCAAATGGTTTGTTCCAAGGAAGAACCGGGTGTTTTATTAAGAACGCAATATAACGATACGTTGATGACACAATATAACGATACGAGTGCTGTCACCACACTAATTTTGGACTGGAACATTTTAACTGTCTTAATAGTTGGTCTTGAGTACGCTGTTGCCAACATACCGATTGGGGGACAGAAAATTTACCGAAGTATTACTTCTATCTTCTTATAATTAGGGTTGTGTCCTTAATAAAACACCCGTTATTTTAGCAGACTAAAAATTCGCACGATGATTTTGATTGATGTGCTTTTCTTAATAGCTAACAACCAGTTTCACAATCACATTAACACTTCCAATGGTTTTGTAAAAATATTCTAGTAAAATTTTGTAGGTTGTATGTTTTAGATTTTTCTAGGTTGTATTTATATTATGCTAACGCTGCTGTAATTACACTTTAACCCTTTGGAAACGGACTGTTACTCGTTAAACAGAAGAATTGCAAAATTCAAAACGCACTCTCAAAACCTGTTCTATCTAACGTCACTACTGATGAAAAATTCTGAAAATATTACAGTTGATTCATATAATACTTACGCCCCTTTTGAGTATAATTAGAACAAAATTGCTAGATAATTCTTTGCATTTAGGCGAGCAAAATTTTCAACCGCGAAAATTTTTGTGTTTACTTTATATTTTTTACTATAACGGGCGTAAATTTCAGTTTAGCAAAAAAATTTATAAAACACGTTTTGTAGACAAAGAGTTTACTGGAATAAATATTGTGACACTTATTGCTAAGGTCCGTTTCGGGATCTAGGTTATTAAATAATTAATACACTAAAGTTCACAATTACAAATATTTATTACACTAAAAGATTACAAATTAAATAATTCAACTAATTATAATTAAGAAATACAATAAATGATTAAATAATTCACTTAAAATAAATAACAAACAATAAATAACTTAATAACTTACTTAGCCTACTTACAATCACTTTTATAGATTACACTAACGTACAAAACGCAAACTGAACTCACAAAATTTACACATTAACTTTACAATACACTCACAAAAGACTTTACACAATACACACACAACAAAGGCAGTATAACAGTCGTTGACCAAACAATGTTCGGAATTGTTAACCTGCTATAACAAACCCGGTAATCACTTGTCGAAGATCAAACGGATACTGACTGGACCGCGCTCGGGGGCCTCCTTTTATAATCATTCACAAAGATCGTTCCAGAACAAAGTAGAGAAATCTACTCAAGTACAAAAATAACTCCTTATTTATGAATGCTAGAAAAATCCATTGTTAATAGGTCAACAAAAGGTATTTTGTAAATAGAAAACGTAAACAACCTGCCTCCCTCATAATAGCTGTACACAATACCTAAACTTTATGATAGTTATTACAACCCTTATGAATGAATAGACACACTTTTATGGTTACAACTGTCATTTACAAAACTGATCTTATTGTGGATTGTTATTTTTATTCTTTCTTAACTATTTTTATGAATGGAATTCTGGAACATTTGTGAAACATTCTCGTCTTTTCTTGGATCTTGTTACAATATTATTACTTTCTCTTGCCTATATGAATACATAGGAAGGAAAGTATTGTTTTCATGTCGATTTTTCGAAATCGAGTTTTCACCGGATCTATACGTTTTCAGACCCCCTGAACCCAAAAAACATGTTTTTAGCGATTGGTCTGTGTGTGTGAACAGAATATCTCAAGAACGGAACATCGTACGAACTTGAAACTTAAAACTTAAGTTACATACCACTACCGGACCCGACACGAACATTTTCATCAAAATCGGTCAACCGGAAGTAGTAGTTTATTCGTATAATTTTTCACTTTTTTGCGATTTTCTCAAAAACTGGTCCTACGATTTTTTTAAAATCGCCTGGTTTACTACATTTTTTATGCTCTACAAGATAGGGTAGGCGCCATGTTTGCTGAAATTCTGCGTGAGGCTGTTTTTATGTAAAAACATTTTCTTTTTAAGATTGCGGCTTTAATATGCATTTTAGCGCAAAACGTTATATAATAAAAGTTGTAGAGAATTTAAAATTCTACAACTTTTATTTCAAACATTTTTTTGTATAACGCTTAGTTTAGCGGTAACTTGCAATTTTCTGTTTTTTTTCTCACGAAAACGTGAGAAAAATCGATTTTTTAAACATTTCGGCCTTAGTATGCATTTTACGACAAAAGTGTATAGAATTAAATTTATAGAAAATTAAAAGATCTACAACTTTTATTTAGAGCATTTTTCTCTACAGAGCCTAGTTTAGAGAGAAAGAGTGATTTTCCGTATTTCTAAGCCAAAATCAGGTTGATTTTCATTTTGCGTCTTTCACTCATGATTAAAATTAGGTTATTTTTTTGAGGTTAGATTTTGTTTATTTCTAATATTTTATTAATAATGTTAGGTTTATTGTTAATTATTTGCATTGGCAAGAGAAAGTTGTGTGAGTGTTTCACACCAGATTTTTTTTTTTTTATTTAAATTTCCGTAAATATTTGACAAAGTTACAAAATATTCAACATGAGTCCATTTTCACATCACAGGGAAGCATGAAGGGATGGTATTTTAGTGTACAATGAAATAATTTTAATCGATAAAACTAGTTTAAATTAAAATGTTTAAAAACTTAAGAAGATGCATCCAAAAAAATATTTAAAAAACCCGGCTCACTGGTTTAACCCACGCTTTTATAACTTGGCAGTGAAAGAGTTAATTTTTTATTTTTTTATTTTTTTTTGGTTTAACGTCCGACTGAAAGGGTTAATGGCTTACATACTTAGCACTTTGAATGCTAATCATGTCATTCAACACAATAACGAAACATTTACAGGTTTCAGATCATGTCATTTAACTGAATTTGTATTTACGCGGTTGTACTATCTAACAACAGATAGTGAAGCTAGTTTTTTTTTGTTATTTCTAATGTTTTACTACTAATGTTAGGTTATATTGATCATTATTTGCATTGGCAAAAGAAAGTCGTGTGAGTATTTCACACCAGACTTTTATTATAATAATATAATATAATGAAAGTATATTTATTATAATAATATAATATAATGAAAGTAAGGTTATTTTGTAGTTAATATTTTGTGTAATGTGTTTTGTTGTTTTCTGTATTTCAGTTGACCCATTTTGTAATGTTAAAAGAATTAAAACATTGCCGTAGTGTCGATGAACTGGAGTGTAACGATAATGTGAAACATAAAGCTAGAGACTTTATTAAAAAATATATGGCCAAATTCGGCACCATATATCAACGAATGTCTGAGGATGATTAAACGAATTAATTATTTTTGTATCATCGTTGTTAGTGTTTTGAAAAGAAAAGTAAACGTACGTTGTGTAAGAAGAAGAAGAAGAAGAAGAAGAAAGTGTACGACTTGTTGTGTACATATTTAATTAAGTTGTGTGTCGTCGGTGAAATTTAAGATTTGGCTAAGTTAATTGGTTGATATTTATTAAATTTTATTTGTATTTTAATTATCAGGGTAGAAAACTATTAATCTTTTTTTACTGCTTACGTTATTTTTATCTGAATAAAAATGCCATGTTGAAATTGTATTTTTAATCATTTTGTTTTTATAATGAGTTGTTTAAGTATGTTTATTTTTTAACTTGATTAAATCTATTAAACAATATTTATCGATGTTTATAAACAAATTTTATTAGTTATTTAATTTATGTTTTTTTTTCAATTTATTGATGTTTGCTAATTTAATGGCTGTATTGCTAAAATATAGAATTATATTGTATTTTTAATTTTTAATAAATTGGTAGAAATGGGCTTCTCCAATTGTTTATTAACATCATATTACATTGTTGCACCTGAATATAAGATTAATTCAGAAAGTGTTTTCTGCCTCTGATGCTCAAAATTTTTACTCCTCGTGTCTTATATGAAATATAGGGAAGGAAAGTATTATTTTTTGTCAATTTTTTTAAATAGATTTTTTTTTACAAATACACGTTTCTTTACTGATTGTTCTGTGTGTGAACAAAGTATATCATGAAGGTGAGACTTGGAACTTAAATGAGGTACAACAAGGGGACCTGAGATAAACGTTTTCATCAAAATCGATTAACCTTACTTTCTGGATTTATTTTGTATTTAGGTAAAAAGAAGACTCGTTTCTATTGAAAATAATTATGTATGAGGAGGGTTTATTTTAAATTATGAGTGGAGGCTTTATTTTTAAATTATGAGTGGTTCAGAAAGTAACCTCAGTTTGTCTGTAAAAAAAAACGTGCTTAGAAAAATATTTTATTGCATACTACATTTTAAAATTACTACTTTTTACTACTTGTCAACATAGGCACCATTAAAATTTAAGCATTTGTCATAGCGTTTCACTAATTTGAAATTCCTTCTTCATCAAATTCAGCCACGTTGGCACTTAGCCAATTTTTCATGAAATTTTAAAGTTCATCGTAGTTACTTAGGCCATCCAGGTTTCGTCAACAGTCACAATTCTTTTCAAAAAACCGTCTCCTTCTGCATTGTAGCATAAAAGGAAATCTTAGGCAGACCCCATTGATTTGGTTTTGTGGACCTCTTAAGCGATTTTCGCTGAAGGTTTTATTGAAGATAATTGTGACTGGTGATGAAACTTTTGTGGCGTACATAAAGCCACCTTGCCGGCTGCGTTGGCAATGTTGGTAACGTGCTCGCCTCTCATCACGCGGTCGTGGGTTCGAATCCCACTCGGGCATGGCATTTTTTCATACGTTGAAAAAAATTCATTTCATCCTTCACCGTCTGCATTAGCAGCAATTTGCAAAACAGTCGGACGTTAAACAAAAAAAAAAAAAATAAATAAAAAAATAAAGCCACCTTATGTAAATCACGGTATGCTGACAACCGGTGTGTTGTTTTTACATGACAAAGCTCATCCTTACAGTGCTCGAAAAACGCTGTGCAGCTCTTAAGGTTTTAAAGTAATTCAAATGGGACTTTTTTTATCATATCTCTTACTGCCTTGAATTGGTGCAAAGTTATTTTCATCTCTTCAGTTACGAGAAGAAGTTGCTTGTGTTATAGCAATTTGATGACTACGACCAACTTCAAAATGTCACGAAAGATTGGAATTTTAAATTAGTGAAGCTGTATGACAAATGCTTAAATTTTAATGGTGACCATGTTTAAAAATAGCAAAAAGCTGTAGTTTGTAATAAAATATTTTTTCAATGCAAGTTTAATTTACAGCCAGATGGTGGTTACTTGCCGAACCACCTTTGTACAATTTTTTCTGAAATATTTTATAAAATATTTTAATTTATGTATTTGATGAGAAAAATTTTCCAAGTACTTGTGAACTTTTTAATTTTCACTTTTGGTTTTAATTATTTCACTGCTTTGATCTTTGCAATTAATTTTTTGTTTGTTTAGCAGGATTTTTTATGTTTTAATAAGTTGAGCCTGGAGGGCTAGAATCATAGATATTTTGCTATGCCAACCCACCATTGCAGTAAAAAAATACCATGACTTCTATAAGCGTCATCCAGCCCCATGAACGATCTCATTTGTTTATCTGTTCACCAGCTAAATATAGTACAGTATTATTGACATTTGTTGTCTAGTTCTACGAAATTTATATTAAAAATTCATTTTTTATTTATTAGAAATTAAAATTTAAAAAAAATAACGTGATTATAAAATAGTACATTATAATATATAGTAGGCCTATATAAGAAATAAAGTAAATTGAAATCATGAGTTATCGAAGTAATGGAAATTACTTTTGAGTAATAGTTTAACGATTTTTCTGTAAAATTTATTAGTTTTACGTTTTTTGGTAAAAAAAAAAAGTCGCTAAGAACGGAGAAATTTGTAGAATATCTGTTGTTGTTTAGGTCAACAGCCGAAAGGCTGGTTTGAACCTGTACAGGTTTTACTAAGTAAAAACGAGGAGTAAGGTGGTTTACCACTGCTTTCCTCACTGAGTGGAAAAGTACGCTTATCAGCATGCCGGGCCCTCTGAAAAGCACATATTTTCCACTCTGTAAATGACACCTTCACGTAATTCACCACAGGGTCTGGCTGCATAGTGAAATTCATTACTCTCAGAGGAGATAACTCTGACTAGTGTCTTTTACACCTCTACCTCTTCTGTTCTTAAATAGCTCAGTCATATAAGTGGCTGACTATATGATAAGAAACAGAACTATTATTTTTTAGCCCTGGACCAAACAGATAGAGTGCAATTAAAATAACACTCCACCTGCCCGTTTTGGGCATAGAATATCTGATATAATTAATTAGGGGAGTCTGAATAGACTACATTTTTAAAACTCAAAAATTCACAGCAGTAGGTAACTAAAGATGACCGTACTGTAGCGCTTGAGGAATGGTCTGAATGCCTGAAGAGAATTTACTTACACTGCCAGTGTGCCGTTTATTGAACAAAAGCTATAGACACGTAGTAGGGTATATGATGCCTGTTGACATCATTCGGTCCTGGGAAGAAATTCAATTTGACGCGTATATACGTCATTCGGTCTCAATGTGTTAGATGAGATTTCTCATTCTTTATTAAGGATTGATCTCGTTTCTCGTATGTGCATACGTGTGTATACTAATGTAATGGAGAATGAACGTTTGTTTATTTGTTTGTTTGTATGAGGTAATCTCAGAAACTACCCTACCAATTTCAAAAAGCCTTTCGTTGTTGGAAGCTGAGAAGTTTTTTAGTAACATGGGCTATATGGGATTATATAATTTTTAATTGAAAAAATTTGTGATTAATACAATGATGTAATATTTTATTTTATTTGTTTGCGATCAGATAGGAATGTATTTCTTTTATCTTTGTATATTGTAAACAATAATTGTTAACATGATGGCAAAAATCAGGGTGGTACTGAACCATGCCTGGAATACAATAATTATATTATTGTATTATAACTACATTATTGTATTATAACTACAATAATTGTATTATTAACTACTAGAATACAATAATTCTATTCCAGTAGTACCAGGTAGGTTCAGTAACACCCTGCAATTTGACATCATCTTTTATTTTTACCTTTTTTTAAAAATTATTTATGGGGCAGATATTAAAAAAATAATTTCACGCCTGATTTCTGCATAACAAAGTTATGTGAACCATCTGAAAATCAATGAGATTTAACCGTATTTTTAATAAATATGTTCTACCTTAATTTTTAACATTCAGTTATTTCTCTCCTTTTACTGGTGATTCAAATTGATAATTTTTATTTTCAGTATTATTTGGTTTTATTTGTACATTTGCAATTTAGCTTTCAGTTTGTAAGGTTGTGTGAGAAGTTTATTTTGTGTGAGAACTTTAGTTTGCCGTGAAGCACAGTGAGTGGGAGTTGTTGATCTTTTATAAATTGATTTTTTATTAAATTACTTTAATTGTGAAATACTTCAATCCCTGATAAGTTTTAATTGATTAACACATATTTGTTATTTTATTGTGTGAATTTTTAAATAAATTTATGAGAATCCTGATCAGTGATAGTTAAAGTTAATCATGTTTATTTGGTTGATATAGTTTCCAACCCACTGAGTGAGCTGTAGCCTTAGATTCGGTCTAAAGAGGTGATATTACAGTAGATCTGTTCTGTTATACAGGGAGCGGCAGAAATATTTCCCCAATTTGAAAGGCTAATAAAAAATATGTAACAGGTTCTAGTCAAAATTTTATTAAACTAGCTGAAAGAATTATGTTTGCCATTTATTTTATTGTCTGCCTAATATGTAACATTTTGTTTGTTTACAAATCCTGATAAATGAAAATGTGCTTCGTCACGTGAGAGTACAACAACGTCTCTTGGAACATTTTCCAGGATAGCCTGACAAGGTGCAATATGTTTGGCCCAATCATGTTCAAAGTTCATGCAAAACCATGATTTTGTATGGGTGAAAGTGTCAGTCAATGTGTAAAATTCTTTTCACCCTACGATCAGATATTTCTTCCTAGTTGGCTGCGTACCTATGGGCTGGACATCTTGGAGATTGGGTAACTGCTTCCTGGAGTAATTGAATGTTCTGTGGAATTCGAGCGCTGCGATTTGTACCTGGCAGTGTATTTTTTAAAGCCGAACCCGTGACTAAAATTTTTAATCCATGTTAGTTAATTTTTTTCTGTGAGGGACTGCACCGTGCTGATTTATCTCGAAGTACGTACAAAGTAATCGCTGAGTTACGATTACAGAATCGCCATTTTTAAAATAAATTTTAATAACAAATGCATTATGTTCATCGGTCCATGCCATGGTGGTGAATGAAATGGCAGTAATGTTCCTGGACTATGAAACAGCCCGCGTTCGCCTACCACCACTAGTGCCAGGCCCACAGCGCAGTGGGTAATTTGGGAGTTACTTTTCCCGCTCCTGTAGTATGACAAAATAAATGACTGTAAATCGCAATCTGTAAACAAATATATTATTATATCAGTTCCTAAATTTGTTACTGTATTATATAGTTCAAGAAGTCAAGTTATAATTACATCACTATCATCCAATTACATCACTTGAAAAAAATCATTGTTTTTATAATTTCATCTGTAAAAACATAAATGCAAACATATATACAATATGTAATTACAATACAAATGAAATTTTTTTCGTACCTATTTTTTGTTGCATTGTAGTTTTCTTTTTTTAAAACTTCCGCTCATTTCTGTGATTTCACGACTCATTTCACGCTCTTCAGAAAATGGGTTCGAATCCCATTCAGGCACGGCATAGTTACATACTTTACAAAAAATAATTTCATCCTTCATCGTCTACATTAGCAGTAATTGCAGAACAGTGGGAAGTTAAACCAAAAAAAAAATTAATATGAATTAAATTAATATATAGAATGATAGTTCCATTCAGTCATCTTAAATAAAACTGGGTTCAATTTATTAATTTTATATTTGTTTGTATTTATTGCTACAGGTGACAGCAGCGTCTCTAATAATCAATTATTATTTTTAAATTTTATTTGTTCGTTAATTATTTTATTACTGTTCAAATTTACATGAATATATATTTGAATATTCAAAAATTTAAATAATTGTTAATTTTTTAACTGAACCATGGAACGGCAAAAGCAAAAAACTTTCAAAAGTAGAAACTGATAAAAATTATGGTTGTAAACAGCTGACTGCGATTAGAAGCATGCCTTGGGAATGAATTTTCACCAGCATTATACCATGGCAAAATATATTGAGTGGTTAAAATCTCTATTACATGTATAAGACATTTCTGTGGCCATCTAATCTTAACTTCATTTATATGCAGTTGAAAATATTCTAGAACTTTCCATTTAGAATATCCACTAAGAAGAATACCTTACACTATTTTATTTATTTATTGTTTATATTTTGAAAGACAATTGTCTATAAATTTTTGTTACACAAGAACATATTATGTTAAAAATGATTGGAGTAGTCATTTTCTGTTATATTGTCCGTTCGCTTTTACTGTATAATACTCATGTAAAACTTGAATGAATTATTAGCACAAGTAAATAAAAGGTATGTCCAGACAGCAAAAGTATGTTTTGAAAAAATAATACTGAAACTATTTTTCACCATAGTTTCCACCAATCTTCAGACTTTTATCGTAGCAGATTACTATTTTATCCTAACCTTTCTCAAGAAAATATTAAACTATTGATGACAGCCATACCTCCACAGCATTTTTTGTGTTGTCATCTCTTTGAAGCATTTACCAATAAGTGTGCGTTTCATGTATAGGAACAAAAAGTAGTCTGTGCCAGGTCTGGGCTATACAATGGGTTACCAAAATGTTGAATTAGCCTTTGAAAGTCACTATAATAACCCAATCGAAAATGGTCCGTCCGATGTTATTTGAAGCATTGTTGCCAGATCGCTGCCCACCTATTCATTCAAATCGGCAAGAATTTTTAGAGGTCTCCCTAACTTATCCGTCTTAAGCTAATTTTTAATCAAAATACAGAATTTTAGCTTTAATTTTATATATTATTTGTCACAGGTTACAGAGGAAAATGTAGTTATTTGACTTTAAATTGTGACTAAAAACGTAAGGTTTACTCTGTAAGTAACTTACCCAATACGGCGATCTGTTCATTCCTGCTGTGTTCGTCTAGAATTCTCACTCCAAGAATCTATTTTTAAAAAATAACATGAAACATTCAAACTGCAATATGTTGTTTTGTTTCAAAAATATCACCGGAACAGGGTTTTATTTATTGCCAAGAAACATGAATATAACATATGATGTGGCAATATTGGAGTGTGCGGGGAGAGAGGAAGCTTTCAATCTACGTAGTCACCATCGGACCATTTTCATGCGAGCTACTCTAGCATCATGGGGCCAAGGATTGTCATGGAGCAATACAATTCCTTGACTGAGCTTTCATCTTCTTTTGTTTTGATTATCACTTACAGCATTTTCTCTGTATATCTTTATAATCTGACAATGAATTTCGGCTGGCTTAATGTTCCTTGCGTTCAAAAACTGGATAATAGAATGAATCTTAAAGTTGGTAGGTTTATCAATTGTTGTAAATTGTTAACGACCATCGTAAATTGAAATTACAAAACAAATTAATTGTTATAGCATCAGTAAAGAGGCAATGAATCAGCAAAACTAGTGCACATGCATGGAGTGGTGATTACAGCACTAAGGTGGTGTGGAATTAAAGTGGTACTTACTTTCTGGACATACCTTTTATTTGAAGTAATATTCAGTTTAGTTTGTATACAAGTTGATACAAATAGCTCATACTAAGTTTATTTTATTTAAAAAAAAATTGGGATGACTTTTTGTTTAAGTTTTTGAACAACACTATTGTATTTAATGGTAATGTATTCTCAAAATACGAGAGTTATCTGTAAAGACCATTGGAAAAATTTCTTTCCTTGATGTTGGCAAACTTGTATCAATGAAGGCCACGTTAGTAAAATACACATTGTATTGTTGTCTGTAAGTCATTGTATTGTAATACGTGTGAGTTATTACAATATAAAATTAATAAAAAAAATTAGGGTTGCCGTTGATTGTGAAATACGTGGAGTTGTACGTCTTTTTGTGATAAGTCTTTTGGGATCGATTTGACATACTGTTAATTGATTTCATGTCATGTGGAATAACTATTCATGCAGAAGCCTTCTGTGAAACTCTACGTAAGTTACAGCGCTCCATTCAGAATTGGTGATGTGGATGATAATGCACGTCCACATGTTGCAGGTGTGGGGCATGTGATGTACTGAGAACATGTTGTTTAGGTCATCAGCCAGAAGGCTGGTTTGAACCTGTAGAGGTTTTACTAAGTAAAACGAGGAGTGAGGTGGTTTACCATTGCCTTCCTCACTGAGTGGAAAAGTACGCTTATCAGCATGCCGGGCCCCCTGAAAAGCACATATTTTCCACTTTGCAAATGACACCTTCACTTCATTCACCACAGGGTCTGGCTGTATAATAAAATTCATTACTTTCAGAGGAGATAATTCTGATTAGTGTCTTTTACACCTCTACCTCTTCTGTTCTTAAATGATTCAGTCATTTAATTGGCTGACCATGTGATAAGAAACAAAACTATTTATTTTAGCCCTGCAATGAACAGATTGAGTGTAAATAATTTGACACTCTACCTGTCTGTTATGGGCAGAACTGAGAACATATGGATGGGAAATTGATAGAATTTTTGGGACGTAAGCAATTCGCGATTGACGATGAACTTAAAAATGCTGTTAATGGTTAAATTAACTGATAGAAGAATATAACAAGGGGATATTGAAGCTGGTGCATTGCTATGATAAATGTCTTAATTCTTGTAGTGTTTATATAAGATGTAGTTTAAGTGAAATAAAACATATTTATAAAATTTTCACAGTACATTTTAAAACAATTGAACGGTCTTTACTTTAGAGATATCTCTCGTTTATATTTTTATTTATTATTTTGTAATATAAAGAATGTTCAAGGGTTGAAAATTTTGTTTTAAAATTATTAGTTATCTATTTTAATTTTTTATGGGAATCTTTGAGAGTAGTTTTTTTATGACATGTTTTTTTACTCCAGATTTGCAGATGGAATTTTTGTTACTATAAGCTTTCTTATTTGTTTATATTTATTTGTGTAAATTTGATAACATCACTTAGTAAAATATGATTAGCCTCGTTTATCGACAAAAATTTATTTTACAGAATTTTATTTATACAATTTTATTTCATTATTTGTTTCTTTTTTATAAATAGCTGAATTGATAACGAATCATAAATATTAATATTTATTACATAATATTTTTGTTAATAAAAATTAAATTTGGTTGATTATTCGAAGATATTACTATGTTATAAAAATTGTATGTACAGTTGAACCTGTTTAATTCAGTCCTTATTAACTCAGATTTGTAGAAAACCTGGACTGATTTAGAACATGGAGGAAAGAATATATAGATGTGCATCGATGTATTTGTTGCTGTGATGGTACTGTAGAAAATTTTTGTCTTACTGTAACAGAACTCTTATGTCACATTCATTCAAGTATGTATATTTTTTGTGCGATGAGTTGTATGTGTGTTTGTGAATATTTTTGTGCGTTTCCAATCACAGGGGATTGAGTATTTAGAATCAGTTACTGAAGCTAACCTAAAAATATCTGCCTGAGTAATATTTGGTTGTTAAGAGCTTTGTCAAAAGTAGACAAGTGTACATAAGTGACGTAGTTCTGCAGATCACAACGAATTCAGCAGCAAAACAAGCACACCTATATAGTTTTTCCGCTATTAATGTAGGAAAAATCAATAATGAATTATATGAAGGTTAAGAAACCTTGTTTGTTAATTAAAAAAAGAGGAGAAATGTTTTGTGTTCATACTGTACTGTACATTTATCATGTGTTTTCTTTTAATATAAAAGAAATTTTTTTGTAAATAATTGCCTTTTATTGAGTTTTCCCACTTGTGCAGTCAATCTGAATTTTTGTTTTTTGTATGTTATTTTTTGATGCAATTTTAATGAGTGAACTATATTTTAAGAATTGTTTTGTAAAAACAGATTTGTGTAAAGTGATCAGTCAATTACTTAAAGACTGCAAAATTGTCTGATCAATTTTTATTTTCTCTTGCCCTATACGTATTGGGAAGGAAAGTGTTTTTCTGTACATTTTTCTAAATTGAGTTTTCACCCCCTGGACCCAAAAACACATGTTTTTAGCTATTGGTCTGTGTGTGAACAAAGTGCCTCAAGAACGGTATAGCATACAAAGTTGAAACTAAGAACTTAAGTTAGGTATCGCTACGAAACCCGACACAAACAAAATCGGTCATGGAAGTAGTAGTTTATTTGTGCAATTTTTCACTATTTTATGATTTTATCAAAAACGGCTCATGTGATTTTTCTTAAAATTGTCTTATTGACTACATTTTTTATTCTCTACTAGATAGGGTAAGCATCGTGTCTGCTAAAATTCTTGGAGAGGCTGTGCTCGTGTAGAAAACAATGACTTTTTAAAATATTGTAACCTTTTTTTTACTTGTGAGGCCACAATGGACCGCTTCAGCCACAACATGAAAGACTCTACTTCGATCTCTGAGCCTTGATCTTTACCCAGTATTCCCTCATTCTTTGTGATCTCTGAGCCCGGAGTTCTTCCGTCACCCTCTGCACTCTTCTAGTCTTGGTTTCCGGTTCCAAAGCCAGATCCTTCAACTTTCTATAACTCTCAGACTTGAACCTCACATCCTCCAGCGTCAACCCAAACCTTTCCATGTCCTCCTTGACCTCCTTCGTCCAGTTCAAACCGATTTTAAAATCCCAGACACTTTCAATAAGTCGTCTAAGTACTCTGTTCTCCGGTGTTCTAAGGATATGGCCCAAAAAGGAGATTCGTTTTTTCCTAATTGTGTCTAGTATTGGCTCCGAAATTTTATAGACTTCATTATTTGGTAGCAGTCTCCAACTGTTATCTTTGTATATTCTCTTACCAATACAGGTTCTAAGGATTCTTCGTTCTAACGTCAGGATTCTGTGGGTTTTAGTTTTTTGTGACAGTTTTGTTAGGGTCTCTCCACAGTAAGTCACTGCAGGTTGTATTACCGTTTTGTAATGTCTTACCTTTGTATTTACCGACATTGACTTCTTGTTGTATGTGGTGTGGGTGATGAACTGAGCTCTCATTAACTTTTTGGTCCTTTCCGCCCATGCTTCCCTGTCACCTTATTATAACTTATTGTAACCTTATTATACACTCTAGAAAAAATGTATTTAAACAAAGTTATTGAACATTACAAAACCTTTTTTTTTTAAGTTTTATTTCAAACAAAATTTTTTTGTACAGCACTTAGTTCAGCATCAATTAGTGATTGATTTTAGTCAGTTTAAGTTTTATTGATTTTTCTGTATTTTTTTCATGAAAATCAGTAAAAAATGGATTTTTTAATATTGTGGCCTTAGTACGCATTTTAGGCCAAAACTTTATTAGTAAAAGTTTTAGGAAATAAAAAAATGTAAAAGTTTTATTTGAAGCATTTTTTTCTATAGAGCATGTGATAAGAAACAATTATTTTTTGTAGCTCTGGTATTAGCAGATTGAATGCAAATACTTTTACACTTCACCTGCCTGTTATGAACAAAAATCTAGAGAGCTTATTGTATTAAGCTCGTGGCCGGCCTGTGGTGTAGTGGTCAGCGCAACTGGCTACTATGCCGGGGTCCCGGGTTCGATTCCCGGTCAGGTCTGGCATTTTTTCATCTAAAAATCACCACATATCATTACCTACGCACAAGCCCAAGGCTTATGATCACTTCGCTTATGATCACCAAGCATCATCACTCAATAAAAAAAATTTAAAAAAATCTATCATCCATATTCATTCAGGAACCAGATCCCGTGTAGAAGATTGCTCTCCAGGTTTATTTGTCTGAAGGTTGAATTACCTTTTATCTGTTAATGCTTTACATTTGAAGATTTTTTTTTGCATCCAGGAGACTCCAAAGGGAGTATAGGACATATCAAGATAAAACTGATAAACTGAAAGTTTATCACCAATGATAAATTCATCACTTACCACCAAAAATTATTTTTGTTACTGCTTACTTCAGTAGGCTTGTCATGAACCCCATTGAATCAAATATCACACAAAATGAAAAATCAAAAAATCAAACACAATGATAAATTCATCACTTACCAATAATTTTTTTCTGCTACTGCTTAACTCAGTAGGCTGTCATGAACCCCTTTGTATCAAATAGTACACAATATTTGTTTAATTAGAAGTTAAATACTTTTCAACCAAAACTATTTAGAAAGGAATTCATGCACACTGTAAAATGTTTCATCAATCAAATATTGTTTTAGCTTTTTTTTAAAATGACTTGAATTGTCACAACTTTTTAAACCTTGAGGTATTTATTGATGTATTTTCTACCTGCATAAGTTGGTTTTTGTTCAAACAATTTTCTGTTGTGATTAGCAACATAATAATCGATTCTGTTTCTTGTGTAGTGGTTGTAAACATCTAAATTCTGTAAAAAGGTATTTTGCTTTACGTACATTATCACTTCAAAAATGTGCAAAGAAGGAACTGTGAGCAATTGCAGCTCTTTAAATAGTGATCTGCATGAGGTAAGGTGGTTGGCTCCCATCATACTTCTAATAGCTTTTTTCTGTATTTTAAAAACTCTTTCCATGTTACCCTGTGATGAATTACCGCATACTAATATGGCATACCTGATATGAGATAAAATTAAACCATGATAAGCTGCTATAAGCAATTTTTACTTTCTCTGCCTATATGAATATATAGGAAGGAAAGTATTGTTTTCATGTCGATTTTTCGAAATCAAGTTTTCACCGGATCTATACGTTTTCAGACCCCCTGAACCCAAAAAACATGTTTTCAGCGATTGGTCTGTGTGTGTGTGTGTGTATACAAAATATCTCGAGAACGGAACATCGTACAAACTTGAAACTTAAAACTTAAGTTACATACCACTACTGGACCCAACACGAACATTTGCATCAAAATCGGTCAACCGAAAGTAGTAGTTTATTCGTATAATTTTTAATTTTTTTGCGATTTTCTCAAAAACTGGTCCTACGATTTTTTTTAAAATCGCCTGGTTTACTAAATTTTTTATGCTCTACAAGATAGGGTAGGCGCCATCTTGGCTGAAATTCTTGGTAAGGGTGTTTTCACGTAAAAACTTTGTTTTTTTAAGATTACGGCTTTAATATGCATTTCAGCGCAAAAATGTATATAATAAAAGTTGTAGAGAATTTTAAATCCTATAACTTTTATTTCAAACATTTTTTTGTATAACGCTTAGTTTAGCGGTAACTAACGATTTTCTGTTTTTTTTTTCACGAAAACATGTGAAAAATGATTTTTTTAATATTTTGGCTTTAGTACGCATTTTACGACAAAAGTGTATATAATAAAATTTATAGAAAATTAAGAGATCTACAACTTTTATTTAAAGAATTTTTCTCAACAGAGCCTAGTTTAGCGTGAACGTGTGATTTTCTGGTTTTTTAAGCCAAACTGAGTTCGATTTTCATTTTGCGTCATTCACTCATGATTAAAATAAGGTTAAGTTTTTGAGGTTAGTTTTTTGTTTATTTCTAATATTTTATTAATAATGTTAGGTTTATTGTTAATTATTTGCATTGGCGAGAGAAAGTTGTTTGAGTGTTTCATACCAGATTTTTTATCATTTAAGATAATATGGGAGGTAGATTTTTCTGACTCACCATGCAATCTATGTGTCTGGTAACAAGCTCGTAGACACCCTAAGCATTTTTGTCTGTCATCCTTCATTGTCTGCATTAGCATTAACATGCACAACATGTTGTACGTAAAAAAATTGTTATGTGAACGACAGTAACGTGTATAAACAAACTATTGGCTATTTATAAATGATGTAGTGGTCAGTGCAATTTGCTTAAGGGGAGCAGACCATATTCATTATCCCCAGACTATACCTGCAATACTAACTTAGGTAGATTTTTTGTAGGAACCATTGTAGTTACAAAGCTGAGCTTTGGCACATGTATCTACAGTTATGTATACAGTAATGTTATTAACAGTTAATGGGAAAAAGTGTCAGTACTTGCAGTTTAAAAATAAACATAACGTTAAAGAAAGTAGAGAAGTGGATGTATTTATTCATAATAATAGTTTAGAGCATGTAGAAACAGTGAAGTTCCTGGGCGTATCTCTAGATAGATCTTTGTCTTGGGACTTCTATATCAATCAAGTTTGTAGTAAAATATCATCTGGGGTATTTGCACTAAAACAAATCGCCAGATTAAATGATAAAAAATTACTAATGGCAGCTTATCATGGCCTCATTCTGTCTCATATCCGTTATGGTATTTTAGTATGGGGTAATTCTAGCATGGGTAATATGAATAGGGTTTTTAAAATTCAAAAGAAAGCTATTAGGTGTATGGTGGGAGCTAACCAGCTAACCTCATGCAGGCCACTATTTAAGGAGCTTAAATTGCTTACAGTTCCCTCTCTCTACATTTTTGAAGTGATTATGTATGTTAGGCAAAATAATTTTATGCAGAATTTCAATGTTCACAATCATAACACGAGAAACAGGAATAATTATTATGTGGCTAATCACTCCACAAAATTGTTTGAACAAAAACCTACTTATGCAGGGAGAAAATTCATGAATAAATTACCCCAATCTTTAAAGTGTTGTGAGGATTTGAAGTCCTTTAAAAAAAATCTGAAAAATTACTTGATCAGTGAAACTTTTTATAGCGTACAAGAATTTCTTTCTTGATAGTAGTGATACATTGTGTGATTCTTATATGCATTTCAGGTGTTATATCTGACGACATGTCCTATACTCCTCCTGGAGTCTCCAGGGCGCAAAAAAAAAAAAAAAAAAGTACCTTTTTACAAATTTGTACCAGAGCTTTTAAACTTATTTTTATTCAACCTAAAAATGTTTTTCTCAGAAAATGTTCAATTGTAGCCCACATTTTTTTATGAAAAAGACACCCAAAAAATAAAAACTCCAAAATTTTTGAAATACTTCTGGAGTAAATTTAGACCTTAATACTAAAATGTCGTGTGCGAAATTTCACACTCCTAAGTAAGATGGTTCCTGAAATAAGTGTACCTAAAGTCAAAAAATACAATATGCGGATATCTTAAAAGCATAATACCGCATCAGAAACACCTATAGCCAAATGGAATTAACTTCCAAATAAAAACACATCAATATTTACCTCGTTTTACAGCTGATTCCTATGCGTTATAAAAATTATTGTTTTTATGTGAATGCGATCTCCGTAATGTTAGAACAGTAACATTATTATATTAATCTCAATTTAAAAAATGAAAAACGTGAAAAAATATCGAAACAAACACTACGTACCCCATCAACGTTAAAACATTGTTTTTCTCAACAGAAAAAGCAATGCATGTCGTGTTATATATCAATTTTAATAGGGGAAAACGATCTATCAATATATATGGTAAAATTGAAAAATCAAAATTTTTTTATTAAAATCAGTCTGCTCCCCTTAACAGGTTGGCTGCCGTGAGATGCGCCGGCGCTACTCAGGCTTTTGTTACCCACAGGCCGTGAGTAATACGGTTGCTACTCAATTCCTATTCTACAATTTTGTTAATATCTTTTCGCGGCCTGCTTGGAGAGTGTTGTAATTTTAATACGGCCTCTATGGCATACTTTTGCGTATATGTACGGTAGCAACTTCTTTGAGAAGCCATAAGAACTCTAATGACACGCGAGAGAACTGACGCCATTCGCTTCCGTTGTTCATTGAATAAACATCATTTTATTGTGAATTTTGTCCATTTTTACTTTCTCTTGCCTATATGAATATATAGGAAGGAAAGTATTATTTTCATGTCGATTTTTCGAAATAGAGTTTTCACCGGATCTATACGTTTTCAGACCCCCTGAACCCAAAAAACATGTTTTTAGCGATTGGTCTGTGTGTGTGTGTGTGTGTGAACAGAATATCTCAAGAACGGAACATCGTACGAACTTGAAACTTGAAACTTAAGTTACATACCACTACCGGACGCGACACGAACATTTTCATCAAAATCGGTCAACCGGAAGTAGTAGTTTATTCGTATAATTTTTCACTTTTTTGCGATTTTCTCAAAAACTGGTCCTACGATTTTTTTTAAAATCGCCTATTTTACTCAATTTTTTATTCTCTACAAGATAGGGTAGGCGCCATGTTTGCTGAAATTCTCGGTGAGGCTGTTTTCACGTAAAAACGTTGTTTTTTTAAGATTACGGCTTTAATTTAAATTTTAGCGCAAAAACTTATATAATAAAAGTTGTAGAGAATTTAAAAACCTACAACTTCTGTTTCAAACATTTTTTTGTATAACGCTTAGTTTAGCGGTAATTTGCGATTTTCTGTTTTTTTCTCACGAAAACGTGAGAAAAATCGATTTTTTTAACATTTCGGTCTCAGTATGCATTTTACGACAAAAGTGTATATAATTAAATTTATAGAAAATTAAAAGATCTACAACTTTTGTTTAGAGCATTTTTCTCTACAGAGCCTAGTTTAGCGTGAAAGCGTGATTTTCCGTATTTTTAAGCCAAACTGAGTTCGATTGTCATTTTGCGTCATTCACTCATGATTAAAATAAGGTTATGTTTTTGAGGTTAGTTTTGTTCATTTCTAATGTTTTAATACTAATGTTAGGTTTATTGTTAATTATTTGCATTGGCAAGAGAAAGTTGTGTGAGTGTTTCACACCAGATTTTTTAGTTTAGTTTGTTGTTTTATTGTATTAGTTTTTTATCTAATTAATTTAAACCAGTGAACTCACTTTTTTTCATTATTTTTAATTGTATTAATGGTTTTTTTATATTAATAGAATAATAAATGCATAATTAAAAAGAAACTATGTTTTTAATGCACAGGTCCCACGTTCAATCCCTGATCAGGTTGGCATTTTTTTCATCTATAATTTTTCACCATCTGCGATAGCCTTGATATGCATAACAGTTGGAGTTAAAACAAAAAACAATGTACCTGGTCGCTGGTTATATGTAGAATGTACCCAACAGTTTAGTTGTTTATGATTTATTATATGAGTGTATTGGTAGCAATGCAGTGAGTAGCAGTTACATTTTTTACTTTCTCTTCCCTATATAAATATATATAGGAAGGAAAGTATTGTTTTCATGTCGATTTTTTGAAATCGAGTTTTCACCGGATCTACACGTTTTCAGTCCCCCTGAACCCCAAAAAAACATGTTTTGAGCAATTTGTCTGTGTGTGTGTGTGTGTGTGTATGTGGACAGAAGATCTCAGGAACGGAACCTCGTACGAACTTGAAACTTAAAACTTAAGTTACATACCACTACCGGACCCGACACGAACATTTTCATCAAAATCGATCAACCGGAAGTAGTAGTTTATTCGTGTCATTTTTCACTTTTTTGCGATTTTCTAAAAAACGGCTCCTACGATTTTTTTTTAAATCGCCTCATTTACTAAACTTTTTATGCTCTACGAGATAGGGTAGGCGTCATGTCTGCTGAAATTCTTGGAGAGGCTGTTTTCACCTAAAAAAATTGTTTTTTTAAGATTGCTGCTATAATATGCATTTTAGCGCAAAAATGTGTATAATAAAAGTTGTAGACAATTTAAAATCCCACAACTTTTATTTCAAACATTTTTTGTATAATAGTTAGTTTAGCGGTAATTAGCGATTTTCTGTTTTTTTCTCATGAAAACGTGTAAAAAATCTACTTTTTAAGATTTCAACCTTAGTATGCATTTTACGACAAAAATGTATATAAAATTTTTTTATAGAAAATTAAAAGATCTAAAACTTTTATTTAGAGCATTTTTCTCTACAGAGCCTAGTTTAGCGTGAAAGAGTGATTTTCCGTAGTTTTAAGCCAAACTGAGGTTGATTTTCATTTTGCATCTTTCACTCATGATTTAAATAAGGTTATGCTTTTTAAGGTTAGTTTTTTGTTTATTTTTAATGTTTTATTACTAATGTTAGGTTATATTGTTCATTATTTACATTGGCAAGAGAAAGTCGTATTGACATCTATTTCATTAGTGACTGCTGTTGGTTTTGGTACTGTAATGGTGGGTTTTAACGTGTTAAAATTTCCAAACCCTGGCAGGATCGAACCCTGGATTTCACTTTGTAGGCTAGCATGCTAATCACTACGCCATGGAGGGGGTCCCTAACAGGTTTATTACAGTTATGACATTAATAATTTTAAAACAATCTCAATTATTAGCCAATATCATAAAAAATTATATTGTTAATAAATAAAAATAAATCTTTATAATGCATCCTGCAGTTTTAAATATTTCTATTTCATATAATGAATTAATACAATAATTTCACTAACCTTCTTTTTAAACTGCGTCACCTTTATTTTAATTTTCACTTACACGTGTTTCGGTGGATCCACCATAATCAGAGTAAATAACATATAATTGAAACTAAAAACATTATTTATTAAAAATCTATAGAGATGATACATCTTCAGTCACTTGTATAAAACTACTTATAAAACTTGTATAAAACTTTTATACAAGTGACTGAAGATGTATCATCTCTATAGATTTTTAATAAATAATGTTTTTAGTTTCAATTATATGTTATTTACTCTGATTATGGTGGATCCACCGAAACACGTGTAAGTGAAAATTAAAATAAAGGTGACGCAGTTTAAAAAGAAGGTTAGTGAAATTATTGTATTAATTCATTATATGAAATAGAAATATTAATAAATAAAATTCTACAATTTTAAGTTGTATGCCTATTAGCAAAAAATTGTAAAAAAAGTAATTCGAATGGTACAATATTATATTTACATGTACAAGTATCTTTTCTTTTTACTATGCACAAAGGGAAAACCCATTGGGAAATTATGGTTGACTATTATTTAGTATCTATGGTAAACAAAAATTGTAATGCATGGATAAGTTCCTCAACTATTTCTTTCACTTAACATGTAATCTGAACTATTAGGATTATTGCAGATGATTCATGTTGAGTGATGCATTAATATAAAAGAAAATTGTAAATATAGGGTGATTCAAAAAGCGCCGATTTTGATATATCAAATTAAGTGATTTATTTTATTGAAAAACTAAAAATAAATACATCAACAAGTTCATATTACCTTCCGATTTCATGTATGAAAAATGATGTCATGCGTGTGTCCTCCTCTACTGCGCTGGCACGCATCAACTCTGTCCATGAAATTGGATATTACTGCACGACAAGTTTCGACTTCCATTTGCCCGATAACCCGTCGAATTTCCTCCTTCAAGTCATTGATGTTTTGGGGTTTATTGGCATACACCAATGACTTCAGATGACCCCAAAGATGAAAGTCACAAGGCGTCAAGTCACACGACCTTGGTGGCCATTGATGGTCGGAATTATGAGAAATGATGCGATCCTGGAACCGTTCACGGAGCAACAACATTGTTTCTCGTGCAGCGTGACAGGTGGCACTATCCTGCTGAAACCACAACTCGTCAATGTCCATTCCATCCAAATGACGCCACAAAAACTCCCTAATCATCGTACGGTATCGGTCTCCATTTACTGTCATGGCTTGTCCTTCTTGATTTTCAAAAAAGTAAGGGCCGATGACACCGCCTGACCAAAAGCCGCACCAAACTGTCACTCGCTGTGCATACATTTCCCTTTCATTAACCACGCGAGGGTTTTCTAAACCCCACATACGGCAGTTCTGTTTATTAACAAAACCGTTTAAGTGGAAGTGCTCATCACTGAAAATGATTTTGTTTGCGAAGGTGTCATCATCCTGCCGTTTTCTCAATACCCATCAACAAACTGTCGTCTCTTCTGGTGGTCTGCCACTTTCAAATGTTGCGTCAACTGAATTTTATATGGGTGATATTGGAGATCGTACCGAAGAATTCTCCGTACAGAAGAACATCGTAAACCCAATTGTTGAGAACGGCGACGTATTGATTTTGCTGGGCTAACAGCCACACTGTCACGAACCAACGCAACGTTCTGCTCAGTTCAGCCAGAACGACGACGTCCAGAACTTTTAAGGTCGACTGTTGAACCCGTCTCAAAAAACTTTTTCATGAGCCTGCGAACTGTTGATTCATTCGGTGCTTCATTACATCCTAGAGTACCGCGAAGTCGCCTGACAGTAGCCGCATAACTCTCTCCACTCTAGTAAAATGTTTTGACGATTAACACTCGTTGTGCAATAGTAAACTTCTCCATGGTTAGACACAGACTGCGAGAGTACTACACTGCGAACAAGAGAAACTACAACTGAATCGTCAATCGGAATGTTCTCCGAAATAGAAATGAGGTCTAACAATGTTGCCAACCGATAAACAAAAATTTACCAGCCGTTTAAAAACCGGCGCTCTTTTTGAATCACCCGTTAATTTATGTAAAATTAAAATAAAAGTACATAGCCTAATTCTGGTTGATTATTTTATGTGAATTTTCACCTCACTGTTTTGTTTTGAATCAAGGTGTTTTCAAAATTAATTACAAGGGTTATAACAAAAGTAAGGTCATTAATTGTTTAGAATACATAAAACTAATTATTTTTGTGTGTTTATACGAGGGTAAGTCAATTATTATCCGCAATGTAGTTATAAAATTTTATTGTAATCAAATAGGAAACTTACAAGTACATCATTTTTTTGACATAGACCCCTTGCAATTCAACACACTTGGTTCATCATTGTTCAGGTTTCCTAATGCCCTCATAAAAGAAGGTTTTTGGCTGAGATGTGAGCCAGGAATGCACCGCTTCTTTCAATGCTTTGTTCGAGGTAAATCGACGGCCCCTTAATGTCTCTTTGAGTGGACCAAACAAGTGATAATCAGAAGGAGCAAGATCGGGAAAATTGAGTTTCTGAAGCGTTTCAGCAGTGAGGGCAGCAGTATGCGGACGGGCGTTGTTGTGTAACAACACCTTTTGACAGCAGTCCTCGGCGTTTGCTTTGAATTGCAGGCTTTAGCTTGGCAGTAAGCATCTCACTGTAACGTACACTGTGTATTGTTGTGACCCTTTCCTGATAATGTTCCAGTACTGGACCTCGTGAGTCCTAAAAAACCGTAAGCATCAGTTTTCCTGCGGACGGTTGGGTCTTGAATTTTTTTCTTGCACGGCGAATTTGGATGTTTCCATTCCATACTCTGCCGTTTACTCTTATGGTTTCCTATAAGATAATCGGTGTAATTGTTTATTAATTCTTAATTCAGTTAATAAAAATTACAAGCCGGTCGCATTGGCGTAGTTGGTAACAAGCTTGCCTCTCATCATGCGGTCCGGGGTTCGAATCCCTCTCAGCCACGGCATATTTTCATACGTTACAAAAAATCCTTTCATTCTCATTACGCACAGTTACACCCCAACGTCATTGCTAATGACCTTGCAGTTGATGCGACGTTAAATAAATAAATTTAAAAAAAAAATTACAAACTTTAATAATTAAAAATTGTATGTAAACTATTTTTTCGTTTATTACCAAAATGAAGCATGAAAAGCCAACCCATTGTCTTTCATATTACAATTGCTTTGTGATACTTTTCACATTTTATTACAAAGGGTACTTCTGGATAAAAAAGGTAAAATACCCCTAACTGAAAACAGAGGTGAAGGGAAATTATTGAGAGTAGAATTTAGAATATATTTACTTAACGTCAAGAAATTTAAAAAGTTGATCCTTTACTGAAGTATCTATTATTGCTGATGATTTGTACATGTATTATTAAACGCGTTAAAATAATAATTCTAATAAATAGATTAATGTAAAATTTTCTGTTAAATTGAAATTTTAGTCAGGAGACCAGAAAAATTTTAAGTACAGCCGTAAAAACCATGGAAACTGCAAAAATAGTGGAAGTTTTACCAGGTGAAAATAGTTACAAAATGTCCTTTTAGTCTTAAAAACAAAAAAAATTGATAAAATTTAATATCTGTGAATATTATACAGATGTAAAATTGTCCACTTATCCAAATTTTTGGTCAGCAAGCCCAAAAAATTCACCTCAAGTTCCTAAAAATTGAAAACTACAAAAATTTAAAAAAATTAAAATTTTGAAGGTGGTGTATGAATCAAAAATGTTCAAAACTATATGATTTTGTAGATTTTTGACGACTAAGACAATAGGAAAATATTAATTCATGTTCAGTAGGGTCTTGAATGAGCTAGAGCAATTTTAAAATCTGAAAATTAATTTTTATGGTCTTAGTGAACTTGGATGAGATAAAAAAATCACCATGTCAGGGCAACTACCTACTTATAAATTTTCAAGTTTTTTCATCCACTATGTCCTAAGACAAAGAAATTTAGTCCTGGGATTCCTGGAAGGTGCAAGGTTGATCGTCACCAATCTGAACATGGGTACATAATTTTTTTACCCGAATCAACAAATTATTTGGTCAAAATGAAAAACTGTGTTAAGGGATATTTTTCCCTTTTTAACTGGAGGTGCCCTTTTAATGACAATTATTTAAATAATCTATAGGTTTCTTTATATTTAAAAAAAATTATACTTAATTAATACCCTTGTCATTTTAGATATTACCATGGGCTATGGAACAGTGGGTTTTAAAATTTTAAAGTTTCCAGATTGCTAGGAACTGAAACCAGGATCTTTAGCTTTGTAGCCTAGTTTGCTAACCACTACACCACCGAGGTGGTCTATGGGTTTATTATTTTTTTCTTTGTAGGACAATGTAATATATTTTTTAGGATAAATAAATTTTAAATTTACGGTAGAATTTGTGAGAAGAAAATTGTTAAATGAGTAATTTAAAATATTATTAATGTTCCAGTTAAAAAAGTAGAATGATTATTTATTAGTTTAGCGATACTTTTTTTACAGTTAATTTGTTTTATTTTATTAAATTTTAAATTAATCCAAATATAAATGTTATTTGAGTGTTTAAAAGATATTGTGAGTTAATTGATTTTATACTTGATTGAAATATTGTAATATAAATAAGTTATTTAAATAAAATAGTACCATTTCAATTTTAGTTTTCATCGTTATTATTTAATAACCTGTTGTTTTTGTATGTAAGTTCATGTTTTCATTATTATTTAGTCCAGTCAATGTTCAACAGGGTGTCTACTGATCAGGGAATTATCAAAATCATGGTAAAAATTACTGACAAATATGCATAGTCTTGTCTATGAGAGAGCATTGACATAAATTAATTAGTGCCAATTTTTACTTTCTCTTGCCTATATGAATATATAGGAAGGAAAGTATTGTTTTCATGTCGATTTTCGAAATTGAGTTTTCACCGGATCTACTCATTTTCAGACCCCCTGAACCCAAAAAACCTGTTTTTAGCGATTGGTCTGTGTCTGTGTGTGAACAGAATATCTCAAGAACGAAACATCGTATGAACTTGAAACTTAAGTTGCATACCACGACCGGACCCGACACGAACATTTTCATTAAAATCGGTCAACCGGAAGTAGTAGTTTATTCAAGTAATTTTTCACTTTTTTCGATTTTCTCAAAAACTGGTCTTACGATTTTTTTAAAAATCACCTGGTTTACTAAATTTTTTATGCTCTACAAGATAGGGTAGGCGCCATGTTTGCTGAAATTCTCGGTGAGGCGTTTTTCACATAAAGAAATTGTTTTTTTAAGATTGCGGCGTTAATATGCATTTTAGCACAAAAATGTATATAATTAAAGTTGTAGAAAATTAAAAATTCTACAACTTTTATTTCAAACATTTTTTTGTATAACGCTTAGTTTAGCGGTAATTAGCAATTTTCTGTTTTTTTCTCATGAAAACGTGTAAAAAATTATTTTTTTAAGATTTCGGCCTTAGTATGCATTTTACGACAAAAGTGTATACAATAAAATTTATAGGAAATTAAAAGATCTAAAACTTTTATTTATTAACATTTTTCTCTACAGAGCCTAGTTTAGCGTGAAAGCGATTTTCGGTATTTTTAAGCCAAACTGAGGTTGATTTTCATTTTGTGTCTTTCATTTATAATTAAAATTAGGATATGTTTATTGAGGTTAGTTTTTTGTTTATTTCTAATGTTTTATTACCTATGTTAGGTTTATTGTTAATTATTTACATTGGCAAGAGAAAGTTGTGTGTGTTTCACACCAGATTTTTAAAATTGTCATCTATCATAATGTTTATCTGACCATCCGTCACACCCAGATTTTAGAAACTACAAGAAATATAGTCGTTAGAAAGTGAGAAAGGAATTAGTTTTCCACTCCACATCACGTGTAATACTAGCCGAACCGCATAACAACAGCAGCTTGAACGCTACTACTCTGCCTGATATTATTAGCTACTATTATAAGAAATGAAAGCCAATGAATATGGTCCCTCTTTCACTTCCCGCTCAAAAAACGTTATCACACTACTAATAATTTCACGACGTTGACTACACAAAACTTGATCTTTTTTGCTGACTTTATTTACCCCTATTTTCACTCTTTTTATACGAACTCAGAACCGAATCGAGAAAGTAAACAGCTTTGAATAATATAGGGTGATTCAAAAAGAGCGCCGGTTTTGATATATCAAATTAAGAGATTTATTTTATTGAAAAACTGAAAATAAATACATCAACAAGTTCATCTTACCTTCCGATTTCATGTATGAAAAATGATGTCATGCATGTGTCCTCCTCTACTGCGCTGGCACGCATCAACTCTGTCCATGAAATTGGATATCACTGCACGACAAGTTTCGACTTCCATTTGCCCGATAACCCGTCGAATTAAACCCCACATACGGCAGTTCTGTTTATTAACAAAACCGTTTAAGTGGAAGTGCGCCTCATCACTGAAAATGATTTTGTTTGCGAAGGTGTCATCATCCTGCCGTTTTCTCAATACCCAGTCAACAAACTGTCGTCTCTTCTGGTGGTCTGCCACTTTCAAATGTTGCGTCAACTGAATTTTATACGGGTGATATTGGAGATCGTACCGAAGAATTCTCCGGACAGAAGAACATCGTAAACCCAATTGTTGAGAACGGCGACGTATTGATTTAGCTGGGCTAACAGCCACACTGTCACGAACCAACGCAACGTTCTGCTCAGTTCGGCCAGAACGACGACGTCCAGAACTTTTAAGGTCGACTGTTGAACCCGTCTCAAAAAACTTTTTCATGAGCCTGCGAACTGTTGATTCATTCGGTGCTTCATTACGTCCTAGAGTACCGCGAAGTCGCCTGACAGTAGCCGCATAACTCTCTCCACTCTAGTAAAATGTTTTGACGATTAACACTCGTTGTACAATAGTAAACTTCTCCATGGTTAGACACAGACTGCGAGAGTACTACACTGGGAACAAGAGAAACTACAACTGAATCGTCAATCGGAATGTTCTCCGAAATAGAAATGAGGTCTAACAATGTTGCCAACCGATAAACAAAAATTTACCAGCCGTTTAAAAACCGGCGCTCTTTTTGAATCATCCGTTATAAGACACTACATTAGACATTAAAATCCGATAAATAGCAATAAAGTAAATGATACAAATAAATACATGAGATAGAACAACAAAGATAGATTATAACATTTGTACTAACTTATCACTAACTAAACAATCACTTGGACTTTTCCATTCAGACTACTCCCACCAGCTTAGACTGGCCCAAGACACTGAGACGTCACTTTTTCCTTTTACAGAATATTTTTACTATAGCAACAAATTTTTTTCAAATTTGTAATTTAACCAAAACGTTAGTAAGCCTAACTAGGTTTGAAGTTTCGGTTTCGACCGGAAGTGGCCCAAAACCAGACATCAAGAAATCAAAGTTAGAAACTACAAGAGATAGCATTTAACAGTTTTTGAATTTGTAATCTACACAAAAAGTTAGTAGGCCTGGATTGAGTTTGTAGTTCCGATTTTGACTGGAAGTGGACCAATGTAGAAATAGGCTAAAATAAAACAATATTGTAAGTTTTTTCAATTTATTTTATTTATATTTTCATGTAGCACTGAGTTGGTTTTATTTTTAATTTATTGCAAATACATATTATTTATTAAATTTTACATGAGCTACGTTGTTGTTAGTTACCTTAGTGTTAACTGAACAGTTCTGTTATTTGAGTGGTGTAAACGTATTTTAGATCATAGCTAGGAATTGTGCCTAGAAACTTGAACAGTCTTTGATTCTACTACAATATAATAGAGGCAATCAGTTGTGAATTTACTGTGTAAATTTTTTGTAACTAGTTCATTTCCATAACAACTCTACAGCAAGTATTGCTTGAGTCCCAGCTCCATGTAGTTGAAGAAATGTATAGTTCAGCCGCTCTAAGTTTGCTCCTACTGTCAACAAACCAAAACCAGCTACTACAGGGTGCACGCTAGAGCAGTGGTGGATTACCGAGTCCCAGCTCCATGTAGTTGAAGAAATGTATAGTTCAGCCGCTCTAAGTTTGCTCCTACTGTCAACAAACCAAAACCAGCTACTACAGGGTGCACGCTAGAGCAGTGGTGGATTACCGAGTCCCAGCTCCATGTAGTTGAAGAAATGTACAGTTCAGCCGCTCTAAGTTTGCTCCTACTGTCAACAAACCAAAACCAGCTACTACAGGGTGCACGCTAGAGCAGTGGTGGATTACCGAGTCCCAGCTGCATGTAGTTGAAGAAATGTATAGTTCAGCCGCTCTAAGTTTGCTCCTACTGTCAACAAACCAAAACCAGCTACTACAGGGTGCACGCTAGAGCAGTGGTGGATTACCGAGTCCCAGCTGCATGTAGTTGAAGAAATGTATAGTTCAGCCGCTCTAAGTTTGCTCCTACTGTCAACAAACCAAAACCAGCTACTACAGGGTGCACGCTAGAGCAGTGGTGGATTACCGAGTCCCAGCTGCATGTAGTTGAAGAAATGTATAGTTCAGCCGCTCTAAGTTTGCTCCTACTGTCAACAAACCAAAACCAGCTACTACAGGGTGCACGCTAGAGCAGTGGTGGATTACCGAGTCCCAGCTGCATGTAGTTGAAGAAATGTATAGTTCAGCCGCTCTAAGTTTGCTCCTACTGTCAACAAACCAAAACCAGCTACTACAGGGTGCACGCTAGAGCAGTGGTGGATTACCGAGTCCCAGCTCCATGTAGTTGAAGAAATGTATAGTTCAGCCGCTCTAAGTTTGCTCCTACTGTCAACAAACCAAAACCAGCTACTACAGGGTGCACGCTAGAGCAGTGGTGGATTACCCAATAGGCACTACTAGGCACGTGCCTAGGGGCCCCCAATGGCCAGGGGCCCCCGACAAAATAAAAAATAATAAAAAATTTGGAAAAAAAATTGAAAACTTAAAAAAAAATTTGGAAAAAAATTGAAAATTTAAAAATAAATTTGGAAAAAAAAATTTGATTGAACAAATGACAAAATTGTAAAATATTAATACATTTTCAATCGTAAAAATATTCAATTGTTGAACTTAATGACATGATTGTGTATGATTACATTAAATTTATAGTACATTTATAATACATTTTCTGGGGCCCCTAAAATATAAATAAATAAATTCGTAAACACGTTTTTAAGAATGCATAAATTCGCGCGTTTTTTATTTCAGTGGCGCTACTACATGGGGGTGTTATGAGTTTGACAAAGGACAAAATATAAATTAATATTATTGTTATAATTTTTTTCTTTGTTTTATTCTGAATCTGAAATTATATAAAAAAACGTTATTACATTTTAAAATTTTACGAAAACCTGCTTGGATGACAAATAAATTCAATTGATTCGCGCGGAAACAAGTCGATGCTTGTATAGGAGTTATCGGTCTAAACTGTAAACAAAAATTGTAAGCAAAGTGAGGGGGGGGCCTCATTTGCCATTGCCTAGGGCCCCAACAAGTATTAATCCGCCTCTGGGCTAGAGTCTGTGACTTTATGGATATCGTATTCCTATTAAGTTATCTATTTTTTAAATTATAAGTACTTAAAGTACTAAAAACATCAGTCGTGATATGATTTAGGCCTAACAATTTAATTTAGAAAAATACTTTTAAAAGTATTTTGTATTTAAATACTTTTGAAAGTATTTAGTTGTTACTTTTTAATCAGCGTGTACACATTTAAATATAATGCGCATGCTCAGTGACGTCATTATTTGTTTACATTAGGAGCAAACTTAGAACGGCTGTACTATAGTGCGTTGTTATAGTAGTGGGAGAATGAATGAGTGTTAGCAGTGTTTCACAGCTGATGCATTTGTAGTGGTAGCATGTACTAACTAGACTAAAAATATATTCTTATCATCCGGCGCATTAATTTAACAAAGACCTACTGGGTTATTTAACTTGGTCGGCTCGTAAATACAGGGTGATTATAAATGAAATAGACACTTTCGACAGCTTCTTAAACATCAAATTGGTGTATTTGAATACAGTAAATGATACTGGTTTGTAGGAAATTTTTTAAAGTTTATGTTGGTACAACTGTTGCTAGCATTTTATTGTTGGCTGCTGTTACAAAGACCAGTCTAGCAAAATGGCTGCTACTCAAGTGGAGAAAGCTTATTGTGTTTTTGAATTAGCCAAAACAAACTCGGTTACGGTTGTGCAACATCATTTAAGAACAACATACGGTAAACCACCACCAACAAGGCAATCAATCTATGACTGGTATAAACATTTTGAAAACAGTGGATGTCTATGTAAAAGGAAGAGTACTGGAAGACCTTCTGTTACAGAAGATCAAATTGATAGTGTTCGTAATGTTTATATACCAAGTCCAGGAAAATCAACTAAAAAAGCAAGTTTAGAATTGCAAATTCCTCAACCGACTGTGTGGAAAATTCTGCAGAAACGTTTGAAAATGACACCTGATAAATTGCAGTTAGTACAAAGTTTAAATACCAGTGATAAAGTCATACGTAAAAATTTTTGTCTGGAGATGCAACATTGTGTTGAAAATGACGATGCATTCTTTAATCGCCTAATTTTCAGTGATGAATGTCATTTTTACATTAGTGGAAAAGTTAATAGACATAATGTTAGAATATGGGGCCCAGAAAACCCAAAATAACTTTATAGCATACACGCGATTCCCCTAAAGTAAACGTCTTTTGTGCATTATCTCATGAAAAGGTTTATGGGCCGTTCTTCTTTCACCAAGTGTCAGTAACTGGAGTAATTTATCTGGGGACATGTAAACGAATGGTTAATGCTTCAACTCTAGGAAGATAGTGATAACTTCATTTTTGTACAAGATGGAGGTCCACCTCACTGGCACTTACAAGTCAGAAATTATCTTGATGAACGTCTTCCTAGACGATGGATTGGCTGTGCAAGTGAGGAAAACATTGTGTTTACACCGTGGCCACCTTGTAGTCCAGACTTAATGCCCTGCGACTCTTTCTTTTGGGGTTTTGTAAAAGACAAAGTTTTTGTACCACTGCTTTCTGTAGATATCGATGATCTAAAACAACGTATCGCAAATGCTCTTGCCACAGTTGACCGTCATATGCTTAGTCTGTGTGGGAAGAATTTGACTACTGTCTTGATATCTGTCGTGTTACAAATGGTGCACACATTGAACATCTGTAAATATTTTCAATGAAAACTTAATGAATTCTTTTATATAATCATGTAAGTAATTACCTGAACTTTTCAAAAATAAATTTTCTATAAGCTATCGAAACTGTCAATTTCATTTATAATCACTCTGTACTGAGAATACTATCCGGATGCTGATAAATCACAGTTAATTGAATTCCTTGCTCACTAACTTCAGAAAGGAAACCAAATAAAGTATTTTTAAAAACATGGTGCTGGGACAGATGACATAATAGAACCAGCATTATGGTATTTTGATAAAATGAAGTTTCTCATGGGTCATGTTTTACTAATTTTACCCGTTGACTGCAGAAGTTTCAGCTGTGAGCTAATTTATTGAGCAAAAATATTCCATCGTGTGGGTTGGCCAAGTAATACTATTGTACAAAATATTGTGCACAACATTGACTAAAATATTAATTGTCTAAGAGCTGCTTTAAGCTCGCTTCCCAGCCCCAACAGAAATTTCAGAGTTGTTATAAAAATGTACAACCTATCACAAGTTATCTTCTAATTTGTGATTGATTAATACATTAAAATATGTCTGAAATTTGCCATATTTATTTTAAGATGAAAATAGTTTTTTCTTTTCTTTCAAATTGACAAAAAATTATTGTTCGTTCATGTTCTTGCTACTTTTTGTTCCGCTCTCTTTTTTCTTTTTATTTTTTGAAACTGCTTTTGGTCTTTGTTGCCGCCAAAATTCTTGACGATTATTTAAAAATGCAACACCTTCTTCAGCGAACGTTTCAATTTGACTTTTTGTTGTTTCCTCATTTATGCCTTTGATATCTATAACAAAATACCAACAAGTAAAATAAGTGTAATTGTAACAATTACCTGTCCAAAACAGACAGGTGGAGTGTTAAATTATGTACACTCAATCTGTTAGTTCCAGGGCTATGAAAATAGTTCTGTTGCTTATCAAATGGTCAGCCAATTAAATGACTTAAGTATTGAAGAACTGATGAGGTAGAGGTGTTGTAGTGGTCTGTATTCGGCTACAGGTATGAGATCGTAAAGAACTTTTCAAGGAAAATGAACGGTTATATAAAGAATGACTAAAATTTAATGGACACCTGTATAGAATGGATGACAACTGGTAGACAAAACACATTTTTCTTCTCTTCTTCTTACTATCAAGGATTAGGCATAAGCCTGTTCCGAACTCACAAACCATCCTGTACGTCTACACAAACACCGTACATTTTGACTACTGCCATCTTCTTCGAGGTCTTCCCACCTCTTTTCTTCCAACTGGAACATATTCCATCACTTTTAGAGGTATTCTCTCCTCTGGCATCCGTTCCAAATGTTGCCTCCATTGATTCCGGTACTCCTTCACTTTTTCATTCAAGCTAAATACACCCAATTCGGATCTAATTTCCTCGTTTTGTATTAGATCCAGCCTCGAGGAGCCCTTCACCCTTCTTAAAAACCTCATTTCAGCTGCTTAGATCCTGCTTTCTTGGCGTTTTGTGGTAACCCATGACTCACTTCCATAAAGAAGGACTGGGGCTGCCATTACCTTGTAGAACTTTACTGTTGTCTCTGTTCTAGCTCTGTTACCCAGGGTCCTATTAATGGTACCACAAATAAATTGAAATTTATTTATTTTATTTTCAACATTTTTAAGACACTAAATATAGACCTATAGTGTCAGATATATGGTTTAAAGAAGTCAGAAAGAATATTGAGAAAACCAGAATAAACTGAGAAAACTTAATGAACTGAACCAAATTCAGACCACTTATGAACTTAATTATGAACTTTAAAGGCTTCCATGGAGAGCGAAAGCAGAACATCGGTTGGACAGAAGTAAGGAGGAAAGCATACAGTGAATAAATGCTGAGAATGTGGGCTGAAAAAATGACTTCCAGTCACCTCACGTGGTCTAAAATTGGCTCTATATGAGAAAAACAATTTGAAACCAAATCTACAAGCAATCAAACTAATACTTAAAACACACCTGGATGTTTCAGAAGTTCTTCGAGATAATGCTTATCTACAGAAAGTTCTCCAAGTAAATGTCTATCATTTTTTTTCCTTTCAGCTTCTTCTTTTTGTTTCAATATTTCATTATTATTTATATTAAATATGGTTTTATTTATGTTGCTTGGAGTTGACCTTCTTGTACTTCCACTTCCAGGTTTTTCCGTTTCTGTTTCGGTCGTCCTTGATTTATTCAAGACATCAGGCTGGGGTGCACTAGATAATGTCAATTTCCCTTGAGGAGGTTCATGGGCTGCAGATGATGTTATTTTACCTAAAAACATAGTCAACAGTTAAAAAAAAAAACTAGTGTGAAACGGACACAACTTTCTCTTGCAATAAGTAAAGAATGTAATATGACAAACATGACCTAATTTTAACCATGAGTAAGTGAATGAGGCTAATGAAAATCAACCTCTCTAGAACTGGAATATGGAAAATCACTAATTGACGGTAAACTAAGCTGTGTAGAAAAAAAATTGTTGAATAAAAGTTGTAGGTATTTTTTAATTTTCTATGTCATTGATTGTATACACTATTGTTGTAAAATGCATACTAAATGCATTCGATTTTTCTACGATCGTCCAGTTCTTAACCTCCCCTAAGTTCCTAGCTTGGGTGGCTAATGTTCTTCCTCAACTAACATCTATTAGCTCCGCCTCTGAAGCTATCACTATCCTTATCTCATCTCTGACCTCCCTCCTTTTGTAATGCGTTTTCGCATTATGTCATGGAATGGCAATGGCATCCTTCGCCAACGAAACGATCTACTACGAGTACTAACAGATTACGATATTGACGTTGCTCTTCTACAGGAAACTAAATTTTTACCTACTACTCGCTTTCGCCTATCCCCCTACGTTGTGTATCGTGCCGATCGACCTGGCGCTGTGGTCCCGGCAGGGGGGGTAGCTGTTCTAATACATAAGAGACATGTTCATAACTTCCTTGACGTGACCCATATTCCTTCGATTGAACATGTCGCTGTTACGGTGCCTCTCTTCTCACGTCTGGTTACTTTCATTTCAGTTTACCGCCCCCCATCTGCTGCCCATTTCCACCCCGCAGCCCTTGCTATGGTCTTCGACCAACGTCAACCTGTGTTTGCAGCTGGCGATTGGAACAGCAAACACACGGACCTCGGCTGCCGAACAACGAACATTGCTGGTACTGAACTCCTGTCCTTCCTCGAGCAGTCTCCTTTGTCGTTAGCGCTCCATGTTCCTGACACCCCGACAAGGGTGCCCCCATTCACCTATCAACTTCCTGATATCCTTGATTACGCTATTTCTCTCGATCTTGCCTCCGTCCCTGACATCGATGTATTACCTGAATTGAATTCTGATCACTATCCAGTTCTGTTTACTTTCACGTCCTCGACTGCTCGTATCCCTGTCCCGCCTCCTTCTCTGAAGGTCTGCTGGCATTCCTTCTATGACTCAGTTGCCTCCCTAATCCCACCTGAACCCCCTACTATTACCACTGTAACTGAGCTTTAGTCCCATCTTGATTCCCTCACATCGATACTTTCCGATTCCATTGCCCAGAACTCGCACCCACGCCCGCCTCGCACTGGGTCATCGCTTCCAGCTCCTATCAAAGCAGCAATCGCCGATAGGCGTCGCTTTCGAAGGCTCTGGCAGCGCACCAGAGATCCACATCATCGGGATCTGTTCAACGGTGCCGCTGCTAGGTGTAAACTGCTACTCGATGGTCACCGGTGTAGTAAGTGGGAGGACTACCTTCATCGAGTAGCGGATGACGGAAGACCATGGGAGGCCACACGTCGTTTGTTGTCGACCCAGAGGAAGTCGCATCCTCTGATGACACCTAATGGTTTGACATATTCTCCGCAGGCGATTGCTGACACTTTCGCTTCGCATTTTGAACGACATTTTGTTGCCCCTCCGCCCGTTCATCATGACCAGGATGAACTCATTCATGATGAAGTCAACTCAACGCTCTCTGACCCTACGCCCTGTAACTTACAACCCTTCATGGAGGATGATGTCACTTCTGTAATTTCCTCGATTAATCCGCGTAAGGCCCCTGGTCCTGATAATGTCTCTGGATACGCCATCCTGAATTCCCCGCCAGATCTAAAGCTTCATCTTTTGGCAATATTCAATGCAGTGTTGGCGCTGCAACATTTCCCCTCTTCGTGGAAGGTTTCCAAAGTCATTACTATTCTGAAACCCCACAAACGTCCGACTGATCCCGAAAGTTATAGACCAATTTCCCTTTTGCCGATCCTGTCAAAATTATTCGAAAGGCTTCTTCTCCCGCGCCTGCGTCCTGTTGTTGAATCTGTTCTTTCCCCTGAGCAATTTGGTTTTCGTCAAGGACACTCCACAACTACCCAACTCCTCCGCATCGTCACGGCACTTGTGGATGCCAGAAATTCTTACTGTGACACGACGGCTGTGCTGCTTGATTTTCGGGCTGCATTTGACCGCGTCTGGCATATGGGCCTCCTTTACAAACTGGCACAATTCTTTCCCCCCTCAACTGTCCGATTACTCCATTCCTATCTTACTGGAAGACAATTCCAAGTCTCTGTCACTATTCCTCAGTTCCACATGGCCATGTCCCCACTCACCCCTTCGTCCGCGGGTGTACCTCAGGGCTCGGTCCTTGGGCCCATCCTCTATCTTATGTACACCTTCGATATTCCTGTCCCTGATTCAATCCAATTCGGACTGTTTGCCGATGATGCTATTCTGTACCGTCACGGCAGATGCCTCCGCCTCAATTGCCGCGCGCTTCAAACTCAGCTTCTAGACATCACTAGCTGGTGTCGTGTCTGGAGACTATCACTTAACCCCACAAAATGCGAAGCAATCCACTTTACACTAAAACGCAATGTTCCTCCGCCTCTACGATTGGAAGGGGAACTCCTCCCATGGCAGAACAGCGTGAAATATCTAGGGGTTGACCTAGATAAACGATTGACACTTCGACAGCACATTGACAGCAAGCTTAGCTAGGGTAGGGCCTTGTTCGCTTTACTCATCCCTTTGTTCCTCTCTCCTGCATACTCCTCAAAACTGAAACTTCTGATGTACTCCTCTATCCTACGTCCTTTCCTTTTGTACGGGTCACCGGTATGGTGGCCCTTTCTCTCCAAGTCCAAGAAAAGACGTACTTCAGCATACCAGAACAAAGTCCTCCGGTGCATCACACAGTTCCACTATCTTATATCCAATCGCATCATACACGAACACCTTCTCTTCCCTTCTATGGAGGACTTTATTTACAATACCTCGAAACGGCTACACGACGCTGGGAAAACTGACGGACCCCAGATCATTCAGGACATGTACCGACGTCCACACCCACCTGAAGTCTCTATGCCATTACCATTCCACGACTTTATCTAAATTCCAGTATGACCCACTTAACAAAATTTAGAGTTGCCACATTTTTATTCTGCCCTGTATTCCTCTTATTTGCCCATGCCCCTTCTACTTGTATGACTCACTCCCCCCAGTTGGTACTTGTCCCCATGTTCCTATGCATAATCACTCCACTACGGTGAAAAGAGCCGCCATTTTAAATTGATAAACACTCAGAACATAAAAAGGCCGGTGATTATGCCAAACTCTACCCTTTCCGTCTCCCCTGAAACATAAACTAACCCCTACCTTAAATTATACCTTTAGTCCACGTTCAGTAAAATGCATGCCTTCCCCTCCCCAAGATAATAGGACTCCCACAAAACTGAAAAAAGGCCACTGAAATATAAAATAAAATAAAAGAGCCGCTCTTAAACCCACTTGTCCCTTAATTTAAATTTTCCACAAATAACTTCTAATAATAAATTACCTCCTTTCAAGTCCCAGTTCCAATGTCCCACGAACCAGAATCCTATTTCCTATTTAAACTATAAAATTCCCCCTAAATTTCTTGAGGTTGCAATTATTCTGTTATATTGTTCCCCGAGCGACCAGGTGTTCCTTAACACGATGTCGCCATCATAGGGCTTCTTAGCCCTCTCAACCAGGATTCAGGATTCAGCATACTAAAGCCACTATTTAAAAAAAATCCCATTGTTTTACTAATAGTATTTGATTGAGGAAAATACAAAAAATCACTTATACTAAACTGAGAGTTGTAGACAAAATTTAAATATAAGTTAAGTTATTGGTTTTTTTAAATTTTGTACAACTTTAATTATACCGGGTGATTCAAAACTATACGACAATCTCTTGGGATCTCATTCTATAGCTAAAAATAAGAAAAAAAGTTCATATAAACATATGCCTGAAAATGTTTAGTTAGCGAGTTACGGCTAGCGAAAAATTTCACCTAGAACTCTGTACCCTCGGTGAAGTAAGGCCGTATAAAAATGTTAAAGGTAGTTACAAAGATACAAATTACGATTGTTTCTTATGTTTTTTAATCTGAAAAATTGAATAAAATTGGTTCCAGAGCTGTAAATGCAATACTTTCAGAGATATCTTACATAAAACACAAGAATTGGTGCAAAGAAATAACACATTTTTGTGTTCAACGTAAGATTACCTACTTCCATAAATGGTAAATAAAGGTGTATTTTTTCTTAAATAAATTTGTGGAAAATTTAATTCTGAAAAAATTCATGTGAATTACTCAGGAAAACAATGAATAACAGATATTGAAATTTTACTTTATTTAAAATCAAAACAGACGCACATAAAACACACATTCTTAACTGCATAAAATATTAACTATTATCTAGGTTGGGAGTAACAGCTAGCTGTTATTTCCAACCTAAATATTTGGGAGTATATCACCCCTTTTACTCTAAAATGCATATTAGTGCCACAATCTTAAAAAAAACAATCTTTTACTACCAGAGCACAGCCTCCTCAAGAATTTCAGCAGACTTGATGCTTAACTTAAATCTTTTAGAGAATAATAAATGTAGTAAATAAGGTGATTTTAAACAAAATTGTAGTAGCAGTTTTTGTTAAAATTGCAGAACAGTGAAAAATTGTACTTTGTTACTATTAACATTCTATAAATTGTATGCATAACATTCTTACATTTTTTGCGTACTTGTATTTTAAAGTATTTCAAAGTTAGTTGTTAGTTATTGTTCCTTGGAAATAAAAACCTTTTAATGATTAAAAATTCATTGATATTTAATATTTAGTAAGAGTGCACCTATCTGGTGGAATGCAACCGAGAGTGTTTCTAAATCGACATGACTACTCTTAAGGCCTATTTCTATGAAGCTATTTTACTAGCACCTCTTACTAGCATTGTGGGAACCAACAACTAGCAGCTAGTATTCATTAGAGCACTAGTGACTTTTACTAGCATCAGTAACGAAGAAAAGGTCACGTCATTGACTAGTGCTAGTAAACTAGCTCAGTGTGAACATTTGGAAATGTTGCTAGTTGCTGGTAAACAGTACTTTGCAGAGCATTACACAATACAACTCACGTATGTCTTCAGAGCACTGGCATTAATTAACTACAGTCAGACCTCTATTTATCGAACTTCTATATATCGAAATTCTCTATAGCTACATCGAAGTATTCCTCAGTCCCGTGAAATTTTAATGGGAAAATGTTTCAGTATATCGAAACAAATTCTATTATATCAAACTTAATTTTAGTGAAAATATAAATATAACTCCATATAGTCCTCTCATCACACACTAGTAAATCCGAAACATTGAAAGAGCACAACGTCACAATACAGTACATTAACCACTGTGGTCAACGTACAAGAGTAGTGTGATACTTTTATAGCCTACTATGTACGATCAAAAATTTTTAAATACGATGATGTGGACGAAGAAGTTTTCAAATGGGTAAAAATGTTACGAAATAAAAATATGTCTAGGCAAAAGAGAAAAGTTGTCCTTTTTGTGGACAATTGCCTTTCACATTTGTCTTCACAATAAAACAAACTTTATTGTAAACAAATACTGTTTTTTTTAGGCAATATGGTTATAGACGAGTAAACTCACTTAATATAAGTAGCAGTCGTAATAAGAAAAAAACCAGCGTTTCTTTTTATTGAAGTTTCTATATATCAAATTTTTTATAAGGAACCTACAATTTCGATATATGGAGGTCCGACTGTAGCTCCGTGGGAACCATCATCTACGCGCTAGTAGGTCCTGCTAACGGGTGTTTCAAAAAGGACGCACTTCGAAGTTTAAGGGTTAATATTTTCTGCATAGGGAATATTTTTTCCCCCAAATAACAGTTGGCACTACCGTACTCATTGTTGACCCATTGTGTATTACTGACATGTACTAGTGCTATCCCAGTATTCATTTGTGTCTGTAGTGTCTGTATAAGTTCAAAAATGGTTTTTTCAAAGGATGAATGTGTTTTTATTATTGAAAGTTATTGGGCATATAAATCTTACGAACGAGTGAAAGACGAGTTCCAGTTAAAATTTCCCATTCTGAAGTACCTAATAACACCACAATATCGCGTCTTATTAATAAATTTCGTGAGACTGGCAGTGTACAGGATCGGAAAAGCACAGGTCGACCATCAGTGTTAATAGAACAAGTTTTGGACGATGTGAAACAACGTTTGATTATCTCACCCGGCAAATCACTTAGAAAGTTATCTTCACAGGCTGGATTATCACCATCTTCCGCTTTAAGGGCTACAAAAAAATTAAATCTGCATCCTTACCGCATCGGTGTTGTTCATGAACTGAAAGAAGTTGACCATGGGAAACGTAAAGTGCCTCCTTTTTAAAACACTCGTTACTAGCACCAAGAGAATAGGCCTTAAGGTTAAAACTAGCAAAACCAAGATATGATGAAACTTCAAAACGGTCTCCTTCCACACTTTACCAACCAGTGTTTTCCTCAAATTGTATAATATAAGCCTTTGAAATATTTTCTATCAAATTTCTGACTCTCACAAATCCACCATAAAATGTGTCTCATCCCGAATAAATAAACAAATGTAAATAATGAATGAGTCATCCAATAAGCTATTATCTGACTACTGATAAAATGACTGAACTGCACATGTGCTAGTCACTATTTGAGAATAGCTTCTTTCACTAAGTCTGACTTTAATCTGTAATGTAACTTGTGCGTAATATGTGTCCTCATTAAAAACCATAAAAACTTAGAGATTCAATTTAATAAATAACTAACAAAAACTTCATTAAGACTGGTTAGTCTTTTTATTGAAACCCCTGACTTACTACCGATGGTATTTTCGATGGCTTCTTGGGCTTTTTGCACTCCTAGTCGAAACCCTTCCAATTCTGGACGAATACGCAATCCTCTATGGTAATACATTAAACTGTGTTCAAAATCTCCTAAATGGTACAATGCTTCTGCTTTCTGGAATATTCCTGAAAATATAATTTTTTAGTCAGTATGATCTGGTATTGTCTTTGTTTCCAAAAATTAATTTTCTTTTTTTTTATTAAATGGAGTACATTTATATCAATTCTTGTAGGTTTGTGCAATAAATACAAGAGTTTTCAGATACTTATGTTTATAGTATTTATTTATTTTATCATTCCTAGTGTGTGTACGCTGCAATCTGTTCAATTTAGAACAATAAGCAACCCCTTGACCCCCCCTTGATGAATTAAGGATGATATGTATGATGTGTAAATGAGGTGTAGTCTTGTACAGAATCAGGCCAACCATTCCTGAGAGAGTATGGTTAATTGTACCCTAGTCATCAAAGTACATTGGTAACCACTGTCTAGTATTGAAATCCATATAAACATAAACATAACTAAAGGCCAAGCCAATTGCTGTGAGCGCTGGGCTACGCATGCGCAGACCCCGCATCCTCCATCCTCCGACCTACAGTAAGATGTACAGTCAGCGTGTTGTTGAAAATTGACAACACCCATTGTATTTAGTAGGCATGCTGTTCCATTGTTGATAATATACGCTGCCCTATTGCAGCACATACAAGACTATACTAAAGCAGACGTATGTTTTGCGCAGTGCTCTCCTTACGAAAATCAGGCTTTATTAGGATTTGAACCAGGAATCTTTGTCTCTGAAAATCAGCTGTTTATCAGCTGACTAACGACAACTTTACCTCTAGACGCACCCAGTCCATTTTTATTTAAACTAGTAGGTATTATTTATTGTAATCTGACAGCCTGTGTGCACTTTGTGAAGGAACATTAGATTCCTATCCATGAGGATGGTTACAACCTGGAGTAGTTCTATTTAAGAGACATTTTCATGTGTACTACTTCAAAGTACTGCCCATAACAGACAGGTGGAGTGTCAAATTATTTACACTCAATCTATTCATTGCAGGGCTAAAATAAATAGTTCTGTTTCTTATCACATGGTCAGTCAATTAAATGACTGAATCATTTAAGAACAGAAGAGATAGAGGTGTAAAAGACACTAATCAGAGTTATCTTTTTTGAAAGTAATGAATTTCATTGTACAGCCAGACCCTGTGGTGAATGAAGTAAAGTTGTCATTTACAGAGTGGGAAATATGTGCTTTTCAGAGGGCCCGGCATGCTGATAAGCGTACTTTTCCACTCAGTGAGGAAGGCAATGGTAAACCACCTCATTTCTCGTTTAACTTAGTAAAACCTCTAGAGGTTCAAACCAGCCTTTCGGCTGTTAACCTAAACAACAACTTCAAAGTAATGAAGGTGAGAAGCAGATTACTCCTTCAGTTAGAACTATGGTTATAATTAAAACTACAGTTGTACTTATATTTAGAGATTTTTCCCTTGTGTTTTAGACCATGTGAGATAACTATATAGAATGATGTTTTAGAAGCTCTTTTTGCAGCACACATTTTCAGTATTTGCTCACTCATTGCTTTTCTACTTTCTTCTATCCACCTGGTGTTCTGTTTTGCTCTTAATAGAGCCCTTAAAGTTCATAATTAGTTGTCTGAATTTGGTTTGGTTCATTAAGTTTCCTCGGTGTGTTCCGGTTTTCTTAATTTATCCTTTCTGACTTCTTAAAATCGTTTATCCAACACCTTAGGTCTTTTGTTTAGTGGTTGTCAACCTTTTGTCAACAGGTTGTCATCAAAATAAAGGTTTCCGCAAATTTTAGCCTTCTTTTTCTAATCATTTCTAATCATTTTCCTTGTATAGTTCTTCTCAACTTCGTAACCTATGTTGTCCATCTACTGTTTTCAGACCAATTATTTTTCGGAGGATCATTCTCTCAAATTGCTCTGCTTCTCTTAGACCAGCCTTCCTGATCAGCCTACGGCATTCACTTGTGACAAACAAACAAACAGGTTTTATCACAGTATTCTTATATTTTTGTAGGTACTTATAATGGTGCTTGAAAACAAGAGTACAAATCATAAAATTTAATTTTTCAGAACAAAAATTTTTTTGTTTATTCATTTTAAATCGTCTTATATTTTTAATCGACAAAAGTTATCAGATTTCCTCGTCTTGTTTTAGTATAAAAATCTACTAGCCTATATATTATTTATCTTTTCTTTTTACGTTTAAAGCCATTAAGACCACATAAAGTAACGTTAGACAATTCTAGAAGTTCTTAACGAATCCCACACTCTCAGCATTCTTTCACTGTAGACTCATCTCCTTTTTTCCATTTATCACATTGTTCATGAGGCTTCTAGAAAACTCCAATTCCTATGTTAATATTGTTGAAACAGGGTCCCTAGAACCTGACAGACTGTGTGCACCTCGTGAAGTGAAAAATGGATTTAAGAAACAATTTCATCATGGATGCTAAAGTTACTTCAAAGTAGTGAAGGTGGAACAGATTAGTAAATCCAATTTTAGAAATACGGTTGTAAGTTGTAGAGTTCTTCTCTTCAGTTGAGTAGAGAAAATGCTCTACCTGTCCAAGGCCACTACATGGAAGACCCACCTAAAAATCTGGACCTTAGTTCGGCAGAAACTTTTGTCAATTCTAATCACTCCTAACTTTTTTCAGTGCAGAAGAACAAGCCTACATTATGTGTCTATATCATACTTAAGTGATAAAATTGTACTCCCCGGAATCCGAGAAAAAAGAGAAACAATTCCTCTATGCTGAGGGCGATGGGTACGATTGGACATCACTCAGTCATGCTGTAACAATCAAATCCTTGCGCTAGCGTCTCGTCGAAAAAACAGAGTGTTCAGATGGTGCAATGAGCTAACCTCATGTTTCTTGTGAAACTGGGAAAATTGCTACAAAAGCTCATGCCATCTTAAAGGAAGTTTTCAGAAGTGAATACTTATTGCCCACACAAGTATTTGAGTGGTTTAAAAGGTCTAAGGAAGGTCGAGAAACGACTGAAGATGATCTGCGCCCTGGATGACCCTCAACATCAAATACGGATGACACGTGGAATTGTCTACATTCACTGGGTTCCCGAAGGTGTCACACAGTCAATCAACGTTATTATGTCAAGGCTCTGATTATTTTTCGTGAACAAGTGAGAAGATGAAGACTTGATTTGTAGAAGAGCAATACCTGGATCCTTTACCAAGATAATGCACCAGCCCATTCCACCTTGTCTGTTTTTTAAAATTAACATTATTTGTTTAGAACAAGAAAGAAAGAAACATCAAGAAAGAAATTCTTGTACGCTATAAAAAGTTTCACCGATCAAGTAATTTTTCAGATTCTTTTTAAAGGAATTCAAATCCTCACAAGATTTTAAAAATTGGGGTAATTTATTCATGAATTTTCTCCTTGCATAAGTAGGTTTCTGTTCAAACAATTTTGTGGAGTGATTAGCCACATTATAATCATTTCTGTTTCTCTTGTTATGATTGTGAACACTGAAATTCTGCATAAAATTATTTTGCCTAACATACATGATCACCTCAAAAATGTAGAGAGAGGGAACTGTAAGCAATTTAAGCTCCTTAAATAGTGGCCTGCATGAGGTTAACTGATTAGCTAATAATAATATTACCTGAAATTTTTAATAAATTCTTTATTACCTCTTATGAAATTTTTATCTCCTGATAAAGCTGTTTCTGCATCTTCTAAAGCTTTATGAGGTTCTCCTAACAGCAGATAACATTTGCTCCTTGCCACTAATGCATTTCTGTCATTTGGACTTAATTCAAGTGCCTAAAAATTAGAAACAAGTGTTACTAAATATTTTGTAGTCAAAATAAAAACTAAATAAATTATTATAACAATTTTTTGCTCTAATTTGTGTATAAAACAAACTGTACAATTTACTAACAATAAACAACCTTATGACCCAATGAGATGAGGATGATGTGTGTGACGGGTAAATAAGTTGTATAGTCTTGTACAGACTCAAGCCGACCATTCCTGAGAGAGTATGGTTAATTGTACCCTAGTCATCAAAGTACAACGGTATCCACTCTCTAGTATTTAAATCCGTAAAAAAGTTAATACCTTTACTAGGGTTTGAACCAGGAACCTGAAAATCAGCTGTTAAACAGCTGACTTGTGGTGATAAATTTACCTCCAGACCAACTCGTTGGTTATTATAATAATAAAAAAACAGTAACTTCATGAAAACAGAAATAATGCTAGTACAAAAATTTAGCTCTGAAACTCTAAGATCATTGGCTGTCGGGGTCATTCTAGGAGCTAAAAAATATGATTCTTGTAAAACCTTTTTAAAAAACTAAATGTATACTAACATTTCCATGCATTTACATTTTATGAGTATGCATTGTTTCTGGAAAAAAATGAATATATTTTTTTTAAGTATAAAAATATCTATTCATACCTGATCATGTAAATAAATAAAAATATCAAGCAAACTAAAAAAGACCATAAAAATCAAGCTCATGATTCCATAGTTTTGAAGTTCATTTTGTACTTCATTCTAACACTGATTTTAAAAATTGACATGCGCTGTCATTTTTATAATAAAAGTTCATACCTAATGATGTCTCGTAGAAAATACATATTAAGTTTTGTGTATAGATTGATTCACAAACCTAATTTTTCAGAGAACGAACCTAAGTTTTCAAAGAGCATATTAAAAAGAAATAGGTTTTTATTTATTATTCAATTCAGTGTTACCTTTTAACATAGGGTTAATATTTTAGGTTATTTGTTCCTATACCCTATTAACCCCCATATCCTATACCCACTTTGGGCTCTTTGGGGCTCTCCTAGCTGTTATTAACTACACAAAAAATATATTGATAACTGATTTTAAATTTAAATTTATTCTGCTCTGAGTGTTTCTTAGTAGTAGGCTATTTTTTTTTTAATAAAAGATAAAATATTGGCTCCTAACTATAGAAGTTTTTGAATTATAGTATTACGTATTTGTTTAGGTCATCAGCTTAAGGACTGGTTCGAACCTCTAGAGGTTTTACTAAGTAAGATGAGGAGTGAGGTGGTTTACCAGCCTTCCTCACTGAGTTGAAATGTATGCTTCAGAGTGTCAGGCCCTTTCAAAAAGCACATACTTTCCACCCTTCAAATGACACCTTCACTTTATTCTTATTCACCACAGAGTCTGGCTGTATAATGAAATTCATTGCTTTCAGAGGAGACAACTATGACCAGTTTCTTTCACATCTGTACCTCTTCTGTTCTTAAATGCTTCAGTCATTTAATTGGCTGACCTTGTGATAAAAACAGAACTATTTATTTTAGCCCTGGAACTAACAGATTGAGTGCAAATAATTTAATTCTCCACCTGTTTTTTATTGATAGTATAACCTGCAAGACAAAACATAAAACAAGGTAAAAAAAAACATTTAAATGTCAGCCATTCATGACTGTTGTCAGCGAATGTGGAATCAGTATTCTTAGTCTTTTACTTTTATAAAATTGAGATGTACCCAAATGGCACTCAACCAAGTAAAAGGTTAGGTTTGGTACCTAATTTTCCAGTTTTAGATATACTATCAAGCAGAAAGTATTATATAGTTAAAAAAAAACATATTACACAAATTTCATGCCTTGTTAACAAAATTGATGGCTATTTTGACATCTCCAGTTCGTAGTTCATGGCTTCCAAGTGCCAACAATGTTCCAGGTTCTGCTTCTTCAGGTATCATAAGTGTTCGACTGCGATCTTGACGGCGTTTCATTTTAAGCGATTGTTTTATATCACGACTTCCCATATTTACTGCTGCCGCTCGATCTTTATCCGTGTAACATTCTTCTTGTCGACGCACTTTAACTCTTTTACCTCGAATATTTTTTACACTTTGCTTTTGTTTCATTTTGATTTCCCGACTCAATTGTGAAAAAGTACCAGGGCCGGCCGGTGGAGGAGTCGTAGGTGTTTTTGGCCTGTCATCTTTCCGTTTTGGCATACCTGTATCTGATTTCTTCTGGCTTGATGATGCACTCATCACTCTTTCTTTATCAGTCGAACCTTTTTGTGTTTTATCCAATGATAAGTACTTTTTACTCCCTCCTTTTCTCCTTTCTGCATCTGATCCATCATCTTTCGGCTCTTCTCCATCATCAACTCGTAGAAAACTGTGTAAAAATTCGGTATCGCTCGATATTTTTAATATGTCAGTGCTTTTACCTCGACCTTCTGTTGCACTTCTAATATCACCTGCCATATTTTTATTTACTTTCTTATTATAAGTTGTATATTTTTATGCAATAATTTATATTTCAATAGTCTCTAATTTAATTCACATTACTCACTTTAAGAAGCATTTGGTTTTAAAATGATCGATTAGTGACTTACAAAGAATCATTATTATAAAATGTTTCTCTAAAGAAATCAGTTTGTAAAAATTATTATTAAAAATGAAAATACTAATGTCCTTGATTTAATTTCTAAATAATCTCGGTTCATTTTTTTGTTTTATAAATTAACAAAGGGTAAACAAATAATAAAACATACTGACTTGTATCTAGTATATGGAAAAAAATAAAATATGATTTCATCTTTACTTCGATATTAATGTATTTAAAGACACATGATGCAGATTAAATGATAAATCTAAAATGATGGAAAAAATGTATGGCTTTAACAAAAAATTCTGATTAATTTCCGTAAATTTCTAGAAATTTTGACACATAAAAATCCTCCATTACAAAAACCATAGTAGTAATGATGAAGCTTTTGACCCTAATATAACGTAAAACCACAAAATATAAAATTTGTCTATGCCGGTCGCATTGGCGTAGTTGGTAAACGTGCTTGCCTCTCATCATGTGGTCGTGGGTTCAAATCCCACTCAGGCACGGCATATTTTCATACGTTACAAAAAATCATTTCATCCTCCACAGTTACAACCCAACATTGTCGCTAACGACCGTTGCAATTGATGCGACATTAAATAAATAAATAAACAAAAAAAAAAAAAAAATTGTTTTTATCTAGTTTACTTAAGTCACATAAAAATCTTGGTCATTAGCATTACTTTAATTAAAAAGAATGGTGGCTTTAAATATGTAATAATTTCACAAATGCTAGTCAGAAATCTCATCCAGGACCTCCACTTTGCAGTGTAGCACACTGACCACTAGGGCATGAATGCGACCAAAATGAAAATCTTAATGAAAATAGACATTCTTTTAAAATATCAATCATACAGTCAAGAAGCCCAAGGTTTTGAAAATTAGAAGATTTTTTCAAAAGTGTTAAAACAATAGGTAACATCAAAACAGCCTTGCGTCACCTGAAGACACAATATGGAAAAATTTGGAAAGTTGATAGCTTCAAGTACCTTGCGAACATAATACATCCGAAGACCAGTGAAAAGGAAGTGAACAACAGACGAGGAAAGATGGGGGGGGGGTGTACTTTGAGGAACTAACTCACTACTTGTATAAGAAGAAAGCACTTTCAAGACAGACAAGATTAGACATTATAATACATGATAATACCTGTGTGTCTGTGTGCGAGTGAGTGCCTTAAAATGTCTGGGAAGGCTGGTCAAAACCTGCAACTTTTAATTCAAATATCATCCATCCAACGGTAAACTCGCGAATGTGCAAATTTTGCTTTGATGAGTTTGTTAGTGTATGCTGATGTATACAACCCAATGCATGTTGTAGTAAATTTGCGAATAGGTATCTTGTTCGGTTAGGGAGATACAGCCTTTGTAAAGTTACGAAAATACACAAAGTGTGTTAAAGAAGAAAGCATTGAATTTGTTTTTTGCTCTCCTGTAAAACTGGGAATTTTCACATTCACGAGTTTACCATTGGATAAACGATATGTTTTTATACAATCCATAGTTTAGCATCAATTAGTGATTTTTTTGTATTTTACTAATTGAACGTGAAAAGAATTGGTATTTTTTAAGAATACGACCATAGTATGCATTTTATGACAAAAGTGTACTAAAATTATAGACCATTTAAAAACCTATAACTTTTATTTCAAGTGGTTTTTCCTACAGAGCTTAGTTTAGTGTCAATTTGTGGTTTACCGCATTTTCCTCATAAAAATATCCTAGTTAAACAGGGGTTGATTTTCATTTTAGCATCATTCACTTATAATTAAAATTAGGTTATGTTTTTCATTTTACATTGTTTACTCATGAATAATATATTCTAACATAGGTTATTTTTTATGTTTCATTATTTACATTGACAAGAGAAAGTGGTGTGAGTGTTTCAAACCAGATTTTTCTAATATCATAAAGTCTTTCAATTTTTATGTCCAAACTTATTCAGATTTATGTTCAAAAATGTGTAATAATTAAATTATGTTCAATTTTTAATTGATTGTTTATAAATAAATCCTTTGTATTGTTTTGTTACGAAAATTATTTATATATATTTTTCTTTGTTAATGAAAAGACTGCCTGGTTAGTCTCCTAATTTCATTTTGTGCAGTAGTAAAACCTTCACATTTCCTACTCCAAAAAATTTTGACTTGTCATAGTTATATAATAAATTGTGTATTATTTTAAGTAGCAATAAATTTATTTATTTATTTAGCTGAAATAAACTGGACTGAATGGTTCAAAGAACTCAGAAAGGATATTAAAAAACCTAAATGGTGAAAACTTAGTGAACCGAACTAAATTCAGACAACTAACTACGGACTTTTAGGGCTTCCATGAAGAGCAAAAACAGAATATCTGGCGGACAGAAGAAAGGAAAAAAGCCTGCAGTGAATGAATGCTGAGAATGTAGGCAGTAAAAAGAGCTTCCAAAAACGTCTAAAGTCACCTCACGTGGTCTACAATTTTGGCCCTATACGAGGAAAAACTGGACTAAAATTAACCCAACTAAAATTGCATTGTGATCACCACTGATTTATTCAAATTCAATTAAGTTATACAAGTAATAAAGTATTACTTAGTACATTATGTAATTTAAGTTACTAAATAAATGTTAAAGAAGAATCAGAGAAATGTACATTATTAAATAAAAATTTAATAAATGAACTTTTTATTTTATGTCTTAATTACTTTTATCATTCTATGTAATATGATGATAATAATAAATTGAAAAATTTAAATACCTATCAAATAAGTTATTTAAAATTTAATTTATTTTTCAGAAGTAGTTATAACATATTTATATTTTTTTAAATTTTCTTGTAACCTACAATACAAAAAATATAATTATAAACTAGTATATTATTACATGTTTTATTACTCTTTCATTCAATAGTATTAAGAAAAAGAAGAAAACAATAAATTGATAAACCGAATTAAATCAAGGACATGTTGTTTTTGCGCATACAAATAAATAGGTTATAATAAAACTAGCACACAAAATAAGTTAACACCCAAAAAACGACTATCACCACCTATATAGATTCCAAGAACTATCACCTGGAGACAGGAACGTGTCAGGCAAAACGCCTCACCTATCCGTTGTCTAGGCAACCAGGAATCAATTTCATACAAAGTGTTACAATATTTAGGTATATTTATACACTGTGAAATTGTACTTCTATTTTATTATTTTTCTCTATAGATAAAATAAATATACAAGTTAAGCGCATGTCTGGGAATGGGAAATTTTAGTTAGTTAATGATTAACATTTCTAAACTGATTTATACTGCATTCTGACATTTTATTTAGTGTTAGAACAACCCAATTTTTCCTTCATAGTTTTGTAGGTGTTACTTTTATTTTATTTTGACATCTTCTTTCTGCTTCTAACTTCTGCTTCTAACGGTCTACTTAGATCACATTAAATTCTTTTTTTCGTTATGTCTGATATTTTTTCTTTTTCATTACTGTACAGCAATCGATTATTTCAGAAAACCCATACGTAAAAAAAAAACAATTTTTTTAACTTAAAAAAACTATATGTTTACTATGGTTTCATAAAAAAATATATTCTTTCTGTCACAAATTAGGCCTTCTGACTGTTGTGGCATCAATGCTCTTCTTTTTCGTGGGCTACCCACATCTCTTCGTCCAGAAGGAATATAGTTTACTGTTTGTTTCGCCTATCGATCCTCATTCATTTGTATCAAAAAAATGCTCCTCTCATTTCTCTCTGTATGTATCAATTGGTACAAATGGACACAGATATCCTCATTCTTAGTGTGATCTATTAAACTGCACTCCTGAACTCTCAAGAACTGCATTTTCACATTCTAGTTCATAGAACTAGATTTTTATAAAAAAATCTGGTGTGAAACACTCACACAACTTTCTCTTGCCAATGCAAATAATTAATAATAAACCTAACATTATTTATAAAATATTAGAAATAAACAAAAACTAACCTCAAAACATAACCTTATTTTAATCATGAGTGAATGACGCAAAATGACAATCGAACTCAGTTTGGCTTAAAAATACGGAAAATCACGCTTTCACGCTAAACTAGGCTCTGTAGAGAAAAATGCTCTAAACAAAAGTTGTAGATCTTTTAATTTCCTATAAATTTAATTATATACACTTTTGTCGTAAAATGCATACTAAGACCGAAATGTTAAAAAAATCGATTTTTCTCACGTTTTCGTGAGAAAAAAAACAGAAAATCGCAAATTACCGCTAAACGAAGCGTTATACAAAAAAATGTTTGAAATAAAAGTTGTAGAATTTTACATTCTCTACAACCTTTATTATATAACGTTTTGCGCTAAAATGCATATTAAAGCCGCAATCTTAAAAAGAAAAAGTTTTTGCGTAAAAACAGCCTCACGCAGAATTTCAGCAAACATGGCGCCTACCCTATATTGTAGAGCATAAAAAATGTAGTAAACCAGACGATTTTAAAAAAAATCGTAGGACTAGTTTTTGAGAAAATCGCAAAAAAGTGAAAAATTACACGAATAAACTACTACTTCCGGTTGACCGATTTTGATGAAAATGTTCGTGTCGGGTTCGGTAGTGATATGTAACTTAAGTTTCAAGTTTCAAGTTCGTACGATGTTCCGTTCTTGAGATATTCTGTTCACATACACACACACACACACACACACACACACACACACACACACACACACACACACACACACACACACACACACACACACACACACACACACACACACACACACACACACACAGACACACACACAGACCAATCGCTAAAAACAAGTTTTTTGGGTTCAGGGGGTCTGAAAACATATAGATCCGGTGAAAACTCGATTTCGAAAAATCGACATGAAAACAATACTTTCCTTCCTATATATTCATATAGGCAAGAGAAAGTAAAAAGAATATTAAAAAGTACCTATAATTTGTGTGGAGGGTGGTCCTCTTCAGTATAAGATGTACACTTTAGATTTGTTTTTATAAAACCACTTGGTTAAAATAAATAATTTTGACTTATGATAGTGAAGTGAATAAGTCAAATACTGACTTATAATGTTTCTGCATGAAATGCGTTATTGTAACCACAAAATATTGTTATACAATACAATATTTATTTATTTATTATTATTATTTTTGATACTTTTCAGTCCAAAAATAAAAATGTTGGTTTTTAAAAATATTCATGCTCTTTGCCATCGCCACCAATTGTTGTTGATTTCCATAAATAGATTTTTACATAGAAACTTTGTTTGCTCCCAAACAACAAGGTGGCAATAGCCATGACAATGTCTTCCTGAGTGCAAGCTTGTTCTTTCCAGGACTGGAAACTTTGCATGTCCTCTTCCTCCTCTGAATTGTAGTGCATAGTGTTCAAAAGATTATCCATTTTTTCTAATTGGAAGAAAGCCTTTAGGATAAACCTTTTCTTAATATTGTAGGAAATAGTGTGTTTACTTTTAATCTAAAAATGCAAAAGTAAAAAAGAAAAATATTTGACTTATGGGCTTTCTGAAATGACCGATTCTATTTTTTTTTTATCTCTCCCAAGCTTTTTTAATTTCTTTTCACTAAACTTTTTCATTCTTTCTTCTGATCACTCCTTGTGTCATTTTGTTGTCTTCTCTTTCTCCTTTAGGAGAAAGTAAAATTGAGGGGTTCCAACTCCTCAAACTCTTAAACCTTTTTTTACTGGCCGCATTGGCGTAGTTGGTAATGTGCTCGCCTCTCATCATGCAGTCTTGAGTTCGAATCCCATTCAGGCACGGCATATTTTCATACGTTACAAAAAAATCATGTCATCCTTCACCATCTGCATTAGCAGTAATTGCAGAACAGTTGGACGTTTAACCAAAAACAAAAACAAAAATCTTAAACCTTTTTTCCAAATTCACACCTTTGCCTTGTCTAGTACCTTCTTAATTTTTATATCTTCTCCAGTTTCTACGAACTCCATGATTTGTAATTTTTCCATTTATTAAATAACTAACCCACTGGGTTGGTCTAGTGGTGAAGACAATACTGCAAGTCAGCTGATTTTCAGAGATAAAGGTTCCATGGTTCCAATTCTTGTTAAGGTAGTTACTTTTATAAGGATATGAATGTCAGGGAGTGGTTACTGGTGTATTTTGAAGGTTGGGGTTTAATAAGACCTACTTCTCAGCAATGGTTGGCTTGAGTCTGTACAAGATTACACCTCATTTGCATGCCATACATATCATTTTGGTGTTTTATTTTACAGTTTAACATCAATTATAAATAATCTTTTATTCTTCTTCTTTTTAGCATCAAGTATTAGGCACATGACCTGTTACACCATCCAACATGTGGTCCTTCCATCTTTTCATTGGCCTTCCCAAGCTCCACATTCCCCTCCATCACATTTTTGGCTTAATCCACACTCATCCTTTCAGTGCTTTTTTCAGTTACTCTCAGGAGACCTAAGGTCAACAGCCAAAAGGCTGGTTTGAACCTCTAGAGCAGAGGTTCCCAAACTGTGTGCCGCGAGGCCGGCCAAGTGAGCTGCGGAACTCAAGGAAAATAAATTAAATTAAATTTAAACGGTCCAACAAAATAATCCCTAGCCGATGACTATAAGTAAGTATGTATAAGTATGATATAAGTACGTTTATATCAAGTACTTAAGTTTAATCAATGGCATAAAGTAATTGGTGTGCCGCGGCTATTGGCCGTTTTTTTTGTAGTGTGCTGCGAGAAAAAAAAGTTTGGGAAACACTGCTCTAGAGGTTCCACTAAGTAAAAAAAGAGGAGTGAGGTGGTTTACTATTGCCTTCTTCGTAGAGTTAAGAGTATTCTTATCAGCATACTAGGCCCTCCAAAAAGCAATTTTCCGCCCTGCAAATGATACCTTCACTTCATTCACCACAGAGTCTGGCTGTATACTTAAATTATTTAAATTCATTACTCTAAGAGGAGATAACTCTGACCAGTGTCTTTTACACCTCTACCTTTTCTGTTCTTAAGGGGAGACTGTACTTTGTATCCCGCCAATCTTAAATTTGCTATTTTTAGATACATTTTTCATAGGATTGGTAAAAGACAGGGAAATGAAACTTTACACACTATAGGTGTCGGGTTTCTTCTCGAGCTACTGACAATTTTTCAATTTAATCTTTGGACCATACCATTTTTTAAAAAAATTAACATTAAATTTTTACAAATTGTTTTCCACGTGTTTTGCGTACGTATGACTAATTTTTGTAGCTTCTGAGGAAGTCATAAAATTGTCGATATATGTGGATATACAAGATAAAATTAACTAGTAAAAATTTCAGCCTGGTAGGTTAATTGGTTTCTGAGAAAAATGTACCTTTGTGTTAAAAATCTAAGTTTATGGGAAAAGGTGAGAAACAAAAAGGCACAAATCAAAAACAATATGTACACAATCAAATAGATTTCCAATCAACAGTTGTTAAGAAAGCTGAACCAACAGCTGAGAATATTAAAAACTGTGATGCAGATTTTTTTTTTTTTTTGTAATCCCTAATGCCTGTACGTTGCAATCTGTTCAATTGAGAACAATAAGCAACCCCATGACCCAATGAGATGAGGATGATGTGTATGACGTGTAAATGAGGTGTAGTCTTGTGCAGACTCAGGTCGACCATTCCTGTGATGGTTAATTGAACCCCAACCATCAAAGTACACCAGTAGCCACTGTCTAGCATTCAAATCATAGTAAAAGTAAAACCTTTACTAGGATTTGAACCAGGAACCTTCGTTTCCGAAAATCAGCTGTTAAACAGCTGATTTTGGCTACGACTTTACCTCTAGACCAACCCGGTGCGTTAAATATAGATATTTTAAAAACTAAAATTCTCTTTGCACTAAAACGAGCAATATAGAATTATGAAAATATAATAGTTCTTCGTAACATGATAATTTTTCTATGTAATCCTGATAAAAACTTAATTTTTTTCGTAAAAAAATATTTTTTTGACGTAATTTAATGTTTTTTTGGTAGATCTAGGCTTAAACTATTGAAAAACATAAAAAATAAAAAATAAAAATTTTGAGTTAAAACCATTGTACAATCTCCGCTTAAATAGTTCAGTCATATAATTGGCTGACTATGTGTTAAGAAACAGAACTATTTTTTGTAGCCCTGGAACCAACAGATCGAGTGCAATTAATTTAACACTCCACCTGCCCGTTATGGGCGATTGACTATTGGATGATTTAATAATGTTATAAGACTACAAAGTTTAAAAAGAGTATGCCTATTTATTTTGTAATTAAATAACCTTAATAATTCATAATAGTTCATTAAAGTATGTAGCTTAAGTTAAAATCTACCATGAATATTACTGATCAATATCTGAGTATAAATAGAATAAGCATAATTTTGAAAAATTATAAAATTATTAGCGGGTGATCTATTTAAAAGAAATAATTTACTGAACGTTGTTGAGTGAATCGAGCATGCGCAGTTTGGATTTAGTACATTTTGTATCGTGTACAATAGTGACACCTATCATGTAAATTTGGAACTCGGTCGGAGAATTACTAACGGGAGAAACTAAAGTAGAACGCCAATATTATTATCCGAATCGGTTTTGAGAACCAAAATTAAATTTGAGGAACAAAATTGAATTTTTCTGAATTTCTTTACAGTTCCATTTCTCGGTATTAGCCTTTAACTTATATAGGTAGACTAATAATACTCTTTTAATGTTTCTTAAAAGAACGTCGAATACAGTAAACTAAAAATACCCAAGTGTTTACCTACTACTTTAAACTCGTATAGGCTACACAATCGGAGTTCGTTGTTAAAATCACTGAAGTATCGGATGTAGTTTACGTATTCACCAATGTGCTTTCAATGGTATTTACTTATTTTTTGGAAAATTTGTCAAAATTATAGGCCCATGTTGTATGTATACAGAGTTCTATGTATCATACGAAGATAATTTACTGCATATCCCAAGGGGATATGCAGTAAATTATCTTCGTATGATGAAATTCTACGAAATGCATCCCCTTATGATGGTTTTTTTACGTAATGCTTCCCCTAGATGTTTTTTTAATAACCTATTGGATTGAGATAAAAAAAAGGAACGAAATGTAGAAAACTATTTTTCTATATTGAAAATACTACGAGGCGTATTTTTAAAGTAAGGGCCGTTTGAAAATAAAAAAAATAATAAAAGGAAATTTGCAAAAACTAATTTTATTTTCGGAATCTACATACTTTTATCTATTTTTCTACATAGTTTCCAAGTTTTTGTAAACACTTATCATATCGCACAACTAAATTTTGGAAACCTTCTTCATAAAAACTTGCCGCCTGCTGTGATAACCAAGAATTCACGGCCGTTTTCAATTCGTCGTCATCGTCATAACGGCTGCCGCCCAAGTGATGTTTCAGATGACGGAAGAGATGAAAGTCGCTCGGCGCAAGGTCAGGGCTGTAGGGTGGGTGGTCCAAAACTTCCCAGCCAAAAGAGTCCAATGCAGCTCGGGTCTGAGCGGCAGTGTGAGGCCTTGCATTTTCGTGCAGAAACAAAATTCCTTTTGTGAGCATGCCACGACTCTTGTTTTGAATTGCTCTGCGCAGCTTCCTCAGGGTTTGGCAGTAGGCTTCTGCATTTATTGTCGTTCCTCGTTCCATAAAGTCGACCAGCAAAACACCATGCCTATCCCAAAACACGGACGCCATGATCTTGCGCTGTGACAAAGTCTGTTTGGCTTTGACCTTTACGGGAGAGTGCGTGTGTCTCCATTCCATGCTTTGTTGTTTCGATTCGGGAGTGAAATGCGAAATCCACGTTTCGTCTCCAGTTACGATCCGACTCAGCATGTCGTCACCATTTTCGTCATAGCGTGTCAGAAAATTCAAGGAACTCTCTAATGCAAGGCCTCACACTGCCGCTCAGACCCGAGCTGCATTGGACTCCTTTGGCTGGGAAGTTTTGGACCACCAACCCTACAGCCCTGACCTTGCGCCGAGCGACTTTCATCTCTTCCGTCATCTGAAACATCACTTGGGCGGCAGCCGTTATGAAGATGACGACGAATTGAAAACGGCCGTGAATTCTTGGTTATCACAGCAGGCGGCAAGTTTTTATGAAGAAGGTTTCCAAAATTTAGTTGTGCGATATGATAAGTGTTTACAAAAACTTGGAAACTATGTAGAAAAATAGATAAAAGTATGTAGATTCCGAAAATAAAATTAGTTTTTGCAAATTTCCTTTTATTTTTTTTTATTTTCAAACGGCCCTTACTTTAAAAATACGCCTCGTATAAAATATTTTGAAATAACAGTGTCAACTATCATCTTCAACAGTTTTACCGTCTAAGTTTAACTTCAGCAAATTCGTTAGGGATGTGTTGTCTAGAAATGGCAGTTTGTCAATAATTGGTAAGTTCAAAGCAAAACTATCCACACGTAATATTTTTGTATTAACTACTGCCTCAGATTTTTAGCAGTGGTCGCAGTGTATATCACAAGCAGAAAAAAAAATCTGGTGTGAAACACTCACAGATTTTTTCTTGCCAATTTAAATAATGAACAATATATTATAACATAAATGTTTAATCATGAGTAAAAAATGTGAAATGAAAAACATAACCTAATTTAAATAATGAGTGAATGATATAAAATAAAAATCAACCTCCGTTCTACTTAAAAAATACGAAAATTCATCAATTAACGCTAAAGTAGGCTCTAAAGAAAAATGCTTGAAATAAAAGTTGTAGGTTTTTTTATTTCTTATAACTTTGATTGTATATAATTTTTTCGTAAAATGCGTACTAAGGCCATAATATTAAAAAAATCCCATTTTTAACCGATTTTGATGAGCAAAGTACAGAAAATCAATAATTGACGCTATACTAAGCGTTGCCTTGTAGAAAAATATTTGAAATAGAAGTTAGATTTTTTAATTTCCCACATCATTAAATATAAACTTTTTTGTCTTAAACTGCATATTAAGGCTGTAATTAAAAAAAAATCATTTATTACAACGAGAGTACTACAGCCTCCCCATAAACTTCAGCAGATATGACTTTAATTCTATTTTACAGAGAATAAAAAAAATGTAGTAGCTTAGGTGTTTTAAAAAAGAAATGTCAGCCCCGTTTGAGAAAATCGTAAAAAAGTGAAAAATTCCACGAATAACCACTATTTCCGGTTGATCGATTTTGATGAAAATGTTTGTGTCAGGTCCCCTAGTGATTAAATTAAATCAATTAAATGAGTGATAAATTAGATAAAAATCTAATTTAAGTTCCAAGTTTCAATTTTTACATTCCGTTCTTCAGATATTTTTTAAAAACACACACACACACACACACACACACACACACACCAATCGCTAAAAATGTTTTTTGGGTTCAGGGGAAAACGTGTGTATTAGACCTACCGGTGAAAACTCGATTTCGAAAAATCGATATGAAAACAATATTTTCCTTTCCAGCATATTCATGTAGGTCAAGAGATATAATAATAATAATAATAATAATAATAATAATAATAATAATAATAATAATAATAATAATAATAATAATAATAAAAATAAAAATAATAATAGGCTAGTAATAGTAATAATAATAGTATTATAATAATAATAATTGCCCATAACAGGCAGGTGGAGTGTCAAATTATTTACACTCAATCTGTTAGTTGCAGGGCTAAAATAAATAGTTCTGTTTCTTATCACATGGTCGGCCAATTAAATGACTGAATCATTTAAGAACAGAAGAGGTAAAGGTGTAAAAGATACTAATCAGAGTTATCGCCTCTGAAAGTAATGAATTTCATTGTACAGCCAGACCCTGTGGTGAATGAAGTGAAGGTGTCATTTGCAGAGTGGAAAATATGTGCTTTTCAGAGGGCCCGGCATGCTGATAAGCATACTTTTCCACTCAGTGAGGAAGGCAATGGTAAACCATCTCACTCCTCGATTTACTTAGTAAAACCTCTACAGGTTCAAACCAGCCTTTTGGCTGATGACCTAAACAACAACACAATAATAATAATTATAATAAAATAATAATAATAATAGTTTCGTTCTGTCAGATTAAAAGTTTTTTGACGAGAACTAATCAATGATACAGCTGCACCAGAAACGGAAAGAGGCGTACGATAAATCATAAATCCTGTACAACATTATCAGAATAACATATAGACTACCATACAATAGAAAAGAGTTACGTTAAGATTTTTAATATTGTGAATGGTTCATATTGTAGACTATTTTGGTTTCACTGCGTGTGTCGCCGTATCACGGTGCCGCCTTTCCGTACAACAAATATTTCATTTAACCTGGATTTATTATAATTTAGCATACTTTCCAGACACATCAGTTATGCCAACAACATCACGAAATCTTGGTATTTTAAATGAATAGTAAAAGTAACCATAATCTGAACCAATCAGATTGTACCGGGTGATTTTTTAGCCCTGTTACCCAATTGTTAATGTCTGGTAATTTTTTTCTAAGAAAGGGATATTTTGTTTTGTGACACAAAGTTTGTAGCCCTACTCAACCGGTATAGATACGACAGTTTGAGTTGATTCTCCTTGAGTTGCGTAAAATTTTGTGCTGTTTCCAGTTGTGTTACAAACAGAATGTCTTTTACCCTAGAACAACGGGTTTTCATTCTTGAACAATATTTTGCTACAAAATCGTATGCGAGTGTAAAAGAATCATTTCAAATTAAATTTTTTTTGGTGTTCCTCCACTCTATTCTAGTCAATTTCTAGGCTAACTAACTGATTTTTAGAGGCAGGTATTGTTTGCAGCAGAAAACGTAGTGGTCGACCAACTCTCTTGACAGATGACGTTAAGAGAATGTGAAAACAAGATTGCTCAATTCTCCATGGAAAAGTTTACAAAAACTTTCCTCGCATGTTGATTTGTCATGTTCGAGTGCTCAGAAAGCTGCTAAAAAATTGAAATTGTATCCGTATCACATACGATTAGTTCTAGAGCTTCAGCCTCCAGATTTAAACAAGAGATTGTTTTAGGATAAGACATTCTGTTCGTAGCACGACCGGAAATGGCACAAAATTTTACACAGCTCAAGGAGAATCAACTCACACTGCCATATCCATACTGGTTGAGTAGGGCTACCAACTTAGTGTCACAAAACAAAATTTATTTTTTTTTAGAAAAATATTACCAGACATTAACAATTGGGTAACAGGAATAAAAAATCACTCTGTAGTATTACTACTCGTGACCACGCCTCACCCCACCAAGTTTACAGGCCACTCCCCATTGGGCTACCTCAAACCGGTCTGAACGACTGATCTGTGTACTGTATGAATCTAAGCTTTGTGCAGCTGCGGGATGAAGGGGAAAGACGAAGTACCAGACTGCTGATACGTCATAACACTGTACTAATCATCTCATTGCTCTTCGCTGGGCAGTGGGCTGTTTAGTGGGGTGACATACGTGGGTGTTGTTTTAACTATTCGCTGTAGACGGCGACACAGAATATTTATGTAGTTTGGATAGTACCCTTGACTACTACAAACATAATACAAGTAAAACGTTACTACTACTAACGCAATCTCTCACAGTAGTAGTGACGTAATGCATACCTCTCAGCTGCACAAAGCTTGGCAACGGGCACTATGTAGCCTTCCGGTAAGAAAGTTTTCATCAGTAGGCCTACATATTTTTATTTAAGTGAAAATTAGAAAAATTTATTTATTAACCAAAATGCAAATTAAAATTTTTGAACTTCTAATTTTTGTAGTTTTTCGAAGAATTGAAGGCGGGACCTACAATATAGGCAATGAAACACTTTAAGATTACGGATAGACAAAATGGTTTACTGTGTTACTGCGTCATTTACTCAAGATTTTGTTTTTGTTTTTCTTTTTTAATTCCTAGTATGTGTACGTTGCAATCTATTCAATTCAGAACAATAAGCAACCCCATGACCCAATGAGATGAGGATGATATGTATGACGTGTAAATGAGGTGTTGTCTTGTACAGACTCAGGCCGACAATTCCTGAGAGGGTATGGTTAATTGAACCCCAACCATCAAAGTACACCGGTAACCACTGTCTAGCATTCAAATCCGTATAAAAGTAACTACCTTTACTAGGATTTGAACCAGGAACCTTCGTCTCCGAAAATCAGCTGTTAAACAGCTGATTTTGACGACGATTTTACCTCTAGACCAACCCGGTGGGTTACTCAAGATTAAACTTATTATTTACTTTAAACTGATATTTACTCAAGAATCAACTGGGCATTATTTTCATTGGTAAGAAGAAGTCGTGTGAGTGTTTCATACTAAATTTTTATTTGTGAAAATTAGAGAAGTTATTGGGTCTTATGTTAGACGCCCGCACTCTGTTAAGCGCGCCTACAAAACTTCAAGTACAACATGCAACACAACATACCGTTAATAACACTAATAATAATAATGGTAATATATGATGTGAAACACTCATATGAGTTTCTCTTGCCAATGTAAATAATTAACAATATGAAACACATCTACTGTAAGAGTAATCCGCGCGAGGCAAGCGCCTATAGGTTGCAAACGATAGTTTTACACTAGTTGACGCGTACGTACCTCTCCCCCGGACAGTTATCTTGCACTACGTTCCATCATAAAAATATCTACATCCAGTTAGAAACGTAAAAGGGTGCGCCAGTTATTTGTCTAAGTAATTTGGATTGAAATCGTTGAATTCGTATCAAGTTTTAATTGATTGTCGTACATTAACTAAAATGTAAATTTAAATTATTGAACTTCTAATTTTTGTAGTCTTGCCAGGAATTGAAGGCGGTATCTACAATATAATCAATGAAATACACCATGATTACCATGATTATGCTTAATCATGATTATGATTTTGAACGGTTAGTGAAAACGGTTTACCGTGTTATAAAACGTAAGTTTTATAATCAGCATGATTAAAACAAAAACATTTTCTAATTAAAATTGTGAGAACAATAGGTAGATTTTTTAGTCTACGAAAGGAGGTTGAACTTTAATGAAGTAATACAACTGCCACATTAGCGTTTAGGCTTCATCCTAAAGGAAACTTTTCAAAGAATTAATTTTTTATAAACAATAATGACTTTGTCTCTTGATAATAGTTGCTAAGCAGTATATCGAAGTAACTAACGTTTCTATGACTACGTAAAAGTAATTGTTTCATGTGTAACCGCTCTAACAACAAGAAAGTAAAAGACTTTCTGTGGTTGTGTAATGATTAGTAGAGCTTCCATTCTGGGGTTTCCAGGTGGTTCATTCATAGCAGTTTAGATTTGTGGTACTATATCGATAGTATGTTTAGTTTTCAAGGACAGTAAAATAGTCAAAGCTACACGCACGAAGAATACAACCACTTTTTATTTTTTATTCTATGACTTTTTGTAGTATTAGTAAAATAAGAAAGTATTGCAGGAGTACAAATTTTTCAGTTTTTCACTTCTATAATCGGGAGAAAGTACTACGATCAAGCAAAACATTCGAATCATGAATTTCAACCGGTTTTTACGTTTTATGAACAACTAAAGCATAAAATAATTTTTTGATAGGATGTCCGTTTCCGCGCGTGTGATATTTTGTATTTTTGCTTAGAGAAGAAACTACGACGCCAATTGAGTTGGAATTTGAAAACTAAGAAGGTTTTTTGAATTAGTTATGTACCCATTAGAGGGAATGGACTAAGATTGTCGAAGAAGGTACTGAAGGCTTAGATTTATGGTAAGGCCAACTAGAAAAATGGGTCGATATGAAATAAGGTGGGTTGATGACGTAAATGAAGACCTTAGAAGTATGGGAGTGAGATGATATGCAGTCATGGTGAGTGGTAGAGAATGTTAGAGAATATTAGTGTTGGAGGCCAAAGCTCACATTGAGCAGAAGTGTTGAAAAAAGAAGAGCAGGAAAGAAGAATAGGAGGAGGAGGACGAAGAAGAGATCGAGGAGGAGGAGGAGAAGAACATGTGTTTTTGAGTTCAGAGAGCCTGCAAACGTATAGCCTATATCCGGTGAAAAATTGGTATAAAAACAATACTTTTCTTCCCAAAATATATTTATATAGGGCAAGAGAAAGTAAAAATAACCGTCTGTGCGAGATATTTTTTTCATATAGCATGAGGCCGTATACCTCGTAGGATGAAACTGCTAATTTTTATAATCATTTATCAATTCCAAGTGGATTTTCGGCGAGACGTTAAACTAAAAAATTATAAACAAATAACGCCGTTTTTACTTTCGGAATTTATTTAGTGAACAACCGTGAACAGTAAATTAATAATAAATACAACAGTGAATGAGTAAGTGATTTTTGTAACTATAACAGAACAACATAGTAACAAATTTCCTATGCGCATGCGCCATTTGAAGACTGGGGAAGAGTTGCCCCTCAAATTGCCTGTTTGTTATAGTTGGAGCAGCGTCAGCGATGATTAACAGCTGAAACGACAGTAGGGGAATAGTATCGATACACAGGAGTAAGAGAGACGAAAACAGTACAAACAGCAAGCCACGTCTTCCAAGTTTTTTTAGTTGTAAAATAAGTTTTTTATGCCATACTACCATTGATTGAAAAAAGAAAGAACTATTACTTTTGTGAATCTCTAAAACTACGGTTACTCTGATTGTAAGTTATCGTGACTCGTTCACAGTGATCGTTTTTTTTTTTTTGCCTATTTAGTATATTGAATTACATTAGTCACCTATGATCTATTCTTTGGTGAGGCCTTAACCGTTCTGCTCTAAGAAGTTTATCAGAACTTTTTCGTATATTCTGATCCCAGCTTTCCAATAGCGTTTATCACCTTCGTATTATGCCGGCGTGATGTGAATTCTATGGGAGATTTATGTTGCTAAAAGAGTATGTTTTTGTTATTGTTATATTCGTCCGTGAATTGTAGCGTACTTACGGAGGGGGGTGATTAGGGTGATATATCACCCCGTTGGTCTTGGTTATAATGAAAAATTCAGAATCGTAAAAGTAAAAAAAATCGTGACAGATCGCAGCGCGCGAGCGGTGGAATGTGACTTGTTAGCGAATTGATTGTGTCTTCTCCTATAGCTACTCCACGTACATGAGTCGCGTCTGTGTTGGTGTAGCTTCCGTAAATGTACAATTTACTCAATAACAGATTTTTATTTTGTTTTTAGTTTTACTATATTAATAAAATTTACGTGGCCTTCGGGCCAGAACAGTCAGTCAGCTGGTAGAAAGTCGCTATTATTTGTTAAATAACACCGGTTGGCCAAGCGACTTTGTATGGTGACCAGTTGACAGCCATCTATGAACAAACTCTACTGGGGGTCACTGTTCAAACTCATATCTAATCTACGGCAAAAAAAATACAGCAAAAAGCAGCGATCAAATTGGGTAGTTGTCAACAACGTACAGTTCCCGATAACAATAAAAGCTAAAAAGAAAAAAATATATACGTAATTTTACTAGGTTCTTTGCCGTTTAATATACATCAGTACCGGATTACCGAAATTCACTCGGTGCTGATCGATTTCCGAAAAGGTGCGTTCGGAAAGTCGCTGTGCACTGGAATTGTGACTATGGATTTATGAAAATATGTATAAAGAAATGACTAAGCATTTTGGAAAAAAATTTATTCAATACCTTAATTACATTGTTAAACCGTGATTACATTGTTTATAGAAGGTGTTCGAAATGACCTCCATTGGCATCAATACAGCATTGCACTCGTTTCATTTTGTTTGCAAACACCTTTCGCAACTGTATAAAACGTTATGCAACGTGTTTGGTGAACGAATAATTTCAAAGAATTTGTGGCCTGCAAGATCTCCTGATCTGACTCCCTCCGATTTCTTTTTATGGGGTGCGGCGAAAACTGTGTATCGGAACAGACCACACACGATTGACGAACTTAAAGCCGCAATAACGGCATACATTCAAGGAATCACTGTTCTTCAGTTGCGAAAGGTGTTTGCAAACAAAATGAAACGAGTGCAATGCTGTATTGATGCCAATGGAGGTCATTTCGAACACCTTCTATAAACAATGTAATCACGGTTTAACAATGTAATTAAGGTATTGAATAAATTTTTTTCCAAAATGCTTAGTCATTTCTTTATACATATTTTCATAAATCCATAGTCACAATTCCAGTGCACAGCGACTTTCCGAACGCACGTACAATGGGTGCATAATAGATAAATGATTGAAGGTGTTCTGACGTAGTCTTTATTGCTTGAGTCCCAGCTCCGTGTAGTTGGGAGGAATGCAGTGCGTTGTTATAGTAGTGGGAGAATGAATGAGTTAGTAGTATTTCACAGCTGATGCATTTGTAGTGGTAGCGTGTACTAACTAGACTAAAAAAATATTCTTATCATTCGGCGCATTAGTTTAACAAATACCTACCGGGTTATTAACTTGGTCGGATTCATAATATTTAAATTACCAATTTATATAAAAATATGTAAATAAATATATGTAATAAATACAAACAAATATGTTAAATACGGAAAGTTTGAAAACTAATGTTTTGTATCAGAGTAATACAAGAATCGTTCTCCCAGCATGCGTCACTCATTCATTATACCCCACCCGTACCCTTCAACCCGCAACTACACAGAGCTTGCGACCCCACAATACATTTTACCGTGTATTTGTTTACTATATCATCTGTTATTGTTTATTACATCTGTAGTATCCTATTGTTCTAATTATATTTCTTAGGTAGTTACTTTTATACGGATTTGAATACTAGACGGTGGTTACCGGTGTACTTTGATGGTTGGGGTTCAATTAACCGTACTCTCTCAGGAATGGTCGGCCTGAGTCTGTACAAGACTACACTTCATTTACACGTCATACGCATCATCCTCATCTGATTGGGTCATAGGGTTGCTTATTGTTCTAAATTAAACAGATTGCAACGTACTCAAATTAGGATTAAAAAAAAAATATATTTCTTAATTTAGTGAGTCAACGATTTTTTGCAAATATAAGACATAGCGCAATCGATTTGTAGACCCTGAAAAACCCCTGTACACGAATTTCCAGGAAAATAGAACAGTTATTTTATTGAATAATAATTATAAGTATCAGACGAACTAATGTCCCATAGCCGAGTGAGTGAGAGGGAGATATGTTGCATAACTACGCATGCGCTCAAAGGTCTTTACTGTTATAATCTAAATCTGAAAACATACTACAGTCGATATCTTGCTTGTTAGTTTACTGCATGCATAAACGCTTGCTCACAACAATGATTAAAATTAAAGACAATGTTATTGGAAGGGCGCGTATGGCTTGTGCGAGTGAGAGCGTTATGCATTCTTTCACTCCCACGGCTAGGGAACATTAGGTAGTTCATCTAAATACTGTATACACCATGTAACAAGAATTTTCTTAAGTCAGCTGAGAAACAGATGGTTTTGTTCACTTCTTGTAAAAATTTGTTTTTGTTACTTGCAACGTTTTTCTGTAAACCCATTCAATTAACAGTTAAAAATTTTCTTTTTTACACTTTTTTATATAACTTACCTACATAATAACAGTTCAAACAGAACGCAACTCGTTTTTATATGACGTGAATGCAGTACAAAAATATTAAATTAATGAAATATTATTTTAATGAACAAAGTAAGTTTTTACCAGGTCTGCCCAGAAAAATTATCATGTAACCAAGAACGAATATTTTTCATAATTTTATACTGGTCGTTTTAAAACAAAAGGGAATTTTAATTTTTAAAAATATCTGCATCACTATTTTTAACATTTTCAGCTGTTGGTTCATCTTTCTACCCAACTTTTAATGGGAAATTTACTTGTATGTGTACGTTTGGTTTTTAGTTTTTTGCCTGTTCTCGTAAATTTAGATTTTTTTAAAATTTTGGGGATTTAGATTTTAAAATTTTTTCTCGGAAACCATCAAACCTACCGGACTGAAATTTTTACCAGTTATTAATTTTGTACACGCACATATACCGGCATTTTTATGACTTCCTTAAATACTCCAACAATTAGTTAAGTACAAAAAACGTAGAAAATAAATTTGTAAAAATCTATGTGATTCGTTATTTTGTTTTTAATTTTATGGTCCGACAGATTAAATTGAAAAAATGTCAGTAGCTAAAGACACCCGAAAACTATACGTGTGTAAAGTTTTATTCCCCTATCTTTTATCAATTCTTTGAAAAATGTACCTAAAAATATAAAATTTAACATTGGTGGGATACAAAGTGCAGTCTCCCCTTAATGAAATTAAATAAAAAAGAAAAATCTTCCTTTGTTAGTACAGATATCTAAGTCTTAATTTATTCTTAGATACACTAGCCATGATTTGTTATGTTTTATTTATTTGAAGTCAAAGCGGTAAACTAAATCAGAGATATTTTTTTTAAATTCTTTGCTTTTCTGTTCAATCGATTTGAAGTTTTAAGTCTTTTTTTATTTCTACTATACTTTAAAAATATATTTTATCGCTGCTTGAGGTTGTACAATAAGGTGGATTGTTGACTACTTTATTTCATTCAAGCCAACAATATCATTTTTATAGACTGTCAACAACTAGGAATTCAAACATTGGTTTTTGTGGATATCCATTGAAATACTGTTGTTCGATTTAAGTTTTAACAAAAAAACTCAATTGATTTATTGACAGATAGTATTTTAAAATTGTCCGTTGAAAAACTAACATATAAATTTAGTGGATGTTTACAACAAAGTTATGAAGCAACAGTTAGTACCTCGTATTTTTTTACATGTTATTTTTAACTAAACTTCCTCAGTAGGCCTAATTCAAAGTATTATTACAAAAATTTATAATTAATGTGAATTAAATGTGCTTTATGATCTTTATGTTGCTAATGTCAAAAGACACCATTTTTTATTATTATTGATATTTAATTTATTTAACGTTTTAACAAATTGAAAACTACCTTTTATAAAATACTTATTGTCTAATTCTATGTATTTCCGTAATACTTTGTCCATAACTTTAGCAATGATATAAACTGGAGCCGTGGTAAAATTTATCAAGGGATGGATTGGTATATTAACTTAATGAATTTTCAGTTATCCAACTAATTCTGGCAGTTGTGGTACAAAATGAATATAATCTTTAATATTTTTAATTATTATTGATATAAAAAACATCACGATATCTAGATATAAGATTTTTACCATTTTTATATTATAATGCGTAAGATCCTTTATCTCTTTAAATGTATTTTTCCTGATATAATCGTTTATTTTATCATTGTAATCATCTTTTCCCAATATCTGTATCTCGAGATCTATATCTCGAAGATAAAAACTATGAACATATTTAAAACAAAAGAAGCTTGAAGTAAGCTTAACGACTGGATACAAAAAGTCTTCCCTCTTCTCCGTTCTGTCTTCCTCCTTCACCGAGGTTTATTTGTCTTCCTCCTTCTTAGTGGTTTATTTGTTTTTCCCTTCTCCTTCCTGTCTTCCTCCTTCAGCGCAGTTAATTTGTCTTTCTCCTTCTCCGTTCTGTCTTCCTCCTTAACCAAGGTTTGATTGTTTTCCCTTGTCTTTTCTGTCTTCCTCCTTCACCGCGGTTTATTTTTCTTCCTCCCTCTCCGTACTGTCTTCTTCTTTCACCGCGGTTTATTTATCATCCTCCCTCTCTTTTCGGTCTTCCGCCTTCACCGCGGTTTATTTGTCATCTTCCCTCTCTTTTCTGTCTTTCTCCTTCACCGCGGTTTATTTGTCATCCTCCCTTTCTTTTCTGTCTTTCTCCTTCACCGCGGTTTATTTATCTTCCTCCCTCTCCTTTCTGTCATCCTCCTCCACCGCGGTTTGTTTGTCTTCTTCCTTCACCGCGGTTTATTTGTCTTCCTCCCTCTCCGTTCTGTCTTTCTCCTTCACCGCGGTTTATTTGTCATCCTCCCTTTCTTTTCTGACTTTCTCCTTCACCGCGGTTTATTTGTCTGCCTCCCTCTCCTTTCTGTCATCCTCCTCCACCGCGGTTTGTTTGTCTTCTTCCTTCTCCTGTCTGACTTCCTCCTTCACCGCAGTTTATTTGCCTTCCTCCGTCTCCGTTTTTTCTTCCTCCTTCACCGCGGTCTGTTTGTCTTCTTCCTTTTCCTTTCTGTCTTCTTCCTTCACCGCGGTTTATTTGTCTTCTCTTTCTCCTTTCTGTCTTTCTTCACCGTGGTTTAATTGTCTTCCTCCCATTTTTTTCAGTCTCCCTCCTTCTCAAAACAGAAGCATGCTTACGCTATCTATCGGATTTAATTGGAACTAACTTTGCAATAGGTGTGGATGCTTCCCCTATCTATCGGATTTCATTGGAAATAATCTTACATATGGTGTGGAAGCTTACGGTATCTATCGGATTTTATTAAAACTAACCTCGCAATAGGTGTAGATGGTCGTGCTATCTACCGGAATTGATCGGAACTGGCTTAGTGTATGCTGCGCTTCCACTTGTAAGGATAGTTTCAATTAAATCCGATAGATAGCGTAACTACACTAAGCTAGTTCCAATCAATTCCGTTAGATAGCGTGAGCTTCAACTCATGTTGTAAAGTTAGTTTCAATAATATCCGATAGATAACGCAGCATACACTTATCTAGTTCCAATCAATTCCGGTAGATAGCGGGAGTATCTACACCTATTGCAAGGTTAGTTTTAATAAAATCCGATAGATAGCGTAAGCTTCCACACATGTTGTAAAGTTAGTTCCAATGAAATCCTATAGATAGCGTGTGCATGCTTCTCGTGTGGTGAAAGAAGAAGAAAGCAAGGAGAAGGAGAAAGACAAACAAACCGCGGTGAAGGAGGCAGACTGAAAGGAGAGAGAGGAAGACAAATAAACCGCGGTGAAGAAAAAGACAGAGAGGAGAAAGGGAAGACAAATAAACCACGGTGAAGGAGGAAGAAAGAGAGGAGAGGAGGAAGAAAATTAACCGCGGTGAACGAGGAAGACAGAAAGGAGAAGGAGAAAGACAAATAAATCGCGGTGAAGAAGGGATACTCAAAGGAAAAGGAGGAAGACAAATAAACCGCGGTGGAGAAGGAAGACATAAAGGAGAGGGAGGAAGACAGATAAACCGTTGTGAAGGAGAAAGAGAGAGAGGAGAAGGGGAAAGACAAATAAACCGCGAGGAAAGAGGAAGACAGAAAGGAGAAGGAGGTAGACAAATAAACTCTGGTGAAGGAGGAAGACAGGAAGGAGAAGGGGAAGACACATAAACCACATTGAAGGAGGAAGACAGAAAGGAGAGGTAGGAAGACAAATAAACCGCAGTGACGGAGGAAGACAGAAAAGAGAAGGAAGAAGGCAGATAAACCGCGGTGAAGGAGGAAGACAGAATGGAGAAGGAGGAAGACAAAAACTGCGGTGAAGGAGGAAGACAGGAAGGAGAAGGGAAAGACAAATAAACCACTGTGAAGGAGGAAGACAAAATGGAGAAGGAGGAAGACAAATAAACCGTGGTGGAGGAGGAAGACAGAATGGAGAGAGAGGAAAACAAATAAACCATAGTGAAGGAAGAAGACTGAAAGGAGAGGGAGGAATACAGATAAACCGCGGGGAGGGAGGGCTGAAATACGCGAGAAAATAAAAGAAAACATTGGAGAGGTAAGGATAAGCCATGTATTCAATGCTTTAGTGTTTTTACTTTAAATAATAGCTCTCGTTTTTTCTGGATTGTTCTGTAAAATCTTTGGTTTGATCTGCCGAAATTAGTGAGAAAATTGTGAAAAACTTCGGAATAGGGGGATACGCTAAGAATTCAATTTAAACTTTATCGTTACCTCTATCGAGAGTCCTTTTTCTGTTTCGGTACATAAAAATTACAATTGTTCAGCTCATGCTTGGGAAAAAATCGAGGTGCACTGGATGGTAATAACCTCACTCTAGGCCCCCCCATTAATTAATATTTAAACTTTTTTGCTTAAATCGATGGCCCTTCGTTTTTTCAGGCATTTCTGTAAAAAATTTCGTTTCTTCTGCTTATTTAAGCGAGGAAAGGATGCCAAACTGGATGGGTTTAGGCCTACTTTATTCCACCTTTAACACTTCTTTCCTAAAATCTGTAGTCACTGTCCAGAATTTTATAATGCCAGAAAATAGGCGCAGAATAATATCATGTGAATTACTCAGGAAAAAAATGAATAATAGATATTGAAATTTTGCTTTGTTTAAAATCAAAACAGACGCACATTTTTAACTGCATAAAATATTAACTAATATTATGTAGGTTGGGAGTAACAGCTGATCAATCAGCTGTTACTCCCAACCTACATATTGAAAAATATGCGTCGGTTTTGATTTTAAATAAGGCGAAATTTCAATATCTATTATTCATTTTTTCCTGAGTAATTCACATGAATCTTTTCAGAATTAAATTTTCTACAAATTGAGTTAAGAAAAAATTCACCTTTGTTTACCATTTATGGAAGTAATCTTACGTTAAACACAAGAATGTGTTATTTCTTTGCACCAATTCTTGTGTTTTATGTAAGATATCTCTGAAAGTATTGTATTTACAGCTCTGGAACCAATTTTATTCAATTTTTCAAATTAAAAAACATAAGAATCAATAGTATTTGTATCTTTGTAAGTACGTTTAACATTTTTATACGGCCTTACGTCACCGAGGGTACAGAGTTCTAGGTGAAATTTTTCGCTAGCTGTAACTCGCTAACTAAGCGTTTTCAGGCATATGTTTACATGAAATTTTTTTCTTATTTTTAGCTATAGAATGAGATCCCAAGAGATTGTCGTATAGTTTTGAATCACCCTGTATAATATAATATTTATTTTTTTATAATTGTGTGAAACGGTTTATTCATTTTTTTTATTCTCAGGTTTGTCAAGTCATGTATAGACAATAAAGTTGTGAGATTTATCGATGACTAAAGAAGCAGGCAGGTGAAGAAAGAAGAAGGCAGGCTGAAGAAAACAGGTAGGTGGAAAGTTAAATTATTTGCACTCGATCTGCTAGTAACCAGGGCTACAAAGAATGGTTCTATTTCTTATCGCATGGTCAGCCAGTTATATGACAAAAACACTGAAGAACAGAAGAGGTAGATTTGTAAAAGACACTACTCCAAAGGAGTATCTCAGAGGAGTTATCTCCTCTAAGAGTAATTTATTTCACTATACTGCCAGACCCTGTGGTGAATGATGTGAAGGTGTCATTAGCAGGGTGGAAAGTAGATGCTTTTCAGAGGGCCTGGCTTGCTGATAAGCATACTTTTCTACTCAGTGAGTTGTGGCAATTGTAAACCACCTCGCTCCTCGTTTTACTTAGTAAAGCGTCTGGTGGTTCAAACCAGCCTTCCGGCTGATGATCCAAACAAGAATGAAAAAGCCGTCTGTACTTTATTACAGTATCACACCGTTTTGCCACCAATTACAATATGTCGGGCTGGGCATGAAATGAAGTTGTAGTTGTTTAGCAATTATTTCTGCAGCTGATTCCAAATAAAACTACACAAATAAAATTACAGGCGCAATTGTTAACATCAGCGAATGTTCTATAATTCATTCCGATTAATGGAAATCATATTGGAGTAGTGCTTTGGAGAAGACCGGGTTTCAGCACTTTAAGGTGAACTTAACATTTAATTTCGTTGATCCAGAAACCGGCACACAAACTAAAGAATTGAGTGATTATAGGGAAGTGTAAAGTGGCCTAACAAAAGGCATCGCGGTTTAGCTAGACAACATTTGGAGTCATACCTTACAAAGTTCCAGAGACGTGGCCGGTTATGATCCATTTACATCGATTTTGGCTGCCATTCAAAATTGTTTGCCACAGGAAAGTAACTGGGTCTTATTTGTTAGACAGCCCGCACTCTTAGCATGCCTACAAAATTGTAAATGCAACATGCAACACAACACAACATTGCGGGTTGCAGACTGTAGAGGGGCTATTTATATACTTTACGTGCATTGATGATATACCTTAATTGTAACTGATGAAGTTCCACTTAAGCGAAAGATGCTGATTAAATTCTACTTAAAATTATTAACACTTAACTATTTTGACACTAATAATCATAGTGTTAAACTATTTTAAATTAAAATAAAATATTCACTAATGTTGTTATGATATGCCTACATACAACTTTGATTTAAACAATTTTTCTACAACGCTTAGTTTAGCGTCAGTAGTGATTTTCTATACTTTTATCATTAAAATCAATGAAAAACGGGATTTTTTAAAATTGCAACTTAAGTATGCATTTTACGAAAAAAGTGTAGGCTTATTTTAATAAAATGTAAAGGAGATTTAAAAAAAAATATGCAACTTTTATTTCAAAGCGTATTTCTACAGAACTCCTTAGTTTAGCGTCAATTAAAGATTTTTCATATTTTCTAATTAGTACAAAGGTTCATTTTCATTTAGCGTCAATCACTCATGATTAAAATTAGGTTATATTTTTCATTTTATATTGTCCACTAATGATTAAAATTAAATAATTAAAGTAAAATTACAGTGCCCCCCCTGAAAATAGAATTGCACAATTGTTTTTTTCAAAACAGATAATTTCAAATAATTAGCCTAAATAATAATATTATATATCTACTTAATAAAAAAATAATAATTTTTAAATAATTTCTTGGTGAAGCAGTGCACTTCAGTCTGATTGTTGTGAGTTTATTATAAAAAGTTTGCATGGTTTTTTTTATTTAAACTATGTGATAATTATTAGTGCGGGAAGGTACTTGTTTCTTTGTTGGTGAGTGAACTTTATTTATTGTTTTGTCCGAACTTTTTTATTTTGTAACGAATTTGAAATAAAAAATAACCTCAATATGGACGATTTAATTTCGCCATGTGATCTGGAAACAAACTCGACTGATCAAGGCCATCTTGATATCGCCGCCGAATTTACAACGGTCGGTAAGAAGCGTTCATCGTCACCGAACGCAAGAGACCCGCGTAAATTACGCCGGCAGCCGCCAGCAGACGACATTCAGTTGCAGAATCGATTCGGTGTACTATCACAAGATGTAAGTGGCAGTGATCAGCTGATTGAAAAACGTCCGCCGCCCATTGTTATTTCGAATGTTTGTAACTACGAAAATTTAATTAATTCAATTAAATCTATCGCTGTGAATCAGGATTTTAAATTTAAATCAACAACTGAAAATGTTGTTGTACATCCTAGTACGCCATCTTTGTATAGGACGCTGGTCCATGCTTTCAAGTTACAAAACACTGAATTTCACACTTATCAGTTACCACAAGATCGTCCGCACAGAGTAGTTATGCGTGGTTTACACTGTACTACCTCGCCAGAATTAATTAAAAATTAACTTTCATTACTGAATTTTAATGTCGTAAACGTGACGAATGTCATTTCTAGGGATAAGACTCCTTTACCATTATTTTTTATTGATATAGATCCTAAAAACGGTAACATTGATGAGATATATAAAATTAATTCATTATTGCACACCATCGTTCGTGTTGAAGAAGTACGTCGACATAGAAACGTGGTACAGTGTACCAGATGCCAGCGCTTCAACCACACCAAAGCGTACTGCAACCGTCCGGCGCGTTGCGTTAAATGCTCCGGGCCCCATCTCTCGACTGACTGTAAAAAGAGTAGAGATTCAGCTCCTACTTGCGCTCTGTGCAAACAACAGCACACGGCAAATTACAGAGGTTGCACTGTGTAGCAAGAGTTACAAAATCAGCGGAAACGCCAGTCGACTACCGGCACGGAGAGACCTTCACCAGAGACACATAATAATGGAGTAACTTTTAAGCCTGATGACATGAACATGTTCCCGAAAATCCCAGCAGTTAGCCGACGAGTGAGTGAGCAAAAAACCAAAACCATTTCTGAACCTATTTCTTCAAATGAACGCAAAAACGATACAAATAATTCTAAATCTTATGTTTGTCATTCTAATTCTCGTTCTTATGTTTCAGCTGTAAAAGGAGACCGCCAAATAGTAGATCATTCCGTTAATTTAAATAATATAATGCAATCATTTTTAACAGATATAAAAAATGTCATCATGCCTTTGATATCTCTAAAGACACAACTGACACAAGTCTTACTGAACACTTATGGCCCAAAACCCTAATTCTTCTGATTCTCTTCTTGTCCTCCTCTGGAATAGTAACGGGATATTGCAGCATAAAAGTTTACTGGAATTTACTCTTAATACTCGTCGAGTAGACGTTGCATTGCTTTGTGAGACTCATTTAACAGCAAAACACACCTTCTTCGTCCCTAATTATACAACATATCGTTCCGATCACCCGGACGGAACAGCCCACGGTGGTACCGCTGTTCTTGTTCGTTCGAATCTGTTGCATTATCTTTGCCCTTTGGATCAACAAAATTTTCTCCAAGCTACAGCTATATCGCTTTTGTCGAATAACTTTCCCATCACACTAGCTGCAGTGTATTGTCCTCCTCGATTTTCAGTTTCGGCTCAAACATTTACTTCATTCTTTCAATCTCTTGGCCCTAAGTTTGTGGCAGGAGGTGATTTCAATTCAAAACACCACCATTGGGGCTCTCGTCTCAATAATCCCAAAGGTCGTAACTTGTATTCCTGTCTTCTTTCCAATAATTATTCTTTCATTGCTCCTCCTGGGTTTACATATTGGCCGTCTTCTATAAATAATCAACCGGACCTTCTTGACTTTTTTGTTACTAAAAATATTAAAAATTTTTCAAGAATAGAGTTTGCCGACGAACTTTCATCGGACCATTCCAGTATTCTTTTGACGCTAAGTTTAGTACCTCTTATTCGACCTTCTCCCCCATCACTTACCCGTGGAGTCGTTAATTGGCACACTTTTCGTAATTACATCGACGATAAGATAAATTTACGAATCCCCTTAAAAACTTCTGAAGACATTGAAATGGCTGTTGAACATTTTGTCTCTACCGTGCAACAAGCCGCTTGGTCAGCTTGCGATTCAATACAACCAAGACCGCATAACGTCCCTTGTTACCCAATCTATATCCGTAATCTGATACGAGACAAACGACGCGCTAGAAAAGTCTGGCAAGTTTCTAGACGACCTGCTGACAAGATTACTTATAATAGGTTAAACAATGAATTGAAGAGGCTTATACGTGAATTCAAGCAACATGCGTTTGAGTCAAGTATTAGTTCTCTTACTGTTAAAGATGGATCGTTATGGTCCAAAACTAGACGGATACTAAAGTATCACACTCCTTCTCCTCCTCTTCGACGTAGCGATGGTAGTTGGGTGATCTCTGATGAAAGTAAAGCCTCTGAATTTGCTTTGCATCTGTCTCAAGTTTTCCAACCTCATCCGGATGTTCAGAACCCTCTCTTCGTCTCTGAAATTGATTGTTTGATATCAAACCCCCTACAACTTTCCCTTCCCCCTAACCCGTTTAAGCCATCTGAAGTCTTTAATCTTATTAAGCACCTCCCTAAACGCAAATCCCCGGGCTACGACCTCATAACTGCTGAGGTTCTTCAAGAACTCCCTAGAAAAGGTATATTATGTTTGACCTTCATCTTTAACAGCATATTACGAACCACCAAAATTCCAATTCAGTGGAAATCTTCTGTTATTAAAATGATTCATAAGTCTGATAAACCTCCAGGAAACGTAGCTTCATATCGTCCTATAAGTCTACTTCCTCTATGTTCTAAAATTTTTGAGAAACTACTTTTCGCCAGGATTTTACCGATTGTAGAAAACCTGAAAATACTACCATCACATCAGTTCGGGTTTAGATCAGAGCACTCAACTATTCATCAGCTACACAGGGTTGTAGATTTCCTTGCCTCTGCCTTAGAAAGAAAACATTACGCTAGTGGAATATTTCTCGATATTAGTCAAGCTTTTGATCGAGTATGGATTGAGGGGTTATTATCTAAACTTCGCTTTTTGCCCTCCACCTACTATCTCATATTAAGGTCCTTTCTCACTGATCGATATTTTTGTGTCTCTCAAGGTGATGCAAGGTCTGCTTATTACAAAATTCTTGCAGGAGTTCCTCAGGGATCTATCCTTGCACCTCTCCTCTACAACATTTACACTTCTGACATGCCTACTACCAGAATAACAACAATAGCCACATACGCAGATGATACTGTTATTTTAGCAGCATCAAAAAGTTGCATTGAAACTACCCAAAATTTACAACACCATGTGAACATTCTTGACACATGGTTTAATAATTGGCGTATAAAGGTGAATGCTACAAAAACAATGCAGAGTACTTTTACTCTCATGGAAAAAAGATGTCCCGCTGTTTTCTTGCGCGGTCAACCGCTTCCACAAACCGATTCAATTCGATATCTCGGCCTGTACATTGACAGACGCTTGACCTGGAATAGACACGTTCAAATAAAACGGCAGACTCTGGATAACAGACGATAACAACTATTTTCCTTGATATCGCGACGATCAAAACTTTCACTTCATTTAAAACTACTAGTATACAAATCTTTTCTGAAACCGATTTGGACTTACGGTGGCCAAATTTACGGCGCAGCAAAACATTCAACTCTACAACGAATTCAACGATTTCAATCCAAATTGCTTCGACAAATAACTGACGCACCCTTTTACGTTACTAACCACACATTGCACAACGACTTACATGTTCCATACATTAACGACACATTTTATCACATCTATTCTCGGTTCAAACGCAAACTTGATTATCATAAAAATCATCTCATTAGAACACTGGCATCCCCAAACTTACCCGGAAATCCGCAACGCAGACTTAAACGACGATGGAGTAGAGATATCATAGCGCAGATGTAAATTCTATCAATTTATTATCCAAGATTAATCCACCGTTGGAGTGGCACTATTGAGTGGCGGTCTCCTTAATGTCTTAACGCCATTTTTGTTTTTGTAAATAACATCACATTCACTGGTTGTATTTTGTACAGTTGTGAATAAATAAACTAAGTTAAAAAATAAAAAATAAAAAAATAATTTCTTAAGAAAGTCTTTGTACTTGCCAGAGAATAACCATGTAGAGCCTTAGAATAATTTCCTGCTTTTAAGTGTCCAGCGGCTTCATCGCAGTATACCTTACGAGCAGCAGCGGCCGACCCGCTGAGATGGTGTCCATTCTTATTCTCCTTTCCGTTTAAATTGGACCGACCGGATGGCATCCTGAACAAAATTCATAACATAAATAACATACATACATAATACATTACATAACATAACATAATACATAACATAACATAACATAACATAACATAACATAACATAACATAACATAACATAACATAACATAACATAACATAACATAACATAATAACATAATAATAACATAATTCATAACATAATACATAACATAATTCATAACATAACCATAACTAAAATGCATCCAATCATTTATATCAATTCAATGACTCAACAGAAAAACGTTGCAAGTGACTAAATTTTCAAATTTGAGGTTTTACTGGAAATACGTTCTATAGCATCTGTTTCATCTTTATAGTGAATAATTCTAACTGTAGCCTTGTAGAAAATGACAAATGCAATAAGTATAGGTATCAGACGAACTAATGTCCCATAGCCGAGTGAGTGAGAGGGAGATATGTAGCATAACTGGTCTTTACCGTAATAATCCAATTCTGAAAACATACTACAGTCGTTATCTTGCTTGTTAGTTTAAAATGCATGCACAAAACTTACTCACAACAATGAGTAAAATTAAAGGCAATGTTATTGGAATGGCGCGTATGGTTTGTGCGAGTGAGAGCGTTATGCATTCTCTCACTCCCACGGCTAGGAGACATTAGTTCATCTGAATACTATATGTAGTTTGGATAGTACCCGTGACTACTACAAACATAGTACAAGTAAAACGTTACTACTACTAATGCAATCTTTCACAGTAGTAGTGACGTAATGCATACCTCTCAGCTGCACAAAGCTTGGGAACGGGCATACCGATAGAGGAAAGCCGATAATAACGGGTGTTTTATTAAGGACGCAACCCTGATTATAAGAAGATAGAAGTGAATTCTAACAATTCTTAACATACTACAGTCGTTACCTTCCTTGTTAGTTTACTGCTTGCATAAACGCTTGCTCACAACAATGAGTAAAATTAAAGATAATGTTATTGGAACGGCGCGTATGGCTTGTGCGAGTGAGAGCGTTATGCATTCTCTCACTCCCACGGCTAGGGGGCATTAGTTCATCTGAATACTGCATACACCATGTAACAAGAATTTTCTTGTTAAGTCAGCTGAGAATCAGTTGGTTTTTTTCACTTCTTGTAAAAATTTGTTTTTGTTACTTGCAACGTTTTTCTGCTGACCCATTCAATTAACAGTTAAGAAATTTTCTTTTTTATATTTTTTTATATACATAATAACAGTTCAAAAAGGACGCAACTCGTTTTTATCTGACGTGAATGCAGTACAAATATATTAAATTAATGAAATATTTATTATAATTTTATGAAAAACTAGGAACCCCCGCTTGCTTCGCATCACAGCAGCTAATGTAGGCCTCATTAAATTATTTTAAAACCTCTATTTATACAATATTTGTGTTTTGTTGCCCTTTGGCAGCAAAATAAATTGCTTTTCTGCACTTCCAGCTCTAGAAAGTCCGACATAAAGTGTCCATGAGTGAAGGAAGCACTCTTGTCTCAAATCGATGCCCACCGTTTTAAAAGTTTGTCCCTGCGATTTAACAGAATAGAATTTTTTTTTGTTTAACGTCCGACTGTTCTGCAATTACTGCTAATGCAGACGGTGAATGATGAAATGATTTTTTGTAACGTATGAAAAAATGCCGTGCCTGAATGGGATTCGAACCCAAGACCGCATGATGAGAGGCGAGCACGTTACCAACTTCACCAATGCGGCCGGCAACAGAATTGAATAGAACGCATAGGAGTATACAAAAAATCTTTTTTTTAAATTTCATAAATACTTATAATTACAATAAAAAAGACTATTATAACGTCTAAAAAGGTACGAGAATTACGTTAAACATTAAAAAAAACATTGAATATAAATAATAAATAACATTAAATTTACACAAAAAATTACGAACAGGGAAGCGGGACGGATTAGTTAGTAAGAGAAGGCAGCAGAACAGATGGAAATTCTTAATTTGCTGCACACCTATTACGGCCGGCCCGTTGGTGTAGTGGTTAGCGCAACTGGCTTCTACGCCAGGGTCCAGGGTTCGATTCCCGGTCCGGTCTGGTATTTTTTCATCACTCATTTTCATCTATCACCCTTTTCACCGTCTGCATCAGCAGTAATTGCAAAACAGTCGGACGTTAAACCAAAAAAAGGACTAAGGGGAGTTAAAACATACACATAAAGAAGAAACACCTAAATTCACTAAATTTGAATATCAAGTGCGGGACCTAATTCACATGATGTCAATAAATTATAACACAAACATTAAATAATTAGTCGGCTGCATTGGCGCAGTTGGTAACGTGCTCGCCTCTCATCATGCGGTCCTGGGTTCGAATCCCACTCAGGCACGGCATATTTTTATAGTTACAAAAAATCATTTCATCCTCCATTGTACGATAGTTACACCCCAACGTCGTCGCTAATGACCGTTGTAGTTGATGCGACCATAGCGTATAGAAGAGATCTCTTCTATACGCTATGATGCGACGTTAAATAAATTAAAAAAAAAAAAAAATTCTACACCACCGATAACAAATTACAAACAATAATAATAATAATAACGACCCAAAACGAGGATGAGTAAGGAAATTTTCTGTTCCCGTTATTATAATAATAATCTTCTTCTGTTATAATAATACTAATAATAAAAACTGAAACAATTATCTAACATTTTGTACATTTGTAATACAAAGAACGAAATAAAAATTATTATTTTATTACTAAAACTACTTGACAATATAAACTGATGATATTTGGGTATTTTTATTTTATGGAAATTAATTCAATAAATGAGCATAAAAACTAAGAAAACTATCTCGTTAAAGAAAAGTGTGTAACCCACCGGGTTGGTCTAGAGGTAAAGTCGTCGCCGCAAATCAGCTGTTTAACAGCTGATTTTCGGAGACGAAGGTTCCTGGTTCAAATCCTAGTAAAGGTAGTTACTTTTATACAGATTTGAATACTAGACAGTGGTTGCCGGTGTACTTTGATGGTTGAGGTTCAATTAACCATACTCTCTCAAGAATGATCGGCCTGGGTCTGTACAAGACTACACCTCATTTACACGTCATACACATCACCCTCATCTCATTGGGTCATGGGGTTGCTTATTGTTTTGAATTGAACAGATTGCAACGTACACAAATTAGGGATTACAAAAAAAAGAAAAGTAACAACTATCCAGAGAACAGTTATTTTAAAACTTGGAAAAATTTCTCAAGTTGTTAGTCGTAGATCGACAGAATATGATATTTCAGTTTGTTTCAATAGATGTGGTGACATATTACTGTGTACATAAGATGGAAGTGTGTTAATGAACCGCCCATCAAGATAGAGAAATTACTGCTGAAAAATGTATTATTTGGTTTTCTTGTCTTAATTTTTCTAGCATTTCTAGTAGCATAATTTTTTTTTGAGATCAAATATTATTTCATGGTTACCACAATCCCTATACAAATGTAACAGTACCTTGTAAACAAATAAATGCCTTAACGGAAGGACTCCAAATTTTTAGAATAGGGTCATCCAGTATTATTATCCAATGAGTCTAATAAGCGGAATCCACTATACGTACTTCCAAATGTTTTATTACTTTCTCTTGCCTATGTGAATGTATAGGAAGGAAAGTATTGTTTTCATGTAGATTTTTCGAAATCGAGTTTTCACCGGATCTACACGTTCTAAGACCCCCTGAACCCAAAAAACATGTTTTTAGCGATTGGTGTGTGTGTGTGTGTGTGTGTGTGTGTGTGTGTGTGTGTGTGTGTGTGTGTGTGTGTGTGTGTGTGTACAGAATATCTCAAGAACATAACATCGTACGAACTTGAAACTTGAAACTTAAGTTACATACCACTACCGGACCCGACACGAACATTTTCATCAAAATCGTTCAACCGGAAGTAGTAGTTTATTCGTGTAATTTTTAACTTTTTTCGATTTTCTCAAAAACTGGCCCTACGATTTTTTTAAAAATCGCCTGATTTACTAAATTTTTTATGATCTACAAGATAGGATAGGTGCCATGTTTGCTGAAATTCTTGGTGAGGCTGTTTTCACGTAAAACAGTTGTTTTTTTAAGATTGCGACTTTAATATCGCACCGTGGGAAGAAGACTGTAACTACTCGAATTTTGAAGTTTGTAGTTTTACACATTACGGTGCAGCTGATATTCAAATCTTTAGGCTAAAATACTGTACTACCTCAAAAACCTTTATTTTAAATAATACTAAGGTTAAAATTTGAATATCTTCTTTCATTGTACCACCACGTTAATTAAAAATGATCCATCACATTCAACAATCCAATTTAGTTTAAATGAATCAGTGCAGATGGCATAAACTTATGAACTCTGACAAAAACTTTTAAACAGTTATTTCTTCAAAAGTATAATTATGTTTGAGTTGTAACAGTCTTCTTTCCACAGTGCGATATGCATTTTAGCGCAAAAATTTATATACTAAAATTTGTAGAGAATTTACAATTCTACAATTTTAATTCAAACGTGTTTTTGTATAACGCTTAGTTTACCGGTAATTAGCAATATTCTGTTTTTTTCTCACGAAAACGTGCGAAAAATTGATTTTTTTAAGATTTCGGCCTTAGTATGCATTTTATGACAAAAGTGTATATAATCAAATTTATAGGAAACTACAAGATGTACAACATTTATTTAGAGCATTCTTCTCTACGGAGCCTAGTTTGGCGTGAAAGAGTGATTTTCCGTATTTTTAAGTCAAACTGAGGTTGATTTTCATTTTGTGTCTTTCACTCATGATTAAAATAAGGTTATGTTTATTGAGGTTAGTTTTTTATTTATTTGTAATGTTTTATTACTAATGTTAGGTTATATTGGCCATTATTTGCATTGGCAAGAGAAAGTTGTGTGAGTGTTTCACACCAGATTTTCTGGTTGTGAATAAAACTTAAGTTATAATCATAGAAGAGATGAGATGGAATTAAGAAGTGTGTGTGTGTGTGTGTGTATGTGTGTGTGTATTTTTTGTTCTGTTATAAAAAGTTTTTAATCGAATACTGGTGGCTTATTGTGACTCATTAAGTCATAATTTGTATGTCGTTCTAGGTAATAAGAAGATTCCGTGATAAGGTTTGCTCGAGTTTTACCTTACTTTTAATATAAATTCGGTTGTGGCCAAAGAATAATATTTTATTAAAGTTATTTAAAGAGGCGGGTTGTGTCATCCTATTTCTAATAATAGCAAAGACAGAGTAATTTATTATATTGTAATATTTTAAATTGTCGGTTACGTTGTGCTGTTCCATTGTCTATTCCACGATTACCGGCAAATGGTAGCGTCAGTATTTTTGTACCAGGAACTCGGTGACTTCGTCTGTTATCTTTTCTTACTTTAACTCAATTGCACTCTCATATCTCTTTGACTTTTCAACCGCCAAGAAATGTCTTATTTATTTATTATAAAAATATTTCAGTCTCAATATTTATACTACATGTAATCTATACTTATAAGGCAATATTTTTCTTTTTTGGTGATGTTTGATACAATGAAAAACAAACACTCGTCATGAGTAGCCAATCTTTTTACGAGTACCTTAGTTTATTGCAGTTTCTGTTCGTTGCAGGGCTAAAATAAATAGTTCTGTTTCTTATCACATGGTCAACCAATTAAATGACTGAATCATTTAAGAACAGAAGAGGTAGAGGTGTAAAAGACACTAATCAGCGTTATCTCCTCTGAAAGTAATGAATTTTATTGTACAGCCAGACCCTGTGGTGAATGAAGTAAAGGTGTCATTTACAGAGTGGAAAATATGTGCTTTTCAGAGGGCCCGGCATGCTGATAAGCGTACTTTTCCACTCAGTGAGGAAGGCAATGGTAAACCACCTCACTCCTCGTTTTACTTAGTAAAACCTCTAGAGGTTCAAACCAGCCTTTCGGCTGTTGACCTAAACAACAACAACAACAGTTTATTTTATCCATTTATTTTCAGATATATTACTCTTGCCCATGACAGGGAAGTGATGTGTTAACTTATTTGCACTCGATCTGTTAGTTCCAGGACTACAAAAAATTGTTGTGTTTCTTAATACATTCAATGCTGAGCAATTATGAGATACCTCTCCCTATGAGCTGATTATTCGTGCAGCGTGTTATCCGCTTGCTTTATGTAGGGCCTACAACTTATGTTACTAACTTTTTTATAGATTTATTACTTTCTCTTGCCTATATGTATTTATAGCAAGAAAAGTATTGTTTTCATGTCGATTTTCAAAATCGAGTTTTCACCGGATCTGCACGTTTTCAGCCCCCCTGAACCCAAAAAACATGTTTTGGTGTGTGTGTGTGTGTGTGAACAGAATATTTCAAGAGCGGAACATCGTACAAACTTGAAACTTAAGTTACACAGCACTACCGGACCCGACACAAACATTTTCATCAAAATCGGTCAACCGGAAGTAGTAGTTTATTCGTGTAAATTTTAACTTTTTTGCGATTTTCTCAAAAACTGGTTCTACAATTTTTTTAAAAATCGCCTAATTTACTAAATTTTTTATGCTCTACAAGATATGGTAGGCGCCATGTTTGCTGAAATTCTTGGTGAGGCTGTTTTCACGTAAAAAAATTGTTTTTTTTAAGATTGCGGCTTTAATATGCATTTTACCGCAAAAATGTATTATTTAAAGTTGTAGGAAATATTAAATCCTACAACTTTTATTTACAACTTGTTTTGTATAACGCTTAGTTTAGCGGTAATTAGCGATTTTCTGTTTTTTTTCTCACGAAAACGTGTGAAAAATCGATTTATTTAAGATTAGCCTTAGTATGCATTTTACGACAAAAGTGTATATAATTAAATTTATAGGAAATTAAAATATCTACAACTTTTATTTAAAGCATTTTTTCTACAGAGCCTAGTTTAGCGTTAACTAGTGATTTTCCGTATTTTTAAGCCAAACTGAGGTCGATTTTCATTTTGCGTCTTTCACTCATGATTAAAATAAGGTTATGTTTTTTGAGGATAATTTTTTGTTTATTTATAATATTTTATTGCTAATATTAAGTTATATTGGTAATTATTTGGATTGGCAAGAGAACGTTGTGTGAGTGTTTCACATCAGATTTGTTTTGCGACCTATACATGGATTTACGTTTGCTAATAACGTAAAAGCAAACAATTCAATGTTTATTTTCGCCTGTTATAATAATGCATTTATTGTTTGAGTATTTTGTTCTCAAAATTTTGTTCGCATTTGTTTCTTCAGAGCCTAGTTCAGCGTCAATTAGTGATTCTTCGTATTTTTAAGTTCTACAGAGGGTGATTTTCATTTTCGTCATTCACTCATAATAATTAAAATTAGGTTATATCTTTTTCTTGTTACTCATGATAACATAGGTTACAATTTTAATTATTTACATTGGCAAGAGAAAGTCGCTGAGTGTTTCACGCCAGATATTTTTCAATAGCCACAAATGGTTGATTCTTTACTTCAAACTGTATTTTTACAATTAATTGACTAACAAAACTAGATCAATATTACAGATGAACTACTATTTTACAAACTTCGTACAGACATTTTGAAAAGTATACGCTACATTTTATTTCTTCTTTATTAATCTATTAAAGAATTGAGTCGTAGTTTTTGTGGTCTTTTTAAGAAGTGAAAGTTTGGAATTGCTTTTGAACACGGACGCATAAGTAAATTTAGATTCCATTAACTTTTATCAGTTATTGATATCTCATCTATTTAACCTAACGAAAATAAAATTAAAAAAGGAAAATTAGCTTAAATTAAAATTACGTTAGTAAAACATTTTATTTGAAATTGGCGTGTTTCTTCTGACCCACTCCATGGCGACCAGAAATTTATTTATAAATTTTCGTGTTACGAAGTAGTAGTTTTAAATATTTTAAATACGGTATCTGTTTCTCAGAAAAGAGATTAGTAGCCTATTATTTGAAGTAAGTTTAGTGCAGTGAACATTTTGTCTACATGAACGAATTTCATCTTTCTAATTTTACTTTTTATTCATTTATTTTCTTTAGGTAGTTACATGTTGGTTTTAGAATACTTATCGAAATTTTTTAAAATAAAAACACGTAAATAATAATACTTAAATGATACGTAAATACGTAATAATAATAATAATAATAATAATAAAAACACGATTTACGGGTTCCATACATGAATAAATAGCCTAAGTTAAAAAAATAAATAAAAAAATAAAAGCATAATTTTGAAGAAAATTTGAATCAATTTTATTATTTATTATTATTATTTACGTTATGGCCTACAAAGGACCGCGATTTCTCAGTTTTTCTTCTGTGCTTTCCTCTTCGCCCAGTACTCTTTCATTTTCTTGGAAAAGTCACGTTTTCGTTCTTCCGACCATTTAGGTCTTGATCTTTTACTGTCCTCTTCCTGGAGCACTAGTTTGAGTTTATGTCTGAGAGGTGTTCTTTGTATGATGTCCGTCTCCATTATTTGGAGTTTGTTGCAGTCTGTTTTTATCTCTTTGAGCCATCCATCGGGATTTTTCAATTTTTCTTTGTAGTTCAGGATTTGTTTTGAGAGCCTATGCTCGTTCATTCTCACTGTGTGTGCGTAGAAAGCAATTCTTCGTTTCTTCATGATGGATGTGATTTTTTCTGTGTGTTGGTAGACTTCTTCATTGCTGCGGAGTCTATATTCTCCTTCTTTGTATTTGGGCCCTAAAATCTTGCGGATGATCCTTCTTTCTTTACGGATTAGTTTTTCTAATGGAGCCTTCTGTCTAAGTGCGAGGCATTCTGATGCGTAGAGAACTTCCGGTCGAATCACTGTATGATAATGTCTTATTTTTGCATTTTTGGAGATGGATTTTTTATTGTATATCTGAGACGTCAGTCTGCACGCTACTTCAAACTTGTTGGCTCGGTTTTCTATTGCATATTTTTCATTGTTGTTTGGTTCAATACATTCGCCAAGGTATTTGAACCTGGTCACCCTCTGGATTTTTCCATGTTTGGTCTTGAAATGTGTCCGATCCGTTTTCTGGTTGGAGATGTACTGCGTTTTCTCGTACGATATTTGGAGCCCGATCTTGACCGCTAGTTCATGTAGAGTTTCGACTTGTGTGATCGCCTCCTCTTCTGAGTTCGCCAGGAGTGCCAGGTCATCCGCAAAGGCGAAGCAGTTGATCTCAAATTCTCTTCCGAGTTTGACTCCTCTTGGTGCCGTTTTCCTCCATTCTCTGATGACCTTCTCGAGAGCACAATTGAACATCAGTGGGGAGAGTCCATCTCCCTGTCTTACTCCTGACTTTACTTCAAAAGGCTCGGAGATACAAGTTCTGAACTTGACTTTGGACTGCGTATTGTTGATATTCTTCGCGAAAAGTTTTCTCGTTTTGTTGTCTAGTCCGAATTCCTCTAGTATCCCGAGCAGTGATTCCCTGTCTATCAATTTTATCAATCAATTATGAATCAATATGAATCAATTTTATTTAAACAATTTTCCAATTTTGTATCAATCGATATTTGTAAATTATGTTACGGACTGGTTTTGAGCTCTGTAAGTTTGGTGAATTTTTAGGGGAATCACTGCAAATAGTAGAGTTTTAAAAAGAAAATTAGTATTTTTAGATCCCTTCTATTAAGAAACAGGAGGTTCTGAAAAAAATGTAGCCGATCAGGATGATCTTTGATGATTCAACTAAGCAGAAGGTTGGTTGGTTAAAAAATAATAAATAGTAAATACTTTGATCCTTCTCAACGCTACACTTCAAGAGAATAACTTCTAATACGCTTAGAACTTCTAATATTTTTATACGCTTTTACTCTAAAATGTAAAATAAGGCCACAATCATAAAAAAAATCCACGAGAGCACAACTCCCTCGAACTTCCCCGGACATGCGCTTCTCCATATTGTAGAGCTCAAAAATTGAATAAACGAGGTGATTTTAATAAAAATCGTAAAATCTTATTTTGATAAAACTGAAAAACGTTAAAAATTGCACGAAAAATTAATATCACTTTGTGCTATATTTTGTCGAGAGCGTTTTCTGAAGTTGTGTAGTTTATTTTGATTTTCTTTCCATTCATTTCTTGTGTCTTCTTGTAAATAAATTTTGATACATCAACATGTTAGACATCTTGTTGTTTAGGTCATCAGCCAAAAGGCTGGTTTGAACCTGTAGAGGTTTTACTAAGTAAATCGAGGAGTGAGGTGGTTTACCTTTGCCTTCCTCACTGAGTGGAAAAGTACACTTATCAGTATGCCGGGCCCTCTAAAAAGCATATATTTTCCACTCTGCAAATAACACCTTTACTTCATTCACCAAAGGGTCTGGCTGTATAATGAAATCCATTACTTTCAGAGGAGATAACTCTGATTAGTGTCTTTTACACCTCTACCTCTTCTGGTCTTAAATGATTCAGTCATTTAATTGGCTGACCATGTGATAAGAAAGAGAACTATTTATTTTAGCCCTGCAACTAACAGATTGTAAATAATTTGACACTCCACCTGTCTGTTATGGGCAAGTTAGACATCATGATTATGAAATACTTTATTTATGACTTATTTAGCAGAAATATAGGCCTGATATACCCACATATGTACTAATGTACTGGGGATAAAACAAATTATTCAACTGTGTTATTCATTTTTACTTTCTCTTGCTTATATGAATATATAGGAAGGAAAGTATTGTTTTCATGTCGATTTTTCGAAATCGAGTTTTCACCGGATCTATACGTTTTCAGACCCCCTGAACCCAAAAAAAACATGTTTTTAGCGATTGGTCTGTCTGTGTGTCTGTGTGTGTGTATACAAAATATCTCAAGAACGGAACGTCGTACGAACTTGAAACTTGAAACTTAAGTTACATACCACTACCGGCATCAAAATCGGTCAACCGGAAGTAGTAGTTTATTCGTGTAATTTTTCACTTTTTTGTGATTTTCTCAAAAACTGGTCCTACGATTTTTTTTAAAATCGCCTGGTTTACTTAATTTTTTATTTTCTACAAGATAGGGTAGGCGTCATGTGTACTGAAATTCTTGGTGAGGCTGTTTTCACGTAAAAACCTTTTCTTTTTAAGATTGCGGCTTTAATATTTTTAGCGCAAAATGTTATATAATAAAAGTTGTAGAGAATTTAAAAACCTACAACTTTTATTTCAAACATTTTTTTGTATAACGCATAGTTTAGCAGTAATTAGCGATTTTCTGTTTTTTTCTCACGAAAACGTGTGAAAAATCGATTTTTTTAAGATTTCGGCCTTAGTATGCATTTTATAACAAAAGGGTATATAATAAAATTGATAGAAAATTAAAAGATCTACAACTTTTATTTAGAGCATTTTTTTCTACAGAGCCTAGTTTAGCGTGAAAGAGTGATTTTCCGTATTTTTAAGCCAAACTGAGTTTGATTTTCATTTTGCGTCTTCCACTCATGATTAAAATTAGGTTATTTTTATTGAGGTTAGTTTTTTGTTTATTTCTTATGTTTTATTACTAATGTTAGGTTTATTGTTAATTATTTGCACTGGCAAGAGAAAGTTGTGTGAGTGTTTCACACCAGATTTTTTATAGTTTATTTAAAGTCGCATCGACAGCTTGGTCATTAGCAACTACTCTGGGTTTTCGTACCTTAACGGTGGTTTTAACGTGTTTAAATTTCCAGACCCTAGTCGGGAATCGAACCCGGGACCTTCGCTTTATAAGCTAGCGTGCTAGTCACTATACCACGGAGGCGGTTTAAAAATACATTATTCCATTAATTTTTGTTTAAAAGTATTTTTTGAAAATTTTCGGTTATCCGGACGTTGGTACTTTATAAATAACTTACGGACGTCCGGTAAACCGGATAGTAAATCTAAGTAAAAGATATTGACGTCCTGTTTTCCGCACGTTGCCACTGAAAGGGTTAAACTTGACATGCTTTTTAGAAAACTTTTAGTCAGTATAAATACAAAAAATCTGGTGTGAAACACTCACACAACTTTCTCTTGCCAATATAAATAATTAACAATAAACCTAATATTAGTAATAAAACATTAGAAATAAACCAAAAACTAACCTCAATAAACATAACCTTATTTTAATCATGAGTGAATGACGCAAAATGAAAATCGACCTCAATTTGGCTTAAAAAAAATGGAAAATCACACTTTCACGCTAAACTAGGCTCTGTAGAGGAAAAAGCTCTAAATAAAAGTTGTAGATCTTTTAATTTTCTATCAACTGCATTATATACACTTTTGTCATAAAATGCATACTAAGGCCGAAATGTTAAAAAAATCGATTTTTCTCACGTTTACGTGAGAAAAAAACAGAAAATTGCTAATTACTGCTAAACTATGCGTTATAAAAAAAAAATGTTTGAAATAAAAGTTGTAGGTTTTTAAATTCTCTACAACTTTTATTATATAAATTTTTGCTCTAAATTGCATAATAAAGCCGTAATCTTAAAAAAACTATGTTTTTACGTGAAAACAGCCTCACTCAGAATTTCAGCAAACATGACGCCTATCCTATCTTGTAGAGAATAAAAAATTGAGTAAACCAGGCGATTTAAAAAGAAATCATAGTACCAGTTTTTGAGAAAATCGCAAAAAAGTGAAAAATTATACGAATAAACTACTACTTCTGTTTGACCGATTTTGATGAAAATGTTCGTGTCGGGTCCGGTAGTGGTATGTAACTTAAGTTTCAAGTTTCAAGTTCGTACAATGTTTCGTTCTTGAGATATTTTGTATACACAGACACAGACACACACACACACACACACACACACACACACACACACCACACACAGACCAATCGCTAAAAACATGTTTTTTGGGTTCAGGGGGTCTGAAAATGTAGAGATCCGGTGAAAACTTGATTTCTTAAAATCGACATGAAAACAATACTTTCCTTCCTATATATTCATATAGGCAAGAGAAAGTAAAAATTAGAAAATTTGAGACAATTTCCAGTTGTTAATTTTATTTTCTTTATAATTATTTCTTTTAAAAACACTTTTAATTTGTTAGTAGTAGTTTATTCGTGGAAGATTCTCTTTGAATAATTATTTAAATCCAACCACATTTGTTATGTCTTGTTGTTAATTAATTACACCTTAATGTTTCTAATTATTTGTGGACAAGTAGTTGCAAACTTAAACTAAACTTTGCGTGCTAATGTGCCAGTTTAAGTAGTCAACATTTACGACTTCTCAAATTTTACTTTATACAATTATAATTGCACCATAACTATTCTTATCTTAGATGAAAGACACGCGAGTACAAAATGAATTGAGATACAAATAGAATTAACTAGTTACTTTTTTCAAATATTTATTCTATTTCCCGAATTCGATTATCGTAGGCCTTAGGAATTCCATTTCTCGTAACTGAGGATCATGTTCTAATAACACTGGTCTGCAAAAAAAAGAAAATTTTTTCCCCTTGGACTTTGATGGGTGATTGTTATGTATCTTGACCCCCTGAATCCAAATCTGACGTCCGTTACTCTCTATCACCCACCGTTTTTGAGGGGGGTGCCCCCCTTGAAATTCTCAAAAAAACACCTAAAAGCGGTTATTCCTAATAAAGCGAGGGGTGGGAGGAGGTTGTAAGGAGGTTGGTCATCGTCCCCTCCTTAGAAAATGTTATCTCAGTGCACGTACATTTGTGCATGAAAACCAAAGAGGGAGGGGTGACATCACCATTAGTTCAGAGGTGTAGCAGGGTGGGTGTCTGCCAAGGTGGGAAGCCGGGCCAAGTGATAAGCTTAGCGACGATTAAACATTTTCAGAACATTTTTTACGCTAAGAGCCTCATCTTGTCACACAAGAGGAGCTTAATGATCTTATCCGGGATTTAAATCTCCCAAAAACTAAAGCCCAACTGCTCGGGTCTCAGCTTCAGCAATGGAACCTCTTGGAAAAAGAAGTTAAAATTTCTGTTTCTAGATCCCGGCTAACTTCGTTTAAACAATTTGTTTTGGAGGACGGTGACTTAGTGTACTGCAATAATGTAAATGGATTAGTGATTGAACCTAACATGCCAGATGATCCAGAAAATTGGTGCCTATTCATCGACTCATCTCAAACCAGTTTAAAAGCTGTTTTGTTGGCAAATGGTAATGATTTGCCCTCAGTTCCGGTTGCTTACCGGGGTCAACGTGAATGAGACATACAAAAATATCAGCCGTATCCTTGAAAAAATTGGTTATAAAGATCATCCCCGGAAGCTCTGTGCTGATTTTAAGGTTGTGGCTTTACTTACAGGACTTTAATCGGGATACACAAAACATTGTTGCTTTCTGTGTGAGTGGGATAGTCGAGCCCGTGATAAAAATTATACGATTCGAAATTAGCCCTCGTGGGAAAGTTTAGTTTCTGGTCAAAAAACTGTTGCCAATAAGCCTTTAGTCTCGAGTGAAAACATATTTCTGCATCCTTTGCGTATCAAACTCAGTTTGATTAAACAGTTCGTGAAAGCTATCGATAAAACAGGAGACGGATTCCAGTATTTGAAGAGCAAATTTCCTTGTTTGAGTGAAGCAAAAATTAAAGAGGGAATTTTTGTTGGTCCACAAATTAGAGAGCCTTTTAAAGATTCAGTGTTCATCAATCACTTAAATTGAAAAGAAAAAAGAGCTTGGGCTGCATTTAAAGACACGCGTGAATATTTTTTAGGATCTAACAAAAGTGAAAATTATGTTGAACTCGTCGAAGAATTGCTATCTGCATACGAGTCGATGGGTTGCAACATCATATTAAAATATTGCACCTTTTACACGCGCATTTGGACTTTTTCCCAGAAAACTTGGGAGCAGTTTACGATGCACGCGGAGAAAGGTTTCATCAAGACATTATACTCTTCGAAAAACTGTTTTCTGGGAAGTGGAACTCAAGTATGTTAGCAGACTACTGCTGGTCACTCTTGCGTGAAACTCCCAGATATCAGTACAAGAGAAAAGCTTCCTCCAAGTAAAACCACTCTCTTTAAGTATATGTATTCGATGACAAGTATCTTGAACCAGAAAAATTGTATAAGTAAAAATACACAAAATGTATCAATACGTCAATACTCCTCTTATTGTACTCTTTCAGTGTTAGGTAGGCCTTGAAGAACCATAAAACCGTGAAACAACTGCACAATTTCATATCATAGTTACACCAGACTGATAAAAAGTTGAAATTTCCCAAATAAGAGGGAGTGACCCACCCCGTAAAAATGGTGGGTGATGGAGCAAAACGGAGGTCAGATTCGGATTCAGGGGGTCAAAATACATAAAGATCACCTATTAAAGTTCAAGGGGATTTTTTGATGCAGACCAGTGTAATTTTTCTACTACGATAAATTTCAGACTTTTTCTAAGTAACATTTTAAAATAATCAATTGACCTAGTTTGGCTATTTAGTTTACAATAGAAACATCCATAAATCATTTGTAAAACAATGAATAAGAAACATTTGAATCAATAATCAACAATAAAAATCTGGTGGGAAACACTCACATGACTTTCTCTAGCCAATGCAAATAATGAACAATATAACCTAATATTAGCAATAATTGCCCATAACAGACAGGTGGAGTGTCAAATTATTTACACTCAATCTGTTAGTTGCAGGGCTAAAATAAATAGTTCTGTTTCTTATCACATGGTCAGCCAATTAAATGACTGAATCATTTAAGAACAGAAGAGGTAGAGGTGCAAAATACACTAGTCAGAGTTATCTCGTCTGAAAGTAATGGATTTCATTATACAGCCAGACCCTGTGGTGAATGAAGTGAAAGTGTCATTTGCAGAGTGGAAAATATATGCTTTTCAGAGGGCCCGGCATACTGATAAGTGTACTTTTCCACTCAGTGAGGAAGGCAAAGGTAAACCACCTCACTCCTCGTTTTACTTAGTAAAACCTCTACAGGTTCAAACCAGCCATTTGGCTGATGACCTAAAACAAAAATAATTAGCAATAAAACATTAGAAATAAACAAAGACTAACCTCAAAAAACATAACCCAAGTTTAATCATGAGTGAAAGACGTAAAATGAAAATTAACCTCTTTCGGCTCAAAAAAACAAAAAATCACTCTTTCACGCTAAACTAGGCTCTATAGAGAAAATACTGTAAACAAAAGTTGTAGATATTTTAACTTCCTATAAATTTAATTATGTACACTTTTATCGTAAAATGCATACTAAGGCTGAAATCTTTAAAAAAAATCGATTTTTCACGCGTTTTCGTGAGAAAAAAAACAGAAAATTGCTAATTACCGCTAACTAAGCGTTTTGCAAAAAAAAGTTTGAATTAAAAATTGTAGAACTTTTAATTCTCTACGTTTTTTATTATATAAAATTTTGCACTAAAATGCATATTAAAGCCGTAATCTTTAAAAATAAAAACAATATTTTTACGTGAAAACAGCCTTATCAGGAATTTAAGCAAACATGGCGCCTACTCTATCTTGTAGACCATAAAAACTTTAGTACATCAGGAGGTTTTAAAAACAATCGTAGGACCAGTTTTTGAGAAAATCTCAAAATAGTGACAATTTACACGAATAAACTACTACTTCCGGTTGACCGATTTTGATGAAAATGTTCGTGTCGGGTCCGGTAGTGGTATGTAACTTAAGTTTCAAGTTTCAAGTTCGTACGATGTTCCGTTCTTGAGATATTCTGTTCACACACACACAGACCAATCGCTGAAAACATGTTTTTTGGGTTCGGGGGTCTGAAAACGTGTAAATCGTGTAAATCCGGTGAAAACTCGATTTCTTAAAATCGACATGAAAACAATACTTTCCTTCCTATATACGAGTATTCATATAGGCATCACCATTGCTTCAAATTTTGACTTGCTCATTCAAGCTGTTTTGGCTCTCGGTGAAGTTCGGCTCTTCCAGTGCATGGATTGGCGCTTCGTTTCCGGATCATAAGTAAAAATCCACATTTCATCGCATATTACTATCTTATACCTGTTCCCTAAGGTGAAATCTGCATTAAAAGGGACAAGATTTGAGTCTGTGGAATTTATTTTAAAAGAGAAAGCAGCACGTGCCCTGAAGGAGCTGACAGAAGATGACTTCCAGCACTGTTTCCAACAATGGAAAATTCGCATGGAGCGTTGTAAGGATAGAGAAGAAGTCTATATTGATGGTGACAATAAGTGATTATGTATAAAATTAAAATTTAAGTTTTTACAACGTCAGTCTCGTTCTTTAATAGCCACAACTCGTATAAAATTTTATAATAATTACTGACAAAATAGCCGTCACAGGAAGATCGAGTATTAAATTATTTTTATTTCATATTAATATTAATTATGTCTCCTTTTAACTTACATAATAGGTCTATGTCAATTAAATGATTAAATTAATGAATAAAAGAGGTAAAAATTTAAGTGACACTCAGAGTTATCTCTTTTGAAAGTATAAAGAATCTCATTAAACAGAGTTTGTGTTGAATGAAGTTGTCAGTTGCAATGCGGAAAGTAAAATGCTTTTCAGTACCTAGTTCAATGATTAGTAATCATTCTTTTCTATCCTGTAAGGAAATAAATTGTAAACAATTTTACTCCTTATTTTATTAGTAAAACCTCAAGGGTTATAACCAGACGACAATTACAAACTGATGGTATTTATTTAATTTTCACAATGAACATTCTAAGAAGAACATTCGTGTTCTATTGAAATTATTCTTTTTTTATATGCTACTAGCTAAAGTACCCGTTCTTCGAACGGTTTCCTTGGTGCCGTGGACGGTCGGTTGGGTTACCGAGTTCGATCCCTGTTAGGTCTGATATTCTTTAACTATTCATTGTTATCTACCTACTTTCAACGTCAGCATAATTATTTATGAAAAAAAAATAGTTGAAAGTAAAATAAAAGCGAGATCTTGGTGTTTTTAAATTAAGATATGCAGCTCTATATTTTTTTTATAATAATATATGAAAGGTAAATCACAATAGGAACACAATGATTGTGACCACTATAAGATGACTGATTCATTTTTGACACTGTGATCGAGAAAATGGTACTGGTGGAATGGGTAGGTAGGTACGTATTTTATAATTTTCAAAAACGATAACGCCAAGGGCCCTATTGAAGATTTTCATAAATATGTATGTGTGTGTGTGTGTGTGTGTGTGTGGGTGTGTGTGTGTGTGTGTGTGTGTGTGTGTGTGTGTACATGTGAGTACGTATTGCTGTTGAAGTAGATGAAGGGGTTTGATGATGTTGAGAGACGTACGCAAGTGAAATTATCAAAACGTCGTTTTGTGTGTGTGTGTGTGTGTTCGTACGCGCGCTCTCGTGTACTATTGTTTAAGACCGAACATAATTATGTAAAGACTAACGAGAGACGTACGCGGGGGAGTTTGTCAAAACGTTGTGTGTATGTGTGTGTGTGCGCGAGTATACAGTCGATCTAACAGCTCCACAATTTCTGTTACATATTTATAAAAAAAATGTAACATATTTTTACTATATGTTACATATTTTTTTTTTTAAATTGACTAGGCCCTTCACAGGTTTCGTGAGCGTAGCCGCGCGGTGTATGCTAGTAGTTTTATAATAGGCCTAATTAACAAAAAAACCAACCACGGTATCAATCGGAACAGCTTTTTTAAGAATTCTGTGTACTTGATGTCCATCAATCATTTGCGAGGGAAGCTCTTATTTACTCGTAGACTATTTATATAAATTTAAAAAAATTTCTTTAAGAATCTACCGTTATAACAATAGGAAAACGGATCTTTTACTTTTACGTAAGACCTCAAAAACGTTATACTAACAAGTTCCCCTTACAAGTTAACAAAATATGATGTGAAATACTCACACGACTTTCTTTTGTCAATGTAAATAATCAAAAGTATACCGAAAAAAGATTTAATCATGAATAAACAATGTAAAATGGAAAACATCCTAATTTTAATCATAAGTAAATGACGGAAAATAAAAATCAAACTCTGTAGAACTTAAAAATACGAAAAATCACCAATTGACGCTAATTTTAAAAATTTTCTACAACTTTATTTATACACACTTTTGTCGTTAAATGCATACTAAGGCCACAATACTTTAAAAAATCCCAATTTTTAGCGATTTTGATGAGGATAGTACAGAAATTCACTAATTACGCTGGACTAAGCGTTGCAGAAAAAATTTTTGAAGAAAAATTTATAGGTTTTTCAAATTCCTAAAACTTTAATAATATACACGTTTACTCTAGAATGCATGTTAATTTTTTTTTTTGGTTTAACGTCCGACTGTTCTGCAATTACTGCTAATGCAGACGGTGAATGATGAAATGATTTTTTGTAACGTATGAAAAAATGCCGTGCCTGAATGGGATTCGAACCCAAGACCGCATGATGAGAGGCGAGCACATTACCAACTTCGCCAATGCGGCCGGCAAAGCATGTTAAAGAGGAGTGTGGAATGAAAAAATAAAAATATTATCGATTTTTCGGTTTTTTTGTTAAAAATATAGTTTGAAATGTGTGCTTTATAATGGCGTTAGAATTATGTTCCTATGCCAATTAGAAAATATTTTATTAATTTATTTGTGATTGTATGTTTAAGTGATTTGGCCATCTGTCACGAAATTTTACAAAATAATTTTCCCTTTTGATAATTATTTTACTGTGATTTATTATACTATTTTTTCACACTGCCGTCTTTCTTATATATTTATTCATAGATTGGCAGTATAACCTAAAAGTTTATTTATTTATTTATTTTTATTCCTAATTTGTGTACGTTGCAATCTGTTCAATTTAGAACAATAAGCAACCCCATGACCCAATGAGATGAGGATGATGTGTATCACGTGTAAATGAGGTGTAGTCTTGTACTGACCCAGGCCGACCATTCCTGAGAGAGTATGGTTAATTAAACCCCAACCATCAAAGTACACCGGTAACCACTGTCTAGTAATCAAATCCGTATAAAAGTAACTACCTTTACTAGGATTTGAACCAGGAACCTTCGTCTCCGAAAATCAGCTGTTAAACAGCTGATTTGCGGCGACGACTTTACCTCTAGACCAACCCGGTGGGTTAAAAAAAAGTTTAACCCGCCGGGGTAAACTTTTAACTAAAAGTTTATAACCCGCACTTTTTTGTTGTGGTCTGTCTTTGTTTACACTCGTGTTTTTTGTTTCTCAAACTTTTTTTTTTATTCTTAATGTGTGTACGTTGCAATCTGTTCAATTTAGAACAATAAGCAACCCCATGACCCAATGAGATGAGGATGATGTGTATGACGTGTAAATGAGGTGATGACATGTAAATGATGTACCGTTTTTAAAAATATTGAAAATTGTGGTAGAAAAAATTTTTTTTGGTGATTTTTCGATGAAAAAAATTGTCCTTTTTAAAAAAATTGTGAAAATCAAAATTCTTACCAGAATTAAATGCTACGCATTCCAATTATGTGCCAAAGAGTGGCCTTTTAAACAAAAAAAAAAAAAAAAAAAAAAAATGTAGCTCTAGCTGTAATGGTTGCTGAGAAAAAGGTACAAACATTAACATTGCTTAGGATAGGGATCCCCGCTTCTCTTAAGGTTGCTATCTTAATAAAATTTTTTGGAATTAATTTGCCATTGACCCACCGGGTCGGTCTAGAGGTAAAGTCGTCGCCAAAATCAGCTGTTTGACAGCTGATTTTCGGAGACGAAGGCTCCTGGTTCAAATCCTAGTAAAGGTAGTTACTTTTATACGGACTTTTATACGGATTTACAGTGGTTACCGGTGTACTTTGATGGTTGGGGTTCAATTAACCATACACTCTCAGGAATGGTCAGCCTGAGTCTGTACAAGACTACACCTCATTTACACGTCATACACATCATCCTCATCTCATTGGGTCATGGGGTTGCTTATTGTTCTCAATTGAACAGATTGCAACGTACACACATTTGGAATAAAAAATTTGCCATAGTTGTTCTTGATAAATAAATAAATAAATGATATTTATAACGCTTTATGGCACTCTTTGAAATATTAAATAATTTAGTATTAAGAAAAAAAACATAAATTATCAGTATGTTGATGTTCCCAATTATCAGAATCTCTGACTATCAAAATTAACCCTTTATAGGGCAGTAATAGCCCTACGGGGAAAAATAAACATGTTGTAAAATGTTAAATTTTGTTTTATAGGGATTTGAATAATGTATTTCTAGTGCCCGAACTGTAAGATATTTCTTTTTTTTTATGTTAACCTTTAACGCGTTTTGCCGTAATATTACGTATACGAAAATCGGACCCCAATGCGTATTGCCGTAATTTTACGCATTCTGTCATGCCGTCATATGCTGCCCTCTAACAGTCTTATTTTGTACTTAATTGAACCGACTAATTACAGAATCATTGTATAACGTTATTTTTATCATATATGTAGTATTTCAAAAGGTAAAAATGATCGAGTTTTTTTGTAACAGATGATTTTGAAAGTTCCTACTGTGTTCCATCAGCTGTATCTTAGTTCGTCTAACATTTTGTTGTCTAGGTCAGATTTTAACGGTCTTGGTTTAATTTATTGTGTGTATTGTATTGTGTGAGTTGTTAACTTAACCTAAAACTTTTTATAGTTTTATAACAGAAATGTTTATAACAGTTTATCTAAACACAGCAAACAGAGTTGTTTCGTACTTTTGACATGTTTTTGTTTGTACTAGAGAAATAATAGTTATGACTATTGAGGATTGACATTGATAATAATTTCTTTGTTCTTTAGTTTATAATTTTTTTTGTTCTTTGTTTATGAAGTGATTTTTGTTCAGTACTGGATAATTGTATATTTGTCACTAATAGTTTGTCTATCATTTACACAGAATTATTATTGGTAACTTATTGGTAATTGGGACTCGTAATTGGTCACCACGACTGACCGAAGAGGCGTACCTGAGGGATAGAACTTTGTTTACGAGGTATTCGTGAATAAGAATAGGTGAGGTAAGCTTTACTCCGGTGTGGGCGCAGACCTGACCTCTGCGTAGCGGCTCGGCGCGTGCCGGGCGGTCTCTGTACGGGGTCACGTGGCTCTGTGAGCCTTCCATAATGTGTCCGAACGGGCCAGTCACGCCCGTTAGCGATAATCGAGGTAAGTACAGATATGATGAAGGCCATGTAGGTCCATATGTAGTGTTTCTTGAAAGAGTAGACACTGAACCAGTTAATGATAAACACCCGAACCAATTCGCACGCAGTTTTTTGAAAAAATTCGGAGCTTTCCTAAAGATCGGTTTCGGTCTGAGAAAAGCGGGTTTCAATATATACAAAATTATCTTTAATAATTTTGTTATTGCCAATTCGCTGATTGACAAATTTAATGATGTAGAGTTTTTTAGGGGGGATGAAAAATGGATCGCGTATATCCCAAATTTTAAAATTTTCAAAGACTACGTGGTATACGGTATTTTTGATAGAGAGGTTACCCCGGAAGAGGTGATCGAGTGGTTGATGCCTCCTCCTGGAGAGCAAGATCCGTTCCCGGAAATAGTGAAGGCAGAGAGAATAAAAAGATTTGTCAAAAGAGAGGTGAGCGATAAGGGTCAGAGTGTTCCTATCCTGGAGGACTCAGACCTGTTCAAAATTCGCTGCAAAACCACCCTGGTCCCGTCGAAAGCAGTTTTCTGGGGGGGGATTGTCGAGGTTAACCCTTTCGTGGATCGCCCGCGTAAGTGCAACCATTGTCATAGGTTTGGCCATATTGCGAAATTTTGCAAAGACCAACGGAAACCCTCAATTTGCGGTAAATGCTCTATGCCTGGACACAATGCGACGTCGTGTCAGGATCAGGACAAGAAGTGTATAAATTGTGAACGAAATGGTCTGCAGGACTCAGGACACTATGTGTCGGACAGGAATTGCCCAATACTAGTCCTGAACCTGAAAATCAAGGAAGTGATGGCTTATCACAACGTCGATATCAAAGTTGCCAAAGAGATGCTAGAGAGTAATCAGGGGCGTAATCCGCCAGTGCAGAAGAAGTCGTATGCAGAAACGATAAAAAACAAAAAAAACGACCTGGCTGTCTTGGTGAAAGCAGCTAAAGATAAAGATGACGAGGTTAAAAAAAAGAAAAGGGAAGCACGAGAAGCTAGGAAAAAAGAAAATGAAAGGACAATAAAAGAAGGTAAAGAGCAAAAGCAGTTATCAAAAGCAAACACTGAAAGAGTAGAAGAGGAAGCTCCAAAACAAGCTCTTCCTCTTATATCAGAAGAGAGAAGAGTTGAGCTGACAAACAAGTTGCAAGAGAAAATGGAAGAAAAAAATAGAATGCGGAGGAAAGGTATACAGATTACTGAAAACACTCAGGAGGAGGCGATGGAGATCCAGAGTGAAAAGGAAAAGAATAAGAGGAAGAAGGAAAATGGAGATTTGTCTGAAGGAGAAAACAACGAAAAGAAATTAAAAAAATACTGTGGGAATAAGACCTCAGTGGGGTCTCCAGAGTCTGAGGAAGAGTCACAGGATGAAGATATTAATCCTGAGACTCAGGTAACAGGAGTAAGTGTTCCTATTCACGATAATGATGCTTGGTAATTCTCACAGGCGAAAACATAGCGAGACAGGTTGTTTGAACATTCTTCAATGGAATTGTCGTGCGATTGCAAATAAAAAAACTAGTCTCGAAGCAATGGTTAATTCCGAAAGAATTGAAATTTTTTGTTTAGGAGAAACTTTTCTGAAAGATAATCACAAGTTCTCACTGTCAGGGTTCAGGACTGTCTCTTGCGAACGCGGGGATGGCCGGAACGGTGGTGGAATTGCTCTTCTTATCAAGTCAGACTTGAAATTTGAATCGCTTAATGATAAATTCTCTAACTTAATTGATCTATGCCTTAATAACCACGTCGAAAGTCAAATTGTTAAAATCTATACAAACAATAATAATTTCATTCATATTGTTAACACTTATAGTCCACCGAGAGCATCAAATGCCACGGGGTTCACTGATAATGATTTTTGGAATGACTTCTGTGACGGCATAAACACGTTGGAAAATGCAGTTTTAGTTGGCGATTTCAATGCAATTAGTAGTACTTGGTCAGACAATCATAATGACAATAATGAGGGTAAAAAATTAGATAGAGCTATTTCCGCCTCGAAATTCGTAATTGTAAATGATGCTTCTCCGACGTGGTCTTCAGCGGATGAATCAAGTAGATCCACTCTGGATTTAACTTTCCTGGATCCTCTTTTGATTCCGGTATGCATGTGGAAAGTCTTGAACTATAAATATGATAGCGATCACTTTCCAATAAAAATAACACTCTTTAACCAACTACCGAAAACTATACCATGTAGACCAAAATTATGCAATAATCGCGTAAATTGGAAAACGTTTCAAAAAAAGATAATGGAGAAATCCGAGAATACAGAAATTAATGACAACAACAGTTATAGTTTGTTGACAGATAACATCACGAACGCGTTATTGGAGTCGGGAGGTAAACTTGTCAGAGAGCACAAAGTCGGGAGAACAACAAGGCCAACTTGGTGGAACAAAGAGTGCGAGGACATCACAGATCAAATCAAAAACTATTACCACAACTTTAGAGATAACATGACTATTGAAAATTTTAATAAATATGATAATAAGAGAAAATATAATAATAAGAAATTAAATAAAATCTGGGAAAAAATTTTTCGCGAATTCAGTGGGTCGTTAAATATTAACTCTAACCCTGCATTAGTATGGCAAAAAATTAATAATGTAAAGGCGAGTAAAATGCGAAATGATATCCCGATGATATCTAACAAAATAGAAGAAAATACTTTTAATAAAGCGTATGATAAGATTGCTCCAATTAACCCGGAATTCACAGACCTTTTGCACTTAATAAGTGAGAATCAACCAAAATCAACCAAAAATAGTGAAATATTTGATAAGCAAATAACAATGGAAGAATATAAATCAACATTAAATTCATTTAGAGGAAATTCAGCGCCAGGACCAGACTTGATTAGTTTCAAAGTCTTGAGAAAACTACCGATGCAGATACACGAGAAAATATTAAAATTTTATAATATTGTAATTGAATCCGGCAGAATTCCCGATTCATGGTTAGAATATTTTGTAATATTTATCCCGAAACAAGATAAAAATGATGTTCGTCCTATTTCTCTAGCGAATTGCATTTTCAAAAATTTTGATAAAATAAATAAAAGGAAAATTTCATACTGGTCGGAAACCAATGAGATAGTGCCGGAAGAACAAGCGGGATTCCGGATGTTTAGAAGCTGCCTTGATACGGTAGCCACAATAGTTACTGATATACAGAATGCTTTCGTGAATAGAGAAATGACAGCGTGTGTATTTCTCGATATCCAAGGAGCATATGACAATGTAAACCGTATCTTTTGAGTAGAGAACTTTGGAGACATGGACTACCCTATAAAATAAATAGAGTTATCTATAATGCAACAAAAAAGAGAAAAGTCAGTGCATATAATGAAGGTAAATACTTAGGTTCTAGATTTACAATTAAAGGAGTAGCGCAAGGCTTGGTGAGTAGTCCTGATCTATTTAATCTATATCTAGCATACCTCAAAAAGTGTATTCCCGAAGGAGTTAAATTCCTGCAATATGCTGATGATATTGTGTTGTATGTAGAAGGAAAGAATTTAGACGGAATATGTGACTTGTTAAATAATGCTCTTCAGGAGGTAGCCGGACTGCTGGACAGGCTGTGTTTGAGGATATCGGTACCAAAGACAAGGGTAATGATTTTTTCTACAAGGGATAAAAGTCTTTCCTACGAAGCGTTAAATAACAAAATTAAAATATATGGAGAACAAATTCAATTCGTTGAATCAATTAGATACTTAGGGTTTATGCTAAAATATAATTTATCATGGGATTTACATATCAAAAAAATTTGTAGTATTGCCAATAAATTAACGGGCGTGATTAAAGCCGTGGCTGGTATTAAATGGGGGGGTCACCCACAAACTTTGCTAAACATTTATAAAGGGCTTATCAGGTCCAGGTTAGATTGGGGTTCGCAATTATTCAATCGTACAAACAAAAAGAATTTAAAAATGTTAGACGTGGTACAATACGCGGCGCTCCGTACGGCAAAGGGCTTAATGAAAACCACACCAATAATCGTTCTCCTTGACATGGCTCGTGAACCGCCTCTGTCAGCACGGAGAAAGTACCTAACAAATAAGTACGTTGCAAAAATTTTTTCCTTTAAAAGTAACTCTCTCAAATCCGCGATATCAAGATTGTGTGATAACATGAATTATTATTCGAGACGTAGTATAAAATCGAATTTAGTGGAAACGAGAATAAACTTGAGTAATATTATAGATGAGATACTTGTAATGGACAAACCAGGAATATTACACTACAAATATTTTGACAGATTCATTGATTTGAAAAGGAATGTTAACTGTGTTGCTGGCCATGAAATAACGAAGGCTGTAAATGAAATGATAACGAAAAAGAAAAAGAAACATGTAATTAATAATAGTTTTGATAAATATATTAGGGAGAATAATCCTGGTCACACGTTAATTTACACAGACGGATCCAAAGATCCCGAGTCAGGCAAGGTCGGTTTTGCCACATGGTGCCCGACACTGAAAATTGCCCTGAAATTGAGAATTCACGATATGTATTCGATTTATCAAGCAGAAGCGTTCGCAATAAGTAGAGCTATTAACTTAATTTTGGAGAGAGATATTAGAAAATCTGTGATAGTTACTGACTCGAAAAGCGTGCTGTCAGCGCTGGCCAGCGAAGACGATCGGTGCAAGCAAGACAATTGCATTTACAATATTAAGCTATTGTTCTCGATGGCTGTGGAAAAAGATCTCGAGATAAAATTCCTATGGGTTCCGAGCCACTGCGGGATACAGGGAAATGAAACGGTTGATAAGTTGGCCGGGGAAGCCAAAGACCTAGAAGTAATTAGCATTAAATATATCATTATTATAATACAACGGGTAAACTAAAAGATAACTTAATTAAGGATTCAATAGACTATATAAAACAACGAAGTAATATAAAAGGAATTATTTATTTTAAACACAAAAAAAAAATACTTTAACAAACCTTGGTTTGCCTCGACGAACCAAAAAAGAGATATGATTTGTTTAATATCTAGGATAAGATCGAATCATACGTGTTGTTCATCTCATTTACATAATAAAGATATAAAAAAAGACAGCAGCTGCGACTGTGGTTGTCCTGTCCAGGACCTGAATCACATGTTCTTTGATTGTGGGTTGTATTCTGACCGGTCAGATAAACTCTGGATGGATATTTATTCAATCTTTCCGGAATGTACAAGAGACATCGTTTCTTTGGCCTTTTCGGGCAGGTGGAAGGTTTACAGATTACTTTACGATTTTGTTGCTGATAATAAACTAACAGTGTGACCCTCGCGGAGATCGCCTGGGGTGCCTCCCTGGGTGGGGGGATTTGGTTGTGAACTATTTTAACAGCTAGTGGATCTATAGAAGGTTGGATATCAATCTTTGTTAGATCACTGGTAGGAGACAAGCTTAGCCTACGCCTACGCGTCACTCTGGTGCGGCCCTCTCTCTCTCGGGACGGGAGAGCGATTGCGTTAGTACAATTTCGAGAGCACAATTGTGGAGCATAAAGTTCAACATTTAACAGTCAAGTGGGAGTGCATCTTAGTAATTGGAATGTGGAGAGTCTGAAAAATCTTTCCGCAGCCATATCGAAAAAAAAAAAAATTTTGTTGTCTATGATTGTTTGTAAGTTTATCCATGTTCTTAATGATTTTGTATTTATTTTTTAGTGAGTTCTATTACTTTTCATAGTATTCTTGTGTGAATAGTTTGTTTATACGGTTCGTTTATACTGCCTACATTTAGATGAAACACAGTTTCGGTTTCTTTTGTGTACAGCTTTTTTTGTTTTAGGTTAGAAACTATTATTTCATTTTATTTTTTTGTATTTGTACTTTTTAATTCTTTTTATATTATATTTTAATTATTTTATTCAAGAAACAATAAGACAGTTTTATTTTAAAAATAACAAATGGATAAGGCACATCCTGGTAGGTCTCTGGATGATACTGATATAGAACGGTTGTTAGATGACTTAGCATCCTCATTATCTGAAAGTTCTGATGTAGAACATTTAGATTTTGTTCGGTTTGAACCAGATAGTGAGGATGAATTTGATCATACAATATTTGATGATATGGGTGCTAGGGATGCAGTGCTGCAAGAACCAGTACGTGAAGACGAAAATGTGTTCGTTTGGGAGGGTATGGATAATTACAGTATAATAGTAATATAGAAGAGAATTGGGTGACTCTTATAATTATCATACTCTTTTATATATGTTAGGTAATTATACTGAAAGTTTTGTGCAGTTATTTTGAATAGAAACTGAAGTACATGCTGTTTAAGTCTGCATGATCATTTGCCTGACAATTCCTAAAAAAACCCACGCAGTTTGGGAGTAACAACTAGCAAAATATTAACAGGTTAAAGGGTTAAGCTCTGGTAAGTATAGCCTACTTACCAAGGAACGTTTATTGAAATGGGAATCACATAATATTTAGTGGTAAGAATGCTCATTAAAATACCTTGTAGCCCTATATAACAGAAAAATGTGGCGAATAACTTATCTTAACTTTATATCACCATGAATGCTTGCTTTCCCGTAAAAAACTGGAATTTTTTAAGCACTGTACAAAAGTAGCAACAAAAACGTGGTAGCATACGGTGGTATGAATCGTTACCGCCATTCGTGTAACTCCCAAAGCAAATGGTCGCTGCGCGCTAATTTCAATATGTGGATAGCCTACTTACCATAGAACATCTATGGTAAGTAGGCCGGCTCTTGCCGGCCGCATTGGCGCAGTTGGTAACGTGCTCGCCTCTCATCATGCGGTCTTGGGTTCGAATCCCATTCAGGCACGGCATTTTTTCATACGTTACAAAATATCATTTCATCCTTCACCGTCTGCATTAACAGTAATTGCAAAACAGTCGGACGTTAAACCAAAAAAAAAAAAAAAAAAAAAAAAAAAAAAAAATAGAACATCTATAAAACCATAAAATGCCAATAAGGTTTTACTACGTAGCTTTTTACTTTCTCTTGCCTATATGAATATATAGGAAGGAAAGTATTGTTTTCATGTCGATTTTAAGAAATCGAGTTTTCACCGGATCTATACGTTTTCAGACCCCCTGAATCCAAAAAACATGTTTTTAGCGATTGGTCTGTGTGTGTGTCTGTGTGTCTGTGTGTCTGTGTGTGTGTGTGTGTGTGTGTGTGTGAACAGAATATCTCAAGAACGGAACATCGTACGAACTTGAAACTTGAAACTTAAGTTACATACCACTACCGGACGCGACACGAACATTTTCATCAAAATCGGTCAACCGGAAGTAGTAGTTTATTCGTATAATTTTTCAGTTTTTTGCGATTTTCTCAAAAACTGGTCCTACGATTTTTTTTAAAATCGCCTATTTTACTCAATTTTTTATTCTCTACAAGATAGGGTAGGCGCCATGTTTGCTGAAATTCTCGGTGAGGCTGTTTTCACGTAAAAACGTTGTTTTTTTAAGATTACGGCTTTAATATAAATTTTAGCGCAAAAACTTATATAATAAAAGTTGTAGAGAATTTAAAAACCTACAACTTTTGTTTCGAACATTTTTTTGTATAACGCTTAGTTTAGCGGTAATTTGCGATTTTCTGTTTTTTTTCTCACGAAAACGTGAGAAAAATCGATTTTTTTAACATTTCGGTCTTAGTATGCATTTTACGACAAAAGTGTATATAATAAAAGTTATAGAAAATTAAAAGATCTACAACTTTTGTTTAGAGCATTTTTCTCTACAGAGCCTAGTTTAGCGTGAAAGTGTGATTTTCCGTTTTTTTTTAAGCCAAATTGAGTTCGATTTTCATTTTGCGTCTTTCACTCATGATTAAAATTAGGTTATGTTTGTTGAGGTTAGTTTTTTGTTTATTTCTTATGTTTTATTACTAATGTTAGGTTTATTGTTAATTATTTGCACTGGCAAGAGAAAGTTGTGTGAGTGTTTCACACCAGATTTTTTTTTAAAGAAATATCTACCTTATTGCCAGTGGTAAGTATACCTACCACAGACCTACAAAGGGTTAAAGTGTTTTTAGGTTAATTAAAATCAATGTTCTACTATAATAGAATATAAATTTTGATATGGATAAAAATAAAAATTTTCATAATATAACCTACTTATTATAAAACTTGGAAAAACGTAATTAGATGATTTTTCTTATTATTAAAACGCATGTGAGTGCAGTATAGGGCCTACACCTGAGTAGTTACGTCATAATTCGCATAAATTTCCATTTTAATAACATTTAATAATAAAACGTTAAAATGTCAGTGTGAAAGTGAATAACTGACAGGTCACGAAATGAAAATAAGTTAATGCAATAAAAATAATGTACTAGTATAAAAATTAGCCTATTTAAAAGGAAAATAAGTCTTAGTTTATATCGGTGACCGTTCCATTTAAATAGTACAGCACAACTTTAATTTTAAAATAACACATACAATACCTTCACTACTATTACAAATTTAAAAAGCGAATTGAGAATTATACTTTTTAAACTTTCTTTTCTTTCCACTAGAAAAGATAGAATTGAAATGAAATACAATTGATAAATATGCTGTAAATTCAGTTATTACTTTATCATTTTTGTGTGTCATTTTGTTTGAACAAATTTTACCGAATAAATGGTTATCTTTCACCGAAGAATTATTTTTTTGTAATTATTATTATAATTATAATTATTTTTTTAGTTTATTTAAAGTCGCATCGACAGCTTGGTTATTAGCGACTATTGTGGGATTTTACTTTGTAAAGGTGGGTTTTAACGTGTTGAAATTTCCAGACCCTAGCCAGGAATCGAACCCGGGACCTTTCGTTTTGTATGCTAGCGCGCTAGTCACTACGCCACGGAGGTGGTTGTAGCTATAATAATAGTTAATTAAATAATAATAATCATAACGGATAATATGAAAACAGTAATAATAATGACGATATAATTGTCAAATTTAAAGGGCCATGAAACAACAGCTGAAGGCCCTTCCGAAAGAAGCCTTTCAGAAATGCTTCAAATCATGGAATCAACGTTGGTATAAGTGTCGCTAGCCAAGGAAAATACTTTGAAGGCGATTTTTTTCAAATTTGATGTAAGCTTATTATATTGTAATAAAATAAATTATCCAACGTATTTGTTGATCATACCTCGTATCATCTTTATCTCATTTGGTCACTGGGTTCCTTCATCTTCTGCTCCTCATCCTCCTCCTCCTCCTTCTTCTGCTCCTCCTCCTCCTTCTTCTTCCGCCTTTCAAGGATTAGGCATCTCTGCCTGTTCCGAACCTCTCAAATCTGCCCATCTCTTTCTCGGGCGTCCTCGTTCTCTCGTGCCCTCCGGCTCATAGCCCAGTGTCTGCTTGAGTATCCTATCCTCCCTCATTCTGTTCACATCCTCTAACCACTGCATTCTGTTCTGAGATACCTTGTCGTTTATAGATAAGATGTTGAGTTCTTTCCTTATCTCCGTATTCCTGTAACGATCTTCTCTACTACACCTATGTCGAAGAAATTTCATTTCAGATGCTTGCAGTCTACTCTCCTCTCGCTTTGAGAGCACCCAAGTTTCACTCCCATAGAGTAGGGTCGGCACTGCTATTGTTTTATAAAATCTCACCCTCGTTTTTTTACTAGTGCTATTTTTTAAATTGCGGTGGATAGTTTCGCATATTTGCTGAAATCGGTGCACCTTATTGTAAGCATTTTTATCCAGTTGGTATGTAATGTTGCAACTTAGATACTGAAAGCGGGAGATCTGTTCCAAAATACTATAATCTATAACAATTTTGCTTTTGACTGGACTGGCTCGTTCCCCCTGAATGCCATTACCTTTGTAAAGTTTCTTCGTCGAAACTATTTCGACTGGGTTGCTTATTTTTCTTAAATTGAACAGTTTTAATTTACACATATTAGGGATTTATTAAAAAAACGATTTTTGACTTAATTCATAGACAGTAAAGAGTAGACAGTTGTGTTAGTTCAGGGTAACTGTTTTTAAATTTAAGTCAACATGTTTATGAAGGATAACTAACGTACAGAAATTCTTAATGAATAAAAACTAGCTGACCCGTGTGAATTAATTCACACAATGAATCCAGAGTGACATCACTCCTTAGAACAGATTTCTGTTTCCATTAACATGACCATTTTCAATTAACAGATTTATACCAAACTGTTAAAAATATTTTTGTTCAGTCCATAAATTTTAAACTTTAAATATTTTACGACCAAAATTAATTCGGACAAAACAAAACACGTTACCTTTACCTTGAGACAGCAGACCTGTCCGAGAGTGTTCTTGTATAACTCTCCTCTACCTCAAGCCAACAAAATTTGGTACCTCGGTCTACATGTAGACAGACGGCTTACATGAAATTAACATGTAACCATTAAACGTAAAGCATTAGATGGTAGGCGAAAAACAGCTATACACTCTTCTATCTCGTCGATCAAAATTGTCAATTCCTTTAAAATTACCGTTATATAAGACTGTTTTTTTAACGTCCGACTGTTTTGCAATTACTGCTAATGCAGACGGTGAAGGATGAAATTAATTTTTGTAAATATGCCGTGCCTGAATGGGATTTGAACCCAAGACCGCATGATGAGAGGCGAGCACGTTACCAACTACGCCAATGCAGTATTAAGTAATACTTAAAAGTATTAAGTTAATACTTAACTTAATAATGTTAAGTATTGTAACTTAAGTCAATGTGGATGTACGGTTGTCAGATCTACGGTTCATCAAAACTATCAGTCATAGCCAAACTTTAACGGTTTCAATCGAAATCGCTTCGTACAATAGTTGTTAACGCTTCATTTTGTTTTCGAATCACATACTTCACTCGGACCTAAAAATCCCATTTATTTACGACACCAAGCACGAAATTTATCAACGCTTAGATTAAAATTAATTAACAACTCCAACCCATTGATTCGTGAACTAAAATCTCCACATTTGCTAGGCAATTCATTTCGTCGGCTCAGCAGGAGGCGGAGCAGAGACTTGGGTTAACTTCATTCAATACAGTTCAAATTTAATTGCGGTTAATGAAAACATTAAAAAAAAATCTGGTGTGAAACACTCACACAACTTTCTCTTGCCAATGCAAATAATTAACAATAAACCTAACATTAGTATTAAAACATTAGAAATGAACAAAAACTAACCTCAAAAACATAACCTTATTTTAATCATGAGTGGAAGACGCAAAATGAAAATCGAACTCAATTTGGCTTAAAAAAAAACGGAAAATCACACTTTCACGCTAAACTAGGCTCTGTAGAGAAAAATTCTCTAAACAAAAGTTGTAGATCTTTTAATTTTCTATAACTTTTATTATATACACTTTTGTCGTAAAATGCATACTAAGACCGAAATGTTAAAAAAATCGATTTTTCTCACGTTTTCGTGAGAAAAAAAACAGAAAATCGCAAATTACCGCTAAACTAAGCGTCATACAAAAAAATGTTTGAAACATAAGTTGTAGGTTTTTAAATTCTCTACAACTTTTATTATATAAGTTTTTGCGCTAAAATTTATATTAAAGCCGTAATCTTAAAAAAACAACGTTTTTACGTGAAAAGAGCCTCACCGAGAATTTCAGCAGACATGGCGCCTACCCTATCTTGTAGCGAATAAAAAATTGAGTAAAATAGGCGATTTTAAAAAAAATCGTAGGACCAGTTTTTGAGAAAATCGCAAAAAACTGAAAAATTATACGAATAAACTACTACTTCCGGTTGACCGATTTGGATGAAAATGTTCGTGTCGCGTCCGGTAGTGGTATGTAACTTAAGTTTCAAGTTTCAAATTCGTACGATGTTCCGTTCTTGAGATATTCTGTTCACACACAGACACACAGACACACAGACACACACACAGACACACAGACACACACACAGACCAATCGCTAAAAACATGTTTTTTGGATTCAGGGGGTCTGAAAACGTATAGATCCGGTGAAAACTCGATTTCGAAAAACCGACATGAAAACAATACTTTCCTTCCTATATATTCATATAGGCAAGAGAAAGTAATTAACTTCCTATTACTAATTAAATACTCTTAATGATTAAATTGTGAAAAGCCTAACTGTAGTTATTAACTGTGGGAGTCCTGCTAACGAATGGCGTCCTCCTTTAAGGTGAGACTGACGATGGTTTTGACTGTAAATTCCAATTTTTGGTGTTTTATGTTTTTCAGTACTTCAGCGCAGGCCTAGATCTACCAGAAAGACATTAAATTACGTAAAACATTTTTTTAATGGAAAATTAAATATTTAGCAGGTTTACCGAGCAAAATTATCATAATACCAAGAACGAATATTTTTCGTAATTTTATACGTCTCGTTTTAGTGTAAAAGGAAATTCAGTTTTTTAAAATGTCTGCATACTGTTTTTAATATTCTCAAAACTGTTGGTTCAGCTTTCTAACCAACTTTTGATGGGAATTTTGCATGTCTGTACATTTTGGTTTTGATTGGTGCCTTTTTGTTTTTTGTCTGTTCCCGGAAATTTAGATTTTTAAGATTTAGGTAGCCTACATTTTTCTTGAAAACCATTAAACCTACCATGTAGAAATTTTTACCAGTTATTCTTCTTGTACATACACATACAATGGCATTTTAATTACTTCCTCAGATACTCAAAAAATTAGCAATATGCAAAAACACGTAGAAAGAAATTTGTAAAAATTCTATGTTATTCGTTATTTTATTTTTTATTTTATGGTCCTACAGATTTAATTGAAAAAATTCCAGTTGCTAGAAAAACCCAACATCGATAACTGTGTAAAGTTTCATTTTATTATATTTTTAACCAATCCTATGAAAAATGTGCCTAAAAATTGCAAATTTAACGTTGGCGGGATACAAAGTATAGTCTCCCCTTAACGTCTGACTTCATTTTTTTAAATATACAGAGTGATTCAAAACTACGCGGCAATCTCTTGGGATCTCATTCTATAGCTAAAAATAAGAAAAAAAGTTCATATAAACATATACCTGAAAACGCTTAGTTAGCGAGTTACGGCTAGCGAAAAATTTCACCTAGAACTCTGTACCCTCGGCGAATTAAGGCCGTATAAAAATGTTAAACATACTTACAAAGATACAAATACTTTTGTTTCTTATATTTTTTAATCTGAAAAATTGAATAAAATTGGTTCCAGAGCTGTAAATGCAATACTTTCAGAGATATCTTACATAAAACACAAGAATTGGTGCAAAGAAATAACACATTCTTGTGTTTAACGTAAGATTACTTCCATAAATGGTAAATAAAGGTGTATTTTTTCTTAAATCAATTTGTAGAAAATTTAATTCTGAAAAGATTCATGTAAATTACTCAGGAAAAAATGAATAATAGATACTGAAACTTTGCTTTATTTAAAATCAAAACAGACGCATATTTTTCAGTATGTAGGTTCAACCTACATAATATTAGTTAATATTTTATGCAGCTAAAAATGTGCGTCTGTTTTGATTTTAAATAAAGCAAAGTTTCAGTATCTATTATTCATTTTTTCCTGAGTAATTCACATGAATCTTTTCAGAATTAAATTTTCTACAAATTGATTTAAGAAAAAATACACCTTTATTTACCATTTATGGAAGTAATCTTACGTTAAACATGAGAATGTGTTATTTCTTTGCACCAATTCTTGTGTTTTATGTAAGATATCTCTGAAAGTATTGCATTTACAGCTCTGGAACCAATTTTATTCAATTTTTCAGATTAAAAAGCATAAGAAACAATAGTATTTAAATCTTTGTAACTATCTTTAACATTTTTATACGGCCTTACTTCATCGAGGGTACAGAGTTCTAGGTGAAATTTTTCGCTAGCCGTAACTCGCTAACTAAGCGTTTTGAGGCATATGTTTATATGAACTTTTTTTCTTATTTTTAGCTATAGAATGAGATCCTAAGAGATTGCGTGTAGTTTTGAATCACCCAGTATATATTATATGCTTGCTGGTTGTGCAAACCACACAGTTGTAAATAAAAATTAATAAAGTGAAAAAAAATATTCTACGGTCGCAACAAAAATTACATGCTAACGTCATTTATGAGATTGTATTGTCTGGCATTTTTCAAGACTCTGTATTATAAAAACGTACTTCAATGAGTGAGCCGTCACAAGTTGAAGCAAAAGATCTGTAGTTTCCACATTGAAACAAATCGTTAAGCTCACAAAATTGAAATAATAATTCATAAAGTTGATGATTTATCAAGAAACATAATAAGTAGCTAGCTACTAACAATATGGGGTTCATAAAGAAAGTTATACGCAGATAATAACAATTTTACTTCCGTTTAAGTAATTTAAAAACAGTTTATTTTAATGCGCGATTAAACATGCAATACCATTTAAATGCGATGAAATATGAGATTGGACGTATCATACGGTGACAAGTATTCAAGGGTAATACGATTTTAACTTTTAATACACAAGTCATTATTTATAATACAGGGAGTACTTAACCTGAATAAATTATTAAAGTTACTTCGGATTAACGTTCTAAGCATGCTAAATACTATGTTGTTTTATGGTCTAAAGATAAATTGCTATGAAATGAGTACAGCGAAGGTAAAGGTATCAGACGAACTAATGTCTCATAGCCTAGCGAGTGAGAGGGAGATTGTGGCATAACTACGCATGCGCCTTAAGGTCTTAAACCGTTATAATCCAAATCTGAAAACATACTACAGTTGAGCCGTTCTTAGTTTGCTCCTAGTGTCAACAAACAAAAGCCACCTACTACAGGGTGCACGCTAGAGTCTACGACTTTACGGATGTCGTATTCCTATTAAGTTAACTATTTTTTAAATTATAACTACTTAAAGTACTAAAAACATCAGTCATGATATGATGTAGGCCTAAAAATTTCATTTAGAAAAATATTTTCAAAAGTGTTTTGTATTTAAATACTTTTGAAAGTATTTTGTTGTTACTTTTTAATCAGCATGTACACATTTTGATATAATGCGCATGCTCAGTGACGTCATTATTTGTTTACATTAGGAGCAAAGTAAGAGAGGCTGGACTATACAGTATTATCTTGCTTGTTAGTGTACTGCATGCATAAACGCTTGCTCACAACAATGAGTAAAATTAAAGACAAAGTTATTGGAACGGCGCGTATGGCTTGTTAGTGTACTGCATGCATAAACGCTTGCTCACAACAATGAGTAAAATTAAAGACAAAGTTATTGGAACGGCGCGTATGGCTTGTTAGTGTACTGCATGCATAAACGCTTGCTCACAACAATGAGTAAAATTAAAGACAAAGTTATTGGAACGGCGCGTATGGCTTGTTAGTGTACTGCATGCATAAACGCTTGCTCACAACAATGAGTAAAATTAAAGACAAAGTTATTGGAACGGCGCGTATGGCTTGTTAGTGTACTGCATGCATAAACGCTTGCTCACAACAATGAGTAAAATTAAAGACAAAGTTATTGGAACGGCGCGTATGGCTTGTTAGTGTACTGCATGCATAAACGCTTGCTCACAACAATGAGTAAAATTAAAGACAAAGTTATTGGAACGGCGCGTATGGCTTGTTAGTGTACTGCATGCATAAACGCTTGCTCACAACAATGAGTAAAATTAAAGACAAAGTTATTGGAACGGCGCGTATGGCTTGTTAGTGTACTGCATGCATAAACGCTTGCTCACAACAATGAGTAAAATTAAAGACAAAGTTATTGGAACGGCGCGTATGGCTTGTTAGTGTACTGCATGCATAAACGCTTGCTCACAACAATGAGTAAAATTAAAGACAAAGTTATTGGAACGGCGCGTATGGCTTGTTAGTGTACTGCATGCATAAACGCTTGCTCACAACAATGAGTAAAATTAAAGACAAAGTTATTGGAACGGCGCGTATGGCTTGTTAGTGTACTGCATGCATAAACGCTTGCTCACAACAATGAGTAAAATTAAAGACAAAGTTATTGGAACGGCGCGTATGGCTTGTTAGTGTACTGCATGCATAAACGCTTGCTCACAACAATGAGTAAAATTAAAGACAAAGTTATTGGAACGGCGCGTATGGCTTGTGCGAGTGAGAGCGTTATGCATTCTCTCTCTCCCACGGCTAGGGGACTGCAGTTCATCTGAATACTGTGAGTTAAGTTTATATTAGCAAAAACATTTTGAATAAAGCTCCACGAGGTGAATATAGACGACGGTTAACTAAACTGATTGCTCCTTGAAAAAATATGATTTTGAAAAGGTGCCTTGGTTGGACGATATCGGGAGGAATTCAGGTACTAAAAGAAAAACTGAGTAAATGGCGAACGCAAATTATGAGAGAAGGTGAAAAATTATGTGAGGAGGAAAAGGAGGAGGAGGACAATCGATGGTGGTGAAGGGTGAAGAGGAGGAGGAGAATGAAGAAGACAAGGCTAAAGCGGAACAGGAAGAATAAGAAGGGAACGAAGAAGATAATATTGGTAATTAGCAACTGGTTTACTGATTGCAAACCATTGTAGTTTACTGATTGGTCGCCCGATAGCATAGACCCAGAGGCCGAAGAAGAAGCAGAAGAAGAAGGATAAGGAGGAGGAAAAGGAGGAGGAGGAGGAGGAGGAGGAGGAGGAGGAGGAGGAGAAGAAGAAGAAGAAGGAGAAAGAGAAGGAGGAGGAGGAGGAGAAGAAGAAGAAGAAACATCAATACAGATCGCCACAACGTTTTGATAGCAGGCGCGCGACTGATCTGTTTTCAAAGGACCTTTGCCAAAGACATCTTTTCCTTCGAAACATCCATTCTGTTGAGTCACTGACCGTGACAAAAATGCACTAGAAAGGTCGAACTCGTACTATAAAGGCTCTATTACGTAAAACGACGTACTACTGAGGTTGAACTCGTGCTATAAAGGTTCGGTTCCGCAAAAAGACGTTCTATAGAAGGTCTGAATTGGAAAAAATCCGTGCTATTGATGTTTTAACATTATAATACCGGTATTATAATGGTACTTTAACACGTTGACTGCCGCACTAAATTTTGTGACACTTACAGCGGGGCCATCATACTTTTGTTTTATTTTTCACATTTCATTCCTTTTTCTTCTTTTTTTACTTCATTTATTAATTAAAATAATAACAGCTATTTTTCTTTTGTAAAATTAAGTTGTGACACACTTTTGGGTCATATGGCCTGCTGGAATGATTTTACATTTCAGACCCATGTGACCCATTTTTGCGTCACAATAAAAAAAGTAATAAACATAATTGGGTTTAGTTGCAAAGTATACTAGACTATTTATTTTACCCAAAATAAGAAAAAGAAATAATAAAATGAAAAATAATAGCAACATTCTAGTACAGGACAACAAGGAAAACTACCATTTATAAGAAATATCCTATTATTTGAAAAATATCAACTATTTAAACAGTCTTAAGTGTATAATGTCACTCTCTGAAGCTGTGGCTTTTGAAACCACAAAACACGGCTTAAAAATCACTCATCTACTGTGACTCATTTTTGATGCACGTGGCCCATTTTTAAAGACAAGTGTGACTCATATTTGGGTCACGTAGCAGTCAACGTGTTAACATTATAAGTTATGCCAATTTCAAGGAGATCAGAAAAATGCACGTGTTATCGAGGAAGTCGTACTATTGAGAATCGTGTTAGCGAGGGTCTACTCTAATTTATAAAATTTTGCCAAATGAGAAAATTTTATTTTTGATTTATTTATAACCCTAAATTAAAAATTAATAAAATTAAACATAATTATACTCGAATAACGCCAGGACGGGCAGCTTGAAATAATAATAATAATAATAATAATAATAATAATAATAATAATCCCCTTCATGAGACGACGCGTCTCATTAAATCGAATCGAATGACACTATTTGTTTCAAAATTCCGACTTTGATTTCTTGACTTTCGGTTTTTACCACTTCCGGTCGACACCCAATCCTGGCCCACTAAATTGTGTGTAGATTACGAATCCATCGGGTTGGTCTAGAGGTAAAGTCGTCGCCAAAATCAGCTGTTTAACAGCTGATTTTCCGAGACGAAGGTTCCTGGTTCAAATCCTAGTAAAGGTAGTTACTTTTATACGGATTTGAATGCTAGACTGTGGTTACCGGTGTACTTTGATGGTTGGGGTTTAATTAACCATACTCTCTCAGGAATGGTTGACCTGAGTCTGTACAAGACTACACCTCATTTACACGTCATACACATCGTCCTCATCTCATTGGGTCATGGGGTTGCTTATTGTTCTGAATTGAACAAATTGCAACGTATACAAATTAGGGATTAAAAAAAAAAAGATTACGAATCCAAAAACCGTTTGTTGGTGTTTCTTGTATTTCTGAATTGTTTTTTGACTTCCGGTTTTGATCCACTTCCGATCAAAACCGAAAGTTCAAATTAAATTTAGCCCTACTAACTTTTTGTGTACATTACGAATCCGGAAACCGTTTGTTGCTCTCTCTCTCTCTCTTTCTCTCTCTTTCTCTCTCTCTCTCTCGTAGTTTTTGACATCTGGATGTGACGGACGGACAAAACAAAATGATAGACGACAATTATTTTAAAAATTGCCATCAATAATGTTGGTATTATTATTAACAATAATAATGATATGCAAAATAATAAACTAGGAATATAATGTCCTATTGATAGATTCCTTGTAATAAAACTAACTTTTTGCGTTCTCTACAATAGTACAAACTTCCCATTCCCAACTAGAAATTTTTGACGTCATACAAAATGTATAGTATTATTTTACGTGACAATAAAGTTTATTTATTTAAAGATATTCTTTTCAGTAACCAAACTAACAATTCAATTGGAGTTTAAATTTATACTTATAAATAAGTCTCCTACGAGATTTGTTGTAGAAAACTCATTTATGATCTCTTTGTACGAAAGTTTTTGTCAAATGTTAGACTCGATACACAATAAAACAAATAATATGTACGAATATAATTATAATTATACATTATTAATTATATTTTTTATTATATAGAATTATATTTTATGAAATTTGTCACCATTTTGAAAATTTCTACTATAGGCAAATAATACAGTACTAAGTTTATTTAGTAATGCAAAACGACTGTAGGTAAATGTGAATACTATTTAGCAATAAAGTTATTTACTGCACATAACTGACAAGTGGAGTGTTAAATTATTTGCACTCCATTAAATTATCTGCGATTTCCAGGGCTACAAAAAAATAGTTATTTTTTATCATATGGTCAGTCAATTAATGACTGAAGTATTTAAGAACAGAAGAGTTATTATAGGTGTAAAAGACACTGGTCACTGTTATCTCCTCTGCGAGTAATGAATTTCATTATACAGGCAGACTCTGTAGTGAATGAAGTAAAGGCGTCATTTGCAGGGTGGATAGTAAATTTCTTTATTATAGATACCCGAGTTTGGAGCCTTGTTTCTTCAAAACCCCTAGTTCAATTACTATACACCAAACAATCTGCGTTGTTACATGTAAGTTTCATATTTTTAGCATTTTTTTATATTTCGATATCAGGATAAGAAGATAAAAAGAGCCGGTTTTTTGTTGCTGCAACATATTGGATGCATTTAGAGGCTTATAACTCAAAAACCGCTCGACCGATTTTTTTGAGAATTCGCCGGAATATAAACTTGTATTTTGTTATTTTACGTACGAAATTTCGGATTTGTAGCGTGTTTAAATTTTGAGTTATTAGTAAAATTCTGAACCCCTGTTAACTCCGTAACCGCTGATTAATTCGGCAATTTCAAAAAATCATTGTATTCAGTATAAAAAAAATAATACAAATAATACAAATTAATTAATGTTATGGAACAGCGATTGACCAGTTGTTCGGTAGATTTTTTTAGATATTTAAATAATGGTAGATACTGCGGGGGTGGAAGAAGCTTAACCATGTTGCCACGTCTTTTAATCGGTTGTGTTCTTTTCTCTTCCTGCTAAAGACCCCTTCCGACGTAACATACAACTAACTAGTAGTAGTTGACTATTGTAAGTAAATGATGAATGGGTATTAAAATTGTATTGTCACGTTCTTTGGATTGCAGTGTCATTGTCATGTTATTCGTATGCTGGAAGGACAGGTCCCAGGTATGCTAATAAAATTAGGTAGTACGCCTACCGAGTTACAACGCGGCAACATAGTTAAGCTTCTTCCACCCCCGCAGTAACTACCATTATTTAAATATCTAAAAATCTGGTGTGAAACACTCACACAACTTTCTCTTGCCAATGCAAATAATTTAAACAATATAACCTAACATTAGTAATAAAACATTAGAAATAAACAAAACACTAACCTCAATAAACATAACCTTATTTTAATCGTGAGTGAAAGACGGAAAATGAAAATCGACCTGTTTGGCTTAAAAATATGGAAAATCACTCTTTCACGCTCAACTAGGCTCTGTAGAGAAAAATGCTCTAAATAAAAGTTGTAGATCTATTAATTTTTTATAAATTTGATTGTAAACAGTTTTATCATAAAATGAATACTAAGGCCGAAATCTTAAAAAAATCAATTTTTCACACGTTTTCGTGAGAAAAAAATATAAAATCGCTAATTACCGCTAAACTAAGTGTTATACAAAAACAATTTTGAAATAAAAGTTGTAGAATTTTAAATTCTCTACATTTTTTATTATATAAATTTTTGCGCTATAATACATAAATTAAAGCCGTAATCTTAAAAAAACACCCTCACCAAGATTTTCAGCAAACATAACGCCTACCCTATCTTGTAGAGAATAAAAAATTGAGTAAATAAGGCGATTTTTAAAAAAATCGTAGGACCAGTTTTTGAGAAAAACGCAAAAAAGTGAAAAATTATACGAATAAACTACTACTTCCGGTTGACCGATTTTGATGAAAATGTTTGTGTCCGGTCCGGTAAGAGTATGTAGGCCTAACTTAAGTTTTTAGTTTCAAGTTCGTACTATGTTCCGTTCTTGAGATATTTTGTACACACACACACACACATGCACACACACACACACAGACCAATAGCTAAAAACATGTTTTTTGGGTTCAGGGGGTCTGAAAACGTATAGATCCGGTGAAAACTCGATTTCTTAAAATCGACATGAAAACAATACTTTCCTTCCTATATATTCATATAGGCAAGAGAAAGTAAAAAATTCTACCGAAAACTGGTCAATCGCTGTTCAATAACATTAATTAATTTGTATTAAATTTTTCATACTGAATAACCTACAATTATTTTTTAAAACTGCCGAATTAATGAGCGGTTATGGAGTTAACAGGGATTCAAAATTTCACTTATAACTCAAAATATAAATACTACAAAAATCTGAAATTTCGTTTGTAAAATAACAACATACAAGTTTGTATTCCGACGAAATCTCAAATAAATCGGTTGAGCGGTTTTTGAGTTATAAGCCTCTAAATGCATCCAATGTGTTGCAGCAATAAAAGAACCGGCTCTTTTTTCTTCTTTTCGGAACCGGTTCTGAACTTACGTATTGTAGTGCGTAAAAATTGGTAAGTAATGAATTTAAAAGGTGAGACTGTATGATGGTTTTACTGAAAATTTCGATTTTTGGATTTTTATATTTTTAAATAATTATACCTAGATCTACCAGAAAACCATTAAATTACGTCAAAAAATTATTTTAATGAAAAAATTAAGCAGGTTTTTAGCAGGTTTACCCAGAAAAATTATCATGTCACTAAGAACAAATATTTTTAATACTGAGCGTTTTAGAGCAAAAGGAATTATTACAGTTTTTTAAAATATCTGCGTTTTTTTGTTAAATATTCTCAGCTGTTGGTTCAGATTTCTAACTAACTGTTGATGGGAAATTTACTTGTTTTTGTCCACCTTATTTTTGATTTGTGCCATTGTTTTTGCCTGTTCTCGTAAATTTAGATTTTAAAATTTAGGTACATTTTTCTCAGAAATTATTAATCCTAGAAGGCTGACATTTTTACCAGCTATTTATCTTATACTACATGCTCACATACCTACACTTTTATGACTTCCTCAGATGCTCGAAAAATTAGCAATAGTATACAAAAATCGTAGAAAATAATTTGTAAAAATTTATAGCTATTATTCATTATTTTGTTTTCAATTTTCTGTTTCAACAGATTAAATTGAAAAAATGTCAGTAGCTAGAGAAACTCGACAACAATTAAGTGAGTAAAGTTTCATTTTCCTATCTTTTACCAATCCTATGAAAAATGTATCTGAAAATAGCAAATTTTACACTGTTTGGATACAAGGTACAGTCTCCCCTTAACATAGTTTTAATATAAATAAAATTTTAATTTTTTATCTTGACTTGTTATAGGCTATTCGCTTTTTTGGAGTCTTTTGGGTGCAGTCAAAAAAACCAAAACGTGAGTCAGTGAAGGCTTTCGCATTCATTTGTTCAAATTGCGTACGTGGATACATTAAAATAATTAATATTCTTATATGTAGTACTGAGAGAAGATCTGGGAAAAGGAAATATGATGTTGTTGTTCAGGTCATCAGCCGAAAGGCTGGTTTGAACCTGTAGAGGTTTTACTAAGTAAAACGAGGAGTGAGGTGGTTTACCAGTGCCTTCCTCACTGAGTGGAAAAGTACGCTTTCCAGCATGCCGGGCCCTCTGAAAAGCACATATTTTCCATTCTGCAAATGACACCTTCACTTCATTCACCACAGGGTCTGGCTGTATAATGAAATTCATTACTTTCATTTCAGAGGAGATAACTCTGATTAGTGTCTTTTACACCTCTACCTTTTCTGTTCTTAAATGATTCAGTCATTTAATTGGCTGACCATGTGATAAGAAACAGAACTAACGGGTGATTCAAAAAGAGCGCCGGTTTTTAAACGGCTGGTAAATTTTTGTTTATCGGTTGGCAACATTGTTAGACCTCATTTCTATTTCGGAGAACATTCCGATTGACGATTCAGTTGTAGTTTCTCTTGTTCGCAGTGTAGTACTCTCGCAGTCTGTGTCTAACCATGGAGAAGTTTACTATTGCACAACGAGTGTTAATCGTCATAACATTTTACCAGAGTGGAGAGAGTTATGCGGCTACTGTCAGGCGACTTTGCGGTACTCTAGGACGTAATGAAGCACCGAATGAATTAACAGTTCGCAGGCTCATGAAAATGTTTTTTGAGACGGGTTCAACAGTCGACCTTAAAAGTTCTGGACGTCGTCGTTCTGGCCGAACTGAGCAGAACGTTGCGTTGGTTCGTGGCAGTGTGGCTGTTAGCCCAGCAAAATCAATACGTCGCCGTTCTCAACAATTGGGTTTACGATGTTCTTCTGTACGGAAAATTCTTCGGTACGATCTCCAATATCACCCGTATAAAATTCAGTTTCTGCACGAGAAACAATGTTGTTGCTCCGTGAACGGTTCCAGGATCGCATCATTTCTCGTAATTCCGACCATCAATGGCCACCAAGGTCGTGTGACTTGACGCCTTGTGACTTTCATCTTTGGGGTCATCTGAAGTTATTGGTGTATGCCAATAAACCCTGAAACATCAATGACTTGAAGGAGGAAATTCGACGGGTTATCGGGCAAATGGAAGTCGAAACTTGTCGTGCAGTAATATCCAATTTCATGGACAGAGTTGATGCGTGCCAGCGCAGTAGAGGAGGACACATGCATGACATCATTTTTCATACATGAAATCGGAAGGTAAAATGAACTTGTTGATATATTTATTTTCAGTTTTTCAATAAATTAAATCTCTTAATTTGATATATCAAAACCGGCGCTCTTTTTGAATCAACCTATATTTATTTTAGCCCTGCAATGAGCCGATTGAAATATGATACAATGTACAATTTTTCCAAAACTTAAGGGGAGACTGTATTTTATATCCCACCAATATTAAATTAGCTATTTTTAGGTACGTTTTTCATAGGACTGGTAAAAGATAGGGAAATGAAACTTTACATACAAGAACTTTAATTATAGGTGTCGGGTTTCTTCTCGAGCTACTAAATTTTTTTTAATATAATCTTTGGACCATACCATTTTTTTAAAAATTACGAATATCATAAAATTTTTACAAATTGTTTTCCTCGTGTTTTGCGAATTACCAATTTTTGGAGCACCTGAGTAAGTCATAAAAATGTCAGTATATGTGGCTATACAAGATAATTAACTGGTAAAAATTTCAGTCTGGTAGGTTTATTGGTTTCTGAGAAAAATGTACCTTAGTGTTAAAAATCAAAATTTACAGAAAAGGTAAAAAACAAGAAGGCACAAATCAAAAACAATATATACACAAACAAATAAATTTCCCATCAACAGTTGTTTAGAAAGCTGAACCAATAGCTGAGAATATTAAAAACAGTGATGCAGATATTTTAAAAACTAAAATTCTCTGCACTAAAACGGCAGTATAAAAATATGAAAAAATATTCGTTCTTCGTAACATGATAATTTTTCTGTGTAAACCTGATAAAACTCAATTTTTTCATAAAAAAAATATTTTTTTGACGTAATATAATGTTTTTCTGGTAGATCTAGGCCTAAACTATTGAAAAACATTGTGTTTAGGTCAACAGCCGAAAGGCTGGTTTGAACCTCTAGAGGTTTTACTAAGTAAAACGAGGAGTGAGGTGGTTTACCATTGCCTTCCTCACTGAGTGGAAAAGTACGCTTATCAGCATGCCGGGCCCTCTGAAAAGCACATATTTTTCACTCTGTAAATGACACCTTCACTTCATTCACCACAGGGTCTGGCTGTACAATGAAATTCATTACTTTCAGAGAAGATCATTCTGATTAGTGTCTTTTACACCTCTACCTCTTCTGCTCTTAAATGATTCAGTCATTTAATTGGCTGACCATGTGATAAAAAACAGAACTATTTATTTTAGCCCTGAAACAAACAGATTGAATGTAAATAAATTGACACTCCACCTGTCAGTTATGGGCACTGAAAAACATTAAAAACCAAAAATCAAAATTTTGAGTTAAAACCATCGTGCATTCTCCCCTTAATGACAAGAAATAAATTTTTCCTAAACGCAAAGATAAAAGATATGAAGGAAAACACACTGTTTCTTTTTATGATGTTCACAACTAGCAGTATAACAGTTAGTAGTCTGTTCGTACATAAATAAAATGGACAGATAGGGTACAACCCCTATTGTATACGTTACGTATTCAGTGCACGCAGGTCGTTTAAGTCACAAGTGAAAATACTTTGTTGAAATCAACATCTATTAATTTTATTTCTGTCTTTTCCCACCCGTCCTAAAAACGTATATATATAGGAAACTATACAACAAGGATTTTATCCACTGCTCACTTCACACCAAATTTGTATCGAATTTGTTGCTGATGCTTTAAAAAATTAATATACAATAGACTTCCAATGGTCCGGAGCGTCCGATGATCCGGGACTATCATGCATGTGTAACATATTGTGACACTTATCGCTAAGGTCCGTTTCGGGATCTAGGTTATTAAATAATTATTACACTAAAGTTTACAATTACAAATATTTATTACACTAAAAGATTACAAAATAAATAATTAACTAATTATAATGAAGTAATACAATAAATGATTTAATAATTTACTTAAAATAAATGTTGTTTAGGTCAACAGCTGAAAGGCTGGTTTGAACTCTAGAGGTTTTACTAAGTAAAACGAGGAGTGATGTGGTTTACCATTGCCTTCCTCACTGAGTGGGAAAGTACGCTTATCAGCATGCCGGGCCCTCTGAAAAGCACATATTTTCCACTCTGTAAACGACACCTTCACTTCATTCACCACAGGGTCTGGCTGTACAATGAAATTCATTACTTTCAGAGGAGATAACTCTGATTAGTGTTTTTTACACCTCTACCTATTCTGTTCTTAAATGATGCAGTCATTTAATTGGCTGACCATGTGATAAGAAACAGAACTATTTATTTTAGCCCTGCAACGAACAAATTGAGTGTAAATAATCTGACACTCCACCTGTCTGTTATGGGCAGTATATTATATATTAAAATAAATAATAAACAATAAATAACTTAGTAATTTACTTAGCACTACTTACAATCAATTTTATTGAATACACATACAAAATGAAAACTGAATACACAAAACTGAATTTAATACAGATATACATTAACTTTTCACAATGCACACACAAACAAAGACAGTATAACAATCGTTGACCAACACAGGCTCGGAACCGCCTGCACTACGTCCAATGGCCACTCGTCAAAGATCAAACGAATACTAACTCTTGACCGCGCTCGGGGGTCTCTTTTATAGTGAATCAAAAGAACCTTCCCGAAAAAACACCGAACTTCGATACAAACAATAGAGTACAAAAAAACCCTTTATAAATGAGTGCTAGAAAAATCTATTGTAAACAAGTCAACTATTGTAAATAGAAAACTTAAACAACCGGCCCCCTCATAAATAGCTGTACACAATACCCGACCTCTTATCACACACAGTAGCTCAGTTATTTCAAACAACTTTCATGAATAGGCATACCTTTATTGTCACTATTGTCTTATTGTCACTTATTGTTACTATTTCACTCTATTATCCTCTCTTTACTATTTTTATGAATGAAATTCTAGAAATTACGCGAACCATGTCTTTTCGATATTGTCACAATATATAAGCCCTAATACATTTTTTTCGCGTTACTGTACTACGGACGGAAATATTCTTGTTCGTTGTGGTTCGACAATCCAGCAGGCCTACTAGATTTTAATAGTAATTTTAAATGAGACGTAAATTTACAAATTACAGTAGAAATTAACTAAACTCTAATACACTGTACTGTATATTTCAATTAAAAGTTCCCTGTAAGCCTTCTGTATCTATGTCGGTCAACTGCTGTACTAAACTGTATTGAAAATGTAGTATAGGGTGATTCAAAAAGAGCGCCGGTTTTGATATATCAAATTAAGAGATTTATTTTATTGAAAAACTGAAAATAAATACATCAACAAGTTCATCTTACCTTCCGATTTTATGTATGAAAAATGATGTCATGCATGTGTCCTCCTCTACTGCGCTGGCACGCATCAACTCTGTCCATGAAATTGTATATTACTGCACGACAAGTTTCGACTATGTGGGACAAGTTTCCGTATGTGGGGTTTTCTAAACCCCACATACGGCAGTTCTGTTTATTAACAAAACCGTTTAAGTGGAAGTGCGCCTCATCACTGAAAATGATTTTGTTTGCGAAGGTGTCATCATTCTGCCGTTTTCTCAATACCCAGTCAACAAACTGTCGTCTCTTCTGGTGGTCTGCCACTTTCAAATGTTGCGTCAACTGAATTTTATACGGGTGATATTGGAGATCGTACCGAAGAATTCTCCGTACAGAAGAATATCTTAAACCCAATTGTTGAGAACGGCGACGTATTGATTTTGCTGGGCTAACAGCCACACTGTCACGAACCAACGCAACGTTCTGCTCAGTTCGGCCAGAACGACGACGTCCAGAACTTTTAAGGTCGACTGTTAAACCCGTCTCAAAAAACCTTTTCATGAGCCTGCGAACTGTTGATTCATTCGGTGCTTCATAAGTCTTAGAGTACCGCGAAGTCGCCTGACAGTAGCCGCATAACTCTCTCCACTCTGGTAAAATGTTTTGACGATTAACACTCGTTGCGCAATAGTGAACTTCTCCATGGTTAGACAGAGACTGCGAGAGTATTACACTGCGAACAAGAGAAACTACAACTGAATCGTCAATCGGAATGTTCTCCGAAATAGAAATGAGGTCAAACAATGTTGCCAACCGATAAACAAAAATTTACCAGCCGTTTAAAAACCGGCGCTCTTTTTGAATCACCCTATACTATACAATAAAAAATAAATTTTGTTCTATACTGCACAGTGGTTTTGAGTTGAAACATTTATGTTCCTGGTACAACATACAGTACTGTATTTTCATTGTTACATCATGTTGCAGCTGTATTCGCTGTACGAATTACGATTCACCGATCACCCACGGTACCGCCCGATAATCCGGTAATTCCGGTAATCCGAAATCGGAAAAGTCCAGAACTTACCGGATTATCGAAAATCTACTATAGTATAAAATAATAAAAGTCTTGAAAGAGCTAAAAATAATGTTCTTCAAAAGTTAACATAGATCCGTCGTCGGTAATGTAACCGATTCTAAGCTGAAGAACCTGTGTTCAATTTTTAACTGAATCTATAAATTGTTGTCCAGACATGTTTGCAACACAAATGTTTGAACTCCATAAAAAAATATTTATTTAATTTATGAAGGTTTATTAATGTGGATATTTAATAGACTAAACTCAAGAAATTCTTTAATTCTTATTAAATTAAAAGTAAAATTAAACTAAAGAATTTAGTTAAATTTGTTCTTTCTCCACAAAATCTGATTACGGAATTTTACTGACTTTAAATAACAATTGGAATAATACGGGATGATTGTTAATCAAATAGGCAGTTTAGATAGCTTATAGAAAATGTATTTTTGAAAAGTTAAGGTAATTACTTACATGATTATATAGAAGAATTCATTAAATTTTTATTGAAAATATTTACAGATGTTCAATGTGTGCACCATTTGTAACACGACAGTTATCAACACGGTAATCGAATTCTTCCACACACGATTAAGCATATGACGGTCAACTGTGGCAAGAACATTTGCGATACGTTGTTTTAGATCATCGATATCTACAGGAAACGGTGGTACAAAAACTTTGTCTTTTAGGTAACCCCATAAGAAAAAGTCGCACGGCGTTAAGTCTGGACTACGAGGTGGCCACGGCGTAAACACAATGTTTTCCTCACTTGTATGGCCGATCCATCGTCTAGGAAGACGTTCATCAAGATAATTTCTGACCTGTAAGCGCCAGTGAAGCGGAGCTCCATCTTGTACAAAAATGAAGTTATCACTATCTTCCTGGAGTTAAGGCATTAACCATTCGTTTAACATGTCCAGATAAATTACTCCGGTTACTGACACTTGGTGAAAGAAGAACGACCCATAAACCTTTTCACGAGATAATGCGCAAAAGACGTTTACTTTAGGGGAATCGCGTGTATGCTGTAAAGTTATTTTTGGGTTTTCTGTGCCCCATATTCTAACATTATGTCTATTAACTTTTCCATTAATGTGAAAATTACATTCATCACTGAAAATTAGGCGATTAAAGAATGCGTCGTCATTTTCAACACAATGTTGCATCTCCAGACAAAAATTTAGTAAGCCTATTTTTTTAAATTTATTTATTTACAGTCGTATCAACTGCTTGGTTATTGGCGACTATGGTGGATACATAATCCACCATATTCGCTACGGGTGTATCATAATCCACCACAGACTGTAACACTGTGGAATTTGACTTATGAAAATTTCCAGACCTTGGCCGGGAATCGAACCCGGAAACTCCCTGTGGTTGGCTCACGCGCTAAACACTACGCTACGACGGCGGCGTGGGCCTACTTTGATTTGTTCAGGAAAATAAGTTGTCCAAAAGTTAAATTCCTAATTAGTCCCTCACAAATACAAAGAATCAATGTACAAATAGAAAAAACAAACCAGTATTTTTTTAACATGCAAAAAACATTATTTCTAGAAATTTTTTTGGTAAATTGTATACAATACCATGAAAATTTTCAAATATATTAAATTTTTGTCAAACAATTTAAATTTGTATAAGTAGAATATTAGTATACCGTAATTGTAAAATGTATCCTTAAATAAAACAAACACAATTTACTTACTTTTAAAAAATTCTACGATTTCTGGAAAACTTCATAAAGTCGGATACTAGTAGTATACCGTAATTGTAAAATGTATCCTTAAATAAAACAAACACAATTTACTTACTTTTAAAAAATTCTACGATTTCTGGAAAACTTCATAAAGTCGGTTTAGTATTACAAATATATTTTTCCCATTATGATAAATAATCTATGGGCTATATCAGAAAAAATAACAATGATTTCACTTTTTAAAAAAAAATTTAAATCATTTTTTACCGTTAGTAGAAAAACACGGAACACGTAAGGTTAGTAGGTGTCTCAGTTGGAAGTAAAGGGAGAGGGAGAGTTGTATCGTCGGCGGCACCCAACGGACTTGTGGCGTTGCGACGCTAGGTGGGTGACGACGCCTTTTCGTCCGTCCTGCTTGTTCCACCCCTAAACTCCCTATCAACAGTAGACACCCCTATCTCGTAATTCATTGATACTCACGCATATATTACTAAGATACGCCAACTAAAAACCAAACAACAGAAATCAACTGAAACCAACCGACACCGGAAGTCATCGATCTAATAACGCAACCACACTGCGTATTCGCTTTAAAAAAATATTACTCTTGAAAAACCTTTATCTAGTATAACCTTATCTTTATTATCCAGTGTTTTAATTTTAGTTCGATAAAATCTTACGCACATTGTTCCCGTTCTTTGTATCAAAGAATTTAGACAATTCCTTAGAAATAAATATTTATTTATTTATTTGTTGTTGTTGTTTAGGTCAACAGCCAAAAGGCTGGTTTGAACCTCTAGAGGTTTTACTAAGTAAAACGAGGAGTAAGGTGGTTTACCATTGCCTTCCTCACTGAGTGGAAAAGTACGCTTATCAGCATGCCGGGCCCTCTGAAAAGCACATATTTTCCACTCTGTAAATGACACCTTCACTTCATTCACCACAGGGTCTGGCTGTACAATGAAATTCATTACTTTCAGAGGAGATAACTCTGATTAGTGTCTTTTACACCTCTACCTCTTCTGTTGTTAAATGATTCAGTCATTTAATTGGCTGACCATGTGATAAGAAACAGAACTATTTATTTTAGCCCTGCAACGAACAGATTGAGTGTAAATAATTTGACACTCCACCTGTCTGTTATGGGCAGATTTATTTATTTATTTTATTTTATTGTTTGCAACAGGCCGACCACGGCCCAATTACAGAAACAATATTTCATTACAGAGCAAAAGACAATACAAAAGTAAAAAGATAAGAAAAGGAGAGAAATATACAATCAAAAATAGTCAATAATGCAATCAGAATTAAATATAACTAAAACAGTATATTATTAAAACAATACTTGTTTTTACAAATTCATCTCGATGGTTATGTGAACAGTCAAAACAATCGAATTTGGTCGGCTGAAAATCCTAACGCTTTACAAGAAAAATCTTTGCATCCTACAAAAATTAGTGTGTGGTGTGCGATATCTCGTCATCGTATAGTCGGACCTATATTCTTCGAACAGACAGTAAATGGTGAAGTATATAGGAATATTGTGCGCCAATTTGTCTCCCTTATGGAAGGGCTTATGGCCTCGAATGTCCCCAGACCTCACAACTCCTGACTATTTTGTTGTGGGGCTACATTAAATCCGAGGCCTTCAAAAACAATCCTCATACTATTGATGAACTTAACCCTAGAGCCGGCAACCGTCGATTTTGAGACGATGTTACCGCTTCTTGAACCGGTCGCGTCGCAAAATCGGATTTGCTTCATAGCATTGCAATGTTGTCGTTTTAGTTTTAAATTCATCTACAGACAACGTTGCTGTTTTGTACTATTGTACAAAACAGCAATGTTGTTTAGTAATGTATAAAGTAAATTTTTACGTATTGTACAATAGTTTTAGTTGCATATTCTGCTTGAATATGAATTTTGCAGGAATTTTGTTTTTGATGATACTGTGCGTATTTTCAATTATTACGCATGCTCACTTGTATTGCTGGTTGCCTATGTTGGAGTACTCTTAGCGTAGACAGCTACCTAATTTTACTGGTAATGATTTGAACCACGGAACCTACGTCTCCGAAAATCAGCTGTTAACAGTTGACTCGCGGTGACGACTTATCAACCCGGTGGGATAACAATATTAAATTATACGGTTTTATAAAGCAATATTATTTTTCATTAGGCTTAACTTTTGGAGTCGGTATACTCCAAATGGGAGCAAGTAGTTACAACAATTATTTATTTACAAGATCATAAATAATTACAATTTAAATACAAATAAAAATTTTAATAGAAATCAGCGAATGATTAAATCACATATTTTTAATATTTCTGCCCATGCCATTTGAGAAATGTCTTTCAATCAAGAACCATTTAAATACATAGAGGTACAAAAGGCTATTATAATTTTGTTGACAATAAGTCAAGCTAAATAAAGAAACACAAGAAAGACTTGAAGACAGATTAGAAATTTATGACGTTTTTTTGAGAAAGGGAGGCTATTATTACTTGTATCTTTATTTCCTTATATGATGAAATGAGAAAGGAGGAGACACTGTACATTAAAAGAGCTTCATCATGCGATGTATTAGCTAAAACTACAGCTAAAATTGTCCAAGGCTAAAACTTTACCATTAAATATTCCTCTAAAGTTATCTATCAATAAGGTTCAGTAGAGATAATGGTTAATTAATTTTAAAGTCACGCGAAGAAGGAAACGTTTTCGGGGCACCCAAGAAATTCACAATTAGTAAGTTACACTGTAATTACGTGTTCAGTTTACTTTCTTTGTTTAAAAATCGGGTGTGAAACAGTTACACGACTTTCTTTTGCCAATGTAAATAATGGAACAGTATAACCTATGTTTATTCATGAGTAAACAATGTAAAATGAAAAACATAACCTAATTTTAATCATGAGTGAATGACGCAAAATGGGAATCAACTTCTGTTTCAATTTAATTTATATGTACACTTTTGACCTAAAATGCTAAGTCTATTAAGGATGTAATCTTAAAAACCATATTATAGATACTGAAATCACGAGATTGCCTTTTGCGTATGGTTGGCGTGTGAGGAAGGGAAGTGAAATATTTGCAGTGCTGCCAACCTCAACAGTGAGACACTACTCGTACATTTCACTACCGTGCAGTTTATACTTTACATTTTGTCAGCTGTAGTCCATTCAAAAAATGTTTTCTTCATAAACCTTAAGAAACAGGTGTGACCTGTAATTTTGCCTACAGCTCGAGATTATATGACTATTATTATTTTAGAAATGTTTCATTTACTGTAATTACCAGCTACCTTATTCCATTGGAACAAAATTTTCTACGAATGAATCACCTTCTTTACTATCGCTGTCACCGGCGTTTGTACTAGTATCTACCTAACCGTTTCCTTTTATTTACCAGGTGTCAACAAAACTGTTGAAAAATAGCTTCTTCACGTCTTTAATTTCCTTCTTTATTTTTTGAATTGAGGAAAGAGAAACATCATAAGAGTTAGCCACTCGCTCATGGCTTTTGTTAAGAGGCAGGAAAAAGTTTTTTTGTTTAGTTTTAACTTCACAGCATTTTATTACACTTCATATAAGATTTTGTTCAGCACTGTGAATAGTTTGCCTACGTTTTCGATAAAACTAAAATTTCTGTTTACAGTAACAAACAGTTATATTTTTACAGTTAACCTACAAAAGGTTACGCGATATACCTATTTATAAAATTATTATTTTTTAGAGTTTAAAAGCTTAATTTAATATTTTTTAAATTAAATATAAATGTATAATTTGTTTAGATAATTAAACACTTAATAGTTATTTGATTACCTACATAGAAGATATTGTATTATGTTATTTCCCCACTTGTTGATGTGATACATAATATAAATAAATAAATAAAAAAATCTGGTGTGAAACACTCACACAACTTTCTCTTGCCAATGCAAATAATTAACAATAAACCTAACATTAGTATTAAAACATTAGAAATGAACAAAAACTAACCTCAAAAACATAACCTTATTTTAATCATGAGTGAATGACGCAAAATGACAAACTCAGTTTGGCTTAAAAATAAGGAAAATCACGCTTTCACGCTAAACTAGGCTCTGTAGAGAAAAATGCTCTAAACAAAAGTTGTAGATCTTTTAATTTTCTATAACTTTTATTATATACACTTTTGTCGTAAAATGCATACTAAGACCGAAATGTTAAAAAAAATCGATTTTTCTCACGTTTTCGTGAGAAAAAAAACAGAAAATTGCAAATTACCGCTAAACTAAGCGTTATACAAAAAAATGTTTGAAACAAAAGTTGTAGGTTTTTGAATTCTCTACAACTTTTATTATATAAGTTTTTGCGCTGAAATTTATATTAAAGCCGTAATCTTAAAAAAACAACGTTTTTACGTGAAAACAGCCTCACCGAGAATTTCAGCAAACATGGCGCCTACCCTATCTTGTAGAGAATAAAAAATTGAGTAAAATAGGCGATTTTAAAAAAATCGTAGGACCAGTTTTTGAGAAAATCGCAAAAAACTGAAAAATTATACGAATAAACTACTACTTCCGGTTGACCGATTTTGATGAAAATGTTCGTGTCGCGTCCGGTAGTGGTATGTAACTTAAGTTTCAAGTTTCAAGTTCGTACGATGTTCCGTTCTTGAGATATTCTGTTCACACACACACACACACAGACACACACACACACACACAGACACACACACAGACCAATCGCTAAAAACATGTTTTTTGGGTTCAGGGGGTCTGAAAACGTATAGATCCGGTGAAAACTCGATTTCGAAAAATCGACATGAAAAAAATACTTTCCTTCCTATATATTCATATAGGCAAGAGAAAGTAAAAAACATAAAGACATCTGTGTTACAGTGTGTTGGAAGTATTCATAATAATATATTTTGTTGAAGTAACAATAAACAGTAATTAAAATGTATTGTAATGATAATAATATTAATAATTTTTTAAATTATTTTTAATATTATTATTTTATGATAATTATAATACAGTAAATGGTTGCTGTCTCTTTGAAGTAAATTACTATGTTAAAACAGAATATGCCAAAATCCAATTCTGTAAAAAAAATGTAGCTCTAAGTTATATTTTGTTTTTTATATTAAAATTGTGCATAATAATTGTTTTAATTATTTACCTTATGCGTTGATTTACCACAAACTCAAGTTTTGAAGTACCTAGGTATGCATCTTGACACACGGTTAACTTGGAAAACCCATGTGATAATGAAGAGGAATGAACTGAATATAAAATATAAAAGGATGTATGGCTGACTGGCAGGAACTCTTCACTCTCCTGTGAAAATAAGTTGCTAATAATTAGCAAATTTGTAAATTATTTACAAGATGTTGCTTGTAAAACATTATGCCACAAAAACTTCAAAAATATTTTGCCTTATAGCAAAAGCACCTCTTTAAGTTAGCAACAAAACCTTACATACAGATTTGAAAACACCACTTGTACAAAATTCCATCGAATACCTATACAAACGCTTTCATGACAAATCACACAAACAAGAGAACCCACTGTTGCGTTAATTTTCCACCTTCCATTTACCTGATAATTCCCCTAGACGCCTTAAAAGACGCTGGAGTAGAGACCTGCTAATTTGATACATAAATTTCATTCTTGAGGAGGCACCAATGGGGGTCCTACCCCTCTCATGCCTACCATGTTATTTACATTATTATCATAATCATCACATTTGCTTGTTGTAAAATTTTACAGTTGTAAATAAAGAATTAAAGAGAAAAAAAAAGTTGCTTAAATCAGTTTGTTTGTATGGCGTCTAACTTTGGGGAACTACCAGCAGAAGTAACATATAGGTAATTCAAAGGTTCCAGAATAAGGTTATTTGGGCTATAACAAGGGCGCCATCGTTTGCAAAGAATGCAGAAATACACCTTCATTACTACAACACGGGCCTCTGTCAGTTGCATACGCCATTAGTCAGTGGATGTGTCGGCCAACTTCATTTACAAAAGGGCCGCTGTCGTTATGTTTTACGTCTGCTTGTCTTTTAATACAAATTCTGGTTCTGAATCCGTTATGGTATCTTAGTATGGGGTAATTCTAGCATGGGTAATATGAATAGGGTTTTTAAAACCCATAACGAAGAAATTAGATCCGAGTTGGGTGTATTTAGCTTGAGTGAAAAAGTGGAGCAGTACCGGAATCAATAGAGGCAACACTTGGAACGGATGCCAGAGAAGAGAATACCTCTAAAAGTGATAGAATATGTACCAGTTGGAAGAAGGGAGGTGGGAAAACCTTGAAGAAGATGGCAGTAATCGAGATGTGTGGTGTTGTGTGGACGTACAGGATGGTTTGTGAGTTCGGAACAGGCTTATGCCTAATCCTTGATAGTAAAAAGAAGAAGAAAATTCAAAAGAAAGCTATTAGGTGTATGGTGGGAGCTAACCAGCTAACCTCATGCAGGCCACTATTTAAGCAGCTTAAATTGCCTACAGTTCCCTCTCTTTACATTTTTGAGGTGATTATTTATGTTAGGCAAAATAATTTTATGCAATATTTCAATGTTCACAATCATAACACAAGAAACAAAAATGATTTTTTATTTTTTTTGGTTTAATGTCCAACTGTTCTGCAATTACTGCTAATGCAGACGGTGAAGGATGAAATGATTTTTTTGTAACGTATGAAAAGATGCTGTGCCTGAATGGGATTCGAACCCAAGACCGCATGATGAGAGGCGAGCACGTTACCAACTGCGCCAATGCGGCCGGCAAACAGAAATGATTATTACCGGTATGTGAAATTCTTATGAGAAATTATTATTAGAAATAATAGATAATTATTATAAATAATAATAATTATTATAATCATTATTAGAAATTATTATAATTAAATTATGAGAAATTCTTGTACGCTATAAAAAGTTTCACCACTCAAGTAATTTTTCAGATTTTTTTTTAAAGGAATGCAAATTATCACAAAATTTTAAAAATTGGGGTAATCTATTCATGAATTTTCTCCCTGCATAAGTAGGTTTTTGTTCAAACAATTTTGTGGAGTGATTAGAAACAGAAATGATTATTATGTGGCTAATCACTCCACAAAATTGTTTGAACAAAACCCTACTTATGCAGGGAGAAAATTCATGAATAGATATACCCAATTTTTAAAATTTTGTGATAATTTGCATTCCTTTAAAAAAAATCTGAAAAATTACTTGAGTGGTGAAACTTTTTATAGCATACAAGAATTTCTTTCTTGATGGTAGTGATACATTGTGTGATTCTTATATTTATTTCAGGTATTATAACTGATATGTTCTATACTCCTCCTGGAGTCTCCTGGACGCAAAAAAAAAGTAGTTTTGTGTTGTCCATGTACTATTAATTTTTAACAGTTTGTTCATGTACAGTATATAATATACTGTGCTTCCCCACAAATCTGGCATATAGGGAAATTAACATTGGACATTGTACTGTCAACATTAATCTTATTACAATGGTGTAATCTTACTTTTATTACTCCAGTCGTTTGGAAACAGAATAAAAATGAGTCTACAAAAGATTTTAGTTGCTAACAATTTAATCTATACAAATATAATAAAGAAGAAACGTCTGTTTTTTGTTTGTTTGTATGAGGTAATCTCAGAAACTACTGAACTAATTTAAAAAAAATCTTTCATTGTTGCATAGCTTAGAGCTTCCTGATCAATATAGGCTATTTTGCAACTTTAAGTAACTTAATTAAATGAGTTAAGCAACTTAAACTGTGACGATGTTGCATGTTATAGTTTATCGGGTGCATAGCACTTTTATTTTTTTTAAAGTCCTCTGGATGGTGTGTTTTTTGGGCTAGAAACACGATTCAACTTTTATATTTCATAGAAAACGTGAAGAATAATATTAAATTCCAAAAATATTGAAAATTTTTGTTTTTGTACTGTATTTCATAAATTTGTTTTCAATCTACAGGTAGTGAATGAGTCATATATATTTCCAATTATTCTGCGTACCGCACCCACGTATAACTGTCTCTCTCAGCCATATATCAACTGTCTCTTTCTTTTCCATCCGTATTCTTCTATGCCAGTGCATTCTATTCAATTTTGGTACACAGGGACAAACATTAAAAACGGTGGGCATTGATTTGAGACAAGAGTGCTTCCTTCACTCATGGACAACTTTATGTCGGACTTTCTAGAGCTGGAAGTACAGAAAAACAATTTATTTTGCTGCCACAAGGCAATAAAACCACAAATATTGTATAAAGAGAGGTTTTAAAATAATTTAATGAGGCCTACATTAGCTGCTGTGAAGCGAAGTGAGCGGGGGGGTGGCTAGTTATTAATAAAAACTGGTAAAAATGTTATTTAAATTTGATTCAAGTGGTCCAATAAGGCCGTAAAAGTAAAAAAAAAAAAAAAAAAAATAAAAAAAAATAGGAATGAGAGAGTTTGTTGGCCAACTTTAAACCTTCATTTTGTCTGTAGGGTAAGCAGTCTGTGTATTTAAATTCTATTTTATTACTATTTCCTGAAATAATTTCCTTCTCTTCTACCAGAGTACTTGTACAAAGTTTTAACATGTCACATGCATCATGCATCAAGCATCACAAATGTTATGACTAATTCCTTCAATTTCAAAATAAGGTTTTGAAAGCAACTTACATCCAAGGTTTTCTAAGGCAGACTCTTTAACAATAAACTCAACGATTAGTAAATTAAAAACCATGTGAACTTGAGTAAAAGCTGATTCATAACTAAAAGTCTTAACAAAGTAGTGGAAGTAACTTGTTTATACGTGTTGTTTGAAACATTATCAATATCACGTAACCAAAAAGAAACACTCGTATTTCATTGTAGCTTATAAGACGTTTTTTTTTTAATTTTAATTTTTCGTCTTGACTGCTTTGCATTTACGCTAACCACTACGCCAACGGGCCGGCCAGCCTATAAGAAAATGTTGCCACACTTCTAATACTTTTTTTTAAACCAACGTATGAAATTCATAGAAGCTAAAGTTCATACTGAACAAGTCACCAAGGAACCACTTCACATTTTTAGGGTGAGATATTATTGTTTAAGTCTTTTCAAGATCCCATTCAGGCATGGCATATTTTCATACGTTACAGAAAATCATTTCATCCTTCACCTCTGCATTAGCGTAATTGCAGAACAGTCGAACGTTAAACCAAAAAAAAAATAAGTCTTTTCAAGAATTAAAGAAATTTCTGTATTATTAATTTTATAGAATCAGGGCCCGTCACTGATTGTACTGAATTTTTTGAAATCGATACTTTTTTGGGTGCTGAATACAAATATGAACTTATATTTCCCCGCAAATCACCATGAAATAATAATGAACATTATTAATAACGTTAATAATAATAATCACCATCAAAAAATAATGAACTCCAATTTTTGTTTATTGTAAAACAGTAAATAACTGTAAGGAAGCAGAGAATACTCTTTTTAAAAAGAAAAAGGTAAATTGGTTTACCAATTTATTAGTTATTATACACACCTAAAATGCATATTAACAACCAATAACCTATTAAAAATAACATTATCGTTGACAGTATATAGTGTATAGCAGTAATCGGTTACTATACATAGATGTAAATGGATAAAACAACTGATAATAATAGTTTTATCGATTTATCGGTTATTATGCACCTATATGCATATAACAACCAATAACCTATTAATAATGAGATTATCGTTTAATGACAGTATATACTGAGATGCACATAACTTATTAAAAAAATAATTTTTTTTGGTATTTGAATTCAATATCAGTGAAAATAAATTAAAAATTTCGAAATTAGTATAAGAAAGTGAGGTTATATAGTTTCGTGACATAAAAGGGCTTATAACTAATTTCCTGTTGATTTGCGGGGAAAAATAATTTCATATTCGGAATCAGTACACAAAAAAGTATCGATTTAAAAAAAAATCGTTACAATCGGTGACGGGCCCTGATTCTATATGCCTAATTACCAATGTGTTTATTGTTTTTCATTTGTCCATTCATTTTTACGCCTGGAATAATAACTGGAAAATATTAGTTTAATCTGTACCAAGTTAGCCAGTCAAAAATGCCGCGAAGCATCCTTTCCTTGTACGAATTAGAAATACCTTGTAGGTGCTGCTTCACGAATGTTGTATCTGTAATTTGAACTACTCCGTAGAGTCCGATATAGTAGATTGAGTTTCATAAAATTACCAGGTTACAGAAGATTCCAATAAAAGTTTCTATAAGTTTTTTGAAATTTCAATAAAAATTTTATATATTTCTAAATACCACATATTTTAATAATATTTTTCCTTTTAAAATATCGTCTTAAATGTTATTATAACCTTGTATTATTTTAATATTAATAGTTCAAGCATTTGCATTAATGTCTCATCAGTTAAATTATTCAAGTTCAACGTTTTTATACTACGATAAATACAATAGGAATATTTACGACAGGTACTCAAAACTGACGTTTTCCGATCTGGCCTTGGGCCTGGTCAGGTCAAAAAGAAAAATAATGAGGGGATAAGACAGGCAGTGTAAAAAATATATAGTTACTAACGTTGTTTACCGTGTTTTTGATTTACACAAATTGTTTCTTATTTTATGATAGTTATGTTATTTGTGCTGTTGTCTGATGTGTAAGTAACTATTTGAGTTTGATACGTTATTGCAAATTTATTCTGCTCTAATTAGATTCTAGAGAAAAAGTAGGCTACAGCGGCCCAGTTCAAGCGGCAGACCTACTTTAAAGCTATGGTTGTGACACGGTATGTCTGGTTGGCCCCATTCCTGACAGTCCTTTGCGAACCTTCCTACCTGGAGACGGAATGTGGGGCAATTACACCTTTAGTAGGTTCCTTGTACAGTGCTTGTGTCGCGAGAATTTGTGAAAATGTTGTAATATTGTGCTAATACTCATTTGTGAAATTGTGCAGCTACAGGTGGCGGGGTTATCGGAACAAAATTTATTTTTTTTCACGTGAATATCTGAAATAATCCAACGGCATGTTTACGGAATTCGCAAACACTTGCTTACGTACTTTAAGGTATGTGACCTGTTATTGTAATTTGACAGTTTTTTAAAGGATTTAATTCTGTTAGTTTCTAAACATCTGTAATGTTCTGTTTATATTTCTTAATACAATTCGTGCTCACCTTAAAAATTCGTATTTTATAGGACTTTGTTTCTGAAAGTAGGACTGTAGGTTATTGGTGATTAAAATTGAATTTGCGGATTTTTGAATTAATTACATAGTTTTAACAGGATGATTTCGTACAGCTTTTATTGCTCTGGTACTTGCAGTAATTGTTCGATTTGTTGGATGTAATTTTTGCTAATCCATTTACTGAAATTTGAGGTTAACCTAGATACCACTTCTGTTCAGGATATAGTTAATCTCATATTATGGCCTGCTGTTTTCTTTAGTTTCTCATTGCATTTTTACCAGTTGTTTCTCAGAATTACAGGGTATTTTATACAGTAAGTACTAGTCTTTCAGGATTACACTTTAATTAAATTTTTAGTTTAAATTTAAGTGTTGTTTTATTTAGGGTATCTGTCAGAAAAATCAGTTTTATGCCACATTCATTAATTTTCATTATCACATTCATTAATTCATTAATTCACATTCATTAATTTTTGTACCAAAATCAGCCTTAAATTAAACCTTTATTGGTTGAATGTCATTATTTACTATGGAATGAAATGGTCTGTAACTTATAATTACTGAGATATATAATTTTTGGAACTTTAACGTTTTGTTAAGTGGTGTTTTATTTGACACAATTGTAGAAATGTTATTTTTTTCTTTTATGTACATTAGTATATTATATTAGTTACTGTAATAAACATATTATTCTAATATTTTACTGTAAAAATATTTATTCTAATAGTAGATTTAGTTTGGTAGCACATGTAGACCTAACTAGTTCACTCTTTCATTTGTAGACCTGTAATTTGAATTTAGTGAATATGGTTAAAACCATATATGTAGAAATCGCTCTTATTTTTTTAATTGTTGTTTATTTTTTAGTAGAGAAATTTAATATTCTGTATTCTAGTATGAATTTGAAGTTAAAAAATCATATTTTGTGTTCTCTATTGTAATATTTTTTTTTGTTTTGATGAAGGTTAGGTCAGATAAAATCTGAAGGTTAGTTCCTTCACCTTAACCTTTGGAAGATTCTTTTCAATCTACCCAAAATATTATATAAAAATATTATGTGGGCATCAATTTGACTTCTTTTTGAGCTAAGTTATAAATATGAAACCATGGAATAATTTTAAGTAAACATATTTTCCAAGGTTTATTTGTTACAGTGTTAGTAACGCCTTTTGATAAATGACAGCTTATTTTTTTAAAAATTTGTTTAAAGTTGCAACAACAGCTTGGTCATTGGCAACTACAATAGGATGTGTAACGGCGGGTTTTAACATGTGAAAATTTCCAGACCCTTGCCGGGAATCGAACCTAGGGCTTCCGCATGGTAGGTTAGCACGCTAAAGGCCAAGCCAATTGCTGTTAGCACTAGACTACGCATGCTCATACTTGACTTCGACCCCGCATACACCTCCAACCTACAGTTAGATGTACAGTCAGTGTTGTTGAAAATTGACTATAACCATAGTATTTTGTACGCGTGCTGTTCCGTTGTTGATTACATACGCTGCACTATTGCAGTACATACAAGACTATACTAATGCAGACGCACATTTTGCCGTGCGCTCTCCTTAAGAAAATCAGGCTATACCCCTGTACTACAGAGGCCATTTGATTTTATTATGTTTAATAACTTCCATAATGATTACTTATGTATGTATTTTTACTTTCTCTTGCCTATGTGAATATATAGGAAGGTTTTCATGTCAAATTTTTGAAATTGAGTTTTCACCGGATCTATACGTTTTCAGACCCCCTGAACCCAAAAAACATGTTTTTAGCGATTGGTCTGTGTGTGTGTGTGTGAACAGAATATCTCAAGAACGGAACAACGTACAAAGTTCAAACTTGAAACTTAAGTTACATACCACTACCGGACCCGACACAAACATTTTTATCAAAATTGGTCAACTGGAAGTAGTAGTTTATTCGTATAATTTTTCACTTTTTTGCGATTTTCTCAAAAACTGGTCCTAAGATTTTTTTAAAAATCGCCTCATTTACTAAACTTTTTATTCTCTACATGATAGGGTAGGTGTCATGTTTGCTGAAATTCTTGGTGAGGCTGTTTTCTTGTAAAAACAAAATTTTTTTAAGATTACGGCTTTAATATGCAATTTAGCGAAAAAATTTGTATAATAAAAGTTGTAGAGAATTTAAAAACCTACAACTTTATTTCAAACATTTTTTTGTATAACGCTTAGTTTAGCAGTAATTAGCAATTTTTTGTTTTTTTCTCACGAAAACGTGTAAAAAATCAATTTTTTTAAGATTTCGGCCTTAGTATGCATTTTATAATAAAAGTGTATATAATTGAATTTATAGAAAATTAAAAGCTCTGCAACTTTTATTTAGAACATTTTTCTCTACAGAGCCTAGTTTAGCTTGAAAGAGTGATTTTCCATATTTTTAAGCCAAACAGGTCGATTTTCAATTTCCGTCTTTCGCTCACGATTAAAATTAGGTTATATTTTTGAGGTTAGTTTTTTGTTTATTTCTAATGTTATTACTAATGTTTGGTATATTGTTAATTATTTGCATTGGCAAGAGAAAGTTGAGTGAGTGTTTCACACCAGATTTTATTTATAGAAAACAAAATAAAACTTAAGATATTTTTAAGATAACATGTATTTGTTAATTATATACTCATTTTAGCTCTTCATAAAACAGTAAAGGTGTAGTTAGATAGCTATAATTTATGATCCACTAACAAGTATTGTTACTTCAGGGCTATGCAAGTGACTATGTGTTTCGTTGACCCATATCAGAGGCCCAAGCAATGCAGTCTGCTTCTTGGGACATCTTAGAGTAAAAATCTGGTGTGAAACACTCACACAACTTTCTCTTGCCAATAGAAATAATTAACAATAAACCTAATATTAGTAATAAAACATTAGAAATAAACAAAAAACTAACCTCAATAAACATATCCTAATTTTAATCATGAGTGAAAGACGCAAAATGAAAATCAACCTCAGTTTGGCTTAGAAATACGGAAAATCACTCTTTCTCTCTAAACTAGGCTCTGTAGAGAAAAATGCTTTAAATAAAAGTTGTACATCTTTTAATTTCCTATAAAATTAATTATATACACTTTTGTCGTAAAATGCATTCTAAGGCCGAAATCTTTAAAAAATCAATTTTTCACACGTTTTCGTGAGAAAAAAAACAGAAAATCGCAAATTACCGCTAAACTAAGCGTTATACAAAAAAATGTTTGAAATAAAAGTTGTAGAATTTTAAATTTTAAATTCTATATAACGTTTTGCGCTAAAATGCATATTAAAGCCGCAATCTTAAAAAGAAAACGTTTTTACGTAAAAACAGCCTCACGCAGAATTTCAGCAAACATGGCGCCTACCCTATCTTGTAGAGAATTAAAAATTTAGTAAACCAGGCGATTTTAAAAAAAATCGTAGGACCAGTTTTTGAGAAAATCGCAAAAAAGTGAAAAATTATACGAATAAACTACTACTTCCGGTTGACCGATTTTGATGAAAATGTTCGTGTCGGGTCCGGTAGTGGTATGTAACTTAAGTTTCAAGTTTCAAGTTTGTACGATGTTCCGTTCTTGAGATATTCTGTTCACACACACACACACACACACACACGCGCGCACACACACACACACACACACACACACACACACACACACACACACACACACACACACACACACACACACACACACACACACACACACACACACACACACACACACACACACACACACACACACACACACACACACACACACACACACACACACACACACACACACACACACACACACACACACACACACACACACACACACACACACACACACACACACACACACACACACACACACACACACACACACACACACACACACACACACACACACACACACACACACACACACACACACACACACACACACACACACACACACACACACACACACACACACACACACACACACACACACACACACACACACACACACACACACACACACACACACACACACACACACACACACACACACACACACACACACACACACACACACACACACACACACACACACACACACACACACACACACACACACACACACACACACACACACACACACACACACACACACACACACACACACACACACACACACACACACACACACACACACACACACACACACACACACACACACACACACACACACACACACACACACACACACACACACACACACACACACACACACACACACACACACACACACACACACACACACACACACACACACACACACACACACACACACACACACACACACACACACACACACACACACACACACACACACACACACACACACACACACACACACACACACACACACACACACACACACACACACACACACACACACACACACACACACACACACACACACACACACACACACACACACACACACACACACACACACACACACACACACACACACACACACACACACACACACACACACACACACACACACACACACACACACACACACACACACACACACACACACACACACACACACACACACACACACACACACACACACACACACACACACACACACACACACACACACACACACACACACACACACACACACACACACACACACACACACACACACACACACACACACACACACACACACACACACACACACACACACACACACAGACCAATCGCTAAAAACATGTTTTTTGGGTTCAGGGGGTCTGAAAACGTATAGATCCGGTGAAAACTCGATTTCCAAAAATCGACATGAAAACAATACTTTCCTTCCTATATATTCATATAGGCAAGAGAAAGTAAAAATATGAAATAAAATACTGGTAACGCAATATAAGTTGTACAGTAAATCGAACATTTCTAGCCATGTAATAAAGCTATAGGCAATATTACAGGTCACATTTATTTCATGATAAGGTGTAGAAAAAAACATTTTTTCGGAATGTTTGTAGAAACTGCACGGTAGTGAAATGTACGAGTAGTATCTCACTGTTGAGGTTGGCAGCACTGTAAATATTTCACTTCATTTCCTCACAACCCATCAATACGCAAAGGCAATCTCGTGAATTCAGTATCTACGGAATCGATGCCATATTCTTTTAACAATTGAGTTTCAAACTCAGGTTTCTATTAGTTTTGACGCGGACATTAGTTGTCAGGGGCATTTTGAAATAATTATTGTTGTAAACTTGTCAATTATATTTTCATTTAAGTTTATTTTAAGTCACATCAACAGGTAGATCATTAGCAACTATTGCTTGATTCCCAGCTCCGTGTAGTTGGAAGGAATGAAGTGCGTTGTTATAGTAGTGGGAGAATGAATGAGTAGCGCATATTAACTAGACTAAAAAAATATTCTTATCATCTGGTGCAATTTAACAAATTTAATTGATCATTCAGTCATTTAATTTAACAAATACCTATCGGGTTATTAACTTGGTCAGATTCATAATATTTAACTTGCTAATTTATATCAAAATATATAAATAAATAAATGTAATAAATACAAACAAATATGTTAAATATGGAAAGTTCGAAAACGAATGTTTTGTATCAGAGTAATAGAACAATCGATCTCCTAGCATGCGTCGCTCATTCATTATTCCTCACCCGTACCCTTCACCTCGCAACTACACGTAGCTTGGAACCGCACAATACTTTGGGCTAAGAAATAATGCCATTTGAACTAGTAGTAATAATTTTTCTGGCTGGGAATGAAACCTGGGATTTTTCACTTTTTAGCATTGGGTGGGTGTCGGTCATTGTGCCATAGAGGCAGTCCATATATTTTTAATGTGTTGTTGTTGTTTAGGTCATCAGCCAAAAGGCTGGTTTGAACCTCTAGAGGTTTTACTAAGTAAAACAAAGAAGTGAGGTTGTTTACCATTGCCACAACTCACTGAGTGGAAAAGTACGCTTATCAGCATGCTGAAAAGCACAGATTTTCCACTCTGCAAATGACACCTTCACTTCATTCACCACAGGGTCTGGCTGTATAATGAAATTCATTGCTTTCAGAGGAGACAACTCTGATTAGTGTCTTTTGCACCTCTACCTCTTCTGTTCTTAAATGATTCAGTCATTTAACTGGCTGACCATGTGATAAGAAACAGAACTATTTATTTTAGCCCTGCAACGGACAGATTGAGTGTAAATAAATTGACACTCCACCTGTCTGATAAGGGCAGATTTTTAATGTATTCAAATAAATTGTAATGAAGGGGTTTTAATTTTACTGATGACAATTTTTTGTATGCATTATTTGCAGTTGACATTAGACCTCGATGTGAGGTGGCGGAAGAGGAATGGCAGATGCTGCAAGTGTTGTGGCGACCGACAATGGTGGCGATGGAGGTGGTGTTCCCATGGAGGCAGAGGGAGAATCTGCTCTCCTGCCTCCGGAGACTGAAGAAAATGGAGAACAAGACAATGATACCTCAGGTATGACTATATTCATTCATATTTTACATACACATTAACCCCATTAATCCGAACATCGCTGATCTGAAAATTTGGTTAATCCGAGCATGTTCTGGACTCTTTAATTTTAATATCAAGAGGACGTAAATAAACAATGTTTTACATGAAAAAAATATTTTTAAAAATTTTGGTTACATAATTGAAATACGAGGTTTATCCAGCCTCATTGGTGAGGGTAGCCAGTCGCATTGGCGTAGTTGGTAACGTCCTCACCTCTCATCATGCGGTCTTGGGTTCGAATCACATTCAGGCATGGCATATTTTCATACACCGTCTGCATTAGTAGTAATTGCAGAACAGTTTTTTTTTTCCTTAGCCCTTTTTACAAAGCTAAAATATTAGCTATGTAGGCCTCTTCATGACTCCTCCACTCTTCTCTGTCCTGCGCTGTCCTCCTCCAGCTCCCTCCAGCGGTTCTCTTTATGTCGTCCTCCCATCTTCTCTCCGGCCTTCCCCTTGATCTTCTTCCATCATATGGTCGCCAATCAAGGATCCTCCTTGCCCATCTCTCTGGTTCCATTCTCGCCACGCGTCCCGCCCATCTCCATTTGCCTCTAGCCATCGCCCTGCCAACATCCTCCAGGCCAGTCTGGGATCTTAGCCATTCATTCCTCTTTCTATCTCTCAGCCTGACTCCCAGAATAGATCTTTCCATAGCTCTCTGCGTTTTTTGCATTTGGTATACAATCTCTTTTGTCAGCGGCCACGTTTCTGAACCATATATCATTACTGGAGTGATACACTGATTGAAGATCCTAGCTTTGTTTTCTCTGCTTATTTTACTATTCAGCACTCCTCTCAATTTTGCAAAAGCTAGTTTGACGTTAAACCAAAAAAAAAAAGATCCAGAAAGTAACCCCCATTCTGAAATAAAAACTAAACCAGTGACAAAAATTTTATTATATACATCTAAAAACTACAACTTTTCTTGATTTTTCAACATAGTCGCCTAACAGATTCAAGCACTTTTCTTATCTTTGAACAGTCTTTGAAATACCCTGTGCGTAAAAATCTGCCAGTCAGTAAGCCGTGATGCTTGTTTTGGATTGGTCTTCGTAGTTTTTTCAAAGTTTCGCCATAGACTGCAGAAGTGTTGGTCGTATCACGTTCTATAAAATCAACGAATAAGATGTCCTTATTAGCATTCCAAAAAACATGACTTTCCTCACTAACTAAGTTTAATGGGCTTTCCTTGGCTTGGCGAAGCGGTATGTCCCCATTGCATTGACTGCTGTTTTGTCTCACCATTCATGTAGACCACCTAAGTCTCATCGTTAGTAACAATTATGTTCAAAATTCTTCTCCTTTAAAGTCGTACTGAGAAAGAAAGTCTATGGCAGAACTCATTATTTTTGTTTTGTGGTCATCTCTCAGCAGTTTTGGTACCCAATGAGCACAAAACTTATGTTAGTCTAGTTTTTCTGTTTCTATTTCATGTAAAAGACTCCGAGAAATTTCAGGAAAACGATAGGAAAGTTTAGAGATTTTGAAGCGACTGGACTCACGAACATTTTCATTCCCTTTGTTCAGTAGTTTATCACTGACAAGAGAAGGCCTACCATTCCTTTTTTCTTTGTGAATGTTTGTTTTTCCATTTTTAAAAACTCGCACTGACGGATTTCACCTACAGTCATAATGTTTGGGCCATAAGCTGCGCACATAATTCACGATGAATCTCAGCTGCTGAGTGATTTTTTTGCCAAAAGAAATCTTATAATGCCATGCACTTTACACTAATATTTTAATATGTACAGTATTTTTCTTATTAAAAAACGAACCTTATTTAAAAAAATACCCCTTGTATTTTCCTTAGTGCAAAAATTGTTCCATAAACAAAGTGGTCCATATTTCTGGTGATAGGCAAGTTTTTATGGTGTAGTAACCAAACTATCTGCAGACTACAGGTGCACTTTTTATGTTAAGCATTTTTGTGAGTGGTTAGCTATAACACTTGTACCTTACTTGTTTTAATTTAAAGGAGTGTTCATATTCTCTTCAGTGTTGTCAGAATGGTTGTATATTTTATTAATAGAGAGCATCAACTCAAGCTGGTAATAGAGGTTGCAGCATTTTAAATTTTAGTTATTTACCGATTTTCAATTGTTATTTATTCGAGATAATTGGCTTTGAAGTATAATGTAGTATTCTATTTCTAACAAACCAAGATAAATAGCACCTTTGTTTAATAATATTAACATTTTTGTTTGGTTTTTTTTTACGTGAGGAAACCGAATTTACCGGTACCCAGGTAGGTGAACCTTCACCTGGGGTATGGGGAGCTCTGCCGAAGGCAACAATCTGCCAAAACCTCTTGGCTCCTTTCCATCCCATCCTGACTTGCTGTGGGATCACTGTTCGTCATAACTTCACAACAAGCTGGTGGTTCTTTAACAGCTGGATATCGTTATCACAGCGTAATTCCTTTTTCAACCCATTTATTTTTACTGCTTTTTTTGAGTGGCTTCTTTTGAGACGTCTCGAAAGAAGCCCAGCTGTGTTAAGCTGGGCTTCTCTGCTTTCCATCACCTTCTGGATGAACTCCTAAACGGCCTTCCAGCTTTCCTCTTCTGCAATCATGAACTCTCTGAGATTTTCGGGAGAAATTGGCGACCCAAGGGTTCGTAGAACCTCCCTTTCCGGTATCCACCTTCTGCAGTTAAAAATTGCATGTTCTGCATTGTCCACTTCCGTCTCACAATCTGCTTCATCAGCTTGCTTCATCTGATTGTCTGAACCGGTGGAGGTACACCTGAAAGCTACCATGCCCCATCAATGCCTACGTGAGGTAATAACCAATCTCGTTGTACCCCCTACTCAGCTATTTCTTTAGATCTGGAATCAGTCTATGTGTCCATCGACCGGACATCTCTTCATCCATCTCTCTTGCCACCTCCTGAGAAGTCTATTTCTGGCCTCTCTCTTTATCTGAGCCATCGTAGCCCATCCAGGTTTCAGTCCCTCAAATATCTCACTTCTTTCCGAGGCTAGCAAATCTATAGAGGTTTCTTTGGTTTGCATAAATAATAAGTAAATTTATTAGATTTACATTTTGTATTACTGTTAGTAGTAACTAACACTATGTAATAATTGTACTGGATTGAATGCGTGTTTTCTGATCAGGTGTAAACGAAAACAGTAATAATTTTGATAATTGTGAAGGATCCATTCCAGTACACAGATGTGATAGATGTGAAACGTACGAGACCCTAAGCCATGCTGCACTTATGAATCATTTGTCACACTGTCAAGGAACAGCTGATGGGGAAACTAATAACAGGTACTGATATAGTTATAACTACTGAATAAGAGTTGAAATAATATGACTGCACATTCTATACAATGTCTACGTTCAAAAGTCTACGTTAATTTTCACTCGTTGTTAAAGCATGTACGTTGTTGTAGAACACAATAAAGAATAATCGAGAAGAATAATTTTCTAACGTTAATAAATAGGCGATTAAACAATTTAAACTGGAGGACCAGGCTGGTTGCATTTGGTAGTTGCCAGCCACAACTAAACGACTGAGTGATTGAACGAAATGGTTAAACAAGCGGTTAAGCAAAACTGACAAAATAGGTAGGAAACGAGAGTTAAAGAACATGACATTACATGGGAACACTTATTATTGGTCAACAATACATAATAAACAAGTGCGCACTTACCTTTAATCCAGTATTGAGAATTCACAATTGTAGACAGCGCGTGCTTGATAGCACTACCAGACACCACATGAAGCAAATAACAAACGAAAAAGTTCACAATATATTGACATGAGCAACTGAATATAATAATTCACAAAATTAGACAGGAACAAACGAATTGAGTTCATAGCGAGCGAAACGAATTGTAAGAACGAAACGAGATTGTAAAGCTGGTAGCGTGGTAGCGTCCCAACGCCATGCGTTACACGCATCAGAAAAGCGCGCATCCATTCATTATGAATGCTGAACCAACAATGAGCAATGAGGAAGGCGGAAATGCAAGGATGTAGAGGGAGAAAATGACGTGATCGGTTAGGTCATAGGAAGCATCAAGTAAATTTGAAATATCAACAAGGCGGGATTTACGGATCTATTTTGTCAGTATGAAGTGGCGTTAACACTCGTTGTTGGGTGAGATTAATAAAAATTGTTATGAACGTTTCATTTTCTGTTGTAATTACCATTTAATCATAACTGAATAGAACGTTTACATTGAGAATTGTTGTTTTTATTACACTGCTTTTTACTCATGATTAAACTAATGTTATATTGTTCATTTAACATTGGCAAGAGGAAGAATGATTGTTTCATACCCAGTTTTTTAACTTTTGGTTGAAAACTGTTGTTAAACACATTTAATATATATTAACTAGTACTGTTAAGAAAATGGAAACAAAAAATTAGTTTTTGAAAATATTGTCAAAACAGCTCAAATGAGTATTAATATTAAAAGTATTAGTATTAGTGTATTTAACACTTTTTTGACTGCTAGGGATAAAAAAACGTGGACGTTTATAGAATGCTGGCCAATTTTGTCTATATTTGAAATATTGTAAAAATAACATTGTAAGGAGTATTAAGGTGATATTAACATGGCGGCTGGAAACATCAAATCTTCTAGTTTTCAATGATGTATTATAAGTTGTGAAATTGTTTTAATAAAATAATAAAACTATCACTTTTTCATAGCACATTTTTTAAAAAAAACAAAAATTTTTCCACTGCATGTCGCATGTTGTTTAAACAATTTATTTGAACTATTATACAATTTTATACACAAAAAAACTTATACACCTATATAATACTTTATAAACAAAACTGTGTTATTGAATTAAAAAAAAAACAAACTAAACACAAAAATTTCTTTTGTGAAAAACAAAACTCATGTGTATAACCTCACTGTTTACTGTTCCAACAGCTGTTTCGTTATAAGTGAATAAAACACTAACGTACTAGTGCTTCAACGGTGTACTTTTGTACTAAAATGTACGTAAATTCAGAATAAATTATCGAATTCCGTATAAGAACGTGCTATTACATAGTATAACAGCATAAATACGAATTCCGTAAAATTACGTGATCCGCAAGCTGTAAACGTATCACCGTTCCGTATAATTACGTGCTTAGCACGCAAAGTGTTAATATATTGTGTGTAAAGTGAAAACTGAAAAAGTATTAAAAAATAAAGTTTATAAGTAATAAGGCTCATAATAAAAGACTTGACGCCAGTGCTGAAAAACTTTGTAAAACCAACTATTTTCCGTTTTCTATTTCATGTGTTTGGTATGTCACCATCTATTTCTTTTCCCCTCCATCGTAGTGTTAGCTGTGGACATCACCCAGGGTTGGACTTCTCCGCATCTGTGTGTTTATGTTTCTAAACTTTGATAAATTGTACGATTCAGTTTAGAATGTATTAGTTTCGAATCAGTATGTCTTTTTTGTAAATGATATTGTTTTAGATCTTTGCTAAATGTATTTTTAATTGCAGGGATGAGAGGAAGATGTTTGAGTGTGATGTATGTAACATGAAATTCAGCAATGGTGCCAACATGCGACGTCATAAAATGCGCCATACTGGTGTCAAACCGTATGAATGCCGTGTCTGTCAGAAGAGGTAAGTATAAATGCAAAACACCCAGTTTGAAAAAGTTTGTGTTGTATCAATTTAGCTAAATACAGGGTGATTATAAATGAAATAGACAGTTTCGATAACGTACAGAAAATTTATTTTTGAAAAATTAAGGTTATTACTTTCATGATTATATAGAAGAATTCATTAAGTTTTTAATGAAAATATTTACAGATGTTCAATATGTGCACCATTTGTAACACAACAGATATCAACACGGTAGTCAAATTCTTCCCACGCATGATTAAGCATATGACGATCAACTGTGGCAAGAGCATTTACGATACATTGTTTTAGATCATTGATATCTACAGGAAGCGGTGGTACAAAAACTTTGTCTTTTACATAACCCCATAAGAAAAAGTTACAGGGCGTTAAGTCTGAACTACAAGGTGGCCACGGTGTAAACACAATGTTTTCCTCACTTGCACGGCCGATCCATCGTCTATTAAGACGTTTATCAAGAAAGTTTCTGACCTGTAAGTGCCAGTGAGGCGGAGCTCCATCTTGTACAAAAATGAAGTTATCACTATCTTCCTGGAGTTGAGACATTAACCATTCATTTAACATGTCCAGATAAATTACTCCGGTTTCTGACACTTGGTGAAAGAAGAACGGCCCGTAAACCTTTTCACGAGATAATGCGCAAAAGACGTTTACTTTAGGGGAATCGCGTGTATGCTGTAAAGTTATTTTTGGGTTTTCTGTGCCCCATATTCTAACATTTTGTCTATTAACTTTCCCACTAATGTGAAAATTACATTCATCACTGAAAATTAGGCGATTAAAGAATGCGTCGTCATTTTCAACACAATGTTGCATCTCCAGACAAAAATTTTTATGTACGACATTATCGCTGGTATTTAAACTTTGTGCTAACTGCAATTTATAAGGTGTCATTTTTAAAAATTTCCGCAGAATTTTTCACAGTCTGTTGAGGAATTTGCAATTCTAAACTTGCTGATCCAGTTGATTTTCCTGAACTTTGTACATAAACATCACGAACACTATTAATTTGTTCTTCTGTAACAGAAGGTCTTCCAGTTCTCTTCCTTTTACACAGACATCCACTGTTTTCAAAATGTTTATACCAGTCATAGATTAATTGCCCTGTTGGTGGTGGTTTACCATATCTTCTTCTGAAATGACGTTGCACAACCGTAACCGAGTTTGTTTTGGCAAATTCAAGAACACAATAAGCTTTCTCCACTTGAGTAGCGGCCATTTTGCTAGACTGGTCGTTGTAACAGCATCCAACAACAAAATTAGGGCCCTTAGGGTTATCATTTTTGAAAATTTTAAAATAAAATGTTGATGTGAATATAAATACAGATATGCTGCCAAAATTTCATGAAAATCCATTCAGTAGTTTTGGAAATTAGGCTGCCCAAAAAAAAACATGCTTTGTCTTTATAATATTAGTATACATTAAAGAGGATTGAACTACTGTCGAGTGAAATTCAGTGTAGATAAGCACGATTACAGAAAGTAAACACCATTAAATCAGTACACATGTTAAATATTATCAGTTGTAATTGTTAAAGATTAACGGCGTTAATTAGACATTATCAAAGCTTGTTGTCTATAAACAAATATACATCGTTTATTTGTTGTTTACCTTCTGTCATTTAGATGAAATAAATCTGTGTAAGATTTTTTTAATCTGTTAAGTTAATTGTAGTTCATCGCAGTTTAAATGCGCCATTTGTAAATTATTTTATGATATATTTTTCTTTTGTGTGGTGTTACGATTTTGAATGTGTGTATCTGTATAATTAATGTTGTGGTGTGTCGTTAAAGTGAATGTAGTAGAATGTATGGTATGTAAAAAAGAATTTCATGTAGTTTTTAAATAAGTGTTTTATGAATTTTAATTTTAGTCATTAAAAACATTTGTTTACTTCCTCTTTATGTCTGAACTTTTAGCTGTATTAAATTACAAAGTACTAGGAACAGATACTGAGTATGCAACTTGTACTGTCTGCATCAGTTACTAGTCGACCAGTTATATGAGGTGTGGCTATTAAATAACGAGACTGATGTTGTAAAAAATTTAATTTTAATTTTATACATAATCACTTATTGTCACCTTCAATATAAAACTCCTTTCTCTGTCCCTACAACGCTCCATGCGAATTTTCCATTGTTGGAAACGGTGCTGGAAGTCATCTTCTTTCAGCTCCTTCAGGACACGTGCCGCTCAAAAATGTTTGAAATGAAGCTCGCAAAAATGTTTGTACTGACACTTTGTACGCGATTGAAAATGACCCAAATTTTTTGGAAATGATAATAACATGTGATGAAACGTGGTTTTTTTACTTATGATCCGGAAACAAAGCGCCAATCCATGCACTGGAAGAGCTGAACTTCATCGAGAGCCAAAAAAGCTCGAATGAGCAAGTCAAAATTTAAAGCAATAATGATTGTTTTTTTTGATACCCATGGGATTGTGTACCTTCACTGGGTTCCTGAAGGTCAAACAATTAATAAATATTACTACCTTGAGGTACTTTCTAAACTGCGTCAAAGAGTTAAGAAAAACGCCCTGAAAATATGTGGAAGGACAAATCATGGGTTCTCCACCAAGACAATGCACCAGCTCATTCCACGTTATCTGTCAAGAGGTTCCTAGCCAAGTACAGCATCTCAGTGGTAGAACGTCCACCTTATTCACCAGATCTTGCACCATGTTCCCTAAGGTGAAATCTGCATTAAAATGGATCAGATTTGAGTCTGTGGAAGCTGTAAAAGAGAAAGCGGCACATGTCCTGAAGGAGCTGACAGAAGATAACTTCCAGTACTTTTTCCAACAATGGAAAATTCGCATGGAGTGTTGTAGGGATAGAGAAGGAGTGTATACTGAAGGTGACAATAACTGATTATGTATAAAATAAAAATAACATTTTTTACAACGTCAGTCTTGTTATTTAATAGCCACACCTTGTACATGCTTTTGATAGTGCAGAGTTTATAAAATAATTTAACAAAGCAGTGAGTGACTGCAGCAAAAGATTATATAATTATTTTTATTTATTTCGTTTATTACTCCTCCAAAAAGAGCGAAGCCTTGGAGGAGGATTACTCAAATTACAACATAAACCACCGGAGTAATAATTAGGATACTACAATTGAAGAGCTGAGTGGAAGAAAGTGCTATGTGACATTTTTTAAAACGCTGTTTTTATGATTGATGAATATTACATGGATATTCAGTTAGGTGGCACAGAATGCTCAATTTCAACAGTTTAACGAAATACTAGAGGATCAAGAAGGCATGTACCATATAATTTTGTGTTTTGTATTGTATAATAATTATTATTGTATATAATTGTATATAATTAACCTTAATACGAATTAAAAACGAAGGGAAAAGTGATCAGACAATTAAAACAGAACGTAGAATTGTTAGAACTTGCATTAATAAGAACTACAAAAAGGATGGTGGGTGGAGAATCCCCACTAATGAAACAGTGTATGAAGTCGTGGAACCGATTATCAGTCTAATGAAAAAGCGCAGAATTTCTTATTTCTTTCACATATTAAGAATGCCAGAGAATAGGTTATTAAAACAACTTATAACCAGAGGAATCAGTGTGAAATCTGGTGGAAGATACATCTAAGCAATTAAAGAGGATCTTGACGAAGTTGGACTGCGGATTGAAGATGCGACTAATAAACTAAAGATAAGGGCGTTTCTAAATGCAAAATGTTTTTATGTGGACAAGGTGGCTAGAGTTGTGCAGGTGACTGACGAGCAACGAAAAGCAAGATCTGAAAACATGAGGAGCTATTGGCAAAAACAGCGAGCCAATGAAGTACATGGGAAGCGAACCACAAAGTTGGCTAGAGTGATCCATTAAGGTCAAACAAGAAAAAAAAAAAGGGGGTAAAGACATCACCTCGTTCCTCTAGAATAAAAGACATTATCATTTTACGCATCGTCAGTAACAAAACTCTAGTAATAAACATTAAACGTTATCAATTAAAGTTGTTCTTAAGAATTTCTTAAAAGATTCTCTAATTTAAAAACTTTGTCTTGTATTATTGAAATAGCCTACTGTTCATCAATTCTCAAAGGAAACAGAATTTTTGTGGTTGAAGGAATTACATGCAGCAAAAAGTTGTAAGAAAACTGATACAGAAGAATAATGTTAATTAATAGTAAAAAGTAAATTTGAAGAATCTTTAAATTCATTTATAATTTTTCATGAAGGGACAATAAGTAGGTACCAAAATAAAATCTCAACTAACTCACAAAAAGTTGGGAGCCTTAGATTTTTGATCAAATTTTTCTCAAAACTATAATTTTGTAACATAACACCTTCATCCGCTAAGGTCTTCAATTATAACAGGGCTAAAAAAAAATTTACACTTATATATTACTTATTAAATATAATAAAAATAAAACTCTACCAATTTATTTTAAATTATTTTAGAAAAGAAAAAAAAATTAAAACAAATTTTAACCGTAACTACTTCTTTTAAAATTTAACTTTAAATTTAACTATTACTTTTTAATAATACGATACAAATACATTTAATAAATACTTAATCATACAAATACAATACATAGTTTATGATATCAATGCAGAATAACAAACAAAATGAGATAAACTGTAATATAAATATACACATAACTGTAATTGTGTTTAGTATTTGACTAATAATATGACTCATAAGTTTGTGAGCCAATAATACTTTGTTTATCCTAGTGGCGAAGAGAAATGATAAAGACTCCAAATTAAGAGTTCTGCCTCAGCTGGATTAGAACATTTTTTAACAAAGAGTTTTAACCCTTTCCACTCGACTGTCGGATCTGATCCGACACGATAGTATTACCGTGCCACTCGTATGTTGGACCCTGTCCGAATCCGTTTTCTCAGCTGATTTTGTATGAAAATACGCATTTAACAAAATTGTTATAATGTGCTAGCCTCTCTACGGGATGTTTTAAAAATTAATTCTTGTAGTTTTCGATATTTGACTACTACCGATTATCGATATAAATGGAATTAATTGAATCGATGTCGCCATACCTAACTAGTAAACAAACTAACCTAATTGTGAACATGCACCGTTTAGTTTGCGGTATTTTGTGTCACTTTAAGATCAGTTTAATGTTTTTAGGTAGTTTTAGATAACTAATTCCCTACAAAAACAAAATTCAGATTATTTTGCGTGTTTTTATTAGGTTTTAGATATAAATTTCTAGTTACATAGTTTATTTTATCTTAGTTTTTACAACAGCAGTGCATGTTTTACAGGTTATATTTTAGAAGTTTTTAGGTGAGAAAAAGCATTTTTTATGTATCATTATTAACATTAAAGTAATAATAAACAAAGTATAGCATGCTCTTAAAACTAACAACAACACATTATGCGTATGATTAATTTAATAGGGCATCAACAAATCATAAAATGAATACAAGTGGAGGGGATCACAGTGGAAACATAATACGAGTGGAAAGGGTTAAAATTCTTATTAGAAGACCTGTCTGTATAACTAAACACTTTGGAAGCAAGTTGTAAAACTTAAGTGCTAAAAAGTCAAAATGTCTTTGTCCTGCAGTTGTATTTTTCTTAACTTCCTGTAATAGGCCAGCAGCTGCTTTTCTAGTTGCGTTCTGCCCCCATAAGGGAGTAAAATTGTTAGTTCTATTTAGATATAAAATTGCAGACTTAATGTACAACTTCCTAATGTTCCAAGACATGAAGCTGTTCAAAAAGAGGCTGAGAAGGATGCAAGGAGTCTTTTTACATTATTGTTCTCATAACTTTTTTTTGAATGACAATAACCGAATAAGTATTGGTTATTGTATGATAAGATGACAATACCAAGTATTGTCATCTTATCCATAAGATGACAATACTTATGGCATCCAATACTTATGGTATTGGATACCATAAGTATCCAATACTTATGGATACTTATTATCCATAAGTATTACTTATGGATAATACTTATCCATTAAGTATTATGGATAATACTTAATTATCCATAATTACAAGTAATTATGGATAATTGCTTATAATTATCCATTATAAGTATGGATAATTAAGTATTATCCATTATAAGTATGGATAATTAAGTATTATCCATACTTAATCCATAATTAAGTATGGATAATTAAGTATTATCCATACTTAATTATAGTCCATACTTAAGTATGGACTATACTTAAGTATAGTCCATACCTAAGTATGGACTATAATAAGTCCATACTTAAGGACTTATGGGTCCTTAAGTATGGGACCCATACTTAAGGACCCATTAAGTATGGGTCCTTAATACAGTACCCATACTGTAATAAGGACTGCACCTAGCCAAGATGAATATTAAATTTAATTGTATGAATTAAATGCATTAATCTGTCTTTAGAATTGTAAAAGTGGAAAGGAATGAGAAATTTTAATCATAATAATCATAAAGGTTACCACTCGGATGCGAATCCTTGGAAGTGTAACATTTTTGGTGAACAGTGTTGTAACGTGTACGAATTCAATTCGCATCTCCTTAGGAAAACACATCAATAGTAAACTGTGGCTATCCTGTCTCAACCATCCCACCACATCAGTTTTATTTGTTGATACAGTAGAACTTCGATAGTGGGACACTTTGTGGACTTAAAGGTTGTCGAATTATCAAAATGTCGAACTATTCTGAGCATATGACTTATTATTTATGTAGGAAGCATTAAAAAACACGATTTCAGTACGAAAATTGCACAGTTTTAATGAATACAAACAAACTGAGGTGCTCTTCTGTACAATACAGTACTCAAGGATAATGGAAGGGTACGGGGATGAGGAGAAAGTAAAGGGGCTGTGACCTGTCTGCCGGATCGCTACTTATACCACGGCATGTTGCTTTACCACAAGCTGTGTCGAAATATACAGAGTGTCGTAGAAGCGGAGGTTTACTGTACATATTCAGCAGAATGTTGTTTACGATTTTTTCTAAAAGAAAAATTGTTTAACGATTCATTATATATTTGAAGCATACTATCAGAATGTGAATGTGTATGTCGTAAAAATCTATGTGTGTGTGTGCCCACCGTTGGGGAATGATTGAGATACTGTCTGTTCCTAAGCTTTGTGCAGCTGAGAAGAATGAGTTACGTTACTACTACTGTGAGAGATTGCGTTAGTAGTAGTAACGTTTCACTAGTACTATGTTTTTAGTAGTCAGGGGTACTATCCAAACTACATATATTCGGTGTCGCCGTCTACAGCGAATAGTGAAAATAGCACCCACGTATGTCACTGCACTAGGCAGCCTACTGCCTAGCGAATAGCAATGTGATGATTAGTAGAGTGTTATGACATGGCAGTAGTCTGGTACTTCGTCTGTCCCCTTCATCCCGCAGCTGCACAAAGCTCAGATTCATACAGTACAGGCTTGGGGATAGTGGGCATGTGCACATGTGCCTAAAATTTCTGTTGGCTATAAAAGCTGTGCGTATGTGCCTAAAATTGCTGTTGGCTATACAAGCTATGGGCATTAGTTCATTTGTATGTTATAAAACGTCGCATTTGTTTCAGGTTCTTTAGGAAGGATCATTTGGCTGAACATTTTACAACCCACACGAAGACGTTGCCGTATCACTGTCCAATATGTAATAGGGGTTTCCAAAGGCAGATAGCGATGAGAGCTCATTTTCAAAATGAACATGTCGGGCAGCACGATATGATCAAATCTTGTCCGCTTTGTAGTTACCGCGCTGGATCTATGAAGAGTTTACGAGTTCATTTCTTTAACAGGTGAGTCTCTTTGTTTATTCTTCATGAATTTTTACTTTCTTTTGCCTATATGAATATATAGAAAGGAAAGTATTGTTTTCATGTCGATTTTTATAAATCGAGTTTTCATCAGATCTACTTGTTTTCAGACCCCTTGAACCCAAAAAAAACGTTTTTAGCGATTGGTCTGTGTGTGCGTGCGTGTGTGTGGTGCATGTGTGTGTGTGTGTGCATGCGTGTGTGTGTGTGTGTGTGTGTGTACGGAACATTGTACGAACTTGAAACTTAAGTTACATACCACTACCGGACCCGACGCAAACATTTTCATCAAAACTGGTCAACTGGAAGTAGTAGTTTATTCGTGTAATTTTTCACTTTTTTGCGATTTTCTCAAAAACTGGTTCTACTGTTTTTTTAAAAATCGCCTTATTTACTTAATTTTTTAAGCTCTACAAGATAGGGTAGGCGCCATGTTTGCTGAAATTCTTGGTGAGGCTGTTTTCACATAAAAAAGTGTTTTTTTTAAGATTGCGGCTTTATTATGCATTTTACCGCCAATTGTATATAATTAAAGTTGTAGAGAATTTAAAATTCTACAACTTTGGTTTCAAACATTTTTTTGTGTAACGCTTAGTTTAGCGGTAATTATTCCTGGTAGGATATTTACCAGTAAATGCTTTACCATGCTTTACTGGTAAAGCATGTGGAGGAGCTGTCAATAGAAAAACTGTAGATTCTCTTCTGAATGCCACATATGTGATTTCTTCACCAAATAAGGTGTAACATTCTTGTGGTGGATGTACCTTTTCCATCGTATATAATTGTCTGGTGTACTATCTATTAATACTTTAAAACCTAAGCTTGAGTATAGCTTGGGATGAGCGTAAATCCCGGTTGTTCGAAGCTTAAGTATACCTCGGGCCGCCACATTAAATTCTGTATTAAGATTCAGACGAGGTTATATCGGGCTTCGGTTGCACAGATTCATTCTATATTTCATTTAGTTCAATTTTCTATGCTTGCAGCGAAATCTACTGAATATTTTGTGAACCGTGTAGAAAAACATTGAGCCGTGTTCTCGAGGTTATGTTTTTGTTGATGTACATGTACTTTTTCGTAGTTTCGTTTGTAGTTATTCTGTATTTGATATTAGTGAATAATATAGTTATTTCTACTTTTTAAATTATTTTCTTTTTGTATTTTGTCGGTAATCGTTTTTGTTCAACAAATCGTTCGGTTGTGTACGTTGTACTGTTTTGTTTTCCAGATCGCTTTGTTTGTGCGGTTATTTGACCGTAATATTTATAATTTCGTTTTCATTTTATGTTTTCCATGTGTTACTGTAAAGTTTGCTCTGAAAAGAGCAAAGCTGCAACTGGAAAGGCTGGAAGGAAAGAAACAACCTGGTACTACCCTGACTATAATGTTTCATTGTGCTCACCTGTGTGTTTCCGAGTGTTTCATACAAACGCTAATTAAGTGTAAAATATTTTAAATTTTAGCACTCAAACATTTTTTAGTGTGTAGTTTATTTGATTGCCTTTCTGTAGAATTTATATAAATTGTTTTTTAGTGGTATTTGGGATTGTAAAACTCAAAAACTAGGTAGTGTATAGCACGTAGCAATTTCTTTTTTTGTAATGTTTTTGCATATATTTAGATAACTCTCATAAATTTAGTACGTATAATAATTTAAATGTAAATTAATAGTAATAAACTTTCTAATTTTTTAATCAATTTGATGCAAAAATCATTAAGATATGATAGAAATGAAATCTTTTAGAATTTTTTAAAATTTACTCTAAAACCCCCAGAATACCGTGACGTACCATTTCTTATAGCTCAGGCTTCAAAGTGTTAAAAGTGTGCCAATGTATTTATAGTTGTGCACCAAGTCATTGAGATACTGTTGATAGAAATCTTTATCAAAGATCTTTTACTGTTTAACATTTTGAAGACTGACATTTTTTGTTGTAGTTTTGCCCGTGGACTGCCATTTTTCAGGGATTTAAAAAAAATTGTAACAAATCAACCATTGGTCATAAATTCAAAAAGTAAAGATTAAATTAAAGATTGTAATTAGTAGATTACTTTTCATTTATTAAGATTAGGATTAATTACATTATAATGATAAAGATGTTTGACTGAAAAGAGGTATGTTTTCTTGAATTTAAAATTTTTTTACCGTATAATGATAATATATAAGAATAATAAAATTAATTATACGAGTTAAAGTTTTACCAACTAATTACCTATTTCTAATAACCAATTTACTTTTTTGTTTCTTTAGTAAAATTTAAAAAAAACTAAGTATTATAATAACGAACTAATAATTAACAACAACGTGCAGAAGTACCGGCAGGTCGCTTGCTCACGTTCGGTAACATCGATGCTGTAAAAGTCGATATATTCGATAATCTGACAACATTAAGACTATGTGTGTACTCTATTAGATTCAGAATGAACTGAATTAAGTGACAGCATAGACGGCAATCGTATACGATACGAGCTAATGGATATAAAACAAAGTGAAATAGGCGCCCGTATCGTATACGGGTGCCGTCCAGCCGATCAAACTGGCGTGCTCGTATCGTATACGAGCACCATCGTATAGGAGTGCCGTCCTAAAAGTGTTAATGCTCACCTAATGGCCACCAACAGTTTGAAATTTTATTTTGTTTCTTGTTTTCTAGACATGGAATTGATTTGGATAATCCAGGCCCGAATCCAGGTGCTCGATCGTTGAGCGGTGCCGTTCTTGAACAAGACAGAGAAGGAGGAATTATTGGTGGAGGTTGTAGCGATAGCGGTGACTCAACCGGTGCCAGATCAGCTGATAATGCGACCCCACCTATGCATTTTCTAACGCCGCACGTTGAAATTTCAATGGCCGATGGGCCTCCTGCGCCAGCGTACTCTCCTAACAGTCAGGTAAAACATTTTTCACATTTGCATTGTTTAGATCAGGGGTCTCCAAACTACGGCCCGCGAACAGATTTTTTCCGGCCCACGGAAAGCAACTTAAAAAACTAAGCAAGAAAATCTCAAAAACCACCTTCTTCTTCTTCTTCTATATGCCTGCTCCGCGTCGGAGATTGGCGATCATCATCATGATTCTAACCTTGGAACCAGCCGCTCTGAAGAGTTGAACTGAGGTGGTCCCAAACCACTCCCGCAGGTTCCCCATCCAAGAAATTCTCCTTCTCCCCGGTCTTCGTTTACCTTCACTTTTGCCTTCCATGATGCACTGCAGTAGGTGGTATTTTTTATTCCGTACTATATGGCCAAAATATTGGAGTTTCCATCTTTTGATATTGAAAAGAAGTTCTGTATTTTTGTTCAAACGGCTTAGAACTTCCCCATTTTTAATTTTATCCTTCCATGAGATGCGGAGCATCCGCCGGTAAGTCCACATCTCAAACGCCTCCAATTTCCTTTCCAAGGACTTAGTCAATATCCATCCCTCATGACCATAAATGAGTACAGGAATTACTTAACATCTGAGTATGCGAAGTCTTGTATTGAGGTTGAGTTCTCTATTGCAAAGCAAATTTTTCATTTTTATGAATACAGCTCTTGCCTGTTCAATGCGGGCCCTGATCTCCTGACCAAAGTCCCATCTTTCATTCAAGAGACACCCAAGATATTTATAGAACTTGACTCGCTCAACCACACTACCATCAACCGAAAGGACAGCATTTACTTCATGTCTACTGACAACCAGGAACTTTGACAAAGTTCCTGGTTGTCAAAAACCACCACTGAGCTCTTAATTAGAAAAAACTTCGAGGGTGTATGGGGGGGGGGCTAGACTTTCTGCCCTGAAATATTGCTGGCCCGCCTTTCCTCCAATACTCATACTGAGAAACAGTTTTTATTTGATAATATATTTCCTTTTAAGCATTTTTACCATTAAATATTAGTACAGTAGTCGTCTCTCACTTGCCACTTCTTTTCTCAATAAGTGTAAAACTAGCTGTAAACAAGTAGTGATCAACCATTGTTTGACCCTAAATGGGCTGAAATTTTTTAGTGGCAAACAAATGCAATATTCTCACTAAAAAATAATTGTTCCTTTTAAGCTTTACACTTGTTATAAACTCATGTATTGTCAAGTTTTCTTTAAAATTCAATGAAGTACATTTTGTAGTAAATTGAAAAGATTTGGTTTTGTATCATCCTGTGTTTTCATTAAGCCTACTTGAAAACTCCTTTTACAGAACAAATATTATTTTATAGCAAATATAATTTATTTGTTTGGTCACAGCTTTTTTTTAAAATCACGTAAAGAATTTTAGTTAGCCAACAACAAAGATATTATAAGGAAATATAGCAACTTAAAAAACTAAGCAAGAAAATCTCAAAAACCACCACTGAGCTCTTAATTAGAAAAAACTTCAAGGGTGTATGGGGGGGGGCTAGACTTTCTGCCCTGAAATATTGCTGGCCCGCCTTTCCTCGAAAAATTTACAATGTGGCCCTTGAGTAAAAAAGGTCGGAGACCCCTGGTTTAGATCTCTTATTTTCTCAAATATGAGAAACATGTTTCAGTTAACTGGGAGACTTTTACAATTTTACTGTCAACTGAATTAAAACCAGTGTTGTACGAGACAATTTTAAAACCTCTGTGGACATACGGGATACAACTCTGGGGGACTACGAAAAATACCCATATTGACTCACCCATTATACCCATTACCCAATATACGAGGGTCATTTGAAAAGTCTGTGTAAAAATAAAAACTACTTGATTGTTTGGGGTAAACCTTTTTTATTTTTCGACATGGTCTCCTTTTAGACTTATACACTTCGTCCAACGCTGCTCTAGTTTGTTGATCCCTTCCGAATATAAGGATTTGTCCAAGTCTGAAAAATAGCCATTCGTTCCTGCAATCACCTCCTCGTTTGAATAAAATCTTTTTCCCGCTAGCCATTTCTTCAAATTGGGTAACAAATAGTAGTCGGAGGGAGCCAAGTCTGGAGAATAGGGGGGATGTGAAACGAATTGGAACCCTATTTCCATTAATTTTGCGACCACAACTGCTGAGGCGTGAGCTGGTGCGTTGTCGTGATGGAAAAGGACTTTTTTGTGGGGCAATCGTGGGCGTTTTTTTGCAGCTCGGTTTTCAAACGGTCCAATAACGATGAATAATATGCACCTGTAATTACCCTTTTTTGCACCTGTTTTACCCTTTTCTAGATAATCGATGAAGATTATTCCTTGTGAATCCCAAAAGACAGTCGCCATAATCTTTCCGGCCGAAGGAACTGTCTTTGCCTTTTTTGGCGCAGATTCCCCCTTCATAACCCATTGTTTAGATTGTTCTTTGGTCTCAGGAGTGTAGTGATGTATCCATGTTTCATCCACAGTGACGAAACAACGCTTAAAGTCCTGCGAATTCTTCTGGAACAGCTGCAAACCGTCCTTGCAACACTTCACACGAAATTCTTTTTCATCCATTTTTTGAGAATCACTTGACTTCCTCGATTAAAACAAATGTCAAACACAAAGAAATAGACCGATCCGGCTGAAACTACACATGTGTTTTTCCAACAGATGCTACTAACTAAACATATGCTCGATATGCGCCAGTAGTGCCATATATCTGACTTTGCACGAATTTTTCAAATGACCCTCGTATTATATTACCAATTATAGAATTTTTTCAGAAATGGCAGAATTTTTTCTGCCCATAACAGACAGGTGGACGTGTCAAATTATTTACACTCAATCTGTTCGTTGCAGGGCTAAAATAAATAGTTCTGTTTCTTATCACATGGTCAGCCAATTAAATGACTGAATCATTTAAGAACAGAAGAGGTAGAGGTGTAAAAGACACTAATCAGAGTTATCTCCTCTGAAAGTAATGAATTTCATTGTACAGCCAGACCCTGTGGTGAATGAAGTGAAGGTGTCATTTACAGAGTGGAAAATATGTGCTTTTCAGAGGGCCCGGCATGCTGATAAGTGTACTTTTCCACTCAGTGAGGAAGGCAATGGTAAACCACCTCTCTCCTTGTTTTACTTAGTAAAACCTCTACAGGTTCAAACCAGCCTTTCGGCTGTTGACCTAAACAACAGAATTTTTTCAGAAAAAGTTTTACCAACAGCTCTAGGATACCATGGTACATATGAAACAAATATAACAACATAGGACGTAATTCAGTAATACAAGAAATGATTACATGATTTAGCAGAACATTCAAACAAAGACTGAATATACACCCGAATCATTTCACTGTAAACTTACTGGACAATAGCGACTGTATTTCTACGAGATTTAACAGATACGTGAGTTAGAATTAAGTACTAGATTTAATCATAAATAATGTTACCATCACAAAAGTACGTTTTCTTTCATGTTTTTTTGTTTTCATTTAAATTTTTAATAATTTCGAAAGTAGTTTATTTTAAAAAGTCTATAAAAGACCAAAATTTTGTTCTGTAACATTTAAAGTAACTGTAGTCAACTGTAACATTTAATCTTTAAAGTTGAAACTTTGGAACTTCAGACCTTCGTACTTCAAACATTAACCTAAAACTTCAAAACCTTATAATTCCAAATTTTGGAACTTCAAACATAGTCTTTAAACTTTCAAATCTTCAAACTTTCAAATAATTTGATACACCTAACCCCTTTGGTGGCCGAACTTTATCTTATGGCAAAGTGCGGGCATGAAGCACATGCACTTCCAAGGTTCTGATTCACATATCCCTCAGAGCCTGAGACACGGAAGTCATGGAAGCGGCGCGAAGTGCCACTGGGGTGGCAAGTTTTATTATTTATTATTGTTACGGATTATTATTCTTGTTTGACCACATAGTTCTTTCTTTCTTTGTAAAAGAACAGTTGTAATTTTGGTGATTTGATTTTAAAAATTCCCTACTGTTCTTTGTTTTTTGTGTTCATTTTGAAATTTATCCTTTCTTTTTCTCTAAAAATTTCCATCTTCCATTTTTTCCTAAAATGTTATAAATAGCATTTGAAGCTTTTCTTTTAATTTTAGTTTTAAGTTTTATATTTCTGACATATTTAATTCTGTGTAAAGTAGTTTTTGATTCTGTTATAAGAAGTGTTTGAAACAGATTTTGAATCGATATTGCTGTCCACTTACAAAATTTGGAATTTGATGGTTTTGTCTATATTACTGTATACCGGTTTTTGAATCTGAGATTAAATAAATGAAGAATAAGAAAATACTAGTGTTAGATTTGAACAGAACAAGTACTGATTGGTAACTGATACAGTGTACCTGATACATTTTGTTCATTAGTACCGATACAGAAATACAAATTAAGAAAACAAATATTATTCATACCAAACTTGGTTCTGTTGGATTGTTATTTTTAATTCTTATTTTTTGCAGTTTTACTGTCCCTTTTCCCCTCTTCCCTTCCTTTATCCCTCGTTGCTTTTCCTTTATCCCTCTTTCTTCCCCTTTTCTTATCATTTTGTGTTGTCATTTATTGTGTTCCCTTTCTCTTGGAACCCCTCAAATTCTTTAACCCCATTTGTAAATTTACTTTTGTTCGCTATCCTACATAACAATTCGTCTCCTTATCTCTTTCAGTTTTTGTAAACCATCTATTCTGATTTGAAATCTTTACATCTTTCAAACAAATGTTTCATAAATGTTTTCTGGTTCATTCTGTAGGTACGTCTGTAAAACTGAATCTTTCTTTTTCTCATAGTCGGTTGTCTTTTGTATTTTTCTATTCGCATATACTTCTTAACCGTTTAAGTGCCAGGATTCAATGTTATCGGATGTGAGGGTCTTCAGAAAAGTGCCAGATCCGACCACATCAGATGTCAGTAAACTGTTGCATAAATGGCTATAACTTCCCTGTGCACTAGTAGAATGTGTTGAATTTTGGCTCTATTAATAGTGTAAATCAGTGGTTCCCAACCTGCAGTGGTCTGTGCGGACCACTCAGCCTGAAAGTGAACTACCACGGACCACCCATTACATTATTGCATATATCTTATCAGTTGTAACCAAATTAAAAGGTGATTAAATAAAACAAATTTTCAGAAACAAACTATTATTATTAATTAAGAAACTATTATTACAAACATATAATTGTTATTTTTAGAAAGTAGGGTACATTGAACATCACAAAAAGTAAAGATATTTTAATTGTAAATTGTCTTTTAATGAAATAAGGAATACAGAATTTACTTAGTCGAAAATAACAATGAAAATTAAAAAATGAATTAAAATTGAAATGGAAATTTCAATGCGACTTTTGTGCACCAATCTTTCTGACTAGCTGAGGAATTCTAGGTTTTAGGCTCTTGCTAAGAGCTACTCTCAAATCACTGCTTACACTTAGCCGATTTTGTTGTTTGTTTTTAATTAGCAATAAACTAGAGAACCCCTGCTCACATAAATAAATGGTTGAAAACATCATAAGATACCGCAAAGCTACTTGCCGAATCTTGGGGAAACCCAGGGTTTTCTTACACCACAACTCTTCTACCTTTACTTAATCTTATTTAATGAAAATCGTAACTTTGATTTAATCACGGGAAAATATTACTTTTTTATAAGTAGTCACCGGACTTTCACGGACCACCCCAAAGGCTCTCACAGACCACCTTTGGTCTGTGGACCACCGGTTGGGAAACACTGGTGTAAATTATGAAATTTAATTTTATGTCAATAGTTGTTGCTGTTATTTAGTTGTATCTATTTTACAAAGAGTTTAGTTAGTGTACTTCTTTGTAAACACCCACGTCAAACGGTGATTTCGTCATGCAGTTATAGTGGTAATATTATTTTTATTTATGTTGGTAATTTTAATTAGTGCTGTGTTATATATCAATCCAGTCAGAAAAAAATTGTCTATAAAATGAAATAACTCATGATAGTAAAAATATTTTTAGTTAAAAATATAATGGATGAAGAATGGATAAAGAATAAAGATACTTAAGCAAATAAAAGTGAATTATCAATGAATAAATTTTATAAAACAATGCTATTTATAGAGTAAGGTTTTCTGCAAATTTCTGTAAAACAATTAAGATAATAACATTATTAATTCTGATGAAAATTTTTAGTTCTGATAAAACTTAATTTTTAAAGGAAATAGTGTCACTAGCCTGTTTTTGACCTGGCATTTTTCACCAGTTCTCCACCACAACGTGTGGCACTCTAAAACCCTATATTCTGGATTTTAATATTTTTTCGGATCAATATGTTCCTTAGTAAAGTTATCTACAGTCTGTATAAGAATCAAACGGCTGTTTTGAGAATCGAGGGGTACGAAAAAGAGGCTGCTGTAAGAAAAGGTGTACGACAAGGTTGTTCTTTGTCACCACTACTTTTTAACTTGTATATAGAAGAGGCTATAAATGAAGTGAAGGTGAAATTTGACGTAGGAATAAAAATTCAAGGAGAAACAATAAAAATGTTGAGATTCGCCGATGATATAGTAGTATTAGCCGAGGCAAAGAATGAACTAGAGGATGCCTTAAATGGAATGGATGAGATCTTGAGGAAGGATTACTTCATGAAAATTAATAAGAACAAAACGAAAGTGTTGTGCAGCACAAGAGTGGTTTAGAAGAGATGGGAAATTTAAAAGTAGGCAACGAAAACATACAGGAAGTTGGGGAATTCTGCTATCTAGGGAGTAAAATAACAAAGGATGGTAGAAGCACGAGTGATATCAAGAGTAGAATTGCTCAAGCTAGAAAAGCCTTTGAAATGAAAAACAGCTTACTGACTACAAACATTGATTTACAGATTAGGAAAAATTTCTTAAAACATTATGTTTGGAGTGTAGCATTATATGGAAGTGAAACGTGGGTGATAGGGGCTGTAGAACGGAAGAGGATAGAAGCTTTTGAAATGTGGTGTTATAGGAAAATGTTAAAGATTAGGTGGGTGGACAAAATAAGTAATTTAGAGGTTCTTAGGCGAGTGGATGAAAAAAGAAGTATATGGAAGCATCTTACCAAAAGAAGGGATAGGCTAGTGGGGCATATCCTAAGACATCCAGGTATTGGGCTATCAATAATGGAGGGTAACATTGAGGGAGTAAATTGTAGAGGGAGGCAAAGATTAGAATATATAAAGCAAATTACAAAAGATGTAGGGTGTTACAGGTATGTAGATATGAAACGACTTGCGCAAGATAGAACAGGTTGGAGAACTGCATCAAACCAGTCGAGAGACTGATGACAAAAAAAAAACATGTTCCTTAGGTAATTATGTGGTTATCAGTATTAATTTTTGAATTAATTTGAATGTATTATTGTATTAAATGCTACTATATTATTTTTGTTTAAAAATGTTGAAACAGACGTTTTTGCAGCAGATGCGGGAGCAATCGATCACCAACTGTTTACCTGGTGGAACTGAAGCGACTCTTCAACGATTGAATGGAGGTGGAGGTACTACAACGCCATCAGAAGGTAACGGAATCGATTGTCCAGGTTCTCCGCATTCGGCCGATTCCAACAGTAACGCACCTACAAGTACATTAAGTGGTCTTAGATCGGATACGGAAGTAAATCCGATCACGCCATCTGTCTCGTTGATTCCAATAAAACAAGAACCGGATGATGAGAAACGATCAAATGGACCCGTCAATCTGAGTACGGCTAGAAACGGTCAATCGGGCACTTCGGGTAGTCTGACATCGTTGATCAAAGTTTCACCACTTAAATCGCTCCTCCGCGAAGATCTTAAACGAAGAGGTACGGGTCTTACGATAGGGAGAACGCGTCCGGAAGGTTCCAGTACGGACGGAACCAGCACACCTCCCGAATGGCGTTGCGCATCTCTAGGAAAACGTCTGCCGTCATCGCTCCAATGTATATTCTGTGGTATCGGTTTTCCTGATCAAACTTTATACTTTCTTCATAAAGGTTGCCACTCGGATGCGAATCCTTGGAAGTGTAACATTTGTGGTGAACAGTGTTGTAACGTGTACGAATTCAATTCGCATCTTCTTAGCAAAACACATCAATAGTAAACCGTTACAATTTACTTTTTATTTTACATGTAAACTAAAAACAGAATGGTTTGTTTATAATCGTCCCTTTATTTTTCTTTTACGTTTTATTAATACTGTAATTACTTAACTAGTCAAGCTTCACAATTCTAGACGAGATGACTATTACGATTATTTTCTTCTAATAATAAAACCAAAAAGACTAGATGTTTCTCAACGAACTTTCATTAAGATATTAACATCGTTTAATATTAGGTTCATCTATATACTATTCTACAGAAAAATGCCTTTTTCTTGATTTAAAGTACATTGCAGCTAATTATGACAGTTTAATAGTTAAAATATTTTCATTAATTTGTTGATTTTTTTTAATGTAAATGATACTATGAATTCTAACTATGAATACTATGATACTATGAATTCTGGCTATGAATTTATTTTTTTGTCAATTAGATACTTTACCTATTTTGTTTAATATTTATTTAAATAAATAACTATTCAAAGAGTTCATCGCATGACAGTTTAATATTTCATAATTTAAAATATGACGTAACTGTAGTTTGAAGATATGTTACCTTGATTTATTTTTTTATAGTGCATGATCAAAAATATGAAGTCTTAAATACAAATTAATTTTTATTACTGTCGTTAAGAAATTTGTAAAATAAGATTTTATTTTGTGAGTTGTTTTTAGTTTGTTATTTATTGGTAGTGACTTTTCTGAATTTATTTATTTTTATTTTATAAAGAATTGGGCGCTATGGATCATTTTACAGTTTTATTTCTCATGGTGGTTATTTTTAATCTTGTTTTTTGTAATGAACTATTTTCACGCTGTGCTTTCTTTCTTTTTTAAAATGGTCATGTTATGCCAGATTTTTTGGAGGTTTTTGTTTTCTGAAATTTTAAATTTTTCCTATTTTACTTTTGCCTTTAATGAAACGAAAAAACTTAGTTGTTTCTCTACAAATATTTATTGAGAAAACAACAACATGTGGTGTCAACTAAAAATGATTGATCTATAGGATTGTGCAAAGTTTGTTGTTTTCGCAAAAAAAATATAAAAGAAATCTGTTATTTCATTTAACAAAGTTAATTTTTAACAGCGTTATGATTTCTGATTTGTTTCCTGAATGTTTTATTATTTCTCAGTGTTTTTGAATAGGTGTTTACATACTGTATAACATGGGTATTTTGCTGATATTGTAAAACTGAAAGCACCCAATTGCTGTAAACAACTCGCAAAGTAAAATTTTCCCGTATTATTTGCATCATAATTAAACATTATTTGATATGGTAAAATTTGTTGTAATTTTTTTATCAGTGTTATTTAAATGAGTTGTATATAAAAATTTTTTTTCTGCCCATAACAGACAGGTGGAGTGTCAAATTATTTACACTCAATCTGTTCGTTGCAGGGCTAAAATAAATAGTTCTGTTTCTTATCACATGGTCGGCCAATTAAATGACTGAATCATTTAAGAACAGAAGAGGTAGAGGTGTAAAAGACACTAATCAGAGTTATCTCCTCTGAAAGTAATGAATTTCATTATACAGCCAGACCCTGTGGTGAAGGAAGTGAAAGTGTCATTTGCAGAGTGGAAAATATGTGCTTTTCAGAGGGCCCGGCATGCTGATAAGCGTACTTTTACACTCAGTGAGGAAGGCAATGGTAAACCACCTCACTCCTCGTTTTACTTAGTAAAACCTCTACAGGTTCAAACCAGCCTTTTGGCTGATGACCGTAGGAACAACAACATAAAAATTTTGTTAGCGTAAATGAGCAAGCAATCTTTCAGATTGAGCAATCTTATTTGGGTCTTATTTGAGTTTATTAATAATTTGGATGAATTTCTGATTAGGCAAACTATCAGAAAGGCAACTGCTCAGAATATGAATGAAACTTTAAATGAAAATTTTTTAATATTGAATTTGTTATTATTATTATTATTATTATTATTATTATTATTATTATACTTGAAATTGAAATATATATTTCTAACCACCAAAATACGGTAACAGAAAACACTTACCAATGTTTATAGCGTTTTCGTGTATCTTGTACACATCTTCAGTAATTAAAATTCTTTTTAAAATCTGAATTTTAATTTCTGAAGATGTTTTTGTGAAGAATTAAAATTCTTTTTAAAGTTATTAAAAATTTTTTTAAACTAATTAAAGTAATTAAAATTCTTTTTAGAGAATTTTAGTTTCGAAGATGTGTACAAGATACAGGAAAGCGCTATAAACATTGGTAAGTGTTTTCTGTTACCGTATTCTGGTGGTTAGAAATATATATTTCAATTTTAAATAATATGGCTGTTTAAAAATCCTACATAGGATGTTTGATAAAATATATAATAGATATTATTATACTATATAACAGTGGTTTCCAAACTGGAATATTATGTGATCAGTTAGGCCAGAAATTAATATGTTGATATGTATCGTAGGATTAGAAATATAATCCTAGATCTTAATTGTGTTTACAAAATATAAATAGTCTAGGATTAATACTTCTTTTCTTATCTTCAAATTAAAATACTTTCGTACTCTATTTCTATGTACAACATAAATATTATAGTGTGCAAGAATTTTTGTAAGTTGGGTTTGTTAGGCCGATGACAGTAAGGTTTAGAAACCGCTATGTATAAAACCATATCAGAAAATGTTTTTTTAGTAAATTATAAGTGAAAGGTGATTTTGATTTAGAGTTTAACAATTACTGAAATATTCTTCTGTATTGTTCCTGTTTTTCACACACATTTAATTAACAAAGTTTATTATTATCCAAGTATGTGATAAGCTATTTTTGACAAAATATATTATACTTTCAATAATTGGTATTTATTTGAAATCTGAGATTAATTATATATTTTAAAATAGTTTTTGCTGTTTAAATTATGTAATTTGCATTCGATTGTAAATCTCATGTAATTGTAATTTATTTTTGTAACCTATTCAGTGCATTGGTAGATTTCTGGTTTTTTGACACTTTAGGCAATGCTTGTGTAAAGGGGAGATTAATTTTTATAGATTTATTGATTGATTGTAATTTATTTAACTCTGTGGGAGGATTGCAAGTCAAGTATTGTCTATAGTCATAAAATTTAAATCGATCAGTGATTGTGAACAAATTAGTAACTGCTGTATTGTAAAAATGTATTCATTGTTGTATTTTCTATAAATATAAATCTTGTCAAACTTTACATAATAGTTATTTACTATTTAATGGATATAAATTTAAAAGTTGAGTATTTATTTATTAATTTAAAATTCTATGTTCGAGATATTATGATATAAATTTTACTGTTAAGTAAAGATCGTTCTATAGCTGTATCCACACTCATTCGCTCTTGCTTGCGTTAAACACATGTCTCAATGCATTGTTTTGTTAACTTAATTGGCATTTATAATTTAATCGGGGCTCTATCAACACCAACATAAGGTAGCTTGTCAGCCGACTTCAAAAATTCAAAAATTTTGACTTTAAACATAATTAAAATTATTTTTTTATTTAATTTTTTTTTAAATTTTATTTGTAAAGGTCGCATCAACTGCTAATGGTTATTAGCGACCACAATAGGAATTATGCTAATAAAAATAAAAACAACAACAATTTCATAAATTTAAACACAAGAAAGAGAGAATTAGTAGGCATATCACATTTTGTCTTCAACATCAACATAACGTAAAAATTTTAAAACTTTGTCACAACTGTCTTTACATCTAACATTGTTGTGAAATATTGCAGAAATACCAAGAAGAATACGGGCGCTTTGAAGTTCTTGACATTCTGAAATGATATGTGAAACCGTTGCTTTTGCGTCACAGAAAGGGCAAACTGTTGGTGCAGATTTTGTGAGCAGGTGCTGGTGTGATATAAGTAAGTGCCCAATCCACAATCAGCAGATGACAACCTGTTCCCTGCAATTATGGAATTCGGGTAGAGGAAATTCTCGTAAAGTTTTTCGTACCTCGTGAAGTATCGCAGGTGGCATCTCAGTCCACCTATTGTTCTAGAAATCAAATAAATTTTCTGTTGATGTGTGCCTTTAGGTGAAAATGAGAGACCCGATGGAAATGTTCTTACAAGTGATCAGTACTCTTAGCCGCAAGATCGGCTTTTTCGTTGCCTCGTATCCCTACATGAGATGGTATCCTGGTAAACACTATTTCAAAATAGTGTGCAGTCAACTCAGAAATTAGCTCTTAAATTTCTTGAATTATTGGTACATGACATTGGACATTTCCCATTGCTTGCAGAACAGACAATGAATCGGTGAAAATAACATATTTAGAAGGAATGAAATTTTCAATTTTTCGAGAGTATGGAGTATTGCATACACTTCGCAGAAGAAAGACAAACATACATCATTAAGTTTAACTTGTACAGTCTCGGAAGGAAAGACAACAGCACATGTACATCCTTCTTTTGTATTTAACATTTTGATTAATAGTGACAAATACAACCAATAGTAACATTTGACTGATAAATTTGAAAACATGTTGAATCAACAGTATAAATTTTAATTATGAAGTTACAGCTGTGGGTGTAATCGACATCTAGATTTATTTTTAAATGTAGTTATAGTTACACATTTAGGACACTTGGACCTATTACAGTATTCATCTCTTCCTAGGTCGACGAACATCTCTTCTCCCTTCTGGTGTATGTAACCATGCTTGTAATGGCAAACAAGTCGCAGACATGCACAGAATGGGCTGTTCAATTTTCTATGTACTGATTAGTGGTACAGCTGAAAGGTGTTGAATTGAGCTCTCTCTAACAAGTCTCAGACATTTTATGCACAGGATGGGCTGTTCGATTTTCTATGTTCTGATTACTTGTACAGCTGAAAGGTGTTAAATTGAGCTCTCTCTAATCTTGTATAATCATTTCTCCGATTATCTCTTCTAATACAATCTTCGTAGATGTATTTTTCTATAGTTTATCGTGCTTCAGAAAGAGTTTCTGAGTTGGATATGCCAATGCCCTCAACTTGTTTTTATAACTGAATTTCAAGTACAGTATTCAGAGTATATACAAACACCAAAGTTATTAACTGGATTTTTTTTAAATATAATTATTTTTAATAATTTCTTGTACCTATCTTAAAAAAAACCGTTAATTTTATCACTGAATTTTCACAGCTGTTAAATCTGCTGGACAGAGTCTAAAAATTGAAACATTATTTTCAGTTGCTAATATACAGCTGGCTGTTTATGGCATAAACTTACCTGTTCTTATAGTACAATATAACCTGTTATTGTATTTTATTTTCAAAAAATCCATTAAATATATAATATTTTATTATAATATTGAAGTTTGACAGTAATTAAAATTTAATCATGACATGATAAATTAATAAAATAAAAGAATAAATTTATGTACATGACAATCAAAATATTTATCATAATTTGATGTATTTATTTATTCAAATAATATGTATTTTTTAATGAGATTTCAAGCTTGTGTTATTATACATTACAAAAAAATAAAATAATGTGTGATAGTGTATGGATACTAATGTATTATTTCAGATAAATGAGGATTCATATAATGCACTGATTTATTAAAAATAATACTCATTTTTTTATTAATGATTTGTTTTTATGGTTAAATGTATAAAATAAATTAATTTTTGATAAAAGATGACATTTCTGTTTTATATAAAAGAGATTTTTTGTTAATAAAATTACTCAATATTATATAAAGGTGATTAAACTATTTTAAAGCTATTTATGTTAAATTTAAATCTATTTGTCCTGGATGCAACATTTTAAAAATTAGTTTAGTGATTGTGTATTATTTACTAAATGGAAAAATAAAATTTATTTCCATATTTTAACACATCAACTGTTTGAGATGTGTGCTTTCCAGCTGTACCAAAATGATGTAATTTAGTAGTCATTCTGCTTTTTTTAGTGAACATATTCATTTAGTATTTGCTTGTTTTCTGAAAATTATACTTTTTAATTTTTTTATTTAATAATTTCGTATAATTTGTACCCGATATAGAATGTACAAGTGGTATTTTTTAAATAGTCAGTTTTTTAATAAGAAGGAAAATAATTAAATATCATAAAAATATTTTTTTTCCATTTTCTACATAGTAATTTTATCAATTTTTGTGTATAATTTCGATTTTTGTTCAAACATTTAACACAACGCTCGACAAGTTTTTTTATTCTAATATCAAAGAAATCTGCTACTTGTGACTCAGTTTTCACTTCTTTATTGTCATTGAATTGTTGACCACCATGCATTTTTTCCAGTTTTGAGACTGTTAGAGCATCTAAACTACTGATTTCCAGTCGAAACGCGAGGGACCCATGTGGCTTACACTTTATGGAACTTAAGGTCATTTGTAATCATCATTTGACGGCTCCCATAACTTATATTTCGACCTATTCTGCAATTTCAGACACTCACCTGTTGATTGTCTTCAAGAATGTCTCGAGTCTTTACTTCTTCATTGTCATAAAATTGTTGACCACCAAGAAACTCCTTTAAGTACCAAAACAAGTGAATATCACTGGTTGTAAGGTCTGGATTGTAGGGAGGATGATCAAGTTGATTCCAGTGCATTTCTTCCAGTTTTGAGACTGTTAGAGCACCCATTTGGCTTACATTTTACGGAACTTAAGGTCATTTGTAATGATCATTTGACAGCTCCCATAACTTATGTTTCAGACACTCACTGTGAATAGTCTTTAAAAATGTCTCAAACTGCACATGGATATTTTAATTCGTAATGCTGGTCTGAGGACAGTGATTGTGTTCCTGATTTTCCACTTGCTCTCATCCATTCTTGAACTCTTTATGCCAGGGGCAAACACATGAGTCCTTGACAATGTTTGATCCCTAAACTGGACAGTCAATCTGAAAAATTTCCGTCACTTTAACTTCTTTACTAGCAAGAAATTTATAGTTATGCATTACGCAATGAAGGAGTGTACCTGCTGCTACATCATCGAAACACTACGACCTTCACCACGAATTTTAGCAAAAATATCACTTACTCCATTTATAGAACATAAATAGAATATCTTTTGAAAAAACAGAACTTATGCTAACTGATCCACCTCTTGCAAAGAAAATCCGTATAGGAGATCAAGAAATAAAGATTGTGGACAGTTTCAAATATCTGGGTGAAGTCATAACGTACAATCTCAATGAGAAACAAGCATGGGACAGTAGAATAAATAAGTTGAGAAGAGCACAGTATGCCACAAAGAACACTTACAACAAGAAATCACTATCAATAGCCACAAAATTGAATCATTATAAGACAGTTACTCAACCAATAATAACTTACGCAAGTGAAACCATCTTTAAAACCACTAATACCATCGCAATAGACAAATTACTAAAAATTGAAAGAAGAATAATCAGAACTTGTATCAACAAAAGCTATCATGAAAATGGACACTGGAGATTAGCTTCCAACGAAACTGTATACAAAGAAATTTAACCTGTCACAAGTACAATGAGGAAAAAACGAATATCTTTCTTCGGTCACTTGATTAGAGCTCCGGAGGACAGACTGAGCAGAAGAGTTATTGAAAAGCTGTGGAAAAGTAAGACAAATATTCAATGGATTGAAGAACTCAGGGAGGATATGAGAGAGTTGCGCATAACATTCGAGGATTTGAAGGACAAGTCAGACAGCATCGGAATCCTGAACGACAAACAGACAAGACTTCAGATCAAAGTCGGACATAGAATGGGAAGAGTGATTTCGGACGAGGAAAGGAAATTGATTTCTGAGCGGATGAGGAGGTGTTGGGCGGAGAGAAGACGAAAGAGGGCCGGAAGATACTGACTACAGTGGTCCAATGAAGGCCATAAAACTATAATAATAATAATAGAACATAAAAATGTAATAAATGAGGTAATTTTAAATAAAATCGTAGGAACCATTTTTAGGAAAATTACAAGAAAATTGTTATGAAAAATAAAATTTTCCAAATCCTAATGACCACACCCAAGCGTAATATAAGTGGGGGCCCAGTCCTCTACCTACTACAGACGATCAGGAACAAAAATTCTATTTATATTTGATTTACTCTCATACATTGGCAGCAATTTATTTGATATCACAATTTAAAAACTTGTTGGAACGGTATGATAAATATTTGAAAAAAATGGAAATTATGTAGAATACGGAAAAAATAAATTTAAAATAATATTTACAGTATTTTATTTTTTATTTAAAAAATAATCCTTGTAGTTTTGCTCATAGTTGGTACATGACTTAATACTTTGTTTGTATAAGGTATTATCAGTTTCCTATGATTTCCCTCATCACTACCATATAAGTAAAGTAAAAATAAAAATTTAAAGTTATATTTTTTAATGGTTCTTAACATACGTGATAAAAGTTAACGTAGAGTCTTAAATTGAAATTCAAACCCTCCTCTTAAGTGCTCTTAAAACAATTTTATATAATAACAAATGGCAGTTTACAAAAGTATGAAATTTAATCAATCATATATATTAATAAAGATCCTCTATTTGTAAAATATTAATTTACATTTATTTAAAAATTAATTAATAATTAAGTACTTAAATCATATTTTTATTATTTATTTAATTGTTTATAAATGATTTAATATTGTAATGTTTATTAAAGATTTAATATTGTGTAAAAATATTAACTGATTGTTTACAATAATGGTGATCCATCCGGCCTTGTCATTTTAATAAATTTAATTATTGAATATTAATATTTAGTGCCTAAAACAGTTATGAAATAATTATTTACGATTGTTAATGATATTTTAATTATTGTTTCTAGAAGACATAGAATGTCAATAAAACTTATTTCATTCAGAAATATATATATACTGGTATATATATTTTCTAACCACCAGAATATGGTAACATAAAACACTTACCAATGTTTATAGCGCTTTCGTGTATCTTGTACACATCTTCAGTAAATTAAAATTTATTACAAGTCACAATTTAAAACTTCCTGCTCCTACCATGGTAGATAAGGAATAGTCGATTCTTATATTTAAAACAGTCTTGCCAACTTAATCAGTTGATTGTAGTATTCAATCTGTGTGTTCATTAATTTTTCCCTGTTATTGTATTTATAAATATAATATTTTTCCAAAATTTCAATTCCATTTTGTTTGTTATTTATTTCCAATATTTATAGATTATTTTTTATATTTGACATATTATGTTTATTTTTAATCATGTGTTCAGTTACATTGGAGAATTGAACTGAACACATGATTAAAAATAAACATAATATGTCGAGTATAAAAAATAATCTAGAAATATTGGAAATAAATAACAAACAAAATAGAATTGAAATTTTGGAAAAATATATTTATAAATACAATAACAGGGAAAAATTAATGAACACACATATTGAATACGACAATCAACTGATTAAGTTGGCAAGACTGTTTTAAATATAAGAATCGACTATTCCTTATCTACCATCTAGGAGCAGGAAGTTTTAAATTGTGACTTGTAATAAATTTTAATTTACTGAAGATGTGTGCAAGATACACGAAAGCGCTATAAACATTGGTAAGTGTTTTATGTTACCGTATTCTGGTGGTTAGAAAATATATATTTCAATTTTAAATAATACGGCTGTTTAAAAATCCTACATAGGATGTTTAATAAAATATATACTGGTAATGCGCTCGCTATAAGTTGACGATTGCTCCTATTGTGTACTATCCATCCTACTAACATCAGCCAACATGAAAACAAAAGTACTAATATGATTTTCATGGTTGATGAACTCTGCTGTTCCACACGTTTAGTCCAATCAGAACATTTGCCAGCGTTGTCAGATTGTACCTGACAAACATTACGCGTGTATGCGTATAAGAGCCGCAATAGTTTATTCTCGTCTTGTATTTCGTACTGAACACATTGATTGTAGAGCGCGTTCACATGCAATACTTTTTTTTCTTTTTTTAAAGCCCAATAGGACTACATAAGTTCATCAAACCTAAAAAAGCTCATTTCAATTTTTGCGGTTCAGTTTTTCAGTTTTTGGAGTCCTTTCCTGATGTTTCCTTCCTTGAACTTTCTCCAGTAGTCCCTCAATCCATCCGATCTTCTCTGCCGTTCCTTGTCAGAATACACAACTTTCTGTCGTTTCGTCGGTTTCTGCTGTTCAAGTCTTGTGGTTTTCAGCCTGTGGTAATTTCCGGCTTTTGTTTTGAGGTCCACAAGTGAGATTTGGAGTCCATTCATGTCCTCCTTAATTTCCCTGATCCAGTTGGGCTGAGTTTTTCTATTAAGGAAAAAGTTGATGATTTGTTTTGAGATTCTGGAAGAGTCGGTCCTCTAGAGATGTCCAAAGAAGGAAATTCTGTTTTTCCTCATCTGGTCTGCTAGAGGTTCTGTATTTCTGTATACTTCTTCTTTCGAGACGGGTTTCCATATCCCATCAGAGAAACATCTTTTGTTCAGGCATCTCCTGATGATCCGACGCTCCATGCAATACTTTATAATATAATCAGCTGATTGTTTGTTTATAGGTTATAAATTAATTGTTATTGAAAGACCAAAAAAAAATGGCTGACAAAATATTTAACAGAGCTACAAGAGCAAGTATTGGCAACGTTGCTGGCAAGTCATTGGCTAGCTATAAAGTGGGTAGGTGACTATGCATACGTTCAGACCTCATCAGCCTTGAAAAATAGTTTAGTAGCATAACATGTATCCAGCGTGTACGATTTCGATCCTCGCTGTTGTGGCTGCCGCTGCCATTGCATCGCGCTCCAGTAGCAGCGGTTGCTAACTACTGGTTCAATTCATTTGTTATAGGGATGTTTCCGATATCCGCTGCAGCAGCACATGCGGCGCTGCCTGAGCTGCGCTGCTGAAGCTGTCCAGCCGCCTGGCCGCTCCAGAAGCAGTCTGGCAGCGGCAGCATGTGATAGAAATGACCACCTATACAGACAATCATATCAAATTTTTCGGTGTGTGATGATGAAAAGCTGGTTGAAGTTGTCTGCAAACATCCAATTATTTATGATGCTAGTACGGCGGGTTATAAAGATGCTGTACTCAGGGAAAATATATGGAAAAAGATTGGTGAAAATTCTTTTTTCTTTAAATAGTCAGCCACCAAACTTAACAACGTTTCGAATTGGGAATAATTTAGCCTACAGTATTTTTTCAACAGGTCTTCACGTTTCAAGTGCCGCTCAATAAGTATCTGAAAGCAACCTTCCTCTTCATGGGTTTTGTATGTTTTATTTACAGCTTTGCGTTTCTGTTGTAGCATCAACATCAATATCTCACCATCTTCTTCTGCTTGTAAACGTAATCTCATTTTTTTACATTCGCCATGTGTCAACAGTTGTATGTCGGAGGAGTAGTATATTGTATTACGTTCTATGATCAACTTGTCTAGCAGCTGCCGCTAGCAGCGATACTCGAAAACATAATGCCGCTGCCACGGCGGCGAGGATCGAAATCGTACCTTTACTGACAGACTAACTAATCTATCACTACAAATGTCAGTGTCCAGTAATTCAGTTTCTGCTGATTACTAATAAAGAATACTAAATATAGCTTAGGTTTAGGTAGTATGGTTAATTTGTTATGGTTAGAGCTATTGTTATGATGTATTTTAGAAAAGCTCACATAATAGCACTTCTCTCTCCCCACGTAATCCATTCTTACACTCGCTGACTATCATCAACTTTTAGCGCATTATCAATACTTTTATACATCAGTGTTTATTAATTGTTCATTTTTAATCTTTATAAAATTTTATTATTCAAATGTGTTTCTGATGAATTTATTGTAATGCATGATTTTTTTTTAGCCATCCATTTATTAAAGCGAAACGTTTATTAAGCATTATTATTTTATAAAGTTGCTTCTCACCACGTTTTTTTGTATGAATTAATTTTTAAGTTTGTGATAATTCAAGCTATTTTTATAGTGTTTATTTTTTTTTCTAGAATATTAATGCTTTATCTTTCACATTGTGCCTTAAGTTTTTTTTAACGTATTTATTATGTGTTAAAGATTCAGAAAATGAAAAGGCCTTAATATATATTATTATGTTCATATTCCTTCCATTTTTAGGCCTTAAAGTATTTAAATTTTAAATTTAATTGTCAGAATATATTTCTCGGAATTTATTATAATCTAGTAAGCAATCTGATTGATTATTATCGCATGATTTTTCATTTTTAAAAGGGACATTAATGTCGCAGGAAATGTTCGTAGAGTTAACAAAATATATTAAATTTTAAAGAAAAGTTGTGATTCTGTTATGGTGACGTATTATTCTGTGGGTTTTGTAAATTAAATCAAAATAGCGTAATTTTGTAAAATTTACACCAAACATTTTTTTTATTTCTTTATTCACATTTTGCTCCAAGTATGATGTATGATTCTTTGGAATTTTTATGATGTTTGTCAGGGCAGTCGAATAGTTATGTATGTTAAAAAATTTTATGCGTATGGGTAGTTTATTTTCATAAAATCTCTGCAACAAATGAATGAATTGGTGGAAAATGAGTGTATAGTTTTCACGTGATGAGTTTAGGAGCATATGACTGCCGCTTTTCTTCTGTTCTTCTTCTATCGACTTCTCTTACCAAGCTCATGAGAATGCCTTTTGCTCTTATGGATGGGCTGTAAGGAAGGGAAGAGAAAATTTGACAGTTCTACCAACCTCAACAGTGAGGCACAACATTTCACTACTAAACAATTGCACCGTTTGTTAACTGCATGTTCCCTTTCAATTAATATAATATATTGTTGTGATTTCTTGTCACTTTTCTACTTAAACCCAATCTCCTGTAAAATTTTTCTCAACATTTTAAGTTTCCAACTGAAATTTAGCCTTTCTTTTAATAATTTTTTACATGTCGGTACCACTTTTGTATTGACAAAAAAAATCCTTCATAATTTTTACAACGGCACATCTGTCAAAAGTCATCCAATGATGCATTCCTGTATTGTAACCAATTCCAGTTTTTACCAGTTGTCAAAAAACTGATGTTGAATTAGCTTCTTTACGATCATTAACTTCATTCTTTGTATTTTGAATTGTGGAAAGAGAAAAATCATAGAAATTAGCCATTCGCACATGGCTGTTGATAATAGACCCGGAAAGGCACTTTTGTTGAGCTTCAACTTCATATTTTATTATACTACATATTAGATTTCATTCAGTACTGTGAGTAGTTTGACCACATTTTTAAGAAACCAACATTTCTGTTTACAGAAATAAACAGTTGTCAACTTTTCTTTTTAGACAGACCGGTAGATCACTCCTGAAGACATCAATAGGCCATACAGGGTCAAGTTCTTCTCTTTTGTTTACACATTTGGTTCTTCTCTTTTTTAATCCAGATATTGTGGCTGAAAGAAATGTATTTATCCGTTACTATTACTTCATTTTTACCGTCAGGGAATTTGTACAACTTTTCTTATACAAAAATATGAACAAAAATTTTGAGTAAAAAGTTTAACTGAATCGTTCAGTAATTGACTTTAAAATGATTTTAGTGATCAATATTATTAAATGTACTTAAATCATAACAATAGTGTTTATACTGCATTAGACAACATCAAATTTTAATCACTAATAATTGGTTTACAATTTAATTTTCTAAAAAATGTAAGAACAGATTTCGAATGTACATGATTCATTTTTAAAAAAATAATTAAATTTTAATAAAAAAATGTGTGTAAAATACGTAATTTATTCTTGTGATTTTTACTTGTAGCAGTATAACCTTTATAAAATTAAAGAACATGGTAAAAATTTACTTATCTGAGATTCTGTTGAAGTAGATATCTGGCGAATTAATAGATTTTGCATAGTTACCCTTATGTAATTTGAATGAAGATACTTGTTGTTTAATTGTAACAATAAATTATTCATTTTGTTAAGTTTTTAAAGGAAAAGAATAGACTTCAACATGAAAAAATTGATTAAATCTCATTTTTTTAATTTAATTTTTTAAGTTTTCTACATTAGTACGTATAAGTAATAAATATTTTATTATTACAAACTTGTAAAATTTATGTGATTTTTAAAAAATCATTTTATTCTATATCAATTGTAATTTTATTTTTAGATTTTTACAATATTTAATTACTGACTTACAGATAGGAAAATTTCTTATAATACGAGGGTAGGCTGATAAGTAATGCACACATGCTTGTAGAAGACGAACAAAAAGAAATAGCAAGATGGGGTAAATAACAAATTAAAGTACAAATCTTAACCTACCAAATTATCTATTTATTTTTCAATATAGTCACCGTTAAGCATTACACATTTCTCCCAACGTTTAACAAGTTTTTTCATTCCGTCACTGAAAAATTCTTCCGACTTTCCTCGAACCCAGGACGCAATAGCTGCCTTCACCTCATTGTCCGAGCTGTAATGATTACCCTTAAGGTCTCTCTTCAGTAGAGGAAAAAAATAAAAATCGCAAGGCGCAAGGTCGGGAGAATACGGAGGGTGTAAAATTGGTTGAAACTTCAGGTTTCTCAGAGCCTCTCCAGTTGCACGCGAAGTGTGTGGACGAGCATTGTCGTGTTGCAAAATTATTGGCGCCAGGTTGCCTCTAACACGACAAACTCGACGTCGGAGGTGTTTCAGAGTCTGTATATACTGAGCAGAATTTACCGTTGCCCCTCGTTCCAGATAATCAGTCACATAAACTCGGCGAGCATCCCAAAACACAGTCAAAAGAATTTTTTTTGCGGACGGTTGTGTTTTGAACTTTTTCACAACAGGAGAATGTGGATGACGATATTCAGCGCTCTGCCTTTTTTCTTCGGGATCGTAATGATGAACCCATGACTCGTCCCCCGTCACAATATTCAAAAGAAAGTCGTCTCCTTCGTCACGGTAGCGCTTCAAAAGTTGTTCACAGCATTCCAATCGACGCTGTTTATTCTCGTCTGTCAGACGGCGTGGTACCCATCGTGCACAGATTTTACGGTATCCCAATTGTTCAATAATGAAGCCAACACGTTCCTTAGATATTCCAATTTGGTTTGCGATACGCTGTTGAGTGATTCGCCGGTCATTTTGAATCAAATCATCGATGAGTTTGCGACGATTATCGTCTGAGGCAGTGATTGGTCGTCCACTGCGTGTTTTGTCAACAATTAAGGCTTTTCCAGGTTGGCAATCACGAAATTTTATTACCCAACGATTCACAGTAGACCTATCAACAGTATCGTCACAATAAACAGCCTTTAAACGACGATAAATCTCACTAGGATTCACTTTCTCAGCAGTTAAAAATTCGATAACAGCGTGTTGTTTAATTCTCGTTGACATAGCACCAGAACACGACGCCATACTTCCACTACTCAAAACAAACTGAATGAAAGCAACGCCTTCAAACTGCGCAGGCTTGTAGAGGAGAAATAGTACTTCCACATGCCACCAGGCGCGCTACTGAAGTTTATTTAGTTGTCTTCTACAAGCATGTGTGCATTACTTATCAGCCTACCCTCGTACTATTTTTGGAGTTAAGCATTGTACAGAGTGAAACGTGGGTGATAGGGGTTGTAGAAAATAAGAGGATAGAAGCTTTTGAAATGTGGTGTTATAGAAAAATGTTAATTAGGTAGGTGGACAAAATAAGTAATTTAGAGGTCCTTAGATGAGTGGATGAAAAAAAAAGTAAATGGAAACATCTGACCAGAAGAAAGGATAGGATAGTGGGGCATATCTTAAGACATCCAGGTATTATTCTATCAATAATAGAGGGTAATATTGAGGGAATGAATTGCAGTGGGGAGGCAAAGGTTGGAATATATAGAGCAAATTACAAAAGATGTAGGGTGTTACAGGTATGTAGATATGAAACAACTTTTGCAAGATAGATTAGCTTTGAGAACTGCATCAAACCAGTCGAGAGACTGATGACACAAAAATTAATGTTTGCATAATTTAATTGTAAATGATGAAGCGTAAATGGATATATTTTGATACAGTTGACAATACCGGTTTTCCGGTTGTATTAAGTGCCTTAGAGTTCTGACCAGGGTTAAAGATTAGCAATCGAAGCCCAGTAAACTAGTATTTAGAAAAATATAATAGGATAGCATTGCTAATACATAATATTAACATCCTCAGAGTTCACTGAACTAAGAAATTAAAAGTATCTTGGATGTGGTAGCTACTTTTAAGCTAAACTAGATGTTGCTCATTTTAAACTTTATTTACATCATCTGCTATGAAATATTTACAATGATGGTAAAGACATGTTATTACAACTGAAAAATTTTTATTTAAAAAAATAATCTGCAACTCTTTTACAATTTTTTTTTGCTAATTAATGTGTTCCTTAAGGTTTTCATTTTATTTGCGAATGTGGGCACGGTTTTTGTTAATTTAAAGCATTTTACCAACCATCCCCAAAATGTTTTAACAAAGAGTGACATCTGTTAATTTCAGAAGTGTGAGTTTACTCTGTTGGAACTCAGATCAGGATTTGGGATTCTAAAAACGCATTTATCTTTTTTCCGTACCAATTTGAACACAACCAAGTTAGTACAGTAGTGAATTTTTCTGTGGATGACTCAATCGTAGCCTTGTATTTTATTAAGCAAGAATTGCTTACTTAAACTATAATTCCAATGTTAAATTTGCTTAAATCTCTCAGAACACCTCTGTTTCCAGTAATAAACTTTTATAGCAAAAAGTGTCACCTGGTTATAATATTGTGACACTTATCGCTAAGGTCCGTTTCGGGATCTAGGTTATTAAATAATAATTAATACACTAAAGTTTACAATTACAAATATTTATTACACTAAACGATTTACAAAATAAATAATAAACTAATTATAATAGAGTAATACAATAAATAACTTAATAATTTACTTAAAATCAATAATAAACAATAAATAATTTAATAATTTTCTTAGCACTACTTACAATAAATTTTATAAGATTACACATACAAAATGAAACTGAATACACAAAAACTGGATTTAATGCTGATACCCAATAACTTTTTACAATACACACACAAACAAAGACAGTATTACAATCGTTGACCAACACAATGCGTGCACTATGTCCGATAGACACTCGTCAAAGATCAAACGAATACAGACCCTGACCGCGCTCGGGGGTCTCTTTATATACTCATTTAAAAAGATCATTCCAGAAAAATCAGAGAAACTCCATGCAAATGATAAAGTACAAAAATAACCCTTTATACATGAGTGCTAGAAAAATCTATTGTAAACAAGTCAACAATAGGTCTTTTGTAAATAGAAGTTGTTACAGGTCTCTTTCACAAATAGTTGTACACAATACCCAACCTTTTATCATATACAATAGCGCAGTCCTATTAAATAATTTTTACTTTCTCTTGCCTATATGAATATATAGGAAGGAAATTATTGTTTTCATGTCGATTTTTCGAAATCGAGTTTTCACCGGATCTATACGTTTTCAGACCCCCTGAACCCAAAAAACATGTTTTTAGCGATTGGTCTGTGTGTGTGTGTGTGTCTGTGTGTGTGTGTGTGTGTGTCTGTGTGTCTGTGTGTGAACAGAATATCTCAAGAACGGAACATCGTACGAACTTGAAACTTGAAACTTAAGTTACATACCACTACCGGACGCGACACGAACATTTTCATCAAAATCGGTCAACCGGAAGTAGTAGTTTATTCGTATAATTTTTCAGTTTTTTGCGATTTTCTCAAAAACTGGTCCTACGATTTTTTTTAAAATCGCCTATTTTACTCAATTTTTTATTCTCTACAAGATAGGGTAGGCGCCATGTTTGCTGAAATTCTCGGTGAGGCTGTTTTCACGTAAAAACGTTGTTTTTTTAAGATTACGGCTTTAATATAAATTTTAGCGCAAAAACTTATATAATAAAAGTTGTAGAGAATTTAAAAACCTACAACTTTTATTTCAAACATTTTTTTGTATAACGCTTAGTTTAGCGGTAATTTGCGATTTTCTGTTTTTTTTCTCACGAAAACGTGAGAAAAATCGATTTTTTTAACATTTCGGTCTTAGTATGCATTTTACGACAAAAGTGTATATAATTAAATTTATAGAAAATTAAAAGATCTACAACTTTTGTTTAGAGCATTTTTCTCTACAGAGCCTAGTTTAGCGTGAAAGCGTGATTTTCCGTATTTTTAAGCCAAACTGAGTTCGATTGTCATATTGCATCATTCACTCATGATTAAAATAAGGTTATGTTTTTGAGGTTAGTTTTTGTTCATTTCTAATGTTTTAATACTAATGTTAGGTTTATTGTTAATTATTTGCATTGGCAAGAGAAAGTTGTGTGAGTGTTTCACACCAGATTTTTATGAATAGGCATACCTTTATTGTCCTATTGTCACTTATTGTTACTATTTCACTCTATTATCCTCTCCTTACTATTTTCATGAATGAAATTCTAGAAATTACGCGAACCACGTCTTTTCGATATTGTCACAGTATACCTGGATAGAATATTTTTAAACTTTCAGGATTAATTATGTTGAAATTTTTTTTTTTTTTTTTTTTACAATATGAGTGAAAAACCAATCAGAAGTTGTCATTGGAGTTGGTCAACGGATGGATGTTTTTTTTTCCGGGGGATTTTAACTAATATTATTATATGTGAATAATATCTTGGATTGTCCAAATTTTAACTTAACTCAATTTTTGTAAAAATGTGGATTGGTTGCAATTACAATACTCGTACAATTTATTTATCGTTTAAAAACAAGTCTGTTCAAATTTTTTCAGTCCCAATAATCTCAGATAATTAAGTTTATACAATAATATTTATGATTAGATTATACCATTTATTTATCAGGGAGCATTATTTATTATTTATTAATATAGGTTGTGTAAAAATATATATCAAGAGAGATTATTATAAATAAATTTGTCAACTATTTTTAAAGATATTAACTAAGAGATACTCAATACATATTATTGATTAACGAATAGAAAATAAGTAAATAAAAAAAAACTATATTTATCAATATATAAATAAATGTAATGTAATTAAAATTAATTGCCTTCTCTATCCGTCCAAACAAATATTATTTTATATTATTAAATTTAATGTAGTTTATTAATAATCATTTTATTATTAATTACCTTTAATGTATATATATATTCATCATATTAATTATAATTATAATCATATTAATTAATAATATAAGGGTAAATTATTCGTAATGTTTTATAATTAATAAATTTAATTATGTTAATTTAAGTTTTGTTTTAAGTTCTATGTAATATGGTTATGAATTTTTTTATCTATTCCTCTTTGTCAATCTGTGGTTTGAAATGATTGCATGTTGAGAATTGGTGAACTAAACGATGATTTTTTTTATTATAAATGTTTTTAAGATTACATCTATGTACACTTTCTTCTTCTTACTGTCAAGGCTGCCCAGAGCAGACAGGTGGAGTGTCAAATTATTTACACCCAATCTGTTAGTTGCAGGGCTAAAATAAATAGTTCTGTTTATCACATGGTCAGCCAATTAAATGACTGAATCATTTAAGGACAGAAGAGGTAGAGGTGTAAAAGACACTAATCAGAGTTATCTCCTCTGAAAGTAATGAATTTCATTATACAGCCAGACCCTGTGGTGAATGAAGAGAAGGTGTCATTTGCAGAGTGGAAAATATGTGCTTTTCAGAGGGCCCGGCATGCTGATAAGCGTACTTTTCCACTCAGTGAGTTGTGGCAATGGTAAACCACCTCACTCCTCGTTTTACTTAGTAAAACCTCTACAGGTTCAAACCAGCCTTTCGGCTGTTGACCTAAACAACAACTGTCAAGGATTAGGCTGCTGCCTGTTCCGAACTCTCTTTTATTTATTTTATTATGTTCAGCGATTAGTTATATATTTTAATTAACTCAATTCTTAGAGGTGTATCACATTTTCCATAATTTAACTACTTGGCCTCTCTTCGAGGCCTTCCAATGTCTCTTCGTTCATGTGGTCTGTAGGTCTTCTTTTTCTAGGGTATTTTCTTTTTTAAATGTAAATATTTTTGTGTTTGATAATTATGTAGGTCGGTTGTTTTTTATAATCTCTATATTCAGGATGTATTAAAAAAAACCCTGACTTTACTCTACGTAGTTGGATTCTATTAATGTAGACATGCGGAACATGGTGAAGCTTACATGAAAAGTGTGATTCAGTTGAATGCAGTTGGCTGCTGGAAGGAAGAGAATACACCACTATTGTTAGTCAAAAAAATAATTTTAACTTGCCGTATAAACTCTCAACCCCACTCTTTTATCAAAGTGTAGAAAAATCCTGTGACCTACAACTATATTGGTTTTTCTCCCTTTAAAAAGTTCTGAATGGTAGTTAGAGAAACACCTGTAGCTAATATTCTCTTTCTTGTACTTTCGTGAACATAAAATGACACAATAAGAAACAAAACAATGCTAGGTAAAGGAGATTAAATGTTTTTAGAAAGGTCTCTTCTTCTTACTATCAAGGATTAGGCATAAGCCTGTTCCAAACTCACAAACCATTCTGTACGTCTACACAAACACGAGACACTCCAGCCCGTATATCTCAACTGCTGCCATCTTCTTCAAGGTTTTCCCACCTCCCTTCTTCCAACTGGAATATATTCAATCACCTTTAAAAGTATTCTCTCCTGTGGCATCCATTCCAAATGTTGCATCCATTGATTCCGGTACTCCTCCACTTTTTCATTCTAGCTAAATACACGCAAATCGGATCTGATTTCCTCGTTATGTATTAGATCCAGCTTCGAGCAGCCCTTCACCTTTTATAAAAACCTCATTTCAGCTGCTTCAATCCTACTTTCTTGGCGTTTTTTGGTGACTCATGACTCACTTCCCATAAAGAAGGACTGGGGCTGCCATTACCTTGTAGAACTTTACTACTGTCTCTGTTCTAATTTCAGAAATATAAAATACACATATTCAATATTCGGCACAGTGCATTCAATATTTGGCACTGTGCTTTCAATTTTTGGCACTGTGCATGAGAGTGAATCAGTTGTAACCACCCCTCTCCACCACCAAACCAATTAATGTTCAATTTTGACTGATGGAGTGAACCTTCACATTTACAAGTTACTACAAATACAGATTCAAAAACGCCTCATTTTCTGTCGATCTACCATTTTGGTTTTTTAAGAAAGGAATTTTTATAAAGAATGGTTTTAGGTATTTTTACAAAATTTTGATAAAAACATCATGGTGTTGAATTTTAAAATGTGGATAATAAAATTACATTGTCTGAACTGAAAATATTAACTATTTAATTGTGATCACTATATCTAATTTTTTGAAATCTGTTTTCAAATATTCAACTTACAATGGTGTTAATAGTTTTTTAAAAATTTTTAATGTAAATTTAAAATAAATTTCAATCATGGCAATAAAATTACTATCTTAAATGTAGCACATTTAAATTTTATACGTAAAATATATGGTTGCTACTAAAATTTGTTTGCCATGTCAATTCTCACTTGTGATCATTTTTTATAACGATTAAGGGATATTTTTATACAATTTATTTAAAAAGGGCTTGCAATGTAATGACTGGAAATTTATATACAACGCGTCTTTTAAATGACTATTTCTAATACTTTTGTGCCATAATAATTACTTCTTTATTTATATTCTTCTGAAGGTTTTTTATTCTAGAATTTATTGCATTTTCCCTAGTTCATGGAATGAATTTTTTATGAAATTTTTATTGTTTTTGCTTACTGTTCAAAATAAAAATCTTTTTTTTTAAGCACTACGCCCATTGGTGTAGTGGTTAGCGCAACTGGCTTCTATGCTAGGGTTCCGGGTTCGATTCCTGATCAGGTCTGGCATTTTTTCATCACTCATTTTCATATATCATCATTCTTCACCATCTGCATTAGCAGAAATTGCAAAACAGTCAGACTTAAAAAGAAATCCGTAGCATTAAAAATTTAATGAAGCATAATTCTAATACGTGATTTAAGTTTACTGTATTTTTTAGTAAACTTAAAATAATTTCAAAATTTATAGCAAAATAAAACTAAAATAGAATAACTTATGAAAAGAAACGAAGTTATTTTAAGGATATACATCTTGGTTACTATTTCCCATTAGGTTTTACCATGAGGTTAGAGAATCAGTTGTAAATCTGGAATGAAGAACGAAACAAATTTGAGTTCAGTTGTTACCCAATAGATGGCAGCTTGTTATAAACCTCCAGAAGACAGATTACTAGACCTGTCAATAAAAATACATAAATTTATTAATAAATATAAATAAATAAATAAATTTTTATACATAAATTAATACATAAATTTTTTATTATAAGCGAAAAAGTGCAGAGCGTAAATGTATGGGATGAACAGTGAAAGGGTTCAAATAGTCACCTCCATGGGATATTAGTTTGCAAAGTAAATTATGCGAAACTTCAAATCAAAAGGTCCTGGGTTTGAATCCAGCAGAGTCTTAATATTTTTATGCATTAAAAACCTCCAATACCGTTAAATATTCAAAATATTTTCTAGTGACTCAATTATTGATTAAATCACTGAAAAAAAATTACACAAATGAAATCTGTGTCGTGCAACTTTTTTGCGACATTTTATTTCTTCGTTTGTATATAACCGTTATTATGTTTGTTTAACATCACGTTCGTATGTTTTTCTTATCTGTTAAATAATTTACAGTGCTTAAAAATACAAATTGTTTTTATCAATTCATTTGTTCTGATAGTATAAAATAGTTAATTAAAGTAATTAGTTTCTCATTACAGTGCAATTACTTTCAATTTCATCAGCAAGCCCTTATTTGTGCATGTATATAATAATTAATATTTTGTTAAGTTGAACTGTTTTAATAATTTGTTTAAACGATTTTTCGTTATGTTTTATTTCTATCATATTAATTTTCATTCTATTCAAACTGTAAATTAATGTTAGAGTTATTTTTAACGTTTATTATTACTATTATGTATTTATTTTATCAGTCCTTAGATAATTAAAATTTATTGAATGTATTTTTTGTATTAAAATGTATCAAATTATATTCTTGAAATATGTTGTGTTAGAACAAAATTTGATTGTTTAGAAAATGTTTTGTATTATTAATGAATCTGATAACAATAACGAAAGAAGATTAATCATGATATTTACTGTGTTAATAGAATGATAAGGGTGCAGAGATCTTATTGATTCAATTTGTTGTCGATTATTTGTTTGAGATTCATGTAAACCTAGGTTTCAAAAGCATTTCCATTTTTGTTTTTTAGTTGTTTTCAAAATTAAAATACTGTATAAAGTATAAGTATTTAAGTCAGTGCAGTAACAAAAAAAAATTTAATTTTATTATCATTGTAACATGGAAATCACTCTTGTTAAAATTGTTTTGTTATAATAGGTGTCATTACATAAATGAGGGGGGATCCAAAAATAACCGGACTGAGAGTACGCTGCCATTCGTAGATGTAGTAGAGCGTTCTCCTATTACATGGGGTTAGAAGAGACCTTCAATAAACAACTGTCCAGACGACGTCAGTTTGTAGGTTAATGTTTGACCGTAGTGTTGTGTTTCTCTTACTTTTGTCATGTTCCAAGTCAATCTTCCACTGGCTTGACACTAGCTTGATTTCTGGGTCATACCCGTAACACCCAATTCTTCCCTTGTAATAACTTAGATCAAAAAATTTAAACCACTTTCAATCTCGTTTTTCCAGTCCTGACTCAAGTTCAATCGAATGTTTTGTTGATTCTGTTTGAGAAGGCGACAAACAAATTTAGTGGCAACACGTTTGATTTACAACTCTTCAGTCAAAATCTGCTGGCATGATGTACAACTCACACCTGTCTTTCCAGAAGTTTCATCGATCATGAAACGACAATCCTCATTGATTTTCTAGCGGATATTTTCAAGTTTTAAACGTTTTGAGATCTTGAAGGGCACCCAGAACGAACATGGCCTTCAACACTCATCTTACCATGTTTAAAGCGCCCAAACCACTCGAAAACTTGTGTGCAGCTCACAGCATCCTTCTTGAAAGCCTGTTAAAGCATTTGGTAAGCTTCCTATATTGATTTTTCAAACAGAAAACAAACACACTTTATTCTTTTAAATCTGCCATAACGACTTCTTAAATGTAACATGACAACATGCATATTTATCTGTGCACCTCTCGGCCAGCTACGCCCATTCCGAAGGAATTTAAGCAGCCTAGTGGCTTCAAAGCGCTACCTAGGAACCCACAACCCCTGAGAGGCCAACCCAAATGAGTAGGTGCGGTCATGTCCGCAGGGCGCCCCACTCCCCTCAGTACTCGTGTAAACATTGGACGAGTCTCCGTCGAGCTCGTTACGCAGCTAATGCTTTGCACGTGGCTCTACCACACATGGATGTTCTGCGTACAACCGTGTACTATGAATAGCACACGGAGGTGCTACAGCTAGCGCCTGTTGCCTGAAAAGCAGGCAAGGATTGGGTAGCTAAACTGCAGTTCTATGGGCACGCTCTGTGTGATCTGGGGCGTGCCCCCGTAACATGACAACAGTACGAGAAACATACCACTGTGATCAAATGTTAACTTACAAACTGACACCGTCTGGGCAGTTGTTTGTTGAAGGTCTTTAATACCTCCATCTAGCGGGAGAACTCTCTACTACCCCTGCGTTTGTGTAAGTAGATGTTACTAAAGTTGATATTTTTCAATGTATATACTACATATTTAATTTAATGGTTTTTAAGCTGAAAATATCATTACCTATAAAATATCTACATTAAAGTTGACACAATGAAAAAAGATTGTTTTTTTTTACATGAAAACCACTCTTCTATTACAATGTTTAATTGTAATAGTTGTTGAAAATATCAATTAGAAAAAAAACAATGGTTGAATTTAATAGAAAACTGAGTAATCTTCTTCATTTCATAGATTAGGCAGTTTGGCCTGTTCCGGAAACCATCTCTTCGTATTGGTGGATTTGTTCTCGTAAGCTAAAAAGGGCAAACAGTCTCTCTCTCATCCGTTCGAAATGGGCTGCACCAGTACTTTTTATCAATTTTCATTCTCTTATCTAAGATAGTAATGCCCATCTCATCAAGTATATTCACATTCCTTAGTCTATCCTTTCAGACGTAGCCCTTTACCACTCTCAAAAACCTCATTTTCCCCTCCTGCGACCTATTTTGTTCCCTCTTTGAAAGTGCCCACACCTCACTTACATATAATACAATACGACAGGTATCGCCCTCATATTTTACAACTTAAAACATGTTTCCTTCTTTGTGCTGTGCTTCAACATTTTATGTATCGTATCACAAATATTATTAAACCTATTAAGTTAATTCCACCCTGCTTGTTTGCGAACGAAACATCATATCCCAAATATTTAAAATTGGATACCTGCTCAAAAGTTTTCATTAATTTCTACTTTTGACTTATTGGGAATTTTCCTAGAAATGCCATTACTTTAGTCTTTTGTAGAGATATTATCAAATTGTAATCTGCGTGTATGTTGTTTAGTATAAGCACCCCTTTTTGCAATCGTTCCTCAGAGTTTTTCCGAGGAGGAGGAGGGAACTGAGTATATTGTAAAATCTCTCGGTTGAAGATTAATATTTTAATATTTTGAGTATTGCCCCATTGATTTTTCATTATTTTTGTGTTGTAGTTCAGTTTTTAAAATGTTTTTGTTAGTGTTTTCCGAAGTCCATTTTCGTCCATCAATAACACTTGAGCTTGACCAGCTTGTTTGTGTAAAAGGTTGTTATTAGAAATAGACATATCTCCTCAATGTATGTGCTACATACAATGAATTTAATCAATGTAAGCCAGCAAGCTATGTGGTTAGTACAACTGGTTTCTACGTAAAGGTCCTGGGTTTGATTCCTGGTCGGGTCTGTCATGTTTATTTTTTATTAATCATATTCATCTGTCATATTTCACCTGCATTAGCCTTAATGTGGATAAAATTCAATGTAAAACAAAATCACTTTTTGTAAATTCTTATCTATTAACACATCTATATTATTTAAAACATATATTGTTGAAAATTTTGTCATTTTTTTTTAGATTACAGTAAGTAATCTTATAATTTTTTTTCCAATATGAGTACATGTTGAAAATAATTAAAAAAAAAATTGTATACCATATTGATTGTCTTGTAAATTTCTGGAATTTCACCAAAACAAATGTTTAATTGCTATTACATTATGTATAAATGAAGTGAAAATTACATTTATAGTAAAGAAAAAAATTTATCGCAATACATAATTTTTTTATTAGAATTTTGTTTGATACGTTATGAAGTGTGTCTTCCATTATTGTTAAATTTTGAATCATTATAGTGACTTTTGATTATTAAGTTAACGGAGGAAAAAATTGCTTCATTAATCTTCTGCAGTACTTGGTCTACTTCTACGCATAGTTGTACCAGTGAGCAATAAACTATTACGATATTTTCTTAATTTTTTTTCTAGGTTAAAAATGGAAATGAATTTATTAAAACCTTTGTTTTTATTTATAGGGACCAATGTACATTATGTTTACCCTACATTAATTAGATAATATATTGTAATTTTAAGTTAAATTACTTTATTTAATTAATTGATATTTTTAGGTTAGTTTTTCTATAATTTTAAGTTATGGAAATGATTTTTATGCTCAAATTTATTAGATTTGTTTTTAATATTGTTTATGTGTATGTATTTTTAGTAGTATTTTTAAGTTTTGTAATTATTATTTTATTATTGTTAAAAGAAAAAATATAGGTGCCTAAATTTATGTGTTGCAGCCTCAACGATTAATACTTAACGAAAAATTAGTATTTGTTTGTTTTTATTGTATTTGTTAAAATGGTGGTATCAAATTATATTATATTGTTATAATGCATGAAAAGAATTGTAACCCAACTCAAACCACTTGGCCTCTGAGATGTGCACACTGGCTGTGTGAGAAGGAGATGGAATTATTGCGAAACGCTCAAGTATAGTCTCATTGAAAATTTAATCTGTTTCGGAAAATATATTTTATTCGCGACAATAAAAACTAAACTACTCGGAAAATAAATGTTAAATAACATTGTTGCTGCTGAGATATCCGGCTTGTAATTGGAGTGCGGACTGTACCGGCTGGCTCCGCGGGCGTTCAAGGTTGGGCTAGACGATTGCGCATCCACCATTGAGAGGCCACGTGGTTTGAGTTGGGTTGTATGTTCTATACTAGTATTCTGATATGTTTCTTTCTTCTTTGGTCCAGAAAATCGTTGTAAAAGTTGATTTTATCAGTCTGGAAAAGTTGACCAGTTGTGAAAACGTCATTGCTTGTGTATAATCAATTTCAAGTTTCTATAAATATCAACTAAAACCTTTTGATGCATTAAGCATTTGTTTTAATTTAACCCTATAGCCGCTATAAGGTTTTTCTAAACCGGTAGGGAATTTTTAGCCGGTGGGTGGTCACTGAACCATAAAGATGACATTACAAACCTTTAAATCACAAATATTGTCATATTATATATCAAAATAACAAAAAATTTAGAAAAATAAAATATATATATTAATAACTTTTTTTTGTTTAACGTCCGACTGTTCTGCAATTACTGCTAACGCAGATGGTGAAGGATGAAATGATTTTTTTGCAACGTATGAAAATATGCTTTGCCTGAATGGGATTCGAACTTAAGACCGCATGATGAGAGGTGAGCACATTGCCAACTACACCAATGCGGCCGGCTATATATTAATAAAATTGTTATCTGACATTTAGGGATATTGAAGCTATTTGAAGACAATTTTTAGACAAATGTGTTTGTAAAATTTCAGATGACACTATTGTTTAAACTTTTTTACATTCTACTTTTAAAATTCATTATATAAAATCCTTACGCATTTCCATGCTTACTTGAAAATAAAACCGAGAAAACAATTCTATGTTCAAAAATAAAGAAAATATATACTAAAACATCACGTAAAAAAAAAGAAACATAACCAAACTCAGCTCTAAATTAGCGTGGTTTCGATAGAGAAGCACAGGCAAAATACAAAAACCATCACGAAAAAAGTGTCAGAAGTACAGGCAAAATAGTCATACAATACAACAACGTTATCTGTAGATGGATTTAAAACTAAAACATTGAAATGCTATGTAGCAAATGTGATTTTGCAACACCACCAGGTCAAGAAGCAGTAACATAGTCTCAAAATCTGTGATTGCCTGCACTAGGGTTAAACAGCTCCCTTTGGATTTTGAAATAAGTGTAAAATGTTATTGTTATCTCTTTGAGATTATAATGTTTCGTTTTTTCTTTGAATATCTGTAGTATGGAAAGAGAAAGTAATGCATTGTGGCAAAATTTTTGATACCCAGGTTTCAAGTAGTTTTTCTGAAGCCAAATCTAGTGCATTACTTCAACTAAAACTTGAAAACTAAGTCTCCTTTATTAATTCCTGAGTATTTTTTCAAAAAAGAATTGACCAACAAAATAAGGGTTCAGGTTTTTCTAAAAGGCTTTAACAATTTGATTAAAATTTCTACGTTAATTATAACCTTCAATTATGAATTAAAACATTATCATGTATTGGTGTTTTTAAACTTGATATTTTTACCTACCCAGAACTCTAGTTTTGGCTATAAACTTAAAACTTTTTACATGATAGAAAATTCGTTGTTAGTGTTGGTTCTGTAATATATCTGTGATTAACACAACAAAACTTTCAAGTTTATTCCACAAATCTACTAAAGTTTTAAGATGGCCCGGATTTTTCTTAATTCCACCAATTATTAATTATATTAACAAAACCGTACCAAAAAAAAAAACACAACTATTAACAAATAAATATTGAATGGAATAACTTTTTAAACAGAACTAGCCGAAGTTAAACGTGCCTATACGCGTACAGTACATTTCGATTGTAGTATTATTTAATATAGACTATGAATACAATCTAAATAGACTAATTTTAATATAGACTATGAATACAATCTAAATAGACTAATCTTAATATAGACTATAAATACAATCTAAATAGACTAATTTTAATATAGACTATGAATACAATCACAGTAGGGATAGCAGAGCGGCTAATGCAGAACCTATCCATTCAACGGCTATGAAGCAACTGCAACAGCTATTTTGCAAATTTAAATAATTGAACATTTAAAATTGTGTTTTCATGTAACCCATTTGTATGTGACAAAATTTTATAAACAAATAAAATGATTTTATTTATTTAATTACCTACCGGGTGTGTCTTGAGGTAAAGTCGTTGCTGTGAGTCAGCTGTTTAACAGCTGATTTTCAGAGATGAAGGTTCCTGGTTCAAATCCTAGTAAATAAAAGTAACTAACTTTTATACGGATTTGAATACTAGATAGTGGTTATCGGTGTACTTTGATGGTTAGGGTTCAATTAACTATACTCTCTCATGAATGGTCGACCTGGGTCTGTAAAAGACTACACCTAATTTACACGTCTTACATACATATTTATCATCCTCATCTCATTGGGTCATGGGATTGCATATTGTTCTTAAATTGACAGATTGTAAGGTACACACATTAGGGTTTAAAAAATAATTATTATTTTATAGGTTGTTTAAATTTCTAGACCTGGGAATCGAACTCAGAACTTCCACTGGGTCAACTTGTGACAGAGGTGTCCAGGATTCTATGTTAATTAATATTAATGTGAAATGAAATAATTTGATACCATTAACAATTATAGTATGTTACGGGTGTGGAATTAATTTTTTTATGTATTAATAATTATTTTATTATATAAATCTAATTGTTATAATTTAATAACAAATTCAAGTAGTTACATTTATTTAACATTGTATAATATATGCAGGGAGATAATATTATTATTATTATTATTATTATTATTATGTATAATATTAATAGTGTAATTATTATTATTTTTATATAACAGAGTAATTTGTAATTGTTTTAACCAAAGTAAATTTAATCAGTTTAATTATAATTCATTTTTAGTTGATAAGTAATTTAATTATTTAGTTATTATTTTATAATATTTAATTATTGTAATTATTATATTTCATTTTTATTTTGGGTTGTGACAGTAATTTAAATCAGTTTAATATGTTCTTGAAATTTCAAATTGTTTTATTTTTTTATAAAACTGAATAATATAAAATCAGATAACGTATTTTTGATAATTTTGATTAAATATTCCATGAAAGAATAGTAGAGTTTAACGCTCATGGATTCTGTTTGGACATGTTTTCTTGATAGGCAAATGTTCTAACAGTATGAGATTTAGTTTTAACAGATGTAGAACTGCATAATAAAATTTATACTGTAACGTAATTTATAGTATTTCCAAGCTGAATTGGTGCAACAACTCTAACAACTATACAAGTACAGAGTGTTTCCTTAGACCACAGACTGTTTAAATATTTTATTCTTTTAATCAAGAAAAATAAATAAACAATTCACTCATTTTGTGAGTTACGTGTACATGTAGGGGAGGGATGAAGAGAGGTATGATCACAACTATATAGCTACGAGCACCAATTCAGATTGGACAAACTGTACACCATTAAAGGATGGTAGATTCACACAATGGATAATCTCTCATAAAATAATCCCTGTCCCAATCCTTTTACAAGGTTAGCACAACTTGCTTATACACCGGAAGTCGGGTTCGATATCTAGTCAGGTCTGGCAATTTTTCATCCCTTATTTTTTTATATCGCTCTCAATTTCCTGCATCAGCTTTAATATGCAAAACAGGTGGATGTAAACAAAAAAAATTGTTTTACTATAAACATAACCCATGTTCGCTACATTTAAGTAAAATATGTTAAATACTAAATGATTTTTAATAAAAGTAAAATATTAAATTTAACGTCAAAAATCAGAAAAATCATTGGTGGATGGTAGATCCACATAATGGATAATCTCTCATAAAATAATCCCTGTCCCATTCCTTTTACAAGGTTAGCACAACTTGCTTATACACCGGAAGTCGGGTTCGATATCTAGTCAGGTCTGGCAATTTTTCATCCCTTATTTTTTTATATCACTCAATTTCCTACATCAGCTTTAATATGCAAAACAGGTGGATGTAAACAAAAAAAATTGTTTTACTATAAACATAACCCATGTTTGCTACATTTAAGTAAAATATGTTAAATACTAAATGATTTTTAATAAAAGTAAAATATTAAATTTAACGTCAAAAATCAGAAAAATCATTGGTGGATGGTAGATCCACATAATGGATAATCTCTCATAAAATAATCCCTGTCCCATTCCTTTTACAAGGTTAGCACAACTTGCTTATACACCGGAAGTCGGGTTCGATATCTGGTCAGGTCTGGCAATTTTTCATCCCTTATTTTCATATATCGTCCTCAATTTTCTGCGTCAGCTTTAATATGCAAAACAGGTGGATGTAAAAAAAAATTGTTTTACCATAAAAATAACCCGTGTTCGCTACATTTAAATAAAAAATGTTAAATACTAAAATGATTTTTAATAAAAAAAGTAATATTAAATTTAATGTTGTCAAAAATCAGAAAAATATTTATGTACTTGTTAAAATATGTATACCGGCTTCGGTTTGGTCTGGGATCTATGATTTCAAAGATTTTTCTTAGTATCAGTAATGTGAAAAGCCTATGCTATTCTAACCTAATGGCTAAGTACAAAGTTAATTTTACAACCCTCTTTGCATGCACCACATCCAGTTAAAGGTGGGCCCCACATCTGTTGGCCGGATCATCTTAACAAAATTCTATATGAGTAAATAATTATAAAATACATTTCATATTGAATAGTCAAATTACAATTTTGCTTCTTAACATAATTATATTTAAAAAATATGGTGTACAATTATAAACATACTTTTAAACATTTCTTCTATCTTGTTTTTTGCTTATACTCTCAAAAGGGGTTTGCTTCATTTTTCTGTCCATTTGCTGTTCTGCTTCTACGTTTCATGGAACTCTTTTTAAAGTCAGTAATAAATGAGATCTGTACTTGTTTTAGTCTGAAGTTTTTCTTGTATTGTGATCATAAAATAATTCCAATTGAATTAGAAAATTCAGTGTAGAGCACAGTATACATTGTGCTGTTCTTCCCAATTCTATTATCAACTATATTCTGTGTGTAAGGAAGGTTGGTTCTTTTATGTGTACCTTGTATGTGAGAAACATATTACAACATCGTTAAAATATGGTGCAGCTTGATGTTTGCCATCCCTTGTTCTTTGTTCTTTAGTCATTTGCTAAAATGTTTCTATGAATTTTGGTTTTGTGTAACTTATTTTTATTGCTGCATTTTTCCAAGTTTAAATTTACTTTATGTAGACACATAATTGTTTTAGAAAAGTTAAAGTAAAAGTTAAAAAAAGTTAAACTTAAAATTGTTTTAGAAAAGTTATTAAAATTTAATAATATTTACATGTAGTCATTAGCAGAATATCATTAATTGTTTTCTTGCTAGATACTGTTATAGCCAATCCAATCCATTGAGAATAACTAGCAAGAAAATAATAGAAACTTTAATGTTACGCTGTTTATAACAATGTGTAAATAGTTAAATTTAAATCTATTTATTTTTCTATATTAATTACATGTCTATATTGTAAATTGAATCTTGGAAAATATTCGTCCCTCCAATGGTAAACTCGTGAATGTGCAAATTTTGCGAATATGAGTTTGTTAGTGCATGCTGATGTGTACAACCCAACGCATGTGTAGTAAAGTTACGAAAATACACAAAGTCTGTTAAAGAAGAAAGCATTGAATTTGTTTTTTGCTCTCCTGAAAAACTGAGAATTTGCACATTCGCTAGTTTACCATTGGATGGATGATATACCAATAAAATAGATTACACTTTCCAAAATTTATAAAACAATTTTTTTTTAAATGTAGAAAATGACTGGAGAGTCATACAAGTAAATTGCAAACTTTACAAAGCTTAACCCTTTATGGGTGTAATTAGTTCATATCACTAATGCTTGATTATGAGTTAAAGTAAAAAAATTTTTTAAATAAAATATTAGTGTTTTCCTGGTTAGAAAACTGTTTGTAAAGGATCACAATCCATGCAAATTTTCTCTCATATTTTGTTCCCTTTTACTCAAAAATAGTGGATATGGATTTATTTGTTTTTATTCCTGAGTGACGTGATGTATGTGGCCATATTTATAAATAGAACTGACATAAAAAATTATTTCTGCATTGAATTGCAGAATAAAAGTAAAAAACAGATTTACAAGTACTAAGATTGTTTAAAGAAATATTATAATTTAATTGGACGAACATAATACATATCGTCCATCCAATGGTAAACTCGCGAATGTGCAAATTTTGCGATTATGAGTTTGTTAGTGCATGCTGATGTGTACAACCCAATGCATGTTGTAGTAAATTTGCGAATATGTATCTTGTTCGGTTAGGGAGATACAGCCTTTGTAAAGTTACGAAAATACACAAAGTGTGTTAAAGATGAAAGTATTGAATTTGTTTTTCGCTCTCCTGTAAAACTGAGAATTTGAACATTTGCGAGTTTACCATTGGATGGACGATATCAGTATTAACAAACAGAAGAAGCATATCTGATATGGAACACCAACCTCATGGCTGTCAACCCAGTTTCCGCAGGTGCAGATTTTTTGATATATTAAGATATTTTGGCATTATTTTGATGACTATTAAGACAAATATATTTTTTTCTTTTTTTGATTTAACATCTGACTGTTCTGCAATTACTGCTAATGGAGATGTTGTTTAGGTCAACAGCCGAAAGGCTGGTTTGAACCTGTAGAGGTTTTACTAAGTAAAACGAGGAGTGAGGTGGTTTACAATTGCCTTCCTCACTGAGTGGAAAAGTACGCTTATCAGCATGGCGGGGCCTCTGAAAAGCACATATTTTCCACTCTGCAAATGACAACTTCACTTCATTCACCACAGGGTCTGGCTGTATAATGAAATTCATTACTTTCAGAGAAGATAACTCTGACTAGTGTCTTTTACACCTCCCTCTTCTGTTCTTAAACGATTCAGTCATTTAATTGGCTGACCATGTGATAAGAAACAGAACTATTTATTTTTTCCCTGCAACGAACAGATTGAGTGTAAATAATTTGACACTCCACCTGTCTGTTATGGGCAGAATGGAGATGGTGAAGGATGAAATAATTTTTTTGTAACGGCATATTTTCATACATTACAAAAAATCATTTCATCCTTCACGGTCTGCATTAGCAGTAATTACAGAACAGTTGGACATTAAACAAAAAAAAATTAGCCAAATTTTTTTGATGTAATTTGTTAATGTGCAGAAATTTCCATATATAGTCCGCACAGGATACGAAATTCTGTTTAATATGTTTCTCAGATAAGAAGGACACAGAAGTAAACCAATCTTCCTTCTTGCACACTGAATATATCAGATGTTATAATTGAGAATCTAAGCACAGTATAAACTGTGCTCATTCATTGCACGTATTATGTATACAAGAAAGTTGGTAATTTACATTAAAAGTTTAAAAGTGTCCTTATCTCTCCTAATCGAATAGATTCGTTAAATACAATGTGAATACCTTAACATTATCTTCGACAATCATAAATATGCAGTGTATTTATTAACAATTAAAAGTTAATTTTCATTTCAAGTCGTATCGACTATTTTAAGTCATTAGCGATTTATACAAAAGTAAACACAAGTTTTATACAGTAAACAATTTGAAGACAAAAATTTTTTACAAATTTAACAATTCAACGCTGTAATTCTTTATTTATGAATATTTATTTTTATTTTAATACTTTTTTTTGTTCTTTAATGTTAAGTTTATTATTTTTCATAAAGTTATTTTGTTATTATTAAAACTTATTAACATGTATATAATATGTACAAGTATATGCTTATTTTTACAAATTTAATTATGTATTAACATTGATATTATTAAGATAAGTTACTCAAAAGACAGAAAATATTTTTATTAATTAAGAATTAAGGTTGTAACATAACATGATTGTAATTCTTAAAAGTGTATTGTAATTTATATTTTATTTTCTTTGTTTAAAAAGTGAATAAGTGTTGCTGTGACATTACATTCCAATTTAGCATTTTTTTTCTTTTAATTTATTTTTCAGTTATGAATTTATATTACTGTTGTACAATTTAAAAGTTGTTAATAAAATTATTCCTGCGTTGTGATTAATTATTAATAAATTAATTACAGTGTGTTAATTGATATTTTGTGTTTTATTTTTTTCCATTGTAATAAAATCCAAGGTTAGTAGTGTACTGTGATTATTCAGCATTATACAGTATTGGAAATTAAATTTCTTAAGATCATGATGTTTCTTACCTGTATTTTAATATCTTGATAGCTCATACTCTGTTTCTTCATGTTTGGAATACAGTACAGCTCTTATCAGAACCTGTTGTTTTATCAGGCATATCGAAAACATCTGGCTCAGCCAGTAAAATAACCCTCCTCCAACAACCATCGGGCAAAAATATTTAGCATTTCGTGTACCATGCTCATTTTCTATCAAAAAATTCTGAAAAAATTGCTTTCTCTTCCTAATGAATTGTTTTTTATTACGCTATAAATGTTATTATTTTACTATGATATTTAGATAAGATACACTCGTACAAAATTGGACATTATTTATATCTCGTCATTTTTTGCATTTCACATCATGTAACTTTTTTATTTTAATGACAGTATATGTGTTTTATTGTGTTTTATTATTTTGTTATAAGATATAGTTTTATCTGTAATTTTATAATGACAAGTCAATTGTTCGACGGAAACAGAAATAGTTAACGAGTTTGAAAAAATTACTAATGTTTTTGTATTATGTTATTCAATAGGAGTTTGTAAATGAGAACATGTGGCGCGGAGTCGATATTTTTAGTAAGTGTAGTAGCGCTCAAACTCCCATATGAAATACATTGCTTATGGACTTCCTGTACTGCATTCTGAACGTGAAATCAACTATAGTATGGGACAAGTTTTACAAGACTCTGGCGCTTTGTACCTACTATGCTCGTATAAATGGCACTATGCAAGTGGAACAAGTGGCTACTGAGTATGCAGGAAAATTATCTATCAGGTACAAGTCACTTAGCACAGGAAAGTAGATGGTTTTCAGAGGACTTGACATGCTGATAAGCATACTTTTCCACTCTATGAGGAAGGCAATTATAAACCACCTAATTCCTTATTTTACTTAATAAAGCGTATAGAGAGATAGGTTCAAACCAGCCTTTCAGCTGATGACCTAAACAACAATAAATTTAGCTGTAACAGATTGTAAATGAGCTACAACTACTGATTTTTCATATTTTTAAGTAAAATGGAGGTTGATTTTCATTTTAAATGATTAAAATAAGGTTATGCTTTTCATTTTACATCGTTTACTCATGATTAAACATAGTTTATATGTTTAATTATTTATGTTGGCAAGAGAAAGTTGTGTGAGTCCCACAAATTTTTATTTTAAGAATGTAGTGTTAAAGTATATGAATTCGGTTGAAAATAAATTAAAATTAACAACATTATGACTAATCAAATTAATTTTATTAAAACAATGCTTATTTTCCAGATAGGAACTTGTATTTAATTGTAAATAATGTAATGTTCTGTGTATTTGTTTGATACATTATTAAGTCACTTGTTCTCCCTTATTCATGCCTTATTAAGTTAAATTATGATGTAGGATTTGATTTCTGTGTTGAAAATATCCATTTAACAATCATCGTTAGTATTTTATCAAACATACTATGGAGGTATTTTCAACAGCTTTATTATATTTTATAAATGAAATACGTATAGTTAAAACCACCAGTAATATGGTAAAGATTATTCAAGAAACAGTTCTCCGAACATTTTTTAAACTACCTATAAAAGAGGCAATAGAAAATTCTCCAATGTAACTGAACATGTGGACAAAAATAAACATACAATAACAGATATGAAGATAAATTTAGAAATAAATAACAAACAAAATGAAAGTGAGATTTTGGAAAAAAATATGGAAATAGTCGCTAATTAAAATAAACTCACAAACTTGTTAGTTATATTCAACTAACATTGCGACAATCGATAGGCATACCGTAAAGAAATTGCAGTGCGAGCGTTCCAAGCATCAACCTTGGCAGGCAACCAAAACCCCCACCATTGTAATATTTCGCAGATTTTTGTTTTTTTTTGCGTCTGACTTTGCAATTTCTGTTAATGCAAACGGTGGAGAATGGTGATATGAAAATGAATGATGAAAAAATGCCAGACCTGACTGGGAATCGAACCCGGGACCCCGGCGAAGAAGCCAGTTGCGCTAACCACTATGCCAATGGGCCAGCCTATCGCAGTAGAGATTTGGCAACAAAATGTTTGATAGCATAGTGAGGCTATTTTTTAGTGGGGATTTACCCCAACTTTCTGATGCATGCGCACTGGGACTGCAATATCCTATCGGTATAGCTATAATTAAGTTGGCAAGACTGTTCCAAACAAAAAAAAAATAGAATCAACTATTCTTTAGCTATCATGGTAAGAGTGGGAAGTTTTAAATTTTGACTTCATAGATTTGAAGTTAAAATATAGTATTACTAAGGATGTGTATGAAACACACATAAGCGCTCCAAAATATTGGCAAGTGTTAACTGGTGTACCATATTACTAGTGGTATAGGTATCAGACGAACTAATGTCCCATAGCCGAGCGAGTGAGAGGGAGATATGTGGCATAACTACGCATGCTTTAAAGGTCTTTACCATTGTAATCCAAATCTGAAAACATACTACAGTCGTTACCTTGCTTGTTAGTTTACTGCTTGCATAAACGCTTGCTCACAACAATGAGTAAAATTAAAGACAATGTTATTGGAACGGCGCGTATGGCTTGTGCGAGTGATAGCGTTATACATTCTCTCACTCCCACGGCTAGGGGACATTAGTTCTTCTGAATACTATATGTAGTTTGGATAGTACCCGTGACTACTACAAACATAGTACAAGTAAAACGTTACTACTACTAACGCAATCTTTCACAGTAGTAGTGACGTAATGCATACGCACCTCTCAGCTGCACAAAGCTTGGGAACGGGCATACCGATAGAGGAAAGCCGATAATAACGGGTGTTTTATTAAGGACGCAACCCTGATTATAAGAAGATAGAAAGAATTCTAACAATTCTTAACATACTACAGTCGTTATCTTGCTTGTTAGTTTACTGCTTGCATAAACGCTTGCTCACAACAATGAGTAAAATTAAAGACAATGTTATTGGAACGGCGCGTATGGCTTGTGCGAGTGATAGCGTTATACATTCTCTCACTCCCACGGCTAGGGGACATTAGTTCTTCTGAATACTATATGTAGTTTGGATAGTACCCGTGACTACTACAAACATAGTATAAGTAAAACGTTACTACTACTAACGCAATCTTTCACAGTAGTAGTGACGTAATGCATACGCACCTCTCAGCTGCACAAAGCTTGGGAACGGGCATACCGATAGAGGAAAGCCGATAATAACGGGTGTTTTATTAAGGACGCAACCCTGATTATAAGAAGATAGAAGTGAATTCTAACAATTCTTAACATACTACAGTCGTTACCTTGCTTGTTAGTTTACTGCTTGCATAAACGCTTGCTCACAACAATGAGTAAAATTAAAGACAATGTTATTGGAACGGCGCGTATGGCTTGTGCGAGTGATAGCGTTATACATTCTCTCACTCCCACGGCTAGGGGACATTAGTTCTTCTGAATACTATATGTAGTTTGGATAGTACCCGTGACTACTACAAACATAGTACAAGTAAAACGTTACTACTACTAACGCAATCTTTCACAGTAGTAGTGACGTAATGCATACGCACCTCTCAGCTGCACAAAGCTTGGGAACGGGCATACCGATAGAGGAAAGCCGATAATAACGGGTGTTTTATTAAGGACGCAACCCTGATTATAAGAAGATAGAAGTGAATTCTAACAATTCTTAACATACTACAGTCGTTACCTTGCTTGTTAGTTTACTGCTTGCATAAACGCTTGCTCACAACAATGAGTAAAATTAAAGACAATGTTATTGGAACGGCGCGTATGGCTTGTGCGAGTGATAGCGTTATGCATTCTCTCACTCCCACGGCTAGGGGACATTAGTTCTTCTGAATACTATATGTAGTTTGGATAGTACCCGTGACTACTACAAACATAGTATAAGTAAAACGTTACTACTACTAACGCAATCTTTCACAGTAGTAGTGACGTAATGCATACGCACCTCTCAGCTGCACAAAGCTTGGGAACGGGCATACCGATAGAGGAAAGCCGATAATAACGGGTGTTTTATTAAGGACGCAACCCTGATTATAAGAAGATAGAAGTGAATTCTAACAATTCTTAACATACTACAGTCGTTACCTTGCTTGTTAGTTTACTGCTTGCATAAACGCTTGCTCACAACAATGAGTAAAATTAAAGACAATGTTATTGGAACGGCGCGTATGGCTTGTGCGAGTGAGAGCGTTATATATTCTCTCACTCCCACGGCTAGGGGACATTAGTTCTTCTGAATACTGTAAGTTATTTTTCTTTACTATTTAACAGTTCTCTATTTTATTGAATTACTCTTGAAGTCCAACTATCCTACCGCCAATTTGATTTAATGCATCGGTGGCACTTTTTGTTGCTTTCCTCACTTGTTTAACTGGATACTGAAATATAAAAAAGAACAAAGTGATTATACATATTTTATTTACATGAATTGAAGAGCTGATGAGTGGATGAAAGTGCTATGTGACATTTTTTTAAAAATGTAGTTTTCGTGATTGATGAATATTACATGCATATTTAGTTACTTAGGTGGCATAGAATGGTCTATTTTAACAGTTTAAGGAGAGACTGTACTTTGTACCCCGCCAATGTTAAATTTTCTATTTTTAGGTACATTTTTCATAGGATTGGTGAAAGATAGGAAAACGAAACTTTATACACTTATAGTTAAAGGAGTTGAAAGGAGTTATTTGAGGAGAAAGTTATAATAAAACTCTTACAAAAGAATAATGTTGAAAAGCAAAATTTAAAGAACTTTTACATTCATGTATAATTTTTTTTGAAGGTACAATAAGTAGGTACCAAAATAAAATCTATTAGTTAGTTAGCAAACTCACTTAAAGTTGGGACCAGTGGCGGATCCAGGATAGGCCAAAGGGGGGGCTAGGCGTTTGGGTGGGTGAAAGCACCGGGGGGTCTGGTGGGTATGGAACACCCCCCAGCAAGGCGGGGGGTCCGGGGAATTGTCAAAATTTAAGTGTAAAATGACACATTTTTAGGCCGTTTTTAACTCTTTATTGACCAGAGTTTAGAGGCAAAAAACTATGGTTTGACTCAAGAATATTGACTAAAAATAAAAGGATTTTGAAGCCATTAGAATGACCTTGGTCGGGCGTGCGGATTCCTCTCATGTTCGGCAACCGAACAAAACAAATTACCCATTTTATCTAGTGTAAATTGGATACCCAAGGGGGGGGCTATAGCCCCCCCTAGCCCCTCTTTGGATCCGCCACTGGTTGGGACCCTTAGATTTTTGATCGCATTTTCCTCAAAACTATAATTTTGTAACATAACACCCTAATCTGCTAAAGTCTTGAATTATTGGATGAATGTATTCAAAATTTTTCCTTCTACCCATTTGTATACATCTCAGTATCATCTATATAAGGTGTGGCTATAAAATAACGAGACTGACGTAAACAATTTTATTTTTGTTTTATACATAATCACTTATTGTCACCTTCAGTATACACTCCTTCTCTATCCCTACAACACTCCATGCGAATTTTCCATTGTTGGAAACAGTGCTGGAAGTCATCTTCTGTCAGCTCCTTCAGGACAAGTGCCTCTCAAAAATGTTTGAAATGAAGCTCGCAAAAATGTTTGTACGGACACTTTGTATGCGATTGAAAATGACCCAAATTTTTTGGAAACTATAATAACATGTGATGAAATGTGGTTTTTTACTAAATAAATAAGGATCCGGATCATAAGTCTTATGATCCGGAAACGAAGCACCAATCCATGCGCTGGAAGAGCCGAACTTCATCGAGAGCCAAAAAAGCTCGATTGAGTAAGTCAAAATTTAAATCAATAAAGATTGTTTTTTTGATATCCATGGGATTGTGTACTTTCACTGGGTTCCTGAAGGTCAAACAATTAATCAATATTACTACCTTGAGGTACTTTCTAAACTACATCAAAGAGTAAGGAAAAAACGCCCCGAAATGTGGAAGGACAAATCATGGGTTCTCCACCAAGACTATGCGCCAGCTCATTCCGCGTTATCTGTCAAGAGGTTCCTAGCCAAGTACAGCATCTCAGTGTTAGAACATCTACCTTATTCACCAGATCTTGCACCATGTGACTTCTACCTGTTCCCTAAGGTGAAATCTGCATTTAAAGGGACAAGATTAAAAGAGTCTGTGGAAGCTGTAAAAGAGAAAGCAACACATGTCCTGAAGGAGCTGACAGAAGATAACTTTCAGCACTGTTTCCAACAATGGAAAACTCGCATGGAGCACTGTAGGGATAGAGAAGGAGTGTATATTGAAGGTGACAATAAGTGATTATGTATAAAATAAAAATAAAATTTTTTACAACGTCAGTCTCGTTATTTAATAGCCACACCTCATATATATCTGAAAGGATTTACCCATAGTGGGCAGGTGGAGTGTTAAATTATTTGCACTCGATCTTAGTAGATCGAGTGGAACTAGTGTTCCAGGCCTACAAAATATAAATCTGTTTCTTATCACATGGTCAGCCAATTAACCTTTTTAGGACTATGCACGTATGTTTCATGGTTTTAGTCCAAAAAACTACAAACACACTGGTACATTTGCTTCATTTTTTATACTAATACATGTAAATACAAGTTCTAAAAATCTGGTGTGAAACACTCACACAACTTTCTCTTGCCAATGCAAATAATTAATAATAAACCTAACATTATTAATAAAATATTAGAAATAAACAAAAACTAACCTCAAAAACATAACCTTATTTTAATCATGAGTGAATGACGCAAAATGACAATCGAACTCAGTTTGGCTTAAAAATACGGAAAATCACGCTTTCACGCTAAACACTAGGCTCTGTAGAGAAAAATGCTCTAAACAAATATTGTAGATCTTTTAATTTTCTATAAATTTAATTATATACACTTTTGTCGTAAAATGCATACTAAGACCGAAATGTTAAAAAAATCGATTTTTCTCACGTTTTCGTGAGAAAAAAAACAGAAAATCGCAAATTACCGCTAAACTAAGCGTTATACAAAAAAATGTTTGAAATAAAAGTTGTAGAATTTTACATTCTCTACAACTTTTGTTATATAACGTTTTGCGCTAAAATGCATATTAAAGCCGCAATCTTAAAAAGAAAATGTTTTTACGTAAAAACAGCCTCACGCAGAATTTCAGCAAACATGGCGCCTACCCTATCTTGTAGAGCATAAAAAATGTAGTAAACCAGGCGATTTTAAAAAAAATCGTATGACCAGTTTTTGAGAAAATCGCAAAAAAGTAAAAAATTATACGAATAAACTACTACTTCCGGTTGACCGATTTTGATGAAAATGTTCGTGTCGGGTCCGGTAGTGGTATGTAACTTAAGTTTTAAGTTTCAAGTTCGTACGATGTTCCGTTCTTGAGATATTCTGTTCACACACAGACACACACACAGACACACACACAGACCAATCGCTAAAAACATGTTTTTTTGGTTCAGGGGGTCTGAAAACGTATAGATCCGGTGAAAACTCGATTTCGAAAAATCGACATGAAAACAATACTTTCCTTCCTATATATTCATATAGGCAAGAGAAAGTAAAAAAATGCATTATTATATAGGCTTTGTTTTACTGGATGGAAAAAGCATGTGTATTAACCTTGCTAATATGTTCTGAAAATCAGTATTATTGTGTTAGCTTCTTGCTACCATTTGTTTACTAATATAGAATATTTCTTTCCCTGGGAAAATAAATGTTTTACAATAATATAAATCTTGTATTATGTATATATTTGTTTTATTTTAAACATTTCGTTTAATTGTTTATTTTGTGAAAATACGAGTGAAAATGGTTGGCTTTAGTGGTAAGCGTCTCTGGGATGAAGAAATATTACAGTAGCTCTACGAAACATATTTAGTTCCAGGGATGGTGAGTTGAGAAAAAATAGGTGAATAATAAATACGGGAAGAAGAAGTAAATGAAAAGTCTAAAAAGAACTCAAATTGTGGGCTAAGTTCTAGGTTGAAAAACATAGTCCTCAAAAGGTTAAATGACAAACATTTAAGAACATAAGAAGTAGAGGTGTAAAATACATAGTCACAGTTATCTCCTCTGAGAGTAATGAATTTCATCATTATACAAATCTTGTGGTGGATGAAATGAAGGTGTCAATTTTAGGGTATAAAGTAGATGCTTTTCAGAGGTGTGGCATGCTGATAAGCATACTTTTCCACTCAGTGAGTAATGGAGTGATGATAAACTACCTCACTCCTCGTTTTAATTAGTAAAGCCTCTAGAGGTTCAAATCAACTTTAAGGCTGATGACCTAAACAATATACAGGGTGATTCATGAAGTTCTCCCCCCACTTCTACAGCACATTGTACTAGTAAAAATAATGAAAAAATGTTATATAAACATAGGTCCGAAAACGCTTCGTTAGCGAGTTACAGCTAGCGAAAGTTTCGCCTGGATTTCAGTTCACCAGGTGAAATGAGGTCTTCCTGGAATTGTGGTAAGGTAGATTAAGGGGCAAATTCAATCATTTCTTATGGTTTTTGATCTGATAAATTGAATAAAACAGGTCCCAGATCTGTAAGTTAAATAGTTTTTGAGAAAACCAGTGTCAAATGCAAAAAATGGAGTGAAAAACTTATTTTTTCATCTTTGGGCAAGGATAACTGTGTTATTTCACCAAGAAACAGTTAAAATTTTTCAATAAAACATGTAGAAAATTTTATTCTGAACAAACCGGTGTAAATTAAGTACACAGAAAGCGAATAGATGTTTGATTAAATGAGTTTTTATTCATAAGAGTACAAAGTAAAATTAACCGGAAAAACTAAAATGAAAAAATGTGTTTTTTTCACTCCATTTTTTTGCATTTGACACTGGTTTTCTCAAAAACTATTCGCTTTCTGTGTACTTTATTTACACCGGTTTGTTCAGAATAAAATTTTCTACATTTTTTATTGAAAATTTTTAACTGTTTCTTGGTGAAATAACAAAGTTATTCTTGCCCAAAGATGAAAAAATGTGATTTTCACTCCATTTTTTGCATTTGACACTGGTTTTCTCAAAAACTATTTAACTTACAGTTCTGGGACCTGTTTTATTCAATTTATCAGATCAAAAACCATAAGAAATGATTGAATTCGCCCCTTAATCTACCTTACCACAATTCCAGGAAGACCTCATTTCACCTGGTGAACTGAAATCCAGGCGAAACTTTCGCTAGCTGTAACTCGCTAACGAAGCGTTTTCGGACCTATGTTTATATAACATTTTTTCATTATTTTTACTAGTACAATGTGCTGTAGAAGTGGGGGGAGAACTTCATGAATCACCCTGTATATAAACTTCAGCTGTCAGTTTTGATCCATTAGGAGATTCAGCGGTTTTATAGATTTGTTGGCTTAGAAAATGAAAAGATTCTGTCTAGCCCGTGTTTCAAGTCCTTACAGCCAACAATGCGACCAAAAAAATGCATATTGGCGTATTTGTTCAGCAATAAGCCTACACTATATCGGTTCAACGACCTCAAAGTGGATTTCTAAAGAAGTCTAAAGAATCCCAAAGTGGATTTCATTTCTTCGCTTTTATCGTTTTTTGTTTCTGTCCATTTATTGTTTGTGAGTGGCTTTTGAATGTAGTGTACCTAACTCCTTTGATATTTGTAAAGCCTCTAAGATTAAAATTACTGTTTTTATAAAACTAGTCCTACAAACTATTAATTTGATGAACTTACAGCAAAAGCATTGTTTATAATATTTGATAAGCCTTCAACAGCTTTCACTATTTTTCGTCCAAAAGCGTGGTCAACTGTGTTTCCGTATTTATCTTCTTCTCGCATGGTGTCGACTATGGGTTTTGGCTGAAATAAAAATAAATAAAAATAAATTCCGGCCGCATTGGCGTAGTTGGTAACGTGCGCGCCTCTCATCATGCGGTCGTGGGATCGAATCCCACGTGCCGCTCAGGCACGGCATATTTTCATAAGTTACAAAAAAAATCATTCATTTTTCATTATACACAGTAAGCCAACGTCGTCGCTAATGACCGTTGTAGTTGATGCGACGTTATATAAATAAATAAAAAATAAATAAATTTGGTATATTAACATTTCAACACACCGGGTTGGTCTGTTGGTATAGTCGCCGCGAGTCAGCTGTTTAACTCCTGATGTACAGAGACGAAGATATATATAAAAAAAATTTATTCTATGTACCGTCGGCTAAACGTAGTTACTGTTATATGGATTTAAACAGACAGTTGTTAGGCTATTGATGTACCTTGAAGGTTAGAGTTCAATTAACCATACTTTCTGAGGAATTATCGGCTTTAATCTGTACAAGACTACTATCGGTTTCATAATCATAGACACCCGACTTCGAACCCTTGCATCTTCAAAACTATGCGTCGGACTTCAACATATTGTACATCAAAATTTAGTTAATTCTATTTTGCCTTGACCTATAATAGTCCTATATTTTTAATGTTGTTTAAAAATTGCCATAACGAAGTTGGCTGCCCATAACAGACAGGTGGAGTGCCAAATTATTTACACTCAATTTGTTCATTGCAGGGCTAAAATAAATAGTTCTGTTTCTTATCACATGGTCAGCCAATTAAATGACTGAATCATTTAAGAACAGAAGAGGTAGAGGTGTAAAAGACACTAATCAGAGTTATCTCCTCTGAAAGTAATGAATTTCATTATACAGCCAGACCCTGTGGTGATTGAAGTGAAGGTGTCATTTACAGAGTGGAAAACATGTGCTTTTCGGAGGGCCCGGCATGCTGATAAGCGTACTTTTCCACTCAGTGAGGAAGGCAATGGTAAACCACCTCACTCCTCGTTTTACTTAGTAAAACCTCTAGAAGTTCAAACCAGCCTTTTGGCTGTTGACCTAAACAACAACAACAACAACGAGGTTGGAAGACAAAAAGACCCGGTGTTTTTGCTTCCGCAACAAATTTCAATCGTTTAGAGGTGTGTAACTCGATAATTATTCGACCAAAAAGTTTGAAATTTTAGTACAACATAGACAATTATATTCTTAAAGCGTGCACGAAATTTCAAATTCGTATGTTATTTAAATTTTTATTTATTAAGATTATTCTGAACCCTTGCTATCTCTGTAACCACTCGATCGTTCGGCAAGGGTAAACTATCGTTTTATTCCGCGTAAAAAACTTAGTACAAAATATGTTAATAACATGAAAAATTGATTGGCCAATTTTGTTGTAAATTTTTAAAATTTTGAAAAATATACTGGGTAATGGAGGGGTGGGCGCTACTATCCATGTTGCCTGAAACTGACTGTCTATCTGAATTGACAATGCAGTTGGTCTATTCAGGTAGACAGTCCGACAGGATGTCATGTACACAACCTGGCAACATGGATAGTAGCGTCCACCCCCGCATTACCCAGTATATTTTTCAAAATTTAAAAAATTATACCACATTAGCCAATCAATTTTTCATGTTATTAACATATTTGTACTAAGTTTTTTACGCTGAATAAAACGATAGTTAGCCCGTACCGAACGATCGAGTGGTTACAGAGATAGTAAGGGTTCAGAATAATGTTAATAAATCAAAATTTAAATAACGTACGAATTTGAAGTTTCGTACACGCTGTAAGAATATAATTTTTTATGTTGTACTAAGGAGGCGAAGTAAGTCAGTGATCGGCTGGCTTGCATGTGCCGAAGCATCACGTCCAAGAGAGCACACCTGCTCCCTTACTTTCTGTAGCAGTTTTTCGTGCCCGTGCCTCTGGAAACTCCTCGGCATCCTATGGTTACTTTTCAGCCATGCTTTGGTCCCGCCGAGGTGAGCTGAGATGCTGGGCTTCTGTCTGTCTATCCTGATCCTTGTCCCTGGCATCTAGCACTTTTTCTATCCGTGCTAGAGGCAACTTCTCCTACTGTAGCTTTTGCCCAACCCAGTGGTGTCAGGCGTTTACCGTGCCGAAGGGTGGATGGCACTGGGGCATTTAATCAGTGTCTTAACGGTGCCTGTAGGATACTTGGCTAAATCCTACAGTATTTTGCCTTACCCCTGTACGCGGGGCTATGCAGGGGCGGACTGATTATTTCCCTAGCTGACACGACAACTAAAAGTGGTTGTTGTTCCTTTTACTAGGAAAAGGAAGATGGCTCTAGATGCTTTGACTCTGGAAGGAGTGGATTTGAGCTACTCCCCTGAGGTGAAGTATCTGGGGGCTGTCCTGGATAGGGGCCTGACTTGGAGGGGCCACATGTCAAGGACTGTTGAGAGGGCTGTAAAGGCCTTAGGGATGTTTAAGAGTCCGTTTGGGAGGACTTGGGGGCTTAGGCCTCGTATGGCAGAATGGGCTTATGTGAGCTTCATTCTGCCAATGGTCACGTACAAAGCTTTTGTATGGTGGCCAAGAACAGATCGGCTGAGGAAGCTGAAGAGATTGGCCCGCCTAAGGATATGTTGTGCAACGAGCACTGGTCCAACGGCTACTATGGAGGCGATGGTCGAGTTGCCTCCTATTCATGTTCAAGTGAAGAAGGAGGCGATAAGAACTGCCTTGAGGCTGGAGGGCGGGTTCGGGGTCCCATCAGGGGAGATGGGCCACACCGAGATCTTCATAGGGGTTGAGGGGATGGGTGTGGTAGGTGGTCCTCGGGACCGTATGTACAGAGCATACGACTTCTCCGACACACTGAGGGTGAAAATTTTTGATCGTCAGGAGTGGGCGGAGGGACAGCCAGTGATACCGGAAGGGGTTACCTTTTGGTACACTGACGGCTCAGTGATGAGCGGAAGAGCGGGAGTGGGGGCCTGGGGGGCCGGGGGAAAGATTCCCCTGGCCCTTGGGTGTAACATAACCGTCTTCTAAGAGGAAATATGGGCCATTAAGGTCTGTGCGGCTCAGGGGGTCGCACACTTATATTTATATGCAGTTGCAAAGTGGCTGCAAAAGAAGAGCACTGATGGGTAAGGTTGTGTAAACACCTTCTCAGATAAGTGCACTAGATCCTAGGCAGATCCTGCGCTTTATCGAAAGTGTGGGTCTTGCAGAAATAGGAATAGGGGCAATCACAAAAGATCTTTTAGGTCGCGGTGAGGAGGGGCTGCAGAAGCCTGAACGCCCTTATTGTAAAGTAAAGTAAAGTAAAGTATGTTGTACTAAAATTTTAAACTTTTCGCTCGAATAATTATCGAGTTACACGCCTCTAAACGCATGAAATCTGTTGCGGTAGCAAAAAAACCGGGTCTTTTTGTCTTCCAACCTCGACATGACAATTTTTAAACAATATTAAAAATATAGCGCTATTATGGGTCAACGCAGAATAAAATGAGATAAATTTTGATGTAAAATCCGACGCATAGTTTTGGAGCTGCAAGAGTTCAAACTCGGATGTCTATGATTTTGAAACTGATAGTAGGCCTACACCCATTTTCAAGTCATAAGTACATTATTCCTTATCTTGGGTCAAGAGTTGCTTCTTGTTCTAAATTGAGCAGAATACAACGTACAAACATTAGGATAAAAAAAATAACTTTGTTTATTAAATTTGGTTAACTTCCAACAATATTCTGTATATTTTAATTTTTAATTTTCTGTAACTGTGTTCATAAACTACATTATTTTAGAATTTTAGACGTACTTTTTGTTATTTTCAACCAAAATAATATGAAAAAACCCTTCAATCGGTTTACTTTTTTCACTCGTTTACTTAAATGCTGCATCTTTCTTACCATATATCTACGTCGTTACCTAACTAAACTAATAGCTGAATCTGAAAGCTATCTAGAACGCACAAAAATTTACATTGATGATAAGAACGCTTCTTATGTATTACTGTTGATTTACAGAGTTATTTTTCAATGAATGATACAATTTTTAGTTTTAAATTATAAAGTTTAACGTCACAGAAGTTTTGATTCGTAACAAAGAAATAACAAGATATTAAAACTCTGAATACAAAAACTTAATTCGACTTAACACTACAAAATCTATATTTATGTTACTTCCTTCTAACTTCGATTGAATATTAGGGGGGGGTCATATGTCACAGGGGCGGTTCCAGGGCTGATTTTCGGGGGGGGGGGGGAGCTATCTTGTTTTTATATAGCTCTTACTGTTTGTAATTGAGTCATTGAAAAGTCCTCTTTTATGCTGTATTGCTGTAACCATAATTTTAATTCATTGAGAAATTTTCGCTACGTCAAAGTCTTTGTAAATCAAGAAAATCTTGAAAAATGAAGGCGCTGACTGGATGCGAGTGGCTTTTGACTACTGATACTGATTGTTATCTTAATACTATTTAAAAATAGATACTTTCTGTTTGACTCATTTTAATACTAAAATAATTATTGTTAGTTGATAGGTACGAGTAGGCTATTGGGATTCAGTTTTGTTAGAAATAATAGCTTAAAGAAAATATTAAACTAAGTTTTCCTAGTATTTCGGGGGGGCCATGGCCCTCATGGCCCCTTCCCTGAAACCGCCCCACACAACATGTTGTGTCATGTTTTCTCTCTTCCAATGATAAGAAACAACAAACGTGTCTCTCATAGAAGGTATCTGGCTAGTTCTAGAAGCACCGGATGTTTGTACCATATCTCATACAATCGGGGTCTTATGTTCTACTCTTATTATAGTCAACCGAAGACATTTTTGTTGGGTATACTTACGTGGACAATATCAACTATTTTTGATTGTATGATATTTAACTGTCGTTTTGATCTTCCATGGCTCCTGATAAACCTGTTGACAGTTTGCAGTAGAGATTCGTTTTCTAATTTTTCATTGACTAAAGAAAGTAGTTGAGTTGATAAGGCATTTTTGTCGTCATCTATTGGCACTGGTAAAGCTTGTGAAGGATTTATTGCATTCTGGCAAATTAATAATATTCCTATAATGATACACACATTCTTCATTTTCCATGCGACTGCGTTGAAATTGACATCTAGAAAACTGAATATTTTCACAAAATTCTATCAGATAAATTTAAAGTCATTGGAAGTTTTATAAACATTTTATTTTTTGTGATTCTATAATAACGGGTGTTTTATTAAGGACCCAACCCTGATTATAAGAAGATAGAAGTAAAACATCGGTAAATTTTCTGTCTCCCAATCGGTATGTTGGCACCAGTGTACTCAAGGCCAACTGCTAAGTCAGTTAAAATGTTCCAGTCAAGCATTAGTGTGGTGACAGCAGTCGTTTCGTTATATTATGTCAGCAATGGTTTTTTTTCCAAGGAAGAACGCGTGTTTATTGTAGAGACTTACATTGCGAGTAAATCTTACAAATGTGTGCAAGATAAGTTTCAGTTGAAATTTCCCCGTTCTGCCGTTCCGAATAAATCGTCAATATTGCGTTTGATAAATAATTTCCATAGAACTGGGAGTGTGCTCGATGAGAAACCACCTCGCCAGCCAACAAAGTTAACCGCGGAAGTTCTCGAAGATTTGAAAAATCGTTTGACACAATCACCTAAAAAATCGCTTAGAAGATTATCATCGCAAGCTGGGCTAACATTAACTAATGTTTTCAGAGCTACGAAAAAGTTATATTTGCATCCTTATCGCGTTGGTGTAACTCATGAACTGAAAGCTATGTAAGTCTCTACAAGAAACACGCGTTTTTCCTTGGAAAAAACTATTGCTGACACAATATAACGAAACAACTGCTGTCACCACACTAATGCTTGACTGGAACATTTTAACTGTCTTAGGTAGTTGGCCTTGAGTACACTGTTGCCAACATACCGATTGGGGAACAGAAAATTTACCGATGTATTACTTCTATCTTCTTATAATTAGGGTTGCGTCCTTAATAAAACACCCGTTATTATAGGCATACAGTGTGGATATTTGTAGTATAAAATATTAATTTGGCATGAATTTGAAGAGGGGCATTTATCGTGTTTGTCCATGTGTGGCTGACTGTTGGTCGCAATATTAAATTTCTCGTCCAACCAAAAATCCTTAAATTTCTGACAGAGTTGTCACATGGCGGACAGACTACATGGGTATGTGAATGCACATGTTGTAACGTCACTTTGGGAAATCGTTTCGCTGTAATGTCACTGCTTTGTTCTTCAAAAAATTTTTTTCGATTCCCATCGAAGGTGACCTAGTACTATTATTAATTGTTGTTTAGGTCATCAGCCGAAAGGTTGGTTTAAACCTGTAGAGGTTTTACTAAGTAAAACGAGGAGTAAGGTGGTTTACAATTGCCTTCTTCACTGAATGGAAAAGTATGCTTATCAGCATCCCGGGCTCTCAAAAAGCACATATTTTCCTCTCTGCAAATGACACCTTCACATCATTCACCACAGGGTCTGGCTGTATAATGAAATTCATTACTTTCGGAGCAGACAATTCTGATTAGTGTCTTTTACACCTCTACCTCTTCTGTTCATAAACAGCAGTAATTAAACTTTTTGATTCAGTAATTAAATTGGTTGAACATGTGATAAGAAACAAAACTATTTATTTTAGCCCTGCAACGAACAGATTGAGTGTAAATAATTTTACACTCCACCTGTCTGTTATGGGCAGTATTATAAGTTACTGAAACTAACCTAAAAATGCCCGTCTGTGCAGTATTTGATTGTAACACCACTGTCAAAGCAGAGAAGCGGAGATGAAAGTACTCTGTTTTACGTGAGTGACGTAGTTGCGTGGATCGAACTAAATTAAGCAGAGAGACGAGCACCCGTATGTAGTTTTTCTGAACAGGTATGGATACCTAAAGTTATTGTATTACGTTTTATTTGAGATTAAATTATTTATATTATTGGTTAATTAAAAGTATTTAAATATATAGACATTTTTTCAGCCATAGGCAAATTTAACTGATGCAATCTCTAAACAGGCATTGCCTTGGAGACCCTATATTTTCCTTGTGGAATTAGTTTGTACTGTCTTTTTATTTAGAATTAGTTATAATTGTTTTAACAATTAGTTAAGTCAGCCTAACAAATATAAACTATTTTGTTCATTCATAAACTGTTTTCTTTCATTTGTAAAATTGTTGGGTTGTTTATATTGTTAACAATAAGAATTTTTGCCCATAACGGGTAGGCGGAGTGTTAAATTAATTGCACTCGATCTGTTGATTCCAGGGCTGCAAAAAATAGTTCTGTTTCTTATCACATAGTCAGCCAATTATATGACTGAACTAATTAAAGAACGAAGATCTAGAGGTGTAAAAGACACTAGTCAGAGTTATCTCCTCTAATAGTAATGAATTTCACTATACAACCAGACCCTGTTGTGAATGCAGTGAAGGTGTCATTTGCAGCGTGGAAAGTGGGTGCTTTTTGGAGGGCCTGGCATGCTGATAAGCGTACTTTTCCACTCAGTGAGGAAGGCAATTGTAAACCACCTCTCACTCCTCGTTTTACTTCGTAAAACCTATACTTGTTGTTATTAGGCTGATCACCTAACAACAAGAAGAAGAATGTTTTATCATTTTTTTCCATTTTTTATGTCGTTAATGTATTTATTTACAACTTGTGAAATAAATTTTTCAGAGGGCCTGGCATACCGATAAGCATACTCTTTAAACTCAGTGAGGAAGGCAATTGTAAGACATCTCACTCTTCGTTTTTTACTTAATAAAGCCTCTAGGAGTTCAAACCAGCCTTTCGGCTGATGACCTAACAACAACAATAAGAATGTTTTATTATTTTATTCCATGTTTTATGTCGTTAATATATTTTTTTCAACTTGTGAAATAAATTTTCTTATTCTTATTTATGTTTTTGCCATGATGTTTCAAAATAACTAGATTAGCTTATAGACTACCCTAAAAATAACTAGACTAGCCGGCCGCATCGGCGTAGTTGGTAACGTGCTCGCCTCTTATCATGCGGTCTTGGGTTCGAATCCCATTCAGGCACAGCATATTTTCATACGTTACAAAAAACCATTTCATTCTTTACCGTCTGCATTAGCAGTAATTACAAAATAATCGGACGTAAGACTAGCTTCTACCCCAGGAGTTCCGGGTTCAATTCCCAGTCAGATCTGGGATTTTTTCATCCTTTTTTTTATCTATCACCATTCATCTTTGGCATTCAAACTAATGCGCAGAACAGTCGGATGTAAAGAAATTTACGGAAGTAAATTTTTTCAGATAAAGTAGTATAAATCGTATAAATTTTAAGTTGTTATTTGTTTTATGTATGTGTTGTTGTGTAGGTCAACAGCCGAAAGGCTGGTTTGAACCTCTAGAGGTTTCACTAAGTAAAACGAGGAGTGAGGTGGTTTACCATTGCCACAACTCACTGAGTGGAAAAGTACGCTTATCAGCATGCCGGGCCCTCTGAAAAGCACATATTTTCCACTCTGTAAATGACACCTTCACTTCATTCACCACAGGGTCTGGCTGTATAATGAAATCCATTACTTTCAGAGGAGATAACTCTGATTAGTGTCTTTTGCACTTCTACCTCTTCTGTTCTTAAATGATTCAGTCATTTAATTGGCTGACCATGTGATAAGAAACAGAACTATTTATTTTAGCCCTGCAACGAACAGATTGAGTGTAAATAATTTGACACTCCACCTGTCTGTTATGGGCAGATTTTATGTATGCTGTACCTTTTATTATTTTTATAGCGTGAAGATTGAAAAATCACTATAGAATTAAAAAAATTTTGAAATTATGCATTGTAAAATATTACGTAAAGTTTGGAAAGTACCAGCATAAAATATTTTATTCATTTGTGAATGGTCAGATTCATTTGAAATAACAGCTAAACAAGACTAACTGAAAGGAAGTGCGATGGTATAGCCTAATGCTATGAATGAATGTAAAAACAGTGACTGCTTTCTCTAAAACAGGCTGAAAAGTAACATAACGTGTTCTTACTAAGAATTCTTTATTACAATTAGGCCTTTGTTACGACATTACCTAAATAAAATTAATCGAGATCTGTTTACAAATAAAGTGCAAACGTAACTGTTATGAAATGGTCTAGGTTATCATCGGCTTTTACTGTATTTATTTCTCTGTAAGTACGATCGATACCTTTATTACAGAAGTTGACATGTAGCCTATTATTTAATACGATACATGTGGGCCTAGACCTATTGATCTATATTTAATAGTATTGTTTTGGTCATCAGCCGAAAGTCTGGTTTGAACCTGTAGAGGTTTTACTAGTAAAATGAGAAGTGAGGTTGTTTACCATTGCCTTCCTCTCTGAGTGGAAAAGTACGGATATCAGCATGCCGGGCTCTCTGAAAAGCACATATTTTTCACTCTACAAATGACACTTTCACTTCATTCACCACAGGGTCTGGCTGTATAATGAAATTCATTACTTTCAGAGGAGATAACTCTGATTAGTGTCTTTTACACCTCTACCTCTTCTATTCTTAAACGATTCAGTAATTTAATTGGTTGACCATGTGATAAGAAACAGAACTATTTATTTTAGCCATGCAACGAACAGATTGAGTGTAAATAATTTGACACTCCACCTGTCTGTTTTGGGCAAATTTAATAAGACATAAAATTTGGTATAAAACACCCACGACTTTCTTTGGCCAATGTAGATAATGAACAATACTGGGTGATTACAAAATATGAAATAGACACTTTCGGTAGCCTCTAAAAAATTAAACTGCCGTATTTGAATACAGTAAATAATATAGGTTTACAGGAAATTTTCCGAAGTATATGTTGGTATATGTTCCACAAAGTTTAAATTTAGATGATAAAGTCTTACGTAAAAAAATTGTGTGGAGTTGCAGGATTGTGTTAAAAATGACGATGGGTTCTTTCTTCGCCTAATTTTCAGTGATGAATGTACGTTTCATATTAGTGGGAAAGTTAATAGATATAATGTAAAGAATATGGGGTACAAAAAACCCAAGAGCAAATTTACAACATATAGACGCGAATCCTAAAGTAAACGTGTTTTGCGCTGTATCTCATGAAAAAGTTTACGGCCCATTCTATTTTCATAAAGTGTCTGTAACCGGAGTAATTTATCTGGACATGTTACATGAATGGCTAATGCCTCAACTCCAGGAAGAAAGTGACAACTTTGTTTTTGTACGAGATGGAGCTCCACCTCACTGGCACTCACAGGTCAGAAATTATCTGGATGAACGCCTTCCTGGACGATGGATTGGCCGTGCAAGTGAGAAAAACCTGGTGTACAAGCGTTGGACACCTCGTAGTCCAGACTTACCATCCTGCGACTATTTTTTGACGGGTTGTGTAAAAGCCAAAGTTTTTATACCACCCCTTTCTGTTGATATCGATGATTTCAAACAACACATCACATACCCTTTTGCTACAGTTGATCGTCATATGTTTGCACGTGTGTGGGAAGAATTCGAATACAGTGTTACAAACTTGCGCTTATTCAACATTTTTTTATGAATTCTTCTAAATAATCATGTAAGAAATCATCTTAACTTTAAGAATAATAAATTTTCTATAAGCTATCGAAAGTGTCTATTTCATTTATAATCACTCATTATAAGGTTTAATCGTGAGTGAATGACGCAAAATGAAAACCAACCTCTGTGGAACTTGAAAATACGGAAAATCAGTAATTAACGCTAAACTAGATAGTAAAAGAATGTTTGAAATAAAAGTTGTAGATTTTGTTATTTTCTATAACTTTTGTTATAAGGCTGTCTTTGAAAGATGTCTACATTTTGGCCTCGAAAGAATGAAGACATCTGAATAGTTGTTGTTGTTGTTTAGGTCAACAGCCGAAAGGCTGGTTTGAACCTCTAGAGGTTTTACTGAGTAAAAAACGAGGAGTGAGGTGGTTTACTTTGTATTCCTCACTGAGTAGAAAGATTATGCTTATCAGCATGCCAGGCCCTCCGAAAAGCACCCATTTTCGACCCTGCAAATGACACCTTCACTTCATTCACCACAGGGTCTGGCTGTACAATGAAATTCATTACTCTCAGAGGAGATAACTCTGATTAGTGTCTTTTACACCTCTACCTCTTCTGTTCTTAAATAGTTCAGTCATATAATTGGCTGACTATGTGATAAGAAACAGAACTATTTTTTGTAGCCCTGGAACCAACAGATCGAGTGCAATTAATTTAACACTCCACCTGCCCGTTATGGGCATATCTGAATAGATAGGAGTTGAAATGTGGAGCCCAGAAAGAGGGGGGGTAGCGATCCTGCGAGATGAGGTGAGCTGGAAGCTGGTCGCTCAGTTTGTAGAGAGGGTGATCGAAAGACTGCGGAAGGAGGAGACATCCGGAGACTAGTGAAATCGCTCTTTCCCACCGTAAATAAATATTGTCCCAATTTCATACAATTAAAACACTAATTCCTGAGCTGTTGATGAAAGATAAATGAATTTAAGTAAGAGAGCATGTGGTAGTCGATGACATCGAGAGGAGAATTGAAACTTGAAACTTAAGTTACATACCACTACTGGACCCGACACGAACATTTTCATCAAAATTGGTCAACCGTAAGTAGTATTTTTTCGTGTAATTTTTAACTTTTTTGCGATTTTCTCAAAAACTGTCCTACCATTTTTTTTAAAAATCGCCTGGTTTACTAAATTTTGTATGCTTTACAAGATAGGGTAGGCGCCATGTTTTCTGAAATTCTTGGTGAGGCTGTTTTCACGTAAAAAAATTGTTTTTTTTTAAGATTGCGGCTTTAATATGCATTTTAGCGTAAAAATTTATATAATAAAAAATGTAGAGAATTTAAAATACTACAACTTTTATTTCAAACATTTTTTTGTATAACGCTTAGTTTAGCGGTAATTAGCGATTTTCTGCTTGTTTTTCTCACGAAAACATGTGAAAATCAATTTTTTAAGATTTCGGCCTTAGCATGCATTTGACAAAAGTGTATATAATAAAATTTATAGGAAATTAAAAGATCTACACAACTTTTATCTAAAGCATTTTTCTCTACAGAGCCTAGTTTAGCGTGAAAGAGTGATTTTCCGTATTTTTAAGCCAAACTGAGGTCGATTTTCATTTTGCGTCTTTCACTCATGATTAAAATACGATTATGTTTTTTGAGGTTAGTTTTTTGTTAATTTCTAATGTTTTATTACTAATGCTAGGTTATATTGATCATTATTTGCATTGGCAAGAGAAAGTCGTGTGAGTGTTTCATACCAGATTATTTTCCTTTAAATAAATGAAGTTTTAATATTTAACTTAACCCTTTCAATCCCAAATTTTTTAACTATGCACAAATAAATATGTGTAGGTAATTACATTGTTTCATACACTTTACTGACATTTAAGTGAAATAAAATCACTTTTAGACCTTCAGCCTTTTTGATCGCGTGACAAAAAAGTGTGACACATACGTCACATTGAGCTTGATGGTATCAAAGTCCCAACAATATTAATAAGTAAAATCATGTTCAGCCTTCCTAAACAATATTCTCTTATTAATTTGTAGCAAAAAAACTAAATATGATTTTAATATCAAAGCATTATTAAGACTAAAAAAATGTTACAATTCAAAAATGTAGGTAAAATGGACAAAGTCACTATTTACAGCCTAAAAAATATACTTGTATGTAGGCCCCTACATTCAACATACTTGAAGAAATGCTACTTTATTTTAGTAAATGAACACGAATATTTAAAACTAAAATTAATTTTAAAAATAAACTAATGATCGTGTCCGTGGCGTAGTGGTCAGCATCTTAACTGCAATGCGGAGGTCTCAGGTTCGATTCCTGGCTAGGGTACAGAAAATTATTACACTTCACATCCAGCGCTCTTTAATCAAAAGCAATCGCTAACAGGTAGTCGCTAAGTTTTTATGTCTGTTATTTCACTCCAATGTGACTTCTATGCCACACTGGGTAAGAAAGAGTTAACGATAACTTAAGTGTAAGTAAGAAAGTAAATTGATTAAAATATAAAATAAATAAGATTTTGTGTATGAACTTACCTCATTCTAAACAACATATAGTCTACTGTATTTTAAATAAATTTTTCGCACATGTAAGTAATATATAGTAAAAATAAATAACTAAAGATTGCTTGATGTACAACAGAAGATATATTATTGGATCGTAAAAAATATTACACAATAACTATGAGATATAGCACTTGAATGACTCCAGCCGCATATAAAACAATGATCAGGTGTAACTTATTCGTGACGGTTCTATCGAGAGGGACTGCGTTGTGGCTTCAGTGTTAAAGTCTCTCAGTCCATCATAGGAAGAAATGTGAAAGTAGTTGTTGAAATTAAACAACGTTTTTGTTTCCGCTCAGTCTTAGCGCAACCTGTCCAACACTAATAATATTACTACTAACAATATTATGCATACTTACTCTGTGTAAACTTTTATAGCACCAGCAACAGAATCTTATTATTAGTATGGATCATCGTTGATTTATTTTTTTCTATTAGGCTATGCAAAAAAATCTGGCGTGAAACCCTCACATAACTTTCTCTTGCCAATGAAAATAATTAACAATAAACCTAACATTAGTAATAAAACATTAGAAATGAACAAAAAAATAACCTCAAAAAACATTAGTGAAATACGCAAAATTAAAATCGACCTCAGTTTGGCTTAAAAATACGGAAAATCGCTCATTCACGCTAAACTAGGCACTGTACGAAAAATGCTTTAAATAAAAGTTGTAGATCTCTTAATTTCCTATAAATTTTATTTTATACACTTTTGTCGTAAAATTCATTCTAAGGCCTAAATCTTTAAAAAAAATAGATTTTTCACACGTTTTCGTGAGAAAAAACAGAAAATTTCTAATTACCGCTAAACTAAGCGTTATACAAAAAAATGTTTGAAATAAAAGTTGTAGAATTTTACATTCTCTACAACTTTTATTATATAACGTTTTGCGCTAAAAAGCCGCAACGTTTATAATAACGTTTTGCATATAAAAGCCGCAATTTTAAAAAGAAAACGTTTTTACGTAAAAACAGCCTCACGCAGAATTCCAGCAAACATGGCGCCTACCCTATCTTGTAGAGCATAAAAAATGTAGTAAACCAGGCGATTTTAAAAAAAATCGTAGGACCAGTTTTTGAGAAAATTCCAAATAAGTGAAAAATTATACGAAGAAACTACTACTTCCGGTTGACCGATTTTGATGAAAATGTTCGTGTCGGGTCCGGTAGTGGTATGTAACTTAAGTTTCAAGTTTCAAGTTCGTACAATGTTCCGTTCTTGAGATATTCTGTTCACACACACACACACACACACACACACACACACACACACACACACACACACACACACACACACACACGCGCGCGCGCGCGCGCGCGCACACACACACACACACACACACGCACACACACACACACACGCGCACACGCGGACACACACACACACACAGACCAATCGCTAAAAACATGTTTTTTGGGTTCACGGGGTCTGAAAACGTATAGATCCGGTGAAAACTCGATATCAAAAAATCGACATGAAAACAATACTTTCCTTCCTATATATTCATATAGGCAAGAGAAAGTAAAAAACTGTCATTATATCTAAATATTATTTTTTGTTTTATTATTATTATTATTTTCATAAATTTTATTGTTATTATCGTATACTAGCATGTCCCATGCTGCTTCGCACTCGAAACATGTGTAATCATTTTTTTTTGTAATCCCTAATTTGTGTACGTTGCAATCTGTTCAATTCAGAACAATAAGCAACCCCATGACCCAATGAGATGAGGATGATATGTATGACGTGGAAATGAGGTGTAGTCTTGTACAGACTCAGGCCGACAATTCCTGAGAGAGTATGGTTAATTGAACCCCAACCATCAAAGTACACCGGCAACCGCCGTCTAGCATTCGAATCCGCATAAAAGTAACTACCTTTACTAGGATTTGAACCAGGAACCTTCGTCTTCGAAAAGTAATTTTCTTTTAAATAAATATGTGGCCTTCGGACCACCCCAGTCAGTCAGCTGGTAGAAAGTCGCTATTATTTTTTAAGTAACACCGGTTGGGCAAGCGACTTTGTATGGTGACCAGCTGACAGCCATCCGTGAACAAACTCTACTACGGGTCCCTGTTCAAATTCATGTCACTAATTCACGTCAAATAATACTGCAAAGCAGCGATCAAATTGGGTAGTTGTCAATAATGTACAGTTCCCGATAACAAATAAAAGCTAAAAAAAAAAATAATAAAAATAACAAAAAATTATTACAAAAAAATCATTTCATCCATCATAGTTACAACCCAACGTCACCAATGACCACTGTAAAATTATTGATGCGACATTAAATGAACAAAGAAAAAAAATATGTAACAGAAATTTTGTGTAGCTGCTACATCGTTGTAACACACACACACACACACACGCACACACGCGCGCGCACGCACACACACACACACACGCACACACACACGCACACGCACACACACACACACACACACACACACACCCACACACACTTTTTGATAAATTCTCCCGCGTACGTCTCTCATTAGTCTTTATACTGTCTTCAACAATAAAGTAAAACCCCGACTATCCGAAACCCGGTTAGCCTATCCGAAATATCGATTATCCGAAATCTTTTTTTTAAATTTTTCTGTAAACTGTGTAGGTAGAAGACGAACTACTACAATACTCAATATGGTAGGCAATGCTACGCGTACTACAAGTCGTCAACTTTTAATGAATTTTTCCCTTTCATTCTCAAATTATGATGCATCAATTCAAAAATTTTTTTTTGGCATTTTTACTTATAAATGGACCAGTAAAGCATATTAAATTGATTTTTGTAACTTATGCCCCTACAGAAGTTTTTTTACAAAATGTTGTTCACAAACAACATTGGGTGTTGGGAGTTATTAATATCCCTGTAATTTTTTTAACATGCAAGTTGTTAGTTATTCAAGTACATAGGAGCAAGAAGTAATTATATAAAGTCTACTCACCATAAAATGATAACAATGATTTTTCTGATTATCCATTTAATAACACATGATAAAATAACACAAAAACTATAAATTTACTACACTATTTACACAATGATCGGATTCATCATATTTATTTACTTGTGATTTTACTGTTTTACATGAAATTGATAAAAACAATTTTCGTTCTTGGTAAGACACAGATTTACACCACACTTTTTACACATTATATGAGCATATCCATTCGAACAAAATTTACAACGTCCTTGTTTATTATGATAGTCCGGCCAGTGACCAATGTTATCGTACATTACATCAGAAATTGGACGGAATATCAGTTTATTTATTTTTTTTTTTTGGTTGAGATTCACTACTTGGTCTTCCTTTCCGTTTCCTATCTGTAGTCTTTCCAGCTTTTGTAAGTGCAGTAGCAATATTTGCCTGGAACTGTAGCAATGTGTACTCGGGCTTTTTTCCTTTTTGGTCAGTGTATCTTCGATGCTCCAACCAGCTATTTACGACGGCTACACCAATGCACCAATATATAATTCTTGTGTACCATTTCCGTGAACGAATATCAATTCTATATAATTCCAAAAGCATATCAGCTTTGTCCACGCCTCCCATAAATTTATTATACTCCTGAACGACATGTGGCTGTGGAACATCAATTCTCTTTCGCTCTGCTGCGCTCCAGCGTTTGCATGGTTTTTCAGGTTGTACACCTGAATACGTTGAAATAAAATTAATTGCTTTTCTGTCATACCAACGTACAAGAGAAATATTATTATTGCTCTCAATCCTCCAATCACTACTTCCACGACCCTTTTTTTTCAATTCTGCTTCACTAGCCAAGATGCAGTTTTTCATTCTGTCCTGTCTAATAGTTCCAATACATAAAATACCTTTTTGTTTTAGAGCAACTGACAATTGTAAGGAAGAGAACCAATTGTCAAAAAACAGTTTAAAATTTTCTTCATTTGGTATATCCTGACATAGTGCCATGACTATATCACCCGAGAATCCCAAACCAACATCATCACAAGTCCCTTTGCCTTCGTATAGCTTAAAATCGTACATCAAACCTGATGAACCTGCCCGCATGAATACTTTAAATCCCCATTTGTGGGGCTTGTTTTTGATATATTGTTTCAAAAAATTCCTTCCTTTATAAGGAATCATTTGTTCGTCTACAGCTTGATATTCATCTTGAGGCAGATTTTTCATTGCTGCCTGAAGGGCATTCAACAAAGGGCGAACCTTTTGTAATTTATCATAATTCGGGTCATCTAAAGGTAACAATTTTGTGTTATCAAACACATGAAAATATCTTTTGAGTTCCACATACCTATTGTAGGTCATAACATCTGCCACTGGCGGATAGCGGCATTCAGCTGACCAGAACATTTTTGTAGCGGGCATTTTTACAATACCCATGTGAAGCCAAATACCTAACAATTGTTCAATTTCAGATTCAGAAACATTCAAAGTTATTCCATTCACCTGGTGAGCATATACATTACTCTGTTCAGCAATTAATTTTATGACTGGAGTTGTAAAATTTTTTTTTAAATATTGAATCGGAGTAGACACATTGTCAACCTCCTTTTGGTGCTTCCATTCGTAGTTTGGTGGTTCAAATTGTACTTTTGTGAACTTCCACTGGAGTTCAGAATTTTTACGTTTAGAAATATTTTTTGATCTATGTACGTTTTGGGTACAATCAGTTGGCACGTTGTTACTGGTAGGAGGTTCTTTAGGACAATTTAAATTATCATTTATAGTATCTGAACTAATAGTAGGTAGTACTTCTTCATCAGCACCCTGAATTAGTTCAGTTGGAACAACCACTTCTGAAAGTCTTAGCAATTCATCATCTTCAATGTCAGATAACAAATCACCAATTTCAGAAACATTGCCATCAGGCACATCAATATAAATATCATCAACCTTTAGATTCTTTATACCAAACATTATAACACGTAAAATAAAACAGTAACACACAACAAATAAAAACAGTCTTAGTAAACAGTCCTAACCTATTGGCATCCCTTCTGTCAACCAGTGAAGCTCATTGTTGTTGGTGAACAACACAAAGTTTACACAATAATATAAAAAGAATTGTTAATTACACTATTAATATGAATGTTTAAACATAACAAATAATGTTTTATAAATCACGTAAAACCAAAAAAACGACACATTATTACTAATTTTAATTACAATAGCGAAAAAATAACAACAGTGAACAAATACTGCTGTAATATGGCACTATCTGGTAGCATAATATGTAACTACTTGTTTGTGGCTTCTGAACAACATTGAGTTTTAAAGGAAATCTTTGATAAATACGTTGTAATCTAATACCGAAATTAGTGTTGTTCCTGAACAACGCTGGGCGTGAAAGGGTTAAAGAAATTAGCAAGTAAACGCGAATCAGTTGCTCCCGGTAGAAAGATCAGTAAAGATCGCATTACGGCTGTTGTCTGTGCAAATTTAACTGGTTCCACATAAAATTCATAAAATTCAAATATTCAAGCATTTGACGCGTTAGAAACAACTTTAATTTGGTTTGAAATGCAGCCTGAAGCAGATTTTTCTACTTTCCTGACTGTCAAACGAATCAGGGATCTAGCAGCATTAAAGTGAAAGAACAATGTAAAAAAACGCAAAAGCGATTTTTTAAAAACAATGAACTGGAATAAGTAAATTATTTTTATTTTTATAACAACTTATAATATTTTATTTTAACGTATTTTTATTTTTTATGATTCCGTATAAATTCACAATTTTCATTGTTTTTCCACTATTAAAATTGATATTTTTCACTACAAAGTGTATTTATCTTTTTATTATTCTCTTTCCCGAGTGTGATCGATTATCCAAAAAAAAATCGGTAATCCGAAATTGTCATGCCCTAATAATTATTTCGGCTAATCGGTACTTTACTGTAGTACACGCATACACACAAAACGACGTTTTGATAATTTTTTTCCGCACGTCTCTCGACTTCATCAAACCCCTTTATCTACTACTACAACAATACGTACCAAACACACACACACACACACACACACATATTTATGAAAATCTTCATTAGGGTTCTTAGAGTTATAATTTTTGAAAATTTAAAAATAAAATGTAGCTGTGAATATAAATATCAATATGCTGTCAAAATTTCATGAAAATCCGTTGAGTAGTTTTGAAAATTAGCCTGCACAAAAAAACAAGCTTTATCTTTATAATATTAGTAGCTATAAATAAAATAATTCAATTCAGTTCAAAATGTTATTTATTATTTAAAATTTTACAATTATATTTTAAATGAATCCCTCCAAGTTAAATTTAACTTATGTAAGAAATTGTGTTAAACTAACATGATAAATAATATGTACAATATGTTGTTTAAGTCATCAGCCGATGGGCTAGTTTGAACCTCTAGAGCAGGGGTCTCCAACCTACGGCCCGCGGGCCACATCCGGCCCGCGAACAGATTTTTTCCGGCCCGCGGAAAGCTAGCATACTGAAAAAAACATTTTCATTTGATAATATATTTCGTTTTAGGCATTTTTACCTAAAATTATTTTAGGCATTTTTAAATATATGAGTACAGTAGGCTACTCGTCTCTCACTTGCCACTTCTTTTCTCAATAAGTGTAAAACTAGCTGTAAACGAGTAGTAGTGATCACTTGTAAACTCATGTATTGTCAAGTTTTCTTTAAAATTCAATAAAGTACATTTTGTAGTAAATTGAAAAGATTTGGTTTTGTATCATCCTGTGTTTTCATTAAGCCTACTTTAAAACTCCTTTTACAGAAGAAATATTATTTTATAGCAAATATAATTATTTGTTTGGTCACAGCTTATTTTTACAATCACGTAAAGAATTTTAGTTAGCCAACAACCAAGATATTATAAGGAAATATAGCAACTTAAAAGACTAAGCAAGAAAATCTCAAAAACCACCACTGAGCTCTTAATTAGAAAAAACTTCGAGGGTGTATGCCCTGAAATATTGTTGGCCCGCCTTTCCTCCAAAAATTTACAATGTGGCCCTTCAGTAAAAAAGGTTGGAGACCCCTGCTCTAGAGGCTTTACTAGGAAAAACAAGGAGTGAGGTGGTATAACATTGACTTCCTCACTGAAAGGAAAAATATGCTTATCACCATGCCATGCTCTCCAAAATGCATCTATTTTCCACCCTGCAAATGACACCTTTATTTCATTCACCACACATGGTCCGGCCGTATAATAAAATTCATTAATATGAGAGAAGATAACTGTGACTAGTGTCTTTTACACCTCTACCTCTTCTGTTCTTAGGAGAAGACTGTACTTTGTATTCCGCCAAAGTTAAATTTGCTATTTTTAGGTACATTTTTCACAAGATTGGTAAACAATAGGAAATGAAACTTTACTTACTTGTAGTTGTCGGGTTGCTCGAGTTACTGACATTTTCGCAACTTAATCCATTAAACCATAATGTTAAAAATCTGGTGTGAAACACTCACACAACTTTCTCTTGCCAATGCAAATGATTAATAATAAACCTAACATTATTAATAAAATATTAGAAATGAACAAAAACTAACCTCAAAAACATAACCTTATTTTAATCATGAGTGAATGACGCAAAATGACAATCGAACTCAGTTTGGCTTAAAAATACGGAAAATCACTATTTCACGCTAAACTAGGCTCTGTAGAGAAAAATGCTCTAAACAAAAGTTGTAGATCTTTTAATTTTCTATAACTTTTATTATATATACTTTTGTCGTAAAATGCATACTAAGACCGAAATGTTAAAAAAATCGATTTTTCTCACGTTTTCGTGAGAAAAAAACAGAAAATCGCAAATTACCGCTAAACTAAGCGTTATACAAAAAAATGTTTGAAACAAAAGTTGTAGGTTTTTAAATTCTCTACAACTTTTATTATATAAGTTTTTGCGCTGAAATTTATATTAAAGCCGTAATCTTAAAAAAACAATGTTTTTACGTGAAAACAGCCTCACCGAGAATTTCAGCAAACATGGCGCCTACCCTATCTTGTAGAGAATAAAAAATTGAGTAAAATAGGCGATTTTAAAAAAAATCGTAGGACCAGTTTTTGAGAAAATCGCAAAAAACTGAAAAATTATACGAATAAACTACTACTTCCGGTTGACCGATTTTGATGAAAATGTTCGTGTCGCGTCCGGTAGTGGTATGTAACTTAAGTTTCAAGTTTCAAGTTCGTACGATGTTCCGTTCTTGAGATATTCTGTTCACACACAGACACACACACACACACACACACACACACACATACAGACACACACACACACACACACAGACCAATCGCTAAAAACATGTTTTTTGGGTTCAGGGGGTCTGAAAACGTATAGATCCGGTGAAAACTCGATTTCGAAAAATCGACATGAAAACAATACTTTCCTTCCTATATATTCATATAGGCAAGAGAAAGTAAAAATAGAATAAGAAATAACATAAAATTTTTACAAATTATTTACGGTATTTTACATATTAAAATTATTCTAGCTTTTGAGGAAGTCATAAAAGTACCGGAATATGTGAATGTACAAGATAAAATAACTGGTAAAAATTTCAGCCTTGTATGTTTAATGGTTTCCGAGAAAAATGTACTTAAATGTTGAAAATCTAAATTACAGGAACAGGCAAAAACACAAAAGGCACAAATCAAAAAAACAAAATGAAACAAAAATAAATTACTTATCAACATTTTTGATTAGAAAGCTGAACCAACAGCTGAGAGTATTGAAAATAGTTTTTTTTTTTTTTTTTTTTTACAATTTGTGTACGTTGCAATCTGTTCAATTCAGAACAATAAGCAACCCCATGACCCAATGAGATGAGGATGATGTGTATGACGTGTAAATGAGATGTAGTCTTGTACAGACCCAGGTCGACCACTCCTGAGAGAGTATGGTTAATTGAACCCCAACCATCAAAGTACACCGGCAATCACTGTCTAGTATTCAAATCCGTATAAAAGTAACTGCCTTTACTAGGATTTGAACCAGGAACCTTCGTATCCGAAAATCAGCTGATAAACAGCTGATTTTGGCGACGAAAACCTAAAATTCCCTAAAATTTTTTGAAAACCTAAAATTCCCTTTGCTCTAAAACGATCGGTATACAATTATAAAAAATATTCGTTCTTGGTGACACGATAATTTCCTGGGTAAACCTCCTAAAAACTTAATTTTTTTATTAAAATAATTTTTTCACGTAATTTAATGTTTTTGTGGTTGATCTCAGTCTGAACTATTAAAAAACATAAAGAACCGAAATTCGAAATTTCCAGTTAAACCATCATACAGTCTCGCCTTAAATGGTTTAGTCATTTAATTGGCTGGCCGTGTGATAAAAACATAACTATTTTTTGTAGACATGGAACTAGCAGATCGAGTGTAAATAATTTATATTGTAATACAATATAAATTAGACATACTATGTCTAATAAAATTATCATGGATTAAAATACATGCATACAGTCAACTCCCGATTATTCGCGCACGTCGAATGAAATTTTTTTTCATTATTTTTTTTTAATGTTAACGTTTTAACTTAAGGGTAACTTTTTTAAAACGTTGTGACTTCTATTACAACACTACTTCTGCACATCATTTGTAAGTAAACATAATTAAACATAATATAATTTGTAAGTAAACGCTGCGTTGGGTGCCGGGGCACCAGGGAGTGCCTGGAAATGAGAGAGCGGATGCCTTAGCAAAGAAAGGTGCAGCCTCTCACTTCATAGGCCCAGAGCCATTCTGTGGAATTGGTGAAGGCTATTATAGAGGTATAGTTAGGGCCTGGGAAGAGGAGGCTAAAACCTCCTATTGGGAGAAGGTGCCAGGCTGTGAACAGGCAAAGAAATTCATTGCCTATTCCAGCAGAAAGGCTGGGATATATAATAGACTAGGAAGACAGGACTTGAGGAGGGTAGTGGGCCTGATGACTGGTCATTGTAATCTTGGGTATCATTTATCCAAGATAGGAGTTGCTGAAGAGAGCCTGTGTAGATTCTGTCATGAGGCAGAAGAGAAGGCTGAGCATATTTTATGCAGTTGCAAGGTGGTTGACTGCAAAAGAAGAGCGCTGATGGGTAAGGACGTGTTAACACCTTCTCAGGTAAGTGCACTAGATCCTAGGCAGATCCTGCGCTTTATTGAAAGTGTGGGTCTTGCATAAATAAGGAATAGGGGCAACACAAAAGATCTTTTAGGTCGCGGTGAGGAGGGGCTGCAGAAGCCTGAACGCCCTGGTTATAAAGAAGAAGAAGAAGAAGTAAACATAATTTTTGTTGTTTCTTCTAAATACATTGTATGTAGGCTACTAATTTAAAAAAAATACAGTAAACAAACATTTTTAGGGACAAAAAATAATTTTATCATTTAAAATTTTAATGTTATATTTTGTAAATTAAATTAGTGTTTTCATTATTGTACATATTTATGTACTTTAAATAACAACAAATTAATAAATATTTTATACGTATACTACTGTATATGCCTACGCTTTTTTTTTGTCATTTTGCGGATTATCCGCGGCGGCACTCGTGCCACCCAATTCCGCGGATAATCGGGAGTTGACTGTATTTAAATAATATTATACCAAATACGTATAATGCCATTTATTCAACTTGAGTCATTAATTAGTTTAGTAGTTACATTAACTGTCAGTTTTTGGTTAATTTCTTGCAATGTTAACAATTTTATAGCTCCATTATTGTTGTCATCTTCATTGTTACCTGTTTTCACCCGCACTTTTTTACGATTTACATAATTTGATATTGGGTATGCAAATAAATCAGGATTAATTTCTTTACCTCTATCAGTCACTAAACTAACAATTATACCAATAATTAATGCAACCAAGAATCCAAATAACGTGTACCACATGTAACTTATTCTGTACAAATAAAAATATTTGTCTTCATCTACAGAATTTGGTGTAGATTTATATTTATTTAAGTTTGTTCCTTCATCCAGAAATAATATTGTACTATTATTTACAGTAATATTATCACATTTTTCTACAGACATCGGTAGTCTTTGTAAAGAAGGTTTTGGGCCACCTCCTGCAATCCATATAATGAAAATACACCCTAAAATAAATCCAGATAATGCACCCTTTGCATTTCCAAACGGGACAAACATCCCTAATGTAAACACACCCAAAAGTGGAGCAGTAAATATGTATTTTGCGATAAGTTGAAACTGCAACAAACTTTTTGTATTACCGACACTATATGCCACAATTATTGAAAGTATTCCGGAAAATAATGAAGCTAGTTTTGCATATATTATTATTCTATTGTCTGGACATTCAGATGTGTAGTAAAATCGATAAATTGGTTTGATAAAATCCTCAACTATCATGGCTGATAATGAATTTATGTTTGATGATACCGTACTTAAACTTGCTGCCATAATACCAGAAATAAACAACCCTATAAATCCAGGAATATTCGATAAACTATCATATATATAAATCGGTACAATTTCATCATATTTTGTTATTCTACCTTCCTTAACTGGATCGCAATCTTTGTATTTTGCAAAAATTGCTAAACCTGCATAAATAGATACGGTTGCGATAACTGTATTTAAAAAAGTAGATAAAAATATCGATTGTATTGCTTGTTTTTTTGTTTTTAATGTCATGTAGCGTTGCACTAAAGTTTCACTGACTACAGTCAAAGATAAATATCCAATACCACCTCCAATACTTGTACTCCAAAATGTATGACGTATTGTCAAATCAAAACTTGTTGAAATATCAGAACGATTTCTTTCATTAGCAGTTTGTATAACAGATAACACACCACCTTGATCCATTGTACTTTTAAATAAAATAAAAAATAATGTTAAATTTAATAATATAAATTGAAAAACATCGGTTAAAATCACACCTTTAATTCCACCAATTGTCGAATAAGTTCCACAAATCACACTCAGTATTATGATACTCCAATTGACTGAAAAGTTAGTAATCGATTGTATAGCTAATGCAGGAATGTACAACATTATTCCTGTAAATACAATTGACGTAGCGATTGAACCAAATGAAGCTAATGCTCTTACTGGATAATTAAATCTTTCTTCCAAATATTGGAAAGGGGATATTAGTTGCATTTTATAAAACACTGGAAAATATAAAAACGCAGTCAAAATGACAAACATTAATTTACCTAAATTTGCAGGCATATAACTAAATCCGAACGAATAACCTTCAGAAGGAGCAGCTAATAAATGTGCTCCAGTCACAAACGTAGCACTTATCGATAAAGAAACTGACCACACTTTACCTTTCTTGTTAGCGATTAAATATTCTTGTAATGTTCTTTGTTTTCCATCCACAAAATGATAATACACACCAATTATCATAGACACAATTAATGTTAACACTATTACTGTTAAATCAACAAATCCAAGAACAGACACAAACATATTTGTATATTTAGTCAAGTTTATTATGTTATTTATTCACAGGAAACTAACAAATGAAAATAATCCGTGTACTATTCATTATATTTTCTGCACGTAGTATCTTATCAAATTGTTACATTTGTGTAAATGCAATAATTGAAGAGCTTATTAGATGAAGAGATATGTGAAAAATTGACAGTTTAGAACAATAAGCACTTGAAAATTTTTTGCTGCAATTTATTTAAAAAAAATATTAAACAATAAACAAGGAAGTGTTCATTTATAAGTAGTTTTTGTTTTTTGTGGTTATTTTTTTTGTCAATTGCTTTTTTCAAATGATAAAAACGAATTGTACTTTACCTCTTCGTTCATCCACTCGTAGTTCTTTTCAGGATTTTGCTCTTGATAGTAAAAGGAGATATGAATTTAGAAAATCGGCTTTTACGCATAAACGCATTTTTACTTTCTCTTGCCTATATGAATATATAAGAAGGAAAGTATTGTTTTCATGTCGATTTTTCGAAATCGAGTTTTCACCGGATCTATACGTTTTCAGACCCCCTGAACCCAAAAAACATGTTTTTAGCGATCGGTCTGTGTGTGTGTGTGTGTGTGTGTGTGAGCGCGCGCGCGCGCGTCTGTGTGTGAACAGAATATCTCAAGAACGGAACATCGTACGAACTTGAAACTTAAGTTACATACCACTACCGAATACGACTCGTACATTTTTATCAAAATCGGTAAACGGGAAGTAGTAGTTTATTTGTGTAATTTTTCACTTTTTTGCGATTTTATCAAAAACGGGTCCTACGATTTTTTTAAAAATCGCTTGGTTTACTAAATTTTTATGCTCTACAAGATAGGGTAGGCGCCATATTTGCTGAAATTCTTGGTGAGGCTGTTTTCACGAAAAAATGGTTTTTTAAGATTACGGCTTTAATATGCATTTTCGCGCAAAGATTTTTATAATAAAAGTTGTAGAAAATTAAAAATCCTACAATTTTTATTTGCAACATTTTTTTGTATAACGCTTATTTTAGCGGTAATTAGCGATTTTCTGTTTATTTCTCACGAAAACGTGTGAAAAATCGATTTTTTAAGTATTTCGGCCTTAGTATGCATTTTACGACAAAAGTGATTTATAGGATCAAATTTATAGGAAATTAAAAGATCTACAACTATTATTTAAAGCATTTTCCCCTACAGAGTCTAGTTTAGCGTGAAAGAGTGATTTTCCGTATTTTTACGCAAAACAGGTTGATTTTCGTTTTGCGTCCTTCACTAATGATTAAAATTAGGTTATGTTTATTGAGGTTAGTTTTTTGTTTATTACTAATTTTAGGTTTATTGTTAATTATTTGCATTGGCAAGAGAAAGTTGTGTGAGTGTTCACAACAAATTTTTATTATCACAAAGATAGGACCCACCGGGCTGGTCTAGAGGTAAAGTCATCGCCGCGAGTCGTCAGCTGATTAACAGCTGATTTTTGGAGACGAAGGTTCCTGGTTCAAATTCTAGTGAAAGTAGTTTCAGTATTCAGATGAACTAAAGTCCCCTAGCCGTGTGAGTGAGAGAATGCACAACGCTCTCACTCGCACAAGCAATACGCGCCATTCCAATAACATTGTATAATTTTACTCATTGTTGTGAGGAAGCGTTTATTGTTAATAAAGCAAATCACAAAAGATGTAGGGTGTTACAGGTATGTAGATATGAAACGACTTGCGCAAAATAGAATAACTTTGAGAACTGCATCAAACCAGTCGAGAAACTGATGACAAAAAAAAACCTTTAAATTTTTGGAATGTTACGAAAAACACCCATGTCTATGGAATCCACGCGAAACGACTACAGGAATAACAATATTTCCTTTTCCTTTTTCTTAATATTAGTAATAATATTTTTGATCAAGTTTTGCTAAACTATTTTTCGTGGAAATTTTTGTTTTTTATTTTTATTAATTTGTTATTCTGGTAAGTAATTTTATTGAAATATTATTTTATTTTTATGAGGAAGAAAGTCAAATAGTGTATTAGCATTTGTATATTATGTAAATAAAATAGTTGTTAGCAATAATTGTAGTAAACATGTAAATTTGTTATGTAAATAAGGCTTATATGGATAAGTTCTGTTAGTTTATATTGTTGTAAATAAATAAATATTTGTTTAGCGGCACTTAAATCGTTGCTTAAAATCATCAGGATCTTCTGTAGACAATTTCAGAAATAAATAATCCGAATAAATAAATAATCCTGTATTTCTCGACGAGAAATCTATTGGCGTACCCAGACTTTTCTCTTCTTTCCTTGGTTTTTCTTTATATACTCTTCAAATAATTCTTGAATGATGGCTTGTCAAACAATTTCAATTCCCGTACGCAGTGCGACTGTTTTGATCGACATTTTTATGCAAACTGAACTTGTCACCAGTGGTTTTCATCGATCCAAGTAATTGGGATGGCGATTGGGCTTTTTGAGGCGATTTGAAAGCACCAGCCGCATGGCGAAAATCGACCAATGGTAAATTCTGCATAAACAATACAATCCATACTTCTGAACACTTCTCTCCGTCTCTGAATCGCATTGCCTGTTTTGAGTTTACTTCTCATGCGTGTGCGTACGGAGAGGTTTGATCACCATCTTTAGATGGTGATCAAGGTACCCTTAAGGGTACCCGAAACGGAGAAAGTTGAACATTTTCATATTTCCGATTTTTTGCACATTACTAAAATTCAGAGTTTTCTGCATCCAATGATATATAATTTGTTGGGATTTTTGCACCTTTATACTTCAAAAAGAAAAAAAATCAAAATATGTTGAACCCTACGTTGTTTTCTGAACTTTACCAGTTTGTATAAATATCTCTTATTTTTTTAATGACATAATTCATAATTTTTTTTATTTTCTACGATATTTTTTGTTTTAAAACTTTACTTGGCATTAGACCAATATTGTGAATGTAACATTTGAGGAATTTCCAGATTATAATATCGGAATGTATTAGAGGTAACTATTTTGCAAACCGCATAATGTTTGTGTTCTCTTTCAGTTTTTTTTAAATTTATTTATTTAACGTCGCATCAACTGCAACGGTCATTAGCGACGACGTTGGGGTGTAACTGTTTACAATGGAGAATGAACTGATTTTTTTGTAACGTATGAAAATATGCCATGCCTGAGTGGTATTCGAACCCAGGACCGCATGATGAGGGGCGAGCACGTTACCAACTGCGCCAATACGGCCGGCGCATTAGTTTTTTCTTATTTCCCATAAGTAGTAATTTTTGACACATATGGAATATTTTCACTGCCAACTGTTTTAATTCCTAATTTGTGTACGTTGCAATCTGTTCAATTTAGTACAATAAGCAACCCCATGACCCAATGAGATGAGGATGATGTGTATGACGTGTAAATGAGGTGTAGTCTTGTACAGACCCAGGCCGACCATTCCTGAGATAGTATGGTTAATTGAACCCCAACCATCAAAGTACACCGGTAACCATTGTCTAGTATTCAAATCCGTATAAAAGTAACTACCTTTATTAGGATTTGAACGGTAAAGGTAAAATCCATTCACTGCCAACTGTGAATGGATTTCAATGAAATTTTTGTACAGCCTTTTATCCATAATATCAATGTACTGAGTTAATATTACAGTAAAACAATGTTTTTGAATATTTATTTTCCACTTATATAGGAAAAAAATATGAATTTAAAAAGTGGTAATTTAAAAAAAACATTCCTTATCTTCCTAACAATATATAAAGATGCTACTAATTCTGTGGGTGGAGAATAGCCTGAAAAGTAACCATAAAAAAATTAGACAAGTTACCTCTAATAGTTTTTGAGAAAATGTTCCTTACATTAACGTTAGGGAGATAGGCATTCCGGGTACCCTTAGCTAATGTGGAGGGATTTGCGAGGCAGGGTGGCGGTAGAATAAGTAACTGCTACAAAATTCTCTAAACGTATGCTTTTTACTACTATTTTTTATTTACAAAAATTTACAACATTACAGCCATTATTTTTGTAATACTTTGAATATATAAATGCACTTATTTTTAATTTTTTAAAATTTCATTTAATGAAAATAAAATTCAAAAAACCACCACACGATCAAAGTAAGAACACTTACCTAAGGAGAACCGCTATCGAGGGGTTATCAAATCGTCTGCTCGTTGTAATATTTAAAATTTAAACATATATTTTTCACAATTATTGACCTCCTCTGTTATGGCAATTATTACAAGAATGAATTTCTATTAATATTTTATAAATCAAATTTATTGCCCATAACGGACAGGTGGAATGTCCTAATTTCCTAATGTCCTAATAATTTGAATTAATTCATTGCACTCGATCTGTTGGTTCCAAAAAATAGTTCTTTTTCTTATCTCATCATAGTCAGCCAATTACATGACTGAACTATTTAAGAACAGATGAGGTAGAGGTGTAAAAGACACTAGTCAGAATTGTCTCCTCTGAGAGTAAAGTATTTCACTATTCAGCCAAACCTTGTGGCGAATTAAGTGAAGGCGTCACTTGCAGGGTGGAAAGTGAGTGCTTTTCAGAGGGCCTGGCATGCTGATAAGCATATTCTTTCAACTCAGTGAGGAAAGCAATAGTAAACCACCTTACTTCTCGTTTTATTTAGTAAAACCTCTAGAGGTTCAAACCAGCCTTTCGGCTGTTGACCTAAACAATAACAATTCAAATTTATCAAGTCAGTTCTGCCAAACGAATTAGTTTCTGCTAATTAGGTTTTTGTATTTTGTTTATATATTTAATATATTTTTTTAAATTTATTTATTTAGAGTCGCATCAACAACTTGGTCATTAGCGACTACGGTGGATTATGTAACATTAACTTTGGGATTTGACATGTGAAAAATTCCAGACTCTCACCGGGAATCGAACCCGGGACCTCCGCGTGGCAGGCCAATGCGCTAACCATTACGCTACGGAGGCGGCCATTTAATATTTGAACTATTTTTAAAATTTATGTATGTATGAGTATGTAATTTATAATTTATGAGTATGTAAAGCTTTTCCAATACACTAATTTTTCTATTTTAATGACTCGTCTATAATTTCAAAATTATTTTTATATTTTTTACAGTGTGGTTTGAATTATTTGTTTGATAACATTGGAAAAATTTACTTTTTTGTAATACTGTATTATAATCATTACTTTGCCCATAACAGACAAGTGGAGTGTCAAATTATTTACACTCAATCTGTTAGTTGCAAGGCTAAAATAAATACTTCTGTTTCTTATCACATGGTAAGCCAATTAAATGACTGAACCATTTAAGAACAGAAGAGGTAGAGGTGTAAAAGACACTAATCAGAGTTATCTCCTCTGAAAGTATTGAATTTCATTATACAGCCAGACACTGTGGTGAATGAAGTGAAAGTTTCATTTGCAGATTGGAAAATATGTGCTTTTCAGAGGGCCCGGCATGCTGATAAGCGTACTTTTCCAATCAGTGAGTTGTGGCAATGGTAAACCACCTCACTCCTCGTTTTACTTAGTAAAACCTCTACAGGTTCAAACCAGCCTTTCGGCTGATGAACTAAACAACAACAACAATCATTATTGTTAATATTATTTTCAATTATTGTTTGCAGTTTGTTATTTGTGGTGTAGATTTTCCTGTTGGTTGTGTTAAAATATTTATTAAAACTATGTGAATTAGGTGCTGCACTTGATACTCAAATTTAATTAATACAGGTTTTCTTCTATAAGTGTACGAGGTGTGGCTATTAAATAACGAGACTAACGTTGTAAAAAATTTAATTTTTATTTTATACATAATCACTTATTGTGTTCTTCAATATACACTTCTTCTCTATCCGTACAACGCTCCATACGAATTTTCCATTGTTGGAAACAGTGCTGGAAGTCATCTTCTGTCAGCTCCTTCAGGACACGTGCCACTTTCTCTTTTACAGCTTCCACATACTCTAATCTTGTCCCTTTTAATGCAGATTTTACCTTAGGGAACAGGTAGAAGTCACATGGTGCAAGATCTGGTGAATAAGGGGGATGATCTAACACTAAGATGCTGTACTTGGCTAGGAACCTCTTGACAGATAACGCGGAATGAGCTGGCGCATTGTCTTGGTGGAGAACCTATGATTTGTCCTTCCACATTTCGACGCCTTTTTTCCTTACCTTTGACGTAGTTTAGAAAGTACCTCAAGGTAGTTAAATTGATTAATTGTTTGACCTTCAGGAACCCAGTGAAGGTACACAATCCCATGGATATAAAAAAAACAATCTTCATTGCTTTAAATTTTGACTTGGACATTCGAGCTTTTTTGGCTTTCAGTGAAGTTCGGCTCTTCCAGTGCATGGATTGGCGCTTCATTTCCGGATCATAAGTAAAAAACCACGTTTCATTACATGTTATTATCGTTTCAAAAAAATTTGGGTCATTTTCATTCGCGTACAATGTGTCAGTACAAACATTTTTGAGCGGCACAAGTCCTGAAGGAACTGACAGAAGATGACTTCCAGCACTATTTCCAACAATGGAAAATTCGAATGGAGGGATAGAGAAGGAGTGTATATTGAAGGTGACAATAAGTGATTTTGTATAAAATAAAAATTAAATTGTTTACAACGTCAGTCTCGTTATTTAATAGCCACACCTCGTAGTTCTTGACTTCCCTTAGTCCACGATAGGTGTGCTGCCAATTAAGGAGTTCGATCTGTTCTGCTGGCTTTCTTCCACTAAGTAGATCCATTCCGCTTCCTTGTTTGTATTTTTTTGTTGCTTCTCGGAGGTTCAGGGATGGCTATAAGGGGTGATGTGGAGGCCGTAAAAAAATTGTTCTCATGAAACCTATTCCTTAACGATCTAGTGGTTACAAATATAAATTTTTTCGTAATAATTACAAATTTATTTTATAATAAGGGTGGGTCGTATATAGGTAAGTTATTGTATTGTATTTTTTCTTGAAAATAATATTTTATAGCAGTTTGTATGAAATGTATTCATTATTATTTTATATAAATACTGTAACCTGGTAGCAGTTCGTGATTAGTCTAAAAATGGTTGACAAAATAGACTGTTTGTTGTAAGAAATTAATTGTGTGTGGTATGGAGTGAAGTGTGTTGAACAAGGATAGTGAATTGTGATGAATTAGAAGATTTGAATGGGAGTTCTAGGAAACCAAAAATAGTAGGAACGTTTGTTTTTATTTTGATTCCTTCCACTCTGTTCGAGAAAAGTGGCGATTTAGTTATTAAGATATACGTAATTCATTTGGTAAACTATAAGACCACAGATATAAAAATCTGGTGTGAAACACTTACACAACTTTCTCTTGCCAATGCAAATAATCACCAATAAACCTAACATTAGTAATAAAACCTTAGAAATAAACAAAAAAACTAACCTCAATAAACATAACCTAATTTTAATCATGAGTGAAAGACGCAAAATGAAAACCAACCTCAGTTTGGTTTAAAAATACGGAAAATTACTCTTTCACGCTAAACTAAACTCTGTAGAGAAAAATGGTATAAATAAAAGTTGTAGATCTTTTAATTTCCTATAAATCACTTTTGTCGTAAAATATCAAAATCATACTAAAGCTGAAATCTTTAAAAAAATCGATTTCTCGCACGTTTTCATTAGAAAAAACATAAAATTGCTAATTAAGCTACCGCTAAACTAGGCATTATACAAAAAAGTATTTGAAATATATGTTGTAGGATTTTAAATTCTCTACAACGTTAGTTATATACATTTTTTGCGCTATAATGCATATTAAAGCAGCAATATTAAAAGAACAATTTTTTAACGTGAAAACAGCCTCACCAAGAATTTCAGCAGACATGACGCCTACCCTATCTTGTAGAGCATAAAAAATTTCGTAAACGTGGCGATTTAAAAAAAAATTGAGAACCAGTTTTTGAGGAAATCGAAAAAAGTGAAAAATTACACGAATAAACTACTATTTCCGGTTGACCGATTTTAATAAAAATGCTCGTGTCGGATCCGGTAGTGGTGTCTAACTTAATTTTCAAGTTTCAAGTTCGTACGATGTTCCATTCTTGAGATATTTTGTACACACACACAGACCAATCGTTAAAACATGTTTTTTGGGTTCAGGGGGTCTGAAAACGTGTATATCCGGTGAAAACTCGATTTCGAAAAATCGACATGAAAACAATACTTTCCTTCCCATATATTCATACAGGCAAGAAAAAGTAAAAGCAGTTACCATAGCTCCTTTGCAGACAGTCAGTACCTGAAATTATGAATGAAAAAAGTTGTTGGGCCATTCCAATAGTGTGGTACATGAACGGGTTCAAAGTACGTTAATATGGTGCGTACTTTGAAAAATCTAATTATATTTAATAGGCTAAATTTAGGCATCAAGTAATTATTCATTTTGATAATAATTATTTGTTACAGATTTAAAGTAAGCTTGGTTGGTATCTATCATCCCAGATCCCAAAAGAACCTAGGGTTAGTTGTTACAATACACATTAGTTAACTATGTTATCATGATAACAGCAATATGTAATTATTTTTTTATTTTTTTCATAATCTTTCTTTTTTTTTTTTTTAAAGCACGTAGGACTACATAAGTTCATCAAACTAAAAAAAGCTCATTTCAATTTTTGTGGTTCAATTTTTTAGTTTTTGGAGTCCTTTCCTGATGTTTCCTTCCTTGAACTTTCTCCAGTATTCCCTCAATCCATCCGATCTTCTCTGCCGTTCCTTGTCAGAATACACAACTTTCTGTCGTTTAATCTTTCTTTTCGGTCGTTTATAATCTTTCTTTATAACATCTAAAATTATTTTCTCTGTTAATTTCCTTTTTTCTATGTGTATTTGTTGTATATTTATCTATAAATGTTTGTCATAACCATTAAAAACAGCAATCATTTCAATATGTTATTGTATAACTCATTTCTTCAATCTGTTTATTATATTTCTATATTCATCTAGGACTATGCTCTATGTATCTTGTTATTGTAGTTATGTATTAATTTTATGTATCCATGGGTGATTTGATTACCGATTAATTGTCATATTATTTTAAAATGGTTGTTCATAATAATTACAACTGACAAAATATAATACTTAATAAGAATATAATGAAACAAAATATACTACAAACCGCCATAAAATGTCGTTTAAAAAAAGCTACTCATTTATTGCAACTTCATCTGAATTTTCACAATCTGGCAGGCACTAATAAGAATATAATGAAACAATATATACTACGAACCGCCATAAAATGACGTTTAAAAAAAGCTACTCATTTATTGCAACTTCATCTGAATTTTCACAATCTGGCAGGCACTTGCTATTTACAATAGTTCAGGTGCTCATTTCCTAGTAACTCACCAAGTCACTTGTCTTACAGTATGTGTAAAAAAAATATCATGGTTCTGCTATAATTTAAATAATATAAAGCTAAAAAAGGTTTATGGCTTTCATTCAATTGAGTCACTAATTAGTTTAGTAGTAACATTTATTGTAAATTTTTGGTTAGTTTCTTGCAATTTTAACAATTTTATAACTCCATTATTTTTGTTGACATATCCCTTGTTACCTGTTTTTACCCGCACTTTTTTACGATTTAAATAATTTGATATTGGGTATGCAAATAAATCAGGATTAATTTCTTTATCTCTATCAGTCACTAAACTAACAATTGTACCAATAATTAATGCAACCAAGAATCCAAATAACGTGTACCACATGTAACTTATTCTATATAAATAAAAATTTTTGTCTTCATCTACAGAATTCGGTGTAGATTTATAACCATTTATTTTTGTTACTTCATCCAGAAATAATATTGTACTATTATTTACAGTAATATTATCACATTTTTCTACAGACATCGGAAGTCTTTGCAAAGGAGGTTTTGGGCCACCTCCTGCAATCCATATAATGAAAATACACCCTAAAATAAATCCAGATAATGCACCCTTTGCATTTCCAAACGGGACAAACATCCCTAATGTAAACACACCCAAAAGTGGAGCAGTAAATATGTATTTTGCGATAAGTTGAAACTGCAATAAACTTTTTGTATTACCGACACTATATGCCACTATTATTGAAAGTATTCCGGAAAATAATGAAGCTAGTTTTGCATATATTATTATTCTATTGTCTGGACATTCAGATGTGTAGTAAAATCGATAAATTGGTTTGATAAAATCCTCAACTATCATGGCTGATAATGAATTGATGTTTGATGATACCGTACTTAAACTTGCTGCCATAATACCAGAAATAAACAACCCTATAAATCCAGGAATATTCGATAAACTATCGAATATATAAATCGGTACAATTTCATCATATTTTGTTATTCTACCTTCCTTAACTGGATCGCAATCTTTGTATTTTGCAAAAATTGCTAAACCTGCATAAATTGATACGGTTGCAATAACTGTATTTAAAAAGCTAGATAAAAATATCGATTGTATTGCTTGTTTTTTTGTTTTTAATGTCATGTATCGTTGCACTAAAGTTTCACTGACTACAGTCAAAGATAGATATCCAATACCACCTCCGATACTTGTACTCCAAAACGTATGACGTATTGTCAAATCAAAACTTGTTGAAAAATCAGAACGATTTCTTTCATTAGCAGTTTGTATAACAGATAACACACCACCTTGATCCATTGTACTTTTAAATAAAATAAAAAATAATGTTAAATTTAATAATATAAATTGAAAAACATCTGTTAAAATAACACCTTTAATTCCACCAATTGTCGAATAAGTTCCACAAATTACACTGAGTATTATTATACTCCAGTTGACTGAAAAGTTAGTAATCGATTGTATAGCTAACGCAGGAATGTATAACATAATTCCTGTAAATACAATTGACGTAGCGATTGAACCAAATGACGCTAATGCTCTTACTGGATAATTAAATCTTTCTTCCAAATATTGAAACGGTGATATTAGTTGCATTTTATAAAACACTGGAAAATATAAAAACGCTGTCAACATGACAAACATTAATTTGCCTAAATTTGCAGGCATATAACTAAATCCGAACGAATAACCTTCAGAAGGAGCCGCTAATAAATGTGCTCCAGTCACAAACGTAGCACTTATCGATAAAGAAACTGACCAAACTTTACCTTTCTTATTAGCGATTAAATATTCTTGTAACGTTGTTTGTTTTCCATCCACAAAATGATAATACACACCAATTATCATAGACACAAGTAATGTTAACACTATTACTGTTAAATCAGCAAATCCAAGAACAGAAACAACCATGTTTATAATATTATTCGTACAGTTCTGATGTTACTTATTCACAGAAAACTAGCATAATGAAAAATAATCCATGTAAGTTAATAAAATGTTTCCTGAATATATGATCTTATCTTATTGTTACAGTTTTGTAATTACAGTTTTTATATTAATGCTAATAGATATCATAAACAATTAGGTTAATTTTTCTATTTAAATTTTACACAATTTTTTTACTAACGTAAAACCTGGTAATAAATTTTTATAGAGCTTGTCCAATGTTTTGTGTTGGCTGCGTTGTGAGTGAGATAACCTCTTCACTTTGTATTATTAATTTATGCTGTTCAATAATTCTAGTCTACTAGTTTATTCCTAAATAGATCCATTACACCACTTTATCATCTGTATGGTATTTTCTGTTATATTAATATCTACACGGGTTTTGTATTTGCTTCATTATGATTTTTTGTGCATCTCAAGCAATAATCATTATTTAATTTCATAGATGAAACAATGCCCATAATAGGCAGGTGGAGTGTTAAATTATTTGCAATCAATATGCTAGATCCAGGGCTTCAAAAATAGTACGGTTTCTTATCACATTGTCAGCCAATTATATGACTAAATGTGTGAAAAGATGTAAAAAAAAAATCTGGTGTGAAACACTCACATAACTTTCTCTTGCCAATGCAAATAATTAACAATAAACCTAACATTAGTATTAAAACATTAGAAATGAACAAAAACTAACCTCAAAAACATAACCTTATTTTAATCATGAGTGAATGACGCAAAATGACAATCGAACTCAGTTTGGCTTAAAAATACGGAAAATCACGCTTTCACGCTAAACTAGGCTCTGTAGAGAAAAATGCTCTAAACAAAAGTTGTAGATCTTTTAATTTTCTATAAATTTAATTATATAGGCCTACACTTTTGTCGTAAAATGCATACTAAGACCGAAATGTTAAAAAAATCGATTTTTCTCACGTTTTCGTGAGAAAAAAACAGAAAATCGCAAATTACCGCTAAACTAAGCGTTATACAAAAAAATGTTTGAAATAAAAGTTGTAGGTTTTTAAATTCTCTACAACTTTTATTATATAAGTTTTTGCGCTAAAATTTATATTAAAGCCGTAATCTTAAAAAAAACAACGTTTTTACGTGAAAACAGCCTCACCGAGAATTTCAGCAAACATGGCGCCTACCCTATCTTGTAGAGAATAAAAAATTGAGTAAAATAGGCGATTTTAAAAAAAATCGTAGGACCAGTTTTTGAGAAAATCGCAAAAAACTGAAAAATTATACGAATAAACTACTACTTCCGGTTGACCGATTTTGATGAAAATGTTTGTGTCGCGTCCGGTAGTGGTATGTAACTTAAGTTTCAAGTTTCAAGTTCGTACGATGTTCCGTTCTTGAGATATTCTGTTCACACACAGACACACAGACACACACACAGACCAATCGCTAAAAACATGTTTTTTGGGGTCAGGGGGTCTGAAAACGTATAGATCCGGTGAAAACTCGATTTCGAAAAATCGACATGAAAACAATACTTTCCTTCCTATATATTCATATAGGCAAGAGAAAGTAATACTGGGCACAGTCAACTCTTCTGAGAGTAATGAATTTCATCATTATACATTTATCATTACTTGCCCGACCTTGGGGGGGAATGAAGTGAAGGTGTCTCTCACGGGTGGAGAGTAGGTGTTTTTCAGCGAGCCTGGCAAGCTGATAAGCATACTTTTCTACTCAGTGAGGAAGGCAATTGTAAACCACCTCACTCCTTGTTTTACTTGGTGAAGCCTCTACAGAATCAAACCAATGTTTCGACTGGTGACAACATCATGAAACAAATTGTGATCCTGTAATTGTTAAAGCTAAACAAAATTATTATAAAATTGTTGGGAATTTTTAACGTACTGTAGTTGTAATATTTGTTTTTATTTAATCTCTTTTCTTGTCATAATGGAATAAAATGATATAACTATCAATTTTTTTGTTACATGCATCCAAGAGACTCTCAAGGAAGTATGTAAAGGACAGTTTTTGAGAAAAAACGCAAAAAAGTGAAAAATTACACGAATAAATCACTACTTCCTACTTACTAATCACTACTTAATCACTACTTACTTTTATCGGTTTTGACCGATTTTGATGATAATGTTCGTGTCGAGTTCGGTAGTGGTGTCTAATTTAAGTTTCAAATATCAAGTTCGTACGATGTTCCGCTCTTGAGATATTCTGTTCACACACACACGCGCGCGCGCAAAGACCAATCGTTAAAAAAATGTTTTTTGGGTTCGGGGTCTGAAAACGTGTGCATCCGGTGAAAACTAGATTTCGAAAAATCGACATGAAAACAATACTTTCCTTCCTATATAGGGTGATTCAGAACTATACGGCAATCTCTTGGGATCTCATTTTATAGCTAAAAATAAGAAAAAAGTACATATAAACATATGCCTGTAAACGCTTAGTTAGCGAGTTACGGCTAGCGAAAAATTTCACCTAGAACTTTGTACCCTCGGTGAAGTAAGGCCGTATAAAAATGTTAAGCATAGCTACAAAGATAGTAATACTATTGTTTCTTATGTTTTTTAATCTGAAAAATTGAATAAAATTGGTTCCAGAGCTGTAAATGCAATACTTTCAGAGATATCTTACATAAAACACAAGAATTGGTGCAAAGAAATAACACATTCTGGTGTTTAACGTCAGATTACTTCCATAAATTGAAAATAAAGGTGTATTTTTTCTTAAATAAATTTGTAGAAAATTTAATTCTGAAAAGATTCATGTGAATTACTCAGGAAAAAATGAATAATAGATATTAAAATATCGTTTTATTTAAAATCAAAACAGACGATTATTTTTCAATATGTAGGTTGGGAGTAGTAACAGCTGATTGATCAGCTGTTATAATATAACAGCTGATAGTTATTATATTATAATAACTACAGTCCAGCCTCTCTTAGTTTGTTCCTACTGTAAACAAATAATGACGTCACTGAGCATGCGCATTGTATCAAAATGTGTACACGCTGATTAAAAAGTAACAACAAAATACTTTCAAAAGTATTTAAATACAAAATACTTTTAAAAGTATTTTTCTAAATGAAATATTTAGGCCTACATCATATCAAGACTGATGTTTTTAGTACTTTAAGTTCTTATAATTTAAAAAATAGTTAACTTAATAGAAATACGACATCCGTAAAGTCGGAGACTCTAGCGTGCACCCTGTAGTAGCTGGCGTTTGTTTGTTGACAGTAGGAGCAAACTAAGAACGGCTGAACTGTATTGTAAAAAAATCAACTATTAATAAAAATCAGCTGTTACATAATATTAGTTAATATTTTATGCAGTTAAAAATGTGCTATAATATGTGTTAAAAATTATTCATATTTTCCTAAGTAATTCGCATGAATCTATTCAGAATTAAATTTTCTACAAATTTATTTAAGAAAAAATACACCTTTATTTACAATTTATGGAAGCAATCTTACGTTAAACACAAGAATGTGTTATTTCTTTGCGCCAGTTCTTGTGTTTTATGTAAGATATCTCTGAAAGTATTGCATTTACAGCTCTGGAACCAATTTTATTCAATTTTTCAGATTAAAAAACATAAGAAACAATAGTATTAGTATCTTTGTAGCTACGTTTAACATTTTTATACGGCCTTACTTCACAGAGGGTACAGCGTTCTAGGTGAAATTTTTCGCTAGCTGTAACTCGCTAACTAAGCGTTTTCAGGTATATGTTTATATGAACTTTTTTTCTTATTTTTAGCTATAGAATGAGATCCCAAGAGATTGCCGTTTAGTTTTGAATCACCCTGTATATTCACATAGGCAAGAGAAAGTAAAAACAGTTACCGTAGCTTCTTTGCAGACAATCAGTACCTGAAATTATGAATGAAAAAAGTTGTTGGGCCGTTCCAATAGTGTGGTTACAGGAACGGGTTCAAGTAAGTTAATATGGTGCGTACTTTTAAAATTCTTATTATATTTGTTAATAGGCAAAATTTAGGCATTAAGTAATTAGTCATTTTGTTAATAATTAATTGTTACACATTTAAAGTAAGTTTGGTTGTTATCTATCATCCCAGATCCCAAAAGAACCTAGGGTTAGTTGTTAAAATATACATTAGTTAACTATGTTATCATGATAACAGCTATATGTAATTATTTTTTTATTTTTTTCATAATCTTTGTTTATAACATCTAAAATTATTTTCTCTGTTAATTTTATTTTTTCTATAGTACTTGTTGTACAATTTATCTATAAATGTGTGTCATAACCATTAAAAACAGCAATAATTTCAATATTTTATTTTGTATAACTCATTTCTCCAATCTTATTTCTTTTTTATTTCTATATTTACGTAGGACTATGCTCTATGTATCTTGTTATTGTAGTTATGTATTAATTTTATGTATCCATGGGTGATTTGATTACCGATTAATTGTCATATTATTTTAAAATGGTTGTTCATAATAATTACAACTGACAAAATATAATACATAATAAGAATATAATGAAACAATATAAATATACTACAAACCGCCATAAAATGTCATTTAAAAAAAGCTACTCATGCTAGACAGTGGCTACTGGTGTACTTTGATGGTTGGGGTTCAATTAACCATACTCTCTCAGGAGTGGTCGACCTGGGTCAGTACAAGACTACACCTCATTTACACGTCATACACATCATCCTCATCTCATTGGGTCATGGGGTTGCTTATTGTTCTCAATTGAACAGATTGCAACGTACACACATTAGGAATAAAAAAAAAAAAAAATTTATTGCAACTTCATCTGAATTTTCACAATCTGGCAGGCACTTGCTATTTACAATAGTTCAGGTGCTCATTTCCTAGTAACTCACAAAAATCACTTGTCTTACAGTATGTGTAAAAAAAATATCATGGTTCCACTATAATTTAAAAAATATGCAGCTAAAAAAAGTTTATTGCATTCATTCAGCTTGTGTCATTAATAATTAGTTTAGTAGTAACATTTATTGTAAATTTTTGGTTAGTTTCTTGCAATTTCAACAATTTTATAGCTCCATTATTTTTGTCGTCATCTTCATTGTTACCTGTTTTTACCGACACTGTTTTACGATTGACGTAATTTGATATTGGGTATGCAAATAAATCTGGGTTAATTTCGTTATCTCTATCAGTCACTAAACTAACAATTGTACCAATAATAAATGCAACCAAGAATCCAAATAATGTGTACCACATGTAACTTATTCTATATAAATAAAAATATTCATCTTCATCCACAGAATTTGGTGTAGATTTATAATCATTTATTTTTGTTGCGTCGTCCAAAAACAATATTGTACTATTATTTACAGTAATATTATCACATTTTTCTACAGACATCGGTAGTCTTTGTAAAGGAGGTTTTGGGCCACCTCCTGCAAGCCATAATATGAAAATACACCCTATAATAAATCCAGATAACGCACCCTTTGTATTCCCAAATGGGACAAACATCCCTAGTGTAAACACACCTAAAAGAGGAGCAGTAAATATGTATTTTGCGATAAGTTGAAACTGCAATAAACTTTTTGTATTACCGACACTAAATGCCACAACTATTGAGAGTATTCCAGAAAATAATGAAGCTAGTTTTGCATATATTATTATTCTATTGTCTGGACATTCAGATGTGTAGTAAAATCGATAAATTGGTTTGATAAAATCCTCAACTATCATGGCTGATAATGAATTGATGTTTGATGATACCGTACTTAAACTTGCTGCCATAATGCCAGAAATAAACAACCCTATAAATCCAGGAATATTCGATAAACTATCGAATATATAAATCGGTACAATTTCATCATATTTTATTATTCTACCTTCCTTAACTGGATCGCAATCTTTGTATTTTGCAAAAATTGCTAAACCTGTATAAATTGTTACGATTGAAATCAATGCATTTAAGAAACTTGATAAAAATATCGATTGTATTGCTTGTTTTTTTGTTTTTAATGTCATGTAGCGTTGCACTAAAGTTTCACTGACTACAGTCAAAGATAAATATCCAATACCACCTCCAATACTTGTACTCAAAAATGTATGACGTATTGTCAAATCAAAACTTGTTGAAAAATCAGAACGATTTCTTTCATTCGCAGTTTTTATAACAGATAATATTCCACCTTGATCCATTGTACTTTTAAATAATATAAAAAATAATGTTAAATTTAATAATATAAATTGAAAAACATCTGTTAAAATCACACCTTTAATTCCACCAATTGTCGAATAAGTTCCACAAATCACACTTAGTATTATTATACTCCAATTGACTGAAAAGTTAGTAATCGATTGTATAGCTAATGCAGGAATGTACAACATTATTCCTGTAAATACAATTGACGTAGCGATTGAACCAAATGAAGCTAATGCTCTTACTGGATAATTAAATCTTTCTTCCAAATATTGAAACGGTGATATTAGTTGCATTTTATAAAACACTGGAAAATATAAAAACGCTGTCAACATGACAAACATTAATTTGCCTAAATTTGCAGGCATATAACTGAATCCGAACGAATAACCTTCAGAAGGAGCCGCTAATAAATGTGCTCCAGTCACAAACGTAGCACTTATCGATAAAGAAACTGACCACACTTTACCTTTCTTATTAGCGAGTAAATATTCTTGTAACGTTTTTTGTTTTCCATCCACAAAATGATAATACACACCAATTAACATAGAAACAAGTAACGTTAATACTATTACTGTTAAATCAGCAAATCCAAGAACAGAAACAACCATGTTTATAATATTATTAGTACAGTTTTGATGTCACTTATTCACAGAACACTAGCATTATGAATAATAATCCATGTAATATGTTTCCTGTATGTATTATCTTATCTTATTTTTTAAGTTTTGTAATTATAGTTATTTATTTTAATGCTAATAGGTATAATAAACCATTAGGTTACAGTTTTCTATTTAAATTTTACACATAAATTTTTAACTACAACGTAATTAACTATAACTATACAATTTAGTAATAATATTGATAATAGTTAAAGCTGTTGAGTTTGTTATGTAAAAACGTCATAATGTCAGAAAATCCTCAAAAAGTTACACCGACTAACACTAGGAAAAAACTATCGAGACCAGAATTGTGGAAAAACAAATTAAAATTAGTTTTCTCCACCTAATGTGTTTTTGAAACAAAACTAGTTTTCTCCATAGCATTTTGGTACATAAGTAGAAATCTTCAATTTTGAGGATCAAAACTGGAAACCTCCATGTTTATTATTTAAATTGTAAAAAAAATATTACAGGCAATAATCTTAAAATTCCAAGAATGATTCTGCGTACAGTACTATATAATATTAATATTTTGTTTGTGTTAAAACCTCAGCACTTTGTTTCATACAGTTTTTGTTATTTATCAAAAATTTTGTTTAGAGGAGATTACCATTTCTGATCCTCAGAGATTGATCCTCTGCTCCTTAAATAGTGGTCTAAAAGAGGTGAGATGGTTAGCTCCCATCATACGAGGTGCGGCTATTAAATAACGAGACTGACGTTGTAAAAAATTTAATTTTAATTTTATACATAATCAATTATTGTCACCTTCAATATACACTCCATCTCTATCCCTACAATGCTCCATGAAAATTTTCCATTGTTGGAAACAGTGCTGGAAGCCATCTTCTGTCAGCTCCTTCATGTTGCATCCGTAAAACGCTCCATGGAGCGTTGTAGGGATAGAGAAGGAGTGTATATTGAAGGTGACAATACGTGATTATGTATAAAATAAAAATAAAATTTTTTACAACCTCAGCCTTATTATTTAATAGCCACATCTCGTTCACCTAATAGCTTTCTTTTGAATTTGAAAAACCCTGTTCATATTATCTGTTCTAGAATTACCCTACAATAAAATTCCATAATGTATATGAGACAGAATATTAGACCATGATAAGTCGTCATAAGTAATTTTTTATCATTTGATCTGGAAATTTGTTTTAATGCTAATACCCCAGATGATATTTTGCTAAAAACTTTTTCAGTATAGAAATCTCAAAACCAGTATTCATCCATTGATACTCCTAGGAGCTTCACTGATTCTACATGCTTAAAGCTATTATTATGACATTATTATTTTGATTTACATTATGATGTTATGATATTTACAACATTCTACATTCAAAGGTTGATGTTCCAGCTATCTCAAAGATACGGTCTAATAAATGGATAGATGATATATAGTCTAGAAGGTTTTTTGTAATATGTATGGGGGAGGAAAGGTTTCTGAGGGTGCCTTACATAACTTTAATAAATTTCAGATTGTTTGCTGGAACCACAAGAAGTAGAATAGCTCCAATTAATAGGTGTATAGCTACAGCAAATAATATAAATGGAGAGGTAGATTAGTTTCACAGAAATACCAAAATTAAACAAAAATTATACAAGATACTGTGAAAGATACTATGGAGAGATAACAAAGGGGTTGCAAAAAGGAGGAAATAATATACAAGTGGTAAAACACTTGTTTAGGGACAATAAAAGATACCAGAGAAGGCCAAATTAATGATGTACACATTGCCACCAGTAGAGCTGTATGGAGTGGAAACGTGGGGGATGAATAAGAGGAATTGGAGCAGGTTACAGGCAGGGGAAATAAAGTTTTTAAGACTAATAAAGGGTAGGACAAGGATAGATAGAATAAAGAATACTGAGATTAGAGCGGAGCTAAATGTGGAATGTATAAGGAAGAGGGTGGAGAAAATGAGGATAAGATGGTATGAGGATGTGAAGAGAATGAGGGAGGAAAGGTTACCTAGAAGGATGGAAGAAGGAAGGGTGGAAGGAATGAGATCAAGAGGATGCCCAGGGAAAAGATGGAAGGATGAAGTTAAGAGGAGTGTGGAGGGACGGAGATACAACTGGGAACAAATAGAGGAGCAGAAATGGCGGATGAAGAGGCTTGGTAAACACCAGACCCGGTGATAGCTGGAATGGCCAATGGATATGGATGTATGTACTGTGAAAGAAGGCTGTGAATATTGCAAGATGTTTATGTTATTTTATGTGTTTTATGCTATTCGTGTTTTGGTATGTGTTGGGCTTGGCAACTGACTGTTTTTCTAGTGAAAGAAAAAAATACAAAAATGATAATAATATAATGATGCAGTTTACCAAAGCAATATTCCATTGCTGTTCTATAGTACCACTTGGGATCCTTGCAACCAGCCATAGTAGTGGGTGGAGACGCCGGGGTGTAGGGGAGTTTGGGAGCCCCCCAAAAAAATGACATGATATCAGAAAAAATATTAGTAATTTGACTTTGACTATAAAGATATAAATACATAATAAACTGAATCATTATATATAATAAATGTAGACCTAAACATAATCTGGGTGGACAAATAAAAGAAACAGCAGAGTAAAACTATTTATGGTGAGATAGGGGTGGGGACCACTTGGGGTGGGACCTTCCGTTCAACATTGGAACCACTCGTAATGACTCAGAAAGCTGTGATCAAAAGCGCTTTAAATTGTGACGGACAATTCCTTTCTGATTTATTATATGGTAGATTGCGGGTACTGGACATTTGGCAACTTTACATAAGAAACTTATTACTGTACAAAAGATCTAATAAACTTTCTGTACTATAGAAAATAACTCGTAATTATCATACCAGAGCAATAACCTGTATTGGATATCAAGCCCCTAGATTGCATAAAACTATTAACAGTACTGCAGCACATTATATAGCCTCAATCACAAACCTTAATTTACCAGAGGCTATCCGAAATACTGATGTAACTCCTCAAATATACGAAAGAAAAGTAACCAAATGGCTGATTAATTTAGGGAGAGGGCAGTCTGAGGATTTAATTAGTTCTATGTATTTAAACTAATTGCTCTTCCTATTGTGTCAGCTAAAATCTTTTTTGTTAACATTGTCATCGAAAGTCTGCTTCATCCTTTGCCATTACATGACATTTTATTATTTTTATTTATTTTTTATACTATTCTTTTTTTGTATATTATTTACTTTAGGAAATTTTGTTGTATGTTTATTTGCAAATTTTTGTTTGTTTTCTTTTATGTAAATTTAGGGTAGATATAAAAAGCTATTATTATAATAGAATAAATAAAATAAACCAACTTATACCCACACACAGGCTAGACCTATGCAAGTATTAGGAAATAAGATAGGATAAGATTCATTGTACTTGTTTTTAGCAATAATAAATAAATAAATAAATAGTTTATTATATTAAATGATACAAACTACAATAATCATTATTCAAATATATGGTAGGCTTATTCTTGTGTTATTTTATGTTAGCCTACTTTCAATTTATGTTATGTAATTAAACAAAATATTAAAGGCTACAGTTGTCAAGTCACTGCATATTTAAAATAGAACTTCAGTGGATATGTTTGTAAACAAGACTGTCCCTTACTGTTTAAGAAGCCAACTCAAGCCTTCAGACAAGCTCTATCATGTGTTACTGTTGTGTAACAATATAATACTCAATTCATTGTATTATTTTAATTAGTTGTACTTAAAAATATGTTCAATAGCTGTTAAATATTTAAATAATTTTGTTTTTAGTTTATTTAAATGTCTTATCATCATTAGGGACTACTTAGCATTAATGATTTAATGACTACATTATCATTCTACAATTTAACGGAGAAGAGTACAAGTCAGAAAATTTTATTTTTTAGGTGAATGAAAAAGTTTTGATTTTTTTAATTGTTTCATGATTTTAAACAACAAAAATAAAAATTTTTATTTAGTTTTTCAACAAAATCTATGTACTGATTATTTAATTTTTTCGTTTAGGGTCATCTATACTAATATCATAAGACAAAAAGACAAAGCGAGTTTTTTTTTGTGGAGGCTAATTTCCAAAACTACCAAATGGATTTTCATGAAATCTTGATAGAATATTCATATTTATAGTCACAGCAACAATTTATTTTTAAATTTTCAAAAATGATAACCCTAAGGGCCCTAATGAAGATTTTCATTAATATGTATGTGTGTGTGTGTGTTTGTGAATATGTATTGCTGTTAAAGTAGGTGAAGGGGTTTGATGATGACGAGAAATGTATGCGGTGGAAAATTTCAAAATGTCTCGTGTGTGTGTGTGTGTGTGTTTGTTACAGTACATTTATGTATATTTTAGATGAAATAGTAGACCAGCAAGAGGAATTTATCAAAATGTTGTATGTAGATGTGTATATTGACAAGTCAATATGATGAGTTATTGTGTTCTATACAGTCAATCTACACAATTTCTGTTACATATTTAAAAAGAAATGATGAGACACATGTTTCGCGTGCGAAGCCATGTCGGTGCAAAGCTAGTTTATAATATTATAAAGTAACTTAAGATGTTTCTTGAAGCTAGTTTTTGCAGCAAACACTCTCAGCATTCTTTCTCTGTATGGTATTTTCCTTTCTCCAATCAATCCGGTGTTCGTTGTCTTCTTATTGTTTATAGTGCTTCCAGAAGGCTCAGACTTTTTTATGCTCATTGGTACAAGATCACCAGAATCTGATGGCCTGCATACATCTCGTGACATGATGGTGGAATCCTATTGATGAGTGTGCTTAACACCTGGGGTACTTTTATTTAAGATACGTTTCTTTGTAGAATTAAAATTAAACTAAAGAGCTAAAATTACTTTAAAGTAACAAAGGAGGGAAGAATTATTCAAACCGATTTTAGAATTATGGTGGCAAGCCTTAGAGGTCTACTCTTCTGTTCAGTAGAGCAGATGCTCCACCTACCCAAGACAGGAATAGTGCACCCTAAAATCTGAATCTCACTGGCCATTTCTGGAAAAAGCTTTTGTCAGTTCTGATTGCTTCGAGCTCTTTTCATTGCTGGAGAGTAAGCATATTATACATTTTATTATATCTAGGGTGTCAAAGAAAAAGAGTATCAGTAAAAAAGTGGTCAAAATTACAAAAGTCAGCATTCTGAAAGTGCAATTGTTTTCTTTTAGATGTAATATAAATGTGGGGCTCGTTCTTCTGCAATGAAATGAGTTTGGAGCTATCAGAAACGGCAAAACTTTTGGTAGAGATGGTTGGTAAAGTACAGAGGTGCGCTCTATGTCGTGGCCTTGAATAAGTGTAGCATTTGCTACAGTAACTGAAGAGCACATATGGCTCAAGATGGATAGTTCTAAAATCGAATCCCTATAAGAAATATGACGAGAATTTATACCAGACTGAAAGAAGAAAAGAGAAGAGCCAACAGTAAAAAATTCTGAGAGGTGAGTTGCAAAAAGAGCTTTCAGAAACTTTAGGTAAAGTTACTTTAAGTGGTCTCCAATAGAATTTAATGAAAAAATAAATTAATACCATGGATTTCTGGATCAAAACTAGATGAAAATTGATAAATTTTTTTTATTTAAAAATGTAAGCCCATTAAAAACAAACAAAGTGTATTTTAAATACATTTTGGCCCGTGGTGTAGTGATCAGCGCAACTAGCTACTATGCTGGGGTCCCGGGTTCGATTCCCGGTCAGGTCTGACATTTTTCATCAGTAAATCAACGCATATCATTACCTACGCACAAGCCCAAGGCTTATGTAGGCATCATCACTTAATATAAATAAAATAAATAAATAAAACGGTTATTTTTCTTCTGAAAGTTTGACTTGTACTTTTTTTCTCAGCAACCTAGATAAGCGAGAAAAATTTATACAGTAAAATCTCTCTATAGCGGAATTGAAGGGACCATGAGGTACCGCCGCTATAAAGAGAGTTCCGTTATAGAGAGAGGGAGTAATTAACGGTGGGAGGGAAGTTAGAGTACTAATTTTTCTGTACAAAATAACTTATATACGTATGTAAATGGTGCATGGAATAAGTTTTTGAAAAATTACTGAATAGATAATTTTATGACGAATGTTTAATACAGTAGATTACTTCAATACAGTGAGATATTTAAATTAATTACATAAAGTGTAGGTTATTAACTTAACAAGAAATTTGGATACAAACTGGTTTTATTAGATGTGTTACTAATGTTAAACAATAGAATTTCACTTTTCGTATTGAACTTTTTTCAATAATCATTCATACAGTACATACCGTAATAGATAGCCTAAAATTAATTAGCACTGAAACTCGTTTTCCACTGAACAGTAATAAACATAGGATACATGCAATTAAAATCTCCTAAAACATAGGCTACATAAACACAAAAAAGTACACAGTACAGTATATATTTTTTCGTTATTAAGGAAACAATGACTGTGAAGTACATTTCTTTCGTAAAATAAGTTTTAAATTTTGTTTCGTTTTCAATTCATAAAACATGTCTTCAATCTCATTTTCAATGTTTAAAACTTGTAAATTTTCATTTACATATTGGCAATGATAGTACGTGGAAACAACAAGAATAGCGTCTAGTGCCTGTTTACTTGAAGGGGCACCATTTCTGTTTCCATTTCATCGTCATCCTTACTTTCTTTCTCGTTGTTTTGGGCTAAGACATTTTCGATTACTGCAAAGTGATGAAGTGGTTAAATCATTGTCTGCCCCTACATAGGCGTCTAAATCCATATCCTGAAGATATTGTTTAGCCGCTATAGAGAGATTTTTGTGCCGCTATAACGAGAGCTAAATACATTACCGGAGTATACGAAAGGGTCCGGGTTGGCAAATAATGCCGCTAAAGAGAGATTTCCGCTATATAGAGTTCCGCAATAGAGAGATTTTACTGTATATTCAGAATACTAAATTATTTCATTTTTGAACATTTTGTGTCCGTTTCCCTGGCACACTAAATGTAATGCTACACATTATTGTAAATGACAGTATTTTTTTGTATTACTGTAAATCTACAATCTGTTCTTATAGAACAATGGGTTGATAAATTGTTAGTAACGGGTGATTCAAAAAGAGCGCCGGTTTTTAAACGGCTGGTAAATTTTTGTTTATCGGTTGGCAACATTGTTAGACCTCATTTCTATTTCGGAGAACATTCCGATTGACGATTCAGTTGTAGTTTCTCTTGTTCGCAGTGTAGTACTCTCGCAGTCTGTGTCTAACCATGGAGAAGTTTACTATTGCACAACGAGTGTTAATCGTCAAAACATTTTACCAGAGTGGAGAGAGTTATGCGGCTACTGTCAGGCGACTTCGCGGTACTTTAGGACGTAATGAAGCACCGAATGAATCAACAGTTCGCAGGCTCATGAAAAAGTTTTTTGAGACGGGTTCAACAGTCGACCTTAAAAGTTCTGGACGTCGTCGTTCTGGCCGAACTGAGCAGAACGTTGCGTTCGTTCGTGACAGTGTGACTGTTAGCCCAGCAAAATCAATACGTCGCCGTTCTCAACAACTGGGTTTACGATGTTCTTCTGTACGGAGAATTCTTCGGTACGATCTCCAATATCACCCGTATAAAATTCAGTTGCTGCACGAGAAACAATGTTGTTGCTCCGTGAACGGTTCCAGGATCGCATCATTTCTCGTAATTCCGACCATCAATGGCCACCAAGGTCGTGTGACTTGACGCCTTGTGACTTTCATCTTTGGGGTCATCTGAAGTCATTGGTGTATGCCAATAAACCCCGAAACATCAATGACTTGAAGGAGGAAATTCGACGCGTTATCGGGCAAATGGAAGTCGAAACTTGTGCAGTAATATCCAATTTCATGGACAGAGTTGATGCGTGCCAGCGCAGTAGAGGAGGAAACATGCATGACATCATTTTTCATACATGAAATCGGAAGGTAAGATGAACTTGTTGATGTATTTATTTTCAGTTTTTCAATAAAATAAATCTCTTAATTTGATATATCAAAACCGGCGCTCTTTTTGAATCACCCTATATTATTGATCAGTACTACCCCCTCATATCCCTATAAAATTTCTAACTTTGTTGTTTTGTTCTTGAAAATAATAAATAAAATAATGACGTATTTAAATAAATATGTTGGTTATAGTAGCCTGTATAGTCTTGTATGTGTTTCACAGTTGTCTAAGAGATTGATCTTTTTTGGATTCTGATGATTTTCAAGTCGTGTTTAGTGACTGGTTCAAATTTTCATATTTCTTCATGTACTATAGGAGTTTCAGTTATATTTAAAAAAAAAGTAATATAATTAAGAATCATAAAAATTATTCAATTAGTTAGTTTAGTTGTAACTTCAAATTTTGTTTTTCGGCACATCTATAAAATTTCTAACATTTGTAACGCTTCACTAATTTCATTGCCATCCTCATCTATATTTTTTCTCATTCTCAGTTTTTTACGTTTAATATAATTTGACACCGGATATGCCAATAAATCTGTGTTAATTTCTTTATTGCTATCAGTGACTAGACTTACAATTGCACCAATAATTAAAACAACTAAGAATCCAAATAACGTGTACCACATGAAACTTATTCTGTATAAATAAAAATATTCATCTTCATCTAAGGAATTTGGTATAAATTTATAATTATTTGATCTCGTTGCTGGATCCAATGATAAAATCGTACTATTATTAGTAACAATATCACATTTTTCTACAGACATCGGTAGTCTTTGTAAACGAGGTTTTGGGCCACCTCCTGCAAGCCATAATATAAAAATACACCCTATAATAAATCCAGATAACGCACCCTTCGCATTTCCAAACGGGACAAACATCCCTAATGTAAACACACCCAAAAGTGGAGCGGTAAATAAGTATTTTGCGATAAGTTGAAATTGCGCTAAACTTTTTGTATTACCGACACTATATGCCACAATTATTGAAAGTATTCCGGAAAATAATGAAGCTAGTTTTGCATATATTATTATTCTATTGTCTGGACATTCAGATGTGTAGTAAAATCGATAAATTGGTTTGATAAAATCCTCAACTATCATGGCTGATAATGAATTTATGTTTGATGATACCGTACTTAAACTTGCTGCCATAATACCAGAAATAAACAACCCTATAAACCCAGGAATATTTGATAAACTATCGTATATATAAACTGGAACAATTTCATCATATTTTGTTATTCTACCTTCCTTAACTGGATCGCAATCTTTGTATTTTGCAAAAATTGCTAAACCTGCATAAATTGTTACGGTTGAAATCAATGCATTTAAGAAACTTGATAAAAATATCGATTGTATTGCTTGTTTTTTTGTTTTTAATGTCATGTATCTTTGTACTAAAGTTTCACTGACTACAGTCAAAGATAGATATCCAATACCACCTCCAATACTTGTACTCCAAAACGTATAACGTATTGTCAAATCAAAACTCGTTAAAAAATCTGAACGATTTCTTTCATTAGCAGTTTTTATAACAGATAATATTCCACCTTGATCCATTGTACTTTTAAATAAAATAAAAAATAATGTTAAATTTAATAATATAAATTGAAAAACATCTGTTAAAATAACACCTTTAATTCCACCAATTGTCGAATAAGTTCCACAAATCACACTTAGTATTATGATACTCCAATTGACTGAAAAGTCTGTAATCGACTGTATAGCTAACGCAGGAATGTACAACATTATTCCTGTAAATACAATTGAAGTAACGATTGAACCACATGAAGCAAATGCTCTTACTGAATAATTAAATCTTTCTTCCAAATATTGAAACGGTGATATTAGTTGCATTTTATAAAACACTGGAAAATATAAAAACGCAGTCAATATGACAAAAATCAATTTGCCTAAATTTGCAGGCAGGTAACTAAATCCGAATGAATAACCTTCAGAAGGAGCAGCTAATAAATGTACTCCAGTCACATACGTAGCACTTATTGATAAAGAAACTGACCACACTTTACCTTTCTTATTATCGAGTAAATATTGTTGTAAAGTTTTTTGTTTTCCATCCATAAAATGATAAAATACACCAATTATCATAGACAAAAGTAATGTTAACACTATAACTGTTATATCAACAAATCCAAGAGCAGTAACAACCATGTTTGTATTTAATATTAGTATCACGTATTGTGTTGCTTATTCACAGAAAACTAACATAATGAAAATATCCATTCGTTACAGTTCCTAAAAATTTAGAATTTAGGTTATCAAGTTTTTTTATTTTATATAATAACAGTTGTACATTTCAATTCTAATAACATAACATAATATGATATTTGTTAAAATAAATAATATTTTTACATTAATAATTCAATTATTTAGTAATAAATAAAAATAAAAATGATTGTTAACAATGAATACCAGGAGAAGTGTCAATGATATATAGCGCTTAAATGCTAAATTTTCATTACAATTAACCTATTTTTATTTATACATACTACAGGGACCGGCAGAAAAAGTGGATGGTTTTGAAATGAATAAAATAAAAATAAAAAATAAGATGTAAAAAAAAATTATTAATAGATTTGAAACATCAATTATTGCCATTTTTTTATTATTAAAGCACTTAAATTCTAAAATTCACTTATGTTGTTTTAAAAATTATGTCAGTCAAGTGATGACCCTCATTCTGCACGCATTCATGTAATCGTACTTGGAAATTATCCATTACCTTCACAATCATGTCGTTCGGTATCGCCGCTATTTCATTTCGGATTGCTAGCTTCAGATCTTCAGTTGTTTGAGGCTTTACGACATACACTTTCAATTTCAAATACCCTCAAAGAAAAAAGTCACATACTGAAAGATCTTGGGAGCTAGCAGGCCATGAAAGGTCACTATTTCTTGAAATCATGTGTTCTGGAAAAATTTGTCGTAATACATTCATTGACACTCTGGGAGTGTGAGCAGTAGCTCCATCTTATTGGAACCGAACATTTGCAGTGTCAACTTCACGACGTTGTAACTCTGGTGCAAGGAGATTATTTAGCATTGCGACATAACGACTTGAAGTAATCGAAACTGCTCGACCGTTCTCTTCGTAAAAATATGGACCTATCACTCCGAATTTAGCCACTGCGCACCAAACTGTCACACGTTCACAATGAAGTGGTTTATCGTGTAGGCTACGAGGATTTTCTGCCACCCAGTACCGGAAATTTTGTTTATTTACACAACCAGACAGGTGAAAATGGGCCTCATCTGACATTATGATTACTGAATCGTTAGTTAAAATGTTCAGAATTGATTGTGCACATTCTCTTCGGTTTTGGAAATCATGTTGGCTTAGTTCTTGAACAGTTACGATTTTATACGGAGGAAAATGAAGATCCACACGCAAAATTCTTCAAACACTTCGATCTGATATTCCTAGTACAGCTGCGTGATGTGCAGCAGGGCGACGTGGACTTCTGGCTACTGACAATCGCAAAGCATTTGTGTTTTCGGGAGTACGAACGCTACGTGGAAAGCCTGCAGGTTTCCATTTTAAAGGTGAAGCTGTTTCTCTAAAATTTTTATTCCAACGCATTATTGCATTGCGACTGGGAACACTACCTGTGTCTACTTACTCCAAACTTTGTACGGAACAAACGCTGGGTTTTGACAACCGAGTAACCGTTACTAAAGTAAGTCTCTGCGACGAAAGCACGATATTATGCGTTCCACGACTCCATTGCAACTGTAATGACATTGAACCGGGGAATGAAAGTCATTGACCCGGTTCTTCCCACTCGCATTGTTGCGATGTACAGTCAGATCAAAAACCATCACTTTTTCTACCGGTCCCTGTATAAATAAGTTCTAGATTATGGATGGTATACTTACTAAATAATCAAAATATACCGGGTGTCGCACGAAGAAGTTGCTTTTTTGAATTAATATGCTGGACGTATCGCACTCTCTACAAGCTGGAAACTTTTCAGTTATAATAAATAGATATGTAAAACATAACTATCGAGTTTCATTTGTTTATGATTAATCAAAACATAAATGGCGGAAAGTACATTTATTTCCATAACCATTTCAAATTGGTGATTTGTTACTTAAGTAAGTAATAAAATTAAAGAAATGTTATGGAAGTGATAAATTATTAATGAATACAATTTGTTTCATTAACCGTTATTCGAACTGATGTCCATCAATAGCTCTGCACTGATAGCAACGAAACAAAATTGAGTCTTAAGCGTTTTTGAATAATTGCCGAGGTATCAACGTCTCTCTTCAATCAGCCTCATTAATTTATCGTCTATTGCAATGGTGTGAGAAACTTTTACCTTTAAAAAGCCCCAAAGGGAAAAGTCGGAAACAGAAAAGTTAGGCGATCTTGGAGGCCAGTCCATGAGGCCGCTCTCACGACCTATCCAACGATTAGGAATATGTTGGTTTAACCCATTCATTCACCTTGGCCATGTACATGTACATAAAATTTTACCTATTCTTATACACTAAACTGCGCACATATCACTTTGCGTAAAATTGGCCACATACATGAACAAATTCTTTAGAGTCCAACAAGTGCTGCAACCTATTGGGACTTTTGAAAAGTTTTAATAATAAAAATATTAGTACTTTACGAATATATATAGTAGGGTCAAAAAGTTCCCGGAATTGGTTATTAAAAATTTATTAAAAATAATTATAACATTCTTACATTATTTCCCTTCAAAATACTCTCCTCCTGCATCTACACATTTATTCCACCGTTCATATAATTGTTGGAAACACTCTTGAAAGCCGTTTTTTGAAAGTTCCTTCAGCCGCTCCGTCGCATTTTCAATCACCTCTGACGAATCAGCAAAACGATGTCTCTTCAATGCCATTTTTAACCTTGGAAACAGGTAGAAATCTGGTGGTGCGAGATCGGGAGAATATGGAGGATGTTCCAGAGTGGTAACATTATTCTTGGCAAGGTATTGTTTCACCATTAGGGATCGATGTGCTGGGGCATTGTCGTGCAACAAATACCAGTCATTCTCTGCCCATTTTTCAGGTCGTTTTCGTCGAATTGCATCTCGTAGCCGTTTTAAGATCTCTGTGTACAATTCTTTATTTACTGTTCTCCCTTCAGGAATAAATTCATAATGAATCACTCCACGGTAATCAAAAAACACCTCCAACATCACCTTACCCCGGCTTCTGTCCAAGCGAAATTTTTGTTTTCTTGGTGAAGTTTTTGACTTCCATTCAGCGGACTGCCGTTTTGTCTGAGGGTCGTAAAGAAAGCACCATGTCTCATCACCTGTAACAATTTTGCGCAGGAAGCTGTCATCTGCATCAGCCATTTCAATCAAGTCCCTGGACATGGTCACTCTCATTTCCTTTTGCTCAGGGGATAACATTTTTGGAACAATGTGCATGTTCAAGTCATTATGAAGAATGCTGTGAACACTCCCATGTGAAATACCAACTTCAGAGGCAATAGTATTGATGGTTGTTCGCCTGTCCGCACGCACAATTTGTCGAACGCGCTCAACATTGTCGTCTGTAGTGGAAGTGGAAGGCCGCCCAGTCCGAACGTCATCTTCAATTGTTGTGCGACCGTCGCGAAAACGCTTATGCCACTCGTAAACTGCTGTTTTCTTCATCGCAGAATTTCCGTATGCTTTTTTTAGCATCTCAAGAGTCTCCGAGGGTGATTTCTCCAGCAACACACAGAATTTAATATTGCCACGCTGCTCTAATGACGACATTGCACAATCCGACGAAAGACAGAAACTACGATCTACAATATTAAACACCGAACGCACGGAACCAACTACAACTGCCTGCTAACCTCAAAAGCACATTCACTACCAGTTATGCCAACCTCACAAACAAAAATTTCCCTTTCAGCTTACAAATACGTGACTGTAAGCGACCATTCCGGGAAATTTTTGACCCTACGCGTATATTTTTTAATTCCTAGTATGTGTACGTTGCAATCTGTTCAATTGAGAACAATAAGCAACCCCACGACCTAATGAGATGAGGATGATATGTATGACATGTAAATGAGGTTTAGTCTTGTACAGAATTAGGCCGACAATTCCTGAGAGAGTATGGTTAATTGAACCCCAACCATCAAAGTACACCGGTAACCACTGTCCAGCATTCAAATCCGTATAAACGTAACTACCTTTACTACGATTTCAACCAGGAACCTTTATCTCCGAAAATCAGCTGTTAAACAGCTGATTTTGGCAACGACTTTACCTCTAGACCAACCCGATGGGTAAGAATATAATTTTTTTTTTTAAATTCTAAGATAAAAATTTGTGACTGAATGGGTTAAAACCGCTTTGGCCACATTAGCATAATGTGGAGAAGCTCCATCATGCTGGAAAAAAACGTCCTGCATCTCCGCCTTAGAAAAATAAGGAACTATGTGATTATAGTCAGATTCACGAAAGAAAACACCTGACTTTAAACAGCAATATCTTTTGAACTGTGTATCGCACATAATTAGTCATTAATTATGTTGCTGATAAATTAATGTATTTTATATTAGCAAAGGAAATAGTTTATTTAAACATCCGTTAAAAGTAAGATTCGTTATAAAAATAAAGAGAACAATCAATTAAATGTAACCGCAAGCTCATAAATATATATTAATATTCCCGACATAATAGTGATACATTTTTATGTATGTCTGTGTCGGCAAAAATTTGGTAAATGTTTGTGTGGGGAGAAGTTCGTTACTTGTCTAAATAACCCATTAAAAGTAAAATTAATGTGTCGATGTTTAAGTAAGCAATCACTACACCATAATATTAATTTGTATTGTGCGTAGTAATTGCTTACACGTGTCTTATAATTTTTAACGGAAAATGAGACCTTCGAAACTTAAAAGAAGCGTTCTCATTGGTCCAACGTCATACTTAGAGGGGGTTGTACCGAGTTTATTTATAGAGGGCAATTGTAATTTTTCAAGGAGTTCGTTAATTTAATTTCAATAGTGGAGTTCATTGATTTCAATAGAGAGAGTTCATCGTTAAATTTAACAAGTAGATTATGGCTTGAGTTAAAGAGTTCACTAATTTCAATGGATCAGAGTTTGTTAATTTCAATAGATCAGAGTTCGTCGTTAATCTTAATAGTTTGATAGTTTGGCGTGAAGTGAAACAGTTTTTAAATCATTATTGTTTTATTATTTATTTTAAAGTTAATTAAAGGCGGTGTGTTAATAATTTATATTGTGAGCTGCGGGGAACATCAATGTTACATCAGGTTTTTATAGAATAATCATATTGTTAAGGCCGATCGCACCCCCGTTAAGTAATTCGTATTTCCCCGCTTTTGTTATCGTCGTTAAATACACTGATTTTGTACTAATAACCTTGTTCCCGCCTCTTCCTGCATACTTGTCTTGATTTCCGATGGTGATCTCAGTTCATGACGTAATTTTTCTCCCACCCACTCACATTCCATTCTTCCCGGTTAGCACACTCACTGATTGGATTCTGCGGCATGTAGACTGTTCGTGCCTGCGCTGCGCCGGCCATCCTATGGCGTCGCTTCTGCAATTGTCGTTTTGCTTCGTTCGTTTCTGATGTACCATACATCATTTCAAGTGTGATTTTACTCATGTGTGTAATTTATAATCATTTACAATTGTTCTTGTTTTCGTATCAAACATTAAAGTTACAGTGTGAATCGAACCCCGGACACGTGTCGCGTGGACGCCGTTGCTACACTTCAGGCTATTCAACAGGTAAGCGAATTAGTCTATTTTGTTGTACGCTTTCTAATTTTGTGTTTGTGTTAACCAGTGATGTCCTGCTGTTCCTGCAGTTACTTATCGTTTTACCTTTGTCTCCCTCAGTGTATTTTCCATCGTTGTATCTTGCTTATTCAGTCGTTTCGCCGTTGGTTTCTGGCGCCATTAAATGAAACTAGGTCCTCCGGAATTAGTCGTTTATGCTTCAGTTTACATTAATCTGCCATGTGTCGTGCATAGTGGGTTGATGTCCTACAGTTACAAGTCGGCTTACCGCTTAACTCGTTTTATCCAATTTATTTTGGGTTATTCTCAAATCTCCTGCCATCAAGGCGCTAACATTTTGGTCCGTTCCGGGCAGGATATTTATCAGTGCATATTCGGAAATACAGTCTATTGTCTTAATTTTTTCAATCGTCAACAATTTCAGTATTTTGTTTAATTCGTTGTTGCATGGTGTTACATACATTCATCGTGTCATTTATTGTGTTTCGTGTCTTACATGTGTTCAATATATTAATAAAAACATTAATAAAAATATTAATATTAAAAACAATTTCATTTATTCAGTTAAAAAATTACGGGGTTAAGTTGCATAACAAATGCAACGCATTATCAGTCTTGTGACGCTTTCATTCAATACAAGTTGTAACCAACGCTTTGCTGACGTCACAGTAGTTCGGTTCAGTGCTGTATCTGTCGACACGGCCAGAATTTGGCTAGAGTCGCCATTTTTTCTCCTTCGTTCTTGTTAACTGGTTCGCGCAGCTTACAGCGCATGCGTGCCCTCTCTCTCATTCGCTCTCTCTCGTGCTGTCCGTCGATACTGGTAGCGCTGAGAGAGTCACTTCACTTGCGTCGTTTGCAACGTATACATCTTAGTTGCAACTAACCTAGATTCAATAAACAGCTGTGTTTTGTTTACATTCTATTATTTGTTTTCACTCGTTGTTTTCGTTCATTATTTTCAACATGGACGATTTACAATCTTTATTCAAAAAACGCAACGTTGTTAATAATCATCTTTCTCGTTTTAATAATTTTCTTCAATCTGACGTTGAAGTTAACCAAGTCAAATTACGACTTGACAAATTCTTAGATCTCTGGTGTGACTTTGAACAGATACAAACGAACATCGAATTACTTCAGCCCGAAGCAGATTTCGAATCAGAACGCACTGCTTTCGAAACTCATTATTTCCAGTTAATTGATCGTGCCCAGAAATTAATTGAATCTCTGGACAATACAATCGTTTTACCAAATCAAGTCAAGTCTTCTAATTCGCAATTAATACAATTACCTCGAATTCGCCTACCTTCATTTGATGGAGATGTTGCGAAATTCCAAAATTTCATCAGCTTGTTCAATGATTTAATTCACAATAATTCTGAGTTATCATTTGTTCAAAAACTTCATTATTTGAGGTGCTCATTAGTCGATGAACCACTCCGTCTAATAGAACACCTGCCTCTCTCGCCTGAAAATTATACGTTAGCGTACAATTTAATTGTTGAGCGCTACTCCAACTCAAGGCGCATAGCAAATGTTCACTTAAATCAGATATTCAATTTCGTTAAATCTGACACTCCGTCCTATCAATCGTTAAAAGGTTTTCTTAATATCCATGAATCATCAATCGGAGCCTTACGTCTGCTAAATATAAATTTACTTGAATATTTACTTTTTGAGATAGCCTATTCTAATTTGGATCCTGTAACAAAGCAAGCGTTCGAGGATTCAAATCCTAATTCTACCGTGCCTACATACGAGGCCTTAATGTCATTCGTTACCGCTAAGATGCATGCTTTCGAGCTCTCGAATTCTTCTCAACCTACAGATAACGCTAGTTCTTCGCACTCCAGCGATTCAAACCTCGATCAACCGGACTCAGCTAACCCGGTAACCGATAATTTCAATTCTGTACACAGTCATCGTAGTCCTATTTTGCCGTCTCCTAATTCTGATAATGTACCTTCGTTTTTCGTCAAATCAAATTCACTCAAATGTCTGTCGTGCGAATCTCACTTTCATTCAATTCACAACTGTAGTGAATTTCTTGCACAAAATGTAAATAATCGCTACAAAATTATTTCTCGTCTTAAACTTTGTTTTGCCTGCTTTGGGCGACACGATCGCCGCAATTGTAGCTCAAATAAACATTGTCGTATCTGCCAGTCAAAATCGCACAATACGTTGCTGCATATTGATCGCAGCCCTCAAAAATCTAATTCGTCCACCGCTTCTGTTGTTAATTCGCATAATTCGCCAACTGCTAGTCCGTATCATCCTGCCGTACATCCGGACACCGATTCACCGGCTACTGGATGCCTACTTGTAAATTCTTCGCCGCCGATTCAAGCTAATACTATCGCAACTCCGCCAATTAATTCTTGTACTACCTGCTGTGCTGATAAGCCGGTAGTTACTTCAAATTCGTCGTCCTCGTCCATTATTGTTAACCAACCTGCCGATTATTCACTTTCATGTCGACTTAACGGCCAAACTGCGCTGCTAGGTACTGCTATCGTTCATGCTGTCGATTCATCCGGCAAAATCGTTCCGCTTCGCGCTGTGATCGACAATGGATCTCAGTCCAGCATCTTAACATACAACGCCGCTCGTTCACTGCAACTCGACATCGTTCCTACTTCTAAACGCCTGCAAGGCATTTCAGCCGAAGTCACCTCAGTTAAAGGTATTACAAATTTTACAATTCTGTCGCCGCAAAATTCTAACTTTCGCCTTCCGCTTCAGGCTACTGTTATTAACAAAATATCAGACCGCCTACCTGCTTCTCGAATTCATAAGTCAGTCGGTGAACAGTTTTCACAACATCTGCCAGCTGATTTTCGCTTCCGCAGCCCCAATTCAGTAGATTTACTGCTTGGCGCTGATTGTTTTTCAGAAATTCTCGATTTTAGTAAAACGCCTTTAATTAAAGGTACTCCATCCGCTTTATCAACCGTATTTGGTTATGTAGTATTCGGAAAATTGCCCGAACTACAACCACTTAGTTCTGCTTCAAGTAACGATTCGCTCTTAACATCTGTCTTCGCTAACAACGCTCAAGTCTCGTCGCCTGCTACTGATGTTAATCTCACATCGCCTGCTGTTCAAAATCACTCGTCAAATAAAAATTCATCTTCGCTTCAAATTATCGTCGCTGACCAACAAACTATCGTTCCTGCTAAGTCATCAATCAACCTCGATGTCACCTCAAACCCTGTAATCAGTGAATCTATCGCTTCTATCGTCCAGCCGCCTAGCTGCCTACTCGCTTCGCCTGTATTCAACAATAATTCGAATCACGCCGCTGTTTCAACTAATCGCCCTTCTGCTTCAACTAATCGTCTTCACCATACTTCTGTCTCTTCGCCTTCAAATCGTTTCACCGCTTCGTCCGAGATCATCGCTGTTGATCCTCGTCTCGCTTCGTCTACTGACTCCGCCAGTATCTCGACCGATCTTGCTGCTGGTACTACGCCAATTCGTCGCTTCAACTCTGCGCCTCGCTTCAAGTCAACGCCTCGATTCAAGTCTGTACTGAAGGCCTCCACCGAGTCGTCTTCAGTCAATTCTTCGCCAAACCGCTTCGCATCTCGCTGCATCATCGCTAATTCGCCAATAAAACCTACTACGTTCGCCTCAGTCGATTCTACGGCTAACCAACTCATCTCAAATCATCGCTTCTCGTCGTCTCTCGCAAACACTCTCGATCAACCGCTGCAAATCGCTTCGCCAAAGGGCAACCGGCCCTCCTCAGTCGTTTCATGTTCTGCTAGCTCTCTTCGCACGCCTTTAGCCCCTCTTGGCGGGCGGGGCCCCAATCGTCGTACACATTATTCACAACCGGTGAATAATTGTAATCTCAACTCTCTTCGCTCGTTCAATGCTTGGTGTGATCTTCGCAACTCTCGCTCGTCGTCTCAACCTCAATCACGGATTCACTCACAACTGGTTAGTGAAGTTCGCCGTACCGCAACTCTCGATTCTCGCCAACATTGTTCGCCTGCTCGTCAATTCGTTTCGCAACCCGCTTATCAGTTAGCTCTGCCTTTGGGCAACTAACCTCTCCGCCGTTCTCACCTCGTTTCACGCTCACCTCATCTCCATTCGTTTTGTTCGTCGCTCGTTTTCGTTCTTCGCTTGTTCTCTTCGTTCGTCGTCTTTTTTCTTCGTTTCTTCTTCTGCGTCGCTTCTGGTTGTCAACCCTTGTTGGCAATCACCTCAAGATCGTTCCGTTACTCGTTGGCTTCCGCGCAAGCCGTGGAAGATGTTCCGTTCGTCGTTGGCCGGGCAAACCCGTGCGTTTGTCACGCCACCTCAAGATGCTCCGTTCTTCGCTTCATTCGATTCTTCTTCGTCGTCTTCTTTGCTTCGTACTCTTCGTTTGCTACGTTTTCCGCTCCCTGGTTGGTTCAGGGCGGGCGGCTTCGTTCTTCGACCTCTTCCTGCGTTTTCCGCTCCCTGGTTGGTTCAGGGCGGGCGGCTTCGTTCTTCGATCTTCTCTGCTAGTTTTGTTTCTGTAAATCGCTTTCATCGATTTAGGCGGGCGGTATGTTAAGGCCGATCGCACCCCCGTTAAGTAATTCGTATTTCCCCGCTTTTGTTATCGTCGTTAAATACACTGATTTTGTACTAATAACCTTGTTCCCGCCTCTTCCTGCATACTTGTCTTGATTTCCGATGGTGATCTCAGTTCATGACGTAATTTTTCTCCCACCCACTCACATTCCATTCTTCCCGGTTAGCACACTCACTGATTGGATTCTGCGGCATGTAGACTGTTCGTGCCTGCGCTGCGCCGGCCATCCTATGGCGTCGCTTCTGCAATTGTCGTTTTGCTTCGTTCGTTTCTGATGTACCATACATCATTTCAAGTGTGATTTTACTCATGTGTGTAATTTATAATCATTTACAATTGTTCTTGTTTTCGTATCAAACATTAAAGTTACAGTGTGAATCGAACCCCGGACACGTGTCGCGTGGACGCCGTTGCTACACTTCAGGCTATTCAACAGGTAAGCGAATTAGTCTATTTTGTTGTACGCTTTCTAATTTTGTGTTTGTGTTAACCAGTGATGTCCTGCTGTTCCTGCAGTTACTTATCGTTTTACCTTTGTCTCCCTCAGTGTATTTTCCATCGTTGTATCTTGCTTATTCAGTCGTTTCGCCGTTGGTTTCTGGCGCCATTAAATGAAACTAGGTCCTCCGGAATTAGTCGTTTATGCTTCAGTTTACATTAATCTGCCATGTGTCGTGCATAGTGGGTTGATGTCCTACAGTTACAAGTCGGCTTACCGCTTAACTCGTTTTATCCAATTTATTTTGGGTTATTCTCAAATCTCCTGCCATCAAGGCGCTAACACATATAAAGTTTGAATTGTTAATATTTTTCTATCTTGTCCTTATCATTGTTTATGTAATTAAAATATTTATGTGTCGTAAAATTAATATGTTATTTTTATTTTTATTCTGCATTGCATGAATTTTCCATTCCTTTCAATTATTCGACCGAAGTCACGTCTTTGGAACAGTATTGTTTTCTTAAGTTTTACTTTTGTTTTTAATTGTATGTTACCATACAGATTTTATAATGGTACAACTGTTGTACGGTATGTAAAAACAATTACCATACATCAAATTAAAGCTTGTTTTATTGTTGGGTACAGGATTATATTAACATAATACTTTGTAGCCCTATACATTTTTAAGGATGCGTGAACAAAGGAATAGTACCTTGAAGTTGGGCATACTGGAAAAGTGGTTAAAAACAGGATACTTTTATGCGTAATTCGTTATATTTAATACACTATTAATTTCCATAAATGTTAGTATATATCCTGTAACCGACAATAAAAATAACTTTAATTTGAGGTATCGTAATTGTTTTCATAATTGGTTTCGTAATTGTTGCAGTGAAGAATACGGACTAACACTTAACATCAACAAAACAAAAATAATGGTGGTATCTAAATCGCCACAAACCTTTCCTGACATAACTATACATGGTCAAAAAGTTGAAAGGGTGAGAAAGTATAACTACCTAGGAACTGTTATCAACGAACATAATGATAGTTCTGAAGAAATCAGGATCAGAGTGGAAAAAGCTAGAGTCACATTTACTAAAATGAAAAGGGTGTTCTGTGGAAGAGATCTAAGCCTTGAGCTTAAAATTCGCCTTGTGAGATGCTACGTGCTCTCAGTTCTTTTCTATGGAATGGAGGCGTGGACATTGAAAAAGGTCGACATCAAGAGGGTAGAGGCATTCGAAATGTGGATGTATCGTAGGATACTGAGAGTATCGTGGACAGAAAGAGTGACAAACGTGGAGGTTTTGAGAAGGATGCAAAAGGAGAAAGAATTGATACTAACGATTAAGAAGCGCAAATTGCAGTATTTGGGACATGTTGTGAGGGGAGATAAATACCAGTTGTTGCAACTTATTATCCAGGGAAAAATAATTGGCACAAGATCCATAGGCAGAAGAAGGAATTCATGGTTGAAGAACTTAAGAGAATGGTTCAATTGCAACAACTGCCAGCTGTTTAGATTTGCAGTATCAAGAATGCGCATAGCTTTGATGATAGCCAAACTTCGGAACGAAGACGGCACCTAAAGAAGAGAAGAATTGTTTTTACATAGAACGGTTCAAAAGATATTGCTGTTTAAAGACAGGTGTTTTCTTTCGTGAATCGGACTATAGTTAAAATTGATGCGTATCCGTCTCCAGTCATTTTCAGCTGATCGATTTGGAATGGCAAAAACAGCTGTTTTTATTTATATCTGAATCCTATTGTAAATACTAATGGTTTTATCCACAAGATTATTGTTATGATAATCCCCCTAGACGCCTTAAAAGACGCTGGAGTAAAGAGGCCTGCTAATTGATATACAAATTTCATTTACATTGCCTATTGCCTATCATGTCATTTACATTATTATCATAAACATCAAATTTGCTTGTAAAATTATTTTACAGTTGTAAATAAAGAATTAAAGAGAAAAAAACATATTGTTTACATAATCATCATTTCTGATACTATTTTCTTATTCCGCCATTTTGTTTTGATTAATCATAAGAAAATGAAACTTGAGGGTACTTTTTTTACATATCTATTTATTATAACTGTAAAGTTTTCAGTCTGTAGAGTGTGCGATACGTCCGGCACATTAATTCAAAAATAGCAACCTCTTTGTGGGACACCCGGTAGGCCTATATTATTCTTTAAATCACCAATAATAAGGTAAACAGTAAACACTTACTAATTATAGTGATTTCGGGCATAAAAGGCATAACTTCAGTAATTTTTCATAATATTTAAAATTTGTAAACATCCTACTTCCACCATGGTAGATAAAGATTCAGTCCATTATTTATCTATTCTTATAAAGTGTATTTAAAACAAGCTTATCACCTTAGAGTGTTCTTATATTCAATTTGTGAGTTCATTAATTTCTGTTTTATTTTCATATTTGTAAATTACTACTTTTCCAAAATCTCAGCTTTATTAAGTTCTTCATTTATTTCTAATATTTCTAAATTATTCGTTGTATCTGTTATTGTGTGTTGGTTTCTGTGCATAATAATGTTCAGTTACATTTGAAAATTATTATTTCATCTTTTGCAGTTCAAAAAGTTTTCTGTAAACCGTTTTTCGAATTACCTGGTGGGTTTTCCTTTATATATTTCATTATATTCATTAAATTTAATTTTGTAGATTCCAAATGAATTAAACTTGTCATTTTCCTTCTTTTTGTCATTTCCATTATAATCATTATTTTTTTTTGTAAAATACTTAATGTAAATAATTATGTAAATTAATTTTTTAAATTTTAAATAATATGAAGAATTACTGAAGATGTGTATTTTATGAATGAAAGCGCTGTAATTGGTATGTGTTTACTGTTTACCATATTTTTTTTATATCTGAGGCCCCCTAGACACCTTAAAAGACGCTGGAATAGAGACCTGCTAATTTGATACACAAATTTCATTCTTGGGGAGGCACCAATGGCGGCCCTACCCTTCTCATGCCTATCATGTCATTTACATTATTATCATAATCATCACATTTGCTTATTGTAAAATTTTACAGTTGTAAATAAATAAATAAAGAGAAAAAAATATCTGAGGTGGCGAGAAAAACTCATGTTTACTCCCTCACGATGGGGGAAGTAGTGTTAGACTCAATTGAGGCGTCCTCGTCCAGCCCCAAGGAGGCCGCAACCGCCTACCAACCAAAAACCCGCCGCCTGACCACTTGATCCGACATCAACAAACAACCCTCCACCTCCCTCGGAACTGTTTATAATTATAATACTACAAGGGAAATGTCGGGTTAAAAAAAGTTTACATACTGTCAGCGGGGCGTGGAAGGGAACCGTAGCCTAATTCCCCTCTCGCTGTCACTGACCAATACTCACTCTCTCACTTTCATTCATCTCTTTCATCACCAGCTCAGGAAATTAGTGTGCATACCTTACCTACTGAGATCGGGACAGGATTGATTCAGGTGGGAGAGGGCGATCCCGCTGATCTTCATATGTCTCCTCCCTCCGCAGTCTCCCGACCACCCTGTCCGCAAACTGAGCGACTAACTTCCAGCTCTCCTCATCCCGCAGCATCGCTGCCCCTACTCTCTCTGGGATCTGTTTACCATATTACTGGTTGTTTAAAGAAATAATATAAATTTTGATTATCAGTATAATGTGTTTAGGTCAACAGCCGAAAGGCTGGTTTGAACCTCTAGAGGTTTTACTAAGTAAAACGAGGAGTGAGGTGGTTTACAATTGCCTTCCTCACTAAATGGAAAAGTATGCTTATCAGCATGCCGGGCCCTCTGAAAAGCACATATTTTCCACTCTGTAAATGACACCTTCACTTCATTCACCACAGGGTCTGGCTGTATAATGAAATTCATTACTTTCAGAGGAGATAACTCTGATTAGTGTCTTTTACACCTCTACCTCTTCTGTTCTTAAATGATTCAGTCATTTAATTGGCTGACCATGTGATAAGAAACAGAACTATTTATTTTAGCCCCACAACGAACAGATTGAGTGTAAATAATTTGACACTCCACCTGTCTATTATGGGCTGATCAGTATAATACGGCTGATAAAAATACCTGTATAGGATGTTTGATAAGACTTACTTAATAATATTGTGACAATATTGAAGAGGAGTGTTGTTCAAGAGATTTCTAGATAGGTTTCTTCTATTCATAAAATGTTAAATAGCAAATAATAGAGTGATAAAGTAACAATAGGGTTAGTTATAAAAGGATATTTAAAAAGGGCCGTGTATAATAAGGTAAGGTCTTTGTTGTTCAACTATTTGGGAAAGAGTCGGTTGGTTACCTGTAAAACCTTTTATTCTATTGTGAGTTGTTTATACTAGTTATGATTTTTCCAGAAGCAATAAAAAAAATTATTGATCGAATCTCTGTGTCTTTCGAGAAATCTCTTTGATCTACCTATATAAAGGGAGCCCCGAGTGTGGCAGTGAGTTAGTATTCGTTTGATCTTTGACGAGTGTTTGTCGAGTGAGCTATCGGTGCGTAGAACAGGTCAACGTATTTGGGCAGTGCAACTATTGTGCACAGTCAACTATTGTTATACTATCTTATTGTGTATGAGCATTGTGTATAATGTTTTTGTATGTGCATTCTTCAAAAAATTTTGTATGTGCATTCAAAATATAAAAACGCAAAGGACGAGAGAGGTAAAAGGCAATATTGCTACTTGAGAAATACCATAAACAAAAGGTGTAAGAAAGCGAAGGAAGAGTGGATCAGAGCGAAATGTACGGACATTGAAAGTAAAATGGCAGTTGGTAAAGTGGACGCAGCTTATAGAAAAATAAGGGAAAACTTTGGAGAACGAAAGATGAAAGCTGTTAATTTACAAAGCGCAGGTGGTAAACCATTGTTGAATGGCCAAGAGAGAGCTGAAAGATGGAAGGAATACGTAAATCAACTCTACATGGGAAAAGAATTAGAATATGATGCGATAGAACAAGAAACTGATGTTGAAGAAGATCAAAAAGGGGACCCTATACTACGAGAAGAATTCGATCGAGCACTTAAGGATATGAATATGAATAAGACACCAGGAATAGATAACATACCATCGGAATTATTATTACGATGTGGCAAAGTTGCTCAAAACAAATTATACAAACTTGTGTGCAGAATGTATGAGAGTGGAGAGGTACCATCGGACTTTAAAAAAAATATTATGATTCCAATACCAAAAAAGTCAGGAGCGGAGAAGTGTGAACATTACAGAACCATCAGCCTAACATGCCATGCATCTAAGATACTGACAAGAATTATATACAGGAGAATAGAACACCGAGTAGAAGAAGTATTGGACGATGACCAATTTGGATTTAGAAGGAGAATGGGAACTCGAGATGCAATATTGGCTCTGAGACTGATTATTGAGAAAAGGATACAGAAAAATAAAACTACTTTTATGGCATTTGTAGATTTAGAGAAAGCATTTGGCAATCTGGACTGGAGTAAAATGTTTAAAACTTTGAAAAGGCTAGGAATTAAATACAAAGAAAGGAAAGTTATCTACAGTCTGTATAAGAATCAAACGGCTGTTTTGAGAATCGAGGGGTACGAAAAAGAGGCTGCTGTAAGAAAAGGTGTACGACAAGGTTGTTATTTGTCACCACTACTTTTTAACTTGTATATAGAAGAGGCTATAAATGAAGTGAAGGAGAAATTTGACGTAGGAATAAAAATTCAAGGAGAAACAATAAAAATGTTGAGATTCGCCGATGATATAGTAGTATTAGCCGAGGCAAAGAATGAACTAGAGGATGCCTTAAATGGAATGGATGAGATCTTGAGGAAGGATTACTTCATGAAAATTAATAAGAACAAAACGAAAGTGTTGTGCAGCAGCAAGAGTGGTTTAGAAGAGATGGGAAATTTAAAAGTAGGCAACGAAAACATACAGGAAGTTGGGGAATTCTGCTATCTAGGGAGTAAAATAACAAAGGATGGTAGAAGCACGAGTGATATCAAGAGTAGAATTGCTCAAGCTAGAAAAGCCTTTGAAATGAAAAACAGCTTACTGACTACAAACATTGATTTACAGATTAGGAAAAATTTCTTAAAACATTATGTTTGGAGTGTAGCATTATACGGAAGTGAAACGTGGGTGATAGGGGCTGTAGAACGGAAGAGGATAGAAGCTTTTGAAATGTGGTGTTATAGGAAAATGTTAGGTGGGTGGACAAAATAAGTAATTTAGAGGTTCTTAGGCGAGTGGATGAAAAAAGAAGTATATGGAAGCATCTTACCAAAAGAAGGGATAGGCTAGTGGGGCATATCCTAAGACATCCAGGTATTGGGCTATCAATAATGGAGGGTAACATTGAGGGAGTAAATTGTAGAGGGAGGCAAAGATTAGAATATATAAAGCAAATTACAAAAGATGTAGGGTGTTACAGGTATGTAGATATGAAACGACTTGCGCAAGATAGAAAGGTTGGAGAACTGCATCAAACCAGTCGAGAGACTGATGACAAAAAAAAAATGTGCATTCTGTATAATTGTTTGTAAGTAGTACTAAGTAAAAAAATTATTTATGTTATTTTTATTGTATAACTTCATTATAATTAGTTTACTATTTATTTTGTAAATCCTTTAGTTCTAATAAATACTTGTAATTTTAAACTTTAGTGTATTATTTATTTAATTACCTAGATCCCGAAACGGACCTTAACAATTAGTGTCACAATTTACGTTCAATACTTACAAAAAATTTTAAATGGTATTTAAAAATAAATTTCGTATTTTTCAAAGAAATTCCGGTTCATCTATTTTCTGGTTGGTTGAAATTTTGAATGACTGCCCAAATAGGGCACCAACGTAATTTTATTGCAGTAATATCAATGGTAAGACGGCCACCTCACGAATCTGTTGGAAAACTTTTTCTGCTGCTCTCTGTAGAGATTGATTATGACCAAATATATTAGGCTATATTAAAAAAATATATTAAAATTTTAACTTTCATTTAATTTAAAATATTAACTAAAGGATGTTTCAAAAATATTTCAATTTAAAATTAAAAAAAAAAACAATTAATATTTGGAATTTTGAAACTTAATAAATATTTTTTTTGCCGGCCGCACTGGCGTAGTTGCTCGACTCTCATCATGCGGTCGTGGGTTCGAATCCCACTCAGGCACGGTATATTTTCATACGTTACAAAAAATCATTTCATCCTCCATTGTACAAAGTTACACCCCAACGTCGTCGCTAATGATCGTTGCAGTTGATATGACGTTAAATAAATAAATTTAAAAAAAATTAATTGTTGTTTTTTAAGTCATCAGCTGAAATGCTAGTTTGAACTTCTAGAGGCTTTACTAAGGAAAACGAGGAGTGAAGTGATTTACCATTTACCTTCCTTACCAAAAGTATGCTTATCAACATGCACAGCCCTCTGAAAAACATCTACATTCCACCCTGCAAATGTACTTTTTAATAATACAAAAATTAGTGTAAAAGTTACTAATAAGTTAATAATAATTGAATGACGTCAGTTAATAAAAAAAAATCTGGTGTGAAACACTCACACAACTTTCTCTTGCCAATGCAAATAATTAACAATAAACCTAACATTAGTATTAAAACATTAGAAATGAACAAAAACTAACCTCAAAAACATAACCTTATTTTAATCATGAGTGAATGACGCAAAATGACAATCGAACTCAGTTTGGCTTAAAAATACGGAAAATCACGCTTTCACGCTAAACTAGGCTCTGTAGAGAAAAATGCTCTAAACAAAAGTTGTAGATCTTTTAATTTTCTATAAATTTAATTATATACACTTTTGTCGTAAAATGCATACTAAGACCGAAATGTTAAAAAAACCGATTTTTCTCACGTTTTCGTGAGAAAAAAAAACAGAAAATCGCAAATTACCGCTAAACTAAGCGTTATACAAAAAAATGTTTGAAACAGAAGTTGTAGGTTTTTAAATTCTCTACAACTTTTATTATATAAGTTTTTGCGCTAAAATTTATATTAAAGCCGTAATCTTAAAAAAACAACGTTTTTACGTGAAAACAGCCTCACCGAGAATTTCAGCAAACATGGCGCCTACCCTATCTTGTAGAGAATAAAACATTGAGTAAAATAGGCGATTTTAAAAAAAATCGTAGGACCAGTTTTTGAGAAAATCGCAAAAAACTGAAAAATTATACGAATAAACTACTACTTCCGGTTGACCGATTTTGATGAAAATGTTTGTGTCGCGTCCGGTAGTGGTATGTAACTTAAGTTTCAAGTTTCAAGTTCGTACGACGTTCCGTTCTTGAGATATTCTGTTCACACACAGACACACACACACACACACACACACAGCCACACACACACACACACACACAGACACACACACAGACCAATCGCTAAAAACATGTTTTTTGGGTTCAGGGGGTCTGAAAACGTATAGATCCGGTGAAAACTCGATTTCTTAAAATCGACATGAAAACAATACTTTCCTTCCTACATATTCATATAGGCAAGAGAAAGTAAAAAATCACAATGAAGCTATCGATCTTACCTTGTAATTTATTAAGTCCTTCTTGTAAGTATTGAACCGGCGATATCAGTTGCATCTTATAAAACACTGGAAAGTATAAAAATTCAGTTAGCGTGACAAACATTTTTTTTACCTAAATTAGAAGGTCTATAACTAAATCCAAACGAATAGTCTTTTTATATTCCATGGAGCCGTGCAGCACGTCAAAACATAACAGTATTAAATTGTGTTTTAAATTAGCGCGATCCATTCGAGTTACAAAAAATATCCTTTGCATGTCAAATAAGAAAGCTTAATCAAAAAACAAAATAAAATAACTAATATTACAATAATGATATAGAACTACTATTTAACGTAAAAATAAAATTTTGAAAAATATTTTGTTGACTAAATTCTTGTCGGTCTATATTTTTAGCGTAATAAATTTGAAACATGCTAAATTTTGATTTCCTACCTTAATGCACTTCCTCGATATCCGATAAGTTGCTTCCTGTTGAATCATCTTTATCGTTTCCGACATTTTTTACGATATTTTAACACAAATTGTCTACTTGCCTCGCTTTTTCTTCTTCGATTAGTACATGTTTAACCCTACAGCCGGCAATAACATTTTTCTAGACCGGCAGAGAATTTCTAATCACCGAACCGTAAAGAAATCATTAAAAATTTGCTATAAATCCAAAACCTTTTCCCGTGACATCAAAATAACAAGAAAACTTAGGAAAATAGAATAAATATATTACTGAAATTTTAATCTGACAGTAAGGGATAATGAAACTATTTAAAAATCATTTTTATACAAATATTTTTCTAAAATTTCAGAGGACACTACTGTTTAAAACTTTCTTATGCTCCACTTTCCAAATTCAACATAAATAAGAATCGTTACTTTTAATGTTTAATTCAAAATAAAACTAAAAAATTAATCTAAGTTGAAAACTGAAGAAAATTTATACAAAAACAGATCTTATAAACCAAGAAATAACCAAATTCAGCTCTAGGACAGCTGAAGTGGTTTCAACAGATAAAGAAACACAAGCAGAATATGCAACTAAAACTATTGTATTATACATAAAAATTTACTTTATACATTTCTAAACTATTGTAAAAAACAGCAACGCTGCCTGGAGATGAAATTAAAACTAAAATGACAACATTGCAATGCTATGAAGCAAATCCGATTTTGCAACGCGACCGGTTCAAGAAGCTGTAACATCGTCTCAAAATCGATGATTTCCGGCTCTAGGGTTAACAAAATTTTCCATGCGTCTACATCTATTCTATGACAAATTCTATTAACAAATTTTTCACGTCCCTTGAATGTTTAGTTGTTCCTCCCAACGTAGCCTTTCACTTGTGCCCATGTCAATTCTATGGGGTTAAATTTACAGTTAAAATTACAGGAGTCGTAATAATACACAATTTTTTGATTTAACAATTTCGTCTATTATAAAACTTATTATAAAATCTCACTTGAGAACCTGAAAAGAAAATCCGGAAATTACACCGAACTGAACAACATAAAACTTAAACAGAAGAGACTGACCAAATGACAGAAAATCGTGTATTCCGACGAAGAACGCCGGAAGAGATCAGAAAGATTGAAGGAATACTGGAGAAGAATCAAGGAAAACAAACATCAGGAAAAAATACCCCAAAATAACAAAAATTAAAATAAGATGTTTCTTCTTTAAGGGTAGACTGTACCTAGTATCTGCCCATAACAGACAGGTGGAGTGTCAAATTTTTTACACTCAATCTGTTAGTTGCAGGGCTAAAATAAATAGTTCTGTTTCTTGTCATATGGTCAGCCAATTTAATGACTGAATCATTTAAGAACAGAAGAGGTAGAGGTGTAAAAAACACTAATCAGAGTTATCTCCTCTGAGAGTAATGAATTTCATTATACAGCCAGACCCTGTGGTGAATGAAGTGAAGGTGTCATTTCCAGAGTGGAAAATATGTGCTTTTCAGAGGGCCCGGCATGCTGATAAGTGTACTTTTCCATTCAGTGAGGAAGGCAACGGTAAACCACCTCACTCCTCGTTTTACTTAGTAAAACCTCTACAGGTTCAAACCAGCCTTTTGGCTGATGACCTAAACAACAACGTACCTAGTATCCCGCCAGTGTTAAATTTGCTATTTTCAGGTAGGCCTACATTTTTCATAGGATTGGTAAAATATAGGGAAATGAAACTTTACACACTCGTTATCGAGTCTCTCTAGCTACTGAAATTTTTTTTCAGTTTGATCTGTTGGATCAGGAAATTGGAAACAAAATAATGAATAACATAAAACTTTTACATTTTTTTTCTACAATTTTTGTATATTGCTAAATTTTGGAGCATCTGAGGAAGTCATAAAAGTGCGGGTGTAGGCCTATGCATGTACAAGATAAATAGCTGGTAAAAATTTTAGGATGGTTTAATTAAATTTCAGGTTTAATAGCTTCCGAGAAAAACGTAGCTACCTAAATTTTAAAATCTAAATTTATGAGAACAGGCAAAAACAAAAAGGCACAAATAAAAAACAAGGTCTACAGTCTACACAAACAAGTAAATTTCACATCAATAGTTGGTTAGAAATCTGAACCAACAGCTTTGAATATTTAAAAAATTAACGCAGATATTTAAAAAAACTTAAAATTTCTTTTGCTCTAAACGCTTAGTATAAAATTATGAAAAATATTCGTTTTTTGGTGACATGATCATTTTTCTGGGTAAACCTGCTAAAAACTTAATTTTATCATTAAAATAATTTTTTGACGTAATTTAATGGTTTTCTGGTAGATCTAGGTCTGAACTATTGAAAAATATAAAAAACCAAAAATCGAAATTTTCAGTAAAACCATCATACAGTCTCACCTTAAGGGCAGAACTATAGTCTACCTCCTATCCAACCCATGTTAAATTGACCTCATTTTAGGTAGGTCAACACGTTTCTAAGAAACCGTTAAGAGTTACGGCTTTAACGTTTTTGTGCCTTTTCTATGACATCTTTTTAAGCTCTGGTACGAGAATTATTAATATAGAGCTAGCGATACCATTTCGAGAAATTTTTTTTGAAAAATGCAAAAAAAAGTTTAATTTTTTTTGTAGATTTTTTAAAAAATATTTCAAACTTAGTAATACTGTAATGATTCTGGTACCATATGTCAAAATTATACTGGAAAACATGCTCAAAAAATTTCAACCTTCTAAATAAAAAAGTTTTTGAGAAAACTACATTTATGGAAAAAGTGAATTTGCGGAAATTGAGCTGTGAAGTTTCACTTACCCTTAAATCCGCCTGCACCATAATATTAATCCTCACCAATCTATTCTTTTTCCTCAAATAATTTCCTCTTTTTTTCTCTTGTCTTGCTTCTTTTGACACACATTCCATGGCCTTCTCAGCTTTCTGTATTCTTTGAATATCGCAATTCTTAATTGTTTCCACAGATTAACTCAAAAGAAATTCTGGTCAAAACATTACTTAACAAAAATCTACGTAGCTTCCGTAATTTCTATCGTACAGTTATATTTTTTATATGTAATTACACAAAAAAAGATACAGAAGGCAATGGCGCCAAAATGAGAAAAACGATTTTTTCGATTTTCGAGGTATGGTGCTCCCCTTAATGTCCTATGTGACATAAAAAAACCTATTATAAAACATCCCATCTGTTTTTACTGAAGACGCTGGTAAGAGTGAATGAAACATGATTACACATCCTTTTTACTGATTACCAACTCGTAGTCTGTTTATATCTGTTGCACGGTTCTGTAAGATATAAACTATAATAAAAATTTACTTCAGTCAAGTACGTGGCAATTATCGATTAAAAAAACTGGCGAAACTCTACATTTCTTGTTAGCTATTTATCAAATTCTGGTAAAGTTTTTTTGTCCTCCATCCACAAAATGATATTGCACACCAATCTTATCATTAACCAAATAATGTCGTTCTATAACACTACAGACTGTAATATCAACAAAACTAACGACGAAAATATTCATTCATTATGTTAGTAAATTTTTTATGTTTTCTACTTATTCACAGAAAACTAACGTAATAGAAATAAGCTTTACATTAAATTTTATCAAGTAAATTTGCTCAATTTATCATTATGTAGCTTATTAAATTGCTAAATTTTAAGTGATAACAAATTACAATTTGCAATCTTAATAATAATACGAGTATTTATTATAATTATCATTATCATGAATTTTTACACTTAATTCATGCCTACATGATATTATTTTTTTAACTAATATCTAAATAGGTAATAAATAATAAACTTAAAGAAACGTCATTGATATAAATTATAACCAATAAGTTACTTGACCAATACTTAATTATTTTAAAGGTTTTGAACACGTGTAGTTCTACTTTCTACATAATTTTAAGTTCAGGCTTGGAACTTACTTGATAATATTATCAAGTCTTAAAGTTAAATTGCTATTTTTATTGTGACGTATATTTAAGTAATTATGGAAGTATAGTACATTTTTGTTTTAGGAAGAAGCTTGTAAGGGGAGGGCGAGTAGGTAGAGTAGGGATAGTTTCAAGGGGCAAGTGTTGTCTCCTTCTTACTTAATGATCATTCCCTCTCTTTCTAACTGTATACTACTGTTACAACTACGAGGTGCTTCCCCCACCACTAAACAGAACAGCTCAGCGGCAAAGAGTGTTGGAGGGAGAGCTTCTAGCTAGAACAAATGACCTATACGTAGGCTTCACAGAGTGATCGTTAATATTATTCAATGCATTCTAATAAATGGAAAAATATCGTATGAATTTAGACCGCTATTATTACTTTTACTTTACCTTACCTGGACGAATATATAGGAAGGAAAGTATTGTTTTCATATCAATTTTTCGAAATCGAGTTTTCACCGGATCTACACGTTTTCTGAGCCCCTGAACTCAGAAAACATGTTTTTAGCGATTGGTCTGTGTGTGTGTGTCTGTGGGTCTGTGTGTTTGTGTGTCTGTGTGAGTGTGTGTGTGTGACCAAAATATCTCAAGAGAGGAAAATCGCACGAAGTTGAAACTTGAAACTTAAGTTAGATACTACTACCAAACCCGACACGGAAATTTTCATCAAAATCGGTCAAGCGGATATAGTAGTTTATTCGTGTAATTTACACTTTTTGTGATTTTCTCAAAAACGGCTCCTACAGTTTTTTTTTAATTGGCTCATTTACTACATTTATAATTTTCTAGCATAATAGGGTAGGCGCCATGTCTGCTGAAATTATTGGGGAGGCTGTGCTCTCGTAGAAAAAAATGTTTTCTTTAAATCGCGACCTTAATATGCATTTTACGACAAAAGTGTATATAATTAAATTTATAGGAAATGAAAAGATCTACAACTTTTATTTTGAGCATTTGTGACGCAAAATGAAAATCAACCTCAGTGTGGCTTAAAAATACGGAAAATCACTCTTTCACAACAAACAGGCTCTGCAGAGAAAATTGCTCAAAATAAGAGTTGTGATCTTTAAATTTCTTAAAAATTTGATTATATACACTTTTGTTGTAAAATGGCTAAGGCTGAAATCTTAAAAGTAATCAATTTTTTTGCACATTTTTGAGAAACAAAAACATAAAATCGCTAAACTAACTAATTACCGCTAAACTAAGCATTATACAAAAATAAAGGTTGAAATAAAAGTGAAGGATTTTTAATTCTCTACAACTTTTGTTACACATTTTTGCGCTAAAATGCATATTAAAGCCGCAATCTTAAAAAACATTTTTTTCACGAGAAAACAGTCTTTCCAAGAATTTCAGCAGACATGGCGCCTACTTTATCTTGTATATCATAAAAAATTTAGTAAATGAGGCGATTTTAAAAAATATTGTAGGAGCCATTTTTGAGAAAATTGCAAAAAAGTGAGAAATGACACGAATAAACTACTACTACTTCTAATACTAGAGATATTCTGTTCTTGCTCTCTCTCTCTCTCTCTCTCTCTCTCTCTCTCTCTCTCACACACACACACACACACGCACACACAGAGACAAATCGCTAAAAACATGTTTTTTGGGTTTAGAGGGTCTGAAAACGTGTAGATACGGTGAAAACTCAATGTTTTTAAAAATCGACTTGAAAACAATACGTTTCTCCCTATATATTCATATAGCCAAGAGAAAGTAAAAATATGTTAAGTAGTCTGGTTGTTTATTAATAGTGTATTTATGAAAATAACGTTTACATAATTAAATGGAACGTATTTAATAATGTATTTAAGCAAATGATCAATTTTAATTGTGTATCATTAAAAGTAATAACGATCTTAAAAATTACTGTTTAATTACTGTGTAATTACTGTTTGTAATTACAACAACAGCTTATCGATTATGTTAATGAAAAGCAGCACAAATATTATGGGTTAAAAATATGTAGTAAATCTAAATAAACGGTGGCTCAAAAGTTGTGATACTTATTTTATTCTTTTAGAATTGTACTGAACCTTTTCTTTCCCAAATATTAAAAAAAAATCTGTTGTAAAACACTCACACAACTTTCTCTTGCAAATGCAAATAATGACCAATATAACCTAACATCAGTAATAAAATAATAGAAATAAACATAAAACTAACCTCAATAAACATAACCTAATTTTAATCATGAGTGAAAGACGCAAAATGAAAATCAACCTCAGTTTGGCTTAAAAATACGGAAAATCACTTTTTCACGCTAAACTAGACTCTGTAGAGAAAAATGCTTTAAATAAAAGTTGTGGTTCTTTTAATTTCCTATAAATTTGATTATATATACTTTTGTATAGGCTATTTTTTTATAAAAATCGATTTTTCACACGTTTACGTGAGAAAAAAACAGAAAATCGCTAATTACCGCTAAAGTAAGAATTATACAAAAATATGTTTGGAATAAAAGTTGTAGGATTTTAAATTTTCTAGATTTTTTATTATATAATTAACTTTTTGCGCTAAAATGCGCATTAAAGCCGTAATATTAAAACACATTTTTTTACGTGAAAACAGCCTCACCAAGAATTTCAGCAAACATGGCGCCTACCCTATCTTGTAGAGCATAAAAAATTTAGTAAACCAGGCGATTTTTAAAACAATCGTAAGACCAGTTTTTGAGAAAATCGCGAAAAAATAAAAAATTACACGATTAAACTACTACTTCCGGTTGACCGATTTTGATGAAAACGTTCGTGTCGGGTCCGGTAGTGGTATGTAACTTAAGTGTCAAGTTTCAAGTCCGTACGATGTTCCGTTCTTGAGATATTCTGTTCACAGACACACACACAGACCAATCGCTAAAAACATGTTTTTTTTGGGTTCAGGGGGTCTGAATACGTGTAGATACGGGGAAAACTCGATTTCAAGAAATCGGCATGAAAACAATACTTTCGTTCCTACATATTCATACTGGCACGAGAGAAAGTAAAAAATAGTTCTGTTTAGTCTCACATCACCTTACCGAAGTATTGACAAACAGAAACTAGTAAATTTATATGTGGAAGTAATGTGTGTTATCATACACCTGTTGTGATTAAAGTGAACGTGGACTATTATTTGCAGAGTAGAAAATTATACCAAAAACAATGAGTGTTTGCAAATCAGATTTAATTAATAAAGTTTTGAGATTGCCTCGTCGCATTGTCACATACAGCTCCACTCGAGCTCCAGTTGATGTTTTGCCTTTCGTGTGCAATAGACGCATGTATGTAGATGATATATACGGTTTTATTTTACAATTCACTTGATAAAATATCTTTTTCTTCTTCTACCTTTCAAGGAATAGGCATCTCTGCCTGTTCCGAACATCTCAAATCTGCCCATCTCTTTCTCGGGCGTCCTCGTTCTCTCCTGCCCTCTGGCTTATAGCCCAGTGTCTGCTTAGGTATTTTATCCTCCCGCATTCTGTTACATGCTCGAACCACTGCATTCTGTTCTGGGATACCTTGTTGTTTATAGAAAAGATGTTGAGTTCTTTCCTTATCTCGGTATTCCTGTAACGATCTTCTCTACTACACCCATATGATGTCGACGAAATTTCATTTCAGATGCTTGCAATCTACTCTCCTCTCGCTTTGATAACACCCAAGTTTCACTGCCATAGAGTAGAGTCGGCACTGCTAATGTTTTATGAAATCTCACTCTCATGTTTTTGCTGGTACTATTTTTTAAAGTGCGGTGGATAGTTCCGCATATTTGCTGAAATCGGTGCATCTTATTATAAACATCTTTATCCTGTTGGTATGTAATGTTGCAACCTAGATACTGAAAGTGGGAGATCTGTTCCAAAATATTATTATCCATAACAATTTTACTTCTGACTGGCTCCTTCCCCCTAAATGCCATTACCTTTGTCTTCTTCGTCGAAACTGTCAACTTATATTCTTTGCAGAGTTTGTTCAGCATGAAAAGTGCTCTCTGCAGGTCCTCATTCTCCTGTAGCACTAACTTGATGAAATAATGTTCACTAAATTTTTCCGGTCTAAAAATGTTTTTTAAGTGCATTTAGTTGTTTCTATTTTTCCTAAACGCGTTACCAACGCCTTGTAGGATAGTTCTTTTATAGGCTGCCATCTCAGGGCGTCAGAACTCACCTTGAGTTTCATTCGGAGACCCACCTTCTCCGCCTTGAGACTGTTGACCAGTTTTCACAATTGATTTTCATTCGGGGTTTACTCCCCTAGGCTCTTCCGCTCTCTCCGTAGTTCGGAATTTCTACTTCAACTGATTTCAAGACCGTTGATCATCTTCGCCTCGTAACTCTAGGTCCTTACCTGGAGTTACCCTATAACAGAGTCACCCTATAACACCCTATAACAGGGTGAAACCATCCAGAGCCAGATGAACCTTGGGTTTTTAACGAGGTGGTACTCCTCCTCCTTCTTCTTCTGAATCACTTGCAAGATGGATATCCCGGCTTGCTACCGGTGGTATTAAACAACAGCGCCGGCAAAGTTTTAACTTAACAAACAAATTTTTCCATTTAATGAAATAATATAATTATACCATTCCCAATAGGCCGATCATTTTTAAATAGAATGCCAGAAATCCACATACCTGGTTTAGCAAGAAGGTATACAAACCAATAGGGAGCAGAAATATTGATATGCCGAAGAAAAGTTAGAACAATAATACAAGTCCAGACAAGTTCTTCCGGTTCTTCAGGTTTTTCATGTTGTTGACTTAAACAAAATAATACCAAGAAAAATAATAATAAGTATAGAAATAAGTTTTTATCGATTATTGGTGTGCGCAAAAAATTATCATAGAAATAAAAACGTATTTTTTTCTTTTTTGACCACATAGGATCACTTTAGTCATTTTGGATTGTTCTTCTTCAATTTCTTCTTCTTGCTGTTCAAAAACTTTTTCATATTTTCAGAACACACCCAAATAGTGCGTTTGACTGTTTTGGTGGTTAATGGAAATTTGTGATTTCCCATTTGGTGTTTATACCAAGGTGTACGTCGCGTTAGGTCCTCCGTGGTTAGGTAAAGTTCTTTCATGTCTTTTTGAATTTCCCTGAGACAAGTTACTATAGCTTTTTCAGATTTAGCGGTAAGTAGCTTTTCAGTGATTCTTTTTAGAAGATGTGTTGCTGGAGTTCTCAGTATGTGTTCCAGGAAGAAAATTTTCTTTTTTCTCATTGCAATTGTGACTGGTTCCTATATCTTTGTAGACTTGTTCGTGGGTAAAAGCCTGTATTGTCCATCGATTTGGTGTTTTTTGTTGATACAAGCCCATAAGATTCTTCTCTCGACTTTTCTAAGTTTCTCTTTGATTCCACCACCGTCAATGCTGAAGAGAGTTTCACTTCCGTACAGTAAAACGTATTTTACTGTAGAATAAAATTTTCAACTATAGAGATAAGAAAAAATATTGAATGAAGTTAAAAGTAGCTACGGAAAAACTGTTGGTGCATTATGTGATAACTAAACAGAGAACTTTCTTTTTTAATTATTTTTTATTTAGGAAATTCACAATCTGTTGGAAACAATCAGTGAATGTGATTACACAAAATTTGGAAAAAATTAACATGGTAAATGAACATGAGTGGAGACACAGTCCAGTGACAGAACTCCGACGTGAATAGATAAGTGTAGCATTAAGTGCAGCATTTAGAACACTGTAATGGATAGCCAATTACAGTACTACGTTAATAGAAGAGGTCCCGGATCCATCGACGTTTTAGACATCTTATTGGATTGTTTGGGAGAGTCTGCGTAGCCAGATTTGAGATCAATGGGTTATAGTGGTTCACGAGTTTCTTCCTAAATTTTGTATATAGTTTTAAGTAAACGTCATTTATGTAGAGTACGTTTAGGTCTGAGTGTAGCGTTTTATTGGATACATAATAGGGGGCGTTAACTATCCTCCGTAAATGCTTTGATTGGGAACGCTGAATTTTTGCTAATACCGATGGTTTTGTACAGCAGTAAAGCTGAGTGGGACTTCTGGACGAAGGTAGGAGTTGTAAATGGTTAATTTGGATGTAGTTTTGTACACAAAATCCGGAACATACTGTACCAACTTCAGTGTCACTCATTATCGAGAAAAATTAATGTTTAGGATTTAAGCTATTAAGATTGCAATTAATGTAGTATTAAGATTTCAAAAGCAACTAAATTTTAAAAACCTAAAGCATGGATAATTTAATTTTCATTACGTTAGCTAGTATGTAACAGTAAAAAATTTCTAACAAAATGGTTGTTTCTGTTCTTGGATTTTTTGATATAACAGTTATAGTGTTAACATTACTTGTGTCTATGATGATTGGTGTATATTATCATTTTGTGGATGGAAAACAAAAAACATTACAAGAATATTTACTCGCTAATAAGAAAGGTAAAGTGTGGTCAGTTTCTTTATCGATAAGTGCTACGTATGTGACTGGAGCACATTTATTAGCTGCTCCTTCTGAAGGTTATTCATTCGGATTTAGTTACCTGCCTGCAAATTTAGGCAAATTGATTTTTGTCATATTGACTGCATTTTTATATTTTCCAGTGTTTTATAAAATGCAACTAATATCACCGTTTCAATATTTGGAAGAAAGATTTAATTATCCAGTAAGAGCATTAGCTTCATTTGGTTCAATCGCTACGTCAATTGTATTTACAGGAATAATGTTGTACATTCCTGCGTTAGCTATACAATCGATTACTAACTTTTCAGTCAATTGGAGTATAATAATACTAAGTGTGATTTGTGGAACTTATTCGACAATTGGTGGAATTAAAGGTGTGATTTTAACAGATGTTTTTCAATTTATATTATTAAATTTAACATTATTTTTTATATTATTTAAAAGTACAATGGATCAAGGTGGAATATTATCTGTTATAAAAACGGCGAATGAAAGAAATCGTTCTGATTTTTCAACAAGTTTTGATTTGACAATACGTCATACATTTTTGAGTACAAGTATTGGAGGTGGTATTGGATATTTATCTTTGACTGTAGTCAGTGAAACTTTAGTGCAACGATACATGACTTTAAAAACAAAAAAACAAGCGATACAATCGATGTTTTTATCAAGTTTTTTAAACGCGATTATTACAACAGTAACAATTTATGCAGGTTTAGCAATTTTTGCAAAATACAAAGATTGCGATCCAGTTAAGGAAGGTAGAATAAAAAAATATGATGAAATTGTTCCGATTTATATATACGATAATTTATCAAACATTCCTGGATTTATAGGGTTGTTTATTTCTGGTATTATGGCAGCAAGTTTAAGTACGGTATCATCAAATATCAATTCATTATCAGCCATGATAGTTGAGGATTTTATCAAACCAATTTACCGATTTTACTACACATCTGAATGTCCAGACAATAGAATAATAATATATGCAAAACTAGCTTCATTATTTTCCGGAATACTTTCAATAATTGTGGCATATAGTGTCGGTAATACAAAAAGTTTAGCGCAATTTCAAATTACCGCAAAATATCTATTTACAGCTCCACTTTTGGGTGTATTTACATTAGGGATGTTTGTCCCGTTTGGAAATGCGAAGGGTGCGTTATCTGGATTTATTATAGGGTGTATTTTCATATTATGGATTGCAGGAGGTGGTCCAAAACCTCCTTTACAAAGACTACCGATGTCTGTAGAAAACTGTGATAATATTACTAATAATAATACGATTTTATCATTGGATCAAGCAACGAGATCAAATAATTATAAATTTATACCAAATTCCTTAGAAGATGAATATTTTTATTTATACAGAATAAGTTACATGTGGTACACGTTTTTTGGATTTGTAATTGCATTATTTTTCGGTGTAATTTTTAGTTTAGTGACTAATAGCGATAAAGAAAATAATCCAGATTTATTTGCATATCCAATATCAAATTATGTGAGACGTAAAAAAGCTTTAGTAATAAAAGATATCGATGAAAATGGTGATGAAAATAATACGGGTACAAAAATGTTACAAATGCATGAAACCAGTGATCAACTTTCAACTATAAATATAATGTCTAAATTAAGTAGTGATTCCAATTGAGAATTTTTTCATAAATTATTGTTATGCTTGTTTGTGCAGTCAATTAATTATTGTTATTTCTTTGGTGATAGGTCTTAAGTCAAAAATTGTCGGTTTGTTAAAAAAAAATTGAGAATAAACTTAAATATAAAATTTAGGCAATTTAAAAAAAATTACAAAAGATGTAGGGTGTTACAGATGTGTAGATATGAAACAACTTGCGCAAGATAGAACAGCATGGAGAGCTTCATCAAACCAGTTGAGAAGCTGATTACAAAACATTTAGAAAAATTAATATTTACACGTAACTTTGTAATAGACGTAAAAGGGATTGTCATTTTTGTTGTTAAGTAGAAAAGAAAAGAAAGGTATAATAAAATATATAAAAAAATTTTGGAAGACAATAATTGCAAAAACACTATCCTTAAATTTATAATTTATACTGTCTCAAATTTTAATTTGCTTCTGGAAAATTACTATTTTCAAGTTTTAAGACCTTTATACCTATCAGAATACATATCAGATTACCCATAGATTACCTATTCATTACCATAGATACCTATCAGAATACATATCAGATTACCCATAGATTACCTATTCATTACCATAGATACCTATCAGAATACATATCAGATTACCCATAGATTACCTATTCATTACCATAGATACCTATCAGAATACATATCAGATTACCCATAGATTACCTATTCATTACCATAGATACCTATCAGAATACATATCAAATTACCCATAGATTACCTATTCATTACCATAGATACCTATCAGATTACCCATTACAGATTTAAAAGCTCCTCTGATAATCGTTACATAATATGTACACTAGCCTCTCGTTAATTCGCGATCCTTACTGGTAATCCGAACAAATTTGAACCATTCAATAACAGTTGAATCAGTAATTTCAGAAAGCCCGTAAGTCAAAAATTAATATGCTTTTAGTGCATTAGTGCACGTTAGTACGTAAATTTGCGAGCATGGAAATATAAACCTAGAGGTAAGTGAGGCTTGGGAAAACCTAAAAAAATGGATGCCGGAACAGGTCATGGAGCCTAATCCTTGACCGATGATGATGATGATGAGAATTCCTCCTAGAATTCTACCGAGTAAGAGTGAAACCATTGGCAGATTTCAAGTTTGGGGTATAGAAAACCCCACCCAAAAATGGGGAAGTCTGGGGGTTCTACCCCGGGGAAACATAAAAAAATACAAATCTCATAAACACGTTTTCACGCATTTCTGAGCCTAAAAATTTTAATTTTCAATCTATTACGACAAAAAAAATCGAACAATTTTAGACATTTATGTAATTCAAAAATGGGGAATAGATTACTATTGTTAATTCGAACTTTAAAAGAATTTTACATCATAATTCCTCATACAACAAAGAAAATATTAAAATAATTATTGGTAAAGGTTTACAATAATGTAAGCACTTACTTACAAAAAATTATTTGTTACATTAGGAGCTTACTAAAATAAAAGTTAATAAAATATTTTTTGTTTGGTGCTTATTTTGCTGTATCAGTATAGTGTAAGAAAATAATTTATAATAAATAAACACATGATCAAATTTCTTAAATAACGATAGGAGGAAAATCAAAACAACAATTACATAGACCAGTACATATTAATTTATTTGCGTAAAATAAACTGTTGAGACAGTACGATAAAGTACCAGGTGTGGCTATTAAATAACGAGACTGACGTTGTAAAAAATTTTATTTTTATTTTACACATAATTACTTATTGTTACCTTCAATATACACTCCTTCTCTATCCCTACAACGTTCCATGCGAATTTTCCATTGTTGGAACCAGTGCTGAAAGTCACCTTCTGTCTGCTCCTTCAGGACACGAGCCGCTTTCTCTTTTACAGCTTCCACAGACTCAAAGCTTGTCCCTTTAAATGCAGATTTCACCTTAGGGAACAGGTAGAAGATAATAACATGTAATGAAACGCGGTTTTTTTACTTATGATTTGGAAACGAAGCGCAAATCCATGCACTGGAAGAGCCGAACTTCACCGAGAGGCAAAAAAAGCTCGAATGAGCAAGTGAATATTTAAAGCAATGTTGGTTGTTTTTTTCATATACATGGGATTGTGTACCTTCACTGGGTTCCTGAAGGTCAAACAATTAATCAATTATACTACCTTGCGGTACTTTCTAAACTAAATCAATGAGTAAGGAAAAAACGCCCTGAAATGAGGAAGGACAAATCATGGGTTATCCACCAAGACAACGCGCCAGCTCATTCCGCGTTGTCTGTCAAGAGGTTCCTAGCCAAGTACAGCATCTCAGTGTTAGAACATCCACCTTATTCACCAGATCTTGCACCATGTAAGTTCTACCTGTTCCCTAAGGTGAAATCTGGATTAAAAGGGACAAGATTTGAGTCTGTGGAAGCTGTAAAAGAGAAAGCAGCAGGTGTCCTGAAAGAGTTGACAAAAGATGACTTCCAGCACTGTTTCCAACAATGGAAAATTCGCATGGAGCGTTGTAGAGATAGAGAAGAAGTGTATATTGAAGGTGGCAATAAGTGATTATGTATAAAATAAAAATAAAATTTGTTACATCATCAGTCTCGTTATTTAATAGCCACACCTCGTATATAAAAAATTATTATTTTACTGTAATTATATTTTTGCTGTATTCTTTGGCGTAACACATTGCAGAAGCCTACAAGATAGCAATGTAATTTGGCGAGGTCTCTTTGGTAGTAAATAATAATATGGTAATAAATTATTACAAAATGTAAAATTTTGTAGATATATAAGAATTAAATACTCAATTTACTACATAAGTATTTCAATTAAGCATACTTAGGTCTATTATGATTTTTTAACAGCTATTTAACAATTAAAAAATAGTTTAAAGTAGTTTGAATTTGAGCATAGTGCGTCCAACAGAAAAGTAATTAAGGAATTACAGATAGATAATATTTTTATATATCATACTAATTAAAAAAAGTACCTTTTAATTACTTTCATCGCGAATTATACTCATCAAGGTTATTATTTCAGTAGGTTTTAGTCCGTGTATAAGTAGCTTAGTGAGGTTAGAGAAGTCAGTAAATAACTGTGTTACCGTACCAGGTGGAAAAGTACTTTACAGTTGTTTAATAGGTAAAATACTTAAAAGTTAAATAGGTTAAACATTTATTTAATTTTTAAAATGGGTGCTACAGATCTCGGTATAACAGATATATTAATTATAGTGTTAACATTATTAGTGTCTATGTTTATTGGTGTGTATTATCATTTTTCTGGAGGACGACAGAAAACGTTAAATGAATATCTCTTAGCCAATAAGAAAGCCAGTGTAATATTTGTGTCGCTTTCAATTTCTGCGACCTATATAGGCGGTGCTCACTTAATATCAATTCCTGCTGAAGGTTATACGTTTGGAATCGGTTTCTTAACATCTTTGTTAGGAAAAGTAGGGGCCATTCTGCTTACGGCGTATGTGTACTTTCCAGTCTTTTATAAAATGCAGCTGATATCGCCGTTCCAATATTTAGAAGAAAGGTACAATTATGCGATACGATTAACCGCTTCACTATCATCAATCGTTGTATCTATCATACACACAGGGTTAACTTTATACATACCAGCACTGACAATACAATCGTTAACTGATGTATCACTGGAATGGGGAATCGCGATATTAAGTGTAATATGTGCTTCGTATTCAACAATCGGTGGTATAAAAGGAGTAATTTTATCAGATGCTTTTCAATTAACGATTATTTTCGTTACAATGATTTTCATGATCATTAGTGCCACGATTCAAGGAGGTGGATTCATTTCTGTTCTTAAAACAGCGAACGAAGGAGGACGAACACACATTTCGACTAGTTTTGATCCAACAGTTCGACACACATTATGGAATAGTTGGTTTGGGATGGGAATGGGATATTTATCATTTACAGTTGTTAACGAAACGCTAGTTCAAAGATACATGACATTAAACACCAAAAAACGAGCTAAACAAACAATGTACCTGTCTACTTTTCTAAATTCAATTATATCAGTTGCTTGTTTTTATACTGGGATTGCAATTTATACAAAATATAAAGATTGTGACCCAGTCAAAGAAGGTCGAATACAAAAATACGACCAAATTGTACCGCTTTATATATCCGATAGTCTGTCAAATGTTCCTGGTTTTATGGGATTATTTATATCAGGAATTATGGCAGCAAGTCTAAGCACAGTTTCTTCCAATATTAATTCAATGTCGGCTTTAATTGTAGAGGATTTTTTCAAACCGATTTACCGACGTTGTTTTAAAAAAGAATGTCCAGAAGATAAAATAATTATTTATGCAAAATCGTTCGCTATATTTTCAGGAATTTGGTCTATAATATCAGCGTACGCTATGCGTCACGTATCGAGCATATCTCAATTCAATATGACTGTAAGATATTTATTTAATGCTGCTTTATTAGGAATCTTCACGATGGGAATGTTTGTACCTTTTGGAAATGAAAAAGGTGCATTTGCCGGATTTATTGTCGGAAGTGCGTTGACATTATGGATGGCTGCAGGAGGACGAAGTCCACCGTTACCTCGAGCTTCTATGTCTATAGAAAAATGTGAAATATTTTCAAACTCAACTACTATGTTAATAAATCAAATATCGGAGACTGTTTTAAATAATACTGGTGCAGTACAAAAAGTGAATTTAGAAGCGGATTTCTTTTACGTGCACAGAATAAGTTACATGTGGTATTCATTCATTGGATTCACATTGGCGATATTTTTTGGAACTATAGTCAGCTTCTTAACGAAGAATGACAAAGAGATTAATCCCAATTTATTCGCATATCCGGTATCTTCTTACCTGAAACGAAGAAATAAATTCAAACGATCCACAAACAACGTGAATAATCGTGAAGAAATTGAAATACCAGATGATGAAGATAACGTTAATACAAAAATGTTAAACAACAAAGAAAACTATCATGAAATGACTACAATAAAGATTACATCAAATATCATTAGTAAGCAACGTGGTGAAAAATAAATTAAACGTGTTACGGAATTTGTACTATAATTCGTGCCGGTAGTTCAATAATTTGATAGGAATTATAATTATAATATTTAATAATTAAATAGAACAATTTAATATTAACTTTTAAAAATAACTTATTTAAATATTATTAATCACGTAAAATAAACAATATTACGGAAATTTTTTTTTAATGTACTGGCATGCCCCGTCGCGGCTTTTCACGCGAAAAATGGTGTATTCACTTTTTTAAAAAATAAGTACAGTTCAGTCATTCTTAGTTTGCTCCTACTGTCAACAAACAAAAGCCACCTACTACAGGGTGCACACTAGAGGCACCACTTTATGGATGTCGTATTCCTATTAAGTTAAGTCTGTTTTAAATTATAAGTACTTAAAGCACTTAAAACATCAGTCATGATATGATGTAGGCCTAACAATTTCATTAAGAAAAATACTTTTAAAAGTATTTTGTATTTAAATACTTTTGAAAGTATTTTGTTGTTACTTTATAATCAGCATGTACACGTTTTGTTGTATTGCGCATGCTCAGTGACGTCATTATTTGTTTACATTAGGAGCAAACTAAGAGAGGCTGGACTATAGCAGAAATTGTGTAGCTGCTAGATCGACTGTAATTATACTTTGATTGTCCTTAAACTTTGAATGTGGGCACGTAACCGGAGTTATTGGCAATGTTTTTTGCACCAAATGAAGTCATTTGAAAACTTGAGTTGTATTTGGGAATGTTATGTGGAAAGTGTTTTGAAATTGAAGTTGTACCAGAAAGATAACTTAAAAGGGGTTCTGGTGGATCAATCAGGGGCGGCAAAACAGTTTTACCGTTACAGCAACACATTCCAGGAGAGTCCTTAGCAAACTTCAAACACTGCAATACTTTGAAGTTAAAGTATCAAAGCAATTGATCACTTACCAATTAAAAGAACATTAAAAAAATTAAAGAAACACGGAACTTTACTTTTTTAAAATACTCAATAATACAAAATCGTATCTACATAATAAAATACAATAGAATTATCATGTGATGTTGTCACCAGCTGATCCTTAGCACCACGTCGCTATTCGCTAAATCATATAACTTAACTTTATTTATGACAAATCTTTATTTAAATCACATCAGCTGGTTTAAAAGCAGCAGATTATCTAACCTCATAAAAGCCTTAATGTAGAACATAAACATTATTTTCAACCCTTTTGGGCTAACTTTTTAAGGGTTTTAATAGCCTAAAACCTGCACCGGCATCATAGTTACAACTTAAAAAAACTGCATGAAAATTGGTTCAGTAATTTAGGAGAAAAAGGGGAACATACACACAAAATAATGCAAATTTATATATACAGTATAGATATATAATTAATAAAATTTTGGTAATTATATAAACATTAATAATTAATATTATTAATTAACAAAATCAATCATTATTTAATACCCTAATAACAAATATGTCAAAATTTGATTTGTTAAAAATATAAGTAGCCTTACTGTAAAGTAGTTATAAAAGTTGTTCATTTTTCTCCACATTAGAAATGTATATAAATGTATAGTCGCCATGAGTCAGCTGTTTATCAGCTGATTTTCGGAGACGACGGTTCCTGGTTCAAATCCTAGTAAAGGTAGTTACTTTTATACGGATTTGAATACTAGATAGTGGTTACCGGTGTACTTTGATGGTTGGGGTTCAATTAACCATACTCTCTCAGGAATGGTCGGCCTGGGTCTGTACAAGACTATACTTCATTTACACGTCATACATATCATCCTCATCTCATTAGGTCATGGGGTTGCTTATTGTTCTAAATTGAACAGATTGCAACGTACACATATTAGGAATAAATAAATAAAAAAAAAGAAATGTATATAATCAACGTAAATTTAAAAATAAATTGTATTTATATTACAATTATTACATAGTTATTATTAGTTTTTTCATATCTGTGTAAATTTAATTATTCCATATTCGATAATTTTTAAAACTGATTATTGTAATTTTTGTATACTTTTAAATGTTATAGTAGTAGTACTGTTATAAAAGTTATTTTTTATATTAAAATGTATTTATTATTTTTTTTGTATACATGTCTGAGCGGTCATAGACTAACTCTATGTGAAGAAGAGTTATTGTGTTGAAGTAAATTTAGTTAATGATATTGTACATAGCTTAACTTGACATAAATTTTTATATATATTAAATAAAATAAAATAAATAAACAATGTGTATAGGTATCAGACGAACTAATGTCCCATAGCCGAGCGAGTGAGAGGGAGACATGTGGCGTAACTACGCATGCGCTCAAAGGTCTTTAACGTTATAATCCAAATCTGAAAACATACTACAGTCGTTATCTTGCTTGTTAGTTTACTGCATGCATAAACGCTTGCTCACAACAATGAGTAAAATTATACGACAATGTTATTGGAACGGCGCGTATGGCTTGTGTGAGTGAGAGCGTTATACATTCTCTCACTCCCACAGCTAGGTGACTTCAGTTCATCTGAATACTGTACATCATGCGTATTATTTATGGTCAATACACTAGTGGTGTATAATTTAAGTCAAAATGTTTAAATGGGAATTGGGAATGTTGTGCTTCTGCACAGAAGAGTAAGAGGAGAGTGACCAGGCATTCGCTTGGAGTGGAAAAGGAAAACTGTGCGAAAACCTTGACCAGTCAAACACTATACTAAAACTAACTGACTACAGATTAGTTCTTAAGGGGACACTGTACTTTATATCCTGCCAATGTTTAATTTGCTATTTTTAGATACATTTTTCAAAGGATTGGTGAAAGATACGAAAATGAAACTTTACACACTTATACTGTTGTAGGGTCTGCCCATAACAAACAGGTGGAGAGTCAAATTATTTACTCTCAATCTGTTCGTTGCTGGGCTAAAATAAATAGTTCTGTTTCTTATCACATGGTCAGCCAATTATATGACTGAATCATTTAAGAACAGAAGAGGTAGAGGTGTAAAAGACACTAATCAGAGTTATCTCCTCTGAAAGTAATGTATTTCATTATACAGCCAGACCCTGTGGTGAATGAAGTGAAGGTGTCATTTGCAGAGTGGAAAATACGTGCTTTTCAGAGGGCCCGGCATGCTGATAAGCGTTACTTTTCTATTTAGTGAGGAAGGCAATGGTAAACCACCTTACTCCTCCTATTACTTAGTAAAACCTCTACAGGTTCAAAACAGCTTTTCGGCTGATGACCTAAACAACAACAACAACAGTTGTAGGGTGGTTTTAGCTACTGATTTTCTTTCAATTTAATCTGTTGGACCATAAAGGTTTTAAAAGAATAACGAATAATATAAAAATTTTTCTACGGTTTTTTATATTAGGCCTACTAATTTTTTGAGCACATGAGGAAGTAAAGACAATGTTGGTGAATGTGCATGTACATGATAATTAACTGGTATAAATTTCAGCCAGGTAGGTTAAATGGTTTCTGAAAAAACCGTACTTAAGTATTAAAAATCTAAATTTACGGGAAAACGCAAAAATTAAAAACAAAATGTACACAAACAAGTATAATTTCCCATCAACAGTTGGTTACAAAGCTGCACCAACAGTAGAGAATATTAAAAATAGTGAAGCAGATATTTTAAAAAAATTAAATTTTTTTTGCACTAAAACGAGCAATACAAAAATATGAAAAATATTTGTTCTTGCGGACATGTTAATTTTTTAGGATAAACCTAATAAAAACAATTTTTTTTTCATTAAAATAATTTTTTGACGTAATTTAATGTTTTTGTGGTACATCTAGGTCTAAACTATTGAAAAACTTAAAAAACCGAAACTCAAAATTTTCAGTCAAAACCGTCATACAGCCTCCCTTAATAGGGTACCCTAGTGTCCTTATTGGCACTACAACTTACTATCATCCACTAGTCAGTTTAAAAATTATTTAACAAAAACAATGTAAAAAATAATTATGTAATTGTTTAGTAATGTTCTTTTTTTTAATTCCTAATATATGTGTAAGTTGCAATCTGTTCAATTGAGAACAATAAGCAACCCCATGACCCAATGAGATGAGGATGATGTGTATGACGTGTAAATGAGGTGTAGTCTTGTACTGACCCAGGTCGACCACTCCTAAGAGAGTATGGTTAATTGAACCCCAACCATCAATGTACACCGGCAACCACTGTCTAGTATTCAAATCCGTATAAAAGTAACTACCTTTACTAGGATTTGAACCAGGAACCTTCGTCTCCGAAAATCAGCTGTTAAACAGTAATGTTCTATAAGTTTTTTTATTAATTTCATTTGGTCGAAAACACTTCACTCCAACAGACGTATTATGAACATGGACTATGCATACTCATAAAGAAAAAACCTTTCAACTGCCTCGTTTGATTGTGTTTGAATGAATGTCATAAATTTTTGAGTAAAATATCTAATAAAACTACAGTAAAGTTTGCTGAAGCGCCAACAGTATTTCGAGATAATGTATTATTTATTATTGTATTTTTTTAAAGAAGCATTTTGTTTTTGATTCTTTTAATATTAATAATTGGTTGTAAGTAATGAAGAACAGTATAGTACGATTTTATGCTATAATTTTGTTAATTACACCATTATGTTGTAATTTTTTCATGTATTAGGTGTAAGCGATTTCTTACATTTGTTTTTATACAACAGATTATGTATTAAAGAATGTTAACGAAAAACATGATAAATCTGTTCATATTATCCGAAGAGTTTTGAATTAGGGCGATTGTTGTGTATTCCTGTTTCTTCTCAAGTTATTAGATAATTTCTATTTCATATAATGAATTTATATAATAATTTCACCAACCTTCTTTTTAAACTGCATCACCTTTATTTTTATTCTTACTTACACGTGTTTCAGTGGATCCACCATCATCAGAGTAAATAAAAAATTAAAACAAAAAAAAAATTTATCTCACTTATTTAACCCTTTATAGGTCTTTGGTAAGTATATTTACCACTGGCAATATGGTCGATTTTTTTTAAGAATAAGCTATGCCATTGAACCCTATTGGCATTTTATGGTTTTATAGATGTTCTCTGGTAAGTAGGCTATCCACATTTTGAAATTAGTGCGCAGCGACTGTTGAATATAGTAAGCAATGTTGTAGTTTCGGAAACAATAAAAACATTAAAAGATTATCCACGCCGAATGATCCTTTAACGCAGAACAAATAGACAAATAAACGATAGAAATCCAGAGGACCAAATTGCTTATAAAGGCGCCAGCAATTACAGCGAAACGACTTAGAAAGTGCACGAGATAGTTAAAACAATTAAAGGTAACTGACAAAAGGGTTAGGAAATAGATAACACAAGGAATCGACATACAATGAAAATCACACACTATTGAACTACATATGCAATACACAAGCCAACACTCACCTGAATTAAACTTGAAGATACACTTGAGTACACCGCGCGGTGCATAGAACGAACAGACGCTAAACAACAATTGCAAACAAGCGATTATTTCCCAATAAAAGTACATGAGCCAACACATTTATAGCTCACACGACACACACGAGCAATGCACAGAGTTCTCGACATGAGATACGATGAAAGTTAATAGAACGAAAAACTTGTAAAAACGAATGGCGTACCCCACGCCATGAGGCGAAGAACCGGCAAGCGCGCCCACATAGTACACATGCAGAAACAACAATGAGTGATCTTACAGGAAGGAAATGAGTTAGGTGGAGGGGAGAAATACGTAATCAGTGATGTCAGAGGAAATATTTGGTAGATTTGAAGGATTAGTGTAGCGGGAATAATGAACTATTTTGTCAGTACGGACTGGCGTTAACAGCGACCATTTGCTTCATGAGTTACAAGAATGTGGTAAGGATTCATGCCAGCGTACGCAACCATGTTGTTTTGTTGTTACTTTTGCACAGTGCTTAAAATTTTGACGTTTTTACGGGAAAGCAAGCATTCACGCTCATATTTTAAAGTTAAGATAAGTTATTCTACACATTTTTCTGTTACATAGGACTACAAGTTTAAGCATTCTTACCACTAAACATTATGCGATGCCCATTTCAATGAACGTTCCTTGGTAAGTATACTTACCAGGGCATAACATAAAAAAAGAAATATTTTACTATTCTGTTACTAGAAATACATTATTCAAGTCTATGTAAAACAAAATTTAAAATTTTTTACAACTTGTATATTCCCCCCCCCCCCCACTAGTACTGCCCTATAAAGGGTTAAAATTTACAGAAGATGATACATCTTCTGTAAATTTTAAAAAGTGAGATAAAAATTTTTTTTGGTTTCAATTTTTTTATTTACTCTGATGATGGTGGATCCATCGAAACACGTGTAAGTAAGAATAAAAATAAAATGACGCAGTTTAAAAAGAAGGTTGGTGAAATTAGTAGTATATGTAAATTCATTATATGAAATAGAAATAATTTCAAACTGCAGGATGCATTGTAAGGATTTATTAGATAATTATATAACTGAAGTATCGAATAACAGAAGAGGTACAGGTATTAATTTTTATTATAATATATAAATTAATTATTAATGATTGGAATAAATTAAAAAATTCAAAGTCCAAAGTGTAAGTAAATCTAATCATGAATAACGCATCTAATTTTCGGTTAGGAAATGGTAGGGTTTTGCTACATGTGAATCAAACGCAAAAAGAAAATCGAGCAGTTAATTACTTAGAACGCCATGGGAAAGTGTGTGGAAACCTTGACCGGGAATGGCAAACTATAAACAGATTTTAATAAAATTACATGCCTAATTGTTTTTACTTTCTCTTGCCTATATGAATATATAGGAAGGAAAGTATTGTTTTCATGTCGATTTTTCGAAATCGAGTTTTCACCGGATCTATACGTTTTCAGACCCCCTGAACCCAAAAAACATGTTTTTAGCGATTGGTCTGTGTGTGTGTCTGTGTGTGTGTGTGTGTGTGTGTGTGTGCGTGTGTGTGTGTGTGAACAGAATATCTCAAGAACGGAACATCGTACGAACTTGAAACTTGAAACTTAAGTTACATACCACTACCGGACGCGACACGAACATTTTCATCAAAATCGGTCAACCGGAAGTAGTAGTTTATTCGTATAATTTTTCAGTTTTTTGCGATTTTCTCAAAAACTGGTCCTACGATTTTTTTTAAAATCGCCTATTTTACTCAATTTTTTATTCTCTACAAGATAGGGTAGGCGCCATGTTTGCTGAAATTCTCGGTGAGGCTGTTTTCCGTTAAAAACGTTGTTTTTTTAAGATTACGGATTTAATATAAATTTTAGCGCAAAAACTTATATAATAAAAGTTGTAGAGAATTTAAAAACCTACAACTTCTGTTTCAAACATTTTTTTGTATAACGCTTAGTTTAGCGGTAATTTGCGATTTTCTGTTTTTTTCTCACGAAAACGTGAGAAAAATCGATTTTTTTAACATTTCGGTCTTAGTATGCATTTTACGACAAAAGTGTATATAATTAAATTTATAGAAAATTAAAAGATCTACAACTTTTGTTTAGAGCATTTTTCTCTACAGAGCCTAGTTTAGCGTGAAAGCGTGATTTTCTGTATTTTTAAGCCAAACTGAGTTCGATTGTCATTTTGCGTCATTCACTCATGATTAAAATAAGGTTATGTTTTTGAGGTTAGTTTTTGTTCATTTCTAATGTTTTAATACTAATGTTAGGTTTATTGTTAATTATTTGCATTGGCAAGAGAAAGTTGTGTGAGTGTTTCACACCAGATTTTTTGATATGTTGTTAGTTAATATCTCGACAAGTCAATTATTTATTCTATTAACACTTTCAATGTGGTATCGTAAATGGTGAATAATTTGAGGAAAATAACAATCCTAATTAAATTGATTATCAAAACAGCTGAAAAATAACCCATAAAAAGTTTTTGTCCAAATATTTGTATAATGAGACTTACCAAAAGAAGGGATAGGCTAGTGGGGCATATCTTAAGACATCCAGGTATCGCTCTATTAATAATGGAGGGTAATATTTAGGGAGTGAATTGTAGTCGGGGGCAAAGGTTAGAATATTTAAAGCAGAATACAAAATATGTAAGATGTTGCAGATATGTAAATGTGAAACGACTTAGGCAAGATAGAACACGTTGGAGAACTGCATCAAACCAGTCTAGAGACTGATGACTAAAAAAAAGAGAAAGCTGTGATATTTAACTTTTACGTGAACGCTAATTTTTATAAAAATCCTGGGCGAGGTAATAAAGATTATGTTTTAAAAGATCATTGACTTAAACCGGTTAAAATACTGGTAGTTTTTTGCGTGAACTTCCGAATACCTTAATAATTTTTAAAAAACCGATACACGATTTAATACAAAAAGAACAAGTTAAAGTTAATTAATTAATAAGGAGTTTCATTAAAATTCTTTTCTTGAGGTATTTTCTTAAATGGACTTCTTCAAATACAACCGACAACTTTTCGTGGTAAGCCAAATCAAATGATATTATATTAACCAATTTATTTGTATGACCGTTGCCCTGCTTTCGGAATAAGTCATAATTATTACAATTATTTTTCTAATAAATATTTTTTTTTTTAATTTATATACGAGGTATCAAATAACGAAACAGACGTTGTAAAAAATTTCATTTTTATTTTATACATAATCGCTTATTGTCACCTTCAACATACACTCCTTCTCTATCCGTACAACGCTCCATGCAAATTTTTCATTGTTGGAAACAGTGCTGGAAGTCATCTTCTGTCAGCTCCTTCAGGGCACCTGCCGCTTTCTCTTTTACAGCTTCCACAGACTCAAATCTTGTTCCATTTTAATGCAGATTTCACCTTAGGGAACAGGTAGAAGTCACATGGTTCAAGATCTGGTGAATAAGGTGGATGTTCTAACACTGAGATGCTTTACTTGGCTAGAAACCTCTTAACAGACAACGCGGAATGAGCTGGCGCATTGTCTGGTGGAGGACCCATGATTTGTCCTTCCACATTTCGAGGCGTTTTTTCCTTACTCGTTGACGTAGTTTAGAAAAAACCTCAAGATAGTTATATTAATTAATTGTTTGACCTTCAGGAACCCAGTGAAGGTACATAATTCCATGGATATCAAAAAAAAAACAACCATCATTTCATTAAATTTTCACTTGCTCATTCGAGCTTTTTTGGCTCTCGGTGAAGTTCGGCTCTCCCAGTGCATGGATTGGCGCTTCGTTTCCGGATCATAAGTAAAAAACCACATTTGATCACATGTTATTACTGTTTCCAAAAAATTTGGGTCAGTTTCAATCGCGTACAAAGTGTCAGTACAAACATTTTTGCGAGCTTCATTTCAAACATTTTTGAGCGGCACGTGTCCTGAAGGAGCTGACAGAAGATGTCTTCCAGAACTGTTTCCAACAATAAAAAATTCGCATGGAGCGTTGTATGGATAGAGAAGGAGTGTATATCAAAGGTGACAATAAGTGATTATCTAAAAAATAAAAATAATTTTTTTTACAAAGTAAGTCTCGTTATTTAATATATATTATACCTCGTATACCTGTATTATATACCTCGCATATAAAAACCTTCAATATTTACCTTACACTGCTTCTTATACATTTTTCCTTCTAATCCCTTTTCCGGTGCGCACCGCTTCTTCAGGTAATAATAATAGCTTCTAGAACTTATTTTACGGAGCTTGCGTCTTCCTTCGTCAACGTTTTGAATCAAAATAAATATTCTAATACTTATACAGTTTTTTTTTAATTCGTAATGTGTGTACGTTGCAATCTCTTCAATTCAGAACAATAAGCAACCCCATGACCCAATGAGATGAGGATGATATGTATGACGCGTAAATGAGGTGTATTCTTGTTCAGACTCAGACCATTCCTGAGAGAGTATGGTTAATTGAACCCCAACCATCAAAGTACACCGGTAACCACTGTCTAGCACTCAAATCCGTATAAAAGTAACTACCTTTACTAGGATAAATACTTATAAATAACTTAAATATAAATTAGGCCCACGTAGTAAATGTAGGCCTAACTATAGCCTATAAATTTATAAACTCATAAATCACTCTAAATGATTCTTTAAACAGCATTTATATTTTATAATTTTTTTTTAGCCTCTTAAGATTAAAAAATAATATTTAATAAAATATAAAAAAAATCTGGTGTAAAACACTCACACAACTTTCTCTTGCCAATGCAAATAATTAACAATATAATCTAACATTAGTAATAAAACATTAGAAATAAACAAAAAACATAACTAGTTTTAATCATGATTAAAAGACGCTAAATGAAAATCAACCTTAGTTTGACTTAAAAATACGGAAAATCACTCTAAATTAGGCTCTGTAGAGAAAAATTCTCTAAGTAAATAATGATCTTTTAATTTCCTATAAATTTGGATAATACACTTTTGTCGTAAAATGCATATTAAGGTTGAAATCTTAAAAAAATTGATTTTTTTTTACACTATTTCGTGAGAGAAAACAGAAAACATAAATGTTATGTACTCATACAATTCACTATATCGTACTTTACAAAATAAATGAACATGTAGTAGGCCTACTACTATAAGTTAAAAACACTACAAATCATAATTATGCACAGTAATGTGTTACACAAAATTAGTTTTTAAAAAAATCTGGTGTGAAACACTCACACAACTTTCTCTTGCCAATGCAAATAATTTACAATAAACCTAACATTAGTATTAAAACATTAGAAATGAACAAAAACTAACCTCAAAAACATAACCTTATTTTAATCATGAGTGAATGACGCAAAATGACAATCGAACTCAGTTTGGCTTAAAAATACGGAAAATCACGCTTTCACGCTAAACTAGGCTCTGTAGAGAAAAATGCTCTAAACAAAAGTTGTAGATCTTTTAATTTTCTATAAATTTAATTATATACACTTTTGTCGTAAAATGCATACTAAGACCGAAATGTTAAAAAAATCGATTTTTCTCACGTTTTCGTGAGAAAAAAAACAGAAAATCGCAAATTACCGCTAAACTAAGCGTTATACGAAAAATGTTTGAAACAGAAGTTGTAGGTTTTTAAATTGTCTACAACTTTTATTATATAAGTTTTTGCGCTAAAATTTATATTAAAGCCGTAATCTTAAAAAAACAACGTTTTTACGTGAAAACAGCCTCACCGAGAATTTCAGCAAACATGGCGCCTACCCTATCTTGTAGAGAATAAAAAATTGAGTAAAATAGGCGATTTTAAAAAAATTCGTAGGACCAGTTTTTGAGAAAATCGCAAAAAACTGAAAAATTATACGAATAAACTACTACTTCCGGTTAACCGATTTTGATGAAAATGTTCGTGTCGCGTCCGGTAGTGGTATGTAACTTAAGTTTCAAGTTTCAAGTTCGTACGATGTTCCGTTCTTGAGATATTCTGTTCACACACAGACACAGACACACACACAGACCAATCGCTAAAAACATGTTTTTTGGGTTCAGGGGGTCTGAAAACGTATAGATCCGGTGAAAACTCGATTTCGAAAAATCGACATGAAAACAATACTTTCCTTCCTATATATTCATATAGGCAAGAGAAAGTAAAAATCTGAAATATTCCTTTGTTTAAGGGAAGCAATTCTCTTGCTAGCGCCAAATCTTGAAGTCGTTTTAAAATTAAAACTGTAGCAGCGTCACATTCTGGTTGCTGTTCCAGCCATTTCGTTCCATTATCTGCGTATTAAACAAAGCATTTATACATTATCACATATGACGTTTTAGGACGATAACGGTATTTTAAATTTGTATGCCTACGAAATAAGGCTTATGTAGGCATCATCACTCAATTAAAAAAAAATAATTCAGAAATAAATTAGTACATACATAAATGTACATAGTATATACGTACAGCATTTTACAAATTTTTCCTGAAGGGTATCCGGATAACCGGTCGTCCGGTTGATAGACGTTCGGATAATCAACTTCTTACTGTACATTCCTTCCAACATATTCATATAGGCAAGAGAAAGTAATAATATTAATACATATTATTAATTGTAATTAAAAATTGAAAAAGAAGAAAACAAAACTCATAATTTGCAGTATAATAAATAATACAGTATTATGTATTCTAACTATTGTAGTAAACATTGCTAAATATTTAACATAAAATAATATAATTAAATAAGTTGAATTGATGTTAATTAATTGTGTAATAACAATTTCTAGATTTTATTTCGTTGTAACGGTTTAAAAAACTCAATGCCATAATTGTTGTGTATGTGATCAGCCGAAAGGCTGGTTTGAACCTGTAGAGGTTTTACTAAGTAAAACGAGGAGTAAAGTAGTTTACAATTGAAGAGCTGAGTAGATGAAGGTGCTATGTAACAATCTACAGTACAACTACAGTACAAATTACAGTAGAACTGTAATCTACAGTTTACAGAAATGCTAGGGCATTAACGGACTATGTACTGCTTAATATTAAGGTTTGTAGAGGATTAAAATGTTAAGATCATTTGACACCTTCTTCTACCAGAGTCCACTTCCATCTAATAGATATCTTTTTAGTGTTATTGTTGTTTAGGTCAACAGCCGAAAGGCTGGTTTGAACCTCTAGAGGTTTTACTAAGTAAAACGAGGAGTGAGGTGGTTTACCATTGCCTTCCTTACTGAGTGGAAAAGTACGCTTATCAGCATGCCGGGCCCTCTGAAAAGCACATATTTTCCACTCTGTAAATGACACCTTCACTTCATTCACCACAGGGTCTGGCTGTACAATGAAATTCATTACTTTCAGAGAAGATAACTCTGATTAGTGTCTTTTACACCTCTACCTCTTCTGTTCTTAAATGATTCAGTCATTTAATTGACTGACCATGTGATAAGAAACAGAACTATTTATTTTAGCCCTTCAACTAACAGATTGAGTGTAAATAATGACACTCCACCTGTCTGTTATGGGCAGAAAATCCTATCATCATCATCATTAATATTCATTATGTGTTCCTTTAAAAATGTCCCATATAAAGTCTTTACGAGTATTTTGTATTATTAAAGTACCGTTAATCCATTTATAGATGATACAGTGTACAATAAAGACTTTTTAGTTGATGAAAGTGTTATATGGGCAAGAATAAACGTCGTATGGCAATGGTAGTCGATGCTCGATAAATCTATTAAAAAAAGTGACAGTGTAAAGCAAAGCTTTAAGAACTTTTAATTGCATAAGACACAATTTTCATGAAGGTATTTCATGAAGGTCTTAGTTCTTTCATAGCGATTTCCACTAAACTACAGCACCTTCATCCACTAAGCTCTTCAATTGCCTTCCTCAATGAGTGGAAAAGTACGCTTATCAGCATGCCAGGCCCTCTGAAAAGCACATATTTTCCACTCTGTAAATGACACTTTAATTCATTCACCACAGGGTCCGGCTGTATAATAAAATGCATTACTTTCAGAGAAGATACTTCTGATTAACGTCTTTCACATCTCTACCTCTTCTGTTCTTAAATGATTCAGTCATTTAATTAGCTGACCATGTGATAAGAAACAGAACTATTTTCTGTAGCCCTGGAATTAGCAGATCGAGGGCAAATAATTTAACACTCCGCCAGCCTGTTTTGGGAAAATGCCATAATAAAGAGGGTTATTGATCGTTTCTTTTGGTAATTATTCATTTTTTTTGTATTCTTTAGCGTAATGCATTGTAGAAGCCTACATGATAGCAATGTAATTTGGCCAAATCTCAAAATGAGATAATATGGTAATAAATTATTATTAAATGTAAAATGTCGTAGATACATAACAATTAAATGCTCATTTTACTATATAACTATTTCAATTAAGCCTACTTAGGTCTGCTATGATATTTTCAACGGCTATTAAACAATTAAAAAATAGCTTAAAGTAGTCTGCATTTTAGTATAGTGTGTCCAACAGAAAAGTAATTAGAGAATTACAAAAAGATAATATTTTTATATATCATACTCATTAAAAAAAGTACCATTTAAATAGGTTCATCGGGAATTATACTTATCAAGGTATTATTTTAATAGGTTTTAGTCCACGTAATAGTAGGTTAGTGAAGTTAGAGAAGTCGGTAAATAACTGTGTTACCGTAACCGGTGGAAAGTACTTAAGTTACAGTTTTTTACTAGGTAAAATACTTAAAAGTAAAACAGGATAAACATTTATTTAATTTCTGAAATGGGTGCTACAGATCTCGGTAAAACAGATATATTAATTATAGTGTTAACATTATTAGTGTCTATGTTTATTGGTGTATATTATCATTTTTCTGGAGGACGACAGAAAACATTAAATGAATATCTTTTAGCCAATAAGAAAGCCAGTGTAATATTTGTGTCGCTTTCAATTTCTGCGACCTATATAAGCGGTCATCATTTAATATCAATTCCTGCTGAAGGTTATACTTTTGGAATCGGTTTCTTAACATCTTTGTTAGGAAAAGTAGGTGCTATTCTTCTTACGGCGTATGTGTACTTTCCAGTCTTTTATAAAATGCAGCTGATATCGCCGTTCCAATACTTAGAAGAAAGGTACAATTATGCGATACGATTGACCGCTTCACTGTCATCAATCGTTGTATCTATCTTGCACACTGGGTTAACTTTATACATACCAGCACTGGCGATACAATCGTTAACTGATGTATCACTGGAATGGGGAATCGCGATATTAAGTGTAATATGTGCATCGTATTCAACAATCGGTGGTATAAAAGGAGTAATTTTATCAGATGCTTTTCAATTAACGATTATTTTCTTTACAACGATTTTCATGATCATTAGTGCCACGATTCAAGGAGGTGGATTAATTTCTGTTCTTAAAACAGCGAACGAAGGAGGACGAACACACATTTCGACTAGTTTTGATCCAACAGTTCGACACACTTTATGGAACGGCTGGTTTGGTTTAGGAATGGGATACTTATCATTTACAGTTGTCAACGAAACTTTAGTTCAAAGATACATGACAATAAACACCAAAAAACGAGCAAAACAGACAATGTACCTTTCCACTTTCCTGAATTCAATTATATCAGTTACCGCTTTTTATACTGGGATAGCAATTTACACAAAATATAAAGATTGTGACCCAGTCAAAGAAGGTCGAATACAAAAATACGACCAAATTGTACCGCTTTACATATCCGATAGTCTGTCAAATGTTCCTGGTTTTATGGGATTATTTATATCAGGAATTATGGCAGCAAGTCTAAGCACAGTTTCTTCCAATATTAATTCAATGTCGGCTTTAATTGTAGAGGATTTTTTCAAACCGATTTACCGACGTTGTTTTAAAAAAGAATGTCCAGAAGATAAAATAATTATTTATGCAAAATCGTTCGCTATATTTTCAGGAATTTTGTCTATAATATCAGCGTACGCTATGCGTCACGTATCGAGCATATCTCAATTCAATATGACTGTAAGATATTTATTTAATGCTGCTTTATTAGGAATCTTCACGATGGGAATGTTTGTACCTTTTGGAAATGAAAAAGGTGCATTTGCCGGATTTATTGTCGGAAGTGCGTTGACATTATGGATGGCTGCAGGAGGACGAAGTCCACCGTTACCTCGAGCTCCTATGTCTATAGAAAAATGTGAAATATTTTCAAACTCAACTACTATGTTAATAAATCAAATATCGGAGACTGTTTTAAATAATACTGGTGCAGTACAAAAAGTGAATTTAGAAGCGGATTTCTTTTACGTGCACAGAATAAGTTACATGTGGTATTCATTTATTGGATTCGCATTGGCGATATTTTTTGGAACTATAGTCAGCTTCTTAACGAAGAATGACAAAGAGATTAATCCCAATTTATTCGCATATCCGGTATCTTCTTACCTGAAACGAAGAAATAAATTCAAACAAGCCACAAACAACGTGAATAATCGTGGGGAAATTGAAACACCAGATGATGAAGATAACGTTAATACAAAAATGCTAAACAACAAAGAAAATTATCATGAAATGACTACATTAAAGATTACACCAAATATCGTCAGTAAGTAACTTGGTGAAAAACAAATTAAGGGGAGCAGACTGATTTTAATAAAAAAATATTGATTTTTCAATTTTACAATATATTGATCGATCGTTTTCCCCTATTTAAATTGATATATAACATGACATTCGTTGCTTTTTCTGTTGAGAAAAATTATGTTTTTACGTTGATGGGGTACGTAGTGTTTATTTCGATATTTTTTCACGTTTTTCATTCTTGTAAATTGAGATTAATATAATGTTACTGCTCTAACATTACGGAGATCGCGTTTACATAAAAACGATAATTTTTAGAACGCATAGGAATCAGCCGTAGAGCAAATATTGGTGTGTTTTTGTTTGGAAGTTAATTCCAATTGGCAATAGGTGTTTCTGTTAAGGTATTTTGCTTTTACTATATCCGCATTTTCCGCATATTGTATTTTTTGACTTTAGGTACACTTATTTTAGGAACCATCCCACCTAGGAGAGTGAAATTTCACACACTACATTTTAGTACTAAGGTGTGTATTTACTCCAGAGGTATTTCAAATATCTTGGAGTTTTTAATTTTTGGGTTTCTTTTTCATAAAAAAATTTGGGCTACATTTGAACATTTTTTGAGAATAAAAATCATTTTTAGACTGGATGAAGATAAATGAAAAAACTCTGGTACAAATTTGTAAAAAGGTACAGTAGTTAGGTGTGCCAAAGCTCAGCTTTGTAGCTTTAACGGTTCCTACAAAAAATCTACCTAAGTTAGTATTATAGGTGTAGGAATAGTAATGAAAATGGTCTGCTCCCCTTAAACGTAATTCGTGCCGGTAGTTTAATATTTGATAGGAAAATTATAATTATAATATTTAATAATTAAATAGAACAATTTAATACCTAGTGAAATTTATTGTCATGTAAAATGAACTATATTTCGAAATATTTCACATTAGTTTTATTTATACATAATTAATAAACTTTTGGTAATCTATAAACACTAATCCCATATAATTAAATTACTACAATAATTAAGTGATTCCCTTTAAATGAATATATCAAAACTTTATTTTTAGAAAATATAGGTTCTTTAAAGTAAATTCAGTTGTAAAAATTGTTAGTTTTTCTCCACATTACAAATATATAATCAACGGTGATTTTTAAAAAATCGATTGTTATTACAGCTATTACTTATTTTTCATATTTGTGGAAATTTAATTGTAACTATTAAAATATAAAATGATAATTGCTTTATAATTTTATATTCGATGCTTTTTCAAACTGTTTTACGTAATTTTTGTACACTTTAAATGTAATTGTAGTAGTGTTATAATAGTTTTTTTTATTGTAAAATGTATTTATTAAATTTTTTTTGTACACATGAATTAGGTATGTCCACACTCGTGCGCTTTTTTATTCGACTTTCGATTTGACGTACGATGTCGCATGCTCTTAGAGGCATGCCATTTCACCTGTCCGTACTCGTTTGAAGGGCTTTACCTCAAAAAAATATAATGAATATTTCTGAACACTACACTAAATTAAAGCCTGTTCTTTCCTGCTTTGATTGGTTTTACTTAGATTATTTTAATTTGAAACTAGTCGGACATGCAGCAATTTACGCATAATGAGTACTCAGATTTTAGCCGGTATCCGTTAATGTGGGTTTTAAACGTTCGTTATTCCGTCCAGGCTTTTCATAAAAATTGGCGTTTAAGTACGCTGAAGATCAGAGTTTTCTCTATATGAACATTTCAAAATAGAAGTCTGATGTTCCATTTTAAAATGCCAGCCATTTTTTTTAAAAGTGTATTTTGGTTTCACGTAAAGAGAAGTAAATGATTTTTGGAATGAACCATGAATTTTTACACCAGTATTGTGTTATGTATCGTATTTTGCATTTGTAATTAGAAATAGATACGTGGTGTTAATAGAAAATTCTATTAGTCTCTAAACTTCTTGAGAGGAAACTGATCTCTATAAGCGGTATCTGCTCCGAGTATAGTCGTTTGGAAAAACAAACTTCTGTGTTTTTCTTGCTGCAACTCATTCCGTAGCTCATTTTGAATAATTTAACGATGTTTTTATTCAAAAAATGAACGCTTTGCTTGACATAATACCGTTATGAAAATGCATGGTTCAATCCAAAAATCATTTCCCTACCTCTACGTGGAGCCAAAAAAGCACTTTTTTTAAAAAAAAATATGGTCGGCATATTAAAACGGAGCATGAGACTTAATTTTTAAAATATTCATATTATAGAAAAACTCTGATCTTCAACGTACTTAAACGCCGATTTTTATGAAAAGCCTGGACGGAGTAACGGACGTTTAAAAACCACATTAACGGAAAACTGGCTAAAAACTACGTTTTTGCGTAAATTGCTGGAGTTATCTCGAATTAATTTCTAAATAAAACAATCTTAATCAAACCATTCAATGCAGAAAACAACAGGTTTTAATTTAGTGCATCGTTCAAAAATATTTGTTGTTTTTTTTTTTGATAGACGCTAATTTTTTTCAAACGAGTGCGGGAAGGTGGCATATCTCTAAGCGCATGCGATGTCGAATCGAAAGTCGAATAAAAAAGCGCACGAATGTGGACATACCATATGAGCGGTGATAGACGTCCTCTTTGTAAAGAAGAGTTATTGCTTTTAATAAATTTAGTTAATGATATTGTACATAGCATACTTACTTATAAATTTCAATGTATACTAAATTAAATTATGTAAATAAATAAATGTGTGTACATTGTGCGTATTATTTTTATAGTCAATACATTAGTGGTGTATTATTTAAGTCAAAATTTTTGAAATAGGAAAAGCATTGTAGGTTATAATTAACCCACCGGGCTGGTCTAGAGGTAAAGTCATCGCCAAAATCAGCTGTTTAACAACTGATTTTCGGAGACGAAAGTTCCTGATTCAAATCCTAGTAAAGGTAGTTACTTTTATACGGATTTGAGTGCTAGACAGTGGTTACCGGTGTACTTTGATGGTTGGGGTTCAATTAACCTTACTCTCTCTGGAATGGTTGACCTGAGTCTGTACAAGACTACACCTCATTTACACGTCATACACATCATCCTCATCTCATTGGGTCATGGGGTTGCTTATTGTTCTGAATTGAACAGATTGCAACGTACACAAATTAGGGATTTAAAAAAAAAAAGGTTATAATAGGTTATGCTAATGCACAGATGAGTAAGAGGAGAGTGACCAGGCATTCGCTTAGAGTGGACAAGAAAACTGTGCGAAAACCTTGATCAGTCTATACTAAAACTATATGAATACACAGATTAGTTCTTAATATTGTATTATTATATTATATATTATAATATAATATATAATATAATATTATAATTATAATAATAATATATATTATTATTATATAATAATATATATATATTATATTATAATAATATAATATTATATATTATATATTATATTATAATAATAATAATACAATAATATAATAATATTATAATAATATATAATATAATATTATAATTATAATAATAATATATATTATTATTATATAATAATATATATATATTATATTATAATAATATAATATTATATATTATTATAATATTATTATATTATTGTTATAATTATATTATATTATTGTATAATATTATAATATAATAATATTATAATAATATATAATATAATATTATAATTATAATAATAATATATATTATTATTATATAATAATATATATATATTATATTATAATAATATAATATTATATATTATTATAATATTATTATATTATTGTATTATTATTATTATTATTATTATTGTTATATGTTCATATTGTCAATATAACTTACTATCATTCATTAGTCAGTTTAGAGGTGAGAATTTTTTAAAATTTGTACCAAATAAAATAGCTTCTGATACGGAGATTTAAATGACTAAACAACTTTCTTAACGTCTACCACCCCCTGACCACCCGCAGGACTTCATACTCTCTTTACGTCTTTCGACGTTTTAATTACATTAGTATATAAACCCCCAATGTAACATGTTAATCAAACGAAAACAAAACAGACAAAATATATTGTGCTAACTCTATTCTAATAACGAAACAGTATTTAATTCAAAACAGTGTTTAAAAAAATTAAAGATATCAAGAAAATTCTGAGGCCTATCAAGTAAGACAATGAAAACAAAATAATAATTCAAAATAAAATAACAGTGTTAATAACGAGTAGACATTCAATTAGGGTTAAAAATAGAGGTCATTTTAAAAATCTTCTGCATCATTATTCAAAAGTGGTTACTGCAACTTTTATAGAGCTTTCTTGCTGATAGTAAAACTTAATTTTGCCAAAATTGGAGTTAACACCCTTTACCTCTAGGGCACAGATACGTAATTGTACTGCCTATAACAGACGTAGAGTAAAAAATTTGCACTCAATCTGTTAGTTGTAGGGCTAAAATAAATAGTTCTGTTTCTTATCACATGGTCAGCCAATTGAATTAACCCTTTATAGGTCTGTGGTAGGTATACTTACCACTGGCAAGAAGGTCGATTTTTTAAAAGAATAAGCTATGCGGTTGAACCCTATTGGCATTTTATGGTTTTATAGATGTTCTCTTGTAAAAAAAGGCTATCCACATACTGAAATTAGCGCGCAGAGACCATTTGCTTTGTTAGTTATACGAATGTGGTAAGGACTCATACCAGCGTACGCTACCATGTTGTTACTTTTGTACAGTGCTTAGAAAATTCCAGTTGTTTACGGGGAAGCAAGCATTCATGCTAATATAAAGTTAAGATAGGTTATTCGACACATTTTTCTGTTATATAGGGCTAAAATCTGCCTTGTTTTAATAAGCATTCTTACCACTAAATATTATGTGATTCCCATTACAATAAACATTCCTTGGTAAGTATACTTACCAAGGCTTGACATAAAAAAAAATAGATATCTTGCTGTTTTGGCACTAGAAGTACATTATTCAAGTCCCTATAAAACAAAATTTAACATTTTACAACATGTATATTTTTCCCCGTAGTGTTGTTGTTTAGGTCAACAGCCGAAAGGCTGGTTTGAACCTGTAGAGGTTTTACTAAGTAAAACGAGGAGAGAGGTGGTTTACCATGCCTTCCTCACTGAGTGGAAAAGTACGCTTATCAGCATGCCAGGCCCTCTGAAAAGCACATATTTTCCACTCTGTAAATGGCACCTTCACTTCATTCACCACAGGGTCTGGCTGTACAATGAAATTCATTACTTTCAGAGGAGATAACTCTGATTAGTGTCTTTTACACCTCTACCTCTTCTGTTCTTAAATGATTCAGTCATTTAATTGGCTGACCATGTGATAAGAAACACAACTATTTATTTTAGCCCTGCAACGAACAGATTGAGTGTAAATGATTTGACACTCCACCTGTCTGTTATGGGCAGCCGTAGTACTGCCCTATAGAGGATTAACTGAATCATTTAAGAACAGAAGAGGCAGAGGTGTACAAGACACTAATCAGAGTTATCTTCTCTGAAAGTAATAAATTTCATTATACAGGAAGACTCTATGGTGAATGAAGTGAAGGTGTCATTTCTTCTTCTTCTTATGGTGCCTATCCGGTTCGGATGTTGGCTATCATGATGGCTATTCTGACTTTGGAAACAGCTGCTTTGAAAAGTTGGGTCGTCGACTGGTTGAACCACGTTCTTAGATTTTTCAACCATGAAATCCTTCTTCTACCGGGACCTCTCGCACCATACACCTTTCCTTGCAGAATCTTTTGGAGCAACACGTAACGGTTCTCATTGCGCATAATGTGTCCCAGGTATTGGAGCTTTCGCACTTTCACGATGTCAAGAACCTCTTTATCTTTATTCATCCTTCGAAGAATTTCGAAGAATGTCATTTGCAGTGTAGAAAATATGTGCTTTTAAGAGGGCCCGGCATGCTGATAAGCATACTTTTCCACTCAGTGAGGAAGGCGTGGTAAACCGCCTCACTCCTTACAACACGAAAACTTAACATTAGAAATAAAACATTGGAAATAACAAAATAATACCTCAAAAAACATAACCCAATTCTAATCGTGAGTGAATGGTGCAAAATGAAAACCAACTTTAATTTGGCTTAATAAGACGGAAAATCACTGTTTGACGCTAAACTTGGCTCTGTAGAAAAATGTTTCACACACACACACACACACACACCAAATACATTTTACTCGTATATGCCCATAACAGGCACGTAGAGTGTTTAATTATTTGCACTCGATCTGCTAATTCCAGTATGACAAGTATTTAAAACAGAATAGGGAGAGGTGTAAAAAACACTAGTCAGAGTTTTCTCCTCTGAGAGTAATGAATTTCATTATACAACCAAACCCTGTGGTGAATGAAGTGAAGGTGTCATTTGCAAGGTGGAAAGTAGATGCTTTTCGAGGGTCTGGCATGCTGATAAGCATACTTTTCCATTCAGTGAGGAAGGTCCACCTCACTCTTTATTTTACTTAGTAATGCCTCTAGAGGTTCAAACCAGCCTTTTGGCTGATCACCTAAACAACATATTCATATAGGCAAGAGAAAGTTATAAAATAAATAAAACTAAATTTTTTTTTGTCTTGCATTTAATTCTGAATGTTATAAACCTTTCGGTTCCGCACCGACAGAGGCCTTTGTCATCAAGGCTAAGCCAGTAGCGCTCTGTACCACAGCGCTCTCGGCGACTATATAAAGAGCGCTGCACTGAGCCGAGTGATTCAATTCCGATCAAGACTCCGAGTGATTCACTTCGAACCAGACAGAAGACAAGACGTCCACCACGGCACATGGCTGCCGAACTCCAGGGAAGACTAATCGACGACCCCACAAGAGTGAAGATGATGCTTCCGCTTGCCGACCCGTCACCGTAAGCCGTCGACCGGACCGTCATCGCCCGCTGACGCGAGCGATGCCCACAGCGGTCCTTCGACCGAGCCGTACGCCCACCGGACCCGACGAAGCAGCCATCGACGCACTACTGCGAGGGAAGGAGATGACGTCTCCGTTGGACGACGACACGCCGTGTCGCCCAGCTCCTCGACCGCCACGACGACTACGACCGACGCTTCCCATCAAGACGACCACCGCTTAAACGGCCCTTTTCAGGGCCACCAAATAAATAAGGTTTGCCATTTAATGTCACCATCCGGTGACAATAGGTTATAATTGTTATTGAATGACCAAAAAAATGGCTGACGAAATACGTGTATATAATAGAGCTATGAGAGCAAGTATTGGTGTAGTTGCTGGCAAGTGATTGGCTAGCTATGAAGTGGGTGGGGGGCAATGCGTACATTCAGAGCTCATCAGCCCTAAAAAATAGTACAATCCATTTCCTATTATAATAAAAATCAATTCCAGTACCATATTTGTTATTTGATTTGATAGAACAGTTGTATAATTATTTAATTATTTAAAAAGCAACAGGACTGCACAACAATCTCGCTTATTCAAAACTTCGAATAATCTGAACAGATTGATATTTTTTTACATACTTTTAGCCTATAAAACGTGTTTTAAAATAAAAACTAAGTAATTTTTTTCATTTAACTTTTCTTTATACACAGGCTACTATTGCATAACCATGAATGCAACATATCGCTTAGAACTAACAAAAAAATATCTGGTGTGAAACACGCACAAAACTTTCTCTTACCAATGCAAATAATGAACAATATAACTAAACATTAAAAATAAACAAAATAACTAATTTCAAAAAATATAACATAATTTTAATCATGAGTATATGATTAAAATAAAAACCAACCTTAAATATACCCAGAGCTCTGTGGAACCTAGATCATAAACCGACCCTTACACACACAAACACACACGCGCAGTAACCTCTTACCTGCCTTATCTGCGTTCTACATAATTCAGTAATGAGTCACCTACTGAGCACTTGAATGCTATTCTACAATTTTGGTTGTAATTATCTTTAACAAAATTATATAATAGGTAATTTTCAAAATCTATGTATTATTCCTTGAAAAATGAGTCCAAATACGGTGTTATTGTGACAATCCTAAGCATTTCCTGTGCTGTATAATTTTTATAATATGCTATTTAATTTTATAAAAATCTAGTGTGAAACACTCTCACAACTTTCTCTTGCCAATCCACATAATGAACAATATTACCTAACATTAGTAATAAAACATTAGAAATAAACAAAAAACTAACCTCAAAAACATACCCTTAATTAATAATGAGTGAATGATGCAAAATGAAAATTAACGTTAGTTTGGCTTAATAATACGGAAAATCTCTCTTTCACGCTTAACTAAGCTCTGTAGAGAAAAATGCTTAAAATAAAAGTTGTAGATCTTTTAATTTCCCATAAATTTTATGTATACACTTTTGTCGTTAAATGGATACTAAGACCGAAATATTAAAAAATCCATTTTTTACAGATTTTCATGAAGAAAAAAATCAAAATCACCAATTACCGCTAAACCAAGTTGTACGTACAAAGAAATGTTTGAAATAAAAGTTGTAGGCTTTTAATTTTCTATAACTTTGAATATATACACTTTTGCCCGATAATACATGTATATGTCGCAATATTAAAAAACCCATATTTTTCTACGAGAGCACAGCCTCCCCGAGAATTTCAGCAGACATGGCGCCTACCCTATCGTGCAGAGCATATAAAATGTAGTAAACGAGGCGATTTTTAAAAAGATCGTAGGAATCGTTTTTGAAATCACAAAAAAGTGAAAAATGACACGAATAAACGACTTCCGGTTGACCAATTTTAATGAAAATGTTCGTGTTGGGTCCTCTAGCAGTACCTAACTTAAATTTATAGTTTAAATTTCGTACGATGTTCCGTTCTTGAGATATTTTATTCACACACACACACACACACACACAAACCAATCGCTAAAAATATGTTAATTGGGTTCAGGGGTCTTAAAACTTGTATATTCGGTGAAAACTCGATTGTTAAAAATTGACATGAAAACAATACTTTTCTTCCTCTGTATTCACATAGGCAAGAGAAAGTAAAAATATAACCTAGTGGCGTAATCAATGAATTATAACGTAAAATTATACTTTACTGTTTTTAATTATTTACAATCAATTAAATAATATTAAAAGTAACAAAAACAAAAGTCTTCCTTATTAAAAAGATAAAAATACAAGTAATATATACTAAGCACATTATCTCAAAAAATATGTACATCGAACTTTCCTGAAGATAATAGAAATGCTCATTAAGTTATTAACTACAAATCACAACTCAAATTCAATTAACCGAGGCAGTTGAACCCAGTTCATGTTCGTTGTAAGTCTGTGGGAATGTATTTTCTATGTATTACAATTTTGAAAAAATGTAATAGGCCTACATTAGTGTTGTTGTTTAGGTGATCAGCCGAAAGGCTGGTTTGAACCTCTAGAGGCTTTACTAAGTAAAACGAAGAGTGAGGTGGTTTACCATGCCTTCCTCTCTGAGTGGAAAAGTATGCTTATCAGCATGCCATACCCTCAAAAGCATATAAAGGGTGATTCAAAAAGAGCGCCGGTTTTTAAACGGCTGGTAAATTTTTGTTTATCGGTTGGCAACATTGTTTGACCTCATTTCTATTTTGGAGAACATTCCGATTGACGATTCAGTTGTAGTTTCTCTTGTTTGCAGTGTAATACTCTCGCAGTCTGTGTCTAACCATGGAGAAGTTTACTATTGCGCAACGAGTGTTAATCGTCAAAACATTTTACCAGAGTGGAGAGAGTTATGCGGCTACTGTCAAGCGACTTCGCGGTACTCTAGGACGTAATGAAGCACCGAATGAATCAACAGTTCGCAGGCTCATGAAAATGTTTTTTGAGACGGGTTCAACAGTCGACCTTAAAAGTTCTGGACGTCGTCGTTCTGGCCAAACTGAGCAGAACGTTGCGTTGGTTCGTGACAGTGTGGCTGTTAGCCCAGCAAAATCAATACGTCGCCGTTCTCAACAATTGGGTTTAAGATGTTCTTCTGTACGGAGAATTCTTCGGTACGATCTCCAATATCACCCGTATAAAATTCAGTTGACGCAACATTTAAAAGTGGCAGACCACCAGAAGAGACGACAGTTTGTTGACTGGGTATTGAGAAAACGGCAGGATGATGACACCTTCGCAAACAAAATCATTTTCAGTGATGAGGCGCACTTCCACTTAAACGGTTTTGTTAATAAACAGAACATCAATGACTTGAAGGAGGAAATTCGACGGGTTATCGGGCAAATGGAAGTCGAAACTTGTCGTGCAGTAATATCCAATTTCATGGACAGAGTTGATGCGTGCCAGCGCAGTAGAGGAGGACACATGCATGACATCATTTTTCATACATAAAATCGGAAGGAAAGATGAACTTTTTGATGTATTTATTTTTAGTTTTTCAATAAAATAAATCTCTTAATTTGATATATCAAAACCAGCGCTCTTTTTGAATCACCCTATACTTTCTACCTTGTAAATGATCCTTTACTTCATTCACCACAGGGTCTGGCTGTATTATAATGATATTCATTACACTCGGAGATAACTCTGAGTAAAACAGAATTATTTTTTGTAGCCCTGGAATTAGCAGATCGAGTGCAAATAATTTAACACTCCACCTGCCTGTTATGGGTAAACATTAGTGTATAATTTTTAATTTTAGTTTAATATCAAAACACTATTTATGTTCAACAAGCAGGTAACGTAAAAGTTTTTAATAAACCAGTTAATGTGTAATGTATGATAAGACAAGAGATGGAACACTTCTTCTCCTTTGAGGATAAAACACGTCATGTAATGACCATTAACGCCCACATCACTAAGTACCGAATATCTAATTAGGCATAAATCATTCTGTTGCATAACGATTGTTTAATAACTTCTTTTACGCAAGTTGTTTTGTCTTATTAAGTGAATCCAAACAAACTCTGTATTCTGTATTAAAATGAATATTATATTAATTACTTATCATTCGTAGTTTAACCACATAAAGGTTGTTTTTTTAAACCCAAAGTAATGTTATTTTACTTAATTTTTACCACTGAATAATTATTTTCATTATTTTTAATTATTTATTTTATTATTCTTTTTATATTTTATTATACAACATTTTTATAACCAAGTACTGTATTTAAGAAAAATTACATTTCAAAAATTATTATTGTAAATAATTATTTTAACCCTAATAAAACAAAGAACTGCCCAGAACAGACAGGTAGAGTGTCAAATTATTTACACTCAATCTGTTCGTTGCAGGGCTAAAATAAATAGTTCTGTTTCTTATCACATGGTCAGCCAATTAAAAGACTGAATTATTTAAGAACGGAAGAGGTAGAGGTGTAAAAGACACTAATCAGAGTTATCTCCTCTGAAAGTAATGAATTTTATTATACAGCCAGACCCTGTTGTGAATGAAGTGAAGGTGTCATTTGCAAAAAGGAAAATATGTGCTTTTCAGAGGGCCCAGCATGCTGATAAGCGTACTTTTCCACCCAGTGAGGAAGGCATTGGTAAACCACCTCACTCCTCGATTTACTTAGTAAAACCTCTACAGGTTCAAACCAGCCTTTTGACTGATGACCTAAACAACAACAAAACAAAGAAATTAAACTAATACTATGTAATAAAACTAATATGAACACGCGGAAAGCAAAGTCTTTCGCGGAATCTAAATACTAACATTAAACCAAAGCGCTGATACAAGAGAAATACAAAAGACTGGTACGCACGACCGGCTGTTAGCGACTAAATATTACGTTCTAATAAAAAAAATCTGCTGTGAAACACTCACACAACTTTCTCTTGCCAATGCAAATAATTAACAATAAACCTAACATTAGTAATAAAACATTAGAAATAAACACACAAACTAACCTCAAAAAACATTAGTGAAATACACAAAATTAAAATCGACCTCAGTTTGGCTTAAAAATACGGAAAATCACTCTTTCACGCTAAACTAGGCTCTGTAGAGAAAAATGTTTAAAATAAAAGTTGCAGATCTTTTAATTTTCTATAATTTCGATTAATTACACTTTTATTTTAAAATGCATACTAAGGCCGAAATCTTAAAAAAATCAATTTTTCTCACGTTTTCGTGAGAAAAAAACAGAAAATTGGTAATTACTGCTAAACTAAGCGTTATAAAAAAAATGTTTGAAATAAAAGTTGTAGGTTTTTAAATTCTCTACAACTTTTATTATATACATTTTTGCTCTAAATTGCATATTAAAGCCGTAATCTTAAAAAAAACTATGTTTTTACGTAAAAACAGCCTCACCCAGAATTTCAGCAAACATGACGCCTACCTTATCTTGTAGAGAATAAAAAATTGAGTAAACCAGGCGATTTTTAAAAAAATCGTAGGACCAGTTTTTGAGAAAATCGCAAAAAAGTGAAAAATTACACGAATAAACTACTACTTCCGGTTGACCGATTTTGATGAAAATGTTCGTGTCGGGTCCGGTAGTGGTATGTAACTTAAGGTTCAAGTTTCAAGTTCGTACGACGTTCCGTTCTTGAGATATTCTGTTCACGCACAGACACACACACAGACCAATCGCTAAAAACATGTTTTTTTGGGTTCAGGGGGTCTGAAAACGTATAAATCCGGTGAAAACTCGATTTCGAAAAATCGACATGAAAACAATACTTTCCTTCCTATATATTCATATAGGCAAGAGAAAGTAAAAAGTTCGTGTTTTGACAGAAACGTAATGTTACGCCACTAGCTCTTTTTATGTAAAATGCTTTCGATGTAATATTTTATCACAAACCTTTAACCCATTATACGTCTTACCACTGGCAATATGGTCGATTTTTTAAAGAATAATTTATGCAGTTACCCTATTGACATTTTATGGTTTTATAGATGTTCTTTGGTAAGTAGGCTATCCACATTTTGAAATTAATGCGCAGCGACCATTTGCTTCATGAGTTACACGAATTTGGTATGGATTTATACCAGCGTACGCTACCGGGTTGTTTTGTTGTTACGTATTTATGTACAGTGCTTAAAAATTCGAGTTTTTTTACGGGAAAGCAAGCATTCATGCTTTATAAAGTTGACTTAAGTTATTTTACGAAATTTTCTGTTATATATGACTACAAGTTGTTTTAATAAGCATTCTTACCACGAAATATTATGTTGACCCACTGGGTTGGTCTAGAGGTAAAGTCGTCACCAAAATCACTCTTTAACAGCTGATTTTCGGAGACGAAGGTTCCTGGTTCAAATCCTAGTAAAGGTAGTAACTTTTATACGGATTTGATTACTAGACAGTGGTTACCGGTGTACTTTGATGGTTGGGGTTTAATTAACCATACTCTCTCAGGAATGATCGGCCTGGGTCTGTACAAGACTACACCTCATTTACACGTCCTACACATCATCCTCATCTCATTGGGTCATGGGGTTGCTTATTGTTCTAAATTGAACAGATTGCAACGTACACAAATTAGGAATAAAAAAAATATTATGTGATTCCCATTTCAAAAAACTTTCCTTGGTAAGTAGACTTACCAGGGCTTAACATAAAAAAGAAATATCTTACTGTTCTAGGATTAGAAATAAATTATTTAAGTCCCTATAAAACAAAATTTAACATTTTACAACATGCATATTTTTCCCCGTAATATTTCCCTATAATGGGTTAAGGGGTTAAGCCAGATCAACATGTTAAAACCAATATTGAATGGCAAGACTAAACTCATGAATACATAAAACATTTTCAAAATTTATCTTATACTAGTATTGGTTTCGAATTGAAATGTACAATAACTAAGACTTTCAGAATGTTGTTACATATTAAATTTTTTGAACTTGTTTCATAAGTACCATTTCTGAACTTTTAAAACGTCTACAAACGCTTAAAAAACATGTCAAAATAATTTTTAAGCTGTTAGTGACGTAATAAATAAATGAAAACGAAATATAATAACTTTTTCTATGAATGATTTGTCACTCATTCTATATAAAACAAATTGTAAATTGTAACTAAAATTAAACACTGCATCAAGGATCAAGTTTAGTTTATTTTTCACCAAGTTACTTACTGACGATATTTGGTGTAATCTTTAATGTAGTCATTTCATGATAATTTTCTTTGTTGTTTAACATTTTTGCATTAACGTTATCTTCATCATCTGGTGTTTCAATTTCCCCACGATTATTCACGTTGTATGTGACATGTTTATTTTTATTTTTTCGTTTCAGGTAAGAAGATACCGGATATGCGAATAAATTGGGATTAATCTCTTTGTCATTCTTCGTTAAGAAGCTGACTATAGTTCCAAAAAATATTGCCAATGTGAATCCAGTGAATGAATACCACATGTAACTCACTCTGTGCACGTACAAGTAATCCACTTCCAAATTCACTTTTTGTACTGCACCAGTATTATTTAAAATAGTCTCAGATATTTGATTTATTAACATAGTAGTTGAGTTTGAAAATATTTCACATTTTTCTACAGACATATGAGCTCGAATTAGGGGTGGTCGTGGACCTCCTGCAGCCATCCATAATGTAAACGTACTACCGACAATAAATCCGACAAAAGCACCTTTTGCATTTCCAAATGGTACAAACATTCCCATCGTGAAGATTCCTAATAAAGCAGCATTAAATAAATATCTTACAGTCATATTAAATTGAGCTATGCTCGATACGTGACGCATAGTGTACGCTGATATTATAGAACAGATTCCTGAAAATATAGCGAATAATTTTGCATAAATAATTATTTTATCTTCTGGACATTCTCTTTTTAAACAACGTCGGTAAATCGGTTTGAAAAAATCCTCTACAATTAAAGCCGACAGTGAATTTATATTGGAAGAAACTGTGCTCAGACTTGCTGCCATAATTCCTGATATAAATAATCCCATAAAACCAGGAACATTTGACAGACTATCGGATATATAAAGCGGTACAATTTGGTCGTATTTTTGTATTCGACCTTCTTTGACTGGGTCACAATCTTTATATTTTGTATAAATTGCAATTCCAGTATAAAAAGCGGTCACTGTTATAATTGAATTCAGGAAAGTGGAAAGGTACATTGTTTGTATAGCTCGTTTTTTGGTGTTTAATGTCATGTATCTTTGAACTAAAGTTTCGTTGACTACTGTAAATGATAAATATCCCATTCCTGAACCAATCCATCCGTTCCATAAAGTGTGCCGAACTGTTGGATCAAAACTAGTCGAAATGTGTGTTCGTCCTCCTTCGTTCGCTGTTTTAAGAACAGAAATTAATCCACCTCCTTGAATCGTGGCACTAATGATCATGAAAATCGTTGTAAAGAAAATAATCGTTAATTGAAAAGCATCTGATAAAATTACTCCTTTTATACCACCGATTGTTGAATACGATGCACATATTACACTTAATATTGCGATTCCCCATTCCAGTGATATATCAGTTAACGATTGTATCGCCAATGCTGGTATGTATAAAGTTAACCCTGTGTGTAAGATAGATACAACGATTGATGACAGTGAAGCGGTTAATCGTATCGCATAATTAAACCTTTCTTCTAAATATTGGAACGGCGATATCAGCTGCATTTTATAAAAGACTGGAAAGTACACATACGCCGTGAGTAGAATGGCTCCTACTTTTCCTAACAAAGCTGTGAGATAACCGATTCCAAACGAATATCCTTCAGCAGGACTTGATATTAAATGAGGACCGCTTATATATGTGGCAGAAATTGACAGCGACACAAATATTACACTGGCTTTCTTATTGGCTAAGAGATATTCATTTAATGTTTTCTGTCGTCCTCCAGAAAAATGATAATATACACCAATAAACATAGACACTAATAATGTTAACACTATAATTAATATATCTGTTTTACCGAGATCTGTAGCACCCATTTTTAAAAATTAAATAAATGATTATTTTGATTTACTTTTAAATATTTTACTTATTTAAAAACGATAACTTAAACACTTTTCTACCAGCTGAGGTAACGAATTTATTTTTACTAACTTCACTAGGCTACTGTTACACCTTTTGTAACCTACTGAAATACTAACTTTGATTAAGTTTAATTTGCTATAAATTTTTTAATAAGTATGATTTATTTAAAAAAATAATATATATTTGTAATTCGTTAACTACAATTATGTTAGACACACTGTAATAAACTACTTTTTAAGTTTATAATAGCTGTTGAAACTGTCATTGTATGTACGCATAATTTAAATAATTAGATAGTAAATTGAGCATTTAATTGTTATATATATCTGCGAAATTTCACATTTTGTAATAATTTATTAGCAAAGAGACCTGGCCAAATTACTTTGCTATCAAGTAAGTTACTATAATGAGTTATTGCAAAGAACACATCAAAAATATAATTACAAATAAAATGTTTTTATTATATAGAAAAAGAAATGATCAATAATCCTTTTTACTTTCTCTTGCCAATATGAATAATAGGAAGGAAAGTATTGTTTTCATGTCGATTTTTCGAAATCGAGTTTTCACCGGATCTATATGTTTTCAGACCCCCTGAACCCAAAAAACATGTTTTTAGCGATTGGTCTGTGTGTGTGTGTCTGTGTCTGTGTGTGTGTGTGTGTGTGTGTGTGAACAGAATATCTCAAGAATGGAACATTGTACGAACTTGAAACTTGAAACTTAAGTTACATACCACTACCGGACCCGACACGAACATTTTCATTAAAATCGGTCAACAGGAAATAGTAGTTTATTCGTGTAATTTTTCACTTTTTTGCGATTTTCTCAAAAACTGGTACTACGATTTTTTTAAAAATCGCCTGGTTTACTCAATTTTTTATTCTCTACAAGATAAGGTAGGCGTCATGTTTGCTGAAATTTTGGGTGAGGCTGTTTTTACGTAAAAACATAGTTTTTTTTAAGATTACGGCTTTAATATGCAATTTAGAGCAAAAATTTATATAATAAAAGTTGTAAAGGATTTAAAAACCTACAACTTTTATTTCAAACATTTTTTTGTATAACGCTTAGTTTAGCAGTAATTAGCAATTTTCTATATTGTTCTCACGAAAACGTGAGAAAAATCGATTTTTTAAAGATTTCGACCTTAGTACGCATTTTATAATATAAAAGTGTATATAATCGAATTTATAGGAAATTAAAAGATCTGCAACTTTTATTTAGAACATTTTTCTCTACAGAGCCTAGTTTAGAGAGAAAGAGTGATTTTCCATATTTCTAAGCCAAACTGAGGTTGATTTTCATTTTGCGTCTTTCACTCATGATTAAAATTAGGTTATGTTTATTGAGGTTAGTTTTTTGTTTATTTCTTATGTTTTATTACTAATGTTAGGTTTATTGTTAATTATTTGCACTGGCAAGAGAAAGTTGTGTGAGTGTTTCACACCAGATTTTTATTATGGCATTGGCACTGAAAGCATTACAAAGAAAAGAAGAAATATAGACATTGTCTGTAATACTCATTAAATTAACATCAGTCCAACTTATTTAATTATTATTATTATTTTTTAAAAGTTACATAGGACTACATAAGTTCATCAAACTAAAAAAACTCATTTCAATTTTTAAGGTTCAATTTTTCAGTTTTTGGAGTCCTTTCCTGATGTTTCCCTCCTTGAACTTTCTCCAGTATTTCTTCCATCCATCCGATCTTCTCTGCCGTTCCTTGTCAGAATACACAACTTTCTGCCGCTTCGTCGGTTTCTGCTGTTCAAGTCTTGTGGTCTTCAGCCTGTGGTAATTTCCGGATTTTGTTTTGAGGTCTTCAAGTGAGATTTGGAGTCCATTCATGTTCTCCTTAATTTCCCTGATCCAGTGGGGCTAAGTTTTTCTGTTTAGGAAAAAGTTGATGATTTGTTTTGAGATTCTGGAAGAGTCAGTCCTCAAGAGATGTCCAAAGAAGGAAATTCTCTTTTTCCTCATCTGGTCTGCTAGAGGTTCTGTATTTTTGTATACTTCTTCTTTCGAGACGGGTTTCCATATCCCATCAGAGAAACATCTTTTGTTCAGGCATCTCCTGATGATCCGACGCTCCAATTTTGAGATTCTGTGCTCCGTGTTTATCTTCCTGAGACTGAAGATTGTTTCGCTGCTGTATGTGATCTCCGAAAGAATGACGGTGTTGTAATGCCGGAGTTTTGAATTTATTGAAAGACACTTTTTATTGTAAATATTTTGTGTGTGTTTTGCGGATTTTGCGAGTTTGTTGAATTTTTCTGTCCAGTTAAGTTTCTTATTGTTATTTCCTGTGATGTTTTCACCCAGATATTTGAAGTCCTCAACTAGATCGATTTCCCGATTACAAATTTTTACCCTGGAAATGCAGACACGGTCGCGAACCAAGATTTTTGTTTTTTCGTAGGAAATTTTCAGGCCAATCTTCCCCGCAATTTCGCTGAGGGAAACAATTTGTTTTCTTGCCTCCGCAATGCTGTCTCCAAACAGGGCAAGATCATCAGCAAAACCAAGGCAGTTAATTTTGATGTTCTTTCCAACAGAAATAATTTTGAATAATTTTATGTTTTTAAATAATTAACATTTTTTGTTAGAGTACGTAATAATATTATATTGTAATTCGAGTTTTGTTTTATTCTTTTTCAATTGATAATTACAATTAGTAATATGTATCGTAGATTAAAGTATAGTTTATTATTTTTTAAACCTTAAATTGCTAAAATAGTTTATAAAATATTGTATGTAGCATAATAATGAACCATTTAGAGCAGTGTTTCCCAAACTTTTTTTTAGCGCGGAGTCTTCTGTCTTGAAGAAAACGTCTCTCGCCCCCTTACAAAATTATATGTTGTAATGAAAAAAACGAGTACACTGAATAACCATACATTTATTTTTTACTTATATAACGTTACAAGTTGAAATTCAAATTAGGCAAGGTAAGAAACAAAATAAATCAGAGAGATGGATGAACTTGATTTTTTTTACAAGATCCCTGTTTTTGGTTGATTGTTAGAAAGTGTACAACGCAAATCATAGCAACATCAAGTTTGCTCCGATATTTTATTTTTATTGCAAAAAGTGCTGAAACCGCTTTTTCGCACAAATAGGTGCTTGAAAAAGGTAAATACAATCCCAGCGCTTACTGTATTTAATGGGGTACATTTTGTACAGATACTGAAGTCACAAGATTGTCTTTTGTGTATGTAGGCCTATAGGCTGTCAGGCAGGGAATTGAAATATTTGCAGTGCTGCCAACTTCAACAGTGAGACACTCCTCGTACATTTCACTACCGTGCAGTTTCAACATTTTTAAGCTGTAATTTATTTCGAGAAAATGTTTTCTTCATAAACCTTATAAAAAATAAATGTTCACGTAAAAGTTAAATACCACAGCTTTTTCTTTTTTTGTCATCAGTCTCTCGACTGGTTTGATGCAGTTCTTCAAGGTGTTCTATCCTGCGCAAGTCATCCAATATCTACATATCTAACTGTAGTATTATACGGGAAACGTGGGTGATAGGGGCTGTAGAAAAGAAGAGGATAGAAGCTTTTGAAATGTGCTGTTATAGGAAAATGTTAAAGATTAGGTGGGTGGAGAAAATAAGTAATTTAGAGGTTCTTAGGCGAGTGGATGAAAAATTAAGTATATGGAAGCATCTTACCAGAAGAAGGGATAGACTAGTGGGGCATATCCTAAGACATCCAGGTATTGGGCTATTAATAATGGAGGGTAATATTTTGGGAGTAAATTGTAGAGGGAGGCAAAGATTAGAATATATAAAGCAAATTACAAAAGATGTAGGTGTTACAGGTATGTAGATATGAAACGACTTGCGCACGATAGAAAAGCTTGGAAAACTGCATCAAACCAGTCGAGAGACTGATGACAAAAAATATATATATCTATAACACCCTACATCTTTTGTATTTTGCTTTCAATATTCTAACCTTTGCTTCCACCTACCACCCCTCAATATTACCCTCCATTATTGATAGACCAATACTTTGGATGTCTTAAGATATGCCCCACTAGCCTATCCCTTCTCTGGTAAATCTCATTATAAAAAATCTGGTGTGGAACACCACACAACTTTCTCTTGCCAATGCAAATAATTAACAATAAACCTAATATTAGTAATAAAACATTAGAAATAAACAAAAAACTAACTTCAAAACATAACCTTATTTTAATCATGAGTGAATGACACAAAATGAAAATCGAACTCAGTTTGGCTTAAAAATACAGAAAATCACTCTTTTACGCTAAACTAGACTCTGTAGTAAAAAATGCTATAAATAAAAGTTGTAGATCTTTTTATTTCCTATGAAATTTATTATATACACTTTTGTCGTAAAATGTATTATAAGGCCGAAATCTTATAAAAATCGATTTTTCACACGTTTTCGTGAGGAAAAATTAGAAAAATGCTAATTACTGCTAAACTAAGCGTTATACAAAAAAATGTTTGTAATAAAAGTTGTAGGGTTTTTAATTCTCTACAACTTTTATTATATACATTTTTGCGCTAAAATGCATATTAAAGCCGTAATATTAAAAAAACAACGTTTTTACGTAAAAACAGCCTAACCAAGAATTTCAGCAAACATGGCGCCTACCCTATCCTGTAGAAAATAAAAAATTAAATAAACCAGGCGATTTTTAAAAAAATCGTAGGACCAGTTTTTGAGAAAATCACCAAAAAGTTAAAAATTACACGAATAAACTACTACTTCCGGTTGACCGATTTTGATGAAAATGTTCGTGTCGGGTCCGGTAAGGGTATGTAACTTAAGTTTTAAGTTTCAAGTTTGTACGATGTCCCGTTCTTGAGATATTCTGTTCACACACACACACACGCACGCACGCACGCACGCGCACGCACGCACGCACGCGCGCGCGCGCGCGCACACACACACACACACACACACACACACCGACCGATCGCTAAAAACATGTTTTTTGGGTTCAGGGGGTCTGAAACGTATAGATCCGGTGAAAACTCGATTTTGAAAAATCGACGTGAAAACAATACTTTCCTTCCTATATATTCATATAGGCAAGAGAAAGTAAAAATACTCGTATTTGCACAAAAACTTTTTTGGGTTATTTTTCAGCTGTTCTGATAATAAATTTATTAATTTTGATTGTTATTTTCCTCAAACGGTTCACCATTTACTTTATCGCATTGAAACTGTTAATTATTTACCTTATGTTAAAGAATAAATAATTTGACTTGTCAAGATATTAACTGACAACATATTGGAAATAATTAAGCACGTATTTTTATTGAAATTTGTTTATTGTTTAATTTTCCTGGTCGAGGTTTCCACACACTTTCCCGTGGGTATTCCAAGTGATTATTATGTCGATTTTTTTCATTCAGTCCAGATCTAAACTTTACTACCGGGTGATTTTTTAGTCCTGTTACCCAATTGTTAATGTCTGGTAATTTCTTTCTAAGAAAGGGATATTTTGTTTTGTGACACAAAGTTGGTAGCCCTACTCAACCGGTATAGATACGACAGTTTCGGTTGATTCTCCTTGAGTTGCGTAAAATTTTGTGCTGTTTCCAGTTGTGTTACGAACAGAATGTCTTTTACCCTAGAACAACGGGTTTTCATTCTTGAACAATATTTTGCTACAAAATCGTATGCGAGTGTAAAAGAATCATTTCAAATTAATTTTTTTGGTGTTCCTCCACTCTATTCTAGTCAATGTCTAGGCTAACTATCTGATTTTTTAGAGGCAGGTATTGTTTGCAGCAGAAAACGTAGTGGTCGACCAACTCTCTTGACAGATGACGTTAGAGAATGTGAAACCAAGATTGCTCAATTCTCCATGGAAAAGTTTACAAAAACTTTCCTCGCATGTTGATTTGTCATGTTCGAGTGCTCAGAAAGCTGCTAAAAAATTGAAATTGTATCCGTATCACATACGATTAGTTCTAGAGCTTCAGCCTTCAGATTTAAACAAGAGATTGTTTAAGGATAAAAGACATTCTGTTCGTAGCACGACCGGAAATGGCACAAAATTTTACACAGCTCAAGGAGAATCAACTCACACTGCCATATCCATACTGGTTGAGTAGGGCTACCAACTTAGTGTCACAAAACAAAATTTATTTTTTTTAGAAAAATATTACCAGACATTAACAATTGGGTACAGGACTAAAAAATCACTCTGTATTAAAATATAAAATGATAATTTTGCATTATAATTTTATATTCGATGCTTTTTAAAACTGTTTTACGTAATTTTTGTACACTTTAAATGTTATAATTGTAGTAGTGTTATAATAGTTTTTTTTATCGTAAAATGTATTTATTAAAATTTTGTTGTACACATGAATTAGGTGTATGTCCACACTCGTGCGCCTTTTTATTCGACTTTCGATTTGACGTGCGATGTCGCATGCGCTTAGAGGCATGCCATTTCACCTGTCCGTACTCGTTTGAAGAACTTTACCTCAAAAAAATATAATGAATATTTTTGAACACTACACTAAATTAAAGCCTGTTCTTTCCTGCTTTGATTGGTTTTACTTAGATTATTTTAATTTGAAACTAGTCGGAGATGCAGCAATTTACGCATAAAGGTCTATTTACACACATCAGTGACGTGTCAGTGCCGTATCAGTGTCAGTAAAAAATAAAATATCGTTGCTTTTGTTTCAAACGAACATGTTTACACATGTCCGACACAGTGACGCATCAGTACCATCAGTGCTTCAGTGCTGTCCGTTCCGTGATTAGGTAATACGATCGCAACGATATTTCTTAATTTTCACTAACGTGATTCTGTAATTAGAAATTGTATTTGTTGTAAAATGGATGAAAAATTAATCGAGTTGGTGCGAACTTTTCCTGTTCTGTATGATTTGTCACATAAAAAATACATGGACATCGGTTTTAAAAATAATATTTGGAAATATTCAAAAAATTTTGTTTCATCCTCAATTAATTCCTTAAATAAAGTGATAAATTCGCCTTCACTTTCTCGTTTTAACCATGCCTTGTGTACTCATTTTCGCTTTTTTTATGGTTTTCTTCCTCATCTAGGGCAATGGCAATAATTGCCAATTCATTATCAGAAAAATCTATCATCTTGCTGCTATTTGACTGAATTACTGAACTGAATTATTAATAACACTGAAGGACTACGGATAGAAAATATCGGATGTGTGTGAACTGACATCACTGATCAACCACGGACACTGAACGGTGAAGATAATACGGCACTGATGTGTGTAAATAGACCTTGATGAGTACTCAGATTTTAGCCGGTATCCGTTAATGTGGTTTTTAAACGTTCGTTATTCCGTCCAGGCTTTTCATAAAAATTGGCGTTTAAGTACGTTGAAGATCAGAGTTTTCTCTATATGAACATTTCAAAATAGAAGTCTGATGTTCCATTTTAAAATTCCAGCCATTATTTTTTAAAGTGTATTTTGGTTTCACGTAAAGAGAAGTAAATGATTTTTGGAATGAACAATGAATTTTTACACCATTATTGTGTTATGTATCGTATTTTGCATTTGTAATTAGAAATAGATACGTGGTGTTAATAGAAAATTCTATTAGTCTCTAAACTTCTTGAGAGGAAACTGAGCTCTATAAGCGGTATCTGCTCCGAGTATAGTCGTTTCGGAAAACACACTTCTGTGTTTTTCCTGCTGCAACTCATTCCGTAGCTCATTTTGAATAATTTAACGATGTTTTTATTCAAAAAATAAACGCTTTGCTTGACATAATACCGTTGTGAAAATGCATGGTTCAATCCAAAAATCATTTCCCTACCTCTACGTGGAGCCAAAAAGGCACTTTTAAAAAAAAAATATGGTCGGCATATTAAAACGGAGCATGAGACTTAACTTTTAAAATATTCATTTTATAGAAAAACTCTGATCTTCAACGTACTTAAACGGCGATTTTTATGAAAAGCCTGGACGGAGTAACGGACGTTTAAAAACCACATTAACGGAAAACTGGCTAAAAACTACGTTTTTGCGTAAATTGCTGGAGTTATCTCGAATTAATTTCTAAATAAAACAATCTTAATCAAACCTTTCAATGCAGAAAACAACAGGTTTTAATTTAGTGCATCGTTCAAAAATATTTGTTGTTTTTTTTTAGATAGACGCTAAATTTTTTCAAACGAGTGCGGGAAGGTGGCATATCTCTAAGCGCATGCGATGTCGAATCGAAAGTCGAATAAAAAAGCGCACGAATGTGGACATGCCATATGAGCGGTGATAGACGTCCTCTTTGTAAAGAAGAGTTATTGCTTTTAATAAATTTAGTTAATGATATTGTACATAGCATACTTACTTATAAATTTCAATGTATACTAAATTAAATTATGTAAATAAATAAATGTGTGTACATTGTGCGTATTATTTTTATAGTCAATACATTAGTGGTGTATTATTTAAGTCAAAATTTTTGAAATAGGAAAAGCATTATAGGTTATGCTAATGCACAGAAGAGTAAGAGGAGAGTGACCAGGCATTCACTTAGAGTGGACAAGAAAAACTGTGCGAAAACCTTGACCAGTCTATACTAAAACTGTATGACTACACAGATTAGTCCCAAATTTTTTAACTATACACAAACAAATATGTGTACATTGTTTCATACATTTAACTGCCATTTAAGTGCAATAAAATCACTTTCAGACACTCAGCCTTTTTGATGGCCTGACAAAAAAGTGTGACACATAGGCCTACGCCACATTGGGACTTGATATCAAAGTTCCCAACAATATGAATTAGTAAAATCATGGGTCAGGCTTCCTAAACAATATTCCCTTAACTTCTAATATGTAGCAAAAAAAAACTAAATAAAAATTATTTTAATACCAAAGCATTATTTAAGACTTAAAAAATGTTACAATTCAAAAGTACTGGCAAAATGGATAAAATAACTATTTACAGTCTAAAATATATACTTGTATGCACATTCAACATACTCGAAGAAATGCTACTTTATTTTAGTAAATGAACACGAATATTTAAAACTAAAATTAACTTTAAAAAGAAACTAATGATTGCCTCTGTGGCGTAGTGGTCAGCATCTTATGCAGCAAAGCGGAGGTCTCAGGTTCGATTCCTGGCTAGGGTACAGAAAATTATTACACTTTACATCCAGTGCTCGTTAATCCAAAGTAGTCGCTAACAATTAAAATTTTTATGTCTGTTATTGCACTCCAATGTCACTTCTATGCCACACTGGGTTAGAAAGGGTTAACAGTGTATTATGTTCATATTGTCAATATAACTTACTATCATTCATTAGTCAGTTTGGAATTTATGTAACAAATAAAATAATGTTAAAAATAAATACGTAATTGAACTGCCCATAACAGACGTAGAGTGTAAAATTATTTGCACTCAATCTGTTAGTTGTAGGGCTAAAATAAATATTTCTGTTTCTTATCACATGGTCAGCCAATTGAATTAACCCTTTATAGGTCTGTGGTAGGTATACTTACCACTGGCAAGAAGGTCGATTTTTTAAAAGAATAAGCTATGCGGTTGAACCCTATTGGCATTTTATGGTTTTATAGATGTTCTCTTGTAAAAAAAGGCTATCCACATACTGAAATTAGCGCGCAGAGACCATTTGCTTTGTTAGTTACACGAATGTGGTAAGGATTCATACCAGCGTACGCTACCATGTTGTTTTGTTGTTACTTTTGTACAGTGCTTAGAAAATTCCAGTTGTTTACGGGCAAGCAAGCATTCATGCTAATATAAAGTTAAGATAGGTTATTCGACACATTTTTCTGTTATATAGGGCTAAAATCTGCCTTGTTTTAATAAGCATTCTTACCACTAAATATTATGTGATTCCCATTACAATAAACATTCCTTGGTAAGTATACTTACCAAGGCTTGACATAAAAAAAAAGAAATATCTTGCTGTTTTGGCACTAGAAGTACATTATTCAAGTCCCTATAAAACAAAATTTAACATTTTACAACATGTATATTTTTCCCCGTAGTGTTGTTGTTTAGGTCAACAGCCGAAAGGCTGGTTTGAACCTGTAGAGGTTTTACTAAGTAAAACGAGGAGAGAGGTGGTTTACCATGCCTTCCTCACTGAGTGGAAAAGTACGCTTATCAGCATGCCAGGCCCTCTGAAAAGCACATATTTTCCACTCTGTAAATGGCACCTTCACTTCATTCACCACAGGGTCTGGCTGTACAATGAAATTCATTACTTTCAGAGGAGATAACTCTGATTAGTGTCTTTTACACCTCTACCTCTTCTGTTCTTAAATGATTCAGTCATTTAATTGGCTGACCATGTGATAAGAAACACAACTATTTATTTTAGCCCTGCAACGAACAGATTGAGTGTAAATGATTTGACACTCCACCTGTCTGTTATGGGCAGCCGTAGTACTGCCCTATAAAGGGTTAACTGAATCATTTAAGAACAGAAGAGGCAGAGGGGTACAAGACACTAATCAGAGTTATCTTCTCTGAAAGTAATAAATTTCATTATACAGGAAGACTCTATGGTGAATGAAGTGAAGGTGTCATTTCTTCTTCTTCTTATGGTGCCTATCCGGTTCGGATGTTGGCTATCATGATGGCTATTCTGACTTTGGAAACAGCTGCTTTGAAAAGTTGGGTCGTCGACTGGTTGAACCATGTTCTTAGATTTTTCAACCATGAAATCCTTCTTCTACCGGGACCTCTCGCACCATACACCTTTCCTTGCAGAATCTTTTGGAGCAACACGTAACGGTTCTCATTGCGCATAATGTGTCCCAGGTATTGGAGCTTTCGCACTTTCTTGTTGTCAAGAACCTCTTTATCTTTATTCATCCTTCGAAGAATTTCGAAGAATGTCATTTGCAGTGTAGAAAATATGTGCTTTTAAGAGGGCCCGGCATGCTGATAAGCATACTTTTCCACTCAGTGAGGAAGGCATGGTAAACCACCTCACTCCTTACAACACGAAAACTTAACAATAGAAATAAAACATTGGAAATAACAAAATAATACCTCAAAAAACATAACCCAATTCTAATCGTGAGTGAATGGTGCAAAATGAAAACCAACTTTAATTTGGCTTAATAAGACGGAAAATCACTGTTTGACGCTAAACTTGGCTCTGTAGAAAAATGTTTCACACACACACACACACACACCCACACACACACACACACACACACACACACACGCACGCACGCACGCACACACACATACACACACACACACACACACACACACACACACTAAATAAATTTTACTCGTATATGCCCATAACAGGCACGTAGAGTGTTTAATTATTTGCACTCGATCTGCTAATTCCAGTATGACAAGTATTTAAAACAGAATAGGGAGAGGTGTAAAAAACACTAGTCAGAGTTTTCTCCTCTGAGAGTAATGAATTTCATTATACAACCAAACCCTGTGGTGAATGAAGTGAAGGTGTCATTTGCAAGGTGGAAAGTAGATGCTTTTCGAGGGTCTGGCATGCTGATAAGCATACTTTTCCATTCAGTGAGGAAGGTCCACCTCACTCTTTATTTTACTTAGTAATGCCTCTAGAGGTTCAAACCAGCCTTTTGGCTGATCACCTAAACAACATATTCATATAGGCAAGAGAAAGTTATAAAATAAATAAAACTAAATTTTTTTTTGTCTTGCATTTAATTCTGAATGTTATGTAAACGTTTATTGAACCTTTATCACTGAAATATGATTTTAATGATTTTTACTTTCTCTTGCCTATATGAATATATAGGAAGGAAAGTATTGTTTTCATGTCGATTTTTCAAAATCGAGTTTTCACCGGATTTATACGTTTTCAGACCCCCTGAACCCAAAAAACATGTTTTTAGCGATTGGTCTGTGTGTGTGTCTGTGTGTGTGTGTGTCTGTGTGTGTGTGTGTCTGTGTGTGTCTGTGTCTGTGTGTGAACAGAATATCTCAAGAACGGAACATCGTACGAACTTGAAACTTGAAACTTAAGTTACATACCACTACCGGACCCGACACGAACATTTTCATCAAAATCGGTCAACCGGAAGTAGTAGTAACTTAGTTTATTCGTATAATTTTTCAGTTTTTTGCGATTTTCTCAAAAACTGGTCCTACGATTTTTTTTAAAATCGCCTATTTTACTCAATTTTTGATTCTCTACAAGATAGGGTAGGCGCCATGTTTGCTGAAATTCTCGGTGAGGCTGTTTTCACGTAAAAACGTTGTTTTTTTAAGATTACGGCTTTAATATAAATTTTAGCGCAAAAACTTATATAATAAAAGTTGTAGAGAATTTAAAAACCTACAACTTCTGTTTCAAACATTTTTTTGTATGACGCTTAGTTTAGCAGTAATTAGCGATTTTCTGATTTTTTCTCACGAAAACGTGTGAAAAATCGATTTTTTAAAGATTTTGGCCTTAGTATGCATTTTACGACAAAAGTGTATATAACCAAATTTATTAAAAATTAAAAGATCTACAACTTTTATTAAGAGCATTTTTCTCTAAAGAGCCTAGTTTAGAGAGAAAGAGTGATTTTCCGTATTTTTAAACCAAACTGAGTTCGAATTTCATTTTGCGTGTTTCACTCATGATTGAAATATGGTTATATTTTTGAGATTAGTTGTTTGTTTATTTCTAATGTTTTATTACTAATGTTAGGTTTATTGTTAATTATTTATATTGGCAAGAGAAAGTTGTGTGAGTGTTTCACACCAGATTTTTTTATTATGTCATTTCTCTGCTGTTTTGATAATCAATTTATTAATTTATATTGTTATTTTCCTCAAATGATTCACCGTTTACTTTATCACATTGAAAGTGTAATAATATTATTTCTTTTAAGAATAAATAAATTGACTTGTCAAGATATGAACTGACAACATACCTATCGAAAATTAAGTAGGTACTTTCATTCATTCTGTTTAATCTTTGAACTTTCCTGGTCGACATTTTTTCACACTTTCCTATGAGCATTCCAAGTGATTATAAGGTCGATTTTCTTTTTCGATTCGGTCCAGATAGACAAGATTTTTCGATTCGGTAGGTTTTGCTAGCAAAACCTTACTATTTCATACCCCAAAATTTGATGTGTTATTTACACATGTGTAAGGGTTACTTACACTTCTATCACTGAAATTATTGTTTTATTGCGATCATTAATTAGGCTATAATGATTTTTACGGTTGATGAGCTCTGCTGTTACACGCGTTTAGACCAATCAGAACGTTTGCCAGCGTTGTCAGATTGTACGAATGTTTCAGCCTGACAAACATTACGCGCGCTTGCGTATAAGTGCCGCAATAGTTCACTGGTTGTCTTACATCTCGTGCTGAACACATCGATAGAGCGCGTTAACATGCAATACTTAATAATATAATCAGCTGATTGTACGTTAATAGTGTCATCGCCACCCCTTCTAATTAATCATTTACTGTGTTGCCGGCCTTCAGTACTCCTTCCGGCCTTTGTCGGCGCGGTAGGCCCTTTAGCGGCGCACCAACAAACCTTTCGGTTCCGCACCGACAGAGGCCTTTGTCATCAAGGCTAAGCCAGTAGCGCTCTCTACCACAGCGCTCCCGGCGACTATATAAAGAGCGCTGCACTGAGCCGAGTGATTCAATTCCGATCAAGACTCCGAGGGATTCACTTCGAACCAGACAGATAACAAGACGTCCACCACAGCACACGTCTGCCGAACTCCAGGGAAGACTAATCGACGACCCCACAAGAGTAAAGATGATGCTTCCGCTTGCCGACCCGTCACCGTAAGCCGTCGACCGGACCGTCATCGCTCGCTGACGCGAGCGATGCCCACAGCGGTCCTTCGACCGAGCCGTACGCCCACCGGATCCGACGAAGCAGCCATCGACGCACTACTGCGAGGGAAGGAGATGACGTCTCCGTTGGACGACGACACGCCGTGTCGCCCAGCTCCTCGACCGCCACGACGACTACGACCGACGCTTCCCATCAAGACGACCACCGCTTAAACGGCCCTTTTCAGGGCAACCAAACAAATAAGGTTTGCCATTTAATGTCACCATCCGGTGACAATAGGTTATAATTGTTATTGAATGACCAAAAAAATGGCTGACGAAATACGCGTATATAATAGAGGTATGAGAGCAAGTATTGGTGTAGTTGCTGGCAAGTGATTGGCTAGCTATGAAGTGGGTGGGGGGCAATGCGTACATTCAGAGCTCATCAGCCCTAAAAAATAGTACAATCCATTTCCTATTATAATAAAAATCAATTCCAGTACCATATTTGTTATTTGATTTGATAGAACAGTTGTATAATTATTTAATTATTTAAAAAGCAACAGGACTGCACAACAATCTCGCTTATTCAAAACTTCGAATAATCTGAACAGATTGATATTTTTTTACATACTTTTAGCCTATAAAACGTGTTTTAAAATAAAAACTAAGTAATTTTTTTCATTTAACTTTTCTTTATACACAGGCTACTATTGCATAACCATGAATGCAACATATCGCTTAGAACTAACAAAAAAAAAAAATCTGGTGTGAAACACACACAAAACTTTCTCTTACCAATGCAAATAATGAACAATATAACTTAACATTAGTAATAAAACATTAAAAATAAACAAAATAACTAACCTCAAAAAATATAACATAATTTTAATCATGAGTATATGATTAAAATAAAAACCAACCTTAAATATACCCAGAGCTCTGTGGAACCTAGATCATAAACCGACCCTTACACACGCAAACACACACGCGCAGTAACCTCTTACCTGCCTTACCTGCGTTCTACATAATTCAGTAATGAGTCACCTACTGAGCACTTGAATGCTATTCTACAATTTTGGTTGTAATTATCTTTAACAAAATTATATAATAGGTAATTTTCAAAATCTATGTATTATTCCTTGAAAAATGAGTCCAAATACGGTGTTATTGTGACAATCCTAAGCATTTCCTGTGCTGTATAATTTTTATAATATGCTATTTAATTTTATAAAAATCTAGTGTGAAACACTCTCACAACTTTCTCTTGCCAATCCACATAATGAACAATATTACCTAACATTAGTAATAAAACATTAGAAATAAACAAAAAACTAACCTCAAAAAACATACCCTTAATTAATTATGAGTGAATGATGCAAAATGAAAATTAACGTTAGTTTGGCTTAATAATACGGAAAATCTCTCTTTCACGCTTAACTAAGCTCTGTAGAGAAAAATGCATAAAATAAAAGTTGTAGATCTTTTAATTTCCTATAAATTTTATAATATACACTTTTGTCGTTAAATGGATACTAAGACCGAAATATTAAAAAATCCATTTTTTACAGATTTTCATGAAGAAAAAAATCAAAATCACCAATTACCGCTAAACCAAGTGGTACGTACAAAGAAATATTTGAAATAAAAGTTGTAGGCTTTTAATTTTCTATAACTTTGAATATATACACTTTTGCTCGATAATACATAAATATGTCGCAATATTAAAAAACCCATATTTTTCTACGAGAGCACAGCCTCCCCGAGAATTTCAGCAGACATGGCGCCTACCCTATCGTGCAGAGCATATAAAATGTAGTAAACGAGGCGATTTTTAAAAAGATCGTAGGAATCGTTTTTGAAATCACAAAAAAGTGAAAAATGACACGAATAAACTACTTCCGGTTGACCAATTTTAATGAAAATGTTCGTGTTGGGTCCTCTAGCAGTACCTAACTTAAATTTATAGTTTAAATTTCGTACGATGTTCCGTTCTTGAGATATTTTATTCACACACACGCGCACACACACACACACACACACACACACACACACACACACACACAAACACACAAACCAATCGCTAAAAATATGTTAATTGGGTTCAGAGGTCTTAAAACTTGTATATTCGGTGAAAACTCGATTGTTAAAAATTGACATGAAAACAATACTTTTCTTCCTATGTATTCACATAGGCAAGAGAAAGTAAAAATATAACCTAGTGGCGTAATCAATGAATTATAACATAAAATTATACTTTACTGTTTTTAATTATTTACAATCAATTAAATAATATTAAAAGTAACAAAAACAAAAGTCTTCCTTATTAAAAAGATAAAAATACAAGTAATATATACTAAGCACATTATCTCAAAAAATATGTACATCGAACTTTCCTGAAGATAATAGAAATGCTCATTAAGTTATTAACTACAAACCACAACTCAAATTCAATTAACCGAGGCAGTTGAACCCAGTTTTTTATTTAAGAATATGAACAGTTCATGTTCGTAGTAAGTCTGTGGGAATGTATTTTCTACGTATTACAATTTTGAAAAAATGTAATAGGCCTACATTAGCGTTGTTGTTTAGGTGATCAGCCGAAAGGCTGGTTTGAACCTCTAGAGGCTTTACTAAGTAAAACGAAGAGTGAGGTGGTTTACCATGCCTTCCTCTCTGAGTGGAAAAGTATGCTTATCAGCATGCCATACCCTCTGAAAAGCATATACTTTCTACCTTATAAATGATCCTTTACTTCATTCACCACAGGGTCTGGCTGTATTATAATGATATTCATTACACTCGGAGATAACTCTGAGTAAAACAGAACTATTTTTTGTAGCCCTGGAATTAGCAGATCGAGTGCAAATAATTTAACACTCCACCTGCCTGTTATGGGTAAACATTAGTGTATAATTTTTAATTTTAGTTTAATATCAAAACACTATTTATGTTCAACAAGCAGGTAACGTAAAAGTTTTTAATAAACCAGTTAATGTGTAATGTATGATAAGACAAGAGATGGAACACTTCTTCTCCTTTGAGGATAAAACACGTCATGTAATGACCATTAACGCCCACATCACTAAGTACCGAATATCTAATTAGGCATAAATCATTCTGTTGCATAACGATTGTTTAATAACTTCTTTTACGCAAGTTGTTTTGTCTTATTAAGTGAATCCAAACAAACTCTGTATTCTGTATTAAAATGAATATTATTTTAATTACTTATCATTCGTAGTTTAACCACATAAAGGTTGTTTTTTTAAACCCAAAGTAATGTTATTTTACTTAATTTTTACCACTGAATAATTATTTTCATTATTTTTAATTATTTATTTTATTATTCTTTTTATATTTTATAATACAACATTTTTATAACCAAGTACTATATTTAAGAAAAATTACATTTCAAAAATTATTATTGTAAATTATTTTAACCCTAATAAAACAAAGAACTGCCCAGAACAGACAGGTAGAGTGTCAAATTATTTACACTCAATCTGTTCGTTGCAGGGCTAAAATAAATAGTTCTGTTTCTTATCACATGGTCAGCCAATTAAATGACTGAATCATTTAAGAACAGAAGAGGTGTTGTTGTTTAGGTCATCAGCCGAAAGGCTGGTTTGAACCTGTAGAGGTTTTACTAAGTAAAACGAGGAGTGAGGTGGTTTACCATTGCCTTCCTCACCGAGTGGAAAAGTACGCTTATTAGCATGCCGGGCCCTCTAAAAAGCACATATTTTTCACTCTGTAAATGACACCTTCACTTCATTCACCACAGGGTCTGGCTGTATAATGAAATTCATTACTTTCAGAGGAGATAACTCTGATTAGTGTCTTTTACACTAGAGCGAGACAGGTGGTTTTGGCTTCAACGTACGGATTGAATAAGTTTACTTTTACCACAATCATCAAGAACGTAGAAAGCATTAAGAGAACTGCTGTTGCAAAAGGTGTAACCAGGATTGACAAACACAGAAATATAATAATGATTACGTGCGGGAGCGCACTCTGCGATACAAACTTCACTTCAGAACAGATTAAGTTTGTATAGTTAGGTACAACTTTAATAACAATTATTGTATGACACAACGAGCAGTACGTCATTATTTCATTAAATTGAGGTACAGATTCATTAGAGGTAAATTTACTGGTAATTTTATTAAAATATTATGGTGCCATAAAAATTTTGTTAAATCAATATTCCACTATATTATAATTCACATGCAATTAGCATTAAAGCTGTAAGAAAAAAAAATTGTTTATGAAAAATTACTGTAAAATAATCTACTTTTAAGCACTGTATTTTATTATTTTAATGTAGTAAATAATTTAATATCTTAGTTAAAAAAAAAGTTTATCAAATTCCAAGATAACTGTGACTTAATAAGAATAAACAAAAATTGAAAAAAAAACAATAAAATTATTATTTGATAAGAGACAAATCAGGTGTATATTATTAAAACATAATTCTTCAAGATTTATATTTACAAAAAAAAAAGCAAAAGATAAAAATTATAAATACCGAATCGTCATTCATAAAAAAAAACTATAATAATTATTGTGATTCAATAATTCAAGTTCCCAATATATTTTTATACGAGATCAAAAATCCGCAATTTATTTTATTTATATAAATACCTTATTGGTGGCAATTTTTGAAAATGTCATCTATCATTTTCCTATGTCCAGATGTCAGAAACTACAAGATATAGCAAAAAATGGTTTTCGGATTCATAATCTACACAAAAAGTTAGTGGGCCTGGATTGGATTTGAAGTTCCAGTTTCCACTGAAAGTGGCCCAAAACTGGAAGTCAAGAAATCAAAGTCGGAATATGGAAACAAAAATAGTGTTATTCGATTCCTCTTATAGTAGATACAGAAATTATTGGGTTTAAAATTCTGGTTTCTCCTGGAAGTGGCCCAAAACCGGAAGTCTAAAAATTGAAGTCAGAAACTACAAGAGATAGTAACAAACAATTTTCAGATTCGTTATCTACATAAAAGTTAGTGGGCTTAGATTGGGTTTGAAGTTCTGGTTTTAACCGGAAGTCAAGAACTCTAAGACAGAAACTACACGAGATAGCAACAAACAGTTTTTGGATTCGTAATCTGCACAAAAAGTTAGTGGACCTGAATTGGGTTTGAACTTCCGGTTTCGACCAGAAGTATCCCAAAACTGGTAGTCAAGAAATCAAAGTCGGAATTTAGAAACAAAAATAGTGTCACTCGATTCCTCTTAAGGGATAGATACTAAAAATACTAATGGTTTTTGCCATAGGTCAAAAGTAATCCTTTTTCTTTCTTACAAAATTCAAGTGGACTTGATCTCTTACAATTTCTTTAAAAAAATTTGCCACCAGCCATGAGACGCATCATCTCATGAAATGGATTTTTAAAGATAATTTTTCACTGGTAATATTTAAACTTTCATGCAACAAATTAAAAATTAAATACTATACAAATATCACAAGTTTTATAACATTAGGCCTAATAAAAATTTTAGTCAACTATAAAATACAATGTTTAGGGTGCTAGAAGTACTAAAGAGTGCAAAAGTTACAAAATGGTCAGGATTAGTCATGAGACAATTCTCTAATATTATACGGAATGCTCATTTAGCAAACCAAGAAAAAATCAATTAGTTAGACAAGAGCGAATAACATAATATGTTATTCACTCTTGACTAACTTGTCATATATTAGGCTATATGACCAACAATTATTAGTTGGTAGAATTTAATTTAGCAGTAAAGCTGCAAACGTAGCAATCTATCAGCGACTCCATTGCTCACCCAACCCAAATAAACGATCAGTTTTTAATTATTAAAAAAAGTTTAGATTGATTGAATCATATATGTTGATCATAGTTGTACGTATAGGAAAATATACCGGTACTATGTGTTATTTTTAGTGACTATTGTTACTGTTCGGAAAGAAAAATACTTCTTTAGGTAGTAATTTTTAAAATAAAACAAAATTTAGTTTTACTTCAGTAATATTTGCGGTTGGGTTTAAAAATAGTAAATACGAGGTTTGATCAAAAAAATAACGGGAATTTTTTAATTTCGCGGGTTACAGAAGAGGTAGAGGTGTAAAAGACACTAATCAGAGTTATCTCCTCTGAAAGTAATGAATTTTATTATACAGCCAGACCCTGTTGTGAATGAAGTGAAGGTGTCATTTGCAAAGTGGAAAATATGTGCTTTTCAGAGGGCCCGGCATGCTGATAAGCGTACTTTTCCACCCAGTGAGGAAGGCAAGGTAAACCTCCTCACTCCTCGATTTACTTAGTAAAACCTCTACAGGTTCAAACCAGCCTTTTGACTGATGACCTAAACAACAACAAAACAAAGAAATTAAACTAATACTATGTAATAAAACTAATATGAACACGCGGAAAGCAAAGTCTTTCGCGGAATCTAAATACTAACATTAAACAAAAGCGCTGATACAAGAGAACTACAAAAGACTGGTACGCACGACCGGCTGTTAGCGACTAAATATTACGTTCTAATAAAAAAAAATCTGGTGTGAAACACTCACACAACTTTCTCTTGCCAATGCAAATAATTAACAATAAACCTAACATTAGTAATAAAACATTAGAAATAAACACACAAACTAACCTCAAAAAACATTAGTGAAATACACAAAATTAAAATCGACCTCAGTTTGGCTTAAAAATACGGAAAATCACTCTTTCACGCTAAACTAGGCTCTGTAGAGAAAAATGTTCTGAATAAAAGTTGCAGATCTTTTAATTTTCTATAATTTCGATTATATACACTTTTATTTTAAAATGCATACTAAGGCCGAAATCTTAAAAAAATCAATTTTTCTCACGTTTTCGTGAGAAAAAAACAGAAAATTGGTAATTACTGCTAAACTAAGCGTTATACAAAAAAATGTTTGAAATAAAAGTTGTAGGTTATTAAATTCTCTACAACTTTTATTATATACATTCTTGCTCTAAATTGCATATTAAAGCCGAAATCTTAAAAAAACTATGTTTTTACGTAAAAACAGCCTCACCCAGAATTTCAGCAAACATGACGCCTACCTTATCTTGTAGAGAATAAAAAATTGAGTAAACCAGGCGATTTTAAAAAAAATCGTAGCACCAGTTTTTGAGAAAATCGCAAAAAAGTGAAAAATTACACGAATAAACTACTACTTCCGGTTGACCGATTTTGATGAAAATGTTCATGTTGGGTCCGGTAGTGGTATGTAACTTAAGTTTCAAGTTTCAAGTTCGTACGACGTTCCGTTCTTGAGATATTCTGTTCACGCACAGACACACACACAGACCAATCGCTAAAAACATGTTTTTTTGGGTTCAGGGGGTCTGAAAACGTATAAATCCGGTGAAAACTCGATTTCGAAAAATCGACATGAAAACAATACTTTCCTTCCTATATATTCATATAGGCAAGAGAAAGTAAAAAGTTCGTGTTTTGACAGAAACGTAATGTTACGCCACTAGCTCTTTTTATGTAAAATGCTTTCGATGTAATATTTTATCACAAACCTTCAACCCTTTATAAGTCTTTGGTAAGTATACGTCTTACCACTGGCAATATGGTCGATTTTTACTTTCTCTTGCCTATATGAATATATAGGAAGGAAAGTATTGTTTTCATGTCGATTTTTCGAAATCGAGTTTTCACCGGATCTATACGTTTTCAGACCCCCTGAACCCAAAAAACATGTTTTTAGCGATTGGTCTGTGTGTGTGTCTGTGTGTGTGTGTGTGTGTGTGTGTGTGTGTGTGTGTGTGTGTGTGTGTGTGTGTGTGTGTGTGTGTGTGTGTGTGTGTGTGTGTGTGTGTGTGTGTGTGTGTGTGTGAACAGAATATCTCAAGAACGGAACATCGTACGAACTTGAAACTTAAGTTACATACCACTACCGGACGCGACACGAACATTTTCATCAAAATCGGTCAAACGGAAGTAGTAGTTTATTCGTATAATTTTTCACTTTTTTGCGATTTTCTCAAAAACTGGTCCTACGATGTTTTTTAAAATCGCCTTATTTACTCAATTTTTTATTCTCTACAAGATAGGGTAGGCGTCATGTTTGCTGAAATTCTGGGTGAGGCTGTTTTCACGTAAAAACAAAGTTTTTTAAGATTACGGCTTTAATATGCAATTTAGAGCAAAAATTTATAAAATAAAAGTTGTAGAGAATTTAAAATCCTACAACTTTTATTTCAAACATTTTTTTGTATAACGCTTAGTTTAGCGGTAATTTGCAATTTTCTGTTTTTTTCTCACGAAAACGTGAGAAAAATCGATTCTTTTAACATTTCGGCTTTAGTATGCATTTTACGACAAAAGTGTATATAATAAAATTTATAGAAAATTAAGAGATCTACAACTTTTATTTAGAGAATTTTTCTCTACAGAGCCTAGTTTAGCGTGAAAGTGTGATTTTCCGTTTTTTTAAGCCAAATTGAGTTCGATTTTCATTTTGCGTCTTCCACTCATGATTAAAATAAGGTTATGTTTTTGAGGTTAGTTTTTGTTTATTTCTAATATTTTATTAATAATGTTAGGTTTATTATTAATTATTTGCATTGGCAAGAGAAAGTTGTGTGAGTGTTTCACACCAGATTTTTTTAAAGAATAAGCTATGCGGTTGAACCCTATTGACATTTTATGGTTTTATAGATGTTCTCTGGTAAGTAGGCTATCCACATACTGAAATTAGCGCGCAGAGACCATTTGCTTTGTGAGTTACACGAATTTGGTATGGATTTATACCAGCGTACGCTACCGGGTTGTTTTGTTGTTATTTTTGTACAGTGCTTAAAAATTCGAGTTTTTTTACGGGAAAGCAAGCATTTATGCTTTATAAAGTTGACTTAAGTTATTTTACGCATTTTTCTGTTATAAAGGACTACAAGTTGTTTTAATAACCATTCTTACCACTAAACATTACATGATTCCCATTTCAATAAACTTTCCTTGATAAGTAGACTTACCAGGGCTTAACATAAAAAAAATATCTTACTGTTCTAGGATTAGAAAAAAATTATTTAAGTCCCTATAAAACAAAATTTAACATTTTACAACATGCATATTTTCCCCTTTAATATTGCCCTATAAAGGGTTAAGGGGTTAAGCCAGATCAACATGTTTAAACCAATATTGAATGGCAAGACTAAACTCATGAATACATAAAACATTTTCAAAATTTATCTTATATTATTGGTTTCGAATTGAAATGTACAATAGCTAAGACTTTCAGAATGTTGTTACATATTAAATTTTTTGAACTTGTTTCATAAGTACCATTTCTGAACTTTTAAAACGTCTACAAACGCTTAAAAAACATGTCAAAATAATTTTTAAGCTGTTAGTGACGTAATCAATTAATGAAAACGAAATACCGGGTGATTTTTTAGTCCTGTTATCCAATTGTTAATGTCTGGTAATATTTTTCTAAAAAAAATAAATTTTGTTTTGTGACACTAAGTTGGTAGCCCTACTCAACCAGTATGGATATGGCAGTGTGAGTTGATTCTCCTTGAGCTGTGTAAAATTTTGTGCCATTTCCGGTCGTGCTACGAACAGAATGTCTTTTATCCTAAAACAATCTCTTGTTTAAATCTGGAAGCTGAAGCTCTAGAACTAATCGTAAGTGATACGGATACAATTTCAATTTTTTAGCAGCTTTCTGAGCACTCGAACATGACAAATCAACATGCGAGGAAAGTTTTTGTAAACTTTTCCATGGAGAATTGAGCAATATTGTTTTCACATTCTCTTAACGTCATCTGTCAAGAGAGTTGGTCGACCACTACGTTTTCTGCTGCAAACAATACCTGCCTCTAAAAATCAGTTAGTTAGCCTAGAAATTGACTAGAATAGAGTGGAGGAACACCAAAAAATTTAATTTGAAATGATTCTTTTACACTCGCATACGATTTTGTAGCAAAATATTGTTCAAGAATGAAAACCCGTTGTTCTAGGGTAAAAGACATTCTGTTCGTAACACAACTGGAAACAGCACAAAATTTTACGCAACTCAAGGAGAATCAACTCAAACTGTCGTATCTATACCGGTTGAGTAGGGCTACCAAGTTTGTGTCACAAAACAAAATATCCCTTTCTTAGAAAAAAATTACCAGACGTTAAAAATTGGGTAACAGGACTAAAAAATCACCCGGAATAATAACTTCTTCTATGAATAATTTGTCACTCATTCTATAAAAAACAAATTGAAAATTGCAACTAAAATTAAACACTACATCAAGGATCAAGTTTAGTTTATTTTTCACCAAATTGCTTACTGACGATATTTGAGGTAATCTTTAATGTAGTCATTTCATGATAGTTTTCTTTATTGTTTAACATTTTTGTATTAACGTTATCTTCATCATCTGGTGTTTCAATTTCCCCACGATTATTCACGTTGTTTGTGGCTTGTTTGAATTTATTTCTTCGTTTCAGGTAAGAAGATACCGGATATGCGAATAAATTGGGATTAATCTCTTTGTCATTCTTCGTTAAGAAGCTGACTATAGTTCCAAAAAATATCGCCAATGTGAATCCAATGAATGAATACCACATGTAACTTATTCTGTGCACGTAAAAGAAATCCGCTTCTAAATTCACTTTTTGTACTGCACCAGTATTATTTAAAACAGTCTCCGATATTTCATTTATTAACGTAGTAGTTGAGTTTGAAAATATTTCACATTTTTCTATAGACATAGGAGCTCGAATTAAGGGTGGTCGTGGACCTCCTGCAGCCATCCATAATGTAAACGTACTACCGACAATAAATCCAGTAAAAGCACCTTTTGCATTTCCAAATGGTACAAACATTCCCATCGTGAAGATTCCTAATAAAGCAGCATTAAATAAATATCTTACAGTCATATTGAATTGAGCTATGCTCGATACGTGACGCATAGTGTACGCTGATATTATAGAACAGATTCCTGAAAATATAGCGAACAATTTTGCATAAATAATTATTTTATCTTCTTGACATTCTCTTTTTAAACAACGTCGGTAAATCGGTTTGAAAAAATCCTCTACAATTAAAGCCGACATTGAATTTATATTGGAAGAAACTGTGCTTAGACTTGCTGCCATAATTCCTGATATAAATAATCCCATAAAACCAGGAACATTTGACAGACTATCGGATATATAAAGCGGTACAATTTGGTCGTATTTTTGTATTCGACCTTCTTTGACTGGGTCACAATCTTTATATTTTGTATAAATTGCAATTCCAGTATAAAAAGCGGTAACTGATATAATTGAATTCAGGAAAGTGGAAAGGTACATTGTTTGTATAGCTCGTTTTTTGGTGTTTAATGTCATGTATCTTTGAACTAAAGTTTCGTTGACTACTGTAAATGATAAATATGCCATTCCTAAACCAATCCATCCGTTCCATAAAGTGTACCGAACTGTTGGATCAAAACTAGTCGAAATGTGTGTTCGTCCTCCTTCGTTCGCTGTTTTAAGAACAGAAATTAATCCACCTCCTTGAATCGTGGCACTAATGATCATGAAAATCGTTGTAAAGAAAATAATCGTTAATTGAAAAGCATCTGATAAAATTACTCCTTTTATACCACCGATTGTTGAATACGATGCACATATTACACTTAATATCGCGATTCCCCATTCCAGTGATATATCAGTTAACGATTGTATCGCCAGTGCTGGTATGTACAAAGTTAACCCTGTGTGTAGGATAGATACAATGATTGATGACAGTGAAGCGGTTAATCGTATCGCATAATTGTACCTTTCTTCTAAGTATTGGAACGGCGATATCAGCTGCATTTTATAAAAGACTGGAAAGTACACATACGCCGTAAGAAGAATGGCACATACTTTTCCTAACAAAGATGTTAAGAAACCGATTCCAAACGAATATCCTTCAGCAGGACTTGATATTAAATGAGGACCGCTTATAAATGTGGCAGAAATTGACAGCGACACAAATATTACACTGGCTTTCTTATTGGCTAAGAGATATTCATTTAATGTTTTCTGTCGTCCTCCAGAAAAATGATAATATACACCAATAAACATAGACACTAATAATGTTAACACTATAATTAATATATCTGTTTTACCGAGATCTGTAGCACCCATTTTTAAAAATTAAATAAATGATTATCCTGATTTACTTTTAAATATTTTACTTATTTAAAAACGATAACTTAAACACTTTTCTACCAGCTGAGGTAACGAATTTATTTTTACTAACTTCACTAGGCTACTGTTACACCTTTTGTAACCTACTGAAATACTAACTTTGATTAAGTTTAATTTGTATGTAGGGCCTACGCATAATTTAAATAATTAGATAGTAAATTGAGCATTTAATTGTTATATATATCTGCGAAATTTCACATTTTGTAATAATTTATTAGCAAAGAGACCTGGCCAAATTACTTTGCTATCAAGTAAGTTACTACAATGAGTTATTGCAAAGAACACATCAAAAATATAATTACAAATAAAATGTTTCTATTATATAGAAAAAGAAATGATCAATAATCCTTTTTACTTTCTCTTGCCAATATGAATAATAGGAAGGAAAGTATTGTTTTCATGTCGATTTTTCGAAATCGAGTTTTCACCGAATCTATATGTTTTCAGACCCCCTGAACCCAAAAAACATGTTTTTAGCGATTGGTTTGTGTGTGTGTGTGTGTGTGTGTGTGGTGTGTGTGTGTGTGAACAGAATATCTCAAGAATGGAACATTGTACGAACTTGAAACTTGAAACTTAAGTTACATACCACTACCGGACCCGACACGAACATTTTCATTAAAATCGGTCAACCGGAAGTAGTAGTTTATTCGTGTAATTTTTCACTTTTTTGCGATTTTCTCAAAAACTGGTACTACAATTTTTTTTTAAATCGCCTCATTTACTCAATTCTTTATTCTCTACAAGATAGGGTAGGCGTCATGTTTGCTGAAATTCTGGGTGAGGCTGTTTTCACGTAAAAACAAAGTTTTTTTTAAGATTACGGCTTTAATATGCAATTTAGAGAAAAAATTTATATCATAAAAGTTGTAGAGAATTTAAAAATCTACAACTTTTATTTCAAACATTTTTTTGTATAACGCTTAGTTTAGCAGTAATTAGCAATTTTCTATTTTTTCTCACGAAAACGTGAGAAAAATCGATTTTTTTAAGATTTCGACCTTAGTATGCATTTTATAATAAAAGTGTATATAATCGAATTTATAGAAAATTAAAAGATCTACAACTTTTATTTAGAGCATTTTTCTCTACAGAGCCTAGTTTCGAGAGAAAGAGTGATTTTCCGTATTTCTAAGCCAAACTGAGGTTGATTTTCATTTTGCGTCTTTCACTCATGATTAAAATTAGGTTATGTTTATTGAGGTTAGTTTTTTGTTTATTTCTTATGTTTTATTACTAATGTTAGGTTTATTGTTAATTATTTGCACTGGCAAGAGAAAGTTGTGTGAGTGTTTCACACCAGATTTTTATTATGGCATTGGCACTGAAAGCATTACAAAGAAAAGAAGAAATATTAGTCCAGGCTGTGAGCTCGCTCCCGTTAGCAAAATTATTCGGACTCGGTTTCTTTGCACTATCTTATTTAAAATTGGTCCCTTATAACCAATCCGCAAGAAACCACGGGCCACCGTGGTCGAAAAATTGTTTAAACAATTTTTTTTAAACAAATTGCAAAAATTGGTTTTTTGGCCCCCGGACAAAATTTTTTCAGGTTTTTTGGATCATTCTGAACAATAAAAGTCCTTAGTAACTTTTCTCTATAGTTAATAGTTTTCGAGTTATAAGCAATTTAAAATTTGAAAAACGTAAAATCAACCATTTTCAATCCTCTATATCTCAGTTAAAAAACATTATTTTTTAAGTTAGAAAGTGCTTAAAGTAAAGTTTAAATATTCTTATACAAGATTCTGATGTCTTTTTTGAAATTATTTTATTGCAAAACCTTTGTTTTAAACAGTTAACAATGCGCGCGCGGCGCGTACCGCGACCACGCGCTGCATGTTGCCTCTCTCGCACTAACGCTGTGTATACGTACCCGATGGATTTTTCGCCGACGCTTGAAGTTATACCTAATTAATTGTTGTATTTTCAATATTTTTTATTATTTTTACATTACATTGACTATAAAATTCAGTTTTTGAACAGATATAACAGTAGAAATAGTGATGAATTGAATGAATAAAGTAAACGATTTATAAATATTATATTCACATTTTTATTGTTTATTTTACAAAAAATACTGTAACAGTTATTAATATTACTATTGAGCATCTTCACTTACAAATATAAAATATTTATTTTCGCACAAGTCTAAATCACATCCACATAAAGGTACACAATTAACATTATTTTTTTTGCAATTACATGCTTTAGTTTTACAAGTTTTGAGACAGTTACATGCTTTTACCAAATTTTCCGGGAGAGGTGGCTTTGTTATAAACTTTGGTAATAATTCACCATTTTCAGACTTATAATATCCACATTGCGTTAAATCAAGTTGTAAATATCGTGAACATAAAGCATTTTTCCAGATATATGTTTGAGCCCAAGCTCTCAACGTATGTTGATACAAAGCATCGGATGTGCATGGGACATTTGCTAGATTCATTCCAATTCCACATGAACGATTAAAGATTAATTTTCTTGAGTCATCGGCACTTTCACCTGACTTACCTATTAAGTCCAAATACATTTTTTCTAATGTTTGAAACGTTTTATAATCGAACGAATTAGTACCTAAACAAGAAAGCGCATCCAAATATCGATTTTCATTGGATACTAAATCTAAAGCTTTTTTTTGTCCCCAGTTTACTCGTTGTATCACATCCAGTGAATGAATGTAAAGCAGGTAATATATTACAAACTTTTAATGTAAGATTTTCAGCTGCAACGTGACAAGCTAAGGTTCTTGGTTTCTGGTTACGAATTTGAAAAAAAATTCCTTGACAACCGTAAGATTTAAAGACATTCCAAAAATACAAAGCAAGAATGAAAACATCAGTATCTACACTGTGAATAATTATTTGAGAATCTGGCTGAAAATCATATATTTATTGCTTGAGAAAAAATTCGAGTATCTGCTTCTAAATGATTGCTTTCAAGCTGAGGTATTTCAAATACAGTGTTAACTTTTAACTGATAACATTTTTCGATATTTGGAAAACCGCCAGAAATAAAAATTTGTTGATTATTGTGTAATGAAACATATTTATGAGCAGATTGACATAAAAATTTTACTAGCTCTAATTTATTTTTTGGGCTAGACATAAAATTTTTGATATTGCTGGGAACTTTGGTATCAGCATTTTGAATGACTATTTCTATTACATCGACATCTTTAGATCTCAATACACTTTCCAAGTTTTTTATACCAAGGTTATCATATCGATCAAACACCAAATGTAATCTTATAACATTTAGATCTTTGAAAAAAGAAGTAATATAATTGTAAAAAACAACAGCAAACTCACCAAAACTACGATATTTACCTAATTGCAATAGGTGAATAATTACCATACCATCGAATACATGAATTTTTTTGAATGAGTTCGATAACATTTCGTAAGAATTATGAGCGCAATTGGTCTGCTTTTCAATTTCCTCCATTAAAATTGATTTTACAGATTTTTTGTAAAATCTTTCAGAGTCTGCCAAAGCTTTTGGATAATTTAATAGTTCAAAACTTGCAAAGCTTTCAATGGTAAAACCTCTTTGAATCAACAACATTATGACTTGTTGAATAGTCATTGTAATGTAAAAATAATAAAAAATATTGAAAATACAACAATTAATTAGGTATAACTTCAAGCGTCGGCGAAAAATCCATCGGGTACGTATACACAGCGTTAGTGCGAGAGAGGCAACATGCAGCGCGTGGTCGCGGTACGCGCCGCGCGCGCATTGTTAACTGTTTAAAACAAAGGTTTTGCAATAAAATAATTTCAAAAAAGACATCAGAATCTTGTATAAGGATATTTAAACTTTACTTTAAGCACTTTCTAACTTAAAAAATAATGTTTTTTAACTGAGATATAGAGGATTGAAAATGGTTGATTTTACGTTTTTCAAATTTTAAATTGCTTATAACTCGAAAACTATTAACTATAGAGAAAAGTTACTAAGGACTTTTATTGTTCAGAATGATCCAAAAAACCTGAAAAAATTTTGTCCGGGGGCCAAAAAACCAATTTTTGCAATTTGTTTAAAAAAAAATTGTTTAAACATTTCTCGACCACGGTGGCCCGTGGTTTCTTGCGGATTGGTTATAAGGGACCAATTTTAAATAAGATAGTGCAAAGAAACCGAGTCCGAATAATTTTGCTAACGGGAGCGAGCTCACAGCCTGGACTAGACATTGTCTGTAATACACATTAAATTAACATCAGTCCAACTTATTTAATTATTTTTTTTTTTTAATTACATAGGACTACATAAGTTCATCAAACTAAAAAAACTCATTTCAATTTTTAAGGTTCAATTTTTCAGTTTTTGGAGTCCTTTCCTGATGTTTCCCTCCTTGAACTTTCTCCAGTATTTCTTCCATCCATCCGATCTTCTCTGCCGTTCCTTGTCAGAATACACAACTTTCTGCCGCTTGGTCGGTTTCTGCTCTTCAAGTCTTGTGGTCTTCAGCCTGTGGTAATTTCCGGATTTTGTTTGAGGTCTTCAAGTGAGATTTGGAGTCCATTCATGTTCTCCTTAATTTCCCTGATCCAGTGGGGCTGAGTTTTTCTGTTTAGGAAAAAGTTGATGATTTGTTTTGAGATTCTGGAAGAGTCAGTCCTCAAGAAATGTCCAAAGAAGGAAATTCTCTTTTTCCTCATCTGGTCTGCTAGAGGTTCTGTATTTTTGTATACTTCTTTCGAGACGGGTTTCCATATCCCATCAGAGAAACATCTTTTGTTCAGGCATCTCCTGATGATCCGACGCTCCAATTTTGAGATTCTGTGCTCCGTGTTTATCTTCCTGAGACTGAAGGTTGTTTCGCTGCTGTATGTGATCTCCGAAAGAATGACGGTGTTGTAATGCCGGAGTTTTGAATTTATTGAAAGACACTTTTTATTGTAAATATTTTGTGTGTTTTTTGCGGATTTTGCGAGTTTGTTGAATTTTTCTGTCCAGTTAAGTTTCTTATTGTTATTTCCTGTGATGTTTCCACCCAGATATTTGAAGTCCTCAACTAGATCGATTTCCCGATTACAAATTTTTACCCTGGAAATGCAGACAGGGTCGCGAACCAAGATTTTTGTTTTTTCGTAGGAAATTTTCAGGCCAATCTTCCCTGCAATTTCACTGAGGGAAACAATTTTTTTTTCTTGCCTCCGCAATGCTGTCTCCAAACAGGGCAAGATCATCAGCAAAACCAAGGCAGTTAATTTTGATGTGCTTTCCAACAGAAATAATTTTGAATAATTTTATGTTTTTAAATAATTAACATTTTTTGTTAGAGTACGTAATAATATTATATTGTAATTCGAGTTTTGTTTTATTCTTTTTCAATTGATAAAATTACAAGTAATATGTATCGTAGATTAAAGTTTAGTTTATTATTTTTTAAACCTTAAATTGCTAAAATAGTTTATAAAATATAGTATATAGTATAATAATGAACCATTTAGAGCAGTGTTTCCCAAACTTTTTTTTAGCGCGGAGTCTTCTGTCTTGAAGAAAACGACTCTCGCCCCCTTACAAAATTATAGGCCTACGTTGTAATGAAAAAAACGAGTACACTGAATGACCATACATTTATTTTTTACTTTCTCTTGCCTATATGAATATAAGAAGGAAAGTATTGTTTTCATGTCGATTTTTTCGAAATCGAGTTTTCACCGGATCTATATGTTTTCAGACCCCCTGATCCCAAAAAAAAACATGTTTTTAGCGATTGGTCTGTGAGTGTGTGTGTGAGTGTGTGTGTGTGTGTGTGTGAACAGAATATCTCAAGAACGGAACATCGTGCGAACTTGAAACTTAAGTTACATACTACTGTACTACCGGACCTGACACGAACATTTTCATCAAAATCGGTCAACCGGAAGTAGTAGTTTATTCGTGTAATTTTTCATTTTTTTGCGATTTTCTCAAAAACTGGTCCTACGATTTTTTTAAAAATCGCCTCATTTACTAAACTTTTTATTCTCTACAAGATAGGGTTGGCGCCATGTTTGCTGAAATTCTGGGTAAGGCTGTTTTCACGTAAAAACTTTTTATTTTTAAGATTGCGGCTTTAATATGCATTTTAGCGCTAAACGTTATATATAATAAAAGTTGTAGAGAATTTAAAAACCTATAACTTTTATTTCGAACATTTTTTTGTTTAACGCTTAGTTTAGCGGTAATTAGCAATTTTTTGTTTTTTTCTCACGAAAACGTGTGAAAAATGTATTTTTTTAAGATTTCGGCCTTAGAATGCATTTTACGACAAAAGTGTATATAATTAAATTTATAGGAAATTAAGAGATCTACAACTTTTATATATAGTATTTTTTGTACAGTGCCTAGTTTAGCGTGAATGAGCGATTTTCCGCCAAATTTTTAAGCCAAAATGAGGTCGATTTTAATTTTGCGTATTTCACTAATGTTTTTTGAGGTTAGTTTGTGTGTTTATTTCTAATGTTTTATTACTAATGTTAGGTTTATTGTTAATTATTTGCATTGGCAAGAGAAAGTTGTGTGAGTGTTTCACACCAGATTTTTTACTTATATAACGTTACAAGTTGAAATTCAAATTAGGCAAGGTAAGAAACAAAATAAATCAGAGAGATGGATGAACTTGATTTTTTTTACAAGATCCCTGTTTTTGGTTGATTGTTAGAAAGTGTACAACGCAAATCATAGCAACATCAAGTTTGCTCCGATATTTTATTTTTATTGCAAAAAGTGCTGAAACCGCTTTTTCGCACAAATAGGTGCTTGAAAAAGGTAAATACAATCCCAGCGCTTACTGTATTTAATGGGGTTCATTTTGTACAGATACTGAAGTCACAAGATTGCCTTTTGTGTATGTGTAGGCTGTCAGGCAGGGAATTGAAATATTTGCAGTGCTGCCAACTTCAACAGTGAGACACTCCTCGTACATTTCACTACCGTGCAGTTTCAACATTTTTAAGCTGTAATTTATTTCGAGAAAATGTTTTCTTCATAAACCTTATAAAAAATAAATGTTCACGTAAAAGTTAAATACCACAGCTTTTTCTTTTTTTGTCATCAGTCTCTCGACTGGTTTTGTAACGTCTAACTACTAAACGTTACTAATGTTTTGTTTTTCATTTTATATTCTGGCGCTTATTTTCTTCTCTTTTGTTTCACTTCGATTCAATTGCCGTAAGCTGACGCGATCTTGCGGTTACTCGCTGTACCTTTTGTGGCCTAAATTTTGTACGATAGGGCAATTGAATTAAAATTTTTTTTCCTTGTAGTAGTACACACAAGTTCGGACTACTGTCTAATACGGTCATAATTTCTATTTATGAAATAGTGTCACCGAGTTTCTTATTTTATTTCTTTTGGTAAAAAAGATTTCAAGTAACTCTTAAATGGTTTAATGTCAACGTTTATTATGTGTCATGTAAATTATTTAATAACTCATGTCGTGTTGCGTAAATGCTAATAACAGTGTCGAAAATAAAAATAAAGGTTTTGTTTAATGATGTTCGTTTAAATTGAACTGATGAGTGTTTAATCTGATTAATCTGATAGTATTAAACGGTTCGATTCCTTAATTTTCAAGCTTGTTTTTTTTGTTAAATCATCCTGGAAGTATTTTTTGTAACGTCGTACGATATGGTATGTGATTATTTTGATTATATTTTTCTTCCGCAATTACCTGATCTCGCCTGGAATGTGTCCATCTGCGTGGCGACATGATCTATCAATTTAACTACCGGTTTGGGAGAGGATGAAACAGCGTTTTCGTACATTCTTTTCCAGACTAAGGTCTTACTAAGTTATTTGTCTACGTCTTGTTCTTTTTGGGGTCACTAACGGCAAGGTTCCTCTTGCAGTTTTTTTTGAAAATAAAATCAACATAAGATTAATAACTTTTTCCAAATATGTATTTTTTTTATTTTACAATTGTGAATTAAAATGTTTTACAAAGGGTTGATCTCACATGTGCCAACAGCTATTACTGGATTTTGTCAAATACTTTTCTATTTTTTTTGAAACTGGCCAGAAATTTTTTTTATGTTTGATTAGTTACTGGAACAACCATGGTTGATATAAAATTAAAATTATAAAAAAAATTAGTTCTTTAAAATGAAAAGAAAAGATATCTATCAATAATAAATTTTTTTTGCATTTGAATTTTCTATTGAAATTTATTTCTATATTTATAAAAAAAAGGGGTCTTACTTTGTATTTCAAAATTTAAACTTGCTTTTGTTAAACAATAAATGTTGTAATTTATGAGTTTCTGTAACTATAATCAATTCTGGGCTTTTCAATTACATACATGCAACAACAACCTGTGTTTCTTTTTTAAATTTTTTTTGGTTTCCTTTCCTGTTATGTTAACGCCCCTACCAACCTATCTTTGTGATAGAGGGGCCGTTACAGTTTGATGCAGTTCTTCAAGGTGTTCTATCCTGCGCAAGTCATCCAATATCTACATATCTAACTGTAGTATTATACGGGAAACGTGGGTGATAGGGGCTGTAGAAAAGAAGAGGATAGAAGCTTTTGAAATGTGCTGTTATAGGAAAATGTTAAAGATTAGGTGGGTGGAGAAAATAAGTAATTTAGAGGTTCTTAGACAAGTGGATGAAAGAAAAAGTCTATGAAAACATCTTACCAGAAGAAGGGATAGACTAGTGTGGCATATCCTAAGACATCCAGGTATTGGGCTATTAATAATGGAGGGTAATATTTTGGGAGTAAATTGTAGGGGGAGGCAAAGATTAGAATATATAAAGCAAATTACAAAAGATGTAGGGTGTTACAGGTATGTAGATATGAAACGACTTACGCACGATAGAAAAGCTTGGAAAACTGCATCAAACCAGTCGGGAGACTGATGACAAAAAAATATACATCTATAACACCCTACATCTTTTGTATTTTGCTTTGAATATTCTAACCTTTGCCTCCCCTACAATTCACCCCTCAATATTACCCTCCATTATTAATAGACCAATACTTGGATGTCTTAAGATATGCCCCACTAGCCTATCCCTTCTCTGGTAAATCTCATTATAAAAAATCTGGTGTGAAACACTCACACAAATTTCTCTTGCCAATGCAAATAATAAACAATAAACCTAAAATTAGTAATAAAACATTAGAAATAAACAAAAAACTAACCTCAAAACATAACCTTATTTTAATCATGAGTGAATGACACAAAATGAAAATCGAACTCAGTTTGGCTTAAAAATACAGAAAATCACTCTTTTACGCTAAACTAGACTCTGTAGTAAAAAATGCTTTAAATAAAAGTTGTAGATCTATTTATTTCCTATAAAATTTATTATATACACTTTTGTCGTAAAATGTATTATAAGGCCAAAATCTTAAAAAAATCGATTTTTCACACGTTTTCGTGAGAAAAAATTAGAAAATCGCTAATTACTGCTAAACTAAGCGTTATACAAAAAAATGTTTTAAATAAAAGTTGTAGGGGTTTTAATTCTCTACAACTTTTATTATATACATTTTTGCGCTAAAATGCATATTAAAGCCGTAATATTAAAAAACAACGTTTTTACGTAAAAACAGCCTTACCAAGAATATCAGCAAACATGGCGCCTACCCTATCCTGTAGAGAATAAAAAATTGAATAAACCAGGCGATTTTTAAAAAAATCGTAGGACCAGTTTTTGAGAAAATCACAAAAAAGTGAAAAATTACACGAATAAACTACTACTTCCGGTTGACCGATTTTGATGAAAATGTTCGTGTCGGGTCCGGTAGTGGTATGCAGCTTAAGTTTTAAGTTTCAAGTTCGTACAATGTTCCGTTCTTGAGATATTTTGTATACACACACACAGATACACAGATACACAGACACACAGACACACAGAAACACACACAGACCAATCGTTAAAAACATGTTTTTTGGGTTCAGGGGGTCTGAAACGTATAGATCCGGTGAAAACTTGATTTCGAAAAATCAACATGAAAACAATACTTTCCTTCCTATATATTCATATAGGCCAGAGAAAGTAAAAATACTCGTATTTGCACAAAAACTTTTTATGGGTTATTTTTCAGCTGTTCTGATAATCAATTTATTAATTAGGATTGTTATTTTCCTCAAATGGTTCACCATTTACTTTATCGCATTGAAACTGTTAATTATTTACCTTATGTTAAAGAATAAATAATTTGACTTGTCAAGATATTAACTGACAACATATTGAAAATAATTAAGCACGTATTTTTATTGAAATTTGTTTATTGTTTAACTTTCCTGGTCGAGGTTTCCACACACTTTCCCGTGGGCATTCCAAGTGATTATTATGTCGATTTTTACTTTCTCTTGCCTATATGAATATATAGGAAGGAAAGTATTGTTTTCATGTCGATTTTTTCATTCAGTCCAGATCTAAACTTTACTACCGGGTGATTTTTTAGTCCTGTTACCCAATTGTTAATGTCTGGTAATTTTTTTTCTAAGAAAGGGATATTTTGTTTTGTGACACAAAGTTGGTAGCCCTACTCAACTGGTATAGATACGACAGTTTGAGTTGATTCTCCTTGAGTTGCGTAAAATTTTGTGCTGTTTCCAGTTGTGTTACGAACAGAATGTCTTTTACCCTAGAACAACGGGTTTTCATTCTTGAACAATACTTTGCTACAAAATCGTATGAGAGTGTAAAAGAATCATTTCAAATTAAATTTTTTGGTGTTCCTCCACTCTATTCTAGTCAATTTCTAGGCTAACTAACTGATTTTTAGAGGCAGGTATTGTTTGCAGAAGAAAACGTAGTTAGTGGTCGACCAACTTTCTTGACAGATGACGTTAAGAGAATGTGAAAACAAGATTGCTCAATTCTCCATGGAAAAGTTTACAAAAACTTTCCTCGCATGTTGATTTGTCATGTTCGAGTGCTCAGAAAGCTGCTAAAAAAATTGAAATTGTATCCGTATCACTTACGATTAGTTCTAGAGCTTCAGCCTCCAGATTTAAACAAGAGATTGTTTTAGGATAAAAGACATTCTGTTCGTAGCACGACCGGAAATGGCACAAAATTTTACACAGCTCAAGGAGAATCAACTCACACTGCCACATCCATACTGGTTGAGTAGGGCTACCAACTTAGTGTTACAAAACAAAATTTATTTTTTTTAGAAAAATATTACCAGACATTAACAATTGGGTAACAGGACTAAAAAATCACTCTGTATTTCCCACCCGAAAATTTGATGTGTTATTTACATGGGTGTAAGGATTGTTTACACACCTCTGTCACTGAATTTGCTATTTATTACAATCATTAATTACCCAAATACTATTACAATGAAAATCGATTGTAACCCCCGCCAAGCGAGGTGAACAACCCAACGACACCCCGGGAAACCCTCTTATACTAAGTAACAATATAGAAACTGTGGGGATACGGAAATTGACCACACTGACGCATAAATTCAGTAAAACAGACTTTATTATATCCACGGCGGTGCGTGGAGTAAGAACATCCAAAAACACTAGTAAAGTACTACCAAACAAGTTTAGGAAGCAAAGTACCAAAAGACGAGAAGCGCTGTCCAAGGCTCCTAAGCGCCGTACGAGGTGGAGGGGTGTAGGCACCGGTATGGCTCCGATCAAATAAGTCTGGAATGGGTTTCACTCAACACTCACTCCGAACCCCCATTGTCACACTACCTGACCAGACCACCGACTCCTCCACGTCCCGACCCTGAATCCCCATTTTGTCACTACTCGCCAATTGGTATCAAAATTTTTATAAAAATTTACCAAAAATAAAACAATTAATTTTTTTAACCTAGACTATTAATTTAGACTTGGTTCACACTGGCGAATATACGTAAACTACAACGGAATAACACTACTCCCAATGCATAGGCACCTACGATAACCATAAATAGTCAGACGCCAACAAGGACATAAGTAATAATATAATTGCATCGCAAAATAATTTTATATCTAACAACTTTACCGTTAACAGTAAGTATTTTAATTTTTAACTTCACCAAATGTTCAGGAACATAACCCTACCCAAGGACAATAATAATATTTATACCATATTAAATGGTCGGAAGAATACCATAATATCCGACGACATAATTAAGTAAGTAATTAATTAGTATTTAATACGTTAATTAATGAATACACTGTAACTACTATTTAAATTCAACGTTTAAGATTTACAGTTTATCGCCACTCGACTGCCTCTAAAGCCAGTACGGTCTTTTATAAATTACTACAAAATAATACGTGGCTTGTCTGCCCAAATTCTTATTCAGAAATTTGACCCTAACTAGTACTAAAATTATACCAACAAGGTTCCCTAGAAACATGACAGCTGAATACCTTATATCTAAGCACAAACTTATCCACCGCACTACAGCTGTGACTCCAAATACTTTAATACCTTAATTATTAAGGTTACTTTAGTTTAATTTATAGTTGATATAAATTAAAAACATTATAGTTCAATTATTGTAGACAATAAGAATCTTAGCTTTACTAATTTACTAAACAACTTATAACCTAAAAAAAAAGAAAAACCAGTGGAACCAATTCTAATGCGGCCAATTCCAGTAAAACCACTTAAAACATAATTCAAAATTCGAACCTCATGAACAGAAAAATCCCAAAAGGGGTACTTACAAGTCATTATCCACAACTGGAGAAACAATCCCGATCGAACGGCGGCGAACATCATAACATCACCCCGTATCACACCATTAACGCACAAAATTTAATACTTATAGAGTGTTATAGCTATTATCAATTATCTTAAACCTTCACAAAATCTACAACTGATACACATTCCCGACACATGCGGTCGCTAAAACACGAAATACTTTCCGGTTCATCCTGACTGAACTTTAGGTATGAAAATTTACAATCATTTTTCCCGCAATGAAAACACATCTGTTTCATCGCTCGACTCGACACACAGTGTCGTCCATACCAGCCGCCCGCACGCACCACACCCCGGCCGTCGCACGAGCGGATGGTAATCCGACACCAACTTACAGTTTCTAGGAATTGGCCGAATGAGATTAAAACTATCTAACCTACTAGCTTATATTATAGGATTAAAACATACAATACAATTATTTAATACAGGTTAAATATTGTTCTGTTTTATGTAAGAAATTGTCTTCTTAAAGTACACTACACTTACACGTTCATTTATCCATTATAAAATAAACTTATAAAATAATTCTTTTTAATTTCTCTATATTACATCGATGTCTGTACTTCTCCTGTTATTTGATACGTCAGTTGCGGAATTACCAAATTACTTGAGAAGAAACAGGACTACAGAATCATTCCTTTAATTGAAAACTTCGGATAATCTTTTTATTTTCTCTTGCCTATATGAATATATAGGAAGGAAAGTATTGTTTTCAAGTCGATTTTTCGAAATCGAGTTTTCACCGGATCTATACGTTTTCAGACCCCCTGAATCCAAAAAACATGTTTTTGGCGATTCGTCTGTGTATGTGTGTGTGTGAACAGAATATCTCAAGAACGGAACATCGTACAAACTTGAAACTTAAGTTACATACCACTACCGGACCCGACACGAAAATTTTCATTAAAATCGGTCAACCGGAAGTAGTAGTTTATTCGTGTAATTGTTTACTTTTTTGCGATTTTCTCAAAAACTGGTCCTACGATTTTTTTAAAAATCGCCTCATTTACTAAACTTTTTATTCCCTACAAGATAGGGTAGGCGCCATGTTGGCTGACATTTTTGGTGAGGCTGTTTTCACGTAAAAACTTTTTATTTTTAAGATTGCGGCTTTAATATGCATTTTAGCGCAAAAATTTATATAATAAAAATTGTAGAGAATTTAAAATCCTACAACTTTTATTTCAAACATTTTTTTGTATAACGCTTAGTTTAGCGGTAATTAGCAATTTTCTGATTTTTTAAAGATTTCGGCCTTGGTATGCATTTTACGATAAAAGTGTATATATAATCAAATTTATAGGAAATTAAAAGATCTACAACTTTTATTGAAAGCATTATTCTCTACAGAGCCTAGTTTAGCGTGAAAGAGTGATCTTCCATATTTTAAAGCCGAACAGGTCGATTTTCATTTTGCATCTTTCACTCATGATTAAAATAAGGTTATGTTTTTTGAAGTTAGTTTTTTGTTTATTTCTAATGTTTTATTACTAATAATAGGTTATATTGTTTAAATTACTTGCATTGGCAAGAGAAAGTTGTGTGAGTGTTTCACACGAGATTTTTTTTTTAATTAACATTATTTGCAATCAGTTTAAAAAAAAATTATAAACAAATCTTTTGAATTTACAAATCACAAGTTGAGGCCTCATTACCCTGAGTACCTCTCATTATATCAATTACTCATGTGTTCAAAGAGAAAATTACTATGTACAAAAATATTTACATTTTACAAAATGGAATACTTTTCACTATAATTTTTGTACATTTAAACTCTTTCAGACAAGTCCAAAACATGGTAACGTTTTAGGCGCCTAACTTCTTCTGCATTGTTTAGAAGATTTATGGCTAATTCATTTTGTGACTTTCAAGTCTTGCCTGATATTTTCTATTAAAGCGCCTGACTTCGTCCATTACATCAGGAAGTTTGCAATAATCTTTCAAAATTTTGGTAAAATATTTTTTGGTAAATATTCGGATAATCTGAATAGATTTTAATATTTTTACATCCTTTTATGTATAAAATGTGCTTTAAAATAAAATTTAAGTAATTTTTTGTACATTTAACTGTTTTTAATAAATAATCTGTTGTATAACAATAAATTCAACATATCGCTTAGAACTAACACATGTGTTAGTTTTAATGTACTTTAACTTTAAAAAACCAATTCTGGTTGTTAACGTACGTGAGGGTTAAAAAAAATTTAATTGTATTTTTTATTAGCGGTACAATCAGTTCCAGACTGGAGGTGTCCATTTGTTAAATATTCTTTGTATGTATTGATTCTGCCAATAACAGACAGGTGGAGTGTCAAATTATTTACACTCAATCTGTTTGTTGCAGGGCTAAAATAAATAATTCTGTTTCTTATCACATGGTCAGCCAATTAAATGACTGATTCATTTAAGAACAGAAGAAGTTGTGGTGTGAAAGACACTAATCAGAGTTATCTCCTCTGATAGTAATGAATATCATTATACAGCCAGACCCATGTGGTGAATGAAGTGAAGGTGTCATTTGCAGAGTGGAAAATATGTGCTTTTCAGAGGGCCCGGCATGCTGATAAGCATACTTTCCATTCAGTGAGGAAGGCAATTGTAAACCACCTCACTCCTTGTTTTACTTAGTAAAACTTCTACAGGTTCAAACCAGCCTTTCGGCTGATGACCTAAACAACAACATGTATTGGTTAAGTTCGCAGTTCTAATTTTAAGATTTCACTATATTAGTTTTCTGTTTGAAACCATCTGTTTACGACATTACCTATTTTAATGGCAGATGACCGTTAATGTGTACAAAATTAAGTTTATTTTATTGTTTGAAATACAATCAACAAATTGTTTAATAACTTTTTTATCTGTGTTATGTAGGTAGACGTCTACTTTGTAAAAATGTTTAAATAATTGTCAATATCCTACGCAATTTTTTTATCTTTATCACATTAAGTTCTACCTACGTGTATTGTACATACATAACTTATTATAAACAGGTATTACTGACCAAGACAAAAAAATTAATAATTATGTATTAACATTGAAGTGTATTTAAGTTACGTCTGTCATTTTATTTAATATTATTACTCTCTCTTGCCTATATGAATATATAGGAAGGAAAGTATTGTTTTCATGTCGATTTTAAGAAATCGAGTTTTCACCGGATCTACACGTTTTCAGACCCCCTGAACCCAAAAAAACATGTTTTTAGCGATTGGTCTGTGTGTGTGTGTGTGTGTGTGTGTGTGTGAACAGAATAGTAGTATATGGGTACGTTGAGGACAAACACCTCTTAAATTAAAATAAGGACAACTTTTTATGAAATCAAACCAGCTCTTAAATCAAAATAAGAACCACTTTTCAAAATTACCCCTTAAATCAAAATAAGGGGCCGCGTCTTAAATCAAAATAAGAACCACTTTTTCAAAATCACCTCTTAAATCAAAATAACGACCGTCTCTTAAATCAAAATAAGCATCTTTTTTTCAAAAACATGCTCTTATTTCAAAATAAGGACCACTTTTACTCTCGTACACAACTAAACACGATTGGAAGGACCTCTTAAATCAAAATAAGGACCATCCACTAAATCGAAATACAAAAATGAGAAATAAATTGGAGCGTATATATACGCGCCAATCTCAATCTCCACTGAAATCATTTTTAAAGAGCCGAAGCCCTTTAAAAAAACAGTTATCTTTTAATATCTAATATCCATATGGTAGTGTAACAATTATTCCATCTTCTTCTTCTTCCAAAGAATATAACTCTCTTATCAGATAGGTAAGATTTAGGGGATGGATATCATCGAAAGTAGTTGAAACTATTTCCAACATAAATTCCACTAGAGATCGATTTTATTTTTCAACTACCCCCTTTTATCTCAAAATAGCAACAACTTTTTCAACTACCCCTATTTTTTAAAAATAACAGCCACTTTTCTTAATGCCTACAATTTCAGATTAATATGCAAAACACATAAGATACATGGTAGTTGGAAAAATGACATCCCTTGTTTTGGAAAATAAATAGTTGTATAATAAAAAGGATGCAAATAAAAAAGTTTAGAGAATTAATTATCCCAGCGGCAGAGATAAGAGAGGTTATTAGAAAGGAAAGAGCGGAAGCAAAAGCAGCGAGTGCCAAGGAAGCGAAGAAACAGGAGAAAGTGGAAATTCCAGAGACATGCGACACAACAGTCGAAGCGTTATTTGGAAGAAATATTAAGAAAATTACACCAGAATCTCTATTGGACAGGTTTTGCATAGAGAATATAAGAAATCTTATAACAGTTATAGGCGATATAGTTTGCACAGAAGGTTACAAAGAAAACACTAAAAATTTGTTTGAGCCATTAACCGAACCTTTTTGTGATAACGTTTTAGTACTTAAAGTTCTCGGAATGGAAATACAGAGAAAGTAGGTGAAAAATTATTAATTAAAAAACAGATTTGTGGAGCAAATAACACATATTTAAGAGGGAAATTTTCCGAGTACAAATTAGCAGGACATGGAGTAAAAGCTAAATTGCCACACTTTTATAAACTCTGTGATCTTACACCGGACCATAAAATATCGCAAAAAATTCCTAAAGATTTTCTACATAGAATTTGTAAAAGATATAAGGAAGATGGCGGGTTTGCAATTTTACCATATAAAATAAAATTAGCGGATGTAAAAATAGAAGACATAAGAAAAGATCTTCCAGAGATTATTAAAAAAATTAACGAAGATTTCTTCTTCCTGATGGATTTAGATATTACACAGGATTTTACTGGAATTTTTAATATACAACAAATGATCGATTATCTTGTGTTTAATTTAAATTTAAATTTTGGTTTAAAGCCAAAAGGAGAGGGGAATATTATTGTAGAAAACGATAACACAGTCGGGAAAAATTGGTTAACGTGGCTCTACGATAAATAAAAGCAAAAATATATAATAAATTTGTGTGCCAGATTACCTCGCCCGGAGTGAACAAAACAATAGGACACCACATTATAAATTTTTTAGATTGTCCGGACGAACGCTTAAAAAACACGTTTAACGATCCTAGAGCAAAATTACATGGAATTGCAAGATTGGAAGCCACGATATATAATTACTCGACTTATAAGGGAGAATTCTCCAAAGATCCGATAAATGATTTTATAAACGTAATTGATTCATCCAGAGAATATTTTAAGAATGCGCCATTCTATTCTGTTCCTTTCTCTGCGCAATGGGAAAAGCTGTGTAGTTTATTGCATAGTAGTTGTTGTGTAATTTATAACGATTTAATGTATAATTGTTTATGGGGAAATAAGAGAACTGAAAAAAAACCGGCTACCGCGTTAAATTACCAGCGAAAGATAGACAAAAATTAATACATTATGTACTTAACGCGTTTAGTTTTAATGCACTGCCCATAAATTATGTGAAAATTACTGGAGAAAAGGAATCCGGTACCTTTAAATTGTACATCGAACACAAAGGTTACATAAAATATGGCAAAACATATTTTACTAAACATTCCACATTGTTTTCTACTTTACCTACAGATATAAGTGCTTCGGAAAGAGGATTGACAGATACCGAAAACTGCAAGCCCTGTTTTATTACTAAAAGGAAGAACATTACAAATAATCTAGTTATGTATAATATTATACAGGAAATTAAGCCTGTAAAATATCCTGAAATCCGTTGTTTAAAGAAGAGAGAGGAAATTAGCCGAGGAAATTTAAATTTTGAAAACGAAGAGAGAATTCGAGGCAGAGCATTTATTGAATTACGAGGACGCTAAAAAGGCTTTAAGAATAAAAATTAACTACGAAAAGACAGTTAAAGTTAAGTCTCTGGTTAAAAAGGTACAGGTAAATTGGAAAGAATTACCCATAAATACGAAATTCGATGTTTATGGTTTTACAATAAATAACACTGCTAAATATCCTATAGTTGCTGCTTATGGCACGGAGAAAAATAAAGAGGAATATAAAATGTGTTACATTAAAGGATCGCTTAAAAATAAATTTATAGCTTTCGCCAATTCTAACTTAATAGAGACAGAGGGATTTTTCCCAATCCCATAAGTAACACAACAAGGTAAAAACAGGTTAGTTATATATTATTGGTCTAAACAGGATCCATTTTTAAAATTAGACATAGGCGGATTTACATGGTTTAAAGGACACAAATATCCAAAAATTATTGGGACGAGCAACTTTAAATTACTTAACGATATTACAGATAGAGATGCTCTAATCGATGCTGAGAAAACGTTAAGAGAAGTTGTAATGGACATGTGCACTGGAAATCCTGCTAATATAAATAAGTGCAAAAGACTAGAAACACTAGAAGAGGGATCTATCGTGACTTGCATCGAAGAAAAAATGTATAGGAATAAAAACGATATATTTTTAAATTGGATGGTCTACAAGATTTTTTTGTGTCTAATTATTACATGAAGAAGGAGATAGAGGAAAAGACTGGAAAGTCAGTGTTAGATCTTAAGTATAAATTTAAGATTAAAATAGACAGTCTTAAAACTACCAGAAGCAAGAATATGGAACGATTAGTTTATATTGTGCAATAGATTTTTAGGGCGAGTTGCCTTAAAAATTAATATTTTAGCATTTACAGTTGTCTACTAGATTTTCCCATTTGTCCGAATATTTTGTGGAAATAAATCTTGTTAAATCTTTTTTGGTGGAATCTAGGAATTCCTTACCAAATTCCTCTATTAATTTTTCTCTCTCTTTTTCCACACAAGCGCAGCCGAATTTTAATCTTCGATAAAATTTTTTATCATCCGGGCTTAGTTTCTTATATGGGGTGGTGTAGTTAATTTCCTCTACTGTAATCTTGTTAGTTTTGTTTGGGTGAAAATTTAGTAATCCCAGCATTCTAAAAGATTCCATATCTTCTTGCGAAATAATTATTCGTCCCATTTTAATAGGTTGTAATATTTAGTACAATATGTTTTTTCATTTTTTTTTCTTTAGTCTTTGTTTACCAAGTAGAGGTAAAACAAGAAAAATGGTTAGTTAAGAATGAATATTATTCCTAAAAGAAAAGGGAGATTTTTACAAAAACTTGCGTTACATTTTAACGGGTAATTTATCGTGTAACATTTCATATTAAAGCATATATTGTTTTACGCTAAAAGAGACTACTGTTTTCCAGGAACTTCTACCTGAGGGAGTTACTGTTTTATAGAAGATTTATTTTTAGCCGTTACATACTCGTATTTTCCTTTTATGCAATAATTTTTCTGGGAATTTAGTTATTAGTTTGTAATATTTTCCTGTTTATATCGAGCGTTATAAAGCTACTTGGTAGCAAGATTTTTTCATTCTCTCGACCGCCTCAACACTGTGTGGATGTTCTGCAAAAGTTTTTTCCAAACTAAATGTGGAAAATAAGTAGTGTCGCTTACTGTGAAAATGTTAATAAGCAAATGCTTTTAAACAAAGAAATAAACAATGATTTAAAATATTTTTATTGCTATATACAAAATGTTTTATAAATACATTTATTGACTACATTATACAACAATGAATACTACAATCAAGTTCATTTTATTTCCATTTAATAAATTTATACAAAACAATAGCAAAACTGATTTAAATGCATTTAAAAAAATTGAAGTACAACCACTTTTAAAAATTATTTTGTTTTTTTTAACATAAAAAACCAAAGAATCACACTATGTAAAAGGTGTTTTAAATATTAAAACAAGATAATTTGATTAAAAATACTCTATTAATACTCTATTTAATAAGGTAATTTGATTAAAAAAACTGCAAAACTTTCATTGTAAACTGTATCAAATTATTTTCCAAAAGATGGATATAACGCTCTAAACCTTTTATTAAGTACTAATAATTTAATCTTTGGTAAGTAAATTTGATCTTAAGGTGCGTATAGATATACGATATGAGCCGCTCGTTGAAATTATTTTTACAAGCACACTGTGAGGAAAAGCAACGAGCACACTTCAGTGGAAATATAAAGTACAAAGAAAAGTTAAATAATGTTATTAACAGTTTAACGGATTCTACTATCTTCATACCATAGTGAGTTACGGTAGCGTATAAATTCTTGACATTTCCTATATTCCTTTTGGCAACGACCGCACTGCAAGAGACAAGCATCAAGGCAAGTGTGATGAAGCAGCAAGATTCATTACGAACAGACTGCAAAGAAGGAAGTGGCACATTGCAACTAGCTCAGTTGAGTTCAGACACAAGCAACGATGTATGTCTACATTTGTGCACGTAGTTAATGGTTGTGGAAAGTTTAGATTTAATTAAATTAGAAGACAATTTTTCGTACAAATGAGTGTGTACACGATATTAATAACAGTATGGAAGTTTTAGACGAATTTTATCACTTGTACAAAGACGCTTGTTTGTACGATAATAAATTTGTGGAATATTTGAGGATGAGAAGAGGAACGTTCGATATTCTTAAAGAGATGCAGGGAAAAAATTCATGAATAAATTACCCCAATTTTTAAAATGTGAGGATTTGAATTCCTTTAAAAGGAATGTGAAAAATTACTTGATCGGTGAAACTTTTTATAGCATACAAGAATTCTTTCTTGATAGTAGTGATACATTGTGTAATTCTTATATATATTTCAGGTGTTATAGCTGACATGCCCTATACTCCTCCTGGAGTCTCCAGGGCACAAAAAAAAATCTCATTGGGTCATGGGGTTGCTTATTGTTCTAAATTGAACAGATTGCAATGCACACACATTAGGAATAAAAAAAATCTGGTGTGAAACACTCACAACTTTCTCTTGCCAATGCAAATAATTAACAATAAACCTAACATTAGTAATAAAACATTAGAAATGAACAAAAAACTAACCTCAAAAAATATTAGTGAAATACGCAAAATTAAAATCTACCTCAGTTTGGCTTAAAAATACGGAAAATCGCTGATTCACGCTAAACTAGGCACTGTACAAACAAATGCTTAAAATAAAAGTTGTAGATCTCTTAATTTCCTATAAATTTTATTTTATACACTTTTGTCGTAAAATGCATTCTAAGGACGAAATCTTAAAAAAATAGATTTTTCACACGTTTTCTTGAGAAAAAAACAGAAAATTGCTAATTACCGCTAAACTAAGCGTTATACAAACAAATGTTTGAAATAAAAGTTGTAGAATTTTACCGTCTCTACAACTTATATTATATAACGTTTTGCACTAAAATGCATATTAAAGCTGCAATCTTAAAAAGAAAATGTTTTTAGGTAAAAACAGCCTCACGCAGAATTTCAGCAAACATGGCGCCTACCCTATCTTTTAGAGAATAAAAAATTGAGTAAATAAGTCGATTTTTAAAAAAATCGTAGGACCAGTTTTTGAGAAAAAAAGTGAAAAATTATACGAATAAACTACTACTTCCGGTTGACCGATTTTGATGAAAATGTTCGTGTCAGGTCCGGTAGTGGTTCCGTTCTTGAGATATTCTGTTCACACACACACACACACACACACACACAGACCAATCGCTAAAAACATGTTTTTTGGGTTCAGGGGGTCTGAAAACGTATAGATCCGATGAAAACTGGATTTCTAAAAATCAACATGAAAACAATACTTTCCTTCCTATATATTCATATAGGCAAGAGAAAGTAAAAAAATGTAAATTTCATAGAAACTAGACAACAAATGCTTATAATAAGGTACTACATCTAGCTGGTTAATAGATGAACAAATGAATAAGATTGTTCATGAGGCCAGATTACACTTATTGGCATCATTGTATTTTTTCACTGCAATGGCGGGTTGGCATAACGAAGCATCCATAATCCTAGCTTCTGGGCACAACATGTTAATTTTTACTTTCTCTTGCCTATATCAATATATAGGAAGGAAAGTATTGTTTTCATGTCGATTTTTCGAAATCGAGTTTTCACCGGATCTATACGTTTTCAGACCCCCTGAACCCAAAAAACATGTTTTTAGCGATTGGTCTGTGTGTGTGTGTGTGTGTGTGTCTGTGTGTGTGTGTCTGTGTGTGAACAGAATATCTCAAGAACGGAACATCGTACGAACTTGAAACTTGAAACTTAAGTTACATACCACTACCGGACGCGACACGAACATTTTCATCAAAATCGGTCAACCGGAAGTAGTAGTTTATTCGTATAATTTTTCAGTTTTTTGCGATTTTCTCAAAAACTGGTCCTACGATTTTTTTTAAAATCGCCTATTTTACTCAATTTTTTATTCTCTACAAGATAGGGTAGGCGCCATGTTTGCTGAAATTCTCGGTGAGGCTGTTTTCACGTAAAAACGTTGTTTTTTTAAGATTACGGCTTTAATATAAATTTTAGCGCAAAAACTTATATAATAAAAGTTGTAGAGAATTTAAAAACCTACAACTTTTATTTCAAACATTTTTTTGTATAACGCTTAGTTTAGCGGTAATTTGCGATTTTCTGTTTTTTTCTCACGATAACGTGTGAAAAATCGATTTTTTTAAGATTTTGGCCTTAGAATGCATTTTACGACAAAAGTGTATAATAAAATTTATAGAAAATTAAGAGATCTACAACTTTTATCTAGAGAATTTTTCTCTACAGAGCCTAGTTTAGCGTGAAAGTGTGATTTTCCGTTTTTTTAAGCCAAAATGAGTTCGATTTTCATTTTGCGTCTTCCACTCATGATTAAAATAAGGTTATGTTTTTGAGGTTAGTTTTTGTTTATTTCTAATATTTTATTAATAATGTTAGGTTTATTATTAATTATTTGCATTGGCAAGAGAAAGTTGTGTGAGTGTTTCACACCAGATTTTTCTATAAGGTGAACATACCCTGTAATTCCCATAAAGATTTGGTTTAGCTGTTTGCGATAACTTTGAAAAACATAACCTCGCGACTAATCAGAGATAACTGTACTTCATAAATAATTACCAATAATACAAAATGTAGTTCTAATATAAATTTCTATTTTTATTTCAAATAACAAAACAAAATTAATTATTTATTCTTCGGACTCTAAAGTTTTCTGGTATTCTTCCAAAACTTTTTGTCGTTCACATTTACCTCTTAGAATAGCTTCTTTAAAAAGTTTACAATATAATTCTACAGATACAATTGAATCATCGTTACCAGGAACTGGATACGTGATCAAATTCGGGTTACAATTTGAATCGACAATACCGATTGTTGGTATCAACATTTTCGCAGCTTCAGTAACTGCAAAATTTTGTTCTAAAACAGTAGTCAAAGTATTCATGAATATACAAAGATCGGGTAATCTGGTTATAGCACCGTAAATCATTGTTGAATTCGTAAACATACCGATACGCCAAATCCTAGTATGTGCATATTCTCCGCACTCTTTCGCAGTTTTTTCGATGATTGAAGAATGTTGTGGGTATTGACTTACAAATAATATGACGCCACCACGATACGCAATATGTGCCGTTATATTTAAAGCACTGCGCAACATTTCCGCTGTTTTATCTAAATCGAATATTGTATGACTAAGTCTTGTACCAAACAGATACGGCTTCATTCGTTCATCTAACGAACCTTCTTTATGCCCAAAATGAACACGAGCATTTAACAAATCTTCTACCGTAAATAAACTTCTTACATTAAAATAATCTGGAGCATCTAGTGGATTTTTACTTCGATTCTGTACAGCATCTGAAACAAACAACTCAAATTATTGTTTAACATGATAAGCGCTGAGGATGCATCCAACTAAAACATTCCTGCCCAACTGCAGACATGTGCAATTAACATATTATATTATGACCATATTAGTGTTAGACCAGTTTAATTAGAGTGCAGTAGTAATGGGAAATAAAGCTTCTTTTGATAATGTGTAACTGAAAATAACAGCCTACTTGATAACAGGATTCTATAACCTGTTATTAATATAACTGTTATTGTCCAGCCTACAATACAATGTAGTAATAGGACGATACAAACAGAAAAGAATTGTGAACTAAATTATTCACTAACAGGTAGATTTCCTGTACAAATGTTTATTAGTACAGAAAATGGTAGTCAAAACAAACCATCCGGCAGCAACATCATGACTTGCTGGACGGTTTGTCACACTTTTGTCGTAAAATGTATACTAAGGGTGAAATCGTAAAAAATCTATTTTTATATTCGTTTTTGTGAGAAAAAAACAAAAAATCGCTTATTACCGCTAAACTAAGCGTTATACAAAAAAATGTTTAACATAAAAGTTGTAGGAATTTAAATTCTCTACAACTTTTATTACATACATTTTTGTACTAAAATGCATATTAAAGCCGCAATCTTAAAAAAAAAACAATTTTTTTATGTGAAAACAGGCTACCCAAGAATTTCAACAGACATGGCACCTACCTTATCTTGTAGAGCATAAAAAATTTAGTAAATGAGGCAATTTTAAAAAAATCATAGGAGCCTTTTTTGAGAAAATCGCAAAAAAGTGAAAAAATGACATGAATAAACTACTACTTCCAGTTGACCAATTTTGATGAAAATGTTCGTGTCAGGTTCGGTAGTAGTATCTAACTTAAGTTTCAAGTTTGTACGATATTCCGTTCTTGAGATATTCTGTATACACACACACGCACACACACAGACCAAATGCTAAAAACATGTTTTTGGGTTCAGGGGGTCCGAAACATGTAGATCCGGTGAAAACTCGATTTCAAAAATTGACATGAAAACAATACTTTCCTACCTATATATTCATATAGGCAAGAGAAAGTAAAAATAAAATGGCTGCAACTGAAGTTGGAGAAAGATAAAAATTAAAATAAATACTTTTTGATTTTGTAATCACGTAGGAATCCGCAAACAAAAATTTATTTGATTACGAAAAGGTTAAGCAACTTATTGGTTTTTTTTCTAGATTGCTTGAAATAAATAAACCCTTCTGTTTAGTAAGAATAAAAGGTAGGTACTATTTTTATAATACTGGAACAACTAAATATCAAATTCAATTAATTTTAGATCAGAACAACCTAAAATTGAATTTTTACGAACAATTAATAAAAAATATATAGTATTTTCTGAGTGAAATTCAGTCAATAAATGAAAAAACTGCCCATAACAGACAGGTGGAGTGTCAAATTATTTACACTCAATCTGTTAGTTGCAGGGCTAAAATAAATAGTTCTGTTTCTTATTACATGATCAGCCAATTAAATGACTGAATCATTTAAGAACAGAAGAGGTAGAGGTGTACTGTGACACTAATCAGAGTTATCTTATCTGAAAGTAATGAATTTCATTATACAGTCAGACCCTGTGGTGAATGAAGTGAAAATATGTGCTTTTCAGAGGGCTCGGCATGCTGATAAGCGTACTTTTCCACTCAGTGAGGAAGGCAATGGTAAACCACCTCACTCCTCGTTTTACTTAGTAAAACCTCTAGAGGTTCAAACCAGCCTTTCGGCTAATGACCTAAACCACAACAAATGAAAAAAATACAAGCCTTTCTTGAAGATCTTTTTAAGTATTTACCATCTGCAATGTTGGAAGTTATTTCTTGTTTAGGAGTTTCTTGTTGCACATTCACTTGAGTATTAACTGTTTTATAAATGCTTAATGGTCGATTACAACAAACGTTGTGGTTGAATAATGGTAAATTCAATTTGCCCGACAGTGGGGTTGCTGAAACAGAAAAACAAATCAAAAATTATCAAGTATTTTGCAATGTTTTTAACTCATGTTGTTGTTTAGGTCATCAGCCGAAAGGCTGGTTTGAACCTGTAGAGGTTTTACTAAGTAAAACGAGGAGTGAGGTGGTTTACCATTGCCTTCCTCACAGAGTGGAAGAGTATGCTTATCAGCATGCCGGGCCCTCTGAAAAGCACATTTTTTCCACTCTGCAAATGACACCTTCACTTCATTCACCACAGGGTCTGGCTGTATAATGAAATCCATTACTTTCAGAGGAGATAACTCTGATTAGTGTCTTTTACACCTCTACCTCTTCTGTTCTTAAATGATTCAGTCATTAATTGGCTGACCATGTGATAAGAAACAGAACTATTTATTTTAGCCCTGCAACGAACAGATTGAGAGTAAATAATTTGACACTCCACCTGTCCGTTATTAACTCATGTAAAGGAACTTATAGATGTAGGTACTGACACATGAAAAGTATTCTTTCATCCCACTCTACCAAATGGGATCCCACTTATATGAGTATGCAAGCTGTTTATGTATATTCTGAATCTGAAAATATTTGTCATTAAGTTAGAGAGAATACAGGAGTTAAATTACCAACGTTTAACAACACATAATGTTATTAATTTATCTAGTACAACATTGGACTTCATCCACTGTTGACTCTCCAGATAACACTATTTGTAAGACAACTGTAGTAATATTATTGTGTTTTTATACCATTAACAAAAGTCTGGTGTGAAACACTCAAACAACTTTCTCTTGCCAATATAAATAATTAACAATAAACCTAATATTAGTAATAAAACATTAGAAATAAACAAAAAACTAACCTCAATAAACATAACCTTATTTTAATCATGAGTGAAAGACGTAAAATGAAAATCGAACTCAGTTTGGCTTAAAAATACGGAAAATCACTCTTTCACGCTAAACTAGGTTCTGTAGAGAAAAATGTTCTAAATAAAAGTTGCAGATCTTTTAATTTTCTATAAATTCGATTACATACACTTTTATTATAAAATGCATACTAAGGCCGAAATCTTAAAAAAATCGATTTTTCACACGTTTTCGTGAGAAAAAACAGAAAATTGCTAATTACTGCTAAACTAAGCGTTATACAAAAAAATGTTTGAAATAAAAGTTGTAAGTTTTTAAATTCTCTACAACTTTTATTGCATAAATTTTTTCGCTAAATTGCATATTAAAGCCGTAATCTTAAAAAAACTTTGTTTTTACGTGAAAACAGCCTCACTAAGAATTTCAGCGAACATGACGCCTACCCTATCTTGTAGAGAATAAAAAATTGATTAAACCAGGCGATTTTAAAAAAAATCGTGGACCAGTTTTAGAGAAAATCGCAAAAAAGTGAAAAATTACACGAATAAACTACTACTTCCGGTTGACCGATTTTGATGAAAATGTTCGTGTCAGGACCGGTAGTGGTATGTAACTTAAGTTTCAAGTTTGAAGTTCGTACGTTGTTCCGTTCTTGAGATATTCTGTTCACACACACACACACAAACAGACCAATCGCTAAATACATGTATTTTGGGTTCAGGGGGTCTGAAAACGTATAGATCCGGTGAAAACTCGATTTCGAAAAATCGACATGAAAACAATACTTTCCTTTCCTATATATTCATATAGGCAAGAGAAAGTAAAAATGTAATATAATTTAAATAAAAATTGTAGTGGCAACACCAATATTATGCTATATTCTTTGTCTATATTAGGTTCTATTAATATTCTAAGTGAAAGAATTTTATTTAACAAAATTTGTACAACTTGCTTACAAAAAAATAATGTTATTTGCTAAGAATACTAGTGTTTTTCATGAAACAATGATCACTTGGGCAACACTCCTGTTTAATACAAACAGGATTGTGGAGGTTAATATATTTTGTTACTATCAAAATTTTTCATAAATTTTTCTTATGAAGGATTATTTTTTATTAATAGTTCCAAACTTGCACTACTAATGTACACAACAGGAAATTGACTATTAAACTTAGTCTACTTTCAAGCAGCCAAATTTACAGTTTCAAGACCATTCCGAATTATTGTTTACCGGGTTCAATGTTCTCATTTTGCGTACAAAGAACACCAAAGATAACCCTACTAAAATAACTAATTTTAAAACTAGTTCAATTTACCACAAACGTAATATTTTATGGTGTACAGTAATTATATTTAGTTGAATTTAAACATTAGAGAAATTACGTTTTGAACGCGTGAGCGGCTTACCTTTCCACAGAGAACAAAATCTTGCTTTCATATTGTCCACATAAAGAATTCAGTCAACCAAATTTAAATATACATAAAATGTTGGTGGACCAAATGCATACACCGTTACAATCTTTAGACAATACTTTCGGCTAAAGAAGTTTTCATCAGAAAATAACCTACAAAAACCATCAGTAGGAAGAAAACAAGATTGTATGGTCTAAAATGACTTGTGGGAAAAGACTCATGAGATGCAGAGTAGTTCATCACTGTAACCGGCATGGTGATTGATATTATTTTTTCATAAATACTGTAATATTATTACTTTTACGGTTGAACGAGAGTTTCTTTTTGATTTTACAATTCGTTAAATATCTATAGTATTACTGTTTTACAAGTTTCGTAGTGAGATGATAATTATGTTAGTTTACATGTAAGTTTTTGTTTAGATTTTTTGTTCACATGTAGGCCTACATCAATGTACATAATGTTTAAGAAATTCATTTATAATATGAATGTTCTGTAATCTGTGACGATGGTGTTAAGTTTACACAAACATATTGCAAGTTCAATATATTTGTGGTAGGTATTTAAAAAAGTAAAGAGCAAGATGTGTTTCTGCGCGCACATTTTATGTGTTATCTAATTTTCCAAATTATGTTAAATCCGATTCGGTTTGTACCGATTTATAGCCCGATATGTAAATTTTCAATTTTTTGTTTTACTACTTAAACATGAATTTACAATGTTTCGTGTTAAGACGATTTTGAGCGTTTAGAAAAACATGTGTTTTTGATGTCGTCTGTTGGTGTCGGCTTGCCAAAGGTGCGGTTTTTTTGGCAGTAGTGTTGTTTACGGAACTTTATTCACTTGGCGCCACAGTTGGATTTTATATTTGATTTTTTTGTACGTTACGACAAAATGTAAGATAGTGAATATTTTAAAGTGCTTTTAACTACGGGTAACTTATGCGTAGGAATTTTATTTTTTATGTGCAGTTAAGTGTCCATGTATTTTATGATGTAATCTCGTGATCAGGGTTTAACCTCAACGTTTTTACACAGACGTTTGGTGACACAAAGTTTTGATAGTTTAACATAAATAATTTGAAGAAATCGGAACAAAATTATTGTTTTTCTATGGAATGTCTTTAAAGACTGAATATAAGGTTATATTTGTTACAACCTCTGCTCTAATGTAAGTTTTCACAATATTTACGTCATATTTTCTTATAGATCTAAATTTGTCATCGGAATCCGGCAAAACGTAAAACTATTTTTAGTGTGTTTGATGCATAAATGTTATTGTTGCTGTTTTAAAAATAATTCTATTTGGTTTACTTTGAATCATTCCAAATGAGATGCAGATTCATCCTTTGCAAAGGGGTAGAGATGTATTAATGAATAATTAAAATTTTGTTCATTAATTATTAGGTGTATTAAAGTGACAGTTAGATAAGCTACTGTACTTTGTGATCTCCAATATAAATACTGATGCCACAGCCATGTTGTAGGTTTGTTTCATTAACCATTAATTTCTGATTTAATTTAATTACATGTCTAATTAAGAAGTGTGGTAAAGTTAATAAGTTAGAATGGTAATAATACAAGCGGTTTTTTTAGTAAGTAATTTAATTGGGTCATGGAAATGTAGATGTAGTATTTCATTGAAGGTTAGTTGGTTTAAAACCCATGATGAACATGGTTAACCAGTCTAGGCCTTAACCTCAACCATTAATTATTCATGTTGTTTACTGCAGGCATGTAATTTGTCTAAACTGTGATAGTATCTGATTATTACCAAACTGATTGAGTTCATATGTTGTGGAATGGATTTATTTAGCGATTTAAATTCAGGAAGTGTCATTGGGTTCATAGTAAATCTGTTTAAAGCATCACTTTCTTGACATACACATGATTGTGAAGTTTATTTTCGTCGTAATTTTTAAAGCTAAAGATTTATCCAGCGGACAGTTTCTATAGAATGAATATGCGTGTCAGTTGATTTGTGTTAAATTTAATTAACTTTTTTTAAGAAACTTGAATGTAAATAAATTTTTACTTTAATAAAATATTTTTTATAATTTTCAAGGCAAGATCAAATGTATAATTTTTTAATTTAAAAGAAAGTTTTACATTAAATTTCATCAATCATCTTTATCTTTTTTTTAATCTCACAGCCTTCATAATGGTAAGAGTTATTTATGTTTAGTGAATACTAAACTGTGTTAATTGCTTCTAACATTGCAAAACCTACACATTTACTAAAAAAGTGATAAAAACAAAATATATCAGGTAATGGATGGATTGAGAAATACTAAATATTTGTTACTGTTGTAAATACAGTTATGTTATTAAACTTAAGTAAACATTTTTTGTTTTTTTTTAACAGTATAGTTTTTCTTTTGCAATCAGTTAATAAATACAATAACTTTAAGCAAATATGAGAAAATCTGAGTAATATCCTTAGAAATAAAAACACAAACGACACTCAGTAGTGTGTTTGAGAAAAGTAAATATAAACTCATAATTGCATAGTAAATGAACTTAATATTTGTAAAAATGTTATCAAACACTTTTATAAATTGGATTCTGTTCTGGTATCATCAGTTAATTAGCCTTATAAGTCTATTTCATATAATGAATTAATACAATAATTTCACTAACCTTCTTTTTAAACTGCGTCACCTTTATTTTAATTTTTACTTACACGTGTTTCGGTGGATCCACCATCATCAGAGTAAATAACATATAATTGAAACTAAAAACATTATTTATTAAAAATCTATAGAAGATGATACATCTTCAGTCACTTGTATAAAACTGATTTAAAATTAATTTATTTTAATTTATCCCTTCTCATATTTGCTGTAGATAGCAGCAGCAGTCAATATCACTTCATCATTCCTAAATTTCACCTGTTCATTCAAAATGTCCTGCTTTTGCTCTTTTAAATATTTATAAATGTGGAACATCTCATATTTTTCAATTTTATTTTTATTTTCTATATTACATTGTTCTATTATATTGAAATGTTCATCTATTTTACCAAATTTATGTTTTTCTTCTTTTATATGATTGGTATAGTTAGATATAATGTAGTCACATTTCAGTGCTTTTTTATGTTCATTATACCTCACTTGAAAATTACGACTAGTCATACCAATGTAAAATTTTTTACAACATAAAAAAGCACTGAAATGTGACTACATTATATCTAACTATACCAATCATATAAAAGAAGAAAAACATAAATTTGGTAAAATAGATGAACATTTCAATGTAATAGAACAATGTAATATAGAAAATAAAAATAAAATTGAAAAATATGAGATGTTCCACATTTATAAATATTTAAAAGAGCAAAAGCAGGACATTTTGAATGAACAGGTGAAATTTAGGAATGATGAAGTGATATTGACTGCTGCTGCTATCTACAGCAAATATGAGAAGGGATAAATTAAAATAAATTAATTTTAAATCAGTTTTATACAAGTGACTGAAGATGTATCATCTTCTATAGATTTTTAATAAATAATGTTTTTAGTTTCAATTATATGTTATTTACTCTGATGATGGTGGATCCACCGAAACACGTGTAAGTAAAAATTAAAATAAAGGTGACGCAGTTTAAAAAGAAGGTTAGTGAAATTATTGTATTAATTCATTATATGAAATAGAAATATTTAAAACTGCAGGATGCATTATAAAGATTTATTTTTGAATGAAGCCTTATAAGTACTTCTATAAGCATCTTTGTGGTATACTGGCCAGGTTTCCTGTGGCCTTCCTCACTAAGTTAAAAGAATATGCTTATCAGCTTGCCAGGTCCTCCAAAAAGCATCTACTTTCCACCCTGCAAATGACACCTTCACTTCATTCACCACAGTGTCTGGCTGTATAATGAAATTTATCACTTTCAGAGGAGATAACTGTGACTAGTGTCTTTTACGTCTGTACCTCTTCTGTTCTTAAATATTTCAGTTGTATTTTTGGCTACCCATGATAAAAATTATTTTTGTAGCCCTGGAACTAGGAGATCGCGTCCAAGTAATTTAATAATCCACCTGCCTGTTATGATCAAATTTTCATTCTAAGAACGTTATTATTTAAAATTTTATCATCTTTGTTTAAAGTTTATACAGTATAACTTCGATATTTCGACAATTTGTAGACTAAAGGTCTGTTTACACACATCAGTGCCGTATTATCTTCACCGTTCAGTGTCCGTGGTTGATCAGTGATGTCAGTTCACACACATCCGATATTTTCTATCCGTAGTCCTTCAGTGTTATTAATAATTCAGTTCAGTAATTCAGTCAAATAGCAGCAAGATGATAGATTTTTCTGATAATGAATTGGCAATTATTGCCATTGCCCTAGATGAGGAAGAAAACCATAAAAAAGCGAAAATGAGTACACAAGGCATGGTTAAAACGAGAAAGTGAAGGCGAATTTATCACTTTATATAAGGAATTAATTGAGAATGAAACAAAATTTTTTGAATATTTCAGAATGTCCAAGTATTATTTTTAAAACCGATGTCCATGTATTTTTTATGTGACAAATCATACAGAACAGTAAAAGTTCGCACCAACTCGATTAATTTTTCATCCATTTTACAACAAATACAATAATTTCTAATTACAGAATCACGTCAGTGAAAATTAAAAAATATCGTTGCGATCGTATTACCTAATCACGGAACGGACAGCACTGAAGCACTGATGGTACTGATACGTCACTGTGTCGGACATGTGTAAACATGTTCGTTTGAAACAAAAGCAACGATATTTTATTTTTCACTGACACTGATACAGCACTGACACGTCACTGATGTGTGTAAATAGACCTTTAGAGGTTGTTGAAGTATCAAAATGTCAAACTATCCAGAGCATATGGCATATTATATAAAATAGTAAGCATTAAAACTGCCCATAACAGACAGATGGAGTGTCAAATTATTTACACTCAATCTGTTCGTTGCTGGGCTAAAATAAATAATTCTGTTTCGTATCGCATGGTCAGCCAATTAAATGACTGAATCATTTAAGAACAGAAGAGGTAGAGGTGTAAAAGACACTTATCAGAGTTATCTCCTCTGAAAGTAATGAATTTCATTATACAGCCAGACCCTGTGGTGAATGAAGTGAAGGTGTCATTTGCAGAGTGGAAAATATGTGCTTTTCAGAGGGCCCGGCATGCTGATAAGCGTACTTTTCTACTCAATGAGGTAGGCAACTGTAAACCACCTCACTCCTTGTTTTACTTAGTAAAACCTCTGCAGGTTCAAACCAGCCTTTCGGCTGATGAGCTAAACAAACAACAACAACAAGCATTAAAAACACAATTTTTATGAATACAAACAACCTTACATGCCCTTCAGTACAATACTGTATTCAACGACAACAGAAGAGTAGGGGGATGAGGAGAAAGTGGAAGGGGATGACCTGCCTGCCGGAATGCTATTTACACCACTTCAATCGCCTCACCATGAGCCATGTCGAAGAAGTGAAGGTTTACATTTAAAAGAAACTAATAGCAAAAGAATTACACTTAGTTAAAAATATGTTGTGTTACACAAACACTTTTTACTTTCTCTTGCTTTTATGAATATATAGGAAGGAAAGTATTGTTTTCATGTCGATTTTTCAAAATCGAGTTTTCACCGGATTACACGTTTTCAGACCCCCTGAACCCAAAAAACATGTTTTTAGCGATTGGTCTGTGTGTGTGTATACAAAATATCTCAAGAATGGAACATCGTACGAACTTGAAACTTGAATAAGTTACATACCATTACCGGACCCAACACGTACATTTTCATCAAAATCGGTCAACCAGAAGTAGTAGTCTATTCGTGTAATTTTTCCCTTTTTTGCGATTTTCTCAAAAACTGGTCCTACGATTTTTTTAAAAATCGCCTGGTTTACTCAATTTTTTATTCTCTACAAGATAAGGTAGGCGCCATGTTTGCTGAAATTCTTGGTGAGGCTGTTTTTATGTAAAAAAAGTGTTTTTTTTTAAATTACGGCTTTAATATGTATTATAGGGCAAAAATTTATATAATAAAAAATTTTGAGAATGTAAAATTCTACAACTTTTATTTCAACCATTTTTTTGTATAACGCTTAGTTTAGCGGTAATTAGCGATTTTCTGTTTTTTCTCACGAACTCATGTGAAAAATCGATTTTTTTAAGATTTCAGCCTTAGTGTGCATTTTATGCCAAAAGTGTATATAATCGAATTTATAGGAAATTAAAAGATCTACAACTTTTATTTAAAGCATTTATCTCTACAGAGCCTAGTTTAGCGTGAAAGAGTGATTTTCCGTATTTTTATGCTAAACTGAGGTTGATTTTCGTTTTGCATCTTTCACTCATGATAAAAATTAGGTTATGTTATTAAAGGTAGTTTTTTGTTTATTTCTAATGTTTTATTAATAATCTTAGGATTATTGTTAATTATTTGCATTGGCAAGAGAAAGTTGTGTGAGTGTTTCACACCAGATTTTTTTATTGTTTTAATTTATGAATTTGATGCTATATTTCAGAATAAAATATTCTGCTTGGTTTTCCTTCTTGGACAAACCTTTGCATACCCCAGAAAAGAAGAAGTCTTAAATTCAGACTCTAGACTTAAAGAATCACCGAAGAATGCTCGATACTATTTTTCAGCTGATGTTAATGATGAAGTCAGTGATTTGAAATCACATCGACACGAACTGAGATATGGTGTTGAAGTGATCGGTTCATTTTCCTACAGTGATGGTTTTGTTTATAGAGAAGTCAAGTATTCTGCCGATCAAAATGGATATAGAGTAATTAGGTAAGTTGAGTTTAAGGTTAATAGTCCAGTCAACCTGTGTTTTTTAGAGGAAAAAAATAGTATAAAGCTAATATTTTTTCCATCGATTACTATAGTTTAGGCAAGTGTACTGCTAAAAGTCCCCACCCCTACCCCCCTTGCTTCCCCCCAAAGTTACAAATTGCAAGGGTTTCGTAAATCGCATTTATCTCAAAAACTAAACAAGGTATTGGATTAAATTTTTTTTTGTTGTCTTTCTTATGATATTTCCTACAATTAATGTCCTTATCTTTTTTATCGTATCTTTTACTGTTCGGTAGTTATTCATAACAAAGCTGCTAAAACATTATAAATTTAATTATGTAATTTTACTTTTTGGTTTACAACTATTTACACTTACATTTTACACAAAAATGTTTCAAACAAAACTTTTAGTCCTTTTTAAGATCTATAAAATGATATATAACAGTTATTACTAATAAAGTATAGTTATAAAGTACAGTTATAATAAAGTAATAACTGTTATACATCATTACTTTATTGTAATAAAGTAATAACTGTTATATATCATTTTATATATCAGTTATTACTTTATTACAATAAAGTAATAACTGTTATATATCATTTTATAGATCTTAAAAAGGACTAAAAGTTTTGTTTGAAACATTTTTGTGTAAAATGTAAGTGTAAATAGTTGTAAACCAAAAAGTAAAATTACATAATTAAATTTATAATGTTTTAGCAGCTTTGTTATGAATAACTACCGAACAGTAAAAGATACGATAAAAAAGATAAGGACATTAATTGTAGGAAATATCATAAGAAAGACAACAAAAAAAAATTTAATCCAATACCTTGTTTAGTTTTTGAGATAAACGCGATTTACGAAACCCTTGCAATTTGTAACTTTGGGGGGTAGCAAGGGGGTAGGGGTGGGGACTTTTGCCAGTACATTTGTCTAAACTATAGTAATCGATGGAAAACATATTAGCTTTATACTATTTTTTTCCTCTAACGGGTATTTCTTGACACAGGTTGACTGGACTATAATGTTAACATGTTACTATGGGTACAGATTACAATGATCTGTGTGTACTGTATAAAATGGGAAAGCTTAACTTGATTGTCTTAGTGACACTTTCATCACTAATCACCAAAGCCTGTATTTCCTCTAACGTCTTTGTGTGAATAGATGGGTTGTAGTCAATTACCGGGTGATTTTTTAGTCCTGTTACCCAATTTGTTAATGTCTGGTAATTTTTTTCTAAGAAAGGGATATTTTGTTTTATGACACAAAGTTGGTAGCCCTACTCAACTGGTATAGATACGACAGTTTGAGTTGATTCTCCTTGAGTTGCGTAAAATTTTGTGCTGTTTCCAGTTGTGTTACGAACAGAATGTCTTTTACCCTAGAACAACGGGTTTTCATTCTTGAACAATATTTTGCTACAAAATCATATACGATTGTAAAAGAATCATTTCAAATTAAATTTTTTGGTGTTCCTCCACTCTATTCTAGTCAATTTCTAGGCTAACTAACTGATTTTTAGAGGCAGGTATTGTTTGCAGCAGAAAACGTAGTGGTTGACCAACTCTCTTGACAGATGACGTTAAGAGAATGTGAAAACAAGATTGCTCAATTCTCCATGGAAAAGTTTACAAAAACTTTCCTCGCATGTTAATTTGTCATGTTCGAGTGCTCAGAAAGCTGCTAAAAAATTGAAATTGTATCCGTATCACATACGATTAGTTCTAGAGCTTCAGCCTCCAGATTTAAACAAGAGACTGTTTTAGGATAAAAGACATTCTGTTCGTAGCACGACCGGAAATGGCACAAAATTTTACACAGCTCAAGGAGAATCAACTCACACTGCCATATCCATACTGGTTGAGTAGGGCTACCAACTTAGTGTCACAAAACAAAATTTTTTTTTTTTAGAAAAATATTACCAGACATTAACAATTGGGTAACAGGACTAAAAAATCACTCTGTAGAAAAATTAAAACTAATTGATAATTTTGTTACACTGATTAATTTATATAGAGAAAATATTCTGTAAAAGGAAAAAGTGATGTGACAGTGTGTTGGGCCAGTCTAAGCTGAAGGGAGTAGTCTGTATGGAAAAGTCCATTTAATAAGGAGAGGAATGTGGGTGAGTTGTGCAACTTGACAATTTTGTAGCTGAGTTCTAACCTTAGTGTATTGATGTGATAAATTAGTTATAATTAAATAGTTAGTTATTGAAGTGAAGTGTTAATCTACACAAATGTTTTAATTTTTTTTTTTTTTTTTTGTTTAACGTTTGACTGTTCTGCAATTACTGCTAAAGCAGACGGTGAAGGATGAAATGATTTTTTTGTAACGTATGAAAATATGCCGTGCCTGGATGGGATTCGAACCCAAGACCGCATGATGAGAGGCTAGCACGTTACCAACTACGCCAATGCGGCCAGCATGTTTTAATCTATCTTTGTTGTTCTATCTCATGTATTTATTTTTATCGTTTACTATATTGCTATTTATCGTATTTTAATTTCTAATGTAGTGTCTTATATTATTCAAAGCTGTTTACTTTTCCGTTGACTTGGTTCAGTTCTGAGTTCATATAAAATGAGTGAAAATAGGGGAAGAAATAAAGTCGGCAAAAAAGGTCAAGTTTTGCACAGTCAACGCGCTGAAATTATTAATAGTGTGATAATGTTTTTTGAGTGGGAAGTGAAAGAGGGACCTGATGTATCATTGGTTTTCATTATTTCTTATAATAGTAGCTAATAAACTGCCCATAACATAATAGTAGCTACATAATAGTAGCTAATAACATAGTAGTAGTACATAATAGTAGCTAATAGTAGCTAAACTGCCCATAACAGACAGGTGGAGTGTCAAATTATTTACACTCAATCTGTTCGTTGCAGGGCTAAAATAAATAGTTCTGTTTCTTATCACATGGTCAGTCAATTAAATGACTGAATCATTTAAGAACAGAAGAGGTAGAGGTATAAAAGACACTAATCAGAGTTATCTTCTTGAAAGTAATGAATTTCATTGTACAGCCAGACCCTGTGGTGAATGAAATGAAGGTGTCATTTACAGAGTGGAAAATATGTGCTTTTCAGAGGCCCCGGCATGCTGATAAGCGTACTTTTCCACTCAGTGAGGAAGAGCAATGGTAAACCACCTCACTCCTTGTTTTACTTAGTAAAACCTCTAGAGGTTCAAACCAGCCTTTCGGCTGTTGACCTAAACAACAACAGTAGCTAATAATATCAGGCAGAGTAGTAGCATTCAAGCTGCCGTTATGTGGTTCGGCTAGTATTACACGGGATGTGGAGTGGAAGGGGAATTCCTTTCTCACTTTCTAATGACTATATCATATAATCGCCGTATTTTCTCTCGGAATTAAAACAGAACCGAGAGGTATAATTTTTTGAGTGTTATTTTCATTACAAATATTCACACCTCCACTTTTTCAATATAGCAGAACTTTGATAGTTTGACACTTTGTTGACTTAGTAGATGTTTTCAAAGTATCAAAATGTCAAACTGTCCAGAGCATATGGCATATTATATATAGGAAGCAATAAAAACATGATTTTAGTACGAAAGTTGCAAGATTTTAATGAATACAAACAATCTGACGTGCACTTCTGTACAATACATACTGTACTCAAGGACAACGGAAGGGTACGAGAATGAGAAGTGAATTTTATGTTATATATAATCATCTTAATTTAGTAATATTTTTTTCCTTATATCAACTGCTTTATTTTATTTTTTAAATTATTTTTTATTTTTGTTTTTATCAACTGCTTTTCGTGTCGTATCATCCAGGAATGCTTCATATAAAAACTTTTATTTCCTCAACTCTTGCCTGCGCCCAGGTGATTTAACCTTTGCAGGCATGATTTCCGGTAATTTTTGTAATGTAAGGGAAGAAGAGGAGGAAAAGGAGGGATAAGATTTTTATTACATATATATTATTTTTGTTTATTTTTTCTCTCTTTTGTTTCTTTTCTTTTATATATATTTTTACATCTATATCATTATTTGTAAAATAATATTTGTAACTTTTTATGGTAAAATAAAGTTAAATTTTAAATTTAAAAAAAAAATGGGCTGACCTGCCTGCCAGATTGCTTCTTACACCACGTTGTGGCGCTTTGCTACAAGCCGCATCAATGATGCGAAGGTTTATTTTATTATAATCGTGACATACAGATGTAAATTTTGTTGACTGGAAAATCGTTTCTTTTACACTTCTCTATTGATTGCAACATGTGCTACATTAGAAATCATGTCCACAATGTAAATTCTTTATTAATAATGCCTAAAAATGTTTTCGTACGATATTTATATGACAAAAGAACTCTTGAAATTCTCCAAATAAGAGATGTAATTTAATTAAAATTAGAGTTCAATGGTTTAGAGTTCTTTATGTTGTTGTTTAGGTTGTCAGTCGAAAGGCTGGTTTGAACCTCTAGAGGTTTTACTAAGTAAAACTAGGAGTGAGGTGTTTACCCATGCTTTCCTCACTGAGTGGGAAAGTATGCTTATCAGCATGCCAGGCCCTCCGAAGAGCATCTATTTTCCACCCTGCAAATGATACCTTTACTTCATTCACCACAGGGTCTGGCTGTACAATGAAATTCATCACTTTCAGAGAAGATAACTGTGACTAGTGTCCTTTACATCTCTACCTCTTCTGTTCTTAACACTCAACTGGTATCATCATTTTTTGTGACATAACTGGTATCAGCGGTCTGACAGACCTCCAAATTTGTTTTTTTTTTTTAAGTTCTTCATACTCATTTAATTAATTTTTTTTAATATTAAACTTATAAAACCATGTATAATCGAAGATGTAAATGTAAAATACTTAGCATAAATGCAAAATTACTATTTAAAAAAGTAAAAAACGAACACTAAGCATTTTTTTGACTTTTACTTCCATTTTGAACAGAACAATAAAATTTTTGGGCCCTAGAAACATTCTGTGGTCTAATAATTATAAATAAATAAGTAATTAATATGATAAAGACAAATTTATTTACAAAATTATGATGTACAACTTACATTTTGGTTCCGAGTTCTGCTATTTATGTCTATTGTTGGGCAGTACACTCTGACAAACATTTATTAAAATTTATTCGTTTTTTTTACTTTTTGATTATTTACAATAAAATTTAAAGATTTTTATGTTAATAAAAATTCACATCATTAACACGTACAACTTGTTTACGTGATGGATCTAGTTGTGTTGAAGCCGCTTCAGAAATTTTAAATGTATCATCCATAATGAAAATTTTATAAAATTACATATGAAAATATTTTATAATAGTACTAAACAAAGAAATGATGTATGAAAAATTATTGTATATTCATTAAAACTTTAAACAATCCATGTACTACTTGGTTTTAAAGTCTTCAAAAAGTTACACAACTGGTATCATAGGTCCAGGAGACCGCCAGTAGAAAACAAAATACAAATAACTCGCAACTTGTTAGCTCGTACCGAAAATGATCTTGATCACGCATAGTTCAAACAACAGTTGAAAGGTATACAAAATATACGTGATGTCGGGCCATTGGGAGGGAAGTGTTGGAGGGGTAAAAAATGACAGCGGTCTCACAGACCGCATGATACCAGTTGAGGGTTAAATACTTCAGTCATGTAATTTGCTGACCATTAGTTAAGAAGCACTACTTTTATTTTTAGTCATGAAAGTAACAGATTGAGTGCAAATAATTTAACACTCCACCTGCATGTTACATGCAAAAAGTTCTTTATAACAGTGTAAAACAGATGTGAAAAGTAGCGGTGTATAGATTGATTTATATGTATATGATTCATATAATATGTATGACCATGAACTAAAAATAGAAATAGTTTTTTTTTCTAAAAATAAAACACATTTTCTATTTCATGTACTCTGAAATGTTGAAAAACATTGGTTTGCCATTGTTTCAAGCAATCATATTTATTGGAAAACAAACAGTATTATAAATAGTCATACTGCAATCAGCACTGTTAAGTTTACTTATAAATTCTTTTTAAATGCATAAATATTTATGTATATATAAAACAGTAAAATAATATTTTGATGTTTTTCAGTGATAAAATGGAAAATATTTCTCAAACTGAACAAAAAAGCAACAAAACTGAACGCACAAGTAATTTTACTAACTCTGAATTAAATTCTACTCTGCCAAATCACAGATTGTCTCATGCTAAGAAGCTAAAAACCGTATAAATGTAACTTTTGTTTGTGTGATTAAAAATGAGCTCATTTTAACAGAATTAAAGGTAGGTTTGTATAAATATAACCAACTACGGTGGCATGCGGGCCGCACATGCGCAGTAAGTAGCTCCCTCACCACAGCATCGTAGCCTGATACAGGCTGCCTCTAATGTAGTACTCACTACTCATTGTGTTGTGTTCATGCGGTAATCGTTTTGACATTGGTGTCGCTGTTGAAAGCCACACCCCGTCAAAATTAGTTGCGCGCGCACAAAATACAGGGAAAATGTCTGCGATTCATTTTAGGGTAATAGGCAATAAGTTTTTTTCTAAATGATGTACCTACCATAAGTTTTAACAGGCCCAAAAGAAAGGTACGTCATAACCTCATTATGTTATATTTACTATACGGTTCTTTTTGTTAAAACGTCAAACAACTGATATTGTGCGTGTGTAGTTGATTTCTAAAATTTGACGATGTTTCGTATAAAATTCACAACTATTAAAATAATTGATTCAGCTTCTTGGAATATTAACAGGAAGTAGACACCAGCCACGATGATCTATCTTTGACTTCCCTTCAAAAAGTGATTTTTTCAAGCTCGTTTATTATTTCTCTTTCTGCCCTACATACATCAAATTACAGATAAAATTTAATATTTTATAACAAAATAATAAAACGCATATTATGTAATCCTGGAAAAGAAGTTAGGGCCTATATTAGCCTACGTGATACGCAAAAAAGGCGATGAGATTTAAACGTCTAACTTTGTACGAGCGTATCTTATATAAATATCAGAGTATAATAATAACATTTTTAGTGTAATAAAATAAGATCCATTAGGAAGCGAAAGTAATATTTTCAGAATTTTTTGATGAAAAATGAGCTTGTTAGAGTGTAGTGAACGAGACTGGCCGGCAGAGTGCCCTACCGTACCACGCATTGTCACTATTGCGCTTGAACACCGTGCACTGATTGAAATGAGTTGAGGGGAAAGGCTGACGCAACACATTCTCTCTCTCTGTCCCGCTACCCTCCCTACATGCCGCTGTAGTTGGCGAACAGTATATTATACCATTTTATTTATTTATTATTATTATAATTTTAGTTCCTGAAGCTTGCCAATGAACATAGCATTCCTTCTGCCAAGTTACGAGCCCTGCACAAAGTAAGACTATAATTTTTTTTTTTTTTTTATGCTTTTCACGGTTGATAAGCTCTGTTGTTGAACGCATTTAGACCAATCAGAACGTTTATCAGCGTTGTCAGATTGTACAAATGGTTTTAATTGTTATTGAAAGACCAAAAAAAAGGCTGACGAAATATATAACAGAGCTACGAGAGCAAGCTTTGGCTAGTCACTGCGTAGCTGTGAAGAAGTGGATTGGGAGCAATGCGTCCGTTCAGAGCTCATCAGCCCTGGAAAATAGTGTAGTGGTTTGATTGCCACTTTAGGGCACCTGGGCTTTCCATGGGCTTCATTTGGAATCCCATATCCTAGAATTTTTCCATCCTCTTCGCCGTTTGGAAACATTTTCCTCTTCCACCATCGAGACCGTTGACCATTTTTCACATGTACCCTACGCGGGGCCCTTTAACTGGGTGTACCCTAGGCAGAGGGCTAACTGAGTGCTACTATCCAGAACCGAATAGACCCAGGTTTTTTAACGAGGTTGTTACTCCTCCTGAAACGAAAGTGTGTGAACAAAATATCTGAAGATAGGAATATCTTACCAAGTGAAAACTTGGAACTTAAGTTAGGTATTACTAGAAGACCTGACTCAAAAATTTTTATCAAAATTTGTCCGCTGAAATTCTTGCGGAGGCTGTGCTTTTGTGGTAAAAAATTATTTCTTTAAGATTGTGCCCTTAATATACATTTTAGGACAAAACTAAGTAATAAAAGTTGTAGGAAATTAAAAACCCTACAAATTTTATTGTAATAGTTTTTTTTATATGATGCTTACTTTACGTCAATTAGTGATTTTTTTTTGTATTTTTCTGTCAGCTCTTTCAGGACACGTGCCGCTCAAAAATGTTTGAAATGTAGCTCGCAAAAATGTTTGTACTGACACTTTGTATGCGATTGAAAATGACCCTCATTTTTTGGAAACGATAATAACATGTGATGAAACGTGGTGTTTTACTTATGATCTGGAAACGAAGCACCAATCCATGCACTGGAAGACCCGAACTTCACCAAGAGCCAAAAAAGCTCGTATGAGAAAGTCAAAATTTAAAGCAATGGTGATTGTTTTTTTTTTAAATCCATGGCATTGTGTACCTTCACTGGTTTCCTGAAGGTCAAACAATTAATCAATATTACTACCTTGAGGTACTTTCTAAACTACATCAAAGAGTAAGGAAAAAATGTCCCGAAATGTGGAAGGACAAATCATGGGTTCTCCAACAAGACAATGAGCCAGCTCATTCCACATTATCTGTCAAGAAGTTCCTAGCCAAGTACAGCATCTCAGTGTTAGAACATCCACCTTATTCACCAGATCTTGCACCATGTGACTTCTACCTGTTTCCTAAGGTGAAATCTGCATTAAATGGGACAAGATTTGAGTCTGTGGAAGCTGTAAAAGAGAAAGCGCCACGTGTCCTGAAGGAGCTGAGAGAAGATGACTTCCAGCACTGTTTCCAACGATGGAAAATTCGCATGTAGCTTTGTAGGGATAGAGAAGGAATGCATATTGAAGATGACAATAAGTGATTATCTACGAGAATAAATATAAAGTTTTTTACGTCAGTCTCGTTATTTAATAGCCACACCTCGTACGTATGTATGTACACGCATTATTAATTACATTCTGAACTAAGAGCATTATTAATGACATTCTAATACAGCAAATTGTAAATTGGATCATTTTTTTAGGAAAACAAAATACATGTATCAATGTTTGTAATGTGAGCTGAAAAAAATGTTATAACGAATTTTGTATATCAGGGTACGATTGTATATATATATTTTTTTAGCCACAGAATCAACTCCTAAGAGATTGCTTTGCAATTTTGAATCACTTTGTATAATTCCTTATTTAATAACTGTGCCCTAGAGGTAAAGAGCGTTAACTCAAATTTTGGCTAGATTAAATTTAAAAATCAGCAAGAAAGCCTTATAAAAGTTACAGTAACCACATTAACTCCACTTATGTATACGATGCGGAAAATTTTTAAAATGATTACTATTTTTTACTCTAATTGCATGTATACTCGTTATTGACAACAAGTTATTTTATTTTGAATTATTTTGTTTTTATCTTACTGATACTGCCCATAACAGACAGGTGGAGTGTCAAATTATTTACACTCAATCTGTTCGTTGCAGGGCTAAAATAAATAGTTCTGTTTCTTATCACATGGTCAGCCAATTAAATGACTGAATCATTTAAGAACAGAAGAGGTAGAGGTGTAAAAGACACTAATCAGAGTTATCTCCTCTGAAAGTAATGAATTTCATTGTACAGCCAGACCCTTTGGTGAATGAAGTGAAGGTGTCATTTACAGATTGGAAAATATGTGCTTTTCAGAGGGCCCGGCATGCTGATAAGCATACTTTTCCATTCAGTGAGGAAGGCAATGGTAAACCACCTCACTCCTCGTTTTACTTAGTAAAACCTCTAGAGGTTCAAACCAGCCTTTCGGCTGTTGACCTAAACAACAACTTACTGATAGGCCTCAAAATTTGCTTAAATTCGGTAATTTTTTCAAAGATTGCTGTGCATAAAATTCTCTTTCTTTATCAGAATACCATAATATATTTTGTATAAGTTTTATTTTCGTGTGATTAACACAAGTTACATTGGTAGTTAACCCTAATGTAATTAAAACGCAGAAAGGCATAAAGAGTATGAAGTCCTGTGGGTGGTCAGGGGGTAATAGAAATTAAGAAAGTTGTTTAATCATTTAAATCTCTGTATCAGAAGCTATTTTATTTGATACAAATGTAAAAAATTCTCACACTTTCAAATTTTATTTTACAAAATAACAAACTTCATGTTTTTGGTTCTTCTGGAAAATTACAAAAATGGAGTTAACTTCCTTTATTTCTTAGGTACAGATATGATTTGCACGATTTATTAATTTTTATTTTTTATTATTATTTGACAAATTATATTTTATATTTCTGTTTCAGAGCTTCTGGAAGAAGGCTGTATTTTTGTTTAGAACATGTCTGTCCTAGTAAAACACAATTTAATTGTTTTATTGTATAGTATTAGTAGTGATTAATTATTATTTTATATCTGACAGTGAATAATTCTTGGGCAGGCTAAATGTGTTGTTTTATTATCTGCTTGTAATTACATGTTATCTGTAAAAATATTTGATTACGTTTTTTTAAGTTTATGTTGTAAGAAAGAGTATTTTATCAATGTATACAGTTGTGATTCTCAGATTGTACAATGTTCCTTCCGAATTTTATAGGTTACCTATATTATTTCTTTTTTATTGGTTTTTAATAGCTGGTATTTTTTTATGTATGTATCTATATTATGAAAATTCCAATATAAATGTGAATATATTTGTTTTTATTACTTACATTTTATTTCTTATAGTCACTATTAATATGTTTTTACATGGTCTTATGTATTTATTCGTTACCGATTAATTTTATGTAATCAGTGTACTATTTTATTAATAAAAATGTATAGTTTTATAAAAACATTAATATTTGTTTGCTTTGTTTAAACATCATTATCCTAAAGTCACCTAAAAAGTAAAAATGGTGGGATAAATAACTTCGCTCTAGTGTATTTAGCACTACAGTTGTAAGCCACAGGCTTACCACCTAAAAAAAAGTAAATAAATAAAAATACCGTGCGTTCGGAAAGTCGCTGTGCACTGGAATTGTGACTATGGATTTATGAAAATATGTATAAAGAAATGACTAAGCATTTTGGAAAAAAATTTATTCAATACCTTAATTACATTGTTAAACCGTGATTACATTGTTTATAGAAGGTGTTCGAAATGACCTCCATTGGCATCAATACAGCATTGCACTCGTTTCATTTTGTTTGCAAACACCTTTCGCAACTGAAGAACAGTGATTCCTTGAATGTATGCCGTTATTGCGGCTTTAAGTTCGTCAATCGGAGTGTGATGACGCCAATGGAGGTCATTTCGAACACCTTCTATAAACAATGTAATCACGGTTTAACAATGTAATTAAGGTATTGAATAAATTTTTTTCCAAAATGCTTAGTCATTTCTTTATACATATTTTCATAAATCCATAGTCACAATTCCAGTGCACAGCGACTTTCCGAACGCACGGTATAAGAAAATATAGGTTACGAGGTTGAGAAGAACTGTACAAGAAAAATTAACGATTTATGGAAATAATTAGAAAAAGAAGAGTAAAATATTACAGATACTTGTATATATCAACCGGTCGACAAAACAAATTTTTTACTAAACAGTAGACCTAAAGTGTCTGATAAATGGTTTAAAGAAGTCAGAAATTGTATTAAGAAAACCAGAATAAACCAAGAAAAGTTACTTAACTGAACCAAATTCAGACAACTAATTATGGAGTTTAAGGGGTTCCATGAAGAGTAAAAACAGAACACCGAGTGGATAAAAGAAGGAGGAAAACCTTCACTGAGTGAATGCTGAGAATGTGGGCTGCATAAAGAGCTACCAGAAGTTTATCGTCAATTAGTGATTTTCTGTATTTTACTCATTAACATTGGTAAAAAAATAGGATTTTTACGCGTGTGGTCTTATCATTTTACTACAAAAAAAATGTATAAAGTTGTGGAAAATTAAAAAGCTTACACATTTTAGTTCATGCATTTTTTTTCTACAGAGGCTAGTTAATGTCAATTAGTGATTTGCCGTGTTTTTAAGTCCTATTGAAGTTGATTTTCAGTTGGTGTTTCACTCATGGTTAAAATTTGGTTACATTCTTCCTTATTTGTGAGGCGGAACGAAGAAAAGGACCTCTTGTCGGAAGAAAATTGAGTTGTTAGGATCGGTAGGTACAACGATATTTAGTTTATTTTTGTAGTTTACTTTTCCCGGTTGTACTTTCAATGTAATTACTCCTGTAGGAATGACTACGCAATAAAATATATATTCAAAATTATCAAGGTATTTGGTGTGGAAGAATCCTGAGACCTTCCATTGGGTATTTTGAGCCCGATTCAAAGCTACCGGACTCAGTTGCAGAACCACTAAATAAAAGTGAAGGCACTCATTTAAAAAATCCTTCAGCATTGTCAAACATCAACATTTTTTGAAACATTTAGTCAAATTCCTATGAGTAATTTGATCTTAAAATGTAAAATTTAAAAACGTGTGATGTAAAATTTATAAAATTTAACACCAATTTTTTTTTATCGAAAACTTAAGCTGCCGTAACTTACACAGCTTTTGAGTAAAAAGTCTAAATTTTGTATGTAATTGGTCAGAATTTAATGCTAATTTTAAAAAATTTAATAGCTCAAATTACAAAATTTTCGACAATAGGTCCCTTTTCGGATTCCGGCTCACATTTACATTGACAAGAGAAAGTTGTGTGAGTGTTTCATACCTGATTTTTTTATTTTGAAAATAAATTGTACAATGTTCAAGGGATTGATGAAGAACACTGTGAATTGTTGATAAATTGTATAAGATGACACACCTGTTGTTTAGGTCATCAGCCAAAAGGCTGGTTTGAACCTGTAGAGGTTTTACTAAGTAAAACGAGGAGTGAGGTGGTTTACCATTGCCTTCCTCACTGAGTGGAAAAGTACGCTTATCAGCATGCCGGGCCCTCTGAAAAGCACAAATTTTCCACTCTGCAAATGACACCTTCACTTCATTCACCACAGGGTCTGGCTGTATAATAAAATTCATTACTTTCAGAGGAGATAACTCTGATTAGTATCTTTTACACCTCTACCTCTTCTGTTCTTAAATGATTCAGTCATTTAATTGGCTGACCATGTGATAAGAAACAGAACTATTTATTTTAGCCCTGCAACGAACAGATTGAGTGTAAATAATTTGACACTACCTGTCTGTTATGGGCAGATGACACACCTATTGAAGTAAGAAAGTGAATAAACATTTAAGTTGGTTAATGTGCAATTTAAGTAACACATGTTAAGGGGGTAGTCAACTCAAGAAGATGATTTTTTTAAATTTTGATTGTTTTTTGCATTTATTTGAAGTTTAAAATTTTCTGAATCACAACATATTTTGTTTACTTTGTAAGTTGACAAAAAGTTATAAAAACATCTGTTTAAAATAAAGCTCACTAGCAAGGCAAGTGAAATTATTCCTTCAACTTTAACCGGAAATGTGGTTTTTGCATGATTGTACATTTTGGGAATTAAATATTTTGGTTTGTATTGGAGATATTTGGAAGATGTTATTTTCAAATGTTCATAATTTCTTGCTCTATTATCTGTGGAATGATTATTACAAAAACCTTAATACGGATTTAGTTAAAAAATAATTTGTGAATACATAAAAAAAATGTTTTTGAAAGTATGGTTTTTCTTCTATAAAATTGTTATAAGAAAAAATACATACAAGCGCATACAACAGATAGTAGACAGCAATTTTCTGTATTTTGTAGCATAAGAATCATGTTGATATCGTTCTTGGTTCCTGAGATATTTGATTTCCCATAAAAGCCTGCTTTTACAACCTCACCCTTATATTAGGGGCTGTAATTAATTTTTTGGCTTGGTTCAAATGGTAGATCATTAGTAGTAAATTACTCTGTCATTTAAAATAAATAATGATAAATTATAGCCAGAAATTTTCATTTTTTGGGTCGACTACCCCTTTAAGTTAGCTTATAAGTCTTGACAAGTTCTATACTTTTGGGAGTCTCCTGAAAGTAATTCACAAAAAATATTTCTAAAGAATTTTAAAAATTATTTTTTGAAATACTACTTCAAAGTAAACAGAATTTGACGTCTATTACATTAAAGTGAAAGTTGTTAAAATATTATTGTATTGCAATTTTATACTGAGTGAATTATCTAATAGTCTGGTAGTTAAATATAAAATTATTAATTTATGATGAAATGCTCGTAACAGATTATTGACACCTGTTTTTAAACATTGTTACAAATATTTAAATAATTTCCACAAAAGTCATTAATACTCATTGTTTTTTAAGAAAATTTTAATAATTAAGTTAATAAGAATTTCAAAATGTTTATGATAGGCGTATGAATTTGGTTGTCTATAAATTTCACTAGGTTAATTTTAACTGTGACAAATATTGCTTCAGGGTTTGTAATAAATTCTATTTAAGGATCTAAACACATAATTACTAGTTCAGTCATTTTATAGTGGTTTAACAAGATGGTTGGAGGACACAGGATTATTTTTTTGGTAATGTTATATTTCTTAATTTATATTTTCATATAACTTTTACTTAATGCATAATCTATTGTATAACAATAAATGCAATTTATTGATTAGATTTAACACATGAAAAAAATTACAACATACTGGTGTAATTGACAAATAACAACATTGAAACATATTATTATACTGATCTTAATTATTTACAATCAAAATTAGATTAATAGTATTATTTTTACTATTTTTACGGTGTACTTTGATGGTTAGGGTTCAATTAACCATACTCTCTCAGGAATGGTCGGCCTGGGTCTATACAAAACTACACCTCATTTACACGTCATATATACATATCATCCTCATCTCATTGGGTCATGGGGTTGCTTATTGTTCTAAATTGAACAGATTGCAACGTACACAAATTAGGAATAAAAAAAAAATAGTATTTTTTTAAATAAATAAAAATAAAAAATAACCAAAAAAACTCCCTTAACATATCAATTCTGAGCAATTACGAGGTATCTCTCCCATCGGGCTGATTACTCGTGCAGCATTTTCTCAGTTTGCTTTATGTAGGGCTTACAACTTATGTTACTAACGTTTTTATAGATTTATTTTATTTGCGACCTATGCATGGATTTATATTTGCTAATAACATAAAAATAAACAATTCAATGTTATTTTTAGGTGTATTTTCACCTGTTATAATAAATTTATTTCTTGTCTGAAATTTTCCATTTACCGTTACGATTTATGTGTAATTTCTTATATAATTTTAAACTACAAAAATATACTTTTAAAGTAAATCTAAAAGTGTAAGCTATTTTGAATCGGTACCTGGAAAGATACTAAATTCACGGCTTAAACTTTACCCTGAAAACCCGTTAAAAATCTTGAATGAGTATACTATACGAGGGTAAAAGATCGTATGATGAAAATTCAAAAACGAACTGCACGGTTACACAGAAAAAAACCTTTCTGATGGCTATACAATAGCAACAAACTGATATCCGGCAGGCGGTGTTCCTCTGGAATTACTTAAAATGATAACAAAACAGAACCCGCTAGGTGAGACGGAAGCTGGGCGATAACAACTACCCATGACTCGCTAGGCGAGTCTCTATCACTGAATGTGTTAAAACAAGAAAAAATAATTGGTGTGAAACACTCACACAACTTTCTCTTGCCAATGCAAATAAATAACAATAATCCAAACATTAGTAATAAAACATTAGAAATAAACAAAAAACTAACCTCAATAAACATAACCTAATTTTAATCATTTGAAAGACGCAAAATGAAAATCAATCTCAGTTTGCCTTTAAAATACGGAAAATCACTCTTTCACGCTAAACTAGGCTCTGTAGAGAAAAATGCTTTAAATAAAAGTTGTAGATCTTTTAATTTTCTATAAATTCTATTATATACACTTTTGTCATAAAATGCATACTAAGGCCGAAATCTTTAAAAAATCGGTTTTTCACACGTTTTCGTGAGAAAAACAGAAAATCACTAATTACCGCTAAACTAAGCGTTATACAAAAAAATGTTTGAAATAAAGGTTGTAGAATTTTCAATTCTCTACATTTTTTATTATATAAATTTTTGCGCTATAATGCATATTAAAGCCGTAATCTTAAAAAAAACACTTTTATTATGTAAAAACGCCCTCACCAAGAATTTCAGCAAACATGGCGCCTACCTGATCTTGTAGAGAATAAAAAATTGAGTAAATAAGGCGATTTTTAAAAAAATCGTAGGACCAAATTTTTGAAAAAATCGCAAAAAAGTGAAAAATTATACGAATAAACTACTACTTCCGGTTGACCGATTTTGATGAAAATGTTCGTGTTGGGTCCGGTAAGGGTATGTAACTTAAGTTTTAAGTTTCAAGTTCGTACAATGTTCCGTTCTTGAGATATTTTGCACACACACACACACACACACACACACACACACACACACACAGGCCAGTCGCTAAAAACATGTTTTTTGTGTTCAGGGGGTCTGAAAACGTACAGATTTGGTGAAAACTCTATTTCGAAAAATCGACATGAAAACAATACTTTCCTTCTTATATATTCATATAGGTACGAGAAAGTAAAAATTTGATTTAATAATACTAATAATAATTAATTTGTATTGTACAGTATAACCTTGTTAATCCAGACTAACGGACCAAAGGAAATCCGTAAAATTGAAAATCCTGGTAATATGGGTAATAAGCAAAACAAATCCTTAAATAAGCACTTACCATTTATTATGATAAAAGAACCATGTTTTGTAACAAAATTAGATAGAATTGTTTAAAATAATCAAAAAATAACTTTTCACATTATTTCCTAAAGAATTGGTCCCCTGTCTTCTGTTTCAAACTCGTGGTGTGTCAATGAAGCATGGTCATCATTAATAGTTCAGCTGGATTGACACTCTTCTAAACCTTTCTTAAACTCGACAAAAAACACTTCTTCTTCTCTCTGCCTGTTCCGAACCTCTCAAATCTGTGCATCTCTTTCTCGGGTGTTCTCGTTCTCTTCTGCCCTCCGGCTTATAGCCTAGTGTCTCCTTAGGTATCCAATCCTCCCGCATTCTATTTACATGCTCTAATCACTGCATTCTGTTCTGGGATACCTTGTTGTTTATAGAGAAGATGTTGAGTTTTCCTTGTCTCTGTATTCCTGTTACGATCTTCTCTGCTACACCCATATGTACATCAAAGAAATTCCAATTCAGATGCTTGCAATCTACTCTCATCTCACTTTGATAGCAACCAAGTTTCACTGCCATAGAGTAGAGTCGGCATTGCTAATGTTTTATAAAATCTCACCCTCGTATTTTTGCTGGTGCTATTTTTTAAAGTGCGGTGAACATTTCCGCATATTTGCTGAAATCGGTCAAAAAACACTTTATTACCATAATTTATTGTACAATCTTTGCAGGAAAACTTTACATTTAAACAAAATAAAAAGTGAATGTTTGGTGTACTTACATTCTGTTAAGTAACACTGGTTGGGCAAGCCACTTTGGATGGTGACCAGTTGACAGCCATCCATGAACAAACTCTACTGGGGGTCCCTGTTCAAACTCATGTCTAATCCATGTCAAAAATAAATAAAAAAAAAATACAGAAAAAAAGCAGCGGTCAAATTGGGTAGTTGTCAACAATGTACAGTTCCCAATAACAAATAAAAAATTAAAAAAAAAAAAATCTTATGTTATTAATCATCTTGATCCACCAGGTTGGTCTAGAGACAAATTCATTGCTGCAAGTCAGTTTTTTAACAGCTGATTTTTGGAGAAGAAGATTCCATAATTCAAAAATTAGCAAAGGTATAGTTTCTTGAGTCACGAGTTTACCCTTGTTTGCAACGAGGGGTAAAGGGGAAAAAGCACCAGTGCGCGTGTGCGACTGCTTTAATTTCAGTTCAACAAACATAACAACTTATACTTTACCCAGAGCATATACAATATATCGCGGAACCTTTTGTAGGTTAACTGTACAAATATAACTGTTTGTTACCGTAAACAGAAATGTTAGTTTCTCGAAAATATGAGCAGACTATTCACAGTGCTAAACGAAATCTAATATGCAGTGTAATAAAATTCTGTGAAGTTGAAGCTAAACAAAAATGCCTTCCCCTGCCTCTTAATAAAAGCCATGAGCAAGTGGCTAACTACTGTGATGTTTCTTTTTCCACAATTCTAAAAATTAAAAAAACGAATTTAAAGATGTAAAGAAGCTATTCTTTAACAGTTTTGTTGACACCTGTTAAAAAAAGGAAACGGTTAAGTAGATACTAGTAAGACTGATAGTGAAGACGCTGGTGACAGCGATAGTAAAGAAGGCGATTTATTTTTAGAGTGGAATAAGGTAGCTGGGTAATTACAGTAAATCAAATATTTCTAGTCATGTAATTAAGCTCTAGGCAATATTACAGGTCACATTAATTTCTTATAAGGTTTATGAAGAAAACATTTTCTCGGAATAAACCACAGCTTACAAAATGTATGATGAAACTGAACGGTTGTGAAATGTACGAGTAGTGTCTCACTGTTGAGGTTGGCAGTACTGCAAATTTTCACTTCCCTTCCTCACAGCCCATCCTTACGCAAAAGGCAAGTGATTTCAAGGGAAGTGATTTCAGTATCTACAAAGATAGTTACTTTTATATAGATTTGAATAATAGACTGTGACTACCGGTGTACTTTTATGGTTGGGGTTCAATTAACGATACTCTCTCAGGAATGATCAGCCTGAGTCAGTACAAGATTACACCTCATTTACATGCCATACGCATCATCCTCATCTCATTGGGTCATGGGGTTGCTAATTGTTCTGAATTTTACAGATTGTAACACATTTAGGGTTTAAAAAAAATTAATCATCTTTTTCTCCTTTTTTTAAAAATAATGATTACACAATAATAATGATTAAAGAGGGTAGATGGTGGGGCCCATCTAGCCTGTTCTGGGTTCAAAATGTTTGTGTTTTCAATGAACGGCTGTAATTAAAATAAAATATTCTTAGTATTGTTGAGATCTTCCCAGGTGTCTTTCCTCAGACCTGTATTCCTGAACCTATTTTGGAATTCTTTGTTGAGATCTTCCCAAGTGTCTTTCCTCAGATCTGTATCCCTGAACCTATTTTGGAATTCTATCTCCTTTGATTTTTTGAAGATGCTCCATGCATATAATGTAATAATAATAGATTCTTTCAATTACATTTATTGTTTGAAAATTTTTCCTTCCATCACAATTTCAAATTCTGACCTCCTTTACGCAACCCTTGATCTTCCGTAGAAAACACATCTTTACAACTTTCAAGTTCTGTTTCTTTCTCATTGTAAGAATCCAAGTTTTACTACCATTTTTTTTTTTTTTTTGGTTTAACATCCGACTGTTCTGCAATTATTGCTAATGCAGACAATGAAGGATGATATCATTTTTTGTAACGTATGAAAATATGCCGTCCCTGAATTGGATTCAAACACAAGACCGAATGATGAGAGATGAGCACATTACCAACTACGCCAATGAGGCCGGCGAAAGAGTTGGAACTACCATTACATTTTAAAATCTCATCACTGTATGTTTGTGAGCCCTATTCCTTTTTGCAGTTGCAATCGCACAAAATAGAAAATTAAATTTTTTTTATTACACTGTTTTTTTGAAGATTTACCAAACAGAAGCCTTGTTTAATCAATTTGTAGCCTCCAAGAAGAATTAGTACAGTAACAGATGTTTTCTTTGTTTTCGATAAAATTATGGTGTTTTGGAAAATCTGGATTTCATCAGCTGTTGGCCGATTCTTTTGGAGATTTTTGGGGATTCTGTAGATTTATAGGCATAGAAAACAAAAGTCACTGCCAAGCCTTTGACTTGAGTCCTTTACTGTAAAAAAATGTGACTCGAAAATTTCAAACCAACTTATCAATTCAGGGGTACCATGTATTGTTTTGGCAGCCTCATTTTCAGAATCTGCCTAAAAATTAATTCATAAAAGTGAAATAATTTTTTTGTTTTCTACTGTTTAATTTGTCTAATTTGCTTTTTTCTTAGTTGGATTTAAACTTTTATGAACATGTAATTTTTGTGGGTTTCCTTTAGGTCCATTGTTAACGGCGTTTGATTTTCCGTATTATTTTTGTATTCATTATATTCATTTTTTAATATTTGCCAACCCGCCATTTGGGTTTCTGATTTGCATTCTTTTAATTAGATGTATTAGTCCTGATTAATTTTTTGTGAATTTTCCCTTCTGTTGCCATATTTATAAAATTTGTTTAACTACAATGGTCTAACCAATCATCTGATAGTACACTGGTTACCACTGTCTAGTATTTATATCCGTATAAAATAGTAACTACCTATACTAGGATTTTGTGTTCACCTCTCATCATGCGATCTTGGGTTCGAATCCCATTCAGGCACGGCATATTTTCATAAATTACAAAAAATCATTTCATCCTTCACTATCTGGATTAGCAGTAATTGCAGAACAGTCAAATGTTAAACCAAAAAAAATACTAGGATTTGAACCAGGAACCTTCGTCTCCGGAAATCAGCTGTTAAACAGCTGCATCATGGCGACGACTTTACCTCTAGACTTGGTGGTCTAGAAATAAATTATTGTTTTATTTTATTTTTATCCCTAATGTGTGTACGTTGCAATCCATTCAATTCAGAACAATAATCAACCCCATGACCCTATGAGATAAAAGATGTGTATGATGTGGAAATGAGGTGCAGTCTTGTACAGACCCAGGCCGACCATTCCTGGGTTAGTATGGTTAACTAAACCCCTACCATCAAAGTACACTGGTAACCTCCGTCTAGTATTGAAACCTGTATAAAAGTAACTACCTTTACTTGAATTTTAACCAGAAACCTTCATTTCTGAAAATCGGCTTTAAACAGCTGACTCGTGGCGACGACTTTACCTCTAGACCAATCAGGTGGGTTATTAAGAATAAAAAATAGTGGAAAATTTTTTTCAAAAAAATTATATTGAAGGTAAAGTCCAGCCTCTCTTAGTTTGCTCCTAATGTAAACAAATAATGACGTTGCTGAGCATGCGCTTTATATCAAAATGTGTACGCGCTGATTAAAAAGTAATAACAAAATACTTTCAAAAGTATTTTAATACAAAATACTTTTAAAAGTATTTTTCTAAATGAAATTGTTAGGCCTACATCATATCATCCTTCCAATGGTAAACTTGCGAAAATGCAAATTTTGCGAAGATGAGTTTGTTAATGCATGCTAATGTATACAACCCAACGCATGTTGCAGTAAACTCGCGAATATGTATCTTGTTCGGTTAGGGAGATACAACAGCCTTTGTAAAGTTACGAAAATACGCGAAGTGTGTTAAAGAAGAAAGCATTGAATTTGTTTTTGCTCTCCTGTAAAACTGAGAATTTGCACATTCGCGAGTTTACCATTGGAGGGACGATATCATGACTGATTTTTTTTAGTACTTTAAGTACTTATAATTTAAAACATAGTTAACTCAATAGTAATATGAGATTCGTCAAGTCACAGACTCTAGCGTGCACCCTGTAGTAGATAGCTTTTGTTTGTTGACAGTAGGAGCAAACTAAGAACAGCTGAACTGTAGACTAAAACACTTAATATTATAATATTAAAATAATAATAATAATAATAAAATAATAATATTATATTTTAAAATTTACGTTTTTTTTTTTTTGTTAATAATTGTTTCAATCTTTCTAGTGCATTATTTTACTCCATGGGACTAGGGAACTGGTAGCTCAGTCATCAGCAGAACAGTTAATCCAAAATATTCAAAGAGGAGGAATTGGTTCACCAAAAACTAGTCATGGACAAATTCGTTTTGTTTCCCAACCGGTACAAAATCAGCAAACTCAATTTAATCAGCGGTCAGATTTATCACCTGAACAAATAAGAGCTTTAAATGAACAAGAAGCATTTAGAAAAGCAGTAGCTCATGCAAATAATTTCAGAACTTCATCTCAACCACAACAACAACAACAACAACAACAAAATGTTTTTGCCGGTCAAGCACAACAACAAGATGATCGTCAACAAACATTTGTAGATACCAATAATTTTAATCAAGATACAGTACCAAGACAACAAGCATTCCAACAAGGCTCTACTCAACAATTTGTACCTCAACAAACTCAACAATTTTTACCGGTATCTCAACCTCAACAATTTACAAGAACTAGAGTAAATAAACCGCAAGTTTTTTTCAGAAGACCAACTACTCCCAATAACCCAACAGAATTAAATCAATTTACTTCAAATGTACAACAATTTACACCTCAAGAAAATACAGTAAGAAATCCAGATGTTTTATCAGATGGTGGGCAAAGCACATTTGCTGAACAAAATATTGAACCGCAAGCACCATTAAGACCTAGAACAAATATTAACAGACAACGTCAACGATTCCAACAGACAAGTTCTGGTGATTTTATTGACCATGAAGAAGATTCAAGACAACAGGCTGAGAATGCTAAATATTCATTTACTTCTGAAGTTAATGACAGAATCAATGATCATAACCATATTCGAGCAGAAACTCGGGATGGGTTAAAATTATCTGGTGTCTATTCGTATAGTGATGGTTTCTTCAAACGTACTGTTCATTATGAAGCCGATGAAAATGGATACAGAGTCGTCAAGTAAGTTGAAATTTATTTACAAATATTTTATGTTTAATTGTAGAATTCTTGTGCCAAGTTTCTGCAGGTTGGTCCCAACACTATTCCTCTTCACATCTCTATTACTGAGCCATGTTGTTGTTTAGGTTAGTGATTCTCAACATGTGATTCGCAGAATATTGGCCTGTCTGCATAATTTTTTTTAAATTATTTTTTTGTTTTTGATGGCCTCCACTCACCCCTTAAAGCCATCCTAACCTCCATAAAAGGAACTGACAGGGAAGCGGGGACGACCTACATGAATTAAAAGAAGTGCAGCAACAGATAGAATTCCTTGAAACGCTGCACTTACCTGTTGTTGTTTAGGTCATCAGCCGAAAAGCTGGTTTGAACCTCTAGAGGCTTTACTAAGTAAAACGGGGAGTGAGGTGTTTTACCATTGCCTTCCTCACTGAGTGGAAAAGTACGCTTATCAGCATGCCGGGCCCTCTGAAAAGCACAAATTTTCCACTCTGCAAATAACACCTTCACTTCATTCATCACAGGGTCTGGCTGTATAATGAAATTCATTACTTTCAGAGGAGGTAACTCTGATTAGTGTCTTTTACACCTCTACCTCTTCTGTTCTTAAATGATTCAGTCATTTAATTGGCTGACCATGCGATAAGAAACAGAACTATTTATTTTAGCCCTGCAACTAACAGATTGGGTGTAAATAATTTGACACTCCACCTGTCTGTTATGGGCAGTGGACTTACCTATTGAGACGTAAATCCAGGGGACGTCAAAAGAAAAAAACACTAACTACATATGCCTATAAGCCTTCAAGTAAATTTGTGCAGGGATTGACAATGATTCGAAACCTACAGCGTGGAAAGATAACAATGAGAAAGAATACAAAAACTAACAATAAGAAAAACAACCAAGCTAACAGCCAAGTAAAAAAAATCCAATTATCAAAACAGGAGTCCTACATGACTTAAACTTAAACTTAAAACTTAAACTTAAAATTTCAACACCTTGGCTGGACGAAATTCGTAAGAACCTAAAAAGCGCAAATATACATCAAACTGAAATTTTTAATAAAAACTTATTCCGTCACAAGGTAGACAAGTGGAAAGTTTCAGAGCCCTCAAGAGAGAAGCAGTTTAGACCAAAGTGGTCTGAAAACCGCAAAAAAGCTTTCTCGGAAACAATGAAGGCCTACTGGACCAATAAGAAAAACAAATGACGAAACTGAGTCATGATGCTTAACGTCTTCTATCCAAGGAGAATTCGCCAATAATAATAATAATAATAATAATAAACTAACAATAACAATAATAACAATAATAATAATAATAATAATAAACTAACAAAAACTAACAATAAGAAAAACAACCAAGCTAACAGCCAAGTAAAAAAAATCCAATTATCAAAACACTTTTACTTTTTTTAGTATAATACTTTCGGATTTATCTTAATTACCTAAATAACAAAATAAATTAGTGTGGAGTCGGCCTTCCCACCGGTGGCTTTGACACCACGTCTTCATAGGAATAATGAATTTTCTTCTTCAGGTGAATTGATGTCTCGTAATTAGTTCCCTTTCAGAAATTATGGTGGATATTTTTCCTAATTATATTTTGGAAGAAATGCAACAATAATTTATTTTATGTATTACATTTTTATTACTTTCATAAATATTTTTGAAGAGGCCAATGTAACTATAATATTCAGTTTTTTTAATTAGTAGGCAATGTAGTAGATCTACTAGTAGGCATGTACAGGCTTTTATTCATTTAGTGTAGGCCCATGTGGTCCACCATTGATTTGGTAAGACATCCAGTGGTCCTAGGTATGAAAAGGGTGAGAATCACTGGTTTAAATCATCAGCCGAAGAGCTGGTTTGAACCTCTAGAAGCTTTACTAAGTAAAATGAGGAATGAGGTGGTTTTTCAATTGCCTTCCTCGCTGAGTGGAAAAGTATGCTTATCAGCAAGCCAGGCCCACTGAAAAATATCTACTTTCCACCCTGCAAGTGAAACCTTCACTTCATTCACCACAGGATCTGGCTGTGTAATGAAATTCTTTAATCTCGGAGGAGATACTGAGACTAGTGTCTTTTACATCTATACCGCTTCTGTTATTAAATGCTTCAGTCATATGCCATAATTGGGTGACAATGTGATAATAAACACAACTATTTTTTGTAACCCTGGAACTAGCAGATCGAGTGCAAATAATTTAACACTCCACCTGCCTGTTATGGGCAACTGTTACTGAACCATCTTTTCTCCGTTTCTCTCCTGATATTGTATTTTTTACCCAATTCATTCATAACTAAATCCATCCATTTCACTCTTGGTCTTTTTCGCCCATCTCAACATTTTAAAGCTTGTATAATTTATTGATGTATTCTTACTTACATAAATAAGTTTTTGTTCAAATAATTATTAGTGTAGTGATTTCCAACATAGTAATCAATAATCACATTGTGATTGTGGACATTTAAATTCTGTAAGAAACATATTTAGATCTAAAGAGTTCAACCATACATTTTTACTTTCTCTTGCCTATATGAATATGTAGGAAGGAAAGTATTGTTTTCATGTCGATTTTTCGAAATCGAGTTTTCACCAGATCTATACGTTTTCAGACCCCCTGAACCCAAAAAACATGTTTTTAGCGATTGGTCTGTGTGTGTGTGTGTGTGTGTGTGTGTCTGTGTGTGAACAGAATATCTCAAGAACGGAACATCGTACGAACTTGAAACTTGAAACTTAAGTGACATACCACTACCGGACCCGACATGAACATTTTCATCAAAATCGATCAACCGGAAGTAGTAGTTTATTCGTATAATTTTTCACTTTTTTGCGATTTTCTCAAAAACTGGTCCTACGATTTTTTTTAAAAACGCCTGGTTTACTACACTTTTCATGCTCTACAAGGTAGGGTAGGCGCCATGTTTGCTGAAATCCTGCGTGAGGCTGTTTTTATGTAAAAACATATAGTTTTTTTAAGATTATGGCTTTAATATGCAATTTACCGCAAAAATTTATATAATAAAAGTTGTAGAGAATTTAAATATCTACAACTTTTATTTCAAACATTTTTTTGTAGAACGCTTAGTTTAGCAGTAATTAGCGATTTTCTGTTTTTTCTCACGAAAACGTGTGAAAAATCGATTTTTTTAGGATTTCGGCCTTAGAATGCATTTTAAGACAAAAGTGTATATAATAAATTTTATAGGAAATAAAAAGATTTACAACTTTTATTTGTAGCATTTTTCTCTGTAGAGCCTAGTTTAGCGTGAAAAAGTGATTTTCCATATTTTTAAGCCAAACTGAGTTCGATTTTCATTTTGCGTCTTTCACTCATGATTAAAATAAGGTTATGTTATTAAAGTTAGTTTTTTGTTTATTTCTAATGTTTTATTACTAATGTTAGGTTTATTGTTAATTATTTGCATTGGCAAGAGAAAGTTGTGTGAGTGTTTCACACCAGATTTTTGTAATTAATTTAACTCTTTAATAACTGAATTTAAGGCAACTTTAAATTTTTTGAAGTGAAAACTTCTTTAGGCACATCTTGTGCTCTTTCTGAACAGTGAACCAAACTGAAGTGTCACAAGTCACTGTATAGTGACGCTGACTCGGGTAACTTCTTTACGCACTTCTTGCGCTCTTTCTGAACAGTGAACGAAACTAGACTGTCACGCATCACCGAACAGTGACACTGAATCAGGTATTCTCAAACAAACACTAAGCATTCTTAATTACGTGCAGAAATAAAAGGTTATTTTCATTCAACTCATTGGGGAAACCCAAATTTTTTACTTTATAGACTATAACAAAAGAAAATATTAAATCAGATATTCAACAGGTACTGTCAAACATTGTGTTGTTTAGGCCATCAGCCAAAAGGCTCGTTTGAATCTCAAGAGGTTTTACTAATTAAAACGAGAAAAGAGCTGGTTTACCGTTGCCTTTCTCACTGAGTTGAAAAGTATGCTTATCAGCATACCATGGCCCAAAAAGAATTTACTTCCCACCCTGCAAATGACACCTTCACTTCATTCACCACAGGGTCTGGTCGTATAATGAAATTCATTACTCTTAAAAGAGATAACTCTGACTAGTGTATTTTACACTTATACCTCTTCTGTTCTTAAATGCTTTGTCAAATAATTGGGTGAACATGTGATAAGAAACAGAACTATTTGTTGTAGCCCTGCAACGAACAGATTGAGTGTAAATAATTTAATACTCCACCTGCCTGTTACGGGCAATGTCAAACATTAACCACGTGAATCCTTTATTGTTAAACAAATGCTGTACATTTATAGTTCAGCAATAATTTTTACTCGAATTGATTCAGTTTTTTTTTTTTAATGCGTCTTAGAGACTCCAGGAGGAGTATAGGACATGATAACACCTGAAATACATATAAGAATCACACAATGTATCACTACTATCAAGTAAGAAATTCTTGTACGCTCTAAAAAGTTTCACTGATCAAGAAATTTTTCAATTTTTTTTTAAAGGAATGCAAATTATCACATTTTAAAAATTGCAGTAATTTATTCATGAATTTTCTCCCTGCATAAGTAGGTATTTGTTCAAACCATTTTGTGGAGTGATTAGCCACATAATAATCATTTCTGTTTCTCATGTTATGATTGTGAACATTGAAATTCTGCATAAAATTATTTTGCCTGACATACATAATCACCTCAAAAATGTAGAGAGAGGGAACTGTAAGCAATTTAACCTCCTTAAATAGTGACCTGCATGAGGTTAACTGATTAGCTCCCACCATACACCTAATAGCTTTCTTTTAAATTTTAAAAACCCTATTCATATTACCCATTCTAGAATTATCCCATACTAAGATACCATAATGGATATGAAACAGAATGAGGCCATGATAAGCTGTCATTAATAATTTTTTATAATTTAATCTGGCAATTTGCTTTAGTGCAAATACCCCAGATGATATTTTACTACAAACTTGATTGGTATAGAAGTCCCAAGACAAAAGTTTCAGTCTACAGATTGAGTTACTGTATTCTTATAAGTTACTGTATTCTGTAGGCAGTGTAATATTTAAAGTGTACAAATACATTCTGTGTTGCGTGTTACTTTATTTGTGAATAGTTTAATATAATACACGTATGTTATTGTATATAGGCGTAATAACTGTAATTAAAGTACATAATGTAATATTTATTATAAATTTAAATACCAAACAATGTTTGATAGAGATTATTTTAGATATTTAAATAAATTTGAATCTTAAGTGTTGTTGTTTAGGTCATCAGCCGAAAGGCTGGTTTGAACCTGCAGAGGTTTTACTAAGTAAAACGAGGAGTGAGGTGGTTTACCATTGCCTTCCTCACTGAGTGGAAAAGTACGCTTATCAGCATGCCGGGCCCTCTGAAAAGCACATATTTTCCACTCTGCAAAAGACACCTTCACTTCATTCACCACAGGGTCTGGCTGTATAATGAAATTCATTACTTTCAGAGGAGATAACTCTGATTAGTGTCTTTTACACCTCTACCTCTTCTTTTCTTAAATGATTCAGTCATTTAATTGGCTGAACATGTGATAAGAAACAGAATTATTTATTTTAGCCCAGCAACGAACAGATTAAGTGTAAATAATTTGACACTCCACCTGTCTGTTATGGGCATATCAGCGGTGTATCTAGATAATATTTTGGTATTGGGGGGGGGGGCAAGACCTATTTTAAGTTAGGTAATTTGGGTATTAAAGTAGGCTAGTTACATTCAATGCATTAGTTTTTACAACCAAATTCAGAGGGTAAATTATGATTATTACATTATTGACAACTAACCAATTGGATCGCTGATTTACCGTATTATTTGACATGGATTAGGCATGAGTTTGAACAGGGACCCTCAGTAGAGTTTGTTCACGAATGGCTGTCAGCTGGTCACCATACAAAGTTATTTGCCCAACCGGTGTTACTTAACAAATAATAGCGACTTACTACCAGCTGACTGACTGGGCTGGCCCGGAGGCCAAAAAGGGTTTAAACAAAACAAAGTGAATGTTTGATAACACAAAAAATCTGGTGTGAGACTCACACAACTTTCACTTGCCAATGCAAATAATTAACAATAAACCTAACATTAGTAATAAAACATTAGAAATACACAAAAAACAAACCTCAATAAACATAATTTAATTTTAATCATATATGAAAGATGCAAAATGAAAATTTACCTCAGTTTGGCTTAGAAATACGGAAAATCACTCTTTCACGCTAAACTAGGCTCTGTAGAGAAAAATGCTTTAAATAAAAGTGTAGGTCTTTTAATTTTCTATAAATCTTATTATAAATTTTTGTCGTAAAATGCATACTAAGGCCGAACTCTTAAAAAAATCGATTTTTCACAAGTTTTCATGAGAAAAAAACAGAAAATCGCTAATTACCGCTAAACTAAGCGTTATACAAAAAAATGTTTGAAATAAAAGTTGTAGGATTTTAAATTTTCTACAACTATTATTATAAACATTTTTGCGCTTAAATGCATATTTAAGTTAAATTAAATGCATAAAATGCCATCCCACTCGGGCATGGCATTTTCATACGTTACAAAAAATTCATTTCATCCTTCACCGTCTGCATTAGCAGCAATTTGCAAAACAGTCGGATGTTAAACAAAAAAAAAAATAAATAAATAAATGCATACATGGGTTATTCAAGCCGCAATCTTAAAAAAATAATTTGTTTACACGAAAACAGCCTTACCAAGAATTTCAGCAAACATGGCGCCTACGCTATCTTGCAGAGCATAAAAAATTTAGTAAACCAGGCGATTTAAAAAAAATCGTAGGACCAGTTTTAGAGAAAATCGCAAAAAAGTGAAAAACTGCACGAATGAACTACTACTTCCGGTTGACCGATTTTGATGAAAATGTTCGTATCGGGTCCGGTAGTGGTATGTAACTTAAGTTTCAAGTTTCAAGTTCGTACGATGTTTCATTCTTGAGATATTTTATTTACACACACACACACACACACACACACACACACACACACACAGACCGATCGCTAAAAACATGTTTTTTTGGGTTCAGGGGGTCTAAGAACGCGTAGATCCGGTGAAAACTCGATTTCCAAAAATTGACATGAAAACAATACTTTCCTTCCTATGTATTCATATAGGCAAGAGAAAGTAAAAATGAGCTTGACTTGCAATATTGACTAACGAGATAACAATGTTGACAAAATAAAGTCCACATTTCTTGGTGCATGTGAAAACGTATCAAGAACTTCCTCGTCACTAACAATAATGTACCAGTTGAAATCATTAGTTAATTTTTTCTTATATTTTCTGATTTTGGAGCCCCCCCCCCCCCGCTATATTTCACCACTGTTTCAAATAAGTTTTTATTTCTATTGTGTAGTTGTAATCACATATACAATGGTTTTTTTTGTAATCCCTAATTTGTGTACGTTGCAATCTGTTCAATTCAGAACAATAAGCAACCCCATGACCCAATGAGATGAGGATGATGTGTATGGTGTGTAAATGAGGTGTAGTCTTGTACAGACTCAGGTCGACCATTCCTGAGAGAGTATGGTTAATTAAACCCCAACCATCAAAGTACACCGGTAACCATTGTCTAGTATTCAAATCGGTATAAAAGTAACTACCTTTACTAGGATTTAAACCAGGAACCTTCGTCTCCGAAAATCAGCTGTTGAACAGCTGATTTTGGCGACGACTTTACCTCTAGACCAGTGTTTCCCAAACTTTTTTTTCTCGCGGCATACTACAAAAAACAACGGCCAATAGCCGCGGCACACTTATTACTTTATGCCATTGATTAAGCTTAAGTACTTGATATAAACGTACTTATATAATACGAGGGCAGTCCAGAAAGTCTGTCACGTTTGATATAAATAAAAACGAAGTACAAGAAAAAAATTTTAATTTATACATTTGAAAGTGCAACTAAAATGCTATTTTTCTACATAATCACCAAACAAATTAAGACACCTATCATAGCGGTGAACGGATTTTGAAATGCAGGCGTCATAAAAGTTATTTCTTAGTCATCGGCTAGGCATTATTTTGTTGGACCGTTTAAATTTAATTTATATTTCTTGAGTTCCACGGCACACTTGGCCGGCCTCGTGGCACACCAGTGTGCCGCGGCACACAGTTTGGGAACCTCTGCTCTAGACCAACCCGGTGGTTGGTTTTTTTTAAAGAAGTATATTTTTAGTAAAAAAGTTTGACATTTCTATTAGAAAAGGAATGATATTGTCAAATTTAATAAAGAGCTCATACGATAAACCAATAATTAATTATTCTTGAAATCTGCATAATAAAATATCATTATTGTTTTATTTTTCTAAGATCTCATTAAATTGATGAGACTGGAGGGAGAAAGAATGCATAATATTGAGTGAGAGAGTAACTGAAAGAAAAAGAGAGGGAGCGAGAGAGAGTAATAGAGTAACTGTTGGTAGAGATAATGTTATTCCAAAACAATAATTCTTCATTTCATACTACAGGATTAGTTAATGCAATCTAGTTTTAAATATAGCTTGAATTATTCAATGGAACTTTTCACTTTATATTAGAAAGTTATTTGCTAGTATAAAAATATCTTAAATTTGTTTACATAAACATTGTATTCTACATATTTCATAACTTTCGTATCCTGTTTATCAATGAAAATTAACTGATTTTGCATTTTATAGAAAAATAATACTATTAGTGTGCTTTTGATAAAGTAATTATTCATTATTGGATATTATTATTATTATTATTATTATTATTATTATTATTATTCTTTTTCTTTAGCTTGTTTGATCTCAATGGATCACTCTAGTCAACTTTCTGGTTCGCTTCTCATGTACTTCATTGGCTCACCGTTTTTGCCAATACCTCCTCATGTTTTCAGATCTTGCTTTTCGTTGTTCGTCAATTACCTGCACAACTCTAGCCACCTTGTCCACATTAAAACATTTTGCATTTAGAAACGCCCTTATCTTTGGTTTATTTGTCGCATCTTCAATCCTCAGTCCAACTTCGTCAAGATCCTCTTTAATCGCTGAGATGTATCTTCCACCAGATTTCACACTGATTCCTCTGGTTATAAGTTGTTTTAATAACCTATTCTCTGGCATTCTTAATATGTGAAAGAAATAAGAAATTCCGCGCTTCTTCTTATTATTTTAATGTAGGCAAAAGCAAACGCTTGTCAGCCTGAAACAATGCATACAATAATACTACATCTTATAACGAAAAACACTTGAATTATATATAAAAAAATCTGGTGTGAAACACTCACACAACTTTCTCTTGCCAATGCAAATAATTAATAATAAACCTAACATTATTAATAAAATATTAGAAATAAACAAAAACTAACCTCAAAAACATAACCTTATTTTAATCATGAGTGAATGACGCAAAATGACAATCGAACTCAGTTTGGCTTAAAAATACGGAAAATCACGCTTACACGCTAAACTAGGCTCTGTAGAGAAAAATGCTCTAAACAAAAGTTGTAGACCTTTTAATTTTCTATAAATTTAATTATATACACTTTTGTCGTAAAATGCATACTAAAGCCGAAATGTTAAAAGAATCGATTTTTCTCACGTTTTCGTGAGAAAAAAACAGAAAATTGCAAATTACCGCTAAACTAAGCGTTATACAAAAAAAACGTTTGAAACAGAAGTTGTAGGTTTTTAAATTCTCTACAACTTTTATTATATAAGTTTTTGCGCTAAAATTTATATTAAAGCCGTAATCTTAAAAAAACAACGTTTTTACGTGAAAACAGCCTCACCGAGAATTTCAGCAAACATGGCGCCTACCCTATCTTGTAGAGAATAAAAAATTGAGTAAAATAGGCGATTTTAAAAAAAATCGTAGGACCAGTTTTTGAGAAAATCGCAAAAAACTGAAAAATTATACGAATAAACTACTACTTCCGGTTGACCGATTTTGATGAAAATGTTCGTGTCGCGTCCGGTAGTGGTATGTAACTTAAGTTTCAAGTTTCAAGTTCGTACGACGTTCCGTTCTTGAGATATTCTGTTCACACACAGAAGTAGGTATTTAAATAGGTGTTTCAACTCAGAAAAGGGGTTTGGATTTATTTAGGGTTGGTTTTCTTTGGTCAGATTATGATAGTTGTGGTTTTCTTTATTTGTGTTTGGTGTTGTGTGTGTGTGTGTGTGTGTGTGTGTGTGTGTGTGTGTGTGTGTGTGTGTGTGTGTGTGTGTGTGTGTGTGTGTGTGTGTGTGCGTGTGTGTGGGTGGGTTTTTTTTTTTTTTTTGTTTAACGTCCGACTGTTCTGCAATTAGTGGTAATGCAGAGGTGAAGGGTGATATGATATTTTGTAAGGTATGAAAAAAAAAAAAAAATGCCATGTCTGAATGGGATTCGAAGCCAAGACCGCATGATGATGAGAGGGGAGCACGTTATCAACTGCGCCAATGCGGGCGGGAATGTGGTAGTAATAGCCAGACCTCGTACATATCTTCTCATCTGATTGGATTTTGGGGTTGCTTATTGTTCTGAATTGAACAGATTGTAACAGATACATATTAGGGATTAAAAACAAATTTTACATTCACCAGTTAAGAATGGAACCAGTTAAATGGAACATTTTCTTATTCCTTTACTTAAAAAAAAAATTCTATGTAATAATTACATAATGGTAATAATTACATGGATGTATCGTAGGATACTGAGAGTATCGTGGAGAGAGAGAGAGTGACAAAGGTGGAGGTTTTGAGAAGGATGCAAAAGGAGAAAGAATTGATACTAACAATAATTAAGAAGCGCAAATTTGGGAGTTGTTGTGAGGGGAGATAAATACCAGTTGTTGGAACTTATTATCCAGGGAAAAAAATAATTGGCACAAGATCCATAGGGAGAAGAAGGAATTCATGGTTGAAGAACTTAAGAGAATGGTTCAATTGCAACAACTGCCAAGTGTTTAGATCTGCAGTATCAAGAATACGCATAGTTTTGATGATAGCCAAACTTCGGAACGAAGACGGCACCTAAAGAAGAAGAGAGAATAATTACATAATAATTAATAATGTAATAATTACATAGAATGGTTTTTTTTAAGTAAAGGAATAGGAAAATGTTCCATTTTTTTAACTGGTTCCATTCTTAACTGGTGAATGTAAAATTTGTTTTTTTAATCCCTAATATGTATGTGTTACTATTATTACTACTTAAATTAATGATAACTTAATTATTAAGTTATCATGTTTTACTTATTTTTTTTTACCGTACACGAATGTATGGGGGAAGCAAAGTATTATTTTCTTGTTGATTTTTTTTCGAAATCGATTTTTTTTTTCATCAAAAATACACGTTCTCAAGCCCTCTTCACAAAACACAAGTTTTTAGCGATTGGTCTGTTTGAACAAAATATCTCAGGATCGTAATAAGATACGGAGTTGAAACTTTGACCTTAAGTTAGGTACCACAAGGGGACGTGACACAAACATTTTCATAAAAGTCAGTCAACCGGAAGTAGTAGTTTATTCATGGGATTTTTAATTTTTTTTGCAATTTTCTCAGAAATTGTTTTTGTTGCGTCAACCTAGGATTCACAAGCTCTGAATAATAAATTTTATCACAAACCGCTACAAAAGCAAGAATAAACATGTATCGTAAATCACTGGAGATGGAAAAAAGATAAAAAATAAAAATTACTATTTTTTGATTCTGCAATCATGTGGAAGTCCATAAACTAAAGAACATTTGATTATAAAATGGTCAAAACCTACTGGACACTTGAAATGGACAAACCCTGTACCATAAATTTAAAAAAAATCTGGTGTGAAACACTCACACGACTTTCTTTTGCCAATGCCAATAATGAACAATTTAACCTAACATTAGTAATAAAACATTACAAAAAAACAATAACTAATTTCAAAAAACATAACCTAATTTTAATCATGAGTGAATGATCAAAATGAAAACCAATCTTAGTTTGGCCAAATAATACGGAAAATCACTCTTTGACGCTAAACTAGTCTCTGTAGTGAAAAATGTTTAAAATAAAAATTATAGATTTTTTATTTATAAATTTGATTACATCCATTTTTGTCGTGAAGTGGATACTACGGCCGAAATCTAAAAAACGATTTTTTACGAATTTTCATGAAAAAACAATAGAAAATCACTAATTACCGCTAAACTAAGCGTTATACAAAAACATGTTTGAAATAAAAGTTGTAGGATTTTAAATTATCTACATTTTTTATTATATAAATTTTTGCGCTAAAATGCATATTAAAGCCACAATCTTAAAAAAACTATTTTTTTAACGTGAAAACAGCCTCACCAAGAATTTCAACAAACATAGCGCCTACCCTATCTTGTAGAGCATAAAAAATTTAATAAACCAGGCGATTTTTAAAAACATCGTAGGACCAGTTTTTGAGAAAATCGCAAAAAGTGAAAAAATACACGAATAAACTACTACTTCCGGTTGACCGATTTTGATGAAAATGTTCGTGTCGGGTCCGGTAGTGGTATGTAACTTAAGTTTCAAGTTTGTACGATGTTCCGTTTGTGAGATATTTTGTACACACAAACACACACACACACACACATACACACAGACCAATCGCTAAAAACATGTTTTTTGGGTTCAGGGGGTCTGAAAACGTATAGATCCGGTGAAAACTCCATTTCGAAAAATCGACATAAAAACAATACTTTCCTTCCTACATATTCATATAGGCAAGAGAAAGTAATAAAGTTCGTCAACAAAAAAAACCTAAAACCACTTTCACTTTTGGGTTGGTCTAGAGGTAAAGTTGTAATTTAACACTCCTTTGGCATGGTATGGGCATTTATATAATTAAACAGATTAAAATACGTATTACAGGCAAGTTCATTATGTCAATGGTAACCACTGGTTGATTTTCGATGAGACATACCAGAATTTTTGGTGAAAATGTAAATTCTAGATAACTTGTTCCGTTTATTGCTTACGTAATACGCAATAATTTTAAAATCGTCACGTTTACTGAACTTTTTATGCTTAACAAGATAGGGTAGGCGGCGCCATGTCTGCTAAAATTCTCGGCGAGGCTGTTTTCACGCAAAAAATTGTTTTTTTTAAGATTGCGACTTTAATATGCATTTAGCGCAAAAATGTATCTGGTAAAAGTTGTAGAGAATTTAAAAATCTACAACTTTTATTTAAAATATTTTTATTGTATAACGCTTAGTTTAGCGGTAATTAGCAAATTTTCTGTTTTTTTTCTCACGATAACGTGTAAAAAATCGATTTTTTAAGATTTCAGCCTTAGTATACATTTTACGACATAAGTGTATATAACCAAATTTATAGAAAATTAAAAGATCTACAACTTTTATTTAGAGCATTTTTCTCTACAGAGCCTAGTTTAGCGTGAACGAGTGATTTTCCGTATTTTTAAGCCAAACTGAGGTTGATTTTCATTTTGCATCATTCTCTCATGATTAAAATAAAGTTATGTTTTTTTGAGGTTAGTTTATTTATTTATTTCTAATGTTTTATTACTAATGTTACGTTATATTGTTAATTATTTGCAATGGCAAGAGAACGTCGTGTGAGTGTTTCACACTAATTTTTTTTAAATTTATTTAAAGTGGCATCAACTGCTTGATTATTAGTGACTACGGTGGATTATGTGACTATAACTATAGGTTTTGACTTATGAAAATTTTCAGACCCTAGTCGGGAATCGAAACCGGGACCTCCGCTTGGTAGGCTAAGCACTACGCTACGTTGGTCGCCCCATTAATCTTTATTTAGTAATAATACCTAATGTTGTTAATTTGTCAACGGAATTTATAAGTTCCAAATTAAAGACCCTTACTTACATCACACCTGGAGGAGAGAGTATTGCTAATAATAACAATCAAAGAAAACTTAAAAATCTGGTGTGAAACACTCACACAACTTTCTCTTGCCAATGCAAATAATTAACAATAAACCTAACAATAGTAGGTAATAAAATATTAGAAATAAACAAAAAACTAACCTCAATAGACATAACCTTATTTTAATCATATGTGAAAGACGCAAAATGAAAATCTACCTGTTTGGCTTAAAAATATGGAAAATCACTCTTTCACGCTAAACTTGGCACTGTACAAAAAAATGCTTTAAATAAAAGTTGTAGATCTTTTAATTTCCTATGAACTTTATTATATACACTTTTGTCGTAAAATGCATACTAGGGCCGAAATCTTTAAAAAAAATCAATTTTTCACAAGTTTTCGTGAGAAAAAAAACAGAAATTTGCTAATTACCGCTAAACTAAGCGTTATACAAAAAAATGTTTGAAATAAAAGTTGTAGGACTTCAAATTCTCTACAAATTTTATTATATACATTTTTGCGCTGAAATGCATAATAAAGCCGCAATCTCAGAGAAACAATTTCTTTACGCAAAAACAGCCTCACCAAGAATTTCAGCAAACATGGCGCCTACCCCATCTTGTAGCGAATAAACAATTAAATAAACCAGGCGATTTTTAAAAAAATCGTAGCGATTTTTAAAAAAATCGTAGCGATTTTTTAAAAAATCATACAGTAAAATCTCTCTGTTGCGGAACTCTATATAGCGGAAATCTCTCTTTAGCGGCATTATTTACCGACCCCGACCCTTTCGTATATTACGATAATGTATTTAACTCTCGTTATAGCGGCACAAAAAAAAAATCTCTCTATAGCGGCAAAACAATATCTTCAGGATATGGATTTAGACGCTTAGTTTAGTGGTAATTAGCGATTTTCTGTATTTTTTTTTTCTTACGATAATGTGTAAAAAAAATCAATTGTTTTAAGATTTCGGCCTTAGTATGCATTTTACGACAAAAAAAGTATATAATTAAATTTATAGAAAATTAAAATATCTACAACTTTTATTCAGAGCATTTTTTTTTCTCTATTAAGCCGATTTTAGCGTGAAAGAGTGATTTTCCGCATTTTAAGACAAACTGAGGTCGAATTTCATTTTGCGTCTTTCACTCATGATTAAATAAGATTATGTTAATTGAGGTTAGTTTTTTTTTGTTTATTTGTAATTACTAATGTTATGATTATTGTTAATTATTTACATTGACAAGAGAAACTCGTGTGACTGTTTCACACCAGATTTTATTTATTAATTTTTTTTTGTATTGATAAACAAGAAAAAAAAAAGGTTTATATATATATATATATATATATACGAGTATAACTGCGAAGTCAGCGGACTGTAAGCCAATTAACTGAAGTTTAATCTGGCCACAGACACACAGTTCACGGACAGGTTGAGAACTGCAGTTAAGATGGACTGTCATTTAACTCTGTGTGTGTGGGCAAATAACTTCAGTTTTGATCTGCAGTTGAAATCTTTAGACTGGTTGAAAGTTTTGTGTGAGATTTTGTTTTACTTTCATTTTATACGAAATGAGTGATAAATCCGTAACTTTTTTTTTTGACGGAATTTATAGACATTTACCGGCAACATCCTTCTTTATGGAAAGTAAAATCTAAATGCTATTTAAATAAATTTTAAATATAATGCTACACTCCAATGTTTTAAGAAATTTTTTTTCTAATCTGTAAGAAAATGAATATCTTTGTAGAACCTTCAATAAGAAACAAATAATTGAAACTAAATTATGAAACAATTTTTTTCTCTTGTGTTATATATAGGCTAAAATACTGGAAAATTATATCATAAAAAAAAAAGCCTTGGTATGAAACAAATCCTTTGTGTAGAGGGAATCTAGTTTCATTTCTATAATGCAACATGCTTACTATACCAAATTTGGAATGGTATTTTAAGATTAACAAAAAAAAAAATTAAAACGATTTTCATAGCACGGACTTTGATATCGTACATTTTCACTAAGTGAGTACAATTCTAACTCTCTAACCATACAATCTCACTACCTCACTATACAATCTCAATACCTGACCATAAAAAAAAAAAATCTGACTATATATGACTAAAAAAAAAATCTGACTATCTAACCACACACACACACACACACACAACCTGACTACACAATCTGACACTCTCACTATACAATCTGACTACCAGAACAAACCAAACAAAAAAAAAAAAAAAAAAAAAAAAAAAAAAAAAAACCCACCCACCCACACACACACACACACACACAAACACACACAAACACACACACACACACACACACACACACACACATACACACACACACACACACACAACACCAAACACAAATAAAGAAAACCACAACTATCATAATCTGACCAAAGAAAACCAACCCTAAATAAATCCAAACCCCTTTTCTGAGTTGAAACACCTATTTAAATACCTACTCACAGACACACACACACACAGACACACACACAGACCAATCGCTAAAAACCTTTTTTTTGGGTTCAGGGGGTCTGAAAACGTATAGATCCGGTGAAAACTCGATTTCAAAAAATCGACATGAAAACAATACTTTCCTTCCTATATATTCATATAGGCAAGAGAAAGTAAAAATCTGGTGTGAAACACTCACACAACTTTCTCTTGCCAATGCAAATAATTAATAATAAACCTAACATTATTAATAAAATATTAGAAATAAACAAAAACTAACCTCAAAAACATAACCTTTTTTTAATCATGAGTGAATGACGCAAAATGACAATCGAACTCAGTTTGGCTTAAAAATACGGAAAATCACGCTTTCACGCTAAACTAGGCTCTGTAGAGAAAAATGCTCTAAACAAAAGTTGTAGATCTTTTAATTTTCTATAAATTTAATTATATACACTTTTGTCGTAAAATGCATACTAAGACCGAAATGTTAAAAAAATCGATTTTTCTCACGTTTTCGTGAGAAAAAAAACAGAAAATCGCAAATTACCGCTACACTAAGCGTTATACAAAAAAATGTTTGAAATAAAAGTTGTAGGTTTTTAAATTCTCTACAACTTTTATTATATAAGTTTTTGCGCTAAAATTTATATTAAAGCCGTAATCTTAAAAAAACAACGTTTTTACGTGAAAACAGCCTCACCGAGAATTTCAGCAAACATGGCGCCTACCCTATCTTGTAGAGAATAAAAAATTGAGTAAAATAGGCGATTTTAAAAAAAATCGTAGGACCAGTTTTTGAGAAAATCGCAAAAAACTGAAAAATTATACGAATAAACTACTACTTCCGGTTGACCGATTTTGATGAAAATGTTCGTGTCGCGTCCGGTAGTGGTATGTAACTTAAGTTTCAAGTTTCAAGTTCGTACGATGTTCCGTTCTTGAGATATTCTGTTCACACACAGACACACAGACACACACACACACACACAGACCAATCGCTAAAAACATGTTTTTTGGGTTCAGGGGGTCTGAAAACGTATAGATCCGGTGAAAACTCGATTTCGAAAAATCGACATGAAAACAATACTTTCCTTCCTATATATTCATATAGGCAAGAGAAAGTAAAAATCTTTCTCAAAAAAATTACTCAAGATAATAAACAATATCATAGCTGGAGGTCCCAGGTTCGATTCCCGGCTGGAGTCTGGAAATTTTCACAAGTCAAAACCCATTGTTCCAGTTTCATAACCCACCCTAATTTCTAATAACCACAACCCTTGATTTATATAAAAAAATTTTCTCAAAAAAATTACTCAAGATAATAAACAATATCATAGCAGGAAGTCCCGGGTTCAATTCCTGGCTGGGGTCTGGAAATTTTCACAAGTCAAAACCCATTTTCCAGTTTCATAACCCACCGTAATTGCTAATAACCACAACCCTTGAATTATATAAAAAATCTTTCTCAAAAAAATTACTCAAGGTAATAAACAATATCATAGCTGGAGGTCCTGGGTTCAATTCCCGGCCGGGGTCTGGAAATTTTCACACGTCAAAACCCATTGTTCCAGTTTCATAACCCTCCCTAATTGCTAATAACCACAACCCTAGAATTATATAAACAATCTTTCTCAAAAAAATTACTCAAGATAATAAACAATATCGTAGCTGGAGGTCCCGGGTTTGATTCCCGGCTGGATTCTGGAAATTTTCACAAGTCAAAACCCATTGTTCCAGTTTCATAACCCACCCTAATTGCTAATAACCACAACCCTTGAATTACATATAAAATCTTTCGCAAAAAAATTACTCAAGTTAATAAACAATATCATAGCAGGAAGTCCCGGGTTCAATTCCTGGCTGGGGTCTGGAAATTTTCACAAGTCAAAACCCATTGTTCCAGTTTCATAACCCACCCTAATTGCTAATAACCACAACCCTAGAATTATATAAAAAATCTTTCGCAAAAAAATTACTCAAGATAATAAACAATATGAAGGGTGCAGGGGAAAAACCAACTAAGTCACAAAACAGGAATTTTGCAGGAGGGCAAAAACAAAGTTTAAAATGATCTGAGAGAAAGAGAAATTTAGAAATTTAGAAGGCCAGCGCCTACGTCGCTGCCCTTGGACTCAATTGGTTATTCCCCTGATTCGAATGGACTGAATTGGTTTTTCCCCTGTGCTGCAATATTTCAAATGGCTATATCTTGTGATTAAATTAGTTTTTCCCCTGTAGCTTTCAGCACGTGAAAATATTTACCAAAGAGTATCAAATGGCATATTAATCTAAGTTTCGAATTTTTTGGACTAAGTTGCTTTTTCCCCTGTACCCTTCATATCATAGCTGGAGGTCCTGGGTTCAATTCCTGGCTGGAGTCTGGAAATTTTCACACGTCAAAACCCCTTTTCCAGTTTCATAACCCACCATAATTGCTAATAACAACAACCCTAGAATTATATAAAAAATCTTTCTCAAAAAAATTACTCAAGATAATAAACAATATCATAGCTGGAGGTCCTGAGTTCAATTCCTGGCTGGGGTCTGGAAATTTTCACACGTCAAAACCCCTTTTCCAGTTTCATAACCCACCATAATTGCTAATAACAACAACCCTAGAATTATATAAAAAATCTTTCTCAAAAAAATTACTCAAGATAATAAACAATATCATAGCTGGAGGTCCTGGGTTCAATTCCCGGCTGGGGTCTGGAAATTTTCACACGTCAAAACCCATTGTTCCAGTTTCATAACCCACCCTAATTGCTAATAACCACAATCCTAGAATTATATAAAAAATCTTTCGCAAAAAATTACTCAAGATAATAAACAATATCATAGCTGGAGGTCCTGGGTTCAATTCCCGGCTGGGGTCTGGAAATTTTCACACGTCAAAACCCATTGTTCCAGTTTCATAACCCACTGTAATTACTAAAAGAGCCTCCAGAAATGTTTAAAGTCTTCTCACTGGTCTAAAATTGGCCATATCATCCCTCCAATGGTAAACTCGCGAATGTGTAAATTTTGCAAATATGAGATTTGTTGGTGCATGCTGATGTATATAACCCGACACATGTTGTAGTAAACTCGCAAATATGTATCTTGTTCGGTTAAGGAGATACAGCCTTTGTAAAGTTACGAAAACACACAAAGTATGTTAAAGAAGAAAGCATTTAATTTGTTTTTGCTCTCCTGTAAAACTGAGAATTTGCACATTCACGAGTTTACCATTGGATGGACGATGTTGTTTAGGTCAACAGCCGAAAGGCTGGTTTGAACCTCTAGAGGTTTTACTAAGTAAAACGAGGAGTGAGGTGGTTTACCATTGCCTTCCTCACTGAGTGGAAAAGTACGCTTATCAGCATGCTGGGCCCTCTGAAAAGCACATATTTTCCACTCTGCAAATGACACCTTCACTTCATTCACCACAGGGTCTGGCTGTACAATGAAATTCATTACTTTCAGAGAAGATAACTCTGATTAGTGTCTTTTACACCTCTACCTCTTCTGTTCTTAAATGATTCAGTCATTTAATTGACTGACCATGCGATAAGAAACTGAACTATTTATTTTAGCCCTGCAACGAACAGATTGAGTGTAAATAATTTGACACTCCACCTGTCTGTTATGGGCATTGGATGGACGATATGAGGGGGAAAAACTTCACATGTTTTTTATGTTTACCAGATTCCATTAAGGAATTAACTATAGTTTAATACTATATCAAAGACCCCTTCAAATTATATTTTTTCTGTTTAATTAAATATTTTTGGCCTTCGGGCCAGCCCAGTCAGTCAGCTGGTAGATAGTCGCTATTATTTGTTAAGTAACACCGGTTGGGCAAGTGACTTTGTATGGTGACCAGTTGACAGCCATCCATGAACAAACTCTACTGGGGGGTCCCTGTTCAAACTCATGTCTAATCTACGTCAAAAAAATACAACCCACCGGGTTGGTCTAGGGGTAACGTCGTCGCCAAAATCAGCTGTTTAACAGCTGAACTTCGAAGACGAAGGTTCCTGGTTCAAATCCTAGTAAAGGTAGTTACTTTTATACAGATTTGAATACTAGACAGTGGTTGCCGGTGTACTTTGATGGTTGGGGTTCAATTAGCCATAATCTCTCAGGAATGGTCGACCTGGGTCTGTACAAGACTACACCTCATTTACACGTCATACACATCATCCTCATCTCATTGGGTCATGGGGTTGCTTATTGTTCTGAATTGAACAGATTGCAACGTAAACATATTAGAAATTAAAAAAAAAAAAAACAGCAAAAAGCGGCAATCAAATTGGATAGTTGTCAACAATGTACAGTTCCTAATAACAAATAAAAACTTATAAAAAAAAAAAAATCTGGTGTGAAACACCAGATTTTTTCTTGCCAGTGCAAATAATTAACAATAAAACTAACATTAGGAATAAAACATTAGAAATAAACAAAAAACTAACCTCAAAAACATAACCTTATTTTAATCATGAGTGAAAAGACGCAAAATGAAAATCAACCTCAGTTTGGCCTAAAAATACGGAAAATCAATCATTCACGCTCAACTAGGCTCTGTAGAGGAAAATGCTTTAAATAAAAGTTGTAGGTCTTTTAATTTTCTATAAATTTTATTATATACACTTTTGTCGTAGAATGCATTCTAAGGCCGAAATCATTAAAAAATCGATTTTTCACACGTTTTTGTGAGAAAAAAACAGAAAATCGCTAATTACCGCTAAACTAAGCGTTATACAAACAAATGTTTGAAATAAAAGTTGTAGGATTTTCAATTCTCTACAACTTTTATTATATAATGTTTTGCGCTAAAATGCATATTAAAGCCGCAATCTTAAAAAGAAAATGTTTTTACGTGAAAACAGCCTCACCAAGAATTTCAACAAACATGGCGCCTACCCTATCTTGTAGAGAATAAAAAATTGAGTAAACCAGGCGATTTTTAAAAAAAATCGTAGGACCAGTACGCACTCTGATATGTGAAAAGTGAAAAATTATACGAAAAAACTACTACTTCCGGTTGACCGATTTTGATGAAAATGTTCGTGTCGGGTCCGGTAGTGGTATGTAACTTAAGTTTCAAGTTCGTACGATGTTCTGTTCTTGAGATATTTTGTATACACACACACACAGACCAATCGCTAAAAACATATTTTTTGGGTTCAGCGGGTCTGAAATCATATAGATCCGGTGAAAACTCGATTTCGAAAAATCGACATGAAAACAATACTTTCCTTTCTATATATTCATATAGGCAAGAGAAAGTAAAAATAAATAAATAAATAATTTTTTCTTGTTTGTTTACAGGGAAGATTCAGAACCGATTGGAGATGGTCCACAGACAGACCCAGCTGGAACAGCTGATGTTACTGCTAATGTTGGAGGTACCAATATACAGTATTCTATCAAAGCAGAAGAATTACCGCCTGCACCTATTCTAAGGCAGCAACAACGTTCTTAAATTTAATTATTTTTAATTAATTTATTCATTTAAATCCACAATCGTGACATAAAAATGATTATGAAAAATTGGTGGTGTAGTAAAAGCGGAACAACACACCAAAACATAAAAATTGTTGTGTTAGATTAATAAATTAAAATTTATGTGTAAGTTTAATATTAAAATTTTAGTAGGTTATTACAATGTTAGTTTTTATTTCTAAAACAAATTGGAAATATTTAAAAAAATTTTTTGAATTATGTACTTATTAACCATTACCTAACTTCCAGTTTAAATAGATGATTGTCCAAAAATTAATTTGAACTTCTAACCATTTTTTAGTAACCGGAGTGATAATGAATCTGGAACAACTTTCAACAGCTCTAAGAAAACAATTTCTGTTGCTCACAGTCTGCTTTATGAAAAATCACTAATTATTGCTAAACTAAGTTTTGTAGAAAAAAAATGTTTGAAATAGAAGTTGTAGATCTTTTTAATTCGCTATAACTGTAGTTAATATATTTTTCCACAGAATGCATTCTTAGGCCACAATCTTAAAAAACATAATTTTTACAGATTTTAATGAGAAAATATAAAAAAATCACTAATTGATGTTAAACTAAGCACTGTAGAAATAAATGTTTGTATGTTTTTTAATTCTCAACAAATTTGGCTACATAAGCTTTTGTCTTAAAAAGCACATTAAGACTGCAATCTTTTTTTTAACATCCGAGTTAATTTACAATCAGTTTAAAACGAAAACTATAAGTAAATAATATAAAAGTGTTCACATGACAAAGACAATACCCAATGCTATTGCTTCCAAAAGAAAAACAAAATTATTTACAATTTTTGAAAAAATTAAAACGAGATAAAAGATGAATAAAGTAGAATGCATAGAGGAAGAAGATGATGTTGATAGAGATTAATTGTATGTATGGATACAATTAAAAATGTTCAGCACAGTAACTTATTTTAATATTCTAAATAAAGAACAACCCATTGGGTTGGTCTAGTGGTAGAGTTGTCACTGCAAGTCAGCAGGTTTACTGTTTAACTGTTTAACAGGTAAAGTCACCAATGTAGAAATTCTTCGAAGGATGAATAAAGATAAAGAGGTTCTTGACATCGTGAAAGTGCGAAAGCTCCAATACCTGGGACACATTATGCGCAATGAGAACCGTTACGTGTTGCTCCAAAAGATTCTGCAAGGAAAGGTGTACGGTGCGAGAGGTCCCGGTAGAAGAAGGATTTCATGGTTGAACAATCTAAGAACGTGGTTGAACCAGTCGACGACCCAACTTTTCAAAGCAGCTGTTTCCAAAGTCAAGATAGCCATCATGATAGCCAACATCCGAACCGGATAGGCACCATAAGAAGAAGAAGAAGAAGTTCAAATCCTCGTGAAGGTAGTTACTTTTATCTGGATTTGAATAGTAAGCAGAGATTACTGGTGAACTTCAATGGTTGGGGTTAAAATAACCATACTCTCTCAGGAATGGTTGCCCTGAGTCTGTACGAGACTACACCTCACATTTACACGTCATACACATCATCCTTATTTCATTGGATTATGGGGTACTTTACAGTTCTTAAATTGAACAGGTTGCAATTTTCACAAGTTAGGAATTAAAAATTTTAAAAAAAATCTGGTGTGAAACACTCACAAAACTTTCTTCTTGCCAATGCAAATAATTAATAATAAACCTAACATTATTAATAAAATATTAGAAATAAACAAAAACTAACCTCAAAAACATAACCTTATTTTAATCATGAGTGAATGATGCAAAATGAAAATCGAACTTAATTTGGCTTAAAAAAAAACGGAAAATCACACTTTCACGCTAAACTAGGCTCTTTAGAGAAAAATTCTCTAAATAAAAGTTGTAGATCTCTTAATTTTCTATAAATTTTATTATACACTTTTGTCGTAAAGTGCATACTTAGGCCGAAATCTTAAAAAAATCGATTTTTCACACGTTTTCGTGAGAAAAAATCAGAAAATCGCTAATTACCGCTAAACTAAGCGTTATACAAAAAAATGCTTGAAATAAAAGTTGTAGGTTTTTAAATTCTCTACAACTTTTATTATATACATTTTTGCTCTAAAATTAATATTAAAGCCGTAATCTTTAAAAAAACACTTTTTTTACGTAAAAACACCCTCACCAAGAATTTCAGCAAACATGGCGCCTACCCATCTTTTAGAGAATATAAAATTGAGTAAATAAGGCGATTTCAAAAAAATCGTAGGACCAGTTTTTGAGAAAATCACAAAAAACTGAAAAATTATACGAATAAACTACTCCTTCCGGTTGACCGATTTTGATGAAAATGTTCGTGTCGGGTCCGGTTGTGGTATGTAACTTAAGTTTCAAGTTTCAAGTTCGTACGATGTTCCGTTCTTGAGATATTTTGTATACACACACACAGACCAATTGCTAAAAACATGTTTTTTAGGTTCAGGGGGTCTGAAAACGTATAGATCCGGTGAAAACTCGATTTCGAAAAATCGACATGAAAACAATACTTTCCTTCCTATATATTCATATAGGCAAGAGAAAGTAAAAATAAAAACAGCCTGTCGCATTGGCGCAGTTGGTAACATGCTTGCCTCTCATCATGCGGTCCTGGGTTCGAATCCCACTCAGGCACGGCATATTTTCATACGTTACAAAAAAGAAATCATTTCATTCTCCACTGCATAAAGTTACCCCAATGTTGTCGCTAATGACCGTTGCAGTTGATGCGACGTTAAATAAATAAATGGAAAAAAAAATAAAGTCCATGGTAACTTCTGAACTATTAAAACCACAACTATGTGCTATTTCATACACATTCTTAACTAATTGAAATAGAAGGATCTAAAAAAATATTTTGATTATTCATTTCAAAAAGAGGGAACTGAGAACTTAAATAGTTAATTTATAACATCTAGAAGCACTGCACTGATTCTAGGCACTGTTTTCCACAAAGCACGAGTGAATTTTTAATGTATCTTGTACAAATTTTAAATTAAGACACACAGGAAATGAAAGCTAATTTGGTAAAAACAAATGAACACAATAATTACTCTAATTTACACACATTATATTTAAAAAAATAGTTAATGTATACCCTAACCAGTTAACATACATAAACTCTACATTATAAAATTATTAGGATCAAATCTTTATCAAAGGATATGTTACCTATTAAGCATTACCTAAATGAATAAGAAATAATGGTTTTTTCAAAACAACTGATCTTTTTTCTACAAAAACAGAAATGTCAAACTAAACTATTTTTTTAAATTTAAATGATGTTGAAGTAAATGTAAATTTACGAATTTACTGTCAGCCCCAGTCCTTTATGGAAGTGAGTCATGGGTTACCACAAAACACCAAGAAAGTAGGATCCAAGCAGCTGAAATGAGGTTTTTAACCTTTAAACTTTGTGTTCATTCAAAAATAAATCTTTATAATGCATCCTGCAGTTTGAAATTATTTCTATTTCATATAATGAATTTATATAATACTTTCACCAACCTTCTTTTTAAACTGCGTCACCTTTATTTTTATTCTTACTTACACGTGTTTCGGTGGATCCACCATCATCAGAGTAAATAAAAAAATTGAAACTAAAAAAATTTTTATTTCACTTATTTAAAATTTACAGAAGATGCATGTTCAGTCACTTGTATAAAACTCACAAATTTGTTTTATACAAAATGACTGAAGGAGTATAATCTTCTGTAAATTTTAAATAAGTGAGATAAACATTTTTTTAGTTTTAAGTTTTTTTATTTACTCTGATGATGGTGGATCCACTGAAACACGTGTAAGTAAGAATAAAAATAAAGGTAACGCAATTTAAAAAGAAGGTTGGTGAAATTATTATATAAATTCATTATATGAAATAGAAATAAACTTTGTGTATTGACAGTTTGATTAAAAAATATTGGACAAATATTTATATAAGCCTCTCGCTGGTCGGCGACTAGGCATGACCAGTTCATTCATGCTTGCTGACTCGGTCGGAATCGACGCGTGAAAGAACGAAGAGAAAATGGACAAACAAGTTTTAATTTCAAAAGTATGTGTATCAGTTATCCTATTTGGCTCGATTTTTGCAGATTATAATCAAAAGTTTCCAGTTACATTCTACAGTAATCAAAAAATCCTTTGTTTTTCTTCCTTCAAATTTGGAAAAAGATGATTGTATTCTCCGTACTCATTCCTCGCTTTATTTATCGCAAGCACTCCAATCCTTTCAGGTTTAAGCTTAAGGAAAACATTTTCACATGCAATAAACAAAACAGCAGCTTCCTTATCTGACAATGCCATGGCTGCACCGACTCCGAAAACATGCGGCTATTATGACCAGTTCACGCTTTTCTGCGGCAGGTTAAGCAAAAGCGGAAACTAGGAATCTGAACTCACATGCATTCTGGCAGTATCTTACGGTAGCAGTTACGTTATGAATTTGGTTTCATGTTGCTCACCCAGTATTTTATCCACCCTTGTACAGGCCTTCAAAGTTATGTAAGCGTATTCACAGTAGACGGATTTGGTTGAGGTACGATGAAGGGAGAAATAATGGTGTGAGTAGTACAGCAGTAGAGGGGGGAATTCACAGCCGACTCGCTGGAATGCATAACGTACCGTACCGTACCGTAGGTTTATATAATCTAGGCGTTCGGGAGCCTATTTTTCCTAAAAGAGCGACCTCCAACATGGTGGAAGGGTTGACGTTTCCTTGGGGGCTTTTTACAAATGTCCACCGACCACAGACAATAAGACAAAATAGTCAACCGTTCCAGCTACGATCTGTTCTCTGCGACAGCTTCAGTAGAATGAGACAATTCATGCATGCACATACGCATGCATCGACGGTATGTCATCCCTTCTACAGCCGGCAGTATTCTCCCCACTCACTTCTAATTTCTGCACGAACTACGCTTACAAAACATTGACAGATTGTAAATAAATCTTTTGTGTTGTTTAGGTCATCAGCCGAAAGGCTGGTTTGAACCTGTAGAGGTTTTACTAAGTAAAACAAGGAGTGAGGTGGTTTACAATTGCCTTCCTAACCGAGTGGAAACCTACACTTATCAGCATGCCGGGCCCTCTGAAAAGCACATATTTTTCCCTCTGCAAATGACACCTTCACTTCATTCACCACAGGGTCTGGCTGTATAATGAACTTCATTACTTTCAGAGGAGACAACTCTGATTAGTGTCTTTTACACCTCTACCTCTTCTGTTCTTAAATGATTCTATCATTTAATTGGCTGACCATGTAATAAGAAACAGAACTATTTATTTTAGCCCTGCAATGAACAGATTGAGTGTAAATAATTTGACACTCCACCTGTCTGTTATGGGCAAATAAATCTTTTACTCCAACAAATAATAAATGTATTTTTTACTTATTATTAACAGTAATATTCATATTTTATCAGAACACTGATTGTTGTTGTTTAGGTCATCAGCCAAAAGGCTGGTTTGAACCTGTAGAGGTTTTACTAAGTAAAACAAGGAGTGAGGTGGTTTACCATTGCCTTCCTCACTGAGTGGAAAAGTACGCTTATCAGCATGCCGGGCCCTCTGAAAAGCACATATTTTCCACTCTGTAAATGACACCTTCACTTCATTCACCACAGGGTCTGGCTGTATAATGAAATTCATTACTTTCAGAGGAGACAATTCTGATTAGTGTCTTTTACACCTCTACCTCTTCTGTTCTTAAATGATTCAGTCATTTAATTGGCTGACCATGTGATAAGAAACAGAACTATTTATTTTAGCCCTGCAATGAACAGATTGAGTGTAAATAATTTGATACTCCACCTGTCTGTTATGGGCAAATAAATCTTTTACTCAAACAAATAATATATGTATTTTTTACTTATTATTAACAATAATATTCATATTTTATCAGAACACTGATATTATCTTAAATAACTTTATTACAATATTACCATCATTTGATTTTAATCTGACAAAAATATCACAGTGTTACGTTAAGAATTCAAATAAATTTTATTTTCATTTACTCATTTCTCTATGGACAGTTACATCACATTGGAATGTGTTGTTGTAGTCATCACATGACTGGCGTTTATCTTGTCTATGTGTTAGACCGATGTCACCTAAATCTACTGAATGATATCTTCTTGTTAAGTTCTGAAAACAAAAATAAATAAACCAGGTTATACTTAAGCAGCATTTATTCGTAAAAAAGAAAATTAATAGCAATAAATAATAATATTAATACAGTTGAACCTGGTTTTAACGGCCTCAGACTTTACGTCAACTTGGACTTAACGTCATTTTTTTAGGCGTTGTGTCAAACTTCTATCTGAAAAACCCCTGTTTTAATGTCATTAACTCTGTTGTTGCATCAAAAATTTTTCGATGAAATCATTTTTTACTTCATGTACAACGATTGTGAACTTTCCATTATTTATCAGTAAATTGTTTGAAAAAGAAAAATACAGTATACAGTAATATAGTACAATAGTCTACTTGTGAATAATGTTTGCTTGTGCAAAGGGATTAAAATGATTTTGTTAAGCTGTTCATATGTGTGTCTATAACTACTGATTGATCTACGTCAAGGTCAGTTTTGGGACTGCACCCTCTATGTGTCATGTGACACTTAGTAGGTAGCACTGTACCTAACTTTCACATCAGACTATCCACATTTAAGAAAATTTTCTAATACTGAAGAAGCGACTGAGCAAGAGGAAGATTAAGAGGACACCGTTACGCCAACATTGCAGGAGGCAATGCTAGCGGCTGAAACTTTTTTAATATTTCACTGACGCCGAGAGACATTACGGAGAGGATTTATTTCGCAGAACGAGGTGTTCAAAAGAAAATCACTGATTTCTTCCAATAAATAGATAACGCACCATTGTGTAGTTTATGTACTTACAAATATGTATTTTGGTTTCTGTATTTTAATACATAATACCTACTTACACAGAGTGGTTATTAATCTATTTTACTAGGGTATTACGATTTAAAAATTGCAAATAAAAATCCTTTAGCACATTACGTAAATTAGTCGTAATGTACGCTAAACGAAATATTCTTAGTTTAGTCAGATTTACCTTGCCACAAGAGTTAACTTTGTTATAATGTCACTCGGATATAACGGTAAAATTTAATCTGTTCCTTCAATGACGCTAAAATCGAGTTAGACTGTAATAATAATATTTTTATTTATTCCACTTTATACAGATGCAAAATTATATCTTATCTACTACGAATAAATAACCACCAACTCAAGTAAATGGTGTTATATAAAAAAAAATACATAAGAACAAGAATACAAATGAATTACAAATCAATGTCGTCATCCACTACAAATGACAATTCAAATTGTAGTGGCAGGTACAGCGCATGTTAACTATATTATTATTAACAACAATATTAACCAAGCCGTCAGTCTTCAGAGCAGATATTCACCTGTACATGACTAACACTAAAATCAGTTATTATTGTTATATTATGTACCAAGATCAGTAAATTCCTACAAGGACTGAATAGCAAGCACTGCAAGTCAGCAAAGGTAAAACACTAACACTAACCAACAATCCTTACAAGTGAATCAACATCAGTTATGTCACTGAGCCAATCTTTAACCTTTCTTGAAAATATTAATATGTTTAAGCAATTTTTAATTTCAATAGACAACAGATTAAAACACTTCGGACCTAAATAAACAAAAGTTTTAGTAAAAAAGGATTTATTAACTTTCGGTCTTACAAAAAGTTGTTGGCTTGAACCTCTAGTTCTGTGATATAAGTTTTCAGTACCTCTGTTGCCACTTATTTTATAAAATAGTTTTAAAACTTTAAAAATAATTAAGTTTTTAATGGGTAAGATACGTAAATTTTTAAAATCATTAACAGCACTGTCTCTCTGACGTTTAAATAATAATATTTTAATGAATTATTTTTGAGTTGTAAACAATTTATTTATTAGTTTATCATGAGTACCACCCCAAAATTCAATAGCATACTCAATATGAGATTGAACCATCTATCTTAAATCTAGTCTTAATCAGCAGATTGTTCTTAAATTGAACAGATTACAATGAACACACATAATCTTATATTGTATTTTCATGATTAAACACATTGTTTTAACAGCTGAATTTTGAAGACTAAGGTTCCATGGGTTTAATCCTAGTAAAAGGTACTAAAAGATAAAAAGTAAAAAAATAAAAAAGGTAATAGTGGTACTGGTTACTTTTATTTGGATGTGAATTCTAGACAGATGTTACCAGTGTACTTTGACGGCGGGGTTCAATTACCCATACTCTCTCAGGAATGGCTGGCCTGAGTCTGTATAAGACTACACCTCATTTTTATTTCATACACATTATCCTCATCTCATCAGGTGATGGGGTTACTTCTTGTTCTTAAATTGAACAGACTGCAACGAACACACATACGGTTACAAAAAACCAATAATACTTACTGAAGAATCATCTTTATTTTTATTATTTCTATCTTTGGATGAGTGTGAACGATGGGATCTGTATTTCAATAGTTTTGCTGTGACTGAATCTGAAGGAACAACCTGCAACATTTATAACATTTATTATACAGGGTCCGGCAGAATAATCTGACGATTTTGGAGGGTCAATAAAAAAAGCACAATTCATAGTACAACAAAGTTTAATGGGTCAAATGAAAATTCAAATTATATAATTTTACTTACAGCATTTCAATAGTTCACTTGAATATTTCATTTGAAAATTATGTCATCCAAATGTTTCCCATTGTTCCTCAAGCACTCATTCAACCTTACAAATTTTCGAGAATTAGCTCACATGCTATTTTGCGAGACGCGTAGTCATTTTCAGTAAGTTGTTGCACGAACATCATCATCTTGTACGAATGGAACTGAAGGTCATCATGAAGGATTCTTCTCACACTTCGTTCAGACATTCTTAGTGCGGCAGTATGCTTCACTACGGAACACCGTGGAGACTGCGACACAGATAACCTTACAGCCTCAATATTTTCAGGAGTTCTCACACAACGCTTTCGTCCTGTTGGTTTCAGTTTCAAAGCAGACGATGTTAAACGAAAGTTTTTCACCCACAGCAATATCGTATTCCTACTTCGAACAGACGCGTTTCGGTTTTAATTAAAATGTCTACGAAATAAACGCTGCGTAGCAATAACAGAATCATTGTTTTTGAAATACGCTTCAATCACAAAAACACGGTGCTCACACAACAAACTCATGATGGCAGCTAAAATGGTAGTATTAGCGCTACCCCGTAACAACTGTACCAACTTCCTATTCACAGTGTTGCCAACATACCGATGAATACAAAATTGTCAGATTAATCTGCCGGACCCGTTATTATTCTAAACAGTTGTTATAGTATATCGTACAGAACGGTGAAGCAGGTGCTGCAGCACCATGAATGGTGCAGTGAACTGTTATGTACTGAACCGTGCAGAACTGTTCATGCAGTGAGAACTGCGTGAAGCAGTAGAACCCACTGTACGGTGGGTACAGAACCGTGCTACACGGTTCTGCTACTGTGTAGCAGAACCCGTAGTGAAACAGACTACGGGTTGAAAGTCTGTAAAAAGGATGCGTAATCTTGTTTCACTCTACCAACGCCTTCAATCAAAACAACCAGCGACGGACTGGATGTTTTAAAATAGGCCTACTTTATGAATTCTTTCTACTGGTTCTGTCGTACAATAATCCCTTGGTATCTGCGAGTTTCGGTTATCCGCGGACTTTGTCCATGGACCTAAAACCTTAAAATATGTACGTAATCTCACCTTGTGTACACCGAAATTGGTGGGAGGTGGGGAAGTCATACAATTCTGAAAACATGTGTCACGCTACGTGTTTGAATAAATGTTTTAGCATTCGTATCATGTTGAGTCACACACTAGTATGGTGTCAGCTACCATGAGCCAAGCTAGATTTCCATGTACTGTATGTAATGAGTGTGTCACTGGGTACCGGGCCCCGCACTTACTTATTCGTACATACGTACGAATAAGTTAGTTTTGTTTGTTTGTTTGACAATCCTGAAACGAAGTCAAGCATTTCTTCACAAACCATCAACGAGATCATCAGCATGGCAACGAAGCTCGCTGATCACATGTTGGAGACGGATGACGTCATGGAAAGGGCCCTTCAATTCAAAAGACGACTTCAGGAGCTGATGAAACCATACGAAGAAGTCCACAAGGTGTTTGAAAAGAAGAGGAAGCAAACAGCCGTAATTAACTATTTTAAAGTAACTGAAATTTTGTATGCGTACAGTACTACATATATTTTTTAAATATTCATAGATTATAATAATGGAAATATGTTCCTAAAACTATTAAATACTTAAAACAACTGAAGGACTTTTCCTTCAGAACCTAACCACCATTTGTTCATTCATATAAGGTATCAGTGCCCATGACGGACAGGTGGAGTGTCAAATTATTTACACTCAATCTGTTCGTTGCAGGGCTAAAATAAATAGTTCTGTTTCTTATCACATGGTCAGCCAATTAAATGACTGAATCATTTAAGAACAGAAGAGGTAGAGGAGCAAAAGACACTAATCAGAGTTATCTCCTCTGAAAGTAATGAATTTCATTATACAGCCAGACCCTGTGGTGAATGAAGTGAAGGTGTCGTTTGCAGAGTGGAAAGTATGTGCTTTTCAGAGGGCACGGCATGCTGATAAGCGTACTTTTCCACTCAGTGAGGAAGGCAACGGTAAACCACCTCACTCCTCGTTTTACTTAGTAAAACCTCTACAGGTTCAAACCAGCCTTTTGGCTGATGACCTAAACAACATAAGGTATCATTATCCACGGTTTTACGAACCGCTGTAACCCTCCGGAACATAACACCGCGTACACCTAGGGATTACTGTATTTTGTATTTAGTATATGTTTTAATTAGTATACAAGAAGTTTTATCAAATAAGCAAAGAACATTTTTTGCAACTCAAATGGATTGTGCTAAGTTCAATCACAATTTTAATACATTTATGTTTTGACATGCTGCACGGTTCCATGGGATAGAGTATACGACGTGTGGCTATTAAATGACTAGACTGACATTGTAAAAAATTTTATTTTTATTTTATACATAATCACTTATTGTCACCTTCAATATACACTCCTTCTCTATCCCTACAAAGCTCCATGTGAATTTTCCATTGTTGGAAACAGTGCTGGATGTCATCTTCTGTCAGCTCCTTTAGGACATGTGCCGCTTTCTCTTTTACAGCTTCCACAGACTCAAATCTTGCCCCTTTTAATGCAGAGTTCACCTAAGGGAACAGGCAGAAGTCACATGGTGCTGATGTGGTGAATAAGGTGGATGTTCTAACACTGAGATGCTGTACTTGGCTAGGAATCTCTTGACAAAAAACGTGGAATGAGCTGGTGCATTGTCTTGTTGGAGAACCATGATTTGTCCTTGCACATTTCGGGTGTTTTTTACTTACTCTTTGACGTAGTTTAGAAAGTACCTCAAGATAGTAATATTGATTAATTGTTTGACCTTCAGGAAACCAATGAAGGTACACAATTCCATAGATATCAAAAAAACAATCATCATTGCTTTAAATTTTGACTTGCTCATTTGAGCTTTTTGAGCTCTCGATAAAGTTCGGCTCTTCCAATGCATGGATTGGCGCTTCGATTCCAAATCATAAATAAAAAACCACGTTTCATCACATGTAATTATCGTTTCCAAAAAATTTGGGTCATTTTTAATCGCATACAAAGTGTCAGTACAAACATTTTTGCGAGCTTCATTTCAAACATTTTTTGAGCGGGATGTGTCCTGAAGGAGCTGACAGAAGATGACTTCCAGCACTGTTTCCAACAATGGAAAATTCACATGGAGCGTTGTAGGGATAGAGGAGTGTACATTGAAGGTGACAATAAGTGATTATGTATAAAATTAAAATTAAATTTTTTACAACGTCAGTCTCGTTATTTAATAGCCACACCTTGTATGTTTCACTTAGTATATAAGAAGTTTTATCTGATAAGCAAAAAACATTTTTTGTAACTCAAATGGATCACGCTAAGTTCAATCACAACTTTAACCCTTTCCACTCGAATTATGTTTCCACTGTGATTCCCCTCAACTTGTATTTATTTTATGATCTGTTTATACCCTATTACAGTAATCATACGCGTAATGTGTTGTTATTAGTTTTAAGAGCATCCAATACTTTTTACGTTTGTAATTACTTTAATGTTAATAATGATACATCAAAAATGCTTTTTCTCACCTAAAAACTTTTAAAATATAACTTGCAAAACATACACTGTCGTTTTAAAAATAAGATAAAATAAACTATGTAACTAGAAATTGATACCTAAAACCTAATAAAAGCATGAAAAATAATCTGAATATTATTTTTGTGTGAATTAGTTACCTAAAAACAGTAACCGATCTTAAAGCGACACGAAATACCGCAAACTAAACGAAGCACGTTCACAATTAGGTTAGTTTGTTTACTAGTTTGGTACGGCAATTCAATTAATTTCGTTTATATCGATAATATGTAGTAGTCAACTATCGAAAACTGCAAGAATTAATTTTAAAACATCCCGTAGAGGCCAGCACATTACAGCAACATTGTTAACTGCGTATTTTCATACAAAATCAGCTGTGAAAGTGGAGTCGGATGGGGTTCGACATACGAGTGGAACGGTAAAACTATCATGTCAGATCATGTCAGATCCGACAGTCGAGTGGAAAGGGTTAATACATTTGTTTTAACGTGCTGCACGGTTCCATGTAATAGAGTATAGTACTAAAAAAACTATTGTTGAGTTTCTTAAACATTTTGATAATTACCGTACAAATAGATAGCTGCTTATAACAGGCTGCTGAAGTGTTAAACTATTTTTTGAACTTGATCTGCTAGTTCCAGAATTATAAAAAATAGTTTGTCTCCTATCACATGGTTAGCCAATTAAATTACTGAACCATTGAAGAACAGAAGAGGTAAAAGACACTAATTAGAGTTATCTCCTCAGCGAGTAATGAATTTCATTATACACCCAGACCCTGAGATGAATGAAGTGAAGGTGTCATTTGCAGGGTGGAAAGTAGACACTTTTTGAAGGGCCTGACATGCTGATAAGCATAACTACTTTTCCTCTTAGCGAAGAAGGTATTGGTAAACAAGCTCACTCCTCGTTTTACTCGGTAAAACCTCTTGAGATTCAAACCAGCCTTTTGGCCGATCACCTAAACACAAAGTCTAGCTCTTGCCAAACACGTTCTAACATGTCCCTTTTGACAGAGTTGATTGCATTGATAATGCGATCCTTCAGCTCAGCGATATCGTTCAGCATTGGTGGGATAAATACCTTGTCTTTCACATAACCCCAGAGAAAGAAGTCACATGGTGTGAGGTTTGGTGATCTTCGTGGCCACAGCATAATGTGTTGGTCTTCTTCAGATGCGTGTCCTATTCAGCGCCAAGGCAATGTTGTGTTAAGGTACTATCAAACCTCTTTATGAAAATGGGCAGGACAACCATCTTGCTGGAAAATGAACTCTCCACACCAATATTTTCAGAATTCCTAACTCTCTGCCTGCAGACGCAGTCGATTTTGACGCGATGCGAATAAAACTTGCGTGCACAAGTTCGACATTGGCATCTGAGGTTGATGGACGACCAGTTGATTTCCGCTTACACAAGCAACCAGTTTCACTGAATTGTTTATACCATTCACGAATCGAGTTGTTACTTGGTGGATCCTTATTAAATTTCAACCGAAACGAATGATGCACAGTAATTACTGACTTTGACACGTGAAATTCTAACACACAAAACGACTCCTCGCTTCCCGTGGCAGCCATTTTCTCTACTGCCACACCTAGTGGGCAAACGGTTAACTAACTGCCCAGAATATATGGAAAAAACTATTTGAAGTGCTCTTTCGTACAGTACTTGTTTCATTCTTATAAGTGAAATACTTTTTTTGTACCAAATTTTCATAACCCAGAAGTACATTATGAAACGCCCTGTATTTATACAAAGCAAGAAAAGTAAAATAAGTTTAAAAATTACAAATTTAAGTCACTCTACATTCAAAATGTTAGATCCTTTATTTTGTATTCAATTAAACTCAACTGTAAAGCCTAGTTTACATGGGTCGAGTATTTTAGTCGAGTAGATTAGTAATTTAGTACTCGACTTGTTTGGACACGTCGTTTTAGTAGAGTAGTTTAGTTGCAATTGAGTAGAACAGTCTATTATGTATGGTCGAGTCACAGTTTAATAGCTACCCCCACCACTTTGCAAACATACTTTATGAGCGAGATACCGCCTCCATGGAGCCGCAACAATGCACTAAATCGCTGTGTACGTTACATGTGCGGACAGTTACTAAATTACTCGATCGTTGCTACTCGATTAAAATATTTGACCCATGTAAACTAGGCTTAAGTGTACGTATGACTTAAACAGTTAAGATTTAGACTGATTAACTTAAGTAAATACCTTCATAATTATAGGCAGGATTTTGGGATCATATCTGTCTGAGCCACTATTGTCATCACTGTTACTTATAATAACTTCTGGTTTACTTTGATTCAGTTCTCGGGCTGCATTCTGTTTCATAAGTTGTCTGAAAATAACAAACAATTTCTGTTAAACAACAACAAGAATCTCAAAGATCATGGTTTGTTTTTTTTTTTAATTCATTTATTTAACGTCGCATCAACTACGACAGTCATTAGTGACGTTGGGGTGTAACTACTGTACAATGAAGGATGAAATGATATTTTGTAATGTATGAAAATATGCCATGCCTGAGTGGGATTCAAACCCAGGACCACATGATGAGAGGTGAGCACGTTACCAGCTGGACCAATGCGGCCAGCGATCTGTTTTTGTTGTATATAAAAAGATTACCATAAATCTTACCCAACAGTAGAGCTAATTGTTTGCTGAAGATACTTCAATCATAAACAAAAGTTTACTGGTGGATAGTCTTGAAGTGAATACATATATTAGCATAGAATCTGTAGTCCAATTACTGAATGACATAATGTTAACAGTTAATAGGAAAAAGAGTCAGTACTTACAGTTCAGAAACAAACACAATGTAAGGGAAAACAGAGAAGTGGATGTCTTTATACAAAATAATATCCTAGATCATGTGCAAACAGTGAAGTTTCTAGGAGTATCATTAGGTAAGACTTTATCGTGGGATTATTATACCGATCAAATTTATGGTAAAATATCATCTGGGTTATTTGCACTAAAACAAATTGCCAGATTAAATGATAAAAAATTGCTAATAGCAGCTTACCATGGTTTAATTTTATCTCATATCAGGTATGCCATATTAGTATGAGGTAATTCATCACAGTGTAACATGGAAAGAGTTTTTAAAATACAGAAAAAAACTGTTAGGTGTATGATGGGAGTCAACCACCTTACCTCATGCAGATCACTACTTAAAGAGCTGCAATTGCTCACAGTTCCTTCTTTGTACATTTTTGAAGTGATAATGCACGTAAAGCAAAATAACTTTTTACAGAATTTAGATGTTCACAAGAAACAGAATCGATTATTTTGTTGCTAATCACAACACTAAATTGTTTGAACAAAAACCAACTTATGCAGGTAGAAAATACATCAATAAATTGCCACAAGGTTTAAAAAGTTGTGACAATTTAAGTTGCTTTAAAAAAATGCTAAAACAATACTTGATTGATGAAACATTTTACAGTGTCCACGAATTCCTTTCTAAATAGTTTTTGGTTGAAAAGTACGAGGCGTATTTTTAAAGTAAGTACCGTTTGAAAATAAAAAAAAAAGTAAAAGGAAATTTGCAAAAACTAATTTTATTTTCGGAATCTACATACTTTTATCTATTTTTCTACATAGTTTCCAAGTTTTTGTAAACCCTTATCATATCGCACAACTAAATTTTGGAAACCATTTCATAAAAACTTGCCGCCTGCTGTGATAACCAAGAATTCACAGCCGTTTTCAATTCGTCGTCATCGTCATAACGGCTGCCGCCCAAGTGATGTTTCAGATGAAACATGCGAAACGTGGATTTCGCATTTCACTCCCGAATCGAAACAACAAAGCATGGAATGGAGACACACGCACTCTCCCGTAAAGGTCAAAGCCTAACAGACTTTGTCACAGCGCAAGATCATGGCGTCCGTGTTTTGGGATAGGCATGGTGTTTTGCTGGTCGACTTTATGGAACGAGGAACGACAATAAATGCAGAAGCCTACTGCCAAATCCTGAGGAAGCTGCGCAGAGCAATTCAAAACAAGAGACGTGGCATGCTCACAAAAGGAATTTTGTTTCTGCACGATAATGCAAGCCCTCACACTGCCGCTCAGACCCGAGCTGCATTGGACTCTTTTGGCTGGGAAGTTTTGGACCACCCACCCTACAACCCTGACCTTGCGCCGAGCAACTTTCATCTCTTCCGTCATCTGAAACATCACTTGGGCGGCAGCCGTTATGACGATGACGACGAATTGAAAACGGCCGTGAATTCTTGGTTATCACAGCAGGCGGCAAGTTTTTATGAAGAAGGTTTCCAAAATTTAGTTGTGCGATATGATAAGGGTTTACAAAAACTTGGAAACTATGTAGAAAAATAGATAAAAGTATGTAGATTCCGAAAATAAAATTAGTTTTTGCAAATTTCCTTTTATTTTTTTTTTATTTTCAAACGGTACTTACTTTAAAAATACGCCTCGTATTTAACTTCTAATTAAACAAATATTGTGTACTATTTGATACAAGAGCTTCTTGACAAGCCTACTGAGTTAAGCAGTAACGGAAACAAACTATTGGTAAGTGATGAATTTACCATTGTGTTTAACTTTTTATTTTTTGTGCTATTTGATACAAAGGGGTTCATGACAAGCCTACTGAAGTAAGCAGTAGCAGAAACAAATTTTTGGTGGTAAGTGATGAATTTATGCATTGTTAATATCAGTTTCATCTTGACATGTCCTATACTCCCTTTTGAAGTCTCCTGGATGAAAAAAATGGTAGAAATAAAAAAACAACATTGAAATCTTAATAAAAATATAACAAAACATCTGGTGTGAAACACTCACATTACTTTCTCTTACAAATGTAGATAATGAACAAAATAACCTATAATAATACAAAAAATTGTATCTTAACTGTAAAAACAAAAATAAAGGATAATATTAATCACCATACTTACTTAGCTTTTCTTTTAAGTATTTCTTGCGCGTTAGGATAAAAAACAAGTGCTTCATTCAAATCACTTTTACTTAAAACAAACAGATTTGAAAATCCAGGAGATCTGAAAATAAAAAAAATAAATATAAGTAAAAAGCTTCAATTTATTCCAAGGGTTGTCTGAAAAATTTCTTAATTAACAAAGAAAGAAGATAAATTAGTTCTTAAAATTTATTTTTATTTTTCAACATGGTTTCCTTGTAAGTCTGTACACTTCTCCCAGTAATGCCTCATCTTTTTAACCCATCCAAATACTAGCTGGCTCTTTCTCTGCAAAATAGTTGTTTATGAATGTGATGGCCTCTTCATTTGACAAAAATTTTCGTCCTCCAAGCTTAACTTTAAGCCTAAGAAACAAAAGAAAAAACGCTTGGGGCTAGATCTGGTGAATGCGAAGGGTGGTCAAGCAGCTGAAACTGCAATTCGTGTATTTTCACCATGGCAACTGCTGAGGTGTGAGACGGACATTATCTTGGTGAAACAAAATTTTTTTCTTCTGCAAATATGACCGGTTTTCCGCAATTTTCGTTTTTAGTTTCTGAAGTAATAACTCTTCACAAGTCAGGATCACTTTCTTATTGATATAACAGTTTCCTTTTTCAACCAGATGTCAAAAAAACTGTTGATAAAGAATTAGCTTCGTCACGGTCTTTAACTTCCTTCTTCCGGAGAATGCCTCAATTTTTAAACTTTTGTGGGTGTGGTTTCCCGGAAGTATATGGGCAGGGGTGATTGTCCCGTTTGCCTCTGATTAAGGTCACCTCTGCACCAAGGGATGTAGAGCTACAAGGTGATGATTTTATTGATACACTAGAGTCTGTCTACGCTAAGAGTACTCTGACGTAGGCAACCAGCAACACAAGTGAGCATGCGCATTAATTAAAAATAAGCACAGCATGGTCAAAACAAAATTCCATATAACACTAATTCGCTCTAAGCTTAATATTATAATGAAAACACGTTCAATTCATCTCTGTTAGAAAATACTTTTTAAATCGAACATTAGTTTACCATTAATAACTAAAACTATTACTATTGTTACTCTTACATTGTTATTTTTCGTTAATTATTTACTTTTATTATATCATTATTTGTAATTAGTAGGTTTTTAATAAAGACTCAGTTTTATTTTTGGTCACAAGTAATAATAATATAAGACTAACGTGATTGAATTACAGCAGGAGAGTAAACAATTCCAGTGATTCTTTGCTTATCATTTCAGATTGTTTACTTCATATCATTAAAATTAATGTCTGTGACTAGTTTAATACAACTGTTTGCACTTGCCCATGTTGAACCATTTTTTGTTTCATTAGTTATCTTTTGGTGTTGTATCGGTTCGTTTCGATTTTTTTTCGTAGACTGAAGTTGAAAAGTTTTGTAAGCTGTGTTTTGTTAACATGCATGATAGTGAATGTGTTGAGTTTTTGAAACATAAAAGCGGTAAACATTAAAAAGAAGAAAAAAATTGTTTTGTAAATGTAATGGTTAAAATAATTAATTAAGGAGTATTTATGAAACTACAATAATTACAAGCAATCAGAACGGTAAAATTGAAAACGCTTAAAGGTTAATGTTTATTTTAGCTCGATGTAGATATTTTTATGATGGAACATAGTGCAAGACAATTGTCTGGCGAAGAGGTAGATACGAGGTAGAACTAGTGTAAAAGTTTCATTTACAACGTATAGGCGCTTGCCTCGCGCGGAGTACTCTTACAGTAGATGGACTATATATGTTTAATTTTCATTACCTGACATCAGCTGTTCTTCGGTTATCACCACAAAGTGAGAGTAAACTTATTTCACCGAAAACAGAACCTTCAGTTAAAGTAGCTAATACTTCAGTACCATCATCTCCAGTTACCACTTGAACTTGACCAGTTTTCACAATGTACATTTCTTTTCCAACTTCACCCTGTAAAATATAAAAAAATGCATTTACTGTTCCATAATGGTTAAAAAAAACTGAATATGATTACTGATTTTGTAAATTATTTAAAAAAATCTAAAGTATTGACCATTAAGTAGTACATAAATTGATCAAAAAATTAAATAGTTAAAATTAAAAAGATTAAAATACAAAAAATCTTTTTTATATTTATTCTTAATTCTGGCCCAATTTTTTTCTCCTGGATGATTAAAAGTAACTATGGGCTACTATAACTATAACGGGCTAATGACTTGATTATGAGTGAGACGATTAATGGGCTGCCATTTTAAAACAAGTGGTAATGCTCTTACCATAAAGGGGACATTAGCAAATTACAGGCATGTGAGATGAAATTTTTAAGATCAGCCTTGCAGAAGACCAGAAGAGACAAGGTCAGAAATGAATATATAAGAAGAGATATGCAGGTGACCTTAACGATGGAAGAAAGATTACGTACTGCAAGACTCAAATGGTTTGGACATGTACAAAGGATGCCAGAGGCACGTATCCCCAGACAGTACTTGGACATGGAGGTATCTGGAAAGAGACCCGTTGGACGTCCCAGAAGAAGATGGACTGACCAAATAAGGGATGATCTCCTAACAAAAGGACTGACACTACAGGATATCAGAATACAAAAGGTATATCAAGATAGAGATAGATGGAGGCATATCGTCCACTCAAATCCTACCCGGCCTGCTGGAAGGATACCCAGATGATGATGATGGTGATGGTAATGCTCTGAGTTTCATTAATAGACTCATTTTGTTGGCTGTTAGGGTCACTTTTTTCCACTGTAAAGATCGTAGAACATCTTCCTATTTACCTGATTAATGCCCTCCATCCTAGTATTTCACGCAAAGTTAAGCTCAGCCCCTACTCAATCCAGACTCAATCTGGAATCTCTATTCTGGTTTTCTCAATATCCTTTCTGACTTCTTTGAATCATATATCCGATGACATCTTGGTCTATTGTTTAGTGTCTTAAAAATTTGTTTTGTCAACCGGTTGTCATCCATTCTGTACAGGAGTTCGTAAAATTTTTGTCTTATTTTCTAATCGTTTCCATTATTCATTCATTTTCCTTGTATAGTTCTTTTGACCTGTATTGTCCATGTAATACATCTAGACCCATTATCTTGCAGAGGATCTTTCTCTCAAATTTCTCTGTGTCTCTTAGACCAGCCTTCCTGGTCATTCTAAGGCTCTCGCTTGGGTACAGACACACAGGTTTTATCACAGTATCGTAATATCTAATCTTGGCTTGTCTTAGGAGTGCTTACTTCTTATGTAAGTGGTGGGTTCCTCGGAGTGCATCTGCTATCTCTCCTCGTCTATTGTTGTCCACTTCCTTTTCGCTGGTCTTTGGTTATAATGGGTGATTCATTTAAAAGTAGCCCGCCGCTCGAGTAATTTAATTTATAGCCGCTCGAGTATTTTCATATGCTGTATTGGCAGCACTGATTATGATGTGATCGACTGGCCTTTATAGTACAATTTATATTATTATTTAATTATTATAGAGTACAATTTTTTCCAGCAAGATGGTGCAACATGTCACACGTCTCGCCAGTCCCTATCTCATATCAATCATGCTTTTCCAATGCGAGTTGTTAGTAAAGATTTGTGGCCTCCTCGTTCACCCGATTTGAGTATGTGCGATTTTTTTCTATGGGGTTATTTAAAAGGAACTGTTTACCAAACAAACCCCCGCAGCAGTATACATGAGCTAAAGAATAACATCGTGGCAGCCATTCAAGCTATAGACGTTTCTGTATTGCATTGTGTGTGCATTAATAACATTGAACGAGTGCAAAAATGAGTAAGCGTTCAAGGACGCCACTTTCAGCATCTACTGTAATGGTGAAGTTGAAATTTGTATATAAATTTTAAATAAATATGTAAAATGATGTATTAAGTAATTCTATTTATTCATTTACTATTTGAATCCAATTGAGTGCCGAAGGCCGCTGTTAAATGCAGCGGGATACTTTTAAATGAATCACATGAAGCTATCAACTTTTCCAATAATTCGGTGACTGATATCTGAAGTAATTTTAAATAATTTATGTAGGTACTGATAAAATAAAGTTTTTGTATAGTTTGATAACTAATTAATTAAAAAAGAAATATACCTTCCGACAAATGTAATCCCCAGGAAGGTACAGCACAGGTCGTAATTTTAAAACTAATTCTCTTAATAAAGCCTCGTCACAATTTTTAAACAACTGTACTTTATTTAATGTATTTATGTGTACATTAATAGCGACATCAGTTTTCATTTTATCTGGTAACGTATCCAGAATGCGATTCTCATCTAAAATAAATAAGACAAAATTAACAATACTTTTTATAATACAGATATTTATGAATGCTTACAAAGACTCTTTAAATCAAATCTCAAGGGACTGTTGTTTATTCTTCAATTTATAAAGATAAAATTATAAAACTTAAAAAATCTGGTGTGAAACACTCACATAACTTTCTCTTGCCAATGCAAATAATTAACAATAAACCTAACATTAGTAATAAAATATTAGAAATAAACAAAAAACTAACCTCAAAAAACATTAGTGAAATACGCAAAATTAAAATCGACCTCAGTTTGGCTTAAAAATACGGAAAATCGCTCATTCACGCTAAACTAGGCACTGTACAAAAAAATACTTTAAATAAAAGTTGTAGATCTCTTAATTTCCTATAAATTTTATTATATACACTTTTGTCGTAAAATGCATTCTAAGGCCGAAATCTTATAAAAAATAGATTTTTCACACGTTTTCGTGAGAAAAAACCAGAAAATTGCTAATTACCGCTAATCTAAGCGTTATACAAAAAAATGTTTGATATAAAAGTTGTAGAATTTTACATTCTCTACAACTTTTATTATATAATGTTTTGCGATAAAATACATATTAAAGCTGCAATCTTAAAAAGAAAATGTTTTTACGTAAAAACAGCCTCACCCAGAATTTCAGCAAACATGGCGCCTACCCTATCTTGTAGAGAATAAAAAATTGAGTAAATGAGGCGATTTTTAAAAAAATCGTAGGACCAGTTTTTGAGAAAATCGCAAAAAAGTGAAAAATTACACGAATAAACTACTACTTCCGGTTGACCCATTTGATGAAAATGTTCGTGTCGGGTCCGGTAGTGGTATGTAACTTAAGTTTCAAGTTCGTACGATGTTCCGTTCTTGAGATATTCTGTTCACACACAGACAGACACACACACACACACACACACACACACAGACACACACACACCAATCGCTAAAAACATGTTTTTTGGGTTCAGGGGGTCTGAAAACGTGTATATCCAGTGAAAACTCAATTTCTTAAAATCGACATGAAAACAATACTTTCCTTCCTATATATTCATATAGACAAGAGAAAGTAAAAATATATGAGGCATAAGCCTCGTACATTTTTTAAGTTACATACAGAGCCCCTCGTTTAGCGTGAAAGAGTGATTTTTCGTATTATTAAGCCAAAGTGTAGTTGATTTTCATTTTGAATCATTCACTCATGATTAAAATTAGGTTATGTTTTTTGAGGTCAGTTTTTTGTTTATTTCTAATGTTTTATTACTAATGTTAGGTTATAGTGTTCATTATTTGCATTAGCAAGAGAAAGTCATGAGAGTATTTCACACCAGTTTTTTTTTATAATTTAGGACCAACAAGCTCAAGAAATAGTTGGAAACTTTCTTTTGACAACCGTTAAAAAGACATAAATTTGTATTCATAACAGGAGAGTTCCTGGGCACACACAAACGCTCCTCTATTGCGGTTATTACTTACATATCGTGATATCCAACAGCTGTTATTTTTTTTTTCTTAGATAGTATTAAGTAATGCCTAGAACAGACAGGTGGAGTATCAATTTATTTACACTCAATCTGTTCATTTCAGGGCTAAAATAAATAGTTCTGTTTCTTATCACATGGTCAGCCAATTAAATGACTGAATCATTTAAGAACAAAAGAGGTAGAGGTGCAAAAGACACTAATCAGAGTTGTCTCCTCTAAAAGTAATGAATTTCATTATACAGCTAGACCATGTGGTAACTGAAGTGAAGGGTCATTTGCAGAGTGGAAAATATGTGCTTTTCAGAGGGCCTGGCATGTTGATAAGCATAATTTTTTCACTCAGTGAGGAAGGTAATGGTAAACCACGTCACTCCTCGTTTTACTAAGTAAAACCTACAGAGGTTCAAACCAGCCTTTCGGCTGATGATCTAAACAACACAGTATTAAGTAACAACTACGTCTTTTTCATCACTTGATATTTTGCAAACTGCAGGTGGGTTCGAGGAAAAGCTTGAACAGTTGTGTCGAGGTTGCGTCTACTCAATGTGCAAACATCAACAACGTCACTCATTTTTCGGTCTAGTCGAGATCTCGTAATTTTAATCACATCAAGGTCATATTTCACCGGTGTGAGAGCAGCGTAAATAGTGTTTTCAGAGGAAGGGACAAAATTGTTGTTTGTTTTGGAAAATATAATCTAAAATATCAGTAACTGCTTACCTAGTGTATGCTGTTGTTCCCAAGTAAATGTAAACCACGTTTTAACACGATCTAACATTTTTGGTGGTAAATTCATTCGTCTTAAATGATCCATCGTTTCATCCACTCGCTTTCTATATTCTGTCTGCGAACGAGTAGCTGTAGCAATTATATCTCTTATCTAAAAATAAATTTAATAAGAACACTATTTTAAGTAAAAATTATTTTAAAAAGGACATTTAAAAATCTGGTGTTAAACACTCACACAACTTTCTCTTGCCAATGCAAATAACGACCAATATAACCTAACATTATTAATACAACATTAGAAATAAACAAAAAACTAATCTCAAAAACATAACCTTATTTTAATCATGAGTGAAACACGCAAAATGAAAATCAACCTCAGTTTGTCTTTAAAATACGGAAAATCACTCTTTCACTCTAAACTAGGCTCTGTAGAAAACAATGTTCTTAATAAAAGTTGTAGATCTTTGAATTTTCTATAAATTTTATTACGTACATTTTGGTCATAAAATGCATACTAAGGCCGAAATCTTAAAAAAATCGATTTTTCACACGTTTTCGTGAGAAAAAAACAGAAAATTGCTAATTACCACTAAACTAAGCGTTATACAAAAAAATTGTTGAAATAATAGTTGTAGGATTTTTTATTCTCTACAGATTTTATCATACAAATTTTTGCGCTAAAATGCATATTAAAGCCGCAATCTTAAAAAAACAATTTTTTTACGTGAAAACACCTCACCAAGAAATTCAGCAACCATGGCGCCTACCCTATCTTGTAGAGGATAAAACATTTAGTAAATAAGGCGATTTTTAAAAAAAATTGTAGGACCAGTTTTTGAGAAAATCGCAAAAAAGTGAAAAATTACATGAATATACTACTACTTCCGGTTGACCGATTTTGATGAAAATGTTCATGTCAGGTCCGGTAGTGGTATGTAAATTAAGTTTTAAGTTTCAAGTTCATACAATGTTCCGTTCTTGAGATATTCTGTTCACACACACACACAGACCAATCGCTAAAAACATGTTTTTTGGGTTCAGGGGGTCTGAAAACGTATAGATCCGGTGAAAACTCGATTTCTTAAAATCGACATGAAAACAATACTTTCCTTCCTATATATTCATATAGGCAAGAGAAAGTAAAAATTAATTATACAGGGTGATTCCTGAAGTTCTCCCCCCACTTCTACAGCACATTGTACTAGTAAAAATAATGAAAAAATGTTATATAAACATAGGTCCGAAAACGCTTCGTTAGCGAGTTACAGCTAGCGAAAGATTTCGCCTGAATTCCTGGGCAAAGAGTAAAATAAAGCCATACTGAACTTTTGGAAAGGTTAATTAAGTAAGAAATGTCGTGGATTCTTATGTAATTTTACCTGATAAAGCTAATAAAATAGGTTTCAGAACTGTACCTGTAGTAGTTTTTGAGGGATTCACGGTTAAATGCAAAAAATTGGGGCACGAAACAATGTTTTTTTAAGTTTCATGTACAATAACTTTGTTAAATTGGTAATAAATACATAAAATCAACAAACATTAATTGTAGAGAATTTAATTCTGAGAAAATTGATACAATCAAAGTCTAAAATAAAACAGAAATAAGTATCAAAAAATCGATTTTATTCAGTATAATACATTACTATCTGTAAAGAAATACCGTACGGTATTTAGTTAAAATAAAACAAAAACAAAATGTTTGTTCCTTAATGATGAGATAAATTGAGAAAACAAGATGAACTGTTAAATAAATTTGTTTGTAAATAAAAATATCATGTTTTATTACGTTGTATTTTTTTTTTTAAATAAAAATTTACATTAAATGTTCGAAAATAAATGAAGCAAACATTTTCCAATTATTGTTTACTAATAATCGAAATGCAGTTTTTTGTTTTATTAATTTCTAAGTTGGTAACGCACGAATAACAGCTGATCAACAATGGTATTCTGTACTGTTACGTTAGAAATGTGTATTAGTGGTGTTTTGCAAGCTACAGCAGGAGATCGGGTTCTGTGAATCGTGTTATTAAATGCAATTTTTTTGTGAGTTATAATTCGATTGTTTATTCAGCGAAAAAATGCCTTACTTATTTACATCAGAGGAATACGCTGATATGGTTTTTATTTTGGGTTACTGTAATGGTAATGCTAGAGCTGCTGTAGTAGAATATGAACTACGTTACCCTAATATTTTTTTTTTTTTTTTTTTTGTTTAACGTCCGACTGTTTTGCAAATTGCTGCTAATGCAGACGGTGAAGGATGAAATGAATTTTTTGTAACGTATGAAAAAATGCCATGCCCGAGTGGGATTCGAACCCAAGACCGCATGATGAGAGGCGAGCACGTTACCAACATCGCCAACGCGGCCGGCAAATTACCCTAATAGGAGGATTCCAGATACCAAAACAATTTCAGGAACTTTTCGTACTCTTCGGGAAACAGGATCACTACCAAGTACTAGAACCAATTATGAACGAGCTGTCCAACTTGATGATGATATTGTTATTAATGCTGTTCATCGCAGTCCAGGTGTAAGTACACGACGTATTTCTAGGCGGATAGGAGTTTCGCAGTCAACGGTGTGGAGGTCACTAAATCGAAACAAATTTTATCCGTTTCATAAACAAAAGGTTCAACATCTACAGCCAGGGGATGGTCCGCTTCGCTTGGAGTTTTGCAACTTTTTGAATATTAATAATCAACTCTACAAGCGTATTTTGTTTACGGATGAGGCACAATTCACTCGGGATGGTGTCAATAACTTGCACAATGAACACTCATGGGCAGAAGAAAATCCACATGAGGTAGTGGAGCAGAACTTTCAACACCGATTTAGCGTCAATGTCTGGTGTGGCCTTTTGCACAATCGGCTGATTGGACCTTTCATATTACCTGGACGCCTAAATGCTGAGTTGTATTTGCATTTCCTTCAAGAAGAGTTGCCGCAGCTGTTAGAGAATGTTCCTTTACGTCTCAGACAAAATTTGTACTTCCAGCATGACGGAGCACCTCCCCACTTTTCACGTGCCGTTTCTGCTTATTTAAATCATCAATTTCCTGGACACTGGATTGGTCGTGGAGGGCCTCACCCTTGGCCACCAAGATCCCCAGATCTATCTCCATTGGATTATTGCATCTGGGGATGGATGAAAGACATTGTATACAAGACAAAAGTGAATTCTCGTGATGAATTAATTGCCCGTATTATGGATTCGGCTGTGCAGATACAGGGAAGCCCTGAAAAATTAAGAAACGCAACAAAAGCAATACACAAACGTGCTGCAAAATGTATTGATAATGATGGCCTCATTTTCGAACATCTATTATAAAAAGGTGCGTACGGTTGGCCCAACCTGATTAATTTTGCTTAAAACTAGTAATGTATTATACTGAATAAAATCGATTTTTTGATACTTATTTCTGTTTTATTTTAGACTTTGATTATATCAATTTTCTCAGAATTAAATTCTCTACAATTAATATTTGTTGATTTTATGTATTTATTACCAATTTAACAAAGTTATTGTACATGAAACTTAAAAAAACATTGTTTCGTTCCCCAATTTTTTGCATTTAACCGTGAATCCCTCAAAAACTACTACAGGTACAGTTCTGAAACCTATTTTATTAGCTTTATCAGGTAAAATTACATAAGAATCCACGACATTTCTTACTTAATTAACCTTTCCAAAAGTTCAGTATGGCTTTATTTTACTCTTTGCCCAGGAATTCAGGCGAAATCTTTCGCTAGCTGTAACTCGCTAACGAAGCGTTTTCGGACCTATGTTTATATAACATTTTTTCATTATTTTTACTAGTACAATGTGCTGTAGAAGTGGGGGGAGAACTTCATGAATCACCCTGTATATTATCAATGTTTTTCAATGTGTTTAGGACCGTGTTTCTTTGCCTTGTCAAGTAACTTTAAACAATTTTTGGAGCTATTATACAAACAGATCGGTCCATTTTATTTCACCACCGCTGGTTGCTTGGCCATTTTTAAAAAAAATTGATAATTTTCATATTATCACCCATAAAAAGTACCCATTAAAAGTTTAAAATAGCCATTCATTTATTTTTACAGTCCTTGGTTTTTATGTGATGGCCATTTTTGCTTTGCTAAACACTCAAATGCAATGTTTTTTTTTTTTTTTTTTTTTTTGGTTTAACGTCCGACTGTTTTGCAAATTGCTGCTAATGCAGACGGTGAAGGATGAAATGAATTTTTTGTAACGTATGAATAAATGCCATGCCCGAGTGGGATTCGAACCCAAGACCGCGTGATGAGAGGCGAGCACGTTACCAACATCGCCAACGCGGCCGAAAATGCAAATGGTTTATGTAATCTTAGATATCATAAAATCTACTTCCACTATTGACACGGGTAAGAAGCATGTTAAAAATACAAAGCCATATTTTAATTTATGTTCACATTTTACTGAAAATAAAGTCTTGCAGGTGAAAATTCACGAAAATATTTCCAACTGTAATCGTAAGGGAGAGGAGAAGGAGGACGAAGAAAAAAGAAGAGAACAAGGAAGAATAGGAGAAGAGGAGGAAAAGAAATAGAAAAAGGAAAAGGAGGAGTAGGAGGAAAGAGTAGAAGGAGGGGGAGAAATAGAAACGAGAGGAACAGAAGGAGATGAAGGAGGAGAAGAAGAACAACAATGAAATGAAAAATGTACAAAGACCAGCTTCTTATTACAACTGAACACTTTTTCAACTCACACTGAGTAGACCTATTATATCTCCATAAAGTTGTTGACTCATTCTCTTTTAGCATTGGATAACAGGGTGTTACTTGAACAAAACATAAAAAGATAAGACTATTTATTATAAAACAAAATACATATTTTTTTACCTGCCCAATGAGTAAAGCAAATACAAAAACTCCCATTAACCAACAACCTGTCATAAATAAATATTCGAGTTCATTTTCAGGCCTTGGATTTTTTCCAATTGATGTTGCTGTTTTTGTAGCAAAATAAAAGCATCGAATATACCTGAAATTCAAAGGAAACTTTATTTCACCATTTTTTATAAAATGGTTACAAATACAATTAGGCTTAATTTTTTTTTCAGATATCTAACATTCTCACATATAATAACGATCTATTTTAATGTACTAAAATATTGTTTACAATAATTTAATATTTATTATTATTATTATTATACGAGGCGTATTTTTAAAGTAAGTACCGTTTGAAAATAAAAAAAAAATAAAAGGAAATTTGCAAAAACTAATTTTATTTTCGGAATCTACATACTTTTATCTATTTTTCTACATAGTTTCCAAGTTTTTGTAAACACTTATCATATCGCACAACTAAATTTTGGAAACCTTCTTCATAAAAACTTGCCGCCTGCTGTGATTTGACCTTTGGCTTTGACCTTTACGGGAGAATGCGTGTGTCTCCAATCCATGCTTTGTTGTTTCGATTCGGGAGTGAAATGCGAAATCCACGTTTCGTCTCCAGTTACGATCCGACTCAGCATATCGTCACCGTTTTCGTCATAACGTGTCAGAAAATTCAAGGAACTGTCGAGTCTTTTGAACTCTCTCGAGCGGCCTCACACTGCCGCTCAGACCCGAGCTGCATTGGACTCTTTTGGCTGGGAAGTTTTGGACCACCCACCCTACAGCCCTGACCTTGCGCCGAGCGACTTTCATCTCTTCCGTCATCTGAAACATCACTTGGGCGGCAGCCGTTATGACGATGACGACGAATTGAAAACGGCCGTGAATTCTTGGTTATCACAGCAGGCGGCAAGTTTTTATGAAGAAGGTTTCCAAAATTTAGTTGTGCGATATGATAAGTGTTTACAAAAACTTGGAAACTATGTAGAAAAATAGATAAAAGTATGTAGATTCCGAAAATAAAATTAGTTTTTGCAAATTTCCTTTTATTTTTTTTTTATTTTCAAACGGTACTTACTTTAAAAATACGCCTAGTAGTTAACTTATAAATGGAAAAAATATACACTTATCATTTATTTATACTTAACATTTATCTATGCCCCATTTTGAATAACAGACATACAGTCTGCGGACCACTCAGCCTGAAAGTGAACTACCACGGACCACCCATTACATTATTGCATATATCTTATCAGTTGTAACCAAATTAAAAGGTGATTAAATAAAACAAATTTTCAGAAATAAACTATTATTATTAATTTTTTTTTTTTTTTTTTTACTATTAATGAAATTCACTATCTGTTAATATCTGTTAAATTCACAACCCTAAAAATATGACTGTGTTATCTGGAATTTCGCATATCACAAATTGGGTCCACCCTCTATATTTCAGTCAAGCGGGGTTTTACTGTAATGTAATTATATTTGTTGTTGTTTAGGTCATCAGCCAAAAGGCTGGTTTGAACCTCTAGAGGTTTTACTAAGCAAAACGAGGAGTGAGGTGGTTTACCAATGCCTTCCTCACTGAGTGGAAAAGTACGCTTATCAGCATGCCAGGCCCTCTGAAAAGCATATATTTTCCACTCTGCAAATGACACTTTCACTTCATTCACCACAGGGTCTGGCTGTACAATGAAATCCATTACTTTCAGACGAGATAACTCTGATTAGTGTCTTTTACACTTCTACCTCTTCTGTTCTTAAATGATTCAGTCATTTAATTGGCTGACCATGTGATAAGAAACAGAACTATTTATTTTAGCCCTGCAAGGAACAAATTGAGTGTAAATAATTTGACACTCCACCTGTCGTAATTATATTATCACATGAAAATATACTAACGCATTTCCTTCGCCATTGAACACCCAACTGTTTGATCCAAGTCCTTCTTTGACAGACACTGCGTAGTAAGCACATGCATTCAAATGTACAAGGTAAATCATGTACGTTAAAGTTCTTGCTACTCTTACTATATAAGGAGATGATAGTACATTATCGAAATGGTTAAAGAATTCCCAAAAAGTAAATATCTGAAAAATTAAATTTACTTTGTTTTATTCATTAAATACATCTTAAAATTATTATTAATGTGACTTCTTAATAGTTCCGGTTACGGAAGAAAATAACTTCTTAACTTTAATTTTTACTTTCTCTTGCCTTGTATGAATATATAGAAAAGGAAATTATTGTTTTCTTGTCGACTTTTTACAAGGTTTTACCGGAAATACATGTTTTCAGGTCTCCTGAACCCAAAAACAACGTGTTTTTAGAGATTGATCAGTGTGTGAATGGAATATCGTACAAAGTTGAAACTTGAAACTTAAATTAGGTGCCTTGAGAGGACCCCACATAAACATTTTATCAAAATCGGTCAACCGTAAGTAATAATTTATTTGTGCAATTTTTCACTTTTTTCACCAAGAGTTCATAAGAGTTCTCACTGAGGATACGAAGGAACAGCACCTGTAGAAATGCCATGAATTGCTCGAATGCTATGAAACCGAGCCTGAAATTTATTGTTTTTTCAGGTGACTTCTTTTTGTTTGTCCAGACATAAAGAACTTAGAAATTATACCACCATGGGATGCTGGAGAGGGTAAAAGAAGGGATTTTTTATAACTTTGCTTAAGAATTAGAGTTGTTAACTGTATTAGTCAACAACAAAGTTGTATCAACTTGTAAGTCACAATTTTCTTGTTTCTCAAATCTAACTCAGGTGGCATCAGCGGTATCCAAAATGTATAACTGACGTTAGGATGGGAGTGAATCACCCACTGGGTACAGGGAACTTATACAGTGGTATACAGCTCCTAACATTTTTAAAATTTATGGTCCATGTCCAGGAAGGAGGTAATACAAAATTAGAACCAAAAGAAACAAATGGCATTGCACTATTGTGTTGTCTAATGTGCTTCCTGAAATTTATTTAGTTATTGAAAATGCGGTCTTGGGTTTCAAACCCCCTATTTTTAAATAAATGATTTAAGCTGTTAATAAAATACTTCATTCCTAGAAGAATGGTGAGTAACTAAAGCACAGAAGTATGATAGGTTCGCCCTGAAAAGATTGATTTATAAACTAAAACTTTAAATTACAAGACTCTCACACAATGACTGTCTAACACGGACTAAATGTTTTGTGAAATGACGAAGAGACATGATGTAACATGTCTGTATGCTCATGGAATATGGCTATGGAGGGGGTAAATGTAAGAGAACTATTGTAGAAGCATTACCGTTGTATTATTGGTTTACTTTGTAAACTAAATTTACTCTTTTTCATTTCGTAAAATGAAGCTCATAAAAAATCAAGCTCTGTACGAATAAATTCGTACAATGTTCTTGGGTTTTAAACCTTTATCATTAAATAAAAATGATTTAAGTTAACAACAAACAACTGTTCTTAGAAGAACAGTATGTAACGACTAAAGCACAGTAGTACGGTAGGTTCGTCCTGAAAAGAACGGGGTTTAAACAAAAACTTTAAATAAAACAACGTTAACACAATGTCTAATACCGACTGAAAGTGTTGTGAGATGAGAAGAGAGATGACACATATCCTGTATGCTTATGGAATATAGATGTGGAGGGGGTAAATAAGGGAGAATCGCATTAAATTACGCTGTATTATAGCTAAGTTGTAAAAAAAATTTACTCTGTCACCGTTTGGCGACATTAAGTGGCTAACCTTATCTGTATGGTGGCCCTGAAAAGGGTCGTTTATGTGTATGTCCGCCGAGGCAGACAGAGGTGTTTGATGGCCCTGAGAAGGGCCAGTGTAAACCTTAATGAATTGGTCCTGAGAAGGACCATTGTGCCGGTCTTGAAGGAGACCGGTGTAGGCAGCGCATGACTGCAGCGAGAAGCTGGGCGATACGGCGTGTCGTCGTCCAGCGGAGACGTCATCTTCTTCCCACGCAGTAGTGCGTCGATGGTGCTTCATCGGGTCCGGTGGGCGTAAGGCTCAGTCAAGGGACCGCTGTGGGCATCGCTCGCGACAGCGGGCGATGATGGTCCAGCCGACGGCTTACGGTGACGGGTCGGCGAGCGGAAGCATCATCTTCTCTCTTGTGGGGTCATCGATTAATCTTTGCTGGAGTCCGGCAGCCGTGTGCCGTGGTGGATGTCTCGTCTGCTGTCTGGTGGAAGTGAATCCCTCAAAGTCTTGATCGAAATTGAATCGCTCGGCTCAGTGCAGCGCTCTTTATATAGTCGCTGAGAGCGCTGTGGTAGAGAGTGGCTACTGACTTGGCCTTTATGACAAAGGCCTCTGTCGGTGGGGAGCCAAAAGGTTTGTCGCTATGCCGTCAAAGGGCCTACCACGCCGACAAAGGCCGGAAGCAGTATTGAAGGCCGGCAACAAAGTAAATGATTTATTAGAAGGGGTGGCGGTGACAACTGTTTTCTCATTTCATAAATTGAAGCTCATATTAGCATGAATTTTAAGTTTAGAACTTTTAGGCAAATCAGGAAAGAATATTCTTTAAAACCATCTAAAAATTATAAAAATTCCATTCGGTATTTAGGAATTATTAGAATTTCCATTTAAAATACATTGGAAGCAATTTTGCGTTTTAAATACCTGTATAGATAAATATAATGCTTATAATGAGAACAAACCTTTAGCATTCTCGGAAGTCGAAGAAGTGGATGCATTAAATTCTCTTTACTTTTGAAAACATGATAAAGAATGTCAATTGGTATCAGTGACAGAATATCAATCTGAAAAAGATTTATTGAAATAAATATTAAAGAACATAACTAGGCACCAAGAATTATGAATTCATCAGGAACAAATTTTTTAGATAAGAAAAATAATTTAAGTATTCGTAAAGTTTATTCAGCTGTATCTTAGAAAATGATTACATTTTCGCCACAGTTCAAAAACTAGAGAATCGGTATCGAAGAATCAACTTCTTACTGTCGATTCTTGATACCGATTATTTTTTCAAGAATCATTCCTTACATATATACTAAATCCCTAGTATGATGTGTAGTTTTGTACAGACTCAGGCCAATAATTCCTGAGAAAGTATAGCCAAAATTGAACCCCAACCATCAAAGTATACCCGTATCCACTGTCTAATATTCAAATCCATATAAAAGTAACTTCCTTTGTAGATACTGAAGTCACGAGATTGCCTCTTCCGTATGGATAGGCTGTGAGGAAAGGAAGTGAAATATTTGCAGTGCTGCCAACCTCAACAGTGAGACACTACTCGTATGTTTCACTACCGTGCAGTTACTACATACATTTTGTAAGATGTGGTTTATTTCGAGAAAATATTTTCTTCATAAATCTTATAAGAAATAAATGTGACCTGTAATATTGCCGTTGCTTAATTACATGACCAGAAATTTTTGATTTACTGCTACCCTACCATTACCAGCTACCCTATTCCATTAGCTGGGCATAGCTGGGTAATTACCAGCTACCCTATTCCATTGGAACAAAATTTTCTATGAATGAATCGCCTTCTTTACTATCGCTGTCATCAGTGTCTGCACTATCAGTCTCACTAGTAGACCTATCTACCTAACTGTTTCCTTTTTTTACCAGGTGTCAATAAACTATTGAAGAATAGCTTCTTCACGTCTTCAATTTCCTTATTTATTTTTTGAATTGTGGAAAGAGAAACATCATAATAGCTAGCCATTCGCCCATGGCTTTTGGAAAGAGGCAGAGAAAGGCATTTCTGTTAAGCTTCATCTTCACAGAATTTTATTACACTACTTATTAAATTTCGTTCAGCACTGAGAATAGTCTGCTCACGTTTTAAAGAAAATAACATTTCTGTTTACAGTAGCAAACAGTTATATTCGAACAGTTAAACTAACAAAAGGTTCCGCGATATACTGTATATGCTCTAGGTATAGTATAAGTTGTTGTGTTTGTTGTACTGATACCAAAGCAGTCGCGCATCCACACTGATGCTTTTCCCCCTTTACCCCTCGTTGCAAACAAGGGAAAACTTATGACTCGAGTAACTATAATAGGATTTCAACCACAGAATCTGAAAATCAACTCTAATTTCAATTTGTCCCTCAAAATCAACTGTTAAACAGCTGACTTTTGCGATGATTCTACCGCTAGACTAACCCAGTGAGTCATAATATAAGCGCTTTTGGGTGCCAAATACCTGACACCCGTAAGTTCAAATAGATACGAGTAGACATTTTTATAACCAAAAGTTTGAGCAAAATGGGAATTTTCACCTTCTGGAGAGCAATGTGAAGAGTGGTTTTCGTCTACCTTCAAGTAACGTTTTTTATACATACATTTTTTTTCCTTGCACCCAAGAGACTCCAAAGGGAGTATAGGACATGTCAAGATAAAACTGATAAACAGAAAGTTTATCACCAATGATAAATTCATCACTTACCACCAGAAAATTGTTTTTGCTACTGCTTACTTCAGTAGGCTTGTCATGAACCCCATGATGGATATTTATGAATCATTTAGTTATGGTAAGTTATGGAAGTATCATTTAGTTATGTATATTTAGTTACAAAAATTAATAATTTATTAATTTTTTATTCCTCCAAATGAAAATGGAAAATGATACCTCCATAACTTACCATAATTCTTCTGCTATGTTTTAATTATTAAAACATAGCAGAAGAATTTCTTAAACTAAATGTAGTTTTATTCTTTTACTTATACTGTACTTACCTTACACTGAAATTTTTTTGTATAATTTTCCCTAGTCTTTTTAGAATCATAAACCCAAAATCCATCGTCAAGATACATTATCCGAGGTTTGACAACGAGTAAATCAAGTATGTAAACAGCATCCATAGAATAATCCAACAACAGCCAAGTTAAAGTATTATCTAGCGTTTGGTATGGAAATGTTGTTCTTAATGGGATCACCCAACAATTGTACAAATACGCAAATGTCACCAGCGTTAACCACGCTACATACAAATAACCTGAAATAAGACATAAAAACATAGTAACTAAAAATTAAATATTTTGATAAATTTTTGTATAAATTAATATAAAAATGTGTTGTTGTTTAGGTCAACAGCCGAAAGGCTGGTTCGAACCAATACAGGTTTTACTAAGTAAAAACAAGGAATGAGGTGGTTTATCGTTGTCTTCCTCATTGAGTGGAAAAGTATGCTTATTAGCACGGCAGGCCCTCTGAAAAGCACCTACTTTCCACCCTGCAAATGACAACTTCACTTTTTTCACCACAGGGTTTCGCTGTATAATGATGAAATTCATAACTCTCATAGGAGATACCTTGACTAATGTCTTTTACACCTCTACCTCTTCTGTTCTTAAATAGTTGTCATATAATTGGCTGATCATGTGATAAGAAACAGAACTATTCTTTTGTAGCCCTAGAACTAGTAGATCAATTTAACACTCCACCTGTCTGTTATGGGAAAACAGAAATACCAATAGAACAAATCAACATGTTAAAAAAACAAACAGAAAAAGCAGGGCTAAAGATTTCCTTCGAGAAAATTAAGTATAGTAGATCTTTGCCATAATGAACTTTGGACTTCAAAATAAAAAAAAACCCTGAAATAAAAACTATTAAGTAAAATAATAATATAAGAAAAATAAGAAATATAAAAAATTATTCAATAAAATCTGCATAAAAATGTATACGTTTAAAACCACAACCCACCAAGATTTTGAATCAATGTATAATATTTTGATGTAAAAAACATATTAAAAGATAAATTTATATGATACACTACAATATCCGATAATGTGTGTGGCCAGCCTTCACACAGGATGCTACGAGTCATTTTTGTCAGAGACTGACTCCAGCACGTACAGTCGTACCTCACTATATGAACTCCATTCTGAAGTGGAGTTCATATAGTGAGGCGCTACGTAATCATTTATTATATTTCTGTGTTTGTCAATCCTGGTTACACCTTTTGCAACAGTAGTTGCCTTAATACTTTCTTTGTTCTTGATGATTGCTATAATAGTAAACTAGTTCAATCTGTACTTTAAAGCCAAATCCACCTGTCTCTCTCCACGTTCAAATTTAGCAACAATTTCTTTTAAATCACAATTACCAATGGTTTCCTTTTCTTTGTTGACCAGGACATACCTTCCAAAGACATTCTCAAAATTAAAATTTCACATTGTAAAGTACAGTAGCAAAACAAACAAACATAAAACATAAAAAACCAGGCTTCGGAACCCTGGAACTTTTAAATGAATCACAAAGGGAATGGATGAAGGAGTTTTGGAACAGAATGAAATCTGAACAATGTTAACATGACCCTTAGTACTCAGAATAAAAAAAAAAAAAATAGAATATATTACTTACTTTGTGGTTCTATAAGTGTTTTACATGTTTTCATTCTTGCTCTAACTGACTCACAAACAGATACAGTTGATCCCCATTCTTGTGAAAACCAACGAACAATCTGATCACGGCGTCTCAGAGGAGATGGGTATATATTATTTCCATCCTCTATTAAAAGAAAAAAAATCTGGTGTGAAACACTCACACAACATTCTCTTGCCAATGCAAATGATTAACAATATAACCTAACATTAGTGATAAAACATTAGAAATAAACAAAAAACTAACCTCAAAAAACATTAGTGAAATACGCAAAATTAAAATCGACCTCAGTTTGGCTTAAAAATACGGAAAATCGCTCCTACACGCTAAACTAGGCACTGTACAAAAAAAAGCTTTAAATAAAAGTTGTAGATCTTTTAATTTTCTACAAATTTTATTATACACACTTTTGTTGTAAAATGCATTCTAAGGCCGAAATCTTAAAAACATCGATTTTTCACTCGTTTTCGTGAGAAAAAAACAAAAAATCGCAAATTACCGCTAAACTAAGCGTTATACAAATAAATGTTTGAAATAAAAGTTGTAGAATTTTACATTCTCTACAACTTTTATTATATAACGTTTTGCGCTAAAATGCATATTAAAGCCGCAATCTTAAAAAGAAAATGTTTTTATGTAAAAACAGCCTCACCCAGAATTTCAGCAAACATGGCGCCTACCCTATCTTGTAGAGAATAAAAAATTGAGTAAATGAGGTGATTTAAAAAAAAATTGTAGGACCAGTTTTTGAGAAAATCGCAAAAAAGTGAAAAATTACACGAATAAACTACTACTTCCGGTTGACCGATTTTGATGAAAATGTTAATGTCGGGTCCGGTAGTGTTATGTAACTTAAGTTTCACGTTTCAAGTTCGTACGATGTTCCGTTCTTGAGATATTTTGTACACACACACACACACACACACACACACACACACACGCACGCACGCGCGTGCACACACACACATACACACACACACAGACACACACACACACACACAGAGACCAATCGCTAAAAACATGTTTTTTGGGTTCAGGGGGTCTGAAAACGTATAGATCCGGAGAAAACTCGATTTCGAAAAATCGACATGAAAACAATATTTTCCTTCCTATATATTCATATAGGCAAGAGAAAGTAAAAACAACAATAAAATATTCGTGGTCATAAAAAATATAATTTTTCCAAAATTATTAAGTAGTAAAGACTATTTTGTGGTATATTTAGAAAAACATAGAGTCAAATTCTTGATGTACTTATTCCATACAGTACTTTAAACTGTCATCAAAATCTTTTGTCAGAATTTACTATTACTTAATCCGTTTTACATAACTTATTTCTTTATATTGTCACTGATTTAATTCTTACAAAAAACATTTTAAAAAATGCTTAAAATAAAAGTTATATGTTTTTAATTTTTGTATAAATTTAGTTATATTTGTACCTTTGTTACAAAATATGAACTAAAGCCGCAATCTTAAAAAATCCCATTTTTTACTGATTTTAATGAGTAAAATATAGAAAATCATGAATTGACCCTAAACTAACCATTGTAGAAAAATTTTTGAAATAAAATTTATACATTTTTTAATTTCCTGCAACTCGTAATCAATAAATACCCACAAACCTTGTCTAAAATATATTTGTAGAGTTCAGGGGGCCTGAAAATTAGTATTTCCGGTGAAAACTCAATTTGGAAAAATTGACGTGAAAACAATACTTTACTTTTTATATAATCATACAGAGCAAGAAAAAGTAAAAAAAATTAAACTCGGCTCCTCTAAACCAAAATCCTGGGTATGTACTCCAACCTGTTCTGTTTTCCATTAGTGTCTTAATTTCTTGATAGCTTTTACCTCCTTTTAAATCACTTACAATCTGTATTTGTTGATGTTTTCTTCACAAATCCTTGGTATAACCAATTTTTTAAACAATACTCTTTTGTTGTATGAGGGGAGGACCCCCTCCTTGAGTCAGACTCGAGTTGGGGAGAGGAGCGATGGTGCGGGAACGAGTTCTCTTTTGAGATGGAGGTGGGCTCTTGTAGAGAAACTCTTTCTGAGTCAGTAAGCGAAGTCTAGTCACTCTGAGTCCATCTGTTCATTTGTAGTGAATTTTTAAATGAAATAAAATTTCCCTATCGGTGATTTTTGTTTCCCTTCTTCCAGTCCCAAGACGTTTGCCTTTCATGACCCTTTTCAGTCTAAGGAAATGAAAGAAGCCTCAGGGAGTCAGGTGAGGTGAATAGGACGGATGAATAATCTGGGTCATTCTATTCTTCCTCAGAAACTGGTTCACAGACAACGCAGTGCGAGCAGGTGTGTTGTCGTGGTGGAAGAACCAGTCCCCAGTGAGCCAAAGATCCATCCTTTTCTTCCTGATGCTCTCTTGCAACCATTTTAGTCATATCAGACAGTTAATTAATTGTTTGGTGATGATCTTCACAGACAAGAGTGTTTAGTTTTCAACGTTTTCATCAGTCCTTGAGTTTGAGGGGTCCCCAGAACGAGGTTGTCTACAACAGATATTTCCCCCTTTTGAAACACGAAAACCAATCGTAGACCCAAACATTATTTAATAAATCTTCCCTGTTAGCTTTTAGGAGCATTGTTGAGAGTTTCTATAGCCGTTTCTCCCAACAGGAAACAAAATTTTACTGCAACACATTGCTCTCAGGTGTCAGCCATTTTACATTTTTGCTGAGAGGGGAAATCTTGTTTCATTTGAAAGTCATTACAGACAAACAGATGGACTCAAAATGGCGAGGCTTCACATATTGAGTCAGGAAGAGTTTCCCTACTAGAGCCCACCACCGAGAACTCGTTCCTCCACCATCACTCCCCCTCCACACCCCAAATCTTGTTACTTTTGAGTCCCCCTCATATAATAACAAATTATTATAATTGGTCGGTTTCTACAGAAAAACAGCACTGTCAATCTAATAGTAATAAAATAAAATAAAAGTGAAATTCACCAGGATCACTGCTATTAGTAGATGGAGTTTGTGGAAATTCAAATCGATGCCTCATACGCAATGCTCTTTCGGAAAACGCTTGTGTTATGAAGTGGAAACGGGTACGAATCATCTGTTGATCTTCACAGTTACGACTAAAAAACAAAAAAACCATGAAAAAATTATAGTCGTTTATAGATACAAGTTAAGTTTTCATAATTTCTACAAGAATTAAATTTTAATTAATTTGTAAACTAACTTAAGAAAATTCTTATTACAGTGTAAGTTATAATAATTATTTATCTAAATTATTATAAACCAATAAACTTTACATACGCCCATAACAGACAGATGGAGTGTTAAATTATTTGCACTTGATCTGCTAGTTCAAAGGCTACAAAAAATAGTTCTGTTTCTTATTACATAGTAAGCAATTATGATTGAAGCATTTTAAGAACAGAAGAGGTAGGGGTGTAAAAGACATTAGTTCAAGTTATCTCCTCTGATAGTAATGAATTTCATTATAAACCCAGACCCTGAAATGAATAAGTAAACAAGTTATTTGCAGAGTGGAAAATAAATACTTTTCAGAGGGCCTAGCATGCTGATAAGCATAGTTTCTAACTCAGTGAGTGTTGGCAATAGTAAACTACCTAACTCATTTTACTTATTAAAGCCTCTAGAGGTTCAAACCAGCATTTCGGCTGATGACCTAAACACAAACTTTACATATAGGGTGATTCAAAAAGAGCGCCGGTTTTTAAACGGCTGGTAAATTTTTGTTTATCGGTTGGCAACATTGTTAGACCTCATTTCTATTTCGGAGAACATTCCGATTGACGATTCAGTTGTAGTTTCTCTTGTTCGCAGTGTAGTACTCTCGCAGCCTGTGTCTAACCATGGAGAAGTTTACTATTGCACAACGAGTGTTAATCGTCAAAACATTTTACCAGAGTGGAGAGAGTTATGCGGCTACTGTCAGGCGACTTCGCGGTAATCTGGGACGTAATGAAGCACCGAATGAATCAACAGTTCGCAGGCTCATGAAAAAGTTTTTTGAGACGGGTGCAACAGTCGACCTTAAAAGTTCTGGATGTCGTCGTTCTGGCCGAACTGAGCAGAACGTTGCGTTGGTTCGTGACAGTGTGGCTGTTAGCCCAGCAAAATCAATACGTCGCCGTTCTCAACAATTGGGTTTACGATGTTCTTCTGTACGGAGAATTCTTCGGTACGATCTCCAATATCACTCGTATAAAATTCAGTTGACGCAACATTTGAAAGTGGCAGACCACCAGAAGAGACGACAGTCTGTTGACTGGGTATTGAGAAAACGGCAGGATGATGACACCTTCGCAAACAAAATTGACGCCTTGTGACTTTCATCTTTGGGGTCATCTGAAGTCATTGGTGTATGCCAATAAACCTTGAAACATCAATGACTTGAAGGAGGAAATTCGACGGGTTATCGGGCAAATGGAAGTTGAAACTTGTCGTGCAGTGATATCCAATTTCATGGACAGAGTTGATGCGTGCCAGCGCAGTAGAGGAGGACACATGCATGACATCATTTTTCATACATGAAATCGGAAGGTAAGATGAACTTGTTGATGTATTTATTTTCAGTTTTTCAATAAAATAAATCTCTTAATTTGATATATTAAAACCGGCGCTCTTTTTGAATCACTCTATATTTAGGAGGGATTTGCAGAATTGTTATAATTCTAAATATTATAATATTTAAAATTATTAAATCATTAGAATTGTTTTTTTGTCATCAGTCTCTTGACTGATTTGATACAGTTCTCCAAGCTGTTCTATCTTGCGCAAGTCGTTTCATATCTACATACCTGTAACACCCTACATCATTTGTGATTTGCTTTATAAACTTCAACCTTTGCCTCCCCCTACAATTCACTCCCTCAATATTACCCTCTATCATTGATAGACCAATACCTGGATGTCTTAAGATATGCCCCACTAGCCTATCCCTTCTTCTGGTAAGATGCTTCCATATAATTCTTTTTTCATCCACTCACCTAAGAACCTCTAAATTACTTATCTTGTCCAACCACCTAATCTTTAACATTTTCCTATAACACCACATTTCAAAAGCTTCTATCCTCTTCCTTTCTAAGGCCCCTATCACCCATATTTCACTCCCGTATAATGTTACACTCCAAACATAGTGTTTTAAGAAATTTTTCCTAATCTGTAAATCAATGTTTGTAGTCAGTAAGCTGTTTTTCATTTCAAAGGCTTTTCTAGCTTGCACTAGAATTCAAGGATACAAAAATTTTCACGCCCACACCTAGCACCAAATTCACAAAGGAGATAAAAAATATGCTGGGATCTTAAATAAATAATCTCTTTCCATAAAATTTTACTCTCAGAGGAGATAACTATGACTAATGTCTTTTACACGTCTACCTCTTCTGTTCTTAAATATATCAGTCATACAATTGGCTGACCATGTGATAAGAAACGGAACTTGCCTGTGATGAGATATGCCTTAGATAATTAATAAATACAGGCTCGATTTAAAAAAAAAGAAAACGACCATAATGTTGTATCCTCCCAACTATTTCCCATTTATTCTTAATTTGTGTATGTTGCAATCTGTTCAATTTAGAACAATAAGCAACCCCATGACCCAATGAGATGAGGATGATGTGTATGACGTGTAAATGAGGTGTAGTCTTGTACAGACCCAAGCTGACCATTCCTGAGAGAGTATGGTTAATTAAACCCCAACCATCAAAGTACACCGGTAACCACTGTCTAGTATTCAAATCCGTATAAAAGTAACTACCTTTACTAGGATTTGAACCGGGAACCTTCGTCTCCGAAAATCAGGTGTTAAACAGCTGATTTTGGCGACGACTTTACCTCTAGACCAACCCGGTGGGTTACTATTTCTCAGGTGCTACTTAATAAATAAAAATTACTGGTTTGCCAGACTTACTCCAAAATATCAGTTTCACTGTTTAATTTTTCAGAAGTTTCAGTTCTCGAATTGTCTTCGCTTGAACTTTGATTGGAATTTCGTACAATCACTGTTTCTTTACCATCTGAGTCTTCATCGTCTTCTTCTTCTTCATCTTCCTCATCCTCAGTTTCTTTGTCTTCTTGTTTATCCTGTTTTACTTTTTTCTCTTTAATGCTTACTTGTTGACTATCTTCTTCATCTTCATCTTCAGTATCTTCATCATCATCATCATCATTATCATCATCATCTTCTTCTTCTTCTTCTTCATCTTCTTCACTTTCGTCTTCACAGAATGTAGTTTCAGGAACAATATCTATTAACAAAATAAATATAATACATTAACATTAAACATGGCTTCCAAGATTCCATGGAAAAGAATAAATCTAAAAATAAATTCTCAATAACGGGTCATCTAAAACTAGGAAATTAGACAAATAAAAAAAGTTATGGAATGTAAGGGGGGAGTCTGAAGGGCATTTTGGAAACAAAATCACTTTTTGCAAAAAAAAAACATAAATTACCCAGAATTTTCTCCTTAAAATTATTTATAATTTATAAAAATCTGATGGATAGAAATGTGTGAATAAATTGTTTTTCATGTAACTGTATCAATTAAATCTGCATACATACACTGATATTTTCGTTTTTAACTTTTTTTTTCATTTCTTTTACAAGAAAAGGAGTTTTAGTAGGTAAATTTTGTTTTCGTTAGGTTAGGAAAAAATGTAGCCTAATAGGACTAGGAATTAATACAACAAAAAAAAAACTTATAAAGTAATTAATAAAAACGTGGAACTGTCACCTAATGTGAATACAAGTACTGTACTGTAAAACCTATTCAACAAAAACCATTACCATATACTTTGAGGTCAATTTACCAAAAATTGGTTATTTTCAGATTCAATGTTTAAGGCCGCAATAAAAAAATCACAGTTTTTACCGATTTCATGAAAAAATACAGAAAATCACTAATTGCCACAAAACTAACGATTTTTTTTTTGTAAAACATATTTATTTACCATCAGTTATGTAAGTACCTAAATATAAGTAAATTAATTATTATGAAATAAATATGACAAGAGAGGAGGCCACCCAGTGCTTGTCTTCCTCTAACAGTACTAACATTGAAGTTTTGATAACATTATAAACTTTATACTCTGTACTTACCATCAGTTGTGTTGTTTCCTTCAGCCATCCTTTGTGTTTGACACCAGTTTAGAGCAACTGGTCTTTCTTTCATAGCAACATCAGGGTAAACTAAACGATTCTGCTGTAATTTAGAAAAGGTAAACAATTTAGGTAAACACCAAATGTTAATAACTCTCTAAAAGTGTATGATACAACAAGTAATTTATTATTATATGTAAAATGCGTCATACAATACAGAGTCATCATAAAAGAATGTCGAGTTGCGTAATTCAGAACAAAACAGTAGGGAAATTTTGAGATGTTTTATTGGTAGCCTATCTCTGGTAGCGTGTAACCCAAAAGTTTGTGTAACAGCAGTTCTAAATTAAGGGGAGACTGTATGATGGTTCTACCTGAAAATTTTGATTATCGGGTTTTTATGTTTTTCAATAGTTTAGACCTAGCTCTACCACAAAAACATTAAATTACGACAAAAAAATTATAGTATTAATGAAAAAAATTTAAGTTTTTATCAGGGTTATCCTAAAAAATTAACACATCGTCAAAAATAAATATTTTTCATATTTTTTTTGTTTGTTTTAGTGCAAACAGAATTTTAATTTTTTTTTTTAATATTTTCACTATTTTTAATATTCTCAGCTGTTAGTGCAGCTTTCTAACCAACTGTTCATGGGTAAACTGGTTTGTGGACATTTTGTTTTTTATTTGTGCCTTTTCCCGTAAATTTAGATTTTTAACACTTAGGTACGTTTTTCTCAGAAATCTTTTAACCTACCAGGCTGAAATATTTACCAGTTAATTATCATATGCATGTACATTCACCGACATTGTTTTTACTTCCTCATGTGCTCAAAAAATTAGTAATACGCAAAAAACGTAGAAAGAAATTGTAAAAATTTTATGTTATTCGTTATTCTTTTAAAAACTTTATGGTCCCTTCAACTACAAGTTTGTCAAGTTTCGTTTTCCTATCTTTCACCAATCCTATGAAAAATGTACCTAAAAATAGCAAATTTAACATTGGCGAGATACAAAGTACAGTCTCCCCTTAAACTTAAGTTAAAGTAAAGGAAAGTAGGTTTTGTATTGTTGCTTTGTGTCTGTTTAGACTATGTTCACTTATAAATAAAAGGTAAAGTATGTTTTGTTGTTGGCTATACTGAAGTCTGAAATTTCAGTTCGATATGATTATGGATAACGATATGATTTGATTAGAATTTAAGATATTATGATTCGATATGATTTGCCCATAACAGACACGTGAAGTGTCAAATTATTTACACTCAATCTGTTAGTTGCAGGGCTAAAATAAATAGTTCTGTTTCTTATCACATGGTCAGCCAATTAAATGACTGAATCATTTAAGAACAGAAGAGGTAGAGGTGTAAAAGACACTAATCAGAGTTATCTCGTCTGAAAGTAATGGATTTCATTATACAGCCAGACCCTGTGGTGAATGAAGTGAAGGTGTCATTTGCAGAGTGGAAAATATGTGCTTTTCAGAGGGCCTGGCATGCTGATAAGCGTAATTTTTAACTCAGTGAGGAAGGCAATGGTAAACCACCTTACTCTTCGTTTTTACTTAGTAAAAAACCTCTAGAGGTTCAAACCAGCCTTTTGGCTGTTGACCTAAACAACAACAATGATTATAGAAAAGATCCACCACATGAAAATAACATAAGTTGGTTCAAACAATATGAAGAAACTAAATCAGTTATAAAGCATAAATTAACTGACAGACAGATCTCCACGTCGATGGATAGGCGGGCAAGGGCCTATAGCCTACTCTGATCTCCAAGGGGTTCAGACGTGACACCTTGCGATTTGTTTCTTGTCGGGGTTTGACCATACCTGATACCTTGGGTATACATTGATCATTGGCTCACATGGAATAAACATGTGAAGTGTAAAGAGAAGGGTTCTAGACTATCGACTGAATCAACTGTACCGACTGGTTTCGAAACGTTCTAAACTGACACTCTCCTCAAAAGTTCTTCTGTATAAAACTCCTGAAACAAATGTGAACGTATAGGATCCAGATTTATCGCTCGGCAAAACCACATGTTGAAGCTCGAATCCAACGATTTCAGCCCAAGATTCTCCGACGCATAACAAAAGTCCGACGCATAAGTAGAAAGTGCTCCTTTCTACTTATCGAACGCAACTGTTCACAAGGTCTTACATATACCTTATGTCAACGACAGACTTTATCTCAGATTTAAGAACAAACTGTTAAACCACCGGAACCCCCTTATACGAGATCTAGACACTGAGCATCTTCCAGATCCCCCAAGGCGTCTACGCAGAAGATGGAGCAGAGACATTATAGGGTAAACTATATATACGTACACAATTTTCAAAATTTAAACAAATAATAATTAAAAACAAACACCCTTATAACCCTCGAGTCCTGTCCCCGGGTGGTGTTCTCCTTCAAGTACCTTAAGGGGACACTGTATGATGGTTTCGACTGAAAATTTTAATTTTCAGTTGTTTATCTTTTTCAATAGTTTAGACCTAGATCTACCACAAAAACATTAAATTACGAACAAAAAATTATTTTAATCAAAAAATTAAGTTTTTATCAGGTTTACCCTAAAAATTAACATGTCGCCAAGAACAAATATTTTTAATATTTTTATATTGTTCGTTTTAGTGCAAAAAGAATTTTAGTTTTTTTTTAAAATACTCTATTTAATTCACTATTTTTAATATTCTCCGCTGTTGGTGCAGCTTTCTAACCAACTGTTGATGGAAAATTAAACTTGTTTGTGTACATTTTGTTTTTATTTGTGCGTTTTCCCGTAAATTTAGATTTTTAACACTTAGGTACGTTTTTCTCAGAAACCATTTAACCTACCAAGCTGAAATGTTTACCAGTTAATTTATTATCATGTGCATGCACATTCACGGACATTATTTTTACTTCCTCATGTGCTCAAAAAATTAGTAATATGCAAAAAACGTAGAAAGAAATTGTAAAAATTTTATGTTATTCGTTATTCTTTTAAAAACTTTATGGTCCAACAGATTAAATTGAAAAAATATCAGTAGCTAACACCGCCCTTTAACTACAAAATTGTCAAGTTTCGTTTTCCTATCTTTCACCAATCCTATGAAAAATGTACCTAAAAATAGCAAATTTAACATTGGCGAGATACAAAGTACAGTCTCGCTTTAAGGGGAGCAGACTGATTTTAATAAAAAAATTAAAATAAAATAAAATTTAATCAGTTGTAACGCAAGATAAATATTGGTGTGTTTTTGTTTGGAAGTTAATTTCAATTAAAAAATAGGTGTTTCTGTTGCGGTATTATGCTTTTATTATCCGCATTTTCTGCATAGGTATTGTATTTTTTGACTTTAGGTAGAATTATTTCAGGAATTATCTCACATAGGAGTGTGAAATTCCACACACTACATTTTAGCACTAAGGTGTGTATTTCCAAAGGTATTTCAAAAATTTTGGAGTTTTTATTTTTTGGGTGTCTTTTTCATAAAAAAATGTAGGCTACATTTGAACATTTTTTGAGAACAAAAATCATGTTTAGATTGGATAAAGATAAATGAAAAAGCTCTGGAACAAATTTGTAAAAAGGTACTGTACATAGGTATAAGGTATGTCAAAGTTCAGCTTTGTAGCTTTAACGGTTCCTACAAAAAATCTACCTACAGTCCAGCCTCTTTGAGTTTGCTCCTAATGTAAACAAATAATGACGTCACTGAGCATGCGCATTATATCAAAATGTGTACTCGCTGATTAAAAAGTAACAACAAAATACTTTCAAAAGTATTTAAATGCAAAATATTTTTAAAAGTATTTTTCTAAATGAAATTGTTAGGCCTACATCATATCGTGACTGATGTTTTTAGTACTTTAAGTGCTTATAATTTAAAAAATAGTGAACTTAATAGGAATACGACATCCGTAAAGTCGCGGACTCTAGCGTGCACCCTGTAGAAGGTGGCGTTTGTTTGTTGACAGTAGGAGCAAACTAACAACGGCTGAACTATAAGTTAGTATTGTAGGAATAGGGATAATGAAAATGGTCTGCCTCCCTTAACCCTTTATAGGTCTTTGGTATGTATAGTTACTACTAGTAATAAGGACGATTTTATTTAACAATAAGCTATGCAGTTGAACCTTATTGGTGTTTTATGTTTTTATAGATGTTCTCTGGTAAGTAGTCTATCCACATATTGGTAAGGATTCATACCAACGTACGCTACCATGTTGTTTCGTTGTTACTTTTGTACAGTGCTTAGAAAATTCAAGTTTTTTACGGGAAACCAAGCATTCGTGCTAATATAAAGTTAAGATAAGTTATTCTACACATTTTTCTGTTATATAGGGCTACAAGTTGTTTTAATAAGCATTCTTACCACTAAACATTATGTGATTCCCATTTCAATAAATGTTCCTTGGTAAGTAGCTATACTTAGTAGGGATTGACATAAAAAAAAAGAAATATCTAACTGTTCTGGCACTTCTTCTTCTACCTCAATCGTAAGATTGGTTGGCAGCCCTCCATCCAGCTCTGTCCATTGCCACCCTCTTCCACTGCGCATAACTCTCAGCACCCAGATCTTTTGTAATTTGGTTTAGATACTGTAGCCGGGGCCTTCCACGACCCCTTTGTCCATTAACTGTACCTTCAAGAATGCTTAACGTAAATTCGTTGTGTCTTATTATGTGTCCAATATAAGAATGTCGTCTGCCCCCGAGAAGCTTCAAAAGAGATCTACTTTCCTCTGCCCTTTGTAAAACCTCTACATTCGTGATCCTGTCAGTCCATTTTATCTTGAGCATTCTCCTCCAGCACCACACCTCAAATGCATTCAAAGCCTTTTCCTCGACCTTCCCAATAGTCCACGTTTCTGACCCATAGAGTGCTATACTCCAAATGCAACTCTTTATTAGTCGCTTTCTTATTTCCAACTTTAGACTATTTGAGGAAAGCAGCTGCCGTTTACTAATAAACATAGCTTTAGCTTAGACTAAATGTCTAAGCATTCTGGCACTAAAGATACATTATTCAAGTTCCTATAAAACAAAATGTAACATTTTATAACTTGTAGAATATATTTCCCCGTAGTACTGCCCTATAAAGGGTTAATACATAGTTATTGTTTTATCATTTTCACTAGATGTAAAATTGTACAATGAGAAGTTTTAATAAAATAAAGTTAAAACAAGGATTTAGCTAAATAGACAATTCATGAGATGATAACCTCTTTTAAAACAACGGTCGTATTTACATAATAAGGGTATTGATATCTACATACGACATAGGTGTGTGTATTCTAAATAACAGAGTTATTGGCCCCTGATACAGAAATGTATTCAACAGTATCTTAATGAAAAAATAAAACAAAAGACGATCGTGTAATAATAGACGCAGATGAAGCGCTGTGATTGTGAAGAAGACACCGTATAGTAATTATGTAAAGGCGGATCCAACCTAATTATAATTTTAATTATTTATAAAGTAATTCTTATACAAAAGATTGATTCGTTTGAACTCCCTGCGGGTGTAGTACACTCAGTAAACATCTAGCCTTAACCTCTTCCTTCTTTTTTACTCACCGAGATAATAATTTTAAAGTACCCATCGGTCTAACCGAATAACAATTATAAATACAAAATATAATAAATTTAATTTCTCATACACAATTTTTACAATGTAATAACATTTCTGAATTATTTGTTTACTTACTTTTCTAGTACGACAAACCTTATCCATAATTCGTGGCGCGAGATGACACCACAACTGGTGAAAATCAATACGAGCTCACCTAATTTTCAACATCTCCCCTTCCTAAAGTATCTCCCGTTTTCCCGCTAAATTCAAAATATTATATTATTCTTTCTTACTTTCTCTTGCCTATATGAATATATAGGAAGGAAAGTATTGTTTTCATGTCGATTTTAAGAAATTGAGTTTTCACCGGATCTACACGGTTTCAGGCCCCCTGAACCCAAAAAACATGTTTTTGGCGATTGGTGTGTGTGTGTGTGTGTGCAAAATATCTTAAGAACGGAACATCGTATTGAAACTTGAAACTTAAGTTACATACCACTACCGGACCCGACACGAACATTTTCATCAAAATCGGTCAACCGGAAGTAGTAGATTATTCGTGTAATTTTTCACTTTTTTGCGATTTTCTCAAAAACTGGTCATACGATTTTTTTAAAAATCGCCACGTTTAGTAAATTTTTTATTTTCTACAGGATAGGGTAGGTGCCATGTTTGCTAAAATTCTTTGTGAGGCTGTTTTTACGTACTTACGTACTCCTACGTCGTATAGACCTACTTAACTTATTCTAGAGGCGCAAACTCGTAACATTTAAAATAACATTCCATCCGCATTTGGAATTGTTTTCCGCTGCTTTCGAACGGTCGACATGATAAACTTATAATACACAGATAGATAACTAATTTATAACAACACTACAGAGTAATGAATAAAATGTAAAGAATTAAAATGAAAAGAAACAGAATGAGTTTCAACGAATTAAAATACTTTTATTTGTATAAATGTAGCCTAAAACGTAAAAACAGAATAGCCAAATCAAAACAATATTTCCTGTACCACTCGTCGCCTGATAAAATAAGGACTGTGTTCAATTCCAATGAACATGAATGTCAGTATGTTTTTGGGATTGTACTCGTAATAGAGAAACTGGGCATGCGCAGTAGATTTTTCCCCTCTTGCACTTCGTCTCAAACTTCATATCGCGACTAACCATCAGTAAAGTTCTTCTCGACCTCGTAACCTATATTGTCCGTCTATCTTCGGACTCATTATCTCGCGGAGGATCTTTTCCTCAAATTTCTTTGGTTTTCTTACACCAGCCTTCCAGGTCATTCTAAGGCAAAAGAGTTGGTTAGACGAATTTAATTTTATTATTAAATTAATTTTATAAACAGCCATTTGTGATATTTCTACACTTATTCCATTTTAATGGATGTAGTTGTCTAATAGCTTTTCTTGATCGTCCCAGTTTCTTCTCAATACCTTGCTCTGTTGCGAGAATCTGATGTGACACACTCACACACACAAGCACACGCGCGCGCGCGCGCGCACACACACACACACACACACGACTTTCTCTTGCCATTACTATAAGAAAAAGAAAACATAACCTACGTTAAATCATGAGTGGATAATGTAGAATGAAAAGCGTAATGTCTTTATTATCACGAATGGATGATGCAAAATGAAAAACAACCTGTTTGACTTAATTTTGACAAGAAAACTGTGGAAATAACTGACGCTAAACTACGTTCTGCAGTAAAAAATTTTTGAAAAAACCTTGTGGATGTTTTAATATTTTGTAACCTCTATTATATAAACTCTTTCCCTAAAATATAAGCCTTTATTAAGACCGGAATCTAAAAAAAATAATTTTTTCCATAGAAGCACATCCTCCTGGAACCAATTTAAGCAGACAGTCTGCTTACCCTATCTTGTAGAGCACACAAAATGCAGTAAAAATGAGGATTTCATTAAAATTGTAGAAGAAATGTTAGAGAAATTCACATAAAGTAACTACTACTTCCGATTGGCCGATTTCTTTGAAAATGTTCCTGTTGGGTCCCTCGTGGTACTTAATTTAAGTTCCAAGTTCCAACTTTGTAGTACGAGTTTCCGTTCTTGAATTATTGTACTCAAACACATAATTTCATATATACCAATCGGTAAAAAAACATGTTCATTGGATTAAACCTGAAATCGCTTATATCCGGTAAAACTAGTTTTCGAAAATTTGACATTAAAACATATCTTTCCTTGCCAAAATCTTACCTAAGTGAAAACAGAGCAAGAGAATGTAAAAATTAATTCTTTTGATATTATTTGGCCTCCTTTGGGCCAGCCCAATCAGTCAACTGGTATAAAGGCGCTATTATTTGTTAAGTAACATTGGATTGGCAAGTGACTTTGTATGGTGACCAGCTGACAGCTGGTTTGATTTGATAATTTGTATTTAGTTTTAAGATTATACAATCCATTTAGTACCAGAGGGTAATAAATTTTCATTGAAATATCTATGCCCTTACCTAGTTGAAAATGTAAAATAATATAGGCCTACCAACGACGCTGATGTTATAACAGATTTGCCTACATTATCAAAAAAAAAACGCCTTCACCGCGATATATTTGTTTTCTCCTTCTCCTTTCTCTCTCTTTCTCCTTCACCTGGGTTTATTAGTCTTCCTCCTTATCCTTTCTGTCTTCCTCATTCACCGCGGATTATTTATCTTTCTCCTTCACCGCGGTTTATTAGGCTTCCTCCTTAACCTTTCTGTCTTCCTCCTTCATCTCGGTTTATTAGTATTCCTCCTTCTCCATTCGGTTTTCCGCCTTCACCACGGGTTATTTATCTTCCCCTTCTCCTTTCTGTCTTCCTCCTTCACCGCGGGTTATTTGTCTTCCCTTCTCCTTTCTGTCTTCCACCTTCATCTCGGTTTATTAGTATTCCTCATTCTCCATTCGGTTTTCCGCCTTCACCGCGGGTTATTTATCTTCCCCTTCTCCTTTCTGGCTTCCTCCTTCACCGCGGGTTATTTGTCTTTCCTTCTCCTTTCTGTGATCCGCCTTCATCTCGGTTTATTAATCTTCCTCCTTCTCCATTCTATCTTCCGCCTTCACCGTGGGTTATTTATCTTCCCCTTCTCCTTTCTGTCTTCCTCCTTCACCGCGGGTTATTTGTCTTCCCTTCTCCTTTCTGTCTTCCGCCATCATCTCGGTTTATTAGTCTTCCTCCTTTTCCATTCTGTCTTCCGCCTTCACCGCGGGTTATTTGTCTTCCCTTCTCGTTTCTGTCTTCCGCCTTCACTCGGTTTATTTGTCTTTCTCCTTCTTCTTTCTGTCTTCCGCCTTCACCGCGGTTTATTTGTCTTCTTCCTTCTCCTTTCTGCCTTCGCCTTCACCGCGGTTTTATTTATTTATTTATTAAAATTTAATTTAATATAAAATAAATAAATTAAAATCACAAGATAGCATAAGATACACAAATTATATTAGTTTCAACCAAATCCGTTCGACAGGTGGAGGGAGTATGTAAACGTATTGTAAACCTATTGTAAGGTTAGTTCCAATGAAATCCGATAGATAGCAGGAGCTTCTACACCTATTATCAGGTTAGTTTCAATGAAATCCGGTAGATAGAGCAGCATACACTAAACTAGTTCCAATCAATACCGGTAGATAGCGCCAGCTTCCTGACCTATTGCAAGGTTAGTTCCAATGAAATCCGATAGATAGCAGGAGCTTCCACACCTTTTGCAAAGTTAGTTCCAATGAAATCCGACAGATAGCGTAAGCATCCACACTTATTGTAAAGTTAATTCCAATAAAAATCCGATAGATAGCGTAAGCATTCACACCTATTGCAAAGTTAGTTCCAATAAAAATCCGATAGATAGCGTGAGCTTCCACATCTATTTAAAAGTTAGTACTCATGAAACCTGATGGACATCGTAAGCATGCTTCTGTTGTGGTGAAGGCGGAAGACAGAAAGGAGAAGGAGGAAGACAAATAAACCGCGGTGAAGGCGGAAGACAGAAGGAGGAGAAGGAAGACAAATAAACCGTGGTGAAGGCGGAAGACAGAAGGAGAAGAAGGAAAACAAATAAACCGCGGCGATGACGAAGACAGGAAGGAGGAGGAGGAGGACAAATAAACCGTGGTGAAGGCGGAAGACAGAAAGGAGGAGGAAGACAAATAAACCGTGGTGAAGACAGAAGACAGAACGTAGAGGGGCAAGACCGCAGTGAAGGCGCAAGACAGAGGGGTGGAGGAGGAAGACAAATAAGCCGCGGTGAAGGCGGAAGACAGAAAGGGGAAGGAGGAAGAGAAATAAACTGCGGTGAAGGCGGAAGACCGAAAGGAGTAGGGGAAGACTAATAAATTGTTTTGAAGGCGGAAAAAGAAAGGAGAAGGAGAATACAAGTAAGCATTTATACCATAGATATACATGCTCCAGCTATCTAACGGATTTGAATGAAACTAACTTTTGTATGTTATGCTATCTAGTGATTTTTATTTATTTATGCATATTGTATATTTGTATATATATAAATAAAACAAGTGTTTTAGTATAAATTTCAGTTGTATTGAATATTAAGTCAAAAGTGAACAGAGTAGTTGACGGAATTTTCATGATTATAGATGGAATTTGAACCCAGATATTGTGCATTGCAATTCATTGCATTTTAGAGCTTTAAACCACAGCACCACAAAGGGGGGGACACTTTATAGATTATGTTGTTTAGATTTTCGATAACTAACTTTTATGATTTGGTATCTTGTACATGTAAGAATTTCAATAAAAAGCAGGAGTCTAATTAAACGGAAAAGTGCATGTCATGCCGAAATATTCTGCATTGTGTTGTACCACTAGATAGATACGTGCATAATATTACCTACCTGAGAGAAGCCTACAAAAGATCTATTATAAGCATTCCCATGGCTGATGGTAGTTGTATCGAGCTACCGTGCAAAGAGGTTCACAGGATTTAATTAAAACGTTATTCCGTTTTTAAAAGAAGTTAGGTAAGTTAAAAAGACAAATCTGTGTCAAACACATTCACACAACTTTCTTTCGCCAATACAAAATAATGAAAAATATTACATATATTTAATTAAATAAACAATTTAATACTAAAAACAATCTAATTTTAATCATGAGTGAATGATGCAAAATTAAAATCAATCTCTGATTTATTTAAAAATACAGAAAATTATTATTTGACACTAAACTAAGCTCTGTAGAAAAATAATAATGCTTGAAATAAAAGTTGTAGGTTTATTTTCTGTACTTTAATTATTCTGCCCATAATGGACAGGTCGAGTGTCAAATTATTTACACTCAATCTGTTCGTTGCAGGGTTAAAATAAATAGTTATGTTTCTTATCACATGGTCAGCCAATTAAATGACTGAGTCATTAAGAACAGAAGAGGTAGAGGTGTAAAAGACACTAATAAGAGTTATCTACTCTTAAAGTAATGAATTTCATTATACAGCTAGATCCTGTGGTGAATGAAGTGAAGGTATCATTTGCAGAGTGGAAAATATGTGCTTTTCAGAGGGCCCGGCAAGCTGATAAGCGTAATTTTCCACTCAGTGAGTTGTGGCAATTGTAAACCACTTCACTCCTCGTTTTACTTAGTAAAACCTCTACAGGTTCAAACCAGCCTTTCGGCTCATCCAGTGTATGGATTGGCGCTTCGTTTCCGGATCATAAGTACAAAACCACGTTTCATCACATGTTATTGTCTTCTACCTGTTTCTTAAGGTGAAATCTGCATTAAAAGGGACAAGATTTAAGTCTAGGGAAGCTGTAAAAGAGAAAGCGGTAGCCTACGTGTCCTGAAGGAGCTGACAGAAGATGACTTCCAGAATTGTTTCCAACAATGGAAAATTCGTATGAAGCGTTGTAGGGATAGATAAGAAGTGTTTATTGAAGGTGACAATAAGTGATTATGTAAAAAATAAAAATAAAATTTTTTACAACGCTAGTCTCGTTATTTAATAGCCACAACTCGTATAATTACTTTCCCTTGCCTATATGAATATATAGGAAGGAAAGTATTGTTTTCATGTCGATTTTTCGAAATCGAGTTTTCACCGGATCTATACGTTTTCAGACCCCCTGAATCCAAAAAACATGTTTTTAGCGATTGGTCTGTGTGTGTGTCTGTGTGTCTGTGTGTGTGTCTGTCTGTGTGTGTGTGTGTGTGTGTGTGTGTGTGTGTGTGTGTGTGTGTGTGTGTGTGTGTGTGTGTCTGTGTGTGAACAGAATATCTCAAGAACGGAACGTCGTACGAACTTGAAACTTGAAACTTAAGTTACATACCACTACCGGACGCGACACGAACATTTTCATCAAAATCAGTCAACCGGAAGTAGTAGTTTATTCGTATAATTTTTCAGTTTTTTGCGATTTTCTCAAAAACTGGTCCTACGATTTTTTTTAAAATCGCCTATTTTACTCAATTTTTTATTCTCTACAAGATAGAGTAGGCGCCATGTTTGCTGAAATTCTCGGTGAGGCTGTTATCACGTAAAAACGTTGTTTTTTTAAGATTACGGCTTTAATATAAATTTTAGCGCAAAAACTTATATAATAAAAGTTGTAGAGAATTTAAAAACCTACAACTTTTATTTCAAACATTTTTTTGTATAACGCTTAGTTTAGCGGTAATTTGCGATTTTCTGTTTTTTCTCTCACGAAAACGTGAGAAAAATCGATTTTTTTAACATTTCGGCCTTAGTATGCATTTTACGACAAAAGTGTATATTAAATTTATAGAAAATTAAAAGATCTACAACTTTTATTTAAAGCATTTTTCTCTACAGAGCCTAGTTTAGAGAGAAAGAGTGATTTTCCGTATTTCTAAGCCAAACTGAGGTTGATTTTCATTTTGCGTCTTTCACTCATGATTAAAATTAGGTTATGTTTGTTGAGGTTAGTTTTTTGTTTATTTCTTATGTTTCATTACTAATGTTAAGTTTATTGTTAATTATTTGCACTGGCAAGAGAAAGTTGTGTGAGTGTTTCACACCAGATTTTTTTTGTTTGGTTTTCCTATTTGTCACGTATGACTGTGTAGTGAATAACAGTTTTATTATATGATTAACTAACTGATCTTAAAAAAAAAATGTAAATCTTTAAATAAGACGATATTATTTAATTTAAATTTCATTATTTTTGGAAATTATATAAATTATAATATAAATAATATAAAATAATAAAATAAAATAAGTTATTATTCACGTTTTTGTAAAGCACAGGACAATTTTAATTAAATAAGTTTCTTTTGAATCACTAATGTCATAATATTTTTTAAAATAATATCTAATTTCATAAAATTTTTTTGCTTCCATCATTTTTGGCACAAAGTATAATAATTTATAAATAATAAAAAATAAAGCAGTTGATCTTTGTGTATTAAAGAGATACTGATAAAAAGAATAATAATAAAAAGAAGAAGAAAATAAGGAAGACAATGAAGAGAGGAACGGGTTAACCACCTGCCGAGCAGCAGATAGGCCCTATATATAGATTGAACGGCCCTTTATTAAGGTTCATTGTCAGTACAGATAGGTTTGTGTTTCAGTTCACTATGATACCGAATATAACAACATGAAAGCTTTAATTTATACACTCGTAAGTACATTTCAATATTAATTTTGGTTCAATTAAATTTACATTAACAATTTAGTCATCAATGATTACATTAACTTATGGTACCGTATGGAGGGGATTATGACGTGCTATAATTTTTAGATATGATCACGAATCGAACCCACGAACTTCCGCTTTGGAGTTCAGTTTAAGGGAAGACTGTACTTTTTTATAGGATTGGTAAAAGATAGGGAAATGAAACTTAACACACTATAGATGTCGGGTTTCTTCTCGAACTACTGACATTTTTTCAATTTAATCTTAGGACCGTACCATTTTTTTTAAATATTACGAATAACAAAGTTTTTACAAATTTTTTCTACGTTTTTTGCGTATTACTAATTTTTGGAGCACCTGAGGAAGTCATAAAAATGTTGGTATATTTGTGACTATACAAGATAATTAACTTGCAAAAATTTCAGTCTGGTAGGTTTATTGGTTTCTGAGAGAAGTATACCTAGTGCTAAAAATCTAAATTTACGGGAAAACGCAAGAAACAAGAAGGCACAAACCAAAAATAAAATTTACACAAACAAGTAAATTTCCCATCAACAGTTGTTTAGAAAGCTGAACCAACAGCTGAGAATACAAAAAACACTGATGCAGATATTTTAAAAACTAAAATTCTCTTAGCACTAAAACGAGCTGTATAAAATTGTGAAAAATATTCGTTCTTGGTAACATGATAATTTTTCTGTGTAAACTTGACAAAACTTAATTTTTCATAAATTTTTTTTTGACGTAATTCAATGTTTTTTCTGGTAAATTTAGGCGTAAACAACTGAAAAACATAAAAAACCAAACATCGAAATTTTGAGTTAAAACCATCGTGCCATCTCCCCTAAGGCAAGAGGGGGTTGTACTTGTTACTAAATTACTAATTCATTATAAATTACGCAACAATCATTTACGTAGAAACTATATATAAGGAAAACTTTCTTCCTTTCTTTGTTTTTTTTATTTAACGCCGCATCGACTACTGTGGTCATTAGCGACGATGTTGGGTTGAAACTGTGAATGATGAAATTATTTTTTTGTAACGTATTAACATACCGTGCCTGAGTGGGATTCGAACCCAAGACCGCATGATGAGAGGCGAGCTCGTTACCGACTACGCAAATGCGGCCGGAAAACTTTCATTCAACACTAAAAATAACCCTTCCGTTTTTGTTAAATAATACTTTGTGATTTTAAAGCTAATTTATCTAATTTTTCATTAAATTAACAAAAATCGAATTTATAACTGTAATTTCTTGTTAAAAAATATTTAATATTGCTTAAAATTATGATAAAAAGAATAAAAGTTATAGAAATGAACCTAGCACTGATGGAAATTATTTACACTACACAGGGAAAATTCTCTTAACACTAAAACGAGCAGTATAAAATTGTGAAAAATATTCGTTCTTGGTAACATAATAATTTTTCTGTGTAAACTTGATAAAAACTTAATTTTTTCGTAAAACATTTTTTTGACGTAATTCAATGTTTTTCTGGTAGATCCTAGGCCTAAACTTTTGAAAAACATAAAAAACCAAAAATCGAAATTTTGAGTTTAAACCAAAGTGCAATCCCCTTAATACATTCAAAAGAATAATTAAGATATTTTAATAACCCTACAAGATGTTTGAAATACAATCGCTTGATAATAGGCATCATCTGGCCTCTGGTGAAATTGATGATCTACACACACACACACACACACACAGGCAAACATTTCGTTTTACGTCACAAGTTTCAATAATTGCTCTGAAAATTTGTTCTATCGGAAGACCTTTTAAACTAATATGCTACCCATTCTCCGTTGAATACCATGCTATTTACCCTTTCAATGCCGAAACCTGCCCCTAACAGACTAGTGGAGTGTTAAATTTTTACTCTCAATCTGTTCGTTGCAGGGCTAAAATAAATAGTTCTGTTTCTTATCACATGGTCAGCCAATTAAATGACTGATTCATTTAAGAACAGAAGAGTTAGAGGTGTAAAAGACACTAATCAGAGTTATCTACTCTGAAAGTAATGAATTTCATTGTACAGCCACACCCTGTGGTGAATGAAGTGAAGGTGTCATTTGCAGAGTGGAAAATATGTGCTTTTCAGAGGGCCCGGCATGCTAATAAGCATACTTTTCCACTCAGTGAAGAAGGCAATTGTAAACCACCTCACTTCTCGTTTTACTTAGTAAAACCTCTACAGGTTCAAACCACCCTTTAAGCTGATGACCAAAACAACAGTGCCGAAAACAATATTTAAAAGTTTGATATAAAGTGTCATTTAATTTGAATAAGGGTATAAAAAAGTGCCAGCTCTTAATTCGAAAATTTGCAGGCGTAAGCCTGCCATTGCCGGCCAAAATTTAAACGTTACAGAAAAATAAAATTTCCTGTTAAAAATTATTTTTATTATGTTAAAAAAATCGTTCTAACACTAAAAACATTCAAAACAGTTTTTTTTAGTTTGTTTAAAGTCGCATCGAAAGCTTGGTCATTAGCAACTACTGTGGGTTTTCGTACCTTAACGGTGGTTTTAACGTGTTAAAATTTCCAGACCCTAGCAAGGAATCAAACCCAGGATCTTTCGCTTTGTAGGCTAGAACGCTAGTCACTACGCCACGGAGGCGGTTTCAATATACATTATACCTTTAACTTTTGTTTAAAAGTTTTTTTGGAAATGTTCGGTTATCCGGACGTTGGCACTATACGCAGCATAACTTACCGTCGGTCGGTAAACCGGATGTTATACCTATCGACGTCCTGTTTTCTGGATGTTGGTACCGAAAGGGTTAAATTTTAATTCAATATTTATGAAATGATTTTATTAGATCCATTTCATCAGAGTCAAGCTTCGTTTAGACTGACAAGTTCCAAGACTTTAGAAATGATTTAATTTTTAAATGCATTTTATTTACCCGATATTTTTGTTTTTTTTAGTATTTTTTTATGTAGTACTATTAAGGAACATTTTTTTCATTTATAAAGGTTTGTCTCTTGGAACCGTTCTCTATCTTCGAACTAAAATTTTATTTTGACACTCTCTCTGCCCAATTGAGTTACTTTTTTCTTATTAATATAGTTTATTATTTTAGACTATTGTTTGTGATTAAAGTATATTATAATAATTTACATGTGAAATCGTATTTAGGTTTTAATACTGTTAATTTTGTGATTAATATTTTATTTAATATTAAGGGTCTTTTCCGTTTTCTGTATGCCAATATCAAATCCGTATTCCCTGAAAGGTTGCACTAGTGTTCATTTCTCCCACTCACTGCCTTACTGAATAAGTGTACTGATACACACACACACACACACACACACACACACACACACACACACGCGCACACACACACACACACACACACACACACACACACACACACACACACACACACACACACACACACACACACACACACACACACACACACACACACACACACACACACACACACACACACACACACATACACACACACACACACATACACACACACACACATACACGCGCACACACACACGCGCGCGCACATACACACACACGCACGCACACACGCACACACACACACGCGCGCGCGCGCACACACACACACACTCACTCACTCACTCACTCACTCACTCACTCACTCACTCACTCACACACACACTCACTCACCCACGCGTACACACGTTCTTCCTAGTCCCAGTATAGTACAATGTTACGCGTTCTGTTGTTTTATTTTGTGTTTATTTTTTTATTTACAGGTTACTTATAACTATTACTTAACTTATTTTAATAATTTACATTATGTATTACATTTAATTATTGCTACGTTATTTTTTTTAAATTATTTAAGTTGGCAAGAAAAAGTCTTGTTGAAAGTGTTTCACACAGACATTTTTAGTTGTCATAACTTGTGGGATTATGCAATAAGCCCCTTTCCTGAAGGAACTCTACATCATCTTCCTCTGTCCGAATATTATTAAGTAACTGTACAAAATGCATATAGTATACTAACTGTGAAATGGGAGTGAAGTTGCATTACGCAGGAATATTGCTAGCGAGATTGGCGCGCTAGACGCACGAGTGGGAGATGTGTACAACTTCAGGGAATTTGAATTTGATACTGGCATACAGAAAACGGAAAAGACCTAATATTAATACGTATTAAGCGACTTTAAAGTCGCTTCAACAACTCAGTTATTTATTAGCGACTGGGGTAGATCATGTAGCTGTGGGTTTTAACTTATGAAAAGTTTCCAGATCCTAGCCGGGGATCGAACCTCCACGTTGCTGGCTAGGCGTGCTACCACTACGCTACGGAGGCGGCCGGAGTAATTTTTAAAAAATTTCTATAAATTAATAAATTTTAAATCAACTACAATGGTCATTAGCGAAGACGTTGGGTTGTAACTTATTCTGTATAATGAAGAATGAATAAGTTTTTGTAACTTATGAAAATATGCCGTGCCTGAGCTGCATATTATTTATATCATTTGGGCCACTTTGGCCTGTTGTAAACAATGTATTATTATAAATAAATAAATAATTTTTTTTTAAATTCCTAATATTTGTACTTTGCAATCTGTTCAATTCAGAACAATAAACAACCCCATGACCCAATGAGATGAGGATGATAAGTAAGACGTGTAAATGAGGTGTAGTCTTGTACAGACTCAGGCCGACCATTCCTGAGAGAGTATGGTTAATTGAACCTCAACCATCAAAGTACACCGGTAACCACTGTCTAGCATTCAAATAAATAAAAATAATATTTAATTTTTATGATTGCAAGCATAAAGTTTCATTATTTTCAAAATACAAGACTGTCAGAATAGATGGAAAATGAAGACAAATAAAAAGAAAAGTATGCACGTGACATAAACACTAAGAAAAGACACATGCCTGCAATTTATTACACATTAAAAACAATATATACCTAAAGCATTGCCCATAAAGTGGGGGGGTAGAGTGTTAAATTAATTGCACTTGATCTGTTGGTTCCAGGACTACAAAAAATACTAATTCTGTTTCTTATCACGTAGTCAGCCAATTATATGACAACTATTTAAGAACAGAAGAGGTAGAGGTGTAAAAGACACTAGTCACAGTTATCTTCTCTGAGAGTAATGAATTCCACTATACAGCAGACCCTGTTGTGAATGAAGTGAAGGTGTCATTTGCAAGGTGGAAAATGGGTGCTTTTCAGAGGGCCTGGCATGCTGATAATCATACTCTTTCAACTCAGTGAGGAAGGCAATAGTAAACTATCTCACTCCTTGTTTTTACTTAGTAAAACCTCTAGAGGTTCAAACCACCTTTTGGCTGTTGACCTAAACAATAACATACCTAAAGCAGACTGCGAAATACGATATCATTGAACAATAAATTACAATTACATAAAACAATTTTAAAACTAGTTTGGACTTACGGGATCCAACTGTGAGGGACAGTAACCCACTCCAAAATAGAAATATTGAAAAGGTTTCAGTCTAAACTGCTCAGAACAATCATAGATTGATTTTAATAGGGATAAAAAAAGTTTGATATTGAGTTCATGTTTCTGCTACTTTAGTTCTTGTAGTATCAGCCGTATTTATAAACAGTAAGAGTTTGTAAATTGTCATCTTGTAAAGTCTTATTCATCTAAATGTATTTTATTAATTTTGAATGGAAATTCTCGTAAATTTAACTTTTGTAAGTTTCGGTTAATTACTCTCAACCCCCCCCCCTCGCAAAAAAGATAGAAAAATAAAAATTTGTATGAGTTAATACACCTTACCTAGTAGACTACTTTAAATTAAATATGTAGTTTTAAAAAATATACTAATAATTACGAATGGAGATTTTTCACCTGAAATCACTTTTTCAAAAAATTTAAAAATTGAAATATTCAAAAGTTACACATTCAAAAGTTGTATCAGAGAGTGTCTTTAGTTTTTTAAAAAATAAGTTCTATTTGTTGTGGTTGCTGAGAAAAGCGCCCCAACATTGACAATGGGTAAGATAAGTACCGACTTAAGCAAACAAACTGCAAACCACAAGGTCCTGGGTTCGATTCCCGATTGGGGTCTAGAAGAAACTCACTGATTTCATACCCTAACCAACAGTGGTCACTAATAATCTAAACAATCATGTAACTTTAAACTAACAGAAACAGATAAATTACATCAGTACTTCATAACTGAAATTTATAATACATATTTTCAAATTTCTAGTTTCACTACCAGACCCGACACGAACATTTCCTTGAAAATCGGTCAATCGGAAGTAGCAGTTTATTCGTGTAATTTTTTACTTTTTTTGCGATTTTCTCAATAACGGGTTCTACATTTTTTTTTTAAATCGGCTTATTTACTACATTTTTTATGCTCTACAAGATAGGGTAGGTGCCATGTCTGCTGAAATTCTTGGAAAGGCTGTTTTCACGTAAAAAAGTTGTTTTTTCAGATTGCGACTTTAATATGCACTTCAGTGCAAAAATGTAGGTATATAACAAAAAATGTAGAAAATTTAAACTTCCACAACTTTTATTTGAAACATTTTTTTGTATAACGCTTAGTTTATCGGTAATTAGCGATTTTCTGTTTTTTTCTCACGAAATCATGTAAAAAATCAATTTTTTTAAGATTTTAGCCTTATTATGCATTTTATGACAAAATAATCAATTTATGATCATATAATCAAATTTATAGGAAATTAAAAGGTCTACAACTTTTATTTAAAGCGTTTTTCTCTACAGAGCCTAGTTTAGCGTGAAAGAGTAATTTTTCGTATTTTTAAGCTAAACTGAGGTTGATTTTCATTTTGCATCTTTCACTCATGATTAAAATAAGGCTATGTTTTTTGAGGTTAGTTTATTTCTAATGTTTTATTACGAATTTTAGGTTACGTTGGTCATTATTTGCATTGACAAGATAAAGTTGTGTGAGCGTTTCACTCCAGATTTTTTATTTTAGTTTATTTTGAGTGGCATCAACAGCTTTGTTTTAGCGACTACATTGGGTTAAGGAATAGTGGGTTTAAACTTGCAATAATTTTCCAGACCCTGGGTGGGAATTGAATCCAGGACCTCCCCTTTGCAGCGTAGCACGCTAACCACTGGACTACGGAGGCAGCCAATAATACTAAATACTAAATTGTTGTAGCTCATACAAGCTGTATTTGCATTTATGAGTATTTTCCCGGTATTTTTATACATTATTAAAATAGGAAGAATGAAATTAAAAACATTACATGAAAAATAAATAAATTATTATAGACTACTCATAAAATTACTGTAACACTTAATCCACGGTTCTTTTGGGATCTGAATATAATAAATGACAAACAAACTTTCTTTAAACTTATAACAATAATTTTTTTTTTTTAAATTAATTTAAAGTCGCATCAACTACTTGGTCATTAGTGACTGCGATGGATTATGTACCATTAACTGTGGGATTTGATATGTGAAAATTTCCAGATCCTGGTCAGGAATTGAACCCAGGACCTCTGCGTGGCATGCCAATGCGCTAACCACTATGCTATGGAGGCTACTTTTACATTTATAAGTAAACTCTAAAGCTGAAGGTATTACACCAACATTAATCCTTTTGATTTATTTTTTTTACAGTTGATGCTGAAATTTGGACCAATTATAGCCAACCAATCATCATCATCATCATCATTTGGTAAAACTCAAAAGAGTAATGATAACTCGAATGATTTTACGAAAATAACAGTAATTGAGGATACAATAAATCAAAAAGTGGATCAAAAATTAAGATCAATAGGAAAAACTTATAGGGATGATATAAATGAGGTTTATACAGTAAATGGCGTGACAGGTTTAATACATGGGGGTTCTGGAGGTTTACCTTTTGGTGGTAGTGCAATAATTCATGGTGGCACACCTAAAAGTCCATATGTTTATAGTAACCTGGCTCCATTTAGTTTATGGTCACAAACACCATTGCATTATTATAGTCTTGCACCAGATAATTCTGAGATTCCAGTGTCTATAGGTGATACAAATTTTGATGACGTGGACAATACAGACAAACCGAGTCATCGAACAGTTAATGATGAATCTGAAAATGTAGAGGAGACTGAGGATAAAAATAAAAATGAAAGTAATAGTACGATAGATGATACAAGAGGTATTAGTATAGGACAGACAGCTGTAGGAATAACAAATGGCGATCCAGACAGTTCTGTAAATATAGGCCAAAATGCTGTAGGAGTAGTTAATACTGATGGAAACAATAACAATGGTGGTGTTACAATTGAACAAACTGCCACAGGTATTATAACTGATCAAGGAAACATTGGAGGAAATCCTACTAGTGCACCAATTGGTGTAAATGGAAATCCTGGTAGTTTCGGTACAGGAGCACCAATAAATTCAGAACCTGGAATACAAGGTGCAAATCAAAATGGTGATTTTTTCGGCAACATACAAATAAGTCAAAATGCTACCGCTATAGGTAATGGAAATATTGACATTGATCAAAGTGCGATTGGTATTTTACAAGGTAATGGTAATGGACAAAATTCAGGCCAATCAGGATCAACTGGTGCTGGAAGTACTACGAATCCATCAGCTGGTATTATTAGTGGACAACCAACTCCTGGAGGTACAGGAAATACTGGAGGTTTAGGAAACACTGGAGGTGCAGGAAATACTGGAGGTTTAGGAAGTACTGGAGGTGCAGGAAATACAGGAGGCACAGGAAATACTGGAGGTACAGGAGTTGGTACCACAACGAGTGGTTCAGGAATTAATAACGGGTTTTCAACATCTTCAGAACAAAGTAATTCTGGAGTTGGACAAACTCAACAAGGTTCTATAACAAACAATAATTTGATAAATCAACAAGGCACAGGAATGAATGTTGGAACAATTTCTAGCAGCACCAATCAAAACTTTGGTCAGTATGGTCAATCACCACCTCCACAGACTACATCACCAACTGATGGATTTTACGGAAATCAGCCAGGCTTTGAAAATCAAGGTGGTAACTATGGAACTCCAAATTACCCGAATCAAGGATCCGGAAATCCGAGTAATTTTGGCGGCACTTGGACACAGCCCCCTAGTAATAACTATCCTACTTATGGAACAGGTCATGGAGGCGTAATTGGTCAAAATCCTACACAAGGAAGTAATCTTTACGAGAATCCTAATAATGTGAATTATGGCAGTGGAAGTAATGGACCTTATTGGCCAAACCAACAGCCTGCAGGAGGGCAGTACAATAATTATTACCAACAGCCGTATGCTCCTACACCAGGTGTTAGTAATGTAGGCCTACCATCAAATAACCAACCATATTATCAAGGAGGATATTACCCAAGTTGTCCTTATGGGCATCAACCAGAATACAGTAGTTCAAATGGAATGGCATACCCTGGTACTTACCCCAGTCAACCTACTTCATGGAATCCACCACCAAATAACTACCCTGGACAAGCTATAAATGGTGTTGGTAATCAAGGACAATATTATGGTCCAAATCCGCCTGTTACAAACAATCCATCATATCCCATCCAGGGAATGCCAGTAGGAAGACCACCAAATGGAGGCAATGCTCCTGGATTAGGACCAGGAATCGGAGGAAATAATGGGAATGTAAACAACTTTGGAGGATATCCAGATCAAAGACCACCTTCTGGCCCATGGATAGAATATCCACAATCAGTTTCTGGTCCTCAACCAGTAAATGGAGGTAATGATGGTAGTGGAGGTGGTGGAGGAGTAGGGGGTGGATTTGGGGGTGGCTGGGGTGGAGGTTTTGGTGGTGGGAGTGGAGGAGGATGGGGAGGAGGTCCTGGAAATCGTCCTAATGAAGCAACTCCAGGAAGTGGATCTCAAGTTCCTAATACGGGCACAACAACAGCGGCAGGCTCCAACACTGGTTCAGGTATGTACACTATCAACAAAATTAACAATTCTAGCAAAATTTTATACACACTTTTTAAATAGTTAATTTGTTATAATTTTCTCGCAATCAAAAATCTATACAAACTAAAAATACATGAAGGCATATTTCATCAAATAATAAATTTTTAGCACATTGAAAACAAATTTTCAGATAACACTGTACTATGGGGACCTGTAATCAGGAATTTGATAGAAAATTTATTTTATTTATTTATTTGGTTTCTTACTCCTCCAAAAGACCAAAGCCCGTGTTTGGAGGAGGGTTACTCAAATTACAAAACAAACCACAATAACGACACTGCTAAAAAAATTAATTACATTAATACTTACATTATTTTAGAAAAGAAGAGAGAAAAAATTAAAACAAAATTTAACCTTAACTACTTCTTTTTAATTTAACTTTAAAACTACAGTATTACTTCTTAATAATACAATATAAATACATTTAGTAAATACTTAATGTGAATACTTAATATGAATAAATACATTATAAATATGATATTAATACAAATAACAAACAAAATAAGTTAACTATAATATAATTATTTTAGTGATCTAACAATACCCGCTTAACTCTAGTGGCAAAGAGAAATGATAGACTCCAATGAAAATTAATTTTTCAATTTTTATCTAAAATATTCTACTTTTTCTTTTGTATAAAATGGTGTATTTCTATTATTGTTAAATAGTTAATAATTTTTTTAACGATTTTTAAAATTAACATTGCATAATTAAATGATGTTTCAAAAATGTACAAAAAATTCTATTTTTAAAATAGTTTTTTGTTCATTTTGAAATTATTATCTTAGAATGAAATATTTTCTTCTTGTACTGTTTTGCAAAAGTTTTTGTTTTATAACAACTAATGAGCCCATAACTGGCAGGTGGCGCTTTAAATTATTTGCACTTGATCTGCTAGTTCCAGGGCAACAAAAAAAATTCTGTTTTTTATCACATGGTCAGCCAATTATATGACTAAAGCATTTAAGAACAGAAGAGGTAGAGGTGTAGAAGACAATAGTCAGTTATCTCCTCTGAGAGAAATGAATTTCATTTCATCATTATACAGCCAGACCCTGTGGTGAATGAAGTGAAGGTGTTATTTACAGGGTGGAAAGTAGATGCTTTTCAGAGGGCCTGGTATGCTGATAAGCATACTTTTCCAGTCGGTGAGTAAGGCAATGGTAAACCACCTCACTTGTTTTACTTAGTAATGCCTCTAGAGGTTCAAACCAGCCTTTCGGCTGATGACCTAAACAACAACAATAAATTATATAATATGTGAATTATGGCAGTGGAAGTAATGGACCTTATTGGCCAAACCAACAGCCTGCAGGAGGGCAGTACAATAATTATTACCAACAGCCATATGCTCCTACACCAAGTGTTAGTAATGTAGGCCTACCATCAAATAACCAACCATATTATCAAGGAGGATATTACCCAAGTTGCATTTAAACTTTTAAAACTTCAACAAAAATCACTTTTAAACTTTGAGATAACCTGAATATTTATTTTCTTATATTTATTTTTATTGAGTGACGAGCCTTACATAAGTCTTTTCTCGTGTGAGCTGTAAGCAATTTCAGCTCCTTAAATAGTACCCTTCTTACCCAGCTCCTTAAATGGTATGAGGTGGTATACAGAATCTGATGAATAATGCCAGACCTGACCGGGAATCGAACCCAGGACGGTGTTATAGAAGCCAGTTGTGCTAACATGTTGCACAATACCACCATGTTTCTATACCAATTACATTTGAAGTAAAATATTGTCAAGGGTATTTGCATTAAAACAGAATGCTGCAATAAATAATAAAATAATTACTAATGGCACCCTATCATGGTTTAATTCTGTCTCATATCTGTTATGGTATTTTAGTATTGGTAACATGGACACAGTTTTTAAACGTGTTTGGTGGGAGCTAACCACCCCAACTCCTGCAGGGTACTATTTAAGGAGCTGAAATTGCTTACAGCTCCCTCACTCTACATTTTTCAGGAGATAATGTATTTTAGGCAAAATAATTTTATGTAAAATTTCAATGTCCATTACCATGACACAAGTAACAGAAATGATTATTATGTGGCTAAGCACAACACTAAATTGTTTAAACAAAAACATACTTAATGCGGGGAGAAAACACATCAATATATTACTCCAATTTTTCAAATGTGATAATTTGTATCCTTTAAAACAAAGTCTGAAAAATTACTTAATTGTTGGAACTTTTTATAGTGTTCTCAAATATCTTTCTAAATAATATTATATGAAATAAAAAATAGAAATAAATCAAAATAAATAAACACCCATAGCATTGAAGCGAATGCTATGAAAACTGGGTACTATTTTGTAAATATTAGAAGCTGACACTACAAGGTGTGGCTATTAAATAATGAGACTGACGTAAAAAATTTTATATATATTTTATACATAATCACTTATTGTCACCTTCAATATGCACTCCTTCTTTATCCCTACAACGCTCCATGCTGGAAACAGTGCTAGAAGTCATCTTCTGTCAGCTCCTTCAGGACACGTGCCGCTCAAAAATGTTTGAAATGAAGCTCGCAAAAAGTTTGTACTGATACCTTGTACGCAACTGAAAATGACCCAAACTTTTTGGAAACGATAATAACATGTGATGAAACATGGTTTTTTACTTATAATTCAGAAATGAAGTGCCAATCCATGCACTGTAAGAGCCGAACTTCATCGAGAGCCAAAAAAGCTCAAATAAGCAAGTCAAAATTTAAAGCAATGATGATTGTTTTTTTTTTATATCCATGGGATTGTGTACCTTCACTGGGTTCCTGAAGGTCAAACAATCAATATTACTACCTTGAGGTACTTTCTAAACTACGTCAAAGAGTAAGTAAAAAACGCCCGAAATGTGGAAGGATAAATCATTGTTCTCCACCAAGACAATGCGCCAGCTAATTCCGCGTTATTTCTCAAGAGGTTCCTAGCCAAGTACAGCATCTCAGTGTTAGAACATCAATCTTATTCACCAGATCTTGCACCATGTGACTTCTACCTGTTCCCTAAGGTGAAATCTGCATTAATAGGGACTAGATTTGAGTCTGTGGAAGCTGTACAAGAGAAAGCAGCACGTGTCCTGAAGAAGCTGACAGAAGATAACTTCCAGCACTGTTTCCAACAATGGAAATTTCGCATGGAGCGTTGTAGGGATAGAGAAGGAGTGTATATTAAAGGTAACACAATAAGTGTTTATGTATAAAATTAAAATAAATTGTTTTACGTCAGTCTCGTTATTTAATATCCACACCTCATATTATAGGCTACTAAGTAAGCTTGTAAAAGTAGATCAATGTGTAATTAAAATACTATGTAGTATTAATTCAGGTGTTATGTATTAACTTATAATTTCTTGAGATGTTCTATACTTCCTCGGGAGTCTCCTTAAAATTTGCAATTATTAACAAAAAAATTCCCTTTATTAAACAGAAGGGGAGAGCAGTATCACGCTGAAATTTTCCCAACCTAACTAAAATTATTTTTAAAAAAATGTTGCAAATTTACTGGGTTTTTAACGATACCTCAAACATTACAAAACAAGAATTAATAATTTTATTACTACAACAGTTTTTGAGAAAAGTATCATAAAAAATTACTAATTTAACATTAAAGTTATGGGTCCTCTTAATAATAAAAATAAAACATAAAATTTTGATTACTTAACAGCTGCTTACATATTCCAAATTAACAATGACACATAAAAGACAAATTAGTTCTGGGCAATAACAAATAACTACACTGGTATTTTTAAAAGGTAGTTGTTATGTAAAAATAGCACAAAGATGACAAATGAATTGAAAAATATAGAATTTAAAGATTCTCAAAAGGAATTCTCTACAATTCTGTTTATTTTTTCAACAAATTACAATCGTTAAAAAGATTTTCTAAATTAATTTAAAAAAAACTTTGATCGGTAAGTAAAAGTATTTTTAACAACACATGCATTTTTTTCAATGTATTTAAAATATTAAGTCATCAATACAAGATAGACATTGTAAAGTTTGCATAAATATACAATAAAAGTATATACTCTATTCGCTCATTTTTTAACATTTGCTGAAAGATCTCTGTTTATGGTTTGAATATGTAAAGTATTGCAGGTAATTTAGAATTTTTTTCACGCATCTCACAGCTCAAGAAAACCTCACAGAGGTAAATCATAGTTACTTGAGTCACGAGTTTGCCTTTGTTTGCATCGAGGGGTAAAGGGGGGGGAAAAGCATCAGTGCACATGCGCGACTGCTTTTTAATTTCAGTACAACAACACAACAACTTATACTATACCCAGAGCATATACAGTATATTGCGGAACCTTTTGTAGGTTAACTGTACGAATATAACTGTTTGTAACCGTAAACAGAAATGTTAGTTTCTCGAAAACATGGGCAGACTATTCACAGTGCCGAACAAAATCTTAATACATGCAGTGTAATAAAATGCTGTGAAGTTGAAGCTAAACAAAAATGCCTTTCCTTGCCTCTTAACAAAAGCTATGAGCGAGTGGATAACTACTGTGATGTTGCTCTTTCCACAATTTGAAAAATAAAGAAGGAAATTAAAGACATGAAGAAGCTATTCACCAATTTTGTTGACACCTGGTAAAAAAAAGGAAACTGTTAGGTAGATACTAGTGAAATTGATAGTGAAGACACCGGTGACAGCGATAGTAACGAAGGCGATTCATTCGTAGATAATTTTTTCCAATGGAATAAGGTAGCTGGTAATTACAGTAAATCAAACATTTCTAATTATGTAACTAGCCATTTCACATTTATTTCTTATAAGGTTCATGAAGAAAACATTTTCTCGAAATGAACCACAGCTTACAAAATGTATGTAGAAACTGCACGGCAGTGAAATATATGAGTAGTGCCTCACTATTGAGGTTGGCAGCACTGTCAAATTTTCACTTCCTGTCCTCACAGCCCATCCATATGTAAAAGGCAATCTCGTGACTTCAGTATCTATACTAAGAAATTCAATTTTTTTTTCTTTAATTTTTATGGCTTAATTTTATAATGGCTGCCTCAATGGCTTAGTGGTTAGTGAGTTTCCATACAACGTGGAAGATCCTGGGTATGGTCAGGAAAATTGCTTCCTAGTTTTTTTTAACTGCATCCAGAAGACTCCAATAAGGAAGTATATTGGACATGTCAAGATAAAAATCGAAAAGTCTAAATATCAACACTGTTAAAATTCATAACTTATTTTACTCTGTTTAGGAGCAACAGGAGGAGGAGCAGGGACACCAGCAGCAGGAATTGCCGGTGGAGGAGGAGGAGGTGGCGGCGGCGGTGGTGGTGGTGGAGGAGGCGGAGGAGGAGGAGGAGGCGGCGGCGGTGGAGGAGGAAATTATGGTGGGGTAACAGGAGGCGGTTCAAATAATAGGCCAGGATCTGGAGGCAATAGTGAAACTGGAAATGGGGTGACTGGACCTGGAAGTTCTCCAGGAGCAGGAACAGGAGCAAGTGGAGGTGCTGGAGCAGGCGGTGGAGCTGGAGGAGGTATAGGTGGAGGAGCTGGAGGAGGTATAGGCGGAGGAGCTGGAGGAGGTATAGGCGGAGGAGCTGGAGGAGGTACAGGCGGTGGAGCTGGAGGAGGTATAGGGGGAGGAGCTGGAGGAGGTACAGGTGGTGGAGCTGGAGGAGGTACAGGCGGAGGAGCTGGAGGAGGTACAGGTGGTGGAGCTGGAGGAGGTACAGGCGGAGGAGCTGGAGGAGGTACAGGTGGTGGAGCTGGAGGAGGTACAGGCGGAGGAGCTGGAGGAGGTACAGGTGGTGGAGCTGGAGGAGGTACAGGCGGTGGAACTGGAGGAGGTACAGGCGGTGGAACTGGAGGAGGTACAGGCGGAGGAGCTGGAGGAGGTATAGGCGGTGGAGCTGGAGGAGGTATAGGCGGAGGAGCTGGAGGAGGTATAGGTGGAGGAGCTGGAGGAGGTACAGGCGGTGGAACTGGAGGAGGTACAGGCGGTGGAACTGGAGGAGGTACAGGCGGAGGAGCTGGAGGAGGTACAGGCGGTGGAACTGGAGGAGGTACAGGTGGTGGAGCTGGAGGAGGTACAGGCGGAGGAGCTGGAGGAGGTACAGGCGGTGGAGCTGGAGGAGGTACAGGCGGAGGAGCAGGAGGAGGTACAGGCGGTGGAGCTGGAGGTGGAGCAGGCGGTGGTTTTGGAGGAGGAGCTGGAGCAGGTGCAGGCAAGTGCTAAAAAATTAATTCATAAATTTTATTATAAAACAAAATTCAGAACAATAATTGCTTCTTTTTCTTTTTTTCTTCTTATTCTTCCACCACTGACAGCCAAACCTGTCTGTTCCAGTCCACAATAATCAGAAAATAGTCTTTTCTTTTTTAATCTCTTACCCAAGGCCTATCTATACCTCTACTTTCTTCAAAGCTTTCAAGCGTATTCTTTCTGGGAGCAAGCATTGAACATGATCCCTCCATTTCCTTTTGCACTTAACTGATTCTTGTATACAGTGCATGGACTCTCAGCTTTTATCAAATATTTTCATTTTGAAGCCTGACTAATCTGTATCATCCTTTGACAGCCTGAAGGAATTTCATTTCTGTTAACCTGCCTTTCTCCTTTGAACTTATAGTCCAGTTTTCACCTCCATAACCTAATATAGCAACAGCCAATGCCTCATGAAATTTTAACTCCATGTTCTTTATAATCACCTCCTCTCTCAGATTCCTCATGCCAATCTGTTATATCTCGCTATTAACATCTACACATTTAACTAGAACTATAATGATATTTAAAATAGTAGTACAAAATTAAATAAAGAGAAATTTACATTGACCTCTGGTCAGCTCCTGTTAGTAATACATTCTGCTTACTGTAAGACACACAGAGCTGATGGTCACTTGATAGAAAATAGTTAAATACTTAAGGCTGAAGCTATTATTTTTGTTTGTAATATACCATGCAGCTACTTCTAAAATCTGAAGCAGCCGTTATCAAATAGACAATTGAATGGGTCAACAGAAAAATGTTGCAAGTAACAAAAACAAATTTTTACAAAAAGTGAAAGATACCATCTGATTCTTAGCTGTATAACAATTTTTCACTGTATGACAATATTGTTTCAAGAATTTCCAAGATTTTACTTACAAAAATAGAATTTATTCCATTGAAACCTCACTTTTGTAAATTTTGTCAGTTGCAATGTTTTTCTGTTGAGCCATTCAATTGCAAATTTTATAAATTAAGGGACAGAATTATTAAGACTTGTATCAAACTGAGAAAATTTACTCCACTAGCCAGTTATAAATAATCTTAAAATATGGGTTCATTTCAGGATCCAAATTTGGTTATACCAAAAATATAATCAATTCTTAGTTTTATATAGCTGATATGAGTCTGTTAAGAGAGAAAGAAAGAGAGAGACCACTGATAATCAATTGTACTAATACAGTGGTGGTTCATACCTTCAAAAATAGGTGAAGAGTTACAAAAAACCGAGGAAAACTGTTATACAGTAATAGTATCCGTAAGACTCCAGTGAGTAAAAAAAATGTAAAATACACATACACATATAAAACAACTGTATAATGCTGCAAATAAAAAACAACTAACGTACCCGTAGATGCCGGCTGCATCAAAACAATTTTGTCGTTTAGGTCATCAGCCAAAAGGCTGGTTTGAACCTGTAGAGGTTTTACTAAGTAAAACGAGGAGTGAGGTGGTTTACCATTGCCTTCCTCACTGAGTGGAAAAGTACACTTATCAGCATGCCAGGCCCTCTGAAAAGCACATATTTTCCACTCTGCAAATGACACCTTCACTTCATTCACCACAGGGTCTGGCTGTATAATGAAATTCATTACTTTCAGAGGAGATAACTCTGATTGGTGTCTTTTACACCTCTACCTCTTCTGTTCTTAAATGATTCAGCCATGTGACAAGAAACAGAACTATTTATTTTAGCCCTGCAACTAACAGATTGAGTGTAAATAATTTGATACTCTACCTGTCTGTTATGGGCAGAAAAACAACTTTATAACACTGCAAATAAAAAAACAACTAACGTACCCATAGATTCCGGCCGCATTGGCGTAGTTGGTAATGTGCTTGCCTCTCATCATGCGATCTTGGGTTCGAATCCCATTCAGGCACGGCATATTTTTATAAGTTACAAAAAAATTATTTCATCCTTCACCGTCTGCATTAGCAGTAATTGCAGGACAGTCTGACAATAAACCAAAAAAAAAAAAAAAAAAAAAATACCCATAGATAGAACAGGCAAGTGCAGTAGGTTGGTCAACCCGTCGCAATCTCTTTACTATTCGTGGATGGGTGGGGAGAGCTAGGCGTGCATATTTGCTGCTGACTCTCTCTCGCTCACACTGGAAGAGAAGCAGCATCCACTCGTCAAACCCTTCACTTGGGAATTTATTATGTATATTAAGGCCATTACATTAACATTAGACCGCACTCTAATCCGATACAATAATTTTTTTTTGTAATCCCTAATTTGTGTACGTTGCAATCTGTTCAATTCAGAACAATAAGCAACCCCATGACCCAATGAGATGAGGATGATATGTATGACGTGTAAATGAGGTGTAGTCTTGTACAGACTCAGGTCGACCATTCCTGAGAGAGGATGGTTAATTGAACCCCAACCATCAAAGTACACCGGTAACCACTGTCTAGCATTCAAATCCGTATAAAAGTAACTACCTTAACTAGGATTTGAATCAGGAACCTTCGTCTCCGAAAATCAGCTGTACAGCTGATTTTGGCGACGACTTTACCTCTAGACCAACCTGGTGGAACAATAATTTTATGTACTTTTTTATACAACACGTCTTCTTCATTTATTGTAAAACAAAAAAATAACTAACAGAAATTATAGTTATTTGTGAGATTATAGGTGAAGAGGCTCTTCACCTGCCTCACCTGATTAACCATTGCTGCCAAATTAGTTTGGGGAGATGGCACGATGGTTTTAACTCAAAATTTCGATGTTTGGTTTTTATGTTTTTCAGTTGTTTAGGCCTAAATTTACCAGAAAAAACATTGAATTACGTCAAAAAAAATTTATGAAAAATTAAGTTTTGTCAAGTTTACACAGAAAAATTATCATGTTACCAAGAACGAATATTTTTCACAATTTTATACTGCTCGTTTTTGTACAAAGAGAATTTTAGTTTTTAAAATATCTGCATCAGTGTTTTTTGTATTCTCAGTAGTTGGTTCAGCTTTCTAAACAACTGTCGATGGGAAATTTACTTGTTTTTGTACATTTTGTTTTAGATTTGTGCCTTCTTGTTTCTTGCGTTTTTCCATAAATTTAGATTTTTAACACTAGGTACAATTTTCTGAGAAACCAATAAACCTACCACCCTGAAATTTTTACCAGTTAATTATCTTGTATATCCACATATACTGAAATGTATCTACTGACATTTTTATGGCTTCCTCAGGTGCTCCAAAAATTAGTAATACGCAAAAAACGTAGAAAACAATTTGTAAAAATTTTATGTTATTCGTAAGTTTTAAAAAATGGTATGGTTCAAAGATTAAATTGAAAAAATGTCAGTAGCTCAAGAAGAAACCAAACACCTACGATGTGTAAAGTTTCATTTCCCTATAATTTACCAATCCTATGAAAAATGTACCTAAAAATAGAAAATTTAACATTGGCGAGATACAAAGTACAGTCTCCCCTTAACAAGAATCTACTGTAATAGTTAAATGATAATGTACTTGTTTCAGGAGGAGGATTTGGAGGAGGTGCTGGTGGTGGAGTAGGAGGTGGAGGAGGTTTTGGAGGAGGAGGAGGTGGTGGTGGTGGTGGAGGTGGAGGCGGTGGTGGTGGAGGATCTGGAGGTGGACACCACCACCATCATTTCGGAGGATGGGGCAATCATCACTTTGGAGCTGGTGGTGGATTGCTAGGAGGATTTGGAAGTCATGCAAACCACAATGGAGCTGGAGGCCATGCAGGAAGTGGAATATTTGGAGGGACCCATGGTGTCGGTTTATTTAGCATACTTGGACACAAACCAGGAATTGGATTTTTTGCTGGAGGTAGCCACAGCCACAATCACGGAATTGGTGGTGGCGTATATGGTGGTGTTGGAAGTCACCACACCACAACCAATTCTCAAGGTACACAAGAACAACATCATGAATATACTGGAGGAATTTACGGAGGAGCAAACGGATACAAAAATGGAACCGCATCCGTTCAAGGCGGATATTCAAAGAAAAATAAAACCGGTAACAGTTTAAATGTCACAAATAATGAAGCAATGAAATTTATACCAGATGATCAATCAAAAGCAGACTTTACAATCAAACCAATTGTTAATAAAAATGAAAACACATCAACAAACAATTCACAAGCACAAAATAATGAAAGCAATTCAACAATTTCACAACCTGACAAACCTAACAAAGTTCTAGCACAACAGACTGAAAACCACACAGAAATGAATGAGACTACACAAACTGTAACAATTACTGAAAAATTACCAGCAAAAACATAAAATAATTTTTACAGTTTTTTATAAAATTTAAAAAATAAACAAAAACTTTTAAACACATTTTGTATTTATTTTTTTATATACCAGATTGTTTTAAACTAATTAAAATATTTCTTTAAATACAAGACAAAAAAACCAAAATTCTTTTGTTAAATGGAGGTTCCTGGTTGAAATCCTAGTAAAAGTTAGTTACCTTTATCTGTGGATTTGAATACATAAACGTCAGTTTTTACCAGTGTACTTCAATGTTTGGGGTTCTATTAACAATACTCTCTCAGGAATGGTCGGCCTGAGTCTGTACAAGACTACACCTCATTTACACATCCTACACATCTTATTGGATCATGGGGTTGCTTAATGTTTTGAATTGAACACATTGCAACACATTCTGAATTGTACACACATTAGGGATAAAAAAATGTGTATATCTCAACACTTTCTTAAATTATTTTTATATAGGGCAAGAGAAAGTAAAAATAACTAGTGTTGAGATATACACATTTTTTGTCCCTAATGTGTGTACGTTGCAATCTGTTCAATTCAGAACATTAACTCATTTTTACTTTCTCTTGCCCTATATAAAAATAATATAAGGAAGAAAAGTATTGTTTTCATTACTGTTTTTTCAAAATTGAGTTTTCACTGGAAATACACATTTTCAGGCCCCCTGAACCCAAAAAAACATGTTTTTAGCGATTGGTCTGTGTGGGCATGAATAAATTATTTTAAGAACGGAATACTGTATGAAATTGAAACTTAAATTGTGTCACTAGGGAATCCAACGTGAATATTTTCATAAAAATCTGTTGACCAGAAGATTTTTCACGTTTTTGCAATTTTCTAAAAAACGGCTCCTACGATTTTGTTTTAAATTGCATCATTTACTACAATAACCCACCGGGTAGGTCTAGAGGTAAAGTCGTCGTCGAAATCAGCTGATTTTCGGAGACGAAGGATCCTGGTTCAAATCCTAGTAAAGGTAGTTACTTTTTTTTTTTTTTTTTTTTTGCGCCCTGGAGACTCCAGGAGGAGTATAGGACATGTCGACAGATGTAACACCTGAAATACATATAAGAAACGCACTATGTATCACTACTATCAAGAAAGTCTTGTACACTATAAAAAGTTTCACCGATCAAGTAATTTTTTAAATTTTTTTTAAAGGAATTCAAATCCTCACAACACTTTAAAGATTGGGGTAATTTATTTATGAATTTTCTCCCTGCATAAGTAGGTTTTTGTTCAAACAATTTTGTGGAGTGATTAGCCACATAATAATCATTCCTGTTTCTCGTGTTATGATTGTGAACATTGAAATTCTGCATAAAATTATTTTGCCTAACATACATAATCACCTCAAAAATGTAGAGACAGGGAACTGTAAGCAATTTAAGCTCCTTAAATAGTGGCCTGCATGAGGTTAGCTGGTTAGCTCCCACCATACACCTAATAGCTTTCTTTTGAATTTTAAAAACCCTATTCATATTACCCATGCTAGAATTACCCCATACTAAAATACCATACCGGATATGAGACAGAATGAGGCCATGATAAGCTGCCATTAGTAATTTTTTATCATTTAATCTGGCGATTTGTTTTAGTGCAAATACCCCAGATGATATTTTACTACAAACTTGATTGATATAGAAGTCCCAAGACAAAGATCTATCTAGAGATACGCCCAGGAACTTCACTGTTTCTACATGCTCTAAACTATTATTATGAATAAATACATCCACTTCTCTACTTCTTTAACGTTATGTTTATTTTTGAACTGCAAGTGTGAATGCTAGACTGTGGTTGCCGGTGTACTTTGATGGTTTGGGTTCAATTAACCATACTCTCTCAGGAATGGTCGATCTGGGTCTGTACAAGACTACACTTCATTTACACGTCATACACATCATCCTCATCTCATTGGGTCATGGGGTTGCTTATTGTTCTGAATTGAACAGATTGCAACGTACACATATTAGGAATTAAAAAAAAAATTACTACCATTTTTGTGCTCTGCAAAGTAGGGTAAGTGGCATATTCGCTGAAATTTATGAGGGCTGTGCTCTTGAAGTAAAAAATTATTATTTTTAAGATTGCAGTCTTAACATGGATTTTAAGGCAATTGTATTACATAAATATGTCCTATTCTTTGAGGATACTCAAAGGTCCTATTACACCGTCAATTATTTTATAAAACATCTTTTACAAACGATCTTTGTCAAATATCTTTTATAGTATAATTTTTTTTTTCATCCAGGAGACTCCAAAAGGGAGTATAGGACATGTCAAGATAAAATTGATAAACAAAAGGTTAGTCACAATGATTAATTCATAAGTTACCACCAAAAATTTGTTTTTGCTTTAAAATTTGTTAATTCAGCCCTTAGTAAAAGTTTACAATATTTATATATTAAAATTAAATAAAAGTGGTACTATTTTTCTTTTAACACTTTAAAATAAAAAAATCTGGTGTGAAACACTCGCACAACTTTCTCTTGCCAATGCAAATAATGACCAATATAACCTAAAATTAGTAATACAACATTAGAAATAAACAAAAAACTAACCTCAAAAACATAACCTTATTTTAATCATGAGTGAACACGCAAAATGAAAATAAACCTCAGTTTGGCAATACGAAAAATCACTCTTTCACGCTAAAATAGGCTCTGAAGAGAAAAATGCTCTAAATAAAAGTCGTAGATCTTTTAATTTCCAATAAATTTTATTATATACATTTTTGTCGTAAAATGCATACTAATGCTAAATTCTTGAAAAATCGATTTTCACACGTTTTCATGAGAAAAACAGAAAAATCGCTAATTACCGCTACTAAACTAAGCGTTATACAAAAAAATGTTCGGAATAAAAGTTGTAGGATTTAAAATTCTCTACAACTTTAATTATATACATTTTTGCGGTAAAATGCATAATAAAGCCTCTATCTTAAAAAAACAACTTTTTTACGTGAAAACACCCTCACCAAGAATTTCAGCAAACATGGCGCCTACCCTATCTTGTAGAGCATAAAAAATTAAGTAAATCAGGCGATTTTAAAAAAAATTCGTAGGACCAGTTTTTGAGAAAATCACAAAAAAGTGAAAAATTACACGAATAAACTACTACTTCCGGTTGACCGATTTTGATGAAAATGTTCGTGTCGGGTCCGGTAGTGGTATATAACTTAAGTTTCAAGTTTCAAGTACATACGATGTTCCATATATATAAGCGAGTTTGATCTACAGCTCCAGCCGCTTCTCGCATCCCATCTGCCATCTCTCTCGGTTCATCCAGTCCCCCTCCACAAGATTTCTATTCCTCATATCGGAATACACCTGCTTGTTCCACAGTTCGGGCGGTCTTCCTCTTCTTCTTCTTCCAGGTGGATCCCAATTCAGCATTCTCTTGGCCCACCTTTCATCTCTCATCCTCTGTGTATGTCCCAACCATATAAGGCGCTTCTTCTCAATTTGCTCCACTGTTGTATCCATTTTCCCCATTCTGTTCCTTATCTCCGAATTTCGTACTCGATCCATCCTTGAAACACAACTACTACGATGTTCCATTCTTGAAATATTTTGTATACACACAGACCAATTCGCTAAAAACATGGTTTTTGGATTCAGGGGGTCTGAAAACGTGTAGATCCGGTGAAAACTCCATTTCGAAAAATCGACATGAAAACAATACTTTCCTTCCTATATATTCATATAGGCAAGAGAAAGTAAAAATATATGAACGCTAGGTTTGGTAGTGTTACCATAAATTATTTACATATTAGGAAAAGTTTTCAGGAAGATGTTTACTGAAAAAACAACTGAACGAAAGCTACAATCATTGTTTTACATAATTTATTTGAAATCTACAATATAATCATTTTCTATAATATCTTCAATAAATATTTCTCCTCCATCAATTACCAAGTCAGATGAAATTACGGCGTTATCACAAGTATTACTGTTAACATTATTTCTATCATCAACTGATTTAGATGAATCTTTATTTACATGGGCCGATGATTCAGATATACCTAAAAAGAAAACATATTTCGTTAATAAATATTGTCCACAATGATAGCTATAGTTCAGCCGCTCTAAGTTTGCTCCTACTGTCAACAAACCAAAACCAGCTACTACAGGGTGCACGCTTAAGTCCGTGACTTTATGGATGTCGTATTCCTATTAAGTTAACTATTTTTTAAATTATAAGTACTTAAAGTACTAAAAAAATCAGTCGTGATATGATGTAGGCCTAACAATTTAATTTATATATATACTTTTAAAAGTATTTTGTATTTAAATACTTTTGAAATTATTTAGTTGTTACTTTTTAATCAGCGTGTACACATTTAGATATAATGTGCATGCTCAGTGACGTCATTATTTGTTTACATTAGGAGCAAACTTAGAACGGCTGAACTGTATGTTGTTCAGGTCATCAGCCGAAAGGCTGGTTTGAACCTTAAGAAGCTTTAAGTAAAACGACGATTTACGATTGCCGCCCTCACTGAGTGGAAAGGTATGCTTATCAGCATACCAGGCCCTCTGAAAAGCATCTACTTTCCACCCTGCAAATGACACCTTCATTTCATTCACCACAAGGTCTGGCTGTATAATGAAATTAATTAATCTCAGAGGAGATAATTCTGCCTAATATACTTTTCACGGTTGATGAGCTCTGCTGTTCCACACGTTTAGACCAATCAGAACGTTTGCCAGCGTTGTCAGACTGTACCTGACAAACATTATGCGCGCATGGGTATGAGAACCACAATAGTTCAACCTCGTCTTGCATCTCGTACTGAACACATCGATTATAGAGCGCATTAACATGCAATACTTTATAATAAAATCACTGATTGTATGTTTGTAGGTTATAATTATTATTGAAAGACCGAAAATATGGCCGACGAAATATTTAACAGAGCTACAAGAGCAAGTATTGGCAATGTTGCTGGCAAATCATTGGCTAGCTATAAAGTGGGTGGAGGCAATGCAAACGTTTAGAGCTCATCAGCCTTGAAATATAGTATAGCGTCTTTAACACATGTACCTTTTCTGTTTTTAAATGCTTCAATAGTATAATTGGCTGACCACGTGATAAGAAACAGAATCATTTTTTGTAGTCCTGAAACTGGCGGATTGAGTATAAATTTAACACTCCATCTGCCTGTTATGGGCAAATGATAGCTATATTATGGTAATAAAGTATTCTGTCTTGTCACTAACATAAACAGATCTTACGAGTCGTGTCTGGACAGTAAAATGTGTCCACAGCTCCATGGAAACTACATCATTAACTGATCTTTACACAAACACGTGCATTCCTACACCTGCCTAGCGATGTTCTACTTGCTTCATTAGTGAGTCATTTACTAGGCACTTGAGTGAAATACTACAATTTTGGTTGAAATTATCTTTATCAATCATATAATAATTTTCAAAATCTACGTATTATTCCTTGGAAAATGAGTCCAAACAAGGTGTCATTGTGATAATCCTAAGCATTTCTGATGTTGGATTTCATTCTGACTGCCGTTGTTCAATAATATTTATAAATTTAACCATTTATTATTATAAATTTAACAATGAATATTATTAAATTTTATACATGTAACAATCATTACATCTTATTCCATTAATCTTATTAAAACATAATATTTGATTAACAATCGCTTTTGTAAAATTAAATAGCACTGCATTTATATTTTTTATTTATTATTTATATTGTTGTTGTTTAGGTCAACAGCCGAAAGGCTGGTTTGAACCTCTAGAGGTTTTACCAAGTAAAAACGAGGAGTAAGGTGGTTTACCATTGCCTTCCTCACTGAGTTGAAAGAGTATGCTTATCAGCATGCCAGGTCCTCCGAAAAGCACTCACTTTCCATCCTGCAAATGACACCTTCACTTCATTCACCACAGGGTCTGGCTGCATAGTGAAATTCATTACTCTCAAAGAAGATAACTCTGACTAGTGTCTTTTACATCTCTACCTCTTCTGTTCTTAAATAGTTCAGTCATATAAGTGGCTGACTATGTGATAAGAAACAGAACTATTTTTTTTAGCTCTGGACCAAACAGATAGAGTGCAATTAAAATAACACTCCACCTGCCCGTTTTGGGCATAATATTTGATTAACAATAGTTTTTATAAAATTAAATAGCACTGCATTTATATTATTTATTTATTTATTATTTATATTATGCTATTAATTGTTACATTAATAATAATAATAATACAAATAATAATCAAATTTATTATAACATTTATTAATTTATTATAATATTATTGAACAACGGCAGTCAGAATGGAATCAAACATCGGAAATGTTTAAGATTATTACAATGACACCTTGTTTGGATTCATTTTCCAAGGAATAATAAGTAGATTTTGAAAATTATTATACAATTTTGATAAAAATAATTACAACTAAAATGGTAGTATTGCTGTCAAGTGCCAAGTAGGTGACTCACTACTGAAGTAGAAGGCAGGTAAGGGGTTTCTGCGTGTGTGTTTGTGTGTGTATGGGTCGATTTATAATCTAGGTTCCATGAAGCTGTGGATATATAAGTACCATTGTGAAAAAAAATTAAAATATTTTTTCACAACAATTTTATATTTACATGAAAGATCATGTCATAAACTACTTTTCTACATAAGTTCTACCATTGTTCTTGTATAGCTACGCCTGTGTAACAACTGGGCTGAATGACCGTTACAAACAAGGAGAAAGGAAGGAGTAGAGGGGTATTTTATGACTGCAATTTCATGCGTTCCTGAAAACATTGTCTCTGCCTCGCTATTAACACATCCTGCCTTCCATTGTTGTTATCACTGTCTTGTCAGTGCTATCGTAATATACTTTTCACGGTTGATTAGCTCTGCTGTTCCACACGTTTAGACCAATCAGAACGTTTGCCAGCGTTGCCAGATTGTACCTGATAAAAATTACGCGCGCATGCGTATAAGAGCTGCAATAGTTCACTCTCATCTCGCACTGAACACATCGATTATAGAGCGTGTTAACATGCAATACTTTGTACTACCCGTTCCCAAGCTTTGTGCAGCTGAGAGGTATGCATTACATCACTACTATTGTAAGAGATTGCGTTAGTAGTCTTAACGTTTTACTTGTATTATGTTTGTAGTAGTCAAGGGTACTATCCAAACTACATATTATATTCTGTGTCGCCGTCTATAGCAAATAGTCAAAACAACATCCACATATGTCACCGCACTAGGCAGCCTACTGCCTAGCGAATGTGTGCAAAACAGATGATTAGTAGAGTGTTATGATGTAGCAGTAGTCTGGTACTTCGTCTGTCCCCTTCATCCCACAGTTGCACAAAGCTTAGATTTATACAGTAATATAATCAGCTGATTGTATGTTTATAGGTTATAATTGATATTAAAAGACCAAAAAAAATGGCTGACAAAATATTTAACAGAGCTACAAGAGCAAGTATTGGCAACGTTGGTGGCAAGTGATTGGCTAGCTATGAAGTGGGTAGGGGGCAATGTGTACGTTCAGACCTCATCAGTCTTGAAAAATAGTGAAAAATTGGGTACAATGAGTTGCGATAAATGTTTTTGTTCATGGTAGTATACTACAGCTATGATGTTGCACATCCCGGTTGTTACGTGAGCCTACTTATATATTATAGTAGGTGATCAACTTATTTAAACTTATTCAATAAAACATCCCACAAGTAAAGATATCCATAATTTTACAGTGGTTTTTGAGTCGTCACATTCAAAGCACTTGCTACCCAGCTCGCGTTTCATGTGCAGGAAAAAGGAGTACTCAGACCAAACAGGATCAAGGATCATGGTAGTCAAGTGTAACAGGTATGAAATGTCAAAGCACTGTCAAGACGCTTTGTTTCGTGGACGTCTGTGAGGATTTTTGGAATTCAGCAGGAACACAGCTAGTGATAACCCAAGCAGTCAGCTACAATCTCACACAAAACAGTTCTTGAAACTGTTCTTGTGAATATTCATCAGAAATAATTGTCATAGTGCATCATCATTTTTTTCAGAATTAAATTCTCTACAAGTTATGTTTAAAAAGTTTACATGTTTGTCACCCATTTCACAAAGTTAATGTACTTCAAACTATATAAGAATAGTTTTTGAGACCAAATTTGGTGTATTTTATCACATATCTCAAAAACTACTCTAGTTACAGATCTGGGACTTATTTTGTTCAATTTTTCAGCTCATTTTACATAAAATCAGTTTAGTTTTACAACTTAATTAATGCTCTAAACATTTCTGCAGGGGAACTGAAACCCGGACGAAAATTTTCACCAGCTGTAACTCGCTAACGAAGCAATTCCGAACCTATGTTTATATGAGCTTTTTTCATTATTTTTATGAGAGGAATACACTGCAGAAGTATGTCAAGTTACTCATGGGACACACTGTATAAACTATGTTGTTGTTTAGGTCATCAGCCGAAAGGCTGGTTTAAACATGTAGAGGTTTTACTAAGTAAAACGAGGAGTGAGATGGTTTACCATTGCCTTCCTCACTGAATGAAAAAGTACGCTTATCAGCGTGCCCGGCCCTCTGAAAAGCACATATTTTCCACTCTGCAAAAGACACCTTCACTTCATTCACCACAGGGTCTGGCTGTACAATGAAATTCATTACTTTCAGAGGAGATAACTCTGATTAGTGTCTTTTACACCTATACTCTCTTCTGTTCTTAAATGATTGAGTCATTTAATTGGCTGACCATGTGATAAGAAACAAAACTAATTATTTTAGCTGTGCAACGAACAGATTGAGAGTAAATAATTTAACACTCCACCTGTCTGTTATGGGCAGAGTATAAACTTTATAAAACAGTTTTATATAGATGACTGAAGATGCAATATCTTCTGTAGGTTTTAAATAAAATATTTTTTAAGTTTCACACGATATTTTATGTCCTCTGATAATGGTGGATCCACCAAAACATGCGTAAGTAGAAGATGGTAAGGATAATCAAGGCAGCTGAAAAGAAATGTAAATTGTTAAATTTACGTTATACCATGCGTTCTGAAAGTCGCTGTGCACCAAGTGACATGACAGGGAATAATTTCATGGCTAGGTTGGTAGCTCTGTGCTGTTCAATTGTTGCCGAACACGTCGAGGCCTGTCAGTCATTGAGTTGAAGTTGTATATGTTTCATTTATTGCAGTTCTGTTGCACGTTTTTTGTTGTTGGACGCGATGGTTCTTTCAGTAGAGGAGCGCATTTTCCTCGTTGAATACGTATTTCGCGAAGGTGACAAGTACAGTGATTTAGTGAAGCGCAAATTTTCTGAAAAGTTTCCAGATTCAATTATTCCTCACCGTAATGCAGTACGAACACTGATAGAAAAATTTCGGGCAACTGGCTCTGTTGAGGACGCTGAACGTAGTGGTAGGCCCCCTAAGCTAGACGAACAAAAGCTGCTGGATATTTCTGATTCTATGGCACAAAGTCCAAAAAAATCAATGCGTAAGTTAGCACAACAGCATAATATCGGACTTGCTACCGCACATAAAGCTGTCAGACAAGAACTTAAACTATTCCCATACAAAGTGAGGTGTGTTCAAGAGCTGAAACCTTCAGATAATGACAAGAGACTAAATTATTGTCATTGGTTTCAACGTTTCATCAACCAAAATTCCGAAGACATCCTTGACGTAACGTTTTATACAGATGAAGCGTGGTTTCACTTGGGAGGGTATATAAGTTCACAAAATACTCGAGTATGGTCGACAACTAACCCTTGCGCTTTACATGAACAGTCCTTACACGAAGCAAAAATTGGAGTCTGGGTTGCTGTGAGTAGAGCACGTATTGTTGAACCAATTTTTTTTGCAAACACAATCAATAGTGAACGTTATTGTTCTGATATTTTAGAGAACTTTACGCATCAAATAACACAAGTGGAAATGAATAATGGTTGGTTCCAACAAGACGGGGCAACAGCACATACATCTAACATCTCAATGGCTTTCCTGCGCAACGTGTTTGGTGAACGAATAATTTCAAAGAATTTGTGGCCTGCAAGATCTCCTGATCTGACTCCCCCCGATTTCTTTTTATGGGGTGCGGCGAAACAAACTGTGTATCGGAACAGACCACACACGATTGACGAACTTAAAGCCGCAATAACGGCATACATTCAAGGAATCACTGTTCTTCAGTTGCGAAAGGTGTTTGCAAACAAAATGAAACGAGTGCAATGCTGTATTGATGCCAATGGAGGTCATTTCGAACACCTTCTATAAACAATGTAATCACGGTTTAACAATGTAATTAAGGTATTGAATAATTTTTTTTCCAAAATGCTTAGTCATTTCTTTATACATATTTTCATAAATCCATAGTCACAATTCCAGTGCACAGCGACTTTCCGAACGCACGGTATAAAATAATTACTTTTGTTCAGTTGATTTTTAAATGATTGATTGGTATAGTATTCAGATGAACTAATGTCCCCTAGCCGTGGGAGTGAGAGAATGCACAATGCTCTCACTCGCACAAGCCATACACGCCATTCCAATAACATTGTCGTATAATTTTACTCATTGTTGTGAGCAAGCATTTATGCATGCAGTAAACTAACAAGCAAGATAACGACTGTAGTATGTTTTCAGATTTGGATTATAACGGTAAAGACCTTTGAGCGCATGTGTAGTTATGCCACATATCTCCCTCTCACTCACTCGGCTATGGGACATTAGTTCGTATGATACCTATAACTTATGCCCATAACAGACAGGTGGAGTGTCAAATTATTTACACCCAATCTGTTCGTTGCAGGGCTAAAATAAATAGTTCTGTTTCTTATCACATGGTCAGCCAATTAAATGACTGAATCATTTAAGAACAGAAGAGGTAGAGGTGTAAAAGACACTAATCAGAGTTGTCTCCTCTGAAAGTAATGAATTTCATTGTACAGCCAGACCCTGTGGTGATTGAAGTGAAGTTGTCATTTACAGAGTGGAAAATATGTGCTTTTCAGAGGGCCCGGCATGCTGATAAGCGTACTTTTTCACTCAGTGAGGAAGGCAATGGTAAACCACCTCACTCCTCGTTTTACTTAGTAAAACCTCTACAGGTTCAAACCAGCCTTTCGGCTGTTGACCTAAACAACAACAACCTATAACTTAATTTTAAAAGATGGAAAATTATTGGTGAAAGTACTAACTAGAATTGACAGTCTGGTGTTGTTTTACATGACTTCTCAAAGAATCTTGACGTACAAATGCAGCAGGACAATAGTTACACTGATATGCCTTTTGACACATAGGACGATTGTTTTGGTTCTTAACATTTCCTACATTACCAGACCCATGTTGTTTACACACATGCTGTTTTAAACTACCTGTAACACAATAAAATAAAATGAGATATTAAAAATAAAGTATAGCTTACATCTACGCTTGTGCGTTTTCGCTTGCGTTAAGTGCATGCCTCAACGCAAGGGACGCATGCGTCAAGGCATGCTCGATATGAGTCAAAAGTAGCAGATTTTCATAGCGCATGGCGTAGCGCAAGAAGTTCCACCAGCCTTGGATTTCTGTGCGCTTCAAAATTAAACTCGTAGTGTTTTACAGTGCGCGCCATGAAAGAAGTCTGTTCTGTTTAAAGAGCTCTATCTCAAAAACAACCTAACGGAAAATTTTAAACCCTACACCAAATTAAAACTTGTTCTTTTCTGTGTTGATAGGTTTCACTTAGATTATTTTATTTAGAAATTAGTCAGAGATACAGAAATTTACGCATACAAAGTATTCAGTTTTTAGCCGGTTTTTCATTAATGTACTTTTTAAACATCTGTTACTCCATCCAGGCTTTACATAAAAAAAAATTGGTGTTTAAGTATGTTGAAGATCAGAGTTTTTTTCTACCAGGTGATTTTTTAGTCCTGTTACCCTATTGTAAGTGTGTGGTAATTTATTTCTAATAAAGGGAAATTTTGTTTTGTCGCACGAAGTTGGTAGCCCTACTCAATCGGTATACACACGGCAGTGCGAGTTGATTAAACTTGAGCTGTGTAACATTTTGTGTGGATTCCGGTCGTCTTATGAACAGAATGTCTTTTACCATAGAACAACGGGTTTTCATTATTGAACAATATTTTGCTACGAAATCGTACACGAGTGTAAAAGATGCATTTAAAATTAAATTTGTTGGTGTACCTCCGCAAGAAAAAATGTCAATATCTAGGCTAGCAAACCGATTTCGAGAGACAGGTAGTGTTTACGACAGAAAACGTAGCGGTCGACTAACTGTCTTGACAGATGACGTTATAGAGAATGTGAAAACAAGATTACTCAATTCTCCACGGAAAAGTTTACGAAAACTTTCCTCGCAAGTTGGTTTATCATATTCGAGTGTTCAGAAAGCTGCTAAAAAATTGCATATGTATCCGTATCGCGTACGATTAGTCCAAGAGCTTCAACCTCCAGATTTAAACAAGCGATTGCAATATTGCCGTTGGTTTAGGTCATTCGTAAATGATAACGGAATCAAATCTTTGAACACAGTGTTCTTTAGTGATGAAGCTTGGATCCATCCAGACGGTTATGTGAACACTCAAAACACTCGAATTTGGGCGGCTGAAAATCCTCACGCCGTTCACGATAAATCTTTACATCCTGCAAAAATTGGTGTGTGGTGTGCGATATCTCGTCAGCGTATAGTCGGACCCATTTTCTTCGAACAGACTGTGAATGGTACAGGAATATTGTGCACCAATTTGTGGCTCTACTGGAACCTCAAGAACGGTATTGCTGGTTTCAGCAAGACGGCGCTACCTGTCACACGTCTCGGGAAACCATGGATTTTCTGCAAGAGTTCTTTGGTGGTCGAATAATAAGCAAGAGTTTATGGCCTCCAAGGTCGCCAGACCTCACATCCCCTGATTACTTTTTGTGGGGCTACATTAAGTCCGAGGTCTTCAAAAACAATCCTCACAATATTGATGAACTTAAAGCCAATATTACAGACTTAATCACAAATGTTTCCAGTGCAACTCTCAAAAAGGTTTCTGCTAATATGGTGAAAAGAGTCAAAGCGTGTATAACCTCAATGGGTGGACATTTTGAGCATATTCTTTAAAAATCTTTAGTAACTAAGAAATGTGAGTAATAAAATATTAAATTTCTTTTGTATATAACAACTATACATTTTTATTACAACTAAATTTCCGTTTTATAAATTACATTAAAAATTGGGTACAGGACTAAAAAATCACCTGTATGATATGAATATCTTAAAAGTAAAATCTGATGTTCCGTTTAAATACCCTGCCCATTTTTTTAAAAAAAAGTGCTATTTTAGCTTCTAAACCTTTATTTGCTACGTTTATTTACTCGTCTAATAACTAAATATGCCACACTGATTCCTCCTAACAGAATAATATCATCTTCATCCATCTTGAAAACACAACACAAGTGAAGACAGGTATAGTCACAAGTTTGCCCTTGTTTGCAACGAGGGGTCAAAGGGGAAAGCATCAGTGCGCACGCGCGACTGCTTTAATTTCAGTAGTACAAACAAAACGACTTATACTACACCCAGAGCGATATATTGTACAGTATATTGTGGAACCTTTTATAAGTTAACTGTACGAATATAACTGTTTGTTACCGTTAACAGAAATGTCGGTTTCTCGAAAACATGGTCGAACTATTCACAGTGCTGAACGAAATTTAATATGCATTGTAATAAAATGTTGTGAAGTTGAAGCTAAACAAAAATGCCTATCTGTGCCTCTTAACATATGGTGTGAGTGAGCGGCTAACTACTGGGATGTTTCTCTTTCCGCATTCGAAAAATAAACAACGAAATTAAAGACGTGAAGAAGCTATTTTTAACAGTTTTGTTAACACCTGGTAAAAAAAAGGAAACAGTTAGGTAGATACTAGTGAGACTGATGGTGAAGACGCCGGTGACAGCGATAGTAAAGAAGGCGATTCATTGGGAGAAAATTTTGTTCCAATGGAGTAAGGTAGCTGGTAGCCTAATTACAGTAAATCAACCATTTCTAGTCATGTAATTAAGCTTAGGCAATATTGCAGGTCATTTATTTCTTATAAGATTTATGAAGAAAATATTTTCTCGAAATAAACCACAGCTTACAAAATGTAGGGTATGTAGTAACTGCACGGTAGTGAAATGTATACTATGAGTAGTGTCTTACTGTTGAGGTTGGCAGCACTGTCAATTATTCACTTCCCTTCCTCACAGCCCATCAATATGCAAAAGGCAGTCTCGTGACTTCAGTATCTATAAATGGTATGCCTCTAAGCACAGTTAAATTGAACGTTGAAAGGCAAGTAGAAAATGAAACCGTACAAGCATGGATGTAGCTTACAAAAGATTATATACCAATTACAATTACAGAACTGTTGGTATTCTCGTCAGATGTTAACAACTCATTTTCTGTCAATCCACCATTTTATATAAATTTTAAGCAAGGCATCTTTATCAAATTTTGTACACTTGTTCACGTTAAAGTTCTTAAACAAACAAAACATCAAGGCCACTTCACGATACCAAATTTCAAAAAAGCAGCCAATCAAATTATATCATTGCTCATTTTTCCACTTGTGTAGGGCCAATTTTAAACAATGTGAGATAACTTTAGACGTTTCTGGAAGCTCTTTTTACAGTCTTTGTCCTCAGTGCTCACTCACTGTAAGTTTTTCTCTTCCTTCTGTCCACTCACTGTTCTGTTTTTTATCTTCATGGCACTCCCTAAAGTTCATAATTGTTGTTTAGGTCACCAGCCGAAAGGCTGATTTGAACATGTAGAGCTTTTACTAAGTAAAACGAAGAGTGAGGTGGTTTACATTTGCCTTCCTCACTAAGTAGAAAAGGATGCTTATCACTATGCCGGGCCCTCTGAAAAGCACATATTTTCCACTCTGCAAATGACACCATCACTTCATTTACCACAGGGTCTGGCAGTATAATGAAATTCATTACTTTCAGAGGAGATAACTCTGATTAGTGTCTTTTACACCTCTACCACTTCTGTTCTTAAATGATTCAGTCATTTAATTGACTGAACATGTAATAAGAAACAGAACTATTTATTTTAGCCCTGCAACAAACAGATTGAGTGTAAATAATTTTACACTCCACCTTTCTGTTAAGTTCATAATTAGTGGTCAGAATTTGGTTGGTTCATTAAGTTTTCTCAATATCCTTTCTGACTTCTTTGAACCGTTTATTCTATATATTCATACAAGCAAGAGAAAGTAAAAATTACACGGTTGTTTTAAATTGACTAATTAAATAGATAACTTACTTTGTGTTCGAGCTTCATGATTACAGAAACTGCATGCGTGAGATTTATTACTTGAGTTATTAGAATGATTGTTACATTTTCTTTTTTTGTTATTTTTGGTATTACGGACTTGTTGCTTCAGTTCCTGACCTGTAAAATGATTTCACAACTAAATACAAAATTAATGACTACGAAGAATTTTACAGTGAATAAAATATACTGAACATTTTATATGTTTTTCTTGTGCAAACCAAATTCGAGATTTATTTTTTTGGATTCAAGAGAAATGTTTAAAAAAATATGGTTGTTTCATAAATATTCTAGTTAAATGAGTTCCAACTGTTTCTTTGTACATCTACTCGAGATAAACTTTTTCTGGAGACCACAATGCTTGGTGCCACACCTCGGTTCTGATCCACGATTTTTTGGCCGAAAAAAGATTCCTTTCTGTTCACATCCATCTTCTTCGTATTTAGCACCATGCGACATTTGGCTCTACTTGAAAGTAAAAACCAAGCTAAAAGGAAAACATTTTGACACCATTCCTAACATTGAGAGGACCGCAGCATAGCAGCTGAAGGCCTTTTCGATGGAAGCATGATGATCTACGATGTGTGGATATTCAGATGAATTAGATGAACTTCTTCACCTATTTTCTGGATAGCATAAAGAATTATTTCTCTCGCAAAATAAGTACAATTTCTGTTATAATTACTGTTTATTTCAAAATAAATGAAGTGTAAAAATGTATATAAAATAATTATATCTGTTCACAGCACTCTCTAATGTTTTAAATAGCCCTTGTATTGACCTTAATATATGTAATAAATGCCCAAGTGAAGAGTTAAGGTACGATTTCGATCCTAGTTGCTGTGGCTGCACTCTGCGCTGCCATTGCATTGCGCTGCCATAGCAGCGGTTGCTAACTACTGGTTCAATTCATTTGTTATAGGGATGTTTCCAATATCTACTGCAGCAGAGCATGCGGTGCTGCCTGAGCTACGCTGCTCAAGCTGTCCAGCCACCAGGCCGCACCAAAAGCAGTCTGGTAGCGGGGCAGCGTGTAGTAGAACTGACAAGCTATACAGACAAGCATGTCAAATTTTTCGTTATGTGATGATGAAAAGCTGGTTGAAGTTCTCTGCAAATATCCAATTATTTATGATGCTAGTACGGCGGGTTATAAAGATGCTGTACTCAGGGAAAATATATAGAAAGAGATTGGTGAAAATTATTTTTCTTTAAATCATCACCACCAAACTCAATACCGTTTCGAATTGGGAGTAATTTAGCCTACAGTATTTTTTAAACACGCCTTCATCACATTTCAAGTGCCGCTCGATAAGTATCTGAAAGCAGCCTTTCTCTTCACGCGTTTTGTATATTTTATTCACAGCTTTGCGTTTCCGTAATAGCATAAACATCAATATCTCATCATCCTCTTCTTCTTCTGCTTATAAACGTAATCTCATTTTTTTTACAATTGACATGTTGTAAGTTGTATGTCGGAGGAGTAGTAATTGTATCACGTTCTATGATCAACTGGTTTAGCAGTTGCCGCTAGCAGCGATACTCGAAATCATAATGCCGCTGCTCCGGCAGCGCGATGCATTGGACATGGCAGCGTGTTGCCACGGCGGCGAGGATCAAAATGGTACCTTTAGATGTATGGCCACTGCATCTCTGCCAGTGCAAATGAGTTGTCATGACAACAGAGATGTCGGCAGCAAATTTCCATGCCCAGTTCTTCCCATCTGTGCTCAAGTAGTGAAGAGATTGCAGCTGGTCAACCAGCTTACTGCTGGCCACATTGGCGTAGTTGGTAACGTGCTCGCCTCTCATCATGCGGTCTTGGGTTCGAATCCCATACAGGCATGGCATATTTTCATACGTTACAAAAATTCATTTCATCCTTCACCGCCTGCATTAGCAGTAATTGCAGAACAGTCGGACGTAAAAAAAAAAAAAACCAGCTTACTGCACCTGAATGTTTGTTGTACGTATACATTAGTTAATTTATATATTGTAATTTTGTATTTGCTCAGCTTTTACAACTCTTTACCTTTTATTAAGGGCACGAGTCGCCACTGCTACATTGATTTCATCAACGCAGGTATAAGTGCATCACTAGCCAAGGATATTAATTCACATTTGATATAAAGTTATTACTTACATAATTCATAATAAAATTATTCATTGTCATTTTTTTATGAAAACTCATTAATCAGAATTATTTATTAATACAGAAAATAAAATTTAAAAAAATACATGACTTACATACCAGAATGAGCTTTCACCAAATGCATTTCAAGTTCTTTTTCATTGGTTATATCTATATCACAGCCACTTGATAAACAAATATTACACTTATCGCCACCATTTTTATTGTGGCTCAACTGATTGTGTGCTCTCAGGCTTACTGGAAAAACAAAAACCAATGAAATGTAAAAACTAAAATCACTATTATATGTAATGTATCATACAAAACTTTTATTAAATAACTTTAGTCATTACTGCCATTTATTTAGTCCATTGTTATTGCCACAGGCTCAACAGTGGTTTTGGGTTATCTATGGCCTTCCTTGCTCCATTACCCAAGATAATCGAGGTACTACTGTACCTACTTTCTACTTTTCTACTTTCTCTTGCCCTATATGAATATGTAGGAAAGGGAAGAATTGTTTTCATGGCGAGTTTTCACCGAAATACACTTTTTCAGCCCCCTCTGAATGCAAATAATATTTATAGCTTTGGTTGGTGTATGTGTGTGTAAGAGAGAGAGAGAGAGAGAGAGAGAATCTAAAGAACAGAATATCATGCAAAGTGGAAACTTGGTATTTAAGTTAGATACCAAAAGGGGTCTCGACATGAGCGTTTTAATCAAAATTTTATTTGTCAACCAGAAGTTGTTAGTTCATTCATTTATGTTTTCGTGATTTGCTCTAAAATGCCTCCCTTGATTTTTTAAAAAATTTCCTACATTTTTTATGCTCTACATGATAGGGTAAGTGGCATGTCTGCTAAAATTCTTGCGAACTGAGCTATTCAGATAATTTGTATAAAAGAATGAGTTTTTTATGAATGATTAAAGGTACACCTTTTAAAAATGTATTAAAATTTTTAGAGCATACACTGGAACATGTCAGTAGAAAGTAGGATTACAAAAAAGGTAAATATAAATTATTTTATTTATTACTTTATTCACAAATTAAACGTGTAGTTACTCAACTTAAAAAAACTTTAAAAACCACTGAGAGATCGTAAAACTGTCTCTAATATTTTGAATATACTCTTTATTTCATAGTATGTTCTTTAAATCGTTTATTTTCACCTGATTCGATAAAAAAACAGATGAAATGACTTGTGAAAGTGAAAATTTTGTAATGAAAATCACTGACGAAAATTGAATCATACACTTAGTTGTGTTTATTAAGTATTGAAAATACAAAAAAAAGATGAAACAGTGATCAAGAATCAAGTAGCAAATTTTCACTCAATTTCTTGCAAATAAATTTCTGTGAAATTTTACAGCACTAGGTGCCTTAAAATTGTTTTCTGCATTTAGATATCAAAAATAAATGTTCAAATGCATTCTAACCCACCGGGTTGGTCTAGAGGTAAAGTCGTCGCCAAAATCAGCTGTTTAACAGCTGATTTTCGGAGACGAAGGTTCCTGGTTCAAATCCTAGTAAAGGTAGTTACTTTTATACGGATTTGAATGCTAGACAGTGGTTACCGGTGTACTTTGATGGTTGGGGTTCAATTAACCATACTCTCTCAGGAATGGTCGACCCGAGTCTGTACAAGACTACACCTCATTTACACGTCATACACATCATCCTCATCTCATTGGGTCATGGGGTTGCTTATTGTTCTGAATTGAACAGATTGCAACGTACACATATTAGGGATTACAAAAAAAAAAAAAATGCATTCTAACAGTGTTATCAAGCCAAAGAGGTTAAAACATTATTAAAAATAAAACATACATTTATTGGAAGCTTTGTAGTCACATTGCTTACAAGCAAACAGATGGACTTTTTTATGTACAGCTCCATGTCTTTTTAAGTCTGTACTCGTTTTGAAGGCACGACCACATTTTTCAAACTGACAAACAAATGGTGCATCTCCTGTAAAATAATTCGTAACAGATTAAAAATTAAAATAAAACCAACCAAATAATTATTAAGAATTAAAATAATATCATAACGTTTAAAAATAAACTTTGCCCATAACAGACAGGTGGAGTGTCAAATTATTTACACTCAATCTGTTAGTTGCAGGGCTAAAATAAATAGTTCTGTTTCTTGTCACATGGTCAGCCAATTAAATGACTGAATCATTTAAGAACAGAAAAGGTAAAGGTGTAAAAGACACTAATCAGAGTTATCTCCTCTGAAAGTAACGAATTTCATTATACAGCCAGACCCTGTGGTGAATAAAGTGAAGGTGTCATTTGCAGAGTGGAAAATATGTGCTTTTCAGAGGGCCCGGCATGCTGATAAGTGTACTTTTTCACTCAGTGATGAAGGCAATGGTAAACCACCTCACTCCTTGTTTTACTCAGTAAAACCTCTACAGGTTCAAACCAGCCTTTCGGCTGATGACCTAAACAACAACAAAAATAAACTCATTAAAATAAATTGGGAAAAAATGAGGAAATACAGCTGGTGCACTCCGAGGAACTCTTCACTTATACAAATGAAATACAAGAAGAACGAACTCTCAAGATAAGCCAAAATTAGACTTTATAATACTGTGTGTTTGTACACTTGTGAGTCCCTTAGAATGACCGGGAAGGCTGGTTTATAAGAAGCAGAGAAATTTGAGAGAAAGATCCTCCACAAGATAATGGGTCATTTAAATTAACATGGTCAACACTTTACTTATTATTTTTTTATACTTCCAGATGCTGTAGTAACAAAGTAATTACACCATTTTATTCAGAACTCGAATTACCTATATTTACTTAGCAAAAAACCAAAATTTGCTGAAATAATTTTTTTTTTGTGTTATTCAAAGTTATTCTCCCACTCAAGCGTTTATTTATAAATTAATTTTAACAACATTCAACACATACATAGAACAGGAAAAGAATTTAACGTTCTACGCATAATATTTGTTCGCGTAAATCAGTACAGTTCTATGATTTATAATCAACAACAAATAATAAACAAACCTGTATGTTTTCTGAGGTGAACCGTTAATTGTGATGTATCTCTTGCACTATATGAACAGAACTGGCATCTAGAACAACAGAAACGTATCAAAATAATTAAGTTTTTATATTCAAATTCATTGTGATGATCAATGAAGATAATGATGGTAATCATTATCCTCGTCCTAGTTTCCTCAGGTCTTGCCCATCACTCCTCCTTCTCCTCCTCCTCCTCCTCACCACCTCTTTCTCATGAAAAGCCAAGATTTTATAATACTGCGATAAAACCTGTGTGTTCGTACATGCGTGAGCAGTGGCGGATCCAAAGAGGGGCTAGGGGGGGCTATAGCCCCCCCTTGGGTATCCAATTTACACTAGATAAAATGGGTAATTTGTTTTGTTCGGTTGCCGAACATGAGAGGAATCCGCACGCCCGACCAAGGTCATTCTAATGGCTTCAAAATCCTTTTATTTTTAGTCAATATTCTTGAGTCAAACCATAGTTTTTTGCCTCTAAACTCTGGTCAATAAAGAGTTAAAAACGGCCTAAAAATGTGTCATTTTACACTTAAATTTTGACAATTCCCCGGACCCCCCGCCTTGCTGGGGGGGTGTTCCATACCCACCAGACCCCCCGGTGCTTTCACCCACCCAAACGCCTAGCCCCCCCCTTTGGCCTATCCTGGATCCGCCACTGTGCGTGAGTGCCTTAGAATGATAGCAAAGGCTGGCCTAGGAGAACCAGAGAAATTTGAAAGAAAGATCCTAAACAAGATAAAGGGCCTGAAGACAGTAGTTGTTGTTTAGGTCAACAGCCGAAAGGCTGGTTTGAACCTCTAGAGGTTTTACTAAGTAAAAACGAGGAGTAAGGTGGTTTACCGTTGCCTTCCTCACTCAGTTGAAAGAGTATGCTTATCAGCATGCCAGGCCCTCCGAAAAGCACTCACTTTCCACCCTGCAAATGACACCTTCACTTCATTCACCACAGGGTCTGGCTGCATAGTGAAATTCATTACTCTCAGAGGAGATAACTGACTAGTGTCTTTTACACCTCTACCTCTTCTGTTCTTAAATAGTTCAGTCATATAATTGGCTGACTATGTGATAAGAAACAGAAGTAATTTTTTTTAGCCCTGGACCAAACAGATAGAGTGCAATTAAAATAACACTTCACCTGCCCGTTTTGGGCATTACTGACTGTCATTACCGTCTACTGAAGACAGTAGACGGACCTTATACGTTACAAGATCAAAAAGAACTGTACAAGAAAAATGAACGATTAGAAAAAGAAGACCAAAATTTTACGAACACATATACAGAATGGATAACCGGTTGACAAAACAAACATTTAAGACACTTAACAATAGACCTAAGGTGTTGAATAAATGGTTTAACAGGTTGGCTGCCGTGAGATACGCCGGCGCTACTCAGGCTTTTGTTACCCACAGGCCGTGAGTAATACGGTTGCTACTCAATTCCTATTCTACAATTTGTTAATATCTTTTCACGGCCTGCTTGGAGAGTGTTGTAATTTAAATACGGCCTCTATGGCATACTTTTGCGTATATGTACGGTAGCAACATCTTTGAGAAGCCATAAGAACTCTAATGACACGCGAGAGAACTGACGCCATTCGCTTCCGTTGTTTCATTGAATAAACATTGTTTTATTGTGAATTTAGTCCATTTTTACTTTCTCTTGCCTATATGAATATATAGGAAGGAAAGTATTGTTTTCATGTCGATTTTTCGAAATCGAGTTTTCACCGGATCTATAAGTTTTCAGACCCCCTGAACCCAAAAAACATGTTTTTAGCGATTGGTCTGTGTGTGTGTGAACAGAATATCTCAAGAACGGAACATCGTACGAACTTGAAACTTGAAACTTTAGTTACATACCACTACCGGACCCGACACGACATTTTCATCAAAATCGGTCAACCGGAAGTAGTAGTTTATTCGTGTAATTTTTCACTTTTTTGCGATTTTCTCAAAAACTGGTCCTACGATTTTTTTAAAAATCGCCTGGTTTATTCAATTTTTTATTCTCTACAAGATAGGGTAGGCGTCATGTTTGCTGAAATTCTGGGTGAGGCTGTTTTCACGTAAAAACATAGTTTTTGTAAGATGACGGCTTTAATATGCAATTTAGCGCAAAAATTTATATATAAAAGTTGTAGAGAATTTAAAATCCTACAACTTTTATTTCAAACATTTTTTTGTATAACGCTTAGTTTAGCAGTAATTAGCGATTTTATGATTTTTTTCTCACGAAAACGTGTGAAAAATCGATTTTTTTAAGATTTCGCCCTTAAAATGCATTTTACAACAAGAGTGTATATAATAAATTTTATAGGAAATAAAAAGATTTGCAACTTTTATTTAAAGCATTTTTCTCTACAGTGCCTAGTTTAGCGTGAAAGAGTGATTTTCCGTACTTTTAAGCCAAACTGAGTTCGATTTTCATTTTGCGTCTTTCTCTCATGATTAAAATAAGGTTATGTTTTTGAGGTTAGTTTTTTGTTTGTTTCTAATGTTTTATTACTAATTTTAGGTTTATTGTTTATTATTTGCATTGGCAAGAGAAAGTTGTGTGAGTGTTTCATACCAGATTTTTTAGTTTAATTTGTTATTTTTTCGTATTAGTTTTTTATCTAATTAATTTAAACCGTTGAACTCACTTTTTTTCATTATTTTTAATTGTATTAATGGTTTTTTTTTATATTAATAGAATAATAAACACATAATTAAAAAGAAACTGTGTTTTTATTGCGTGGCCTATCGGGAAGGGGTTTCCTTTAACATGAGCGGGAGCCAACCTGTTAAAGATCACAGAAAGGATAATAAAAAAGTCGGAATAAATTAAGAAAACTCAATGAACTGAACCAAATTCAGACAAATAATTATTGACTTTAAGGGCTTCCGTGAAGAGCAAAAACAGGACACCAGGTGGAGAGAAGAAAGGAGAAAAGCCTACAGTGAACGAATGCTGAGAATGTGGGCTGCAATAAGAGATTCCCTCAGTATCTAAAGTCACCTCATGTGGTCTAAAATTGGCCCTATATGAGGCGAAAAACTACAACTTACTTGCTTTTATGAACATGTTATCTAATAACACTGGTCTGCATCAAAAATTCCCCTTGAACTTTAATAGGTGATCTATATGTATTTTGACCCCCTGAATCCGAATCTGACCTCTGTTTTGCTCCATCACCCACCATTTTTAGGGGGTGGGCCACTCACCCTTATTTGGGAAATTTCAACTTTTTATCAGTCTGGTGTAACTATGAAATGAAATTGTGCAGTTGTGTCTCGTTTTTATGGTACTTCAAGACCTACCTAACACTGAAAGAGTACAATAAGAGAGTATTGATGTATTGATACATTTAGTGCATTTTTACTTATACAATTTTTCTGGTCCAAGATACTTGTCATCGAATACATATACTTACAGAGAGTGGTTTTACTTGGAGGTAGCTTTTCTCTTGTACTGATCTCTAGGAGTTTCAAGCAAGAGTAACCAGCAGTAGTCTGCTAACATACTTAAGTTCCACTTCCCAGAGAACAGTTTTTTGAAGAGTGCAATGTCTTGATGAAACCTTTCTCCGTGTGCATCGTAAACTACTTCCAAGTTTTCTGGGAAAAAGTCCAAATGCGTGTGTAAAAGGTGCAATTTTAATAACATGTTGCAACCCCTCAACTCATATGCAGATTCTCATATGCAATTCTTCGACAAGTTCAACATAATTTTCATTTTTGTTAAATCCTGAAAAATTTTCACATATGTCCTTAAATGCAGCACAAGCTCTTTTTTTCTTTTCAATTTAAGTGATTGATGGTCACTGAATCTTTAAAAAGCTCTCTAATTTGTGGACCAACAAAAATTCCCTCTTTAATTTTTGCTTCACTCAAACGTAGAAATTTGCTCTTCAAATACTGGAATCCATCTCCTGTTTTATCGATAGCTTTCACGAACTGTTTAATCAAACTAAGTTTGATACGCAAAGGATGCAAAAATATCTTTTCACTCGAAACTAAAGACTCATTGGCAACAGTGTTTTGATCAGGAACTAAACTTTCACACGAGGGCCAATTTCGAACAGTATAATTTTTATCGCGAGCTTGCTATCCCACTCACACAGAAAGCAACAATGTTTGGTGTATCCCGATTAAAGTCCTGTAAGTAAAGCCACAACCTTAAAATCAGCATAGTGCTTCAGGGGATGATCTTTAAAACCAATTTTTTCAAGGATACGGCTGATATTTTTGTATGTCTCATTCATGTTGACCGTGTATGCAACCAGAACTGAGGGCAAATCATTATCATTTGCCAACAAAACAGCTTTTAAACTGGTTTTAGATGAGTCGATGAATAGGAGCCAATTTTCTGGATCATCGGCATGTTAGGTTAAATCACTAATCCATTTACATTATTGCAGTACACTAAGTCACCATCCCCCGAAAACAATCATTTAAACGAATCTATCCGGGATCTAGAAACAGAAATGTTCACTTCTTTTTCCAAGAGGTTCCATTGCTGAAGCTGAGACCCGAGCAGTTAGGCTTTAGTTTTTGGGAGGTTTAAATCCCGGATGAGATCATTAAGCTCCTCTTGTGTGACAAGATGAGGCTCTAAGTGTAAAAAATGTACTGAAAACGTTTAATCGTCGCTAAGCTTATCACTTGGCCCGGCTTCCCACCCTGCTACACCTCTGAACTAACGGTGATGTCACCCCTCCCCCTACGGTCTTCATGCATAAATGTGTGTACACTGAGATAACATTTTCTATGGAGGGGAGGATGGGGTACTTACAACATCCCCCCATCCCTCGCTTTATTAGGAATAACCGCTTTTAGGTGTTTTTTTGAGAATTTTGGGGGGCGCCCCCCTCAAAAACAGTGGGTGATAGAGAGAAACGAAGGTCAAATCTGGATTCAGGGGGTCAAGATACATAAGAATCACCCATCAAAGTCCAAGGGGAATTTTTTTTATTTTTTTTTGCAGACCAGTGTAATTTTTACCCAAAAGTACACAAATTTACCTAAAAAAAACTTATTTCTTTTTAACACAAAAAATTATCTATAAAAAAAAACTCTGGTAGTATATTTTAAAATCAATCAATAATTTTATAGCTTTTTAAAAAACAAATACAGATAAATTAAAAAACCGGAAACAAAATGTGAGGAAACTTACTTAAAAGGTCGTTCATCAGTATGAGTTCTTAAATGTTTTCTTAAAGGGCCACTGTCTATTGCAGCATAATCACAAAATTGACACCGATATGGTTTCACACCAGTATGAACTCGCATGTGTGTCTGCAGTTTGTCTTTACGAGCAAATCTTTGCTTACAAACTGAACACTCAAAAGGTCGTTCACCTAAAACAAAAAAAAATTAATCAAAACTTATGTTTTTACGTTTCACCCTTTTGGTGAAATGTCACCCTTTATAGGGAAGGAAAGTATTATTTTCATGTCGATTTTTCAAAATTAAATTTTCACTGGAAATGTTTCCAGGACCTCTTAACCCAAAAAACATGTTTTTACCAATTGGTGTGTGATTAATTAAATGAATAGTTGTATAGTTTCACAAATAATTAAGTCAATGTATGAAATTTGTTACTGTTTTATTAAACACACACGAAATCAAATGGACTGTATCACTGTTCAGCACACACTCACTCACCTGCGCACTGGTCCACACACTCGAACTAGCTACGCACATGGCAGTAGCCAGCGCCCATTCACCCACACATTTTCACCACTCAACACATTCACACACAAATAAAACATTAATTAAATATTAACCATAGTGTGTGTGTGTGTGGGGGGGGGGGGGGAACAAACTATTTCAAGTACAAAATATTGTAAGAAGTCAGAACTTTTAGAGCAAAAATGTATGCAATAAAAATTGTAAAAAATGAAAACCTACAATTTTTATTTTTAAGAACTATTTTCTACTGAGCTAAATTAGTGATTTTCAAACCCAGGTTGATTTTCAATTAGGGATATTCATTCATGAATAACCAAATGTTTTTATAATAATTAATTCATACCTCACTTTTAAATTGCCTTCCCTCTTTTCCTTTCATGCTTTACTGTCCAATTAACATAATGTGCTATAACCAATTAGCTATCCTCCCAGTGGTTTTTAATAATTTTATTTATAATAAGATAAGAAATGCATTTAACATTTAAAAGATTTAGCATTATTAACTAAAAATGTAGAAGAAGCAAGAAAACAGTAAACAACTTTAGAACAAATAGCTGGAAAGATTGGCTTAAACATATCTTATGAAAAAGCTAAAATGACGGCAATGAACCCACTGTGCATGTGAAAATTAACCACAAATATATACAACTGGTACAATCTTTAAAATACTTTGGGTAAATAATTATGTACAATAACAATGAAAAAGAAGCCTGGGAAGAAAGAACCAAAAAACTTACTAGATCCCAACAAATGACAGAAGACACTTAAAACAAAAAATGCTTGTCAATCCACACTAAAATCAAACATCATAAAATGGTAGTACAACCAAAAATTACATATGGATGCGAAATGTTATTTAAGCTGAACCAGAAAAATAGAACAGATAAAATCCAAAAACTGGAAAGAAGAGTCCTTAGAGCAAAAAAACACAACGTAGAGGGTGAATGGAGACTATTAACCAACAAACTACCAAGAGAATGAGCCAATAATAGACTCAATAAAGAAGAAGAAAATATTGTTCTTTGGCCACTTAATTAGAATGACGGAAGATAGAATAGCCTACAGAATAATACTGAATCTTTATGGCAAAAAGCGGCACCAATTTGGATCAATGAAATTAAAGAGGATATGGAAAAATTGGGAATAACGTTGGAAGATCTAAAGAACAGAAGAGAAAAATTAAAAGTATTAAAAGATACATTTATCAGATTCAAACCAAGAACAGGCAATAGAGGAGTGAGTAGAGCAATTGTTTCAGATGAAGAAAGACGAACAGGATCAGTGAGAATGAAAAGATACTGGGAACAAATCAAAGAAAAGAACCAGAGACAAACTTCCAATAAACTGACTAAGTGATCCCTTGCGGTCTCAAAAGATACAAAAAAGGAACGCCTATCTTATATACCATAAAGTCTCAACACATTGTACCATATTACCGTTCTCCCACTCTATCTACATCGCCATCCCCTAATGAGGTTCTTTGCCCTTGCACCACCTTCAACTTCCACCAGTATCCTAATTTTTCAATGGCTCAAACCTTCCGTTTAAATCATCTATAACCTTCTTATTATCAAAATACCTAAAAATATCAAAATTATTATATTAATATAAATTTTTTATAATCCCTAACAAGTGTTCATTGCAATCTGTTCAATTCAGAACAATAAGCAACCCCATGACTCAAAGAGTTGAGGATTATGCGTATGACGTGTAAATGAGGTGTAGTCTTGTACAGGTCAACCATTCCTGAGAGAGTATATTTAATTGAACCCCAACCACCAAAGTACAACATTAACCACTGTATAGTATTCAAATCCATACAAAAGTAACTACTTTTACAAGTATTTGAACCAGGAACCATCTCTGAAAATCAGCTGTTAAACAGCTGACTCTCGGCGACGACTTTACATCTAGACAAACCTGGAGGGTCTATATTATTAATAGGATGTTTTTATCAAACATCCTATGTAGGATTATCAACAGCCATATAATTTAAAATTGAAATATATATTTCTAAACCACCAGAATGTGGTAACAGTAAACACTTACCAATGTTTACAGTGCTTTCGTATATCTTTCCAATGTAACTGAACACATGAACAAAAAAATAAACATACTATGTCAAGTATAAAAAATAAATGACAGACAAAAATGAAATTGAAATTTTTGAGAAATATTATATTGAAAAATATGGTAACAGGGAAAAATTAATGAACACAGAGGTTGAATATGACAATCAACTGATTAAGTTGGCAAGACTGTTTTAGATATAAGAATCGACTATTCCTTATCTACCATGGTAGGAGTAGGAAGTTTTAAATGTTGAAGAAAAGTATTTTAAATTTTCATTTCGTGAAGATGTGTACAAGATACACGAAAGCGCTCTAAACATTGGTAAGTGTTTTATGTTACCGTATTCTAGTGGTTTATAAATATATGTATTTCAAATATTAATATTTAATGAATATTTACAAGTAAAGGTAATGGAATAATTACAAACCAGTATGTTTACGCATATGTCTTGTTAGATCACTTGGATGAACCGTAATAAAACTGCACAAATTGCAACAAGTTAATTTTTCAAGTTTTTTGTACTGTTGTTTCGGTATTCCAAAACCATTCTGAATGCAAATCTGTTGTAAATTACTACTCAATGAATTATTATCCTTATTAGTAACTCCTTTTATATTACTATTACTATCATTATTACTATTATGTTTATTATTTTTGTCGTGGTCTTCATTAATATTATTCGAGGTAGATTCAACAGTTTCAACTGACGTAGGTTCTTGAAGGAATGTATTCGAATCATTATCATTTTGAACGACGACTACTTGCTCAGAATTTTGATCTTTAACTTGAACATAAATATCTCTAATGACTATAGTACCTGAAAAAAAAAAAACAATAAATTTAATAAAAACAATTAAATTTAATGTAATTTACACCACAGGCCGGCCCGTGGTGTAGTGGTCAGCGCAACTAGCTACTATGCCGGGGTCCCGGGTTTGATTCCCGGTCAGGTCTGGCATTTTTTTCATCTGTAAATCACCGCATATCATTACCTACACACAAGCCCAAGGCTTATGTAGGTATCATCACTCAATAAAAAAAAAAAAAAAAAAATTAAAAGTAACATTGTCGTTTAGGTCATCAGTCGAAAGGCTGGTTTGAACCTATGGAGACTTCACTAAGTAAAACGAGTATTGGGATGATTTACAATTGCCTTCCTCACTGAGTGGAAAAGTATGCTTATCAGCATACTGGGCCTTCTGAAACGCATCTACTTTCCACGCTGTAAATGACACCTTCACTTCATTCACCACAGGGTCTGGCTGTATAATGAAATTCATTACTATCAGAGGAGATAACTGAGACTAGTGTCTTTTACACCTCTACCCCTTCTGTTCTTAAATGGTTCAGTCATATAATTGGCTAATTATGTGATAAGAAACAGAAATATTTTTTGTAGCCCTAGCAGATTGAGTGCAAATAATTTAAAACTCCACCAGCCTGTTATGGACAATTTGAACATCTATAAGGCTGTGACTATGCCCAAAACGGGCAGGTGGAGTGTTATTTTAATTGCACTCTATCTGTTTGGTCCAGGGCTAAAAAAAATTAGTTCTGTTTCTTATCACAGCCAATTTCTTAGTCAAGTTTCTTAGTCAGCCAATTATATGACTGAACTATTTAAGAACAGAAGAGGTAGAGGTGTAAAAGACACTAGTCACAGTTATCTCCTCTGAGAGTAATGAATTTCACTATGCAGCCAGACCATGTGGTGAATGAAGTGAAGGTGTCATTTGCAGGGTGGAAAATGAGTGCTTTTTGGAGGGCCTGGCATGCTGATAAGCATACTCTTTCAACTCAGTGAGGAAGGCATTGGTAAACCACCTTACTCCTCGTTTTTTACTCAGTAAAACCTCTAGAGGTTCAAACCAGCCTTTCGGCTGTTGACCTAAACAACAAAGGCTGTGATTATAGAGGAGCGGTGTGGTTAGTGGAGAGGGAAAATAAACGTATACTTGTAATAGGATGCATTTAAAAGAGCAGAGCAAAGACGAAAGGGTTGTGTAAGAGCAACACTGAAAGAACAAAACTGTTTGTTTTGCTGCGGTGATGAACACGCAAACTAGTGCATTCGGACATATTTGCCAGCCTACGGGGTATTCGTTCCATTACTACTGTATATCAATTTCTTGTGATTTATTAATACATTTTCATGTTGAACTTTTGTTTTCAGCAACCTGAGAACTAATTTTTCGTTGTTGTTGTTTAGGTCAACAGCCGAAAGGCTGGTTTAAACCTCTAGAGGTTTTACTAAGTAAAACAAGGAGTGAGGTGGTTTACCATTGCCTTCCTCACTGAATGGAAAAGTATGCTTATCAGCATGCCGGGCCCTCTGAAAAGCACACATTTTCCACTCTGTAAATGACACCTTCACTTCATTCACCACAGGGTCTGGCTGTACAATGAAATTCATTACTTTCAGAGGAAATAACTCTGATTAGTGTCTTTTACACCTCTACCTCTTCTGTTCTTAAATGATTCAGTCATTTAATTGGCTGACCATGTGATAAGAAACAGAACTATTTATTTTAGCCCTGCAACGAACAGATTGAGAGTAAATAATTTGACATCGAGTGTAAATAATTTTTCGTAACAATTAAGATAGGCTTATTGAAGATAACAATTTTTTTTTTTTGAATCTACATCCTCACCACAAAGAGCACCATAAGAGTTAATCGTTCTTCAGTATTTATTGGATTGTGAATGAAATTCGACCACGTTGGCGGCATGCGTGAGCTTACTTGACCCAAAATATAGTCAAAAGTTCAGAATAATATTCTAAAGGTATTGTTTAAACTTATTCGGATATAAACGTAATTTTAAGTACAAGCAATTAAATTCTCCATTTTCTTTTCTATTAGCATTTATTGGATAAATGGACCATCTTCTTAATTGCTGTCTTGGCTTGCATAACGATTGTAAAACGTGCAATTTTATACCACTAGTTTCCAAATACGCCAATTTACATTCCTTCGACACAGATATTTTGAAATGTTTCACCTTCTGTGTTGCACTCCCCACTGCTCTACTATTTGAAGGATGCAGGGGAAAAACCAACTAAGTCACAAAACAGAAATTTTGCGGGAGGGCAAAAATAAAGTTTAAAACGATCTGAGAGAAAGAGAAATTTAGAAATTAGAAGGCTAGCACCTATGTCGCTGGCCTTGGACTCAGTTGGTTATTCCCCTGATCCGCAAAGAGTGAGTTGGTTTTTCCCCTGTGCTGCAATATTTCAAATGGCTATATCTTGTGATTAAATTAGTTTTTCCCCTGTAGCTTTTAGCACGTGAAAATATTTACCCAAATGGCATATAAATCTAAGTTTCAAATTTTTTGGACTAAGTTGCTTTTTCCCCTGTACCCTTCATTTGTGTTCACCTCTTTGAAATCTCATTACTCTCCTCGCCACTCTTATCGCAGCTCCACTATAAACAGGGGCTTAGGATTAAATAAATTCAATAGTATTTTTATTATTTTATTTTTAATTCCTGATTTGTGTACGTTGCAATCTGTTCAATTTAAAAACAATAAGCAACCCCATGACTCGATGAGATAAGGATGAAGTGTATGATGTGTAAATAAAGTGTTATCTTGTACAGACTCAAGCCGACCATTCCTGAAAGAGTATGGTTAATTGACCCCAACCATCAACTAACACGGTAACTACTGTCTAGTATTCAAATTCTTATAAGAAACTTAACTATTTTTAGAAGCCCTAGAAGTAGCAGATCGAGAGCAAATAATTTAACACTCCATTTGCCTGTTATGGGCAAAAAAGTTATATTGTGTGTAATTTTAAATTACAGTAAATGGATTTGTGACACGTATTCAGGAGGCCACGAGAGCTTCTCCAGTAGAACTATTCTACTCCAAAATGGACAAAATAGCTGACAGCACCAACACACTGCTGCATAAGAATGATTTCACATTTATGAAGTACAAACGTGGGATTTTGTTAAGAAGTCACAATTACAGCACATACCGATATCCCTACTACATCATCAACAGAAAACTAAACAACGATTTACTTTTACCACGTGATACGAAATGTTTTTTGTTTTTTTTGTACAGGGCCAATTTTAGACCACGTGAGGAGACTTTAGACATTTCTAGAAACTACTTTTGCAGCCCACATTCTCAGCACTGGTAGGTTTTTCTCCTTTCTTCTATCCAACGAGTGTTCTGTTTTTTCTCTTCATTGAAGCCTTTAAAGTTTGTAATTAATTGTATGAATTTGGTTTGGTTCCTTAAGTTTTCTCGGTTTATTCCGTTTTTATACAAACGATACTTTTGCAATACTTTCCAAGTAAATTATCAAGAAGAGTCAAATATTGATAGGCAAGAGTTCTTTTCTCGCAAAACGAGAACATGTTCGGATGGTGCAACAATGTAAGCATTGCATTAACAAAATGATGCAACCAAAATTTTACATGATTTTTAAGATTTACACATTGTTTAAAATAAAATATAACACCATAAATAATTAATGAAGGTAAAATTACATATTATACACATTATGGTGTTCCGTTAATAAAAAAAATACCGAGAAATCATTGCTATGAGGTCTGTACAATGGAACTAAAAACCATTATACAGTAAAACCTCCTTAATCCGGCATTGTCTATAATTTGGCATCAACGGCAATAGACAAAAATTGTAGAATTGCCTTCACAATGAACATTGTAAAGTGAGCAACCCGACATCTACCGCCGACAAATTAATCTTGTAGAGATTAGAGAAAAAACTAGTGAAATGAGTGAGCTGAGAAATATTGCAAGCACCGAAATCGTTGAGTGGTTAGAGATTGATAAAGACCTTTCACCATTTGAAGAAATCAGTGATGAATCCATAGTTCAAAGTGTTCTGAATAAAAAACCAGTTCAGGACGAATCAGGAAGTGACGATGAAGAAGTCTCGGAAACAAAAGTTGTGTCTTGGAACGAAACAAGTGAAGCAATCAACAAGTTTGTAAAATTTGCTGAATCAAATAAACAATACAGTATGGCCGAAGTTTTGAACTAGTATATAAAAAAAAATGATTTTTTAAATAAAAAAATACTAGTAAGAAGCAAGTAGATATCAGATATTTTTTCCAGCCAACCACTGCTGTTGCTAAAAACCACGAATAGTACAGTACTGTACTGTATTTCATACTGTATTCAAATTTATTTCATCATGTACTGTACTACATTTTAATATTTCTCCTGTACTTATATTTTGATTTATATTGTTTAAATAACCCATGTTTAAATAATAAATACATACAGTAAAAGTTTCTTGTGCAAATAATTTTTTATACGACTCCTGTATTTTTATAAATAACCTCCATAGTCCAGAATTTCCTCCGGCAAGCTTCGAGTTCCAAACGTGCCGGATTAAAGAGGTTCTACTGTATATATTAAAACTGTCTTTAATTACCTGAATCATCATTAGGAGGTGGTGAATCAGGTGCAGTATAAACTGCTTCTTTGGCGAATTGATTAGCTAAAAGTGAAGCAACATCTTCCTCATCGATCTGCGTATCACGTTTCGACTCAGCATTTTCGTTAACATTACTACATTGCAACAACGAAGCTGCAGCTGCTAATGTGGAAACACTTGAATTTGGATCTTCTGAATTTGATTGCAAAGTCTGAGGACTGGAATCATTTTGAGATTCTGATCGTGTTTGTACGATGACCGGTTGATTATCTTCGTTGATGATGACTTCCAACAACGGATGTTCCGAGAGCATTTGTAAATTGACGGGTGATGACGTGGTTCCCAGTAATGCGGCCGTAGCAGAGGATATGAATGCATTGCAGTCAGTTTTATGTTGAATAAAATACCCGATATCAGTAAAACTTTGTTTACAATTACCGCAAATATGGATATCTTCTGGTAGAAAAGATGCTTGAGTACGAGGGTGAGACAATAAGTGAGATGGTAGACGAATAGCTGTAACACAACAAAATTGTAAAAAAATAATACACTCTCATGATTATGAAATAACACTCAACCTCATTTATCCAAAATTGATAGGAGCAAACATATCGTTGATGAAGAGTGTTAGTCTGCTAACTCCATTTCCCGATATTTTACAGGAGAGTTGAAAAACTGAATGAAACTCGTGCTTTTTGAAGACGGAAAAACAACACAACAAATCGCGTTGTGACGTCAAACTCATCATGCGGTCTTGGGTTCGAATCCCACTCAGGCACGGCCGTACTTTACAAAAAAAATCATTTCAAAAATCATTTCAAAATCATTTCAAAAATCATTTCAAAATCATTTCATTCTTCACAGTTACAACCCAACGTCGTCGCTAATGACCACTGTAGTTGATGCGACGTTAAATAAACAAAGTTTGAATAAAATTGCGTTTTAATACTCATAGGATTTAATAGTTTTTCTAGTAGACAAGACTCAATTTTTCCCTTTTTCGATGATACTAAACTCAGATTTTGGCCTAAATGGAGTAAGCTGGTTTACACTCTTCACCAACGATATTTTGGATAAATAAATTTGTGGTTTTATTAAATGGTAAGAGTACTTAAAGGAATTAAAGACTACATATTTGGGAACTGCTTTCTCATTAGATGGAAAATTAGAAAAGGGTGCTGAAAACAACCGGTTTCTTTCAATGTGAGAAGCTTAGTCTGGGATCAAGAATTTCCTTGGCATTGTTAGAAAATTATGTACAATGCAAATCTTGTGCCAACATAAGCAATGGAAACGGGGACATATGGAAGGAACGCAGAAAAAGTATATTACAGGCGACAGATATAAAGCTCAAGTACGCTACGAAATATGTATAATACGTAATTTATAGAAATCACGAAGGGCATTTAAAACACTAAAAATGATAACAAATAACACAATACGGATTTCCAGAACGAGCAAAAACACAACAGCTGACGGTTCAAAGAAAGAAGAGAAGTTAACATGAATGCTGTGATTGTGAGTACCTAGTAAAACAAATTTCCAGTAATGTAAATTACTTAATAAAATCATTACACATTACACAAATAAAAAATTATGGATAAAACTAATCATATTAATTTTAATAAGTGTTTAATACAACATATACATGGGGCCTCAGTATAAATGTAAACAAGACTGAACACCTTATTGCTGGTGAGCCAGGAAATTATATTCAGTTAGGTGGTACAGGTGTAATGAAAAGCTGTGAAAGTTTTAAATACCTGGGAATCATCTTTGATAGGAGCGGAACAAATGCAGCGGAAGTAAACAGCAAGATTTCGCAAGGGTGAAAGGTTATAGGGCAGTTAAATTCTGTCCTTGGGAATGATAAAATACGGAAGAAGACAAAGATAAATATTTATAATGTTACCCTGAAGAGTGTGTGTACCTATGCTGTGGAAGTGTGGATATTGACAAAGAGACAGAAGGATCGCCTAAAAGTGGTGGAGATGGAATTCTGGAGGCAGAGCTGTGGTGTGTCATGGATAGATCGAATTCCGAAATTAGGGGAAGAATCGATGTTCAAGGAAATATCATGGATACCATATCCCGGAAGCAGTTAAAATGGTTTGGCCATTTGCAGAGGGTGGAGGATGGTAGGTGGCAAAAGAGGGTATGGGAGCGGATACCAGCCAGTAGAAGAAGGAGGGGTAGGCCAGAAGTGACGTGGTTGGATGGGGTGCAGGAGGCAATGTCTTTTCAGCGCCTCTCAGATAGAGAGAGGTATAGAGATAGATAGAGATGTCTTGCTTAGGAGGCAAGATACGGCTGGGGCTGTAAATCCTCGCATGATGTCCGATTAAAATATAATGGCAGATTCCTACTAGCAGGCTTCCACTTGTAAGCAACCTGCGAACAGTGTTCACTGTGCGCTTACTCTTAGTATAGTCTTGTATGAACTGCAATAGCACAGTGTATGTAATCAACAATGGAACAGCATGCCTAAAAAATACAATGGGTGTCGTCAATTTTCAATAACACTCTTGATGTCAGATTAAAATATAATGGCATATTCCTACTAGAAGGCTTCCGCTTGTAAGCGACCTGTGAACAGCGTTCACTGTGCGCTTACCTTTAGTATAGTCTTGTATGAACTGCAATAGCGCAGTGTATGTATCGGCAATGAAAAAGCACGCCTAAAAAATACAATCGGCATCATCAATGTTCAATAACACTCTGACTATACATCTAACTGTACATCGGAGGGGTATGCACGGTCAAAGTTAAGTATGCGCATGTGTAGCCACAGCACATCATTATGCACATCGTTCACAGCAACTGAATCCAGTTTTACTACGAGAGATTTTGAGTAACTACAATGAATCTTTTCTGTTAGATGTCTACCACTATTAACCCTAGAACTGGGAGGCGAAGCAAGTCAGTGATCGGCTGGCTTGCATGTGCCGAAGCATCACGTCCAAGAGAGCACACCTGCTCCCTTACTTTTTGTAGCAGTTTTTCGTGCCCGTGCCTCTGGAAACTCCTCGGCTTTTTATGGCTACTTTTCAGCCACGCATTGGTCTCGCCGAGGTGAGCTGAGATGCTGGGCTTCAGTCTGTCTATCCCTATCCTTGTCCTCGGCATCTAGCACTTTTTCTATCCGTGCTAGAGGCAACTTCTCCTACTTTAGCTTTTGCCCAACCCAAGTGGTGTTAGTCGTACCGTGCCCAAGGGTGGATGGCACTGGGGCTTTTAATCAGTGTCTTAACGGTGCCTGTAGGATACCTGGCTCCTCCTACAGTATGTTGCCTTACCTCTGTACGCGGGGCTATGCAGGGGCGGACCTATTATCTCCCTAGCTGCAAGTGGGGACCAGATGGTACCCATTTCATTTGAAATTATGAAAAACAGCTATGGATGCTGTGACTCTGGAAGGAGTGGATTTAAACTACTCCCCTGAGTTAGAGTATCTGGGGGCTGTCATGGATGGTGGCCTAACTTGGTAAGGCCGCAGGTCCATGACTGTGGAGAAGGCTATAAAGGCCTTATGGATGTGTGAGAGTCTGCTGGGAGGACTCCGGGGCTTGGGCCTCGTATGGTGGAATGGGCTTATGGGGGCATCATTCTGCCAATGGTCACGTACGAAGTTGCTGTATGGTGGCCAACAACAGATCTAGGACGGCGCAGGATCGGCTGAGGAGCTATAGAGACTGGCCTGCCTAGGGATATGTGGTGCAATGTGCACTGGTCCAACGGCCGCTATGGAGGCGATGGTTGATTTGCCTCCTTTTCATGTGCAAGTGAGGGGGGAGGCGATTGGAACTGCCTTGAGGCTGGAGGACGGGATCGGGGTCCCATCAGTGGAGATGGGCCACACTGAGATCTTCAAGGTTTGAAGGGATGGGTGTGGTATGTGGTCCTTGGGACCGTATGAGCAGATCATACAAATTCTCCGACACACTGAGGATGGAAATTTTTGATCGTCAGGAGTGGGCGGAGGGTAGGCCGGTGATGCCGGAAGGGGCTACCTTTTGGTATATTGAAGGCCCTGTGATGAGTGGAAGAGCGGGATTGGGGGCCTGGGGGTCCGGGGGAATGACTTCCCTGGCCCTTGGGTGTAACATGACCGTCTTCCAAGATGTAATATGGGCCATTGAGGTCTGTGCGGAGAGGCGTATTGTAAGGCGCCTCAGTGGATCGCACATTTATATTTTTGCAGTTGCATTGTGGGTGGCTGCAAAGGTATAGCACTGTTGGGTGGGGATGTGTTAACACCTGCTCAGGTAAGTGCACTAAATCCTAGGCAGACCCTGCGCTTTATCGAAGGTGCGGGCCTTGCATAAACTAGGAATGGGGGCAATCACAAAAGATCTTTTAGGTCGCGGTGAGGAGGGGCTGGAGAAGCCTGAACGCCCTTGTTGAAATGAATGAATGAATGAACCCTAGAACTGGCAATCGTCGATTTTTAGACAATGTTACCTCTTCTTGAACCGGTTGCGTCGCAAAATCGGATTTGCTTCATAGCATTTCATTGCAATGTTGTCGTTTTTAAATTCATCTACAGACAGCGTTGCTGTTTTGTACAATAGTTTAGTAATGTATATTAAGTAAATTTTTGTGTATAATACAATAGAGTTGCATATTTTGCCTGTATTTCTGTGTTGAAATAACACTATCCTAGAGCTGAATTTGGTTATTTCTTGGTTTACATGGTGTGTTTTTGTGTATACCTATTTTCTTCAGTTTTGAACATAACATATTTTTTGTTGTTTTATTTTTAAATAAACATAAGTAACAATTTGTATGTAATGAATTTTGAAAGAAGAGGATATGAAATTTTGAAACAGTAGTGTCATCTGAAATTTTAGAAAAATATATGTCTAAAAATTATTTTCAAATAGCTTTGGTATCCCAAATGTCAGATTAAAATTTCAATAATGTATTAATTATTCTATTTTCCTAAGTTTTCTTGTTATTTTGATAAGTCATGTGCATAAGGTCTGTGATTTATAGCAAATTTTCAATGATTTATTTACGGTTCGGTGACCCATTGCTAGAAATCCTCTGCTGGTGTAGAAAAATGTTATTGCTGGGTATAGGATTAACTCCAGTTCCCCTTGTGCCGGACATTACTACGGTAGGTATACTGCACGGTATGAGATGGGAGTACTACAGTGCAGTCTAGTATGAAGGTGGGAATGGTATTCGCTATTCAACCGTTATTCTGTTAGTATCTGTTAGCAAACTGTATTATTGTATATTTATAACAATAAATGTAATAAACTTCTTGGAGTTAGCTGACACTGTACAAAATGAAGAAGATGCCATAGTTTTCCTGCAGCACAAGGGATTGCTTCATAATCCCCGTCATTGCCATAATGGTCGCAACATGCTTTTACAATTTGGGAACAGAAATGATGATCTATTTGAGAAGATATCTGAAGCAATTAAGAGATTTTATACCTCCTGTATGATGGTTTTTATCGATTTATTACATTAGGCCTATTTGTGTATAATAAAAATAAAAACAAATAAAATAAAACTAGAATGTTTCATTTATGTTCAATGGGTGTGTGCATGCATACGCTCACATATTGACTGCATGTTAGAAGAACACGTGCTTTATTCAGCAGTGGGAGAACTACCACAAGGGAAACTGGAGTTAATAGCCAGAGAAGATCCGCTACAATATTCATGGTTTGTCTTGTGCTTCAGTGTATGTTTTATTAGTGAACAGTTCTTTTAAGTTTAATGACTTCTAACAAAAGCACCCTTATATTTGCATAATACAATAAGTCAATAAAATAAACAGTACCTATAATTTTGTTTTAATTTGCTCTCCTTTTAGTATTATGCATTAAGACAATACAATTTCATTAAAAGGTAATTTGAAAATTCAAAAGAATTAATCTACACTGAACTGCCCATGTTTCCAGTTGATGTGACCCGTGGTTCAGATTTTGATGCTCTACTGTTTATACACATAAAATATCTTGTTTTCTTAATTTAATTTGTAATTAACTTTACATTGAAATATTAACTAAATTATATTCAATATTAGTCTCATAGGGGCATGAATGAATGCTGCATAACTTATCCAGGCACATACAACATGATCTGCAAATGATTGAAGGTAACTAAAATAAGAACATTATTCTGCAATAATCATGAGAGGTTATATTACAGTTTAACTGCTTGTATTACAAGAAAAATTCAACACTGTATTAATTAGCAGGCTATCGGATACGGAAATTAATGATTATTAATTAGATAGCACACAAAATTTATTAATTAGGCCTATTTAGACATAGTAAACTACTAAAACGAATTCAGGAAGAGTAAAGCATGGTGACAAAATTCTGGATTGTCAATTTCAAGTTCAAATGAAAATCTGCCAACTAATAAATATGCTTAATATACCCTTACAGTCATATAAAAAGAATATATACTATAATATTTCTGAGTTTTATGTCTCGCATTTACGCCTTTTAACAACAAAATATGTAACGAAAAGACATACACGCCTAATTAGAATATATATTTAAAAACAATTTTGTGTTTTTTACAGAGCTGGCACAATTAATCTATTTCAAAATTTAATATTTTAGATGAAATCTTAATCCCACGGCTTTCAAATTCGGAACCGCAACACGAATACACTCATTACGGGGCGTCCATTAGTCCATTAAAGGCCCTTCCAGTGGGGCTACCTCCAGCATCACTCTTTGCGTATAGATTATACATTGAATGTAAAAAGATAATACCGTATACTTGTGAACTCAAAGCATCCATTCTTGACTTAATGCCCAAAGTATTCTTGACTTATGTAAATAAACATAGTTTACTTTATAATACTGCAATAATCCAATAAAATGCTGAGGAAAGGGCAGACATTGAAAAAAACAAATCAAAATCAGAGTAGCCAACACTTTTTATTCTCACTTCTTTATATGATTTGTAGTAACTGTTTTAAAAACAAAGATTATGATTATAACTTCTATTAAATAAAAACTTTAGTAGTAATTCCACTTCAGTATTTCCGTTATTTGCTTGCTGAAAATATTGAGTCGGATTGATTTTTTTTAAATTTACGATTACTAACCTTTGCTAACTCTTTATGACATAAAATTTCTATTGGAAAGCTATTTTTACTCGTATAAATTCTATTTTTTTTACGATTTAGTAATGAAAAGGACAATATACTTTGAAAATATAACATAAAACCGGTACTACCAGTTTTATCATATCGACCAGGTTCGATTTCGTTTGGTCCTGCTAACAATCGAAAACGGTTTTTTTGCTCAATGGTTAATAGTTGATTTTTAGGTTATGTGGGTTAAGTAGTGCTTTTGGAGTTTTTACAGATTATCATTTTTTACGTGAATTATGTACATGGATTGGAAAAGAAGATTGTCATTAATTTAACTCCGTTATTGTTTGTACGGCGGGTTATTAAGGTTATTTTTATTAATAATATTAATACCGGTGTTAAGCCATGTTTTGCGTAAGACATATTAAGTGCACTGTGTCGAACAACTTCAGTATATCTAGAATAAGGTATGTAAAGAATGCAATAGTTATGTTATGATGAATGTTTTGGTTACCAATGTTTTTTTCTCAGTTATTTAATCCTCCAAATGTATATTAACTAAGTCGTTGTATGTAATTAGTAGTAATTGTGATCTCCCGCTGCACACCAGGCTAAGAAAGAACATAGTAAAAATAAAAGTAGCATAAAAAAGCAGATTATTTGTTGATGGGTATTTAGGCCTCCAAGGCATTGGCCAGCCAAAAAATGCTATCGTCTAGGGTATTTTAAAATGTTGAAGTACAGTAGAAAATAAAATAGTTTATGTTGGTTTCACTGTTCTGGTGTAAAATGGTGCATTTAAAAATGTCAAGTACTTTTGTTTGAAGTATTTTAAAGATATGTTTCATTGAGCATAGGTACATTCTTTCTGAGTTCAATTTTCCATCTCTAACATAGAGTCATGTGATGGTTAATCTTTGTTCTTTATCAATGTACTAACAGTATTGAAATATCATAGATTTTGTCAAAATTTATACGCACAAATAAATGTTGTTACACTGTTTTCTTTTGAGATTGAAGTAATACTAATGGTTGTATAGTCACTTGAGTCATGATTTTGCCCTTGTTTGCAACAAGGGGTAAAGGGGGAAAAGCATCAGTGCGCATGCCCGACTACTTTGATTTCAGTACGACAAACTTAACAACTTATACCATACCCAGAGCATATATAGTATATCGCGGAACCTTTTGTAGGTTAACTGTTAGTTTAACAGATATGTCGGTTTCTCGAAAACGTGGTCGAACTGTTCACAGTGTTGAACGAAATCTAATATGCTATGAAGTTGAAGCTAAACATAAATGCCAATCCGTGCCTCTTAACAAAAGCCGAAAGCGAGCGGCTAACTACTGTGATATTTCTCTTTTCACAATTCGAAAAATAAAGAAGGAAATTAAGGATGTGAAGAACTATTCTTCAATTTTTGTTGACAGCTGGTAAAAAAAAATAAAACGGTTAGGTAGAAATTAAAGAGACTGATAATGAAAACGCCGGTGACAGCAATAGTAGGCCTAAAGAAGGCGATTCATTTGTAATTACAGTAAATCAAACATTTCTAGTCATTTAATTAAGCTACTTATAGGCAATATTACAGGTCATCCTTATTTCTTATAAGGTTTATGAAGAAAACATTTTCTCGGAATAAACCACAGCTTACAAAATGTTTGTAGAAACTTAACGGTACCTAGTAAAATGTATGAGTAGTGTCTTACTGTTCAGGTTGGCAGCACTGCAAATATGTCATTTCCCTTTATCACAGCCTACACGTACGCAAAAGGCAAACTCGTGACTTCAGTATCTATACCAGAATAAGAATAATTTTGAAGTGTATTTTGATAGTAGGACATATATAAGTTCTTTTAGCTTATTAGTTGTGGTATTAACCCTTTCAGTGCCAAGGTCCGAAAAACAGGACGTCGATGTATTTTACGTGGTAACAACATTAGGTTTACCGGATGTCCGTAAGTTATGCATTAAGTGCCAACGTCCGAATAACTGAACTTTTCCAAAAAAATTTTAAAACAAAAATTAATGGAATAATGTATTTTGAAACCGCCTCCGTATCGTAGTGACTAGCACACTAGCCTGCAAAGTGAAAGGCCTCGGGTTCGATTCCCAGCTAGGGTCTGAAAATTTTAACACATTAAAACCACCGTTAAGGTACAAAAACCACAGTAGTTGCTAATGATCAAGCTGTCGATGCGACTTTAAATAAACTAAAAAAAACCTACTCTGAATATTTAAGTGTTAGAATGATTTCTTTTTTTATGAACATTATAAACATTCATTTTTCACAGGAATTTTTATTTTTCTGTAACGTTGAAATTTTGGTTGGCAATGGCAGGCTTACGCCTGCAAGTTTTCTAAATAAGGGTTGGCACTTTTTGTACACCCTTATTCAAATTAAATGGCTTTAGGTCAGTGGTTCCCAACCCGCAGTGGTCTGCGGACCACTCAGCCTGAAAGTGAATTACCACGGACCACCCAGCCTGAAAGTGAACTACCACGGACCACCCATTACATTATTGCATATATCTTATCAGTTGTAACCAAATTAAAAGGTGATTAAATAAAACAAATTTTCAGAAACAAACTATTATTATTAATTAAGAAACTATTATTACAAACATATAATTGTTATTTTCAGAAAGTAGGGTACATTGTACATCACAAAAAGTAAAAATATTTTAGTTGTAAATTGTCTTTTAATAAAATAAGTAATACAGAATTTACTTAGTAGAAAATAAAAATTAAATGAAAATTTCAATGCGACTTTTGTGCACGAATATTTCTGACTAGCTGAGGAATTCTAGGTTTTAGGCTCTTGCTAAGAGCTACTCTCAAATCACCGCTTACACTTAGCCGATTTCGTTGTTTGTTTTTAATAAACAATAAACTAGAGAACCCCTGCTCACACAAATAAGTGGTTGAAAAAAATCATAAGATACCACAAAGCTACTTGCCGATTCTTGGGGAAGCCCAGGGCTTTCTTACACCACAACTCTTCTACCTTTACTTAATCTGAATCTTGAATGTATTTACTTAATCTTGTTCAATGAAAATCGTAACTTTGATTTAATCACGGGAAAATATTACTTTTTTATAAGTAGTCACCGGACTCTCGCGGACCACCGGTTGGGAAACACTGCTTTAGATCAAACTTTCAAATATTGTTTTGGCACTGAAAGGGTTAAACTAAAGTATTCATTAAGCCTACTAATATTTTGATTTTTGTCTATAGTTTCAGTGGAACAGTTACTCAGTTACAACAGAATGAACCTGGTGGAAGACTACCAGTTAAAAAGAAACATCTTTATCCAGTTACACCTAAATTACGATACCCACTCTGGTACTTGAAACAAGAGCGAGCTGTAAGTATTAAATTACTTATTTAAAAATTGTTTGGTCTTACAATAGAAATAACCATAACAATACTACGAATGAGTACCATGGTGTTTTTTTTGTTTAACGTCCGACTGTTTTGCAATTACTGTTAAAGCCAATGGTGAAGGATGAAATGATTTTTTTTGTAACATATGAATATGTTACAAAAAAAATTTTCGGAGTCGAAGGTTCCTGGTTCAAATCCTAGTAAAGGTAGTTACTTTTATACGGATTTGAGTGCTAGACAGTGGTTACCGGTGTTCTTTGATGGTTGGGGTTCAATTAACCATACTTTCTCAGGAATTATCGGCCTGGGTCTGTACAAGACTACACCTCATTTACACGTCATACATATCATCCTCATCTCATTGGGTCATGGGTTGCTTTTTGTTCTGAATTAAACAGATTGCAACATACACGTATTAGGAATTAAAAAAAAAATATGAATAGGTGCCGTGCCTGAGTGGAATTCAAACCCGAGACCGCATGATGAGAGGCGCGCACGTTACCAACTACGCCAATGCGGCCAGCAGTACTATGGTGGAATCATCATGGTACTGTATAAGGCCTTTTTCATAAATAATTTGATTCTAATAATTAAAAACTATAGTTTCCGGCATATTTGTGCTGTATGAGGTCAAGCACTGCACACCTTTCCTCTGCCACGCCAGACATATTCTCCAGTACAAGGAAAAGTCAGAAGGATATTGAGAAAACCAGAATAAACTAAAAAATCTCACACAACTTTCTCTTGCCAATGCAAATTATGATCAATATAACCTAACATTAGAAATAAACAAAAAACTAACCTCAAAAACATAACCTTATTTTAATCATGAGTGAAAGATGCAAAATGAAAATCAACCTCAGTTTGGCTGAAAAATGCGGAAAATCACTCTTTCACACAAAAGTAGGCTCTGTAGAGAAAAATGCTTTAAATAAAAGTTGTAGATCTTTTAATTTCCTATAAAATTAATTATATACACTTTTGTCGTAAAATGCATTCTAATGCCGAAATCTTTAAAAAAATCGATTTTTCACACGTTTTCGTGAGAAAAAACAGAAAATTGCTAATTACTGCTAAACTAAGCGTTATACAAAAAAATGTTTGAAATAAAAGTTGTAGGATTTTAAATTCTCTACAACTTTTATTATATAAATTTTTGCGCTAAATTCATATTTAAGCCGTAATCTTAAAAAAACTAAGTTTTTTACATGAAAACAGCCTCACCAAGAAATTCAGCAAACATGACGCCTACCCTATCTTGTAGAGAATAAAAAAATTGAGTAAACCAGGCGATTTTTAAAAAAATCGTAGGACCAGTTTTCGAGAAAATCGCAAAAAAGTGAAAAATTATACGAATAAACTACTACTTCCGGTTTACAGATTTTGATGAAAATGTTCGTGTCGGGTCCGGTAGTGGTGTGTAACTTAAGTTTTAAGTTTCAAGTTCGTACGATGTTCCGTTCTTGAGATATTCTGTTCACACACACACAGACCAATCGCTAAAAGCATGTTTTTTTGGGTTCAGGGGGGTCTGAAAACGTGTAGATCCGGTGAAAACTCGATTTCCAAAAATCGACATGAAAACAATACTTTCCTTCCCATATATTCATATAGGCAAGAGAAAGTAAAAAACTTAATGAACTGAACCAAATTCAGACCAATAATTATGAACTTTAAGGGCTTCCATGAAGAGCAAAAACAGAACACCACATGGACAGAAGAAAGAAAGATGCCTACTGTGAGCAAATAATGAGAATGTAGTCTGCTAAAACCTTCCAGAAACATCTAAAATCACCTGATGTGGTCTGAAATTGGCTTTAACCAAGGAAAAAATAATGATGGTACTACCTTTTTTTGAAGAAAGAAGATAATGGATAGATATTTATTGTTTTTCTTCTTTTTCACTAATTAATTTAAAATTGTTTGATGTGTGGGTAATAAAATAGTAAATCATTAGGCCTATTGTTTGCTATCTCTCACAAAAAAAATTATATATTCAATGTTATAGATAACAATATTGTATTTATTTTGTATTCTCTTTGTTGTACAGAAATACAACGATGGTTTAACGGCAGAAAATAGAATGTTTGTTAATGAAATAATTAAAGATAAGTATGGACCACCAGCTATAATCAGCGGTATTTCTACATACCAATTACAAACACCGTTAAAAAAAGAACCGATCCATAGAGGTGAATGGACACCAACAACTAGAAGAACTGGTTTAATCGCTAGAAAAATAGGAGTTTATCCGATGTGGACAAAGACGGGAAAACCATTACTAACTACATTATTACAAGTAAGTAAATTTTCAACCACTTTATGAAAAGTTATTGATTTAAATTAGCTATAGTTATTGTATGAGCTTATTAGTATAGTCCTTGTCACGAAAAAAGTCTTTTGTGTTTGAAGATATCAATTTCAGAAACTACTGAACGGAAAAATTTGAACAATACACCTAATTAAATCCCCATAATTGGCAGGTGGAGTGTAAAATTATTTACACTCAATCTGTTTATTGCAAGGCAAAAAAAAATAGTTCTGTTTTTTATCACATGGTCAGCCAATTAAACGACTGAATCATCTAAGAACAGAAGAGGTAGAGGTGTAAAAGACACTAATCAGAGTTATCTCGTCTGAAAGTAATGAATTTCATTATACAGCCAGACCCTGTGGTGAATGAAGTGAAGGTGTCATTTGCAGAGCGGAAAATATGTGCTTTTCAGAGGGCCTGGCATGCTGATAAGCATACTTTTCTACTCAGTGAGGAAGGCAATGGTAAACCACCTCGCTCCTCGTTTTATTTAGTAAAACCTCTACAGGTTCAAACCAGCCTTTTGGCTGATGACCTAAACAACGCACCTAATTAAAATTGTTTATTTGTCACTATTAATAGAAACGTGTAATTAGAATAAAAGTGTTGTAAAAATGCATGGTTTAGTTAAAAAATTATTTCTACATCTTTACGTGGAATTGAGATAGCAAATTATTTTAAAACAGCCGCCATATTATCGGGTGTTAATTTCAAATTATTGTGACACTTATTGCTAAGGTCCGTTTCGGGATCTAGGTTATTAAATAATTAATACACTAAAGTTTACAATTACAAAGATTTATTACACTAAAAGATTACAAAATAAATAATTAAACTAATTATAACTAAGAAATACAATAAATGATTTAATAATTCACTTAAAATAGATAATTAACAATAAATAACTTACAATCACTTTTATAGATTACACAACATACAAAACACAGAAACTGAATTCACATTATTTTTACAATACTCTCACAAAAAGACTTTACACAATACGCACACAACAAAGGCAGTATAACAATCTTACTCGGATACGTAATCTGTTTACGCACCTCGATAATCGCACGGCAAAGATCACACGAATACTGACTGGACCGCGCTCGGGGGTCTCCTTTTATAATCATTCACAAAGATCGTTCCAGAACAAAGTAGTGAAATCTACTCAAGTACAAAAATAACTCTTTATTTATGAATGCTAGAAAAATCTTGTTAATAGGTCAACAAAAAGTCTTTTGTAAATAGAAAACGTAAACAACCTGCCTCCCTCATAATAGCTGTACACAATACCTAAACTTAATGATAGTTATTACAACCCTTATGAATGAATAGACACACTTTTATGGTTACAACTGTCATTTACAAAACTGATCTTATTGTGTATTGTTATTTCTGTCTTTATTACTCTCTCTTGTTGTTACTATTATTTCACACTCTATACTATTTCATGAATGGATTTCTGGAACCTTCGAGAAAAATCTTTCCTTCGATCTGTCACATTATTATATTACAGAGAAAACTGATCTTTAACTTTCATGAACGCAGATTTTTTATATTCTGGACAAAGAGTACTTTCGTTTTAGATAAAGCTCATGTTTGGAAAGCTGGCTAAAATCTGGGTATTTTGTGTGCGTAAATTCCCATGTGTAATACCAGTTTTTAAGTAAATTAATTTCAGTTTTAACGGATGAAGGCAAAGAAAGATAAGTTTTTATTTGGTGTATCATGAAAATTTTTCTGTTGGGTATTTTCTGATATGGAGATCTTCAAACACATTGGACTTCTTTCATGGTGAGGACTGTAGTAGTGTAATAGCCTGGTTAATTGTACTACAAAGGATTGCTTGCTCACAATCAAAATCATGTGTAATTACATTTCTGAGATTACATATTTGTTGTTTATTGTTTAGGTCAACAGCCGAAAGGCTTGTTTGAACCTCTAGAGGTTTTACTAAGTAAAAACGAGGAGTGAGGTGGTTTACCATTGCCACAACTCACTGAGTTGAAAGAGTATACTTATCAGCATGCCAGACCCTCCGAAAAGCACTCACTTTCCACCCTGCAAATGACACCTTCACTTCATTCACCACAGGGTCTGGCTGCATAGTGAAATTCATTACTCTCAGAGGAGATAACTCTGACTAGTGTCTTCTACACCTCTACCTCTTCTGTTCTTAAATAGTTTAGTCATATAATTGGCTGACTATGTGATAAGAAACTGAACTATTTTTTTTAGCCCGGGACCAAACAGATAGAGTGCAATTAAAATAACACTCCATCTGCCTGTTTTGGGCATGATTACATATTATGTCACATTAAAACTAATATAAATACATCGTTGTAGTTTTAAATATACAGTGTTTACTGTGTTAAAATCAGTAAAGTGTAAGCAAACAATATAAAGTACATCTGAACTAATATGGCGACTGGACGATCTGGGTCATGGAAAAATCCGGATATCACAAGGTCATTTATAAATCGCTTGGGCACCAACAATAATGAACATGTTTGTTGTTAAATGTTATTTTAGGTGTTTCTGAACCAATGTTCAGCCTTGTATTTGTACTCTTTAATATAGAAAAAGTAAAATTGGTTAAACAAATTTACTTATAGTACGCCTACATCAGTACAAACCATACTTGAAAAAGTTTGTGATTTTTGTCTGCTTCATACACTGGACATTGTTTTTGGAAACCATGTCTCTCAACCTTCTTAATGTCATCACTTTGGTTTCATCTTGATATTGAACATAACTGATCAGAGATTTGGTGGTCTTGATTGCCTCAGAGTAACTCATTATAGGCTTGTTGTCATCCACTTCGGGTTCAGAGATTTTCTCATCGCTGTGCACACCATTTCTGTAATGTCACTGTGTGTAATTTTGTTCACTTCATCGTAATTGATTTCTTCACATCCACGCAGGCTTTTTACAAGCTCTGCAATCTGACACATCCTAGCTGCAACTTTCACTTTTCCATTCTTAACCATTTTGCTAACCAAAATTAAAAAATAATTTAGAGATATGGGAAGATCCGGATATTACAGATCCGAATGTGGCAGGTTGTACTGTATGTACAGTGTTTAATTTAGTTCAATCCGTCTGTTGTACAGTTGGGGCTTCCAGAGAAATAATTCTGCCAGCGTGTAGAATGGCCTGTTTTGAAGCCATGTTTTCAGTTACTGTGAAAATTGTTGTTTATTGGTTCTTTTGACGTCTTCCAGCAGGGATTTTAGCTCTTAAATAGAATATCGACTCCTTGGTTCTTTTGACGTCTTCCAGCAGGGATTTTAGCTCTTAAATAGAATATCGACTCCTTGGTTCTTTTGACGTCTTCCAGCAGGGATTTTAGCTCTTAAATAGGATATCGACTCCTTGGTTCTTTTGACGTCTTCCAGCAGGGATTTTAGCTCTTAAATAGGATATCGACTCCTTGGTTCTTTTGACGTCTTCCAGCAGGGATTTTAGCTCTTAAATAGAATATCGACTCCTTGGTTCTTTTGACGTCTTCCAGCAGGGATTTTAGCTCTTAAATGGAATATTGGCTCCTTAATGTTGGTAAACCACAGTCTAATAGAAGTAGTCATGAAGATTACTCTATTGAAAAATGCTAACGGATCATTAGCGGTTCAAGGTGCCAGCAACTTTAGTTACAAGAATTTGTAAATCTCAGAGTTAAAAATTTAATTTAATTTTCCTGCTTAATATTAATAAATTTGACTAAAAAAATTTATGATTTCGTATAAGAAATTTAAGAAAACTTTCCAAACTCGTACTTATCTTGTAAGTTATGGTTAAAAAAATCATGAAGTAATATGTGAGAGCTTCCTGGTTACTGTAGTCATATTGTCAGCAAAAATGTTCCTGAAACTTCATGACTCTATTTATATTATATCACTGTAAAACTGTGGTTTAATTTTTTAGTCTGTTTTAAGTCTCATTAACGACCACTTTCGGTTCAGGAACAGTGGATTTGAACATGTAATGATTTTCCAGAACCTGTCTCAGAATCAAATCTACCCCGACCTTCTATTTTCCAGCATAACTTGCTAATTATTATGCCTTGGAAGTTGTTGGTCAGTTTGTTTTAAAGTTTATAAGTGAACTAAAGTTAAAGATTAAGTGGGTGAACAAATAGGTAATTTAGAGGTTCTTAGGAGAGTGGATGTTTTTTTTTTTTTTTGGTTTAACGTCCGACTGTTCTGCAATTACTGCTAATGCAGACGGTGAATGATGAAATGATTTTTTTGTAACGTATGAAAATATGCCGTGCCTGAATGGGATTCGAACCCAGGACCGCATGATGAGAGGCGAGTATGTTACCAACTTCGCCAATGCAGCCGGCAGGAGAGTGGATGAAAGAAGTATACGGAAACATCTTACCTCAAGAAGGGATAGGCTACTGGGCATGTCTTAAGACATCCAGGTATTGCTCTGTCAATAGTGGAGGGTAATAATGAGGGAGTGAATTGTAAGGGGAGACAAAGGTTAGAATATTTAAAGCAAATTACAAAAGATGTAGGGTGTTGCAGGTATGTAAATATGAAACGACCTGCTCCAGATTCTTTAACTGCTAGAACTGCATCTAACCATCTTTAACTGCTAGAACTGCATCTAACCATTTAATCAGTCGAGAAACTGATGAAAAGTGAGTAAATTATAATTAAGCTAAATAAAGGCTTAATTGTTTTTTCTTATTTATAAAAATTCAACGATGATTTAATTTGTGTATCAGTTACAGACTCACTGGAATTTAAAATACATGAAATCTAGAAAACATTGTTAAAGTACTTTTTATGTATAACTAGTAGAAACTTTCATTTTGTTTATTCAATTAACACCAAGTTAGCTAACAACTTTATGTGGTGACCAAAAACTTGAACTCTTTCATTAGGTTTTTTTGTTCAGATCCATTCCTACTCAATCAAGAAAGAAAATATTTAGCACAGGAATGAAAATGAGCGTTTTAAAATAAAGTTTCCAATTAATAAATAAATGCGTTAAACAAATTAAGTAATCAGCTGGTAGGCTAATCAGTTCTTTTAAACTTATTATAAAATCTGCATGATGTTTTTATTTGTGAAATATATATTTATTTTTATATTTAATGTTTATATGTATTCATTTAAGGTTATCGATAATCATGTTGTTAATTATACACCGCCTGAAGAATATAATCCAATATTAAGAGTACCACGGTATTTACGACCAAATATATATGGTTGTCTCTTAGTCGGTGCTGAAAGTATGGATCCTCAAATGGTAAGAACAAATTTTGTAAATTTTTTTTTTGCTTTTACGACCTCAGGGATCACTAACAAGTCCAATTTCTGGGCCAGTCCATTTTGTAATCGGTTCTTCTTATTCCCAGAGCGTGTAAGTTGTCTTTCCTTTTCACCCACATCTTTTTTAGCCTTTCTGACATTTGGTGCCTGTCTTCGTCCGAATACACCCTGTTGGATTCCTTTCTAGTTTTAGGCTCAAATATTATCATATTAGTTATAATTAGCTCATCGTATTTTCCAAATTTTGTAACAGATCTTCCCTTGAAATTCTTAACTCTTCAATGTCCCGTTGGACTTCCTTTATCCATTTCGGTTTTGTTGTTCTTTCCCAGTAAAAGTTGAATATTTGGTTAGCAAGTCTGGTGTTTTCTGACTCTAAGTAGGTGCCTCAAGAATGAAATTCTTTTTTTCCTGAAGAAATCTAGTTTTTTATTAGTTTTAAATATTTGCAGAATCTGAAAAGTGTTCTCATTACAATCTTGTAAAAAGTTTTTAAATCGGTTTGGTAGAACTCTGTATTTAAGAACAAACAGAAACTCCGTTTTAAAGTATATTGAACGTGATTTTGCCTTTTAAAAATATATGATTATATATGACATGCAATATTATTATGGGATTGCTATGCTAACGCACATTAAAAATGGAGGGCTGACCAGGCATTTGTTGGAATGGTCAAGAGAAACTGCAGAACCCTTGACCAGGAGAGCCATATTACTTCATAAATGCAACTAAATGTGCGATTTATTGGTGGCAATTTGTAAATTGTCATTTTCCTGTGTCCATTCGTGACCATCCAGATGTCAGAAACTATAAGAGATTAGCAACAAACGGTTTTCGGATTCGTAATCTATACAAAAATTATTGGGTCTGGATTGAATTTGAAGTTTTGGTTTAGACTGGAAGTGGCCCAAAACCAGAAGTCAAGGAATCAAAGTCAGAATTTGGATACAAAAATAGTGTCATTCGATTCCTCTTAAATAGTATATACAGAAATCAACAATGATTTTTGCCGTAGTTCAAAGGTAAGCCTTTTTAAAATTTCCCACCAGCCATGAGAGGCGTCTCGTGAAAGGGATTATTTTTATTAATGATTTTCATCATGTAGTGTTAATTTTCACAAGTTATCTGAACTGTATTTTTAGATTAATTAATTAAAAATTTGAAAATAACAACATTTTTAGACAATGACTAATCTAAAGAAAGATAAATCTCATACTTTTCAACGTCTTGAGTTAGGCATTTTAAATCACTTTCTCGTTTTATGTTGCATCACCTGCAGGGGTTCAGAACATGCTATTAAATAAATATTGAAATATATATTTCTAACCAACAGAATACGGTAACTGAAAATACTTACCAATGTTTATAGCGCTTTCGTGTATCTTGCACACATCTTCAGTAAATTAAAATTCATTAAATTTTTTTTTACGTCAAAATTTAAAACTTCCTACTTCTACCATGGTAGATAAGGAAAATCATTAAGGATTTAAGGATTTTCCTTATCGACCATGGTAGGAGTAAGCAGTTTTAAATTTTGACATAGAAAAATTTTAATGAATTTTAATTTACTGAAGATGTGTACAAGATAAACGAAAGCGCTATAAACATTGGTTCTTTTACCATATTCTGGTGGTTAGAAATATATTTCAGTTTTAAATAATATGGAGCTGTTTAAAATCCTACGTAGGATGTTTGATAAAATAAAAATAAATAAATATTATATTTATATATAAATATTATATATTATGATATGTTCTTTACAGTATACCAAACAATACACTGGACTATTTAACAAAGCTGGTCTTATGCCTAAAAGGGTATTGGCTAGATTTATGGTGTCACCTGAAGCAGCTATACAACCTGGAACTCCCTTATACGCTTCACACTTCAGGCCTGGAGATACCGTCGATATATCTGGATTCACGTAAGTGTGTGATTGAATTTATTCTGAAAATTCATTGAAAGTCGAGCCAATTGAAACATAGATTGTCAAATGTGATTGAAAGAAACTATGTCTTCCGTTTTCACCTGGAAAACATTAAAAAAAATTTTCAAATAACATAGTCTGCTCTTCAAAATAGAAAATTAGGAACATGTATAGCCAATTTCAAAGAAAAATTTCACGAAAAAATATCTCGGATTATATGGGTTAAAAGATCTACAACTTTTATTTAAAACATTTTTCTCTACAGAGCCTAGTTTAGCGTGAAAGAGTGATTTTCCGTATTTTTAAGCCAAACTGAGGTTGATTTTCATTTTGCGTCTTTCACTTATGATTAAAATTAGGTTATGTTTATTGAGATTAGTTTTTTGTTTATTTCTAATGTTTTTTTACTAATTGTACATTATATTGTTAATTATTTGCATTGGCAAGAAAAAGTTGTGTGAGTGTTTCACACCAGATTTTTTTACATCGGTATAGGATTATTTTTAAAACGGTTTTTTGTATTAATTAACTTACAAAATATTTATATATTTTTACCAATTATTAGGTAGTGATCTGCCCATAACAGACAGGCGGAGAGTCAAATTATTTACTCTCAATCTGTTCGTTGCAGGGCTAAAATAAATAGTTCTGTTTCTTATCACATGGTCAGCCAATTAAATGACTGAGTCATTTAAGAACAGAAGAGGTAGAGGTGTAAAAGACACTAATCCTGGAGTTATCTTCTCTGAAAGTAATGAATTTCATTATACAGCCAAACCCTGTGGTGAATGAATTGAAGGTGTCATTTACAGAGTGGAAAATAAGTGCTTTTCAAAGGGCCTGGCATTCTGATAAGCATACTTTTCCATTCAGTGAGGAACGCACTGGTAAACCACCTCACTCCTCGTTTTATTTAGTGTAACCTCTACAGGTTCGAACCAGCTTTTCGGCTGATGACCTAAACAACAAACAGATAGTGATAAAGAATTCTTCCAGAGAATTGTTTCTTCTAACAGAAACGTTTAAAACATACAATTATCTTCATTTTTTGTGTAATATAATACTTTTCCAGGTACATAATTAGGACTATTAATTATATCTGCTTCAATTTTTCAGTATCGATCGAGGATTCCAAGGTGTAATGAAACGCTGGGGTTTTAAAGGAATGCCTGCAACCCATGGTGTAACGAAAACACATAGAAGACCTGGAAATATTGGCGGGGGTAATAAGAAAGCCGGTGTTTGGCTTGGTACGAAAATGCCTGGAAATATGGGATTAAGAAAAAGAATTCATAAAGGCGCTAAGGTAATTTATCAACTACTAAAGTAATCTAAAATTGTGCATAAATTGTAATGTTAAGTCTATGTTCCACAGTCTTAAGTAACAACGGAGTGCACCTAACACATAATATGTGTTAGGTGCACTCCGTTGTTACTTATTGATAAGTTACTTATTGTTGATAAGTAACAACGGAGTGCACTTAACACATAATATGTGTTAGGTGCACTCCGTTATGTGTTATGTGCACCTACCTCATAATATGTGTTAGGTGCACTCCGTTGTTACTTATTGATAAGTTACTTATTGTTAATAAGTATCTTAATCTTCTACATAATGTATGATTAACATTATCATCTTTGTTTTCCTACTTGTTGATTTATTCTTAAATAATTTTACGTTAGCAAAATAGGCTGTATTACCAAGTTTAATTCATTCTCGTATGGAGTCACTCATTGCAGTTTTGTGGTGTAAGAGGAGTTCCCATTCTTATCTTACTTAATGTTAAAATTTTTACGTTTTTTAAGCTTTTTATTGTTTGTTGTTTTGGTCTTCAGTCGTAAGGATGGTTTGAACCTCTAGAGCAGTGATTCTTAACCTGGGTGTCATGTTGATATTATAGGGGGGTCGTAAAACGACTTGTTCAAACACGTCCATATGCATGTTCAAACATTCTCTCAAAGTGAGTATTATATAAGGAGATTAAATTACAAAGAGCATGTACACATCAAATTGGAACTTGTATTTTGCTCATGTATGTGCACTTCATACAACATGCATGTTCATACACGTCACTACTATAAATGTTTAACGTCCGACTGTTCTGCAATTACTGCTAATGCAGACGGTGAATGATGAAATGATTTTTTGTAACGTATGAAAAAATGCTGTGTCTTGGGTTTGAATCCCATTCAGGCACGGCATTTTTTCATACATTACAAAAAATCATTTCATCATTCACCATCTGCATTAGCAGTAATTGCAAAACAGTCGGACGTTAAAAAAAAGAAATAAATAAAAAAAAAAGAAATATATATATATATATATATAAGTTTAAACGTAGCAATATAAAATAATAGCAATAGTTGTATTCCATTTTTTTACTGTCTGTATTTTCTTTAAAGACATAAAATTAGTGCAGTTTGATCATAAAATATCAAAAAAAAAACATTTTACATTTATAATTACAGTCAAAATTCAATTATTAATGCCAAGGCTTACTATTAGTATCGGGGGGGGGGGGGTCGCAAAATATTAATTTTATTTATTTTTATTATTTGGGGGGGGGGGGTCGTGGAGCAAAAAAGGTTGAGAATCAATCTAGAGGCTATAATAAGTTTTTTTTTGCATCCAGGAGACTCCAAAGGGAGTATAGGACATGTCAAGATAAAACTGATAAATTGGAAAGTTTATCACCAATGATAAATTCATCACTTGCCACCAAAAAATTGTTTCTGCTACTGCTTACTTCAGTAGGCTTGTCATGTGAACCCCATTGAATCAAATATCACTCAAAATTAAAAAGTCAAACAATGATAAATTTATCACTTACCAATAATTTTTTCCTACTACTGCTTTACTCAGTAGGCTTGTCATGAACCCCTTTGCATCAAATAGTACACAATATTTGTTCAATTACAAGTTAAATACTTTTCAACCAAAACTATTTAGAAAGGAATTCGTGCACACTGTGAAATGAGGAGTGACGTGGTTTACCAATGCCTTTCTCACTGATTGAAAAAGTATGCTAATCGGCTGAAAAGCATCTACTTCCCACCCTGCAAATGACACATTCACTTCACTTCATTCATCACAGGGTCTGGTTGTATAATTAGGAAATTGATTACTCTCAGAGGAGATAATTGTGAGTAGTGGTGTTTTTTACACCTCTACCTCTTCTGTTTGTAAATGCTTCAGTCATAAAATTGACTGACCATGTGATAAAAAAAAAACAGAACTATTTTTTGTAGCCCTGGAACTAGCAGATTCACTGCAAATAATTGAACACTCCACCTGCCTGCTAATAGTAAAGCCTTTTAATTGATAAGCGAAATAATGCTATTTAGCATATTAATAGCAGGGGTATAACATTGTGACACTTATCGCTAAGGTCCGTTTTGGGATCTAGGTAATTAAATAATAATTAATACACTAAAGTTTACAATTACAAGTATTTATTACACTAAAGATTTACAGAATAAATAATAAACTAATTATAATAAAGTAATACTCTAAATAACTCAATAATTTACTTAATACTACTTACAAATAATTATATAGAATGCACATTCACAATAAAACTGAATACACAATGCACAAATACAATAAGACTGAATAACAATGCCTCGGAAACCCGTTAACCTGTTCTAACGGAGTTACCTTCTAACATACCGATAGCACACGTAGTAAACACTCGTGAAAGATCAAACAAATACTAATTCACTGACCATGCTCGGGGTTCTATTATTGTAGGCGGTTCAAAGAGCATTCTCGAAAGACGCCGAGGTTTGATCAATAATCTTTTTTATTTGTTCTCGAAAAATCATAACTAAGAAGTGTAAACAAGTAACAATAGAATGAAAGGTGTTACAGGTAATGAACCCACTCTTTCACAAATAGTTGTACAACAAAGACCCTTTTAAAATCCCTTTATAAGTAGGTATCCTTTTATAACTGACCCTATTGTTACTTTTTCACTCTATTTTTTTTTTTTTTAATTTACGCCCCAATTGGAGCACTCAAGTCACTCATGGACATGCGTTCCTTGAGGAGTTAGTTGTGGCACCACACTGTTGTTTTCTTCGTTCCCACATCAATTTCATATTCCTTGAACTGGTGGCTCTCAATCTCTCTGCTACAGCTGCATTCGGCTGTCTTCTCTCTCTGAAAGGCAGTTGGGTTATCCTCTTTTCCTTTAGGATGGTCTTCTCTTCTCGTCTCTGGATCATTTCTTCATTTATATTCAAGTTCCTCATGTCTGACATGACTTCCTGTATCCATTTGTTTTGGATCTTATTCTTCATTTGGTAGTCAAGGAGCTGTTTAATGAGTCTTGAGTCAGGCAGTCTGCTAAGGTGGCCAAAGAAAGCGACTCTCCTCTTCCTCATTGTGTCCAATATCGGCTCATTTTCCTTATAAACTATATTGTTGGGGACTATCCACCATTTTCCTTGGACTTGATGCTTGAAATTAATGGCTGTTCTTAATATTCTTCTGTCTATCTTTTGAATCTATCTTTTCACTCTATTATCTACTCTTTTAACATTTTATGAATTAAGTACTAGAAATTTCTTGAACCATATTCGTCTTCGATATTGTCACAATATAAACATCTGTGATAAAAATAAATTCTTTTATTAATTTGTCTATTTTTTTGTTACAGATCTGGAGGGTAAATACGAAATACAATGTAATTTGGGTTCAAGGTGCTGCTGTACCAGGAGAAACAAACTCAATAGTTCATATTTATGATACTATATTACCATTAAGGTAACTTTATCCCTTTATTCGGTTACTGCAACTACTACATTAATTACTGTTGTTATTTTATGTAACGCATCATTTACAGTGGCTTTAAAAAGTCTCGTATCTTAAGAACTGGACTGGAAAGTCTGCTAGAATGAATATTGTGAATATGAACAATCTCGGTATAAACGTTAATAATTTTTCAAGAATTAAGGATGGTTCATACAGGATGCGATCTGTGTCTTCCGTTCCAGGCAAATGAACGCACACGGATTTCAAGTGCGATCTTCCCTGTCACACAGAATGTGTTCAGTTCATTCGGTCAGTCGCGATGTGTTCTTCATCAGAAAAGGAAGGAGATGTTATTCTATTGTTGTTATCTCTAAAAAAGGAAAAAACGATTACAGTTTGGAGAATTTAATAAACTATGTACAGAACTTTCATCACATAAAGACGACTACTTTGGCAGATATATTCATGTCCTATGTCATATAAATAATTAGAACAATGAACTTTTCAATGTCGAGTGACATATCGCATCTTTGTGAAAAATGGTACAATTTATGTGACGAACACGTGTGGATCGCGTGGCGTTCAGTTTCAAACTGTTCTGTAGATGTATTCAGTTTCTGCCCAGAACGCAGTACGTAGATCACATTCTGTGTGGCAGACCCTTTACTAGTCATTCACAAACTATAATAGATAAAATGTTTTTGTAAATATTGGTACAGTAGGTCGTCGTTGTAATGGACTAAATGGAGGGAGACCACGGTTCATTGTCGTGAAAGTCCTTTACTGTATAATCCACTTGATACGATTTTCATGGGTCCGACACAAATTAGCGTCTTAAGTGGAAAATTGTCTTAGCCGACATTCTTAAGAAAATACTTTTTAAAGAAATCATTATTGAAGGCAGAAACATTGTGCGTTATGTGAGAAAATATTAATAACAGTAATTACATGTAGGTGTATGTAAATAAATATGTAGGTTTTAGGTACTGCTTAAATAAATGTACATATACGAGGGCTATTCAGAAAGTAGGGAACGTTTTGTAAATAAACAAAAACTATGTACAAGAAAAATTTTTTATTATATACAGTAAAATCTCTCTATAGCGGAATTGAAGGGACCATGAGGTACCGCCGCTATAAAGAGAGTTCCGTTATAGAAAGAGCGAGTAATTAACGGTGGGAGGGAAGTTGGAATACTAATATTTCTGTACAAAATAACTTATATACGTATGTAAATGGTGCATGGAATAAGTTTTTGAAAAACTACTGAATAGATAACTTTATGACGAATGTTTAATACAGTAGATTACTTCAATACAGTGAGATATTTAAATTAATTAGTGTAGGTTATTAACTTAACAAGAAATTTGGATACAAACTGGTTTTATTAGATGTTGTGTTACTAATGTTTAACAATAGAATTTCACTTTTCGTATTGAACTTTTTTCAATAATCATTCATACAGTACATACCGTAATAGATAGCCTAAAATTAATTAGCACTGAAACTCGTTTTTCACTGAACAGTAATAGATATACATACATACAATTAAAATCTAATAAAACATAGGCTACACAAACACAAAAAATACACAGTACAGTATAGTATATTTTTTGTTATTAAGGAAACAATAACTGTGAAGTACATTTCATTTCGTAAAATAAGTTGTAAATTTTGTTTCGTTTTCAATTCATAAAATATGTCTTCAATCTCATTTTCAGTGTTTAAAACTAGTAAAATTTCATTTACATATTGGCAATGACAGTACGTGGAAACAACAAGAATAGCGTCTAGTGCCTGTTTACTTGAAGAGACAACATTTCTGTTTCCATTTCATCGTCATCTTCACTTTCTTGCTCGTTGTTTTGGGCTAAGACATTTTCGGTTATTGCAACATCGCCAACATCTGCTGAAGTGGCTAAGTCATTGTCTGCCCCTACATAGGCGTCTAAATCCATATCCTGAAGATATTGTTTTGCCGCTATAGAGAGATTTTTGTGCCGCTATAACGAGAGTTAAATACATTATCGTAGTATACCAAAGGGTCGGGGTTGGTAAATAATGCCACTTAAGAGAGATTTCCGCTATATAGAGTTCCGCAATAGAGAGATTTTACTGTACATCTGAAAGAGTGACTAAAATACTACTTTTCTACATAGTCACCAAGCAAATTGAGGCACTTGTCATAGCGGTGGACAAACTTCAAAATTCCTTCGTCATAGAAATCCGCCGCCTGTGACCGCAGCCACTCAGTGACGCGCGCCCAGAGTTCCTCGTCGTCGTCGAAGCGCTGTGTTGCTAGCCAGTTCTTCATTCTTGGAAACAAGTGAAAATCACTCGGTGCAAGATCAGGACTATAGGGTGGATGAGGGAAAACCTCCCATTTGAATGAATCAAGGAGTTCTTTTGTGCGGTTTGCCCTGTGAGGTCGGGCATTGTCATGAAGAAACAAAATTTTTGACGACAACTTTCCTCGGCGCTTGTTTTGTACTGCTCTCCTAAGGTTGCACAATGTTTGGCAGTACCGATCAGAGTTTATTGTTGCACCACGCTCGAGAAGAAGTGGCTAGCAACACAGCGCTTCGACGACGACGAGAAACTCCGGGCGCGCGTCACTGAGTGGCTGCGGTCGCAGGCGGCGGATTTCTATGACGAAGGAATTTTGAAGCTTGTCCACCGCTATGACAAGTGCCTCAATTTGCTTGGTGACTATGTAGAAAAGTAGTATTTTAGTCACTCTTTCAGATGTATATAATAAAAAAAATTTCTTTTACATAGTTTTTGTTTATTTACAAAACGTTCCCTACTTTCTGAATAGCCCTCGTAGATACTGAAGTCATGAGATTGCCTTTTGCGTATGTATGGGCTGTGAGAAAGGGAAGTGGAATATCTGCAGTGCTGCCAACCTCAACAGTGAGACACTACTCGTACATTTCACTACCGTGCAGTTTCTAGATATATTTTGTAAGCTGCGATTTATTCCAAGAAAATGTTTTCTTCGTAAACCTTATAAGAAATTAATGTGACCTGTAATATTGCCTATAACGTAATTACATGACTAGAAATGTTTGATTTACTGTAATTATGAATTAATCGCCTTCTTTACTATTGCTATCATCGGCGTTTATATTATCAATCTTTTAAGTATCTACCTAACCGTTTCCTTTTTATACCAGTTGTCGACAAAACTGTTGAAGAATAGCTTCTTCACGTCCTTAGTTTCCTTATACTTTATTTTTCGAATTGTGCAAAGAGAAACATCACAGTAGTTAGCCGCTCGCTCACGGCTTTTGTTAAGAGGCGCGGTTTCAACTTGAACTTCATAACATTTTATTACATTGCGTTCAGCACTGTGAATAGTTTGACCACGTTTTCGAGAAACCGACATTTGTGTTTACGGTAACAAACAGTTATATTCGTACAGTTAACCTACAAAAGGTTCCGCGGTATACTGTATATGCTCTGGGGTATAAGTTGTTATGTTTGTCATACTGAAATTAAAGCAGTCGCTCATGCCCACTGATGCTTTTCCCCCTTTACCCCTCGTTGCAAATAAGGGCAAACTTATGACTCAAGTGACTATGCATACCAATTTTTGAACATCACATTTAATAAAAAAAAATCTGGTGTGAAACACTCGCACAACTTTCTCTTGCCAATGCAAATAATTAATAATAAACCTAACATTATTAATAAAATATTAGAAATAAACAAAAACTAACCTCAAAAACATAACCTTATTTTAATCATGAGTGGAAGACGCAAAATGAAAATCGAACTCAATTTGGCTTAAAAAAAAACGGAAAATCACACTTTCACGCTAAACTAGGCTCTGTAGAGAAAAATTCTTTAAATAAAAGTTGTAGATCTTTTAATTTTCTATAAATTTTATTATATACACTGTTGTCGTAAAATGCATACTAAAGCCGAAATGTTAAAAGAATCGATTTTTCTCACGTTTTCGTGAGAAAAAAACAGAAAATTGCAAATTACCGCTAAACTAAGCGTTACACAAAAAAATGTTTCAAATAAAAGTTGTAGGATTTTAAATTCTCTACAACTTTTATTATATAAAGTTTTGCTCTAAATTGCATATTAAAGCCGTAATCTTAAAAAAACTTTGTTTTTACGTGAAAACAGCCTCACGCAGAATTTCAGCAAACATGACGCCTACCCTATCTTGTAGAGAATAAAAAATTGAGTAAATGAGGCGATTTTAAAAAAAATCGTAGGACCAGTTTTTGAGAAAATCACAAAAAAGTGAAAAATTATATGAATAAACTTACTACTTCCGTTTGACCGATTTTGATGAAAATGTTCGTGTCGCGTCCGGTAGTGGTATGTAACTTAAGTTTCAAGTTTCAAGTTCGTACGATGTTCCGTTCTTGAGATATTCTGTTCACACACACACACACAGACCAATCGCTAAAAACATGTTTTTTGGGTTCAGGGGGTCTGAAAACGTATAGATCCGGTGAAAACTCGATTTCGAAAAATCGACATGAAAACAATATTTTCCTTCCTATATATTCATATAGGCAAGAGAAAGTAAAAAACAAAAAAATAGCACCACTACTATGAATTATCAAGGGTTCATTCAATTTAAAGAAACAGGATAGAGTATCAAGCGGAGTTTTGGAAGCCAAAATAAGTTCCGTTACTCTTTCTATTTTTATGCAAACAACGCTTTTATTACGATATTGGTACAAACTTTTTAAAAATTAATTTCACTATGGTTTCTTCAAAAAAAATCAATGATTTTTGTCCATTTCTTTCAAATTAGTGATTTTTCTGCTGCATCTTTTCGTATTTGGTCGGTAAAAGTAGTTAGCGCTGTGGAATATCATCTATGTTGCTCTGTTGCCTACTGAATACAAATATTAAAAAAACATTTTATTGTGTCCATATTTTACACTCTTTGCACCTAATTTGATTTCTTCATCATCATTGTAATCATTTTCATGAAACCATTGTAATATTGTTTCAGTAATGTCATGATCGGTTGAACCTTTAGAGGCTTTACTAAGTAAAACGAGGAGTGAGGTGGTTTACCATTGCCTTCCTCACTGAGTGGAAAAGTATGCTTATCAGCATGCCGGGCCCTCTGGAAAGCACATATTTTCCACTCTGCAAAAGACACCTTCACTTCTTTCACCACAGGGTCTGGTTGTATAATGAAATTCATTACTTTCAGAGTAGATATCTCTGATTAGCGTCTTTTGATCCTCTACCTCTTCTATTCTTAAGTGATTCAGTCATTTAATTGGCTGACCATGTGATGAGAAACAGAACTATTTATTTTAGTCCTGCAACGGACAGATTAAATGTAAATAATTTGATACTCCACCTGTCTGTTATGGGCGTGTGCCAGGGGAACAGTCACAAAATGTTCAAAAATGAAATAATTTAGTATTCTGAATACATAAATGTTTCTCTCTTATCTAAGATGCTAAGAAAAAAAGAGTACAAGTCAAACTTTCAGGAGAAAAGAAACAGTTTTATTTTTTTTATTCCTAATTTGCGTACGTTGCAATCTGTTCAATTCTGAACAATAAGCAACCCCATGAGATGAGGATGATGTGTATGACGTGTAAATGAGGTGTAGTCTTGTACAGACCCAGGCTGACCATTCCTGAGAGAGTATGGTTAATTGAACCCCAACCATCAAAGTACACCGGTAACCACTGTCTAGTATTCAAATCCGTATAAAAGTAACTACCTCTACTAGGATTTGAACCGGGAACCTTCGTCTCCGAAAATCAGCTGATTTTGGCGACAACCTTACCTCTAGACCAACCCGGTGGGTTACTTAGACTAGTGACTACATTTCCGTTGTCTTTAATGACAGAAAGTAATAATTTTTTCAATGATGCTTGAATTAAAGCCTTGTCAATGGTATCCCAAGCAAGAGCCAAAGAAATTGTAACATTTCTGAGATTCATTTTTTTAAGGACACAACTATGTTATTTTGAAAAATTTAAATTTTTTGTGGGTTCGAATTATCCAGATTATCATGTATACATTTACCATTTTTTTAATTTTTTCAATTTTTATTTTACGAAAGGAAAATATCAAATTGAAATTTACGGAACAGAATTTTGAGCCGACATTATACAGTAAGGTAGTTTGAATGATTAAACTAATTTGTTACGAACACGTGAAAGAGAGGAAGTTATTCGGAGGAAGTCCATTGTCACTTCCTTGACATTTAACTTGTAAACAAAAACAGTGTAACATTATCTCTATCAAATTAAATCAACAGCGGTAAATCAGTGAGGGTTTAAATCAAGTTTAGAAAATCGTGTTCAAAGTCATTTCAATTTAAATACCGCTGGGGGAATGTCGTTCACGTGTCTAAAAAGCACTATAAAATTCATTAACGGTTAGGGCCTAGTTAAACGGATAAAGTATACAATGTCAAGGTTTTTCTATCTGATTAACGGTAATTTTGTGTTTTGATACGGGTTACGAAGTTATTTTGCCCATAACAGACAGGTGGAGTGTCAAATTATTTACACTCAATTTGTTAGTTGCAGGGCTAAAATAAATAGTTCTGTTTCTTATCACATGGTCAGCCAATTAAATGACTGAATCATTTAAGAACAGAAGAGGTAGAGGTGTAAAAGACACTAATCAGAGTTATCTCGTCTAAAAGTAATGGATTTCATTATACAGCCAGACCCTGTGGTGAATGAAATGAAAGTGTCATTTGCAGAGTGGAAAATATATGCTTTTCAGAGGGCCTGGCATGTTGATAAGCATACTTTTCCACTCAGTGAGGAAGGCAATGGTAAACCACCTCACTCCTCGTTTTTACTTAGTAAAACCTCTAGAGGTTCAAACCAGCCTTTCGGCTGTTGACCTAAACAACACCAAGTTATTGTGTTTGTAACTTAGCTATTGCAGAAGGCTATTTGATGTTCTTTGATCCCAGAGATATTTTATTTTAATGTGTACCTAAAATATTGTACCCATTTCAAAAACTGAGCTTGCTGTTTTCCAAAACACTGTCTTTCTCTATCTGGTAAAATTATTTTGATGGTTGTTGGTGGCAATTTTTACTTTCTCTTGCCTATATGAATATATTGGAAGGAAAGTATTGTTTTCATGTCGATTTCTTGAAATCGAGTTTTCACTGGATCTACTGCCTGAACCCAAAAAACATGTTTTTAGCGATTGGTCAGTGTGTATGTGTATACAGAATATCTCAAGAATGGAACATCGTACAAACTTGAAACTTGAAACGTAAGTTACATACCACTACTGGACCCGACACGAACATTTTCATTAAAATCGGTCTACTGGAAGTAGTTGTTTATTCGTGTCATTTTTCACTTTTTTTGCGATTTTCTCAAAAACGGCTCCTATGATTTTTTTAAATTTGCCTCATTTTCTTAATTTTTTATGCTTTACAAAATAGGGTAGGGGTTATGTCTGCTAAAATTCTTGGAAAGGCTGTTTTCATTTAAAAAAATTGTTTTTTTTTAAGATTGTGACTTAAGTTTGCATTTTACCGCAAAAATATATATAATAAAAGTTGTAGAGAATTTAAAACCCTACAACTTTTAGTTCAAACATTTGTTTGTATAATGCTTAATTTAGCGCTAATTAGCGATTTTCTGTTTTTTTCTCACTAAAACATGTGAAAAATCAATTTTTTTAAGATTTCGGCCTTAGTATGCATTTTATGACAAAAGTGTATATAATCAAATTTATAGGAAATTAAAAGATCTACAACTTTTATTTAGAGCATTTTTCTCTGCAGAGCCAAGTTTAGTGCGAAAGAGTGATTTTCCGTATTTTTAAACCAAACTGAGGTTGATTTTCATTTTGCGTCTTTCACTCATGATTAAAATTAGGTTATGTTTATTGAGATTAGTTTTTTTTTTATTTCTAATGTTTTAATATTAGTGTTAGGTTTATTGTTAATTATTTGCATTGACAAAAGAAAGTTGTGTGAATGTTTAACACCAGATTTTTAAAATTGTCATCTATTATTTTTGTATGTTCGTCTGTCACACCCAGATGTCAGATACTACGAGAGACAGCAATAAACGGTTTTCGGAGTCGTAATCTACACAAAAAGTGGATTGGGTTTGAAGTTCTGGTTTCAGACTGAATGGTTTCCATTGGAAGTCAAGAAATCAAATTCAGAAACAAAAATAATTTCTTCATTTATGAATAAATTCTTGTTATGCATCCTCCCAACCATTTAATTTATAAATGATAGTTAAATTTCTTACCTCCTTTTTGGTAGCTAATTAGTTTTTGTTTAAAAAAACTTATGAATGTTTCACTGGTACCACCTTCTTCAGAGTAATCAAAAAATAAAAATTTAGAATGAGCATTCCATTTAGTCATATCAATAGTTTTATTGCTATGACTAAATGAAATTACCAAGCCTCACCAAGAATTTCAGCAAACATGGCGCCTACCCTAACTTGTAGAGCATAAAAAAGTGAAAAATGACACGAATAAACTACTACTTCTGGTTGACCGATTTTGATGAAAATCTTCGTGTCGGTTCCGGTAGTGGTATGTAACTTAAGTTTTAAGTTTCAAGTTCGTACAATGTCTTGAGATATTTTGTATACACACACGCATACCAATCGCTAAAAACCTATTTTTTGGGTTCAGGGGATCTGAAAACTTGTAGATCCGGTGAAAATTTGATTTTAAAAAATCGACATGAAAACAATACTTTCTTTCCTATGTATTCATATAGGCAAGAGAAAGTAAAAAGTGGTAAGAAATTATCATTTATATTATAATTTATAAAAAATAGTTTAATTTGATTCCTCTTAAAGAGTAGATACAAAACCATTTATGGTTTTTGCTGTAGTTCAAAGATAAGCCTTTTTAAAAATTGCCTCCAGCTTTCATGAGACGTGTCATCTCATGAAAGGAATTTTTCATTTTACTTTTTAGAATTATGTCTGTACCTTGTTGTAGTGTATACTTTGTTTAATTTGCTTTAATAATTTACCTGATTGATTTATACAAAGGGTGTCCCAAAAAATCTGGAGTGATGTTGTATGAACAGTTGGTGTTAGCTGGAGGCATGGGAGCGATTTAGATCTCTAGAGTAACTCATTAGCAATCGCTGATTGTAGTGCTCAGTGAGCTAATTTGGTGGAGAATGCACTGATTGATGATGTTTTTGTGAAAGAATTTGAACAGCACCCTCTGGATATTACAGTCCACTTCTTTCCTGTTTTTAGCTTTGGTTTTCTTTGAAACCTTGATGCTTTTGTAGTTTCTTCTGAAGCGCATCACGTTCCGGGATGTCCGAATATGTAATCCCACACTCTTCAAGGTCTTTCCGTACCTCACTGAACCATGACCTTGTAGAAGGATACTTACTTCTACATTTATTTTATACTAGCATGGCTTGCGCTGCTTCACACGCAAAACATGTGTAGGACCAAATCAATCAATTTTTTAAAAATTAATACCTGTGTAACAAAAATTGTCTAGTTGCTAGATTGACTCTATATATACTACAACGTATACACACACACACACACACACACAACGTTTTGATAAACTCCCTTGCATACGTCTCTCATTCATCTCCCCTTTCAACTATCTACTTCAAAAACAAGTATACACACACTTACGACGTTTTGATAATTTACCCTACGTACGTCTCTTGATATCATCAAACCCCTTCATGTACATCAACAGAATATCTTCTCACTTGTGCTCACACTCATATACATACATACATATTTATAAAAATCTCCATTAGGGCCCGTAGGGTTATCATTTTTGAAAATTTAAAAAGAAAATGTTGCTGTGAATATAAATACAACATATGCTGTCAGAATTTCATGAAAATCCGTTGAGTAGTTTTGGAAATTAGCCTGCACAAAAAAATATGCTTGTCTTTTAGTTTAGTTTCTATTAGTTTAGATCATTAATAATATCAGTATTTCCTTTAATGGGTACTTTATTTCTCTTTAAATGTATTTGTATGTGATGGATTGTTCTGTCGTTGTTTCTTCATTAGGTTTTATGAATCAACTGTTTAACAATGATACATAAAAAAATGAAATACCTATTTTTTAAATTATTTTATTTAATAATTTAGAAAGATATTAATCTTCTACAACCTCTTCATTGTCTTATCTTGAAAGCAATTCAGTATTTGATTGGACAATCTTGCAAGGTGCATCTGTGCCAAGTGTCCATAAAAGGTAATTCTTCTTTCTCGCATCACATTGGTGATTATTTCCATGTTCGTGTATAGGTCATGGCTGTGGCATCTTCTATACACTCCATTGTCTCACAGATTTTGTTTAACAGATTTTATTTTCTAGATTTTCCTTAAAATCCTCTTTCCTTGATTTCCTATTGCACTGCAAAGCCTTTTTAATAATTTTTAAGGCATTCTGCTGTATATAGGGTTTCTCATTGAATTAAAGTGCATTAATGTTTCAACTTGGCATTCAAAAATATTGCCGGCTGCATTGGCATAGTTGGTAACATACTCACTTCTCATCATGCGGTCTTGGGTTCGAATCCCATTCAGGCACGGCATATTTTAATACGTTACAAAAAATCATTTAACCCTCACCATATCCATTAGCAGTAATTGCAGAACAGTCGGACGTTTAACCAAAAAAAAATCAAAGATATTGATTTTTTGTTGTAGACACGTTTAGTCAGGTGGTATGCTACTTCCTTTTTACTCGTGCATGACATGAAGGCTTCTCTTTTAAAAGATATTGGGTTCTATCCACTTGCCAAGGATATTTAAATTTTTTTACTTGCTCGTTATTTTCTTGATCCATATGCACTTCTCTTGGTGCCAGCTTAATGTTCTGTCTTGGACTCCGTTTCTCGAAGGAGATAATGCTTTTGCTGCTTGAGTTTTAATCTGATGGATTTGTTCTGAAGCAGTATCCAAAGGATCCGAAAAGATTGCTGTATCATCCTCAAAGGCTACACAATCAGTTATAAGGTTCTTAACCCACTGGGTTGGTCTAGAGGTAAAGTCGTCGCCAAAATCAGCTGTTCAACAGCTGATTTTCGGAGACGAAGGTTCCTGATTCAAATCCTAGGGAAGGTAGTTACTTTTATACGGATTTGAATACTAGACAGTGGTTACCGGTGTACTTTGATGGTTGGGGTTCAATTAACCATACTCTCTCAGGAATGGTCGGTCCGAGTCTGTACAAGACTACATCTCATTTACACGTCATACATATCATCCTCATCTCATTGGGTCATGGGGTTGCTTATTGTTCTAAATTGAACAGATTGCAACGTACACACATTAGGAATTAAAATTAAAGGTTCTTACTTGCATATCGTATTCTAACTCTACTGTTGATTGATATCTTTGTTTGGCAATTTTTTGCCAAGGACATTTTTAGTTTTAATATTATTACATAATTTTGTATTTTCTTTGCAGAAAATCAAATTCAAAACCGGCCGGTTTTCCTACACACTTTCCGGATGAAGATGCTGAACCTTTACCTGAAGAACTTATACATGAAGATTTGCATGGTTTTGAAGATCCTACAATCACTTATGAAGTAGAAGAAAAGTAGATATTTTATATATTTTGTTAGATATAGTATTGTTATTAAAATATAATTTTCATATTTTTTATATTGTTTTATTATTTTTCCTTGTAATGAAAAATATATTTCTTAAGTTTATCTGTTTTGTTAGATTTAAGAAGGAATTTTATCCAGAAAATCAAAGTGTCATTTCACTTTTTATTATATGAAGCATTTCTATGAGGATTATTCGGAAAGTGAGGTCCAAATCGTTGTAGCTAATCGAATGTCACATGAATATTGAAATGCGTGTGTGCACCAACTCCTGGCATACCATGCTCGTCAAACAGCTCTATTTGCTTTGGTATTGTTGAAATGTGGTGTGTACAGTGTCAGTTTAGAATGTTTAAAACAATTGATCAGCCCACCAACTGTAAAATATGGTCAGTGATTCGGTTTTTAACTACAAGGAACGTTTCAGCAGCGGAAGTTCATCGACAGATAAGTGGAATTAATTGCCCCTATGCGATTAGTGACAGCAAAGTGCGTAAGTGGGTAAGAGCTTTCAAGGACAGACATGAAAATGTCCATGATGAACCGCGATCATGCCAGGTCCCATTCTGCCATTCACACCCAAAATCTGATCAGATCTTTTGGATGAGTACAGATTGACAATCTTCCGTACAGTCCAGACTTGCGCTGAGCGAATTTCATTTGTTCCACTACCTAAATGAGTTTCTCAGCGACAAACGCTTCGGCACAGATGACGAGGTGAAAGAAGAAGTTAAAACCCAATGTAAAGAAGTTAAAATCAATGAAAACAATGATCAGCCCATTGGCGTAATGGTTGGGGCAACTGGCTTCTCTGCCGGGGTCCTGGGTTCAATTCCCAGTCAGGTCTGGCATTTTTTATCTCTCATTTTCATTATTATAATTATCCACCATCTGCATTAGCAGATATTGCATAACAGTCAGACATAAAACCAAAACAAAAAAAAAAGAACTATACTTTCCTTCCCTATTTGTATTCATATAGGGCAAGAGAAATTAAAATAACATCAGATTGTTTCAAATTAAAATAGATTTAAAGTTCTTGATTAAAAATATTAATTTATTTGATTCAAATTAAAATTTATTTATTAAATTACATTATCCTTACATTGATTACTTTTCTTAAATATTAAAATCTATAGAAAACAAAATCTTTTACTTATAAATTAGAAAAATATTAAAATAATTTTTTCCTTAAAAATAATTTCCATAAGATTATTATTAATGTGGTTTATTTACAATTGTCTGGGTTTTTTTAAAGATTTCTTTTAAATACAATCTGTAATATTACTTATTTTAATTATAACCTAAAGTGTTCTAATTTGTACTACTTTATTTCATAATCAGTATTGTAGTTCAGCATAAACTGGTTCGTTTGATAAACATCGCACACTTCTAGGATGATCATAGTGAGTATCGCGTAACTCTGTAAATAAATAAAATGACAGAATTAAAGGTTTTCAATAATTAAAAATCTGGTGTGAAACATTCGCACGACTTTCCATTGCCAATGTAGATAATTAACAATATAACCGTGTGTTTTAATTGCTTTTTTTTAATTTGTTTTATACTAGTAACCATGAAATTGCAAGCTTCCTAGTAAACCAAGCAGTTATGTATTGTTTAAGTCGCAGCTGCGTGTAGTTGGAAGGAATGCAGTGCGTTGTTATAGTAGTGGGAGAATGAATGAGTGTTAGTAGTGTTTCACAGCTGATGCATTTGTAGTGGTAGCGTGTACTAACTAGACCAAAAAAATGTACTTATCACCCGGCGCTTTAATTAAACTAATACCTATCGGGTTATTAACTTGGTCGGATTCATAATATTTAACTTCCCAATTTATATCAAAATATGTAAATAAATAAATGTAATAAATACAAACAAAATGGAAAGATAGAAAACGAATGTTTTGTTTCAGAGTTATACAACAATCATACTCCCAGAATGCATCACTCATTTATTATACCTCACCCGTACCCTTCACCCCGCAACTACACGGAGCTTGGAACCGCACAATACCTCCACCCACCCTGCCCATGGCATTGGAATTGCTTCACTCAGTCTGTTCAATGCAAGTGTGATATACACAATGTTTGTGGGGTGTTTTTTTGAAGTCATTTCGTTCAAAAAATTTGTTTATTTTATAGGCCTATTGTTTAATTGTTTAATACTTTCGTTAAAAAATTTTAAAATTTTATTTATTATTTTTCAGTGTATTAAATGTATTTTTAGTTGTAAATATGAGTGAATTCAGTGATTTTGACAAACAACCTGGTAAATGGTAGCGACTGTCGTTATTGAAAGAAAGATCTAAGACAACTAAATACAAAAATAATCAGTAATGTTTATAAGTTTTTCAACATTATACTAACAATCCTGAGGCAAGAACAAAATTAAATTTATAAGTTTTATGATAAAATTCTATACATATAAAATTCTGTCCAAGGCGTTACTAAGTCGGGCTGAACCTCAACTGGACCCACAGTTGGGAGAGTATCAAGGAGGGTTCAGGAAGGGTAGGTCCTGTATTGAGCAAATTTGGTTATTGAAAACAGTCTTGGGAATGAGGAATCTGAGAAACAAAGAGACAACGGTTACTTTCGTGGATTTTCAGAAGGCCTATGATTCTATAGACAGGAAATCGCTCATAAGCGTCTTAAAGGATTTTACACTCTATAGTAAAACCACTAATATAATTCAAGATACACTTACGAACACATGTTCGAAAGTAAGGTTCATGGGGGAATTCTCGCAGAAGTTTGAAATAGGAACTGGGGTTAGACAGGGTGATGGGCTTTCGCCGCTACTTTTTAATTGTGCCCTGGAGAAAATAATCAGGGAGTGGAGGAAATCCGACACGAAGGGTGTGACACTCGGCAGAGGAAAGGACGCGATATATATAGATTGTTTGGCTTTTGCGGACGATATCGCTTTAATCACAGACACTCCAGAAAATGCCATCATTCAAGTCGAAAATCTTATGGTTCAAGCTAGAAAAATAGGACTACAAATATCGTTTCCTAAAACAGAGTTCATAACAAATGTTAAACAGTGTATGAATTACTTACCTGTACAACAGGATAAAATCAAGAAAGTAAACGTGTTTAAATATCTAGGAGAGTGGGTTAACATCAATGGCAATGAGAGGATAAGTCTTGAGAAAAGAGCAGATAAAATGGGTAATGCCTTTAAAAATACCAGAAGAATTTACAATAAAAAAGTTTTATCATGGGGTGCAAAAATGAGACATTACGAAACAGTGATAAGGCCAGAAGCGTTGTATGGTGCGGAAACGCTTAAAATTAAGCTAAAAGGAGGTATAAATAAAGTGATGGGCGCAGAAAGGAAAATAATGAGAAGTATATTGGGGCCTAGGAAACTAGATGCAGAGTACAATAGACCCCGAACAAATAAGGAAATATATAGCAGAGTTGAAAACATTATTCACACAATGAGGAAAAGAAGACTTATGTTTTTTGGTCATATAGCGAGAATGGACAATAATCGGCTGGCAAAACAGGTCTATGAGAGGATAATGAAACTTAAGATTAAGCCAGCATGGTTCACCGAAACGCTGTCAGATTGCTTAACGGCAGGGATTGCCACAGAAGATATATGCAATAGAGAGGTTTTTCGGGGTAAAGTTGAGAGAGTGACCTTTAGGGAGGAAAGTGAGAGGAGGAGGTGTGAACCTCACAATATGGACCAGCTGAGGATGGACAGATCGAGAAGGATGAGGGAGGTGTGGGTGAGGAAGAGAATGGAGCAGCGTAGGACATGAAGAAACACCCCAAATATTGATTTAGCGTGCTCTCGTTAAAGAGCTATTCGAAAAAAAAAAATAATAATAAAAGATAAAAAGTTTGTTCCCACTCTTCCAAATACGGCAACACTGCATTACTGTCTAACTAGATTCAGGTTCGCAATTTCATGGCACCTAGAGTTTAGTTTAATTTATTTAAATCACCTCAACATCTTGGTCATTAGTGTATACTTTGAATAATAAATAAATTTCATAATGAGCAGTATCTTTTAATTATTAGTTATTAATCCTTTCAACTGTCAAACATTCAAAATAATTGTTCATATCTATTTCTTAACCACTGGGTTAGTCTAGTTATAAAGTTACCACTGCTAATCAGCTATTTAACAGGTGATTTTTAGAGATGAAGGTTCCTGGTTTAAATCCTAGTAAAGGTAGTTTTTCTAGTATTTTTATACAAATTTCAATACTAGACAGTTGTTACTGGTGAACTTTGATGGTTGGGGTTTAATTAACCATATTCTCTCAGGAATGGTCAGGCTGAGTCTACCAGGTGGCCCATTATGTCGGTTTCCCCCATGAGATGGGATATTTCATTTTTATAAGTTGGTAATAGTGTAAAATTTGCAGCATCACGTAAAACATTCATTAGCTGTCTGTAACGGAGGCTAATGTGAGGTACGTCTCCATGTAGTTACTATTTTTTTCCTTCGTAACAGTACTTTTAAAATGTTTACAACTGAACAATGAGTTTATATGCTTCAGTTGTGGTGGAAGCATCATAAAAATACTGCTAAAGTACTGGAAGAATTTAGTGATAAGTATGCAGGTGTTTTGTTACCGACTCGGCAACATTAACAAAAGTTAAATAAGAAATTTGAAAACACAGGAAGCTTATTAAATGCCCTGAAGTATGGTTGTCCACGATCGATTTGCAGTGACAATAACCTACAAAAGGTTGCTGAAGCGTTTGAATCCATTCCTGGTAAATCAACTCCTCAGGCATCTTCTGAACTAAGGTTATCACGAACTAGTGTTCAAAGGATGAAGGAATGAAAACTGAAGTCATTTCGTTCATCTTTACTCCAAGCGCTTCATGAAGACGATAGTGACAGGCGGTTGGAATTCTGTGAGACAGTCGCTATCCATGCAGAAGCTGATCCAAACTTTTTGGATTGGTTGTCGTGGTACAATCGAATGGACTGTGTGCATGCTAGACTTAATGCCATGTGATTTTTCACTGTGGGGCATTGTAAAGGAACTAGTGTATTCTTCCAAACAAAACTTGCACGGACTAAAAAGTTCAATTGAAATTGTATTTGACTACGTAAATGACGATAAAATGTTACTGTTGAAAATTTGTGAATCAGTTTTAAGTTTCTGTATAAAGTGTACATAGATGGTGGACATTTTGAACACCAGCTATAACATTTTCAAGGTAATATATATGTACAGTTCATACAATAAATTTTTTTTTGTCTATAGGTTTCTTATTTCATTAACCTTTCTTCCGATTTCCATAAATATTGGGAAAACCGACATATGGGTACAAGACTACATCTCATTTACATATAATACATATCATCATCATCTCTCATTGGGTTATGGGGTTGCTTATTGTTCTTAAATTGAACAGATTGCAAAATACACACACTAGGGAAAAATATTATAATAAAGTAAACAAACACTGGGTTGGTGTAGAGGTAAAGTCATCACTGTGAGTCAGCTATTTAACAGCTGATTTTCAGAGACAAAGGTTTCTGGTTCAAATCCTAGTAAAGGTAGTTACTTTTATTATGGATTTGAATACTAGACAGTAGTTATCGGTGTACTTTGATAGCTGGGGTTCAATTAACAATACTCTCTCAGGAATGGTCGGCCTGGGTCTGTACAAGACTACACCTCATTTTCATGCCATACTCATCTCATTGAGTCATGGTGTTGTTCATTAATCTTAAATTAAACAGATTGCAACGTACCCATATTAGGGATGAAAAATAAATAAATAAAAAAATATTCATTACTTATTATTTTGTAATTACCTTGTGCCAACTCAAATGCATATGAGTTTGTAAAAGCAGGACAGAAGAATATTGGTTGACCTGTAACAAAACACAAACATGGTACAGTAAATGTTCGCTTCTTCGACATGCCTCGTGGTGAGGCGTCATGATATGGTGTTAGTAGCGATCCGGCAAGCAGGTCAGCCCCTTCCACTTTCTCCTCATACCCCGACCCACTTATTGTCCTTGAGTACAGTATTGTACTGAAGGGCACGTAAGTTTGTTTGTATTCTTTAAAATTGTGCAATTTTCATACTAAAATCGTGTTTTTAATGCTTCCTATTTACAAGATGCCATAATATGGCATAATAGAGCATATTATGCTCTGGTAGTTTGACATTTCGATACTTCAACAACCTCTCAGTTCACAAAGTGTCGAACTATCAAAGTTCTATTGTAATTAATCCTGAAATTTGTTACAAAATAAAATTTTCTCAATAAAATATATTTTATTGGTTCAGCATACCTCACAGTATTTAGGACTGATCCCAACAATAACAGTAAAAAAATTATTTTATTGAAAATTGTGACTTAATAATTTGATTAGCATACTAGATAAATCCAAAAATAATTTACATCCCTAATTTTGTTGTTGTATGAATACCCTTTATATAACTTGAATTGTATTAAATTTATACACAAAGTGGAATATTAAACCCATCAAACTAATAGTTTCCTGTGTTCTAGGATAGGTTAATTTAGTACATCTTCAAACACTAGGTCTCCCTAATGAAAATATCAGGTTGTGAACTCACAAAATTAAAAGGCTTAATCATTTCCGTCATGTGTTCCAATCACTCACCTGATTGGTCTGGTGGCAAAGTCGTTGCCACGAGTTAGTCCAGGCTGTGAGCTCGCTCCCGTTAGCAAAATTATTCGGACTCGGTTTCTTTGCACTATCTTATTCAAAATTGGTCCCTTATAACCAATCCGCAAGAAACCACGGGCCACCGTGGTCGAGAAATTTGTTAAACAATTTTTTTTAAACAAATTGCAAAAATTGTTTTTTTGGCCGCGGACAAAATTTTTTCAGGTTTTTTGGATCATTCTGAACAATAAAAGTCCTTAGTAACTTTTCTCTATAGTTAATAGTTTTCGAGTTATAAGCAATTTAAAATTTGAAAAACGTAAAATCAACCATTTTCAATCCTCTATATCTCAGTTAAAAAACATTATTTTTTAAGTTAGAAAGTGCTTAAAGTAAAGTTTAAATATCCTTATACAAGATTCTGATGTCTTTTTTGAAATTATTTTATTGCAAAACCTTTGTTTTAAACAGTTAACAATGCGCGTGCGGCGCGTACAACAATTAATTAGGTATAGCTTCAAGCGTCGGCGAAAAATCCATCGGGTACGTATACACAGCGTTAGTGCGAGAGAGACGCAACATGCAGCGCGTGGTCGCGGTACGCGCCGCGCGCGCATTGTTAACTGTTTAAAATAAAGGTTTTGCAATAAAATAATTTCAAAAAAGACATCAGAATCTTGTATAAGGATATTTAAACTTTACTTTAAGCACTTTCTAACTTAAAAAATAATGTTTTTTAACTGAGATATAGAGGATTGAAAATGGTTGATTTTACGTTTTTCAAATTTTAAATTGCTTATAACTCGAAAACTATTAACTATAGAGAAAAGTTACTAAGGACTTTTATTGTTCAGAATGATCCAAAAAACCTGAAAAAATTTTGTCCGCGGCCAAAAAACCAATTTTTGCAATTTGTTTAAAAAAAATTGTTTAACAAATTTCTCGACCACGGTGGCCCGTGGTTTCTTGCGGATTGGTTATAAGGGACCAATTTTGAATAAGATAGTGAAAAGAAACCGAGTCCGAATAATTTTGCTAACGGGAGCGAGCTCACAGCCTGGACTAAGTCAGCTGATTTCAGAAACTAAGCTTCTGTGGCTAAAGGAAGGACTTTTACACGGATCTGAATAAATTTTTGTTTATTTCAAAATTTTCAATTATTTTTAGTATTTACACCTGATATTTTTATGTAAATTGTTTTGTTTTTATAATTGACGTTTAGTAAAAAAATTGTTATGTAGATGTATCGTTCCAGGGCTACAAAAAAAATTGTGTTTTTTATCTCATGATCAGCGAATTATATGACTGAAGCATTAAATTAAAGTATAAGTATATGAGTTAAGTTCCTACTTGAAATCAATACTTACTTTTTTACTATTATTAACCGTAATTACGTAAAACATAATATATAAAAAAAATAATTTACCAGTTAAGACATGTCTATTAAGAAAATTAACTGTATTTAATTCATCATACAACGTGAAAATCTGCCCATAACAGACAGGTCGAGTGTCAAATTATTTACACTCAATCTGTTCGTTGCAGGGTTAAAATAAATAGTTCTGTTTCTTATCACATTTTCAGCCAATTATATGACTGAATCATTTAAGAACAGAAGTGGTCAAGGTGTAAAAGGTACTAGTCACAGTTATCTCCTCTGAGAGTAATGAATTTCATTATACAGCTAGACTCAGGTGAATGAAGTGAAGGTGTCATTTGCTGGGTGGAAAGTAAATGCTTTTCAGAAGGCCTGGCATGCTTATAAGCATACTTTTCCACTTAGTGAGGAAGGCAATAGGAAAACAACTCACTCCTATTTAATTTAATTGGTTGATAATGTGGTAAGAAACACAACTATTTTTTGTATCCCTGGAACTAACAGATTTGAGTGCAAATAGACACTACACCAACAAGAATTCATTGTAAAAACATTTTGTCTTGTCATTGTATAATGTATGTTATTTTGCATGACAATAAAGTTTATTTATCCATTTATTTTTATTTATTTTTCTAAATAGATTGATTCAAGTACTCCAGTGTGGCCATAAAATAAAAAACTAATAATAACAAAATAACATACAATGATAACTTAAAAATTGATTTCTTAAAAAGGATTAACTTAAAAAGGAAGGTTAGTGAAATTATTATATTAATTCATTATATGAAATAGAGAATGATAACTTACCGCTTGGAGAAGCATAATGTCCATTACATGGTATTCCATTATCATGACACGTCTTGGTATTATTATCATAATAAGAAGTAGTATTATCATTTTTATTTTTCTTTAAACATGTACTCATCACGACTATTAACATTAAAAATATTATCGTAAGAACGGTTATAGATATACCTATAGATAATGAACTGAAATCAATGGCATCAAATGCACTACTCCATTTCGCTTTTACTAATGAACTATTTACCGTTGTATCGGTATTAGTTGATCTGCTGTAATTATTATTATTATTAATTATTTCTTCCATATCTCTTTGTATTTCATTTGATTTTATTATACCATTATTATTATTGTTTTCATAATTATCAAATAATGTTAAATTCTTTTTGCCGTTACTTTTAAGATTAATTGTATTGTCAGAACCATCTGGTACCGGAGGGGGTAATCCATTGGTATTTTTTTTTGGTACTGTATTCATTAGATTAATATGTTGTTTATTCTTTTCATTTTCGTCGGTTAATTTACCTGATTCTGTTGTGGTCGATAAAATATTTGAATTGTATTTATTATTTTTATTCATATTTAATTCATGTTTTATTGATATATAATCGATTGTTGATAATTTTTTATTGTTGTATTTTTCGGTATTATAATTCGGTTTTAATATACTTGTACTTTCTGTCGGTATGTATTTCAATATCGGTTTCTTTGTTGTCATGAATGTTGGTACATGTTTTGTTATTGTAGTTGTAGTTTTTTTTAATGTTGGATTTATTAATTCTGTCGTTGGTTTTGATTTCATACTCGGGTATACGATCATGACTTCATCTTCTGGTAGTAATGTCGTTTGCATATCTTCCAGTGATATTCCAGAGGGTATTACTGTTGCTTCCTGATTTAATAATTCTTGTTGTAATTGTATTATATCTTGACTTGAATCAGTCTTTTCTTTTTTTGTATTATAATTATTATGTAATGGATTTTTAGATGAAGGTATATTTGATGATATTTCTTTATTAAATTTATTATTCTCAGTATTACGATTATTTGGTATGAGGAAATGAGAATCTGAAATCGTTGTACTTTGTGTTGTGGATGTAGTCTGATCACAATCTCCACTTTTTATATTGCATGGTTGTCCATTGCAGACACATTTACTGTTGCAATTTTCTCCCCAAAAACCTGGTCGGCATTCTGTAATAAATATTCACAATGTTATTAACATTTTAATCTATCAACAAAAATTAAATATTACGCTAAATCATTTTTTACAAATATTAAAACATTCACTAGTTGTTTTAAATAAATTAATATATAACATAATTGTTGTTTAGGCCATCAGCCGAAAGGCTGGTTTGAACCTGTAGAGGTTTTACTAAATAAAATGCGGAGTAAGGTGGTTTACCATTGCCTTTCTCACAGAGTGGAAAAGTACGCTTATCAGCATGCCGAGCCCTCTGAAAAGCAAATATTTTCCACTCTGCAAATGACACCTTCACTTCATTCACCACAGGATCTGGCTGTATAATGAAATTCATTACTTTCAGAGCCGGCCGCATTGGCGTAGTTGGTAACGTGCTCACCTCTCATCATGCGGTCTTGGGTTCGAATCCCATTCAGGCACGGCATATTTTCAAACGTTAAAAAAAATCATTTCACTCTTCACCGTCTGCATTAGCAGTAATTGCAGAACAGTCGGACGTTAAACCAAAAAAAAAGAAGAAAAAAAAAGATAATTCTGATTAGTGTCTTTTACACCTCTGCCTCTTCTGTTTTTAAATGATTCAGTTATTTAATTGGCTGATCATGTGATAAAAAACAGAACTATTTATTTTAGCCCTGAAACTAACAGATTGAGTGTATATAATTTGACACTCCGCCTGTCTGTTATGGGCAATTACAATATGTGCAAGAATAAAATTTTACGGATACTTGTATCGAATGGATGACAACCGGTTGACAAAATAAATATTTAAGACACTAAACAGTAGATCTGAGGTGTCTGATAAATATTTTAGAGACGTCAGAAAGGATATTGAGAAAACTGAAATAAACTGAGAAAACTTATTGAACTGAACCAAATTCGGAAAACTAATTACGGATTTTAAGGGTTTCCATGAAGAACAAAAACAGAATACTTAATGGACAGAAGAAGTGTACAGTGCTGAGAATGTGGGCTCCAAAAAAGTGTAAAAACACCTCACATGATGTTAACCCTTTCTAACCCAGTGTGACATAGAAGTCATATTGGAGTAATTTTAGATGTTAGAGACAACTTGGGATTAAAGAATGCTGAATGTGAAGTATAATAATTTTCTGTACCCTAGCCAGGATTCGAACCTGAGACCTCCGCTTTGCAGTGTAGTATGCTGACCATTGCGCCACGGAGGCAACCATTAATTTCTTTTTAAATTTTGGTTTCAGAAGTTTGTTTCATTTACTAAAATAAAGTAACATTTCTTTGAATATGTTGTATGTATGTACAAGTATATTTTTTAAACTGTTACTAAATAGTGATTTTATCCATTTCACCAATATTTTTTAATTGTAAAATTTTTGAAGTCTTAAATAATATTAAAATCATACTTAGTCTTTTTTACTACAAATCTAAGTACGAGAATATATTTTGTTTAAGAAGCGTGAACATGATTTGATTTATTCTTATTGTTGGGAACTTTCATACCATCAAGTCCTAATGTGACGTACATGTCACACTTTTTGTCAAACCATCAAAAGGGTTAAAGGTCTAAAAGTGATTTTATTACACTTAAATATCAGTAAAATGTATAAAACAATGTAAACATATTCTTTTGTCCAAAAATAAATCTTTATAATGCATCCTGCAGTTTTAAATATTTCTATTTCATATAATGAATTAATACAATAATTTCACTAACCTTCTTTTTAAACTGCGTCACTTTTATTTTAATTTTCACTTACACGTGTTTCGGTGGATCCACCATCATCAGAGTAAATAACATATAATTGAAACTAAAAACATTATTTATTAAAAATCTATAGAAGATGATACATCTTCAGTCACTTGTATAAAACTTTTATACAAGTGAATGATACATCTTCAGTCACTTGTATAAAAGTTTTATACAAGTGACTGAAGATGTATCATCTTCTATAGATTTTTAATAAATAATGTTTTTAGTTTCAATTATATGTTATTTACTCTGATGATGGTGGATCCACCGAAACACGTGTAAGTGAAAATTAAAATAAAGGTGACGCAGTTTAAAAAGAAGGTTAGTGAAATTATTGTATTAATTCATTATATGAAATAGAAATATTCTTTTGTGTACAGTTTAAAAATTTGGGATTGAAAGGGTTAAACTGGCCCTATATAAGCACCATCGAACTACTTCTGAAGGTATACTACAAATAGCTTCTATGTGGGTTATTGTTTTTTCAACCTCGCTATTGGTTATACAAATAAAACTAATGAGAATAATAAAATAAATTATCAAAATTTACATACATCCTTGGTTACTTTTCAACGTAATCACCATTTAAATTGAGCCATTTATCATACCGGTGTACAAGTTTTCAAATACCCTCTTAATAAAACGTCGACAGTGACTTGAAATAGGTCTTCACGGTGTCTTGGAGCTCATCATTTGTTCAGAAGCTCTGCCCTCTGACTTCTTCAGTTCAGGGAACAGTTGGAAGTTGCTCGGCACTAAGTCGGGGCTATATATACCGGATGATCAAAAATGTCCTACTGGAACTTGTCAAGAAGCCGTTTTGTTACTCCAGCACTATGAGAGCAGACTTTATCATGAATGAGCTAACTCCAGAAGTAAGCCTTTATTTTTTTTTTCTTGAATGGCTCTCCGCAAACATGATAATGGAGAAGGTTACTTTGAAACTTTGCAACAGTTTTGGAGCTTCTGAACAGACAACGAGCCCCAAGACACCGGGAAGACCCATTTTAAATCACTGGCAGCAATGTTTTATGAAGAGGGTATTGAAAAGCTTGTACACCGATATGATAAATGTCCCAATTTAAATGGTGAATATGTTCAAAAGTGACCAAGAATGTATGTAACTTTTGATAATAAATTTATTTTATTATTCTCATTAGTTTTTTACTTTCTCTTGCCAATATGAATATATAGGGAGGAAAGTATTGTTTTCATGTCGATTTTTAGAAATTAAGTTTTCACCGGATCTATACGTTTTCAGACCCCCTGAACCCAAAAAACATGTTTTTAGCGATTGGTCTGTGTGTGTGTGAACAGAATATCTCAAGAACGGAACATCATACGAACTTGAAACTGGAAACTTAAGATACATACCCTTACTGGACCCGACAGGAACATTTTCATTAAAATCAGTCAACCGGAAGTAGTAGTTTATTCGTATAATTTTTCACTTTTTTGCGATTTTCTCAAAAACAGGTCCTACGATTTTTTTTAAAAATCGCCTCATTTACTCAATTTTTTATTCTCTACAAGATAGGGTAGGCGCCATGTTTGCTGAAATTCTTGGTAAAGCTGTTTTTACGTAAAAAATGTGTTTTTTTAAGATTATGGTTTTAATATGTATTATAGCGCAAAAATTTATATAATAAAAAATGAGGAGAATTTAAAATTCTACAACTTTTATTTCAAATATTTTTTTGTGTAATAACGCTTAGTTTAGCGGTAATTAGTGATTTTCTGTTTTTTCTCACGAAAACGTGTGAAAAATCGATTTTTTTAAGATTTCGGCCTTAGTATTAATTTTATAACAGAAGTGTTTATAATCAAATTTATAGAAAAGTAAAAGATCTACAACTTTTATTTAGAGCATTTTTCTCTACAGATAGTAGTTTAGTGTGAAAGAGTGATTTTCCGTATTTTTCAGGCAAACTAAGGTTGATTTTCATTTTGCGTCTTTCATATATGATTAAAATTAGGTTATGTTTATTGAGGTTAGTTTTTTGTTTATTTCTAATGTTTTATTACTAATGTTAGGTTATATTGTTTAAATTATTTGCTTTGGCAAGAGAAAGTTGTGTGAGTGTTTCACACCAGATTTTTTATTATGAATTGAAGGTTGAAAAAATAATCCTTGCATTTATGTACAGTAGAACTTTGATAGCTTGACACTTAGTGAACTTAAGAAGTTGTTGAAGTATCAAAATGTCGAATTATCCAGAGCATATGGCATAATTAGACATTGGAGGCATTAAAAACACGATTTTAATATGAAAATTGCACAATTTTAATAAAAACAAATAAGCTGATGTGCCCTTCGGTACAATACTGTCCTCAAGGACAACAGAAGGGTAGGAGACTCCAGGAGGAGTATAGGACATGTCGTCAGATGTAACACCTGAAATACATATAAGAAACACACTATGTATCACTACTATCAAGAAAGAAATTCTTGTACACTATAAAAAGTTTCACCGATCAAGTAATTTTTTAAATTTTTTTTAAAGGAATTCAAATCCTCACAACACTTTAAAGATTGGGGTAATTTATTTATGAATTTTCTCCCTGCATAAGTAGGTTTTTGTTCAAACAATTTTGTGGAGTGATTAGCCACATAATAATCATTCCTGTTTCTCGTGTTATGATTGTGAACATTGAAATTCTGCATAAAATTATTTTGCCTAACATACATAATCACCTCAAAAATGTAGAGACAGGGAACTGTAAGCAATTTAAGCTCCTTAAATAGTGGCCTGCATGAGGTTAGCTGGTTAGCTCCCACCATACACCTAATAGCTTTCTTTTGAATTTTAAAAACCCTATTCATATTACCCATGCTAGAATTACCCCATACTAAAATACCATACCGGATATGAGACAGAATGAGGCCATGATAAGCTGCCATTAGTAATTTTTTATCATTTAATCTGGCGATTTGTTTTAGTGCAAATACCCCAGATGATATTTTACTACAAACTTGATTGATATAGAAGTCCCAAGACAAAGATCTATCTAGAGATACGCCCAGGAACTTCACTGTTTCTACATGCTCTAAACTATTATTATGAATAAATACATCCACTTCTCTACTTTCTTTAACTGAATGGCTGACCTGGCTGCCTGATCGCTATTTACACCACATCATTTCGCCTCGCCACGAGCTGTGTTGAAGTATACAAAGTGTTGAAAAACCGAAGAACTGAATACAGTTCTACTTGTTGTTGTTTAGGTCAACAGCCGAAAGGCTGGTTTGAACCTCTAGAGGTTTTACTAAGTAAAAACGAGGAGTGAGGTGGTTTACCATTGCCTTCCTCACTGAGTTGAAAGAGTATGCTTATCAGCATGCCAGGCCCTCTGAAAAGCACTCACTTTCCACCCTGCAAATGACAACTTCACTTCATTCACCACAGGGTCTGTCTGCATAGTGAAATTTATTACTCTCAGAGGAGATAACTCTGTCTTTTACACCTCTACCTCTTCTGTTTTTAAATAGTTCAGTCATATAAATGGCTGACTATGTGATAAGAAACAGAACTATTTTTTTTAGCCCCTGAACCAAACAGATTGAGTGCAATTAAAATAACACTCCACCTGCCCGTTTTGGGCATGCAGCTCTACTATGTCTACAATATTCTACTATATCTACATCTACAGCCGGCCAACTGTAATATGTACAACTAGTACAGTATGTGTAGTACCATATTTACGTACGATATTACAGTTCACTTAGGCCAGCCCGTTGGCGTAATGGTTAGCGCAACTGGCTTCTATGCTGGGGTCCCGGGTTTGATTCCTAGTCAGGTAATTTTTCCATTACTCATTTTTCATATATATCATCATTCTCCACCAGCTGCATTAGCAGAAATTTCAAAACAGACGTAAAACCAAAAATGAAAAAAAAATTAATACAGTAAAGGGGACCCGGAATGCCTAATGAACCGTAATGTTAATGAAAGGAACATTTTCTCAAAAACTGTTAAGAGTTATCCTGTCCAATTATTTTTTGGTTACTTCTCAGGTTATTTTACACCCACTGAGTTAGTAGCATCTCGATATATTGTCATGAAGATAAGACTTTTTTTTAAATAACAACTTTTGAAAACCATAATTTTTCCTATTGAAGTGGAAAATAAATATTTAAACACATTATGTTACTGTAATATTAACACAGTACATTGAAATTATAATATGAAAGGCTGTACAAAAATTTCATTAAATTCCATTCACAGTTGGCTGAGAAAATGTTCTTTATTCGTCAAAAATTGCTATTTACGGGAAACAAGAAGAAACTAAAAGAGAACACATTATACATTACGTTAAATAATTCACAATGTTATTTTTTACAGTTCAGAGGTTAGTATAATATTATTATTCACAGGTCATCTGGTGTTAGCTTAAAGTTTTAAAACAAAAAACATTGCACAAAATAAAAAAATTATGTATTCATCTATTAACATTAAAGAAAAAAGAATGTTATGCAAATGGTAAAGTTTAAAAAATAACGTAAGGATTAAATATATTTTTTATTAAAAAAAAAAACTGCAAAACCCACAACAAATTATACCTGTATCGTTGAATGCTGCCCTTAACAGACAGGTGGAGTGTCAAATTATTTACACTCAATCTGTCCGTTGCAGAGCTAAAATAAACAGTTCTGTTTCTTATCACATGGTCAGCCAATTAAATGACTGAATCATTTAAGAACAGAAGAGGTAGAGATGCAAAAGACACTAATCAGAGTTGTCTCCTCTGAAAGTAATGAATTTCATTATACAGTTGGACTGTGGTGAATGAAGTGAAGGTGTCATTTACAGAGTGGAAAATCTGTGCTTTTCAGAGGGCCCGGCATACTGATAAGTGTAATTTTTCTCTTAGTGAGGAAGGCAATGGTAAACCACCTCACTCCTTGTTTTACTTAGTAAAACCTCTACAGGTTCAAACCAGCCTTTCGGCTGATGACCTAAACAACAACAACAAATCGTTGAATGCAGAAAACTCTAAATTTTTATAATTTGCAAAAACCGGAAATTTAAAAATTTTCAATTTCTTTCAATCTGGGTACGCTTTTAAGAAAAGAGGCTATCAGTACGACAAAAGAAGCAGCCTTTTTAGTTCTCCTATACTCTGGTATTATAAAAACTACCATTAGCCGGCCACATTAGCGTAGTTGGTAACGTACTCGCCTCTCATCAAGCGGTCTTGGGTTCGAATCCCTCTCAGGCACGGCATATTTTCATGCGTTACAAAAAAAATCATTTTCACAGTTACAAGCCAACATTGTCGCTAATGACCACCGTAGTTCTTGCGACTTTAAATTAAAAAAAAACTACAGAACATAAGTTTTCATTAAATAAATAATTGAAGTGTGTATCACTTGACTAATAAAAATATTGTAGGCAGCAATAAATGCAATAGTATTATCATAGTTAAGGTGCATGCAAGGAATTTTTTATGTTCAATAGATTTATGAACTAATTACATACTATTAAACACTTTGTCACAATAAAATTAAAAATAATTATATCTCAACTCTTTTGTAATAAAAATTTCATGAATTGTATGAAGATATTTAATGCTTTCTTCAAGTTCAAGTTTAAAATTTATTAATCTGGTGTGAAACACTCACACAACTTTGTCTTGCCAATGTAAATAATTAACAATGTAGCCTAACCTGTGTTTAATAATGAGTGAATGAGCGTAATGAAAATCAATCTCTGTTCGACTTAAAAATAAGGAAAATCATTAATTTACACTAAAATAGGCTCGGTAGAATAAAATGCTTAAAATAAAATTTGTAGATTTTTTATTTCCTTTAACTTTGATTATACACTTTTGCTGTAAAATCCAGAACATTTTGTCTAAAGTACATTTTGCCTAAGGCAGAAATGTTAAAAATCCAATTTTTTTACCAATTTCAACGAGTGAAATAGAGAAGATCATTAATTAATGTATTGTAGAAAAAAATGTTTGAAATAAAAGTCGTAAGTCTTTTAATTTACTAAAACTTTAATTATACACTTTTTCACTAAAATGCATATTAATGGCGCAATCTTAAAACAATTATTACTATGAAAGCACAGCTCCAAGTATTTCAGCTGACATATCGCTTACCCTAACTTGTAGAGCATAAGAAAATTAGTAAATGAAGGGATTTTTAAAAAAAATGAATAGGTATTTTTGAGAAAATCACAAAAAAGTGATCTCATGAATAAACTACTTAGTACTATTTTTGGTTGACCGATTTTGATAAAAATGTTCATCTTGGATCAGTGTGTGGTATCTAACTTAAGTTCCAAGTTTCAACTTTGTATGGTATTTCGTTCGTGAGATATTTTATTCGCACAATAACATTCAGACCCATCAATATAAACATATTTCTTTTGGGTTCAGGGGGCCTGAAAATGTGTATTTTGAAGTATGTTTATTTATTTTGAGGTTACGTTTTTTGAAGTTAGTTTTTTGTTTATTTCTAATGCCCACCGGGTCGGTCTAGAGGTAAAGTTGTCGCCAAAATCAGCTGTTTAACAGCTGATTTTCGAAGACGAAGGTTCCTGGTTCAAATCCTAGTAAAGGTAGTTACTTTTATACGGATTTGAATACTAGACAGTGATTACCGGTGTACTTTGATGGTTGGGGTTTAATTAACCATACTCTCTCAGGAATGGTCGGCCTGGGTCTGTACAAAACTACACCTCATTTACATATCATACACATCATCTTCATCTCATTGGGTCAAGGGGTTGCTTATTGTTCTAAATTGAACAGATTGCAACGTACACAAATTAGGAATAAAAAAAAAATTTCTAATGTTTTATATTACTAATGTTAGTTTATAATGGTCATTATTTGCATTGGTACGAGAAAGTTGTGCGAGTGTTTCACACCAGATTTTTAAAATAAAATTGACATACCTCGATGGCATCTTTGACCATGAAATCCAGCTTCACAAGTACATTTCTTTTCTGAATCACATAATAGGTGTGGACATTCAGTAGGATTGCACTCTGGTACACAATATGTTTCTAGTTGTACATAACCATCACAGCAAAAGTCTATTGTATGATTATTTATTTGTAACTGTAATAATGAACAAAAAATGAACAAAATTAGAAAATTGTTTCTTGAGTAACTTTTCTCCATCTGCAAATCATTACAGATAAATATATCACATTCTTAAAATTGTTTTTCTAGCCTTTTAATGATATTTCAGCTTGATGAAGAGTTGGCATCAAAGTTCCACCTCTTTTTAAATTCAGAAATTTTTGTTGACCCTGGTAGATTAAACTAGATTGTGAACTGTACCAATCAAAGTATGTTGATAAGTATCATCCTTATCAGGATAAGTATCCTTTTGTATCCTTACAGGCAGGTGGAGTGTCAAATAATTTACACTCAATCTGCTAGTTACAGGGTTACAAAAAATAGTTATTTCTTATCACATGTTCAGTCAATTATATGACTGAAGCATTTACAAACAGAAGTGGTAGAGGCATAAAAGACACTAAAAAGTCATGGTTATCTCCTCTGAGAGTAAATAATTTCATTGTACAGCGAGACCCTATGGTGAATGAAGTGAAGGTGTTATTTGGAGGGTCTGGCATGCTGATAAGCATAATTTTCCACTCAGTGAGGAAGGCATGGTAAACCGGCTCACTCCTTGTTTTACTTAGTAAAACCTCTAAGGGTTCAAACCACCCTTGGGCTGATAACCTAACAACAACAACAATCAATCATTAACTTCCTAATGATTAACCTAATGATTTTCCTAATGATTTTGACTTCTAAATGATTATTTATGAAAATTAATAAGAACAAAACGAAAGTGTTGTGTAGTAGCAAGAGTAGTTTAAAGGAGATGGGAAATTTAAAAGTAGGCAACGAAAACAACATACAGAAAGTTGGGAAATTCTGCTACCTAGGGACTAAAATGACAAAGGACGCTATAAAGATGATAGTAGAAGCACAAATGATACCAAAAGCAGGATTGCTCGAGCTAGAAGAGCCTTTGAAATGAAAAACAGCTTACCGACTACGAACATTAATTTAAAGATTAGGAAAAATTTCTTAAAACACTCTGTTTGGAGTGTAATATTTATTATACGAGAGCGAAATGTGGGTGATAGTGGCTGAAGAAAGGAAAAGGATAGAAGCTTTTGAAATGTGCTGTTAAAGGTAAATGTTACAGATTAGGTAGGAGGACAAAATAAGTAATTAAAACAAGTAATAAGACAAAATAAGAGTTCTTAAGACGAGTGGATGAAAGAAGGGATAGGCTAGTGGGATATATTTTAAGACATCCATCAATAATGGAGGGTAATACTGAAGGAGTCAACTGTAGGGAGAGGCAAAGATTAGAATATTTAAACCAAATTACAAAATATGTAGGGTGTTACAGGTATGTATAGGTAACGCAATATAAGTTGACAATCGTCAGCGAGAATAAGACTGGACTATGCAGGGGTTGGAAGTTCTACTACACATACTTTTCTAAATACATCATAGCGACAGCTCTAACCATGACATCTTATGGTTTCAGGTTGGCCGATGTAAGTAGGATAGATAGTATACTGTCCTCCGCATGATAGACACAATCGCCAACTTATAGCGCATTACCCATAGATATGAAACGACTTGCGCAAGATATAACAGCTTAAAGAACTACATCAAACCAGTCAAGAGACTGGTAATACATGAAATTTTTTATACGAGGTAGGGTCAAAAAGTTCCCGGAATTGGTTAATAGAAATTGATTGATGGGATGTACAACATTTTAATTCTATTTCCCTTCAAAATACTCTCCTCCTGCATCTACGCTCTTATTCCACCGTTCATACAATCGTTGGAAACACTCCTGAAAGCCATTTTTCGAAAGTTCTATCAGCTGTTTCGTCACATTTTCCATCACTTCTGATGAATCAGCAAACCGATGTACCAATAATGTCATTTTCAGTTGTGGAATAAGGTAAAAATCCGGTGGTGCAAGATCGGAGGAATATTGGAGGGTGTTCCAGAGAAGTGACATTGTTCTTTGCAAGGTATTGTTTCACCACTAGGGATCGATGTGACAGGGCATTGTCATGCAACAAAAACGAATCATTCCCTGCCCATTTGTTCATTTTTCAGGCCGCTTTCGTCGAATTGCTCCTCGTAATCGTTTTAAGATCTCTGTGTACAATTCTTTGTTGATTGTTTCCCTGTTGTCACCTGTTTGCACGGAGAAGTTATCGAACGCGCTCAACATTCTCATCTGTGGTAGAAGTGGAAGGCCACTCCATCCGAACGTCATCTTTAATTGTTGTGCGACTGTCATGAAAATGCTTGTGCCATTCCTAAACTGCCGTTTTCTTCATTGCAACATTTCTGGATGCTTTCTTCAGCATCTCAAGATTCTCCGAGGGTGATTTCTCCAGCAACACATAGAATTTGATATTTGTACGCTTCTCTAATGATGACATTTCACAATCCGACGAAAGAAAAAAACTACTTGTAAAATATCAGACACCTCACGCAGGAAACCAACTCTAACTGCCTGCTAAATGGTACAGCATCTTCCCTAGTAGTGATACCAACCTCCCAAACAAAAATTTCCTTTCCAGCAAACAAATGCTTGACTGCATGAGACCATTCCGGGAACTTTTTGACCCTACCTCGTAAATACATTTAAAAAATATTGATTGATTTAAAATTTATTCATAACATTACCTTTGTTTTTATTCGTTCCTTCATGACTGTTGTATATTTTGAACATCGTGGTGGCACCTTCAGGCACCATGTGTATAAACGATATGTTACTGGTTCTGTCACTACATAATCTATTTTCTCTGTGCTCCTGATGATAAAAAGTGAAACATATTGGTAATAAACACAAATAAATAAAAATGTTACAGGAGTAAACATCCATTTTGTGAGACAATTTTGTTTTTGCTTTCGTAAGAAAGAAAAAGGGTTACCTTTGGCCTATGACAAAAAACATTAGTGATATCTGTATCTACTCTTTAAGAGAAATCGAATGACATTATTTTTGTTTCCAAATTCTGTCATTGATTTCTTGGCATACAGTTTTGGCCACTTCCGGTTGAAATTGGAACTTCAAACCCAATCTGGACTTCTAACTTTTTGTGTAGATTAAAAATCTGAAAACCATTTGTTGTTATCTTTTGCAGTTTCTGACAAACTACATGTGATAGACAGACGGACGTAGGAAAATTATATATGACAATTTGTAAGAATTACCACCAATACATATCTCTGCTACGACAGATCGATCCACTAGATTCTTTAATGGATAATAAATTATTGAAGGATTTTTCAATGGATTGTATTCTAGGGGTCCAAGGTTCAATTCCTGGTCAGGTTACCATTTTTTATCACTTATTTTTTATCAGTCAGTCTTCATTCTCTGCATTAACATCACTTTGCTGAAAGTCAGATGTAAAAAACCATATGAATGGGTCAACAGAAAAACGTTGCTAGTAACAAAAACAAATTTGTACAGAAAGTGAAAGATACCATCTGATTCTTAGCTGTATAATGTTATTTTTCACTGTATGACGATTTTGTTTCAAGAATTTCCAAGAGTTTAGTTACAATTCTACCTGTTAGAATTCACTTTTATGATCATATAGAAGATTTATAGAACGTATTCCACGGAAAGCTCACTTTTGTAAATTTTGTCAGTTGCAACGTTTTTCTGTTGAGCCATCCATATGTGTTCTTCAGATTTTAGTTCTTTGACTAATGGTTTTATGTAAAATTCACAATGTTTCGTAAATTTTAGGTCAACAATTTGAGCTAAACAATGAAATTAATTTAAGACACAAAAAATTAAATTTTTCAAATATACAGCCACATAAATTTTTAAATAAAGATAAAATAATCAATGAACTAAATGTTAAATTTTAAAGATGAAAATTTAATTAAAGAAGCTGCTGCCATCTATTGTAATAAGTATAAACAAATACAGGAATGAAATTTAAACCAGTTTTAATCCAAATGACTGAATGGAAACACCATTCTAAATTTTAATTTTTTTAAATTATGCTTTGAAGAAGGTGGTACCACCGAAATGCGCGTAAGATTTTTAAACTTAAATAAGCAACTGAAGGTAAGGTGATAAATTTCATTTGTATTGTAATTTATATTAATGGTTGGCAGGATTTAAAAAAAATGTTTTTTTCTTATTCCTAATTTGTGTACATTGCAATTTGTTCAATTTAGAACAATAAGCAACCCCCATGACCCAATGAGATGAGGATGATATGTAAATGAGATGTAGTCTAGTGCAGACCCAAGCCGACCATTCCTGAAAGATTATAGTTAATTAAACCCCAACCATCAAAGTACACCGGTAACCACTGTCTAGTATTCAAAGCAGTATAAAAGTAACTACCATACTAAGATTTGAACCAGGAACTAGTAAAGAAAGGCACTTACTTTACTTTGGTTGGCAGGATGCATTTCAAAAATTTATTCATAAAAATTTAATTATTTATAAATGAAATTAATGTTTTAACAATTAAACTGTTGTTAATAAAAAAAATTTAAAATAGCAAAAATGATAAAGAAAGATCTTTAAAAATTATTCTTACGTTTCTATTCTCTTGCAAACATTGTCTCCTGTGAGCGCTGATGCAAGTTGCACAAGCAGAAGACAACAGCTCCAAATTAAAATCTGCCGAGGCATCACTCTCAAGCATTGTATCCTGTAAAAAAAAACAGAAAAACTAAATAAATAAATTAATAATGATGTTGTTGTTTAGGTCATCAGCCGAAAGGCTGGTTTGAATCTCGAGAGGTTTGAAGTATAACGAGGAGTCAAGTGGTTTACAATTTGCATTCCTCACTGAGTGGAAAAGTACCTGGTGAGCATAAAGTCTTGCCCTGATTATAAAAATTTATTGTAGAATAACTGTTTGACATAATAATTTAGATTTGATGCTGTTACATAGGTTAGTGTTAATAGTTTTTTTTAAGATTACTTACAATAGTAAACTTCAACTTGTGCTCCCTTGGTAGCTCGGAGAATGTCGAAGCGGTATTCCAGTTCCCGCCAGGTGTTTTGTAACATGTGTTCTGTCACAGTACCCACAGCAGCTTGTATCCTAGCCTTCAGTTCGTCAACGTCAGCAACTGGTGTGGCGAAGACTCTATCCTTGATATAGCCCCAGGAAAAAAGTCAAGGGGAGTAATGTTTGGAGAGCGGGGTGGCCAGGGTGTTGGACCATCCCTTCCAATCCACCGATCCGGAAATGTTTCATCCAGGAAATTACGCACTATCAAAGCCCAGTGGGGCGGTGCCCCATCTTGCTGGAAAATTATCCATGGTTGATATTCTTCTAACTGTGGTGCAATGTGCAATGAACTGTTGCAAAACATCTAAGTAAATGTTAGCGTTAATGGTGTTTTCCGTGATGAAACATTTCCGGATCGGTGGATTGGAAGGGATGGTCCAACACCCTGGCCACCCCGCTCTCCAGACATTACTCCCCTTGACTTTTTTTTCTGGGGCTATATCAAGGATAGAGTCTTCGCCACACCAGTTGCTGACGTTGACGAACTGAAGGCTAGGATACAAGCTGCTGTGGGTACTGTGACAGAACACATGTTACAAAACACCTGGCGGGAACTGGAATACCGCTTCGACATTCTCCGAGCTACCAAGGGGGCACACGTTGAAGTTTACTAATGTAAGTAATCATAAAAAAAACTATTAACACTAACCTATGTAACAGCATCAAATTTAAATTATTATGTCAAACAGTTATTCTGCAATAAATTTTTATAATCAGGGCAAGACTTTATGCTCACCCCGGAATACTTATCAGAATGCCAGGTGCTCTGAAAAGCAATTACTATCCACTCTACAAATGACACCTTCACTTCATTCACCTCAGTATACTTATACCTCATAATACTTCATTTTCCTCTTCCACTCTTAAATGCTTTTATAATTGGGCTGACCATGTGATCAAAAACAGAACTATTTTTTGTAGCGCTGGAACTAGCAGATTGAGCGCATATTATTTAACACTCCATCTGCCTGGTAAGGGCGATTGAGTAGGTATATGCTTGTAAAAAATCTGGTGTGAAACACTTACACAACTTTCTCTTGCCAATGAAAATAATTAATAATAAACCTAACATTAGTATTAAAACATTAGAAATGAACAAAACTAACCTCAAAAACATAACCTTATTTTAATCATGAGTGAATGACGCAAAATGACAATCGAACTCAGTTTGGCTTAAAAATACGGAAAATCACGCTTTCACGCTAAACTAGGCTCTGTAGAGAAAAATGCTCTAAACAAAAGTTGTAGATCTTTTAATTTTCTATAAATTTAATTATATACACTTTTGTCGTAAAATGCATACTAAGACCGAAATGTTAAAAAAATCGATTTTTCTCACGTTTTCGTGAGAAAAAAAACAGAAAATCGCAAATTACCGCTAAACTAAGCGTTATACAAAAAAATGTTTGAAACAGAAGTTGTAGGTTTTTAAATTCTCTACAACTTTCATTATATAAGGTTTTGCGCTAAAATTTATATTAAAGCCGTAATCTTAAAAAAACAACGTTTTTACGTAAAAACAGCCTCACCGAGAATTTCAGCAAACATGGCGCCTATCCTATCTTGTAGAGAATAAAAAATTGAGTAAAATAGGCGATTTTAAAAAAAATCGTAGGACCAGTTTTTGAGAAAATCGCAAAAAAGTGAAAAATTACACGAATAAACTACTACTTCCGGTTGACCGATTTGATGAAAATGTTCGTGTCGCGTCCGGTAGTGGTATGTAACTTAAGTTTCAAGTTTCAAGTTCGTACAATGTTCCGTTCTTGAGATATTCTGTTCACACACAGACACACACACACACACACACACACACACACACACACACACACACACACAGACACACACACAGACCAATCGCTAAAAACATGTTTTTTGGGTTCAGGGGGTCTGAAAACGTATAGATCCGGTGAAAACTCGACAAAAATCGAAAAATCGACATGAAAACAATACTTTCCTTCCTATATATTCATATAGGCAAGAGAAAGTAATAAAAATGTAATTTTATTTACGTAATTTTTAATTTATTTTATTAAGAATATAATTTTTAAAGTAATTTTATTAAAAATAAATTAAAGAAAACCTTCACTTCATTCATCACAGAGTTGGTTGTACAATGAAATTCATTACTCTCAGGAGATAACTGTGACTAATGTCTTTTACACCTCTACCTCTTCTGTTATTAAATATTTTAGCCATATAATTAGCTGATCATGTGATAAGAAACTATTTCTTGTAGCCTTGAAACTAATAGTTTGAGTGCAAATAATTTAACATTCCACCTGCATGTTATGGGCATAAAATTATTAATAAATTAATTAACATCAAAAAATGTACCTGAAAAAATTATATGAATGTAAATTTCACACATTAAAATTACAGTTGTTCGTAAAATAACTTACTTGCTAATCTAGCATCTGTAAAATTTTAACAGATGAGGTGATTGTTTAAACTACGAGAGTTATTTTTAAATATTTTGTAAATACAGAACTATGATCAGATAAATAATTATCACAGATGCTCAACAGACGTTAAAGTACGTAATAATTTATCCAAGTTACTACACTTAGGACTACAACAACGGAATTAATCCAAAAAAAAATTTTTTTAATTTTCTGTTTTTAATTTTTTTATCCTTAGGCTAACGTGTGTACGTTGCAATCTATTCAATTGAAGAACAATATGCAACACCAGAACTCAAATGAGATGAGGATGATGTGTATGACGTGTAAATGAGATGTATTCTTGTACAGATCCAGGCCAACCATTCATGAAAGTATAGTTAATTGAACCCCAACCATCAAAATACACCAGTAACCACTATCTAGTATTCAAATCCATATAAAATTCTACCTGTACTAAAAATTCAACCATCAACCTTTGCCTCTGAAAATCAGCTGTTAAACCCGATCAATCTATGTTTTGAATAATCAAAAAGTTATCTAAAAAAATATTATAAAGAAATTAAATTTTATGTACTGAAGATTGGGATCAACGTACAGTTATTGTTGGAAGATCCGTGGTGTAGTGGTCATTGCAACTGGCTTCGACATCAGGGATCCCGGGTTTGTTTTTATTTTTCCAAAAATGTTAAACACGTTTCATGCTGTTTTTTAACAGTTTAATAATACCGGTAATCTCACTTAATATCTAAATTTAAAAAAAATTACATCAAAGTTGGTAGTATTTTACAAATTACTCTAATTTGAAAATCATCAGATAAATATTGTGTTCATTTTCCTTCATCATAAGTATAGGTATCAGACAAACTAATGTCCCATAGCCGAGTGAGTGAGAGGGAGATATGTGGCATAACTAGGCATGCGCTCAAAGGTCTTTACCAAATCTGAAAACATACTGCAGTCGTTAATCTTGCTTGGTAGTTTACTGCATGCATAAACGCTTGGTCACAACAATGAGTAAAATTAAAGACAATGTTATTGGAACGACGAGTATGGGTTGTGCGAGTGAGAGCGTTATGCATTCTCTCACTCCCACGGCTAGGGGACTTTAGTTCATCTGAATACTGTATCTCCAATGTTTGGAATATAAAATGTTGATGTATCATGTGATAGCCCTATTTATTAGAGGGTGAAGGTATATTGATCCTTTAGAATATTTAGTACTTTGAGGGTTCTTTTGAAATAAACGCCTGCCGGCGTTTATTTCAAAAGAACCCTCAAAGTACTAAATATTCTAAAGGATCAATTAAATAACAATAGTATTCATTTAAAAAATATTTTGAAGGGATCATGAATACTCACTAGAGATTGAACATGCAATAGCCTATATGAAATCTATGTTCAAAAAAACTATGATACAACAAGCCCACTAATCCGAACCCCGTCAAATTCAAATTTGGATAATATGAACTGGTTTCTCAATTTTTTACATTTAAAAAAAATGTAAACCAAGTAATTTTAAAACGAAGAATTTAATGACTTCTTTTCTTTTTGTTTGTACAAGAGACCAGTATGCCAATTCCAGTCAAAAGCTTGAGCGACATCCAGAAAACCTTCGGACTCATAGAGTACTATTTATCTGTGGAAATAAGAGAGTTGGCAGAGAAGAGCAAAACTGGGTGTATACTACCATTTTCAAAAAATATGTTTTTTTAATTCATAAAATTTATTGTAAATGCACTTACAGAGTTTAATAGAAAAATGGAGACGTATATTTTTTGTCCAGTGAAATTTTTAGATACATGGAACAACCATTAAAACTTTATTTCAAGTTTTTCTGAAAATTCCGTTTTATGAAATTTTGGGTTTACACCGTCATGTATTTTGTAAGAGTGCCTCTTATATGTCAAGAACGGTAACGTAATGAATAAAGATGAATTTTATTCACGAGTTAAAGCAGGACGGGACGTTTTCTATCAATTTTTTTTAAATTTTTTTGAAAGAAAATGTCCCGTCCTGTTCAAACGTGTGAATAAAATTTTTTTTTATTCATTACGTTACCCTTCTTGACATTTATAAAAGGCACGCTTACAAAATACATGATAGTGTAAACCAAAAATGTCAGAAAAATAAAATTTTCAGGAAACTTGAAATATATTTTTAACAGTTCCATGTACCTGAAAATTTCACTGGACATAAATATACGCCTCCATTTTTTCTATTAGACTATTGTGTTGTTGTTTAGGTCATCAGCCAAAAGGCTGGTTTGAACCTGTAGAGGTTTTACTAAGTAAAACGAGGAGTGTCTTGGTTTACAATTGCCTTCCTCACTGAGTGGAAATATACGCTTATCAGCATGGCGGGCCCTCTGAAAAGCACATATTTTCCACTCTGCAAACGACACCTTCACTTCATTCACCACAGGGTCTGGCTGTATAATGAAATTCATTACTTTCAGAGGAGATAACTCTGATTAGTGTCTTTTACACCTCTACCTCTTCTGTTCTTAAATGATTCAGTCATTTAATTGGCTGACCATGTGATAAGAAACAGAACTATTTATTTTAGCCCTGCAACGAACAGAGTGAGTGTAAATAATTTGACACTCCATCTGTCCGTTATGGGCAGATTAGACTATTATAAACTGCATTTACAACAAATTTATGGAGAGGAACTTTTACAGCTGTAAATTTTTGTTGAAAATGCAGTGAGGTGCTGCCATCTGTGAGTTGCTATAACAACTATGACTTAATTCATTTCTCAACAGAATACACATTATATTTTATCTTCCTTCCAGCAAAGTTAGATTAAAAAATTTGTTTTTGACTTACACCACTTGAATTTTCAACCCCTCTGCTAAAAGCCATGTCCTAGGGTGGGTGTTATCTTATTTTATTTAGTAATATTGTACAAAAGAGATTTAAGCCTTTCAGTACCAACGTCCGGAAAACAGGACGTCTATATCTTTTAAGTAGTGATAACATCCGGTTTACCGGACGTCCGTTAGTTATGGATTAAAAGCTAACGTCCGGATAACAAAAAAATTCCAAAAAAACTTTAAAAAAATTAGTGGAATAATGTATTTTGAAACCGCCTCCGTTGGCGTATAAGCGTGCTCCCGGGTTCGATTCCCAGCTAGGGTCTGGAAATTATAACACTTTAAAACCACCGTTAAGGTACGAAAACCCACAGTAGTTGCTAATGACCAAGCTATCGATGCGACTTTAAATAAACTAAAAATAAATATTTTGAATATTTTTAGTGTTAAAACAATTTCTTTTTTTTTTAAAAAACACCATAAAAATTAATTTTTAACAGGATATTTTAGTTTTTTGTAACGTTGAAATTTTGGTCGGCAATGGCAAGCTTACTACTGCTAGTTTTCGAAATAAGGGCTGGCACTTTTTGTACACCCTTATTCAAATTAAATGACATTTTAGATCAAACTTTTAAATACTATTTCGGCACTGAAAGGGTTAAAAACCACACTAGGGCTTAAAACAAAGATATTTTTTATCTTTGGTCCTGGGTTTGAATCCCACTCAGGCACGGCATAGTTTCATACGTAACAAAAAAAAAAATAATTTCAAGGATGAAATAATTTTTTTTTGGTTTTTTGTTTTTGTTTTTTTTGTTTTGATTTTGTAACTGTGCGCAATGTCCTCATTGGGCACAGTTACACCCCAACATCATCGCTAATGACCTAGCAGTTGATGAGACCTTAAATAAATAAATAAAAAAAAATATTTTAAAATAATATATATAGTACATACAATTACAAAAAAAATTAAAAAACTCATTCTTAATGTCTAATAAATGAGAATTAAGTAAACAATAAATGGCTTTAAAATCATGTAACTATTCAAAATTATACAATTATTTAAAAAAACTTTAAATTACATGTTCCTGATACATTGATGTATATATGTTGTTTAGGTCATCAGCCGAAAGGCTGGTTTGAACCTGTAGAGGTTTTACTAAGTAAAACGAGGAGTGAGGTGGTTTACCATTGCCTTCCTCACTGAATGGAAAAGTCACTTATCAGCATGCCGAGCCCTCTGAAAAGCACATATTTTCCACTCTGCAAATGACACCTTCACTTCATTCACCACAGGGTCTGGCTGTATAATGAAATCCATTACTTTCAGAGGAGATAACTCTGATTAGTGTCTTTTACACCTCTACCTCTTCTGTTCTTAAATGATTCAGTCATTTAATTGGCTGACCATGTAATAAGAACAGAACTATTTATTTTAGCCCTGCAACGAACAGATTGAGAGTAAATAATTTGACTCTCCGCCTATCTGTTATGGGCAGCATGTAGACTATATATATATATATATATATATATTTTTTTTATTGAGTGATGACGCCTACATAAGCCTTGGGCTTGTGCGTAGGTAATGATATTCGGTGATTTACAGATGAAAAACATGCCAGACCTGACCGGGAATCGAACCCGGGACCCCGGCATAGTAGCCAGTTGCGCTGACCACTACACCACGGGCCGGCCAATTTCTTATCAATATATTTCAATATCATTATAAAATATTGTACTTCAAGTCTAGACGTTGACCCGATTATTTTCTAAGCTCTGTAGATGATTTGAGATAGTAAATTCAGAATTTAAATGTAAGAGAACCTTCGGACTTATTTATGTAAAGAGTGCTCTCGGTTGCGGCCGTACGGTTGCAGACGGCTGGGAAGAGTTGTGACAGAGGATATCAGTGCCACAGCGGTGACAACAGATCAACGCCACATAAGTGAATGAGTGTAATAGCAACTTCCTGATTATCATAATAATTTAGTTATAAAAGTTTTACTGCCAAGAACAATCGAACGTCTCCTATAATAATATGTGTGTTGTATTTGTGAATGCGTGTGCGTGTGTTTAAAGATTAAGGTCCCAAACCCTTTAAAGTTTTATCACAGGAAATATATATATACAAAATTCAACCAATTATCCTAGATTAAATCTCGGCTGATAATATTTCCACCGTCTGTTCTTTTACAAGCTGGAATGGACTGAAGGCTAATTCAATATTCAGTGTAAGAACCCTTGCCGTGTTTTATTGAAAGCAAGTATGTAGGTTACATCTTAATCTCACAATTACCTACTCCAATTTTAACAATTCCAAATTTATTGATTTTTACTTTATCTTGCCTATATGAAATATAGGAAGGAAAGTATTGTTTTCATGTCGATTTTTTAAAATCGAGTTTTCACCGGATGTACCCGATTTCAGATCCCCTGAATCAAAAAAAAAGTTTTTTTTTGTAATCCCTAATTTGTGTACGTTGCAATCAGTTCAATTCAGAACAATAAGCAACCCCATGACCCAATGAGATGAGGATGATGTGTATGACGTGTAAATGAGACTGTGTAGTCTTGTACAGACTCAGGTCGACTATTTCTGAGAGAGTATGGTTAATTAAACCCCAACCATCAAAGTACACCGGTAACCACTGTCTAGCATTCAAATCCGTATAAAAGTAACTACCTTTACTAGGATTTGAACCAGGAACCTTCGTCTCCGAAAATCAGCTGTTACACAGCTGATTTTGGCGACGACTTTACCTCTAGACCAACCCGGTGAGTTAAAAAAAAATAAAAAAATAAAAAAATTTTTTTAGCGATTGGTCTGGGTGTGTGTGTGTGTGTGTGTGTGTGTGTGCGTGAACAGATATCTCAAGAACGGAACATCGTACGAACTTGAAACTTGTAACTTAAGTTACATACCACTACCGGACCCGACACGAACATTTTCATCAAAATCAGTCAACCGGAAGTAGTAGTTTATTCGTGTAATTTTTCACTTTTTGCGATTTTCTCAAAAACTGTCCCTCGATTTTTTTAAAAATCGCCTGATTTACTAAATTTTTATGGTTTACAAGATAGGGTAGGCGCCATGTTTGCTGAAATTCTTGGGGAGGTTGTTTTCCTCGTAAAAAAGTTGTTTTTTTTAAGATTGCGACTTCAATATGCAATTTAGCGGAAAAATGTATATAACATAAGTTGCAGAGAATTTGTAATCCTACTTTTAATTCGAATTTTTTTTGTATAACGCTTAGTTTAGCGGTAATTAGCGATTTTTTGTTTTTTTTTCTCTCACGAAAACATGTAAAAAATCTATTTTTTAAAGATTTCAGCCTTAATATGCATTTTACGACAGAAGTGTATATAATAAAATATATAGGAAATTAAAAGATCTACAACTTTTAATTAAAACATTTTTCTTTACGGAGCCTAGTTTGGCGTGAAGGAGTGATTTTCCGTATTTTTAGCCAAACTGAGGTCGATTTTCATTTTGCGTCTTTCACTCATGATTAAAATTAGGTTATATATATTGAGGTTAGTTTTTTGTATATTTTCTAATGTTTTATTACTAATGCTAGATTATATTGTTAATTATTTGCATTGGCAAGAGAAAGTTGTGTGTTTCACGCCAGATTTTTAAAATTGCGTGTGCTTACGTTGCAATCTATTCAATTTAAGAACAATAAAAAATCCAATGACTCAATTAGTTGAGGAAGATACATATGATGTGTAATATTTTACAGATTTAGGCCGACCATTCCTGAGAGAGTATAGTTAATTGAATCCCAACCCTTAAAGTACACCGGTAACGACTGTCTAGTATTCAAATTCTTTTAATTTTCTTTCCTAAGATTTGAACGAGAAACTTTCGTCTCCAAAAATTAGTTGTTAAACAGCTGATCGTGGCAACGACTTTACCACTAGACCAATCTGGCGGTTTAAACAATCTAATTAAATTTTAAAGGGTCCAATGTTAGATCATAGTTTACAAAATAAATATATAATCTGTTTTTTAGTTGATATGTAAAGTCACATCAAAAACTCGGTTATTGGCCACTCTGGTGGATTTTAACTTTAGAACTGTCACGGGATGGCGACATTAACTGGCTAACCTTATCTGTTTGGTGGCCCTGAAAAGGGCCGTTTATGTGTGTGTGTGTGTGTCCGCCGAGGCGGACAGACGTGTTTGATGGCCCTGAAAAGGGCCGATGTAAACCTTATTGAATTGGTCCTAAGAAGGACCGTTGTGCTGGTCTCGAAGGAGACCAGCGTAGGCAGCACGTGGCTGCGACGAGAAGCTGGGCGACACAGCGTGTCGTCGTCCAGCGGAGACGTCATCTTCTTCCCTCGCGGTAGTGCGTCGATGGCTGCTTCGTACGGTCCGGTGGACGTAAGGCTCGGTCGAGGGACCGCTGTGGACATCGCTCGCGTCAGCGGGCGATGACGGTCCGGTCGACGGCTTACGGTGACGGGTCGGCGAGCGGAAGCATCATCTTCTCTCTTGCGGGGCGTCGATTAGTTCTCGCTGGAGTCTGGCAGCCGTGTGCCGTGGTGGACATCTCGTCTGCTGTCTGGTGGAGATGAATCCCTCGGAGTCTTGATTGGAATTAATCCCTCGGAGTCTTGATTGGAATTAATCCCTCGGCTCAGTGCAGCGCTCTTTATATAGTCGCCGAGAGCGCTGTGGTAGAGAGCGGCTTCTAGCTTGACCTTGATGACAAAGACCTCTGTCAGTGGGGAGCCGAAAGGTTTGTCGGCGCCGCTAAAGGGGCTTGTCGCTTCGCCGCTAAAGAGCCCATCGCGCCGACAAAGGCCGGAAGAAGTATTGAAGGCCGGCAACACAGTCAATGATTAATTAGAAGGGGTGGCGGTGACAGAGCATTTCCAGATCCTGGCCGGTAATCAAACCAAGGACCTCCATGTGGTAGGCTAGTGCGTTACCACTGAGCTACGGAGGTGGCAAATATATCTCATAATTCGGTTCACTCTAGTTAAATCATAAACTAAATTAATCTTGATTCTGGTTGTGCATGAAATCACACGGCTATTACAGCATCAGATAAACAAAGTTATTCCTGTTACACAAAATAAGATTGAGCAACATTTTAAAAAAAATCGAAAAGTTATTAATATTATTCGATGTCTGGAGTGTACATTTTTATTTGATTATTCAACTAATCAGAAATAGGAACAACACAGAAACCTATTTCAAAATAGAATTGTTTAGGAAATTAAAAATACATTGAGCCGGCCGCATTGGCGTATTTGGTAACGTGCTCGCCTCTCATCATTCGGTCGTGGGTTCGAATCCCACTCAGGCAAGGCATATTTTCATACGTTACAAAAAATCATTTCATCCTCAATTTGTATATAGTTACACCCCAACGTTGTCGCTAATGACCTTTGAAGTTGATGCGACGTTGAAAAAATTAATTTAAAAAATACATTGAATTGTGTACATCGTAATCTGTTTAGTTATACAAATTAAAAAAAAAACAAATCTTAAAAATCCGACCGGATTGTTTTTACAAATATTATAGAACCCCTGTTGTTGTTTAGGTTATCAGCCGAAAGGCTGGTTTGAACCTGTAGAGGTTTTATTAAGTAAAACGAGGAGTGAGGTGGTTTACCAATGCCTTCCTCACCGAGTGGAAAAGTACGCTTATCAGCATGCCGGGCCCTCTGAAAAGCACATATTTTCCACTCTGTAAATGACACCTTCACTTCATTCACCACAGGGTCTGGCTGTATAATGAAATTCATTACTTTCAGAGGAGATAACTCTGATTAGTGTCTTTTACACCTCTACCTCTTCTGTTCTTAAATGATTCAGTCATTTAATTGGCTGACCATGTGTTAAGAAACAGAACTATTTATTTTAGCCCTGCAACGAATAGATTGAGTGTAAAAAATTTGACACTCCACCTGTCTGTTATGGGCATATAGAACCCCTATAATTCGTAATGCGCTAATTCGTTGTTTTAGGTGATCAGTCGAAAGGCTAGTTTGAACCTCTAGATAATTTACTAAGTAAAACAAGGAGTGAAGTGGTTTACCTATGCCTTCCTCTCTGAGTGGAAAAATATGCTTATCAGCATGTCAGGCCCTCTGAAAAGTATCTACTTTCCACCCTTCAAATGACACCTTCACTTCATTCACCGCAACTTCTGACTGTATAATAATGATACTCTCAGAGTCGATTACTATGACTAGTGTATTTTACACCTCTACCTCTTCAATTCTTAAATACTTCATTCATATAATTTGGCTGACCATGTGATAAGAAACAGAACTATTTTTCGTAACCATGAAACTAGCAGATCGAGTGCAAATAATTTAACACTCCACCTGCCTGTTATGGGCAAATGGTTAGGTAAATGCTTGCAAATAAAAGTGTAATTTACAATGTACAGTAATTTTATTTTAAATTAATTAAAGAAAACTTTTTCACCATCTTTTGCTCTATATGAATGTAAGTTATAAGAAAGGAAACTATTTTTTTCATGTCGATTTTTTGAAATCGAGTTTCTACCGAAATTACACGTTTTCAGATCCCCTGAACCCAAAAAAGATGTTTTCACCGATTGGTGTGTGGATGTAAACGGAATATCTCAAGAACAGAATAGCTTACGAAGTTGAAACTTGGAACTTAGGTTAGGTACCACAATGAGACCCTACACGAATATTTTCATCAAAATCGGTCAACCGGAAGTAGTAGTTTAGTGCAATTTTTCATTTTTTGCAATTTTCTTAAAAACATCTATAATTTTATTTAAAATCGCCTCATTTACTAATATTTTTGTCTAAACAAGATAGGGTAAGCGCCATGTCCGCTGAAATTCGTGTGCTCTTGTATAAAAAATGCTTTTTTTAAGATTGTAGATTTAAATGCATTTTACGGAAAATTTTTATACTATCAAAGTTCTAGAACTTTAACGTCGCATCAACTGCAACGGTCATTAGCGACGACGTTGGAGTGTAACTTTGAACAATGGAAAATGAAATGTATTTTTTGTAACGCATGAAAATATGCCGAGCCTGAGTGGGATTCGAACCCACGACCGGATGATGAGACGCGAGCACGTTACCAACTACGCTAATGCGGCCGGCATTAACTACTTTTATTTTGAACATTTCTTCTACACCGCTTAGTTTAGCGTCAATTAGCGATTTTCCGTAAGTATTTTTAACTCGGACGAAAGATGCTGATTTTCATTTAGCATAAATCACTCATGATTGTTTTTCATTTTACATTATTTACTAAAAATTAAACAGAGGTTATATTTTTAATTATTTACATTTGCAAGAGACGTTTGTATAGCCTACGTGTTTCACCAGATTTGTTAAATATGGTTTAATTTAATAGAATGGGGGAAATATTTAGCAGTCATAAAACGTAAATATTTTATTACCGAGAATGAAAAATATTTGAACAGGGACGATTCCACCCCGTAGTACTTGCACTCTCGTAACATGGTGCTCTTCCTGTCCAGATGACTCCTACGAGGGATGAAGTACATTCTTATCCGCATCAGACATAAAAATATTCAGTCTTAGTTTATCCAAACCAAATTCTAAATGGAAAAGTCTGTCAAATTATCCATTTTCTTATATTTCCCTCGTAATGGAAACAACTGAATTTTATATTTTGAGAATAATTTTCACACAATACCTAATTTTTTTAGCTGAAACTATCAAATTATGAACTCTTTGTACACACAAAATATATTAGACAAAAAATTAAAAAGGGTTACGAAATATAACTGCATAACAAACACTTCCGTTACGATAATATACTACTAATATTTTATAATTTATGTCACACGTTAATTTAGGCTATACGACGCCAGTTCAACTTAATTTATCCACAAAATTTTAATAGAAATTTAATGACAAAACCAGATAAGCATGTTGTGTTGTTGTTTAGGTCATCAGCCGAAAGGCTGGTTTGAACCTGTTGAGGTTTTACTAAGTAAAACGAGGAGTGAGGTGGTTTACCATTGCCTTCCTCACTGAGTGGAAAACTACACTTATCAGCATGCCGGGCCCTCTGAAAAGGATATCTTTTCCACTCTGCGAATGACACCTTCACTTCATTCACCACAGGGTCTGGCTGTATAATGAAATTCATTACTTTCAGAGGAGATAACTCTGATTAGTGTCTTTTACACCTCTACCTCTTCTGTTCTTAGATGAATCAGTCATTTAATTGGCTGACCATGTGATAAGAAACAGAACTATTTATTTTAGCCCTGTAACATTTTTCCAAAGATAAACATTACAGAGCTATTTAAATAATTTTTTCCGAAGTCGATTTTTCACCGGAATACACGTTTTCAGGCCCTCTAAACTGAAAAACATGTTTTTAGCGATTGTTCTGTGTGAGGACCCGACAAGAACATTATCATCAAAATCGGTCAATTATTAGTTTATTCGTGTAATTTTTCACTTTTTATGAAATCTTCTCAAAAACGGCTCCTACGATTTTTATAAAAGTCGGCTTCATTTATTACAGTTTTTGTGCTCTACAAGATAGAGTAAGCACCATGTCTGCTGAAATTCTAGGGAAGGTTGTGATTTTAGTTTAAAGTCGTATCAACTTCTTGGTCATTAGCGACTAAGGTGGGTTATAATTATTTTTATCCATAATGTGTTTACGTTGCAATCTGTTCAATTCAGAATAATAAACAACCCCATGACTCAATGAGATGAGGATGATGTGTATGTCGTACAGACCCAGGCCGACCATTTCTGAAAGGTGTGATTAATTAAAACCCGATCATCAAAGTAAATCGGTAACTAAAGGCGGATTTACACGTGCAATGAATTGCTGGCACCAGTATTGATGCCAGTTTAATTTGCATGCCAGTAGTAATTTACACATTAAACGCTTTTTGTCGCGCCAGTTAAATTTTATTTTGCTGTTGCGTAGTGTCAAGTTGGTGAAAGCTTCCAGAACAGTGATTTGTTACATTGGTATTGATAGTTTGGAGGTCTGTTTTTATAAGACGACAATGTACGTCCCACAAATAAGGAAATTGTTCATATTTTTCCCAAGAATTTAATGTTTTCATGACTACTTCACTTCTTATTTTTCAAAATTTAGCTCATTTTAGTTGCTGTTAAAAAGATACAGCAAAATAAAAAGCTATCTATATGAAAATATATAATAATAGATAATGGATAATAGTGAAAAATCAATTCGAAATGAAACCACCTCGCCAATAGCCTACTGGCGAGGTGAAAGTTTATATACGCAAATGTTTATTTAGTGGCGAACAAAATTTCAGAAGGCTGCAGAAAATTCCATGCAAGAGTTTCTTTCTGTGCATGCATGTTCAAACTTGCACGCCAACAATGGTTTACACACGCATGCATCGTTTTACTGGCGTGCCAGTTCTCACTGGCGCCAGCAAATCAGTGCACGTATAAATGCACCTTACTGTCTAGTATAAAACTACCTTCACTAGGATTTGAACTAAGAACCTCGTCTCTAAAAATCAACTGTTGAACAGCTGACTTGCGACGACCACTTTACCTCTAGACGAACCCGGTGGGTTTTGTATCTAAAATAGTGGGATTTGACTTATGGAAATCTTTAGACACTAACCGGGAATTGATCCCAGGACCTCTGCGTTGTAGGCTTGCACGCTAAAGACTACACAACAGAGGCGGCCCATAATTTATTTTTAAAATTAGGAAGTTAAGGTAAATAAAATTTCACAAAATATTTATTTGGTTCTCTAATGTTTTCACTACTAGTTTCTTATCAATTTTCAGAGTAATTGTCTTAAAGAATTTTTGATGATGGAAATGACGTAGGCCCTAGTAGTTAAATTGCTACATTTAGCTCTCTTAATGTAATTTACTTCACATTATTAATAATAATTATTATTAACTTATTTAATTATTAAATACGTTAAACATAAATATTTTACAAACTATTCTACAACTTTAATTGTAGGCCTATACTCTTTTGACCTAAAATGCATATTCAGACCGCAATTTGTAAAAAAACCATTTTTTACGACGAAACACAACCTCCCCGAAAATTTCAGCAGACATTGCTTTTACCCTAATTTGTAGAGCATAAAAATATATTAAATGAGGCAATTTTGAAAAAAAAGTTGTAAGAGCCGATTTTGAGAAAATTGCAAAAAAATGAAAAATCACACGAAAAAGCTACTACTTCCAGTGGACGGATTTAGATGAAAATTTTTATGTCGGGTCCACTAGTGGTACCTTACTTAAGTTTCAAGTTTCGACTTCATACGCCATTCCATTCTTCAGATATTTTGTTCACACACACAGACCAATCGCTAAAAACATTTCTTTTGGATTCAGGGGGTCTAAAAATGTGTTATTTCCGGCGAAAACTTGATTTTGAAAAATCAACATGAAAACAATACCTACTACTATCCTTTCCTATAATATAGGGAATATATTATATTAAGGGGAGCAGACCATTTTCATTATCCCTATACTTGCAATACTAATTTAGGTAATTTTTTTGTAGGAACCGTTAAAGCTACAAAGCTGAGCTTTGGCACACCTATCTACTGTACCTTTTTACAAATTTTTTCCAGAGCTTTTTCATTTATCTTTATTTAATCTAAAAATTATTTTTATTGTCAAAAAACGTTCAAATGTAGCCCATATATTTTTAATGAAAAAGACACCCAAAAAATAAAAACTCCAAAGTTTTTGAAATACCTCTGGAGTAAATACACATCTTGAAACTAAAATGTATTGTGCGAAATTTCACACTCTTAGGTGGGATGGTTCCTGAAATAAGTGTACCTAAAGTCAAAAAATACAATACGCGGAAAATGCGGATAGGCTATAGTAAAAGCATAATACCGTAACAGAAACACCTATTGCCAATTGGAATTCACTTCCAAATAAAACACACCAATATTTATCTTGCTTTACAGCTGATTCCTATGCGTTCTAGAAATTATTGTTTTTATGTGAACGCGATCTTCGTAATGTTAGAGCAGTAACATTATTATATTAATCTCAATTTACAAGAATGAAAAACGTGAATAAATATCGAAATAAACACTACATACCCCATCAACGTAAAAACATAATTTTTCTCAACAGAAAAAGCAACGAATGTCGTGTTATATATCAATTTAAATAGGGGTAAACGATCTATCAATAGATGGTGAAATTGAAAAAACAATATTTTTTATTAAAATCAGTCTGCTCCCCTTAATATTGTCCATAACAAGCAGGTAGAGTTATAAATTATTTGCACTCAATCTGCTAGTTTCAGGGTTACAAAAAGATAGTTCTGTTTCTTATCACATGGTCAGCCAATTATATAACTGAAGCATTTAAGAACATAGGAGGTAGAGGTATAAAAGACACTAGTCACAGTTATCTCCTCTAAAAGTAGGAATTTAATTATACAGCCAAACCCTGTGGTGAATGAAATGGTGTCATTTGCAGGGTGGAGAGTAGATGCTTCTCAGAGAGCCTGGCCTGCTGATAATAATAGTTTTCTTCTGTGTGAGGAAGGAAATTGAATCAGTCATCTCAGAAAACTTCTAAGTCAAAATTTTGCCATTTTATTTTGGTAAAATTCCGAATTGTCGGCCTCATTGGCGTAGTTGGTAACGTGCTCGCCTTTCATCATGCGGTCCTGGGTTCGAATCCCACTCAGGCACGGCATATTTTCATACGTCACAAAAGAAACCCGTTTTATCCTCATTACGCACAGTTACACCATAACGTCGTCGCTAATGACCACAGCAGTTGATGCGACGTTAAATAAATAAATAAAAAAAAATCCGAATTGATTGAATGTAAAGATATCGTTCCCTACAGAATCAAAGAAGTCTGACTTTTCTTCACTAATATAATGCAAAGAGCTTATTCTTATGTTTTAAATAAGGCTTACCCTAACGCTTTTTCCGATTGAAAATAGAAATTGGAATTCGAGATATTTTGAAGAAGTTCCACACTTTAGAAAATACAAAGTTTCTGTGCAAACATCTCTATGTAGGAGAAATCTACTATAAATTATTGATGATGATGATGATAAAAAACGTGATTATTTCAGCCAAGCAATTTTTTTTTTAAAAGTCAAAAATTAATTTTTATTAAAGTGAAAAGATTTGTCAAGTCACGGGTGTAATAAATACATGAATAAATAGGCCAATTGTCGCTTAACACAATTTTCTTATAGTTAGGTAATTTCGCACAAAAACAACTAAGCTAAGTGAAACTGTTGTTGTTGTTTAGGTCAACAGCCGAAAGGCTGGTTTGAACCTCTAGAGGTTTTACTAAGTAAAAACGAGGAGTAAGGTGGTTTACCATTGCCTTCCTCACTGAGTTGAAAGAGTATGCTTATCAGCATGCCAGGCCCTCCGAAAAGCACTTACTTTCCACCCTGCAAATGACATCTTCACTTCATTCACCACAGGGTCTGGCTGCATAGTGAAATTCATTACTCTCAGAGGAGATAACTCTGACTAGTGTCTTTTACACCTCTACCTCTTCTGTTCTTAAATAGTTCAGTCATATAAGTGGCTGACTATGTGATAAGAAACAGAACTATTTTTTTTAGCCCTGGACCAAACAGATAGAGTGCAATTAAAATAACACTCCACCTGCCCGTTTTGGGCATCAAAGTGAAGTTTTGGGCATCAGTAAGTGAAACTAACAAACTAATTATTAGTACAGTATACTTAGTACAGTATTTTACTTTTTTACTTTTGGGACAACAAAAGTCTAAAGTTAGTATTTTTACTCATGTGCTTTCTGAAATTACCAATTATAAATATCAATTAAATATTAAATTATAAATAGTGGTTTAAATATCAATTTTAAACCACCTCATCCTTGTTCCTATACTTTTAAAGCCTCTACAGAGGTCCAAACCAGCCTTTTGGTTGATCACCTAAACCACACATATTCATGTAGAGCAAGAGAAAATACAAATAAAATTTATAAATAATAAATTGTAATTATTTAATAAAAAAATTAAAAGATAATCTTACTAATATAAAAATTTCAGATGGACATCCCGCGTCCGCACACGTCCCACACAATTTTGGTGTTATTCCCACTTGTAGAGGGTGCACTACTAACTAAACGAAACTGAACTACTAAGAGTTTATCTCCGTCCCCCACTTGAACAGTATTACTCGACTGACTACTGACTTAGTGTCCATTTAGCTTGATTTCCGCTCAACAGTAATAAACTGGTAATTGTTAGTAATACCCCAATCATTCTCTCTGCCTCTAACGGGTTGGTTTGTCGAAAGGGAAACGCATTACTGGATCACGGCTGCTACATTACTCTCTTACAGATGCTGCATACTCGGAATACAATCATTATACTGGCTCATTTTATTACAGACCGCATGAGTACCCACATTAGATCTAATGCAGTTCACACGCACCGCCCTCACCACGCATAATGAATGTCACAAATTGCAATAAAAAAAAAAAAAAAAATTTTGGATGATATTTTTTAATCTTTAGAGATCATGCGAGATGTCAACTTTTGCTGTAGGCCTACGTATAATTCTTCATGAAAATTTAATGTACGTAATTAAAAAACATCAGGCGATTTTTTAAAAAAATCGTAAGAACCCTTTTTTGAGAAAATCGCAAAAAAGTGAAAAATTACACGAATAAATTACTACTTCCGGTTGACCGATTTTAATAAAAATGTTCTTGTCGGGTACGGTAGTGGTGTCTAATTTAAGTTTCAAGTTCGTACGATGTTCCGTTCTTGAGATATTCTGTTCACACACACAGACAGATACATAGACCAATCGCTAAAAACATGGTTTTTTGGGTTCAGGGGAACTGAAAACGTGTAGATCCGGTGAAAACTCGATTTAGAAAGATCGACATGAAAACTATACTTTTCTTTCTATATATTCATATAGGCAAGAGAAAGTAAAAAAAATTACTTCATTCAAAATAATTTTCATTCTGTAACTACCACAACACAGAGTATTATCTGGTTTATCCAGACTTTTAGACCATGAAATCGAAGATCCAAATAAACCGGAATCAACATGAAACCAATAATAAAAAACTGTAATGTGGCCGTCTCCGTAACGTAGTGGTAGCGCGCTTGCCTACGACGAGGAGGTCCCGTGTTCGATTCCCGGGTAGGGTCTGGAAATTATTACAAGTCAAAATCCACCGTTAAATTTAAAATAACCTACCGTAGTCGCTAATAAGCAAGCTTTTGAAGCGACTTTAAATAAATTAAAATAACGAAAACGACGGTAATGTGAAGAATAATTTATTTATTTTTATAGTCTACTACTTTTTTTTAAATTCATTTATTTAACGTCGCATAAACTACAACGGTCATTAGCGACGACGTTGGGGTGTAACTATATACAATGGAGGATGAAATGATTTTTTGTAACGTATGAAAATATGCCGTGCCTCACTGGGATACTACAAGTCTACTACTTGTTTGGGCAGAAACACGCTACAAAAGAATCGGGTGTGAAACACTTACACGACTTTCTCTTCCCAATGTAAATAATAAACTATATAACCTATGTTTATACATAGTGAACAATGTAAAATTAATACATAACTTAATTTTAATCATAAGTGAACGACGAAAAATGAAAAAATGAAAATTAGACGTTAAACTATGACGAAAAATGAAAAACTCTGACGTGAAATTATGCTCTGTAAAAAAAATATTTGATATAGTAAGATGTAGAGTTTTTTATTTCCTGTAAGTTTATTATACACATTTTTTGTCAAAAAATGCATACTAAAGCCACAATATTAAAAAATCTTATGTTTTACCGATTTTGATAAACAAAATACAGAAAATTGACCTAAACTAGGCGTTGTAAAAAATGTTTGAAATAAAAGTTTTAGGTTTTTAATAATTGTTCTACAATTTTGCCCTAAAATGCATATTGAGACTGCAATCTTAAATAAAACAATTTTTTTCTACGAGAGCACAGGCTTCCAAAAATTTTAGCAGACATGGCGCTTACCATATCTTGTAGAGCATAAAAACTGTAGTACATGATTTAAAAAAAAATCGGAGCAGTTTTTGAGAAAATCGAAAAAAGTGAAAATTGTATGGATAAACTACTACTTTTGGCTGACAAATTTTGATGAAAATGTTTGTCGAGTCCCCTAATGGTACCTAACTTAAGTTCCAAGTTTCAACTTTGTACATTATTCCAACCTTGAGGTATTTTGTTCACACTCACACACATAAATTGGTAAAAACAATTTTTTCGGTTCAGGGCGTCAGAAAAGTTGTATATTCGGTGATAACTCTATTTTAAAAATCAACATGAAAACAATACTTTCCTTCCCCACATGTTCATACAGGGCAAGAAAAATTAAAAATGTAAAAGGCCGCCTCCGTAGTGTAGTGGTAGCGCGCTAGCATACTACCCTGGATGTCCCGGGTTTGATTCCCGATTAGGGCCTGGAAATTTTTACAGATCAAAACTCATTGTTTCAATTAGATAACCCACTGCAGTCGCTTATAACCAAGGTGTTGACGCGACTTCAAATAAACTTAAAAAAAATTAAAAGTTTGAAACTTCATTTATTTGCCAAGTGTACTTACGGGCCTTCGGGCCAGCCCAGTCAGTCAGCTGGTAGAAAGTCGCTATTATTTGTCAAGTAACACCGGTTGAGCAAGCGACTTTGTTTGGTGACCAGTTGACAGCCATCCATGAACAAACTCTACTGGGGGTCCCTGTTCAAACTCATGTCTAATCCACGTCAAAAAAAAATTCAGCAAAAGCAGCGATCAAATTGGGTAGTACTTACAAACTATATATTTAAAGTTGTTGTTAAGGTCAACAACCAAAAGGCTGGTTTGAACCTCAAGAGGTTTTACTAAGTGGAAAAAACGAGGAATGAGGTGGTTCAGTATAACCTTCTTTATCGAGTTGAAAGAGTTTACTTAGAAGCATTCCAGGCCCTCCAAAAAGCACCTAATTTCCACCCAGAAAATTACACCCTCACTTCATTCACCACAGGGTCTGTCTGTATAATGAAATGAAGTTTATTACTCTCAGAGGAGATAACTCTTGACTAGTGTCTTTTACACCTCTAACTCTTCTGATGTTAAATGATTCAGTCATATAATTGGCTGACCATGTGACAAGAAACAATTATTTTTTGTAGCCCTGGACCTGGCAGATTAAGTACAAATAATTTAACACTCCACCTACCTGTTATGGGCAATGTAAGCATTATCTCACAATAAAAAAATCTGGTGTGAAACACTCACACAACTTTCTCTTGCCAATGCAAATAATTAACAATAAACCTAACATTAATAATAAAATATTAGAAATAAACAAAAAACTAACCTCAAAAACATAACCTTATTTTAATCATGAGTGAATGATGCAAAATGAAAATCAACCTCAGTTTGGCTTAGAAATACGGAAAATCACTCTTTCTCTCTAAACTAGGCTCTGTAGAGAAAAATGCTCTAAATAAAAGTTGTAGATCTTTTAATTTTCTATAAATTTTATTATATACACTTTTGTCGTAAAATGCATACTAAGGCCGAAATCTTAAAAAAATCAATTTTTCACACATTTTCGTGAGAAAAAAACAGAAAATCGCAAATTACCGCTAAACTAAGCGTTATACAAAAAATTGTTTGAAACAGAAGTTGTAGGTTTTTAAATTCTCTACAACTTTTATTATATAAGTTTTTGCGCTAAAATTTATATTAAAGCCGTAATCTTAAAACAACAACGTTTTTACGTGAAAACAGCCTCACCCAGAATTTCAGCAAACATGACGCCTACCCTATCTTGTAGAGAATAAAAAATTGAGTAAACCAGGCGATTTTTAAAAAAATCGTAGGACCAGTTTTTGAGAAAATCGCAAAAAAGTGAAAAATTACACGAATAAACTACCACTTCCGGTTGACCGATTTTGATGAAAATGTTCGTGTCGAGTCCGGTAGTGGTACGTAACTTAAGTTTCAAGTTTCAAGTTCGTACGATGTTCCGTTCTTGAGATATTCTGTTCACACACACACACACACACACACACAGACCAATCGCTAAAAACATGTTTTTTGGGTTCAGGGGGTCTGAAAACGTATAGATCCGGTGAAAACTCGATTTCGAAAAATCGACATGAAAACAATACTTTCCTTCCTATATATTCATACAGGCAAGAGAAAGTAAAAATCTGTCGTTTCTAATGACAATTAAAAGATGAGCTGAAACAAAATTATGTTATACAAAACAAACCATCGTAATTTCTTCTACATTAACTGGTTTCTATACAAAGATTACTGAATAACAAAATAACATTGATATTTTAAAATAAATTGTCAAAAATATGTAACAAATTATATTTAAATTGTTCTGTAATTTGTGAATTTATATTTTTTTGTAAATTAAATGATGAACTGTTGAATCGACAAATTATAAGTTGAATAGTGAATATGGACATAGTACACTATAAGAATGCCCAAAACGGGCAGGTGGAGTGTTATTTTAATATTGCACTCTATCTGTTTGGTTCAGGGCTAAAAAAAATAGTTCTGTTTCTTATCACATAGTCAGCCACTTATATGACTGAACTATTTAAGAACAGAAGAGGTAGAGGTGTAAAAGACACTAGTCAGAGTTATCTCTTCTGAGAGTAATGAATTTCACTATGCAGCCAGACCCTGTGGTGAATGGAGTGAAGTTGTCATTTGCAGGGTGGAAAGTGAGTGCTTTTCGGAGGGCCTGGCATGCTGATAAGCATACTCGTTCAACTCAGTGAGGAAGGCAATGGTAAACCACCTTACTCCTCGTTTTTACTTAGTTAAACCTCTAGAGGTTCAAACCAGCCTTTCGGCTGTTGACCTAAACAACAACACACTATAAGAATTAATCTGTAGTCAATTAGTTTTAGTAAAATCTGGAAGGATGAAAGAAGGAAGGGTGGATGCAAGGGCGGATCTAGAAGCCAAATTTGGGGGGGGGGCTATTGAGACTTGACCCCCCCCAATTTTTTTACTTCTGCGAAATAATTTTTCATGTATTTTTTAAATCTTAGTTTATTGTTTTAATTTTTTTACACGTTTATTTTACAAAATCACTTTACAGTTTTACTTTTTTAACAAATATTTAGATTTTTAAAGAATTAGATTGCAAAACAAATACTAAATTATTCAATATTGAAACAATAAAAGCCTATAAATCAAATGTTAATACAGATTTTGCCCCTGCCCCTCACTACACGTGTATAATTCTTAATCTTATAATTCTATAAGATTCTTAAGAATTAGTTTGAATAGAGGAGTAAATGAACCCAAGTTAGCAAATTCGAAACTTAAGTTTTTTAGTTTGTATCCGTAAAATCCATTTGACTCAATCGAGTAAAAAAAGTTGAAAAACTATATTATCGGTAATAATTATAAAAAATTTTTAGCAAAAAAAAAAAAAGCCGGGCTTTGGGGGGGGCGATAGCCCCAATAGCCCCCCCTAGATCCGCCTCTGGGTGGATGGAACGAGATCAAGAGGAGGACCAAGAAAGAGATGGAAGGGTGAAGTTAAGAGGAGGAGTGTGGAGGGATGGGGATACAGCTGGGAACGAATAGAGGAGGAGAAATGGTGGATGGACAGATGAAGACAGAGAGGCTTGGTGAACACACACACCCGGTGAGGTGATAGCTGGAACAGGTACTGGATATGTATGTATGTATACATCCCAAACAAATTTTTAAATTGGTATACGAGGTGTGATCAAAAAGTAACGTGACTTTTTAAATTTCACGCGCTCTGTACACTCTAATTTCAAAACAATTTTTTTTGTAGTGTTGGTACACTCGTCACGATCATATGTTCAAAGTTTTGACTATATAGAACGTGTTGTTTTTATGTGAGAGGCATAAAGGACTGGTTAGACTCGTGTTTGCGTGCTCGGCAACTTTTTGCTGTTGAAAATAATGGAGCAGAGTGTAAAAAATGGTATTAAGTGTTCAAAAACTCTTGAAATGTTGACAGTGACATACAGTGAGTCAACTTTGAGCAAAAAAAATGTTTATAAATGGTATAAGTTATTCCAAGAGGGCCAAGAAAATGTTAACGATGAACCTCACTCTGGACGCCCCAGCAAATCATAAACCGACGAAAATGTTCAGGAAGTGAAAGAAATTGTGTTGAAAAATCGTCGAATCATGCTTAGAGAAATAGCTGATGAACTTAACATATCGTTTGGCTCATGCCAATCAATTTTAACGGATGTTTTGGGTATGACACGTGTGTCAGTGAAATTCGTTCCAAAACTGCTTAATTTTGATCAGAAGCAGCATCACATGAACATCGCCCAAGACATGTTGAACGACGTCAATGATGATCCTGATCTGCTCAAAAGGGTTATAACTGGTGACCAAACATGGGTCTATGGTTATAACGTCGAAACCAAAGCCCAATCATCCCAGTGGAAGAGCCCAGGCTCTATTTGGAGATTAAGGCTGCATCGCTGGAGGAGCTCAAGGCAATACCAAAAGTGCATTTCAGAAATGTTTTGACGACTGGAAAAAGCGCTGGCACAAGTGCATTGTATCAGAGGGGGATTACTTTGAAGGGGATAACATAATTTTGGATGAATAAATGAATATTTTTTTATAAAAATGAAAAGTCACCTTACTTTTGGATCACACCTCGTACATTCTTCGCAACTTACCAGAGGATGAAATTTTCCAACCCATTGGTGCAGTGGTTAGTACAGTTGGTTTTTATGCCAGGGGTCTCAGGAGTCAATTCCCAATCAGATAATTTTTTCAGCACTTATTTTCATCTATCACAATTCACTGCCAACATTAGCAAGCGTTTTAAAACACTTAAGTATTAGAAGCATTATCAGGACAGTAATGTGCATATCACTTGGACATAAAAACAAAAAATAAAAGAAATAAATTGTTTTAAATTTTTTGTCATAAATGATTGAAAATGGATAATTGAAGAAAACAAAACAAATTTTTCTTATAAATAGAAGACAATTTATTTGTACAAATGGAATTAACATATAATAATAAGACACAATCAATGGCACATTATATTGCATTAAATTAAATAGATATTTACAAATGGCCCACAATGCAATACAATACAAAATAATCTACTAATCAATATTTCTAACTAAAGATACTTACCAACATTATACAATACAAATGATTAAAATAATACAAATTGTTAAAAAAAACAATACACAAAAGTACAATAAACTATTTGATAGTATTTAATAAACAAAAACATTACACTAATTTATTACTACCTAATAAAACAATATCTAATACAGTGCAGTTAAATTAGAACAATTTTACGATTTTTATTAAACTGAATATGAATTAAATTGTTTTTAAAAATTTTAACACAACAAAAAATCCTTAATGATATACATTACACAAGATACTGTAAACAAACATGAAAGGCACTTTCAGTTTTTGTAAATACCGGGTGATTTTTTAGTCCTGTTACCCAATTGTTAATGTCTGGTAATTTTTTTCTAAGAAAGGGATATTTTGTTTTGTGACTCAAAGTTGGTAGCCCTACTCAACCGGTATAGATACGACAGTTTGAGTTGATTCTCCTTGAGTTGCATAAAATTTTGTGCTGTTTCCAGTTGTGTCACGAACAGAATGTCTTTTACCCTAGAACAACGGGTTTTCATTCTTGAACAATATTTTGCTACAAAATCGTATGCGAGTGTAAAAGAAACATTTCAAATCAAATTTTTTGGTGTTCCTCCACTCTATTCTAGTCAATTTCTAGGCTAACTAACTGATTTTTAGAGGCAGGTATTGTTTGCAGCAGAAAACGTAGTGGTCGACCAACTCTCTTGACAGATGACGTTAAGAGAATGTGAAAACAAGATTGCTCAATTCTCCATGGAAAAGTTTACAAAAACTTTCCTCGCATGTTGATTTGTCATGTTCGAGTGCTCAGAAAGCTGCTAAAAAATTGAAATTGTATCCGTATCACATACGATTAGTTCTAGAGCTTCAGCCTCCAGATTTAAACAAGAGATCGTTTTAGGATAAAAGACATTCTGTTCGTAGCACGACCGGAAATGGCACAAAATTTTACACAGCTCAAGGAGAATCAACTCACACTGCCATATCCATACTGGTTGAGTAGGGCTACCAACTTAGTGTCACAAAACAAAATTTATTTTTTTTAGAAAAATATTACCAGACATTAACAATTGGGTACAGGACTAAAAAATCACCCTGTAGAATAACATTTATTTTAATGAAACAAAAAATAATTTACTTTGTTAAATTTCATTTTGCATAAGGTAATCACAGTGTTGAACTCCAAGGGGAATATATTTTGTAAATACAGTAAGACCTAGATAATCCGGCGTAAATGGGCGACCGGTAGGCCGGATTTACAAAAAAACCGGATCATCGAGAGACGGTTTAAAATGTAATGAATTTGAGACCCTTTATAGCTCCTCTAAGAAGTCAACAGCAAGCACTACTGTTCTACGTACTGGGTTTGTAGGCACTTCTCAAAACTGGCTCCTTCCGTTACTAAAACCAAAATACAGTAATTTCACGTGTAAAGTAAAAAGGTCACTGTACATTCATTTACAATAAAATCTGAGTTCGAAGTTTTTTAATAATTACGCATTTTGTTTAATACAGTACCTCTTTATTTGAAAAGTAAATTAAATCCAACACAACAAACTACAAATCGCTACTGAAATTTTATTTTTAAGAGTGTGAGAAGAAGAAGAATGGTAGCAATTAGCAGAGAGGATTATGATGGAGGAAGCCGAGGTGCACCAAAGGCTGTAGAGCTCTACAAGATGATGATTATGAAGAATTCTTCATTAGCTCTTATTTGTTATTGGGAACTCTACATTATTGACAATCAACCAATTCGCACGCTGCTTTTGCGTTGCATTTTTGACATGGATTAGGCATGAATTTGAACAGGGATTCCCAGTGAAGTTTGTTCATGATTGGCTGTCAGCTGGTCACCATACTAAGTCATTTACCCAAATGGTGTTACTTAACAATTAATTCTATACCAGCTGACTGACTGGGCTGGCCTGAATGTTTAATTTAATGTACAATAAATGTCAATTTTTATATTCGAGAATGAAAATAAAACATTAGAAAATAACGATATTTATAAAAGATATACAGACGCATAGAAATATTTAAAATGTTTAATTATATCTTACATAAGTAGAGATGATAAAAAGATAAATTAACTAAGTTTAATTACTAGGCTATTTAAGGAGGCATGTGTATTTTGTGTGTTTAAAAGCTTAATGAATGAAGGAAGTCCTGAAATTAATACACCCATAATTTTGTTCAACATGATCTTGTAACTCAGTTTTAATTTTAAAACTTTAATCATCAGTGTTATAATAAATGCCTTACTTTTATTAAAATAACTTCGATAGTGAAAAGTTAAAAGAGGATATATAATGTTTTTAATGCAGTACTATCTCGTTTATCCAAGACTAATTGTGCCCGGAAAATCAAAAAACCTGGAAACAATAGGAAATCAGTACAGTACAATCTCGTTTATCCAGACTAACTGGGATCAAAGGTAAAGACAGACTTACCGTTTATTAAAATAAAAAACGATGTTTTGTAACAAAATTACATAAAATTGTTTAAAAGACATTACAAATATAAAAATAACTTTTTAAATAAATATCAAGAAAAATTAGTAAATCACCCAAATTCTTTAGACCTTTCAATATAAGTGTTTCTAATTAAACATTGAGGCTAATTTTTATTTTTATTTTTTATTGAGTGATGATGCCTACATAAGCCAGTTGCGCTGACCACTACACCACGGGCCGGCCGTAATAATTGTTTATTATTTGATATAAATAATTGGATGATTTGCTTATTGAAGTAAGTAATGGTAAGTAATAATTTTAACATAAATATTGTTAAAATTAAGACGTCAGTTTTTTCTTTATTTAACATCGCATCAACTAAAGTAGTTATTAGCGATGATGTTAGGTTGTAACTGTCAAGGATGAAATGATTTTTTGTAACGTATGAAAATATGCCGTATCTGAGTAGGATTCGAACCCAAGACTGCATGATGAGAGGCGAGCACGTTACCAACTATGCCAATATAGCAGGTGTATATAGCAGGTGTATTTCCAAACAAACTGAAGGAGGCAAAAATATTGCCTATATTTAAGAATGGAGATAGCCAGTTAGTTGAAAATTATAGACCCATAAGTATTTTAAACACAATCAGTAAAATTTTTGAAAAGGTAGTATTTATTAGGTTAATCAGTTTCTTGACTGAAAACCTAATCATCTCAGAGGATCAGCATGGTTTCCAAAAAGGTAGATCAACTAAAACTGCAATTGTTTCACTTGTGGAGCAAGTAGTTGATATATTGGACGCCGGGGAGAAAGCATTGGCAGTGTTTCTGGATCTGAGTAAAGCTTTCGATTGTGTTGATCATGAAATTTTATTGAAAACACTAGAGTCATTAGGCGTTAGGGATGTAGAGTTGAAATGGTTTCAATCTTACCTTATTAATAGACTACAGTGTGTGGAGTTAACTAGGGTTGTAAGAGGGAAACTTACAAAAGTTGTATCTGGAAAGCTTGAAGTCAAAGCAGGCGTTCCACAGGGGTCAGTTTTAGGTCCAATTCTGTTTCTATTGTACATTAATAGGTTACCAGAAGTCATACCTAATGGCAGAGCTTTGTTGTTTGCTGATGATACTTCAGTAATCAGTAACAGTTCACTGGTAGATGCTCTTGAAGTAAATACACATGTTAACATAGAGTCCGTAGTGCAGTTCTTGAATCAAATGTTATTAACAGTTAATGGGAAAAAGTGTCAGTACTTGCAGTTCAAAAATAAACATAACGTTAAAGAAAGTAGAGAAGTGGATGTATTTATTCATAATAATAGTTTAGAGCATGTAGAAACAGTGAAGTTCCTGGGCGTATCTCTAGATAGATCTTTGTCTTGGGACTTCTATATCAATCAAGTTTGTAGTAAAATATCATCTGGGGTATTTGCACTAAAACAAATCGCCAGATTAAATGATAAAAAATTACTAATGGCAGCTTATCATGGCCTCATTCTGTCTCATATCCGGTATGGTATTTTAGTATGGGGTAATTCTAGCATGGGTAATATGAATAGGGTTTTTAAAATTCAAAAGAAAGCTATTAGGTGTATGGTGGGAGCTAACCAGCTAACCTCGTGCAGGCCACTATTTAAGGAGCTTAAATTGCTTACAGTTCCCTGTCTCGACATTTTTGAGGTGATTATGTATGTTAGGCAAAATAATTTTATGCAGAATTTCAATGTTCACAATCATAACACGAGAAACAGGAATGATTATTATGTGGCTAATCACTCCACAAAATTGTTTGAACAAAAACCTACTTATGCAGGAAGAAAATTCATGAATCAATTACCCCAATCTTTAAAGTGTTGTGAGGATTTGAATTCCTTTAAAAAAAATTTAAAAAATTACTTGATCGGTGAAACTTTTTATAGCGTACAAGAATTTCTTTCTTGATAGTAGTGATACATAGTGTGTTTCTTATATGTATTTCAGGTGTTACATCTGACGACATGTCCTATACTCCTCCTGGAGTCTCCAGGGCGCAAAAAAAAAAAAAAAAAAAAAAAAAAAAATGCGACCGGCAAACATTAGTTTTATCTGACATGTCCTATACTCCCTTTTGGAGTCTCCTGAATGCAGTTATAAAAAAATTAATTAATGAATAAATGCCAACACAGTTCGAGTGCCTTAGAATGACCGGGAAGGTTGGTCTAAGATTAGCAGAGAAATTCAAAAAAAAAGATCCTCCGCAAAATAATGGGTCGAAGATAGTACATGGATAATATAGGTTACGAGATCGAGAAGAACTGTACAAGGAAAATGAACGATTAGAAAAAAAAATAAAAATTTTAAGGACACCTGTAAAGAATGGATGGCAACCAGTTGACAAAACAAATTTTTAAGACACTAAAACAATAAACCTAAAGTGTCAGATAAATGGTTTATAGAAGCCAGAAAAGATATTAAGATAACCGGAATAAACTGGGAAAACTTAATGAACCAAACCACATTCAGACAACTAATTACAGACGTTAAGGGCTTCCATAAAGATCAAAAACAGAACAAAGGAGAAAAAAGCCTACAGTGAGCAAATGCTGAGAATGTGGGTTGCAAAATGAGCTTCCAAAAACATCTGAAATTGGCCCTAGATGAGGAAAACAATACTTAGACACATCAAAAGCTTGGTGGTATATCATAAATTAGGATTTTTTAGCTCATTTTAAGTTGCATCAAACTTTAGGTTAAAGTAGAACACTGGATTTTAATGTGTAATAATTTCTAGACCTTAGCCTGGAATTGAACTCTGGGTCTTCTACTTTTTAGTCCAGCAAGCTGACCACTAAAGCCCAGAGGTGATCACAGCAGGGTTTAGTACAACATTAGAGAATTTGTAGTATTGTAAGTGCAGACCAACACTAGGAATCAATAACAGACCTACAATTTTACAGTTTAGAATGGTAATACAATGACCAGTTTATTTTTAATTTTCTGTATCCTGTTTTGAATATATAACCAGTTTTCTACAATAATAATTGTGTCATAATGTATGTAAACGATTAAATTGAGAAAGAAAATGTTATACTGAACTGAATTAATCTAACTAGACAAAGGGATAAGATGCAAATGAATTTCATTTGATATAATCATATGCAGTGACAATTTTCAACGCAAATAAGGAAGACAGCAGCTGTAAATTACTTAATCTATTTACTCTGGTCAACAAAAGAAACAACCAACTGGTATTTATAGGATGGTAACTGAAGACAGGAATACTTCAAACTACGTACATTATTTCTTTCTTTTCCTGAAAAATAATAAAAAAAATTATTGAAAGTTACTTAAAAATTTGTAAGAATTACTCGTAATTAGAATTGAATAATTATTTTTGTAATAACAAGCATGAGTAGAGTGTTAAATTAATTTCTCTTATCACAGGGTCACCCAATTATATTACTGGAGCATTTAAGAACAGAAGAGGTAGAGGTGTAAAAGATACTAGTCACAGTTATCTCCTCTGAGATTAATTAATTTCATTATAGAGCCAGACCCTGTGCTGAATGAAGTGAAGGTGTCACTTGCAGGGTGGATAGTAGTTGCTTTTCAGAGGACCTGACAAGATGATAAGCATACTTTTTAACTCTGTGAGGAAGGCAATTGTAAACCACCTCACTACTCATTTTACTTATTAAAGCCTCTAGAGGTTCAAATCACCTTGGATGTATTTATTCATAATAATAGTTTAGAGCACGTAGAAACAGTGAAGTTCCTGGGTGTATCTCTAGATAGATCTTTGTCTTGGGATTTCTATACCAATCAAGTTTGTAGTAAAATATCATCTGGGGTATTTGCACTAAAACAAATTGCCAGATTAAATTATAAAAAATTACTATTGGCAGCTTATCATGGCCTCATTCTGTCTCATATCTGTTATGGTATCTTAGTATGGGGTAATATGAATAGGGTTTTTAAAATTCAAAAGAAAGCTATTAAGTGTATGGTGGGAGCTAACCAGCTAACCTCATGCAGGCCACTATTTAAGGAGCTTAAATTGCTTACAGTTCCCTCTCTCTACATTTTTAAGGTGATTATGTATGTTAGGCAAAATAATTTTATGCAGAATTTCAATGTTCACAATCATAACACGAGTAACAGAAATGATTATTATGTAGCTAATCACTCCACAAAATTGTTTAAACAAAAACCTACTTATGCAGGGAGAAAATTCATGAATAAATTACCCCAATTTTTAAAATGTTGTGAGGATTTGAATTCCTTTAAAGGAATCTGAAAAATTACTTGATCGGTGAAACTTTTTATAGCGTACAAGAATTTCTTTCTTGGTAGCAGAGATACATTGTGTGTTTCTTATATGTATTTCAGATGTTATAGCTGACATGTCCTATACTCGCCCTGGAGCCCCCAGGGCGCGCAAAAAAAAAAAAACAAAACCTTTCGGCTGATGACCAACAATAATATTCAACGTTTATAAGAGGCCAGTAGAAATTAATTTTTAAGTTTAAAATTCAGGAAATTTTAAAATTTTGTTTTTTATCATAAGCATGAGAACCATATTAAATAGCTAAACCAAAAATATAAAAAATTTTTTTGAAATTTAATTATATCTTAGATTGCAACACAACAAAATAAATTGTTAAACAAATACAAGATTAATTTAACAGGAAAATATAAAGGTTTAATTCAACAGGACCTAATGTAGAATCAAATAATTATTACATAAAGAGACAAACAATTACAGTGAAACCTGTCACATCCGGTTCTGTGATATCCAAACGCTCTCAATTTCGGATATATCTCCAAACTAATGGACTAACTGATAGTAAATAAATAAGAAAAAAAATAAAGCAGCTTAAAGAGAATACAAGCTGAAAAGTGATTCATAATATGTTGTCATTACATTAATTTTATGTTTTTCCAAACAAGGATTTACAATTCATTAATATTTTACAGTACCTTTACAGGTCGGTTCATATCATCATGCACCAATCGTTTTCGTAACAAAGCGTTTCCGACACGACATTTGAGCTGTCATCATATCATCAGACAATATCCGGCACTGGAAGCTAAAGTGTTCGGTAATAACGTAGCAAGAACAGTGGTAAGTGTCTTTTATTTGCGTCAAAATGTTAGGTTTGACTACTGAAGATTTGTGTACGATATCAATTTTATTGGAAGAAGATGACGAAGAAAACAATCAACGTAAACATAAGAGGTTTTTTGAAGATAAAATGTTCAAAACTAGGAAGGTTGAGGGAGAATACTGGACTTTATTTAAAGAATTGATTGACGATGAAGAAAAATTTTACCAATAATTTCGTATGTTTCAGTTTCAGTCAATTTAATCTTTTTATCTTATAAGTTTAGTTTAGTAAGTTTTGTTTTTTTGAAATAAAAAACAGCTTACTAACTACAAACATTGATTTACAGATTAAGAAAAATTTCTTAAAACATTATGATTGGAGTGTAGCATTATACAGGAGTGAAACATGGGTGATAGGGGCTGTAGAAAAGAAGAGGATAGAAGCTTTTGAAATGTCGTTATAGGAAAATGTTAAAGATTAGGTGGGTAAACAAAATAAGTAATTTAGAGGTTCTTAGGCGAGTGGGTGGGAAAAGAAGTATATGGAAGCATCTAACCAGAAGAAGGGATAGGCTAGTGGGGCACATCTTAAGACATCCAGGTATTCGGCTATCAATAATGGAGGGTAATATTGAGGGAGTAAATTGTAGGGGGAGGCAAAGATTAGAATATGTAAAGCAAATTACAAAAGATGTAGGGTGTTACAGGTATGTAGATATGAAACGACTTGCGCAAGATAGAACAGCTTGGAGAACTGCATCAAACCAGTCGAGAGACTGATGACAAAAAAAAGTTTAGTTATGTATTTTATCTTGTAAATCATACAGACATGAATACTCGCGATCTAGCTCTATTAACACGTTGACTGCTATGTGACCCAAATATGTCTCACAGTTGTCATTGAAAATGGGCCACATGCATCAAAAATCTGGTGTGAAACACTCACACAACTTTCTCTTGCCAATGCAAATGATTAATAATATACCTAACATTATTAATAAAATATTAGAAATAAACAAAAACTAACCTCAAAAACATAACCTTATTTTAATCACGAGTGAATGACGCAAAATGACAATCGAACTCAGTTTGGCTTAAAAATACGGAAAATCACGCTTTCACGCTAAACTAGGCTCTGTAGAGAAAAATGCTCTAAACAAAAGTTGTAGATCTTTTAATTTTCTATAACTTTTATTATATATACTTTTGTCGTAAAATGCATACTAAGACCGAAATGTTAAAAAAATCGATTTTTCTCACGTTTTCGTGAGAAAAAAACAGAAAATCGCAAATTACCGCTAAACTAAGCGTTATACAAAAAAATGTTTGAAACAAAAGTTGTAGGTTTTTAAATTCTCTACAACTTTTATTATATAAGTTTTTGCGCTGAAATTTATATTAAAGCCGTAATCTTAAAAAAACAACGTTTTTACGTGAAAACAGCCTCACCGAGAATTTCAGCAAACATGGGGCCTACCCTATCTTGTAGAGAATAAAAAATTGAGTAAAATAGGCGATTTTAAAAAAAATCGTAGGACCAGTTTTTGAGAAAATCGCAAAAAACTGAAAAATTATACGAATAAACTACTACTTCCGGTTGACCGATTTTGATGAAAATGTTTGTGTCGCGTCCGGTAGTGGTATGTAACTTAAGTTTCAAGTTTCAAGTTCGTACGATGTTCCGTTCTTGAGATATTCTGTTCACACACACACACACAGACACACAGACACACACACAGACCAATCGCTAAAAACATGTTTTTTGGGTTCAGGGGGTCTGAAAACGTATAGATCCGGTGAAAACTCGATTTCGAAAAATCGACATGAAAACAATACTTTCCTTCCTATATATTCATATAGGCAAGAGAAAGTAAAAATGAGTCACAGTACATGAATTATTTTTGAGCCATGTAATGTGGTTTGAAAAGCTATGGCTTCAGAGTGACATTGTACACTTAAACTTTTCAAAAATAGTTGGCCTTTTTCAAATAATAGGATATTGCGTATACAGGTAGTTCTTCTTGTCCTGTACTAGAATGCTGCTATCATTTGTAATTTTATTATTTCTTTTGGTTATTTTGGTTGATTGAAATAGTCTAAAACTTTGTAATTTAATCCAGTTGTTTATTACATTTTTTATTGTGACATAAAAAGGGATCACATGGCTTTGAAATGTAGAATCATTCCAGCAGGCCATGTTACTCAAAAGTTTATCATAACATTATTTTACAAAAAAAAAAAATAGTTGTTATTAAATAAATTAAGTCCAAAATCAGGCATTATAACTCTGTAATCAAGCCAGAGGCTACATATGCGTGTGAGACCCTTTTCAACTTGAACACTCGATCAACCACGGACAAACTTCAAAAGATAGACAGAAGAATATTAAGAACAGCCATTAATTTCAAGCATCAAGTCCAAGGAAAATGGTGGATAGTCCCCAACGATATAGTTTATAAGGAAAATGAGCCGATATTGGACACAATGAGGAAGAGGAGAGTCGCTTTCTTTGGCCACCTTAGCAGACTGCCTGACTCAAGACTCATTAAACAGCTCCTTGACCCAAATGAAGAATAAGATCCAAAACAAATGGATACAGGAAGTCATGTCAGGCATGAGGAACTTGAATATAAATGAAGAAATGATCCAGAGACGAGAAGAGAAGACCATCCTAAAGGAAAAGAGGATAACCCAACTGCCTTTCAGAGAGAGAAGACAGCCGAATGCAGCTGTAGCAGAGAGATTGAGAGCCACCAGGTCAAGGAATATGAAATTGATGTGGGAACGAAGAAAACAACAGTGTGGTGCCACAACTAACTCCTCAAGGAACGCATGTCCATGAGTGACTTGAGTGCTCCAGTTGGGGTGTAAATTAAAAAAAAAAAATTAAGTCAAGAAGAAAAATTAACAAAATGTGAAAAAAGTACGATGGCCCAGCTGTAAGTGTCATAAAATTTAGTGTGGCAGTCAATGTGTTAATTTTTCGTTATCCATCAAAGTAACAAAATGTACAAAATATTTTTTCACAAACGGCAACTGAACCTGTACGACAGCTAATTCACACTGTGCGTAGCAATACGCTCCGACACGTTCAGCTTCCGGCAAATATTGTCGCTGACAATTCTATACGGAGACGGAACGTGACGCATTGTAACGTACACACTACACTTGATATGATTGTTCTCATTTCAAAAGGATGAAAGAATATTTGTATTGTAGGAAACGCTCAGTTACAGAAACGATTGGTGCATGATAATATGAACAAACCTTAACAAGATAAGAATTTAATTATTTTCTATACCTTTATTCTATAAAAAAATATTTTGTATAAAACAAATTCAGTCTTTTTTTTTAATAAAATAAGTGCACAATTATTTTACTAGGTCTAACAATTGATATTATTAAAATATACTAAATTTCAATCTAAACTAGAAACTACAATTTCATTTATATACTAAACTCTTATTTACAATGTACATTTAAATTAAAATGTATCAGACACGTGTAACTCATAATTGTCAATAGAAAAATAACACCTTCGTAACATGCAGTAATTAACGTTTACTTTGATATATTAAAAGTTAATTTTGCATAGCAGCATGGCGTGTATACGTATATTTGTTATAACTTATTTTAGAACTGAAAACTTAGCACAGACTTTCAAGAATTTTATTTATTTTTGTTTTTCCACATAATTTTTTTAAGATGCATCAACATTTTGGTTATTATAATAGCAATTTGGAGTGAAGAATGGTGGGTTTGAACTTGTAATAATTTTCCAGGGCCTGGCCAGGAATCAAACCCGGGACCTCCGCTTTTCAGCATAGCATGTTAATCACTGCATCATGAAGGCAGCCAAAATCTCTTTTAATATTGATTTATTTTGTATAAGATCAACTGAAAAAATATAAACTATTACTCGGTTGACTTATTACGGAAATTAAAGTTCAAGATTTTCTTGATTATCCACACGATCTATAATAATTATTACAATATATTCACAAGATAAATTGTATGGACAGATCATCTAATTTTGGCATTTTCATTTAACCCTTTTTAGGGCAGTACTACGGGGGAAAATATACATGTAAAATGTTAAATTTTGTTTTATAGGGACTTGAATAATGTATTTCTTATGCCCATAACGAGCAGGTGGAGTGTCAAATTAATTGCACTCAATCTGTTGGTTACAGGGCTATAAACAATAGTTCTGTTTCTTACCACATAGTCAGCCAATTATATGACTGAACTATTTAAGAACAGAAGAGGTAGAGGTGTAAAAGACACTAATCAGAGTTATCTCCTCTGAGTAATGAATTTCACTATACAGTCAGATTCTGTGGTGAATGAAGTGAAGGTGTCATTTGCAGGGTGGAAAGTGGGTGCTTTTCGGAGGGCCTGGCATGCTGATAAGCATACTCTTTCAACTCAGTGAGGAAGGCAATAGTAAACCACCTCACTCCTCGTTTTTACTTAGTAAAACCTCTAGAGGTTCAAACCAGCCAACCAGGCTGATCACCTAAACAACAAGATCAACTGAAAAAAATATGAACTATTACTCGGTTGACTTTGTTACGGAAATTAAAGTTCAAGGTTTTCTTGATTATCCTCACGATCTATAATAATTATTACAATATATTCACAACATAAATTTTATGCTCAGATCATCTAATTTTAGCATTTTCATTTAACCCTTTATAGAGCAATACTACGGGGAAAAATATGCATGTTGTATAATGTTAAATTTTGTTTTATAGGGACTTGAATAATGTATTTCTAATGCAAGAACAGTAAGATATTTATTTTATTTATGTTAAACCCTGGTAAGTATACTTTCCAAGAAAAGTTTATTGAAATGGGAATCACATAATGTTTAGTGGTAAGAATGCTTATTAAAACAACTAGTAGTACTAAGTAACAGAAAAATGTGTAGAATAACTTATCTTACCTTTATATTAGCATGAATGCTTGATTTCTCATAAAAAACTTGAATTTTCTAAGTACTGTACAAAAGTAACAACAAAGCAACTTTATTGCGTATGCTGGTATGAATCCTTACCACATTCGTATAACTCATGAAGCAAATGAGCTCTGTGCACTAATTTCAAAATGTGGATACACTACTTACTAGAGAACATCTATAAAGCCATAAAATGCCAATAGGGTTCAACTGCATAGCTTATTCTTTAAAAAATCAACCTTATTGCTAGTGGTAAGTAAACTTACCAAAGACCTATAAAGGGTAAAAAGTTTATACAATATGCTAGTCTCCACTTAACCTGAGTATAATTTTGTTTAATTACAATAATTTTTAAATTAGGGTTATAAAAATATTAAAAAATAAGATTTTCTGACTTGGAAAAATCTGATATACATATTTGGAGACCTCCACTGAATTTCAGCCTTACTTGGAAACTTAATAAAAAAATATTGGTTTAAATGTTGAACACCCTTTTCATCCCCTTAGGGGTACATTTTGACAACTTTCTAACAGTAAATCTTAGTAATCTACAAATATTACAAGAAATGAACAATACTAATGAACTAATAAATCTCTTTTTTAATATAATATAGTATATCACTAACTTAATTAAATAAATCTATTCTATGATTCATAATTTATTTTAACCAAAGTGTAGTTGTGCTAATTCGGTTTATACAATGCACACACTATTTTAATGAGGCATAAATTTATAGTTTAAATTTAAAAAAAACAACTAGTTATCAACAAAATTAACACATTATTACTACTAACGTTAATAAAGCTAAGCAAAATAAACTTCTAAAGTTACTAACCGATGAAGACAAATCAGTAACAACAAAACTAACAACTGTAATAAATTAATGTACTTTACTCTTTGTTAGTTATACATTTTATAACCACAATTAAATTTCAAAACACATACACAAGTAAGTAATCAATAACAAAGTCTACATTATAATAGTGCTAATTCATATAAAAAAACCTATAAAATGATTATTAACATTATATACTCGGTATGGCACAGAATTTTAAGAAGAAACCTATTCAAAAATAAATCTTTATAATGCATCCTGCAGTTTGAAATATTTCTATTTCATATAATGAATTAATATAATAATTTCACTAACCTTCTTTTTAAACTGCGCACAAGGTGACGCAGTTTAAAAAGAAGGTTAGTGAAATTATTATATTAATTCATTATATGAAATAGAAACCTATTCAGTCACACTTACATCAAAAATTTTCTTTGGAGGAAATTTTTCACGTGGTTTCGGTAGTTATGAACAAGAATGTAGAGTTCAAAATGCGAGTGCTACTATAGTATGCGGCCTACCACGTTATGTTAAAAGTGAAGTTTGAATTTGTTGATGTGGTAGCACTGCCCACTAGCACGTTTCATGCGTAAAGATTACACATATTTTACAATAACGTTATGTCTTAACTACGGTTATATGTTAACTAGACGTAAAATGTTATAAGATTTTTATACAAATGTAATTACTAATGAAAAAATAGTTGTGGCATTTTGGGGAGCCATAACCTACTTGGCACAACGCAAACGTACATAAATGTTAACTACACATGTGCCTACCTACAATATTTAATATCCTTTTATTGTAAAACTAGCGACCCCCGCTCGCTTCGCTTTACAGCAGCTAATGTAGGCCAAATTAAATTATTTTAAAACCTCTCTATATACATTATTTGTGGTTTTTTTGCCCTGTGGCAGCAAAATAAATTGTTTTTCTGCACTTCCAGCTCTAGAAAGTCCGATATAAAGTTGTCCATGAGTGAAGGAAGCACTCTTGTCTCAAATCGATGCCCACCGTTTTTAATGTTTGTCCCTGTGATTTTAACAGAATTGAATAGAATGCATTAGCATAGAAGAATACCAATGGAAAAGAAAGAGACAGTTGATATATGGCTGAGAGAGACAGTTATACGTGGGTGCAGTATGCAGAATAATTGGAAATATATGACTCATTCACTACCTGTCGATTGAAAACAAATTTACGAAATACAGTACGAAAACAAAAATTTTCAAATTTCCGAATTTTTAGTGTTTTTGGAATCGAATGTTATTCTTCACGTTTTTCAATGAAATATAAAAGTTGAATCAAGTTTCTAGCCCAAAAAATACACCATCCAGAGGACTTAGAAAAAATAAAAGTGCTATGCACTCGATAAACTAAAACACGCGACATCGTCACAGTTTAAGTTGCTTAACTCATTAAATTAAAGTTACTTAAAGTTGCAAAAAAACCTATAGTGATCAGGAAGCTCTAAGCTATACAACAACAAAAGATTTTTCAAAATCAGTTCAGTAGTTTCTGAGATTACTTCATACAAATAAACAAAAAAACGTTTCTTCTTTATTATATTAGTACAGATTATGCAAAAAGTGCTATAGACAGTGCTATCACATCAACAAATACAAATTTTACTAAACATAACGAGGTAGGTTGCACACAGTAGTATACCTTGGACAATTCAAATTGGCACAAGCAGCTTTGGTGTTTATCTACTCCACTCTTCGCCCCTCACCATCCAACGACGGTTCAGTCACAAAAGTATACAATCGCTACTGTAATGTGCAACTCACGCACAGTCACTACGTTTTGTTTTCACTGTTGTTATTAATAATCTGTCAGACATAATGATGTAACTAATTTGTTTTCATATATGATTTTCTGTTCATTATAATATATTCAGACCAATTTGTTCAGTTAGTTGTGTGCGTTTGTGGAGTATAGTTTAGTGAGTTTTGCAGCTTAGTTCTTGTAATTTATAATTAAAATTTTTACTGGGACAAATTAAATACATATTTTAAAATGAATAATTATTTGTATGTTTGACCATTGTAATAAGGTTGTAGGCATTTGCATACATTAAAATTTGTAGACCTTGTTGAAAGAATAGGTTATGGATATACTTTATGTGGAACTGTGTGTACACGTAGAGTAAGAGTTGTGCCAGTTTGAATTGTCCACAGTGTAGCACCAAAATGTTTTGCAAAATAATTTTAACCTCAAACAATCAATTATTTTATGTATTAAGTAATTAAATAATGAATCCTCAAAGTTATCATCAGAAAAATTTTAAAGATCTTTACTAATGCAAAATAAATTTACGAGTAAAAATATCACTATCTACAGTTGAGCCGTTCTTAGTTTGCTCCTACTGTCAACAAACAAAAGCCACCTACTACAGGGTGCACACTAGAGTCTCCAACTTTATGGATGTCCTATTCCTAATAGGTTAACTATTTTTTAAATTATAAGTACTTAAAATACTAAAAACATCAGTCATGATATGATGTAGGCCTAACAATTTCATTTAGAAAAATACTTTTAAAAGTATTTTGTTGTTACTTTTTAATCAGCGTGTACACATTTTGATATAATGCGCATGCTTTAGTGACGTCATTAATTGTTTACATTAGGAGCAAACTAAGAGAGGCTGGACTATACAAAAAATTCACTGATATCTTAAAAGTGTTCAGTCTAACTACAAATAAAAATTATTTTTATCATAATAATCACAGTTAAAAATTGTTCCCTAACCTAACAATGCAGTGAGAGAATCAAAAAACTTTGATCTATCTTCAACTTTCATTCTAATAATATTTGTATCGAAATAATCCATTTCAATGCTACAATTTATCTGTTTTGCAGCCTGTTCAAAAGCTTTACCAAAAAAATTTCTATTCGTAAATTCAGTCACTGGAGGAACACCAATAACTAAACACGTTTGTTTACTGGGTTCATAAGGGGCGGATGCAATCAAAGGCAATTTATTGGATCGTCTTCTTGACCCGACTTGCATGAATGCACGCAACATAAACCTGGCCAATATCATTAAGCACTGAGGATTTGCAAAATACTGAGCTTCGACAGAACCATCTTGTATCACAAAATACAAGAAACTACCCGCAGAATAAACTTGTTTCATATCCATAAAGATTTTAACTTGCCTGGACAAAGATATTAAAATCGTTTTGGCATTTTCAATACCAGATTCGAGTAAATCCTTTTTCTGTCGTGATAAACTATCTATTGCCTCCAAAAAACAATCGACATTAGATTTTTCTCTAGAATTCATTAATGCTAAAAGGCCATACACATAATCAGACGCATGAAACCTACCTCTGAAACCATAATGTAGGACAAATGATGAAAAAACAAAATTATTCATACCGTATGATTCAGAAACCTTTACCATCATATCTTGAAATTCATGACGCAATTTAATGTCCATTGAACTAAATAACTGTTTACTTTGTGCTAAAGGAAGACCCATTTCGGCAAGTAACTGTTGTAAACGTTGTTCTCCACGTTTTGTCCACAACTTCAAATGAATTGCCGTAAACATTGAATGTCTAATACTCAATTCGACTGTCCAATGTCTATAAATAGCTAAATTGATATCAGTCTCAGGAGTTACCGACAAAAACGTTCCGGTTCTAGTATTATTAATTTCTTCATGACTAGTTATTGATTCACCATTTAATTTCTTTTTATTGGACAATTCATCAACATACTTTCTTAAATTTTGTATTTCTTCTATATAAGAATCTTGAGTTGAATCCCCAAGGATAAGGTACGATGTTAACCCTACAATTGACCACCATAAAACGTCCAAGTTACCTTTCGATATTTTCCATAAAAGTTCAAAAATAATAACAGAACTACATCTACCAAAGTATGTAAATTGTGAGTATTCAAATATAATTCTATTTTTTTTCTCTTCCCATTGTCTCTTATTTCTCCTTTTTAACATTGCTTCTTCTGCTAATCTTAACTTCTTTGCTTGTCGTCCTTCAAACTCACCATCTTGATTAGATTCCGTTTCATCTTCACCATCTTCATCTTCGTCATTATCAGCATCATCTTCTTCATCAGCTTCATCTTCAGAACCTTCGAAGATATCACTGAATTGCGGGATTTCTTCATCATCGCCTGGTAAAGCAACGAGCCGAATTTGAGACAAACTGTAAATATTGCACAAATCAGTCGGTCTATGACTATCAATAACAAAAATAACAACTTCTTCCTCTGGTTCAATTAAGTCGACTAAATCAACAGTTCCACCACAATTGATAAGAATCACATATTTCATATCTTGAAGATGATCATGGAATGCAGTAATTAAATCCGTAACACCCGAAACTGGTACGAGAGTATACATGACATCCTCCGATTGAAACAGCCATTGAAGAATTTTACAGGTACATACAGCATCAATATCATAATTAACTAATAATAAAACATGTTGTCCTAAAAGTACTTCGTAAAATTCACGAACAATATCCTTAACATACATTTCTTTATTTATTTCAAAAAACTTGAAACTTTAATATCCATCTCTATAACAGCTGATGCTGGACCAATTCCCGCCAAACTTCCCGATCATTCTAACAAAAAACACAGACACATTAATGTACATTACGATTCGAAGGATATTCGTCCGAAAAATACCGCACATTTATGAAATGAAAACTTTAACGACAACAGTTAAAATAAATGAAAACATAATTTTAAGCACGAACTTTAACCGCACATTTAACCACAATACAAGAACACATGCACAACGGCTTTACAAATACAGACAATTTCGATTTTAAAGCACACACATATCGATATGTCAGAGGGCTTTCTGTATCGTAAAAACATAGTAATCGACTTTACATTAGTGTTCGATTGAAGGCGATTTTGATGTTAAATCGAATACAATCACCTAAAAACAAGCCAAAGATGCAGTCGCTGAGCAGATTTTAGTGATCACGTGATTGTCAATTTTTTTATTAAAAACATTATTTATCCTTTTTATTAATTAATCTTTACCAATCTTATAAGGTGCTATAAAATACTTAGTACTTAAAACATTAATTAGTATTAGTTAATTAAATAAAAAGCTTATCAGAACATTTATACGTAACTGTTTACTATTGGTAGTCCGTATATGACGATTTTCAGTACGGCCTCCGGTGTCTAGTAATTATTTTAACTCATCTGGTGTGTTGAGTGAAGTTCTGTTTTCTGCTGTTCTATAGCATGTGTAGTTTGTAACATTATTTTTGTGGATTTTATTTATTTATTTGTTTACTTTTTAGTAATTTTTAGTAATATCAAGATGTTCAAGACGTTAAGCATGATCTGGAAATTTATAAACTATTGGTATTTCCGTTATTTGATGGTTACCGAATTATATATGGTTGAAACATGGGAAAGAGTTGTTATGAGTATCCTTACTAAGGCGTATATTTAAAATTAATTTTAGTCTATAAGTTTTATGAAGTTATATATTTATACACAAATAAAACTTTATCTAGGTTTATTTCATTATAGAAGACTCGCAGGTAATTGCAGAAGTCGCCTGATGGATTAATACTTGGTTGCCGGGCTTAAAAATACTGCGGTCTTAGTTTAGTAAATCGTCGAATGATATTTTTAGTTCATGTCATTTGTAATTTCCGTGTTGGTTGCTGCATTTTCACAATATTTTACAATTTAATGTAAATCTAATTTTCCGCTCCATTAACCTATTTTGTAAAACTTCGAAGTCTTACTATTAACTAGGTATACGTTTTTCGTGAGGTAATCGGCTATTTTACTTTTTAGAGAAAAAATATTTTCTTAAAAAAAACTCAGACTAAAAATTTATAAATTATTATACATTCATGCAGTAAAAATTATTCATATTTGGCTACAGTCTGATTATTTTAAATTATGAATTACGTCCTGTACTTAGATTTTTATCTAAGTTTGTAATATATTCACTAAGTGGTCAATTATGTTCAATAATGATTTCCTTAACATCAATTTTATTACAGCCATTACGTTATTGACAGTATGTGGACTATTCTGTTATTTTAATTATGTAATTATATCATTTTTTATGAGTTTATTATGGGATCCATATGATTATGTTGTTTGATAAAAATGTACCTGAAGTATTATAATTGTTTAAGATTAAGGTAAGTTTTATTATTATATTTTTATTATTTTTAGTAATGTTTCTTGTTCATGATTTTTCACCATTTCCATTCTCCATTTTATTGTATTGTTAATGTCTTGGATTTTCCCCATAAGTTTAGTTCATTTTAAGTTTTCTGACAATGGTTTACAACTTAAAAGTAATATTTTTACTTTTTTACCCATGTAAAGATGGGAGCTTGATTGTTAGCGTAAGGAATTCGGTTGGAGAGGATTGTTTGTATGATTCCTCCCAGTGATGTAGCCAGGATTTTGTAAAGGGGGGGGGTCTGGCATGAACTGGCACAGGAGGTCTGGGGGCCCTCCCCCGGAAATTTTTTTGAAAATTTGACAGCGAAAACACAATTTTTATCATATTTTTAACTTAAAAATACATAGGCTATACATTTTTTAAATTTAGGAATTAGTTTAATAAACTATTTTGTAACGAGTTGTCAAATGGTCAATAATTGAAATAGTACAACCGAAACGTAATTTGGTAACAAATTTATTCACAGAACATAAAACACAATTTGTAATTTTTGTTATGAATTCAAAAAATTGGTATTTTAAGTGAGGTGATAATATTAATGTAGTTTTGAACATTTTAATTTATATTACTGTAAGCTTAACAGCTTCAATCTGTGATTAGACTGTTTAGCCATGCTATTTAAAACGTTCAGAAGGGAGGAACCCTCAAAACCCCCCCCTTGGCTACGTCCCTATTCCCCTCCTATAACCTAGTAGTAGTAATAATACTATTAGTACGTGCTGTTCTTAAAATATTAGTCATAAATCATTTCTAATAACTACTGTAGGACCAAAAAATTTTATTGATATACTTAAAGTTTATTATAATAACCTAATAAAGTGAAAAAATGTTTTAGTTTTCAATATTTCACTACCAAGTGTTTTATATATGTGTTATTTTATATAAGTTTGTTTATAAAAAGGCCGTGTCTAACAATATTAGATTACAAATACAATAACTAGATTAATAACTTCATGAGCCACGAGCATAATTAACACCATTACAGTGAACGGTGTCACAGTAACAACTGACAAATATGAAAAGTAAATATTTTCAGAATGTACTGTAGGCTACACATGTCGCCATGTGGGTTTAAAGCAACCAACTGTTGTTATGACAACATCACGTCTCACTGTCACCAGTCCCCCTTGCCCTTCATCCCCCTCGCACTAGCAAACAACTCAGCTCCCAATTATATGTGGGTAATTTAAAATTTATATTATATAATTATGTCCTGTTTGAACTATTGTATGGTTGATATTATGAACAAACTGCTCATACTTGTTAAACAAATAGAAGTTAAGTTACTGTGTACTGATCTGTAATATAATTGGCTTAATATTTAAGCAAAACATAACTACTTTAGTGGACCCAAATATTTATTTCTCTAAAAATAAACAATCTGAAATTATAAGGGTTGTTTTTTTCAATCTCCGATAGGTCATAAATAAAAGGCAAGTAAATATAGAAAAAAGTTTTATTACCTACGAAAAATTTTGTACTCTTAAGACTTCTTTTTGACGTAATCACGTTGATGATGAAGACATTTGTTGTACCTGTGGACAAGCTTTTCAATATCCTCCTCCTGTGCTATTATTTTGGCACCAATGAATTTAAATGTCAGCTCAACTGGCTTCTACACAGGGGTCCTGGGTTCAATTCCCGATCCAATTTAACATTTTTTCATCTATCACCCTTCATTGTCTGCATTAGCATCGTTGTTTAGGTTATCACTTGAAAGGCTGGTTTGAACCTTTAAAGGCTTTATTAAGTAAAATGAGGATTGAGGTGGTTCAATATCCCTTCCTAACTGAGTGGAAAAACATGCTTATTAGCATGTCCAGGGCCTTCTGAAAAGCACATATTTTCCACCCTGCAAATGACACCTTCATGTTATTCAACACAGGGTCTAGTTGTATAATGAAATTCATTTCTCTCAGATGAAATAACTCTGACTATAGTCTATTCCAGTTAAGTTGGCAGTGCCTGCAAAATAAATTCCGATTCACAGGCGGTGCACGAAGGAACAGTTCAAACCGCATTTTGATAGAGATCTACCCATACGTAGAGGTAAAACTTGAAGTAACTTAACAAGAAACTTTAAAAATGAACATAATTAAATGAAACTTTTGTTGTTTCGTCCAGCGAGTTGCTAATCGTGTTAACTCTGCTTCGCTTTTTAGTTAGAGATCTGACGTGACCAGTAATTTTCTTTTCCTTAATTATTCTGTAAACTGATCGTTCAGACGCCTATCATTGCTGAAGTTTTTGCTACAATTTCACTAATTGTTATATTAGCATGTTCAGTTTTAAAAGATTTCAAAGCATTTATAATTAATAGTTTTTGTTTAGAATTAATGCCTTGTCCGCGCTTGTTTCGTTTAACCGGAGAATCCATTATTATTGATTAAAGAGAATGTAACTACGAACCAATAGTACTACTTATTAAAATTAAAACAACACAATAACAACAAATATTAGTATCATACGTTTGAAAATATCACAAACACTATTATAATAAGAATGAACACGACTCTGGATATGAAGTAGGTACTACACTATTCGAATGCAGAAGCAAAACTGATATAATTGCATGTATAGGCAGGCGTACGTGACTCAGCAGCAGGCTACAAGTGAAACGGTTGTTGCGTTCAACAGAAACAACCAATGAGCAGTTGCCGTCCCACATTCCACACCAATGAATCTACTGACTACTTAACTGGAATGAACTATAGTGTCTTTTACATCTCGGAACTCTTCTGTCGTTAAATACTTCGGCAATATAATTGGCTGATCATGTAATAAGAAATTGATTTATTCTTTTAACGCTGGAACTAATAGATCGAGTGCAAATAATAATTTTAACACTCCACCTGCCTGTTATGGGCGTGCATTAGCATCAATGTGCAAAATAGTCAGATGCATGGTTACTTTACTAGATGGTAAGGATCATCAACGATATGCGCAGTGCCAAGCCCTGCCCTCTGACATCACTGGTCACCAGTGACAGCTGACGCACGATACGTACCATGTTGGTCTGTATGATTTACTAGTCGTTAATAATGGTGTGTTGTTGTACGATTGCCAGTTGTTCTAATCACGATAGACACCAAAAGAAGTTTGGCATTATAAGTTTTACCGTTTTCCAAAGGGCATTGAAATTATATTGAAGTGGATAAATGCTTGCAAGCAAGCCGATTTATTTTCTGTTGATAATGGTCGCGTGTGTTTAGTACATTTCGACGAATGGGATTATGTATACGATTTAAAGTCCAAGTTGCTATATCTTCCATTAAAACTTGTCTTAAAGATGAATTCAGTCCCACATTTAAATTTGCCGATTTGTATGTCCAGTAAACCCGACTTGTAGTGTTAGAACTTTAAACTCGTAGGCTTCCCTTGCGTTCGACTAGTGCCGCTGCCTACCTGCAGCAGAGTGGAATCTACACGGACCAGGCTTTTTCGACAGAAGAGTTGTCTTTTGGAACGCGTGCGGAACATAAACAGTCTTATTAATTACCTTGTTCCATTCCAGTACAGGTAATTAGAGTATTAATTAGGATTAGGATTCGTAACCTGGCGTTATGGACATGTAGTGAACGTAAAAATCGAGCAGAGAAACAACATGCTTGTAAAAAAGTTTACAATATTTTAAACTCATCATCCAATACACAGGCATTTTACAAAATGAAGGAATAGCCATAGTAGGCCTCGTTTTAATGAAGAACTGCCAAATTTTAATGTTGCACAGTCAGAGGAAACTGATCTCTTAAAACGTGAAAACGCTGAATTAAAAGAAGAAAATAAGTTACTTAGAGAAAAACTTCAGGCCGCAAATGAAGAATTATTAAAATTAAAATCAATTTAATTTGATGAAAATGGATTTAGGTATGTTTTTACAAACATACCTAAATCGATTTTGCAAAAAATCCTATAATGTTTATTTACTGGCAGGTTGTTATTTTTTGTTTAACGTCCGACTGTTCAGCAATTACTGCTAATGCAGACAATGAAGGATGAACTGATTGTAACGTATGAAAATATGCCATGCCTGAATGGGATTCGAACCCAAGACTGCATGATGAGAGGCAAGCACGTTACCAACTGCGCAAGTTGTTAGGGACCAGCTATAATAAGCGCGTCAGCTCGTGATCCGTGTGAGGAATTTCTGTTACGGCATGCAGTGGAAGATTATACTATTCATAAAAAAAACATTTATCATAATGTTCTTGTCATAATAAAGTAACCTTTTGTTTTACTATTTCAATTTATTCTATAATATAGTAACTCTTTTACTTTTCTTTCATTGTATTTATTAATATTTAATAATTATTTACAGTTTGAGTCAGGCAGTCCTCAGGAATTAAAATATGTACGTAGCATAGAAAATTAGGAAACTAAAAAATATATATTTCATAACATTAATTTATAGGCCTATTTTTAACGGGATGCAGGTACGCTCCTTTACGCGATTCCTCATCACAGTTTTTTATAACTGATGCAATAATTTGTCGCCCTTCCGAATGAATTACCGCTTTATTTTTCCGAAAAGACACAGTAAAATTAAACAAAAAGTATGAAAAATACACGTTGAAATTTACCTAACACAAAACACACAAAACAAATTACTTTTGGCACGTTAACACACTTTAAATTTCAAAATAAAAATCACTTAAGTGATCGAAAATCATGAATAATGATTAACACATCCGAGACACACACGCACAAATATACAACTGTATATTGTGACACGTGTATCCGTTGTGAAAAGCAATAATAAGTAGGCCTATAATAAATTAATACATAGACATGTTGTTGTTTAGGTCATCAGCCAAAAGGCTGGTTTGAACCTGTAGAGGTTTTACTAAGTAAAACGAGGAGTGAGGTGGTTTACCATTGCCTTCCTCACTGAGTGGAAAAGTACGCTTATCAGCATGCCGGGCCCTCTGAAAAGCACATATTTTCCACTCTGCAAATGACTCCTTCACTTCATTCACCACAGGGTCTGGCTGTATAATGAAATTCATTACTTTCAGAGGAGATAACTCTGATTAGTGTCTTTTACACCTCTACCTCTTCTGCTCTTAAATGATTCAGTCATTCAATTGGGTGACCATGTGATAAGAAACAGAACTATTTATTTTAGCCCTGCAACAAACAGATTGAGTGTAAATAATTTGACACTCCACCTGTCTGTTATGGGCAGACATAGACATAATAATAATATTTACACGATGACTAAATGTTTTTTGTACTGCCCGATAAGACAAATATATTACTCACATTCTATTATGCCACCCGCCCCACTTCCCCAGGCGACAGAGATCATGAGCTGGCGCGCGTTCAGTACGTCATCTTATGTCTCACAGCAGCTGCATGTGACCACTACTGCCTAGTATAGTAACCATGGTGATATGTAAATAAAAATCCATAAAATGTACTTTTAAGGCAACCTTTTGTGACATTTGAATAATTATAAATCAGTTTGATACAAATTTATTTGTTTTTTTTTTTGTTTTTTTTTTTTTGGGTTTAACGTCCGACTGTTCTGCAATTACTGCTAATGCAGACGGTGAAGGATGAAATGATTTTTTGTAACGTATGAAAAGATGCCGTGCCGGAATGGGATTCGAACCCAAGACCGCATGATGAGAGGCGAGCACGTTACCAACTGCGCCAATGCGGCCGGCAAATTTAATTTATTTATTATTAATTTATTTGTGTTTGATTTCAGGATATAGGAAAACAAATATACCTTTATGGTAATAAAATAAAAGGTAATGTATTTTCGTATTGTATCACAAATTTCACGTGTTTCAAATATTGCTTGCTAAACAAATATAGTTTAACTTGCATCTAGTTATTGTATTTTACTGTGATCTTTCTAAATATTTAATTTGTAATCTATTTAATATTAATTAATATGTCTTAGATATTTAAAATCGTGTGTTATTATGGTAATTATATAGAATCAGGGCTTCTCACCAATTTTAAAATTTATTTATTCATTTATGTGTGTTAAATTCAAATTTGAGGTTAATTTTGTGTTCAAATCACGTAAAATTATAAGCATTTTTTATTGTCGGTCGACATAATCTCATTTTCTCGCAACTTTTTAATTTATGTTTTTATGTTTAATAATAAATGTTTTGTCGATCGATGATAAAAAACGGTCATAAATAATTTTACAGTGGTTTCCATCGAAAATTAACCTCAGATTTGGATTTAGCGAACAATGTAAAATCAACATTAAAATTGTTAAAACTGGTAAAGAGCCTTGATTTTAAATAATTACCATTATTATTTATTAATATTACAGTTATTGATTTTATAAAACATTATGTACATACAAGTTACTAGTTATTTGTAGAATTACTTTAAGTTTTTAAGGAAAACTTCCTGAAAAAGTCTCGACTGATGTGTTATCTGTAACGGTGCATTTAAGAAACATCCTAGTAAATTTTGAATGTGCATTTCATTTTAAAGTACAGATTTACAAGTAGACATTATTATTAGTATAGATATATGATAAGTTAGGTTTTGGAATAGAGAATGGCAACTTTGGAAGGGGTTCTCACGAATGTTTCAAAAAGATTACAACTTGTTTCTAAATGACATGGATGTAGAACAAATGTATTCAAATTACTATGAACGTTAACATTTATAACTTTATAATAATAGATGTTGGAAATGATTCCCTGTGACCCGAATTCAGGTTTATAAACGTTTCGTAACATTTATAGCCACGTTTCGTAATGTTTGTTCATCAATGTTAGGAATCTCATGTTCAATGTTTGCTTTCAACTTATCAAGTGTATGAGGATTATTTTTAAAAACTAACACTTTGTAACTCTTACACTGCCAGACAACCTGTACCTACTTGTCCAAAGAATGCCAAGCTAAAATCCCGTTATTTTGAAAATTGTTAAAAATTTCAGAATTGAGACAGGAGAAAGTTGTTAGTATCATTTTTTACCTTAAATTCTGCTCTTCCTGCTCATATAATTAATAATGGAAAAAAAGTTTAAATGGTTTCAATAATTTTATAGTTAAAAATATTTTGAACTGTAAATAAAAAATTGTATTTTCAAAAGTGATTGGAAAAGTTTTAATTTTTTTTTAATTTGTTTTTTCATTTATATCAAAAGAAATGGTTTTCTTTTCTTTTATAACTGCAAAATAATAATTATCCATACAGTACAAACATACCGTAACAAAATCATACAAAAGTCATATTGAAAACAGCTACAATGAAAAAAAATATTGCTGTTGGTGTACTCTAAACTATCGATGTTTATAAGAATCGAAACATCGATATGTTCAGCTAATACACTGTACATCGTTACATAGACGCATAATATACAACTATCCTTTGAAATTTAAACACAATCTATTGAGATATATTCAAAATACAGCGCGGATCGGCTGTTGGCAATCTTTCTTAAAAATTCATATCGACTTTTTGGCATTATAAGGGTTAAATACTAGAAAAAGTTAGGTGGTGTAAGATCTGGGGATCTTCATGGCCATAACCTTCTCAATATCAAATGAGGGAAAGATGAATCTGATAACATGTCTTTTATGTCATCGGCAGGATAATAAGTTGTGTTATCCTGCCGGATTTAACGTCTTGCTCGTGTAAATCATAACTTTGCAATAAACTGATGGATTAAGTGGCATAGAGGATTTTACATTCTCCAGAACTTCCACGGTTGATCAGAGAATAGGTCAACTAGGTCATAGGTCAACTGATAGTTGACCTATGTTTTTACGATCTTGTACTCTCCCAGTCTCACAAAATTTATTTAAAAAATCCAAGATTATCGACATTCATAAAAGTGTAATTAGGAAATGTTAACTGAAATCATATTATATTCGTTTGTAACATTTACTGTATAAGCAAAATAAGGTCAAGAATAAATACACATTGATTTTTGATAAATGCCACAATAGACACAAATGGATACTATAAGAGCTCTGGTTCAAGAACGATATTTCAATTGTTACAAGCTGTAAATGTTGAATACAGTGTAGCCAACTGACATGAAATTACATTTGCATTACTTTTACCTTCTTAATGTTGCGGTTGCGTTGTTTTTGAAACACCCGTTAGCTGCTGTGTAGAATTCAATAGACTGACTTGGCATTCATGTGGAATGAACAAGGGAACTGCAGAAACTTTGACCAGAACAACCAGTTTTCTTCTTTTACTATAATAAGGACAATAAATTTAGGTGGGTGGGAGTTCGCTGAGTACTTCGCCTGTCCCATCAGTTGAGCAATTTCTCCTATTTTACTGCTCCTGTTGACTTGAAACTTACACCTTATTTTAAATTGGATATTGGGGACTTTATTGCTTGAGTCCCAGCTCCGTGTAGTTGGAAGGAATGCAGTACGTTGTTATAGTTGTGGGAGAAAAGAATGAGTCAGTAGTGTTTCACAGCTGATGCATTTGTAGTGGTAGCGTGTGCTAACTAGACTAAAAAACGATTCTTATCATCCGGCGCATTAATTTAACAAATACCTACGGGGTTATTAACTTGGTCGGATTCGTAATATTTAACTTACCAATTTATATCAAAATATATAAATAAATGAATGTAATAAATATAAACAAATATGTTAAATATATAAAGTTTGAAAACGAATGTTTTGTATCAGAGTAATACTACAATTTGTTCTCCCAGCATGCGCCACTTATTCATTATACCTCACTCGTACCCTTCACCCCGCAACTACACGGAGCTTGAAACCGCAGAATAAATCGTAATTATTTCATTGTTACACCTATTATACAATTATATTTATACTTTATTTATATTAATAATATATTATCCAAATACAGTAAATGAAAAAATACAGTGAATAAACTACTTTTATTTAATCTAACACGTTAAAACATTGTACTTCTTGCAACACTGCAAAAAGCGTAAGGGGAGTCTATTAGTACATAGGAGGTTATGGAAGAGATACACGAGTGGGAACTTGAATCGCCTAAATCTTTCATCCTTAGTATAGTTAAGTAAATACTAGTTAAAAAAGTATCTTTCAACAGTTTTAATATTGTTTCCATCTTAAGTACTGTTTGTAAAATCATTTATAGTCTCAAAATTAAAAAAGAAAACAAGGAAATTAATTTTAAGATCAAATTGTGTGTAAATAAATTAAAGTAGTAGAAATTTTTAACATATTATCATTTCCTTACGCAATATTTATTATAATGCTTGAAGTTCACAGTTCAGTTTTTATCTGAATTTATTTATTTGTTTATTATTGCAGTAATGTTTAAAGTTATTAAACTTAATTGCAATTAATAAATACATTTACAGTAGAGCCTCGATTATCCGCGAGTGCCACGAAAAAAAATGTTTAATTACGAACCTTGACGACCTTGAAGACCCGAGCGGGCGAGTGAATCGATCCCCTCTGTTACTTTCTCAACAAGTTGGCAGAAAAACTCATGTTAAGGAAAGTACAATCTAGAATAAAGAAAAGGTGTTTCCAAAGCAAGAAGCAAAAATGAGTGACTGATTTTTTTAAAAAGGCGTAACTGAACACTTTTTGTTAACTGTACATGTATATTGTTTTTTTGTTTACTGTTCTTTATTTTAGTGATTTAGATGTAGAGCAAAGGTTTCTGTTGTGCTGTATATATTTTAAAAGTTTTACATATTATATTTTTTTGTACAATAAAACATAGTTTTTATGTTAAAATATTTTTTTCATATTTTCACCTCATTTTTAGTCTTTTTTCGGGTTATCCACGATTTTCGCTATCTGCGGTGCCCTTGCCACCCAATTCTGCGAATAATCGGGGCTCTACTGTACTTACATCCCACCAACATACAGAGCTGACAATTGTACAGTGTAAGTTTCTATTGGTTGAACTACCCTGAGAGTTAATTGTCAGTTCATATTCAAATGATAAATATTTGATCCCTAAGTTTAACATTCTAAAAGTTTTTAGATGCTTGCCTTGTAGACATCAGGTGGGACTACTAAATTGTGTATTGCTTGTTGTGAATGTAATTTTTACATGACATTTTTAATCGTTGAACTACTTATGTTTATCTAATTGTTTATATAATATTGTTCTGTACGAACATTTAATTATTGGTTTTATAATATTATGTGATACTACTAATGTGTTCTTGTTGAAAAATTTATTTCTTATTTGATATGATTCATTTGTTTAGTGACCTATAAACTGCAATAAATTATTGTGAAAAGTATTAAATATTTGTGTTTAAGGTTAGGTTATTCCAAAATATTAAAAAACAAAAAAATAATCCTTAATGTGTGTGTGTTGGAATATGTTCATCATTATAGTGTTTATAAAATTGAAACAAAACTTTTTTAAATTTAACTTTTATAAAAAATTGTTTTATAAAAATTACAAGATACACCTTTTGAAAAGTTTAATTTTAATTTTATGTGCTCTAATGATGGGCGGATCCATTGAAACATGTCAGTAGAAAATAGGATTGTATAAAAAAAGGTAAAATACTAGTGAAAAATTACATGTTTTTACAATAGGATTGAATAGGGTGCAGGATGCATTATAAAGATTTATTTTGGCCGCATCCGTGGCATAGTGGTAATGCACTAGCCTACAACGTGGAGCTCCTAGGTTCGATTCCTGGCAAGGGTCTGGAAATTTTCACAAGTTAAAACCTACTGTAGTTGCTGTTGATGCAGGTCACCTTTGTAGTTTAGTGGTAGTGGAGTAGTCTACAATGGGGAAGTCATGGGTTCAATTCCTGGCTAGGGTCTGAAAATTTTCTAAAGTTAAAACCTACTGTTGTTGCTAGTCACTTTTGTAGTTTAGTGGTAGTGGAGTAGTCTACAACGGGGAAGTCATGGGTTCAATTCCTGGCTAGGGTCTGAAAATTTTCACAAGTTAAAACCTGTTGCAGTTGCTAATAACCAAGCTGTTGATGCGACTTTAAAAAATATCTATATAAAAAATTAGTTTTTTTGAGGTGTTAAATAATATTGGGAAACCTTAAAACATATAAGCATGTTAAAAAATAAGAGCTACCTATTGATCATCCTGTATTCTCTTTTGTATTACTTGGTGATTAAATTTTATTAATACTAACATGTATGTGTATTTCAATAAATATTCTCTAGTACTGTATTACATTGTTGGTTTTATTATTTTTCTTTTTGTAGTTTAAAGAAATGGCAAGAAAATATTTATAATTTATATTGGGTTGGTCTAGAGGTAAAGTCGTCATTGCAAGATAGCTGTTTAACGGCTGATCGTCAGAAACAAAGGTTCCTGGTTCAAATCCTAGTAAAAATAGTTACTTTTATACGGATTTGAATACTAGACAGTGGTTACCGGTGTACTTGGATGCTTGGGTTTCAATTAACCATACTCTCTCAGGAATGTTTGGCATGGATCTGTACAAAACTAAACCTCATTTACACGTCACACACTTCATTCTCATCTCTTTGAGTCATGGAGGCTGCTTATTGAACTGAATTGAACAGATTGCAATGTACACTTGTTAGGAATAAAAACTTACACATTGATTGAAATATGTAATATAATGTATTCTTGATTATAACTTGCCATAAATATTGTAAAATATTTTTTGTTTTAGTCAAAGTGTATACAATTTTTACTTTCTCTTGCCTATATGAATATATAGGAAGGAAAGTATTGTTTTCATGTCGATTTTTCGAAATCGAGTTTTCACCGGATCTATACATTTTCAGACCCCCTGAACCCAAAAAACATGTTTTTAGCGATTGGTCTGTGTGTCTGTGTGTGAACAGAATATCTCAAGAACGGAACATCGTACGAACTTGAAACTTGAAACTTAAGTTACATACCACTACCGGACGCGACACGAACATTTTCATCAAAATCGGTCAACCGGAAGTAGTAGTTTATTCGTATAATTTTTCAGTTTTTTGCGATTTTCTCAAAAACTGGTCCTATGATTTTTTTTAAAATCGCGTATTTTACTCAATTTTTTATTCTCTACAAGATAGGGTAGGCGCCATGTTTGCTGAAATTCTCGGTGAGGCTGTTTTCACGTAAAAACGTTGTTTTTTTAAGATTACGGCTTTAATATAAATTTTAGCGCAAAAACTTATATAATAAAAGTTGTAGAGAATTTAAAAACCTACAACTTTTGTTTCAAACATTTTTTTGTATGACGCTTAGTTTAGCGGTAATTTGCGATTTTCTGTTTTTTTTCTCACGAAAACGTGAGAAAAATCGATTTTTTTAACATTTCGGTCTTAGTATGCATTTTACGACAAAAGTGTATATAATTAAATTTATAAAAAATTAAAAGATCTACAACTTTTGTTTAGAGCATTTTTCTCTACAGAGCCTAGTTTAGCGTGAAAGCGTGATTTTCCGTATTTTTAAGCCAAACTGAGTTCGATTGTCATTTTGCGTCATTCACTCGTGATTAAAATAAGGTTATGTTTTTGAGGTTAGTTTTTGTTTATTTCTAATATTTTATTAATAATGTTAGGTTTATTATTAATCATTTGCATTGGCAAGAGAAAGTTGTGTGAGTGTTTCACACCAGATTTTATAATATGTTCACAGCTCCGTGAAACCTATATCATAAACTGATCCTTTCACACATGCACTCGCATACATAGCACCCCTATACTATCTGCCTTAGCGGTTCAACGCTCTACAGTAGTTAGTCACCTACTAGGCTCTTAACTGCAATACTACCATTTTGGTTGTAATATCTTTATCAAATTGTATAATTATTTTCCAAATCTGCGTATTATACTTTGAAACACGAGTCCGAACACGGTGTCATTGTGACAATCCTAAGCATTTCCCATGTTTGATTTCATTCTGACTGCCGTTGTTCCATAATTTATTATAAATTTAACAATTATTATTATTATTGTAAAATGTCACAATTAATATTATTATTTTTTATACTTGTTACAATTAGTATATCTTATTCCGTTGATTTTGAAAATTATTATACAGTTTTGATAAAATAATTACAACTAAAATGGTAGTATTGCAGTCGAGTGCCTTGTAGTATAGGTGACTCATTACTGAAGAATGTAGAACGCTGGTAAGGCATGTTGTTGTGCATGTGTGTTTGTGTGTGTAAGAGTGGTTTATGATCTAGGTTCCACGGAGCTCTGGGCATATTATAAGTGTATACACCATAATTTATGATATTGGTTTAATAGAGTTTAAAATTAATTTTCTTTTTTTTTCAAATGTGCTCTTCTCTTGCCTATACAATATGATAATGTTGTAGCTGAAAAATTGTCTGTTTATTTATTAAATTAGAACTGCAAGAGTTCTTGAAGAATAATACGAGGGGGTACCCAAAAGAAACCGGAATTATTTTTTAAAACTATTTATTTTTAATTTTTTTACAAAAGAACCTTATCCCCTTCAAAATACTCTCCATTACAACTAATACATTTGTCCCACCGGTGCTTCCACTGTTCAAAACATTTTTTGTACTCCTCTTCAGTGATGGCTGCCAGCTCATCCGTCGTTTTTTTCTTGACATCATCAACGTTGTTAAATCGGAGACCTTTCATGCCCCTTTTCATGCATGGGAACAAGAAAAAATCACCCGGAGCCAGATCGGGTGAGTACGGTGCGTGTGGTAGCAAAACCATGCCGTTTTTCGCCAAAAACTGGGTAACCGAGATTGCCGTGTGTGCAGGCGCGTTGTCGTGGTGGAAAAACCAGTCCCCTGTCTGCCACAAATTAGGTCTTTTACGACGAATGCTGTTTCGTAGTCTTCTTAACACTTAAAGATAAAAAGTCAATGGTCTGTCGTCGGTCTGTTCGTACAATTTCTTTCACTTTCACAACATTTTCGTCTGTTCGGGAAGTCGACGGTCGTCCAGAACGAGGTTTGTTCTCAATCGACATGTCGCCATTTTTAAAGCGCAAAAACCACTCGTACACTTGGGTTTTTCCAATAGCGTCGTCTTTGTAAGCTGTGTTCAACATTACAACTGTTTCCGCGGCGTTTTTACCGAGCAAGAAGCAAAATTTCACAGCCGCACGTTGTTCATTAAAACTTGCCATCATGAAAAACGACACGAGCACAAAACAGCACTAGCGAGAACAATCACTGCACGAGAACAGAACAAGCTAGATCAACGAACAAAATGGCATTGAACTGGCAATGAGTAGCGCTACAAGCAGCCTAGTGGCGGGAATTTGTACTGCACAAGCTCCGCCCAGAGCAGAGCTATTCCGGATACTTTTGGGTACCCCCTCGTACATGTTACAACACTACGTACTGCATGTAATATCACTACATTGTAGCATGTAGTGTTTAATGTTTTCTCAATTTTATCTGTATTTAAAAATCTGTTTAGTTTTAAGTTTTTATTTTAACAAATAGTTATTTTAAAGTTATGTAAAAAACATTTTAGTATCTATTGTGATTGAACATATTTTTACACGTGGTTAATGAAAGTTTTTGTTATTTTGTGTTATTAAGAAATAAAATGTTTGTTATTGCATGCATGTTTTGTATGTATTTATATATCTTTTTGTTGTAAATAGTCATTAAATTATGATATTTTCCCATAAATTGTAAAAGAAATAAATACATGTATATTTTCCCACTGGAATTAAATTTTTAAAGCGAGAATTTTATACTCAGTGTAATAAAATATATAAATAAAATTATACACTATGAACGTTTGATTAAATTTTGTTATTATTATTACATATTTCAATCGTTAGTCAACCAAAGTTGGAAAATTTCATGTGAAATAACAAATACATTAAGTTATATAAAATACAAATAAAGATACAAACACAAATGAATTAAAACTTTAATTAAAACAAAGGCCATCATCACTCTGCACCTCGATGTGATCATTTAAATATTCATCGATTGTATAATACACTTTTCTGTTAATTATATTTGAATTTTTCTCAAATTCGTTGTAGTTTAAGTTTTTAAGGAAGTCAGGAAGCCTATTAAAAATATGTAAAAATATTATTTTGGCACTGCTCAGCGTACTAAAAGGCACATCTAGATTATCCCTGCTACGAGTATTGTAATCATGAATATCTGAAATTACTTTATATTTATTTAAATTTTTTTTGACTGAAAGTGTATTCATAAATGTTTAAGTAGATAATTGTCATAATACCGTATTTTCTAAGAATTGGCGTACAGTGCTTTACTGGAGAAGTATTGGCCAGTATTTGCATTACGTTTTTTGCAATATTAATACCTGAGCCACATAAGGTGAACTAGCTCACAATTATTTAACTCATTATTTTTTTTTTTACCAAATTCATAAACTAAATAGTTGCCCTTTGTGGCCCAGTTGTTGTGCTATACTGTAAAATAGAGGTCCTGGGGAAAATTATTACACATTCAAACTCACCATTTCTTAACATTTTTTCATGAATAAATCTTTGAATTGCATCTTGCCACTTGTAATAAATCACAGTAATAATATATTATTAGCTTTTACCATCCTATATTCTCCTTGAAATTGCTTTAATTTAATAATTTTATTTATTTACTTGTTATTTTCGCTTAAATGTTTCGATGGATCTACCTTCAACATATTATACTAAAACCCTGATTACCTGCGAGTGCCGTGAAAATTTTTTTAAATTAAAAACCTAAAAAAACCAATTTAAATCAAAGCCGACAACAGGGAAAATGCAATAAGCCCTGTAGTGTGAAGGTGAAAAATTACTGACAGATTTATTGTGCATCATAATCCTATAGGCCTTGTCAGAATTTTTGGATGAGTAGCAGGTTCTTGCTCTTTTGTTTTTGTCATGCCTTTTATTTCACTTTAAGGAAAATGCAATCTAGAATAATGAAAAGGTGATTCCAAAGTAAGAAGCAAAAATGAGTGACTGATTTTTTATTTTTAAGGCGTAACTGAACACATTTTGTTAACAGTACAATATTGTTTTTAGTTTACTGTCCTTTATTTTAGTGATGTAGATGTAAAACAAAGGTTTCTTCTGTACTTTACATATTTGAAAAGTTTTACATATTATGTTTTTGTAAAATAAATCACAGTTTTTATGCTGAAATATTTTTTCAGCTGACCCGTGGAGGCCCCGGGTTTGATTCCCGACTTGGGTCTGGAAATTTTTACAAGTGTTAACACCCATTGCAGTCACTAATAACCAAGCTGTTGATGCGACTTTAAATAAACAAAAAAAAAAATTACAGTATCTCATCTAACCCACCGGGTTGGTCTAGAGGTAAAGTCGTCGCCAAAATCAGCTGTTTAACAGCTGATATTCGGTGACGAAGGTTCCTGGTTCAAATCCTAGTAAAGGTAGTTACTTATATACGGATTTGAATTCTAGACAGTGGTTACCGGTGTACTTTGATGGTTGGGGTTCAATTAACCATACTCTCTCAGGAATGGTCGGCTTGAGTATGTACAAGACTACACCTCATTTACACGTCACACACTTCATCCTCATCTCATTGGGTCATTGGGTTACTTATTGTTCTGAATTGAACAGATTGCAACGTGCACACATTGGGATTACAAAAAAGAAGTATCTCATCTGTTCTTTAAAAAAGACAAACATAAACAACCGGCAAGTATTGTTATTGTTCCTCTAATCTGTTTACGTTTATATAAATGGAAAAATATTGATTAGACGAAACAATTCAAATAATTAGCTCATTACATTATGCTTTGTATTTCTTGAATAAATTAATGATGAATTGATTTAATGTTTTTGATCTGAATTCATTACTTTGTTTATTGTTTTTCGAATAAACAATGTTTACTTAACTACTGTACTACTTTATTACATGACAAAAGTATTACATTAAAAATTTAATCATTGATTGAATTAATAAAAATCCATACGTGATTTTACATTGAAAATTAAAATAATAATTTAATTGTTCTTAATTATGTTTTTTTTTTTTTTTTTTTTTTTTTTTTTGTTTTTTTTTTTGTTTTTTTTTTTTTGTTTTTTTTTTGTTTTTTTTTTTTTTGCTACTTGCATCCTGGAGACTCCAAAGGGAGTATAGGACATGTCAAGGTAAATTTGATGAACAGAAAGTTTATCACCAATGTGATAAATTTACTACTTACCACCAAAATTTGTTTTTGCTACTGCTTGCTTCAGTATGCTTGTCATGAACCGTATTAAATTAAATATCACACACAATAAATAATAAAAATAAATCAAACACAATGATAAATTCAACACTTACCAATAATTTCCCCCTACTACTGCTTAACTCAGCAGGCTTGTCAAGAACCCCTTTGTATCAAATTGTACACAATATTTGTTTAATTAAAGTTAAATACCAAAACTATTTAGAAAGGAATTCGTGCACACTGTAAAATGTTTCATCAATCAAATATTGTTTTAGCTTTTTTTTAAAATGACTTAAATTGTCACAACTTTTTAAACCTTGAGGCAATTTATTGATGTATTTTCTACCTGCATAAGTTGGTTTTTGTTCAAACAATTTAGTGTTGTGATTAGCAACATAATAATCGATTCTGTTTCTTGTGTAGTGGTTGTGAACATCTAAATTCTGTAAAAAGGTATTTTTCTTTACGTACATTATCACTTCAAAAATGTACAAAGAAGGAACCGTGAGCAATTGCAGCTCTTTAAATAGTGATCTGCATGAGGTAAGGTGGTTGACTCCCATCATACACCTAATAGCTTTTTTCTGTATTTTAAAAACTCTTTCCATGTTACCCTGTGATGAATTACCCCATACTAATATGGCATACCTGATATGAGATAAAATTAAACCATGATAAGCTGCTATAAGCAATTTTTTATCATTTAATCTGGCAACTTGCTTTAATGCAAATACCCCAGATGATATTTTACTACAAATTTGATCGGTGTAATAATCCCACGATAGGGTCCTATCTAGTGACACTCCTAGAAACTTCACTGTTTGCACATGATCTAGGATATTATTTTGTATCAAGACATCCACTTCTCTGTTTTCCCTTACGTTGTGTTTGTTTTTGAACTGTAAGAACTGACACTTTTTCCCATTAACTGTTAACATTAATTCATTCAGAAATTGGACTACAGATTCTACGCTAATCTGTGTGTTCACTTCGAGACTATCTACCAGTAAACTTTTGTTTATGATTGAAGTATCATCAGCAAACAATAAAGCTTTACTGTTGGGTAAGATATCTGGTAATCTATTTATATACAACAAAAACAAAATGGGACCTAAAATTGACCCCTGTGGAACACCAGCTTTGACATCAAGCTTTTCAGACAAAATTTTTGTAAGTTTCCCCCTAACTACTCTAGTTATTTCTACACACTGTACTCTACCTACCAGATAAGACTGAAACCATTTAAGTTCTACGTCCCTAATACCTAATGACTCTAACATTTTCAACAAAACTTCATGATCAACACAGTCGAAAGCTTTACTGAGATCTAAAAACACAGCTAAGGCTTTCTCTCCTGCATCCAATATATCAACTATCTGCTCAAAAAGTGAGACAATAGCAGTTTTGGTTGACTTACCCTTTTGGAAACCATGCTGATCTTTTGAGATGATAAGGTTTTCAGTCAAAAAATTGATTAACCTAATGAACACTACCTTTTCAAAAATTTTGCTAATAGTGTTTAATATACTTATGGGCCTATAATTTTCAACTACTTGGGTATTGCCATTCTTAAACACAGGCAATATTTTACCTTCCTTCAGTTGCTTTGGAAATACACCTCTTTCCAGGGAGAAGTTAATTAGATGAAGGAGAGGTGTTAATAAAAACTTTTTACATTTTTTAACAACAATACTTGAGATCCCATCTAACCCTACTGTTTTCTTACTTTTTAAGCTATCGATAACTGATTCTAGTTCCTCATATGAAACTGAGCTAAATACAAAATTATCTACAACTCTATCCCCCCTAACTTCATAATATCCCTCAGTTTCCGTAATCTGCTGTTTAAGCTTTGAAGCTACTTCCTGATAATACTTATTAAAATAATTACTAATTTCTGATCCATTCTCTATAACTTCATTATTACTATTAACAATTTTTGGTATATCTGTGTATCCCCTATTACTAACTACATTCCGATTCCTATTTATTGTTTCCCATATTGCTGAGTTTAAATTAGTTGATTTACGAAGGACTTCAGCAGTTTTTTTGCATTTAGCACTCTGAACTTTTTTAGCATAATATTTTTTAATTTGTTTGTATCTTTGCTCATTCAATTCATTTTTATCTGATTTGAACTCAGAGTAGACATCTCTGACTTCAGATTTCAGTTTCAAAATATCCCCTGTAATCCATTGGTGAATCCTGAATCCTGAATCCTGGTTGAGAGGGCTAAGAAGCCCTATGATGGCGACATCGTGTTAAGGAACACCTGGTCGCTCGGGGAACAATATAACAGAATAATTGCAACCTCAAGAAATTTAGGGGGAATTTTATAGTTTAAATAGGAAATAGGATTCTGGTTCGTGGGACATTGGAACTGGGACTTGAAAGGAGGTAATTTATTTTTAGAAGTTATCTGTGGAAAATTTAAATTAAGGGACAAGTGGGTTTAAGAGCGGCTCTTTTATTTTATTTTATTTTTCAGTGGCCTTTTTTCAGTTTTGTGGGAGTCCTATTATCTTGGTGAGGGGAAGGCATGCATTTTACTGAACGTGGACTAAAGGTATAATTTAAGGTAGGGGTTAGTTTATGATTTCAGGGGAGACGGAAAGGGCAGAGTTTGGCATAATCACCGGCCTTTTTATCTTCTGAGTGTTTATTAATTTAAAATGGCGGCTCTTTTCACCGTAGTGGAGTGATTATGCATAGGAACATGGGGACAACTACCAACTGGGGAGAGTGAGTCATACAAGTAGAAGGGGCATGGGCAAATAAGAGGAATACAGGGCAGAATAAAAATGTGGCAACTCTAAATTTTGTTAAGTGGGTCATACTGAAATTTAGATAAAGTCGTGGAATGGTAATGGCATAGAGACTTCAGGTGGGTGTGGGCGTCGGTACAAGTCCTGAATGATCTGGGGTCCGTCAGTTTTCCCAGCGTCGTGTAGCCGTTTCGAGGTATTGTAAATAAAGTCCTCCATAGAAGGGAAGAGAAGGTGTTCGTGTATGATGCGATTGGATATAAGATAGTGGAACTGTGTGATGCACCGGAGGACTTTGTTCTGGTATGCTGAAGTACGTCTTTTGTTGGACTTGGAGAGAAAGGGCCACCATACCGGTGACCCGTACAAAAGGAAAGGACGTAGGATAGAGGAGTACATCAGAAGTTTCAGTTTTGAGGAGTATGCAGGAGAGAGGAACAAAGGGATGAGTAAAGCGAACAAGGCCCTACCCTTGCTAAGTTTGCTGTCAATGTGCTGTCGAAGTGTCAATCGTTTATCTAGGTCAACCCCTAGATATTTCACGCTGTTCTGCCATGGGAGGAGTTCCCCTTCCAATCGTAGAGGCGGAGGAACATTGCGTTTTAGTGTAAAGTGGATTGCTTCGCATTTTGTGGGGTTAAGTGATAGTCTCCAGACACGACACCAGCTAGTGATGTCTAGAAGCTGAGTTTGAAGCGCGCGGCAATTGAGGCGGAGGCATCTGCCGTGACGGTACAGAATAGCATCATCGGCAAACAGTCCGAATTGGATTGAATCACGGACAGGAAAATCGAAGGTGTACATAAGATAGAGGATGGGCCCAAGGACCGAGCCCTGAGGTACACCCGCGGACGAAAGGGTGAGTGGGGACATGGCCATGTGGAACTGAGGAATAGTGACAGAGACTTGGAACTGTCTTCCAGTAAGATAGGAATGGAGTAATCGGACAGTTGAGGGGGGAAAGAATTGTGCCAGTTTGTAAAGGAGGCCCATATGCCAGACGCGGTCAAATGCAGCCCGAAAATCAAGCAGCACAGCCGTCGTGTCACAGTAAGAATTTCTGGCATCCACAAGTGCCGTGACGATGCGGAGGAGTTGGGTAGTTGTGGAGTGTCCTTGACGAAAACCAAATTGCTCGGGGGGAAGAACAGATTCAACAACAGGACGCAGGCGCGGGAGAAGAAGCCTTTCGAATAATTTTGACAGGATCGGCAAAAGGGAAATTGGTCTATAACTTTCGGGATCAGTCGGACGTTTGTGGGGTTTCAGAATAGTAATGACTTTGGAAACCTTCCACGAAGAGGGGAAATGTTGCAGCGCCAACACTGCATTGAAAATTGCCAAAAGATGAAGCTTTAGATCTGGCGGGGAATTCAGGATGGCGTATCCAGAGACATTATCAGGACCAGGGGCCTTACGCGGATTAATCGAGGAAATTACAGAGGTGACATCATCCTCCGTGAAGGGCTGTAAGTTACAGGGCGTAGGGTCAGAGAGCGTTGAGTTGACTTCATCATGAATGAGTTCATCCTGGTCATGATGAACGGGCGGAGGGGCGACAAAATGTCGTTCAAAATGCGAAGCGAAAGTGTCAGCAATCGCCTGCGGAGAATATGTCAAACCATTAGGTGTCATCAGAGGATGCGACTTCCTCTGGGTCGACAACAAACGACGTGTAGCCTCCCATGGTCTTCCGTCATCCGCTATTCGATGAAGGTAGTCCTCCCACTTACTACACCGGTGACCATCGAGTAGCTGTTTACACCTAGCAGCGGCACCGTTGAACAGATCCCGATCCATTGGTCTATTTCACTAATTCTCTTTGTTAAAACTACCCTTTTTACTGGACAGCTACTATTATAGTGAAATTTTAAAGTTTCAATAAAATAATGATATTTTTGATTAATTTCGGAAGCATTGATAACAGTCTTCCAATCCTCTTTGGATAAACTGTGCAATAAACAATTTATATTACCCTTGTCCTCTTGCCTAGTTTCTTTATTAACTTTTTGATTCAGGGCCTGACCACCTAAATGCTGAATTTCTATTACTTGGTACCCGTGATCAGAGAATTCTGAACCCCCTAACCTAACCTGACAACTAACAATATTTGTTAGAATATTATCTATTATCGTTTGAGAATGGCTAGTAATCCTTGTATAATCACTAACTTTTATATCCAGATTGTTCATGTTCACGATATCCCTGAACTCTTCGGACATTTTACTCTGAATAGCAAGATTTACATTATAATCACCCATAACAACAACTCTTAAGTACCGTTCAGTCAAACTCTCCAGCAATGCACTGAACAATTTACAGAACTGGTCCCAATCACCATTTGGAGACCTATAAACACCAACGACAGCCATCCTTTCCTGTACCCCCAACCTAACTTCTAATCCTACTACTTCCATATTCATTTCCTGAGAAAACCTATCTACAAAAGGTAAGTTACGTGTATGTATGTTCCTACTAATATTAGTCAGTATACAGACTCCTCCACTTTTATGAAATTTCCTGCAGTAAGAAGCATTAATAGAAAACCCCGGAAAGCTAATCATAGGAATCTCATTACTTTTTAACCCATGTTCGGTGAATAATACCAAATCTGGGTTCTCAGACCTTAAAAATATTTCAACCCTATCTATTTTATTACTTAAATATTGAATATTTTGGTGCAAAATAGAGAAGTGAGATGTATTCCTAACCTGAACTTGATTGATGAAATCATTTTGTGCACCTACCTGTTTATTTCCTATAATTTCTGCATCTGTTGGTAGTGGATGCACTAACCTATCATCCGGATTTAAACCTAACCTGTCATTACCTATTTGTAGCACCTGTGATTGCTTAATGTGAGGTTGGGTTGTCCTAACATAACCTACCCTTCTTTTTCTTAACTTTTTTCCCCCTTTTTTAGCCATTTCATTAAAAAAGTATCCTTAGATTTTAATTTATCTGGGAGTTTACATGTAACGAGTGAAGCTAATCTATCACACAGTATGTTTTTGCCAGTTAAATTTAAATGTAACCCATGTTTAGTATAGTTATCACGATTTAACCTTTCATTGATAAAGTTGATTTTTACCCTTTCAATTGTTTTATTTTTTAGGCTGTTAATTCTTTTATGCATTTCGTGGTTTGTTTTACTTATAACTTTGTTTACTTCTGGCTTGTCATACCGAAATGGAATAGCGTTTATTATTAAATTAGTTTTATTACTTAGTGGAACCAATTCTTCGAATGTTTTTAAGATTTGAGGAGTGTTTTTAAGTTGTTTTGATTCTATGTCATTGGTTCCTCCAAGAATTATTAAATGGTCATTTATACCTAAGGTTTTTACATCGTCTTTAGATGACTTAACAACTTCTTTTAGAGCTTCTTTTAGATGTATGTTTGGCTGTTAATTATATAGGACTTCTTTGCAATAAAAAAATGGTGATATTATGTTTTGTTTAAGGTTCCCATAATTTAAACATGTTAATACATTTCTTAAAGGTATTTATATATATATTTTTAAATAGCTTTCTGAATTGCAATATACAATGAAATTCTTAATATTGATCTTATTCTTATTATTATTGTATAATATTGTGAAACTTATCTCTTAGGTCTGTTTCGGAATGTGGGTAAATTGAATAATTAACACTCTATCATTTAAAAAACAAACAAGTATTAATTAAGCATTATAAATAACAAATGGTACAATCTAATTACAGTAGAATCTTAGTAATCTGGTCGTGCAGTAGTCCGACACTTCCAGTAATCCGGCCCTTAAAATATCAGGCCTAAAAGGATAAAACCTCACCCAGGACAGATTTTGGTAAAAGATTTAAATTGAATTAGGGAAATCAACTCGACCTAATTACGGTGGATTTAATATAACATGTATGTTTAGATTTGATTAAAGAAATGAATAAGTAGACCTTAATTATTATTGTTAAATGGAATAATTTTTGGCCTTTTATCCAAAACCCAGAACTGGGTCGTACTCTATACTTCATACTGAGAATTGACAACAAAACGTAATTCTCAGAACACGAGCACCCTCACACCGCACTAGGGGATGTCAATTACCGATAATTATGTTTAGTACAATGACTACAGAAGTACTCAGCAAATCTTTTTTAATTAGTTAATTTAATTTAAAATCACATAGAAATCAATACATTTTCAATTTTTGTTTAAATTTATAATTTATAGTTCCAAAATTCCAACACATCCAGTAATCGGGCATTTTCAGTAATCCGGCACCCTCTCGGTCCTGAACAGGCCGGGCTACTGAGATTCTACTGTACTTATATAAAATACCCAACTAGAATGCGTACACAAACAAAAGAATAACCTTAAAAGAATTCTACTGTGCAGAGAGAGCAAAAATGATGGATCCCTCACATTCTTTTTCTCTCACACAGCCTGCCAGTGGAGTGGATCGGTTGACAACAGTTCGTCTAGGTGTGCATTACTCACAGCGAGCGTGTTGCGTAAATGAAAATTTGCCTAGATAATTATCTATTATACCATTTCCAATTAAGGTTTTTGTTTATTGTTAAGCCTTAGAATTTTGAAAAAAAAACGCTTCTTCTAAAGCAGTTTTCACAACCTTATTACTGTTAGTAAATTTTTTTGGCTTGATTTTTAGGAAGCTACATTATGAACTATTTCACGAGTTTGTCCTTGAAGTGGGCATCCGGATGAACTTGACAGTTTTGAAGTTGATGCCATATTTAAATTAACATTATGTCATCGGATGGTGACATTAAGTGGCAAATCTTATTTGTTTGGTGGCCCTGAAAAGGGCTGTTTAAGCGGTGGTCGTCTTGATTGAAAGCGTCGATCGTAGTCATTGTGGCGGTCGATGAGCTGGGCGACACGGTGTGTCGTTGTTCAGTGGAGACATCATTTTCTTCTCTCGCAGTAGTGCGTTGATGGCTGCTTTGTCGGATCTGGTGGGTGCAAGGCTCGGTTGAGGGACCGCTGTGGGCATCGCTCGTGTCAGCGGGTGATGACAGCTTACAATGACAGATCGGCGAGCGGAAGCATCAGCTTCTTTCTTGCGGGGTCGTCGATGAACCTTCATTGGAGTCCGGTAGCCGAGTTGCCAATGGTGGATATCTTGTCTGCTGTCTGGATCGGAATTGAATCCCTTGGCTTAGTGGAGCACTCTTTTTATTGTCGCTAAGAGCGCTGCGGTAGGAGGCAGTTACTGGCTTGGCCTTGATGACAAAGGCCTCTGTGGGTATGCCGCCAAAGGGCCTACCGCACCAACAAGAGCTGGGAGAAGTATTGAAGGCCGGCAACACAGTAAATGATTAATTAGAAGGGGTGGCGGTGACAACAAAATGAAAGTTATTAAACTATATGTCTATTTTTAATGAAATTTAAACAATAACGTAAAGTAAAAAAATATGTTATGAGGTAATATTTACACACATCCACACACACGTCATAGTACATCAACACTTCAATAGTTTCCAGTAATAGATTTAAGGCGGTGGAACAAAGTGAAGTACAGAAGACTATGATACAGACTGATCCCCTCCACCAAAATACATACATGAGAAAGACACAAACACGTCTCAATAATATCGGTTCCTGCGCATCCTAACAGTTCATTTGACGTGGTAGTGGGGTGACATTTTCATCACACTTGCGCGAAGGTACTGTAGATAGTTTTCTATCTATAATTACAATAACTTGATAATGAAAAATTGAACAATTACAAGATTATTTTTTTACTTACTTAAACTATGTCCTACTTACGAAGTTAACAGCGATTATACATGTCTACAATATCTACGCTGGATGTTTTCGCAGGCATACTCATACACAGTATTACTCATTTACTCACTGACAGATCAAAACTCGTTGATCACAAATCAAAGACTGACTGTCTTCAAATAAATCGGCTGCGCTTATATAGGCTGACTATTAGTCAGTGGCAGGCACCCCAATAGAGAATGTATCGGCATATAGATATTTAGGAACATGGATAGAACAATCGGGTGACCAAACAAAAGAAATAAGAACGAGGATAGAGATAGCCAGATCAACATTTGTAAGGTTGAAGAAGTTATTTGTAAGTCGGGATATCAACATGGCACTTAGGATGAGGATGCTGCGTTGTTACGTTTTTTCCACGCTCTTGTATGGGGTTGAAGCATGGACCCTCAAGAAAGACCATATCGACAAACTACAAGCATTCGAGATGTGGTGTTACCGTAGAATGTGGCGTATTCCCTGGACGGATAAAGTTAGTAATGCCGAAGTGCTGATCCGGATGCAGAAGAAATGCGAAATCATTAACACCATAAAAAGAAGAAAGCTTCAATATCTGGGTCATATAATGAGAGGACAGAAATACAAGCTTCTTCAACTGATAGTCCAGGGAAAGATTAGTGGAAGGCGGAGCATCGGAAGACGCCGTGTGTCCTGGCTAAAGAACCTGAGGGATTGGTTTAACTGTGGCAGTGTTCAACTGTTCAGAGCTGCAGTCGACAGGGTCCGGATTGCTGTGATGATAGCAAATCTCCGATAGGAGATGCACTATAAGAAGAAGATGGAAGTCATGAGGACAGAGATTTTTGATTTAATAATGAAAATACAAGTTTTTACAAAACGTAAACAACTCATTATAACTGAATAGAATGGTTACAAAAAGAGCCGATTATATCTAAACGAGTGGTTGAGGTTGAGGCAACCGAGTGCGCCATTACTTTCAAGAAAACCGGCAAGCTTATTTGGTGTCCGCTCTATTAACTATTATTATTTACATTAACACTTTTTAAATCTTGGTCCTTCTCGATAATTCTTGAACACACTTTTCTTTTAGATATTGTCACAATATTATACAGTTCGTAGTAATTGAATATGAATAATTGTTATAGTACAATACTTGCATTTATTTTTAAAAAAAATTGTTCACCAAATAAAAATAACAAATAAATATTTTTATAATTATCTTGTTTTGTTGTAAATAAAAATATAATAGATAATTAAAAGATATATATTTATGTGTAATATATTATTAATTTTATTTGTATATTGTTATTTAATAATTTTGTTTTTTTATTTTAAAGTTTGATGATTTTAGGTAAGCCTCTGTCATATTCTGTAGTAATGTGTAGGTATTGTAGCCATTAAATTTTTTGTTGATTACCTGTTTCAAAAATTTTTTTGTTTTATAATATATGCATAACTAAACCAAACAAATATTTAATTTGCAGAATTAGGAACTAATTTAGATCGGAACAGGTTTTTTTGTAATAAGTATTGCATGAGTCCCAGCTCCGTGTAGTTGGAAGGAATGCAGTACGTTGTTATAGTAGTGGGAGAATGAATGAGTTAGTAGTGTTTCACACCTGATGCATTTGTAGTGGTAGCGTGTACTAACTAGACTAAAAAAATATTCTTATCATCCGGCGCATTAATTTAACAAATACCTACCAGGTTATTAACTTGGTCGGATTCATAATATTTAACTTACCAATTTATATAAAAATATGTAAATAAATAAATGTAATAAATACAAACACGTATGTTAAATACGGAAAGTTTGAATATGATGTTTTGTATCAGGGTAAAACAGCAATCGTTCTCCCAGCATGCGTCACTTATTCATTATACCTCACCTTCACCCCACAACTACACCCAGCTTGGAACCGCAGAATACCTATACATATATCAGCCGAGCAAAAAAAAATCATTTTTGCTGTACTCATTTTAAACAAATTATCATTTTTGCTGGGTTAATTGTAACTGGTGATAAGGTCGTGCATGGGAGATCTGGTATAAGTGAATACTTGGAACACTGCTATGGTTAACAGTTCTTAGGTCTTACTGTGGTCTTTAACCTAATCTTATACCTTGTCAACTGCACTATTCAAACTCACCCATTATGGAATAAACACTTACTTAAGTCCAGCCTTTCTTAGGTTGCTCCTATTGTCAACAAAGAATGACGTCACTGAGCATGCGGATTACATAAAAATGAGTACATGCTGATTACTGATTAAAAAGTAACAACAAAATACTTTCAAAAGTATTTAAGTCCAAAATACTTCTAAAAGTATTTTTATAAATGAAATTGTTAGGCCTACATCAAATCATGACTGATATTTTAAGTACTTATAATTTAAAACATAGTTAACTTAATTGGAATACGACATCCATAGTGGACCCTAGCATGCACCCTGTAGTAGCTGGCTTTGGTTTGTTGACAGTTGAAGCAAACTGAGGATGGCTGAACTGTAAATAACTGTAGTTATGACAGGTGCATTAGTTTTTTTTTTGTTTAACGTCTGACTGTTCTGCAATTACTGCTAATGCAAATGGTGAAGGATGATGAAATGATTTTTGTATCGTATAAAAACATGCCGTGCCTGAGTGGGATTAAAACCCAAGACCGTATGATGAGAGGCGAGCATGTTACCAACTACCCCAATGCGGCTGGTGCGCATTAGTTTAGTGCTTAGCACAACTGGCTTCAACGTTAGGGATTCTTGGTCTGTATGTTTAGTCATGACATTATGTTGTTTAGATCACCAGCCAGAAAGATGGTTTGAACCTCTTATAGAGGCTGAAATAGGTCAAATTTTTTTTTTTTTTGCGCCCTGGAGACTCCAGGAGGAGTATAGGACATGTCATCAGATATAACACCTGAAATACATATAAGAATCACACAATGTATCACTACTATCAAGAAAAAAATTCTTGTACGCTATAAAAAGTTTCACTGATCAAGTAATTTTTCAGATTTTTTTTAAAGGACTTCAAATCCTCACAACACTTTAAAGATTGGGGTAATTTATTCATGAATTTTCTCCCTGCATAAGTAGGTTTTTGTTCAAACAATTTTGTGGAGTGATTAGCCACATAATAATTATTCCTGTTTCTCGTGTTATGATTGTGAACATTGAAATTCTGCATAAAATTATTTTGCCTAACATACATAATCACTTCAAAAATGTAGAGGGAGGGAACTGTAATGAGGAGAGAGGTGGTTTATTATTGCCTCTTCCTCACTGAAGAGAAAATTGTGGTTATCAGCATACCAGGCCCTCTACTTTCCACCCTACAAATGACACTTTCACTTCATTCATCACAGAGCCTGGCTCTATAATGAAATTCATTACTCTCAGAGGAGATAACTGTGATCAGTGTCTTTTACACCTCTACATTTTCTGTTCTTAAATGCTTCAGTCATTTAATTGGCTGACCATATGATAAACAGAATTATTTTTTGTAGTCCTGGAACTAGCAGATCAAGTGCAAATAATTTAACACTCCATCTGCCTGTTATGAGCATTTTACATTTATATATCACCTGATATTATCTACGTATAAGCCAAGGTCTATTATACAGGTGTAAGCATGCCCCATGCAGCTTCGTTCATGAAACATGTGTAGGGCCTAATCAATTTTTTTTAAAATAAATATGTAACAGAAATTGAGTAGCTGGTAGACTGACTGTGTACTGCAATGTACACACACACGCACACCCATACATACACAACGTTTTGATAAATTCCCCCGTGTACATCTCTCACTAATCTTTATATCATGTATGTACAGTCTTCAGCAATAACATGTACACATGTACACAAAATGTCGTTTTGTGTAGACTAATGGAATGGTCTTCCTTTGAGATACAATGATGTGCTTATATTTCATTATTTTCGATGCCTAGGTGTTCTCCCTTATTAACTAAAGACTGAAAATTAATTACGTGAATTACTGCCATTAGTCATTTTTTACCATTGCATTTTTAAAAGCTATTTTATAAATTTAAATTTCAGCCATAATCATAGATAAGTTTTAAGAGTAATAATTTATGTTACTCTGCATATGACAGAGGTTTATTAGTCACTGTTTTTCAATTCTTTTTATATTTTTCTGCAATAAAAATTATTACATTCTTTGAATAGGTATTATATTAATTACATTTATAACTGCCAGATTATATTAAAGTAAAAAGTAATCTATATAATACTGTTTAATGTACTATTGTTATAAATTTATTTGTATATAATTTTAATTGCACAATAAAAATATTTTTTTATAAATTGTTTTTCTTCTTTGTTTTGAACATAACTATACAAGGGGGGACCAAGAAGAAACCGGACTTAGAGTGCGCTGCCATTCGTGGATATAGTTGAGAGTTCTCCCACTAGATGGAGCTAGTAGAGACCTTTAACAAACAACTATTCAGATGGCGTAAGTTTATAGGTTGAAGTTTGATCATTGTGTTGTGTTTCTCTTACTGCTGTTGCATTCCATCTGTGATACCATTAAGGCTGATTTAAAAGAACAAAGAGTGCGTTTGAAATTTTGTTTCCTGCTTGAAAAATTGACAATGGAAGCTTACCAAATGCTTCAACAGGTTTTCAAGGAGGATGTTGTGAGCTGCACACAAGTTTTCGAGTGGTTTGGGTGCTTTAAACATGATGAGATGAGTGTTGAAGACCTTGTTCATTCTGGGCCCCCTTCAATGTCTCGAAACGATGAAAACTTGAAAATCCGCCAAAAAAATCAACGGGGATTGTCATTTCATGATCGATGAAATTTTTGAAGAGACAGGCGTGAGTTAGAGCGCGTGCCAGTGGATTTTGACAAATTTTGAGGATTCGCAAATGAGATGTTTTGCCGCTAACTTTGTTCCTCGCCTTTTCAAACAGGATCAACAAAACATTCGATTGAATTCTGTCAGGACTTGAAAAACAAGATTGAAAGTGATCCAAACTTTTTGCCTAAAGTCATTATAGGTGATGAGAGTTAGTGTTACAGGTATGACCCAGAAACCAAGCAAGCATCAAGCCAGTGGAAGATAAGCTTGATGCTTAATGACGTTGCAGGCAGAAGATGACAACAGTAAGAGAAACGCAACACTACAATTAAATGTTAACTTACAAACTGACACCATCTGGCCAGTTGTTTGTTGAAGGTCTTTACTTGCTTCTTGTTGCGGGAGAACTCTCTACTATGCCTACGAAGGGCAGCGCACTCTCAGTCCGGTTATTTTTGGGTCTCCCTCGTAATTTCTGGTAATATTGAATTTTCCTTAATACCATTCCCATTGTTTATTAATATTGCAAAGTTATATCCTTTAAATACAAACAACTGAATGGGCTATTAAAGTATGCCAAAAATTTGTTTTAATATTCCATTTAGCCTGATTTCTCCTAGTCAGTCAGCATTTACAATTACAATGATTTTTTATTTATTCATTAATTCAAGAGTAATTACATTTTTTGAAGTACCTACATAACTTTGATGTTTGATCTTTTGTTTGCTATCTCTATCAGTTTTAACCTGACAGAAAACAAAACTGGAGTATACTAATACATTATAATAGCATTACTTCTTTTCTATTAGAGTACTTGAATTCTATAAAATTACATAATTTTGCAATTTGTGTTCATATGCACTTGTACAAACAACTGAAAGGTGGTAAATATACTTTCGGTTTAAAAAATATACACAGTATTTTATCATATTAGGCAATGTGTTAGTAAAATATATTGAATGCAATTTTTTTCACTGTAATCAGAACACTTACTATCTAAAAATCAATAAAATCCTCTGTAATAGGTAATTAAAGTATGATTAACCTTACTACTAATTCAATTTTATAACAGTTAAGAATGCAAATAGATGATTAACTTTTTGCCCTTATGCTCAATTCATAAAGATTTAATTTTCTCATTTACTTTGGGTATTAATTGAGCATTTTTTTCTCAAAATGCTTTATGTAAGTATCTTGAATATTATTTTGTTATTTATTTTTCATTTTTTATCATAAAGTATTTGGTTAATGATTTTTATTCATTTTATTGGAAATATTAAAATTAATCATTATACGTCGCAATTAAGTAAAAACAAGTATTTTTTTTAGTTAGAAAGTCATTTATTTAGCTTGAAAATGTGGAGATAAAAAAATCTATAAAATAAAATTGTTAATTAAAAAAATTTATTACTCATGATAATACTAAAATCTTTTTAAATAATACTGTATTTACCCGGATATAAGACAACCCTTATTTTTAAGGCATGTGTGTCAGACAAAAATAAGAAAAAAAATTTAATTGCACACTGATGTAACAATAGGAACGTTTATTGAAAATTTAATTTTTATTCTGGTACACACTTAATTCGCTAAAACCTTTTCAATATTTTGATATTTTTTAAAGTTTTTTTTAAATTTTTTGATTAAACATAATATAATAATTCTTCGTTTGCTGGTTCATCGGAGTGAACGTCCTTCTTCATCTGAAGATTCACTAGTGTCTTTGGCTGTTGGTTTTCCCACAAGTAGTCAGTCATCTTCACTTCCATCCATTGCATTGGTCACGGAGCAATAACAATGGGTTCGGAAGAATACTGTCAAAATCCATTTCCCCAGTATGAAAACTGAAGCTACCTTCAATTTTCCTCTCTGAGTAACAGCATGATCTTTCAACAACCATTCATTATAAAAATTTCTTAAAGTGTCTTTGAATGGGTTATTTACAACATCTAAGACTTGCAGCTATGATGTCATACCTCCAGGAATAATTATAAGATCAGTATTGACTTTCTCGATGTCTTCTTTCACCTCTCGAGTGAGATAACCTTTGACATCTCTATTGCTAACCATTATTCGCACAATACCATATGGAAATTATCGAGCTTACCATTCTTAGTACACAAATATACAACGATCTGCAATTTTGAGGTATCTTTTTTTTTTAAAAACCCCTTGTCTTATATTCGGGTAAATACGGTGAATTGTTAATTAATAACTATTAAGAGGTGCTCTCACATTATTGACTTTAAATTCAGAATATATTTTGTAAAATACAAATTTTTTTACTTTTATAATGTTTATTGATGGTTAAGTGCACAGCGGTGTTGTGTGCAAAAAAATGTTTTTTTAGGACTGCACTATTAAAATTACCACCAAAATAATGAAGGCTGTAATGTAAATATAATTAAGTAACTAATTGGAAATACAAATTTATCCAAATTATTTACTACTTACTAGGAAAACAGGAGTTTTCCCAGTAGTAAGCACATAACACATTTTGTGCCAGTTCAAGAGTTCCTTACTCCAATCTTGCATGGAATATTTTTTACTTTCTCTTGCCTATATGAATATATAGGAAGGAAAGTATTGTTTTCATGTCGATTTTTCGAAATCGAGTTTTCACCGGATCTATACGTTTTCAGACCCCCTGAATCCAAAAAACATGTTTTTAGCGATTGGTCTGTGTCTGTGTGTGTGTCTGTGTGTGTGTGTGTGTGTGAACAGAATATCTCAAGAACGAAACATCGTACGAACTTGAAACTTGAAACTTAAGTTACATACCACTACCGGACGCGACACGAACATTTTCATCAAAATCGGTCAACCGGAAGTAGTAGTTTATTCGTATAATTTTTCAGTTTTTTGCGATTTTCTCAAAAACTGGTCCTACGATTTTTTTTAAAATCGCCTATTTTACTCAATTTTTTATTCTCTACAAGATAGGGTAGGCGCCATGTCTGCTGAAATTCTCGGTGAGGCTCTTTTCACGTAAAAACGTTGTTTTTTAAAGATTACGGCTTTAATATAAATTTTAGCGCAAAAACTTATATAATAAAAGTTGTAGAGAATTTAAAAACCTACAACTTATGTTTCAAACATTTTTTTGTATGACGCTTAGTTTAGCGGTAATTTGCGATTTTCTGTTTTTTTCTCACGAAAACGTGAGAAAAATCGATTTTTTTAACATTTCGGTCTTAGTATGCATTTTACGACAAAAGTGTATATAATAAAAGTTATAGAAAATTAAAAGATCTACAACTTTTGTTTAGAGAATTTTTCTCTACAGAGCCTAGTTTAGCGTGAAAGTGTGATTTTCCGTTTTTTTGAAGCCAAATTGAGTTCGATTTTCATTTTGCGTCTTCCACTCATGATTAAAATAAGGTTATGTTTTTGAGGTTAGTTTTTGTTCATTTCTAATGTTTTAATACTAATGTTAGGTTTATTGTTAATTATTTGCATTGGCAAGAGAAAGTTGTGCGAGTGTTTCACACCAGATTTTTTAACTAATCTGTATCATTATTTTAAATGGTGCAGGGATAAATGAAATAATGAATCTTTTGCCCAAGAACTAAGTATTCTATAAAATTATATTCTAAGATGTGATAACCCATTGGGTTGGTCTATAGGTAAAATCATTACATAAGTCAGCTGTTTAACCCTAGAATGGAAAGCCGTCGTAAAATTTACTACGTCAACTTCGTTTTTCGTTGGTACTACTACGTTCCAACGTTGACTGTACTGACCTTAAGGGTGTGTATCGTTTCGCCTGAGACAAGGTCAGTGTGTTATTGACATCGGTTACAACTTTTGTATTTTGTCGAGTGAGAGTATAAATCGTAAATATTACGACGGGTTTCCACTACCGTAACTATTTTTTATAGGGCATCGATTTATATTTTAATTATTGTAGCTTTCGTAGTGACGTGTTAGTGTTAAAATAAACTGTAAATAGTTAGTTGTATTATAAATTATGATCGGGTTACATAAACAGCTCATAACACCATGGTTAGAAGAAAGGATCAAATTTGTCTCAATTCAACGATCTTTGAAGACGATTATACTTCAAGTTCTGGGAAGAGAAAATGATCCAGTTCCTGTCCCTAAACAGGTCAAGAAACGAACAGTTTGTAAACATTGCCCAGCAATAAAGAGGCGTATGACAACAAGCTGGTGTATCATTGCAACGAGGCATTCTGCGGGGAGCACAGAGGAGAAATATGCAATGAGGTGCACCGACGTCTATCACGATTGAACAGTGAAATCTTTGCAAATACCTAGACTCTGACTACCTTGTTTTTTTCTTAGCAATATCAAACAGTTTACCTAACAATTTATACGACTTTATGGTATTTTACTAATTTTCCGACTTAATAAAAATTTACTACTTAACCAATAAATTTGAAAAAAAAAATAAATATATTCAAGGTGCATAATACCGTTATTTTTACTTTATTGTATATTAAATTTGTATGAAATAAACTAAAAAATTATAAACATAGCACATTTTTATTTGAAATACATGCATCTATAAGATTTGGACTTAAAAAGATCAGTAGTAAATATTACGACGGGTTTCCAACAACGTCACTATTACTAGGCTTTCCATTCTAGGGTTAACAGCTGATTTCAAGGACGAAATTTCCATGGTTCAAATTGTAGTAAAAGAAGTTACTTTTATACAAATTTGAATACTAGACAGTGGTTACCAGTTTACTTTATTATTTAAGGTTCAATTAAATATAGTGTACTCACTCAGGAACGGTTAACCTGAGTCTGTACAAGACTACATCTCATTTACACGTCAGACATACTGTATGAATCTGAGTTTTGTGCAGCTGCGGGATGAAGGGGACAGACGAAGTACCAGACTACTGCTACGTCATAACACTCTACTAATCATCTCATTGCTCTTCGCTGGGCAGTAGGCTGCCTAGTGCGGTGATATACGTGGGTGTTGTTTTGACTATTCGCTGAAGACGGTGACACCGAATATATGTAGTTTGGATAGTACCCGTGACTACTACAAACATAGTACAAGTAAACCGTTACTACTACTAATGCAATCTCTCACAGTAGTAGTGACGTAACGCATACCACTCAGCTGCACAAAGCTTAGCAACGGGCAGTATCCTCATCTCATTTTCTCATGAGGTTGCTAATTGTTGTTAAACTAAACAGATTGCAACATACACATATTTTTGTTGTTTTGGTCATCAGCCGAAAGGCTGGTTTAAACCTCTAGGGACTTTACTAAGTAAAACAAGGATTGAGGTGATTTACATTTACCTTCCTCACTAAGTGGAAAAGTATGCTTATCAGCATACTAAGCCCTCTGAAAAGCATCTCCTTTCCACTCTACAAATGAGACCTTCACATCATTCACCACAAGGTTTGGCTGTATAATGAAATTCATTACTCTCAGAGAAGATAACTCTGACTAGTGTTGTTTACACCTCTACCTTTTCTATTCTTAAATGCTTCAGTCATGGCTGATGATGTAATAAGAAACAGAACTATTTTTTGTAGTCCTGGAAATAGCAGATGGAGTGCAAATAAATTTAACACTCCACCTGCCTGTTATGGGCAAGTTAACATATTACGGTTACAAAAAAGAAAAAAGTGATATCGCACTTGTATGAATGCATAATTTACACTTTTAACTTTTTTACCTCTAGAAGTATATGAGATGTGGCTATTAAATAACGAGACTGACGTAAAAAAATTTATTTTTATTTTATACACAATCACTTATTGTCACCTTCAATATACACTCCTTCTCTATCCCTACAACGCTCCATGCAAATTTTCCATTGTGGAAACAGTGCTGGAAGTCATCTTCTGTCAGCTCTTCAGGACACATGCTGTTTTCTCTTTTACAGCTTCCACAGACTCAAATCTTGTCCCTTTTAATGCAGATTTCACCTTAGGGAACAGGTAGAAGTCACATGGTGCAAGATCTGGTGAATAAGGTGGATGTTCTAACACTGAGATGCTGTACTTGGCTAGGATTTTCTTGACAGACAACGCGGAATGACCTGGCGCATCGTCTTGGTGGAGAACCCATGATTTGTCCTTCCACATTTCAAGGTGTTTTTTCCTTACTCTTTGACATAGTTTAGAAAGTACCTCAAGGTAGTAATATTGATTAATTGTTTGATCTTTAGGAACCCAGTGAAGGTACACAATCCCATGGATATAAAAAAAACACAATCGTCATTGCTTTAAATTTTGACTTGCTCATTCGAGCTTTTTTGGCTCTCAGTGAAGTTCGCTCTTCCATTGCATGGATTGGTACTTTGTTTCCGGATCATAAGTAAAAAACCCTATTTCATCACATGTTATTATCTTCTACCTGTTCGCTAAGGTAAAATCTCTATTAAAAGGGACAAGAATTGAGTCTGTGAAAGCTGTAAAAGAGAAAGCGATATGTGTCCTGAAGGAGCTGACAGAAGATGACTTCTAGCACTGTTTCCAACAATGGAAAATTTGCATGGAGCGTTGTAGGGATAGATAAGGAGCGTATATTGAAGGTGACAATAAGTGATTATGTATAAAATTAAAATTAAATTTTTTACAACGTCAGTCTCATTATTTAATTGCCACACCTCATATGTCTGCATTATATCCGGAATTTCACAATCTGAAATTGGGTCTGCCCCCTATATTTTGGTTAACCCTTTCTAACCCAGTGTGACATAGAAGGCATATTGGAGTGAAATAACAGACCTCAAAATTTTAGATGTTAGAGACAACTTTGGATTAACGAATGCTGGGTGTGAAGTATAATAACTTTCTGTACCCTAGCCAGGATTCAAACCTGAGACCTCCGCTTCGCAGTGTAGTATGCTGACCATTGCGCCATGGAGGCAACCATTAATTTCTTTTTAATTTTTTTTTAAATTTTGGTTTCAGAAGTTTGTTTCATTTACTAAAATAAGGTAACATTTCTTTGAATATATTGTATATAATGTACAAGTATATTTTTTAAACTGTTACTAAATAGTGATTTTATCCATTTTACCAATATTTTTAATTGTAAAATTTTTAAAGTCTTAAATAACATTTAAATCATACTTAGTTTTTTTTACTACAAATCTAAGTAAGGGAATATTGTTTTGTTTAGGAAGCCTAAACATGATTTGACTTATTCTTATTGTTGGGAACTTTCATACCATCAAGTCCTAATGTGACGTATATGTCACACTTTTTGTCAAACCATCAAAAGGGTTAAAGGTCTAAAAATGATTTTATTACACTTAAATATCAGTAAAATGTATGAAACCATGTAAACGTATTCTTTTGTATACAGTTTAAAAATTTGGGATTGAAAGGGTTATGCGAGATTTTACTGTACCTAGAAAACAAATAATTTTTTTATTGATAAAAAAATTGAAAATGTGTTGCATGGAGTAAATTCTATCAATCAGAAAAACCAAGCTGATTTTTTCATGTAGATTCAAAAGGTTTAGAGTTTATTATTTTCCTGTCTAGTTTTTAATTCTTCTACTCAGTCTTGTGACATAACTGTTTTCTCCTGATATCCTAGCATTACACTGTAAAAAAAAAAAAAAAAAAAAAAAAATTATTAACAAACAGACCTGTAATGAAAGGTTATTTACTTACATGATTTGTTGTGTATCATTTTGCAGAATATAATATTTAATTATGGCTGGATCATAACGTTAGTTCTTGGAGGTTTATTAATAATCTGCTTTTATTACTTAACAATTTGTAATCTACACTACTGGAAAAACCGAGGATTTCCATATGTTACTATAATACCATTTATTGATTATTACATGAATATGTTTTTGCATAAGAAAACAATCAGAGATAAAATGACAGATATCTATAACAAGTACAGAGGACATAAATTTATTGGATTTATTCTATTTCATCATCCAGTTTTAATGATTTTAAATCGTGAATTAATTAACCATATATTGATCACAGATTTTAATCATTTTCATGACAATCTTTCAACTATGGGAAATTGGGAACCATTAAGCTCATATCTTTCCAATTTACGTGGAGACTACTGGAAAAATATTCGTCATAAATTAACTCCTACATTTTCTTCAATGAAAGTAAAACTGATGTTCGATCAAATTGATCACTGTGTTACTCTTATAAAAATGTATATTCAAAAGAAACAAGATACATGGGATGCAAAAGTATTAACAGAAAAATTTAATATACATGTTATAGCTAATGTTGCATTGGGTCTAGGACCAGAATGTTGCAAAGAAAATGGTAAAAGAGATCTACTCTTTGAAATCTGTAAAATATATTTTACTCCGTCTCTTAAAAAAGAATTAAAATTTATGTTGTATTCATCTTTTCCAAAATTATCAAAATTTTTAAAAATAAAATTGATTCAGAGTGAAGTCAGTGATTTCTTTGTAAATCTTGTTAGAGATACGATGGAGTATCGTAAGAAAAATGGAAAAAGGCGAAATGATTTTTTGCAATTGATTATGGATATTAAAGTAAATGAAGAAACAGAAAAATTAGTAAAGACTAATCAAAGTGAAATTAAAAGATCAAGAGATACGTATTTATCAGAAAATTTAAAAAATGTTTCTTTGGAGGTACCCAATAAATTTGGTAGGTGTGAAGAATAAAATTTATTGTTATCTACTTGTACAATTTTGTCTTTTGTAAGTTAAAACAATCTTTATTTTTACAATCTTCAAGAATAACCTACACTGCAAAGTGTCACAAATCCAATTAACATAAGTACAGTATTCAGATGAACTGCAGTCCCCTAGCCGTGGGAGCGAGAGAATGCATAACGCTCTCAATCGCATAAGCCATATGCGCTGTTCCAATAACATTGTCTTCAATTTTACTCATTGTTGTGAGCAAGTGTTTATGCATGCAGAAAACTAACAAGCAAGATAACGACTGTAGTATGTTTTCAGATTTGGATTATAACGGTAAAGACCTTTGAGCGCATGCATAGTTATGTCACATATCTCCCTCTCCAGTCGGACGTTTAACCAAAAAAAACAAAAAAAAAAAAAAAAAATCTCCCTCTCACTCGCTTGACTATGGGACATTAGTTCGTCTTATACCTAGACATTGTTGTAGATTAAAATTAACAATACTCGGAGATACACTAAACCAAGTCACATTTTTACAATGTTACAGGAGAGCAAATTAAAAAATTTTTTTATGGTTTTTTCTTAGTTATAAACACATAAGAGTTAATTTACTAAAACCTGTTACGGATAATAATAAACTTTGATGTATTTTAACACATAATTAATTGTGTAGTCCGAAAAATAATAATTTTTTTACCGGAAATAGATGAACTTAGTGTTATATACTCCTAGGTTTTTACATTTAAATAGCATATAATTTTCACGCTATGTCAATAATAAACAAATAAAATTATTATTAACTGCTTTTGATTCGTCCCACATAACTATGTACTCACTCCCATTTGCATTATTGTAAAACGTGTAGTTCAAGAAACATAATTTGCATTTTTATAATACTGGTAGAATTTGTTAAATTAAAAATGAATTAGGGAGAAATTTTTGAAGTCTGTAAAATAAGTACCTTATGGTTCTGATCATTCTTCGCATCAAAACTCCAGTGAATTTATTATTCAGTGCTGTACGAACATTAGAGGTACATAACACTACGTGCACTCAGCGCTTTAAAAAAAAAAGTTTAGGTAGAGGTTCATAACAGTAAGTGCACATGGTTTACCTTGGTTTAGTTAGGGACATGGTGTTACCATCAAAGTTCCTATCTCCGTTTGTATAAGGAATAAAACATAGTGTTTTGTACCACTAGAAAAATTGAGAAAAGTTATTTTAGGAACATAAAAAAAGTGAATTTTGAAAAAATTGGACTTAGTGTTGTGTACTTTTCGGGTACTGAAATATAGGTCTACTGTAAGTGTATTTATGTTTAGAGTATAGAACAGTTTTATTTTTTTTTTTTTTTTGTTTAACATCCGACTGTTCTGCAATTACTGCTAGTGCAGACGGTGAATGATGAAATGATTTTTTGTAACGTATGAAAATATGCCGGGCCTGAATGGGATTCGAACCCAAGACTGCATGATGAGAGGCGAGCACGTTACCAACTGCGCCAATGCGGCCGGCTATATAGAACAGTAGCCAACAACAAATTTTTATTAAGGTCCGTTTAAAATTTTGATGAGACTGGCACAATCTGGCCAACTTTTTACTTGCCTTGCCAACTGTAAAAATTAAGATATTTCAATCATGCTAAATTGTAATACTAAATTGTTGATTTCGGAAAGGTATTGAGCAATAAAATGTAACAACAATTTTGAACTTCTGTCAGCGGTGGTTATTCAGGTGAATTTGGTAAAGAGCCTCTTCACCTATTTTTTGGATTGGGTAGTACCGAGGTTTATTTCTCTCACAAAATAAGTAATTTATAATTTTTGTTTTATAATAAATTAAGAAGTTTCGTGTAAGAAAGTACATAAAATCATTGTATCAGCTTAGGACACACTCTAATGCTTTAAATAGCTCTTGTAAAGGCCTAATATACTGGGTGATTCATTTAAAAGTAGCCCGCCGCTTGAGTAATTTAATTTACAACCGCTCGAGTAATTTTCATATGCTGTATTGGCAGCACTGATCACGATGTGATCGACTGGCCTTTATAGTACAATTTATATTATTATTTAATTATTATATTATTATAGAGTACAATTTTTTCCAGCAAGATGGTGCAACATGTCACACGTCTCTCCAGTCCCTATCTCATATCAATCAGGTTTTCCCCATGCGAGTTGTTAGTAAAGATTTGTGGCCTCCTCGTTCACCCGATTTGAGTATTTTTTTCTATGGGGTTATTTAAAATGAACTGTTTACCAAACAAACCCCCGCAGTATACATGAGCTAAAGAATAACATCGTGGCAGCCATTCAAGCTATAGACGTTTTCGTATTGCGTCGTGTGTGCATCAATAACATTGAACAAGTGCAAAAATGTGTAAGCGTTCAAGGACGCCACTTTCACCATCTACTGTAAAGGTGAAGTTGAAATTTGTATATAAATCTTAAATAAATTTGTAAAATTATGTATTAAGTAATTCTATTTATTCATTTACTATTTGAATTCAATTGAGTGCCGAAGGCCGCTGTTGCATGCAGCGGGCTACTTTTAAATGAATCACCCGTTATATAATAAATGCCCAAGTCAAGAGTTAGATAAGTGGCTGCCGCTCCTCTTCCAGCGTGACCAGGTTGCAATGACAACGGATTGTCAGTGGCAAATATCCACTCCTAGCTCTCATCACCTGTCCCTGAATAGTGAAGAGATTGGGGTGTGTCGACCAGCTTACTGCACCTGCATGTTCTATGTATGTGTACATTAGTTGTTATGTATTTGCGGTGCCACACAGTTGTTTTGTTTTACTTTCGGGAGACACGAGGATACCTACATGTTCTGTGTACGTGTACATTAGTTGTTATGTATTTGCAGTTTCACGCAGTTGTGTTGTATGTGTGTCTTTTTAGTATCTTTTTACTTTCGGGAGACATGCGGATACTTATTCATATACTAGTTAGTTTTTCTCAGTTTTTTTTCAACTCTTCACCTATTTTTGAAGGCACACTACTGACTCCTGTAGGCTCATGTACAAAAGTTGAGGGTTTTTCTATTTTGTAGTGCAGCGCTATCATGAGTTGTTTTCAGCCTGATCGCGCCCATATACTTGTCCAGTGAGGATCAAATCTCTTCAGAAAAACTTAGTTATGTGTCGTGTTGACATTTTGTGTGTCACAGACATTGAGTGTATGTACATGAATATTAGATCTGCACACAAAAATTATTATTATTATTATTCCTTGTGGTCTGCAAAAAATAAGGTGCTGGTCCACTTGTTGGTGACTACTGGTATAAAATCTAAATTAATCTGCTTCTTCTATGCTTGAGGTCTCCTTCAGTGAAAAAATTGTGCCAGCATGTAGAATGTAGCCTGTCTTAGTGTCACAGTTTCAGTCACTGAGTAAAGTGTCGTTTGATGGTTTTTTTTGTATCAGGGTGTTCCACATTTTGGTTCTAATCTTAGATAAATTTCAGCACAGTCTCTTTTCAGTTGCATTGAGATTGGGTAGGCCAATAGGAAGGGGGTAGTTGGTTGAATGCCGTGTCTTTATAAACCATAAACCTACCCTCAGTCTTTTTGGGTTGTTGATGTTGTTGTTAATTCACCATGATGTGGGTTAGTTGTTTGGTATAAAAATAAATAAATTTTTAATTATTATACGCTGAGGAAAATTGAGTAGGCTATTATTTAATTAAAACGATTGGGTGACACGCTTTAAGGACACCAATACCCGTCATATATTTCAATGTTAAAATCTCTTAACTTTATGACCCATTTTCTAAAAAAGTACAAAAGCTACAAACATGAAATTTTGAGAGGCTCTTCAGCTCTTTATTTGAAAATAATACCACAACAATCATCAAAATTTACTGAAAGAAAAAAAAAATAATTTTTTTATATTTGTAAAAAGAATTTGCTCCAAAAACAACTTTATATAAGCCAAAATTATTTTACTTTTTAGTAAATATCAAAAATTCTAGTGGTATAACTCCACCTCTTTGATAATAATTACCACAACAAATTTGAAGCAGATCGGTCAAATAGTTTTTGAGAAAACAGGGTTTTTATAAGAAAAATCATGATTTTCGGAAAAATGCAAATAAAGACAAGAATAACGTTTAGTTCCAAGTTTGTCATATGCTACCTGCTTAAAACAGCCCTGCTCCATAATCTGGGTTGGAATCCGTTTATGTTTTATCTTTTAATTTCTTCTTCACGTGTCTGTTCTTTCGGCGAGCTTTTTTTTCATATCCTCATACGTATATTTTTTTCTGCACCGCGAATTCAACATGAATCAATTTTACTCAAAATTGATACAATATTTGCTCCTGGGTTTATTCCTAATTGTTTTATAACGTCACACTTACTTATATTACCATCATTATAGGTTGAAATGGCATCATGAATACCTAATGTCATGGTGTCAATACCAACAAATACAGATTTGGGGATTCTACTCGAGGTGATATGGTTGAAGACTCACTTATATTTTGAGTGTTGCCATGAAGGCATTTTTGTAATAAACCAGTTCGAGACAGATCAGCTAAGACAGGTTTGATAACATCTAGTAGTACAGCAGTAGGCAGTGAATGCTTATGTGAGTATCTTTTGTTTTCCTTGATGGTCTTTTGACATAAGAAAAGACAACTAGCTACGCAAAATGTTTCCTCAACAACTCAACAGGGACAATTTTTTTCATGCATTTTAAAAAATTTGTAAATAAATTAAAATTGGGAATAAAAACATAAATTTGGTATCAAAATGCTCAGAAATTACCAAATATTCATATAAAAATATAAAAACAAAATTGATTATTTTTTTTTTTTTTTTTTGGGTACTGGTTACCTTAATGAATTTAACATAGTAATAATATTTAGGCTTATCAGTTTTATCTTGACATCTCTTATACTCCCTTTTTGGAGTCTCCTGGATGGAGTTGGGGAAGAAAAAGGTTTTAATTAAGCTAGCAGCTTTTAAGTTTGAATACCACAGGCTTTCTGCATGACAAATACCGAAAACCATTTCTGAATTGTAGATCTAAGACCAAGCCAAAAGTAAATGGTAATTGGCAATTACCACCTACAGTAGACTAATTTTACAACATTGTAATTATCTAACCAAATTAATCTTTAGTGTTTACAGATCCAGTCATAGCCTCTCAGATATATTCCTTCTTAGGTTTGGGCGGTGAAGTAATTTCACACACTCTGAGTTTAGCGTTGTATGAATTGGCAGTCAATCAAGATATTCAACTTCATTTACAAAATGATATTGATACTATTCTGTCAAATGAAATATTGTCATATGATTCTCTGAAAAAACTTACTTACTTGGATCAATTTCTATATGGTAAGATTATTTTTATTTATAATTTATAAATAGTTGTGGAGGAATTATAGATTTCATAAATAACTGATTGCCCATAATTTAAATGGAGTATTAAATTTATTAGCACTCGATCTGCTAGTTCCAGGACTATAAAAATAGTTTTGTTTCTTATCACATGGTCAGCCAATTAAATGACTGAAGCAATTAAGAACAGAAGAGGTAGCCGTGTAAAAGGCACTAGTCAGAGTTATCTTCTCTGAGAGTAATAATTTTTTTTTTTTGTGTCCTGGAGACTCCAGGAGGAGTATAGGATATGTCGTCAGATATAACACCTGAAATTCATATGAGAATCACACAATGTATCACTGCTATCAAGAAAGAAATTCTTGTACGTTATAAAAAGTTTCACCAATCAAGTAATTTTTCAGATTTTTTTTAAAGGAATTCAAATCCTCACAACATTTTAAAAATTGGGGTAATTTATTCATGAATTTTCTCCCTGCATAAGTAGGTTTTTGTTAAACAATTTGTGGAGTGATTAGCCACGTAATAATCATTCCTGTTTCTCGTGTTATTATTGTGAACATTGAAATTGTGCATAAAATTATTTTGCCTAACATACATAATCACCTCAAAAATGTAGAGAGAGGGAACTGTAAGCAATTTAAGCTCCTTAAATAGTGGCCTGCATGAGGTTAGCTGGTTAGCTCCCACCATACACCTAATAGCTTTCTTTTGAATTTTAAAAACCCTATTGATATTACCCATGCTAGAATTACCCCATACTAATACCATAACGAATATGAGACAGAATGAGGCCATGATAAGCTGCCATTAGACATTTTTTATCATTTAATCTGGGAATTTGTTTTAGTGCAAATACCCCAGATGATATTTTACTACAAACTTGATTGGTATAGAAGTCCCAAGACAAAGATCTATCTAGAGATACACCCAGGAACTTCACTGTTTCTACATGCTCTAAACTATTATTATGAATAAATACATCCACTTCTCTACTTTCTTTAACGTTATGTTTATTTTTAAACTGCAAGTACTGACACTTTTCCCCATTAACTGTTAATAACTTTTGATTCAAGAACTGTACTATGGACTCTATGTTAACATGTGTATTTACTTCAAGAGCATCTACCAGTAAGCTCTTACTGATTACTGAAGTATCAGCAGCAAACAACAAAGCTCTGCCATTAGGTATGACTTCTGGTAGCCTATTAATGTACAATAGGTTCAATCCCAGCCGGGGTTTGGAAATTTTCACAAGTTAAAACCCACCATAGTTGCTAATGACTGAGCTGTTGTTTTTACAAATTTTTACAACTTTAAATTTATAGTATCATACCCTTTGTTACTTATAATCATTTTTATTTTTATATATTTTGGCGTGCTTGTTATGAATGATTCACAATTTCTACGAATTTTTTCTTCCTTATGCCATATTTTGATAAATGCAGGTATAAGATCAGTCTTTGTAGTGATTCTCTTCTTGGGTTTTTCTTAACAGTTACCCAAAGATTCTCTATCAAATTTGAATCAGGGCCGTTACCTGGCCAGGAAAGGATTTTCAGGTTATTTACTCTTAGAAAATATAACTGATCTTACTTTGTGGCAAGGAGTCCTGTCCTGCAAGAACACAAAGTTTCCTACAATCCCAACTACTTTTACAACTGAATGACTGGTTCTCTGATGGATATGTTGTGTATTTGGAGCATTTCAAAACTATATCATGTTCTTTTTATGAAGAACTTACTTTCATTAAAAATAAATCTTTATAATGCATCCTGCAGTTTGAAATTAATTCTATTTTATATAAAGAATTTATATAATAAATTTCATTAATCTTCTTTTTAAACTGCGTCAACTTTTATCTTTACTTAATCGTGTTTTGGTGGATCATCAGAGTAAATAACATAATTGAAACTACAATTTTTTAAAAATTTATTTAAAATCTATAGAAGATTATACATCTTCAGTCATTTGTATAAAACTGATTTCAAATTAATTTCCTCTAATTTATCCCTTCTCATATTTACTCTAGATAGCAGCAGCAGTCAATATCACTTCATCATTCCTAAATTTGACCTGTTTGTTCAAAATGTCCTGCTTTTACTCTTTTAAATATTTATAAATATGGAACATCTCATATTTTTCAATTTTATTTTTATTCTCTATATTACATTGTTCTATTATATTAAAATGTTCATCTATTTTTACCAAATTTATGTTTTTCCTCTTTTATATGATTGGTATAGTTGGATTTATAATGTAGTCACATTTGAGTGCTTTTTTACGTTCATTATACCTCACTTGAAAATTACGACTAGTCATACCAATGCAAATTTTTTTACAATCCTCATTACCACAATCTATTTTATACACACCCTTTTTATTGTTTAGTGTTTCATTTATATTATTTTTAATTATATTTGTGGACAGAAATGACTGAAGATGTATTATCTTCTATAGATTTAAATAAATAAAAAAATGTTTAGTTTCAATTATGTTATTTACTCTGATGATGGTGGATCCACCGAAACAACTGTAAGTATAGATAAAAGCTGACACAGTTTAAAAAGAAGGTTAGTGAAATTTATTATGTAAATTCATTATATAAAATAGAATTATTTTCATTAGTTATACAATTACATAGCCTACCTAATGTATATATCAGACAGCTACATGATTGCAAGATATGACAATCATCTAAATAAAAAAGTCAAAGTTTTGTTATATTTATAAAAAACCTCCATGCTTTTGTAAAATTTTAATGGCAGTTCAAAACTGAGTATGCTCAAACCCCATTTTTCCAAACTAATTGGGACCAAACCCTGTTTGGATTACAAAATTTTTAGATTAACTAAAATACAGTGCAATCACACAAATGAATTTCTGGTAAAAGAATTCAATTCATTTAAATGTGTCTTTAGTGTGGCGCTACTCCCACAGATGCCATTTTCATATGACGATGGTGGAACATTGCATCTTCCAGCAGGTTCACCTCATTACACCAATAGACAATAACGGAGTTTACAATTTCTGAGTTAGTTAATTTACAGTGAGTAATTAAACTTGCTACAGTATTCACAAGTTTAGTTTTTGTTTTTTACGTACAGTACAGTACAATAGTGAAACATTATTGTTTAGCTGTTGTACCATTATACATTTGTATGGTAACATACAATTAAAAATTAAATAAATTAAAATCAAGTATTATTCCAAAGATAGAGGTGCAAAAGACACTAATCAGAGTTGTCTCCTCTGAAAGTAATGAATTTCATTATACAGCCAGACCCTGTGGTGAATGAAGTGAAGATGTCATTTGCAGAGTGGAAAATATGTGCTTTTCAGAGGGCCTGGCATGCTGATAAGCGTAATTTTTCACTCAGTGAGGAAGGCATTGGTAAACCACCTCATTCCTTGTTTTACTTAGTAAAACCTCTAGAGGTTCAAACCAGCCTTTCGTCTGATGACCTAAACAACAACATTCCAAAGATGTGGTATTCAACAAATAATTAAGAGGAATGGAAACAGTCATGCAATGCAGAACAAAATAAAAATAACTAATATTAATTTATTGATATTTAAATAATTTAATTATACTTAAACAATTGATGAATACAAGATACAAAAATATTAACAATTTAAATTTTATATTATTTCTTTTATAAAAACCTGATTAACAACACTGAAGTTCTTTGCAGCTCGAAATACAAAATATTAAAATATTGCGCCTTTAATTTACTTTAAATCAAATATAACTGAACTAATAATGGAAAATACTGTGACACTTATCGCTAAGGTCCGTTTCGGGATCTAGGTTATTAAATAATTAATACACTAAAGTTTACAATTATTACAAGTATTTATTACAACTAAAAGAATTACAAAATAAATAATAAACTAATTATAATGAAGTAATTCAATAAATAACTTAATAATTTACTTAAAAGAAATAATAAACTAATTATAATGGAGTAATACAATAAATAACTTAAATAATTTACTTAGTACTACTTAAAATAATACACAAAGCACATACACAAAAACTGAATATAATAAGCTGAATATAAAGCTGAATATAAACTTAATAAAAACTGAATATAAAGCTGAATATAAACTTAATAAGCTGATATAACTGAATATAATGCACACACACAAGATAATATAACAATAGTTAACCACTACAATGCTCGGATACGTAACCTGTACTACATACCATTAGCCATTCAATAAACACTCGTCAGAGATCAAATGGGTACTAACAAACTGACCGCGCTCGGGGTTCTATTTATATAAGCGGTTCAAAGAATCTTCTCGAAAGACACCGAAATTCGATATAAAAGTCTTTTCTAGAGAAGTCTTATTTAATGTAAACAGGTAATCAATTGCCCTGTCATAAATAGTTGTACTACAAAGACCTTTTTATCATACACAATAGCGCAGTCCTTTTAAATAATTTTTATTAATAGGTATCCTTTTATACCTAACCCTATTGTTACTTTTTCACTCTATTTACTACTCTTTACCATTTTACAAATGAAGTACTAGAAATTTCTTGAACCATATTCGTTTTCGATATTGTCACAATACTGTCATACTCTATTAATTATTACACTTATACTGTGTCAAAATCAAGCCATACTCTCTAAAATCATCACATACTGTATTGAAATTACGCCAAACTCTATTAAAAAATTAAAATTGCCCTCTATAATATAAAAACTCAGTATAACCCCCCCAGTCCTATGTGTGACGTTGGGGACCAATGAGAACCCTTCTTTTAACTTTCAAAGGTCTTATTTTCCATTAAAATTTCCAAAAGACATCTGTAAACAATTACTGCACACAATACAAGTTAATATACGGTGTAGTGATTGCTTACTTAAACACCGACACATTAATTTTACATTTAATGGGCTATTTGGACAACTAACGAACTTTTCGCCCATACAAATACAGTAAAATCTCAGTAGTCCAGTCTGTTCGGGACCGAGAGGGTGCCAGATTACTGAAAATGCCGGATTACTGGATGTGTTGGAATTTTGGAACTATAAATTTAAACAAAAAATGAATATGCATTGATTTCTTTGTGATTTTAAATAAAATTAACTAATTAAAAAAGGTTTGCTGAGTACTTCTGTAGTCATTGTACTAAATAAAATTATCGGCTATTGACATCGCCTAGTGTAGTGTGGGGTGCTCGTGTTCTGAGAATTACATTTTGTTGTCAATTCAGAACAAAGTATAGAGTATGGCCCAGTTCTGCGTTTTGGATAAAAGGCCAAAAATTATTCCATTTAACAATAATTAAGGTCTGTTTATTCATTTCTTTAATCAAATCCTAAACATACATGTTATATCCGCCGTAATTAGGTCGAGTTGATTTCCCTAATTCAATTCAAATCTTTTACCAAAATCTGTCCTGGGTGAGGTTTCATACTTTTAGGCCTAATATTTTAAGAGCCGGATTAATGGAGGTGCCGGACTACTGCACGGCCGCACTACCGAGATTCTACTGTATTTACTAAATTTTGCTGACACAAACATACATAAAAATATATCACTGTTATGCCGGTACCATTAATATATATTTATGAACTAACTGTTACATTTAATTGATTGTTTTCTTTTATTTTGAAAATGATTATTTTTAACGATTACTTAAAATAAACTATTTTCTTCGCTTCTTTTAAATATACAATAATTTATAAGCAACATAATTAATGTCTTATTATGTGCGATACACTGTACAATTTACGTAGTAACTTAAAGTAAGGTATTTCAATTTGTCACCTAAATTTAAAAAATATTCTTTTGATGTGATTACAGTGTTGTTGTTTAGGTCATCAGCCAAAAGGCTGGTTTGAACCTGTAGAGGTTTTACTAAGTAAAACAAGGAGTGAGGTGGTTTACCATGCCTTCCTCACTGAGTGGAAAAGTATGCTTATCAGCATCCCGGGCTCTCAAAAAGCACATATTTTCCTCTCTGCAAATGACACCTTCACATCATTCACCACAGGGTCTGGCTGTATAATGAAATTCATTACTTTCAGAGCAGACAATTCTGATTAGTGTCTTTTACACCTCTACCTCTTCTGTTCTTAAATGATTCAGTCATTTAATTGGCTGACCATGTGATAAGAAACAGAACTATTTATTTTAGCCCTGCAACGAACAGAGTGAGTGTAAATAATTTGACACTCCACCTGTCCGTTATGGGCGGATGTGATTGCAGTATAAATTAAATTTATCACCTTACCTTTGGTTGCTTTTTAAGTTTAAGAAATTTATGCGCGTTTTGGTGGTACCACCTTTTTCAAAGCAATATTATTAAAATTAAAAATTAAAATTCAGAACAGTGTTTCCATTCAGTCATTCAGCTATTCAGCCTCCATTCTGAATTTTAATTTTAATAATATTGCTCTGAAGAAGGTGGTACCACCAAAACGCGCATAACCAAAGGTTAGGTAATCAATTTCATTTATACGAGGTATGGCTATTAAATAACGAAACTGATGTAAAAAATTTAATTTTAATTTTATACATAATCACTTATTGTCACCTTCAGTATACACTCCTTCACTATCCCTACAACGCTCCATGCGAATTTTACATTGTTGGAAACAGTGCTGGAAGTCATCTTCTGTGCTCCTTCAGGACACGTGCCGCTTTCTCTTTTACAGCTTCCACAGACTCAAATTATGTCCCTTTTAATGCAGATTTCACCTTAGGGAACAGGTAGAAATCACATGGTCCAAGATCTGGTGAATAAGGTGGATGTTTTAATACTGAGATGCTGTACTTGGCTAGGAACTTCTTGACAGATAACGCGGAATGAGTTGACGCATTGTCTTGGTGGATAACCCATTTGTCCTTCCACATTTCAGGGCGTTTTTTCCTTACTCTTTGACTTAGTTTAGAAAGTACCTCAAGGTAGTAATATTGATTAATTGTTTGACCTTCAGGAACCCAGTGAAGGTACACAATCCCATGGATACTATAAAAACAAAACAATCATCATTGCTTTAAATTTTGACTTGCTCATTCAAGCTTTTTGGCTCTCAGTGAAGTTCAGGACTTCCAGTGCATGGATTGGCGCTGCGTTTCTGGATCTTAAGTAAAAAAACCACGTTTCATCACATGTTTTATCGTTTTCAAAAAATTTGGGTCATTTTCAATCGCGTACAAAGAGTCAGTACAAACATTTTTGCGAGCTTCATTTCAAACATTTTTGAGCGGCACGTGTCCTGAAGTAGCTGACAGAAGATGACTTCCAGCACTGTTTCCAATGATGGAAAATTTGCATGGAGCGTTGTAGGGATAGAGAAGGAGTGTATATTGAAGGTGACAATAAGTGATTATGTATAAAATAAAAATTAAATTTTTTAGGTCAGTCTCGTTGTTTAATAGCCACACCTCATACTGTAATTTATATTAATAGTTGACAGGATGCATTTCAAAAATTTATTCTCATGTAATTGTTTATTTTCGTCCTCTTGATATTAAAATTAAAGACTCCAAAACGTGTTTGGATTAACCAAATTTTTGGATTAGTGATGTTTGGATTAACAGGGTTAATGTGTATATGATATAGATTTCACTGAACTGACTTCTTATAGTAAAAGCTACTGTGTTTTAATTTCAGAGGTAATGCGAATGTACCCATTTATGACATGTCTGATAAAACAATGCACTAATGATTATGTAATCCCAGGAACAAATAAAGTTATAGAAAAAGGAATGGTGGTAGTTATACCCACCAGTGCTCTTAACAAGGATCCAACATATTTTCCTGAACCTAATAAATTTAATCCTGATCGATTTGAAGATATGAACTCTCTACCAAAAGGAGCTTTCTTTCCATTTGGCACTGGACCAAGAGCTTGTATTGGTGAGAATAAATTACTTTTTATATATGTATTAGCGTATTATTTAAGTTATTAGTTAGCATCATAGCAGAAGAATCCATATTAATATTTTGTTTTTTATGTAAATATGAAAAAAACTTTGTATTTACCTTATACAGTAAACTCCCGATTATCTGCGGAATTAACTGGTGTTGATACTGTGGATAATCGAATTTCGTGGATAAGCCGCAAAATAGCCAACAGCTGTTAAAATGGCTGAAAGTTCTAAAAAACAACACAAGTGCTTAAAGTAGTTCTAAGATCACAAGCAATGTACGGCAGTGAAACCCTCTTCAGTATTGATGGAAACGGAATAAAAGAAACAATCAGAAAAATAGAAAGAAGGATTCTTAGAACCTGCATAAACAAGAAACACATAGTTGACAACCAGCACAGACTTTTACCAAGAGAACAAATTTATAAAGAAATAGAACCAATCACAGATGCAATGCGCAAAAAGAGACTTTCTTTCTTTTCGCATATCCTCAGAACTCCAGAAAACCGATTATTAAGAAAAATTGTAGAAAAATTCATGTGTGCAAAAACAGAAGGAGCTACAATTCCTTGGCTTGAAGAAATCAAAAAAGACAACAGAATTAAATCTAACAAATTGCTGATGTCAAAGATCGCACACCGGTTTACAAAGAAACAATTAATGACAGAAACAAAATTTTATCAGTAAGAACAATTAAACGAAAAGAACAGGTCTGTTCAGACGAATTGAGAAAAGCACGATCCGACAGAATGAAAAAGTATTGACAAGAAAGAAATGAAAAGGAAAGAAACTGCCGAAGAAAAAGAACTAACCAAAGAGACTAAAGTGATCCTTTGTGGTCATATATAAAAGAAAAGAACGTATATGACAAAAACTTAATCTACGTTTAGTACATTATTGTTTAAGAGGTAGTTATGTTAACTTTTTTACAAAAAAATCGATCAATTGCTTTTCTTTTTTCGTGTTAAATACTATACTGTACGTGTTGTACTATACATTATTATAGTTTATTATGTATTTTATTATTTATGATGATTTTTATTACATTAAAGTAATTAGAAAACCTATTTTCGTATTTATGAAATAATTCAAACAAGTTTCAAAACTTGTTTCTGTGTATTTTTTCTTTTTTTTTATACTTAAAACGTTTTACTGTAGGCGCCGCGGATAATCCTCAAAATGGATAAACCGCTGCGGATAATCGAGAGTTTACTGTACTGATTTTTAAAATCCTTCTTACAAGTACTTTCGCAGTGCGAACTGCTTCTTCATGGAATGTTAATAAAAATTCTAGAAAATTTTATGAATCAAACTTTTGATTCAAACCATTGACAAAGGAAGATGCAATCTTCATAAAATATTCTAAAACTTTTATTAACATTACCTGAAGAAGTGGTGTGCAACGCCAAAGTATCTACTTGTATCTACTTGTAAGGATTTTTGAAAAGTAGTGTAAGGTAAATACTAAGTTTTTTATATTTACATAAAAAACAAAAATATTACAATTAAGATACACATTAAAAATAAATAAGTGTTACTGACATTGTTAATATTCTGTAACTACAAAAATGACCAAAAAATAAACTAGTGGTCGATAAATTTACTACAAAATTGAGGTGTTAACTAACTTAAAATTTAATACTTTTTAAGAGCAACTTATTCTGTGACATTGTTGTTGGTTATCCATAGTTAGGCTACATTAAAACAGTTTAAAGGTTGGTTTAAGTTAAACATTCTCTTTAGTGAAATGAAAGTACCAAAAATAATTGTCTATAATAAACAGGAAAAACTGGATCTTGTGATGGCTAGGTGTTAAAAGGTTAGATTAGAAAACAGCTTAAATTTACGGCAAGTTGAACATTACAAATTATCTATAAATCCCGGTCCATCATCCGAGGCATAGTGAGTTTTGCCAGTAGTTAAGAAAATCCTCTGGCCACGTTTAAGCTGATTAGTGGGATTGCCACATCACTGCATATGAGCCTGCAGGGCAGTTCCTTCGAGAAGCCGCTGTAGGCTCTTCCGTCTGTGCTGCTAGAAATGTCTTCCATATCCGCCTTTGGAGCCATTGACTATCTTCTCTGTTTTTATCCACCCTGAGTATTGTATTTCCTCAGCACTCTTCCAACAGAGTTGACGAGTGTTCCCATCGCCAGTGCGGCCCCGTTGGCAGATCCAGCAACAGCCACCGGTGGGAAAGAGAGAACGAGGATGCCTGAGAAAGTGATGGGCAGATTTGAAAGGTTTGGAACAGGCAGAGATGCCTAATCCTTGAAAGGCAGAAAAAGAAGAAGATTGAACATTACTGGCAAACAATTCAAAAAACATGTATGGAGTTAAGGCAGGAAATCTGCACAATTTTCTTTGTTTTTAATAGTTTTGAATTTTATACATTGTAATAAATAATTTTAATCAAAAAGGCAGGAGTATTTGAAAGTGTAAAAACCTAATATTGATAATTTTTCAATTTTCTTTTTTGAGTGAACCCCTTTAAATAAATAGTTGAAGCGTAGATGGATTGTAAGAGATCATTTAATTATTTAAAAAAATAAGCTCGTGAGAAAAGGTTTTTATTAACAGTATTAGTTTACTTTATTCCTCACATAACCTTACTTTTCCACATAATTGAAACACTTACGTTCTAAACACTTTTTGTAATGCTGCCCTAGCTTCTTTAAACCCTCTTTATAGAAAGGAGTTTGCTGCCTGGAAATTAAACCAGTTGATAACAGTATTCTTAAGTTTCTCATTGTTTTCAAACTGTTGTCCACCAACCCACTTTATCAAATGCAAGAAGAGAAAGTAGTTGCTGGGTGCTAGGTCAGGACTGTATGGAGGGTGGTCAAAAAATCTCAACAGAAATTTTGAATCTTTTTCTTGGTTATGGCAGCAGTGTGAGGACGTGCATTGTCGTGATGGAGGATTATGTAGAATGACAGTTTATTGCATCATCAATTTTGGATCTCACACCTCAGTTTGGTAAGTGTTTCGCATTACATGTCAGCTCTAATTGTTGACCCAAGTTCTAAGAAATCAACCGAAATGACACCAATTAACGATGTTGTCCATCTGAATACTAGGGCTGCGATTCTGCTCTTCATCATGCAATTTGTGCGACCATTTTAAAAGTCTTGATGACTGAATCTTTTCTTCACTCATCACTGTACTCCATACACTAGGCACAACTCCCGATGGATTTTAGTACGAGGCGTGTTCAGAAAGTAAGTACCGATTTTAAAAAAAACAAGTAAAACAATTTTTTTCAACGCAATTATATTTTTACATGAAAGCCCAAACCTTAAGCTATTTTTCGACATTGTTTCCACCGATGTTCAAACACTTGTCATAGCGGGTGATCAATTTTTCTATACCCTCTTCGCAGAAGGTTCCTGCCAACGAATGTAGCCACAACTCCACGGCAGTTTTCACTTCATAGTCAGTTTCAAAGCGTTGGCCGCCTAGGTCGCGCTTCCCGACAGGAACAAGTGGTAGTCAGATGGTGCCAAGTCTGGGCTGTAGGGCGGGTGATCGAACTGCTCCCAACGAAATTGTTGAACCAATGTTTGAGTGTCACCAGCGGTATGGGGCCGAGCATTGTCATGTAGCAACACAATTCTGTTACTGAGCATTCCTCTCCGTTTGTTCTGAATTGCCCGCCTTAGTTTTCTTAAGGTTTCGCAATACCTTGCCGCATTAATGGTTTCACCTCTTGGGAGAAAATCAATCAGCAAAACACCTTTCCGATCCCAAAAGACAGTGCACATGATTTTTTTGTGCAGACATTATCGTCTTGAATTTTTGTTTCTTCGGGGATTGCGTGTGTCGCCACTCCATTGACTGCTGTTTAGATTCCGGTATGATATGACCGACCCAATTTTCATTACCTGTCACAATTTTATTTAAAAAATTCTCACCATCATCACTGCACCGTGTGAGAAAAGTCAAAGCACTTCCGAGTCTCTTGGTTTTGTGCACGTCAGTGGCGGGAACCTTCTACAAAGAGGGTGTAGACAAATTGATCACCCGCTACGACAAGTGTTTGAACATCGGTGGAAACTATGTCGAAAAATAGTGTAAGGTTTGGGCTTTCATGTAGAAATAAAATTATGTTGAAAAAAAATTGTTTTACTTGTTTTTTTTAAAAACGGTGCTTACTTTCTGAACACACCTCGTAGTTGTAGATCCTTTTGCTAGCAAAAATTGAATCACAGTGGTTACTTTACAACTGGCGGGAAAAATGATCGTCACAGTCATAGCAATCTACATTTACCTGCTGGTAAACAACTACTGAATCAAAACAATAACTGCAGTGGCTTTGTAAATAGTCAGTAACCTTTTTAATGCAAAATTTACTAAAAATTTGATATAATTTTACAAAATATTATACTTTTAGTAAATGTGAAACTTATGGAATAGTCTTATATTCTTGATCTCTATTTTTCAGCGATTCGTTTAGTGATATTAGAAATGAAAATTTTCCTATCTCGATTATTGTCTGAGTACAACATTACTCTAAGTAATACAACCAAACTACCACTAAAAATAATATACAATTCAAAAGTATCTCATGTGGATGGAGGAATCTTCGTAAATTTTAAGCCTAGAAACTTGGAATAAATAAAATATTATGAAGTTATGTAGTAATAAATAAGTTTAGTAAAATAGTACATTTTGTTATTAAAAATATTTTATTAAAAATAAATGTCTATTATCAACTATGATTGTAAACAGTTTTTAACCTTTTATTATCAATGTTTTATTTCCTAACTTGTGAAGAATGTAAGTGATGAAATGTGAAACAAAAAAAGAAGTTTCAATGAAACGTTCTTGTTATTATTTTGATGTATTAAACAATTTTGGCCCAATGAGGCCAATTTTAGACGATGTGAGGTGATTGTAGACTTTTAGGAAACTCTTTCTGCAGGCTCTTCTCCTTTCTTCTGTCTACTCAGTGTTTTATTTTTGTTCTTCATGGAAGCACTTAAAGTTTGTAATTATTTGCATAAATTTGGTTCATTAAGTTTTCCTGTTTTATTCCCATTTTCTTAATATTCTTTCTGACTTTAGATCTATTACAGTCTTAACAATTTTATTTGTTTTGTCAACTGTTTGTCATCCATTTTATTTAAGTGTTTGTAAAATTTTAGTCTTCTTTTTCAAATCGTTTCCATTAAATGTTCATTTTCCTTGTACAGTTATTCTCAACCTCATAACCTATATTGTCCGTTTACAATCTTCAGATCCATTATCTTGAAAAGAATTTTTGTCTCAAATTCCTCTACTTCTGTTAGACTAGCCTTCCCAGTCATTCTAATTCTAAGGCAAAAGAGTTGGTTAAATGGATATAATTTTATTATTAAATCAATTGTATAGACAGCCTTTTGTGATATTTCTACACGTATTCCATTTTATTGGATGTAATTGTTTGTAACTTTTCTTGATCATCTTTAATTCACTACTCTGTTATGGCTGGTTCTAATTTTACATTTACATAACTGAAATTTGTATTGGGATTGGCAAGTGAACCTAAGAAGAAATGGTGTTTGGGATTGTGTGTAATGGTGTGTACATAATAACGGGTGTTTTATTAAGGACACAACCCTGACTATAAGAAGATAGAAGTAATACATCGGTAAATTTTCTGTCCCCCAATCGGTATTTTGGCAACAGTGTACTCAACGCCAACAACCTAAGACAGTTAAAATGTTCCAGTCAAGCATTAGTGTGGTGACAGCAGTAGTTTCGTTATATTGTGTCAGCAATGGTTTTTTCCAAGGAAGAACGCGTGTTTATTGTAGAGACTTTCGTAGCGAGTAAATCTTACAAATGCGTGCAACCAGTATAGGTACGGCAGTGTGAGTTTATTCTCCTTGAGCTGTGTAAAATTTTGTTCCTCATCACTAAAATAAAAATGATCCAACAATTGAATACCAATTTCTTCAACCAAAGATCGAAACCACCGACAATATTGTAATAGTTTCTGATGGTCTGTAGTTTTCAGTTCTTGAGTTACGCCAATGCGATAAGGATGCAAATGTAACTTTTTTGTAGCTCTGACAACAGTAGTTAATGTTAGCCCAGCTTGCGATGATAATCTTCTAAGCGATTTTTTGGTTTGTTGAGTCAAACAATTTTTCAAATCTTCGAGAACTTCCGCGGTTAACTTTGTTGGCTGGCGAGGTGGTTTCTTATTGAGTACACTCCCCGTTCTACGGAATTTATTTATCAAACGCAATATTGACGATTTATTCGGAACGGCAGAATGGGGGAATTTCAACTGAAACTGATCTTGCACACATTTGTAAGATTTACTTGCTATGTAAGTCTCTACAATAAACACGCGTTCTTCCTTGGAAAAAAACATTGCTGACACAATATAACAAAACGACTGCTGTCACCACACTAATGCTTGACTGGAACATTTTAACTGTCTTAGGTTGTTGGCGTTGAGTACACTGTTGCCAACTTACCGATTGGGGGACAGAAAATTTACCGATGTATTACTTCTATCTTCTTATAATCAGGGTTGCATCCTTAATAAAACACCCGTTATATGTGCAACAGTCATATTGCAGTTAGAATTCTACCAAAAAGATGTGAATAGATGCCTGTAATTTTGTTGTAATTTGTTTCAGTCATTCATAACTAGTTTTATGTTTAGTTTCTTAATAGAAATATTTGAAGGATGTTAATTTATAATACAATTTAACTTTTATAATTTAACTAGTTTTCTCTAATAGACAATAAACAAAAAACGATAGCGAAAGATGTATAAATAAACAAAATGAATAAATAACAATTAACAAAAATGGTTAGCTTAGAAGAATTGTAGTTGAAGAAAAAGATAAAAAAGTAAGAGGTCCTATGTCCCCAGACTCATTATGTGACAACTACAGGTTCCCTTTTAACATCCTTATTTTACTGTTGCAGAGTTATTGAAATTGACAACTTATAATAATTATTTCACTGCTTTTATCAGACAGGAATTTAATTACTTGAGGGCTGCATTCAAATGGCAGAAGAAACTATAGGTTGGGTCCAAGCTCCGTGTAGTTGCGGGGTGAAGGGTACGGGTGAGGAGGTATAATGAATGAGTGATGCATGCTGGGAATACGATTGTTGTATTACTCTAATAAAAAACATTCATTTTCAAACTTTCCTTATTTAAAATGTTTGTTTGTATTTATTATATTTATTTATTTACATATTTTGATATAAATTAGTAAGTTAAATATTATGAATCCGACCAAGTTAATAACCCAGTAGGTATTTGTTAAATTAATGCGCTGGATGATAAGAATATTTTTTTTAGTCTAGTTAGTACACGCTACCACTACAAATGCATCAGTGTGAAATACTACTAACTTATTCATTCTCCCACTACTATAACAACACATTGCATTCCTTCCCACTACATGGAGCTGGGACTCAAGCTGTACTTTCTGAAACAGTAAGAACTATTTATGAAGCAGTGCCCTTAGTTAGGTTGAATAGGAGAGAAAATAAAGAAGCAACAAATATTTTAGTTTGTGTTATATAGTTGAGAGGGAATTTATTTTCTGCAAAAATCATATTAAATCAGTTTTCCAAAATCACAACCTTGAAGTGAATTTTGTAGAGAAGATTCGAATATTGGCGGGAATGATACCGTCCGTTAGGGCTCATAATGATTCGTGCGATGTTTATAGAGTGCGCTGGTGGCAATTGTTTCTTATTAACTGGATAGTCAGCTGTTGTACTTGACCTGTGACAGGCGGCGGGCACACTTGGGGGTTTGTGTACTCGTTAGATTTACTGACCTTCCAAATTAAAAGTTTAAAGCAATATCAAGTAGTTTATCGTCAGTATGGTTATAGTTCATTATCACTGTAAACGATAGTAGTTAAAATAGTAACTGTTAAAGTTCACGTTATATTATATTAATGAAGAATCAATATTATTTAAAGAGCAACAGATTGTCCAGTAGATAGTATTTATATAATTTTGTGTTAAAAATGTCTGTGGAAAAGAAAATTCGTCGGCGGACGAAAAGTTTTGCACGAGTTGAAGAAATAAGAACTATAGAAGCTCGTTTAAGAAAATCACAGCCTGATAAAACGTAAGTACCAATATTTCAATGAGCTGTTTTAAATAGTACATGCAAGGAATACCAGGAAAAAAGTTTTGATAACTTTATGATGAAACCTGTTCATTATCTGTAGTAACATGATTCATTCGTTTTTAACGAATACCTCGGTTAACATAGATAGTTATATACCATGATTAATTTATTACTAAAAAAATTATTAAATAATTAAACTTCATAAGAAAGAGTTTTAAATTTGATTATAAATTGATAAAATATACACATGTAGTTTGATTTTGTTACAACAGAGTTGACAAAACGTATTATGGTAAACATTATGTTTTGAGTTTATTTTATGTAGACCTAAGAAGTACATTTTTACCTAACTTTTACTGAAATTGATTTGGTTCCATGTGTAAAATAATAACATGAAACAAGGAGTTTATTTAATAAACTACACATGTTTTAGTTTTCTTTATTAAGTTATAAATGTACAATTTCCAACATGAAAATCTTTTGGCAGAGGCATGTCAAAACAAACTATTTGTAATTCAGTATTGGTACTCTATTAGCTACAATTATAATAGAATGATTCTATTATTCTCATTGATAAAGTCTATAAAATATGAATTATTTTGTAATTTTTCTTTGTAATTCTGTTTGTCCTGGGTAAATAAGTTATATTTCCTACCATGATTCCTTAAACACAGGTTCATTATGAATGTTACGGATATAATTCAGGGTATAAAATTTTTAAATTAGTTTATTTTAATTTAAAAAAAAATTGTAGCTGTGCTTTTAACAAAATCTATTAAATTGTATTTCATTACTGTTTTGTAATGTTCAGATTGTTAAACTCTGCTGCTGATTTATTGGAACACAGTCAAATACAGTCTAATTACCCAAAATATAGTTTTTTTTTTTTAACTTTTGAGACCCCAAGGATCACTTTAGCTCAAATTCAGGTTTGTTCCAGGGTTGGGTTTCTTTAAGGAGCACGCTTGAGACCGCCTTCCTTTTGTTTGGCCCACACTTTCTTAAGACGCTCCGATCTTTGTCCGGTCTTCATCGGTAAACACCCTGTTGTATACTCTCCTGGGTTTTGGTGCAAATGTTATCATGTTAGCCTTGACCAATTGGTCGTACTCTGTTGATTTCATTAGTAGGTCCTGTTTAGTAATCTTAAGTTCCTCCATATCTTGCTGTACATTTTTCAGCCACTTAGGTCTCGACACCTTATCCCAAAAATGGCTGATCAACCGGTTCACAAGTCTGGAGTTTTCTGTTCTGAGTAGGTGTCCTAGGAATGATATTCTTTTCCTTCTGAAGTTGTTTGTTAGTGAAATGATTAGCTTGTAGATATCTTTGTTTGGGATTAACCGCCACTGTCCTTCCACCATATGCTTTTTGTTTATGCACTTCCTCAGTATTCTTCTTTCTATTTTCTCAAGTCTGTCGGTGTCTCCCACGCGATACGGCCCGAATAAAATGTAAATTTCTTTGAATTTACAAAAGAAAATTTTCTGTTGTTGTTTTTAGGGACAATGGTATAAATTGATAGTTGTAGAGTGGTTCCCAAATTGTGGGTTACGACCCTCAAGGGCAACTTTAGTGGGTTCCGGGAGCTAGTCACAATTATAAAAATAAGTTAAATTTTGTCACAAATTTTATCAGAAAATCATTTGAAAGACGTGAATTTGAAAACATCTGAAGATTCCTTGACTGAAATCTCATGTAATTTAGCACTGAAATATATTTTTAAAGAGACAAGCCTAATCCAATTTTGGTTTAAAGCAAGAGGGCGTAGTTAAAGTAACTTTGAAGCAACTCTTGGGGCTGATGACTATGAATGTACATTTTCCAGTCTGGTCTATTGGAAGAAAAAAAACTGGTGTGAAACACTCGCACAACTTTCTCCTGCCAATGCTAAAAATGACCAATAATCTAGTAATAAAACATTGGAAATAAACAAAAAAACTTACCTCAAAAAACATAACCTAATTTTAATCATGAGTGAAAGACGCAAAATGAAAATCTACCTCAGTGTGGCTTAAAAATATGGATAATCACTCTTTCACGCTAAACTAGGCTCTTTAGTGAAAAATTCTTTAAATAAAAGTTGTAGATCTTTTTATTTCCTATAAAATTCATTATACACTTTTGTTGTAAAATGCATTCTAAGGCCGAAATCTTAAAAAAATCGATTTTTTTATAAGTTTTCGTGAAAAAAATAACAGAAAATCGCTAATTACTGCTAAAATAAGTGGTATACAAAAAAATGTTTAAAATAAAAGTTTTAGGATTTTAAATTCTCTGCAACTTTTATTATATAAATTTTTGCGCTAAATTGCATATTAAAGCCGTAATCTTAAAAAAACTATGTTTTTACGTAAAAACAGCCTCACCAAGAATTTCAGCAAACATGACGCCTACCCTATCTTGTAGAGAATAAAAATTTGAGTAAACCAGGCGATTTAAAAAAAAATCGTAAGACCAGTTTTTGAGAAAATCGCAAAAAAGTTAAAAATTATACGAATAAACTACTACTTCCGGTTGACCGATTTTGATGAAAATGTTTGTGTCGGGTCCGGTAATGGTATGTAACTTAAGTTTCAAGTTCGTACGTTGTTCCGTTCTTGAGATATTCTGTTCACACACACACACACACACACACACACACACACACACACACGCACACACGCACACACGCACGCGCGCGCACGCACACACACACACAGAGGCCAATCGCTAAAAACATGTTTTTTGGGTTCGGGGGTCTGAAAACGTGTAGATCCGGTGAAAACTCGATTTCTTAAAATCGACATGAAAACAATACTTTCCTTCCTATATATTCATATAGGCAAGAGAAAGTTAAAATGTGTTGCTTAGGTGATCAGCCAAAAGGCTGGCTTTAATCTCAGGAGGGTTTACTAAGTAAAACAAGAAGTAAAGTGGTTTACAATTTCCTTCTTCACTCAGTGGAAAAGTAGCCTATGCTAATCAGCATGCCAGGCCCTCCGAAAAACCTTTTCATCTTGCAAATGACACCTTCACTTCATTCACCACATGGTCTGGCTGTATAATGAAATTAATTACTCTTCGAGACGATAACTGTGACTAGTGTATTTTACACCTCTACCTCTTCTGTTCTTAAATGCTTGAGTCGTATAATCGGCTGAAAATGTAATAAGAAATAGAACTAAACCCTGTATTAGCCCTGGAACTAGCAGATCGAGTGCAAATAATTTAACACTCCACCTGCGTGTGTTGGGAAACCATGAGCAAACAATGTAAAATGAAAAATAACCTAATTTTAATCGTGAGTGAATGGCGCAAAATGAAAACTAACCTCTTTGCGACTTAAAAATAATTATGTAAAATCAGTAATTTGCCTCTGAACTAGACTCCAAAGGAAAAATGCTTAAAATAAAAGTTGTAGGGTTTTTAATGTCCTATAACTTTTGTTATATGAACACTATTGATTATAGGGTTTTAATGTTTAAACTACTACTTCCGGTTGACTGATTTTGATGAAAATGTTCGTGTCGGGTCCGGTAGTGGTATGTAACTTAAGTTTCAAGTTTGTACGATGTTCTGTTCTTGAGATATTGTGTTCACACACACACTCACACAGACCAATCGCTAAAACCATGTTTTTTTTTGGGTTCAGGGGATCTGAAAACGTGTAGATCCGGTGAAAACTCAATTTCGAAAAATTGACATGAAAACAATACTTTCCTTCCTATTATATATTCATATAGGCAAAAGAAAGTAAAAATCAAGGCATCTTAAAAAGTTTAGTGAAATTTATTGAATAAATTTATTATCTTCTTCTTCTTAAAGTTCCATCTCCTATCGGAGGTTGGATATCATAATGGCTATGGTCACTCTGCTGGCTGCCGCTCTGAATAGTTGCAATGAACTACAGTTGAACCATTCTCTAAGATTCCGCAGCCAGGAGATGCGTCTTCTTCCTACGCCTCTTCTTCCTCGGATCCTTCCCTGCATAATAATTCTCAGCAACTCATATTGTTGTCCTCTGGTTATGTGACCCAAATATTCTAGTTTTCCTGTTTTTATACTTTTCATAACTTCTAACTCCTTATTTAAACGTCGGAGCACCTCAACATTGGTAACCTTTTGGACCCACTGAATTTTCAATATTCTTCTGTAACACCACATTTCGAACGCTTCTATCTTCTTTATGTGTTGTTTCTTCAATGTCCAAGCTTCCATTCCATATAGTACGATAGAAAATACATAACATCTTAGAGCCCTCAATCTGAGCGGCAACTGAAGGTCTTTGTTTGTTAGCATTGTCTTCAATTTTATGAATGCTTGCCTTGCAGTTTCAATTCGTACTTTAATTTCTTTACTTTGGTCATTCTTGCCATCAACCCAGGTTCCCAGATATTTGTATGTCTCTACTTTTTCTATTTGGGTTTGCTCTATTGTTAATATTTCATTTCCATGTTCTGTAAATTTATTATACAACATAGAATTAATTTCAACCTGCAGTTATTTTTGAATGAACAGTTCAAATAAATTCTTAATTTAATTGCATTTATTTTATAAAAGAATTTAAGAATTGCATAAAAAAATTTATAGTTAGGTTATGTGTTACATTTCAGACCCAGGCTAACACCTTTGTAACCTTCATTCCAATATTGTTTACATTAAAGCAACAGTACAGTATCTGTATGTAGGTTAAGGTTATTTAAAGAAGATAAACAAAAAGAGTGTTAGTGTGTAGCAAATTAATGTAACCAATTTATACAATAATAGGCCTTTGCTTATTACAGCATTAATTACATTTTGTTTTATTCTTGTCTTCTACTACAGACGCATATTAGGCGGTGGGTTAATTAACTATTTCTTTTGTCTAAACTGATTATAATTTCATTTATGCTTAATTTAAAAGTCATTCTTGACTTTTGTAAATTCATTTTTTTAAATATTTTTGGTTCATTCAACTTTTGTAGGTACACTTATTTTTATAAAAAATTTGTTAGAATATAAAAAAAATGCGTGTTATTTTTTAAATTGTTGAAGAGGTTTTAGATTTTAAAAGTGTTGATTATTTTAATTAGTTTATGTAACATTGTATCAACATTTTGGTCATTAATGATTACTTTGGGTTAAGGAATGGTGCGTCTGAACTTGTAATAATTTTCCAGTTCCTAATTGGGAATAGAACCAGAGACCTTCACTTTGCTGCGTGTCACTTTAGGCCATGTATTTGGCCAGTGTTGAATTTTATTGTTGTTACATTGAAGCAATTGAAAAGGCAAATTTTAGACCCATAGTCTAAGAATTTTTTTTAGAAAAAAATAAATTTGAAGAACAAGTGATACAAGTAATACAGGGGTGGCAAAATAACCTCCCAATTTTGAAATGTAAATAAAAACGCAAATTTTCTGTCTACAACAATTTTTTTAATTTTGGTTACTTACACTATGACAGAAAGTTTTTCCTACTTGGTTTTTTTCGGCCGGCCCGTTGGTATAGTGGTTAGCGCAACTGGCTTTTACGCCGGGATGCCAGGTTCGATTCCTGGTCAGGTCTGGCATTTTTCTTCACTCATTTTCATTATATCATTGTCCTCCACCGTCTGCTTCAGCAGAAATTGCAAACAGTCAGACGTAAAAAAAATAAGTTTTTACATGATTGTCAATGCATTACTGCTAGCGCATTCTGAAACTCTCAGTAACTCTCGCCAGCATGGCTTGAGATATGTGATGGATTTCCTCGCTTATTGCTTGCTAAAGGTCTTGCAGGTTCCTAGGCCACATTTGAACACCTCTGGTTTCTAAGTAACCTCACCAAAAAAAATCTCACGGGATTGAATCGGATGAGTATGCTGGCCATGCAATGTCACATCTCTGGAAAATACACCGACCAGGAAACGTTTACCTGAAAGTGTTCCTGCTGAAACAAGACATACTCAAGAGCACAGTCTCTCTTCAAACATGTTGGCATACCAGTTCGAGTTAACCCTTTCAATCCCAATTTTTTTAACTATACACAAAAAATATCTGTTCATTGTTTCATGCAACAATATGAATATGTAAAATTATGTTCAGGCTTCCTAAACAAAATATATTCTCTTACTTAGATTTGTAGCAAAAAAAAACTAAATATGATTTTAATTTTAAAGTCATCATTTAAGAAAAAATATTTTACAATTAAAAATATTGATAAAATGGTTAAAGTCACTTTTTACAAACAGTCTAAAAAACATACTTTGTACTTACGTACGACATATTCGAAGAAATGCTACTTTATTTTAGTAAATGATCACGAATATTTAAAACTAAAATTAATTTTTAAAAGAAACTAATTAATGGTCGCCTCCGTAGCGCAATGGTCAGATGCTACACTGCATCTGCATCTGCATCTGCTAAACATGCTACACTGCAAAGCGGAAATCTCAAGTTCAATTCCTGGCTAGGGTATAGAAAATTATTACACTTCACAACCAGCATTCCTAATCCAAAGTAGTCGCTAATAACTAAAATTTTGATGTCTGATAGTTCACTCCAGTGTGACTTCTTCGTTACACTGGGTCAGAAAGGGTTAACAGTAACCACAACATTAACTTCTTCAAAATAATGAGGTCTGTTGATTCCAAGTTGTAACATTGTATGCCATACATTAACACGTTCACTACGTCGAGGTCATTTGTGGATCTCTCGAGGGTTGTTTTCACTCCAATATATAAATTTTTGTTTATTTACGTGCCAGAAAAATGAAAATGTGCTTCGTTACTGAAAAAAACAATGGCATCTGGTGAAAGACTGTCCAGGATGTTTTAACATGTTCTCATACAGCTTTGCCAAGCATGTTGAGAGAGTTCTTGGACGATAATCATCTTAAACTTTCTCCCTTTCCTCTATCAATTGTCGCCATCCCCAACTTTTTTGAGTTTTTCCTGCTACTCTGCACAGCAGTAAAAATAATGAGGTCATTTTGCCGTAACGTGTATAAGTTTTTATATTTTTTGTTTGCCCGTAACAGACAGGTGAAGTGTAAAATTTTTTACACTCAGTCTGTTCGTTGCAGGGCTAAAATAAATAGTTCTGTTTCTTATCACATGGTCAGCCAACTAAATGACTGAATCATTTAAGAACAGAAGAGGTAGAGGTGTAAAAGACTCTAATCAGAGTCATTTCCTCTGAAAGTAATGAATTTTATTATACAGCCAGACCCTGTGGTGAATGAAGTGAAGGTGTCGTTTGAGGAGTGGAAAGTATGTGCTTTTTAGAAGGCCTGGCATGCTGATTAGCATACTTTTCCACTCGGTGAGGAAGGCAATAGTAAACCATTTGATTCCTCGTTTTACTTAGTAAAACCTCTACAGGTTAAAACCAGCCTTTTGGCTGATGACCTGAGCAACATATTTTTTGTTGAAATGATATGTGTGACCTGTATTAACTATTTTTACTTTTTAATTGGGTTTTATTTTTTCATAAATATCTTATTGTTATTTTACAAAAAATTTCTTTGATTAACGATTTGTTTACTGATATTAGGCTATTGTGTCTTGTTTAAAAACCTCATTGTATTATATATATCGTTTGCTGTTTTCTTTCAGGAAAATTGTTTGTCGTGTACGATATCTAATAAAATTATTGTATCTAATTAATTTTGTTATTAGTCTAAAAAATTGTAATGTTATTTTACAGGTGCCACAAACCTAGAGATTCATTATTCACATGGTCTTCCGGCTTTAGAGACTTTACAGGTTTAATAAACTGGGGCTTCTTAGTACTTTTTATTTGCGGTCTACGCCTTCTTCTAGAGAATTTCATAAAGTGAGTATTACTAATCAAATATTTACAATGTGTTGTTTAATAATAAATACAGAGTGAGTATTTTAAGGTGATTTCAAAAAGATAGGAAAATTGTAATAACTGCGAGAGAAAATGCAGGAGTTCATCATCATTATCTGTCGAGGATTAGGCTCAATGGCCTGTTCCGACATCCATCTCTTTTTGGGTCTTCTGAAGCCTTGCTTCCCTGTAGGTTTATATTCCATGCATGGAGAGGAATTCTGTGTGTGCTGGCATGCAAAGTAAATGGTTGGACCAGTTTTTCTTTTATATTCTTAATGTTTCCCACAGTGACTGAACTTTTAACTCTGTGGGTATAGCTTCATTATGTACTCTATCTAATAGGGTTCAACCTTTGACTCCTCGCAAAAATCTCATTTCAGCAGCCTGGATACGAGATTCATTCCTTTGTAATGACACTTATATTTCACTCCCATATGTTATAAGTGGTACAGTCATTGCTCTATAAAATTTCATTTGTGTGTCCTTTCTTGTTTTCTTTCCTATTGTGCTGTGAATAGAACTGCATATAGCGCTGAATTTTGCCAGTTTTTCACTTTCGTCATCATCTTTGTCGTACGAAATCCTCGAACTTGTTCTATATTTCGGTTGCCAAGTATAATTTTTGAGGGAACTTGCCATCTTCCCTTGAATGCCATAATCTTTGATTTTTGCGCCGATATTCTCACGCCAAACTATGCACTAATATTGTGTAAGTTGTTGTTTAGGTCATCAGCCAAAAGGCTGGTTTGAACCTGTAGAGGTTTTACTAAGTAAAACGAGGAGTGAGGTGGTTTACCCTTGTCTTCCTCACTGAGTGGAAAAGTAAGATTATCAGCATTCCGGGCTCTATTAAAAGCACATATTTTCCACTCTGCAAATGGCACTTTCACTTTATTCATTACAGGGTCTGGCTGTATAATGAAATTCATTACTTTCAGAGGAGATAACTCTGATTAGTGTCTTTTACACCTCTGGCTCTTCTGTTCTTAAATGTTTCAGTCATTTAATTGGCTGATGTGATAAGAAACAGAACTATTTATTTTAGTTCTGCAACTAACAGATTGAGTGTAAGTATTGTGTAACTTATAAATGACATATTGGAGCCCGTCTTCTGTGTCAAAAATAATAACAGTGTCGTCTGTGTACAGCAATGAATTTAGGAATACATTATTCTAAAGCTGAATGCCTGAGTCAACTAATTGAAAGATGCAGGAGTTGTGGATTAAAAATGTAATATTTTTAAAACATTGTTAAAAAATAATGATTGTAGGTTACAACTTTTTTTGTGTCAGTTGAAAAAATATTTTTAAATTATTTCATTGTGTAATATTTATATGAAATGAATTTTATTCCATAGGTAAATGTATATTGTATATTATTTGATTTTTGGTTATTTTATCTTGTAAATTATTGTATTAAAATGTCATTTCATATCCTGTTGTTATAAGTTATACATTTTCTTATCTTATCTCAACACTACCTGGTTTCTATTATTGAAATGCCTGAATTATCTTGTTATTTTTAATAAATCCGAGGACAGTTAAAATTAAATAAATATCTATAATAAGACTATATTTATTTTTTGTATAATTTACCGTATATTCGCGTGTATAACGTGCACTTTTTTCCAATAATTTTTTCCCAAAAATGGGGGTGCGCGTTATACACGAGTACGCCTAATTAAAACAAAAACCACTTAAATTAAAAAATACAGATAATTATTTTTATTTAAAAAATAAATAAAGGCCTATAGATAGTCGTTTTTGCTTTATCGTCTAAAATGAAAAATTTATTTTAAGATAATGGCAAAAACTGTAATATGGTATGGTTTTTTTATGGCACGTTTGGCATCATTATCTGCCTGTTCGTTTCCTGCTATTCACTGGCGATTCACTTCCGCAAGAAAAAATTCATAAATATTTTCATGTGTGAGCAGATACCCATTATAGATAGTCGTTCCTGAAAATCCCCATCCATTTGGGTTTTGCTGCGTTACACTACCTTACTTGGGTTAAGTTCGTTATTGGTAGTCGGCTTGATCAGTACCAACATAGCTTTTTACTGATTTCAGTATTTAGTTTTTATTTACGATGAGTGAAAAGACATCTCGTTCTTCCTATACGGCAAAATTTAAACTGATAGTAATAAAACACGCAGAAGAAAATTGCAATCGGACCGCATCGCGTAAATTTGATGTACCAGAAACAAATGTCCGGGAGTGGAAAAAATAAAAAGGAAAATTAAGTGTTACAACTCGTGATCGGCGTTTTTTTCGTGGTAAGAAAGCTATGCATCCAGACGTAGAAACCCAGCTAGTAGATTATATACAAGAAAAAAGAAGCGGAGCTTTTTCTTTGACTACAGAAATGATACAAATTCAAGCAAGGCGCATTGCTGAACGTGTTAACATCGAAAATACAAAATTTGGTGCAAGCCGTGGTTGGTGTGTTAGGTTTCTTCGCAGACACGGTCTTTCGATTCGAAGACGAACCACTTTAGCTCAATGTTTACCTGAAGAATATGAAAATAAAATCTTTGATTTTTCTTACAAGTGAGGGATAAGGATAATTTCGATTTGTCTGAAATTGGGAACGCTGACGAGTGCCCTGTATTTTGGGATATGCCGATGCCTACTACAGTTGAACACAACGAAGGCAAATCTGTACCGATCAGAACAACAGGATACGAGAAACAACGTTGCACGGTAATGCTTGCAATTACCGCTGATGGACACAAGTTGCCTCCGTATGTAGTTCTGAAACGGAAAACTCTACCTAAAGAAAAGCTTCCACACGGTGTTATTGTTCGTGCCTACGAGAAAGGATGGATGGAGGAAATTTAGTTTTAGACTGGATCGAAACAGTTGGAATCGAAGGCCAGGTGCTTTGTTAAAGCAAAAAAATTCATTAGTCCTGGATAGTTTCAAAGCGCATTTAACTGAAACCGTTAAGGAAAAGCTAAAAGGTATGAAAACTGTTTTGGCAGTAATTCCAGGAAGATTAACATCCATACTTTAACCTTGAGACGCGTCAGTTAATAAACCTTTCAAAGCCAGTTTTAGGAAACTTTACACCCAGTGGATGTGCGATGTCACTTGTATACTCCATCTGAAAAACTGAAAAGACCACCACTGTCACTTATACTGGAGTGGATTGTAAAAGCCTGGAATGCAGTGAAATATGAAATAGTCGTGAAGAGCTTCAAGAGGTGTGGAATATCTAACTGCTTAGACGGTACAGAAGACTGCGCACTCTGGGATAGCAGTGACAGCGAAGATGTACCCGGGAACGAAGAAATTTCGTCATCTTCGGAAAGCAATGATGAGTAAAAAATTGCATTGAAATTAAATACTTAAACTGCAATGTAAATTGTTTCAAATTGTTCGTTTTTGATGGTTCAATAAATAATTTTTTCAAGTGAAAATCGTCTACTTATTTATTTTTTCAGGTATGAAATATTTTTACCTAAAATATTATAATTAATTTCGGGTGCGCGTTATACACGAGTGCGCGCTATACACGAGTAAAAACGGTAGTTTCTTTTTAATGTTTAAACTATTTTTAACTATTTGAACTTGTTCCTGTATTATCTGATTACTGATACATGATCATTTTTTGTTAAGCCAATTATTTCCTAAAATAAAAGTATTTATGTTAGTTTATTCTAGGAAATATTAGTGTAACAAAAAATGGTCCTATTTCAGTTACCAGATAATGCAAGAACAGTTCAAATAGTTGCTTTATAGCTGCCTCCTTGGCCCGGAGTTAGTGTGGTATGCTGCAAAGCGGAGGTCCTGGGTTCAATTTCCAGCCAGGGTGTGGAAAATTATTACAATTTTAAACCCGCCAAATAATAATTTCAATGTTTACTTACATATTTCAGAGAATCCACCATAATTAAAGTATATATTTCATAATAATTGAAACTAATTTTATTAAAATCCTTTCAGAATATGTTATATTTTCTCTCGCAATGATAACAAAAAATCAGCTGTTTAACAGCTGATTTTCAGAGATGAAGGTTCCTGGTTCAAATCCTAGTAAAGGTAGTTACTTTTATAGAGATTTGAATGCTAGACAGTGGTTACTGGTGTACTTTGATGGTTGGGGTTCAATTAACCATGCTCTCTCAGGAATGGTCGACCTGAGTCTGTACAAGACTACACCTCATTTACACGTCATACACACCATCCTCATCTCATTGGGTCATGGGGTTGCTTATTGTTCTAAATTGAACTGATTGCAACGTACACAAATTAGGGATTACAAAAAAAAATGATAACAATTTTTTACTAGTTATTGAAGTTATAAAGTCTTCAGGAAAGTGTTTTAGTAAAAAATTAATTTCAATTTTTATATTTTATGAACTCTGATGGTGGTGGTCATCTATAAAAGGCTAGTGAAAATTTACTGTATTCTTACATAAAATTCACTTCTATTACTAGTATTGGTAGTTTTGTTTGCCTTGTTCAAATATATTTATGTATTATAAAGTAACAGTCATTTGTATTATTGTGACTACATACGTTATACGAGGTCTGTTCTAAAAGTTTCCAAACTTTTTTTTTAACACTCCTACAGTTAGTTCCATAGCGATCTCCCAGGGCTCATTGTGTTCATAGAAACATTGTAAGTAACCTCCATTTTGTAAGTTGTTGTAGTATCTTGCTTAGTCGCAAAAAACAGGTGTTTTTTACGTGTTTGTCAAAGTTAAAAATGAGTGACTTGCATGAACAGTGTTGTGCCATGTAACTTTGCGTGAAACACGGAAAATCTTTTACGGAAACTTGAATTACTTGTCAAGACTTACTGTGATGAATCCATGAAAAGAATGTCTTGGTAAGATTGGTTCAAATAGGTTATTGAAAATTCTCAAAGATCCAAAAAAGCTCGTCAAGTTTGCTGCAATGTGAAGCTTATGCTGACTGTTTTTTTTGATACCAGAGGGGTTGTTTATTATGAGTACTTTCCTCCAAGCTCTATAGTTAACCAGTTTTACTACACTGAGCAATTCTGAAACGCCTATGGCAAAAAATCAGATTGGAACGTTCTGAACTTTGGGTGAGCGGCGACTGGTTCTTCCACCACGACAACATCCCAGCCCATTCAGCTCTCAGAACTCGTGAGATTTTGGCTAGCAATTCGATTACTGTGCTTCCCTACCCACCCTAATTCCACCTAATTTAGCATCCTGTAATTTCTTCTTGATCTCCAAACTCAAAAAACGCCTCAAAGGTAAAAGATTTGCCATGATTTCTAAGATTCAGAAAAACACGACAGAGCTGCTAAAGGTGATTCTAGAAGAAGCATTTCTGATTGCTTCAAAAAGTGGCAACACTGATGGGACAAGTGAGTACGTTGGGGAGGAGATTTCTTTAAAGGGGATCCTGACCCCTAAGCGTTAAGTCAAGTATTTAAAAAAAAAAAATCAGAAATTTTTTGAACAGACCTTGTATGTGCTAATTGATATTAAATTTTTGTTTTTATACATACATGCAAGGATTTACAGCCCCAGCTGTATCTCGCATCCTAAGCACCACCTCTCTTTGTCTTGTCAGTCCTCATCGGAGAACCGCCGCAAAGACATTGCCTCCTGCACGCTATCCAACCATGTCACTTCTGGCCTACCTCTCCTTCTTCTACCAGCTGGCATCCATTCCCTATACCCTCTTTGGCCACCTACTAAACTTTTTTGTTTTTATTGTGTTAAATTTTCAGGTATGGGAATCGTATAGATCCAGAGCAATGGCTTATTGTTCTTACTGGTCGTCTAGAAGGTGGCCCTGAACATCCTTCAATCATTCTCGTTGTTTGTTAGTATCTTTCTATTTATTATTCATTAATACTTCTGTATTTTATTACAACATTTCTTTTCAACTGTAATTTATTATTAGAAGTAGAAAAAAACCATAAAAGCACATCTAGTGTAGATGTATGCTATAAATGAACTGTAATTACTGGTTTAAAGCAAAGTCACTCAAATGCTAGTTAATTTTCATAGTTAATTATCTATGTATACTGTATCATAACCATCTGTTCACTTGATTATCTTTGTTTAACCTTGAATTCAACTGTGTAAACAAAGTGATTTTTCAATTTTTTTATTTACATTTTTTAATATTATAAACCAACAGGTTTATATTGGTATGTATTTTGGTATGCTGTGTATACAAAAGAGTTTTTGTAATTACATTTTAACGCAATACTGACATTAAGTACAATATTGTTAAATATACATATTGTTCAGTTATGTTGCTAGATGTAAATACATATAAGGTAACAGTTTTTCTCGAGCAAATTAAATGCTTTTTAATTTTTATGTTGACAGTTTTAATTCCTTAAGGTGTGCTATAAAAATATGTACACAAATTTAAAAAAAAATATTTAACTATTTTGTAAATACATGAAGAAGTTATTTTATTCGGTTTTTAAAATTTAATTTTATCAGTTGTGCGCCACAACTTTTGTGATCATGGTTAATGATCCCTGGGATATTGCTATGTGCAAAAAACATATTTTTGGCGATTGTGTGCACACGTGGATGTGTGTGTGTGCGCGCGCGCCGTGCGTGCATATGAGCAAAATTATTTCAAGAATGGAATATTGTATCAAGTTGAAACTTACAACTTAAGTTATGAAGCACTAGGGGTTCCGACACAAATATTAAAATCAGCCAATCAGACGTGGTAGTTTATTTAGATGATATTTCACTTTTTTGATTTTCTCAAAAACACCTCCTATGATTTTTTCTGAAATCATCTCAATTACTACATTATTTATTCTCTCTACAAGATTGAGTGGTAAGTCCCTTGTCTGCTGGAATTTTTGCTGGTCCTGTGCTCTTGTAAAAAATCGGGTTTTTTAAGATTGGAGCCTTAATATGCATTTTAGGGCAAAAGTATACATAATTAAAGTTATAAAAAATTAACCAACCTACTGTCACTGTAGGGCAAAAGTATACATAATTAAAGTTATAAAAAATTAACAAACCTACTGTCACCACTACCCCTTCTAATTAATCATTTACTGTGTTACCGGCCTTCAATACTTCTCCCGGCTTTTGTTGGTGCGGTGGTGTACCGACAAACCTTTCAGCTGCGTACCGACAGAGGGCTTTGTTGCCAAGGCCGAGTGCATACTGCCCTCTACCACAGCGCTCTCAGTAGCTATATAAGCGCAGTGCACTGAGCCGCTTGTCATTACGCTCTACATCTCCGACGAAGATCGACCGACTACATCCACGAGATAAAGACGGAAGATGTTCTGGGACTTGCAGCAGCCATTTGCTGCCTACGCCGGTCTCCTTCGAGACCAGCACAATGGTCCTTCTCAGGACCAATTTATTAAGGTTTTAACCGGCCCTTTTCAGGGCCATCAATCTGAGCCATGGCTCTCGTCGCAGCCACGCGCTGCCTACACCGGTCTCGTTTGAGACCGGCACAACGGTCCTTCTCAGGACCAACTCATTAAGGTTTACACCAGCCCTTTTCAGGGCCACCATATAAATAAGGTTTGCCACTTCATGTCGCCATCCGTTGACACTACAATTTTTATTTCAAACATTATTTTTGTACAATGCTTAGTTCAGCGCCAAATTAGTGATTTTCTGTACTTTGCTCATCAAAATTAGTTAAAAAAATGGGATTTTTTTAAGATTGTGGCTGTAGTATACATTTTACTGCAAAAAAGTTTTAATCAAAATTATAGGAAATGAAAAACTGTACAACTTTTATGTCAAGTATTTTCTTCTACAGAGATTAGTTTACCATGTATTAGTGCTTTTCGTATTTCTACAGCGAACAGAGGTTGATTGTTATATTGCGTCATTTGCTATTGGTTAAAATTAGGTATTGTTTTTCATGTTTACTCATTACATTGTTTACTCATCATTAAACACGTATATTGGTCATTATTATTTAAATTGGCAAGATGTCATGTGAGTGTTTCACACCAGATTTTTTAGATAACAGTAATTCTATTGGATTCAGTAGTATTTTATGGAGATTATGCTCGGAGTACTATGAGAAATTTCCAGATGATTTTTTTTTAAAACAGTTCAACGGCTGTGTACTTTGATTATCTTTCGTTATTTTAATAAAAAAAAAAAAATTAACAGTTAGACTTTGATTTAATTGTTTACTTTCATAATTGTCATATTTTTGGTACTTTTAATTGTTGGTCTGATGCTGATTACAACTTTTGACCTCGTTACATTGATAACCTACTCGCCTGTGCTCACTTTATACTGATTAAATTCCTTTTCATTGATTTAGTCAACTATCTTCTATCTTTCTTTTCTATTTCTGACTTTGATTTTCCATACATTGTTATAAATTTTAACGCTCTTTAAATGGCTAATTTGTAGGTCATCACTGGCGATAATTAAACGCCAGGTTTTACGCCAAAATTAAAATAACCTAAGGTCATCGTTTTATTATTTTTTTTACTTTGTAATTAAATACTTTTTTAACTTTTAAAAAAATTAATGCCTCATATGTAATAAAATTGTGTGTCAATTACGGTTATAATTAATTTTTTAAAAATTTAATCCAGGAGATTTAAAAAAAGGCAGTATTTGGATGTGACCAGAAAATCTGGTGTGATACACTCACATGACTTTCTCTTACCAATGTAAATACAAACCATATGAGTTTTGTTGAATTATTAGTTAATGATGTAAAATTAAATACATAACTTAATTTTAATCATGAGCGAATGAAACAATATGAAAATCATTCTTTGTTTGACTTAAATATATGGGAAATCACTAATTGATGCTAAACACTGCAGAAGGAAATGCTGTATATGATGTAGTTTTTTATTTTCTATACCTTTAATTATTACACTTCTTCTTCTTCTGCCTTTCAAGGATTAGGCATCTCTGCCTGTTCCGAACCTCTCAAATCTGCCCATCTCTTTCTCAGGCGCCCTCTTTCTCTCCTGCCCTCCAGCTTACAGCCCAGTGTCTGCTTAGGTATCCTATTTTGTTGTAAAATGCATATTAAGGCTGCAATGTTGAAAATCCCATTTTTTTCACAAATTTTGATTAAAAAAACATTCAGAAAATCACTAAGTGATGCTAAACTAAGAGTTGTACAATAAAATGTTTTAAATAAAAGTTATAAATGTTTAAATGTTCTAAAACTTTATTTTTGTACACTTTTGCTCGAGGAATGCTCATTAAAGTTGTAATCTTAATAAAAATTTTTCTATGAGAGCACAGACCCCCCTCCCAAAGAATTTCAGCAAATTTGGTACTTTCCCTATCTTGTAGAATATAAAAAATGTAGTACCTAAATGAAGGCATGCACGCACACACACACACTGACACCAATCGCTAAAAAACATGTTTTTGCAATGTTATTTTTATAGTATAACTAAATATATTATCTTCTTACAATTCCCAAAATGTACCTCTAAAAGGTTAAAAAGGGTGTACTACCCTCAAACCAATATTTTTTTATTTACTAAGTTCTGGACAAGTTAGATGGCTGAAAGTCGATGGAAATGTTATGTATCGTGACTCTAAAAACATTACACCTCAACGATTTCAGAAATTTGCCTGTAAGGGGTTGAAAAGGGTGTTTAAACCATAAATCAATATTTTCAGTTTACTTAGTAATAGACGAGCTAGAAGGCTGAAATTCCGCGGTTATGTTACCTACTGTGCACCTAAAAACACTACCCCTTAATGATTACATTTTTTTTTTTGGTTTAACATCCGACTGTTCTGCAATTACTGCTAATGCAGATGGTGAAGGATGAAATGATTTTTTGTAACGTATGAAAATATGCCGTGCCTGAATGGGATTCGAACCCAAGATCGCATGATGAGAGGCGAGCACATTACCAGTTACGCCAATGTGACTGCCAAAAAATGTACTCATGAGGGGTTAAAAACAGTGTTTAACCTTTAAATCATTATACAAGGTAGATGGCTGAAAATCAGTGGAGGTTGTTACCATGGCAGTCATAGTTTGAGTCAGTCAGTCGTGGTAGGACTGGCCGGAGCAGCAGGGCATCCGACAGTGTATTCGAGTTCAAAAAGGAAAAGGGTTGGGTAGGAAACCTTTGCTGCTGCTTCAAAGAGGAGCAGGCACTGGGCTAAGCAAATATCATCTACACCGCTGCCTGGAAGCCAGGAGCAGTCACCGATGCGGCGTCACCTTTTGCTGTTGCCTCGGTGAGGAGAAGCAATTGCTGGTGAGGCGAGGATCTTCTACACTGCTGCTTAACGAATAGGAGTGGTTGCCGACATGGTGAACACCGTTTACCGCTGCCTCCAGAAGGAGGAGTCGCTGGTGAAGCGAAGGGATCAGTGTGGGGAAAGGAAGTACTCAATGTTGAGTGATCGATCTCTCTATGTACTGACCTTCTTGAAGCGACGATCGATACTGACTGACTGTTTTCCTTCACCTATTCGAGTCCTGTCGTAGGTGTTAGCTACCCGCCATCGTACAAGCTGCTGTTAGAAGTTTGCTGTTTGCGCTACCTACCGGTAGCAACTACCTGATAACGTTCACAGCGCCTAACGGGCAAAACACCAACGATGAACCGGCGTAGAAATTGTACAGTATCAAGTTGTCCAAATATTTGTATATATTATGTATCAGATTTTCATAAAATCTTATTTTTGATTTATTTATAATCCTAAAATATTACTGAAATAAAACAAAATTATACCTGGGTGAAGCCAGGAAGGCAGCTAGTTGAATAGTTAAAATGAAAAATATTTTTTTCATAAATATGTTAGTTTTATTAACTGCTTATTTTAAGAAAAAGTTTTGTGTATTTAATTGTTATTTGTTTAAATAATTTTGTGTATTGTATAATTTTTCAGATTCCCTTGTACCAGTTACCGTTTGTTTGTTAGTGGAGAGAGGATTATCAAAGGTAGGTAAATTAAATTTATCGTATTGTTTTCAAAATTTATTAAATTTCCAGAATTTCAGCATATTATGTAGTTTGAAATATACGTTTTAAAATGGTGGTAAAAGAATTGGAGAGGTAGAAGTATTTTTATTTATTTATTTTCATGGGAACTATTGTTTGAAGGCTGCATTGGGAAGTGCATACTGTCTTACTGTACTTACAGTAGTGTGCAAATTAATCCGAACACAGATGTTATGGAATGAAAAGTTACTTTGTTTTTGAAAAAATATATTATACATTCTATTTGTTAATGTTTAATAACTAATATGGCCACCTTTGTTGTTTATCAGTTCACGTATGCGATTTGGTATAGATTCAATTAGTGTACTGCACATTTTTTAAATTTCTTCGTCACGAAACTATACCGATATTATTGCTACAATGAGGTTATTTTTTTGTAGTACAATCCATTTTTGAGAGTCGTTTTTTCACCATTGCCCAAAGATTTTCAATCGGGCTTATATCTGGGGAATTACTTGGCCATGTCAACACTTTAATGTTTTCTTGTTCGAAAAATGCTTTTACTTTTTTGGCAGTATGGCATGGCGATAAATCTTGTTGAAATACTCCATTGCCATGTGGAAATTTTGTTTGCAGTTGTGGCACAACCTTTGACTTAAGAATTTGGATGTATTCATCGCTTTTTAACATACCATTTACTGGGACTAATGAACAAGGACCTTCAAATGTGAAACAACCCCAAAACATTTTTTTCTGGGGATGTTTAACTGATTACTGGATATGAGTCGGTGATGTTATCTGCTGATTTCGGAATGTAAGAAACCTTTTGCCCCTGAACGTAAAAATGGGATTCATCAGAGAACATTACATTTTTCCAGTCTGCTACAGTCCACTTAGCATGTGCTTTGGCCCACAATAACTGTTTTTTGCACATTGCTTGGGTCAAAAGTTGTTTTTTAGCTGGTCGACGAGCTTTCTGTCTAGCATCAAGAAGTCAGCGTCAAACAGTTGTCACATGCAAATTCGTTCCACTGGCTGCAAGCTGTCGATTTAAGTCCACAGGACTTAATTTTGGATTCAGTTTACTTGTTCTCACTAATAACCGATCCTGAGTTGCAGTGGTTTTTCTTTTACGGCCACATTTTCCTTTCCTTCTATGTGAAAAGGAACGAGTTTCTCAAAATTGTTTTAATATAGCATTCACTGTCCCTCCTAGTCCAACGCCACACTTTGAAGCTATTTGCCATTGTGTCATACCGGTACACTCGGAGAGAGAAACAATTTCAGAATGTTTTCTTGGAGTTACATCCATTGTTACAATATATTACGTAAACAGACACAAAAACAATATATGAATTTGTCAGAAAAAAATGAAATACATTTGAATAAACCACTACTTATGTCACAAAATTGCTATAGAGACAAAGAACAACAACTTCACGCTGCAGAGACAGCTTACAGAATGTGTGTGGTTAGCAGTGTAGCCACAACATAGAAAAAAATAAAAAATTCCCTGTGTTCGGATTAATTTGCACGCTACTGTCAATAATGGTTACTCATTTAGTGTTTGTTTCAATTTAGTTACAAAATTTTATATATCTTAATAAATGTATTTTTCTTTTACATAATGCAAATAAAGTAATCTTGTATTTACTTAAACTCATACTTAACTATTTCAGAATGTGATCTCATCAGTGCCTGGTATCGTTGCTCATATATCAAATCTAGTTGCCATGATATTGATACCTATGATTGTGATTCATGTTAAGTCATCAGGATTCAGTTTAAGTAAGTTGTTTTATTACAGTTTTTTACTTTCTCTTGCCCAATATGAATATAAAAATATAGTTGTTGTTTAGGTCATCAGCCGAAAGGCTGGTTTGAACCTCTAGAGGTTTTACTAAGTAAAACGAGGAGTGAGGTGGTTTACCATTGCCTTCCTCACTGAGTGGAAAAGTACGCTTATCAGCATGCCAGGCCCTCTGAAAAGCACAGATTTACCACTCTGCAAATGACACCACAGGGTCTGGCTGTATAATGAAATTCATTACTTTCAGAGGAAACAACTCTGATTAGTGTCTTTTACATCTCTACCTCTTCTGTTCTTAAATGATTCAGTCATTTAATTGGCTGACCATGTGATAAGAAACACAACTATTTATTTTAACCCTGCAACGAACAGATTGAGTGTAAATAAATTGACACTCCACCTGTCTGTTAAGGGCAGAAAAATATAGTGAAGGAAAGTTTTGTTTTTCCGGCGTAGAAGCCAGTTACGCTAACCATTATGCCAACAGGCTGGCTAAAAGAAAACAGTAATGCCAGGAAAACAATACAGGAGAGATGGTTCAATGATAGAGAGAGGTGGAGAGAAGTTGTTTTCGACCCAATCTGAGGAAACTCGGAAGAGGGATAAAGATGATGATGATGTTTAATGTTTGCTCAATGATGCTAATACGAGGGGGTACCCAAAAGAAACCGGAATTATTTTTTAAAACTATTTATTTTTAATTTGTTTACAAAAGAACCTTATCCCCTTCAAAATACTCTCCATTACAACTAATACATTTGTCCCACCGGTGCTTCCACTGTTCAAAACATTTTTTGTACTCCTCTTCAGTGATGGCTGCCAGCTCATCCGTCGTTTTTTTCTTGACATCATCAACGTTGTTAAATCGGAGACCTTTCATGCCCCTTTTCATGCGTGGGAACAAGAAAAAATCACACGGAGCCAGATCGGGTGAGTACGGTGCGTGTGGTAGCAAAACCATGCCGTTTTTCGCCAAAAACTGGGTAACCGAGATTGCCGTGTGTGCAGGCGCGTTGTCGTGGTGGGAAAACCAGTCCCCTGTCTGCCACAAATTAGGTCTTTTACGACGAATGCTGTTTCGTAGTCTTCTTAACACTTAAAGATAAAAAGTCAATGGTCTGTCGTCGGTCTGTTCGTACAATTTCTTTCACTTTCACAACATTTTCGTCTGTTCGGGAAGTCGACGGTCGTCCAGAACGAGGTTTGTTCTCAATCGACATGTCGCCATTTTTAAAGCGCAAAAACCACTCGTACACTTGGGTTTTTCCAATAGCGTCGTCTTTGTAAGCTGTGTTCAGCATTACAACTGTTTCCGCGGCGTTTTTACCGAGCAAGAAGCAAAATTTCACAGCCACACGTTGTTCATTAAAACTTGCCATCATGAAAAACGACACGAGCACAAAACAGCACTAGCGAGAACAATCACTGCACGAGAACAGAACAAGTTAGATCAACGAACAAAATGGCATTGAACTGGCAATGAGTAGCGCTACAAGCAGCCTAGTGGCAGGAATTTGTACTGCACAAGCTCCGCCCACAGCAGAGCTATTCCGGATACTTTTGGGTACCCCCTCGTATAGGTAATAAATACATGCCAGAACTGATAAGGAATCAAAATTGGGACTCCTGGCTTCGAAGCAGTTGCAGTGACTGCTACACCAACAAGCTGGCCAAGTTTAATTTTGATGAATAATCATCTACAGTTCAGCCGTCCTCAGTTTGCCCCTACTGTAAACAAACCAAAGCCAGCTACTACAGGGTGCAAGCTAGGATCCATGACTTTATGGTTGTCGTATTCCGATTAAGTTAACTATGTTTTAAATTATAAGTACTTAAAACATCAGTCATGATTATGATGTAGGCCTAACAATTTCATTTATAAAATACTTTGAAAAGTGTTTTGTATTTATATACTATTGACAGTATTTTGTTGTTACTTTTTAATCAGCGTGTACACATTTTTATATAATGCGCATGCTCAGTGACGTCATTATTTGTTGACAGTAGGAGCAAACTAAGAAAGGCTGGACTAGTGAAGACAAAATTTATAATTACCCAAAAATTAGTAGAATTCAGGAGCACTTCATAGAGCGAGTAAATAAATTTTAATATCTAGGGACATGGCTCTGTGAAAACTGGGTGTCAGATATGGAAATTGGAAGCCAGATAGAGAGGGCCCATGGGGTGTTTTCTGAAATTCAAGAAAATCTTTACCAACTTGAATTTTCATCTTGAACTTAAACTAAGATTTGTAAGGTGTTATGTCTGGTCGGTGCAGTTGTATGGCATGGAAGGCTGGATTTTGAATGTGGCTACTATTAACAACTTAGAACCTTTCGAAATGTGGACTTATCAAAGGATATTTAAAATACTGTGGAGGGCTAAGTAATTGAGTGAAGAAGTTGTAAGGCTGGTGGGAAGAGACCGGGAACTGGTGACGCACATCAAACACAGGACCGTTTATTCCAAAATATCAAATTTCTACAGCTGATAATAGAAGGAAAGATCGAGGGTAGGAGGGAAATTGGAAGGAAGAAATTGTCGTGGCTTCATAATGTCAATCATTGGACGAGACTGAAAACTGTGCACCTTATGCACACGGTAAGGAACAGAGAGGAGATGATGGAAGTGATTGCTAACGTCCATTAATGGATAAGCATTGGACGAAGAAGAAAAATTATGTAGTATGCCATTTTTTCTTGTATGTATTTTTGTAGTTTATTTAATGTACAATCGTTTTGTTTTATGATTCTAGTTGGTGCTTCTACAGTCTGTTCTCTGTATTCTGTGTTATTCTTGAAATTGTGGTCATATGTACAAGTGAATCTATGGTGCCGAAATAGTTTGCATGCGAATAGTTCAAAAGGTCATTTACGTCGTCAAAGCATGTCGTACACAAGGATAAGTAAGTTTGAGATTTGGTATTTTCAGTTACATTTATCATTTATTTACTTAATTAAATGCATGTAGTTTTTTTCGATTAAGCTAGAAACAATGTTGCTTTGTATAAATCAAAAGAAAAAAAAGGTACCAATGGGACTTGCTCGGTGTTGTTAAATTTAGTTGTAAGAGTAGAACTTCTGAATGTGGTTACGCGCATTAAGTTATTAGAAGAGATTAACATGTTCAATGCCGCCTGGTAGACGCAAGGTCATTTGCTGTGACAGAGCAATACTTCATTGGTAAACTGGCTTGATAATTTGGCTTCATTGGTAAATTGGCGTAGTTGGTAATGTGCTTGCCTCTCATCATGCGGTCTCGGGTTCAAATCCCGTTTAGGCATGGCATATTTTCATATGTTACAAAAAATCATTTCATCCTTCACCATCTGCATTAGCCGTAATTGCAGAACAGTCGGACGTTAAAAAAAAAAAACTGGTGTGATGCCATAATATTTGTCCATAGATAGTTCATTATTTACTTAATTATTTTTGCCTCATTTAATATTTACAATCAATTTTGTGTAATTAAGTAATTGTAATGCAAGTAATGTCATAAAATAAATTTTTCTAATATTATTACAATGATTAGAAAACATAGAAAAATTAAGTTTATTTATGTGATTACAAGAATGTATATGAAATAATATAATCAATAATATATAAAAATGTTAAATTTAAATTGATAATTTCTAATAACAAAACAAATTGGCATGGAAAACTTCAAACTGAGTTGTAAATATATCAATTTTTAAAATTCGTGTCAAAAAAACACCTGTGTCTGTTCAAGAACTGATCGCAAACTGGCACAGTATGAACCTTTTTCTAGGACTGGACTGTAGTAGAAAGACTATTCACCTTACCTGAATGTAGAGAGAAACAATAATAAAGCATAAAGGATACAAAACAGCATCAGCCCGCCACCTGGGAGTGTTCGGGTTGACGCAAAATTGTGTCACCCAATGTCATAGTTTTAACTGGGGTTTCATTGTGTGTATCGTGAAAGTTACAGTATAAAAACAATGTTAAGTTTTAGTTTGATTATATTTTGTGATTTTATAATTATAGTTTTATCATTGGTGTTAAAAAAAGGATTCTGAAGTATGGAAGCGTTTTTAATTTCTGTTGTTTAATGTAATTTTTGTTTGTTTTTATTTTTACATTTCTTTGATTTTTGGTATCGAACTTGAGTATTGACTTCTTGTTTTTTGGTATTTTTTGTTTTGTTTTACGCCTGACTGTTTTGCAATTTCTGCTAATGCAGATTGTGGATAATAATGATATATGAAAATGAGTAATGAAAAAATGCCTGACCTGACTGGGAATCGAACTCAGGACTCTGGCGTAGAAGCCAATTGCGCTAACCACTGAGCCAACGGGCTGGCGTATCGGTATATGTATTCTTTGTATTAGAATTGATATCGTGAATCGAAAAATATTTTTACCAGCACATCACTAATTATTATCATTATAATAGTAGCTATTCTACAACATAGGCAATGTATCGCAACTGAAAGCACTATTCATTTCTACTGAACATGTCTTCATCCCTTAGACAGTGATGACAGCTTTTATAGCTGTGGAAAATGTGTGATCCTATATTTTAAACTTTAGGAGTCTACATTCAAAAATAAATCTTTATAATGCATCCTGCAGTTTGAAATTAATTCTATTTTATATAATGAATTTATATAATAAATTTCACTAACCTTCCTTTTTAACTGCGTCAACTTTTATTTTCACTTACACGTGTTTCGGTGGATCCACCATCATCAGAGTAAATAACATATAATTGAAACTAAAAACTTTATTTATTAAAAATCTACAGAAGATGATACACCTTCAGTCATTTGTATAAAACTCTTGTATCTTTGTATAAAACACGTTTTAAAGGAAGGTTAGTGAAATTTATTATATAAATTCATTATATAAGGCAGAAAGAAACTTTTTATATATTATAAAAAGAAACGAATATCATTCCTGGGACATCTTCTAAGGACACCTGAAAATAGAACTAGCAGGAAAATAATAGAAAAACTGTGGTATAGTAAAAGTGATATTAAATGGATCACAGAATTAAAAGAAGATATTAGAAGGTTACAAATTACAGTAGAGGATTTGAAGCACAAGACAAATGCATTGAAGATATTGAAGGACGAACGCGTTATACTACAGCCGGGAAGGAATAAGCAACGATTGGGAAGAGTGGTTCCAGAGGAGGAAAGAAAATTGCGCTCGGAAAGGATGAAAAAATATTGGGCGGAAAGGAAAAGGAAGAAAGAAGGAAAGACTTTAAATGTAAAATGACTAAAGTGGTCCTTTGTAGGCCATAAAATTTTAATAATAATAATAATATAAGGCAGAATTTAGGAAATTCAGGAAAAGTTATTCAGTTGAACATAATGCGGATTGTGAATATAGTTGTTGGTTTTTTAACTTTGTTTTTGTTGTTTGATCATCAGCTGAAAGGCTGGTATGAACCGCTAGAGGGTTTACTAAGTAAAACAAGAGTGAGGTAGTTTATCATTGCTTTACTCACTGAGTAAAAAAATATGCTTATTAGCATGCCAGGGTCTCTGAAAAGCATTTACTTTCCACTTGGCAAATGAAACCTTTACTTCATTCACCACAAAGTCTGGCTGTGTAATGAAATTCACTACTTTCAGAGGAGATAACTCTATTTAGTGCCTTTTACACCTGCTCTTCTGTTCTTAAATGCTTCAGTCATATAATTGGCTGGCTGACAATGTGATAA